>JAWDJD010000003.1:261687647-267275147 GCA_035047305.1 Bradypodion pumilum
GTGTGCTCTGGTGTCTAGTCATGCCTGCCACATGACCACGGAAACATCTGCAGAAGCAGACAGCACTGGCTCTTCGACTTTGAAACAGAGATGAGCACTGCACATTAGAGTCGGATATGACCGGCTTCTGAGCAAGGGAAACCTTTGCCTTTTAATTATGTTCGTGTTGATATAAAAATCTGTTTTTTTGAGCATAATGTGTGGCACCTTAAAGACTAAATGCTGTATTGTAATGTGAGCTTTTGTGGATCAAGGCCGCTGGCTCTTTGTCTGTAATCAGCGATGAGCACTGAACTCTAAAGTTGGATACAACTGACTTTCAAGCAAGGCTTCTAGACTAACTGCTATATTTTAATGTGAGCTTTTGCGGATCAAGGCCACTGGCTCTTTGGCTGTAATCAGAGATGAGCACTGAACTCTAAAGTTGGATACAACTGCCCATCAATTTCTTTTGGGAAATTGTGTATTCCACCCGCCACCACCACCCCAATGTGAGGAGAGAGAAAAGTGTGTGTGTGTGTGTGGGGGGGGGCAATAGGATTGCTCAGTACGGGGCCCAGAAATTTCTGATGGCGGCCCTGTACCTCCCAGCAGCGCTGCTGCTCTGGGACTCTTCCTCCTCCTCATCTCTGTGAAGCAAGACAGCACGTTAGGTTTCTTTTTTCTTTTTTAGGGGGTTGGGGTGGGGCGGGGGCTTGAGACCACGCTCACAGATAGCCACACCCATAGATAGCCACACCCACCGAGTGGGTAGTAAAAAATTTCAGAGTGCATCACTGACTGGATCACATGATTTGGCTCACAGCAGCCTGTGCCATGCCAACTTTTTAACATGCGGTAATGTGCTACTGAAATTTACAACAATTCATTTACACCAGCATAAATACACAGTAAGATACTGTATACTACTTATACTGAATCACACATTTTACTTAGGTTCATGCTGTTTTCCAGACAAGGTCTTTAAAGAAAATCCACCAAGTGTGAAGGAGAATACTTTAGGAAGAGCAGCAAAATGGTTGAATCAATAAAAATATCTATTTACCTTTAATGTTGATTGACTACAAGGGGAAAAAGGTTTAGAGAATACACATGTCTGTGTGCCTGTAAAACTGTTTCAACTGAAATGTCTTCACCAGTTCACCTCACCAAGGAGCAGTCAAATAGTGGGTAGTGCTAAGAACCTTGAACTGTGCAATAGTTCTCACAAAACACTGAAATGAAAGGTATTTTTCTGGCATAAACCCTCTTTTTGGATAACTTGTACAAGAGTTATGTCTAAAGCAAAGATTTTGCCACTTTTGGACCCATTAATTATCCAGTAAGGGTACAGATTTTTTCCTAAGGGCCAGATTTCACATTATTCATGGGATAAGTGATTGGATGTCCTAGTATAGTTTAAATGCTAACTGGATTTGAAGAGCTACTATATTTGTCTAACACTATGGATGAGGACGGCAATCATTCCCCTTAACACTATCTTTAAGGTTTTTGTTCCTTTCCATCCATTATTAACTTACTGAAGTTTAAAAAAGCCACCCCTTTTAAAACACTGTCTCTCTAATTTAAATTGCTCCCTAACATGTTACTAATAATTGTATGGGTGTGGGAATTCTTAAACAAAGGTAAAAGATAGCTTTGGTGAAAACAGCGCTTTACATTTTCTTTAAAAGATCATCCTGCTACATTTCATTTCCCTTAACGGGCACATTGTCAATTGAAACTCCCAGCAGAGATTTAATGGCTCCTATGACTCTGGATATTAGCTCTAGTGATTTTAAATTGGTATCTATCTCCACAATGTAGAACTGGAAATGCCTGTTAAAATCCTGAAGTTCTTCGGGCTTTTTACTGTAAAACAGAGCTGCTATCAGATTAGCAGTAATTTGTCAGTCACCATCCCAGCAGGCTGAAAATGGTACCCAGTGATGCACTGCAAACATTTTTACTACCTACTCTGTGGGCTGGTCCAATCTGTGGGTGGGGCCAAATCTGTGAGCGTGGCCAAACATCCTACATTATGGGCTATGGAGGTGCGCGGGGCCTGGCAGAACCTGACAGAACCTGCTGCAGTGCATCACTGATGGTACCCCAAAATGCCATGTGTACTTATGGTATCTATCCAGAGACCACATCATTAGTAGCAGCAGTACTAGCAGCTGTCACTGCCACCGCCATTGTATCACAATACTAACAGTAGGATTTCTATACCACGTCTTCCTTGCTCAAATCCTGAAGTGATTTATGCTCCTTCTCCCCTTCTTCTTCTTCCATATCTAAGCAAGACAGGAAACTACCAAAATGAAGGCACCTCTTGATGAGTTCATTCTGCAGTTCCTTTTACCTGACCTAGTGAGAGAAAGATTAGCTGGCAAGATTACCGTTGCCAGGGGATGCCCGATAGTGGTTCAAAAATATCACAATCTTTGAAGAGTCTCTGTGTACCCCTCCTTCTACCATTAAAATAAATCATTCAACAACAAAAAGTCAAGCAACCACTAGAAATTTATGGCTCAAGAAGCAGGGAGATACCTCTTCCTACCATTTGAGAGTGAACTCCCCACTCAAACCATAGGTGACCTCGTTATACAATTTGTGAGTAAGCTCCATATAGGTTATGGCTAGAACAAGCCAAAATAATAATTTGAGGCCTGATGCACTGAAAAGAAGTGGTCAATCTTCAGGACAGGCACAGTCTCAGAGAAGTTCAACCTCTGCATTGATGACATGCCCCGCTTTGGGGGCATCAAAGCTTTGTATAAAGACTACAATAATCTGGCTATGTGCTGGAGGAGAAATACTGTATAAGCATATATCATGTTGCAGTCTACTCATGCACAGGAATGATCATGTACAGGAATTCTGAAAACAATAATAGTGAACATCTAAATCAGGGGTTGCCTAACTTTTTGAGTCGGGCAACAGGTCACCTTCCCCCAGACAGTTGAGGGGGCCAGACTGGTGGTACCCTTGCCATTTGCAGCTGTTGTAAATGTGTTTACAACAGCCGTAAATTAGTCCATGGCTGATTCTGGTGCTGGCAGTGGCGGCAGCAGCTGGAGTGAGGGCAGCTGGATTATTTGGTGCTGCAGGCCAGATCCAGCCCACATGCCATAGGTTGCCTACCCCTGATCTAAATGACTGGAAAGTAATGTTCTGTTAAGATATTCAGTTCTTAAAAATATAACATTACAGAATAAATGTGGAGCATGCAAAGATATCATGTATTGCCACTCCTTTCACAGCTGAGACACCAGAAGACTCTCTTTACAACACTTATATTGTGTATGAAATGCTGTGGCTGTTGGAATGAAGTGTTATATTTAGTAGGTATTCATATCATGTACACACATCTCTGTGCTTAAAAGGAAAAGATTCACTTTTTGACATGCAATTTGAACACTGCTGATTCAGCTATCGTGAAACATAAAAACGAAGCACAACAGCCTTAAAATTTCCTCTTCTCATCACCCACAAATTAATTACTGGGTGGTCTAATTTTGCTGACAATCAACTCTTTCTGCTATAATCCTTTGACCTACCCTCTGGCTGGTCTCTGAAGTAGGCTCAGGAAAGAAAGGTGTTACCTGGAGATCAGATGGAAGATGTGTTGTTATATGCCAAGTGATTTCAATTTAACAGCAACCCAATGAATCAATGATCTCCAAAAGATCCTGTCATTAACAGTTCTGCTCAAATCATACAAACTAAAGTCTGAGGTTCCTTTAAACTAATCTATATCTTTTTAGGTTTTCCTGTTTTCCAATTGCTTTCCAATTTGCTAGGATTATTGCCTTTTCCAGTAAGTCTTTTCATGACATGCCAAAAATAAAATTGCCTTGGTTTAGACATTGTAGATTCTAGTGAGAGTTCAGGCTTGATCTAGAATCCATGTATTTGGCAGTCCATAGTATGGATAAAGTGTTCTCCAACACATTTTAAATGATTTTTTTTTCTTTTTAGCTTTTCTCCCTGACCAGCTTTCACATGTATACATAGTAATTAGAAATAATATAACATAGATGGCCTTGGTCTCCAGCAACACTTCTTCTCATTTCAAGATCTTTTCTGATTCCTTCACAGCTGCCCTTCAGAGTCTCAACATTATAAACCAGTAGTGGTGAACCTATGGCATACGTGCCAGACATGGCATGCTCAGGTATTTCTGTTGGCACATGTGCTGTCACCCCAACCACAGAGTTCACCACCCTCTGCCCAGCAGCCAAATGGGAGCACTTCTTCCCTTCCCCAGCACAGAGTTCACCCCAGCCCACTGCCCAGCAGCCCAATGGGAGTGCTTCTCCCCCCCCAGCACAGAGTTCACCCTGCCCCTCTGTTTGGGCACTGAGTCTCTAAAAGGTTTGTCATCACTGTTATAAACCATTGTGAAAATTATGATTAAACAACAACATTTAGGAACCAGTGACACCCATTGCTTTGGTGCGCCCCCTCCTGAAGAAAATATCCCTTGACCCAGCTGTCCTTAACAACTATAGGTTTCCACCCTGCCCTTTCTGGGTAAGGTTTTGGAGAAGGCGGTGGCGCGCCAGCTGCAGAGTGTCCTGGAGGAAGCGGATTATCTAGACCCTTTCAATCAGGATTCAGGCCCGGGTATGGTACGGAGACGGCATTGGTCGCACTGATGGATGATCTCTGGCGGGAGTGGGATGGGGGTTATCCATCTGTCCTTGCTCTTCTTGACCTCTCAGTGGCCTTCGATACCATCGACCACGGTATCCTTCTGGAACGGCTCAAAGGACTGGGGATCCAGGGCACCGTGATGTCCTGGTTTTTCTCTTTTCTGGAGGGCCGTACCCAGTCGGTGTGGTTAGAGAGTGAGAGGTCCAGCCCTAGGCTCCTCAAGTATGGGGTGCCTCAGGGCTCGGTGCTCTCTCCTCTCCTATTTAACATCTACATGAAGCCACTGGGTGAGATCATTCGTTCCCACGGGGTGCGGTACCATCAGTATGTGGATGACACCCAGTTGTACATCTCGGCCCGTGGGGACCCCAGTGATGCTGTTGAAATCCTATCCGGATACCTGGAGGCCATTGGGGTCTGGATGGGGGCCAATGGGCTCGGCTGAATCCCAGCAAGACAGAGTGGCTGTGGATAAGGGCCCCTGTGTTATCCAGGGAGCTACCATCTTTGGTACTGGATGGGGCTGTTTTGCCCCAGACAGACCCAGTGCGCAACTTGGGGGTCCTTCTGGACTCACGGCTGCTGCTAGAAGAACAGGTAGTGGCTGTGGCCAGGAGGGCTTTTGCCCAACTTCGGGTGATTCGCCAGTTGCGCATGCTCCTGGACCGGGGCTCCTTGCTTATGGTCACTCACGCTCTAGTCACTTCCCGACTAGATTATTGTAATGCGCTCTACATGGGGCTTCCCTTGACGACCATTCAGAGGCTGCAGCTGGTCCAGAATGCGGCAGCCCGGGTGGTGATGGGATGCAGACGATATGCCCACGCCTCACCACTACTTCGGGAGCTGCACTGGTTACCAGTTTGTCTCCGGGTGCAATTCAAGGTGCTGGTTTTGACCTTTAAAGCCCTATATGGCAGTGGGCCATGATACCTTAAAGACCGCATTGCCCCAAGAGTGTCTGCCCGTCCAACCAGAGTGGACCGGAGAGGCTCTCTAATAGTGCCATCAGCTAGGGGTGCACATCTATCCAGCACCTGAAGGAGGGCCTTCTCCGTGTCCACACCAACCCTCTGGAACCTCCTGCCAACAGATCTAAGACTTCAAAGAGAATTGCTGCCCTTCAGGAAAGGATTGAAGACCTGGCTGGCAGGGCAGGTGTGGGGCCCAAATGGGAACACGGTCCCCGCCTGCTGGCTTATGTAAACAATTAAGAACTCTCTCTTCTTCATTCATTTCATTCATTCATTTATTCGATTTATATCCCGCCCTACTCAGCCCAGGGCCAACTCAAGGCGGCTTACAACAAGTAAATCAAATACAGTATGACAAATGAAATACAGTATAACAATATAAAAACACACACAAAATACAATAGCATACAATTGCAAATTACAAATTACAAGAATTACAAATCAGCATAAATTAATCACAATATAAAGAATTAAAGATACAATGGCAATAACTATTAATCAATAGCAATAACAATTAATCCTCCAAAGCTTGCCATGCCACTACCTCCCACGGATCACCGGTCCATACGGAGAGGCGACAGTTGAAGGTGCGTCCTCGTCGGCACCTGATGCCGAAACTCACACCAATCACACTTCTTTTTTCTTTTTATAGTGGGTGGGATGGGTGGGTGGGATATGGGTCTTTTAAAGTGGGTGGGATATAGGTCTTTTAAAGTGTTTTTATGTGTTTTTAGAACTTATTGTAATGCCGCCCTGAGTCGGGTTCTACCTGAGTGGGCGGCATATATATAAATATGACTATTAAATTAAATTAAATTTTTGGTCTCGGTTTTACAACTAACCAAGACTATTTTCTTAGTAGAAATATAGTGTAGCACCTGAAATGACTTTTTACAATTATACTTTTAAAAAGTGAATAGTATAGTGTACTAAAGAATGCCTCCAGTTATGGGTTTCAAGTGGTCATGAATGACTGCTTATGCGTCTGTATTAAAAAAAGCCTCACTAGACAAGAACTCACTTACAAAGGACTCCATTATCATGCTGCTATGTTATTGTGCAAAAGAGCAAGTAAACCTTCTATGATACAATTCTAAAAAATGGGAGCAGCTGAAACAAAAAATTACAACTTTAAAACTTGGCTTCAGATCACCATCTGTGTGAGTTGCACAAACAGATTTTAAGTTATGATTTTAAAAGTAAAACCACTTTACCTCCATTCAGAAACAGGAAATCTTAATTTACCGGTGTTCTGAATCATTGATACATAAGCACAATATCCTATATTCATAAACTGGAGGTTTTATGAATAACTGAATTATGAACATATTATGGAAAATGAGACATAGAATGCCATGTCACTTTCTTTTCCATAAAAATGTATTATTCTTGAAATACATGATAACACCCAAAAAAAAGGGATTGAACTAGGCATTGTTTCTAGATAACCCCTTGTGATACTATAAAACTATTCCTTTCCCTCTCTTTTCCAAATAGAATATAACACATACATTTTCACTATGGACCATGTCTGAAAAATAAACAGATGAAGATAGCTAACATCCTTAAACTCTACATATACCCCTGAATTTCTAGTGATACTTAAAACCAAGTAGGCCAGTATTGTTCAGTCTATTTCAGTTACTATTAAGATTAACACTCCTCCATGCTGAATAAATATACCCTTGCTCTTTTCTTTCTTCAGTTTATGTCTTTAAAGATGGGGGAGGGGGGCACTGACCTTTATGTTTCAACTGGTGCAAGAGTGTACCATCTGAATGTATTAGATCTACAATTTGTTTTTAGTCATAGCGCAGATTTACATTATTCCAGCCAAAAGGGCAACATCTATTTTTTGAGCAGCATCCCTACCTCCAGTCAGAGAAACATTTAACTATGTGTCATTACCTGGTAACATATAAGACTACTGCAAGAGCTTATAGGTATGGCTTTCATCCATACCCGTCAAGCACGGTTCTGTAAAATATGGGAACTGCTCCGGCCCGGGTGCGCATGCACAGCAACAACTCCTTTGTGCATGCGCAGAATCCCTTTGTGCATGTGCACCGCTGCCTCTGATGGGCATGCATGTGCAGTAACCCCTTTCCCCGCCGTTCAAAATGTGGGATGGTGGCAGGAAAGGGGAGGAACGAGCACTGGAATAGTGGAAATCCCGGCCAATACGGGATACTTGACAGGTATGCTTTCATCAGCTAGGCCAAACAGATTATTAATGCATCCTTCAGAAAAGGCCATATGCCATCCCGCCTGAAGGATAGTGCAAAAACATAAACAAATCTGGCCACTGAAGATCTCAATAATTTTAGGCCAATGTCTAATATCCTGTTTATGGGTAAGCTAGTGGAGAGAGTGGTTGTGGACCAATTGCAGGCATTCTTGGAGGACACCAATAGTCTTGATCTACTTTAGTCAGGCTTCAGGCTGTGTAATGGGACTAAGATACCATCGGTTGTCTTGCTAGGTTAAATGCTCCAGGAGGCTGGGAGCAGTGGATCTCTGTAGGTCCTCCTGGATCTTTCAGCGGCTTT
This sequence comes from Bradypodion pumilum, assembly GCA_035047305.1. Taxonomy (NCBI): domain Eukaryota; kingdom Metazoa; phylum Chordata; class Lepidosauria; order Squamata; family Chamaeleonidae; genus Bradypodion; species Bradypodion pumilum. Next base: position 261,695,812 of record JAWDJD010000003.1, read on the forward strand.
CAACACTGTCAACCATTGTATTCTCAAGGACATATTATTGGGTTAGGCACTGGTGGTTCTGTCCTGTACTGTCTCCAGTCCTTCCTGGACAACTTTGTTCAGAGGGTTTAGCTTGAGGGGGGTGGGGTTGGCCACATGGGTACAACAATCATCTTTCCTGTGTTGTTTAATATCTACATGAAGTTGCTGGGTGGGGTCATACAGAGATTTGGAGTGCAATGTCAACAAAATGCTGACTCCTTTTCATTGTTGGCAGTGGATGCTGTTCAGGTCCTGGACCCCTGCCTGGCCATGATAATTGACTGGACAGAGGCTAACAGGTTGAGGTTGAAACAGACAAGACAGAGACCCTGTTTTTTGGAGGGACTCCTGCTTGGTTGGATGATCGCTGACTTTATCTGAACAAGATGGTTCTCCTTCTGAAGGTTCAGGTTCAGGATCTGCCCATGATCCTGAACTGGCTCTTTCTAGGAAATAGCTGTCATGGCCAGGTTGACCTTTTCCCATAAAAATCTTTCTTGACACTGGTTCACACATTGTTAATCTCAAGAATTGATTACTGCAACACGTTCTGTGTATGGCTACCTTCTGAAGATGGTACAAAAGGTGCAGCAGATGCAGAATGTGGCTGTGAGACTCATGTCAGGATTGCAGAGATTTGACCATCTCTCCCCAATCCTGGTTTACCTTCATTGGTTACCTGTAGATTTCTGTGCTTGGTTGAAGGTCTTGGTATTAACTGATAAAGCCCTAAATGATTTAAGACCTCAGTACCTGCTTAAGCACACCTCCTTAACAGATCATGCCCGGACAACATGATCTTCCCAGACAGATAGGCTTAGGATATCCACCCCAAGGGAAGCTCAAAAATCATTATGAGAAATTGGATCTTTTTCTGTGGTGGCCCTGATCTTATGGAATGCTTTACCACTTCATATTCAGCAGGTCCCATTTTTGCAAACATTCTTCTAACTAGCAAAAGCTGTATTATATAAGGAGACTTTGAAGAACATTTTACCCAGGAACAACCTCATCCTCCACCAAAATTCTCTTGGTTTTTATCTGCCATCATTGTGCTTTATTAATATATACTTCTCAATATTGCTATGATTTATTCATACTTTGTATTTCTCTAGCGACAATAGAATGCAGAGATCTTCTGCACCACGTTTTCATGTTGACTGTTCAATTTCACATCTAACCTTGAGAGAGCACGACAGATAGCAGGTAACAAGTAAAATAACATGCAGGAGACCAGGTTGGGGTGTACATTGGAAGAGGATAATATGGACAGCATGAATGAATAGAAGAGGAGGTGGATGGCCACTATTTTGCAAGCTTTTTCCCCAAAAAGAAAGAAAGAAATGGACAGCAACATTGTTAAGCTTTGTATGTGTATAGTATATACAAAAAGAAGGTGATTGATAATGATAGTCAAATCCCAAACAACATAAGGCTCCTTCAGTTTATGATTTAAGGTCCAAATATGCCATACAGTGATGTATCAAAAAGTAAACAAACAAACAAACAAGACAAAAAAATCTGTGGCACCTTCAAGAATAACTCCTGTATTTTAATGTTAGCTTTTGTAGATCAAGTCCACTTCATCAGACATAAGAGTGGATATCCATGTGATATACACAAAAGATATGTCGTATGTCTGATGAAGTGGACTTGATCCGCGAAAGTTAACATTAAAATATAGGAGTTAGTCTAGAAGGTGCCACAGTGTTTTTTGTCTGGTTTTGTTTTGTGTACTCTCTAATATGCTTGCACAGACAAACACGGATACCACTTCAAAAATTTATACAGTGATATTTATCTCTAACTTGCAAAATTGGCTGTGTTTAATTTACCTCTCCCTCTGCAAATGTTCCCAAGCTCTGAAAGCACCCACCAGTTCTGTAACTAGCTCTGACAGTTTTTATAAAATTGCATGGCCATCTATGAATAATAATACTGCTTATTTAAAATTTTGTTTTTATTGCCTAGGAACTTTGTTAAGTAAGTCTGTCTCACTTACTGTCTTCTAGACAGCTGCCGCCAAACAGAAAATAAAGAAAAACAGTCTGTGACAGTTTTCATGTTCTAATTGAATAAGAAAGAACAATAAAAATAATTCTACACAGGCTAGAGACATCTAGAGAGCAATAGAAAATAATGCCGAACAAAATGTCAGATGAACAGAAAATGAACAGCATGGGGAAAATCAAAATACAAGCAATAACAGAAAAGCACTTAAGTGCAGTACACATTCTTCTATCAGAATGACCTGACTTCTTTTGGAGAAGCCATCTATCTCTCAGCTTTCCCACTTCTTAGCTCCATAGTTGTGCGAGACAGCTTACTTTGGATGTGAACTTATCAAGGAAAACATATTGCCTTGAATCCCATTGGGGATTTACTCCAGTATAAATATAATTGTGGGGGGAAAGCAGGGGAAATTGCCACTCCTGGACACGCAATGTGGCATACTGCCAGGAATAAAAGTGGTGACTTGTTAATTAGTGGTAATTAGCAGCATGAATCCCCAATAGGATTCTGACTCTTTAGTTATGTTTTGAGGCACAAGAAACCATTTTGGTCCAATGGTCCACCTAACCCAATATGGTCTACTTTGACTGGCAACAGCTTAAAGCAGAGATCTTCCATATTATTTTGCCTCTCATTTTTTCTGTTTTCTTAACTGGAGATTTCATGGATCTAAAATAGGATATTCTGCATTTTAAGGCACACACTTCCATGGACATAGGTGTAAGCCTTAAATGTTACGGAAAAGAGACTGTTACATTGTGATGAAAATGAAGGAACTCATAGATCTGAGATATATGAAGTCTCCCTAAAAATATTCTATAGAAGCATAAAGACATCACTGCACTATTACAATGAATAGCAAAACAACAAAGATAATCCAACTTTAAAATATCACATATGTATTGGTATGGTTTTTCACAATTTGTTGGTTGTTGATCTTGTGACTGGTCATATCCTCTGTTGTGCAATTAACAGTGTTGAATGTAGCAAAAATCATCTCATTCATGCTATTAAGATTTATAACAAGGCCCTCTAGTTTTTTTAATATCACTTTTACTAAGCACTGTTTTTAGGCCCATAGTCAGTTAGTTCATTTTATAACTTTGTTTATTTGCATTTTTATATATTATGAAATGTAGCATTGTCAACTTAGTCCTGTTCATTTCAGTTTTACAATTTCCCTAGTTCACCTCAGTTTCCATGGAAACCTGGATTGGTATGACAACAGAGAATAAAAATATGAGGACAGTTATTCAAGGATATAAATGATCTCAATATAGAATTCCATGGATTATATACCTGTCAAAAACAATCTAGTTATTAGCATTTGAACTATGTGGATTCTAGAAACTGAAATTGTAGATTTTATAGGATAGGCGTAGAAGAGGCATAGCCTAATTTACTAGTCTGTTTTTATTAGTTAGTCATGCACCTTAACTAGAAAGACAAGATAGAATATTGGTTGAGGAACATTGAAAGAAAAAAATAATAGGATTATCACAATGCATACAAATGGAAAACCATTAGAAGATATTGGTTTGAGTCATGATCCAGTGCATTGGACTTGCACAAACTTCAGAGGGATTAAGATCCTTCTTGCAGCTCATAGTGGCAAACTAGTATAACCAATGTGAGAAACACAAGCTAATTTTTTTTAAAAAAAATCTTCACCTGTGGCTTCTGTTTCAATATGTCTTATGCCACATGTGACTTTAAAAAGCTATCATTCCATAAGCTTTGTGGGAAACTATCTATCTGGAATGGATTCAATTTCATTTGTTTTTCAGGACATATGTCAGCAGATAATAGATACTAGATACTACTGTCCCAGCAGATAATAGATAATAGATACTACTGTCCCTCACTTGAAAATGAATGCAGATTTCCTCCTGTTGATCTCATTTCTTCTGTTCTAAAAAGGTTGAACTATGCTACTAAGTGTCAACACCTCTTATCTACATCAAAGTAGGATAATTTGTGGTAATTGAATGATGTGATCATTAGAAGCAGCAATAATGAGAGATTTATTCTATGCCACATCAGAAAACTCTTTTTGGGTCAATAAACTTGAATTTGGAAGAATCAAGAATGAAGAATTTCAAATAAAGGTGTGCTGATAAGAGAATAGATACCATTATGGCTTTTAGACTCTTCCTCCTAATGATTAGGAATGTAAATCATGACTTGGTTAGTCTTTCTGCAGGAAATGGGAAAATATTTCCTGCAGGTGGGATGGCAAATTAGGGAAGAAGGTTCAAAACTGATTTTTCTTCCTCCTCTTGACCACAGATCCTGTACCTTTTACATTCCATGATAACACTTTAATGGTTCTCATACTCGGTGTTGAGGAAAAGCAGACCGGACATAGTCTTTCTACAGGAAACTCATCAAAAGTCTAAAGATACAAATAAATTTTTTTTAGGAGGGATGCAACGCTATGAAAAGCCATATGGTACATCAAAAGCAAGGGGGGTCACAATCTTGATTTTGACTAGATTGGGGTTTGAGATAATAAATAGTACTTCGGATTCAGAGGGTAGATATCTGAAAGTAAAAGGGAAAATAGAGGAGGATGAAATAACCTTGGTGAATATATATGCCCCAAATGATCATCAAGCTGAATTTCTAGAAAAAATGACTACGTACTCTGCAGCCAAAGATGGAGAACCTCCATACAGTCAGCAAAAACAAGACCTGGAGCGGGCTGTGGCTCAGATCACAATCTACTGATTGCAAAATTCAGGCTCAAACTGAAGAAAATAGGGAAAACTAATAGGCCAGATAGATATGATCTAGACAACATACCCAAGGAATACACGGTGGAGGTGAGGAACAGATTCAATGGTCTGGACCAGATAGACAGAGTACCAGAAGAATTATGGACAGAGATGAGAGACATTATGCAGGAGGCAGCAAGGAAAACTATACCAAAAGAAAAGAAGTGCAAGAAAGCAAAGTGGTTGTCGGATTAGGCTCTTAAAATAGCAGAGGAAAGAAGGAACGCAAAAGGCAAAGGAGAAAGGAAAAAATACAATCACTTAAATAAAGAATTTCAAAGAAAAGCAAGGAGAGATAAGGAAAGCTACCTAAATGAACAGTGCAAAGAAATAGAGGAAAACAACACAAGAGGCAGGACTAGAGATCTCTTTTAAAAAATTGGGGAAGTCAAGGGAACGTTCAAAGCAAAAATAATCACGATAAAAGACAAAGATGGCAAAGAGTTAGCGGATGCAGAAGAGATAAAGAAAAGATGGAAAGAGTACACAGAGGAACTTTACAAAAAAAGACCTAAACACCCCGGATAATAACAATGAGGGGGAAATTGAACTTGAACCAGACATCCTAAAGAGTGAAGTCAGAAAGGCCCTAAAAAGCACGGCAAATAACAAAGCCAGTGGAGATGATGGTATCCCAGTTGAATTCTTCAAAGCCCTAAAAGATGATGGAATCAACCTACTACATGCTATATGCCAGCAGATTTGGAAAACAAAACAGTGGCCACAGGATTGGAAAAGATCAGTATACGTCCCAATCCCAAAAAAGGGCAATGCCAAAGAATGTTCAAATTATCGAACAATTGCGCTCATCCCACAAGCTAGCAAAGTGATGCTCAAGATAATACAGGATAGACTGCAGCAGCATGTAGAAAGAGAACTACCAGAGGTGCAGGCTGGATTCAGAAGAGGCAAGGGGACCAGAGATCACATTGCCAACATACGTTGGATCATGGAGAAAACAAAGGAATACCAGAAACAAGCTTACTTCTGTTTCATTGACTACACCAAGGCCTTTGATTGTGTGGACCACAACAAAATGTGGCAAGTAATTAAAGAGATGGGAATACCAGAACACCTCATATGTCTCATGAGAAATCTGTACATGAGTCAAGAAGCAACAGTTAGGACAGAGTATGGAATGACAGAGTGGTTTGGAATAGGAAAAGGAGTAAGACAAGGCTGCATTCTGTCACTCTGCTTATTCAACTTATACACAGAGTACATAATGTGCAATGCAAGGATGGAGGAATCACAATATGGGATCAAAATTGCTGGGCGAAACATCAACAATTTGAGATATGCAGATGATACCACCCTAATGGCAGAAAGTGAGGAAGACCTAAAGAAGCTCCTGATTAGGTTGAAAGAAGAAAGTGCAAAAGCTGGCCTGAGACTCAATATCAAGAAAACTAAGATAATGGCAACAGGCCATATCAGTCCCTGGAAAATAGATGGGGAAGATGTAGAAGCAGTGGCAGATTTTACTTTCTTAGGATCCAAGATCTCTGCAGATGGAGATTGCAGCCATGAAATAAAAAGGCGACTGATTCTTGGGAGACAAGCTATGAAAAACCTGGGGAACATAGTGAAAAGTAGAGATATCTCACTGCAAACAAAGGTCCGCATAGTCGTAGCAATGGGATTTCCAGTAGTAATGTATTGCTGTGAGAGCTGGACCATTAGAAAGGCTGAGCGAAGAAAAATAGATGCCTTTGAGATGTGGTGCTGGAGGAGAGTTTTGAGAGTCCCCTGGACAGCGAGGAAAACAAATAGGTCAATATTAGAAGAGATTAGCCCTGAGTGCTCCTTAGAAGGACAAATAACAAAGATGAAGTTGAAGTATTTTTGACATCAAATGAGAAGAGAGGATTCACTTGAGAAGGCCTTGATGCTGGGGAAGGTGGAGGGCAAAAGAAGAAGGGGACGGCCAAAGATGAGATGGCTAGATGGGATTGTAGACACAATGGGCACGGGGCTGTGTGGACTAAGGAGGATGGTGGAGGACAGAGGTGCCTGGAAAGCGATGGTCCATAGGGTCGCAAAGAGTCGGAATCGACTGTGCGACTGAACAACAACAACAAGATGAAGCAAGACTAAAGAAAAATGCAAAATTGTGAAAGACTTTTATCAGGCCTTATATTGAAAAAAGTTATAGATGTGGAAAAGCTTAAAAATCAATTAGAGAAGCAAATAGTTAGTGGAATAAAACAGGAGCATAAAGATAAAATGGAAGGACAAGTGTCAGAAAAAGAAGTAAAAGAGGTAATTGCAGGTTTGAAATTGGGGAAAGCTCCTGGGGAGGACGGATTACCTGCAGATTTTTATAAGGAATTTAAAGACATTGTGGTTTCCAAGTTGGTAAAATTATATAATTATATTTTGGATGGGGGGCAAATTCCAACTTCATGGTATAGGACCATGATTGTACTGTTGCCAAAACCAGGAAAGAATCTAGAAAAGGTTGAATCTTATAGACCAATATCGTTAATAAACCAAGATTCCAAGATCTTCACAGCAATACTGGCCAATCGGTTAAATGATTTCATGGGTAATTATATAAATGTAGATTAAGTGGGGTTTTTTGAAAGGGAGATACATGGCAGATTTGACAAGAAGAGTGGTAGATTTAATAGATATTGTAGGTCAAACAAAAGAAAAAGTGGGATTAATATCTTTGGATATTTTCAAGGCGTTTGATTCTTTACAATGGGTCTCAATCAAGGAAATAATTAGAAGATACAGATTAGGCGATAAATATGGAAGAGTAATAGATCAATTGTATCAGCAAGGAATAGCTACTGAAAGAGTAAACGATGAGGTTACTGATGAGGTAAAACTAGAGGCAGGCACGAGACAGGGTTGCCCATTATCCCCGATATTGTTTATTATGGCAATCGAAATATTAGCAAAAGCTATAAGAGAAGCTGGAAAAATAGAGGGGATTATGGAAAATAAGATAAGTATGTATGCTGATGATACATTGATAATTGTAAAACATCCAGAGAAGGTAATGGATAGAATTAGAGCACAATTAAGGGACGTTGAGGACATTACTGGGTTGAAGATAAATTGGGATAAATCAGAAATGATGCTTTGCAATATGGGAGAAGAAGATCAGAAGAAGTTAAAGGGAATGGGAAACATCCAAATTAAAGATAAATTGAAATACATAGGAATAATTATATCAAATAGATTGGAAGAGCTGAAAAAATTAAATTATGACAGTTTGAAAATTGAAATTAAAAACAGAATAAATAGTTTTCAAAAGTTGAAACTATCATGGTTTGGGAGGATTGCACTTACTAAAATGATGTTGTTACCTAGAATTAATTTTTTATTTGATGCATTAGCAATTCAATTGAAAGATAAGAAAATTAAGGAGTTTCAAAAATTGATTAATGAATTTTGTAATGGAGGAAAGAAATCTAGGTTGCCCAAAAATTATGGTATTTACCTCAGAAGGAAGGTGGATTGGGAATGCTGAATCTAGTGGCATATTATCGAGAATTTCAAATCAAGAATGTTGTGAAGATCTTCCACAAATGTGGAATGTATCAATTTGAGGAAAGGAAAAAGCAATTTGGGAGGAAATTGAAATGAAGGACTATAGACATATTGGTAAAATGTTTTTTTTTGGGCTATAATTTGGGAAAGGTAGTGACTAAAAACTCTATGATGAAAGGTTTAATGAGTGTATGGAAGAAAGTAAAGAAGGATCTGGTACCAAGTATCTCTCCAATATTGGAACTCTCAGACATGGTGAGCTTTCCGATTAAGATAGATAATGAAGTCAAAAAAGTATTGGATAAAAATGAAATTTTCCTGTTGAAAGATTGGTTACGGATCTGTAGGGATGAGGTTAGTAGGATTAAATTGTTTGAGCAATTAAAAATGAATTGGTTCCAGATAATGAAGATTTGCAAATGGAATAGTAAATGTATGAGTGAGTATGATTTGGAAAGAGAAAAGACGGAATTTGAGGAATTGATCTTAAAAATTAGGAAAAAAAGATAAAAATATTAAGGGATTAGTTAGCAATATATATATATTATTAAATAGGGAGGGTGATCCACAGGAGGACTTGAAATTAAAGTGGGAACAAGAGTTGAATATAAAGATTGATAATGATGCATGGAGAAACAAATGGAAAAAGAGGATAATGAGAACTATGTCGGTCAGAATAAAAGAGCATAATTACAAAATGTTATGGAGGTGGTATCTGACCCCAGTGAGGTTATATCAAATTGACAATAAAAAGGATAAAATGTGTTGGAGATGTAGGGATACAATTGGAACGTATGAACATATGTGGTGGAGTTGTATTGTGGTAAAAGTTTTTTGGAAAAGAATTGAAAAAGAGATTGGTGAAATATTGGCAAAGAAAATTAAGCTGGGGCTGGGTACCACTATGTTAACAAATGTGGAATGTATCAATTTGAGGAGAGGAGAAAGAGTTATTAGAAATAATGATTACATCGGGGAGACAGTGTATTGATAGAAATTGGAAAAATGATGTAACTATACAAACTGAGGAATGGTATAAAGAAATGTGGAATTTAGCTTTGAATGATAAATTGACCTGGGAGATAAAGGTAAAAATGGGTAGTTTGAAAGAAAATTGATTTAGGAACATTTGGAAGCCCTTTGTAGATCACTCCCTTATGGGAGAGGAAAGAAATAGACCTGTACCCGATCAAAGTGGTTTTTGGAAGTAAAACAACGAGATACTCTGAGTTCTCCAAGGCAATGTAAAAAAACACTGGGTGTATTATATTGTGTAATTTTATTTCTGTTGTTGTTTCCTATCCTAAATAGTAATCAATGGTATTTTGGGAATTTTTTAGTTATTGTTAAAGATTAATTACAAAGTTATAATTAAGTGAAATTATTTTTAAAAGGTGGTTTATGTACATTTGAAATATAAAAAGAGCCATGAAATGGTATTAGGATAGGGGAGGTTTATTTTTTAAAAAAATAATTGTGTGTTTATTTTGTATTCTAATTATGTTATGTAATATGTATTGTGTTGTAATTTTTCTTGAAAAATTTAATAATATATATATAAAAAAACAAAAAAACAAAATTGATTTTTGTGCATTTCTGTAACTGTTTGAAAGTGTGTTTCTTCTGACATGAGCAGCACTGGATGGCTGTCTGTATCTTGTTGATCACTCAGCCTGTCAATTTCTATTTGCTCTGTATATTTGTCTCTGTGTTTAATTTCAGAAGTCTTTTGCCAAATTATTTTTTTTTCTAAATACAAAAAAAAAAAACCCCAATGAGAATAAGGTATTTGCTTCACTTTTGCATTTATAGCATCAGTCCCTCAAGGTTAGATGTAATATGCAAGGGGCTCTATCAATGCTGGTAAAAGTACATAAGGGAGTAAAACAGGGTTGTATACTGGCTCCTCTGCTCTTCAATTTCTATATAAATGACATGGTAAAATGGATTAACAAACCAAATCATCATCATCCAAAATTAGCAGAGCGCAGAATTGCCCTACTCCTTTATGCCGATGATGCAGTAATCCTCTCTAGGACACTAATAGGCCTCACAAGAGCTATGGTAGCCCTGGTCCAATATTACACAAAAGATAAATCAAAAATAAACTATCAAAAAACTAAGATTATGGCCTTTACGCCAAGACCAAGGCTGCACTCATGGTATCTCAATGGACACAGTATTGAACAAGTGACCACCTTTAAATACCTAGGTGTTATACAAGCTAATGGATCAAGGAAAGCACATTGCAAACAGGCAGCTGCCTCAGGTCAGAGATCAGCTACCACCATTTAATTTTTTTAATACAAAGGGAGGATTCTATGTTCCTGCCACACTTCATCTTTTTCAGGTTAAGTCCCTAACACAGCAACTCTATGGGTCTCAGCTGGGTTCCCCAATCTCTTGCTATGATCACCTAGAAAGAGTACAGTCTAAATTCATCAGAGCAATTCTTCAGATGCCTCACTGTGTTTCCAATTCTCATCTGCACCTGGAGACAGGACTGATAAAAGTTCAATCAAAAATTTGCATAACATCATTAAATCTGTGGATAAAACTCAAGGATGTTGAGTCCAACCTATTAAAAATGGATTTCCCCCTCTCTCACTGCTAAAGTTTGACTACTACTAGGCCAAAAAAATAAAAAAAATGGTGAGGCAATGGGTAGAGGATATAGAAAGACAATTGGATCTAGTGCTAACACCATGCTTCCTGGCGCCTGATTCTACTAGATACGTGAGATATTTCAACCAGCTAGAGGCTGTAAGCCACTGAAAAGCCTTTTCGCTTGCAAGATGTCATGTGCTTTCCACAGCTGTATTAGAGGGCAAGTTCAATAATACACAATTTGTCAAAAGACTTTGCCCTTGCGGCTCTGGAGAGGTTGAAACTACTGGTCATGTCCTGCTTAGATGTTGCTTCTACCAGCATACCAGACTCACATTCATTTCTCCAATGATCAGCGAGTTTCCCAGTAATTCAGATAGGGACTATCTTCAATCCCTGCTTATAGATGAGCAGAATATAGTCACAAGTAGGGTTGCCATAATTCTCTCCCACCAAACTGGGACAGCTATGTGACATAATTGCATTCTTCAAACTGTGCATGTATTTGACGGGCTGTCAAGGAGACCGCAGCTCAAAGACCCCACAGAATCCCCGTCCAGGGCAGGCAGCCACCATTAATTTAAAATAAGCCGTAGTCAAGAGGTTGTTTCCCATATGATTTTTCTTGCAAAAGATGATTCTTGATACAGTAGTTTCCAGCTCCTGCCAATATAGCAATTTGAAAGCAAGAAACTGCAAGTACTGTAGATAAATAGGGACCACTTTAATGGGAAGGTAAACAGCATTCCATGTGCTCCGATGTCTAGTCACGCCAGCCACATGACCATGGAAACCTCTGTAGATGCAGATAGCACTGGCTCTTCAGCTATGAAGCAGAGATGAGCACTGAACCTTAGAGTCGGATATGCCTGACTTTTAAGCAAGGGTGACCTTTGTAATGGTTATTCAAAGGATGCTAAGTAATCATTTAAAATTACTTTGTGTATTGTAGAATGTGTAGCCAATTAGATGCCGTATCAATCAAGTGAATTGCTGTAAATCCCACAAGGGTCAGTTAGCATACCAGCTCACACATTCACTGTCATCAGCCCAAGGACACTCAGTCTGGGAATCTTACATTTTGATCAATCTCATGAAGATGCCATCGAGATGGAATCTAAGGTAAGCACCTCACGTAACTTACAGGTGCAAGGCCAGCTGCACTGGCCAGATGTCCCAAATGTCACATTTTGGGAATTTTCACATACCTGAGATGGGAGGTGTGAGTGGCCAAAAAATATAAAAACTGAGGGATTTTGCATCTCGTTAGCAGACTTCCAATTTGGGGGGAACCCCTGTGCATTTTTCCTTTTAATATGCCCTGAATGGGAGACCTCAAGATGAACATTCATGGGGGCACAGAGATGCCTGCTTTTCACTTATTTAACTTTGCTGAAAACCTTTAATTTCTTTTGTTCGTTATTTTATTTTGTTCATTTTAAATGGGGGACTTCAAGACGAACATTCATGGGGGCACAGAGATGCCTGCTTTTCACTTATTTAGCTTTGCTGAAAACCTTTAATTTCTTTTGTTCGTTATTTTATTTTGTTCATTTTAAATGCCTTTATCTGCGCACTATTTCAACTTATTTTTGTAACAATAAATTGCTGCTGAATTTGAAGAATTTTCATAGTCTCATTCTTCTCCTCACAAAGAAGAGAGGGGAATTTCCAGAGGTCAGCTTAGAGGCCATCAATGGACTATTCTTTAAAGGTCTCTAATGGAGGGGTTGCCAGAAGACAGGGCAACGGCCTTGAGAGTTTCGCTTCTTTGCAAGGAGTGTTATCTGGACTGCAGGGCTTTCATTTTCCTAGATAACTCCCCTTCACCCTGAAGGCTAGCTGATCTCTGCCAAGTGTCATCAAAGGGAGGGATGGCATTAGATGGGCTAATTTGGAAACTGGACACCTTAAGGGTCCGGAATCACCATTTTATTATCCAGTTTAATTCTGGGCTCCGAGAGGTCAGCACAGCTCAAAACGCTGTCTGCTCATGCAGAGAAAAACCTCTCTTTGGCATGCTAGCCCTGGTCAAAGTCAAAGGTAAATTCCAGGCTATGACAGGGGCCGTCTGTGCCAGCCTCGACACTATAATAAACGACCCTGATAACCTTTACCTTTTAAAAATTTCTTGGGTCACTCTTGAAACCACCTTTTCTTCCCCTGAGGTCATCCCCCTCCTCTTCACCCTTCCCTTTGAAGTAGACTCACGCTCAAACCCCACATGAGGATCCCTTGGAATAAAGTTCTAAGGAGGCACCCAGAATGGCAATGTAGTCCATGGAGCCTCCGTTTCCCTCCGGAAGGGGAAAAGCAGGAGACAGGAAGGGACTTATTTTGGAGGAGGATCTTTTCAATGGACGACACTTCACTTTCTGTCCTCCCTGTTTCCTTCCTCTCTAGGAAGAGTGACTCTATGCAATTAACCCTTTGTTTCGGGATTTTTACATGTTTTTTCTTCAATCCTGGAAAATCCCAGAAAAATCGGACATATGGCAACTCTAGTCACAAGTCATATATATATATATGTCCTAGATAAAATATAGACAGACTCAATTCAGACATTTTAGATAAAATTTAACTTGTATTACCTGTTTTAGAACTTTTATATCAACAAACCTAGGTTATCACATTTTAGATGAAATAACGTACCACACCATATGCCTTTTAGCTCATGTTTTAGACTAAACTCTTTTAGTGTAATTTATTTTGTACTGGTCTATGACTGTAATAAAGATTGCATCAGGCGGTCCTTTAAAAGCAATGATGTTACAAGCAGTGATGTTAGTTTGTGCTCATGTCTACCATCCATATCCTCCTGCTAAATTCCAAATATGACAGTCAATATTTAGTGGCACCAATGGTAAAATTCATTTATGAATAACAATTGTTAATAGGGATGGGATTTGGGGGCTATACCAAATGAAAACAGCATAAATGAGTCTCTTTGCAGGCGCACCCCCCAAAGAAGGACTCAGACACCGGTATATGTGGATAACGGCATTGGGCCACATTTATTGATTCATGCCCTAGTCCGAATTATAAATTTCAATTGGTACTCAGCCAATTATAATTCTTAAGGCAAGCAGGCCGCAGTAACACTGGTAAGGTTCCTCCCAAAATTGCCAATGGCAATTGGCTACAATGTATCCATTTGTATCAATTTGTTTGTTTACAACAAACAAATTATTGACCGTAGTCAATAAACTATCTACTGACCCCACCCTCTGACGTGTATCCGTAAAATCACGGGGTGATGCATGCTGAAGAGCTCCTGCCATCACCCCATTGCCTGGTTCGTCGTTGACCGGTCAACGTTAACAAACTTGTACCTATCTAGTGTTGGCCAGTCAATTGCGAACCTGCCGGATACCTGTGGGTCATAAATATTTACCTTACCAGTGCTACCCGCCCATGTGACCAAAGTCAATAGCAAAGCCCCTGTATCAAACCATAGCAACAGTGTGGGATGGGCAAAAAAGCCAGAACCAGGAAGCAAATTGTAGGTTCCAGCCAAACATTCCCACCCGGCCACGAAGCGACCAAAATGTCACACTGTTCACTAGGGAGGGGGTGGAGGGAAAACTTCTCCTCTCCGTCGCTTTTCCAAAATGGCAGCTCGGCTGCCTCGTGGCCACCCCTTTTATAGAGGGGTGGCCATGCCCCCTAACTCACCCGGATGTCTGAGTCTGGGTGGGGGGCCCCGCAAAGAGCGCGGCAGCCATTTTGGTGCCGCGCTTTCATTGCAGGCGCACCCCCCAAAGAAGGACTCAGACTCCGGTATATGTGGATAACGGCATTGGGCCACATTTATTGATTCATGCCCTAGTCCGAATTATAAATTTCAATTGGTACTCAGCCAATTATAATTCTTAAGGCAAGCAGGCCGCAGTAACACTGGTAAGGTTCCTCCCAAAATTGCCAATGGCAATTGGCTACAATGTATCCATTTGTATCAATTTGTTTGTTTACAACAAACAAATTGTTGACCGTAGTCAATAAACTATCTACTGACCCCACCCTCTGATGTGTATCCGTAAAATCACGGGGTGATGCATGCTGAAGAGCTCCTGCCATCACCCCCATTGCCTGGTTCATCGTTGACCAGTCAACGTTAACAAACTTGTACCTATCTAGTGTTGGCCAGTCAATTGCGAACCTGCCGGATACCTGTGGGTCATAAATATTTACCTTACCAGTGCTACCCGCCACACAGGGAGGCATCATGATGACTCACCGCCCCCCCCAAGACCGTCAGCTCGGTCGCCAGGCCTTCTTGCATCACACCCAGAACGAGGTACATACCTTTAGCCGACAGGTGGACCCCTTCTCCTGCCTACCAGCAAAATTTTTGTGTAAGCCTATCATCCGGTCTCCCATGGCCGTCTCACAGCCATGCTCAGAACGGGACAGAGCCAGAGCCCCGTCCACTGACTGCCGGAACAGTCCGAACTAGGGAGATCGGCATCTCCCCTAAATTGGTGTCTCGGCACTATGTTAGACCATAGCGACCGTATGGAAGCCATACGTGATACAAAATGGCAGGTCACAGCCCCTCAACGGTTTAATAACAGCAGTGAGCCCTATAAGATCGCTGCCGCCGAGGTGCCTGTAAAAAATTGGGCGGTCCAGCATCCCTGTCAGACAGCAGGAATGGCCACAGTTCCCGCCCCCATGTGCCACGCATACGATACCATAGCATACGTGCAGATGCACACAGCCCAGCTGGGGTCCACTCTCTGTCACTGCAGCATATACTGCTGCCCAGTGTACATAGCTGCGGCCCACCAGCCCCCTGCCACCGGTGTGTAGAGACCCCTAGGATCTGTAAAAGAGGAGAAAAAAGGTGAAGGACATAACTAGGTACTTGTACAGTGAGGGGACGTACATATCTGAAATTGCGCATACACGCATATCCACCTCCGAGTACCCTAAACGTAGCTGCGATCAACGCGACACCTATCTTAAGTAAATGGTGCCAAAACGGGCCCCACACCACGAACGCGGCACCGGTCACCCTCAGGGACTTGACTATGGTAAGGGTAGACCCATCCCGGTGGCAGAAAACAGGCTGGGGCGTGCAGCAGGCACTGTCGAAAATTCATGTAGGGCACCAACCGGACAGATGTCTCAAAAACTTCGTAGCAGTATGCACCACTGCCTACACCGTGCTGAATAACCCGTGAGGACCGCATCCCCACTCGAGCCCACTCATGTGTGACAGAGACATCTTCGAGTTCCAGTGCCCTACGAGACACATCTGCCTTACACCAGTGGCACCAACTCTGGCACCCACTCACTGATGCGGAGCACTCCAAAAAGGCTACCGTGGTAGCTGCGTGGCCAAGAGCCACCTCACACCTATCTGTACATAAGTAATGCCAGCCTCGTGCAAGGTGGGTCAGAAACTCTGGGAACAGGGGTAACGCGCGTAAGGGCGGCGGACACGTTCCCGTGTCCACCCCTCCCAAACACGACGCATGAATGCATAGTGATACGCCTTACGCGTGCGAGGTGCCAATGACATGTCCGGTTCCCTTCTCCTCGCCAAACGTCCAGCCATCGGCCAAAAGTGGCGAGTGGACTCCCTCTGCTTCCAGAGTACGGCACGGAACCAGGTGATCTGCAGGTGGTGGAAAGCAGCAGTAATGTCATTATAAATACCTAGAACATGTCTGGCCTAGAACGGCACATTTAGGCGTAGGCTTCTCAAGATAATAGACGAACTAATGTCATGACCCTGGGGGATTTGCAAGTCTGGGTGTTGACAATGTGCACCACTGCCGCATTGTCACACCGAAATTGGACCACTGAGCAGGCCCACTCCTTGCACCATAGCATCAGTGCTCTCTAAAATGGGAAAAAACGCAAGGAAGGTAAGATCGCGGGGCGATCCGTGCACCCACCCTCGGAGTAAACCCCATAAGTCCGGGAGCCGGAGGTATCCGACCGTATTTTAAATCTAGGGCAGACCATCAGGTCTGATATCCAGGAAGAGACCCCGCCAAACCCAGGAGTAATTTGAGCCAGGCCGGACAAATTAAGGTGGCCATGAATTAACTGCAGCTCACGAGGGCACACTTTATGTCTGGCAATCAATGCCAAACTCGCCGCGGAGATCCAAGCCACCATATGCATGGTTAACCCGGATGCCCGCGCGACAGAGTCGATTCAGAAATGTGAGCTTAGTAGATGGGACCTCAGTCTATTCAGGCGCCAAGGGGACACCCAGTTCCCACCTGAGTGTCTGAAAGGTAATGAGGAGACGCGTGCACGTGTCCAAGCCCCGTTCACCCCCGAACCAAAAGTCGTCGAGGTAATGGGCTGGAGACCGAGACCCCGACCTGTGAACAAATGGCCACTGAGTGAAGTCCCCAATCGGTCGAGTGCTGAACATGACTTAACACAGTCAGAAGGGGGTTGGCCTTATCTAAGTAAAATTCCCCTCGGAACCTAAAAAACCCAATAGGTCTAGATCATTGGGTGCACTGGCAATAATCTGAAAGCCGCGTGCATATCACACCATGCCAAAACAGCACCAGCCATGTGGGAGTGATGTACACGAGCACACTTGCTGACAGGGCTCATCCCACCTCCCCTCAGGGTATAGAGCCACCCTCATCCACATGCCTCACCGTAAGCCAACTGCCATGGGCCCATCCAATCAACCATCGCCCTGCAAACATTAGCGATGGATGGAAGCACCAGGATGGCCCAAGCAGGTCAAGCCCTGCGGCATACCACCATACGTACAAGGTATGCCGCCAACCAGTTGGCCCAAGGTGCACGGTGGCTCACTGCGATGGGACATCTCATTGTCTCAGTCGCCCTGTCCCTCTTCCTCCTCCTAGTGGGCTCGCAGTTTAATAGGGAGAATATCCACATGTCCCCCTCCAGCCCTTACCCCTCATGGCCTGTGGCCAATAACACCCAGGGGCAAGTAATAGCCGGCCATCGGCAAAGCCCTCAACGGGACAGTCTGCATAAAGGGCCTGCGCAGCATGACCCGGACAGCCCCTGCGATGCTCAGCACTGTCCCGGGGGCGGACACCCCAGTGCGTGGTGGCTTACTACGGCGGGACCGCACATGTCTCTGTCCTCCCATCCGCACCGCCTATCCTTATTGGGATCTCGGTTCATAGGGAGAATATATTCACGTACTCCCCCCACCAATCTGTTCCCTCGTGACCTGAAAGAAATGAGCACCAGGGTGCAATAAATAACCAGACATCACGGAAACCCCCACCCCCAACGTTGTGCCAGAATGCAACCAAGGGGCACTGGGATAGGCTGGCAAGTGATGCCCACCAGCCTCAAATAGGCGAAGCCATGATCACTGAACCCCACCGCTGGAAGTGGACTGTGATGTGGGTGCATTCAACTTGAACCTAATACTCACTAGTTGCACCCCCATGAGCCGCCCCCACTGGGGGTTCCGGCTCACGGCGGGCATCGGAGCTCGCGACCGAAATCGAGCTCTGGGGCCACATCCAACCACACTCCGGTTGCAGTTCTGGACAAACAGGGAGCTGCGAGACGGCGGCAGGCACAGGCCGGAGTGTCTCCAGCAGCTCGACCCGGCTGGCCGCCTGTTGCGGAGTGGCAGCAGTCGAAGTAGCTGGCAGACACGAAGGGCCCCGGTAGATAGGGAAGGGCCCCCTCCCACTGGATTGCCCAGGATGCCTCCAGCACAGATCCCGCTAAGGCTCTGCAGCCAAGAACGGCTCTTTAAAAGAGACGAAGAGCGACGGAGAAAACTTCTCCTCTCCGTCGCTTTTCCAAAATGGCAGCTCGGCTGCCTCGTGGCCACCCCTTTTATAGAGGGGTGGCCACGCCCCCTAACTCACCCGGATGTCTGAGTCCGGGTGGGTGGGGGCCCACAAAGAGCGCGGCGGCCATTTTGGCGCCGCGCTTTCATTCTATAATTTTTTTGAGGTCTTTATGACTGCCCAATGAGAGTGCCTAAAAATTATAATATTATAATTCCAAAAAAGTGGATATCATAAATTATGGATCTCTTATGTGTTTCCATTATTGGGTGACCTCAGTGTGACATTACCCCCACTTTGTCCTTTACCCCCTCCTCCAAACTCTATTCTTCCGCCAAACAAAAGTAACTCATCCAAATTGACCATCAAAATGAAATGAAACAGGAGCTCCCTGAAATGAAAGCAATGGAAACAGGTTGTCCAGATATTTGCCTCAATAGTGCCATAGCAGGAAGGAAGCTGGCACAACTTTTCAGAGGCAAAAGCGATTTTTGGACATTATAGACCAGGGGAAGGCAACCTACGGCCCTTAGGCTGGATCTGGCTTGTGGCACAAAAAAATCTGGCCCCTACCCTTGCTCCAGCTGCCTCCTCTGGAATTGGCCACAGACTCATTTACGGTAGCTGTAAATGGCAGGAGGACCACCAGTCCAGCCCCCTCAACTGTCCAAGGGAGCGTGACCCAGCCTCTGACTTTAAAAGGTTGGCAACCCCTGTGATAGACCTTCCTCAATTTTGTAGCTCCCAACAGCTTCCTCACAAGGACTTTGCCCTTTGCAAGATAGGAAATGAAAATGTTTTATTCCTGAAAAGTCACTATGGCCAATAATACCATCAGCTTTACACAGCATAGCTGAGTGAACAACATTTCAGCCATCATTTTAAATAAAAATATATTGAAATAATTTTTCTTGAGAATTTCTAAATTTCAACAATATCAGAGAAATTTGTTTCAACTGATGAAAACATTTTTTTCCCCTTGATGAAACACTCACTGTCTTTGGCTATCTTTACACTTCAAGGATAGTGTCTCCTCTCCCTTTATGGTAAAACAAGGTAAGTTTTATATGCCATTTGCAATTATTACATTATTTATCAGTAATAAAATTTTATACTAATGAAACAACAATTATTTTATTTATTTATTTATTTATTTAGTCGTATTTATATATGCCGCCCACTCAGGCAGAACCCGACTCAGGGCGGCATTACAACAAATTCTAAAAACATATAAAAACACTTTAAAAACCCCTTATCCCACCCATCCATCCCACCCACTCTAAAAAAGGAAGAGAGAGTTCTTAATTCTTTACGTAAGCCAGCAGGCGGGGACCGTGATCCCATTCGGGCCCCACACCTGCCCTGCCAGCCAGGTCTTCAATCCTTTCCTGAAGGGCAGCAATTCTCTTTGAAGTCTTAGATCTGTTGGCAGGAGGTTCCAGAGAGTTGGTGCAGCCACGGAGAAGGCCCTCCTTCGGGTGCTAGACAGATGTGCACCCCTAACTGATGGCACCATTAGAGAGCCCCTCCGGTCCACTCTAGTTGGACAGGCAGACACTCTTGGGACGATGCGGTCTCTAAGGTATCCTGGCCCACTGCCATATAGGGCTTTAAAGGTCAAAACCAGCACCTTGAATTGCACCCGGAGACAAACTGGTAACCAGTGCAGCTCCCGAAGTAGTGGTGAGGCATGGGCATATCGCCCACATCCCATCACCACCCGGGCTGCCGCATATACAGGGTAGTGAAAACTGTGAGAGATTGTGAGGAGCTCCAGAGGGATCTCTCGACACTGGGGGAGTGGGCAAAACAGTGGCAAATGAGTTTCAACATTAGTAAGTGCAGAGTGATGCATGTTGGGGCAAAGAACCCCAATTACATTTATAAACTGATGGGGTCTGAACTCTCTGAGACAAACCAGGAAAGGGACCTTGGTGTCCTGGTGGACAACTCAATGAAGGTGTCTACCCAGTGTGCCTCAGCAGTGAAAAAAGCAAACTCAATGCTAGGGATCATTAGGAAGGGTATAGAAAATAAGTCAGCAAGTGTCATTTTGCCTCTTTATAAATCTATGGTGAGGCCCCATCTGGAATACTGTGTACAGTTCTGGTCGCCATACCTCCAGAAGGATATTATGGAGCTGGAAAAAGTGCAGAGGAGGGCAACCAGAATGATTAGGGGACTGGAACACCTTCCTTACCATCTGAGGCTGCAACGGTTGGGCCTCTTCACTCTTGAACGACGACGTCTAAGAGGTGACCTGATTGAAGTTTATAAAATCATGCACGGTGTGGACAAAGTAGATAAGGAAAAACTGTTTTCCCTATCGCATAATACTAGAACTAGGGGACACTCCATGAAACTTTTGGGTACTAGTTCTCAAACAAATAAGAGAAAGTACTTTTTCACCCAGAGGATTACTGGTCTATGGAACTCCCTGCCAGAAGAAGTGGTGACAGCTGTCAGTCTTGACAGCTTTAAGAAAGGATTAGACAAGTTCATGGAGGAGAAGAGTATCAATGGCTATAATTATGGATACTTAAGGACAACCTCCGGGTTGGAGAGATAGGCAGGATATCTCTCAATATCATTTCCAGAGAATCCTAAGCAGGTGAAGGCATCTCCTTGGGAATACCCTGAAGGAAATGGTGAGCCACTGTGTGAGACAGAATGCTGGACTGGATGGGCTGTGGCCTGTTCCAGCAAGGCTGTTCTTATGTTCTTATGTTCTTATTCTGGACCAGCTGCAGCCTCCGAATGGTCGTCAAGGGCAGCCCCATGTAGAGCGCATTACAATAATCTAGTCGGGAAGTAACCAGAGCATGGGTGACCATAAGCAAGGAGCCCCGGTCCAGGAGCGTGCGCAATTGGCGAATCACCTGAAGTTGGGCAAAAGCCCTCCTGGCCACAGCCGCCACTTGTTCTTCCAGCAGCAGCCGTGAATCCAGAAGGACCCCCAAGTTGCGCACTGGGTCTGTCTGGGGCAAAACCGCCCCATCCAGTACCAAAGGTGGTAACTCCCTGGATAACATGGGGCCCCTTATCCACAGCCACTCTGTCTTGCTGGGATTCAGCCAAAGCCCATTGGCCCCCGTCCAGACCCCAATGGCCTCCAGGCATCCGGATAGGATTTCAACAGCATCACTGGGGTCCCCACGGGCCGAGATATACAACTGGGTGTCATCCGCGTACTGATGGTACCGCACCCCGTGGGAACGAATGATCTCACCCAGTGGCTTCATGTAGATGTTAAATAAGAGGGGAGAAAGCACCGAGCCCTGAGGAACCCCATACTTGAGGGACCTAGGGCTGGACCTCTCACTCTCTAACCACACCGACTGGGTACGGCCCTCCAGAAAAGAGGAAAACCAGGACAACACAGTGCCCTGGATCCCCAATCCTTTGAGCCGTTCCAGAAGGATACCGTGGTCGACGGTATCGAAGGCCGCTGAGAGGTCAAGAAGAGCAAGGACGGATGGATAACCCCCGTCCCGCTCCCACCAGAGATCATCCATTAGTGCGACCAATGCCGTCTCCGTACCATACCCGGGCCTGAATCCTGATTGAAAGGGGTCTAGATAATCCGCTTCCTCCAGGACACTCTGCAGCTGGCGCGCCACCGCCTTCTCCAAAACCTTACCCAAAAAGGGCAGGTTGGAAACCGGCCTGTAATTGTTAAGGACAGCTGGGTCAAGGGATATTTTCTTCAGGAGGGGGCGCACCAAAACATGTTTTAATGGTGCAGGAAATACCCCCTCCCGTAAGGATGCATTTATTATCGCCCCAACCCAGCCACCTGTCCCCACCCTGGAGGCTTTCACCAACCAGGTGGGACAGGGGTCCAAAGGACATGTAGTGGCACGTACAGCTGCAAGGAGCCTGTCCACTTCATCAGGGACAACAGGATCAAACTGATCCCAGATCGTACAGCAAGACTGTGCTCCGGCACCCCCCCCCCGACACTCCCCATCCACGCCGGGACTCAGTCCTGAACGAATCCGATCGATTTTCTCCACCAGATGGTCAACAATAGCATAATTATAATGAATTCTATAACCTAGCAAGATTTTTGTCATTATACTAAATTCAAAGAAATAGTTACAAAATCCATTCATATTGCCATAATTGTATTTCACCCCCATTTCAAACCAACCTTGATTCTCCCAGTGTTTCTTTCAGTGGTACTTAAAAATGGCATCCACTATGACCTAATCACAAAACAGTCAACTCAGGGGTTTAGCATGATATTGTCTTCACACTGCATTCTCTCCAGCTAGAAAATACTTTTTTGTAAAGAAAGAAAAGCTTTCTTCTTGTTCTCAACCATTATCATAATGAGCTGCCCCATTACTTTCTGGAAAGACTGCTTAATTTGGGAATAAAGCACCAATAAACACATTCAACTTCTCATTACAGCTTTCCCTTGAACTAGCTTAATTGGCCTTTCCCCATCCTGTTCACTGGCAAGTTTACTGAAGTTTCATGGGTAAGGGAGGGAAATACATTTCCAGCCTTCAATAAGTGTTTAGTTGTTGGCTCTTCTAAAAGGCAAATGTTGCTCTTATTTAATTATTTTCTTTGTTTAAAGATTAAAACGTTCAGCATCTTTTAATTGCCTCCAGCACTTTATTTCCATTACTCTCACGGTGTGTACAGAAGCCTAACAATTGCACTGAGAACAACCTAGTGCAATACAAAGGAGATGGCAGTGTGGATAATATATTTTAATTTGGACGTGTGACATCTAAGCCACAAAGTTCATGACATAACCTAGATGCAGTCCAAACTCTTATCCCTATCTATCTCAGCTTAGAAGCTATGCTGTGATTATAAAACACAAAACAAAAACAACAAAAGACTTTCTTATTACTCCCTGAGATCGTTGGAAGGAGGACAGACTAAGAACTATGAATAATAAAAATAAGATCATTTTAAAAAGAAATAACCAGACATGCAGTGGAAGAGAATATTATGTATAGGTCCAATATTAAACACTCAAAACTACCCACAGCTTTAAAATGTAGAAGTAAACTTAATTTACAGTACAATCATATATGTACTTCTCAGAGGCCAAAATGTTATAAGTTCAGCCCCTTGACATAATGCAATTGGTATAATGCAAGCGCGGCGCCAAAATGGCCGCCGCGCTCTTTGCGGGAGCCCCCCCACAGGACGAAGGCATCTGGGTAGTTAGGGGCGTGGCCAGCTCCCTTATAAAAGGGGTGGCCACGAGGCAGCCGAGCTGCCATTTTGCGAAGCGACGGAGCGGAGAAGTTTTTCCTCTTACTCTGTCGCTTTTTACCTCGAGCGGGAAGCCTTTTGGCTGCTTATTTTCCTCTTTTCGGCTTCCCTTAGGTCCGTCTGAGATGCCTTCGAAGAAGAAGGCGGCCGCGAGCGCGGCTCGGGCGGTGCGACGGCGCAATCCGGGTCGGAGGACCGCGGCTGCGCCTTCCCACCAGCCGCCTTTGCCCGCTCCCACCGGGACCGGTGGGATGGGGTCTCTTACCCCCTGGCCGGAGGCCGGGGACCCGAGTAGGGGTCCGGTATGGGCTGCGGCCCGTGGCCCGCAAGCGACGGACGCCGCTCCTGGTGCTCATTCTGGGCCTTCCTCCATCGGCCCAGCTCACTTCGGGGCCTTCCAGCCTTGGGGGGTGGTGCGGTCCCCTCCCTTGGCAGATGCCCACGCCGGCCCTGCCGGGCCTGGGTGTGGGGTCATGGCCTTATTCGGGCCCCGGGGTGCAAGGGCCTGTACCCACGCCCGTAACGGGCGGGCCGGCTGGCCCGTGGCCCCAGGCCAGTGTCGAGGCCTTGCTGGCCCGCGTGGCGGCACTTGAGGCTTCCCTCGCTCGGGCCAGCCACGCTGGCGCTCCTTTTGGGGTGCGCTTGGACGCGTCATCTGCTGCGCAGCGGCAGGCGACGGGACGGGTCGAGCAGCTTGAGGCACGTGGCGCGACTTCGGCCACTGCCTCGCAGCTCCCCGACCAACAGGCCGGCGCGGGTCAAGCTCCGGTGGCGAGCTCTACGGCGGTCGTGAGCTCCGACGCCCCCAGTGGGCCGGAACCCCCGGTGGGAGCGGCCCGCGGGGGTGCAGCATGTGAGTATGCGGTACAAACTAGTGCACCTACACATGTGGCTACGTTGGGGGGGGGGCTTTCCAATGGCCTTGGCCTCGCATGGGTGGTCCGGCGGTACAGCCGCCGACGCACCAACAGGCGACGTCAACCACCACCCAGGGACCCGGGGTGGGTAGCATTTCCTACCCTGTGGGGAATGTTTTGGGGGTGGCTGGGTTAGTTCAAGCCCCTTTCCAGATGCCCGCAGTTTCTGCTGTGCCTGTCTCGGCCTTGCCAACAGCGGGCTATTCCTTGCCACTGGGTAACCATTTGGCACAGGCCACCAGAGAGAAAATATGGCGAGGGGAGTATGTTGATATCTTCTCACTCCTAAACAGGGAGCCCACCAAGGAAGAGAGGGAGGGGCAGGATGAGAAGGATAAGGAACAGGCACGTCGTCGCAAGCCGCCACGGACGTGGGCCAACTGGCTGCCGGCTTACCTCATCTACATGGCGGTGTACCTGAGGGCCCGGCTGGATCTGGCAATTCCGATGGTCCAGTATTTGGACAATATCTACCGGGCAATGGTTGATTTTCCGGGCCCGTCGTGGTTGGCTTATGATGAGGAATTCCGTATGAGAATTCCCCTGCACCCTGAGATGAGGTGGGATGAGCCATGTCAGAGACTTTGGCTGCTGTACATGACGCCCACGCGCCCCGCACCAGGGGAAAGGTACCATTGTGGACATGCGGTCCAGCGAGTGGCTCCAGCACAGGTTCCCCGCCAAGTGGCGGGGCAGGGGGTTCCAGCCCGACTGCTGTGCTGTGCTTTCTCGTCTAATGGTTCATGCAGTAAGAAGAATTGCAAGTATAGACATGAGTGTCCCACCTGTGCGGGCCCCCATGCAGCCTCTGCCTGTCCCAGGCCTGGAGGGACGCGGGGCAGAGGGAGGGGCAGACAGTGGGCTGGCAAGACTGCCGCAGATGGAGCTGGTTCACCGAAAGGCTCCCTCCCCAATTAATGTGGACATGCTGGAGCGTTGGCTCGCATTGTACCCGAAGGGGGAGGATGCAGATTATCTACTTCAGGGCTTTAGACAGGGGTTCCGTATTCCTTTCATGGGTAATAGGTCCCCTCAGGATGCCCCCAACCTTTTGTCCCTTAGGGGGAGGGAGGAAGTGGCTGCTGCCAGCATTGATAAGGAGGTCAATGCGGGCAGGGTCGCTGGCCCTTTCCCTGCACCCCCGTTCACTAACCTCAAGGTATCGCCCCTGGGCTTGGTTCCCAAGAAGTCACCAGGCGAGTTTCGCCTGATCCATCACTTGTCCTACCCAGCCGGCCGATCGGTCAATGATGCTATCCCTGATGACCTTTGCTCAGTCAGGTATACATCTTTTGACCACGCGCTGCGCATGGTGCGCTCATGTGGCCCGGGTGCGCTGCTGGCTAAGTGCGACATTAAGTCGGCTTTTCACCTCTTGCCAGTGCACCCGGGCGACTTTGAATTGCTGGGTTTCAAATTTCGGGGCGAATATTATTTTGATAAGGCCATGCCTTTTGGCTGTTCCATATCATGCTCGGCCTTCGAGCGTTTCAATACCTTCCTAGAGTGGGCTTTCGTCCGCAGGTCAGGGTCCCGGTCTGTAGCCCATTACCTGGATGACTTTTTATTCGGGGGTGAACGGGGCTGGGACACGTGTACACGTCTCCTCAACACATTTCAGACGCTAATGGAGGAACTCGGTGTCCCTTTAGCGCCCGAAAAGACCGAGGGCCCATCTACACAGCTAGTCTTCTTGGGGGTGGAGATTGACACGATAGCGCAGGCATCTAGGTTACCGCGGGATAAGGTGTCGAGGATAGTGGCCCTTATCTCGGACTTGTTGGCCAAGCGCAAGGCATCACTGAGGGAACTGCAGGTGCTGCATGGTCACCTTAATTTTGCCTGCAGAGTGGTTGCACCGGGCAGGGCTTTTGCCCGGCGCTTGTGCGACGCTATGGCAGGATTATCCATAGGGTTAGGCTTACCCGGGGTATCAGGGCAGACATGCTTGTCTGGTTACAGTTCCTGAGGGACTTCAATGGGGTCTCATTTTGGAGGCATGACCTCCTGGCTTCCCCTCAATTTCAGATTCAGTCTGATGCCTCAGGATCCCTGGGTTATGGGATGTACTTCAATGGGAAGTGGGCCTATGGTGGGTGGCCACCGGCCTGGGCAGGCACGGGTCGCCTGCGTGATCTCACGTATCTGGAATTTTTCCCTATCCTGGGTGCTTTGATGCTATGGGGCCAGGAGTGGTCCAACTCGGTCGTGCATTTCTGGTGTGACAATGCAGCCGTGGTCCACATTGTAAATGCACAAACTTCTAAATCGCCCAGGGTTATGGATCTAGTGCGCCAATTTGTGTTGCGCAGCCTGCGCCTCAACGTACTGTTCAGGGCCAGGCACGTCCCAGGCGTTAATAATGATATTGCTGACGCTTTGTCCCGCCTACAGATCTCCCAGTTCCGTGCCTTGGCCCCGGATGCGGAGGAATTTCCCTCGCCACTCCCGGAGGAGATATGGACCATTGGCAAGGAGAGGTGAACCGGGCGATTGGCCTGTCACTAGCCCCACGCACCCGTAAGGCGTATCACCACGCAATTAATTCTTTCAGGGCATTTTGTACTCAAGTTCAATTGCCAGTAACCTGGCCAATCCCGGTAACCCATGTTCTGCGGTTCATGGTTTACCTGCATTCTCAGGGCCTTGCACCTCGCACCATAGCATCCAAGCTTTCAGCGTTGGCTTTTATGGCCAAGGTGGGGGGTCATGTGGACAGCACCTCTGACTTCCGTGTGAGACATGTTTTGGAGGGGTGGGTGCGCGAGCGCGGGCGTTGCCCGGACGACCGCCACCCGATTTCCCCAGGGGTCCTTACCCAGTTGGCTCGGGGCTGGCCTTGCCTCTGTTTTGACGCATATGAGGCAGCCCTGTTCCATGCAGCCACAACGGTGGCATTTTTTGGAGCGCTCCGCATCAGTGAGCTTGTGATGCTGTCTAAGGCGGATGCAAGTCGTAGGGCACTGGAACTCGAGGATGTCTGTGTAGCCAAAGACTGGGCTCAGTTGAGGATACGTTCCTCTAAGACCGATCAGCATGGCGTCGGCAGTGGTGTGCGACTGCTACGGTGTTCTTTGGCAGACATATGTCCGGTTGGTGCCCTACAGGAATTCCTGGCACTGCGTGGCACGCACCATGGCCCGTTTTTCTGTCACCAAGATGGGTCTCCCCTTACTAAATTTCAATTATGGAGGGTGACGGGCAAAGCACTGGCCAGTGTGGGCCTCCCAGGCGCCCGCTATGGCACTCATTCATTCCGTATAGGGGCGGCCTCGACCACTGCGGCTTTTGGGTACTCAGGGGCCGACATACGTAGCATGGGACGGTGGGGATCGCAATGTTTTCAATTTTATGTGCGCCCACTCCCCCCGTGAGTACCGACCCGGTCACCTTACCTATTTCGCTCATTTTTTCCTTTACAGACCCGGGGTGTCGTATTACACCGGTGACAGTATGGCTGGTGGGCCATAGCTACGTGCACAGGGCAGCGCGTTATGCTGCGGCGACAGAGTGGGGACCCCAACTGGGACTGGGTGCATACGCAAGTCTCACATGGCATGGTAAGCCTGGGATGTTATGGCGGGAGCTGCTGCCTTTCCTTTTTTCAGGCCTGAATGCTGACCCGCCTGACATTCTGATCATACACCTGGGGGGCAATGATTTGGGCCAGGTCACCGGCTTGTCGCTGAAGCACGCGATTTGCGAGGACCTCGCCTACCTGCATTACGTCTGGCCCGCCACAACCCTTGTTTGGTCGGACATGGTCCCGCGTCATTCCTACAGAGGGGGCGTTGACCTCCTGGCCCTTGACTGCGCTAGACGCGTGGTGAATAGGGCAGTGGCGCGTTTCCTTGTCGACAGGGCTTGGGGGAGGGTCAGTCGTCACCCCGCTATTAGCCTCCAAAGTTATGACTTGTATGCAGGGGATGGGGTCCATCTGTCGCGAGGAGGTATGGACCTCCTGTTGGGTGATTGGCGAGCAGGCCTGTTGACCGAGCTGACGGTCTGGGGGGGGCGTCGAGCCTTCTTTGAAGCCCCTCCGTGTGGCGGGTAGCACTGGTAAGGTAAACATTATGACCCACAGGTATCCGGCAAGTTCGCAATTGACTGGACAACACTAGACAGGCATAAGTTGGTTAAACGTTGTCCGGTCAACGACGAACTAGGCGACGGGGTGATGGCTATAGCTAGACAGCATGCATCACCCCGTGATTTTACGGATACGCGTCAGAGGGTGGGGTCATTAGTTAGATATTGACTACGGTCAACAATTTGTTTGTTGTCAACAAACAAATTGATACAAATGGATACATTGTAGCAATTGCCGTTGGCAATTTTGGGTGGTACCTTACCAGTGTTACTGCAGCCTGCTTGCCTTAAGAATTATGATTGGTTATTACAATAGAAATTTATAATTCGGACTAGGGCATGAATCAATAAATGTGGCCCAATGCCGTTATCCACTTTCATTGGTGTCTGAGTCCTTTATTGGGGGGTGCGCCTGCAATGCAAGCGCGGCGCCAAAATGGCCGCCACGCTCTTTGCAGGAGCCCCCCCACAGGACGAAGGCATCCGGGTAGTTAGGGGCGTGGCCAGCTCCCTTATAAAAGGGGTGGCCACGAGGCAGCCGAGCTGCCATTTTGCGAAGCGACGGAGCGGAGAAGTTTTTCCCTCCACCCCCTCCCTAGTTAACAGTGTGATATTTTGGTCGCTTCTGGGCCGGGTGGGAATTTTTGGCTGGGACCCATATTGGCTTCCGGGTCCTGGTTTTTTCGCCCATCCCACACTGTTGCTATGGTTTGACATAGGGGTTTTTCTGTTGCTGCTGTTGACTTTGGTCACATGGGCGGGTAGCACTGGTAAGGTAAACATTATGACCCACAGGTATCCGGCAAGTTCGCAATTGACTAGACAACACTAGACAGGCATAAGTTGGTTAAACGTTGTCCGGTCAACGACGAACTAGGCGACGGGGTGATGGCTATAGCTAGACAGCATGCATCACCCCGTGATTTTACGGATACGCGTCAGAGGGTGGGGTCATTAGTTAGATATTGACTACGGTCAACAATTTGTTTGTTGTCAACAAACAAATTGATACAAATGGATACATTGTAGCAATTGCCGTTGGCAATTTTGGGTGGTACCTTACCAGTGTTACTGCAGCCTGCTTGCCTTAAGAATTATGATTGGTTATTACCAATAGAAATTTATAATTCGGACTAGGGCATGAATCAATAAATGTGGCCCAATGCCGTTATCCACTTTCATTGGTGTCTGAGTCCTTTATTGGGGGGTGCGCCTGCAAAACCTGTTGGTGAACTGCTATATGTTAAGATGTTAGCATAAATTTTTGCTATTGTGCACTGAGTCACACAATTTAACCATGAAGATGGTATTAATTGCTAAAACCTTACCTGGTTATTCAAAAGTAAGACAGTGGTTTTTCCTCTCAGTTAACTAGGTATAGGACGACAGCTTTAGAAATGCTTTTCCTTTTTTACAATTGCACGCTGTCGTTTGTAGGTATAATAACATTTTTGCTTTTTTTAAAAAGAAGAAAGAGATCTATGGAGGGTTCAGTTTTGAAGATAAGATGGATGAAGGCTGGCAATCTTTCCCCTGCAAGTCCCTGCAGTCTTTTATTGGTTCAGAATCACAGCTCTCCCAATGCAATAATGTAAAGAAAATGTATAGTAAAGAACACAAAAAAGAGTGGTATGAAATATTATGGCTTATATATTATGGAAGCACTG
The DNA here is from genome assembly GCA_035047305.1 of Bradypodion pumilum. Classification (NCBI taxonomy): domain Eukaryota; kingdom Metazoa; phylum Chordata; class Lepidosauria; order Squamata; family Chamaeleonidae; genus Bradypodion; species Bradypodion pumilum. Next base: position 261,726,417 of record JAWDJD010000003.1, read on the forward strand.
AACACCAGATGGCATCTGAAGACAAAATGCAACATACTATAAGTCTCAACTTGTTTGTGTTTAGCACACTTTTTGCTGCATGTTTAGGTACTTCACACACTCTTCCAAGTTTGTACTCATAAACTGGACTGTTGTACTGGCTGTGAGATGGCAAATAAGTGCCATCCAATTAGTTTCTGAATAATCCAGAAATTCTCATTCAATGTAACTGAATGAGAAAAAGTAGTGTCTCCTGTCAATGAAACACAAGCTAAGTGGTATATCCCTTATCAACCTGGATAATACACATCCTGTTTTGAACCAACATTTTACACACACACACACACACACACACACACACACACACACACACGAGTGATGTGAAAAGAGTACATTATTGACATGAACATCCTTGCAATTTTTGTAGCTTTATTGAATCAGCATCCTCTTATCTAAAGCCAATCATATTTCACTCGGGTTGGAAATCACTGGTGCCAAGAGGGCTACTAGCCAATATACTGTATGTTGGATAGGATTTCCTTGGCATAACTGCAGATTAGAAGGAATCCAACCCAGTTCTAGATGCCAAAACTATGTAGCCCCTCCCTACCAATTTTTTTTTTTGAAATCACGAGGAATGGAAGTATCAATAAGGGACTTTAGTCATAGATGATAGTAGATGAGTAATAGTCATGGCAGACAACTCTCTACAACTATGTAGTTTGCCACTATACTACCACTGAATCCCTGTAGCAATATGAATGAAAAATGCTTCTCATTTTGCACTGGCACCAAAATCTACTTACTTCATGCCCACCCACTCCCCAGTTATTCTGGTGCCACAACTGGAGAGCAAAGCCTGGTTATGAACTAGTGGTTCAAATGCACTCACTAAGTTTTGTACATGCAGGATAAAGTTGAGAAATAAGTATCTCAGCAAACATGGGATTTTTGCCTTTCAAATGGAAAATGAAAGGAGTCTATATATATAAAGTTCTAGAGCAGGGGTTCTCAATCTATGGCCCAGGGGCTGGCTGTAGCCCATGACACCATTTTGTGTGGCCCACCACCACCTCCGCCACACCCTGAAGTGCCATGTGTGGCAGGCAGGGCAAAATGGCCATCCGGCCCTCGAAACTGTCTGAAGGAGCATGACCCGGCCCTCAGCTTGAAAAGAATGAGAACCCCTGTTCTAGAGTGTATATCCAAAAAAAAACTATGAGAAAACAAAGGAGTCCATAAAAACACACAAATGTTTGATATGTTTGATACAGAATCTGAATGTGTATCTCTGTTTTAAATTTGTATCACAAGTTTCCTTCATTGAGCTCAACATGGTGTATTTCACTTTCACACAGTTAAAAAGTGAGTTTGTAACACTTAATAACTGCTGAATTATATATTTTCTAGGGCAAACTGTGATACTTGAAAAGATATTCCCTTGAAAGGCAATTAGTAGAAATCAATTAAAACTAGATGAAATATTATCTTAGAGGAATTCTGCCCCAAGCTTTATAAAGGAAAGAACAATTGAGAATTACACCTTTCTGAAACAAGTCCCAATATGATTTTCTAATATTTGTATTGTCTATGGTTTTTGGCTAAGATGTACATTTATTTTCGGAAGGATTATTTTTCTTCACAATTTTTAAAGGCATGAAATGGTAGTTATATTCTTTGCAGAGTTTAGTGGCTGCTATACTGAAGCGAAACAATTATTTTTCTATATAGAAGAGCAACTTTAGTGCAGCATGAGAGTGCAACATAAAAATATATTGAAGTATTTTAAAATTAATAACTAAAATTGAAATAACAGGAGATAAACTAACAAAAAAGATATACTGTATTTAGCTGGAGGATAGTTAACATATTATTAATACAGAACAGGTATCCATCAGTTCTGTTTCCATGTTTTCAATTTTCTGTATGTCTAAAAATATTGAATAAAAATCCCAGAAATACATAATATATATGGCACCTGTGATGCACTGCAGCAGGTTCTGTCAGGTTCTGCAGAACCGGTAGCGGAAATTCCCCCAGGCCACGCCCTCCAGCTAAATACAGATTTGGCCCCACCCACAGATGTGGCCAGCCCACAGAGTAGGTAGTAAAAAAAATTGCAGTGCATCACTGTATGGCACATTATCAGATCAGGACATTAGAGGCCACTGTCTTCAATGTGATGTTTAGAAGGAATGGGTTGCATTATATTATTGTTTATGGCAGCCATTTTGTTAGCACAGTTGTAAAAAGACAGGAGCACTTGCATCCCCCCCAGCTCCTATAACCAGTTATGTGTGTTTAAATATGGGTTTCACTGTTTTCCACAGTTTCATGTATCCACAAAAGATCTTGGAACATTCCTTCCCAGATATTGGGGGGTAGGGTGACCTGTATTTGTATTAATATTTAAAGTCTAATGTGTAGAGTTTTGTACTTGTTTATACTGACACTAAAATTGAAAGTAAAATAGCCAGCTAACACCATGATAATCTTTCTGATTCTATATAACAAGGAGTCTAATAACTTAAAAATCAGCAAGTCTTATTTGGAATACACTTCTATGCATTGTAGATCACTACCTTATACATAGGAATTTCATGATCCATATTGCCACTGAACTTTCACAAACCATATAGAGAGCCCCATATAAAAACATGTGTTTTATTGAAGAGGCATACTTTGCTAAACAAGACAGTATGGTAATAATGCAACACAATGCATACAATCCATGATCAGGAAGGCAAAGTGAAGAATTTATCTCTTTGAGACTATAGGCAACATCCCTGCATATGTAACTATTGGCTGATGAAGAATAATAATTTTCATAGAATCCCCTTATGTATATGGTTCCCATCCACAGGAGCCTGCTGAGGATTCATAATATTCTGACTTGATAAAACATACAAAGCTTTCCAACTGTACAAAGATACTACAGAATTATGAACAATCCCTCAGAGAAGTCATAGATATGATAATATGTTGCAATTTAAATACCATATTATTGAAGCATATTACCTTTGTGCCTCTAAGGAACCTTTGTTTCTGCTCGCTTGTTGCAAACTTTTTTTTTTTACAGAAGTCATTTCTGGTTTCATAGGAAAAAAATTAAACTATAATGCACCATTGTAAGAGTTTCTATTATGATCATTCAAGCAGAAGAATGTCTAAGTAGCAATTACAGCAGCACTTATCGTCAATTTGCCGGCATGTGGATTATTTATGTATGGATTTTTGAGAAGTAAGACTCTATTTCTAAATTACAGGAGTAGTCTGTTCAGCCTGCAAACAGGTTGGCATATTATTAAGTACTGACATATATGCTTACTATTAGCCAGTCTTTCAATCTAAACATATCTATATATCTACTGTATAGCTTGCAGTTTTCATAATATTCCTTGTGAAATACTGCTGATACTCATGAGGCAATTTCTGATAATCTGCAACAAGAAATGGGGTAACACTGCCCACTCCTTCCTGCACCGAAAAGGACTGGCTAACCTTAGCAGATATTAGGTTACTCCAAGTCTACTTGAAGCGGGAGTTGTGCGTCCCTTTGCACTCCATTATCCCTATGGAGCTAATCTGTGGTAAACTCTTTGTTGATGTATTGTGAAGCAGGGAAATCAGCTGGCTGTCTTCTCCCTACCTATCCCAGCCCCAATTCCTCCCTCCCATTGCCATGGCTATTGATATGAAGGTGACAGGAACAGTTGCCAGAAACCCTGCTAGTCCAGGTCTGCCCTATCTCTGAATCACCAAGCCAAAGGAAACCATCAAGCCAAATCTTCAGGTCCTGTAAATTTCTAGTCATACATCTTTATTTATTGAAATGTCATCTAATGTGCTCTGTGCCTTTGGAAGCTTGTCTAATAATTTTTTTTAATTGTAATAATAAATTGCTGGTAGTGACTTTCTTTCCCTTTATTGCTTTTTATGGTTTTCTTTTATGACAACAAAAAGGTGTACTTCTTTTTAAAAAAAGTACAGTAATTGCATTTTTCCCTACTTAAGAATACAACATGCAGCAAGAATATTGGATAAAATATTTAAAGGTTAGAAAATTAATGGATACATACTTTGCTTTTGCTTCAGCATCCTCATACGCTTTGTTAGAAACATCATCCAGACCGCCAATCAAATGTTTGAAAGAGCTGTAAAATAAAGGTACAACTTAAAGAAAAGGTTGCTAGTATAACTAAAGCACTGCAAACATTGCTCAAGAAGTGTGGTCTTTCAAGAAACTTTCAAAATACTACAGAGAACTATTCTATATTCCCTTGGAATAAAGCAACAGCAGCTTAAATCCACAGTCTGCCTCTTGTTGATGAATAGGTGTATAGGTGCAACGCTACAGTGCATATAAATAAATAGAAATACAGTACAATAATCTCTAGTAGATAACTGTTGATGGTCAACATGAAGGCTCCATCTCTCCATTGTAATGATTCTTCATTTCCAAGTCAGACACAGAATGTACAGGTTTTCAAAGAGAGACATACTTCAAATTCCACACAGTTCTATTCTGAATATTTAACCTTACTCATCAAAGCAAACAATGTATTTGTCTTTAACAACATCAGCACTAAGCCAATGTTATGGAGATGTTGTTGTACAGAATCGTTATACTGTACCTTTGTTGCTTTTGCCAATTTCAGATTCTAACAATGGTCAATTTCAGAAGGTAGTATTGCTATGATATACTGTACAAACATTTGAAGCAGGCCAACCTTGAAAGCCTTAAATAGAAATCCTGTGAAGCATAGTACTTTAGGTCCAAGCAATGGAGGACTGCTAAACTCTATCTTCTATAGAAATCAGAAAGAAGGGTAGAAAGTCTTCTGTTTTGAAGTCCAAATGGAAAATCAGACAGATAACAAACATAAATTCAAAATGTTATGTGATGTAAGGCATTAATACATATAAAGTGAATACCATAATACATGAAAAGGCAGGCAAAATAACCCCATTATTGTTACTTGGACGTGTTGACCTCTGTAAAAGGAGGATCATTACAAACTTCATTGTTTGATTTTCTGTTCTTAATGGCAAGTAATGGCTCACAGCTACTGAAACTCAGAGACAGTCTAATGAACATTCATTGTTGACTTGCATAGCAGTAGTAAGATTTATCTAAATGCTAATAAGGAGTCCTCTAGAGAATATCATTAATACCTGTGAAATATTTTAGGAATTTATTTATTTGTTTAACTTGTATACTATACACTACTCTGGCTGATTTACAAAGTAGGCCAGTGACACACACACTCCTTTCAAACAAACACCTCCTATATACAAATAATGGAATGATGATGATGAACTCACATGCTATTTATTTTGTGCAGGACTTCACAGTAAATAGCTGGGGGCATTTTGCTGGCCTGGAACTCCCAAGGGAAAAAGGAAAATGGCAGAAATGCTCATAGAAGGCACGGGAACTGAGAGATATTTAGATTCGCAACCTCAGTTTTACATCCCTATTTATGGCTTTATGAAGTTTCGCGATGTTTTTGGTCTATAAAGTCACCATAGCTTAGGACCTCAATAACTTTGGCAGGAGTACTGCTGAGGATCTGTGAGCCATTTTGCCTTATCTCAGGTAACTTTATATGCTCTCAGATTCCAAGTGTGAACTCACGCAAGCCCTGAGAATACACCATAGGTATTAGAACCTTGGCAATAAGACAAATTAATAGATTTGGTTGACTAAATTGCATTTACACAGAGCTATGCAGATAAATAGGGACCACTTCGGTGGGAAGGTAATAGCATTCCGTGCGCTCCAGTTTCCAGTCATGCCTGCCACATGATCATGGAAACGTCTGCAGAAGCAGACAGTGCTGGCTCTTCGTCTTTGAAACAGAGATGAGCATTGAACCCTAGAGTCGGATATGACTGGCTTTCGAGCAAGGGAAACCTTATGTAAATTAAAAGATGCACAATTATTGTATCAATGATTGAAAACTGCTGCAAAATGGTTCACTATTAGTGAGTTACTAGATATTCAGAAATATTTTGGAAAACTATTCATGCAGAGGAAGCAAACGGTCATGCTGAGAGGGTTTTCAGATGCAGGCTGTTTATCATGATTTTAGCAGGAATCCTCCAGCTAGGGTGAGTGTGACAACTGGACATTCCACAGCTTGATGGGGTTGAGAACCTGTTAAATTATGCAGATCCTGGACCTTCAGGGAACCAGTAAACAGCCCATAAATCTTAGATCTTAGACCAGGCACCAGACTTTTTCGATTGCAGCGAAGCTTCGGGGCTTCGCAGGATGGCGGGGACAGAATGGATCTGTCCCCCCAATCCCTCCGGAGCCTGTGAACCCGGCGGATGGGACATGACAGCAGCAGAAACAGCCATGGGAGCATTTATTTTTACGATGTCCCTGTGGCTGTTTCTGGCGCTGCCCCCCCATCTAGCTTGCTTGGGAAGGAGGGGGCCCACCCGCTTGGATTTCCAGTGGTGCCCTTGCTGTTTCGAGGCAAGCCTTCAGACTCAAAATGTGAGGGGGTGCCGGGCGAGCTGCTGCCGCCATGCTCCTGGCCCTGGTGGGGGTGAAAAGGCCCTCCCGGCCACACCACCGGCCGGCATTCCTGGGCCCAGCCCTCCCCCCTCACCTTCAGACTCAAAGGGCAAGGGGGTGCCAGGCGAGCTGATGCCACCGTGCTCCTGGCCCTGGTGGGGGTGAAGAGACCCTCCCGGCAACACCGCCAGCCAGCATTCCTGGGCCCCGCCCTCCTGCCTCACCTTTGGACTCAAAAGGCGATGGGGCACCGGGCAAGCTGCCGCCGCCGCACTCCTGTCCCCGGTGGGGGTGAAGAGGCCCTCCTGGCAGCTGGTCACACCATCAGCCTGGCGTGCCTGGGCACTACCCTCCACCTTCGCCCTCGGACTCAAAAGACTCTAAAGGCATGGGATTTCGTGGGTGGTCTTGGCTGATTTGTATCTATTCCATTTTTGCATTATTATTGGTGTAATACTATGTACTCTTATGTAATTTTGCATTATTATGATTTTTTTTTACTTGTAAAACTGTATTTTGCCATGTACTATTCTAATATTGTATTTCTGGATGTTTCTATGTATTGTGAACCACTTTGGGTCGACTGCTAGATGAGAAAAGCGGTGTGTGTGTGTGTGTGTGTGTGTGTTTGTGTGTATAAATTTTGCCATTTTTATTGTATTTGTGTCTTTTATAATTCTAATTTCTTCAGACAAGATTATGGAGAGTGAGGTTTTCATAGAAATCAAGTAAACAAGTGTGATCAAACAATGTGCAAATGTAAAACAGCTACTCACACCCACATAGTTTCACCTATAGTAGCCCTTCATTACAAAAACAAGGTGTGTCCCCAATTATACTGATATCATTAAATCTTAAAACTCCAGAGGACATAATAAAATAAAATAAAGAGGACATCATTGAGAGATAGCAATTGCTATTTTAACTTCACAAAACATTTTTAAGTCTAGAATTTCAATGTAGTGTTACCCATGGGAAATCATGATAATGCAAGCGCGGCGCCAAAATGGCCGCCGCGCCCTTTGCGGGCCCCCCCCACAGGACAGAGAATCCGGGTAGTTAGGGGCGTGGCCAACTCCCTTATAAAAGGGGTGGCCACGAGGCAGCCAAGCTGCCATTTTACCTCAGCGACGGAGCGGAGAAGTTTTTTCCCCTGCGTCTCCGTCGCTCGTTAGCTTACCGGGAAGCCTTTTGGTAGCGGTTCTGCCTTTCCGGCTTCCCCTTTTTGCTCTGGTGAAGATGCCTTCGAAGAAGAAGGCAGCTTCGAGCTCAGCTCGCGTTGCTAGGAGGCGCAACCCAGGTCGGAGGACCGCGGTGCCGCCTCCTCAGCAGCCACCTTTGCCAGCCCCGGCCGGGGCCGGCGGAATGGGGTCTATTGCCCCTTGGCGTGATCTGAGCGCGGGCGCGGAAGGGGTTCCGGCCCGCGGCCCACGAGCGGTGGACACCGCTCCTGCTCCTGCCCACGCTGTCGGGCCTACTCCTCTTGGGCTGCAGCCTCTCCCGGGGCCCTCTAGCCTTGGGGGGTGGTGCGGCCCCCTGCCTTGGCAGGTTTCTTCACCAACCCTGCCGGGATTCGGTGCTGGCCAATGGCCATATGTGGGTCCCGGAGTACAGGGACCTGGACCCATGCCTGGGCCAGGCGGGCCGGCCGGCCCTTTGCCCATGGTCAATGTGGATACCTTGCTGGCCCGTATTGCGGCCCTGGAGGCGTCGTTGGCGCGGGCCAGTCAGGCGGGCGCCCCTTTCGGGGTTCCTTTTGAGACGCCGTCGGCTGGAGGACAACAGCCGGCGGGGAGGGTCGAGCTGCTGCAGGCGTGTGGCGCGGTTTCGGCCACTGCCTCGCAGCTCCCCAGCCAGCAACCAGGTGCGGGTCAAGCCCCGGTGATGAGCTCTACGTCGGTCGTGAGCTCCGACGCTCCCAGTGGGCCGGAACCCCCGGTGGGGGCGGCCCACGGGGGTGCAGCGTGTGAGTATACGGTGCAAGCGAGTACATCCACACACATTCCCAATCTAGGGGGGACCTTTCAATGGCCTTGGCCTCGCGCGGGTGGTGCGGGAGCCACGCCGTCGGCGACCCACCCGGCGACGACGACTGCCACCTTGGGCACCGGGGTGGGTATGGGTCCTTGCACTACAGGGAATGTTCTGGGGGTGGCTGGATTAGTTCAGGCCCCTTTTACCAGGCCGGCTGTCCCTTTTTCGGCCTTGCCGACGGCAGGGTATTCCTTGCCACTGGGTGATCACCTGGCACAGGCTACTAGGGAAAAGATATGGCGTGGGGAGTACGTAGATATCTTCTCACTCCTCAACAGAGAGCCCACCAAGGAGGAAAGGGAGGGTCAGGATGAGAAGGACAAGGAGCAGGCACGCCGCCGTAAGCCGCCGCGTACCTGGGCCAACTGGCTCCCCGCTTATTTAATATACATGGCGGTATATCTGAGGGCGCGGCCGGATTTAGCTATTCCCATGGTCCAATATTTGGACAACATATATAGGGCGATGGTCGATTTCCCGGGCCCCTTATGGCTAGCATATGATGAGGAATTCCGTATGAGGATTCCCCTTCACCCCGAGATGAGATGGGATGAGCCGTGCCAGAGGCTTTGGCTTTTGTATATGACACCTACACGCCCTGCCCCGGGGGATAGATACCATTGCGGACATGCGGTCCAGCGAGCGGCTCCAGCGCAGGTTACCCGCCAGGCGGCGGGGCAGGGGGTTCCAGCCCGCCTGCTGTGCTGGACTTTCTCGTCAATTGGTTCCTGCAATCGAAAGAACTGCAGGTATAAGCATGAGTGTCCCACATGCTCTGGCCCCCACGCAGCCTCTGCTTGCCCCAAGCCTGGGGGGGCGCAAGGCAGAGGGAAGGGTGGACAGTGGGCTGGCAAGGCTGCCACGGATGGAGCTAGTTCTCCAAAAGGCCCCCTCCCCAATTAAGGTGGACATGCTGGAGCGTTGGCTCGCATCGTACCCGAAGGGGGAGGACAGGGAGTATATTCTTCAAGGTTTTAAGCAGGGATTTCGTATCCCTTTTGTGGGTGATAGGTCCCCTCAGGATGCTCCCAACCTTTTATCCCTTAGAGGAAGGGAGGAAGTGGCTGCGGCCAGCATTCAAAAGGAGTTAGTCGCGGGCAGGGTCACTGGACCTTTCCCCGTACCCCCGTTTCCCAATCTTAAGGTCTCGCCACTGGGTTTGGTTCCCAAAAAGTCCCTAGGTGAGTTTCGCCTTATTCATCATTTGTCCTACCCAGCCGGCCGATCGGTCAACGATGCTATCCCTGATGACCTTTGTTCAGTCAGGTATACATCGTTTGACCATGCGCTGCGCATGGTGCGCTTGTGTGGCCCGGGTGCCCTGCTGGCCAAGTGTGACATTAAGTCAGCTTTTCGCCTCCTGCCGGTGCACCCGGGCGACTTTGAGTTGCTGGGTTTTAAATTTAAGGGGGAATATTATTTTGATAAGGCCATGCCTTTTGGCTGCTCCATATCGTGCTCGGCTTTCGAGCGTTTTAGTACCTTCCTAGAGTGGGCTTTCGCTCGCAGGTCAGGGTCCCGGTCTGTAGCCCATTACCTGGATGACTTTTTATTCGGGGGTGAACGGGGCAGGGACACGTGCGCACGTCTCCTCAACACATTTCAGACGCTAATGGAGGAACTTGGTGTCCCTTTAGCGCCCGAAAAGACCGAGGGCCCATCGACCAAGCTAGTATTCCTGGGGGTTGAGATTGACACAGTAGTGCAGGCTTCTAGGTTGCCGGGTGATAAGGTGTCCAGGATCGTGGCCCTTATCTCGGAATTGCTGGCCAAGCGTAAGGCATCACTGAGGGAACTGCAGGTGCTACATGGGCACCTTAATTTTGCTTGCAGGGTGGTCGCACCGGGCAGGGCTTTTGCCCGGCGCTTATGCGATGCCATGGCAGGGTTATCCAGGCCCCACCACAGAGTCAGGCTCACCCGGGGTATCAGGGCAGACATGTTCGTCTGGTTGCAATTCCTGAGGGAGTTTAATGGGGTCTCATTTTGGAGGTCTGACCTCCTGGCGTCCCCCAATTTCCAGATCCAGTCTGATGCCTCAGGATCCCTGGGTTATGGGATGTACTTCAATGGGAAGTGGGCCTGTGGTGGGTGGCCACCGGCATGGGCAGGCACAGGTCGCCTGCGGGATCTCACATACCTGGAATTTTTCCCCATTCTGGGGGCTTTGATGCTATGGGGCGAACTGTGGGCTAATTCGGTGGTGCATTTCTGGTGTGACAATGCTGCTGTTGTCCACATTGTCAATGCACAGACTTCCAAATCGCCCAGGGTCATGGACCTAGTGCGCCATTTTGTGCTGCGCTGCCTGCGCCTCAACGTTTTGTTCAGGGCCAGGCATGTCCCAGGGATTAATAATGATATTGCTGACGCTTTGTCCCGCCTGCAGATCTCCCGGTTCCGCGCCTTGGCCCCGGATGCGGAGGAATTTCCCTCGCCACTCCCGGACGAGATGTGGACTATTGGCAAGGAGAGGTGAACCGGGCGATTGGCCTGTCATTAGCGCCACGCACGCGTAAGGCGTATCAACAAGCATTCAATTCTTACAGGGCATTTGCTACTCAATTTCTCTTGCCAGAGACCTGGCCTATCCCGGTGGACCATGTTCTGCGGTTCATGGTTCACCTGCATGCACAGGGCCTTGCACCTCGCACCATAGCATCCAAGCTCTCGGCGTTGGCTTTTATGGCCAAAGTGGGAGGTCATGTGGATACCACCTCTGACTTCCGTGTGCGACATGTTTTGGAGGGGTGGGTGCGCGAGCGCGGGCGTTGCCCGGATGACCGGCACCCTATTTCCCCAGGGGTTCTTACCCAGTTGGCCCGGGGCTGGCCAGGCCTCTGTTTTGATCATTATGAGGCAGCCCTTTTTCACGCAGCCACAACGGTGGCATTTTTTGGAGCGCTCCGCGTCAGCGAACTCGTGATGCTGTCTAAGGCGGATGCAAGTGGTAGGGCACTGGAACTCGAAGATGTCTACGTAGCCAAAGACTGGGCCCAGTTGAGGATACGCTCCTCTAAAACAGATCAGCATGGCGTAGGCAGTGGTGTAAGACTGCTACGTTGTTCTTTGGCAGACATCTGTCCGGTTGGTGCCCTACAGGAATTCCTGGCACTGCGTGGCATGCACCACGGCCCGTTTTTCTGTCACCAAGATGGGTCTCCCCTTACTAAATTTCAGTTTTGGAAGGTGACAGCCAGAGCCCTCACCAGGGTTGGCCTACCAGGTGCCCGTTATGGCACACATTCGTTCCGGATTGGTGCAGCCTCTACAGCAGCTGCTTTTGGGTACTCTGGGGCTGACATACGCAGCATGGGGAGGTGGGGCTCGCAATGTTTTCAGTTTTATGTGCGCCCACTCCCGCCATGAGTACCAATCCAGTCACCTTACCGCCTTTTTTCTCAATTTTCTTACAGACCCTGGGTGTCGTATAACACCGGTGACAGTATGGCTGGTGGGCCACAGCTATGTGCACAGGGCAGCGCGTTACGCTGCGGCGACAGAATGGGGACCCCGACTGGGACTGGGTGACCACGCCAGTCTCGCATGGCATGGTAAGCCTGGGATGTTATGGCGGGAGCTGCGGCCTTTCCTTTTTTCTGGCCTGGGTGCTGACCCGCCCGACATTCTAATCATCCACCTGGGGGGCAATGATTTGGGCCAGGTCACCGGCTTATCGCTTAAGCATGCGATTCGCGAGGACCTCGCCTACTTGCATTATGTCTGGCCTGCCACAACCCTGGTTTGGTCGGACATTGTCCCGCGCCATTCTTACAGAGGGGGCGTTAACCTCCTGGCCCTTGACCGCGCTAGGCGCGCGGTCAATAAGGCAATGGCGCGGTTTCTTGCCAACAGGGCTTGGGGACGGGTTAGTCATCACCCCGATATTAGTCTACAAAATTATGATCTGTACGCAGGGGATGGGGTCCATCTGTCGCGAGGAGGTATGGACCTCCTGTTGGGTGATTGGCGAGCAGGCCTGTTGACCGAGCTGACGGTCTGGGGGGGGGCGTCAGGTCTTCTTTGAAGCCCCTCTGTGTGGCGGGTAGCACTGGTAAGGTAAACAGTATGACCCACAAGTATCCGGCAGGTTCGCAATTGACTGGACAACACTAGACAGGAATAAATTAGTTAAACGTTGTCCGGTCAACGACGAACCAGGCGATGGGGTGATGACGATTGCTAACCAGCATGCATCACCCCTGTGATTTCACGGATACGCGTCAGAGGGTGGGGTCATAAGTTAGTTATTGACTACGGTCAACAATTTGTTTGTTGTCAACAAACAAATTGATACAAATTGATACATTGTAACCAATTGCCGTTGGCAATTTTGGGGTGGTACCTTACCAGTGTTACTTCGGCCTGCTTGCCTTAGGAATTACGATTGGTCGTTTTACCAATGCAAATTTATAATTCGGACTAGGGCATTGAATCAATAAATGTGGCCCTATGCTGTTATCCACTTTCAATGTTGTCTGTGTCCGTTATTGGGGGGGGTTGCGCCTGCAATGCAAGCGCGGCGCCAAAATGGCCGCCGCGCCCTTTGCGGGCCCCCCCCACAGGACAGAGAATCCGGGTAGTTAGGGGCGTGGCCAACTCCCTTATAAAAGGGGTGGCCACGAGGCAGCCAAGCTGCCATTTTACCTCAGCGACGGAGCGGAGAAGTTTTTTCCCCTCCACCCCCTCCCTAGTGAACAGTGTGATATTATGGTCGCTTCGGGGCCGGGTGGGAATTTTTGGTTGGGACCCATATTGGCTCCGGGTCCTGGCTTTTTTGCCCATCCCACACTGTTGCTATGGTTTGATATAGGGGCTTTCTGTGTTCCTACTGTTGACTTTGGTCACATTGGCGGGTAGCACTGGTAAGGTAAACAGTATGACCCACAAGTATCCGGCAGGTTCGCAATTGACTGGACAACACTAGACAGGAATAAATTAGTTAAACGTTGTCCGGTCAACGACGAACTAGGCGATGGGGTGATGACGATTGCTAACCAGCATGCATCACCCCTGTGATTTCACGGATACGCGTCAGAGGGTGGGGTCATAAGTTAGTTATTGACTACGGTCAACAATTTGTTTGTTGTCAACAAACAAATTGATACAAATTGATACATTGTAACCAATTGCCGTTGGCAATTTTGGGGTGATACCTTACCAGTGTTACTTCGGCCTGCTTGCCTTAGGAATTACGATTGGTCGTTTTACCAATGCAAATTTATAATTCGGACTAGGGCATTGAATCAATAAATGTGGCCCTATGCTGTTATCCACTTTCAATGTTGTCTGTGTCCGTTATTGGGGGGGTGCGCCTGCAAAATAGAATGACCACTTGTATTTTGTTTACTCTTTGGCCAGGTGAATAGATACCGCTTATATTAGGGCCTAGACCAGGCTTTCTCAACCCTTTTGGGTCACTGGCCTGACCACACCTTCTGGGCAGTTGATCTGGCCGGTCATGTGGTTCCACCCACCTAGAAGCAGAAGTAAAACATGTGCTGTGCATGCGCAGAATGCTTTTAGTGGCATTCTGCGCATGCACAGCACACAATTTTTCCTGCTTCCGGGTTTGGTGAGGGCATCGCAGGCCTGCTGAAATGGCTTCGGGGGCTGGGATTGGCCCATGTGGTGTAGGTTGAGAATGCCTGTGTGTTGGAGCAAACAAAAATGGCTGATTATGAAATGGTAGATTTCAGCAACTGGCAACCCTGTTTCAGTGATGCATACTGTAATATTGAAAATAGCTCGATGGTTACAGTTACAGGCTTTAAATGTAGACCTAATGATTTTGAAATGCATTTGTCAGATGATTTATAGAACATTTCAGTAGAAACAGTCAAAAGCGCTCTGGGCTACTTCCATGTGAATTCAGTCTGGAGAGATCATTGTGTATGCTAGATTATTTGTTTTCTACCATTTCCCCTCAACTTCAGATTTTTAACAAACAGAGTTTCATCGTCACCAAATATCCCTAATGATCTCTGCTCCAAAGATAATCTGTTCACATTGCCAGGTTTAACTCTGAATTCCCCACTGTTTGGAACAGCAGAAGCTAAAGAATGCCATTATTTTTATGTGCTGTCCTGCAGAATCAAATAAATGTGTGCAATGATGAAATGCAGAATTGAAAGGGACGAAATGGGGCACAACTGTGATAGCATTAACTTAAGTCACAACAGAAAGAAACACAGTTATGGATGTACAGTAGTGTAGGTTGCACCTTTTGCTCAAGAACAGAATACTCTTGATAATACAATAACATTGTTTATTGCTTAATAATGCATTATAATACACCTGAATCCAATAGTTCCTATCTTCCAGATGGAAACGGGTACAAGAAAGACACTGTACAATTAAAAATTTATCAACTCAGATGTGTAATTCTATAGCTTTTACCTTTCATTTTCCAGAGATAGGTGTACCTATACTAGTTAGTCATAGAAAACAAATTGTTGAGTAGAGCAGGACATGGAAATGCAAACCCTACCAGCTATGGGTAAATACATTTTCTCTGTCAAAGAGTTTATGTTGCCTTGCAACAAATGCCTGGCTCAACATTTCATTCTACTCTATCATTATACATAATACTTGTGATATTTTGAACCTCTTTATGAGGATTTACCTGTGATTATCATCCAAAATCTTGAGCCCATTCATATGTCATTAACTCCAGAATACTTACTGCTAAATAGTGCTCACTTTATCATTGAAGTGACAATTATTGATACTTGGGCTCTTCCCTGGGGAATAGCATGGCTCACAGTTATAGAATTTGGCCATCCCAGTCAACAACAAAGTACAATGGGCACATGGTTGTCCTACAGGTGTTTTTGGACCTCCGAGCATAATTTATGACTGGCTATTCTGGCTAGGGCTGATGAGAGCTGTAATCCAAGATCTTCTGGAAGGCCACACTTTGCACACCCTTGCTAAAAAGCAACGCAACCCACTTGTTGCTTTGACTAGAAGTTCTGAAATAGCAATGACATATATTGTATAAAGAAGATGGAATGAGGAAGCCTAACAGCTGAGTGAGAATATCTCTTAGAAACATAAGACTAGCTGACAAAATGATAAGTAGTTCCTTTAATATGACAAGACATAATATACTGTAACATCTGCTCCAAAGGTCGTGTCATGATTTTGATTGTGTTTGAGACACACAGTCACCAACCACAGGATAATCAAATGTAGTTAGTTTCTTCTGCATAAGTATAGCATAGTGCCTTTGGGAAAGGTCCAGGAAAGTGGGCCACTGATATAATTCTCTGACCTCTGACCAGGAAAAGAATTTATTTATTCAACTTATCTATTACTTAAATAAATAAAACTATTTATTCCATACATCCATTAAAGAAATAGACATGCTCAAGTTTAATGCCAGTCATTCTCTTGGTTTTCCCACAGAGAGCAGTACTAGATGCTGAGAAGCAAAGCTATCCCAGAAATACATTTGATTAGAGACTTATTTAAAATATACAATGGTTTTAGTCCTATATTTATTTATCTGAGAGTTAGTTTCATTGAGCATAAAATGGCTTATTACTAGGCAGATGTTTATTGGACTCAGGAGTATTCTCAGGAGCCCTGGTGGTGCAATGGTTAAACTGCTGTACTGCAGCCAAAACATTGTGAGTTAAATCTTGATGGTGATCTAGGTTGACTCAGCCTTCCATCCTTCCGAATTCAGTAAAATGAGTAGCCAGCATGTTGGGGACAAAATGCTAATTATCTGTAAACTGCCTAGAGAGTACACTAAGCGCTATGAGGTGGTATATAAGTATAATTGTTATTGCAGTTCTCTTTTGATATATGATCTCAAATTAATCCCAGCCTCAGGAAGAAAGATTTATTTTTAATGTTCAAAGAGGGGCTGTTCTTCTGATCCCATGTTCAGAAGCAGTGCACATCTCTGACTAGCAGTTACAAGGTGGTGCCAGAACTGATGCCACAATGCCTCTTTGATGTCTTTCTACAAGTGGACAAAGACATTTCTCATTAGGGAGGTTTTTCTTCAGTAACCGGCTGTGTAAGAGTCTGTGTGTCTAAAAACCAAGGTTGCTATGGTCCCCCTCCAATAAATTTTAGAACAGTTTTAACAGACAAGTTGCTTACTTGTAACTGTAGTTGTTCAAGTAGTCATCTGTGGATTTACACAAGTGGATTAAATTCTAGCAGCACGAGCATCATCAGAGCCTTTCAGAGCCAAAGAGCCATTAGGAATTTATCCCAATTCACAGAGACCACAAAGAACTGCTTTTGTCTACTGGTTTTTAATTTAACATCTGTTTAATTCTTTTTCTTGTCATCGTCAGTTGCAACTCGTATCCGAGAATGCTTTCCCCTCTGAAACAGGGAAAATGCCATTGGTGTGAATTTGTTTAAGGTGAATCCCAGCTTGCCATGAAGTGACCCACACACTGTGATCACGGAGCCATCTCCTGCGGCACGTATGAAATGAGACATGCAGGATTTAACACCGGGACTGCAATGGACTGCCGCAGCCTTGAGGATATTATTAATTCTTTTTCAAATATAGTAATAATTGATTGCTTTTTGCTATTGTTAATTTTAATATTGTAAGCTGCCTTAAGTCTTCTGGAGGAGAAAGGAGGGGTACAAATATTCTAAATAAATAAATATAACAAATAAATGCCAAACTTGTTGTCTTCTTGAATCATCTATTTGGCCACTGTTGGAAAATATTAAACTAGATGGTCTGATACAAGAGGGCTTTTCTCACACAGTTTTAATACTGTGGTTGTCTCTTGTGTTCTTTCTAACCACAACACTTGACTGGTGGATCAAAGGAGGAATTGCTAGAAGCACCACATTGACAGGTTAATTTCTTTAGAGACTATAAGCTGTTTTCAGCTCAGTACTTCACCTTCACTGGTTCTCTGTGATACTCTGTCAGCACAACCAAGGCCTTTCTGATTTGAAAAGAAACCAGACCAACAGGTTCAAAGAATTGATGTTAAGAACAGTTGGCAGATCCACTATTGTTACAATATACCAACTGATCTTTGTCAGGCTAGTCAAAGTGCTAGCCTGTCACACACACCTATTTTTAATATGGTTTCAGATCATTAATTTTTATGTCCCCATTTTTAACTCCATTTATTTATTTAGTGCCTGCCCACCCCCAGGACTGAAATCCAAACCAATAAATCTTGCAGAAGGCATTATGGAAGTAAGATGTTTAATCTGGAAGGTGGAATGTGTCCTATGATAGTGGGATGTGGGGCATATGATAGTGGGAAGGTGGAATGTGTCCTATGATAATGTGGGGCATTATCCTTACACAATCTCCGAGGAGTCTCTTTTACAGCTGCCAAAGAGCAGTATAAGGTTAAAGGTAAAGGTTTCCCTTGCTTGAAAGCCAGTCATATCCGACTCTAGGGTTCAGTCCTCATCTCTGTTTCAAAGCCGAAGCGCCAGCACTGTCTGCTTCTGCAGATGTTTCCGTGGACATGACTAGACACCTGAGTGCACGGAACGCTGTTAGTCAAAATGGAACTATGTGCATGCAAACATTCATTATATTGAAATAGGCTCTCAATATCATTGTTATACATGAATCATGTTCAAGCTAACAGTGTGGTATCCCATTCTCGACCAAGGAATTTATAATTTATTACAAGCTGGACAAAACTATTGCAGAAAAATAATGTCAATGTTCAAGATTAATACTTCTTGTTGCTCCCTCATAAAGTTGTCCTGTTTTTGCATGATTTACATAAATTGTTCTCTCATCAAGTTTGGTAGAAAATATGTCATTCTGTTGTGACAAGAAGATTGTGTGGTTTCTCAATCTTTCCCAGCAATGTGTCACTTGCCTATCACATGAAAGTGTTGGAAAAAGTCAGGCTGGAAACCTGGATTGAGTGCGGATCAAACAGTGTTTTACAGAATCTGTCCCTTTAGAGTGATTGGCCAGATTTCTTTGGGAAACCCATAGACAGAGTAAGAAATAACTCTCTCTTTCTTTCTGTCATTGCCCAACAACTGCTATTCAGTAACTTACCACCTCTCAATTGGCAGTCCTGAATAATACCCAATGAGGCAGTTAACCTTCAAGACTTGGTCTAACCCCCTTTTAAATCTATCTGGTTTGCCAGTTGGTGTAGTAGTACACTCTGTAAATTAATCAGAGAGGCTCTTGTTTGACTAATGGAGCTTTGATACCTATACAAATATATTTAAGCTAGAGATCATAGGTTTTATGGCATAATACAAATGGCTGCAAGTTACATCTCAAATGTGTAGATTTAATATTGTGTGAGGTAAAATCTTGAAAGTATTGACATAAGCTATTAACAGAAACTTCAAGCCTTTTTAAAATGAAGCTTAATAGGTTCCCACTAATCTATAACAATTTTCTCTAGTTAGCTTCATGTATATAATTAACTGTGAAACAGATATGCTGACAACAAAGTCAGATTCTCCAGGGTCACAATACAACTAAGTGCCTATTCCACTATAAATAGCATTAATGCAGTTGGACTGAACTCTGTTGAAATCTCTGGCATACAGGGATTAACTTCATATTTTAGAGGTATAAAGTTCTATTTGCACCCTTTTACTACTTCAAGGACATTGTCAGTAGGCAAAGAAAAACACATTAAACAGTTGCCCCTAGAATAATAAATGAATTACCAAATCATTAAAGACTGATTCTTCAACTTCATGTTAATTATGATTAAGCTCCAAGACAAAATATTTCACAGAATCTCTCAAACATAATATGAGTAATTATTTTGTGGATTTCCCTCTATGAATACTCGTCAAATATATCTAATCTGGTTCATTGCTTTATTTGGTTCCCTGTGGATTTATATAACAGAATGGCTATTTTAATGTTAAATTGACAATTCTAATAACTTCAACTGTTTATACAGGATATCAACTGTTTATACAGGAATGTCATTCCAGTGAGTCACAAATCGAATAGGTGACTATTTTCTTGGAAGTACTTTATTGATTGAAAAGGCAGAAGCAACCCATGCAATGCTTCTAATTTCCATTATATCTTTATTAAAATTCAATTTAAAACAGTATATTGTAAAAGATTGTTGTGAACTATTCCTATGTATATTTATCCTCTTACGCACTGGGGACATGATTGTACACAGCAGACTGTAAAAAAATCTGAAACTTTCTTTTCTTAACTGTTACCAATTTAGATGCCAGTGGTTAGACCTCCATTTCATGTGTGCTTTAACTTCAAGAATTCATTAAAAGTGTATTGGGGCATTTTTTGAGTCTGAGCAAAGTGAGATGCATAAAGTGAATCCAAACTATTGCAATCTAAATAAAAACTCTCATTTGGCAACATAGTAATTGCTTCATATTGTAGCAGTGACTAGGAAGGGAGCTATTTACCTTTTCATTCCACCCCCAACCCCATTTGCATCTCCAAGAGGCATAGAACTGATAGAAAAACACAAAAGAATGAAATATTTGAAGGAGGGTGCTTGAAGAATTTTAGACACAAAAATTAAACTTAAAATTAAATGATAGCATTCCCCTCTAGTTGCATTCCTGTATTATAAACATGAATCCATAATACAGTTGTGTTGGTTGTTGTTGTTCAGTCACACAGTCGATTCCAACCCTTTGCATCCCCATGGACCATTGCCCACCAGACACCTCTGTCCTCCGTCATCTTCCTCATTCCACCCAGCTCTGTGCCCATTGCATCTTCAATACCATCTAGCCATCTCATTTTCTGCCACCCTCTTCTTCTTTTGCCCTCCACCTATCCCAGCATCAAGGCTTTCTCAAGTGAATCCTCTCTTCTCATTAGATGTCCAAAGTAATTTAGCTTCATCTTTACTATTTAACCTTCTAAGGAGCAGTCAGGGTTGATTTCTTCTAAGATCGACCTATTTGTTCTTCTCGCTGTTCAGGGAACTCTCAAAACTCTCCTCCAACACCACATTTCAAAGACATCTATTCTTCTGTGTTCCGCTTTGTTTATTGTCCAGCTCTCACAACCATACATTACCACCCGGAATAACATTGCTTTGATTATGCGAATTTTACTTTGCAAGGTTATGTCTCTACTTTTGACTATGTTCCCCAGGTTTCTCACAGCTTGTCTCCCAAGAAACAGTCACCTTTTTATTTCATGGCTGCAATCACCATCTGCAGTGATCTTTGATCCTGGGAAAGTAAAGTCTGTCACTGCTTCTACTTCTTCCCCATCTATTTTCCAGGAAGCGATAGGACCTGTTGCCATTATCTTGGTTTTCTTGATGTTGAGTCTCAAACCAGCTTTTGCACTTTTACACAGTTTTGCACTTTTACAAAGTTGTGTAGTTTTACACAAATCAGAGTCAAACACATTTTTTTATAAATTGTGACTTAATTGGGGTCTCTGTGACCTGGAACAAAATTAGTAAAGTTATTTTTTCTTCCTAAGCACAGAAAGGTTAGAAGATGTCAGTTTCTAATGCTCAATAATTATGAAAATCATCATTTGAACTATTAGTATCACACACTAAAAACAAAACAAAACAAGAGGCATACTTACTCTCTGTCGATGACAAGACATGTAACAGCTTCAGCAGCAATAACATTGGCTGTCCTGATATCTTCCCTGAAAGGACAAAAACATCTATTTTACAATCTGCCAGCTGTCTCTATACTATGAACATAAACACATTAATGCACTTTCTAAATGACATTTATGCTTTTGTGATTTATGCTAGTATAAAGTATTTACATATATTTTTTAAAATAATATAGGAGCTCTATAGACATAATTATAAAATGGCATAAACATAAGAAGTAATTTTCCCAGAAGATAAGTTGCTCAGTCATTTATAGGCATTTTCACTAATTTATTTATCTTGGTTACTGGTGTCTGAGATTTTGCAATTCAGTGTAGTGGAAACAGAAAACAAATTCAGCACCACAGGCCACATAGGAAAACATGAAGATTTAGCCAAGTGCATCTACCTAATCTTCATGTCATATTTGTGAATGCAGCAAATGCATCTCCACCAGTCAGCATATGTAGATTTTATGTAAACCTGTGTTTGGGGTCTTTTTTTCTTTGTGATGCATATATGATTTTGGGATGCTGCATAATTGCTCACCATATTAAAGACCTCATTTTACTGTTGTTTATTGACTTACTGTGGACTGAACCTGATAAATTGAGTGTTATACTATGTATATTCAACACATACACATACACCTATATTCCACATAGATGAATCTGTATAGCTTTCTACATATTGAATTGTGTGGCTTTGGGGATATTTATGATGAGCATTTCCTCTCCAATATTAATCATAAATCAGTCACATTAGCAATATAATACAGTTCTTTTTTTTTTAAAAAAAGGAAAGCTGAAAATAACGTTTGATGTGTTCCTGGCAAAGCATGGACTAACTGGAAGATCACATAATTCAATAGATATGCACTTTCACTGTTATCTCTTTCCCACCTTTATTAATGCTGCCTAAATAAAATTGATTAAGTGGTGAAGCAGGAAGGCACAGCACAAAATTTAAACTGATTTTCATCCCCCATTCTACATTAAAGCATATATATTTCTATCATATAGCAGTATTTTAAGAGTCTTCCATACACAGCAAATATCACCAGACACAAATATTCACTAAAAGTTAGTTTAGAAATAAAACACAAACTTTTAAAAGATTACAAAAGTAATAGAACAGAAATATCAATCTGAATCCATTATGCCTTATCCCCCATATACACCCTGTTCTCTCCTTCTGGTCAACCTTGCTACATATAAATTAATGCCCATTTATGTAAATTGGTAAGGTGTGAGCCAATTCTAAGCATGCAGTAAATTATTAATCATCCTTTTTAATTAGTTATTAATTAATCTTAATGCTATCCCCTTGAGACAGTCACCATGCCAAAATCCTGAACGTCAGCATAACAGAATTTGATGAAAACTAACTCTGAGATTTTTTCAGCTTCAAGACTGTAATCTTCATCACTACTTCCAGAAAGGTAATGCCCTCCCTCTGAGTCACTTTCACTGTCTGAATAACCCATCATCAAATCATTTTCCTTCCTTGG
Organism: Bradypodion pumilum; assembly: GCA_035047305.1. Taxonomy (NCBI): domain Eukaryota; kingdom Metazoa; phylum Chordata; class Lepidosauria; order Squamata; family Chamaeleonidae; genus Bradypodion; species Bradypodion pumilum. The sequence goes on from JAWDJD010000003.1 coordinate 261,749,029, forward strand.
AAAAAACTAGTACTGTTTCCTTCTGTTGATCGACTCTACCTTGCCCTCTGTACTAGCTCTGGAATTTTACAGACCTTCTAACTTCAAAACTCTAGGCTTAGAAAAGGTCACAGCTGCTCTGAGAGTATCTCCTACTGGCAAATGTAAATAGGAGATATCACTAAGCCACAAAGGAAGAAAAAGTTCACATAGTCAAGGACACTTCTTCTCGTCACTGGAACTTTCTTCCCAGCCATGGTACACACAGCCCTTCTGTCATCAACAGATTTGACAGCAAATACTTTGCGAAGCATATTCTTAAACATGTCACCTCTGTTAGTTCACACACTGGACTGAGCTGAACCTGCATACCAAAATCTGTCCCCTCTAACTCAACTGTTTCCTTGGATTTCTTAGGAAACAAGCACTCTTTTCTTCATTATCAAAATGAAGATGCTTGACAAGTTTTTAAAAAAGGATTAAATGGAAAAAATGTAATAATTCATTCCAAGAATTGTAATGAAATGCACCCTGTTTCTATAAATGAAGCCACTAGAATATATGAATGCCACTCAACCAGGGTCATTGTGGAGAAGAATGTGACTGTTGACCTCTCAGTAATAATATTGAACCTTGGATACAATCAGTTAGATTTATTCAGTGAACACTTATTTTTTATGGTGGATGATATATATAAGTTAATATGCTAAAGTAAGTCACAGTTACAGTAGGTCCATTTGAATCAATTGAAGATTTGGAACAGCTGACTCACCAAATCCCCATTGATTCAATCAGCCCCTTCTAGTGCTATTTACAACACTAAGCATCAGGATTTTGGCCACTGATATCAACTAGACTGAAGTGTGGCTTGATACCTAGTGTGGGTATCAAATGGATAAAGTAAAGGGCTACAGACTTAGGAAGTCTGGATTTGAATCTCCACTCAGCCAGGGAAACTCACTGGGGGTGTGGTAATGGCAGTGGACCAGGCTACCTACGGGACCACATCTCCACAAGGCATTCTACCCATCCTACGAGGGCAGACCAGAGAGGCTCTGTGGTAGTCCCCTCAACAAGAGAAGCTCACTTGATGGGGGCCAGGAGAAAAGCCTTCTCAGTGTCTGCCCCAGCCCTGTGGAACCTCTTATCATTGGAACTGCGCCTCCAGACGGAGTTGCTCCCCTTTCGAAAGGCACTCAAGACCTGGTTGTGCCAGCGGGTCTGGGATCCATCTTTTGGTATGGCCCAGGTCCGCTGGCTAGTCTAGTTGCCCAAGGTTGCAGGTCACTGCTGGGAGTTGTCAGATGTTTTATGTAGTTATTTTTATGTACTTTTTGTATGGTTTTAAGCTTGTTAGTTTTTACTGTTTTTATTTCTTTCTTAAGGGGTTGGGGAGGGTCTGGGCTGGGTTTTTAGATGTTTTTATGACTGCATGTATATTTATGTATATGTTGTTAGCCACTCTGGGTGGCCCTTGAGCCAGAAGAGCAGGATACAAATGAATGAATGAATGAACGAACGAATGAATAAATCAATAAAACAACTTCTTAAATATCTTACTTACCATGAAAGCCCCATTAGGGTCATTATAAGGCAGTTTTTGCTTGGAGGCACACAATGACAATGCAACAGCAATCACTGAAAACATTGTAATTTGAGCAGTAATGACACCACTAATGTTCAACCTCAGTCTACTATATTCAACACCAAAATACTAATCACCTCATCACAGTGCCTTCAGAGAAATGTGAATACACTTCTGCTGCCAAGTCTTACTGAAATAAATGACTGTAATTTAAATTATGCCATTTTAGAAAGAGGCAGGAGAAGTTCCTGGCTGAGTTCACATCACCATGTAGGATATACAGCATATCCCACAGGGAACCAAAAAAGGGAATACTAGCTGAAGTTCTTTAAACCACAGAGCTATAAAAGACATTTCCAGAACAGGGAACCAGAATAACAGAGGACTTTGTCTGCAAGGTTTCTGTAAAGGAGGTCACACAGGATTTCTTGCTTCGCTACCATATGAAAGAGTGGAAGGAAATACATGTAGTACAGGAATTGAAAATGAATTTAATATTTATGATGCCAGAGTCTATAATTTATGGCACCATATGCTATGTTTCCTAAACATTTTTAGTAACTGACGCTGAAGCCCTGCTAAGTGTAGCCCTTCAAGTGATTAAGACAGTGAAACTATAGTTTTCTGTTATACACAATCTGTGCTAAACAGGTGGCTATGCTAAACTGACAATATTTTTTTTTAATTTATCACAGCAGATTCAGATTATAGAGTAGACAGAAGAAAATTATACTAGTGATATGTAACTCCTGGCTGTCACACAGCCTCCATGATCAGATGCTTCTAAAATGTCTCCTTTATCACCATTTAGTTATGCCCTTCCATCTAATTTCTAATAGCAGCTTCATACTGTCAAATTGTTTTCTCACCTCCTTTGCTGACTAGCATTATAAAAGTTCCAGTGTCAGGTCATATTTCTCTTTGCTTTACATGTGTTAGTATGAACAGATTCTCTTGTGAATGGTAGATAATATGAAAACCAAGATAAAAAGGTTCATCCACTTCACACCTTCTCAGAAATCCTATACTTCCACACCTGCATTCATTCTTCTACCTTGGTAAGTATAAATCTGCAATAATTTACCTGCCAAAATGTAATTCTACCCTTACAATGGTCTTAAAATATATGGTCAAAACCCTGCTGGTACAACTCTTTGCACAATGGGAATGATGTCACCATCATTGGCAAACTGCTCCTGATTAAATACTTCTCTCTTTTTATTTTGGGACGTGAGTGGCTCACATACAAGAAGACTAAACAACATGTACCCTGAAACTGAAAAGGAAATCTTTAATCACTGACAATGTGCTGTTGACAATGGCATCATTCCCATTAAACAGGATTTCATCTTATGTATTTTTCCAAGGGCAGCTTGTGAACTGAGTAGAGTATTCACCTCAATCCTGCTTGGATACAAGCCATTCTTTTCACTTTCATAAGTGTCTTTTCCCCAACTACTTGCAATATTTCTAAACTTCCTCTCCAACCAGACACTTTCTCATACTGAGGCTTGCTGGAAAACTACTTTAAAATGTAGTGTCTGCATTCTTTCATGCTATAGCCTTTATTGATTTGTAGGGTCCATCAACTTTCAAGAACAGATTTTCAGGGACATAAAAGGCAAAATGGATCAATGAACAAAGACAACTAATGTCATGTACATTGAAGTTATTTCTTTTAGCAAAAAACAACAACACAACAACAGAGACTGGGACATCAGGCTTAAAAAAATAATTAACGTTAAACTTTACAAATAGGGAAATTAGCTCATTGGTATTACAGTATAAAAACATAAAATGTTTGGCTTGCTAAATTACCTTAAGTAACATATTTAAATGCAAGTTTGCATGCTATCTGCAGAGAGCAAATGTAAGTCACACGCAATCTCTCCAAGGGTAAAAGATTCTTATTTTTCTTTATAAACCAGATTTGTAGCAAGAAACCCAAACTTAGCTGTATGAACAGATATGAATTGCAGTATAATGCTTAGCTAATGCGACTAGGAATCTATGTTATTTATCAAGGTTTCTGTGAATTATAACCCATGATATTTAGGAACTTCAGTATTAGGAACAACTGCTCTACAGAAAGCCAATTCACCATTCCCACCTATACTTTTATTAGCACAGTACTGTAAAAAGGTCTGGCTAAAAAGTATAGAGAATTGGCCTAGCTGAATGCAGGCAGCTATTGAGCTCATGATTGCTGTTATACCCAAATGAAGTTGATAGGAATACTTTACAGATTTTTTTTAAAAAATACTGGCTGCAATTTCCCATGGATAATATTTGGAAAATAATGTAATTAGACTAAAACTACAATACAGTAGCCTCTATACAAGATGAAGCTGGCTGGGGTGATGTTGTGTAGTTGCTCAGGCAACGCCTTGCAAAGGTAAAATGGTGGTTTCCCGCCATCCAATTTAGGAGCTAAAGTTGGCATGAAATCTCCCACTCTGGGCGTGCTCATTATGCTAATTAGAGTTCTGTGATTGGTTACAGTTTTGGATCCTGTTCCTGATTGGTTCATACTTGTATATCCTGTTATGATTGGTTGGTTATGATTGTCTGGTGGGTTGCTACATTGTAACAAGGAGCCACCACCAGGGAGACACTAAATAAGCCCCACAGGTAAACAAGGGTGGGGCTGGACTGGATCTATACTTCCCATTACTGCACAGGTTAACCAACGTCGAGCTAAGCCTGCATCTCCTCTATATGCTTCACGCAAAGGTGTAGCTCAGGGAATTGCCTTTTGTGGCAGACTCCAGAGGGACTGATTACATGGGACATGCGTAGCCACCTTATGTCTAGAGCGCCTTGTAAATATAACCTGAAAGACTTTCAATAAACTCCTGTTGTTGTTCTGTTCATCGTTGCCTGGACTATTGCTTATAAGGGCTGGACATAACAGATGATTTGCTTGGTCCTTGCCTTAAACAAATGAAATGATCTTTCTCATTTTTAGCCACCTGTGGAATGGCCAGAAAGAAATGAATTCAAAACATAGCAGCTTAACCATCTAATCTGCCAGAACAACAGTATAGCCTCAGCAATAAAAATGTATGTGTTACATTGTTAAGTTAAAGTCCAATAGTACTTGTATACACAGACACAGACACAAATAAATATTCCTAGATCTCAAAGGAATAAACATTATTTTCTTGCCCAAACTGTGATTTCCCCCTTTCCTATTAAAAGACAGTAAGAGAAAAACAAAAGACTTCATAGAACTCTATAACATATTTTGAAACCCTAAAAGAAAAAACTCTTTCCCTTAGATCTGTTTAGATTTTCTTATTTTGGAGTTTGAAGAATTTATCAACAATTATAATCATATCCAGCTCAACTTGTCCCATCATTTCCAAGGGACGTAATGCATGACAAAATCTGGGTGGATCCAACCCAGAGCATATGATTTTTATCAATGCTTCCTCCATCTGAATGCAGAAGGAGGAAGTAGCATTGATTTGTTTGTATACTAGAATTATCATTGAAAGAAAGAACAATACCTTATAATTTTTAATCTTCAGCACCGTGCCAGTGGCAAAAACACATTTTATGTTGTCAAAACATGGCTTCTAAAAAAATACTCTAAAGTGATTTTTTTACTGATATGCCTTCTAAAGTGGCATAAATATTTCATGCAAAGAGCTCTACTCTGTCATCTTAAAAAACTCAGCCAAGCAAGTGAGCTGACTTGAAAAGAAATTACCCAGTTTCCAGCTCCAGTGGGGGGTGACATTCATTCAACCTACAGGAAATTATGTTACAGGATGTATGCTGTGAGTGCTAAGAGAGCAGTTAGGGCTGTCATCTACCATATTCCCAGATGGAAAGAGAAGGAAATTCATTCCTGTGTTTTACATAGATAATACCTTGTTATTGAATGTTGACCACCCTTCAACTAGAATTTTAAAGTCAAACAGCAGGTTGTTCAATGTTTGGATTTTAAATATTTGTTTACTACAAAAAATAGGAAATAAACTGTAACTAGCTCCATATATTTTGGAAACCTTTCTACCCTGCCTGCTCAGGTGTTTGTTTTCTCCCAATATTCATCCACCCACCAGCAAAGGCAGTCTTTCTTTTCCCTCTCCCATGAATCTACTCTTGTTCAGTTGCACAGACGAGTCTGACCCTTTACAACCCCATGGACCACAGCGTGCCATGCTCCTCTGTCATCTGCCATCTTCCAGAGTCTATCCAGATCCCTGCTCACCACATTAGTGATACTACCTCCTCCTCTGCCTCCTCCTCCTTTTGCTTTCAATCTTTCCTGCCACCAAGGCCTTCTCCAGTGAGTCTTCTCATTGATGGCCAAAGTATTTGAGCTACAGCATCTGTCCTTCCAAGGAGCAGTCAGGGTTGATTTCCTTCAGGATTGACTGATTTGATCTCCTTGCATTTCAGGGGACTCTCAAAAGTCTTCTCCAGCACCACAGTTTGAAAGCATCTATTCTTCTGTGCTCAGGCTTCTTTATGGTCCAGCTCCCACAGCCATAAATGAATACTGGGAAGCCATTGCTATAGCTATGCAGACTTGTCTGTAGGGTGATGTCTCTACTTTTTAATAAAGTAGGTTTGCCTTACTTTGCCTCCAAAGGAGTGTCTTTTTATTTCATGGCTCCAGTCACCATCTGTAGTGATCTTGGGTCCAACAAAAGAAAAGTATGTCACTACTTCCATTTCTTCCCCTTCTATTAGCCATAGAGTAATGGGGTTGTGTGTCACAAACTTGGTTTTTTTGATGTTGAGTTTCAAGCCAACTTTTTCACTAATTTTGGGTTAATCCTGGATTCGTTTAGAATAAGATCTACTCTTCTGCTCTGTCTTTACAGATGGAAAAGCGTTGCAGAGACCTTTTAAAAACGGTTTCACCGTTTGGTCTCTGAACGGTGTAGAGACAATGGAGTCTTGTTAAGAATGAGCCACAATGGCAGCCCAACGAACTTTGATGGACGCAAGTCCTAAGCCAGTCTCTGCCAAATGGAGCAAATATTCCATGATGGTTTGGAGGCTACAACGGTTCAGAATGATAGACTTGGAATCAAGGAAAGCACAAAACCGTCAGTATTTGGAAGCATAAGACTTCTTCGTGGAAGGCCTTCTGGCTAAATCTGTTATTCTCTTTAGTCTGGGGTTATCCTCCATGCCATGAGATGCAGGCTCGGCAGGTCAGAATGGAGGAGCTGACTGTTCTCCATTTGGAGTAGTGATGGAGAATGCAGAAGCATGAGTGACTGCGAGGACAGCTGTAGAAGAAGAGGATACCACGGCTGTCTCGATCTCGATGATGGAGCATCTGGATGAGAACTTTCTGTATGAGAAAAAAAATGGAGGGAATGAGTAAAGATAGTCCAAGTCCCACCGTTTCATGAAGACATCCCCTTCAGAGTCTAGTCCAATACCTGCTCTGGAGCAGTATCTCAAGCACTTGCGGTTCGTCTCAAAAATGAAGAGGTCTAGATCCGGAACACCCCACTGATGATAAAGAGACTGGAACACTTTGTTGTCCAGTTCCCACTCATAAGTTGTAGAGCTCAACTTGCTTAATCCGTCGGCTAAGACATTCAGTTTGCCCTGGATATGGACTCCGATGGGGAAGATGCGCCTCTCCAGGTACCATTTTCACAGTTGCACTGCCAACTGTGATTTCATGCCTCCCTGATTGTTGACATAGGCTATCGCAGTTTGGACAAGCTTGCCTGACAACACCATTTCAAAGGATCTCAGAGCCTTCCAAATGGCGAGGAGTTCCAAGTAATTTATATGAAAACTGCTCCCTCCTGTCTCCACAGATTGTTCACAGTGAGAGACCCGCAGGCAGCTCCCCATCCAAGGTGGCTTGCGTCTGTTAAAATCTGGACTGTTGGTTGAGGGGAGTAAAAGCTTCCCCGTTACCACATTCAGAGGTGATGTCCACCACCCTAGCTGTTCCACCAACTCTGGAGTTGGAACCAGGCATTTGGAAGGGCTGTCCGTTAGTGGGTTGAAGCCATGAAGGAGCCATGACTGTAGCATGAGGAACCACAGTCAATTTGGCATGAGGAACCACAGTCATGGTGGACACCATTAAGTCCTAGAAGCCTCTGAGACTTTTTTGCCCGTACATAGGTCCAGTACCAAAAAAGTTCAACCACCTTGGTGATGTCCTGTAGGTGCTTTGGAGGGGCATAGGCTCTCATATGGCAGAAGTCGAGTATTGCTCCAATGTGCTCGACATGCTGAGATGGATCCAATTTCAATTTGCCGAAGTTGATCCATAGACCGAGACTCTCCATAAGTCGTACCATGTAAGCGATGTCCCGAATGGCCTTCGCTCTCATAGAGGAAGTGATCAGCCAGTTGTCAATGTAAGGGAACACCCTTATGTCCTTCTGACAGAGAAAAGCTGCCACTGGTGCCATGCATTTCACAAAGACCCAAGGCGCTGTAGAAAGGCTGAAGGGAAGACATCGGTACTGGTAGACCTGGTTCCCTATCTGGAAATGGAGGAACTTCCTGTGCTCCTTGTGGATGTTGACATGGAAATATGTATCTTTGAGGTCTATCACTGCAAGCCAATCCCCCTTGTTGATGAGGGGGAGGACAGTATGAAGCAACACCAACCGGAATGTTCTTGTGTGGATATGCTTGTTGAGACATCATAAGTCTAGTATAGGATGAAGTCCTCCATCCTTCTTCTCCACTTCAAAGTACTGTACCTCGAGTAGAAACTGTCAACCCATTTCGATGGAGGTACGGTTTCTATGGCTCCTTTCGACAGAAGTGTCGACACTTGCTCCTGCAGATGAGAGGATGGGGGCATGAGACGGAGGTTGCCGACTCGAGGAACCCTGTCGAATCTGATGATGTAATCAGTGGATAAGATTTTCAAGACCCACCAATCGTTTGTGACACCTCTCCATGCTTGAAGAAAATTCTAGAGGTGGATGTATAGAAGATGGAGAGAGAGAGTCTCGGTCAAAAGGAAGTAAAACGTGCTGCTTTGACTTCCTCTCAAAACGCTTACCATGTTGTTAATATGGCTGTACCAGCCACTGGTGGCCATGCAAACAGTGTGGATGGTAAAAGGCTGGACGTTGATTGTCCAGCTGATGCCTGGGGCCTGGTTGCTGGAAGACTTGCCCCTAGTAGTGACTTGAGAATGGCTGGTATTTCGGTCGTGAAAAGGATGGACCAGCCAAAGTGAGACCGAATAACTTGGCAGTTGTCTTGGTCTGACGCAGCTCATTTAAAGCCTTGTCTGTATCTTGAGCAAACAAACCTTGGTCATCAAATGGTAAGTCCTCTATCATTTTCTTGGTTGGCTCCTCCAGCTCGGTGGAACATAGCCAAGCATGACAACGCAGCAGGAGGGATGTGGACACGTCCTTAGATGCTACGTTGTTCATGTGATGGGATGTCCACATCTGTTGTTCCACAAGATAGTCCCCTTCATCACAAAGGGCATTGAACTCTTGGTGTAAGTTGGCAGGTACTGTAACTTAACTGCAAAGGACTTTGCCCGCTCCCAGAGATAGGAGTTGTAAAGACCCATAGCCGCCATGGAGTTCGCTGCTCATAGAGTCAACAACGCGGTAGTGTACAACTTGTGCCCCAAAGCATTGAGTTTCTTGCCTTCCGGCGAAGACGGCAGAGGAAAACCACTGATGCCTGTTTTGCTCTATGAGGCCCATACGACCATGGAGTTTGGTAGGGGATTGGCCTGCAGAAACTCCACATTGTCACCCAAGAGTCTATAGAGGCCATCAACTCTCATCAAAATGGTGTGCGATGAAATGGGCCTTTTCCATACAGCTTTGGTGGAGTCCAGAAGAGATGGCAGCATAGCGATGTGGGCAGGACAACCTTGCTGTAACCTGGTCTTCCAATGGCAGAGGCGGGTGATCGGCTTGGAGGCTTAAGTCAGTCCCAAGGCGAGTCAACATAGCTAAGAAGGACTTCTGGTCCTCACTACGGGGCAGATCAGCAGGATCAGGTGTCTTGTCCGCTTCAACCTCCACATCCTCCTCCTTCGAAGAGAACTCGGACTCATGCATAGACACCCTAGAACATGGCAGAGCAGGAGCAACTGTTCCCTCAGAGTCCTGTGATGGAGGAAGAGGGACAGTACTCACTGGATCAGGTCACTGAACTAAAAAAGCTAAAAGCTGATCACCTACCTTCTTGACTACGGTTGCAAAAAGTCCAGTTGAACTGCCTGAGGTGGAGCTGTTAGAGATGGAATGGCAGAAGGAGCTCATTCAATGGGAGGCAAAATGGACATCGAAACAGTAGCCGAGGCATGTCGAGGTGGTGGCAAAACGGACACCCAATGAAGCAGGAAGTGGCAAAGGAGAATGATGCAAAGGACAAAGTGGAGTCTGATGAGGACTGGATCACAACAGAGATCCAGAATGGAACATATGGTTTACAATGTATTCCTATGGGAATTTTCACGGCAAGGAAAATCCTGTGGAACAGATTAATTCTGTAAAGCGGGGTTCTACTGAGAAGCTATATAAACAGGACAGAAGACTTACTTTGTATATATACAAGTAAGCCTCTAAGCATCCTTCTGATATTACTGTAAGTGGAGCCACTTTGGATTTTAGCTCTAAAACCTGAAGCAGATTTTGTAGGAACTTGTAGGAAATGCAGATCAGATGTCTTCTACTAAACCAAAATGAACACTTAATGACCAGAAGTGCTCTAGTTGCTCATACTACACACATCAAAATTCAGTACCTTTTGCTCTAAAATTTAAATTGGAACCACTACTATGCAGGCTGAAATGGCCTTTCTTGCTGAGCCAACTCTTGAATGAGCCTATAGCAAATTAAGCATGAGAATTAAATGAGTATATAATGAAAAGGCAGGGTGAAATCCTGCTGTCTTTGGAATGATGATCCAGGGCCATAGGTTACTGCAACTCCCCATGCTGGCAGTAGTTCACCTTTGTTTGGTGGCAAAACTTTTTACCAGTTTTGCTGAACTGCTTGCTGGGGACAATGATAAAAATGGAATATTTCAGGTGTGTATTGCATGTATTGAAAGTAGATCAATGGGAATTTTCAATCCAGCAGATATAAAATTCTCATTTCCCCCCTCCAAACAAAGCCCTATAACAGAGGAGAGTAGGAAACTATGCCAGCCTTGGGAAACAAAATAAATATAAGAAAAATGTTGCTAACAATAAGGCAAAAAAGAGAAAAAGAAGAAGGAAAAAGCCTATCCTCACAAACTATCCTGATTTATGCAAGTACATTAGGACAAGGATGCAGCTTCTTTCCCACAGATCACCCAACTGAATTCTTCCATCAGTATATTGTTTGTTGTGGTAATGCTGGCCATAGACTGGAAATGGATGAGAGGAATTTTTCTGGTTTACGCTTCCCCCTCTTTCTATTGACAATCTTTGGAAAGGCAAAAACATTAAAGAGATTTATAATGCAATCACAAACACATTACATTTATCTCTGTGAATAACAGAGTCCATCCCTATAGTCCAGTGATGGAAAACCTTGGCACTCCAGACGTCCTTGAACTTCAATTCCCAGAAGCCCTGGTCAGCAGAAGTGCTGACTTGGGCTTCTGGTGATTGAAGTCCAAGAACACCTGGAATACCAACGTTTACCATCATGCTAGAGTCCTTTACACTTTGCACGTTGTCAAACTTAAAAGTAGTACACTCATCCATAGGTGACTTTTCAAAGTCTCATCCTCCCCATTTAAATCAAAACAGGAAGACAACAAAAAGTTCTAAATCTTGATGAAATTTTATTTTTCCTCTAATTAGGGCGGGGTCATAGCCAGAAGAGGGCTGGGGGGGGGGCTTGGCCCACCCTGAGTTAGCAGTTTGCCCACCCTGCCAAGGCATGGTTTCACATAGGAATGCTTTGAAAAAGAGGTTTTGCTACCCACCCTGAAAAAATATTCGACCACCCACACCTGGAATCCTGGCTACTGCCATGAATTAGGGTAAACAAAGCAAGTCAGTTTCTCCACCAGTGCTCTTATCTAAAAAGAGATCCCTTGAAAATTTTCCCAAACTCTAATCATTCTGGTTCCCACAGCACCTACAAGGATTTCCATCAACTCCTTCCCAGATATATTCTCATTCTCCACAGTGAATAAAGAGGACAATAGCAAGGTTTCATTGGGGACTATCTTTTGCTGTGTTAACTTACTCATCCAATCTATTACCTCATGTCATAATGATCTGAGCTTCAGCCAGGAGATCGACATATCCATAAATTACAGTGATCCTTTTCAGGCACAGTTATCTGAATACACACATCTGCTATCTCCTTATTAATTTTATAAACTTTTATAGGGCACATCTGCCATCTATGAACTGTTTTCATATCATTCCCTTATAAATCAGGCCAACACTGATTTATAAGGCTGTATAGTCCATATTTTTGTCCAAGATTAAAATTTGGTTAAAGTATGTATGTTTGGAGGGGGGAGTGGAGGAAGAGAGAAACTGTCCTGAGAAGGAATGCTGAAAAAATAAGCTAATGAAAAGCAGCATACCTGTAGGCAAAAATACTATGGCAGAGTAATTGTCCTGTTTCATTTGTGTATGTTTGTGTTTTTATTTGGCTGTACTGATTGCCACTATAGCCTAAACTCATCAATTTCTCACAACATTACCCTCTTTGCCTAGAGCAACCACTAGTGGCTTGCTCACTGAAGGAACATAATAAGCTCAACTGATGTGATGGACTATGTGGCGAAACAAACAAACATACATACATAAATATAACCACTAATCAAAAATAATGGGATCATGATTTGACATAGGCACTGATATTAGACAGAAAATAGGCAAATTCCTTGGTTGAGTAACCTTTTAAACTTTAAAAACCAGGCTCCAACAGCCCTACGTTTGCAGTCCTAAATTTATTCAGTTTAAATCCCCTAATGTCTGAGTTCTGGATCACAGCTTTCATCTACCAGATGATAATGATAATGACACTGATGATAAAAGAAACATTATAGTCCTCCTGACTCTCCTTCAGACATTTGATTGTATTGTTCTATCTTGTCATGCTAATGTATCTCAAATGACACTTCCTGAATTTCAAATATTTCCAGGTATCCTTAGATAATACAGTAACCAGCATATTCACACAAGCCTTCTGTTAGACTTTAGAAGTGCCATTTCTATTACAAAGCATTCAATAAAGCCAGGTGTCTGCATAAGAATGCAGAAGTGGATCCAATTAACACCATTCCTAAAAAAATAGGAAAAACTGAATAACTGATTAATTATGCACATTTACCTACGACACACTCCTAATTAAGATACCAAAGTTCTGGACCTTAATGAGACTACAGCTTTTTGTTTCATTCACACTTCATCCAAATAGTATAACCAAACAAACTCTTAGTCACTAACATCATTAAAAATTGGAAAGAAAGCACAAAAAGAAAGTAACTCAAAAATGTCAGCTCTTTTAAGAATTATATACAACTGGTTTTAAGGGCCAAATTAGACATTACAGGTATATTCAATGGATCTTTATTGACATGTACTTTTTTTTCAATTGTTGACAAAACCTAAGGAAAAACAAAAGGCAAAGGAAAGCATATTTTTATGTCTTAAACACAACTGTTTCAGTTTAAGCTTTCATGAATTAAAATCTATTTCTTCAAACATATTTATGTGATCATTTGTATAACATTATCAGTCACGAGCATTTGCTATCCTATCAAGATATTATTTTTGTACATTCTTTTTAACAAAAGTTGGGGTCATGGGTTTGGATGGCAAGTCAAACCTACCTCACTGATCCAGAAATTTGCTGATTTAACCATGTCAGGGCATAGACACAAATTCTAGTATCACTGGTTCCCTGAGTAAAGCTGGTACTTTGATCTTCCAGCTGGCTTTTTGGCTGTGGACTTTACTTCAGCCTTTCCCATTCATTATCTTGGAAAGGAAAAGATGAAGCAGGAGAAAAGCCAGAAGCACTGGAATTTTGAGAGATGAAAAGAGTCCTAAGGCTAGATTTAAACTGGCTCTCAAAGAATAGAGCACACTCTCGCTGAGTCCTCCCTCCTTGCAGTGTCAACTGAGTGTGATTCAACCTCTTCTTATTTTTTTTCCAGTTGGGGAATTAAGAGGTAACCTAGACTGGTTCTCATCTGCAGAAGTCCTCCAGCTGCACCCTTCTTCTTATCCTTATATCTCTAGAGGGAGCAGGGTGGCAGGGGAAAATAGGTGAGATGGATTGGGGGCCTAATTAACTGGGTTAGGCCTGTGGGGTGGTGGCCTTCCTTCTCTGCTCAAAGTCTCCAATCTCTCTACTTTTAATATAGTCTTGTTCTTAACAAACACCAGATTTTATTCCATCATTATTTCAACCTAACTGCATGTTATGTGTTGAGTCTGAACCCAAGAACAGACGTGCCAGCAATAGTTGGGGGAAACAACTCAGTGATTTATTAACAGCTCTGTTCGGACTGGGAAACAAGGGGACGAGGTAGCAACTTATATACAGATAGAACAGCAGTTACAGTGATACATTTGCCTGGACCTTGAGAAACCTGTGTTAAACCAATCAGATTACATTGAATGCAATACAACATTGGTGCCTTACAGAAAACGGTGTGCTTCTGCAGCAAGATGTAATGGACCGAGTGCCCAAAGAAGAGGTTGTGGGCAGGCACTGTGCATGCCCACACACCCATGTGACATTGCTGGTGCACCTCCAGCGAAGTCATGTGGGTGACCCACATGGGTGCGCCTGACTCCCCACGGGTGCACCCAACACCTAGGAAGGGGTGGGGGTGGGGTCTGGTCACCTCACCTCCACCACTGCATCCGGTATTTCAGCCTCCCCTCTTGCCTCCCAATTGACAGAGGGAGAGGGGCATACCTGTCAAGCGTGGCTCCGGACAATACGGGACCTGCGCAGAACAGTTCTGTGCAAGTCCGTTCTACTCATGTGAGGAAGGCTTTTACGCATGCGTACAATGGACCTGCACAAAACCGTTCTGCGCTGGTCGGTTCTACGCATGCGTAGAAGGGTTCTACGCATCCCCTTCTGCACAGAACCCTTCTACGCATGTGTAGAAGGGTTCTATACATGCGCAGAAAAGTTCTACACATGCATAGAAAGGATCTGCGCAGAAGGGGTGCGCAGTAACTCCTTAAACCCCACTGCCAAGATCTGGGATAGCGGCAGCTCCGGGTGGGAAAGGACGAAAATCGGCGCCGAAATACGGGAAATCCCGGCCAATCCGGGATATTTGACAGGTATCGAGAGGGGATGGGGTGGGGAAGTGGCACTGCCATTGGTGCCGGCCAGGCTGGGAGCGGCTTCCCCTTGATGGTGTGCATGGTTTCAGGACAGAGAAAGGGCATTAGGTTCTTGTGTAGATTAGACCACATATATCTTTAATTGGCTGCATTGTGCACTGAAAATTGAATGATTTCATTTGCTCGAGAATAAAATCACAATCAGCATCTGGTCATTTCTTTTCCCTCCTTTGTTCTTAACTTAGTTCCCTAAACTTTAATTATTAGACTAATAATAATAATAACAATAATAATAGACTAATAGGACAGAATGCATGTGACTGGTGGAGTGCATATTCTGTGGACTTCGAGTTGATATGTAACAATAATTAGAGCATTAGATCTTTTCCTTCCCCTCCTGACCACTTTTAGTTTCCTTTTTAATCTTTTCTAGCTTTCCTTGCAGCAAATCATGGAAGGGTGGGAAGCAAGGAAGGAGTTCTCAGGTGGCAGTAAGTGGTGGTGAGTGCCCTTAGAATCTAGAGCTTTACCTCTGCTGGATCCAGGTTCTGGAGGAAGCTGGGCAGTAAAGATAGCAAGGGACCTTGATCCAAGAGCAAATGTAACTTTAAGAGGAGGGTGGATCCCAAACCTGATAAGCTGCATATTCCAATACAGCACACTTCAATATTTAAGAATCACCACACCTTCAAAATTGTTGGCAATGCATAGGGCTCCCTTGGACCTGTGGAGTGTAAAGGTAAAGGTAAAGGTCACCCTTGTTCAAAAGACTGACATAGCTGACTCTAGGGTCCGGTGCTCATCTCTGTTTCAAAGCCAAAGAGCCAGCACTGTCTGATTCTGCAGACATTTCCATGGCCATGTGGCAGGCATGACTAGACACCGGAGCGCACGGAACCCTGTTTACTTTCCCACTGAAGTTGGTATAGAGAAGTGTGCCTTCTCCTTCGGTTCTTGCGCACCTTTTAGAGGTGGGTTTTTTTTTAAACTTTAAACTTTTAACTTTTTTATCATGTGTCTTTTATGTATTTACTGTCCACTATGTAAACCGCCCTGAGTTGGGTTGTACCTGAGTGGGCGGTATATAAGTGTGAAAAATAAATAAATAAATAAAATCCCTATTTATCTACTTGCAAATAATTTCTTGCTTTTAAACTGCTAGGTTGGCAGTTTAATGTTAATATTACCTAATTTGCAAGAATGTTGTTGGGTTTCCTCTGGGTTTCACAGAGATCCAGAAATTCACAGATGAAACAAGTTGGAAACTCTCCTGAAGGGTCCCCCATATTTGTGCTCTTTCAAAAGGACATATGTCAGGAATCTTCCACACATGCCTACCAAGTGCTCTAGTTCAAGGGAGCACACAAGAGCTCTCTATAATAGAGAACTCTTATCAGTTCACTACCTTAGAGATCCTAGGGTGGAGGCACAACTAAACGTATATAATGGTGCACTGTAGATAGGAGTATCGCTTATTCTGTGCTAGTATTCCCCCCACACCCACCCCACACACAGAGTTCATACTTAAAAGAGCAATGTGCATGGGCAATCTGAAAATACATAAAGGTATAAGAACAGGAACATGCTGATAGATTATTTAACGTAGTGTCTCATAATGTCTCATTTGGCACTAAGTCTCCTTTATTTCACATATCATTTTATTAGCATTGACTAATATATTTATATAATATAACTGACTAATATATTTCAAGAAAAGTTCATAAAAAGGGTCATAAATTCATTCATTGTTTATATTTCTAAAGCCACAAAATTTTGATCTATTTTAAAGTATTACTGCCCCAGTCAAGCTGTTAAACAGCATACTTCTATACACAACTTGTTTAAATTCCAATGATTCCAATGGGCTTAATTAAAGCATAAGTGGAAGTTTGTGTTGCACATAGTTCCCATGCTCAATCATATAAGGCTGCCTAGAAGATTTCCCAGTACTGTACTGCTATATAAAACTTAATTTGTGTTCATTTTGTAGTTTTATCTTTTTTGTACTGTATCAGGGAGTGACTGAGTAACTGATAAGTAGATTACATAAATGCAAGTATATGAATAGAATCTCAATAGTAGGAGGGGCATAGGGAGTGGACTCTTGTTTCCCTTCATTGATACCTAAGGACAACCTCCGGGTTGGAGAGATAGGCAGGATATCTCTCAATGCCATTTCCAGGGAATCCTAAGCAGGTGAAGGCATCTGCTTGGGAATAATACCCTGAAGCAAATGGTGAGCCACTGTGTGATACAGAATGCTGGACTGGATGGGCTGTGGCCTGTTCCAGCAAGGCTGTTCTTATGCTCTTATGTTCATTCCAGTTCCAGCTACTGGGACTATGGCTGTTTAAAAAGAGTCTCAGTTTACGCAGTCCTGGATGATCTGCTTAATTTGATTTGAACATATTTTTGGTCCTATCTGATTCATTCTGAACTTTTCCTTGATATTTTCCCAATAAATTAAGCCCTGCAAAATATCTGACAAGGAAATAGCACAGCAACAGAAAGTAAAATAACAGATTAGGAGAAAATAATTATGTAGTGCCAGAATAAATAACAACAAATTTTATTCATTATGAAAATATTTAGATAGATGACTTTTGTATTACCATTCATACTTTGCATGTTATTCGTTTTAAAAACAGTATAACTGTTGAAGGCTTGTCAGTCTAGTCCCTTGCCTCCCAGTGGTAATTCTTCAATAGATATCATATGTATTTTGAACATTGTATTTTGTATTTGATTATGCTTTTATTGTATTGTGTTCTGATGTAATTTCTATATCTCTATTATTGTATACTTTTTTGCTGCTGTCTGCTTTCAGATAGCATGCACCTATGTAAACCGCTCTGAGTCTCCTTCGGGCAGAGTGGAGCGGTATACAAAAATAAAGTGGAATGGAATGGAATGGAATCATACATGTAACTGAAACAACATGTAACCTCTTCCAAACCTCTTAAACTGTAAACATTGAAGAATATTCAGGTGGAGAAGGGAGTATTTTAGCCTTGTCTTCATTTTTTGCTACAGTGTTGCCCATCCAAATCTGGAAATGTGACAGAATACATTATCACATTTGTAATGAAATAGACTATAGCAGAGCTGTCCATCTTCAAACCTGGTGCCATCCAAACCTGGAGCTATTAAGTCTGAAGATGGACAACTCTGCTATTTGTGTGGGATGTCCATATAGGTTTGCATGAAAAATCCCAGTTCTCATACAGACTCTTCATTAATTCTCCTTCTTCAGACTCATCACCCTCCATATGTAGGATATTAATGAAACCAAGAATGAAGGAAGTGTGGTTTATAACACCTAAAAATGGCTGATAGACTGATCTACCCCCTATATATCAATACTTCAAGAAAACCATAAGATGTAGCAAGAACCTTGAAAGAGAAAAGCAACAATTAGTTCTTTTTGTTTCTAACCTAACATGCTCCTCAGAGAGGTGGTACTTTCAGTGCTCAGAGGTTTTGCCTTACAAACTTTATCGTGTCAGAAGCACACAAAGGTGATTTCTGGGTTGAATGGATTTCTGCCAGAGGAACTCCGCAACTCCACTCAGGGGATGTACGAAAGAGTCTCCTTTTGTGTCCCCAAGATCTTTTCCCACCGAAGTTGTCCCTATTTATCTATTTGCAATTTCTTGCTTTCGAACTGCTAGGTTGGCAGGAGCTGGGACAGAGAGGGGCACTCATTCTGCAAGATCATCCGTTCCCACGGGGTGAGGAATCATCAGTATGCTTATGATACCCAGTTGTACATCTCAGCCTGTGGTGATCCAAGTGATGCTGTCAAAGTCCTATCCAGGTGTCTGGAGGCTGTTGCGGTCTGGATGGGGGACAACGGGCTACAACTGATTCCTGGCAAGACTGAGTGGATGTGGATCAGGGGCCCTGCGTTATCCAGGGAGTTACCATCTTTGGTTCTGGATGTGGCTGCCTTGCCCCAGACAGATCTTGTGTACAACTTGGGGGTCCTCCTGGACTCACAACTACTGCTCGAAGAGCAGGTGGCAGTCGTGGCCAGGAGGGCTTTTGCACAACTCCGTGTAATTTGCCAGTTATGCCTGCTCCTGGACCGGAACTCATGGTCACACATGCCCTGGTCACCTCCAGACTAAATTATTGTAATGTGCTCTACATGGGGCTGCCCTTGATGACCATTCGGAGACTGCAGCTGGTCCAGAATGCGGCGGCCCAGGAAATGATGGGGTGTGGGCATTATGCCCATGCCACCCCACTGCTCCGGGAGCTGCACTGGTTACCAGTTTGCCTCTGGGTGCAATTCAAGGTGCTGGTGATGACCGTTAAAGCCCAAAGTGGTAGTGGGCCAGGATACCTAAGAGACCGCATCGCCCCAAGAATGTATGTCTGTCCAACCAGAGCGGACTGGAGGGTCTCTTTAATTGTACCATCAGCTAGAGGGACCCATCTCTTTAGCACAAGAAGAAGGGCTTTCTCCATGTCTGCTCCGGCCCTCTGGAACCTCCTGCCAGTGGAGCTATGACTGCAAAAGGAATTGCTGCCCTTTAGGAAGGGTCTTAAAACCTAGCTGGTGGGGCAGGTGTGGGGCCCCGATGGAAATGTGACCCCTGACTTATACAATAGATCTTCCCTTCCTCTCTCTTTCTATGCAGGGGTGAGTTGGTTTTATCTGACTTTCTGTTTTTTATCTGTTTTTAAATTTTATGTGAGCCGCCCTGAGTCTGGCTTGCTTGAGTGGACAGCATAAAAATTCAAAAATTAAATTAAATTAAAAATTAACTCATGTCTTGAACTGCCGACTTGCCGACCTTCCAGCTAACAAGGAGAGTTTCTGAACCACGGAGCCAATGCAGTCCCACACAATCTCTTGATGTAAAGTATATATAAAATGATATTAACGTTTTTGCAAATACTGAGATGAACTTTTACCTCAAACAGCTAAGATATAAATTAAAATGCTTACATTTTTCTTCCTTCCAGCTTCTCACTTTGACATTTAAAAAGCCAACAAAATTCAAAAGTGTGCTATTTGTAGGTTACCATATTGTCTATTAGCAGACCTCATTCAGTGCTTTCGTTCACTTTGTAGTGATTTTCCCTCCTGCCTCTTGCTGAATGATTTAATTGGTGTCATAGTCATATAGGTCATGGCCTCTTTGTGAAAAATTCTAGATAATGAAAACAAAATCCAGCATTTAAGGCTGGCGCTCATGGTTTATTGATCAGTTTTGATTCAGAGTCTGGAAACAGTGTCAAATGGCTGTTCATTCTTTATTCTGTCATACAATATTCCCTGCAGGAAGACAGATTCTAGCCTGAAAGCATAAATTGAAAGGTTGATAATGAGACAGCTAGAATTATGACCCCCCTAAAGCTGCTTCTGAAGTTCTCTATTAGCATTAGAACATTTGCCATTTGTAGATATCAAATTTTAAGCAGTTTTCAAAACGATATTCCTAATAATTTTTAAAAAGGACCTTTTTTTAGTGCATGTTGAGAAACAACATGTAAAAACCTTATGATAAAACATAGATTTATCTAGTTTAGTAAGCAAACCTTACTAGAGGAGTCTTTTGAGAGTCCCCTGGACTGCAAGAAGATAAAATCAGTCAATCCTGAGGGAAATCATCCCTGCTCCTTGGAAGGCCAAATATTGAAGCTGAAGCTCAAGTACTTTGGCCACCAAATGAGAAGAGAGGACTCACTTGAGAAGGCCCTGATACTAGGAAAGATTGAAAGCAAAAGGAGAAAGGGGTGGCAGAGGATGAGATGGCTAGATGGCATCATTGACACAGTGGGCATAGATCTTGGTGGGCTACAGAAGATAGCAGATGGCAGAGGAGCCTGGTGTGTGGTGGTCTGTGGGGTCACAAAGGGTCAAACTCAATGGTGTGACTCAACAACAACAACAAGCAAACCTTAACAGCAAAGAGCTTCAGAGTCTTCAAAGATCAGAACTGATGACAACATGAGAATAATGTAGGATTCTTGGGTCCATAGTGAAAGAACCTAGTTACGTACAGTAGAAGTCAAGTTCAAACTCAAAACTCAATCCGCACAACAAGAATCATCAGTCGCACAGTCGCACAGTTCAGTCGCACAGTCGATACTGGGCACCTCTGTCTTCCACCATCCTCCTCAGCCCACCCAGCTCTGTGCCCATTGCATCTACAATACCATCCAGCCATTTCATTTTTGACCTCCCTCTTCTTCTTTTGCTCTCCACCTTTCCCAGCACCAAAGCTTTCTCAAGTGAATCCTCTCTTCTCATTTGATGTCCAAAGTACTTTAGCTTCATCTTTACTGTTTGACCTTCTAATGAGCAGTCAGGGTTGATTTCTTCTAAGATTGACCTATTTGTTCTCTTCGCTGTCCAGGGGACTCTCAAAACTCTCCTCCAACACCACATTTCAAAGGCATCTATTCTTCTGCGCTCAGCTTTCCTAATAGTCCAGCTCTCACAACCATACATTACTACCGGGAATACCATTGCTTTGACTATGCAAATTTAAAAATTACAAAATGCTTACAGAAGTATGCCCATGAGTCCTAATCCAGTGATAGTATACTTTGGCACTCCTGGTGTTCTGTAACTTCAATTCCCTGAAGCCCTGATCAGCAGGAGTGCTGTCTTGGACTTCTGGTAATTGAAGTCCAAGAACACCTGGAATGCCAAGGTTCGCCATCACTGTCCTAACCTATGAACTCAGTGTCTCTTTGAAGTTAAAAAATAGTTTTCCTTTATATGCTTAGCTGAATTTATTGATGCCACATTCTGTGAGCTAGACCTCAAATGAAGAATTTATCCTGTCAAGTTACCACATAATGGTCACAGTTATTCAGTACCGGTTACTAATTCTGCTAAACTGGCCAGAAAATATTTTATCCCAAAATCCAACAGAGTGAGAGTAAGAAAAGACAGATTGTGGGCTCTTATCAAAAGAAGGTCTACCCAAAATATGATTATCATTTCTTATGGTCAGCATCGGGGGGGGGGGTGTTGGGGTGGCCAGGGTAATATATAGTGACAGCAGGGAAAGAAGCTCCTTGAAGGGACAGCAGCACTACCAACTCTACTTTTAACATGACCCAAGATAATTGTATTCTATGTGGTGGAACAACAAGAAGCCAAAGGGAAGATAGCAGCAGAGTGGACCTTTTTTGTAAGTTCTCAAGTCTTTATGTGTATGTCCCTGAGAGACAATGATAAAATTTACATATTTTCCACTTTTGGGATTATGGTTTTTAGGGTCAATAAGTTAACAGAGCCTGGAGAAGAACAGGTAAATCACCACTTTATTGTACAATGGTTCTGGGATGCAGTGAAGAATCAAACAAAATTTGAGGAATTGATAGTACAGATGAAAAAAAAATGAAATAACTAAAACAACAAAAAGTTTAGTCAGCAAAATATATAATACTGTATATTGATAGAATATAAGGGACAACAACAAGGTTTAAGAATAAGTTGGGAAATGAATTTAGGAGTTAGCATTAAAGAGGGTTACGATATAGAACCAAAAAATTATGAAAAATACCATATGTCTGTTAGAAATAAAAATATTTTTTATAAAACAATATGTACATGGTATATGATTCAAATATGTTTAAGCCATTGTAATATAAAATATTAAAAAGATTGTTGGAGATGTAAAAAAATAAGTTGGAACTTATCTTCATTTATGGTGGGAATGCAAGACTGAATAAAATATAGAAAAAGTTTTTTGTGGAGATTAGATTAATGAAATATTGTCTATGTAATTTTGTTAATTTGCAATTAGAATGGCAAAAGAAAGAAATGATTTTGAACATGGTAACTGGTTTAAAGAGGTATGTTATTAGTGGTAAATTAACATGTGAAATAAATATAAAAAGAAATGGGGGCGGGGGAGAGAGACTTTAGAAATACAGTGGAACCTCATACAACAATCGCCCCATATAGCAATGAAATTACATAACAATTAGGTTTTGGGAGGAAATGGCATCCCGCATAACAATTTTCCCTATGGAAAAAATCGTACAACAATTTTTCAATGGGAAAAAACACATAGCAAAAAAAAATTTGTTGTATGATGCATCCCATAAGGAAAATCGCTATACGATGCATGTATCGTATAGCAATTGTTTCGTACAACGCCGAGTCCCATGGAATGGATTAAAATCATTGTATGAGGTACCATTGTATGTGGGAAGAAAGTTTGGACTATGTATTAGGGAAAGGGACAAAGCCAGAATAAGATATATTATCTTTTTGGAGGTGAAGAGGTGACATTTAACAATGTAATGATACAGAAAATCATTTGATGCTGTTTATAAATCCCATGGGTGGAGGAAGCATGTAAATATTAAAACACTGTGTTTATAAAAAAATTTGTTTATGTGTAAACTGAATATCAAATGAAGAACTGTGTATAAGAGCAGGTGCAAAACAAGCATCAACATTGATTGAATTTGCAAGGCATCGTTGGACCAGGCATGTGTGCTGCTTCAAAGATGGCAGGTGGACAAAAGCTATCACGATACCACTTGACATAAAGTGATCCCTATGAATGCCAGCAACCAGATGGGAAGACCAGTTCAGGGCAAAGTTCTCAAGGCCCTGAATGAGACTGGCACGAGATTGGAAATAGTGGATGACGAAGCTTTGATCCGCCACATCAACCTGATGTGTGAAACACAAATCAATCAAGTAACCAAGTAAGTTCATAATTTCTTTTAAAAATAAAAATTAAAACAATTAAGAAATCAAATCTTTACATACAATATATTTATAGTCTATCCTAAAATAACTTTTATGAACTGAAGAATAAAAAATGATTTTCCTCCCATCTCTTTTCAAACATCTCTCAAATCTGTTCTTCTCAAAACATATTTTTTTTCCTTTTTGGAAGGATTCAATTTATGTTTCTCTTTATCTATTACCACTGTAATTTTCTCCACTTGTCCCTCATGCCTTTTTCTTTCACTCTGTCTCAGCATTCAGAAAACAATCAATCTTCCGAAGGAGAGAGTTCACAAACAAACCTCATCCTTGCCTTAATTTTAAAGGCCTCTTTTTCACTCATAACATATACATTTTACTCTTAGCCCACAAAGATATAAGTAGGAGATAATTTTAAAAACTTATTCTGGTGTCCATCTCAGACCAGAAATTGATCCCCTCTTTTTAGAGAGTGACTGAGTGATTGATAACTGTATTTTTGCAGCCACAGTTTTGATTAGCACTTCACACAAAGAAGGCTAGGCCTCTTTTAATTTTAATTTAACTTAATCAGAATAACAATAAGATACTAAAACCAAAAATAATTTTATATCCTTTGCCCCTCTGCAGAGAAGCAGGGGAAAAGTTCAGTTTGCTTATATAGTAGACCCTCGCATAACGACGTTACTTGGTTCCTTAAGCAGCGTTGCTAAGCGATTTTTGTTGTTATGCGGGTTTCTATGGAGTTTCCCGTATAACAACGTTTTTAGTGTCGTTGTTCAGATAATGACGGTTATTTTAGTGTCGTGTCCAGACAATTACACTAAAAATGTTGTTATGTGGGGGAACATGTGGTGCATAATGACGCGTTGTTAATCGAAAATTATGCTATCCGAATGCATTGTTATGTGAGGGTTGACTGTATACCGAAGTGATTTGTTTATTAAGCAGCTTTACAATGCTGGAAATGGACAGTGGAAGGATTTGGACTAAACAGAGTTACAATAAGTTTGGTAAGACATTTGGCTGTGAAGTTCACACCAAATGACATATCATTCCTCCCCCAAACACAAACGGCCATATTTAGATTGCACCAGACCATTCCAAATGGGCCAGCCATAGTCCTTGCAAGTTAAAAATAAGATAAAGAAAGGCAATTGTTGGGGAAACCCTCCTCAATCATATTAAGAATTTCCATCTGATATTCATACCTGTCAAGTTTTGGGAAATTTCTGTCAAACTCCCGTATTCTACACTTTTTCCCACCGTCATCCTGTGTTAGTTAGACTGCAATTAGACTGGAGTTAGACTGGAGGCCAGTACAGGATAAGCATAGTTGTCCAGTTTCCCATTTTGGCAGAGAAATTTCCCTTATTTGACAGAAATTTCCCGAAACTTGACAGGTATGGATATTCCATTTGTGCACCTCCATTTTTTTCTGAATGAAACTGTGTCTAATTATAATAATTACATGCTGTTAACTCAATTATGATATAGGGGATCTTCTACAGGGCTTTCTAGGTAGAGAATACTCAGAAGGGATTTACCATTTCCTTCTTCTAGGGACATTCTGGGACTGTGTAGTTTGCCCAAAGCCACACTGGCTGTCTATTCTACCAATAAGCACAGGGGGAAATTGAACTCCCAACTGACACCTAAATTGCTGAGCTATCCAGCCAGCCAGAACAGTGTCTAATTCATTTTAATCCCGGTTCAGGCATGGTTTTGTGACTGAAAATATCAAAACCTGGAATCCAAGTAAAACCTGGGCAATAGGGTAGTATGACAACTCACAGCCAGGGGGAAGAGAAACATTTTTGGTGGTCATGCAGCTGGCAAAATGCACCTGATTTATGCACCAGTTAAACCGATGGCTCCCATTCTGCATCATATGGGAAAATCAAACTTTCTCCACTTCTAGTGCTGCTTTGGCCTCTGCTCAGAAACACGTGAAAGCATAGTAGTTTCTGAGACTTTTGATGAAGTACTGAGACCTGGTGATGCTAAAAATAACTTAGAGAATCAAATAAAGGTATCCAGAATTCATGTGCCTTGAGAATAAAATTTCTTTCCTGATATATTCCTTGTAATAAATGATATTACTCAAAAATTAGGAATTTTTACTTGTGAGAGTTCCCTGTTAAAACAGCACAACAGCATACATAAGATTTGTGTTAAAAGTTGTTGGCAAAAGAAAATTTATTTTTTCATGAAAGGTAATGCAAACTGTATACCATTCAGTAATAACATTTGAAATTATAGTTTTGAAAGCTGCTGCTATACTCGCAATTCAAATTTGTAGTACTGGAAATGGTGAAACTAATAGCGCTCATCCCATTGATCTCGACAAATGCCTATTACAAAGGGAGGGGTACTATATTCAACAGCTCAACACAATCCATCCACATGGTCTTAATCTTGAGATGGATCTAAGTTGTTTTCTGTGAGAAATCTGAGTGTTGCTAGTTCTGTTATGCATCCCCCAGGTGCGCTAATTTTAGCCCCAATTGGGGTTAGATCTCATGGCTGTGCAAATAGAGTGCCTTTAAATTAACCCCAACAGTAGGGGTTGTTAACGTCCATGAGCACCAGAAAAAAAAACAGAGGAGGCTCGGTAGAATGCTCTGTAAGGTAAAACATTTGTGGGTTTGGTAGATACACCTTAACATGTTTAGGTAGAGTTTTATTGTGCTATGGAAGGATTTTACTGATTTTTATATTTGTTAATGCCACAGATAAAGACTATATTCCTCCTGTCAAAACTGGATAGTGAAAAGCCTCCAAACCGGGTGGGCTTCGAGATACGTGTTCTTTGAGTTGAGACATGGTTTTGTGAATTTATACAGTAATGTTACAGCTGCTGGTGACCACGAGTGCATCAAATTTTTTGAAAATAGAATACAACCTTTTTGTTCTTATCATAACATGAGCTATTATCATAGTATTGATTGTGTTTTTTTCCCGATCACCGCGCTGTTTAAAGACTTTATTAAGATAATTATAAGTGTGGAGTTACGGACATAACACAGCAACATTCGTCATTAATCTTGTTTGAATCCTTATAGACTTGTCTTTAAACGATTGCTCTACACTGGATTATTCTTTTGAGAATTTGGATCAATATAGACAAGGATATATAGTAAACGGACTTGTGCATTTATTATTGGGTGCCTCAATTATTATTTTTTGCCTCAAACGGTTTTTCCTCTGTTCCGGTATACATTTATTTTCTGCAGGGACACACAAAATGCAGGCCAAAGGCTGTGTTGACCAAGAGGTATTTGTGTGGTCCCAAGACCCTTTCTCCATGGAGGAATCCATTAAATATTTGTTATAAAATTATTTTTAAATTGTGGGCTCAATAAAAGTTTATTTCTGTGATTTCAGAAATTATAGTGTTCATCTTAGTGGCCTTCATGGAGGATACCAACACCTCATCACTGCCACAAAACCCTAAGTTAGAAACCAGAAATGGACATTTCTGCTCACTTGCTCTCAATTTTAAATCTAAGGGACTGTGGTGGCTCAGTGTTTAAGAAGCTATCCTTGTTACCTGGAAGGTCAGAAAGTCAGCAGTTTAAGACCCAAGTACTGCATGATGGAATGAGTGCCAATTTCTGTCCAAGCTCCTGCCAATCTAGTACAGTGGTACCTCATACAATGATTTTAATCCGGTCTACAGGGCTCGTTGTTGTATGAAACAATTGCTATACAATGCATGCATTGTATAGTGATTTTCCCTATGGGATGCATCGTACCACAACTTTTTCACTAAGTGTTTTTTTCCATTGAGAAATTGTTGTATGATTTTTTACATAGTGAAAATTGTTATGTAGGACGGCATTTCCCCCCAAAACTTGATTGTTATACGATTGCTATACGGGGCGATTGTTGTATGATTGTTCGAAAGCAAGAAATTGCAAATAGATAATTAGGTACCACTTTGGTGGGAAAATATCTTAGGGACATGAAAAAGCCTCATTTGGGCGTCCCCTGAGAGAAGTTCCTCCAGAAAACAACAACAACAACAACAAAAACCTTTCAACCCAGAAAGCACCTTTGTGTGCTTTTGACAGGAAATTTTTTTAAAAAATCTAATTGTCTGTGGCAGGGCCTGGGGGCAAGAATTTTGACCTCAAAACCATCTTTCTTCTGTATAGATGTATTTCAAAAAATACATTACTTTCAAGGCTGCTAGATGCATCTGATGAAACCAGCTACATAATTTTTATGTCACCCTTTACCTTATTTAAACACTGTTCAGTTGAGAAGCTGGTTGAAGATTGGAAATAAATTACTAAAACAGGAAATACAGGAAGCATGGCTAAAAGTTTGCATTGGTTCAGAAACATTTATGCAGATATACTGCAGCTTGTTGATATATGCATATGCTTATGCGAGCCAGTTTTTAATCCCTCAGCATGAAACCATTATTAGTATTCTTAGAAGATTCATATCTCTCACACCCTAAACATTCATCTAGAAAAAGATGTAGGGAATAAAAGAATACTGTAAAATATATATTAAAAGACACATATTTCTAGCAGGGCTTAATGTTACCACTCTATAACAATGCCATCATCATCACCCTTTTCATTAGTGATTTGAAAGCTCTCTTAACTCCCCTTGCTTAATTAAAACAACAATTGGTCATCAGTTGAATTCTGGATTAGAGGGACACTTTCCTGTTTTTTTCTAGATAGAGAGTACTCAGAAAGGATTTATTTATTTATTTATTTGAATTTCTATTGCCGCCCACTCGCAATCAATTCTGGGCAGCTCACAAATATCAAACATCACCCAAATATAAAATCACAAAAACCTTAAAACTTTAAAAGCCATTAAAAGCTGCTAAAATACCCTCCCCACCCCTGCTAATTAAAATTATAACTAAAAGCGTGAACAGCTTTCATTATATAAGCCAGTGAGAGGTGGGGGGGGGGCGAGCTACCACATCACCAGCTTTGCCAACCAGGTTTTTAGATCTTTCCTGAAGAGCAATAGCTCTGCCTGGAGATGCAGCTTGGTTGGCAGGAGGTTCCACAGGGTCAGAGCAGATGCCAGACCATTACTTTCTTCTGAGGGTTGCATAGGACACTGCACCATGGCCAATGCAATACAGAATGGCTTTTCTCCTGGGATGCAGTGCAGAATCAAACACACCATCTCTGGTTCTGCATCCTAGTACCTAATTGTTGTGGCCCTGGAGCCTGGGTCCGATGAGGAAGACTTTCTGCCTCTGGAACCTGGGTCTGATGAGGAAGACTTTCTGCCAGTATCTCAGCTCAGCATGGAGCTGCCTCCTGTTGATCAAGTTGATCAAGACTTGACAGGAGCACATGTTGAGGCACAAACTGTCAGTGGAGAGGAGGCGGAGCCGAGCACATGAAAAAGATGCTGGATGCAGCTGAGAAATGAGCTACAGGTGCAAAGAGGAAAAGCAAGAACTCGCTTGCAACGACCACTCCCAGCTGTGACCCCTGAGCCTGAACCTTCTTAAGCAGACACGCATGCCAGCACAAGCTTGTCGGAACAATCTGTTTTCATGGCAACTCCACGCCACTGTGACCTGTACCTCTTGCCTGATTGCTGACCCTGGACCCACTGTCTGGAAACTCAATTACTCTTCTGGATCAACCTTCTGTCTCGGTTCTCCAATGATCGGCTTCTGAACTTGGCTCTTCCTGACTAACAACTCTGCCTTATCCTCTGGGCTGGAGAGAGACTCTTGTCCTTACTCCTTGTGCAGTGGCTGCCAGCCAGTCTGTTCTCCCATGCGGGGTGGGCCACAACTCTAACTCACTGAGATATCCATCCAACTCTCTTCATTACCATTCATCTTTTAGAGTCTCTCCTTCTGAAAGCTCAAAAATGTGCTCAGATCACTTCCCATCTCCCAAGAATATATCTCAGGATAGATGAGCAATGGAAACAGGTTGTCCACCTTCTTTTGACCCATTCAGCCACTTTTCCCATTCTTGATTCTCTTTGGAAGTTTCTGCCTTTCCCCCTCATATTCTTCATTCTCTTCAGAGGCTAGAAAATGTCAAAAACAAACCTCAGACACAAGGCGGAGTCTTGGGATATCTCACATGCAAGGTGGGGATCAGGGCTCTGGAGTCAAGAGGTAACACTTAAGATTACCATATTAAAGGTTCTTATGAATTCAAATGTAATTCAAATGTTACTGTTAAGACAGTGACCTTTTCTAGATCTCATTTTCCAATCACATCTATCTGCATATCGCATGGTCTGCGCTGCTTCTAATACTCACTACCTAAATCAGGGGTGCCCAAACTGCGGACTGCGGGCCCAGTTAAGCCCCTTCAGAGCCTCATCTGTTTCAAAATCCATGGCGCTAGGAGAGCCCCCTGGCAAGCCCGGGATGACATCATTGCAGCACAACAAGTATACCCTTCCAGCGCTACGGATTTTCAAACAGAGGAGGCTCCATAGATTTTTCTAACATGGTGATCAGCTTTGGCAAAGGCTGCAGAGGGGATGGGACTGAGCAAGAGACTGGTCGGAGCAGCCAAGACAAAGCATGATTGCTGCCGCCGCCGCTGCTCATGTCAAAACTGTTAGTAGCACAAGCAGCCCGCCTCCTGCCCCCAAAGCTGTGTGTCAGGGTGGGACTGGCCCACAAAAAATGGTTTGGGCACCACTGACCTAAATGCAAAGACTAGTCTCTATTCAGAGACTATGAAAGCAACTTCATATTGTGTATTGTACAAGATTTAATAACAGAAATGAGAGGGGGGGGGACTGGAAATGCCATTTATGTATCTTCCAGACAATATTTCATAAAGATGCATCAGGATTCCAGAGGGATAAAAAAAGACATTTGAGAAAGAGAGGGAGGCTGGCATATAAGAATTGGTCTATGTGAAGACCTTCACCATCAGCTATATTTAATTATGTCACAAGGGTCTCCCTGTGTAGTATATGAGAATCAATCATTTCAATAATTGTCTAGCCCTTGGGATGCAGCAATAGATGAATCTGGCTAAAAGATCAAAGGCTCTGAATGGAAAGAAACAAAACCCTATTATCTTGGAATCAATGAGTTTGCAAATCATACTAATGAGATGATTCTCACTTAAATTAAATATCAGGAGAAAAGTCTGGGATCAAAGACTAGCTAAGGAAAACAGATGCTCTCTGCATTAACTTATGAAGAGGGAAATGCCAAGGTTAAGAACATGGATTTCTCTTTCTCTTTTAATGTTCTAACTTTAGAGTCAGACAGTCTTGAGCATTTATTTTAGACAACACTCCGGAGTGGCTGGGGATGCGATTCAGGGTGAAATGGAGCCCCAAAAGCCTTGGACAAGGCGGAAATGGCTTCAGAGGTTCGCTATAGAGTGATGAAAATAGAAGAGGCTTCTAATTTCATAGCTCTATATCTATGAACAGTCACATAGCCAACAGGCCATGCCCACCCAGTCACATGGCCACACCCACACTGTGGTAGGAATTCTTTTATGCCCACCATTGCATATGGTACATGTCTCTTTGGCAGTGACGTGATGTAATCCAGAGAGTCTGAGTCAATGAATCACCTCCATATATAGTGTAATGAATGTGTGTGGTGGATAAAAAAATAATTATAAATAATAAGTATCATACAAGTATAATTATTTTATTATATAATAATTAGTTTTTCACGTTCCTATTATACTCTGACTAGAACAGTGTGAGACATTTTCTGTTCCCAGAATATAATTCATCCCGAAATATTCCAGATATTTAGACTGAGATAATTTCTGGAACAAGGGTAGGAAAAAAAACACTAATTTCTATTCAATTTTGGGTATAACTTAACAAAGTTACTTTTGAAAAGTAATTTATTATGTAACTCCATTAAAAAGTCCAAAAATCAATCTGTTGCTCTCAATATTACACTATTTTTATAAGGTATTTATTTATGTATTACATTTATCCTCCCACCCATCTAGGATATTTTCCTGCTATAGCCGGCATACAACAGATGATGATGATGATGATGATGATGATGATGATGATGATGATGATAATAATAATAATAATAATAATAATAATAATAATAATAATAATAATAATAATAATAATAATAATAATAATAATAATAATAATAATAATAATAATAATAATAATAATAATAATAATAATAATAATAATATCATCTTTACAACATTTAAACCAATTGAATAAATTATAAATATCAGCAAGAACAAAATAATATCCCACATTAAAAAATGCCAGCAACAAAAACACCTATTGGCGATGAGAAAATTAATCACAAACTATCACTCAGCCATTGGCAGTATGTCCTTAAAAGTCTCTTTAAAAAGGAACTATTTTAATTGTTTTTTAAAAAATATAGGCAGAAATGGAACCTGGTGCAGCTCAACTGGTAGAAAGCTCCACATAGTTGTGCCACCACCAGGAAGGCTCTTCTCTGAGGTAGCAATTGTCTTTCAAGTATCCTGGCCACATATATCCATTGAGTTTTTTCCCCAGAGCATGGAAGTAGCAAGTCAGAAGCAACAGAAATTAGTTTTTGTAGTGAGGGTAAAACAAAGTTATATTTCAAAAATATCATAGCAAGTGGAAATAACACTGAACTTTGAGGATTACTTTTTTCCAATGCCTTTATATGAAAGAATGACATAACATTTGAAAAACTTGACTAAAATGCATCTAAAATTCATTTAAAGTAACTAGAATATGTAAACTGTTACTTCCACAAAATTCAATGCTATATTCATTTGCTATGGTACTCTTGAAATGTAATTTGCAAGCATTGAATACCTCTTTATATGGAATGCCAGATGCCTATACAGTTAAATTTCAGCATATTAAAATCACAGTGATAATCTTCTTTTAACAGCAGTAATACTTAAGAATGCTAAACTTTGGATGAATTGTATTCATAGTGTAGTCCTGAAGTCTTGTACAGGGTCTTTCCCCGAGCAAGCTGCTATAGTCTTTGAACTGGATTTGCTCTAGTATGGCTCCATTCCAACTGGTCAATTGGTAAGGTAAAGGTTGCCCTTGCTCAAAAGCCAGTCGTATCTGATTCTAGGGCTCAGTGCTCATCTTCATTTACAGCCTCAATTCACCACATTTTTAGGAAGACAACGCACTATCAGAGTTAATGAAGTATTAGAATTTTGCTACAGTGATGGCAGAACGTGGTGACTAATATGGAATATAGTCAGGAAAACAGCAGTAGTTCTCTGCCTCACTTTCATTTAGATACTACCAATTCAGAACACAATGAGAAACTGTGTTGTATTTTCTAGCTCGTAAAACTTACAGTTCAGCAGAAGGTTAAATAAAGATGTTTTAGACATTAGAACAAGAACTGTATTAAGCCATAACATGGTTTTCTAAATTAGTGTGCATTTCTCTGTGGCTTTGTGCTTAGAGATATTTTTTTTTAAATGTCAAATCTTTAAGCAAGCAGACAATAGCATTACTATGGTTCCTAAACACTTTAAGATTATTTGGTGCAGTAAAGCAGCAAACCAAGAAGTAAAAAAAAAGACTCTGTATTCACAATATTGCTGAACTTCTCATTTTGCACTGGTCTCTCCAAAATGTAAAGTTCTTAATTTATTTCTCATAGACCAGTTATACTTTTAGGTCACAGGGTTTGGCTTTGTTTCTCTAAAAGATAGTGTTTGTCTCAAATAGACTCCCTTGGCTTTGTAACACAGTAATACCTCAGATAACGTATGCATTATGTTAAGCAATCTGGAAAAAAATTGCATCACATAACGTTAACATCCTATGGGATGCATCGGACAATGTTCACTAAAGCCTGTGCCAGTTACAATGTATCTCTATGGAGTATTAACATTATCCAATGCATCCCATAGGATTTTAACGTTATGCGGTACAGTATCGCATAACGTTAAAAATCGGATAACGCTAAGACTTGTGAAACCAAGTTTTAGCATTATCGAAAGTATTACTGTACTGCAATAGGATCAATGACTCTCTTTATAAAAGGAAGACCATTGTTGATTGCAAATTCAAGCAGATGCTGTTCTGCATAGTACAATGAATAAAAGTGCCTAACTAAACCATTGCATTTAGAAGGAGCTTACATCAAAAAATCATTATTTATTTATTTATTATTTAGACTTATATCACCGCCTGCTCACCATGGCGATTCAGGCTGGCTTACAGCCAACAAAAACGACAATCACAGTACAATCATAGTTGCAACATTATAACTAAAATCAGTAAACTTAAACAACTAAAATATATCTTATTAAAATACACCTTATTATTCATGGATGAGGATGATCTCCACTTCAGACCAGTTGTAAGGCTGTCCTATTAATTAATTAAGATCACTTCATGTGGCAAGAATGATATCTGTTTAAACCAGGGGTTCCCAACCTTTTCAAGCTGGGGGCTGGGTCAGACTCTCTCAGTCAGATTCAAGGGCTGGACGGCCATTTAGCCCTGCCTGCACGATGGGGGTAGCCATTTTGTCCCAAAAGCTTCAAAGGGGTGGTCATTTGTTTCTCAAATGCCCTTGGACAGGTGGGGGCCACATGAAATGGCATTGGGAGGCGGATCCAGCCCACTGGCCTTAGGTTGGGAACCCCTGGTTTAAATACTAGGGTTAGCAAAGTTGGCTACACTAAGTAAGTGTGTGCTGGTTTGAAATGCATGAAGAATTAAGACTTTTTCATCCATTCTAGAACATTTCTCCTGTTCCACAGTTGTAATTAACAGCACTTGACTGGATAACTTTGGACACACTACATTGCATTCTGTAAGACTACATTGACACAGATACAGATATTTCTTTGATGTTGTGTCCTAAAGCTATCCACAAAGATACAGTGAAAGAAATGAGAAATCTCTTAATTATGAGTACACTGTCATTAATTTCACAGCTTAAGGAATAGTGAAAGAAAGAGTGTGATGTTGAGGAAAGCCAGATGATTCCTAGCCAAGAGGAACACTTCGGTAGATTAAGAAAGAACTAGTTCTATAGAATTAAAATTCTCAAAGCTGGGTGCTTTATATTTTTAGTTTTATCTGTTGATACATTAAGCACACCCGAATAAGCTAATCATAATTTAGATTGAGTTTAATTTTTAAAAGAATCTATATTTTAATTTAGTTTAATTAACCATTAAATGTGTACTCTATTTTAATTAAAGATTTCTTTGTCTTGTGTGCTGTCCTGCATATCTTGCCACTCTGAAATCTACTGGAATGTTCTACCATTGTTCTGTCTAGCTCTATTTTGCTGGGCTTCACAAAGACAATAAGGATGTGAGTGGTAAAGACTTAATTTTATACCTATTATAATGAGCTCTCGTCTTTGTACCAGCTCCTGCCAAACGAGCAGTTCAAAAGCAAGAAATTGCAAGTAGATAAATAGGGACCACTTTGGTGGGAAGGTAAAAAGTGTTCCATGTGCTCCAGTGTCTAGTCATGCCTGGCACATGACCATGGAAACGTCTGCAGAAGCAGAGAGTGCTGGCTCTTCAGATTTGAAACAGAGATGAGCAATGAATCCTAGAGTCGGATACGACTGGCATTTCAGCAAGGGAAACTTTTACCTTTACCTATCACTATGAAGAGTTTCAAAGAAAGTGCTGCCATGATTGTAAGGGAAAATAAAATTATAAATCTTTTCGGAGGCTATGTAATTACTACTACTGCTACTATTTCAGCTGTAAAAGTTATAGCAGATCTTGCCAGTACAACATCCATTCCACCAACTCACGTACTAAGTGTTTCAGACAATTTTCATTAGAATTCTTTCCCCAGTAAACAGCCATGACTTTTAAAGAAAAGGTGAGCGTAAATGTGGCAACAAACTATCAAGTTAATATACTACCTAATGGTGACAGTAATTAAAAATGATAATTTCATACCACTGGATATAATACATACTAATTAAATGCATTTGCTTCTCAATTATAGAGACCCTAATGGAATGTTCATGGTATCAGAAATAGGAAATGAGTGGCTTATTATTATCACACACACACCTGAGTTATCAGAGCTGAGAATGGAGCTGAACTCATGTCTCTTGAATCTCCATTAATCTGTCTCAATTTAGATAGAGGTTATAATTATAGTACTAGAAAGTACTTGTTTTAGTATGTTACAGACTACAAAGAGTTGAATGGTAATTAAAAGCTAACACATTTATTATGCCAGCTTTCATGAACCAGAGCCTACTTCATCTGGTGTATAGAATGTTCTTTCACACATAGTTTGGAAACATTACTCTTTTCACTATACCATTACTTTTTTGATACAGTATCCTAGTAGCGGTAGTGGCTGGACAATTCCGGCAACTATTATCCGAAGATAAAATAAAATATATTAAAAACATGTCTGAGTTCAGATTCTAGACTGGGAGTTTTTAAATGAACTTAGTAAGACTTCAACATAAGCATTTATACCATTGACAGACATTATGGAGTTTCCCACTGATTCATGCATCCCATTGATGTCTATTCAGGCTGTTAATAACACTCTAAAAAGCAAGCAGAAATCTTTCTTAGATTGAGATCTTTTTTCATTGGTGAGGTTTGGGATTCAATTGAGGACTTTCTGAACCAAAGAAATAGGCTCAAGTACTTAGTTACCACAGCTCTCTGAAACAATCTCCTCCCTTCTTTTGAGAGATAATTGGTCGAATCACAACTTTTAAACCTTCAATGTCTCTTTTTAAAAAATGATAGTCATCCCCTGACTTTAGAACATTTATGTTCCTTGAAAAATACTTATTTGAAGCTTCTGAAAGTCATGCCCATGTTATAAATTCTTCCTCATAAGCAAAACCTACTTTACTCTCCCAAGATAAGGTAGCATCCAGTTGTGGAATTCAGCAGGTTTGCCCCAGCTCGTCAAAACCGGTAGCAGAAATTCTGGATGGCCCTGCCCATCCAAGTTTTGAAATAAAGTAGTCCTAATTCAGGTGCAATGTAGGGCTTTCCCTTGGGCACACCCACCAAACCACACCCACAAAGTAGGCAGTAAAATTTTTTGAATCCCACCACTGGTTGTATCATTGTTGCTGTTACATCCCATCAAGTTGCCTCCAACTTTTGGTGACTATGAATGAGAGATCTCCCAAATGTCCATCCTATACAACCCTGGTCAGTTCTGTAAATCCAAGCTTGTTGGTTTCTTAAGGAATCCTAATATTGAGTCTTCTTTTCCTACTACCTTCTACCTTTTCTAATATTATTATCTTTTCCTTTTCATGATATGGCAAAAAGTACAACAACCTCAGCTTCATCACCTTTGGTTGTAGAGACAGTTCAGGCTTGATTTCCTCTAAGACTCACTTGTTCATCTTTATGAAAGTTTAGGACAGAGGTGCCCAAACTACACCCCGGGGACTGGATCTGCCCCTGGCGCCAATTCATTTGGCCCATGCTGCCCTCATCGCTACCGGAAGTGGAAGTAAAACACACCTGTACTGGCACATTTTACTTCTGCTGTCAGGAACGATGAGGGTGGTGTGGGCTGGATGAATTGGTGTCGGGGCCAGATCTGGCCCCCAGGCCATAGTTTGGGCACCCCTGGTTTAAGCAGAGAAAATGACAGCTTAAAATCTATCTCATCCTGTTCCAAAACAGATTGCAAGGCATATTTTACTTCTGCTTCCAGTGGGAGGAACCACGTGACCGGCCCACTGAACCACGTGACCAGCCCATGACCCAAAAATTTTGGGCACCCCTGGTTTAGAGTATTGGCAAAGCAATCTTCCAGCATCATATTTCAAACAAGTCAATTTTGTTCCTGTCAGCTTTCTTTACTATCCAGTTTTCATACTTATAGATGGTGATCGTAAATACAACATGTGGATGATCTTCATCTTGGTTTCCAGTGACACATTCTTACATTTGAGGATTCCTAGATTGCTGACTTGCTGATGCCTTCTGTTTTCTCGCCTGCAGTCTGTATTTGGATTAATGATTGATCCAAGGTATGCAGTTATCTTCACTATTTCAATTTCTTCATTGTCAGTATTACTGTATAGTTGTGTAGGTCTTCTGTAGTCATGGTTTTCATCTTCGTAATGTTCGGCTGCAATCCTACTTTGCCACTTTCTTCTTTCACTTTTACTAAAAGTCATTTCAAGTCATTGCTACTTTCTGCTAATAAAATTGTGTCATCTGTATATCATAGATTACTTGTTTTATTGAGTGTGTGTGTGTGTGTGTGTGTGTGTGTGTGTGTGTGTGTGTGTGTGTGTGTGTGTGTTTTAGCAGAGTAGCGTGAAAGTGTAACACAAGTGGAAGTGGTGCGCCTTACACTGCCCACACAGAAAAAAAGAACGGCAGCATAGTTCAACAGAAAACAAATGGCATTTACTTTTCTGGTGCTAATTATCTTTCATTGTAAAATGTAACTATAGATAGCATCTCTCACAAAAGATATTTACACAAAGTTAAAGTCTCACTGCCTGGGCAGGAATCTGTCAAGGTCCTTCTGAGGCTGATTAGAGGCTTGTGTTAGCTTACAGACTTTGGTAAGTTCAGAACAGCAGTTCAGTTCATTCACAGCAGTTCAACAGGAATGAATATTGTTGGGTTTCTGGGTTCAGGCTCTTAAAGCAATAGGTGCATACATTACATCCTATGCAATACTCAGTACCACTATTTCAATACCTGAAATTATTGATGTTTCTTCAACAAATTTTCACTCCTTCTTCATCTGAATCTAGACCTACTTTCCAATGAACAAGTTGCGTAGATAAGTATAAAATGCACCCTTGCATATCGAAAAGCATTCTGTCCTATTGGTAGTTTCTTGTCCACAATACACTATATGCTTTTGTCTCTCTCTCTCTGTCGCCAATAGGGTTTTTTGTTTTTGGTGTGTGAATATCTATATCTATATCTATATCTATATCTATATCTATATCTATATCTATATCTATATCTAGATATAGGAAGAAAGAGGCAGAGAAAGACCAGGCCCCAACTGCCCAGAAACCATCCAGAGGCCTAGGAGGGAGGTGAGTGAAGAATCGGCCCCTCCCTCCCACCCCATCCTAAAACCTGGGTGTAAGGAAGAAAGAGGCAGAGAAAGACCAGGCCCCAACTGCCCAGAAACCATCCAGAAGCCTAGGAGGGAGGTGAGTGAAGAATCGGCCCCTCCCTCCCACCCCATCCTAAAACCTGGGTGTAAGGAAGAAAGAGGCAGAGAAAGACCAGGCCCCAACTGCCCAGAAACCATCCAGAGGCCTAGGAGGGAGAAGGTCACCATCCACCACTGCAGCCAGAGGCAGAGGAAGAGGAACAGCTGAGCCACGGGGAAAACATCCACTGCCCGCCACTGCGATGCCACTGGAGCAAGGGACCCAGAGACAACAACCCCACCTGGGGAGTGAGGACACAAGGATAAGTAGCTGATGTGAAAAATGTAGCTGAATTAATATAGCGACTGACATAGAGACTTCATACTGACTTAATATAGCAATTAACATAGAGACTGTGTTTTAGAGTGTGATAATTATGCATGATAATATGTTGTGTAAACTGTTTTAAACTTTTAAAACTGTGATATGATGTATGATGCGAGGAAAAAATTGGCGTAGAAACCGGCAAACCACGCCACAAAGCTTGCCAAGAGAACCCTATGGACCAAAACAAAAGGCAAAACAAAAGGGCAGGCTAGGTGATACAGGATGCTTAACACCTCAGAGGGGAGAAAGGGGATGGACAGGAAAGGGGGAGGGGAAGTGCAATGTTGTAAGGAGCAATACTGTATAGGGACATGGAATGTGAGATCAATGAACCAAGGTAAACTGGAAGTGGTAAAAAATGAGATGGAAAGAATAAGCATTGACATCTTGGGAATCAGTGAGCTCAAATGGACAGGGATGGGCGAATTCAGCTCTGGAAACCATCACATCTACTACTGTGGACAAGAAAACCTTAGAAGACATGGAGTAGCCATAATTGTCAATAAAAGAGTGAGAAGAGCAGTAATGGGATACAACCTCAAAAATGACAGAATGATGTCAGTAAGAATTCAGGGCAAACCATTCAATGTTACTGTGATCCAAATATACGCACCAACCACGGGTGCAGATGAAGCCACAGTGGACCAGTTCTATGAGGACTTACAACACCTCATAGAACAAACACCAAGAAATGATGTTCAAATTATTCTAGGAGACTGGAATGCCAAAGTAGGCAATCAAAAAGTGGAGGGAATAACAGGCAGGTTCGGTCTTGGAACACAGAATGAAGCAGGACAAAGATTGATAGAGTTCTGCCAAGAGAACGCACTGGTCATAGCAAACACCCTCTTCCAGCAACACAAGAGGCGACTTTACACATGGACATCACCAGATGGCCAACACCGAAACCAGATTGACTACATACTCTGCAGCCAAAGATGGAGAACCTCCATACAGTCAGCAAAAACAAGACCTGGAGCAGATTGTGGCTCAGATCACAACCTACTGATTGCAAAATTCAGGCTTAGACTAAAGAAAATAGGGAAAACAAAGAGACCAGACAGATATCACCTAGACAGCATCCCTAAAGAATACACGGTGGAGGTGATGAACAGATTCAATGGCTTAGACTCAATAGATAGAGTGCCAGAAGAATTATGGACAGAGATGAGGGACATCATGCAGGAAGCAGCAAAGAAAACCATACCAAAAGAAAAGAAGAGTAAGAAAGCAAAGTGGTTGTCTGATGAGGCTCTTAAAATAGCAGAGGAAAGAAGGAACGCAAAAGTCAAAGGAGAAAGGAAAAAATACAATCATTTGAACACAGAATTTCAAAGAAAAGCAAGGAGAGATAAGGAAAACTATCTAAAAGAACAGTGCAAAGAAATGGAAGAAAACAACAAAAGAGGCAGAACCAGAGATCTTTTCAAAAAAATCCGGGAAATCAAGGGAACATTTAAAGCAAAAATGAACATGATAAGGGACAAAGACGGAAAGGAGCTAGCTGATGCAGAAGAGATTAAGAAAAGATGGAAAGAGTACACAGAGGAACTCTACAAAAAGGAACTCAACACTCCTGATAGTCACAATGATGAAGAAATTGAACCTGAGCCAGACATCCTGGAGAGTGAAGTCAAAAAGGCCCTAAAGAGCACTGCAAACAACAAAGCTAGTGGAGATGATGGTATCCCAGTTGAATTTTTCAAAGCTCTAAAAGATGATGGCATCAAATTACTGCATTCAATATGCCAGCAGATTTGGAAAACAAAACAGTGGCCACAGGACTGGAAAAGATCAGTATATGTTCCAATCCCAAAAAAGGGCAATGCCAAAGAATGTTCAAATTATCGAACAATTGCGCTCATCCCACACGCCAGCAAGGTGATGCTCAAGATAATACAGGATAGACTTCAGCAGCATGTGGAAAGAGAATTACCAGAGGTGCAGGCTGGTTTCAGAAGAGGCAGGGGGACTAGAGACCACATTGCCAACATACGTTGGATCATGGAGAAAACAAAGGAATACCAGAAACAAGTTTATTTTTGCTTTATTGACTACACTAAGGCATTTGATTATGTGGATCACAACAAGATGTGGCAAGTGATTAAAGAGATGGGAACACCAGAGCACCTCATATGCCTCCTGAGAAATCTGTACATGAACCAAGAAGCAACAGTTAGGACAGAACACGGAATGACAGAGTGGTTTGGAATAGGAAAAGGAGTAAGACAAGGCTGCATTCTGTCACCCTGCTTATTCAACTTATACACAGAGCACATAATGCGCAATGCAGGGATGGAGGAATCACAATATGGGATCAAAATTGCTGGGAGAAACATCAACAATCTGAGATATGCAGACGACACCACCCTAATGGCAGAAAGTGAGGAAGACCTAAAGAATCTCTTGATCGGTGTGAAGGAAGAGAGTGCAAAAGCTGGCTTGAGACTCAATATCAAGAAAACCAAGATAATGGCAACAGGCCCGATCAGTTCCTGGAAAATAGACGGGGAACAAGTAGAAGCAGTGACAGATTTTACCTTCTTAGGATCTAAGATCACTGCAGATGGAGATTGCAGCCATGAAATAAAGA
Organism: Bradypodion pumilum; assembly: GCA_035047305.1. NCBI lineage: Eukaryota > Metazoa > Chordata > Lepidosauria > Squamata > Chamaeleonidae > Bradypodion > Bradypodion pumilum. The sequence continues at coordinate 261,790,590 of JAWDJD010000003.1, forward strand.
GGCGGCTGATTCTAGGGAGACAAGCCATGAGAAACCTGGGGAACATAGTGAAAAGCAGAGACATCACCTTGAAAACAAAAATTAGAATAGTCAAAGCAATGGTATTCCCAGTGGTAATGTACGGATGTGAGAGCTGGACAATTAGGAAAGCTGAACGCAGAAGAATAGATGCCTTTGAAATGTGGTGTTGGAGGAGAGTTTTGAGGGTACCTTGGACAGCGAGGAGAACAAATAGGTCAATCTTAGAAGAAATCAACACTGACTGCTCATTGGAAGGTCAAATAGTAAAGATGAGGCTAAAGTACTTTGGGCATCAAATGAGAAGGGAGGATTCACTTGAGAAGGCCGTGATGTTGGGAAAGGTGGAGGGCAAAAGAAGAAGGGGGAGGCCAAGGATGAGATGGATAGATGGTATTGTAGACACAATGGGCACAGAACTGGGAGGACTGAGGGGGATGGTGGAGGACAGAGGCGCCTGGAGAGCGATGGTCCATGGGGTCGCAAAGGGTCGGAATCGACTGTGCGACTGAACAACAACATATCTAGATATACACAGTGGAACCTCGCTTAACAAATGGCTCGGTTAACACAAAAATCACATAACAAAAGGAAATCCTTAGAAAATAGTGGCTCGGTTAACAATTCCCCCCCAGAATGAATTAACTAGTTTTCAATGCATTGCTATGGGAAACCACATTTTGATTAACAAATTTTGGTTTTCAATGCATTCCTATGGGAAATTGCATTCAATGCATTCCTATGGGAAATTCGCTTTACAATTTTTTCTTAGTACAAAAGGTCCCAGAGAGTTAGTCTTTCAGAGAAAGAGAGGGCACTAAAGGCACAAATATACAGCATAGGAAATGTAAATTAATTTACTTTTTTTAAAAAAACTCAGAAGTTGCACCAGAGCATTCAGTTCACTTTAAGTGTCCAAACGAGCAAATAGGGGAAACCATTCTAATTGCAGTTTGAAACCCCTATAGGTGCACATTTCAAAAGAGCTGCCTTAAGAGGAAATGAATGATTGATGTTTCCTTAAGCTCCCATTTCTTCATCTTATTTTGATGCATGGAATTTTTTTGTTGATTATGTATTAACCAGGCCTCGATATGCCCTCTTTTTGGAAAAAATAATATAGTGAAATTGGTATTGAAACCCTTGCTAGTGACCCCAACGGATCACGGGTGATGTAATTTGTCGTACTTTCAATCGGATATTGGTAGTTATCTATTTATTCTTTCTTTTCCTCAATTTATTTATATATCTATTTTCTCTTCTTTTTCTTCTTCTTTACTTCTTTAAATAACCAAATATAATATAGACTATTAGTATCCAATAATGTTATTATTGTACGAAACGGTTTGTACAGGTTATATCCCACTTGTGATTTGTTTTTTCCTTTGATGTGTGTGTTTTAAATTGATCTTACTTTGTTATCTTTGGTTAATAATAAAATTAAAAAATTAAAAAATTAATAAAGTTGTGTTTGGCCCTGTAATGCTGGCTGCTTCTCTTCAATTCCCGAATATCAAACTTGTAGTATTTCTCTCTCCTCCTTTTTTTGCTGTGTAGGTAGGGTATGTGCAGCTTGTATCCTCATGTTTTCAGACAGCAATGACAAAAGAAACCCTACCCTCTTTTCCCAACAATAAATATCTGCACAATTTTACTCCCAAGGAATCTTGTGTGGAAAACCTTGCTGGATTTTTCAGATGTTGTGCGATAATTTCTTTCCAGTGTAGGATTCAGTGGGAATGGCAATAAGCTGCTCAAAATTCAGCAGTGGCCTGCACACATCAATTAAAATGGGGGGGGGAGGGAAAATTTGGGAAGAAGGGAAATAAAAGCAGGTTGTAATTCTTGTAGTGAGCCGGGAAATCTCAGTGGTGCAGGGGGGAGGTTAGAACATAAGAACAGCCTTGCTGGAACAGGCCACAGCCCATCCAGTCCAGCATTCTGTCTCACACAGTGGCTCACCATTTGCTTCAGAGTATTCCCAAGGAGATGCCTTCACCTGCTTAGGAGTCCCTGGAAATGGCATTGAGAGATATCCTGCCTATCTCTCCAACCCAGAGGTTGTCCTTAAGCATTAGGTTGTGATTGCACTGCTGAAGACATATTCTTTCCATCTAAATTTTCATTCTTTCCTTCTACTTACTTAATTGCTTCCATTTCCCCAGAGACCAATCTCAGGCAAACATTCACAGCATGGCCCAAAATTTTCTCCTTAGCTTGCATTGGCCCTTTATACCTCAGGTAACTTTGAGGGCCACTTTCACCAGCAGGAAGCAAGCCTATTGGGATCCATAAGGGAAAAAGGAGTAGATGGCAAGGTAAATAGGTTCAGGTCCTTCAAAGTATAGGAGATGTAGAGGTGAGACAGAATATATACAGCTAAGAGCAGGAGAAAGATGTGCTGTTTTGTTCCATTAAATCAGTACTGGAAATTTCAAGAACAACCTCAGGCCAGGGAAGTAATTGAGGAGGCTCTTTTTACCTACAGAGTGTCATTCCCAGTCTTACCTACATTTGTTCTGGCCCATCTTGCCCACTGCAGAGATTAAAATCAAAGGACAAAACCTTTGACAATTGCTACTGCTTTATCCACTGTATGTTTCTATTGGCCCTTAGATGTTCAGGAATTGATATGCAGCAGCCAGCATAACAGGGCCAAACACAACTTTATTTCTGGAACTGAACATGGAGAGCAATGGCGCAGCAGTGCCTATATATACAATACAGGAAAGATACATTGGGGCGGCAAGCAACTGGATTGGTTGGGAGAACAGTGGGGTGATCATGGGGTGACCTAAGACTATGGAGCCTTTGTGCGTCTCATTAGAAAGGGCGGGAGCCCAAGTCCCATGAGAGCTTAGTTCTAAGAAGAACACAAAATGGAGGATCACTCGATCCCAACAATTTAATACAAAGTGTTAAAGAATTACATTCAGTTACATATACAACAGGCCCCCAAAAATTAGTCCACAAGGCACTCTTCTGTTTGCTAAAGTAAATTCTTGTCATGATTCTAAACACGTACTCAGAAGTAACTTCCACTGATTTCCATGCAAAATTAGTTAGCAGTCATAAAATAAAATGCTTTCTTGAATAGGTGTTCTGTATTTATTATAATAAATACAGTATACTTATTCAAGAAAGCATTTTATTTTATGACTGGTAACATATTTTGTGTGGAAATTACTTCTGAGTACATGTGTTTAGAATCATGACAAAGGAACTACAATTATATATATTGCTGTGCCTTCAATGACACAGATCTACTGCCCCATACACTTAGTACAGTGATGGCGAACCTATTGCACACATGCCAGAGGTGGCACTCGGAGCCCTCTCTGTGGGCACTAAAAAAAATGCAACATGGCAGACATACTACATGTATACTCATGTCTTAGAGCAAATACTATGTGACCAGAGAGGTATCTATAAATAAATGATAATATCACACCAACCAACATAGCAAAGGGGAAAAAGGACACAATTCATATGCCAAGGATTACCTTGCAATCCCACCAATATGGATTTCAATTGCTTACTTTATGCAGTCATGAGTACTGTAATATAACAAGTGGGTCATGTGGTAATAAAGGACATCCAAAAAGAATTGTGTGTGACATCCACATAGTGTGTTGGAAAATGCATGAAAAGAACCATAGGACAACCCCCTTCCTTGATTGCATTTCCTGTGCACCTAGAGATGTTTTGGTATTTGTGCATTTGAATCGAATGGAGAGTGTCTTTCTAAATATATTTACTCACTCATATAGAGCTATACCACGTAAAAAACAAAAGCCTCATATATACAGGTGAAGAGTAGCAAATCAATATACACATAGCCCAATCACACAACTGCTAAATGCACAGACAACAGGGAAGCATTTCTTCTTTGGGACGAAAAGGTTGGGAAATGGCTGCAAGACATAGCAAATGCCAGATATGACAACAAACTGGTTTGCCAAGGTAGATTTGCAGCCTTGCTTGCATGTGTGTGTGTGTGTTGAATCTCTATTTTCCCAGCAATACATGAAGCAGTATGAAGGGTTTTTGTACACTTTTCTTGACCTACTTTTTTCTAATCATGCTTATATACATATTTTGATTCCATATGACTGTAAGGTGACTTTATGCACCAGAAGCTATTTTCTATATATTGCATTCATATATACAGGTGAAACTTGGAAAATTAGAATATTGTGCAAATGTTCATTCAGTTCAGTAATGCAACTTAAAAGGTGAAACAAATATATGACATAGACTCATTACATGCAAAGCGAGATACAAATCCCAACCCCTCAGTCTCATGTACCCCATAATAATTACATAATCTCATGAATGCTGTACGCCACGATCATCACAATTATAACAAACTAAGGCATGACATCTCTCGCTTTGCATGTAGTGAGTCTATCTCATTTTCCCCCCACCTTTTAAGTGAAATGAATGAACATTTGCAAGATATTCTAATTTTCCGAGTTTCACCTGTATATATAAATACACATGTTATCTCCTTCTTCTGTCTCCCACCACAGCCAATCTCTGGAAATGCAAGTTTATTTGAAAGAATGTCATACTGACTACACTGGGGTTTGCATTACTATAGCTTTTTCCTTGATGCCATCTAATCCTACTCAGTGATTATGTCTGGAACTGCATATGGATTTAGACATGATGGGGATGAGAGTACACTTGAGAGCCATGCATCTAATGTTCCCTCTCCACCTGGAAGTCTGTGATCTCAAACTTCCTATTTCTATTCCATCATTCTTCTGACTCCTGTGTAATCCCTTTCATTCTATGGAAGTCTTCAATTACTGAAAATACTCTCTTAAGGATGATGTCATCTGGTGGCATCATTAACCTTTTGAAGGCATGTGTACACTTATAGGTTATCAGTAATTTTATTCTGTAATTGGAATGTATATTCTGTGGTGGCACCCATCATGTAAAATGATCTCCCCACTGACATCAGGCAGGGTCCCAGGTTCTTATCTCATTTAAAAAGTTATTTGTTTGCCAATGCATTTCTCCCAATTACTTCCCAGATGATTATTTCTATCAGTTATTATGAGTTTTAATTAATTGTTTTCAGTGAGTTGGTTTATAGATGCTTTTGTTTTATTATTTTAGCACATTGGTTTCATTTAATCTATTTTTTGTAAATCACTTGGGAGGTTAAAATGAAAAGGGAATACAATATTCTTAAGACTTTATTCATTAACAAAATCTTCTGAGGGACCATTCCATCCTTCATTTTCTTTCCCCTCATCCAAGTCTGTATAGGCATTAATAAAAAGAATTTACAGACATGAGTTTTCAACCCAGTATAAATTAGAGAAGTTAATGCTAGGAACATTTTCTGCTCCTGATACTTCACCTCACAATCACATGTTTCCTCAAAGTCTCTTTGAAGTACTGAGGGCTCTCCCAAACATTGTGAGATGGGCTTGGAGAGTATCTTGGAAAAGGAGATGGGAAATTTGTCATCTGTGAAGTTTGCTGAGTTAATTCATCTTAAGATCCAAGCCCTGTTTGGGCAAGTTTCCTGTCCTCCTAGCAGTTTTTACAGGCATTGCTTGGAAACAGCACAAAATCCTTCTTTCTCTGGAGATATTCCATATGTTCAATTATGCTTCAACATAATTCTTGGCTGTATTTGGAATAGATTTGGCCTTAATACTCTGTTTTCTTCCAAACAGAATAATTTGCTAAGTGAAAAAAGAAGAAAATTGCTCTGTGATTGAGTTAAAAGCAGTATCATTCTGAGAATGGAATGGAAGGCAACCACTAGCCCTCTTCTTCCACTTTACCAAGTGTACTTCCGGCAAGTTCCATTTTCATTGGTATGGAATCCTATCTTTGTAGCTTTCTTCTGTCTTACAACTAGTGACACTCACAAGGTCAGATATGGTCTTAAGACTTATAGTCATTCTTGTCAGCTTGAGATCATCCATTGTTGGCTGCAGCTCGTATCCAAGAATGCATTTTTTCCCAGAAGCAAGAAAAATGTCATTAGTGTGAATTTGTTTAAGGTAGATCCCAGCTTGCCATGAAGTGACCCACATACTATGATCACGGAGCCATCTCCTGCAGCAGATATGAAATGAGACATGCAGGATTTAACACTGGGACTGCAATGGACTGCTGAAGCCTTGAGGAAATTATCAAGGTGCACCTTCACAGCCAGTCCATCTGGCATGGCCTCTTCCACCTCCATGACCATTGGGAATCAAAATTCCTCCTCCACTCATTTTGCCATTGGGCCCAACATGATGGTTTCCAGTGGCATTTCTCTACTGAGTGGACCATCACCCCACCTAAAGGGGATCATTGTCAACACTGGAAGCTCTGAAAACATGCTGGAAGCCCCACAAACACAGCAAAAATATGACAGAAACAGCCAAAAATGTGGCAAAAACATGCCACCCTCACTCCCGCCACCACAAGTAATGGCAGAAGTGGCAAAAAACAGCAGGAAATGTGCCATGATTGCATCCACCGACCCCACCACCACCGGAAGTGGTGGAAATACCAGGAGGAACCACACCTCTGGCCAGCACATCTGTCTAAGGGGTTGTGATCTGGCCCACAGCACAAAAAGGTTGGCCACCCCGTTCTAGGAGAACACACACACACTCAAAAACCCTAGGTAGCCTATCTAATATTCACACTTTTGCAGATATACAGTCAAGTCCATGAACTATTTCCAGTACAGTAGCATAATGAAAAAACTCCATTCTATGGAGCTCTTTGCTATGTGGTTTTTCGTTATGCGGTTCCCTATGGGAGATACCCCGCATAATGAAAAAAATGTTCGTTAACTGGGGTTTCCATTAAGCAGGTATACCCCAGTTACAAAAAAACCCACATAATGGAATTTTTTTTCATTATGTGGGGTATCACTGTTGCATAATGAACGCTTCGTTATGTGAATTTTTCGCTATGCGATGCGTTCATTATGCGAGGTACCACCGTATATACCTTTGAAGTCACAGATAAGTCTGATGTGGAATCTTTTTTTCAGAACTTCACTGAAGTTATGTTTCAGCCTTAGATCCCTTGCATTTCAAGGTGATATCCAATTACGGCCAAAGAATGCAGTGTTTAACAGATAGATGTGGATAAGGTCATATAATATGCTCCTTCTAAAATGAATGATTCTAACTCTGAGGCTTTGTATTGACTTTGAAATTCATTTTATAAAGAAACTCAGCTTACACAATTAAGAAAAGTGTGGGCAGCTTTACTATGCTGTTCCTGAAAGAAAGATGAACTACTCAAGCATATTAAATAGACCTATAATTTATCTTTTAATAGACTTTTGCCAAGAGATCTCTTCTTTAAAAATCAGAAAGTCAATTAAAATTTGGCATTTTTTCCTACTATACATAAAAAGCAGGTTAATTCATAGAATTTTTATTACAATTATTGTTGCCTTCAAGTATGTAATGCATTTTCATTATTTTGCGTTTTATGTAAACATGTTTTTTGAAATGCAAAGTGGTAATTTGAAATTCAGCACAGAAGGCAGACAGCTGATAAGGCACAAAAGATTCCAGTTTTAGAGCTCACTGATCTCCCAACTCCAGTGTATATTATACTCATTTGTTTATTACTTTCAGTGCTATACTTGCTAACGTTGTTCAACCACAATGATGCTTTATTGAACAGGAATTCTATAAAAAAGGACACAGGCAGCTGAACATTCTTTCAAACTGTGTTGTGTTAAAAAGGCTGAATAATATGATCCTTTATTGTTGTGTATGTAACTGAATGCATTGCTTTAACAGTTTGTATTTAATTGTTGGGATCGGGTGATCCTCCATGTTGTGTTCTTCTTAGAACTAAGCTCTCGCGGGATATGGGTTCCCGCCCTTTCTAACGAGAAGCAAGAAAGGCTTCACCCCACTGTTCTCCCAACCAATCCAGTTGCTTCCTGCCTGAATGTATCTTTCCTGTACAGTATATATAGGCGCTGCTGCACCATTGCTCTCCATGTTCAGTTCCCAAAATAAACTTGTGTTTGGCCGTTATGCTGGCTGCTGCGTATCCTTTGCTGAACATCAAAATTACATTACTTAAATCCAACACGTTTAGTTCTCAAACAGCAACCTTGTGAAAGACGTCATTTCCACACATCACCAATTAAAATCCCCATTCAGTTATGTCAACTGGAAAAGTTGAGATATTTCTTGCAGCTAGTATGTTGAAATCTTGGATTTCAGATAGCTAATTTAGATGGCTAATTCAGATGGCTGATTTTTTATTATTGTAATGCGCTCTATGTGGGGCTGCCCCTGATGACTATTCGGAGGCTGCAACTGGTCCAGAATGCAGTGGCTCGGGGGATGATGGGGTGCGGACGCTATGCCCATGTCTCACTACTGCTTCAGGAGCTGCACTGGCTGCCAGTATGCCTCTGGGTGCAATTCAAGGTGCTGGTGATTACCATTAAAGCCCTACATGGTAGTGGGCCAGGATACTTAAGAGACCGCATCACCCCAAAGAGATCTGCTCATCCCACTAGGGCAGACCGGAGGGGCTCTCTCATAGTGCCATCGGCTAGAGAGGCTCACCTCTCTAGCATAGAGAGTGTTTGTTCTCTGTGGAACCTCCTGCCAACTGAACTTCCTGCCAACTGAACTTCATCTCCAGGCAGAGGTTTTACCCTTTTGCAGGGGCATGAAGAACTGGCTTGCACAGCGGGTGTGGGGGGCAGCAGCGAGGGAGATAGCCACCTTGGGCTGGCTTGTCTGAGCAGTTGGCTTCTTGATATCCAGGAGGTGGCACTAGCGGTATTTTTAAATAAGAGTTTTAAGAATTTTTTAATGCTTTTAAATGTTTTTGTGTTTTTGCTGTTTTACTTGTAAGCTGCCCGGAGACGCCTGGAGAGAGGGCGGCATTAGAAATACGATTAAATAAATAAATAAATAAATAAATAAATAAATAAATAAATAAATATTAACCATTTGAGGGAATGCTTTTCTTCCGAGCACAGACTGTAGTCTGGACAATGGATTATGTTCAATTCCATTTCCCTCTACTTATAAGTAAACTCATTAAACTCAATGGATGAGTTAACAGACAGTAGTAGGATTCCAATAATGATAATTTCATGTCAGAAATTATTCTGGGTTGAAAGGATTTTTGCGGAAGAAACTCTGCTCAGGGAATGCCCAAATGAAGCTCCTTTCATGTCCCCAAGAGCTGGGATAGAGATGGGTGCTCAGTCTGTCATGCAGTACCCAGCTCTCAAACTGTCAACTTGCCAGCCTTCCAGCTAACAAGATGAGCTTCTTAACCTTTGAGCCACTGCAGCCCCATGTATTCCAGTGTAAATCATTCACAAGTAGAAACTGTGATCTTGATTGCTATTTGTTGCTTAAGACAGCATTTAGATCACTGATTTGTGTTCACAGGTGAACCAATTTGAATGACACAATAGGGATATAGCTAAGGCTTAATTAATATTTTCAGTTTTTAAAAATGCTAATGAAAACCTCCATCACAAAGCTTCCATAAGCTTATTGCTAGCAGCAGCAGATTAGAAGTTGTTACAACTCACTGGAAGCATGCATGCATCTTCTTTAGAAAGACAGCTAGACAGAACATGGAAAACTGCATGTTTAGAAAAACTAACTTGTCAACAGTATGTCACAAGAGATATAGACAAGAAAAAAACCTTACAAAAACTTGGTGCCAATTTATAATTTATTTATTTATGCAGTCATAGCCATTTCAATGTCCTTAAGCATATTCAGCATATAGTCTTTCACAGCACATGTTGTAAATATGTATTTTTGCTATCTCTACTCAGGTACTTACCCAAAGTTTAAAGCGGCAACACCAGCTTGTATCCTACATATTATTCGCCATAGTTAGGGCTCTTTTTATGTTTCATTATACAAGCAAGCAGCTAAAAAATTAACTTACATTAATATACCATTTTCTGTATTATACAGAACCATCCTTCTGTTATTAATTTACTATTTTTATTATTTTTAACTTGGATCTTTTAAAATTTTGTACAGAAATAAAGTTCTACTTTAAAATAGGAGCACAGTTAATACAATCCAATGGGTCAGTTTTTTTAAAATATATATAAGTTGATTGTGGGGAATTCATGTGTTGGTTCCAATTCACATTGAGGCCAATTTTGCTTAAACTAGAGTGAAAATGAAAAAGAGCTTAAACTGCACGATGCATATGAAAGTGCTTAGTGCACTTAACATTTCAGTCAGCAGACACTTTACAGAACAGGGCACACCAAGTAACAATTTCTAATAAGAAATGAAAGGAGGAGATGGAAATGAGGTTTTGACACAAAAGCAAATGAAGCCAAGCCTTTTGATCTCAGTGGGTCTAAGTGTCCTTAAACTCACTGGATTGTAGCATCCAAGTATCATTCTGAGACTGAGATGTACTACATCTCATTTACTTTCAATTTCTCTGATTGCCATACTCTTTTATTCTGAAAAATGCTTTAGTGAATTGTGGATTATAGAACAAACACTATCTGCTGAGGATGCTCCTATCTATATCTATAAAACAGAGGTGTGGTCTTGTATGTGGTCTAAAGGAACCCACACCCCTGGACTAATCTCACTGAAAATTGGCACACACCTACCTTGGGCTTGTGAGATCAACACTGTGGGGGTCTCGAAACCCATTTGAGGGTTTATGCCCCCTAAATTGGGACGCAAAGCCTCAACCAATCAGGCTCCACTTTACTAACTGTGCCAGCCAATCGCGCCTTGAGGTAGTGTGAGGTGCTCTTCAAAGCAGCCGCCGCCGCGTTTCTTGAGGGCAGTGTCCTTGTTATTACCACTATCATTTCCCGAACACCCCCTATCCAAATTTCTCCCCCACCGACTCTTAATGAGACTCCCCACCTCATGATGTCCCCACCACTACCATGTCCTGAGGCATGCTCCAGTCCTCCTCTCCTTCCATGCGGCCCTGAGGAGGAGGGGATGCACATCGGGATGAAGCCACTTTGGACTACAACTCCCAGCATTGCCAATGGCACCAAGTGGGTGGGGGTATGCTGGGAGGCATAGTCCTCCATTTCTGGGCCAAACATTTCCCTATCTAAGGGCAGCATGTGCAGCGACCGTGCAGGCCGCCCCACGCCAAAGGCCTAAAAAACACTGGAGCAGGCTTCGGCCTGCGCAGTTACCATGGTGATGGTAAAGGCCTGCTGCTGAGGCTTCCCCCTATCTATGAGGCAAAGGCTGAGAAGGGCAACTCCTCCTCTTCTCCCCACCTTCTCTCCGCCTCCTGTCAGGCAACACGCCGGCTTGCTCTGTTACCACGTGAATCGCCCACCACTTGGGGCTTGCAGCAGGGCAGGGAGAACTGGGCTCGGGGAGGATGATGGCCAGCTGGGAGGTCACGAGGTGGGGAGGAGAAGGAGGAGAGCAGTGGGGGATGACGGCGGTGGGGGTAGCGGTGGGGGTGACAGCCTGGCAGGGCATCCCTCCCTAGAGGTGGTGGCGGTAGTAGTAGTAGAAGTGGTATTGGAGCTGCTGTGGAAGGGAGCAGTTTTGTCAGGCAGGCAGCAGCGAGAATGGGTGTTGGCGGCCAGGGAGGAGCAGCAGAGATGATGCCGTCGGTGAGCAAAAACCCGAGCAATGCCGGGTAATCAGCTAGTTCAAAATATTCCCTAGTGTCAGACTTGAGTGCTATGGTGGATATAAACTATAAGATGCTCTAACTATGAATCTGAAAAATATGGCAGCACCAACTCAGGCAAACTCATCGGCTGCACCTCATATCTGAGAATGCATTTTTTCCTGAAGGAGGAAAAATGCCATTGGCAAGAATTTCAGGTGGATCCCAGTTTGCCATGAAGTGACCCACTCACTATGATCACGGAGCAGTCTCCTGCAGCACATATGAAATGAGACATGCAGGATTTAACACCTGGACTGCAATGGACTGCCACAGCCTTGAGGATATTATCAAGGTTCACCTTCACAACCATGACCATTGGTAATCAGAGTTCCTCCTCCACTCATTTTGCCGTTAGACCCAATATGATGGTTTCCAGTGGCATTTCCACTGAGGTGACCATCACCCCACCTAAAGGGGCTCATCCGCCCATAGCTATTGGCCCCTTTAGGTAGCCAGGTTATTTACCACCACCCAACACTTGGCGCTGAGTCTGCTGTATGGCCCACTCCATTACCATAGTGGGATGTCTGGCCAACTATGCAATACCTATTTCATCAGGAAAAGTATCCATATGTTTATCATTTCCTTGAAATTAGAGATGCAGCTTTAACATTGCCTGATTTGTGTACAGTATTTGTTTTCTAAGATCAGCAAGTATTTAACATTTCCCCTGAATGCCATGGTATACCAGTGTGCTTAATTTTTTTAGAATCCTGACCTTGAAATCAGTTGAATTAGTCTCTGTTGATGGGTTCAATGATTGTTGAGTGTGTATGTTGCCTTTCACACTGCCTGTAAGGTTTAAATGTCAAAAGTAAGCTGATTAAGGAGTAATATAGCACAGTAGGCATCAGATTCTAATATTCTTTCCAAATGAATTACAAACAGTGGCCTAAATCCTTAGTGAAATAAATAGAACTCTAGCACAAAGCTGTTTGTTTTCTGCCAATAAAGCATTAGGGCCTTTTTTTTCCTTGTAGTCCCTAGGCAGGCTACCACTTGTTATCTTCTTACTGCCCATCATCCAGTACTAGCGCAAAACCTCATTCATACTGGGTATTGGCCACCAGAAGAATATGTACTTTGCTTAATAAACCAAAATATGACACGTCAGAATATAAACAGGATCTGAACTTACTTTTAATTTAAGTAGAGCTAACACTGAAGCTGAAAACATACCTTCTTTACCTGAGATAGGATGTCTTAACTGTTTGTTTTCAATTTATGTTTTTAAAAGGAAGTTAAAATCTCCTCGATTCAAACAATTAAATGTTATGTTGTTCCCACTCATCCCTTTTTCTTAATCCAGGGGTTTTCAACCTACAGACCACAGGCCAGCCCCAGCCCCAATGCCATCTGATCCGGCCCATCACTGCCTCCGCCGCACCCAGAAGTGGAAGCGGGCAGATTTATGTCATCTGTAAAATGCACCCATGGTTGGCATAAATGCGGAAGTGGGTGCAATATGTCATCTGTAAAACACACCCATGGTTGGCATAAATGGGGAAGTGGGCGCATTTACATCAGCTGAAATTGTGCCTGCGTCCAATTCTGGGGTGTGTAGTCCAGTCTGCGATGCTGTCTGGGGCATGGTCAGGCCTGCGAAGTAAAACGGTTGGCCACCTCTGATTTAAACACAATCCTATTGGGATTTTATTCTGGAGTAAGTGAAATTACACACATTTCAATGGCATTTTGCAGCTGCTTAACAAGGTGTGTGGTTTTGTGTCTGGTCACCAGCCAGCCACACAGGCAGTACACAGCTGGTATTTTGTTAATAAGCTCCAATAAGTCATCTCAATAATTTGTTCAGGGCAAAGAAAAAAAAAGCTGTTAGTATCTGCTTTTGGTAAGGTCAAGTAACAGACATGTATTCATCCATGCAAATAAGCTTGTAGAAGCATTTGAAAGTTCTCCACAAGTGCAGATGTGTACTAAGATTCATTCAGAGTTGCTGTGCAAACTCATTGAGCCAAAATGTCTTAAATCAGGGGTGTCCAAACTTTTTGGGTCACGGGCTGGTCATGTTGTTCAGGGGGCTGGTCACTATGGCCCAGGGGCTGGATCCAGCCCCTGACACCAATACATCCGGCCCACAAAGCCCTTGTCACTCCCAGAAGCGGAAGTAAAATGTGTATGAGTGCATTGCAGGCGCACCCCCCCAATAACGGACACAGACAACATTGAAAGTGGATAACAGCAAAGGGCCACATTTATTGATTCAATGCCCTAGTCCGAATTATAAATTTGTATTGGTAAAACGACCAATCATAATTCCTAAGGCAAGCAGGCCGAAGTAACACTGGTAAGGTACCACCCCAAAATTGCCAACGGCAATTGGTTACAATGTATCAAATTGTATCAATTTGTTTGTTAACAACAAACAAATTGTTGACCGTAGTCAATAACTAACTCATGACCCCACCCTCTGACGCGTATCCGTGAAATCACAGGGGTGATGCATGCTGGTTAGCAATCATCATCACCCCATCGCCTGATTCGTCGTTGACCGGACAACGTTTAACTACTTTATTCCTGTCTAGTGTTGTCCAGTCAATTGCGAACCTGCCGGATACTTGTGGGTCATACTGTTTACCTTACCAGTGCTACCCGCCACACGGAGGGGCTTCACAGAAGACCTGACGCCCCCCCCCCAGACCGTCAGCTCGGTCAACAGGCCTGCTCGCCAGTCACCCAACAGGAGGTCCATACCTCCTCGCGACAGATGGACCCCATCCCCTGCATACAAGTCACAATTTTGTAGACTAATATCGGGGTGATGACTAACCCGTCCCCAAGCCCTGGTGGTGAGAAACCGCGCCACTGCCTTATTGACCGCGCGCCTAGCTCGGTCAAGGGCCAGGAGGTTAACGCCCCCTCTGTAAGAGTGGCGCGGAACAATGTCCGACCAAACCAGGGCTGTGGCAGGCCAGACATAATGCAAGTAGGCGAGGTCCTCGCAAATCGCATGCTTGAGCGATAAGCCGGTGACCTGGCCCAAATCATTGCCCCCCAAGTGGATGATTAGAATGTCAGGCGGGTCAGCCCCCAGGCCAGAAAAAAGGAAAGGCCGCAGCTCCCGCCATAACATCCCAGGCTTACCGTGCCATGAGAGACTGGCGTGGTCACCCAGTCCCAGTCGGGGTCCCCACTCTGTCGCCGCAGCGTAACGCGCTGCCCTGAGCACATAGCTGTGGCCCACCAGCCATACTGTCACCGGTGTAATACGACACCCAGGGTCTGTAAGAAAATTGAGAAAAAGGAAGGTAAGGTGACTGGATTGGTACTCATGGCGGGAGTGGGCGCACATAAAACTGAAAACATTGTGAGCCCCACCTCCCCATGCTACGTATGTCAGCCCCAGAGTACCCAAAAGCAGCTGCTGTAGAGGCTGCGCCAATACGGAACGAATGTGTGCCATAACGGGCACCAGGTAGTCCCACCCTGGTGAGGGCTCTGGCTGTCACCTTCCAAAACTGAAATTTAGTAAGGGGAGACCCATCTTGGTGACAGAAAAACGGGCCGTGGTGCCAGCCACGCAGTGCCAGGTATTCCTGTAGGGCACCAACCGGACAGATGTCTGCCAAAGAACACCGTAGCAGTCTTACTCCACTGCCTACGCCATGCTGATCTGTTTTGGAGGAGCGAATCCTCAACTGGGCCCAGTCTTTGGCAACATATACATCTCCGAGTTCCAGTGCCCTACCACTTGCATCCGCCTTAGACAGCATCACGAGTTCGCTGATGCGGAGCGCTCCAAAAAATGCCACCGTTGTGGCTGCATGAAAAAGGGCTGCCTCATAATGATCAAAACAGAGGCCTGGCCAGCCCCGGGCCAACTGGGTAAGAACCCCTGGGGAAATAGGGTGCCGGTCATCCGGGCAACGCCCGCGCTCGCGCACCCACCCCTCCAAAACGTGTCTCACACGGAAGTCAGAGGTGGTATCCACATGACCCCCTACTTTGGCCATAAAAGCCAACGCCGAGAGCTTGGATGCTATGGTGCGAGGTGCAAGGCCCTGTGCATGCAGGTGAACCATGAACCGCAGAACATGGTCCACCGGTATGGGCCAGGTCTCTGGCCATTGAAATCGAGTAGCAAAAGCCCTATACAAATTGAATGCTTGTTGATACGCCTTACGCGTGCGTGGCGCTAGTGACAGGCCAATCGCCCGGTTCACCTCTCCTTGCCAATAGTCCACATCTCGTCCGGGAGTGGCGAGGGAAATTCCTCCGCATCCGGGGCCAAGGCGCGGAACCGGGAGATCTGCAGGCGGGACAAAGCGTCAGCAATATCGTTATTAACCCCTGGGACATGCCTGGCCCTGAACAAGACGTTGAGGCGCAGGCAGCGCAGCACAAAATGGCGCACTAGATCCATGACCCTGGGCGATTTAGAAGTCTGTGCATTGACAATGTGCACCACGGCAGCATTGTCGCACCAGAAATGCACCACCGAATTAGCCCACTGTTCGCCCCATAGCATCAAAGCCCCCAAAATGGGAAAAAATTCCAGGTATGTGAGATCCCGCAGGCGACCTGTGCCTGCCCATGCCGGTGGCCACCCACCATAGGCCCACTTCCCATTGAAGTACATCCCATAACCCAGGGATCCTGAGGCATCAGACTGGATCTGGAAATTGGGGGATGCCATGAGGTCAGACCTCCAAAATGAGACCCCATTAAACTCCCTCAGGAATTGCAACCAGACAAACATGTCTGCCCTGATACCCCGGGTAAGCCTGACTCTGTGGTGGGGCCTGGATAACCCTGCCATGGCGTCGCATAAGCGCCGGGCGAAAGCCCTGCCCGGTGCGACCACCCTGCAGGCAAAATTGAGGTGCCCATGTAGCACCTGCAGTTCCCTCAGGGATGCCTTACGCTTAGCCAGCAATTCCGAGATAAGGGTCACTATCCTGGACACCTTATCACCCGGTAACCTAGAAGCCTGTACTACTGTATCAATCTCAACCCCCAGGAATACTAGTTTGGTCGACGGGCCCTCGGTCTTTTCGGGCGCTAAAGGGACACCCAGTTCCTGCATTAGCGTCTGAAATGTATTGAGGAGACGTGCACACGTGTCCCAGCCCCGTTCACCCCCGAATAAAAAGTCATCCAGGTAATGGGCTACAGACCGGGACCCTGACCTGCGGACGAAAGCCCACTCTAGGAAGGTACTAAAACGCTCGAAAGCCGAGCATGATATGGAGCAGCCAAAAGGCATGGCCTTATCAAAATAATACTCCCCTCTAAACTTAAAACCCAGCAATTCAAAGTCGCCCGGGTGCACCGGCAAGAGGCGAAAAGCTGACTTAATGTCGCACTTGGCCAGCAAGGCACCCGGGCCACACGAGCGCACCATGCGCAGCGCATGGTCGAACGATGTATACCTGACCGAACAAAGGTCATCAGGTATCGCATCGTTGACCGATCGGCCGGCTGGGTAGGACAAATGATGAATAAGGCGAAACTCACCTAGGGACTTTTTAGGAACCAAACCCAATGGTGAAACCTTAAGGTTGGGAAAAGGGGGTGCGGGAAAAGGTCCGGCGACCCTGCCCGCGTCTAACTCCTTTTTAATGCTGGCCTCGGCTACCTCCTCCCTTCCTCTGAGGGATAAAAGGTTGGGAGCATCCTGAGGAGATCTATCACCCATAAAAGGGATACGAAATCCCTGCTTAAAACCTTGGATGAGGTACTCCCTGTCCTCTCCCCTTGGGTACGATGCGAGCCAGCGCTCCAGCATGTCCACCTTAATTGGGGAGGGAGCCTTTCGGAGAACTAGCTCCATCCGTGGCAGGCTTGCCAGCCCACTGTCCACCCCTCCCTCTGCCTCGCACCCCCCCAGGCTTGGGACAAGCAGAGGCTGCATGGGGACCAGAACATGTGGGACACTCGTGCTTATACCTGCAGTTCTTCCGACTGCAGGAACCATTGGACGAGAAAGTCCAGCACAGCAGGCGGGCTGGAACCCCCTGCCCCGCCATTTGGCGGGTAACCTGCGCTGGAGCTGCTCGCTGGACCGCATGTCCACAATGGTATCTATCCCCCGGGGCAGGACGTGTGGGTGTCATATACAAGAGCCACAGTCTCTGGCACGGCTCATCCCATCTCATCTCGGGGTGCAGGGGAATCCTCATACGGAATTCCTCATCATATGCTAGCCATGAGGGGCCCGGGAAATCTACCATCGCCCTGTATATGTTGTCCAAATATTGGACCATGGGAATAGCTAGATCCGGCCGCGCCCTCAAATACACCGCCATGTATATCAAATAAGCGGGGAGCCAGTTAGCCCAGGTACGCGGCGGCTTACGGCGGCGTGCCTGCTCCTTGTCCTTCTCATCCTGACCCTCCCTTTCTTCCTTAGTGGGCTCTCTGTTCAGGAGTGAGAAGATATCCACGTACTCCCCTCGCCATATCTCTTCTCTGGTAGCCTGAGCCAAGTGATCACCCAATGGCAGGGAATACCCTGCCGTCGGCAAAGCCGAAAAGGGGATAGCTGGCCTACCCAAAGGGGCCTGAGTTAACCCTGCCACCCCAAGTACGTTCCCAGCAGTGTAAGAACCAATGCCCACCCCAGCGGGCATGGTGGCAGTAGTTGTCGCCGGGTGGGTCGCCAGCGGCGTAGCCCCTGCACCACCCGCGCGAGGCCAAGGCCACTGAAAGGTCCCCCCTATATTGGGAATGTGTGTGGATGTACTCGTTTGCACCATATACTCACATGCTGCACCCCCGCGGGCCGCCCCCAACGGGGGTTCCGGCCCACTGGGGGCGTCGGAGCTCACGACCGATGTAGAGCTCAACACCGGGGCTTGACCCGCGCCAGGTTGCTGGCTGGGGAGCTGCGAGGCAGTGGCCGGAGCCGCGCCACCCGCCTGCAGCAGCTCAACCCTCCCCGCCGGCCGTTGTCCTGCTGCCGATAGCGCCTCCAAAGGTACCCCGAAAGGGGCACCTGCCTGACTGGCCCGGGCCAAAGACTCCTCTAAGGCCGCAATACGGGCCAGTAAGGTGTCTACAGTAACCATGGGTAAAGAGCCGGCCGGCCCACCTGACCCTTGCATGGGGACAGTTCCCTGCACCCCATGGCCCAGATATGGCCATTGGCCAGGGCCGAAGCCCGGTAGGGCTGGTGAGGAAACCTGCCAAGGCGGGGCACCGGGCCACCCCCCAAGGCTAGAGGGCCCCGGGAGAGGCTGCGGCCCAGAAGTAGTCGGCCCAACGGGTTGGGCGGAAGGAGGAGCGGTGTCCACCGCTCGCGGGCCGCGGGCCGGAGCGCCCTCCGCGCCCGCACTCTGAACGGGCCAAGGTGCGATAGACCCCAAGCCACTAGCCCCGGCCGGGGATGGCAAAGGCGGCTGTTGAGGAGGCGGCACCACGGTCCTCCGACCTGGGTTGCGCCTCCTAACAGCCCGAGCTGAATTCGCAGCAGCCTTCTTTTTGGAAGGCATCTCGAGCAAAAAAGGGAAGCTAGCTAAGCAAAATCGACCCAAAAGGCTTCCCGGCAATACCAACGAGCGACGGAGGCGCAGGGGGAAAAACTTCTCCGCTCCGTCGCTGAGGCAAAATGGCAGCGCGGCTGCCTCGTGGCCACCCCTTTTATAAGGGAGCTGGCCACGCCCCTAACTACCCGGATTCTCTGTCCTGTGGGGGGGGGCCCGCAAAGGGCGCGGCGGCCATTTTGGCGCCGCGCTTGCATTTTAGTTCTGCTTCCGGGGGAGACGAGGACTTTGGGGGCCAGTTGAATTGGCATTAGGGTCTGGATCCAGCCCCCAGGCCATAGTTTGAGCACCCCTGTCTTAAAGTGTCTGCATGCAATCACTTCTAAAGAACTTGTTTGCACTATTTTAAAGCTGAACCAGATGGAGTTCACCCCACCCTCCTGCCCAGCAGCTCATTGGGAGCGTTTCCTTCCTCCACTGTTGCAGTGTTGGCACTTTGCAATAAATACTGGAAGTGGGTTTTGGATTGCAGTTTGGGCACTTGGTCTTATTAGGTGTCAATACAGTAAAAGCTGTTCCAAGCTTATGGAGGAGATTTTCACAAGGCCCTTCATCTTTTTGTAGGGTATACCGTATTTTTGGACCATAAGACGCACCTGACCATAAGACACACCCAGTTTTCAGAGCAGAAAAACAAAAAAAAATTAATACTGTATTTTGCACCACCAACCAGTGGTGGTGCTGCAGGGGAAATGGGCAGGCAGGCCAATTGCACTGAGGAAGGAAGTGACACTCTAGCCTAGCCTCTTGCTCTCCTTTCAACCAGGAAGCATGTTATCCCCCTCCATTTTGTCCACGTGGAGTAGAGACATAAGAACATAAGAACAGCCTTGCTGGAACAGGCCACAGCCCATCCAGTCCAGCATTCTGTCTCACACAGTGGCTCACCATATCCTTCAGGGTATTCCCAAGGAGATGCCTTCACCTGCTTAGGATTCCCTGGAAATGGCATTGAGAGATATCCTGCCTATCTCTCCAACCCCGAGGTTGTCCTTAAGTATCCATAATTATAGCCATTGATACCCTTGTCCTCCATGAACTTGTCTAATCCTTTCTTAAAGCTGTCAAGACTGACAGCTGTCACCACTTCTTCTGGCAGGGAGTTCCATACACCAGTAATCCTCTGGGTGAAAAAGTCCTTTCTCTTATTTGTTTGAGAACTAGTACCCAAAAGTTTCATCGAGTGTCCCCTAGTTCTAGTGTTGTGCGATAGGGAAAACAGTTTTTCCTTATGTACTTTGTCCACACCGTGCATGATTTTATAAACTTCAATCAGGTCACCTCTTAGACGCCGTCGTTCAAGAGTGAAAAGGCCCAACCGTTGCAGCCTCAGATGGTAAGGAAGGTGTTCCAGTCCCCTAATCATTCTGGTTGCCCTCCTCTGCACTTTCTCCAACTCCATAATATCCTTCTGTAGGTATGGCGACCAGAACTGTACACAGTATTCCAGATGGGGCCTCACCATAGATTTATAAAGAGGCAAAATGACACTTGCTGACTTATTTTCTATACCCTTCCTAATGATCCCTAGCATTGAGTTTGCTACCTTCCAGTCATCAGGCACAAAGCCTGATTTGAGGGAAAGATTATATATTTTGGCTAGGAGATCAGCAATTTCATCTTTAAGTTCCCTGAGAACTCGTGGATGGATACCATCTGGTCCTGGTGATTTGTTAGTGTTTAGCTTAACAAGACTTGCAAGGACCTCCTCCCTGGTTATTTCTATCTTGCTTAATTCTTCGCTTTCCCTCCCTATGAAGATAGGCTCTGTTTTGGGCATGTGGTCTCTGTCTTCTTCAGTGAATACTGAAGCAAAGAATTCATTGAGTCTCTCAGCAATCTCTGTTTCCTCTTTAACAACCCCTTGCTTTCCATTGTCATCTAATGGTCAAATGGCCTTCCTAGTTGAGTTCTTACTTCTAATGTACTTAAAGAAGTCTTTGTTATTTCTCTGAGTTTTTTTAGCTATACGCTCCTCAAAGTCTTGCTTTCCTTTCCTGATTGTTGCCTTCCATTTGTTCTGCTAGTATTTATGTTTCTGCCTGCTGTCCTCATTCGGACAAGCCTTCCATCTTCTAAATGAGCTTTTCTTGCTCTTGATCACTTCCCGAACAGCTCCTGTAAGCCACATCGGAGTCCTCTTGGACCTGGGAGTGCCCTTTTTCCTTTTGGGTATGCATTCCAATTGGGCCTCTGTTATTGTTTTTGTAAACAGCCTCCATGCCTCTTGGAGTATTTGGACTCTCTCAATTTTCCCTTTCAGCTTCTTTTTTACTAGTTTCCTCATCTTTGGGAAATTTCTTTTTTGAAAATTTAAGGTCTCTGTGTTAGATTTTTTTCAGTGATTTGCAGTCTATGATCAAGTTAAACATAATTGAGTTGTGGTCACTGTTCTCTATTGGATCTGTCACATTAACATCTTGCACCAGTCAAGGATTCTTGTACCTCTAGTTGGGTCTTCAACCATCTGTCCCAGGGAACAATCATTTAGCATATCTAGGAACTTTATCATGTGCTGAACAACAGTCTATGTGAGGGTAATTGAAGTCCCCCATTATAACCAGGCTTCCTTTCTTGGATGCCTCCTTTACAACATTCTCCAACTGCCAGTCTCCCTCAAGAGTTTGGGTCAGAGGCCGATAGTATATGCCTACTGTTAGACCATCCTTGTGGCCTGGTACTCTTAAAAGGTACTCTTAAAAGTCAAAGGGATCAAGATAAGTGAAACCCTTTCTTTTTAAGCACAAGTTTGGTTTTCCACTTAAATGCATTGGGAACATACAAACAGAAAGCTTT
Source organism: Bradypodion pumilum (assembly GCA_035047305.1). Lineage (NCBI taxonomy): Eukaryota > Metazoa > Chordata > Lepidosauria > Squamata > Chamaeleonidae > Bradypodion > Bradypodion pumilum. Next base: position 261,812,582 of record JAWDJD010000003.1, read on the forward strand.
TGAATACAAAAAAATTTATTTCCAATGCATTTAAATGGGAAATTGCAATTTTCGCCCTCTAGTGGCCACTTGTTTTTCATATATTTTCCCCCCTGCCCCAGAACAGTTGAACAGCTGAGAGGCTGCAGTAGGCCAGCTGGGGCTCGTGTAAAATATCCTTTCACAACAGTCACAGCTGGCCGAAGACCAGCATTTGGACTATAAGACACATCCTCATTTTCTTCCCACTTTTGGGGGAGAAAAAGTGTGTCTTATAGTCCAAAAAATACGGTATGTTTACTTTAAGATGAACTAAGTTTGATCTAGTCAATGCTTTTGAACTACAGAGAAGATTTAGCAAGTTTGAGTAGACATATTACTTAAGTGATTACCTTTAAGTAAATTAAATGTAAAATTACCTAGGGAAGGAAACGCAAATTAACTCACATTCACTGTAAAGTCCCACCTGGGAATTCCGGTCTGTATAATTTAAGTGTCCACAAAGGAAACAGGATAAAGTTTGTTTTGCTAATTGCTTGCATTTCTATCTACAGCCCTTAAGATGGCATTGTTACAAAAATTGCCTTAAACGAGCAGTAGGACAAGTTCTTTCTTCATTTTCCTCATCCTGTCATCTATTTAAAAAAACCTCTCCCAGATGTGTATTTCCCATATTTTTCCTAATGCAGTCACAGCCTTAAAAAAGCATTGCCATACTATGTTTACTAGGTTGTGTTAGACAAGTTCAGATTTGCTATTGCTGAGCCATTTTTTAATGTTGTTTATGTTTCATTGCAGGAGTTCTCAACCTTTTTAAGCTGGGGGCTGGGTCACATTCCCTCAGGCAGCTTCAGGGGCCAGATGGCCATTTTGCCCTTCTTCCACCACATAGTACTTCCTGGTGTGCTAGAGGTTGTGGTGGGCCACATGAAATGGCGCCACAGGCTGCAGGTTGAGAATCCCTGTTTTACAGTTTTTGTTGTTTCCAACAGCATTTTACAAACTCTTGATACCATACAGGTAATTATCTTGGTTGTACATCCTATGTTTATCTAACTATAACTATTGTATGATACAATTAACCTGAGGAATTTTTGTAAATATATGTATGCAGAGACTTAGTTTAACAGTTATATTGATAGTTACTTATTACTTTTTATAGATTCCTGATGAAAGTGATCTGAAAAGCCACTACTTTCTACCGGAAGGGCTTTGAATCTTGTATACATTAATTTCTTGAAACAGAACTTTATGAACATTTATTTCTTGAACAATTAAATTTGAAGAATCCACATTTTTGAGCATCAAATGGTTTCTTGTTTCTCCTTTATTTATATTGCAACCCATTTAGAGGAAGTCATTTTGATAGAATAGATAAAAATATCAAAATATCAAAATATACACAGATTAAAAGGTGAATTGCTGCTGACTAGTTTGCAGGGAATATTCTACTCTGCCTTTTATTCAGCTTTGTTCGCAAAAGGAAGAACCTAGGTCCAAGGATGAGAAATAAGATGTCACTGCTGGACAAAAGGATTCACAGGATCTTGATCAGATGCAAAAACTAGAACTTATTCTTTACCTTACAGCTTCTGAATAATTAAACCACACACACCTGATGAGATACATTATAACCAACAACATTGCCCATGCATAATTGCAACTCTAAGATTTAAATCTAGATGCTTTCAAGGGAACGTTGCTACGGCGATAGGTGCAGCCATATAAATCTACATAAATAAATAATAAGTAAATAATTTTACAGTCCACAAAGCTTTATAAAAAAATGCTTTGAAAAATTCTAGATTGTAAGATGGTTTAATCTTTCATAACGCATCTTTTCTTAGTGGAAAATACTGAACACAAATTCTTTCAACAGTGTAGGCAAAATGTTCTTATCAGACAGAGTTGGCAAGAGATATCAAGTAGATACTTTTCAATAGAAAATAGCATAAAACCCTACTAAGCATTGTATATTGTCATCACCATGTGTCTGAGATAACCTTTTATCTGCATGCAGAACACAGAAAACAGCACAGTGGCATTAATTTAAGTTATCAATGTGCAACAGTGAAACAGAACTCATTGTAGGTATTTATCAGACCACAGAAAATCACTATTACAGTATAATGAATAGTCACACGAGGAGCATCATAAGAAAATTTGCAGACAAAAGAACATTAATAAGAGGTTTACTGTAAGAACATGATATGTATCAGCTAACAGAAAGCTAATTTTTCAAATGGCCCATCAAACAGTAAAAGCCCATCCAACAGGGGAAATGAAATTACCACCCAAAGAACTGCTTCATCTCATGGAAATAAGGCTGGATACAGATAACATTTTCCCCAGCATTAAGTTGGTATGAAAAAGTTACATGTAGCAACTCCACATATGTTCCTTCTGCTGTTGTCTCTGCTAAATATGTTTTAGGATGCTGCTAACTACTAGTAATAATGTCTTTGCTAAACAACCTTCTGCTCCCTTAAGAGTAAGAATTCAGATTCAAATTACACATAGTAATACAAGCAAATACATGTCCTATATATGTTTTTCCACCTAAAGTGGGTGAAAGTTACAATCAAAAATGGATTCAGTTTCTATATAGTTAGTTTTTAAATATAAAACACCTCCTTTGTATACTTGTTGTACCGTATTCATACTTGACCCAACATAAGCATATTAATTTTTATGAGGAAAACCTCTACTGCACTAAAATGGACTGTGTTCTGTTGCAATCTCATATATGAACTGGCTTAGTGTAATGGCTAAAATACTGAGGAAGCCTTTAACCTTTGTCTTTAATTTGCTTCATCATGAAGATGATAATAAGATTCATTTGACAGAATCGCTGCATGAATATCACATATGGCATACCCCGAGCATCTGAAAACTATTAGAATACTAACTATTATTATTTGATGTAATTTACTTGTCTCTATAGCCATATTTTTTTCCAGCACACAAGCAAATATCTCTTTCCCCACTGCTTTGATCCATTTTACCACTCAACATGGCTATCATACATACAGCTCTACACATCCTGTGGATGAATGCCAGCATCATCTGTAATGTTGCGAGTAATTATGAGAGAGACTTCTTTAAAGACATGAAACTCTACACTTCTAGACCAAGTGAGTGTTTGGGTAGGTGGGCCACCATCAACAGCAACTCTGTGAGAGCTGGGGTGTGCTGGGCACCACAGGAGGGTGCTGGACAGGGACAAGGGGTAGAGACCAAGGGACAGGAAAGAAGGCTGCCCCCGGGACCCACTTGGCCGCCACCCCTCACCTGTCTCTCCCAGCGGGCAGAACTTTAGAATAAGCCATTGCTCAAAACTGATGGAGGAACCTTGGAGCAATGGCTTAATTTAAAGGTAGTGTTCCAGGCGAATAAAATAATAAGATTATTATTTGCACCCAGGCTGCCAGAAGTGAGGGCACACTGGGATGAACCCTCATGTCTCGGTGGCCCAGCCCAGGCCTATGTGAGAGCATTATATGCTGCAATTTTGATTGTGTTTTATTTTTTGACCATAAAAAAACCCTTCATGATGTCTAGAGCAGACAACTTTACAGATTCTCAAAACTTTAAATGGGTCACTGATCTTTGGCTTTCTTAGTTGCCTGCTGCTGAAAAGTACTTTGTATTTTGCTTACTAAAGACCTAAACTGGTTAATAAAGGGAAGAAATACCCAGGTTGCCAAGGAAACCCTGTAACACTAGCCATTCAGAGTGAAAGAAAAGCAATTTGGCTTTGTTTGCCCTCAGTGATATTTCTGGCATGAATATTACTGGTATGAACACATTGTCATGGAGGAAAGAAGAATTAAAATGACAGTAAAGCATCACTTCCGGGATGCAAAGCAGCCATGAAATAAGGCTGAATTAATACAAATGAAGGAGTTCTTGAGGGAAATCTTTGGCTCCTGCAAAAGTGCAAAATTTGCTTTAAAAACTGTGAGGTCAAGACTTTGGCTGAGCTCTAATGAATTTATTCTCATTCTAATCACAAGAGATGAGGTAAAATTGTAGAATCAAGTCATTACTACAGAGCTTCACCCCAGCCAACTCTCCTTGTGGTATGAAGGAATGCTTTTGTTTTATGCATGAGACTTTGATGCCGATAAAGTCCTTATAAATTCTGATAATCATTCTCACTACTATTTAAAAGGAGTAAAAGAAACTCATAATCACACTTCATGCTATTGTAAAGGTAATGGTTCCCCTTGCTCGAAAGCCATTCGTATCCGACTCTAGGGTTCAGTGCTCATCTCTGTTTCTAAGCCGAAGAGCCAGCGCTGTCTGCTTCTGCAGACGTTTCCGTGGCCATGTGGCAGGCATAACTAGACACCGGAACGCTGTTACCTTCCAACTGAAATGGTCCCTATTTATCTACTTGCAATGTCTTGCTTTCAAACTGCTAGGTTGGCAGGATCTGGGACAAAGACGGGAGGTCATTTCATCCTGCAGTACTCGGGAATCGAACTGCTGACCTTTCGCCTCCCAGTCAGTGTCTTAGCCACTTGAGCCACTGCAGAGATTTTACTTAATTCAATATATTAGTCTTCATAATAAAAGTTATCTATAAAAAGTAAATGTAAACTGCATTTTAATAGAATAATCAATACAATTAAGGGGAAATTGATATTTTTTTTCTACTATAGGTTACTGGGACAGAAAAGGGGTGATAAAGGGAAAGTTTGGGAAGATTAGATGGATCGAAGATGGAGGGACTGACCTACCGGAGGTGTTGCTGGACTAAGAATGAGTGGAGGAAACACTAGGTGAGGAACAGAGGGGATATAATGAGGAGGCAGAGATGAAGAAAACAGGTAAAGACTTAAGAAAGAAGGAACAGGATGAGGTCAGTATGGAAGGGCAGCAATGGGAGAGTAAGCTACAGAAACACATCACAACTATTTCCAGAGTGGACTTTCCTCTTCCAGGAATGGGAGAGGTTGTCCACTTGAATGTGCCCATAGAAAAGGCATCTGTCTTATTAGGGACAGAGAGAGGGAGTGGTGAGAGAGATGATGGACTCAGAGATGGGCCAGTGATGGATGTTGGGGAGTGTCCAGGGATGATGCCCATCAAAGTGCTTGTGGAGCCACCTTATCCACATTGCAGGCAACAGGTGAAGTTGATTTGAGGACAATAAAGTTGAAGGTTTGGGAGTTGATATAAACAACAGGGGTTTCATGAAGAAACAAGGACCCAGGGGACTGATAATGAGCCACATGTTTATAAGTTAAACTTTTTTTGAAGACAGATAGTTACTAAAGTTTGCTACTGTACCTGATCATGAAGGATATTTGTGTCTGGGGATCATGAATGAGTCAGGAACTGGTAACTTAGAAGGGGATTTTGCTTTTCTGCTTGTGTGGCCACTTAAATCAAGGAGTTCCTCAGTGCCACTTCACAGTAAAAGAATGTGAGTTAATTCTAATTTTCCATAGCTGTGCAATCATATCCTGACCATGGTTACAATGTTTACTTAATTAAGACAATGGTTAGTGCAGTTACACTGGAAGAGCAAAAATAATGTTGTTTGAGGCAGCCAATTTCTGCTAATTAACAAGTCCCTGCTTAGTTTCCTTTTGTCATCTTGCATGTCAATTGGGTGATTTGTTATGAAACACAGAACTGCACAACAAGATTATAGCTACTGTCTGCATTTTTTGTGTTTGAAGCAGCTTGGTGTGCAAGGGTCTCCGGTGGAAATAGATATAAATAGAAGCAAACTGAAGTGCTAAATCACGAAAGTTAGGTAGTCAAAAAAAGAAACTTGCTATGGCTACTCCCTACACTGGTATTCTACCACTCGGAGTGGAGGCAGCATCCCAAAGACAGTTACCTAAACCACTGAGCTATCCAGCCAGCTAAAAAGCAAAACAGACTTTGAAACTTGAGTCATAAACACAAGTGGAGAGAAAATAATTCAACCTGTGAAAATAATATGACAGCTGTTTATCTTTAGCATATTTCCTCAGCAATTTAACTAATATTACTGAAATCAAGTCTTCTTCATATATAACAAACAAGCTATCAATTTAGGATATGTAGGAGTATAGTGATGCATTTCTATACAGGAAGCATTTGCCCATTAATTTTTTTCCCTGCATATACTGGGAATGCTGGGCAAACAATTTCATTGTTTCACTTTAGTTTTAATGTATTCAAATTGACTTTTCAACTTTAAGTATTAAATTCCTTCAACTTAACCACAAAATGAGAACTATGACCGAGAAGGCAAAAAATGAGAATTGAAATGAATAAGAATTGGTGTTGTAGAATAAGAAATACCAACACAAACTGCCTGCAAAGATTCATCCTTCTTTCATTAAATGTGTCCGTTTGTTTTATTTTTTACACTGCCTACAGTTATTAAATTAATTTAATAAATGCAGTTTTGTGGAGGGATGAACTTAGAATAAGAGGATTAGCGGGAAGAACATCTTACAACTTATGTTCTAAAATATGGTAGACAGAAGGGTGTCAGCAAAACTGATCAGCTAAGCAAGGCCTCTCAGTCAGAATTACCACTGCTAACAACCACTGTGAAGCCAGGAAGAAGGGAGGGAGTCTTTGTCTAGGAACATCCCTTGGCACTATGAGAACTCCATAACTCATGCGGGAATGACCAGAAAGGCATATTGTTAAATTGTTTCACCAGCCATGCAGCTTTTACTACCTCAGCATAAAGCAATTGTTTCTGAAACTTTCTTCTGCCATATCTGAATCCGAATATTGGCAATCATCGTGACAATCAACCATAAAGACTGTCCTGAGAGTATAATGCAGTGACGTTACATCTGCCTTCCATGTCGTAGCGTGACACCCATACCACTGATCCATTTTTGCGAGTCACTTTCTGGTCCTGAGCATTTTTGGCACACGAAGTCCTCCTCAGCCCCAGGCAAGTATTGATGAAGCTGCTGCACCTCCATCAATATGGATTCAAGTGGGATTTTTTCCACTTAGGGACAATCACCTTTCCCTGTGGACTTTGTCACCCAAGCCATTAGTCCTCAGGGTTGTCAGGTTAGTTTACTGCCGCCTAACACCTGGCGTTGAGTCACTGGTAGTATGGTCTACAATCTTACCATATAGCAGGATAACCTAGCCAGACCTACGTACCACCCAAATCTTTATTTTAAGCATTTCCCACTTCATTTCTTACAACGTTCCAGAAAAGATCAGTGCAGAAAAAAGGGAAAATCAGAAAAATTGAAATGAATTAATGTAAGATATATCTTTCAAAATATACCATATTGTCATTCCGAAGACTCAGACGTATTCAGCCTTCCTGTTAAATACAGAATAAGTAAATCCATGCACAAAGGGTCTAAATCTTCCTTTATACCTGATATTATAATTTCAACACAGCTTTCATTATTATGTCACTAAGAAATTGTGTCAAATGCTTCAGACACAATTCACTAAATTATTACTTGAAGCAATCTAAACAGTGCATGTAGATATCTTTTAGTACTTACCCCTGCAGTGCTTTTTCACCAAACCAATCTCCTTTTCCTAAAGTACGGAGAAAGATGGGCTCTTCTCCAGGCAAATCTTCACGAGTGACATTTACCTGATTAGAGATGAGATAAAAGAAGCAGCAATAATGAAGTGGTATAAAATCCTGGCTTGGAAATGGTGCAAGTGCACTCAAGAAGAGCAAGAATCATGAGCTGGGAAGTTCTCTGTTAAAAGCTCTGTAATGATGTTTTAAAATCAAAATCACTGGAACACTTCTTCTTCTTCTTGTTCTGCCATACCCGAATCCAAATATTGGCAATACTTGTCGTGATCAGCCATGATAACTGTCCTGAGAATATAATGCAGTGGCCTTTCATCTGCCTTCTGCATTACAGCGTGACACCCGTACCACTGATCCAGTTCTGTCAGTCAGTTTCTGGTCCTGAGACCTTTTAGCACACAACGTCCTCATTGGCCCCAGGCCAGTATTGATGAAGGTGCTGTCCTACATCAAGATGGATTCAAGTGAGATTTAATCCACTTGGTGACCATCACCCTTCCCTGTCACCCAAATCATTGGTCCTTAGGGTTGTCATGTTAGTTAACCGCTGCCTAACACTCGGTGTTGAGCTGCTAGCAGTATAGTTTACTCCAATGATTGCTAACCTTGGCACTCAAGGTGTTCTTAAACTTCAATTCCCAGAAGTCCTGATCAGCAGGAGTGCTGACTTGGTCTTCTGGTAATTGAAGTCCAAGAACACCCGGAGTGCCAAAGTTCACCATCACGGGTCTACTATATTACTATAGCAGGATAAACTGGCACACTAAGGCGTTAAATCGATTTTCAAGCACATCAACTGAATCATTACTACAGAATTTAGAATAATCCCCTAGCCTGGAGCAAGACTGCCTGAGAAATAAGCTCAGTTAGTTTCCCAAGAAATTTAAATTGTACCTGTTTATTTTCCAAGCAAATTAATATTTATAACAGTTTTCCTTGCATTATGTACATAACAATGTAATCTAATGATTTGAGGTTCAAGTAGTTTTCTAAATCTTGGTAAACATTCAGTTTGATAAAGACATTTACTTACTCACTTACTCACTCACTCACTCACTTACTTACTCTTTTGATTAGCTAGTCTTAGGGTTGGCCCAATCTAAGTAGCCCCAACTACATAATTTGTTTTAAAGTGAGAAGGAATGGGATAAGTTATAAGGAAGTATTTGTTGCCACAGAAGGCAGTGTGTCATTGTCATAGAATGAACTCAAAGGGGAAAAGTTCAAATAGTCAAGACTTTCAGGTAAGGTGTCAAATAAAATAAAATAAAATAAAATAATTTATTACAGCCCAAAGCCAGTGTTACATTATCACAAAATCAAGCTGCTTGACACGTGAGGCAACCTAATAAAACTATCACAAAATCACGAACACTAGATTATTTATACAATAGCAACATGCAACCAGAATTTCAAGGGTTGTTATTTCTATGTCCTGCAAACATATTCTATGACAGTCAAGTTGTAATCTGAAAGCATTTTCCTTATTCCTGTGATTTTATCTTGGCATTACGAATTCAAGTTACATACCACGCGAATCTAGCAACCGCTATTGTCGTATCTTGCCCTTCACCCGATAAAAGAACATTCAGTGTCCTGACTTTATTGTTAGACTTCAAGTTCAGGAAAATGCTAAAAAGGTCTCTCCTGGGTTTATTATATGGGGGAAACTCTAGCAGAACATCCTCAGAGGTTTCTATCATATTTCTATCATATTTAACTGACATGGGCATAAACGCTCGAGCACTGGGACTTTCTTAAAGAAATCCTCCCTGTAGGAGGAGGGAAGCATGTTGTACCGAATAAGTGTGAAGCAACATCTATGATCCGGAATTCTTATTAAAGACAAGTATGCTGGTTTTTATCTGTTTTTATTTGTTTTTACTCACTGTGTGAACCGCCCGGAGTCAGCTTTGGCTGAGTGGACGGTATAGAAATTTAACAATGAATAAATAAATAAAAATAAAATGCTAAGGGCCTAGCAACATTGAAAGTTGATCTGTCAAGCAATGGGGAAACTAGTTTACTTAAATCATTTTGGCGATGTATATCAAGAATTCTTTGTTTTATTAACTCTCTAGCATGAATAGATCCTAAGGAAAGAACATAAGGTTTTGAAATGCCATAAATGGTTAGTGTCCTTTCAAGAGAGCTAATCCATGGTGACATCCAAGGGTCGGACATCACCAGTTTGAGTAAGCCAGATGGGGCAAACAGAATTCTTATCCAATAATTGGCCACATTTACTAACAGTAAGGTGTCACTGGAAAGTAATTTTCTCTGGCACTTATCACAGAGAAAGACATAATAATAAAATGATACCTAGTCTTGCAGGAAGAATCCTTCAGTGAAGAAGGCCAGCAGCAGGCTACAAACTAAAAATAGTAAGCATGAGCCCTCAGTAATAATAAAGTTACACCAATATTACATGTAATTAAATGTGAAATATTGCTTGCCTCTTGGCATGGCAAAAGCAAAAACATAACAGTGAGTATTGTATCCCTGTAATATGCAAATTATTGCTTATGATACCTGCTTTAAATAGGGTTCCACAAGAACTTACCTTGCCTTTGCTGATTATGAAAAACGTGTCTCCTCGAGCACCTTGTCTGATAATGTACTCTCCATTTTCATAGTGTGTCTGCAGAAAATTAAACAAAAGTCAAAAACAAAGGAAATCACACCTTGTTCAGCTTACAGCTGTGGAGTTTCATAAAATAAACATTAGAATGCATGAAAGTTAAAGGAGTAGGATCTTATGGAATTCAAGAATCTGAAGGCATCAAGGAATAAAAAGATTTAAGATTAATAATTTACATCTCAGTTATAGCTTGATCATCAAGCAAGTAAACATTTCTAACCATGTATATTTAAAAAAAACATGGACCAGGAATGCAGAAAGAATGTGACAAATTTGTGAAGATGAAGAAATTGCCATCACCGGTAATATTCATATTACCTCCAAGGACATGGGAATCTCCAGAAAACTGCACAATATTGTAAGGAAACAAATTTTATATATCCTAATTAGTTAGAGGTACCCATTGCAGCTCATAATCCTCCTATCACTGAAGTTTGTTTCAAATTGATTCATTTAAAATATGTTAGAGCAGGACTTTGCAGCCCACCCAGACTACCAGAAAGACAATCAAGTGGGTCCAAGAGTAAATCAAGCCTGAACTTTCTCTGGAGGCAAAAAAATGATGAAATTGAGGTCATCAGACCTCAGGCACATTGTGAGAAGCAAAGATTCTCTGAAAAAGACAATAATACTGGGAAAGATTGGAGGCAGCAGGAAACAAAGAAGACCTAATAGGAGATGGATTAACTCCTCAAAGGAAGCCATAGGCTTGAGTTTTTCAAGAGCTCAGCAGGGCTGTTGAGGACAGGACATTTTGGAGATCTCTAATTCATCGAGTTGACATATGTTGGGAGCAATTTGACAGCATTTAACAGCAACAAACAGGGCCACCATCAAAGAGGGCCTGTCAGGGGTGCCGTCCCAGGCCCGACGATGACAGGGGCCCGCGCGACGGCTGGAAAAACAGATCTGCACATGCATGGAAAACCACATATGCGCAGAAAACAGGAAAAAACAGATCTGCGCATGCGTGGAAAACCACACATGTGCAGAAAACCAAGGGGTGTGGCCAAAATGTGGGGGCGGCACAGCACATACTGGGCCTGTGAATTTCTAGTGGTGGTGCTGACAACAAACATAAAATAAAGGTCGGGGAAACCCCCACATAGAAATAAAACAACTAAATGACCCAATTAGTTAGGGAGGAGATTTTTTTGAATATGTTTATTGAATTTTCCAATATAATGCAATGTGTATAAATCAAATAAACTGAACATAACAGTAAATTGAAAAGAAAAAGAAGAGGATAAAAATAATAATAATGACATAAAATGATAAATAAAACAAATTACCCATTGAATAATTGATTGGGGGGCTGCTTATTTTGTTTAAACTTTTTATTGTATTCGTATAAAGATCCAACTTACTCAATTTAAGCTATATCATTTTTTGTATACTATTTTTCACATCTTTATATATCATTTCTCTAGTACCTTATATATACACAGGTATATTCATCTCCCCCCTCATCTCCATAGTACATTAACACAATAAAACTAATATAACATATATTACCCTGTGATATTTACAATGTCTGAGGAGTTAGCCAGACATTTGTCCCTTCAATTTCTTAACTTCTTCCAAAAACCCATTTAATCAAGTACCGTGTCTTGCCCTTATTATTATTTAATGTATGTTCTAGAAATGGCTTCAATATATCCCCAAAATTATTTTCCTTCGTTACTCCTTTTCTTATATTTAATTCACATGTCAGCTTGTCATTTAGAGCCATCTCCCATAATGCCTCATACCAGATGTCCACTCCCAATCTTACATTATTTTTCCAGGTTTTTTCTTTCTTTCTTTCTTTTTCTTTTTCTTTTGCAATTTGCTGTCTTGCAGTTGATATGAAAATGGACAACAGGTCTTTTCTATTAGAAACCCCATTTTAATTGGTTCAAATCCATTAACAAAACCATTTGCGCATCCAAATTTAAAATTTCATTCGTTATATTTCCAATTTCTTTTTCTATTTTTTTACAATATTCTGAGAAAATCTGGCAATCCCCCCCCACACACACACACACACACGAACACATGTATGTGTGCGTGTCCCCATTTCTTGATGGCATCTCCAACAGTTTTGTTACTATCAATTTGATTTAGCTGAACTGGTGTCAGATTCCATCTCCACAATACTTTCAAATTATGTTCTTTAACTTTTACTGACAAACATTTCATAATTCTAGTTGTCCATTTATTCTGCCAATTTTCTTCTGTAATTATTATTTTCAGATCCGATTCCCATGTTTCCTTTAATGTATTACATGACTTATTTTCCTTACTCAAAATTTTGTATAGCCTTTTTACCAAACCCTTTATTCCAAGTGATTCATTTGTTATCTCATTGATTAACTTCTCAAATTCCATCAATTGTCTATTTACGTCATATTGAAAATATTTTTGTTCCAATTGTTCACTGCAAGTATCTGTAACCAGTTCAGCTTCACTTCTTTAAAAATTTCCAACTTCTTTTCACTTTTTTCACAATTTTAAACCATTCTTTAAGTGAGCATATCCCATATTTTTGTAAACCCGTTTTCAATTTGTCACTTTAATTGGAAATGATTTTAAATCTAATATTTGTATTATTAGAGAACAGTTAGGTACCAATTTTTGTTTCAAAGCACTCAATGTTGTCATCATCGCTTTTACCAAATCATTCTTAACTTTTATCTTCGGAATTTCTTTATCCAAAAAAGGCCATTTCCATACTGTTGAAACTCTTTCATTTCTAACCCTCTCCAAATTGTTTCCATTTTTTTGCCAATTTTTTTGTAATGGCTTTAAATTGAAAGGCCCTGTAGTAATTTCTTATATTTGGTATTCCCAATCCCCCTTCTTTTTGTGATTTATACCACAGGGTTTTTTATATCCTAGCTTTTTTACCCCATTAGAATAATTATTTAACATGTTTTGAAGAAAAGATAAATCTTTTTCTTTCTGTTGGATTGGTAGAGCTTCAAATAAAAAGTTCAATTTTGGCAATAACTTCATCTTACATATTGCAATTCTACCAAACCAAGATATATTCAATTTTTTGTATTTCTCTATCTTTTCTTTAATTTCTATTTTTATTTTTCTGAAGTTTACTTTATCAAGATCAGACAATTTCTCCAAAATGTTTATGCCCAAATATTTTATACTTTTTAAATCTGAATTTTATACTTACTTTTAATCTCATTTTTCCCCTCGGTGCTTATGTTACAACAGATTGCTCCCGATTTTTCCCAATTTATCTTCAAACTCATTATCTCCTCAAATTTGGTAATATGTTTTTGCACTTTTTCTAAACTTTTTATTGTGTTCTTTAAAATTATAACAGTATTGTCAGCATATAAACTAATTTTTATTCCTTCCATTTCCTCTAAGGTCTTATCCTCTCTTATTGTTGTTGCCAACAATTCCATTGCAGTGATGAATAATATTGGTGAGAGCGGGCAACCTTGCCTTATTCCAGCTTTTAAATCTATTTTTTCTGTTAATGTATCATTGACTCTCACTTTAGTGTGTCCTTTCTTATACATTTGATCTATTACATTTCTGTTTTTTCCCTCCAAATCCAATTTTTCCTATCATTGTCTTTGTTCTAATCCACTGTAATGAATCAAAGGCTTTAAATATGTCTAATGATAACAACATAATTTTTTCTTTATTTTGATTCACTATTTCCAACACTCTTCTTGTTAAATCTACCATATATATTCCTTTTAAAAAGCCAACTTGATCCTTATCAATGTAATTTATCATAATGCTGTTGAGCCTGTTAGCCAAAATAACAGTAAAGATCTTAGCATCTTGATTAATTAAAGAAATTGGTCTATACGAGCCAATATTTTTCAAATCTTTTCCTGGCTTTGGAATTAAGGTAATTATGGTTTTATGCCATGAATTTGGTATTTCTCCTCCATTCAAAATATAATTATACAATTTCTTCAGTTTTGGAACTATTATGTCTTTGAATTCTTTATAAAATTCTGCTGGCAGGCCATCTTCCCCTGGTGCTTTACCTGTCTTTAAATTGCTTATCACCTTTTCAATTTCCATCTCTGTTATTTGTTCTTCCATTTTTTTCATATGTTCTTCTGTTATCTTTTCTCCTTTGTATTTTTCTAAATACTCCTCCAGTTTCTAAATTTTTCCCTTTTTATTATATAAATTTTGATAAAACTGTTCTACTATTTTTAATTTATCACTTGTTTTATTGCACCGCCTCCCATCCACCTTTTTTCTTTCTTCTCTATTACTGTCCTTGCTGGCATTTTTGAATTTTTATTACTGAACACAAAATGTTCTCTTTTTAAGTACCATATTTTCCGGCATATAAGACGACTGGGCGTATAAGACGACCCCCAACTTTTCCAGTTAAAATATAGAGTTTGGGATATACTTGCCTTATAAGACTACCTCTCTTCCAATGCACACCAAATAAAAATTAACCCACACTCAACTGGAAGACGTGCAGCCCTCTGAGTCGAATGGGCAGGTTCTGGTGGAGAGCCAATCCACGCTCACGTTCTCCTCCTCGAGATACAGGAAGATGTGTGCAGCTTGCTTCCCCTTGCTTCATACTCCCCGCACAGAGCAGGGACTCGGCCGCGGCACCCCCCACCATATGCGCCGGACATATGAAGCAAGGGAAACAAGCTGCAGTTAAGTACCTGTCCTATAAGACGACCCCCGACTTTGGCACAGATTTTTTGGGGTTAAAAAGTAGTCTTATACGCCAGAAAATACAGTACACCAAATTTTTCTTACCTTTTCCCATATCTTTTCCCATTATCTCCTTTTTTAACCTCTGCATTTCTTCCCACACCTTTTTCCTTTGTCCTAGCATGTTTATTTTGAAGCCTTCTTAAGTGATTCTCAGTTTGAGTTTGTTTATCATTTAGTTGCTTGTACTTGCCAATTTAATACTTTCCCCTCTGAAAACCGCTTTCATAGCATCCCATACCACATTAAAATCCATTTCTTCTGTATTATTCCATTGCCAGGTTTCGTAAGGAGATTTATGAAGGCATAAAAAACCCTGCACAAACAGCTACTCAGGTATAAATGCTACTAGATGAAGATTAACTGAAGCATTTGTATGTATAAATACTATGAACAAAGTAGGAGTAAAAAAGGGAAAAGGAGTAGAAGATAGAAGAAATTTTAGAGGTAATGGGAAAGGGATAAACATAGAAAAGTAAAATCTGCATAAAAGATACAAAGAACATATGGAACCAAATTAGTAAAGCCAATGAAAAATGGTGGAACAAGCAATTGCCATAAACAAACTCCATAACTCCGTGATCAGGCAGTTAGGAAGCATTTTTTTTTAAAAAAAGGGAATGCCCACTACTTATGAGTAGTAATAATTCCCTGGTTCTTGATGTCAAGGGTAAAATCATCATGTGGAGTATTTTGACTGAAGAACTATTTAAGAATAAATTATTACAACAGATGTCAATACGGGACTGGAATATGACTAGTAAAAAACAGAAAGGTTCTTGGTCACAAGATTTTCATATAGGCATTAAGACATCTTCTTCTTCTTCCATGACTAAGCCAGATATGAAACTGCCAAAATGAAGGCACCTTTTAATGAGCTCATTCTGCAGTTAATTTCACCTGGCCTAGTGTGAGAAAGATTAGCCAGCAACACAAGTTTGCCATTACTAGGGTATGCCCGATTGTGGTTTAAAAATACCACAATCTTCGAGGAGGCTCTTTTTGTGTACCCTGGCATTAGGGCTAATAGAAAACAACAACTCAGATGTTTCTGAGAATTGTGTGGATCAATCCTAAAGCCATCATTCCTGATGTTTGACTGAGAGCAACCTAGTAAAAAGAAAGGAAAGTTCGTAGCCATTTCAGAATAAGCTTAATAAGTCATTTGTTTAAGGTTTTCTTTAAGATAGTACATGACAGAATTTTAAAAAAATATGAAGAAGGGGTTGGATGGGTTCTGAAGTCAGGGAAGTACTATTCTGCCTACACCTATGGAGGAAGTGATACAGTAAAATGCCTACATACGGAAAAAAGTCTGTTTCATAGGCTTTTGCTTAAATTGATTTTTTTATGTAACTCAAAGCAAACCCATAGGAAAATTTATTTATTTACATAACTCGAAGCAAACACATAGAAAAAAATTGAATTTTTATGTAAATTGAAGCAAACCCATAGGGAAATGAATCCTTATGTAACTCAAAGCAAACCCATAGGAAACTGTGTAAATTGGAACATGGTTTTAGCAGAAAATAATTATGTAAGTTGCATTTTATTTAACTCGAGGCATATGTAAGTCGGGGTTTTACTGTACTGTGATATGATTATGAATGCATTTGCTTGGTTTATTGACTACTACCAGGTTTTGTATAGCTTGCTGCTGATGTTCATAGAACTGGCAACCTCCACTAGCAACAAAAAGCTGCAGTGAAAGCTGATGACCAGAGGAGAAAGCACAACAGAAAAACAACACAAATGTATACTTTCATTTCTGCCTTTTATTGTGCACTCCAAGAAAACCAACTGCTGATTCAAACAATGGCAACATTTTCAATGGGGAAGTTATCAGCAAAGTCCAGCATGCAGGCAAGGTGGAATTACTGACAATTTAGATCATCTGCAAAGGTTATTCAATAAATTCAGCAAAATTAATGAAGCAAGCCATGGCTGAAATTTCTTGTGTAACTATACTACACACAAGTAGGATGATGTCATCTTAAAACAGGAATATTTGTTTTAAATTAATTGAACATTTCCTATCCCTCCCCTTTCAGGTTCTAAGGCTTCTTATGGCTACCTTTTGCCTTGAGGAAGCGTTGCAAGGCTTGGAATTGGGTGAAAGCTTTTAACAGCCCAAATCTGCTGCCATATCATCATCACAGACATCAGAAGTGATCAGGCACTCCTGGATCCTAGACCCATTAATCAATCCACTGCACTTGGTTTAAAGGCAATGAATAGAGACTAAGTAATTAAAAAAATAACACAGAGAAACGAAGAGTTCCATAAGTGGAAGAAGTAGAAAAATTATTTGCAGAAAAACCTGGGAAACTGGATGCAACCAAAATTATTGTTTTGAGTGGCAACATCCAAAGTCAAGACAGTCATGATGATATCCAATCTCCAGTAACAAAGGAACAAAAAGAAGGGGACAGCTATATTTAATCAGACTAGATGTTACCCAGTGCCTTATTTAAACAACACAAGAAGTCAGGCATCTGTCAGAATTCCTGGTTTGTAATTTAAGAGCACTCTGCTGTTGCATGCTGTACAACTGTTCTTGCTGGAGCACCTTTAAAAAACCACAACACTTTGCTTTATAGTTTGTTTTCCTGTCTAGCACAAATAATAATTTCATGTCAGAAATTATTCTGGGTTGAAAGAGTTTTTGCTGGCGAAACTCCACTCAGGGGACGCCCAAATTAGGCTCCTTTCATGTCCCCAAGATCTTTTCCCACCGACGTGGTCCCTATTTATCTAATTGCAATTTCTTGCTTTGAATCTGCTAGGTTGGCAGGAGCTGGGACAGAGACGGGCACTCAATCCGTCATGCAGTACCCGGGTCTCAAACTGTTGACTTGCCAGCCTTCTAGCTAACAAGGTGAGCTTCTTAATCACTGAGCCAACGCAGCCCCTCTAGCACAAATGAAAGCAGCTAACCCTCTGATTTGTTTCTGCTTTTCTTTCTTGCAGTTCCTCCTCAAAAACAAACAAACAAAAAACAAACAGAGCAAGAGTCTAGAGGAGACTTTGCTCTAGGTTTGTTGGAAAAGAAACACAACAGAACTTGCCAGCCTACATTCTACAAAATTATAACCACACAACTTTGTTTAAGCTCTCCTGCTTCAAGCTTGCAAACAAACTGGCCTTGTATACAATGCCTGGCTTGGCATGTTGTGTAAATTTACCCACTGTCATTGCTTTAGAAAACTGTTCAACTCTTTACAATTGTTCTAATAATGTTTGTGGAAATAACACTCTTGTATGCTTTTCCTATTAGCAATGGCCTTTAAGGATGGGTGAGTTTTTCATAGCTTGCACTGAAAAATTAAGAAACAGGATGCATTTTTAATGAGCCAAAACAAATTTGGGCAATTAACCTACCATTTAGCTAAAAACTAGAGAGAAATTACTATGCACACACACTTCCTAAATTTGTCACTCCAACTCCAACGCAGAAGCTTTAAAGACTCTACAATGTATGTATTTCTAATATTATTTCTGCTTTGGCTTTCATCCGAAAGGGGACCCCAGTGCTATTTACAATTTTAAACTCGACAAGAATTTAAAAGCTTTTAACAAATTTAACAACAAATTTAGAATAGGGAAAAAACTACTTTAGAAAAAAAAGATCCCTATGACCATCCTGTAGCTGCAAAGCAATTCAATTTATTTATTTATAATTTATTTTGTTTTTTTAATCTTTAGATTTTTTTATTCATTCTCTCACTTATAAACCACTATTCCCTGATGAGGGGACTCAAGGCTGCTCTGGGTGTCAGAGTCCAAAAGCAAGCTCTTCAGAACTCTGACAATACATCTTGACCCCATATCAGTGGGGGAATATGTTCCATGACCTACAACAGCAAACCATAACTTTTACATTGCAGACAGTGGCCTCTAGTGGCCAGCTCCAGTAATGTGCTATAGAAATACATATGTATTTAATATCAGAGAGTAAACAAAACAACAAAAAAGGCAAAAAACATTTCAAGATTTTCTACTGAATATTTTTAGACCCACCAATAACTGAAACCCTGGATACTGAACCAACAGATATGGGTGTGGCGGGTGTAACCTTTACTTTTATTATTTACAATGCAATATTAAATGATACCAATAACTCTTACATGAGATGCAATCTGGAATATAAAGTGTATTCAAAATAAACATTAAGGGAAGAAAAAACAATAAAGAAAGAGCAGAAGATATAACAAAGATTAGGCCCAATCTCAGACTTCTCACCACCCAGCAGAGTTCCATTTTAGAACTTCTCTTTGGCTACAAGTAAACTGACCAGCCTGGTCAAAACCAGGGCACTTATGGATCTGTCACATTCATGGCTTGATTGAAGCTCTTATTATTTTCCATTCTTTAGCTGTCAAGATCATTGATGACTTCAGGAAGGGAAATTTTAAGCCTTCTCTTTGAGGCTGCTTGAATATCTATTATTTCAAGAGAGAATTTCCAGGAACTGGTCATACCCAGATAATGGCTAATCTTTCTCACAGTAGGTCAGGCGAAAGCAAATGCAGAATGAATTCACCAAAAGGTGCCTTCATTTTGGCAGTCTCACATCTGGCCTAGACATGGAAGAAGAAGATCACATAGTTATGCATGTTCCTTGCTTTGTTTCACTGCTATGTGAATTTTAATGTCACAAGACAATACTTCTGTTTTATTGACTACACCAAGGCCTTTGACTGTGTGGACCACAACAAAATATGACAAGTAATTAAAAAGAGATGGGAATACCAGAACACCTTTTAGGCCTCATGAGAAATCTGTACATAAGTCAAGAAGCAACAGTTAGGACAGAACACGGAATGACAGAGTGGTTTGGAATAGGAAAAGGAGTAAGACAAGGCTGCATTTTATCACCCTGCTTACTCAACTTATTCACAGAGCACATAATGCGCAATACAGGGATGGAGGAATCACAATATGGGATCAAAATTGCTGGGAGAAACATCAACAATTTGAGGGGGGTTTCTTGGACTGATTACAGATGGGCGTTTGTTGTGATGTAGGGCTTTTGTATTCTTATGCGATGTGGTTTTGTATTTTTATGTATTTATTGATTATTTGATTCTGGATTCATTATTGTATTATTGATTGTATTGATTTATATATTTACTTGTATTGATGTATTACTTTATTGTGACTGTTTAAACCACTTTGAGTCACCCGCGAGTTGAGTAAAACGGTATAGAAATTAAACTTGAAATGTGTTATGTATGTACAATGTTGCTTTAAGAAATGTATGAATGTAACCTGACCACAATTACAATGTAGCCCAGCTGTTAAAGGAACGCGAGTAAGCTGCCCATAGAGGGCAGCTGCGAGCGTTCAACTCACATGGTTCTCATTCCTCAAATCACCGGCAGCCGTGGGAATTCCCCCGTGCTATCAATAACTACAGAAGAGGGGCGTGACTGGGGACGACGTCACGCCGGTAGCAGCCAATGAGCTACCATGCAACAAGATTCAAAATGTATTGTACTGCTGGTATATAATGTGATGTACCTCCGCCATTATCACATGTTCATCCTGATCATCAACCAATAAACCTGTGTTAGTCCTCACTGCGACTCCTTCTTTGTCTTCCGTGCAAGACACTAAATTGGCGACGAAGATGGGATTATGGCGAATCCCAAGGTCAAGCCTTACCAGTTCGATGTCAGCGAGCCCGAACAATGGGAGCTCTACGAGTGCCAGTTCCGGCACGCGATGGAAGCCGCGGGCGTCGATGACGACGCGAAAATGCGCTCCTACTTCCTGGCCCAGGTGGGGCCGGCCACGCTGCGTATCCTGGTGAACCTGGTGGCCCCCTGGAAGGTGGACGTGGTGCCCATCGACCGCATTCTGGAGCTGTTGGGCGAGCATTTCCAGCCTCCCGTGTCGATCTTCCCAGCCCGGGTCGCATTCCACAGGCGAGACCAGCAACCGGGCGAATCCGTGTCCGCCTACGCGGCGGCCCTCAGGCTTGCAGCGGTGCACTGCCAGTGGGACGACCTGGACCAGGCCCTCCAACACCGCATGCTGTGTGGTCTGAGGGACGAGGAGCTCCAGCGGAAGCTGATGACCCGCGACTACCGCCTCACGTTCAACGAGGTACTGCGGAAGGCCCAAGCGGCCGAGGTGGCCAGGAGCGGGGTCAGGGTGTTCAAGTCCCGAGGGGCCACGTCCGAAAGGGCCAAGTCACCAGTACAGGCGGCCCGGTGGACACCAGCGAAAGCGGCCTGGCGGGCCCCCAAGCCGCCCGCCGGCACACCAACGGCGTCCGAGGAGTTGTCCATGATGGCAGACCCCTGCTCCAGCGAGGACGACGACGTCCAGAGGGTCAAGAAATGAGGAGAGAAGCGGCAAACCCGCGAACGGCAAGACCGCCACTGCGATGGTTGTGGGGCGTCCCACGACCACACGAGGTGTCCGTTCTGAAAGGCCGAGTGTCACAATTGCGGCCGAAAGGGACACATCGCCCGAGTGTGCAGGCGCGGGCGAGTCGAGGACAAGGGCAATTCGAGCCATTCCCAGACGCACCATCGGAAGGCGGCCGGCACCAGGAAGGTCTCAGCCGACTACAGCGAGGCAGGCGTGAACTGCGTGGGCATGGAGCACCGGCATTTTTTCGTAGAGGTACAGTTACAGGGGCTCCCAGTGAGGATGGAGATAGACTCGGGGTCGTCCTATTCCATCCTGTCCCAAAAAGAGTTTATGCGCATTCCCCCAGATGCGTGGCCCAAGCTGCGGGCCATGAAGTCACACCTACGGGACGTGCAGGGAAATGGGATCCCAGTGTTGGGGGTGGGGAACTTCAAGGTGAAGTTCAAGAATTACTCCGAGAAACTGCCCCTAGTGGTCCTCAAGGGGGGGAGGTGCTGCCTTTTGGGAACGCAGTGGTTCGCTACCCTGGGAATCGAACTGTCCGGCATTAACGCCATAGAGACTGACCCAATGCGGGACGTGTGCAACGCACACCCGGATGTTTTCAAGAAGGGGCTCGGGACTTACAAGGGCCCCCCAGTTTCCTTTGACTTGGATCCAGAAATCCAACCTATACGCCTCAAGCCAAGAAGAGTGCCTTTCGCCCTCAAGGACAAGATCGAGGCGGAACTGGACAAATTGGTGGGGCAGGGGATTTTGGTTCCAGTTGATTCGGCGGAGTGGGAAACGCCGATTGTTATGGCCCTTAAATCAAACGGGGAGGTTAGGATTTGTGTGGACTATAAATGTACGATCAATAAGGCCATTCGGCCAAATGCATATCCGGTACCCGTGGTCAGCCATTTACTGGCCACGCTACATGGGGGGAGGTGTTTTGCCAAGCTAGATCTGGCGCAGGCATATCAGCAGCTCTCTGTAACCCCGGCTGCTGCCGCTGCGCAAACGATCGTAACGCACAAGGGGGCATTTAAGGTAACGCGCCTTCAGTTCGACGTGAATTCGGCCCCCGGAATCTTCCAGTCCCTCGTGGAACGCCTTTTAAAGGGGCTTCCAGGCGTCCTCCCATATTTCGACGATGTGTTGATAACAGCGGGGGCGAATCAGAACTAGCGCAAAGGCTAGACAGGGTCCTTTCAATATTCGAGAAGGCGGGCCTCCGACTGAGATGGGACAAATGTGTTTTCTTTGCGAGGGAGGTTGAGTTCCTCGGGTTCAAAATAACCCCGGAAGGCATCAAGCCCTCCGAGTCCAAGGTTGCAGCTGTGCAAAAGGCCCCTCGCCCCACCGCGAAACTGGATCTGCAGTCATTTCTAGGGCTCTTAAATTTTTACCATTCCTTCCTGCCGAGGAAGGCATCCGTTGCAGAGCCACTGCACGCGCTATTGAAGAAAGAGGCGGTTTGGCGGTGGGGAGATAGGCAAGAGAAAGCTTTCAGGGAGCTAAAGGCACTTCTATCCTCGAATGCTGTCCTGACCCACTTTGACCCAAGGAGACCAGTAGTTCTAGTCTGTGATGCGTCCCCAGTGGGGGTGGGGGCGGTTCTATGCCACGTGTTGGAGAGCGGGCAGGAAGCCCCGACAGCGTACTACTCAAGGTCCCTCTCGAAGGCTGAGCGCAATTACGCGCAAACTGATAGGGAGGCCCTGGCCATCATCGCGGGAACGAAACAGTTCCACGACTTTTTATACGGCCGCGAGTTTATGGTAGTGACGGATCACAAGCCACTTCTGGGGATCTTCACTACCGGCAAACCCACACCGCAAATTCTATCCCCCAGGATGCTGCGTTGGGCTATCTTCCTCAACGCCTACCAGTATGAGCTGGTCTATCGCCCAGGGAAGGAGATCTCCCATGCGGACGCGCTGTCCCGATCTCCCCTCCCAAGTGTAGGGGACTCCACATGCGAGGTAGAGCAGGACCACCAAGTCCTGCTGATCGAGTCTCTCGACTCACTCCCCATTCTTTCAGCCGACCTCGCCAAGGCCACGGCGGCCGACAAGATGCTGGCCCAAGTTAGTTCCTGGGTGAGGAAAGGGTGGCCCACTACTCCCCCCGAGGAACATTTCAAGCCATTTGTCAGGCGTAGAGTAGAGCTTTCGCTGGAAAGGGGCTGCTTACTCTGGGGCCAGCGGGTAGTTATCCCAGAGAAGCTGAGGGCCAAGGTACTGAAGCTACTGCATACCAGTCACCCCGGGATCGTGCGCTCCAAGGCTCTGGCCAGGAGTTTTTTTTTGGTGGCCCCAGATAGACGCGGATATAGAACGTTTAGTGGGCACGTGTGAGAGCTGCCAGAGCTCTCGGCCCGAGGAGTCCCGGTTACCCCATAGGGAATAGGACACGGCCCACAGGCCATGGTCCCGGATTCATGTCGACTTCGCTGGCCCTTTCCGAGGGGCCATGTTTCTGCTGGTAGTCGACTCCTACTCCAAGTGGTTGGAGGTAATCCCCATGAACAGCACCTCCTCTGCGGCAACCATTAAACAATTGCGCAAGCTTTTTGCCTGTTTCGGCCTGCCAGACGTCCTTGTTAGCGATAACGCTAGTACCTTCACGTCTGCAGAGTTCAAGATGTTTATTGAGCGGAACGCCATCAGGCACATTACCGCTGCCCCGTTTCACCCCACCACAAACGGTCAGGTAGAGCGCCAAGTGCGCACTACGAAAGACGCACTGCGGCGCATGGGTCCCGGTGAGTTGAACCTTCATCTGTGTCAGTTCCTCATCTGCTACAGGACAACCCCCCTAGCTTCAGGATTTTCCCCAGCCGAACTCCTCATGAGGAGGCGTCCGGTAACACTCTTTGACCGGATGGATCCGTCCAGGGTGGAGGATGAAGGGAGAAATATAAACATAGGGGGAGAGAGCTCCAAAGGTTTTTCGGTAGGGGACCCGGTTCACTGCAGGAACTACGTGGCCTCGGGGCCAGCGTGGGTACCAGGGACAATCACTGAGCAGACGGGGCCAGTATCCTACAGGGTCGAGACTAACTCGGGTCTACTCTGGAGAAGGCACGCAGACCAACTCAGAAGGCGAGTCACCAGTGAAGGGGAACCGGCGTTAGGGTCCTCCCCCACCCGCATTACCCAAGGGGGAGACACGGCGGAATCCGCGGGTACAAATGCATACCCTGGACTTTCAGCCACAGAGGAGGATACTTTGAAAGAGAGAGATGAGCTTGATTATGATTATGAGTTGCAGTACCAGGGGGGGTGTAGCGGAGTGGTCCCCCACCCGTCCTAGCGAAAAGAGGGGTTTCAGTTCAGCCCCTGGTACCTCCAGTCCCCCCAGTCCTTTTGTTTTAGAATATACCATAGCTCCAGCTCCCCGGAGACAAACACCCCCAAGACAGGCAACGGGGGGGGGAGTCCGCCCACCACAGTCTCTAGAACTCCCGGGCAGGTAACGGTGGGTGGCGAGGCCACGAGGGCCTCTTCGTTGGTCCCGAGTTTCGTACTGGGGGGGACCCCAAGCTCCTCAAACGGTAGGCAGGGGTTCACTTCCCAACTGTTCATTCCATTCCCATCCCCCAATGCAAGGTTACCGCAGAGTCCACGCCGAGCCACTAATGAGTCCCCCCTTTCCATTGCAGGACAGGACTCCGCGGAACCAGGAGCCTTCGGCTCCCCTGTGTTAAGTCAAGCGGGCGCACGCCCCAGGCGCACGTGCGGCAAGCCACAATGGTTGAGGGACTTTGTCCCATCCTAGGGGGGAGGGATGTTATGTATGTACAATGTTGCTTTAAGAAATGTATGAATGTAACCTGACCACAATTACAATGTAGCCCAGCTGTTAAAGGAACGCGAGTAAGCTGCCCATAGAGGGCAGCTGCGAGCGTTCAACTCACATGGTTCTCATTCCTCAAATCACCGGCAGCCGGGGAATTCCCCCGCGCTATCAATAACTACAGAAGAGGGGCGTGACTGAGGACGACGTCACGCTGGTAGCAGCCAATGAGCTACCGTGCAACAAGATTCAAAATGTATTGTACTGCTGGTATATAATGTGATGTACCTCCGCCATTACCACATCTTCATCCTGATCATCAACCAATAAACCTGTGTTAGTCCTCACTGCGACTCCTTCTTTGTCTTCCGTGCAAGACACTAAAAAATGAAAATGAAATACACCTATGTCTTGTTATCCATGAAACATAACTATAGTTTCTGAGCAGTTCCAAATTGACACACACTATTAACTACTTGATTAGTGTGGCCTCAGTCTTTTAAATTAGGTAAAGAAATATTTTGCTGGAGCAATTGACTAAAATGCATACTTTAATCTACAGAAAATATAATTTTTCCTCAAATTAATTTGAAGTAATAGATGCATGAAAATGTATTCAAATGGATAAGAAAGTACCTAAATTTATTATCATTTAACGAAGCATTTGGTATACATTTACAAGTAGCTCTGAGAATGGCTTTAAAATATTACAAATTTATTTATTTCAGGGGTTCTCAACCTTTTCAAGATGAGGGTCAGGTCACACTCCCTCAGACAGCTTTGGGGCCCCACAATATCTCCATCTGCTCAGTCTCTAACCTTCCTCTTTTGAGGGGTAAGATCTGAAGGAGGCATCAACTTCTGTTGATCTAAAAAAGCAGAAGCCCTGTCACACTGAAGTTTCTCCTTCAAGTGCCCCAATTTAACACAGATTAGAGAGAGAAAGGATAGATTTACTCCTGCGGTAGTTAAATAGCAGTACTGAAGCCAAAGCTCTGTTCACAATTTGAACTCAATTCTGAGAGGTTCAAGGTTGAGTCAGCCTTCCATCCTTACCAGGTAGCTAATATAAGTACTCAGTATGTTGAGGGCAAAATGCTAATTAACTTGGTCAATCCCCCTACACACGTGAAAAACAAGGTGACATCACTTTTAATGAAGCCATGTGTATTGTGACAGGATGCCTCAAACCTACACCAGTTGAGAAAACATGTCCTCTCATTGGTATCACTCCACCTAAGATCAGGAGAGAAGTAGCAGTAGACACCGAGTGAAGTAAGCAAGACACCCTCTGAACGGATATGAGCCTCAAGTCCGCCAGCTCAGATCAAGGAAGAGCTTTATGGCAAGAACAAACATTCATGAGAGCACACAAGAGCAAAACCAAATTAGAAGATGGAGGATGGAGCTCACTGGACAAGGAACATTAAAGGAGGCTCTAGCTGCGGAACTCAACCTCCCCTACGTCACTTGGAAGACCTTGAATAGGCTGAGAGTAAGAATCCCTCAACGCAAGACCAACATGCTCAAGTGGGGGCTGCTGGCAGACAACACGCTGTGTGAATGTGGAGAGATACAAAATCCTGCTCATTTACTGTTCTGCCGATTACTGCCAGAAACATGCACCAATGAAGAAGTTTGGTCAATGACAAAACCAAGAAAGTGGCTTCATTTTGGCAGTCCAGTTTGATTGGGACAGGAAAGAAGAAGAATGTTTATGTATATGTTTATTCAATTTATATCCCGCCCTACTCAACACATGGCCGACTCAGGGCGGCTAACAACATATAAATGACCCCAGGGCAACCCAAGGGGTTTACATATAAGATACAAGATACAATGTTCAAAATACAATAATAAATACAATGTTTCAAGTAAATACAATAACACAAATCACAATATAAAGCAAAACAATCCACAAAATGCAAAATAGCTGTGAACCACCAAGAAGAAAATGCTCTAAGTGCTATGTGGTGATATTTAAATGTAATTACTACTGCTGTTGCTGTTGCTATTGCTTTTTGCCCTTTGCACTTGTGTGCCACCACACTTTCATCTTATCCCTCCCAAACAGGAAGGAAGTTTGTACAGTATAGGAATACAGAGAACAGAATTCAGAGGCGACCAAACTACTGTATATGACATTATTCACTGGCTTAATACTACACATATTTATATCTGGGGTTTTTAAAACCTTTTTGGAAATGTAAATTCATTAATAGGCAGGGACTTTACCAAGGCCCTGGTTTAAGATACAGGTATACACTATAAGAGTGATGGTGAACCTTGACACTCCAGCTGTTCTTGAGTGTCAATTTCCAGAAGCCCTGATCAGCAGGAGTGCTGACTTGGGTCTCTGGTAATTGAAAACCAAGAACACCTGGAGTGCCAAGGTTCACCATTACAGTACTATAACATTCTATAGGCATTATAAAAGCTGAAATTTCTTTCTTTTCTCACCCTTCCAGTTTCCTTTTCCTATTTTGCAAAATTAAAGAATATTTCAAAGTAGAATATTAGCATAATGAACCACTAGGAGAGAATTGCAATTGCTATTAGCCTTTAAAACATGTAATCTAATTTCTTGGCAATGATAGTATCTTGAGGCAACCACTTTTATTGTTTTATTACTTTGGGTAAAAACACTTTCATTTCTAATGTTTAAATCAGTCTCTGCTTCTCACTTGGTAAACTTTTGCTGCTCTTTTCTTTTCTAAGAAACACAACTCCCAATGGTTTTCAATGAGGTAAAAGTAAAAGGTCTTCCTTGCGCAAAAGCCAATCAGGTCCAACTCTAGGGGGCAGTGCTCCCCTCTGTTTTCAGCCAAAGAGTCAGTGCTATCTGTGTCTGTAAGCATTTCTGTGGTCATGTAGCAGGCATGACTAAACCCTTGAGCACACAGAACACAGTTACCTTTGCTGCTGAAATAGTCCCTATTTATCTACTTGCAATTTCCTGCTAGGTTGGCAGGAGCTGGGACAGATGACAGGAGCTCAGTCTGTCATGCAGCACTCAGATCTCAAACTGCTGACCTGCTGATCATCAAGCTCGACATCTTAACCACTAAGAAAATGCAATACCAATCTTTTTCAATACAATGTCCCAAATAATTTTGGCTACCATTTTCACTCTTGCAAAATGTCAGTAATGTGGCAAACTGCATGAGGTGAAAAGGAACCATCGATCTATGTACAGTAAAACCCCTACTTATGAAAAAGTCAGTTCTGTAGGCTTTTGCTTAAATTGTTTTTTTAAGTAACTCAAAGCAAACCCATAGGAAAAATGAAATTTTTATGTAACTTGAAGCAAACCCATAGGAAAAAGAATCTTTATGTAACTCAAAGCAGACCCATAGGAAATCGTGTAAATCAAGACATGGTTTTAGCACAAAATCCTTATGTATGTCAAATTTTATGTAACTCGAAGCATATGTAAGTCGGGGTTTTACTGTAATAACTTTACAGTGTTTTGGTATCCCCCTCCACCCTGTCACATTCCATCCATGTTTCAAAACAGTGGGACCTCGCTTAAAGAGCATAATGCGTTCCACGGCATTGCTCTTTAAGCAAGTTTGCTCTTTAAGTGAAACACCATTGTAAGTGACCAATTGTGACTTCTGGCAGGGGGGGGGGATTGTGAACCCCAATTTAGTTATTAAGTGAGTTCTTGGTTGGTTTTAGTTGTTAAGTGAAGCAACCATTCAGAGAAAATTCTGCTCTTTAAGTGAGTTAGTCTCTAAGTGAGGTGCTCTTTATGTGAGATTTTACTGTACAATATACTGCATTCATTACTGTACTTTTATTTTACTAATGCAAATTACACTGAATTTCTTGCAGATTCAGTATGTTGAATGCTACATGGAATTAATTTATCAGCTTGCTCCTAAAAAGAAGATCTCTTGCCAAACTGTACCCTGTATGGGAAGATATACTCAAATATTTCATAAATGCAACTGAGTATTTACAGAGCCAGAGGTTGAGAATTTGATTCGCCACTGTGCCTCTTTGACTGGGGCTGGACTTGATAATCTATAGGGTCCCCTCTAGCGCTACAGTTCTAAGATGATGACGATGATTTACCAGTGTAGTCTTAAGTGATACAAGATTTTTGGGATAAAGGGAAGGAAAACAAGATGAATCAGTGCATGAAGTTAATATTGTACTGCCCTGATGCTTTGCCAAAAATTAATAACATAAGAACAGCCTTGTTGGAACAGGCCACAGCCCATCTAGTCCAGCATTCTTTCACACACAGTGGCTCACCATTTGCTTCAGGGTATTATTCCCAAGCAAATGCCTTCACCTGCTTAGGATTCCCTGGAAATGGCATTGAGAGATATCCTGCCTATCTCTCCAACCCGGAGGTTGTCCTTAGGTATCCATAATTATAGCCATTGATACCCTTTTCTCCATGAACTCGTCTAATCCTTTCTTGAAGCTGTCAAGACTGACAGCTGTCACCACTTCTTCTGGCAGGGAGTTCCATAGACCAGTGATCCTCTGGGTGAAATAGTACTTTCTCTTATTTGTTTGAGAACTAGTACCCAAAAGTTTCATGGAGTGCCCCCTAGTTCTAGTGTTATGCGATAGGGAAAACAGTTTTTCCTTATCTACTTTGTTCACACCGTTTAGCTACTGCCAGCAACCATTAACATCTTTTGCTCTCATAAACAATTCAGGGTCTCTTCTCTTTGCAGTATCAAGTCTCTTACCCACAGCCCTATGTGAATCTGCTTCCTTCAAATACCATTCCTTCACATAGTTATCCCATAATAACAGGGCCCCATGGAGTCTTGTCATTAATAAGAAAAGCTTAAGGATGGCACAAATAATTAAAACAAGAGAGCAATGTTGCCTGGAACACTAAGTTGGATCTCTCATTAATTTCAACAGAAATGCTTATTGCACACACCAAGAAACAAAATAGTGAGCACAATTTTAACTTGTATAGATGAAGTCAGCATGTTTTATGGACTATCACTCTCAGAGGGGTTAGAAAACCACTGTTCTTCTTTAATGAAATTGCCAACCTGAGCTTAATGGCAGCATGTATATGGACTCTGTGGTATTTGACTATTTTTCCTCAATCAAACATCTGTGTCCTTAATAATTTATGTAATCTTAACAATTCCCTTTGCTTTTATTCAAACAGAAGCCAGAAGCCAAGTTAGATCTCAGCCAGAGTTTCCCAGATATCACAAAAATATTTTTGACCTATGTAAACCTCTCATCGAATGTTTTACATTAATATTAGTAACAACAATCCTACTGAATTCTTCTAGATTTAGCAGAAAGCTTTGCAAAAGTATAAATAAGTGGCTAGCTATTAAACCATGGCTGCATTTAAGTACCTGGTGTAGCAGTTTGTTCTTTTAAAAAGAACCTACCTGTCTGGCCAGGTTATCCTGCAATGGTAATAGAATAGCCCATATTGCCAGCGACTCAGTGCTGAGTGTCAGGTGGCATTTAACTAACCTGACAACCCTGAGGACTAACGGCCTTGGGTGGTGAAGTCCACAGGGAAGGGTGATGGTCCCCAAGTGGATTAAATCCCACTTGAATCCATCTTGATGGAGGGCAGCAGCTTCATCCATATTGGCCTGGGGCTGAGGAGGACTTTGCGTGCCAAAAGGGCTCAGGACCAGAAAGTGACTCACAGAGCTGGTACAGGGATCATGCTATGATGTGGAAGGCAGATGAAAGGCCACTGTATTATATTCTCTGAACAGTCTTTGTCAGAGAGGAATCTTATGGGGAAGTTACTTTTTTAAAGCTACTTTGTATTCATTAAGGTGAGGTGGTGGGATTGCTATCTTTCATAAGTCTGTAGTCTAACATGTAGTTTAGAAAGAGCAACTGTGACTCCATTTTGTTCTGTACTTTTAAAGCACTCACATACCACCTCATTAGTGAGCCAAATGACCCAGACAGTGCCTAATTAGTAAAGTCAAAAACCAGACAGTAGACGGTCAACTCAGATGGTCAACCTAGATAACAAACACCTGACAGTCTTAGTTGGCACCCAGCCCTAATTCCAAAGGGAGGGGGGAGATGACATTCCAGGATGCCCATGTATGGTTCTTCTTATGAGGCAATACCTGCAGATGTTTTGCTGGCATAACACCAGCCTCATAAACAATTAGCTCATAAAATAGTTACATCATGGGCATACCTAGGATTTCATATGGAGGGAGGAGGACATTCCTAGCACCCCAAAAAGAGTTTAAAAATAGCACTCACAAAGCGAGATTGAGATCAGATGGGAAATTGGGATATTGATACACCTGAACTAATGATCCATCACATTACTGGATAGGGCAATCCAGCCCGTTTGGACTTATAAATTTTATACTTGATTTGGACTTAGAAAATAATTCAACACCATGGAAATACAAATGGGTTTTAATTCTACCAAACGAGTTATTCGCTTGGATTAATTTTATCCAACACTTGGATTTATAAATAAAGCCTTTTCAAGGTATATTTTGTTTCCAGTGGTTTTTCTTAGCTCTCTCTCTGGAGAAGGGAGCCTACTTTATGAAGACCAGATAGAGCATTGGCTCATCAAAGGGATTTAACTTCTAAACAACCCTCCTATTGTTTGGGCTACTGCCAGAGACAAAAGGACCCTCATTAAGGTTTCATTGCCTCGCCTAGAAGGAGTCTCTCAGGGAGGCTGAGTTCGAACTAGAAGATAACTTTTTCTTATCATCTCAAGGTTCCAGTCAGCAGGGCCTTTGATGTTCACAAAGAAAGGGTGGTTGTGTGTCAGGGGTGGCAAAGTAGGTGTGTCAGGGGTGGCAAAGTTAACCATTTTTAATTGGCTACCCTAATCACTACCAAAGATACTTGTTACACATCAGCACAAGTGCCAGCCCCCACCAATGAGCCAGTTTTTCCCTGGACAGAAGAAAGCCTTGCCATCCTAAAGAAATTTAAGACAGGTGCGTTCTTAACAGGACCACATGGACAACCGGGCTTCTCTCCTGCATGAGTGGTCCCATGAAAAAGAAAAAAGGCAGAGTGGATGCGTTGCGGGGTGGAGAAGTGGTCACTGATAATCTTCATGGCTCATTGCCATGATGATTGCCTATATTCGGATTCAGATACAAAATAAGAAGAACCTGAAACTCAATACTTTTTCAACAGTGTTAAGCAAAACACTACCAACTATACCTACTAGGAGAATGTCAACAAAGTGAATTTCAGCAGCAAACTGCTACCAGTTAAAAGTAGCCCTTGTTTTTCTCATGACACATTAGTTGTGTGAATTGGTGCACAATAAGAAAAACAAGCTTTGACTACTGAGCTAGTAGCAATTCATAGCCCATGTAAGTTTTTTGAATTAATGACATTTGTCACCTGTCAGTAGCAGTCACAGCCCTGCGAGTGCTTTAAAGGCCATTTTGTCCCAAAGCTTAGGAGTTTGTTGTTCCAGAAAAATGTCAGGAACAACATGGGATAGAATCACATCAAACATTTCTCCAGTCCTGGAGGCCTATCTCCAGTTTTTCAAGGCAGGGAAAGGATCAATTCAGCTGACCATCCGCAGAGGGTGCCAAAACAACTCTCTTTAAGGTCTAATATTGTCACTCCAAATATATTATTTTTCACAGTTTGAACTAAATCCCTTGAGAAAACACACAAAAGCAAAACAGTTTGACCGGGAAGCAGGTAATTTCACTTGTCTCAGAAATTTAAAAAAAGGATAATTATATAAAACCTATGGAAGAAATAAACATTCCAAGAAACATTAAAAAGGCCTGGATATTATTAAAGCAACTTATTAATGACCGAACTATAGGTCCTACTCATGTAAACATTTCAGCAAATCAAACAGGCCATCAACCCCTCAATAATGGCAGATCTGGACATCACCATAGGAAATTAAAACTTTAACTTGAAAGAAGTGAAGAAAGAATTAGAGGCCAATGTCCTTATAAAATCATCCAGCTTAAGTGAATTAGAAAAAAAAAGTACTTGTAGCTGCAAAAATGACATGGAAGCAAACCTGGATAACATCTACTGATAAAATCTTTTGACATAGTAACAAAAAGTAGCTCCATAATTTCTTTAATAATTGTCTTGACTCTCTCGGAATTCTGAAAACCTGGAGGAAGGCACAGATGATTGCTATTTTAAAACTTGTTAAAGAACCCACAGACTCAGAAATAACCTGTAGGCTAATCTCGCAATTTTGCCATTTTTGCAAAGTCATGGAAAAAATGGTTCTTAACTATCTAATGGAAGAAGTCGAATCACTCTTTACAACACAACAGGCCAGCTTTGCACTTGTGAAGAACCGTGGAACACAAATTTTAGATTTAATACAACATGCTGAGGATGGCTTTGAAAGTAGGAAGATCACAGAGGTAGCATTTGCTGGCTTCTTGGCTGTTCATCATCAACTACAACTACAAAAAATCTATAAACTAAACAAGGAGAGTAAACTAAACATAACATAACCCATTTGCAAAATCACAGATTTTATGTTAACACTGAAGAACAAGACAACGAATGGAAGACTCAAAAAATGGTATTTTGACCATTCCAGTCCATAAGCTGCTCATGCAGAAACAGAAAATAAAGCCACAAGTTGAAATCCAAAACATAAGCAGTTCTCACAGAGGCATACCTGTCAAGTTTTGAATTTGAAAATAAGGGAAATTTTGGCCACACCCCTCTGTGGGTGTGGCCAAATCTGTGGGCATTGCCAAATATAGCCATGTGACTTGCTGGGCTCTAGTCATGCCTGCCACATGGACATGAAAATGTCTGCAAACACAGACAGCACTGGCTCTTTGGCTTAAATGGAGATGAGCACTGCACCCTAGAGTTGGATACGACTGGCAGATTTTACTTTCTTAGGATCAAAGATTGCTGCAGATGGTGATTGCAGCCATGAAATAAAAAGCCGACTGATTATTGGGAAAGAAGCTATGAGAAACCTGGGGAACATAGTTAAAAGTAGAGACATCACCTTGCAAACAAAAAAATGCACAGTCAAAGCAATGGTATTCCCGGTGGTAATGTGAGAGCTGGACCATTAGGAAAGCTGAGCGCAGAAAATTAGATGCCTTTGAAATGTGGTCTTAGAAATAGGTCGATCCTAGAAGAAATCAACCATGACTGCTCATTAAAGGTCAAATAGTAAAGATGACGCTAAAGTACTTTGGACATCAAATGAGAAGAGAGGATTCACTTGAAAAAGCCTTGATGCTGGGAAAGGTGGAGGACAAAAGAAGGGGTGGCCAAAAATAAGATGGCTAGATGGTATTGTAGATGCAATGGGCACAAAGCTGTCTGGGTCAAAGAACCCTTTTCCCATCTTCTTGGGGGACATTTGTTTTGTTTTCTTTCTTGTTTACTCATTTTTAATTATTATTTTTTCCTGGGAAGCAAAGTACAGAATAGTAAACCAGCCCCCTAGGGTTACCAACTGCTTGTAAGCAGCTTGGCTTTAATGAACTAGCCCTGCACATGGCTAGACACCCCCCCCATTAGGGTGGAGGAGCAAGGGATTAATTCCCCCAAATTAACCAATCTATTTGTTCCTCACTGCAACCAACCAATTGAAGCACCAACACCTGAGAATGTCGGATCCAGCTTAAGGAAGGAAATTAGTAAAGTAAAAAGCAACCTCTGTAGTTTCCAAGCCTCCCAGCAGCTGAGGAGTTAATCTACCTCCAGATGGTTTGTTAGAAGGTGGGGTGCCTGTTGGGCAGGGCGGGGAAACCTTCGACAGCAGTTTTTCCTACTGTAAAAGGAACCCAGCCAGGCAACTGCAAGCAAAATAAACCTCAGCTCTCTCTCTCTCTCTCATATAGTGATCAAGCAACATCCCCCCTCCCAAGTTAACTCTAGAACAGAAACGAAAGCCTCCAGGAGGCAGGGCAGAAACAGCTCAATAAACCATGAGAATGAGAGAGAAGTTTCTGCCCCAGACCAAGAGCTGATTTGCCACTGCATATATGAAATATCGCTCACCTAGAGTAGACTCCCGTTCCATGGTGGCTCCGACCAGCAGCAGCAAAACTGAAGCCTCCATTACCATGTGGCAGGGAAATGAATGAGAAGGTGCCCCCACCACCTTCTCTCTCCCCTTCCACAAGCAAAAAGCCACAGCGGCCTCTGGTGGCAGGAAAAACACAATGCAGCTTCGCCTGTGAGGGCTCCAGTCAGGATTTTTAAAAAATAAATAAATAAATAAATAAATAAATAAGGGATATTACGGGGAAATTAATATAATGGGAGGGGAGTGGGAATAGGGGTAAAAATAAGGGGATTTCCTGGGGAAAACGGGATACTTGATAGGTATGCACAGAGATCAGATCAATGGTTCAGACTGTTTATCCTACTGTCTTATAGTGGCCAACCAAGCACTTCACAAAGGCTCGCAAGCTAGGC
The DNA here is from genome assembly GCA_035047305.1 of Bradypodion pumilum. Lineage (NCBI taxonomy): Eukaryota > Metazoa > Chordata > Lepidosauria > Squamata > Chamaeleonidae > Bradypodion > Bradypodion pumilum. The sequence continues at coordinate 261,848,032 of JAWDJD010000003.1, forward strand.
GTGAAGATGACACCTTCACCTATTCCAGCATTTGCTAGGGTTCTTTTATTGTGTCTAGTAACAACAGCTAAAAATCTCTTGATCAACAATAATTTAAGTAAAGCAGGCTAATAATCACAGTACTTTATGATAACTGACTGAGGATTAATCATCTAATAGACAAGTGGAGCATAATGCCATCAGAAAACTAATTAGGACTTTCTAGAATAAGAAATTCTATCAACGTGCACCTAATAGTGCACAGACTGAATCCTAGATGAAAATGTAGGTCAATTAGCAGACAATCAATTAAGTGTGGTGAAAATAATAATCAAAGACATTTGCTTTCAAGTAGGTAAATTAATTCCTCCAGCTACTTGCAATCAATCCAGAATCGATCAATGGAGAAGCCAGGGAAATTTGTAAGGCATGGACAAAGACAGATGATTCTGAAAGAAGCCCACTGCCTGGCAGTAAATATTTTTTAGTGATGAATGCCTCTCATACAGAGAAACATTTCAGTAGTACTGAAAAGAGTTCACAAGTGGAAGAAGTAGAAGATTGGTACAGCAAAATTCTGACTTACATATGCCTCGAGTTACATAAAATTAGACTTACATAATGATTTTGTGCTAAAACCATGTCCTGATTTACACAATTTCCTGTGTTTGCTTCAAGTTACATAAATATTCTTTTTTCTATGGGTTTGCTTTGAGTTACATAAAAATTTCATTTTTCCTATGGGTTTGCTTTGAGTTACCGTATTTATTCGAGTATAACGCGCAAAATTTTATACCCAAAAAAAGACTCAAAGTTTGGGTGCGCGTTATACACGAGGACTGGGTGCGCGTTATACACGAGCCTCTTTTAAACGAGCCTCAAGAGCACGCCGCGGCCCTCCTCCCAGGCGGCGGCAGGCGCCCAGGTCCCGCTGCCGCCGCCGCTCACCTCCACGCACCCGCCGGGTCGAGAAGGGAACCCTCCGGGGGAGTGCCGCGGCGTGCTCCGCGCTACCCGGGCCGCGCGACTCAAGAAGCCGGCGCCGGGTAGGCACGGAGCATGCCGCGGCCCTCCTCCCAGGCGCCCAGGTCCCGCTGCCGCCGCCGCTCACCTCCACGCACTACCCGGGCCGCGCGACTCAAGAAGCCGGCGCCGGGTAGGCACGGAGCACGCCGCGGCCCTCCTCCCAGGCGCCCAGGTCCCGCTGCCGCCGCCGCTCACCTCCACGCCCTCCTCCCAGGCGAAAAAAATTTTATACCGAGATTTCATGGAAAATTAGGGGTGCGCGTTATACACGAGTGCGCGTTATACTCGAATAAATACGGTACATAATTTTTTTAATTTTTCCTGTGGGTTTGCTTTTTTATTGATTTTTATTAAATTTTTTAAACAGACATACAGAAAAAAAAGGAAACAATAACATTACAATACAGTAATACCTCAAAGATAACCTCAATACAATATTAACTCACATTCATAGAGGCTAGCACATAACAGTACTTATACTGATTGTTTACCATTTAACCACAATATTAGATACCACAATCTAAAATATTATTCAATCAAACAATAAAAGTTTTCTAAGCTACCTCTATAATAATTTTTTAATAATTACAAATCACCCTGTGAATATATACAATGCCCGGAGAGTTTAGTTGCTATTTCAACTCCAAAAACCTCTTTGCGATGGTGCAGGTCCTGAACTGTCATTTACCATAAGAGAATGATCCACAAACGGTTTCCATATATTCCAAAACCTATTCTCTTTTAGATTATCTCGTTTCACTTTAATCTCCCATGTCAATTTGTCATTCAATGCTAGGCTCCACATTTCCTTGTACCATTCTCCGATCTGTATATCTACATCATTTTCCAATTTCTAACTATACATTGTCTACCTGTGGTCAATACAATTTCCAATAATTCTTTTTCCTCCTTATTCAAACCCAAACCTTCCACATTTGTTAAAAGAATGGTACCTGACACCAACTTGACCTTTTTACCCAATATTTCACCAAACTCCCCTTCTATTCTTCCCCAAAAATCCCTTATTTTTTACAACTCCACCACATGTGTTCATATGTTCCATCTGTTTCTTTACATCTCCAACATAACTTATCTCTTTTATTATCCATCTGATAAAGCTTTAGTGGTGTCAAGTACCATTGCCACAACATTTTAAAATTATGTTCTTTAATTCTTACAGACATTGTTCTCATGATCCTCTTTTTCCATTTGTTTCTCCATTCAACCTCCCCAATTTTTATATTCAAATTTTGTTCCCACTTCCGCTTCAAATCTTCCTGTGGATCATTACCCTTGTTCAATATAATATAAAATTTGCTTACAAGACCCTTAATGCCTCTTTCCCCTTTTCTGATCTTTATTACCAAATCCTCAAATTCCGTCTTATTTCTATCTAACCCTGCTTCTCTTTTATATTTTTTATTCCAGTTATCCGCCTTCAATTTCTGAAACCAATCCAAATTTAGCTTCTCAAATATTTTTTTCCTCTTAGTATCATCATCACACACTTTTAACCAATCCTTCAATAAAAGCATCCCATTTTTATCCAATATTTCCATTTTTTCCTTATCTATTTTTATTGGGAAACACCCCATATCCGTCAATTCCAAAATTGGAGAGAGATTTGGAACTATATCTTTCTTTACTTTCTTCCACACTTCCATGAGACCTCTCATCATAATATTATTTTACCTTTTCACCTTGTCCTTTGTTCCCAAAAAATCATACTACCAATGTCTCTATATTCTTTCATCTCCAGTTGCTCCCAAATTGTCTTTTCTCTTGCCAAGATCTTCACAACATTCTTAATTTGAAATGCTCGATAGTATGCTAACAAATTTGGCATACCCAAACCCTCTTTTTTCTGAGACAAGTACCATAGTTTCTTTGGAAGTCTAGATTTTTTACCACCATTACAAAAGCCATTGAACATCTTTTGAAACTCATTAATTTCCTTCTCCTTCAGATGGATCGCTAGTGCATCAAATAAATTAATCTTTGGCAACAATATCATTTTACAAATAGCGATCCTTCCGAACCATGACAGCTTCAACTTCTGAAACTCTTGTATTTTATTCTTAAATTCCACTCTCAAGCTGTCATAGTTCAATCGTTTAAGTTCTTCTAATTTATTTGAGATAATTATCCCCAAATACTTCAGCTTATCTTTAATTTGTATATTAAGTGTCTCCACATTCCTACCCATCTCACTTGCTCCCAAGTTACACAACATCAATTCTGATTTATCCCAATTTATCATTAATCCAGTTATAGCTTCAAATACCTGTATATGATCTTTGATCCTGTCCATTACCAGCTCCGGGTGTTTCACCATAAGCAATGTATCATTTGCATACATGCTCACTTTGTTACCCATAATCCCTTCTATATTTAAATCATCCCTTATATTTTTAGCTAGAATCTCCATTGCCATAATAAATAAGATAGGAGATAATGGACAGCCCTGCCTAGTACCAGCCTCTAAATTTACCACATCAGTAAGCTCCTCATTTACTCTAACCCTAGCGTTCCCTTTTTGATATAATAAATCTATTACCCTATTGAATCTATCCCCAAACCCATATTTTTTAACTATTTCTTTAATTGAAGACCACTGTAATGAGTCGAATGCCTTAAAAATATCTAATGATAATAAACCCACCTTTTCCTTAGTTTGGTTAACGTTATCAATTAAATCTAATACCCTTCTAGTCAAATCCGCCATATGCCGACCTTTTAGGAACCCAACTTGATCTACATTTATGTATTCCCCCATAAAACTGTTTAATCGATTAGCCAATATTGCTGTGAAGATCTTAGCATCCTGATTTATAAGTGAAATTGGTCTGTACGATTCCACTCTTTCGAGATTCTTGCCAGGCTTTGGCAGTAGAACGATTGTGGTATTATACCATGAAGTCGGAATTGATCCTCCATCTAAGATATAATTATATAGCTTCACCAATTTTGGAACTCTACCTCCTTAAATTCTTTGTAAAACTCTGTCGATAATCCATCATCCCCCAGAGCTTTCCCCGTCTTCAACCACTAATCACCTCCTTAATCTCTTTATCATTAATCCTTTCCTCCATTTTCTCCCTATGTTCTTGTTTTATTCCATTCCCTAATTGTCTCTCCAATATCTTTTTAAGCTTCTCCAGGTCTACTTCCTTTTTTGCATATAATAGCTGATAAAATTCCCTGACAATTTTACATTTATCTCCGTTCTTATTACACCTTGAACCTTGCTTATCAACCAATACCCCTATTTCTCTTTTTTCCCTTTTAGCCTTAGCTGCTCTTGCTAATAATTTTGAACTTCTATTACTAAATTCAAAATATTCTCTATTTAAATAAATCAAATCTCGTTTAACTTTATCAATATCCTTACCCATTAGTTCTGCTTTAAGCCTTTGTAATTTCGTAAAAAAAATTTTATCTTTACTTTTCGCATGATCCTCCTGTAATTGTTTTATTTCTCTTTCTTTTTCTATCTGTTCTGCTTTATATTTTTTATATTTAAAACTTGCCAATTTTATACTTTCCCCTCTAAAAACCGACTTCATGGTATCCCATACCACATTAAAATTAACCTCATTATTATCGTTCCACTGCCAACTTTCTTTCCATCTTCCCATAATCTGCTCTTTACATTTCTGATCTTTAAACAAATTAGGATCGTACCTCCAATTTCTAACTCTTCGAGTATCTTTTTGTACTTTCAATTCCAAATATACTTTAGCATGATCCGATTCCTTGATAATCCCAATTTCCATTCCTTCTATGTCTTTAATCAAATTTTCGGTAAGAAAAACATAGTCTATTCTTGAGTAGGTCCCATGAACATGTGAAAAAAAGAATATGCCCTTTCAGAGCCCTTAAACTCTCTCCAAGAATCCTTCAGACCCATAACATCCATCCATTTATCCAAAACCTTCCCTTTCAAGCCAATTCCACTTCTTGATATATTTGTACAATCTAACCCTGACCTTATCAAATTAAAGTCTCCAGCCACAATAGTTTTTGCAACGTTCTCTAATTCCACTATTTTCCGAATTTTTTCAAGGAACTCCGCTTAATGATCATTTGGAGCATAAATATTTACCAACATGATTTCCTCATCCTCCAATTTTCCTCTTACTATCAAATATCTACCCTCTTGGTCAACAACCCTTTTTGTAATCTCAAATCCTAATTTTTTAGAAATCATGATTGCCACCCCTCTTGCTTTTGATGTTCCAAACGCCATCTCATAATGTTGCATCCATCCTAAAAAAAAGTCTATTCGTGTCTTTTGACTTCTGATGGGTTTCCTGTAAAAACAAAATATCTGGTCTATCTTTCTTCAGCGCCAATTCCAGTCTCCGTCTCTTAAGAACAGAACCTGTACCCTTCACATTCCATGATATTATTTTAATACTTGCCATAACCTACTTCCTTTCCAAGCTCTAAATTCTCCATCGGGCGTGCCACCAACCAACCCTTACCCCTATAACATACAAAACTACATAGAACACGCACTATCCCTCTCCCCACTTTCTTACAAAAAAAGCCGCCTTTGACAACCAAAGAGGGGAGAGGGGGAACATGCAAGATGTGCCTTCCTACCGGTGCTACGCGCTATTCACCATTCTATATCGATTAAATGCTTTAAATTGTTATAATCTGATTCTCATTACTCCTTACTTGTCTCCTCCTCCACCATGATCAACGACAGCTCCTCCTCCTCCTCCCTTCGCTGTGGTGTTCCACCTGTTGCCCCACCAGCCTCCTCCCTCCCGTATTCCCTCCCCAATGCTCCCGATTCCATCAATTCCTTCTTAAGATTTATCCATTCTTCCGAATCTACTTTTACCAGTTCCAACAAGCTCAAATACCCCAATGGATTGGTCCCTTCATCTATTACCTGCATTCTTTTATCATAAAAAAGCGCAGTTGCTGCGGAAATCTTCAGTTGTACCTTATATTTTTAGTCATCAATAATTTGGTTACAGGCCTCATCTTATACCTCCAGGTTCTTACTTTCAACGAAATATCATTGTAAACTTCTACGTCAGAGCCATCAAATTTCAAAGCATCAGGACCAGCGCGTTTCAAATGGGCCATTACTTTTAGCTTGTCTGCCCAATTTGCGAATTTTACCAACACATTTCTTTGAACCACCCTCCCTCTTTTTGGGCCCACCCGGAATACACTTATAAAATCTTCCTGGACAAATTCTTTTCCCATATTCAAACCATTTAACCACTGAACCACTCTTTCCCTTAACAAGTCCGGAGTTCGTTCCACGACCTGACGGATCACAATATTCTGCTTTCTCATCATATCTTCCACAGCATCAATCCTTCTCTCTTGTTCCTCCAATTTCAGCTTATTCTCCCGCACCACCTCCTGAGTCCCTTTTATTTCCTTTTTTATGGCAGTTACCTCGGTTTGAACCAATTTCACATTTCCCTCAATTTTTTTCAAAGTTAAGTCCACCTTTTTTGAAAAATCTGCAACAGATGATACCACCTTATCTTGCTTTTTCATCATTTCATTTCTGTCTTTCACCCTTGAATCCTCATTCTTCTCCAATTTCTGAAACAACTTGCCAATTTCCACCATAATTTGGGTTTGATTGTAGGGCACTGTGGGCGGGGATGAAGACTGAGGGGCTTCCTCCATTGGTACTCTTTCCTTCTTCTTAGGCTTAACAGCTGGATCTTCTTCCTTTGCTTTCCCTCTTGTACCTTTATCCATAATAGTATAAAATCCCAAAGTTGCAGATCATTGTAAAAATTAGTCAAACAAATAAGCCTATAACACTGCAACCCCTGGTTCCACAAGTCCAACAGGGAAACGTATATTAAGCAGAAGTCCAAAGAGTTATTGTAATCCACAAAAAAGAGCAGAAGGAACCAATATTCCCAACAGGCAGCTGAGAAGAAAAAAAAGAAGGGCGAACAAGAAAATAATAATCCACAGCGGGTCCGTTTCCCCAAAGCAATCAGTCCAGCCAGTCGTCTTCCACACTGCAATGTAAGTGCTCCAAGGAAACAGTCACCCAAAACTTCTCCTTTAAATCCAAGCCGCCGAAAAGTAAAAAAGAAAAAAAGGGAGGGGAGACTGGAGGGAGAAAAAGCCCAAAATCCAAACAGGAAAGCAGGAGAAGTGAGAAGCAATATTTTCCAAAAAGATTAAGTATTTATAATCCACACGGTGAAGGAGCAAAAAGAAGCCCAATTAATCCTTCTCTTGAAGCGGACAAGTCAAAACACCTTTTTCCAGCGGCTGCTTTAACTTCTGGGTAAAAGCCCCCCTTCTTCTTCTGTGGAACGGCAAACTTTTTCCAAACACTTTAAGCTGGGAAATTCACTGTTACCTTCCAATGTTATAGCCCAGACAAGTATTTTTTTTAAACCACTTTGTTATCGTCGAAACACGGTGTGGTCCTTCTGGTGTGTGAAAAAAACATAAACCCAAACATGATCACTTTCGTTTTCCAGAATCACCGCCATTAACGAAACAATCACTTGTTTTCATCTACTTCCACCCATTTCCATTTCAAAGCCCGGGCTCATTAAACAAGATCTCCAGCTGAGTTTAATCTTTAGTACTCCATTCATGCACTTACATGCAGCTGTTTTCGTGCCAAACAACTTCTTGCCAGCTCCAAAGCTTCTCCGCAGTCTCGCTGATCCCGTTCTCGGCTCCTCGGCAGAAAAGCCGCGACTGCCGTCGCAGGCCTCACTCGCCCAGGAAAACCTCCCGAACTTCGACCATCCGACTTCAAAAGTTCCCAAAATTTTCCAAAAAGACAAGCAAGATTCTTATCTACAGAAGTTGCCACTTTAAAAGTTTCCCATTTCACTCCAACACATTAATTACCACTTTGTTAAGCGCGAGCATCCGAATCAAGATGTTACTCGTCGGCCATCTGTGGGTTTGCTTTGAGTTACATAAAAAACCAATTTAAGCAAAAGCCTACGGAATGGACTTTTTTTTCACAAGTAGGGGTTTTACTGTATAAAGAAAAGTCAGCAAAAGACATTTTTAAAGCATAAAGCCAGTTCCTGTATCGAAAGCCTAATAATTGTTGTTGTTTTTTGCAAGATGACTGCTAAATTCCTCACTCCTCACATTTGTCTGCTTCCTAGATTGGGGTTCATTGCAAGAGATCAAGGGGGAGATCCTCACCCCAAACAAACCCCACACTACTCTTATTCACTTGCTAGAACGATCACCATTCCAGTTCCAAAACTGTGTTAAGATATGATAATAAATCATTGGGTTAGTTTATCAAGTGGACAAAAATATAAAAGCAAGGTAGAGCACCAGTTAAATATCCCTTGTACTAGGTTTGTGTAGATTATGTTGCATTAGAACACTCAGATATAGGGTCACCATAAATCAGAGGCAACTTGACAGCAAAGAACAATAACATCCCTTTGCTAAAAAAATCATTGGATAATTAGGTGTTACATGGTCCCATTTAAATAGCTGACAAAAGAGTTTGTGAGGTATTGTGACCTGCTGTGATGACTAATATGGATTATTTAATTTTTAACAAATTTAGACTGTCTAAAGTGAGAAACTTTTTGTTTATTATATGTTTTATTATACATCTCATTCTTTAGATTACAGTACATTCATTTTCTTTGAAGGTTCATGTTATTAAAACATTTTGTCCCTCATTTATATTTTTTCTGTCATTTTTTAAATCCATCAATTTACCATATAAGTAATGGATTATACATTTCAAGGTCCTTTTCAGAAAGGGCTGAAATGGTAGATAGTAAATAGTTTTCTCTACAGGCAGCTTTTACTGAGCAGAGGTAGCAGTAGTTGTAGGTCTGGCTGTATTTGAGACAAGGGAGTCACACACAACAGAAGAAAATGAAATCCGTCTTGAAGAAATCCAAGGAAGAGAGCATGGAATCAAGAGATAACATGGGAAGGAGTTGAAGATGATTAAGAGAAGGCAAAGAATTGAAAGTAGTCCTGGAATGGTGACTAATATCTTTAATGTTAAAATCTTGCAAGACTACTAGGTCATCCCCGTGGTTCACAGATGAACTGCGGGAACTCAAACGGGCAAAGAAACGCCTAGAGCGCTGCTGGGTGAAGACCCAGGATGACTCCGATTGGACACTAGTTAGAGCCGCTATTAGGGTCTACCTAGTGGCGATGGGGGTGGTGAGTCGGCAATACTTCACCACCCTTATTGCCTCCACTGATAATCACCCAGCCGCCCTGTTCCGGGTAACCAGGTCCCTCCTCGGTAGGGGGAGATCGGTGCCCAGTTGGCAGGGTTCGGCTGAGGACTTTGCTGACCATCTGGTGGAGAAAATCGATCGGATTCGTTCAGGGCTGAATCCCGGCATGGATGGGGAGGGTCGGGGGGGGCACCGGAGCACAGTCTTGCTGTACAATCTGGGATCGATTTGATCCTGTTGTCCCTGATGAAGTGGACAGGCTCCTTGCAGCTGTGCATGCCACTACATGTCCTTTGGACCCCTGTCCCACCTGGCTGGTGAAAGCCTCCAAGGTGGTGACAGGTGGCTGGGTCGGGGTGATAATAAATGCATCATTACGGGAGGGGGTATTTCCTGCACCACTAAAACATGCTTTGGTGCGCCCCCTCCTGAAGAAAATATCCCTTGACCCAGCTGTCCTTAACAACTACAGGCCGGTTTCCAACCTGCCTTTTCTGGGTAAGGTTTTGGAGAAGGCGGTGGCACACCAGCTGCAGAGTGTCCTGGAGGAAGCAGATTATCTAGATCCCTTTCATTCAGGATTCAGGCCCGGGTATGGCACGGAGACGGCATTGGTCGCACTGATGGATGATCTCTGGCAGGAGCAGGATGGGGGTTATCCATCCGTCTTTGCTCTTCTTGACCTCTCAGTGGCCTTCGATACCGTTGACCACGGTATCCTTCTGGAACGGCTCAAAGGACTGGGGATCCAGGGCACCGTGTTGTCCTGGTTTTCCTCTTTTCTGGAGGGCAGTACCCAGTCGGTGTGGTTGGAGAGTGAGAGGTCCAGCCCTAGGCTCCTCAAGTATGGGGTGCCTCAGGGCTCGGTGCTCTCTCCTCTCCTATTTAACATCTACATGAAGCCACTGGGTGAGATCATTCATTCCCACGGGATGCGGTACCATCAGTACACAGATGACACCCAGTTGTACATCTCGGCCCGTGGGGGCCCCAGTGATGCTGTTCAATTCCCATCCGGATGCCTGGAGCCATTGGGGTCTGGATGGGGGCCAATGGGCTTCGGCTGAATCCCAGCAAGACAGAGTGGCTGTGGATAGGGGGCCCCATGTTATCTAGGGAGCTACCATCTTTGATACTGGCTGGGGCTGTTTTGCAACTTGGGGGTCCTTCTGGACTCGCGGCTGCTGTTAGAAGAGCAGGTAGCAGCTGTGGCCAGGAGGGCTTTTGCCGAACTTTGGGTGATTCGCCAGTTGCGTACGCTCCTGGACCAGGGCTCCTTGCTTATGGTCACCCACGTTCTGGTCACTTCCCCACTAGATTATTGTAATGTGCTCTACATGGGGCTGCCCTTGACGACCATTCGGAGGCTGCAGCTGGTCCAGAATGCAGCAGCCCGGGTGGTGATGGGATGCGGACAATATGCCCGCGCCTCACCGCTACTTCGGGAGCTGCACTGGTTACCAGTTTGTCTCCGGGTGCAATTCAAGGTGCTGGTTTTGACCTTTAAAGCCCTATATGGCAGTGGGCCAGGATACCTTAGAGACCACATCATCCCAAGAGTGTCTGCCCGTCCAACCAGAGTGGACCGGAGAGGCTCTCTAATAGTGCCATCAGCTAGGGGTGCACATCTATCCAGCACCCGAAGGAGGGCCTTCTCTGTGTCTGCACCAACCCTCTGGAACCTCCTGCCAACAGATCTAAGACTTCAAAGAGAATTGCTGCCCTTCAGGAAAGGATTGAAGACCTGGCTGGTAGGGCAGGTGTGGGGCCCGAATGGGAACACGGTCCCCGCCTGCTGGCTTATGTAAACAATTAAGAACTCTCTCTTCTTCTTTTTATAGTGGGTGGGATGGGTGGGTGGGATATGGGTCTTTTAAAGTGGGTGGGATATGGGTCTTTTAAAGTGTTTTTATGTGTTTTTAGAACTTGTTGTAATGCCGCCCTGAGTCGGGTTCTGCCTGAGTGGGTGGCATATATAAATATGGCTATTAAATTAAAATTAAATTACTACTCTTAGCTTTTAAACCACTGGAAGTTGTGAAGTGATCTATTTAATCACAAATAATGGCAGTAAATTTTTTGTTTAATCACAGATCTTCATCTGTAAAGATAAAGGTCACCTCGAAAGCCAGTTGTATCCAACTCTAAGGTATGGTGCACATCTCCATTTAGGGCCAAAGACCAGTGCTGTCTGTGTCAGCAGATGTTTCTGTGGACATGTGGCAGGCATGGCTAGATGGCAAAGAACATTGAATGCTGTTACTTCCCCACCAAAGCAGTACCTATTTATCTACTTGCAATCTTTTGCTTTCAAACTGCAAGATTGGCGGGAGCTGGGACAGACAACAGGAGCTCACTCCATCATGCAGAAATCAGGTTTCAAAATGTTGACCTGCCAACCTTCCAATCAGCAAGTTCAGCATCTTAACCACTAAGCCACCACAGTCCCTACTCTTCATCTGTAATGGGCAGTAAATATTCCTTTTACAGAGAAATTTAAAAATTCTGTCTGGTTTTCTGTCCTCCCCATCTCCTTAAAGGCAGAAATAAGTTGTTCATAATAAGCTTATCTGGAGGTTGGCTGGGAAATACCAAAATCTACCAGAGTTGTACAGGTAAAAAAAGTCTAGCAGGGCTGTGGCAAGCCTTGGGGAGACCCCCAAATCCAAAATATGCCATATCTGTGGTGCAAAGGATCGCCCACTATTTTCAGAGTTTAGCTTTAGTGTATGGCTTCTTTACTCATTCTTATTCCTTAATATTTCAAATTATTTTCAGAAAGCAAGCCTTGATGCCCTTATTATAAATCCATATACCCATTATTACAAATATTAAGCAGGAAGTCAATTTATTTCCCATAGAAAATAATAAGCCTCAAACAATATAAATCAGCATACAGTTCCCTACATTTTAAAAAGTTTGGAGTAAAATCCATTGGCCTAAACTCTGTCACTTTTGTTGTGCTGCCACAAAGAACAAAAACTAATTTTCTACTAAATTATAAGATGCTACATTTTCTGAAGATGAATTGGTACTGTTTGTGCAGGCTCACTGAATGCAACAATACAGTTGAATTCCTAGAGCCCAGACTGTGAATTTTACCCTATAATTCATGTTGGCCTTAAGGGGAGCAGGCATCAACAAAGACGTTCTAACTTAAACCAAGGAGAAATAATGGTATTGTTGAGTTGTATACCTTTCAAACACATGTAAACAACAAAAAAGAAAAAGAAGAAAATATCCATCCTAACTCAAAGTCCATGGCTGCTCAGGGGCATACATAAGGTTTCCAAGCGCATATGCATTCTTCTTAATTTGGATGGAAGCAGCAGCATCTCATTCACAGCATAATAAGAACTGAGTTATCCTATCCACTGAAATGGAATGTAAAAGTTCTTTAAGGTGTGAGAAGCTATATTGTACATTGAGGTATTACACACACACACACACAGGTGCACACGTGCACACACACACACACACACACACACACACACACACACACACACACACACACACACACACACACACACACACACACGTGCACACACTTCTCTTAAGATGCTAAGGTACCATGATCACAAGCTTGCTTTGCAAATATGGTTAAATTAATTTGAAAGTTTAGTGTCCTTAGGCCCAGATTCTTAAATGACTATGTCTAGAACACAAAAGGTAAATAAAATCATAATTTCTCTGTCTTGTCAACTGGGTTTGCTTCATGATGATCAGTTATGAGTGAAGACTTGCAAACTTGTTTTTTTGCTTCAAAGCATAACTAAGAGTGAGTGAGCCCCACCACTCCTGTCGCTGGTGAGGTCAATAGGCAGCTCCTCCTCCATGCTGGTGTCGACCAATTCCACCCAGTCTGGTTCAAACTGACTGGCATTTATTGCAACAGAGAGAAAGGAAACAACAACTGTAGAGGTTTTTGCCACTCGTGTAACTAGTCCCTGGGTAAAGTTTATCCCTCTTGCCCCTGCACAGTCCCAGCATTTTCTTGGCCCCATGTTAGCTTCACAGGGGCCCATGAGTCTCTAGTGTCTTTCAGAGTTGGCCTCCACATGGGGTCCAAAGTTTGGCACCCAAAGGAAGGACGGATGGCTCATAAGCCCACAAAAAAGGTAAGGCTCAGGGTTCTTTAATGTTGGTTGATATGGTAGCTGCTGCCAGTGGTGTTGTTAGTGCTCTTTCTGCCTTTTCCATCTCCAGCATCAGCTCTTCTTTAGTGTGGGGCCCACTTGGTCTTGATAAAACTGTTGGGAGTCCTGACATCAGGGCCAGTGAGCCTGCTCCAGCAGGGAGTCCCATGGCATGCTGCCTTGCCCTGCCCAGATATTCTACCAGAGAACATAATCCCAGTCCCCTCTAAGCTGCATACCTCTTTGATTTCCAGACATGCTTTGCCTCATGTTCCTTCCTTTTCCTCCAGTCACTGGCTACATGCACACATTCCTCCTCCTCTCTTCCACCAACCATTCCTCACTTCCTCTATAGACCCTAGCTGTAAGAAGGCTCCCTCCTCCTCGCCCCTCTGCAGGTGTTTCTCTCCCTCTGCCCAAATCTCACGCTCCTGTTCTTCACCTGTCTCAGACTGACCAGCTGCTGGTTCCAAGGGTTACAGCTGTGAATTTGAATGAATTCGGATCCAGTTATAGAGACCCAGCAAATAAGAAAAGGCAGTTCATGTTACAGCCTTCAAAATCATTTTGACAGATAATATTTCATTTCTAAGGCTAGGCATCTGTTATACTAGGGCTATAAACCACTGAAAAAGAATCAAATATCATAATTCAGTGGATTATGACTCCTTTTGATGTACATAACAAGGACTCATAGAGTGAGCATGAAAGTGATTCAGTCAAATATGACACTAGGCCTTGCAGATGGCGTAACATCTAAGAATCCATAAGAAGCACCATACAGCAGTGTATGTCTACTGCTTTCCGATAATAAACTTCTAAAGCTGCTTCCAAAAGGCACAGAATTCTTTACAAAAAAACACATGGAAACAAATCAGCTTCCTTTATTCTGACTATTCTTCAACGACACTTCATTCCACTGTATTATTTTGGGTGTTTTAGAAGCTGGGTTTCTGAATACTGTATTATGGCTCATTCAAACCCAAGCTGGAATGACTCCCCCTCTGACAAAGATTCAGAAGTTACAAATTCCAAAGAACTTATGAATCCCCTGATTCCAAAACTAATTAAAAAGCTCCCAGATGCTCAGGAGAAGCAATCACCCAGAATCTATGGAAGTGTTCCTCTAACAATTGCCTCAACTACAGAATCAGTGGGGAAACTAAACCTACCTCCCAGCCTCAGCAAAAAGAAAGAAAGAAAGAAATGCAAGTACAGGAGCACCGCTTATAGTAACACATTTATTTCAGTATGAGCTGTTATGGAACTACAATCCACTTCTTCAGACATCTGGTGCCAGAAGATTTAGGCACAGGGTTGAAAGATTTCCATTCAGCAATGGAGAATGCTCCTCAGAGCCTAGAAAAATAAGTAGCCATCTTATGGGAAATGAATTTAAATAGGCATGAATTTCCATGGATGTCTATCCCTAATGTGCAACAAGTTATAAAATTGGGTTAGGAAGAAAATACAAGTGGGATTCAGAGAAAAATAAGAAAATTGAAACCGAGAATTTTTCACAACCCTCCACACATATTACAAGTCACTGTGAAATTGTGAATGATTGGCTACAAAAGTAATAGTTTCAAGCTTATTTATTTATTTATTTATTTTTCACGCTTATATACCGCCCACTCAGGTACAACCCAACTCAGGGCGTTTTATATAGCGGACAGTAAATACAGAAAAGACACATGATAAAACAAAGTTAAAAGTTTAAAAAAAAACCACCCCTAAAAGGTGCACAAGAACCGAAGGGACCTTGGGGGAAGGCACACTTCTCTGTACCAACCACCCAACGGGTCCCCCATCCCCACCCGCACCCCAAACTTGGCCCGCCAGCCAGGTCTTTAGTTCCTTCCTAAAGGACAACAACTCCGTCTGGAAACGGAGTCTCCAGCTTAAGAAATATATAGTTGTAAAAAAAATATTGTTCTTATGAATCACTATTAATTTAACATAGAATAAAGGAGGCAATACTGTATAACAGGATAAATTTTTAAATTGGGCATAATGGTACTTAAAATTGTTAGCAGTTTAAACTATAATTAAGAATGCACGCAGAAGGTTAGGAGTTAACCACAATTACTAAGACATATACTCCCTATTTAGATGCAACATTTTTGTCTCTGCTCTGCTGTAACAGAAAATAGTGTATCATTCTTATAATTTCTCACAGTCTGCAAATTTCTCATACCTGGAGTTTGCTCATTAAAGAGACTGATAGACTATTAACTTCATTACCCTTTATATGTCCAAAACATAAATGTACAATGCAAATACAAAAATGTATCAGTAAGTTCAGTGGAACAGCAACTTTAACATATTACAGTAACAAAATGCCCTAAACAAATCCAGTGTTGTTCCTGTTTATTGAACACCCGACTCCATGTGGCCGAAGAGAGGCAAGAGCTGCTGTGTGCATGCAAAGGATAAGTAATCGAACTGAAATAATATAGTTGACTAAATATAGATGGCTTATGGCAACTGACATAGTGACAGTACAAGAAACTGACTTACATAGAGACTTGATATAGTGGACTTTTTCTTTCTTTCTTTCTTTCCCTTTCATTAATTAGCTCAACTTTTACTTTGATACTATGTGATAAACTGTGATATTGTGCATGATAATACTTTGTTTTAAAACTGTTTAAACTGTGATAACATGTGTGATGGGAAAAGACTGGCGTAGAGACCGGCAAGGCACGCCACAAAGTCTGCCAAGAGAACCCTATGGACCAAAACAAAAGGCAAAACAAGGGGATGCTCAGCACAGCAGATCTGAAAAGGGGGAGGGATACGAAAGGGGGAGGAGAAATACAGTGTTGCAGGGAACAATACTGCATAGGGACATAGAATGTGAGGTCTATGAATCAAGGAAAACTGGGAGTGGTAAAAAATGAGATGGAAAGAATAAGCATTGACATCTTGGGCATCAGTGAGCTCAAATGGACAGGGATGGGTGAATTCAGCTCTGGAAACCATCATATCTACTACTGCGGGCAAGAAAACCTTAGAAGAAATGGAGTAGCCATAATTGTCAATAAAAGAGTGAGAAAAGCAGTAATGGGATACAATCTCAAAAATGACAGAATGATGTCAGTCAGATTTCAAGGCAAACCTTTCAATGTCACTGTGATCCAAATATACGCACCAACCACTGGTGCAGATGAAGCCACAATGGACCAGTTCTATGAGGACTTACAACACCTCATAGAACAGACACCAAGAAATGATGTCCAAATTATATTAGGAGACTGGAATGCCAAAGTAGGAAATCAAAAAGTGGAGGGAATAACAGGCAAATTTGGTCTTGGAACACAAAATGAAGCAGGGCAAAGATTGATAGAGTTCTGCCAAGAGAACGCACTGGTCATAGCAAACACTCTCTTCCAGCAACACAAGAGGCGACTTTACACATGGACATCACCAGATGGCCAACACCGAAACCAGATTGACTACATACTCTGCAGCCAAAGATGGAGAACCTCCATACAGTCAGCAAAAACAAGACCTGGAGCAGACTGTGGCTCACATCACAACCTACTGATCGCAAAATTCAGGCTTAGACTAAAGAAAATAGGGAAAACACGGAGACCAGAAAGATATCACCTAGACAGCATCCCTAAAGAATACACGGTGGAGGTGATGAACAGATTTAATGGCTTAGACTCGGTAGACAGAGTACCGGAAGAATTATGGACGGAGATGAGGGACATCATGCAGGAAGCAGCAAAGAAAACCATACCAAAAGAAAAGAAGAGTAAGAAAGCAAAGTGGTTGTCTGATGAGGCTCTTAAAATAGCAGAGGAAAGAAAGAACGCAAAAGTCAAAGGAGAAAGGAAAAACTACAACCATTTGAACACAGAATTTCAAAGAAAAGCAAGGAGAGATAAGGAAAACTACCTAAAAGAACAGTGCAGAGAAATGGAGGAAAACAACAAAAGAGGCAGAACCAGAGATCTTTTCAAAAAAATTGGGGAAATCAAGGGAACATTTAAAGCAAAAATGACCATGATAAGGGACAAAGACGGAAAGGAGCTAGCTGATGCAGAAGAAATTAAGAAAAGATGGAAAGAGTACACAGAGGAACTTTACAAAAAGGACCTCAACACTCCTGATACTCACAATGATGAAGAAATTGAACTTGAGCCAGACATCCTGGAGAGCGAAGTCATAAAGGCCCTAAAGAGCACTGCAAACAACAAAGCTAGTGGAGATGATGGTATCCCAGTTGAATTTTTCAAAGCGCTAAAAGATGATGGCGTCAAATTACTGCATTCAATATGCCAGCAGATTTGGAAAACAAAACAGTGGCCACAGGATTGGAAAAGATCAGTATACGTCCCAATCCCAAAAAAGGGCAATGCCAAAGAATGTTCAAATTATCGAACAATCGCGCTCATCCCACATGCCAGCAAGGTGATGCTCAAGATAATACAGGACAGACTTCAGCAGCATGTGGAGAGAGAATTACCAGAGGTGCAGGCTGGTTTCAGAAGAGGCAGGGGGACTAGAGACCACATCGCCAACATACGCTGGATTATGGAGAAAACAAAGGAATACCAGAAACAAGTTTACTTTTGTTTTATTGACTACACTAAGGCATTTGACTGTGTGGACCACAACAAGATGTGGCAAGTAATTAAAGAGATGGGAATACCAGAGCACCTCATATGCCTCATGAGAAATCTGTACATGAACCAAGAAGCAACAGTTAGGACAGAACATGGAATAACAGAGTGGTTTGGAATAGGAAAAGGAGTAAGACAAGGCTGCATTTTGTCACCATGCTTATTCAACTTATACACAGAGCACATGATGCGCAGTGCAGGGATGGAGGAATCACAATATGGGATTAAAATTGCTGGGAGAAACATCAATAATCTGAGATATGCAGACGATACCACCCTAATGGCAGAAAGTGAGGAAGACCTAAAGAATCTCTTGATTGGGCTGAAGGAGGAGAGTGCAAAAGCTGGCTTGAGACTCAATATCAAGAAAACCAAGATAATGGCAACAGGCCCCATCAGTTCCTGGAAAATAGACGGGGAAGAAGTAGAAGCAGTGACAGATTTTACTTTCTTAGGATCAAAGATCACTGCAGATGGGGATTGTAGTCATGAAATAAAAAGGCGACTGATTCTTGGGAGACAAGCGATGAGAAACATGGGGAACATAGTGAAAAGCAGAGACATTACATTGCAAACAAAAATTAGAATAGTCAAAGCAATGGTTTTCCCAGTAGTAATGTATGGATGTGAGAGCTGGACAATTAGGAAGGCTGAACGCAGAAGAATAGATGCCTTTGAAATGTGGTGTTGGAGGAGGGTTTTGAGAGTCCCCTGGACAGCGAGGAGGACAAATAGGTCAATCTTAGAAGAAATTAACCCTGACTGCTCATTGGAAGGTCAAATAGTAAAGATGAAGCTAAAATACTTTGGACATCAAATGAGAAGGGAGGATTCACTTGAGAAGGCATTGATGTTGGGAAAGGTGGAGGGCAAAAGAAGAAGGGGGAGGCCAAGGATGAGATGGCTAGATGGTATTATAGACACAATGGGCACAGAGCTGGGAGGGTTGAGGGGGATGGTAGAGGACAGAGGCGCCTGGAGAACAATGGTCCATAGGGTCGCAAAGGGTAGGAATCGACTGTGCGACTGAACAACAACAACACAAGTTGCTGAACTAAACCTCAAATATATAGAGACCTTGAATTGGCTAATAAAGAAGTGGTCTGGGCCACTCACACAATAGCTACTAGGGCTGAAGGGCAAACTCATTAGCAAATGAGCCCTATATGATAGTGGGCCAGGATATTTAAGAGACCGTGTCACCCTGAGAACATCTGTCCATCCCACCAGAGCAGATTGGAGAGGCTCTCTCATTGTACCATCTGCTAGGGAGGCTCGTCTCTCTAGCATCAGAAGGAGGGCCTTCTCAGTGTCTGCTCCGGTCCTATGGAACCTCCTGCCAATTGAGCCGTGTCTCCAGATGCAGTTGCTGTCCTTCAGGAAAGGGCTAAAAACCTGGCTGGCAAAGCATGTGTGGGGCACCAGCGATGTGGTGACCCCTGCTTGATGGCTGGTTTAGTAAGAACTCGCTCCCTCTTTTAATCCCTTTTAATCTGTAGGGGTCGGAGTAATTTTTGGTGGCAGTTTTAATGGGGTTTCTATTGGTTTTTAAAATGTGATTGGTTTTACTTTCTGTGAGCTGCCCAGAGTCTTCAAAGTTGGGCGGCAAATATAAATCAAAAAATAAATAAGTAAATAAATTTGTAATGGTTTTCTTGCATCCGTTTGCAATTCAACAGGGTGAAGCTTTATCACTAATCAGAATAATAAGTATTAGCAATTGTAAAAAAAACCCCCACATACCTACTTGTTAAGCTAACCATTCTGAACCTCTGTACATGATGTATATAAATAACTGCCACAAGGTCTCACTCCCATGTCTAATGAAGTGGGCCTGATCTACGAAAGCTAACATTAAAATACAGTAGTTACTCTTATAAGTGCCATAATGTTTTGTTTTGTTTTGTTTACTCTCTATATGATAAAGGGGGAATTAATTTATGTATATTGGGAACTGAACAATTATTATAGTAAAAACCAGAGAGCATCCAAACAGAACTCAAGTACAAATCTCAGGGTGTTGGGATATGATATTTATTATTATTTTTAAATCCAGTAAACAGCTTCCTAGCATCCTTCTGTAAATGACAACACAGAACTAAGCATTCTAGAATTTTATAGATTGACCCAAATAAGTGTATATACATGTATAATTTTGTATAGTTGTACTGTATTTTGTTTAGGTTTTGTTGGGTCGATAAGTGGTTTTTCAATCTCGTTGTTCTGTGCAGGACAATGACAATAAAGATTTATCAAATAATACAGTCTTAGTTACATACATTTTCAATTATGACTGCAACTAGACCAAGATCTAGTTGCAGCATGGGTGTAAGTAATTTCCAGCTACAGTTGCTGAAATAATTGTCAAAGCAAGTATGAGACTAAGTGAATGAGGTCACATTTCCCCTTTAAGGAAATATTGATTTACTAAGGTGACTTTATTTCTAAACATTTTATCTCTTATCTCCGTCATAGATTTGAGTGATGCTTCATTATCAAGTTACATAATAGAGGTTTTAGCTTTTCAAGTGACTGAAATGCAGTAACAAGAATACCAAAGGTCTACATAGACTAATCTGTCAATTCTACATCAAATGCTTTTCTTTGCATAACCCTGATAAATATCTCAGGCAACTGAAAACCAACAAAAGGACTGTTATGTCAGGATTATGACCTGCTTCCCAAGTCTGCTTCCATAGCACCTACTTTGATCAGGTTTTCTCCTAGGATGTACTATCTCAAGGTATGGAAAAGGTTCTTGACAGTTCTTTCCATAAAAAGAGCTATTCTAGACTCATCGAGAAGCTGAAGATGTTGTTCAAGTAATTGTACATGACCGTTGACATATAGTTCTGTAAAGAGAGTTGTGGGTAAAGGGAAGAAGCCTACTTATTGATTGAAAAATATGTGCTTTATTTTACAGGTTTGAGCCTTGGCAAGGACAAAATGCTTCCTGCAGCCTCTGAGTTTAGATATTTGGCAAGGAAGGTGCTCCGTGGCCACAAACATTTTGGTAGGTGTGGTGGTGAAATCCTTCAATTCCAAATTCCAAATTAGCTGTATAGACCTATCTTGTTTGAAACTCTGGCTACTTGCCTTTGGCTGTCTTTCCTTTATTATAGCTTCTTGGGAAGCTACAGCCTTGAGACCAAACTGTCTCCATCTTTGAAGCTGTCATGTAACATAGCTTATTCTAAGTAGATAGTAAATAAACTAAAACAAAGACAAAAGAAAGACAAAAACATTGTGGTAACTTAAAGATGTATTGCTACATAATAATGTTAGCTTCTATGGATCAATTACATTTCATCAGACATACTATAAGAAAACAGGTTAGAAGTGATTGGATCAAATGCATACAGAAATAAAATGAGTAAATGAGTAAAATGTCTGATGGAGTCAACAGCAAATGTTAGTATCAGCAAATGTCACTGGAAGCAAGGGCATATTAATTAAACAAACAAGACAGAAGCTTTTCCTAAAATATAGCTAACATATTAATTATTCCTTAATTCAAATACAAGAACAAAACAAAATTTGCATGGAAACTATGTAATATCTCAGATCAATTTATGAATGCAAATATACAGCAGGAAGCAAATATTTGAAAAATAAATTTTGTTTTAACAATGGGTCACAATTCTCATTGAGAATTGAAGAGGAAGAAGGCAAGAAATTACTATACAATATCCTCATTTTTAGTAACCTGTTTTATTTAAAGGGCCTTTGACAGCAATAGATATTTGGGAATTCCTATTAATATCCTTAAAAATCGAATTCAGGCAAAACAGTATTTCCTCAAACATTGTAGCCTTCTGTTTAGCCCTTAAAAAAATAAATTAGGTCACATACAACAACCATCCATTTTCACAGGGGCAAAAAGATGAGGCAAATATGAAATAGCATTCTCAGAACTACAATATTTTACACAAAAAGATAAAACTGTGCACCTCTCTGCCAAGGTCAACTAATAAATCAGAATGATACAGCCAAATGCCATTGCATGCCACAACATAAACCTTTCTAATCAAAGATATAAATCCAAGATGCAAAGTTGTCAACTAGCAAATCAAGCAGGGCACTGGGACTCTGGGGCTTGCTCTATAATGAAGGCCAATAATGCAGCACACGTCTCTCAGCCCAGAGTCAGACTATTCTTGGGTAATTCAGCCTACATAACAAAATGAGAGTACACATTGAGCAAATCATGAAGAAAGACCAGGGCAGTATGCTCAAGCTTATTTAATACAGTCGATATGGACCTTAACAAAATGTTCACTGGTACATAGTGTATTTTAGATATCCCCTTGCAGCATGAATTAGTGTGATATCTGGATTTCTATCACCTTAGTGAAAAAATTCAGATGTAATTTAGGTTGTATGGAGAAAAGAATCTAATGCATTTAAGGTACTCACTGAGTTATATTATTTTTGGTGTTCTCTGATCATACAAATATTAAAAAGGGATTAAAGGTGAACCACAGCATTTCAATTTGAAACAAAAAAATGTCCAAAATGCAATTTCTTGGATTACTTCCTCAGTCTTGAGAAACATGATTCTATAGTTTTCACAAGATTAATCTTTTTGTCACGGTTCTGTTTGTTGGGCAACACTATATGCCAAAATGCTTGATTAAAAAGTTGCTCAGAGTGTGTAATTGCTACCAAGCACTGAGAGTTGTCAAATACAAAAATCTGGACCATGCCACGGCCAGCATTATAAAACATTCGTAACCCATACTTGTGTGCTTCATATCTTTCAACTTTCAACACTCAAATATTTGAGTGACTTTGTACTGATATATACTTACATATTGTATGAATAGTGTAAGACATTAATAGGGTGAAATGTTTAGGTATGGTAAGCAATCAACATTATTTTACAGCATCTAGAAATGTCCCGCCCGCTATTATGTGCATCTTTGCCCTAACAATTGCAAACCTTTTGACTGCAATAAGGATCCTTTTCCAGAAGTATGCTTCCACGTTTCACTTGACAGCACACTATCAGAGTCATGATTACCTAGCTCAGTACTCTTCCTATTGATTCTTGGTTATGTCTTTGTTCAGCAACCATTGGGCGATGTTAGGAAATCACTGAAGTCCTTTCTCACCCTCCCATCACTTCTGCTACTGAATTTTGCTTCTTGTCTCTCACTTGCTATATTGTTAGCATCCTTCTCCCAAAGCAATGCTGTCACAGATTTAGACTTACAGCACAATTCAAGGTACTTTACTTCCAATACAGTGGGCATTAATTGCAAATGATTCTGCATGGAATTGCACTTCCAGATAGCATACTGGTATGCAGCATTAAAATATATATACAGAATGTGCAGAACAATATTAAGAAAAGTGTACTTGCTAATTGTAATTGCTAAGAAATACTCTTTGTAAAGGAGCAAATTTTGATTAAATGGTATTTATGTTCAGGAGTGTTGTATGGCTAGAAACATGGCTATTCTGCTATGGGCTGGAATCCTCTTGGTGTTTGCAAAAAGTCTGTGCAACCTGCCACAGCTAACTGCAGCTAATTGTTGAGGTTCCATGTTGCATTTTGGCTGCACAATGAGGTGTCTGACCACATATATGCTCAAGGCATGACCTAACACATCATAACTTAGCTGCAATTAGCTGTGGAACATAAAGCAAACTTTATTTGGAAACCAGAAGGATTCTGGACACTGTGCAGTACTATATACCAATTTGCAAATGTTAATGTATTGTTTTAGATCACTGCAGATGGTGACTGCATCCATGAAATAAAAAGACGCTTACTTCTTGGGAGGCAGGCTATGAGAAACCTAGACAGTATAATAAAAAGTAGAGACATCACCCTGCCAACAAACGTCCGCGTAGTTAAAGCAATTGTCTTCCCAGTAGTAATGTATGGATATGAGAGCTGGGCCATAAGGAAGGCTGAGCGCAGAAGAATAGACGCCTTTGAACTGTGATACTGCAGGAGAATCTTGAGAGTCCCCTGGACTGCAAGGAGATCAAATCAGTCAATCCTGAAGGAAATCAACCATGACTGTTCATTGGAAGGACAAATACTGAAGCTGAAGTTCAAGTACTTTGGCCACCAAAGGAGAAGAGAGGACTCACTCGAGAAGGCTTTGATGCTAGAAAAGATTGGAGGCAAAAGGTGAAGGGGGCAGCAAAGGATGAGGTGGATGGATGGAATTGTTGAAGCAGTGGGCATAGATATGGCCGGGCTGTGGAAGATGGCAGATGACAGAGGAGCCTGGTGTGTGGTGGTCCATGGGGTTGCAAAGAGTTGGACTCGACTGTGCGATTGAACAACAATTGTTTTAAATAAAAAGATAGATATAATTTCATTTTAGTATTTGTCATATACTAGATATATTGTCTGCCTAGACAGTTTAAAAACATCAACATTTTTGCCATGTGGCTCTAACAGAAATAAATACATTATCCAAGCAATGGAATATCATGTTATGATCTTTAAAAAGAAAGCAAGGGGGAGCGGCTAGAAGGGACTTTGGATTTCATTTCACTAATAGTGTATTGGACACCAAATCATTAAAGTATAAACACACAAAAATGTGTTTTGTGGTCTAAGTCTGGCAATGGCTTATAAATTACCATGTTATCTCTAAAAATTGCTCTGATGGAATTTAAATCTGCTTTCATTTTTCCTGAGATCTAATTAGGCCACAAACACACAGTCATTCCATAAACATTATAATGGAGAACATTGAAGTGCTCTAACTCCAACCGTGATGCACCACCTTAGCATTCATTCACCTTTCTCATAATTAATGATGGATATAAATCACTATAAAGAAGCAGTGTGGAGAGAGAGGAAGAAATCACACACTCTTTCAATAAAAACTCTAATTATTTCCTTTATCTACCCTTCATAGAAAGCCTGAAAGTGTGTCTAACTCTATGTATCATAAAGCTGATTCTTGACATGAACACTACCATGCTAAAATTCTTCCAGAAAACATGTGGGACCTTCCTCTTGAGAGCTACAATCAGCTCTCTCTTTATTAAGTTTCAGGCCAGCGGTTTTATATGATGATTGGCTTTTAGCAGTAGCTTTACCTCCTTTGGTTTTATACTTGAATAATTTTATCCTGGGTTTATGGGTAAGCAGTGGATTTTAAGAGACTGGACTGAGACAGATCTTATATGTGGCATACCATATTGTGCAACTTAGTATACAACAAGCAATGTCTACAGAGATTTCTTTGCTATATCAATTCACTCCCAAAAGCCATATCATTTGCATAACTGCACAACAGGATTTTGAACAGATTATGTTTATCTATGTGTGTACTTCCTGCATTATTTGCTAATTTCAAAATTGAAAGCCATTTCTTAGATTGATTTATACACATACACTCACAAGCAAATTTATTTTCATAATAGCAAATATTATGTGACAACTAAAAGGGAAAAATGCACTAAAATTAGATGCAAGGCACATGTCTACAGAAGTAAGTCTGCTGTGTTCTGTAAAGCTGTGCCTTTAACAATGTACCTTAGCCATGTGGTAACAATGTAACCTTTCTGTGTGCAACATTATAACCTTCAGCTGTATCAATGTAAACCTGATAAGGGGACGCGAGCTAGTGACCACTAGATGGCAATAGCGAGCGTCCAGCTCTCATGGCTCAGATTCACCTGGATCAGCAGTGCGGGAAGATTCCCCGCCACCTCTTCACCTGGTCAAGAAGGGCGTGACCTTCTACGACGTCACGCAGGCAGCAACCAATAGTCTGTCGACGAGCCACATTCAAATGTATAGCCAGCTGTATATATTGAGCTACCCATCCGCCATTACCACATGTTCCTCCGGATCATCATGCAATAAACCTGTGTTAAGCCAACCCTTCAGCTGTTTCGTTGTCTTTGGTCCCTTACACTAAATTGGCGACGAAGGTGGGATAATGGCAGCCCACGGGACCAAGACATGCGCCGGTTTCGAAATCAGGAAACCGGGCGACTAAAAAGTCTTAATGAACTCACCAAGGATGGATCAGATGGTACTGGAAAGGGTCACTTTAATGGGAGTAAAGATCTTGTTTGGGCATGGATTGGGGTGAAGCTGGAGCACATTTCCCCATATATTATGTTGCTGCATCAAACTGCTCCTGAAACAGTACCAATTGTGGTTGCAATCTATTTCTCTAAATCAGCAGTTCCCAACCTATGGCCCACAGCCTGGACTTGGCCTGTTGTACCATTCCATCTGGCCCACCGCCACCACTGCCACACCTGGAAGTGGGAGCGGGCACATTTACATCAGCCGTAAAATGCAACTGCACATGTGTAAATGTGCCCATGGCTGTTATAAACATGGATGCAAGTGCATTTACAGCAGCCATAAATGTGTCCACTTCCGCTTCCAGGGTGTGTGGTCTGACCAGTTCAGCTGTCCAGGGTGTGTGTGGTCAGGCCTGTGGCAGAAAAGGTTGGCCACCCCTGCTCTAAGTCATCACAACCTAATACTTGCTTCCAAATAAACATGCATGTTGTCCAAAATAAGAGAAAAATCTCTTTGCAGACCTGTAGAAATAATTTTATCCTGAGTTTATAGGTAAGCAGTGGATTTTAAGAGACTGGACTGAGACAGATCTTATATATGGTATACCATATTGTGCAACTCAGTATACAACAAGCAATGTCTACAGAGATTTCTTTGCTATCTATAAAACAGAGGTGTGGGTTTGTATGTGCTCTAAAGGAACCCACACCCCTGGACCAATGTTGCTGGATTTTGGCACATACATACCTTGGGCTTGCGAGATCAGCACTGTGGGGGTCACAAAACCAATTTGGTGGTTTATGCCCCCCCCCCAAAGTGGGATGCAAAGGGGACACCCACCACTGACAGGAGAAAAAGCAATGAAACGGCAGTACTTCACACGCACACCACAACCTCTGTTTTAGAAGACGTTCATTTTCTCCCCTCAGGGGCGGCTTTGGGCTTTTTTCCTGCCAAAGCCACTCTTGCGTGCCCTGAGGTGATGCAAAACAGTGTTTTTATTTTTAAATCCCTAAAGACACCCCCATTTTGTCCCCTTCTTCTCCTTCGGCCTTTCTTCCTTTTTTGTGAGGGAAAAGGCGGCCTCCGGGCCTTTGGTACCCACTTTCTGTGCCCCCCCTCAGCGGGGCCAGACTGAGGCAAGGACAGGCCGGGACAGGCACCACCCCAATGGGATCCCTCCACCAGGAGGAAAACTGCCACTGCCACTGGCCGGCCTTCCTTCCTTCCTTTCTTTCCCTGAGGTGGTGGCCATGGCCCTCAAGCAGCTGCCTCAGCAGCCCAGCAAAAATGCCTCGGCCACCGCCGCACCGCCTCCATCACTGCCTCAGCCCAGGGCGGCCTACTCCGCAGGTGGCAGAGGATGCGACAAAACCCTGGCCAGCAGGAGCAGTGGACCAGGCCCTGGGCTGGGGCCAGGAGGCCTCAATGGGAGCCCGGGTGCAAATGAGGGAGAACCTCCCTGGGCAGGAAATGTGGGCGAGGGCCGGAGACTAAGGTGGGGGAACCAGACCCAGGTTTTCCTCAGGCCAGGTTGGGTGGATGGGGCTTGGGGACTTGGGCCTCCTTCTCCCCTCGTACCTGGGTGGGTATTGTAGGGATGGTTTTTTGGGGGGAAGCAGGAAGGGTGCTGGTAAATGGGATTGTTGTTTTTGGAGGGGAAAAGAGAAAGAAACGTCCCTGGTGCTTCCTCCTCTCAAAGCGGAGTGTTTGGGAGGGGGTGGTGGATTCGATCCACTCTCCCTGGTCCCCATGGTTTGGTAGGGTTTGGGGGACAAAAGGGGTCTGTCCTCCCAACCCTTCCAGAACCAGGGGACCTGGCCGAGAGGGGATCGATTCCCCCCCAAAAAAAACACTCCATTTTTAAAGAGAAAAACAGAGTGTTTGAGAGTGGGTGGATTCGATTCCCTCTCCCTGGTCCCCTGGGTTTGGTAGGGTTGGGGGGACAGTGCACAGGATGTTGGGTATTGAAGTTCTTTTTCTTTGTTCACGTTCATGGGGCTCTTGTCCCACTGGTGCATTTCTCAAACATTTGTTGACCTGCGGACCCGGTTTGGGCAAGTGCACGAAGGCTCAGTACGGGCTAGTATAGCCTGATGCAGGATCCTTTGTCAAGTTCCAAGGTTAATGCTCAGATTTATAGGTATAGATTAGATGGACCAAAAAAATAACAAAACCACACCTTATTCTGCCCTGAAACAAGTTAAAGGAGAAGATATCCCTAAATGTTGGAATTGTGCTAGCCTAATTCAGAATGAGAGGGGGGAAACCAACAACTTTCTGCAGCACATGTACATGTAAATTCATTTATTTCTTTGACCAAGTTAATTACAAACTGGTTCCAAACATTTCTCCGATAATTGAAATAGAAGACTTGAAAAAATTTCCAATAAGAATAAATAACGAGATGAAAGAAATCTTGCGGACAAATGGGGTTCTCCTGTTGAAAGATTGGATACGAGTTTGTAAAGATAAAGGGAAGAAAAGAGAGTTATATGCTCAGATGAAGTTGAATTGGTTTCAGATAGCAATGGTGAATAGGTGGAATAATAAATACTGGAGGGAGCAGAGCTTGGAAAGAGACAGGACGGAATTTGAGGATATAGTGTGGAAGATAAGGAAGGAGGAAATCGGAATAAAAGGAATGGTTAGTAAAATTTATAAAATAATAAATATAGAAGCTAATTCACAAGAAATATTAAGAAATACATGGGAACAAGATTTAAATGTGAAGATAACAGAAAAGGAATGGCAAAATAAATGGAGGAAAAGAATTATGAGATCCCTGTCGGTTAGGGTAAAGGAACATAATTTTAAAATGTTATGGAGGTGGTATCTGACCCCTGTGAGACTGCACCAGATAGACAAAAAGAATCATAAAATGTGTTGGAGGTGTAAAAATATATTGGGTACATACGTCCACATGTGGTATGAATGTAAGGTGGTAGAAAACTTTTGGGCAAAAATTGAGACCGAGATCGAAAAAATTATGGGATCGCGTTTCACACTGGGGCCAGTTACCACCTTGTTGACGGATGTAGATAATGTTAATTTGGATAATGATAAGAAAGAATTGTTGTCTATGATGCTTGTAATAGCCAGAATGTGTATCGCAAAAAATTGGAAAAATGATTTAACGTTAAAGGTGGAGGAGTGGTACAAGCAGATGTGGGATCTCGCATTGAATGAAAAATTAACATGGGAGTTAAATTTTAAAAAAGGTATAATAAAAGAAAACAGATTTTGGAATATATGGCGAAAATTTGTTGACTATTCACTGACGAGAGATGGAACAAATAAATTGACACCAGACCAAAGGAAATTTTGGGAATAAAAGAAACTAATGGGAAATCCCACAGCCTCCTGGACAATGTATATAGCACAGGGTGATTAAGTATGTAATATATAGTATGTTTTTTTATTGTATTTTGTCTTTGTATTCTTTTTTCTTTTTTTGTGCTTAAAATGTTATTATTATGTTTTAAATGTTTGTTATATATTTTGAAAAACTAATAAAATATATATATAAAAAAACAAATGGCAATAAAGAGAGCAATTCAAAGTTGCAGGAGAAGGTTTGAGAAAGTGTGACTCCTCTGGGGGAGAGGAGTGGGGCCAGCAGTCTGGAAGTGTATGTTTGCTATGGATGCTCAAACATCCAAGGAAAGCTAAACAGGTGAAAACTAAGTCAGTTAGTATTTTTGCCCATGGTATGTTCCTAAACAGCATTAACTAGTAGGCTAACACAGGGTTCCTCAAACTTGGCTCTCCAGATGTTCTTGGACTTCCAATTCCCAGGAGCCCTGATGAGCAGGTGTGCTGACTTGGGCTTCTGGTAATTGAAGTCCAAGAACACCTAGAGAGCCAAGTTGGAGGAAACCTAGGCTAGTCTAATGTCCATGAATCCAAATCATCCTCATTCGTCTGTTCAGTCCACTTTCCAGAGTTAATTTTCCTGATGAAATCTTTTCAAGAAATTAAATTTTTTAAACTATCCCAAACTAATAGGTTTTTTTTAATAAAAAAAACATTTTTACCTTCTGGCATGAGCAGGCAAGATTCTGTACATGTCAGGTCATCTATGACTTCCCTCTCCATAACCACAATTACAGATTGCCATTCAACGAATCTTATATCCATAGAAAGGGTTTTTAAAATGTAGGCATTTGTGAGATTTATTTTTAAACAGTCTTGCTATAACTGGTGTTCAGAAGGATCAGATAACTCAATGCTCCTCCCCCTCCCATTATTCCCATACCTCAGGAAGATTACTTTTTGGAAACAAAGGAAAAACGAACGTATGGCAGAACATGCAAAACTAATACTGTACATTTATTTTTGTAAAAGGTTTACAACCTAATTTGACTTCTTTATCATTTCTAGTGTGCATAAAAGGGATTAAATAGAGAGTGGGGCATTTTAGTACGCTATACATAGTAATAAACTGGTATTCTCTGTTGTTTTGTACACAATCATAAATATTTTTATATTCCCTGTTGTAACAATATTTACTCTTTATGAAATTTCTATTCCTAAAACTCAAGTCCTGAAGACTCATTTGCAACTTCCAAGGACACTAAGCTTATTAAATATTGAATAATTCACTCTTTTTTATTAGATTTCTGAAATGGGCTGGACCAGGAAACATAGAATGTCAGTAACCTTTCTGACATCTAGTGTATGGAGAGTTTCTCCAAATCTAATTAATGGAGAAAGAAAAAAAGTTGTTAGAACAAAAGGTTGATTAAGGTGAAAAGAGGACATCACCATTGGTAAGAAAGTAACATTGGGAAATAGAATTATTTCTCCTTATAAAAATTGAAGAAAAGATTTGTTGTGATGCAGAGAAGCTAATTCACTTTTTCTTGCCAATGTAATGGAGATTAAAGGTGAGATCACTGCAGGGGTGCTATCAGTCCTCATTCAACATGACATTTGAAAAACTATAGTAGTAACTTTAGAACCAGCTCAACAACTTCTCTGGTGGACTTACAAAATGAATCAGGGAACAAACTTTCAAAATGCATCTGACAGGCTGGGAAGTACATTGCAGAAAAGAAAATCTCCATTCTCTATGGTCCAAAGAAGTACAAGATCTCCATATAAACAAAGTGTAGCATTGGCTGAACATCTGTCTCATTGACTTATAAATGCTGAAAACATTTGTCATTTATAATTGTAATTTTATCTGGAATGGACTAAAATTCTTTTGATTGTTGGGGAATCTCAGCTTTCAGTTTCAATGTAGAAGGTTCTGGGTGATGGACAGAGCTGTTGCTCTGTTTTAGTAGGTCTGGTCTTGGTGGAAGATGGTATATCTCTGGCATCATTTTTAATGGTGTGTGAATTATAGTTGTCACGACCACCAGGGAACTAAAAGAATTGCATTGGATTTGTCCTACTGAAGTTTCACTATTACTCAATGAAGCCAGGATTGGGAAGAAAAAGGCAGAGAAGGTCTTTGAAATGATTTCCCCATTGACCTTTCTCCTCAACATGCTCTGGTGCAAAAGTATTGGCATTTTGCATTCTTTGTTGTTGCAAAGAGATCAATGGTTGGTGTACTCCGGTTATTGCAGAATGCTTTGAAAGTCTCTTTGTAAAGTTCTCATTCATGACCTTGTGTCATTAAGCAACTTAAGGTGTCTGCTATTTACTGTATACTCAGAATAATTTCTGACAAGAAATTATTATTTATAATAGGAAAAATGTGTCAGAAAAGACATCATTCCCAGAATTGCATCGTTAAGAGCAGGAAGGACATAGAGTGAGTTCCACCCTGTATGTTGATATAATAAATTGCTGTTTTGTTGGTGGTTGCAGTTTGGACCACCTTGCTAGTTAGCATCATTTCAAACACTCTGAAGGCTTTGTACACTGTCAACAACTCTAGTTTGTTTATATGGAGATCATATTCTTCTTTGGACCATAGAGCATGAAGATTTTGTTTTCTACAATGTACTTCTCAGCCTGTCAGATGCATTTTGAAAGTTTGCTCCTTCAGAAGTTGTTGAACTGGTTCTGAAGTTACCACTATCCTTTTTCAAATATCATGCAGAGGTCTCATTTTCAGGTGGGCATGAAGTATTACTGATGTGGTTGAAGCCATGAGTCCTAACAATAGCTGAACATTATATGTCATTAGTATCACATTTGTTTTAAATTTAAATAATAGCAGCATCAGTTTGCTTTTCTTTTTGTCATTAACTATGTTCTTGCCTTCTTTGCGTTTAGAATGGCTCCTATGTATAAGGCAACAAAGTGAACTTTTCTAGATTTTGTGGAGACCAAGATCCCATAGCCATTTGAGAGTGGAGAAGAAATCCTTTCTCACACTGTCTTTCAAATGGGCTACAATTGAACAGTCATTGATGTAGGGATAGACAACTATGACATGTAATCAGAGGTAAGCAGCAACTGGCACCAACCACTTTGTAAAAATTATTAAGGCTGTTGAGAGGACAAAGGGAAATGCCCTGAAATGTTATATTTCCATATCTAATGAAAACCATTAGACAAAAAGTAATCATTTTCAGTATAAAAGCCTTCTTTGTTCACCTATTAGATGAAAGCAGAAAGAGACAGAAATTGAATACTAACAAAAGCTACCTTTTAAAGAGAACTCTGATTATGATGTCCAATAAAATGAGTGCATATATTTTTTTTAAAAAAAAATTATTTCCCCATCATTTTAATACAGGCACAGGGTGATCTAATATGTGTGAAAATCCATAATTACAAGCAGAAGAACACAGCAATTCTTTATTTAGAGGTGTTACATAATCAACACACAGAATATAACATTAATAGCCATTATTTGTGCCTAAAGGACTTGCTAGTGCGTAATTCTGCAGATGCAATGACAGTAATTAGACAGGTAAATTACAAACAACATCCAGACGTTGTACGGTGTGAAATTAATGTGTATTGAATACATTTCAAATGGGCAAGGATAAGTCTACCCACATCCTCTAAGTCCAGAGGGCCATTAAGAATGTTTCATCAACAATCTAGCACCAGTACAGTGGTACCTTGGTTAAAGAGCATAATACCTTCCACGGATTGCTCTTTAAGTGAGCTTGCTCTTTAAGCGAAACATTATTGTAAGTGACCAACTGTGACTTCTGGCATTTGGGGGGGAGGGGATTGCAATTTAGTTGTTAAGCGAATTTTGTTTTGTTTTAGTTGTTAAGCGAGGCGACCATTCAGAGAAAATTCTGCTCTTTAAGCAAGTTAGTCTTTAAGCGAGGCCCTCTTTATGTTAGGTTTTACTGTATATCTCACTTGAAGAGGATTACACAAAGCCTAGCACATCAAAATGCAATTGACAGTTGGCAGATCTACAGAATAGAAGGAAAGCATAAAGCCACAACAGTGTTGGAGAAAAACAAGGCAATGGTTTAATTACTGTCACTTATCAACTTCAAGAACAATCAAGATAGCAAATAAAATGATTTTGTTGATCTATTTTAATGTTGAGCTTCATCTAAATTAAATAGTTGATTGAAAAAGAAAATATTTGTAAACAAAGACATGTTTTGCCTAACACTGTAGGGTGGTCATAACCTCTACAGCTACATAAAAGAATAAGTGGAAATTTAGTCAAATGAAAAGGGATTTGAGGACATTATCCTTTCTACCTGCAGCTGCATGTTGTTCCTCCAACCCATCTACTATTAATTCCACTGATCCACTTATCTTGAGAAGCCCTCTTCTTCCAAATATGACACCTGCTGCCAAGCACTTCTATGCAGGTTTTTGCTCTCATCAAGTGGTATTCTCATGGACTGCCAGGTTTTCCTGCCTTCTCCTCTTACCCTAGCAGACAGAGTCCCAGGTCTACAAAGCCTGCCATTTCCTTCTTTGCCTCAGGTTCATGAAACTTCATGTCATCCTCTCTGGACGACTTGTCCAGTGAGGCTATGACAGCTGGTGCTTTGGGCTCCTCTTGCTATTGGTGTTGATGAGATTGATTACATGCTCACAATTACCAGTCCGACCTTTATAGGATGACGCATCAAAGTGAATGTGGACTTCTATTAGTGTCAGACAACCAACATAAAACCATGATTGCTGTGGCTTCTAAGTTATGTGAAAATTGCTGATTTTGTATTTTTCTATAAAGCAAGATCCCTACCGAGACAGAATATGCCACTTATTTTTTTCTCCTATACTTTGTCCATAGCCAAAGACAACTATATAATTTTATATATAAAATTTTATATATATAATGCTGTTTATATATAAAATGCTGTTTATATATAAGCAGCATTTCTTGAGAGGGGATGTTCTGCTACAGAAGACATGTCCCAGTGAAAAAAATGGTTCAGGTGATTAACACAGTTGAAATATGTCTGCAACAAAAGATTTGCTATTAAAGTTGTCAAACAATGCCCCAAATTTAAATCAAATACCTCTTCAAGGACATCAGCAAGCTTACTGAGTATCTCTTCAGGGAGGCTCTGGAATGTTGGTACACTGAAAAATAAAGTAAAAAAGAGTGCATGAATATTGATACTATTATTTTTTAAAAGTACAGTATTTACAGCCTGAAAAAGGTTCTACCAAACAAAACTGAACATGCAACTTTTTAAAGTCTATACAGATTAACATAATCATGAGAATTTTCCCAATTAAAGTTGCATGCCAAATTTAGATTTCCAGTGTAAGTATGTAAAGTATTTTTCTCAAAACAGCCTGATAATTAGTCGTAGTAGACAAATTTGGTGTATAATTTTTACCTGTGTGCTTAGGGAGATATATGGAACATGCATCTCTTGATAAAAGATAAGTAATATTAATGGAAATCAACTTCTGATTATCCTATTACATGCTCTTGAGTTTACACCCTGGCTTAAAAAGGTTGAGAACTCCTGGCCTAGAGGGAAAATAAGTACTGTATGTTCAAATTCTGCTGGATTGGTTTAAATTAATATCTTTACTAGTAGCATATAAAATTCTGCCACTGAAAGAATAGAGCAAGAAACAAATCAAATCCACACCCAAGATGAGAAAATGGGAGAAGGAAATGTTTAGCCTTATGTCAGCAGTAGAGCAAATAATTAGACAATTAGAAATGTTGACAAGGCATCTGAAGTAAATGATATCAGAGACTAGTAAGCCAAATAACATAGAGAAAAAAGGATGCCTCTTAAGAAAAGCTATTGACAATACACATGGGTGCAGAATGCTTCTGAATGACAGGAAAATGACAACATATTTAGGGAAGGCAGTTTAATGCATCTGAGATCAACTGTTTATTAAATAAACAGTGAAAAAATGCATTGCAAGTTGAATAAATTATTGAATTATTAATAAAAAGGTGCCCATTCCTTGTCAACATCTGTGCAATGATATGGTAACTAAAAACTATCCACTGTGAATCTGCATGTAAATTAAGATCAGCATGCTTGGATCAATGGCTAACAACCCTGCCCAAGATATTCCACCACCAGAAGAAGAACATAAAGTCTCTTCCCCATACACCAAAATCCAGGTGCACAATATTCAAAGCTAACCAGATTATTTTGGTATATAAAGCAGCAAAATCCCAGAAGCACCTCTGTTTTTTCTTCATGGGGTATGGAAGGCAATAAAAAGAAAGGAAACGATCCTGGAGTGATCATCTTTGTCAGCCCTGCAATCTTCTGGATACCAGTTCAAGGCTTTGCTCTAAATTTGTAGCATAAATTGTTTACTACAGCAATGGCAGTGTGTTGTTTTGTTGTCTATTGCAGTTGACTGGCATGTTGTTTGCTTCATAGCAGCAGTTATACTTTACTATGATAGTGGTTTTAGCATTTTAGATTTTATATGCTTCAGTATTATTCTCTAGTCATTGTGAACAATTTGAGGTCTGTTCTAAGAAGTCCTCTCTATGTGGTAAATATGGCTCATATAAATTGCAAGTTAGAAACTGCGAAAGCTGCAGTGTAGTTTGTATCGAAGGGATTGACAATAATGACTGTATCTGTATCTCTGACCTTTTGTGCATAAATATGCAAATGGTGCAAAGTGTTTTCACATCTGTTGGGCAGAAGGCTACTTGAAATGCTTTCAGACTGCAGCCTTTAAACATAATGTCCTTTTGAAGAGCACTAGAAAGCAGCAGTAGGTAACACAGGTTATGTTCCAATAAAAATGGCATAGTACGTAATCTAAAATGAAGAGAGAGTCCCTTTTCAGCAACTAGCCTCAGAAAAGAATCTGTGCTAAATGCTAGTGTAAGCATGAGGCTGTGATGCTTGAGCAGTTTAAAATGCCCAGTTTTGCATTCCACCACCAGTATATAAGAGTGATGTTGGCACTAATAAGATTTTATGCTTTGTCTTCTGGGTTTTCTGCATGGATCATCTCTCCACTATTCAAGGGAGTGGGAGGAAAAAAGATTCTTAACTGCAGAAGCCAATAAACTTGGTACTTTACCAATCTGTCAGCCATACCAGTATCTGCCAATTGGGATGAAGAAAATACCCAATTTAGAGTTTTGCTATCTCCACAAGAGACCTGCTCATCATACGTATGAACAGTGACCAAGAAATGCTGGCTCTGACATTTTATGTATCCATTTTGCCTTGTTGAAACACCTAAACACAGAGTTTGTGTTGAGGTTTGTTTTCATACCCCTGGACAGCTGTTTAGCTAGGAGGTTTCTTACCTATGACCTCCTAGCTAAACAGCTAAAGAAATTTTGTCTTTTGTGAAGCAAATCTGAAGACAAGGTGAAGAACTGAGGATCACAATGTTCAACTTTTAATTATAGTACAGACCATAAAGAAGGCAAGATTTTCGAATATTGCCCTAACTCAAAGTAACTAAGAATTACTCTGGATTAAACACTGTATTAAAAGAAAAACCTGTCTAAACACCAGACATAAATTTACCACCAGAAAAAACACATAGTTTAAAAAACCTGGCTGAGTCAGACTGGGGTGTATACTCACAAAACTATATCAATAACTATTTCCCTGTGCTACTCCACGGCAGAATATACTTGTGCTGTATAGTAGAAATTTGCACTTATTTCTCCTAATGACTAATTGGAGGATCATTACTGGCTGCTTGAAAACTACCCCCATGGAAAAAAATTCTACAAATTGGCTGGCATTGCTCCCCTAGAAGTGCGTCAAGAGGTACTAACAAATAATGAACAAAATAAGATAATACAGCACGTAGATGATGGCTAAAATCAAGGAATAGTTTTCATTTAATAGACTTTGAAGTGAAAAAGAAGATAAAATAATAATAAAATAAATGTGGCTACTTGGGTACAGGACAAATTCTCTGGGAATGTGGGGAAATTCAATTAATGCAGCATTTATGTGCATGCAATTTAAATCTTACCAGTTGTACAAAAGAAGATCTAATAAATGGCCATGATAACACCAATGAAGTAACCTACTTCTCATCAAAAATAATCTAATTGTGCAATGCTCTGATAGGAACAAAGAAAACATCACTTTTCAGTAATAGTGTTTTCATTTATCTTTCTGGGAAAAAGATAATTCATTTGTTCTATAATGGATGTAGAGTACCTGCTTGTAGAGCTACAGATAATGCAAAAGTATATAATGAACAAGAAATCTCATTATAATTAGTTTTAGTTTAGATAGATAGATAGATAGAGATAGATAGATAGATAGTGGGAGTTCACTTTCCAGTTGACTTTATTTTTCCTTCCATTCTGGCAATGGAAAAGGTTGTTTCCACTCTGAACACCCACTCAAGCTGCTCTGCATCATGTTTTGACCACCAAATGGTATGATTGTGTTTTGTCCCAACATATTACATATGACCAAGAAGTAGCCCAGTAGGAAAATGCAACAGATTTTTATCCAATCTAATTTTATCTGTTCCCCATTAACATATCATCGTCAACAAACTGTTCACGGCAGGTGGTTGAATCAAATGGGCAACTTTTCAAGCAATGCTTTTGGAAAGTGTCTGCTTTCTAGATTTCTAGTTTGGAATGACTTCTGTAACAAAACATGATTACTGGAGTAATAAAATGTCATTACTACCAGGATTGGAATTAAAATTTGTACTCAGCCTTTCTTGGCAAACTGTACAGTCAAGCTGTCTTACAACATTTTGACATAAACTATCACAGAACAAGATAAATGATAATGCAATATGTGGTTGAAGAAAGGAAGAAAGGGGGCTAGCAAGAGAGCTGGCCTTTTGACATTACTATCCCAGGAAAACAGACACTGATCTTCACAGCCTAAAGAAGTATTCATATTCTTCATCATACTGAAGTGTTAAGCAATGTATTACACAGTTCCTAGATTCCACCTCACACACAATTAAATACCTTTAATTTCCTAGCAAAGATCTTAAGTCCTAAGATGGTCCTCATCACTGAGAAGCTAAGACGTAGCTTCACAAACCTGCTGAAACACTGGTTTCACATAGTTCGTTTAGGATGTGCTGCAAGAAAGCTACAGCTTAAATAATTCTTCTGCTCCTATTTAACATATTGTAGAACATCACATCTTATTAAATTTATAACCTGAACAACCTAAAGGCCAAACTAAGCAGAATGCTTCAATAATTGATATTCATACAGTGACAGAAGAAATACAGACATTAAGATTTGCCCAAGGCAACAACATACTGGCAGGAATTTAAAGAAAAGTCACTGTCATTGCAATCTGCTCATTTGTTGGTTTTTTTAACTACAGACGGAAAAGAACTTACAGTAAAACCTTGCATAAAGAGCACCTTGCTTAGAGACTAACTCAATTAAAGAGCAGAATTTTCTCTGAATGGTTACCTTACTTAACAACTAAAACCAATCAAAACTCATTTAACAACTAAATTGGGGCTTGCAATCCCCCCCCCCCCAAGAAGTCACAAATGGTCACTTACAATGGTGTTTACACTATGCTCTTTAAGCGATGTAGCACTGTATTGATTTTCTGTATAGTAATTAAAATTTTTACCTTCTGAGAATTTTTCAAAACAACAAATGATTTATTTCAGTGGGTCTGAACTAACAGTACAAATATCACTAGTGTGATGTAGCTGTACTCAAGGTGAAATGCTTTCATAAAAATCATTAAGAATTCATTCTCAGTTAATCAAACTTTGTTATTTCTTGTCTTTGAGTTTTACAATTACTGATGTTTAATAAAAATGCATAGTCATTAGTAGTTTAAAATAGTAGTTAAGACAAGAGATAAGAAAATATAATATTTAGAGAACACATTTTAGTATAGTTATGATTGCCCTGAATTCCATCTATTATTTACCGGTGGTAAATAATAACAGATTATTTCGATTTGAGTTTATTCTAAATAATGCCACTGGAATTTCTTAAGACTAGATACATAATAGTATGACAGAATGCCTATAAAGATATACATGTCTTCAGTTTTTCCTTGTTTCCTGAATAGAGGGACTCAGTGACAGGTAGAATGTACAATATAAAAGGAAAGAATCACAAATTATGCTTTTACTTCAGTATATATGAATGATGTCTATAAATAACATATGTTAGGTGTGCCTCATGGAACAGCACTGCACCATAGAAAATATTTATTTGTAGACTTATTGGCTACTTCCAGATTGTGATCCCTATGCTCCATATCTAACAGCCTAGTTTGTCAAGACAGTGTACATACTTCTGCAATCACTCCAAATGTATTTTGCTACCAGGTTATATATTATTTTGTTTTATACATTTTTACTTTCTATATATTACTGCTTTATGCAAGATTCTAGTTGTAAGGTTATTAGCCATATAAAATATATGAAAAATGTGACTGAGTAATGAACCCAAGGCATGCATTAACCCACAATTTCATTTTCTCATTACCTTTCTTCTAAGTTTGTGCTAAATACTGTAATCTTTGCACAGTAAATCTGCACCAACCACTAGGTAATCTTGATTGCCCATCTTTTTTCTATATCTTTCCAGCTCTGCAACATTTATTTAAATGATAATGACCAGAACAGTACACAATACTAAAAGTGTAGTAGTTTTTGCTACCACTATAGTAAACATTGGAGATCATGTTTTCCATATGCATAATTTGTATACACATACATTTCAATCTTGAACATGGGTTTTGAATCAGTTAAAATAGAATTCATACTCTGATACAAATATCCTTTTTGAAGTTGTTATATATTTTATCTAAAATACAATTGACATAGAAAGCAATGAAGAAAATGTACAACTACTAAAACAGATTTAGAGACACCATCTATGACAATGATGAAATTGAATTCATTTGTTGACCCTTTCCAACATTTTCTAGGTAGAAAATATGCACAGAAGTGGTTTACCATTTACTTCTTTAAGGGGCACCGTAGGACTGTGCACCTTCTCCATGACTGCACATCTTGGCTCTTCTCCCAGGAGGAACAATGAGGAACTGAACTCATCTCTGGCTCCACAACCAAATACCTAAGCCACTGAGCTATTCTTCTTCTTCTTCATGTGTTGTATCTGATTCTGAATATTGGCTATCATCATCATGGCAATCAGCCATGAAGACTGTCTTGGTAACAATATAATGCAGTGGTCTTCCATTTGCCTTTCACATTGCAACGTGACAACCATACCAAAGATCCAGTTTAGCAAGCCACTTTCTGGTCCTGGCGTTTTTGGCACTCGTCGAGTCCTCATCAGCCCGACATCAGTATTGATGAAGTTGCCTCCCTCCATCAAAATGGATTCAAATGGGATTTAATCCACTTGAGAACCATCATCCTTCCCTGTGGACTTTGCCACCCAAGGCTGTTAGTTCTTATCAGTTATTTTTCACTATTTATCAAGACTCATATAATTATGCTCATTTTCCTATACATTACATGATTACCTTTGCCATGATTGGCAAATTTTGAGTTCCCTGCCCCATACCTGCTCAGTTTTCACCTCACTGTCTGTATTAATATTTTTCCTACATACATCAACATAGGCACCTATTGCAAAGTAGCATTATAATAAATCAAAAATTGCTAGGACGCATAACGTTATTTAAAAACAAATTCATGTTTAAAATTCCCAATCACAGGATGGAAGGTTTACACCTGTTTTTTTTTTTTTGCATTGCTTTTGAATAAGAACACTTGTTTATATGTGGGCTTGAAGTGAGGCAAACATATAGATACTGCAAAGATCTAAAAATGCTTAATCTCATATAATTGTGCCACTCC
Organism: Bradypodion pumilum; assembly: GCA_035047305.1. NCBI lineage: Eukaryota > Metazoa > Chordata > Lepidosauria > Squamata > Chamaeleonidae > Bradypodion > Bradypodion pumilum. The sequence goes on from JAWDJD010000003.1 coordinate 261,889,187, forward strand.
AATCTACTGGTATTACTTACCTGAGTCAAACAGTGATCTGATTGAAGGAAAGAATTAAAATTGTGCTTAAGGCACATGGAATAATAGGCGGCATAAGACTTATTTTAGCTTTTTCATGAATACAAATGAGCTTGGTACATCACACTAGGTGGGCACTTTACTTTTGTAATACATTAAAAGTATCTTTCTTCAACTTAGTCCTAGGATTTCAAGTTATTGTTTGACAATGCTAGTTGACATTATATTAGGGACACAATCTGACACTGGTGGGAAGCATTAACATGCAACAGACAGCAACATTTTAGCTAAATATCCTGCTTCATATGATCTTCTACCAGGTAAATTATTTAGCAGAGGCAGGCTTGCAATTTAGATGAGAGCACTAATAAAACAATATAGTGTAATTTATTAATGTGAAAAACAACCATAGCCAGCTAACAATAAGAAGCAATTTCTTGGGGAAAGTGCTATGTATAACTGGAAGCAATGACTGATGTATCTAGCCACATGCTACTAAGGTGCCACCACTGCTCTAATGTAGGTGAGGAAGTCTGGGTTTGTTAGCATTTTAACTTATTCCCTAATGGACCATCCCTATTCACAAAAATATGGAAAAACTAAAGCTACCAATGATAGTTCAACATTTGATTAATAATTTGTGCTGATTGTTAGTTTCTATGACTTCGTTGTATCATTTGGAATCAGATTAATTTTACGTCTTATAATTGGTGCGTTGATCTACAGGATTTGAAAATGCTAGTGGTTTTTATAAGTTGCTTTCATTTTGACAATTTCACGTCTGGCATAGACATGGAAGAAGAAGAAAAATCACAGAAATAAAATATAACAAATATTTTCTGGGGTTCATCTGCTAATTGTATTCAACAATTTTCATTATACTGTACAAGATGTTTAAGGCAGTCATTCCACACTTCCAGTCCACAATTAATATGAATAACCCTCCAATTAATATGTAGCTGCAGTTATTAATTTCCTTGAAACAGGAAGGTGACTATTAAGTACAGTTAAATAAGTGATGGAGATTTGTTCTCAAAATTCATCGGATTTATGTGGAAACTAAATCTGTATAGTCTCTTTAGAAATAATATCAGAGATTCCTTAAGGAGAGCATGACTGACATGCATACATCACTCAAGAAATTAAATAGTCCAGTTGTAATAATAGTATTTAGTATGTCATGACCACATGTCATTATCACTATCAGTGCAAAAATCATCCATGACATTTAAGAACTCAAGTATCTTAGTATAACTGTTTTTACATCCCTTGCATTAAGTCTTCTTCAACATTCTATAAGTGAATTAAATCATTGTCATAGCAACAGAACTTCTATTGCCTGTTCTATTTTTACCACTGTTGGCCATCAATGTTAATATACTATTTTATAGCCAATTATAGCTAACCTAGAAATAGAAAAGCCATATACAGTTGTATAATATGCACACAACTCACTTTCTCCTAAAAATAAGTCTTTGGTGAGAAGAAATTAAGGAAGATAGGTGCCATTTTGAATAAATATAAAAATATAATAACACTGGTTCCCCAACAACTGTCAAGGTACACAAGAAGTCAACATAATAAAGATATTGCAAATAAATATAAATAAAATTAATTTCCTTGAATCACTTTTCACTTGTTCCCATAAGTAATTAAATTCAACTCACATTTCACCAGCTGAGCTTCTCTTGCTCAATTTATGTGGGCAGCAAATATAAATTTCAAAAAGTGATTCTGTGTTATGGTCCTTTAAACTTAAACTAGTTAAACAAAGCCTATTCTACAGTGCCACAGCTCTCAAGCTTTGCCATTAGTCTACTAAATGGTCAAAAAAGATATTCAACAGAAGCTTCCTGCCTTTGAGTAGATGATTTGGTCAGCATGCAAACCCTCATCCTAGATTTAATGCTACTTGAGCCATAAAGTTTAATCTTATGAATAGACTTGGTGTCGCCATTGTTGCCAGGGAGTCTTTGGGAGTTGCTAGGGCCACTGCTCCACAAGTGGCTGGTTGTGAGGCCCTGCTTCTACGGTTGGGCCCCAAGGGTCAGTTGGGGATCTTACTCCTGTACCTGCCCCCTTGCAGGGTAAGGGATGCCCTGCCTGAGCTCCTCGAGGCCGCCTCGATGCTGGCGTTGGAGTTCCCGAGACTTATGGTTCTGGGGGACTTCAATTTGCCATCGCTGGGGATGGCTTCTGAGGTGGCAAGGGAGTTCATGGCTTCCATGGCAGCCATGGGCCTGACTCAGGTAGTTCGGGGTCCGACCAGGGGCAGTGGTCACATGCCAGACTTAGTTTTCTTGTCGGAGCAGTGGCAGAGTGATCTGAGATTACAGGATTTAGTCATCTCACCTGTGCCATGGTCAGATCACTATCTGGTGACTCTTGACTTTCTGGGGGCGATACTTCATCGTAGGGAGGCAGGGCCGATTAAAATGGTCCGCCCTCGGCGACTAATGGATCCAGATGGATTCCAGAGGGAACTGGGGGATGTTCCTCTGGATCGGCTACACGATTCACCCGGGGCACTCGTCGACCTGTGGAATAGGTCGACAACAGTAGCCTTGGATGAAATCGCGCCACTGCGGCCTCTCCACGCCCGGGGGATTAGGTCATCTCCGTGGTTCACAGATGAACTGCGTGAACTCAAACGGGCAAAGAGACGCCTAGAGCGCCGCTGGGCGAAGACCCGGGATGACTCCGATTGGACACTAGCTAGAGCTGCTATTAGGGCCTACCTAGTGGCGATGGGGGTGGTGAGGCGGCAATACTTCACCACCCTTATTGCCTCCGCTGATAATCGCCCAGCCGCCCTGTTCCGGGTAACCAGGTCCCTCCTTGGTAAGGGGAGATCGGTGCCCGGTTGGCAGGGTTCGGCTGAGGACTTTGCTGACCATCTGGTGGAGAAAATCGATCGGATTCGTTCTGGATTGAACCCTGGCGTGGACGGGGAGGGTCGGGGGGGTGCCGGTGCACAGTCTTGCTGTACGATCTGGGATCAGTTTGATCCTGTTGTCCCTGATGAAGTGGACAGGCTCCTTGCAGCTGTTCGTGCCACTACATGTCCTTTGGATCCCTGTCCCACTTGGTTGGTGAAAGCCTCCAAGGAGGTAACAGGTGGTTGGGTTGGGGGGATAATAAATGCATCATTACAGGAGGGGGTATTTCCTGCACAGCTAAAACATGCCTTGGTGCGCCCCCTCCTGAAGAAAATGTCCCTCGACCCAGCTGTCCTTAACAACTACAGGCCAGTTTCCAACCTGCCCTTTTTGGGTAAGGTTTTGGAGAAGGCGGTGGCGCGCCAGCTGCAGAGTGTCCTGGAGGAAGCGGATTATCTAGACCCCTTTCAATCAGGGTTCAGGCCCGGGTATGGAACGGAGACGGCATTGGTCGCGCTGATGGATGATCTCTGGCGGGAGCGGGACGGGGGTTGTCCATCCGTCCTTGCTCTTCTTGACCTCTCAGCGGCCTTCGATACCGTCGACCACGGTATCCTTCTGGAACGGCTCGAAGGACTGGGGATCCAGGGCACTGTGTTGTCCTGGTTTTCCTCTTTTCTGGAGGGCCGTACCCAGTCGGTGTGGTTAGAGAGTGAGAGGTCCAGCCCTAGGCCCCTCAAGTATGGGGTGCCTCAGGGCTCTGTGCTCTCTCCTCTCTTATTTAACATCTACATGAAGCCACTGGGTGAGATCATTCGTTCCCACGGGGTGCGGTACCATCAGTACGCGGATGATACTCAGTTGTACATCTCAGCCCGTGGGGACCCCAGTGATGCTGTTGAAATCCTATCCGGATGCCTGGAGGCCATTGGGGTCTGGATGGGGGCCAATGGGCTTCGGCTGAATCCCAGCAAGACTGAGTGGCTGTGGATAAGGGGCCCCGTGTTATCCAGGGAGTTACCACCTTTGGTACTGGATGGGGCTGTTTTGCCCCAGACAGACCCAGTGCGCAACTTGGGGGTTCTTCTGGACTCGCGGCTGCTTCTAGAAGAACAAGTAGCGGCTGTGGCCAGGAGGGCTTTTGCCCAACTTCGGGTAATTCGCCAATTGCGCACGCTCCTGGACCGGGGCTCCTTGCTTATGGTCACTCATGCTCTGGTTACTTCCCGACTAGATTATTGTAATGCGCTCTACATGGGGCTGCCCTTGACGACCATCCGGAGGCTGCAGCTGGTCCAGAATGCGGCGGCCCGGGTGGTGATGGGGTGTGGGCGATATGCCCATGCCTCACCGCTACTTCGGGAGCTGCACTGGTTACCAGTTTGTCTCCGGGTGCAATTTAAGGTGCTGGTTTTGACCTTTAAAGCCCTATATGGCAGGGGGTCAGGATATCTTAGAGACCGCATTGTCCCAAGAGTGTCTGCCCGTCCAACCAGAGCGGACCGGAGGGGCTCTCTAATAGTGCCACCAACTAGGGGTGCACATCTGTCTAGCACCCGAAGGAGGGCCTTCTCCGTGTCCGCACCAACTCTCTGGAACCTCCTGCCAATAGACCTAAGACTCCAAAGTGAACTGCTGCCCTTCAGGAAAGGAGTGAAGACCTGGCTGGCAGGGCAGGTGTGGGGCCCGAATGGGACTATGGTGCCCGCCTGCTGGCTTTTATAAGAACTCTCTCTTCTTCCTTTTGTATAGTAGGTGGGATGGGTGGGCGGGATATGGGGGTTTTTTAAAGGGGGTGGGTTGTGGGTTTTTATAATGTTTTTTATGTATTTCTAGAATTATTGTAATGCCGCCCTGAGTCGGGTTCCGCCTGAGTGGGCGGCATATACAAATATGAGTATAAATAAAAAAAATAAATAAATAAAAATCCTTGACTATGCCACTCATAGCCTGGATTAATCTGATCAGAGCTGAACCTACTTGTTTTGTACTAAAAGAAATAGTGCACTTTAAAAGAAATGGAACTTACCTATTGCTAGCATCTTTCAGTGTATCTATCTGTTTCTCTCCATTACAAGATATAGATTACAGAATTATAATAAGCAAATGAGAAGACATAAAAACAATATCCAAGCCACAATATTACTGCATCCTGAAGCATATTTGGAGGATGCTGGAGAGCAAATGGAAGAGAGCTCCCACAAATGACAACCTTGTTACTGTAAAAACAGTGCTTCAACATTTGCATCAATATTTTGAAGGCAGCAAGGCACCAATATAACAACCATTGCATTATGCAATCTGATAGTCAACAGAAAGAACTGTTCAGAATTGCTAGGGAGCTATTAGGTGCTGAGCAGCCAGGGGGTCTCCAACCAAATGTCACTAAATGTAATTACTTGGTGACTTATTTGGGATGTAAGGTGGATGTCATTCAGAGGGACCTTGATTACAGAGTTAAAGCAGTAAGCAGGTGGAGAGGTCTAGTGCACTGTCAGGTCCTTGTGTTTGGATCAGTTTCAGCCACTAATAACTCAGGAAGCCTCCAGGTTGCTCACTGGCTGCTGAGTCACCATTTTTCTACTAGATCTTGGTCCTTCCTGGCTAATGAAAGCTTCCAGTGATAGCTTGATAGGGTGGATAATAGAGATGATTAACTCCTCTCTCCTGGAAGGTATTCTATCTGACTGGTTAAAGGAGAGGTCCTTTCTTGGAGTATGTGTCCAAGAGAATATAGCTAGGGAAGGAGTTGTTGGATCCTTAGGTACAATAATATGGAGTACCCCGGGGTTTGGCTATCTCCCTGATGTTGTTTCACATCTATATTAGACCACTGGGTAAAGTTATCAGGAGATCTGGAGTTCATTGTTATCAACATGCTGATGATCTGCATCTCTATCTCTCCTTTTCCCACCTTAGTAAAGAATGATGTCCAGACCTTGGAAGGTTGCCTGGAGACAGTAATGGAATGAATAGAGGACAATAAGATGAAACTGAATTTTGACAAAACAGAGGTCATGCTTATTGGGGGCAGTCAATCACATATTGGAAGAAAATCCCTCAATCTGAGAGGCATTTACCGTTGAAGGAGGGTGTTTGTAATCTGGGTATGCTGCTTGACCCAACTCTATCCATGGAGAATAAGATTTCATTGGTGGTCAAGTCCACTTTTTATCAACTGCACCACATTGCCCAGCTTTGCCCATTCCTGGATTGATGGAAACTCCTTGTGTTTGGATCAGTTTCAGCCACTAATAACTCAGGAAGCCTCAAGGCTTCTCACTGGCTGCTGAGTCAGTGAGCAACTGACTGGGTGGCAGTGAGCAACTGACTGGGTGGTGGTAGAAATGCGAGTAATAAATAAATAAATATGACCTATGCAATGGTAATCCCCAAGATTGACTACTGCAATGCTCTTTGCATGGGGCTTCTCTTGAGGTTGGTGTAGAGACTTCAGCAGATACAGAATGCAGCTATCAGACCGATTGCAGGTTTAGGTCTTTATGATCATATTGCCCTGTTCTGGCTAGTCTGCATTGGTTACCCATTGTTTACTGTGTCAGATTCAAAGTGTTGATCATGACTTCTAAAGCTCTGAACAGTTTAGGACCATGCTACTTGCCGGAACACCTCTCCTTAAGACGTGCTAGCCGGAGCACTCATCAGCTTCACTTACAAGGAGTCATTCCTAAGGAAGTAAAGAAAGCTGTGAATAACAGAAGAGCATTTTCTGCTATAGCCCCCATATTACAGAATAGTTTACCATATGAAATAAGATCATCTCCATCTTAAATTGCCTTTAGGAAACAATTAAAATGTATATTTTTCATTAAGCGTTTTCACCTGGTTGCCCTCATTTCTAAATAATTTCTATAATCCTGGTTTTGATCTGAGCTACTAGTACCATTAAATAGACATTTAATAAGTTTTTAAGATTCTGGAGTAACTTAAATTTACATTAGCCATCTGGGTAGGTATATTTATTTACTTATATTTGTTATATTTATTTATTATATAGTGACATCACTTTTACAGAAGAGAAGGAAAGGTGTAATTTTTAGAAAACTGTTATGTCTTATGGTTCTCTAACTGGGGTGTTGTTATCCAGTCCTCATCGGACTCCCTATGCCCAGCCCAGTTCTGCCTGCACCTGAGCCTGAGGATGTCCTGAGCCAGGGATCTCAGCCTGTGCCTGGCCCAAATCTGTTTCCCCCGGCAGCTGACATGTCAGATAAGGGATCTGGCTCTGACAGTGATCAGCCCTCAGTCAGAGAGAGGTCCAGAAAGGAGCTACACCTGAGATGCAGGCAGGCTAGATCAAAGTACCAAAGAAGGCTCCCAGCTGGTAACGATTAGCTGGGAGGCTTATAAGCAAGCTTGTAGGGGGGTTTGGCTAAGATGGCCGCTGTGTAACATCTAGTTTCGGACGCTCGCGCTCAACAAAGTGGTGAACGATGTGAAGGAGCGGAATAGAAAATTTTTCAAGTGGTAAAGCTTAAAGTTAAGATCCTTGCCTGTCTCCTTGGAAAGTTTGCTGAGCTTTTGAAGCTGGATGATCGAAGTTCGGGAGGTTTTTCTGGGCGGTGGAGCTGTGACGGCAGTCGCGGCTTTCCCGCTGGAGAGCCGAGGAACGGGATCAGCGAGAGGAGAAGGCTATGGAACTGGTTTTGGAAGTGGCAAAAAGCGGCTGGAGAGAAGGCAATTTGTGTGTAAGTGCCTGAAGGGAGCTACATTCTTAGCTATAAGCCATAAAATCGGCTGAGTTTTTTCAGAAGAAAAAGAAGGGGAGGAAGAGCTGGAGGTACTGTAATGGCGACGGCCAGGGAAAACGAAAGTGATCGTGTATAGACTGTGGTTTTTTTTTTCTACATACCAGAGGATCGCGCCACATTCTGAAATCAATAAGGCGGATTAATTTTCCTTTCTCTTTTTTTTTTCACCTCCTCTCTGGTCTGGAAAAGAGGAGAGCTATGGGAGTTTGTTTTTTTTTCTCTCTCTTCTCTTCTGCCTAAACTGCCTGCTCATTTAGGGAAGAGGGGGAAGAGGGGGGGCCTCTTCTCACTACAAAGTTAAGGCACTCGCTGGAAAAGGGTGTTTTGATTATCCACTTCAAAGGAAGGATTATGTGGCTTTGATTGAAGGGTTCCATTACTGTGTGGATTACAAATAGCTTCTCAACTTCTCACCTTAACCCCTTGGTGGCTGGATTTCTCTTTCCTTCTGAGCTCCCCCCCCCCCTCAGCAACCTGATTAACTGTTGTTTTGAACCCTTTTTGCTGTGGTTGGAAGACGTCATTTGACTGTTGGCTTTGTGGGAAAGGATTATTTGTGGTTAACAAGTTTTACTTTTAAACTGCCTGTTTGGAGAGCTGTTTTCTTTTGTTTTCCTTTGTTCCATCGTTGTGGATTACAGTAAATTTTGGATCTTTTGCTGACATAAGAACTTGACGGTTGTATTGGTGGAACCTATGGCTGCAGTGTAGTAAGCCTTACTATATTGGAATTGTTACAGCGATCTGCAACATTGGGTTTGAAATATATTACATCACTATGGATAAAGGTACGAGAGTGAAAGCAAAAGAAGAAGAACAGGTTGTAAAACCTAAGAAGATTGAAAAAGCACCAATGGATGAATCTGTTCAGCCAACAGCTCTGCCCACAGTGTCATTGGACCAGACTCAAATTATGGTGGAAATTGGCAAGTTGTCGCAAAAAATGGAGAAAAATGAGGCTTCAAGGGTGAAAGATAAAAATGAAATGTTTAAAAGGCAAGAAAAGATGATGTCAACACTGACAGATTATACCAAAAAGGTGGACTTAAGTTTGAATAAATTTGAGGGAATGCTGAAAGTGGTTCAAATCGAGGTGGATGCGGTAAAGAAGGAAGTAAAAGGGACTCAGGAGGTGGTGCGGGACAGTAAGTTAAAACTGCAGGAACAAGAAATGAGGATAGATGCTGTCGAAGACATGATGAGAAAGCAGAACATTTTGATCCGTCAGGTACCGGAACGCACTCCGGATCTGTTAAGAGAGAGGGTGGTTCAGTGGTTAAATGGTTTAAAAATGGGGAAGGAATTTGTTCAAGAGGATTTAGGAAGTGTATTCCGGGTGGGTCCAAGAAGAGGGAGAGTGGCTCAAAGAAATGTGTTGGTTAAATTTGCAAATTGGGCAGATAAATTAAAAGTAATGGCTCATCTGAAAAGTGTTGGTTCAGACGCGTTGAAATTTGATGGCTCAGATGTAGAAGTCTACAATGATATTTCACTAAAAGAAAGAACATGGAGATATAAGATGAGGCCTGTTACTAAATTATTGATGGGTAAAAATATAAGGTATAATTGGAGATTTCCACAACAATTGCGCTTTTTCTATGATAAAAGAATGCAAGTTATTGATGAAGGCATTAATCCATTGGAATACCTGAGTTTGTTGGGATTGGTACAAGTAGATTCAGAAGAATGGAAAAATCTTAAGAAGGAAATGATGGATTCTGGAGCTTTGGGGAGGGAATATGGGAGGGAGGAGTCCGGTGGGGCAACAGGTGGAACACCACAACGAGGGGAGGAGGAGGAGGAGCCGTCTCTGATTATGATGGAGGAGGAGATAGGTAAGGAAGGATGAGCATTAGATAGTAGTAATCTTAATTAGCTAATAGAGGTAGAATGGGTAAGTAGCGCATAGCGCCGGCAGTAGGGCGCATCTTGCAGGTCCCCCCTCTCCCCTCTTTGGTTGACAGAGGCGACTTTTCGTTGGAAGGTGGGGAGAGTGAAAAATGTGTGTTTTATGTAGTGGGTATGGTGAAGGGTTTTTGGTGGCACGCCCGATGGAGAGTTTAAAGTTGGGAGAAGAATTTGGTTATGGATAGTATTAAAATAATATCGTGGAATGTGAAAGGTACAGGCTCTGTTCTTAAGAGACGGAGGTTGGAATCGGCGTTGAAAAAAGATAGACCAGATATTTTATTTTTACAGGAAACACATCAGAAATCAAAAGATACGAATAAACTTTATCTGAGTTGGATGCAACACTATGAGATGGCGTTTGGAACATCTAAAGCAAGAGGGGTGGCAACTATGATTTCTAGGAAGTTAGGATTTGAAAGCACAAAAAAGATTGCTGATCAAGAGGGTAGGTATCTGCTGTTAAGAGGAAAATTGGAGGATGAGGAAATATTGTTGGTAAATATTTATGCTCCGAATGACCACCAAGTAGTGTTTCTTGAAAAAATTCGGAAAATAGTGGAGGGGGAAAATGTTGCAAAAATTATTGTGGCTGGTGATTTTAATTTGATCAGGTCAGGAATGGATTGCACGAACATAGCTAGAAGTGGAATGGGTGTGAAAGGGAAGGCGATGGACAAATGGATGAAAGTTATGGGTTTGAAGGATTCGTGGAGAGAGTTTAAAGGCTTGGAAAGGGCATATTCCTTTTTTTCGCATGTACATGGGACCTACTCGAGAATAGATTATGTTTTTCTGTCGGAAAATTTAATTGGGGATATAGAAAGTACGGAAATTGGGATTATTAAGGAATCGGATCATGCTAAAGTATATCTGGAATTGAAAGCACCAAAAAATATTCAAAGAGTTAGAAATTGGAGGTACGATCCTAATTTGTTCAAAGATCAGAAAAGCAAAGAGGCAATTATGGAAAGTTGGAAAGAAAGTTGGCAATGGAATGATAATAATGAGGTTGATTTTAATATTGTATGGGATACCATGAAGTCAGTTTTTAGGGGGGAAAGCATAAAAGTGGCAAGCCTTAAACATAAAAGGTATAAAGCAGAACACATAGAAAAAGAAAGGGAAATAAAACAATTACAGGAAGAACACGTAAAGAGTAAAGATAAAAAAATTCTCTTGAAACTACAAGGACTCAAGGCAGAAGTAATGGGTAAAGATATTGATAAAGTTAAACGAGATCTGATTTATTTAAATAGAGAATATTTTGAATTTAGTAATAAGAACTCAAAACTATTAGCAAGAGCAGCTAAGGTTAAAAGGGAAAAAAGAGAAATTGGGGTGTTAGTTGACAGGCAAGGTTCAAGGTGTAATAAGAATAGCGATAAATGTAAAATAGTTAGGGAATTTTACCAGGTGTTATATGCAGAAAAAGAAATAGATAGGGAAAAGCTTAAAAGGATATTGGAGAGGCAGTTAGGGAATGGGATAAAGCAAGAGCATAGGGAGAAAATGGAGGAAAAGATAACTGATAAAGAGGTTAAGGGGGTAATAAGCGGATTGAAGATAGGGAAAGCCCCGGGGGAGGATGGATTATCAACAGAGTTTTACAAAGAATTTAAAGAGGTGGTGGTCCCGAAATTGGTGAAGTTATATAATTATATATTAGATGGAGGATCAATCCCGACTTCATGGTATAACACTACAATTGTTCTTTTGCCAAAACCTGGTAAGAATTTGGGAAGAGTGGATTCGTACAGACCAATTTCGCTTATAAATCAAGATGCGAAGATCTTCACGGCAATATTGGCTAACCGTTTAAATAGTTTTATGGGGGAATATATAAATGTTGATCAAGTTGGGTTTCTAAAAGGACGACACATGGCGGATTTGACTAGAAGGGTATTAGATTTAATAGACAGTGTTAATCAAACAAAGGAAAAAGTGGGATTACTATCATTGGATATTTTTAAGGCATTTGATTCATTGCAGTGGTCTTCAATTAAGGAAATAGTTAAAAAATATGGGTTTGGAGATAAATTTAATAGGGTTATAGATTTACTATATCAAAAAGGAAATGCCAGGGTTAGAGTAAACGAGGAGCTCACGGATGTGGTAAAGCTAGAGGCAGGTACTAGGCAGGGTTGCCCATTATCTCCTATTTTGTTTATAATGGCAATGGAGATTTTAGCTAAAAGTATAAGGGAGGATTTAAATATAGAGGGGATTATGGGTAATAAAGTGAGCATGTACGCTGATGATACATTGCTTATGGTGAAGCACCCCGAACAGGTAATGGACAGGATTAAAGATCATCTACAAGTATTTCAAGCTATAACAGGATTAAAGGTAAATTGGGATAAATCTGAATTGATGTTGTGTAATTTGAAATTGAGCGAGATGGGTAGGACGGTGTCGACACTTAATATACAAATCAAAGATAAGTTGAAGTATTTAGGGATAACTATTTCAAACAAATTAGAAGAACTTAAACGATTGAATTATGACAGCTTGAGAATTGAATTTAGGAATAAAATACGAGAACTTCAGAAGTTAAAGCTGTCATGGTTTGGAAGGATTGCTATGTGTAAAATGATACTGTTACCAAAGATTAACTTTTTATTTGACACGCTCGCGATCCATTTAAAAGAGAAAGAAATCAATGAGTTTCAAAAAATGTTTAATGACTTTTGTAATGGAGGAAAAAAATCTAGGCTTCCAAAGAAATTATGGTATTTGTCTCAGAAAAAAGGGGGGTTGGGTATGCCAAACCTCTTAGCATACTATCGAGCATTTCAAGTCAAGAATGTTGTGAAGATCTTGGCAAGAGAAAAGGTAATTTGGGAACAATTGGAAATGAAAGAATACAGAAATATTGGAAACTTGAATTTTCTGGGAATGAAAGATAAGGCGAAAAGGTCAAATAATACTATGATGAAAGGTCTCATGGAGGTGTGGAAGAAGGTAAAAAAAGATATGGTTCCGAATCTCTCCCCAATCTTGGAATTGACTGGTATGATGTGTTTCCCAATAAAATTAGATAAAGAAAAAATAGAAATATTGGATAAAAATGGGACGTTGTTATTGAAGGATTGGTTAAAAGCATGTGATGTTGATGCCGAGCGGAAAAAAATGAAAAAAACTTGAATTGGTTTCAGAAGTTAAAGGTGGACAACTGGAATAAAAAATATAAAAGAGAACTAGGATCAGATAGAGTACTTACGGAATTTGAGGAATTGGTAAGGAAGATTAGAAAAGGCGAAAGTAGTATTAAGGGTCTTGTAAGTAAGCTTTATAATATATTGAATAGAGGTGCAGATCCACAGGAGGATTTGAAACGGAAGTGGGAACAAAATTTGAATATAAAAATTGGGGAGACTGAATGGAAAAATAAATGGAAAAAGAGAATTATGAGAACAATGTCTGTAAGAATTAAAGAACATAATTTCAAGTTGTTGTGGCAATGGTACCTGACACCATTAAGACTTTACCAGATGGATAATAAAAGAGATAAGTTATGTTGGAGATGTAAAGAATTTGATGGAACATATGAACATATGTGGTGGAGTTGTAAAAAAATAAGGGATTTTTGGGGAAAAATAGAAAATGAATTTGGTGAAATATTGGGTAAAAATGTTAAGTTGGTGTCGGGTACTATTCTTTTAACGAATGTGGAAGATCTGGGTTTAAACAAGGAGGAAAAAGAACTACTGGAAATTGCACTGACAACGGGTAGACAATGTATAGCCAGAAATTGGAAAAACGATGTAGATATTCAGGTTGGAGAATGGTATAAAGAAATGTGGAGTTTAGCATTGAACGATAAATTGACATGGGAGATTAAAGTCAAAAGAGATAATTTAAAAGAGAATAGATTCTGGAACATATGGAAACCGTTCGTGGATCACTCTATTATGGCAGGTGATAGTTCAGGACCAGTACCATCTCAAAGAAGTTTCTGGACTTGAGTTAAAAATAAACTCTCCGGGCATTGTATATATTCACAGGGTGTTTTTTTTTTTTATTGGTTAAAAAGATTAGTGGTAGTACAGAAAGTTTTTTTTTCTATTATTTTGGATTTTGAAATAAAGGTTCTTAATATTTGGTGGTTAAATAGTAGTTAATGAATATAGATATTGTTATGTGCTACCATATAGTAATGTTTGTTAGTATGATATTATGGACTCGTTAGTGTAATGTACTGTTAATGTATTGTTAATGTTTTCTTTTCTTTTTTCTGTATGTTTATTAAAGATTTAATAAAAAATTTAAAAAAAATAAAATAAGCAAGCTTGTAGCAGTCTGCCAGTGTCGGTACAACTCTTGTGTGAAAACTGAAACCCTGCACGACTCCAGACTGCCTGCCTAGTCGCTGACCTGCCTGCTGTGACACTGACTTCTCTGCCAACCCTGACGACACCCCTGGACACCCTTTGGATTAGATGCTTGCTTGGACTACCGGTAATCAGACCTTGGTTTGCCTTTTGGACTTTGATATCTGGACTCTCCTCGAGCAGACTCTCTGTGTAGCGCCGCCATGTAGCGACCGTGCCTGGTCGGGTGGGTCAGCACATGGGGATTCATACTCGTGGATCATGAAGAACATACAAAGAATATCACAGAATTATATTTTAACAATATATTTTTTAATCTGGATGGATAATTTTTTCTTTCCAAATTAAATTTTTCTAGATTTTTGAGTTTTAATTTAAGATACACATTGGCTGAAATTAAGTAGTAAGTCACAACTGAATCAGTGAGGATCTGGTGGATCAAAACCTATGTACATTCCATTGATTCAATGGGCCTACTCTAGGCATGACTTACTCAGACCTGTCAAGTATCCCGTAATGGCCGGGATATTCCCATAATTTAGTCCAATTTCCCACTGGTCTCCCAATTTTTATTCACCCCCGTATTATCCCGTATTTTTGCCTGCACGGAGCTCTGGGGTAAAGACTGGCTGCACGGGCGCACAACCAGTCTCCCCCCAGAGCTCCGTGCAGGCAAACTTCCGGAGCGAAACATCGTGGGATTTGGGATTGGGAAAGACTCAGAGACTGGAGCGTAATAGCGCATGCATGGTAAAGCGTGCACACGTGAAATTTAAACTGATGTGCAGCCTCAGTCTCAACGAGAAGCATTGAGCAGGGGGAAAGGCACAACGCCTCCTGATGAGAGAGTAGAGCGGCGCCCGCAGCAAGACTCAGAGTCAGAGGACCAGGTCTCGGAGAGAGAGAGAGAGAGAGTGTGGGTCAGAGACTAGCTGGCGACAAGGGGCGACTGCTGCACCAATGCGCCAGAAGAAGATACTTCACTGACCCACACCAGAAAAAAGAAATCTGTCTGTGCCTTTGTGAACACATCCATCCCTCACCCTCCTCACAGAGGAGGACCACCTCCTGTGTTTGTGGCTTGCTGCGCACGGAAAGGCATCTAGGGGAGGGGAAAGGTTTACCTGGGGGGGAGTGTGTGTGCGTGCCTGGGTGCTGTGATAGAGTGAGACAGAAGCTCACTCCGTTATGCAGCATGCAGGTTTTGAACTGCTGATCAGCCAACCTTCCAGTTGTCAAATTCAGAGCAATGGAAGAAGTAAATAGGATATCCACCATTCACACTATGGCTCTTGGTTTTCATTCTCCGTTTCAGGCAGGGAGAGAGATATTACTCCCTGCCACTGGGGAGTAAAGTAACCCAAATCTTTCTAGCCCAGCTCCAGGAAGGGAGAAAGAATTTGTATTTTGGGCTATGGAAGGGACATATTCTTCAAATCCCCTCTTCTGTCCTGACCAGCCCTTCGTTCCCGCAGCCATGGCTTCCTTGATGGGCTCAATCCACTTCACCCTTGATTGACTTATTTTTCTCTTTGATCTGCCCCCCTCTTGCCATGGGTCGCCAAATCAAAAGTGACATCCAGGAGGGCAGGAGGGTGTCTTTCCCTCGTAGTCAGTAAGCCAGGGCCATAACCAGTGGGTGGCAGAGGGGTGGCTAGCAGCCCACCCCCAAACTAGATTTGCCCAAGGTGTAGCGTGCCATCACTCCGGCCTCCTTCTGTCCAAGGGAGAAAAGATGCAAAGTCTCCCTTTCAGCCTCTCAGGGCTTCTCCTCCTTTTTCCAATTGCCTGTGAGGGAGAGGAGGAGGATGAGGAAATGGAAGGAACTAGGGATCGAACCGGTGGCCCCAGGGGAGGGGGGTATACAGAGGGAACCAGACAGGCACACATGCGCTCACAGAGAGCAACCCATTTGCTCACCCCATAGTGTCTCTGCCGCTGGTTCCTTTGAACAACTGACAAACACACAATCATACCCCTTTTCCCCCGTGTTGACCAAGGCTACCGAAAGAGGGGGAGGTGGGGAGGTAAATGCTCTTTGACTTTTCAGGAAGATACATCAAGTTTATTTTAGAAACCTCTGCCCTTAGCATGAGAGAAAAAACTTTGAATAATAACTATGGAGTCAATGTTTGATTTTGTTAATCAATGCTGACTGGAAGGTGGGAGGTCAGCAGTTCGATTCCCGAGTACTGCAGGACGGAATGACCTCCTGTCTTTGTCCCAGCTCCTGCCAACCTAGCAGTTCGAAAGCAAGAAATTGCTAGAAGATAAATAAATAGGAACCACTTTGGTGAGAAGGTAAACAGTGTTCTGTGCACTCTGGTGTCTAGTCATGCCTGCCACATGACCACAGAAAACAGCACTGACTCTTCAGCTTTGAAAGAGATGAGCACTGAATCCTAGAGTTGGATATGACTGGCTTTCAAGCAAGGGCAAGCTTTACTTTTACCTAATAACAGCAAATCCCTGATTGGTATTCAAATTTGCTGTGAAGTTTGGCCCTGTTTATGCAAGTGGTTAGTAAAGGTCGCCCTTGCTCAAAAGTGAGTAATATCTGACTCTAGGGTGCAGTGCTCATCTCCATTTACAGCCAAAGAGCCAGTGCTGTCTGTTTGCAGACATTTTCATGATCATGTGGCAAGCATGGCTAGAGCCCAATAAGCCACATGGCCAGATTTGGCCACGCCCACATATTTGGCCATGCCCACATATTTGGCCATGCCCACAGAGGTAGCCCCGCCCACAGTGTTTCCCTTATTTTTAAATCCAAAACTTGACAGGTATGCTTACTATTAAATTTCAGCCATTTAATTTTATGTTAAAAGGGGGTTGGATGGTGATGAAGGAGAAGCAGGAAAGTGTGGGCATTTCTCAAAAATCAAAAAGGGGATGCAATGCCACTAAATTTGGGAAGTAGTACTATACATGATCAATCATTTCATTCAAAAACTGAGATTAAAGAGAGCTTTTGGACTTTCTATAGTCTTACAGTACAGTACAGAAGCAATGTTCTAACCCACAGATTAAGTAGCTTTGTGCTTGAGGAGAAAGAACTGACTTTAATTAACTTTCAGATCAGTTGTTATACATTAAATGACACCCTTTAATCCTTCAATTTCTCCCCTTATCTCTGTATAGCAATTAATTAATAATTGTCCAGTCACTAGAATAATCTTATTTCTTGCAACTCTTATTTATGTATTTGTTTTGTTCTGGTTCTTGTGTATGAACTTTTGGTAAATATAAGATTTTTTTTCTTTTCAGTGTCTTTTACTTGTTTTTGCAATTAAAAACCACTGCATTCAATCACATAACAGGAATTCAAAAGATTTAATAAATATTTTTAATTTAGGGAACTTTTCCTGTCATATTGCATGAGGGGAAAAGCAAATATGTATTCTCAACAACAACAACAACAACACACCATATTTAAAGTCTGTTGGTTTGTTAAGATAAGAGATTCATAAAAGCAGTGATAATGCCTCTGCTTTCTGTTATCATTTAATAGCAATTAAATTTCATTTTTGTTATTTTTTATATTCCAGCTACCCATCACAGAGCACAACATATTTTCTGAAAATATTCAACTTGGTAAGGGTGAATTTACTCTGCTTTGTAAAACCTCTAGAAATGCATTAAATTGTTCAAGGGAATTTGGCAAACTAATGTCTGAATTTAGAAAGCAGTGAAATGAAGGAATAAACACAAGGTAAGAAAAATTAGACCTAGATGTATTTTTATAAGGTAGCACCATCTCCAGATGAATAGCATGTACAAGTTTAAAAAATTACATTTCTTAATTATCAGGTTTTTATTCTTATACTACAGTGCAGTAGTGCAATATGAACCAAAATATTTGCTGGCTGTAGGGGTTTGAAAGGTGCATGTCTCTTGTAACTGTAAGATAACAGGAGGGGGTTATGGGCACAATTGGCAAAACTATTCTGCTGGTTAAGGTCAACCAGAAGTCGCCCTTGCTAGAAAGCCAGTCGTATCCGACTCTACGGTTCAGTGCTCATCAATGTTTATAGCCAAAGAGCCATGCTGTCTGTGTCTGCAGAAGTTTCTGTGGACATGTGGCAGGCATGACTAAACACCAGAGTGCACGGAATGCTGTTTACCTTCCCAATGAAGTGGCACCTATTTATCTACTTGCAATTTCTTGCTTTCAAACTGCTAGGTCGACAGGAGCTGGGACAGAGATGGGACCTCACTCCATTGCACAGCACTCGGGTCTTGAACTGCTGACCTGCTGACCGTCCAGTCATCAAGTTCAGTGTTTTAACCACTAAGCCTTCATAGTCCCCGAGGTCAACCAGAAGAGTTAAAAGAGGGTGAAGAGGAAGCTGAGTTATGCCTCAGCCAAAGTCTATGAAGTCATTATAGGTTTGGACTCAGCAAAACCTCTGCGGGTTTAGTGTCAGCTCAGCTAGCCTTTAGTTACCTCTGGCTATTTACAACTGCGCAAATTTTTTTTGCCTAAAAATGCAACAAAGAATACCCACTTTTCTCACTTTTTTCTCACGATTTACTATTTACTAAGTGGTTTTCTCACTTTTTACTATTAGGCAACCTTTTCCATTATAATTTCTTTGATTAAGAGAATTCCTGGACATCTGGCCTTCTGATGAGGTTTCAGAAGATGTTTCTGTACTTAGCCATTCTTTTTTCTTTCTTTTTTTTTTGGGGGGGGGCAATTTAATTTAATAGATTTATATACCACCCTATCCAACAGACTCTGGGCGGTGGACACAAGTTAAAACCAATATAAAACAATTAAACAAACCCTTAAAAACATAGCAATATTACCCCCCACCCCACCCCTACCCCGCTGTGCCATTTACTATCTAAAAACAAATATAAAATCAGCATAACCTTAATGTTAAAATTAATTACAGGAGGGGGGAGCCTCAGACAAGCCAGAAAAGGGAGCTTGTTGACAATCCTGACCCCCAGACCCATTTTGCCAACCACATCTTCAATTCTTTCCTAAATGGTAGCAACTGGGCCTGGAGGTGTAGTTATAACAGGAGGAGGTTCCATAGTGTGGGGGCTACGACTGAGAAGGCCCTTTTCCTTGTGCTGGAGAGGCAAGCCTCACCAACAGATGGTACCTGAAGGGTGCCCTCTCGGTTAGCTCTCATGGGATGGGTCAATGTCCTAGGGACGATGTGGTCCCTAAGGTATCCTGGTCCGCTACCATGAAGGGCTTTAAAGGTGACAATCAGCACCTTGAATTGCACCCGGTGACATATAGACAGCCAGCGCAGCTCCTGTATCAGTGGTGAGGCACGGGCAAAATGATTACACCCCACCAGAGCGTGGGCCACCACATTTTGGACAAACTGCAGTCTCCGGATGGTCATCAAGGGCAGCCACATGTAGAGCGCATTACAATAGTCCAAACGGGAGGTGACTAGGGCATGGGTGACCATGGGCAGGGCCTTCTGATCTAGGAGTGGGCACAATTGATTCATAACACGCACTTGCCCAAAAGCCCTCCTGGCCACGGCTGTAACCTACTCCTGGAGCAAAAGCCACAAGTCCAGGAGGACCCCCAGGTTGTGCACCAGGTCAGATTGGGACAATGATGCCCCATCCCAAACCAGTGGTGATAACTCCTTATGAGGACCGGGTCCCCTCACCCACAGCCCCTCAGTCTTGCTGGGATTCAGCTGTAGTTCGTTGTCCCCCATCCAGACCATAACCGCCTCTAGGCAACTGGTCAAGACCATGACTGCATCACTGGGATCACTACGGGCAGAGATATACAACTGAGAACCATCAGCATAATGATGATATCTCACCCCATGGGATCAGATGATCTCACCCAGCGGTTTCATTAAGATGTTAAAGAGTAAAGGCGAGAGGACCGAGTCCTGTGGGACCCCACATGTGAGATGCCTCAGACTCGACCCTGCGTGCCCCACCCACACAGACTGGGTCCAGCCACTCAGGAAGGAGGAGAACCAGGCCAACAATGCCCTGGATTCCCAACTCCTGTAGCTGGTCCAGAAGGATACCGTGGTCGATGGTATTGAAAGCTGCTGAGAGGTCAAGGAGATCGAGAGTGGAGGGTTACCCTCCATCTCGCTCTTGCCAGAGATCATCAAACAGCACGACCAATGCAGTCTCAGTACCATGACCCGTTCAGAAGCCTGACTGGAAAGGGTCCAGAAAATCCGCATCCTCCAGGACCCCCTGGAGCTGCCGCACCACCGCTTTCTCTATTTTCAGGTCCGTCTCCCAAATTTCTCTCAAAATAGCATGTGGATCACTAATTGTATTTAAAAAAAATTATATACATTTTCACCAATCCTTTTATCCCTACTGTTTCTTATTTTATAAATAAGTTACTCAAATTCTGTTAATTTTCTGAATGATCCGACCTGATTATAAGCTTTATTCCATTTATTTATGGCTAGTATTTGAAGCCAGTTCAGTCTTAATTCCTCATACATTTCTGACTTTTTTTCTTATGATCACAAAATTGTAACCTTTCTTTTAACAAATAGTATATTCCATGTTTCTGTAAAATTTCCTTTAATTTGTCATTTTTAATTGGAAAGGTTTTTAAATCTAAAATTTCTACAACAGGAGAAACATTTGGAGCCAATGTTTGTTTTAAAATCTTCCAAGTATACAACATCCCTTTTAACAAATTATTTTTAATTCGTAGATTTGATATTTTTTTGTCCAAGAAAACTCAATTTCCAAATTCTTGTAACTCTTTCATTTCTAATTCTTTCGAAATAATATCATTCATTGTTAAAATTTTTATTATGCTTTTAAATTGGAAAGCACTATAATAATTTTTAATATTGGGCATTTCCAATCCCCCCTCTTTTATTTATTTATTTATTTATTTTTCATGCTTATATACCGCCCACTCAGGTACAACCCAACTCAGGGCGGTTTACATAGCGGACAGTAAATACAGGTACCATAAACTCTTTGCTATTCTTGTTCTCTTTCCTTCTGATAAGGTTTCAGAGGATGTTTCCATACTTAGCTATTCTGACTGTAGTTTGCATTAATTGACAGCAGTGCATCAAATTGCTTATGAACAGTAATTTGAATACAAGTCAATATAAATGACAATAACAAAACAATTCACTACAGTTAACATTAGAGTGACTACTTTATTACATCACTCATGTACTCACTACTTTTCTGTACATTTTAAGTTCTTTTAAATAAGCAGCAATGGAACAATAAGAAAATGATTCAAGGTTTTTGTGGGGGCGGGTACCCTCTCAAAATGCCTTTCCAATTATTTTTTGCCTCAAATTAATCCAAAAGAAGTACCATAAATGTTACTCAGGATGCAAGAAAAAGGTAACAATCTTAACCATTGTACTATTTCACCCAAGGAAGGCCTTTTATACTTGTGTTTCCCCAAAAAGTTGTGTGTGTCAGACAGACCCAAAAGTCATGTGTTACTGACTGAAAATGATATCTAGAACCTACTCCACTGCAGTTGTTCATTGTATGGAAAGATCAGTATCAAGAGTTGTTCAGGAAAATGTGTGTGCTATTATTTATTAATTATTTAAAATCATTTATTACAGAACTTCTGAAAAGCTTATAAAAACCACAAACATTTTCCCAAACCTAGTCTAAGAAACAGTGCTGTGTCTAAAGTATGCCCTATAATGCATAAAATAGGAGGGGTTAATAAAATAGCATCTATCGTGCTCACAGCTGGGCTAGGACATAGGAGAGGGAGGCGTGTAGCGATTAGCGGACTGCTGCAACCTGCTATAGGCACGCACACTCCCGAGTGCAGTCTCTCCTGTTGCCTCCAGCAATCCAGAATTTCAGCCTGCTGAGCAGATTCCTGTCCTTTAACTTCCGAGAGGACAGGGGTGCCTGGAGGACAATGGTCCATAGGGTCGCAAAGGGTCAGAATTGACTATGCAACTGAACAACAACAACTTCTGAGAGTATGCGATCTTTTACGTGGGAGCGTACAAAGCAGAGAGTTTAGGAAAAACCTGGGTTAGCCTGAATAAGGTGACATCCACTCAATAAATCCTTTTCAGCAATTTATTTAAACAAAGCATCTGAAATAGAACAAAGACAGATTACAGAAAGAAATAGTTAGTTAGATTTTCCCTTTGGCAGAACCTCGGGCAAGGTTTGCTCCTTAGATGTTTAATCTCTTCTCAGAGAATTGGGCAACGTTCCAATGGTGAGCCAAATTGGAGGTGAAAAGCAGCTCCTTAAATACACAAAGAGAACAACAACCTTTCTCCTCCAGAGGGGTTTGGCACTGATAAAGAGATACCAATCACATTTGACTGCTGATAAGAGCTGTCCTACCAGGATTGAGTTTCATCCTATTGGTTAGAAGGGAGATAAGGATTAGGAACTTTCCCAGTGCTCCTGGCCCCCTCCTTTGGAGTGTCCTTGAATGAAGGCCAAGCAGCCTGAGATGAGTCAGAAACAAAATGGAAGTGGTCTGGTTCACCAAGATCCTGACAGCATCATGTTTTCCTGCCCCACTACACTGATTATGCTGATTCATCTGAAGCTAGAAAAGGAGCCTCATTTGGGCATAACCTAAAAATCCTTTCAACCCAGAGTAATATCTGACACAAAATTATTATTATCTGGAGCTATTTAATCTGAAGATACCTCTTCCCTCCAGGAAATCAACTCTCTCTCTCTTTGTGGGACACTGTGATCATTCTTCCTGCTACCATTGTCCCTTAGGCAATGGTAGGAGAAGAAACCATTGCCACTAATGTCTTAATAAATATTTTGCATGGAATACACTAATAAATAAGGAAATAAATCACTGCACTCTATCAAGCAGGTCAGAAGCATGGTTATAGCAAGAGTTGAAGGGAGGATTGCAGAGTGTTAGGGCAATCCCCATGGTAATTTAACTAGGCTGACATACACATACAAAAATGGAAATAATAATTAGAAATCAATAGGTGTCTGGCTTCTCCAGTCTCCTTTCAGAGTGAGAAAATAATGGACCATCTGTCTAGAATGGCAACAGCCATTGTAGACTTATTCAAGCATTAGGTACATGTTTGCCAATAGCCATGCAAAGGGAAGAATAGCCCTAGACCCCTCTGTCATCATTTCCATTGTTCTCACATGCTAAATAACAGGTCTGAAGATCATAACATCCAGTATATCTAACATGAATGGAGGGTTTCCAAATGAAACTAAATCTTGAAAAACCAGGGCTTTCTACATACAGTAAAAATGTTCCTTTCCACATTATAACTCTCCTCAGGTGTTTGACAGAGGCAATTGTCGGGAGAGAGTTAGGGCCTTCTCTTTCCATGTTCACTTTCAATACCCCATTAATACTGCCTGAAGAGAAGGGAGGCTCTATTCCCAACACGAATCCTAATCACAAACAATAGCAATTATACTTATAAACTGCCCCATACCTCTTAGTGGACTCTCTGGGCAGTTAACACAGTACAGCAACTAGCATTTGGCTCCCAACATGCTGGCTACTCATTCTGCCAACCTCAGAAGGATAGAAGGCTGAATCACCATTTATCCCTGTCAGGATCGAACTCAAACTCACAATGTTTTGACTGTAATACAGCACTTTAATCACTTCACCATGAGAGCTTAGAACATAACAATAAGGGAGATGGCAAGAAACTGACAGACAAAAGAGGAAAGAAGATGGGGGAAGATAAATCAGTGGACAAACAATGTAACAAAGAGATAAGAACATACAGCTAGAACTGAAAAGAGGCATTTACTGCTGGTATGATTTATTAATGATATTTCCAATGGGAAAAAGAACAAATGGACACTGATGGACATTATGAGATATCCAAATACTACTATAAACAGAAAAGAACATGTTAAGCTAATTGGCATTCCTTGAATAATCCTCTTTAATGAACAGCTATTGAGATTTATTTATTTCTTGGTTGTTGTTGGGTTTTTTTTTTTGGGGGGGGGGATTCCTTACCTGACATTGCTAGGCCAGCTGTTGGCACACTACAATTGCTTCTCATTTGGCCCAGTATAACAAACTATTTTGTGACTATTTCATATATTTTGAGAATATTGTATTGTATTGTAGCGTATCAACATCCCACCCATCTGGTATATTTTCTCACTCTGGGTGGCATACAACATATTTTTAAAAAATATTTGCAATAAAAATTTAAACAAATGGAATAAATTATAATTATCAGGAAAAACAAAAATAATACCCACACATTTTAAAAATGCCAGCAACAAAAACACCTATTGGCGACAGAAAAATTAATCACAACCTAATGCTCGGCCATTGGCAGTATATCCTTAAAAGCCACTTTTAAAAGGAATGATTTTATTTGTTGTTTAAATATAGGTAGAGATGGAACCTGACACAGCTCAACTGGAAGAGAGTTCCACAAAGTTGGTAACACCACCAACAAGGCTCTTCTCTGAGTCACAGCTTTTCTTGCTAATCTCGGGGCCGGCACCTGGAGCTGTGCCATCTGGGAGGAACAAATGATGTGGGCTGATGTTCTGAAGGGAAGACATTCTGCCATAATATAGAATACATACCAACTCCGCCATTGCCAGTCTCAAGCCCAGATGGGGCTAGAGCATCAGGCTAGAAACCTGTCCCTGTAAAATTTAAACCACTACAGAAGCAGCAAGGAGAATCTCAACAAACAACAATGAGGTTGCCCTTGAATGCATGATAAAGAACTTTCATGGCAGATTTAAAAACCCTGAAAGTGACATGGGAGGATGCCAAAGTGCTCACCCAAGACCGGAACTACTGAAGATCTCCTGCTGCCTGATATGCTACGTAGCATGTGAGAGTCTAAGAATATAAACCAGGACATCCTGGAGTGAACTTAATCACTCATTTGATATCTACACCATTTAAAATGACCTATGATAAAAAAAGTGGAACTAGAGTAATTCATACTATATAAATGCATCCTGTTATAACATAAGAACAGCCTTGCTGGAACAGGCCACAGCCCATCCAGTCCAGCATTCTGTCTCACACAGTGGCTCACCATTTGCTTCAGGGTATTATTCCCAAGCAGATGCCTTCACCTGCTTAGGATTCCCTGGAAATGGCATTGAGAGATATCCTGCCTATCTCTCCAACTTGGAGGTTGTCCTTAGGTATCCATAATTATAGCCATTGATACCCTTGTCCTCCATGAACTTGTCTAATCCTTTCTTAAAGCTGTCAAGACTGACAGCTGTCATCACTTCTTCTGGCAGGGAGTTCCATAGACCAGTGATCCTCTGGGTGAAAAAGTACTTTTTCTTATTTGTTTGAGAACTAGTACCCAAAAGTTTCATGGAGTGCCCCCTAGTTCTAGTGTTGAGCGATAGGGGAAATAGTTTTTCCTTATCTACTTTGTCCACACCGTGCATGATTTTTTAAAACTTCAATCAGGTCACCTCTTAGACGCCGTCGTTCAAGAGTGAAGAGGCCCAACCATTGCAGCCTCAGATAGTAAGGAAGGTGTTCTAGTCCCCTAATCATTCTGGTTGCCCTCCTCTGCACTTTTTCCAGCTCCATAATATTCTTCTGGAGGTATGGCGACCAGAACTATACACAGTATTCCAGATTGGGCCTCACCATAGAGTTATAAAAAGGGATGTAAAACCTTACTTTTCTTTCAGTAATAGAATTAGACACCATTTCCCTTCCCTACTCTTTACTAGCAATGCAAGTTACATAAAATGGGACTGCAAGTAACTATATACTACTGCTATACATATTAAAGAACCCTATATTATTAATAATAAATTATGCTGATCTCTGTGGAGTTCAAAATATGAATACATCCTCCAGCACCCCTGTAATGAACCACTGTTTATCTTATTTGATGTTCTTCTATAACATGAACAAACATAATAATTTGACAGGATAATTGCAGAAAATTAGTAAATTTACATTTGTTTGGAAAGCTCGCTTTTCCAAACACAAATTGCATTACTTAGAAAAAGTAACAAATGTCTCTAATGATAAAACATTGTCTGAGGATTCATGAATGATTATGAAATCTAATGAAAAAGAGGAAAATGGAGGCCTACACCCACCCTCAACAGAATCAGCAACCTTCTTCATCTTTTTATTCCCCTATGAATCTGAAGGAATAAAACCAAATACAAGTACAAGCTTGTGCACCAGGATATAATCTAGGATTAGTATTTCTGTATCTATCTTGTAGCAAAATTTAAATGTTAATTCAGAGAAGTCAGTGTTAGTTTACTCAATCAAGTGAATGCCAGACCGTCCCCAAACCTAGGGGAATAGACAAGTTTCATTTAGTAGTAATGGAGTGAGATGCAAGCAGCCCTCCCGATTCTGCACGCAACTCAGCTGCCAAAGTAGCGCAGCTGAGGAAGCTCAGCCCATGTGACTTCAACTAACCAATCAGTAGCTAGCGTGGGAAACTGCCCGGTTTCAGGTGAGACTCAGCAGCTATTCAGCAACCCCCGCTGACGTCAAGACTAGCGCAACCAATGGGGTTCTGTGGTGGGAGTTTCAAATACAGTATATAAGGAGCTGCGTCTCCTAAATGTGCCCATGTACAGATTGACCATGCTACAATAAAGAAGTGTTTGGCCCTCCTGCTGCCTCCGAGTGCAATCAATCTGCCTACATCAAACAAACACTCTTTAAAAATAGAGTATATTATTTTATTTCTTCTGGCTGTTCAATCTAGCAAATGAGAAAGTAGGAGGCAGTGCTTCTTTAAATTTCCTTGGTCTTTAGAAAAATGTGTGGCATTTTACTGCATTCTTGGGAGGGACCACTCTACAGCTGGAGAAGACCTTGGAGGAGAAGCCTGTTGTGTGGGTCAACATATTCTAACAGTGCCGTGACCACATGCGCAGTTTCTTCTATATTCATTGTAGGGATTCACCCCTCAACCATCCAAGAGAAACTGGCCCATACAGTAACAGTACATTTAAATATGTTAGAGGTATTTAATTTTGTGATTTGGGCTGCAGTTCTGGAAATTGATTTGTAGCCCAAAAACACAAATCTGCACACCTCTAATACCTGCTTACTGTTCTACCTCTTCCAAAAACATTTCCCTCCCCTAGCTCTCCACCCAGTCTCTGATATTTTTAGAAGATGCAAGATGCATGATGTGCTCAGAACAGTTGCTGGCACTGCCAGCATCTTAAATAACTCTGTGCACTTTTAAAATGAAGTAGTTGCTATTGTTGCTCTCACAATTTGCCTCTATTTGAACAATATTTGGCATACCCACTAGAAAGTAGTCAGACTTAGACACCATAGGAAGGCGGTGACACCTTGTGTGAAATCTAGACTGTATTTTGTTCTCTATAGATTTTCTTGGCTGTCTTTGGCAGCATGAGAAACAAATCTGATAAATCAGCTTTTATTACTGAGAATCTCAATTCAGTGAGACTCAGAGATAACTATGTCTGGTTTTGACACAAAGAAGAATCATCAGGAGAAAAGGTATTTTTTCTTGTCTTCCATCTCCTCAGATAACCCCCATTTTCACACTTCATCTTATATAGAAGAATCACAACACTGTAGAACTGAAAGAGATCACAGAGGTAACCTAGTTTAACCAAAGCAGGTTATAGGCATTTATACCGAACTGTTTAGTCAAGTGTCTTGTTGCCCAACATGCACTTCATTTCAGTGGCAAATCATTCTCTGATGCTCTTGTATCCCAAACATAGTTTATGGGGTTGAATCTCTTCTATTGTGTGGTTTTGCTTTTATGATGGTATCATATTCTCCCATTTTCTTTTACTTCAAGGGACCCCATATTCCCTTCTTATAGTAGGCTCATAGACATACCTCAGGGTGGAGTGAGTAGGGAAAAGAGCAAGTTATTTACCTATGTCCTGAATCTTCAGCGTCAAATTTATTTGTAACTTTTCTCTGTGTGTATGTGTTCGTTCTAACACAGTTCCTATTTTGGCTCTGTGCTAGCTGTTTCAGGACCCAGTCCACATAGGTCAATGTGCTGTTCCACCTGCATGTTGAAGCTTTTCATAAAGTTCCTTTCACTTGAACCCCTTGGCATTTGGAAATGGAGGCCAGATGTGACGATATTGAGAGGTGAAACCAGGCCACATTCCTTCCAAAATAACACAAGTGGTTGAAATTGTTCTGAGTCAGGGTAAGAGTTTCTGCTTTTAATTATTTCCATGCCAATACTTGGGATATATAGATAATATTCTTTAGGTATTGGTGAGAGAAGAAAAGGTGACAAAGTAGATATTGTTGAGTATATACAATAGAATTTGTCCCCAATAACTTTCTTCATCTTGTCTTTGACAGCCCCTGCTCTCTGACTCATCAGCATTATTGGGCATCAGCTACTGTTCTACCACCACATGGAATCTCACTGCAGACAACTTTCTCCACAATTTCAGAGCAAAAGTGGAACTATTTCAACTGCCAAGTAGCATGATAAGCCAGTTTTAGATCCTATACCGCTTTACTCAACCCAGCGGGTGACTCAAAGCGGTGTACACAGTCACAATAAAAAATACAGTAACACAAGAAAATATAACTTGATACAATAATACAGCAATAATACAATAATATCAGCACATTACAAATTTACAAGTCAGGGAAAAAGAAATACAATATCAAGTACAAAATACAAAATACAAGCCCCATACAGAGACCCTTCCAGTCGTGCCACCTAAGTACTCCTACTTCCCTGCATCCAATGCCAGGCCGGGGAAGGAGTTCAGATAATAACCGCTTTCATCCCCACACCGGTGGAGAGGGCAACGGGGGAAACGCAGCAGGAGTCCGGTCTTGGTGAGAGTACTACAGTGCTGTGGGCATCCCCCATTATCCTCTGGCCAAGCAAGGCAAGGGGGGAGGGGCGTCCTCAGCAGGTGCAGCCTATTCCTTCCCAGTGCCGATGGTAAGGGCGATGGGGGAAAACACAGCAAGGATCCAGTCACAGAGGGAATCTGCCCATTGCCCCCACTCAGCTGAGAGTCCTTTCCTCTCTCTTGCAGCCCAGCTGGCCGGGAGAGGAAACCGACAGCGGGAGGTGGCGGCAGCAGCAGCAGTTCTTCTCACCGCCTGACATCCCGCTCATCTGAAAACCCTTTCCTCTCTCTCGCAGCCCAGTTGGCTGGGAGAGGAGAAGGTGGGTGGGAGCAAAACTCCACTGCCCGGCCGCCAGCTGCAGCCGCTTCTCTCTCCTCCGGCGATGTCAGGGCCAGAGGGTGTCAGCAAGGGTGTCTCCAGAGACTCCTTTTAATCCCCCCACTGGTGGAGGGGCAGGGAGGCGCAACAGCAGCTCAGCATCTTCGAACCTCTCATGGCCATGAGAGACTCCTTTTAACCCCCCCCCCCCGGTGGAAGGGGCAGGGAGGCGCAGCAGCAGCTCAGCATGCATAAGCAAGGCGCAATATTATTAGCATGAAAGTATGGCATATTTCTCTGTTTGACAGTGTCTGGGGTGAGGGCAGGTGGTAGGCAACATGAATGCCAGGACCTAGGACAACCAGGTAACAGGGCAAACTGTATCCTAATCTCAGTTCAGAGTTCAAGTCCAAGTGAAACCAGAGATGCAGGATTAGTCCAGGGAACAAAAATGTAGTCCAAACAAGACAGAAGTCAGGCAAACAGGAGAACAGACATTGAAGAGAATCATCAGGGCTGAAGCAAGCACAGAATTCCAGAAGCAAGGATGCAGGCCAGACACAACAGCAGTCCACAGGAATTAGACAGGGAGACTTCAGAATCAGGAACAAGGTAGGATATCTTTTGGATCAGAAGCAAGGCAGAGTTCTTCAACAGTAGGAACAAGGCAAGCAGTCCAGGAGCCAAGCAACTGCAGTCTGCTCTTCTTCATTGTTGATGTAACCTTTGTGAGAGATCAATTCTTATATAACTAAGCCACCCAGAATCTCCTGCTGGAGCCTATGATGGTCCAGAACCTTCTTCAGGACTCTCAGGTGAGGGCTTAGCAGCTGCAGCAGAATAAAGGTCCCATCCTCCAGGACTTAGAGGAACATCTTCAAATCCTGAAATTGTTATGATCAAAGTATACTCTTTGTAGATTTTACACATTTGTGGACTTTTCACCAGCAGAAATATAGAATTATTTCAGTTACTTGCACTTTACATAGAATGTAGATATAATCTGGCTCCAATTACTGAATCATGACCACAATTAATAAAAACAAAATCAAAATTTTTGCTTTCTCTTCTCATTTTTTTGCAGTGTTTTCATAAACATTTAAAAAATGCTATCTGTTGTGGCCTTCAAGTGCTATTGAACTTGGTTAACCATGTAAATGTTCTATCACACCAATGAGAAGCAAGAAAAACACTCATTTTCTATGGGAATTTGGAATTAATTAAGGCATTGTGGCTCTAATAACTTTTAATAACTTTTAACCTAGCAGTTTGAAAGCAAGAAATTGCAAGTAGATAAATAGGGAGCACTTTGGTGGGAAGGTAACAGCATTTTGTGAGCTCCAGTGTCGTCGTGCCTGCCACATGACCACAGAAACGTCTGTAGAAGCAGACAGTGCTGGCTCTTTGACTTTGAAGCAGAGATGAGCACTGCACCCTAGAGTTGGATATGACTGGCTTTTGCGCAAGGGAAACCTTTACCTTACCTTTACTAGTATTGTCATGTAACAAGAAACATTTGGATGTTACTCCAAGATATTGTATGGGGCTATGAGAGACCAGGTAGTTTTCTATGTTTTAAGTCATTTTGTAGTAGTTTAAAAAAGTAAGATTAGCAATGCAACACTAACATATAGCATTACCTGGTATAAATTAGCAAAAAGAAAAAATGAGTAATGAGCAACATACTATTTTTTAAGAAGCTAACATTAATATGTCAGCTTTCACAATGTTTCCAAGATCTGGCTGTTCTAAGCATGATGCTGCTGCTGTATTAGGGAAAATAGAGGATATCAGTTTGAAATTTGAGCAAATAATGTAGAAGTCTGAATCAAATACTACTCTTGTTTTGTTGTTCAGTTGCACAGTCAATTCTGACCCTTTGCAACCCCATGGAACACTGCCCGCCAGGCACCTCTGCCCTCCACCATCCTCCTCAAACCACCCATCTCTTTGCCCATTGTGTCTACAATACCATCTAGCCATCTCAATTTCTGCCGCCCCCTTCTTCTTTTGCCCTCCACCTTTCCCAGCATTGTCTTTCTCAAGTGAATCCTCTCTTCTCGTTTGATGTCCAAAGAACTTTAGTTTCATCTTTACTATTTGACCTTCTAATGAACAGTCAGGGCTGATTTCTTCTAAGATTGACTTATTTGTTCTCCTTACTGTCCAGGGTACTCTAAAAACTCTCCTCCAACACCACATCTCAAAGGCATCTATTCTTCTGCACTCAGCTTTCCTTATGGTCCAGCTCTCACAACCATACATTACCACAGGGAATACCATTGCTTTGACTATGCAGACTTTTGTTTGCATGGTGATGTCTCTGCTTTTAACTATGTTCCCCAAGTTTCTCATAGCTTGCCTCCCAAGAATTAGTTACCTTTTTATTTCATGGCTGCACTCACCATCTGCAGTGATTTTGGATCTTGTAAAAGCTCCTAAATCTTTGGCAGCTAGAGTAGTAACTTCATTTTTCTCATTTATACTGTGAGACAGATCACTTGATTACTTACAGCTATTTGTCTGATAACTGACCATACAGCTGAACACCTAAAGGACCAATATGATTTACTCAAAATTGCTGCCTAATTGTCAGGGAGGCTTCTTAGTACTATTTCAGCCACCTGTCTAGTCAATTGCCAACTTACTGCACTAGTTATTTCTTCCCAAGATTGCTTCCATATAAGACCACAGAAAGCGTTGCTGGCTTTGTCACAATTTTCTCTTTAAAGACATTGCAGCATCATAAATTATCATTTATTTCACGAGCTGCCCCAAGCCAAGGTGAATAGAGAAGAGACATTACTTAAAACTACAACTTCCTAAGGCTAGGGGGAAAAACTAGTGAGAAATCAGCCACCAGAAGTTAGAAACCCTATAAAAAAGAGAGAACTACCTTCTGGCTTTTATCATCAACAACATAAGCAAAGATATATCCTTAGGCCAATCAGCTACTACAACCTCCACTTCCAAAATTATATTGCACATTGAGATGAGACCCAGACAAAATGAGAGCACTTATGGATGGTTTATGGGGAATCAGAGCCGTATTTCTCCCTGAACATATTTCTACTTACTTGGCAAGTTCACATAGCCACAAATAATTCTTTCTTGTTACAAGAACAAGCCCATGTAACTACTCCCTCCCTTCTTCTCTTCATCTCTGCAAGGAAGACAGAGAAACCTATTGTTGAACTGACTGCAATTCACTGTTATGTACTAAATCTAACATCAATTCTATTTAGAATAGATTCATTGGCCAAGTTCCTATTTGATGCTAGCAGACCAAAAAGTCCTGCCAGGGAAGGTAGCATTTGATTGAATGGAGAGGAAAGAGGAAACATCTGGCAGATGCATGTGATGGTCCAGCACCATTCTTACATGCCTAATTGGTGCCTAGGAAGTTATCAGACAAATAGCTGTAAGCAATCAAGTGACCTGTCTCACAGTATAAATGAGAAAGATGAAGTCACTACTCTAGCTGCCAAAGATTGTACAAGGTGGTCTGCAAAGACTCTTGGCCTGAAGCAGAAGAATGTAGAATTTGGGGATGTGTGAGCATTGTTCCTAGCTGCTGTCACAAATGGTCCCTTTTAGTCACACAATGTTTAAGTCCATTTCAATGGATCTACTTAAGGTAGAATGAGCATTGGATGTACCCTCTTTGTGAACTCATGGAACTGTCATTTCTTCTCTCGGAGGCTAATCAAAACAAACCAGAATGAAACTGAAGTCCACGTTTGTTAACTAATCATAGTTCCAACCATGCTTCGTTGTTGAAATGTGCTACTGTGGTGGAGTGTTTTGATCGTATTAAATGTATGGAGACTAAAAGGGGAAAGAAACACCTACAAGTCCAATCTCCACAAAGATTTTTGTGTGTGACTGCAATAAGCTGGTATAATATATATATTAATTCACACTGTTTCTTTTACACATTGCTTGACACTGACATATATTATTTTATTGTTTTTATTTATTGATTTTAAAAATAGTTTTATAAAAATGTGTTAAGAGGATTTGTTTTAAATTTGACCCTGCAGGAGTCATCTGATACAAAGTGTGTTGATCCTTAAAAAACAGTTTCAAGCATACCTTTTGAAGTACTCTTTCCTCCCTTCATTTCTCTTTCTGAGCACTACACAATTAGGCTATTTGCTCTTTCCACCATACCAAAGCCTGATCAAATAGGGTAACATTTGAGAAATTACTCATTATTTGATCTGCCTATTAGTTTTCTCCTGAAAGTCTTATTGTCTTATCTAATACTTGGTAGTGAAAATCCTTCAAATTTATTCTTGCTCTGTTGGCCATCTTAAGGATCTGTGGATGCACAGCTAAAACTTCAGACACATTTAAAGTTCAGTTTTTATTATAGCAGTCCTAACAACCAAAGATTCAAATACTGTAGTGACTGGGTATATTTCAGCACTACCATGATAAAAATGAACCAGAAAGCCTTTACTACCTGTGTCCTGTTCATTTACATGTGGATACATAGACCTACTGGACAACAGACTGCATTCATAACATTTCACAGCATACCAAGCTATGAGATAAGTCAATTTAAACATATATTTAAACCTTTTTGCCAAAAAATAGCACTTTTCATCTTTCCTTAGAAGACAAAAATTAGCAAAAAGAGCATATAAACAAAGATCTTAATTTACTTTTCTTTGAAACAAAAAGATGCAATATCTTACAACACAGAAATCTCCCTGGCAAACCAGACCTACAATAGCTCAATAAGAAACTCCTGGTTGTAGTGAAAATATGTTTTAAAAAGTCAAATACATTAACATCCTTAACATTCACAGATGCCTTATTACCACCTACCACCTGTGGCCTCTGTTGCAAAATCTGTTGGTCCCATTTTCTACACTAGAATTCTCTATAACAAAGCTGTTTCCTACCAGACATACCAATTCATCATTTCAGTGAAGCCTCAATTTGCCCCACAAATGGACATTAGGTAACACAGAAACCATTAGGCACAGGCCTTTTGTGAATTATTTGTTTATTTATTTACAGGTTGTCCCAGGAAATGACAAGGTGAGAGATGAGCATATGTATAATGAACAGGTATATTCTTCTTTAAATGTTAGCTATTATTTATTTATTTATTTACTTAATTAGTCACATTCATGCTGCCGCCCTCTCACCTAGGCGACTCCGGGCAGCTTAAACGTATAAAAAATCACAATACAGCTTATACAAAACAATGAGATAAAAACTTTAAAGTAAAGGTAAAGGTTTCCCTTGTTCAAAAGCCAGTCGTATCTGACTCTAGGGTTCAGTGCTCATCTCTGTTTCAAAGCCGAAGAGCCAGCGCTGTCTGCTTCTGCAGTCATTTCTGTGGTCATTGGGCAGGCATAACTAGACACCGGAGCACATGGAACGCTGTTACCTTCCCACCAAAGTGGTCCCTATTTATCTAGTTGCAATTTCTTGCTTTCGAACTGCTAGGTTGGCAAGAGCTGGGACAAAGACAGGAGCTCATTCCGTCCTGCAGTACTCGGGAATCGAACTGCTGACCTTCCGCATCCCAGCCAGTGTCTTAGCCACTTGAGCCAATTGTTTAAAATTTTGTGTACCCTCCCCCAGCAACCACATTATAAGAATTCTTTAAAAGAACTGAAGCTGAAGGCCCAAGTAGCGCTCATATGAGCCATCCAGGTCTTAAGGTGTTTTCTAAAGGGTAGAAGCTCTGCCTGGAGACGTAACTCCATTGACAGAAGGTTCCACAGGGCAGGAGCAGACACAGAAAAGGCCCTCCTTCTTGTGCCTAGAGAGGCGAACCTAGCAGATGGAACTATCAGGGAGCCCTGATTAAGCTGGGTAAAAATAGAATGCCAATACAAGAGAAGCTGGACATATATGCTTCTTGATACTGTACTGTGGTTCCCAACCTTTGGTTTTTGGACTTCAATTCCCAGAAGCCTAAGTCAATTCCCCAAAGCACTGATAAGCCAATGTACTGACTTAGTTAGGCTTCTGGGAATTGAAGTCCCCCTGTGGGGTGTAGGCCCACATTGGGAACCACTGCGCTAGAGTGCATACTCACCATACCTGTCAAGTATCCCGTATTGGCCAGGATTTCACATATTCCAGTTCCGCTTTCCCTACTTTCCTGCCCGGAGCCGCCACCATCCCGTAATTTGATGGCAGGGGAAAGTAGCTACTGTGCATCCACTACTGCGCAGAACCCTTCTATGCATGCACAGAGGCTTCTGTGCAGAGGGGGATGCATAGAAGGCTTCTATGCATGCATTGAAGGGACATGCACAGAATGGTTCTGCACATGTCCCGTATTGTCCGGAGCCGCGCTTGACAGTATGATACTCACTGCCTCAGAAATTCACCTTGATAACACAGATTATCTTTGTTTCAGTTGTGAAAAATGAGGAAAGTATTAAATACATCATCATTCCCATCTTTGTTTTCCTTGGAGTGCAGAAGGTGAGAAAGGTTTGTATTTAGGATGTTCAAACTGCTGACCAGGGAGCTGGAACCAAGAAGCTGAGAACACCAGACCCCATAAAGATAAACACATTTTGCTTATGCATATCTCTGCCTTGGAAGTAGGCAAATGTATGTATTGAAAATAGAGATGAAGAAGCTGTGACATTTAAAGACTAATAGACTTATTTCAGTGTGAGATTTTGTAGATTACAACCCGCTTCCTCAGACAAAGAAGAAGCAAAAGCTCTATTAAGGTGCAAAAACAGGAAAGCTAAAATTATGTGATAGCAAGAGCTACATAAGTAGAAATGTTCCACCTGGACTGACAACAAAATTATCTTAACCCTATGTCATGCCATGCGAACATGGAAGACTTCCTCAAAACTGAATGAGAGAATACATTTAAAGAACCATATAAAATCTGTATACTGTATATGATAACACTACGTACTTACAGCACAATTTTGTGCATATTAGGGATGTGCACTAAAACTAGAAATTGGATTAGAAATTCAGAATTACAGCCCTTCAGATTCAGAATTTTAAAAATTCAGAATTTCCCCGATATCTGTAAACAGTCAAACTGAATACTATCTCACTATTATTTTCCTCTTTAAAAACACCACCAGGCAAACATTTTAAAGGGATTTCTATGTGATTCTGCCAAACAAATGAAAAGTGCACACCAAAAGCCAGCAGTGTCTGTTTCTTCTTCAGGTACCATATTTATTCCTGATATTGGCTATCATCAGCAGTGCCTAGGTAATAGGAAATGACCGTAATGGGCATACTGAATGAGCAATGGGAAAGTAAGCAAGAAATGCCAGCAGTGTTGGGGAAGGTGAGGACAGGTTGTACTGGAGATTGGGCAAATAAGCTGGACAGCACCGCCAGGCAGACTGGAACAGCAGATGGCCTGTGATGGGTGTGTACTGTGCCAACAGTTCATGGGGCACAACACAGGTGAGTGAGTAAACACAATCTTGTAGTAGTTGGAAGAATGAAAGAGGCAGGTGGAGGAAGTAGCAAACTGAAGCATAGCATTCCTAGTAATGTGAGCAGATGGTGCCATTTTCTCTTACTTAAAGGGGACTTCAGGGAGTGAGATGGACTGACAATGAATATTATTTCATTAGGCCCACTAATTTGTGGAGAAACTAGCAATCTCATTGCCACCTTTGCCAGATCTCCCCAAACACACTCCTTTTCACCACGGTAACACAAGGGCTCCTACATACGGTATACACCTCTACCTCTGCTATATCCTTCCTCTCAGGTAGTATCACTGGAGCACAGGCCCCTGCTATGTTGGTCAAGGCACTGACCCACAAAGCTTGCCCTGCTGTTGCAAAAGTAAATGACTGCTGGTACTGCACTTTGGTTGTTATGAACATTCCTAGTCTCTTCCTGCTCTTTTTGACTCCTCAATGCTAGCTGGACCTTCTTCACTAGCTACTCCTGCATGTGGTGGAAATCTGACTGGCATTGTTTCCCTCTTGCTGCTGCTTAATATCTATTTCCCACCGATCAATTTGGAGGTCGAAGAGAATTGCTGGAACATAATCCTTCTTCCACAAGGAGGCAAACCTATAGTAGAGCAGCACATTTAACTTGTTGTCCAAGGCTACCACTTAAGGTCAGAAAAATGCTGCTCTTCCTTTAAGAAATCCCTCACCCACCTAGACCAGTGATGGTGAAACTTTTAGAGACCGTGCCCAAACTCAACAGGCTGCTGTCCATACCACAGAGGGGCCGGGTGAACTCTGTGCTGGAGGGAGGGAGGATGCGCTCCCATTGGGCTGCTGGGCATAGGGGTGGGGTGAACTCTGTGCTGAGGTGATGTGTGGGTACTCACAAAGGGCTCTGAGTGAATGCCATAGGTTCACCACCACTGACCTAGACTATCCCCTCTTTATGCCCTCCCCTATTCCAACCAAGTCTGGGAACACTGGGATCACCTAGCTAAGGTTGGCATAGAGCACTTAACCAATAATGTCCCACTCTTCTCTAGCAAGAGGAGCAGCTAAACCAATGGAAGTCTTCAGTGCTGAATCACAGAGTGCTCTTTGCTACTCCAGCACTCTTTGAAACAGGCAGAAAGTGGAGTTCTATTGAGTTGCCATATGAGAACCTCTTGGATGGTGAATGACCATCCTGCATCACATTCACATCCAAAAAGGCACACCTGTATCCTGCCCTGATGTGCTGCCCTATGCCTTTTGCCTCCATCCCCTGCCAGTGTTCTATCAAGGAGATATAAGCATATTTTTTCCAACTGTGTCAAGTATCATTTGCAAATGCACTACCTGTGCTCTGGCAACCGCTGCTGTTCCAGTTGTTTGATACCCTAATATAAATCTGGCATAACCTTGTGGCTAAGGGTAATTCCATACAATTAGTGAAGAGGTACCAGTTCTGCCACAGACTTATGGAAACTAGTGTTTTTCAGCAGAGAGAATGGCTGAGTATCCAAGGCTATCATATCTCCTGTTATATGCTGTCAAGTCAGAACCAACTTACAATGATCGTAATAGAGCTTTCAAGGTAACTATGATATTCAAAGAGTGTTTTACCAGTTCCACGTGCTCAGTGAGTTTACATGGCTGAGCAGGGATTTGAACCCAGGCCTCCTGAGTCCTAGCGCAGTCTTGCTGTACGATCTGGGATCAGTTCGATCCTGTTGTCCCTGATGAAGTGGACAGGCTCCTTGCAGCTGTTCGTGCCACTACATGTCCTTTGGATCCCTGTCCTACTTGGTTGGTGAAAGCCTCCAAGGAGGTAACAGGTGGCTGGATAGGGGGGATAATAAATGCCTCTTTACGGGAGGGGGTATTTCCTGCACAGCTAAAACATGCTTTGGTGCGCCCCCTCCTGAAGAAGATGTCCCTCGACCCAGCCGTCCTTAACAACTACAGGCCAGTTTCCAACCTGCCCTTTTTGGGTAAGGTTTTGGAGAAGGCGGTGGCGCGCCAGCTGCAGAGAGTCCTGGAGGAAGCGGATTATCTAGACCCCTTTCAATCAGGGTCCAGGCCCGGATATGGAACGGAGACGGCATTGGTCGCACTGATGGATGATCTCTGGCGGGAGCGGGACGGGGGTTGTCCATCCGTCCTTGCTCTTCTTGACCTCTCAGCGGCTTTCGATACCGTCGACCACGGTATCCTTCTGGAACGGCTCGAAGGACTGGGGATCCAGGGCACTGTGTTGTCCTGGTTTTCCTCATTTCTGGAGGGCCGTACCCAGTCGGTATGGTTAGAGAGTGAGAGTTCCAGCCCTAGGCCCCTTAAGTATGGGGTGCCGCAGGGCTCTGTGCTCTCTCCTCTCTTATTTAACATCTATATGAAGCCACTGGGTGAGATCATTCGTTCCCACGGGGTGCGGTACCATCAGTACGCGGATGATACTCAGTTGTACATCTCGGCCCGTGGGGACCCCAGTGATGCTGTTGAAATCCTATCCGGATGCCTGGAGGCCATTGGGGTCTGGATGGGGGCCAATGGGCTTCGGCTGAATCCCAGCAAGACAGAGTGGCTGTGGATAAGGGGCCCCGTGTTATCCAGGGAGTTACCACCTTTGGTACTGGATGGGGCTGTTTTGCCCCAGACAGACCCAGTGCGCAATTTGGGGGTTCTTCTGGACTCGCGGCTGCTGCTGGAAGAACAAGTGGCGGCTGTGGCCAGGAGGGCTTTTGCCCAACTTCGGGTGATTCGCCAATTGCGCACACTCCTGGACCGGGGCTCCTTGCTTATGGTCACCCATGCTCTGGTTACCTCCCGACTAGACTACTGTAATGCGCTCTACATGGGGCTGCCCTTGACGACCATTCGGAGGCTGCAGCTGGTCCAGAATGCGGCGGCCCGGGTGGTAATGTGGTGTGGGCGATATGCCCATGCCTCTCCGCTACTCCGGGAGCTGCACTGGTTACCAGTTTGTCTCCGGGTGCAATTTAAGGTGCTGGTTTTGACCTTTAAAGCCCTATATGGCAGGGGGCCAGGATACCTTAGAGACCGCATCGTCCCAAGAGTGTCTGCCCGTCCAACTAGAGCGGACCGGAGGGGTTCTCTAATTGTGCCACCAACGAGGGATGCACATTTGTCTAGCACCCGAAGGAGGGCCTTCTCCGTGTCCGCTCCAACTCT
The DNA here is from genome assembly GCA_035047305.1 of Bradypodion pumilum. Taxonomy (NCBI): domain Eukaryota; kingdom Metazoa; phylum Chordata; class Lepidosauria; order Squamata; family Chamaeleonidae; genus Bradypodion; species Bradypodion pumilum. The sequence goes on from JAWDJD010000003.1 coordinate 261,928,823, forward strand.
CTGGAACCTCCTGCCAATAGACCTAAGACTCCAAAGTGAATTGCTGCCCTTCAGGAAAGGAGTGAAGACCTGGCTGGCAGGGCAGGTGTGGGGCCCGAATGGGACTATGGTGCCCGCCTGCTGGCTTGTATAAGAACTCTCTCTCTTCCTCTTCCTCTTCCTTTTTCTTCCTTTTTCTTCCTTTTATAGTGGATGGGATGGGTGGGTGGGATATAGGGGTTTTTAAAGGGGGTGGGTTGGGGTTTTTTATAATGTTTTATGTATTTTTGTGCATTGTTGTGATGCCGCCCTGAGTCGGGCATGCCTGAGCGGGCGGCATATACAAATTTGACTAATAAATAAATAAATAAATATAGTGCATTACTCAATCCACTACACCACACTGGGAATCCCATCATGTCCCTTAGGTAACAAGTAATCCTGATCTTTTGAAGTTCGCAGAAGTCTTTTTCCTGTCCAACTCCATGCCGAATTTCACCTCTTGCTATTTGCAAATCTACCACTCCCTGAGCTGGTGGCTCAACCTCTGTGATGACTCTTACCTTTCACTATAATGAAGTCACTTGCTCCCAGAATACACACTTCATGCACCAATAGCAATGTCCTGTACTTAGTCTTCAGGTGGCTGAACATGCTATTATTGGAGGGGTATCCTGAGTTCTGCTCACTCTTGAGTAACTTCTTGCAGTACATGTACTCAATCATGTGAGCATCTGTTGCATGCTGTTAAAAAATGTTTCCCCGCTTTTTACTTTTCACTCTTTAGGAATAAATACCAGTCCAAAAAGTAGGAATTATAATTATAGATATTCAGGGCTATCTAATTCAGATTTGGATATATTCTGAATTCTCTGAATATGGCATTATTTGGTGAATTTCAAACATTTCTGCATCTGAATGCACATTCCTACTAAAAACAACAACCAGTCCCACTATATTTAATAGTGCTATCAATCAGATAGATGGGCACAGGATTATATCCTTAATTAATCAAAAAATACATGCAATTGATACTGAATTTTGGGAAGCCTGAACATACATTTTGATACTTTTGATCCATTCATTTTTTTTCTTCATTTGTGAATTTTAAATTTGGTGCAAATACCTAATTTTCTCAATTTCACTAAGGAAACTGTTGTGGCCCTGGAACCCGAATCCAAAGTGGAAGACTTTCTGCCAGCACCTCAGCCCACTGGCAACATGGAACTGCCTTCTCTTGATCATGTTGATCAGGAGCACAGCCAGTAAATGCTGAGGCCCCAAGTGTCAGTGAAGAGGAGCCGGAGCCGAGCACATCAGAAAGATACAGATGACAGCTGTGCAATGAGCTACAGATGTGAAGAAGAGAGGCAAGGGCCATCCCTAGCTGTGAGCCCTGAGCCTGAACCTTCTTAAGCAGATACACATGCCAGCAGAAGCCTTTTTGGTATAATCTTTGTGCATCTCGATTTTGCACCACTCAAACCTGTACCTGCTTGCTGACCCTGGACCTTGGACCCCTCTGCCTGGAAACCGAACTACTCTTCTGGATCACCCTTTTGTCTTAGTTCTTCAACAACCGGCTTCGAAACTTGGCTCTTCCTGACCAACAATTCTGCCTCATCCTTTGGACTGTAGTAAGACTCTGTCTCTTGCCCCTAATCCTTGTGGATTGGCTGCTAGCCAGCCTGTTCTGTCATGCAGGAAGGGGCACAACAGAAATGCAATATACTTTGACATTGCTTTTCTGCTACTTATATGGCTTAAACCTTTGCTTAGCTCTGAAATAACTGATTTTTGCATTTAGCCACTTCCAGCTTCTAATATAATATTATTGATACGCATGGAGTCTTCAGCAGTAGCTGGCATTTGCATTAAAGTGAGTGTTTCCTACAGGTCTCTGAATTTTGTAATGAAAATACAGAAGCAGTGATGACTACTACTCAAAATGTTGAATACAGTGAATATCCAATTTAAAATCACTTTACTATCTGTAAATGGGTCTCAGGTATGCTACATAAATCCCTGCAGACTTGTTAAGGAAAAGTTGTTAGCTTCTATTATTCAGATTTGCCAGTGAAATATTTTTTAAATGTGACAGGAAAGGCACAAACAATCTGTCTCACTGGTTCTTCTTTCAGTAAGGCATAAGAAGCAGCACAGGAACACCCATAACAATTCCTAAGTAAAATTCAATCTAGATTTGGTGGTACATATATATAGTAACTTGACAAAAGTCACCTTACATATTGTATTATCACTGTAATGTAGAGTTGCCATATGTCCCGATTTCCTGGGGTTTTCCTGGGTTGAAGCAGTCCCGGGCAGTATAAGAAAAAACATGTAAAAATCCTGGAAACAAAGGGTTAATTTCATAGAGTCACTATTCCTAGAGAAGGAGGGCAGAAAGTGAAGAGTTGTCCATTGCAAAATAAGTTCCTTCCTGTCTCCTGCTTTTCTCTTTCCGGAGGGAAACAGAGGCTCCCTGGGCTGCATTGCCGTTCCGGGCCCCTCCTTAGAACTTTCTTTCAAGGGATCATCCCTCATGTGGGGTCTACTTCAATGTGTGTGTGTGTGTGTGTGTGTGTGTTGGAGGAAGGCTGGTTTAAAGAATGGCCCAAGAAATTTTAAAAAGGTAAAGGTCACCCTTGCTCGAAAGCCAGTCGTATCCAACGCTAGGGTTCAGTGCTCATCTCTGCTTCATAGCTAAAGAGCCAGTGCTGCCTGCGTCTGCAGAGGTTTCCATGGTCATGTGGCAGGCATGACTAGACACCCGAGTGCATGGAATGCTGTTTACCTTCCCACCAAAGTGGTCCCTACAGTACTTGCAATTTCTTGCTTTTAAACTGCTACGTTGGCAGGAGCTGGGGCAGAGATGGGAAAAGAAATAAAAATAGAACCATCAAGAATCATCTTTTGCAAGAAGAATCATATGGAAAACAACCTCTTGACTACAACTTCTTTAAAACTGATGGTGGCTGTCTGCCCTGGACGGGGATTCTATGGGGTCTTAGAGCTGCGGTCTCCATGACACATGCACAGTTTGAAGAATGCAATGATGTCACATGGTTGTCCCAGTTTGGTGGGAGAGAATTATAGCAAACCTACTGTAATGCATACCTATCAACTTTTGGCTTTGAAAATAAGGGAAATTTTGTGGGCGTGGCCAAATAGGTGGGCATGGCCAAATAGGTGGGTATGGCCAAATAGGTGGGTGTGGCCAAATCAGTGGGCATGGCCAAATCGGTGGGTGTGGCCAAATCCCCCCAACCCTTCCAGAGGTAGGGGAACCGGCAGAGAGGGGATCCCCTACAGGACACCTGTTATTAAACAGAAGAAACCAAGCGGTTTCTTTCTCTTTAACAACGGAGTTGGGGGGTGGATTCGCTCCCTTCTCTTGGGTCTCCTGTGTCTGAGAGAGTTGGGGGACAAAGGGGGTCTGTCTCCCTAACCCTCCTGAACCTACCACTCTCTCCGCTGGGTCCCCTGGGTTCAGGAGGGTTAGGGAGACAGACCCCTTTTGTCCCCCCAAACCTCCCAACCCCAGGGGAGCCAGCGGAGAGGGGGATTGCAACCGCCCGCCCACTGATATTAAAGGGTTTTCCCTTTTAATATTAGGGGGTGGGGTGGATTTGACCTCCTTTCCTGGGTCCTGTGGGTCCGTGAGGGTTGGGGGGACAAAAGGGGTCTGTCCCCCCAACCCTTCTGGCCCCAGGGGAGCCAGTGGAGAGGGGGATCACAACCCCCCACCCACTGATATTAAAGGGGAAACCGTGAACGGGTTTTCCCTTTTAATATCAGGGGGTGGGGTGGATTTGACCCCCTCTCCTGGGTCCCATGGGTCCATGAGGGTTGGGGGGACAAAATGGGTCTGTCCCCCCAACCCCTCTGGCCCCAGGGGAGCCAGTGGAGAGGGGGATTGCACCCCCACCCACTGATATTAAAGGGGAAACCCCGATCGGGTTTTCCATTTTAATATCAGGGGGTGGGGTAGATTCGATCCCTTCTCCTGGGTCCCGTGGGTCCGAGAGGGTTGGGGGGACAACTCCGGAGCCAGGACCGGAGACCACCACCCCCAGCCAGGGGTGAGGAGGAAAAGGAGGACCAGCTGAGCGGCCCCGGCTCCGGAGGCCCTGCAGTGGCGGCAGTAGCTGGCCTTCCTGCTGCTCAGCTGCTGCTCCTCCTCCTCCTCACCCCGGGTGTGGTGGTCTCCGGTCCAGGCGGCCCCCGCCCAGCTCCGGATGGAGGGAAATAAGGGAAAATACAGGGAAATTAATAAAAGGGGGCAGGAAGAGGGGTAAAAATAAGGGGTTTCCCGGGTAAAACGGGATGGTTGACAGGTATGCTGCAATGCCATTCACACTTGTTGTAACACAACCATGACAATTGCTTTGTTTGGGTGGGAAGTGATTAAGCAATGAAAAAAGAAGTCAGCTTCTGAGCTGTTCCCTTCCTTGATGGCTATTTGTGAATGGTTTTTAGCATAAGAGGATATCCTGTGGACCAGTAGTCCCCAATCATTTTTTGGGCATGCCCCACCTAAGCATCTCTAAAGTCCTGATGCCTCCCTTGTGACATAAAATTCTTATTATTCAAAAATTGAACTATTCACATGGAGGATGTCTAAAATGCCATCATTGTAAATAACTCATTCTCAACTTGCCCTCTTAAAAATCAAATTGCCCCCCTGGGGGAACCACAGATGTAGACTATCTCGATTGCTGTCAATGGTGGCATCAACATTCAGGCTGTCTTTTGCTATGTAGAATTTCACATCCTTTTTCCTGCAGGCAATTCGGGCATGATATTGTGCATTAAAAATCAGGACATTTCCTGGTGTTTTGAATCGTGAGACTCAACGTCTCACATGCATAAACCAGAGGATTTTTAAATAATTAAATTTTTAATTACTCAGAGGTAGTCTACCTGTAATGTGTCTTAAGCTTTCACAGCAGTAAATTTAAAATTATCTAGAAGCAAGAAGCACATTTTTAAAAGCCTAAAAACCAAGTAATATTTTCAAAAAGGTAGCTGTGTTAGACTGTTTTATCAAACATGACAAAAATGACATTTCCATTGAGGAAATGTTTATGTTTGATGAAGTAGGTTATAGTCCTCAAAAACTCACAATGAAACATCTGTTAGTCTTTAAGATGCCACAATTCTCTTGTTTTTACTTTCGTTATATATGTCCATACAAAAAGGACTTGGGGAATTGGCCATTTGATACTTTGTCACATTTTCTCAGTTCTGCTCCACTACCTGTGCTAATAGTTGTATGAAAAACAACTTATTGCTTTCAGAGTTCTTTTAAAGCAACTGTCCTTCAAAAATAATCCCCATGTCCTGACTTCCAGCTTCATATAAGGTAACAGTAAACAGTACAAAAAAAAAGATTTGAAATCAAAAAATGGCCTCCTGAACTTTTAGGATTTGTGTCATAAATTCCCCTGAAAGCCTATCTCATGTGAGACATTCTTCCTGTGAAAGAACTACCTGTGTTAACAGTCTTCTGTCACATAAAAGTTTAATTTCAAGGTTCTTCTATGCAAAATGAAATAAATCCTTCTACTGTATTCAAAATTATATGGTGCTTTTATTTTTCTGCATGAAAATACTTGAATGTTGATATATAATTCTGAATGAATATATGACAGAACTTGGAAATAGAAGCAGTTAAAGGTCACCCTTGCTCGAAATCCAGCCGTATCTGACTCTAGGGTTCAGTGCTCATCTCTGCTTCATAGCTAAAGAGCCAGTGCTGCCTGCGTCTGCAGAGGTTTCCATGGTCATGTGGCAGGCATGACTAGACACCCGAGTGCATGGAATGCTGTTTACCTTCTCTCTGAAATGGTACCTATTCCATACCTGTCAAGTGTTGCCTGTGAAAATATGGGAAATTCTCTGTGCAGGGCATGCATGCGCACAACCCCTTCGTGCATGTGCACAGCCCCTTCACGCATGTGCACAACCCCTTCATGCATGCACACCGCTGCCTCTGTCGGGCGTGTATGCACAGCAACCCCTTTTCCAGCTGCTCCAATATGGGATGATGGCGGGAAAGAGGGGCAAAAAAACAGTATTTCCCAGCCAATATGGGATACTTGACAGGTATGACCTATTTATCTACTTGCAATTTCTTGCTTTTGAACTGCTAGGTTGTCAGGAGCAGGGACAAAGATGGGAGCTCATACCGTGCTGCAGTATTCGGGTATAGAACTGCTGACATTTCACCTTCCAGTCAGCGTCTTAGCCACTTGAGCCGCTGCAGTCCCTAGAAGCAGTTAGTTACAGTTAAAGATTCAAATCCCAGAATTATAATTGTAATATAATACTTTGTTTTCCCAAAGTAACTACAGTTACTTTGGAAATATCGGAATACTAGAAACTGCTAGACTGTGATGCAAAGCACGCTTTACCACTGTCTTCTTTTCTACTGCTCCAATATATTTTTCACATCTACAAATTATGCAAAGGGAACAAAAGATGTTTCTACTATTTTGCCTCCCTTCAGGCAAAATATTTTATGCAAACAATTCCACTTTACATTTTAACTGTTAAGTTATTCAGAGGACTGAAATGTTCCTCTAACAGGATGAGATTCCTCTTCTCTTTTCTCATCCTTAAAGAACAATCACTCTAATTAAAATAATGCTAATCATAATCATTAATATTCTCTGGTTTGGCAATCTAATAAACTCTAATATAGTCTAATATTGCACACATAATAATTAACCAGACTGAAGCATAATTCTACCCTTGGTTCAAAGGATAATACAGTCATACCTGTCAAGTATCCCAGATTGGCTGGGAAATCCTGTATTATGGCGTGCGTTCCTCTCCTTTCCCGGTGCCGTCCCATATTTAGAATGGTGGGGAAAGGGGTTACTGCACACGCACACGCATGCATAACATATCTGTGCATTCGCAAACGTTTTCTGCACATGCACAATGGAGTTTTTTCAGTGCATGCGCACCAGGGCTGGAGCAGTTCCAATTTATTCCGGAGCAGCACTTTGACGGGTATGAATACAGTACAGTACTTGATTCTAGGATGGGAGAAAAGGCCATAGAGCTTTCATAAGAACATGTTATTTGCCTGTAACTGTGATTCTTCAGGTGGCCATCTGTGAATCACACACATGATTTGTTCTCTGAGTGTGCAGAAGTGTCAGAACAGCCCTTCCTGCCAACCTCTCTTATTGCCTTTCCCCACTCCCAATCCAATTTAGCATGACTTTGTTAGCATAGAAGTTACACTTGATCCACAATTACATCCTGTAGCACATCACCCCTCATAAGCTTTACTATGTCTACTTAACTAAGGTCTCCTAAATCTACCACACCAAAAGTCAAACGTGACAGGTGCTCCGTTTTGCTACCTCCTATGTCTGTTCTCTTTCTAAAGCTGGAGATAATACTTGCTAAATTCAAGCTTTCTTGCTTTGTGATATACCTAGAATGAGAATTTTCAGACCTTCTCAAATTCCTTGAGTCCAGGTGACAGCATGATGGGAAATGCACCCCTCCCTCATCAAATGCCCTATAAAATTTGAGAACAGTCTGTGCAAACCTTCCTCTTCTTCCTTTGAGAAGCAAATCACGTGCATACAAAAAGAACGGATGATTATTAAAAAGATACAAACATCCTCTCTCACTCATCTAATCCTTTACAGTTGCTGAAGTTACTCCTGCCTCCATCCAGGCAACTCCCATCCACCACATGTGAATAACCTTTCAAAAACTGTTTTCTCTGCCCTGTTTCTCTAAATCAGCATTTCCCAAACTATGTTACACTGAACACTGGTGGACTTCAAGTCCCAGAAGCCTAAGTCAGTACATTGGCTGATCAGTGCCTTGGGGGATTGACTTTGGCTTCTGGGAATTGAAGTCAGAGAAAGCAAAGATTAGGAAACACTGCTCAATCATTAATGTTTTTAGCCCCCAAAATATGTGAGGATCACAGAAAGCGAACCCCCATCCAAGGAATACACAATCTAAACAGCCAAAGCAATAATGCTTACAACAACCAGAAATATTGGGAAGTAACACAAACAAAGGAAACTTTGGCACCATATGGAAAGGTATAACATTCTCTCTCTTTTTGCACTAAGGCTAATTTTAGTAGTTTTTTTTAAAAAAAAATTCTTGCAGAAAGTTTGTGTGTTGATTATTGATAAAGTCCCTTGGCTCCAGGCTAGCAGAAAAAGAAAACTCCTGTGAGTCTTTGAAATTGATAGGTAACAAGAATAACTTTGGCAAACATTCTGCTTGTCAGTAGGCTGATTTCTAGGCATATCAGAGCTTAATTAAGCAGATTTTGTGAAAATAATTATTAACTAGAAGTAACTCTTAATAGTAGAGGTAGAGGTCACCCTTGCTCGAAAGTCAGTCATATCTAACTCTAGGGTTCGGTGCTCTTCTCCATTTATGGCCAAAAAGCCAGCACTGTCTGCATCTGTAGACACATACTATTTCATAAGCCAACTACTGTACTGAGAAATGTGACTCACCCCCCCAAAAAATATATATATATTTATATATGGGGTGCAGCTGTTTGTGTGAGTATATTGTGTGTTTAGTAGATCTCTAAAAATATTGAATCTATAACAACTCTGTCGGGATTTTTTCCCTATTACTGTCACATGCTGCTTGCTTTCAAATTATGAATGCACAACATCTGTGAAGTCTGCATTTAAATTAATCTTGACAATCTACAAAAGCTCTTTAAAATTCTGATGGTTAAACAGTTAAAATTGGTAGAGCACATTTCTTCAAAGAAAAAACATCCCTGAGAACATCTGTCCATCCCACCAGAGCAGACCGGAGAGGCTCTCTTATTGTGCCATCTGCTAGAGAGGCTTGTCTCTCTAACACGAGAAGGAGGGTCTTCTCAGTGTCTGCTCCAGCCCAATGAAACCTCCTACCAATTGAGTTGCGTCTCAAGACAGAGTTGCTGTCCTTCAGGAAAGGGCTAAAAACCTGGCTGGCAAAGCAGATGTGGGGCACCAGCGATGTGGTGACCCCTGCCTGCTGGCTGATTTAGTAAGAACACTTTCTCCCTCTTTTAATCTCTTTTAATCTGTAAGGGTTGGAGTAATTTTTGGTGGCAGTTTTAATGGTGTTTTTTTATTGATTTTAAAAATATGATTAGTTTTATTTTCTGTGAGCCACCCAGAGTCTTTGGAGTTGGGCAGCAACATAAATCAGAAAAATTAGAAATAAATAAATCCTGTTAGTTTAGCAGCATTGAGAATGCTGAGAGCATTGCAGGAAATTCCTTAGACTGTTTCCTGAAATGGTGACCTCATATGAAGATAGGATGGGAATTTCATTGAACCTTTAAACACCAGTTGCATAATGAGTTATAGGACCTGTGGGGAATCCAATCCCAAACCTCTGACTCCAGACAGTTATATAAACCACTGAACTATCCAGCTAGTGTACTTTAAAACTACCCCTTAGATCAGGAGCTCTCAACTTTTTCAAGTTGGGGGCCAGGTCACGCTCCCTTGAACAGTTGAGGAGGCTGGACTGGTGCCCCCCCCTGCTGTTTACAGCTGCTGTAAATGGTTCTGTGGACGATTCCACTGGCAGCAAAGGCTGGAGTGAGGGCGGGGGCCGGATTATTGGGCACTATGGGCTGGATCCAGCCCACGGGCCATAGGTTGAGAACCCTTGTCTTAGATATTTAATATAGTTCAGACATTCTACTAGAGTTGTCAGAATTGGCTTAATAGCACACCACACACTCCTGAGTCTTATTCCAATACTGCATCTGGCACTGACATCAGAATACCCCATGTATTACTATTTTTGGCAAACACAATACTATTTCATAAGCAAACTACTGAGAAACGTGGAATCATACCACCACCACCAAATGTGGGGTGCAGCTGTTTGTGTGAGTATATTGTATGTTTAGTAGATCTCTAAAAACATTGAATCTATAACAACTCTGTTGGGATTTTCCCCCTATTACTGTCACATGCTGCTTGCTTTCAAATTATGAATGCACAACATCTGTGAAGTCTGTATTTAAATTAATTTTGACAATCTGCAAAAAACGCTCTTTAAAATTCTGAAGGTCAAACAGTTACAATTGGTAGAGCATATTACTTCAAAGAAAGAAAAAATAAAGATAAGATTTCATACTTATATTCCAGTTCTGAGGTAAATCTTTTGTTTGGGTCCGTAATTTATTTATTTTGGGGTGGGGGGGGGAGTGAACCATTTCCACCACCCAAACTAGTGTAAACTACTATGAAGAAATAACAGCATAATGTAATTTCAAAAGTAATTTGTTGTAAAGTTTTCCAATCAAAATTCAGATCCATTAGAAATGTGCACATATTTAAATAGTAAAATTCTAAGTTACACAAATGGCCAAATTCTAGAGCTAGGAAATAGAGATGCAAATGTATGATGACTAAACTGATGACTGAAAATAGTTAAGTGGAATGTGTTGGTAGTACATGCATTGATAATGGGACAATCTACATGTGTGCACTGTGCCCGCCTGCAAGCTGTATACAACATGAGAAGGTTTTTAGAAATCCTATCAACTGAATAGAATGTAACCATATACAGTAGGTGCTTGGTTTTGCTCATGTAATAAAATCTCTGTTTATGTTTATTCGATATGTACCCCGCCCTATTCAGCACGTGGCTGACTCAGGGCGGCTAATAACATATAAATAACCCCAAGGTAACCCAAGTGGTTTAAATACAGGGTACATAATTCAAAATGCAATAATAAATACAATATTCAAAAATACAACATAGTCAAAGGCCCAGATACAATATTACAAGTTACAACACAAAGTAAAAAACAGCATATCATAGAAAAACCATAATAATGCTAGCTCAACAATTCCATGCTCCACACACCCCAACCCCAGGCAAGTCCAGAAAGAAAGAAGCAGAAGTGCTGATGTCTCATATGACTATGAGATCTGTGAAGATTAGAACTGGAGCATACAGCTGCTGCATAATAAAATGAAGATTACAAATCCTACTGGTGCAACACTTCTTTCAACACTGACACAGCAAAAATGATCTTAAATTCAAAAGTATTGAACAAAATAATGTGGACCACAATAGAAGAATTGCTCCAAAGGGAAGTGTTTTAGACTTTTAGCATAGGCACCATGTTTTCCATGTGACTCAATGAAGACATTGGTCTGTTACGTGTTTGTGCCATTGACTGGATTTCATATTCAGTATAAATTTTTAATTATTCATTTCAGTAGTCATGGCTGGCCATTATTGTTAGTGTGTTGGAGATTCTATTGGAAAACTCATCTGTAGGATTATATCTGTAAGGTAATATCCTTGTGTAGTTTCAGAAACAGCATAATAAAGGATGTAAAGCACACCTGATCCCCATCTACTTGCTGATATATAAAGGCTATTTTTTTCTGCTGCTGCTGTTCGGTGCCACCATGGGACGGAGAGTCTACTCTAGAGGTGAGCGATATTTCATATATGCAGGGGCAAATCAGTGAGAGACTTCTCTCGCACTCTCATGCTTTATTTGAGCTGTTTCTGCCCAGCCTCCTGGCTGGAGGCTTCTGTTTCTGTTCTAGAGTTAACTTGGGATGGGTGGGGTGGGGGGGGATGGTGCTTGATCTATGAGAGAGAGAGAGAGAGCACCCCACTTTCTAACAAACCATCTGGAGGGAGATTAACTCCTCAGCTGCTGGGAGGCTTCTTGGAAACTACAGAGGTTGCTTTTTACTTCTTTACTAATTCCCTTCCTTAAGCTGGATCCAACATTCTCAGGTGTTGGTGCTTCATTTGGTTGCAGTGAGAAACAAATAGATTGGTTAATTTGGGGAGATTAATCCCTTGGGGGGTGGGGGTGGAGTGTCTAGCCATGTGCAGGTCTAGTTCATTAAAGCCAAGCAGATGGTAACCCTAGGGGGTTGGTTTACTATTCTGCACTTTCTTTGCTTCCCAGAAAATAATAATTATTAAAAATGCATAAGGTAAAGGTAAAGGTTTCCCTTGCTCGAAAGCCAGTCGTATCCAACTCTAGGGTTCAGTGCTCATCTCTGTTTCAAAGCCAAAGAGCCAGCGCTGTCTGCATCTGCAGACGTTACCGTGGTCATGTGGCAGGCATGACTAGATGCCAGAGTACACGGAACGCTTTTACCTTCCCACCAAAGTGGTCCCTAGTTATCTACTTGCAATTTCTTGCTTTTGAACTGCTAGGATGGCAGGAGCTGGGACAAAGATGGGAGCTCATTCCATCCTAGTTATCTACTTGCAATTTCTTGCTTTTGAACTGCTAGGATGGCAGGAGCTGGGGCAAAGATGGGAGCTCATTCCATCCTACAGTACTTGGGAATCGAACTGCTGACCTTCTGCCTCCCAGTCAGCATCTTAGTCACTTAAGCTACTGAGTAAACAAGAAAGAAAAGAAAACAAAAGTTCCCCAAGAAGATGGGGAAAGGGTTCTTTGGCCCACACAGCTTTGTGCCCATTGCATCTACAATATCATCTAGCCATCTTATTTTTGGCCACCCCCTTCTTTTGTTCTCCGTCTTTCCCAGCATCAAGGCTTTCTCAAGTGAATCCTCTCTTCTCATTTGATGTCCAAAGTACTTTAGCGTCATCGTTACTATTTGACCTTTAATGAGCAGTCATGGTTGATTTCTTCTAGGATCGACCTATTTCTAACACCACATTTCAAATGCATCTATTTTTCTGTGCTCAGCTTTCCTAATGTCCAGCTCTCACACCCATACATTACCACCGGAAATACCATTGCTTTGACTATGCAATTTTTTGTTTGCAAGGTGATGCCTGTACTTTTAACTATGTTCCCCAGGTTTCTCATAGCTTGTTTCCCAAGCATCAGTTGCCTTTTTATTTCACGGCTGCAATCACCATCTGCAGAGATCTTTGATTCTAAGAAAGTAAAATCTGCCAGTCGTATCCAACTCTAGGGTGCAGTGCTCATCTCCATTTACAGCCAAAGGGCACCTTACCCTCCACCACCGCTGGCCTCAGCAACGGCCAGCCTGCAACTGCCCTACCCGGTATGGCCTTATGGCCCGCCTACTAACACAGGATACCATACCATGTCTATGCTGGCATTGCCCACCACTGGGGTCATTCTCCCCATGGGCGATCACTTACTCCCTGCCAGCAGAGACAAGATCTGGCGCAGGGAATACGTTGACCTGTTCAGCCTGTTGAACAGGGAGCCCACGCGGGAGGAGAACGAGAAAGAGGATGACAGGGACAAGGAGTTGGTCCGTCATCGCAAACCACCACACACTTGGGCCAACTGGTTGCCTGCATACCTTATTTATGCAGTGGTCTCCATACGGGCTTGTCCCGATTTTGGCTATCCCCCTGCTCCAATATCTCAATATCATTTATCGAGCATATGTGGACTACCCGGGTCAATCGTGGTTGGCGTACGATGAAGAGTTTCGTATGTGGGCCGCGCCTCACCCGGAGATGTGCTGGGACGAGCCCAACCAGCTTTTGTGGCTGTATTACATGACCCTATCCCGCCCGGCCACGTGCGACAGGTTCCATTCGGGCCACGCTGTACAGCACCCTGGGCCCGCACAATCAACCCGCTCGTCGGTGGGGCAGGAAGTTCCAGCACACCTTTTGTGCTGGAGCTACTCGTCCGCGGCTGGATGTTCCTGCAAAAAGTGCAGGTATAGGCACGAATGCTCTATCTGCTCCGGGCCTCATTCGGCCACCACCTGCACAAGGTCCGGGGGATCCCGCGGCAGAGGCAGAGGACAGCAGGGCCCCGGCCGGGTCAACACTGACCCTGTGGCAGCTAACAAAGGCCCCCTCCCTGATTAAGCTGGATGTTTTGACGCATTGGCTTTGCGTTTACCCTAAGCGGGTGGATGCAGAATATATCTGGGCTGGTTTTTGCGAGGGGTTTTGCATCCCTTTCATGGGGGTGCGCTCACCCCAAGATGCCCCTAATTTGCTTTCTTTAAAGGGGCTGGAACACGTTTCTCAGAGCAAAATATTCAAGGAGGTGCATGAGGGTCGGGTTGCAGGTCCCTTTGACGACCTCCCTTTCCCAATTTGAAGGTATCGCCCCTGGGTTTGGTTCCTAAAGAGGTTCCAGGTGAATTTCGTTTGATTCACCATTTGTCATACCCCGCTGGTAAATCTGTGAACGATGCCATACCGGACGAGCTTTGATCGGTTCGATACGCTTTGTTCGACCAGGCGCTCAACATGATCCGGGCCTGTGGCCGGGGGGCGCTGATGGCCAAATGCAACATAAAGTTGGCCTTTCGCCTCCTGCCTGTTCACCTGGACGATTTTGAGTTACTAGGTTTCCGTTTTTAGGGGCAGTATTTTGTAGACAAGGCCATGCCCTTCGGATGCTCTGTCTCTTGCTCTGTGTTTGAGCATTTCAGTTCATTCTTGCATTGGGCCTTCGTCCGCCACTCGGGGGTCAGTTCAGTGTCACACTACCTGGACGATTTTTTGTTCAGGGCCGCTGCCACGACAGGTGAGTGTGCACGCCTGTTGGTAACTTTTCAGGAGCTCATGGCTGAATTAGGGGTGCCACTGGCTCCTGAAAAGACTGAGGGACCCGTAACCAAATTAGTCTTTCTGGGAATTGAGATTGACACTGTTGCTCAGACCTCCAGGCTGCCCCAAGACAAAGTAAGCCGCATTTCAGAGGCTATTCGATCATTGCTAGCTAACCGCTAGGCATCCCACCATGACTTCCAGGTGCTCCGGGCCGGGCTTTTGCCAGGCGCTTGTGCGACGCCATGGTTGGGTTATCCAGGAAGCATCACAGGGTCTGATTGACTAGAGGTACCCGGGATGACCTGCAGGTGTGGTTGGGATTCCTCTTGGGCTTTAATGGGGTTTCATTTGGGCGCGAGGAGCGCGTAGCTGCCCCCAGATTCCAGGTTCAGTCGGATGCATCCGGAGCATTTGGCTATGGGCTGTACTTCAATGGTCACTGGTCATATGGTAGGTGGCCGGAGTCTTGGCAGGGCACTGCCGTACTCCGGGACCTTACCTTCCTGGAATTCTTTCCTATTTTGGGGGCGCTCCTCCTATGGGGCGAGGCCTGGACTAACTCAGTCGTCCATTTCTGGTGCGACAATGCGGTCGTTGTCCACATCATCAATTCCCAGACATCCCGCTCCCCTAGGGTGATGGCCATGGTCCGTTATTTTGTGTTGTGTGCATTGCGCCTCAACATACTGTTTAAGGCTAGGCACGTCCCGGGTATCAATAATGATATTGCTGAAGCTTTGTCTCGCCTACAGATAGCTCGGTTCCGGACCCTGGCACCGGAGGCCAACGACCTGCCTTTACCAATCCCGGCCGAGATGTGGAGGTTTGGTGTGGGGAAGTGAACCGGGCCATCGGTCTGTAGCTGGCTAGCAGCACCCATAAGGTGTATGCTGTCACGCACAGGGCTTTTGAGGCGTTTCGCCATGAGGCTTTCCTTCCTCCCGTTTGGCCTGTCCCTGTCGATCACCTCTTGCAGTTCATGGTCCACCTGCATGCTGGTGGCTTGGCGCCCAGGACCATTGCAGGCCATCTATCAGCATTGGCCTTTTATGCGAAGGCTAATGGTATTGCGGATGTCACGTCGGATTTTAGAGTCCGGCAAGTTTTGGAAGGGTGGGCTCGCGAACGTGGCCCTCATCCTGATGCTCGACGTCCGATTTCCCCTGACATGTTATTGCGGCTGGCCAGAGCTTGGCCGGTTGTCTGCAGGGATTCTTATGAGGCCTGCCTGTTCCATGCAGCTACCACACTGGCATTCTTTGCTGCCCTTCGGGTCAGTGAGCTGGTTGCTGGCTCCTGCAGTGATACCTCCCACAGGGCATTGGAGCTGGCTGATGTCTCCGTTACCCATGAATGGTTGCGGGTTTCCATTCATTTTTCCAAAACCGATCAGCTTGACAGGGGCAGCACACTCATGCTGTACACGTGTAGCAACCCAGTTATCTGCCCGGTCAGGACTCTTGGTGCCTTCTTGGCATTGCGCGGGGGTGAGCAGGGGCCCCTTTTCTGTCATTCGAATGCCCTCCCCTTGACCAGGTACCAGTTTTGGCGGGTTACCAGTGCGGCATTGGTCGGGTTGGGCTTGAAGGGGGTTTGTTTTGGGACCCATTCTTTCAGGATTGGCGCAGCATCCACTGCAGCAGCATGTGGTTACAACAAGGAGGCTATTCGCGCCATGGGGAGGTGGGATTCTGGTCGCTTCTGTTCGCACGTGCGGTCTCTGTCCCAGTAGCACTTTGCTTGTGCATTTTTCTTTCTCCTTTCTTGCAGCTCCGGCACATACCCGGCTGCCCGCGAGGGTGTGGATTGTCAGGCACAGCTACATCTACTGGGCAGCCCGCCATGCCGCATCCACCTCCTGGGGGTCACACCTGGGCATTGGCGCAGTGGAGCTGCTCTGATGGTTCGGCTTCCGTGGCATGCGTTGGCATGCGTTGATCCCGTTCCTCAGGTCGCTGAGCGATCAAGGTCCGCCGGATGTCCTGGTCACACACCTGGGTGGCAACGATTTGGCCCAGGTCACAGGTTTGGACTTGGCATGTGCCATCCATAGGGATCTTGCCCTGTTGGGTCAGTCCTGTCCACAGGTGTGGATCATTTGGTCCCAGATGGTACCTCGAGTGTCCTACTGGGGCGGCCTGGACCCTCGCGGCATTGACTGGGCCCGCAGGTCAGTCAACAGGGCGGTGGCCCATTACCTGTACGCTAATGCATTGGGGACAGTGGTCCCACACCCTTTGTTATGCATACAAGACCGCAGTCTGTATCGCGCGGACGGGGTGCATTTGTCGGCAGGAGGCATGGACCTCTTCTTGTCCTCTTTACAAACGGGCCTGTTGACCATTTGCAGTCATGGTGGGGCGGTGAGTTGGTGAACTCCTCCCCATGTGGCGGATAGCACTGGTTAGGGGCAACTGCATTACTACTTAATAGGGCAAATCCATTTGGTTGGCCATAGTGAGGACAAGGTTAGCCAAACTTGTACGACCAGCCAAATGACTTATATAGTTTAACACCCATAGTGGGTCAACAACACGTTTCTGCTGAAGCCGGTTGTTGATGGAGCCTCTCAATTGTTACCGCAGTAACAAGTGGTGAGAGGCAGTTAATTAGGGTTCTAATTGGATTTGCCCCTTACCAGTGCTATTTCGGCCCGTTTGATCCTTAACCATTGTTAAGGTAGGACCATTTTTGAATTAAATAAATGAGGCCCAATTTTCAATACAATATTTGTGTTCGTGTCGTTATTGGGGTGTGGGTACAGCAAGGGACGCGCGACGGCAAAATGGCCACCGTGCACTTTGCTGGCCATGCCCCTAAGGCGCGGGCACAACAGAATGGATAGGGGATGTGGGCAGCTTCCCCTTTATAAGGGGTGGCCGAGCCAACAGCTCCGCTCTCTTTAAATTCGGCTGGGCCCCGGGCGCGTATGCCTACCACCCCTTCCCTTAGGTCACAGTGTTATTCTTGGTCGCTTCGGGGCCGAGTGGGAATTTTTGCTTGAACCTGATTGGCACCTTGGTTCTTGGCTTTTTCGCCCACTCCATACTGTCGACAACGGGTGACTTATGGGGTGTTTCATATTGCCAAATTTTTGGCCACTTCTGGCGGATAGCACTGGTTAGGGGCAACTGCATTACTACTTAATAGGGCAAATCCATTTGGTTGGCCATAGTGAGGACAAGGTTAGCCAAACTTGTATGGCCAGCCAAATGACTTATATAGTTTAACACCTATAGTGGGTCAACAACACGATTCCGCAGAAGCCGGTTGTTGATGGAGCCTCTCAATTGTTACCGCAGTAACAAGTGGTGAGAGGCAGTTAATTAGGGTTCTAATTGGATTTGCCCCTTACCAGTGCTATTTCGGCCTGTTTGATCCTTAACCGTTGTTAAGGTAGGACCATTTTTGAATTAAATAAATGTGGCCCAATTTTCAATCCAATATTTGTGTCTGTGTCGTTATTGGGGTGTGGGTACAACAAAGAGAAAACTTTGATGAGACCTTTACTCCAGTTGTAAAACATAGCACAGTAATAATTCTGAGCATAGCAGCATCAAAAAATATGCAAGTCAAACATCTTGATGTCAAGTCTGAGTTCTTATATGGTGAAACCCACAGAGAGGCTGTACCTGAAAAATCACCAGGATTTATTTACCAGAAGCAGCCCCAGTTTGTTTGCAAACTGAAGAAAGGCCTCAAACAGGTTGTAAGAGCCTCAAATGAGAAACTAAATAAAATATTGATTCAACAGGGATTTAAGGAAGTAGATGCAGTAAATGCTTCTTCACCAGAAACAAAGACAGAGACTTAAGCTTTAGTCTGTCTATCCTTTCTCTTATCACACTAGATTATACACTTGACATGGTTTAAGAAGAAGTGCTCCCTGAAATGATGAAAGAAGTCTGTTTTCACAGTGTTTGAATTCCTTAGCTATGTATCTTGCATTGAACATGTTTTGTTCTGTGACTGGTTACTTGGCAAATGTGATTGCTGAAATGGAAATCCACTGTGAAAAAGAAAACATAAAATCAGAAGAAACATTTATTCCCTTAATGTCTAGTTGAAACCTCATCCATTTAGCCAGTGGCAGCAGAACCCTACAAAAGCAAAACAGGGATATCAAAGAGTGGAGGTGGGATGTGTAAGCTCACATAAGACTATTCAAAGTTACATGTGCATTGTACCAGAATCTTTCATCCACTGTATTAGGTCTTATAAATATAGATGGTTGTGTCTATGTGGCTGCTTTGTTGATTTCCAGCAGTGTCATTCCTCTCACAAAAACAAAAAAAAAAGCCACAGAAGTAACTAGAATGTGTGGAATGGGCACAAGCAAGAAGAGGTAATGGGATATTAAATAGCTCAAAATACAGCTTGACTGCAGCTGCCATTCTACTTGGGAAATTATTGAGGGAAAACTGAACATCATTTGTTCTACTTCCCCAACCCAAGATAACGAATGCCCCTTCACGTCCTAAGAACACAGATTGTTCAATCTCGGTGTACATGTACAGGTATGCATATTATGTTTGATAGGAAACTATGGGCTGCTTAGTAGAAGGAGGGTGTAGCTTTATGAAGAAAGGATTAACAGTATTTGGAGGTACTTTGTCCTTACAAAAAATACCCAGAATGAATCAGGAATGCACAAAGTTTTACTAGCCCATTTTGCCAATGTCAGTGCTACCAGACAGATGTCTGAAGTTCACAATGGCTAAAGACTTTAAAATAAGTCTACTAAGGACATCAGACAGACTCCATGGTTCAGACAAGCCCAGTGTGCAACTTGGGGGTCCTCGCGACTGCTGCTCGAAGAACAGGTGGCGGCCATGGCCAGGAGGGCTTTTGCCCAACTTCGGGTGATTCGCCAGTTGTGCCCGCTTCTGTACCGGGACTCCTTGCTCATGGTCACTCATGCTCTGGTCACCTCCAGACTAGACTATTGCAATGCGCTCAATATGGGGCTACCCTTAACGACCATCTGGAGGCTGCAACTGGTCCAGAATACAGCTGCTAGGGTTGTGATGGGGTGTGGGTGTTATGCCCATGCCTAGCCACTACTTCAGGAGTTGCACTGGTTACCAGTTTGCCTCCAGGTGCAATTCAAGGTGCTGGTTATGACCATTAAAGCCCTATATGGTAGTGGGCCAGGTTACCTGAGAGACCGCATCACCCTAAGAGTGTCAGTCCACCCAACTAGAGTGGACCGGAGGGGCTCTCTTGTTGTACCATCTGCCAGAGGGGCCCATCTCTCTAGCACAAGGAGGAGGGCCTTCTCCGTGTCCGCACTGGCCCTCTGGAACCTTCTGCCAACAGAGTTACATCTCCAAACGGAGTTGCTGCCCTTTAGGAAGGGTCTTAAAACCTGGCTGGCGGGGCAGGTATGGGGACTTGATGGAGGTGTGACGCCTGCCTGCTGGCTTATTTAATAAGCAGAATCCTCTCTCTCTTTCTTTTTAAAGTATAGAGTGGGTGGTGTTATCTGTTTTTAGGAATGAGGTGGGTGAGTTTGTTAGGAATGGGGTGGGTGGGTTTTTATTTATGTGGGAGTTTTATCTGTTTTTATTGTATGTGAGCTGCCCTGAGTCGGGCTTGCTTGAGTGGGCAGCGCATAAATCTAAAAGTTAAATAAAAATTAAAAAATTAAATAGTTTGGAGCCACAATAAATTATTAAGCCCACTCAGAAAGTGTTTGTACTGTATGAAAGTGAAACAAGATCAGGCTACAGGTATGTAAGTGCAAGTTGAAATGCTGTTGAATAAACTTGGAGTGTAACTTCGGAGGTCCCTCATGTTTCAAGAATAAGGGTATCTGAAGAAACATCAAGATATTAGATTTAGATGGTTGATCCAAAGAGACTCCAATTAAAATCTGGAAGGCTGTACCTTGAGAAAAGGTGTGTATGCTAAACCTCCTGGACACATCTAAGTCAGTGAGGAGTTCTGGAGGATTGCAGTAGTCAAGCACAGCCAGATCCTCCATGCTATTAGATTTAAAGAACAAATATCAGGGTAGAATAGATTGCTATTATCTAGGGAAAGTAGATGTAACCTGACTGACAATCATTTAAGCTCCTCATCAAGCAATGGAGAAAAACTGCAGATCATATTTGCCTCAGCCATCATGACCCAAAATCCTGCTGAGATGCTACTCTATGCGATGGGAAGAGCATCACTGTCAGCCAGAGAATGCCATTGATTAAAGATTTCTTGTTTCAATTTAGAATGTACATAACTCACACACAATGACAACAATTTGCAATCACCTGAAAACTGAAAAAGTAAAGTTTTAATCAAAAGCAATCTGCTGCTGGCAATGACATAGTTCCTATTGGATAGGCAGAATCTGACCAACAAAATTTCAGTTATATTGTAATTAGGATGCAGTTGGATTGTCCAGTCTTATTTTTGTGAAAACTCTTAATATCAAGGGGAATGGAGGAAAAATAATAGAGCAGGAGCCTGGAGCAATTGAGGAGAAAGGCAACCCTGCATGAGTTGTGTTGTGCAACTTGCTGGAGCAGAAACACTCCTGTTGTGTTTTGAAAGGTGTGTCAAACAAATGATCAGTCTGAATGTCTGGAGAGACTTTGTATAGTAGGATGGTACTGGTACCATTAATGCCCAGGGCTGTGTCTGAAACTGAGGAAGTCAGCTTGGATATTTTTCCTCACATAGAAGATGTACTACTACATGCTAGATGTGATTCTGGTTACACCACTCCCACAAACATTTAGTTACCATCATGGACATGTTGGAATTTGCACTGCACGGCTAGTTGTAGAATACTACAACATTATTGTAAAGCATGGCTTGTACAATTTGGCAGATGAGGAGACATTGATACCAGAAGGCACCAAGAACTGTAAGTATTCAAATGCATTTATGTGTGGCCTGACTACCTGGCAAGACAATGTACAACATATTATGAATATGAAACAATGTGCTACTCAACCCATTGTGTCTGTTGTCATGAAAGGTTGTACAGTATTCCTCTGCAGACAGTGCAAAGGAAGAACCAATGCATATCAATGCATACATTGAAAATGCACAGAGGAGTTTACAGGTTCTTTCTGACTTGTTTGAATGTCCTGATAAGCCAATGTTACAGGTGTCTAATACATCAGCCTAGTGAAGAGTTTAAATGCTACTGTGTAAGCCTTGATGTCCAACAGCACATACATGTTCTACATGGGAACTATGTAAAATGTTAGGAACAGGAGTAGTTTACTTTGAGATAGAGTGTCAATGTCCTGGCAATTAGGTACATGGCTCTTGCAAATGATTGAGTTTGGAGGTGACAGATGAAGATTTTGTGTTTATTTTGATCCCTAATCTGTCTAGTAAGATCAGAGTAGTACACAACAGTTGTGGAGGGTGGAATTAGAAAAGTTCCATATCAGCCACTAATTGATAAAAGGATTAATTGTTGTACAGTATCTTGTCATTTTCAGTGTCTTTCCTCTAGCTCTCTGTCACCATGGTACGCTTTATCATCAGTGCACTGCATGGGCAATATTCATCAAAGGAAAGGTCTTCAATAGTGAAACAGATACAGTATCTGGCACCAACCCTGATAATTTTAATCCAGTATGTCATCAGGCCCCATCCCCACCCCAGAGAGATGAAGCATCCAGGGAAGAAAAGCCTGGCAGAAACCATTGAGGGTAAGAGGCCTATTCCAAAGGCCCCATCCCCACCCCAGAGAGAGGAAGCATCCAGGGAAGAAAAGCCTGGCAGAAACCATTGAGGGTAAGAGGCCTATTCCAAAGGCCCCATCCCCACCCCAGAGAGAGGAAGCATCCAGGGAAGAAAAGCCTGGCAGAAACCATTGAGGGTAAGAGGCCTATTCCAAAGACCCCATCCCCACCCTAGAGGGAGGAAGCATCCAGGGAAGAAAGGCCTGGCAGAAACTATTGAGGGTAAGAGGCCTATTACAAAGGCCCCATCCCCACCCCATAGGGAGGAAGCATCCAGGGAAGAAAGGCCTGGCAGAAGCTACTGAGGGTAAGAGGCCTATTCCATTGCCCGCAGCAACAGACCCACCATTGCCCGCCGCCACCTCCGCTCGCACCCTGGGCAGCGGAGGTGAGGGAGGCGGAGGAGGGAGGACCCGGCAGGCTGCCCACCGCCAGCCATAATCAAAGAAGCATGCAAGTAACTTAACTAAAACAATGTAGTCTGCAACTATAGCAATGTAGAGACTTGATAGAGTGGACTTTTCCTTCATACTAAGTTTTTACTTTTACTTTCATAACAAATGAAGTAGAACTGTGTTTTTTTTAAACTGATAATATGCATGATAAAACTTTGTTTTGAGCTGTAACAACATATATGATGTGAGGATACTGGTGTAGAAACCGGCAAACCACGCCAGAATTTTTTTGCCAAGAGAACCCTATGGACCAGAACAAAAGGCAAAACAAAAGAGGCAAGTTAGATTAAACAGGATGCTTAACACAGATCAAAAGAAGGGGAGAGATGGGAGAGGGGGAGGAGAAATACAGTGTTGCAAAGAACAATACTGCATAGGAACATAGAATGTGAGGTCGATGAACCAAGGAAAACTGGAAGTGGTGAAAAATGAGATGGAAAGAATAAACATTGACATCTTGGGAATCAGCGAGCTAAAATGGACAGGGATGGGTGAATTCAACTCAGGAAACCATCACATCTACTACTGTGGTCAAGAAAACTTCAGAAGAAACGGAGTAGCCATAATTGTCAACAAAAGAGTGAGAAAAGCAGTAATCGGATACAATCGCAAAAATCACAGAATGATGTCAGTCAGAATACAAGGCAAACCTTTTAATATCACTGTAATCCAAATATACGCACCAACCACGGGCGCAGATGAAGCCACAGTGGACTAGTTCTATGAGGACCTACAAGACCTCATAGAACAGACACCAAGAAAAGATGTCCACATTATCTTGGGAGATTGGAATGCCAAAGTAGAAAATCAAAAAGTAGATGGAATAACAGGCAAGTTTGGTCTTGGAACGCAGAATGGCTAAGATTGATAGAGTTCTGTCAAGATAACACACTGGTCATAGCAAACACCCTCTTCCAGCAACACAAGAGGCAACTTTACACATGGACATCACCAGATGGCCAACATCGAAACCAGATTGATTACATACTCTCCAGCCAAAGATGGAGAACCTCCATACAGTCAGCCAAAACAAAACCTGGGGCAGACTGTGGCTCAGATCACAACCTACTAATAGCAAAATTCAGACTTAGACTAAAGAAAATAGGGAAAAGAATCAGGCCAGACAGATATGACCTAGACAACATCCCTAAGGAATACATGGTGGAGGTGAGGAACAGATTTAATGGTTTGGAATTGATAGACAGAGTGCCAGAAGAATTATGGACAGATGTGCGGGACATCATGCAGGAGGCAGCAAGGAAAACCATACCAAAAGAAAAGAAGCATAAGAAAGCAAAGTGGTTGTCTGATGAGACTCTTAAAATAGCAGAGGAGGGAAGGAATGCAAAAGGCAAAGGAGAAAAGAAAAAATACAGTCACTTGAACACAGAATTTCAAAGAAAAGCAAGGAGAGACAATGAAATCTATTTAAATGAACAGTGCAAAGAAATAGAGGAAAGCAACACAAGAGGTCGGACTAGAGATCTTTTCAAAAAAATTGGGGAAATCAAGGGAACATTCAAAGCAAAAATGACCATGATAAGGGACACAGACGGCAAGGAGTTAGCTGATGCAGAAGAGATTAAGAAAAGATGGAAAGAATACACAGAGGAATTTTACAAAAAGAGCCTCAACACCACTGATAATCACAATGAGGAAAACATTGAACTTGAGCCAGACATCCTAGAGAGTGAAGTCAGAAAGGCCCTAAAAAGCACTGCAAACAACAAAGCTAGTGGAGATGATGGTATCCCAGTTGAATTTTTCAAAGCTCTAAAATATGACAGAATCAAATTACTGTATTCGATATGCCAGCAGATCTGGAAATCAAAACAGTGGCCACAGGATTGGAAAAGATCAGTATACGTTCCAATCCCAAAGAAGGGTAGTGCCAAAGAGTGTTCAGATTATCGAACAATTGCGCTCATCCCACACGCTAGCAAGGCGATGCTCAAGATAATACAGGATAGACTTCAGCAGCACGTGGAGAGAGAATTGCCAGAGGTGCAGGTGGGTTTCAGAAGAGGCAGGGGGACTAGAGACCACATTGCTAATATACGGTGGATCATGGAGAAAACAAAAGAACAAAAGAAGGACACCGGGCGCTCTCTTTCCCTCCCGGCCAGACCGGCGGGAGATGAACAGGCACAGCTGGAGGGAGTTTCGGCAGGCAGCCTCAAAAGTGGGACCGACGCTGCCAACGCCAAGGACACCGGGCGCTCTCTTTCCCTCCCGGCCAGACCGGCGGGAGATGAACAGGCACAGCTGGAGGGAGTTTCGGCAGGCAGCCTCAAAAGTGGGACCGACGCTGCCAACGCCAAGGACACCGGGCGCTCTCTTTCCCTCCCGGCCAGACCGGCGGGAGATGAACAGGCACAGCTGGAGGGCGTTTCGGCAGGCAGCCTCAAATGCGGGGCCAACGCTGCCAACGCCAAGGACACCGGGCGCTCTCTTTCCCTCCCGGCCAGACCGGCGGGAGATGAACAGGCACAGCTGGAGGGAGTTTCGGCAGGCAGCCTCAAAAGTGGGACCGACGCTGCCAACGCCAAGGACACCGGGCGCTCTCTTTCCCTCCCGGCCAGACCGGCGGGAGATGAACAGGCACAGCTGGAGGGAGTTTCGGCAGGCAGCCTCAAAAGTGGGACCGACGCTGCCAACGCCAAGGACACCGGGCGCTCTCTTTCCCTCCCGGTCAGACCGGCGGGAGATGAACAGGTACAGCTGGAGGGAGTTTCGGCAGGCAGCCTCAAAAGTGGGGCCGACGCTACCAACGCCAAGGACACCGGGCGCTCTCTTTCCCTCCCGGCCAGACCGGCAGGAGATGAACAGGTACAGCTGGAGGGAGTTTCGGCAGGCAGCCTCAAAAGTGGGGCCGACGCTGCCAACGCCAAGGACACCGGGCGCTCTCTTTCCCTCCCGGCCAGACCGGCGGGAGATGAACAGGCACAGCTGGAGGGAGTTTCGGCAGGCAGCCTCAAAAGTGGGGCCGACGCTGCCTACGCCAAGGACACCGGGCGCTCTCTTTCCCTCCCGGCCAGTCCGGCGGGAGATGAACAGGTACAGCTGGAGGGAGTTTCGGCAGGCAGCCTCAAATGCGGGGCCAACGCCAAGGACCGCCGCTGTGTTCGGCCCCGGCGGGGGCGAAGAGGCTCGCTGGCCTCACCATCGGCCGGCGTTTTGGGCCCCTCCCCCTGCCCCTCGCCAGGACTCAAAAGGCGAGGGGGCCTGCCGGACGAAACATCACCGCCGCTGTGTTCGGCCCCGGCGGGGGCGAAGAGGCTCGCTGGCCTTGCCATCGGCCGGCGTTTCGGGCCCTGCCCGGCAGTTGAGGGTTCAACACAGTTGTGGAAGAATGCCCCACCACTTCCATCACCACCGGAGCCGTGCGGAGGGTGGTGGGGGGAGTGAATGGGGCGGTTTTATATTGGGGTGGAAGGGAGGGAGGGAGAGATTGCCAGGCCAGCCAGGAAGGAGAGGCAGCATTCTGTCCAGGGCAAGCAGGGAGGCTCCGGAGACCAATATAGAGGTTGTGATGGGCATGGGGCAATATAGCGGGTACCGAGGGGCGGGCTGCACCCGGGGAACGCGGGGCAGATGCTTAGTATCTGTCCCTCGTTCCAGCCCCACGGTTACACCTCTAGGTCCTGAGCAGCTGACCCAGGGTGACCCTGTCCTTAGGCTGCTGATGATGAATGCCAGGTCGGTATGTAATAAGGCCCCCCTGATACAAGACTCTATTATGGGGGAGCGGGCTGACTTGGCATGTATTACTGAGACCTGGCTGAGACCAGAGGATGGGGTTCCTCTGTCAGAAATGTGTCCAGCTGGGTTCAGTATTTGGCACCAGCCTAGGGATAAGGGTAAGGGCGGTGGCGTCGCCATCATAGCCAGGGAGTCACTGGGAGTCACCAGGGCTACTGCTCCACAAATTCTGGGTTGTGAGGCCCTGCTTCTGCGTCTGGGCTCTAAGGGTCAGTTGGGAGTCTTACTCCTGTACCTGCCCCCTTGCAGGGTAAGGGACTCCCTGCCTGAGCTCCTCGAGACCATCTCAGCGTTGGCGTTGGAGTTCCCTAGACTGATGGTTCTGGGGGACTTCAATTTACCCTCGCTGGGGACTGGCTCCGGGGTGGCTCAGGAGTTCATGGTTTCCATGGCAGATATGGACCTGATTCAGGTAATTCAGGGCCCGACCAGGGGCAGTGGCCACACACCAGATTTAATCTTTTTGTCGGAGCGGTGGCAGAGTGATCTGAGATTACGGAAATTAGACATAACACGTGTGCCATGGTCAGATCACTATTTGGTGGCTCTAGACTTCCTGGGTACGTCGCTTTACCGTAGGGAGGCAGGGCCTATTAGAATGGCCCGCCCCAGGCAACTGATGGATCCTGATGGATTCCAGAGGGAACTGGGGGATTTTCCTCTGGATTGGCAACACGATTCGCCCGAGGCACTGGTCGACCTGTGGAACAGGATGACAACAGCGGCCTTGGATGAAATCGCACCACTACGGCCTCTCAGAGCTCATCGAGCTAGGTCATCTCCATGGTTCACAGATGAACTGCGGGAGCTCAAACGGGCAAAGAGACGTCAAGAGCGCCGCTGGGTGAAGACCCAGAGAGACTCCGATTGGACACTAGCTAGGGCCGCTATTAGGGCCTATCTAGTGGCGATGGAGGTGGTGAGGCGACAATACTTCACCACCCTTATCGCCTCCGCTGATAATCGCCCAGCCACCCTGTTCCGGGTTACCGGGTCTCTCCTTGGTAGGGGGACCCCGGTGCCCGGTTGGCAGGGGTCGGCTGAGGACTTTGCTGACCATCTAGTGGAGAAAATCGATCGGATTCGCTCTGGGTTTAATCCTGGCGTGGATGGGGAGAGTCCGGAGGGAGCCGGAGCACAGTCTTGCTATGCCATCTGGGACCGGTTTGATCCAGTTGCCCCTGATGAAGTGGACAGACTCCTTGCAGCTGTGCGCGCCACTACCTGCCCTTTGGACCCCTGTCCCACCTGGTTGGTGAAAACCTCCAAGGCAGTGACAGGTGGCTGGGTTGGGGCTGTGATCAATGCATCATTGCGGGAGGGGGTGTTTCCTGCACCTTTAAAACATGCTTTGGTGCGCCCCCTCCTGAAGAAATCTTCCCTCGACCCAGCTGTCCTAACTAACTATAGGCCTGTCTCAAACCTCCCCTTTTTAGGGAAGGTGTTGGAGAAGGCAGTGGCGTGTCGGCTGCAGGGGGTACTGGATGAAGCGGATTATCTGGACCCTTTTCAGTCAGGATTCAGGCCTGGATATGGTACCGAGACGGCATTGGTCGCACTGATGGATGATCTCTGGCGGGAGCGGGACGGTGGTCACCCATCCGTCCTCGCTCTTCTTGACCTCTCAGCGGCTTTCGATACCGTTGACCATGGTATCCTTCTGGAACGGCTCCGAGGTTTGGGAATCCAGGGTACTGTGTGGTCCTGGTTTTCCTCATTTCTGAAGGGTCGGTCCCAGTCGGTGTGGTTGGAGAGTGAAAGGTCCAGTCCTAGGCCCCTCAAATGGGGGGTTCCTCAGGGCTCGGTGCTCTCTCCTCTCCTATTTAACATCTACATGAAACCGCTGGGTGAGATCATTCGTTCCCATGGGGTGCGGTACCATCAGTACGCGGATGACACTCAGTTGTACATCTCGGCCCATGGGGACCCCAGTGATGCTGTCAAAGTCCTTTCCAGATGCCTGGAAGCTGTGGGGGTCTGGATGGGGGCTAACGGGCTACAATTGAATCCCAGCAAGACTGAGTGGCTATGGATAGGGGGTCCTGCGTTAATCCGGGAGCTTCCATCGTTGGTTCTGGATGGGGCTATTTTGCCCCAGACAGACCCGGTGCGCAACTTGGGGGTCCTCCTGGATTCACGGCTACTGCTAGAAGAACAGGTGGCGGCTGTGACCAGGAGGGCTTTCGCCCAACTTCAGGTGATTCGCCAGTTGCGCCCACTCCTGGACCGGGACTCCTTGCTCATGGTCACCCATGCTCTGGTTACCTCCAGACTAGACTATTGCAATGCGCTCTACATGGTGCTGCCCTTGACGACCATTCGGAGGCTACAGCTGGTCCAAAATGCGGCTGCCCGGGTGGTGATGGGGTGTGGCCATTATGCTCATGCTTCGCCACTGCTCCGGGAGCTGCACTGGTTGCCAGTATGTCTCCGGGTGCAATTCAAGGTGCTGGTTTTGACCTTTAAAGCCCTATATGGTAGTGGGCCAGGATACCTAAGAGACCGCATCGCCCTGAGGACGTCTGTCCGTCCAACCAGAGCGGACCGGAGGGGCTCTCTAATTGTTCCATCAGCCAGAGGGGCTCGCCTCTCTGGCACAAGGAGGAGAGCCTTCTCCGTGTCTGCACCGGCCCTCTGGAACCTCCTGCCAACAGAATTACGTCTTCGGACGGAGTTGCTGCCTTTCAGAAGGGATCTTAAAACCTGGCTGGCAGGTCAAGTGTGGGGTGCGGGTGGAAGGGTAACCACCATGGGGTGGTTGGTGTAGAGGAACTCTTCCCCATGGTGCCTTTTCAATCCTGCAGCCCTTGCTTTTTAGGGGGTGGGTAGTCTTAACTTTTTTTACTGTTTTAACTGTTTTTAGGATTATTGTTGTATTTGTGAATATTGTCTGTAAACTCCTTGGGTTGCCCTGGGGTTACTTTTTATGTTGTTAGCCACCCAGAGTCGGCCTTGTGTTGAGTGGGCGGGATATAAATTGAATAAATAAATAAATAAATAAATAAATATCAGAAACAAGTATACCTCTGCTTTATTGACTACACCAAGGCCTTTGACTGTGTGGACCACAATAAAATGTGGTAAGTACTTAAAGAAATGGGAATACCAGAACACCTCATATGCCTCATGAGAAATCTGTACAAGAGTCAAGAAGCAACAGTTAGGACAGAAGACGGAATGACAGAATTGTTTGGAATAGGAAAAGGAGTAAGACAAGGCTGCATTTTATCACCCTACCTTTTCAACCTATACACAGATCACATAATGTGCAATGCAGGGATGGAGGAATCACAATATGGGATAAAAATTGCTGGGAGAAACATCAACAATTTGAGATATGCAGACGATATCACCCTAATGGCAGAAAGTGAGGAAGATTTAAAGAAGCTACTGATTAGGTTGAAAGAAGAGAGTGCAAAAGCTGGCCTGAGACTTAACATCAAGAAAACCAAGATAATGACAACAGGCCCTATCAGCACCTGGAAAGTAGATGGGGAAGAAGTAGAAGCAGTGACGGATTTTACTTTCTTGGGATCTAGGATCACTGCAGATGGTGACTGCAGCCATGAAATAAAGAGGCGACTGATTCTAGGGAGACAAGCCATGAGAAACCTGGGGAACATAGTGAAAAGTAGAGACATCATCTTGCAAACAAAAATCCGTATAGTCAAAGCAATGGTATTCCCGGTGGTAATGTATGGATGCGAGCACTGGATCATTAGGAAGGCTGAGCGCAGAAGAATAGACGCCTTTGAGATGTGGTGTTGGAGGAGTTTTGAGAGCACCCTGGACAGCGAGGAGAACAAATAAGTCAATCTTGAAAGAAATCAGTCCTGACTGCTCCTTAGAAGGTGAAATAGTAAAGATGAAGCTGAAGCTGGACACCAAATGAGAAGAGAGGATTCACTTGAGAAAGCCTTGATGCTGGGAAAGGTGGAGGGCAAAAGAAAAAGGGGACGGCCAAGGATGAGATGGCTGGATGGCATTGTGGATGCAGCGGGCACCGAGCTGAGTGGGCTGAGGAGGATGGTGGAGGACAGGGGTACCTGGAGATCAATGGTCCATAGGGTCGCAAAGGGTCGGAATCGACTGTGCGACTGAACAACATGTCATCAAAGGGCCAGTCTTATCAGCTAATTTCTCAGCAGCACAAGCTCTAGAGTCCTGATCTTTGGTGATTTTTTTGGCCTGCTTAGCTATCTGTCTTTGCTTGAAAAATCAAGATCATGGAGGTTTTTTCCAGGCAGGTTATTGAGAAAGAGTATGATTCCCCTTCCCCATAGGTACTGCTAATAGACTTTCATAAAAGTGAGAGTCATAGTAAGAAGGTGCCAGAGGCAAAGCAACAGAGGAATATAGCCATCTTCCTATTATATCAAATTTATTTCCTTCTTTATCATTTTGAGCTGAATGAGGTTTACTTTTAGGCATGCTTTGGGTTGCATCCACAATAATGGAATCAGGGCTTGGGTGCTCAGACAAAGCTCACAATCCTTATCCACTCTATAGAAGTGGTTGATTTTCCATGAAGTTGGAAGTAGACAACATGGGTTCTGCCATGATTGCCAGGGGACATGCAACACTGAAGGCAGTATAGATATTGCTACAAGGGCCACTGTGGATTTGCACATATTTAGACGGAATCAAAAGTTTGATCTCAATATTTCTAAATTTCTAGCTCCAGTACCATATAGAACAAACTGACATCCCCAGTTGAACAGAATGCATTACAATGGCTATACTGCTTATCCAGTGATGTGAAGAGCACCTCTCGGACAACGAGGAAAGAATCCACTTCAGAATTATGAGAATCTGAATTCTCCTCAGATGAAGAAATTGCATCAAATGAAGATTGCACAAAAGCTACATAACTGTTGTTATCAAACTGGTACATAAATGTTGATTGAAAATGGTGTCTATGATAATGCTGAATAGATGGACTGACCCCAAGTTATGCCTTGAAAATTTACAATAACATGGACAATTAGTGTCAACAGGATAGGACTAGTAAGCTTCTTAATGAGGCAAAATGTATTGTTTATACATGCATGAACAGGCTAATTCACAAACAGAGAATGATGAATACAGATAAAATTAAGAAATAATCTGGATCTCAACTGGTACAGTTAGATTGTATATGTTTTTAGTGATGTTGCACCTGCTGATCTCAAGACTGGTACAGTACTTAGAAACAACTGATCAGTGATGCCACTGTCAGAACAAGGAAGTAGCTGCTGGGGAGACGTAAATGATTTTGTTGATGAGAAGTAGACAACAACAAAGGTTGCTTCTTTTAAAAAAAACTATTCTGAATGCTTTTCCTGAAGTTGGTAATTAAAATTGGCATAAAATATTTTCTCAATTTATTATTAAGGGTAGAAGAAATAGAATTCCACTCTCAATTTACTATAATCATCCAAACAAGAGTGGTATTATTTAGTACATAACCTAAGTAATTCATAACTCCCATGTACAAACTTGGCTCCCCATTGATGTGGGGAATATGACACTAACAAGGTGAAAAGGTTTCCTTTTCCAGAGGTTAATATTTCTACCATGAAGAGTATCAGCGTAGCCGATGTTCTTGCCAGGCCTGTGCACCAAAGTAAAATCGTATGCATTTAGGAAAATTGGCCAATGCAACATCCTTGTGGACAGAATTTGAGGCGTGGGCTTCCCGTTCACAAAGATTCCAAGGAGGGGCTTGTGGTCAGCTATGATGGTAAAAGGTCTTCTGTAAAGGTAATCATGGAATTTCTTAGTGCCAGCCACGATTGCCAACGCCTCCCTGTCTGAGCATAATTTTTCTTAGGCTTTGAGAGTGAACGGGAATAGAATGCTACAGGGGCTTCCCTCCCGTTATTTAGTACATGGCAAAACACAGGTCCCACCCCCACAGGGGATACATCACAAACAAGTACAACTTCCTTGTTAGGATCAAAATGAGTTAATGCAGCATCTGAAGATAGCAGCCTTTTAAGTTCTTGGAACGCTTTCTCCTGGCAATGGCCCCAGTGCCAAACAGTATCTTTCTTAAGAAGCCAATGTAATGGTTCGGCAACTGAGGCTTTGCGATGGAGAAAAGTATGATAGAAGTTTAACAATCCTAGAAATGATTGCAATTCAGCTTTACATTTTGGCCTGGGTGTATTTCGCACGGCCGCCACCTTGGAGTCAGAGGGCATGATACCTTAGGGTGTAATTTGGTACCCCAGGAACTCCACTTCCTGTGCCAAAAACATACATTTGTCTCTTCTGAGACGTATACCGGCCCTCTCGAAACGTGAGAGGACTCGATCAAGCCTGGCCGCTAGTTTTACAGTGTCCTTAGCGGTGATCAGGACATCGTCAAAATATGGCAGGACACCGGGCAAAACTTTTAAAATATGTTCTACAAGAGATTGAAATATTCCGGGGGCCGCATTCACCCCAAATTGTAGTCGAGTTACCTTAAATGCCCCCCCCCTATGCGTTACTATGGTCTGGGCTATGGCAGCAGCAGGAGACACAGCCAATTGTTGGTAAGCCTGGGCAAGGTCAAGTTTTGCGAAGCAATTTCCTCCATGCAAGGAGGCAAGAAGGTGGCTTACCACCGGCACAGGATATGCGTTCAGGCGAATAGCTTTATTGATGGTACGCTTGTAGTCAGCGCATATCCTTACCTCCCCATTACTTTTCAAAGCAGTCACTATTGGTGTCTCCCACTGGCACTAGGATGCCCTGCCCCACCAGCTTGTCCAGCTCAGCTTCTATCTTCTCCTTTAAAGCAAAGGGTACCCGGCATGGCTTCATCCGGATGGGCCGGACAGTTGGGTCAAGCTCCAAGTCCACAGAGGGTCCTTTGTATAATCCTAAACCCTTTTTAAACTCCTCAGGATGTGCAGCACAAACGTCCCGGATTGGGTCAGCGTCTATTGAGTGAATGCCAGAAAGCGATTCCCAGGGGCCTAACCCATTGGGTCCCAATAAGACAGTTAGTGCCCTGCTTAACTACAACCAATGGCAAGGAGATGCAAATGTTTTTGAATTTGACCAAGAAATTTCCCACCTCCAGGACCAGAATCTGGCAAACTTGCACATCCCGGAAGGAGATGCCGAGAGGCAGGGAGAATTCTCAAATACACCCGCTGTGGGATTATGGAAAAGGTAGTACTTGAATCCACCTCCATCTTTTTTTAAAAAAAAATTTTTTTATTGAATATTTAAAACAATATTACAACATAATAAAAAAACGACAATCATACATAAAAAAAATCTGAACAAATATAGACAATTTATAACTAATTTCATACCTATACAATACCAAAACTAAATATTGATAAAAGAAAAAAAAGACAAGAATAAACATCTCTGGAAAATGCCAGTTGATTATGACTTATTTATTGTATCTTTCATACCATTATCAAAAATCCAAACAGTTTTTAATATTTATTGTTATTATTACTGAAACCTAGTCTAATTTCACTTCAAAATCTACACAGTTTAATATATCTGTTAAGTCAAACTTCTAAGTCATGAATACTATAACAAAAATGTAAAGTACTGGCAAATTTCAATAATAATAATAATAATAATAATAATAATAATAATAATAATAATAATAATAATAATAATAATAATAATAATAATAATAATAATAATAATAATAATAATAATAATAATAATAATAATAATAATAATAATAATAATAATAATAATAATAATAATAAAAAGAAATAAGAATTAAACACCCAGTGCTTTATACACTGCCCTGGAAAATCCAGAGTGTCACTCTATTTTCCTTTCCAAAAACTTATTTGATTGGGTACAGGTCTATTTTTTTCTTCGCCTTTCAAAGAGTAATCCACAAATGCTTGCTAAATATTCCAAAATTTATTCTCTTTCACAATACCCTTTTTAACATTTATCTCATATGTTAATTTGTCATTCAGTGCTAGATCCCACATTTCCTTGTACCATTCCTCATTTTTCATATTCACATCATTTTTCCATTTTCTAGCGATACACAATCTACCTGTTGTCAAAATTATTTCTAGTAACTCTTTTTTATCTTTGCTTAAATTTGTACCTTCCACATCTGTCAGCATGATGGTATTTGGTCCCAACTTTATTTTTTCCCCCATAATTTCACTTATCTCATTTTCAATTTTCCCCCAGAAATCCTTTACCACGTTGCAACTCCACCACACGTGTTCATATGTACCCAGTGCATTCTTACAACGCCAACACATTTTGTGTTTCTTATTATCTATCTGATGTAATCTCATTGGTGTCAAATACCATCTCCACAACATTTTATAATTGTTTTCTTTGACTCTGACAGACATAGTTCTCATACTTCTTTTCTTCCATTTACTTGTCCAATTCTGGTCCTCTATCTTCATCTTTAAATCCTGTTCCCAACTTGATTTCAATTCCTCCTATGGATTACCTTCCTTATTTATCATTATATATATTTTACTCACCAGCCCCTTTATTCCTGTTTGTCCCTTTCTTATTTTTAAAATTAATTCTTCAAATTCAGTCCTCCCTCTTTCTAGTCCAACTTCTTTCACATTGTTACTATTCCACTTGTTTACCATCCCTATCTGAAACCAATTCAATCTCAATTGTCCATATAGATTTGTTTTCCTCTCGTTGTCTCTACAGACCCGTATTCAGTCTCTCACCAGAAAAACTCCATTCTCGTCAAGTACTTCTTTAATCCTTTTATTAATTTTTATTGGGAAATTTGCCATATCCTCCAATTCAATTGTTGTTCAGTCGCACAGTCGATTCCGACCAATTCAATAATAGGTGAAAAATCTGGTACCAATTCCCTTTTTACTTTTTTCCATGTTCCCAGTGTTGCCTTCATCATTTTATTTTTGATAACTACTTTCTCCCTACTCCCTCCTAGAAAGACCATTTTTCCTATATGACTAAACTCTTTCATTTCAATTTCTTTCCAAATTACCCTTTGTCTAGCCAAGATCTTCACAACATTCTTAATTTGAAAAGCTCGATAATATGTCATCAAATTTGGCATCCCTAATTCCCCCCTCCTTCTGGGATAAATACCAAATTTTTTTTGCCAATCGAGGCCTTTTTCCCCCCCATTACAAAAATTATTTATCATTTTTTGGAACTCCTTAATTTCTTTGTCCTTCATTTGAATTGAAAGGGCATCAAATAAAAAATTGATTCTTTGTAGTAACATCATTTTACATATTGCAATTCTTCCAAAACATGACAGCTTCAATTTTTGTAATTGTTGTATTCTATCCTTAATTTCTTTTTTAAATTTTTCGTAATTCAATTTCTTAAGCTCTTCGAATTTATTTGAAATATTTATCCCCAAGTATTTCAAATTATCCTTAATTTGTAAATTGCACTTTCCCTTTATCTTTTGCTGTTCTTCCTTACCCATATTACACAATATCATTTCTGATTTATCCGAATTAATTCTCAAACCTGTCATTCCCTCAAAGTCCTTCAACTATGCTTGTATTCTATCCAGTGTTTTCCCGGGGTATTTAGCTATTATCAAAGTATCATCTGCGTTTAAGCTTATCTTGTTACCTAGAACCCCTTCTATTTCTTTATCTTCCCTTATGGCTTTCGCCAACAACTCCATTGCCATAATAAACAAAATTGGAGACAAAGGTCAGCCCTGCCTTGTACCTGCTTCTAAATTCACTTCTTCTGTATCTTCATCATTTACCCTTACTACTGCTGTACCTTGTTGGTATAGTTGTCCAATTATCTTTCTAAATTTATCCCCAAATCCATAGCCTTTAATTATCTCATTAATTGTTACCCATTGCAAAGAGTCAAATGCCTTAAAAATATCTAGGGATAATAAACCTACTTTATCTTTTGTTTGTCCTACTGTGTCAATTAAATTTACAACTCTTCTCATCAAATCTGACATATGCCTACCCTTCAAAAATCCCACCTGATCCTCATTTATATAATTACCCATAAAATTATTCAATCTATTAGCCAATATTGCTGTGAAGATCTTAGCATCTTGATTTATCAATGAGATTGGTCTATAAGAGTCAACCTTTTCCAGATCCTTTCCAGGCTTTGGCAATAACATTATTATAGTCCTATACCACGAAGTCAGAATTTGCCCACCTTCTAATATATAATTATATAATTTAGTCAATTTCGGCACCACTACCTCTTTAAACTCCTTATAAAACTCAGCTGGTAACCCATCTTCTCCAGGCGCTTTATCCATTTTAAAGCTGGCTATAACCTCTTTTATTTCCTTTTCCGTTATTCATTCTTCCATCCTATTCTTGTGTTCCTGTGTAATCTTACTGTTTATTTGTTTCTCCAATTGTTTTTTTTTAATTTCACCAAATCTATGTTCTTTTTCGCATATAGCGCCTGATAGAAGTCTTTCACAATTTTACATTTATCTCCAATTTTATTACATCTTTACCTCCATCTTGAAGGGGATGTCCTGCAGTCTCAGGTCAGCGAAGAAATGCTCACTGACGATGCCCACTTGGCACGGCTCAGGCTCTGGTGACACTTTGGCGGTGGATGTTTTGTGGTGATGACTCTTCTTGGACTCAGGTGCTGGAGTTCTTTGCTTTCGCTGTCAGCATACTTTAGCAATGTGCCCTCGTCGCCCGCAGTTGTGGCATTCCGTGGTGCAGAAGGGGCACTTCCTGCGGTCATGCCGGGCTCCGCAGCCATCACACTTGCAAAGGAATTTCTTCTCCCGATCATCACGGTGCTCTCGGTGCTTTCGTCGGATTGCTCGTACTTTTCCCTCTGCGTCGCTGGACTCTGATGAAGAGGTGGAACCAGGCGAAGCTGAGGAGGATGAAGATGAATTTTGCTGAGCTTGCACAGCTGAGTCGGTGGCACTGGTAGTGGAGTGGCAATGCCAGAAAATCTTGATGCTGGACCGTGCGGCCTCAGACGCTACCACCTCTTCTAGGACAGCCTTGAAAGTTAGCGTCTTCCTGATCATGAGGCAACATTGAGCATCTTCGTCCCTCAGGCCGGCCAGCAGATGGTCCCGGAGTGCTTCTTCGATGTTGTACCACTTGAATGGGGCAGCAGCAATGCGCAGAGCAGCAGAGTAGTCTGCAATGGACTCCCCAGGTCACTGCTCCCTTCTGTGGAAGGCCACCCTGGCCGGGAAGATCGAGACCTCTGGCTGCAGGTGTTTCCTCAGTGCGGACATGATTTCTGTGAGCAGCACCACATCC
The DNA here is from genome assembly GCA_035047305.1 of Bradypodion pumilum. Taxonomy (NCBI): domain Eukaryota; kingdom Metazoa; phylum Chordata; class Lepidosauria; order Squamata; family Chamaeleonidae; genus Bradypodion; species Bradypodion pumilum. Next base: position 261,966,470 of record JAWDJD010000003.1, read on the forward strand.
ATGTCCCTTGGGAGAATGAGGTGGGTTGCCAGCTCAAGCGTCTCAGAACCGCACTGAGTGAGGAAAGAGGAGCACTTTTGGTTTTCATCGGTGATCTTCTGCGAGGCCATTGCGTGGTGGAATCGGCGTTCGTATGTTGTGCATTTCTCTGGACACGCTGGGTCAAATGGGCCGATGTTGCTGCCGTGTAGGGATGCCATCCCACCTTCATCGCCAGTTTCATGTTCAGGGAATGAAGAAGCAGACGAGTGAAGTAGTGAAATTCAGCTCTTTAATAGTGGGGTTTGAACACAGTTTGGATGGGGCAAAACTCGGACTTACATACACTATAAACAGTAACAGTAACAATAATACAACAAGCCCATTGGCTAACAGAGTGTGCACAATTTCGATCCACTTATTTGCATAATAATAGATACATGAGAAAATATACATTCCGCTCCTGTCAGAAAACACAGTTAACATACATAACAATAATGCATTTAAAATCTGGTCTAATTGGCAGGAAAAAAACTTATGCCATTTCCTTTATCCTTGATTTAAACTCAAAGAAGTCTTGGCTGTAAAGGTCAATTTTGGTCTGTCCTCAGTGTTTGTACATTTTTATTTATTTATTTATTTATTTATTTAATATTCATATTTATATAGCCACCCAACTCACAAAGACTCTGAGCGGCATACAATCTTAAAACCCTTAAAACAAGAACAACCCCATTAAAACAAATTACCCCACTAAAACATGCTGGGAATGAACTAAAGTAAGCTACACTAAAATAGTAGAACCCCCAACAGAGGTTCCAAAAGGGACAGGTGGGTCCACTCTAGTGAATGCATTATGTACTCCTTGGAAAAAAGTTCAGATCAGTCCATTCCCACAATGTATCAAACACTGCATAGGTTTCTTCTTTCATGTCCAGATCAAACCCTGGTCTGCCAAAATGAAGCTACTTTCTTGGCTTTGTCTTTGGGTAAACTTAAGTCCTCTATGATACATGTTTCTGGCAGTAACTGGCAGACCAGGAAATGAGCTGGATTCTGTATCTCTCTACATTCAAACACATGTTGTTGTCCACCAGCAGCCCCCACCCACTTGACCATGTTGGTTTTGCTTTTAGGGACTCCAACCCTCACCCTATTCAGGGTCCTCCAAGTGAGTAAGGGAGGCTTAGTTCCTCAGCTATAGCCTCCTTTAATATCCCTCGTCCAGTGAGCTCTTTCCTCCATCTTCTAATTTGGTTTTGCTCTTGCGTACCCTCAAGAATGTTTGCTCTTACATAGGATAAAACTGCAAGTATAATTGTTCTTAGCATCATTATTTTTTTTAACAATTCCAAACTCTGTGCAGTATTGCTAGAAGGCAATGACTTCACTAGCATATGGACTGAAGGTTAATGAAAACACTGTCACCCAGGCAACAGAAGAGATTTGTTGTCTACACACAGTCACTTGGTAGGCTTGTGTGGCATTATTTTTCCTCTGTACATGGCCTCCACACTCTTGATCATTTTTTTATTAAAAGGTATTTATCATTTGAGTACATTGCTCAACTAAACTGTTGTACAATTATATTATCCTCATATTTTGACAAATACTTGATATTATTGTTGAAGTGCAGAAATACTTGAATATATTTGGAGAGCTTAAATTCAAGTTTAAGGTCTAAAAAAGCATACAATTACGTTACACTGCTCTTCTTCTCGGACTCATTTTATCCATATTTTGTAGATGTCTGAAGCAAAAAAAATAAAATTGTTTCACTTAAGCTTTACAACGTGCCTGTGTATGGAAGATACAGTACAGAAAACTGTTTTAAAATTGGGCCACATTTATTTTTTTTCCTTTTCATTTCTTCAATATTGCCTTCTTAGATGAAAGGTCTCTAACCCAGCTGAAAAAAAAAAATTATTTATCTGTCTCTACAAACAACCATGCAGAGGAATGATTTCAATGAGAAGAGGCACACAATAACGAGGCTGAGCTCTCTAGTCATTAGTTTTCCTTCCAGCTCTTATTATATACATGTAGCTGAAATGGAAAATTAAAAGTGATCAGTGGAAACAATCCACTGTATTCGTCCAAAAATAAAAACTGGGCAAAAACTCATGCAAAAAAAAAATACCCCTCACAAAGAAAGAGCAGAAAACATAGGCTTAATTTAAAATAAAAAAGTGTCATACCTTTTTAAAAATTCCATATACTCTGTATGCTTGATGAGGCCAGTCCTCATCATTATTGTCTGAAAACATTGCCGATCAATAGCCCAAAGTTTCACATTTACAAGAGCTGGAAAATAAAAGCAAAAGGGGAAATTTGAATTAGAAATGTTTTATGTAAAATATTTATGAATTGCAGAGGATATGAACAATCTTTAATAAGACAGGAGAATTATTATTTCATCTTCCCAAACTTAATAAAAAATAAATAAAGGTAATCTACTGAACAATGGGTAACACAGGTATTATTGTGGCCTAAAAATATTACATCAGCAGCAGCAGCATCTGATTCAAAGATCTCAACATAGGTTTGGATAAAATTCATGAGAAAGAGTTGTATCCTCAAGTAGTGATAAAAGAATGACATAATGATCGTTTTCTTAATCCGTAGTGACACAGTAGTGAAGCAGTAGTGGGATTGCGGTGGCTCAAGTGGTTAAGATGTGGAACTTGCTAGCTGGAAGATTGGATTCCTGGGTACTGCATGACGGAGTGAACTCCCATCGTCTGTCCCAGCTCCTGCCAACCTAGCAGTTTGAAAGCAAGAAACTGCAAGTAGATAAATAGGGACCACCTCTGGCTTTCGAGCAAAGTGACCTTTACTTTTACCTTTAATAGTGACATCTATTAATTTCCTACAATACTTTTAACCCTCTATTACCTCCTTAGTGGAGGGGAGGAGAGTTCCTTGGTATCATCTCCCAGGCAGGAGAGTGTGTGCAGGGAACATCTCCTCTTGGTTGTCCTTCCACTTTCCTTCAGAACATCATCCTATTGGACCTCTGTAGGACCAAACCCTCCCTGCTTGCGGAACTGTGAGGAGGATGCTTTGCTTTCTTCTCCCTGTCTGACTTTCCCCTTCAACTTCTGTTGTTACAGGGGGAAGTGTATAGGAAGTGGTTTTTCACGTTTAGGGAGTTTGATTGTTGGAATTGGAATAGGGACTTATTTAATTTGACCTGTAACTCCCTGACTTTGTCTGCTGTCGTGGGGTCTCCGTCTGTCAACAAGGCATGTGTTCTCAAAGGAGGGGTGTTGTTGGGTGGGAGCAGACGTTATATTTACAGAGGGCATGGGGTAGGACTGTGTGTACCTGAGAGAGGGTGCCCAGGCAAGAATAGGGTTGGTGTACTTCCCACCTCATAGTTTAACAGTCTCCCTGATTGTGCTGGTCTCAGGTGTGACGTTGCAATAGCCTGGGCAGTTGTGCAGGGAGGCTTCAACACCCATGCAGCAGACTTCCCAAGGGCATTATTCCCTAATAGGTTATGTTTGGATAAAAGCCCATGGCATCAATCCAGTGAACACATACTACGTAATTAATTCCATTGATTTCCATGGATCTTATGTCTAGGTAAACAGACATTAAGGTTGGGCCCCACTATTACACTGCACTCCTGTGCATGTATATTTAGTACAAGTCCCCATTGAGTTCAAAGTCATATAGTCCTGGGTAAGAATGTATAGGACTGCAGAAATCTGTTTTAAAACTAAAGAAGCAAATCAAGGACCACATGATTTTATGTTTTCTAAAAACAATCACATCCAAAATCACAACAACAGCAAAAATCACACTGTGCACAAAAGATGTTGAGTCTTCTTTATGAAGCCAAATATAACTATAGAGAGTTATTAGATTTTTTTCAGGAAGGGACAATATCTAAATCATAAGGTAAATGATTTGCATGCAGAATGTTGAAGCTCTCCTGCCACCTGAGGTACGATAAGATGTGCTGTTACTGTGCACTGCTCCCCAACCACACAACACTTAGTGAAAGGAGGAGTAGGAGGACTACTGTGACAGTTATGACTTCATTCCAGCTTCTGATCCCCTTCATACCCTTTTCTTTTGTTCTCCTCCTCCTCCTCTTTGCTTCCTCTTTTACCGCATTGAGGGAGATGTTTTTGTTCTGCCACTTCTAGCAACCTCTACCGGTGTAATTTGGTGTTCTTGTAATATGATGTTATTTCTCCACCTTCCTTTGGGTCTGCCTCCTGTTTTTTGTCCTTCTCCTCTTTCTACATATGCCTTGTAAGGTATGGAATTCCAAGACATTCTCTCCAAGTGGGCAGACCATTTTATTTGTTGTCTCTGTATGTGGTTTAAGATTGGTTCTTTCCATTTTAATCTCATTCCTGATTTCATCCCTTCTAGTAATTCCAGCAACCTTCCTTGGACATCTAATTTATGTGGTGACCAACTTTTGTCATGTTTCATTAGCTGTGAAAATAATGCCTTGGAGCTGAGAAACTTTGGGAGGGGGTAGGCAAAAGAGTGTGTTGTGACAGCAAGCAGAGGCTGGTGACAGCTCTAACATTGTCCGCAGCAATTCAACATGAGGCAACGGCCTCAATGTGGCCAAGCCACCCAAATTTTATCTCCACAACAACAGATCTCAGGTGAAAAAAAGACTCATTAATGCTCTTCTTAAGAGTTTAAACAGTCACTGGCTCCTCAAAAAGATATTTTAACATGCACTGGTGAGCCATGATGAGGGAACTGGGAGGTTCCAACAGAATAATAACTAGAATAAATATTGGGAACAAAAATGGAAATGGAGATAGATTATTTATAACAGGAGTTCTCAACCTTTTAAAGCCGGGGGCCGGGTCATGCTCCCTCAGACAGCTTCGGGGGCCGGATGACCATTTTACCCTTCTTCCACCACATGGCACTTCTGGGTGTGGTGGAAGCAGTGAGTGGGAGCACATGAAATGGTGCTGTGGGCCACATTCGGCCCACAGGCCACAGGTTGAGAATCCCTGCGGGCAATGGTCCATAGGGTCGCAAAGGGTCGGAATCAACTGTGTGACTGAACAACAACACAAAATATATAAAGAGCATATATATATCCTGCATTTATACCAGAAAGCTGGCTAATTTACTACAAAAGAGGAGGGATATTTTGAAAAACAGGAGTAAACATACACTTTCCAAAAGATAAAAAGCAGGGTGAAACATCCAAACAATCTCCCTTGCAATTTGGAAGCTGTCTGTATTAGACATTTAGATTTGCCATTTGTCTTTTCAGGCTTGGCTTCTCAGTGCCTGGAATAAATGTGTGGCCTCTTGCATGGAGCTGCATAGCAAACGCTCTGAGTAGCCTGCAGAATGACAGAGTGAATGCAAAATGAATTGAGGCAGTGTGCTGTCATGCGTTTGAGACCAGATTAAGTAGTCACTTAGAGTTTTGTCACTGAAGTCTGCCATGTCTACGGTACCTATTTTTCTCTGCTTTTCCTATTTTCGAATCAATCATGAGGCTCTTATAAATTTTCAATACTAGTAAAAATAAAAAATATCAAAGATGATGAAACTGTTCTAAAGCATTTCAGTATTCTATCTAAGAGGGCAGCATAATTAGAGAGCTTTCTCGATTACTGTTAAAATGAGCATTTAAGACAGCTGAAAATCTGCACTAGAAAGAGGAATGAAAAATACAGCATACATAGTTGTCAATATGGAATGTTAAAAGTTTTTTTTAAAATGATCACCCTAGTTGTTTAGATGTGGCCTAGACTTAAAAATAATAATCTCTGAAGTCATGAAGTTAGTTTGCATCCCTGATTAGCATTATGAAGGAAACTTAAGACTGAGAACAGGTGGCTTTGGCATCATGCACAAATCTCATTCCAAAGACCAATCTTATTAATTTCATTTTTAATATTTTATTAACTTAATTATTATTTTATGTTTTATTTCATTCATATCTCACCCATTATACAAATTGAATAAAATATAAATATCAACAAGAATACAAATAATACCCCACAATGAAAAAAATGCCAGCAACAAAAACAAATTGGTGACGAAAAAGTTAATCACAACCTCTCACAGTATATCCTTAAAAGCCTCCTTTAAAAGAAACGATTTTAGTTGTTGTTTTTTTAAAAAAAATATGGACAGAGATAGAATCTGACTCAGCTCAACTGGAAGAGAGTTCCACAAAGTTGGTGGTGCCACCAAGAAGGATCCTCTCTTGAGTCGTGGCCTTACTTGGGGTCGGCACAAGGAGCCACGCAGTCTGAGAGGAACGAGTTATGCCAGCTGATGTTCTGATGGGACCAGGTAGGAAGGTCCCAAACCATTTAGGGTCTTAAAAGATTTGGCACCTTGTACATGATATGGATAGGAACTTCTCCTGTTTCCCATTTCTCTCTTAGGCAGAGTACCCTAAGCAACACTACCTATCTCTAGAAACGTCCACAATAAGGCCTAGATGATGATGATGATGATATTATTATTATTATTATTATTATTATTATTATTATTATTATTATTATTATTATTATTATTATTATTATTATTATTATTATTATTATTATTATTATTATTATTATTATTATTATTGCACCATAGATTCCTTTTACTGAAGTGAACCATCAACCAAATTAGAGAAGCGGTCAGGAACTAACATCTGAAAGTGTTTTACAAATAACGTAGGTGCCAAATCAGATGCTGCGTGGAACTGTGTTTGCTGTTAACACGACACAGCTTTCATTGCACAGCTTTTCAGACTAAAAGGAAATGGTCTATAGACCACAGTTTTCTCACTCATGTAATAATTAATCAGGAAAGGAGGACGGCTAGTTAGGCAGGAATAGAAGTATGCTTTGAAACATGTGGGGTTAACTTTGAAGTGATTGCACTTACTTAGGCATATTGTTTCTAGCTCATAGCTGCACACAAGAATGAATCAGTGTATCTAATCAACATTGTGAATATGACTGCAGCATAATGCTGAGACAGAAAATGTGTTTAACTTGCTCCAGTAAGATTTGTGTGTACTTACCAATGGTATGTGATGATACTGCATATCTCTATAAAACACTCCAGAGGATGGGAGTGTGGAAAGAGATAAGCCAGAGGCTAGCAGTCACTTATGCAGTCTTGATCAGTAAAAGCCTTCTGAAATATTACATCACTTTCTCTCCCAATCATAAAACTCATCTCAGAGAGCCACTGCTCTATAGTACCTGCTAAAGCTTACACCTGTTTATCATGACTTTCACAGTAAAAGGCCCAATGAATTCAATTTAGAGTGGTTTCCAGCATAGACCACAACATCTACTTTTTTACTGCTAAGTCTATGCCAGATACCCAAACTGAAGGCTGCTTATTAAAGGAAAATTAGATTACCCAGTAATCAATCCTACTCCATGCCTGCTAATCAGGCAACTGCGGCTTTGAGTTGCAATTCGATGAATGAGAAAAAAGAGTACATCCCAGACTATGGAACAATATTATTGGGAGGGACTCTGTTTGACAAGGTGCACAAGACGAAAAACCACACTGTATTATAATAATGAGTCAGACTTGACAAAAGTCATGCACTTTAGAATTTTCACAGAAGATATTTCTCTACAAAGATGCTAGAAGTTTTTTTTTTTCATTTTATCTCCTGGAACACAAATGAGGAAGAGGCAAAAGCAACATGCTAATCTAACAGATGGGGCACCTATGTGGTGAATGTGCATGGCATGTAGACTTCCTAGCAGTCTAGAACTGAGAAAAAACAGAGAATGGGACATGATGGGGGGGTTGTGTGTGTGTGTGCGTGTGTGTGCGTGCGTGTGTGTGTGTGTGTGTGTTCTTTTCCAAACAATGCCCAGAATAACAGGTGGCTGATAAATCATTGTGGAATACACAAGATGGTGTCCATGATGCCAATGGAATTGCAACCTGCTACTTTCAAAGAGAACAATGACAAAAGTCCTAAAAGTACATTTTTATTTTTAAAAGGCTATGCTACTGCCATTGGTAAGATAAAGGTAAAGGCAAAGGTCTCCCTTGCTCAAAAGTCAGACATATCCGACTCTAGTGGGTGGTGCTCCTCTCCAATTACAGCTAAAAAGCCAGCACTGTCTACATCTGCACTAGAGTGTGTGGAACGCTGTTACCTTCCCACTATTTATCTACTTCAATTGCTTGCTTTCGAACTGATGGTTTGGCAGGAGCTGGGACAGAGATGTGAACACTCTATCAAGCAGCACTCAGGTCTCAAACTGCTGATCTGCTGACCTTCCAGTCGTCAAGTTCAACATCATGACCACTAAGCCACCGCAGTCCCACTACCATTGGTAATTGCAAGCAAATCCATGAGAAAATGTGGGAGAAATTTCTCTTCTGGAAAAAAAAATCAGTGAAATGGTTCTTCAGCCTGATTTCTTTGCCCAGAAATTAGGGGAAGGGGGAGAGAATCTGGGAGCTGGGCACTCATGTGCAGTAAGTTTCCAGGTGCCAGGCAGGAAACAGGTTACTGTGCATGCATACATGGCTGTCAGAGGCAGTGGTGCGCATGCGCAGAATCCTCTGCATGTGTGCAGAAACCTCTGTGTGCATGCGTAGAAACCCCTTTGGCCAGGAAATGGGTTACTGCACATGCATGACCATCAGAGGCAGTGGTGCGCATGTGCAGTAGCTACTTTCCCCACCATTGGATATACGGGATAGCAGAGGGAAAGGGGCTGAATGAGCACGGAAATAATGGAAATCCCAGCCAATCCGGGATACTTGACAGGTACGTGCTAGTTGCTGCTCAAGCAGTTTCAAAAGCCATGTGACAACTCATGATGGCCTCATTAGGTTAGATGTTGGTTTATACCAATGGTGCTGATTATTTTCCAACTGTTTGCAGAAGCTTTAACTTACGGAAGCAGCACCACTTCTTAGTCTTTTAGTTTTCGTTTATGATTACACCAAACGTCTCAAGTATATTTTCAGTCTAGTTGTCACCACAGTCATCTTTGATCTGGCATTCTTGCCTCTTTTTAAAAAGATATTTTTCCAAAGTGCCTCAGCAATCATTTCTTTAAGTGCTCACCTGAAAGCTTTTCTTTTGAACTGACTGAATACAGCGGATGCTCTGTAGAGAGGGACAGATATCCCAGACGGCACTCCTTCGTATTGGATAAAAAAATGACACCGGGCAGAATGTAGAAAAAAGCAATTACCCGTACAACGTGAAGCAGATTAAACCACTTCTGCTGACTGAACTAAAATAAGATGGATCTCCAGCAAAACAAAGCAATTCCCACCAGGTTTCTTTGCTCTTAGTTTTACATCATGTAGTTGCTGATTTTTGCTCTTGCCAAACCTGATCCAAACTTCAAAGGACCAACATAGATGTCCCCACAATTTCTTCAAACCCCATTTCATTTTCTTCACATACTCTTTTTTTATCAGAGTGTGATACTTCATGTCTTTTCCCCACTTCCACTGTGAAGTTTGTCCACTTTTCCTTCTGCATGTCTATTTGTAAATTGTACTTTGTTTACTCAAGTCGAATGAATGAATGTAAAGTACCTGTATTTGCACTGTATGAAAAGTAGAATGAAAAACAGTACCATCTGAAGAAAAGGATGCAAACTGTAAGAAGCCTATCGCAGGGCTGCAAAAATTATGCTTAGCCAGGCAAACCAACAGCTTATTTTCAGTCATGTGTATTTTACCTTACAGAATGTCAATGTGGTTGTAAAAATATATGTAACACAAAGCAATCTCAGCTGTTTGTAAAACACAAGCAAAAAAAAAAGGCTAATTCATTTTCACATTCCAGAGTGGAATGCCTTTGCTGCCGCGAAGCTGCAACGCCCGCCCCATGCCCTCGCAGGTCAGAGGGAGGCAGGAATTCTTGGTTTCTTGGCTTTCCATTTGGTCTGGCCGTTCATTTGAGTTGAGGGCATTTTTTGTGGTTTCCATTGCGGCTAGGACAATAGGAGCCATTACCAACTCAGCTCCACAACTTCCCAACCTTTGTCATTCGGGCGGGGTCTAAAAGTAGGACGGTAATTGGACTTCATGCCCTCTTGGACTATCTTTACCTTCATTGCCCCATCTCCCTCCCCCTTTTTTCCCCTGGCTGGACTTAAGGACTATGTGGTGGTGGGAGGTTGGTTTATCTTTATCTCCCCCCCCTTTGTCCTAGTGGTCTGGTAGGAAGGGATGGGTAGTAGAGTCGCTTATTTCTGAAACTGATTGATATGTTGTTTTTTGATTTCATTAGTACATTATATTATTAACTTATTGCCGTTCAATTCATGATTATGTGTTCATGCCTTGATTATTGTATTTATAATGTATTTTTGCTTGATTGCTCTATTTTTGTTATTGTTTCATAGGTTTTGCTGATATTCTGTTATATTTATTATTGTAATTTGAATATTGTATCTCATTTGTAAACCCTGTGGGGTGTCCCGGGGTCATTTATCTGTTGTTAGCCACCCTGAGTCGGCCATGTGTTGAGTAGGGCGGGATATAAAATTGAATAATAAATAAAAATAAATAAAATAATACACAGCAATCTCTCTATAGTTGTACTCCACTGAGACAAACCATTATAATACCGTTTTTTCTCTCTCTTCTAGCTATAATTCAGGTTCTATTTTTTTAAAAAAAACTTTTTAAAAGATTGTGGCAAATTTGAATACAGTAGAACCTTGGATAAAGTCCAAACTCCGTTCCACAAGTTTGGACTTTATCCGATTTTGGACTTTATCCGAATCAAATGGGCAATGCATCAGATAACGTCCAAAAATGGACTTTATTTGAGGTTCCTATATCAAATACCTCGGATAACGTCCATTTTTTGTTGTTCCTAATCGGACTTTATCCGAATCGGACTTTTTCTGAGGTACCACTATATAGGTTTCAGTGGCTTCATTTTAAAAATGAATATAATACCAATTGGACATTTTCAGTATACACTCAAAGATAATTATATTAGCACTTTCATAGGGGGTGGGGAGGTCACTTATTTGAATCCTTGCTGCTTTGTGCATTATCCCCTCTAATTGTCTCCATTTTATAGAGAGACCTCATAAGAATCACAGCTGTCGCGGCACTGCTGTCCTGTTTGACTCTGATTCTTGTGACATATGACACTTAGCTTGAATAAGGACCAGGAAAAAGAATTCTAATGCTTACAGGACAGATTTTATGCAGGTGGTGAATGCTACCATGAGGCATGGAAATGGCAACAATGGTATCAAGACCATAAGAAAGGGAAATCTCATGACCTCTATATCACTATGGACATGCATGGAGCTGGTAGCAAGCAGAAGAAACAGAAAGAGTGAGGCAGGCTGGGAAAGGAGTCACATGGTGTTGGGAGTGAAAAATGAAAAGGGATAGCTGGGCAAAAAGATTGTCAGTAGTTGACTTTGCCCTGAAGTCTGTGTTGTTACAGTACAATGTATCTCTATGGAAACAACGTTGTATGAGGCATTGCAGCAAGGATTTGGATGTTGTATGAGGCATCGCAGCTAGGACTTTGCATGCCTCATACAAAGTCCAAATCCGTATAAAGTCCAAAGTTGTGGAACCAAGTTTGGACGTTGTATGAGGGATCACTGTACTATGTTGGCAAGAGCTGGGACAGAGACAGGAATTCATTCCGTCATGCAGTACTTGGGTCTTGAACTGCTGAACTGCCAGCCTTACAGTCAGCATCTTAACCACTTGATCCACCATGGTCCCTTTCAGTAACACAACTTAGAAGAGAGAGAGAGAGAGAATCAATTTTAAAAGGATCTTTCTTATTTTTTCCTTCAAGACCACAATCATTTGACTTCAAATTGATTGGAATAAATCAAATGTGACTGGCAGATGAAACAATGAGTTGTTCACTGAGAGGTTCTGCACATGAGAAGCAATTTAATAAGATATTTTCAAGATGTGTTAACTTCTATAGTTTCAGCCTTAAATACTTTCCTATTCATTACAAAATATAAAATTGTTTTGCCAGATAAAGTATTAACTCCTGAGATTGGAGCCCCATATAGAGGTGTTTGCCATGACTGTTTCATCTCCTACGGGGGTAGAGCAAATTGAAGAACTTAATCAGGGAAAGTTATATAATATCTATAAGGAAACCTTCCTTCCTTATTGCGTTTATCTTCCATCTGACTAACCTTGAAGTCCCATAAGCATTATCTATTTATTTGTGCATTTACATATTAATCTTACAATCTTTCTTCCAACAAAGAAATCCAAGACAGTGTACAAAGTGTTTTTTTAAAAAACTATAATATGATACTTTATAATATCAAAGATATTGAGTCCTGGTGGCAAAGTGATTAAACTGCTGTACTGTAGTCAAAACAGCGAATTCGATCCTGACAGGGATCAAGGTTTATAACACTCCATTCTTTTTAGGTCAGTAAAATGAGTGTGGTGGCTTAGTGGTTAAGATGCTGGACTTGATGACTATAAGGTCAGCAGGTAAGCAGCTCGAGACTCGAGTGCTGCACAATGAAGTGAGCTCCCATCTACATCCCAGGTCCTGCCAATCTAGCAGTTTGAAAGCAAGAAATTGCAAGTAGATAAATACAGGTAAGTACCACTTTAGTGGGAAGGTAAACAGTGTTCCGTGCACTCGGGTATCGAGGCATGCCAGCCACATGTCCATGGAAAGTCGCAGACACAGATAGCACTAAATCTTTGGCTATAAATGCAGATGAGCACTGAACCTCAGAGTCATATATGACTTTCGAGCAAGGGTGACCTAAAATGAGTACCCAACATGTTGGGGGGATGCTATTTACCTTGTGAACCATGCAGAGAGTGCACTAATGGCCACTGGATGGTATATAAATGTAATTGCTACTGCTATTTTATTTAAATTCATTTAAACATATTTAAAAACACATCTAAGGACTTAAAAGAACATCAAATTACCTCCCTTAGCAACCAATTACTTACTAAAAGCCTGCCTAAAAAGAAAAGCCTTTGCATGTTGGTAACCTGGCCTCCTATAGAATAGAGTTTCATAGCCTGGAGGTAGCTACCAAAAAAGGTCCTCCTTTGCTTTCTCACCAAACATGCCCGTGAAAGAAGAAGTGATAAAAGAAAGGCCTCCTCCTAGATTCAAAATGGTTGGAAAATAAAATACCCAGCTTCATTTTAGGTATGTATTTGGTGGGATTCACACCTAGTTAAAAGTGACTTTGGTTACTAGCCTTTAAAGAAAGAGATAAAATAATAATCAGAAAGTATGCAATTCATATAACAGCCTCTCAACTGCTTTTCAGTGAAAGACTATCTTGAGGCCAGCAATTGTATTTTAGTATGAGTACTTGACAACTGGAAGGTCGGCAGGTCGCGACCTAAGTGCTGCACTCTGTCCCAGCTCCTGCCAACCTAGCAGTTCAAAAACAAGAAAACAGCTAAATAGGGACCACTTAAGTGGGAAGGTAAACAGCATTCCATGCACTCCAGTGTCTAGTCATGCCTGCCACATGTCAATGGAAACATCTGCAAATGCAGTCAGCGCTGGCTCTTTGGCTGTAAACAGAGATGACCACCGAACCCTAGAGTCAGATACAACTGGCTTTCGAGCAAGGGAGACTTTTAGATTAACAGGTGAACAATAAGACCTACTCAGTGTTTCTGAAAGTTGTGGTTTAGTCTATTAGGACTACCCAAAGGAAGATTGTAACTGTCTCTCCTGAGTTGCTGTATGACTAGAAAAATCAGTGTTGGTTTTTGTTTTTTTGCCTTGTTTCATGTCTGCCCACTGTGACTGCTTGCTGTCATTATATAACAGTGATGATACTGCAGGAGAAAGAAGACGAATTGTCTTTAATTTCTTCCCAGACCCTATTCCTGAGCTTCTATCAGTGTATAAAACAAAAACACTAGTCTCTCTTGATTTATGGGTTTGTTCTGCTATTCACTTAGCTGCATTGCCCTGAGTTGCTTTCTAAAGGGGGTCTAACCCCTAGCATAAGATCCAATTGAGTTATTTTGAAATAGACGTCCAAAGGCATTTTCCACAAAATGAACCTAAAGCAACAGTCAATTAATATTTTGTGGGGTTTGCACAGTAAAACAGCTGAGGAATTTTAATGGAAGCCAAAAGTATTCTGATGAGATTAGCAAATTTCTTCACATAGTGGATGGGTGTCATGTCTTCCTCTGTAACAAGAATGTACCACCAAAGCTTCACCACTATCCACATGGTCCACTGTGTATAGAAATTCAGATTCATTGGACCAAGCACTAAGCTTCGATTCTTAATTCAAACAAATCAGATCAAGTCATAGATTTGTTTTCATACAACACAGTGAAACAAATGATTATTATTAACATTTTGCAGAAAGGAAGATAGATTGCTCGTGCTCATTCACAGACTTTGTGTAGCAAGAGAGTTTTAATTTCAGATCCAAAATGCAAAGTTTTAATAGTACAAGTGCCAAGCAAAGCAGGTCAGCAGGACGGAGGAGAATGAAGCATGAAATTGCATCAGTAATGCTGGAGGTTTAGTAAAATATATTCATGATTGGGGGGAACTGGTGTGTTGGGGGAGTGTCTAATTAATTATATTTTATAAAAATCACCCAAATGTTTTATTTCTGTGTACTTACTATTTAAAAAATATTCTTCTGTGATGTTATACCATTAGCTTGACAGATACACAGGAAATGGCTAGTGCCGTATACTTCATAAAAAAGCTTATTTAAGTAAGCAGACCAATATGAAGCCACATGGAAATCCATTTACACAGTTAGATACTTTCACTTATAATCCTGCTCTGCTGGATACTTTAATTCATGAATAAGAATGACCCTCCTGTGTTTATGGAACTTAATATTCAGCATCTTATAGAAACACACTTTTTGTAATCCCAGTATCTCTAAATACATCCTTCTGTTTAATTAGAACAGGGGTGGCCAAAGTAATGCCCATGGACCAGCCCCGGCCTGTGGTGCCAAATCATCCGACCCATGCTGCCTGCACCACTACCAGAAGCGGAAGTAAAATGTGCATGTGCATAACACTGCTGTAAAAACACCCACAGCTGTCGTAAACACGTTTACAATAGCTACAGACATTTTTTTACGGTAGGAGAAACCACATGACCAGCCCACTCAACCACATGACCAGCCCACTGCACAAAAAGTCTGGCCACCCCTGAATTAGAAGCACGTTAGTGTTATTATTGGATACAAATCTACCATTTGATTCACAGTCGAGGACTGGTGTAGAATTAACAGCTCAAGACCTAACCAAGGACCTAAGACCTGTTAAGGTAACTGCTGAGTATATATTTAGTTCCTAGTAGAGTTGTTTTTTGGAAAGTTAGGATGTTTCAGTTCAAGAAGTCCAAAATTTCTAAATATCTAAGGAGTCCTTTAGGTATTGCTCCAAGGGCTCTGATCAGTATGGGTACAACAATGTATTTCTTCCTCCATAGGAAGACATCACAATAGTGAAAACACAAATAAAAAGGATATCCTATGCAACATGAAAAATATAACAAACATTGGAAATATCCTTTCACTGCCTTTCATAATTACATCATGCATGGCAGAACTTGACACTTTGAGTTTACTAGAAAGTCTAATAGGTTCCTAGGATTTTATTCACAAATCACTATTTCCTCATTTGCTTCTGTCTCTCCTGGGACCCACACCATCGATCCCGGGATGGGAGACAGCTGGGGCAGCCGGCACCACTCCCCCTGGCCCCGCCCAGCCAGGAGGTAGAAGAGGTGTCGGAGCCACCGGTCGTGCACATTGAGCCTCTCGCTCCATCGGAACCTTTGCAGCTGTACTGTTGTGTTGTTTATATTGTGATTTTATTATCATGGCTCGATTTGTACTGTATATTCCCTATTGTTTGTAAACCACTTTGGGTCACCCTAGGGTGTGGAAGGCAGTATATAAATAAAATTTCAATTCAATTCAATTCGATATAGCATAATTGTACATAAACAAAATAATTTTAGAAATATAATATGCTTAGCTCCATATGGTAAACAGGAGCATCTTAACTAGTAGAAGACTATAATATACTGATGTCAATTGTTCATAGTAAAAAATAGCAACACTGTAAGAAACTACAAGTATAATACAGAACAAGGAACAAGAAATGTGCAGTCTAATTTCACAGCCTGTGTCTCCTGCACATAAATATTTAGAGATACATCAGAAATGATGCTAGCAGACTATTACAAATCATGATATGATGCTCAAACTGAAATAATATTTTCCCAGGGCTGGAGGCAGATTTGTTGGAAAAATACTAGACTGGAAATTAATTTTGGCTTTTTGATTTGACATGAAGAAAACTGGAGCTTAAGAGCAGATAAGACATTCTAAACCACGTGCTAAGCCTGCTGATTTAAAAGTCCTTCTCAAGTCCAATTAAACTAATGGACCTTATTTATTCAAATATTTTTACTTCACTCTTCAGCTCCAAATTCCCCCAAGAGTAGCTTCTTCTCCTTTGTCTAGGCCAGATGTGAAACTGCCAAAATAAAGGGCGGACTGGTAAGAAACCTGGCTGACTATGCCCCCTCCCCTCCCCACCCACCTCTTCTGGGAGAGCGGGCGACCCAACTGCTTTGGGCAGTGCTTCGTTCTTCTCCGGAGCGGCTGCATGTGCCGCTCGGGTGGTGGTGGAGGTGGTGGCGTGTGTGCGCCTGGCCCTGTGGGAAGAGGAGGGGGAGCTGACATCACGCACCACCCAGAAGAGCTCGCGTGCGCACCCTGCGCCCTGCCACCACTCTTTGCTGCCTCCTTCTAGCAGCAGCAGCAGCTTTCGCAATGCCTGGACACATTTTTGTGTTTTCGTTTTGTTTTCGTTTTGTTTACCTCCTGATCTGCTTGCACAGAATTAAACTTTAGAATTGGTGCCATTTTATTCTGTGCAAGCATATCAGAGAGTAAACAAAAAAATGTTGTG
The DNA here is from genome assembly GCA_035047305.1 of Bradypodion pumilum. Classification (NCBI taxonomy): domain Eukaryota; kingdom Metazoa; phylum Chordata; class Lepidosauria; order Squamata; family Chamaeleonidae; genus Bradypodion; species Bradypodion pumilum. The sequence continues at coordinate 261,983,372 of JAWDJD010000003.1, forward strand.
GCACCTTAAAGACTAATTAGGCCACGCCCACTGACTAGGCCACATCCACCAGTTAGGCCACACCCACCAGTTAGACCATGCCCACCAGTTAGGTCACGCCCCACAGTGCGGTAGTAAATTTTTTGGTGCCCATCACTGCTCATACAACGTCCAAACTTGGTTCCACAAGTTTGGACTTTATACGGATTTGGACTTTGCATGAGGCATGCAAAATCCTAGCGATGATGCCTCATACAACGTCCAAATCCTTGCCGCAATGCCTCGTACAACGTTGTTTCAATAGAGATACATTGTACTGTAGCAGCACAGATTTCAGGGAAACGCCAAGGAAACAGACAGGGAACTGACAGAACTTTAAGAAATCATTGTCTAAAGGCTAAATACATTACAAAAACATGTCAAACAACTCTAATTGTCCAAGAACCTGAAGAATGCTGCAAAAATCCCAGGAATGCTTCTAACAATTCTAAAAACCCAACATCGCGCAAAGCCACTCCTAAACACTCTTTGCCTCGTGCAAAACCCAAAAGAGCAATGCATGCATGTGTCCTGCCTTTTATACTGCCCAGGCACAATGCAACCTGGGAAAACCCTAATGTCTCACACAAAATCACAGCGACTTTGTATGAGGCAACTTTTTTCAAGGGATTAGGCGATGTTGTATGAATTCGATGTCTGTACAGAATATTTGTAACAGAAGCTATCATGTAAGTGACACCACCATTCCAAGTTATAAATGGATATAAATAAATCTTCATTCTTGCTAATTCAATTTGTCTAGATTTGGTAAAAAATTTCTGTCCTTACGTCAGTGAGGCACATCAAGTGTATAACATAAAGGCATGTATATAACATGAAGGCAGCATTGGAACCAGTCCCCCTCCCTCTCCCCCCTCACATGACAAACAAGACCGGGTGAGTCGAAAAAAACACAGTTCCTGCAGGTAGCATGGAAAATCAGATCGTGTTGGTCCGTCCGTGTCAGTACGCCACAACAGGTAAATGCAAAGTCTTAACTACATTACAATTCGGTGCGGGACGTGGACCACAAGGAAAACAATGATCGGCTCGACCCGGGTTGGGGGGATGAAAAGTTCGTTAAATACTGATGTCCCTCCGGTATGGTAACATTTCGAAGACTTCCTCAGAGTCTACAGTATGTGACAAAGAGAACACACAAACAATATTCACAACCAATAACCTCTCCTGAGTGTCTAAAACAAAATTAACAACGTGTGTATAATCTTACAAAAACCCAAACATATCAGAATACTATATCACATGTGAAATAGAACATACAAAACATTATATTACATAAAAGATAGACAAGGACATACCTATTTAAAAAGCATTTCTGGCGTGTGAACCTCTTGGGTTTATTCTTATTGTGTTCTCGCGTTAAGTTCTGATCACAAAGTGCTGGTTTAAATAATTTGGGTAAAAGGTTATGCTGCGTGATACCCTACAGCTGTATGAATACCTTTATGTTCACGTCACAAGGAGCTGCAATGATGTCAAGGGGCGGTGGTAGTAGACTATTCTGACCAATGTGTTAAAGGTAACCTGGCTATTTACAAAAAAGCCGATAGGTCCCAATCCGTATTTAACCCGTGCGGAGATAAGGTATTAAAATGATGAATATAAAATGCCTCCCGTTGAAGAAGGAATCGCTCTATGTCAACTATCTCATATTTAGTTGGCTTAAAAATCTCCAGAATTACCAGTTTTAAGTCTTTGTGGCTGTGTTTCCTTTCTAAGAAGTGACTGACCATGGGGGCGTTTGGGGTGCAGTTCTTGATGCGAGAAATATGTTCGCCCAAACGCACCCTGATCGGTCTCCTAGATTGCCCGATGTAGGCTAATTGGCAGGTACATAGGATCATATATATGGATTCCTTTGTGCTGCACGTGGACAATGACTTTAAATCCAGCATAAAGTCACTTGATGGAATCTGTACTTGATTTGTCCGCCACATGTAAGTACAGTACTTACAGTGCCCACACACAAAGTGTCCTGCTGGGGCATTGGAGGTGTCAGAACGGGAAGCAATGTCAGCTCGAGATACATAGTTAGCAATAGCATTAGTCTTTCGAAAGCCGATCACGGGTGGCAATTGACAGCCTGGTGTCGTGTCCAAGACGTGCCAATGTTTCAGTATTCCAAGACCCCTCAAGTAGTAGTTCAGTGAACCACTGTTGTTTCTCACAACCATTAGTTAGGATATTAAATATTGTTCATTTGGTACTTTTCCGGGAGTGTTTGTTTCCATTACTGTACCTCATTACACCCCGGCCGTCTCGCTTTGCTACTATATTCACGGCATGACGGACAAGGGCTTTGCCTTCTCAGATGCAGACAGAAATAGAATCCTGAACAATGCTACCCCGCTACAGCATGATACCTATACCCAAGATGAGAACTTCAACAAGCTGGAATACCTAGAGAAGAAGAGGATCAGGATTAATTTGCATTCATCATTTCTCCTTGAATATTACAAATCTTCCATAATACCAAGAGGCTTGAGAATGCCCAAAGGTCCTACGTTGTTTTCCAACAAGAAAGAGTTTCTTGACAAGTGGACGGCTATTCTGGACCGATGTTCCTTCGATCTGATTCTTCTTATTATAGATCAATGCCATCAAGAATCAGATACGATTGGCAAGGACATCGATGCTGTGAAAGAACAACTCACCGTGGTCCCAGATAGCCTTGTACCGGGTGGCATGGCAGATCTAGACAACCGCCTTAAGAGCTTCAAAGACGAGTTGCTAGCATTTAAAAATAAAAAATTAAACAGAGACAGGAGTGATTATCACAATGAGCAAGTCTATAGATGGCAGTCCATCAAAAGACAAATTCAAAAACAGGTCACTTGGAGACGTCCTATTGAAACGTCTGAATATGAAACCACGGACTCTGATCTAGCGGATTCCTCCGCAGATGAGAAAACCCGAGATCCGTACAACTTCAGGACAAATAGATACAGGGGAGGCGCTTCCACTTCTGCCGGCACAAGACAACGTAGCAGGACGGATTTTTTTAGACAAAAGACCGCCGAAGAAGACCAGGAAAAAATGACAAGGGGACATGACTCTGTCATGCCCTCCTTGGTGTTCAATTTCTCCAGCCGAGTCTTAACGGTAAGAGAGACGCAGTTACTTAATCTTGGCATGGGGTTTGTCCCCACGCCAAGATACTCCCCCTTTAGGACCCAAATTGACGTGTTCAAACTCGTCAGACTTCTCAAACTAAAATCATTCTTTAAGGACAATGCCACACAACCCAGGCTGTTCACTCCACGATCCACCTTCACTCCCGGCATAGACAACCCGTCTATTGATGTGTTCAGAAGGCTTGTCACCAGAGACATTCGTAAATTAGAAACCACATCCAAGAAATCTTATAATTTAAAACGGGAAGACTTGAACCTTCTGAACGATCTAGGGCGAGATCCTGAATTAGTAATTAAATCAGCCGACAAGGGAGGGGGCATCGTGCTGCTCGATAAAAAAGATTACCTTAAAGCCGCAAGACATCAATTGTCGGATACAAATTATTATTTGGAATTAGATAGTAACCCGACCACACATGTATCCAACATTATTCTGGTAGTACTACAGGGTGGGCTAGCAATGGATTATATCGAGGAGAGCACCTTCCGCTTTCTTTATAACAAATATCCTAGAACACCTATCTTCTATCTCTTACCAAAGGTGCACAAATACTCTCAGGATTTAGACATTTTTCCATGTAGACCCATCATCAGTGCCAGTAATTCTTTATTGGAACCAATCGCCAAATTTATTAATCATCACATTTTTCCATTCTCGATAAAGACGCCGGCTTATGTAAAAGATACCACTCACTTTATACAATCTGTTGAGAATTTTGCAGTCCCGACGGACGCAGTCCTGTTGACAATGGATGTCAGCTCTTTATATACAAACATACCTCTATCCGAGGCCAGGACACTCATCGCCCATCATTTAGACTCCAGACAAAACGGGTTTCAACCCACAGATTTTCTTTTGGACTTGTTGGACATTTGTTTTGAGCACAATTTTTTCAGATTTGACAACCGATATTATTTACAGGTTCAGGGAGTCTCCATGGGCTCCAATTTTGCTCCGTCTGTTGCAAACATCTTTATGTCTAATTTTGATTTAACTTTCATATGTGACCCCATAGTTAACCCATTTTTTACAGACATCTTATGTTATAAAAGATATATTGATGATTTATTTTTTATTTTTAGTAATCAGACTTCAGTTTATGATTTTTGCCTTTGGATCAATGACCAACATCCTCAATTAAGTTTTACCCACAACATGCAAACCAAATCTCTATCATTTTTGGATCTTACAGTCTTCATCGATAAGGGCAAAATTCAAACCAAATTATTTCATAAACCCACAGATCGGTTCCCATACCTTCAATTTGGGTCATTCCATCCTAAACATCTCAAGGCCAACATTCCGTACAGCCTGTTTATCAGAGTGAAACGGAATTCGACCAACCCACGAGATTTCTTTTCAGCTGCAGATAACATTTCGGACATTCTGAGACACAGAGGTTATCCCCATAGCATTATCAAGGAAGCACGCAACAGGGCCACTAGTCGTCCAAGACACACTTTACTTGTAGAGGGTGATAGAGCACCGCAGAGTAACTTCAGGTTATTCTGGTCGCTCGATTATACTCCTCTTGCTAATAAAATCAAGAACATCATACTGAAACATTGGCACGTCTTGGACACGACACCAGGCTGTCAATTGCCACCCGTGATCGGCTTTCGAAAGACTAATGCTATTGCTAACTATGTATCTCGAGCTGACATCGCTTCCCGTTCTGACACCTCCAATGCCCCAGCAGGACACTTTGCGTGCGGGCACTGTAAGTACTGTACTTACATGTGGTGGACAAATCAAGTACAGATTCCATCAAGTGACTTTACGCTGGATTTAAAGTCATTGTCCACGTGCAGCACAAAGGAATCCATATATATGATCCTATGTACCTGCCAATTAGCCTACATCGGGCAATCTAGGAGACCGATCAGGGTGCGTTTGGGTGAACATATTTCTCGCATCAAGAACTGCACCCCAAACGCCCCCATGGTCAGTCACTTCTTAGAAAGGAAACACAGCCACAAAGACTTAAAACTGGTAATTCTGGAGATTTTCAAGCCAACTAAATATGAGATAGTTGACATAGAGCGATTCCTTCTTCAACGGGAGGCATTTTATATTCATCATTTTAATACCTTATCTCCGCACGGGTTAAATACGGATTGGGACCTATCGGCTTTTTTGTAAATAGCCAGGTTACCTTTAACACATTGGTCAGAATAGTCTACTACCACCGCCCCTTGACATCATTGCAGCTCCTTGTGACGTGAACATAAAGGTATTCATACAGCTGTAGGGTATCACGCAGCATAACCTTTTACCCAAATTATTTAAACCAGCACTTTATGATCAGAACTTAACGCGAGAACACAATAAGAATAAACCCAAGAGGTTCACGCGCCAGAAATGCTTTTTAAATAGGTATGTCCTTGTCTATCTTTTATGTAATATAATGTTTTGTATGTTCTATTTCACATGTGATATAGTATTCTGATATGTTTGGGTTTTTGTAAGATTATACACACGTTGTTAATTTTGTTTTAGACACTCAGGAGAGGTTATTGGTTGTGAATATTGTTTGTGTGTTCTCTTTGTCACATACTGTAGACTCTGAGGAAGTCTTCGAAATGTCACCATACCAGAGGGACATCAGTATTTAACGAACTTTTCATCCCCCCAACCCGGGTCGAGCCGATCGTTGTTTTCCTTGTGGTCCACGTCCCACACCGAATTGTAATGTAGTTAAGACTTTGCATTTACCTGTTGTGGCGTACTGACACAGACGGACCAACACGATCTGATTTTCCATGCTACCTGCAGGAACTGTGTTTTTTTCGACTCACCCGGTCTTGTTTGTCATGTGAGGGGGGAGAGGGAGGGGGACTGGTTCCAATACTGCCTTCATGTTATATACATGCCTTTATGTTATACACTTGATGTGCCTTGTCTTCATGTATATGTACAGATAGACCTTGATATTCCAAGACCCCTCAAGTAGTAGTTCAGTGTACCACTGTTGTTTCTCACAACCATTAGTTAGGATATTAAATATTGTTCATTTGGTACTTTTCCGGGAGTGTTTGTTTCCATTACTGTACCTCATTACACCCCGGCCGTCTCGCTTTGTTGCTTACGTCAGTGAGAGAAGAAGTCCTATTTTTTGTCATCAAAGTCTCTGCAGTTTGGCATATCAGCTCTGTATATGTTTGAGAAATAAACACACAAATGCACACACAGCATAATAACAATGAGTAGCTGATTTATAAGTAGGGAGCAAACAACCCTTTCGATGCTTTCAGTCTTTAAAGTACATGCAGCGAATCAGCAGGCATAATCATTTTGTGTTATTTATATGATCTAAGCAATTTTGTTTAATTTGTACAAACATTATTTTGTCATTTTGTACTGTAAAGTGTGTCAGATGTTTAAGGGGATGAGATTAATTTTGCAGTCCCTTCTGCTCTTTTTCAAGGACAAGCTAACATCCACACAGTGGGTTAGAATTCCAAGAGACTTCTTTGATTCTAATTAGAACACACAGTTTGGAATGTAAAATTTAAAATATTAATTCATTTTAACACTGAGCTCAATAAAGAATTTGTAAGTATTCAGTTAGAGATAGATACATATACTTTATTCTCTTAATCATCTTTAATACCAAACTATTTTAATCTGTGTCTGTGTGTCCTTCAGTATGTCTCCATCAAACCTCCACAACCATAAAATCTAGACTTCTAAAACTTGGCATGGAGTCTTGGGGGGAGGGGGGCTACTATATGTTTCCCAAGGTACCTGCTTTTTTAAAGCACACATTTGTCTTCAGAGTGCATCATCTAATTAAAATCAATTAATGAAATCCATCTGACTGTAATTCAGAATAACAGCCTTCACTAAAAAAGACAGAGAGCAAATATATCTGGTTTGATCTGTAGAATATCAAGCTAATAAACTACAACAAAAGAGGACTATTTCAAGGGGATTTTTTTGTCACTGTTACTGTTTAACATCTTATGACCCTGTTGTCTGTGATTTTAAATAAAGCTGTATTGGGCTAGCGTTTTAAGCAGGGGGAAAATCAATCATCTGTTATATATGGCTGGCCTAAAACCATATGCAAAATGTTCACTAAGATAGAATCACTGTTAAACACAGTGCAAATATTTAGCAAAAATATTCAAATTAAATTTGTACTTGACAAACATGTGAATCTTTCTATACAACATGGCAAGATCTAAAAAAAAGTTTGGTGGAATACAAACAGCTAAGAAATGGTGATATTATAAAATAACTAGCATAGTTTGCCCGGCATTGCCGGGCTGCTATAAACTGCAATCAGCTTTTTTGGGATTTTTTTTGTGGATTAAAAAAAAGAACAAAGGATGATATAATTGTTTCAAATTGTTTTATTTAACCAAATAATGTTTTAGTTTGTGGGGCTTTTTTTGTTAATAGTTGTGCCGTAGGTAATATTTTTAAAAATGTGAAAGTACATGTTTTTTACATTCAAAGTTTTTAAACTGTGTTTAGATGTTTTGGGGCTTTATTTGAGTTAAAACTCAACACAAGATGTTATAAAAAATATTTTCTTTATTTAACATATGTTTGTAATTTGTCTAAACTTTTGATTTATTGTTATGTTTTTGTTTTTACTCTTGTGGCCTCTAGGTGGGGCTGTTGTATTTTCTGAATTGTTTTTACTATTCTGCCCTGCAAGTGGGGCTGTTAGTGGTTTTGGTTTCGTTTCACATGTTTTTTTTCTCTCCTGGCCTAGGTGGGGCTTCTTCCGGTAAGTAGTCTTTGTTTCTTCATTTCTGTTCCAGTCGTCGTGGAGGGAGGACGTGCTGGTGAGTTGTCTGGTTTTCTTTCTTCTGGGTTTTTTCTTTGTTTTGTTTTTGTGGTGGTGGGCTGGGAGATGTTTCTGTTTGTTCTGTTTTGGTTGGGTTTTAGATTTGTTTAATTGGTTTGGTTATTTCTGGTTTTGTTTATTTTTTATTTCATTGTTGTTTATTTGTGTAATTTGTTGTTTGTGTAATTTGTGGTTTTTTCATGTTGTAGTTAGGTGTTTTGTATGTGCTTTTGTGGTATTGTGGATGTTTTTGTTTGTGTATTTTGTGGTTTATTTTTTGTTTATTATGGATTTTTTTAATTATTGATTTATTTTTGTTTTATTATTTTTTATTAATTTTGGTGTTTGATTTTGGTGTTTACTTTAGCGTGAAGAACAGGCTGCCTGTCAATTCCTCTTTTCCCCATTGCTGCTTCGAATTTTGGTTTTGATGCAGCAATGGGGGAAAGGAGGAGGAGGCAGTCAGCCTGTTCTTCTCCCAGGAAGGTTCGTTAGGTAGGTCGGAGGAGAAGGAGGAGGCAGAGAAGAGCTATCTCTGCCTAACGATGGTTCTCTCCTCTCTGTCTCCTTTTTTCCCCAGCTTACCTAACCGGAGATCGGCAGGCAGCGATCCGTAAGGGGTGGTGCTCTTCCTTCCAGATTGCTGGCTGCTGCTTTTGTATTTGGAAGTACAAAGACATCAGCCAGTCATCCGCCAGGGAGGGTGCTTCCCCTGATGGACTGCTGCCTGTTTTGGGGTGTTTTTTCCCACCCCGGCTCAACTTTCCTTGAGGCCGGCAGTGGTCTCGCCGTGTCTTCGGCGGGGTAGCGTGGAGGAGATGGAGTCCCTCTTCTCCCTGTTGCTCTGGGAAAGAAGGCCAGCAGGTGTTTCATGGTGGAGTTTTGTGGCTTTTTGTTTTGCGAGGCTGTGAGGTGCTGCGTCCGCCTGTTGCGGACTCGCGCTCCCATTGCGTTTTGTAGGTTTTTTTTACACGCGAGCTTTCTCAGTGTTCTGCATGCTCATGGCATGCAGGACGCTGGGACTTGTAGTTTTGTGTTTGTGGTTTGCGTTCATGCAGCGGTTTTTTTCTGCGGCTCGATTTTAATTGGTCGCGCTGCGTTTCCAAACATTCTTTTTGCTCATGCCTCTCAGCCTGATTGGCTGTGGCGCGGTGCAGAGAACGTTGGGAATTGAAGTTCTTTCCCTTTGTTCATGTTCGTGGGGCTCTTGCCCCACTGGTGCGTTTCTCAACCCTCCACTAACCTCCATACCAGGTTTGGGTGAGTGCAGGAGGCTCGGTATGGGATAGGATGGACGGGTGCAGAAACGTATAGCAAGTTCCAACGGTTAACTCTTGGATTTATAGGTATAGATTATCACATGATGGCAGGTATAAATACCTTGGAGTACTATAAGTGGACAGGATCTTGCATATAAAAGTTAAAGATCTAACAGGAATACATTAAAAAACTGCACAAATTTTAAAATCAAAATTAATCAAAGCCATAAAGACATAGCCAGATCGAGTAATCAGATACCCAGCTAGAATAATAGATTGGACTCCTGGTTTATCTAGTTTTCTTTGGATTTCTTGCCATTCCGGTTAAATATATTTTCTTTCCTTCTCTCTCCATCCATAAATCTTTTCCCAAAATGTAAATAGCTCCATCTCACTTTTACAAAATATTGATGACCTCACCATTCATCACCATCTTCTCTCTTCTCTCTTCTCTGCATTATGTACACTTGTAATTTAAGATTCATATGAGGTCTTGTCTTTCTTTTCAAAAATCTCTACAATAATGAATTTCTTTATCATTTTAAAGCATAAACTTGTTCCTTCTCCACTCTATTTACTTCCTTTCTTTACTATATTTCTATCTGATGAATGCCTATCTCTTATGTAAATAGTCTTTTCACTGTGTTATCTTCCTAAGGTGGGTTTTTAATACTGTACAATGCATTATACATCATTCCTATATAGGTACAGTAACCACAAGGGTTTGCCCTGTTCAAATCTTTTTGAGCTGGTTTGAATCAAAGGACATTAGCATAAGGGAAATAATGTGGTACAGACCTTCTTTTAAAGTGTTAAGACAGTGATGGCAATCCTTGGCACGCCAGCTGTTCTTGGACTTCAATTGCCAGAATCCTTGATCAGCAGGTGTGCTTACTTGGGCTTCTGGTAATTGAAGTCCAAGAACAGCTGGAGTGTCAAGGTTGGCCACCAGGGTGCTAAGAGATCAATTTATACATATGTCAGTGCCATGTCTGCTTCAAATATAAGATATAAAAGATTGTAGCCATCACAATATTATGCACAGACATCTCAAAAAAGAGCTTCTCTGCCCTTTGGACAACATTGAGACTCTGACCAATGTTCTTCTCTTAAAGCTCATTGCCTCACATCCTTATGCTTTCCTATGGTGTCCCCACTATCCACAAGATATTTTTTGGAGAACCTTCAGGAATTTGGGCAGGGAAAATGAGTAAGTAATGTGCCTTGTTGTTTACACTGTAATGGCTCCAACTCCTGATGATGAAATAGTAGGTAATGTAAATGCATGCTTAAAAATAAATGTTTGGTAAATATCTCTTCATAAATATTATCATTATTTGGTTTAATTCAGCCATACCACCCTGAACCCGCCCGATCTCGTCTGATCTCAGAAGCTAAGCAGGGTCGGGTCTGGTTAGTACTTGGACGTGAGACCACCTGGGAATACTGGCTGCTGTAGGCTTTTGTCTCAGTCTGCCCAGGTTATCCTGCTATGGTAATAGAGTAGATCAAACTGCCAGTGACTCAATGCCGAGTGTCAGGCGGTGGTTAACTATCCTGACAACCCTGAGGACTAGTGACCTTGGCGAAGTCCATAGGGAAGGGTGATGATCCCCAAGCAGGTTAAATCCCACTTGAGTCCATCTTGATGGAGGGCAGCAGCTTCATCAATACTGGTCTGTCACCAATGAGAACTTTGTGTGGCAGAAGGGCTGAGGACTAGAAAGTGACTCATGAAACTGGATCAGTGGAATGTGTGTCACACTGCAATGTGGAAGGCAGATGAAAGACCACTGCATTATATCATTAGGACAGTCTTCATGGCTGATTGCCATGATAGTTGCAAATACCCTGTATTCAGATTCAGATATGGCAGAAGAAGAAGAAGGAGAAGGTGCTTATGCACTCTAGGTTGACTGATATTATGCACAAATATATACTGAGAGGAATTGTATGGCACTAGCTCTAGCCTGTTGTGCAAGTATAAAATAAACTGAACAGATTAAAGGAATACCATTTAGTGCAGGGAAAGAGAGCCTATGGTTCTCCAGATGTGCCATTAGCCTCTGGATGTGGTGACTAAATGTAGTGCAATTACATCTGGGGGAGGAAAGAGTTGTCACATTTTGTTTCTACTAGTGAGTGAGTGGTACCATTATTCTTACTAATCTTACTGAACCTACAGTCCATTAAGCATTTCAGTCTTTAAAAAAACCCCATAAAACCCCATCCAGTATGTTGTAATGAAAGAATGATGGTGAAAGAATGATGGACTAGAACTTGGGTGACCTGGGTTCAAATGTTCACTCAGCCATTGAAATTCTCAAGTGGGGTTTGGCATTGGCATCTCAATTATCTTGAAAGCCCTTTTATGCTCACTGTAGATCATCTCCTACTTGCCTGGTACATAACACACAGAATAAATTAAAATCCAGGTATTAACATCTGCTGTAAATGATGAATAAATACTGGAATGAGAAAGACAAAGAGAGCTTCACAGCTTGTAGAACATTGCTTTAAAAAAAGGTTTATATTTCCAAACAGAGCTATAATAACCTAAAGGCCTACAGGCTAGAACAATTGGAGATAATGTGGCACACAACGAACCATTTCATAAAAACAAAGCCCAAACAATGAGGGTTTTTTCACTTCCAAGTTGACACAGCTGTTGATTAATATATTATTTAGTTTTAGATAAGGCAGTAAGAGTCCATGCATATGAAAATAATGGATTCTTCATGTGATTTTGCTTCAGGTTAATTGTGAACATTTCAAATAATCACACTGGAAGCTAAATTCAGAAATATGATAAAACAATCAATAATTCTAATCACAACAACAATAAGCTGATTATTGTTTAAATCACAACTACATTCAGGTCACCCAAAAAAGGAAAGACATAAGCAACTGCCAAAAATTACTTATTCCTGAGAAGTGCCTGATAAGAGATTTACAGTACATAACAAAGTAAACAGAAATGTGATCTTAAGAAAGAAAAAGACAAATTTCTTGCATTCTAAACCCTTGCTTATTATCATTTCTCTCTAGAAGGCCTCTTAAATACTGAGAAACGCCCAGTGCTTTAAGCAGTGCCCCCTCCATTAAGTATGCTTTAAAGATTTTTTCTCTTGCAGTTAACTTTTGTCCTTTTATACATTAAAGGGTAGAATCACACACACACACACACACACACACACACACACACACACACGCTCCTAGCAATGAAAGGGAAGGAAGAACCAGATTATGTGCTGCTCCTCAGGGGAGGCATTGTTGGAAAGTCATTGCTGCTGGGCTGTTTCAATGAGCCCATGGGTTCTGGTCAACACAAAGAATGTCTTCTCTTCTATTTTTTACATAATTCTGAAATCTGTGGGTTGTAAATGATGATAATGATTGCTAAAAACAGGTAAGGGTAAGTAGCTCCTTGCAGAATAATTAGCACAAGCAAGAATTAGCCAAACAAAGTCATAATGACTTTATTCTGCAGTGACTTTTGACAAAATAAATTGACAGGACAATGGGGTTCCAAACAATTCATACTATTTCTGCTTCTCTGTCCCAAAAGTAATATATTTTTTCTCTTTTATCTTAAAGTGCTATTAAAATGCTTGCTACACAGCATGCTCACCCAACCAGAACATAACACAGCTGGGAGTTCAGAAAGCAACATGAAATACAAGTAAAAGAGTCTCCATTGGATACGGCTGGTAATAATTTTGTTGAGGTTACCACACTTGTCAGTAGCTAAACGAGATTTAATCTGATGCTGAAATTTAATAATTGCATGATCTTTTCTCTTCATAAGAATAGTAATAGGAAAGAAATAATTTGAATTAGAAGAAGGAGTTGTTGCAATTGCAGCTAATTTTTGGAAAGGAATAGGAAAGAAAACTTTTTGAACTCTGCAAGGCAGTGGTCATATTTCAGTTGCCACTGATGATAAGCCATCACAGTTATTATCCCATGCATTCAATCAAAATGCCCAGTACTCTAACACTGAACTTTTCTTTGTGTCAGGTATAAGTTATCTGCCAGGGGACTGCGTGGCTTAGGAAAGAGGCTATAAAGCTCTTCACATCTGGAGTCTCTGATGGAGTCTCAGTAGATTGGAAAGAATTGAAAGTTGAAAGTATATGGTGGTTGCTAGTTCATTTATTGAGTGGTAAAGAGAGCTCTGATGATGTTCTCATTTCTAGAGGCTGATCTGTGCACATCTTTCAGAAAACATCTGCAGCAATACACCCTGTTTATTTGTGCTTATTTGTTCCCATGTCCAGATCCTTTCATAAGAACATGCATAAAAACCCAAGTTCCATACATAATATATAAAGTGTAGTAACTTGCTTCACATTCGGTTGAGAGCAATCGAGTGTACACTTGCAGAAAGCATATCTGAAACAGCTATTCTTTCTTGTTAATACACTTGGCATTTGGCCACATTTCATCAACCATTTATGGCAGAATAAAAAAATATTAATATCAGAAGAGAAAAATGATTGTGTCTTGCAACAAAATGTCACACTGTTGAGAGCCTCTGTTCAGGGTTCCAAGTAATACTACTCATTTCTAGAATATTTGATTTCGATTCCTCCCCATTATTATTTGCCCCATTCTCTGCCTGCCCTACATCTGGAAGTGTTTTGAAATCCTATCCTTCTATCACAAAAATTACCCCAAACCAACCTGTTATTAATCTCAGTAAATTAATAGGCAAAAGAGTTCAAAGTGAAACTGACACCCCATTCCAAAAATAATTTCATTGAGGATGAGGTGAAGCTAAAATGCAAGTATGAGATATCTCTGTGGTTGCTAGAACTACAAACTACTGCAGGGGCTTCAGGCAGGATACTTGACCAAACCAGGCTTTTCATTTATAGATGAAGACCTAACTTTCTGCAGTACTATGTCTATCAAGTTGACCAACATAGCCTTCATATAAAAGGCCTTTGTAATATGCACACATGCCACCATTAGATACAGGTAATTGAATATATACATATATCTTTGCTACATAGCACATGGCTATTTGGTTGGTTGGTTGGTTGGTTGATTGGTTGGTTGATTGATTGATTGATATACTGCCCCATTAATACAAGCAATTTACAGATTAAAACTTAAAACCCCACAAGATCCCTATATAGCAACATATATGTACTGTTTGCATTTCATAAGAACATAGGAACAGCCTTGCTGGAACAGGCCACAGCCCATCCAGTCCAGCATTTTGTCTCACACAGTGGCTCACCATTTCCTTCAGGCTATTCCCAAGGAGATGCCTTCACCTGCTTAGGATTCCCTGGAAATGGCATTGAGAGATATCCTGCCTATCTCTCCAACCCCAAGGTTGTCCTTAAGTATCCATAATTATAGCCATTGATACCCTTGTCCTCCATGAACTTGTCTAATCCTTTCTTAAAGCTGTCAAGACTGACAGCTGTCACCACTTCTTCTGGCAGAGAGTTCCATAGACCAGCGATCCTCTGGGTGAAAAGGTACTTTCGCTGTTTTGTTTGGAAACTAGTACCCAAAAGTTTCAGGGAGTGCCCCCTAGTTCTAGTGCTGTGCGACAAGGAAAACAGTTTTTCCTTATCTACTTTGTCCACACCATGCATGATTTTATAAACTTCAATCAAGTCACCTCTTAGACACCGTCATTCAAGAGTGAAGAGGCCCAACCGTTGCAGCCTCTATCAAAATTCTCACTTCATAAAATTGTGGCCCAACCCTAATACAGCATAGCTGGGACTTCAGATGACTGGACAAGAAATGCAACTGGAGATTCTGCATCAAATATAGATATAAAATGTATTGGACTCTATGAAGGAAAGAGAAGACTCTTGTCTTTCAGAGCAGGATCATTATCCAATATATGAATATAAATCTCCTTTCCAGAGATGTAGAGATCCAGCCAACAACAAAACCTCCTAGTCTACATAAGATATGTATTAGAATTCTGATTATGGGAAATCAATGTTTCTAAGAATGCAGGATACAATCTGTGAAAAACACATTATTACTTTTTGCCTGTGGCCCCAATGGTATGCAAAAGAGGATGGGATCAATTTTTGAACTTAAGTAGCAAGCACAGCCTCACGGGAAGGACTTTCTAGCTTACACTATTGTTGTTTTTAGGAACAAAAATGATTTAAAAGTGACTACCACCTACTCAGCTTCTCTATGTGTTAAATGAACAGTACAGTTGAGATCCAAAGAACTAATATAGGCTGTCCAAACACAATTGATGTCACAACAGTGGTGTCATAAATCATATAGCTTACATGCTGAAACTTTAGGTTACATCAGTTTTGGCCCAAGATATTTTTGTACCAAAATAGTGTCCATTCTTTGTTTCCCACAAAATCAATGGTTAAATAAATTTTAGCTATGTCTTTCAGACAGAACTTTCCATCCACCTGTCTCTTTTCTAACAGCACTGTTTAAAGTAGATCACTTCAGTCTTTTGTGTGGCAAGACCAAACAGGGATATAGCCAATCTTTTTCTCCCTCCATTTCTCAGAACCAAGCCACCAAACTTATTCCATCCCAGTTACATATGAGCTTCTCAGCATTTTTCCTTCCTGCATATAAATTCTTGTGTATATTGTGTATACATTTTTCAAATACAACTAGTACCTCACTTAAAGAGCATAATGTGTTCCATGGGATTGCTCTTTAAGCGAGTTAGCTCTTTATGTGAAACACCATTGTAAGTGACCAATTGTGACTTCTGGTGGGGGGGGGATTGCAAACCCCAATTTTGTTGTTAACCGAGTTTTTGGTTGGTTTTAGTTGTTAAGCGATGCGACCATTCAGAGAAAATTCTGCTCTTAATTGAGTTAGTCTCTAAGCAAGGTGTTCTTTATGTGAGGTTTTACTGTATACACATTATTATATTTCCCTCCTAGAACCCTTCTTTCCATTGTGAGGGGAAAATAGTATGGTCTGTGTACTGCATCTGGCCCTATCATACCTGGGCAATTAAAGCTCTCATTCCAAGTCAAAAAAAATTGTTACTGCTCAAAAGTTCCCTGTGTTCCATATTGGGGACTTCTGGGGGTGGGTAGGAGGCAATTTTATCCAATTGCCCCCCCCACACACACACTCAAGTTTGGAACATTATTATGTTACTCATTACTTCAGGGGAGACCAACCTTGGTTTAGTGTATGGGACCAAAGACAACCGGACAACCGAAGGGTTGGTTTAACACAGGTTTATTGCATGAGGTTCCAGTGATGCATGAGGTAATGGCGGTGATACATCTCAATATATACAGTAGCTCTCTACATTTGAATCTTGTAGCACGGTAGCTCATTGGCTGCTACCGGCGTGGCCTCACCCAGGCACGCCTCTTTCTTCTGTTGCTGAATGCGGGGAAGGTTTTCCCGCGGCTGTCCGTGATTGAGCAATGTGAACCATGTGAGGCTGAACGCTCGCAGCTGCCCTCTATGGGCTGTCTGCTCGCGTTCCTTTACAGCTGGTATCGTTTGTATCTGGAGTGGTTACATTCTTTCCTTTACAGTATAATGAACATGCATACATACATACATAACATCCGTCCCCCCTAGGATGGGACGAAGTCCCGCAACCATTGTGGCTTGCCGCACGTGCGCTTGGGACGCGCTTGCGTCTGACCTAGTACCGGAGAGCCTGTGATCCCTGACTCCGCGGGTGCTTGTCCTGCAACGGGAAACGGGGATTCGTTAGTGGCTCTGTGGGGCGTCCGTGTCTGCCTCGCGCCCGGGGATGGGAAGGGAATGAATAGTTGGGAGGTGAACCCCTGCCTGCTGCTCTCTGACCCCGGGGACCCTCCTATTGTGAACCGCGGAACCGATGAGGTCGCCCTTGTGGTTCGGCTACCTTCTGATCCCTGCTCGGGGGACCTTGAGACTGTGGTGGGCGGACTCGCTGATGCCTCCCGTCTTGGGGGTGTCGGTCTCCGGGAAAATGGCGCTATATCGCATTCTAACTCACAGGGGCTACTGGGGCTGGAGGTACCAGGGGCTGAACTGAAACCCCTCTTTTCGCTAGGACGGGTGGGGGACCACTCCGCTAACTCCCCCTGGTACTGTAAATCAACGTCTAAACTTCTATGGGCATCTGTGTTTCGGGGAAACTCCCGCGGGGTATGTGTGTGGTCGGGGCTCTTCCATTTTTTCGGGGACTCCCGCAAAAGATTTCTGTGGATCGATTCCCTTTCCTCCCCCCTTGGTGGGGACCCATGCTCCCCTTTTCCTCCCCCTTGGGCTATGCGGATGGGGGAGTACCCTAACGCTGATTCGATGCTATCCTCGTCTCCGTCCTGCTCTCCGGGGACCCTGCGCCTGAGTTGGTCCACGTGTCGCCTCCACAGGAAACCTGTACTGGTTTCTACGCGGTATGAGACGGGGCCGGTTTGTTCTACTATGGTGCCCGGCACCCAGGTTGGCCCCGCGCTGGCGTAGTTCCTGCAATGCACCGGGGCGCCTACGCTGAAACTCTTTGTGGGTTCCACCCCTATGTTCCGCCCTTTGTCCTCTACTCTCGTGGGGTCTAGCTTGGAGATTCCCGTGGCCAGCTTCCTGCGCATCAACAGCTCTGCGGGGGAGTACCCTGACGCTAGCGGGGTGACCCTGTATCTTAGCAGGAATTGGCACAATTTCAGGTCGAGGTCTCCGGGGCCCATGCGCAGTAGCGCGTCTTTCGTGGTGCGCACGAGGCGCTCTACTTGGCCGTTGGTGGCCGGGTGAAAGGGGGCAGAGGTGACGTGCCGAATGGCGTTTCGCTCCATGAATGCCCCGAACTCGGCGGACGTGAAACAGCTAGCGTTATCGCTGACAAGGGTGTCGGGTAAACCGAACGTGGAAAAGACCCTCCTTAACTGTTTGATTGTTGTGGCCGAGGAGGTGCTTGAGACTGGAATGACCTCCAACCACTTGGAGAACGCGTCCACCACGAGGAGGAAAAGCGTTCCCCTGAACGGGCCAGCAAAGTCTACATGTACCCGGGACCAGGGCCCCCTTGCCGTGTCCCACTCCCTAGGTGGCGAGCGAGCCTCTTCTGGCCTTGAGCTTTGGCACGCTTCGCAAGTGCCGACCATGTGTTCGATGTCGGCGTCTAGCTGGGGCCACCAAAAGTAACTGCGGGCCAGCGCCTTTGAGCGGACGATCCCCGGGTGGCTGACGTGCAGCAGTTTAAGCACCCTCGGCCGGAGAGGCGTGGGGATCACTACCCGCTGTCCCCACAAAAGGCAACCCCTCTCTAGGGACAACTCTAGTTTCTTTTTGAAAAATGTGTCGAATTCCGCTGCTGGGGAAGACACGGGCCACCCTTTCTGTACCCAGGAGCAAACTGTGGCCAGCGTTTTGTCCTTGCCTGTCGCTTTGGCGATGTCGGCCGGTACTACTGGAGGGGAGTCTAGAACCTCTATCATTAAGACCTGGTGGTCCCTCTCTACTTCGCCCACGTGGCAGCAATCCCGGGGCATGGGGGACCTCGACAGGGCGTCGGCATGGCTGATCTCCTTCCCGGGCCGGTATACCAACGCGTGCTGATACGCGTTGAGAAAAATGGCCCACCTGAGCATTCTCGGGGACAGGATTTGGGGTGTGGGCTTATCTGCGGTGAAAATGCCTAACAAAGGCTTATGGTCAGTCACTATGGTGAAGGGGCGGCCGTACACAAAATCATGAAATTTCTTGGTCCCCGCAATTATTGCTAGTGCTTCTCTGTCTGTCTGAGCATAGTTTCTCTCCGCTTGGGACAAGGACCTAGAGTAGAACGCTATCGGGGCCTCCCTACCGTTCTCCAGCACGTGGCATAACACCGCCCCCACCCCCACCGGGGATGCATCGCATATCAGGACCACTGGGCGTTTGGGATTGAAGTGGGTCAGTACAGCATCTGATGCCAGGAGTCGCTTCAGGTCATTGAAAGCCTTCTCCTGGTCGTCGCCCCACTTCCATGCCTCGTCCTTTTTTAACAATTTGTGTAGCGGTTCTGCCACGGCTGCCTTCCGCGGGAGGAAGGAGTGGTAGAAGTTGAGCAGTCCGAGGAACGACTGCAACTCGGGCTTGGAGGTGGGGCGAGGGGCCTTCTTGATGGCGGCTACCTTGGATTGGGCTGGCCTTATTCCCTCGGGAGTGACACGGAACCCTAGGAACTCAACCTCTGTAGCGAAGAAGACGCATTTGTCTTTCCGCAACCGCAACCCCGCCTTTTCGAATATTGTCAGGACCTTTCCCAACCTTGTTGCTAATTCGGCCCGGCTCCCCCCTGTAATCAATACGTCATCAAAGTAGGGTAACACCCCCTCTAACCCCTTCAGGAGGCGTTCCACAAGTGACTGGAAGATCCCGGGCGCCGAATTCACGCCGAATTGGAGGCGCGATACCTGGAACGCCCCTTTGTGGGTGACTATGGTCTGCGCAGCAGCTGCGGCGGGGGTCACCGGGAGTTGCTGGTAGGCTTGGGCCAGGTCGAGTTTAGCGAAACACCTCCCCCCGTGTAACCTGGCCAACAAGTGGCTGACTACCGGCACCGGATACGCATTAGGGCGGATCGCCTTATTGATGGTGCACTTGTAATCAGCGCATATGCGGACCTCCCCGTTGGCCTTGAGCGCTGTTACAATTGGAGTTTCCCACTCCGCAGAATCAACAGGAACAAGAATCCCCTGGCCCACCAATTTGTCCAACTCCGCCTCTATTTTGTCCTTTAGTGCGAAAGGCACTCTGCGCGGTTTAAGTCTGATTGGACGTACTCCAGGGTCCAGGTCGAAAGTCACTGGGGGGCCCTTGAATTTTCCGAGCCCCTTTTTAAAAACCTCGGGGTGCGCGTCGCACACGCTCTGTATTGGATCAGTCCCGGCGGCGTGTGCTCCCACGGCGTGCACCCCCCCAATGAACAACCCCAGGGGCTGGAACCATTGAGTCCCGAGGAGGCTGCATTTACCTCCCTTGAGGACGACTAGGGGAAGCGTTGCGGTGTGCTTTTTAAACCGGACCTGGAACTTCCCAACCCCCAACACTGGGATGCGGTTCCCTTGCACGTCCTTCAGTGTGGCCCTCAACGCTTTGAGCTTGGGCCGCATGCGGGGGGCGATTTTCATGAACTCCCCCTGGGAAATAATAGAGTATGAAGAACCCGAGTCCACCTCCATTCTAACAGGGGCCCCTTGTATTACTACCTCAACGAAGTAACGGGGGTGCTCCGTGGAAACGCTGCAAACCGGCGCGTCGTCCTCGCTGTCGTCGGAGATGCGCCCTACTCCGTCCCGCGTCCTCGTGGTCCGGGTGCCGTCCTTTGGCCTCGTGGTGCGGTCCTGCCTCGTGGTGCGGTCCTGCCTCGCCGAGCGGTCTGGAGAACTCCTGGTGGCCTCGCGCCGTTTCCGGCAGACCTTGGCGATGTGCCCGCGCCGGCCGCAGTTGTGGCACTCGGCCTTGCGGAATGGGCATTTGGCGCGGGCGTGGGCGGCGCCGCAGCCGTTGCAGCGCCGGCCCTCTCTCTGGACCCTCCGGACGTCCTCGTCGTCGCCGCTCTCCGCAGACGAGTTCGAAACTCGCCGGGCCGCGCGCACAGAGCTCTCTGCCTTGGCGGGCTTTGGGCGCCAGTCCTGAAGCTCGTGCACCCCGGCAGTAGTGGCCTCCGCGGCCTGTGCCGTGTCGAGGACTTGTTGCCACGTGGGAGGCGGCTCCCTTTTCATCAGCGCGCGCTGAGTCTCTGTGTCCCTCAGACCGCAGAGCAGGCAGTCCCGGAGGGTGATGTCGGGGAGCTCCCACTTGCATGGGCCGGCGGCCAACCGCAGGGCCGCGGCGAACTCATCGACCGATTCCCCGGGTGCCTGGACTCGCCTCCAGAACGCGCTCCGAGCGGGGAACATCGCTATTGCTGGCCGGAGATGGGCGCGCAACGCCGCCAGGAGCTCTGTAGCTTTGAGGTCGCTCACCTTCCTCGGCGCGATCAGGTCCACCAAGGTCCTCTTGGTCTCGTGTCCGAGCATGCGGACGAAAATGGCCCTCTTTTTGGCCTCATCGGAGACTTCGAGCTCCACCAGCGCTGCGTTGAAGTCTATCTCAAACAGCTCCAAGTCTCCCGGCTTCTTGATCTCGTAGCCGGCGCATGTCTTGGTCCCGTGGGCAGCCATATCCCACCTTCATCGCCAATTTAGTGTATGGGACCAAAGACAACCGGACAACCGAAGGGTTGGTTTAACACAGGTTTATTGCATGAGGTTCCAGTGAAGCATGAGGTAATGGCGGTGATACATCTCAATATATACAGTAGCTCTCTACATTTGAATCTTGTAGCACGGTAGCTCATTGGCTGCTACCGGCGTGGCCTCGCCCAGGCACGCCTCTTTCTTCTGTTGCTGAATGCGGGGAAGGTTTTCCCGCGGCTGTCCGTGATTGAGCAATGTGAACCATGTGAGGCTGAACGCTCGCAGCTGCCCTCTATGGGCTGTCTGCTCGCGTTCCTTTACAGCTGGTATCGTTTGTATCTGGAGTGGTTACATTCTTTCCTTTACAGTATAATGAACATGCATACATACATACATAACACTTGGTGCCCCAGGTGTTTTTGGACTTCAATTGCCAGAAGCCCTGATCAGCAGGTGTGCTTACTTGGGCTTCTGATAATTGAAGTCTAAGAACACCTGGGGCACCAAGATTGCCCACCCCTGTATTACATCAAGGCAGTGTGAGAGTCGATGGCATGGGCTAATAAGCCAGGCACTAGGACCCAGGGTAAAGTCCAAATGGCAATCCTATCCAAGTCAAGACCAGGGAAAATAGGAGAACAAGGCAAGTACAGTCCAATAGACAAGTCTTAGTCCAGGTTGGGCCAGAAGTCAGACAACTGAGAAATCAATATGAATAAGAGCAAGAGTGGAAAGGGGAACCTGGAATAGGAACAAAGTCCAAGAACCCTATCAGGTCTAGTCACCACAAGTCAAGAAACCACTGCTGAGGCAGCTTCTAGAAGGAAGAGCCAGTTATTATATAGCTCAGGGGTTTCCAACTATGGTACGTGGAAGCAGATGGGCCCACACATGCACAAATGCACCTGAGACTGTCATAAACACAGACATGGGCACGTGTGCCCATAAATGTGCCCGCTTCCACTTCCGGCATGGTCCGGCCCACTCAGCTGACCGGGGGGGGGGGGGTGATGGTCAGGCCCATGGCACAAAAAGGTTGACCACTCCTGATATAGCTCTTTTACCAGGGTCCACAGGTGGTGCTTATGAGGGTCCTGACAGCAGGCTGTGGATATATCCTGCAACTAGCATGGCTTCTCTTCTGGCATTCGACCAGCAGATGGTGTCCTGAAGCTGCCTCAGAAGCTGACAGGCAGCCACTCTGCTCCAATCACGCAAGGACTTTGCTTCACTGAAAATTACCAATGTGTTGTGTTGTTTTCAGCAGGCTAGAAAAATTAATGGAAATACTTTCTACTTCTTCTAGTAGTCGATGTTGATACAGAAAAGCAAAAAAGACTTTTGAATTGGAATGGATAATGTCTTAAAATCTTCTAAAAATCTTCTAAAAACCTCAAAAATTACCTCAACATTGGTGAATAAAAAGTAAATGATAATTATTACACCTGAAAACTAACTTCATAACTACCTATTACATGTATTGTAATATTGTAATTCTTTTTATGTTGCTTACCATGCAAAACCAAGCTAGTCACCATTAACTAAGGTAAAAGTATATGGTTAATTCCAAGCTCTGCTTTCTCAATTATTTTAGGCTGATGGTTTTTAAAACTGGATATTTTTCACAACAGCAAAAGATAAATCATTTTCTACAGCTACTAGAGGATGGGAAGGATTTTAATAAATAAAATTAACAAAATAAATAAAACTAACAAAACTTTGGGGGGGATGGGTTTGCAGAAGCACGTACAGCTCTCCATGGATAGTTTTGGGCAATCAATGGACTTCTGGATTTTGCCTCTCCTTGTCTTATTCAATAATATGTTGTACTCATCAGTTCCCTATACCTGATATCTAGGTCTTCCTTTTTTATCCCACTATTGTTATAAGCCTGTAAGTGATGCTGAATTTCTTAGCCCATTTTTGGGAAGCATTTTTGCTCTTCGCAATTTCATCTGCAACATAAGGTTTGATGAAAAGTTCATTTCCAAATTCAAACTCCAAACTGGTAGATTGGCTAACTGGGGGTGGGGGGTGGGGGGTGGGAAAACCTAGCAGCTATTTCTGAAAACATGACAGAACTCTCAGTCAGAGAAATGAGTGGTAATATTGAGTCATATGGGACTTGGAAGGTCTTGTTAGAGGTATATTATATCACCTGCAGGTATTGAGTCTGTGTGTGCTGCAGCAGAGCAAGCTGTTAAGCTGAAACATAGCAGGCGCTGGGGTGTGGTTCACAAACTTCTACACACAGACAGGCAGTAGTAAAGAACAGAAAGAGCTTTTACTTCAGCAGTCACAACTGGTTACAATAAACTGAGTCCAAAACAAAATAGCTTTCCAGTTGCAAACGAAGCTGGCCAAAGTCCAAGATGTAGAGAACACAAAACAGTGAAGGTCAAAGCAAATACAGGCACACCAGCCGAACAGAAGGTTACAAACAGCTATGCTTACAGCCAGTAATGTATCAATGAGAGATAGTCCATTCCTCCTCCAGGCAATGTTCCAGGCTGTAGTGTCAGCAACAGCAGGCAGCTTCAGTGGTGTGTCCAAACACCAGAGATGGAGAGAAACAGAGATAGTGCCAGCAGCTACAGAGTCCAATGGAACAGCGTGTCCACATAAACAGAGTCCAAATACACACTCACCACCACCACCACCCCTCTCTCTCTTGGAAGATGCTGGCTTGCAGGGCTGGCTAAATAGCTGAAAGTTGCTGAGTCAGAAGGCTAGTGGAAGCACCTGGGTTAGGCTGCATATATTAATAATATAATATTATTATAATATTACTCCTTGAATTTTTAACAGGGTGGAAAAAGTGCGCCACCAGCCTTTCCAAGTATTGAGGCAGCCAGCAAAAGCTCCTTAAATAGGAACTCCATGAATTCCAGACTGGTAGAAGGGTTCAAGGAAGGACAAGGAAGCAACAACCCCCACTCCCACCCCCACCCAACCATTCCATGCAAGGCTGCATTCCTGGCACTAGACCCCAGTCAGTTCCATCCCTTCTGACCACCAGTTAACTTCATTAGGCCAGTCTACTTAGCACCTGTTGTTGCCATGGCTCCCTAGCCTGTCCTGGACACCTTGTAAGAAAAACCTGCATAAATGGGCTCCTGTCACATTCCAAGGTTCTCTGAAACCTCCTAGAAGTGCTGCTGCAACTCCTTTTACTGTTTGTGTCTCCAGTACCTCCTCTGGGTTCATGACTGGGGGCCAGCAGTGGGATATAGAACTAGCATTGGTATTAGTTCCAATCCTCTTACTGTGGCCTCTTCCATAAGGTAATCAAATCTACACAAGAATGATCCATGTCTAGGGTTCCTTGACATGGGTGTAGCCAACTACTCCTTTGGCACCCAGGGCCAGCTGTGGCTTCTCAATGGCATGGCCCCAGGTTCCCCCCTCCTCCAACTTCATGGCCTCAGGAACTTCTGCCACCACATACAATTTAATTTCCACACAGTATCCCATTTTTTCTTATTCCTTGCTGCAGTATCCTCCTTTATCCCCAAAGCTCCCTGCTTCGACCTGCCTTCAATCTTCTCATACTTCTGATGGGCCATCCAGGGGTACAGGATGAGTACATACAGTGACTCCATCACAAAAAGAAATATGATTAACCAGTATTTGTAAATATCTACAATTTGTGGTCTGACAAGACTCTTAACTAGCACACAAGTATGCAACCAAGCTTATGGCTAGCTTATAATAATAATCTATGGTAAGGACACTGGTATTTGTGACAGCCTCAATGTATGCATTTTACTTTTTAAAATCCTGGGTCAAACTGTTTGCAGCATCTTTTTCCTCCTGGCTTGCCGTCCGTCACACAAACAAGCACAGGACCAGGGGCGCAAATACTTCCCTGAACCAAGGACTGAGAGCAGACCAGACCAGTGAAATGTCTCACTAGCAGAGCCAGTAGCTCTTATTCATGATATTCCAGTGTGATTCCTCTAAGGATATCAACCTGCATTCCCCCCAAATGGCACAGCTTCAAGTGCTGACACCGAAATTGGCAAAGAAAGTCACAACCCGGAGAAGAGCCTCTTTGGCACTGACTTTATGGAATTCCATTCCAGTTGAATTGTGCCAGGCCCCATCCCTGTTTACATTCAGAAAGCAGCTCAAACCGCTTCTGTTCAGAGAGGCCTTTAAGAAGGGGTTGACAATTGCCTAGCATTAGGTTTCTCATGTGGCCATTCAATAAGGTTTTGTATTCCTATTATGTGATTGTAATATGTTTTTAATGTGTGTGTTCGTTTATTAGTCGCCCAGAGTGGGAAAACCTCCCAGATGGGCGGAGTACAAGTGGAATAGATAAAATAATAAATAATAAAGTCCAGTAGTGGTCTGGTGAATGACATATTGCAAATAAATAAATAAAATATTGCTTAACCAAGCAAAGGGAAAGGAAAAGGTTAAAGAAAGGGAAGGGGAAATTCATTCTATAGGTGGGTGTTGTGGAAGCCAGAGGTTCCCTCCATGGTGTCTCTGCCAAGACCCTTTGTACTGTGTGGAAATTTCTTAAAGCACAAATAATGATGGAATGTGAAATATCACTTTAGTACGGTATATTCTTCATTTCTTTTGCCACTACTTATAGCAAAAAAATAAAAGGGGGGGGGGGACTTATTAAGAATGCACAGTTTGAATTAAAGTGGATGTTTCCCTTCATTTGCTGTGTCAAGGGCTTTTATTACTGGAGGACTATTTTCCTGGCTATTGACTACATTCTTTATAAGACTCAATTCTATACATTTCATTAGATAAACTCTAGTGTGGCACTCCGGGGAGAAATTTTCCTGTTTTCTTTGAAGCTGTGTGGGCTGCATATCTAACATGAATGCAGAACTGTGAGTAGAAATCTACTGCTGATATACAAAGACACCATTCTGGCTTTATAAACAACCTACTTTTTTTTAAGAGACAAAGAACACAAAGAATTCTACTTACTCTACTTGCTTAAATCATTCTCTGAAATGAGAATTCATGCCGGATAGGGTCTAAAGGAGTTCTTAAATAGCTAGCAAGCTATTTTATATGAAGAAATAGGTCTTTATATGAAGAAATAGGTCTTTAAACATATTTTCTCTTTAACATCTTTTATTGGGGTGACTGTTATCAGCCTAAACCACTTACCAGAAAGTAGGCCAAGTAATGGTACTTATAATAGTACTTGTGACAAAGTATTTCTAGAATTGTGCTATAAGACATCAACAAGGTTCCAGATGTCACTGTACTCTTAACTCCCAAAACCCAGACTATTGGCTATGCTCAGGCCCTTGTGAGAGCTGAGGTCCAACATCTGGGGACCAAAGATTAAGACCCACTGCAGAGTTCACAGTACATAAGCGACTGCCCTGTGGCTCCTCAAATTTATAGTAACATTTTCCCCTCCTTTACAAGCATCCTATAACTATGGGCTTCATGTATCTAAATATCCACCAGATCTCAAACATGTCTTGGAAAGTAATGTTTTGGAGGAGCCCTGGTGGTGCAGTGGTTAAACTGCTGTACTGCAACCAAAAGGTTGTGAGTTCAATCCAAACCAGGACTCTAGGTTGACTCAATCTTCCATCCTTCCAAGTTATGTTGGAAAATGCTACTTAACGTGGGAATTGCCCAAAGAGTGAATTAAGTGCTATCGGTAGTACAGTAGACCCTTGCATAATGATGTTCCTTGGTTCCCTAAGTAGCGTTGCTAAGCGATTTTTGTTGTTATGCGAGTTTCTATGCAGTTTCCTGCATAACAACGTTTTTGTCCGGATAATGATGGTTATTTTAGCATTGTTGTCCAGACAACGACACTAAAACGTTGTTATGAGGGCAACACGTGGTGCATAACGATGCGTTGTTAAGCAAAAATGATGCTATCCGAACACATTGTTATGTGAGGGTTGACTGTATATAAGTGTGATTGGTTTGCTTTTGATTTGTTGTTCTTGTAGCTTCTGTTTTTTTAAAAAAATCCTAGATGGTACAAGCTGTTAGCCTCTACTATAAAACACACTCTTCTCTTTCCACCCCATTACCCCAGGGTCTGCAAAAGATCATCATCACCACCACCACCACCACCACCACCATCAATTATCCATTATTATTATCTATTATTATTATTGTTGTTGTTGTTGTTGGTTGTTTGGGGGGTTTTTTTTGCACATTTATATCCTGCCCTCCTGGTGGGTACACCACTCAGGGCAGCTAACAATATAATAAAAATTACAATAAAAACAATTCAGCAACAATAGCTAAAAACAAACCTAATAACCCCAATTAAAACCAGCATTAAAAACACAAACAAATCATTAAAAAACAACCCCCACCCACCCTATCCCCGTTAAAACAGAATAACCAAGCCAGGGGGCAGCCCCTCACATAGGCTAAATCAACCACCGGGCTTGACTGGTAGAGTCAAGCATGCCCCAAACCTGCTGGAAGAGCCATGTCTTCAGCATCTTTCTAAAGGGGAGTAGTTCCATCTGGAGATGCAACTCAGGTGGTAAGAGGTTCCACAGGGCTGGGGCAGACATGGAAAAGGCTCTTTTCCTGGTCCCAATAAGATGTACTTCTTTCACTGATGGGACCACCAGTGAGCCCCTCCTGTCTGCCCTAGTAGGACAGGCTAAATTCCTTGTGGCGACGCGGTCTCTTAAGTAGCCTGGTCCAATGCCATGAATGGCTTTAAAGGTCAAAACCAGCACCTTGAATTGCACCCGGAGGCACACTGGCAACCAGTGCAGCTCCCGGAGAAGTGGTGAGGTGTGAGCATAATGCCCGCACCCCATCACAACCCAGGCAGCCGCATTCTGGACCAGCTGAAGCCTCCGAATGGTCACCAAGGGCAGCCCCATGTACAGCGCATTACAATAATCCAATCTGGAGGTGACCAGAGCGTGAGTGACCATGAGCAAGGAGTCCCGGTTCAGGAGCGGGCGCAGTTGGTAAATGACACAAAGCTGTGCAAAGGCCCTCCTAGCCATGGCTGCCTCCTGCTCTTCAAGCAGTAGCCGCATGTCCAGGTGGACCCCCAAATTGTGCACCAGATCTGACTGTGGAAAAGATGTCACAGCCACGACCAAAGATGGTAACTCCTGGGATAACACGGGACCCCGCACCCAAAGCCACTCAGTCTTGCCAGGGTTCAGCTGAAGCCCGTTGTCCCCCATCCAGACCCAAACAGCCTCCAGACACCTGGTCAGGTCTTCGACTGCATCACTCGGGTCCCCACGAGCCGAGATGTACAGCTGGGTATCATCTGCATACTGATGATACCTCACCCCGTGGGAATGAGTGATCTCACCCAGTGGTTTCATGTAGATATTAAACAATAGAGGCGAGAGTACCGAGCCCTGAGGCACCCCACATGGAAACAACCTAGGGCTGGACAACCCACTCTTTAAAGACACTGACTGAGTCCGGCCCATCAGAAATGAGGAAAACCAGGACAACACAGTGCCCTGGGCACCCACTCCTCGGAGCCAGTCCAGAAGGATACCATGGTCGATGGTATCGAAAGCCGCTGAGAGGTCAAGAAGAGCAAGGACTGAGGGGTTGCCTCCATTCCGCTCCCGCCAAAGATCATCCAAGGATGCGACCAATGCCGTCTCAGTACCATAACCGGGCCTGTATCCTGACTGAAACGGGTCCAGATGATCCATATCATCCAGAACCCCCTGGAGCTGCCAAGCCACTGCTTTTTCCAACACCTTCCCCACAAAGGGAAGGTTGGAGATAGGTCTGAAATTAGAAATAACAGTATGGTCGAGCGATGGCTTCTTCAGGAGAGAGCGAACCAGCGCATGTTTGAAAACTGCCTGAACCACCCCCTCCCGCAAAGAGGCGTTCACCATCGCACCGACCCAACTGCCCGTTGTTGCCTTGGCAGCTCTAACTAGCCAGGCTGGGCAGTGATCAAGTAAGCAAGTGGTATCACGCACAGCTCCGAGGAGCCTGTCCACTTCATCAGGGGCAATGAGATCAAACCGATCCCAGATAACATGGCTAGACTCCGCTCCAGCCCCCCCCCCAGGGCGATCAATTTCCACATCAGGATTAAACCCCGAGCGGATGTGAGCAACTTTCTCTGCAAGATGGTCAGCAAAATCGTCAGCTGATCCCTGCCACACAGGCCCAGGCCCCTCCTTACCCAGAAGGGACCTGGTAACCCGGAACAGGGCCGCCGAATGATTATCAGCAGAGGCAATGAGGGAGGTGAAGTACTGGAACTTCACCACCCTCATCGCCACGAGGTAGGCTTTAATAACAGCCCTAACTCGTGTTTGGTCGCATTCACACCGGGTCTTCACCCAACGGTGCTCAAGACATCTCCTTACCTGCTTCAACTCCCTCAACTGATCAGTATACCAGGGAGAGCTGCGCTGAGAGGCCGTATTGGCGCGATTGTATCCAATACTGATACTTCCTCCTTTTCCCAGAGGGCGACCAAGGTCTCAGTCGAATCGTACAGCCTGTCCGGAGGAAAATGCCCCAGCTCCATCTGAAATCTCTCAGAGTCCATAAGTCGCCGGGGTCGGACCAATTTAATGGGTCCAGCCTCCCTACGGTGAAGCATCGCTCCCTGATAATCAAGAGAGACCAGATAGTGATCTGACCATGGAACTATTATTATTATTATTATTATTATTATTATTATTATTATTATTATTATTATTATTATTATTATTATTATTATTATTATTATTATTATTATTATTATTATTATTATTATTATTATTATTATTATTATTATTATTATTATTATTTGTCAGAAATTATTCTGAGTGGAAAGGATTTTTGCTGGAGAAACTCCACTTAGGGGATGCCCGAATGAGGATTCTTTCATGTCCCAAGAAGTGAGACAGATATGGGCGCTCAATCTATCATGCAGTACCCAGATCTCGAACTGCTGACTTGCCAGCCTTCCAGCTAACCAGGTGAGCTTCTTAACCACTCAGCCACTGATGCCCCTAGCTAAGCAATGAAATGGTCCCTATTTTGTCCTCACACCATTACCACAACCCTCTTCAGCTTACTCTCCCCAGCTTACAGGGGATTTTGCTCTTGTGCAAACAGGAATCCAACAATAGAGCTCTGGATTTTTTTTAAAAAAACCAGTTCTATTGACTACATTTATTTTATTTGTTTCTCACAAGGCAATTAACAATAAAATTAAATAAACCCTTTAAAACATTAAAAAATTATTGGAGTGCTCAGGGAGTAATTAAAACACATTAATAAAGGAAGCAAAACCACAGGCACCTGTTGAAAGTCCATTCTCCAAGCATCCAATTAAGTTAGCAAAGCCCTCATGAAACAAAAAATATCTTTTCCTACTGGCAGATGGACAATAATGAGAAGTAAGCCAAGTCTCCCTTGGTTGGGAGATGCACAGCCTCGGAAACAGAAAACCATTAGAGATCATTTGCCATCATTGGGGATGGCTTCTGAGGTGGCAAGGGAGTTCATGGCTTCCATGGCAGCCATGGGCCTGACTCAGGTATTTCGGGGTCCGACCAGGGGCAGTGGTCACATGCCAGACTTAGTTTTCTTGTTGGAGCAGTGGCAGAGTGATCTGAGATTACAGGATTTAGTCATCTCACCTGTGCCATGGTCAGATCACTATCTGGTGACTCTTGACTTTCTGGGGGCGACGCTTCATCGTAGGGAGGCAGGGCCTATTAAAATGGCCCGCCCTCGGCGACTAATGGATCCAGATGGATTCCAGAGGGAACTGGGGGATGTTCCTCTGGATCAGCTACATGATTCACCCGAGGCACTTGTCGACCTGTGGAACAGGATGGCAACAGCAGCCTTGGATGAAATCGCACCACTGCGGCCTCTCCGCACCCGTGGGGTTAGGTCATCCCCGTGGTTCACGAATGAACTGCGGGAACTCAAACGGGCAAAGAGACGCCTAGAGCGCCACTGGGTGAAGACCCAGGAAGACTCCGATTGGACACTAGCTAGAGCTGCTATTAGGGCCTACCTAGTGGCGATGGGGGTGGTGAGGCGGCAATACTTCACCACCCTTATTGCCTCCGCTGATAATCGCCCAGCCGCCCTGTTCCAGGTAACCAGGTCCCTCCTCGGTAGGGGGAGATCTGTGCCCGGTTGGCAGGGTTCGGCTGAGGACTTTGCTGACCATCTGGTGGAGAAAATCGATCGGATTCATTCAGGACTGAATCCCGGCGTGGATGGGGAGGGTCGGGGGGGGGGGTCTTGCTGTATGATCTGGGATCGGTTTGATCCTGTTGTCCCTGATGAAGTGGACAGGCTCCTTGCAGCTGTGCGTGCCACTACATGTCCTTTGGACCCCTGTCCCACCTGGTTGGTGAAAGCCTCCAAGGTGGTGACAGGTGGCTGGGTTGGGGCGATAATAAATGCATCATTACAGGAGGGGGTATTTCCTGCACAGCTAAAACATGCTTTGGTGCGCCCCCTCCTGAAGAAAATATCCCTTGACCCAGCTGTCCTTAACAACTACAGGCCGGTTTCCAACCTGCCCTTTCTGGGTAAGGTTTTGGAGAAGGCGGTGGCGCGCCAGCTGCAGAGTGTCCTGGAGGAAGCGGATTATCTAGACCCCTTTCAATCAGGATTCAGGCCCGGGTATGGTATGGAGACGGCATTGGTCGCACTGATGGATGATCTCTGGCGGGAGCGGGACGGGGGTTATCCATCCGTCCTTGCTCTTCTTGACCTCTCAGCGGCCTTCGATACCGTCGACCACGGTATCCTTCTGGAACGGCTCAAAGGATTGGGGATCCAGGGCACTGTGTTGTCCTGGTTTTCCTCTTTTCTGGAGGGCCGTACCCAGTCGGTGTGGTTAGAGAGTGAGAGGTCCAGCCCTAGGCTCCTCAAGTATGGGGTGCCTCAGGGCTCGGTGCTCTCTCCTCTCCTATTTAACATCTACATGAAGCCACTGGGTGAGATCATTCGTTCCCACGGGGTGCGGTACCATCAGTACGCGGATGACACTCAGTTGTACATCTCGGCCCGTGGGGACCCCAGTGATGCTGTTGAAATCCTATCCGGATGCCTGGAGGCCATTGGGGTCTGGATGGGGGCCAATGGGCTTCGGCTGAATCCCAGCAAGACAGAGTGGCTGTGGATAGGGGCCCCCGTGTTATCCAGGGAGTTACCATCTTTGGTACTGGATGGGGCTGTTTTGCCCCAGACAGACCCAGTGCGCAACTTGGGGGTCCTTCTGGACTCGCGGCTGCTGCTAGAAGAACAAGTAGCGGCTGTGGCCAGGAGGGCTTTTGCCCAACTTCGGGTGATTTGCCAGTTGCGCACGCTCCTGGACCGGGGCTCCTTGCTTATGGTCACCCATGCTCTAGTCACTTCCCGACTAGATTATTGTAATGCGCTCTACATGGGGCTGCCCTTGACGACCATTCGGAGGCTGCAGCTGGTCCAGAATGCGGCAGACCGGGTGGTGATGGGATGTGGGCGATATGCCCATGCCTCACCACTACTTCGGGAGCTGCACTGGTTACCAGTTTGTCTCCGGGTGCAATTCAAGGTGCTGGTTTTGACCTTTAAAGCCCTATATGGCAGTGGGCCAGGATACCTTAGAGACTGCATCGTCCCAAGAGTGTCTGCCCGTCCAACCAGAGCGGACTGGAGGGGCTCTCTAATGGTGCCATCAGTTAGGGGTGCACATCTGTCCAGCACCCGAAGGAGGGCCTTCTCCGTGTCCGCACCAACTCTCTGGAACCTCCTGCCAACAGATCTAAGACTTCAAAGAGAATTGCTGCCCTTCAGGAAAGGATTGAAGACCTGGCTGGCAGGGCAGGTGTGGGGCCCGAATGGGAACACGGTCCCCGCCTGCTGGCTTATGTAAACCATTAAGAACTCTCTCTTCTTCTTTTTATAGTGGGTGGGATGGGTGGGTGGTATATGGGTTTTTTAAAGTGGGTGGGATATGGGGCTTTTAAAGTGTTTTTATGTGTTTTTAGAACTTGTTGTAATGCCGCCCTGAGTCGGGTTCTGCCTGAGTGGGCGGCATATATAAATATGACTATTAAATTAAATTAAATTGATCATGAGGTAAATAAAGATTATGATCATGGCACCCATACCACCATTTAGGATCCTTATGATCCAACACATGATCCTTAATTCCTTGGAATCCATTCAAATTTTGGAATTTTAATGACTAAATGTTGCAGATCTACATTTTTTATCATTCACCAAGCATGCATCCTTCAAAGTCCAGCTAGTTATCCTGGCAAGTGTAACACAAATACATTTTTGAGGTAAAAAGTTGCAAGCTATGAAGTAATGTAGATATTCAGCAGAATCCTTTTGCAGTGCAAGTCAGACCAGGTGCAAGAAACATTTTTAATTTGTGCTCATTAAACGGTTCTCATCCCTCCCATCTTATGTTCCAAGGGAAGCCTTTGGGAGCCTCCAGATAGGGAGGTGGTAGAGGTTTTAAAAGTCAAAAATCAAAGCTGAATCTGTGATTCAATCCTGACAATGGTGCTCTGGTGTCAAATTCAAACATCCATGTCATTTACGTACTAGCCTATCCCTGTTCTAGAATTTTCTTCCTTTTTCCTTTTAGGTAGCTACATCCAGTGTTCATCAACATTTTGTTCTTCTGCCTTAAGGGTCCAACAGCTCTTCTGTAATCACTTTTATCTTCAGGAAGCCATGGGAACTGCAGGATGGGCGGAGAAAGTCTTTAGTTTTAAAAAAGTTGCTGCTATTAATAATGTCATTTTCTGCTTTTATAACTCATATTGCAGCCAAAAAAAATATTTACAGGACATGATACCACATGATTGTTAAATTGTTTGGTCATATTTATCTGTTGATCACTTTAGGTATTTTCAGTCAAATGGTGGATTTTTTTATAAAGTCACTGAGAAAGGAACACACTCTTTTTAAAAAGTGAAAGATGTTTCACTATTAACTAGCTGATCCCAGAAATTGCTACCAGGAATCAGCAAGGTCACCAAGGATTGTCCTCCTCCATTCTTCCCTGTGTGCTATTCTTTCTGCCGAATTAACCCCCAGGAAATCCACTGTTATGCACCATAAAGTGAAGGAGAAAATGAAACCTATAAAAGAAGACATCATTGTAAAGAGTGATTCCCCCTCTTATTAATCCTAAACTATATTGATCCGTATGAACAAATTCATCTAGTCCTCCAAGATTGCACAAATGCGTGCCTGCCCTGCTCCAGCGTGCATATAAATCACACATAAATCCAGAGGCAAAATTCTCATGTCAAACTACAGCTGGGGCTTTCCAAAACCTGTCTCACTCTTTCTCGAGAGTATACCCATCTTCTTTTTGCTATAAAGCAGCTTCTTCAAAGTAAATGCCATGTTCTTTCTCCTCACTAAGATTCAGGAGAGGGATGAACAGATCCAGACTATTTAGTCTCCTCCTCACTTCATATTCATGTTTTACTTCCACAAACACTAATTTTATCTGTCTGTCTCTGTCACTCTCTCTCTCTTACACTCCTACCCACCCACTCACAGCCACAATACCCAATGCAATTAAAATGATGTACAGATGCAAAAATAAACTTCATATCTATTCCTCATCTTCACATCCATATTCCAGGCATTTTTGTATTATCAACATAGCATGTACTTACATGGACACTGAAAACAACAATATCTAAATAATTTCCATGCATGCACACACATACTTTTAAAAGCTGACCACGGAAGACCAATTCTTTTATAAAACAACCTTTAGTAAGCTAAGTCACTTGTGAAATTTTTCATAAAAGGAAAGCTGAGAAATTTTAACATGAACAACAGAAATTGCATTGAATAAAAAGAAGCTAGACTGCATTAAAGCAACTGTAACAGAATTAAGTATACCCTGTGCTTTATTCTCATTCAGTACGGTGATTTCAAGGGTGGGGGGGAATGGAATGTAAACAATTTGAACCTCATGGTTTAGAAGAAATGAAACTTAATGTGTGATTGACATGTCTTATTGTAAGATCATTGGTTGGAATCCCTAAGAGGGAGGGCCAAAGGTGGACCCTAAGGGAGAAGATATAACCCAGAGACGCACGCACACATGCACACACAAAAACTCTCTGGAATGCTGTGCTTTTAACCTGCAAAAATGTAGTGGCTTTAGAGAAAGGGGGGCCCATGGGAAATCCACTAGAGAACCAGTTTGCTTTATTTCCTTGCTTTGAAATGCTTCCTGATTTTTTGATGGACTGTATCCTGTATCTTGCTATGCTTTCAATATATTTCTAAAATACCTGAAGAGACTTGGAGTGGTTATTTGGCTTGATGCTACCTTATCTACACATATCTGATGCCTGTGTTGTCCAGCCAGGGAGCTGTAACTCAGAAGAACAATAGGGCCTACTTGAGGTTACGGCTTGTATTATTACATGGACTGCGGTGGCTCAAGTGGTTAAGACGCTAACTGGAAGGTCAGCAGGTCATCAGTTTGAGACCTGAGTACTGCACGATGGAGTGAGCTCCTGTCTCTGTCCCAGCTCTAGCAAACCTAGCAATTCAAAAACAAGAAATTTCAAGTAGATAAATAGGTACCACTTCGGTGGGAAGGTATACAGTCTGCTACATGTCAACGGAAATGTTTGCAGATGCAGTCAGTGCTGGCTCTTCAACTATAAACAGAGATGAGCACTGAAACCTAGAGTTAGATATGACTCAACCAAGAGTGACCTTTACCTTTACCAAGATTGCATTAATACCAAGTGTTAT
The DNA here is from genome assembly GCA_035047305.1 of Bradypodion pumilum. Classification (NCBI taxonomy): domain Eukaryota; kingdom Metazoa; phylum Chordata; class Lepidosauria; order Squamata; family Chamaeleonidae; genus Bradypodion; species Bradypodion pumilum. The sequence goes on from JAWDJD010000003.1 coordinate 262,019,470, forward strand.
ACACAACAATAATTTCAAACATAGTTTATAGAGATATAAATCAAAATACTGTTAGAAATTAGATGGTTTCATAATAATGGTAATATAGTTTACACAGAGGAACCACACCTGTGTTTGCTGCATGTGAACAACGTCATTGGCTGCAATTTGTATCCAAGAAGGCATGAAAAATGTAATTTGTGTGCATTTGTTTAAGGTGAATCCCAGCTTGCCATGAAGTGATCCACACACTATGATCACGGAGCCATCTCCTGTGGCATATATGAAATGAGACATACAGGATTTAACACCGGGACTGCAATGGACTGCTACAGCCTTGAGGATATGGGCAAGGTGTGCCTTCACAGCCAGTCCATCTGGCATGGCCTCTTTGGCCTCCATGACCATTGGGAATTACAGTTCCTCCTCCACTCATTTTGCCATTGAGCCCAATATGATGGTTTACAGTGGCATTTCCTCCACTGATGGGGACCATCACCCTACCTAAAGGGGCTCATCCGCCCATAGCCATTGGCCGCTTTAGGGAGTCAGGTTATTTACCACCATCCAATGCTTGGCATTGAGTTGCTGGTTGTACAGTCTACTCCATTACCATAGCGGGATGTCTGACCAGTCATTTGAACAACAAAACAATGCTATCATGTGTGTGTTTTCTCAGAAGCCCCTGTATGTCCAAAAAGACTTATTTATGAGTACTGGTAATTATTCTTGTAAACATGACGTAAAACACATACACAGAGAAAGAGAGTCAGAAAGATTGAGAGAGAAAAAAATACATACCATAATTTAATATTATATATGCAAATAACATCTAATGGCCTTTCTATGAAAGAAAACCCAGAGAAGCTTCAGAACCATAGTGTCATAAAATTTCAATCTATACTAAACAAATCCAAAACAAACAGAATAAAGAGTAGGCATAAGCTTTTGCTATCCCATAGTTTGGCTTTATTGCTCTCAGTGCACTAGCTGTGCAACTGACGATTGTAACAAAAGGAAATATGTAAGCTCCAAGTTCAGCTGTATTTATCTAAAACCAGGGTTTCTTTTTTCCCAGCATCACGAAGTCCAATTATTGTCTTTCTACTGCTGCTATTTTTTAATGAAAAAGGAAATTCTTTATGCATCATGTTGTCTACAATATGGAGTTCCAGAAGCTACTGGAATGGTTTCTTCTTCATCAGCAGCAACAAAAATCAACTCTTCAGAAAGTCCTGGCAAGCTCAGACTTTAAAATATTTCAGAAAGTTTTAGAAACCTGCTTTACCTTGTTAGCTAGTGCCTTTTGATACCATTGGTTGTATTAACTAGTTTAATCCCTTATGATTAATTTTAGAAATTGTATTTATATTCACCAAAACCCAAGTTCCATACATAATATATAAAGTCTAGTAACTTGCTTCACATTCGGTTGAGAGCAATCGAGTGTACACTTGCAGAAAGCATATCTGAAACAGCTATTCTTTGTAGGCGCACCCCCCAATAAAGGACTCAGACACCAATGAAAGTGGATAACGGCATTGGGCCACATTTATTGATTCATGCCCTAGTCCGAATTATAAATTTCTATTGGTAATAACCAATCATAATTCTTAAGGCAAGCAGGCCGAAGTAACACTGGTAAGGTACCACCCAAAATTGCCAACGGCAATTGCTACAATGTATCCATTTGTATCAATTTGTTTGTTGACAACAAACAAATTGTTGACCGTAGTCAATATCTAACTAATGACCCCACCCTCTGACGCGTATCCGTAAAATCACGGGGTGATGCATGCTGTCTAGCTATAGCCATCACCCCGTCGCCTAATTCGTCATTGACCGGACAACGTTTAACCAACTTATGCCTGTCTAGTGTTGTCCAGTCAATTGCGAACTTGCCGGATACCTGTGGGTCATAATGTTTACCTTACCAGTGCTACCCGCCACACGGAGGGGCTTCAAAGAAGGCTCGACGCCCCCCCCCAGACCGTCAGCTCGGTCGACAGGCCTGCTCGCCAATCACCCAACAGGAGGTCCATACCTCCTCGCGACAGATGGACCCCATCCCCTGCATACAGGTCATAACTTTGGAGGCTAATAGCGGGGTGACGACTGACCCTCCCCCAAGCCCTGTCGACAAGGAAACGCGCCACTGCCCTATTCACCATGCGTCTAGCGCGGTCAAGGGCCAGGAGGTCAACGCCCCCTCTGTAGGAATGACGCGGGACCATGTCCGACCAAACAAGGGTTGTGGCGGGCCAGACGTAATGCAGGTAGGCGAGGTCCTCGCAAATCGCGTGCTTCAGCGACTAGCCGGTGACCTGGCCCAAATCATTGCCCCCCAGGTGTATGATCAGAATGTCAGGCGGGTCAGCATTCAGGCCTGAAAAAAGGAAAGGCAGCAGCTCCCGCCATAACATCCCAGGCTTACCATGCCATGTGAGACTTGCGTATGCACCCAGTCCCAGTTGGGGTCCCCACTATGTCGCCGCAGCATAACGCGCTGCCCTGTGCACGTAGCTATGGCCCACCAGCCATACTGTCACCGGTGTAATACGACACCCCGGGTCTGTAAAGGAAAAAATGAGGGAAATAGGTAAGGTGACCGGGTCGGTACTCACGGGGGGAGTGGGCGCACATAAAATTGAAAACATTGCGATCCCCACCGTCCCATACTACGTATGTCAGCCCCTGAGTACCCAAAAGCCGCAGCGGTCGAGGCCGCCCCTATACGGAATGAATGAGTGCCATAGCGGGCGCCTGGGAGGCCCACACTGGCCAGTGCTTTGCCCGTCACCCTCCAAAATTGAAATTTAGTAAGGGGAGACCCATCTTGGTGACAGAAAAACGGGCCATGGTGCGTGCCACGCAGTGCCAGGAATTCCTGTAGGGCACCAACCGGACAGATGTCTGCCAAAGAACACCGTAGCAGTCGCACACCACTGCCGACGCCATGCTGATCGGTCTTAGAGGAACGTATCCTCAACTGAGCCCAGTCTTTGGCTACACAGACATCCTCGAGTTCCAGTGCCCTACGACTTGCATCCGCCTTAGACAGCATCACAAGCTCGCTGATGCGGAGCGCTCCAAAAAATGCCACCGTTGTGGCCGCACGGAACAGGGCTGCCTCATATGCATCAAAACAGAGGCAAGGCCAGCCCCGAGCCAACTGGGTAAGGACCCCTGGGGAAATCGGGTGGCGGTCATCCGGGCAACGCCCGCGCTCGCGCACCCACCCCTCCAAAACATGTCTCACACGGAAGTCAGAGGTGCTGTCCACATGACCCCCCACCTTGGCCATAAAAGCCAACGCTGAAAGCTTGGATGCTATGGTGCGAGGTGCAAGGCCCTGAGAATGCAGGTAAACCATGAACCGCAGGACATGGGTTACCGGGATTGGCCAGGTTACTGGCAATTGAAATCGAGTACAAAATGCCCTGAAAGAATTAATTGCGTGATGATACGCCTTACGGGTGCGTGGGGCTAGTGACAAGCCAATCGCCCGGTTCACCTCTCCTTGCCAATGGTCCATATCTCCTCCGGGAGTGGCGAGGGAAATTCCTCCGCATCCGGGGCCAAGGCACGGAACCGGGAGATCTGTAGGCGGGACAAAGCGTCAGCAATATCATTATTAACCCCTGGGACGTGCCTGGCCCTGAACAGTACGTTGAGGCGCAGGCTGCGCAACACAAATTGGCGCACTAGATCCATAACCCTGGGCGATTTAGAAGTCTGTGCATTTACAATGTGGACCACGGCCGCATTGTCACACCAGAAATGCACGACCGAGTTGGACCACTCCTGGCCCCATAGCAAAAAAGCACCCAGGATAGGGAAAAATTCCAGATACGTGAGATCACGCAGGCGACCCGTGCCTGCCCAGGCCGGTGGCCACCCACCATAGGCCCACTTCCCATTGAAGTACATCCCATAACCCAGGGATCCCGAGGCATCAGACTGAATCTGAAATTGAGGGGAAGCCAGGAGGTCATGCCTCCAAAATGAGACCCCATTGAAGTCCCTCAGGAACTGTAACCAGACAAGCATGTCTGCCCTGATACCCCGGGTAAGCCTAACCCTATGGTGAGGCCTGGATAATCCTGCCATAGCGTCACACAAGCGCCGGGCAAAAGCCCTGCCCGGTGCGACCACTCTGCAGGCAAAATTAAGGTGACCATGCAGCACCTGCAGTTCCCTCAGTGATGCCTTGCGCTTGGCCAACAAGTCCGAGATAAGGGCCACTATCCTCGACACCTTATCCCGCGGTAACCTAGATGCCTGCGCTATCGTGTCAATCTCCACCCCCAGGAAGACTAGCTGTGTAGATGGGCCCTTGGTCTTTTCGGGCGCTAAAGGGACACCGAGTTCCTCCATTAGCGTCTGAAATGTGTTGAGGAGACGTGTGCACGTGTCCCAGCCCCGTTCACCCCCGAATAAAAAGTCATCCAGGTAATGGGCTACAGACCGGGACCCTGACCTGCGGACGAAAGCCCACTCTAGGAAGGTACTGAAACGCTCAAAAGCCGAGCATGATATGGAACAGCCAAAAGGCATGGCCTTATCAAAATAATATTCGCCCCGAAATTTGAAACCCAGCAATTCAAAGTCGCCCGGGTGCACTGGCAAGAGGCGAAAAGCCGACTTAATGTCGCACTTAGCCAGCAGCGCACCCAGGCCACATGAGCGCACCATGCGCAGCGCGTGGTCAAAAGATGTATACCTGACTGAGCAAAGGTCATCAGGGATAGCATCATTGACCGATCGGCCGGCTGGGTAGGACAAGTGATGGATTAGGCGAAACTCGCCTGGTGACTTCTTGGGAACCAAGCCCAGGGGCGATACCTTGAGGTTAGTGAACGGGGGTGCAGGGAAAGGGCCAGCGACCCTGCCCGCATTGACCTCCTTATTAATGCTGGCGGCAGCCACTTCCTCCCTTCCCCTAAGGGACAAAAGGTTGGGGGCATCCTGAGGGGACCTATCACCCATGAAAGGAATACGGAACCCCTGTCTAAAGCCCTGAAGTAGATAATCTGCATCCTCCCCCTTCGGGTACAATGCGAGCCAATGCTTGAGCATGTCCACATTAATTGGGGAGGGAGCCTTTCGGTGAACCAGCTCCATCTGCGGCAGTCTTGCCAGCCCACTGTCCGCCCCTTCCTCTGGCCCGCGTCCCTCCAGGCCTAGGACAGGCAGAGGCTGCATGGGGGCCCGCACAGGTGGGACACTCATGTCTGTACTTGCAATTCTTCTTACTGCATGAACCATTAGACGAGAAAGCCCAGCACAGCAGTCGGGCTGGAACCCCCTGCCCCGCCACTTGGCGGGGAACCTGTGCTGGAGCCACTCGCTGGACCGCATGTCCACAATAGTACCTTTCCCCTGGTGCGGAGCGCGTGGGCGTCATGTACAGCAGCCAAAGTTTCTGACATGGCTCATCCCACCTCATCTCAGGGTGCAGTGGAATTCTCATACGGAATTCCTCGTCATAAGCCAACCACGATGGGCCCGGAAAATCAACCCTTGCCCGGTAGATATTGTCCAAATACTGGACCATCGGAATTGCCAGATCCGGCCGGGCCCTCAGGTACACCGCCATGTAGATGAGGTAAGCCGGCAGCCAGTTGGCCCACGTGCGTGGTGGCTTGCGACGACGTGCCTGTTCCTTATCCTTCTCATCCTGCCCCTCCCTCTCTTCCTTGGTGGGCTCCCTGTTTCGGAGTGAGAAGATATCAACATACTCCCCTCGCCATATTTTCTCTCTGGTGGCCTGTGCCAAATGGTCACCCAGTGGCAAGGAATAGCCGGCTGTTGGCAAGGCCGAGACAGGCACAGCAGAAACTGCGGGCATCTGGATAGGGGCTTGAACTAACCCAGCCACCCCCAAAACATTCCCCACAGGGTAGGAAATGCTACCCACCCCGGGGCCCTGGGTGGTGGTTGGCATCGCCTGTTGGTGCGTCGGCGGCTGTACCGCCAGACCACCCATGCAAGGCCAAGGCCATTGGAAAGCCCCCCCCCCAACGTAGCCACATGTGTAGGTGCACTAGTTTGTACCGCATACTCACATGCTGCACCCCCGCGGGCCGCCCCCACCGGGGGTTCCGGCCCACTGGGGGCGTCGGAGCTCACGACCGCCGTAGAGCTCGTCGCCGGAGCTTGACCCGCGCCGTCCTGTTGGTCGGGGAGCTGCGAGGCAGTGGCCGAAGTCGCGCCACGCGCCTCAAGCTGCTCGACCCGTCCCGTCGCCTGCCGCTGCCCAGCAGACGACGCGTCCAAGCGCACCCCAAAAGGAGCGCCAGCGTGGCTGGCCCGAGCGAGGGAAGCCTCAAGTGCCGCCACGCGGGCCAGCAAGGCCTCGACACTGGCCTGGGGCCACGGGCCAGCCGGCCCGCCCGTTACGGGCGTGGGTACAGGCCCTTGCACCCCGGGGCCCGAATAAGGCCATGACCCCACACCCAGGCCCGGCAGGGCCGGCGTGGGCATCTGCCAAGGGAGGGGACCACACCACCCCCCAAGGCTGGAAGGCCCCGAATTGAGCTGGGCCCCGATGGAGGAAGGCCCAGAATGAGCAGCAGGAGCGGCGTCCGCCGCTTGCGGGCCGCGGGCCGCAGCCCATACCGGACCCCTACTCGGGTCCCTGGCCTCCGGCCAGGGGGTAATAGACCCCATCCCACCGGTCCCAGTGGGAGCCGGCAAAGGCGGCTGGTGGGAAGGCGCAGCCGCGGTCCTCCGACCCGGATTGCGCCGCCGCACCGCCCGGGCCGCGCTCGCGGCCGCCTTCTTCTTCGAAGGCATCTCAGACGGACCTAAGGGAAGCCGAAAAAGAGGAAAATAAGCAGCCAAAAGGCTTCCCGCTCGAGGTAAAAGCGACGGAGTAAGAGGAAAACTTCTCCGCTCCGTCGCTTCGCAAAATGGCAGCTCGGCTGCCTCGTGGCCACCCCTTTTATAAGGGAGCTGGCCACGCCCCTAACTACCCGGATGCCTTCGTCCTGTGGGGGGGCTCCCGCAAAGAGCGCGGCGGCCATTTTGGCGCCGCGCTTGCATTCTTGTTAATACACTTGGCATTTGGCCACATTTCATCAACCATTTATGGCAGAATAAAAAAATATTAATATCAGAAGAGAAAAATGATTGTGTCTTGCAACAAAATGTCACACTGTTGAGAGCCTCTGTTCAGGGTTCCAAGTACACTACTCATTTCTAGAATATTTGATTTCGATTCCTCCCCATTATTATTTGCCCCATTCTCTGCCTGCCCTACATCTGGAAGTGTTTTGAAATCCTATCCTTCTATCACAAAAATTACCCCAAACCAACCTGTTATTAATCTCAGTAAATTAATAGGCAAAAGAGTTCAAAGTGAAACTGACACCCCATTCCAAAAATAATTTCATTGAGGATGAGGTGAAGCTAAAATGCAAGTATGAGATATCTCTGTGGTTGCTAGAACTACAAACTACTGCAGGGGCTTCAGGCAGGATACTTGACCAAACCAGGCTTTTCATTTATAGATGAAGACCTAACTTTCTGCAGTACTATGTCTATCAAGTTGACCAACATAGCCTTCATATAAAAGGCCTGTGTAATATGCACACATGCCACCATTAGATACAGGTAATTGAATATATACATATATCTTTGCTACATAGCACATGGCTATTTGGTTGGTTGGTTGGTTGGTTGGTTGGTTGGTTGGTTGGTTGGTTGATTGATTGATATACTGCCCCATTACTACAAGCAATTTACAGATTAAAACTTAAAACCCCACAAGATCCCTATATAGCAACATATATGTACTGTTTGCATTTCATAAGAACATAAGAACAGCCTTGCTGGAACAGGCCACAGCCCATCCAGTCCAGCATTTTGTCTCACACAGTGGCTCACCATTTCCTTCAGGGTATTCCCAAGGAGATGCCTTCACCTGCTTAGGATTCCATGGAAATGGCATTGAGAGATATCCTACCTATCTCTCCAACCCCAAGGTTGTCCTTAAGTATCCATAATTATAGCCATTGATACCCTTGTCCTCCATGAACTTGTCTAATCCTTTCTTAAAACTGTCAAGACTGACAGCTGTCACCACTTCTTCTGGCAGGGAGTTCCATAGACCAGTAATCCTCTGGGTGAAAAAGAACTTTCTCTTATTTGTTTGAGAACTAGTACCCAAAAGTTTCATGGAGTGTCCCCTAGTTCTAGTGTTATGCGATTGGGAAAACAGTTTTTCCTTATTTACTTTGTCCACACCGTGCATGATTTTATAAACTTCAATCAGGTCACCTCTTAGACGCCGTCATTCAAGAGTGAAAAGGCCCAACCATTGCAGCCTCAGATGGTAAGGAAGGTGTTCCAGTCCCCTAATCATTGTGGTTGCCCTCCTCTGCACTTTTTCCAGCTCCATAATATCCTTCTGGAGGTATGGCGACCAAAACTGTACACAGTATTCCAGATGGGGCCTCACCATAGATTTATAAAGAGGCAAAATGACACTTGCTGGCTTATTTTCTATACCCTTCCTGATGATCCCTAGCATTGAGTTTGCTTTTTTCACTGCTGAGGCACACTGGGTTGACACCTTCATTGAGCTGTTCACCAGGACACCAAGGTCCCTTTCCTGGTTTGTCGCAGAGAGTTCAGAACCCATCAGTTTATAAATGTAATTGTTTGTTTTTTGCCCCAACATGCATCACTCTGCACTTACTAATGTTGAAGCTCATTTGCCACTGTTTTGCCCACTCCCCCAGTGTCAAGAGATCCCTCTGGAGCTCCTCACAATCTCTCACAGTTTTCACTACCCTGTATAATTTAGTGTCGTCAGCAAATTTGGCTACCTTGCTATTTACTCCTACCTCTAGATCATTTATGAAGAGGTTGAAAAGCAGGGGTCCCAGTACTGAACCTTGGGGGACCCCACTCTTTACTTCCCTCCATTTGGAGAAGTGTCCATTTAGTGCTACCCTCTGTTTCCTGTCCCTTAGCTAGTTGCTGATCCAGGACAAGACCTGTCCCTTTATTCCATGACTGTTAAGTTTATTCAAGAGCCTTTGGTGTGGGACCTTGTCAAAAGCCTTCTGAAAGTCCAGATAAACAATGTCAACTGGATCCCCCTTATCCACAAGCTTGTTGACACTCTCAAAAAATTCCAAAAGATTAGTGAGGCATGATTTGCTCTTGCAAAAGCCATGTTGGCTCTCCTTTAGCAGCACCTTCTCTTCTATGTGCCTATTAATTCTATCTTTTAGGATGGTTTCCATCACTTTACCTGGGACACATGTCAAACTGACAGGTCGGTAATTTCCTGGATCACCCCTGGTTCCTTTTTTGAAAATTGGTGTTACATTCACTACCTTCCAGTCATCAGGCACAAAGCCTGATTTGAGGGAAAGATTATATATTTTGGCTAGGAGATCAGCAATTTCATCTTTAAGTTCCCTGAGAACTCGTGGATGGATGCCATCTGGTCCTGGTGATTTGTTAGTGTTTAGTTTAACAAGACATGCAAGGACCTCCTCCCTGATTATTTCTATCTGGCTTAATTCTTCGGTTTCCCTCCCTACGAAGATAGGCTCTGTTTTGGGCATGTGGTCTCTGTCTTCTTCACTGAATACTGAAGCAAATAATTCATTGAGTCTCTCTGCAATCTCTCTTTCCTCTTTAATAACCCCTTGCCTTCCATTGTCATCTAATGGTCCAATGGCCTTCCTAGTTGGGTTCTTACTTCTAATGTACTTAAAGAAGTCTTTGTTATTTCTCTGAGTATTTTTAGCTATATGCTCCCCAAGTCTTGCTTTGCTTTCCTGATTGTTGCCTTGCATTTGTTCTGCCAGAATTTATGTTTCTGCCTGCTGTCCTCATTCGGACAAGCCTTCCATCTTCTAAATGAGCTTTTCTTGCTTTTGATCACTTCACGAACAGCTCCTGTAAGCCACATCGGAGTCCTCTTGGACCTGGCAGTGCCCTTTTTCCTTTTGGGTATGCATTCCAATTGGGCCTCTGTTATTGTTTTTGTAAACAGCCTCCATGCCTCTTGGAGTGTTTGGACTCTCTCAATTCTCCCTTTCAGCTTCTTTTTTACTAGTTTCCTCATCTTTGGGAAATTTCTTTTTTGAAAATTTAAGGACTCTGTGTTAGATTTTATCAGTGACTTGCGGTCTATGATCAAGTTAAACATAATTGAGTTGTGGTCACTGTTCCCTATTGGATCAGTCACATTAACATCTTGCACCAGATCCTGAGTATTACTCAGGATCAAGTCAAGGATTCTTGTACCTCTATTTGGATCTTCAACCATCTGTCCCAGGGAACAAACATTTAGCATATCTAGGAACTTTATCTCTTTATCATGTGCTGAACAACAGTTCACCCAGTCTATGTGAGGGTAATTGAAGTCCCCCATTATAACCAGGCTTTCCTTCTTGGATGCCTCCTTTACAACATTCTCCAACTGCCAGTCTCCCTCAAGAGTTTGGGTCGGAGTCCGATAGTATATGCCTAGTGTTAGACCATCCTTGTGGCCTGGTACTCTTACCCACAGAGCTTCTAATGGTGACTCCAAATCACCTAGATATTCCAATTCATACGATTTTATCACTTCTTTGACATACAAGGCTACACCACCTCCCGTTTGCCCCTTCCTATCCTTCCTGTACAGTTTGTAGCCTGGGATAACTGTATCCCATTGGTTATCATCCGTCCACCAGGTTTCAGTGATGCCAATAATATCAATATTCTTATCTATTGCTAAGTATTCCAGCTCCCTTATTTTGTTCCAGAGGCTTCTGGCATTTGTATACAAGCATTTATATATGCTTTCCTGATACAGTCTTTTGAGTTCAGTTGCATTGTTAGACTGCCTCTTGCATCCTTCTGCTAGAGTGCTGCTGACTAGCTCCTTGCTCTGCTCAGTAATTTTTGCATCCTCCTCACTACTTAAGTACACACTTTCCCAAACCGGATGCTGCCCAGCTCCTGTCGGCTTTCCCCCAGTTATCAGTTTAAAAGCTGCTCTGCAGCCTTTTTGATGTTCAGTGCCAGCAATCTGGTCCCATCATGGTTCAAGTGCAACCCATCCCTCCTGAACAGATTTGGCTTGCCCCAAAATGTTCTCCAGTTCCTGACAAATCTGAAGCCCTCCTCTCGACACCACCGCCTCATCCACGCATTGAAGCTTCTGAGCTCTGCCTGCCTGGTAGGTCCTGCACGAGGAACAGGCAGCACTTCTGAAAATGCTACCTTGGAAGTCCGGGACTTCAATCTTCTTCCTAACAACCTGAATTTGGCTTCCAGCACAGACCACTTGGCCTTCCCAACATCATTGGTACCAACGTGTACCATGACCACTGGCTCGTTCCCAGTTCTCTCTAACAATCTATCTAGATTTCTTGTGATGTCTGCAACTTTTGCACCTGGCAGGCAAGTCACCATACGGTTATCATGTGCATCACAAATCCATTTCTCTGTATTTCTAATTATTGAATCACCTAGTACAAGAAGCCTCTCTCCTGCAATCTGTTCATCTACATGCACCTCATCAACCATATTAAGGGAGAGAACCTCAGTTTGTTCCTGTTGTTTATCTTCCTTCATCTCATCAAGTGTGATGAAGGAGAGATCATCAGGTGGAACCAGTTGTTCCTCTGTATGTTCCTCATCAGGTGTGATGAGGGAAAGAGCCTCAAATTTATTCTGTAATTTCAGACTCTCAGAGTGATCCCCTACTCTTCTCCTCCTTTGAGTCACATTCCTCCAAACATCTCCCTCCTGAGTTAGTGAAGGGCCTTCTCCCTCAGAACTGTGCCCTGTCTCTTCTTTGTCCAGCATAGTCTGCTCCGCTCTGTCCAAGAACAGCTCAAGCTCCTTAATTTGTTGATGGTTAGATATGCCGGCCTCTAGCTGCTGGACCTTCTCTTCTAGTAGTGCAACCAGCTTGCACTTGCTGCAAGTGTAGTTCTCCATATGCTTTGGCAAGAACACAAACATGGCACATGTATTGCAGGTAACTACAGCTGTTCCCTCAGAATCCATTTTAACAAGTGCAGTATTCTGGGCCTCAAAAATGTACATGTTTACTACCTTTCTATCTAGTAAGAGTATATTCTTCCTTTGCTCTTAGTTTGAAATCTCGCGCGCCATTAGGCACGTGGGCCTCTAAAGCAGCTCTACTCCAACTGCAAGCACGCCCAAAACTTACCAGTGCTCACTTCCTTTGTTTGGCTCTCCTCAGCATCAGCTCTGCTTAAGAGCACATGCAGAATCAAAAAGTAAATTTCAGCCAAGTAAACTGCAATAATCTCAAACAAGTCCAAAAGTATCAAGAAACTTGTATATATTATCTTTATCTGAAAGTAGATATATATCAGGTTTGCTTTATTAAAGAAAAATGCTCTTCATTGTTAAACAAGACCCAAAATCCTTTGGTGAGAATCAATTAGCTCTGTCTTCAAATTATTCCTTGTTGGGGCTCTTCTCAGTGGGGAGCTTTCTCCAAGTCAGGCAGACGGGTTCTGGAAAATTAGACAAGCAGTGCAGGATAGAGCCAACAATTCTGGTAAAATACCTAATGTAAAAACATCAGTCTAAAAATAAGTCCAGGGCATAAGGACTCATGGGAAGAAAGACCTGCTAAATTGACCATTAACAATGTTAAACTTCACACAGTCAAACAACTACTATGCCTACAAGCTCAAAATTCTTGAAGCTAGGAATGTTGGCAGCTCCGTTATTTTTCAAACAACCATCTCAACTTTGGCATTACTTTAGTATTGATTTGTTTTCAGTCTTTAGTCCTCTAATGTAACAAGACTCTTACTGAAATTTGTTTGATAAAATCCATGAAGTGAGTCCTTTAGATTCACAAACTCTATCCTTTCCTCCCTTTCTACTTAAAGGTATCTCATGCATTTTTCATCTTGATGCCTGGTATGTTTAGAGTCTATATTTACTTTAACAGTAATTTATCCCACCATGTGCCAAGGAGTGAGACAGGAAAAAAAATCCTTACGCCTTTTCACTTGGAAGAAATTCCCTTTGTGGCATTTAATCCCATGCAAATCTATGGGAGACTACAACCTTGCTACCATGTTCTTTCTACAATAAAAATTAGAAGACATTGCACACTGGGGCTGGGTAGATGGTGACCGGAGGGTGGTGAAATGGGTCTGAAAGTCTTGCTGAAAAATATTTTAATTAGTTAGTATAAATGGACAGGCAGTCTTTCTGACTAGTCTTTCTCACACTAGATCAGGCAAAAGGAACTATGGAATGGATTCACCGAAAGGTAGCTTCATTTTGACAGAAAGAAGAAAAACTAAATCTTTGAATGGCTGGTTCATTAATTAAATATTTAAATATTGGTTCATTTAAATCTGATTTTTTTTTCTCCCTAGAATGGTTCAAGGTTCCTCACAGGAAAAAAAAAACTGAACAAAATTTGTTTAAGAATTTCAAATATTACAATGTAATTGGACAAAAGTGCAACATGAAACAATTGAAAACATAATTTAAAATGCACTGATAATAGAGAATCTATATAGTAAAACCCTTACTCAGCTACAAATCGGTTGGCAAAGCCCTGAATAAAAATATATTTGCTTTCTGACAGAGCATCGTCACCTGTAACCTGGGAGAATCCAGTAAAAAAGCCTTCAAGTTACATGGGGATTTGAACATCATAACCTATACTTTGAACTATGACTTTTAAAAATGAATTATTATTGTTATATTTCTATTTTAAAAGAAAGAGAATTAGACAAGAAAGAAGTTTTTATTCTATTGAAGTAGGAATTAAGCTACAATCATTTGGTTTAGGTAAGAGATTGTCAGTATATGTGTGTAAAAGAGGTAATGGAAGGGCAAATCCTTCTAATGATTGTCTGCATTTGTACTCATCTGTGAGCTTCCTTTGATTTTGATGAAATTTAGAGGCAAAGTTGAATGTGATCAGCATACATTGCTCCCCATGATTTCACATGGGACTAGACAGAACTCTGCAACATTTCATAGGTCAGTGACAACTGATGGATTTCCCAGAAATTCAATTAATACCTATCATCATTATTAGGCTTTGCAATTTATATTGAAAAAAGAAGGTGATTTTTCCTCCAACTTATGCTAACCATGACTCCCCCCCCCCAGTCTGGAATATTTATGTTCAAAGCAGATTACTTCCCAGATCTAGAAAAAGCTAGTTAGAAAATGTGTAAACCCTGAAGATTTGAGAGTCTTCCGAAATGGAACAGAACATACTAAGCATGAACACTCAGCTGCAACAGAGTTTAATGAGCCAAAATATTTGTTAGCTGAAGCATCTTCATAGTGTTATAAATTATAAAATACTAATAAGCATTTTCTAACAGTAAATATATTGTGAATTTCCTGGAACTGAGATCTGATAAGGTATCTGACTGAAACACTAGTGTTTACTACACTTTTATTTTCTCTCCATCTCTTTTGGCAATTGAGATTTACAGGATCCTTTCTATTCTATGCCACTTTCTATTGTATGTATTGTTCCCCCAAAATAGGATGATTATTCTATGTCATATCATATTCCTCCCCCTCACTCTGTTTTCCACTATGTGTTGTTGTTGTTGTTGTTGTTGTTGTTGTTGTTGTTGATTACTCTGAAGGTTCATTTAATGGGCTTTGGAGTAATTTAAATTCTAAATTACACTAAAAATGAATATTGCATGTAGTATTGCTCATCCTAAATACCCTTATTCGATGAAAACTCTGTTAAAAAGCAGACCAGGTAGGATGAATCCATTCTGTATTCCCTGATTCACACCTCAAGGATAGGATGCTTCAGAGGAACCTCTGGGTGTGTTACTTAGCAACTGTGAAAAGAGGCTAAATGTGCAATGTGGTATTCTGGGTCAACCAGGTTTTCTCTTCATGGAATTCACAGCTACATTAGAAGGTATCCAGATTGGTCCAGGATATCTATTTGCACATTTGCCCTTTCTTACAGTTGCAAGTCATATTGCCAGTAAAAAGCAGCAGGCATATTGACAAGCAGGGCATGGCTAGGCAATGTCACCACTGCACTCCCGCACACATTTTAACCCATAATGGGATTGTCTGAACCCTCTTAATATGTGAGTTGAAGAAGAAAATGCACTATGGTGAATATATGGATTTAAAGTGGACATCATCAAAATTTCATGTATTAAATTATGGATTTTCTTCTTGTCAAAGCATATACAGTAAGTCAACAACACTAGAAGGGTGCATTTTAGAAAAGACATATGAGTAGGGTGAGTAGGTCACGCATGCCCTGGTCACCTCCAGACTAGATTACTGTAATGCGCTCTACATGGGGCTGCCCTTGGCGACCATTCGGAGGCTACAGCTGGTCCAGAACATGACTGCCCAGGTGGTGACGGAATGCAGGCATTATGCCCGGGCCTCGCCACTGCTTCTGGAGCTGCATTGGTTACCAGTTTGCCTCCGGGTGCAATTTAGGGTGCTGGTTATGACCTTTAAAGCCCTACATGGTAGTGGGCCAGGATACCTAAGAGACCGCATCACCCCAAGAACATCTGTCCATCCAATCAGAGCGGACCAGAGGGGTTCTCTAATTGTACCATCAGTTAGAGGGGCTCGTCTCTCTAGCACATGAAGGAGGGCCATCTCCGTGTCTGCACCGGCCCTATGGAACCTACTGCCATTAGAGCTATGGCTACAGATGGAATTGCTGCCCTTTAGGAAAGACCTCAAAACATGGCTGGTGGGGCACATGTGGGGCATTGATGGTAGAATGACCCCTGCCTGTTGGCTTGTCTGAATGGGTATGATCTCCCTTCTCTGTCTTTGGTTATGCGTGGGGTGGGTGGGTCTTTTAAATACTTTTTAATGTTTTAATTATGTGTGTAGGATTTATATGTTTTTATGGGACGATGTTGTAAGCTGTCCAGAGTCACCTGTCGATTGGGCGGCAATATAAAATGAACTAACTAACTAACTAACTAACTAACTAACTAACTAACTAACTAACTAACTAACTAACTAAATAAAATGCAAGGATCATTTATTTGTTGTTTCTTCATATATTCCATTGATAAAAGGGTCTATTTTTGTTTACTAAATGTGGAGAACCAGATGATAAAAAATATGGACCAACCAGGTATGGAAAATAAATCTAGAGAACCTTATCTGATCCTCCACATTTCAACATATTTTAAGATTTTGCAGCTGCATTTAGGGTTTTGTTTCTACAATGGAACCCAAGCATAAAAGAATGCAAGACAGCATTGTGACAGACCACTCACTTTTATATAGAAGATCACAGACCAAATTCCTTACATTTCCATATAGTGGTTTGGAAGACTCTAGATTAAAGTTCCAGATAACAACTTCTATTCTTTATAGATCAGGGGAGCAAAAACTCTCACACATAGGCCTGTTCTGTCCGACAGACAGTTGGCATCCCCACTACCTCCTTCAAGAAGGAGCCATGAATAGCAGATTGGCTCTAATCTCTTTCCCTTCTAGGTGATGATGAGGAGAAATGATCCCACTGCCTCCCAGCTAGCAGTCCCAAGAGTGCTCATTAAGTGCCATGACATTTCTTTGTCTTTTTGTTTTGTTTACTCTCTAATATGCTTAAAACACAGACTATCATGGCTACCATTTCAAAAACTGACAAATTAAAAGAATGCAAAAGTTCCTTGAAGTATTGTATGTGACCAGAGTAAGATATTTCATTATTCAGAAAAAACATGACTTAATTTGGTTGATATGGTCAAAGTGTCTGTCTGTCCAACCAGAGCGGACCGGAGGGGCTCTCTAATTGTTCCATCTGCCAGAGGGACTCGCCTCTCTGGCACACGAAGGAGGGCCTTTTCTGTGTCCGCACCAGCCTTGTGGAACCTCCTGCCAGTAGAGTTGTGGGAGCAGATGGAGCTGCTGCCTTTCAGAAGAGAATTAAAAACCTGGTTGGTGGGGCAGGTGTGGGGCTCAGATGGAAGAGTGGCCCCCGCCTGCTGGCTTATAAAATGAAGCCCCCATCTTTTTAATGTGGGCAGTTTTAATGTGGTTAGTTTTAATAGGTGGGTGGGTATGTTGGGGTTTTAATTGTTTTTAATATGTATGTTTTAATTTTGTTGTGAGCCACCCTGAGTCGGGTTTGCCTGATTGGGCGGCATAGAAATTTTAACCATAAATAAAAATAAATAAATAAATAAATAAGTGATCAGCAACTAATCAGAGCATTATTGACTGAATTTCTGATTAACCAATAGAAAAGGAAACTAAGTATTTATCTACATAGCCCACAGTGTATGGAGGAAAATGTTCCTGCCTGAAAACACCAGATTGAATGCAGATTTGGTCATTATTAGACTAGCCTAATTTAAATGATTTCAAAGAATCCCTTCTAGGGATGCTTAAGTATGGGTCCAACCCATTAGGATGAGTCTTCTTAAAACACCTATTTTATTATTTGTGAGATTATTAGGGAATATTGCCAGCACCTGTTGTTTCTGAATGAATCTCATAGTTCATGGCGGGGTGCACAGAAAGAGCCTCATTGAAGATTGTGGTATTTTTGAACCACAATCAGGTGTACCCTGGTAACAGCTAATCTTTCTCACAGTTGGTTAGGCAAAAGGAATTGCAGAATGAGCTCACCAGAAGGTACCATCATTTTGGCAGTTTCACATCTGGTCTAGACATAGAAGAAGAAGAATAGTTCATGGGCATGTCTCCAGTTTTGCCCTTTCTCCAGATAAAATCAGTAGGAAATATTTTGATAGAAATAATAATTCTTATTACTTCAATGAAACAATTGTTGCAGTAGCACTGGAAACATTAACACATTAAACAATGCATTCAACCAAGAAGTCTCTCAGTAATTGCAGAAGAATATCCTGCATTCACAATACCAATAACTGCAGCTGTCTGAATTTCAGTCATCTAATTAATGCCTAAGATTCTGTTCCAATTCCATAAAGATTTGGGGCTTGCTTCAAGTTCAACTTCATTAACTTCTATGGAGACATTTGAGATGAATCTGTTCAGCAGGGCTGGCACCAGATTATGCATGTTGATATTAGTTGCTCTGCTTCAGACTGCAAGATGACTCAGGATACCAAAAGGCTAGGTATGGCTATGGGAGGTTCCATCCACATCTACACAGGGAGAAATATTACCAGGCTTTATCTGTTGCCTTCCTTGTGTGCAGAATAAAGTGGACAAACGGTTGTGTTCTTCTGGCTGTACAAAGCACAGCCTATTAGAATCTCTATCAGCCCTGGAGAATCCAAAGGTTTTACTAGTGACAGACTAACACAAAGACTTAAATTTTTCGCTGGATTTTGAGCAACAGAATTGAACAAGGAAAAAAGAGGAAAATAGAAACTTGTCAAAAGTGGGTATTTGATTAATGAGAAAGGGAGAATGATATCATCATTCTTTTTTTTTTATTACACAGCATGCCCTAGACATTTGAAGTGGCTGCAAAAAGCAGGAGCAGATGGTAGCCTCAAGGGCACCATTTTTCACACAATGCATCATTAGACAATGTTTTGTCAGCATTGTTTTAGATGCACTATGGATCTGAACCCCACCAATGTGTAAGAAGAAAAAGTTTGAAAAAGGTTTGCCATTCTAATTTCACTGGTACCATTCCACACTCTCCAAGAAATTTTGTATGCTTCACATGTCCCTAATGCCATTAAATGAGGTTTCCCAGCTTTGCAGCTTGCAAGCTGTGCTATGAAAGTGGCCCACTACCTTCATTCTGCCTGCCATTCGTACAGGCTGCAGGGAGCACATCCCTATATTTTTATACCTGGAAAGCAATGATGGACTGAGCACAGACTTTGTCCTCAGTCATATTCTTGAGGTTCCAAGTTCATGTCTTGGAATCCTTGGCAATTCTGAACTGAACCACCCACCCACCCCATCCTCCAGCGTGAACCCTCTATTGTTGATTTCAACTCTGCTGTGAACAAAATGATATACAGTAATGTTATTCAGCCATTCCATATGGCAAGTATTTTTGAACAATTTCACTGGCAACATTTGCAAGTTTACGAAGTTTAATTCACTGAAAAAACTGCAGAAAATCTTTCACATTTCAGAGTGCCATTATCGTACTTAAGCATCAGAAAGAGACCAAACAGTCTAGCTCTGCCTTCAGGTACTTCCATAGCCCCAGGAAAAATACACTGTTGTTGGGAATAGCAAAACAGAATGAAGCAACTTCAATCAGTTGTCTGCTAAACAAAGTCACCTGATAAAGATGGTAAGCACTCCTTGAAGATTATGCTTCCTAGCAGGCTTCATCTTCTGCTTAGAATTTGCAGTCATCTCTGACCTCCAGTCTTTTCCTTACTTCTTTTCTTTTCACAGGTATTGGAAAATGGCTTAAAGAAGGTATTCACAAAATGAATTTCTCAGAGAAGCAGCAATTTGACCTCTTTTGCAACCTTTTTATAAGCCAAACATAAAACCTATGATCATTAGATGAAAAATTGCAACTTCCTTTGCTGAGGTTTCAAGTTTCAAAACTCAATGGATTTTCTAATGAGGTATTTTTGAACCACAATCAGGTGTAACCTGGTAATGGCTAATCTTTCTCACACTGGGTCAGACAAAAGGAACAGCAGAATGGACTCACCAAAAGGTACCTTCATTTTGGCAGTTTCATGTGTGGCCTTGACATGGAAGCATGCATACTTCCTTATGGTTTTTAAATGAATATTAATGATACCATAAGTTTAAACCTGTCTGTCATATAGGTATTTCTACCTGTTGCTAATAGCAATAGTAACTAGTAAAATCCAGGAACATCTGGAGAGCCAAGTTTGAGGAACCCTGTTACAAACCATCGAGTCATAGAATTTAAAGTTTCAAAATATACATGGAATTACCTTTTGAGAAATTTAGCAGTTTTTAATTGTACTTGTTTCCCTTGAATTTATCATTGTCACCTGTCCTGAATGCCATTGCTTTGGTGAAAAGTGGGACATAAATTCATTTAAATAAACAGCATAATCAACTAAGATACAACAGAGTAGAGATACAGAATGAAACTACAGTAATTCAGCTTTCTCAAGCAAAGTTTTGTATGAGAAGTAACACAGAAACATGTTAGGATGTTTCAACTTAGTTTACGGTTATCAAACAAAACATGAAAATCATGCTGTCTGGAGTCAAAGATGAAACATGATGACAAAAACAATTTTACGTCAAGGAAAAACACAATGCTTTCACCTCTTTCTTTGTATAGCATATTTAATAACACGCTGGTTGGTTAAAGTTACCATATATCCACCACTTGAGGAATGAATGTCTCATCTAGCTTAAGAAATTTAACCAGACATTAGGTATGTACTTTCAACCCTGTATTGACTGACAGACATCATGGATAATTACTTACTTAAAATAAAAGATTAATTAAGGTTCCAACAAACCTGGATTTTACACCAAGCCCATTACTTTATAGTAAATAGCCACATAAGGGTCAGAACCATTAACTTTAATAGATTTTTTATTCCGCCCACAGACCTTTGAAACACAAGCATTTGTAAACTGGTTTTCATTAATTCTGTAGAGGAACAAGATATTGTTCTTCTATATATAGCCATATTTTAAAAAACTAATTATCACATTATTCTTGATAATTACAGTAATTTATCAAAATATGCTCCACCAATTTTTTTAAAAAAAATACTTTCATGCAGTGGAGAAGCTGTCAAGTCCCATTTTCTTATTAACAGGGCAGAGGAAACTATACTCATTTTATTATGTACATCTAATCATAGTCAGCTAAAGTTGGCAGTAGAAATGACATGGGCAAATTCAGAAATAAATCAATGACATGTAAATGCTTTTAGGTTGTTAACTTTCAAGCCTGATGCAACCGGCAATATGTTCTTCCCTTGAAATAGTGTCATTTCTGTCAATCTACTTTGACATGAACCCAACGTAATAACAGTCAAGCTATTGTACCTGCACAGATAATTCCACATTGTCATTGTTGTTTAGAAAGTGAGCTGCAACAGCTCTGTTAAGGGCAAACTATAATACTTCTGTATATCATACTTTTTGTTGATTTCCAGCAAAGTCCAATTGTACTGTAAGAAGTTGAAGCTCCATAGTGTTCTTGGCTGAATATTTTCATCTTCACCAAAGGAGCATTTGACCAAGTTTTCTTTCAGAAAAATAAATAAACTAGTGGAAGTGAGTTACCTTAAAAAAAGAGTTCAAGGACCGGTGAGAGATACTGTGCTTATTACTCAAAATTATGGGCTACAATCGTCCATATATAGCCTTTCAGATACTGAAGTAATATCCCCACCCCTTGTTAGTAGGAAATGCAGGGTCAGACTTGTGACAGTCTGTAAATCCAAGAAAAAAATGTAGAGGCATGCCAGCTTTCACAGAACTAGTAATGTTCACACCATTTTTTAGTGTTTCTGGCATCCATGTGCCTGAAGCAATATGATACAGCTGGATTGCCTTTTTCCAATGTATCCTCTGGATATCTGTTACCTTGCATTATGGGCATTTTTGTTGTTGTTCAGTCGCACAGTCAATTCTGACCCTCTGTGACCCCATGGACTGTTGCCCGCCAGGCACCTACACCATTCTCAATCTGCCCAGCTCTGTGCCCATTGTGTCAACAATACCATCTAGCCATCTCATCTTCTCCTGTCCCCTTCTTCTTTTGCCCTCAACCTTTCCCAGCATCAAGGCTTTCTCAAGTGAATCCTCTATTCTCATTTGATGTCCATTGGATGAGGAAGGAATAGAAAGTTGAGAAAAGTCAAATTAACTAGTATTGACTTCGAGAATTACATAGTCATATACTTCCTTTGTGAATACTGACTGATCTGTAAGATTTTTGTTATACCCGCAGAGGAAATTATTGATTTACCTTTTAAAAAATACAAGTAAAGAACAAGACTGGAATTTATATTTGGATTATAGTCTTTATTTTTGTACCAGTATATTTTTCTTCAGTAATGGTTACCTGTTGCCATTGAACAATACCATCTAGCCATCTCATCTTCTCCTGTCCCCTTCTTCTTTTGCCCTCAACCTTTCCCAGCATCAAGGCTTTCTCAAGTGAATCCTCATTTGATGTCCAAAGTACTTTAGCTTCATCTTTACTATTTAGCCTTCCAAGGAGCAGTCAGGGTTGATTTCTTCTAAGGTCGACCTATTTGTTCTCGCTGTCCATGGACTCTCAAAACTCTTATGGGCATTAGGACTGCTCCTTTTTTAGTTTGAGGAGGTTGCTTCACTCTCTTATTACACTGTCCATACCTGTTGGGCACTGGTGTGATCCAACTCATCCCCAACATGTGTCTTTAAGACCACCTCTGGGGGTTCACGGTGCTCTCTTTCAGCATGCTCCCATCATATATGAATGTTGGGGTGGGTGGGATATTCTTGGAGCTGTAAAGACTGCTTCCAATGGAAATGTCTGATAAGATGAAGTGGCTGACAAGTCACTTCAGATACTATAGCAATTACACTTATATACCATCCCATAGCACTTAGTGCATTCTCTGGGTGGTTCACAAGTTAATTAGCATTTTGTCCATAACATGCTAGGTACTCATTTTACTGACCTCAGAAGGAAGGAAGGCTAAGTTCAACCTTGAGCCCCCGTCAATTCAGGGATTCCTTGGTGCATAGCCCTGCAGTAGTGCAAATTGTAGATCCTCATGGATCTACATTACTTCTACATGGAATCCACTCCATACCACTCTCCAATTAATGTCATTGTCTGTGAGTGCAGATGGCACCTATAATTGCATGGTGATTTGGATTAGGTCCCAGTTGAAAAATCACATAGATTCGTGAGGATCTGCAACTTGTATCCATATTTTTTTTTGCCACTGCACTGACTATTACTTATTTATAATAAATAAATGCATTTCTTGAGCACATAGGAATGTCCTTGTAGCACTGCTTTGCAATAAATATTTGGATTTATATATTCCTGTGTCTGCTCAGTTGTTTGCTTTAGAAATTTCTACTTAGTACTATAAAACAGTAAATGTTTGTAAGTTTGAAGAGATTTACTTCACACTTCTCTGTGTTTGTGACCATCTACTTTCAAAAGCTAATAAAGTTTTACCGTTTTGTTATTGATATTCACTCTGTGTTGCTTTTGAAAGTGCAAGCAGGACAGAAGGATTAGTCCCTTCCCACACACATACACTGAAGGACTCATAATTTATGTATTATTATGTGCACAGATGCGACCTGTGACTTGATGGTAGTTTAGTAATGGGTCCACATAATAATCACATAGATTCATAGGGATTTGCCCCTAAGATTCATGCTTTTGCAACACTGCAAAGCCAAGCAATGAACAATCCAAGATTCTTCTTTTTTCCCATTTTTAATTATTAAAATACAAACCCCCACAAAATAAAGAAGAAAAACCACCACAACAAGAAAACCATTCAAAACTCTTAACAAAAATACATATAGTACAATACAATCCATGATTCTTCTATTGTAGTCTTTGGGCATAGATAGATTCTGTGACTTTATGGTTATTTATGGAACATTTCACATGAAAATGTGGATCCGCATGCCTCAGTTCTGTATTTTTGTGTCTCTGCAAAATTTTGCACCGAAGCATCAATGATTACATTGGTGTAGTCTGTGGGGAGAGACAGAATCTCTGATTTGATAGTGGTCTGGGGAAGATCTTACGTAAAAATCATGTGGATCCACATTTTTGCACCACTCTAAAGTCATGCACTGGATAATCCATGACTGACTTGCATTGTAGGCTGTAGGTGCAGATAGCATTTGTAACTTCATGATTGTTTGGGTAGGTTCCCAACAAAAAATAATGTGTATCCATGAGGCTCTGTGCTGTTGGTCGATGTTTTGCTCTACTGTAAATACATGCATCAAAGGACCTCTGATATCATGATTTGACAGTGGTAAACATCATGAGGATCTATGAAAATTCATGCCTTGGATCCATATTTTTGCACTAGTGTGAAGCCATGCAATGAATAATCCATGATTCTGTGGTTGTACTCTGTGGGCACAAATGGGAGCTATGATATGATGTCAAAATCAAAGTATAGGCTGTATATAACATTATATGCTGGGAATGTTTTTCCTAGGTTAATTTAAGAAAAGACGAGAAGCTTTTCATTTACTAGCCTTAAAAACACACAACCATTCAAGGGTATCTTGTTATCCAGATACACTTTTTTTCTCACAGTAATTCGATATCCAGGGTAAGTTAAATAAAAGGGTATTAAAACACTCTTCAAAGTAGCATACCTACTTGTCTAGTCTTGCCATCTTTCCACATTTCTGGCTCTTATAATAAGTAATTTCAGTGAATCAAAAAGTAGTAATATACAGTACTTGCTATACAATTATAGTAGTGAATTCCATATTACTGAATTATTAGAAAGTAGAGATCTCACCCAAGTTGCCAATTAAATATTAGGACAAAAATCTGAATTTGTTACATTTTGCTGTTTGAACTGTTACAGAGTCATGCTATTAACTTCCATGTCAAATTTTAAAATATCCATAAATAATAACATCCAATGATCCAACCACTGAAAACTGCAAAGCTTGAACTGTGAGAATTAGTGATTATCATGAAGTATAACTATTCATATATCCAAGTCAATGTGAACCTATAACAATTCTTGACAAAATTCTTAACAAGGTAATAAAAAAAATTCTGCTTTTCTAGACTATAATGATGTGTTTACTAATACCATTTAGATCCATGGTTCCCAATGTGGGGCACACGAACCACAGGGAGGCAATTTTGTTTTTAAAGGGGGCAATTCGAGAATGAGTTATTAGTAGTGAATGGCCTTTTAGGCTTCCTCCTCATGGATAGGAATTCACGTTTTGAATAATAAGAATTATATGTTACTGGGGGGTGGGGACACAGGATTCTAGAGATGCTTAGCTGGGACATGGTCAAAAAAGTTGGGAACCAGTGATTTAGGTGCAGTGTAGATCTGATCTGTCCCATTGTTTTGCACAGAAACAAGAGAAGAAGCTTAATACTACATTTTCCTTGTCTTTCTTCACCCCTTCTCTTTTGTTATTTTGTGATTTATGTCTCATCAAGTTGAATTGTACCTTATTGTGACACTAATATGTTAGGTATTAAAGAGTGTTTTTATTAGTGCCCCTGCTCAGGTGATTTTCCAATGACAAACAGGGATTTGAATCCACATCTTCCCATCTCTTGCATGCCACTTTATCCACTGCACCACACTATAGCTTAATAATCAAATTAATTTTAAATCCTTTTGATAAACACTACTTTCCCCACTTGGCCATGCAAGTACTGTAAAGTAGACATGGATACAATTTCACTGGCAGTTGAAATATGTATTTATGATAATTCAGGCTAATAATATCTATAATCCTGAAGGTCACTCAAAATAATGGTACAGTGAATAAGAGAAATATAATACTCACTTTCTAATAATTCAGTAATTACTATTTAACAGAAATGCCTGCTTTCTAATAAATCAGTAAATCATATCTGTTACTATTTAGCAGAAAACACATTACAGATATGGAAAGTGCATTTAGGCACATATGTTACTGAAAACAAAAGGTAAGATGAAACATATTTTTAAATGGGGAGAAATAGACAAAGTAGGGTAAGTAGGGCAAGTGCTTATATGGGTACTGTATTTGCCCCACTGTTTGGTCTGCTGAACAAGAGGATGGTTTTTATTTATTTATTTATTTATATTTCAAATTTATATCGCCGTCCACTCACCACGTCGTGGCAACTCAGGGTGGCTTACAAAATTAATATAAGAAGATAAGAAAAATAGCGTTCGGAAATTTGAGTGGGCGGTGACGTATCTCCTGGCTAGGTGGATAGAGTCCAGGGGGAGGGGCGGAGGTGTCCTTGTCAACCTGCACAGCCGGGGAAGCGGTATCAACCATCCATATGGCTGGGGCAGTGTCTTTGGCTGTTGGCTCCGTCGGGCGGCCATTTATCCACCCGGTCAGGTGGAAAGTGTCCAGGGGCTGAGGCATCCTTGGCCACCCACATGGCCGGGGCAGCATCTTCAGCCATTGGCTCCATCATGTAGCCCTATAATCCCCCCGGTCAGGTGGAAAGAGTCTGGGGGGGAGGCATTAACAGGCAGTAACAGCTACCCGCATGGCCAGGGCAGCACCTTCGGCTGTTGGCTCCGTGGTTTGTTTCTTTTGCCAGTGACCATATGACATACTGTAAGTGTGTTGTGTATTGGATAAAATTATGCCACCATTTTATGTTCTCCTCAGTTTCGAAGTAATGCGAGATTGGGGTATGCACCATTTTACTCCGAGAAGCGCGATTGCGAACAAGTCCTTGATCACCCCACTCTCTTTCAACCAATCCTGTTAAAGCCCGCCAAAATGTATATTTCCACACCTGTATATAAGTCGCTGTGGCACAGTTAAAATTGTGTTCTTAACCCTGTAATAAAGTTATGTGTTTGGCCTGTATTGCTGGCTGCTGCTCATTATTTCTGGAACACTAAAAAGTGGAAGCACAAAACAGCCTGCCCCTGGTGTTCCTGCTTAACATCTTTCTGGCTCCCTGTCAGGGGCTACTGATAGTGGGTAGGATTGCTCCATTTTGATTTGATTCCAGCACATGGATCAAACAGAAGTAGATATTGCTGCTTTAAATCCCCCATTTACAGTAGTTTAAATTCCCCAGTGACATTAAGCTTAATGATATTGAGAAATTAAAAATATTCTGCTCCTATATGGGGGGGAAGAGGAAGGAATTTTGTTGTTGTTTAAGACTCAGGATTTTTTTAAACAAAGCCTATTTTCAGAAGGAACAAAAGAAACAGGAGAGGACTAAGAGAGGGATTCTTTTTCTTTTCATAAGGATGGCAGGCCAAATAGAGTAACTTGAAATGCATATGCCATGTGGATTCAAGGATTGCACCAAATGGCTTATTACATATCTTACTACACAGACAGGTGTTCTTTTAGAATGAAGGAAATATGGAAAGGTTCTCCATAAACTAGGGAATATTATATAACGTAATGAGAATCTTATCTTGTGATTGTTGTTGTTCAGTCGCACAGTCAATTCCGACCCTTTGCGACCCCATGGACCATTTTCCTCCAGGCACCTCTGTCCTCCACCATCCTCCTCAGCCCGCCCAGCTCTGTGCCCACTGTGTCTACAATACCATCTAGCCATCTCATCTTTGTACGTCCCCTTCTTCTCTTGCCCTCTACCCTTCCCAGCATCAAAGCCCTCTCAAATGAGTCCTTCCTTCTCATTTGATGTCCAAAGTACTTTAGCTTCATCTTCACTATTTGTCCCTCCAATGAACAGTCAGGTTTGATTTCCTCCAGTATTGACCTATTTGTTCTCTTTGCTGTCCAAGGGACTCTCAGGACTCTCCTCCAACACCACATCTCAAGGGCATCTATTCTTCTGCGCTCAGCCTTCCTAATGGTCCAGCTCTCACACCCATACATTACCACTGGGAATACCATCGCTTTGATTATGCAAATTTTTGTTTTCAAGGTGATGTCTCTGCTCTTCACCATATCCCCCAGGTTTCTCATAGCTTGTCTCCCCATAATCAGTCGTCTTTTTATTTCATGGCTACAGTTGCCATCTGCAGTGATCTTAGATCCCAGGAAAGTAAAATCTGTCACTGCTTCTACTTCTTCCCCATCTATTATCCAGGAACTGATCGGACCCATTGCCATTATCTTGGTTTTCTTGATATTAAGTCTCAAGCCAGCTTTTGTACTCTCCTCCTTCAATCCAATCAAGAGGTTCTTTAGGTCTTCCTCACTTTCTGCCATTAGGGTGGGATCATCTGCATATCTCAAATTCTTGATGTTTCTTCCAGCAATTTTGATCCCATACTTCTATCTTGTGATAGAATTAACAATATTGACAAAAGATGCCAAAACAATCTCCCTGTTTCTTTTAAATTATATCACTCTGACATTTAAAAATCTATGCTTCTTTCAGTTTGCAAAGCTTTATCATAGCATTCCTAAAGAGATTACTGTCTTGTCCATTCATTATTATCTGTATACTTTTGGCCTTCAGCTGTTGTAGTTAGACAGTATCACACCCAAAAAACCTGAACTCCAATTTTGATAACTCATCCTTGGTGTAATACATTTTGATATGTGGAGGTTTTTTTTTTATTATCACTGATAACAACACTAAAAACATGTGCGTATGTCATTTTCTTATAAATAATAGAAACCATACGAGTCATAATATGACATCATCAATTCTTTAAAGACTCTAAACATCTCCCAATAGATGTTATTTTAATTTGACTATCATCCTACCTTACCTTGTATCTGTACCAACAGGGCCAGCTTTTGAATTAATGATTAAAAAATAAAAATACAAATTAACAGGGACCTGCTCTTAGACTACATTTACATTTAAAAAAATTATGTCCATCTTGTATTCGAAAACAATATATTTATGATTGGGGGAAAACTCTGCTGTACTGGGTTTTCCTTGGTCACTTGTGTATGCCCCACATTGGGTACCACAGATTTAAAGTATCTTATTTAGAAGGCATGGATTTAAAAAATACACAATCATGAGGAAAAGCTCAGTAGAGACTGTTATATCATTTTAGGAACCAAGGATTTTTCTTCTTCAGCAATATAGGTTTATTCATATGCAGAGATCAAGAAACTGATTGACTAAAGTTTATAAATTATTTAATAGTATTTCTGCAGGAAAAAGTAGTTAACATCACATATATCGTCAATGTTTCCTTGGCTGTGGATTTTACCCTGGGCTCTCAGCAAAGCTTTTCAAACACACTTAGCTCAATGTGCTTTTCAAATGGATAAATTCTCTAGAAACCACTTCTTCAGATAAATGTAACAGAAGCTGTAAAATGGATAAAACAGTAGAATAAAGTAGGCTCAAACTACAAAGAATTAAAATCAGTGATGTAAAAATTCAGATTCATTTTATGTGGTAATCCTTAGATTTGTTTTATGCCATTTCCTTAATAATCTGTAAAAATTTAAACCTATAGTTATTTTTATTTTATTTTAACTGGTTTTCTTGATGTGTGCATTTCTTGATTTACCTGAGAAGAATATGTATATCTTAATATATTTCATTCTAAATAGATATTTTGTATGCAATTCTGAAGAGGTCATACATAAACTTCCTCTTTCCCACTTTATCCTCATAACAATCCTGACAGGTCGGTGAGGCTAAGTGAGTGTGACTGACCCAAGGTCATCCAATGAATTTCACAACAATTCTGATGTTTCTGCTGATACATAAAAATTTTGACCATAGTAATTCAGGTGAATTTCATACTGTTCATTCCTTCAGCAGGTGAACACATTCATGTACAGATGAGAAATATTTTATCAATGTTAAAGCAAGACAACAAAAACAGCAGACATCTAGCAGTTTACCTCATAGGTTACAATACTGAAATATTTCCAAGCAGTTCATTGTTGTCAGTCACAAGCCAACCTTAGCGACACCAATAGCTACCTGCTATTTTATATTCCAACAAAAATATAGTTTGATTGCCCCAAACATTTATTTGTAGACAGTAATAATTTATGTAGTTTCAATGACTACACCAAGGCCTTTGATTGTGTGGATCACAACAAAATGTGGCAAGTAATTAAAGAGATGGGAATACCAGAACACCTCATATGCCTCATGAGAAATCTGTACACGAACCAAGAAGCAACAGTTAGGACAGAACACGGAATGAGAGAGTGGTTTGAAATAGGAAAAGGAGTATGAGAAGGCTGCATTTTGTCACCCCGCTTATTCAAATTATACACAGAGCACATAATGCAAAATGCAGGGATGGAAGAATCACAAGTTGGAATCAAAATTGCTGGGAGAAACACCAACAATTTGAAATATTCAGATGATACTACCCTAATGGCAGAAATTGAGGAAGACATAAAAAAAACTCCTGCTTAAG
This sequence comes from Bradypodion pumilum, assembly GCA_035047305.1. Lineage (NCBI taxonomy): Eukaryota > Metazoa > Chordata > Lepidosauria > Squamata > Chamaeleonidae > Bradypodion > Bradypodion pumilum. The sequence continues at coordinate 262,049,403 of JAWDJD010000003.1, forward strand.
TTGAAAGAAGAGAGTGCAAAAGTGGGCCTGAGACTCAACATTAAGAAAACAAAGATAATGGTAACAGGACCTATCAGCACCTGGAAAATATATGGGGAAGAGGTGGAAGCAGTGACAGACTTTACATTCCTAGGATCCAAGATTACTGCAGATGGTGATTGCAGCCATGAAATAAAAAGGTGACTAATTCTTGGGAGGCAAGTTATGAGAAATCTGGGGAACATAGTTAAAAGTAGAGACATCACCTTGCAAACAAAAGTCCGCATAGTCAAAGCAATGGTACTGCCGGTAGTAATGTATGGCTGTGAGAGTTGAACCATTAGGAAAGCTGATCGCAGAAGAATAGACACCTTTGAAATGTGGTATTAGAGAAGAGTTTTGAGGCTACCCTGGACAGAGAGGAGAACAAACAGGTCGATCTTAGAAGAAATCAACCCTGACTGCTCCTTAGAAGGTCAAATAGTAAAGATGAAGTACTTTGGTCATCAAATGAAAAGAGAGGATTTACTTGAGAAGGTCTTGATGCTTGGAAAGGTGGAGGGCAAAAGAAGGGGGTGGCAGAAAATGAGATGGCTGGATAGTATTATGTTGTTGTTGTTTATGTTTATGTTTATTGGATTTATACCCCGCTCCACTCAGCCCAAAAGGCCAACTCAGAGCGGCTTACAACACAATGATATAAGTACAATTACAACAAAAAATTAATATACATACAATTAATAAACATACAATTATAACAGTATAATAATACAAGAAAAATACAAAAATGCAATATATTCATAACAAATCAAATATAGACACAATAAAACAGCATGAAAATACAATAGGAAAACAATAATAATACAATACAGTAAGTTACACAATGAATTGTACAATAGACATTTGATTACACAGTCCCTCGGCTACTAATGTCCACAAAATGGAATCCCATGGCCCGCACATTAATGAACGGAGCCAAAGAAGAAGACAACCCGGCCCCAACACAGCCGAGGCCAGGAAATGGACCGGCATCTCTGCCGGTGCGGCTTTTGAATGTCCCGCCGCAACAACGCCGGTCAGCTGTGCTCCCACCTCCCCCACCGGCGGGGCGGGGGAGGGAGCCGTGGTGGACTGCGGGGGGGGGGGCGCAGCCATGGTCTTCCTCTGCTCGCCATGTTCGAGACACCATAGGGACCCTTCTCCTTCATGCTACCTAGGAGGCCACCGGGGTCCCCCCCTCGCTTGCCCCATTCGTGGGGGTCTCCAGGGGGCGCCTCTTTCTCCCCTCCCCCCAAGCTCCGGCCTTTCCCTCTAGGGCCTCCATCTCCAACGGAGGCAGGTAGGGGGCTCGCAATGGGCACAGAGTTGTTGATGCAATGGGCACAGAGTTGGGTGGGTTGAGATCATACCTGTCAACCTTCCTGGATTGGCTGGGATTTCCCGGTTTTCGGCACCGATTTGTGCCATTTCCCGCCCCGCGCTGCCGAAACCTCGGAACTTGGCAGCGGGGGAAAGGAGGTACTGCGCCACACTTCTGCGCAGGTCGCCTTCTTCGCATGCGTAGAAGAGTTTTACGCTTGCGTAGAAGGGGGCTACGCAAGCGTAAAACCATTCTATACATGCATAGAAGGCGACCTGTGCAGAACCGTTCTGCGCAGGTCCCAGATTGGCCGGAGCCGCAGTTGACAGGTATGGTTGAGAGGGACGGTGAAGGATAGAAGTGCCTGGCATGCAATGGTCCATGGGGTTACAAAGGGTTGGAACCAACTGTGTGACTCAACAACAACAACAACAACATTTATGGTCCATCATTTTGTTCTGGCCCTTAAGATTCTTCATTCTAAATTCTATACATTTAGTATCTATATTTCATTGTATGCCATCAATTTAGTTCTGACTAACGGTGACCCTTTTCAGTGTTCTAGGTAGAGAATATGTAAGTGATTTGTCAGTCCTTTCTTCTGGGGGTGCCATAGGACTACACAGACTGGCTCATCTTCTAGGAGGCACAGTGGGGAATTGAACTCCCAACCACTGAGCTATCCAACTGTGTGTATATATATATAATATATATATAATAAAGTGAATTTAGGAAGGCCCTTAAGACCCGGCTGTGCCAGCGGGTATGGGGCCCATCAGCTGTAACGGCCCAGTCCCACTGGCTGGTATGATGGCCTGCTGTAACACACCTGTCTGTTTTTATTACATCTGTCTGTTTTTTATTGCTCCTCTTTGTCCCCTGTCCCTTCTCCTCTCTTATTTTAACTTTTTAATATCACTTTTGGCATTGTTTAATTCTCTTTTAACAGTTTTAAATTTTGTCTATGTATCTTTTTCTTAAGGGGCTAGGGAGGTTGGGGTGGATATTGTTGTTTTAGCCTGTATGTATTTTAACTGCCATGTAAGTCGCCTTGGGTCATCCATGGATGAGGAAGGCAGGATAGAAATTTTTTAGATAAATAAATAAATTTTGTACACAATGATAATGAGTTAACACCTCACCTTTACTGAGAAGTTTACTTTGAAGGAAATTAACTAAATTATACCTAATAATTTAGAAAGGCCAAGTGAGGCAAGAGAAGGTTTATATTCAGCCTATTCAGTGCCCCATAGCCATCTGGTCCAGTGATGGCCAACCTTGACACTCCAGGTGTTCTTGGACTTCAATTACCAAAAGCCCATGTCAGCATTCCTGCTAATTAGGGCTTCTGGGAATTGAAGTCCAAGAACTCCTAGAGTGCCAAGGTTGGCCATCACTGATCCAGTCTTTTTATACAGAAGACCTGAGTAAAAGGGAAAGCCATGTTAATTTCTGTAGAACTGGAAATCTCTTGGCCTCCCTGTTCCACAATCTTCCCTTGAAAATGACATGGCAAAGAGAGTGTATTTCTCCTCCAACTGCTTTTTTGTAGCCAGTACAGAAAGTCACAAGAGGGATGATGATTTGACTACATGGAAACAAAACCCTTTGTCTTGGCCTTGCAAAATCCACACAATCCTTAGCTTTTCTCTGAGGTTTGGAGTTGGCTAGGGGACAGGAATTGCCAAGTAACTGCCCATATATTTCTTGTAACTTTGCCAACTTGTTGGAACACATCCTGGATTTTCATCATTAACACACCAATAGGCGATGCCACATTGGCCATGTTGATTCGATGTGTACACATATGGAGACATACACACGCACACCCCAAACTCCGCATGTACACTCCACACATTGTGCACCAGCTGCAGCATGTAAAATGGTAGGTTGTACACTTCATGCTGCCTTAGTATTTACATTACAATGTAGGTAATGTTTCATTTTAAAAGCTTAGATACTAGAATAATGGCCAAAGCTCCACTCCAAAATAAACCCACAAAGCCATGTTTTAGAACTAATGAGTAAATGTTATTCATTATATTGGGAAAAAGTACCCTTTTGTCAAAATGTTTTAATACCTATAAAGTGTAACAGGTTAACAGTGACACTTCCAACATGTAGCTTTTGGAGTAAACAACTCATCCCATTTTTTCACCAGAGTGAGATTCTATTTTCCTGCTGGAACAGCATCCACTGTGTCCCCAAATAGATTTTCGACATGCCTGATTTCTCTTGCCTCACCACATTGCCTCCCCCCCAAAAAAACAACAACAAAACACTATGTGACAGAGCAAAACTAAAACAAGTCTTTATGTCCCTCTTTCCTTCCATCCTTACACATTTTTGGAGTATGACAAACTATTAAAACGGAACTGATCACAACTGACTGCTTATAATGTGAATAAAAGGTGGCATGACATCACTCTAGCCTGCATAGTTTTCAGACAGGTGATAAACATTATGTGATGTTTCAGAAAGCACAGTTTTTTACAAAAGGCTGCAGCAATGAGAGGTAGAATGAATTAAAAGCTCCAATTGTTAATCCTTCTGGAAAATAATTTGCATTGGCTGAAGCCCTGTGGTACAGCTATATGTGCATAATGTGAAACTGAGAAAATGGTAGAAAGAACTCATAGCAGGGCAGAAGTAATATCCACTAAGCACTTCTGCAGGCATGTTGCACAATAGTCCAGATGCAAAGCGGTCAATCAATTCTACAACCATGACATGAACTACACAACTACTACATAAATTTCTTGATTGACTGTGTTTTGCTCTGAGATTCTCATTTTCTCACCTCCCCCTGGGTTATTGGTGCAATTAGCTAACTCTGAAGCTAAGGGTCTTGTGATATTTCCCCATTTTAGATGACAACGAGTATTATGTCAAAACATGGTGAGCTACTATGGGGTATTTGTGTGCCTTTATGATCAACTTTCTGAATGTGATGATCTTGGACTTATTTACTTAATCACCTCCTCTTCTACCTTGCAGTGTAGAGGATTCCACAAAGGATCTCCATTGGGATCTCTCCTTGCACAGCTCCGTGGCTCGCCTCAGGTCATTACTGTGAAGATGAAGGGCCTCCTTGATGTTATCAATCCATTTGATGTGGGGCCTGCCTTGGGATCCTGGTTTCAGCCATTTGGTTGATGTGGCCAAACCAGCATAGTTGACCCTTCTCGATTGTACTCCTCAATGGTTGAAAGTTCAGGTTCTGTCTGATGGTCACGTTTTGCACTCGGTCACACTTGGTTTTCTTCTTGACCTTCCTCAGATATCTCATCTCCATTGCTTGCAATTGGCTGTAATGCCTGGAGGTGAGCAACCATGACTCGCTGCTATATATGAGCATAGGAACAAAGGTTGATTTGTAGACGGCCATCTTAGTGGCCTTGCTGACTTTGTCTTTGCTGAGGAACACCCATTTGATTGCGTAGAAGAGTCTGCCAGAAGCTGCCACCCTCTGATTGATCTCAGGACTCACTTGTCCCCTTTCATTGACTATGGCACCAAGGTATTTGAAGTCTTCTACCTGCTCTAGGACCTGCCCCTTCAGCTGGATGATATGCTGCTTCTTATTCCTGGAGATCACCATGATCTTCGTTCATTGCCACGTTAATGGACATCCCTCTTTTCTCCATCTCCCTGTTCTACAGGTTTAGATTGAATTGGAGGTGGGAACTGGTCCAAGCAATAAGAGTTACATTGTCGGCAAAGGCCATCTCAGACATTTGGACTGGTTTCATCTTCCAATATCCCAGGGTCATTTTCTTAGCAGTTTGCTTTGTCCTCTTCATGATGTCATCATGTGCAAGATAAAGAGGTAGGGTGAGAGACTGTCTCCTTGTCTTACTCCAGCACTGGTCGTAAACTCGGACACTAGCCTTAAATTTATGCACTGTTTGCAATTCTGGTCCACTTGATCTTCATTCTCTAAAGCAGCGTTTCCCAAACTATGTTCTACAGAATACTAGTGGACTTCAATTCCCAGAAGCCTAAATGAGCACATTGGCTGATCAGTGCTTTGGGTAATTGACTAAGGCTTCTGGGAATTGAAGTCCAAAAATCAAAGATTGGGAAACACTGCTCTAAGGAATAACTTGGTACATTGCTCCTGTTGATTTTTTGATCCCCCCCCCCTTCCAATGGGAGGTGGAATCCTCACTACTTAAGCAAAGGTATACCCCATCTTTTTCACCTATTTTTCCTACATTTTTTTCTACATTGGATCACCTTTTCTCATCCAAGGAACTAAGGCACTAGGAAAGTCAATCCTTATTTTCATTAAAAAAATCTTTTTGTTCATCGGAACATTGGACCATCCATTTCCCCTAGGTCCATTTTCAATTTCCCCTAGGCCAAGACCTAGTTAGCATAGTCAATGATGAAGAAGTTTCAATCCAACTCTTTGTAGATGGCCACACACTCTGAACTATAAATAATTGGAACAATGGAGCTTTAGATTATAATTCTTAAATTTGTGGTTGGTCAGAAACTAGACATATGGAAAAAAATATAACATTGCTGATCTAGAGTTTATATTTTCAAATTGTAAGAAGGTTCTTTTTGAATTTTTAGGTCTAAAATGTTAATCTGAATTTGTTAAACAATTAATTTCTCAGCACATTTATGAACAATAACTCTGCAATCTGTTTATAGAAACAAAGTTCTGAATTGGGTAACACCTTTCTTGGATCACTAAAAAGTCATAAAGAGAGTGAGTGTTTGACTTCTCCAGATGCTTTTGCCAGACAAAGATGGTATAAAATTAGATTTAAGGTAAATAGTTCAAAAATTGGACCAAATGTGATGCATATAGCTCTTAAGGTTACACAGAGTTTACAGATTCTATATGAGACCAAGTGATGAAATGTATCATTTAGTCTTTTCTATCTCTGCAAGCAAAAAAACTGAGGTTGTGGTGGCTCAGAGGTTAAGAATCTCGCCTTGTTAGCCAGAAGGCCTGCAAGTTGGCTGTTCGAGACCCGGGTACTGCATGATGGTTTGTGCGTCCATTTCTGTCCCAGCTCCTTGGAAGCTAGCAGTTCAAAAACAAGAAATTGCAAGTAGATAAATAGGGACCACTTTGGTGGGAAAAGATCTTGGGGACATGAAAGGAGTCTCATTTGAGCACCCCCTGAATGGAATTTCTCCAGCAAAAATCCTTTCAACCCAGAATAAGTTCTGACACGAAATTAATATTATAGCAAAAAATCTGTTGTTCCGCCTCTCGCCTCCTGTTTTGCCGACATAAAGACTGTTTTACTATTGGGAATCTCACCTTACAACAAACATTTAATAATTTGCTGGTCAAAAGAAGTTGGAGAACTCAAAAGGTTGTCTTAGCTGAAACTGTTTAGTGATTCGGAAAAATATTACACAGAGGAAGTGGGCTTGATTTGCCAAATCTCACATTGAAATATAGTAGCTAAATGTTAAGGTGACACAATGTTTTGTCTTTTGTGGGGTGTTTTCTATCTAGCATCCAGTTCAGACTTAATTTAGTTTATTAAAACTTTGACCCAATATAATTGCCATTCTTGATTTGCCTTGACTGTTTTGAACCCACAACTATATATAATATGGCAAGTCTGAAATAATTTGGAAATAATAGAGAAGTTACGTATAAAGTATTTCAAGAAAAAGCCTTTCTTTTCTCAAACTTTGCTTTTATCCACTAAATGGATATTTCCATTTTAAATATAATCTTTTCCTTGAGGGACTGGATTTTATTTTAGCTCCAACTTCAATTAACCTTTCACTGTTTAGGTCAAACAATGGCAGATATTTAATAACAGTACTAGGATCAAGCAGGAAGATACATAAGCCTTCTTTCTGCTGTAGCAGATCCCACAGGGCAGTGTTAATAGTAAGGAAGCTTTCTTAAAGTGTGCTATTGTTAGAACAAATATTACAACTCAACCTCACAGAGGCACTTTTTCCAGGAGGTGGGCCTTTACCCTAGCTCTGTATTTAAACAAAGATCAGCTTAGGCTGCAATACTACATACACAATAAGTCAGATGAAAGACAGAAGAACTGCCACATCATTGTTCTGCATGTGTCTGAAAAACACTGAGTGAGTGAAGGAAGGCATGCTTTTTTGTCCCTTATAAATATCAAGAGGGCTTTCCTTTGTTCTACTGAAATCTGCTTGTTTCTTATTATTATTCCGTGTCTAGGCCAGATGTGAAACTGCCAAAATGACTTCACCAGGGCCATAGCCAGGGGGGGTAGGGGGCAAAAACCCTCCTGACCTAACAGCTCGCACCCACACCTCAACCCCAGACGCCAGTGTTATATATGTGAGTGTGTTGTGTATGTAACTTTAATTATTGCTCTAATGTTGTGTAATTGTTATTATGGGATCGGGATGATCCTCCATTTTGTCTTCTTCTTGGTACTGAACTATCGCAGGACTTGCGTTCCTGCCCTTTCTAACAAGACACACAAAGTCTTCACTCAGATCCGGTAGCCCCACAATCACCCCACTCATCTCCTAACCAATCATATTTTTCCCGCCCAAATGTATCCATTGTACAGTGTATATAAAGAGCTTTTGCACCATTGCTGTTCATGTTCGGTTTGCTTACAATAAAGCTGTGTATGGCCCTTTTATGCTGGCCACTTCTCTTCAATTCCCGAACATCAAAGAGTGTGACATTGTTGCCCCTCCTGAAATTTTTTGCCCCTCCTGAACACCCCACCCCACCCCCAAATCTAAACTCCTGGCTATGGCTCTGGTGAATTCATTCTGCAGTTCCCTTTGCCTGACCTAGTGTGAAAAAGATTAGCTGGCACACAAGGTTGCAGTTACCAGGGTATGCCTGATTGTGGTTCAAAAATACCACAATCTTTCAGGAGGGTCTTTCTGTGCACCCTTTGAACATATTAATGATGTGGTAATTATCCATGATTTTCAACAGGCTTTAGGATCCCTGTTTTTGGTTATTTTTTATCTACAAGGAGAACTTACGGTTGGAATCAGCAAAGCTACCTCACGCATTATGTGTATGACAGGCTAGCCATACTGTAAGATCTTGGCAGCTTAAGAAGACCACTTAATATCACCACCCTGCATTCCTTTAAAAGTAAGATTCTGATACAATTTTGGATGATAAGGTAATTTTTATTGTGATTTTAATGCTTATTTGTGTTAAAGGCATTGCTACTTGCACAGTAAAGGTCTATTAGAACTTTATATAAATAAGTAAGGTAGCTACTTCGTATGCATAGCCACTAAAAGTTTCCTATGAAAAAAAATCCTTCTCCTGATGTTGTCTCCAAAATACACCAGAATCAGGTTTGGGAAATTTGTTTGTTTAACCTCTTTAGATTAGATAAGATTTCCTCACACAGTTTTAACATAATTAATTCTAGTGCTCAGTTGAGCACATGTTTCTATTCTTAGGATTTTCCCTAAACACAGTCTTTCTTAGAGTAGGTCCATTTGGATCAATGGAGCTTACCGGACACATTGACTCTCCGTTGTTTCAAATGAGTAAAGCATAGTGCAATTTACAATAGCCAGCAACAGGATTTTGGCTTAGACTCACTCAAAGACATTTTTTTTTCTGCTTTCATAATTAATTTTTCATTCCTTGGATAAATTTTGTGAAATTGTAAACAGATTAATTTTTCTAACCACATACAGAACAGACAATTTTAAGAGGTAACTGATAATCCTTTTTATTAAGAGTTGAGTTGGACTCACTTTATGATGGTGGTAACAATCAAAAACATTTGGAAGGAACCAGTTTTTAGAAGCTGGTATGGAGATGCTTAGTTCTGGGACTCGTAATAATGGAATGTAGTTCATGATTTTTAATGCCCCCCCTCCTCCGAAAAATATATATGGCAGTCTCCAGTGTGAACAAAAGGAATCCTTCAACAAATTGAATCTTGAATAATACTGACTGTGGAAACATCCTGTACCCAAATAGAGTATGAAAACACATTAAAAATAGTGTGGGATTTCAATTTTTGTATTATTTTTTTACATTTTACAAGGTTTCTTCACATTTCTTTTAAACAGTATTACATTTGATTTTATGCAATAAATTTTATTTTATTTTTTAATTAAACGATGACACTGTTCTTTCACACTCTATGTAGCCTTGTCTGTCCTAATCTTGTGCTCTTAAATTCTGTCTCTCATTTAATGGTGAAGCTTTCTTATATCAAAGGATTTAAATATGGAATATTCTGACAGGAATTCCCAGGCACTTCCAATTCTTTTAAAAAAATAACATGTTTTTGGTTACATGGAAGAGCTAAAAAGTACTGGGAGTAAAGGTAAGTAAAAAAAATACTTCATTGTTTTTTATTATTATTTCTTTATTATGCTTCATTTATATTTATTCCAGTTATGAATGACCAGATGTCTCTTGATTTTACTAAACAGAGGTATAAAGATTTGTTGCTTTGTCAAAGTAGTTGCCTAGAGAATTTTGGGAGGTATGAATTTTTTAAAGAAAATGTTTTCTTCCAAGCTCTGTCCAAGACCAAAGCCACAGAGGCATTAGTGGTTAAATAGCACTTAATTTAACACAGCAACAAACTCATAACTCAGACTAGATAAGTTTTTTCTAACTCTTCTCATACATCAGAACTTAGAGAAACATGGACCTATGAGTGCAGTCAAGTGTACTTGACAGGAAGCCATGAGAAGCTTCACTTGAAGACTCTAAGAGTCATTATTATAAATTTCCTGTGTCGAATCCCACTTAAAGGTGGGTATCCAAATTATTAGTTAATCAAAGTTTCCCAACTTCTTCAGGAGCATTAAAATGAACAAGTTGAGAAGTTATCACAGTGTGCATAAGAGTAGCCTAATTTTTTTGGGGAAGAAAAAGTAATTTCTCCTGGAGTTGTGGTTTTTTTTTAATGCCCATCCTTTTCACTTTAAAGTGGAGCTAGATTTTCTTAAGAACACAGTAGTTCAATATTTGATTCCAGAGGATTTTGTTTTACTGTTTTCTCCATTGTAGCTGATTTTAATAGTTGTTACATGGATTACTGAACATAACACAAATTGATTTTTTAATTGAAAAGTGAACAACCACAGTTTATGCAATCAATTGTAATTTAAATATCTGAAGCCTTTTAGGAACACTATGAAATGAATCATACTAAATTTCTGCAGTCACCAACTTTACTATAATGTGTAATAAGTGCTGTATTATTCAATAAGATCCTGTAAGGTCTAAGATTTTAAGACCTTTTCTCTGGAGAATCAAAGGTAATTGCAGCTCTTTGAGAGAACGCAGCAGGACACAGATAACTTCCTTAGCACAGCGATGTGCAATGTCTTTTCAAGTGTGTGGGATGGTTCTACGTGCTGAGTTTCATTTCAAAGATGAACAGAGATATCTATTTACCATCCCTTTTGTCTTGCACCAGTTTTGTTTTAAAACCTGTAATAGGGTCTTGTGCTTTTCTATCTAGTAGATGCTGCATCCCCAACCCTTTTCAAATTATTTCTGTACTCAGCTAACAGAGAGCATGTCCAGATTGTCCCATGTGGATTGGTCTGAGATCCCTGTTTTTGTGGTCACTTGAGGAAAGGAGAGGAGCTAAATCACATCTAAGCCATCCAACCATGCACAAGCAACCTTTGCCTGTATCGGTGAAGTGACTGACAGCCACTTTACCATCAAGGCAAATGAAATTCTTTCCCTGTTCTTCTGCAGACAGTCAGGGAAAGTGTAATTAATTTTTTACCTCCTTGGTGATTGTAATAGCACTGAAACGATTAGGAGGGTTAAAACAACATTCTTCATCTTTCCTGAAGCTGTATGAAGCTTCTTGGTTGACCCTCCAAGGAAAAACTAAATGTGGACTATGGAAGCAGGACCAATTCTCACACTCTCAGAATATTAGCAAGTGGGCTAGATGGCCCATCAAGACATGCTCAGAGACTGGGCTTGATTCCACCAAAGCTCATGCTCAAAACTGTTGATTATGAGTCTTAATTGAGGAAGGTAAGGATTATCAATATTAAAATAAGCCATTTAAATCATTTATGTTAAGAACTGAATAAGAAAATAAGAACTAAAATTAATTAGCCTAACACAGGAACCACTTACTATTTGAAACTTATGACCCTTCACCTGGCTTCCTAATATATAGTTGAGAACTAAACTAGGGCAGAACTGTTCATCATCCTCTGTGCAGGTCTGTATCATGCTCTGGTTCATCCTCACGCACTATAAGGGAAATTGTACAATCTTTTCTCCTTGCAGTAAGAGGGAATTTTTAGCAGGGACTTAAGAAGCAAGAGATGATACTTTGTATCTTTTTAAGTAATCAACCAGCATTTTTTGTGTTGCTGGGTGTGAGATGTATGTGGAGCAGTAGATCAGTGGTGGCTAACCTATGGCACACATGCCAGAGGGGGCAGTCAGAGCCGTCTCTGTGGGCACACACACGATCACCCTAACACAGAGTTCACCAGAGTTCATTACTAGAAAGCCAGAGGGATACAGGGCAGGGCTGGGCTGCTCCCCTCCTCCCCTCCACGCTCCTGAGGACAATTTTCACACCACCCACCCCTCTGCCCAGCAGCCCAATGGGAGCTCTTCCCCCCTCCCCTGTCTGGGGTAAGGTGAGTGGCTGACATGTGGCGCAGACAGCAGCCTTTTCAGTCTGTGGTGAAGTTATGAGTTGTTTTGTCTAAACTAAAATCAGGTTAAATTGCCATTCGGGCACTTTGTGATAAATAAGTGGGTTTTGGGTTGCAGTTTGGGCACTCGGTCTCTATAGGTTCACCATCACTGCTATAGATGTTTCATACAAGCTGTGTAAACTGCAACAAAGGAAAGGGGCTTGGTGTTCTGATGATACAGCCACTGGAGAATCCTTGACTGATCCTTAGACAGGTCCTGCCTAAACCATAAGTAAGACAATGATATGACTTCTTCCCAATCATGCTGCAGGCCCCATGTTTGAAGAGTATTATGAAATTTTAACAAACTCAAAATGCTGCAGTCAGATGGTTGACTGGAGCCAGTGTCAGAAAGCATATTTGAATAGCAAAATTAGTTCCAGGCCCATTTCTGGGCCCAATTCAAACTGAAGTCCTACATGGATCCAGACTATCTCAGGAGCTAAATTCCTCCATATGAATTCTCCAGCTCTTATCATGGGGGTGGGGGACTTCACTTAGTGCCATCATCCTCAATGATGTGTTTGGTAAAGACACAAGAGAGGCCCTTTTTTGGTGGCTGTTTGCTGCCTGTGGAATGCAATCTTCTGGAAAGTCTAGTTAGTACCCACCTTCTTGTCCTCCCACCAGCAGTTAAAGATCCTCTTCTCTAGTAAGGCTTGCACTGTAATTGTCTTGGACAAGTATACAGTAATACCTTGGATAACGACCAAACTCCGTTCCACAAAGTTGGTCTCTATGCGATTTTGGTCGCTATCCAATTCAAATGGGTGATACCTTGGATAACAAGCAAAAATGGTTGTTATCCGAGGTTCCTATACCAAATGACTATTTTTAGCAGTTTTTAGCATTATGCGATGCATCACGTGTGCATAAAAACTGCATCGTCATCCGATGCAGTCCTTATTCAAGCTATTACTGTATGTCATTATCGGCTGCTGTACATACTTCTGTTTTCTATCACAATGTTTTTCTTCTGCTCTCCCCATCTTCAAATAATCATTTTCCCCTCTTTAACAGGAAGAATGAACTTCCCATTTATACAACATCTATTCTTTTCTCTGTCTTAATGCTATCCATCATCCATTAACTTTATAGCATTAAATATTACACAAAACAAAATTTATTTATCAGATGAAAGTTTAAAAGATACTGAGGTGCCACAAACAGGATTAGATTGCATATGTTAGGGTAAATAATGAGGTGTGACAAAACTAGATGGTAAAACAAGATGGAAAGAGCTGTTTGAGGGCCTGTCTGCCTGACTAGGGGGTCTGGTCCCCACTATGGGTGGAATTACTCTCATCCCCAGGGGCCGTGTTCGCAACTTGGGGCTCATTATGGAACCATTACTTTCCTTTAAACATAAAATAGTGATGTTATCTAAAGCCACCTTTTTCCAACTCTGTCAGATTGCACAGTAGTGTCCCTACTTGGACAGACATTTTCTCATAAACCTGACCCACTCATTGGTAATCTCACGGATTGACTACTGTAATGCTCTCTACGTAAGGCTGCCCCTGTGTCTGATACGGAGATTGCAACAGGTCCAGAATGCAGCATCCAGGCAATTGACAGTTATAAAGAAATCAGATCAGTTTTCCCCAGCCTTGGCAAGATTCTGCTGGCTTCCTGTTCTCTACCATGTCAGATACAAGGTGTTAGTATTATCATATAAGGCCTTATAAGGTTTGGGACCTTATTATCTGTCGGAAGTCTCTCACTCAGAACAACTCCCTGCATCACCCACTCATCGCAATCTGCACAGCTCCTGATGCCAACCTGGATGATGACCAGAAAGTAAATGACTAGAAATAGAGCCTTCTCAGTGGCACTGCCTACACCATACCTGTCAAGTATCCCATTTTTCCTGGGAAAACCCCTTATTTTTACCCCTCTTCCTGCCCATTAATTTCCCCATAATATCCCTTACTTTTTTTAAAAAAAAAATCCTGACCGGAGCCCTCACACGTGAAGCTGCAGTATATTTTTCCTGCCACCAGAGGCCGCTGTGTGGCTTTTCGCTTGTGGAAGGGGAGAGAGAAGGTGGTGGGGGCCTTCTGTAGTTTCTCTTTCATTTCCCTGCCACATGTTCATGGAGGCTTCATTTTTGCTGCTGCTGGTCGGAGCCACCATGGGACGGGAGTCTACTCTAGGTGAGCAATATTTCATATATGCAGGGGCAAATCATCTCTTGGTCTGGGGTAGAGACTTCTCTCTCACTCTCATGGTTTATTGAGCTGTCTCTGCCCTGCCTCCTGGAGGATTTCGTTTCTGTTCTAGAGTTAACATGGGAGGGGGGGATGTTGCTTGATCACTATATGAGTGAGAGAGAGAGAGAGAGAGCACCCAACCTTCTAACAAACCATCTGGAAGGAGATTAACTCCTCAGATGCTGGGAGGCTTTTTCCTTTACTAATTCCCTTCCTTAAGCTGGATCAGACATTCTCAGGTGTTGGTGCTTCAATTGGTTGCAGTGAGGAACAAATAGATTGGTTAATTTAGTGGAATTAATCCCTTGCTTCTCCACCCTAATGGGGGGGGGGAGTGTTTAGCCATATGCCGGGCTAGTTCATTAAAGCCAAGCTGCTTACAAGCAGTTGGTAACTCTAGGGGGCTGGTTTACTATTCTGCACTTTGCTTCCCAGGAAAAAATAATAATTAAAAATGAGTAAACAAGAAAGAAAGCAAAACAAAAGTCCCCCAAGAAGATGGGGGAAAGGGTTCTTTGGCCCACACAGATTTGTGCCCATTGCATCTACAATACCATCTAGCCACCTTATTTTTGGCCACCAACTTCTTTTGTCCACCTTTCCCAGCATCAAGGTCTTCTCAAGTGAATCCCCTCTTCCCATTTGATGTCCAAAGTACTTTAGCATCATCTTTACTACTTGACCTTTAATGAGCAGTCATGGTTGATTTCTTCTAGGATCGACCTATTTCCAACACCACATTTCAAAGGCATCTATTTTTCTGCACTCAGCTCTCACACCCATACATTACCACCGGGAATACCATCGCTTTGACTATGCATTTTTTTGTTTGCAAGGTGATGTCTCTACTTTTAACTATGTTCCCCAGGTTTCTCATAGCTTGTTTCCCAAGAATCAGTTGGCTTTTTATTTCATGGCTGCAATCACCATCTGTAGCAATCTTTGATCCTAAGGAAGTAAAATCTGCCAGTCGTATTCAACTCTAGGGTGCAGTGCTCATCTCCATTTACAGCCAAAGAGCCAGTGCTGTCTGTGTTTGCAGAAATTTTCATGGCCATGTGGCAGGCATGACTAGAGCCCAACAAGTCACATGGCTATATTTGGCCACGCCCATAGATTTGGCCACACCCACAGAGGGGTGTGGCTAAAATTTCCCTTATTTTCAAATCCAAAACTTGACAGGTATCGCCTACACTTTGGAATGCACTACCAGTGGAGCTGCACCAGGCCCCATCCCTGTACAAGAGGAAAAACAATGACCAGGATACAAAACTAAATTTCTGCTATGCAGTATTTGTCCAGCTGCAAGTATCGTACCATCTTGCTCACTTACTACAAAACAGAATTTTATGCCATCAAGTCTTCCAAAGCACATAAAGCAACAACCCCCAAACAGTAATCTGGCTTGATGCCCCATAATTTTGTAGGATGTCAGATAAAGATAGAGCAGATGCATTGTTTATATGTCTATGACTAAAGGCTAGAAATAGCAAAGAAACAGATCTCATTAAAATACGAGCAGACAGTTCAACAATGGAACACATTGTGCCAAAAGACTGTGTCCTCTCCTTCACCAGAGATATTTATTCAGAGGCTGTTATGGTTCTCTGTCAGACATGCTGTAGACTAGGAGTGCCCAAAGTACAGCCCGGGGGGCTGATGCATCACCCATTTGATTTGGATAAAGTCCATAATCACATAAAATCCAAACTTGTAGAACGGAGTTTGGACATTATCCAAGGTTCTACTGTACCTTCAATAGTAACTACATTTTTATTAGTGGCTCATGGAGCTTATTTTATTATCTCAGCTAGAGAAAGGGAAAGACAAAAAACACTCATTCTCTCAAATTATAGTCTAACACTATAATTCCAGATTGTGTGCCATGAGATAGTTGCTAAGAATTCCAAGTCTCTGTCTCCTATCCATTGCATTACGGCACCTGTGTTTGGAAAAATTATCATTGCAAGTTTCTAGATCAGGAGGTTAGATTTGGGTTAGGTCATACAATTATCACTTTAAATCATGCCAATTCATAAATGTTTTAGCCATATGATTGTTGCTGTAAAAGGCCTTCTTCACTCACTGTGGCCACCACCACATGACTAGGGGTGCCCAAAGTACAGCCCGGGGGGCTGATGCAGCCCTCGATGCCAATTCATCTGGCCCCCAATGCCCTCATTGCTCCTGGAAGTGGAAGTAAAACGCGTCCGTATGGGCGCGTTTTACTTACACTTCCAGGAGTAACAAGGGATTTGCGGGCCAGATGAATTGGTATCAGGGGCCGTATGCACGCCCGGGCCATAATGACTGGCTCCCTGAACCATGTGACCAGCACATGGCCTGAAAAGTTTGGGCACCCCTGCTATAGACAAAAGATTCATCTACTGAGCAAATGGTCCCTATCAATTTTAAAAGCTTCCATTTAGCTTCCATTTGACTTTAGATCTACTGCTGACACATATGAAATGCACAGTATATGTACCTTTCAACATTAATTCAGTGGTATAACGTAACATACTAAGACAGTATTGAGATAAAAAGTCTGGGGCCCGTAAAACATTGGATGTCTGTAAATTAAAATTTAAAGAACTACATTGCTAGAACTTTTTATAGTCGTAAATATCACCATTAGGCAGACATGAATTCACTGAAACTTCATCTTTGCATTAAGTGACTGAACAAAAATGTCTATGAGCACTTAACAGAGAAAAACAGTCCATGACTGGCATCTCAGAACATTACAAGCATTATATGCTCTACTGCTTCTGTCTAAATGTGTCTTGGTACCGGAAACATGTTTCTAACACCCCATTTTACTAACTTACTGTTTCTACAATATTGTACAACAGGAAGTCTGTTTTAAAGAACAGTATTCAAAACATAACTCCATGTGGTCTGGATACTTCAATTTTGCTGCAACTCGAAAAATGCATACACCTTTATTTTGCCATTCAGTTGTCATACATCCATACTGAGCATTATAAAATGTCAAACATATCTGCTAGTCAATCTTCCTGAATTTTTTTGCTGCTGTGAGCTAAAAGGATATCACTGAAACAGCGATAGAGATGACTAGGCAATATAGACTGTGTCCAGGAAACCAGCATCTTTTCCCTGGAGAAGAGCCTCCTCTTCAATGTCTTTTCTTTTACAATTCCCAAAGATAAAATTATCAATGAAATTTCTGACATCATTCTCCTGGTCTCTAAATAAAGGCAATTGGAAAGCAGATAGGAAGAATAACTCAGTGACTCAGAGGAAAGACACAAATTGAAGTAATGGAAATGGCAGCAAGGAAGTGATTCAAAACCAAATGGTGGAAACAGTGAGACAGTGCAAATGTAGTAACAATATTTAAAAAAATGATACAAAGCCAATACAGATAATAAAAAGATAGTTTTCTAGAACTACAGTAGCTAGTCCTATTCTAACAACATAACTAAGTGCAATGAGCAGACACGGAGTGCCAACATGAATAGCAAATAGTAGGTTCTGCTTAAGACATACACGCTCAACAGTTCACCATATGAGCCTAATCTGGCCCACTCCCATTTTCCAGTAATGCTTTCTCCTTGAAAGCTTATTTCCTTGGGACTGGGATGGGAAAGGAAGGAAAAGATGTGTTGGTAAGAACTGGCTTCTTTCCCTAGTTACTTTTCTCACACTGGGAAAAAAGAGTACTGACAAAAGCATACTCAAATAGACTAATACTAATATTACTATTCCTTGACTCTTAGCAGAAACACTCCCTTTTAAGTACCCTCATTTTAACTTCTGTCTCTTGATATATTTCAACTTCTTTTATTTTTGTTTTACTTTGCTGGTCTTGGACCATAATAAAGATTGATACTCAAACAGACAGAACATACCTCAGCTGAGTTTCAGCACACAGAATGTGCTGTAGATTCTGGGAAGGTACTTTAGGAGTTCAGTCAGCCACTGCTTTGAAAGCCAGTCGGGTTCCAACCTTAGGATTCAGCCACTTTTTGGAATGCCAGCCTCACTCTATTTCCTAACTCACCTTTCCTTTTCCAAGAAGTTTAGCAAAGAATGGACATTCAACTAGTACTTCAGATATCAACTGAAATCTGGCTCAAGACTCAGCTTGCTCCTGAAGCTTCAACTGAGTGGATTTGGCTTCATTCCCACGATACCTATTCTGTGCAGAAAGAAAGTAAGGGATGTGCATGATGAATCTAATGAGGGAACCAATTATGTTAAAGAAGTAACTGTATACCTAACTACATTATCCAGTCTGTTCAGAGCTTGTGGAGATGGGATCCAGATAGTAAAAAGCCTGCCCAGATTTTAAAATAATCAGGAGAAGTCTCATCACCCCATCACTGTTATGTTTTGTGAGGATAGAAGAGAGGGTCTTCTCCAATGCTACATGAGAAGCTTCCTCCCAAGGGAAAATAGACTTGTTCTCTCAATAGCAATAGCAATTACACATATATACCACACCATAGAGGGTTGCCATAATTCTCTCCCACCAATCTGGGACAGCCATGTGACATTATTGCATTCTTCAAACTGTGCATGTGTCACGGAGACCGCAGCTCTAAGATCCCACAGAATCCCCGTCCAGGGCGGGCAGCCACCATCAGTTTAAAAAAGCTGTAGTCAAGAAGTTGTTTCCCATATGATTCTTCTTGCAAAAGATGACTCTTGATGGTTCTATTTTTATTTCTTTTCCCATTTCTGCCCCAGCTCCTGCCAACGTAGCAGTTTGAAAGCAAGAAATTGCAAGTACTGTAGATAAATAGGGACCACGTTGGTGGGAAGGTAAACAGCATTCCATGCACTCCGGTGTCTAGTCATGCCTGCCATATGACCATGGAGACATCTGCAGATGCAGACAGCACTGGCTCTTCAGCTATGAAGCAGAGATGAGCACTGAACCCTAGAGTTGGATATGACTGGCTTTCGAGCAAGGGTGACCTTTACCTTTTTAAAATTTCTTGGGCCACTCTTTAAACCACCCTTCCTCCCCTTGAGGTCACCCCCTCCCCTTCACACACACAAACCCATTGAAGTGGACTCACCCTCAAACCCCACACGAGGATCCCTTGGAAGAACGTTCTAAGGAGGGGCCCAGAACGGCAATACAGCCCATGGAGCCTCTGTTTCCCTCCGGAAGGAGAAAAGCAGGAGACAGGAAGGGACTTATTTTGCAATGGACAAATTTTCACTTTCTGTCCGTCCTCTCTAGGAATAGCGACTCTATGAAATTAACCCTTTGTTTCTGGAATTTTTACATGTTTTTTTCTTGAACCGGCTGGGACTGCTTCAACCCGGGAAAATCCTGAGAAATCTGGACATATGGCAACTGTAGCCCCATAGTGCTTAGTGTGCTCTCTGGGCGGTTCACAGCGCAATAAGCATTTTGCTCCCAACATGATGGGTACTCTCTTTGCTTTCCCACCACTAGCAGGCAATGAAAGCGCGGAGCCAAAATGGCCACCGCGCTCCTTGCAGGCCCCACCCCCACCCGGACTCAGACATCCGGGTGAGTTAGGGGGCGTGGCCACCCCTCTAAAAAAGCGGTGGCCACGAGGCAGCCGAGCTGCCATTTTAGAATCGCGATGGAGAGGAGAAGTTTTCTCCGTCGCTGTTTTTTCTCTTAGTCTTCGGCTATTGAGCCATTGCAGTTTGTTTCCCCGCTGGGGAAAGGAGGATTAAGCACACGGAGCCTTGGACTGCTTGGCTACCGTGGTGCTTGAGCGTTAGGAGTTCGATCCCTGGCTAGGGATCCAGCCTTTCTTCTCCTAGGGAGACATGGCTCCCAAGCGGAAGGCCCCGGCGCTGAAGCCGCGGCCGAGGGGAAGAACTTTTACCGGCCCTGCGCTGGATGGGGGCCAGCCTTTGGGTCAGAGGACCAGGGCTGCGCCCCCTCAGCAGGGCAATGTGCCAGCCTTGCCCACTGGTACCAGTGGGGCTGGTCAGGCTACCACTTGGCAGCCGGGTTCCAGCTTGGTAGCTGGTCAGCTACAGGCCGGCTCCTCTGGGGCTTTGGCCCTCAGCCCGCCTTTGCCGGGCATGGGACTGGGCGGCCCGGGGGAGGGGCTGGTGCGGGTGTTCAACCCACTGCTCCTCCGGCCCCCCATGGGCCAGAGTTTTGGGCATGGCCCTATTCTGGCCCTGGCTCTCCTTTTGGGTCGCCTTTTCCTCAACTGCCTAGTGGGCCGTCTGGCCCACCCGGGCCGCTTTATACTGGGGGCTCTGGGGCAGTGGATGCACTGTTAGCACGGATAGCAGTGCTGGACGCATTCTGGGGCATTGCACAGCCTCTTTCGGAGGGGGACGCTACTCTTTCTTCAACAGGGGCCCCTTCGTCGGCCCCGGTTACCTTGCCGGCCGCAACGCTTCGCGGGCGGCCAACCGGGTCGAGCTGCTTGAGACGGTCCGGCCGGCCCCAGTTGGTGTCTCACAGCTCCCTGTTCGACCTGATGTCCAGGCTGGGAGCAGTCAGGGGTGGTCCCAGAGCTCGATTCCGGTCGCGAGCTCCGACGCCCGCCGTGGGCCGGAACCCCCGGTGGGGGCAGCTCACGGGGGTGCACCTAGTGAGTATCAGGTTCAATTTAGTGCACCAACACCACAGCCCACTTACAGTGGTGGGGTTCAGTGGCCCTGGCCTCGTCAAGTTGATGCGAGCGGGCATCAGTACCATCCTATCCCAGTATCCCATGGTTTCAAAATGGTCCCTCGTTAAGGGCGGGGGTATCCACCCCTGGGGTAGTGCCGAGCATCGCAGGGGCTGTCCAGGTCCCGCTGCATATGCCCTCTATACAGAATGTGCCGACGATGGCATTGCCGACGGCTGGTTATTCCTTGCCCCTGGGTGATCATTTGTCACAGGTCACGAGGGATAAGATTTGACGAGGGGAGTACGTAGATATTTTCTCCCTATTGAACCATGAGCCCACTAAGGATGAGAGAGGGGGACAGGACGACAGAGACAAAGAGATGTCCCGTCGTTGTAAGCCACCGCGCACCTGGGCCAACTGGTTGCCGGCATACTTTATATATATGGCGGTATGCCTCAGGGCCCGGCCTGGTTGGGCCATCCCAATGGTTCAATACCTTGACAATATTTACAGGGCGATGGTTGATTTCATGGGGCCATCGTAGTTGGCTTACGATGAGGAATTTGGATGAGGGTGGCCCCACACATCCTGAGACGAGGTGGGATGAGCCCTGTCAGCAATTGTGGCTCTTGTACATGACTCCCACGTGACTGGTGCCTGGTGATAGGTACCGTTGTGGTCATGCTGTGCAGTGGGCTGCTGCAACACAGGCTCCCCGCCAACCGGTGGGTCAGGAGGTTCCAGCCCGCCTGCTGTGTTGGACCTTCTCAGCTAGCGATGTGTGTAATAAGTGCCAGTGTCGTTACCGACACAAGTGTCCCCTTTTGTGCTGTCCCCCACGCCGCCTCCGCGTGCCCACGGGTTGGTGGGTTATGGGGCAGAGGTAGGGGTGCACAGGGGGTGATCAGAGCTCCGTCTGACGGAACTAGCCATGTCAAAGCCCCCCCCTCCCCAATTAGTGTACTCATGCTGGAGCGATGGCTCTCAGCTTATCCAAGAAGGGATGATGCGAGGTACCTGCTGGAGGGTTTCCAATGGGGCTTTCGTATTCCATTCGGGGGTGTTAGGGGCACCAAGATGCTACTAATTTAGTTCCCTTGAAAGGTAACGAGGAGGTTGCTGCACTGAGCATAGCTAAGGAAGTTGAGGCTATGAGAGTAGCGGGCCCCTTCTTGGAACCACCTTTCCCTAAGTTGAAGGTCTCCCCTCTGGGGCTAGTACCGAAGTAGAACCCGGGTGAATGTCGTCTAATCCTCCATCTAGCTTACCCTGTGGGTTCTTCGGTCCGTGATGCCATTCCTGATGACCTTTTTCAGTCAGGTAAATGTCATTTGTTCAACCCCTACAGGTGGTACGCTCATGCGGTCCCGGTGCTTTCCCGGCACAGTGTGATATGCACTCGGCTTTCCGATTACTGCCAGTGCACCCAGGGGATTTTGAGCTATTGGGTTTTAGGTTCCAAGGGGAATTTTACTTAGATAAGGCCATGCCTTTTGACTGCTCTATTTCATGTTCGGCATTCGAACGATTCAGTACTTTCATTCAGTGGGCCTTTGCTCACAGGTCGGGGTCTCGGTCTCTAGCCCATTACCTCGATGACTTTTGGTTCGGGGGTGAACGGGGCTCGGACACGTGCACACATCTCCTCACTACATTTCAGACACTCAGGTGGGAACTGGGTGTCCCCTTAGCGCCTGAAAAGACCGAGGGCCCAGCTACTAAGCTCACATTTCTAGGCATTGGAATTGACTGTCGCACAGGCATCCGGGTTACCCATGGATAAGGTGACTCGGATCTCCGCGGCGATTTTGGCATTGATTGCAAAATATAAAGTGTCCCCTCATGAGCTGCAGCTACTTCATGGTCACCTTAACTTTGCCTGCAGGGTGGGTACACCCAGTAGAGCATTGGCCAGGTGCCTGTGTGACGCCATGGCTGGCCTGTAAAATGTCACCACAGGGTCCGGCTGATCAGGGGCATACGGGCAGACCTTTCGGTCTGGCTCAAATTCCTCCAGAGTTTTAACGGGGTATCTTCCTAGAGATCAGACCTTAGGTCTGCCCTAGATTTCAAGTACGGTCGGATGCCTCTGGCTCCCTGGGTTATGGGGGTTTACTCTGAGGGTAGGTGGACTTACGGCCGAGTGCATCATGCATGGCCTGGCACGGATCGCCTCTGCGATCTTACCTTCCTTGAGTTTCTTCCCAATTTGGGGAGCACTGACGCTATGGGGCGGCGAGTGGGCCAACTCAGTGGTCCATTTTTGGTGTGTCAATGCGGCAGTGGTGCACATTGTCGACACCTAGACGTGCAAATCCCCCAGGGTCATGGCATTGGCTTGTCAATTCCTTTTGAGAAGCCTATGCCTAAATGTGCTGTTCAGGGCCAGACATGTTCCAGGTATTGATAACGATATTGCTGATGCTTTATCCCGCCTGCAGATCCCCCGGTTCCGTGCCTTGTTCCGGAAGCAGAGGAATTCCACGCGCCACTCCCGACCGATATTTGGACTTTGGCGAGGAGAGGTGAACGGGGCATGTCATTGGCACCTCGCACGCGTAAGGCGTATCACCATGCTTTCATGCGATTTAGAACTTTTTGCGAGTAACTACCGTTACCTCAAGTGTGGTCAATATCAGAGGACCAGGTTTTACAATGCATGTTTATCTTCGCAGTCAGGGTTTGGCCCCCCGTACTATAGCCTTCAGGCTTTCGGCACTGGCATTTATGGCCAATGTGGGGGGGTTTCAATGACTGCATGAGTTACTTCCGCATGCGTCGTGTTTTGGAGGGGTGGACATGTGAACGTGTCCGCCGCCCGGACACGTGTCACCCAGTTTGCCAGAGTTTCCGACCCACCTTGCACGAGGCTGGCATGACTTATGTTCGGATAGGTGTGAAGTGGCTCTTGGTCATGCAGCTACCACGGTAGCCTTTTTGGAGCGTTCCGCATCAGTGAGTTGGTGCCAGAGTTGGTACCATTGTGTAAGGCGGATGTGTCTCGTAGGGCACTGGAACTCGACGATGTCTATCTCACACATGAGTGGGCTCAATTGGTGATACGGTCCTCAAAGGTTGTTCAGCATGGCGTAGGCAGTGGAGTTAGACTGCTACGAAGTTTCATTGGAGACATCTGTCCGGTTGGTGCCCTACATGAATTTTCGGCACTGCCTGCTGCGCGCCCCAGCCTGTTTTTCTGCCACCAGGATGGATCTACCCTTACCAAAGTAAAGTTACTGAGGGTGACTGGTGCCACGCTTCGCGGTGTGGGGCCCGTTTTGGCACCCATTTATTTAGGATAGGCATCGCATTGATCGCGGCTACATTTGGGGTACTCGGAGGCGGATATATGTGTACGCGTAATTTCATATATGTACGTCCCCTCACTGTATGAGTACCTAGTTATGTCCTTCACCTCTTCTCCTTTTTTACAGATCCTGTGTGTCTCTGCACACCGGTGGCAGTGGGGCTGGTGGGCCGCAGCTATGTACACTGGGCAGCAGTATATGCTGCGGCGACAGAGAGTGGACCCCGACTTGGGCTGTGTGCATCCACACGTATGCAGTGGTATGGTATGCGCGGCACAAGGGGGCGGGAACTGTTGCCATTCCTGATGTCCGTCAGGGATGCTGGACCGCCCGATGTTCTTATTAGGCACCTCGGCGGCAATGATCTTATACGGATCACTGCTATTCCTAAACTGTCGAGGGGCAGTGACCTGGCATTTTATATCATGTATGGCTTACACACGGTTGCTATGGTCTAACATCGTGCCGAGACACCAATTTAGGGGAGACGTGGATCTCCGTGGGTCGGACTGTTCCGGCAGTCAGTGGACAGGGCTGTTGCTCGGTCCCTTGCTGAGCATGGCTAAGAGACAGCAATTGGAAACCTGCGGATAGGCTTATAAAAATTTTTTGCTGGTAGGCAGGAGATGGCGTCCACCTGTCGGCTGGAGGTATGTACCTCTTTCTGGGCGTGGTGCAAGCAGGCCTGGCGACCGAGCTGACAGTCTGGGGGGGTGAGTTATCATGGACACCTCCCCGTGTGGCGGGTAGCACTGGTAAGGTAAAGATTTATGACCCAGAGGTATCCGGCAGGTTCGCACTTGACTGGCCAACACTTAGACAGGTACAGGGGTAATAGCTTTGGCCGGTCAACGACGAACCAGGCAAGGGGTGATGGCAGGAGCTTAACAGCCTGCATCACATTGAGATTTAACGGATACACGTCATAGGGTGGGGTCAGTAGATAGTTTATTGACTCCGGTCAACAATTTGTTTGTGTCAACAAACAAATTGATACAAATAGCTACATGTAGCCAATTGCCATTGGCATTTTGGGTGGAACCTTACCAGTGTTACTGCAGCCTGCTTGCCTTAAAGAATTACAATTGGATGATTACACCAATTGAAAGTTATAATTCGGACTAGGGCATTATTCAATAAAAGTGGCCCGATGCCTTTATCCATATACCGGTGTCTGAGTCTTTCTTTGGGGGGTGCGCCTGCAAAGACCTTTCTCTGCAGGCAGATCTTTTCCCAGTATGCTAGTTGTATATCAGTTTTTTTAAATAATAAAATTATTGAAGCTGTTTTTAATATGATACTGGATTAATTGCTTTTTTATATTGCAATAATTTTTTGTATTTTAAACACTTAATGTTGTTTTTGTTTGAATATTGCAAGCTTTTCTGGGTCCTCTTTGAGAGAAAGGCAGGGTATAAATAACGAAATGAAACATGATTTAATCCCCAAACTCTTCCTCATCTCTGATAAAAATAGACCAGCTTTTGTAGGTTTTCCAACTGTCTGTACAGAGTTTGTATACATACAGTTTGTCACCGATACAGCTACTGCATGTTCAGCTTAATGTGCTGCTCATTTATATATATATAAAGTGTTCTTGGATGTCTTATCTTAACACAGCAACTGAATGATTCCATTTTTTCCCTTCAAAAACTTCTTGGAACACAATCCTATTTCATATCTATTAGCAAGTCTAGCAGCAAAGACTCTTTGGGTAAAATAAAGCAGCAAATTCTAGTATGCTCAATAGGGTGGGAATAAAAGTTTAAGAACTAAAGCATCCTTTATTTTATAATTTTATGCACTACTTTTCTTGCTTTTCATTTCCATTGCTTTTATTTTCTCCTGCCTTTCCCTTGTCAAGAAGTGAATGCTTTCTTTTGCACTTAATTTTGAAATCAGAAGAGTCATAGAGTCCTCTAAGAGCAGATGGCAGCAGTTCCTAGAAGATGTGCTGGTTGCTACATTAAGAGGGTTGGAACAGCCAGTAGAACATTTTCTTGAAAGGGATATTGGCAACATGTATAGAGACGGACTGGGCCAAATCTTGTACTCTTTTCACTGGCAGAGTCCTGCTTATCATGGTTCCAGGCAACAGTTTTCTAAGGAGCTAGAAGGAGGGGGAAGGTTTCTCCTTTTGTTTTGCTGTTGATAGATGTCCGGTTTCCTTTTTAGAAGAAAAAGAGTGTACGAATACAGAAGAATATTAGATATATTTTTTTTTTGGGGGGGGGAATACCAGGCAAATCCTTTTTTGTTTGTATAGACTTTGGAAAGGCTTTAAGCTTTCAGAATTTTGTTTTACACTAGAGTACCATTGTTGTCCTATTTTATTGTACAGTTCTACTGATTTTTGTGTTTTCTGTTTTGTTTTGTCTTCAACTGCTGCAATGCACTTTTGGATTGACAAAGAGGTAAAACATCATACAAATAAATAAATAAATAACATGTTCCCATTTTGGGATATTTAATTTGGCCCTAAATTCCCAGGCTAATAAAACTGGCATATGGAAAGATCTATTATTCTATGCAGCACCATCCATTTTTATAGAAAAATAATCAAATATTAATTAGAAAAATGTCCAACTCTGGGTAATAAGAAAAGAACAACAGCTCTCTAAAAATATGGCTACAGCTGCCTTTTCTGGCACAATTCTTCTCTAAACCATCACTTAATAATAATTCACCAATATCAGCAGAGCATTTTCCCACTTGCGGTTGATGTATCTTTATAGATATTTTAATTCCACATGAGTTGATTGTTCCAGTTTACAAACCACTATAACAAAACAATATCTTACAAACACAACTACAGTGATACCTCAAACAACGTCCAAACTTGGTTCCACAAGTTTGGACTTTATACGGATTTGGACTTTGCATGAGGCATGCAAAATCCTAGCCGCAATGCCTCAGACAACATCCAAATCCTTGTCGCGATGCCTTGTACGTCGTTTCCATAGAGATACATTGTAGTGTAACAGCACAGACTTCAGGGCAAAATCAAGGAAACAGACAGGAAACTGTCAGAACTTTAAGAAATCATTGTCTAAAGGCTAAAAACATTACAAAAACGTGACAAACAACCCTGATTGTCCAAGAATCTGAAGAATGCTGCAAAAACCCCAGGAATGCTTCTAAAAATTCTGACGAAAAAATTCAAAAAAATCCAAAATTGTGCTCAAAATCACTCCTAACCACTCTTCGCCTCATGCAAAACCTACAAGAGCAATGCACGCATGTGTCCTGTCTTTTATACTGACCAGGCACAGTGCAACCTGGGGGAAACCCAATGCCTCATACAAAGTCGCACAACTTTGTATGAGGCAACTTTTTTCAAGGAATTAGGCAATGTTGTATGAATCCGATGTTGTATGAAGCGGACTTTGTATGAGGTATTACTGTATACCAGTTTAGCAACAATTAACAAGCTTTTCTTCTTTCTCTGCTCCCTTCAACCCTGTGAACCCAGTACATAGGCTAATTTGTTGGTTCCTCAACAGCATTCAACAAATCCATGATACAATCTAAACCTAGCCAGGAGTCTGCTAATTAATTACCATCACAGATATGCAAAAAGATGGGGGCTCAACTGCACATATTTAAAAATACTCAGACAAGGAAAAAGTAAGAAAATTTCCACTGGTACTCAGGGACATGGTGATGCCCATCGAATGCAACTGAGATTTGGTTAACTTGTATAAATACAAATGTTTAATATTACAGCTTGGTTTCTAGATCATTACACCAGCATATTGTCAGTGTTTTTTTCTGGTTGGATGACCAACATAATGCTGCAGTATGTAATAATTAGATAAACACCTGTGCTAAATACAATTCTATTTACAGTGGTACCTTGGATAAAGTCCGATTTGGATAAAGTCATGGTTTTCATGCACATGCGATGCATCACATAAAGTCCAAAACTGCTAAAGAATGTATGTTATCTGAGGTATTTGGTATAGGAACCTTGGATAACATCCATTTTTTGGACGTTACCCGATGCATCGCCCATTTGTTTCAGATAAAGTCTAAAATCGCATAAAGTCCAAACTTTTAGTTGGACATTATCCAAGGTTCTACTGTACCTTCAATAGTAACTACATTTTTATTAGTGGCTCATGGAGCTTATTTTATTATCTCAGCTAGAGAAAGGGAAATACAAAAAAACTCATTCTCTCAAATTATAGTCTAACACTATAATTCCAGATTGTGTGCCATGAGATAGTTGCTAAGAATTCCAAGTCTCTGTCTCCTATCCAGTGCATTACGGCTCCTGTGTTTGGAAAAATTATCATTGCAAGTTTCTAGATCAGGAGGTTAGATTTGGGTTAGGTCATACAATTATCACTTTAAATCATGCCAATTCACAAATGTTTTAGCTGTATGATTGTTGCTGTAAAAGGCCTTCGTTCACTCATTGTGGCCACCACCACTGCCACCATCAAGAATGAGGTGAGGAATGGCCAAGAAGATCTTTTTGATTACAGGCTCAATGAACCCAAAACCCTTGATTCTGTTAGAATGGCTTTTTATTAGAAGAAGGGAATGGGGTACAAAGATTGATGGGATGCCTTGCTCTTCCCTTTGTGACAGTTCACAGGGGAGCCTAGTTGACCTCATTAGCTCTCCCCTCCTTACTCTCAGTTCTCAGCTGGAACCAAGTTCCATTCTGATGAAGAGAACACAGCAGAGGTTATACTTCTTGAGAATCCTCAGGAAGAACAATCTTTCAAAGGACCTGCTGTTGGCATTCTACCATTGTACCATAGAGAGTGTGTTAACCTATGGTCTGTGTGTATGGTTTGGGAGTTGTGCAGCTAGGGAAAGAACAATGCTGTCCAGGGTCGTAAAGACTGCGGAGGGGATAATCGGGTATACTCTTCCCACTCTAGATCAAATCTATGCTGCCAGGTGTTATAAGAAAGCTGTAGAGATTGCACAGGATAGTACGCACCCCAGAAATGACCTCTTTCAGCTTCTGCCTTCTGGAAGAAGGTATAGAGTCTTAAAGACCAGGACCAGCCACTTGAGAAATAGTTTCTACATAAAAGCGGTTCTGGCTTTGAATGCAGTGAAATGCAGTTTATGAGGGAGCTTCTGTATATAGTTTTTAGACTTTTTAGAGTTTTAGTCTTAGAGTTTTAGAGTCTTAGAGCTTTAGAGCTTTTTAGGGGTTAAATGTGTATATGTGGGTGGGAGTATGTTGATAATTTTGTATAGTTGTATTTTGTTTAGGTTTTGTTGAGTTGATAAGTGGTTTTTCAATCTTGTTGTTCTGTGCAGGACAATGACAATAAAGATTTATCTATCTATCTATCTAATCTATCATTCATTGTCCTATCCCATTTCAATCCAGAATAGAAATTACAGTACAGTATTCTAAATGTTCACCCAACTGATGTCCTTTAAGGAAGGTCAATAGTAGTGATTTGATGAAAGTTCCTGGGTTACAACATCTTGACCTGACTATGGAAGACCAGCCACAGGTACTCATTCTGGTCTTTCCTTCACCAATGCCACTTCTACATTCAGGTGGGGCCTAGTTCTGGGTTCAACTGGGCACCCAAGCTGTCATCTTGGGGATAAAACCGGGTAATGACTGGCATGCTACCCCTATATGCTTCACCTGCAGAGAAGCAGACCCATTCACTCATGTAGGAGTCCTGCAGCAGCTCCAAATGGTCCTCAATGAGGGTTCCAAAGATGGGAGAGGGCTCCTCTTTCTCTTCTGAGTCTGATGAGGGTGACAAGTCCTTCCTAAACTCTTCCTTCCAATTAAGTCCAGATCTTACAAAACCATCCACTCCACCCTCCAGATGTGGTTCATCTTTTTGTGCCTTCTTACTTCTACTTGGGTTCACACTCTTGTGTTCTGCACTACAGGTCACCGTGGCACCACAATCTCTATGAAAACAGTTTTGGGGTGGGTGGGAGGAGAGAGACACATGTCCAAGGCATTGCAGAGTAATAGTCAAAAACAAATGGTGTTATTGCTATAATGACAGTTTGCAAGGTATCCCATTGTAGACCCTTAGAGAACCATGAGGTGCTAATTCAATAAAGATTACTGATGCTCCAGGGTGCCAGAACTTGGAGAAAGGTTTGTTTAAAGTTTGAAGAGATATATTTTTTTCAGAGAGAAATATAAAGTTAGGGAATTAGGAAACACACCACAATTTTACATGAAGCTACACCAGACACACATACTGGATATAAAAACTGGCCTATTTAGAAGCCAACAACATAAACATTATGAATTTATTTCTAAAGCTTCAAGCTGGTATGGCTACTTGAGTGTTTTGAATAATTTCTCTGTGTATAATTAAGTATGCTTAATGGTTAAACTACTTAAAGCTATAATGCATTTTACTTTTAAGATCTTTTTACTATTTTAAAGACTTTATAGAACCTTAATATTTAAGGGATGTATTCCCTGCTTTTTAATGTGCCTTTTAAAGTTATAAGCTCCTGCATTTTTAGAATGAAAGTCAAACATTTCTTTTATTTTATTATTTTTATACGTTTAAGTGTCTGGTCCTGACATTTTATGGTGGCCAATAGCTTTTCACAAGAAATTATTTTTTAAAGTATTTGTACCTGCAGTTTTTCATAGCAAGGACTTTTGGATGAAGTAGTCTTTGAACTATTTTGAGCTTATGAAACACAGAAACTATGTAGATAAATAAAAGTTGTGGAAATAGGCAAGTTGATGCTGCCTGGAATTACTGTAACACTTCAACATTGACAAGAAGTGTAGGTTGATAGCCAGATGAATTTTTGTATTACTAACAATGGTTGTCTTGTTTCATTCTGGATTTAGGCATTTATTGGAATAAATGGCAGCTGGAAATCTATAAAGTTCAGTGGGCTTCTGAGATAATGATCTGGTGTCAGACTCTCTGACCTGACAAACTCTCACCTCTGAGTGGAGCTTTTGCAGATTACAACCCATTTTAGACACTTTTATTGCTGCTGATACATAGTTTAATGTACTATGATATTTTAATGGGTTAGAAAATACATTTTGGAAAAGTAAATATAGGATAATGGAGAACATTAAAAGTCCACTGTAATAATCAAATGACAGACTAAAAGGCTTAAAGAAAACTTAGTATTGATCAGATTTATTATGTCGCATATAATAAGATAACAAGATATACAATAATGCTTAATTAGTTATATATCTGACATTTAATAGTCATGATATAAGCTAGTACAGTGAGCACGTGTGCAAATGCATATTTGAGATCCTACTCTTTGAACTCAAAAGCAACTCATGAATGAGTTTTGGGAAAGCAGCATAAGAATCCCATCTCCCATCTTTCATTTATTCAGCTATTCAAGACTTTTCTTCTATTTTTTTTGTTATAAAAGTAATGCACAAGTGTTCATTATCACAAGCAGTCGTTGTGTTCCTATAGCAATAAATAAAGAGCTGAATAGGTAAACATGGTTTTAAGCAAATGCAGATGAATCCCTGTAGTTCATAGGATAATTCTGATCTATTCAGCTACACGAATGGATGTCTTCTCTTATAACTGAAACAATCTGGTGACCTACAGGCATCTCATACTCCAAATCTTTGCAGATACCAAAACATATTACTACAATATGTTCTTTGTTTCAAGCTTGGTGCCTGTCTAGAGCTTCCAGTCACCATCTGAGGGTGACTAAGAACAGCTTCAACACAATTAGTTCCCCAAATTATGGCCTAATACTGTAATTCTACAATATGTGCCCTGAGATAACTACCAGTTGTCATGAGAAATGAATGAGCCCAAAGAAAAAAACAGAAGGTACTTCCTCTGAAAGTGAATAATTTTGACGTATTTTCCATCATGTGTGATATGTGTGGTTTTTCCTTTATGCTCTCAAAATTGAACTGACTTATAGCAAACCTTACAGGGATTTCAAAGCAAGTGAAATATGTAAGAAGTAGTTTTACCAGTTCCACATTCCACTGAGCTTCCATAGTTTAGCAGGGATTTGAACCCAGGTCTCCTGAGTCCCAGTCCATCACTCTGTCCATAGGTGGTACACAGAAAGAGCCTCCTCAAAGATTATAGTGTTTTTGAACCACAATCGGGTGTGCCCTGTTAACGGCAGCCTTATGTTGCTGGCAAATCTTTCTCACCCTAAGTCAGGTGAAAGGAATTGCAGAATGAACTCACCAAAAGGTAGCTTTGTTTTGGCAGTTTCACATCTGGCCTAAACACAGAAGAAGGAGGAGGAGGACGACGAGGACGAGGATGAGAAAGAAGAGGAGGAGGAGGTATCTATCAGGTGTGATAGGTTAGTACAAAGAAGATTGACATATAGACACTCTGTAACTATCCACCCTTGGTTGGTACTGCTTGTTGAATTTCAGCATGACTTCTCTGTGGGCTTTGCAATTTAACAGTCACAATACATACTCTAAAAATGATTCACTGAGAAAACAAGGAACAAACAAAAAACAGGTAATTCTCAGACAGTTTGTTAAACAATAGGATACAAAAGCCTCTTTTTCAAACATTCACTTTCTGGTTTTAGAAACCACAATTGTGAGATGGGGCTAGTGTGTTCTCTTCATTACATATATTCTCCACTTGCTTAGCTAACAATTAAACAGAATGTTATAGTATTTTCTGCTAATGGTGCAAAATAACTTGACCAACACTTGCTATAAAATAGGAACTACAGTAGTTATTTTCTGGAATACAATTTCCAGAATTCCCCAGTTAACATGGTCATTTTGGGTAGTAGGTACGATAAAATTCTTTTGCCCCAAGTATAGAATGTCTTATGTCTGGAAGTTGTCTGAAATGTCTAATAGCAAGGAAACTCTGTCTACAGTAGGTCTCCAATGATGTGAAACTAGGTAGCACATTGGTACACATTTAAACAGCTTTTATAATATGGACCAGCTCTGATTCCCACATTCAAACCTTCCTATAAGAGAACAAACAATGAGCTCCTTCTCTGTGAGCCTTCACTGTTATTCTACCTTCAGAACAGGGTATTACTTGCAGTCTGAATGTGTATTTTTCTCAAAGCACAGAGGGAGTGAGAACATCTACTGCTGCAGTTGTGTAGGAATACACCATTGTGCAAGAAGGTTGTGCAGCTGGTTGTACATACCAGCAGACACACACTGGACTTAGTTTTTCTGTCGGAGCGGTAGTTTTGTGATATGAAACTACAGCTACCACATCTAACACCGGTGCCATGGTCTGATCACTACCTGGTAACTCTGGACTTTCGGGGGGGGGGCTCACTGCAGGGAGGCAGAGCCCATTTAAAAAATGGCCTGTCCCTGGTGAATGACGGATCCTGAGGGATTCCAGAGGGAACTGGTTTTTCTCCTGTGAATTGGCTGCAAGGCCTTGGTCACCCTGTGGAATGGGGGGTGCAGCCTTGGATGCAATTGCACCACTACAGCCTCTCCATGCACAAGGGCCCCACTCAGCTCCATGATTTTTGGAGGATTTGAGAGAGCTCAAACATACAAAGAGACACCTAGAGCACCGTTGGAGGAAGACACAAAGTGATTCCAATTGAACACTTGCTAGAGCTGCTGTTAGGGCCTACCTTGTAGTGATAGAGGCGGTGAAGCCTCTGCGGATAATCGTTTAGCGACCCCTTTTTGGATTACCAGGTCCCTCCTTGGTAATCTTATTCAATATTTACATGAAGCCTCTGGGGGAGATCATCCATTCCCACAGGATGAAGTACCACCAGTATGCTGATGATACTCAACTGTACATCTCAGCCCATGGTGATCCAAGCGATGCAGTGGAAGTCCTATCCAGGTGCCTGGAGGCCAGACAGACCCAGTGTGTGATGTGGGGGTCCTCCTGCACTCATGACTTCTGCTCGAAGAAGAGGTGGCAGTCATGGCCAGGAGTGCTTTCCCTCAACTTCAAGTGATTTGCCAATTATGCCCATTCCAGGACCGGGACTCCTTTCTTTTGGTCACACATGCCCTGGTCATTGTAACATGCTCTACAAGAGGCTGCCCTTGATGATCATCCAGAGGCTGCAACTGGTGCAGAATGCAGTTGCCCACGTGGTGCTGGGGTGTGGACTCTATGCCCATGCCTCACCCCTGCTGCGGGAGCTACATTGGCTGCTGGTGTGCCTCCGTGTCCAATTCAAGGTGCTGGTGATTACCTTTAAAGCCCTACATGGTAGTGGACCAGGCTACTTAAGAGACGTGTGGCCCCAAGGACATCTACCCGTCCCACCAGAGCAGACCGGAGGGGCTCTCTAATGGTGCCATCTGCACTCAACAAGACAGTGCAGGAACACAAGAAATAAAATGTTTATCACTTTAGATGTTTAGATCAGGTGCTGAAAAGAAACAAGCACCTTATAGAGTATGAGGGTGGGGGAGAGATAACACATAAATATGAGCATTGTGGATTCTGAAAAGAGTAGGGGAAAAACAGGAAACAAAGAGATATTGGGATACTGGAATTGAAAAATATCCATCCTTTCATGTAAAAGCTTGATTATAATTGCAGCTGTAGTTTTATGCAATTTTAATTTTGGAAAAAAACCAATCAGCATAGTTGGTTCGTTCAAATCATTTTATTTCAGTTTGATAACGCAGGAGCTCTTTAATTAACAGTTTTGTCATTTCATCCAGATCAAGATATTTAAATTGACAGCTTTGGAACACACCAAGATATGAAGACTACTACACAGTTCTTGCTCTATATCCTGCTTGTTCAGAAACTGTTGATCGTAGTTCCCTAATCTGGAAGAAGTGGCAAACTAGGGTTAATGGAAATGTGGAAGACTTCCCATTTGGTTTGCTTATCTCTTCATGCAAACAAAGGAGCAAAGGAGCAGCATGAATGGCCATCTCTTCATGCAAACAAAGGAGCAAAGGAGCAGCATGTATAACCATAACGCTTATTCATATCTTGGCTTCTGTTTGCCCACACAATATGAGTGTAACAAATTTATCAGTAAACAGTAACGAAAATATTCATAGAAACATGTTGTACAAGATATTCTTAAGAATTCTTATTCAGCAGTCAAAACCTATGATACCGTATGTCATTGTGACTGATCTCATTTTTTCTTTCTATTTTCGAAAGTGTTAATACAGTCTGTATCTGGAAGCCACAACATAGCATATGTTTAATCCAAATATGAGTTCAACAGGATTTTCTTGCCAATCAGTATACATAAGACTGGGGTCACTCTATACTATGTCATCCTCCACACAGAGTTTTGTTTAAAAGGAAGTAAATCAAAATCAACTTCAATCTGTCTTTTATGGGCCTACAGAACCTTACCAGTAACTGGCAGCTCCAGCCATACATCGTATATTCAATCAGACTCCTTTCCTTAGGCATATAGGTTCCTCAGGCCCATTCAATGGCTGCCAAAAATATATCATACCTACATATGGACAACCTTCCATCCAGTTCTTAGACCAAATCGTCACTTCCAAATTTCAATGGTAAGTCTGAAGTGAACCACTTCTACCCTTCCCTCACTAAATATGATGAAAATGGCAATCGGTTGAGTAGAAACTTCCATCATGGTGAACAATAACACAGCATATTTTAATTGGTGCAAGAACAGAGAAGTTTTCCACATTTCCATTAACCTTAGTTTGCCATTTCATCCAGACTGGGGAACTACAATCAACAGTTTCTGAAAAAGCAGGATCTAAAACATGGGCTGAAGTAGTCTTCATATCTTGGTGTGTTCCAAAGCTGTCAACTATAAGCATAGCATTTAACTGTTAAACAAAAACAATATAACCAATATAGGCTTTTAGTAATTTGTAGTATGTTTTTCTGATCAACCTTGAAAGTGCTAGCTAAAAAAGGAAAGCCAGAAAGCAAAGCTATACAGTACTGTTATTGTAGATATGCTTTATCCTTACAATGTCCTCATCTGCTTCTGATATTCAAATAGCATTCCTTTTCATCCCATAACAATTTCTTTCCTTCAGCACTCCTAAAATAAGCCATTCACTTCATCTACAGCTGACTAAAATAGGCAAGTGACTGTTTCTTGCACAAATGTGGCAATACTGTTTTAGAAACAAATTTTAAAAAGCAAAGATTTATATCGTCACGTAGCACAAATTTTCTGGCAGTATGAACTTTGACATCTGCTCATACAGGGATCAGATGAATGGGAACAGCAATATATTTTTCTGCTTCTTATATGCACTTTCTAAATAGACAAGGTTGTGTTATTGTAATTCAATGTACAGAAATAAACTTTTTATTGATTCCTTCCATTTCTTTTTCAAAGCCAGGTTTTAGGCACAAAAAGGGGCATAGAACGGGGGAAAAGCAATCCAAAAAAGGAAGAGACAGACTTATTAAAATTGTGTTTAAAATTAAAAAGTTACTTTAAATCAGGGGTGAACAACTTCAATGTTTTTGGTCTATGACTGCCAGCATCCCTAGGCAACATAGCCATTGGTGAAGAGTTCTAGAAGTCTCAATCTAAGAAAGATCTAGAGCAGGGTGTTCCCAGATGTTCTTGGACTTCAATTCCCAGAAGCCCAAGTAATCACAGCTGCTGATCAGAGCTTCTGGGAACTGAAGTCCAAGAACATCTGGAGTGCCAAGGCTGAGAAGCCCTGATTTAGAGGATCACAGCTAACCAAACCTGCTGCATAATGTTCAAAGTCTGTAATGTATATAACCTCATTGTCATAATACTCTAAAACCATGAGTCTCTAGCTTGCACACTTGCTTTCTTTCTCCTTTTCTGCACAGTCATAGGAAGATGTACTTTTTACTCACCTGTCTAGTAACATTACTGTCTTACATTCAAATGCTAACATGAGGATAATTTTAAATATGATTTATTGAAATAAACTAGCTTCATAAACCACAGCTCAAAGCTGGTTTGTTTAAATGAACTACAGGTGCGACTAACCACAGTATGATTGGTTTTGGACAATTTTGTCATTCTATTTCATGTTTTCACAGATGTCAAACATAATAATTCTGTTTCGCAAGCTGTTCCATAAATTTTCCACAATGCTTTGTGCAATCTTTTGTACTAGCTATCTCACAGACTTAAAAAAAAAGAGAGAGAAGTCTCACCATGGACATGGTTAGATTAGGCGTTGCATGCAATATTTGTGGTTGTTCTTTTGCTAATGCAGTGGTACCTTGCTTAAAGATCATAATGTGTTCCACGAGATTGCTCTTTAAGCGAGTTTGCACTTTAAGTGAAACACCGTTGTAAGTGATCAATTGTGACTTCCGGTGGGGGGCACTGAAAACCCTGATTTAGTTGTTAAGTGAGTTTTTGGTTGAAATTAGTTGTTAAGCGAAGCAACCATTCAGAGAAAATTCTGCTCTTTAAGCGAGTTAGTCTCTAAGCGACGCACTCTTTATGTGAGGTTATACTGTGCTTGCTATGCTTACATAAGAATGGAAGCCTTTGGAAGACTTTTTTTTAAAAAAAACAGCTTCTTGGAGCTCTTGTCAGCACAGACAATGGGAAGGGACCATCAAAATTGTACTCCAAAACATCTAAATGTTTTTCTCCTCTGTTCTAGCAAATCAGAGCCCTTCCATACTATTTCCAGTAGTATAACACTAGAACACATGCAGTACACAGTGCTAAATAACAGTTGGTTAAAAATAGAAGTGAACATATCTGAAAAAGAGAGGATGAAGGAGCAAGTTCATTTATATCACATTAAACCACATCCAAGTGAAGACTTTATCTGTTATCTTCACAAAATTCCATATGTACTTTAACAGCAGAATCCTATATTCTCTAATACAACTACACTATTCCTGACTAAATTCAGATACTGTATTACAATCCTTGTATTAATTCACAAAGCAATCACACCAGGTCTATTAAGGCTGACATTCATGCAAATATACAATAAAAGGAACTGTTTCAGCAGATTCTACAGATTCTCAATAAAGTACTTTAATTTGTTATTTTTAAAGCAAAAAACCAATGGATTAAAAATGCCATCCTGTTGTCATGACAACTAGAATTTTATAAATATATTAGGAGAATAATATTTTAGAATAAGCCACATGTTATAGAAACTAAACTTTTCTATAACATTATAGAGTAATTATATTTAAAAACATTTATTCTACAATTTTTATAGAATGGTATAAAATTGTGTATTCGTATAATCAGCCATTTAAAAAATGGCAATTACAGAGTTCTGTGGTAAAATTGTGTAATGATAATGAAGGGAATAAAATATTATCCCAGGGTAATTTATGCAATTTGTGATTCACAGTAATAAAAATGCAGTTTATAAACATGATCCAATATTTTATGGGAACGCAGTTTGCAAGAGTAGTTTTCACTTATATTTCATCATTAATTCAGGATTATTAACAGTTGGCTACTCATATCTAATAAAGACTAGCATATGCCAGAAGTTCATATTTTTCAAAATACTGTAAACAAGATTGCTAATTTTGTAAAAGAATACAAAACATAATTACACATTACATTCTGGCATGCTATTGTTTTTATTGTTCTCTAATTTTGCGAAGCACATTAGGACTCCTCATTTACATTCTAATTCTGAATGAAATTTTCTCATTGACCTATAGAACTGTTTGAGGTTAAACAGTTTATACTTTTTGTTGTTGTTCAGTCACACAGCCGATTCCGACCTTTTGTGACCCTATGGACCATTGCCCACCAGGCACCTCTGTCTTCCACCATCTTCCTCAGCCCACCCAGCTATGTGCCCGTTGCATCTACAATACCATCTAGACATCTCATTTTCGGCCACCCCCTTCTTCTTTTGTCCTCCACCATTCCCAGCATAAAGGCTTTCTCAAGTGAATCCTCTCTTCTCATTTGATGTCCAAAGTACTTTAGGTTCATCTTTACTACTTGACCTTCTAATGAGCAGTTAGGGTTGAATTCTTCTAGGATCGACTTATTTGTTCTCCTCGCTGTCCAGGGTGCTCCCAAAACTCTCCTCCAACACCACATTTCAAAGGCATCTATTCTTCTGCGCTCAGCTTTCCTAATGGTCCAGCTCTCACAACCATACATTACCACCAGGAATACCATTGCTTTGACTATGCAAAATTTCATTGGCAAGGTGATGTCTCTACTTTTGACTTTTATCTTTTATCTCCAAAGCATCAGTCACCTTTTTATTTCATGGCTGCAATCACCATCTGCAGTGATCTTTGATCCTAAGAAAGTAAACTCTGTCACTGCTTCTACTTCTTCCCCATCTATATTCCAGGGACTGATAGGACCTGTTGCCATTATCTTGGTTTTCATGATGTTGAGTCTCAAGCCAGGTTTTGCTCTCTTCTTTCAACCTAAGCAGGAGCTTGTTTAGGTCTTCCTCACTTTCTGCCATTAGGGTAGTATCATCTCAAGTTGTTGATGTTTCTCCCAGCAATTTTGATCCCAACTTGTGATTCATCCAGCCCTGCATTGTGCATTATGTGCTCTGTGTATAAGTTGAACAAGCAGTGTGACAAACTGCAGCCTTGTCTTACTCCTTTTCTTATTCCAAACCACTCTGGCATTCCGTATTCTGTCCTAACCGTTGCTTCTTGACTCATGTACAGATTTCTCATGAGGCATATGTGTTCTGGTATTCCCATCTCTTTAAATACTTGCCACATTTTGTTGTGGTCCCCACAGCCAAAGGTCTTGGTGCAGTCAATGAAACAGAAGTAGACTTTTTTCCCATGATCCAACGTATGTTGCCAATGTGGTCTCTAGTTCCCCTGACTTTTCGAAACCCCGCCTGCACTTCTGGCAATTCTCTCTCCACATTTTGCTGCAGTCTATCCTGTATTATCTTGAGCACAACCTTGCTAGCATGTGGGATGAGCACAATTGTTCAATAATTTGAACATTCTCTGAGTTTTACCTGTATACTGATCTTTTCCAATCCTGTGGCCATTGTTGTGTTTTCCAAATCTGCTGCCATATAGAATGCAATAATTTGATTCCATCACCTTTTAGGACTTTTAAAAATTCAGCTGGGATACCATCATCTCTGGCTTTGTTGTTTGCAGTGCTTTTTAGGGCCTTTCTGACTTCACTTTCTAGGATGTCAATGTTCTCATCATTGTGATTATCAGGGGTGTTGAGGTCCTTTTTGTAGAGTTCCTCTGTGTACTCTTGCCATCTTTTCTTAATCTCTTCTTCATCAGCTACCTTCTTGCCGTTTTTGCCCCTTATCATGGTCATTTTTGCTTTAAACGTTCCCTTGATTTCCCCAATTTTTTTGAAGTGATCTCTAGTCCTACCCCTTATGTTGTTTTCCTCAATTTCTTTGCATTGTTCATTTAGGTAGGTTTCCTTATCTTTCCTTGCTTTTCTTTGAAATTCTGTATTCAATTGAGTGATTTTTTTCCTTTCTCCTTTGCCTTTTGCATTCCTTCTTTCCTCTGTTATTTTAGAGCCTCATCAGACAACCACTTTGCTTTCTTACACTTCTTTTCTTTTGGTATGGTTTGTACTAGGTTCCCATGCATGCCCTGGCATCCCAAACTGCTTTTATTTCCAATCTTGGGCCCATTTAGATGGTGCAGCCCTGTCTGTCCGTATGTGGTTATGCTAAGGACGCATTGACATTGTTGACATTGCTTATCTGGACTTTCAGAAGGCTTTTGACACCAAAGGCTTTCCCACACCAAAGGCTCTTGAATAAACTTAACAGTCACGGAATAAAGGGACAGGTCTTGTCCTGGATCAGCAACTGGCTAAGGGACAGGAAACAGAGGGTAGCACTAAATGGACACTTCTCCAAGTGGAGGGAAGTCAAGAGTGGGGTCCCCCAAAGTTCAGTACTGGGACCCCTGCTTTTCAACCTCTTCATAAATGATCTAGAGGTAGGAGTAAAAAGCAAGGTAGCCAAATTTGCTGACGACACTAAATTATACAGGGTAGTGAAAACTGTGAGAGATTGTGAGGAGCTCCAGAGGGATCTCTTGACACTGGGGGAGTGGGCAAAACAGTGGCAAATGAGCTTCAACACTAGTAACTGCAGAGTGATGCATGTTGGGGCAAAAAACCCCAATTACATTTATAAACTGATGGGGTCTGAACTCTCTGCGACAAACCAGGAAAGGGACATTGGTGTCCTGGTGGACAACTCAATGAAGGTGTCAACCCAGTGTGCCTCAGCAGTGAAAAAAGCAAACTCAATGCTAGGGATCATTAGGAAGGGTATAGAAAATAAGTCAGCAAGTGTCATTTTGCCTCTTTATAAATCTATGGTGAGGCCCCATCTGGAATACTGTGTACAGTTCTGGTCGCCATACCTCCAGAAGGCTATTATGGAGTTTGAGAAAGTGCAGAGGAGGGCAACCAGAATGATTAGGGGACTGGAACACCTTCCTTACCATCTGAGGCTACAACGGTTGGGCCTTTTCACTCTTGAGCGACGGCGTCTAAGAGGTGACCTGATTGAAGTTTATAAAATCATGCACGGTGTGGACAAAGTAGATAAGGAAAAACTGTTTTCCCTATCACACAACACTAGAACTAGGGGACACTCGATGAAACTTTTGGGTACTAGTTCTCAAACAAATAAGAGAAAGTACTTTTTCACCCAGAGGATCACTGGTCTATGGAACTCCCTGCCAGAAGAAGTGGTGACAGCTGTCAGTCTTGACAGCTTTAAGAAAGGATTAGACAAGTTCATGGAGGACAAGAGTATCAATGGCTATAATTATGGATACTTAAGGACAACCTTGGGGTTGGAGAGATAGGCAGGATATCTCTCAATGCCATTTCCAGGGAATCCTAAGCAGGTGAAGGCATCTGCTTGGGAATACCCTGAAGGAAATGGTGAGCCACTGTGTGAGACAGAATGCTGGACTGGATGGGCTGTGGCCTGTTCCAGCAAGGCTGTTCTTGTATTCTTATCCCTCTTTACTGGCCCAATAGGCTGGCAGGGTGTTCTTCTGTCCAGTTTGAACTGGCTCATAGGTGGGAGGATGGCATACCCGCTATGTCACAAGTATCTTGGTAGCTGTTTGGGATGGCCAATTAAAAAGTCTCGGTCTGCCACCACCTACAACACAACCACACTCTCCTTGGTGAAGATAAAGCCTTGCTAAGGGGGGACATTGGGGTGATAAAGATGTTATCTTCCTTTATCGAAACTGCCTTCGCTGGTGACATCCAAGGTGAGGAAACAAAACTTAATGAAGCTCCATTTCTGGCACCTCCAAACAAAGCAGACTTTAAGGATTGTATTCCTTTGAAGAGCAGGTGCTCTTATCAGTGCTCCATCAAGTTTACTCCCCTCTCTTGAGAGCAAAGAAACTGCTGGAAACAAATATCCCTTAATAGACTTTATTGAGCATATTTGTAAGTCCAAAGAATAAAGGAAAATTAATCCAATTGTAAATCCATGTTTTAAATCCCATTTATAAATCCAAATTGTAAGTCCATGCAGGCTGGTTTGCCCTAATGCAGTTGGCAAGTGGATCATCGGTCCAGGTGAGAAGGCTTATCCAACTATCTCCATAATTCCCCAAATGATCTATGCTCTTCTTTTACGATCTCCTGGACCCCAGATTTGATGTCTGTTTATATAGGTTTTTACTCCCTCCCCCTGGAATTCTAATGATGTCTCATGAGCTATTTATTTTGACTGGTTTTCATGCTGACCAAAATTCTCAGGTGTTGCTTATCTGATTTCTTCATCTCAAGATTACCATCACCTGTCTGGTATTTTAGAATGTGACCTTGGTAATTGCAAGCTGTCTGAAACAATGACATACTACTGTGGAATGTGGGTGCTTTGGAATGCAAAATGGAGTCACAATTGCTCTTTCTAACTAAGTGTTAGACTACTTAAATCTATGAAAGAAAGAAATCTAACTATCTTACCTACATGAATATAAAGTAACTTAATAAAAAGTAACTTCCCTCAAGGTTCCCATGACATGGTTTTCCTTGCTGCCTCCTGTATGATGTCCCGCGTCTCTGTCCATAATTCTTCTGGCACTCTGTCTATCAAGTCTAAGCCATTAAATCTGTTCCACACCTCCACTGTGTATTCCGTAGGGATGTTGTCTAAATCATACCTATCTGGCCTAATTGTTTTCACTATGTTCTTTAGTCTAAGCCTAAATTTTGCAATCAGTAGATTATGACCTGAGCAACAGTCTGCTCCAGGTCTTGTTTTTTGCTGATTGTATGGAGGTCCTCCATCTTTGGCTGCAGAGTATGTAATCAATCTGGTTTCAATGTTGGCCATCTGGTGGTGTCCATGTGTAAAGTTTCCTCTTATGTTGATGGAAGTGGGTGTTTGCTATGACTAATTTAT
Organism: Bradypodion pumilum; assembly: GCA_035047305.1. Lineage (NCBI taxonomy): Eukaryota > Metazoa > Chordata > Lepidosauria > Squamata > Chamaeleonidae > Bradypodion > Bradypodion pumilum. Next base: position 262,092,806 of record JAWDJD010000003.1, read on the forward strand.
ACTAATTTATACTAATAATGTCATTTTAATACAACCACACTATACTTGATATTAATGAGGATAATCAAAACTTGCTTTAGATTCAGATGTTACATTTGCATTAAAACAATTGGTCTTTATCAAAAGGGGTGGTACCTGGAAATTTCATAGCACAATGCTCTACACACCAGTGTGAACACACTAAATTTGCTAGTGTGGCACTACTGTTGAAACATCCTAAGTAATTGGGTAAAAATCAAAGCTCCTTTGACAGTGGAAAATTGAATGTGAGAAACTGCAGAGTTTTCATTGAGGATGGCACCTAAAATTATTTCTGGATTTGGTTCTATATTTTTTGTTTTCCACCACTGGGGAAACTGTGCCTTTCACCTAAGGGCAAAGACAGTTCCCAGTAACAGCTGGACTTTATATTATAAAAAATGGTGGTGGAGGCATTTTTTATTCTTTCTTCCTTCTTCCCAGTAATCCATGAGAAGATCCTGAATGTCGTCTGACACCATCTCAGTATTACATATTCTTTCAGTGACTGCAGCCACCTTTTACTTTCTCTCTTAAGGCAACTACATGCAGAGTAACATGACTTACAAATCACTCTACCCTCATTTCCTTACTTCAACATCTCTCCCAAAGAAAAGTTCTAGAACAGTGATGGCAAACCTTGGCACTCCAGCTGTTCTTGGAATTCAACTACCAGAAGCCTAAGCCAGCACTCCTGGTGATCAGGGCTACTAGGAATTGAAACTCAAGAACAGCTGGAATGCCAAGGTTCGTCATCACTGTTCTAGACAATACAGATTCTTGTACAGGACTTGAATTTGCATTTCCAAAATGAGAGCTCGTTAGCTGGGGAGAGGACATGTAATGCTGCTTTAAACATCTTTCCTGTCGTTATGTTTGTTGTCTGGCGGAGAAATCTCCTTGCATTTTTTAAATATAAGCCATAAAACACATAAGCCAGACGACACATGTGATTTGGCCCTATAGTTTGAACATCCTAAAAGCTATGATAACAAAAGGGGGAATATTTTCTATCCTTTTGAACATTCACAGCGATTGTTAATTAAAAGGAAATCAGAATGCCAGATAGCATAAATGAAGGAGCCTATTTTGACGCTGTAATTCAGAGATATGTCCCTGCAACTTTGCAGAAAAACTGATTGCAAGAGATTGTGTGTGAACAGAGGTTACGCTAGGCCTGTTAACACCATTGCTCCATGTGAAAACAACTTTAATGTGTCAGAAATGGGAAACCCAACTGCAGAGCAAAGGCTGCAAAATATTTTATAGGGAGACTAACAAGAGACAACTGAATCAGGAGACAGATTCATAAAATGATCTGAGCTTTGATCACTGTGACATCCTAGGCCTCTCTTACGTCATACTGGGTGATATGTAGCTCTCTCAAAGTGAAATTGATAAATTAGCTTTTAAGCATGTTATCAACAAGTTTTTCACAATGGACGTTTTTTCTGCCTGTTTTACTCATTGTAAAAATATTCATATCTTCATGAATTCTCATGTATGAAGCAAGTTTATAGTTTATTTACACCACATGTTCCTGCCTAGGAATGGGGAAGCAAATTGGGAACCAGGAGGAAGATTAGTACAAATGGCACCTACCCTTACAATCTGTCTGGATCCCAGAAAACAGTTGTAAAATGAGCAATTGTAAGACAAAACCCATTCTCCAATTGTGTTCAGTGTTAAATTAGAATCTTGGTTCCTGTGAATTTTCAAGCCATACAGGTGAAAATTCTGCAGCCTTCTCCCCTCTCTTGAACATTTTCTCTTTCTTCTCAGTCAAAGAGCTCAGTGGTTAAACTGTTGTACTGCAGCTAAAACATTGTGAGTTCGATCCTAATGGGGTTCAAATTTGACTCTTCCTTCCATCCTTCCACATGGGAAAAAACTTTTCAATTTTTCAAAAAGTAAAGGCCCTCCCGTAGTAGAGAAAAAAAGCCGCTTTGGGAGGGAAAACATGGTGGATAGATTCAACACAGGCTTTGCATCATGCAAAGAAGCAAAAAAAAGAAGAAGAAGGATTTGAATTCATCCTTTTTATGAATGGAGCAAACCATGATATATTTGAAAGTGGATTCAGCCATTTATTAAACTTCTACTAGAATTGTGCATTACCAGTTAGCAAATGGTCAGTTTTCACAATCTAAACACAGATATCTGTATAATTTACCCTCTTCATTTGGCTTAAATATGCACAAATGCTTCCCAATGCATTGGGACCACACTATGGGGAAGTAACTCAGACAGTAAAATTGTGTATGTTGTACTAAGAATAAAAGTAACAGATATTTGAAGTGGTAGCTATGTTAGTCTGTGCAAGCCTAGCAGAGAATAAAAAACACACAAAAACAAAACAAGGAAATGACAAAAACATTTCAGCACCTTAAAAACTAACTACTGTACATTTTAATGTTCACTTTTATTATTCAAATCCAATCATTTTGTGTCTCTTGTGTATGATAAAATGGACTTTATCACACACACAGGTGAACACACCAGAAACATAAGGAATAAAAAAGGGAGAAACTGGACACACACACTCAGTCAACCACTATTTAGAAATTCAGACAAAGATTTACTATTTTGAACCATGAATGTTGTCCCAACAAAATATAAGTCCTTACTTAGGGGGGGAAAACAGATTGGATAATGAAATTGGACACGCTAACTCCTAAAGAAAGTAAAGAAGAGATAGATTGTCTACCTTTGTTCTAGTCACGTCACTGTTTGAACCATGTCACTGATTCAGTTCAGCACGCATGAATGTAGGGAATCAATTCAACATTTCTGGGTGTTATCGACCTGACCTTGTACCACACCTATGTATAGAGTTCCTCCACTGTATGAATGTATCCATCCATTCTGGTCACAAGCCTAACAAATGTAGAGAAATCCCTAATAATAACACCTATAATGTTTTATATGCAATATATGTTGATGCATTATCAATAATAGAAATAATTCTGTATTATGAAATCTACACTGGAAACTTGAAAGAATACGTATATATATGGCAATGTTTACATAGTTAAAATAATATATTTAAATTGTACATGTTCATGGTTTTCTAAAGCAAAAAAAATGTGATTCAAAGAATTGTTTGTTTTATTTTATACATATAGCTCCTGAAGAAAGCTGAGAGCTGAAATGGATTGGAAATTTAAAATTAGTCTCTCACTTTGATTATCTGTTAAATACAGCTTTGAAAAGAAAAAAGAGAAATAAATAAATAAAAGGATGTGTTCCACATCAAACATTCATCCTGTGACCACATTTAGTTGGGGCACTTGGGATTGTGTTTTGAACAGAAAGTGACAGGCAAAAAAAGGCAAAAATGCTGTTGAGCACTACATTCAAGTCTCAGGAGGAAACATTTCACTTTTAACATTTTGGTTGCCAGTCCATTTATATCATGGTGCTGTCAAGAAATGGATATTCTACAGTAGCAGCAGTAATCTGTTCTTCATTCTCATGGGAACCACTATCTTTCCTCACAGTCCTGCATTCTTCAGACTTGGAAAGCAGCTACATATTAGCCATCTGTGTAAAATAGACTATCTAAACTTTTTAAAAAACAAAATTGTTATTATTTGTCATCAACCGCACCACTTTGAGTTTACCACCTGCTGATGACTGCTGCTGCCATTATTCATACCAGCTGGTGTTTTCATGTCAGAGAATACTCTGGGTTGAAAAGATTTTTGCAGGGGGCACCTGAATGAGGCCCCGTTCATGTCCCCCATCATGCAGCTCATGGGTATCAAATTTCATCCTTCCGGTCTCCAAGCTCAACGCCTTACTCACTAAGCCACCGGGGGAGCTGTATGCCAGCTGATGACTGTTGCTAATAACAGCATGGGTCATCAGCATACCATACTATGCTGTATTAGCAACAGTCCCCACTGTTTTGATATAAAGCTCTTCAGATCTTTCCTTCTGGCTCACAGTGAGGAAGCTCACAGGGAAGCTGGATGGGCCCACAGGGTATAGCCTTCTTCTTCCATGGCTAGGTCAGGCATGAAACTGCCAAAATGAAGCCACCTTTCACCTGACCCAGTGTGAAAAAGATTAGGCAGCATAAGGTTGCCACTATCTGGGGTATGCCCGATTGTAGTTTAAATATACCACAGTCTCCAAGGAAGCTCTTTCTATATACCCTAGGATATGGAGTGAAAAGCAGATTTGAAAATATGTAGCCACTCATTTAGAATAGTCTGCTCTCATCTAGCTCTGTCCTCAGAACTAAGGGAAGAAATTCAATGTTCCTAATAACAGAGGTGAGAGGCACCTTAATAACAATCAGACATAGATTCACCAGATGGCCTATTATGGCTACCAATTCCACCTCAACTTTTTCACCTTGTGCTGGCTGTGCCTTCCTATTCATTTGTACAGGATTTTTTTATCTACTTTACACCTCAAGATGATGTAAAAGAACTATTTCAAGTTTTTACATTTCTTCCTCATCTCGCTTTCCTTTCTTGCCTTTGTGTCCCTCCTTTTCATCTCCTGAATTGTACATCAAAGCAAACCACAGTCATTAACCCCTAAAAATCAATTTACTCCCCATGGACAAAGTTTAATTTTACTATGATTAGAGACTAGAAAGATAGTCAAAATTAGTCAAACATTAATTTAGTCCTTAAGAAGCTTTTAAAAACCTAATTAAATTATGCTTACCTTAAGAAGAGGATGTTTAAATTGGCATACACAGTTAATTTGTATTATTAACTGTAAGATGTATGAGAATGAAATGAAAAATCCCATTCATTATGTTAATCCTCTCCTATCTGTTTTTATGTTTTGAGAGAAAGAATTACAGTAATTGCAAGTGCTTTTTATAATCATTGCTTAATCACCCAAACAAATAAATGTCTTCCCTTAGTTTTCCTTTTTCCCTACCTTATAATCTCAGTTTCCTACCTTTCTTGATTTTAAAACTATTCATCAGTTTGGCCAATACAGATCTTGGTCTGGGAGGAGAAACAGGAATTTCATTAAGAATTTCATTGATGACCCTATTGTCTGGTCATAGCTTTCCTTTTCTGCACTTTACCTTACCCAACTTGTCACAGAAGAAATGTTGACTAGGATGCTATTGGCTAGTTTATGCCAGCATAAATCTAGAGACATTAATTGCAGGGCTGTGAGATAAAATAGTGGTTCCCATGTGACTGAAGAACGGATTGCTGTTGGTACTGTAGAATATCCACTTCTTGACAGCACCATGATATAAATGGACTGGCAACCAAAATGTTAAAAGTGAAATGTTTCCTCCTGAGACTTGAATGAGGTGCTCAACAGCATTTTTGCCTTTTTTGCCTGTCACTTTCTGTTCAAAACACAATCCCAAATGCCACAACTAAATGTGGTCACAGGATGAATGTTGGATGTGGAACGCATCCTTGCTATTTCCTTCAATCTCTTTTTTCTTTTCAAAGCTGTATTTAACAGATTATTTATTTATTTATTTATACTAATTTATAGTCCATATTTTTATAGCCGCCTCACTCAAGAGGACTCTGGGTGGCTTACAATATAACCACCACCCCAGCTAAAACCCCTAAAGACAGATAACCCCAGTAGAAAAACCATTTAAAACCCACCTACATAATAAAAGAGAGAGGGAGGGAGTTCACTATTACTGTTTAATATAGACTAAACTAACCAGCCGGCAAGGATCACTCCACCATCGCCGCCCCACACCTGCCCTGCCAGCCAGGTTTTGAGATCTCTCCTGAAGGGCAGCAATTCTGACTGCAACCTCAGTTCCACTGGCAAGAGGTTCCAGAAGGCTGGGGCAGATACAGACAATGCCCTCCTTCTTGTGCTAGAGAGATGAACCTCTCTAGCAAATGGAATAAGTAAAGAGCCCCTCCGGTCTTCTCTGGTTGGACGGGCAGAAATTCTGGTGACGATGCGGTCTCTTAGGTATCCTGGCCCACTACCATATAGGGCTTTCAAGGTAATGACCAGCACCTTGAATTGCACTTGGAGACAAATTGGTAATCAGTGCAACTCCTGAAACAGTGGTGAGGTGCAAGCATAATGCCCCCACCCCAACACCACCTGAGCAGCCGCATTCTGGACCAACTGCAGCCCCATGTAGAGTGCATTACAGTAATTTAGTCTAGAAGTGACCAAAGCATGAGTGACCATGAGCAAGGAGTCCAGGTTTACTGATTAAATTAAATTAAATTAAAAACCCTCCTGGCCACGGCCGCTAACTGATCCTCAAGCTGCAGCCAAGAATCTAAGAGGACCCCCAAGTTGTGCACAGGATCTGTCTGGGGCAGACCCGCCACATCCAGATCCAGTGATGGTAACTCCCAAGATAACCCCAGGCCCCTAATCCATAGCCACTCAGTCTTGCCAGGGTTCAGTTGTAATCCGTTGTCTCTCATCCAGACCCCAACAGCCACCAGACACTCAGACAGGATTTTGACAGCATCACTGGGATTACCATGGGCCGAGATATACACCTGGGTGTCATCCGCATACTGACAACACCGCGCCCTGTGGGAATGGATGATCTTACCCAGTGGCTTCATGTAGATATTAAATAGGAGAGGGGACAGTACCGAGCCCTGAGGAATCCCCAAGTGATACAGGTGGAAACTCAGACTAGTGGCGATTCACCATTGCCATGCCATTGCACTGATGCCAATGTAACTAACCAATAGGACTCTAGCCAGTGATGTAAAAAACCCCCCAAATTTGATTAAACAGAAATTTAAATTGCCCAATTAGGTTAGAAAACTTCCAATTCAATTTATAAATTAAAGGATTGTGATATCCTAGTACTGATCTGATTATGATACTATAAATTAAAAACTAACTTCTAAGGAAGTTAGTAACAGACCATATATATGTATGTTATATATACCAATAGGAGTAACACTTATATACCACCCTATAGTGCTTAGTGCACTCTCTGGGTGTTTGAAAAGGTAATTAGCATTTTGTTCCCATCATGCTGGGAACTCATTTTGCTGAACTTGGAAAGATGGAAGGCTGAGTCAACCTGGAGCCCAGTCAGAATCAAACTTACAATGTCAGAACTTAAGAGATTGAACTATGACAGTTTGAAAAATGAAATTTAAGCAAAAATTAAAAATTTTCAAAAGTTAAAATTGTCATGGTTTGGAAGAATTGCACTTAGTAAAATGATGCTTTTACCTAGACTTAATTTTTTATTTGATGCTTTAGCAATTCAAATGAAAGAGAAGGAAATTAAGGAATTTCAAAAATTGATTAATGAATTTTGCAATGGTGGAAAGAGGTCTAGACTATCAAAAAAAATGGTATTTATCCCAGAAAGAAGGTGGATTAGGGATGCCAAATTTGTTGGTATATTATCGAGCTTTTCAAATTAAGAATGTTGTGAAGATCTTGGCTAGGGAAAAAGCAATATGGGAAGAAATTGAAATGAAGGATTATAAGCATATAGGAAAAATGGTTTTTCTAGGAGCCAATACGCAAAAAGTTGTAACCAAATAATAAAGGGACTGATGAGCTCATGGAAAAAAGTAAAGAAGGTTCTGGCCCCAAATATCTCACCAATTATTGAAATAGAGGATATGGCAAATTTTCCAATAAAGACAGATAAAAGGGTAAAAGAAGTATTGAATAAAAATAAAGTTTTCCTGCTGAAAGACTGGTTATGGACCTGTATAGATATTGATAAAAAAAACAAATTTGTTTTAGCAAATGAATTTGAATTGGTTTCAGACTGCGCTGGTAAATAAATGAAACAGTAAGTACTTGAGAGAACCTGAGCTGGATAGAGAAAAGTCAGAATTTGAGTTGATTTTGAAAATAAGAAAGGGAGATGAAAATATCAAGGGTTTAGTCAGTAAATTGTATACAATTCTGAATAAGGAGGGTAATCCACAGGAGGATTTAAAAACAAGTTAGGAGCTGGATTTGAATATAAAGATAGAAAAACGATATATGGAGGCATAAATGGAAGGACACCGGGCGCTCTCTTTCCCTCCCGGCCAGACCGGCGGGAGATGAACAGGCACAGCTGGAGGGAGTTTCGGCAGGCAGCCTCAAAAGTGGGGCTGACGCTGCCAACGCCAAGGACACCGGGCGCTCTCTTTCCCTCCCGGCCAGACCGGCGGGAGATGAACAGGCACAGCTGGAGGGAGTTTCGGCAGGCAGCCTCAAAAGTGGGGCCGACGCTGCCAACGCCAAGGACACCGGGCGCTCTCTTTCCGTCCCGGCCAGACCGGCGGGAGATGAACAGGCACAGCTGGAGGGAGTTTCGGCAGGCAGCCTCAAAAGTGGGGCCGACGCTGCCGACGCCAAGGACACCGGGCGCTCTCTTTCCCTCCCGGCCAGACCGGCGGGAGATGAACAGGCACAGCTGGAGGGAGTTTCGGCAGGCAGCCTCAAAAGTGGGGCCGACGCTGCCGACGCCAAGGACACTGGGCGCTCTCTTTCCCTCCCGGCCAGACCAGCGAGAGATGAACAGGTACAGCTGGAGGGAGTTTCGGCAGGCAGCCTCAAATGCGGGGCCAACGCCAAGGACCGCCGCTGTGTTCGGCCCCGGTGGGGGCGAAGAGGCTCGCTGGCCTCACCATCGGCCGGCGTTTCGGGCCCCGCCCCCCGCCCCTCGCCAGGACTCAAAAGGCGAGGGGGCCTGCCGGACGAAACATCACCGCTGCTGTGTTCGGCCCCGGCGGGGGCGAAGAGGCTCGCTGGCCTCGCCATTGGCCGGCGTTTCGGGCCCTGCCCGGCAGTTGAGGGTTCAACACAGTTGTGGAAGAATGCCCCACCACTTCCATCACCACTGGAGCCGTGCGGAGGGTGGTGGGGGGAGTGAATGGGGCGGTTTTATATTGGGGTGGAAGGGAGGGAGGGAGAGATTGCCAGGCCAGCCAGGAAGGAGAGGCAGCATTCTGTCCAGGGCAAGCAGGGAGGCTCCGGAGACCAATATAGAGGTTGTGATGGGCATGGGGCGATATAGCGGGTACTGAGGGGCGGGCCGCACCCAGGGAACGCGGGGCAGATGCTTAGTATCTGTCCCTCGTTCCAGCCCCACGGTTACACCTCTAGGTCCTGAGCAGCTGACCCAGGGTGACCCTGTCCTTAGGCTGCTGCTGATGAATGCCAGGTCGGTATGTAATAAGGCCCCCTGATACAAGACTCTATTATGGGGGAGCGGGCCGACTTGGCATGTATTACTGAGACCTGGCTGAGACCAGAGGATGGGGTTCCTCTGTCAGAAATGTGTCCAGCTGGGTTCAGTATTTGGCACCAGCCTAGGGATAAGGGTAAGGGCGGTGGCATCGCCATCATAGCCAGGGAGTCACTGGGAGTCACCAGGGCTACTGCTCCACAAATTCTGGGTTGTGAGGCCCTGCTTCTGCGTCTGGGCTCTAAGGGTCAGTTGGGAGTCTTACTCCTGTACCTGCCCCCTTGCAGGGTAAGGGACTCCCTGCCTGAGCTCCTCGAGGCCGTCTCAGCGTTGGCGTTGGAGTTCCCTAGACTGATGGTTCTGGGGGACTTCAATTTACCCTCGCTGGGGACTGGCTCCGAGGTGGCTCAGGAGTTCATGGCTTCCATGGCAGCTATGGACCTGATTCAGGTAATTCAGGGCCCGACCAGGGGCAGTGGCCACACACCAGATTTAATCTTTTTGTCGGAGCGGTGGCAGAGTGATCTGAGATTACGGAAATTAAACATAACACCTGTGCCATGGTCAGATCACTATTTGGTGGCTCTAGACTTCCTGGGTACGTCGCTTCACCGTAGGGAGGCAGGGCCTATTAGAATGGCCCGCCCCAGGCAACTGATGGATCCTGATGGATTCCAGAGGGAACTGGGGGATTTTCCTCTGGATCGGCAACACGATTCGCCCGAGGCACTGGTCGACCTGTGGAACAGGATGACAACAGCGGCCTTGGATGAAATCGCACCACTACGGCCTCTCAGAGCTCATCGAGCTAGGTCATCTCCATGGTTCACAGATGAACTGCGGGAGCTCAAACGGGCAAAGAGACGCCAAGAGCGCCGCTGGGTGAAGACCCAGAGAGACTCCGATTGGACACTAGCTAGAGCCGCTATTAGGGCCTATCTAGTGGCGATGGAGGTGGTGAGGCGACAATACTTCACCACCCTTATCGCCTCCGCTGATAATCGCCCAGCCACCCTGTTCCGGGTTACCGGGTCTCTCCTTGGTAGGGGGACCCCGGTGCCCGGTTGGCAAGGGTCGGCTGAGGACTTTGCTGACCATCTAGTGGAGAAAATCGATCGGATTCGCTCTGGGTTTAATCCTGGCGTGGATGGGGAGAGTCCGGAGGGAGCCGGAGCACAGTCTTGCCATGCCATCTGGGACCGGTTTGATCCAGTTGCCCCTGATGAAGTGGACAGGCTCCTTGCAGCTGTGCGCGCCACTACCTGCCCTTTGGACCCCTGTCCCACCTGGTTGGTGAAAACCTCCAAGGCAGTGACAGGTGGCTGGGTTGGGGCTGTGATCAATGCATCATTGCGGGAGGGGGTGTTTCCTGCACCTTTAAAACATGCTTTGGTGCGCCCCCTCCTGAAGAAATCTTCCCTCGACCCAGCTGTCCTAACTAACTATAGGCCTGTCTCAAACCTCCCCTTTTTAGGGAAGGTGTTGGAGAAGGCAGTGGCGCGTCGGCTGCAGGGGGTACTGGATGAAGCGGATTATCTGGACCCCTTTCAGTCAGGATTCAGGCCTGGATATGGTACCGAGACGGCATTGGTCGCACTGATGGATGATCTCTGGCGGGAGCGGGACGGTGGTCACCCATCCGTCCTTGCTCTTCTTGACCTCTCAGCGGCTTTCGATACCGTTGACCATGGTATCCTTCTGGAACGGCTCCGAGGTTTGGGAATCCAGGGTACTGTGTGGTCCTGGTTTTCCTCATTTCTGAAGGGTCGGTCCCAGTCGGTGTGGTTGGAGAGTGAGAGGTCCAGTCCTAGGCCCCTCAAATGGGGGGTTCCTCAGGGCTCGGTGCTCTCTCCTCTCCTATTTAACATCTACATGAAACCGCTGGGTGAGATCATTCGTTCCCATGGGGTGTGGTACCATCAGTACGCGGATGACACTCAGTTGTACATCTCGGCCCATGGGGACCCCAGTGATGCTGTCAAAGTCCTTTCCAGATGCCTGGAAGCTGTGGGGGTCTGGATGGGGGCTAACGGGCTACAATTGAATCCCAGCAAGACTGAGTGGCTATGGATAGGGGGTCCTGCGTTAATCCGGGAGCTTCCATCGTTGGTTCTGGATGGGGCTATTTTGCCCCAGACAGACCCGGTGCGCAACTTGGGGGTCCTCCTGGATTCACGGCTACTGCTAGAAGAACAGGTGGCGGCTGTGACCAGGAGGGCTTTCGCCCAACTTCGGGTGATTCGCCAGTTGCGCCCACTCCTGGACCGGGACTCCTTGCTCATGGTCACCCATGCTCTGGTTACCTCCAGACTAGACTATTGCAATGCGCTCTACATGGGGCTGCCCTTGACGACCATTCGGAGGCTACAGCTGGTCCAAAATGCGGCTGCCCGGATGGTGATGGGGTGTGGCCGTTATGCTCATGCTTCGCCACTGCTCCGGGAGCTGCACTGGTTGCCAGTATGTCTCCGGGTGCAATTCAAGGTGCTGGTTTTGACCTTTAAAGCCCTATATGGTAGTGGTCCAGGTTACCTAAGAGACCGCATCGCCCTGAGGACGTCTGTCCGTCCAACCAGAGTGGACCGGAGGGGCTCTCTAATTGTTCCATCAGCCAGAGGGGCTCGCCTCTCTGGCACAAGGAGGAGAGCCTTCTCCGTGTCTGCACCGGCCCTCTGGAACCTCCTGCCAACAGAATTACGTCTTCGGACGGAGTTGCTGCCTTTCAGAAGGGATCTTAAAACCTGGCTGGCAGGTCAAGTGTGGGGTGCGGGTGGAAGGGTAACCACCATGGGGTGGTTGGTGTAGAGGAACTCTTCCCCATGGTGCCTTTTCGATCCTGCAGCCCTTGCTTTTTAGGGGGTGGGTAGTCTTAACTTTTTTACTGTTTTAACTGTTTTTAGGATTATTGTTGTATTTGTGAATATTGTCTGTAAACTCCTTGGGTTGCCCTGGGGTTACTTTTTATGTTGTTAGCCGCCCAGAGTCGGCCTTGTGTTGAGTGGGCGGGATATAAATTGAATAAATAAATAAATAATAAATAAATAAAAAAGAGGATAATGAGAACCTTGTCAGTTAGAATAAAGGAACATAATTATAAAATGTTATGGAGGTGGTATTTGACCCCAGTGAGGTTGCACCAGATTGATAATAAAAAAGATAAAATGTGCTGGAGATGCAAAGAGGAAATTGGAACATATGAACATACGTGGTGGAGTTGCACTGTGGTTAAAGATTTCTGGAAAAAAGTTGAGAAAGAGATTGGTGAAATTATGGGTAAGAGAATTAAGCTGGGGTCAAGTATCACCATGTTAACAGATGTGGAATGTCTTAATTTAAAAAGGGATGAAAAAGAATTATTAGAAATAATGCTTACAACTGGTAGACAATGTATTGCTAGGAATTGGAAAAATGATATAAACATAAAGATAGAAGAATGGTATAAAGAAATGTGGAACTTAGCATTGAATGACAAATTAACTTGGGAGATAAATAAAAAAGGGGTATTATTAAAGTGAACAGATTTTGGAATATTTGGCAGGCTTTTGTGGACTACTCACTTAGAGGGGATGAAATAAATAAACCTGTACTTGATCAGAGAAGTTTTTGGAAGGAAAATATTAAGACAACCTGATTCCTCCAGGGCAATGTAAATATCACAGGGTGTATTATTTTTTCTTTTTCTTATTTTTATTTCTATATAAATATTTAGTATTGTATTAATAATATTAATGAATTTACGTATTAAATATTACACCATACTTAAAGTTATGTTAAAAAGTTTTACTTGCAATTTATAAGGATAGGCTAATAATGTATAGGTGTATCAATGAACTTGTCTAATTGTAATATGATGCTAGAATGCAAACAGATACAACTTGTATGCAACTGTATTATGTATTTTTATATATGTTTGTTGTTTCATTTTTATATGATGTAATTTTGTTTGAAAAATTAATAAAAATATATATAAAACGTACAATGTCAGCAGTTTTGGCTGTAATACAGCACTTTAACCATCTATATCTATATCATATCTATATCTATGTCTATATCTATATCGATAGATTGATAGATAAATAGATATTCAAACTGCCCATACTATGATTTAATGACTGTTCTATGTTTCTAATGCCCAGCTAAAATAACAGATAACACTCCAGCTATTTTGTAATACAGTAGTATCATTCTAGTGGTCAAAGCAAGCAATAGCCAGAACAAGTCAGGCAAGTCCACAGCTTCTTGCTACTTTCTGGCTACAAATAGCCTCTTCCTTCTTTAGCCTAATGCAGTCTAACAAGAAGGAATCCCAATACATTTTTGTGCTAAATGAGATCAATTTATTAATATAAGTTTGAACATGTTCCATGCTGTACTGTACTTTGGCCCCTGTATATTTGGAACCCTAACACTCAGTTGATAACTTTCAAACTGCAATCAGAACAATTTATTTCAGTTTCCCAAATTTAAATATACTTTTCGGGTCTTCCACTGTAGCTTACAGGAATCGAGAACCATGCTTCTACAAGACTTCATAGAAATTATCAATTCTTGTTATTCCTGTATACCTCCACAACTGGAGGGTGAGTCTGAGTCTTATCAAAACATCAGGCACAGTGGAACAATACCTCAGCAGCATATGTTCCAAGACGAAACTTGTTTTTAACGCAAGGGAGCTTTACCAGCACATTTTGAGCTAAACATAACGTAGGACCTTATCATTTCAGTGATAGGAAGTTTTTTTGAATTAGCGGTTACTGAGAAATGCCATTGTCAGAGGGAAAGTGTTCTCATCATAAATCTTCAGAGTACTCATATATATTTTATACAAACGTTCATTCCACATCAGTTTATTTTTCAGTGTAAATATGTCACAGTATAGGTGAGTTAGCACAAGAGATGAATAGTAACTTCATGATTGTTTATTTCACCATACTGCTATTAAATGGGGAGATGGTAAGCTAAGTAACTTTATCTGCATATTTTTATTTTCCCCTAAAGATGAGCTGATTGTCAAAATGTAAAACAGTCTAGCTCAATGGTTCCCAACATGGGGCCCATGCGTCACAGTGGGACTTCAATTCCCAAAGGCCTAAGTCCTGCTTTGGGGAATTGACTTAGGCTTCTCGGAATTGAAGTTCAAATACCAAAGATTGGGAAACATTGGCCTAGCTGCTTTCCTTTGAATACTTATCAACAATGAATACATCTGATTTCAGCAGTCCAATTCAGAGCAAATTTATGCTTCGACATACTATTTCTGATGCCTTTTTATTGTTGTTTAGAGAGATTCAGTGCTGTATCTTGCAAAGCAAATTATATACTAGAAATCATCATCTCAAAGCAACATAGTTACTTTTCTAGCAGGACAGTTTATTTCCTTCTTACTTCAGAGCAGTTGCAATCAATTTCATGGTATTATAACAATCTAGAAGTAAAAGTGTTAGGTATGGACATCAATTCTTTACTTAATACAATCAGAACATCTGAATTCAAAGGAAGTAGCAAAAGGTTATCAAACATCAGCACTATCCTCAGGATCACCATTCCATTCAGACCTTGGCGATGTTTAAAGTTCAAGGGTGCTACATTCACAAGAAAATCAGAGCAGACATCTCACACATATATTGATCTATTAATTCTCCCAAATAATGGGTTTTCTAGTTTATTAAATTTAAAAAAACAAGGGCCTTACCGATATCTATGGCAAAAGTCATTATGTGCCTGAAATAAATGAAATTTCAGAAAATCAGTCTTCTCCTTGGAAAGAAAAATTAAGCTCCTACCTTATCTGACCTAATCCTTGTCACATTCTTGGATGGGAGAGGGAAGGGAAGCAAACTTTTTGCAATGAACCCCACCATCATTCCACCTTGCCAAAATGTGTTAAGGTAACAAATTTCACTTTTCTACTGGTTTAGTGTAAGGGACCAAAGACAATGAAACAGCCGAAGGGTTGGCTTAACACAGGTTTATTGCATGATGATCCGGAGGAACATGTGGTAATGGCGGATGGGTAGCTCAATATATACAGCTGGCTATACATTTGAATGTGGCTCGTCGACAGACTATTGGTTGCTGCCTGCGTGACGTCGTAGAAGGTCACGCCCTTCTTGTCCAGGTGAAGAGGTGGCGGGAATCTTCCCGCGCTGCTGATCCAGGTGAATCTGAGCCATGAGAGCTGGACGCTCGCTATTGCCATCTAGTGGTCACTAGCTCGCGTCCCCTTGTCAGGTTTACATTGATACAGCTGAAGGTTATAATGTTGCACACAGAAAGGTTACATTGTTACCACATGGCTAGGTACATTGTTAAAGGCACAGCTTTACAGAACACAACATCCCTCCCCCCTAGGATGAGACGAAGTCTCTCAGCCAAGATGGCTTATTGCACGTGCGTTTGGGCCGTGATGAGGGCTGACCCCCCCGGGGGCGCTACTGCTTCTTTGTTCCCTGGTCCCTTGTCCTGTAATGGGAGAGGGAGACTCGTTAGTGGCTTGCCGCGGTTTGGCGGCCTTAGGGGAAGGGAAAAACTCCATTGTGGGCAGACCGGGGGTGATCGGGGCTAACGAAAAACCCCTCTTCTCGCTTGGACGGGTGGGGGACCACTCCGAAAAACTCCCCCAGTTCTGAAAATCAACTTCTAACTCAGTTGGGGTATCCGCATTTGTGGGGGAATTCCGCGAGATATGTATGGGGTCGGGTTCCTCCTCCTCAGAAAAATCCCCCAGGATATCTATGGAAACATCCCCCCTTTCCACCTCCCCCCTTGGTGGGGACCCGCGGCCCCCTTTTCCTCCCCCTTGGGCTGAACGGGTGGGGGAGAACCCTAACGCTGATTTTTTCTCTGTTTGGTCTGCGCCCTGCTCATCGGGGACCCTGCGTCGGAGCTGGTCCACGTGCCGCCTCCACAGTAGCCCTGTGCTGGTTTCCACGCGGTACGACACGGGGCCGGTTTGCTCCACAACTACGCCCGGTACCCAGGCTGGGCCCGTGCTGGCGTAATTCCTGCAATGCACGGGGGCGCCTACACTGAAACTCTTTGTGGCCTCTAGCCCAATGTTCCTTCCCTTGTCCTCTACCCTCGTGAGGTCTAGCCTAGTAAGGATGGTGGTCAGTTTCCTACGCATTAAGAGCTCTGCGGGGGAGTATCCTGACGCCAACAGGGTCACCCTGTACCCTAGCAGAAACTGACACACTTGTAGGTTCAGATCCCCGGGGCCCATGCGCCGCAACGCGTCCTTCGTGGTGCGGACGAGGCGCTCCACTTGACCATTGGTGGCTGGGTGAAACGGGGCGGCGGTGATATGCCGAACGGCGTTAATCTCCATGAATGCCCTAAACTCGGAGGACGTGAAACAACTAGCGTTGTCGCTAATTAATGTGTCGGGTATGCCGAACGTGGAAAAGAGCCTCCGCAAATGCTTAATGGTCTGGGCCGAGGAGGTGCTCGTGACTGGGATAACCTCCAACCACTTGGAGAAGGCGTCCACGACAAGAAGAAACAGGGTGCCTCTGAACGGGCCCGCGAAATCAATGTGCACCCGGGACCACGGCCCCTTAGCTGCGTCCCACTCCCTGTGGGGAAGGCGGGCCTCCTCTGGTCTGGAGCATTGGCAACTTTCACAAGTGCTGACCATGTGCTCGATGTCGATGTCCAACTGGGGCCACCAGAAGTAGCTCCGGGCCAGCGCTTTGGATCGCACGATGCCGGGGTGGCTGACGTGCAGCAGTTTGAGCACCCGCGGCCGAAGGGAAGTGGGAATCACCACCCGCTGCCCCCACAAGGGGCACCCCCTCTCTAGGGACAGCTCTAACTTTTTCCTGAAAAATGGGGCGAACTCCTCCGCTGGGGAGGACGCCGGCCACCCTTTCTGCACCCAGGAGCTAACTGCCGCTAACGTCTTGTCCTTCCCTGTCACTTTGGCAATGTCGGCGGGCACTACGGGGGGCGAATCCAGCACCTCTATCATAAGAACCTGATGGTCTCGCTCCCCCTTGCTCACCTGGCTGGGCGTCAGGGGGAGGGGAGACCTTAATAGAGCGTCCGCATGGCTGATCTCTTTCCCGGGCTGATAGACCAACGCGTGCTGGTACGCGTTGAGAAAAATAGCCCACCTGAGCATCCTCGGGGACAGGATCTGTGGCATGGGCTTATCTGCGGTAAAAATGCCTAGCAGGGATTTGTGGTCCGTTACAATGGTGAAGGGGCGGCCATACAGAAAATCGTGAATTTTTTTCGTCCCCGCAACTACCGCTAGTGCCTCCCTGTCCGTCTGTGCATAATTTCTCTCCGCTTGGGACAGGGACCTGGAGTAGAATGCTATCGGGGCCTCCCTTCCGTCTTCCAGCATGTGGCACAACACTGCCCCCACCCCCACCGGGGATGCATCACAGGTCAGGACTACCGGGCATTTGGGGTTGAAATGGGTCAGTATGGCATCAGACGCTAGGAGACTTTTTAGTTCACTAAATGCCCTTTCTTGGTCATCGCCCCACTTCCATGTCTGGTCTTTCTTTAGCAGTTTGTGTAGCGGTTCAGCCACTGCTGCCTTCCGGGGGGAGGAAGGAGTGGTAAAAGTTGAGCAGCCCTAGGAACGACTGCAGCTCGGGCTTGGAGGTGGGGCGGGGGGCTTTCTTAATGGCGGCCACCTTGGATTTGGATGGTTTTAACCCCTCAGGAGTCACACAAAACCCTAGGAACTCAACCTCGGTCGCGAAGAAGACGCATTTGTCCTTTCGCAGTCTCAACCCCGCTTTTTCGAATATTGTCAGGACCTTCCCCAACCTCTTGGCCAATTCGACCCGACACCCCCCCCCCCGTTATTAACACGTCATCAAAATAAGGCAACACCCCCTCTAGCCCCTTCAGGAGGCGTTCCACGAGTGACTGGAAAATTCCAGGCGCCGAATTTACGCCGAACTGAAGGCGCGTCACCTGGAACGCCCCCTTATGGGTGACTATGGTCTGCGCAGCAGCTGCGGCAGGGGACACCGTAAGCTGCTGGTAGGCCTGCGCTAAGTCGAGCTTAGCGAAACACTTTCCCCCGTGTAACCTGGCCAGCAGATGGCTGACTACCGGCACCGGATACGCATTCGGGCGGATCGCCTTGTTGATGGTGCACTTGTAATCGGCGCATATGCGGACCTCCCCATTGGCCTTTAGTGCGGTTACAATTGGAGTGTCCCACTCCGCAGAATCGACAGGCACAAGGATTCCCTGGCCAACCAATTTGTCCAGTTCCGCCTCTATCTTGTCCTTGAGTGCGAACGGCACCCGGCGTGGTTTGAGTCGAATTGGGCGGACCTCTGGGTCTAGGTCGAATGTCACTGGGGGCCCCTTGAATTTCCCCAGTCCTTTTTCGAAAACTTCGGGGTGCGCCTCGCACACCTCCTGAATCGGGTCAGTCCCAACGGCGTGCATCCCAACGGCGTGCACCCCCCCAATAAACAAACCCAGGGGCTGAAACCATTGAGTCCCGAGGAGGCTGCAATCTCCTCCTTTAAGCACGACTAGAGGGAGAGACGCGGCGTGCTTCTTGAATTTAACCTGAAATTCTCCAACCCCCAACACTGGAATGCTGTTCCCTTGCACGTCCCGTAGTGTGGACCTCAACGCTTTGAGCTTGGGTCGCCTGTGGGGGGCAATTCTCAAAAACTCCCTCTGGGAAATGATTGAATATGAGGACCCCGAGTCAATTTCCATTCTAATGGGAACCCCTTGAACTAGTACCTCAACAAAGTAGCGGGGGTGTCCTGCGGACACGCTGAATACTGGGGCGTCGTCCTCGCTGCCGTCGGAGATGCGGCCCACGCCGTCCTGCTTCCGCGTGGCCTGAGCGCCGTCCTTGGGTCTCGTTGAGCGGTCTTGTCCCGCGGAACGGTCTGCCGAGCTTCTCCGGGTCTCGCGCCTCTTCCTGCACACCTTGGCGATGTGCCCGCGGTGGCCGCAGTTGTGACACTCGGCTTTCCGAAACGGGCATTTTACGCGGTCGTGGGCCGCTCCACAGCCGTCGCACCGCCGGCTCTCTTTCCGGACCCTCCGGACGTCCTCGTCGTCGCTGCTCTCCGCGGACGACCTTGAAGCTCGCTGGGCTGCATGCACCGGAGTCTCTGCCTTGCTCGACCTCGGCCGCCAGTCCTGGAGTTCTTGTACCCCAGCCTTTGTAGCTTCCGCGGCCTGTGCCGCTCTGATGACCTCCTGCAACGTGGGAGGCGGCTCTTGGTTCATTAATGTGCGCTGGGTTTCGGCGTCATTCAGGCCGCACAGCACACAGTCCCGGAGGGTGATTTCGACATTCTCCCATTTGCACGGGCCGGCCGCCAGCCGCAGGGCCGCCACGAATGCGGCGACCGTCTCCCCGGGCGCTTGGACTCGCCTCCAGAACGCACTCCGAGCGGGAAACATCGCCGTGGCGGGCCGGACGTGCTCACGCAGCATCTGCATGAGTTCCTTGGCCTTGAATTCGCTCACCCTCCTCGGTGCAACCAGGTCCACCAAGGTCCTTTTGGTTTCTTGTCCGAGCATCCTGGTGAAGATGGCCCTTTTCTTTGCCTCTTCCGTGACTTCGGACTCAATCAGTGCTGCCTGGAAGTCCATTTCGAAGATCTCCCAGTCGCCCGGTTTCCTGATTTCGAAACCGGCGCATGTCTTGGTCCCGTGGGCTGCCATCATCCCACCTTCATCGCCAATTTAGTGTAAGGGACCAAAGACAATGAAACAGCCGAAGGGTTGGCTTAACACAGGTTTATTGCATGATGATCCGGAGGAACATGTGGTAATGGCGGATGGGTAGCTCAATATATACAGCTGGCTATACATTTGAATGTGGCTCGTCGACAGACTATTGGGTGCTGCCTGCGTGACGTCGTAGAAGGTCACGCCCTTCTTGTCCAGGTGAAGAGGTGGCGGGAATCTTCCCGCGCTGCTGATCCAGGTGAATCTGAGCCATGAGAGCTGGACGTTCGCTATTGCCATCTAGTGGTCACTAGCTCGCGTCCCCTTGTCAGGTTTACATTGATACAGCTGAAGGTTATAATGTTGCACACAGAAAGGTTACATTGTTACCACATGGCTAGGTACATTGTTAAAGGCACAGCTTTACAGAACACAACAACTGGTAAGGTAAAGGTAAAGTTTTCCCTTTCTCGAAAGCCAGACGTATCTGACTCTAGGGTTCAGTGTTCATCTCTGTTTCAAAGCCAAAGAGCCAGCACTGTCTGCTTCTGCAGACATTTCCATGGTCATGTGGCAGGCATGTCTAGACACCGGAGGGCACGGAGCGCTGTTTACCATCCCACCAAAGTGGTCCCTATTTATCTACTTACAATTTTTTGCTTTCAAACTGCTAGGTTGGCAGGACCTGGGACAATGATGGGAGCTCATTCCATCCTGCAGTACTCAGGAATCGAACTGCTGACCTCCTGCCTTCCAGTCAGTGTCTTAGCCACTTGAGCCATTTCAGTCCTACTGGTAGGTTAATTTAATTTAATTTAATTTAATTGTCAAATTTATATACCGCCCACTCGGCCAAAGCCAACTTAGGGTGGTTCACAATGGCAATTTAAAAAACATGTAAAAAAACAGTTAAAACTACCCACCCCCTAAAACAAGGGGTGCAGGATCCAAAGGCACCATGGGGAGGAGTTCTTCTACACCAATGGAGGTTACCCTTCCATCTGCACCCCATTTTTGTTTCTCAGACCTCTCTGTCTATGCTTCCATCCAGCATGTATTTTAGCTTCCCATTTTCCTGTTGCATCATGAAACAGGAAGACCTGAGACTGAAAACCAGGAAAGCTACCAGCTGAAGAGTGAATCCTCTTCTCCCATAACATCTACTTTATACTTTCTTAAATAGATAAAAACAAATTTCATATTCTCCAGGTAAATCAATTAGTTTTCCTCTTTGTTCAAGTGGCTAATATGCTGACTGGGAGGTGGAAGGTCAGCAGTTCGATTCCCGAGTACTGCAGGACGGAATGAGCTCCCAGCTCATGAAACAAAGATGAGCACTGAACCCTAGAGTCAGATACGACTGGCTTTTGAGCAAGGGAAACCTCTACCTTTACTAATGACAAGGAACATTGTTAATGTTGTTCCTATAGCTAGCGAAGACTCTCCTTGGCCAGCTGGAAATGACTGCCTGCAATGGAAGGTAAAACAGTTGACTACAAGTATTTACATCTAATGGCATTAATTTTCCTAAATATATATGATGGAACACTCTCCTGTTATGCTGCTTGCACATTTTCAATAAGCTTAGGAAAGAAATTTGACACTGATGTCTCCTTACAAAACTGTTAGTTGGGCTTCTATGGCTGATTCTCTCAAGCAAGGAATGATGTTCTCATCTGTGTTAATAAACCTGTTAGAACAAGATTAACAAAAGATCGTGAATTGCATTACTGTATTGCTATCTTACTTCGCGAGAGAAGCAAAATATTATCCTCAAACTGCAGAGGAAGAAAGATACTTAGACACAGCATACTTTCAGATCTTTTAAATTTGAGAGCTTTCTTTCTTTGGCAACAGTACAAACTGAAGATATAACTTTTTAAGCAATAAAATGTATCAAAGAAAGGTATCTTTTTCTTCTGAATATAATGGCTGCTCTGACCTCAGATATATTCACTCTTTTTAAACAAGAAAAACCATCAACAACGTCACTGTGAAGACAAAGCAAGGCAGGCACACTGACTTTCCTCAGTGTCTCATAATAATAATTTTGTGTCAGAAATTATTCTGGTTTGAAAGGATTTTTGCTGGAGAAACTCTGCTCAGGGGATGCCTGAATGAGGCTCCTTTCATGTCCCCAAGATCTTTTCCCACCGAAGTGGTCCCTATTTATCTACTTGCAATTTTTTGCTTTTGATCTGCTAGGTTGGCAGGAGCTGCGACATTGATGGGCGCTCAATCCATCATGCAGTATCCAGGCCTCAAACTGCCAATTTACTGGCCTTCCAGCTAACAAGGCAAGCTACTTAACCACTGAGCCACCAGTCAAATGATAGATTATGAGATACAAATGAATGTTTGACTCATCAGTGGCAGGTTATGGCAACTGATTACTTCTTTGGCATCAGCCTACTCTCTGTGCCAAGAGAACCTTGGCCTAACTCACTAACATGATAATTCTAGTATTTGCATCATAATTAACAGAAGGGGGCTGCCTACTAGATGCTATCCCTGTCAACATGGGAGAAACCAATGGATATGTATTAACTTCCCTTTTATTTAACATAATTAAATAAAGGCTCTATCTCATGGATTCTCAACCTGTGGCCCATGGGCCGAATGTGGCCCATGACACTATTCCATGTGGCCCATCTTCACCTCCACCACATGAGGAAGTGCCATGTGGTGGAGGAAGGGCAAAATGGTTGTCCAGCCCCCGAAGCTGTCTGAGGGAGTGTGACCCAGCCCCCAGCTTTAAAAGGTTGAGACCTTCACTGGTGAGACATTCACATCCTATTATAAGTTGGTGATGCAATTTTAATGTCATACAAACAGACAGGAATATAAAACGTTTAAGAAATGTTGGCTCATAATGTGCCATGGTGATCACCAGATTAACAAACCTTCAATGTATTTGTCAGAAATGGATGTCATCACAGCAAGATGCAAGAGCATACAGAAAGGCAGATATTGGGTTGGATCACTACCTTGTTAGAGCAGAAATCAAGCTTAAACTCTGAAATCAAATACAATTCATACTGAAAGGACTGTGCAATTGCCAACTCCTTTGCTTTAATGCTGCAAAATCATTTTGATATCTCTGAGGATGTGACAAAGGTAGAAGGTCTATGGAACAACTTTAGGAACACCATCATAGGATCAGCCCAAAATATAATTGGGAGAAGGTGAGGCACATGGAAAGAACAGTGGAACCAGGATACAACATGGAAACTGATTGATGAAAGAGAAGTTACAAAACTAAAATGGGGCCAGGCTAAAGATACTGTACACAAGAAGCAAAAGAAATGAGCTGAAGATAAACAGAACTTGACTGAATGCTGAAGAAAGGTTGTCAGAAAGCTAAGAAAAAAATAGTTGGAAAAGAAAGGCACTGAAGCGGAAGAACCAGCCTATCAAAATGATGCTAAAACTCTTCACCACACTGTCAACCAATTGACTGGAACAAGGAACACTTCTAAGATTTGAGCCAGTATATTTATCCTCTGTTATCAGCAACAGATGTAACTCCCCGTTAAAGAAAATGCTTTTATTGATGGCAGATACTGATTATTATACAGTACTATATTTAGGTTTATCAAATCTTAGAGAAGAGGAAACCCCTTCAAGAGGTAACATATGGTATTAGAACTACTAGCTAATATTTACTGTCTCTGGCCATATTAAAGTGACCACTAGCAAAATTTCATATTTTTTTTCTATTCTCTCCTTTTTAAAGGTAAAACATACTGTATAAATTGCTGCTTAGAGTAGTGGCAACTCTTTCATGGATATTTGCCAACAAATTTTTATTACTATGGCAACACTGGTGTTGTGAGCGGCTATATTGTTTTTATGAGTGATAGCAGGCGGCCACATTGTTTTTATGAATGACTGCAGGAATAGCTAAAGATAGAATTACCAACAAGACAACTTTAATTGAAAACCATAATGATAAACTGAAGCAAAAATGCTTTAAACTGCATTGATAGCATGCCACGACGAATGAAGGCAGTAATTGATGCAAAGGGAGATTCTTCAAAATATTAAAATTTCTATCAAAAATTTATTACAAGATACCTAACTTAATGTTTTTAATAAAAACTTATTACAAGATACCTAACTTATAGATAAAATAATGATTTAGACTCATATCTAATCACGAAGTATCCAAAGGTATTACAAAAATATAAAACATGCAGAAAATGTCTAGTGTTCACATTAATATGGCCAGGGATGGTATATTATTAATTCAACATTACAGTGATTTATCAGTTGTTGTTCAGTCACACAGTCAAGTCTGACCCCTTGTGACCCCATGGATCACCACATGCCAGGCTCCTCTATTATCTGCTATCCTCCGTAGTCTGCCCAGATCTTCGCCCATCACGTCAATGATGCCATCTAACCATCTCATCCTCTGCTGTCCCTTTCTCCTTTTGCCTTCAATCTTTCCTAGCATCAGGGCCTTCTCCAGTGAGTCCTCTCTTCTCATTTGGTGGCCAAAATACTTGAGCTTCAGTTCTAGTATTTCTCCTTCCAAAGAGCAGTCAAGATTTATTTCCTTTAGGATTGAGTGATCTGATCTCTTTGCAGACCAGGAGACTTTCAAGAGCCTCCTCCAGCACCACAGTTCAAAGGTGTCTAGTCTTCTGTGCTCAGCTTTCCTAATGGTCCAGCTCTCACAGACATATATTACTACTGGGAATACCATTGCTTTGACTATGTGGACTTTTGTTGGCAGGGTGATGTCTTTACTTTTTATTATGCTGCCTAGGTTTGCCATAGCTTGCCTCCTAAGAAGAAAGCATCTTGCTTTATCAGTACTATATTTTTATTATTTTACTAGCAGATTTTGCCCGTCGGTGCCAGGCAGTTTTAAATTGTGTTGGATAGTAAAGGGTTTGTTTTTTGTTTTTTTCTTGAACAAATGGTGCCGGGCTGTTTTAAATGGTGTTGAAAGGTTTTGTGATTTTTAAAATGTTTACTTATATGCACGGGCTGTTATAAACTGTGATCAGCTTTTTTTTTGTTTTTTTTTTGGATTAAAAAAAGTAGGAAAGGATGATATATTTTTTTTACAATTATTTTTTTAACCAAATAATGTTTTACTACGTGCATTTTTTTAATAGTTGTAATTTGGATAAAAATTTTAAAAATGTGTAAGTATATGTTTTTTAAAATTTAATATTTTAAAAATGTTTTAAAATGTGTTTTTATTTTTGACTGAAAACTGAACACAGGATTTTAGAAATGTGTGAATCATTTCTGTGAATATGTTTGACTGTTTTTTCTCCTGTGGCCTCTGGGTGGTGCTGTTCAGGTTTTCTTTTGCTTTGACTATTTTTCTCTACTGGCCTCTCGTTGTCGCTTCTTCTGGTAAGTAGTCTCTTTCTTTCCTCATTTCATTTCCGGACGTCGTGGAGTGAGGACGTGGGGGTGAGTTCTCTTGTTTAATTTCTCTGGGTTTTTTTTTGGGGGGGGGAGTGTTTCTGTGTATTCTGTCTCTTTCTTATTTTTGGGTTTGATTTTGATTATTTTTTAATGTTTTTGATTCTGATTTTTGTGTTTTATTTTGGGGGTAAATAAAGTCAGCGGGCGGAGTGCCGTCCACTGGCTTTGCTTACCTGGGAATGGTTCGATGTGTGTGTGGGGTGGTGGTGGTGGTGGTGGGAGGGTTTAACGTGACCTTGCCTTGCTGGCCAGGCTGCATTAAATCCTTGTGTTGGGTTGGGGGTGGGGATTCTTTTATTTATTTATATGTATGTATTTTTACAGGGGGGCTGGCCAGTGCCTTGCTGTAGCCTGGGTCTGGGGGGGAAGAGGGGGGTACCCCTCCCCCCAAGCTACAGGCTGGATTGGGCAGGCCTACAAGGCTGCGGGGGAAAACATAGTTTTTCCCCGTTGCCTCACTGAAGCATGGGTGGGGGTGGGGGTGAAAGAGAGGGGTATTCTCTTTCCCCACCCCCCATGCTACAGAGGAGGAATTGTTTCACTTTCAAGGGGGGAAGGCAATGATGCCTTCACCCTCCCTTGAAAGCGAAACACTTACTCGGAAAGTAAAGGTACCGGTCAGAGCGCTGTCCGGTGCCTTTCCTTTCTGGAGGAATTGTTTTGCTTTCAAGGGAGGAGGAGGGCGAAGGCATCAATACCTTCCCTCCGCCTTGAACTTCCTCTGTTGTGGTGTTTTTTTTCCACCCTGGCTCAACTTTTGTTGAGGCTGGTGGTGGTCTCACCATGTCTTCAGCAGGGTAGCGTGGAGGAGAGGGAGTCCCTCTCCTCCCCGTTGTTCCATGCAAGAAGGCTGGCGGGTGTTTGCGTGGCTTTGAGGCGCTGCGTTTGCCTGAGGTGGACTTGCGCTCCCAGTGTGTTTTTTATTTTTATTTTTCGCGGGCTGGCTTCCTCAGCATTCTGTGCGCTCATGGCACTCAGGACGCTGGGGTTTGTAGTTTTGGGTTTGTGTTTACCATTTGTGCAGCGTTTTTGTCTGTGGCTTCATTTTGATTGGCCGCGGCACATTTCTGAACGTTCCTTTTGCTCGCGCCTCTCAGCCTGATTGGCTGTGGCATGGCGTGGCACAAGGAATGTTGGGAAATGGAGTCCTTTCTTTTTGTTTGCGTTCGTGGGTCTCCTGCCGCACTTGCACATTTCTCCAACCCCCAGTAACCTTCGTACCCAGTTCGGGCGAGTGCACAAATGCTCGGTATGGGCTAGCATAGCCTGGCTAAGGTTCCTTTGTCAAATCACAATGGTTAACGCTCAGATTTATAGGTATAGATGTGTTTCATTTCAAGTATTTAAACAAATGGTCTGATTTGCTATTGCAAAATAAACTGAATTTCAGTGAACACAGCAGGTCCAGTTTTAATCCATCTACACTTATCAGGATAAAGTCAGATTGACATACTTTATACAACTTCTGCAAATGTTGTACATGCATACTTTTGTTATTTAAATAGAAGACCACATCACATCAATATTACATTAATTAACAAGTACTTGCTACATGGAGTTTATAATAAACTACAAATCTGAATTTTAAAAGTGTACAACATATCCTGTTTTAAAGCATGTTAATATAAAAATAGTCATTCATTGTAACTACTATAAAATGTTCCATTTTAATCCTCTTCTACAAATATAAAATAACTTTCAGATACAAATGAAAAGCAGTTACCACACTTACTGGGAGTAAGCTCCATTGAATTAATTGGGCATTGCTACAGAATACTCGCAGAGATTAAAGCCTCCTTGGCATAACAACACATGATTCTTTACTTGTGCAACCATTAGATGTGGAAACTGCTGGTCTGAATATGGCTTATACTTGCCCAAGGATGGCATTGTTCAAGTTGTGGGGGGAAATGCATTGCAGTCTAGTCAATTACACAAGTAATTTGATTACAGAATCCTGGTCAATTGGATTTACTTCTGAGAAGACATAAATAGTGGCTAATATCCACTAGTAAGTCACATCTAGAGAAGGCCCATTGGATCTGTGAGGATTTGATGAATCCATTTTTATTTAAGTCCAACTGATTCAATGGATCTACTCCAGTTGTGACTTACTACTGGATTTCAGCAGTTACTGTACCATTATTTCCAGATTAAGGAAGCAAAAATTCTTTTAAAAATAGTAATAACTAATCTGAAACTATACACCTTTTAAGAGGTGCACTCACATTTAAATTAGTATTAATAAAATTGTTATATACTATTAACAACTGTGTATAAACTATGCAAGGTAAGATCCTTGGGAAGAGAGGTCTTGGACATAGATGGATCACTTGAGAGACTGGTGTGGAATGTCCTTAGAAGATTTGTTCCAGGGAGTTAAGAACAGGAAGACCATTGCCATGATGATAGCCAATATTCAGAATGAATATGGCACTTGAAGAAGAAACTAGATGCGAAGTACTAATGCTGTTGAATTCCCATCTTTTTTCCACATATAACCTCCACAAATCATATTTCCATATCTGAGAAAGATTTAAGACTGCTATATTGGTTTAAATTGAGTAATTTTTTTCATAAACAAGGATGTGAGCTTTTATCTATTATCAACACGAATACAAGAAAAGAGAAATCCTCTCATTTTTATGTTAATCATGCTGTAGGGAATAGATTTAATAACTCAAACATCTGCCATTTTATCTTGAGAACATTACACCAAAGATATGAAGACTATTTTATAGCTCTGAGAAATATTTTAATTTGTATACATAAAAGCATACAATTATTCAGGTAGTTATAATTGGATTCACAATTATGCACACATCCTAATTTTTTTAAAAAATGTTAATGTTCCATTAAGAGTTTTGTTTAACAGGTATATATAAACAGTATATGAATATATAAACATAAATATGTTTTGCCTAACAGGTAAGACACTAAATGGGATAAACCAAGAATTGGATGAAATTAACTGCAGACCATAAGCAAGGCTGATGTGAAGTGAGAATGAGTCATGGTTCTGGACTCTTCTCATCAGATCTAGACTACTTGCTTTAATCTAAACACTTACAAAGGAACTGCAATATATTTGGTGCTCTGAAAATCTGAGTACCAATCAGAGGCAGGACTGGAGGATACAGTCTAGGTCCCTTATGGCTAACCTTGGCACTCCACCTGTTCTTGGACTTCAATTACCAGAAACCCAAGTCAGCAAACTCCTGCTGATCAGCGCTTCTGGGAATTGAAGTTCAGGAACAGCTGGAGTGCAAAGGTTAGCAATCAGTGGTCTGGGTAAATCAACACCTAGTAGCATAGTTCATCTTCTTCTGCTGTATCTGATTCTGAACATTGGCAATCATCATGGTATCAGCCATGCATATTGTCCTGAGAATATAATGCAGTGGTCTTCCATTTGACTTCTGCATCGTAGCATGACACCCGTATCACAGGTTCAGTTCTGTGAGTAACTTTCTGGTCTTGAGCCCTTTTAGCATGCAAAGTCCTCATCAGCCCCAGGGCAGTATTGATGAAGCTGTTGCCCTCCATCAAGATGGATTCAAGTAGGATTTAATACACTTGGGGACCATCATTCTTTCCTGTAGACTTTGCTACCCAAGGTCCTCCAAGGTCCTTAGTCCTCAGGGTTGTCAGGTTAGTTAATCACCACCTGATGATCAACGTTGAGTCACTGGCAATATGGTCTACTCTATTACCATAGCTGGATAACCTGGCCAGACTAGAAGTAGCATAATAGGGTATTAAAAATTCTTAGTCCCAAATAAAAGTGTCATTGGCCCACTGACCTTCGTCATTCATTGACTAAAGCTGGGGGAAAGACTTCACAGTGAATAGATCCTGACAGGTAGGGAAAGGCAATCTAGCTGTTGATCCAGAATCCAACTTCATTCTAGAACGTAAAAGGAAACCAGAATATTTTTGTTTCTATTAACCATGAGGTTTTACAAAACTTTCTGCCTCTATTCTCTTAGAGTGATTTAGATCTATTTACAAAAAATAGAGAACAAAATATAGGGTTATATCAAATGGAACTCTGAAGATTTAGGCTTCCAGATAAGGAGACAGAATTAAACTGAAGATTTAAAAAAATATTATCAGTCCTAAAATAGCATGTGTTCTTAGTAGTTTCAGTAATTCTTGAACTGGCCCTTTGTCTGTTTTTTGAATAGTAGTCTGAAACTCTGACATAAAAAGGACCAGCAATGCAGCCCCAATAACAGTCCTCCAGTAGGAAGGTGAGCTGTTATAGGAAGCATAAAAGAAATCACCATGCTGTCTTCAAGAACCAGGATTTCACAGTGATTTCATAAGCAAGATTTGAGATTTAGAGAAATCCACTTAGAACATTCAGCAGTTTTTATTGGTTTTAAAATGTGATGTTGGTTTTATTTTCTGTGAGCCTTCCAGAATCTATGGAGTTGAGCAGCAATATAAATCAGAAAAATAAATAAATAAATAAATTAGGTGAATGTGAAAATCCAGTGCCACAATTCCCTCCTCTTGGGATTCATCTCCCCCCCCCCCAATAAATGTTGTCCATTTCTCCCAGTCTCATGTCTTGTCTCATTCCATCTCTTCTACAAATGTAGCCCCAACCAAAACAGCTCCAGATGTTAAGCTGATGTAGGAAAGTAAACCACACCATTTGAAGAGCCCTGGGACTAATGAGGTTTCATTCAAGAAGATCTTCAATTCGGAGAGCTCTTTTGATCTCATATGATCTTTTCCCACCAGTGGTCCTTATAACCCTGCTACCTTACCATAGGCCATTTTCTAGGCTTGCATGTATTGAGAGTCTCCTTCCTACCCTCTTTTTCACTGGAGGCTGGGAAGATATGTTTCCATGCTAGCTTTGCTAAGGAATCAGAATTTCTTCTTCTTTTGTGTCCTGATCAAACCCTGGACTGCCAAAACGAAGCCACTTTCTTGGCTTTGTTATTGGCCAAACTTAAGTCCTCATCAGTGCATGTATCTGGCAGTAATCAGCACTTGAAGGAGTCTCGGCAGTAAAGGTCAATTTTGGTCTGTTCTCAATGTTCGCACATGCTAAGAATGAACTAAAGTAAGCCTCTCCAAAATAGTAGAACCCCCAACAGAGGTTCCAAAAGGTATAGGTAGGGGCCAATGGGTCCACTCTAGTGAGTGCATTGTGTGGTCCCTGGGAAAAACTTCAGACGAGTCCATTCCTACAATATATCAAACAATGCATAGGATTCTTCTTATGTGTCCAGCTCAAACTTGGCTGTCAAAATGAAGTCACTTTCTTGACTTTGTCAATGGTTAAACTTAAGTCCTCATCAGTGCATGTTTCTGGCACTAATTGGCAGACCCGTAAATGAGCCGGGTTCTGTATCTCTCCACATTCACAACATGTGTTGCTGTCTGCCAGCAGCCCTTACTTGAGTATATCAGTCTTGCATTTTGGGACTCCAACTTTCAGCATACTCAGGGTTCTCCAAGTGATATAGAGAGATTGAGTTTCTCAGCCATCTCCTTCTTTAATGTTGTTCCTTGTCCAATGAGCTCCTTCATTCATCTTCTAATTTGGTTTTGCTCTTGTGTACCCAAACAAATGTTTGTTCTTGCCTAAAGCTCTTCCTGGATCTGAACCGGTGAACTTGAGGCTCATATCAGTTCGAAGGATGTCAAGGGTCATTCTCTTACTAAGTTCTCTCAGCGTCCGCTGTTACTTTTCTCCTCATGTTAGGTGGAGTGATACCAACAAGAGGGTATATTTTCTGGAATGTGCCTCAGTCTATGGACTGAGCTTAGCAGACCTTCCCATGGAACCTTATCCCATAGCAAGAGCATTGTCACAAAATGGACCCAATTTCATGTTACATATTTATAGATCTCACTTGGAGTGATCACCCTCAATTGTAAAGATTCAGAGGATTTGGTGTGACATGGAGATATATTCAGAAAGAGGTGTTCCATCATGTAGCAAGGTCTCAGACCGTGGAGAGGAGACTTTTATGTGTTAAGGCCAAAATCTTGAACCTAATGCAGTAGCTAGCAGGTAACCAGTGTAAAGGGGCCAGAGACAGGGGGTTGTGAGAATACCTATTTACATCTGTGATCAGTCTGGCTGCCACATTCTGAACTTGTTGAAGTGTGAACAACAGTCTCAGGGGCATCCCCATGTAGAGAACATTGCAGTAGTCTATCCTTGAGGTTATTAGTGAATGGACCAATGTTATTAGAGGCCTGCCATGTAGAAAAAATTGCACCTGGGCAATAAAATGTGCTTTAAAATATATATTCAGCTTCCTACCTTCCAGATACTCCCAATATGTCCTTTACATTCTTTGCTTGCCCATTACTCTTGTCCCCAGAATAACTGGCAGATACTTTCAAAAATAATTATCTACCTATAACAACGTCCACAGTATAATTCATATTCACAAACGAACTGCTGTTGCTTGTTTATTTTATAACCATTTTGTTTAGAGTTTTTATCTTCTTCTACCAACAGAAATAAATTGCTTTTGTTTACATGAAGAGAAAAGTGCAAATCAAGTCATCACTCTCAAAGAACATTATGGACACGCAGCAACAACATGACAGCTAAATAATCCTATGCTACATTGGAGCAGCAAATTGTTTATAGATAGAAAGAGAATGTCAAACTGATTCCTAATCATAACACATTCAATTATTTTTGTCAGAGATTTTATTTGAGAATTACCCCCTCTTGAATGTTACATTTCAACATATTTTATTACACAAAAATCAACAACCAATTGTCACTAATGTCATACATAATTTTAGGTAATCTGACAAAATCTGCGCAGATAACAAGCCATTTCCAATCTTTCAGCAAAGTTTAAGCAAAATTGTATCCTTCCCTAGATACAGTACTAGCCTTTTTGCCTGGCTTCTCCCGGGGTGGTGTGTGTGTGTGTGGGGGGAGCCCCCCGCATTTCCTACCTGTGATCGTCGCTGGCCACAGCTGGCGCATTGTAGTGCGTTAGCACGCACGTACACCAGCCCATTCAGTCCTGCATCAGTGGTTGTGTGTGTGTCAGGGTCGGGCTTTCGGTTTCATGCGCCAGCGGCTGTATCGGGTGCCTGATTTTGTTTCTGCATCAGTGGTTGCATGTGCACATCAGTGTTGGGTTCCCAGATGCAACGCCCATGCTCGCATGCCATCGCCTGCATCAGGCACCCGATTGTGATGCCTGCACACTCCCATGTGCATGCACACCAGCACCACCGCTGTGATCCTTGCCGGTGGGGCTGGCGCCCCAACTGCGGCATCTGGACCCCCCTCTTTGACCGACAGGACATGCAAGGTAGGCCCAGTTAAATTTTCAGGGGGTGGGTCACAGGGTGTGGCCACGCATTCAGGACATACAAACATATGTCCTCGCTTCATAGATATATAGAAGTATGTGATCTGTTATCATGCAGAAATAAACAAAATGCTTTACATATTTTGAGGTCCTTCTCACTGGGGCACAAAAATAAGTTACCATGCATAAGAGGGGGAAAAGATCCAAGGTAGTGTTGGGACCTGGGGACCTGGGTGCCTGAGCCTGAGCCTGAGGAGCACCTCCTGCCAGTCCCTCAGTCCACAGCCAGCCCAGATCAGGATGCCAAGCAGGAAGACATGGAGCTGGCACCAGCCCCGCAGCCAGCTGTCACTATGGAGCCAGTCCATCAGGGCCAAGCGAGGTCAGAGGATCAGAGGTTGACAGCTCGGCCAGGTGCCAGCAATCAGGATGATCAGGAACAGACCAGCATGTCTGCCCATTGCAAAGACTCATTAAGACAGCAGTTACAGCTGAGGAGAAGGAAGGCCAGGGCACACCTCCTGAATTGACCCTCAGCTATGGAGTCTGACTCTCCTTAAAGGAGGGGGCATGCTGACAGGCTCTTGTCGGACCAATTCTTCTTGATTGTGGACCTGTGACTGCACACCTAGCTTCCTGACTCTGAATGCTGACTTTTGGACCCCCTGCTCATGACCGTGACTATGCTTCCAGAAGACTCTTGTATCCTTGGTACAACTCGACCCGCTTCTGAACCCCTGGACATTCGACGATGGCTCAGCTTTGCCCCTTTTGAACTCAAGTAAGGAAACTCTCCCTTACCTCTGCTGCAGCACTTGCCAGCTGCAGAGCTCTGCTGGGCTGGGCCACAACATGTTCATGTTAATGCATCAGAAATGAGAGTAGAAAGAGGTGAAATTAAGAGTAACCTTTTCTGGAAAATTTGGAGACCTTGGATAGTATATGGTATGTCAAGTGAAGACGGAATAAAGCTTGTACAAGAAGAATATGAATTTTGGGCGGATTTATAAACTTATAAATAATAATTGAGTGACAAGGGTAGTTTTTTTTAAAAACTTTATACAGGGTTGGGTGGTGGGGGTGCTATGTTGTATGTATTGTATGTAATGTTATTTTGTTGGATGTATGTATTGTAAAGTAATTAATAAAAAAAGTATTTAAAAAATGTTCATGTTAATGATACATTTATAAGTCAACTGAAGGCTCACAAAAATATGAAAGCTTTTCAGATGTCCAGACTGCTGTACTAGACAAGATTTTTTGTGAGGGATGATCCAATGAGGTACAGTAGTAAGAATGCTATGATAGGACTTAGGTGACCAGTCACTGAAACTCACTTGGTGAACATGAGCCTGTCCCTCTTCAGTAGACTTACCCCACAGAGTTGTTGTGAAAGTAAAATAGCAAGCAGAAATGTGACATATATGCCTTTAAGCTTGTTGAAGAGAAGGTGAGATATAAAACTTATAAAAGTAACATGCAAATAAGAGTTTTAAGTTTAGTGTTTTGACATATCTCTATGCTAAACTCATAAATCTTTTACTATGCAACGATTACAATGATTCATAGGTGTCCTGGCTCATTCCAAGTTGGTGACATTTATAACATCCATTACCCCCAACTTCATTCCAAGATTTCTCAGAGCAACGTGCAATGACACTGCAACAATAAAATTATAAAATATTAAAAGCAGCCACACACAACATGTCTAAAGAGAGAAAAGAATTCACCTTGTACCACAAAGAAAATAGAGTTGAAGGCATCAAAAAAGCCTTTTAAAAGAAAGACATTCTGAGTAGGGCTGCATAATTGAGAAGGCCACATGTCACATGCTTTCCTTTCAAATTATGGTTCCCATTTCCCACACCCTTTTAGGTGATTACAGGTTAAAACCAGAACAGTGACTTGTGCTAAGAAATCAGATGTTCCAAGAATGTTTCTTCCATGATTTCACCATTACTGGCAGCAGAAAGAAACCAGGGTAGAGTGGTGACATAGTAGCATTTTTGCACACCACCTTTGGGGAGGAGTAAGGAGACTTTATTACCCAGCCCCATGCTAAACCCGGTCTCCTTTTGGGCTGAGCAGTATTGACAGTGAGGCTTGGGTCTTGCTCACTTTCTCGCCTTTGTCATTGGGCAAAATTAAATCTCAATCAGTACATGTCTCTGGTAGTAATTGGCAGACCAGTAAATGAGTCAGATTTTGTATTGCTCCACATTCTCACAGTGTGTAGTTGTTTGCAAGCTTCCCCCATTTGAGCTTGTTAGTCTTGCATTTCAGGACTCCAACCCTAAACCTTTTCAGGATCCTCCAAGTGATGTATGGAAAGTTTAGTTCCTCAGCTATGTTCTTTATATTCTTTCTCAAGTGAGCAATTTCCTCAATCTTCTAATTTGATTTTGGGTACACTCAAGAATATTTGTTGAATGTCCATAAAGTTCTTCCTTGATCAGAGCCAGAAGTAAAGTTTTGAGATCATAGTAGTGAGTCCCAAAGGGAATTGTTTGATGACTGGATCTCCAGAATGGGCATCACAATTCAGGTGCACAAATGGTATGGCAGTCCCACTGATCTGCTGAAGTCAGTGCAGATCAGTTTTGGTTATCTACATCTGTTTGACTAAGTATGCAGATACCCATTCAGCCAGAATTCCACATGTGTTAAATGAAAAATAACAACTTCCTCACCCTGATAACATTATGAAAACAGGCCCAAAACTCTCGGTCACATTTGACTGAGATGTCAACAATTTTCCTTAGAGGAAATTGTGTTTAACATCAGTTTAATGAGCTTAGCCCACCTACCACCACTTCTGTGCAAGCCCCATTACATTCTGTAGAGCTCAGTAAGCAAAATACTTGGTTCATATTACCCCCATACTCCATCATGTTTACTTTAAAAGTGATTTTGAATTGCTGCAGCCATGCAAAGAGAAATTAATCATCATGATCGCTCTTGTCTACCGAAAAGTTCCATTGCCGCACTCTATTTCAGAGACTAAATACCATGCAGTACACCCTGATTATTTTTCATTTTCTTTCAAGTAAACAGGCATTACATTTCAGTATACAATAGAGTGACACTTTCTATGACTGAGTAACTGTCCCAGGAACCAGATTACGATCACAAATGAAAATGAAAACGCCTGCTTAAGTTTTATTAAGGGCTGCAAATCATTGGGATGGCACAGATTTTGTTAGTGACAAATTGTATCCACAGCATCACCACTTATGCTGTCCTGTGCATGTAAATTGAGAAATAAGTTCCATTGTTTTAAAACCCATGTTCCACTAGGAAGCCTCCATTGGCATAAGAGAGACTTGCATCTCATAATTCTCTCACTGTCTGACACATGATCCAGAAGGTTTCCCAACTTTCAGATGAAACCTTGAGGTGGGAGTTGGGTGAAAGTTCCCACCACTTTCTGCTGACAGTCATTCTATGGCAGTGATGGCCAACCTATGGCATGTGTGTCAGAGGGGGCACTCAGAGCCCTCTCTGTGGGCACATGCACCATTGCCCCAGCACAGAGTTCACCCCACCCCTCTGCTCAGCAACCCAATAGAAGCACTTCCTCCCCCCAGCACAGTTTGCTCTGCCCCTCTGCAGTACGGACAGCAACCTGTTGAGTTTGGGCACTCAGTCTCTAAAAGGTTTGCCATCACTGTTCTATGGCAAGGGCTCCTGTGGCACAGTGGTTAAGTTGCAGTATTGCAGCCAAAACTCTGCTCACGATGTGTGTTGGTGGCAAATTGCTAATTACCTTTTGAACTGTCCAGAAAGTGCTCTGAGTGCTATCAGGTGGTATATAAGTGTAATTGCTATTACAATTCTATTAGTGAATGATAAAACTGAATTCAGCCAACTGGATTTATGGGGCCTAGAGTGGAGCCTCAAAACTATCCGCAATACCTGAATTACAACATATTTTGTCTTAATCCTTGGATAACTATTGCCAGAATCTATAGATATGACTTACTTAAATGTAATGCTGATTTGACTAATCAGTCTAAACCACATTATTGCAAATTAACCTAAAAGTGACAAGGAGCATTACCTGAACAGCTAAATGAGAAATATACTTGATTCTACCACAACTATCATTCTGCACCCAGAGAAATCCAGCTGCTTCTTTCATTGAGAAATATTTAGTAAAACCTATGGTTCATTTAAGCACATATGTCAATTATTAAATTTCAAGTACCCCATGTCTTTGTTTTTCTATTATCTTTATATAAATGATCTTATTCTAAACAACATATGAACATTTTATA
Source organism: Bradypodion pumilum (assembly GCA_035047305.1). Classification (NCBI taxonomy): domain Eukaryota; kingdom Metazoa; phylum Chordata; class Lepidosauria; order Squamata; family Chamaeleonidae; genus Bradypodion; species Bradypodion pumilum. Next base: position 262,129,687 of record JAWDJD010000003.1, read on the forward strand.
TTTTGTTCTGTGAAGGCCCATTTACAGATAGAATTCACTGCTAAATTGTGAACCTGCACTTACCAAATAATACACATACCGATCTGAACAAGCCTTAAAAGATCAAGAGTGGAATTATACTTTTACAAAAAGAAGTAAATATCAAAAGCTAATAGTAGTTTCTTATATACTGTAGAACCTAACAGTTTGAAAGCAATAAATTGCAAGTAGATAAATAGGTTCAACTTTGGTGGGAAGGTAAACATGCCTGCCACATGTCCATGGAAACATCTGCAGATGCAGGCAGCGCTGGTCCTTTGGTTATAAACAGAGGTGAGCACTGAACCCTAGAGTTAGATATGACTGGCTTTCGAGCATGGGTGATCTATATAGAAATCACTTGGGTGAGTTGCGGGGGGAGAGAGAGCTGTTGTGTTACAGGAATAACAATGGTAGTGTTACATTCCATGCATGGTTGTTGTTTTTTTGATGCAACAAACCAGTATAGCTATCCTCACACTTGAAATGTTCACATTACCACAGTGCCAGTATAAGACCTACTAAGTCAGTCCCAAACACTTTGGTATTATAATATTTTCTTGCTAAAATATTCATCTTACACACCTAGCATGAGGATAACAGTTACACTCAGAAACAAGGAAATCTTAAATGGGATAGAGGATTACATCATTGCCCTTGTATAATTGAAGCATCCAGCAAGTATGCAAACCGTGGCTCTGCTTTTTCACTGCTTCTAGTAAAGAAGAATGTCCTTCCTAGATCAAAAGCCTCCCAAACCTCCTGCTTTGGACTGGATTATGGCAAAATGTACTATATGCCATCAGAAAAATCCAAGACAACTCATTAGAGAATCTTGTAGAAACAAAGTATTGAAACTCTTTTGGAAAAACAATCAAATTCATTTTGTGGTCTCTAAAAGCACAGATATTTTAATGCTGTTTTCACACCACAGGCAGATTTTAAGTACAGCTGCACAACAATTGCTCTGGCGAAGAATGAAAAAAACAAACCCTGAAAAAAATTCAAAGCTTATCAGGATTTTGATAGTTGCAAACCTCTAGCATTGAACCATGACACTATAATTCTTTGAATAAAACTGCTAGCTATTGATAACAGGAAAAAAAAATTCTCTCTGGATTTGTTCTGTTGCTTTCAAACAAATATTTCCATGTGTCACTGTATCCAATGCAAATCAAATATAATTGAATTTCTTTTCCATTTGGGGAAATAGAATCCAAAGGGGGAAAAATCAGGGATTGAAAAACAGAAGTGAAAAATATGGGTTTATTTATTCAGTGTTATTTTTTTCTGTCCCCAAGGCAATGAAAATGCTGATTCAATAAAATTGCTTCTCCCACCCCCAACCCCAACCCCCACCCCCGGTAATCCTGGAGGAGGAAAACACTGAGAAGAGAACAACTATATCCATGTCCTTTATGTGGTTTTTTTACAAGATAAATGCTAAATCTGTAAGATGCTTTACTGACTGAGGAGTTAAGCAAAAATACTTCCTAGTATACATAACTAGTTTTAAATTAACCAGATCACCATAACAACCATCCTGTTAAACCATCCAGTGACATGTTGGTTATCTGATCAGCAAAGGAGACCCTGTGTAACAAGTCAAAATGAGTATTAATAAAATTACTCAAAGTTAAAATTCTCCTGACTGCTCATTGGAAGGTCAAATAGTAAAGATGAAGCTAAAGTACTTTGGACATCAAATGAGAAGGGAGGATTCACTTGAGAAGGCATTGATGTTGGGAAAGGTGAAGGGCAAAAGAAGAAGGGGGAGGCCAAGGATGAGATGGCTAGATGGCATTGTAGACACAATGGGCACAGAGCTGGGAGGGCTGAGGGGGATGGTGGAGGACAAAGGCGCCTGGAGGAAAATGGTCCATGGGGTCGCAAAGGGTCGGAGTCGACTGTGCGACTGAACAACAACAAAATTCTCCAGCTGCTTGCTGACTTAGGCCATAGAACTGTGATATTTAAACTCAGATTTTGAAAACTGTAAGATACTTTAAAAGTATTATACTAACAAGATATATAAGAGCATATAATTATGCCTGTTGTGATCCAGTACTCATCAGATTCTGAAGATTACCTGGATCAGGAGGCACTTTCTATGCCCAGCCCTGTTCTGACTGTACCTGAACCTGAGAATGTCCTGAGCCAGGAATCTCAGCCTCCTTCTGGCCCAACTCTGTTTTCCTAGACAGAAGACCTATCAGATCAGAAGTCTGACAGTGATCAGCCCTCAACCAGGAAAAGGTACAGAAAGCAGCTACACCTGAGATGCAAGCAAGCTAGAACTAAGTGCCAGAGAAGGCTCCCAGCTGATACCGATTAGCTGGGAGACTCTTAAGCAAGCTTGTTGCAGCATTCCAGTGCGGTACAATTCTTCAGTGCAAAGACCAACATCCTGCTTGACTTTGGATACCTCTTGAGATTGCCTGCCTAGACCCTGACCTGTCTGCTGTTACCCTGACTTCTCTGCCAACCCTGACAATTCCCCTGGACATCCTTTGGACTAGATGCTCACTTGAACTACTGGTAACCAGACCTCGACTTGTTATTTGGACTCTCCTTGAATAGACTCTCTGTGTAGTGCCACTGTGCTGCAACCGTGCCCGCTGGGGTAGGCCAGCACGCCTGACTTACACAAAACTGCTGATATTCCTTGAATTGCATATCCATCATGGGTATTAAGATTCAGAGACATTCTTAGGCCATATAGGGCAAAAGCCTGTTTCATAAAGTTATACTGTAATATTTATGCACATTCATTTTGAGAAAGTGTGTGAAAAATGAAGATTCCAGAAAATTGTCCATAGAGCATTTATGGGTATGTACATAGTTTCCCATAAAAGATAGTGACATAGCTTTAACATGGGAACTCTAGTGTTATACTCTTAACATTGTAAATCTAAGAAAACGAAAAGCCAAAAAAAAAGCAAACGTGGAAAAGAACACATATTACCATAGCAACAAGAAGCCCATAGAACAACCCACACATAAATAAAAAGAAGCATTGACTCCAGGGACTCTTCACAGCATAAGTGACATTTTGAAACAAATGTTACAACATTTCTGTAATGTGCACATCAATACAAATCAGTATAGCAAATGAAACTTGCTCCTCATAAGTAATGCTGCCCTTCAACTTTTAAAATTATTTCCCCCAATTTATGTGTAGAGGACGGTGATTGGTGCTGGTGAATGGGGAATAAAAAGAATCCAGAGAACATGGAAACTTAAACTTGATTATTCTTTAGCTTGACATCAATAAGTGAAACAATTAATTTGAGTCGAAAGGTTGTGCTACTAGCTACTGTCATTATAGTCTCAGAAATTAATAAGGAAATTAAGTTACTCTTTATCTTCATTAAAGTGACATGCAGATTATATTTCTTTTACTGCCCATAAAGTCACACAAGCAATAAATTAGGCTGACAGTGTATTATAAATGAGATTCTTGCCCAAAGATGTTAAATGTCAGTGTCCTGAGAGAAAAGTGACTAACTTGGAAGAGCAAGCTCAATCCAATAACATGTAATCCTTTCCTGTATTACACTTTCAACATGTTACTAAAAGGACAGACTATAAAATTTTGTCTTTAATCAGACACAGTGCCAGCACAAAATACTCCTCCTACTCTTCCTGCCACAGAGCTGCTATTCTAGTTAAAGAAAACAACTTTAACAAATGAACTCCTGTCATTCTAGCTTCTAATTTACATTACACTTCAGAGAAAATCATAATGTCTTTTTCTGATATATCAGATTATGGACACACTAATCCAGAAGATCCAAAGAAGATCATGTGTCCTTCAACATACGACACCATCAAATTTTGTAATTGTTTTGAGAAGTGACTTTATTGGAGAAAGAGTAATCATAAAATAAGCTGAAACAGATGTTGGGGAAAAACTAAACTAAAAAGGTTTTTTTTATTATGACTGCAGCCTTATATGAGCTAAAAACAGTTTATTTTTTAAAATAGTGACAACAGGAGTGAGAGACAGCAAACATCTTTGTAATTTTTTGGAGGGAAATACCAGTAAAAAGAATGTAATATTAGAGGGGAGAAATCTGGATTGAAATGAAGAGGATTGTTCTGTACTACAAGATTTCCCGAGATATTGCACAAAGGCTAAATGTACCTCCCTTAACCTATACTACAAAAGCTGCAGGAGACAAGGTTCTGCCATAGTGACATGGCTATGTACTCTTACGTAAGAGTACTGGGAAGTACGGTCATCCTGCTTAGCATTTCTTATGATGTTTCATGCTAAGAACACACAAGAAAGAAATTCACAGTTCACATCTTGCAAACCACTTGAACCTTAATGTGGGCTGAGTGATGGCATCAGAATCGTTCACTATAGCAAATGATGAAAAATTGACATTTCCTCTTTGTACTAAAATGTATATGGTACTATACACTGTCTGCAAATAAAAAACCTTGTTAACGGGAGGTTAATTTGCAGAAGAGTTGCAAGGCTTCTTGTTACATATGACATAAAAACAGTTGCCGATGGAGTGGATGAGAGTCTTTTGATCATATGTACAGTGGAACCTCGGTTAATGTAATTAATGCGTTCTCTGGGACGTTTCTTACAGCGAAAATTACTTCAACTGAATTTCCCATAGGAATGCACTGAACACAAAAATACATTAACCAAAACGTGTTTCCCATAGGAATGCATTGAAAACCAAAATCTGCAAACCAACCCACTGTTTTCTATGGATTTCTTTTTGTTATGCAATTTTTATGTTAACTGAGCTGTTTGTTAACTGAGGTTCCACTGTATAATTTTAAAAATAACCAAGTTCTTTGTAGTTAGTAGATGTCTCTCCTGCTAAACTGTCTTGTTGTCATTGTATTTTCTGGCACCAAGCTGTTTTTTTTGTTCAGAAGTGAACTTTGAAGTGGAGGAGGAATCATCCAATGAGTGACATTTGTTTCTCCAAGACATTTTAGCCCAGAGGACATAGCTTAATCAGAGTCCTCAAACTCAAAGGGCATCCATCTAATGCAGTCTTCACTACTCACAGACACAAAAGAAGCAGTTGCCAAAGGTCAATGGTCATTTAGAAAAAATCTCAGACTGTCTCAATGTATTCTTCTTGGATAAGTTCCAGCCAGCATGTACTACATTAATTTGTCTACAGTTCTAACAATCTTTGGCTGGCCTATTGGAAACTGTCATTGTCTAACATGATGTTACTTCACTAGACATGACCTTCCCTTACTAAACATTCCCTAACTGTATCAGAGGTGATCTGACCTCTTAAAAAATTAGCTCTCCTGTAACCCATCTCCTCTAGGAGTCCTAAGTCAAGCTATAATGAAATTTGCTAAAAAATAATACAGTGGTGCCTGTACAACGATTTTAATTCGTACCTCCATGCAAGTTATTGTACGATAAAATCGTTGTACAGGACACGCATACATGTGACTCCTCTGCAAACCAGCTACATTTGTGGCCAGAGTTGGAGGGGGAATTCCCCCCCCCCAACTCCGACCTCAAAGGCAACATCACAGCGCCGGTCAATGCAGAGAAATGAAGCCTCATTTCTCGGCAGTTCAGCAACACATGGAGAGAGAACTACCAGAGGTGCAGGCTGGTTTCAGGAGAGGCAGTTGGACCATATTGCCAACATGCATTGGATCAAGGAGAAAACAAAGAAATATCAGAAACAAGTCTACTTCTATTTCATTGACTAAACCAAGGCCTTTGACTGCATGGACCACAACAAAATGTGGCAAGTAATTAGAGAGATGGGAATACCAGAACACCTTATATGCCTCTTGAGAAATCTGTACATGAGTCAAGAAGCAACAGTTAGGACAGAGTATGGAATGACGGAGTGGTCTGGAATAGGAAAAGGAGTAAGACAAGGCTGCATTTTGTCACCCTGCTTATTCAACTTATACACAGAGCACATAATGCACAATGCAGGGTTGGACAAATCACAAGTTGGGATCAAAACTGCTGGGAGAAACATCAACAATTTGAGATATGCATATGATACTACCCTAATGGCAGAAAGTGAGTAAGACCTAAAGAAAATCCTGCTTTGGTTGAAAGAGGAAAGTGCAAAAGCTGGTTTAAGACTCAACATCAAGAAAACTAAAATACAGTAGTGGCAAAGGGCCCTATCACTCCCTGGAAAATAGGTGGGGAAGAAGTAGAAGCAGTGACAGACTTTACTTTTCTAGGATCAAAGATCACTGCAGATAGTGATTGTAGCCATGAAATAAAAAGATGACTGATTCTTGGCAGACACGTTATGGGAAACCTGGGGAACATATTAAAAAGTAAAGACATCACCTTGCCAACAAAAATTCATATAGTCAAGCCAATGGCATTCCCAGTGGTAATGTACGGTTGTGAGAGCTGGACCATAAGGAAAGCTGAGCACAGAAGAATAAATGCCTTTGAAATGTGGTGTTGGAGGATAGTTTTGAGAGTCCCGAAGACAGCGAGGAGAACAAATAGGTTGATCCTAGAAGAAATCAACCCTGACTGCTCATTAGAAGGTCAAATAGTAAAGATGAAGCTATAGTACTTTGGACATCAAATGAGAAGAGAGGATTCACTTGAGAAAGCCTTGGTGCTGGGAGAGGTGGAGGGCAAAAGAAGAAGGGAGTGGCCAAAAATGAGATGGCTAGATGGTATTGTAAATGCAATGGACACAGAGCTGAGCGGGTTGAGGAGGATGGTGGAGGACAGAGGTGCCTGACGGGCAGTGGTCCATGGGGTCTCAAAGGGTCGGAAGCGACTGTGCCACTGAACAACAACAGAGTGGGAGTCTAATATTTTGGAGAATTTGTTAACTGCAGTATAACTAATTGTTTAAACTGCCCTACTGCTCTGCGTGCATATAAAAACTTAAGATTTTAAAGCTCTGTCTATATGTGGCAGGGTTCCCTGGATGAATTTGCAATTAGAAAGATGTAAGCCATATTCAGCCCTATTCTTGTACAATAAGAATACAAAGGGAGAATGTTAAGATCAACACACTGGTTTCACTATATCTCATCACTGTCTTTAGAACTCTCCATGAGAAGAGATTGATGGAAAAGATTTTCATTGGATTTGACAGTTTGAACCAAAGTAGCCTTTTCACACCTCAGAGAGCTCATTGAGAGAAGAAACATCTCACCTTGAGATTTCACACATTTGCAAGCCTTATAGGGTATTTCAGAGACATAAAATGCACAGTCTAACAGACATGTCAATACAGTGGAACCTTATACAACAATCTCCCCATATAGCAACGAAATCGCATAACAATTAGGTTTTGGCGGGAAATGCCATCCCGCATAACAATTTTCCCTATGGAAAAATCCGTACAACAATTTTTCAATGGGAAAAACCACTTAGTAAAAAAAATATCATTGTATGGTGCATCCCATAGGGAAAATCGCTAGACGATGCATGCATTGTATAGCAATTGTTTTGTATAACAACAAACCCTGGGGAACAGATTAAAATCGTTGTATGAGGTACCACTGTATATTAGTCGCTAATAATCTGCACAACTGAAACATACAAACATGTATACTTTAGTCATTGGGGGAAATGTCAAGTTAGAGATAATGCATAAATGAATTATAAAATGAAGAAATATGTAGGAAATGCACATATATTTTCATGCCAAAAATAAATCCCATGTAATCTTGCAACTTGACAGGAAAAATCATGAGAAGAAGGTGCAAGTGGCAAATCTCTGGAGAAAGACCCTGAAATCCCTGGTCTCAGTCTAACATTTTTCAATATTACACCACTCTAGCTCTTGTCTGGTAACAGTCTACTCCCATATTATGGTACAGATTTCTATTGCATGATCTAATGTTGCCTTAGAAGAGGCAAGCAGAATTGTCACATTGCAATGGCTCCCATGGATTTGAATGCAGGGCCTCACAAAGTCAATTTCAAGAATATTCCCTATATAATAATAATACTGTATTTCATGTCACTGATTGAGTTGCACGGATAACTTGCTCATATTAGAGACTGACTTAACTTTTTTGATGTTTCCTTGTCATGCATCGTTCTTAATTAGGTAGCAAGGGAATAATAGAAATAAATAATTATGTCTATAAAGCTCAACTCTGTTCTTTGAATTATATGCCACTAATCCACAAATTCATTGTGTTTTAGCCCACTTGTGCCTAAGCTTTTGAAACATAATTCCTTCAGAGTGGTATAAAGACAGTGGGCACAATAGCATACATTGGTGGCCTGGTGATGCATTGTTTCAGCCATAACCACACAAGCATTCCAAAAGCAGTAACCAGTACCAACAGCACATGTTTAATTCACAGGTTTGGACCATTAATCATTAAATTCTTGAGGGAGTTTTTGAAAAACCTAAAGACCATCTGCAACAGAATTAACCATTTACTAATGTAACATATTCACTGTAGAGCCACTTATGAGTACTAGTTTATGAGATGGGTAAGTTTGGTTTTCTAGAAACGTGGTTAATGTGCAGTTCGGCAGTTACCCTAGTCCCTTATTATCTAATTAAACTTTGATAATATAGCCTTCCCTTAGAAAAGACAAGGTAAGACAGAAAGGGGTGTTATTAATTATTAATTGTTTCATTACTTGTGTATTAAATGACACGGCAATTAATTAGAGAGGGCTTGTATGATTTTTATGCTCCTAGGCATAATTATGACAAGCTGCAATATTAGTTTGGAATTTTTGCTGCTGTATTATTATTATTATTATTATTATTGAGAAAATGTAAGGAGATTGTTCTAAAAATCAAGACAATTGAGTCTACAGGGTATCCCAAAAGTTGCCATACAGAGGCAAAATTGCGTAACAACAGCTATCTTGGAACATGTTCACCATGAGTGGGGGAGAAGACTTCATATGTATATGTGTGGAATGAGGTGGCCAACACATAGAGAACATTTTGTAAATATTTTATAAGGTTTTGTAATTTATATTTTGTCAATAAGGGTACATTTAGCTACTATTTCCAATTTTCCTGATGTATGGCAGCTTTTGGGATACTCTGTATGAGAAGCACAATTCAGTATATTTTCTTTGGTATTCATGGAATAAAATTCCCTTTTGCTTTTTGTGAGCAATAAACAAGGTAGTTCTCTAGTAATTTCTCACTGCTCTTGAATTACTATTGGAGACATTCCCATGCTTAATTTTGCAGTAGCACATATTTTAGCCGCATATCAATCAGAAGATGATTTACCAATATTAATATTGTGCAGATTTTATTTATACACACAACATTAGTTTGTTTGCTGTTACATCTTAGTGAAAAATGGTGTGTGAGTTGGATCTGTTATTGTGCATATACAGAGTGTCAAGTAAGCCAATGTGAACTGAAATAACTAGATTGCAATTGCTGATCTTCATTTCACTTTGAACTTTTCCCCTTAGGCTAGGGTGCAATTAAATTGAGATATAGCTCACACTAAGAAGTATCTGTTGCATAGTCTGGTGCGAGCTCTTCTCCAGCAATCAGATAGTGTACATGAGTCTTATCCTGCTCAGTGCCACAGCTGGGCATTTATGGTCCAGAACAATCCCCCCCACCCCAAGGAACCAGGCTGGAGCAATTCCTGTGTGGACAAAAGGGTCACATTATTGGAAATCACTCCAATGTCATTTCTAGGGAAGGGAAGTGACAATGGTCTGAGAGCCTTGAATGAAATCCCATTTTGTATAAATGTGCAAGAGAAATGCTGCAGTGTGCTAAAAATACTTTTATACTACCATCATTCTTTAAAAACTTTTCCTACTCTAATATCACTGAAATCAATATGACAGAGACATCTATTTAGAAGCAGATACTTCTACTAGAGGGATTGCCATGGTGCAAGTGGTTAAGATGCTGAACTCACTGACTGGAAAGTCAGAGTTCGATTCCCGGGTTCTGCATGACTGAGTGAGCTCCCATCTCTCTCCCAGCTCCTGCTAACCTAACAGTTCCAAAGCAATAAATTGCAAGTAGATAAATAGGGACCACTTCAGTGGGAAGGTAAACAGCATTCCATGCACTCCAGTGTTGAGGCATGTCTGCCACATGTCCATGGAAACATTTGCCGATACAGGCAGCGCTGGCTCTTTGCAGGCGCACCCCCCAATAACGGACTCAGACACTGGTAAAAGTGGATAACGGCATTGGGCCACATTTATTGATTCATGCCCTAGTCCGAATTATAAATTTCTATTGGTAAAACGACCAATCATAATTCTTAAGGCAAGCAGGCCGAAGTAACACTGGTAAGGTACCACCCCAAAATTGCCAACGGCAATTGGTTACAATGTATCAATTTGTATCAATTTGTTTGTTGACAACAAACAAATTGTTGACCGTAGTCAATATCTAACTAATGACCCCACCCTCTGACGCGTATCCGTGTAATCACGGGGTGATGCATGCTGGCTAGCTATCGCCATCACCCCGTCGCCTAGTTCGTCGTTGACCGGACAACGTTTAACCAACTTATGCCTGTCTATTGTTGTCCAGTCAATTGCGAACCTGCCGGATACCTGTGGGTCATAATGTTTACCTTACCAGTGATACCCGCCACACGGGGAGGCTTCCAAAAAGGCTCACCGCCCCCCCCAAGACCGTCAACTCGGTCGACAGGCCTGCTCGCCAGTCCACTAATCCAGAGGTCCATACCTCCCTGCGACAGATGGGCCCCATCCCCTGAGTAAAGCTCGTAATTTTGCAGGCTGATGGCGGGGAGGCTAATGACGCATCCCCCGCCCTTGTCAAAAGGAACCGGGCAATAGCCCCGTTCACGGAGCGTTGGCTCAGTCGAGAGCCCCGAGGCCGAACGCCCCCCTGTAAGCGTACCGCGGCATCGTGTCCGACCCATGAGGGATGTGGCAGGGCACACATAATGTGAGTAGGGCAGGTCACTGCGAACCACAAGTTTTCGCGATAGGCCAGTGACCCGCCCCAACCATCGCCCCCAAGGTACATAACCAGGACATCGGGCGAGGCAGCATCCCTGATGTAGAAAAGGGATGGCAACAGTTCCCGCCATAACATGCCGCGCTTACCATAGCACCTGGGACGTGCGGATGCACCCTGTCTCAGCCGGGTCCCACTCTGTCACCGCAGCGTAACGCGCTGCCCCATGCAGCGTAACGCGCTGCCCTGTGCACGTGGCTACGGCCCACCAGGCTTACTGTCACCGGTGTAAAACGACACCCAGGGTCTGTCAAGTAAAAAGGGGAGGGGGGGAGAAACAGTGCAGTTACTAAAACTGGTACTCACAGTTGATAAGGGCGAAGACAAAACTGAAAACATTGTGATCCCCACTGTCCCCTGCGGCGTAATCAAGCCCTGGAGTACACAAAAACAACTGCAGCAGAAGCCGCCCCTATCCTGAACAAATGGGTGCCGCAACGAGCCCCTGAGAGGCCAACACTGTCTAGTGCCTTCCCAGCACCCCCCAAATTGAAGTTTAGTAATAGAAGACCCACCTCGGTGACAGAAAAACGCGCCATGGTGCGTGCCACACAGTGCACGGAAATCCTGTAGGGCACCAACCGGACAGACGTCTGTCGATGGACATCGTAGCAGTCTACTCCACTGCCCACGCCGTGCTGATTCGGTTTAGGGGAGCGTATCCCCAACTGAGCCCAATATTGTCCTGACAGACATCTTCGAGTTCCAGTGCCCTACGACTTGCATCCGCCTTATACAGCATCTCAAGCTCGCTGTTGCGGAGCGCTCCAAAAAGGCCACCGTAGTAGCCGAATGAAGTGGGCTGCCTCATTTATCAAAACAGAGGCCAGGCCAGCCCCGGGCCAATTGGGTAAAAACCCCTGGGAAAATCTTGCATCCGCCTTATTCAGCATCTCAAGCTCGCTGATGCGGAGCGCTCCAAAAAGGCCACCGTTGTAGCCGCATGAAGTGGGCTGCCTCATTTATCAAAACAGAGGCCAGGCCAGCCCCGGGCCAATTGGGTAAAACCCTGGGAAAATCTTGCATCCGCCTTATTCAGCATCTCAAGCTCGCCGATGCGGAGCGCCCCCAAAAAGGCCACCGTAGTAGCCGCATGAAATGGGCTGCCTCATCCATCAAAACAGAGGCCCGGCCAGCCCCGGGCCAATTGGGTAAACAACCCCTGGGGAAATCGGGTGGCGGTCGCCCGGGAAACGCCCGCGCACGCGCACCCACCCCTCCAAAACATGTCTCACACGGAAGTCATTGGTGCTGTCAACACGACCTCCCACTTTGGCCACAAAAGCCAACCCTGACAGCTGAGATGCTATGGTGCGTGGTGCAAGGCCCGGGCATACAGGTAAACCATGAACCGCAGAGCATGGGCTACTGGGATCGGCCAGGTTCCTGGCAGTCGAATTGGGTACAGAATGGTCTGAAAGAACTAAATGCGTGGTGATACGCCTTACTCATGCATGGCGCCAGTGACAGGCCAATCGCCCGGGTCACCCGTCCTTGCCAACGTTCCATCTCTCGTCCAGGAGTGGCGAGGGAAATTCCTCCGCATCCGGGGCCGAGGCACGGAACCGGGAGATCTGCAGGCGGGACAAAGCAGCAGCAATATTATTATCAACCCTTGGGACATGCCTGACCCTGAAGAGAACGTTGAGGCCCAGGCTGCACAACCAAACTAGCGCATTAGGTCAATAACCCCGGCCAATTTGGTCGACTGAGCATTGACGATGTGGACAACAGCCACATTGTCACGCCAAAAATGCCCAACCGGGTTGATCCACTCCTTGCCCCATAGCATCAGAGCACCCAGGATAGGGAAACATTCCAGATACGTGAGACCACGCAGGCGACCCGTGCCTGCCCAGGATGGTGGCCACCCACCATAGGCCCACTTCCAATTGAAGTACATCCCATAACCCAGGGATCCCGGGGCATCGGACTGTATCTGAAAGCAAGGGGGGAGCCAGGAGACCAGACCTCAAAATGACACCCCGTTGAACTCCATCTGGATCTGTGGCCAGACAAGCACGTCCGCCCTGGTACCCCGGGTAAGTCTAACCCTATGGTGGGGCCTGGATAATCCTGCCATGGCGTCGCACAAGCGCCGAGCAAATGCCCCGGCCGTAGCGACGACCCTGCCAGCGAAATTGGGGTGACCATGTAGCACCAGCAGTTCCCTCCGTGATGCCATGCGCTCGGCCAGCAAGTCCGAGATAAGGGCCACTAGCCTTGACACCTTATCCCGCCGCAACCTAGAAGCCTGTGCTACCGTGTCACCCTCCACCCCAGGAATACTAGCTGTGGAGATGGGCCCTCGGTCTATTCGGGCGCTAAAGGGACACCAAGTTCCTCCATTAGCGTCTGAATGCGTTGAGGAGACGTGTGCACGTGTCCCAGCCCCGTTCAGCCCCGAATAAAACCATCCAGGGAATGGGCTACAGACCGGGACCCTGACCTGCAGACGGAAGCCCACTCTAGGAAAGTGGTGAAATGCTCGAATACCGAGCCCAAATGGAACAGCCAAAAGGCACGGCATCATTGAAATAATATGCTCCCTGGGACGGGGGTGCAGGGACAGGGCCAGCGACCCTGCCCGCATAGACCCTTTTGTCAAAGCTGGCAGCAGCCACCCCTTCCCTCCCCCTAAGGGATAAAAGATTGGGGGCATCCTGAGGGGGCTTATCACCCAGAAAGGGATCAGGAACCCCTGCTTAGAACACTGAAGGAGATAACCCGCGTCCCCTCCCTTCATATGCGCTGTGAGCCAACGCTCCCACATGCCCACCTTAATCGGGGAGGGAGCCCTTCGGGGGACTAGATCCATCTGTGGCAGTCTTGCCAGCCCCCTGTCTGCCCCTCCCTCTGCCCCTCATTCCTCCAGGCCTGGGACAGGCAGGAGCCGCATGGGAGCCAACACATGTGGAACACATCTGTCCGTAATTGCAATTCTCCCCATTGTAGGAACCATTGGGCAAGGAAGTCCAGGACAGCCGGCGGTCTGGAACCCCCTGAACAGGGTGCGTGGGCGTCACGTACGAAAGCCACCGCCGCTGGCATGGCCCATTCCAACTAATCTCGGGGTGCGGGGAAATCCGCCTACGGCGTTCCTCGTCACAAGCCAACCACGATGGGCCCGGAAAATCGACCATCGCCCGGTAGACAGTGTCCAAATACTGGACCATCGGAAACGCCAGGTCCGGCCGGGCCCTAGGGTACACCGCCATGCCTATGAGGTAGGCCGGCAACCAGTTGGCCCACGTAGTTGGTGGCTTGCGACGACGTGCCTGCTACTATCCTTCCCCTTCCGCTCCCCCCTTTCCTCCTTGGTGGGCTCTCTGTTTAGGAGTGAGAATAAAACCGCGTACTCCCCCCGCCAAATCTACTCTCTGGTGGCCTGTGCCAAATGGTCACCCAGCGGTAAGGAATACCCAGCTGTCGGCAAGGCCGAGACAAGCACCGCAGAGACTGCGGGCATCTGCAAAGGGGCTTGGACCAACCCAGCCACCCAAAACGATCCCCTCGAGTAGGAAACACCCCCCCACCACGGGGCCCTGGGTGGTAGTTGTCATCGCCGGGTGGGGCGTCAGCGGCTATACCGCCGCACCACCCACGCGAGGCCAAGGCCCTTGAAAAGCCCCCCCCCAACATGGCCATGTGTGTAGGTGCACTAGTGTGGACCGCATACTCACACGCTGCACCCCCGCGGGCCGCCCCCACCGGGGGTTACGGCCCACTGGGGGCGTCGGAGCTCACGACCGAGTAGAGCTCGTCACTGGGTAGGTTGGGGAGCTGCGAGGCAGTGGCCGAGGTCGTGCCAAGCGCCTCGAGCAGCTCGACCCGTCCCGTCGCCTGCCGCTGCCCAGCAGACGACGCGTCGAAATGATAAAGGGCCGGCCGGCCCGCCTACTGCAGGCATGGGTACAGGTCCCTGTACCCCGGGGCCCGAATAGGGCCATAACCCCACACCCGGGCCTGTTAAGGCCGATGTCGGACCACCCCCCAAGGTTGGAAGGCCCCGGAGCGAGCTGCGCCCCTATAGAGGAAGGGCCAGCGGCATGGGCAACACCAGGAACGGTGTCCACCGCTTGCGGGCCGAGGGCCGCAGCCCCTACTGGACCCATGTGTGGGCCAGCAGTCTCCGGCCAGGAAAAAAGACCCCCATTCCACCGGTCCCGGTGGGTGCCGGCGAAGGCGGCCGCTTGGGAGGCGCGGCCGCGGCCCACCGGGAACCTCACGAGCGGCGCTCGCAGCCGCCTTCCTCTTCAAGGGCATCTCTGCCAATCGATGGGAAGCCGAAACGAGAGAGTTCAGCAAGCAAAAGGCTTCCCGGGAAAGGTAAAAGCGACGGAGGTAAGAGGGAAAAACTTCTCCGCTCCGTCGCTTCGGAAAATGGCAGCTCGGCTGCCTCATGGCCACCCCTTTTATAAGGGAGCTGGCCACGCCCCTAACTACCCGGATGCCTTCGTCCTATGGGGGGGGCCCGCAAAGGGTGCGGCGGCCATTTTGGCGCCGCGCTTGCATTGGCTATAAACAGAGATGAGCACTGAACCCTAGAGTCAGATATGACTGGCTTTCAAGCAAGGGCGACCTTTACTTCTACTAGACACTACTAATTCTCCAAGAATTCAGATTTCAGCATTTCAATTGCTGGAAGCAAGTTTCATTTGAAAAATGTACTGCTCTGATGTGGGTGCTGGGGTTTAGAACAGTCAACTCTTAAGATATACTGTTTTGTGTCCCTCATTCTCATTGAAAACGATTCTATGAAGTGTACAATCCTTCTTTTGCAAATACCTTCTGCCAATTGCAAGCAGTAAGTAGCATAAATCAAACAACAACAACCACCTGTCCGTTTCATGCAGCCACATTGCGTTAACAAATTAGTCACAAAGTTAAACAGATAAGGCTAAATTCAGATAACAGGTGCTGCCAGTTCTCTGCTGCAGAGTGTACCACTCTTGCCAAAAGCCAGGGCATCCTCAATTCCCTTGCTTGCCCATGCTGGCAGTGTAACAAAGGTTGAGAGCAACCAATCACTCGGAAGAATCATTGCCAAAGAAACCAAACACAAAGTCCTATGAGGAGTACAGAATACCATGCTCTTAAGGTCTTCTTGAAAATCATCCATAGTAGAATTTATAAGAAGTGTGAAGAAAGTACAGCGGTACCTCGCATAACAAATGCTTCGCATAATGAAGTCTTGGTTATGCAAGGGCAATCCCTCACATAATGAAAAAAAATGTTCGTCATGCAGGGTTTTTGGTAACCGGGGTATACCTGGTCAATGGGAATCCCGGATAACGAACATTTTTTGTTCGTTATCAGGGGCATCTCCAATTTGCTTTGCATAACGAAGGAAACAACATAGCAAAGCAACTCGCAGAACAGAGTTTTTCGTTATGCGGAGTTCTACTATACAGGTGAAATACAATTGGGCTTCTGGAATACCAGAAGCCAAATTGTACCAGAGAAGCACTGTTTACGATGCAGGTACCAGAGAAGTGGGGGTTAACTAACCAGACTCCCTAAAGGGGCCAATGGCTACAGGCGGATGAGCGCCTTTAGGTGGAGTGATGGTCTCCACAGTGGAGGAAATGCCACTGGAAACCATCACATTGGGCCCAATGGTAAAATGAGCGGAGGAGGAACTCTGATTCCCAACGGTCATGGAGGCGGAAGAGGACATGCCAGATGGACTGGCTGTGAAGGTGCACCTTCTTCATATCTTCAAGGCTGTGGCAATCCATTGCAGTCCCGGAGTTAAATCCTGCATGTCTCATTTCATGTGTGCCACAAGATATCTCCGTGATCATAGTGTGTGCATCACTTCATGGCAATCTGGGATCCACCTTAAACAAATTCACGCCAATGACATTTTTCCTGCTTCAGGAAAAAATTGCATTCTCAGGTATGAGTTGCAGTCTACAATGACAACCATAGAAGCACAACCATATGAAATCTGAAAAGTGTCCCATATGTACAGATTTATATAAAAGCTCTATTTCTATATGACTGGTAATATTACATGGGGAAGGAACTGGACAGAAACAAGAATGTGCACATAGGCTCACTACAACCATTCAAAAATACGCATAGTGTTGGGTAATGCAATCCTGATCCCAGTCTCTTACCACACAGATTCATCCTATGCCAATTAAACACCCGAAGGTGTTCTATGCTAATCCAGGCTTCTGTTTCCATGTTATACTCGTTAGCAAGAGTTGTGCAAGATCTCTTAGGCTAGGCATTCCCAACCTACAGCCCATGGGCCAGACCTTGCCCATGGCACCATTTCATCCAGGCCATCACCACCACACCTGTACCTGGAAGTGGACGCATTTACATCAGCCATAAAATGTGCTTGCACATTCATAAACACATCTGTGCCTGTCTTAAATGCGGAAGTAGGCATATTTACAGCTGTTGTAAATGCATCCGCTTCCGAGCGGCGTGGTCGGGCCTGCTCAGCTGTTCAGGGGCATGGTCAGGCCTGCAGCATAAAAAGGTTGGGAACCCCTGTCTTAAGCCTTAGGTGGGAGGATGAGAGTCATTGTCCCCTACCTGTACCCCACATGCAGACTCAATAGCCATCTTTCCCATAATACTTCATTCTCAGGAAATACTTTGCAGAGTGATGTGACAGGGGATTAGTACACCTTTGAAGAACCATGCTGACTCCTTATGAGACTGATATACTCAGTGTTTCTCTCTATACATTGCAAAAAATCTATTCTATATCCTTTGAGTTCATTCCCTGTTCAATAGTGCAGACTTCTGAAACAAAATCTATTAGCAGTTTTCTTTTCAGTTTATTGCTTACTTTTAGAAATAAATCTGATTTCACAGAAAGATGTCGCTCAAATATTCTCAGTAATGTCTATTATATGGAGAGATGGTAATAGAGGGGATAGAAAATAAGCCTAAACATCTTAGGGTATGGATATCTAAGGGATTACCTATCTTTGCTATGAATCTGTTTGGCTATTAAGATCTGCAAGAGAAACTCTTGTGAGAATATCACCTCTTGCAAGAGGGTCTCCTACTGATGTGGCAGGAACATGTGAGAATGCTTGTTCCTGTTCTTCCCACATTGTGGAATGCAGACCTGTCAGAACTGACTAAATGATTATTTCTTTGGAAGGATGTCATTAACAAATCAAATTAACTTATTTTAAACTGTTTTACTAATTACAGTATTTCCTGGTGTTTAGAACAACACACTGTCTTAAATGTTTTCATGATATTATAAATATTGTTTAATTTGTACTTTTTTAATTGTTACACACCACAATGGTGACTCCCATAGAAAAGTAGTATACATACACAACAAATAAAAACATAGTTGGATCACAGATATACCTTCTATAGCCACAAGAGCTTCAGTCACGGAAACTGTTTGATATTTCAGGATGGCCTTTGACTGTTGCAACACAACTGACCTTATTTAGCATGGCACACAATCTGCTGTGTAACGTTTCCAGGAGACAGGAGAAGCTGCTACGGGACTAGGGACAGAAGAGGTCTGCTTTCACCAGTCCCTTTAAAATGTCTAAATCTGGATCCAAACAAAAATAGACTTTGTTGTCCATGTGATTATATGGGCATTAAAAATGAGGTGGATGCATTCCACATACCTGTACTTTTACATACACTGAAATATGAAAAACTATATGGCGCAAGTGTCTAAAATAACTTTACAAATATATTTATTATGCTTAAACCTTAAGAAACTAAACAAAGACACAAACAGACAAAAATAAACTAAAAAAGAACAAAAGGGGGTAAGGGAAAAAACCAGCAATAACAACCACTAAAAAGAATTACCAAAGTCTCAAAAATCTGAACAAACTATGAGTAAGGAATATCAATATGCAGGTACCGTATATACTCGACTATAAGTTGTCCTGAATATAAGTTGAGGTACCTAATTTGGACCTCTAAAACTAGGAAAATAGATTGACCCAAGTATAAGCTGGGGTGGAAAATGCTGCAGCTGCTAGTGAGTTACAATAATCAAAATTCATGAAAATACAGTAAAATTAATTTAGACATTTGTGGGTATATTTTTGAGTATTTACATTGACCTGAGTATAAGCCGAGTCCCATTTTTGGACCTGATTTTGGGGGCTAAAAAACCAGACTTATACTCGAGTATATATGGAAATTATCCATAGTTCATATCTACAGAACATACATTTGAATGCTGAAAGAGTTATAAGGTCCTCAGTCTACTGATTTATAGTGGGTGGGCATCTTTTATTCCAGTGTTGCAGTATCAATTATTTATTTGCCTTAAGGGCACAGAGAAATGATAAATGTTGACCATTATTTAATGAGACAAGTAGATAATTGATTAAAATACACAGACCTATAAAATGTAAACACTGCTTCACTATTAAGTTAATATTCATAAAATTATGAGCTTGTAGTGTTCCGCATACTCTCTCTCTCTGTACACAGTATATACATGCACACAGCACACACCCAAACACACAATTAAAAGTTTGCTAGGTATACAGAAATGAATTCCCCAAAGAACATATTATCTGAGATACAATATCCATTTTAATATGTTGAGTTTATCACACAGAGCCATATTTAGATGAGCCCAGCTCTCCAAAATCTATGATATCTGCAAGTGCTTTATTAAAATATAGTATTATCATCTCTGAGAGATTACTTGGAATAACTATTCTAAGATATGTAATATCATCTGAGCACAAGAAAAATGGCCAGTCAGCAAAAACAGACCATGATAGTTTATCATTTGATAGAATAACCACATAAAAACTGACTTTTAAAAACCCTCATACATTTCTTTAAAAGGCAAAATAGTAACATTGGTTTATCTACAGTAGAGAGATATAGTTTAAAATATGCAAGGTCCATAGTAAATAAGACAGGACAGTGTGAAACTCCCAGAATTCATTACATAAATTTTCTTTTCCAGACAGCTGGATTTACTGTGGAGGATTTACTGTACTCCTTCAGCAATGCTTCCCTGTTTTGACAGCAGAGGTCTTGTTTTGTAAGAGGCCTTCAGAGCTTGCCCCTATATCTTTTGCAGATTTGTTGGAGCACAAATGGAGGTTTGTCTCTGGAGTCTGGCAGCTGTCCGTAAGTATATGATACTATGTTTAGTGGCAGAGATTTGCCTTGGTCAGGCTACCCTGTTTCCCACACCAACCTGTTAGAAAGAAGACCAGACTTGATTTCAGTCTTAGGCAGACAACAAGAACAGTGGTTTATTGATAATGCAGGCCTATGCCCACTTACTCAGAATTTGTTCCACCTCATTCAATATGGCTTGCGTCCAGGTAATTGAATGCAGGAGTGTGGCCCAAGTCCCTCATAGATTGTCATTAAAAGGTGGCAGATAGCATTTGAAAGGCTGTAGTTTGTTCATTTGCTTTGGCTAGCCTTACTTGAAGACACCTACTAGGCTTGCATTCTTTTATCTGCACATATTGTCTGTGAGATAATATACTGATCAACTAGTAGTCTCATGTCTTCGTCTTTCTGTTTCAGAATTTGATCACCTGCTCTAGGTTTCTGGGATTCTTGTCTGTCTTCATGGAAAACTGTTCACTGGCTGGATTGAACCATACCATTGTCCCTGTCCTTGTTGGACCCTAGGATCAGGGACCTTCCAATGTCCTTACCCCCACCATCACAAGATCCATCACGCTTAATGGTATATGGGTCAGAGGCGAATCAAGTGAGACACTTAAGGATTTTATATCAGTTGCAAAGTATGCCAGCAACTGTATTACTGCATCTTAATATGCAAAGCATTACTCAATGTTGGAAGCTGCTAAGTAACAGTGGCATTTAGAAAAGAGTGACTGGATGTCAGATAGGTACAGTCATTTCAGTGACATCCATCATCTATCTTATCCTCGCAGAATCATCCCAGCAAGCTAAAGCAAAAATGTGTTTTGCATATGCTTTGCATTTGTATTCACATCTGTCAGAATGTTGTCTTTTCTCAAACAAATGACCAATTATTTTTGTTATGTAGTCCAAAACCATTGGATTATAGTTTTTTTCTGTAATATATTCAACAGCCACAAAATTAAAAGTCTAAAACTATGTGGTCAATTTCATTCTGCATAGTAAAATGAGACCTAAAATAAGGCTGTCATCCAGAATCAATTTACTAGGGAATGAGCCCCAGTGAACACAATCGGTTTTACTTCTAAGCCAAGATATACAAAACAACACAGTACATTTTTCTTATTGTAGCAGATCACATCTGTACAACTTGTAACCTATCAAAATAGACAGCTTCCTTGATTTTTCAGTCTTAGGCAGACAACAAGAACAGTGGTTTATTGATAGTGCAGGCCTATGCCCACTTACTCAGAATTTGTTCCACCTCGTTCAATATGGCTTACATCCAGGTAATTGAATGCAGGAGTGTGGCCCAAGTCCCTCATTGATTGTCATTAAAAGGTGGCAGATAGCTTTAAAAGGATGTGGTTTGTTCATTTGAGTAACAATATGCTGATTAGGACAAGTGGCTTGTGCTTTCAGCAGGGCTCAACTTTTCCCATCATTTTAGCAGAGGTTTCAAACTAAAGATCACCTTTAATGTTGCCTGACTAATAGCACTGCATATCACTGTAGAAA
The DNA here is from genome assembly GCA_035047305.1 of Bradypodion pumilum. NCBI lineage: Eukaryota > Metazoa > Chordata > Lepidosauria > Squamata > Chamaeleonidae > Bradypodion > Bradypodion pumilum. Next base: position 262,151,292 of record JAWDJD010000003.1, read on the forward strand.
TTTTGCATTGCATTTTCATTATGTTTGCAGCATCATTTTTATTGCATGATAAATATGAGCTGACTGACAGCTGTGTGTGGAATGTGTACCAGATATGACCATTATGATAGTTGAAAAGCATAAAAGAATGTCCCCAAATTTGAACTGATTGGTCTGTGTGGTACCTGACTATTTGTATATAAGGAGTGGTTATAGGAGAGTTAGAATAAAAATAAGCTGATAGATAGACAGACAGACAGACAGACAGATATGGGTCAAGAAGTGTTTAAAGTTGAGAATAAAGGCTTACATCAGGTTCACAACTTCTGGCCCCTGACGCCATTCCATCTGGCCCATAGCAACAACCCCAGAAGCGGAAACAAACACATTTACAACAGCCATAAATGCATCTGCAAATACACAAATACGCCCCCTGCAGTTTATGGACACATTTACAATGCGGGAACTATGTGTCTGGCCCGCATGGCTGTGGGGAGTGGTCCAGCCTGTGGTGCAAAAACCTTGAGAACCCCTGGCTTAAGTGTTTGCTGAAATAACTGATTCTGAAATCATATTCTTATATTTTATAATTCCTTCTTCAGGTGGCCTCAGCGCACAGGATAAGAAAAACCCATAGAGATCAAAGCCTGCTAGAACGTGTTGACTCAGCTAAGGCTGGCTGATGAGAAATAGTCAGATGAGTGAAGGGGAGGGAAGGCTGATGGGGAGGGAGAATTAAAGTTGAGCCCTGCTGCCACAGTGGTTAAACTGCTGTACTGCAGTGAAAATGTAAATTTGATCCTGATGGGGATGAAGGACGGTTGACTTGACCTTCCATCCTTTTGGAGGTCACTAAAATAAGCACTCTGCATGTTGAGGTTAAAATGCTAATTCATATGTGAAGCATCCAGAGAGTGCACTAAGCGCTATGGGGTAGTATATAAGTGTAATTGCTATTGCTGTTGTTGCTGAATGTAGAAGAGGAGGATGTGAGAAGACACCAAAGGAGGCTTGGGTCCTATTTTTTCTACAATGACAGAGGCAGAGGAAGAAGAAACCCTGTGCGCAGGCAGATGACAAAAACTAAGAACTCCAGCCTCACTTTCACCCATGGCAGCCCCTGTTTCTATATAGCCATCAACACTAGAGAGGCAAATAACAAGAGGCATTACAAGGAAAGGGCTGGAAGAAAGGTGTTGCCGAGTCCAGCTCTGCCTGTCCGTCTGTACAAGGTCTTCCTACCAAAGGAACACCTTGGTGTTAAGTTCACCTCCCACCAATCTCCCAGGACTTGGGCCCCCAAACTGGCAGAAGGCATGCAGAGGGCTAGTAATCTCAACTAAGCTTTCTGAGGCTGTGAGGGAAAAGACTGTGGGGAAAGCCACTCGCTGCTTCAATAAAGAAGGTGATCCTGACACCACTGACTTTCTGCACCCTGGAAGACGGGACTGGTGGGGTACCCAAGGTGCTATATTTTAGATTTTACTTCCAAGGGAAACTTCAATAGTAGCTATGTGAAAACTTAAAGAACTAGATCCACCAGTTAGTCCCAATTAGAACAGACCCACTCAGTCAATGGGACTCATAATTGTTGACTAGTCAAAAGTAACCCAATGTTATCAAATTTCTGGAAATATGTGATTGGATGGGAAGCACATCAAACATTTTCAGAAGATTAGTCTATACTTTATAGCATGGTTTCACAACCGTGGGCCCCCAGATATTCTTCAACTTCAATTCCCAGAAGCCCCGACCAGCAGGTGTACTGACTTGGGCTTCTGGTAATTGAAGCCCAAGAACACATGGAGACTCACGGTTGAAAAACTCTACTTTATAAAATACAGTAAAGTCTTTGACCTTGTGGATAATGAGAAACTATGAGTTATTCCAAAAGAAATGAGGGCGCAAAAAATTGATTGTACTGTATTCCCCTGATGTCCATCTAGAAGTGTGAAAGCTAGACAGTAAAGAAAATTGACAGGGGGGGGGAAGGTGATTTGTTTGAAACATGGTGCTAGAGGAGAGCTTTGTGGATACCTGGAATGCCAAAAAGACAAACAGTTGGGTCCTAGATAGAGCAGGTCAACCCTGAACTGTCCCTGGAGGTAAAATGATGAAACTGAGGCTGTCCTACTTTGGGTATGATACAAGAAGCCAAGAATATCTGAAAAAGATAATAATGTTGGGAAAGGTGGAAGTCAGCAGGAAAAGAGAAAGAACAAAGATGAAATAGATCGATCCCATGAGGGAAGCCACAAGCTATACCTTACAGGACTTGAACAGGGTTTTTCAGGACAAGATATTCTGGAGATCTCCTATTCAACAATATGCTTGGCCACAAAATGTACTAGATAAGTACTCCTCTCATCAGCTGGAAAGCGAATGCTGGAAAAACCCCATTAGACGAGGAAAAATGCTGTCTGGACACAAGGATCCAGCCAAATAGCATTTTACTCCTCCCTTCCACTTAAGCACACTTTAAAAAGTAGCTGTACACTAGCCGGGAGGGCCGGTGTAGACAAGCCATAATTTAGCATTGTAGAAATAACAGTAACTGATCATTTTTAAAACTTATGAATGCACTGAGAATAGATATTGAGATAGATATATTATTTGACTTTCATCAAATTAGGTTGTTCATTTTTGCTTCAAAGAACATCCACATAATAGCCTGCTTATTTCATCTATATGGGATTCTGCTGACTTTCTAAGAGAGAAATGAATGTCAGGAGATTGGCAACAAAAGCTGCTCAGGTTTTCAACCTGATTTAGTTCGGCTTGATTTCCAAGTATAGCATGATCTAAGCTGATCAGCCAAGTTTACATTTGTAATCTTTCTAATATGGCCTTATACCTTCTGCTTGTAAGTTATTACCTTTGGGCAGTGATTTTTGTAGAAGATGATATTCTGTCTAATGTTTGGAAATGGAAGACCTAAGGAATTTAGCTGTCTTAATCAGAGTCATGTTCAGGAAAAAGGCTCTCTCCTGATATAAATTCAAGCAATTCTTTATAACAATATCAGCTCATGCTACACTTTGTTCTCTGTCATTTGCTATTCCCCAGTTATTAAGTTACCATGAAAGCATTTATAGATGCACTTACAAACACATTTTTGCTTGACTCTTGAACATCAAAAGTTTTTCTTTCTTTTTAGTTATCTAAGAGTTAACATGTAGTCTGGCCAGATTATCCTGCTATGGTAATAGATTAGACCATACTGCCAGAGACTCAACACCAAGCATCAGACAGCAATTAACTAACCTGACAACCCTGAGGACTAGCAGCCTTAGTGAAGTCCACAGGGAAGGGTAGGGTGATGGTCCCCAAGTGGATTAAATTCCACTTGAATACATCTTGATGGGGGGCAACAGCTTCATCAATACTGGCCTGGGGATGAGGAGGACTTTGCGTGCCAAAATGGCTCAGGACCAGAAAGTGACTCACAGAGCTGGATCAGTGGTACGGGTATCACACTGTGATGTGGAAGGTAAATAAAAGGCCACTGCATTATATTCGCAGCACAGTCTTCATGGCTGATCGCCATGATGATTGCCAATATATGGAACTGGATATAGCGCAAGAAGAAGGGGAAGAGTCAAAAGAGCTGCTATTTGGCAAGGCTTTATTTATATATAAAGCACTCTTAAGTTCCCATTAGTCTATATCAAGTCTGTAAACCTAACTTGTAACTTGCCAAGCCACATAAGGACCAGAAACAAGTATTGGGTTTCTTAAATGTTTTGCAGGCTTTTTGCAGTTGCTGAATGGACATAGCTGATGAGGTGTATAGGGGTTGTGAATCACGGGCAACCCTCATCCAGACAACCCTTTAAATTGTGACATTGAAAACCTACTTTATAGGTATCTGTAAAAACTATACATATCATATCAGGGTTGGTGCTAATTTCTAGAAAGCTGTGTATGGAGTGCCATTTCACTTGCCATTTCAACAGCAGTGGGTTTACGATTTGCAGGTGGCAGGAGATGAACTGGTTCTACTTGTATGGTCTGAGAGCAACGATGACAGACATGCTATTGCTCTTCAACTGTTACTTTGTAACCATTACATCAATTGTATTTCAATAATTTTCTTGATCCCCTTATAGTCTAAAGCAGGGGTGCCCAAACTACAGCTGGTGGGCCGGATCCAGCCCATGACACCAATTCATCCAGCCCATGCCACCCTCTCCACTCCCAGAAGTGGAAGTAAAATGCACCCGCACATGCACAGAATGCTGCCTCAGGTGCATTTACGGCAGCATTCTGCACATGCGTGGGTTCATTTTACTTCTGCTTCTGCTGGGAGAAACCATGTGACTGACCCTCTGAACCAGGTAACTGGCCCATGGCCCGAAAAGTTTGGGCACCCCGGGTCTAAAGCAATCAGGGCTCAGCCTTTGCAGGAAAAAAGCAACACACACTAGTTTTTCCTGCCTAGCAACACCAGCATCCATTTGCCAAAAGAAAAAAAAAATAGTTTACCCCAATGGATGAAAACTTGCTTAGTTACTAAAAAGGCGTAACTTTTGGAGGTGAATTGCCTCAAGAAATCTCAGTAGACATTATCTGTTGTGTATTGAGTTGTAAGACGTAATATGCTAGAGACAACATCTTATTTTTTCTTAATTTTAGGCAATTCACCTTTAAAAAAAATATACCTTTTTCATAACTAAGCAAGATGTTTTCAGCCAGTTATGTTATATGGCCTGAAAAAGGGCAGCCTGCCCTACTACTAGCCTAAGTAAAAGTTTGTTCTGGCACCTTTAACAATGTATTGAGTTTGTGCTCAGAGATATACCTTATGCCCTACAATTCACCATGAGATAAGAGCTATAAATTATTAAACTAAAATGTAGCAGTTAACATTAACAGATGCCTAATAATCTAAATCAGAAGAAAAATATGATTTTGGAGCAAATGTATATTTCTGCTCTAGTTTTGCAACCATACCTATTATAATATGTAACTACTGCCATATTGAAATGCCTTACGCAAACAGCAGAGGGCATGCCTCACTTGGTATGAGGACACACATTAGCTCTAATTATTTGAAAATATGATCTTGTCTTTAAAATTGACTCAACAGCTGCATCAGTGCATTTACTGCAGTATGAGTTTCCTTATTCTTAACCAGTGGTTTTAATATATATATATATATATATATATATATATATATATATATATATATATATATATATATATATATATATATATATATATATATATATATATATATATATATATATATATATATATATATATATATATATATATATATATATATAAGTATAAAATCAGACTACATGGTGAACTGAAGAACCAGAACATTTTAACCAATGGATGGATGATTTCAGCAGAAATGAAGGCCATTTTTAAGATTTGCTACATCAAAGGGTGAAGGGCTAAAGAGGACAGGCATGCCTAGAGAAGCATATCCCCCCACCCCAAAAAAAAAGGTTGTTACCTCCATCAACCATTTTTTAATGTAATATGGAGAGCCTTGAAAACATAAAGTTGCTTCCATGTCACCTATACATTTACTTTCTGAATATTGGACAATACTGCAGGGCAGAAAAATTGCCGTGGGGGTTTGTATGTAACCTATTGGCCACCTCTGCTTTAACCTTGAAATCTAACCTCCTATATATCACACATAATTACTGTATGAGACTTTGCCATTTTATAAATTCAGCTGCTCAAGCAATCAGTCAACTTTTTGAAAAGGATGATTTTATTAATATTATAAATTCCAATTTCCCTGTGAACATTTGACAACACAAAAAAATCATTACAGTTGCTAACAGGAGCCTGATCCAGCAGAAATCATAATAATAATTTCATGTCAGAAATTATTCTGGGTTGAAAGGATTTTTGCGGTAGAAACTCCACTCAGGGAATGCCCAAATGAGGCTCCTTTTATGTCCCCAAGAGCTGAGACAGAGACAGGCGCTCAAGCCATTATGCAGTACCTGGGTCACGAACTGCTGACTTGCCAGCCTTCCAGCTAACAAGGTTAGCTTCTTAACCACTGAGCCACCACAGATCCAGCAGAAATGAAGGGATGGAAAACAGCTGATAGCATAAGATAAATTTATCTTTTCTGTAATGGATAATCTGAGGAATCGATATAGCTGATAAATTAGTTTGATAAATTAGATTGGAAGCAAGGCTGCAACACACCATTGGCCAAGTATTCCGGTAAAATCACATGGGAACTAGAAACTGCAATGGTTTTTATATATGTCCTAAAACTGAAGAAAGGCCTTTCCAAATGTTTTATATAGTCAGGATGCAAAATCAGGTCATCAAATCAAAATACTGTAATTATGATACATAATCAACTTTCTTTTTTTAAAGATATTTTTTATTGCATTTTTCTAACATATACAAAACAAAACAGTACATAGAATAAAAAGCATATCAACAAAACTAAAATACAAAATCGTAAAAAGAAGAAAAAACCTATCCTAATACATTTTTTCATCTATCTTTATAATTTCAAATACAATATAACCACCTTACACTTAATCACTTTAAACAACTCAATAGATTTCTGGATAGGGAACCACACAAAAACAAAATTATATTGCACCCAGTGTTAATATACATTGCCCTGGAGAACTCAGAGTACCACAATATTTTACCTTCAAAAACTACTTTGGTCCGGTACAGGTCTATTTCTTTCACCTCCCTCTATCGCATGATCCACAAATGGCTTCCAAATATTCCAGAATCTATTTTCTTTCAGATTACCCCTTTTTTCTTTTATTCCCCAAGTCTATTTATCATTCAATGCTAAATTCCACATTTCTTTATACCATTCTTCAGTCGATATAATTAGATCATTTTTCCAATTTCTAGCAATACATTATCTAGCCATTATAAGCATTATTTCTAATAATTCTCTCTCATCCTTATTTGAACAAATACATTCCACATTTGTCAGCATGGTGGTACCCGGCCCCAATTTGATTATTTTACCCATTATCTCACCCATTTCTTTTTCAATTCTTTTCCAAATATCCTTTACCACAGTGCAACTCCACCACATGTGTTCATAAGTTCCTATTGTATCTTTACATCTCCAACACAATTTGTCCTTTTTATTGTCAATTTGACGTAACCTCATCTCCATAACATTTTACAATTATGTTCCTTAATCCTAACCAACATAGTTCTCATTATCCTCTTTTTTCCATTTATTTTTCCATATGTCATTATCTATCTTTATTTTCAAATCATCTTCCCAAATTAATTTCAAATCCTCTTGTGGATCACCCTCCCTATTCAAAAATGTATACAATTTGCTGACTAAACCCTTAGTATTTTAACTCCCTTCCTAATTTTTAGAACCAGATCCTCAAATTCCGTCTTTTCCCTTTCCAAATCATATTCCCACATATATTTATTATTCCATTTATTGATTTTCAATATCTGAAACCAGTTCATATTTAGTTGTTCAAACAATTTTGTCCTAACATTGATATCCCTGCAAGCTCTTAACCAATCTTTTAAAAAAAATCATTCTTATCCAGAATTTCTTTTACTACATTATCAACCTTAATCGGGAAACCCACCATATCTGACAATTCCATAATTGGAGAGAAATTCGGGGCTAAATCCTTCTTTACTTTCTTCCATATCATTAATCCTTTCATCATAGTATTTTTAATTTCAACTTTTCCAAATTTATCCCCCAAAAAGACCATTTTACCTATATGTCAATATTCCTTCATCTCAATTTCCTCGCAAATCACCTTTTCTCTTGCCAAGATCTTCACAACACTCTTAACTTGAAAGGCTCGATAATATCCCCTCAAGTTCGGGATTCCCAAACCACCTTCCTTCTGAGGCAAATACCATAGTCTTTTAGACAACCTAGACCTCTTTCCAACATTACAAAAATTGTTAATCATTTTTTGAAACTCATTAATATCCTTATCCTTCAATTGAATTGGTAATGCATCAAATAAGAAGTTAATTCTAGGTAACAACATCATTTTAGTAAGTGCTATTCTCCCGAACCATGACAGTTTCAGTTTTTGAAAAGTTTGTATTCTATTTTTAATTTCCATTTTCAAACTGTCATAATTCAATCTTTTAAATTCTTCCAATTTATTAGATATAACTATTCCCAAATATTTCAACTTATCTTTAATTTGAATATTACTTATTCCCATTATCTTTTCCCGGTCTTCTTCTCCTATATTACAAAGCATCATTTCCGATTTATCCCATCTTCAGACCCGTAATATCTTCAAAATCCTTTAATTGATCCCTAATTCTATCCATTACCCTCTCAGGATGTTTTACTATTATCATGGTGTCATCTGCGTACATACTTATTTTATTTTCCAAAATTCCCTCTATTTTTCTATCCTCTCATAGCTTTTGCTACACTTTGGATATACCTTAGCTTTTGGTGATAGAGGACAAACCTGTTTCGTCCCTGCCTCCAGTTTTATCTCTTCAGTAACCTCATTGTTTATTTTAACAGTAGCTATTCCTTGATGATATAGTTGATCACTCACTCTTCTAAATTTGTCACCAAATCCATAACATTTAATTATTTATTTAATTGAGATCCACTGTAACGAGTCAAATGCTTTCAAAATGTCCAATGATATTAATCCCACTTTTTCTTTTGTTTGACTCACAATGTCTATCAAATCTACTGCTCTTCTAGTCAAATCTGCCATGTGTCACCCCTTCAAAAAACTCATTTGATCTATATTTATATAATTACCCATAAAATTGTTTAAACGGTTAGCTAATATTGCTGTGAAAATCTTGGCATCTTGGTTTATCAATGAGATTGGTCTATAAGATTCTATTTTTTCTAAATTCTTTCCAGGTTTTGGCAATAGAACAATTGTAGCCCTATACCATGAAGTCGGAATCTGGCCACCATCTAATACATAATTGTATAATTTTACCAACTTTGGTGCAACTATATCTTTAAATTCCTTATAAAAGTCAGCAGGCAATCCATCTTCACCAGGGGCTTTCCCCGACTTTAAACCCGCAATTACATCTCTTACTTCCTTTTCAGACACTTGATCTTCCATTCTATCTTTGTGTTCCTGTTTTATTCCACCAACTATTTGCTTCTCTAATTGCTTTTTAAGCCTTTCCTCATCTATTTCTTTTCTTGCATATAAGGCAAATTCCTTCACAATCCTACATTTATCCTTAGTCTTATTGCATCTTACCCCTTGTTTATCTATCAGAACCCCAATTTCCCTTTTCCCCCTCTTGTCTTTCACTGCTTTTGCTAGTAATTTTGAATTTTTATTACTATATTCAAAATACTCTCTTTTTAAATAGACCAAGTCTCTTGTTACCTTTTCTATATCTTTACCTACCATTTCAATCTTCAATCTTTGTAAATTTGTGAAAACCTTATTATCCTTCATCTTTGCATACTCCTCCTGTAGTTGCTTTATCTCCCTTTCAGCTTTATCTTGTGCTAACTTATGCCTTTTGTATCTATTACTTGCCATCTTAATGCATTCCCCTCTAAAGACCGACTTCATGGCATTTCAGACCATATTAAAATTTACCTCATCATTATCATTCAGTTGCCAAATTTCCTTCCAATTCTCCATAATTTGAACCTTACTTTTTTGATCTTTAAATAAATTGACATCGTATTTCCAACTCCTTCTCGTTCTACTATCATTCTGTATTCTTAATTCCAAAATTACTTTATCATGGTCAGACTGCTTAAAAATTCCAGTTTCCATCTCTTCCAGATTTTTGACCATATTTTCAGTTACAAATACATACTCTATTCTAGAGTATGAGTTATGGACATGTGAGAAATAAGAATATACCCTTTCTGACCCCTTAAGTTCTCTCCAAGAATCCTTCAAACCTAATACCGCCATCCAATTATCCAAAATCTGTCCCTTAATTCCTTTTCTGCATCTTGATACATTGGTACAATCCAAATTTGATTTTACTAAATTAAAATATCCAGCCACAATCATCCTTGTTGTTTGTTCTTTTACGAAAAATTTTCGCATTTTTCAAAAAAATCAGATTCATGTTCTTTTGGGGCATATATATTTACCAGAGTTACTTCATCATCATCTATTTTCCCTTTTACTATCAAATATCTACCTTCTGGATCCGCAATTGGATTTATTATCTCGAACCCCAACCTAGTCGAAATTAAGATTGCGACCCCTCTAGCCTTTGATGTGCCATATGATTTCTCATAATGCTGCATCCATCCTAAAAAAAAATTTGTTTGCATTTTGGGATTTTTGGTGGGTTTCCTGCAAGAAAAGTATATCCGGCCTATCTTTCCTCAGAGCTGATTCTAATCTCCTCCTCTTAATCAAAGATCCTGTACCCTTTACATTCCATGTTAACACTTTAATAGTTCTCATGTTTTATTACTTTACCCCCATTTCCACTACTTTCAAGTCTTCCAATAGGCGTGCTACCCATTAACCTACAACAATCAAAACAACAACAAAAGAAAGCAAAACAAAAAACATTCATTACTACCCTCCCCACTTTCCTCAACCAAAAGTCACCTTTGTCTTCCAAAGGGGGAGGGGGGAACATGCAAGACGTGCGTGATAGTTACCGCTCTAGTGCACCATCCAAATTTCTTAGTTAGATAATTTAATCCTTTGAACTATTACTCATACCTTCCTCCTCTACATTCAATGACAGCTCGCCCTCTCCTAAATCCAGTTGTTCTCCTCCTGCAGCACCACCTTCCTCTACTCCACTATATTCTTTTCTTATACCTCCTGACTCCAACAGATCTTTCCTTAATTCCAACCATTCATTTGAGCCCGCCTTGACCAGATCAATTAAACTCAAAAATTCCAGTGCATCCATCTCTACATCAATCACCTGCATTTTTTATCGTGAAAGAATCTTAACTGTTGAGGAAATCACCAATTATATTTTATCCCTTTTTTCATCAAAAATTTTGTGACAGGTTTCATCTTATATCTACAACCACGTTCATTCATCGAAATGTCATTATATACCTCCACATCACTCCCATCAATTTTCAGAGCGCCAGAACCAGCTTGTTTTTAAAAAGCCATTACCCTCAACTTATCCCCCCCAATTTGCAAATTTTACCAAAACATTTCTTTGAAGAACTTTCCCCTTTCTTGGTCCCACTCTGTAAGCACTTACATTAACAAAATCTTTACCCATTTTCAGACTATTTAGCAAATCAACTATTCTATCCTTTAAGCTGTCTGCCATTCTTAGTGCCATATGGCAAATCACAATATTTTGTTTTCTCATCATTTCTTCCATAACATCTATCCTTTTTTTCATGCACATCCACCTTCTTCTTAGTCTCCTTCACTCCCTCCTGAACCTCCTTTATTTTCCCTTGCATCCCTTTAATTTCACCTTGCAATGACTTAACACTTCCCTCAACCTTTTGAAGACTCGAATCCACTTTTTTTAGTAAAATCAAAAAACATTGAGGCCAATTTATCCTGTCTCCCCAAAATTTCACTTTTATCCTTCACTCTTGCCTTTTCCATGCCATCAAATTTCTGAAACAATTTACCAAATTTACCCATTATTTGAGCCTGGTCAAATGCTGTTGGTTCAGGAGATGATGCTGCTGATGATGTAGATGGTGTTGCCTCTGCAGCTGCTGGCTTATCTTTCTTCTTAGCTTTCACCACTGGCTCCTCCTCCTTTCCTTTTCCCCTTGCAATCTTATCCATGGTGATGTCACATAAAAGTTTCAATGCTGCAACACTTTTAGCTCTCCGAGGCCTCTCTCCTTGATACTGATCCAGCGCTTAAACACTCCAAACCCCCCCTTCTGTTAAGACTTCAGAATTCACTCTAAACAAGCCCCCAAAACAAAAGCTTGATAAATTAGTCAAACCGGGTGTTTTATATCCAAAACTCCATATCGAAACTCCAACCAAATCCGTTAATCTCCCTTCTGAGCTGGGCTGCTGAAAAATGTTTATAACAATGTATCCAAGGTATATCCAAAGTGTATCTAAAAGTGCAACAAAAACCACCAGTAGCTTTTCTTCCCAGGATTTAGACAGAGGAATAAAATTCTCCAAAGGACAGAACAAAAAAACAAAAAGAGCTTAACTGTATCCCAAAAAAATTGCAAGAAAGGAGAAGAAAGAAAGAAAAAATATAAATTATAAATCCGAACCACAGCGATGGTTCTCGATCCAGGTCTCTCCTCCAATTTTCTCAATTGATCAAAAACTCCACTGCAAACACGCCGTTCTTTATGCCTTCTTACTTCTACTCCAGCCTCAAATTTCCAAATACCTTCCAGCCGCTTCTCAAACTCCGCCACCACTACTTCTCCACTTTCCGTTCTCAGCCTTTAACTTTCGTTCTTGTTCTTGTTCTCCCTCACCGCCATTACTCCTTCCAGCCTTCCCTTCCCTTCAAAATATCCCTTCTCCTTCCTTCTCACTTACTGTGACCATCCAAGCAACTCGAAAGTCTCCAGGACCTCGTTCGCCACTGCCGAGTATTCTCTTTGTTTTTCTTCTTCCTTCTCCCACCTCAATGCGGATTCCAAAGCCAATTACTCTTTAAAATCCACCAGAGGCCCATCCGACCCGAGCCGCGCAGTCAGCACAGGCTGCACCGCATTTCCCACACTGCCCACTCCTCGAACTCCATCTCCAACAAAACAAATCAAACTTGTCCCAGTTTCTAGGCTCCGGATAATCGCTTTCAGTCAGGTTAGCTCCAATTTTAATGCATTTATCACTTTAAAAAACCCTTTCTCGGCACGAGCAAGATAAAAGTCCGTGCTAACCTGGCACCATCTTAGCCACGCCCCCATAATCAACTTTCTAGGAGTCTTGAAATCTATGGCTATGTAAGTCACAGAATATTTTACAAAGTAAGAAAAAATCAGCAGCTGATTACACCTTCATGTATTGTGAGATTTGCTCTATTTAAAAAATGGGTGGATTCAAATATTTATTTATTTATTTATTTAATTTCAATTTTTATGCTGCTCACTCAGGTAAAAACCTGACTCAGGGTGGCGTAGAACAATTAAAAACATATAAGGTGACCAGAGCATGAGTGATCATGAGCAACATACTGCCTTTGAACAGTATGCCTCAATATAATCTTTTAGTTCTATAAATTTGTGTTTAATTTAAGGTATATGAGATCTCCTTATTTTATTTAACTATTGTTACATATCTTCCTTTAAATCTTTATTGGAAGAACATTGGAAAACCAACAACAAAATATAGTACAGAACTTTCACTAGAAATGCATAATTTGTTCTAGTAATCAAGCCATTGAAAAGGTTTCCCTTGCTCGAAAGCCAGTTGTATCCGACTCTAGGATTCAGTGCTCATCTCTGTTTCAAAGCCGAAGAGCCAGCGCTGTCTCCTTCTGCAGACATTTCCATGGTCATGTGGCAGGCATGACTAGACACCGGAGTGCACGGAACGCTGTTACTTTCCCACCGAAGTGGTCCCTATTTATCTACTTGCAATGTCTTGCTTTCAAATTGCTAGGTTGGCAGGAACTGGGACAAAGACAGGAGCTCATTCCGTCCTGCAGTACTCGGGAATCGAACTGCTTACCTTCTACCTCCCAGTTAGAGTCTTAGCCACTTGAGCCACTACAGTCCCTTTTAGCATACTAGATGTATTGGTATTATTATCCATGAAACAACAATCTGACTAGTTCATAAGCCAGGAACTAATTATCCTTTTGGGAGACTGCTCCTCAAGTAGAGGTAAACTGGGCCATGACATTAACTGCTGATACAACAGAAGAATAGCTAGTTTGAACAATTTGTTATTTTAAAACACTGAATTGCTAAATTGTTTAACATCCCAGACAGCCCTTATCTCAGGCTGGCTGGGTCTAGATATTTGTAGGGAAGTAAGGATGAGGTCAGTAAAGTCTACCACTTTCTGGAAGGACTTGAATTTATCTTAAAACACATTACCACATTGAGGGGCTGCATGCATTCTGCTCTTTGTTTAAACAGCCAATAATCATTCAGATCCTAGTGTGACTATTTTTAGTTTTGGCATAAGTACAGTAGCATTATGTTATAATAGTACCTGAACGTAGAGATAAATTACTCCAGAAATTTATGTTTCAGAAAACAGTGGGGTTTTCCAGCTGCCTTCGTCGGGTTTCTTTGTACTTCTGCTGTTGGAAATCCTGGGCATGCCCAAACTTCTGTTTTCTTTTTGTAATTTGTACATTTTTGTTCTGGAGAGACTTATACTTGCTTTTCCTTGTTCTGTTTCCTTTCTTGATAATCTTAATACCATATACTTAAATACTTTTCTGATGTGGTGGCACCCAAGTTACAAGCTTTTAGTTTTCCTTGTTCTACCTTGACAGAACCATGTTCTCACAAGAGTATTTAACAGAGGCTCCTCTTGCTATCAGACAACTAAGAGTGCTTGCTGCATGTTGTAAAACTGACAACAGTTTACCCTGAGAAGGAAGATCTGACCATCCCTAGAGAACCATCTATCCTTTCTTCACAGTTCCAGGAGGCAACAAAGTCAGCAGGAAACCCAGGCAAAGAAAAGTCAGAATTGGAAGGGAGAGGAGATGAAGAATATATGAAGCATGGGGAGTGCTCAAGTGGAATGGAAGGAGTAAAGCTGGGAGTAAGAGATGAGAAGAAGGAAGAAGAAGGGGGATCTTGGACAGAAGCCTGGAAAGATTTGTAATCAGTCTTCCTACCCTGACAAAGGCACTAATGCCCTGTGGGTGAGTCTGACCTAGGGATGAAAATGTGGGAGCAGGACATTAATCTTTGCCCTCCCGAAACCACTAGAACATTGACAAAGAAACCATATTCATCCACCTGGACCCACATCCACCTAATGGAGATGCTCGTGACACTATAACCAGCAACCACATCTCCTGCAACGTGCTTGGCTACTCAAAGCAACTCCACACAGCTGACGTGGTGTTTTTAAAAGATGAAACAATTGAATGTTAAGGACAATCATGGTTAGAAAAGAAACCAGTAAAAGAATGACCAGGTTGGCCAGTTCCCTATCCTTTACTCTGGGGCAGGGTCCAGCCTTACTTCTGGTGCCTTACTATGTGAGATAAAGCATGAGTTATTTGTTGTGTCATCACAACAGGTTGAATCTGTGGTTTGAAACTCTACTATTGGAAGGCTTTCCTGCTTCAGTTGACTTCCTGCAAAGCGAGGTAAATGCTTACTTGTTTCACTCTTGCAAGCAAGAACAAGGAACTAACATTTAAATTTTTCATGCCACAAAAGGGTTAGGCTGCGCTTGCTGTGTTGCTTTATCAAAAGGAAAGCCACTAGTTTTATGAGAAAACTGGATTGAACTAATTACACAGACTCTGGCAAGAAAAAAAATAGTGGAGCTTGGAAACAAGGAATCTCAGAGGTTAAACATTTCCAGTTGAGTTATTTCACCAGCTTGAGACATCGCAAATCATCAAGGATGTAGAATTGAGAAATATTATTTATGCTCCCTGTACAATATAAAACCTAAGTACAGTGGTACCTCACATAACAAATGCATTACATAGCGAAAAATTCGCACAACAAAGCACTCATTATGCAATGGCGATACCCTGCATAATGGGGAAAAATTGTTATGCGTGGGGCTCAGTAACCAGGGTATACCTGCTTAATGGGAACCCCGGTTAACAAACTTTTTTTTGTTATGAGGGGCATCCCCCATAAGGATCCGCATAACGGGAAAAAACCCTCACATAGCGAAGAGCTCAGTGTAATGGAGTTTTTTCGTTATGCGTGGTTCTACTGTGCCATGAAAAAGTTTTCTGCTTCTGACCAAGTTGAACACATAGGATCTAGAGTGCAGCAGGAAAAGTGAGGTCAAAGTACCTGAGAGAGTAGGGCAAGACTGCTCTGAGCCAATGCTCTACTTGTGTGAAGACAATCAAAGAAATTGGGAAAATATCTGCCTAGGGCTTTCTGGTAGTAGGCAGAGATATTCAATATTTACGTGTCATTCTAAGCAATGAAGACGCAGCCCTGCGTCTATTAGGATATTTATCACAGTTAGTAAGCCAAGAAATATTAGGATTCATTCATAGTTTTATTTATGAGATAAAAAGGCTATAACAGCATCTACTGGTAGGGATTAATTCCCTCCACAGATGTAGATATCTGTTGTACTAACTCTAGACAGATTTTTAAAAAATGGTTTTCATTGTGTACTGCCCCATCAATCAAGTTTCTGGATGCTCCGCCTCTGCCAATCAGCTTATGTACATGAAACATAAATTTTCAAATGGGACTCAAACTGATAGTAAATCCAAGTTTAAAAGATACTGCCCCCCCTCTCTCTCTTTTCATGTCAGAGATTACTCTGGGTTGAAAGGATTTTTAGGGGATGTCCAAATGAGGCTCCTTTCATGTCCCCAAGTCCAGCTCTTGCCCCATGCATAACACCTGGTCTACTCATGAGATACTCTATTCCCATTCTTCTCCTATTAAATCTGATGTATGGCCTTCTGAACCAGCAGTCCAAACCACCTTTTGAGAGCCAAACTATGAATATCTATCTACTGACAGGCTTTTTCTTCTCATTAAGGCAGCTGAATGGGCAGCATGAATAGGTGCTAACCCACTCTTTGTAATTAATTTTGCTCAATAAATCCCGAGTAGCTGCTTTTCTATTGCACCTGAGATCACATTGCAGATATCTGACGGATACTGGAGTGCACAAAATAATTTCAGAAGGAGATCAGCCTGTGCTTTACAGAATACAGCAAAGCCTTTGACTGTGTGGATGATAAAAAACCTATGTGAAATCCTGAAAGAAACACAGGTGCATTAGCACTTGATTGTACTGATGAGTCACCTGTATTGTGGAAAAGAAGCTACTGATAGGACAGAATTGTTTCCTGTGGCAAAAGTGACAAGCAAGTGTGTACTTTAGACCCTCATTTCTTCAATATGTACACAGAATATATTATATGGAACACCAGACTAAATTCAGAAACTAGAGAGATGAAAATTGGTGAAAGAAAACATCAGTAATCTAAGATATGCAGATGACGTCATCTTATTGGCGGAAAGCAGCGATGACTTGAAACAATTTATAAGGAAAGTGAAAAAAGAAGTGCCAAAGCAGACACAGTTTAAACAATAAAATGACAAAAATCATTGCTTCAGAAGAATTACGCAACTCTAACACTGACAGTAAAGAAATTGAAATAGTGAAAGAATGCAAGCGCGGCGCCAAAATGGCCGCCACGCTCTTTGCGGGAGCCCCCCCACAGGATGAAGGCATCCGGGTAGTTAGGGGCGTGGCCAGCTCCCTTATAAAAGGGGTGGCCACGAGGCAGCCGAGCTGCCATTTTGCGAAGCGACGGAGCGGAGAAGTTTTTCCTCTTACTCCGTCGCTTTTACCTTCACTGGGAAGCCTTTTGGCTGCTGATCTTCCTCTTTTCAGCTTCCCTTAGGTCCGACTGAGATGCCTTCGAAGAAGAAGGCGGCCGTGAGCGCGGCTCGGGCGGTGCGGAGGCGCAATCCGGGTTGGAGGACCGCGGCTGCGCCTTCCCACCAGCCGCCTTTGCCGGCTCCCACCGGGACCGGTGGGATGGGGTCTATTACCCCCTGGCCGGAGGCCGGGGACCCGAGCAGGGGTCCAGTATGGGCTGCGGCCCGCGGCCCGCAAGCGGCGGACGCCGCTCCTGGTGCTCATTCTACTGGGCCTTCCTCTATCGGGGCGCAGCTCACTCCGGGGCCTTCCAGCCTTGGGGGGTGGTGTGGTCCCCTCCCTTGGCAGGTGCCTACGCCAGCCCTGCCGGGCCTGGGTGTGGGGTCATGGCCATATTCTGGCCCCGGGGTGCAAGGACCCATATCCACGCCCGTAACGGGCGGGCCGGCTGGCCCGTGGCCCCACGCCAGTGTGGAGGCCTTGCTGGCCCGCGTGGCGGCACTCGAGGCTTCCCTTGCTTGGGGCCCGGCCGGATCTGGCAATTCCGATGGTCCAGTATTTGGACAATATCTATCGGGCGATGGTTGATTTTCCGGGCCCGTCGTGGTTGGCTTATGACGAGGAATTCCGTATGCGAATTCCCCTGCACCCTGAGATGAGGTGGGATGAGCCATGCCAGAGGCTTTGGCTTCTGTACATGACGCCCACGCGCCCCGCGCCAGGGGAAAGATATCATTGTGGACATGCGGTCCAGCGAGTGGCTCCAGTACAGGTTCCCCGCCAAATGGCGGGGCAGGGGGTTCCAGCCCGCCTGCTGTGCTGGACTTTCTCGTCTAATGGTTCATGCAATAAGAAGAATTGCAAGTACAGACATGAGTGTCCCAACTGTGCGGGCCCCCATGCAGCCTCTGCCTGTCCCAGGCCTGGAGGGACGCGGGGCAGAGGGAGGGGCGGACAGTGGGCTGGCAAGACTGCCGCAGATGGAGCTGGTTCACCGAAAGGCTCCCTCCCCAATTAATGTGGACATGTTGGAGCGTTGGCTCGCATTGTACCCGAAGGGGGAGGATGCAGATTATCTCCTTCAGGGCTTTAGACAGGGGTTCCGTATTCCTTTCATGGGTGATAGGTCCCCTCAGGATGCCCCCAACCTTTTGTCCCTTAGGGGGAGGGAGGAGGTGGCTGCTGCCAGCATTAATAAGGAGGTCAAGGCAGGCAGGGTCGCTGGCCATTTCCCTGCACCCCCGTTCACTAACCTCAAGGTATCGCCCCTGGGCTTGGTTCCAAAGAAGTCACCGGGCGAGTTTCGCCTTATCCATCACTTGTCCTACCCAGCCGGCCGATCGGTCAATGATGCTATCCCTGACGACCTTTGCTCGGTCAGGTATACATCTTTTGACCACGCGCTGCGCATGGTGCGCTCATGTGGCCCGGGTGCGCTGCTGGCTAAGTGCGACATTAAGTCGGCTTTTCGCCTCTTGCCAGTGCATCCGGGTGACTTTGAATTGCTGGGTTTCAAATTTCGGGGCGAATATTATTTTGATAAGGCCATGCCTTTTGGCTGTTCCATATCATGCTTGGCTTTCGAGCGTTTCAGTACCTTCCTAGAGTGGGCTTTCGTCCGCAGGTCAGGGTCCCGGTCTGTAGCCCATTACCTGGATGACTTTTTATTCGGGGGTGAACGGGGCTGGGACACGTGTACACGTCTCCTCAACACATTTCAGACGCTAATGGAGGAACTCGGTGTCCCTTTAGCGCCCGAAAAGACCGAGGGCCCATCTACACAGCTAGTTTTCCTGGGGGTGGAGATTGACACGATAGCGCAGGCGTCTAGGTTACCGCGGGATAAGGTGTCAAGGATAGTTGCCCTTATTTCGGACTTGTTGGCCAAGCGCAAGGCATCACTGAGGGAACTGCAGGTGCTGCATGGTCACCTTAATTTCGCCTGCAGAGTGGTCGCACCGGGCAGGGCTTTTGCCCGGCGCTTGTGCGACGCTATGGCAGGGTTATCCAGGCCTCACCATAGGGTTAGGCTTACCCGGGGTATCAGGGCAGACATGCTTGTCTGGTTACAGTTCCTGAGGGACTTCAATGGGGTCTCATTTTGGAGGAATGACCTCCTGGCTTCCCCTCAATTTCAGATTCAGTCTGATGCCTCGGGATCCCTCGGTTATGGGATGTACTTCAATGGGAAGTGGGCCTATGGTGGGTGGCCACCGGCCTGGGCAGGCACGGGTCGCCTGCGTGATCTCACATATCTGGAATTTTTCCCTATCCTGGGTGCTTTGATGCTATGGGGCCAGGAGTGGTCCAACTCGGTCGTGCATTTCTGGTGTGACAATGCGTCTGTGGTCCACACTGTAAATGCACAGACTTCCAAATCGCCCAGGGTTATGGATCTAGTGCGCCAATTTGTGTTGCGCAGCCTGCGCCTCAACGTACTGTTCAGGGCCAGGCATGTCCCAGGGGTTAATAATGATATTGCTGATGCTTTGTCCCGCCTACAGATCTCCCGGTTCCGTGCCTTGGCCCCGGATGTGGAGGAATTTCCCTCGCCACTCCCGGAGGAGATATGGACCATTGGCAAGGAGAGGTGAACCGGGCGATTGGCCTGTCGCTAGCGCCACGCACCCGTAAGGCGTATCACCACGCAATTAATTCTTTCAGGATATTCTGTACTCGATTTCAATTGCCAGGAACCTGGCCGATCCCGGTAACCCATGTGCTGCGGTTCATGGTTTACCTGCATTCTCAGGGCCTTGCACCTCGCACCATAGCATCTAAGCTTTCAGCGTTGGCTTTTATGGCCAAGGTGGGGGGTCATGTGGACAGCACCTCTGACTTCCGTGTGAGACATGTTTTGGAGGGGTGGGTGCGCGAGCGCGGGCGTTGCCCGGACGACCGCCACCCGATTTCCCCAGGGGTCCTTACCCAGTTGGCCCGGGGCTGGCCTTGCCTCTGTTTTGATGCATATGAGGCAGCCCTGTTCCATGCAGCCACAACGGTGGCATTTTTTGGAGCGCTCCGCATCAGCGAGGTTGTGATGCTGTCTAAGGCGGATGCAAGTCGTAGGGCACTGGAACTCGAGGATGTCTGTGTAGCCAAAGACTGGGCTCAGTTGAGGATACGTTCCTCTAAGACCGATCAGCATGGCGTCGGCAGTGGTGTGCGACTGCTACGGTGTTCTTTGGCAGACATCTGTCCAGTTGGTGCCCTACAGGAATTCCTGGCACTGCGTGGGACGCACCATGGCCCGTTTTTCTGTCACCAAGATGGGTCTCCCCTTACTAAATTTCAATTTTGGAAGGTGACGGGCAAAGCGCTGGCCAGTGTGGGCCTCCCAGGCACCCGCTATGGCACTCATTCATTCCGTATAGGGGCGGCCTCGACCGCTGCGGCTTTTGGGTACTCAGGGGCTGACATACGTAGCATGGGACGGTGGGGTTCGCAATGTTTTCAATTTTATGTGCGCCCACTCCCACCGTGAGTACCAACCCAGTCACCTTACATACTTTCCCTTAATTTTTCCTTTACAGACCCGGGGTGTCGTATTACACCGGTGACAGTATGGCTGGTGGGCCATAGCTACGTGCACAGGGCAGCGCGTTATGCTGCGGCGACAGAGTGGGGACCCCGACTGGGACTGGGTGCAAACGCAAGTCTCACATGGCATGGTAAGCCCGGGATGTTATGGCGGGAGCTGCTGCCTTTCCTCTTTTCAGGCCAGAATGCTGACCCGCCTGACATTCTGATCATACACCTGGGGGACAATGATTTGGGCCAGGTCACCGGCTTGTCGCTGAAGCATGCGATTTGCGAGGACCTCGCCTACCTGCATTACGTCTGGCCCGCCACAACCCTTGTTTGGTCGGACATGGTCCCGCGCCATTCCTACAGAGGGGGTGTTGACCTCCTGGCCCTTGACCGCGCTAGACGCATGATGAATAGGGCAGTGGCGCGTTTCCTTGTCGATAGGGCTTGGGGGAGGGTCAGTCGTCACCCCGCTATTAGCCTCCAAAGTTATGACTTGTATGCAGGGGATGGGGTCCATCTGTCGCGAGGAGGTATGGACCTCCTGTTGGGTGATTGGCGAGCAGGCCTGTTGACCGAGCTGACGGTCTGGGGGGGGGGCGTCGAGCCTTCTTTGAAGCCCCTCCGTGTGGCGGGTAGCACTGGTAAGGTAAACATTATGACCCACAGGTATCCGACAAGTTCGCAATTGACTGGACAACACTAGACAGGCATAAGTTGGTTAAACGTTGTCCGGTCAACGACGAACTAGGCGACGGGGTGATGGCTATAGCTAGACAGCATGCATCACCCCGTGATTTTACGGATACGCGTCAGAGGGTGGGGTCATTAGTTAGATATTGACTACGGTCAACAATTTGTTTGTGGCCAACAAACAAATTGATACAAATGGATACATTGTAGCAATTGCCGTTGGCAATTTTGGGTGGTACCTTACCTTACCAGTGTTACTTCGGCCTGCTTGCCTTAAGAATTATGATTGGTCAATTACCAATAGAAATTTATAATTCGGACTAGGGCATGAATCAATAAATGTGGCCCAATGCCGTTATCCACTTTCATTGGTGTCTGAGTCCTTTATTGGGGGGTGCGCCTGCAATGCAAGCGCGGCGCCAAAATGGCCGCCGCGCTCTTTGCGGGAGCCCCCCCACAGGATGAAGGCATCCGGGTAGTTAGGGGCGTGACCAGCTCCCTTATAAAAGGGGTGGCCACGAGGCAGCCGAGCTGCCATTTTGTGAAGCGACGGAGCGGAGAAGTTTTTCCCTCCACCCCCTCCCTAGTTAACAGTGTGATATTTTGGTCGCTTCGGGGCCGGGTGGGAATTTTTGGCTGGGACCCATATTGGCTTCCGGGTCCTGGTTTTTTCGCCCATCCCACACTGTTGCTATGGTTTGACACAGGGGTTTGCTGTGCTGCTGTTGACTTTGGTCACATGGGCGGGTAGCACTGGTAAGGTAAACATTATGACCCACAGGTATCCGGCAAGTTCGCAATTGACTGGACAACACTAGACAGGCATAAGTTGGTTAAACGTTGTCCGGTCAACGACGAACTAGGCGACGGGGTGATGGCTATAGCTAGACAGCATGCATCACCCCGTGATTTTACGGATACGCGTCAGAGGGTGGGGTCATTAGTTAGATATTGACTACGGTCAACAATTTGTTTGTGGCCAACAAACAAATTGATACAAATGGATACATTGTAGCAATTGCCGTTGGCAATTTTGGGTGGTACCTTACCTTACCAGTGTTACTTCGGCCTGCTTGCCTTAAGAATTATGATTGGTCAATTACCAATAGAAATTTATAATTCGGACTAGGGCATGAATCAATAAATGTGGCCCAATGCCGTTATCCACTTTCATTGGTGTCTGAGTCCTTTATTGGGGGGTGCGCCTGCAATGCAAGCGCGGCGCCAAAATGGCCGCCGCGCTCTTTGCGGGAGCCCCCCCACAGGATGAAGGCATCCGGGTAGTTAGGGGCGTGACCAGCTCCCTTATAAAAGGGGTGGCCACGAGGCAGCCGAGCTGCCATTTTGTGAAGCGACGGAGCGGAGAAGTTTTTCCCTCCACCCCCTCCCTAGTTAACAGTGTGATATTTTGGTCGCTTCGGGGCCGGGTGGGAATTTTTGGCTGGGACCCATATTGGCTTCCGGGTCCTGGTTTTTTCGCCCATCCCACACTGTTGCTATGGTTTGACACAGGGGTTTGCTGTGCTGCTGTTGACTTTGGTCACATGGGCGGGTAGCACTGGTAAGGTAAACATTATGACCCACAGGTATCCGGCAAGTTCGCAATTGACTGGACAACACTAGACAGGCATAAGTTGGTTAAACGTTGTCCGGTCAACGACGAACTAGGCGACGGGGTGATGGCTATAGCTAGACAGCATGCATCACCCCGTGATTTTACGGATACGCGTCAGAGGGTGGGGTCATTAGTTAGATATTGACTACGGTCAACAATTTGTTTGTGGCCAACAAACAAATTGATACAAATGGATACATTGTAGCAATTGCCGTTGGCAATTTTGGGTGGTACCTTACCAGTGTTACTTCGGCCTGCTTGCCTTAAGAATTATGATTGGTCAATTACCAATAGAAATTTATAATTCGGACTAGGGCATTGAATCAATAAATGTGGCCCAATGCCGTTATCCACTTTCATTGGTGTCTGAGTCCTTTATTGGGGGGTGCGCCTGCAATGTGTATACAGTGGCACCTCGCTTAAAGAGCATAATATGTTCCACGGGATTGCTCTTTAAGCGAGTTTGCTCTTTAAGCAAAACACCATTGTAAGTGACCAATTGTGACTTCTGGGGGGGGGGGGGGAGATTGCAAACACTGATTTAGTTGTTAAGCGAGTTTTTGGTTGGTTTTAGTTGTTAAGCGAGGCGACCATTCAGAGAAAATTCTGCTCTTTAAGCAGAATAGTCTTTAAACGAGGTGCTCTTTGTGTGAGGTTTTAGTGTACCTTGGTTCAATCATCAATCCAAATACAAACTGCAGCCAGGAAATCAAAAGAAGACTGAGACTTGGAAGAGCAGCAATGGAGTACTGTAATTAGAAAAAAATTTATCAAGTGTAGGAATGTGTCATTGGAGACTATGATCAAGATAATCCACATCCTTGTATTCCTAATCATGCTGTACAGGCATGAAAACTGGACAGCAAAGAAAGCTTACAAGGAAAAAATCGATGTGTTTTAACTATGCTGCTGGAGGAGAGCTTTGCTGATACCCTGGGTTATCACAAAGATGATTAAATGGGACCCTGAGCAAATCAACACTGAAGTCTCTCTGGACATAAAAATGATGAAGTTGAGGTGGTCTTATTTAGGGCAGACTATAAGAAGGCAGGATTCTCTGGAAAAGATAATAATTCTGGGAAAGTTTGATAGCATCAGAAAAGAAAGAAGACCAAATGTGAGATTGATAGACTTCCCAAAGGAATCGATATACATGAATTTGCAAGAGCTAAGCAGAGATGTTGAGGACAAGACATTTTGGAAATCTCTCATTCATAGGGTTACTACAGGTCAGGATGGGGCGTGGGGGTGGCAGGACTTGACAACAAATAACAAAACTGTTTTTCTCTTTTAATTCAAAATAATTACAAGGTTTTTTTTCTAATCTAGGAGCAACCCTATTTTCAACTTTGATTTTTGTTTTCATTTAGACATTAGCCTTAGAAAAAATTTAAAGGCAAGATCTACTGTTTTAAAACATTATCATTACAACTGCCTTGATAAATTATTTTGGTTGATTTGGGCAAATGCCTATAAAAGGGGGCAACATGGTTCCTTAGAGCAAGACAGCTACCCTATGAAGAACAGACCAACTGGATTTTACAAATCTTCTTCAAGTCAACAATATAACTTTCTTTGTAGCTACATCAATAGAAAAATCAAATAAGTGGTAAGTCGAGCTGTCAATTTGACCAGCCACAAAGGAGCACAGGTGTACGTTATAGATGCAAGAGATAAGCAGTTTGTAAGGACATAGGGTCGCAAAGGGTCGGAATCGACTGTGCGACTGAACAACGACAGCAAAAAGTAATTGTAGGAGCACTGCCTATCATGAGAGAGTTAAATAATCCATTCTTTCTATATGCCTACCCCAATAAAATCTGTGCTTTTTCACCTCTCTTGTAAGAGAAATGAGCACAGGCCCCATTCAATCTTTATGGCAAGTTAGGATTCCTGGCTGATCATAATTTATTAATGAGATATGTTTTGTTCTTCCTGTTCATGTGAGCAGATAAAAAAATTAAAAACCTAATTGTTTGTGTTACACTTGCATCTAGGATCCTGCCTGTTGTTCTCAAAGAAACCAGGTTCTATAAATTAACTGCAAACCCTGGCTTGTTGCTAATTTCTGTATCTGTATTTCAGTACTGTATTCATCTGCTTCTGAAGTGGGAGACACAGATTATACATAGTATTGTACCACTCATTAATTATAAATCAGGACAAGACATTAATATTTTAAGTCTTCAAAGATTGTGAATACTTTTTACATTTTTGAACCACAACCAGGCGTACCCTGGGCAATGGCAACCTTGCCAGCTAATCTTTCTCACACCAGATCAAGCCAAAGGAACTGAAGAATGAATTCACTAAAAAGGTCTTTATCAAGACCAGCCTTAATAAATAAATAAATTTTGAGGGATGTTCTAGTAATAAGAGTACTGTACCTGTATCCTACTAACAGGTGTGTGCAGTAAATACAAATGTGACATACGTCTGGGCCAGAAAACACATATGGGGATAGCAAGTTACAGACCCAAAGTGGCTGTAATTGAATTAGTGATTGAGAGACCACATGACCAGTATGGGATTGCAATTTTATTAAACCTGGAATCTGTATAGTATCAGTTGCATTGACAGAAATGAATAACACTGAAATTCTCACCATCCAAACCCCACAAAGGAAGCTACAGGTATAGGAAGCAGGTATCGAAGAGCAGAGCAGATAAAGCATTTTGATCCTCATACTGTGGAATGGCTTCTGCAACTAATGAATCAATGCATAGATGAATTTAAGATTTCTAAAAGTGGTATAGAGATGCAAGCAAGCAAGTAAGTAAGCATATATGCATGCATGCATCTGTTCTTGGTCACTGTCAGAGGTAACTTTAAATATCTGTAGCCACAGTACCATGCCTGGTTTAAAGGTCATCCTTGCTTGAAAGCCAGTTGTATCTGACTCTAGAGTTCAGTGCTCATCTCTGTTTATAGCCGAAAAGCCAGCACTGTCTTGTTTATCTTAGGGCCAACCTTATGAATTGAAGCCTAGTCCTCAGAAGAATCTTGTGCAGAATTAAATACAGTACCTTTAAATTAAAATTAAATGGATTTAATCTTTAGAAAGCACATTTAGAATTGCAGTTCCAGTGAAATCGTGGGATTAGTATGTAAAGTTTTTAGAAAACTACACACAGTTACAAAATCCAATGTTAATTACTATGTATTATATTCTTCCATTTACACCAGCAAAATAAATGTTACAAAATGTTGAAGCTGGCAAATGAAATGATTTAATTAAAACTAGCATCATCCATGATATTTAGTAAGTATGGTGAGAAGAAATTATCATCTATCATGTAATTTTTATGTAAACATATTACCAAACCATAATGTGTTTGCATAGCTGAAATATATTTGTACTGCAATGTGTTCCCTGGTTTTTAGATACATTTGCCAATTTGAGCAAATATTTATAGTTATTAGCTAGTGTTGAACCAATCATCTCAACCCCACATGAAATGAGAGAATTTTAAAAATGTGTAAATACATTTCATAAAGTCAATACTGTTTGAATTTCTAACATTACAGCATATATTCTTTAGCCTTCAGTTTTTTGATCATTTCAAGAGAAAGCAATAAATTATAATGTTGGTAAATCTTAGGCGTACATTTATCTATATCTTGAAAACAGATTAAGGTAAAGTAAGGTAGTTAATATAATTAGTACAGATTGTACAATCTGTTTTATAAGAGTGGATTGACAATTCTGCTCTGATTTTATAGTGAGTATAAATCTCCACAAAGTGTTCAAGAAAAATGTCCAGAAAATAATTGCTTATTGCAGCTTGTTGTTGTTGTGACACACATACTGTAATCTGATCTCTCTGTGTTAAATATTCTCAACACAATGTTCTCCAGGAATACTGTGTCAAATGCAGTTGCTGTCTTCAGCCACTAAGACCTGTGACTCAATTCCTGCTCACTGGGCATTTCCCTATACTACTACAAAGAAAACAGTGAGTATTCACTGCCTATTAGACTCTTCAAAACAATGATCTATGGACATCTAATAATACACACACACACAATCTCCCCACCCCCCAGATCAAAATATGTTTGGAAGGCTATTTCAATAAATTACACCTTGCTCACTGGGCGTTTCCCTATACTACTACAAAGAAAACAGTGAGTATTCACTGCCTATTAGACTCTTCAAAACAATGATCTATGGACATCTAATAATACACACACACACACATCTCCCCACCCCCCAGATCAAAATATGTTTGGAAGGCTATTTCAATAAATTACACCTGTTCTAGGAATCAGCTTTCAAAATGATTTTATCTACTATGTCCAAATTCATTGAGATGCAAACAAAGGTTAAACATTTCCTCTGTTGTGTGCCTCAGCAGCTCATCTAAAATATGGAGATAATAATGTCCAATTTTACATCATCATCATCATCATCATCATCATCATCATCATCATCATCATCATCATCATCATCATCATAGTTGTTGTTGTTGTTGTTGTTGTTGTTGTTGTTGTTGTTGTTGTTGTTGTTGTTGTTGTTGTTGTTGTTGTTGTTGTTGTTGTTCAATCTTTAGATTTGTAAAAGGAAGGATGTTCAGATTTCCCCCCTATTATCTCTGCACACTCTAAAGCCTTTTAAGGAGAACTAAACCATATGAGCTGTGTCACAGGAGGCTACATGGAGAACACAAGGGGAAGCACCCTGCATTAATAAAGCTTACACATGCCAGGCACTGATATTTTAAGAATGGAGTGGGTACTCCCGAGAGAGAGAGAGAGCATTAATTCCATATGGATGAGACATAATAAAAGATAATAAAATCCACCTATCTGCAGTAAAGCTTTTTTAAAAAAAATAACAAAAGGTTTATGGTAAATGATTTAACAGCAAGGAACAAAAACTATTTCATTCATATGATCTCCAGTAATTTAAAACACTTTATTTCTGGGGTTGTTTCAAATATTGTCTGATGGAATTAATTTACAACAAATAACTTGAAGATTATAATTATGCTGGCTTTCATAAGGTAGCCACATAGCCCAGTTTTATGATGTTTCAGCAAAGCAAAAGCAAGTTTAATGCCACCCTTAGTGGTGGTTGCACCAAAAGGGTGTGGTATAAATTCAAATAAATAAATAAAATTTATTTCCTGAAAAGATGCACGGTCTTAGTTTAGCTGTAATCAGTCATAACTCTTTTAGACAAACAACAGGCAAGCAAGCACCTGTTCTTGCTCTTCTGCTTCATCATCATTTTTGGCACATAGAAAATGACAACATTTATACAATAGTTCTCAGGTCCCTGATTTTCACAATTATACTTATGTGATGAAAATACTTCTAGAGAGGAGAGGCTTTTGTCAATTATCATTTGATACATTTGATTTCAAAGTAGAATTAGATTTGAATATGGAACGATAAATATTTGGTGTAATTCTCATGTAGCAGTAATCTATCATCAACTGTCTCTGCAACTGCCCATTGAAAACTTGCTATAGTACTTTTCTCCACTAGATATATATTTTGTAGAAGTAATTCTGTTTTCCCTTTGAGATACTGTAAATAGGTTTGGGCCTTTTGTGTTTTCATGAGAGACCTCGAACAGGAATGAAAGCGCGGCGCCAAAATGGCCACCGCGCTCTTTGCGCCCCCCCCCCCAGACTCAGACATCCGTGTGAGTTAGGGGGCATGGCCACCCCTCTATAGAAGGGGTGGCCACGAGGCAGACGAGCTGCCATTTTAGAAATAGTGACGGAGAGGAGAAGTTTTCTCCGTCGCTGTTTGTCCGTAGTCTTCGGCTCTTTAGCCCTTGATCCTTCCCGGCTGGGAAGGGAGGTTTAGCACAGAGCCTTAGCTTGCTGGCTGCTCTGTGTTTTTGGCACTAGGTTTTCGATCCCTGGAAAGGGATCCTGCTCTTTCTTCGAAGATATGCCTCCCAAACGGAAGGCTCCGGCAATGAAACCGTGGCCGAAGGGGAGGACTTTTTCGGGCCCTGCGCAGGACGGGGGGGCAGCCTTCAGGTCGGAGGACCAGGGCTGCGCTCCCGCGGCAGGGCACTATCCCAGTCTTGCCCACCGATACCGGTGGGGTGATTCAGGCTGGTACTTGGCAGCCGGCCTTGGCTGGCCAGCCTCAGGCCGGCCCCTCAGGGGCTTCGGCCCTCGGCCTGCAGTTGCCAGCCATGGGTCAGGACAGCGGGGGAGGGCCTGGTGCGGGCGCGCAACCCGTTCCTCCTCTGGCCCCTCATGGGCCGGAGTTTTTGGCATGGCCCTATTCTGGCCCAGGCTCTCACTTCGGTGTTCCTTTTCAAATGCCTAGTGGGCCTTCCGGCCCACCCGGCCTGCCTTATGCTGGGGGATCTGTGGCAGTGGATGCTTTACTAGCACGTTTAGCAGTGCTAGAGGCATCCTTGGGGATTGCACAGCCCCCTATGGGAGGGGGCCCTTCTCTCTCTGCCGGGCGCCCTTCATGTCCACCGGCTACCTCGACGGCTGCCACACTGCACCAGGCGGCCAGCCGGGTTGAGCTGCTTGAGACGCTCCGGCCTGTGCCTGCCGGTGTCTCGCAGCTCCCTGTTCGTCCAGACCTGCAGACAGGGAGCAGTCAGGTGTGGCCCCAGAGCTCGATTCCGGTTGCGAGCTCCGACGCCCGCCATGGGCCGGAACCCCCAGTGGGGGCGGCTCACGGGGGTGCACCTAGTGAGTATCGGGTTCAAATTAGTGCACCTACATCACAGCCCCCTTCCAGTGGTGGGGTTCAGTGGCCCTGGCCTCATCAAGTTGAGGAGAATGGGCATCAGTTACCAGTCTATCCCAGTGCCCCTTGGTTTCAAAATGGCGCCTCATTGAGGGTGGGGGTTTCCGCCCCCGGGGCAGTGCTGGGCATCGCAGGGGCTGTCCAGGTCCCGCTGCATATGCCCCATATACCTAATGTGCCGGTGACGGCTTTGCCGATGGCTGGTTATTCCTTACCCCTTGGTGATCATTTGTCCCAGGTCACGAGGGAAAAGATTTGGCGGGGGGAGTACGTGGATATATTCTCCCTATTGAACAATGAGCCCACTAAGGAGGAGAGAGAGGGACAGGACGACAGAGACAAAGAGCTGTCCCGTCGTCGTAAGCCACCGCGCACCTGGGCCAACTGGTTGCCTGCATATCTTATTTATATGGCGGTATACCTTAGGGCCCGGCCTGATCTGGCCATTCCTATGGTCCAATATTTGGACAATATTTACAGGGTGATGGTGGATTTCCCTGGCCCATCGTGGTTGGCTTACGATGAGGAATTTAGAATGAGGGTGGCCCTACACCCGGAGATTAGATGGGATGAGCCCTGTCAAAAATTGTGGCTTTTGTACATGACCCCCACGCATCCGGCGCCTGGGGATAGGAACCATTGTGGCCATGCCATGCAGCGAGCTGCTCCAACACAGGCTCCCCACCAGCCGGCAGGGGCAGGGGGTTCCAGCCCGCTTGCTGTGTTGGAGCTTCTCGGCTAATAGCGTGTGCAATAAGCGGCAGTGCCGATATAAACACGAGTGTCCCTCTTGCGCTGGCCCCCATGCCGCCGCCGCGTGCCCGCAGGCCGGTGGGTCACAGGGCAGAGGTAGAGGTGGACAGGGAGCGGGCAGAGCTTCTGCTGATGGAGCTAGCCAGTCAAAAGGCCCCCTCCCCAGTTAATGTGCATATGTTGGAGCGATGGCTCTCAACTTATCCAAGGAGGGAGGACGCGAGGTACCTCCTGGAGGGTTTCCAGTGGGGCTTCCATATCCCATTGAAAGGAGTGCAGGGACCCCAAGATGCCCCCAATTCACTTTCTCTGAACGGTAGGGAGGAGGTGGCTGCCCTGAGTATTGCCAAAGAGGTAGAGGCCAAGAGGGTAGCGGGACCCTTCTCTGTACCACCCTTCCCCAACCTGAAGGTTTCCCCTCTGGGGTTAGTACCCAAAAAGGCCCCGGGGGAATTTCGTTTAATCCACCATCTATCGTACCCGGCGGGTTACTCTGTCAATGATGCTATTCCTGATGACCTTT
Source organism: Bradypodion pumilum (assembly GCA_035047305.1). Taxonomy (NCBI): domain Eukaryota; kingdom Metazoa; phylum Chordata; class Lepidosauria; order Squamata; family Chamaeleonidae; genus Bradypodion; species Bradypodion pumilum. Next base: position 262,182,550 of record JAWDJD010000003.1, read on the forward strand.
GTTCGGTCAGGTATACATCTTTTGACCAAGCCCTACGGATGGTGTGCTCTTGTGGTCCTGGTGCCCTCCTGGCAAAATGTGACATTAAATCGGCATTCTGATTACTGCCAGTGCACCCGGGGGACGTTCAGCTATTGGGTTTTAGATTCCAAGGGAAGTTTTATGTAGATAAGGCCATGCCTTTTGGCTGCTCTATTTCATGTTCAGCATTCGAACATTTTAGCACCTTCCTTCAGTGGGCCTTTGTTTGCAGGTCCGGGTCTTGGTCTGTAGCCCATTACCTCGATGACTTTTTGTTCGGGGGTGAACGGGGCTTGGACAGGTGCATGCGTCTCCTCACTACATTTCAGACACTAATGCGGGAACTGGGTGTCCCTTTAGCGCCCAAAAAGACCGAGGGCCCATCCACTGCGCTCACATTTCTGGGTATTGAAATTGACACGGTCGCACAGGCATCCCGGTTACCCATTGACAAGGTCACTCGGATCTCCGCGATGATTTTGGCCTTGCTGGCCAAACGTAAAGTGTCACTTCGTAAGCTTCAGGTACTTCATGGCCATCTTAACTTTGCCTGCAGGGCAAATGCAGAGCATTTGCGCGGCGCCTATGCGACACCATGTCTGGCCTGTCAAAGCGCCATCATAGGGTCCGACTGACCAGGGGCATGAGGGCTGACCTTTTGGTTTGGCTTAAATTCCTGCGGGAATTCAATGGGGTCTCCTTTTGGAGATCCGACCTTTCAGTTTCCCCTAGGTTCCAAGTACAGTCGGGTGCCTCCGGCTCCCTGGGATATGGGATTTACTTTGAGGGGAGGTGGGCTTATGGCCAATGGCCTCCAGCATGGCGGGGCACGGATCACCTCCGCGATCTTACATTCCTTGAGTTCTTTCCAATCCTGGGAGCTTTGATGTTATGGGGCGAGGAGTGGGCCGACTCAGTGGTACATTTTTGGTGTGACAATGCTGCGGTAGTGCATATTGTCAACGCTCAGACATCTAAGTCACCTAGAGTGATGGCGTTGGTCCGCCAGTTTGTGTTACGCAGCCTACGCCTGAATGTGCTTTTTAAGGCCAGACATGTACCAGGTATTAATAATGATATTGCTGATGCTTTATCCCGCCTGCAGATCCCCCGGTTCCGTGCCTTGGCTCCAGAAGCAGAGGAATTCCCCTTGCCACTCCCGGCTGAGATTTGGACATTTGGCAAGGAGAGGTGAACCAGGCGATCGGCATGTCTTTGGCGCCCCGCACGCGTAAGGCGTATCAACTTGCTTTCGTTCAATTTAGAACTTTTTGTGTGCAACTTCAGTTGCCCGAAGTGTGGCCCATTCCAGTGGAACAAGTTTTACAATTTATGGTTTATTTACACAGTCAGGGCCTAGCTCCTCGCACTATAGCATCCAGGCTGTCTGCACTGGCATTTATGGCCAAGGTGAGGGGTTTTGCTGACTGCGTGAATGATTTCCGCATACGACATGTTTTGGAGGGGTGGACACGGGAACGTGGCTGCTGCCCGGACACTCGCCACCCAATTTCACCGGGGGTGCTTACCCACCTTGCACGAGACTGGCATAACCTGTGTTTTGATAGGTATGAGGCGGCTGTTTTTCATGCGGCTACCATGGTGGCCTTCTTTGGAGCGCTCCGCATCAGTGAGTTGGTGCTACTGTCTAAGGCGGATGCGACTCGTAGGGCACTGGAACTCGACGATGTCTATGTCTCTAATGAGTGGGCTCAGTTGAGGATACGGTCCTCAAAAGTTGATCAGCATGGCGTAGGCAGTGGAGTTAGACTGCTACGATGTTCCATTGCAGACATCTGTCCGGTTGGTGCCCTACAGGAGTTCTTGGCAGTGCGTGGCACGCACCCTGGCCCGTTTTTCTGCCACCAGGATGGGTCTCCCTGTACTAAATTTCAATTTTGGAAGGTGACCGGTATGGCACTATTCAGTGTTGGCCTCCCCGGGGCTCGTTACGGCACCCATTCGTTTAGGATAGGTGCTGCATCCACTGCGGCTGCATTTGGGTACTCTGAGGCTGATATACGCCGTATGGGAAGATGGGGATCTATGCGTTTTGCATTATATGTTTGCCCTCTTCAGGTATGAGTACCAGTTAAGTCACTGTTCTCTTTCTTCTTTTACAGACCCTGTGTGTCCCCACACACCGGTGGCAGTATGGCTGGTGGGCCACAGTTACGTGCACTGGGCAGCGCAGTATGCTGCGGCGACAGAGTGGGGACCCCAGCTTGGACTGCGTGCAACCACACGCATACGTTGGTATGGTAAGCGCGGAATGAGATGGCGGGAACTGTTGCCATTCCTGTTTTCCATCAGGGATGCTGAACCGCCTGATGTCCTTGTACTGCACCTCGGGGGCAATGACCTCGCCCAGGTCACTGGCCTTTCTTTAAAATTCACGATTTGCAGTGACCTAGCTTATTTGCATTATGTGTGGCCGTCCACAAGGCTGCTATGGTCGGACATCATACCGCGTCATTCTTACAGGGGAGGTATTGACCTCCGTGCCCTTGACCGCGCTTGCCGCTCGGTGAACAGGGCTGTTGCGCGGTTCTTGGCAGACAAGGGTTTGGGGATGGTCATCCGACACCCCACCATTAGTTTACAAAATTATGATCTTTATGCAGGGGATGGGGTCCACCTGTCGGCTAGAGGTATGAATCTCTTTTTGGAAGATTTGCAAGCAGGCCTGTTGACCGAGCTGACGGTCTGGGGGGGGGGCGGTGAGTCTTCATTGAAGCCTCCCCGTGTGGCGGGTAGCACTGGTAAGGTAAATATTTATGACCCATAGGTATCCGGCAGGTTCGCAATTGACTGGCCAACACTTAGACAGGTACAGGTGTAATAACGTTGACCGGTCAACGACGAACCAGACAAGGGGTGATGGCAGGAGCTTTTCAGCATGCATCACCCCGTGATTTGATGGATACACGTCAGAGGGTGGGGTCAGTAGATAGTTTATTGACTCCGGTCAAGAATTTGTTTGTGTCAACAAACAAATTGATACAAATGGATACATTGTAGCCAATTGCCATTGTCAATTTTGGGAGGAACCTTACCAGTGTTACTGCGGCCTGCTTGCCTTAAGAATTACAATTGGATGAATACCAATTGAAAGTTATATTTCGGACTAGGGCATTATTCAATAAAAGTGGCCCAATGCCTTTATCCATATACCGGTGTCTGAGTCTTTCTTTTGGGGGTGCGCCTGCAAAGAGGCTCTGTTTTCCATTCTGCATTCTTCTGTTAATTGCTGAAAGAGACCCTCTAAATTCTAAACCCTGAACAATTTGTTTTAATGAAAGAGGAGTTCATGAACAATTTGTGTTTTTTTATGTTTTGCTTCTGTCAAAATTGCACTGAAATTTTTTAATCTAACAGCATTGTGGTTGTGCTGTCTGCAGTCCAAAAGAATATTCAGGAGGGAAGAGCAGGAATTTTTCATCTGTAAAAGAGTCTGGACTGGCTGCAACCCAGCACAGAGCACAAGGGAACATTTAGAGCATTTTCACCCAAAGAACAAGTTTATTTGGGGCTGTATGGGCCCAGGCCCAGACCCAGACCCAGACTGGCCAGGTTATCAGCTATGGCAATTGAGTAGACCATACTGCCAGCAACTCAACACTGATCATCTGGCAGCAGTTAACTAACCTGACAACCCTGAGGATTATTGGCCTTGAGTGGCAAAGTTCACAGGGAAGGGTGATGGTCCCCAAGTGGATTAAATCCCATTTGAATCCATCTTGATGGAGGGCAGCAGCTTCATCAATATTGGCCTGGGGCTGAGGAGGATTTTGTGTGCCAAAAGGACTCAGAACTAGAAAAGGACTCATGGAACTGGATCAGTGTCACACTGCGATGTGGAAGGCAAATGGAAGGTCACTGCATTATATTGCTCCCAAGATAATCTTCATGGCTGATCACCATGTAGATTGCCATTATTCGGAATCGGATATGGCACAAGAAAAAGATGGGCCCAGGACTGCTAAGGGAGGGAACATGTAACCCATGGCTCCCATGTATTATATTTCCCTAGTACTGTTGACTAAATGTCCCCATGCACCTGAAAACTCTGAAGGATTTTCAGTACACTGATCTTCTAAGAATTATACAGCTGAAGCTTCAGCTCACTCTTCATAGCAAATATGAATCAATGGAATTAATGAAATAATTTGAGGTTGCAGCTTTGGGATTTGTAAATAACAAGAAAGACATTTGGACCGATTTAAGACCTTAGCAACATAAACAGCAAGCTATATTTATCCTGCCACTGCAGCGGCTCAAAAGGCTGCTGCGGCGGCAGGACTTTGCCGCTGCCCTCAGAGTCCTGTGGCCAGGGTGGAGAGGCTGCCATGGCAATGGGTGCCAGGACCATCCCACCACTGGTGCCCTGGGCCCTGCCCCTGGCTGGGACTCAAAAGGCCGCTGCGGCAGCAGGACTTCAGCACCGCCCTTGGACTCCTGCGGCCGAGGTGGATAGGCCGTGGTGGCAACGGGCACCAGGGCCATCCCACATTTTATTTATTCACATTTCTACCACCACCCCCTCGCTGAGGCGACTCCGGGCGGCTTACACATAAAACATGACAAATAAACACTCTACAAAAACATTAACATAAAAAGCATTAAAATATTAAATTGTTTAACATTTTAAAAGTTCAAAATGTTTAAAATGCCCTCCCCAATGTCGTATCATCAGATTTCTAAAACCAACACTAAAACTAACACTGAACATTAAAACTGACAGCCCAGATGATACTTATATGAGCCAGCTCAGAGTGGCTATCTCCCCAGCTGCCCCCAACACCCATTGAGCCAGCCAGGTTTTAAGGTTTTTGCGAAACACACACAGTGGGAATTTCCAGATAGTATTTGCTCTTAACTTTGAAAACTCTACAGCATGTGATGGGCTGATTGATTTTAATCTGGAGCATCTGTATCTAATTCTTCAGATCAAAGGTTCATAAGACCTGCTTTTGTTTTTCAGAAAAATGCAGTAAATTTCACTCTGTGGGTTTGGAAGAAATCAGACTGCAGATCTTACAATTCCTGGGGAAAGTCCTGTGACCCTCACTTCTTTGAGAACAGGACTCTTATGTCAGAAGAGGTGGATCTCGGGTGGATCAGAGTCATGATATGGACAAATGAAAAAGGAAGGTAAGAATGCACAGTACCCAAAGTACTCCTAGCCTATGATTATAACCACAAATAGAGGTCTTCAATAAATATTTCCCCCATAGCTTTCAAAACAAGTTACCAAAAGAAAAAAGTCTGCCTGGATGGAAAGATAAAGATTGCTCATCCCTTGCCTCTGCTGTGATAGCAGAAATCCATCAGTGATTGTCATGACAGGATTGCTGAGTCCAAGTCAATGAAACAGAGAGCAGCATAAAACATATGTTAAATTAGAAATATTTTTAATTGGTAAAAGTAGTGTAAAACAGATGGCCTCTGCAAATACATAAGCAATGCTCCATTGACCCTAAATTTCTATTCCAGCATGAATCTGTAGCACCTTAAAACAGTGTGATTACATTATCTGCCACTCTTCTCCCAGATTCATTTGATGTGATCTGATCCCTTGGCTGTTAAATAAGGTTCCCAACATTTTCCTGCCAGGTGCCAGTTCCCTCTGCCACACTCATGTAGGGGCCGAAGGTGTGGCTGTGCCCACTACTTGCATTTTCGTCATCATCATTGTCATTGGCGGCGGTGGTGGTGGGAATCATGCCATTTTAGCGGGTTCTTGGGCAGGCTCCACTGCTTCCCAGAGTGGCGGGAGGCTTTTCGGAGTACGGTTCCTCCAGTTTGGAATTCTTTCCGTCGCTTCTCAGCAATGCTGAGTCGGCTGAGGACTTTGCTGACCATCTAGTGGAGAAAATCGATCGGATTCGCTCGGGGTTTAATCCTGGCGTGGATGGGGAGAGTCCGGAGGGAGCTGGAGCACAGTCTTGCCATACCATCTGGGACCAGTTTGATCCAGTTGCCCCTGATGAAGTGAACAGGCTCCTTGCAGCTGTGCGTGCCACTACCTGCCCATTGGACCCCTGTCCCACCTGGTTGGTGAAAGCCTCCAAGGCGGTGACAGGTGGCTGGGTTGGGGCTATGATCAATGCATCATTGCGGGAGGGGGTGTTTCCTGCACCTTTAAAACATGCCTTGGTGCGCCCCCTCCTGAAGAAACCTTCCCTCGATCCAGCTGTCCTAACCAACTATAGGCCTGTCTCCAACCTCCCCTTTTTAGGGAAGGTGTTGGAGAAGGCAGTGGCGCGTCGGCTGCAGAGGGTACTGGATGAAGCAGATTACCTGGACCCCTTTCAGTCAGGATTCAGGCCTGGATATGGTACCGAGATGGCATTGGTCACACTGATAGATGATCTCTGGCGGGCGCGGGATGGTGGTCACCCATCCGTCCTTGCTCTTCTTGACCTCTCAGCAGCTTTCGATACCGTTGACTACGGTATCCTTCTGGAACGGCTCCGAGGATTGGGAATCCAGGGCACTGTGTGGTCCTGGTTTTCCTCATTTCTGAGGGGTCGGACCCAGTAGGTGTGGTTGGAGAGTGAGAGGTCCAGTCCTAGGCCCCTCAAATGGGGGGTGTCTCAGGGCTCGGTGCTCTCTCCTCTCCTATTTAACATCTACATGAAACCGCTGGGTGAGATCATTCATTCCCATGGGGTGCGGTACCATCAGTACGCGGATGACACTCAGTTGTACATCTTGGCCCATGGGGACTCCAGTGATGCCATCAAAGTCCTTTCCAGGTGCCTGGAAGCTGTTGGGGGCTGGATGGGGGCTAACGGGCTACAACTGAATCCCAGCAAGACTGAGTGGCTATGGATAAGGGGTCCTGCGTTAACCTGGGAGCTACCATCTTTGGTTCTGGATGGGGCTATTTTGCCCCAGACAGACCCGGTGCACAACTTGGGGGTCCTCCTGGATTCGCGGCTACTGCTAGAAGAACAGGTGGCGGCTGTGACCAGGAGGGCTTTTGCCCAACTTCAGGTGATTCGCCAGTTGTGCCCACTCCTGGACCAGGACTCCTTGCTCATGGTCACTCACGCTCTGGTCACCTCCAGACTAGATTATTGCAATGCGCTCTACATGGGGCTGCCCTTGACGACCATTTGGAGGCTACAGCTGGTCCAGAATGCGGCAGCCAGGGTGGTGATGGGGTGTGGGCATTATGCCCGTGATTTGCCACTGCTCCGGGAGCTGCACTGGTTGCCAGTTTGTCTCCGGGTGCAATTCAAGGTGCTGGTTTTGACCTTTAAAGCCCTATATGGTAGTGGGCCAGGTTACCTAAGAGACCGCATCGCCCTGAGGACGTCTGTCTGTCCAACCAGAGCGGACCGGAGGGGCTCTCTAATTGTTCCATCAGCCAGAGGGGCTCGCCTCTCTGGCACAAGGAGGAGAGCCTTCTCCATATCTGCACCGGCCCTCTGGAACCTCCTGCCAACAGAGCTACGTCTCCGGACGGAATTGCTGCCTTTCAGAAAAGAACTTAAAACCTGGCTGGCGGGTCAAGTGTGGGGTGCAGGTGGAAGGGTAACCTCCATTGGGTGGTTGGTGTAGAAGAACTCCTCCCCATGGTGCCTTTGGATCCTGCAGCCCTTGTTTTTAGGGGGTGGGTAGTTTTAACTGTTTTTAACATGTGTTTTTTTAATTTTTATTGTGAACCGCCCTGAGTTGGCTTTGGCCGAGTGAGCGGTATATAAATGTGACAATTAAATTAAATTAAATTAATTAAATGCTTTGGCAACTAGAGTGCAACCATGGCCTACTTCCTGGTTCCATGCTGGAATCCCAGGTGCTGATGTAAGTTCTGCCCAGCACTGTAAGTTGGCCACGGTTGCACTCCAGCTTCCAAAGCACAGACAAGAAGCAACAGAAAAATCCAAAACTGCAGCAAACATGCTCCAAAAAGCCTCCCGCTGTCCTGGGAAGCAGTGGAGCCTGTCCAAAAACCCATCGCAATTTCCACTGCCGCCACCGCAGTGGCAAGTGACATATCACAACTTCCAGTGGTGGGGGCAGGTCTAGAGTTACAAATTCAGAATCTCCGGGGGGGGGGAAATAAGAAGGGGTTAACTAAGAGTCCCCTGGACAGCAAGGAGAACAAATTGGCCAATCTTAGAAGAAATCAACCATGACTGCTCCTTAGAAGTTCAAATAGTAAAGATGAAGCTACAGTACTTTGGACATCAAATGAGAAGAGAGGATTCACTTGAGAAAGCCTTCATGGTGGGAAAGGTGGAGGGCAAGAGAAGAAGGGGCCCCAAAAATGAGATGACTAGATGGTATTGTAGATGCAATGGGTGGGTTGAGGAGGATGGTGGAGAACAGAGGTACCTCGAGGACAATGGTCCATAGGGTCGCAAAGGGTCGGAATCGACTGTGCGACTGTACAACAACAGCCAGAAAGAATGATGGATTTATGGAAGTCATAACAGAAAGCGACTTTTCCAAGATCTGAAAAAGAATGAAACAACATCATTCCTCATTAAGTTTTTCCATGCCAACCACTAGCTCAATATAGGAATATATTAAATAGGTAAAGGTAGAGGTAAAGGTCACTCTTCCTCGAACGCCAGTCGTATCCGAATCTAGAGTTCAGTGCTCATCACTGTTTATAGCCAAAGAGTCAGCACTGTCTGCATCTGCAGACATTTCTGTGGTCATGTGGCAGGCATGCCTAGACATCAGAGTGCATGGAACACTGTTTATCTTCCCACCGAAGGTATCAATTTATCTACTTGCAATTTCTTGCTTTCAAACTGCTAGTTTGGCAGGAGGTGGGACAGAGATGGGAGCTCACTCCGCCATGCATTACTAGGATCTTGAACTCTGACCTTCCAGTCTTCAAGTTCAGCATATTAACCACTAAGCCAGAACAGTCCCATTAGTGTGGTCTAGAAGTGGTGAAATTTAGGAGAAACATTGGTAGTCCTATTGCATTTTACTGTACCCACTGGGAAAGTATATGGGTGGAAGTCAATAAAGTGTGACAGGACATCTGTCTAGAGTAGATTCTGCAACAAGGGACCAGAACATGGTTGGATGAAAGACAGCATTTTTGAAAGGAATATGACTCACTGGAGTTAAATGATGCTATATAAATTATTAAAAAGGTATCTTCCACTGTTATGTTCATACCATGGAGTAGATTAGGACTGGGGAACATACAGAAAGCTCTAGCGAGTTTTTTGATAGGTAGAGAAACAGGTAAGGACTGCAGCGGTTGGTAAGGACTGCAGTGGCTCAAGTGGCTAAGACACTGACTGGGAGGCAGAAGCTCAGCAGTTCGATTCCCGAGTACTGCAGGACGGAATGAGCTCCCGACTTTGTCCCAGCTTCTGCCAACCTAGCAGTTCGAAAGCAAGAAATTGCAAGTAGATAAATAGGGACCACTTCGGTGGGAAGGTAGTCATGCCTGCCACATGACCACGGAAACGTCTGCAGAAGCAGACAGTGCTGGCTCTTCGGCTTTGAAACAGAGATGAGCACTGCACCCTAGAGTCAGATACGACTGGCTTTCGAGCAAGGGAAACCTTTACCTTTAGCTAGAGAAACACTTAACTTTGGCAGAATCGATGCACTAAGACAGAAAATGGAAACTCTGTCAAGGATGAGAGAAAAAGAGAGAGACTTTAGCATCCAGTGAAAAGGTTTGGTCGAACCTGGAGAAGAAGAGTGCTGCAGCGATAGGAATGGAAAATGAGTTGCAACCAACAGGAATTCATCCTTTGATTGTCTGGTCAATCGAGGAATTCCTACCTGTATGTTTGAGTTGGCTTTGGCCAAGTGGGCGGTATAGAAATCAAAATAATAAATAAATATAGTCAGCAGATCTTGAGAACAGCTCCATGACAAGGGGCTCAGAATGATAAGGTGAACACTCAAAAGCTTTTGTAGAACCATATCAAGTCCTTCTACACTGATAATTTCATTATCCTGCCAAGAAACACACCAAAACAAGATATGCTGAGAGTCATGGTGAGTGGAACACAAAAGTAAGAACACCAGTAGAGAATTTATCCTAGAAATTAGATATGAAGCAAGAAAGTGATTCATAGAATTCTGTGAAACCAATAGTTTCCTTATTGCAAGTACACACGTCGGGCAGTTCAATAAACAATGCTACATGTGGGCAACATTGGCCAAGCAATATAAAAAGCAAACAGACTAAGGGCACATCTTGATTAGTAATAAATATTGCATTTGTTTGTCCATTTGGAGAGAATGTCTTGGAATTATGTACCTTACAAGGCATATGTGGAAAAAGGAGAAGAAGAAAAAGAACCCAGAAGAAGGCAGACCCAGAGGAAGGTGGAGAGATAATATCAAAGAAATATTACAAGAATACCAGGCAAAACTGGTGGTGGCCGCTAGAAGCACCTGATGGGGGTAAAAGAGGAAGCAAAGAAGAAGATTACCTTTGTGTCAGTTGTCTCAGGTTTGAAATCAAGTCAAAGACCAAGAAATACACAACACACAGGTAGATGTGGTGACTACAGTTGGCAGCAGATTTCCCCTCTCTTCTTCAGAAAGGAGGCTGGCCACCTAACAACTGATTGCCGGTGGCACCAGCGGGATAAGTATAAATCAAAAGGGAGAAAGAACCTTACAGGGGAGAGTAGGTGAAAGAGAAAGGGGACTGTAGGAGGCTGCAGTGTTGGGGTGGGGGGTGAGATCAGGCAAAGTTTAACCAAGCACATTAAAACCAACACAAACACGTGACCTTAACTCAATTTAAAAAAATGAAACCTAATTCCCAAAGTAAATGAAAGCAGAAAATGGAGAAGCTCTCTTCACTCTGCCAAAAGAAGATCAAGGGGAAATTATGATAAGGCCATGAGCTATAAATATTAACAGTTAGAGCAAAGCTGAAGAACACTAAAATATTCTTAGCGCTAAAATATAATTGAAATAACATTAATTAATAACAAAAGGCAATTTAAAGTTAGAGTTATACTGTTAAACTGAAGTGACTACAAATCTAAATCTAAATCTTTTGTTTGTAGTCTATAGATTTAGATTTAGACTACAAACAAAAGTATCTGTGAACTCAAACCAGAAGAATGCAGAAATCCTATTCCTATACCGAAAAGAAAACACTTTGTGGATGACTGTTAAATGTCTTAAACTGATAATGACAGATGAGAAGCAAAAGCTAAAGATAATAAAAATAGAGAAAGAATCCAAAATATAATTTTTCAGTGATTTGCACATGGGGCAAATAAAAATGAAATAGAAGAAAGAGTTTAACACCAAGAAATATTTTCCAGGAGATCCACGAAATCAAAGTTTTAAATCAAGATATACAGTAAGGATAAATTGTGTTGGAGATGTAAGAATACGATCGGAACATAAGGACACATGTGGTGGAGTTGTAGGGTGGTAAATGATTTTTGGAAAATAATTGAAAAAGAGATTGGTGAAATATTGGGAAAGATAATCAAACTGGGGTCAGATACTACTATGTTAACAAATGTGGAATATATTAATTTAAACAAGGATGAGAAAGAGTTGTTAGAAATTATGCTTACAACGGGTAGACAATATATAGCTAGAAATTGGAAAAACGTGGTAAATATTAAAATCGAAGAGTGGTATAAAGAAATGTGGAATTTAGCACCGAATGATAAATTGATTTGGGAGATAAGAGAAAAAAGGGGTAATTTGAAAGAGAATAGATTTTGGAACATTTGGAAGCCATTTGTGGATCGCGACCTTATGTGAAATGAAGGAAACAGACCTGTACCTGATCAAAGTGATTTTTGGAAGTAAAATAATGAGATATTCCAAATTCTCCAGGGCAATGTAGATAAACACGGGGTGTAATAATATGTGCAATTTTGTTTTTGTTGTTGTTTCCTATCCAAAATACTATAGAATTGCTTATTGAGAAATTTGGTTGGTAATTCTAGTTAATGTTAGAGAATAATTGTTTAAGTTAAAACTAAGTGAATTTATTACTAATAGGAGTGTGTATTGCATATGAAGTACAGAGATAGATACAAAATTGTATTAGGATAGGTGTTACTTAATTTGTATTTGTTTTTCATATTGTTTGTTTATTTTGTATTTTAGGTTATTAATGTATTAGGTATTGTTTTGTATTTGTTTGAAAAAATTAATAAAAATTTATAATTAAAAAAAATCAAGATATGCATGCCACTTATTTAACTTATATGTAGAATGCATCATGTGTAATGCAGGGCTGGAAGAAGCACAGGCTGGAACTAAGATTGCCGGGAGAAATATCAACAACTTTAGATATGCAGATGATACTACCCTAATGGCAGAAAGTGAGGAAGACCTAAAGAGCCTCTTGATGAGAGTGAAAGAGGAGAGTGAAACAGCTGGCCTGAAACTCAACATTAAAAAAAAACCAAGATCATGGTATCCAGACCCATCACTCCATGGCAAATAGAAGGGGAAGAAACGGAAGCAGTGACAGACTTTACTTTGTTGAGTTCTAAGATCACTGCAGATGGTAATTGCAGCCAAGAAATTTTTAAAATGCTTACTTCTTGGGAGGCAAGCTATGAGAAACCTAGGCAGCATAATAAAAAGCAAGAGGCATCACCTTGCCAACAAAATCCACATAGTTAAAGCAGTAGCAAAGTATGGCCGTGTGAGATGGACCATAAGAAACGCTGAGCACAGAAATCCTATTCCTATACTCAAAAGAAAAGGCTTTAAACTATGGTGCTGGAGGAGACTCTTGAGAGTCCCCTGGACTGAGAGGAGATCAAATCAGTCAGCCCTGAAGGAAATCAACCCTGACTGCTTATCGGAGGGCCACAAACTGAAGCTGAAACTCAAGTACTTTGGCCACCAAATGAGAAGAGAGGACTCACTCAAGAAGGCCTTGATGCTAGGAAAGATTGAAGGCAAAAGGAGAAGGAGATGGCAGAGGATGAGGTTGCTGTATGGCATCGTTGAAGCTGCGGGCATAAATCTGGCCGGGCCGGAGAAGATGGAAGATGACAAAGGAGCCCGATGTGGAGTGGTCCATGGGGTCACAAAGGGTCGGACTCCACTGTGTGACTGAACAACAACAGAGGCATGCCAAAACATCAACAGTGAAATGTTTTGTCTGATCAAAATAAAATAGAGGAAAGATGGTGTGATCTCAAACACCTTCTCTACTGACATGTGCCACTGCCACTCTCAACCCCCTGCACTAAATCTAAGATTAGCATTTAATTTGTGAATAGGGACTGTTTCTTCCGAATTATCCCTATCACCAAGCTAGGCAAATGGCCAGTTCCCTTTTATCCTGCTGTTCACATACTGACACAGCTAAGGGTTGACTTCACACTATTTCCCCTCAAGATAAGATTGCTTCTGGTGAAACAGAAGCCTCACATAATACAAAAATTGTGAGTCTTGGCAATGAATATTGGAATATTTTTGATAAGTTAAAAATGACTTGGCCCCACACAATTATTATTTCTCAATTGTAATTATTGAGAAATAATAATGGTGTTCCATCAAGTTAATTCTGAGTTATGATGGCCCTTTCCAGGGTTTTCTATGCAGAGAGTACTGAGAAGTGGCTTACCATTCCCTTCATCTGCAGTCTGTGCAGCTTTGCCATAGTTATACAGGCTGGTTCTTTGGGCTGTACAGAGGAGAACTGGTCTCCCAATCTCAGGTTCAGAATCCAGACAACTAATTTTACTGAGTTATCCAGTTAGCTGAATAATGGCATGCATGTACATAATGTATTTTGACTATTATCTCTGAAGAAAACAAATGGGCTTTGTTTATTGGAAACACAGACACACACAAGAACAAAAAGGTCCAGTATTAGGTCTCCTTTACTTGAAAAATAATAATAATAATAATAATAATAATAATAATAATAATAATAATAATAATAATAATAATAATAATAATAATAATAATAATAATAATAATAATAATAATAATAATAATAATAATAATAATAATAATAATAATAGGTTTATTTGTACCCCGCCTTATTCGCACCAGTGCGACTCAAGGCGGCAACCCAATATTACAAGATAGTAAGATACAAGATAACAATGGCAATACAGGTAATAACATAATAAAATAATAGGCTACAATAACAAAAATGCATTCAAAACAATTTACAAATTACAAAAAAATAAATCAGAAAAAGTGCAACAATCCAAGGAGGGGGGCGGTGTAGGAATGCATCTGGATTCTGTCAGGCTGTCTTCTGACACATTTTGTAAACAAAAGCCTCTTTGCTTGCATGAGAGACAACGCTCCTTATCTCTCCTTATTTGGGCTCTGACACTTCTGATTGGCTGTATGCCCTGAGTTTTGTTTCTGTTAAGTTTCGTTTCTGGTAGACTCTGCTTGAATAAGTTTCGTTTCTGAGACTCTCTGCTTGAATAAAGAGAAGACATTAGTATTCTTTGTTCAGCCAAAGGACCAGCGTGTGTGTTTGCTTTTCTCTCTATCTCTGTTTCCCTTCTTACTGAGCCTAATGAAGCTGGACTTCGTGGACTCTGAAGTTTCTACCTTAAAAGATCTGATGATATAAACTGCTACTTCATGAGACTGATTGAGACATGAATCAGATTTCTACAAGTGGCGCTCCGTGTGACGCTTTGAACTACAATGAGAGAGCCTTCTTTGAACTCTGCTTCAGCAATTAACACCTCATAATTGGCGACCGGGAAAGGTCTCATTCACCTACGACCAGGCAAAAGGTCAGACCGGAGGAAGGTCATAAATTGAGCGCTCAAAATTCATCCAATTTTACATTGGGTCCCACATTAGGTGAGTGAAGAAAAATATTATTTTTTTGAATTATGGGATGTGTGATGGCGTCGCAAATGCATGAACTTTGTAAAGATATCTCAGATCTTTTGATTAACAATGGGCGAAAGGCTGATGAGAAGAAGATACAGCAGCTGGTTAAAGCTATAGAAAAAATCAGTCCTTGGGTTAAATATGATCAATGTCTGGACTTAAAACAGTGGAAACAGATTGGGAGAGAAATGCAGAAGCATAATGGAATTCCTATATCAATATTATTTACATGGGAGGAAGTCAGAGACTGCCTTCAGAGACTCACTCCAAAGAATATGTTATTCTCTCAGAGGCTTGATGGCCCCCTCCCAAAGCTTTTGCCACCAGACAAGGGAGGGGCTATGGCAACTGCTCCTCCATCATATGAGAAACAACAGCCCCCTGATGGGGGTGGAGGTGGAAATGGAGATGGGACATTATATCCTGCCTTGCAGCAACCAAGCACTTTTAGCCCTACAAAAGACCTGTTCTCTGCTGCAATACTGCCTGCCGAGTCTAAAAAACAGCTAGTGCCAGCTGATGGGGAACAAATGGTGGGGACCTCATCACAGATTGAAGCTATTAATGCATGCAGAGTGGCAGGAAGCAAGAAGTGTGATTCAAAGAGCAGCATAGGAGATCTCAGCCCCCCGTGAAGCAACCCTCATCACAAAAGCAGGAGAAGCTGAGTAGTAAATTTGATACCTCACGTTTGGGCAGGAAGATCCTGCAGAAATGGAAGGATGGCCCAAAGGAGGAACGCACAAAACCCAAGACAAAAAAGGGGTGCAAGTACAAACTAACAGATGCAGTTTGTCATAAGGTTGAGAATCAGATGCTGGAGATGAAAGAAATACAGAGGAAGAGGGGGGTGAATATTTCCTCGATGGACAGCAGGCTGTTGCAAAAATACAAGGAGGAAGAAGACATACAGTTTTTGGCTGATTTTGAACTGCCCAACCCTCAAACAAAGAGATCCAGAGTGAGCTGTTCCAAGTTTCAGGCATCAGGATTGCAGGGAAAGCAACTTGGAATTCCCTGTGATTTTCTTCTGTGTGAAAATTACTTGCAACTTCTGGAGAAGTTCTTTGTGCCTTCACACCTCTTCGCCTGCCTTAATGCAGATGGGGGTGGCTGGAGCATAAAGGAATGTGTGTGTGCCAGAAAAGCTGAAAAGGGGGGTTGTGTGGGATTGTCTTGTGAAGTCAGTGAGACTTAATTTATGGCTTAATTTCAACCTTTGCCATGCCAAGAACTGTGCTGGAGAGGAGAGAGTGTTTAAGGAAGCTTCAATCAAGATTTGGACTTTTAATTTGGACATTTTAATTGGACTAAAAAGAAAAAAAGTTTGTGTGGACTTTAAAAAAGAATTGGCTTTGTTTGCATTATAAAACCTGACAGCCTTTTTTAAGAAATTGTCTACCTGCTCAGGCTATGAGTGTGAAATGCTTTAATGAGATTTGTACTGTATTTGAGTTACCATGCTATGCTGATTATAAGTTATTGAATGCTTCTTTCACTCACACCAGTGGGAGAAGAAGAAATTTAATGCCTTACTCATGTAATTGGGGAAGTGAGAAATGCTTTCTAAAATGCAACCGGACCTCCTTCATGTAAGGAAGAAAAGAAATGTTCATGTTTTGTTTATGCTTAAATGTTTGCTTATTCTCTTGCAGGAGAAAGAACTGTATTTGCTTATGTTATATTTTGTCTTATGAAACTGCATATCTCAAGGTACCTTCAGAAGTACATGGCAGAGTTTCAGTACCCTACACATGTATATGGGTTTGTGATATTGCATTTGTGTTATATGTCACTCATGTTTCATGTTTAGTTACATGGTACTAGTTATAACAGGGCATGCTCCTGTTTCTTAGGGGAGTGTCTTCCTAAGCCATTGGTCATTTATTGGCAACAAGGGAATCCTGAGTGGAAGGATTCCTGCTCGAGCGATCCACCCATGGAGAGAGAAGAAGGTTACTCAGCTCCAGGATGGTGGTTCACCAGTAGACTAAATTTGCTGACATTTGTTTTCTTTCTTACTGTGCTTCCAGCTGTGAGAACAATACCTCATGGGGGCAACCCCAACTTTTGGATTCGTCATGCTAACTATATGTTTGAGGTTCATGGTAAGAATGCAACGTTATACTATGAGCATCCACTGGCCGTGTCTCAAATGGCCTTTCTTCCGGCATTGTTCAACACGCCAGAGTTGGTTATTGGACATTTGCAACATCTTGATAGATCTACACTCTTCTCTAATCCTCCAGAACAATTTAACAACACCCGCTGGCGAAGCATGACATTCAAGAAATACACTAAAGGACTTTGTTTCTGCTGCCATAGTTCTGGAGTCTGGAATAGTAAATGGAAGTACTGGACTCAAGCAAAAAGGGTTTTGCAGAATGTAGGCAATTATACGGATTGTGACGATTATTTTTGGTTATGGGGTAGTTATAACAGTTCTTATAAGCTTAATTATACCTTGTTTAACACTACTATTGAAGATATATATGATGTGTTTCCTATGTTTACTCCTGATTATTCTGCTATAGATAGTGGTTCAATTTGCAATGGATGGCAAATCAAGGATCCTAACATGTGGTTCTTTTTTAATGGAGTTGCCACGAATTTCCATCCAGGACAATATCAATGTGCAGCATTGGGTTATTTTATCTGAATAATACTATTGAGAAAGAACTTCAGAATTTACAGGAGAGTATTACTAACAATGTACACACTGATGTTAATCTCTTTGATTGGGTGACTTCTTGGTTGCCTGATTTATCTGTCCTTAGACAAATTTTCTTTTATGGGTTCATTATTATTATCTGCCTTATATCTTTGTGTTTTTGCATTAATTGTATTCCTAACCTTATTTCTATGTGTAACACATGTCCACTGCGTAGAAGGGAGACATCGGGTTTTGCACGACGGCAATTGTACTCAATGAGGTATCATCCTCCGGAACAAGGTACCATGAGTCAGGAGGGGTACGATGTCCAGGAGGACAGTGATGATGTATATGGAGGAGTAGTTATGGAGTATGATGACATGCAGGGGTATGATTAGCCGTCCCTCTCTCAAATTTAAATGAAAAAGGAGGACATGTAGGAATGCATCTGGATTCTGTCAGGCTGTCTTCTGACACATTTTGTAAACAAAAGCCTCTTTGCTTGCATGAGAGACAACGCTCCTTATCTCTCCTTATTTGGGCTCTGACACTTCTGATTGGCTGTATGCCCTGAGTTTTGTTTCTGTTAAGTTTCGTTTCTGGTAGACTCTGCTTGAATAAGTTTCGTTTCTGAGACTCTCTGCTTGATTAAAGAGAAGGCATTAGTATCCTTTGTTCAGCCAAAGGACCAGCGTGTGTGTTTGCTTTTCTCTCTATCTCTGTTTCCCTTCTTACTGAGCCTAATGAAGCTGGACTTCGTGGACTCTGAAGTTTCTACCTTAAAAGATCTGATGATATAAACTGCTACTTCATGAGACTGATTGAGACATGAATCAGATTTCTACAGGGCGGAGCCCGAGGCTCGAATGCCCTTAAGCGGTCATGAAACAAGGACCGGGCTTGACGACTACGTCGGAGCCCAGCTCCAAGTCCTCAGCCGTATTGGCAGAACAAGTCCACCAGTCTTAAACAAGGTGGTGGCAGCCAGCTTTAAGTCCTTGCCACCATGGAGCAAGATGATATCGCTCCCCCACGGCAAAAGCCAGTTATATCCGACTCTAGGGGGTGGCGTTCATCTCCATTTACAGTCAAAGAGCCAGCACTGTCTGCATCTGCAGATGTTTGCATTGTCATGTGGCAGGCATGACTAGAAACCAGAGTGCATGGAACGCTGTTTACCTTTCCCACCAAAGAGGTACCTGTTTATATACCTGCATTTTCTTGCTTTCAAACTGCTAGGTTGGCAGGAGCTGGGGCAGCTCACTCCGTCTCTCAGCACTTGGATCTTGAACTGCTGACCTGCCAATCATCAAGCTCAGCGTTTTAAGCACTACAAGTTGTCAAATTCTTTAGCATACAATAATAAGCCTTTTTACTATCTTTTTTTTTTACACTTTAAACACATCAGATAGATATAGGTGATAGATAGTGATAGAAATGCTCATTTTGAAACAAGTTTTCATCAAGAACACACTCTTTGTTACAACTACATAAAAAGACACCAATCTCAACTCTAATAGCACAACTCTAATTGTAATCAAATCAAATCTCTACTTCACAGCCTGCTAATCTTTCTCACACTATGTCAGGCAAACGGAATTGCAGAATGAACTCACCAAAAGGTGCCTTCGTTTTGGCAGTTTCACGTCTGGCATAGACACGGAAGAAGAAGAAGCTCTTACTCATTCTCATTCTCCCACCATTACCTCTTATGTCTAAAACAGCATCAGATATTATGCCAACCAATTAACTCACAGTTTTATTCATATTTATTTTGATCCAGCCCTTGTCAGACTCTGAAGATGACTTGTATCAGGAGATACTTCCTATGCCCAGCCCAGTTCTGCCTTTCCCAGCTTGCATCTATCCCTGAGCTCCAGCTTGTACCTGAACCTGAGGATGACTCAAACCAGGAACCTCAGCCTGCTTTTGGCCCAAGTCTGACCCCCCCCCCCCCCCAGGCAGATGACTTGTCAGACCAGAGGTCTGACTCTGACAGTCGTCAGTCCTCAGCCAGAGACCAGTGCTGAAAGGTTCTGTAGCTAAGATGCAAGAAAGCCAGAGCTCATTATCAGAGGAGGCTACCAGCTGATACCAATTAGCTGGGAGATTTCTTAAGCAAGCTTGTCTCACCAGAGAAGTGTCAGTACAATTTTCAACATGAGAAGACCCACACCCTGCCAGATCCTCCTTGCACCTTGTGACTTTTTGCCTACCTTGATGACTCCTTTGGACATCCTTCGAACTAGATGCTCACTCTGATCCTTGACTTTGGCTTGGTTTCTGGACATAACTATTGGACTCTCCTTGAATAGACTTTTGTCAGGACTCTCTACAGTATGTAGTGCCACTGTGTGGCGACCCTACCTGCTGGGTAGGTCAGCACAATATTATTCTTCATCTCTCATTGGTTTTAAGTGTCTCTCCTGACACACATCCAGCCTACAACTGCCAATCAAATTCCAGTCACTTACAAGCACGCAAACACAAATGTGTATACAAAATATATTTACAGTGTAAATTCAAAAGACAGAATCAGTATACTCAGGAACTCTAGAAGAACACAAGAATGACAATTTCCATCAAAGAATTTTTCATGAAGAACCTGCAGCTAGAAAGTGAAGCAAAAGCTGCTCTCAAATCAATTGGAAGAAATAAATTAGCCGACGTACATCTAATACCAATGTAGCTATTTCAAGCTAAAAAAATCTAAATCTATCAAAATTTTATCAATAATATGCTAACAATAATGGAAAATAGAAGAATGACAAATCAATGTTACTATACACACAGCCAGTTCAACCATAGAGATTTCAGTGTTGTCCCCTTCAGGGTATAGAGAAGGAGCCTCCCCAAAGAGTAGAAAGCATTGCAAGTACACTCGGGCATCCACTGGGCAGCAGCGTGTAGCTGGCTAATCCCTACAGTCCCAAAAAATGCACTGTAAACTTGCTGATGAACAAAAAAATCAATACCACTGCATATTTTCCACAATGTTTCTGCATTCTATCTCTGCCACAATATCACAATATAATATTTTGGTCTCCTCTCATTTTATATAATAGAGTGTAGAGCCTGTGGAGATTGGAGATCATCTTTAACACATCAGAGGTACTGATTGCTTTTCAGTGGAGCTGCAGAAGTTTGCACAAACATCATCAAGAAACAAATAAAGTTGTCAGAGTGTATTGCCAGAGGATTCTTGTAAAGGTTGGAGACAAATAAAAGTTTTCAACTCCAATTATATTCAGAAAGAAGATCTAATTCCTGAAACATAATGTGATTTTCATTCTATGAATACTGCTAAAAACTATTCTTATTCAAAAGTTTATTTTATGTTTTACTGATCAATTCTGTACCCAGTACATTATAAATGTTTTCTTTCTTCATAAGCATTTTTAATCCCATTTATCAAAATATTTTTTGAAGAAAGCTATAAATTATATCACTTAGTTCCAAATAAGCACACTCATGTTGTGTATATATGTGTGCATTTTGCAAAGCTATTTGCCTCTTTTAAAATACATGTACTATGTAGCATTTCCTTTAAAAAGAACCCATTCTTCTTTCTTTTTTAAAAAACAGATAACGTTTGCAGATACAGTAAAACCTCGCATAAAGAGTGCCTCACTTAGAGACTAACTTGCTTAAAGAACAGAATTTTCTCTGAATGGTTGCCTCGCTTAACAACTAAAACCAACTAAAAGCTCACTTAACAACTTAATCGGGGGTCGCAATCCCCACCACCACCAGAAGTAACAATTGGTCACTTACAATGGTGTTTCACTTAAAGAGCAAACTTGCTTAAAGAGCAATCCCGTGGAACACATTATGCACTTTAAGCGAGGTACCACTAGACAGAGAATGTATCTTGCGTACTTTCATTAATGCCCCATTGTCCTCATTGGTACATCCACAAAAATGATGAGACAAATGTTAATGACTACTCCTAAAGTTACAACCACTCTGTATTTTTTGTATTTTAATTCTCTTTTTCAGAATATATCCCTTACTCAAACACTAAGGCATATATATAATTTTACTCAGGTAAAATTCAAGCAAATGCCTAGTAAAATGTATTAATCTTTAAGGAGACACAAGTTATTTCGTGGTTAAGTATAAGAATTAACATAAATGAGGATTCCATTTATATGTCATCCATTTGTACTGCTTTGGTTTAGCTGCACAGGAAATGGTGTTCACATGTATCCCAGACTATATTTCCAGTGATATTATGCCACAGCTGATCACATATTAGGTTTTGTTTAACACTGATGTTCTAGCATCATATTTCAGTTGTAAATAAGAATACGCAAAGAATGCAAGTGTCAACTAAGACAGCTAGTATTTATTAATAATTTTCCTTGAATTCCCACTATATATATTTTAATGTAAGCCATGGATCTATGCATAATGCCATTTAGGATCCTAACTTGTTTCTTCTTCTTCTGCCATATCTAAATCAAAATATTGGCGATCATCGTGTCGATCAGCCATGTCCTGAGAATATAATGCCTTCATCTGCCTTCCACATCACAGCATGACAACTGCACCACTGATCCAGTTCCGCACACCACTTTCTGGATCTGAGCCCTTTTGGCACACAAAGTCCTCATTGGCCCCCGGCCAAAATTGATGAAGCTGCTGCCCTCCATCAAGATGGATTCAAGTGGGATTTAATCCACTTGAGGACCATCACCTTTCCCTGTGGACTTCACCACCCAAGGCCATTAGTCCGCAGGATTGTCAGGTTAGTTAACCACCACCTGACACTTGCCGTTGAGTCACTGGCAATATGGTTTTATATAATCATAAAATAGTGGAA
This sequence comes from Bradypodion pumilum, assembly GCA_035047305.1. Taxonomy (NCBI): domain Eukaryota; kingdom Metazoa; phylum Chordata; class Lepidosauria; order Squamata; family Chamaeleonidae; genus Bradypodion; species Bradypodion pumilum. The sequence continues at coordinate 262,204,866 of JAWDJD010000003.1, forward strand.
TTGGAAAGGGCCTAAAAGCCTTTGGGTTCACCCCACTGCTCAATGCAAGGATCCAAGTTAAAGTATGTCTAATGAATGGCTGCCTAAATTCTTCTTGAATGCTTCCAGTGTTGGAGTGCTCACTACTTCTCGAGATAATTAGTTCCATTGTTATACTAATGTAAATATACTTGCCCGGAGCTGGCTGAATAGCTCAGTGGTTTAGGTTGGCAGTTAGGCTTGTATGAACTTGGGCAAGCTGCATAATCCTAGGGCACGCAAGAAAAAGGAAATGGTAAGCCACTTCTGAGAATTCTCTACCTGGAAAACTCTGAAAAGGGGTCATCATAAGTCAGAATTGACATCATGGCATATAATTTTTATTATTCATGCTCAGACATTTCACTCTTTCTTCATGGAGTTTGGTTTCCAGTACTCTGTTCATCCCTGTTGTCCTTCTTTCAACCTATTCCTGTTTTTCTGCATCCTTCTCAAAGTATGGTATTCAGAAGTGGACATAATTCTCAAATTGAGTCCAACAAGTTGTTTGGTGGAATTTACCTCCCAATAGATGTCAGAATATTAGAAATTACCTATTGATACTAAATTTTCTTTCAAATTTTTGCAATTTTCTCTCTCCAAAGGTTTCATCTATTTGTTGTTCAGTCGCACAGTCGATTCCGACCCTTTGCGACCCCATGGACCATCTTTCTCCAGGCACCCCTGTCCTCCACCATCCCCCTCAGTCCTCCCAGTTCTGTGCCCGTTGTGTCTATAATACCATCTATCCATCTCATCCTTGGCCTCCCCCTTCTTCTTTTGCCCTCCACCTTTCCCAACATCACGGCCTTCTCAAGTGAATCCTCCCTTCTCATTTGATGCCCAAAGTACTTTAGCCTCATCTTTACTATTTGACCTTCCAATGAGCAGTCAGTGTTGATTTCTTCTAAGATTGACCTATTTGTTCTCCTCGCTGTCCAAGGTACCCTCAAAACTCTCCTCCAACACCACATTTCAAAGGCATCTATTCTTCTGCGTTCAGCTTTCCTAATTGTCCAGCTCTCACATCCGTACATTACCACTGGGAATACCATTGCTTTGACTATTCTAATTTTTGTTTTCAAGGTGATGTCTCTGCTTTTCACTATGTTCCCCAGGTTTCTCATGGCTTGTCTCCCTAGAATCAGCCGCCTCTTTATTTCATGGCTGCACTCCCCATCTGCAGTGATCTTAGATCCTAAGAAAGTAAAATCTGTCACTGCTTCTACTTCTTCCCCGTCTATTTTCCAGGAACTGATCGGGCCTGTTGCCATTATCTTGGTTTTCTTGATATTGAGTCTCAAGCCAGCTTTTGCACTCTCTTCCTTCAAACCGATCAAGAGATTCTTTAGGTCTTCCTCATTTTCTGCCATTAGGGTGGTGTCGTCTGCATATCTCAGATTGTTGATGTTTCTCCCAGCAATTTTGATCCCATATTGTGATTCCTCCATCCCTGCATTGCGCATTATGTGCTCTGTGTATAAGTTGAATAAGCAGGGTGACAGAATGCAGCCTTGTCTTACTCCTTTTCCTATTCCAAACCACTCTGTCATTCCGTGTTCTGTCCTAACTGTTGCTTCTTGGTTCATGTACAGATTTCTCAGGAGGCATATGAGGTGCTCTGGTATTCCCATCTCTTTAATCACTTGCCACATCTTGTTGTGATCCACACAATCAAATGCCTTAGTGTAGTCAATAAAGCAAAAGTAAACTTGTTTCTGGTATTCCTTTGTTTTCTCCATGATCCAACGTATGTTGGCAATGTGGTCTCTAGTCCCCCTGCCTCTTCTGAAACCAGCCTGCACCTCTGGTAATTCTCTTTCCACATGCTGCTGAAGTCTATCCTGTATTATCTTGAGCATCACCTTGCTAGCGTGTGGGATGAGCGCAATTGTTCGATAATTTGAACATTCTTTGGCATTGCCCTTTTTTGGGATTGGAACATATACTGATCTTTTCCAGTCCTGTGGCCACTGTTTTGTTTTCCAAATCTGCTGGCATATTGAATGCAGTAATTTGATGCCATCATCTTTTAGAGCTTTGAAAAATTCAACTGGGATACCATCATCTCCACTAGCTTTGTTGTTTGCAGTGCTCTTTAGGGCCTTTCTGACTTCACTCTCCAGGATGTCTGGCTCAGGTTCAATTTCTCCATCATTGTGACTATCAGGAGTGTTGAGTTCCTTTTTGTAGAGTTCCTCTGTGTACTCTTTCCATCTTTTCTTAATCTCTTCTGCATCAGCTAGCTCCTTTCCGTCTTTGTCCCTTATCATGGTCATTTTTGCTTTAAATGTTCCCTTGATTTCCCGGATTTTTTTGAAAAGATCTCTGGTTCTGCCTCTTTTGTTGTTTTCTTCCATTTCTTTGCACTGTTCTTTTAGATAGTTTTCCTTATCTCTCCTTGCTTTTCTTTGAAATTCTGTGTTCAAATGATTGTATTTTTTCCTTTCTCCTTTGACTTTTGCGTTCCTTCTTTCCTCTGCTATTTTAAGAGCCTCATCAGACAACCACTTTGCTTTCTTACTCTTCTTTTCTTTTGGTATGGTTTTCTTTGCTGCTTCCTGCATGATGTCCCTTATCTCTGTCCATAATTCTTCTGGCACTCTATCTATTGAGTCTAAGCCATTGAATCTGTTCATCACCTCCACCGTATATTCTTTAGGGATGCTGTCTAGATGATATCTGTCTGGTCTCTTTGCTTTCCCTATTTTCTTTAGTCTAAGCCTGAATTTTGCAATCAGTAGGTTGTGATCTGAGCCACAATCTGCTCCAGGTCTTGTTTTTGCTGACTGTATGGATGTTCTCCATCTTTGGCTGCAGAGTATGTAGTCAATCTGGTTTCGGTGTTGGCCATCTGGTGATGTCCATGTGTAAAGTCGCCTCTTGTGTTGCTGGAAGAGGGTGTTTGCTATGACCAGTTTCATCTATATCTTCTCCTTATTTGGACAGTTGGTACTAAAGTCTAACTCCCACATTCTTTCTTTAAAAAATTGCTCCAATTATTTTAACCCAGCTAAGTTCATCCTCCTGTTTTTTTGTATAGGAAAATATTTCACATATAGTATAACTCCACCTCCCTTTCTATTCTTTGGGGGGGGGTGTTTACCCCAATTTATCTCCTTCGATTGTTGTATTTCAGTTGTCACAGTTATCCTATCAAGTTTCAAGTCCCATTTTCTCTCCTGAATTAAGATTCCAGTTCTTTTTGTTTCCCATAGTACCGTGTTTCCCCAAATATAAGACACTGTCTTATATTTTTTAAAACTCCAAAATTAGCACAAGGTCTTATTTTCAGGGGATGTCTTATTTTTCCATGAAGAAGAATACCAGTCTCGATCGCGCTTCCCCACTCACAACCAAGGGACACTTCCCTTGGTTGTGAGTGGGGAAGCGTGATCGAGACTGGCCTCAGCTGTGAGGTGGCCGGCATGGCCCATAAGAAAGCCTGAGAAGAAAGGGGCGCAAACGGTGAAGAGCTCAACTAGTAAAAAAACCGTTTGGAGAGATACCTTGGCTAAGAAAAGAGTACAACCGTCGTAGTTTCATAAAAGTCTTTATAGGTGTAAATATAGCCAGAAACGTAATAACTTAAAAAATTCCTCTATGGGTGGAAACAAAAACTATAGCTGATCGCTGGTAAATAGGAAAATGAGCCAAGATGAACAAAAATAAGCTGTACAAGCATGGAAGTGCACAGAAATAGCGATGTAGTTCTCTAAGTCGATACTAGTTATAGCGACTTTTCGAATAAGAAATATCTTCTTCAAGGAGATCTATACATAGAAATTACACATAAACAGAATGATTAACATGGCTGAATATAAATAACATAGGCACATAAAAATACAATGTATATACAGAATGAGAATACAAGCTTACCAACGTGTAATGCTGATTTCTTAAACCCGCGTCCTGCCTCCGCTCAACTATTAGGTGCATATGGACGTTGAAAGGTGTATGAGAAACAGCTACCTTTATCACAGTTAAAAGCTGACTCATGTGTAGCTAATAGCTAAATTAGAGCTCACCCAGGTGATGAGGATTGTACTCCTACAGAAACGCTGCCAAGTCGAGCTCCTGGTTTAACCCATTAGGATACATTGTGTCGAGAAAATGAATGAAGAATGCTTCCCTTTGTCTCAATCTTTTGTAAATGTCACATCGTTCAAATAATTTTGGTCTAACAATCTCTAATACCACAAAACGGAAGTCCCTATCCGTATGGCGCTTTTCAATATAGTGAGAGACCAAAGGGGCTTCTTTAACCTGATGTCTGATTTTGGACCTGTGTTCCGAAATCCGCTGTCTGAGGGGTCTGCTGGTAAGACCCACATAGCGCTTCTGACAAGGGCATTCCCACATGTAAATGACACATTTACTGGCACAACTTGAGAGTGATTGCAAGGTGAATGTTAAACCCTTGTTGGGAACCTCAATTTCCTTAGTTTCCCAAGAAAATTGGCAAACCGTACACGAATGGCATTTGAAATGTCCTGTGGGAAGCAATTTATCAGTAGATTTATATCTAGCAGTATGATCTGATCGTACTAGCATATTACTGATAGATCGCGCTCTCCTAAACCCTATCAATGGTCTGTCCTTACAACCTGGAAGGTCTTGAACCAGATGCCAATGTTTATAAATTATATTCTTGACTCGGTTGGCCACTGGTGAATATTCAAAGGAGCACCTGATTAAATTGCCCCCACCTCGTTGTTTCCTATCGAACAAGCGCTGTCTGGGAGTATCCCTGACTCGTTGGAATGCCGAATTAATGAATTAATGCTGTTTACTCTTCAATTTAGGTGGCCCCTATTTATTTACTTGCAATTTCTTGCTTTCCAACAGCTAGGTTGGTCAGAGCTGGGATAAAGATGGGAGCTCATTGTGTCCTGCAGTATTCAGGTATTGAACTGCTGAACCTCCGCCTCCCAGTCAGCATCTTAGCACTTGAGTCACTGCAGAATATGTCTAACTAGAAGTAAACTAGGACAGAGATTAACTCATACCAGAATTTTGGGAGTGGTCCACCCCAATTACAAGCCATCTACGTCTCTAATGTTATATAACAAAATAAATTAGTAAAAAAGGTCAGGAATTTCTGTCACACAAGATGACTTTTTTTCTTCTCCCAATGAAATTTAAGCATTTCACCCATCATATTCACACTGAGTCAATAAGGTCTACTCTAGTTGCTACTAACCATTGGATTTAAGGCTGTACTGTACTGACCTCCTAACTGCAAGAGGCTCATTATGACCAAATTACACAAAAAAAAGCCTGTACTTGTATTTCACTCAGGCATATTTTGGTAGCTATTGGGGGGCGGGGGCGGGGGCTGGCATTGCACAGTATAAATGCTTAATAGTAAAGTAGATAACTGACTGTTTTACTATCCTTTACCAATAACTCAAAATCGGTTCCTTGACACAGAAACGTAAACATGTTACTTGACTATTTCAGCCAGTATAACACCAATAGTATAACTTTCAACAGTGAATTGTTGCAAGTTAAGAAATCAGAGTAAGGATTTTCTACAAAACACCAACTCACACAATTGGTGCGCTACAGAAAATGTCAATGCCAATTTCTTAACAATTTGCTGCTGAAATTATGTTGCTAACATTATGCCCCAGGGTGCAACTAATAGAAGTCTGGCTGTTAATTATAATTACAACTGTTAAATTTTAAATGAAGGAAATAATAATTAAATACCCAAGGATTTTGAAATTGAAACTCTTCTTTCTAAAACTCATACATTGGTATCCTGTTAAATATTTACAGATGCATAAGAATTTCAACTGTGGAAGCTATGGCTTGTGCACAATGAGTCACGCAGCCTACACCGTGTCAAACTGCTACAGCAACAGCCATATGTGAAGTTCCATGTCCCTAAATACTGCACATGGTTCTGCCCCATTAACATATAGAAATTTTAGTCTTAAAGACTGAAGCCTTTAATATAGAAAATGTACAATAACATTCTTTTTTGAGTCAAATCAAGGGCACTAATGCACATATTTCTTGTGTCCTTTTATTTTACTTGAGACAAACAGAAGGTGGCTTCAGAGTAAGGGCTGAGCTCTTTTGCAAAAATTTCAGGCTGAATCCCTGCTTCCTATGCCTGTCAGCAAGATACAGGTGAAACTTGGAAAATTAGAATATAATGCAAATGTTCATTCAGTTCAGTAATGCAACTTAAAAGGTGAAACAAATATATGAGATAGACTCATTACATGAAAAGCGAGATAGTTCAAGCCTTACTTTGTTATAATATTGATGCTTATGGCTTACAGTTTATGAAAACCCCAACCCCCCAATCTCATATACCCCATAATCATCACATAATCTCATGTACACTGTATGCCAACATCATCACAATTATAATGAATTAAGGCATGACATATTTTGCTTTGCATGTAGTCAGTCTATCTCATATATTATAATATATCTCATATATTATGTCCCCAAGATCTTTTTAGTATGTATGCAAATGTGCAGCACTGTACATCTGTGTTCATAAAAGATTTTTTTATACAGGTGAAACTCAGAAAATTAGAATATTGAGAAAATGCTCATTCATTTCACTTAAAAGGTGAAATAAATAAATAAATAAATATTTGTTTCACCTTTTAAGAGAAATGAATGAGCATTTGCTCAATATTCTAATTTTCCGAGTTTCACCTGTATATAAAAAAAATATTTTATAAACACAGATGTACAGTGCTGCCCATTTGCATACATACTAAAAATATTTCTACCTTTACTTTCACTACCTACCGTAGTGACCATACAATGCACAGCTAAGTATGGGCATTTCATATTTACATGAATGGGGAAAAACATGGAAGAGCCTCTCATTTTCATTTTTGTGTTCTTCCATTGATTAATGAAGCAGAATTTTTAAAACCTGAATGATTCACATTAATAATAATAATAATAATAATAATAATAATAATAATAATAATAATAATAATAATAATAATAATAATAATAATAATAATAATAATAATAATAATAATAATAATAATAATAATTTATTATTATTATTATTATTATTATTATTATTATTATTATTATTATTATTATTATTATTATTATTATTATTATTATTATTATTATTATTATATGTCAGAAATTATCCTGGGTTGAATAACTCCGCTCAGGGAACACCCGAATGAGGCTTCTTTTATGTCCCCAAGATCTTTTCCCATCAAAGTGGTCCCTATTTATCTACTTGCAATTTCTTGCTTTTGAACTACTAGGTTGGCAGGGGCTAGGACAGAGACTGGCACTCAAACCATTATGCAGTACCTGAGTCTCAAACTGCCGACTTGCCGGCCTTCCAGCTAACAAGGTGAGCTTCTTAACCACTGAGTCACTGCTGCCCTACTCCATTCATATTAATGAAAGAGGGCACACTAAAGAGAGGGCACACTAATGTTTTGTAGTTTGTTTCTGTTTCACATAAACATTCTTTTCCTTTGTCAAAACATATGGGGAGTTTTTTCATCCAATAATATTGCAAAGGTTATTGTCAGCATTCAATCAGAACATCTGCAGCTCCCCCAATGGCTGAGCTCGGAGACTGGAAGGTTGGGTTTTGATAGCTGAGGAATGTACATGGGGACATGTAAGGAGCCTCATTCGGGCATCCCTTGAGCAGAGTTTCTCCAGCAAAAATCCTTTCAACCCAGAGTAATCTCTGACATGAAATTATTATTATTATTATTAGAACATCTGGTATGAATTTTTAATACATAAAATGTCCAGAATTGGAACCCAGTGAGGACTATTCTTTCTTTGCTTCAAGCATTTCTTGTGGATTTGCAAATGCTTGGTGTTCTCAGACTTAAACTGTGCTTCCAACCTGTCTCTGTACTTTCATTTTAGATAATTTCCAATTTTGTCTTTTTCTCTTTCAAAGCCTAGGAGGATTCCTCTCCCCCCTTTTAAAGTTTATTATATTTGCTGCCTGGCTTAATTGCTTCTGCCTAATTGACCCAAAGGCTTCAAGTGGTAGGAGGGATAGAAATCTCCCCATATTCCTGTAGTGTTGGTTGGATAGAACTTTGACTGTATATTTCACCTTTACCTGATTGCTTCATAGTCTTAGATTTGGCAAAATCAAATCACCACTGCATTGTGGTTTAATTTTGAATTTCTCCAAAGTGCTAAGCATTTGAAAAATCTATCCAAAAATACTGGCAAATCTTTTTAAAAATTAGGTTCAATTACCTTTCATCTGCAGTCATAGATAGGCACTATTATAGGCACTATTATAATGTGACATATGAAAATCAATTATGTACCTGTAATGAAAAAGAAATTGAAATTTTGCAGAATGTCCTTTTTATATGCAGTTTTTAAAGGGATGAGTGTACAAGATTTCTTAATCCTATAATGAGTGGTTTCCAGGCCAGGACAAATTCAATACAGGACTTGTAGCTATGTTTATTCTTTCTGCATGAAGAAAATGCAAGGCAATCCGTACCTGTTTCATAATACTTAATTATTTTAAATCATATCATAACTGTAAATTATATAATTTTTATTTCTGAAATATTTTATAAATTTTGTTGTGCCTGTGATTGTCTAATAAAGATGGATGGGTTGATTGCTTTTGAGCAGATGTGATTCATTTATTAGAATTTCACACATATATCATGTGGGGCAAGATATATGAATAAAAGATGTGAGTGACCATAGCTGATTGGAAAAGGTTTTTCCATATACCACTGATAACCAATCGATTCCTTAGAAATATGACAAAAATTTGGAAGGGCTTGCAAAATATTTTTTCCTACTCTAGAACCCTTCCTTGGCCATCCCTTATTTTATAATGATGACAAACTAACTCACTTTATATTGTGGAAAAACTGATTTATATTGATTAAGAGATCTGTATTATACTTCTGGTTCCAAATCAGGGGAGCAGCTGTTAAATCAAGCAAATACTATCTCACTTTTCTGGTTTCAAATATTTCAGGTAATAAATTTTTCTTTCTTTCAAGTACTGAAAGTGTAGGCCACTAGAACATGAACTGAATTTCAAACATTTCTACTAGCCTCAGAAAATATGAAGCAGGACTGGCTTCAAAGTTATATGAAATACTAATTGAATCCCACAGGAAATAAATTGGGATACCTGTATCAGATGTAAAATAGCAAACTCTATGGAATGAGGTTCCTCTCAGATCATTCTCCTCCAAATTTAAGTAACATTCAATTAAACTTCAGTATTTTACACCACTCTGTTTAACTTGTAGCAATAAAGTCAGTTGAATCTGTTGAAGGAAATGTGGGAATATTTGCAAATTACTTCATACAGTATGTGATGGGAATGCCTTATGATTCAGTTGTTCTGATCCAGACCTTTTACAGAAATAGAATTAATCACAGCACACAAATAAAATCATATGGTTGCCAGATCTAGTTCTTCTATTCTTATTTTCCGGTATTAACGGATGTTAACGAAGGCCACTAGAACTAGGGGGCACTCCATGAAACTTTTGGGTACTAGTTCTCAAACAAATAAGATAAAGTACTTTTTCACCCAGAGGATCACTGGTCTATGGAACTCCCTGCCAGAATAAGTGGTGACAGCCGTCAGTCTTGACTGCTTCAAGAAAGGATTAGACAAGTTCATGGAGGACAAGGGTATCAATGGCTATAATTATGGATACCTAAGGACAACCTCCAGGTTAGAGAGATAGGCAGGATATCTCTCAATGCCATTTCCAGGGAATCCTAAGCAGGTAAAGGCATCTGCTTGGGAATAATACCCTGAAGCAAATGGTGAGCCACTGTGTGAGACAGAATGCTGGACTGGATGGGCTGTGACCTGTTCCAGCAAGGCTGTTCTTATGTTCTCATGTTGTAACCAACAGGAACTCATCCCTTGATAGTCTAGTCAATCAAGGAATTGAGGAATTCATAAATAATTAATCATCTTTTTCTTTATGACAGCAAAGTTGGAAAATTGCCACGAATTGGCAGGGAATCTGTAATTTATCTATGGAAAAACAAAATATGACTTACTGCCCTAATGGAAAACTTAACACACCAATTCAAATTACTGAAACAATCTCACTCCTAAGACATTTTGCACATGGTTTCCATTTAGCTTTTATGTTAATAAGAACAAAAATGACAAGACCTATCTCCCACCTGCCTCCCACATCAATATTTTGTGTGAAATTCTAAAATGATGCAGATTAAAATGTTTTGATTAATAGAACAGATTATGCATTTCTAGTGAAAGTTCTGTACTATATTTTGTTGTTGGTTTTCCTATGTTCTTCCATTAAAGATTTAAAAAAAGATATGTATCAATAGTTAAATATAACAAGGAGGTCTCATATACTTTATATTAAACACAAATTTATAGAACTAAAAGATTATATTTAGACATACTGTTCAAAAAATAATGGGATAAACATAATAAAGTCCTTTCCAGATGCCTGGAAGCTGTGGGGGTCTGGATGGGGGCTAACGGGCTACAACTGAATCCCAGCAAGACTGAGTGGCTATGGATAGGGGGTTCTGCATTAACCCGGGAGCTACCATCGTTGGTTCTGGATGGGGCTATTTTGCCCCAGACAGACCCAGTGCGCAACTTGGGGGTCCTCCTGGATTCACGGCTACTGCTAGAGGAACAGGTGGCGGCTGTGACCAGGAGGGCTTTCGCCCAACTGCGGGTGATCCGCCAGTTGCGCCCACTCCTGGACCGGGACTCCTTGCTCATGGTCACTCACGCTCTGGTTACCTCCAGACTAGATTATTGCAATGCGCTCTACATGGGGCTGCCCTTGACGACCATTCGGAGGCTACAGCTGGTCCAAAATGCGGCAGCCCGGGTGGTGATGGGGTGTGGGCGTTATGCCCGTGCTTTGCCACTGCTCCGGGAGCTGCACTGGTTGCCAGTTTGTCTCCGGGTGCAATTCAAGGTGCTGGTTTTGACCTTTAAAGCCCTATATGGTAGTGGGCCGGGTTACCTAAGAGACCGCATCGCCCTGAGGACGTCTGTCCGTCCAACCAGAGCGGACCGGAGGGGCTCTCTAATCGTTCCATCAGCCAGAGGGGCTCGCCTCTCTGGCACAAGGAGGAGAGCCTTCTCCGTGTCTGCACCGGCCCTCTGGAACCTCCTGCCAACAGAGCTACGTCTCCGGACGGAATTGCTGCCTTTCAGAAAAGATCTTAAAACCTGGCTGGCGGGTCAAGTGTGGGGTGCAGGTGGAAGGGTAACCGCCATTGGGTGGTTGGTGTAGAAGAACTCTTCCCCATGGTGCCTTTGGATCCTGCAGCCCTTGTTTTTAGGGGGTGGGTAGTTTTAACTGTTTTAACTGTTTTAACTTGTGTTTTTAATTTTTATTGTGAACCGCCCTGAGTTGGCTTTGGCCGAGTGAGCGGTATATAAATGTGATAATTAAATTAAATTAAAATTAAATTAAATTAAACTACTACAGTAAAATCCCGGATAACAACTGAATTGGATAACGCTAAAATCAAATAATGACAAAGTTTTGAAAAATTGTTGCATCGGATAACACCATTTTAGCGTTATCCGATGCATCGTGTTTGATCTCCTACCTTTTCATGCTGTTTGGGGCCAAAAAAAATGCCATCGCTGGGTGCCTGTTTCAGGCTCTCCGCCTCCCCTGCAGCCTCTGGGAGAGTTGGAGGACCTTTTTCACGCTATTCCCACCTTCCTAGGACATCCCTGGGCCGCGCAACAGCTGAAAACAGTTGCGGCCACATTTTGTTTAAATGCTCATCTTGAAAACATAATAATTTAGATCCATAAATCTCTGCAAAAGCATTTAACAGTGCTCCTATAATCTGTTTCAGGAACCTTTATGAAGAGAATTCCTTGAGACTTCTAAGTAAACACAAGCACACCCTTTCACATCTTTTGAAAAGCAAACAGATCTGGATAGAATTCCTGTAGTTTAAAACCCTTCCCAAGAATTAAACAAGATCTGAAGTTACAGAGAGGAAAAATTTGAATTTTATTAAGCATTGTTACCCACAATGGGAACTCAGCTGTAATGTAATTTGGGCAATTTTGAAAACAACATGTCTTTAGGGTGTTTTTGTATTGTTTGTTTTTCAACTTAATAGCTAAAGGTAAAAAATTAGGAAACTACGTGGTGATTACCTGTCCAGAAACAAATGAGCTTTTTTTTTAGTAGCGGGACTATTTTGAAAGCTTTGTATTTCTTGATAAATTCTTAGAGGAATTAACAATAAGATAGTTCTGTAAGAACATAACAATTCATTTTCTTTACGTGTCTTAAGAATCTGTCATACTGAATTAGAGAAAAGTACTATGTACCTCAGCATTCTGGCATCTAAGACTTATCATATTTTGCCTCTGAATATGAAGGCTCTACACAAAAAGTAGTATCCATCTGGCTGGCATATATTGCGCATAATTCATAAAGAATTAAGATTTCATTCATTAAACATTTCCATTAATTTTTTGCTCCTTTTGATGTCGCACTAAATATTTTCCTTGAGTTGTTTTCAGATAACCAACACAGATGTTCTATAAATGTTTGAATTTACTGCTTGCAACTTAACTTTTGTGTTCTTTAATTAGTTTTAAATCTGTCTACAGTTTTAGTACCTTGTTATAATCATTTTGATGTAGCAACCACAGACTTAATACCTTTCACATGTCAGTACAAGGAATTCTAAAATGTACTGTATGTCTGAAAAAATGTGTAATACTCAATTATCATTGAAGAAAGGCTTATTCTTGACTGAAGATAACACTCATAGCTTTCAGAAACCAATTGTGGAGGAGACACAATATGAGACACAATCCTTTAAAATAGAGGAAGTGTTAATATATACATTTTGTCAGCAATAATGCTGCCTATATACTGGTAAAGGTAGCTATTTTAATGAAAAATGTACAATATATGATTTCATCATTTGCTCTATATCATGAGTAGAGTGATAGGCTATGCACATTTATAGGCTATGCAGAGAATAAATTAGTGCTGAAGAGAAAATCGGTTCCCTACCTTAATACTTAAATTAGAGAAAGTAGGGCTGGTTTTTTCTGCTCCTGAACTCTGATGCCAAGAAAAGTACTGTAAGGTTTTCTGTTGAACTGCATGGAGAAAATGTCTTTCTTAGATGTTCACTTTGAAACAGAGTTGTCAGGTGCTGAGGAAGGTAAACATCATCTATTATCTTGGGCTCAGATTAGGAACCCTTGCTGATGTACTTTGGCATCATTCTTCTTCCCTTCAGGAACTCTGTCCAACCTCTTCCACTAGCTGCTAATTTTTTACGGTATGGGAGAGCCAGACTCAACTATTAAAATGCTTCTTTGTTCCCTTTCCTGTATGCCAATTCCAAGTCAACATTCAACTTGATCCACCTTTCAGTTTCAGATTTACTTAGGGGAGAGAAATAAACTGAGAATATTAGAAAAGTGCCTGCAGAGTTGTTAAAGTCCATCTTTCACTTCCCCTTATAAAGCATTATACTTTTTGAAACTGTCTTATAGATATTTTAAAAATGCAAAGAATGCAGGAGGGAAGCAATACCTTTATTGGATCACTAAAAAAATGGATGGGCTTTCAAAACCAAGGTCTCTTCATCAGGCAGGCATAAAATTATTAAGTTCATTGCACGGTGTTATTGTGCCAGGCACTCTTCATAGAAATGCATGTTGAACAAACAGCAAAAGATTTTATTGTGTTTTCATATCTGCCCCCACAGAAAGCTAGGTGCTTGCTGCTCCTCAACATGGTCCTCTCTGAAGCATTAATAACCCAATTGCCATGTGATTTTGTTGTTGTGCGGGGTGATTGTTGTATGAGGTTCCACTGTATTTCTAGATCTTACAAACATTTCTCTAACATTCTTTTTGACTAACTGAGCATTTTGTTTTATTTCCCAGAAACACAGATTGTTTCCCTGGGAGTAAACTGAGAGTTTTGAAGGAAACATGGGGTAATTAAATGCTGTCACCATTGAAGAAGTCATGTTTTAGTTTCTTATTAGAAAGGGCATAGGTTTCTAATTAGCAGGACAATTTAATCTCTCAACTTTCTCAACAGCAATAAAATTAGTATAGTATTACACTGTGTTTGTGCTAACTGTATTAAAACCATAGCTAATGGTCATATTTATAACGTAATTGTTTTCAGTACTGTTGCTGTGGAATGCATGATCTTTTCAATAATTATTTGGAACTGTTTCAGTCAACAAATATCATGCCTGTTGTATGCAAAATTAGAAGTTAAGTCACCCACATTGGTTTCTGCTTTCTCTTTTCCGTACCATCCAGCATAATATTTTTAAAACCGTCTGCTGTTATTTAACTTTGGTTTTCACTTTGCTCTTTTTAAGTGGATTCAGGAAGGCAAATTGTTCTTTCCCAGTTTGACTGACTCATACAAGAAGAAACATACCAACATACTGTTTTGGCCCACTCAAATGAAACCGGTTAGTCTCCATCTCTGAACTAAATTTAGACAGAAAAAGACTAACTCTTCAAACTTTTACTGTTGCTATCGGCAATCATCCATCACTGTGTTCCCATTGCTAATCCTACCACAGCTACTATTATTGCTCGCTATTTCCACCTCATTTCAAAACTGTTATGTACACGTGACTTAAAATGGCAGCATTTATAGTGATACAGTGATGCCTCATACAACGTCCAAACCTGGTTCCACAAGTTTGGACTTTATACAGATTTGGACTTTGTATGAGGCATGCAAAATCCTAGCCACGATGCCTCATACAATACCCAAATCCTTGCCGCGATGCCTCATACAACGTTGTTTCCATAGAGATACATTGTACTGTAACAGCACAGACTTCAGGGCAAAGTCGAGCAAACAGACAGGAAACTGACAGAACTTTAAGAAATCATTGTCTAAAGGCTAAAAACATTACAAAAACATGTCAAACAACCCTGATTGTCCAAGAACCTGAAGAATGCTGCAAAAATCCCAGGAATGCTTCTAAAAAGTCTGATGAAAAAATTCAAAAAATCCAAAATCGTGCTCAAAACCACTCCTAAAGACTCTTCGCCTCATGCAAAACCCACAAGAGCAATGCACGCAACCCACAAGAGCAGTGTCCTGCCTTTTATACTGCCCAGGCACAATGCAACTTGGGGAAAACCCCAATGCCTCTTACAAAGTTGCACGACTTTGTATGAGGCAACTTTTTTCAAGGAATTAGGCGATGTTGTATGAATCCGATGTTGTATGAAGTGGACTTTGTATGAGGTATTACTGTATTGATAGGGCATAATGTTGGGTTGGTGTGTAAAGCAACACCTCTTCTTCCTCAACCCATGAGACACTCATGGCACTAGGGAATGTCTATAGGGCTAGAGCCAAGCTGGAGTGGAGTCTACTTACATGTCTGTCCTACTCAAAAAAGATACCGGGAAAGGTGAATGTTATAGAAAATATACTAGGTAATTCCGAAGGATTAAACCTATTAGTGTTTCTTCTTAATGGCTTGCCTAATATATATGAATGTTGATCAGAGCAGCAAAAATTGGCTGTAGCAACTAAAAACCAAACTTCCCATTTGTTTCAAATTATGAGGTATATAAAAATGCATGTGCTGAAAAACCTTTTGTGTAGTTGTGTTGGTGGATTAAGAAGTCACTACTGGGATTCCACATCACATGCCAGTTGTGTCAGCTGGCCCACAACTAGAAGTCTAAGTGGTGACTCATTAATTTGCAGCAATTTATCACTGTGAATGATGCAATTTTCCTTCCTCTTACATAACTAAATAAAAGGATTTTGGCCCATATGTGTATGTATATGTATAAAAACATTGCAACAAGCATATGTAATGTAAAGTTATATATAGAGAGATATATACATATATACATATGTCTAATTATTGAGTATTTGACTGATCTGTGGTACACATATGAACAAGTTTGTTTTAGCTACAATGAATTAATGCACAGTTTTACAACAAAAACATCATCAACAACAATGATAAACAGACTTTGACAAATCTACTTAGCAAGGTAATTACAGTTAATGTCCTCCTTTTTCTGACACAGGAATAATAATGAGTCTCTGAAATAACTGTTCTTATAACAGATTAACTAAATTATGCTTTTGAGATAAGAAGAATATTTATTTAGTTGTTTTATAAGTGTTATTTGAAGCATTTTTAATATTCAGATTAAAGGCAAGATTGCAGAAATAATGCTAGGTAGTTTTGGTATCTGGCTGTGGAGCCAGAAGTTGATTTCCTATAGTGCCTCCTTGACAGTGGATAGACATGGAAATGCAGAGGATCCTTTCCAGCTCGATGATGATGATGATGGCTTCTACTTTTCCTCCTCCTGTCTGCAAACCCTTATATGCAATAACAAAGCCAATATTTCTCCTTTACTGAACCAATTCTTGTTTTACACTAGCAACTTTAATGCTAACCTTTTTCCCCAACTCAATGTTCATGTTTATTACATTTAAATGCAAAGAGTTGCATCTCAACAGCTTTCATCCACTCTTTTTAAGCAATGTAAGAGGTATGTAATCCATTTTTTTAGGCCAGGGGTGCCCAAACCTTTCCCATTAGAGGCCTGACCACGCCCTCTCTGACAGCACGGGTGTGTGAATCACCATATGTTTTTGGGCATTTTTGCTGCTCTGTCACTTCCAATGGCAGCTGGAGCAAGGCCAGTACATTTTCACCACAGTCTTTGAATTTTTGGCTGTTTTTGCAGTGTTTCGACACATTTTAGTGGCAGGTCACTTCTGGTGTTTGTGGCAATCCAGTCCAGGAGCCAGATGAATTTGGCCCATAGGCTATAATTTGGGCACCCCTGTTTTAGGCACTTCGGGGTAAATTGGCCCAAAAACATCTCCACTGCAGTTAGGTCACTCTCTCTGCGTGGATAACCATGTTATGGATAAGCAGTTGTAATGGGGCTTTTACCTTCCCCAGCTGTCAATGAATCCCTTCAGTGGCAAGTGTGTGTGGGTATAAAAGCCATGTTACACTTGATTAGCTATAATGGGATTTTTAACCTCAGCACCTGCTGCTGTATCCTATCAGCAGTGTATGAGTAAAAGCTGCATTACAGCTGATCAGATGTAACAGGGCTTTTACTCCCCCCACCCCACCCACCATTGACACAATTCAGCAGTGGGCATACAGGTAAAAGTCCCATTACATTCAATAGGGAGCTGATCCACCTGTCAGCTGGAAATTTTTGCTGTCACTGAGGAAGCTATGGCAGATCCCTCCATGACAGTCTAAAGGACCATTTCCCACCTGGCAGGAGGAGCCTCTCCTCTCCATCAGCTAAAAAGGAGCACTACCGTTGTTGAGGGAGCTGTGGCAGTCTCTTTGGCAATGGCATAAAGGAGCTGCTTCTCAGACCATTGGGGGAAGGTTCCCCTGATCAGCCGAGAAGTTTGCAAGTGATCTCAGTGGTGGCTAAAAGGAAACAACAGATGGCTATTAGTACATGGACATGTTCAGTATGGGGCACTGATTCTAATGGTCTTTCTGTTTATGCTTAGAGGGGCAATTTGAGAATGAGTTATTATCAGTGAATGGTCTTTTAGGCTTCCTCCACATAAATAGAAGTTCACTTTTCGAATAATAAGAATTATATGTCATTGGAGGGGGGTAGCATGATTTAAGAGATGCTTAGGTGGGGCATGATGGAAAAAAAGATTGGGAACCATTACTCTAGCTGTTCCTCTTGCATAGGCACAGGAAAACCATATGTTTGAAGATTCACAGGGACCATGAAGAAGAATTAATGTTTAATCATTTAAAAAGATTGACTCAGTCTTCAATCCTTCTGGAGTACCCAGCATGCTGGGAGCAAAATGCTAATTCACTTGTGAACCGCCCAGAGAGTGCACTAAGTACTATGGGTTGATGAGGTAAAGCAAAGGTCATTCTTGCTTGAAAGCCAGTTGTGTCCGACTCTAGGGTTCGGTGCTCATATCCATTTATAGCCAAAGAGCCAGTACTATCTGCGCCTGCAGACATTTCTATGCACATGTTACAGGCATGACTAGGTTGGCAAGAGCTGGGACAGAGATGGGAGCTGACTCCGTTGTGCAGCACTCAGGTCTTGGACTGATGGCCTACTGACCTTCTAGTTGTTAAGTTCAGTGTCTTAGCTACTAAATAAGTGTAATCACTAAATAAATAAATCAAAGATCCCTGGCTTCCACTGTTAGCAAGAAGCTCAAGGATAAGGAATGCACTGAAGAAGACTATTCTGATGCTGTATAAACCAAGATACTAAAAATTTGAGTCTAAGTAGAATAAAGGAAGAAATGAATGGTAGCAGACTTGGTAGCAGACTTGGTGTCGTCTAGAAATATACGACAGTCCTTATGTAGCTAGAAGGAAACCATGTGTACCCAGAAGAGAAAAATAGTAACAAAACTGGCAGAATCCCAAGCTTTGTATAAACCTTTTTCAGCAATCCTGAAGCAAACAACTCAGTGAGTACTTATTCAGTTACTAGAAAATGCACTGCTTGGAAGCATGCTGGAAGGGAAGGAATAAAACTGAGTAAGTTGGAAACAGGGCAAATCTGAATTATTGGAAAGAAGTACACCATACTAACATATTCTGGTGTTGGCCTCACTTGTCACCATAACATCCATGTTAATTTCTACATTCACAGTGTAGGCTTTTCTGATTGGCAGCTTATAAAGATAAACAGGTAATTTTGTATATCATATCTATCATAACCTTTCTTTTTTTATTTGTCTTTTGCTCTGGCAACAAGGAAATTATTGTGACTAATGACACCAGAATGGAATACCTATTTGTTAGTAACATGAAAGAGATTAACATCTTATTTCTTGAAGGCCAAAGAATAGTGTTCCAGTAGCACCCTCACGATGAGCTATCTTTCCTCATGAAGTCTGTTAGACTCCCTCCCTCTTTCCTTTAGGAAGCAAAAACAGTGCTTTTTAGAGACGCCTTTGAGAATTTTTTTCTTGAATTATTGTACTGCTACCTGCCTGTTGTTCTTTTTTTAGTCTGTTCATGTTGTTTATGTGTTTTTAATTCTCTAATCCTCCCAGAGAAGCTTTTTCAGAGATGGATGGTATAGAAATTGAATGAATATCTTGACCAGTCTTCCTCAAACTGGTGCCTATAGTTGTGTTAGATTATGATCAACATAATCCACACATCTGGAGAACAACTGGTTAGGGAAGAGTGTTCTAGACTCAATTTGAAACAAGTAATTTGATCATCTTTCACACAGTATATTTTCAGATTGAAAAGGCAAAAACAGAGAAATTATAATCAGAAGTATAATATTTTGAATAAATTAATATTTTATAGTGTCATGCTTTTATTGTTTTAAACATAACTTTCAATAACTCAGAGTCTGGAGAAGTTACTGTTTGAATTACAACTCCCATAATTCCCAATCAGCATAGCTAGTGACAATTTTGTCATATGTATCCAAGAAATATTTATTAATGTATTTAATTTATTAAATTGAAATAATACCACCTGGAGAAACAGATTCCTCATGCTTAGCTTTCTCATGGTAATAATTGTCATCAGCATTGTCATCATGCTGCTGCTGATGCCATTAGATTCAGAATTAAAGACTAGTAAAATTAACAGTTCAAGACCTAAGAACTGTTATGGTAACATTTAAGTATATAGACAATTCCTCGTAAAGTTGGTTTTTGTATAGTTAGGATATTCAACTCCAATATATCCAAAATTTTCAAATATCTAGGGAGTCCTTTAGGTATTGCTCAAAGGGCTCTGATTACTATGGCTATGGCAACAGATTTCTTTTTCCATAAATGTTCCATTTCAATTTGCAAATCATGATATTTTGTGATTTTATCCAGTTGTTTATCCTCAATTTGTGCATTGGTATGTCAATGGCAATAAACCAGACCTTCTTCTTTTCCACAACATTTATACTGTATCAGGTGTGTTGTGAGTCAGATGTCTATCTGTCTGAACTTTAAAGTCCCACAGGACTCTCTCCTTTTCCAATGACTTTTCAACCTGGTGTTCCCAATAATCTTTACAGCATTCTAATCCAAACTTCTTGCAAAATTTCCAAAGAATACTTTTTGCAACCCTATTATGGTGTTGCAAATAATTAGTCTGTGAAATTTTGCCGCATCTGCTGATCGGATTATATATTGTTCCATCCTTTTCATTACAAAGTCAGCATTTACTATTGCTGGATACATGATATATTTTAGCCTTAATGCAATTTGTTGGCAAAACCTGTTCTTGAACTCCCAAGATAAATCCTTCAGTTTCCTTCTTCAACACTCCTGCTCTTAACCAGCCCAATGTCAGATTTTGGTCATACTTTCCTTCTATGTTTTTCAAGTATTGACCATGCACAGGCTTATTTTCCTAGTTTGCAACTTTGCTTTCATTCATTTCCTCTCTGTATTTAGCTTTCTGCTTCACTGTTTTCAAAAGATCTCCTTTATTAACTTTCTTAAGCATAGGATCATCACTTTTCTTAACCTAGCAAGATATTGATCTGGGCAAGCAGTTCAAAGAGCCACACCATACTCCCATAGGCTGTCACCCCACCCCCCATATCTGCAGGTTCAATATCTGTGATTTCAGTTATCCACAGGACCAAAAATACTCACTGAAAAATCCCTGAAATGCACTAAATGCACTATATATAGGCAGGAAGGGGAAGGGGAAAAGGGAATGGGGGCTTCATTAGAATTGATAAACTTTTAAAGAGTACAGGTTTTGTTTTCAAAGTTGATTGCTTAACCTAATTGTTGTTTTCACACTGTTAATCTTCCCACTACCATCTGCCCTTTTGAAGCTGCAACAAGTAAGCTGAATTATCTTTCAGTGAGAACAAACAGATGTTTCAATCAGACTTTTAGAGGCAATAGTAATAATTTTAATTTATCAGTCTGTAATGCTTCTTAAGTAGCTCTGTACACTTGCAGTAACTGAATGTGTTAATCTACATCTAGCTGAAATGCCTTAAACTGGTGACCTCCAGTCAGAGCACTTTGGAGGGGATACAGTGCTAATTACTATAATCATTGCCATTCTCTTATTTATACATTAATGAGCTAGAGAAATTACACTGTAGGAACATGTTAGCATTCTAAATGGCATTATGCACAGATCCATCACTTTCATTACATTAAAATATCCATAGTGGGAAAGCAAGGAAAAAATATTAACAAATACTAGTTGTCTTACTCCAGATTCTGTCCTTTCAATAAAACAATAACTCAGGCCTCAGCATAATATAATATAATATAATATAATATAATATAATATAATATAATATAATATAATATAATATAATATAATATAATATAATATAATATAATATAATATAATATAATATAATATAATATAATATAATATAATATAATATAATATAATATAATATAATATAATATAATATAATATAATATTTAACTAAAATTGTAGGAGAAATACCAGCTTAACTACCAAAGAAGAGATGTTGCAAAATGGCATAGCTCTAGACTGCCTCCCATAACATGCAGATTTTAATTTCCATATAAAATGATAATTCCTACAGCATATTCACAGGATTCAATTTAAGAATAAATTGAAAGGAATAAACATAATTAATGTGTTTATATTGCCAGTATGTTTTATCAGTCCTAAAAATATGAATACTTCTTAATACAGTATTATAAATTTGTACCAATATAACTTCAGTATTAAAACTCAAAAATGCCTTACTTTTGACGGTAGCTGTCCGGGTACAGTTGTAAAGGATAGCAAGTTCCCCAAATACCTTGCCAGGCCCCATGGTGCACAGTTTCACACCTTCCTTTGTTACTTCAACCTTCCCATCTGTGGACATAGAACACAAATATATATTACAAAGATTCCACATTGTTCAAAAAATTTCCTGTATAACGTCCTTAAAATACTGTATAAGCATGAAATTCTTGGTGGTGCTGAAAAAGACGGAAGCATTGCAATGATGATTAGCATCGATAATATTTTCCACTGAGTGTGCACAAATATGCTTTCCCTGACACATCATATGCCCAGCTAGGAGAAGAGTGGGTACTGATAGGACAAAGGAAGGAGATGCACAAACTACAATAGAAAAAAAAAATCTGCTACCAGACTCCAATGAAGCTCATTCAGAAATATTCCTTCTGTGAATTCACTAGCAAAGAGTATATAGCACAGAAGAAGATAACTGCATCCTCTAAAGAATATTGACTGGGTTATTGATTGCTGGTGATATTATTCCTCTAGATTAGAAGCTAGAGGTTTTATAGTGCTCTTTTGTATCACTTTGGAGAAATCTAAATTGCCTTTTCTCTCTAGATTAGTAGTTCCCAATGTTTTCCCACCAGGGACTGGACTTGCCCTGACAATTCCCATCAAGGGCTGGAGGCGTTACTGTGCCCACTACTTACGTTTTTGTAATTGGTGGTTGCAGTGGGGATTGCATGGGTTTTTGGACAGTCTCCATCGCTTCCCAGGGTAGCGGGAGTCTTTTCAGATCATGAGCACTCTGGTTTGGGAATTTTCCGCCCCTTCCCCAGCTAGAAAACAACTGTGGCTGACTTCTTGATTCTGCACTGGGATTCCCAGGCACTGACATGAGCTCTGTCCAGCACCAAAGGTCGCCCATAGTCACACCCCAGCTGGCAAAACACAGTGGGGAAGGGGTGAAAAAATTGCAAACCAAAGCAAAATTGCTCTGAAAAGCCTCCTGCCTCCCTGGGAAGCGGCAGGGCCTGTCCAAAAAACCCCAAAGAGTTGCGATTCCTGCTGCCACCATGGTAAATGATGTATGTGGCTTCCAGCAATGGGGGCAGGTAGCAATCAGGTCTAGAGATCCACAGGTGGCCGCCATGGGCCAGATTAATGATATTACACAGGCCAGATTAGGCCCACAGGCCAGATTAGACCCACAGGCCAGGGTTAGCCACCCCTGTTCTAGATCATCCAATTGGTCTAATGTAATTCAACCTCTGACCCCAGTTGCATGGCCTAAGCCAAAAGGCATTATAATCATACAACTTCTGAATTATCTCAAGAAATAGGCTACAAAGGTAGATGTTTCTTACTTTGTTGAAGTATCAAAGTACAGTTAATAGATATATCATATACTTTTCACCCAATAACAAGCAACATCAAGAGCACCTAGAGTAGCTAGCATCAAATCTTCCATTGTAAATCTTGAGGTGCATAGAATACAATGACACAGGTGTGTAGTTGCCTGTTAGTCTCCACACTTACAAGGAACTTTGTTGTTGCAAATGTCCCCTTTAATTAGATTATTTTTGGTTCTGCCAACTCCAATCTATTAATTGGCTTCCAACTAACCAAGTTCTCAATGTAGCTGGGGGCTAGATTTTAAAGAGATTCCACTCATTTTAAGAGATTGTAGTTCTTTCCTTTCACATTGCTTACATGACATTCTTTGCTGTTTTGTCTGGATTTCTTGGTAGCCAAAGAATGAAGTATTTCACTGCCCTTATCACCTCTGTGGATAATCGTTCAGTGATCCTTTTCCAAGTAACCAGGTCCCTCCTTGGAAGAGGGGGGCCTGAGCCTGGATGGCAGGGGTCAACTGCTGATTTTGCTGATTATCTGATGGAGAAAATTGCTCGGATTCACTCAAAGCTCAATCCCAACGTTGACTTGAGGGATATGGAATTGACTGGAGCACATCCCTGCCATGTTATCTGGGATCAGTTTGATCCAGTTGTCCCTGATGAAGTGCACAGGCTCCTTGGATCTGTGAACTCCACTGCCTGTTTGTTAGATCCCTGTGCTGCCTGGTTGATTAAAATGAACAGGAGGGTGACAGGCACTTGTGTCAGAGCGATGGTTAATGCTTCTTTGTGGGAGGGTGTGTTTCCTGCACCATTGAAACAGGAAAGCCATCGCTTGACTCAACAATATTGGCTAACTTCTGGCCGGCGTCCAACCTGCCCTTTTTAGGGAAGGTATTGGAGAAGGCAGTGGTGTGGCAGTTACAAGGGGTTCTGGATGAGGTAGATTATCTGGACCCTTTTCAGTCAGGATTCAGGCCCAGTTATGGTACCGAGAGTGCATTGGTCGCACTGATGGACGATATCTGGCATGAGTAGGATGGAGGAAATCCATCCATCCTGGCTCTTTTTGACCTCTCAGCAGCATTCAGTACCATTGACCATGGTATCCTTTTGGAATGGCTCCAAGGATTGGGGATCCTGGGCACTGGGTGGTCCTGGTTCTCCTAATTTCTGAGGTGCCGGACCCAGTCGGTGTTGTGGAATGACGAGAGATCCCGCCCTAGGCTTCTCTAATATGGGGTGCCACAAGGCTCGGTTCTCTCGCCTCTCTTATTTAATATTTACATGAAGCCCCAGGGGGGGATCATCTGTTCCCATGGGGTGAAATACCATCAGTATGCTGATGATGCTCAACTGTACATTTCAGCCCGTGGTGATCCAAGCAATGCAGTGGAAGTCCTATCCAGGTGTCTGGAGGCTTTGAGGGTCTGGATGGGGAACAATGGGCTACAACTGAATCCCAGCAAGACTGAGTGGCTGTGGGTCAGGACCCCTGTGTTAACCTGGGAGTTACCATCTTTGGTACTGGATGGGGCACTATTGCCTCAGACAGACCTGGTGTGTGATTTGGAGGTCCTCCTGGACTCATGACTCCTGCTTGAAGAACAGGTGGCAGTTGTGGCCAGGAGGGCTTTTGCTCAACTTCGAGTGATTCGCCAATTACACCAATTCCTGGACTGGGACTCCTTGCTCTTGGTCACACATGCTCTGGTCACCTCCAGACTAGATTATTGTAATGCACTCTACATGGGGATGCCCTTGATGACCATCCGGAGGCTGCAACTGGTGCAGAATGTGGCTGCCTGCATGGTACTGGGGTGTGGACATTATGTCCATACCTCACCTCTGCTGTGGGGGCTGCATTGGTTGCTAGTGTGCCTCCGAGTGCAATTCAAGGTGCTGGTGATTACCTTTAAAGCCCTACATGGTAGTGCACCAGGTTACTTAAGATACCGCATTGCCCCAAAAACATCTGTCCGTCCCACCAGAGCAGACCAGAGGGGCTCCCTAATGGTACAAATAGAAGGAGGGCCTTTTCAGCAATGGCAACGACCCTATGGAACCTCCTGCCGGTTTAGCTATGCATCCAGACAAAGCTATTGACCTTCAGGAAAGGCCTAAAAACTTGCCTCCCCCCTGGCTTATATGAATGGCCATTCAGGTTTTCAACTTTAGTTTTAACCTTCTGTGAATGTGGGAGAGTAGCCTATGGCTTAATATTAAATGTTTCTTAACCAACCAATCACAACATGATATACAAGTATTAACCAATCAGGATCAGGATCCAAAGTTGTAACAATCACAGAACTCTAATTAGCATAATGAGTGCATCCAGAGAGGGAGATTTCGCGCCAACTTTAGCTCCTATTTTGGTTGGCGGGAAACTGCCATTTTATCATTGTAAGGCATTGCATAAGCAACTTGCAATTCTGCCTTAATACATAACACCCCCTTAAAATCAACACCACCACCCGGTGATGGGGGTGCTCCACATTGGGAATCATGGGTCTAGAGAAATTTTCTAACTGAGCAGCACATGCAATTCTGTCGTAATAAATAAAACTTTTAATGCCTTGAAGAATTGGTTGATTGATGGTTCGGACATTAAGCAAAATAATGCTTTGTGATGTGTAGAATCTTACATGAATGTGATTAATTTTTCTTACTTTAATTAAAAGACTCAACAACATTAAAAAGTATTAAAAATTTTTTTACATGAACCATTAATATTATTGTGCTTTGATTTTGACCCCACATATAGTTCAATACAGACACAATCACTAACACAAAGTATAAATAAAATTTAAAGGAAAATAAAGGAAGCAATAAGGTAAAGAACAGATTAATTATTAACAGCACTAAAGTATAAACATGCTGTTCAGTCAGGAAACATTAATTATTAACTATGAAACACTAATATTGAATAATGGTCACACTTATAGTGGCCGTTTCCATGAAAAAGTCAGGATAAAGGTTTTCATGTATTTTCCTATTGATTTATACGTCTGTGAGGATGTGCTCAGTTTTTTTCATACTGTAGTCTACAACAGCTCATGTAAGGCAGGGACAAGCAACATATAGTCCGTGGGCTACATAGAGCTGCTGGGGCATTTCCGCATCCCCTCCAGGAAACTTTTGAAAACTGCTATTAAAAAAAAAGGTCAAAAGCTCTCTTTTAGCTCCTGGTTTGCTTTGGGAGCCCTCTGAGCTTATCCAACCCCAGAGGTAAGACCATTCTGCAAAACATATGAATTACAGAAAGCAACTGTGTACTGTATTGGGTATACTCAACTGCGCTCTCTGGAAAGTTAGGTTATGAAAACCATAGTGAAATATGCAACGGCCTCAGCCTGCCACTTTGTATGCAAGTCAATGTGTTTACAGTTTCAAATTTTAAATCATCCTTGCTATTACAAGAATATTCCTAGAAATCACATGCCCTAACACATTTACAGAAAGAAGAATAAATAGACACAATCTATTTCTTTTGCAGAAAATAAGGCATATCCTATTTCAGGTTCTTAACTTCAAACAGAGTCTGAGTTCTACCTCCTAAGTTACTAACAGGGCCAAATTTGGCTCCCACTTGTTAAAACATTTTAGACATTTCAAGGAAGGCAAATCATTTTAATAATTCTAACCTGATTTTGTAAAAATGAATTTTTTATGCTGAGTTGGCATTTGTTTTAATACAACCTGCACATCCCTTTTCTTGAACTTTAAAACAGTATTCTGTGTCATGCATGTTGTTTATCTGTTTCAGATGGTGGTAATGGTATGGAAGATGTAGTAATGGTATGGAATAACTCTCATTTCTGATCTGATATCTGAAGGAGTTGTTTGATTAGGTATTCCAAAAGGCCTGCTAATACAGTGAAAGCAGACATTTCTCATTGAGATTACACATTATTTATTGCAGCTGCTGCAGCTTGTCTCAATTCAGACTACACAACTCAAAAATTAATATGAAGAAAAAGCATACACCCTATTGTCCTTAGAATAAAAGGGGAGGGGGAGAAGCTAAAGCCTGCCATTGTGTTATGGTGAGAACATTTGGTACTTTTAGCACATTGAGCCCATCCAATTAAAAATTAAATAACATCCTTTGCTGTATTGCACTTGGGCTTCCCAATAAATTGGACTATAAAGCAAACAGCCCTATCACAGTCTTCTCATTTATTGTGAGGATATTTCCCCTCCCAATAATTAAATGGCAATTTTCTGTATCCTGTGAAGAGGGGAAGAGAAAACAGATTAATTCAACTCTAAGAATGTCAATCTCTATGTAATTCTTATGAGAGTTAATAATCAAGTGGTTTGTTGTTAGTTTGTATTTTTGCTCCTTTTATTATATAAAAAGGCCTGAGATCATTTTAATTCAGAAACATCTGCAACAAGGGGTGCATTCAAATGTTGCATTAAGAAAAATCAGTGATATACTTAAACAGAAAAATCCACTTCTCCTGCACTCTGCCAAGTACTGTTGAGATCTAGGTGACTGCACATCCAAAAAAGTCTGGCACATTGTATTTTCTGGCATGTTGTGAATTCTTGACAAAAAAGCCCAGTGGATAGCCATTCTTGCTTGCAACAGGAGCTAAATAAACTATAAAATGTCAATCCATGGCTTATTTTGTGCAATTTCTAAGCCCAACCAGAGCTTTTCTCTCCTCTAAAACAAGTGTAGTGTTTTCCCAACAAGCCGGAGAAAGTGTATTTCTCCGGCTTGTTGGGAAGATTCAAAGAAGAGCATCAGGGAGAGAAAAGCTAAGTTCGTGAGGATAACTCGGATGCAACATTATTAGCACCCAGGAGAGATCTAGCCTGGTTTTCTTGAAACAGTTCTGATTGATTACAACAACCAAATCAAGCCTCACTACTCGCATGGAAATGGCTCCCATTTAAGAGAACAACTTCCAGATACATAGATACCTCATACAACGTCCAAACTTGGTTCCACAAGTTTGGACTTTATACAGATTTGGACTTTATATGTGGCATGCAAAATCCTAGCCACGATGCCTCATACAACGTCCAAACCCTTGCCGCGATGCCTTGTACAACGTCGTTTCTATAGAGATACATTGTACTGTAACAGCATAGACTTCAGGGCAAAGTCAAGGAAACAGACAGGAAACTGACAGAACTTTAAGAAATCATTCTTTAAAGGCTAAATACATTACAAAAACATTTCAAACAACCCTGATTGTCCAAGAACCTGAAGAATGCTGCAAAATCCCAGGAATGGTTCTAAAAATTCTGATGAAAAAATTCAAAAAAATCCAAAATCACACTCAAAACTACTCCTAAACCACTCCTCGTGCAAAACCCACAAGAGCAATGCATGCATGTGACCTGCTTTTTACACTGCCCAGGCATAATGCAACCTGGGGAAAACCCAATGCCTCATACAAAGTCAAGTGACTTTGTACGAGGTAACTTTTTTCAAGAAATTAGGTGATGTTGTATGAATTCGATGTTGTATGAAGCGGACTTTGTATGAGGTATTACTGTACTAGCAAATTAATCACTTCCACCACTCACCAGAGGGCAGGTGAAGTGAAGTTTTTAATATTTAGGCACATCACTGATGTGATATGCCAATTATTTTAAAAATCATTTTCTTTGTCTTGTCAACCCAGTGAGGCAAAGAAAAGGTGAAGGAAGGAAGCAGGCAAGGAAGGAAGGAGGCAGGGCAGGCAAGGAAGGCAGGCAGGCAAGAAAGCAGGGCTGGATGCATCAGCCAGGAGGCAAAGACCTGAGAGGGAAAGGAAAGATTGGGGTTTTTTTTTAATACAGTAACTGACATATCAAATCAATGATATGCTTAAACAGAAAAATCCACTTCTCCTGCACTCTACCAAGTACTGTTGAGATCTAGGTGATTGCACATCCAAAAAAGTATTTATCTGGAGCAATTCTTATTTGCTCCAAGGAAATAGTAGCCTCCTACCATAAACACACTAGGGATGGATTGCTAGACATTAGGAAAGGTAGGGAATGCTTTAACGAAAATGTTGTATAATTGAAATTTTTCACAGTGCTCCCAACCATCCTGGCAGGGGCTATAAAAATGGGCTGAAATCCTGTGCAGCTGACCTCTAAGGTTCTGAAACTACAAAAACAACTTATGTGGTTTGTTTAATAGCTTGGTTGTGAGCTGGACACTATGCACCCATTGCCCCTGGATTATTATGATACCTGAAATTAGTTGTGCTTTAATGTATTTGTTTTAATTTACATATCTACACACTTGTGGGGTTGATACATTTCAGCGCTTCTTGTGTAAAAACTGGCATTATACTTGTCTCCTGCCTGAGAAAAATTGCTTATTTTAAAATAGGTACACAGGGACTGCAGTCTACAAAATTAGATGTATTGTAGTGTAACAGTTATATATTGCTGATTACCCCATAAATTGTTTTTAAAAAACCCTTCCCACATGGATGGTTCTCACCCTTTTGCCTGATAAAGCATTATTCTGAGTGTTATTTCCTAGTTCTTATAATACAACAAAGAGCAGAACATTTTAGTGATGGCATCCTCACTATGGTTTTCCCCTCCATGGGTGAGTTCATCAGTCTTTTAGTTTTATATTACTGTTTTATGTTTAGTTTTATTATATATTTTTGTTTTAACACTGTAAACTGGCCAAAGTTCTCTGTTGAGCTAAGTCAGAAGTTCTCAACCTTTTAAAGCCGGGGGCTGGATCACACTCCCTCAGACAGCTTTGGGGGCTGGACAGCCATTTTGCCCTTCCTCCACCACATGACACTTCCTGGTGTGGTGGAGGTGTATGGGGGGCACATGAAATGATGTCATGGGCCGCATCTGGCCCATGGGCCACAGGTTGAGAATCCCTGAGCTGTGGCATTTGGCTACACATTTACATCATCAAACAAAAAACAAAGAAAGGGTTTCCAGTATTTGAGCTCTGCTGGCTATCAACAATTTCTGAGTTGTGTTCGATCTGGTAGCTCACAAATAATGCAAGCCTTCTGTCAATTTTACTGTGAACTAGAATGACATTATACAATAATATAACATTAGTGAACTCTTAGTTCCAGGCAGAATATTTTTTTTAAAAATCATTTCACAAAAAAGGGAAGCCACAAGCAAACTAATCCATATGCTAAAACACAGAGAGACCATAAGTGAAGGCATCTTCACTTAAAGTCTGTTACTCAGAAGTAGTAAAGATGTTCTTTAACTTTGTGTATTGGCTTCGATTAAAATTTGGTCCACGTATACTTTCCTTTGGCAGGCAGAACTTGTTTATTACTTAATGCTTCGACTTACATTTTTATTTTTCCCAGAATGCATTTGTAAGTAACACAGTTGTTTTTAAAATCCTCTTTTATTAATTTTAAAGCAGGGTATTTTATAATTTTGACATCAACCCAAGAAAAAAGGCAGATACAGTATGACAAAAGAAAAAAAATGAGGACATTTTTCTGCACCACTACTAAAGCAAAGATGACTATCATGCTTTGACCCTCTACTACATTACAGATGCAGACAAATGCAAAATTACATTTGCATGCTGAGTAAGTCTTTTCCACTTTTCCATTTAGCTGCCATTAAGTTTGAGTTTTTTGTTGCAGCAGACATGGCATGGGAATATTACATGGAGCATCTAAAAGATATACTTTCAGGGTGTATAACTTCCACATTGGCTTGAGAACTGTTGTAGTTCTAGAAGTAACTTTTCCAAGTTTTGAAGTTAGGAATCCTACCATTCAAACAAAACAAAACAGAAAAAGTAGAGTAACAGTGCAGGGAGATACAAAAATCATAAGCACTGATAATTATCTTAAATGCAGTCACTAAGAGCAGCTGGGAGGCAGCATAGACATTTTAGTGTACGTGAATTGACTAATATGTTGTGATGACTTCACTTCCACTACACTTCCCTGAAATGCAGATGGCAGCATGTGACACATAGAAATACCACATTCTTGTAGTATTTATATAGAACTTAAGGATATTTTTGCCATCAGTAGAAAGCAATGGCAAGAATTATACAGTAGTAATATGATCTGAATATCACCAAATGCCTCAGATAATGACTGGCCTGAGGAAGCCAAGAAAACTCTGTGACCAAGTAAAGATTTGAACTTGGACTTTCCTGATCCAAATCCAGCACTACAATGGATTTGGCTCTCTCAAATCAGTGCTTACTATATAAATTGTATAAAGTCTATTGATAGAAAAATTAAAATATTAATAATCTTTATCTGCATAATATTGCACATTAGCCTGCCTAGAAAGAGCACTAAAATATGACAGCCTATATAGATGGGATGCTGAGAAAGGCCTTTGTCTCATATCATAGGATAGGGTATGGGCCAGCTGATATTTGGTATTTAAGATATCCTGAACCTTAAAACTAGGGCTTTTTTCATCAAGACTTTGTATGGAAACAGCAAGGAAACAAATGACGCTCTTGCACGAAAAGTGTAACATACCAAGTGCCTCTGCCATTCTTGTTATTGCGATCTGGATTGGTTACAATTTTTAAATACAGTCAAAACTTGAGATACAATTTTAATACATTCCTCCAGGTTGTTTGTACCTTGAAAAATTCATATCTCGAAACAATGAAAACACATCTCATTACCAGAAGTAGCCACTAGAGGTCATCATATACTTTTTTATATCTCAAAAAATCCTATTAAAATTTGTATCTCAAAATTCTCCCCCCAAGATTTCCATTTGTATCACGGGTTTTTCATAAGTAGAACTGTTTGTATCCCGAGGTTTCACTGTACAGGTATTCTTCAAAGTCATGCATAACACATTCCAATAATTTAATCTGTATGTAACTAAGGTATATGTCACTGTGACCAGGTCTAATCTTGTAAGAATAAACATAGCTGCCTGATTCTACAAGGATATTTCAAACCTCTGCATAGCTATACAAACTATTGTGTTTGCATATCTAAATATCAATATGCTTAACTTTTCCAAAAATCTTTTAAGAATAGTAACCTTAACACTTAGAAGCTGAAATATTTTAGTTTATTTTGTCATGTAAAATGGCTAAATATATATATGGCCCAACCATATGAACGATACACAAGAACATTCCACCACTCGTATGAACATGGAGGATCATGAACTGGACTTTCAGCTACAAATTCCTCTTGTGCAGCACCTAAGTATGAAACAGGCTTCCAGAGTAGCTTTCTTTACCATATTGAAGCATGCTCTGCAGACATTCCTATTAGGACATTCTGTTTCCTTCCTTGACTTTGTTTAAGCAAGAGGATAAGATCTCCAAGACCCATGGCCAGTTCATTATTGCCAGTATTCCTGGCAAAAGGGGACTTCTGAATGTCCTATATGCATTTGTGCTGAAATTCTGTGTCTGTCTCCACAGACACAGGTACTGTTACCATTTTAATATATTCTTCTACCATTAATATATAAGCAGCATTTCAAGGCCCACTGAGGTTTCAAAACCATTTCACACATGATCACACATGGCATACTGGTAAGAAGTGAGTTCATTTATAAAAACTTAATGATACACACCTTCCCTGGAGGATGAAACTTTTAAGTAGGAAATCTTTGAATTTCAGCCCCAAAGCTATATTCTTGAAGGGATACAAAGGGAAGGGGGGGGGGTGGATATACTCTTATGAAGTCTAGAGGAGGAAAAGATTTATAATACATAAAGGCAACAGGAGAGCTGAGCCTTAAAATCTGTAACTAACTGCCTCAGGGCACACAATAGAGAATTGACAGTATCTGGAAACACATATACACACACACAAACACAAAGCTGTCCTGCATGTGGAAGAAAAATCCAGTACAAAGCTTAAGGTAGGAAAACTTAGCCTACTGAAGAGAATGTGAGGCCAGGGCATTTTGATTTGAAAAATCCAAGTAACTTTTTATTGTATAAAGTTGTATTTCAGTAATATGTGAACTAAAAGCTAATCTGTGGATATCACAGGGAGAGTGGAATGCACATACATTCATTTTTAAAGGTTTAAATAGTCTTTCTAAGAGTGAATCAGTACTTTGATTAAAAAGTAAGCAGTAGAGGGATACTGTGGAGACAGCAATATACAGTATATACAAGCAGCATTTGGTGTTTTGATTGATAAGTCTGGAGTTAAAATTGAATTTGAAGGCTTTTTTATCTACAAATGAGTTGTGAACTTGAAATCAATGGGTTTTGACTAAACCTAGCTGAACAAAGTTCAGACATCATCCAGTTATTCAGTCTAGTGAAATCTGTTGTGAAGAATGAAATATTGGTTTGAACTGTCTGTAATATCCAAGAAAAGAAAAAATAAGGGCAACCTGACATTCTAGCAGGCCATTTAGTACGCAACATCAACAACAACCAACCAGGAGATTTGTATAATAGTCCTTGTATGGAAACTACAGTCCTGGTATGGAAACAAATTTCACAGTTTAGCATGTGCTTGAAGACTGTTACGTTTTTGTGTGTGTGTGTGTGTGTGTGTGCGTGTTCAGCAGTAACAGAGTAGCCTTCAAGCTTTACGCAGGTGGAAGAGGCATGTGTTCGACTGTACAAACATAGAAGAACAGCAACGCAGTTCAACAGAAAATAAACTGCCTTTACTTTTCAGGTGCTGATATTTCTCAGTGCAAAACATAAACAAAGATAGCTTCTCTTATACAGTATAACATATTTACACAAACTCATAGTCTCTCTGCCTTGGCAGCAGTCTTCCAAGGTCTTTCAGAGACTGATAAGAGGCTGGTTGTTTTGCTTAAGTCTTTAGTAATTCAGTTCACTAAAGCAGGTTCAAGACGGAATGAAAACCAATACTCATTCTGGCTTCATATTAACTGGCACAAAACAGTTCAGTCCTTTCTAGCACAAAATATACATTCACTCTGGTTAAAGAGGATAGTTGGTGTTTATGGAATGTTTCCTGAATACAGTTGTAGATAGAGCTTCTGCCTGAGCTCTTCCCCAGCAAGGGTTGCAGGTTCAGTCCATCTGCATTCCTTCTCCTTGCTCCAATATCTTCAACGTGAGTTCCAGGATGAACTCCTTTAGTTATTCCAGCATAATCCCTTCTGCTCTTTCAGTACTCCTTCGTAACTCCTCCAACTAAGTGCTCAGGTAGCAGTTCATTTATAGAGCATTTTTGCTGAGTCACAGACATCAGTGCTTATAGCTGTGCTCAACCATTACAGTCTCTTAAAGTGATAGACGTGTACATTCATCCTATACAATATACATCAATATATCATACCTGACAAAGACATCTTGTTGGGAACTGTTGCTCTCATGTCCTGCTTCTGGATTTCTCACAAACAAGTAGCTGACTGCTGCATGAACAAAATGCTGGACTAGATAGATTTTTTGACTCATCAAACAAGGTTCTTCTAATGATCTTATGTGATCTAAACCTTTGCACCCATCCCAGAACTACCAACATCTGTTAGTTACAACAAGATGTTGGTGTCCTCTTTTCGTGTTCTGGAAATAATAGGCAGAAGCCAGCAATACGGGCCAAACACACAACTTTTATTCAGGAATGAGAACTGTCAACAACTGCACCACAGCAGCATATATTCAGGTGAACAAGGTAATAATTTGGTAGGAACCAACGGGATTGGTTGGGGAAACTTGGGAGCGAGTGGGGTGACCTGAATTGGCATACCATTCATGTTTCTCACGGAGTAATGGCGCGAACCGCGATCTTGCGCTACTTGAGCTGGTGAAGTAGCACAAAATGGAGAACCTAATTTCATTCAATACACAAAACCTCTCCAATGAGAAAGCAAGCAAGAACCAAAACAATGCAACCTTTGTTTGTGATATCAATACACTAAACTTTAAGTACCTTGAAAACACTATTATGGTTACCATACGTCAGAAGCCATAATATCTTTGTTATGATTAATGTTATAGTTAACATGGCTTTCATTGACTTAGCTAGAGCATACAATACTATCAATCATAGGATACTGCTCTGTAAAATAAATATTCTTAACAGAAATAACAAGCTTACTAGGGTCATTGGCAGATTCTATGTGATGATGAATGAAAAGAACAGCAGGTGGAGGAGGCAGAAGAATGGAAAACCGCAAGGTAAAGCACTGTCTCTGATGCTGTATAATATATGTATAAATGATCAACCAGTTCCTGACAATACAAAATTGTTCATTTATGCCTGTGATGGTGAACCTTGGCACTCCAGGTGTTCTTGGATTTCAATTACCAGAAGCCCAAGTCAGCACTCCTGCTGATCAGGGATTCTGGAAATTGACATTCAAGAACAGCTGGAGTGCCAAGGTTCACCCTCACTGATCTATGCGGACTACACAGCAAAGGATCAAGCTTTGATGAGGTTGCTGGAAAAGTTACTGGGGTACTTTAAGAATTAGGACAGTATTACAACATCAACCCATGAAGCCTAATCCAAACAAGATTCAAGTGTGTGCTTTCCAACATCAAAACTGAGAGGCAAGAGTTGAGTTGGCTGTCACATGGCAAGGGAATCGACTAAAGCATTATTCAGCACCAGAATGCCATGGTGTGACACTTGACAGGGCGCTCTCTTTTAAGCAGCACTACCTGACTACCAAAGCCAAAGTTAGCACGAAGAACAAAATCATCAGGAAACTCACAAACTATATATGGGGAGCTCAACCATCCATGCTGTGTACATCAACTTTGGCCCTGAGCATCTCTGCTCCAGTATGGAGCACATCCACACACATGAAACAAGTTGATATTGAAAGCGCGGCGCCAAAATGGCCGCCACACTCTTTTTTTGGGGGGCCCCCACCCGGACTCAGACATCCGGGTGAGTTAGGGGGTGTGGCCACCCCTCTATAAAAGGGGTGGCCACGAGGCAGACGAGCTGCCATTTTAGAAATAGCGACGGAGAGGAGAAGTTTTCTCCGTCGGTGTTTGTCCGTAGTCTTCGGCTGTTTAGCCCTTGATCCTTCCTGGCTGGGAAAGGAGGATTAGCACAGAGCCTTTAGCTGGCTGGCTGCTCTGTGCTTTTGGCGCTAGGTTTTCGATCCCTGGAAAGGGATCCTGCTCTTTCTTCAAAGATATGCCTCCCAAACGGAAGGCCCCGGCGATGAAACCACGGCCAAAGGGGAGGACTTTTTCGGGCCCTGCGCAAGACGGGGGGCAGCCTTCAGGTTGGAGGACCAGGGCTGCGCCCCCGCGGCAGGGCACTATCCCAGCCTTGCC
The DNA here is from genome assembly GCA_035047305.1 of Bradypodion pumilum. Classification (NCBI taxonomy): domain Eukaryota; kingdom Metazoa; phylum Chordata; class Lepidosauria; order Squamata; family Chamaeleonidae; genus Bradypodion; species Bradypodion pumilum. The sequence goes on from JAWDJD010000003.1 coordinate 262,241,169, forward strand.
CACCGATACCGGTGGGGTGATTCAGACTGGTACTTGGCAGCCTTCCCCAACCTGAAGGTTTCCCCTCTGGGGTTAGTACCCAAAAAGGCCCCGGGGGGATTTCGTTTAATCCACCAAACTATAACTCACAAACTATATATGGGGAGCTCAACCATCTATGCTGTGTACATCACCTTTGGCCCTGAGCATCTCTGCTCCAGTATGGAGCACATCTACACACATGAAACAGGTTGATATTGCTGTTAATGAAGCAATGTGTATAGTGACAGGATGCCTCAAACCTACACCAATTGAGAAAATATATCCTCTTGTTGGTATTACTCCATCTAAGATAAGGAGAGAAGTAGCAGTGGACACCAAGAGAAATAAACAAGAGAATGGCTCTCGACATCCTCTGAATGGATATGTGCCTCAAGTCTGCTGGTTCAAATCCAGGAGGAGCTTTATGGCAAGAACAAACATTCTTGAGGGCACACAAGTGCAAAACCAAATTAGAAGATGGTGGAAGGAATTCACTGGACAAAGAAGAACATTACAGGAGAATATGGCTGAGGAACCTGACCTTCCGTTTGTCACTTGGAGGACCATGAACAGGCTGCGGTTCGTAGTAACTAAAAGTAACACCAATGTGCTCAAGTGGGGACTACAGGCGGATAATAACATGTTCTTTGAATGTGGAGAGATATAGAACTCAGCTCATTTACTGGTATGCCAACTACTACCAGAAACATGCAGCAATGAAGACTTAATTTTGGTCAATGACAAAGCCAAGAAGGCGGCTTCATGTTGGCAATCCACAGTTTGATATGGACTCAAAAGGAGAAGCAGTTATTATGCAAACAAAGCAAATAAAAATTATCTGTCTGATGAACTGTTTCCTATAAATTATCAACTTTTATCTATATAGAAAAACAGGCAGCAAACTATATAATCTTGTAACACATGTAAAACTAACATTTTTAATGGCATATACCTGTATTTACAAAAAGTTACCTTCATCAAATGTGCGATGTATCTGATAAAGTAAATTATAGTTCAACCCTCTCAAACTGGAATTGTCCAGATGTTTTTAATTGCAACTCCCATCAGCCTTGACCACTGGCCACGCTGGATGGAGATGTAAGAGTTGTACTCTAAACCATCTAGAAGAGGTTGTTTCTATACATCTTTGAGAAGTTATAACACTGTTTTTGATACAATTCCTATTTTCTTTTTTGCTTTACTAAGGTAATTTACCCCAGCTGGCGGGATAGCTCCATAAGTTAGGTATCTGGCTGCAGAGGCAGAGATTTGAGTTCAGTTTCTCACAGTGCATCACAGATGAGCCAGCTTGTGTGACCTTTACAAGCTAGTAGCTTGAAGCTACAAATTCCCAGGATATCCCCAGAAGACGGTAAACACGTTGGAGCATTTGAAAATGCTGGGAAGAGTTGTCTTAAGTCAGAACTGACTTGACACATGACAGTACATTTATTAGTATTCCCACTATTTTTCATAGCAGAACATATATGAAATTTTACCTCTTCAAACTAGCAATTTTTATAGCACAGACTGCCATTTCTTTCTGCAAAACACAATACTAAAATTGCTCAAATCCTGTGGAGTGACTTCGTGTCTGTGTGTGTGTGTGTGTGTGTGTGTGTGTGTGTGTGTGTGTGTGTTAGGGTAGGTGGAAATCTTCAAACGACACTGTGGAGCCCTTGCTTCACAGTGTGTGGGATTTTTACCCACTAAAACCACCTCCCATTATACCCTGCTACCCTGCAGAACCAACGTCAAGCATTACTTCGCAGGGGGCAGACTGGCTGTTAAAAACCCTCCTCCAATTTGGCTACTCGCCCCCCTCAACTATGCCTTTGGCTGCCATCTTCTCAGTCTCTCCACATGTCTAAGTTCCAAGATGACCCCGGCCACATAATTGGACATCGCGACCCAGGTAGTCTCCCTGCTCAACGTCTTGCCGATGATGTCTTTCAGAGATAACTGTAAAATTTCCCATTCTGTAACAAAGCATAGACAGTGAAAAAACACATGCTCTGCATCTTCCTGCACGGGCTGGCAGACAGGACACGAAGCATCAATATCCAGCTTATAGCGGTGTTAGTAGGCGCTGAAGCAGCCATGCCCTGTCAACAGCTGTGTGAGGTAGTAATCTGCCACTCCATGGTGTCTTGTCGACCATGTGTTAATGTCCGGGATGAGGCAATGAGTCCACTGTCCCTTGGTCGGTGTATCCCAGATCTGCTGCCATCGCGCTGTCCTCTCTATCCTGGCTTCCATAGCAATCGTGTATTGTTCCATCACCTGATTGTCTCACCTCCACCAATAAATCTCCGCCCGTTCCTCTGCCATCAGATGGATTGGCATCATATCAGCAATGACAAATATGGCATCTTACTAGACTGTTCGAAATGCCCGAGCCACCCGCAGGGCACTCCTATGGTATATCAAAGTTATTTGTTGCAAGTATGATCTCCCTGCCATGGCTTCTGACCAAATTGGGGCTGCATACAGCAACATGGAACTAACAACGCTCAAGAGGAGTCTTCAGCAATTCTGTCACGGGCCTCCAATATTTGGCATATTCCTTGTCAATGCATTACATACTGCTCCGGCCCTTGCACTCACAATTTGCAAATGCTCATTGAAGCGTAGCCTGGCATCTATCTGGACACCCAGATATCGTAATGACAGCTGCGAGAGTATACTGCAGCCTCCAACAGTAAGGGTGATGGTCTCCCTAACTTTCCTACTGGTCACAAGAACTGCTTCAGTCTTATGATCTGCTAGGTGCAAGCCAGCTAATGGGAGCCACTGATGAATTTTGGCAACACTCTCATTTGTGGTTTGGACAACTTCCTCCAGATGTTTGGTGACAACCACTACTGCCACATCATCTGCAAACCCAACTGTCCTTGTCTCTACTGGCATAGGCAACCGAAGCACCCCATCATACATAATATTCCACAATAAGGGATTGAGCACCGAACCTTGTGGAACACCTCGTGTGATGTTATAGGTTCGAAGTCCAGCATTGGTGAAATACATCAAGGTTTGATCTGTGAAATAACTCACTATTATGCGACTGATGTACTCCGGAACCTCCATCAATCTAAGCGCATCCAGGATACAATCCCAGTTCACTGAATTGAATGCATTTCTCATGTCCAAGGTGACGATAGTGCAGTACCTATTCTTCTTGGCACCTCTCTTCCAATGTTTGCCTTTTATGGCCTTGCGGGCAATATCTACGACTATGTTGATGGCATCCATGGTAGATCTCGCCTTCCGGAATCCGTATTGGCTTTCAGACAATCCATGAGCTCCTTCACTGAACTCCTCCATCTGGTTGCAGATAATCCTCGTCCATCCGGTTGCAGGTTAAAAAGCGGTACAATGGGACCATTGTACAGCTTTTTAACCTGGTCATTACCATCTTATATGGCCTACCCCATGGGTCACTGTCAACCATGTCGCACAACTCCTTCCACATGCAGTTCTTGCTGCCCCTAATGGCTCTCTTCAATTCCCCCCACGCCTCCCAATGTCGAAGCTTCAGAGCCTCATAGTCCTCGCTACCTTGGACACGCTGTGCCTTTTGGTGTGTATGTGTGTGCACGTGCATGTGCAGGCACATGCATGTGTGTGTGTGTGTGTGTGTGTGTGTGTGTGTGTGTGTGTGTGTGTGTGTGTGTGTGTGTGTGTGTGTGTGTGCGTTGGAGGTATAAAACATTTCAAGTAACATATATTTGTGAGGGTATTTTTCTCTCATTTCAATGTGCAAGGTGCTTTAAAAAAGTAGTTTGTTCATCCTTACAGTAACAGCCAGACAATTATAATAGACTTACCCTTTGAATCAGTTTCACAGCTCAACAGATACATTTGCAAATATTTTCTGGAGTGGCAATAGACCCATATTTTATTGTATTTTAGCTTGCCACATACATGTTATGTCATGATCATGTCAAATATGAATTGTGTATTCATATTTTGGTTTTTTTTTAATGTACATAAAGGAAAGTTAAAGTCTTGCCAGACATCCCACTACGGTGATGGAGTAGACCGTACTCAATGCCTAGTGTTGGGCGGCTGTAAATAACCTCACTCCCTAAAGGAGCCAATGACTATGGGTGGATGAGCCCTTTAGGTGGGATGATGGTCCACTCAGTGGAGGAAATGCCACTGGAAACCATCATATTGGGCCCAATGGTAAAATGAACGGAGGAGGAACTCTTATTGCCAATGGTCATGGAGATGGAAGAGGCCATGCCAGATGGATTGGCTGTGAAGGCGCACCTTGATATACTGTGGCAGTCCATTTCAGTCCCGTGTTAAATCTTGCATGTGTCATTTCATACGTACTGCAGGAGATGGCTCTGTGATCATAGTGTGTGGGCTACTTCATGACAAGCTGGGATCCACCTTAAACAAAATTACACCAATGGCATTTTTCCTGCTTCAGGAAAAAAATGTTTTCTTGGATATGAGTTGCAGCTGACAGTGAAGGAAAGAAATCCTTTCCTGGAAACCATTTTCACATACAGTAATGGAAAATCCTAAAATTATAGGGTTAGTGAAACCTGGGTTTCTGAAACAGAACAGATGGCATCCCAATAAATATCAAACAATGGAAACACTGACACATTGCCTGTTTATAGAAATGTACAATAAACATGAAAAGGCAATATGCTTAAGAATGCAGCTAAATGTTGTTTAAAATCAATCATTTGTCCTGAACGAAACCAACTAATGTAACCATGTTACAACAGTCAGTAAATGTTCCCTAAGAAACTGGTAACATTCCCATTTGAAATAAATGACATTCATAAACAAAATGTTGACATAACTACAAAAAAATCCTGAAACTGTTGGCCAGGTGGGGTGGGGGTTGACTACAACTGCCAGAACAGCACAGGCATGCTGGCTGGTGTATTCTGGGATGCAAAGTCCAAAATAGGCTACTTTTGCTGGCTTTTATTCCCATGCTGTTTAATGGGCAATATCGAATGTTATGTAGCGAAGAAGTTGTCAGAGCTACCAAATAGAAAGGATACGTAGCAGCCTGGGAGAAAGCAAATTGGGGAGGGAGAATTCAAGTCAAAAGTACATATATTTTAGATCTGTATATCCCAATAGAAACATAGGTGCTGGATTTAGAGAGTAAAATAGTTAAAGACCTCTGTTCATACACAATTGGCATGTAAATTACTGAAAGTTCAATAGGAGGTGAATAAATTATGGATGTGGATTTTATGGTGACAGGCTAATCAGAATCTAAGCATCTCCGTTTTTCAAGCAAGCCTTCCAGGCCTCATAAATGCCACAGTTGGCTAATACAGTATTCTTGTTCCTGGGAAAAATAATAAAAACATTGAGCGCTGATGCAGTCCTGTTTACATCATATTCCTACTCTAAAGCAATGAGATTGGAAGACTGTGCTAAAACCAGCCTCTGGAATTGGTGGCCAGAGCTGTGAGTTTCAAAACTACAACATTTCTTCTCCTTTCTCCGCTCTTTACCACCCTGACATTTTCCTTATATGGTGAGATGGAGAGTATGCTATCTGGATATCTGACTACTACAAAACACAAACTGCTTACAAAGCAGGAGAAAAGTTAAGATCTGGATTTAAGTCCATTTCAAATGAGTCCATTATTAAGTCCATCATTTATGTTATCTCCTTTCAAAACCCATTGACACCCCTGCCACAAATTAAGAAGTTAGCATAAACATTTGCTATTTTACACCAAGTTGTATATTTTACATGCAACAACAATTACCTATGCAACTTCTTAAACTGGACTCATGAATAACATGGGCTTCCAAGTACCAGTTGAAAGGACTGTAGCAGTTGTATTTGGGCCCAGGCCTTCAGCTAGCATTATAACTTCTGGTCTGAATACACAAGAGGATTCACTCAGAAAAGAATGATTTCTTGGATATGCATGTTCAACCTGATGGAATATTAAAGTTCCAAATTGGGAAGTAAGCTGCAGCATTCTGGACTCACTAAACATCTTATACCATTTTCAAGAACAATAAAGTAAGATTTATTATATTTATTACAATAGCGAGTTCTAAATAAAGGAAGTCCAATATGTTAAGAACAAGAAAAAGAATGGATATTACAAAGGTGAAGGAGCTGAACATGATGAGATAACAAAAGAAAGGATGGAGGTACACTGTCAGATACACTGACAACCAAGATGGGATTCTGTACCTGCTTTGACTAGATTTGTCATGTGAGACTTCATCTTGAGCTGACACCTACCTATGCTTTCTATTTGTAAGTGAGAGGTGAGTGCTGCCACTGTAACTGCATGAAAAAGCAGCACATTGTACTACTAGATGAAACATGGCAAATGAATGCAAGATGTCACATCCCATTGTGAATAAGGAGAAATCTGTCTCTCTTTTATGGAAAAAAGAAAAAGGAAAATGTACTGGTTTATGCGCTGAATTTTCTGTTATGTCATGAAAATCGCTCAGCCTACAATGAACTCTTGACTTTCCCAGCCCTAGATTTTTTAAAAAAATCAGTTCACTGTTTTATCCATACCAGCATAGCTAAGTGTGCAGAGTGCAGAATTACACCTGAAACCCTCATTTGTATAACAGCAGAAAAGTAGGAATCTTCTGAGGTCAGAGGTTAGAGAGAGCAAAATGAGAGCAGCCTTGTGGCATGCTGAGAGAGATTCTGGACCTTGTTGCCAAATTGGGTTGCACAACACCCCTGTTGAGTCTTATTTTTGCCAACCTATGCATGTCCATATCACAGACTGTTTTAATTGGAAAACTTACCAGGCAAAGGGAAAGTATAGATGAATAATAGTAGCTGAGGGGGTGGGGAATAGCCTTGGGTCTCAGAGTGAGCCAATACCCCAAGAGGAAATGACAGAAATATAGCTCTAAATAACCACTTTAAAAATTACATGAGATATATAAATATCCCAGCCAAAAATGTCATCGCATATGATAGCCTCTATAAAAATAGACAACTTTCTTTCTTTTTGATGCTCAAAGAATTGTCAGAAGGTTCCAGAAAGAAATCAACCTGGAATAGTCATCCTGGTAAGTATTTCCCAACCTTTGGTTTTTGGACTTCAGTTCCCAGAATCCTAAGTCAATTTCCCAAAGCACTGATCAGCCAATGTACTGACTTAGGTTTCTGGAAACTGAAGTCCCCCTGTGAGGCATGAGCCACACATTGGGAACCAATGGTCTTCTTCCTCTTTAATCAAATGGCCCATTTTTGGTCCATTGTCTCTGGATTAGCCAGGTGGGAAGGTAATGATCAAGGCAGGTCAGGACACATGACAAGCAAGGGACCAAGTGATTTTAGTCAGCCTGGCCAAAACCATAAAAAGACATACAGTCTTGGGGGAAGATGCTGGGTGAATCCTTCTGCTGCATCTCTGCCTGGCCCTTGCTCCTGCTGATCCCTGCCAGCTGCAATGCTCAACACTCCCAAGACCCAAGTGGGGCTACTTAGACTAAGGAGAAATAATCTTTATTACCCCCCAATACTCCTCTTGGAGTATTTTCCCCATGCATTGGTGGCTCTTCAATCTACCTTAACTTTCCTTTGTGTGTATGTGGTTTGGGAAAAAATATTTCCTCTCTTCCCCTTTTTCTTCCTTGTAGCATCTCTGCAAAGAGTGTACTCGGGCACTGCAGACCCTTATGAAACAGCCTAAATCTAAGAACCTTCTTAGCCATAGAAGTTGTTTCTTGAGTATATTCCCTCTTATTGGTTATGTTTTATTGTGAATCTTTGCTACATTTTAATTATTTTTATTATATAAACTTCCCCTTGTGAATAGCTCTATGTGAGTGTGGAATATCAGACAAATCCATGCCAAGACACGCTACTGCCAAAGTTCAATGATCCTCTATAGCTGTATACATGTGTGAGTTCATACATGTGCTCTGAGAGTGTATCTGTTAAAATATTCTACTAAGTTTATAGTATAGTAATAGTAATAGTATAGTATATTACAGTATATTATATTCTTAATTTCTGCAAATCCTTATTCCAAAAGTTTGACTCATCCTTTCCATTTTAGAGATTGTAAACTCTAAACAAAAGTTTTACTGATTGTAAACTCTAAACAAAAGTTAAAAATGACAAAATGTTGTGGCACCCTAAAGACTAACTGCTTTATTCCAATGTAAACTTCCTTGGATCAAATCCACTTCTTACTACACTGTGATTTATTAAATAATTCATGAGTCTTCCACGTAGGATGCCTGAAACGTTTAAGTAACTCAGTTTGATATGCAGAAGTTTATATTTTAATAGAAAATACAAGAAAAAACAAATATGCTGCCTGAAGAAGATGGCTACCATCTTGAAATAGTGCACTCAGAGAAAACATTTCATCTTACATGACAGAATAAACAGTGAAGAATTATTCAGAACAATGTTTGAAAGCAATCTAAATCGTGCCATTTAAAACTTTGTGTTTAAGGTAGATTATGTTCCTGGAAGACTCCAGATGTGTGGCCCACCTCAAAAATAAGATATATGATTCCTGCATAAATTGACAGAAACAGCAAAAATGCTTCTTTTTCCTTTAGGCAAACATGACACAAGTAGGCCACAAAAAACTTTTAAAGTGGATCATAATGCCTGAAGGCATCAGGAAATAGAGTACAGTGGAACCTAGTATAATGATTGCATTATACAATGAATAAATAGTACAATGAATGGAATTTGAAAAAAATGTTGCATCATACAACAATTTTTGTCATTGTACGATGCAATGCTTCCCTATCATACAACACATTTCTCTATGGGAAAAATCGTACCACAAATTTTTTCTTTGTACAATTTTTCCCATAGAGATATTTGTTGCACGATGTATCCCATAGAGAAATTCGTTATTCGATGCATGCATCATATAGTGATAAAATCATATAACGAATAGCCTCATGGAATGAATTAAATTTGTTATATGGGGTTTTACTTTACTATAAAACAAGGTATATGCCCACCTTCACATATGAATATGAAAAATCTTGCTACCGTCTCAGCTTCTGATAAGTTCAAAACTGATATTGAGAAGCTGGAACACCTCCAGCAGAGGATGATCAAGGATCTAGAAACCAAACCATATGAGAGTCAATAGAAAATATTGGGATGTCTTTAGCCTGAAGAAGATGGTAACCATCTTGATATATCTGAAGGGCTCTCTTGTAGAAATAAGCTTGTTTCCTGCTGCCTCAAAAGGTAGGACCAGAACTAATGCATTCAAAATAGAATAAATGAGATTCCAGTTAAACATTCTGAGAGTAAGAACTGTTCAACAGTGCAAGGGTTCACCTGGAAAAGGTAGTGGATTCTGATTCCTTGCAGGTTTTTAAACTTAAGTTGCATGGTTATCAGTCACAAGATACACTCGCTGTAGATTTATTTTAGTAGTTCAGTGATATACTCAAGGTCCCTTGGATTCCCATCCAGTTCTAAGTCTACAGATATGATTCCTCAACTCTTGTATCCAGCACCAAACAAAGACAGCATTATAGAATCCTAGAACTGTAGAATTGGAAGATTCCAAGGTTGCAGAGTTCAACCACTGGCCAAAACAGGAAATCTAAAGCTAAAGCATCTGACACAGATATTAATTTCTGTTTCAAAACTTCCAGCGAAGCACCTTCCGAAGGAGTCCATTATATTGAAGAGTTTAAACACCAGAAAGTTCTTGCTAAATTATAGTTGAAATCTCCTGCCTTGTTTTTTTTTTTTTAAAAAATAGTCTAAATTCTAGGCTGAAGCTCTGTAGGTCATATCTTATCAATTTGGCTACAGGAATATCATCAGTGACCATGTCAAATGTCTTCCTGAACTTTTAGAAAGACATTCTTCATTACTAAGAAACATGCAAGAAAAGACTGTTATCCATCCATCCATTGCCTTTCTCCTCAAGAGGCAGGGCCGCCATCAAAAATTTCTGGGCCCCATACTGAGCAATCCTATTTGCACACACACACACACACACACACACACACACACACACACACTAATGTCGCACAGTCACTAATGTCTCACAGTAATGTCACAGTTATGGCCGGCGGCAGCAGGTCCCCTGTCAGCTCTGGGCCCTATACAGCAGTACTGGTAGTACTGCCCTGATGGCAGCCCTGTCAAGAGGATCTGTTCACTTAGAAAGATATCTTGCTAATTTCAGTGAAACCTATTGTCAGGTAAGCCTACTCAGAACTGGAACTTAAATCAGGTAGTCAAATAATAATAATAATAATAATAATAATAATAATAATAATAATAATAATAATAATAATAATAATAATAATAATAATAATAATAATAATAATAATAATAATAATAATAATTATTATTATTATTATTATTATTATTATTATTATTATTATTATTATTATTATTATTATTATTATTATTATTATTATTATTATTATTATTATTATTATTATTATTATGTGTCAGAAATTATTCTGGGCTGAAAGGATTTTTGCAGAAGGAAATTCGCTCAGGGGATGTCCGAATCAGGCTCCTTTCATGTCCCCAAGAGCTGGGACAGAGACGGGCGCTCAATCTGTCATGCAGTACCTGGGTCTCAAACCGCCGACTTGGCAGCCTTCCAGCTAACAAGGTGAGCTTCTTAACCACTGAGCCACCGCAGCCACTGGCACTGCGACTAACAGTGACTAACATTGACAGGAAATTCAAGCTGTGTGAGAAAAGTAAAAGGATATTTTAAAAAGCCTTTTTCACTTCTGATGAACATTTCGACATCCACGGCTTCAACATTTCTAGCATACTGTCAGTATCAAAAATTAACTGCAACAGAATGTCAGCCTGTATCTCTCCGTACACATGAAATTGTTATCTCGGTCTGCTTCAGAATATTAGTAAATGGCAAAGGAGGGGAAAAAGCTCATGAAATCTATTTCTGTAAGAGTGAAGATATGAATAGGGACAGGACAGCAAAGGAAAACTGATGTCATGCATCTCTGCAAATGATTCTTCATGTATGTTTTGGAAAGGCTACATTATAAAAAATATATTAAGTGAAATGTTAATCTATGTACCTTGCTACAATAAACATGTCATGTAATGACATAGCAGTTAAAGGGAAAACAATTAACATACAACTGAACAGTTTTTGCTGTGATAGCTCAGAATTGCCAGATAAAGAATTTTGCTTACAGCAGCAAATTTATCATAACTTACTCAGGTTTACAATTTTTGTCCACCTTAAAAAAAATAATCAAAGCAGCAATCAAAATAGGCTTTTAAAAAGTAACATTCCAATGAAAGATCTCTTAATATCCATTTGAAAGAAAATTAGTACGGTAGAGATTACACAACTGAATTTCATTTCAGGGATTAAAGAAAATGTATTGTTAGAAATATTTCTGCATAAAACAAAGAAAACAGAATCAGACAGCATCAGCTGCAGGCAACACCTTTCAAAATGTGAGTACACTCCACAGGATTTATTTCACTGGTAGCTGTTTGGTCCCCAGTGGATTTTTCTTCCCTTTTCAATCTCTGAAGCAGTGAGGTACTAGGGCTTCTCAGAGAAATTCTACCAGATATTCAAATAATTCTCTTTTTTCTCTTTACACACAGAAACTGGAAATGTTGTTCAAGACTTCCTCCTGATAAAATGGTAAGGCACACCAGAGACAATGCGTTTTGCTTTCTCCTTTAATCCCAAATGGATATTTGTCTCCCACACCAGTAAAGCACAAAACATTTGATAGCTCTCCCTGCATTTTGATTCTCATTTAGAAAATGGACTAAAGCTTCCTCAAACTAACCCTTGGTTCTGTCATGCAAGGAGAAGCATTTTGTCATATTCTTGGCAAAAAAGCAAGAGTTTTTGGAGTAAATACAAAATCACACCAATAATGTAACATCTGACAATTACACAAAATGATGACGGCTCTTGCTCTGTTGTATGCACTTTTAAGGATCAGAAACATCTAAGATTGCTTTTGCTGCCCTAACAGTCAGTCAGTCCCTCAAGCCAGCCTGCTTTTTGCATGCTGTACTTCTCAAAAAGGAACAGCACTAGTTTTTGCATAGGTAAAGGTTACCCTTGCTTGAAAGCCAGTCGTATCTGACTCTAGGGTTCAGTGCTCATCTTTGTTTCATAGCCGAAGAGCCAGTGCTATCTGCTTCTGCAGATGTTTGGCAGGCATGACTAGACACCGGAGCACACGGAACACTGTTTACCTTCCCACCGAAGTAGTCCCTATTTATCTACTTACAATTTTTTGCTTTCGAACTGCCAGGTTGGCAGGAGCTGGGACAAAGACGGGAGCTCATTCCATCCTGCAGTATTTGGTATCGAATATTCCCACTAAGGAAACCTTTACTAATTTACAAAAAAAACAAAAACAAATAAAAGTCCTTGCCTACATCTCACCTGGAGGCAAATAATTGTCCAGAGTTTGCAATACAATAAAAAGACAGAATTGTGACAAACTACCTCCGGATTTATTCATTTTCTAATAAACCAGAATTTTTAAAAATGCAGGCTTTGTAGTTGGTTTAATAATACTGGTTTGTTTGGAAGAGACAAGCCCGGTATCTCAGTCATGACACCAGCTATTAAGCAGTGGTGTGCTTATTTGTGTTTCAGCATTACATTTCCCATAATAGCTGCCTGGGGAATTCTTGAAGTTTCAATCCAAAAACACAGAGGTGCATGACTCTGCTTATAAGTTTTTGCTTCTGAGTGGTTTCCACTGCACAGTCACTCTTGTTGAGAGCAGGCAAACAGGGGAAAAGGCATTAAGTAGGAGCAACTGAACAATATATATTTCTCTGATTTTTTTCAATATTTTAAGCTTAGTTAATGGTAAGGTTTTCCCTTGCTCGAAAGCCAATCATATCCGACTCTAGGGTTCAGTGCTCACCTCTATTTCAAAGACGAAGAGCCAGCGCTGTCTGCTTTCTGCAGATGTTTCCGTGGTCATGTGGCAGACATGACTAGACACCGGAGCGCATGGAGCGCTGTTACCTTCCCATCGAAGTGGTCCCTATTTATCTACTTGCAATTTCTTGCTTTCAAACTGCTAGGTTGGCAAGAGCTGGAACAAAGATGGGAGCCAATTCCATCCTGCAGTACTCGGGAATTGAACTGCTGACCTTCCGCCTCCCAGTCAGCATTTCCTTGATTTCCCCCCCCCCCCCTTTTACTGGCAGATGAAATCCAAAAAGCAACTTTTCTAAGCTCTGAGGAAAACTGAAATGAGTCAGAGAAAATTGAATGTGATGATGAAACCAGGAGACCTTTATGGATAATTTATGTTCACCTTAACTTCTTTGTGGCCTGGTGTCAATGTTGGGATTGAAACTTGGACTCGTATAATCCATCTTCATCAGTGCAGCTGTGCATAATTTAATTGTAGTGCAAAAATGTGAAGGGAAGTCTCATTTAACCAACTTTACCTCACCTGTTAAGACAGCGTGGAGCCTTGTTTGGCCTGGTGCCATGCTGGCAGTACTAATGATGCAGCTGAGAGGCCATTTAAACAAAGCACCTTCTGAAAACAACACCACATGGATATGTTTTCCAGCACAGGCTTTCCTCGTGTTTGGTTTCAATGGCCCTCAAAGCATTCTTGTTAGGAAACTGGGTTTTTATCAGATTTGAGAGAAGAAAGAAGGGAACAAACGCTCTTGCTGTTTCAACAGTACATCAAAAAATAAAATTGAAATACTGTATATCATTACAGATAATGTTCATATATTACCACATAAAAAGTGTAGCAATGTGTATAACAGCACCATCTGGTGACTTCATTGATCACAGTAGCATTTTGAAGAGTGGAAGCAACTTTTCAGTTCCATAAATACATCAAGTTAAGCATTTTAGGAAATCGCCAAATGAAGCTAAAGCTTTAGAATTATTTACATAGATTAAAGATCATCTCAAACAGGGTCGTATTATACAGGAGACTAATCTTCTCTGAAGAATATCTTTTAATATAAAATAGTGTATATGGCACATTTATTTGAATCAGGAGGAGTGCAATTAATCTCCTCACCTCATACATTGATTTCCTGTTTGTTTGCATATTTTTTGTTTTAACTGATGTACACCACACAGAGTAGGAAAATGTCCCAAATGGGCAGTATTAATATTTTAATTAATTAATAAGTAAAATGAAGAAATTGTGAAATAAAAGGCATATCAGGGCTTCTTTAGGACAAGGTAGACAACTGGAACAAGCTAAGTTTGTAGGGTGATCTTTTCCCATTGTCAAAATTACTGCCTGTAGGGACCCTTGCCTAGATGGAGCTTGTGAAGGTCCCTAGATTGTCTATTCCACAATGCGCCTTTAGTGAAGCCATGGCAAATTCTGCAGTGTAGGTTTAAGTGTTGGTTCCCCCAAACACAATAAGCACTTTGAAAGATTGTCTGAAGGGGCTATTTTACTCCCATAAGCAATGTGCTTCTTATATAAGGCTGCTGATGCCATAAAAGTCAAAGAACTAACCCTAGCTCATAATAATTGAGTGTCATCAGGTCAATTCTGATTTCTGGTGGCCCTTCACAGAGTTTTCTAGGTAGAGAACACCAAGCAGTGGATTAACATCTCCTTATTACAGAGGTGCCCTGGGACTGTACAGCTCACCTATGACAACACAGACCAGCTGGTTGCCCAGGAGGCACAGTGGAGAACCAAACTACCAATCTCTGGCTCTACAGCCAGATACCTAACCAGTGAACAATCCTGCCAGCTAACACCATCGAAAAACGTGAATAATAGTGTGTGTGTGGGGGGGAATAAAACATAAGATATTATAATAGAAATATTTTCATGCTCCAAAATGTTATTCTGACTGCTGCTTGTATGGTGGTGAAAGTGATCTGAATGGGAGCCATCAGGGTGTGCCCAGACATTTGATAAGGGTTGGAGGCAAGGAAACTGCCAAAGCTAGTCAGATGTGGTGCATTCTGGATCCTGCTCTGTGCAGATGCAAGACCAGTGGTGGGCATCAGCAGGTTCACCCCAGTTCGCCAGAACTAGTAGCAGAAATTCTGCCTGACCCCACCCATTCAAGTTTTGAAATAAAGTAGTCCTAATTTGGGTGAAACACAGGGCTTTCCCCCTAGCCATGCCCACCATACCACACCCACAGTGTTGTAGTATTTTTTTTAGCCCACCACTGTGCAAGACCCATACATTTGAGTCACAGAGACCACCAAGAACAGTTCTTTCACTATGAATTGAATTTTATCTTGCAAAAGCAGTAACACATTTTTAATTGCTACATTTTTTAATTTTTTGCATAAAAGTTACTTCATGTAAAAGGAAGTTGACTTGACAATCAAATTTATTTAACTTGGTTATAAATGTTTCCTGTTTTTATTTAGGAAGCACGCTCAAAAGTAACACAAAGACATTTCCTACTCTTAAATCCATTTATATGTTTAAATAATTTAACAGAGCAAGTAGCTATTGCTAATGTCAAGAAAACATCCTAAATAAGTTTCCCCAACAGTTCCTATTTGCTCTGCAAAAAGCGGAAAAACACACCACAATTTGCATGTTATATTTCCTTACTTCAGCTGTAAATGGTGATGTAATTTTTGTGGTGCTGATTGATTGATTGATTGAGTGAGTGAGTGAATGAGTGAGTGAGTGAGCAAGTGAGTGAGTGAGTGAGTGATTAGACATATGTCTTGGGAGTCCCTGGGTAGTGGACAAGCATAGATAAAACCAGGTATAATAAATCATAACATCAAAATTGAGAAAACCAAAAGAATAGAAACAGGTTAAAATATAAATATGCAATATAATATAAAATAAAGACAGGGCAAATACAAACAACCAGATAAAATATGGTGCAGTTTTGAGTGAATGAGTTCAAATACAGTTTGTGGATATATAACTGGATAATTGTATAAAATAAATTAAAAATAGAAATTCTTCTGTGTTATCTGAAGTAGCATGACAGCTGTGACAATAAAACTACTTCGACACTGCTCTCAATATTACTTGAAGTGATGTGTTTTTTGTTGCAGGTAGCAGAACTAATACAATTACAGTACATTTATGCAAGCTTCAAAGGTAATGCGCTGCTGGTATAGAAAGTAACCATATGCAATTATGATAACTGACCATTCCTTTCAAATGTCACTGAGAATAGCATTGGAGCAACCAGAGCTTCTGTTTACTCTTGTTTTGAAACAAGTTCTCAAGGATGCAGTCCTATGGCCACCTACTTCAACTCAGTGGGATTTCTCAGTAGACATCTGAATATGTTAAGTAAGCTAGACTGGTTAAATACTTTTTTGCCCACATTCCACAGAACTGCCAAAAACACCCAGCAATACTAATGAACTTCATCACAGCAAACTATACCAAATTTACACAAGAAATGTCCTACAGCAGGGGTTTGCAATGGATGAACTGCAGTGGAATGTATTTTTGCATTAAAGATCTATGCTGTGTCATGCAATGGTGATGAAGAAGAGTCTCAGGTACACAAAAAGACATGATTTATTGTTTCAGCACTGCACCCTGTAGTAAGTAACCAATACACATTCATTTAGCTTTGCGTCCTAGGACTGGTACATTATTATTCTGCCAAAACATATGACATATTGCTTTTCAGAGCTGCATGCGACAGAGCTGGACATGTGGGCCTATCTCCTTCATATACAATTTAATTTTATCTGTTCCAAACAAATGAGAAGTCATAGCAAGAGACATGGCTGGTAAAGTGGAATCATAGTGAACCAATGTGGTGTAGTCAGGGTGGCCAGCTTAGCAAGATCTCATGCCTTGAAATGCATGGCACCAAGGTATGGCTTGTGATGTTACAGAGTTAGAAAAAAATACTAGAAAGATGAAGGGGGAAGAGAGTTACTCATTTGCAATAATGATTTATTATATTTACAGCCTGTCTTTCTACCAAGAGTTAGCAGTTAATGCAGCTTGTAAAGATTTTAAAAGAATGAAACAGATAAAAGTCATGTTAGCTAAAAGATAACACAGGTCTGCAACCAAAAAAACTGCATAGGATTTTTTTACTGTTTCTTATAGATTTTTACTTAGTGAAACCGAGAAAAATACTAAAAAAAATCCATCTCGTCAAGTTTTCTTGCAAAACATGTGTTTTTAGTTTAATTTGGCGTGAAGTTTGCCTTTAACACAAAATTTGATATCCTATTCTTTATTCTAAAAACCCTATCCAAAAATTATTTCTTACTTTCATTTAATATTTCTTAGGGCTAGAATCAAGAATAATGCAAAGAGAAAAAAAGAGGGATGGGGGGGTGTAGTCAGTGGTGGGCATCAGCAAGTTCACACCATTTCACCAGAACCATTAGCAGAAATTCTGCCTGGCTGCACCCATCTGAGTTTTGAAATAAAGTAGTCCTAATTTGGGAGCAACACAGGGCTTTCCTCCTGGCCACGCTCACCATACCATGCCCACAGTGTGGCAGTAAAAAAATTTGGAGCCCACCACTGGGCATAGTGTAGGTTTAGTGGTATGAGGAAGCTCAGATGATCATGTCCCAACAGGTTTATTTTGTTTGTAGCGAAAGCTGAACATATCCAGGAATCTCACTGGCTGGGTTGAGCATATTTCGACATGTTCTCTGGGGTATTATAAATGAGTATAAACACACCTACTGTCAGATTTGATCATGTTTCAACATGCTATGTAATTTCAGGATCTTGGTTGTGGTATGAGTCACACTCAGTCACACTCATGACTGTGCTCATTTTTAGTTCTGTATTATGGCTATAAGAGGTTGTATTATTTCTCCGGACAACTTTTGTTTTATTTGTGGTGAATACACTATTAAAAGTCAACAAAGAAACATAAGAGATGTTGTGATGAAAGTGCATTTTGCTTACTACAAGTTGAAACTTTGGGATCAAGACAAAGCATGGGCTCCTCATAAGGTGTGTAGGAGGTGTGAAGAAGATCTTAATTTGTGGTTTAAAGGTAAGAAAACCTCATTCCATTTTGGCATTCCTATGATGTAGCATGAACAGCAAAACCATACTACTGACTGCTATTTCTGTTCGGTAGATGTGAAAGGCTTTAATACAAAAAATAAAAAGACGATATTCACTCAGGTTTTCTCCAAAGATGGAAATCTCGTTTATTGTAGTGATGTTCAAGGGCTAATGAAGTGCTTTGAAATAGAATATCATTAATCTGAGTGGTGCCTATTCATTGATTCAGCTAAAACAGGCCTCAAGGCAGTCTCACTGCATAATGGAAATACATTTGCATCACTTCCTGTAGGAAACTTGGTGCATTTGGATGAAAACTATAATGATTTAACTGTCATTCTTGACAAAATCAAATATCAAGAACATCGCTGGATGGTTTGTGGAGACTTTAAAATACTAACCATGTTGTTAGGCCAGCAGGCAGGTTATACAAAATATCCCTGCTGCCTATGTTTGTGGGACAGTCGAGCCAGAGACCTCCATTGGACAAAAACTGACTGGCCACTTCGAGACACCTTAATTCCCGGCAAAAATAGTTATTAATACGACCTTGGATCCAACAGAAAAGGTTTTATTGCCACCTCTTCATATTAAATTAGGGCTTATGAAGCAGTTTGTTAAATCACTACCAAAAGATGGGGAATGTTTCAGATATCTGTGTTCCAAGTTCCCAAACCTGTCTGAAGCCAAGCTGAAAGAGGGAGTTTTTACTGATCCTGACATACAAAAACTGTTATCTGATCCCCTCTGTTTAGAAACAATGGGAGAAAAAAAGGAAGCGTGGGACTCTTTCAAAGACGTAGTTCACATGTTTTCAGGGAATACTAAAGACCCTCACTACAAAACCATTGTACAACACATGTTGAATGTGTATAAAGCTCAAGGATGCAAGATGAGCTTAAAAGTTCATTTCTTACATGCCCATGTCGACTATTTTTCTGAAAACATGGGAGCCTACAGTGAAGAGCAGGGCGAAAGATTTCACCAGGATGTCCGTGATATCGAGACATGCTACCAAGGAAGATGGAACATCAATATGCTAACTGACTACTGTTGGATGCTCAAAAAGGAAACAGAAAATGGAAAGCCAAAGTGTGTTCGGAGGATCATAAAAGAGAAGAAAAGGTTTCACAGACAAAAAAAGTCAACACGGAATGTTAAGTATATATTATGAAGAAATTGTTTGTTTCATTATAAGAAATAATATGTTTAGTTCAATGTAATAAAATAGTGATTTTCTCATGCTTTTTTAATGCAAAATCCTCATATTTTGCGGGAAAAACTGTATGTGATGGGGGGAAACCGAGGTCATTTTTGCATTCAGCACACTAGAAAACATAAAATTTACCAAAAATATCCTATGCAGCTAATTTTTTTATTATTTTATTTTTGGCAGACCTGTGTTCTGCTTCTTTTTCTTCTTCTGTGACTAGGACAGACATGAAACTGCCAAAATAAAGGCACCTTTTCATAGGTTCATTCAACAGCTCCTTTTGCCTGACCTAGTGTGAGAAAGATTAGTCAGCAACACAATGTTGCCATACATCCGATAGTGGTTCAAAAATACCACAATCTTCGAAGCAGCTCTTTCTGTGTACCCCAGGTAAAAGATATTAAAAGTATATAAATATATCCTACACTAAAACAATTAAAATTAAGCAAAACCATTAAAAACCATTAAAATCACAAAAGTTACAGGTTAAAAACAACACAGCAGGGAAGGATGATTGTTTGGTCTCATTGATTTACACTGTTTTGACAGAATTATACATCACAACAAGGAATTTTAAATCTCTATAAGAGTCCTTGCCAACAGCAAACGAGAAGATGAAGACTTCCCCTGCTCTAAAATCTCTGCAAACTCTCACAACATTTATTTAGCCATGTTTCTCTTCTGAAAGACAGAACATGGACACATATACAAACACACACGGAGAGAGAAGGCTCAGTAGAGCTGGGCTGGCTGACTGCTAAGGAAAATCCAAACAATATCCAGTGCTTCGAAGTAACAGTCAACTAAATTTTTGTGAAATATCCTTGGCAATGCAAAGACCTTGTTAAGAAAACCAGGAAGTCCCTATTTGTGTTTGAAGGGAGAAGACAAACAAAGATTACATGTCTACACAGATGTTTTAGAGGCAACTGGAACTGCTTCAGGGTTGACTGATTATGGAAATAGACTCTAGTTCCATTAGATCAGTGTTTCACAACCTTTGGTTTTTGAACTTCAATTCCCAGAAGCCTAATTCAGTACATTGGATGATCAGTGCTTTGGGAAATTGACTTATGCTTCTGGGAAATGAAGTCCAAAAACCAAAGGTTGGGAAACATTGCATTAGACTGTTATTTCCATGAAGAAAATCGAAGTAATTGAGTGCAGAATCCAGTGAATGCCCAGATTTTATTTCTTCTTTTGTGTCTAGGTCAGACTTTAAACTGCCAAAATGAAGCTACCTTTTGGTTAATTCATTCCGCAGTTCACAGATAATGAGATAACATGGTGACACAGAATACAAACTCCATCCCCCCCAAATGGTCTGACAGTAAAACAGTGGTTTTCACCCTTTACACCAGGACTTACATCTCTATAGATTTACTAAGTGCACACTATACCTGAGGAATTTTTCCAGCCTCTGCACTGCTGCTGGGATCGTGGAAGGGTAATGTGCAGTTCACAAGCATTGCTTTTCTCTAGAGACATGGGTGCCCAGATTTTTTAAGTATCCTCAAAATATTTTCCCCTTCCTCTGGCACTGCTTCCCATGAGATTTGTCTTGCTGCCTGAAAACCTGGGGAAGCACAGCAATTTCTTGAGATTACAGCTGATGCCTTTAAAACTCAGTAACCCTAGGTGTACAAATTGGAAAGGTCTATTTATTTATCTTCTCTTTCCATTATGATAAACAAGACTAAAAACAAGATTTAAAAGCAGAGCAGTGCAGAGGCATGGCAGGTAAAGTGTGTCAAGCAAATGAAGCAGAGTAAATAGACAGCAGGAAAAGTACCAATACAGTCTTACAGGTAGTCAATGTCAATTGCTACTGAATACAGTACTGGGACATGACGTTAATGATTTTATTTTTATTTATTTATATTCAAATTTATATGCTGCCCAATCAGGTGAACCTGACTCTGGGGGGCTCACAACAAGTTAAAACACACATAAAACAATACAACCAATTAAAACCCAACATACCCACCCACCTACCCCATTCCTCTTAAAAACCCACATTAAAAAACTGCCTTCATTGACAATTAAAAGAAATGGGGGCTTAATTTATAAGCCAACAGGCGGGGGCCACTCTTCCATCTGGGCCCCACACCTGCCCCGCCAACCAGGTTTTTAGGTCTTTTCTGAAAGGTAGCAGCTCCATCTGCTCCCGCAACTCTACAGGCAAGAGGTTCCACAAGGCCGGTGCGGACACGGAAAAGGCCCTCCTTCGTGTACCAGAGAGACAGGCCCCTCTGGCAGATGGAACAATTAGGGAGCCCCTCCGATCTGCTCTGGTTGGACAGGCGGACACTCTTGGGACAATGCGATGAAGATATAACACTTGTATATTTCTTGCAAATACTGTATTCAAAGCAATTCACTTGCATTAATTATAACAACCTTGAATACAATAACCTGCAATAACTAGTGCCTGTTGGTTCATTTTTACTACACTTCCAACTGGTAGCTAAGTAAATTGAATGGCTTTCTGAAGGGCTTTTCCTACTAGCATTTGTGCAGGTGTGCAAATCCTTTCAGACAGACCATTCTCTCAGTTCCATCATTTCACATGCATTTGGTGGAAATTCAAGAACAGATCTTCTCAACAGCAGCAATCTGCTACAATACACATATACATCCATCTCGTGAGATTCTATTAATATTCTCCTAAAATGCAGCTGTTCCTGAAGAATGAGTTCTCTCATTGAGTTGATGTGGGTGGGGAAGAAGTTTAATTCAGCAAAAATGCAAACATATCAAATGTTCATTCAGAATGGCCATTCCTCCCATTTCTTCTTTGAAGATGAGAAAATGGATAATGCAGTCTATCAAACTATAATTCATCTAGGGATCTTATTGATGTTTTGATCAAAAAGAATGTCTTTCAAGTGAAGCTACTGTATTTCAAGAAAATCCTTCATTAGTAATTCCATGATAGATGCTTTAACAACTGAATGAACTTAGAAAAGAGTTTACAATGGGAAGGCAATGGTGTGGATGAGTACACTCATAAGACATACATCATTAGTTTAACATCTGGACGTATAACTAGTCAATTAGATTCTCCATTTGTGTCAATTTAGGATGGCAGAAAAAAGAACCATATGTAATTCAGGTATAAGCAGTATTAAATATTATAGAGAAAAATGCAGTTAACCATAAATAATATCCCTATTGTTTTTAACATATTTAAATCTACTTCATGGTACAAAAATGTTGATGAGAGCCTACAGTGGGGAATCAAATCCCAACCTCTGGCTCCACATTCAGATACCTAAACCACTAAGCCAGTGATGGCTAACCTTGGCACTCCAGCTGCTGATCAGGGCTTCTGGGAATTGAAGTCCACAAACAGCAGGAGTACCAAGGTTAGCCCTCACTGCACTGAGCTATCATGTTGCCACCTAAAGGGAAAGGCAGCCTGTGTAATCATGGACAAGCTGTATAGTTTTTGGGTGTCACCAGAAGAGGAAATGTTAAACCACTTCTGCGTATTCTCTACTTTAGAAAACTTTGCAAAGAGTTGCTACAACTCAGAATTTATTTGATCACACACACTTATTATTAAATCTGACCTAACAGACAGGAAAATGGAAAAAGCAAAAGAAACAAGACAGACAAGGCCGTAGCCAGGATTCTAGATGTGGGTGGGCGAATATTTTTTTCAGGATGAGTAACAATGTCATATATATGTGTGTGTCATCATATATATAAGCAGCTAGGAGTTTCAGGGTGGGCAAACTGCTAACTCCCCCTGGCTATGGCCCTGAAGCCAGATAAATGTCTCCACCTACTTCCAGTTGTGAAGGGGGCACAGTAGATATTCAAACATGTTTGTCTTACAGTGGTTTCCTTCTAAGGTGTAACCATATTTCTGGCTAAGAACAACAAACTGGGAATTTAAATTCCCCATTTAAAAAATAATGTCTAGCTGTGAATGCTGGACAGTTTCTGTATTATTTGAAGCTCATGGCTTTTTGTTAGGTGGAGAATAACCATTCACTAGGCAAACATTGTACAGTACTCACATGTCTGGAGATAGTCTGGATATAGTTCAATATGTAGCACAAAACAAAAAACTGACAATAAGTTAAACCAATGATTCTAAGAAAACTTCAATACACACATGACCTCCCAAATAACATCAACTTAGCCACGATGAACATGGAAGCTCTCTACATGGACATCCCACACAAAAATGGACTACAAGCCAACTACAATAATACTGTACCATTGAAAATAAAGATGAAGCATACATAGTCACCATCCTCTGCAACTTTGTGCTCTCACACACTATTTCAATCTAGAATATAATTTTAACTGCTGTGCCCATAAACTGTTTCTCTATTTGAGGCACTGTACATTGATGGCATATTTTTGATCCCAACCCATGGAAAGGAAACCTTAGAGAAATTCCACCAGAACTTCAATAACTTTAATCCAAATATCAACCTCAGCCTGGAAACCAGTCTACACAACAAGAACATTTCCTAGACACCACTGTGAAGCTACAAAATGGACATCTCAGTACCACACTATATTGAAAACCCACTGATTGATACACCTATCTGCAGGCCTCTAGCTTCCATCCAGATCAGACGACAAAATCCATTGTTTTCAGACAAGCTCTCCAGTACATCTGTTCAGACACACAAGACAGAGACTCCAAGCTCAATGATCTACAATATTATCTGGTGATCAAAGAATCAGCTTCCAGCAGTCTGTAGTTCTTTCTTCAACCCTATTTTGAATGGCATGATCTGATATTATTCAAGCAATGTAGAAACAGACACAACTGTGTTGAGCAAAAATGTGTAATATCTAAATACTGCATCACAGTGATCTTCACTAGGGCATTTTTTTAATAAAATAAACCAATATTTCTGCACTGTTGATTTTATTAAAGACTTTACAATCTGTGCTGTTTGGGATTATTTGCCCTTTCCAGTTTGGGAAATAAAACAAAATAAATTTTAGAAATAATGGAAAGAAGTGGGATCAAGATAATGGGTCTAGCCAATATAAAACACAAAGGACATGGGAGTAAGAAGGTCCATAAAGGTTATTTGTTTATTTACTCAGAAGGGAGTGGGCTTCTTGGTACATTGTCACATAGCAAATGCATACAAGACATTAACAATTATTTGGAAGGAATAATAATACTATCAATCAAGAGAGGAGAGCAAATTGAAATGTATGTACAATTATATGCTCTATGTAATGATAACTACATAGAAGAATAAAAGGATCAGTTTTTCAATGAACTACCTGAGGTGATAGAGGACATGGAAGCTGATAGCACATTATATGTAATGGGAGATTTTAATAGTAGGGTAGGTACTAACAGAGAGGGTATGAACAGTTCATTGGCCCACATGCTGCAGAGAACAGTGAAAGGAATGAGAATGGACAAAGGATACTGGGATTATTCAACCAACACCAGCTTTTTATCACCCACACTTTTTTTGAAATCACAATTCACAATGTTATACATGGTAGAAATGGAATTATATCACCATTAAAAGCCAGATTGATTACATATTAACAAGAGTTAAAAGAAGATTTAGAATACTCGATGCAAAAGCAAACCCCAATGGACCGTCATAAAATTCTGGAGTTAACAGCAAGAAATGATAAATCCAATATAAAAAAAGAGGATCAAACAAAAACCAAGAATTAATTAAGATGGCAGAACTGAAACAAGGAGAAATAGTAGAACAGCTACAGTGGAAAGTGGAGATAGTATTTAACCAACTGCCACCACAGGTAAAGAATGTGGAGGATAAATGGAAGGGATACAAAACAACCCTGCTTAGCACTGCAGAAGAACTATGTGGAAAAAGGAAAACTATAAGAAGTTGGGATAGGACCAAACATGATGTATGGTGGTGTGAAAAGGTTAAGAAGCAGTAAAGCTGGGGGGGGGGGAGAGAGTTATATAAATGTTGATTAAAATTAAGGAGGGAAGAAGGCTATAAACTATAGATTGCAATGGGATAACAAAACAAAACAAAAAACAAAATAAGAATCCTGGGAATGCTTCAGAAAGTCATTAGCAGATAATGGGAGAACAGGCCCATTAACATTTTTCAAAGTGGTTAAAAGTATATGAGAAAGAAGAGAATTATAACCCCACTGAAATAGTTAATGACAAGAATGGAAGACCACTAATAGATCCATCATAAATTATAGAAAGGTGGAGAGCACACTTTAAAGAACTCCTCAACCCCTTAGGAGAGTGCAACAGTAAAACAGTAAACAGTAAAAACAGTGCAACAGTAAAACAACACAAAACTATAAAACAATACAGTAGTGCCAGAACCAGTAATGTTAATTGAAGTAGCAAAAGTCCTTAAACTTCAAATCCCAGAAGCCCAAGTCAGCCAAGACATGAAACTGCCAAAATGAAGGCACATTTTGGTGAATTCATTCTTATAGAGATCATACCTGTGAAGTTTTGGGTTTGAAAATATTGGAAATTTTGGGCCATGCCCCCTCCTCCCCATAATCTAGGCACATCCAAGAGCCTAGAAGACGAGGAGCCACCAGAGCCAGGGAGGAGGTAAGTACTGTAATTTTAAATCCTTTCCCCCATCCACTCCCACATCATTTCATAAGATGGTGATTTTTTAATGGAACTGTTTTTTACACTTATATCAGTTAATTGTCTACTGTCTTAGCCTTGTGTACCTCAATTTCATTTTTAAAAATCTGTCTTTAAGACAGGACCACTGAAATATCCTTTTTATGTTGTATGCAAATATACTTGAAGCCGATTGGCTCATTGTCTCTTCCCTTTAACACCCTCTTTCCCAGGAAAGAGAAGAGACAATGAGCCACCACTAGCTCTACCACTGGATGTTTTGATTTTAGACAAACCAACAACTTCCCTCCTCTCACAAAAAATGGATTGCCAACAGCTTTGTTCCCTGGACAGTTGGAATCAGGGCCATAGCCAGGATTCTAGATGTGGGTGGGCGAATATTTTTTCAGAGTGAGCAACAAAGCCTCTATTCAATGCATTCCTATGAGAAATAAATGCCTTGCCAGGGTGGGCAAACTGCTAACTCAGGGTGGGCACAATGAGAAAAATATAGATTTGTTTTATGTATGCAACCTGTTTTCTTAAAACTAATTTCTGTATCAATTAGTTTGTGGAAGAAGAAATGTTTTCAATAATGGCAAAAGCAAAAAAAAAAGATTTATGAAATACAAGTGTAGTCTATCCTTAAAATCTTGTACAAGGGTATTTGATTCTTAAAATCTTCTCTTTCCTAGTTAAAATAGCTGGTATACAAAATAATGCACTAAAACTATCTAGAATCCTTAGCCTTGGAGAACAAGATCATGAGATTGTGGGAGACCTTTTGATGCTTTTAAAAAAAGAAAACATGGGAAAAATTCTCCTTGTAGTCTTCTGCATTATAAGATAAAGAAATAGGGTCAGCAAATGAACTCGGCACTTCAAAACTAAATTTCACTGCCACTAATCCAGTAAAAGCAGCGATTATACCAGGCACTACTTCTGTGTGACTACTTCTGCTGGCAGATACAACTGAAGAAATTATCCTCTTACACAAGACATGCCAACAAGTCTGGAAAAGAATACTATCAATCTACCTACCTAGCACATGGGAATGTTTCTGCACACCTAAAGGTCTGCGTAAAACCTGACATTTGATAAGGTCCACACGTAACACACAGTGTGATGTTTGGATTCCACCAATTGTGGCCTTTTGTAGCCTGAAATATTGAGGCACCTTGAAATCTCTCTGCAATATTAACAGCAACTGGATGGGGTACACAGTGAAAACTACGATTTTTTTAAAAAAACACAATTGGGCGTACCTTGGTGTTGAGTCTGGCGCTAAAGAAGTATTCTGACCAGCAGGATCAGGTCAAACACAGTGATTTATTATTCAGCTCATAGATACCGGACTGGGGAACATGTACAAGGTGGCCAGCTTATATACAGTGAGAATGGCAGTTACACAGGTCGATACATTTCGGCGGGCTTCCGGAGAAGCGGGAAAGTGTGTACTGATGAATCAGCTATTTAGATAGACATTTGAAAATGGTGCCTTTGCAAAAGGCACGCGATTCCACCGTAGACTTTACGGTGCTCATAGCGGTTATAACAAATAACGCTTAGACATAACACTTGGGCAATGGGCACCTTGTATCAGCTAATCTTTCTTACACTAGGTCAGGTGAAAGAAAATATGAAATGCCCTAATGTCTGCTGTCCCATGTTAAGGCTTTTTATCTTTACATACAATGACACTTTCTTTCATAAAAGCAGCTATATAATTCGTTAATATTATAGTCAAGCTTCACCTCTCAGATTCTTAAAGTGAGAGTCTGCAAACCACCAGTGCCACTGCACAAGCAATCATTCTCCATAGCTTATATGTGAGTTTATTTCATATGTGCCCAGCATGAGGGTCCAGTGTTTTATAGGGAGATAACACAGGAGGCTGACAAAATTAAAGAAGAAACAGAAAAAAGGAAAGGCAAAATATTATGCCACTGAAATGATTTATTTAAGCTTTTGTGAGCTTTTGTGGATCAAATCCAACTCAAACAATTGTCTCAGGTGGATTTTGTACAGTTCAGCCTGAAATAAATCTGTCTTTAAAGTGCCACAAAGGTTTTCTTCTTTCACTTTTATCACTTTTTAATTTTCCAAGGATGCTTTTTTTAGCACATAGGAAGTGTTTGTCCTTCTTAAGGAAATACCAAAATGAGACTATAATGCGTCTGGATAAGCATGCAAAATGTTCTCGACTCCTGCGAAAATAGCTAAAGCTTCATTATGAAAAAGAAAATTGTTTCATTTTAATTAAGATCAAAGTCCTAGGAAAAAAGGCAAAAGATAAGCCAATAGTATTAGACAACACATGTTTTAGGAAAGCTAAAGTCCCAAATGCCAAGGAATGAAGTAATGAAAAGAAAACTCTGTTCATTGTGGAGAATGAGTATGAAGTCAGAAGTCAATATCTTCTTGTCAATGGGCAGTGCTTCATCATGTTGGCAAATTCACTTGTGTCTTTATCCAGCAAATGATTCAGAAGCTCTACTATGCTAAGAAGATGAAATTAAAATTGAGCAATACTGTACTAGAAATTCCCAAAGCTTTATTGTTCTGGGGTCAGTCTTTGCAAACTTCTCATTCATTCTTGCTTGCTGACATCCAACCCCCACCCATTTCACTCCTCAGGCTCTTGTCTTTCCTCTGATTATCTATGGAGCTCTTCTGCGCCAATATTCATTAGAATTATAATTTTCCTTTTAAAAATATGTAACCTCATTTATTTCAGATAGACTATATGTAATT
Organism: Bradypodion pumilum; assembly: GCA_035047305.1. Lineage (NCBI taxonomy): Eukaryota > Metazoa > Chordata > Lepidosauria > Squamata > Chamaeleonidae > Bradypodion > Bradypodion pumilum. The sequence continues at coordinate 262,269,698 of JAWDJD010000003.1, forward strand.
GCCTTTGGCTTTCTTCTCAAATTTTCTGCCTTTCATTTTATTTTTCCCATTGTTTCTTTCTAAATTAAATTGTCAGCCTTGATTGTCTTTATGTATTTTGCACAAGAGCTGAATTTAGGGGCATCTCACAAATAATGTTATTATTCATTCTCCAGTTGTATGTTACAATCCACAAAATTATATTTTATGTAAGATTGAATTTTTATCCAAGAAGAGTGTGGAAAAGGAAATTACAAAGGCTGGCAGAGGCACCTCTTTGCACTATCTTTGCAAGGAACAGAACTTTCAGGTCCAATCATATGCCATCTTATGCAAGCTACAGGAAAGCTACCTGCCACCTCCTGTGGCCCATATGAAATGAGATGTGCAAGATTTAACACCAGGACTGCAATGGACTGTCGCAGCCTGAGGGTATTATCAAGGTGCGCCTTCACAGCCAGTCTAACTGCATGGCCTCTTCCGCCTCCATGATAATTGGGAATCAGAGTTCCTCCTCTGCTCATTTTGCCACACTTTGCAAAAAAATGTAGAAAATATATAAATGAATTCAAGAAAGGAAAGATTTCGCAAAGACAACCTCTAATCTCAGAATAAATTTTTGGAAAATTTTCCATTTCAACCAGCATAAACATATGGGAAGGGATGCGATAGGTGAAATCTCTTCATCCTTGACCATAGCTAAATGAAAGAGCCTCATAGGAACCCCTGAAAGACAAAGAAACAAGAGAAAAAGAGGTAACAGTAGGAGAGATCTCAGAGGATGGCTGCATGTGTATTAAATATAAAAATGAAAGCCAAGATATACTCTAAGTACAAATTTTACAAATAGTTAAATGTGCAAGAAGAGGTTTTGAGAAGCTAGTACTAGGGCTTCTCTACAATAATAAAGGCGGGACAGTGGTGGCTTAGTGGTTAAGATGTTGAACTTGATGACTGGAATGTCGGAGTTTGATACCCGAGTGCTGCATGACAGAGTGAGCTCCGGTCTCTGTCACAACTCCTGCCAAACTAGCAGTTTGAAAGCAAGAAATTGCAAGTAGATAAATAGGGACCACTTCTGGCTCTTTGGCTATAAATGCTGATGGGAGCAGAAAAGACGGCAAGGGTGTAACCACAAGGGAGATAAAGGAGAAACCACCCTGAGAATGAGGAGTCGATGAGATAAAATCAAAAGTGGTTTAATATCTAGAGCAGAGCAACCCGGTCAAACTGTAAGGGGAAAGTACGAGAGAACGGGATAAAACTCAAAATATCATGCTGGTCAAGCTAAATGTAGAATAAAGCAATCATAATGACAATGATGTAAAATCGCAGTCATCTATAAATCAGAGAGTATCCCGAATACATATCAAAGAATCAATATAACATGTAGGACAATTCTCTGGACACAATAATAAAATAGATAAGTCTGTGAATGGCACGATATAACACAGAATATATAAATGCATCAAGTCCGAGTCATAAAGTCTGAGATAAGAATTCCAAGCAGAAGAGTCCAAGCAGAAAAGTCCGTAAGAATCACAAACAGTCGAGGGTTCGGGTGCTACAGCAAAAGTCGAATTACAAATGTGGCAAGAAGGTAAGTCGTAGCAGAAAGGTAAATAGTCAGTCGTCCATATCCTTCTGGTAAATGGATATATCGAAGTTCTTTGTCAAGACTCTGCAACAGTCAAGCGTAATGAGACTACTAGTACACTATAAATACATATTAAATACAGTCTAATATTCTTGAACAGCAATATTCTAACAAAATACAAAAAGGAGGTACCTGAATAATAACCAGACGCACTCTATACGACCTTCTCAGTGTAGTTTCATATTCGGTCAAAGCGTTAAGAGGTAGTAGTACGAAACTCTAAATATAGTTAACAGCTAGCACATGCATACCATCCACACCTGTAGATCATAATGAAACCGAGATACTCTCTCTTGACGTTAAAGACACAGCCTCTGTATAGGTGGAAATCAAAGTAATACTAAAGAAAGGCTGAAAGATCATGATCAGTATTCAAACCCCTAGGGGTAAGGGTGGAAAATCGGTGGATGTAAAAGGCTTCTCATTGTAATAAAAAAATGTTGTTTATCCACACTGTGAAATTTGCAGGGAAAAAGCGTTTCAAGTATCACCACTTGCATATCCATGAAAGAATGTTTTTTATCATTAAAGTGGGCAACAAGGGGAGCTGTAACCACGTTTCTGATACGGGACTGATGTTCTCCTAATCGGGTCTTCAATGGTCTACACGATTGTCCAATATAAGCAAGTTGATATGAACTTAGGATCATATATACAGAATTGCTGGTATTACAGTTAGAGAAAGAAGATAGATGTAGTTTGAAATTACTACTGGGGAGAGTGACAAAATTAGTCGTCCACATAAATCAGCAGAAAGTGCAATGCCCACAAGTATGATGTCCCGCGGGAAATCTCACAGTGGAGAGAGATTTAGGCATGTAGTCTGTACTCGAAACCATACCCACAATGGTCCTGGTTTTACGGAATCCAATAATGGGTTTGTCCTGACAGCCCGGAACCATGTCAATGATGTGCCAATGTCTAATGACAATATTCTTGATTTTCTGGGCTAGAGGTGTGTAATCTAGTGACCAAATAATGTTAGAATCTGAAGAGTTAACACGGCGCTGAAATAAAGTATCTCGGGGTCTAGAGCTCACTCTGGTGTAAGCAGATTGAATAATCTGGTCCGGGTAGCCTCTGTGGCATAAAGACCGATGGATATTGGAAGCAGCCTTATGAAAATCAGAGTCCCGGGTGGAATTGCATTTGGCTCTGAGAAACAAATTATAAGGGATGTTAGACTTAAGAGTGTGTGAATGAAATGACTTGTACTGTAGATAGGCATGACTGTCAGTTGGTTTTTTGAACAGCTTCATGTTGAGCTTGTTATTGAGAATAAAAATCTCCAGGTCCAAAAAGGGAATGGATTGGGAATTGACGGAGTGTGTAAAGGTTAAATGATCATGAATAGAATTAATCCAGTGAATAAAGTCTTGTACAGCTGTATTGAATACAAAAAATAAATCATCGATGTAACGTTTGTAAACTGATATGTACATGAAAAATGGATTAACAACAGGGTTAAGTAAAAATCATTCATATAAATATTTGCCACCGAGTGAGTGAAATTGGCCCCCATGGCCACCCCTTGTGTCTGTAAATAAAAAGAATCCAGAAAATGGGAAAAATTGTGCTCAAAAGCAATGTCCACCAAATCCATGAGAAAGTAAGTGGGTGGATCCGCCTGGGAACGGGAAGATAAATGATGTTCGATTAGCTGACGCGCATCCTGTAATGGTATATTTGTATAAAGAGAAGAAATGTCCATAGTAAGCAAAACACAATTGTCAGGAACGGCAGTATATTCTAAGGATTGTATGAAGTGTGAGGAGTCCTTAACATAAGATGTCCCAGAAACAAAAGGTCGGATGTGATAATCGATGTATATGGAAATAGGTTCTAATAGGGAGTTATTGGCAGCGATGATAGGTCTGCATGGTATGCGGGTGGAAGAAGGGTCTAATTTATGAACCTTAGGTAAGAGATGAAAAATCGGTACACGTGGATGTTTGTTGAGTAAGAAACGGAAAGTACTCTCGGAGATATAGCCCAAGGCTAGTCCTTCCTGAATGACTATCGAAATAATATTAGACAGGTGCCTGGTTGGATCTTAGTCCAAAGCCTGATAGAAGTTGGGGTTAGAAAGTTGAAAGCTTGCCTCCATGAAATAATCAACTTTGTTCATGAGTACTACCCCTCCACCCTTGTCGGCTGCCTTGATGATTAAATTGGGATCTTGGCCCAAGTTGTCCAGTAGCCGTAAGTCATTCTGAGTCAAGTTAAAGGAACAGCATGGATTACTTTCTAGGGCTGTAATGTCTCTAAGAATCACTTTTCTGAATGCCTCAATTGAAGCATTCTCAATGGGGGGTATATAGGTGGAGCGAGGCGAAAAGATATGCTTAGATCGACCTGAGGTGTCCTTAAAGAAAGCCCGCAGCTTTAGAAGTCTAATTAATTTGAAAACATCCACCCGTGTTTTAAATGACCAATATTTGGGAGTGGGAACAAAACCCAAACCCAAATTTAATAATTCGATCTCCCTTACCGTGAGAACTCTATTGGACAAGTTGAATACCAAGGATGGAACTATTTCTTCTTGTTTTGACAGGTGACGCGTTGTCCTAAAAAATCCCCACCAGAAGAGTTTTTAGAAACAGAGGGTTGTTGTTTGTTGCGGTGGAGTCTGAAGTTGTAGGGATCTCGCGGTTGCTCGTCAGTGGAAGAATCGGCTATGTCGGAATCCGTATTCTCAAAATCTGTATCTTCAAGTGGGCGGCGCCATGTTACTTGCTTGTGAATGTTTGGGCGCGCAAACTGCCATTTGTAAATGCGGTTAGTTTTGTAGTCATTGCGATCCCTATTTAATTTTTTGTTCTTGAACGTTAACAAGTTGTTCCTAAATTCTTGTAATTTGTTTTCGAGAGCATCCATCTTATCCGACATAATAGAGGACCCTGAAGGTGAAAAATTATCTTTGATCTTCTTGATGTCAGCCTTTAATATATCAGCATCGTTGTTGCACTGGTCGATAATCAGCAGTATCAGATCGTAAGAACACCTATCCAGTATTAAGGTCCACTTATCTAAAAAGTCCTTGTTATTGGAAAATAAGGTAGGACCTTTAGGCATCCTAAGCCCTCGGGGTATAATAGAATTTTTATAATATTCACATAGAAAAGAGGAATGAAGATTCAGCCTAATACGTTTTTTTCTCAAGAGACTGTAAGTGGTCAAGGTCTTCAGTATCGGTGTCCGTAGAGGGAAGTAATGGTGCTGTGCTGTTGAGAATGGGGTCGCGTTCTGACTCCGAGAATGCAAATCCTTTGTCAGTCATTTCCGTAAGGAACTAACAGGAGCAGAAAAGACGGCAAGGGTGTAACCACAAGAGAGAGAAAGGAGGGTATGGTTTCAAGAACAGACTGCATGCCTAAATCTCTCTCCACTGTGAGATTTCCCACGGGACATCATACTTGTGGGCATTGCACTTTCTGCCGATTTATGTGGACGACTATTACTATCCCCAGTAGTAATTTCAAACTACATCTATCTTCTTTCTCTAACTGTAATACCAGCGATTCCGTATATATGATCCTATGTTCATGTCAACTTGCTTATATTGGACAATCGTGTAGACCATTGAAGACCCGATTAGGAGAACATCAGTCCCGTATCAAAAACAACATGGTTACAGCTCCCCTTGTTGCCCACTCTAATGATAAAAAACATTCTTTCATGGATATGCGAGTGGTGATATTTGAAACGTTTTCTCCCTGCAAATTTCACAGTGTGGATAAACAACGTTTTTTATTACAACGAGAAGCCTTTTACATCCACCGATTTTCCACCCTTACCCCTAGGAGTTTGAATACTGATCATGATCTTTCAGCCTTTCTTTAGTATTACTTTGATTTCCACCTATACAGAGGCTGTGGTCTTACTGTATATGTGTCTTTAACGTCAAGAGAGAGTATCTTGGTTTCATTATGATCCACAGGTGTGGATGGTATGCATGTGCTAGCTGTTAACTATATTTAGAGTTTTGTACTACTACTTCTTAACGCTTTGACCGAATATGAAACTACACTGAGAAGGTCGTATAGAGTGCGTCTGGTTATTATTCAGGTACCTCCTTTTTGTATTTTGTTAGAATATTGCTGTTCAAGAATATTAGACTGTATTTAATATGTATTCATAGTGTACTAGTAGTCTCATTACGCTTGACTGTTGTAGAGTCTTGACGAAGAACTTCGATATATCCATTTACCGGAAGGATATGGACGACTGACTATTTACCTTTCTGCTACGACTTACCTTCTTGCCACATTTGTAATTCGACTTTTGCTGTAGTACCCGGACCCTCGACTGTTTGTGATTCTTACGGACTTTTCTGCTTGGACTCTTCTGCTTGGAATTCTTATCTTGGACTTTATGACTTGGACTTGATGCATTTATATATTCTGTGTTATATCGTGCCATTCACGGACTTATCTATTTTGTTATTGTGTCCAGAGAATTGTCCTACATGTTATATTGATTCTTTGATATGTATTCGGGATACTCTCTGATTTATAGATGACTGCGATTTTACATCATTGTCATTATGATTGCTTTATTCTACATTTAGCTTGACCAGCATAATATTTTGAGTTTTATCCCGTTCTCTCGTACTTTCCCCTTACAGTTCGACCGGGTTGCTCTGCTCTAGATATTAAACCACTTTTGATTTTATCTCATCGACTCCTCATTCTCAGGGTGGTTTCTCCTTTCTCTCCCTTATAAATGCTGATGAGCACAAAACCCTAGAGTCAGATATAACAAGCTTTCGAGCAAGGACGACCTTTACCTTTACTATAATAAAGGCGATTAGCTCCTAGGTCAGTCCAAAAGATAAACATTTTACATTGTAGTGCAAAAGGTTTTGGCCACTGAGTTGGCATAAATGGAAAGGTAAAGGTCTCCCTTGCTTGAAAACCACTAGTGTCCAACTCTAGAGGGTGCTGCTCATCACCGTTTACAGTCAAAGTGCTAGCACTGTCTGCAGACGGTGTCTACAGGCATTTCTATGGTCATGTGGCAAGCATGACTAGATGCCAAAGCACACAGAATGCTGTTACCTTTCCCACTAAAGCGGCCCCTATTTATCTACTTGCAATTTCTTGCTTTTGTGCTGCTAGGTTGGCAGGAACTGAGACAAACAATGGGAGCTCACTCTGTCATGCAGCACTTAGGTCTTGAACTGCTGAACTGACGACTTTCCATTTGACAAGCTCATCGTCTTAACTACTAAGCCACTGCAACCCTGACTTGACACAACCGCTTTTAAAATAACTTTTGTGTTTTGTTTAGCATGCTTTACAGATAACATAACAGCGCTCATGGAGATCATACTTCACATTTCTTTCAAGGCAAGAGTATGTGAAATTATTTATCTCTTCAAGCGGTAATAGGATTAATTGTTCCAAAAGAGCCTGATGGAATAATATAACAGATAACTGGGAAGTGTGACATGGGTGGAATTATGCACTGCTTCAGTATTAACCATTCCCATAGATGAAGGAATCCAGAGAACAATGTTCCTAGAACAGTATGTATTTTTTGGGGTATGACTTCTGACAGCTGGCATTTTCATGCTCTGATATACCACAGAAATCTGTTCACTTCTACACCTCTTGTTTTTAAAAGACACTACACATATGATCATCTTGGGGATTTGGAATATTTATTTTTTCCAGCTCTTTTGTGGCAACAGCAAAAGCCCCAAAACAGAAAAAGTAGTAAGAATACTAAAAACAGCAGAACTAAGAAACAATTCTTTCCCCCTCAGAACAGACAATCTTTAAAACTGAAAGCCTTTATCAATTCAATTTTTGGCTAATTATTGCTACAATTGATTTTCTCTTACATAATAAATGAAAAGCAATTGAAGGTGAATTAATGAAAGATATCTTACGGGAGAACAGATGGGCATATTCACTCTCGTAGATGTACTCAACACCAATTAAAATCAATATGGAACTTCATTTATTGGACATAATATTGTGTCAAATTTCTTTCCACGTGAGCTTTCATGGATCAAATCCATTTTCTCAGACATATGCAGTCCTCATATCATGTCATTATATTTTAAAATATCCCCATGGTAATGTGGGTCATGACCAGATACCGTTATTTTTCTGTGTTTACTTAATTCTTGTCTTATTCTTTTTTAGTTCATCCTAAGAAAAACTCATGAGATACATTAAGTGGGAAGATACTTAATCAAATATTCAAAAAGCATAATGTTTGAACAAGGATTTAAACATGACTCTTCTATGGTCAACCCTCAAATTTCTTCTCAGAGCCCCCTACTGACACCTGAAGCAAAGTTAACAAGGCCTCCTCTACTACAGGCCCTTTTACTGAAAAGATTTTCTGAACAGCTGTTCAAATGTTTCAGTGTTTATCTTAGCTAATTTAATTTTCACAACCACTAGAAATTCATATCAGAGAGTAAACAAAACAAAACAAAACGACAAATACTTTGTGGCACTTTCAAGACTAACTGCTGTATTTTAACGTTAGCGTTCGTGGATCAAGTCTACTTCGTCAGACGCAAGAGTGAGACTTTATGGCATCAATTTATACACATCAGGTACAGAGGTACAGAATGGTTAGCATAACAGATAAGTATAAGTCAATGTTTTTTTACAACTGGTAATACCTGAACAGGTATTGTCTTTGCCCATTTGGAGAGAATGTCTTGGAAGTCCATACAAAACATACCATACAAAGACTGCTAGAAGTGCCATAGCAAGAAACTTGCATCTCCCTCAACACTAGAAGGAGGAGGAGAAGGAGCGCACAGTGAGCTAACACTTGAATTAGGTATGTGACATTCTTCCTCCAACACCATAAGACCATAAGAACATGGTGCCTTTGGATCCTGCACCCCTTGTTTTAGGGGGTAGGTAGTTTTAACTGTTATTAACATGTATTTAAAGCGTGATTGTGAACCGCCCTGAGTCGGCTTTGGCCGAGTGGGCGGTATATAAATTTGACAATTAAATTAAATTAAATTAAATAAGAACATAAGAACAGCCTTGCTGGAACAGGCCACAGCCCATCCAGTCCAGCATTCTGTCTCACACAGTGGCTCACCATTTGCTTCAGGGTATTATTCCCAAGCAGATGCCTTCACCTGCTTAGGATTCCCTGGAAATGGCATTGAGAGATATCCTGCCTATCTCACCAACCCGGAGGTTGTTCTTAGGTATCCATAATTATAGCCATTGATACCCTTGTCCTCCATGAACTTGTCTAATCCTTTCTTGAAGCTGTCAAGACTGACTGCTCTCACCATTTCTTCTGGCAGGGAGTTCCATAGACTAGTGATCCTCTGGGTGAAAAAGTACTTTCTCTTATTTGTTTGAGAACTAGCACACAAAGGTTTCATGGAGTGCCCCCTAGTTCTAGTGTTATGCAATAGGGAAAACAGTTTTTCCTTATCTACTTTGACACCGTCGTTCAAGAGTGAAGAGGCCCAACCGTTGCAGCCTCAGATGGTAAGGAATGCGTTCCAGTCCCCTAATCATTCTGGTTGCCCTCCTCTGTACTTTTTCCAACTCCATAATATCCTTCTGGAGGTATGGCGATCAGAACTGTACACAGTATTCCAGATGGGGCCTCACCATAGATTTACAAAGAGGCAAAATGACACTTGCTGACTTATTTTCTATCCCCTTCCTAATGATCCCTAGCATTGAATTTGCTTTTTTCACTGCTGAGGCACACTGGGTTGACACCTTCAATGAGTTGTCCACCAAGACACCAAAGTCCCTTTCCTGGTTTATCGCAGAGAGTTCAGACCCCATCAGTTTATAAATGTAATTTTTTTTTGGTTTTTTTTGCCCCAACATGCATCACTCTGCACTTACTAATGTTGAAGCTCATGAAAATATCCCCTCTTCCTAACTTACAGAAGTAGCTTAAAAGCTATAGGAGTTCCACAAATTGAACAGAGCAAAGTTATTTTTGAGTTACAGATTCCAGAATCTCCAGAAAGCATGATGGATTATGGAAGTCATAACAGAAAGTGACTTTTCCATGATCTGAAAAAGAATGAAGCAACATCATTCCTCATTAAGTTTTTCCATGCCAACCAAAGAGCCAGTGCTGTCTGCTTCTGCAGACGTTTCTGTGGACATGTGGCAGGCATGACTAAACACCGGAGTGCACGGAATGCTGTTTACCTTCCCACCAAAGTGGTACCTATTTATTTACTTGCAATTTCTTGCTTTCAAACTGTTAGGTTTACAGGAGCTGGGACAGAGACAGACATTCACTCTGTCATACAATACTAAGTTCCCCCAAAATGCGATGTGGAAGCCCACTTCAAATCTTGTCTTCAAATCTCAGTTGTGACTAGAAACCTAATGAGTATTTATCATGATAAATCAGTACAATTAACTGTAATGAATCAAAATGGAGCCTTTGCTTTTAATGAATTAAAGTTGTTACTGTAAGTCTGGAAAAGTGACCTTTAAAGCCAGGTGCTGATTAGTTTACTTTTGAAGTTAGTCAAAACAGGCTGAAACTGTGAGAACAGAAATAGTTATGATGTACATTTACTCTGCAGCTTGGTTAATATACAGGAAGAGGTGGGATAAAAGATGAAAAGGGGGGCATGGCTAAGATGGCCGGCGAGTAACACGCGGATTTGTGTGCTCGCGCTTTACAAAGTGGAAATCAATAAGAAACCTGATTTAAACTGAATAAGGTTTAGAAAATTCTTGCTGTGAGAAGATTCTCTCTCATTTGCTTGGAAAAGTTGCCGTAGGGCGGTCAAAGTTCGGGAGGTATTCTCGGCTGGAGAGGCGCGCGACGGAAGCCGCGGCTTCTCCAGTCGAGGTGCTGAGAACGGGACCAGCGGGACGAGCGGAGGCGAAGTGAAAAAAGTGGGAGAAATCAGCGAGAAAACGAGATAAGTAATTGATGCTACGGCGGTGGTTGGAGCATTTGATTGCTTTGAAAAGACTGGATTAAGCAAGAGCAAGTGAAAGAGGAACGGAAGGGTGGTGGATGGGACAATAATGGCGGCGATGGTGGAATTTGAGAGCTGTGTCCTCCATTGGATAATGGCGCTTGAGTAACCTCCGGGAGCTTTGAAGTGCTTTTGGGAGCCCTGAAAGCAGACATAAGAAGGAAAGAGGTGAATTAAAAAGTATTGTTTGGCATGTGTGTTGGAGAATCGGAAGGAAGGAAGAAAGAGAGCGGTTTAAAAGTTTGCTGGTTTGGGGAAGAAGAAGGAGGGCTCCCCCCCCCTGAAGCCGCGGCCGAGGCAGAGGGAAAATTGAAAGTGTGCGCTTTATAATTGGAGCTCTTGTTTATACTCCTTGCTGGGTGGATTATAGCTCTCACCCCTGTTTTTTCTTCTTCAAATATTTGGATACTGTGGATTTTTCTTTCCCTCTTCTGTGGCTTTGGATACAATTGGATATATTTGGATATAATTTGGCTCATTGGAAATATAGCTATATGGCTTCTCGGTTACACCATTATTGAAACCTGGACATTTCCCCCCTTTATTTTTGGATTTAATCCTCCTCTTTTACCTCTTTTGTTCTTGGCTGGAGTTTCAAAACACAATTATTGATCTGGATTTTTTAAAGTGGGGTTTTTGAAAAAGTTTTGAAATATTTTTCTTTTTTCTTTTTAAGTCAAATTTTAAAATCTGGGAAACTTTAGGAGTTTTTTCTTACCAGGATTTATCGGGGGTTTTTTTCCGAGGTTGGTTGTTTGTGGACTACAATACTCTTTGGTTCCTTCTGGATTCCTGCTGCCCATGGATTACAACAATTATTTTTTTCTTTTCCCCCCCTTCAATCAAGTGTCATCAAGCTTAAAGGATTATAGTCACCATAGGATGTAATATTGGCAGCAGTGGAACAGGCTCAAGGGGAGGGTTCATCGAGAGTCAAGAGTATTGTTGCATTAAAGCTTTTAGGTGATATTGTCATGGATAAGGGCACAAGAGGAAAAGCAAAAGAGGAGGAGGTGAAATCTAAGAGAAAGGAAAAAGCACCAATGGAGGAGGTCCCTCCATCATCATCACCACCACCCGAACCCTACGACCAAACTCAAATTATGGTTGAACTTGGCAAATTGTTTCAGAAGATAGAGAAGATGGAAGAGGCAAGAGTGAAGGACAAAAATGAAATGTTGAAAAAAACAGGACAAGGTGGTTTCTACTATTGTGGATTTCTCTTAAAAAAGTAGAACTAAGTCTGCAAGAAATAGAAGGAAATGTGAAATTGGTTCAAAATGAGGTGAAGGCTATGAAAGGCGAAATAAAAGGGACACAGGAAGGGGTGAGGGAAAATAAGGTGAAAATTGATGATCATGAAAAAAGGATTGATGCTATGGAAGAAATGATGAGAAAGCAGAATATTGTCACGTGATTTGAAAGGACGCCAGACCAGCTAAGAGATAGAATTGTCCAGTGGTTAAACAATTTGAAAATGGGAAAGGATTTTGCACAGGAAGATATTGTAAGTGCATATAGGGTGGGCCCAAGAAGAGGAAAAGTGGTTCAAAGAAATGTTTTGGTTAAATTTGCAAATTGGGGAGACAAACTTAGAGTAATGGCTTTCTTAAAACAAGCTGGTTCTGGCGCTCTGAAAATCGATGGCTCTGATGTGGAAGTATATAACGATATCTCTATTAAGGAAAGAGCTTGGAGATACAGGATGAAGCCGGTAACTAAAATATTGATGAAAAAAGGGGTAAGGTATAATTGGAGATTTCCACAGCAGTTAAGATTTTTTTAGGGGAAAAATGCAGGTCATTGATGAAGGGACTGATCCACTGGAGTATTTGAGTTTGTTTGATTTGGTTAAGGCAGGTTCTGAGGAGTGGGTAACTCTCAGAAAGGACTTGTTGGAATCGGGCGCTATAAGAAGAGATTACGAGGGAGCTGATGCAGGTGGTGCCACAGGTGGTGGGCAGCAGGGACGAGGAGTTGTCAGTGATCATGGTGGAGGAAGAGCCAAGTAAGGAGTAGTGAATAATTGATTATTTTGTTAATTTTTTATATATAATCAGGTTTTTGGAAAGGGGAAGATGCGCGGTGCACCAATTATACGCACATCTTGCATGTTCCCCCCTCCCCACTTTGGAGAACGAAGGCGGCTTTTTTTAAGAAAGTGGGGAGGGTGGCATTGTGTGTTTTTTGTATGTTTTTTATTTTATTGGTGAGGGGTTTGAGGCAGCATGCCCAATGGAGAGCTTGGAAGTAAGAGAGAGTGAATTTGAAATAAAAAATGGGAAATATTAAAGTTTTAACTTGGAATGTAAAAGGTACAGGTTCTGTTCTTAAGAGGAGGAGGTTAGAATTGGCTTTGAAGAAGGACAGACCCGACATAGTTTTCTTACAGGAAACTCATCAGAAATCACAAGACACAAACAAACTTTTTTTAGGCTGGATGCAACACTATGAAATGGTGTTTGGTACTTCAAAAGCAAGAGGAGTTGCAATTATGATCTCCACTAGATTAGGATTTGAGATAATAAAAAGCATCTCGGACCCTGAAGGCAGATATTTGATATTGAAAGGGAAAATAGATGATGAGGAAATAACTCTGGTGAATATTTATGCTCCAAATGAACATCAAGCTGAATTTTTAGAAAAAGTTCGTAAAATTGTGTTAACAGATAAAGCAGTAAAGATGATAGTGGCTGGCGATTTTAATATGGTAAAATCAAATTTGGATTGCACGAATTTAACAAGGTGTGGAGCAGGTATTAAGGGGAATATTTTGGACAATTGGATGGTTGCACTAGGATTGAAAAAATTATTGGCAAGAGCTGCAAAAGCGAAAAGGGAAAAAAGGGAAATTGGAGTCTTGGTTAATAATTAAGGGGTAAGGTGCAATAAAACTAGTGATAAATGTAAAATTGTGAAGGAATTTTACCAAGCCTTATATGCAAAAAAAGAGATAGATGTGGGGAAGCTTAAAATGATCTTGAAGAGGCAAATATCGAGTGGAATAAAACAGGAACATAGGGACAAAATGGAAGAACAAGTTTCGGAGAAGGAGGTAAAGGAGATAATTACTGATTTGAAGTTGGGGAAAGCCCCGGGAAAGGATGGATTACCGACTGATTTTTATAAGGAATTTAAAGATGTGGTGGTACCAAAGCTGGTAAAGCTATATAACTACATATTAGACGGTGGACAAATTCCGACTTCATGGTATAGGACTACGATCGTTCTGCTGCCAAAAATGGGAAAGAATTTGGAAAAAGTGGAATCTTATAGACCAATTTCTCTTATAAATCAAAATGCTAAGATCTTCACAGCAATATTGGCTAATCGGTTAAATAAATTTATGGGTGAATATATAAATGCAGATCAGGTAGGGTTTTTAAAAGGGAGACACATGGCTGATTTGACTAGGAGAGTGTTAGATCTAATTGATAATGTAAACCAAACGAATGAAAACGTGGGCTTAATTTCTTTGGACATTTTTAAGGCTTTTGACTCTTTACAATGGTCCTCAATTAAGGAAATAGTTAAAAGCTACGGATTTGGGGACAGATTTAGAAGGGTAATCGATTTGTTATATCAGAAAGGGATTGCAAAGATCAGAGTAAATGATGAAGTTACAGATGAGGTAAAGCTTGAGGCAGGTACCAGGCAGGGCTGTCCTTTGTCCTCTATTTTGTTTATTATGGCAATGGAAATTCTGGCCAAAAGTATAAGAGAAGATGCAAAAATAGAAGGGATATTGGGTAATAAGATAAGTATGTATGCAGATGATACATTGATAACGGCTAAGCATCCCGAGAGGGTTATGGATAGGATTAAAATACAACTTGAGGATTTTGAGGATATCATGGGTTTGAAGATAAATTGGGATAAATTGGAAATGATGCTGTGTAACATGGGAGAAGGGGAGAGGGAAAAGATTGTGGGATTAACCAATATACAAATTAAAGATAAATTGAAATATTTGGGGATAATTATATCAAAAAGAATTACTAGAAATAACGTTAACAACGGGTAGACAATGCATTGCTAGACATTGGAAAAATGATTTAATTATACAGACGAGAGAATGGTATAAAGAAATGTGGAATTTAGCATTGAATGATAAACTGACATGGGAGATAAAAGTAAAAAGGGATAAATTGAAAGAAAACAGATTCTGGAGTATTTGGAAGCCTTTTGTAGATTATTCCCTCATGGGTGCAGAAAGTAGTAGACATGTACCAATTCAAAGTAGTTTCTGGAGGTAAATATTGGGTATGAGCTTTCCAGGGCAATGTAAATAAACACTGGGTGGAATTCAAGGGAAAGTACTATGTATGAGACTACGTTTTATGAAATATATGTTTTTTCTCTTTTTTTATGTACCTTTGTATATTTTTGAAAAAGTTAATAAAAATTTAATAAAAAAGATGAAAAGGGAAGCACGGCAGCACAATATGGCCACTGCGCTCTTTGCCGGCCCCCACGCCCAAGAGACAGACATCCAGGCCTCTCACGGGGCGTGGCCAACCCCAGCATAAAAGGGGTGGCCACGAGGCAGCCCACCGCCATTTTGAAAGATCGGCTGGGCGAACACGTTTGCCCTCTCAGCCGATCTTCTTTTTGCCAAGCGCCAGTCAGTTTTTCCCTTCTTCGGGGCAGCGATGGCCCCGAGGAAGAAACCTTTTGCAGCCCCAGTGCAGCGGACGCAGGGGCGGGCTCGCCCGTCACCCCCCCGCTCCTCCACCTGGTCCTTCATCAGGCCGCAGGGCTCAGTTGAGAGCGGCCTGTGTGGCTGACGTGGCTTTGCCCCCTGTGGCCCTTGCCCCTGTGGGGCATTCCGGGGATGGCCCTACCCAGTACGGATCCCCCGGGTTGGAGGCACCCCCTATGGCAGCCCTCTCTATGGCGGGCCAGGCGACCGACCACGGGGCTTTGTCACCTGCTGCTATTGCCCCTGCTGGGCAGTTCGGGGAGGCTTTCCCCAGTTGTGACCCCCCCCCAAGCAGGAGGACTCGGGCGGGGGTCGCACGGGCCACCTCCATGGCGGCCTTCACTGGTCATGGGCCGGACAGCCCCTCTTGGCCTTACCAGGCCATTAGGCCTGGCCCGGCACCTCATGGGCCGGACTACCTCTCCTGGCCCTATGCAAGCCAGGGGCCTGCCCATGGGCCCATGCCACCACCCACTGTGGGGCATGGGTCAGGCCACCACATCTGGCTGCATGGGGGATTGGCACCTCCCCCTGGTACCACTTTGCAGTCACCCAGCAGACCGGATCTGGCCGGCCCACATGCCCTTTTGACACGCATCGCCCGCTGGAGTGTGCCATGGGCATTGCCCCGCCACCCCAGGACTGCTCAGAAGAGCGGCCTGACTGCGGCGGTCCTTCATTTGCTGAGGCAGGATGGCCTCAGGTGTCTCGACAGGCCCTCAGCCGGGTTGAGCTGCTAGAGGCCATTCGGCCCACGCCTTTTGGCCCTCCGCAGCTCCCCGTGCGGCTGCCCCAGCGGGGCTTGCCTCCGGCTGGCCCTCCATGTTGGACCAGATCCCAGGCGGTGCAGAGCTCGGCTTTGCTCGCAAGCTCCGATGCCCCTCATCGACCGCAACTCCCTGTGGGGGCGGCTGGGGGGGCTGCAGCGTGTGAGTATGGCGGTCAAGCTAGAACACACTCCACTCACCCCAACGCTAGTATGGGAGTACAGTGGCCCTGGCCTCAACAGGCCATAACGACCTTGCCCTCATCGGCCTTGCCACCCCGTCAATTGGGCAGCTCCTTACCCAATGGCTCTGCCTGGGGTTACACCTCCTGCTCCCACCATGCCATACACCGTTTGGCCCTATGGCCTGCCAATGAACTCAGCATATCACTCCGTGCTGACCTCTGCCATGCCCACGGCCGGCTACTCCCTTCCCCTTGGTGACCATCTGTCACAGGCCACCAGGGATAAGATATGGTGTGGGGAGTACATGGACATTTTTAATCTGCTTAACTGTGAGCCCACCAAGGAGGAGAAGGAAAGGCAGGATGACAGAGACAAGGATTTGTCTCGTCATCGTAAGCCACCTCATACATGGGCTAACTGGCTCCCTGCTTATCTCATTTATTCAGCAGTGTATCTTAGGGCTCGCCCTGATATGGTGATCCCAATGATACAGTACTTAGATACCATTTACTGGGCTTACGTAGATTTCCCCGGCCCGTCATGGTTAACTTATGACAAGGAATTCAGAATGAGGGCGGCCCTTCACCCAGAGATGAGATGGGACGAGCCCTGCCAGCTCTTATGGCTGCTTTATATGACCCCATCACGCCCGGCACCCGGGGACCGGTATCACTGCAGCCATGCGGTGAAGCGGCCCGGCGCGGCACAGTCTACCTGCCAGCCGGCAGGGCAGGGGATTCCAGCACGCATGCTGTGCTGGAGCTACTCGTCCTCTGGTGTCTGCAATAGGTGACAATGTAAGTTCAGGCACGAGTGCCCTTCCTGTGCAGGACTGCATGCTGCTTCTGCGTGCCCCCGGGCTGGTGGGTCATGCGGCAGGGGTCAGGGACAGCAAGGGCCGGCCAGAGGTGCCACTGATGCAACCACACATCCACACTATCCGAGGAGGGATGACACAGTTTATTTGTTAGAGGGTTTTACACCCGGCTTCCGCATCCCTTTTAGGGGTGTACATGCACCCCAGGATGCTCCAAATTTGCAGTCACTTCGGGGTAAGGAGAGCATAGCTGAGGAGAAGATAGCCAAGGAACTCAGGGAGGGGAGGGTTGCTGGCCCCTTTGACACCCCCCCCTATTCTAACTTGAAGGTATCCCCACTTGGCTTAGTGCCTAAGAAGTCCTCTGGTGAATTTCGTTTGATTCACCATCTGTCCTACCCGGAAGGCTCGTCGGTCAATGATGCTATACCGGATGAACTTTGTTCGGTCCGGTATACGTCTTTTGATCAAGCCTTGCAAATGGTTTGCTCATGTGGTTGTGGGGCGCTACTGGCTAAATGTGATATTAAATCGGCTTTTCGATTATTGCCAGTACACCCTGATGACTTTGAGTTGTTAGGTTTTTGTTTTAAGGGGAAGTCTTATGTAGATAAGGCTATGCCTTTTGGCTGCTCCATTTCGTGCTCGGCCTTTGAACACTTCAGTACCTTTCTTCATTGGGCTTTCGTTCAGAGGTCAGGGTCTCGGGCCATGGCACACTACCTAGATGACTTTTTATTTGGTGGTGAACACGGCTCGGGCACCTGTGGACAGCTGTTGGCTACCTTCCAGGAGCTTATGGCAGAACTTGGTGTTCCCCTTGCTCCTGAAAAGACGGAGGGCCCTGCCACCACTCTCACCTTTTTGGGCATAGAAATCAACACCCTGGCACAAAGGTCCAGGTTGCCATGGGAGAAGGTGATCCGGATCTCAGACGCGATTTTGGCTATGCTAGCCAAACGTAAGGTGTCTCTCCGTGAGTTGCAGGTGCTGCATGGACACCTCAACTTTGCTTGCAGGGTAGTCACTCCGGGCAGGGCATTCGCCAGGCGACTTTGCGACGCTATGGTGGGTCTTTCCAAAAAGCACCACAGGGTCTGCCTCACTAGGGGCTTGAGGGCCGACCTGTCTGTCTGGCTTAATTTCCTCGAGGAGTTCAATGGTGTGTCCTTTTGGCGCACAAAGTTAGTTGCCACCCCCCACTTTCAAGTCCAGTCGGACGCATCAGGTTCATTGGGTTATGGTATCTATGGTAGGTGGGCTTATGGCAGGTGGCCTGAGGAATGGCAAGGTACTGAGCATCTACGGGACCTCACGTACCTTGATGCGGCTGCTATGGTCCCAGATCATACCCAGATACCACTATAGAGGAGGACTTGATCCTCGTGGTTTGGACCGTGCCCGGTGGTCAGTGAACAAGGCTGTAGCCTGGTTCCTTATTGAATATGGTTCAGGGACATCGGTCCTGCACCCGGGGATAGGGCTACAGGACTACGGCCTGTATCGTGGAGATGGGATACACCTTTCAGTGAGAGGCATGGACCTCTTTTTGGAGGATTTGCAAGCTGGTCTGGTGACCGAAATGACGGGGGGGGGGGCAGTGAGTCATCATGGATGCCTCCCCGTGTGGCGGGTAGCACTGGTAAGGTAAAGTAGATGACCCATAGGTATCCGGCAGGTGCGCAGTTGATTGGCCAACCCAAGGACAAGGTACAGGGAAATTGGGGCTAGCCGGTCAAGGGCGAACCATGAACAGGGTGATGCTATGATCTAGACAGCCTGCATCACCTTGATATTTTACCAGATATACGTCAGGTGCTGGAGTCAACAGGTAGCATCCTGACTTGGGTCAACAATTTGTTTTGTCGGTAAACAAATTGATACAAATGGATACAAGGTAGCCAATGGTGATTGGCAATTAAAGTTGATTCCTTACCAGTGCTACTACAGCCTGCTTGCCTTAATTAATTACAAAGGTTGAAGTTAAGTTTAAGTTAAAGTCATAATTTAAGATTAAGGCATAATCAATAAAGTGGCCCAATTTTAAATCCATCTACAGTGTCTACGGACTCAGCTTCGGCAGAGGCGAGGACGCTCCCGGCTAGGTGCGCGTGGACTTGCCCCCCACACACACACACACACACTCGGGTTTGGAAGGACGGGAAGGGACTGTCTTGGGGTATATCTTTATTCTATTGTATGCTGTTTTGGCAGTTTATATGTATTGTAGTGTTTTATAACATGTTTGATATGTCTCTGCTACTGTACTGTATTGTGTGGGGATTGAACACTGTATTTCTGTGACCTTTGTTACTTTTATTGTCATATTGATATGGATTGTATAGATTATCTTGTAACTATTGTATTGCTATTGCTGCTGCTGCTTGTTAGATTTTGTATTTTGTATCATGTATATTATTGCTGTGAACTGCCTTGAGTTGCCCGCTTGGTAAGGAAGGTGGTATATAAATCAATCAATCAATTATTATTACTACAGTATGTATCGCATGTGCTTATCAGGAGGAGAAAGGAGCGTGCTTATACTTGCTTGTGAGTAAACAGTAGAAAGATGTAAGGAAATATAGACAGACATGCCTTTCTTGTTTTATTCAAGGAAAGTAAAAATGCTCCTTTTTATTTTGAATCTGCTTTTTAGAAATTCTGAAAAATTTGAACTAGCTTTTATTTAAATAAAAACTGTTTTGATACAGAAGATGAAGTATTTTCTACACAGAGCTTAGCTGGTAGGAGTATTCCGTTTTCTTTATTGGCAATGCTACATATTGCTAACTATGATACATATTGCATGTACTACTTGATCTGGCTGTTTTGTAAGCATAAACCATCAGTGATTGAAAACACATAGATTTCTCTAGCCTGGAGCAGGACCACAGGTACTCTGAAGCAGGACAAAAGTTTTATGTGGCCTTCCTAAATGGGTGCAGGTCTCTGTAAGATAGTCCTATGGTAGTGGGATAACATGGATGTGTTATCCTTATATTAACAATGAACTATGGTTAAGAGAAATAATGGAAGGATAGGGCAGAACTGGGAATTCATCCTCTTGATTTGGTTTTCAAATTATAGCTTGCAGAGAGCCACTGTTATATACAGTCAATATCTATCACTAATGAACACTATCACTAATGAAGCACTAACTGATTCTAGTGGATGCTGGAAACCCCACTGTTTTTTTAATCTATGGCAACTCTTCATAAAGAAATGCTGACCCACAAAAAATGTTGATTTTATTCTCCATATCCTTCAGTGATTTCTAAGAACACTTCACTTACTGTATGGCTACGGGAGCTAACTCATTCTTCTTCAACATTTCTTGGCTGTGCAATTGTAAATGACATTAGAAGAGTAACTGACTCCTTTGTGAAAATGTTCAGGAGAAACCACAAAAGCACTCTCACAAAGCTTCAATCACTCACCTAGACATTCCTACGTCTTCCCACATTTTATTTGTGACATGGGAACTTCTTCAGCACATTTTTTTCACATGACAAAAGGCTAATGCCAGAAAGTATGGGCTATATTGATGAAATCTACACCACAGCCTCATGCCAGTTGTGCCCTCCTCAGAAACTGAGACCACTTGAGTGTGGAAGATCTGACCATGAGACCCACAACATCTGGCAATATCTTCTGTGCCTAAGAAAAAGCAATTCTGTACCAGTTCATATGTTATAAATGTAAAGACCAATAGAATACTGCACTATGCAGCCAACCAACAATGTGCATAACAATGAAAAAAAATTGAAATGCTTCATTCAACACAAAACCAGTGTTTCTTTACATGTTCAAAATTCTGTGGTATCACAAAGAGCCTAATGCGTGGAACAGTGAAAGCAATTTTGATTTTGTAATGCTTTCACTGGCTGTCACAGTATGAACAAAAAAACAACTTCTTTGTCTCTGTCACCCTACTAGCAGTGGAACATAAAAATTCTCTATGCTACTATCAATCTGACTTGGAGTGCATTTTCCTCTATCATTGCTTGAGTCTGCTTCCTTGTCACTTCATTTGTCACATGGTGACCTGTGAATGCCATGAAAAACAAAAGGGCCATATAGGTTTCAGGCTCCCAATGTCTTTGGATAAGAGACTTTATAATCTATCACTAAAACACAGTGTCAGAAATGCTTAGACAACAATATTTTTCAGGCTAAAGCAAATATAGGCCTATCACTCTGTTGGACACCTCATTAAGAATCAATTCTCCTAGAAGAGAAATGGAGTTGTTTGTTGTTCTGCACATTGGCATTTATTTTAAAAAATAAACTAAGAATTATTCTATTTTTAAAGTATCTGGTAATCCACTGATTAAAGAGAAATTCTTTTTAAAAAATAATTAGATGTAGTAGCCATAATTGCAAAATATGCACTATTCTTTCCATAGTAGCCCAAAATCTATGAAATATTCTTCCACTATGGCATTTATGCAGGCCTAAAATAATTCATTCATACATTCTTTTGATAGCTAATTTAGGCTAACAAAATAATATGCATATTTGTTGTGATATAGGTTTTTCTATTATGACTTTTTCACACTTTTCTCCGCCCCTCTCCCCTCCTCATTTTCTGAAAAAGCAAGTCCCTAAAAGGTATCTCTGGAATAATTTAAGGAAACACATAAACACATTGATTGTACAAGATATGGCAACTCAGGAGCAGTATTAATAAAGTTTTAATAAGCTGCGCAGTTATCTTACAAATATAAAAAGATTTAGCAAGCTTTTTAAAGGAAGTGATTAAAAATCTTCAAAGCCTTACCTAATTTTATCCAGTGGAGATTTATCTATGGACCTAATTCACAATAACTTCCCATTTAAATGACTGCCACTCTCTCTATCTCTAACATCTAGTGAATATGTACCTCCCTCTATAACTGTACTTTAGATTGGCACCATCATCATTTGACTTCTCCAATGGCTTATACAGTACTTGCTTTATCCACCATCTGTCTGGATAAAACATTACCACTTTCTGAGAAGAAAATCTTTAAAAAGATTGAACTAGGGGTTGTTCTTTTTTTAAAATGGATTTCATGAGCTGGCCAAATTTATTACAAGTTGATTAATTATGTGATAAAGATACGCAAGTATTGGCTGAGCAAATGAAGCTGCCTTATAGTGATTCGGCTCAAAAACTAATTCATCCAACACAGTCTAAACAGACTGGAAGCAGCCAACTAGGATTTCAAGAAGGAATCTTTCCAAGAATTATCCAGAGAAGCTAGAGACAGAATCTGAGATCATCTTCATGGGAAGAATATGTGTAGGACTCAGCTTAGGGCCATAACATGGCCTGGAGTTCCCCAAGCCTGAGATCCCCTTTCTTCTCTCCACAAAGAAACCAGCTGGCACCAATTTCTTGAGCGTGGTTAATTTTTATTGTAGCAGAAGAGCCATACAGAACTATTAAAAGCAAAAGAGTGTTCTCTCTACTCTCTTTCCTGCTCCCACCAGCCTGGTGGGAAGCGAGAGTTTTTCCCCCATCCAAAGGATGACAGGAAAAACAGATTCTCAAGGGAAAAGGAATTTTCAAGGGCGAAGGGAACCACCTTTAAAACTAGTGCACGGAATTATATATTGCCTTTCTCTGCCCTCAGCCCCCTCTCTTCTCAATTCCAGCCTCCTGATGAGGTGTCCCAATCACTCACTCTTCTGGTGTCAATTACACATATCAATCATGGGGCTTTGTCTCTGCCCCAAATTCTCATTCAGTAAAGCAGCCCCCCCCCCATCTCTGGAATGTCCCGTACTGATAACGGTACTGGCCAGCAGGATTCTCCTCCTTCTCTCCCCCAGACCATCTGGTTGTTATGGGAATGTCTGGGAAAAGAGGCACCCACAAAGGGAGGGGGGAGGAAAAGGGTGACTGCTCTTACATTCTTACAATATGTCTACCACTATGGCATTAGGATGATCATGATATTAAACACACAATATTATGTCTATCATATTGACAGAATGGCATGATTTGACATAGCATCACAAAACACATCACATACACCAATGGAAAGGAACAGTATTGACAGTGTTCTACAAAAAATAGAAAGATTTAAGTTTGTTAAGACTTGTTCCACTAATTTTACTCAGAACTCTTATTACATCTGTGTTCATATGAAAAAAAAATATTTTCCACTGCTTTCTACTTTCTCAGTTTTTGAGGTTTAATAATATTCATTAACAGGAATAGAGCCCATCCAGTTTGATACCAGATATCTGGTTTGCAAACAATGTAATATTTTTCTTGAGTTCATATATTTTAAGCATCTCAAACATGACCAAGAAACAGGTACTTTTAACATCTTATTTTTGTAGCTACAGACCCGTTGCTAGGAAACTATGTCTGGGTAGAATTTGATAGGCTGTGTACTCAAACTCCGGACTGGAATTTTAACAGTACACACATGTACAGACACATACATAAACACACATGGGAATAAGAAAAAATTTAAAAAATCAGAAAGATCCTAACCATAGTTCCTATAAAATGCTTTTCCCCAAAATTACAAAGTAATAATATTTTTACCAGATTTGTATATTTAAGAAGAAAAATCATGCCCTCTGATTAGTCACAAATAAGCAGTAACTCTCTGGTACACATCAAGAGCAGTATGATTCAGCAACTCTGTTATTCTACATAAACAATAAACAATGCTTTTTAACTGTGCAAACAATGAAATGTGCACAGAGGCATATCAGCAAAGCAAGGTTGTAATTTTATTGTCCCAGATACAATATAGGAACAATATTATTCTGGTATATTCACAGCCATAAGAACGAACAGACATTACCTGCTATATCTTCTAATGTCACTGATAATGCTCTTAGTTTAGAAAGGGAGATCCAAAATCAGATCCCTTTTACATGCTCTTTGATTCACAGTACAAATTTTTGTCAAGGGCTCTTGCCTCATGCCATAACTATGACCTCACAGGGTAGCACAGAAGTGGAAGTGGAGGGGAGAGAGAGTAGATGGGTCCATTAGAAATTAATAATGAGACATTTTGCAATGGGGTGGCCATGTGCATGCACTTAAATGGGGAAAATAGAGCTCAATAGAGGGGGGGAGTAAGCCAAAATTATTGTGGCGGTATTTCTACCCTGCATCAATAGCACTGCAGAGCTCTTTCTATTACCTGCTCTCCCCTAGGATTTGCTTGTTTCTCTAATATTCAATAATACTTTTCAAAATAACTCTTAATTACTGTTTAACTTTGTCCTATCAGCTAATATTTTTGTAAAAAGCAAAATAAAGATATTTCCTTCACTTTCCTAAAATACAACAGCATCAAGTGGAAACATATTGGTCCGGCTCAGAGGCCAAAGTCAAGCCACAGTTTATTTTACTGACTGTAAGGATTCCATCAGGTAGAGCAACCAAGTGAACTGGCAGCTGAATTATAACTGTAGATGTTGTTTCTATAATACCACACCTTTTTGTCATGAAACTTGTGCCATTTTCCACAATGACAATGGGGCATCATCCTCTACCACTCCAATCCATAACACCACATAGGGTCCTAACAGTGCAACTCTTAAAAGGTAATGGAGAGGCAAATAGAAAGCTGGGCTCAAGGCCAATAGGATATCTTTTTAAGACTTTTCACTCTGCAGCATATGGAATTGGAGCTGGAAGGGTTTTTCAAATCAAGGAATTCTGAAAGGATACAAAAAAAATGCCAAAATAGATTAGCTTCTTCTCTGGGAACTCTTCAAGATGCTGAAGAACCACATCAACCATGTTTCTCAGCTCTAGTTCTCAATTTGTAAGTAAATAAGCAGTCATTTCCTGGTAGTCTCCTCGTCTCCTCTTCTCTGCTGCGTTTACCTTTTCCCATGGTACCCACCACATCAGGTCAGAATATAAAGATGGAAAACTAAGAAGCTTGTATTACATAAATGCAAAGATGGACAGGGGTATGAAAAAATACATCAGAAAACAATCTGCTTATCATCTCTACACTCCTACTCCACATATGCAGTATATGTGATGTGGGTCATCTTGTTGATTTGAATGGCACAACAGGCATCTAAGGCATTTATGGAGTTAAAAGCTCAGATAAAACAGATGTGCTGCTAGCTATACTGGCATGAGGCTATGTGGGTGACAACAAGTAAATGTAAATCAGTTGATTATTCTGGCTCAGAAAAGGCAGCAGCTGAAGACAAATTTAGTTTTATAGTGGAAAAAATCTCATCTGATATGATATCATTTTTCATCTCTTGTCACTCAAAGAATGTACATTGCAGAAGTGGGCGTACAGTGCATATACTGAGAGCACTGGCTAATCTATTGAGATTTATTGAGAGGAATAGTACAGAGACTTTAACACAATCATTGACAGCAACTCGTATCCAAGAATGCATTTTTTCCTGAAAAAGGAAAAATGTCATTGGCATGAATTTGCTCAAGGTGGATCCCAGCTAGCCATGAAGTGACCCACACACTATGATCATGGAGCCATCTCCTGTGGCATATATGAAATGAAATATGCAGGATTTAACACTGGGACTGCAATGGGCTGCCGCAGCCAGAAGGGGCAAGGTGTGCCTTCACAGCCAATCCATCTGGCATGCCCTCTTCCACCTCCATGACCATTGGGAATCAGAGTTTCTCCTCCACTCATTTTGTCATTGGGCCCAATATGATGGTTTCCAGTGGCATTTCCTCCACTGAGGGAACCATCACCCCACCTAAAGAGGCTCATCCACCTGTAGCCATTGGCCCCTTTACGGAGTCAGGCTAGTTAACCGTGGCCTGACACTCGGCATTGAGTTGCTGGCTGTACGGTCTACTCTATTACTGTAGCGGGATGTCCAGCAAGATAATACATAATACAGTACTGTGCAAAAGTCTTAGGCCACCACCAGCTGGTTTGGGGAAAATGCCAATGAGTTATTGAGGTGCCCATAACTCGTACACCCTAACTCCAAACTTCTCCAAGCCTGGAGAGGGTTGAGAGGAGAGTCAGCAGAAGACTCTCTCCGGTTTACGTGTAGCTAGTTGGCTCAGGGGCTGAGTTAAGACTTCTGCACAGTACTGTATATTGTGACCATTTTCTGTTAAGCAAAATTAAATTGCAATTCAGGGCAAATCACAAGACTTGCCCTAGGATAAGACAGGATAACCAATCCCTGTATAATGAAGGACAACCAGCTGCTTGGCTGAGAATCAGATCAGAACTATTGCAAACTAGCAAGGGTACCCAGACTTTGTTCCAGGCAATCTGGGGGTGGTGGTGTTGGGTGAGCTACAGGGGTGTTTGTGGCCACCCCCCACTCCGCTCCTGGTGTCCTGTGTGCCTTTCGCCGCCGCTGTGGCCAGGTGTGAGTGGTTTCTCTGCAGGCCTGAATATGGTTGCAGCCAATGTGGTTTGGGCTAGAGCTGGGGTGGTGCACACATCCCTTCCTCTCTGTGTGTCTCTGTCTGTCTCTCTCTTTCTGTCTCACTCTATCTGTGTTTCTCTCTCTCTGAAGTGGGACTTACAGGATCAGCTCCAGGGGTGTTTGAAGGCCTGCCAGACACATACGTTACATCTCTTCCTTATAGGTTAAGAAGAAGATTATGGGGCATGGCTAAGATGGTGCCTGGTTAGCACAAACTTTTTCTCACTCGTGCCGAGAAAGGGTTTTTTAAAGCAATAAATGTATTAAAATTGGAGCTAATCTGATTGAAAGTGATTATCTGGAGCCTAGAAACTGGGAAAAGTCTGATTTGTTTTGCTGGAGATGGAGTTCGAGGAGTGGGCAGTGTGGGAAACGTGGCGCAGGCTGTGCTGACCATGCGGCTCGGGTCGGATGGGCCTCCGGTGGATTTCAAAGAGTAATTGGCTTTGGAATTCGCATTGAGGCGGGAGAAAGAAGAAGAAAAACAAAGAGAATACTCAGTGGTGGTGAACAAGGTCTCAGAGGTTTTGGAGTTGCTTGGATGGTCACAGTAAGTGAGAAGGAAGGAAAAGAGATATTTGGAAGGGAAGGGAAGGCTGGAAGGAGTAATGGTGGCAAGGGACAACAAGAACAAGAACGAAAGTTAAAGGCTGAGAGCAGAAAGTGGAGAAGTAGTGGTGGCAGAGTTTGAGAAGTGGCTAGAAGGTATTTGGAGATTTGAGGCTGGAGTAGAAGTAAGAAGGCATAAAGAACGGAGTGTTTGCAGTGGAGTTTTTGATCGATTGGGAAAATTGGAGGCGCGACCTGGATCGAGAACCACCGCTGTGGTTCGGATTGATAATTTATAATTTTTTTCTCTTCCTTTCTTCTCCTTTTTTGCAAATTTTTGGGATACAGTTAAGCTCTTTTTGTTTTTGTTTTTTCCGTCCTTTGGAGAATTTTACACCTCTGTTTAAATCCTGAGAAGAAAAGCTCCTGGTGGTTTTTGCTGCACTTTTGGAGACACCTCGGATATACCTTGGATACATTGTTATAAATATTTTTCAGCAGCCCAGCTCAAAAGGGAGACTAACGGATTTGGTTGGAGTTTCGATTTGTTTGTTAAGGGCTTACATTTTCTTCCCTGATTTTTGATATTTGGGACTTTTGGATATAAAACATCTGGTTTGACTAAATTATCAAGCTCTTGTTTTGGGGGGCTTGTTTAGAGTGAATTCTGAAGTCTTAACAGAAGAGGGGGGGATTTGGAGTGTTTAAGCACTGGATCAGTATCAAGGAGAGCTAAAAGTGTTGCAGCATTGAAACTTTTATGTGACATCACCATGGATAAGATCACAAGGGGAAAAGGAAAAGAGGAGGAGCCGGTGGTGAAAGCTAAGAAGAAAGATAAGCCAGCAGCTGCAGAGGCAACACCATCTACATCAGCAGCAGCAGCATCTTCTGAACCAACAGCATTTGACCAGGCTCAAATAATGGCTGAATTTGGTAAATTGTTTCAGAAATTTGAAGGCATGGAAGAGGCAAGGGTGAAGGATAAAAATGAAATTTTGGGGAGACAGGATAAATTGGCTTCAATTTTTTTTGATTTTACTAAAAAAGTGGATTCCAGTCTTCAAAAAGTTGAGGGAAGTGTTAAGTCAATGCAAGGTGAAATTAAAGGGATGCAAGGGAAAATAAAAGTGGTTCAGGAGGGAGTGAAGGAGACTAAGAAGAAGGTGGATGTGCATGAAAAAAGGATAGATGTTATGGAAGAAATGATGAGAAAACAAAATATCATGATTCGCCATATGGTACTAAGAACGCCAGACAGCTTAAAGGATAGAATAGTTGATTGGCTAAATAGTCTGAAAATTGGTAAAGATTTTGTTAATGAAGACATTGTAAGTGCTTATAGAGTGGGACCAAGAAAGGGGAAAGTTCTTCAAAGAAATGTTTTGGTAAAATTTGCAAATTGGGGGGATAAGTTGAGGGTAATGGCTTTTTAAAAACAAGCTGGTACTGGCGCTCTGAAAATTGATGGGAGTGATGTGGAGGTATATAATGACATTTCGATGAATGAACGTGGTTGGAGATATAAGAACTCTCTCTTCTTGTATGGTGGGTGGGATGGGTGGGTGGGATATGGGTTTTTAAATGGGGGGAAGTGGGTTTTTACAGGTTTTTATAATGTTTTATGTATTTTTAGAAGTGTTGTGATGCCGCCCTGAGTCGGGTTCTGCCTGAGTGGGCGGCATATACAAATGTGACTTTTAAATAAATAAATAAATAAATAAAGATGAAACCTGTCACAAAATTTTTGATGAAAAAAGGGATAAAATATAATTGGTGATTTCCTCAACAGTTAAGATTCTTTCATGATAAAAAAATGCAGGTGATTGATGTAGAGACAGATGCACTGGAATTTTTGAGTTTAATTGATCTGGTCAAGGCAGGTTCAAATGAATGGTTGGAATTAAGGAAAGATCTGTTGGAGTCGGGAGGTATAAGAAGAGAATATGGTGGAGCGGATGAAGGTGGTGCCGTGGGAGGAGAACAACAGGATTTAGCAGAGGGTGAGCTGTCATTGACTGTGGTGGAGGAAGGTTTGAGTAATAGCTCAAAGGATTAAATTATGTAATTAAGAAATTTGGATGGTGCACTAGAGCGGTAACTATTACGCATGTCTTGCATGTTCCCCCCTCCCCCTTTGGGGGACGAAGGTGACTTTTTGTTGAGGAAAGTGGGGAGGGTAGTAATGAATGTTTTTTGTTTAACTTTTTTTGTTGTTTTGATTGTTGTGGGTTAATGGGTAGCACGCCTATTGGAGGACTCGGAAGTAGTAGAAATGGTGGTAAAGTAATAAAACATGAGAACTATTAAAGTGTTAACGTGGAATGTAAAGGGTACAGGATCTTTGATTAAGAGGAGGAGATTAGAATCAGCTCTGAGGAAAGATAGGCCGGATATACTTTTTTTGCAGGAAACCCACCAAAAATCCCAAAATGCAAACATTTTTTTTTTTAGGATGGATGCAACACTATGAGAAATCATATGGCACATCAAAGGCTAGAGTGGTCGCAATCTTAATGTCGACTAAGTTGGGGTTTGAGATAATAAGTTCAATTGTGAATCCAGAAGGTAGATATCTAATAGTAAAAGAGAAAATAGATGATGATGAAGTAACTCTGGTAAATATATATGCCCCAAATGAACATCAATCTGAATTTTTTGAAAAAATGCGTAAAATTTTGGTAAAAGAACAAACAACAAGGATGATTTTCATTTAGTAAGATCAAATTTGGATTGTACCAATGTATCAAGATGCGGAAAAGGAATTAAGGGGCAGATTTTGGACAATTGGATGGCGGTATTAGGTTTGAAGGTCTCTTGGAGAGAACTTAAGGGGTCAGAAAGGGTATATTCCTATTTCTCACTTGTCCATAACTCATACTCTACAATCGATTATGTATTTGTAACTGAAAATATGGTCAAAAACTTGGAAGATATGGAAATTTTGGAATTAAGATTACAGAGTGATAGTTGAACGAGAAGGAGTTGGAAATACGATGTCAATTTATTTAAAGACCAAAAGAGTAAGGTTCAAATTATGGAGAATTGGAAGGAAATTTGGCAATTGAATGATAATGATGAGGTAAACTTTAATATGGTCTGGGATGCCATGAAGTCGGTCTTTAGAGGGGATAAAGCTGAAAAGGAGATAAAGCAATTACAGGAGGAGCATGCAAAGATGAAGGATAATTAGGTTTTTGCAAATTTACAAAGATTGAAGACTAAAATGGTAGGTAAAGATATAGAAAAGGTAAAAAGAGACTTGGTCTACTTAAAAAGAGAGTATTTTGAATATAGTAATAAAAATTCAAAATAACTAGCAAAAGCAGCGAAAGACAAGAGGGGGAAAAGGGAAATTGGGGTTCTGATAGATAAACAAGGGGTAAGATGCAATAAGACTAAGAATAAATGTAAGATTGGGAAGGAATTTTATCAAGCCTTATATGCCGTTTACACAATTTTATGGGTAATTATATAAATGTAGATCAAGTGGGATTTTTGAAGGGGCAACACATGGCAGATTTGACTAGAAGAGTAGTAGATTTGATAGTCATTGTGAGTCAAACAAAAGAAAAAGTGGGATTAATATCACTGGACATTTTTAAAGCATTTGACTCGTTACAATGGATCTCAATTAAAGAAATAATTAAATGTTATGGATTTGGTGACAAATTTAGAAGAGTGATTGATCAACTATTTCATCAAGGAATAGCTACTGTTAAAGTAATCGGTGAGGTTACTGAAGAGATAAAACTGGAGGTGGGTACGAGACAGGGTTGTCCTCTATCACCAATTTTGTTTATTATGGCAATGGAGATATTAGCAAAAGCTATAAGATAGGATAGAAAAATAGAGGGATTTTTGGATAATAAAATAAGTATGCTGATGACACTATGATAATAGTAAAACATCCTGAGAGGGTAATGGATAGAATTAGGGATCAATTAAAGGATTTTGAAAATATTACGGGTCTGAAGATAAATTGGGATAAATCGGAAATGAGGCTTTGTAATATAGGAGAAGAAGACTGGAAGAAGATAATGGGAATAGGTAATATTCAAATTAAAGATAAGTTGAAATATTTGGGAATAGTTATATCTAATAAATTGGAAGAACTTAAAAGATTGAATTATGACAGTTTGAAAATGGAAATTAAAAATAGAATACAAACTTTTCAAAAACTGAAACTGTCATGGTTCGGGAGAATAGCACTTACTAAAATGATGGTGTTACCTAGAATTAACTTCTTATTTGATGCATTACCAATTCAATTGAAGGATAAGGATATTAATGTGTTCCAAAAAATGATTAACAATTTTTGTAATGGTGGAAAGAGGTCTAGGTTATCTAAAAGATTATGGTATTTGCCTCAGAAGGAATGTGGTCTGGGAATGCCAAATTTGAGGGGATATTATCGAGCCTTTCAAGTTAAGAGTGTTGTGAAGATCTTGGCAAGAGAAAAGGTTCATTTGGGAGGAAATTGAGATGAAGGATTATAGACATATAGATAAAATGGTCTTTTTGGGGGATAACTTTGGAAAAGTTGAAATTAAAAATACTATGATGAAAGGATTAATGAGTGTATGGAAGAAAGTAAAGAAGAATTTAGTCCCAAATTTCTCTCCGATCATGGAATTGTCAGATATGGTGGGTTTCCTGATCAAGGTTGATAATGTAGTAAAAGAAATTCTGGATAAGAATGAAATTTTTCTTTTGAAAGATTGGTTAAGAGCTTGCAGGGATATCAATGTTAGGACAAAATTGTTTGAACAACTAAATATAACTGGTTTCAGATATTGAAAATCAATAAAAGGAATAATAAATATATGAAGGAATATGATTTGGAAAGGGAAAAGACGGAATTTGAGGATTTGGTTTTAAAAATTAGGAAGGGAATTAAAAATACTAAGGGTTTAGTCAGCAAATTGTATACATTGTTGAATAAGGAGGGTGATCCACAAGAGGATTTGAAATTAATTTGGGAAGATGATTTGAAAATAAAGATAGATAATGATATATGGAAAAATAAATGGAAAAAGAGGATAATGAGAACTATGTCAGTTAGAATTAAGGAACATAATTGTAAAATGTTATGGAGGTGGTACCTGACTCCAGTGAGGTTACATCAAATTGACAAGAAAAAGGACAAATTGTGTTGGAGATGTAAAGATACAATAGGAACTTATGAACACATGTGGGGGAGTTGCACTGTGGTAAAGGATTTTTGGGAAAGAATTGAAAAAGAAATGGGTGAGATAATGGGTGAAAGAATCAAATTGGGGCCGGGTACCACCATGCTGACAAATGTGGAATGTATTTGTTCAAATAAGGATGAGAGAGAATTATTAGAAATAATGCTTACAACGGCTAGACAATGTATTGCTAGAAATTGGGAAAATGATGTAATTATATCGCCTGAAGAATGGTATAAAGAAATGTGGAATTTAGCATTGAATGATAAATTGACTTGGGGAATAAAAGAAAAAAGGGGTAATCTGAAAGAAAATAGATTTTGGAATATCTGGAAGCCATTTGTGGATCATGCATTGGAGAGAGGTGAAAGAAATAGACCTGTACTGGACCAAAGTAGTTTTTGGAGGTAAAATATTGTGGTACTCTGAGTTCTCCAGGGCAATGTGCAACATAATTTTGTTTTTGTGTGGTTCCCTATCCAGTAAACTATTGAGTTGTTTAACGTGATTAAGTGTAAGATGGCTTTATTATATTTGAAATTATAAAGATAGATGAAAAAATGTATTAGGATAGGCTTTCTTTCTTCTTTTTACGATTTTGTATTTTAGTTTTGTTGATATACTTTTTATTCTATGTACTGTTTTGCTTTGTATATGTTAGAAAAATTCAATAAAAATATTATTTAAAAAAAGAAAAAGAAGATTATCTTAGGAACTCCAGGACCTTTCCCTATCAGTCATTCACTCTCAACCAATCACAGTCCAACATGCAAATCAGCTCTTTCCAACATTCTATTTCCAGGCCTTGTTGTTAAACTGCCATTTTTCTCCCATGGCACCTTGGGAGTTGTAGCTCCCATTCCTTTCCCCATTTTTTTAGGGCGCAGGCCCCACTCTCAGCCTCCAGACTCTCGCAGGGTTGATCTCAGTGGCATTAGGCAGGTGTGTACGAAGCATTACAGGATAGGCTCCAGGGATGTGGGAGTCTTTCCCGGACATGTACCTTACATCTCTTTTTTATAGGTTAAGATAAACACAATATCACCTCAGCAGCAAGATGCTGCTGTCAATAATAATTCCACTGATGAACCTTTTTCTCATGGTTCCCTGCTGACTTTTCTTAATTTAGAATCTGCTTAAACATACAGAGCTGCATTCTCTGGGGCACCAAAATAGCTAGGGCTGCTTCTTACTGGCTATCATAAGAAATAAAAGTGAATTTAAGGGAAAACCTCCTTAGAAGGCACTCTCTTGTGAAGATAATTGGTCAGAAAGTAGTGTTATAAAATTACTCCTCCCAAAAAGTACTCTGCCCAAACAGATACACATCTTTTGGTGGTGTTAGCTAGACAGTCGTCTCATTAAATCCACTATGGTTTCTTTCTAAATAAAGATTGTGAATCTACTATTAGATATCATGGCATCCATAGCCTGCATTATATATGTTTGGAAGAAACATGGAAAATCCATGCCACAAATTTACTCACTTGTGTCAACCTAAATCCTTGGAAGTTACTGCATTGCAGTTACCTTGTTTGTGCAGAAACAAAGAGATCAGATGAAAGATATTTCACAAGTAAAGAAAATGACAGGTCAGCAATGACAGGTAACTGTTTAACAGCTGAAAGGACCATCCTCTCTCATTTAATTTTGCCGGGGCAAGATTTATTTCAAAAACAGAGCAATCACTATGTGTTGCCATACAAATAAAGAAGTGGCAGCTTCTAGTAGGAATATGAAGCAGGAAAATGCACATTTTATTCCCCATTATAATTCAGTGATGTATGGTCAATACCAATTTCACTATAACACTAAGGACCAATTGAAATATGCTGGATGGCATATTTCATATATAGATAGCCTCTGTCAGGATGCAACTACACTTTGAAACAGAATTGGAAAGATTTGGCTTTGCAGTGATTTGAATCACAGCCAGTATTACATTTCAAATGGCAATCAGTGCTCATGCAGAGGTTGCTCGTCGGTTCAAGAGTTCACCATTCAGGCTGGAACACAATGGAATTCACCTTACAGCCCAAAGTTCTCCTTCTTTCTCTCCTTACTCTGCCAATATTTTTAGGGTCTTGGGTGGAAGAGGGAGGAAGGCAGACAAGAGATAACACAATCAAAAATCACAGCAGGAGCGCCCCCCCCCCTGCTTGATCCTGCTCTATCATTGGATCAACTTGTCTAAGGAACATGAGGAAAATTCACAGTCACCCCTGTGAGCTACCACAGTTGCCCAGCTGGTGGCCTCCTTTGGCCGAGGTGAGCAGATATTGGTGGTCCAGAAGGGAAGGCAGAGGTCAACATAAACAACTACCAAGGAGGCATGCAAGCACCACTGCAGTTTAAAAAGTGCTGCTTGGTGTTATGTATTATAACTGTTGTAAAATAAGTCAGCAAATATTCAAACCACCAACTTCCCACCTAAAATGTTGTCAAACGGCAATGCAGTTTGACAGCAGCGAAATCTCAGAGATCGTGAGGTATCGTGAGATTTTGGAGAGCGCAGAAATTGAATGACAGGTGTGCATTGTATCTCTTTTATGTAGATTAAGGGATTAAGAAAGGTACCAATTTTTATTGTCCAATCAGCATCATTTCTGCCTGTAAATGTATCAATCTGAATTGTATATAAGTCCGAGTTTTGCCCACCCATTTTGTGTTCAAATCCCCATCAATAAAGAGCTGTATTTCACTTTGAATGCTTGTCGTCTCCGATTCTTATACACCAAACTTGGGCACTATTTTTAAACCATAGTAGGCCTTGCATCTTGTGCTGCAACGGGTTGCTGCAAATTCCATCTATTTTTTCTAAAGTGTGTAGTTTCAGCCTATCATTTAATAATGAGTCTCAGAGAGCTTAGGGACATCAAAATAGAGCTGTAACTTAAAGGGCTGGCCATTAAAATTAGATCATTGAGGACTGATGGATCTAGAGGTTTGAAGTTTAGAAACAGAATTTTAATTTCTGACTAGTCTTCAGCAGAGATACATTTAGTCTCTTTCTTTGCAATGTCTAGGGAGCTAAGTGATCTTGGATGGGCTGAGGACCAAAATCATTTGTCTGGCAGTCCAAGAGCCACATCTGTACCTTCAGAAAGCTCACATCAACTTCTTAAAAGAAGATAAAAGGACTAAGAAGGTAATTTAATTCAATGCCAAAAAAAACCAGAAACGTGCTTTATCCATTGTAATCGGCACTTTGAATTGTATCTGGAAATGAATCACAAGCCAGCAAAGTAGCTGTGACACTAGGGTTGTTTACTTCTTGCAACCAGCCTTAGTCAGCAGCTTGGCCACAACATTTTGGACCATCTGAATAGTCCAAGGACTCTTCAAAGCCAAACCAGTGTAAATAGATTACGTTAATCCAAACAGGATGTAATTAAGGCATATGTTAACTGTGTCCAGATCAGAGAGGTCTAGAAACAAGGAAATGCTGGCATACCAGTTTTAATTCTGCAAAAGCATCATGGCCAATGCTGAAAACAACTCAGAGCTGAATCCAAGAATATACCCAAATTTCAACTTCAGAGAGAATGTAATCTACCCAACACATGGTACATTCTTGTTCCCTAGTCTACTTTTTCATTGACCAGGAGCACCTTTGGCTTGTCTGTAATACATTTCAATTACTGCCAGATTTAGATGGAAAGAAGAGAGTTGTGATCATCTGTGTATTTGATGGAATGACATTCCAAATCTCCAGAAACCTTCCCCAGCAGTTTAGAGGCAAGCTATTTGCACATTGAATGCAGCACAAACGATTTGACTTTCAGGGCCCTTATGCAAGAAGCTTTTCTATACATTCTTGTGCAAGTATAAATCAAAATTGCATTACAGGAATCCCTATCACAACCATACTAGCATCACAAGTGGGAAATCCTATGTCAGTGATGATGAACTGTGGCACTCCTGCTGATCAGGGCTTCTGGAAACTGATGTTCCTGAACACCTGGAGTGCGAAGGTTCACTATCACTGTCCTATGTTATTCCACAGACAGCATGCTCCGCCAGTGTCCAACAACACCCTTGACTTACATGCCTAAGGTTGGTTTTCAACATGTAAGGCCAGTTGTAAGAGAGTTGGGTCCTTCAAGAAGGTTATTTCACTTTCTAAAAGATCTAAGAAGCTGTCTTTTCATTTTCTAAAAGAACAAACAACAATAAGCAAAGACCAGAGAAGCAGATACAACTTTGTAGGTAAAATATTCTCTGGGAGACCAAATCTAGGGCTTTGATTGATTGATTGATTGATTGATTGATTGATTGATTGATTGATTGATTGATTGATTGATTGATTGATTGATTGATTGATTGGACTTGTATGCCATCCACTTGGCTATGCAACTCAGGGCGGCTAACAACAATCACAATATATCACAATATATTTAAAATTAAATACAATAAAAAATACAATATAATACAATGCAGCGACAACAAAATAGCAACAAATACATCAACAGAAACAACAGTACCATCAGCTCATGTCATAAGACAATTACAATTACAAAACAGCTACAGTCACTTCCCTCAGAGCGGGCAACGGGAAGGTGGGCCCCAAAGTCAGCTGGGTGCCAGCTGATTTATGTTTGTGGCCTAGGGAATTCTTGGGAAATGTTGGGGAATGAAGCCCAGAAACATTAAAAAAACCATACCCTTACTTGCTTGCTTTTGGTGTTTAATAGCTAGTTTGATTTAACCTGATCCTGACAATAGATATGTTTCCGAATTTAAAACAAATGATATGTTACCATACTCTTATTTTCTTCTGGTGCAAAACAGAATCACAAAAACTTTCATTTCTTTGTTTATCATGTTGATCTCTTAGTAGAGCCAATCTGGTCATGTCTAATCTTCTTCAGTTAAAGTGTGCAGAGCAGACATATTTGTTTTATTTGATCAAGGAAAAAATGTGAAGACAAAGTGACAGGGGGGGGGAGAGAATGATGGCACACATAACATAGCTTCACAAACTCATCCTCTCCGTCTTTTATATTATTGTTCACTCCTGCCTAGACCAAGGACCAAAGTGATTTAAAATAACTTTGTTCACAGGAAATCCAGTAAAAATAACAAAAATAAGGAAAGATTTGGCAGCGTCTATCAGTATAATTAGTATGTATTACCTTTTTTGTAAAAAGAAAAGTCTATCTATAATGGTGATACTTACCTAGCATGGCAGTGTCATGTGACATAATGTATTTTTAAAACAATTTAGTGATTGTCAGAATAAGCTATCATGCTACATTTCAATACAACTCTCATCATATTTATTCCTTCTCCAAATCTTCCCTTTCAATGTACTGTATAATATTATTTAAGGTATTTTTCTCTAATGGAGTTTTGCATTTTATAGATTCAATACCTGTTATATCTTTGGTGTTTTCATAAATAAAAACAATGATAATGACAACGACAACAACAACAACAACAACAATAATCATACTTAGAATTTATATAACTTTTTTGAAATTTCAAATGATTTAACACTTTTCCTTGGACACAAAGTGTCTCTTCTACTCATGGCTCAAAGAAAGGGCCTAGTACTAGCCCTTGCCTTCATCACTTCCTCCTAAATAATAGCAATGACTCTGAAAAAGAGAGGATCTTATTAACCTGGAGGCTCTACATACAACCAAGAACCCTAAAAAAAATGGTTTCCTTTTTCCATAAAGAGACAGCAGACAAGCAAAGGCACATCTTCTTCAGGCTCAAATTGCTCACATTAAGAAACTAATGGTGGGCAGGCAGCATTAGGTATTCTCTATAATTGTTTTTCCCTATCTGGCATGGCATTCGAACAATATTATTAGTCTTGAATCTATTGCTCTGGCTTTCAGTTTGCAACAAACATCAATTCAAGGTTTGTGCATGTGTGTGTGTGTGTGAGAGAGAGAAAGAAAGAGAGAGAATTCAAGGTGTTGATCTGTAAAGCCCTAAAAGGTGTGGGTGTATGTCTATTTAGGGGGCATCAGAGGTTAAGAAGCATTAAATAATAGCAATTACACCTATATAGCCACTTCATAGCACTTGTAACACTCTCTGTATGGTTCACAATCACACCCATCAAGATCAAATTGTGAGTAAAGCTTTGGCTGCAGTACTGCAGCTTAACCACTGCATCACGAGGTCTCCATCAAACACTCTAAATAAAGAAATAATAAATTATTTTCTTTGCATTGCCATGGAGTATTCTGGAAGTTCCGTCTCTGTGTGGAATAAGAGGGCTACTCTTTCAGAATCCTGGTGATTCCTAGATACAAAATTCCTGGTAAACTGTTAAGCTACTACCAACAGGTTCTGGAGACAGTGTTGTAAAAAAGACATTATAAGAAAAGCCCTATAGTGGGTAGTGAATCTTTACAGAACAGCCAAACATATATACAGGGAGTCTAAAGAAATTAACACTATTTGATTAGTGAGCCTTAACTATTTGACACTGTTTGATTAGTGACAGTATTTCCTTATGTTTCCATCCTATATACCAGGTTGGGCAACATGCGGCTCTCCAGATGTTGGGCTGCAACATTCCTGTCATTCCACACCACTTACTATGCTGGCTGATAACAACAGCAGTCTAACAACATAATAGAGGGTTGGATGTTGCCCAGTTTTGCCATATCCACCTACATAAAATAAACTCTCTTAAAATCAGTGAGATTTTTGGTATGGCTGTCTTACATAGACACAATCTCTTCAATAGTCTATTGAATTAGCTTTAAAAATTAGTACTAAACATTGCCGAGAGAGTGTCCTTATAAGACTGTCATATGGGACTGTGCAGCTTGCCCATAACTACACAGGCTGAGTCTTCTCCTGTGAGGCACAGTGGGGACTCTAACTCGCAATCGCTGGCTCTACAATGAGATACATAAACCATTGAACTGAAAATCTCAAATAATAGCTCCTTAATTTTTATTTTCCTCTATGCATATACAGTACTTTATATTTATAAAACAGTCCCCTCTTGTTTATTCTTATTTTGTTGAAAATAGAAAATAACATATATGTATGACTTCAATGCAGAATAAATCAACAAACATAACTGCTTCTACCTTACCCCTCCATGCTGTGTAAATTTTTTTTACAGAAAGAGAGAAGGAAAGAGGGGAAACAATTTTACTTTCTTAGAAAAGAAGATTGAGTAATCCTTACATTTCCAAAGACTTGTTCGGATTAAGCCACTGGACTCCCATTAGTGTCAATAGGAGCCTTGCTGCTTAATCCCACTCTGTTTTTTTTTTTAAACGAAGGAGCTGTTACACAAGAGCATCATATCTAAAACAGAATCAAATTCTAACAGTGTGTCTAGGTAAGTACTAAATCAGTGTCTGAAAAGACAAGTTACTTTATGACCTCCAGAACAGCCAATTTTAGCAATTATAGATCCATGCCTATGAACAAGTGGCTGCTGTGGCCAGGAGGGCTTTTGCCCAACTTCGGGTGATTCGCCAATTGCGCACGCTCCTGGACCGGGGCTCCTTGCTTATGGTCACCCATGCTCTGGTTTCTTCCCGACTAGATTATTGTAATGCGCTCTACATGGGGCTGCCCTTGATGACCATTCGGAGGCTGCAGCTGGTCCAGAATGCGGCAGCCCGGGTGGTGATGGGATGTGGGCGATATGCCCATGCCTCACCGCTACTTCGGGAGCTGCACTGGTTACCAGTTTGTCTCCGGGTGCAATTCAAGGTGCTGGTTTTGACCTTTAAAGCCCTATATGGCAGTGGGCCAGGATACCTTAGAGACCGCATCGTCCCAAGAGTGTCTGCCCGTCCAACTAGAGTGGACCGGAGGGGCTCTCTAATGGTGCCATCAGTTAGGGGTGCACATCTGTCTAGCACCCGAAGGAGGGCCTTCTCCGTGGCCGCACCAACTCTCTGGAACCTCCTGCCAACAGATCTAAGACTTCAAAGAGAATTGCTGCCCTTCAGGAAAGGATTGAAGACCTGGCTGGCAGGGCAGGTGTGGGGCCCGAATGGGATCATGGTCCCCGCCTGCTGGCTTACGTAAAGAATTAAGAACTCTCTCTTCCTTTTTTAGAGTGGGTGGGATGGATGGGTGGAATATGGGGTTTTTAAAAGTGTTTTTATATGTTTTTAGAATTTGTTGTAATGCCGCCCTGAGTCGGGTTCTGCCTGAGTGGGCGGCATATATAAATACGACTAAATAAATAAATAAATAAACATCAGCCAATAAATTCTGGAAATATAATAAGCATTTTATTTAATTAATTTATTAGATTTATATACCACCCATCTGGGATATTTTTCCACTCTGAGCAATTTACAATAGTTAAAGCTGAAAAAATATATACAACAACGATGGATGGAATCCAGGGTGGTGTAGTCCAATTATATCCTTATTCATTGGTTATAGGGAGAATGTTCTTATAAGCATCTTTAAACAAAACAGTTTAAAGATGTTTCTTAAACACACCCTGTGATGGGGCGTGGCTTTGGGCATATAAAATAATCTTCTCTATCTAAATGTGTGTCTCTCTGACCCTTATTGCACATGATAAAGTCTTAATTAATACTTGGTAAATGATGACAGAAACATGTATCACATCCCATCTGTTGGGTGAACACTAACATATGACAACTTAATTCAGAGAAGAAAATTAAACAGGTGGCACAGTGCAGTGTGGAGAATAATCAGATGTATGTTTTTGCTGTTGAGGAACTGATGATGCTTCAGAAATAATACTAGCAATGTTTGGGTATCTGTTTTGGTTTATTCAAGTTATACATTTCACACATACGGACAATAATCTTACATGCATGTAGTCCTACGCTGCAGTTTAACTGCCAAATGCTTCAGGGCTACTGGCACACAGATCAATTCAAATGTTCCGTCTAGTGTATGCCCAGCCTTCCATTTGGCTCAAAGGAGAGTCAAACCCCTCCAGAATTTATGTAACCCTCTTTTCTCTCCCTAACTAGACTCTACACCAGGGATTTGCAACATTTTCACACCACAGGCTGGACCCGCCTCTGACACACAGCTGCACAGGCCGGAGGCGTGCTTTCTCCCGCCGCATCTGGTGCTTCAGGTTTCTGCAGTGACGGGCACAATTGTAGCTTTTTTGGCTGCTTTGGCAGCCTCTGCCACTTACCATGGCACTGGGGGGGTGGGGCAGGACATTTTTGCTGCTTTTTTGGAATTTTTTGCTGCACTTTCAGAAACCGGAAACTGGTAGTGCCAAACTGGATTTTTCATCACATGGTGAAAAATTCCAAAAGTGCAGTGAATTTTTTTTAATAACTAGTTTGATTCAACCAATCCTGACAACAGATAGGCTGCCAAATTTACAACAAATGATATGTACTAATATTCATATTTTCTTCTGGTGCAAAACAGAACCACTACAATTAGCACAATAAGCCTAATATGTTCATCTTGGTTTTACTTGGAGGGCAGATATGACTGAATTTTCAACTCCAGCACCTCTAACTTTCCAAAATACAGTAGAACCTCAGATAAAGTCCAAACTCCATTTCACAAGTTTGGACTTTATCCGATTTTGGACTTTATCTGAATCAAATGGGTGGTGCATCAGATAACGTCCCAAAAATAGACTTTATCCGAGGTTCCTATACCAAATACCTTGGATAACATCCATTTGTATTAGTTTTGGACTTTATGCAATGCATCACATGTGCATGAAAACCGTGACTTTATCTGAGTCGGACTTTATCTGAATTGGACTTTATCCGAGATACCACTGTAATGATCATGACAATTATGATGTAAATTAATCTCTTTTTTGGATTATAATGCTTATCAGCTCCAGTGTAAATATAATGACCTCAGTGGTTAGTTAATAAGGCTAGCAGGAGCTTAGAGTATTTTGGTCATGAAAATTAAAAAGGAAACTAAGAACCTGTTGATACTTAAAGTAAACTCTTTGTTCCTTTGTTCTAGGCTTCTAGGAGTCTTAGTCCAGGAAAATATTAGTCTTCATTGGGAACCATTGATCTAGGGCAGTGATGGTGAACCTTTTAGACACTGAGTGCCCAAACAGAGGGGTGGGGTGAACTCTATGTCGGGGGAGTGAGGAAGTACTCCCATTGGGCTGTTGGGCAGAGGGGCGGGCAAACTCTGTGCTGGAGAAGAGAGGAAGCACTCCCATTGGGTTGCTGGGCAGAGGGTTGGGCAAACTCTGTGCTGGGGAGGGAGAAAGCGCTCCCATTGGGCTGTTTGGCAGAGGGGCAGGAGAACTCTGTACTGTCTGGGTGATACCAACACATACCAACAGAGAGGGCTGGGTGTGCCATGTCTGGCATGCATAACATAGGTTTGCCACCACTGATCTACGGGCTTGGTGCCCACAAAGTGGATGGGTTTGGTGCTGTATCACCTTATTTCATTCATTATTTGCTAGGACTTGTTGGCATACTTCCAGAGAGACAATGCCATCCGAACAATGTAGCATTAATGTTAAAACTGAATAGCAATAGCAACTCATTGAGAAAAATGTTGATCGAGTTACTAGTAGGCCTCTACCATGTCTAATAGTTTAGTCAGAGGT
Source organism: Bradypodion pumilum (assembly GCA_035047305.1). Lineage (NCBI taxonomy): Eukaryota > Metazoa > Chordata > Lepidosauria > Squamata > Chamaeleonidae > Bradypodion > Bradypodion pumilum. Next base: position 262,312,459 of record JAWDJD010000003.1, read on the forward strand.
TGTATAGGCCTTAAGCAGAAAACGAACGTGAAGAAAAGCCCAAACAGAATACTGTATTTGGATTTGATAACCTTTACCCTAGAAAAGTTTTAAAATCTAGTAACATATTACAGCTTGGGGAAACTGCAGTGGCAAATATCTTTCCTTGTGGCAATTAGTGAACTTGAAATATACAATACTCCCACTGTTCACTTCTATTCAAAAGCCGTATTTCTGAAAAATACATAAAATGCATAAAATACTATACTGTATTTAGAAGGGGGAATATAGAACAAAACATACTTTCCACTGTTTTGGTTCTGAGTCCTTTCTAAGCAGATGAGGTTATGATAACAAATCCAATACTTTATTTTGATATTGTTTTTGTCATAACATTCTCTTTAATAGTGAAATACAAAGGAGACTTTTACAATAGTCTGTAGCTTTCATAAAGAGGCTGCCAAATCCCAGTGCAATTAATTATTCTGAGCTCAGCTGTATCTTGGATAACATTGGCGTTTTAAATGTTCCTGCATCATGGAAAACATATGGGCTGTATATTTAAGCCAGTCTCATAAGAATAAGATAATACTATGTAAAACATCAACAAATTTGTGTTACAAAGAAGCATATTATATGCTCTAAAAATTCTAACCTGGTTTAGCAGGTTACTTTTCTTGCAGAATCGACACTGGAGCAGACTTATTTACATACAAAAATACACGCTGTTGCTATGACCTACAGAGAACCTAACAGGTCTTTCAAGGTAAGTGAGATCTTTAAGGAGTGATTTGACCAATTCTACATCCCTCAGTGAGTTTACATGGCTGAGTAGGAATTTGAATCCAGGCCTCTTGAATCCTAGTCCCTTAATATATTCATGACATCACACTGAGTATCCACAAATAAATACCTACCAGCCTACCAACATGCCAACCTACCTTACATGCATATATGCATGTATGCATGCATGCATGCATGCATGCATGCATGCATGCATACATACATACATACATACATACATACATACATACATACATACATACATACATACATACATACATACATACATGAGCATGTGAAAGAGATGGTGTGTTGTGTATAAATATGCACTGTTGTATTTCCATATAGAGTAATACCAATAGTGGGCTCCAAAAAACTTTACTGCCACACTGTGAGCATGGTATGGTGGGCGTGGCCAGGGCAGACCTGTCAAGTATTCCTTATTTGCCCGGAAAACTCTGTATTTTTACCCCTCTCCCCGCCCCCTCCCATTTTATTAATTTCCCCATAATATCACTTTTTTAAAAAAAATCCCAAAGCTGCAGGTTTTTTTCCTGCCACCAGAGGCCACTATGGCTTTTCGCTTGTGGAAGGGGAGAGAGAAGTTGGTTTGGGGCAGGGCCTTCATCTCTCTGCTTCCGTTCCAACTTCCTTTGACTCTTCCGTAGGCCCGAGCGAGGGGAGGGCGGAGGGGGGAAAGGAAGAAAAGAGCTGCCCGACGTGGCTGGCTCTGGGCCAGGGAGGGCCAACATGGATGCCCCAGAGCTTGCCCCTTCTGGGTAAGTCTATGTCTTTTTGTTTTGTTTACTTTCCTGTGTGTGTAAGTAAGTGTCTCTGTCTTTTTGTTCTTTGCTCTGTGTGTGTGTCTTTGCTCTCTCTGTGTGTGTGTGTGTGTGTCTGTGTGTGTGTGTGTGTGTGTGTGAGAGAGAGAGAGAGAGAGAGAGAGAGAGAGACTCGCCTTTGTGTGTGGGTGTGGGTGTGGAGAGCGACAGTGTGTGTGTTTGTTTGTGTGTTGTGGGTGAGGGGCCAGGGTCTGGACCAGGTTAAAGAGAGATGACTACTGAACGCTAGATTTGGATATGACTGGCTTTCAAGCAAGGGATACCTTTACCTTTACCTTGCTTGAAAGCCAGTCGAATCTGACTCTAGGGTTCAGTGCTCACCTTTGTTTCAAAGCCGAAGTGCCAGCGCTGTCTGCTTCTGCAGACGTTTCCATGGTCATGTGGCAGGCATGACTAGACACAGGAGCACATGGAATGCTGTTTACCTTCCCACCAAAGTGTTCCCTATTTATCTACTTGCAATTATATAAAGTGGAATGGAAGCCTTGGTTTCAATGCATTTTGTATAGATTAATCATCACTCAAACAGACAAATTTCAATATAATACAGGTAACATGTCTTTAGAACTACAAATATAACAGTGAAAGTACAAATAATGACATCATGAGGTGGTGGTCTGATAAACATAAGGTAGACCCTAGGGAAAAAGACGCCTGAGGGTGAAAAAATAAGGCTCTAGATGGGAGGAAAGAGACAGAAGAAGATGAGCCACTATTGTGTGGTGGGATGGAGGCCCCACTAGTTGGTGGGACTCAAGCTTAAACAAACAGGAAGATGAGGGGAAGGGACTTGGATTAATCCAGATGCCCTATTTGTGTCCCTAAATTTTCTTGCTTTTGAACTGTAGGTTGGTAGGAGCTGGGACAGAGGCAGAAGCTCACTCCATCCTGCAGTACTCGGGTATCGAGCTGCTAACCTGCCACCTTCCAGTCAGCACCTTAGCCACTTGAGCCACTGCAGCTCAGTGGTTAAGAAGCTCACCTTGTTAGCTGGAAGGCTGACATGACGGTTTGAGCTCCCATGTCTGTCCCAGCTCCTGGCAACCTAGCAGTTCAAAAGCAAGAAGTTACAAGTAGATAAAGAGAGATCAGTTTGGTGGGAAAGGTAACAACATTCTGGTGTCTAGTCATGCCTTCCACATGTCCACAGAAACATCTACAAACAGGCAGTGCTGGCTCTTTGGCTATAAACAGAAATGAGCATTGTCAGATATGACTCTACGGCAGTATTGGATCTAACAATAGGTAAAGGTAAAGGTTGCCCTTGCTCGAAAGCCAGTCGTATCTGACTCTAGGGTGCAGTACTCATCTCCATTTTCAGCCAAAGAGCAGACATTTTCATGGTCATGTGGCAGGCATAACTAGAGCCCAGCAAATCACATGGCCAGATTTGGCCACAGCCACAGATTTGGCCACACCCACAGAGGGGTGTGCCCAAAATTTCCTTTATTTTTAAATCCCAAACTTGACAGGTATGGGCCAGGGGGGAAGCCCTGCATTGCACCCAAATTAGGACTACTTTATTTCAAAACTTGGATGGGTGGGGCCAGCCAGAATTTTTGCTTCTGGTTCTGGCAAACTGGTGCAAACCTGTTGATGCCCACCACTGAGTAATACCCTTCCTAGAATTAAAATATGGTGGACAGCTTTAAATTGCAGCTACATTACTAGTGTCACTAGATCAACCTAAAGATGTAAAGGCCCAGAAAAAAAACTGTTTTTTTTCTGAAGCCTTTTGTTATTTTCTGAAGTTTCAGGAGATGAGGTGAAAAAAAGAAGAAAATGGATTATGAAATATTTTATTTTAGCATGATGAATAAAATATTCTCCAAATCTTTACCTGTAAAATGGTGCGTTAACCGTTGGTGTCTGGCATGCATGCACGCCCACACCTGGCCCAACCATCCTGAACCAAGCCACCTACACTTACCTTTAGACCGACCGAGCATCAACGCAAGGGTCCGCCAGCCGCAAGTGGGGCAACCGCCCCACAAACGCAGCAAGAAAAAAACTACAAGGCCCAGTGTCCAACGTGCCACGCCACCCCTCAGCCAATGAGGCTGCAGGGTGCAAGCTTGGAGGAGGCAAGTCAGCTAGCGCGCACAGTAAAAAAACCCACAAACTCGCTGATAACTTCCCTCCGGGAGACACTTCGTCTCCTGAAGGGAAGCTAACTGGGGTGGGGGAGCGAAACGAGCCAGGCTGCAGGAAGGAACCACCCCAGCCGCCACCCAAAGTGCCACTGGGGTTCTCGCGATCTGGCCTGCAAGGCCAGGCCGTGGGAAGGAAAATTCCTCCCCCGCTGCTGCCACTGGGGCTCCCTACAGCTAATGTTCAATCGATCGTTAGGACAGTACTATTGGAGGGCTTGTCCCTCAATTATATTTCTGAAAAAACTAGTCAGTTCCTGTTTAATAAATTTCCAAGAGTCCCTATGTTTCACCTTTTAACTAAAGTGCACAAGGTATCTGATTTGGGCAATTTCCCACCTTGCAGACCCATTGTATCCTTGGAGTAATTCATCGCTTGAGCCCTTTTCAAAATACTTAGATCACTTTCTTAACCCTTTCACACTGCATCATTCATGAGGGATTCCACACATTTCATTAACTCTTTGGAGGGCTTTTCTGTTCCAGAAGGGGGGTGCTTATTAACTTGTGATGTGTCTTCTCTTTATACTAATGTACCTCTTGACGAAGCCAGATCAATTATAGCCGACACACTTGACTCACGTGATTCTTTACATCCTCCTACTCATTTTCTACTTGATTTACTTGATATTGTTTTTGAGCACATTTTTTTCAGGTTTGGTGATCAGTTTTATTTGCAAATCAGTGGTGAGGCTATGGGCTGTTCTCTCGCTCCATCCACCATGAACTTATAAATGATTAAGTTTGAAGAGCATTTCATTATGAACCCAGCCTCAAATCCATTCTTTGATCACATGCTCACATACAAGAGATACATAGACGATTTGTTTTTGGATTTTTGTGTGTGTTTTTTTGATAATTCTGACTGCATTTCACAATTTGTGTCTTGGCTTAATAGTGCAAATGTTAATCTGAAGTTTTCTCACTGTTTCAGTACACACATGGTTTCTTTTTTGGATCTCTGTTTACATTTAACAACATAAATTGAATATGTAATTATTTAAGAAGACCACAGATCGTAACATCTACCTCCACTTTTCCTCCTTCCACCCGTATCATTTAAAGGGCAATATTCCCTTTAGTTTACTTACTAGAACCAGGAGGAATTCGACCTCGGAACAAGATTTTCTGCACTCAGCTAAAGCAATTCAGCATGATTTAAGACACAGGGGTTAGCCCGAAGATATTCTTAAATGGTCATTTAATAAAGCATGTGCTATTCCTAGATCTCAAATGTTATCACAAAAAACACAGTCTTTGGAGGGTTCCCCTTTTAATTGGTCTATCGAGTTTTCTCCCCGGGCAGTGGATATCAAAAAGATTGTCCATAAGTATTGGAATTTGGTACAGGATATTCCAGGGTGTGAGAATAAGCCCAGGATAGCTTTTCGGAAAACTAGTTCATTGAGTAACATTCTTACCCATACTGATGTTTTGGTGCATCCCGATGTTTCCAGTATTATTACAGGACATTTTAAATGTGGGGGTTGTTCCGTGTGCAGGTTCTCTAGAGAGACTAAAGAGGTAACTATTCCAGATAGCTCTGCACAACATTGTTTGAATTTTTTCAGTAATTGTAATTCTGTCAATACCCTCTATATGATTTCTTGCCCTTGTGGTAAGAACTACATTGGTCAATCTTCTAGATCTCTGAAAACTTGGATAAGGGAGCTCTGTTCCCGCATACGTTCACAGTCTCCTAATTCTCCTCTCATCTCGCATTTTACGCAACATCATCATACTGAAGATCAGATTCGATTTGTTGTTCTAGATGTAATTAAACCGAAACCCTTTGCAAGAACAGACATAAAAAAGAGACTGTTGCAACAAGAAGCATATTTTATTCACAGGTTTAATTCCATGGAACTGCATGGACTTAACTCTGAAAATGACATGTCATGCTTTTTGTAACAGGGCTTTTGCTAACTTCCAGTTAAGGTTATTCTGTGTCTTGCCAATGTTCTCTCTTTTTAAGACTTGATTTTGGACATTCTTACTGTGCTCTATTGGTACCACCTGACTCTCTTTTCTCTACAGTTAAATATCACTGCTTGTATGACCATTATTAACATCTATGGCACTAAAAGAATTCACTTTAAAGGCTGTTTTGACGCATATTACAAGGTATTTATTAGTGTTCTTTATTTACGAGTTGGTAAATTGTTAGTTTTGTACCTACTCTATTAATCATTCTTGAAGGATTCGAACTCTATGTTACATTATTAAGTTGTTATAATAATTATAATGTTACCGCTGTAATTGATAATTATTTTCTATATCCTCCAATCATTTAAATTATACACACCTTTGATGAAGTACTGAAATACCGATTTACTGGAACGGTGTCGGTGTGGTTGTGTCTTCTGAAGATATTTGTATTTAAAGTTATAAAGTTTGAATAACTCAACCTTGTGAATTTCAATTTTCTTTCACTGAATTAAGTATTTTTGGTTACCTTATATAATAAAAGAAGATTCAATTTTTGCATTGCCTCAGACGGGACTTTTTCTCATATTGATTATACAGTTTGGCCTTTCTTTTCTTGATCTCTTCTATCCTCTTTACTTGGCCTAAGCTCTAGAAGGAAGTAGAGAGCAACAAAAGGGACCTGAATTTATAAACTACTTAACTTATAAATGTACGAGTTTTAATTTATCTGCTTTCAGAAAACTGAACCATATTTTAGCTACACTAGTTTATCTTTATAACCTTTATGTAAATAATAATTTAAATACTACTAATCTGGTTATTTGCTTCCCCCTCCCCAAGCATAGTTTAGTGTTTTCTTGCAAGCTAGCCACTAAATTATTATTTTTCCTACTCCCCTCTACAAAACGGTGAGACCAACATCTGTTATTTGGTGGCATTTTCACATCTTTTGATACCATGTCGCTTTCTGTTACTCAGATTCTTCATTCTTGTGCAGCACATGCTTTGGTTCTAAATTGCTGATGAAGAAGATCCAACTATCACTTTGAGAACCACAAATAAAATAATTTCTACTAATATAGAGGGCATCTCTTTATATAAAGAGGAACTCTTAGCTTTGCCTTGCCATGAACAGAGATGTGTAGAAGAAACTCACAATTGAATTGATCAGCATTGACCAAATGCTCCTGGTAGTGTCAAGTTGCAGAGAGGTTCCACATATAATAAGGAAGTGCCATTTTTGTAAGACCATGTATTTTAGTCCTCTCAAAGGACTATAATGAAGAAGATAACATAGAAATCTTGACAACTGAAATTGCTCCATGTATAATAACATTGATTTCTAAGCCACTTTATATGCCGTTCTGATTTAAGAAGCTGTCTAATATGGAAAACCAAAACACTCACTTCTTAGTTAGAAATTTCAACAGCAATAGCAACATTTGAGGCTATGAACATGATAATAAAAATGGCAAACTCGGCTCTTGCAGAAACAAAAATAACTCACTGGATCGACACTATAACAATGCTTGACATGCCAAGCAGCCGCCTGAAAGCTTGGAGAATACTGAAAAGACTGGACAATGATCCAAATTTTAAAAAAGGACACTATGCAACTATAACCTGAAATTAAAAAGCAAACCCCACTGTTCCTGCCAGAAATGGTCAACCAACAATAAGAATGAAATATTAAAGAAGTAATAACTTTCTATTGCCTTCATATTAGTGGGAATTAGAGGAAGTCATAAGAAGATATAGGAATACAAAATGGCAAGATTCAATGATATCCACATCAAGCAAATTAAACGTGTGGTGCAAAACACAAAGAAATGGTCCTTCAGGTCTTCAAAAACTGCTGGATGAACAAATTCCAAAATAATGGGAGGAAGACAAAAAGTAATCACTATATTGAAACCAGGCAAAGAAATATCAGATCCAAGAAACTACAGGCAAAGCACCCTATTATGCCACCTGAGGACTCGCCGCTCACCCCGTAGCCCATACCATCGGCGCAGGACTGGGAGCAGCTGCAGATGCCATCGTTCCCTCTGGGCCCCGCCTGTCCGGAGGGTTAAAAGGACGCCAGAGGGCTAAAGTGGCATTGGGGTTTACCGGGGCATCGGCACATTGTATTATTGTGTATTATTGTGCTTACGGTCTGCATTGTGTATTGTAACTGTGTATGTTGTTTGTTTTGCCATGTGAGCCACCCTGAGTCAGGTTCCCTTGAGTGGGCGGCATATAAGTGCAAAAATTAAATTAAATTAAATTTTCAAAGTGATTGAATGAATGACATTAAATCATCTGGCTCAGTGATGCTGAACCTTTTAGAGACCAAGTGCCCAAACTGCAACCCAAAAAACACTTATTTATCGAAAAGTGCCAACACAGCAACGGGGGGGGGGGGGGAGTAAACACTCCCATTAGGTTGCTGGGCAGAGGAGTTGGGTGAACTCTGTGCTGGTGGATGGGTGCCCACAGAGAGGGCTCCAAGTGCCACCTCTGGCATATGTGCCATAGGTTCACCACCACTGATCTAGCTGCTTCTAAAATTGAACTTCTAATTATAGAACAATCAGATTTCAGACTTTACAAGAGCTATAGCTAAAATCTTAAATCTAACCCAGTATATAGAACAGGGGTTCCCAACCTAAGGCCCATGGGTGGGATCTGGCCCACAGTGCCATTTCATGTGGCCCCACCCCTCACCCCTACAAGGGCATTTGAGAAAAATGGCCACCAATTTGAAACTTTTGGGACAAAATGGACACCTCCATCATGCAGGCAAGGCATAATGTCCATCCGGCCCTGGAAGCTGACAGAGAGAGTGTGACCTAGCTCTGGCTTGAAAAGGTTGGGAACCCCTGATACAGAAGATGTTTTTGAAATACCGTATTTATTCGAGTATAACGCGCACTCGTGTATAACGCGCACCCCTAATTTTCCATGAAACCTCGGTATAAAATTTTCTCGGCTAGCTGCTCGGTTTCCATGCATTTCAGCATGATCAACAACTTTGAGCTTGAACGAAGCGTCATATGCACAACGTTTACGCTTGATACCCTGAGATGCCATCTAAAGGGGAACCAGTTATATCGGTGAAAAAGAGCACGCCTTAAAATATTGAGGGAGGGGGGGATAATCAGACCCACCTGTTGCAGAAAATGCAATCCGAAACGAGCACTTCCGACCTCCAGGAGCCTCGCTCGAACTGCGAGCTACCTCCGGGCCACGCCTCGTCTCCCGCGCCACCCAATCAGATCCCGTCAATTTCTTCAAAGCCACCCCCCCCGCCTCCCCTTCACCCGCCGCAGCAATAGACAGCCGACCCAATTCTAAAAAGGAAGTAAAAGAGGCTCGTTTATAACGCGCACCCAGTCCTCGTGTATAACGCGCACCCCAACTTTGATTTCTTTTTTTGGTATAAAATTTTGCGCGTTATACACGAATAAATACGGTATATAAAATAATTGGAAAAGCATTTGTTGATCTTAAAGCAGCATATGACACCATCCACCATCAACTGCTGCTCAAAAGGGAAGAGTGGCGGCACAATATGGCCGCCATACTCTTTACTGGCCCCCACCCCTGAGAGACAGACATCCAGGCCTCTCAGGGGGCGTGGCCACCCAGAGCATAAAAGGGGTGGCCACGCGGCGGCTCGCCGCCATTTTAAACAAGATCGGCTGGGCAAGAAGTTTGCCCTCCACCCCCTCCCTAGGTAACAGTGTGATTATTTTGGTCGCTTCAGGGCCGGGTGGGATGTTTTGCTTGAACCTGCATTGGCCCCTTGGTTCTTGGCGTTTTCACCCATCCCACACTGTTGCTGATGGTTGAGATACGGGGTATTTTGTTTTTTATTGGTCATTTTTGGCAGGTAGCACTGGTAAGGTAAAGTTGATGACCCATAGGTATCCGGCAGGTCCGCAGTTGATTGGCCAACCCAAGGACAAGGTACAGGGTAATTGGGGCTGGCCGGTCAAGGGCGAACCATGAATGGGGTGATGCTATGATCTAGACAGCCTGCATCACCTTGATATTTTACCAGATATACGTCAGATGCTGGACTCAACAGGTAGCATCCTGACTTGGGTCAACAATTTGTTTATATTGACAAACAAATTGATACAAATGGATACAAGGTAGCCAATAGTAATTGGCAATTAAGAGTGGGTACTTACCAGTGCTACTGCGGCCTGCTTGCCTTAATGAGTTATAAAAGTTGAAGTTAATTTTAAGTTAAAGTCATAATTTAAGATTAAGACACAATCAATAAAGTGGCCCAAAATTTTAAATCCAGCAACTGTGTCTGTGTCTTTATTGGGGGGCTGGGCTGGCAAAGCTCTATCTCCTCAGTAAAGACCATGGACAAATAGAAATGATTGCTTTTCTACTTCAAAAACAAAGATTTTTTTTTGTTGTTGTTGAATTTTAAGATAGGCACATTTGCTGAAAAAACCAAAGGAGCGTTCTGCCACAGGGTAGAATTCTGACACCATTATTTTTAAAAATTTACATGAATGATCAACCAATCTTTCAATATGCCAGGAGTTTAATCTATGGTAATGATCTTGCCTTGGCAGTCCAACAGAAAACCTTTGAATCCTTTGAGCATCAGCTACATTAGAAGATCTTTTCTTACTTTATAAAAACAACTAACTGAAACCAAATCTTTTGAAAACAGATGTCTGTGCCTTAAAGAACAGAAGAAGACCTGAGTTAGCTGAGAAGGCAAGATTTTGGAACATTGACCTAACCCAAAGTATTTGGGCATTACTCTGGATTGAATCCTGACCTACCAAGGATAATGCCTAGACACAAAACAGAAAGTTACCACCAGAAATAGCATACTGGCTAGGTCAGACTGTGGTGCATGTATACAAACAATAAGGACAACAGTTTTGTACCTACACAGCAGAATGTGTGATATAAATTACCACATGATATAAATACATGCTATAAATTACCACATGCCGATTCTTAATGAATCATGTATGATTTTTACAGGCTGCTTGAAATTTAGGGCAAATTTTCTGTGAATCAGAAGAAATGTAATCAAGGCAAAATTTATGTGCGTACTGCATGTACAAAAGAAGTCAATGTTTAAATATTATTGAGATAATAATATTGAAGTAGCCTGCTCCTGGTCAAAAATAGAAAATTATTTTAGCATTTTAACCTGTTTTGAATTTTACCTATATTTTATATATGCCCCTGATTTTAAAATTGTGCAAGAAATATTCAATAAGAATTTTAAAAATTAATTGTAAAAGATTGTAACAGTACCTTTATTGGAACATCAAACATTCGATTTCATTCTTGTGTCAATGAAAAGCACTTGAGCAGTTTCCACAAGATTACTGGGCCTAATGACACTTTTGCTACACATTGACAGTTTTCAAGAGACTGGAGATCTTTACTCAGGCATACAGTTCATGATTTTCATAGTTTATTTAGCATTACATGTGCAAATGTGTCATTTTCAAAAATTGCAACCAAATATGGCTCTCCTTGGTGTAAGCACATGTGCCTGACCACAGAAGAGAAATTCAGTCTAATCTGGACAATTTCCTACTATCTAGGGTCCCTCTTCTAAGCAAGGTCAATAGTTCAGCTAGTGCCGGATCTTGGGGTTAATTCCTGTGCCCCACAAACCAAGAAGCCCCAAAGTGGACATTCAGAGAGTCCAGTATCCTTTATTGTTTGGTATAGAGCAGGGGTAGGCAACCTACAGTCTGTCGATTGGACCCTATACGTGTCTAACCTATCTTTCCACAAAGGTGTGAGTATTAAATAATATAGCTAGTTTTGTTATTTTCTGTTGTGGTCTTTTAAAATGTTCATAGTTCTACTATAATTTGCTCTATCATATTGGATAATCCTTTTTAGTAACAAAGTAATGTTTTAAATCCTTTTTTAAATTAATTTTTTATTAATTTTCAAACAAAATTACAACATGTAATAAAACACACACATAAAAGAAGAAAAATACATAATACCGATACATGCACATTATATAAGTTTACCTTCTAACACCAATATCCTTTTAATCTAATGCATTACTGCACTAATACCATATTAACCAGACTTTATAGATGGTGATTAAAACTTTATATTTTGACTAATATGCATGATATACCATTTAATTCATAAATTTATTATTTCTAATAAAACAATACTATATATATACATATACATATATATACATATACATATATATATATATACATATATATATATATGTTTCAAGCAACTGTCTGAGTTTTTAGATCTGTGGATTTGTGGTACTCAAATCTCAATCTTGCCTCAACTAGTTACTTGAGAGTTTGGTATTTTTAGCTAGTATGGTAATGTGTTACCTTGTAAGGGAGGCACCTTGCTTCCCAGTACTTAGCCGGGGTGGGTGTGTTTTTGGAGCAGACTGAGGATAGTTGGAGTGATATGGTGCCTGACAGGTACTGTCATCACTATAACTGACCCTTTGTTAGGGTCACTTAGCCCAAGATAAAAAGGGCAGAGTGCCTGTAGAAGGAAGCCCTTGGTGGCCATTCTGTTTCCCTTCTGAGCCCATCTGATTTTTCCTTCCCTCTAGCTGCTGAGGAACAGCTAGAGTGAAGCACAGACTTGGGATAGATAGGTTCATACCATTCCAGTAGTGAAACTATTGAAAGGTTGGTTTATATCAGGGGTGCCCAAACTACGGTCTGCGAGCTGGATCTCGCCCATGGCACCTAATAATCCAGCCCATTTCACTCCTGGAAGCAGAATTTAAACGCACCCACACATGGGCAAAACGCTACCGTAAATGCACCCAGGGGTGTCATAAATGCGTTTATGACAGTCGCAGGTGCATTTACGGCAGCATTTTGCCCATGTGTGGGCATGTTTAACTTCCGCTTTCAGTGGGAGGGACCACTTGACTAGCCCGCTCAACCACATGACTGGCCCATGGCCCGAAAATCAATTTTTTGCATGCTAGGTCAACATTCTGATTACCATGCTTCAGTTACAGTTCTTTTCAAAGTAGATCTTTTAATCAGGGTTATCAAACTGGGATTATTCTTTTCCTTATTTCTATTCTTTGAAATAATATACCAGGAACTGGGTTTATTGACATCATGGTTGTTTATTCCTTCAGTAATGAACCAATATCAGTTTGTCCATTATCTGTATCACCTGGTCATGGAGGCATGTTAGTTACATACCTGTCAACCATGGCTCCGGCGAATCCGGGACCTGCGCGGACCGGGTTTGCGCAGGTCACGTTGTACGCATGCGGGTGGAGGGCTATGCCGCTTGCGTAGCCTTCTACGCACGCGGCGTAGCCTTCTGCGCATTCGTGGAAGGGAGCTATGGAAGTGTAGAGCCCTTCCATGCATGCGTGCAACACGACCTGTGCAGATGGGCTGCACAGTGCCTCCTTTCCCCCACTGCCGAAATCCGGGGTTTCGGCAGCGCGGAGCGGGAAAGGGCAAAAATCGACGGCGAAAACCGGGAAATCCTGGCCAATCTGGGAAGGTTGACAGGTATGGTTAGTTAAATTGTCTCACTCTTATTTTTGAGATGTGGATTTGATTCACAGCAGCTCACACTAAAATACAGCAGTTAGTTTTTAAGTTGCCATAATGTTTTGTCTCTTTTTTTGTTTCGGTTTTGCTTTGTTTTTTTATATATGTGTCAGCATATATATATGTCAGCATATTTCTATGCATACATATCCAGCCGGAAGCACAGCATTACAGATCTCTGGAAATATATCATTTTATACCTGTAAGAAGCATTACTTTTCAAAGCACATATATGCAAATAACTGAACACAGTTATATGCAAATAACAGGTCAGATGTAGTATACGATTTCCAAAGATAAATGTGGACAGAAACTGACTAGAAACTAGGGATGTACTGTACTTTCCCCTCAACAATGAGAAATTGTAAAATTCTTCTCATTCCCAACATGATGATGAGGAATTTTCTGATCCATACAATAGATTTTTCTTACAAGTAAGAATTTTGTCTTGCAGTAATTACCTACTTTTTAAAAATAGCTTGTTATATGCAAAACAGCCCATTTTTGGCAAACTTATATATTTTTTCAAAACAAGGATGAATACTGTTTTATTTAGGACTTGAAGCACAGGAGACTTTTTTGCTGCATTTTCCTGCCTAGCAGCCAATCCTTATGTGCTTGCTTTCTACATTTCTTTCCTTCTAAAAGTGAAAGGCATTTTGTATAAATTACAGAGACTGCTGTGAGGAGAATAAAGAGGGCATAGGTTTCAGTAGATATAGGTGATCAAAAAGAGAAAAAAGAACAGTAAGAATATGGACAAAATCTAAGGCAAGATTAGAATTCAGTATAGCTAAGCAGAGTATAAAAGAAAAAGATAAATCAGATATTGCGGTTCACTAGGTGCACCTGTGGCTTTCAAAGTTAATCTGTCTGAATCATACAATCTTCATTATTATCTCTCCTAGAGTTTGACAAATAAATATTGGGTAGAGCACCAATAAAATGGAAATATAGGATACACGAACTTTCTATGAGAAAACTCAAATGAAAACAGGACAGAATGGGCTATGTAAGGGATGCAGGGCCGCCATCAGAAATTTCTGGACCACAGACTGAGCAATCCTATTGGGCCCCCACACACATTTTGGCCATGCCCCTCTGTGGGCTGGGCCAAATCTGTGGGCAGGGTCAAATATGTGGGTGGTGCCAAATCTGGGCATGTGACTTGCTGGGATGGCCATGTGATCTAGTCATGTCTGTCACATGTCCATGGAAAACCCCTGCAAACACAGACACTGGGTCTTTGGCTGTAATTGGAGATGAGCACTGCACCCTAGAGTCAGACACGACTGGCTTTTGAGGAAGGGAGACCTTTACTAACCACAGCAAATCTGAATACCAAACAGGGATCTTCTGTCATTAGGCAAAGGTTGCCCTTGCTCAAAAACCAGTTGTATCCAACTCTAGAGTTCAGTACTCATCCCTGTTTATAGCCAAAAAATACAGCAGTTAGTATGTTGTATTTTTGTTTTGTTTACTCACTGATATGCTTGCACAGAATAAAACTTTTTAAATGGTAGCATGTGTTTCAAGCATATCAGAGTACATGAAACAAAAAAAACCTTTAGGCTGCTCCAGACACCCCCCCCCCCCGAGAGAGAGAGAGAGAGCAAAGTAAACAAAGCAAAAAGACTTACCTAGAAGGGGCAAGTGGTGGGGTGCCCGGCCACATCAGGCGGCTCGGCTCCATTTTCCTCCTCACCCTGGGACCATTGGGGGGGTGGGTGGAGGCAGGAATATCCAAGCAGTGGAAGCATCATTGGGCTGTTGAGCCCGGCGACGGCGGAAGCAGCCACATCGGGCAGCTGAGCTCAGTCTTCCTCCTTGCCTTGGGACCATGGGGGGAGCGGAGGCAGGAATGCCTAAGCGGCAGTGGGGGAGACTGCACATCTTCCTCCCCCCGGCCCAGGCCTGCCATGTCAGGCGGTCATGGTTTCTTCTTCCTCTCCTCCCTGGGACCGGGGGGGGGGGAGGCAGGAGTGTCTTCCTTATCTCCCCCCCGACCAGTGGGGCAAGGCAGGCATGGCTGCAGCATGGCCCGTACTCAAACCCACCGCCTTCACCTCTGGTTCCTCTGTCTGCCCACCCGATGCTGAAACTCCTCTGCCACTCACCTCCTCAGCTGCTCTGTCTGTTGCTCTGCCCGACACTGTCCCGTCTCTGATGAGGCCGCCGAGGGCCTCAGCCACAAGGCCACCCGCCTCTGCCTCTCCACCACCATGTCTCAGTAAGCCTCTGCTCTGCTGCAGACTACATGGTGGCAGAGAGGCAGAGGAGGAGGCCAGAGGCCCTTGGCAGCCTCATCAGAGATGGGGCGGCAGCGGGCAGAGCAATGGCAGGAAATGTGCGGTGGTGCCGGGCCCGCGCACCACGGTTTTAAAAAAAAGTAAACAAGTTTTTAAAAATCACAAAGCAGAGCTATGGGACTCCACCGCTGGGTCCCCTGCCAGCTCTGGGCCTGGGACAGGAGTCCTGATGGCGGCCCTGAAGGGATGCATAGAAATACTGCAAAGAAAAGAAGAAGGGAATCAAACATATTTTTAATTCATTTGAAAGTAAAGGGGACACAGAGTACCCCAATTCTGCATGATTGTAGATACTTGGATGTTCACAGGTCTCCAGTTTTAAGTTATGAATTAAGAATGGGAAAACACCTATCCAGATTATATATATGAAAATGCACTACACTGCAGCCATAAAATGGCTTTTCGATTGTCAGTAATAAGAACAAACAGAAATGAAGCTATTCAAAACCAAGATAATGTACTTGCATGAAAACAATGACAAAAATGATGGTGATGATAATAATAAGAAATTAAGAAACACAGAAAACTGAGAAAAAGAGAGATAAGAGGGAAACTAGCTTCCTTCTACTCCCAAATCTGTACCTATAAAAAGTGCCCTTAACCACTGGGTTCGTTCTAAGGCTCCCGTACCAGGCCCAACCATCCCCGACCTAGCCGTCCACACTCACTGTAACCCCTGCCTTCCCAATGCCGTGGGGTTCTGGTGGTCGCCAGTGGGGCAGCCGCCCCACGAACGTGACCAAAAAAAGAACTACAATTCCCAGAGTCCTCTGCACTGCTCAACCCCATAGCCAATCAGGCTGAGGGACACAAGCGCAGAGGAGGCTGGGAAAGTGCAGCACGGCGGTTTTAAAAGACAAACCACGCCGGCCCAAGAAAGACTTTCAAAGACCCAGCCGGAGATGGGAAAAGTTAAGTGCAGTTGATGAGGTTGGGGGAAGACACAGACCCAGTAACCATGCCACCACCCCTGCCCCACTACCTAGCCTCCCCTCCCTAGCCTCCGCCAACCGCATCTGGGTCTTTGAAAGTCTTTCCCTCCCGTTGCGGCCTTCTGCGTAGGATTTCCATCTCTGTGGGCGACGTGACAAAGCACAGTCCAGTGCTTCTCCCTATGCAGAAGGCTGCAACGGGAGGGAAAATGTTTCCCAGAGGGAACTGATTTGTCTTCCTAGGAGGACGGAGGCCAAAAGATTCGGCCCCCGTATTCCAAGGAAGACGAACACCTTAAAAACAGGAGACAAAGGCCAAGCACGGAGCACCATTCTCGGCCTCCATCTCCAACAACCGCCCCATAGCTTGGGGTGAAGGATAACCCCCTCTCCCCTCAAGCTTTGGAAAGACAGCAGGGAGAAAAATTTCCCCTACAGCCTCGGAAGCTGGGACAAGCCGCCACCATAGCATGGGGGGGTGGTGGGGAAAGAGGATACCCCTCTCTTCTCCCCCCCAACCCATGCTTTGGCGAGGCAACAGGGAAAAACTATGTTTTCCCCACAGCCTCGAAGGCCTGCCCAAGCCGGCCCATAGTTTGGGGGGAGGGGATACCCCCTCTTTCCCCCCCAAACCCAGGCTACAGCAAGGCACCGGCTGGCCCCCCTGTAAAATAAATAAATAAATGAATCCCCCCCCACCCCAATGCAAGGATTTAACGTGGCGTAGCCATCAAGGCAAGGCCACATTAAACCCTCCCAAACCCCCCACACTCACTCACACACACACTCACACTAACACACACCCAAAACCAACAAAAAACTCACCTACAGGGAACAACCAAAAAAATACATCCTCCCTGCACGAACGCCTCCTCCGCACTGAACGTTAGTAAAAATAGCACCCTCTGGTGGACTACATTCTCTCTCTCTCTCTCACACACACACACACACCACTCCTGCCATAATAAAAAAAATTATGTGTGATTTGGTGGTTGGACATTAAAAATGCCCAACAAGGCGGGGCAAACTATGCTAGTGTTCTATATTATAAAGCATGACATGACAGGAATCCTTTAGTAACCTTCCTAAGGCCCCACTTCCCCCACCCCAGCTACACATACATAACAGTCTAAATCCAGTTCTGAATCCCAGTTAGAACAAGTTCATTAAGTCAACAGTTACATATGTGTTGATTTGCCATTCAGGTTTTGATTCGGCAGGGCTACTCTAGTAGGAATTAGCAATTGGATTTAGGCCAATGTGTTCCGAAGAAAATAACAGCATGGAAAGATGAAATACAGCCTTTCTTTATTGAGTATGTACTCATGAGAGTCTATGTAAAGTATTACAATTCACTAATTTTGTATTTATTTCTTCCCCAGAACATACTTTATTATCTACTTAACACTTCTAGCAAAGATATCCAAGTAATCTCATTTCCTCTTAATTTTACTGTGCACTGTGTTTCCATCTGTCTCGTAAATGCTTATCATTTGGAGTGTAATTCCAGAGAGAACAGTTGCTCGAGTGCTTGTCATGTGAACCGCTAGAATGCTCCATAACAAGATGCTACAATCAATCTACTTCATGTCTGAGAATGCAACATTTCTCTGAGTTATTCTACTGGTTAGTCAGCATTTCTACAATGTTGATTCACCCACTACAAAACTGTTCCACATAATATGTAACATGAGACAAGCTATTTTTCCATTTAGTTTAATTTTGTTTCAATACATGTTAGCCTTGGAAGTTTAAAATTTAAAAGCTAAACAACTGATTATATTCTATCTAGTGTTATCTCTATAGATCAGATCTCTCTTGCTCGAAAGCCAGTTTTATCTGACTGTAGGATTTGGTGCTCATCCCCATTTACAGTCAAAGAGCAAAGCAACAATACAGTGCTGTCTGCATCTGCAGATGTTTCCTTGGTCATGTGGCAGGCAGGACTAGATGCTGGACCTTACGGAACACTGTTACTTTTCCCACTAAAGTGGTAACTATTTATGTACTCACAATATCTTGCTTTCGAACTGCTAGGTTGGCAGGAGCTGGGACAGAGACAGACGCTCGCTCCATTGTGCAGCACTCGAGTCTCAAACTGCTGACCTACCGGGCGTCACATTCACCATCTTAATCACTAATCTACCGCAGTCCCACCCATCTCTATAGTATTTCTTAAAAGACCTGGGCCAGTATTTAAGAGGCCCTACACTGAGTGGAAAGTCCTATCAACGTAGCAAAACTCTTACCATCTTCTTCCAGATTAGTTGACATACAAATTAGTATTTCTATAGAACAAAAAAACAACAACAAACCTCTTTTATTACATAGCCAGAGTAAGGGGGAAATTGTAGTTATTTTTCTCACATTCTTTCTGGATTATGAATGGCCATGCTTGAAGAAGTATTTTTAGATTTAGCATTCAAAAAGGCGACTGCTTAAAATTCTGTATATAACTAACTTTAAAATTGACTTCTCAGTGGAATAACACCTTTCCCCTCACATACACAGTTGATTTACTTCCTCATAGAAGGCTCTAAATAGGACAATCACTTTCAGTATGAGATGCTTTATGGATCTATGTGAAAGGCAGATATTCACTTCAGAAAAAGCTGAATGTGCATGTGAGGGTGTAAAATTCTGAATGTACAGAGTGCTATAATAATTACAGGAGTCAAGAAAATGAGACCTGAATATGTAATTTTTAAAAAAATGAGGCTTAGGGGTCATTCAACAATCATGTGATCCTTGAAGGGGGGAAGGGGGTCTGCCATCTGAATTATGGAAAAATTACATGGGGGCGGGGGGGTGTCAAGTCAAAGATTACATAATCCATTTGGAGCTGTTGTGCATTAGGCACCAATAGTGAAAAGCTCTAAAAATTTGAGGTTTGATACAAAAACTCTGGATTACGTAATTTTAAAGGGGGGAGGGGGTCAAAACTAAAATTACAGCCAGATTACACAGGGGGAGGGGTCAATTACCCCCCCAAAAAAATGATCACATAACTGTTGAATGGTCCCTTATGAAAAGTTATTGCAAAACAATTAGCTGCAGTCAAGCTTAGAAACAAGGGCACTGTATTATAACATGTCTGACAACTGAACATGCTTTAGCTTAAACAAATTGGAGAATTGAAAGTGCATTGAAATAACTGACAATTAAATTAAGTCAATGTGTGACGTCCAGTGCTCTGTCTGGTCTGCTGTTGCTTAATCACTTTCAGCTGGTAACACTGTAGGAAGTCTCCAGGATTCTCACTGGATGCGGGGCCACCACTTCTCTGCTAGACCTTTGTCCATCCTGGCTAATAGAAGTGGCCACTGATGGTGTGATGGGATAGTTGATGGAGATCATCAACAGCTTTTTGTGAGAGGATAATTTACCAGCCCAACTGAAGAAGATGATCATTCAGCCCATCCTGATAAAAACCAGTTTGGCATCTGACGATCCTAACAACTATCGTGTGGTCACCAATAATCCATTTTTGGGCAAGATAGTAGGGAAGTTGGTAACAGAATAGTTGGGTTCATTCCTGGAAAATATTAAATGCCTCCATTCATTTCAATCTGGGTTCATGCCTTGCTGGATGACTTTCTAAGAGAGGTTGACTGGGGCAATGTCTTGTTGGTGGTCCTATTGGATCTCTCAGAAGCCTTTGATACTGTTCACCATAATGTCCTTCTGGACAGACTTTCGGGATTGGGCATTGGGAACATCACCTAATCCTGGCTCTAGTCCTTTCTTGGCAAGCTTGTCCTGACAGTGCTGCTGGGGGAGTAACAGTTGGATCCCTGGATGCAACAATACAGAGTGCCTCAGGGTTCAGCCATATCCCCAATGCTGTTTAATATCTAGATAGACCACTGGGTGAGGTCATCGGGAGATTATGTTAGCCCTAGCAGTAAGTGTAAGTAATGAATGAGTCTATACAACAGGTCTAGCCTAACTAAATCTGGATTATTTTAACTGATGTCACAGTAGTTGTTTGTACTTTCCAAAACTGTTTATTAAGATAACATTTTAAGTTTGGTTTCTTCCACAATGCACATGGGGAGGGGGGGACACAAACTGGTTTATACTTTCAAGTATTTCCTATCAATTAGAAAGCCAGCTGTTACAAATTTAAGTAAGAAGTGGCAGATTAGACATTCCAATTCATTGAAGCCTTCAAATGTCTACTACATGCGAGAAACATAATTCTGTGAATGTTTTTATCCAGAAAGTGCCCTGCCCGTAAGAGCCCAGAATGAAGAACAAAAGGATGCATAATAGGTTTCAATTAGATGCAAAATCCATATTTTTCCCTAAGGAATATTACCAGCTGCCCCTTCATTAAATAGGTCAGAAAATCCACAACATAAGCCATAAATCAGAACCACAATATTAAGTACATCTACAATTTTTTCTATGTATCAATGCATTCTACATTGGAAATGAAAGAAAAAAGCCCATTAATATGGATGGAAGTTGATCTCCATAATTAAGCCAATGATACTGTACTTTCTTTTGCTCTACATTGCAGTGTGTGTGACATCCTATTTCATATTTGGTTTTACACTCTATAAATTAAAAAAAATAAGCATCAAAGATGATTTGGGTAGGCTACAAACTTGTATTTGAGTTTTTTAATAGCAATACATAACTACAAATAGATGTAACTTGTGTCAGAGGAATGACTGCTTTGCTCCCAAACAGTAATAGAGGACAAGGAGGCTAGCATGACAAAGAAAACCAGGGAGAGAACAATAAAAAGTACACTAGCTCTTCTGAGATTCCAGTGAACTTCTTGTTCAAAGATATACTATATGCTAGAGGACTGGGAAAGAGACAAGCTGCTTTTCATGCTCAAAAACCTCCTATGGTTGGGGAAATGCATTAGTGCTGAAAGAACCCCACATAGCCGGCTGATCACTGATATTTAGCAAGAGAGTTACCAAAACTGCTCTGATGGATAAGGCCTGCTGGCAGAGCCACAAAAGGTTCAGATTAGAAGCAGAGCTAAAGGAGAGCCAAGTTCTGCCAAATTCAAATCTCACATTATAACAGTACAAAGGTAGGTCACTGTGAGCACAGTCTTAAATGATTTCCAAAATTGCTAGACTTTTGGACTCTTGGCCTGGTATCAGCATTTCCAGTCATGGGGGGATCATGGGAGTTGCAGGGGGCAACTACATTGGCCAATAATATGAGAAGTGTTCCAGGACTGGGATGGTTTGATTTATATTATTCCCCATTGACCACTATGCAATGCACAAGTCAATGAGAATTAGCCTGGACTATTCCTTTCATAATCCCATTTTTTCCCCTTCACCACTGGGACGTCTACTTTTCTCCATTTTTGCAGCAAATGCTTTCGCATCCGCTCAGGCAATTTGATTGCTTGTGTTAATGTCCCTGGCTAAATCCTTCTGTGAAAGGTTTGCAGCCATTGTATTTCAAGCCATTTTACCAAACTACAGCAGCAGTGAGACAGGCCAGCAAATCCATTCAGACAGGAAAGTGGTTGCCATTTGAATCTTGTCCTCCTCAAACCTGGTGTCTGGATCTGCCTGTTTCCCCTCTTCCTTTTCTGTTACATTTCTCTTTTTAAAAAAGATTTGGTGCCATTGTGTTAGGGTATAGGGGTACCTAAGAGACCAAAGATAGAGAAAAGTGAAAAATCAGCAAGGACTAATAAGAAAATTGCTGATCAGTGTCAAGAATTTGGCCTGAACAGAGAGGACTGCACAAACCATTTAGCCACTCTGCCCAAACTTCACTGGTATTGGTAAGCTCGATGGCAGTAAATGTGCTGATGCCCTGGGAAATCTTCCTGTCTGGTACCTCTTCCTTCACTCCAGTCCTTACCTGCACACCAGGGGAGGTTAGGTGGCATGGCCAAGCGGTTTGTGTGGTCCTCTCTTTCTCAGCCAAATTCTTGACATGGTGGCAGCTTTTCATCAGGTCCTGACGCCACAACCCTCTATGTGATCCTAAATTCCATGGAACTATTTTTTTAATATTTGGTGATTTTTTTCTTCTGATTTATGAGCCACTGTGACTTAGAGAAAAACAAGTTCCTTGTTTGTTGTTTTGGAAAAGAAATAGGGACAAGAGTGAGGAGGTGTGAGGACTCTCAGAAGAAAGGGGATTTCCCTCTACCTTGTGGAAAGCAGATTCAATTCATTTTGCCAGGCAATGAAAACTTGCAGAGTATAGATGAGAATGACTTGATGCAAGGTGAAGCAAGCACCCAGGCTGTCAATTCCCAGTTTCATTTCAGGGAAGGCCAGGATGGAAGTGAAGAAGAAGAGTTGCTGTGGACTCGACAGTGAATTCCTTTTCCAATTCATCAGCTAGCATCAGAAGCTGCCATGGTACATGTTTTTGATAATCAAGCCACACTCTTGGATGCACTTTCTGCTTCAAGAACAGATGGAACTTTTGCAAGTTAAGTCCCAGGATAGATGGCACCCATCTTGACATGCATCTGATACTCATGAATAAGATATATCCAGGGGTTTTGGTTTTTATGAACAGGAAAGAATGAGTTGATGCAGCTATATGTCTCCTCAGACAAGCCAGGTAAAACCTCCCTGGTTCAGCATAGCACTCGTAGTAGTGACCACCTATTTAATCCCTTCTTTATCAAGCTGCTGGCAAGTATACAGAGACTATTGCAAAGGAGAGTAAAGAAATGTTAGCAATGTGGGTAATTAAGCCATTTGTTAGTCCATTGTCCCCCATGGCTCTCCGAGAGAAGTGAGGTATTGCTTGGACTATTGTAAACTGAACCATATAATGCAACTTAATCCATACTACATGCCCAGGATGGATCATCTTATTGTGACTCTGGGAAAGGCCAAGTACAGATTCACTTTTGATTTAACAAAGACATATTGGTAGTGGATGCCTCTTTGCAAAGTCCATTTTTGTCACCCACATGAGGTTGTACCAATTCACTGTTTTTCCTTTTAAGTTATGGAATAGCCCTGCTACATTCTAGAGACTGATGAATAACCTGCTAGCAGAATTGCCATTTGCTTGTGCATATGTTGATGATTTGGCAATTTTTAGCAGCATTTGGAAATCACATTGCAGCAGTTGCAGGAGGAAAGCATGAGTGTAAAAGAATGTCAACTAGGGGAAGGAAAAACTCTGTTCCTGAGTCATATTGTGGGAGGATGTCAGATCTAACCACCAGAGGCTAAAGTACAAAGTGTTAAAGAATTGTCTGTGCCAAAGAATAAAAACTAAGTCAAGTCCTTCCTAGGCCTGACTGGGTACTACAGGCTCTTTCTTATTTCAACACTATTGCTGTTCCCCTTACATATTTGTGTTGAATGCACGTGTCAGTAAAGTTTTGGTAGACAGAGACTTGTTCAACAAGCTTATGACATCCTTTATAGGCTAAATTAGTGAAAGCTCTCAGATTTTGATCAACATTTTATGTTATACACCCGGGGTGTATAACAGACCCTGACACCAATTCATCTGGCCCACAAAGCCCTTGTCACTCCCAGGAGTGATGAAGGCTTCACAGGCCAGATGAATTGGCATCGGGGGGCTGGACCCAGCCTCCAGGCCATAGTAACTGGCCCCCTGAACCATGTGGCTGGCCCGAAGCCCAAAAAGTTTGGGCACCCCTGTTATAGACTGACACAAATGAAGTTGGCCTGTGCATAGTTTTGTTATAAACTGGCCGTGACTGACATCTTATCTTTATCCTGATTTTTTCATTAGCGCGAAGCTTCTACCAGAGAGAGAAATTATTCTGTGACAGAGAAGGAGTGTCTGACAGTGACATCATCTTTTACTAAATTAAGTCCATACCTATTGTAAGAAAGTTTCTGCTGCATATAGATCATGCTCCTTTAGTCTGTCTGGCTCATCCTCATGAAAATCTATAACCAATGTTTCTTGAGATAGAGTGTGTGTCTCCTGGATTTCAGCTTTCAGATTCAGCACATCAGAGGGTGAGAGAATATGATGGAGACAGACTATCTCAAATCCATTTTAGAGACAAATAACTACAGAAGGTGGGAGGTGGAACTGCTTACTGTATAGTTAAAAAGTGGATTTCTATTGTGTTTATGTGTTCTCACCTCTTGCATTTCAGATTCTGTGTGTGCTTCACTAAATAAGTGCTTTTTAATCTTCTACACAATTGTATGCTGCTAGGTTTCTTGCACTATCTCAGCTTGCTTAAAGTAGTCGCCTGTGAGCTTATTTAGCTGCAATCGAAGTGCATATGTGAAAATGTGGTGTAATTTGGCCATCCTGAGGTCCCAATCCAACCTTCCCTCACCGTTTTTGGTGGCTTCCTGTTTTCATATGGAATGTCCCTATTCAAAAAAAAAGTTGAACTGTTTCTCATCATATTTTTAATGGGAAATGCTGGTAACATTTTATTTCTTGGCTGAATTGGAAGTACAGTATTTGCTAGGGAATTAATTTGCTCACACACTACACCTATACAGAACAACTGAAGCCGAGATGAAAAGGTACATTAAGCAAACATCAATAGATGGTGGTGCAATAACCACAAGGAAGATTAACTCAGCATACTCAAGAACAATGAAGCTTGAAAAAAGTTAGAATAGACTAAAGTGGAGTAGTCTCTAATTTTAAATAAAGGTCTACGACTTCTGGTAGAAGTTGAAAACAAAAGGTATCACAGAGAAGGGTTAAAAGAAGGAAAAGGAAATTTCAAAATTTCCTTTGCTCTTCAATGGTTAACAAAAGGAGTTTCCTTTATGCTCTCTTCCATACACACCCCTTCACATCTCCCCTCAGTGTGTTTCTTATAGAAAATATACTATTTCAGTGACAGACTATCTGTACTTTAAAAGACTAAACAAAGATCTGAGTCCAAACCTGGTTCTCAGCCTCAGGGAAACTTACTTCACCCTGGGAAGCACAACAAATTATCTAAAGAGGGTCAGTTCCCCTCAGACTTCAGACTGTGTCCAAATCTTGTGCAAACCCCTGATAAGTTACTTATTTTAGAAGCCTGATTTAAGTATGCAGTCTAGACATAATCCTTAATCTAAATAGATACCAAGCTAAAGAAAAATACAAGGATCTAAAAAAAGCAGTTAAGAGAGAATAAAAGATTATTCTTACGAATCTTTGAAAAACCACAAATAAATATAAACCATCAGTTCATAAAAATGCTATATGTTAAAGACTAAACAAAGATTTGTGTCCAAACCTGATTCTCAACCTCAGGCAAAGCTTGCTTCACCCTGAGAATCAGAAAAATTAGATGGCACAGAACAGCAACAGCCAATTAAATGGATCATTAAAAGGACCAGTAGAACTAAAGGAAAAGTCAAAATACAAATGGAAATTGCTTAAGCTGTAGGATAACCCTAAGTTTAATTTGAAAAAGATTTTTTAAAAAACTGAATTTGATATCATGTTGCATCAGTAGCTAGTAAAAAACTGAATAATGTATAAATATTTAAATCATTAAGACAAAATCTACCATTAAATAAACCTTACTTCTTTTGCACAAACAGTGGGTTATGTGATGCAATATCTTTACCATTCAAATGTACAAGATTCAAATGGCCAGAAATGTTGAAAGAAATAGGATTGTGATTTATATATACTGTACTTTATTTCATACCTTAGAAAACAGAGCGTCTATCTGCTAAGTATCTGTTGCTGCTGTCCAAGAATATAACAGATTCTGTTCTCATGTAAGCAATATCAATGTGCTTTTCTCTGAAATTTATGAGTCATGGACAGCACCCCCCATCCTGAAAGGCAGTGGAATTACTGTGTACTTTTGATCATAGTTTAATCTTTGAAAATATATACAAGGAAAGGGAAACTGCAGATGTGACCTCTGAAGCAATGTGATTTGGTACCTCTGGAAAAATTCCTGAATTCTTAATAAGATGTGTCAAGAAAATTTGAGCTCTCTCATTCATAAGGAAAAGGATCATATTTCCAAATACTGTACTAAGCAATATTAGGAATATATGACTCAGTCTATGTCTAGGCCACGTCTATTTGTTTTTGTATACTGAATTAACAGATGAACTAATTAATTGAGGGATAATGATATAATATTATTCTAATATTTTTAAATGCACAAAATTTGTATTTATTTTCACAAAATCCTTTCCCAATAATCCACACTTGCAAGCATTTTCCTCTAAAATACAGATTTCCATAGGCATTTTCCCTAACATAAACCATCATATCTGTTTTACTACAAACTATCTGTAAAACATCACTGTAAGAAAGTTGTCTTTAAAGGTAGCCTTTGAAGGTCAGCAGTTCGATTCCCGAGTACTGCAGAATGGAATGAGCTCCTGTCTTTCTCCCAGCTCCTGCCAACCTAGCAGTTTGAAAGCAAGAAATTGCAAGTAGATAAATAGGGACCACTTCGGTGGGAAGGTAACAGTGTTCCGTGCGCTCCGGTGTCTAGTCATGCCTGCCACACGACCACGGAAATGTCTGCAGAAGCAGACAGCGCTGGCTCTTCGGCTTAGAAACAGAGATGAGCACTGCACCCTAGAGTCGGATACAACTGGCTTTCGAGCAAGGGAAACCTTTACCTTTACTTAACTATTCTAAATAAATAGTAAATGAATTTCCCTCCAACCCAGGTTTCAATCTTCAAGTCTTCCAATGAACATATAAAGTTCACCTATACTGCTACCAAAACACAGTTGTACTATATTTTTCCCCAGAAAGCCAACAAAATAAAGGAAGGAATTTCTTAGCTTTTGCTGATAGTTCATATATTCACTTCTCCCCACAAGACCACTATTCTGAAAACACTAAAACAATTACTTCATCCTTGTTTCAACACAACTGGGGGGAAACCCCAAAATTTACTCTTCTACCCATAGTTAGTTCAAATGACTCATCATCCTCAACAAAAATAAATACTTAAGCTTATTCCACTCTGTTCCCAAAACAACATGTAGAAAAACAATCAAAGATGTCTGATTCAGAACAGCCATGACATCAACATGACTTTCCCCCCCAAATATAAACAAGCTGTTACTTTCTCTAGAAATTGATGTTCATTTACAGTAACAAGATATATAAGCTTCTTATTAAACTATATATATATATATATATATATATATTTTCTTGAACCGTGGATATTTAATTGTTTATCTCTTTGTGATCTATTTTATGAATTATTTCATCAAAGAAAGTGACTAAAGCAATCACAAATGGAAATGTTTGCCCTCTGACTCAGACTTGTTAAGAAAACAAGGTCAGCTAATTATATATGAAAGACAGAGCTGCTTTTGTAAGCTGGATGAAAAATAGATGCAAGTATACCAATATTGATGGGGGTGGGGGGCTGTAAGCAAAAATTACACCACAGTCAACATATAAGATTAGTTTATCAACTTCTATGAATACATACCAAGTATTCAGTTTAGGTTTTGAGAGAGAAATAGATACAGTACTCCATTTTACTCCAATTTTCACGAACGTGAAAACGTTAAAATCCAAAGGCTTAAAAAATTCAGTGCTAGAATCAGAATATAAATTTGAGAACCATCATTGAATTTCAGTTATTCAATGCTAATACCATTTTATTCTCTTCAGAAGGATAGCTTAACATATTTTTTTAAATCTGTCTCAAGCAGCATGGTGGTTGACAATGACTGGTGCAACCTAGGCAAACAAAAACTGCTGAACCAAATATTTTTTTGTGCTTAACATTCAGTAACAACACTCTTTCCACAGGTAAATTACTTTGAATGATCTAAAAGTTTTAGAAGTTTGAAGAAGCCATTTTTCATCATTTTAAAAATTTGACAAATTTTATAGGCAATAAATAGAGAACAGGTTGTCTACCTACAAGTGAAACTCATGCAAATGTTTATTCAGTTCACTAATGCAACTTAAAAGGTAAAACAAATACATATATGAGATAGACTCATTACATGCAAAGCGAGATAGTTCAAGCCTTACTTTGTTATGATATTGATGCTTATGGTTTACAGCTTATGAAAACCCCATCCCCCCAATCTCATGTACCCCATAAAAGTTTCCCTTGCTTGAAAGCCAGTCGTATCCGACTCTAGGGTTCAGTGCTCATCTCTGTTTCAAAGCTGAAGAGCCAGCGCTGTCTGCTTCTGCAGACGTTTCTGTGGTCATGTGGCAGGCATGACTTGACACCGGAGTGCACAGAACACTGTTACCTTCCCACCAAAGTGGTCCCTATTTATCTACTCACAATGTCTTGATTTCGAACTGCTAGGTTGGCAGGAGTTGGGACAAAGACAGGAGCTCATTCTGTCCTGCAGTACTCGGGAATTAAACTGCTGACCTTCCACCTCCCAGTCAGTGTCTTAGCCACTTAAGCCACTGCAGCCCAACTATGGGTAGAAGAGTAAATTTGGGTTCCCCCCCCCCCCGCCAGTAATCATCACATAATCTCATGTACGCTGTACGCCATGATCATCACAATTATAACAAGTTAAGGCATGACATCTCTCACTTTGCATGTAGTGAGTCTATCTCATATATTCGTTTCACCTTTTAAGTGAAATGAATGAACATTTGCACGATATTCTAATTTTCCGAGTTTCACCTGTATTTCTGTGCTTCTTTGAGTGGCCACATATGAACTCAAATGTGGGTCTTTGCAGCTGTGCAGCATTCCAGAAATGAGTAGCTTTTGGCATGAATTCTACCTGCCCTTTACATTGCTCAGATTTTTGTGAACTTCAGTGAGCTTAGCTCAGTTCTATTCTATGCCTGCCACCCAATAACAGCAGTAAGATATGAGAACTCAGCTGGGCAGACTGTGTGAGTTTACAAATGATCATTAAAAAAATACATAGTTCCATGTAAATAGGTATTTGTTGTCTCTTTTACCTGCATATGGGTGGCACAGTATAACCTCTCACCAAGGTTAGATAAAAATCAATGATTTAATTTTTAAAAGATTTTGATTAAAATTGGATTTTTTAAATTTATAATTTTTTAATAAAATGATTTTTAGATTTCTATTTAAGACACATTATAGTCAAAAAGTTATTCATCAGAAGGGTTTGCAGCGTCTCAGTGGTTAAGAAGCTCGCCTTGTCAGCTGGGAGGCTGGCAAGTCGGCAGTTTGAGACCCAGGTACTGCATGATGGATTGAGTGCCCATCTCTGTTCCAGCTCTTGGAGACATGAAAGGAGCCTCATTTGGATGTTCCTGAGTGGAGTTTCTTCCACAAAAATCCTTTCAACCCAGAATAATCTGACACGAAATTATTATTATATAGTTTTTAATTAAACATTCTTGGGATCCAAATAACCAAGGAACAAACACTGGGTTCACTGGAAATTCTTAATTCTATGTATGAGAGGAAAATTAAATAAGGAAGATCCTTTGTATGGAAGCAATACCCATAAAAAAGACTACCTTAAGGAAGAGGAGCTGATGATCACATATACAGTAGCCCTCAAAACTCTTAATAAGAAGTAGAGATAAACTCACTGTTAAGGACCATGGTGGAAAGAAAGTTTCTTTGAGATAACCAAGCCTCTGGAGAAGAATTTAACCACAGGATATGTGAAAAACAAAGACTTGAATGGATTTTACAGAGGGTCTGCTACAAGTGCTGCAAAATAAATCCTTACTGAAGAAACTCTAACCCCTTGTAGCACATGCACCACAGTGAGCAATTTGATTTTTAAAGGGGGGGGGACAATTGGGGAATGAGTTAGACTAAGTTAATGGCCTTTTAGGCTTCCTCTTTGTAAACAGTTCTTTTTTAATAATAAGAATTTCATGTCACTGGGGGTGGTGTCAGGATTTTAGAGATGTTTAAGTGGGGCATGGCCCAAAAAAAAGGTTGGGAACCATTGCTCTAAACCTTGCTATACAATATAACAAAAATTCTTATTGTAAAATATAACAAAAATTATAACACTATGTCAAATTCCACATGCACAGAGTATTTCTCTTTCTTCTGAGAAAACTGTGGGTTAAAGTCCACATTCTTTCGAATGATCTTTGCATCCAAAGCTTGTGGGCTGACTGTATTATCTGATTCACCAGAGCCAATACATTTAGCAGTGTAAAATTTTCCATGCTGTGTGTCTAATAACATGCGAGTCTAAATGAAGAACTCTGCCCACTTAACAGTGTGCCAGGAACAAAGCAGGGATGGGATTCTGCCAAAAACTACAAAGTTCTACAAAGTTCTGGATTAGTATCTGGGCATCATAAGACCCATGTACATGAGTCAGAGACAGACCACAAAATTTAAAACAAGCTGGGAAGTCATAACCCACTAGATGAAGTGATGGCTAACCTTGGCACAACAGGTGTACTTGAACTTCAAATCCCAGAAGCCCTGATCAGCAGGAGTGCTGACTTGGGCTTCTAGTAATTGAAGTCCAAGAACACCTGGAGTGCTAAGGTTAGCCATCACTGTATCTAGTGGGTTATGACTGGAGCCTTGATAAAATAATTAATATTGCAGTCTGCCTGGGATTGAAAAAGAAAGCTGTCGAGGACCTGTCAGAGAACATACACAGCCAGTTATATGTCACTGCTCAGCTACATTTGACTTGGTAGATTGGTACATGCTTTATAGACAGCACTAGATGGTTACAATTCAGCAAAAGACAAAATGAACAATACAAGCAGTCAGGCATGAGATTAATCAAGGCTGGAGAGCAGCCATGCTTGGCTGAATGCATCTTTGGCCTCCGATCAAGTACTGCCAAGCCTCAAGCCACCTTCAGGCCATAAGTCTCCTCATTTTTCTGACAGCCTTTCTTCCAAAATAGCTGCACCGCTTACCCTTTGCTTTCTAGATATAATAAAAATGCAATATGAAAATGTGAAGAAACTTAAAACAGTTCTCCTTGAAAGAGGCTAACAAGCAATCTGACCTACAAAAATGAGATAAATGATGTGCTTGCAACAATAAGTAGTGATATATTCTTGATCTTTTCTCTTATTGCAGGAAGGAACAAGGACATTTTAGACATGTGTTTAGTCGTTCTTTTAACCATAACTTTTAAATAACTGATTGGGAGGGGGAGGGTAATCTTTAAGGTCTATTAGGGTTTTTAAGGGTTTTTAATGTTTTATGATTGTAATGTTTTCACTGTTGTTATGCCGCCCAGAGTCACTCGTTCGATTTGGGCACCAATATATAAATTTGAATAATAAAAAATAATAAAAGCTTCAAGCTTGGCCTCCTGTTTTCATGTCAATTTCTTTGCTGCATTCCTTCCTACTAAATAAACTAAATCTAATGAAACGTTTTCTGCTGGAAGGACAAATCTATATGCACAAATATGCACAACTCCTAGTCTCTCTTTCCTAACATTCTTCCCCATACTTATAGGTCTTCCATATTAAGGATGCAAAGAATAAATACCAAATTGTTCATTCATTTGATGATTTAACAGCTCCATCAAGGGATACTCGTGTCCTACAGGATATCTATCTCCAGGCAACAGCAAGATAAAATGCCTACTTCTTCCTTATCATTCTCCTTGAAATTTCAGCAAATTGTCTCAATATGATACCAGCATACTATCCCTTTCCTTGGCACTAAACCAGTGTAATTTGCCATATGATCAGCAGAATGCTGTCACCCTCTGGTGCTTCTAATTCTTAAAAGATCATGTAACAAAGCATCAAACTGGGCTCCAGACTGAATTTTTGGCTGCTGTTTATATTTTGTATACTTTTCAGTGGTAGTGAGAGGCCATGATGTACTGTGGAAATGATCCACCATTGCCAGAAGGTATACAACAGTAAGGTATGGTGGTGTCTTGCTTGCTTTTGCCCAGAAAGATTGTATGGGTATGACTCTCTCCTTTTCTGGACAACCCTGCTAGAAATATTGTCAAACAACAACTGGTGAAAGATGATGCTTACTTCAGATCCACAGAATCTTGCAACGTGCCAGAAGCTTAGCAAAAGAGCAGAAATAAAAATAGCACCTTCTATTAATACAATCATTCATATTTGTTTATCTTGAACCATGAATTCTTGGGTAAACTAGCAGGCTACTGTGTTCCAAAGACCCTATAGCAGGGTCTCCCAACCTTGGGCCCCCAAAGTGTTCTTGAATTTCAATTCCCAGAAGCCCAAGTCAGCACACCTGCTGATCAGGGCTTCTGTGATTTGAAATCCAAGAGCATCTGGGGGCTGAAGGTTGGGGAACCCTGCCCTAAAGTATTTTGTTATAAAAATCAATTTTAAACTAATGTTTTGAGATATCTCCTTTAAAAAAATCTTGTTTTCATTTCATTTTTTTGTTCCATTGTATGAATGTTCAGCTCTCTTTATATTTTAAAGTTGAGCAATTGCAGTGCTTTCAAGGGAAGAGAAAGCTAGATATAATAGTAAATGCTTAACACAGGGACAGGCAGCCTTGTCAAACCTGGTGTCTGAGTTACAAAGTGCTTCAGAAGCTGACATCACCATCAGAAAAAAGGAGGAAAAATAGAAATATGATACAGACAGATAAGAAAGAATGTAAGAGTGAAAGGTTAAAGAAAAACCTAGACAAAAAGGAAAGGAAAAATAAACATGCTTACAGTGAAGCACTAAATTGGCAGTAAAAATAGTTGATAAGAGAGTTATGGCAAGGGAAGCACAAAAAGATAAAGAAGACAATGAGTATGTCACGTAAGAAAGCTGGATATATTGTAAATTTTAAAAATGGTGCTATTTCTGTGTGTATTTTTAAAACATTATGCATAATTTGTATGTTTGTCCCAATTTTGTTTGTATGCATCATTCAAAGATACTTGTTTTGATATGCACATTTTAAAAATAGTCGCATTTCACTGGACACATTTTTTTCAAAGCTCTGAAATGTGTTAATTTCTAGAGGCATATTTTGTCCAGTCTCTCTTCATTGCATAGACCACAAAACTCATTTAAAAAATCTGGCAGACTTCTCACGTGTAACACAAATATTAATTTCTATCACCTGAAGCAAACTATGTTTTACTCTCCATTGCTTCTGAACTGGCCATATGATGACCAATTTGCTGGTCAAATTCAGTTCCAAACAATCCAAGTTCTTATCCTGTAGAATTATCTCTAGAAACACTGAGGTAGTGAGAAACAACACCTGGAAGATTGTACATGTGTACAAAGCATTGTCACGATTAACACATGCACAATTTCCCCTCCTCCACATATATTGTTAAGGTTAAAACAATCTGGGCTGACTATGACAGAAGAGAAGAATAAGAACAGCACATACAAAATCCATGTGCTGTGTTAAGACAAAAGATCTGTGTATCTTAGTTTAATTACTGGACAGAGTACTATTATGCAGGCTGGCAAGAGGCAGTGGACATGATGAATAGATCTACTCACTACATCATTAAGTACATAATGGTGAATAGTTAGTGGCACAGACAGTAATAATTTGTGGTATTTTTTCACTGAATCATGAAAGACCAAGACCTTGGCAGTGGCAAAGAAGCAGGTCTGCACAGTCCATTGGTACATTTAAGCCACATTTAAGCACAGGAACCTGCATATTTAGTATAGTATGCAGTACAGCAGCCTTAATAGATATAAATATTCATTTGTTTCACCATATCATATGAATAGTTATACCGAGTTTATCAATGAATTTTTTTCTGGAAGTTTTGGTAAGACTCACACATTGGCAAGAATCAAGTTCTGTATGATATAATATCTATCTTTGTGCAAAAATTGCCATTTGATTGCAAAATTTCCTGTTTTTGTGTAAAATTATGAGAACTGTGCCTGCTCTCCCAAATCAGGATGACTGCAGTTACATTTATGGATTTAACACAGTGGCTGAGTTACTAGTATCTCTCCTAAAAAACATCTTTCTTTCTATGCTTTCTGTTCGTGGGTAGGCTTGGTTGATTGGAAAGGAATTAGTCATTTTATACACATTATATGAATGTTAAGAAGAGTTCTTTGTCTCACTCTCAGCTTTTAAAAACGCACCAATTTTTTGGAAATTTTTGAAACAAACAAATATGTGTTAATCAATTAGCATATGCTTCCAATGACAAAATGCACACATATATTTTCCAACAACCATGAAAGCAACAGAGAAACGACATGGAATTTACTTGGAGATATGAAAAGGGATTCTTCAAAAAGAAACTTGATACGCTATCCATTCCTAACTATGATGCAGAGTTTTAAATCTTGGTTTTGGCACATTTCCCAGACAAATTGCCCTCCCACCGCTGTCATGTTTTGATATGGATCCTTTTCGACCAGGAGTGCCCAAACTATGGCCTGTGGGCCGGATGCAGCCCCCCAATGCTAATTCATCCAGCCCATGAAGCCCTTGTTGCTCCTTGAAGTGAAAGTAAAATGTGCCCATACGGGCACATTTTACTTCCACTTCCAGAAGTGACGAGGGCTTTGTGGGCCAGATGAATTGGTGTTGGGGGCCACATCCAGCCCCTGGGCCATAGTGACTGGCTCCCTGAACCACTTGACTAGCCCGCAGCCTGAAAAGTTTGGGCACCCCTGATTTTGACATTGGGGGGGAAAGAAAAGGAGGATTAATATGCCTGCTGTATAGACAATATTAAGAAACAACTCACTTGCTGGATCAACTAATGTAAAATAGCTTTTGCTGTGGCAAGTCAAGCTTTGCTCCAAAAGATTAAATTTGACAGATGTTTCTGACAACAGACACTCACTTGGGGATTCCAATTTGCCAAATAGCTTTAACAATTATTTGATACTGTTTTTACCAGACATCTTACTTTATCAGCTAGGATAACAGAAGACTCTTACAAACTCTTACTTTCCTAAGGAAAAAAGACGAATATCAAATTGACTATACCCTTCTTGCAGAAAATCACACTTTCTGAGATTATTCCATAGCTTAAAACAGGAGTTCTCAACCTTTTAAAGCCAGGGGCCAAGTCACACTCCCTCAGACAGCTTTGGGGGCTGGATGGCCATTTTCCTCTTCCACCACCACATGGTGGTGTGGTAGAGGCAGTGGGGGGCCACATGAAATGGCACCTCGGGCCTCAGGTTGAGAATCCCTGGCTTAAAACTTCAGAGCAACACACACACACCCCCCTACTTTTCAAACGTACTACTGTATATAAATGAGTCTTACAAGCAAAATCTAATGATCACTGCTTCAAGAACAAGAGGATCGGGTTAATATAACAGACAGAAACAGTGGGAGTACAATCTGTACAAGTATTGCCATTATGCTCTATTTGTCTAATAAAATCATTTTCTACAATAGTTATAGAAAGCTTATTATGTTAGCTGCCTCTTTTTGAAAAACTGCCCAAGATTTCCCACTCATTTGTGAAGTGTTTTCAGAGTCCCTTTTTGTGCATTCTATCAACCTATTTATTTCCTGCAGTTTTACTAATAATCCCCCCACACGCGCACGCACGCACGCACGCGCGCGCACACACACACACACACACACACACACACACACACACACACACTTTTATATTTCAAAACTTGGCACAACAGGGTGAAGTCTACATCTCTACCCGAGAGATATGTGCAAGAGTGACACCCGAAAAGCTAGAAAGCAAACCCTCCAAACAAATAGAGAATGTTTCTGTAGAAATGCAGCGGCAAAGGAGCTTTGGAGTGAGGTTTACCAGGTCTGCACTGAAATCAAGGCAGAAGGCATACACAGAGTGGATAGAGGATCACGCATCAAAGTTTTGTACTTGGTAAACCAAGGTTTTTCACACATATTTTCAGTGCTGTTAAATTTGCTGTTGTTCTGCCCTATGATGCTGAGGATTTTTGTAAATATGTAAAAGCAAATATATGGCTAGATCTTAACCTATAAAATTGAGGGTTAACCGCTGGAACTTTGCATAGGCTCCTTAGCCAGGCCCTACTAGCCTGCACTCACCATTCGTGCACACGGCCGAACTGGGTGCACAGGTAAACGCAAGACTTAGAAATGCGCCAGTGGGGCAAGAGCCCCACAAACATGAAAAAAGGGAAACAACTTCATTTCCCAACGTTCTTTGTGCCGCACCGCACCACAGCCAATCAGGCTGAGAGGCGCGACCACAAAGAGCATTGAGAAACGTGCCGTGGCCAATCAAAATCAAGCTGCAGGGAAAAAAACCCACAAGAACCACAAATCACAAACCCATAACTACAAGCCCCAGAGTCCTGCACGACATGAGCGCACAGAATGCTGAGGAAGCTGGCGCCAGAAAAATAAAAAAAAAATAAAACTCGCCGCCTCACAGCCTCGCAAACACCAACCGCCCTTCTTTCCTTCACCAACAGCACCTGAAGGTCCCGACTGGAGTTTCCCCTTTAATATCAGTAGGTGGGAGGTTGTGATCCCCCTCTCTGCTGGCTCCCCTAGGGTTGGGAAGTTTGTGGGGACAAAAGGGGTATGTTCCCCCCAACTCTTCTTGACCCAGGAGACCAGGGACAGGGGTTCGATTCCCCCCCAAAAAAACCTCCGTCTTTAAAGAGAAGAAACCAAGAGGTTTTTTTATTCGGAGGGGTGGAATCGATCCCCTCTCCCTGGTCTCCTGTGTCCAGAAGGTTTGGGGGGACATACCCCTTTTGTCCCCCCAAACCTCCCAACCCCAGGGGAGCCAGTGGAGAGGGGGATCGCAACCCCCACCCACTGATATTAAAGGGGAAACCCCGATCTACTTTCATGACTCCACACAAAGCACCATAACACAATAAAGCCCCCTCCCCACCATGTAGCCCATCCTTCCTAACCCCCACCGACCACGCCCCCCTCCCCACCACCTAGCCCACCCTTCCTAACCCCCACCGACCATGCCCCCCTCCCCACCACCTAGCCCACCCTTCCTAACCCCCACCGACCATGCCCCCCTCCCCACCACCTAGCCCACCCTTCCTAACCCCCAACGACCATGCCCCCCTCCCCACCACCTAGCCCACCCTTCCTAACCCCCAACGGCCACGCCCCCCTCCCCACAACCTAGCCCATCCTTCCTAACCCCCAACGACCATGCCCCCCTCCCCACCACCTAGCCCACCCTTCCTAACCCCCAACGGCCATGCCCCCCTACCCACCACCAAATAAATAAATAATTTTTAAAAAATTACTAAAAACACAGTCAAAAACATCCAAAAATACACAAAAACAATAAGAAGTAAACACAAACACAATCAAAAACAAAACAAACAGACAAAAAATACAAATTCCAACAACCCCCCCCCCACAAACACACACACAAAAGAAAGAAAGAAAGCAAACTTACCAAAAGATGTCCTACCTCCACGAGGACTGGAAAAGAAATGAATTAAAGAAAGAGACTACTTACCAGAAGAAGCTCCACCCAGAGGCCAGGAGAGAAAAAACAGTCAAAATACAATAACCCCTACCAGCAGCACCTACTGGCCACAATAGTAAAAACAATTCAAAAACACACAACAGCCCCAAACAAAAGGCCACAAGAGTAAAAACAAATCAAAAACATAACACAAATTCACAATTTTACACAAAAGATCACACCAATAAAAACAAGTCAAAAAAATTACACTAAAACACACTTTAACACAAATCACAAACATATGTCAATAAAATACAAAAGAAACTTTTAAAAATCCTGTGCTGAGTTTTAACTCAAATTAAAACCCAAAACATCTAAACACATTTTAAAAACACTGAATGTAAAAAACATTTACTTTTACATTATTAACATTATTACCTATGGTACAACTAATTTAAAAATTCAAAAAACTAAAACATTATTATATCATACTTTGTTCTTTTATTAATCCTCAAAAAAAAAAAAACTAAAAAGCAGATCACAGTAAATAACAGCCAAGCCAAAAAATTTTTACATAAATAAACATTTTAAAAATTAAAATTACAGACTAAGCAATTTTTAAAAAACATTAACACAATTTAACCTTCCAACACAATTTAAAACAGCCCGGCAACACCGGGCAACCTCTGCTAGTTTGTAATAAAATATATACCTGTATCCAAATTTCAATACAAGGGCACTAAATTAACTTAGACCAGGGGTCACCAACCTTTTTAAGTTGTGGGCTGGGTCATTCATTTTTGTCTGTCTTAAATGAGTCCGTGGCTGATTGCAATGTTGGCTGGAGTGAGGACATGAGCCGGATGGTTTGGTGCCGTGGGCTAGATCCGGCCCACAGGCCATAGGTTGCCGACCCCTGGCTTAGACCATAATATGTACATATGATCATCCTTACCACGCTGGCTCATTTTATTCTCTCATTTTATGATGATGACACAGACTAAAATTACTGTTACTTGCCCTGACAATTATTGCCCTGACAATAGTCACTAAGGGATGGAGCAACAGCTAGAAATTCTTTCAGCACAGCAACCATGGTACAGTAGAAACTCATACAACAATCGCCCCGTATAGCAATGAAATCGCATAACAATTAGGTTTTGGGGGGAAATGGCTTCCCGCATAATGATTTTCCCTTTGGAAAAAATCATACAATTTGTCAATAGGAAAAACTACATAGCGGAAAAAATCATTGTACAATGCATCCCATAAGGAAAATTACTATACAATGCATGCATCATATAGCAATTTTTTTGTACAACAATGAGCCACATAGAACGGATTAAAATTGTTGTACGAGGTACCACTGTATCTGAAGTCCTTTGGAAATCCATGTGTACGAATAGGTTTCAAAGTTGATACATTCCCAGGGGACTTTAATTCCCAGAAGCCTGATAGTATATTGGCTGATCAGTGCTTTGGGGAACTGACTTCAGCTTCTGGGAATCTTCTTCTTCGATTCCTCTTTTACCCCATCAGGTGTCGAGGAAGATTCAAGGTTCTTGTTGTGGCACTTCTAGCAACCTCCACCGGTATTATTTGTTGTTCTTGTAATATTTCTTTGATGTCATTTCTTTACTGGACTCTGGAGGTATAAGAAGGGATTACGGAGGAGGAGAGGAAAAGGGTGCTACAGGTCGAGCTGGTTTGGATACAGAGACACAGACGACAGCTGATGAAGGGTGAACTAGGGGTTAGAAGAGAATGATATAGGAGGGAGAAAGGACTTTAGGAATTTTAGAAGGGAAAGGTATTTTATACAAATAGATTGATTTATTAGCAATGAAATATGTGCTGGCGCATTAGATAATATGTACATCTTTCATGTTGCCCCCTCCCCTCTTTGGGAGATGAAGGCGACTTTTTTGGAGAAAAAAGTGGGGAGGGTAGACCTGATTGTTCTTTGTTTTTGGTATATGTTTAGTTATTGTGGGTTAGAGGGAAGCACCCCTAATGGAGAAATCGGAGGTGGCAGAAGAGGGTGGTTGACGAATTATGAGAGACATTAAAGTGTTAACGTGGAATGTGAAAGGTACAGGGTCCCAGGTTAAGAGAAGAATTGAATCAGCTTTGAGGAAAGACAGGCCGGATATAGTCTTTCTACAGGAAACGCATCAAAAATCGCAGGATACGAACAAATTGTTTTTTAGGATGGATGCAATTTTATGAAAAATCATATGGGAGATCAAAGGCTAGAGGGGTGGCAACTTTGATTTCAACTAGGTTGGGATTTGAAATGACAAAGAGTATTTCTGACCCGGAGGGCAGATATTTGATAGTAAAAGGAAAAATAGATGATGAGGAAGGAACTTTTGTGAACATATATGCCCCAAACAATCATCAGGCCACATTTTTAGAAAAAATGTATATTATATTGGCAAAAGAAAAAACAACAAAAATGATTGTGGCTGGAGATTTCAATTTAGTAAGGTCAAACTTAGATTGTACAAATCTATTAAGATGCGGAAAAGGTGTTAAAGGACAGATTCTGGATAAGCAGATGGTATTTCTAGGATTGAAAGATATATGGAGAGATCTCAAGGAGTTGGAAAGGGTATATACTTATTTCTCACAGGTACATAGCTCATACTCCAGGATAGATTATATATTCGTAA
The DNA here is from genome assembly GCA_035047305.1 of Bradypodion pumilum. NCBI lineage: Eukaryota > Metazoa > Chordata > Lepidosauria > Squamata > Chamaeleonidae > Bradypodion > Bradypodion pumilum. Next base: position 262,352,838 of record JAWDJD010000003.1, read on the forward strand.
CAGAGACTTTGATCAAAAATATGGAGGAGATGATAAAAGAATGCAAGTTATTGATGAAGGCATTAATCCATTGGAATACCTGAGTTTGTTGGGATTGGTACAAGTAGATTCAGAAGAATGGAAAAATCTTAAGAAGGAAATGATGGATTCTGGAGCTTTGGGGAGGGAATATGGGAGGGAGGAGTCCGGTGGGGCAACAGGTGGAACACCACAACGAGGGGAGGAGGAGGAGGAGCCGTCTTTGATTATGATGGAGGAGGAGATAGGTAAGGAAGGATGAGCATTAGATAGTAGTAATCTTAATTAGCTAATAGAGGTAGAATGGGTAAGTAGCGCATAGCGTCGGCAGTAGGGCGCATCTTGCAGGTCCCCCCTCTCCCCTCTTTGGTTGACAGAGGCGACTTTTCGTTGGAAGGTGGGGAGAGTGAAAAATGTGTGTTTTATGTAGTGGGTATGGTGAAGGGTTTTTGGTGGCACGCCCGATGGAGAGTTTAAAGTTGGGAGAAGAATTTGGTTATGGATAGTATTAAAATAATATCGTGGAATGTGAAAGGTACAGGCTCTGTTCTTAAGAGACGGAGGTTGGAATCGGCGTTGAAAAAAGATAGACCAGATATTTTATTTTTACAGGAAACACATCAGAAATCAAAAGATACGAATAAACTTTATCTGAGTTGGATGCAACACTATGAGATGGCGTTTGGAACATCTAAAGCAAGAGGGGTGGCAACTATGATTTCTAGGAAGTTAGGATTTGAAATCACAAAAAAGATTGCTGATCAAGAGGGTAGGTATCTGTTGTTAAGAGGAAAATTGGAGGATGAGGAAATATTGTTGGTAAATATTTATGCTCCGAATGACCACCAAATAGTGTTTCTTGAAAAAATTCGGAAAATAGTGGAGGGGGAAAATGTTGCAAAAATTATTGTGGCTGGTGATTTTAATTTGATCAGGTCAGGAATTGATTGTACGAACATAGCTAGAAGTGGAATGGGTGTGAAAGGGAAGGCGATGGACAAATGGATGAAAGTTATGTGTTTGAAGGATTCGTGGAGAGAGTTTAAAGGCTTGGAAAGGGCATATTCCTTTTTTTCGCATGTACATGGGACCTACTCGAGAATAGATTATGTTTTTCTGTCGGAAAATTTAATTGGGGATATAGAAAGTACGGAAATTGGGATTATTAAGGAATCGGATCATGCTAAAGTATATCTGGAATTGAAAGCACCAAAAATATTCAAAGAGTTAGAAATTGGAGGTACGATCCTAATTTGTTCAAAGATCAGAAAAGCAAAGAGGCAATTATGGAAAGTTGGAAAGAAAGTTGGCAATGGAATGATAATAATGAGGTTGATTTTAATATTGTATGGGATACCATGAAGTCAGTTTTTAGGGGGGAAAGCATAAAACTGGCAAGCCTTAAATATAAAAGGTATAAAGCAGAACACATAGAAAAAGAAAGGGAAATAAAACAATTACAGGAAGAACACGTAAAGAGTAAAGATAAAAAAATTCTCTTGAAACTACAAGGACTCAAGGCAGAAGTAATGGGTAAAGATATTGATAAAGTTAAACGAGATCTGATTTATTTAAATAGAGAATATTTTGAATTTAGTAATAAGAACTCAAAACTATTAGCAAGAGCAGCTAAGGTTAAAAGGGAAAAAAGAGAAATTGGGGTGTTAGTTGACAGGCAAGGTTCAAGGTGTAATAAGAATAGCGATAAATGTAAAATAGTTAGGGAATTTTACCAGGTGTTATATGCAGAAAAAGAAATAGATAGGGAAAAGCTTAAAAGGATATTGGAGAGGCAGTTAGGGAATGGGATAAAGCAAGAGCATAGGGAGAAAATGGAGGAAAAGATAACTGATAAAGAGGTTAAGGGGGTAATAAGCGGATTGAAGATAGGGAAAGCCCCGGGGGAGGATGGATTATCAACAGAGTTTTACAAAGAATTTAAAGAGGTGGTGGTCCCGAAATTGGTGAAGTTATATAATTATATATTAGATGGAGGATCAATCCCGACTTCATGGTATAACACTACAATTGTTCTTTTGCCAAAACCTGGTAAGAATTTGGAAAGAGTGGATTCGTACAGACCAATTTCGCTTATAAATCAAGATGCGAAGATCTTCACGGCAATATTGGCTAACCGTTTAAATAGTTTTATGGGGGAATATATAAATGTTGATCAAGTTGGGTTTCTAAAAGGACGACACATGGCGGATTTGACTAGAAGGGTATTAGATTTAATAGACAGTGTTAATCAAACAAAGGAAAAAGTGGGATTACTATCATTGGATATTTTTAAGGCATTTGATTCATTGCAGTGGTCTTCAATTAAGGAAATAGTTAAAAAATATGGGTTTGGAGATAAATTTAATAGGGTTATAGATTTACTATATCAAAAAGGAAATGCCAGGGTTAGAGTAAACGAGGAGCTCACGGATGTGGTAAAGCTAGAGGCAGGTACTAGGCAGGGTTGCCCATTATCTCCTATTTTGTTTATAATGGCAATGGAGATTTTAGCTAAAAGTATAAGGGAGGATTTAAATATAGAGGGGATTATGGGTAATAAAGTGAGCATGTACGCTGATGATACATTGCTTATGGTGAAGCACCCCGAACAGGTAATGGACAGGATTAAAGATCATCTACAAGTATTTCAAGCTATAACAGGATTAAAGATAAATTGGGATAAATCTGAATTGATGTTGTGTAATTTGAAATTGAGCGAGATGGGTAGGACGGTGTCGACACTTAATATACAAATCAAAGATAAGTTGAAGTATTTAGGGATAACTATTTCAAACAAATTAGAAGAACTTAAACGATTGAATTATGACAGCTTGAGAATTGAATTTAGGAATAAAATACGAGAACTTCAGAAGTTAAAGCTGTCATGGTTTGGAAGGATTGCTATGTGTAAAATGATACTGTTACCAAAGATTAACTTTTTATTTGACACGCTCGCGATCCATTTAAAAGAGAAAGAAATCAATGAGTTTCAAAAAATGTTTAATGACTTTTGTAATGGAGGAAAAAAATCTAGGCTTCCAAAGAAATTATGGTATTTGTCTCAGAAAAAAGGGGGGTTGGGTATGCCAAACCTCTTAGCATATTATCGAGCATTTCAAGTCAAGAATGTTGTGAAGATCTTGGCAAGAGAAAAGGTAATTTGGGAACAATTGGAAATGAAAGAATACAGAAATATTGGAAACTTGAATTTTCTGGGAATGAAAGATAAGGCGAAAAGGTCAAATAATACTATGATGAAAGGTCTCATGGAGGTGTGGAAGAAGGTAAAAAAAGATATGGTTCCGAATCTCTCCCCAATCTTGGAATTGACTGATATGATGTGTTTCCCAATAAAATTAGATAAAGAAAAAATAGAAATATTGGATAAAAATGGGACGTTGTTATTGAAGGATTGGTTAAAAGCATGTGATGTTGATGCCGAGCGGAAAAAAATGTTTGAGATATTAAACTTGAATTGGTTTCAGAAGTTAAAGGTGGACAACTGGAATAAAAAATATAAAAGAGAACTAGGATCAGATAGAGTACTTACGGAATTTGAGGAATTGGTAAGGAAGATTAGAAAAGGCGAAAGTAGTATTAAGGGTCTTGTAAGTAAGCTTTATAATATATTGAATAGAGGTGCAGATCCACAGGAGGATTTGAAACGGAAGTGGGAACAAAATTTGAATATAAAAATTGGGGAGACTGAATGGAAAAATAAATGGAAAAAGAGAATTATGAGAACAATGTCTGTAAGAATTAAAGAACATAATTTCAAGATGTTGTGGCAATGGTACCTGACACCATTAAGACTTTACCAGATGGATAATAAAAGAGATAAGTTATGTTGGAGATGTAAAGAATTTGATGGAACATATGAACATATGTGGTGGAGTTGTAAAAAAATAAGGGATTTTTGGGGGAAAATAGAAAATGAATTTGGTGAAATATTGGGTAAAAATGTTAAGTTGGTGTCGGGTACTATTCTTTTAACGAATGTGGAAGATCTGGGTTTAAACAAGGAGGAAAAAGAACTACTGGAAATTGCACTGACAACGGGTAGACAATGTATAGCCAGAAATTGGAAAAACGATGTAGATATTCAGGTTGGAGAATGGTATAAAGAAATGTGGAGTTTAGCATTGAACGATAAATTGACATGGGAGATTAAAGTCAAAAGAGATAATTTAAAAGAGAATAGATTCTGGAATATATGGAAACCGTTCGTGGATCACTCTATTATGGCAGGTGATAGTTCAGGACCAGTACCATCTCAAAGAAGTTTCTGGACTTGAGTTAAAAATAAACTCTCCGGGCATTGTATATATTCACAGGGTGTTTTTTTTTTTATTGGTTAAAAAGATTAGTGGTAGTACAGAAAGTTTTTTTTCCTATTATTTTGGATTTTGAAATAAAGGTTCTTAATATTTGGTGGTTAAATAGTAGTTAATGAATATAGATATTGTTATGTGCTACCATATAGTAATGTTTGTTAGTATGATATTATGGACTCGTTAGTGTAATGTACTGTTAATGTATTGTTAATGTTTTCTTTTCTTTTTTCTGTATGTTTATTAAAGATTTAATAAAAAATTTAAAAAAAAATATGGAGGAGGTAGAAGTAGGAATTTTTAAGGAATCAGATCATGCGAAAATGTTGGCAGAAATGAGAATAGAGGGTAGGAGGAAAATGAGAAGGAACCAGAGGTATGATCCTAAATTATTTAAAGACCATAAATGTAAAGAACTAATTATTGAGAGTTGGAAGGAAAGTTGGTACTGGAATGATACAGAAGAGGTGAATTTCAATGTGGTTTGGGATGCCATGAAGTCGGTGTTTAGAGGGGAAAGCATTAGTAAGATGGCCAGTATAAGATACAAAAAATGCAAGGCATCACAGGTCAATATTGAAAATGAGATAAAACAGTTACAGGAGGAGCATGCTAGGACAAAAGATAAGCAGGTTTTTGATAATATGCAGACTGAAGGCTGGATTAATAGGAAAGGATATAGAAAAGGTTAAAAGAGATTTGATATATTTAAAAAGGGAATATTTTGAATATAGCAATAAAAACTCAAAATTATTAGCAAGAGCTGCTAAGGAAAAGAAGAAAAAAGGGAAATTGGAGTGCTGATTAACAAAGAAGGGATAAGATGTAACAAGATCGGAGATAAATGTAAAATTGTGAAGGATTTTTTTAAAAATCTGGTTCACTTTTTTCCCTTTATTTTTAATTACTATTTTTACATACAAAAGAGGAAAAAAATACAAAATACCAACATCATTTCAATACCAGACACTGCAAAACCAATATATATACAAAGTACCAACAAGAAGTAAAAGATCCCCTATATAGAAAGAAAAGAAAAAAAAGGTGTTACCGTCAGAGACATCAGCCATATCTCCTGATCCAATACACTATATTTCTCTTTCCCAAAAGAGGAGCGTGTCAAGGCTGGGTTGAATCCCTTTTTTTACTTATTAAAGCATATTCGACAAAACACTTCCAAATTTCCCAAAATGAAATTTTACTTAACAAACCTTTTCTTTGCCTTAGTTGCATCGTTAGTTTTTCATTAAGTGCCAGTTGCCATACTTCAGCATACCATCTCTTCTTATTAATATTTTCCGCCCTTTTACACTCCTTGGCAATCACTTGCCTTGCAATGAACAGTAAAGTCAGCAGTAATTCCTTATTTCCATCTTCCACATTCAACTGATCCAATTCCCCCAACATTGCAAGTTTTGGAGATAATACAATTGTATGGAGATAATACAATTGTACATTGTGAAGGATTTTTATCAGGCTTTATATGCGAAAAAAGAGATAGATGTGGTGAAGTTAAAAGAGCAATTGGAAAAACAAATTGGTAATAAGATAAATCAGGAGCACAGGAATAGAATGGAAGAATCAATAATGGAAAATAAAATAAAAGATGTAATAGACAGCCTGAAAAATGATAAAGCACCTGGGGAAGACGGATTACCTGCGGAGTTTTATAAGGAATTAAAAGATATAGTGTGCCAAAACTGGCAAAATTATATAATTATATATTAGAAGGTGGGCAAATTCCGACTTCATGGTATAGGACTATAATTGTATTATTGCCAAAATCTGGAAAGGATTTAGAAAAAGTGGAATCATACAGACCAATTTCATTGATAAACCAGGATGCTAAGATCTTTACAGCGATATTGGCAAATAGGCTTAACAATTTTATGGGCAATTATATAAATGTGGATCAAGTGGGGTTTTTTTTTGAAAGGGAGACATATGACAGACCTGACAAGAAGAGTGGTAGACTTAGTTGACACTATGAGTCAAACAAAAGAAAAAGTTGGACTATTATCCCTAGATATCTTTAAGGCATTTGATTCCTTACAATGGGTGACAATTAAGGAGATAATCAAATGTTATGGATTTGGCAATAAATTTAGGAAGACAATTGAGCAATTATATCAACAAGGAATAGCTACTATTAGAGTAAATGATGAGGTTACAGAAGGGGTGAAATTAGAAGCTGGTACAAGACAGGGCTGTCCATTATCTCCAATTTTGTTCATCATGGCAATGGAAATATTGGCAAATGCCATAAGGGAAGATGGAAAAATAGAAGGGGTTATGGGAAATAAAATAAGCTTATATGCAGATGATACTTTGATAATTGCTAAACATCCTGAGAAGGTACTAGGCAGAATACAAGGACAATTAAAGAATTTTGAAGGTGTCACAGGTTTGAAAATAAACTGGGATAAATCAGAAATGATATTGTGTAATATGGGAAAGGAAGAACAACAGAAGATAAAAGGAAAGGGTAATTTACAAATCAAAATTTGAAATATTTGGGGATAAACATTTCAAACAAGTTTGAGGATCTTAAGAGGTTGAATTATGGAAAATTGAAAATAGAAATGAAAGCTAAAAAACAACATGTCCAAAAGTTGAAACTGTCTTGGTTTGGAAGAATTGCGCTTAGTAAAATGATGTTACTACCTAGAATCAACTTTATAGTCAATGCTCTTTCAATTCAATTGAATGATAAGGAAATTAAGGAGTTTCAAAAAATGATTAACAACTTTTGTAATGGAGGAAAGAGAATTAAATTAGCAAAAAAATTCTGATATATATCTCAAAAGGAAGGTGGATTAGGAATGCCGAATCTGATGGTATATTATCGAGCTTTTCAAATTAAGAATATTGTAAAGATCTTAGCTAAGGAAAAAGAAATTTGGGAAGAAATTGAGATGAAGGATTATAATCATATAGGAAAAATGGTTTTTTTAGGGTGTAATATGGGGAAAGTATTAACTACGAATAGTATGATGAAGACATTAATGGGAATATGGAGAAAAGTAAAGAAGAAATTAGCTCTGGATACTTCCCCTATTATTGAAATGGAGGATATCACAAATTTTCCAATAAAAATTGATGAAAGAGTAAAAGATGTATTTGATAAGAATGAAGTTTTCCTGTTGAGGGACTGGATACGGACCTGTAAGGATAGTGATAGAAAAACAGATTTGTATGGGCAATTGAAATTGAATTGGTTCCAGATAGTGCTGGTAAACAAATGGAATTGTAAGTATATGAGAGATCCTGGGTTAGAAAGAGAGATGACAGAGTTCGAAGAAATGATTTCAAAAATAAGAAAGGGAGAAAGAGGTATTAAGGGTGTGGTAAGCAAATTGTATGTAATAAAGAGGGTTATCCACAGGAGGAGCTGAAAAGTTTGGAGCAAGATCTGAATATAAAGATAGATGATGATATCTGGAAAAATAAATGGAAGAAAAGAATAATGAGAACCATGTCGGTTAGAATAAAGGAACATAACTATAAAATGTTGTGGAAGTGGTATTTGACCCCAGTGAGGCCACATCAGATTGACAATAAGAAGGATAAAATGTGTTGCCGATGTAAGGAGGCAATGGGAACATATAAACACATGTGGTAGAGTTGCAAGGTAGTAAAATAATTTTGGGGGGAAATTGAGAAAGAGATTGGTGAAATTATGGGTAAGAAAATTAAATTGGGGTCAAATATCTCTATGTTGACAGATGTGGAAAGTGTAAATTTAAATAAGGATAAAAAAGAGTTATTAGAAAAATGTTGTCAATGGGTAGACAAGGTATTGTTAGAAATTGGAAAATGATGTGAATATAAAGATTGAAGAATGGTATAAAGAAATGTGGGATTTAGCATTGAACGATAAGTTAACATGGGAGATAAACAAAAAAAAGGGTAATATTAAAGAGAATAGATTTTGGAATATTTGGCAAATTTTTGTGGATTACTCACTCAGGGGAGAAGAAAGGAATAAAACGATACTCTGTGCTCTCCAGGGCATTGTAAAAAGCACTGGGTGTTTAATAATTTTTGTTACTTTTTTCTTTTTTCATATAGTAAAATGTATTATTATTATTTTTTATTTGTTTGTTTGCATAAAATTAGTTCCAAGAATGCTTAGTAAAGATTGCTAAAATTTGAATGTTTTTCTTTTACTCTTATATGTATGTATTAATGTTTTCTTTACTGTATATTTGTTTGAAAATTTAATAAAATTTTAATTAAAATTAATGCCTTTTAAATGTGTTGGAGGAGAATTTTGAGAGTACCCTGGACAACGAGAAGAACAAATAGGTCGATCTTAGAAGAAATCAACCCTGACTGCTCCTTAGAAGGTCAAATAGTAAAGATGAAGCTAAAGTACTTTGGACATCAAATAAGAAGAGAGGATTCACTTGAGAAAGCCTTGATGCTGGGAAAGGTGAAGGGCAAAAGAAGAAAGGGGCAGCCAAAAATGAGATGGCTAGATGGTATTGTAGATGCAACAGGCACAGAGTTAGGCGGGTTGAGGAGGATGGTGGAGGACAGAGGTACCTGGAGGACAATGGTCCATAGGGTTGCAAAGGGTCAGAATCGACTGTGCGACTGAACAACAACAATAATGGTGAGCCTCATTTTGTGTTTTGTAAGACAACTGTGTTATATTCTGACACATATGCAATGTAAAGAACAGGTGTCTTCATGGATTTAAAATAATGCAGGAAAGCACATATAATATTTCAACCAACCAAGCTTACAAGACTGGCAAAGGCCCTTCTGCAGATAATATCATCATCACTGTGGTGAATAAAATAATCTGTTCTAAATTCCTGTTCCACTACATTACTCACCTGACTAATTATGAACTGGTTAAATATACCATGGTATGGCTGAACTCAATTTCACAAGTTTTGTGCTAACTTGCAGACTTTCAACGTTGCATTAACAGCAGATAAACCCAAATGGGCCGTGTTATTAGGTACTGTTCTACTTGCAAATGACACACAATCATACAATGCTTTGCCTAGCTACTCAAAAGTAAATCCCGTTAAGAAGTAAATCTGAAAATTATTTATACCTAAGCATATTCTGAACCACAGCTTCAGTCAGGCAAACTTTAGAATTGTTCAGAAAATTGTAATTTATTAGTAGTAGTACCTTGCATATAATAATAATCACCATTTCATTTTAATAGATCTAATATTAACCTGAGGTTTTATACATAGTAACAAATGTCCTTTAAAAGCCAAATATCACTCTTATACAATTAACAATCAGTAATTTCTCTCTTTCAGTGGGAAAGAGAAGGAGACATATTGTATAACAAATAATAATCTTTGCATGCATGCAAACATACATAACAACTCTGCCATTGCGAGTCCCAAGCCCATGTTAAAAAAGGAAGAGTGTTCGACATTGGACTAGCAACTCATCCCTGTAAAACCTATGACTTATACAGAAACAGAAAGAAAAATCTCAAGTAATTCTGGTCAACTAGACGGGAGATCTGTTTCAAGTTGTATGATTTGTACGACGATACCAGATTAAACCAGTAATGGAGTCTGGTGCTTGAAGTAAAAAATGATCTTCTCAGCCAAAAACATCACAAAAATTGGGACATGGGACATGCAAACTTTATACCAGGCTGGATGGCTTGTCCAGATCCTATGGGTTTTTGATTATTGTAAACTAGAATTCTTGGCCATCAGTGAGGTTAGATGGAAAGAGAATGGACAAATTAATAATGGTAAAACCATCCTCATAGTCAGGCCACATAATGTGGAATGAGCATAGGGTTGGCCTCATGCTGGGAAAGCAAGCAACAAAGGTGCTTCTTGGGTGGAAACTGGTCAGCGACCATATAATTACAACCCATTTTACCCATGGACATGTCAAAGCAACCACTGTACAAGCCTATGTGCCAACAGACAGCCGATATGATACAGTGAAGGGTAAATTTTATGATCAGCTACAGCAGGGGTGCCCAAATTATGGCCGGGGGCTGGATCTGGCCCCCAGGCCATAGTGACCAGCCCCCTGATCAAACATTACCTACCCATGGCCCAAAACATTTGGGCACCCCTGAACTACAGGACACCTTTGCTACTATTCCTGATCGTGACTTGAAGGTCCTGATTGGCAATTTTAACGTCCAACTGATGTAGGTTAGAGAACATGATTGGAGCCCATGCATCTTCAATTCAGTTTAGTGACAATGGTGAATAACTGGTGTCCTTCTGTGAACACAAAGGACTGCATGCCACCATCTGGTCAAGTTCTATATATCTTTGGCTTATTTCCTCTGCTTCATTCGCCTATTTGGACTGGTTCCGTTTTAATTTTACAACTTCAAATTTCTGTGTGGAGAGGGCTGTAACACTCAGAGAAGTGAATATGATTTTCAAGGATATACCTACAATCAAACTGCTGAATGAAAACTGAGAATGGTCATAAGGACTTCTTTGAGATTACTATTGGGGTTAGGCAAGGCTGCATCCTATCTCCGTTTCTCTTCCTCGTGGATCTCAGCTATGTTATGTGATGAGCAACATATACTGGGAAAGGCATCCCTTGATCTAACCAATCTTGGAAACCTAGATTTTCCTGACGACATCGCTCTGCTTGAGGAAGATCTGAAACTACGTCTTCCAGCAGAGTTGCCGCCACTGAATTTTAAATTTTGATATTTTGATCATATTACCAATAATAATAATAATAATAATAATAATAATAATAATAATAATAATAATAATAATAATAATAATAATAATAATAATAATAATAATAATAATAATAATAGCAGTAGTAGTTGTTGTTGTTGTTGTTGTTGATTTTGATGTTTCGTGTCAGGAATTATTCTGGGTTGAAAGGATTTTTGCGGAAGAAACTCTGCTCAGGGAAAGCCCAAATGAGGCTCCTTTCATGTCCCCAAGAGCTGGAACAGAGACAGGCACTCAATTAGTCATGCAGTACCTGGGTCTGCCAGCTTGCCAGCCTTCCAGCTAACAAGGCGAGCTTCTTAATCAATGAGCCACCACAACGATTACCAATGAGGAGGTGCTTTGAAGGAGTGGCTCATGCAAATTACATAACATTGTTGCATGAAGAAGACTCCAAATAGCAGGCCATATTTTTCATATGGAGTATTCCTAAAGTGGCAATAAGGTGGACCCCTCCTAATGCCAAAAGATAACAAGAACACCCATGAAATACATATATTGTAGATTCAAGAACCCTAAAAATGACATGTGAAGATGCCAAAGTACTTATCCAAGACCAAAACTGTTCTAGAGAATCAGTTTCATCCAAAAGAGTCAGGTCTTATTTAACAAGCATGAACTTCATCCAAAAGGGAATCCTTACAACTACTATGTTCTTGTCATAATCCTAGGAACCTAATGATTGTTTGTTCAGGACTAGTTTAATAGCCATGTCTTTTGAAACAGATTTTAGTATATTGTCTGTTAGAGTCATGAGTTACATCTGGGAATCAGCCATTCAGTCTCCTCTGCCTACATGTAATAACACCAAAAGCAACCAAATGGCCAGTAACGCTCCAACTTCTATACATCATCATATCAAGATAATTTTTAATCTGCACTAATTTCATATTCGGACCTCTGAGTGTTACAGCCCTCACAACACAGAAATTTTAAATTCTAGCAATTTTACTGTGTTTCCTGTTAAGATCAACTGAATACACCAAAAATAACCCCAATATTTTGTCTTGAGAGCCATTGCATGGAATTAAGCTCAGACACATTGGAATTGAACAAATCTGCCTTATATAGACTTTTATTCTTAAGGTTTAGCAGATTTGTTCTAACTACCTGGGGGGAAAAGGAGGGGGGTCTGAATTCACGATGTGTTGAATGACTTCAGGAAAATGTACGATTCCCCACAGGTGTTCTAAGACAACAATTTATTGAACCTGCTGAAGCAAAGAAGTGCTTGTATCTTGTAACCCTTAATAGGTCAATCATCTAGCTAGCAGAACACTGTACCTCAGGGCTGTGCCAGTTACATAGCTGTCTGTCAGAACTACTCCTCTTTTATTATTATTTTGTTGCTTTGAAACAAACCTGATGGTAATTCACAGTCCAACAATTTCTAATCATTTAACTCAGGGGTGCCCAAGCTTTTTGGGCTATGGGCTGGTCACATGGTTCTGGGCCGGTCACGTGGTTCCTCCGACCAGAAGCAGAAGTAAGATGCACCTTGCAATTTGTTTTGCAACAGGATTAGATAGATTTTAAGATGCCATTTTCTCTGCTTAAATCAGGGGCGCCCAAACTACAGCCCACAGGCTGGATCCGGCCCCCAATGCCAATTCATCTGGCCCTTGCCACCCTCCTCACTCCCAGATGTGGAAGTAAAATGCGCTCATGGGCTGTAGTTTGGGCACCCTGATTTAACTTAATCATCTATTTCAAACCATGTACTATACATTGTTCAGTCAAAATGAAGCATTTTCTCATTTTCCAATGGAACTCTCATTCTCCTTTTATCCCAAGTAAAACTGCAAGCCTTCCTCTCACCATAAACACATGTCTGGTTTTCAAATTTAAAAAATAGACACTTTGTACATATTTGCTATTATACCTGTATAAATTTATATCTGCACTTCTATGGCATTCGCATTTATAGTCATGACTATTTTACTAACACATATGCTTCATTATGGACTGCAATAACTCAAGTGGCTAAGATGCTGACTGGAAGGCGGGAGGTCAATAGTTCGATTCCCGAGTACTGCTGGACGGAATGAGCTCCCGTGTTTGTCCCAGCTCCTGCCAACCTAGCAGTTCGAAAGCAAGAAATGTCAAGTAGATAAACAGGAACCACTTTGGCTCCGTGCACTCCGGTGTCTAGTTATGCCTACCACATGACCACGGAAACATCTGCAGAAGCAGACAGTGCTGCCTCTTCAGCTTTGAAACGGAGATGAGCACTGAACCCTAGAGTCGGATACAACTGGCTTTCGAGCAAGGGAAACCTTTACCTTTACCTATGCTTCATTATTCTCTCTTCCCCCCCTGAAATACATCACAAGTCTCAGAAACATATAAGTCCATTAAGTGTCTAAAAGGAGCTAAACTGATATTTCTATGCTGAAATGTGAACCTAATAATTTTTTAACTATCCTTGTTTTAACCCTAGTTTCAAATGATTACTCTGATTATTTATTCCAAATCATTAGTAGAAAACAGTGGTCCAGATGTTATAGTTATAGGCTATGTTGGCTAGAGAAAATGGGACTTACCAACATCTTGATGGGCCATAACTGCCCTTCCAGATATAAATATAGAAAATATCATTCACTTTTTCCCTAAAATATCTATTGTTTCTTTGGTGTCTTTTCCAGGAGACATAGAAGGAGTCGCAATAAGGACTAACACAGGTTTATTGGTTGATGATCAGAACGAACATGTGGTAATGGCGGAGATACCTCACATTATATACAGTAGCACAATACATTTGAATCTGGCTGCATGGTAGCTCATTGGCTGCTACCGGCGTGACGACATCCAGGTCACGCCCATCTTCGGTGGTGGATCGGTAGTAGTTTGCTATTGCGGGGAGTTCTCGCGGCTGCAGGTGATTTGAGGAATGATAACCATGTGAGTTGAACACTCGCAGCTGCCCTCTATAGGCAGCTTGCTCGCGTTCCTTTACCAGCTGGGTTACATTGTGATTGTGGCCAAGTTACATTCATACATTGCTTAAAGTGACATTGTACATACATATCAAGCAACATCGTACATACACAACATCCCTCCCCCCTAGGATGGGACGAAGTCCCTCAACCATTGTGGTTTGCCGCACGTGCGCCTGGGGCGAGCGGCCGCTTGGCCTAACACAGGGGAGCCTGGCTCTGCGGAGTCCTGTCCTGCAACGGAAAGGGGGGACTCGTTAGTGGCTCGGTGTGGGCTCTGTGGTAACCTTGCATTGGGGGATGGGAATGGAATGAACAGTTGGGAAGTGCACTCCTGCCTGCCGTTTGAGGAGCTAGGGGTCTTGGGACCGACGAAGAGACCCTCGTGGTCTCGCCACACCCCGTTCCCTGCCTGGGAGTTCCGGGGGCTGTGGTGGTTGGACTCCCCCCCAATGCCTGCCTTGGGGGTGTTGGTCTCCGGGGAGCTGGGGCTATGGTGTATTCTAACACAAAAGGACTGGGGGGACTGGAGGTACCAGGGGCTGAACTGAAACCCCTCTTTTCGCTAGGATGGGTGGGGGACCACTCCGCTACACCCCCCTGGTACCGTAACTCATAATCATCATCAAACTGATCCCTCTCTTCCAAAGTATCCTCCTCTGTGGCTGAGAACCGAGGATATGCATTTGTATCCCCGGGTTCCGCCGTGTCTCCCCCTTGGGTAATGCGGGTGGGGGAGGACCCTAACGCTGAATCCCCTTCACTAGTGACCCGCCTTCTGAGTTGGTCGGCGTGCCTCCTCCAGAGTAGACCCGAGCTAGTCTCGACCCTGTAGGACACTGGCCCCGTCTGCTCGATGACTGTCCCTGGGACCCACGCTGGCCCTGACGCCGCATAGTTCCTGCAGTGAACCGGGTCCCCTGCCGAAAAACTTTTGGAGCTCCCTCCCCCTATGTTTATGTTTCTCCCTTCATCCTCCACCCTGGACGGATCCATCCGGTCAAAAAGTGTTACCGGACGCCTCCTCATGAGGAGTTCGGCTGGGGAAAATCCTGAAGCTAGGGGGGTTGTCCTGTAGCAGATGAGAAACTGACACAAATGAAGGTTCAACTCACCGGGGCCCATGCGCCGCAGTGCGTCTTTCGTAGTGCACACTTGGCGCTCTACCTGACCGTTTGTGGCGGGGTGAAAAGGGGCAGCGGTAATGTGCCTTATGGCGTTCCGCTCAATGAACGACTTGAATTCTGCAGACGTGAAGGTACTAGCATTATCGCTTACAAGGACATCTGGCAGGCCGAAACAGGCAAAAAGCTTGCGCAACTGCTTGATGGTTGCGGCAGAGGAGGTGCTGTTCATAGGGATTACCTCCAACCACTTGGAGTAGGAGTCGACTACCAGTAGAAACATGGACCCGCGGAAAGGGCCAGCGAAGTCGACATGAATCCGGGACCATGGCCCGCGGGCTGTATCCCATTCCCTATGGGGCAACCGGGACTCCTCGGGCCGAGAGCCCTGGCAGCTCTCACACGTGCCCACTAAACGCTTTATGTCCCCGTCTATCTGGGGCCACCAAAAGAAACTCCTGGCCAGGGCCTTGGAGCGCACGATCCCGGGGTGACTGGTGTGCAATAGTCTCAGTACTTTGGCCCTCAGCTTCTCTGGGATAACTACCCGCTGGCCCCAGAGTAAGCAGCCCCTTTCCAGCGACAGCTCTACTCTGCGCCTAAAAAATGGCCTGAACTCTTCATCGGGGGGAGTCATGGGCCAGCCCTTCCTAACCCAGGAACTAACTTGGGCCAGTATCTTGTCGGCCGCCGTGGCCTTGGCGAGGTCGGACGGGACAATGGGGGGTGAGTCGAGAGACTCGATCAGTAGGACTTGGTGATCCTGCTCTACCTCGCATGTGGGGTCCCCTACGCTTGGGAGAGGAGATCGGGACAGTGCGTCCGCATGGGAGATCTCCTTCCCTGGGCGATAGACCAGCTCATACTGGTAGGCGTTGAGGAAAATGGCCCAACGCAGCATTCTGGGGGATAGAATTTGCGGTGTGGGTTTGCCGGTAGTGAAGATCCCCAAAAGTGGTTTGTGATCGGTCACTACCATAAACTCGCGACCGTATAAAAAGTGATGGAACTTTTTCGTTCTGGCGATGATGGCTAGGGCCTCCCTATCAGTTTGCGCATAATTGCGCTCGGTCTTTGAGAGGGACCTAGAGTAGTACGCTACCGGGGCTTCCCTCCCGCTCTCCAACACGTGGCACAGGACCGCCCCCACCCCCACTGGGGACGCATCACAGACTAAGACCACTGGTTTATTCAGGTCGAAATGGGTCAGGACAGCGTCTGAAGACAGGAGTGACTTAAGTTCCTTGAATGCTCTCTCCTGCCTGTCCCCCCAACGCCAAATCGCGTCCTTTTTGAGCAGCGCGTGCAGTGGCTCCGCGACCGATGCCTTCCGAGGCAGGAAGGTATGATAAAAATTTAGGAGCCCTAGAAATGACTGTAGCTCCGGTTTTGTGGTGGGGCGAGGGGCGTTCTTCACAGCTGCAACCTTTGACTCAGAGGGTTTGATCCCGTCCGGGGTTACCTTAAAGCCTAGAAACTCAACCTCCCTCGCAAAGAATACGCATTTGTCCCTCCTCAGTCGAAGACCTGCCCTCTCGAACACAGAAAGGACCCCATCTAGTCTCTTTGCCAACTCTAATTCGCTCCCCGCCGTTATCAACATGTCGTCGAAGTATGGGAGGACGCCTGGAAGCCCCTTTAAAAGGCGTTCCACGAGGGACTGGAAAATTCCGGGGGCCGAATTCACGCCAAACTGAAGGCGCGTTACCTTAAACGCCCCCTTGTGTGTTACTATTGTTTGTGCGGCAGCAGCAGCCGGGGTTACAGAGAGCTGCTGGTACGCCTGAGCCAGGTCTAACTTGGCAAAACACTTCCCCCATGTAACGTGGCCAGCAAGTGGCTGACCACGGGCACTGGATATGCATTTGGCCGAATGGCCTTGTTAATGGTACATTTATAGTCTGCACAAATTCTGACTTCCCCGTTCGACTTAAGGGCTGTAACAATCGGCGTTTCCCACTCCGCCGAGTCAACTGGAACCAAAATCCCCTGCCCCACCAATTTGTCCAGTTCTGCCTCGATCTTGTCCTTTAGGGCGAAAGGCACCCTCCTTGGTTTGAGGCGGATGGGCCGGATTTCTGGGTCCAGCTCGAAGGAAACCGGGGGCCCCTTGTATTTCCCAAGCCCCTTCTTGAAAACATCCGGGTGCGCGTTGCACACGTCCCGCATTGGGTCAGTCTCGATGGCGTTAATGCCGGACAGTTCAATTCCCAGGGGAGCAAACCACTGCGTTCCCAAAAGGCAGCACCTCCCCCCTTTGAGGACCACTAAGGGCAGTTTCTCGGAGTAGTTCTTAAACTTCACCTTGAAGTTTCCCACCCCCAACACCGGGATCCCATTTCCCTGCACGTCCCGTAGGTGTGACCTCATGGCCCGGAGCTTGGGCCGCTTATCTGGGGGAATACGCATAAACTCCTTTTGGGACAGGATGGAATAAGATGACCCCGAGTCTATCTACATCCTCACTGGGACCCCTTGCAACAGTACCTCTACGAAAAACCGCCGGTGCTCCAGGCCCACGCGGTTCACGCCTTCCTCACTGTAGCTGGCTGCGACCTTCCTGGTGCCGGTCGCCTTCCGTTGGTGCGTTTGGGGATGGCTGGAACTCCCCTTGTCTTCGACTCGCCCGCGCCTGCATACTCGGGTGATGTGCCCCTTTCGGCCGCAGTTGTGACACTCGGCCTTTCGAAACGGGCACCTCGTGCGGTCGTGGGACGCCCCACAACCGTCGCAGCGGCGGTCCTGCCGCTCTCGGGTCTGCCGCTTCTCACCACGCTTCTTGATCTTTTGGACGTCGTCGTCCTCGCTGGAGTAGGGGTCCGCTGTGGTGGACAACTCCTCGGACGACGATGGTGTGCCGGCGGGTGGCTTGGGGGCCCGCCAGGCCGCCTTCGCTGGTGTCCGGTGGGCCGCTTGTACTGGTGACTTGGCCCTCTCGGACGCGGCCTCTCGGGACTTGAACAGCCTCACCCCGCTCCTGGCCTCCTCGGCTGCTTGGGCCTCCCGCAGTAACTCGTTGAACATGAGGCGTTGGTCGCGGGTCATCAGCCTCCTCTACAGCTCCTCGTCCCTCAGACCACACAACATGCGGTCACGGAGGGCCTGGTCCAGGTCATCCCACTGGCAGTGGACCGCCGCAAGCCTGAGGGCCGCCGCGTAGGCGGACACGGATTCGCCCGGTCGCTGGTCTCGCCTGTGGAATGCGACCCGTGCTGGGAAGATCGAGACGGGCGGCTGGAAATGCTCACCCAGTCTCTCCAGGATACGGTCGATGGGGACCTCGTCTACCTTCCAGGGGGCCACCAGGGTCATCAGGATCCGCAGCGTGGCCGGCCCCACTTGGGCCAGGAAGTGGGAGCGCATCTTCGCGTCGTCGTCGACGCCCGCGGCTTCCATCGCGTGCCAAAACTGGCACTCGTAGAGCTCCCATTGTTCGGGCTCGCTCACATCGAACTGGTACGCCTTGACCTTGGGATTCGCCATCGATCCCACCTTCATCGCCAATTTGGTGTCTTTTCCAGGAGACATAGAAGGAGTTGCAATAAGGACTAACACAGGTTTATTGGTTGATGATCAGAACGAACATGTGGTAATGGCGGAGATACCTCACATTATATACAGTAGCACAATACATTTGAATCTGGCTGCATGGTAGCTCATTGGCTGCTACCGGCGTGACGTCATCCAGGTCACGCCCATCTTCGGTGGTGGATCGGTAGTAGTTTGCTATTGCGGGGAGTTCCCGCGGCTGCAGGTGATTTGAGGAATGATAACCATGTGAGTTGAACACTCGCAGCTGCCCTCTATAGGCAGCTAGCTCGCGTTCCTTTAACAGCTGGGTTACATTGTGATTGTGGCCAAGTTACATTCATACATTTCTTAAAGTGACATTGTACATACATATCAAGCAACATCGTACATACACAACAGTTTCCTTAAAGTCAGTTAAGTATATTTACAGCATACAACAAATCAAAAGAGCACAATTCTTCCAAATAATTCTTCACAAAATATAAAAACGCCACCCTTAAGCTTCAGAAATGATGTATAGATTTCTGAGGACTCTGCTGGCCCTTAAGAAGATGATATTTGACTTGAACTCATGTCTAATTGAGCAATTTTCATTCATAGAGTTATATCCTACTATGCTATTTTTGTACTAGATTCAAAACCCTCTATATTTTATCTAATTTTCCCATCCACAGTGCAGATGAAAATTGTTGACCTGCCATTCAAATGTGTTAAAACCCATTTCACTAAAAATGGCAAATTTGGCCCTTAATTTTCATCTGTTAGTATAATTTTATCCATTTTATTTCCTGGCATTTCTCTCTCTCTATCCAGTAAAATAAGAGCAACTCTTCATCACACTTATAGACAGTACTGTACAATGCAATATTTCTCTATATCTGGTGCAAACATGTAAGACAGAGTAGCTTCTTTTTGAAATGTCTGCTTTTAAAAATGCTGGAAACCCCTTTAGCAGCTTCCTTCAGGATTCTTTGGTCTCTGAAATCTAAATGCCTGCTATGCCACATTTTGTCTCGGGCCAGATCCACCCCAATGCCAATTCATCTGCCCCACGTCGCCCACATCGCTCCAAGAAGTGGAAGAAAAATGTGCCCATATGGAAGCAATTAGGGTGGAGTGGGCTGGATGAAATCGCATCGAGTTCCAGATCTGACCCATGGGCTATAGTTTTGGCACTCCTGGTTTAAGCAGAGAAAATGGCAGTTTAAAAATCTATCTCATCCTGTTGCAAAACAGATTGCAAGGTGTGTTTTGCTTCCGCTTCCAGTGGGAGGAACCATGTGACCAGCCTGCTGAACCATGTGACCAGCTCGCTGAACCATGTGACCAGCCTGCTGAACCATGTGACCGGCCCATGGACCGAAAAATTTGGCCACCCCTGTGTTAAACACTAGTAGGGAAAACAGGAATAGGAAGTCTGAGAGTCATCATACTTAAAGACAGCATGACACAAATAACAAGCCTCAAATTGCGACTCCTAGATTTTCAGGTAGAAACAGGGTATCTTTATGTCTCTTGAGAAGAAGCACATTGGCTAGTTCAGAATATGGTTTATTCTGCTTTGATTTCCTTCAGAAAAATTCATAAACTCTAGACACCACTTATAAAGACAAATAAGTGCATAAACATCCTTAAGCAAGATCTGTAATTCAGAGTACACATTTTTCCTCTCTTGATGGTGTTGCAGCACACACCAGGTCAACATAGACCTTCTGTCTGAAAAACATAATTTTTGCAATAACCTCTCAGCTTGTATCAGACCTTGGTAGAAAAGATATTTTAGAGGCATCTAGCAACTGAAAAGTAAACTGTTGCTAATACTGTAATAATAATTTTGTGTCAGAAATTATTCTGGGTTGAAAGGATTTTTGCAAGAGAAACTCCGCTCAGGGAACACCCAAGTGAGGATCCTTTTCACGTCCCCAAGAGCTGGGACAGACCCGGGTACTCAATTTGTAATGCAGTACCCGGGTACTGCCAACTTGCCAGCCTTCCAGCTAACAAGGCAAGCTTCTTAATCACTGATCCATCATATTAATTGTACAGGCTGCCCCCCATATCTATAGGGGACATGTTCCGAGATCTATTGTGAAAACCTGAAACCACGGATAACAGTGAACCCTATATTTAACACATATACCTAGGTGAGAGAGGCATGGGAGGGATTTCAAATTCCTCCCTCCTTCTACATGAGTTAACGAAATGTCTTCCCTTTTCTAGTACACATTACACTGCAGACAGTGGCCTCTTGTGGCAGCTCTGGTAATGCACCATAGAAATAGACATTTATTCCAGGGATTTTTATTGAATACTATAAAACCCACAGATAACTGAAACTGGAGCTACTGAACTAACCCATGGATATGGACAGCATCAAGTATATACATATGGAAATTTTCTACATTTGGCAGAAACACACATTTCTCTCTAATATTTAGAGCAAATTCATGTAAAAACTCCTAAGGGGTTGAGTCTCAGTAGGGTGGGATGGAAGTTAATTTAGCACTGTTAAGGGATTGAAATAAATGGTGCTACACCTTGATCAGCAGAAAAATCTCTATGGAATTTCTATGCAAAATTCCTGTATTAGTTTCCCAGAGTCTTTGGAATGAAAAGATCTCATAGCAGAACTTTTAGTAATGAATAAGAAAAATCAAAGATGCATTTATTTTTAAAAATCAAATAGGGGTCCCTAATGGGTAGGATCTGAGATTTTTCTGCAAAAGTTTCTCTCCAGAAAAATCACAATCTAACATGATGACCTATTAACTACTTCCAAATGTACATCAAATCTAGCACTGGCAATTTCATCTTAGATCCTTTAAAAAGCAAATAAATTTATAAGAACAAAGGCCTAAATTAATGCACTAGTCCCAATTAGAGGAAATTTATTACATTATAACATAAATGATAAATCAACACTGATATAAACCCACAAAATTAATGGGTCAATTCAAATTAGTGTGAGCAACTAAATACTGGCTGAAATCCAGTAGCAGGTGATGGAGCATATTGCATCAGTGGGGATTTTGTGAATCATCTCCTCTGTAAATTCCACTGATTTTATCTACCTACATTAATTGCAATTTCCTACTGGATTTTAGTGATTATGTTAACCACACTGCGTACAGATCTATATCTTATTTTTATTTAATCCAGAGATAGTACGTTTGGCCCACCAGCCAGTGAAGGAGGAAGAGACCTAAATGTTCTCCCTATCTTTTATTACTTGTGCTGCATGTAAGTGAGTTTTCTATTAAAACTTTTGTCCTGTGTGAAAAATGTATTCACTTTCAGGGTTGTACAGTGTTATATTTAGCTTTGCAATGAACAGACGTGTTAGCACATTTTGAGTAAAGGAATGAAAATTACTCATAATCTATATTGGCTTCATCACAACATCATGCTGCCACATCTCATACTATGTGGCATTTTGATGGCACCAGCTTCATTATAAAATTATGAATCGACTAGGATCATTTGTAGCAAGATGGATCCTGATATTAAAACATAAATCAATGTTAGAATAAATATTCATCAGGTAGCAAAGAGACCACCAAAAAGGGCAGGCTGCACAAACTCTCACTCTCTCAGTCTCTCTATCTATTTCTCTGTCTCTCTGTCTGTCTGTCTGTCCATCTGTCCTCCCATCCATCTGAGTATGATGCACTAAATTTTGAAAATAATATTTTTATTAAAGAAAACAGTAATTGTCTAAAATGTATGCTTACTAAAACACATATTTATATATTGACACTTTACTTTTCCAATATTCTGCAGTTTGAATAGCCCTATCATTTGCTTCAAACAAATCCTTGTTATCACATGATTCAGGCAAATTGCTGCAGATTAGCATATATTCAAAGTCTTGTTCACTATTGTCAGTAGCTAATAGAATGCCTTCCAATCTGGGGATCTCATCTTCTAGCAATATCTCTTGTTTCATTTTTGGGCTTTTCCATAGGATTTCATCATCACTTAAAATATTCAAATAGGTTCACCACTGCCTTTTTCTATGTAGTACAGTACTAGTAAAAATTGGCCTGACTGTCAATGTTCAGGTAAAGCTACAAAAGATATTAAATTTGTCTTTCAATCTCACACTTGGAAGTCAAAGGGACTGAACTGGGGGTTCTCAATCTATGGCCCGGGGGACAGATGTGGCCCACAACACTGTTTCATGTGGCCTACCACCACCTCTGCCACACCTGGAAGTGCCATGTGTGGCAGGCAGGGCAAAATTGTCATCTGCTCCCTGAAGCTGTCTGAGGGAGCATGACCCGTTCCCTCAGCTTGAAAAGGTTGAGAACCTCTGTACTAAACTATCTTTCACACTATATTCCTGAAATGGATCTTGCAAGGTAGGTAGAACTTCCTAAATGGAATTCTAAGATGATACAAGCTGACTGCAAGATGATACAGGCTGACTGCAAGAATTTTGTGATGCTCTTCCTTGTCTGATACTGAATTGGCAGATACAAACAGGACTGTTTGCTATTACCCATGAACATCATGTGCAACAGAGGATTAGCAGCATTAACATTTAATAATACAACTACAATAGATTGTCAAGCTCTGTTGGAGGTGAGCTTCAATTATTAACAATTCAGAAGCAATTATACATTGTCCATTCAACAACTGATTGGTAAATTACACATAAACTCCAAAGTAGCAATGGTAAAGTGTAAATATGAAAGTAACTATATTTCTGAAATGGTGCACTTAAGCATTTTAAGCATAGGAAAGATAAAAAGGAAGACGATGAATTTCCAGTCATTACCAAATGATTACCTCTGAAGCAAGAAATTACAAATTTTGGTATCCATTGCAATCCTCTCATTTTCCTTTTCTTAAGTTCTTCTACGTTTCTTTCTTCCAATTGTCTGCATACAGAATGGGCAGCAGTGATGCAGCCTAATTCTACAGATCATAATTTTAGTCACAAATAGCGGGTAAGCATCATTTTGTTTCACATCTCCAGTTTCAAATGTCAGATATATCTTCCCACAAACAAAAGAGAGCAATAGATTGTTTTTACCTTGGCAGTCTAACTAATAGTATCCCTCTATCAGCTGAAAACACAGTATTTGAACCCATGTTCATTTATTTATCATTCTATGTATCTTCATTTCCATGGTACCATAAATTACAATGAAAGCTGAATAAACATATGGTAAAAGTCCAACTGAAATTAACTTGGATATTTTGCAAACATATGAATAGTCAGAGTTCTGTGTTAACGTACTGCTGCCCAAAGAAAATACCTTTCCCTTTTTGTCTTTTTTAAAAGAAGAATGTACAAAACAGAGAAAAATCATTATGCTGTTAAACAAAGGAAAGAATTTATTTTATAGAAAACCTGTATAGCTGCTTTCTCCTATTAAGATTGGAGAAAAGGGGAATCCATTTGAATAATAAAAAAGCAAAGCAATCACACTTATGTACCACCCCATAGTGCTTGGTGCACTCTGGGCAGTTCACAAGTTAATTAGCATTTTGCCCCAAACATGCTGGGTACTCATGTTACTGATCTCAGTAGGATGGATAGCTGAGTCTACCTTGAGCCCTGGTCAGGATCGAACTCACAGCCTTTTGGTTCCAGTACAGCAGTTTAATTAAATCACTGCACTACCAGGGCTCCTGAATAAGAGTATGTTGTTATTCTGACTAACCAAACAGACAATTTGAAATGCACAAGTAGCAACACGATAAGCAGAGGACAGGGCTGCCTCTAGTACAAGCCAAATTATAATGAATAGACTGAATATCGTGAACAGAATCTAGCTATACTGTTCATACCAGAGGGCTATGTTTTAAATTTACATTAATAGGTTGCATAGAAGTTGCATTACGCAGCAGTAGCTTTCCAGTGCTGCAGGCAAGATTTTTTCCTACTCCCACCTGGAGATCTTTGATGCTAATTGGAGTATCCAAGAACTGATTAGGCATAACCCTCCTTAGATTCCCAAATCATAGGAGAATGGATATGTTCAGAGTGGTATAGCAGGAAAAGGCATACTGTTGACTTTTAGAATCTATTTTTATTTTTTTAGTAGAACCAAAAATTGACTAATAAAAGCTAAGTACAAATTTATCTTTAGGGACTGGTGACAGATGCAGTAAATTGGTTCAAGAAGTAAAGCTAATCAGCTGCTACACCCCATGAGCCATATACAATATATGCAAATGAAAATCTACATGTGATTTACTTCAGATCAGGAACTAGAATAATGTGATGAATTGGACATTTCTTGCTTGTTCACAACAGTGTTAGTCATTCCACAGAAGGAAGGCACTTCCATTGGGCAGATGGGCTCTATTCTGTACTAACTGTGGCTAGAGCAATAGGCTAAAGTTCTAGATCTGTGGTTCCCAATGTGGGGCACATGCCCCACAGGGGGGGGGCAATTTAAGCTCAATTAAGCCAAGTTAATGGCCATTTAGGCTTCCTCACTTTTTGAATAATAAAAATTATATGTCACCAGGGGGGGTATCAGGATTTTAGAGATGCTTAGGTGGGGCATGGCCAAAAAAAGGTTGGGAACCACTGTTCTAGACAGTCCAAACAGGTACAAACCACAATAAAGAGATAAAAGAGGAATGTTCACATACAAAACCTTGATCCATATATTCCTAATAATTAAACTGTGGTATGGCTTGTAAGAAGAACATTACAATTGCAAAGTCTAGCCACCCATCTCAAGTATTTGCATACTCCATTTATCTCCCACACTTCCTACTTCAAATAAACCACAGGCTAGCATTATATCTGAATCAGTTAAATTATGACTTATGCTGACCTTTTCCATCTTCAAAATGAATCAGCATTAGAAGTCAAGGTTTAAAGCAGATTTCAAGCTCTGATTTGGAAGGCAACTATAGTTTGCACAATTCGTAGTTTTCCTGAGGTGATGGGGGGAACTGAAGTGTGCCTTTGGCTGTGACATGATACAGACCCATTGTTCCAAAAATAAGCAAATTTAATATTTTCTGTAGACACCTTTGTGTTTGATGCTGAAAGCTGTTTTATCTGTAGACTGGTATCAGGACACAGAAAGGAATGAGGTGAAAGATCAGCATGAAATCATTAACATCTCAAGAATCTTAACTGCTATGAAAGAAATATTAAGAATCAACAAAATAGTTCATTAAATTTCCCTATTTCATAGGAATAAGGATTTATTTTTTATTTTAATTATATCACATCATTTCCTTCATTATCATCTATTCTCAGAATAAGAATACCTGTTATGCTCAGGTAAAAAGGCAACATTGAAGGACAGTGAATCCTTGATGCTTGTTAATGAATTGGAAAGAATTAGGAGGCCTGAACTTACGGGAAATTGTGCTTTTGGAATACAGTCAAAGACTAAACCAAAGTCCCTCATTTTTCTCCAAAGATAAAATTAATGCCATCATTACGACATTAATGTTAGAAATAAGAAGTAAATCTCATCTCCTTGATGTTTTATCATTAACCAGGTACATCAAATTTTATGAGTTGCTCTCACAGCCCAGAGCTTTACAAGCTAATGGAAGAGCGCCATGAGTAGTGCTACCATTTAACAACTACCAGTAGTTCCATACTGATTTGTTTATACTCTCCCAAAGTTTGGAATAAACTAGCTAGCTATTTCATGTCTAGTAATATATTCTTGGTTTATGAGTTTCTTCTAGAGGGCAGGTGGCTGGATAGTGAGATGGAACATAGGGCTGGGGAGTTTGATTACATACTCTACCTTCCAAAGGAAAAACCCCAGCATGTTTGATTTGGTTTGAAAGTATCAGTTCTTCACCTGGAACTGTACCTGATTCCATTAAACCCACATTGGAGATATAATTAACATCATGAAACAAAAATAAAACAATATAGTAGTAAATAAAATTAAATCCAGATGCTTTAGTTATAGTAATATTGTTACTATGTGCAGGCAGATGTTATTTGGGAGAGATGTTCTGTCAGACAAAAAGGTGCTAAACTGTATAGGGCTATGTACATAAGTGTTAGTGCCTAGTGCCTAACTTGGAAGGGAACATGGAGCCAGTGTAGCCAGCCCAGGACTGGGGTGGTGTGTTTGTATTTCTTCAGCCTGGCGAACAATCTGGCTGCAACATTCTGAACATATTGTAGTTTCCACATCAGAGTCAAGGGAAGCTCCATGTAGACAGCATTACAGTAGTAAAAAGCAATGAGGTCACAAAACATCCCCTGAAGAAGGGGATCCTCTATACTAAAAATAACTCTGGCATAAGTTAAAATCAACTTGATAGCACACAATTAATATTGCAGGTTTCCCTTGGGTAGAAGTCACAGGGTGTTATGTCAGAAGGTTTGATTTGTTTGCAAGTGCCCCCTGAAGCTCTCTTCACATTCAGCACACTTTCCAACCAAATGATTACTCAGATCAATGACTGGAGGTAAAAGGAGAAAAGATATTTACTTGCAATATGCTCAGAAATCCTTAACAAGATTTGGTATCAAGTTTGACACACTAGGATGGCTATTCATCTTAGTCACAACAGAACAAATGGTCAACAACATACAGCAAAGAGTGAAGCAAGAGTTAGGTGGGGCAATCAAATTTCAGGTGAAAATACAAAGCTTTTCTCATTGGTTAGAGCAGGAGTTCTCAACCCTAATGGTACTCCAGAGCAGGGCAGATGTTGTAAGCCTTACAACATCCATTCTGCTATGGATCGCTGTTATGGACACGCAAAGCCAAGTAGCGGGGGAAAGGATTGAGGCGGTTGCGGCAGAAGCAGCAGACACATGTGGCTGCCCACATCTTTCCCTAGGGCACTCTTTCCCAGGGGGGCTGCCCACTCCACCCCACCCCCACAGGGTGCATTCGTTGTGTGTAACAAAGCCCTGGTAACAAGGTTGCTACTGCCCCATGGCACTTGGTAACCGGCCTCTGTCCCTTTAAGGTGCCAGGGGGGAGGAGCGACCAGCAGTAGCAGCAGCTGATGGGCTCTTGTTTTCCACCTCCATCCCACCCCTCTGGCAATGGTGGCGGTGGGAACACCAGTCTGGCCCACCAAAAATCTGAGGGGGCATGATCTGACCCCTAAGTTAAAAAGGATGAGAACCTGTGTTCTTGAGGGTACGCAAGAGCAAAACCAAATTAGAAGATGAAGGAAGGAGCTCACTGGACAAGAAACAACATGAAAAGAAGATATAGCTGAGGATCACAACCTCCCCTATGTAACTTGGAGGACCCTAAGTAGGCTGAGGGTTGGAGTCCCTAAATGCAAGACCAACATGCTCAAGTAGGGGCTGCTAGCAGACAACAACACATGATGGAAAGATACAGAATCTGGCTCATTTACTGATCTGCCAATTGCTGCCAGAGGCATGCACCTATGAGGACTTGGGTTTGGACAACAACAAAGCAATCCAGGTTTTGATTGGGACACTAAAGAAGAAATTGTCACTCATAACTGCCTTAATTATCTCAAAGTAGAATTGGTTGATTTATTAAGAGAGTAATCACAGTGCCATGGGAGCTAAAAGAGGTACCTGGCCCACATTCAGTCTTCCTTGCAAATTTCAGTATATGTGAATGCAGTGTTCCATTAAGGAAGAAATTTACATATAGCAATCTTACTAGGGGGTTAAAGATAAGTGGAATTTTTAAGCAGTGGTTTTACCAGTAGCACTATCCCCCTCCACTGTGTTTCCATGGCTAAGTGGAGATTCATACTCATGTGTACTGAGTCTTAGTCCATTGCTCTGGATAACTGTATAAACATTTGTAATACAGTGGAACCTCGGTTACTGTAATTAATGCATTCTCTGGGATGTTTCTTACAGCAAAAATAACTTTAGCTGAATTTCCCATAGGAATGCATTGAATGCAATTTCCCATAGGGGAGTGCACTGAAAACCAAAATACATTAACCAAAATACAGTTTCCCATAGGAATGCATTGAAATCCAATTAATCTGTTCTGAAAAAAATCTATAAACCAAGGCACTATTTTCTATCGATTTCCTTTTGTTATGCGATTTTTATGTTAACTGAGCCATTTGTTAACCGAGGTTCTACTGCACTACATTTTATTAACCAGTCTAGTTTTCCTATATACTTGTAGAGGTTTGTAAGTTGAACTGCATAAAGTTTATATCATGACATTGATAAATATGCAGTACAAGAGGCAGCTGAAGTGATGAAGTTCTTATCATATAATTCAATATATAGTATTTGTTTCTACTTGGCAAAAGATTCTACAAATAGAAAGTGCATTTGCTTTCTACTTGCCCATACTGTGCTCAATTAGTTACAGCTAGTTACACTCTGAAAGCATTTCTAAGATACTTCATCACTAAAGAAATCCCCCAGATGTCTGTATACTATTATGATGTAATTTTTAAAACTACAGATATGTAGAATCTGAAATATGCAAAACTATATTCAATGTATAAATCTCATTCTGCCACTGAAAAAGATTAAAATTAATTAACAATTAAAATTGAAATGTGGATGAAATGGAATTTAAATATGACAACTGACACACAACTTTCTTGTGTTTGCTGATACAATTGTAATGCGCATTTATGGTGCATTCCAACAGGAGGGTTTTCTATATAAGCATCTGTAAAATTAATTGGGGGAAAAGCATAAAGTGTTTTAGTAACTCCCATTCATTTCAATGGCAACCTATGTGGAAAATCCAAAATGGTTCTTGAAAGGACAATGACTTTAAAATATTAGGATTCCAAACCCCCTTTAAAATCTAATTTAAGGACACTTGATTCCCAATGTCCCAGTGTGATTGTTACCAAAATCCCTGCAATGTATTCATTCCTTTTACAAAGATTTTAATGTTTTTAAATAACAAAATGCAAAAGGGTAGACCTTCATAAATTGTTATTCCTCTCTTTTACATCATTATATATCTACAAATTTGCTTATTAGTGAGCAATTTCTTGTAATCATGCCTAAACGATCTGTATCAGCAGCAACCAGCAGCAGCTGTGCAGCAGGTCTGACTTTAAAACCACCGCCGCCGCCGCCAGATGCCCAGCCATCAAAGGACGCCCTGCCGTCACTGGATGCCCTCTGCCGGGCTGGCCTAGAGGGCAGAGCAGTGACCAGCAGCAGCTATGCAGTGGGTCCAGCTTTAAAAACCACCACCACCAGACGCCCTGCCATCACTGGACATTTTTGTGATGTGCTCAGAATGTATACATTCTTTTCTTGTTGAATTTAATGCTTTCCTACTGTAATTGGTACTGATATGTAATCTTGTAATTGCAATTGTACTGTGTATTGATTATGATTATGGTTAGGATGTATAATTTTTTCTTATTGAAATTAATGCTTTGTTACTGTGATCGATACTGATATGTAATTTCGTAATCTGTAATTGTATTGTATATTTTGTATCTTTGTGAGGCGCCCAGAGTCGCTCTGCGAGTGGGGTGGCATACAAGTCTAAAATAAATAAATAAATAAATAAATAAATAAATAAACACTATACATCTATTTTTACCTCATACTATGGCTACAGTTCAACTTCACAGCTCTTTCTATTTGCTTGTGGCCAGGTACAAATTAAACAATATGGTCTAATCTTTGAGGATTTGAAAAATCTTGCCTTAAAGCCTGTTATTTGACATAGACAAGGATTTCTCAACCTTTTTAATCTGGGGGGCGGGTCACACTCCCTCAGACAGCTTCGAGGAACGGATGGCCATTTTGCCCTTCCTCCACCACATGGGAATTCCTGGTGTGGTGGAGGCAGTGTGGGGCAACTTGAAATGGTACTGAGGGCCGCAGGTTGTGAATCCCTGGCATAGACTGTCTTGAGCCTCATGAATCACTAGATACCTTTTCTCCCAATCCTTTTTCAGTAGAAGCAACTAAAAAAAAGATCAAAAATTTATTTCCTTGTAAGATAAATAATATATGTCTAAACGCTCATCCGTCATACTATTCAGTTCACATTCCTCTTTGACAACACTGAAACCACATTGCCTATATTTAATACTGTTAGAAAATTAGTTTTAAAAAATTCCTCTTCCAGAACTGGAACATAATATGCAAGGTAGAGTTTCAAATGCTTCATTTCCTCAGTACTGTATTGTACTTTCCCCTATATTGTATAATAAGACCTAAGGAATGCTGTCTTCAATCAACTCTGTGTTGTTGTTTTTAGGCTAACATACATGTCTTGGGTGCTTTTATCCTGTACTTAATACATGAATCTTTGTGAGATTCTAACATCGCCAGAGGGAGAGAAGGAGGACCAGATTCCAGCTGATCCTCATCGGGGTGGTTGAAGCTGCCCCCGCCTTCCCCTCCTGGGCCCCACCTGCCTGGGAGGGATAAAAAGCGGTGAGCACGCACGCACGCTTACATCCAGCCCACCATCGCCGGAGGAAGAGAAGGAGGACCGGACCCCAGCTGAGCCTCATTGGGGTGGTTGAAGCTTTCCCCACCTTCCCCCTCCCAGGCCCCATCTGTCTGGGAGGGATAAAAGGAAGTGAGTGTGCCTGCCCGCTTACCTCCGGGCCCCCATCGCCAGAGGGAGAGAAAGAGGACCGGACCCCAGCTGAGCCTCGTCAGGGCGGTTGAAGCTGCCCTGCCTTCCCCTCCCAGGCCCCACCTGCCTGGGAGGGATAAAAGGCGGTGAGCGTTCCCAACTGCTTACCTCTGATTTGCCATTGCCAGAAGGCGAGAAGGAGGACCGGATCCCAGCTGAGCCTTGTTGGGGGTGTTTGCCCTTGGTGCCTGTCCTCGGTGAGAGCAAGGGCAGGGAGAGAATGGCCTCAGCTGTGGGGTGGCCCGGTGTGACTTAAAAAGACTGTGTTTCCAAGGCTACCGGACACTTATGCACTTCTCTGCTGGTGTCCTGGGTTTCGCCCCTGTGGGGGTTTAAAGGACTTTTAAATGACTTTTTAAAAGGACTTTTACCACCACTGCCGCTGACCCTTTTGTATGATTATTATTGTATTATATTTTTAGTATTGTATTATTTTGCTTTGATATTGTATACTGGTTTATGTTACATTGTTTTTGTGCCTTGTATATTGTTTTATTTTTTATTATCATTGTTAAGTATTTTTTCTATGTTGTAGCCACCCTGAGTGACGCTTACATCAGTAGGGTGGGGTATAAATAAACCATTATTATTATTATTATTATTATTATTATTATTATTATTATTATTATTATTATTATTATTATTATTATTATTATTATTATTATTATTATTATTATTATTATTATTATTATTATTAATAATAATAATAATAATAATAATAATAATAATAATAATAATAATAATAATAATAATAATAATAATAATAATAATAATAATAATAATAATAATAATAATAATAATAATAATAATAATAATAATAATAATAATAATCTCCCTATTGCTGACTATGAGTTTCCTGTAAGCTCTCATAAGCAATTGTTTTCAAAAAGCCTTTTAAAAGAACATTGACAAATATTAAAAAGCAATTGGGTGATGAAGCAAAGAGACAGTACATTTGGGATGAATAGTGATAAAAATGGGTAAAAATTAAAATGAGGTTGTAATTTCCAAAGATGATCTTGTTTTTATTTTTACAAAGGTGATTTCACTGTTCCCAGGCATGCCTGAAGAACAAACAACTAGTGTGACATAATATATTTTCAATAACTTGTGAATATATTTAACTAGCTAATTACCCGGCCTTGCTTCGGTTTTTATTTTGCTTTAAAGCAAGGATGACACAGCTTGACTGCGGTGTTAATTGTCTGCCCGGTAGCATCCCTGGCCCGTAAATGTAAAGTTCTGTCAAGCCGCGGCCTCCTTTGGTCAGCATGGGTTGCTTTTAAGTTGAACTGTCTCTCCCCCTTCCCACTCTTGTCAGTTAATAATGATTTCGTGTCAGTTAAAGACCCATGATATGAATAAAGAAGGTGAAACCAGGTCAAGAGGAGGAAGGGTCTGCTAGGAGAGGCTGCTAGAGGTACCCTTGGCCTTCCAGACTCCCCCTGGAGCCTTTGTAAGGATAGGGGCAGCCAGGAACGGCAAGGGTACTTTTGCCCCTACTTCGCCCACTCGTTAACCCATTACAATCAAAAAAAGTGGGGAGGGGTTAGTTCAGGGATGGGGGAGGTGATGAAGGAGACCGGGGGGGGCACCCCCACCATGGCACCCTAAGGATCAATAAGGAGACTCTTGCTATCTCCCCACCCGCTCCTGACAGGGTTAGCCTGAGAAGAGAGAGGGAGACAACAGTGGGGTTTCAGCTGTTTGTCGGTCAGTCAGTCAGTCAGTCAGTCAGTCAGTCAGTCAGTCAGTCAGTCAGTCAGTCAGTCAGTCAGTCAGTCAGTCAGTCAGTCAAAACCAGCGGGCCATTTCTCCCTTCTTTTCCCAGCCGTCTTACCAGTGGTGCCACCTCCTCCTCCATCTCCCTGCTCCACCATGGCAGAGTGTGGTCCCTTCAACCCTCGGCACCATTCCCAATCGCCACCGGTGCCGGCACCACAGCACAGCGAAATGATGGCATCTCAGAGCAGCGATGTGAGAAGCTACTCCCTTCTCCCTCCCTCCCTCTCCCACAGAACAGTGTGTGTCCCCATGGAGAAGTGTAGGGGGAGTGAGAGCCAACGCTCGTGCTCATTCGCACTCTCTGTCACACAGCCGCACCCGTGGCTCTTGGGCCGACAGTTGGGAGGGGGAGGGGAAGAGACCGTTAGTGTTCATGCTCGTGCTCTTTCTG
This sequence comes from Bradypodion pumilum, assembly GCA_035047305.1. Classification (NCBI taxonomy): domain Eukaryota; kingdom Metazoa; phylum Chordata; class Lepidosauria; order Squamata; family Chamaeleonidae; genus Bradypodion; species Bradypodion pumilum. Next base: position 262,386,215 of record JAWDJD010000003.1, read on the forward strand.
TCATGCATGCACGCTCTAAGGCGGCTGTGGTGCACGTGTGCAGTTCTGCCATTCCGTTGCTTTTTCACCTGTCAGTGGGGGTGTCCCCTTCGTATCCCCAAATGGGCTTTGGGAGCCCAACAGTGCTGATCTCACAAGTCCAAGGTAGGTGTGTGCCAATTTTCAGCAAGATTGGTCCAGAGGCGTGGGAGCCTTTCGAGCACATACAAACCCAGACCTCTGTTTTATAGATATAAATTAACTTTTTTTACAATACTGTGTTATTTGGATAGTGACTGATTTACAAAGCATAAATCAACATTTGTATTTGGTCCTCAGTTTTACAGCAAGTAAACTTCTGCCAGTTTAGTCTTCTAGGTTTTTGGAACTCTTATAAAGGCTAAACATGTTGGGATAATAGCAATCTTGCATGCACTGGGATAGGTATTATCTAATGGTATTGCCTTTTGTCACTACTTGTTTGGAAAGTTCTTTTCCCACTTCTGGCATTTGAGGAAAGGCCCAACACCCTTTTCCTATTCATTCGGTTTTCTATTGTTTTGCTGACCTCCAACCAAGCAAATGAGCATGGAGATTCCCTCCATGCCCTAGAGATTCAATTTTCCCTTTTCCCCCTGATTGTAACTACAAATGGTAACTGCAGGTAAAGATACCTTTTTTATTTTAAACTCTTCAAGAATGATTATATCATACTTACAGCTAGCTTGTGGGGGGAAGCAAGGGGGTCAATGATAAGAGAGGGTTAATATCTTCACTTTTCAGTGTTGTTGTTTTACTTTATACTATGCTAATGAAAAAGAATAACTAAAATTCCCCAATAAAACTAGCTGGAAATCTGTTTCGCAAGTAAACATTTTTAGAGTTGCTAACACTTGGGCAACTGTATTGACTTTCTGTCTCTGAACTACACATAACGTGACTCCAGTGGAAAGTAAGGTTTGTCTGCAGTACAAAGTCTGACAGTTTTGATTGTTACAGTTATCTGAACATTTGACATATTTTAGTAGACTCAAAGTTGATAGCCATTTGTCAATATACGTCAGCACCTTCACTTTAAAACAAACAAACAAAAGCACAACTTTTCCAGCAAAATACGTTTGGATGTATTTCAGCTCATTTTCTTTGCTCCTGTCTTGAACCTGACTACCATTCTACACAGGGTGTCTCCTCAAAAGCCAACAGTCAAGCAGCATGGCATGAGAAAAAGAATAGTTTTCATGAGCACTGTAAAGGCAGATAAATTACTAACAGCACAGGTACTAAGAGTTATTATTTTAAAATGTATTTCATATGCTTCAAGGTTAGGGTTGCCATAATTCTCTCCCGCCAAACCGGGACTGCCACGTGACACCATTGCATTCTTCAAACTGTGCATGCATCAGACGGGGCTGTCAAGGAGACAGGCTCTAAGACCCCCATGGAATCCCAGTGCAGGGTGGACAGTCTTCGTCAGTTTAAAATAAACTGTAATCAAGAGGTTTTTTTCCCCATGTGATTCTTCTTGCAAAAGACTATTCTTGAAGGTTCTATTTTTATTTTTTTGAATAACATTTCTTGGGCCACTCTTGAAACCATCCTTCCTCCCCCTGAGGTCACCCCACCCTCCCCTTCACACCCACCCACTAAAATAGACTCACCCTCAAACTTCACATGAGGATCCCTTGGAAGAAAGTTCTAAAGAGAGGCCCAGAATGGCAATGCAGCCCATGGTGCCTCTGTTTCCATCCAGAAGGAGAATAACAGGAGAGGAAGGGACTTATTTTGGAGGATGACCTTTGCGATGGAGGGAGGACTCTTCACTTTCTGTCCACCCTGTCACCTTCCTCTCTAGGAATAATGACCCTATGCAATTAACCCTTCACGGTCATGTGAAGAAGGAATCATCTGTTCCTGTGTATGGTGAAGGTTTGACTTCTAAGATATGGGTATTTCTTGCTTACTCCTGGCTTTCAAGAAAAGGGCTGAGGACGACTCCTTGTCTCCCAAACTTCAAGGTGAACCAAGGGATTTTTGCAAAGAGTTATTTCACTGCCTCTGTGCCTTTCTTTCAATTATCTCGCTTGCAAGTGTCTTCCCTCCCCAACGGGCTTCTCAGGGTGCTGTTTTGCCTTTGCTGCTTTCAACAGGATAATTGAAAGAAAGGCAGAGAGGCAGTGAATTAACTCTTTGCAAAAATCCCTTGGTGAGGGATGATCTTGCTTCCTTTGTTCAAATTTAAAAATCCAGGACTTTTACATGTTTTTTCTTGAAATGGCTGGGACAGTTGGAATCTAGGAAAATCTGGAAATCTGGGACATATGGCAACCCTATTCAAGGTGGAAGGTGATCATCAGATCAATAACGATACTACAAAGCTCTCTTACTATTGAACTGCATGTTTGAATATAAACCAGCACAATGATATACTCAAAGCTAATTTTGCAAATTTGCATCTGAGTCCAAAAATTGGACAGAACACATAGAAACTAATCATTTGCAGAAAGCATATTAAAATTTTGCAGAAGATACAAAGGACTGTGTTTTTAAAGACAAATTCTGCATTAGAAAGGACATCTCAGAATGCCTTTGAATTAATTCATTATGTTGCTCACATATAGAATGCAATAGCACTGGGCTTTCTTTTGCTTTTATAGAGACTACATTCTTATCTGAAGAATTTATTTCTTTTACAAGAGACTGCAATCCAGCAAATATATCCTATAAAAGATGGGTAGGTTATTTTCACTGACCCTCTTTCCTCTTGCACCAACTCCATACCATTCCTATGTAGCAGATTTTCTGGAATGCAAGGAGTTACACATGATAGGAGAAATCAGTAAAAAAAATGGTCTTCCTGGTTCTTTCACCAGTAAGAATATCTACAGAACAGACTTCCATGGAGGAGATAACCCCATTCTCAGAACATTACCTAAATTCTACAACAAAGCACATATAGTATCACTTAGAGCATGAGTTCTCAATCTTGTTAAGCCGGGGGCCAGGTCAAGCTCCCTAAAACAGCTTTGGGGGGTGGACAGTCATTTTGCCCTTCCTCCACCACATGGCAGTTCCTGGTGTGGTGGAGGTGGTGGTGGGGCCACATGAAATGGTGCTGAGGGATGCATCTGGCCCATGGGCCACAGGTTGAGAATCCCTGACTTAGATCATATGTTATGTCATATTCATTCCAAAATCGTCTAGAACACATTCATGATTAGTTTTAAGTTTACAATTATTTTACTATATCATCTATATAATGTTTCCTGCTTTTTATAGATTAACTAGCAAGGGTTGCCCGGCGTTGCTGGGCTTTTTCCCCCCGTGTGTTTTAATAAAAAATGAACCAATTTTATTTTTGCAATAGTTTTACATTGTGTTGGAAGGTTAAATTGTGTTAATGTTTTTTAAAAATTGCTTAGTCTGTAATTTTAATTGTTTAAATGTTTATGTATGTAAAAAATTTTTTGGCTTGGCTGTTATTAACTGTGATCTGCTTTTTTGGTTTTTTTTTTAGGATTAATAAAAGAAGAAAGTATGATATAATTTTTTCAAATTGTTTTATGTAAGCGAATAATGTTTTAGTTTTTTGAATTTTTTGAATTAGTTGTACCGTAGGTAATAATTTTAATAATGTAAAAGTAAATGTTTTTTACATTCAATGTTTTTAAAATGTGTTTAGATGTTTTGAGTTTAAATTTGAGTTATAACTCAGCACAGGATTTTTAAAAGTTTCTATTGTATTTTATTGACATATGTTTGTGATTTGTGTTAAAGTGTGTTTTAGTGTAATTTTTTTAACTTGTTTTTATTGGTGTGACCTTTTGTGTAAAATTGTGAATTTGTGTTATGTTTTTGATTTGTTTTTACTCTTGTGGCCTTTTATTTGGAGCTGTTGTGTGTTTTTGAATTGTTTTTACTATTGTGGCCAGCAGGTGGTGCTGGTAGGGGTTATTGTATTTTGACTTTTTTTTCTCTCCTGGCCTCTGGGTGGAGCTTCTTCTGGTAAGTGGTCTCTTTCTTTATTCATTTCTTTTATTTATTTATTTATTATTATTTATTTATTAGTCAAATTTGTATATGCCGCCCGCTCAGGCATGCCCGACTCAGGGCGGCATCACAACAATGCACAAAAATACATAAAACATTATAAAAACCCCCAACCCACCCCCTTTAAAAACCCCTATATATCCCACCCACCCATCCCATCCACTATAAAAGGAAAAAAGGAAGAAAAAGGAAGAGGAAGAGAGAGAGTTCTTATACAAGCCAGCAGGCGGGCACCATAGTCCCATTCGGGCCCCACACCTGGGAGGGAGGCTTTTCCAGTCCTGGTAGGGTAGCACATCTTTTGGTAAGTTTGCTTGTTTTCTTTCTTTGTGTGTGTGGGGGGGGGCGGGGGGGTTGGAATTTGTATTTTTTGTCTGTTTGTTTTGTTTTGATTGTGTCTTTGTTTACTTCGTATTGTTTTTGGTGTTTTTGTTTTTGTGTATTTTTGGATGTGTTTGACTGTTTTTAGTAATTTTAAAAAAATTATTTATTTATTTGGTGGTGGGGAAGGGACGTGGTCATTGGGGGTTAGGAAGGGTGGGCTAGGTGGTGGGGAGAGGGGCATGGTCGTTGGGGGTTAGGAAGGGTGGGTTAGGTGGTGGGGAGGGGGGCATGGTCGTTGGGGGTTAGGAAGGGTGGGCTAGGTGGTGGGGAGGGGTGCGTGGTCATTGGGGGTTAGGAAGAGTGGGTTAGGTGGTGGGGAGGGGGGCATGGTCATTGGGGGTTAGGAAGGGTGGGCTAGGTGGTGGGGAGGGGTGTGTGGTCATTGGGGGTTAGGAAGGGTGGGCTAGGTGGTAGGGAGGGGGGCTTTATTGTGTTATGGTGCTTTGTTTGTGTGGAGTCGTGAAAGTAGATCGGGGTTTCCCCTTTAATATCAGTGGGTGGGAGGTTGCGACCCCCCTCTCCGCTGGCTCCCCTGTGGTTGGGAGGTTTGTGGGGACAAAAGGGGTATATTGCCCCAACACTTCTGGACCCAGGAGACCAGGGAGAGGGGATCTATTTCCCACCCCTCCTTAAAACAACTCCGTTTTTAAAGAGAAGAAAAGACTGAGTTGTTTTAAGGAGGGGGGGAATCGATCCACTCTGCCTGGTCTCCTGGGTCCCGAATTGTTGGGGCAATATACCCCCTTTCTCCCCACAAACCTCCCAACCCTAGGGTAGCCAGCAGAGAGGGGGGTCGCAACCCCCCACCCACTGATGTTAAAGGGGAAACTCCAGTCGGGACCTTCAGATGCTGTTGGTGAGGGAAAGAAAGCCAGCTGGTGTTTGCTTGGCTGTGAGGCGGTGAGTTGTTTTTCGTTGGGGGTTAGGAAGGGGGGGCTAGGTGGTGGGGAGGGGGCATGATCATTGGGGGTTAGGAAGGGTGGGCTAGGTGGTGGGGAGGGAGGCTTTAGTGTGTTATGGTGCTTTGTGTGGAGTCGTGAAAGTAGATCGGGTTTCCCCTTTAATATCAGTGGGTGGGGGTTGTGACCCCCCTCTCCGCTGGCTACCCTAGGGTTGGGAGGTTTGTGGGGACAAAAGGGGTATATTGCTCCAACACTTCGGGACCCAGGAGACCAGGCAGAGTGGATCGATTTCCCCCCCCCCTCCTTAAAACAACTCCGTTTTTAAAGAGAAGAAAAGACGGAGTTGTTTTAAGGAGGGGGGGGAATCGATCCACTCTGCCTGGTCCTCTGGGTCCAGAAGGGTTGGGGCAATATACCCCTTTTGTCCCCACAAACCTCCCAACCCTAGGGTAGCCAGCGGAGAGGGGGATCGCAACCCCCCACCCACTGATATTAAAGGGGAAACTCCAGTCGGGACCTTCAGGCGCCGTGGGTGAGGGAAAGAAAGCCGGCTGGTGTGTGCTTGGCTGTGAGGCGGTGAGTTGTTTTTCTTTTTAATTTTTCGGGCGCCGTTTTCCTCAGCGTTCTGCGCGCTCATGGCATGCAGGACGCTGGGGCTTGTAGTTATGGGTTGGTGCTTTGTGTTTGTGCTGGGTTTTTTTAAAATGGTTTTCTTTCGATTGGCTGCGGCGCGTTTCCGAACGCTGTGCCATGCGAGAGCCTCTCAGCCTGATTGGCTCTGGCGCAGTGCAGCGCAAGGAATGTTGGGAAGTGAAGTTGTTTCCCTTTCTTCGCATTTGTGGGGCTGTTGCCCCACTGCTGGTTTTCTCAATCCTTCGTTGACCTGCGTACCCAGATCGGCCGTGTGCACGAAGGGTGAGTGCAGGCAAGTAGGGCGAGGCATAGCAACCTATAGCCAGTTCCAACGGTTAACCCTTGGATTTATAGGTTAAGACTAGCAGAGGTTGCCCGGCGTTGCCGGGCTGTTTTAAATTGTGTTGGGCATTTTTAATGTGTGCGTTGGTGGTTATGGGTGGTTTTGGGTGTGCACAACCACCACCACCCATACAATACCACTCCAACGACCAACACACACATTAAAAATTCCTGGCAAGGCAGGAGTGTCTTGTGTGTGTGTGTGTGTGTGTGTGTGTATGTGAGAGAGAGAGAGAGAAAAGCAGTGTGTGTGTGAGAGAGAGAGGGTGAGAGAGGAAGAGAGACTGACAGATAGAGTAGACCACCAGAGGTTGCTAGTGGGTTAGATAGAGTGAGGGACAGGGGATGAGACAGTCAGACTCAGACAGAGGAGACAGAGGGCGGAGGCTATTTGCTGAAACTGCGATGCGTGCAGGTATGTTTGGACTGGAGGGAAGGTTTGTTGTTAGGCGGTTGTTCCATAGTGTGTGTGTGTGTGGGGGGGTAGTGTTTTGTGTGTGTGTGTGAGAGAGAGTGAGAGAGAGAGAGTGCGAGAGAGATATTTCCGTGGGTTGGCTGGGAATGAAAGTTTCATCCCCAGGCATCCCAAAGAGAAGCGATTCCTTCTTTTCAGGAGGCAAAGGTACCTTTGCCTCCTGGAGAGAAGGAATCCACAGAGAGGAGTTCCTTCTATCTGGGTTGGGTGGGGACAGAACTTCATTCCCAGCCAACCCAAATAGAAGCGATTCCTTCTTTTTGGGAGGCAAAGGCACCTTTGCCTCCTGGAGAGAAGGAATCCACGTAACAGAGAGGAGTTCCTTCTCTTTGGGTTGTCTGGGAACGGAACTTTCATCCCCAGCCAACCCAGAGAGAAGCGAGGCTGAGATGTAGAAAGCCACACCAGGATGGAGGGAAAGACCTTTAAAGACCCAGCCAGAGCCAGGAGGTAAGTGCGGTCAGTGGGGGTTAGGAAGGGGGGGGCTAGGTGGTTGGGCAGGGGGGCAGCATGGTTACCAGTGTCATGATCCTTAAGTAACCATGGCAACCTTATCACTAAGCTACTAGAGCTGTTTCACACATATTCCTTTCTGATGAAGTATGCACAGTTGCGATCCCACACTGGAGTGATTGACAGCTACTGCAAGTGCAGCCCCCATGAGGGTACAGGGTGACGACAGGGTCAGCTGACTATGCCACGAGGGAGAAGACACCTCCCCTCCTGTCAATCAAAACCCCGTGGCTCTGAACACCTGCAAATTAAGTCTACTCAAGAATGCAAATGTGGGAGGGAAATCTGCTTTTTGTGTGTGTGTAAAAGCAGAGCCCTTTCCCTCAGTTATTTAGTCCTCGGGTAGAAGGCAGGGCTCTGTCTCCCCAAGCTGGACTGAGAAATATCCCTTCGGGGCTTCCCCGATCAAAGGGAACCTTACTAACTCTGTATTACTATGTACTTTGTCTTTGTCTGTCTCTGCTCTTTTTCAGATGCTAATGGAAAATAAAACTCTTTGTGAGTAACATCAACGGAGTGGATGTCAGTTTATCAGGCTATATCCAAGTGCTTTGCTCTATGCCCCATATGCTACCAATATAATAAACCACCGCATATTCCCTGTAAGCGACAGGTTGAGTTCTTTGAAGCTGATTGGGAAGTGGTACAGTGAGGCAACCTTAGGCTGCACTGGGAGTGTGCGGGTAAAGGAAATTATCACAGCGTAAAGGATCGGTAAATGCCTCCTGTAAGCCAGCGCCTAGTCGAGCGTTCAAGACAACCGGGGCCGTGCCTTGCCTCCCACTCCCTAACCCCCGGTACTGCACTTACCTCCTGGCTCCGGCCGGGTCTTTAAAAGTCTTTTCCTCCCAGCGGTTTTTTTAAAAAGAGTCTGCGTGCCGCGCTTTCCCAGGCTCCTCTGTGCTCGCGTCCCTCAGCCTGAATGGCTGAGGGGTTGCACAGCACAGAGGACTCTGGGACTCGTAGTTCATGCAGCGTTTTTTTTCTGCAGCTCGATTTTGATTGGCTGCGGCGCGTCTCACAACATTCTATTTGGTCACACTTCTCAACCTAATTGGCTGTGGCGCAGCGCACAGGATGTTGGGTAGTGAAGTCCTTTTTCTTTGTTTGCATTCGTGGGGCTCTTGCCCCACTGGCGCATTTCTCAAACATTCATTGACCTCCGTACCTGGTTCGGGCGAGTGCAGGAGGCTCGGTACGAGCTAGTGTGGCCAGGTATGGGAGCCTTTGTCACATTCCAATGGTTAATGCTCGGATTTATAGGTATAGATAATACAGAGGGTGTCAAAACGTATACACATTTTAAGAAAGGGAAAAAACTATTAAAATTCTAATACTCAAAATACACTGATAACAAAAGTTGAATACAGTCACATTTGACTGCAGCAATTACAAGAGGTGTCCAGAATGGTTACCATCAGCATCCAGACACTTTTAATCACAGCAAACTACTGATGAACCTACAAAGTTTTCACTTGTATCATTGTGCATGCCGTTTCAATTCCTTCCCAAATTACCACCAGTGCATAGCTGGTTTTCTGCAGTACACCATATGTATTTCATACTCCCATCTCCATTGTCATTGTACTTCCACAATGTTCTCGAACTTCAAATACCACTTCAAAACGGTCTTGCACTTCTCAAGCAAAAAAAGTGTTTCTGCCGTTTTCTCTGCCTGTCCTGCCTGTTGCATGGTAATGCTAGCATTAATTCTTTTGAGCAAATGTCATACTATTCATTGCTACCATAATTCAATTCAACTTTGAAAAGTAAGACAGATAATGTCTCTTAAAATGTGTATACATTTCTAGCACCCTATTTAAATATACTGTAAGTATTCAGTATGTCAATGCTGTAACTAGTGTTGGTCTCAGCCAATGTAAAATATCTGCCTCAAATGCCATTTCTCAAAAAAAATATCTTAAAGTAGAGAGGCAACGGGGATGCATTTCACGTTGTCATCCTGCTGACATCACTGGTGTAGAGGATTAGACATCTCATTGGGTTTAGAAACTACAGGGCATATATGTTTCAATCTAACTCTCAGTTCTCCCAAACAATGTGAGATGAAGCAAGAGAAAGCGCTCTGCAGGAAGGAGAGGATGAGAAACTTTCCTTCCACAAATTACCTTATAATAAAATTCAAGCCTCTTTTCATATAGAAGATTACCAAAATGTTTGTAATAACGTAATTAGAATATCAATGCTGCCAACACTCTTTTCATGAGAGGGACTGAAATCTGATGTGACCCTTGTGTACACACAAAAGCCTTCTGTGTACTCAAAATATATATTCTCCATAACAGCCATTTAAGGTTTCAAGGCATTTGGAATATTTTAGGGCATGCCTTGGGTTTACTGATTCCACGGAATACAAAAACATTCTGAAATGAACAGGTATTGTTCTTTCCCATATGCAGTCACCCATATTCTGTATCTGTATTGCTTTCAGATTGATTTCCTACCTAAACACACTTATTCTGTTGAAATCAAAGGTGGTTGCAGAATTAAGTCATCATGAATATGAATACAAATGAGTGCTCCACCAGGTCTGCCCAGTGAACGGAGTGAGATCACAGGCTTCAGACACAGCAGAAAGGCAGGTGGTTGGACCCCTCCTCCATGTTGCTTAACTATGGTGGGGCTTCATCACCACCACTGCCTGTGCACTTGCACCGTCCAATCCCACCACCCCCACTTACCGATCTGTGGAAAAAATGTTTAGCAGGAAACCGGTCCCTGGTGCAAAAAAAGTTGGGGACCCATGATTTACAGAATAAAACAGTTGGGACAAAACTCACTGGGATTTTATGCACATGAGAAGAACCATGTAAGGTGGCACAGTTAACTAACAGAGAATTGGGTGCATGCCAGATGCACACCCAGTTTCTTCATTTTGTGCATTCATAAAACCACGATAGGATTTTAAGCACTGAAGTTTACTGCAGAAATAGAGCAGAATAAGTTTACAGAAAAATGCATACAAGAGTGACAAGGAAAAACAGTATGTTGGTTTAATATCTTACAATTAAAAAACTGGGGAAACAATTAAAAAAACAATATGGGAAAGGTAGAGATTTGACTAAATTTAAAGCAATAATAGATATGAAAGAGAAGGAAGAAGGCAAGGGAAAAATTAAAGGTATGGTTAGTGAATTAAATAAACTTTTGGGAGAAAATTTTCAGCAGCAGCAAGGTCTTAAAGATGTTTGGTGAAAGAACCCAGGAGAGACCATATGTATTGGGGACTGGAAGATGATATGGAATAAGAGAATTAGAAAAATGATGTATATAGAAATAAAAGAAAACTATTTCAACATAATAGGATGGTATTTAACTCCTGGGGGAAAATTAAATATAATGAAACCTGAAATTACATCTCTGTGTTGGAGATGTAATCAAGCTCTCGGTGCTTATTTCCATATATGATGGGACTGTAAATACATTAATGAAATATGCACAAATGTGCTTAAAGATATTAATAGAATTACTGGCCAACAGCTGAACAAAAATCCTAGGGCACCATTTTTAAATAGTTTGGAGATACCAGAGTTCATAAATTAAAATTTAATAAAAGGTGGCATAAAATAATTTATATCTTAAAAGCAATATATGAGGCTTTGTATGTGGTTTATATACATACAAGTGTATAAGTGCTGGTTTTGACCTTTAAAGCCTTTCATGGTAGTGGACCAGGATACCTAAGAGACCGCATCACCCCAAGGCGTTTGACCCGTCCTACAAGGGCAGACCGCAGAGGCTCTCTGGTGGTTCCATCAGCCTGTGTGGCTCGCCTTACTGGTACCATAAGGAGAGCCTTCTTGGTAACCACCCTGGCCCTTTGGAACCTCCTGCCATCAGAATTCTGCCTTCAGGCAGGTGAGGTGGGGAGCATTTCACTATATATCTCAACCCTGCTGGCTAATCTAGCCTGGACTGGGAGAGGTTAAGAAGGGGTTAGGGTGTGTGTCCATGTGGACATTTTAAAAAATATTCTTATGGTTTTTGTTATGTATGTATGCATGTTCATTATACTGTAAAGGCAAGATTGTAACCACTCCAGATACAAACGATATCAGCTGTAAAGGAACGCGAGCAGACAGCCTATAGAGGGCAGCTGCGAGCGTTCACTCTCACATGGTTCACATTGCTCAATCACGGACAGCCGCGGGAAAACCTTCCCCGCATTCAGCAGCTGAAGAAAGACCTGCATTCAGCAGCAGGAAAGGAGGCGTGCCTGGGCGAGGCCACGCCGGTAGCAGCCAATCAGCTACCGTGCTACAAGATTCAAATGTAGAGAGCTACTGTATATATTGAGATGTATCACCGCCATTACCTCATGCTTAACTGGAACCTCATGCAATAAACCTGTGTTAAACCAACCCTTCGGTTGTCCGGTCGTCTTTGGTCCCATACACTAAATTGGCGACGAAGGTGGGATCGATGGCTGCCCACGGGACCAAGACATGCGCCGGCTACGAGATCAGGAAGCCGGGAGACTTGGAGCTGTTTGAGATAGACTTCAACGCAGCGCTGGTGGAGCTCGAAGTCTCAGATGAGGCCAAAAAGAGGGCCATTTTCGTCCGCATGCTCGGACACGAGACCAAGAGGACCTTGGTGGACCTGATCGCGCCGAGGAAGGTGAGCGACCTCAAAGCCACAGAGCTCCTGGCGGCGCTGCGCGCCCATCTCCGGCCAGCAATAGCGATGTTCCCCGCTCGGAGTGCGTTCTGGAGGCGAGTCCAGGCACCCGGGGAATCGGTCGATGAGTTCGCCGCGGCCCTGCGGTTGGCCGCCGGCCCATGCAAGTGGGAACTCCCCGACGTCACCCTCCGAGACTGCCTGCTCTGCGGTCTGAGGGACACAGAGACTCAGCGCGCGCTGATGAAAAGGGAGCCGCCTCCCACGTGGCAACAAGTCCTCGACACGGCACAGGCCGCTGAGGCCACGTCGGCCGGGGTGCACGAACTTCAGGACTGGCGCCCGAAGACCGCCAAGGCAGAGAGTTCGGTGCGCGCGGCCCGGCGGACTTCAAACTCGTCTGCAGAGAGCAGCGACGACGAGGACGTCCGGAGGGTCCAGAGAGAGGGCCGGCGCTGCGATGGCTGCGGCGCCGCCCACGCCCGCACCAAATGCCCATTCCGCAAGGCCGAGTGCCACAACTGCGGCCGGCGCGGGCACATCGCCAAGGTCTGCCGGAAACGACGCGAGGCCACCCGGAGTTCTCCAGACCGCTCGGCGAGGCAGGACCGCACCACGAGGCAGGACCGCACCACGAGGCCGAAGGACGGCACCCGGACCACGAGGACGCGGGACGGAGTAGGGCGAGTCTCCGACGACAGCGAGGACGACGCGCCGGTTTGCAGCGTTTCCACGGAGCACCCCCGTTACTTCGTTGAGGTAGTAATACAAGGGGCCCCTGTTAGAATGGAGGTGGACTCGGGTTCTTCATACTCCATTATTTCCCAGGGGGAGTTCATGAAAATCGCCCCCCGAGTGCGGCCCAAGCTCAAGGCGTTGAGGGCCACGCTGAAGGACGTGCAAGGGAACCGCATCCCAGTGTTGGGGGTTGGGAAGTTCCAGGTCCAGTTCAAAAAGTACACCGCAACGCTTCCCTTAGTCGTCCTCAAGGGGGGTAAATGCAGCCTCCTCGGGACTCAATGGTTCCAGCCCCTGGGGTTGTTCATTGGGGGGGTGCACGCCGTGGGAGCACACGCCGCCGGGACTGATCCAATACAGAGCGTGTGCGACGCGCACCCCGAGGTTTTTAAAAAGGGGCTCGGAAAATTCAAGGGCCCCCCAGTGACTTTCGACCTGGACCCTGGAGTACGTCCAATCAGACTTAAACCGCGCAGAGTGCCTTTCGCACTAAAGGACAAAATAGAGGCGGAATTGGACAAATTAGTGGGCCAGGGGATTCTTGTTCCTGTTGATTCTGCGGAGTGGGAAACTCCAATTGTAACAGCGCTCAAGGCCAACGGGGAAGTCCGAATATGCGCTGATTACAAGTGCACCATCAGTAAGGCGATCCGCCCTAATGCGTATCCGGTGCCGGTAGTCAGCCACTTGTTGGCCAGGTTACACGGGGGGAGGTGTTTCGCCAAACTCGACCTGGCCCAAGCCTACCAGCAACTCCCGGTGACCCCCGCCGCAGCTGCTGCACAAACCATAGTCACCCACAAAGGGGCGTTCCAGGTTTCGCGCCTCCAATTCGGCGTGAATTCGGCGCCCGGGATTTTCCAGTCATTGGTGGAACGCCTCCTGAAGGGGTTGGAGGGGGTGTTACCCTATTTTGATGACGTATTAATTACAGGGGGGAGCCGGGCCGAATTAGCAACAAGGTTGGGAAAGGTCCTGACAATATTCGAAAAGGCGGGGTTGAGGTTGCGGAAAGACAAATGCGTCTTCTTCGCTACAGAGGTTGAGTTCCTAGGGTTCCGTGTTACTCCCGAGGGAATTAGGCCAGCCCAATCCAAGGTAGCCGCCATCAAAAAGGCCCCTCGCCCCACCTCCAAGCCCGAATTGCAGTCGTTCCTCGGACTGCTCAACTTCTACCACTCCTTCCTCCCGCGGAAGGCAGCCATGGCAGAACCGCTACACAAATTGTTAAAAAAGGACGAGGCATGGAAGTGGGGCGACGACCAGGAAAAGGCTTTCAATGACCTGAAGCGACTCCTGGCATCAGATGCTGTACTGACCCACTTCAATCCCAAACGCCCGGTGGTCCTGATATGCGATGCATCCCCGGTGGGGGTGGGGGCGGTGCTTTGCCACGTGCTGGAGAACGGTAGGGAGGCCCCGATAGCTTTTTACTCTAGATCCCTGTCCCAAGCGGAGAGGAATTATGCTCAGACAGACAGGGAGGCGCTAGCAATAATTGCGGGGACCAAGAAATTTCATGATTTCGTGTACGGCCGCCCCTTCACCATAGTGACTGACCACAAGCCTTTGCTGGGCATCTTCACCGCAGACAAGCCCACACCCCAGATCCTGTCCCCGAGAATGCTCAGATGGGCCATTTTTCTCAACGCGTATCAGCACGCGTTGGTATACCGGCCCGGGAGGGAGATAAGCCATGCCGACGCTCTGTCGAGGTCCCCCATTCCCCGGGATTGCTGCCACGTGGGCGGAGTAGAGAGGGACCACCAGGTCTTAATGATAGAGGTCCTAGACTCCCCTCCAGTAGTACCGGCCGACATCGCCAAAGCGACAGGCAAGGACAAAACGCTGGCCACAGTTTGCTCCTGGGTGCAGAAAGGGTGGCCCGTGTCGTCCCCAGCAGCGGAGTTCGACACATTTTTCAAAAAGAGATTAGAGTTGTCCCTAGAGAGGGGTTGCCTCTTGTGGGGACAGCGGGTAGTGATCCCCACGTCTCTCCGGCCGAGGGTGCTTAAACTGCTGCACGTCAGCCACCCGGGGATCGTACGCTCTAAGGCACTAGCCCGCAGTTACTTTTGGTGGCCCCAGTTAGACGCCGACATCGAACACATGGTCGGCACTTGCGAGGCGTGCCAAAGCTCAAGGCCAGAAGAGGCTCGCTCGCCACCTAGGGAGTGGGACGCTGCAAGGGGGCCCTGGTCCCGAATACACGTAGACTTTGCTGGCCCGTTCAGGGGAACGCTTTTCCTCCTCGTGGTGGACGCGTTCTCTAAGTGGTTGGAGGTCATTCCAGTCTCGAGCACCTCCTCGGCCACAACAATTAAACAGTTAAGGAGGGTCTTTTCCACGTTCGGTTTACCCGACACCCTCGTCAGCGATAACGCTAGCTGTTTCACGTCCGCCGAGTTCAGGGCATTCATGGAGCGCAACGCCATTCGGCACGTCACCTCCGCCCCCTTTCACCCGGCCACCAATGGCCAAGTAGAGCGCCTCGTGCGCACCACGAAAGACGCGCTACTGCGCATGGGTCCCGGAGACCTCGACCTGAAATTGTGCCAATTCCTGCTGAGATACAGGGTCACCCCATTAGCGTCAGGGTACTCCCCCGCGGAGCTGTTGATGCGCAGGAAGCTGGCCACGGGGATCTCCAAGCTAGACCCCACGAGAGTAGAGGACAAAGGGCGGAACATAGGGGTGGAACCCACAAAGAGTTTCAGCATAGGCGCCCCGGTGCACTGCAGGAACTACGCCAGCGCGGGGCCAGCCTGGGTGCCGGGCACCGTAGTAGATCAAACCGGCCCCGTCTCATACCGCGTAGAGACCAGTACAGGTTTCCTGTGGAGGCGACACGTAGACCAACTCCGGCGTAGGGTCCCCGGAGAGCAGGACGCGGACGAGGACAGCATCGAATCAGCGTTAGGGTACTCCCCCACCCGTTTAGCCCAAGGGGGAGGAAAAGGGGAGCATGGGTCCCCACCAAGGGGGGAGGAAAGGCAATCGATCCACAGAAATCTTTTGCGGGAGTCCCCGTCAGAGAGGAGGAGCCCCGACCGCACTCATACCCCGCGGAAGCCGCGGAAGTCTCCCCGAAATTCAGATGCCTATAGAAGTTTAGACGTTGATTTACAGTACCAGGGGGAGTTAGCGGAGTGGTCCCCCACCCGTCCTAGCGAAAAGAGGGGTTTCAGTTCAGCCCCTGGTACTTCCAGTCCCAGTAGCCCCTGTGAGTTAGAATGCAATATAGCGCCAATGTCCCGGAGACCGACACCCCCAAGACCGGAGGCATCAGCGAGTCCGCCCACCACAGTCTTAAGGTCCCCCGAGCAGGGATCAGAAGGTAGCCGTTCCACAAGGGCGACCTCATCGGTTCCGCGGTTCACATTAGGTGGGTCCCCGGGGTCCGAGAGCAATAGGCAGGGGTTTACCTCCCAACTATTCATTCCATTCCCATCCCCGAGCGCAAGGCAGGCACAGACGCCCCACAGAGCCACTAACGAATCCCCGTTTCCCGTTGCAGGACAAGCACCCGCGGAGTCAGGGATCACAGGCTCTCCAGAATTAGGGCAGGCGCAAGCACGCCCCAAGCGAACGTGCGGCAAGCCACAATGGTTGCGGGACTTCGTCCCATCCTAGGGGGGAGGGATGTTATGTATGTATGCATGTTCATTATACTGTAAAGGCAAGATTGTAACCACTCCAGATACAAACGATATCAGCTGTAAAGGAACGCGAGCAGACAGCCTATAGAGGGCAGCTGCGAGCGTTCACTCTCACATGGTTCACATTGCTCAATCACGGACAGCCGCGGGAAAACCTTCCCCGCATTCAGCAGCTGAAGAAAGACCTGCATTCAGCAGCAGGAAAGGAGGCGTGCCTGGGCGAGGCCACGCCGGTAGCAGCCAATCAGCTACCGTGCTACAAGATTCAAATGTAGAGAGCTACTGTATATATTGAGATGTATCACCGCCATTACCTCATGCTTAACTGGAACCTCATGCAATAAACCTGTGTTAAACCAACCCTTCGGTTGTCCGGTCGTCTTTGGTCCCATACACTAAAGTTTTCATTTGGTTTTAAGGTTGTGTTATACTGATGTGAGCCACCTTGGGTTGCCGAGGCGAGGAAGGTGGTGATATAAGTTTGATAAATAAACTAAGGCTAGAAAATTGCTGTTTAGCAAGGCAGTTAGAAAAAAGGAAGTTAGACAAAAGGGGGGGTGGAATAGCTCACACTGAGCACAATCAGGTCAGCAAAGCAAAAGCAATGGCTACACTGCCAAAGCTTCTCTCTCTGTGTGTGTTAATTTATGTCATGCCTACAATGTAAATATGGGTTTCTTGTAGCTACAAACCAACACTGGCCATTTCTGGCTTCCCATTGCAGACATAAAATGGATTGTTTGGGCACTGTACCAAGAGAGGGTATGTTTTTCTTTCTGCAAATACCATGTTCTTAAAACAAAGAGATAAGGAGTTTTCAACAAGAATAGAAACAGTAGTTAAGAATAATTCACCTAATTATTCTACAGTATAGTTCAGCCTTCTTTTTGTATCTTACAATATTAATGCATTCTATTTTAATTAAAATAAGTTAAAAATGCTTTCTTTAGAGCAGTGGTGCCCAAACTTTTCGGGCTGCAGGCCAGTCACGTGCTTTCTCCCACCGGAAGCGGATGTAAAAGGTGCATATGCATAATGCACCAGCAAATGCAGCCAGTGGCTGTCGTAAATGCTTCTGGGAGTGACGTGGGTGGTGTGGGCTGGATGATTTGGCACCATAAGCCATAGTTTGGACACTCCTGCTTTAGAGTTTAAATACTGAATGTATTAAGTCTCTTATTCTAATTGCATTTACTGTTCAACTAGTAAAAATGTTCTTTATTTTGGTTTCACTTTTGGCATTAAATGCATTATTATCTTGGTGTGTCTTAGACATTACGTCAAATCTTTCTTGGCTGTATAAGTAAGAGAATAGTTGCTGTATTTGAAATGTCACTTTCTTTTTGTTTTCCTGTTATTTCTCTCTGTGTCACTTATATAAATAACAAGGGTTCTAAGTAATATTGCTATTCATTTGTAAAGTGCTTGTTTTAATTTTCTTTTGGTTAACTTTGTAAATATAAGTGCACTGCACTGGAAAAAATATAATGCTTTAAAATAAAATCTACTTTGTTACTTTATTATTTTGTGTCTTACTAATGCCATGAACATTTAAGTGTGTTGAGCAATTTTGTTTAACATATAACCTAGTAGTTACACCATATATCCATGTTACAAATGTTAAGTGCCATGTTTACACTGTTTTCTGTGAGGTTTGTAGATTTTTGTAAAAGAAACCAGTGATTGGTTCCTATGGGTGGAGAATAAGTGTCTACTGTGCATTTTGCATAAGGGGCACTCCTTTCCATCCTGGATCCAATTTGACTGACCAATGCATTCTCAAAAATTTCCAACTGAACTGGGAAAGAAAAGAATTGGTAATGATTTGGATAACAGTAAAAATGTTGATTATAGCAAGAAACTGGAAAGTGAAGTTTAAATTTCAAATGGAAAATTGGTATAAAGAAGTTAACATACAAAATGTTTGTATGAATTGTTATCCTGAATGTGGTGGGGTGCACAAATGTTGTTTTTGATTTGTATGAGTGGGCTTGTTTTTTATATTGTTGGTTTATAATTTAACAAAAGAAAAAGAAACCATACTTTACAGGAGCTTATACAGGAAAAAGCCTGTGCCCACAGCATACAGAGCTTTATAGCTCAAAAAATGAGAAACAAACTAAAATCCTGTGAAGCTGGTGTAATGGGGAGTTTCATGCTTCTTGTATCCAACTCTCATTAGGAGACTTCCTGCAGCATTTTGTACCATTTGACATTTCTGAATCACCTTCAAAGGCAGCTCTACATATAGTGTGTTACAGAATTCCAAATGAGTTGTGCCACTTTAACCAGATCAGGTATTAACAAGAACAAGTGCAGTTAATGCAAAACTTTTTAACTGTGAACAAGCACAGTTAATTGTGAAAAAGCACTCCTGGCTATCACTGAGGCATGAGCATCCACTCAAGACTGGATCCAGGAGTACCTCTTGTCTGAGGGGACTGTAACCATATCCCTATTCCTTGATCTGCATTTCAAATGACTAGAACAGGGGTCAGCAAATCTGGCTCTCCAGATGTTCTTGGACTTCAATTCCCAGCAGCTCTGATTAGCAGAGCGTACTGGACTAGAGGCACCTCTGTTGTGCCTAAATTAATTTGTTCACCCTCATCCACTCTCTGACTGATTGTAAACACTAGCTTAGGCTCAGATCTGATTTAGCTGGAAAGAAGAAAATGTGTTGGGTGTCATTAGCATACTGACAATTCTAGACAATCTCCTCCAATAGTTTTATGCAGCTGTTGAACATCACAGGAGATAAAACTGATCCCTGCAACCAGCAGTCAGGGAGTGGAAGAGGAGTTCCAAACCTGCCTTCTGAGTCCAGCCTTCCAGTACACCCAAGTATCATGTCAGATATACAATTTAGATTGATGCCATGATTGATAGTAGAATCCACAAAGACAGACTTCCCCATCTACTTCCCATCCACCATAGCAATATCTGTCCCATAAACAGGCCTGGATCCACACTGCAACAGGTGTAGATAAACTCTTTCCTTTAGAAACCCCAGGAGTTGCAAGGACACCATATGCTTATGTACCCCACCCAAAAACAGAATATTGAAGAATATTCTTGTTTTTCTAACAAGCTAGGAAAGTTGTGCACATAAAACATTATCTATTCCAGACACAG
The DNA here is from genome assembly GCA_035047305.1 of Bradypodion pumilum. Classification (NCBI taxonomy): domain Eukaryota; kingdom Metazoa; phylum Chordata; class Lepidosauria; order Squamata; family Chamaeleonidae; genus Bradypodion; species Bradypodion pumilum. The sequence continues at coordinate 262,405,663 of JAWDJD010000003.1, forward strand.
TATAAAGCTGAATATCACCTGGGGTTTTCTTGTCATTGATCTGGTCAATCTTCTTCATTTTTGGTAACTTTATCAGTAATACTGGTCAGCCTCTCAGACCTTCTCCTTAAATAAATGGCTTATTTCCTCATACTGGTATAACTTACAGTAGTGTCTCAAACTGTTGCAAACAGAAAAATTAATATTTATTTATTTATTCGCATATAAGGAATCCAATGTCATCTCCCATTTAGAACTCTGCAAAGTTAAAAGCTTTTTTTAAACTTTAGAAACAGAAATGTCGGGTATTTCTACCATACCCTTCTTGCATGACATTGGCTATGGTAAGCAAAATGTGGCACTCCAATACTGTTTGACTACAAATCCTAAAAGCTCTTACCAACATAGCTAAGGATGAAGAATAATATCTGAACTGCTGTCATGTCCACCTCTGACATAGTAAAAGTGAAAATTGAAATAACTGTTAATAAAAACTTTCAAGACTTAAAAGAAACAATTGGTACAATTCAATTCTTCTTCATATGGTAGCATAGTACAATATGGGTATCTAAGGGCTACTTGATTGTTCCCTTATTAATTAAACAAGCAAGGAAGAGCAAAAAAGAACAAATGAAAATATAAAAATAATTTTTAGAATATGCTTTGACTTCTACCCAGATCCACACCAGACCTGTTGAATTATTTCTCTTCCATCCCATCATCCTAGCCCTAAAATTAAAGGTGGCCCAATGGTTTCATTCAAAGAAAGATAAGCTAACTATATCATTCTGGGATTTCCACATGCTGAAAATTTTAAGACATCTTTATTTCTTCTGAATCTGGAAAATTGATTTCTTCTGAATCTGAAAAAAAATTGATTTGATTTACTTTACAGAAGCCAAGGATTCCCTCATGTAAATTAGCATCAAAATGAGCCTTCCATTACTGAACCTGACTATCTATAAATAGACATTTCCAGAATAGATCACTTCTTGAGAAACTAATTGGATAAATTGTTTGTGTGAACAATAGCCCAGCCCTCTAGCTTACAACTTTGATTTAATAAACTTGAAATAAAAGACATGCATTATACCAAACCAGTGGGGCATCCTCACACAATCTAATTAATTCAGATAGACAAAGACATTTTATGTCATAAGCCCTTGGCTGGTTTAGCTAAAAGACCACATATAACAGTCAGTCCAAAGGTTTAAGTTATGTATGCATATTTTTTACTTCTCTGTTATTATAGCCAATTAATGATAAGAGCAAACAAGGGCAGAAAAATGGAGGAAGGTAAATATCATAAATGGCTAACATGTTATCCTACTGTTCCCATGTCAAATGAAAGCATAAATGTAGAGGTAATTACATATCTGATTTCAGTTACTCAAGATGTAACAAGTGCTTGCTATTTTGAATAAAGGGCAGGAGAAAGAAATTATTGGCATAGCTTATTTCTGTCCCTTGCTAATTTTGTTATAAACATGCTAATACAAATTAATGAGCTTTGATGCATACAAATTATGGGCAACATAAAGTATGCTTAGTAGAAGTGTACTATATCCATATTCATCTCTATATGAACCCAGGAGAAAGGGTTCATTTAATTCCGGCAGAAGTGGCAGCAGAAGTGTTTCCAGCAGCCACAGGCACGTTTCTTTCACCCACATGATGCAACTCCTTCAGAGCGGTAAGCAGGGGAGTGGGGAGGACTTTGGGGTGAAGTGGGCTAAGGGTGGTCGCCGCCACCACCTTCGGCAGTGGTGGTGGTGACCTCCAGTCCGGCCCCTCAACAGTCTGAGGGAGTGTGACCCAGCCCCCAGCTTAAAAAGGTTGAGGACCCCTGATTTAATTCACTGGGACATACTTTTGAATAGATACACACTGGACTGCTATCTCTCTCTTTACTTTCCTATTTATTGTTATCTTTAGTGGGACACTAACGTTAACAGTAAAACAGCACAGCTGTGCTATATAAAACTCTGTGTTAATATTTGTTTTATTTAGAATATATTCCCTTTATTAGAAACTGGTTTCTCTGATTGTTCAAGTTAGCCATAATTTCTCCACACATAGGATTGCCATACGTCCTGGAAAACTGGGATTGTCCTGGATTCAAGGTTGGAAAAATTGTCCTGGCCAGTTAAATAAAAATCATGTTAAAGTCCTGGATTTTTAAAACTTACCAATTGTGTATTATAACACACCATTAAAATAAATTCGAATTCTTGCCATCAAAAGAGCAATTTCCTGCCACATTGGAGTTGGAGTATACCTGGAGACAAATCTTAATGTCCTCGCCTCACATAGGGATACTATATTTCCCTCTCACAAAAATGGGACAGGAGTGGCCCTTGCTCAAAAGTCAGTCATATCTGACTCTAGGGTTCAGTGCTCATCTCTATTTCAAAGCCGAAGAGCCAGCGTTCCTATCAACTATTTGCCTCACCACGCTCATGTTGCTGGAAGGCACTTCACCCCAGCTTTACTCTGGGGAAAGGAGGAAAAGAAAGCCTGCTGGCTGGGGAAAGAGGCTCCTCCACCCCCGAACTCTGGGAGAGAGGCGGGAGAGAAAGAAAGAGTTGACAGGAGGGGGGAGGGAAAAATCATCCCAAACACCTAGAGTTGGCACCTCCCTTGCTGTGTTCATGCGTCAGGCATGACTAGACACCAGAGTGCACAGAACACTGTTTACCTCCACCCCCACCACCCCCAATTGGTCCCTATTTGTCTACTTGCAGTTTCTTGCTTTCAAACTGCTAGGTTGGCAGGAGTTTAGAAAAATATGACCGGAGCTCTTTCCGCATGATCTGCTGCTCACAGACGCGAGATCCCACATGCTGGCAATTCAATAGAATTGCTGCTCTAAGGTTAAATTTTTTTTTCTTTTGAAACCAAGCTTGGTTTCAAAAGCAGGACATATCAATATTTTTAATATGGCCGGGTGAAGCAGTTTCAAACCGTGAAGTTCCCGGGTTTCCAGTATGTATGGCAAATCTAGCCTAACACTACCATCCAATAAGTGTGACCAGTGTGTTTCCTGGAACTGAGGATGTTAAGAGTCGCAACACGACTTCTCAGAAGTAAAACAGATCATCTTGCAGTAAGAATTAACTGTTGTAAATAAATTTATTTTTGTATTGATATATTTAATGTGAAAGTGTTTTATAGCTGTTATTACATTATGTTATTTTTTTAAAGGCTACTTTGTAGATAATCTGTCCATTTTTGTCAAGTATACTTCTGTCCCAGTTTTGTGGGAGAGAATTATGGCAACTCTAACCACACAACAACTTGGAAATGTCTATGGAAAATTAGCTAATCTTGTGCATATAAACATCCTTCTTCTTTTAAAAGAACTGGTTAAAATATTTCACTTCCTTTTTGTTGAAGACATTTGTTTAGATCAGGCAAAAGTTTATCTTTTTCCACTGTACTTAAAGGATGATTGAAGTTCTTAAGCTTCCTTCTTAGAAATAAGCACGTTTAACACAATGTTGATCATCATATTGAGCTTTTGGTGAGCAGAAGGCATCTTTAGCATACTAATATGAAATAATTTCATTTGCATAGGTGTTGCCAGTGTATAAATGGCGACCTCTATGAAGGAAACCCAACTACCATTGGCAACACTTGTCCATGTGGTATGACTCCACATCACTATGTTGGCAGGAGTTTCTGCTGCTCACCAGATGCTCAAGTGGATAGTTGGTTAATGGGACTCAAGTACGTGCAGAATTTATCTGAATAAGATGCAACTACTGTCATAATTCTATACTCCCCCAGAACTGGCATATATATATTTCTTTACAGACTGCTTGATATTTTTTCCCCTAAATCTTTTGTTTCTTATGTATTATAAGGCTTTAGTCAATAACCTTTCTGTCTTGGTATATTAAGGTATATGAGACCCCCATGATTCTTGTGGCCAAACTGGCAAAATGTGGTCTAGACAATGCTATTGCCAGGTGGATTTGTAGCTAATTTGTGGGGCATACCCAATGAATGCACACCAATGGCTCTTCTTCACCTAGGGTTTTGTCCTGGGTCCAATTCAGCTTTATTTTTAAAAAAAAAACTGTAAGAAGACATAGAACATACTGTATGTCCATAAAATCTACAGATAGTACAAAACTCAGTATGTATTCAGGTAGTGAATATGTTAAAAGACAGAATCGGGATTTAATATGACCTTAAACAACAGAGAAGTAAGTTAAAACCAAACAAAAAAAATTAGTTTCATGGGGGAAATATAAAATTCTGCATTTAGGAAAGAAAGATCAGATGCAGAGATATAAAATAGGTAACACATGGCTTCTCAGTAGTACATGCAAAAAAGATCTAGAGTTTTTAGCAAGCTGGAGACTAGACATTAGTCAAAAATGATAGTGGGCAAAAAGGGTGATGCAATGCTAAAATGCATCTGCATAATTGTACTGTCCAGATCATGGGGGGAAACAAGAAAGCAGTCTATTTTGCTTGGGTCATATCTCACTAGAAATGTTACGTGTGTTTAAACAAGTTTATTGACGGTACAAGACCAGAAACAAAATACAGTAAATACCAATATACAAATACTCAATTTGACTACTAAAATTTCCAGGCCATATGGTTGAATAGTGTTTAAAATTACAATAAAAGTAAAAATTCATTACAACTTGTGATTAATCCTATCTTCACCGAGATTGGTTTACTCTAATATTCCATATTTTAGTTGCCCTCCATGCAAATTTAGCAACAGCAGCAGTCAGTTCTATATTTTTATGCAAGAGCATAATTTTAAACATCTCAAAATTCAAAGGATCAAAGAAGGTCACACCTAAATTGATCAATGCTAAGATACATCTACACAATTGTACTGTCCAGATCATGGAAAAGAACAGGAAAGAAGTCTATTTTGTTTGTGTCAGATCTCACTAGAAATGTTAAATGTTTCTGGATGATACGGTTAAAATAATATTTCACATGCCTGTAGAAAACTGTCTAAGATCACAGAATGATATTCTAAGGAGGACAGTTGAGAAAGCTGGAGACATCTATTTTGGACAAGACTAAGTGACATGACATCTATCTTCAACTATCTGAAGGGCTGTCACATGGACAATGAAACAAACTTAATACATTCAATGAAACAAAGCATTCCTACACTCTTCTAAGAACAGAACTAAACAGATTTACAACCCAATTTTGTTTGCCTACTTATATCCCAGTAAATTCAGTAGGCCTATGCCCCAAGTAGGTATAGGTTGCAGCATAAGAGTAAAATGCTGTTTTATGCTCTTGATGAAGTTGGTGTCAATATTGTTTTTTCACCAAGTCCTGCAGCTGCATAATGTGGGAGGGAACAATTTCTGTTCTATCTTTTCTGTTCTGAGAAACTCCACTCTGTGTATTAAAATACTACCCTGCACATCTAATTAATTAAGGTATACTAGAAGATATAGTTTCATCTAAAGCATTAAATACAATGTTTGGTTTGGCTGCCAGTTGTACTAGTCAAATTATTATTACTGTCATTTTTCCAAGTAGACATAATCTTGTCTAGTACTCTGCCCTTTTCATAAAAGTACCACACACATGCACTTGCGCACAAGCACATGCATGCGCACGCGCGCGCGCGCACACACACACACACACACACACACACATATGACCTCCGTTGTCATTTATATTGCAATCTGAACATTAATATCACAGAGTACTAGAACATCAGACCACAAATGAACTTGCTTTTAGGCTGCAGAAATGTGGTTCTTGTAATGAATGGAACTAAGCCATCAACATTTCATCTTTAACTATTTGTTTAATCTGAATGCAAAAATATCAAGAAAATGAAAATTAAAGTTTGGACTATCATAACAAAGCAATTCAAATGCTAAGAGTAACTACCTTGTCTCAGAGGGCTTAGGATCCAATTCACAGATACTTAATTACAATACAAAATGATTGAAACATGTCTCAAAATAGACCACACCTGTCAAGTATCCCGGATTGGCCGGGAAGTCCCGTATTTTGGCGTGTGTTCTGGGAATGCCGAATTTAGCAGCATATTATCGAGCATTTCAAATTAAGAATGTTGTGAAGGTCTTGGCAAAGGAAAAAGTGATCTGGGAGGAAATTGAGATGAAGGACTATAAGCAAATAGGTAAAATGGTTTTTTTTTTGGGGAGCCAATATGGGTAAGGTGGTAAATAAAAATACCATGATGAAAGGATTAATGAGTGTATGGAAGAAAGTGAAGAAGGATCTGGCCCCGGGTATCTCTCCAATTATGGAACTCTCAGACATGGCGAGCTTCCTGATTAAGATGGATGATGAATTAAAGGAAGTATTGGATAAGAATGGAATTTTCTTGTTGAAGGACTGGTTACGGTTCTGTAGATATGATATTAGTAGGACAAATTTGTTCGAACAATTAAAATTGAATTGGTTTCAGATAATGAGGATTAGTAAATGGAACACTAAATATATGAGAGAATATGAATTGGAAAGAGAAAAGACGGAATTTAAGGAATTGATTCTAAAAATTAGAAAGGGTGATAAAAACATTAAGGGATTAGTTAGTAAATTGTATACATTATTAAATAAGGAGGGTGATCCACAGGAGGATTTAAAATTGAAGTGGGAACAAGATCTGAATATAAAGATAGAAAATGCTACATGGAGAAATAAATGGAAAAAGAGGATAATGAGAACTATGTCGGTTAGAATAAAGGAACATAATTATAAAATGTTGTGGAGGTGGCACTTAACCCCAGTGAGGTTACATCAAATTGATAATAAAAAAGATAAAATGTGTTGGAGATGTAAAGACACAATTGGAACGTATGAACACATGTGGTGGAGTTGCACTGTGGTAAAAGATTTTTGGAAAAGAATTGAAAAAGAGATTTGCGAAATATTGGGAAAGACAATTAAACTGGGGTCGGGTACCACCATGCTAACAAACGTGGAAGGTATTAATTTAAACAAGGATGGGAAAGAGTTATTAGAGATAATGCTTACAACGGGTAGACAATGTATTGCTAGTAACTGGAAAAATGATGTAATTATACAAACTGAAGAATGGTATAAAGAAATGTGGAACTTAGCATTCAATGATAAATGGACCTGGGAGATAAAAGAAAAAAGGGGTAATGTGAAAGAAAATAGATTTTGGAAGCCTTTTGTGGATCACTCTCTTTGTTGTTGTTCAGTCGCACAGTCGGTTCCGACCCTTTGCGACCCTATGGACCATTGCTCTCCAGGCGCCTCTGTCCTCCACCATCCCCCTCAGCCCTCCCAGCTCTGTGCCCATTGTGTCTACAATGCCATCTAGCCATCTCATCCTTGGCCTCCCCCTTCTTCTTTTGCCCTCCACCTTTCCCAACATCAATGCCTTCTCAAGTGAATCCTCCCTTCTCATTTGATGTCCAAAGTATTTTAGCTTCATCTTTACTATTTGGCCTTCCAGTGAGCAATCCGGGTTAATTTCTTCTAAGATTGACCTATTTGTTCTCCTCGCTGTCCAGGGCACTCTCAAAACCCTCCTCCAACACCACATTTCAAAGGCATCTATTCTTCTGCGTTCAGCCTTCCTAATTGTCCAGCTCTCACATCCATACATTACTACTGGGAAGACCATTGCTTTGACTATTCTAATTTTTGTTTTCAGTGTGATGTCTCTGCTTTTCACTATGTTCCCCAGGTTTCTCATTGCTTGTCTCCCAAGAATCAGTCGCCTTTTTATTTCATGGCTACAATCCCCATCTGCAGTGATCTTTGATCCTAAGAAAGTAAAATCTGTCACTGCTTCTACTTCTTCCCCGTCTATTTTCCAGGAACTGATTGGGCCTGTTGCCATTATCTTGGTTTTCTTGATATTGAGTCTCAGGCCAGCTTTTGCACTCTCCTCCTTCAGCCCAATCAAGAGATTCTTTAGGTCTTCCTCACTTTCTGCCATTAGGGTGGTATCGTCTGCATATCTCAGATTATTGATGTTTCTCCCAGCGATTTTAATCCCATATTGTGATTCCTCCATCCCTGCACTGCACATTATGTGCTCTGTGTATAGGTTGAATAAGCATGGTGACAAAATGCAGCCTTGTCTTACTCCTTTTCCTATTCCAAACCACTCTGTCATTCCATGTTCTGTCCTAACTGTTGCTTCTTGGTTCATGTACAGATTTCTCAGGAGGCATATGAGGTGCTCTGGTATTCCCATCTCTTTAATTACTTGCCACATCTTGTTGTGGTCCACACAGTCAAATGCCTTAGTGTAGTCAATAAAACAAAAGTAAACTTGTTTCTGGTATTCCTTTGTTTTCTCCATGATCCAGCGTATGTTGGCAATGTGGTCTCTAGTCCCCCTGCCTCTTCTGAAACCTGCCTGCACCTCTGGTAATTCTCTCTCCACATGCTGCTGAAGTCTATCCTGTATTATCTTGAGCATCACTTTACTGGCGTGTGGGATGAGCGCGATTGTTCGATAATTTGAACATTCTTTGGCATTGCCCTTTTTTGGGATTGGGACGTATACTGATCTTTTCCAATCCTGTGGCCATTGTTTTGTTTTCCAAATCTGCTGGCATATTGAATGCAGTAATTTGACGCCGTCGTCTTTTAGCGCTTTGAAAAATTCAACTGGGATACCATCATCTCCACTAGCTTTGTTGTTTGCAGTGCTCTTTAGGGCCTTTATGACTTCGCTCTCCAGGATGTCTGGCTCAATTTCTACTTCTTCCTCATTGTGATTGTCAGGAGTGTTGAGGTCCTTTTTGTAGAGTTCCTCTGTGTACTCTTTCCATCTTTTCTTAATCTCTTCTGCATCAGCTAGCTCCTTTCCTTCTTTGTCCCTTATCATGGTCATTTTTGCTTTAAATGTTCCCTTAATTTCCCCGATTTTTTGAAAAGATCTCTGGTTCTGCCTCTTTTGTTGTTTTCCTCCATTTCTCTGCACTGTTCTTTTAGGTAGTTTTCCTTATCTCTCCTTGCTTTTCTTTGAAATTCTGTGTTCAAATGATTGTAGTTTTTCCTTTCTCCTTTGACTTTTGCGTTCCTTCTTTCCTCTGCTATTTTAAGAGCCTCATCAGACAACCACTTTGCTTTCTTACTCTTCTTTTCTTTTGGTATGGTTTTCTTTGCTGCTTCCTGCATGATGTCCCTCATCTCTGTCCATAATTCTTCTGGCACTCTATCTATTGAGTCTAAGCCATTGAATCTGTTCATCACCTCCACCGCGTATTCTTTAGGGATGCTGTCTAGGTGATATCTTTCTGGTCTCCGTGTTTTCCTTATTTTCTTTAGTCTAAGCCTGAATTTTGCGATCAATAGGTTGTGATCTGAGCCACAGTCTGCTCCAGGTCTTGTTTTTGCTGACTGTATGGAGGTTCTCCATCTTTGGCTGCAGAGTATGTAGTCAATCTGGTTTCGGTGTTGGCCATCTGGTGATGTCCATGTGTAGAGTCGCCTCTTGTGTTGCTGGAAGAGAGTGTTTGCTATGACCAGTGCGTTCTCTTGGCAGAACTCTATCAATCTTTGCCCTGCTTCATTCTGTACTCCCAGACCAAATTTGCCTGTTATTCCCTCCACTTTTTGATTTCCTACTTTGGCATTCCAGTCTCCTAATATAATTTGGACATCATTTCTTGGTGTCTGTTCTATGAGGTGTTGTAAGTCCTCATAGAACTGGTCCATTGTGGCTTCATCTGCGCCAGTGGTTGGTGCGTATATTTGGATTACAGTGACATTGAAAGGTTTTCCTTGAAATCTAACTGACATCATTCTGTCATTTTTGAGATTGTATCCCATTACTGCTTTTCTCACTCTTTTATTGACAATCATGGCTACTCCATGTCTTCTAAGGTTTTCTTGTCCACAGTAGTAGATATGATGGTTTCCAGAGCTGAATTCACCCATCCCTGTCCATTTGAGCTCACTGATGCCCAAGATGTCAATGCTTATTCTTTCCATCTCACTTTTTACCACTTCCAGTTTTCCTTGGTTCATTGATCTCACATTCCATGTCCCTATGCAGTATTGCTCCTTACAACATTGCATTTCCCCTCCCCCCTTCCTGTCCCTCCCCCTTCTCCCCTCTGAGGTGTTAAGCATCCTGTATCACCTAGCCTGCCCTTTTGTTTTGCCTTTTGTTTTGGTCAATAGGGTTCTCTTGGCAAGATTTTTGGCGTGGTTGCCGGTGTCTGCACTCTCTTAGGGGAGTTGAAAGAAATGGACCTGTACCTGATCAAAGTGGCTTTTGGAAGTAACACAATGTGACTCTCTGAGCTCTCAAGGGCAATGTAAATAAACACTGGGTGTAATGTTAAGTGTAATTTTGTTATTGGTGGGGCTTCCCATCCAAAAGAATAATGAATGGTATAACTAGTATAAGATTAAGCGAAATTACTATTCAAGGTGATTTTAACTATAAGGATATGTTTAAATTGGTAAACAGGATGGGCAGTTGTTATTTTGTTGTTGTTGTTGCTTATTATTATTATTTTTGTTTTGTTCTGTTTTTGTCCTTTTTCTTCTTTTATATTTTTCTTATTGTGAGCTAATGCTGTATTTTAGTTATTTTCTTTATTATGTATTGTATTGTAATGACTTGAAAAATTTAATAAAAATTAATTTTAAAAAATAGACCACACCTGTTAAGTATCCCGTATTGGCTGGGAAAACCCGTATTTTGGTGTGTGTTCCTCCTCTTTCCCAGCGCTGCCCCATATTTAGAATGGTGGGGAAAGGGGTTACTGTGCACATGCCAATGCGCAGAACCCACCTGTGCATGCACAAAGGGGTTCTCTGCATGCGCAAATGAGTTTTTGCTGCACATGTACACCCAGGCAGGAGCAGTTCCTGTATTTTCCAGAGCGGCGCTTGACGGGTATGAAATAGACAAATAGTAAAATTTCTGCTAATCCAAAATCTATGGTTTAATCTATACCTATAAATCCAAGGATTAACCATTGGAACTTGCTATACATTCTGCACCCGTCCATCCTATCCCGTACCAAGCCTCCTGCACTCGCCCGAACCCGGTATGGAGGTTACTGAAGGGTTGAGAAATGCACCAGTGGGGCAAGAACCCCACGAACGTGAACAAAGAGAAACAACTTAATTTCCCAACATTCTCTGTGCTGCGCCGTGCCTCAGCCAATCAGGCTGAGAGGCGTGAGCAAAAAGAACGTTGGGAAATGCAGCGCGGCCAATTAAAATGAGCTGCAGAAAAAAACCCGCCACACGAACGCAAAACAGAAATGCAAAACTACAAGTCCCAGCGTCCTGCGCACTGTGAGCGCACAGAACGCTGAGAAAGCCAGCGCGCAAAAAATAAAATTACAAAAAACAATGTGAACACAAGTCTGCCACAGGGGGACACAGTGCCTCACAGCCTCGCAAAACAAACAAGCCACAAAACTCCACCGCGAGACACCTGCCAGCCTTCTTTCCCAGAGCAATGGGGAGAAGAGGGACTCCCTCTCCTCCATGCTACCCCACCGAAGACACAGCGAGACCACTGCCGGCCTCAAGGTCAGTTGAGCAGGGGTGGAAAAAAAACCAAAAACAGGCAGCAGTTCGTCAGGGGAAGCACCCTCCCTGGCGGATGACTGGCTGATGCCTTTGTACTTCCAAATACAAAAGCAGCAACCAGCAATCCACAAAGAAGAGCCCCACCCCTTATGGATCGCTGCCTGCCAAACTCTGGTTAGGTAAGCCAGGAGAGAAAGGAGACAGAGAGGAGAGAACCATTGTTGGCAGAGATAGCTCTTCTCTGCCTCCTTCTCCCCCGACCTACATAATGAACCTTCCCGGGAGAAGAACGGCCTGACTGCCTCCTCCTCCTTTCCCCCATTGCTGCATCGAAACCAAAATTCGAAGCAGCAATGGGGAAAAGAGGAACCAACAGGCAGCCTGTTCTTCATGCTAAAGTAAACACCAAAAACAAACACCAAAATTAATAAAAATAATAAAACAAAACTAAATCAATAATTTAAAAAAACCATTAATAAACAAAAAATAAACCACAAAACACACAAACAAAAACATCCACAACACCACAAAAGCACATAAAAACACTTAACTACAATACGAAAAAACCCACAAAATACACAAACAAACAACAACTAATTACATAAATAAACAACAACAAAATAAGAGAAATTAAACAAAACCAGAAATAACCAAACCAATTAAACAAACCTAAAACCCAATCAAAACAAAAAAGAACAAACAGAAACACCTCCCAGCCCACCACCACAAAAAAAACCAGAAGAAAGGAAACCAGAGAACTCACCAGCATGTCCTCCCTCCACGACGACCAGAACAGAAATGAAGAAATAAAGACTACTTACCGGAAGAAGCCCCACCCAGAGGCCAGGAGAGAAAAAACACGTGAAACAAAACTAAAACCACTAGCAGCCCCACTTGCAGGGCTGAATAGTAGAAACAACTCAAAAACACACAACAGCCCCACCTAGAGGCCACAAGAGTAAAAACAAGTCAAAAACATAACAATAAATCAAAAGTTTACACAAATCACAAACATATGTTAAATAAATAAAATAAAAAGATTTCTAACATCCTGTGTTGAGTTTTAACTCAAATAAAAACCCAAAACATCTAAACACAGTTTAAAAACATTGAATGTAAAAAACATGTACTTTCACATTTTTTAAAAAAATTATCAATGGTACAACTATTAACAAAAAAAACCACAAACTAAAACATTATTTGGTTAAATAAAACAGTTCAAAACAATTATATCATCCTCTGTTCTTTTTTTAATCCACAAAAAAATACCCAAAAAAAGCTGATCACAGTGTATAACAGCCCGGCAACGCTGGGCAACCTATGCTAGTCTTATCATAAATATACAGGATTACATTAGATTTTCTTTTTCTAAGAAGCAACCAGGCTCCAGACACTGAGAATAAAATTCATGCTGCAATTTGAAAATCACCCTTGAAGCAAATTATATATTTATTCAGTCAAGGGTCTGTCTCTGTTTTGAAACTCAGTAGAATAACAACTGATAGGAAATGGAGTTAGACAGATTAATCTATTTCCAGTAAATGTCAGCTTCGTTTATAATACTGTTCTGTTGTGATCTAACTATTTTGCATTAATCTTCCAATTATGTTTCAAAAATGCATACAATGCAAATTTAAATACACATTTTAATATATTTGCTCACAAGATATGTATTTTAAATATATACTATCCAAAAAGACAAAATGGTGATATACTTATAAACTGGGAAATGTATCACAAAGTGTAGATAAATGGAACATCTGAAATATAGATGAGAAATAAAATATTTCCACATCCCTACTAGATATAGTTTTTCACTTACAAATCTGAAGCCTCTGCAAAGGTTACAATGAACATATGCAAGGCAGGATGAACAGTATTATACTATCTACTTATCAAAACTCTGCAAATGTGAATGAGATCCTTGCTTTTAACAAGAGTTCACAACCATACACAGAGAGTAGATATAACACAGTTCAGTGGATTAGGACAAACGCGCTTTCATAAAATGGCTCAAAATCAGTAGTTAGTAGTTAGAATAGCCCCATTGAATCAATAGAACTTATGCAGGAATTGACTCACCAAATCCCTGTTTCAATCAATCTACTGTAATTGCAGCTTACTACCACATTTCAACCATTCTGTAGATTAGAAGTATGTGATAAACAGAGGAAGACAAGAAGCACAGTAGGTAAAAGCAGTATCTTCTTTTTCTGCACTTCAACAAATAATAATACGATGAAGGCCAAAAGCTCATCATCTTGCAATTTCTCTAGATATCCATTAGTATAAATTACGACTGTCATTTATTTATAAATTGTCCTTTCCCCAGGTCAATATCTCACCAACATTGTTGTGATTACATGTTTGGAAGAATCCAAGATATTGAGGTTCAAACTACATTACTGAATACAAGTCACTAGAAGGAAAACATTTTAAATGTTGGAAGATTTCTGACTGCTTTCTAGATTTTGACATTGTTTGATATGAAGTTTGCAAACTAACTTGCTTTGTTTTGTGACTGAGCATCAGAAGACAAACACAAACTTTGTTTGCAAGTATGATTGCTCAGGAACAAAGGCCTATTAAACTTGGAAGTGTGCAAATTTGTATTTTTGAGACTATATTTCCCCAAATTCCCCAGGTAACATGGATCCTTGTGGAATTCCAAGAGATAGTCCAAATCACAAACACAATCAACATCACATCTCTGGAATACTCACATGCTTTCACTTTCTAATGAAAACCCCATGTGGTTTATATGGGAAAACCAAACTAGATATGACCTTAGAGATAGACAGATTAGTATATTTCTGATTTATATCAATTTTGAATGCATTCTGTCATAAGCGCATTTTATCATTTTTTCCCCTGAGGCAAAATCCACTGTCCGTCTCTTAAAAATGCAATGTTGCACATATTTTTAGCCAAGAATGCATACCAGAATTTACAGAAATGTGCAATCTGAAGGATCCACCTATTAGCCCAAAAAGAGCAAGTAAGGTAAAGACTGCTTAAAATTTATTTATTTATTTATTTATTTATTAGTCAAATTTGTATATGCCGCCCGCTCAGGCATGCCCGACTCAGGGCGGCATCACAACAATGCACAAAAATACATAAAACATTATTAAAAACCCCAACCCACCCCCTTTAAAAACCCCTATATATCCCACCCACCCATCCCATCCACTATAAAAGGAAAAAAGGAAGAAAAAGGAAGAGGAAGAGAGAGAGTTCTTATACAAGCCAGCAGGCGGGCACCATAGTCCCATTCGGGCCCCACACCTGCCCTGCCAGCCAGGTCTTCACTCCTTTCCTGAAGGGCGGCAATTCACTTTGGAGTCTTAGGTCTATTGGCAGGAGGTTCCAGAGAGTTGGAGCGGACACGGAGAAGGCCCTCCTTCGAGTGCTAGACAAATGTGCATCCCTCGTTGGTGGCACAATTAGAGAACCCCTCCGGTCCGCTCTAGTTGGACGGGCAGACACTCTTGGGACGATGCGGTCTCTAAGGTATCCTGGCCCCCTGCCATATAGGGCTTTAAAGGTCAAAACCAGCACCTTAAATTGCACCCGGAGACAAACTGGTAACCAGTGCAGCTCCCGGAGTAGCGGAGAGGCATGGGCATATCGCCCACACCACATTACCACCCGGGCCGCCGCATTCTGGACCAGCTGCAGCCTCCGAATGGTCGTCAAGGGCAGCCCCATGTAGAGCGCATTACAGTAGTCTAGTCGGGAGGTAACCAGAGCATGGGTGACCATAAGCAAGGAGCCCCGGTCCAGGAGTGTGCGCAATTGGCGAATCACCCGAAGTTGGGCAAAAGCCCTCCTGGCCACAGCCGCCACTTGTTCTTCCAGCAGCAGCCGCGAGTCCAGAAGAACCCCCAAATTGCGCACTGGGTCTGTCTGGGGCAAAACAGCCCCATCCAGTACCAAAGGTGGTAACTCCCTGGATAACACGGGGCCCCTTATCCACAGCCACTCTGTCTTGCTGGGATTCAGCCGAAGCCCATTGGCCCCCATCCAGACCCCAATGGCCTCCAGGCATCCGGATAGGATTTCAACAGCATCACTGGGGTCCCCACGGGCCGAGATGTACAGCTGAGTATCATCCGCGTATTGATGGTACCGCACCCCGTGGGAATGAATGATCTCACCCAGTGGCTTCATATAGATGTTAAATAAGAGAGGAGAGAGCACAGAGCCCTGCGGCACCCCATACTTAAGGGGCCTAGGGCTGGACCTCTCACTCTCTAACCATACCGACTGGGTACGGCCCTCCAGAAATGAGGAAAACCAGGACAACACAGTGCCCTGGATCCCCAGTCCTTCGAGCCGTTCCAGAAGGATACCGTGGTCGACGGTATCGAAAGCCGCTGAGAGGTCAAGAAGAGCAAGGACGGATGGACAACCCCCGTCCCGCTCCCGCCAGAGATCATCCATCAGTGCGACCAATGCCGTCTCCGTTCCATATCCGGGCCTGAACCCTGATTGAAAGGGGTCTAGATAATCCGCTTCCTCCAGGACTCTCTGCAGCTGGCGCGCCACCGCCTTCTCCAAAACCTTACCCAAAAAGGGCAGGTTGGAAACTGGCCTGTAGTTGTTAAGGACGGCTGGGTCGAGGGACATCTTCTTCAGGAGGGGGCGCACCAAAGCATGTTTTAGCTGTGCAGGAAATACCCCCTCCCGTAAAGAGGCATTTATTATCCCCCCTATCCAGCCACCTGTTACCTCCTTGGAGGCTTTCACCAACCAAGTAGGACAGGGATCCAAAGGACATGTAGTGGCACGAACAGCTGCAAGGAGCCTGTCCACTTCATCAGGGACAACAGGATCGAACTGATCCCAGATCGTACAGCAAGACTGCGCTCCGGCACCCCCCGACCCTCCCCATCCACGCCAGGATTCAACCCTGAACGAATCCGATCGATTTTCTCCACCAGATGGTCAGCAAAGTCCTCAGCCGAACCCTGCCAACCGGGCACCGATCCCCCCCTACCAAGGAGGGACCTGGTTACCCGGAACAGGGCGGCTGGGCGATTATCAGCGGAGGCAATAAGGGCGGTGAAGTATTGCCGCCTCACCACCCCTATCGCCACTAGGTAGGCCCTAATAGCAGCTCTAGCTAGTGTCCAATCGGAGTCATCCTGGGTCTTCACCCAGCGGCGCTCTAGGCGTCTCTTTGCCCGTTTGAGTTCACGCAGTTCATCTGTGAACCACGGAGATGACCTAGTCCCCCGGGCGCGGAGAGGCCGCAGTGGCGCGATTTCATCCAAGGCTACTGTTGTCGACCTATTCCACAGGTCGACAAGTGCCCCGGGTGAATCGCGTAGCCGATCCAGAGGAATATCCCCCAGTTCCCTCTGGAATCCATCTGGATCCATTAGTCGCCGAGGGCGGGCCATTTTAATCGGCCCAGCCTCCCTACGGTGAAGTGACGCCCCCAGAAAGTCAAGAGTCACCAGATAGTGATCCGACCATGGCACAGGTGAGATGACTAAATCCTGTAATCTTAGATCACTCTGCCACTGCTCCGACAAGAAAACTAAGTCTGGCATGTGACCACTGCCTCTGGTTGGACCCCGAATTACCTGAGTCAGGCCCATGGCTGCCATGGAAGCCATGAACTCCCTTGCCACCTCAGAAGCCGTCCCCAGCGATGGCAAATTGAAGTCCCCCAGAACCATAAGTCTCGGGAACTCCAACGCCAGCATCGAGGCGGCCTCGAGAAGCTCAGGCAGGGCATCCCTTACCCTGCAAGGGGGCAGGTACAGGAGTAAGATCCCCAGCTGACCCTTGGGGCCCAACCGTAGAAGCAGGGCCTCACAACCAGACACTTGTGGAGCAGTGGCCCTAGCAACTCCCAAAGACTCCCTGGCAACAATGGCAACACCACCGCCCCTCCCCTCACCTCTAGGCTGGTGCCAAGTACCGAACCCAGCTGGACACATGTCCGAGAGAGGTACTCCATCCTCAGGAGTCAGCCAGGTTTCAGTGATGCATGCCAGGTCGGCCAGCCCTTCCTGGATGGCATCTTGAATCAGGGGGGCCTTATTACAAACCGACCTGGCATTCACCAGCAGCAGCCTAAGGGTGGGGTCACTCCGGATCTGCCGCTCAGGGCCCAGAGATGTACCGGTAGGGCTGGAATGAGGGACCGCAATTAAACATCGGACCCGCATTCCCCGAGTGCGGCCCGCCCCATGATACCCGCCATACCGCCCCATGCCCGTCACAACACCTATATGAATCTCCGGAACCTCCCCAGACGGAATGCTACCCCTCCTTCCTGGCTGGCAAGGCCAACACTCTCTCTTCCCTCCCCCTCCGCCATCCCCCCCCAATTCCAGCACCGAACATTGGCTCCTAGAACGCACAGAAAGCACTGGCGAGTCCTGTCGTCCACATCTCCTTTTTCTTCCCCCCAGATTGGGAGGGCGGAGGCAAGGAGCTGGAGGGGACGTCCGTGTGCGGAGACAACATCCACGGCAGCGTCTTCGGCTCCCCACTACCATGAGGAGCCCTCCTAAACTCCCCGCCCGATGGCGAGGGGCAGGGAGGGACGGCCTAGTGCGATGGTTACGGCACCTCTGGCTCCCTTGGGCAGAAAGGCCCTCCAACCTCCCCGCCCAATGGTAGGGGGCGGGGAGGGACAATCCTGCGTGGGTGCGGCAGCGGCGGCGTCCCTCCTCGGAGCCTCCCGGGCCATGGGAGGCTCCCTTTATCTCCCCGCCGGTGGTGGGGGCGGGGAGAGCGCGGCGGCGTCGGCGGCGTCGGCGGCGTCCCTCTTCGGAGCCTCCCGGGCCACGGGAGGCTCCCTTTATCTCCCCGCCGGTGGTGGGGGCGGGGAGAGCACGGCGGCGGCGGCGGCGGCGGCGGCGGCCCTCTTCGGAGCCTCCCGGGCCACGGGAGGCTCCCTTAATCTCCCCGCCGGTGGTGGGGGCGGGGAGAGCGCGGCTGTGGCTGCGGCTGTGGCTGCGGCAGCGGCGGCGTCCCTCCTCGGAGCCTCCCGGGCCACGGGAGGCTCCCTTTATCTCCCCGCCGTTGGTGGGGGCGGGGAGAACGCGGCGGCGGCGGCGGCGGCGGCGTCCCTCTTCGGAGCCTCCCGGGCCACGGGAGGCTCCCTTTATCTCCCCGCCGGTGGTGGGGGCGGGGAGAGCGCGGCGGCGGCGGCGGCGGCGGCGGCGGCGGCGGCGGCATCCCTCTTCGGAGCCTCCCGGGCCACGGGAGGCTCCCTTTATCTCCCCGCCAGTGGTGGGGGCGGGGAGAGCGCGCATTCTCTACTGGTGCTAAATTTAAAAATATCCATCCATTTCACTGCATTATTGCATAATTGATTCACTCTACCATGTGTTCACTCTCTGGTTAACTAGGAACATTTTAAAAATCAAATCTACAGCTGGATCATGCCATTTGAGTTCACTTGCACAATTTTCTCCACCTTGCCTAGAGATGTGAAAATCACCTTGATGTGATGAGATGCATCCCTGCTCAAGATCTTTTCTCTGTATCATTTTAATGATGCACCACACAAAATAATGTTAATGTCACCATGCATACAAATGCATTAAGATTTATTTAATGCATTGTTTTATCAATATGCATATATGTAACTAGCATATTTTGCTCAGCGGTGCCAGGCTTTTAAATATTGTGTTGGATAGTGATGGTTTTTTTTTTCTTGAACAAATGGTGCTGTTTTAAATGGTGTTGAAAGGTTTTGTGAATTTGTGGCTTTGAGGTGCTGCGTCCGCCTGCGTCGGACTTGCACTCCCAGTGTGTTGTTAATTTTTATTTTTTGCGCGCCGGCTTCCTCAGTGCCGGGCTCTTTAAAATGGTTTTGGAAGGGTTTTTTTATGCAAATGAGGTTAGTTTTTAATTGTGGTTTTTTAAATTTTTATTTTTACGCACGGGCTGTTATAAACTGTGATTTTTTATTATTATTTTATTTTGGTTTTTGGTTTTTAAAAAGAGGAAAGGATGATATAATTTTTTATAATTATTGTATTTAACTAAATAATGTATTACTATGTGTGTGTTTTTAAATAGTTGTACCTTGGATAATTATTTTTAAAATTTGTAAGAATATGTTTTTTTAATCAATGTTTCTATACTGTGTTTAAATGGTTTTTTTGGTTTTTTTGAGTGAAAACTTATTTTTTTAATTTTTTGTGATTAGTGTGAATATTTTTGAATGATTTGATAACTTATTTCAGTAATTTGGGAATTAATCTTATTATTTTGAATATTTTTGGATGTTTTTACTCTTGTGGCCTCTGGGTGGGACTGGTGAGCTTTTAGTGTACTCTACAATTTTTCTCTACTGTCCTCTGGGTGTCGCTTCTTCTTCTGGTAAGTATCTCTTTATTTTCTCATTTTAGTTCCAGTCGTCATGGAGTGATGACGTCTCATGGTAAGCTCTCTGGTTTTATTGGGGGTGTTGTTTTGGGTTGGGGGGGTCTGTGTGTTTTTTCTTGTTTGTTTTTGGCTGTTTTTGTGTTTACTTTTTGTCTTTTTGATTTTTGATTTTGAGTGTTTTTGACTGTTTTGGTTTGTGTTTTTGTGTTTACTTTTTTAGGGGCGGGGGGGTCTTTCTTTTCTACGGGCCAAGCTTGATGCCTGGCCCGTGGAAAGGAAAGGCAGGGGTGGGGGTCTTTTTTTTTCATGGGCCAAGCTCGATGCCTGGCCCGTGGAAAGGAAAGGCAGGGGCGGGGGTTTTTTCGGCAGGCCATGCTCGATGGCTGGCCTGTGGAAAGGAAGGGCAGCGGCAGTGGAGGTTTTTTTACTTTTATTTTTCGTGCGCCGGCTGCCTCGGCATTCTGCGCGCTCATGGCGTGCAGGACGCTGGGGCTTGTAGTTTGGCGTGTGTGATTTTAGTTAGTGCAGCAGTTTGTTTTCTGCGGCTTATTTTTGATTGGCCACGGCACGTTTCCGAACATTCCTTTTGCCCGCTCTGATTGGCTCTGTTGCGGCGCGGCGCAAGGAACATTGGGAATTGAAGTTCCCTTTTTTTGTTTGCATTAGGGGGGCTCCTGCCCCACTGGCACAAACCCGACAGTTACCTGCGAACCCCAATCGGACAAGTGCACAGAGGATCGGACAGGGCTAGTGGGGCCTGGCTAAATATCCTTTGTCACATTCCAACGGTTAACACACCATTTTATAGGTATAGATAGGGAAGCATTGTGGTGAATATGAGGAAACTAAATGTTGCTGCAGATTATACACAAGGGGTTCTCAACCATTTTAAAGAGGGGAGCCGGGTCTTGCTAGCTCAGACAGTTGAGGGGGCCAGACCGGTGGTTTCCCCCACCGTAAATGCTGCTGTAAAATGCGTCCGTGGATGTCATAAACACGTTTATGACAGCCACAGCCACATTTACAGCTGTCATAAATGTGTCCACAGCCACAGCTGGAACTAGGTCAGGGGCTGGATGTTTTGGTGCCATGGGCCGGATCCAGCCCATGGGAACCCCTGATATGCAAAATTCAAAATTCAGTTCAATCAAAGAGCATTGTAATGCATATGATTTTACTTTGGAAACAAACACTAGATAACTCCACACTTGGAAAGAATTTCAGATAGATGCCAAAATCCTGTTACATAGCTACACCTGCATAATTCACATTAAAGCAGTTGTATCCAGAAAACAGTTCTGCAGGAGTGGCTGTGCAATCAATTGTGTAACTATTTAAGCAATCAGACCCAAGAATTGCTTGGTTGTAACTCCCAGTGAACTTGCAGAGTAGTACCTTTACTAAGGTACCTTAGTAAGTACCTTTACTAAGTGAAATGGGATTTCAGCTGATAAAAATTTCAGAAGCACCTCAGTGCAAGCTCTCTGGAGTTGTTTGCTTAGTTATCTTCAGGGCTACTCCAAAACAGAGTAGGAATGGAACCTCCTGCTCCAAGACAAGAAACATATTATCCAAAATAGGTCAAACTATTTCTCTTCAAAGACAAAAATGCATTCATTTCTTTCATTCACTACATTCATATCCTGCCTTTCCAATATAAAATAGTGCTGCAAGTGACTCGCAAAACTTTTAAAGGAAACAAAGAAATTCATTTGGTAGAAATATTGTCACAAAAAATACATTTCATGGCACCTAAAGCAGATAGATGTAATTATGTCTAAAAGCAAAGCTAGTTTTCCTAATTCCGCCAAATAGCAAGCAGGATTTTATTACATATCTGATGAACATCTGAGGCAAAATGATAATAAGCACTATACGGAATATTTTTTCCAATGGCATTATGCCATTGAATGGAAATATGCCTATGAATGGAAACAATATCAATGAATTGAAGTTTATAAAATCATGCACGGTGTGGACAAAGTAGATAAGGAAAAACTGTTTCCCTATCGCAAAACACTAGAACTATAACTAGGGGGCACTCCATGAAACTTTTGGGTGCTAGTTCTCAAACAAATAAGAGAAAGTACTTTTTCACCCAGAGGATCAATGGTCTATGGAACTCCCTGCCAGAAGAAGTGGTGACAGCTGTCAGTCTTGACAGCTTCAAGAAAGGATTAGACAAGTTCATGGAGGACAAGGGTAACAATGGCTATAATTATAGATACCTAAGGACAACCTGTCCTCAGGGTTGGAGAGATAGGCAGGTGTTGTGTTCTGATGGTTTTACTGTACACATGGATTGAAATGTATCTGAGTCAATGTAACCTTGCCTATAGCAACAAGTAACCTTCAGCTGTATCATATAAGCCCTGTAATAGGACGCGAGCTAATGACCACCAGCTGGCAGCAGCGAGCGTCCAAGCTCTCTTGGTCCGAACTCATCAAAGGCAACAGCGCGGGAAGTTTTCCCGCCACTACCTACACCTGGACAAGAAGGGCGTGACCTGAAATGACGTCACGCAGACAGTAGCCAATGGGCTACCATGGCACCACGTTCAAATGTATTACTGCTGTATATAAAGAGCTATTGATCCGCCATTACCTCATGTTCCCTCTGTCCACGATGCAATAAACCTGAGTTAACCCAGCCCGAGGCTGTGTCCCGTGTCTTGGTTTGCATACACTAAATTGGCGACGAAGGTGGGATGATGGATCCCCACGGAACAGCCAGGGCACAGAGCGGGTTCAACATCACCAAACCGCAAGACTGGGAGCTGCTTGAGATGGACTTCCAGGCGGCACTGGTGGAACTCAGAGTCAAACAAGACGACGAGGAGAGGAAGAGGGCCATCCTCACCAGAATGCTCGGGATGGAAACCAAGCGGACGCTGGTGGGCATAATCGCTCCGAAGAAGGTGAGCGACTTTAAGGCGAGCGACATCATGAAGCTGCTGCGAGAGCGGTTCTGCCCCTCGAGGGCAATGTTTCCCGCTCGGAGCGCGTTTTGGAGGCGAGTCCAAGCGCCAGACGAGTCGGTTGAGGCATTCGTGGCCGCCATGAGGATAGCCGCCGCCCCCTGTAAATGGGGCGACATCCTGGAGATGATCCTCAGGGACGGCGTGTTATGTGGCCTGAAAGACAAGGAGGTGCAGCGCAGCTTGATGAATAAGGAGCCGCCACCCACGCTGGCCGAAGTCATAGAGGCCGCGGAAGCCGCAGAGTCCACGAATGCCGGAGTGGACGAGATGCATCAGTGGCGTGAGTGGCGTCCTAAAGCCGGCAAGGCGGAAAATTCGGTGCACGGGAAGGCCGGACAGTCGGTGCACGCGACTCGGCGGGCCTCAAAGTCGTCTACGGAAGGCAGCGACGGCGAGGAGGTCCAGAAGGTCCGGAAGGGCGGTCGACGCTGCGAGGGTTGCGGAGCGGCCCACGAGCGCGCGAGATGCCCGTTCAGGAAGGCCGAGTGTTACACCTGCGGCCGTCGGGGGCACATCGCCAAGGCGTGCAGAAAGAGGAAAGAGGGCCGGAGGCAATCACAAGACCGCGCGGCCAGGCCGGACCGTCCAGCAAGGCCCAAAGATGGCGCCCAGACCACGAGGAAGCAGGACGGCGTGGGCCGCGTCTCGGACAGCAGCGAGGACGACGCCTCAGTGTTCAGCGTGTCCGCGGGACAGTCCCATTACTTCGTTGAGGTATTAGTACAAGGGGCCCCTATTAAGATGGAAATTGACTCGGGGTCCTCCTTTTCCATAATTCCCCAGAAAGAGTTCCTGAAAATCGACCCCCACGTGCGGCCAAAGCTTAAAGCGTTGAGGTCCACACTACGGGACGTACAGGGAAACAACATTCCGGTATTGGGGGTTGGGAAGTTTCGGGTCAATTTTAAGAGACATTCTGCGGAACTGCCCCTAGTTGTCCTGAAAGGGGGAAGCTGTAGCCTCCTGGGAACACAGTGGTTTCAGCCCTTAGGGTTGTTCATAGGGGGGGTGCATACCGTGGGGGGGGACCCAATACAAGCGGTTTGCGATGCGCATCCCGCCGTTTTTGAGAAAGGACTCGGAAAGTTCAAGGGACCCCCTGTAGCTTTCGACATAGACCCGGAGGTCCGCCCAATAAGACTCAAACCACGCAGGGTGCCGTTTGCACTCAAGGACAAGATAGAGGCGGAATTGGACAAACTGGTGGGCCAGGGGATTCTTATTCCTGTTGATTCCGCGGAGTGGGAAACTCCAATTGTAACGGCTCTAAAGGCTAACGGGGAGGTGCGCATTTGCGCAGATTATAAGTGTACAATTAACAAGGCGATCCGCCCTAATGCATACCCGGTGCCAGTGATAAGCCACCTTTTGGCCAGGCTAAATGGGGGAAAGTGTTTCGCCAAGCTCGATTTGGCACAAGCCTATCAGCAACTTCCTGTGACCCCCGCCACGGCCGCGGCACAAACGATAGTTACACATAAGGGAGCGTTCCAGGTGTCGCGGTTACAGTTCGGCGTGAACTCGGCACCCGGTCTTTTTCAATCGCTCGTGGAACGCCTCCTAAAGGGCCTGGAGGGGGTGTTGCCTTATTTTGATGACGTGTTGATAACAGGGGGGAGTGAGGCTGAACTAGCGAAAAGGTTGGACAAGGTACTGACCGTGTTCGAGAAAGCGGGGCTGAGATTGAGGAAGGATAAATGTGTTTTTTTCGAAACAGAGGTCGAGTTTTTAGGGTTCCGAATCACACCCGAGGGGATTAAGCCGTCTAAATCCAAGGTAGCAGCCATTAAAAAGGCCCCTCGCCCCACATCCAAGACCGAGCTGCAATCTTTCCTGGGGCTCCTAAATTTTTACCATACATTCCTCCCGCGGAAGGCGTCCGTGGCCGAACCGCTCCATCGGTTGCTGAAAAAGGAGGAGCCGTGGATGTGGGGTGATGAGCACGAGAGGGCGTTCAAGGAGCTAAAGCAACTCCTAACATCTGAGGCAATCCTGACGCATTTCGACCCCAAACGGCCTGTGGTCCTAGTTTGTGATGCATCCCCGGTGGGGGTGGGGGCGGTGCTTTGCCACGTGTTGGAGGACGGCAGGGAGGCCCCGGTAGCATTTTACTCAAGGTCCCTGTCCCAAG
Organism: Bradypodion pumilum; assembly: GCA_035047305.1. Classification (NCBI taxonomy): domain Eukaryota; kingdom Metazoa; phylum Chordata; class Lepidosauria; order Squamata; family Chamaeleonidae; genus Bradypodion; species Bradypodion pumilum. Next base: position 262,430,632 of record JAWDJD010000003.1, read on the forward strand.
CGGAGCGGAATTACGCGCAAACCGACAGGGAAGCATTAGCAATCGTATCGGGGACCAAAAAATTTCACGATTTTTTGTATGGCCGCCCGTTCAAAATCGTGACCGATCACAAACCGCTGTTAGGGATTTTCACGGCGCACAAGCCCACGCCGCAGATCCTGTCCCCGAGAATGCTGCGATGGGCTATTTTCCTCAACGCGTACCAACATGAGTTGGAGTACAGGCCCGGAAAGGAGATCAGCCATGCTGATGCGCTTTCGAGATCCCCCTTGCCATTGTCGGACGCCCAGATGGCGAGAGCGGAAAAGGACCGCCAGGTGTTGCTAATTGAGGTTTTAGACGCTCCCCCAATAGTGCCAGCCGACATTGCTAGGGCGACAGGAAAGGACAGGACACTGGCGAAGGTTTGCTCATGGGTACAGAAGGGGTGGCCGGGTTCGTCCCCGAGTACGGAGTTCGACCCATTCTTTAGGAAGAAGCTAGAGTTGTCCCTAGAGAGGGGGTGCCTTCTGTGGGGCCAACGGGTGGTGGTCCCTGCGCCCCTGCGGACAAGGGTGCTCGAACTGCTGCACGTCAGCCACCCGGGCATAGTTCGTTCCAAGGCGCTGGCCCGGAGTTACTTCTGGTGGCCGCAGCTGGACACGGATATTGAGCACATGGTTGGCACTTGCGAGGCTTGCCAGGGGTCCCGCCCTGAGGCGGCCCGTCTCCCACATAGGGAATGGGACACAGCACGGGGACCATGGTCCAGGGTGCACGTAGATTTCGCTGGCCCATTCCGAGGAACCATGTTTCTCCTAGTCGTGGATGCGTTCTCCAAGTGGTTGGAGGTTATCCCGGTAAAAAGCACGTCCTCCGCCACGACAATTAGCCGGCTACGGAGAGTCTTTTCCACGTTCGGTTTACCCGACACTTTAGTCAGCGATAACGCTAGTTGTTTCACCTCCGCTGAGTTCGGGGCATTCATGGGGACAAACGCCATTCGGCATATCACGTCCGCACCGTTTCACCCGGCCACGAATGGCCAAGTGGAACGGTTGGTGCGTACAACGAAGGAGGCGCTGCGGCGCATGGGCCCGGGGGACCTGAATCACCAAGTGTGCCAATTCCTCTTAGCGTATAGGGTGACCCCTTTGGCATCCGGCTACTCGCCGGTGGAGCTCTTGATGCGGCGAAAACTGACCACGCTCCTGTCCAGGCTAGACCCAACGAGAGTCGAGGATAAAGGAAAAAACGTGGGGTTGGCAGTCTCGAAAGGTTTCGCTGCCGGTGACCCTGTTCACTGCAGGAACTATTCCAGCGCAGGGCCAGCCTGGGTGCCAGGGACGGTTGTAGAACAGACGGGGCCAGTGTCGTACCGGGTCGAGACGAACACCGGCCTCCTCTGGAGGAGGCACGCAGATCAACTGAGGCACAGAGTGATTGGGCCGGTCAGTGGAGCTCAGCAACAGGATTCAGCGTTAGGGTTCTCCCCCACCCGCTTAACCCAAGGGGGAGACAGCAGTGGACAACAGTCCCAAGCATGGGGGGAAGGAAGCAGAAGCAGCGGCCCCGACTCATATCCCTTTGATACGCCAGCTCTAGCAGGGGCCGGGGAAGGGGGAGAGGAGTTCGCGACCGCTGCCCCCGATAGTGATTTTGATTTTGATTTGGCGAGCCGGGGGGGTTTTCAGGAGTGTTCCCCCACCCATCCAAGCGAGAAGAGGGGTTTTTCGTTAGCCCCCAGTGCCCCCGGTTCCTCCCTAAGAAAGAGCACACCTCCCAACAGCGCCGCGGAGCCGCGGAAAGTCACTAACGAGTCTCCCTCTCATATTGCAGGACAGGAGACCAGGGGACAAAGAGAAGGTAGCAATCCCAGGGAGAGGCAGCCCGCACCGAGACCCCAGCGTGTTCGAAATAAGCCATCTTGGCTGAGAGACTTTGTCTCATAAGGGGGGGGGGAGTGTGTTAAGGTGGGCTCGAGACTTTGTCTCGTCCTAGGGGGGAGGGATGTTGTGTTCTGATGGTTTTACTGTACACATGGATTGAAATGTATCTGAGTCAATGTAACCTTGCCTATAGCAACAAGTAACCTTCAGCTGTATCATATAAGCCCTGTAATAGGACGCGAGCTAATGACCACCAGCTGGCAGCAGCGAGCGTCCAAGCTCTCTTGGTCCGAACTCATCAAAGGCAACAGCGCGGGAAGTTTTCCCGCCACTACCTACACCTGGACAAGAAGGGCGTGACCTGAAATGACGTCACGCAGACAGTAGCCAATGGGCTACCATGGCACCACGTTCAAATGTATTACTGCTGTATATAAAGAGCTATTGATCCGCCATTACCTCATGTTCCCTCTGTCCACGATGCAATAAACCTGAGTTAACCCAGCCCGAGGCTGTGTCCCGTGTCTTGGTTTGCATACACTAAAGCAGGATATTTCTCAATGCCATTTCCAGGGAATCCTAAGCAGGTGAAGGCATCTGCTTGGGAATAATGTCCTGAAGCAAATGGTGAGCCACTGTGTGAGACAGAATGCTTGACTGGATGGGCTGTGGCCTGTTCCAGCAAGGCTGTTCTTATGTTCTTATGAATTACGTTTTGTAGATGATCAGGCGTTGATAGCAAATACAGCTAAGGAATTATAGCAGCACCTTAAGTCTATGAACCAAGAATGCAAGCTAAATAGTAAGAAATCAATAAAGGGAGGCCTGAGGTAATGCCAATTGGAAGGAAACAGCATACTTTAAATAACAAAATATTGGGAACAGGTATAAAATTAGTGGTAGAGTTCAAATACCTAGGAACAACGTTTAGTAAAGATGGGGAAATGGTCAAAGAGGTTAACATACGGTGCACTAAGGCAAACCAAATATTGGGAAAGTTAGCTCCCCTCTTACAATGTAAGACAATACTGACCAGCACAAAGTGTGGTTTGCCCACGTTCATAAATTGGCCAAAACCTTTCCCGATGGGTTCGCTCACTACACACACGGCTGAGGACCACCATGGGCTTTGATGGAAAGGAAATTGAGGTGCGGGCTAGATAAATTAGAATGAATCATAAAGCCTTGGCTGGAGGTTGCAGAGGAAGGGCAAAAGCTAAAAGTTGATGACTCCAGGGTATAACTCGCCCTTCCTCTTCTGGCCGAAGATAAGGCTGGGTTGGGCAAACACTCTGAGTCAACAGCTAAGGAAGTTAGTTTCCCGAAGACCATATGGACTCTGAGATTAAGGCGAGAAGAATGGGTTTCTGCCAACTCTGTTAATTAGTTCCTCAGCAGAGGTCCAGGATACTCAGTAACTTCTGAGTAACTTCCAAGAGCTGACAATATAACTTGGTCACCAAAATGCCACGTATGCAAAAGCCTTCTGTAACGGGGTCACATGCAGCTATGCACGAAAGACTCTGAGGCAGGGTAATAAATACAGACCACCCGAACTAATCGGGACTGGACTTTCACCGCACATTCGTCTCACGTGCCTTCCCTTGCGGCCAGATCCTCTGTGGGCCATTGCAACAACAAAGAAACACCTCTTACAAAGCCTATTCATTCCCACCTTATGTTACCAGTGCCAAATGCAAGCGCGGCGCCAAAATGGCCACCGCGCTCTTTGCAGGCCCCCACCCACCCAGACTCAGCCATCCGGGTTAGTTAGGGGGTGTGGCCACCCCTCTTTAAAAGGGGTGGCCACGAGGCAGCTGTGCTGCCATTTTAGAAGCGACGGAGCAGAGAAGTTTGCTCCGCCGCTTCTCTTCCCAGCTTTTAAAACTTTTCGGAGGAATCTTCCTCCCCCGAAAAGGCGAACGCTTGGGTGGCCATGGCACCCAAGCGCAAGGCAGCGGCCTCAAGGCCGCGAAATAGGGGGAGGGCTCTGCCTACCCCCTCGACCTCCCGGGGGCTGCCGCTGGGCCGGAGGGCTCGGGCGGCACCCCCACAATCGGGTGGCAGGGCTTTGGTGCCCACTGCCACCAATGTGGCCGAGCTGGCTCCTGCCTACCCGCCCAGTCTGGGGACGAGGGCGGGGGCGGCAAGGGCCTGCTCCTTCGGGGTTTCTACCCCTGCTGCACCTTTGCCCGGCTAGGTAATGGCGGCCCACTTGGGCTTGGTGCGGGTTCCCGCCCCACCACTCTTCCGGCCCCTCATGGGCCGGATTACTGGGCATGGCCCTATGTGAGCCAGGGATCGCCATTTGGGCTTATCCCGCAGCAATTGCTCGGTGGGCCATCCAGGCCATCCGGCCCACCTTATCCAGGTGGGTCTGAGACGGTCGATGCTCTCCTCGCACGCATTTCGGTGCTGGAGGCATCGATGGGCATTGCTCTGCCACCTGTCGATGGTGCGCTGCGGATCCGGCCCACGCGTTGGCCACGGCTGTCCAGCGGGCCGCTGATAGGGTCGAGCTGCTTGAGGCCATCAGGCCAGCCCAAGCTGGCGCCTCGCAGCTCCCTGTCACGCCATTGCAACCGGCCTTCCCGCCGGGGACCGGTCCTGCTTGGCAGGGGCGCAGGGGCACGCAGAGCTCGATACCCATCGTGAGCTCTGATGCCCACCGTGGGCTGGAACCCCCAGTGGGGGCAGCCCAGGGGGGTGCACCGAGTGAGTATACGGGTCAAGTTAGCACACCAGTAACACTACCCAATTCTGCTGGGGGGGTTCAGTGGCCATGGCCACGACAAGTTACTGTGGGAGGACAGTTTAATCCATACTGTCCTGCTAATTCTTGGTTACCCAATTACTCCCCTGTTATGGCAGGGGTGACCGCCCCTTTGGGTATGCCTAATGTCCCAGGTGTGCTGCAAGGCCCACAGTGCACACCCCCAATTCAATCCATGCCGACGGCGACACTACCAACGGCCGGTTACTCCTTACCCCTGGGTGACCACTTATCCCAGGCTACTAGGGAGAAGATTTGGCGGGGGGAATATGTAGATATCTTCTCACTTTTAAACCATGAGCTCACTAAGGAGGAAAGGGAGGGGCAGGACGATAGGGACAAGGAGTTGTCCCGTCGTCATAAGCCACCTCGCACTTGGGCCAATTGGTTGCCGGCCTATCTTATTTATATGGCGGTATACCCAAGGGCCCATCCTGATTTGGCCATTCCAATGGTCCAGTACCTGGACAATATTTACCGGGCTGTAGTTGATTTCCCTGGCCCGTCATGGTTGGACTACGATGAGGAGTTTAGGATGAGGGTGGCCCTTCACCCTGAGATGAGGTGGGATGAGCCCTGTCAGCAGTTGTGGCTGCTGTATATGACCCCCATGTGGCCAGCGCCTGGTGACCGGTACCACTGTGGTCATGCTGTGCAGCGGGCTGCTACTTCACAGATTCCCTGCCAGCCGGCGGGGCAGGGAGTTCCAGCCCGCCTGCTGTGTTGGAGCTTCTCCGCCAACGGTGTGTGCAGCAGACGCCAGTGTCGGTTCAGGCACGAGTGCCCTTCTTGTTCCGGCCCTCATGCCGCTTCCGCGTGCCCACGGGCTGGTGTGCTGCGGGTCGCGGGGCAGAGGACGGGGTGTGCAGGGGGCGGTCAGAGCTCCCTCTGACGGGGCTACCCATCCAAAAGGCCCCCTCCCCAATTAATATACTAGTGTTGGAATGATGGCTGCACGCTTATCCTAGACTGGATGATGTGAGATACCTACTTGAGGGCTTTCAGTTTGGCTTCCGCATACCCTTTAAAGGTGTTCGTGGGCCTCAGGATGCCCCGAACTTACTCTCTCAGGGGTAATGAGGATATTGCTGCGGAGCAGATAGCCAAGGAGCTCAAGGCACAGAGGGTGGCGGGGCCATTTATCGACCCACCATATCCCAACTTGAAGGTATCCCCTCTAGGTTTAGTCCCTAAGAAGTCCCTGGGTGAATTTCGCCTAATTCACCACCTTTCTTACCCGGCAGGCTCTTCGGTCAATGACGCTATACCTGATGACCTTTGCTCTGTCAGGTATACGTCCTTTGACCAGGCCTTACATATGGTACGCTCGTGCAGTCCCGGGGTGCTGCTGGCAAAGTGTGACATCAAATCGGCATTCCGATTGTTGCCAGTGCACCCGGATGACTTCGAGCTGTTAGGTTTTTGTTTTTGGGGCAATTTTTATGTGGACAAAGCCATGCCTTTCGGCTGTTCTATTTCATGTTCGGCCTTCAAACGATTTAGCACCTTCCTCCACTGGGCTTTTGTTTGTAGGTCAGGGCCCTGGTCTGTTGCCCACTACCTCGGCAACTTTTTGTTCGGGGGTGGACAGGGCTCTGGCACGTGTGCCTGACTCCTCGCCACATTTCAGGTCCTTATGCGGGAACTCGGCGTCCCCTTAGCACCTGAAAAGACTGAGGGACCAGCCACCACTCTCACCTTTTTAGGTATTGAAATCAACACCGTCGCTCAGACATCCAGATTGCCCATGGAAAAGGTGACTCGGATCTCTGCTGCGATTTCGGCAATGCTTGCCAAACATAAAGTGTCACTCCGAGAGTTGCAGGTGCTGCATGGCCACCTCAACTTCACCTGTAGGGTAGTTACACCAGACAGAGCCTTTGCCAGGCGTCTTTGTGATGCCATGGCGGGCCTTTTAAAACGTCACCACAGGGTGCGGCTGACCAGAGGTTTACAGGCAGACCTTTCGGTTTGGCTCACATTCCTACAGGACTTTAATGGCGTCTCTTTCTGGAGATCGGAGCTTATGGTCAGCCCTCAGGTCCAAGTACAGTCGGATGCCTCCGGCTCTCTGGGTTATGGGATTTACTTTGAGGGACGGTGGGCCTATGGTCAATGGCCTCAGGCATGGCAAGGCACAGATCGCTTACGCGACCTTACTTTCCTAGAGTTTTTTCCCATCTTGGGGGCACTAATGCTAGGGGGGGGATAGGTGGGCCAATTCGGTGGTTCACTTTTGGTGTGACAATGCTGCAGTGGTGCACATTGTCAACGCCCAGACATCCAAATCCCCCAGAGTCATGGCATTAGTTCGCCAATTTGTTTTGAGGTCCCTACGCCTTAATGTGCTATTCAGGGCCAGACATGTGCAGGCATTAATAATGATATTGCTGATGCTTTATCCCGCCTGCAGATCTCCCGGTTCCGTGCCTTGGCTCCAGACACAGAGGAACTTCCCTCTCCACTCCCGGCCGAGATCTGGACATTTGGCAAGGAGAGGTAAACCGGGCGATCGGCATGTCTTTGGCACCTCGCACGCGTAAGGCGTATCTACATGCATTCCTCCAATTCAGAACCTTTTGCGGGCAAAGGCAGTTGCCCGAATTGTGGCCGATACCAGTCGACCAGATTTTACAGTATATGGTCCACCTCCACCATCAAGGATTAGCCCCACGCACTATCGCCACTAGGCTTTCAGCATTGGCATTTATGGCCAAGGCACGGGGCTTTCCCCACTGTGTGAATGACTTCCGCATACGACACATATTGGAGGGGTGGACACGTGAGCATGGCCAACGCCCGGACATGTGTCACGCCGTTTCAATAGGTGTTCTGACCCACCTTGCACGTGGTTGGCATAGATGGTGTTACGATGGCTATGAGGAGGCCCTTTTTCACGCAGCTACCACTGTAGCTTTCTTTGGAGCTCTCCGTATCAGTGAGCAGGTCCCATTGTCAAAAGGGGACAGGTCTCGTAGGGCACTGGAACTCGAAGATGTCTGTCTCAACCAGGAGTGGGCTCAGTTGAGGATTCGCTCCTCAAAGGCTGATCAGCATGGAGTAGGCAGTGGTGTCAGACTGCTACGTTGTACAATTGATGACATCTGTCCGGTTGGTGCCCTACATGCATTTTTGGCAGTGCATGGCATGCACCCTGGCCTGTTTTTCTGCCACCAGGATGGGTCTCCCCTTACCAAATTTCAGTTTTGGAAGGTGACCGGAATGACACTTCACAGTGTCGGACTCCCTGGGGCTCGTTACGGCACCCATTCCTTCAGGATAGGCACCGTTTCAACCGCGGCTGCATTTGGGTACTCTGAGGCAGATATATGTCAGATGGGCAGGTGGGGGTCCACGCGTTTTTCCTTATATGTACGTCCCCTCACTGTATGAATACTAGTTATGTCCTTAATTTCTTCTCCTTCTTTTACAGACCCTGTGTGTCCACGCACACCGGTGGCAGTATGGCTGGTGGGCCACAGTTACGTGCACTGGGCAGCGCAGTATGCTGCAACGACAGAGTGGGGACCCCATCTCGGGCTGCATGCATCCGCACGTATGCGATGATATGATATATGCGGCATGAGATGGTGGGAACTGTTGCCATTCCTGATGTCCATTAGGGATGCTGGACCGCCTGATGTCCTGATTCTGCACCTCGGCGGCAATGATCTCGCACAGATCACTGGCCTTTCTTTTAAAATGTCGGTGTGCAGTGACCTGGCGTTCTTACATCATTTATGGCCGCGCACACGGCTGCTATGGTCTGACATCGTGCTGAGACAATGCTATAGAGGAGGCATGGATCTCTGTGGCTTGGACCACGCTCGGCGGTCCGTGAACAGGGCTGTTGCCCGGTTCCTTGTTGATAATGGCTTAGGGACAGCCATTCGACATATGAGAATAGGCTTGCAGGATTTCGATCTATATGCAGGAGATGGGGTCCACCTGTCGGCTAGAGGTATGTACCTCTTCCTGGAGGATGTGCAAGCAGGCCTGGCGACCGAGCTGACGGTCTGGGGGGGGGCGGTGAGTCATCATGGACACCTCCCCGTGTGGCGGGTAGCACTGGTAAGGTAAAGATTTATGACCCAGAGGTATCCGGCAGGTTCACAATTGACTGGCCAACACGTAGATAGGTACAGGGGAAATAGGATTGGACGGTCAAGGGTGAACCATGATTGGGGTGATGGCAGGAGCTGCACAGCCTGCATCACCTTGATATTTGAACGGATACACGTCATAGGGTGGGGTCAGTAGATAGTATATTGACTCCGGTCAACAATTTGTTTGTGCCAACAAACAAATTGATACAAATAGATACATGTAGCCAATTTCCATTGGCATTTTGGGTGGAACCTTACCAGTGTTACTGCGGCCTGCTTGCCTTAAAGAATTACAATTGGATGATACTCCAATTGAAAGTGATAATTCGGACTAGGACATTATTCAATAAAAGTGGCCCAATGCCTTTAATCCAATACCGGTGTCTGAGTCTTTATTTGGGTGGGTGCGCCTGCAACGTGGACACTTACAACAAAACATAAACAAAAGTTGGTCACCACAGAAATGAGATGTCTGAGGAAGGCTGCTGGAGTGACTAGAAGGGATAAAGTCAGGAATGAGATTGTAAGGGCGGAATAGAACCAATCTTAAACTACATACAGAGACAACAAATAAAATGGTTTGCCCATGTATAGAGAATGTATTGGAAGTCCATACCATACAAGACATATGTCGAAAGAGAAGGACAAAAACCACAAGGCAGACCCAGATGAAGATAATATAAAAGAAATATTACAAGAACACCACATAACACCAGTTGAGGCCACTAGAAGTGCCAGAGCAAGAACCTTGTATCTCCCTCGACACTCAAAGTGGTAAAAGGGAAAGTAAAGAAGAAGAAAGCATTATGCCTTGTATATGGGATTATCTAAAGGCATGTTCTCATTTTCTGCTAGCTCAAACAATTTTGAATACTCAGGACTGGCACTGCATTGCCACAGGATCAGAGTCTAGTACAAAATCAGAAATATTTTGAGCAAGGTTTTAAATCTGGAGAATTATTGGCATATTATGTTAAATGAGCCAAGGGGCAGAATCTCACTCAATTTATTCAAGTGAAACACAGGATTAAGGTTGAAGGGGGAAAGCAATTGTAAATTAATTAGTGAAATATGACATAGAGTTTCATATCTGAAGTGACTGAATAAGAAAAATGATGAACACATTTCCAACTCAGGAAGGGGCTACTGATGCTATGAAAAGGCTCTTAGATAATAGCAACATAGGTCTGGGTGAATGATGAACACCCTTTTGTCATTGAGATAAAAATGAAATAGCCAACACATTAATGCAAAGAGATTATTAATCAGCAAATTCTACCCAAACCATTTTATGTAAATGGGGAAAACCCTATCGGTGTAACTTTGTGTGGTATAACCCAGACTGAGTGCCAGAAGCATTTAATTGGAAGTAATTGTTTCTCTTTTTAGGTTTTCTTTTGCACTGGGGAAGCCTTTGGTAGCCTCAGGATGGAAAAAGGGAACCTTTAATAAAGAAAAGATTGCCACCAGTAGTCTGAACCCCAGTGGCAGAGATCCAGGAGTGATTTTATACCACTAAAAATTTCTTCAACATCCTGAGGCTCCCAATGGCTTCTCCAGTGTAAAAGGAAGCCCTAGGAAGCCTCAGAACTGAAACGGAGGGGGATATGAAGTTTTTAATTTAGCTAAATTAAATGTTTCCAGTACTGATTCAGATAACACAAGAGCAAAGCTATCCAACATTAGTTTGATTTCTTACCAAGAGATAGATGTGTTCCTGTTTACATCTTGCTTACCATGTTACTGAACAAGGTTTTTAAGATCATAAGTGCCACAAGCTAGTCCAGGGGTTCATAACCTATGGCTTGATCCAGACCACAGTGCCAAATATTTTTACACCCGACCACACCCCAGCTGCCCCACCCCCACTGGAATCAGCCACAGACTCATATACAGCCATCGTAAACGCATTTATGACAGCCATAAATGAGTCTGCGGCCATTGTAAATGCATTTACTACTGCCGTAAATGAGTCTGTGGCCATTGTGAACACATTTATGACAGCCGTGGATGCATTTTATGGCAGCATTTATGATGGGGGGAAACCACCAGTCTGGCCCACTCAGTTGCCAGAGGGGGCATGGCCCGGCCCACAGCAGAAAAATGTTGAGAACCCCTAGGCTAGTCAATTGACTTATACAGAACTAAATCAAGATTCCTGAAAGATAACAAGAACATGTAATTTAACAAACAAGTATTTGTTTAGAAATATCTTGGCTGCAGTTATATAAAAAAATTTATTAAAAAAAGCACAATGCATTTGAAGTATTAGAAATAACCTAAGGCAAAACAGGGACTGCAGTGGCTTAGTGGTTAAAATGCTGAACTTGATGACTGGAAGGTTGGCAGATCAGCAATTTGAGACCCAGGCGCTGCACGACAGAGTGAGCTCCCTTCTCTGTGCCAGCTCCTGCCCAACTAGCAGTTCGAAAGCAAGAAATATCAAGTAGATAAATACAGTAGGTACCACTGTGGTGGGAAAGTAAACAGCATTTTGTGCACTCTGGTATCTAGTCATGCCTGCCACATGTCCATGGAAACATCTGCCGACACAGACAGTGCTGGCTCTTTGGCTATAAATGGAGATGAAAACCAAACCCTAGAGTCAGATAGGATTGGCTTTCTAGCAAGGGCAATCCTTACCTTTGCCTAAGGAAAGGCAAAACTATAAATGTTTACTGATCTACTGACATTAACACAAAACAATTCACAATTATTGCAAGACCAGAGCCTCCACTGGTTTAAAATTTCAAGTATCTGGAGCCTATTAGCAACTACAAAATTTAGGAAATAACACCAAGCACACAACATTTAAACATACTTTAAATGATCTGTTTTGCATTAATGGGAACTTGTTAACCAACTGCCATAGGTGTCAAGTATCCCGTATTGCCCAGGGAAACCCTGTAATTTAGCCCCTCTTCCTGCCGTCATGTTTTTTTATAATCTCCCATATTTTTTTAAAAAAACAGGGCGCATGTAAATCTCCCATATATTATTGTATTATATCTTTATTCATGAGGTATGTGCCTCATGCCAGAGAAGAGAAGTGTTGGGCGCCCCCTTGTGGAGGATGAACTGCACTACTGTTTCCCCTCACAGGGAAGAAAGCAGCCAGCAAGCCAGGTTTAATGTAATAATTCTATTTTAAATTTTCCCCTATTCTCTGCTGACTGCATTTCACATTATGGGGATCTTTCATGGAACTGTTTTTTACACTTTAATCACTTAATTGTCTACTGTCTTAGCCTTGTGTGCCTCAATTTCATTTTTAAAAACTCTGTGTTTAAGAGAAAACCATGGAAGTATCCTGTTTATGTTGTATGCAAATATACTTGAAGTCCTCTCTCTCCTGGGAAAAAGGGTAGTAAAGGGAAGACAATGAGCCAATGGGCTTCAAGTATATTTGCATACAACATAGATAGATAGATAGATAGATAGACAGATAGACAGATAGACAGATAGACAGATAGATAAATCTTTATTGTCATTGTCCTGCACAGAACGAGATTGGGGGGGGGATACTTATCAACCCAACAAAACCTAAACAAAATACAACTATACAAAATTATCAACATACTCCCACCCCACATATACACATTTAACCCCTAAAAAGCTCTAAAACTCTAAAAACTCTAAAACTCTAAAAACTATATACAGAAGCTCCCTTATAGACTGCATTGCACTGCATTCAAAGCCAGAACCACTTTTGGGTAGAAACTATGATCTCTTTTGTCCTTTTTACATTGAGGAATAATGCAAGCGCGGCGCCAAAATGGCCGCCGCGCTCTTTGTGGCCCCCCCACAGGACGAATGATCCGGGTAGTTTAGGGCGTGGCCAGCTCCCTTATAAAAGGGGTGGCCACGAGGCAGCTGAGCTGCCATTTTACCTAAGCGACGGAGCGGAGAAGCTTTTTCCCCTGTGTCTCCGTCGCTCTTTACCTAGGTTGGAGGCCTTTTGGCGGCGAATCTTCTCTTTCGGCTTCCTTTTGCCTTCAGTGAGATGCCTCCGAAGAAGAAGGTGCTTTCGAGTGCGGCTCGCACGGGTAGGAGGCGCAATCCGGGTCGGAGGACCACGGTGGCGCCTCCCCAGCAGCCGCCTTTGCCGGCACCCGCCGGGACCGGCGGGATGGGGTCGATCACCCCTTGGCCGGCAGCGGGAGACCCGAGCATGGGCCCAGTGAGGGCTGCGGCTCCCGGCCCGCAAGCGGTGGACACCGCTCCTGGCTTTGCCCATTCTGCTGGGCCTGCGGCGGTTGTGGCGCAGCTCCCCCCGGGGCCTTCTAGCCTTGGGGGTGGTGTGGCCCCCTGCCTTGGCAGGCACCTACACCGACCCTTCCGGGCTTCGGTGCGGGACAATGGCCCTATTCGGGTCCTGGGGTACAGGGACCTGTACCCGCGCCTCTAACAGGCGGGCCGGCCGGCCCTTGGCCCCAGGTCAGCGTTGAGGCCTTACTGGCCCGCGTGGCGGCCCTCGAGGCCTCCTTGGCTCGGGCCAGCCATGCTGGGGCTACTTGTGGGGTTCGTTTCGAGGCGCCGTCGGTCGGGCAGCAGCAGGCGTCGGGGCGGGTCGAGCTGCTGCAGGCGCGTGGCGCACCTTCGGCCACTGCCTCGCAGCTCCCCGGCCAGCAAGCAGGTGTGGGTCAGGCCACGATGATGAGCTCTACGGCGGTCGTGAGCTCCGACGCCCCCGGTGGGCCGGAACCCCCGGTGGGGGCGGCCTGCGGGGGTGCAACAGGTGAGTATGCAGTACAAGTCAATACACCTACACACATTGCCAATACGGGGGTGGCCTTTCAATGGCCTTGGCCTCGCGCGGGTGGTGCGGTGGCCCAGCCGCCGGCGCCCCACTCGGCGATGGCAAATGCTACCCAGACCCCTGGGGTTACAGGTGTTCCCTACCCTGCCGGGAATGTATTGGGGGTGGCGGGGCCAGCACAGGCCCCTTTTCAGATGCCCGCGTTGTCTGTGGTCCCTGTTTCGGCCTTGCCAACGGCGGGATATTTTTTGCCACTGGGTGACCACCTGGCACAAGCCACCAGAGAAAAGATATGGCGGGGGGAGTACGTAGATATCTTCTCACTCTTAAACAGAGAGCCCACCAAGGAGGAGAGGGAGGGGCAGGACGAGAAGGATAAGGAGCAGGCACGTCGTCGCAAGCCACCACGTACCTGGGCCAACTGGCTGCCGGCTTATTTAATCTACATGGCAGTGTATTTGAGAGCGCGGCCGGATTTGGCTATTCCGATGGTCCAATATTTGGACAACATCTATAGGGCGATGGTCGATTTTCCGGGCCCCTCGTGGTTGGCTTATGACGAGGAATTTTGTATGCGGATTCCCCTGCACCCCGAGATGAGGTGGGATGAGCCGTGCCAGAGGCTTTGGCTTCTGTACATGACGCCCACGCACCCCGCGCCATGGGAGAGATACCATTGCGGACATGCGGTCCAGCGAGCGGCTCCAGCTCAGGTTCCCCGCCAGGTGGCGGGGCAGGGGGTTCCAGCCCGCCTGCTGTGCTGGACTTTCTTGTCCAATGGTTCCTGCAATAGGAAAAATTGCAAGTACAGGCATGAGTGTCCCACCTGTGCGGGTCCCCACGCAGCCTCTGCGTGTCCCAGGCATGGAGGGATGCGTGGCAGAGGGAAGGGCGGACAGTGGGCTGGCAAGACTGCCACAGATAGAGGTAGTGTACCAAAAGGCCCCCTCCCCAATTAATGTGCGTATGTTGGAGCGTTGGCTCGCATCGTACTCGAAGAGGGAAGATGCGGAGTATCTCCTTCGAGGCTTTCAGCAAGGGTTCCGGGTGATAGGTCCCCTCAGGATGCCCCCAATCTTTTATCTCTTAGGGGAAGGGAGGAGGTGGCTGCTGCCGACATTAGGAAGGAGGTTGATGCGGGCAGGGTCGCTGGCCCTTTCCCTGCACCCCCGTTCCCCAATTTTAAGGTATCACCCCTAGGCTTGGTTCCCAAAAAGTCCCTAGGCGAATTTCGCCTTATTCATCATTTGTCTTACCCGGCCGGGGATCGGTCAATGATGCTATCCCTGATGACCTTTGTTCGGTCAGGTATACATCCTTTGACCACGCGTTGCGCATGGTGCGCTCCTGCGGCCCGTGTGCCTTACTGGCTAAATGCGACATCAAGTCGGCTTTTCGCCTACTGCCGGTGCATCCGGCCGACTTCGAGTTGCTGGGTTTCAAATTTCGGGGCGAATATTATTTTGATAAGGCCATGCCTTTTGGCTGTTCCATATCATGCTCTGCATTCGAGCGTTTCAGTACCTTCCTGGAGTGGGCTTTCGTCCGCAGGTCAGGGTCCCGGTCTGTAGCCCATTACCTGGATGACTTTTTATTCGGGGGTGAACGGGGCTGGGACACGTGCACACGTCTCCTCAACACATTTCAGACGCTAATGGAGGAACTCGGTGTCCCTTTAGCGCCCGAAAAGACCGAGGGCCCATCTAACAAGCTAGTATTCCTGGGGGTGGAGATCGACACAGTAGCGCAGGCTTCTAGGTTACCGGGGGATAAGGTGTCCCGGTTAGTGGCCCTCATCTCGGATTTGCTGGCCAAGCGCAAGGCATCGCTGAGGGAACTCCAAGTCTTACATGGTCACCTCAATTTTGCCTGCAAGGTGGTCGCACCGGGCAGGGCTTTTGCTCGGCGCTTATGCGACGCCATGGCAGGGTTATCCAGGCCCCACCATAGGGTCAGGATTACCCGGGGTATCAGGGCAGACATGTTCGTCTGGTTACAGTTCCTGAGGGAGTTCAATGGGGTCTCATTTTGGAGGTCTGACCTCCTGGCTTCCCCAAATTTTCAGATCCAGTCTGATGCCTCAGGATCCCTGGGTTATGGGATGTACTTCAATGGGAAGTGGGCCTATGGTGGGTGGCCACCAGCCTGGGCAGGCACTGGTCGCCTGCGTGATCTCACATACCTTGAATTTTTTCCTATCCTGGGGGCTTTGATGCTGTGGGGCGAGGAATGGGCCAACTCGGTCGTGCATTTCTGGTGTGACAACGCTGCTGTTGTCCACATTGTCAATGCACAGACTTCCAAATCGCCCAGGGTTATGGACCTAGTGCGCCAGTTTGTGCTGCGCTGCCTGCGCCTCAACGTCTTGTTCAGGGCTAGGCACGTCCCAGGGGTTAATAATGATATTGCTGACGCTTTGTCCCGCCTGCAGATCTCCCGGTTCCGTGCCTTGGCCCCGGATGCGGAGGAATTTCCCTCGCCACTCCCGGACGAGATATGGACCATTGGCAGGGAGAGGTGAACCGGGCGATCGGCCTGTCACTGGCGCCCCGCACGCGTAAGGCGTATCAACAAGCGTTTAATTCTTATAGGGCGTTTTCTGCCCAATTTCACCTGCCAGAGACCTGGCCTATCCTGGTGGATCATGTTCTGCGGTTCATGGTTCACCTGCATTCTCAGGGCCTCGCACCTCGCACCATAGCATCCAAGCTCTCGGCGCTGGCTTTCATGGCCAAGGTGGGGGGTCATGTGGACAGCACCTCTGACTTCCGTGTGAGACATGTTTTGGAGGGGTGGGTGCGCGAGCGCGGGCGTTGCCCGGACGACCGGCACCCTATTTCCCCAGGGGTTCTTACCCAGTTGGCCCGGGGCTGGCCAGGCCTCTGTTTTGATCATTATGAGGCAGCCCTTTTTCATGCAGCCACAACGGTGGCATTTTTTGGAGCACTCCGCATCAGTGAACTTGTGATGCTGTCTAAGGCGGATGCAAGTTGTAGGGCACTGGAACTCGAAGATGTATATGTTGCCAAAGACTGGGCCCAGTTGAGGATACGCTCCTCTAAGACTGATCAGCAGGGCGCAGGCAGTGGTGTAAGACTGCTACGGTGTTCTTTGGCAGACATCTGTCCGGTTGGTGCCCTACAGGAGTTTCTTGCACTGCGTGGCACGCACCATGGCCCGTTTTTCTGTCACCAAGATGGGTCTCCCCTTACTAAATTTCAGTTTTGGAAGGTGACAGGCAGAGCCCTCGCCAGGGTGGGCCTACCAGGTGCCCGTTATGGCACACATTCATTCCGTATTGGGGCAGCCTCTACAGCAGCTGCTTTTGGGTACTCCGGGGCTGACATATGCAGCATGGGGAGGTGGGGTTCACAATGTTTTCAGTTTTATGTGCGCCCACTTCCGCCGTGAGTACCAATACAGTCACCTTACCTTCCTTTTTTCCTCAATTTTCTTACAGACCCTGGGTGTCGTATTACACCGGTGACAGTATGGCTGGTGGGCCACAGCTACGTGCAAAGGGCAGCGCGTTACGCTGCGGCGACAGAGTGGGGACCCCGACTGGGACTGGGTGAACACGCCAGTCTCACATGGCATGGTAAGCCTGGGATGTTGTGGCGGGAGCTGCTGCCTTTTCTTTTTTCAGGCAGAAGTGCTGCCCCGCCTGACATTCTCATCATGCACCTGGGGGGCAACGATTTGGGTCAGGTCACCGGCTTGTCGCTCAAGCATGCGATTTGCGAGGACCTCGCCTACTTGCACTACGTCTGGCCTCCCGCAACCCTGGTTTGGTCGGACATGGTCCCGCGCCATTCTTACAGGGGAGGAGTTGACCTCATGGCCCTTGACCGCGCTAGGCGCGCGGTCAATAGGGCGGTGGCGCGGTTCCTTGCTGACAAGGCTTGGGGACGGGTCAGTCGTCACCCCGCTATTGAACTAGAAAATTATGATTTGTATGCAGGGGATGGGGTCCATCTGTCGCGAGGAGGTATGGATCTCCTGTTGGGTGATTGGCGAGCAGGCCTGTTGACCGAGCTGACGGTCTGGGGGGGGGGGCGTCAGGCCTTCTGTGAAGCCCCTCCGTGTGGCGGGTAGCACTGGTAAGGTAAACAGTTATGACCCACAGGTATCTGGCAGGTTCGCTATTGACTGGACAACACTAGATAGGAATAAATTAGTTAAACGTTGTCCGGTCAACGACGAACCAGGCGACGGGGTGATGGCGATAGCTAACCAGCATGCATCACCCCGTGATTTCACGGATACGAGTCAGAGGGTGGGGTCATTAGTTAGATATTGACTACGGTCAACAATTTGTTTGTTGTCAACAAACAAATTGATACAAATTGATACATTGTAACCAATTGCCGTTGGCAATTTTGGGTGGTACCTTACCAGTGTTACTTCGGCCTGCTTGCCTTATGAATTATGATTGGTCGTTTTACCAATACAAATTTATAATTCGGACTAGGGCATGAATCAATAAATGTGGCCCAATGCCGTTATCCACTTTCAATGGTGTCTGAGTCCGTTATTGGGGGGTGCGCCTGCAAACAGGATACTTCCATGGTTTTCTCTTAAACACAGAGTTTTAAAAAATGAAATTGAGGCACACAAGGCTAAGACAGTAGACAATTAAGTGATTAAAGTGTAAAAAACAGTTCCATGAAAGATCACCATAATATGAAATGCAATCAGCAGATAATAGGGGAAATTTAAAATAGAATTATTACAGTAAGCCTGGCTTGCTAGCTGCCTTCTTCCCAGTCAGGGGAAGCAGTAATGCCAAGGGGAGTGCCTAGGGGGTGTTCATCCTCCAACAGGCAGAGCCCAACACTCCTCCCTGGCTCTGGTGGCTCCTCCTCTTCTAGGCTCTTGGATGTGCCTGGATTTTGGGAGGAGGGGACATGGCCAGGGGGTGGGGGTGGCCTGGGGGAGAGGGCGTGGCCCAAAATTTCACTTATTTTCATGTCCAAAACTTGACAG
This sequence comes from Bradypodion pumilum, assembly GCA_035047305.1. Taxonomy (NCBI): domain Eukaryota; kingdom Metazoa; phylum Chordata; class Lepidosauria; order Squamata; family Chamaeleonidae; genus Bradypodion; species Bradypodion pumilum. The sequence goes on from JAWDJD010000003.1 coordinate 262,449,124, forward strand.
GTATGCCAACTACTGCACTTGAGAAGAATACTATCAGAAATGCAGCTACCACATTACATGAGGTGCACCTAAACTACGATACTTTACCTTTTTTCGGACTACAACCAGCAGAAGGCCTTTTCGATGCTACAAGGTGAATTCAGGTCTTAACCTCATATGGTGGAGATCAGGAACAGAGTTAGAATAAGGCCAAACCATCTACTATTGCTTTCTAAACTGTGCCAGTGAGCCATTTGAGCATTCAGTCTTATATGTGCTACATTTCCCAGTCTAAATGTTTTGAAGTTACTGGAGGTGCTACCATTCATGCCCTTTGTCTTCCATGAACATACATTATATTCTCTGGAAAAGGACCATGACCCTTCTGTACACTGTTGACAATGACATTGTATGTAAAATTGCAGTTTGGCACAGGGTACCATATATACTCGAGTATAAGTTGGGTTTTTTAGCCCTCAAAATGAGGTCCAAAAATGGGACTCAACTCATACTTGGGTCAACGTAAACACTCAAAAACATACCCACACAAATATCTAAATTAATTTATTTTGCTGTATTTTCATGTATTTTAATTATTGAAACTCACTAGCAGCTGTTGCATTTTCCACCCCAACTTATACTTGGGTCAGTCTATTTTCCTAGTTGTAGACGTCCAAATTAGGTACCTTGACCTATATTTGGGACGACTTATAGTCGAGTATATATGGTAACCATTAATGTAGAAAGAAACAAGTGAAGTTGTATATCGTTAGAAATATTTTAAAGAATATAGAAAAATCAGTAGAATTGTATGAAAGAAGTACAATGTTGCTCATAGACATTGCCAGTAATAAAGTTATTTGTAAATAATCCTTCTAACTTTTTTTTAATCTTGTTTTTATCACATGGTTTCGGGCTCTGCTAGACTACCCTTCCACTTAAAATCATTAAATTGAAATAGCCTCAGAAGATGAACTTGCTCTCCCATTACACGCATCTCAAAGTTTTCCTTCGTGTACAAAATCCATCTTCCTCGCTGCTTTCAAATACCGTAAAGAAGAAAAAACTTTACACAAAAGAAAAGGAAACAAAAGAATCTGCTTTTCTTTTCTTTGGAAATAAAGGACAGTTCTTTGAGCAGCTGACAATTTTTAAAAGCCAGAGTTTCATAACTCCAGGCATTCATAGACAATACTGGAGTAGTTAGCCTCTACAAGATTAAAACAGCAGAAGCCCATGGGAGCCTAAACACCTTTCCTAAAACTACACCACTATCCTGAAGCTATAAAAGAAAACACAAAAAAATTGTAGTGACAAACCAGAACCAGAGAACAGGAACTGAGTCCAGAAATCTGCTTTGTGCCCAGCTCTTTTTGACAGTTTCTTCACTTTTATTCTTAACCTGTCTGCTAGTTGTCCATAGATATCTGTAAATGATTAAAAGGCATTGTTCCCATCTCACACTTTATGACAGATTTCTACTTACTATAGCTTTTATTTTACTCAACAGAAACACAGATTATTATCAATTTAACTTCTTTCCCAACTACCCTATTTGTTCCTTTGGCTTTTGTTGTTGTTTAGTAGCACAGTTGATTCCAACCCCCTGCGACCCCATGGACCATTGCATGCCAGGCACCCTTATCCTCCACCTTCCTCCTCAACCCGCCCAACTCTGTGCCAGTTGCATCAACAATACCATCTAGCCATCTCTTTTTCTGCCACCCCCTCCTCCTTTTGCCCTCTACCTTTCCCAGCATCAAGGCTTTCTCAAGTGAATCCTCTCTTCTCATTTGATGTCCAAAGTACTTTAGCTTCATCTTCACTATTTGACCTTCCAAGGAGCAATCAGGGTTGATTTCTTCTAAGATCGACATTTGTTCTCCTCGCTGTCCACGGGACTCTCAAGCCGCTCCTCCAACACCACATTTCAAAGGTGTCTATTCTTCTGTGCTCCACTTTCCTTATGGTCCAGCTCTTACAACCATACATTACCTCCGGGAATAACATTGCTTTGACTATCTGGACATTTGTTTGCAAGATGATGTCCCTACTTTTCACTATGTTCCCCAGGTTGTCTTCCAAGAATCAGTCAACTTTTTATTTCATGGCTGCAATCACCATCTGCAGTGATTTTGGATCCTAAGAAGGTAAAATCTGTCACTGCTTCTACTTTTTCCCCTTCTATTTTCCAGGAAGTGATAGGGCCTGTTGCCATTACAGTAAAACCCTGACAAACAAATGCCTTGAGTTACATAAAATTCGACTTACAAAATGATTTTATGCTAATACCATGTCCCAATTTGCACAATTTTCTATGGGTTTGCTTCAAGTTACATAAATATTCTTTTTCCTATGGGTTTTCTTCAAGTTACATAAAAATTCATTTCCCTATGGGTTTGCTTCAAGTTACATAAAATTTTCATTTTCCCTATGGGTTTGCTTCGAGTTACGTGAAAAAATATTTTTTCCTACGGGTTTGTTTCGAGTTATTAAAAAAATCAATTTTAGCGAAAGCCTACAGAACGGGCTTTTTTCGTAAGTAGGGGTTTTACTGTATCTTGGTTTTCCTGATGTTGAGTCTCAAGCCAGCTTTGCACTCTCTTCTTTCAACCTAAACAGGAGTTTCTTTAGGTCTTCCTCACTTTCTGCCTTTAGGGTAGTATCATCTGCATATCTCAAATTGTTGATGTTTCTCCCAGCAATTTTAATCCTTTGTCTTAGCCCAAACTTTACCATTTACTTATTAAAGCAAAATCCAATGGTATAGTCCCATTTCATCTCAGTGTTTCCCAGGATCCTCTGTACACACTGAATCTCTCTGCTAGGAAACCCTTTGCAGCACTTTTTTGTGTTTTTGTTTGTACAGTTTGCCTCAGTTTCAGTTATCCATGGGTCCCATAGTGAAAATCTCTGAAATGTTTCTTTCCAAGGTGTATTACCATTGGAAGGTCAAATAGTAAAGATGAAGCTAAAATACTTTGGACATCAAATGAGAAGGAAGGATTCACTTGAGAAGGCATTGATGTTGGGAAAGGTGGAGGGCAAAAGAAGAAGGGGGAGGCCAAGGATGAGATGGCTAGATGGCATTGTAGACACAATGGGCACAGAGCTGGGAGGGCTGAGGGGGATGGTGGAGGACAGAGGCGCCTGGAGAACTATGGTCCATAGGGTCGCAAAGGGTCGGAACCAACTGTGCGACTGAACAACAAAAATTACCAGAGCTGACCACTAGAGCCCACTATCTACAATGCAGAAGGATTATTTCCTGGAGAATTGTTTCCTGAATAGACCTGAAAGACCAAGGGAGCATTTACAGCACACACACCCCTACTTGTATGACTCAAGAATATGGACTATAATATGGGATTTGTTACTTTCCATGATTTCAAATATCTGCAGAATATCTTGGAACATATCCCTCATGGGTAGGAGGAGCAACCTGTAATTTGTTTAGCATCATGCAGGTCTACAACAGGAAGGAAAGAAAAAGATTTAAGCACATTTTCAACTGATATTTTTTTCAATTTCATTTATGCTTTAATATAATCAGCAGCCAGTTTTTTGTTGTTGTTCAGTCGCACAGTCGATTCTGACCCTTTGCGACCCTATAGACCATGGTCCTCCAGGCACCTCTGTCCTCCACTATCCTCCTCAGTCCACCCAACTCTGTGCCTACTGCGCCCACGATGCCATCTAGCCATCTCATCTTTGGTCGCCCCCTTATTTTTTTGTCCGCCACCTTTCCCAGCATCAAGGCCTTCTCAAGTGAATCCTCTCTTCTCATTTGATGTCCAAAGTACTTTAGCTTCATCTTTACTATTTGACCTTCTAAGGAGCAGTCAGGGTTGATTTCTTCTAAGATTGACCTATTTTTTGTCCTTGCTGTCCAGGGGACTCTCAAAACTCTCCTCCAACACCACATCTCAAAGAGATCTATTTTTCTGCGTTCAGCTTTCCTAATGGTCCAGGTCGCACACCCATACATTACCGCTGGGAAAACCATTGCTTTGACTATGTGGATTTTTGTTTTCAAGGTGATGTCTCTACTTTTCACCATGTTCCCCAGGTTTCTTACAGCTTGTCTCCCCAGAATCAGTCGTCTTTCTATTTCATGGCTGCAGTCACCATCTGCAGTGATCTTAGATCCTAAGAAAGTAAAATCTGTCACTGCTTCTACTTCTTCCCCATCTATTTCCCAGGAACTGATTGGGCCTGTTGCCATTATCTTGGTTTTCTTGATATTGAGTCTCAAGCCAGCTTTTGCACTCTCCTCCTTCAAACCAATCAAGAGATTCTTTAGGTTTTCCTCACTTGTGGACCTGGTTACAGCAGAACAGTAGACCTTTTATTTCTGGACAAGCCTTGGCAATCCTACACTGCTTTCTGATTCAAGAGACCATAGATAAAATAACATCCAAACATGTATTGGAATAAGAATCAGATATAATTATTTCCTTCTTGGATCTTGAATTGTGCCACAAACATTGAACCATGACTATTACTTTATAAGATACAATTGTCAAAGTCACAATTTGATTACACTCTAAACCAGTGTTCCCCAACTTTTGGGTTTTGGACTTCAATTCCCAGAAGCCTGAGTCATTTCCCCAAAGCACTGATCAGCCAATGTACTGACTTAGGCTTCTGGGAATTGAAGTCCAAAACCCAAAGGAATACTGCTCTAAACCACCAATCCTTGTTGGAAAGAAGTTCTACAGCCAGCCTTATCAGGTATATAGAGATGCAGATGCTGCCATCTGTTGATCCTACTACCATGCACATGGCCTATGGTACTTTGATACCAAGAATCAGGGCCGGATTTAAACATAGGCTACATAGGCTGCAGCCTATGTGCCCGCACCACAAAGGGGTTCCACGTGATTCTACGTCAATTTTTAAAATCAGGTTTTTTGTTTTAGTAAATAAATAGTATAAAAGTTTGGTGATCATAATCATCATTTATCATTTGCATTTGGTTTAACTTAATGTGGTGTTTGGGTGTTTGACCAGCCCAACAAGAATAGCTGACTGTCTGCCAGTCGGAAGTTTTGCGAAGGTGACAGAAAGCACGGAGCAACTGTTTCATATTAAGACGTTTTCAATACAGCAAGGTAAAGTTGTAGTAAGTTTTTTTTATATTTTTTGATTTTTCCATTTAATCTACTATTATGGACCGCTACAAAAATACAAAATAATCGACATAAAAAGAAAGAGGCATGTTCAAAATTGAAGTTGATCAAAAACAGGCTTCGAACCTCCATGTTAGAAGACAGGCTCAACGCTTTAGCTTTACTCAGCATTGAAAGTGACATTTTAAGACAACAAAATTATGAAGATATTATAAGTAGCTTCATTAGTAAGAAGTGTAGGCATAAACTAATTAGCCATTAAGATTATGTGAGTGTGACACTTTGGTTATAGTTAGATTATGTATGTTGTATAGGTTAAGTAAATTTTGCTTGTTCATTACATTCCTTTTTGCTATCTTGCATTTTGCATTTTTAACATGTTTACTTAAAATTACGATATGTTATTTTTAAAACCGTAATACTCATATTTACATATTTAGAAACATAGACTTGAATCTCAACTTTGTATTCTTTTTTAATAATACAGTTGTTTGTAGCAATGTTAATAAATCATGTTAAATACCATTCATATATATTACCTTAATGATGTTCAGTTCTTTTCATTTTTCTCATCTCATGAATTCATCTAATTCTAAATACTGTATAGGAATGTCATACTTAAATGTTCTATAATTTAATAACAAACTTTAAACATTTATTTTTCAGTTTTTAATTGGATAATTGCTGAAAATCTGGTTTTTGTAGGTTAATTTTGAAAAAAATACTTTCCCCGGTAGGGCCCACGCCACAGGTTCAGCCTGGGGGCCCACAGATCCTAAATACGGCACTGCCAAGAATAAGCTTTTTGTGAATGTGTCCTTTTCATTAATCTGATCCTTTTTCCTGTGTTAATGGCTAATGTCATTCAAATACAACACTTTTGAGCACATAAACATTATCAGCTCAAAATAATAATGCTGACAAAGTCAATAATTACTTTGATCAGAACACATATTTGTCGAGCTCATTAAACATGGCTATAAAATCCCACGTGGTGGAATATTAAATTTCAAAATTCATTCTGAAATCTGTTGATCTCAAAGGTGCCACAAGATTGGGGGGGGTGGGGTGGGGGTTGCTTCATTTCCCCCCCTTATACAATCTTATACTTCACAATCCAGTTACTCATACTGGTTCAGTGGTTTTGCAACTTGGTTCAGTAGTGTTGCAACTCCTGAAAAATCACAAACTTCATGATTTTAGAAAAGGGGGTACATTTATCCTCTCAAATGATCAGATTTTGTTTTCTAAAATAATTTGAAAGTTTCCTGTTATCATTTTCACTAATATTTTATTATAATTTAAGGAGTGGATGTGAGGAGATACAACTGGTTTTGCTAAAGAAAAGTCACTTTGATAATACCCTAAGAAAACAAACATGAAAGCATAATTAATGCTATCTGCCCAATCGTCTAACAGTATAAACAGCCCAAGCCCAGTAAATGTGCTCCACAGTCTGCAAAATGCAAACAGATCTAATGAAAGGAATCTTCAGCACATTGTTTATAAAGTTTGGATTGATCTTTTCTTAATACAAACTATCAGCAAAACAAACCAGAAACGTTTGAATCTTTTGCCACTATGTCTGACTTTTTGTACACTATTTTTTATTCATTCAATACCCATGATCACAAATAAATGGTATACTCAGTCATCTGCTGCATATAAAAAGACAGGGAAATGTGCTATATTTAATTTGTTTCAGGGGTTAAAACATGGTGTGCTATATGCACCAATGCAGTTATTACTGAAATCAATCTTATTTGTGCAAATAGGCTGATGTGAGGAGATTGTGGCAAAGGGAAGATTTCAGGAACACCTTTATGTTTTGAAAAATTTCATACCACAATTTCATATAATTAAGACGTAGAGCTAGGTTTTATTTTGTTCAAACTATGACTTTTAGAGCAATGAGAAGAAAACCCACAATCTCTTTCAGAATCACTTTGTAATTTCATGTTATATTGCTTGCAAAACCACCTATTCATATGAAATTATTTCCACGAGTAAGCTAGCTGCAAGAACATCTGTATCATTACCTAAAGGCTTAAATCCTATGTTCTTTTTTATGAATGTACATTATTTACCTAGGATACATAAATATTTGGCTCCCTTGCTGATGTTGGCAGATAGGAAACTTACATACTTTCTAAAGCTGTGTGTATGTCAGAGAGAAAGAGTTCTTAGATATCACTGCTAATTCAGGAAAAGCCTAAGACATGTAACATCCTGTAAGCTCAAAAATTACATGAATTGGCTCTTATAATTTCAAATGCAATACAAGGTAGGAACACAGAGTCATTTATGAGATATTCATCTAATAGATCTGGCTAAACTGTGTGCATTCTTTTTCTCATATATATATATATAAAATGCAGCCCAATTCCTGCTTATAAAAACCATATTCAAGATTTCAACATTTTCTCCATATGCACTTAAAGTGTAAAAATTGAGTAAAGATTCAGTATGGGGGGGTACTTACTTTATTTCAGCTATCAATACTGTTTTCGTAATTATTAATGTTGTTTTTATTGTTTTGCTATGTTTTTACATAACTAAATTTTCTGTTTGCAAAGAAGTAGCCATATTAGTCAGTTTCACAAATTGGAGAAAGAAAAAAGAAAAGAAAAAAATCAACAAAACACTGTAACACTTTAATGACTAACAATTTTGAAAAGCTCACATTGAAATAAAATAGTTTTTACAGCTGTAATATTTTTCTCTTTCTTTTCTTGTGACAACATATTTATATTTATATATTGTTCACAGAGGCAGGGGAACTAGAGACCAAATTTATTTGTTTGTTTGTTTGTTTGTTTGTTTATTCAGTTTGTAAATAAATTTGGTCTCTAGTTCCCCTGCCTCTGTGAACAATCGACATGCGACTCTGGGTGGCGTACATAAAATCCTGTTGTGTTCTGATGGTTTTACTGTACACATGGATTGCAATGTATCTGAGTCAATGTAACCTTGCCTATAGCAACAATGTAACCTTCAGCTGTATCATATAAGCCCTGTAATAGGACGCGAGCTAATGACCACCAGCTGGCAGCAGCGAGCGTCCAAGCTCTCTTGGTCCGAACTCATCAAAGGCAACAGCGCGGGAAGTTTTCCCGCCACTACCTACACCTGGACAAGAAGGGCGTGACCTGCAATGACGTCACGCAGACAGTAGCCAATGGGCTACCATGGCACCACGTTCAAATGTATTACTGCTGTATATAAAGAGCTATTGATCCGCCATTACCTCATGTTCCCTCTGTCCACGATGCAATAAACCTGAGTTAACCCAGCCCGAGGCTGTGTCCCGTGTCTTGGTTTGCATACACCAAATTGGCGACGAAGGTGGGATGATGGATCCCCACGGAACAGCCAGGGCTCAGAGCGGTTTCAACATCACCAAACCGCAGGACTGGGAGCTGCTTGAGATGGACTTCCAGGCGGCACTGGTGGAACTCAGAGTCAAACAAGACGACGAGGAGAGGAAGAGGGCCATCCTCACCAGAATGCTCGGGATGGAAACCAAGCGGACGCTGGTGGGCATAATCGCTCCGAAGAAGGTGAGCGACTTTAAGGCGAGCGAAATCATGAAGCTGCTGCGAGAGCGGTTCTGCCCCTCGAGGGCAATGTTTCCCGCTCGGAGCGCGTTTTGGAGGCGAGTCCAAGCGCCAGACGAGTCGGTTGAGGCATTCGTGGCCGCCATGAGGATAGCCGCCGCCCCCTGTAAATGGGGCGACATCCTGGAGATGATCCTCAGGGACGGCGTGTTATGTGGCCTGAAAGACAAGGAGGTGCAGCGCAGCTTGATGAATAAGGAGCCGCCACCCACGCTGGCCGAAGTCATAGAGGCCGCGGAAGCCGCAGAGTCCACGAATGCCGGAGTGGACGAGATGCATCAGTGGCGTGAGTGGCGTCCTAAAGCCGGCAAGGCGGAAAATTCGGTGCACGGGAAGGCCGGACAGTCGGTGCACGCGACTCGGCGGGCCTCAAAGTCGTCTACGGAAGGCAGCGACGGCGAGGAGGTCCAGAAGGTCCGGAAGGGCGGTCGACGCTGCGAGGGTTGCGGAGCGGCCCACGAGCGCGCGAGATGCCCGTTCAGGAAGGCCGAGTGTTACACCTGCGGCCGTCGGGGGCACATCGCCAAGGCGTGCAGAAAGCGGAAAGAGGGCCGGAGGCAATCACAAGACCGCGCGGCCAGGCCGGACCGTCCAGCAAGGCCCAAAGATGGCGCCCAGACCACGAGGAAGCAGGACGGCGTGGGCCGCGTCTCGGACAGCAGCGAGGACGACGCCTCAGTGTTCAGCGTGTCCGCGGGACAGTCCCATTACTTCGTTGAGGTATTAGTACAAGGGGCCCCTATTAAGATGGAAATTGACTCGGGGTCCTCCTTTTCCATAATTCCCCAAAAAGAGTTCCTGAAAATCGACCCCCACGTGCGGCCAAAGCTTAAAGCGTTGAGGTCCACACTACGGGACGTACAGGGAAACAACATTCCGGTATTGGGGGTTGGGAAGTTTCGGGTCAATTTTAAGAGACATTCTGCGGAACTGCCCCTAGTTGTCCTGAAAGGGGGAAGCTGTAGCCTCCTGGGAACACAGTGGTTTCAGCCCTTAGGGTTGTTCATAGGGGGGGTCCATACCGTGGGGGGAGACCCAATACAAGCGGTTTGCGATGCGCATCCCGCCGTTTTTGAGAAAGGACTCGGAAAGTTCAAGGGACCCCCTGTAGCTTTCGACATAGACCCGGAGGTCCGCCCGATAAGACTCAAACCACGCAGGGTGCCGTTTGCACTCAAGGACAAGATAGAGGCGGAATTGGACAAACTGGTGGGCCAGGGGATTCTTATTCCTGTTGATTCCGCGGAGTGGGAAACTCCAATTGTAACGGCTCTAAAGGCTAACGGGGAGGTGCGCATTTGCGCAGATTATAAGTGTACAATTAACAAGGCGATCCGCCCTAATGCATACCCGGTGCCAGTGATAAGCCACCTTTTGGCCAGGCTAAATGGGGGAAAGTGTTTCGCTAAGCTCGATTTGGCACAAGCCTATCAGCAACTTCCTGTGACCCCCGCCACGGCCGCGGCACAAACGATAGTTACACATAAGGGAGCGTTCCAGGTGTCGCGGTTACAGTTCGGCGTGAACTCGGCACCCGGTCTTTTTCAATCGCTCGTGGAACGCCTCCTAAAGGGCCTGGAGGGGGTGTTGCCTTATTTTGATGACGTGTTGATAACAGGGGGGAGTGAGGCTGAACTAGCGAAAAGGTTGGACAAGGTACTGACCGTGTTCGAGAAAGCGGGGCTGAGATTGAGGAAGGATAAATGTGTTTTTTTCGAAACAGAGGTCGAGTTTTTAGGGTTCCGAATCACACCCGAGGGGATTAAGCCGTCTAAATCCAAGGTAGCAGCCATTAAAAAGGCCCCTCGCCCCACATCCAAGACCGAGCTGCAATCTTTCCTGGGGCTTCTAAATTTTTACCATACATTCCTCCCGCGGAAGGCGTCCGTGGCCGAACCGCTCCATCGGTTGCTGAAAAAGGAGGAGCCGTGGCTGTGGGGTGACGAGCACGAGAGGGCGTTCAAGGAGCTAAAGCAACTCCTAACATCTGAGGCAATCCTGACGCATTTCGACCCCAAACGGCCTGTGGTCCTAGTTTGTGATGCATCCCCGGTGGGGGTGGGGGCGGTGCTTTGCCACGTGTTGGAGGACGGAAGGGAGGCCCCGGTAGCGTTTTACTCAAGGTCCCTGTCCCAAGCGGAGCGAAATTACGCACAAACCGACAGGGAAGCATTAGCAATAGTATCGGGGACCAAAAAATTTCACGATTTTTTGTATGGCCGCCCGTTCAAAATCGTGACCGATCACAAACCGCTGTTAGGGATTTTCACGGCACACAAACCAACGCCGCAGATCCTGTCCCCGAGAATGCTGCGATGGGCTATTTTCCTCAACGCGTACCAACATGAGTTGGAGTACAGGCCCGGAAAGGAGATCAGCCATGCTGATGCGCTTTCGAGATCCCCTTTGCCATTGTCGGACGCCCAAAAGGCGAGAGCAGAAAAGGATCGCCAGGTGTTGCTAATTGAGGTTTTAGACGCTCCCCCAATAGTGCCAGCCGACATTGCTAGGGCGACAGGCAAGGACAGGACACTGGCGAAGGTTTGCTCATGGGTGCAAAAGGGGTGGCCGGGTTCGTCCCCGAGTACGGAGTTCGACCCGTTCTTTAGGAAAAAGCTAGAGTTGTCCCTAGAGAGGGGGTGCCTTCTGTGGGGCCAACGGGTGGTGGTCCCTGCGCCCCTGCGGACGAGGGTGCTCGAACTGCTGCACGTCAGCCACCCGGGCATAGTTCGTTCAAAGGCGCTGGCCCGGAGTTATTTCTGGTGGCCGCAGCTGGACACGGATATTGAGCACATGGTTGGCACTTGCGAGGCTTGCCAGGGGTCCCGCCCTGAGGCGGCCCGTCTTCCACATAGGGAATGGGACACAGCACGGGGACCATGGTCCAGGGTGCACGTAGATTTCGCTGGCCCATTCCGAGGATCCATGTTTCTCCTAGTCGTGGATGCGTTCTCCAAGTGGCTGGAGGTTATCCCGGTAAAAAGCACGTCCTCCGCCACGACAATTAGCCGGCTACGGAGAGTCTTTTCCACGTTCGGTTTACCCGACACTTTAGTCAGCGATAACGCTAGTTGTTTCACCTCCGCTGAGTTCGGGGCATTCATGGAGACAAACGCCATTCGGCACATCACGTCCGCACCGTTTCACCCGGCCACGAATGGCCAAGTGGAACGGTTGGTGCGTACAACAAAGGAGGCGCTGCGGCGCATGGGCCCGGGGGACCTGAATCACCAAGTGTGCCAATTCCTCTTAGCGTATAGGGTGACCCCTTTGGCATCCGGCTACTCGCCGGCAGAGCTCTTGATGCGGCGAAAACTGACCACGCTCCTGTCCAGGCTAGACCCAACGAGAGTCGAGGATAAGGGGAAAAACGTGGGGTTGGCAGTCTCGAAAGGTTTCGCTGCCGGTGACCCTGTTCACTGCAGGAACTATTCCAGCGCAGGGCCAGCCTGGGTACCAGGGACGGTTGTGGAACAGACGGGGCCAGTGTCGTACCGGGTCGAGACGAACACCGGCCTCCTCTGGAGGAGGCACGCAGATCAACTGAGGCACCGAGTGATTGGGCCAGTCAGTGGAGCTCAGCAACAGGATTCAGCGTTAGGGTTCTCCCCCACCCGCTTAACCCAAGGGGGAGACAGCAGTGGACAACAGTCCCAAGCATGGGGGGAAGGAAGCAGAAGCAGCGGCCCCGACTCGTATCCCTTTGATACGCCAGCTCTAGCAGGGGCCGGGGAAGGGGGAGAGGAGTTCGCGACCGCTGCCCCCGATAGTGATTTTGATTTTGATTTGGCGAGCCGGGGGGGTTTTCAGGAGTGTTCCCCCACCCATCCAAGCGAGAAGAGGGGTTTTTCGTTAGCCCCCAGTGCCCCCGGTTCCTCCCTAAGAAAGAGCACACCTCCCAACAGCGCCGCGGAGCCGCGGAAAGTCACTAACGAGTCTCCCTCTCATATTGCAGGACAGGAGACCAGGGGACAAAGAGAAGGTAGCAATCCCAGGGAGAGGCAGCCCGCACCGAGACCCCAGCGTGTTCGAAATAAGCCATCTTGGCTGAGAGACTTTGTCTCATAAGGGGGGGGGAGTGTGTTAAGGTGGGCTCGAGACTTTGTCTCGTCCTAGGGGGGAGGGATGTTGTGTTCTGATGGTTTTACTGTACACATGGATTGCAATGTATCTGAGTCAATGTAACCTTGCCTATAGCAACAATGTAACCTTCAGCTGTATCATATAAGCCCTGTAATAGGACGCGAGCTAATGACCACCAGCTGGCAGCAGCGAGCGTCCAAGCTCTCTTGGTCCGAACTCATCAAAGGCAACAGCGCGGGAAGTTTTCCCGCCACTACCTACACCTGGACAAGAAGGGCGTGACCTGCAATGACGTCACGCAGACAGTAGCCAATGGGCTACCATGGCACCACGTTCAAATGTATTACTGCTGTATATAAAGAGCTATTGATCCGCCATTACCTCATGTTCCCTCTGTCCACGATGCAATAAACCTGAGTTAACCCAGCCCGAGGCTGTGTCCCGTGTCTTGGTTTGCATACACCAAAAATCCCCAACAGTTAAAGTTTAGAAACCCCTAAAATTAAAAAAAAAGTACACTGAAAAACTGCCTCCCACCCGCACCAATTAAAAATCAAGTTAAAAACTTTTAAAAGCATGGGTGATCCTGCTTTAAATGAGCCAGGGGCTGGTGGTGGTTGTAACCTCTATACTTCCCCACACATGCCCTGCCATCCAGGTTTTCAGCTCTTTCCTGAAGGGCAGCAGCTCCATCGGGAGACGCAGTTCAACTGGCAGAAGGTTCCATAGGGCCGGAGTGGATACCGCAAAGGCGAGCCTCTCTAGCAGTTGGTATTTTTAAAGAGCCCCTCTGGTCCTCTCTAGTGAGACAGGCAGATGTCCTTGGGGTGATGCGGTCTCTTAAGTATCCTGGCCCCCTACTATGTAGGGCTTTAAATGTAATTACCAGTACTGTACATTGAATTGCACCCGGAGGCACACTGGCAACCAATGCAGCTCCCGTAGCAGGGATGAGGCACAGGCATAATGCCCGCACCCCATCACTACATGGGTAGCTGCATTCTGAACCAGCTGCAGCCTCCAAATGGTCATCAAGGGCAGCCCCATGTAGAGTGCATTACAATAATCAAGTCTGGAGGTGACCAGAGCGTGTGTGTGTGCAAAAAGTCCCGGTCCAGGAGCGAGCGTAATTGGTGAATGACACGAAGTTGTGCAAAAGCCCTCCTGACCACGACTACCACTTGCTCTTCGAGCAGTAGTCATGAGTGCAGTAGGACCCCCAAATTACACACCAGGTCTGTCTGTTGCAAAAAAGCCCCATCCAGTTACAAAGATGGTAGTTCCCAGGATAACGCAGGGGCCCTGACCCACAACCACTCAGTCTTGCCAGGATTCAGTTTTAGCCCATTGTCCCCCATCCAGACCTTTACAGGCTCTAGACACCTGGATAGGACTTCAACTCCATCGTTTGGATCACCAAGGGCCGAGATGTGTAGCTGAGTATCATCTGCATTTTGATGGTCTCACTCAGAGGCTTCATGTAGATATTAAATAGGAGAGGTGAGAGCACCGAGTCCTGAGGCACCTCATATTGGAGGAGCCTAGAGCTGGACCTCTCACTCTCCAACCACACCGACTGGGTCCAGCCCTTCAGAAATGAGGAAAACCAGGCCCACACCGTGCCCTGGATCCCCAATCTTTGGAGCCGTTCCAGAAGGATATCATGGTCAATGGTATCGAAGGCTGCTGAGAGGTCAAGAAGAGCAAGGACAGATGGATGACCTCCATCCCGCTCTCACCAGAGATCATCCAGCAATGTGACCAATGCAGTCTCAGTACTCTGAATTGCCAACATTCACTAGATCATGGAGAAAGCAAGGGAGTACCAGAGAAATGTCTACTTCTGTTTCATTGACTAAACCAAAGCCTTTGATTGTGTGGACTACAAAAACTGTGGCAAGTCCTTAAAGAGATGGGAGTACCAGACCACCTCATCTGTCTTCTGAGAAATCTGTATGTAAATCAAGAAGCGACAGTTAGGGCAGGATACGGAACAACTGATTGGTTTAGAATAGGAAAAGGAGTATGACAAGGCTGTATATTGTCACCCTGCTTATTTAACTTATATGCAGAGTGCATCATGCATCATGCAGGGCTGGAAGAAGCACAGCTGGGATTAAGATTGCAGGGAGAAATATCAACAACCTGCGATGTGCAGATGATACTACCCTAATGGCAGAAGTGAAGAAGACCTAAAGAACCTTTTGATGAGGGTGAAAGAGGAGAGTGCAAAAGTTGGCCTGAAACTCAACATAAAAAAACCCCACAAGATCATGGCATCTGGCCGCATCACTCCCTGGCAAAATGAAGGGGAGGAAATGGAAGCAGTGACAGACTTCACCTTTTTGGGATCTAAGATCACTGCAGATGGTGACTGCAACCATGAAATAAAAAGACACTTACTTCTTGGGAGGCAAGCTATGGCAAACCTAGGCAGCATAATAAAAAGTAGAGACATCACTGTGGCAACAAAAGTCCACATAGTTAAAGCAATGGTCTTCCCAGTAATAATATATGCCTGTGAGAGCTGGACAATAAGGAAGACTGAGCACAGAAGAACAGACGTTTTTGAACTGTGGTGCTGCAGGAGACTCTTGAGAGTCTCCTGGACTGCAAAGAGATCAAATCAGTCAATCCTAAAGGAATTAAATCCGGACTCCTCCTTGGAAGGACAGATACTGAAGTTGAAGCTCACGTACAGGTACTTTGGCCACCAAATGACAAGAGAGGAATCACTGGAGAAGGCCCTGATGCTTGGAAAGATCAAAGGAAAAAGGAGAAGGGGACAGCTGAGGGTGAGATGGCTAGATGGTATCATCGACGCGGTGGGCGTAGCTCTGGATGGAGTACGGAGGATGGCAGATGACAGAGGATCCTGGTGCATGGTGGTCCATGGTGTCGCAAAGGGTCAGACTCGATTGTGCAACTGAACAACACTGTTCACACTGTAATGTATTTCAGAAAGGTGGCATGGAAAAAGTTAAATAAATAATAAAACAGATAATGTTTCATTCATAATTATGGTTTAACCCTACTACAGGGGTTGAATAATCTTTATGAGAGCATGTGCCCAAATCAGTGATAATCTGCTAAAAAGAATTCCTCCACTCCCATGGTAATTGTGAGCAGTACAGTAAACCCCCAGTTAATGACGTTTCTTGGTTCCCAACGTCGTGTCGGTAACCAGGAAACGTTGTTAACCGGGAAATCCCGGTTAACGGCAGAAAAAAACTGGCTCCCTATGGAGAGGTGAAAAGGACACCAACAGATAATGATGTCATTAACCGAGAGGTGATGGTCACTCCTGGATAACGACATCGTTAACTGAGAGAGTCCTTTTTTTAAAAAAAGGACACGTTGTTAACCAAAAATGATGTTGTCCAAAAGCATCTTAACCGGGGGTTTACTGTATATCATAATTTATTATTTTTATATTTGTATTTTGCAAAAAAAAAAAATGGAGAAAGAGAACAAAATGCTTGAAAAAGCAAGCAAGAGAAACCTTCATTTGCTCCTTGTCTTCACACACACGTGTAATAAAGCATGATGAGAGCCATAGGTTCACCAGTCTGCCCTAGATGCATCTAAACTAAAGCTGGACAGCCTGGTTCATTGGATCCAGAGTCCAATGAGTGGGACGTTCTTTTTCTCAATGCTTTCTCTAAAGCCATTGTTTGCTTCCTTAAAGTGCTTCCTCCAGTTCTCCCAAATTGTTTCAATAATGCTTGCACTTCCCCACTATTACTATTTGCATTGCAAAAATGTACACATTAATTGGACCCACACAATGTTTTGGTTTGAAAGGCTTAAAATTCTAGTACTAATACATGTAATATATATATTCTATATGTAACACAGAACTGTAAATACAACAATTCCGACATGCTTTTGTGAACCACTTTTACAAAAAAATATAACCTTTTTTTGTTACATTTCAACTGTTTTATTATTTTTTAAACTCTTGTAAAATGGGGGTGGTGCCATACCTGTCAACCCGCGGCTCTGGAAAAAATGGGACCTGCGCAGATCGCTTGTGCACAGGTCGCTTTCCACGCATGCGTGGAAGGGCTCTGCTGCTTGTGTAGGGGCTGCGCAAGCGGTGGAGCGCTTCCATGCATGTGTGGAAAGTGTTTCCCCCGCTGCCAAATTACGAGGTTTTGGCAGCACGGGGCGGGTTATGACATTAATCAGCGTCAAATTCCGTGGTAATCCCGGCCAAATTGGGATGGTTGACAGGTATGAGTGGTGCAGCAGAGACAGGAGGACTAACAATAAATAGCCCGAGGAATGAAGAAACATTTTTGTCAATTCCTCTTTTCCTGCGCAGATCCACGCCAACAAACTCATCTCTCATAGGACTGGGAAAGTGTTCAGAACAGTGTGGGAAATGGTGCTGCAAGAAGGTGTAATTGCTAAAAGTAGTCCCTTCCATCAGCAATAACCTGGATCTCAATAGCTCTTGGGGGAAAAAAATCCAATCCAATCTATTCATACTAATGTCTCCTTCCCTCCCTTGCATTGATGCAGGAACTTCTCATGAGGGAGCAGGTCATTTCTTCCTTTGTAGTTGCTACACAAACATCATAAAGACTGGTAAAAGCAGAACAACCTCTGAGGAGTGCTGTTCTACTTGGGAAATAAAGTGCATACTCCTCACGCGCCATGTTTGTTAACAGAATCACTGGGGTATTTCTGAAGGCCTCAAACAGATCTTTTGGAAGTGCCGGAGGCATATGGCCCATGAGTTCTTTGCATTGCCCACACCTGACCTAAAAAGTGATATGAAGATCATAGGAACACTTAGTACATTAAATATTTTGCAATCCATAATCCTCTGATTATAAAGACCACAACAAGCTTTAGTATTTTGTAATCTATTATTATTTTTTACTACTATAGAAAGTTATTGTACACCACCCAGAGTAAGAAAAACACCCAGATGGGCAGATATTGATATAAAAATACTGGCATTTCTAGGAAGTGACTTACATAAATTATATTTTGTTGCAGTTAAATGTTCTTACCTTGACTTGGACTATAACTTTGCAAAGGTGTACTTCAATATAAGCAGAATTACAGCATGTATTAAGTATGTAGTATTACTGCTTTCAGTGAGAAAGGCAGTATTCACAATGAACACTTCATTATTCTTATGCTAATCAATTCTTAAGTGACACTACTCTCTTAAGGAAATAGAAATGAAGGTGGCATGCTGCTTCTGAATGGTGTAGTTGAAAATCCTCTCAATGTCCTTCATCAACAGCTTTAATATCTATAATTTGTATTCCTTCTCAAGGTGATACAATTTTGTGAGTGCACATATATTAATGTTTCAATGTGCAGTTTGTATGCTCATTGTTTTACTCTCATTTACTTTAAATTCTATAATGGAAATGGAATTATGAATATTGTCATACAGTAATTCTATTTCCATTCCAAGCCTGCAGCATAAAAGACTACTTATTTTTGGACAGCGATTTAGTCCATATTGCTCTTGATTGTTGTATAGAGCTCTCAACCAGTCACTAGGCTTGACATTCCAGCTCTATTAAGACATACCTGGTCTCCTCAAGTATAAAAGAAGTAAGAGCAGAGGTTATAAAGCCATTCCTTAAGACATGGGTTCCCAACCTAAGGCCCGTGGGCCAGATCCAGCCCATGGTGCCATTTCATGTGCCCCCTCCAAGGGCATTCAATAAACAAAATGACCACCCTGTTTGAAGCTGTTGGGACAAAATGGCCACCACCCCCCATTGTGCAGGCAGGGCAAAATGGCCATCTGGTCCTCAAAGCTGACTAAGACAACGTGACCCAGCCCCCATCTTTAAAAGGTTGGAAACCCCTGCCTTAAGAATTGTCAGGATCTGCAACAGCTGCTCTAGTTCTTGCTGTAATGAGAATCTGAATGACTTTTACCATTTAAACAGGGACATGAAAGTGCCAATGTGATTTGGGGCTGCCAAGGTGGTGATGGGTGTGGACGTTATGCCCGCGCCTCCCCACTACTCTGAGAGCTGCACTGGTTACTAGTGTGCCTCCGGGTGCAATTCAAGGTGCTGGTTTTGACCTTTAAAGCCCTATATGGTAGTGGGCCAGGATACCTAAGAGACCGCATCGCCCTAAGGATGTCTGTCCATCCAATCAGAGCATACCGGAGAGGCTCTCTGATTGTATCATCCACTACAGGGATTTACCTCTCTAGTACAAGGAGGAGGTCCTTCTCCGTTTCCGCACCGGCCCTCTAGAACCTCCTGCCAACAGAGCTACGTTGGACGGAACTGCTGGACGGAACTGCTGCCATTCAGGAAAGAACTCAAAACCTGGCTGCCAGGCCAAGTATGGGGTGCAGGTGGAAGGGTTGCCTCCATAGGGTGGTTGGTTTAGTGGAAACAACCCCCCCCCCTTCGTTACCTTCGGTCCCTGCACCCTTTTTCAGGGGGTGGGTAGTTTTTAATAAGTTTTAACGATGTCATTTTTATATATGATTGTAAACTGCCCTGAGTCAGCCTCGGTCGAGTGGACGGAGAAGAAATCTAACTAACTAACTAACTAATAGCTAGATAGATAAATAAATAAATAAATAAATTTGCTTAGTCTGCTAAGTTATGCTCTATTTCCATTCCATTCGAGCTGTTATTGTTTAGAATTCCTGAAAAGGAGGGCATTGTGCCAAGTTTAAACAGAGCCTCTAGCAGCTCACTTTATTGGTGGAAGAATTTATCCAGAGACACCTCACCCAGGTTCACACACTTTGACCCCAAGGGTTCACCTACCCACGAGTGGGGGAAGGGTAGCCTTGAAGAGTGGAGGAGGGACAAACATGACAGCAACCTTGAGAGTGGGGGAAGGGTAACCTTGATTGATATCCCTAGATAACAATCTAATCACAAGGACAACACTTTACCGAGGGAAAACAGATGCAAATCATCTTGTAAACCCCTATAAAAAGGGACTGCAATGGCTCAAGTGGCTAAGATGCTGACTGGGAGGTGGAAGGTCAGCAGTTCGATTCCTGGGTACTGCAGGATGAAGTGAGCTCCCATCTTTGTCCCAGCTCCTGCCAACCTAGCAGGTTGAAAGCAAGAAATTGCAAGTAGATAAATAGGGACCACTTCGGTGGGAAGATAACAGCGTTCCGTGTGCTCCGGTGTCTAGTCATGCCTGCCACATTACCACAGAAATGTCTGCAGAAGCAGACAGCACTGGCAATTCAGCTTTGAAACAGATGAGCACTGAACCTTAAAGTCGGATATGACTGGCTTTCAAGCAAGGGAAACTTTTACCTTTATAAAAAGGGCAGTCAGAGCTGAGTTAGAGAGGACTTTTGGAGTAGCTGCGGAAGCCTTTGAAGTTCAAGGGAACACATTCCTGAGAAGCTGGAGGATGGACATCTGAAGTGAGATGTGGCCTAAAGAGGCTGTCTCTTCGAATCTTATCAGCGGAAAGGAGGCAAGCCGCCAGATTTAGAAGAAAATCTGCAACCTTGATTCTTAGGCTATTTTCCAGCTATCACGCTTAGACATATTCCCCAAAACTTGGGAATTAGGATTTCTCAGCTTGCAAAGTGAGAAGTTATTCTTAGATATATCGCGTTTTTGTTTTCCAGTTAAAGTGCTAGGTAGGATATTGCACTTAGGAACAGGTTAGCAATAGAGAGAGGCTTAGAAGCTTAATAGCTTGGATTTTACCCAGGAATAGGATGTTTCATTTTGGCTTTGCTGGACCAAATGTTATTCTTAAATTTTGCTTTGCTTTGCTTATTGGAGCAATATTTTGCCTTATGGACATTGTTTTACTTTTTATTTAAAAAAATGCATAAGATCGTCCTAGGTCTTATTTTCAAGGAAGTTGGGCTCTGCCTACCAGCTTGCCAACTAACTTCCAAGTTACTTTTGAAATGCTACCACACAAACTTTCCATGGCTCATCGTTTAGAGATCATGGATTGGGAGGGGATAGAGGCCGACCCAGGGGTAGCACACTTGCTACAGGGCTGGAGTTTTGGAGCTGTGGAAGTCAAAGTAGGCCTCATCCTAGGGGAAAGAATTTCAGCAGGTGCTGACACTGTCTCACCGTCCCCGTTCCCCCCTCTTGGTTTTTTCCGACACTTGCAGAACTCAGTCCCCAGCCTGAAAGTAGTTGCTCTAGTCCACGGGTGGCCAGTCTTAGTGCTCCAACTGTTTGTCAACTTCAATTCCAAGAAGCCCTGATCAACAGGTGTGTTGACTTGCTTCTGGGAATTGAAGTCCAAGAACAGCTAGAGCACCAAGGTTGGCCACCACCTGCCTAGTCCTTGCTGGGTTGGAACCTCATCCTACTGCAGCTGATGAGCTCCACCTGGACATCCCAAGACACTGGGCTATATAAGAACCAGCAATTCCTCCCAGAAGCAAGCAATGAAAGTTAGTAGACTTGCAGTTGCTTGGGTCACCATTCCTGGTTTTGAAGACTTCCTGTGGACTGTTGTTGTGCCTTGCTTGGATTCTTACTCCTTCAACATCATCCTTGCCCTGCTCCAGTCCCTGAATGTACTTTGCCTCATTGCTCTCTTGTTCACCTGACTTCTAGGCTTGCTTGGATTATGCTTTTGTTGTCTGGACTAATCCTATATCACTGTCTATCTCAGGTTTACTTTTGACTTGGACTCTGGACTGCAATGCATTTATTATTTGGCCTGCCATCTGGTTGTCCTGGGTCTGGGTATTCATGTTTCTTGCCAGCCCCCACCTCTGGAATTTGACAAGAAGCTAGCTTAAATAGTCATTTTATCAAAGTCAGAATTACTACTCTGTATCTACTGGAATGCTTAGTCTTTTTGAACCTACAAGTTACGTTGATAGAATTTCTCTTCCCAAATGAGCAGGAGAATGAGAGAAAATAAGTGGGCCTGGGACATTGCTCACATTTAATAAGTCTTTAGCATTTGTGAACTGTTCCATTGTCTTGAGCCATCAAATTGAATCTGACTCAATAGTAACCAAAATAGGTGTTTCAAGCTATAACTGACATTTAAAGACTGGTTTACACTGCTACCTTCCAGTGAATTTTTTAAGATTGAAAAGTGATTTGAACCCAAGGCTACTGATTCTTAGACTGTCACTCTGTTCCCTACCATCACGCTGGCTTTTGTTGTATGAACTGAACCAGGACATTACCAACGTAGGTAATAACTACCACAGAGTTTCTCACTTTGCTGTCTGTGTTGGGTGGAAAAGCCACTGCTGTCAGTTTTGATGCCACAAAAATATGCACAGACACGTCAGAAAACTCTGGTTGCATTAAGATGTAATGCTAAAACTATTATTTAATGAGGTACAAAAAAGAGCCTCCTTGAAGATTGTGTTATTTTTGAACCACAATTGGGTATGCCCTGGTAACAACAACCTTGTGTCACCAGCTAATCTTTCTCACACTAGGTCAGGTGAAGGGAATGGCAAAATGAACCCACCAAAAGGTAACTTCATTTTGACAGTTTCATGTCTGGCCTAGACACAGAAAAAAGAGAAGCCTCAAATGAAGCATAAAGAAAATTAAACAAAAAAAACAACTTTTAATCGTTTATTTTACTTTGGACTAAAGTGGCCACCATAATGTGATTGGGGCAGGCATCATATGTAAAGCAATGCAACTTCTAGACTCCCAATGCTATTCTTAATAAAACCTCATTTCAGTCCTGTAGGCAGGACTCTTGTATCTCCTGAGATTGGAATGGCGTGAGCAACAGATAAAGGATCACAGAGCATTCTAACCTCTTGGCGGATTATAAGGCTCTTGTCTAGGCCAAAGAAGATATTATATAAATGTTGTAAATACAATTAAATATTCACATTTTTGTCACATAAATAGACCTAAAGGTACTGCAGAAAACTGATAATAATATGGAGATAAAATTGTTAACTCTTTTTCTTATTGTGACAGTCTTGAAAATACTTTCTCTAAACAAAACTATTAATTTGCTTCCTTAACGTGCTTAATTCCTTTTGCCCCAAATTGTTTCAAGACTGCTTTCATTCCCCCACTATTACTATTTACATTGCAGAAATGTACACATTAAATGGGCCCACACAATTTTTGCTTACAATCTCTGTTAAAAGGCTTAAAATTCTAGTACTAATATATGCAGTAATATACATATACAGCTACAAAGGAGAGAATTCCTACAAGCTTTTGTGAAACCACTCTTACAAAAAACTTCTTTTTTGTTACATTTCAACTGGGTTGGTTTTTTTAAAAAAAAATGTAAAATGGGGGAGGTGCAGCAGAAACTGGAGGACTAAAAACGAGCATTTTGGTGGCTCTGTTCTCGCCCATGAAAATAAATGAACCCTTAGTTAACTGATCTGCTTGATTATAAAATTAGCTTTGTTTGAGACCACAACACTCAAAAAAGATAGAGGAAATAATATAGTACACGACACGAGCCATTATTAAAAAATAAGGGAAAACACATAATTCTTCCTGCTTTAAGAGCAAAACGACAGACTACTTATATGGCAAACCATCTTCAAAAGGTTTTTTTAAGGGTTTTAATGTTTGATGGTTTTTAGATACGTTTCTTGATTTTATTGTTATGGAATGTTTTTATATTTACACCTGTGAGCTGCTTGGAGTCGCCTTGGTGAGAGGGCGGCAATACAAATATGAACAAATAAATAAATAATAAAATCAAGCTGCCTAGATCAATTTGATTGTTTTTAATCAGAAAGGTATAAAACAGCATGCAGTCAACATTGTGTTAAAAGATGCTCAGTAGATCTCACTTTGAACTCTTTCAGCCAAATGTTTCTTGTATGGTTTTCTAGGGATTCATCAGTTAGTTTGATGATTATGGAGGACGAACATTTCTGGAAACATATGTTGCTTCACCTATCAATAGTCTTTTAAAATGCACAGGTGTGGTGGGCTGCTGACTACACAATAAACTGTGAACCTTGACAAATGCATGAACTAGGGGTGTACCATAAAGTACACACAAGAATCCACCATAAGTTAACAGATTTCTGTACTGAATAAAGAAGAGTTCTTTGACACAGGTCAATATGGAAAGAGCATTCTGAAAGCTAGGTTTTGCTACCTGTCTGATTCATGTCGGTTTATGCTGCATCTTTACATTTTTCTTTCTCTATACTATATGTTGAAATTCCAACCCTTCAACCAGTGGTTCCTTACGTGGGACCCACGCCCCACAGGGGGATTTCAATTCCCAGAAGCCTGAGCCAGTACATTGGCTGATCAGTGCTTTGGGGAATTGAATTAGGCTTCTGGGAATTGAAGTCCAAAAACCATAGGTTGGGACTTTAAACAAAGCATTGAAACCATAGTCCCAACCATAGGTTGGGACTTTAAACAAAGCATTGAAACAAGGAAGATAGGGACATGGGCAAAATGTCAGAATTGATCAGGAGAATGTGAATACAGTATCTTAAAGAAACTTCTGTGTTACAGATACTATCTTTTTAATCCTTTGCCAAAATCTGCACATCACAAGAGAAAGGGTTCATACAGAGAGAAAGAGAAATGTAGACAGCTTTTACATGCTTGCCAACAGAAAGCAGTAAGAGTTAGCGCCTGGCCTCAAGAGAAAACATCTGTCTTCAGGTTGAATACAATGTACTGGGAAAACAGTATTATACCAATGTTTGGTTTTTCCATTACTCATGCCTTTAGACATGTTTTCCTAGATCATGTTGCTGCTGAATGGCTATTATTAATAATTAATCAGGTTTCAAGGCAATTCTTTGATATCATGCTCACTAGTTCCTGTTTTAATTGTTTCCTCTAGAACTCGAACCACTAAGCCTTGATTAATCACACCTGGCATTTAGTGACACTTCTACTACTGTATTTCTGTCGTAAAAATGAATTAAACATATTATCCTGCATGTGATAATATCACACAAAAGAAAGTCAGTCATTCCAGGATGAGAGTCACAAGATGCTTGCTACATTTTATGGTTTACAAGAGCGATGTCATGGTATTATCTAGAATAGTTCACAGATTTATTAGGGACAGGTTCCGATTTTCTTTCCCCCATAGTTACATGCAATTGCAAGGAGGACATGCTTTATGACAAGGGTGCCCAAATTACATCCTGGGGGCCAAATGCGGCTCCTGACACCTATTCATCTGGCCCACGAAGCCCTCATCACTCCTGGAAGCAGAAGTAAAATGCGCCCATACGAGCGCGTTTTACTTCTGCTTCCAGGAGCGACGAAGACTTAGCGGGTTGGATGAATTGGTGTTGGGGGCCACATCCAGCACCTGAGCTATAGTGACTGGTCCCCTAAACCACATAGACCAGCCCACAGCCTGAAAAGTTTGGGCACCCCTGCTTTATGATCTCAGTAATGGTGATTAACTAAACTCCAAGGAAACAGGGAAATTGACTGGTGAGCTTCTTCAAGCCTCTTAGTTTTCAAATGCTTCACCCAATATTCCACTGACCACTGTGGTCATGTTTGATCACTCTGAAGAAGAATAAAAGGAAGGAAAATGTCTTAGAAAGAAGGGAAAGTGTTGATTTAGATCAGGAGTGCCCAAACTATGGCCTGGGGGCTGGATCCAGCCCCCGATTCCAATTCATCTGGCCCACGAAGCCCTCATTGCTCCTGGAAGCGGAAGTAAAATGCACCCATATGGTTTTGCGGGCTGGATGGATTGGCATTGGGGGCCAGATCTGGCCCCCAGACCATAGTGACTAGCTCCCTGAACCATGTGCCCCAAAAGTTTGGGCATCCCTGATTTAGCTACTACAAAAATCAAAGCAAAGCTGATTCCTTTGGACATGTAAATCATTTTGCAATTCACTACACTACCCCTTTCAAGGTAATAATTCACACACTAAATATAGCAGTTGCATCTGCCTTGATCAATGTGGCCAGCAATGCAGGTTCCAGTTCCATAAACCATACCCTTAGCTGTAAAGGATCCACATATAAACAGAAGATTGATATAATTGTTTTTAGTCTTCCCCACAATTTGGAAGAAAAGTGTTGACTGGGTGGGAATCATACATGCAACTAGTCCAGTCCATATTGTTATGCTGTTTATGTGCTGAACCCTAATACAGTGTGATATTATACTACAGGAAAACAGCTGAAAAAGGGGGACAACTGCCATTGCAAAATGTGCAAATAGTATGATAAGGTGACAAGCTACAGGTGGTCCCAAAAGTTGTCATACATGGGGGAAATGGGAAATTGTAGCTAAATGTTCCTTTATTTACACAATAGTCCTTGCAAAATTATACAAAAAAATATATAATATTCTCTACATGTTAGTCACGTCTTTCTGCACACACAAAGTTTCTCCCGCACTCATGGTGGACACATTCCAAGATATCTGTTATGTAATTTTCCCTAGAAATTGTGTCTTTTGGGTCACCCTGTACTTAGTTAAAGGCAAACATCTCCTATGTATGGTGACTTTGGGGTATCCTGTGCATTTTTAAAAGCAAATCATTCATCAAACTGAACAATTTTTATATACAGATCATGTTAAGTAGAGTGAAATATTGTATTGTATAATGGCTGGTTTAAAACAAATGGATTAGCACAGTTCAAGAATTGTACAGTTATTTCTAATATATTTCTTCAGGTGGTATTTGTGCAATATGAGTCAGAATGAACATGTTCTCTCTTTTTTGGCCTCAAACAATCCATCTCAAAATTTGACAAATTAAATCACCTCTGCAATTATATAGATTTTATGTTCATCTTCCACATGAACCTTATCAGACTACATTCCAATTATGAACAGATAAGGAAAACATGAATTAGTTCAATCAATATTGCATCTTAGTGACTGATATTTCTGTTGGACATCGATAGGAAAGCTATCAACATTTATTAAACCAACATTGAAATAACAGAAAATAATAACTATTAAAAGTTCTCATTCTTTTTGACATTACACATTATCAGAGGAAGAGGAGGGTTTACGGCACCATCAATATGCCAGGAAATTGACTTGAATTGTTGATCTTCAACAAAAAGTACACTACCTTATATTATGGGGTATACTGCACTGATCAAATGAAAGCTGAATACTTTCCACAGGGGCAAATGTAATTTTGGAAGGACCATGCAACAGTCAAAGTTTTGTACAGAAAATTCCAGTGGACCATATGTTCTAGTATTTGGTGCAACCAGAGAGAGGAAGAATCAAGCTGAGTTGGAACAGAGACTTGAAAACTGAGATAGCTAGGGTACAAAAGTTGTTGTCAACTGCAACTCATATCCGAGAATGCATTTTTTCCCCTTAAGCAGGAAAAATGTCACTGACGTGAATTTGTTTAAGATGGATCCCATCTTGCCATGAAGTGACCCACACACTATGATCTCGGAACCATCACCCACAGCACACATTAAGCGCTACATGCAGGATTTAACACTGGGACTGCAATGGACCTCCACAGCCTTGAGGATATGGACAAGGTGTGCCTTCACATGCAGTCCATCTGGCATGGCCTCTTCCGCCTCCATGACCGTTGGGAATCAGAGTTCCTCCTCCGCTCATTTTGCAGTTGGGCCCAATATGATGGTTTCCAGTGGCATTTCCTCCACTGAGGGGGCCATCACTCCTTCTTAGGGGCTCATCCACCCGTAGCCATTGGCCCCTTTAGGGAGTCAGGTTAGTTAACTGCTGCCTGACACTCACCATTAAGTCACTGGCTTGTATGGTCTACTCCATAACCATAGCAGGATGTCTGGCCAGACAGGGATACAAAAGTAAGGATTACAAAAAAAAAACAAAAAAGGGAATGTTTAACAGAAAATTATAAAAGAAAGCAAAGCAAAAGACAACTGCCAGTCTAACAGATTTATTTCAATCTGTGCATCAGAGTGCAAAACCCAGTACAATCCTCACTTAAGAGGTAAAAAAACAACTTGACAGAACAAGAAAAGAATTTAGGAACAACATAACATAAGACAGTCCAAAAAGAGAAAATGACAGAACCCCTTTGATAGTGACTTATAGCACTCAGCTCTGATCTCTCATATACAGCATATCACTCCAATCTTAAAACCCTTCTGGAAAACAATAATCCCCACTTCTGAACTCTAGGTGGCAGATCTGTACTCACAGACAGCTCCCCACAAATCGTAAGGAAGCATTGAAACACAATATGGCATATAACATTGATATGCAGACAAGAAAATGAAAGCGCGGCGCCAAAATGGCCACCGCGCTCTTTGCGGGGGGCCCCCCACCCGGACGCAGACATCCGGGTGAGTTAGGGGGCGTGGCCACCCCTCTATAAAAGGGGTGGCCACGAGGCAGACGAGCTGCCATTTTAGAAGGAGCGACGGAGAGGAGAAGTTTTCTCCGTCGCACTTCATTTCTCTTCGGCTATTCAGCCCAGTCTTCGGCTGTTCAGCCATTCCAGCGCTTCTGATCCCCGGAAAGGGATCGTCTCTGGCAGCTATGCCTCCCAAAAGGAAGGCCCCGGCAACCAAGCCGCGGCCAAGAAGGAGGCACTTGCCTGGCTCTGTGCTTACGAGGGGGCAGCAATCGGGTCAGAGGACCGCGACTGCGCCCCCGTAACAGGCCCCCGCATCAGTGGCACCCACCGTTACCGGTGGGATGGGGCAGATTAGGGCATGGCCCTCGGCTCTCCAGCCTCACGATGGTCCTGCAGGGGCTTCGGCCCCCGGCCCGCAATTGCCGGCCATGGGTCCAAACAATGGGGGAGGGCCTGGTCCGGTCACTCAGCAGGGCTTGCCTCCGGCCCCTCATGGGCTGGAGTTCTGGGCATGGCCCTATTCAGGACCTGGTGCCCAGATGGGGGTCCCAAGTGTACCACCAAGTGGGCTGTGTGGCCCACCTTGCCCGCCTTATACCGGGGGTTCTGCAACTGTGGATGCATTGCTGGCACGTTTAGCCGTGCTGGAAGCATCCTTGGGGGTCATTAACAACCCCTCAGGAGGGGGGACTGCATGGCCGACTGGGGCTCCTTTTTGCCTGCCTTCC
Organism: Bradypodion pumilum; assembly: GCA_035047305.1. Taxonomy (NCBI): domain Eukaryota; kingdom Metazoa; phylum Chordata; class Lepidosauria; order Squamata; family Chamaeleonidae; genus Bradypodion; species Bradypodion pumilum. The sequence goes on from JAWDJD010000003.1 coordinate 262,477,907, forward strand.
ACCTCGACAGCCGCCACTTTGCAGCAGGTGGCCAGCAGGGTTGAGCTGCTGGAGACGCTCCGGCCTGTGCTGGCTGCGATCTTGCAGCTCCCCGTTCGTCCTGAACTCCAGATGGGGGGGGTGGCCAGATACGGCCCCAGAGCTCGATTGCGGTCACGAGCTCCGATGCCCGCCGTGGGCCAGAACCCCCGGTGGGGGCGGCTCACGGGGGTGCACCCAGTGAGTATCAGGTTCAAGCTAATGTCCCCACACCACAGTCCACTTCAGGTGTTAGTTTTCAGTGGCCATGGCCTCGTTATGTCGAGGCGGGTGGGCATCAGTTCCCAGCTTACCCTGGTGCCAATGGGCCCAATACTGGCACAACATTGGGTGGGGGGGTTTCCGCCCCCAGGACTGTACCGGGTATCGCAGGCACTGTACAGGCACTGCTGCCAATGCCCAGGGTGAGTACAGTGCCGGTGTCGGCATTGCCGATGGCAGGGTATTCCCTGCCCCTCGGGGATCATTTGTCCCAGGCCACGAGGGAAAAGATTTGGCGGGGGGAATATGTTGATATTTTCTCCCTATTCAACGATGAGCCCACCAAGGAAGAGAAGAAGGGGCAGGACGACAGAGACAAAGAGCTGTCTCGTTGTCGCAAGCCACCTCATACTTGGGCCAACGATATCTTATTTATATGGCGGTGTACCTCAGGGCCCGGCCCGATTTGGCCATCCCTATGGTCCACTATTTGGACAATATTTACAGGGTGATGGTAGATTTTCCTGGCCCATCGTGGTTGGCTTACGATGAGGAATTTAGAATGAGGGTGCCCTTACACCCGGAGATGAGATGGGATGAGCCATGCCAGAAGTTGTAGCTTTTATACATGACCCCCACGCGCCCGGCACCTGGGGAGAGGTACCATTGCAGCCATGCCATCCAGCGAGCTACTCCAATGCAGGCTCCCCACCAAGTGGCGGGGCAGGGGGTTCCAGCCCGCTTGCTGTGTTGGAGTTTCTCGGCCAATGGCGCATGCAATAGAAAACAGTGCAGATACAAACACGAGTGTCCCTCTTGCGCTGGCCCTCACGCCGCCGCTGTGTGTCCGCGAGCTGGTGGGTCACGGGGCAGAGGTAGAGGTGGACAGGGAGTGGGCAGAACTGCCGCTGAAGGAGCTGGTCAGTCAAAAGGCCCCCTCCCCGGTTAACATATTTATGTTAGAGAGGTGGCTCTCGACTTACCCGAGGAGGGACGAGGCGAGGTACCTACTCGAAGGTTTCCAGTATGGTTTTCGTATACCATTCAAGGGGGTGCGGGGACCCCAAGATGCTCCTAATTTGCTTTCCCTGAAGGGTAGGGAGGAGGTGGCTGCCCTAAGTATTGCCAAGGAGGTAAATGCAGGGAGGGTAGCTGGCCCCTTTTCTAGGCCTCCCTTTCCTAATCTTAAGGTTTCCCCTTTAGGTTTGGTTCCCAAAAAGGTCCCTGGTGAATTTCGTCTAATTCACCATTTATCATACCCGGCGGGTCATTCGGTCAATGACGCCATTCCTGATGACCTTTGTTCAGTTTGGAATACGTCATTTGACCAGGCCCTGCACATGGTGCGCGCTTGTGGCCCGGGTGCACTTCTGGCAAAATGTGATATTAAATCGGCATTCCGGTTGTTGCCAGTGCACCCGGGTGACTTTGAGTTATTGGGTTTTAAATTTCAGGGGAAATTTTATGTAGATAAAGCCATGCCTTTTGGCTGCTCGATTTCCTGTTCAGCAGTTGAATGCTTTAGCACTTTTCTCCAGTGGGCCTTTGTTCGCAGGTCTGGGTCCCGGTCTGTAGCCCATTACCTCGATGATTTTTTGTTCGGGGGTGAACGGGGCTTGGACACGTGCATGCGTCTCCTCACTACATTTCAGATGCTAATGCAGGAACTTGGTGTCCCTTTAGCGCCCGAAAAGACCGAGGGCCCATCAACTAGGCTTACATTTCTGGGCATTGAAATTGACATGGTTGCGCAGACATCCATGTGACCTATGGACAAGGTCACATGGATCTCTGCGATGGTGTTGGCCTTGCTGGCCAAACGTAAGGTGTCACTTCGTGAGCTCCAAGTTCTACATGGCCATCTTAATTTTGCCTGCAGGGTGGTCACGCCTGGCAGAGCTTTTGCTCGTTGCCTATGTTACGCCATGATTGGGCTATCGAGGCGCCACCACAGGGTCCGACTGACCAGGGGCATGAGGGCTGACCTGTTGGTTTGGCTTAAGTTCCTGCGGGAATTCAATGGGTATCATTTTGGAGGTCTGACCTCTTGGTCTCCCCTAGGTTCCAGGTTCAGTCGGATGCCTCTGGGTCCCTCGGATACGGGATTTATTTTGAGGGGAGGTGGGCCTACGGCCAATGGCCTCCAGCATGGCGGGGCACGGATCGTCTACGCGATCTCACATTCCTTGAGTTCTTCCCGATACTGGGAGCTTTGATGCTATGGGGCGAGGAGTGGGCCAATTCAGTAGTCCATTTTTGGTGTGACAATGCTGCGGTGGTCCACATTGTCAATTCTCAGACATCTAAATCACCCAGGGTCATGGGGTTAGTTCGCCAGTTTGTGTTACGCAGCTTGCGCCTCAATGTGCTCTTTAGGGCCAGACATGTACCAGGCATTAATAACGATATTGCTGATGCTTTATCCCGCCTGCAGATCCCCCGGTTCCGTGCCTTGGCTCCGGACGTGGAGGAATTCCCCTCGCCACTCCCGGACGAGATTTGGACATTTGGCAAGGAGAGGTGAACCGGGCAATCGGCATGTCACTCGCTCCCCGCACGCGTAAGGTGTATCAACACGCATTTAATCAATTTACACAATTTTGTGTGCAACTCCGGTTGCCCGCAGCCTGGCCCATTCCGGTTGAACACGTTCTTCAAATTATGGTTTACCTACACAGTCTGGGCCTAGCTCCCCACACCATAGCATCCAGGCTGTCAGCACTGGCATTCATGGCCAAGGGTTTTGCTGACAACATGACTGATTTTCATATACGGCATGTTTTGGAGGGGTGGACACGGGAACGTGGACGCCGCCTGGACACTCGCCACCCAATTTCCTCAGGGGTGCTTACACACCTTGCACGAGGCTGGCCTAACCTATGTTTTGACAGGTATGAGGCAGCTCTTTTTCATGCGGCTACCACGGTGGCCTTCTTCGGAGCGCTCCGCATCAGTGAGTTGGTACTACTGTCTAAGGCGGATGCGGCTCGTAGGGCACTGGAACTCGAAGATGTCTATGTCTCTAATGAGTGGGCTCAGTTGAGGATACGGTCCTCAAAAGTTGATCAGCATGGTGTAGGCAGTGGTGTTAGACTGCTACGATGTTCCATTGCAGACATCTGTCCGGTTGGTGCCCTACAGGAGTTCCTTGCAGTGCGTGGCACGCACCCTGGCCCGTTTTTCTGCCACCAGGATGGGTCTCCCCTGACTAAATTTCAATTTTGGAAGGTGACCGGTAAGGCACTGTCCAGTGTTGGCCTCCCCGGGGCTCGTTACGGCACCCATTCTTTTAGAATAGGGGCTGCTTCTACTGCGGCTGCTTTTGGGTACTCTGAGGCTGATATACGCCGTATGGGGAGGTGGGGATCTAACTGTTTTGCATTATATGTTCGCCCTCTTCAGGCATGAGTACCAGTTAAGTCACTATTCTCTTTTTCTCTTACAGACCCTGTGTATCCCCGCACACCGGTGGCAGTATGGCTGGTGGGCCATAGCTATGTGCACTGGGCAGCGCAGTACGCTGCGGCGACAGAGTGGGGACCCCAGCTTGGACTACGTGCCTCCGCATGTATCAGGTGGTATGGTAAGCGTGGAACGTTATGGCGGTAACTGTTGCCATTCCTTTTCTCCATCAGGGATGCTGAACCGCCTGATGTCCTGGTGCTGCACCTCGGGGGCAATGACCTAGGCCAGGTCACTGGCCTTTCTTTAAAATATGCGATTTGCAGCGACCTAGCTTATTTGCATTATGTGTGGCCTTCCACAATGCTGCTATGGTCAGACATCATACCGCGTCACGCTTACAGAGGGGGTATTAACCTCCATGCCCTTGACCGTGCTCGCCGCTCGGTGAACAGGGCAGTGGCCCGGTTCTTTGCAGACAAGGGTTTGGGGCGGGTCATCCGACACCCCACCATTAGTTTACAAAATTATGATCTTTATACAGGGGATGGGGTCCATCTGTCGGCTAGAGGTATGAACCTCTTTTTGGAAGATTTGCAAGCAGGCCTGTTGACCGAGCTGACGGTCTGGGGGGGGGGGCGGTGAGTCTTTATTGAAGCCTCCCCGTGTGGCGGGTAGCACTGGTAAGGTAAATATTTATGACCCATAGGTATCCGGCAGGTTCGCAATTGACTGGCCAACACTTAGACAGGTACAAGTTTAATAACGTTGACCGGTCAACGACGAACCAGGCAATGGGGTGATGGCAGGAGCTCTTCAGCATGCATCACCCCGTGATTTGACGGATACACGTCAGAGGGTGGGGTCAGTAGATAGTTTATTGACTACGGTCAACAATTTGTTTGTAGTAACAAACAAATGGATACAAATGGATACATTGTAGCCAATTGTCGTTGGCAATTTTGGGAGGAACCTTACCAGTGTTACTGCGGCCTGCTTGCCTTAAGAATTATAATTGGTTGAGTACCAATTGAAATTTATAATTCAGACTAGGGCATGATTCAATAAATGTGGCCCAATGCCTTTATCCATATACCGGTGTCTGAGTCTTTCTTTGGGGGGGGGGGGTGCGCCTGCAATGACCCTGCTACAAGCCTAGAGGCCCACTGTGTCCCCACACTATTCTGTCAGCACCATTATAGTCTCCAACAATGTGTCATCAATGGATCATTCATTCATTCATTCATTCGTTTGCAAATGTGCTTTATTTTTTTATTTTGAATTTTGCCAGCAGTGCCCTTCTATATTTAACATAGGGCAGAATGAACAATTTCTATGCAAGATAATTAATGGACACAAAGCAGACATAATAAATGGCAACACATAAAAGCATGTTTAATTTCACGCTCCCCAAACTGATTACAGATCTGAAAAGGAGTGTTATAGAAAAAGAGTTTATAAAAACAGATTGGAAAAGGATAAAGCTGAAACAAGTTTCATTCACAAATTTTAGAGTGTATTTAAAGGCTTAACTAAAGATATACAGTCCAACAAGGTTGTATTTTGTCCCCGACACTATTTAATATATATTCAAAGAGGGTTGTTGTTTGTGTTGTTGTTTTTTGTAGGAGCACTAAACATTGGAATTAGAATCAAAGATGAGATGGCTATATGGTATTGTAGATGCAATGGGCACAGAGCTGGGTGGGTTGAGAAGGAAGGTGGAGGACAGAGGTGCCTAGAGGACAATGGTCCATGGGGTCACAAATGGTCAAAATCAACTGTACAACTGAACAACAACAAACCTGAATATCATCTGAGATATCACAGTGTTGCTGGCTACAAATCTGGCAGATATTCAGTTGATGCTGGATCAAGTTAGAGCTTCAAGTGCAGAATAAGATTTGGATCTCAACACCAAGAAGACAAAATGTCTTGTGATAAGCTGAGCACCAACTCATGGCAAGCAGGAACACAAGAAATCGAAAAGTGAATAAAATTGTCTATTTGGGGAGTATGTTAAATGAAAAGTGGGATAACAAAGTAGAGATTATAATGTGAATAGAAAAAACAAGGTCCATCTTCACAAAAATGCAATGTTTGTTATTCAGTAGAGATCTAACTCTTGCTATGAATATCTGAATACTGAGATGTTATGTAGTCCCAGTGTTGCTATATGGAGTCAAAGCTTGGACACTGAATAAAGCATCTGAAAAGAAAATCGACGCTTTTGAAATGTGGATCTACAGATGGCTGCTAAGAATGATATGGGTTGACAATGTGACTAATGCAGGTGTTGCGCTGGATGGATAAAGAACAAGAACTGTTTAAGACCATTAAACAAAGAAAGCTCCAATATATTTGGCATCTCATGAGAGATGACATAAAGAATAGATTAAATACTCCAAGGAAGACTATGAACATAATGATAGCCAATATTCAAAACGGATACGGCACTTGAAGAAGAAAAAGAAAGATCACAGACTCTTAATATAAGATTGTTTTCTTTACAATCTATAAAGAAAACAACAATCTTGCATGACTGCATTTGTAATATTGGTTATCAGTAGGCAGGGTTATTTAGGACCTAAAGGAATTCTCCTTCCCAACTAATCTGAGGTAAGTCACACCTTCTCTTCTAGTTTCTTCTGTTTAACTTCATTTCCTTATTACACACTCTGCTTACACTTGCTGCCTGCACCTGCACATCAATAGTATGTAGCCACAGCATACAAAGTCTTTCCACATGATTATACTTTGTTTTTCACTCTTTTTATTCTTCTGTTTACAACTGCTGAAACTAGTGCTAATTACTCTGAAAGGGGACAGGGTAGTACTGAGCATTTGTGTTAGTCTTCTTATGCTTTTTTTCTGTGCAAGTGTTGTTTAGTGCCTTACACTCTGCTAACTAAAAAGGAATGACTAAATTCCAATATATACCAAACACAATCTTGTGCATAGACAAAGATACAGTAGAATCCCGTATAACAATCACCCCATACAGCGATGAAATCGCATAGCGATGAGGCTTGGAGGGGGGAAAGCCATTCCGCATAGCGATCGTTCCTATGGGGAAATCCATACAATTTTCCAATAAGAAAAACTGCTTAGCGCAAAGCATCGTTGTACGTTTTTTTCCCATAGGGAAAATTGTTGTCCGGATTTTCCCATAGGGAAGATCGTACAACGACAAAAACCACAAAGCGATCAGCTCCGTGGAATGGATTAAAATCACTATATGGGGTTCTATGGTATTGTTCTTGGCCTCTGAATCAGAAACTGAGCCAGGAAAAAATGCAAAACAGTATCCTCATCCAACTTTTTTCCATGTTAAGGACAGCTTACACTTACCTGATAGCTAGTTAACTATTCTAGCTTTGCCAGAGTTTTGTTTACGTGTAATATAAACCTGTGATTCAGAGGAAATAGACTGTAATACGCAAACATTATTAGACTTTAAAGTGCCACAATTCTGTTAACATGCTGAAACACACTAACTCAGCTGCATCCTTTGATATGGGGGACCGCGTCACCCAAAGGCACTCTGCCCGTCTGAAGAGGGCTGATCAGAGAGGCTCTATGGTAGTCCCCTTGACAAAAGAGGCACACCTGTCGGGGACCAGGAGAAGAGCCTTCTCTGTGTCTGCCCTGGCCTTATGGAACCTCTTACCCCCAGAATCACACCTCCAGACAGAGCTGCTCCCCTTTAGAAAGGCACTTAAGACTTGGTTGTGCCAGAAGGTCTGGGACCCAACTTGTGGAACTGCCCAGGCCAGATGGTTAGTGTAGCCACCTAAGTTTGCCTTCTATGTTACGCCTGCCTCGTGTGACATGTCAGTTTTTAAGAAATATGTCTACTTTTATTATTTTTATTTTTCTCTTAAGGGGTTAGGGAGGGTCTTTTAGCTGTTTTTAGCTGTTTTTAATATTTTGTATTGTGTTAAGATTGCTCTCCTAGTTATAGGGAGCATTCTTATTGATTTTGTCTGCCGCTCTGGGTGGCGTTCGCGCCAGAAGGGCGGGATAAAAACATCTTAAATAAATAAATAAATATGTGAGAAAAGCAGAGCCGTAGCCGGGGGGCCAGGAAGGGCGAAAATACTCCTGAGCTAATTGCCTGCCCCCCACCCCCACCCCATGGTGCCAATGTTATATATGTGAGTGTGGCATTGTTGTCCCTCCTGAATTTTTTTTTGTCCCTCCTGAAAAAAAAATTCCCCCCAAAAAAATATCTAGAATCCTGGCTACGGCCCTGGAGAAAAGACACAGTTGGTTTTACTACTGCGTGGTTTTTAAAATACATATCATTATCCAAGAAAATAAAAAAGACTATGGCCAGTCCCAAAGGCCCTGAAGCAAAACAATCTATTTGTAGCTCACAGAGAACTCATTTTTCATCTTACACAGCCTTGAAAAATGTAACAGCTCCTCCTTTCTTTCCCATGTTCAGATTCACTTGATAGAAGTCATGCTGGTTTTTTTTCACAATCCATATCTATAGGTTTATTCTTCTACAGTTAGTGCTAATGTATATCTCATAAGTATTCTCTTCAAGAATCATAATCATTAAGCCTATTTCAACTGAATAGGAACGGTTGCCCTAAGTGTTTGTGCACTGGAGAGATGAGCTATCTATACTCCACTGAATATGAAAACAGCATTCAGTAATTGAAATATGAAGTACAGTATGAAAGAAATGTTACCTGTTTCCCCAAATATTATCATGGCCTTATCGAGGAGACCTCCTCCACTTTAATATGGAAAAGCTGAACAGAGGAAAATGAATAGGATGGATGGATGGCACAGCAGGCTGGGATTTTAGACTGCTTCAAAAAGCATATTCCTACATACTTTTCTAATAAAACGTGAATATTCTCACACATATATCATCAGATCCATAGTGATACAGCAACTACATAAAAAGCTAGCACACGTAGGTTATTAATGTGTAAATATATTTAAAGTTCAGTTCTGAAAATGCATCAATAGTCTGACTTCTAGCATCAGATTTACCTAGCCACATTTGTAATAGAAATGTCAAATTGAGCCAAATAGTGTTGTGCCAATTTTTTCTAAATGCTTCCATTCTTTATTATTTCAGCCCCATATGAAGAACAAAACACTCCCTGTCTGATTTCTCTCAGTTGGATTTTACTCTAAATCATGCTAAAACTGTTTATATATACAAGGCCTACAAGAACATGTCAAAATGTGCTGTCTCTTTTTTATACCTGACCTCAGGGACTACTGCTAGAATGATACAACTCCTTCTTTAATTTAATGTAGACTTTATGGTGGTTTTCTTTTATTACAAGCGTTTCACACTGGATTAACATAAAGCTAGCTACTTTAAATCTCTTGATATTTTCCCTTCTTTTACTATTTTATTTGCACTTGCATTAGAAGACACAGAGATGTATTTCACAATTTCAGTCTCCAAAATATTTTGTTGCACCAACCAAAATAACGTAGGATGTATACTGTATATATTCGAGTATAAGCCGAGTTTTTAGCCCCAAAAATGAGTCCCAAAAAGGGGACATGGCTTATACTCAAGGGTCCCAAGACTGCGTGGGATTGAGACACACCAACAATTTAATTAATTTTACCATATTTTCATGTATTTTGATTATTGAAACTCACTAGCAGCTGCTGCATTTCCCACCCTTGGCTTATACTTGGGTCAATCCATTTTCTTAGGTTTTCAGGTCAAAATCAGGTACCTCGTCTTATATTTGGGTAGTCTTATACTTGAGTATATAGGGTACTCTAAAAGTAGCACATTTGCCTCACAATTACCACTAACAAAATCAATTCAAATTTACTCATTTCCACAATGTGTGTGTAATCTTGTATTACATACCCATACCAAAAGTTATCTGAAACACTTTTGAGGGGGTTGTTTATTTTTAATGAATGTCTGTGGTTTTGTTAAATTTTACCAGTTTTGAGTTTGCGCCCAGGTTAATCAGTGCATCATATGTAGAAAGATGGGGATTCATCATCTCTTCCCTTTAACACCCTCTTTCCCAGGAGAGAGAAGAGACAATGAGCCAATCGGCTTCAAGTATATTTGCATACAACATAAAGAGGATATTTCAGTGGTCTTGTGTTAAACACAGATTTTTTAAAAATGAAACTGAGGTACACAAGGCTAAGACAGTAGACAATTAAGTGATATAAGTGTAAAAAACAGTTCCATGAAAAATCACCATATTATAAAATGCTGTGGAAGGGAAAGAGATTTAAAATAGAATTATTACAGTATTTATCTCTTCCACTGCAGCTATGGCTGGCCTGTTAGGGCTGGCCTGCTGCATTGCTCCCCGTGAAGGGCAGCAGTGGTGCTAAGGTGCATAGGGGTTGCTTCCTCCTCCACCGGGGGAGCCCAACACTCCTCTTCTTCTAGGCTCTTGGATGGGCCTGGATTTTGGGGAGAAGGGGGTATGGCCTGGTGGGGTGGGGGCATGGCCCAAAATTTCCCTTATTTTCAAGTCCAAAACTTGGCAGGTATGGTCAATCCTGAAGGAAATAAATCCCAATTACTCATTGGAATGACAAATACTTAAGCTGAAGCTCAAGTACTTTGGCCACCAAATGAGAAGAGAGCATACCTGTCAATTATCCCAGATTGGCCAGGATTTCCCGTATTTCCGTGCCGCTTCCTCCACTTTCCTGCCACCATCCCTTAATTTGACCGGTGGAGGAAAGTAGAACTGTGCATGCACTTCTGTGCAGAACCCTTCTGCGCACTCTTCTGCGCAGATCCTGTTTTTTCCGGAGCCGCGCTTGACAGGTATGGAAGAGAGGACTTACTGGAGAAGGGCTTGATGCTTGGAAATATTGGAGGCAAAAGGAGAAGGGGGCAGCAGAGGATGAGGTGGATGGATGGCATTGTTGATGTGATGGGAATAGATCTGGATGGGCAGAAGAGGATAACAGATGACAGAGGAGCCTGGTGTGCAGTGGTCCATGGGGTTGCAAAGGATTGCACTTGACTGTGCGACTGAACAACAACACACTCTAAAACAGTTGCTATTGCCCAATATGAATGGTGAGAATATTTTCCCAGGTGCACCCTAATGCAGGGCAAGTGTAATCCCTGGAAACTATTCCCAGGCAGAAAAGCTGAGTGGAGAACTTCAGTCACAATCAAAGAGGCCACTTGGTTGTTCCATGGTAGAAAAGGGGAAAATGGTATATCACCTTTGGGCATAGAATAGGGTTTGTAGCCTATTTTATAATTGGTCCCGAGAGGCTCTAAGGATTGGCTCACCAATGAACAAAGTGGTGGGGAAAGGCAGTGAAAGACATCCCTTCCATTTCTCTCATTTACCTCAGTCAAGTCCAGTGGGAAAGTTAAGGGAAACAAAGCCTTCTGACGGGTGGGAGAGTGCGCTGTTTCGGATTGTACATGGAAAGACAAGATTTGAAGTTACAGTGGTGACAACAGTTGGTAGAGAGGAGGCAGGGCAGAAAGGAGTCATGGATGTGAACTTCATATTCCATGAAATTTTAAATTGTTTTGAAAAAATACAGTTTTTGAAATCTATGTTTTTTGCTCACCTAACTGCAGCTGTAGTTGGCATAAATCTCAGCAATTAACTACATCAAGTTAAGAAGTTAGCATAAGAATTTATTGTTCTATGCCATCTCATTCAATTTGAACCATAATAGCAAATGCCTAAAATGACTTCTTAATTTGTAGAAAATCATTACTGGCCATTATCACTAAACATTACTAACAGAATCTTCTTCGTCCCGTTCCAACCACTATTGTCAACTCCTCAAATATCTTGTATTGTGAGATCGGTGTACTGGCTTAGTGGTTAAGATGCTGAGCTTGAAGATAGGAAAGTCGGGGTTCGATACCCGAGTGCTGCATGATGGATCTTGGGGACATGAAAGGAGCCTCATTTGGGTGTCCCCTGAGTTGGGTTTCTCCAGCAAAAATCCTTTCAACCCAGAGTAATTTCTGACATAAAATTTATAATTTCTCTTGTATTGTGTGTTCATCTGTCAATTCTTAAAGAAGTGAAGGTGGTTTCTCCTGCCACTGAGATTAGCAGCCTTCTATTGTCAGCCACTGAACATGGAAATAGCAAAGGAAAACATGGGACACCAGGAACATTCATTTGGTGGAACTAATTGTCCCTGGCTCTTTCTTTTCCAGAACCGTCTTGCTGGGTAGCCAGTACAACTCTTCACTCAGAATGCATGTAATTTTAGCAAATAAATAAATAAAATAAAAATATCCTGAGTTTATTTGATTTTCCCTTCTTTCCCACATACAATTTTCATTTGGTAATGTTTCCATTATACTGAAAGTTGGCAGTTAAGGACCGTTTTTGTGGGAAGTATTATATGCAGTGGCTCAAGTGGCTAAGATGCTGGCTGGAAGGTGGGAGGTCAGCAGTTCGATTTCTGAGTTTGATTCCCGATTATGAGCTCCCAACCTTGTCCGAGCTCCTGCCAACCTAGCAGTTCGAAAGCAAGAAATTGCAAGTAAATAAATAGGGACCACTTTGGTGGGAAGGTAAACAGCATTCTGTGCACTCTAGTGTCTAGTCATGCCTGCCACATGATCACGGAAACATCTGCAGAAGCAGACAGCACTGGCTCTTCAGCTTTGAAACAGAGATGAGCACCGAACTCTAGAATCGGATAGGACTGGCTTTCGAGCAAGGGAAACCTTTACCTTTACTATTATATGTATAACAGAATTCTCTAAAAAGCTTACAACTGAAGGATTATCATTCAAGTTACCAGTTATACTGAGATGAAAATTATTTTCTTCAGGTTAATTCAGCCTGCTAAAATAAAGATCAAAAGAATACAGATTTCTAGATTCAGAATGTGAAATAACACATTGGTCCTCATTAAGATGATACAACATCCACATTTGTGATTGCTGTTAACCTAGTGCAGATCTGGCAATATTAAAATGCTGCATGATCTATTCATAATGACCTTTGTGAATAGTTTGATTAAAAATAATGACTGCAGAAAAATTAACATGTTTAGCTAATAAGGAGATACAAATAAACTGGAACGTAACTATGAATAAATGTTTTGCATTAAAATTACAAAACAAAGCTCTGCCTTTGAGCTTTATCTTCAACTCATAATTTGGTTTTTAAAGAAAGCAAAGATTGCTGTATTTCTGCATTGAAACACAGGACAAACATTATTACTTTATGACAGCAAGCAGCGCTTTCAATAATGTATGATTCTTTCAAATTTATCATTATGTGGTGACCTCTCCAACCTATGGCAAACCTATGAATGAGAGATCTCCCAAATGTCCTGTCTTCAAAACCCTGCTCAGCTCTTTCAATTATCTTACAGTAAATGTAAACACTCTCTTTTGAATTATTTTTAGAACACAATAACAATGATTTTAGCTTTAAATTGTGAAACTTTGTCGGCAGCTGTGGAACGGATTACTAGCTTTGTTCCCACTCAATTCACTGTGTAAGTGTCCAGTTCATAGCTCAGCTTGCTGAGATGTCCTTTACCAACATTCCTTTTTCAAGTACTTTTCTCTGTCAGCCTCAGCATTGTAGGGAAATTCAGCACATGTGAGAAGTCATGGAGAATTAGCTTGATTATTTCATGCAGTCTCTAATAGACATTTACTGACATCACACAAACAAAAATCTTCCAACAATTTATTCAATAGAAGAAGGTTGCTAAGTAACCTCTAGGTATTGCTCAGCTTCATGGGATGCTACTGTCTTAGCAGATGCCTTAACAAAGAAGTAGGTACATGGAGATTTAATAATTCCATAACTGTAAAAACCTTAGCAACCTGAAGCATCAACTTCTTGGAAGCTAATTCCCCTTCTTACAATGAGACTGAAATAGGTAGGCAGATGAGACTGCCTTTGCAAGCACATGACGGTCGGGGCATTCCCAAAGCTAAGAGACCAATCAAAGAGACCAATCGTTTTAATAAATTTAGATAACTTGCTCTGTTTGGAAAATATCACTCAAGAGCCCCAGACAAAAAGTAAATAATGTACAGTAATCTGTAATACACATAAGTAGCTGGAAAGCAATAAACCTGGAGGAATAGGATAATCCAGTACTGAGCGAACATCTTAAACTGCCACCATCAGAAACCCCTGAGGGATAAAACTAGAATCTTCTGAGAAATAGTTTCCTATCATTGCTAATGAGCCACTCAGAAGGCTTGGATTCTGCTGTGCTCAACAGCTGAGTTTACCTGCTTAGATGCTAATCCTGGTTCTTATTTCTTTGCCATAATGGATTCTTGCCAGACCACAATATCAAGGACTCATATCTATCCCTGCCTATATTGCTGGATCTCCACCCCTGCTCACAATCCAACATTACACATTTTACCAGATCACCAAGTATAAATGTACAAGTACAGTCACGAGCACACCTACTGCATTGGTACTGTCATCCCACTGATGTTCGTGCTATGCTGGTGGCTGCAGCCACTTCCTGGTCTTATGAAAGCTTGAGACATACTCAGTGCCACATAATAAATAGTGTGGATCTCTATGTGCATGTCTCTACGTCTGCCTGTGAAAGTTTACACACACACAAAATCAATGACAGGCAGGAGTGGAAAAAACACAAACAGAACAAGTCTCATTTATCGTAACAAAACTAATGAAAGCGCGGCGCCAAAATGGCCGCCGCGCTCTTTGCGGCCCCCCCACCCGGACGCAGACATCCGGGTGAGTTAGAGGGTGTGGCCACCCCTTTTATAAAGGAGTGGCCATGAGGCAGCCGAGCTGCCATTTTGGAAAAGCGACGGAGAGGAGAAGTTTTCTCCGTCGCTCTCCGTTCCTTTAGGTCCGCATTTGGCTGTAGAGCCTTGCGGATATTCAGGGGCTGTAAGGTAGTGGAGGCTCTGAACTTGACGGCTAGTAGGTCGACAGTTTAGCTGCTCAATTTGCAATTTAGGTTTTTAGCCATCTTGCGCTTGCGACTCCGGAAAGGGATCTTTCCTCATTATGCCTCCCAAGAAGAAGGCTACGGTGACACAGGCGCGCCCGACACAGAGGTCTTTGTCTAGCGGACAGCGGTCGGGTCGGAGGACCGCGACTGCGCCTCCGCAACAGGACCCCTTATCGCATTCACCCACCGGGACCGGTGGGATGGGGCAGCTTATGCCATGGCCCACGGCTCTACAGCCTCAGACCAGCCCTACAGGGGCTTCGGCCCCCGGCCCGCAATTGCCGGCCATGGGCATAGATCACGGGGGAGGGCCTGGTGCGGTTGCACAGCAGGGCTTACCTCCGGCCCCTCATGGGCCGGATTTTTGGACATGGCCCTATTCGGGACCTGGCTCTCAAGTAGGGGTACCTGGACCTTTGCCCAGCGGGCCATCCGGCCCACCTGGCCCCATTTATACTGGGGGATCTGCGACAGTGGATGTGTTACTGGCACGCGTAGCCGCGCTTGAGGTATCCCTAGGGATCACCAATAACCCCATTGGGGGGGGCTTCACTGCCATCTGGGGCCCCCTTTTCCCTGCCTGCTACCACGACAGACACCACTTTGCAGCAGGCGGCCAGTCGGGTTGAGTTGCTTGAGGTGCGCGGGCCTGTGCCCGCCGCGGTCTCGCAGCTCCCCGTCCATTCTGAACTGCAGACAGGTAGTGGTCGGATGTATCCTCCGAGCTCGATGGCGGTCGCGAGCTCCGTCGCCTGCCGTGGGCCGGAACCCCCGGTGGGGGCGGCTCGCAGGGGTTCACCCAGTGAGTATCAGGTTCAAGCTAATGTTCCCACATCACAATCCACTTCCGGGGATAGGTTTCAGTGGCCATGGCCTCGTAACGTCGGGGCGGGTGGGTATCATTTCCCAGCTTACCCGGGTGCAGCTTGGTCTCATACTGGCATAACATTGGGCGGGGGGGTTTCCGCCCCCAGGGCTCTACCGGGTGTGGCAGGGACTGTCCATGCTCCTCTCTCGATACCCGTGTAAATACTGTGCCGGTGTCGGCATTGCCGACAGCCGGGTATTCCTTGCCCCTTGGGGATCATTTGTCCCAGGCCACAAGGGAAAAGATTTGGCGGGGGGAGTATGTTGACATTTTCTCCCTGTTGAACTGTGAGCCCATCAAGGAGGAAAAAGAGGGGCAGGATGATAAGGACAAAGAGCTGGCTCGCCGTCGCAAGCCACCACGTACCTGGGCCAACTGGTTACCCGCATATCTCATCTATATGGTGGTGTACCTTAGGGCCCGGCCTGACCTGGCCATTCCTATGGTCCAATATTTGGACAATATTTACAGGGCAATGGTGGATTTTCCGGGCCCATCGTGGTTGACTTACGATGAGGAATTTAGAATGAGAGTGCCCTTACACCCAGAGATGAGGTGGGATGAGCCATGTCAGAAATTGTGGCTATTATACATGACCCCCACACGCCCGGCGCCTGGGGAGAGGTACCATTGTGGCCATGCAGTCCAGCGAGCTGCTCCAACACAGGCTCCCCGCCAGCTGGTGGGGCAGGGGGTTCCAGCCCGCTTGCTGTGTTGGAGCTTCTCAGCCAATGGCGCATGCAATAGGAAACAGTGCCGATACAAACATGAGTGTCCCTCTTGCACTGGCCCCCACGCCGCCGCTGCATGTCCGCGAGCAGGTGGGCCACGGGGCAGAGGTAGAGGTGGACAAGGAGCGGGCAGACCTGCCGCTGATGGAGCGGGCAGACCTGCCGCTGATGGAGCTGGTCACTCAAAAGGCCCCCTCACCAGTTAACATAGCTATGCTGGAGCGGTGGCTCTCATCTTACCCGAGGAGGGAGGATGCCACGTATCTCCTCGAGGGTTTTCAGCAGGGCTTTCGCATCCCATTCAAAGGGGAGCGGTGCCCCCAAGATGCTCCTAATTTAATTTCCTTGAAGGGTAGGGAGGAGGTGGCTGCCCTAAGTATCGCTAAGGAGGTTAATGCAGGTAGGGTTGCTGGCCCCTTTCCTAGGCCCCCCTTTTTCAATCTGAAGGTTTCCCCTTTAGGGTTGGTTCCCAAAAAGACCCCTGGGGAATTTCGTTTAATTCACCATCTGTCATACCCGTCGGGCCATTCAGTCAACGATGCCATTCTGGATGACCTTTGTTCAGTCCGGTATACGTCATTTGACCAGGCCCTGCGCATGGTGCGCTCTTGTGGCCCGGGTGCACTTCTGGCCAAATGTGACATTAAGTCGGCATTCCGGTTGTTGCCAGTGCACCCGGGTGACTTTGAGTTATTGGGTTTTAAATTCCAAGGTAAATTTTATGTTGATAAAGCCATGCCTTTTGGCTGCTCGATTTCCTGTTCAGCAGTTGAACGTTTTAGCACCTTCCTTCAGTGGGCCTTTGTTCGCAGGTCTGGGTCCCGGTCTGTAGCCCATTACCTCGATGAATTTTTGTTAGGGGGTGAACGGGGCTGGGACACGTGCACGCGTCTCCTCAATACATTTCAGACGCTAATGCAGGAACTTGGTGTCCCTTTAGCGCCCGAAAAGACCAAGGGCCCTTCAACTAAGCTCACATTTCTAGGTATTGAAATTGACACGGTCTCGCAGGCATCCAGGTTACCCACGGATAAGGTGACCAGGATCACTGCGTTGATTTTGGCCTTACTGGCCAAACGCAAGGTGTCACTTCGTGAGCTACAGGTTCTACATGGTCACCTTAACTTCGCTTGCAGAGTGGTCACGCCTGGCAGAGCTTTTGCCCGACGCCTCTGCGACGCCATGACTGGGCTATCCAGGCATTATCACAGGGTCCGACTGAACAAGGGCATGAGGGCTGACATGATGGTTTGGCTTAAGTTCCTGAGGGAGTTCAACGGAGTGTCATTTTGGAGATCTGACCTTTCGGTTTCCCCTAGGTTCCAGGTTCAGTCGGATGCCTCGGGGTCCCTGGGATATGGCATTTACTTTGAGGGGAGGTGGGCCTATGGCCGGTGGCCGCCAGCATGGCGGGGCACGGATCGTCTACGCGATCTTACATTCCTTGAGTTCTTCCTGATACTGGGAGCTTTGATGCTATAGGGTGAGGAGTGGGCCAATTCAGTGGTTCATTTCTGGTGCGACAATGCTGTGGTGGTGCACATCATCAATGCCCAGACATCTAAATCACCCAGGGTCATGGAGTTAGTTGGCCAGTTTGTGTTGCGCAGCCTACGCCTCAATGTGCTCTTCAGGGCCAGACATGTACCTGGTATTAATAATGATATTGCTGATGCTTTATCCCGCCTGCAGATCCCCCGGTTCCGTGCCTTGGCTCCGGACGCACAGGAATTCCCCTCGCCGCTCCCGGACGAGATTTGGACTTTTGGCAAGGAGAGGTGAACCGGGTGATCGGCATGTCACTGGCGCCCCGCACACATAAGGCGTATCACCATGCGTTTAGTCAATTTACAAAATTTTGCGCGCAACTACGGTTGCCTGAGGTGTGGCCCATTCCAGTTGACCACGTTCTCTGATTTATGGTCCACCTACACAGTCAGGGCCTAGCTCCCCGCACCATAGCATCCAGGCTGTCAGCACTGGCATTCATGGCCAAAGTGAGGGGTTCTGCTGACATCACTAATGATTTCCGTATACGACATGTTTTGGAGGGGTGGACACGGGAACGGGGTCGCTGCCAGGACAATCATCACCCGATTTCTCCAGGGGTTCTTACCCACCTTGCGTGAGGCTGGCATGACCTGTGTTTCGACAGGTATAAGGCAGCTCTGTTTCATGCGGCTACCACGGTGGCCTTTTTTGGAGCGCTTCGCATCAGTGAGTTGGTGCTGCTGTCTAAGGCAGATGCGGCTCGTAGGGCACTGGAACTCGAAGATGTCTATGTCTCCAATGAGTGGGCTCAGTTGAGGATACGGTCCTCAAAAGTTGATCAGCACGGTGTAGGCAGTGGTGTTAGACTGCTACGATGTTCCATTGCAGACATCTGTCCGGTTGGTGCCCTACAGGAGTTCATGGCAGTGCGTGGTACGCACCCTGGCCCGTTTTTCTGCCACCAAGATGGGTCTCCCCTTACTAAATTTCAATTTTGGAAGGTGACCGGTAAGGCACTGTCCAGTGTTGGCCTCCCCGGGGCTCGTTACGGCACCCAATCTTTTAGAATAGGGGCTGCTTCTACTGCGGCTGCATTTGGGTACTCTGAGGCCAATATACGCCATATGGGGAGGTGGGGATTGAAATGTTTTGAATTGTACATTCGCCCTCTTAAAGTGTGAGTACCAGATAACTCACTGTTCTATCTTTTTATCTTACAGACCCTGTGTGTCCCCGCACACCGGTGGCAGTATGGCTGGTGGGCCATAGCTATATGCACTGGGCAGCGCAGTACGCTGCGGCGACAGAGTGGGGACCCCAGCTGGGACTACGTGCCTCCGCATGTATCAGGTGGTATGGTAAGCGCGGAATGTTATGGCGGGAACTGTTGCCATTCCTTTTCTCCATTAGGGATGCTGAACCGCCTGATGTCTTGGTGCTGCACCTCGGGGGCAATGACCTCGGCCAGGTCACTGGCCTTTCTTTAAAACATACGATCTGCAGCGACCTAGCTTATTTGCATTATGTGTGGCCTGCCACAACGCTGCTATGGTCGGACATCATGCCGTGTCATGCTTACAAGGGCTGTATCAATATCCGGGCCCTTGACCACGCTCATCGCTCGGTGAACAGGGCGGTTGCCCGGTTCTTTGCTGACAAGGGTTTGGGGTGGGTCATCCGACACCCCAACATTAGTCTCCAAAATTATGATCTTTACACAGGGGATGGGGTCCATCTGTCACCCAGAGGCATGAACCTCTTTTTGGAAGATTTGCAAGCAGGCCTCGGGACCGAGCTGACGGTCTGGGGGGGGAGGTGAGTCTTTATTAAGCCTCCCCGTGTGGCGGGTAGCACTGGTAAGGTAAAGATTGATGACCCACAGGTATCCGGCAGGTTCACAATTGACTGGTCAACACTAGATAGGTACAAGTTTGTTAACGTTGACCGGTCAACGACGAACCAGGCAATGGGGTGATGGCAGGAGCTCTTCAGCATGCATCACCCCGTGATTTGATGGATACACGTCAGAGGGTGGGGTCAGTAGATAGATTATTGACTACGGTCAACAATTTGTTTGTTGTAAACAAACGAATTGATACAAATGGATACATTGTAGCCAATTGCTATTGGCATTTTGGGAGGAACCTTACCAGTGTTACTGCGGCCTGCTTGCCTTAAGAATTATAATTGGCTGAGTGCCAATTGAAATTTATAATTCGGACTAGGGCATGAATCAATAAATGTGGCCCAATGCCGTTATCCATATATACCGGTGTCTGAGTCTTTTTTGGAGGGTGCGCCTGCAATGAAAGTGCGGCGCCAAAATGGCCGCCGCGCTCTTTGTGGGCCCCCACCCCACACGGACGCAGACATCCGGGTGAGTTAGGGGGCGTGGCCACTCCTTTATAAAAGGGGTGGCCACGAGGCAGCCGAGCTGCCATTTTGGAAAAGCGACGGAGAGAAGTTTTCCCCTCCACCCCCTCCCTAGTGAACTGTGATAATTTGGCCGCTTCGTGGCCGGGTGGGAATTTTTGGCTGGAACCTACAATTGGCTTCCTGGTTCTGGCTTTTTTGCCCATCCCACACTGTTGCTACAGTTTGATACAGGGGTTTGTTTGCTCTTGACTTTGGTCACATGGGCGGGTAGCACTGGTAAGGTAAAGATTGATGACCCACAGGTATCCGGCAGGTTCGCAATTGACTGGCCAACACTAGATAGGTACAAGTTTGTTAACGTTGACCGGTCAACGACGAACCAGGCAATGGGGTGATGGCAGGAGCTCTTCAGCATGCATCACCCCGTGATTTGATGGATACATGTCAGAGGGTGGGGTCAGTAGATAGATTATTGACTACGGTCAACAATTTGTTTGTTGTAAACAAACAAATTGATACAAATGGATACATTGTAGCCAAATGCCATTGGCATTTTGGGAGGAACCTTACCAGTGTTACTGCGTCCTGCTTGCCTTAAGAATTATAATTGGCTGAGTGCCAATTGAAATTTATAATTCGGACTAGGGCATGAATCAATAAATGTGGCCCAATGCCGTTATCCATATATACCGGTGTCTTGAGTCTTTTTTGGGGGGTGCGCCTGCAAAGTATGACTGAATTAGTCTACTGTAATATTACTTTGCAATTATTCATTTGGTTTCTAATTTTATTGAAATAATACCAATATGAGTACTACTAGTGTAAAGACAAAACTTTGCCCAAATAATTTAGTGGTTTGTGACTAATGCAGAAAGTTTATAAGAAAAAAATCTTGTAGATAATCACTAACACGAAGGCCAAGATAACTTTTATAAAGGAAAAAAAATTGAAATTAGGCAAATAAGTAATGGATTCAATGGAAAAATACATAAATCTGACTATTTTCCTCTTATGTGCTATGTGTTCTTGCAAACATGTCACTGTCTCCTGAACCATCCTGCAAAAACACCATTAATAAAGCAAAGACAAATGCAATATGTATGTCAAACATGTTGAGAGATAATAATAAACAAAACAAGGGTAGAATGGATTCAGATAGGGATTATGTTAGAAAGAATTAATTTACTAAAATGAAAAAGCTTTCCCAGTAGAATAAATAGTATTTTAATTTTAGATTACATTAACAAGTATAGGTACTGATATCCTATTGCAGGGATCCTCAGCCTATGGCCCATGGGCCATATCCAGCCCATGGCACCATATAATCCGGCTTATGCTCTCACTCCAGCCGCCGCTTTCGCCACTGCCACTGCCACCTCCGCTGCTGCCACCACCTCAATCCTTGTCTCCTCCACTTGGCTTGGTGTGTCCTTAATGGCGCTCCATAGCAGGGCAGATGTTGTAAGGCTTGCAACATCTGCCCTGCTATGGAGCGCCATTAGAAACACACCATTTCTGGTGGCCACGGGGGCATTTCCAGTGGCCATGGGTGCATTTCTTTCACCCACGTGATGCAGCTCCTACAGGCAGGTAAGCAGGGGAGTGGTGGTGGTGGGGGGGGAGATGGGGCTTTTCCGGGCTGTGGTGGGTTTGGGGTGGTGGCTGCTGGGGTGGTTGCGGCACTAGGGGGACCACCAGTCCAAACCCTCAACAGTTTGAGGGAGCATGACTGGGCCCCCGGCTTTAAAAGGTTGAGGTCCCCTGGCCTAATGGCTAGGTTATTTGCAAACAAGATACTGAGGCACTTACTACAAATGCACAGGCTTGGTTAAGAGCTTAACTAAAATGACACAATCAAGTACTGAAAAATAAAAAAACTTACACAGCAATAAGGTGAGGCAGAAATAGATGCTGAGCTACCCTCTGGTATGTTAGTTTAAAGATATCGCTGAGGAAAGAGAAACTTCCTTATGCATCTAAGATCCAGAGAATACAACAACATCTAAGAGAAGGCCCTGGAGGAAGGAGCTCATTACGGTAACCTGAGAAGAGAGAAAAGAGCTGGTGTATGCTTGTCATGTGCTAGATTTAGGATTGCTTGAAGACATTTCATTCCCATGCGTTTTTCGAGAATAGAAGATTCTTTAAAATATTGTAAGTAATATCCAGGATTAACAGTTGCTGCCTACCCTGCTGGAATATAGAGCCTCAAAGATTAGTGAACACTCCCACAATACCACCTCTGAAAGTGTAGAACACACCTTAACAGTTATTTGATTGTAAAGACTTATCAGCAGCTTTGAGAGACTCCGCTATTTGGCAGTCTCTCAACTGGTAGATTTGTGGACTAAGTTGCAAATCTTCTTTTATCTGAGGATTTGATCAAGGAGATGTATTTTGATCCCTTTATAACACATCATAAAATAACCAAGTACAGTATCTCCCTTATAGTATCATAGGAAATTTATGTCCACCTGTGGAGTCTCCTGCATGTCTTCTGCATGCAGTCTGTCAGACTACTTATCAAAAACCTGAAAGTGGTTTTTCAGGTCCAATGGTAAAGATTGCCTTCTCCTTCTTTTGACACTTTTGACACTCCTTCCTGTGACACTTTTCCATGGTGCTTCATCCTTTATGTTTGTTCTTTTGCCAAGTTTCTCTTCTACTCTCTCTTTCTGATCTTCCACCTCCAATGTCTTCCTTGTCTGCTGCTGCTGCTGCTCAAGAATTCTATCTATGTACTCTTCATCTTCTTTTATACGAGGGGTGCCCAAACTATGGCCCACATGTGACCGGCTCGTGGGCCCAAAAAGTTTGGGCACCCCTGTATTTTACACTCAAGCCTGGCCACTCACTTCTCGAGTTCTTTCACCTTTTCTTCCAGCAGTGCTACCTGTTTGCACTTGTTACATGTGTAGGCTGTGTTGTTCTCAGGAAAGAAGGCAAACATTGCACACAGGTTACAGGTCACCACCGCTTTCTCCCTTCACAATCACTTTGTTGTTGTTGTTGTTGTTGTTGTTGTTGTTGTTGTTGTTGTTGTTGTTGTTGTTGTTGTTGTTGTTGTTGTTGTTGTTGTTGTTGTTGTTGTTGTTGTTGTTGTTGTTGTTGTTGTTGTTGTTGTTGTTATTATGCTTTCTTGTCTTTGGTTTGACTAAGAATTGTCCACCCTTTCTCTTGTCCATCTTAGAGGTGGTTATATAAATAATATACAGAAACTATTTTTGTTTTTGTTTGTTGTTTTGTTTTGGGCCTCCCTTCTTCAAACTTCAGACAAATAAACAACAAATAATTACTGAGTCTTCTCTGTTAACTCAGCACTGTGTTTTTATGTGTTTTTAGAACTTGTTGTAATGCCGCCCTGAGTCGGGTTCTGCCTGAGTGGGCGGCATATATAAATATGACTATTAAATTAAATTAAATTAAACTCTCCCTTCAGAGCACCAACTTTTGTCTTTTAGAGGGGTCTTTTTTACAAGCTTCTCCTGAACATTAACCTTTTTTGTTTAAAGAACCACATATTGCCATAGACAACTGTAATTAGTTCTTCATTCAGAAATGATATTAATAATTTCGTGTCAGAGATTACTCTGGGTTGAAAGGATTTTTGCTGGAGAAACTCTGCTCAGGGTACACCTGAATGAGGCTCCTTTCATGTCCCCAAGTGCAGCCCTCAGGTATCAAAACCCAACCATCCAGACTCTGTCTTAACCACTAAGCCACCGGGGGAGCTGCATTCAAAAATGATGGCAACCTGGAATTACTGCTGCCAGTATGCAGTAATAATGTCTATTGCTTCCTAAACAATATGGAAAAGATTAACTCCTTCAGTCATCAATTGATAATACTCAATATTGCTCAAGTCAAGGGAGTGGGTATGCTTCCAAAGCTGACATGGAGAAGCAACACACAGCTATGTCATGGTTAGATTGGGGACTGTGTGTTTTTCAAGTCTGTAATGGAGATTTTAGTTTGAATGTGTACTGAAGGGGAGGAGTTATGGTGCATCATGGGTATCACTGGGCAGAAGCTGCTTACCAGACTAAACATCTCAACCCTCTTGGTTTGGAAGAAATGGAATCTAAATTGAACAGACATATACTGCATAGTCATTGGCTGGATTCATTTAGGGGAATGGCAAGAGGGTGAAACTTCTTTGAGGAGATAAAATCCATAAGGAATGGGCAGGATGTTCTCTTGGTCTGGTGCTCAACACAGTGTAAGTCAGTAGGGGCTTTTAAGCCAAGAAGGGGCCCAGGGCTTCCCCCATTAGATAGGCTTTCATTGTTTTAATGGGTTTTCTGAACTAAGATTGTTTCATTTGCTTAATTAATTTGTTACCTGCTTTTGCTACAATAAATATACTTTTGAAAGACAAGAAGATGACTGGAGTGGTTTAATTTCCTATGCGCTACCTTACTTACAGTGTAGATTTAGATCGGGACACGTGAGAAGGCAAGTTAAAATCCTGGATTCAAGTACAGTCCTACCTATGTGTAGACTAAGGTTCTACTCATGAATAACAGGACCATTACAAGCTATTCTTAAATAAATGGGCTTACCCTTAAAAGAAAAAGAAAACATCATTTTATGGCTGTAGTTCAAAAAAATTGTGATTCAAGAGAAACATTAGGGACCTTTGAATGAAATTACATTTCAATAATAACTAAAAGCTTTAAAACTTATTTTATTTCAGCAATCAAAACAGTGAGTAAAAACTTAAGATATAGAAAGACATAAAATATGTGAGATAATTAAATTCTTGAATCTTAGTGAAACAAGGACAACCTCCGGGTTGGAGAGATAGGCAGGATATCTCTCAATATCATTTCCAGGGAATCCTAAGCAGGTGAAGGCATCTGCTTGGGAATACCCTGAAGGAAATGGTGAGCCACTGTGTGAGACAGAATGCTGGACTGGATGGGCTATGGCCTGTTCCAGCAAGGCTGTTCTTATGTTCTTAAGTGGACTGAAACAAGCATAGATTTTTGTAGGCTCATATTAATTTCTGTAATGAGCGTTCAAATAAGTAAAATACTAATATGTTAATGATAGTTCACTACTTCTAATGTTCACTCTATCTTCCAGATTAAAAGCGCCTGATGAAGGCTGAATGAGATACTAAGGCCAGCATCCTGTTCAAGGACTATGGCACCTCATCCATTTGCATGGGTAAATACTGAACAAGACATTAGTTTATTGCTGTAAGAGCTAATAAAAGTTATTTTGAACTACAGATCCCTTAGATCTGCATGCCAGCTTATCCATGGCTGTTCTAGCTGTGAGATTGTGGGAGTTTTAATTTTAAATTTAAATTTTATGGTGAGGAGAGAGACAGGAACACAGAGAGAAAGGCCACCACCAAGAGCCAAAGTTCACAAACCATGTCACTTGGCTCTTTCCTGCAGAATTACCAAAGCTATAAAAATCATATCCATTTTTTCCCCAATTGCATAGACATTGTTCACTGCCTTCTAATATTGCTATTCCCCCATTTTTAGCAGTGACAAGAAAACAACAGTCTCAGTAGATTGCTGAAGGATAGGAAAGCTTTTATATCTAGAGTCATACCGATAATTTCCAAATCCCAGGTTACAGAAAGACTAAATCTCCCCTTCTCTTCACGATGCGATGTAGACATATGCATTCATGAATGCATATGCATAGATGTGTAGGACTGTCCCATCTTCAGACTGATGTATTATATGTAAATATGTATAACATCTAAATTACACAAACACTCAAATGACAAATAAATATGAAGAAATTTAATGTAAAGACCTGTGCCAGCAGCAAATAAAATATGTGGAAAAAATACCAGTAGCTGCTTTTTAAAGGTGCTGAAGATACTAAGGGGAAACATAGCTAGTTCCTAAGAAATGATTGTCTCAGCTTCAGACAGTAAATTGTTACATAGAATACAAATAGATTATTCAAATTACTGAGTCTATGAGACTGTAGAGCTTTACAAAGTTATCTTTTGAAATATCTGACATTGTCAAGGTAATATAAATGAAATCTCTTACATCATGTAATAAAATCCAAGGGTAAAAACAATGGGCTCCATCTAGAATTAGTCATTTTTAGAGCAGTTCAATTCAAGTTATGCCATGATAGTCTGATGACTTCATTAGCCACAGCCATATTTTGGTATTTAAATGTTTTCTATCTCCTTCCAAAGGTTCCCAGGCTCCCTTTGGGCCTGGGAAAGCCTTTGGGGACAGCAGAAAATAGGAGCAGGAAGAATGAAAGACCTGCAAAATGCTGTTGCTGGTCCCACTGGATGCAGCAAGAATAAAGGTAGATATTTTCAAATATTGAAGCATAGCAAGACAAAAATGTTGTGGCACTTTAAAGACTAACTGCTGTATTTTAATTTCATTTCATTTCATTTCATTTATTCGATTTATACCCCGCCCTACTCAGCCCAGGCCGACTCAGGGCGGCTTACAACAGGTAAATCAAATACAGTATAACAAATGGAATACAATATAACAATATGAACAACACACAAAATACAATCAAGTATACAATTGCAAATTACAGATTACAAAATTACAAATCAGTACAAAATAAATATGCCGTAGTACCACAAACATAACGGAGCAAAGCTCAACATACTTAGTATCAGCAACGTCTGGCAGCAGCAAAGTCCCTCCAGTCGTGGGGTGCTAGCGCAGGTGCTACCACTTCCCCCGCCAAACTGGGGGAAGGAACTCTGCGCAGTCCCTCTGACCATGAGAAACCAACACCACAGCTTCTCAACATCAATGGTGGTGGCAGTAACAGCAGTATTTTAATGTTAGCTTTGTCATTTTGTTTTGTTTATTCTGTGATATGCTTGAAACACAGACTAACACAGCTACTATCTCAACAAATTAAAGTATTTAAGACTTCCTGTCCCTGTTCTGTTGTCTGCAAAGTTTTCCCCAGCGCATAAAGGATCCTAAGAGACCCTGGGAACCTTGGTGAGGGAGGATAGGAAACTTTTAATTACCAAAATACAGCTGTGGCTGATGACATCATCAGACGTACTGTACATTGTATAACTTTATGTTACTTGTTTTCAGCCATTGAGACTTAAGTTAGCTATGACTAACATGCTCAACTGATTTAAAACAGTCTACTCTAAACATAACTAATTGTAGATGTAATTCATCATAATAGAACAATATTAAACTATTATAACAGAAATAGATATCTAAGGACTTTGCTGGGGGGGGGGTGTACACAAAAATCTAAATTTTTCTTAAATCTTAAACAAGGAATCATAGTGACCTTAAATTGAACAATCCTTATGCAGTGGTCAAGACACAAACTGAAATACAGTCTTTCAATTTCTGATGTGGCCATATAATAAAACATTCTTATTTTCTACTACCACAATAGGTTTTGCTGATTTGGAACACACCACAGATTTATTTTTGGTTTATTTCACAAATGGCAATAGGAATCTTAGTAGAAGTACAATATAAAACTATAGGGCTCAATCAAAGACTAAGACCACTTCCCATGGTTAGAATTACCAACAGAGATGTTACCTTGAAAATCACTTCCAGATCCAAAAATATCACAACAAACTTTTTTAAAATGCAAATCTAGATAGTGGCGTAACTACATGATTAAACTTCTGATGTTATTTTGTCTTTCTCTGATCTGTGTATTTAAATAGTAACAATCTTCTGAATTGTAATATTGGAAGTAACCTGCAGGTTGCATCGATACTGACCCAAGTTTAACTGGTCTCCAAAATGCATCTGTCCCAGCAACTCAATGTTCATTCAACCCCACAGCCATTCTGCAGATAAATGTGATCATTACATCTGCACAATGAGTGGAATGTGCCCAGTACCCATAGAAGGATAACACTAAAGTTTAAAACAGGGGTTCCCAGCCCCTGGCCCACAGGCCTAATCTGGCCCATGCATATCATTAATTTGGCCTGCAGTGGCCACCCAGGTAACCTCTAGACCCACCCACCCACCACCAGAAGTCGCAATACGTCACTTTCCGTGGTGATGGAAGGAATTGCAACATTTTTCTGGGTTTTTTGGACAGGCTCCACCACTTCCCAGGGTAGCAGAAAGCTTTTTGGAGCATGTTCACTCTTCTGTTGCTTCTCGGCTGCACTTTGCCAGCTAGAGCATGACGGTGGGTGACTTCCGGTGCCGAGCAGAGCTTACGTCATCACCTGGGATCCCAGTACGGAAACCAGGAAGTCAGCCATGGTTGCGCTCTAGCAGCTGAAGTGCAGCCAAGAAGCAACAGAAAAAAATCCCAAACTGGAGCGAAGATGCTCTGAAAAGCCTCCCACTGCCCTGGGAAGTGGCAGAAACTGTCCAAGAACCCACTAAAATGTGCAATTCCCACCATCACCACTGATGACAATGATGATGATGAAAATGTAAGTAGTAGGCACAGCCACGCCTCCGGCCCCCACAGCTAAGTGTGGTGGTGGGAACTGGCCCATGGCGGGAAAATGTTGGGAACCCCTGGTTTAAACACTAAACCATGATGTGGTTTCTCACTTGAAGCAAGGTTTGATGCACCCATTTCAGCTACATTGTTTAGAACAAAAGTGAAGAAAATCAGAGACTCTTTAGTGAGAGTGCAATCAACCAATGGACTGAGCAGGGGGAAATGACTTAACCTAAAGTATAGGGCAGTGATGGTGAACCTTTTAGAGACCGAGTGTCCAAACTCAACAGGCTGCCATCTGCACTGCAGGGGTGTGTGGCAAACCCTGTGCTGAGGGGAGAGAGAAAGCACTACCATTGGGCTGCTGGGCAGAGGGGTGGGGCAAACTCTGTGATGGGGAGGGAGGAAGCACTTACACTAGGCTGCTGGGCAGAGGGACAGGACAAACTCTGTGCTGGGGTGATGGCATGCATGCCCACAGAGAGGGCTCTGAGTGCCCCCTCTGGCATACATACCATAGGTCTGCCACCACTGGTATAGTGTATCACCTTATAACAAAATTTGAGAGGTCACAAGTCAGTGGTGATTATTACCATAGCAGATATGACCACCACCATCTAGAGTAAAAAAAACACCATATCAGAACATCAATACCATCTCCAACAACAATGGGATGTTCCATGTGTAATAAGAAAGGCGGGGGTGGGGAAACTGCAGCCTTCCAATCACCATTTTTGTAGCCCCAGCACCCATAAGGCCCCCATCCCTAAACAACTTCATTTTTATAATTAACAAGACTGTTTTTTCCTCAGAAGTTTCATTCTAACTTCTATGAGGCATGGAATTAATTTCACCATGCCTAAATGGTCTCCAGCACCAGTGAGAAATTTATATCTGACAAATAAATTGTTTTTTTTCCAATCAGCCACAAGAGGGCATGGGTGATTTTTTAGGTTGGAAACCCCTACGCATTTTTTCCATTAAACCCAATTTTAAGTTATTTTTTAAAAACAGAAGAAAACTGTATAGTATATGACCACAACATTTATTTCTTCAAAAAACATTAAACTTTGCAAATTAGAGAATACAACTCTCTGGCTGCTAGCACTTCTCAAAATTGGCTCTTGGCCCTGCTGACCTTTCCCACCCCTGTGCTAATGTCAGAAAAACATATTTAGTTATTAAAACAAATTACTTTCAAAGTATCAGCTTTACAACGTACCTTCCATGACATATACCAATGAACCCACATCACCTTCTTTAATGATGCAGCTGTCCTTGCCATATTCCACTGGATACATACAATCCACAATCTCCTGGATCTGTGACAGTTCTAGATTCTTCATGAAATCATTGTCAAGGATAGCTTCCTTTATTAGATCCTTTGACCTACAATGAGAAAAGAAAATTGTATTTGTATACAAGAGTTAGCATTCTCATGAATAGCCTCATTTGTTAATGTTTAAATGAAAAGATGTTAATGTTTTCACAAAATCTAAATGCAGCTCTAAAGCAAAGTGAATAGATGTGAAAAAGGTATACACCAACAATTGTATGTTGAACATTTATTTGTAAAAATCTACTTCAGTGTTTATAAACCAGAAGAATACAGCTGGTGTCACTAATTCATCTTGGTACATTAGCTACAAATGGAACAGTGAATGAGAACAATTAATCTTGTAAACCATAGTCATTTCAGAAAATACACCACTTGAAGTACACCACTGAGAATATGTTTTGTAACGGTATTGTATCCCCATATTCCATGTCACTACACAAACAATATTATCAGTATGAAGTTGCAGTCCTTACAGTTTCCAAAGAAGCAGCTATATTAAGGACTCACATTTTAATCCAGGAGTTCACAACCTATGGCCCATGGTGCCAAATAATCTGACCTGCGACCTCACTCCAGCCACCTCTGCAGTTACTACTGCTAGAATCGACCACTGACTCATTTACGGCCATGTAAACACGTTTACAACAGCGGTAAATAAGTCCATGTCCATCGTAAACACATTTACTACATCTGCAGACATGTTTTATGGCACCAGTCTGGCCCGCTCAGCTGTCTGAGGAGGCCTGGCCTGGCCTGTGGCTTTAAAAAGTTGAGAACCCCTGGTTTAATCCTTTAAATGAGCAATCAGAAGTAAGACTCACTGTGTTTTATCAGGCTGATTCTCACACAAGCATGTACAACAGCATTTCTCATTTTAGTTACTCTAGTTGTGTTAGACTACAAAACCTATCACTACAATCACTATATCCACGGGAGTCTATGGTAGCTTGGGATAATGGTGATTGTACTCCAAATCCGGGAATGTCAGGTTACTGAAAGTTGTTGTACAGTGTTGCAACCTTCTTGAATGTGTTGGGAAACATAGTGACACACCCACCCACCCCCAATGTGGTTCCTGTTATGTAAATCTCTAGATTCCATATAAAGCTTGCTGAGGGCTGAAATGTTCAGATTTTAATTATTTTTAATATGAATTCAATAGATATTTTAAGGTCAGTAGGCTCAGAATTTTTTGTAATTAAATTTTTAAAATTATTTAAAAATATTGGGTTCTTTAATTAATTTCTGTAATTTTTGAATAACCTTTTCAAGAATCTGTAGTTCAGTGCTTTTACAATGATGTTAGTAATGTTCTGCTGTTTTTCATAATGTCTTACAAACTTTTTGTTGAAGCATCAGCACAACATTTGAAGGATTATCTTTTACTCTGAATCACTCAGGCACAAATGTTAACAGCTCTCCACTCATCATCATTTACATATTGAATTTCCCCCCAGAATGTCTATCAAATCTCTCATTATCCATCTGACAATACAAGGAATATAAAGATTACTGATAATAATTGCTTAAAAGCTACTTAAGGGATTTTGGGCAAACAAACATCTGCAACTGCAAATGGGAATGAACTTGATCTTTCAGAATATATCTGTTAACATTAAAAAGATAAATGTCATCATGTATCCATGTGTTTGTGAAATTGCAAAAAAATTATTTGATTACCATTTACATGGCAAATTCACATCTGATCAAAATCTGATGGTCATTTTAGACACTTAACTATAACAAAAGATATGTATGAGTTATTGGCACTTGTTATACTATGTAAAAACCCAAACCTTTCTCTTTTTCTAAGATTTTGGGGGATACCTACTTTGGTTTAGTTAACAGAGTAATAGGCTAAGACTCAGGAGGCCTGTGTATGAACCCCCGCTCAGCCATGGAAACACAGTGGAGGTTGGGAACTGGTAAAGAAATCCAAGATGGATTAGCAAAAGGAGGGGACTTAGATCCAGCTTGGGGCTTGTCATACCTAGTTTGGGCAACAAAGGTTCTCCAGGGCTGTCATCTAAGCGGTCAGGACCCCTTACAAATCCACCTGCTCACCAGATCCCAATCCATGGCGATGCTGCATGCAATACTAGCAGCAGGAGACTTTTTCCTGCGGAAATTTGCATCACATTCCTTTCAATTTGGTTCAGCAACTGAGGCAAGTGCTCTAGGTTTCCCATCTGACCACTTATGAGCTACAAGTGGTTAAAAACCATGGGTATATAAGACATGAATTTGAGAAACTGGGACCAGTAGTAATAGTTAATTTTTTCAGCTTTTTCAGCAAGGCAGTTTAAGGAAGGTGGTGGTCAACCATTTCATTGTGCACTAGGCCAGTAAATATGTTCTTCTTGTGCTGTATCCAATTCTGAATATTGGTAATTATCATGATGATCAGCCATGAAGACTGTCCTGAGAATATAATGCAGTGGCCTTTCATCTGCCTTCCGCATCAATGTGTGACAGCCATACCACTGATACAGCTCCGTGAGTCACTTTCTGATCCTGAGCTCTTTTGTCACACAAAGTCTTCATTGGCCCCAAGCCAGTATTGATGAAGCTGCTGCCCTCCATCAAGATGGATTCAAGTGGGATTTAATCCATTTGGGAACCATCACCCTTTCCTGTGGACTTCGCAAAGGCTGCTAGTCCTGAGGGTTGCTAGGTTAGTTAACCGTTGCCTGACGCTCAGCATTGAGTCACTGGCAGTATGGTCTACTCTGTTACCATAGCAGGATAACCTGACCAGACTATTAAATGGAGGAACAACCTGGGATTTGACATGATCCACATCACCTAGCTGAAGAAGTGCAGCACATTATGCTTCAGTTCTGGAATGACCAACGAGACAGGAAAGCTGTACCAGTTGCTGCACTCAATCCACAGCAACTATCCCCAGGTAATGTGGTATGAACTCTTGGCAAGGCATCCTTAGTAAAGGTCTCAGTACCTCAGGAATGTGGACACTGCAAGGTAGAAGATTGCAAGGGCTAGTGGACAGTTGATGGCTTCATAGGGTGGCCACTGAATTAAACACCCAAACATATCATTCAGAATGGATTGGTAGTTTAGAGCTGATGGAGTGGATCTTTTGGAGTGAGAGCAGGAAATCTGTCCAAAGAGCATCTGCGAAGCCATCAGTGATTGTATGCAACTGCAGTTAACTCTGGCAGGAGCAGGCTTACATCCAATCTCACATTAGTTGTGGACAATAGACTGGATCAGGAATCAGGAGAAGCAGGTTTGTAACTCATCTCCACTTTGAGATTTCAAGAATACTATTAGAGGTTCTGGAGGGCAAAGCTATGGTCAGGCCAACTTGGAGGCTGTAGTCCTGGCCTCAACTCAAGTAACAGACTGCCATTGACTGGCTATAAATTCATGACATACCCAACAGACTACAGGTCACCCACTCCCCTTATCCATGGGCTCAGTATCCACAGTGGGTCTAAAATATTCAGTAGAAAATCCTGAAATACATAATATATATGTATTTCTATGACACATTACTAGAGTTGGCCACTAAAGACCACTGTCTGCAACATGAAATGGGGTTTGCTGTTATCCACAGTTTCAGATACTGTATCCAGAGTAGGTCTCAGAACATATCCCCCACAGAAATGGGAGGCATCCTGTGTTACCCCTGGTGGAATCTAAGAAGTAGCTAACAAGATTATCTCCCAAAGTACTGAATCCATTCTCAAAATGCACCAGGGATACAGCTGGTGTAACCAATACAATTGTAGCCTTAATCTTTCTTTAAAACTTTCTCTCTGTCTCTCCCCCCCCCCATGTGTTCTTCTTCTGGCCCAGGCTCTACTCATCTGTAGAAAAACAACTACTAAACCAGGCGTTCTCAACCTTTATTAACCATAGGCCAGACCACGCCCCCTCAGACAGCTGGGTGGGCAAAACTGGTGGTTCCCCCTGCCATAAACAATGTAGTAAAACATGTCCATTACTGTTTTAAACGTGCTGCAGGCACATTTATGGCTGTCGTAAATGCATACACCTCCGCTTCTGGTGGTGGCGGTGATGACGATGGTGACGATGACATGGGCCAAATGAAATGGTGCCATGGGCCAGGTCCAGCCCACGGGCCATAGGTTGAGAACATCTGCACTAAATCTTTGAATTATCCTCTGCTACCCTGATAGTAACCATTTCTGTTTTCTTTGTTTCTAGAGATAAAACTTATTCTAACTATGCAAAACCACTACTGCGATCAGAGACTGTGGTCAAGGCTGCTTTTTTTAATCCCAATTAAATTATCCTTGTTGCTACATGCCACCAAAGTGCATAAAAATAAAGACATTCTAATAGGGTTTTCAAAATATGTGAGATATTTAAGGAGTTGTTTTAGAATTGCTGGCACCTGCTGAGTTTCAATGCCTAAGAGAGCATTCAAACCCAGCTCTCATGAGTTCTAGCCCAACAAGATCCACTAAATCAACTAATGAATGATAAAATAACACATACAGTACATCCAACCAAGTCAACCAGTCTATTCCAGTTGAGATTTGCAATAGGATACTGGCCTGTATTAGTAAACAAATCTATTACTTTATTGGGGCCAGTCCAATAGAGATAGATCTTCATAAATATATACAGATCTTCCTTTTCTTTTCTATTTCAGCAGCATCTCTTACAGAGAACACCTATATAAAGAAAGAAAGCTGTTGTCATGCTGGCCTGTTGTCATGTTGCCTACTAGCTGTCAGCCTACATCTTTTCTACTGAACATCAGCACTGCTCTGCAAGGTTCCTTTGCCATCAGACTATTTATAAAAAAAGTGGTTTGATATTCTTGCAAAGGAGACTAAATAATTCCAATGGTTCCTCTGTTGAGCAAATTAGGTGTGCAAATTGTAACAGAGCTAAATAATGGTTTCAATTTACAATTTTTCATCTATGTTTTTACAAACTGGCCATATTTGGGTACAACTTTTCAAATCAACTTCAAATTAAATTTTATTTACAGTCCATGACCAGCATAACAAGAACACAAAAGCATAAACACCACATCTTAAACTAGACTAGACAGAGGTAATAAAAGGAAACTATACTACTAAAAACCTACTGAGAACTGACATACAACAGCAGGCCATCGATCTAAAAGAACAATACAGTGGAACCTCATACAACATTCGCCCCATATAACAACGAAATCGCATAACAATTAGGTTTTGGGGTGAAATGGCATCCCGCATAACAATTTCCCCTATGGGAAAAAAATCATACAACAATTTTTCAATGGGAAAAACCACTTAGCAAAAAAAATCATTGTATGATGCATCCCATAGGGAAAATCACTATATGATGCATGCATCAGATAGCAATTGTTTCGTACAACAACGAGCCCCATGGAACAGATTAAAATCATTGTATGAGGTACCACTGTATTACTAAAATCCCTTAATAATTACTAAAACCTAATGTCATGAAGATAAAATGCTAATATTTACAACTTTGAATAAACCATATATCCACCACTTGGGAAGAAATCAGACTGTAACCTGTAGTTTAAATATAGTGTTGTTTTTATTTATAATTGTTTATTATTACCTTGAAGGGAGCTGGAATCCAATATGCTTCAAAAAATTCTAATTCTGTTAAATAATATGATACAAGCATGCTTGCCATGTTTAGATAAGTTATATTTTGCAATAATAAAAAGTATTAAAGGGTAAGTATGCTAATTAACTTCTACATAAAACTTGTGAGAGAGGTTGACCAGCATTTTGGGGTTCAGTTTTACCAGTATGCAGATGACAAACTAAATCTAAATTCGAGGAGTCTGTTTTAGTTCTAGATTGGTGTCTGGTGTCAGTAATAGGCTCCACGAGAGTGAATAAAATGAAACTTAATCCAGATAAAACAGAGATGATTCAGATCAGTCGAAAGACAAATCAAGGAATAGGGATCCAGCCTAGGATCAGATGGGATTACATTACCTCTGAAAACTCAGGTGTGCTGATTGGGTGTACTGCTGGATTATTCTCTGAGCCTGAATACACAAGTGGCATTGGTCAGTAGTTCATCTACACATTTAAGAATTGTGTGCCAACTGCACTTGTTTTCTTAGTTTCTTTGCACTTCATTAGCCTAAAAAATTTACTATGATCAGTGATACAGAACATCATTAAGTACTATGCATTTAGTCCACAAGGGAATTTCAGACTCATATAATTAGCAGGTAATTTACATACAATCCAGTGATTGAGGAGAGTTAATATGCCAGTTACACATATATTATATAGAGCACAATTACTGCTTATACAACTATCTTTTGAAAACATTTAGACAATGTAGAGTAGACTGTTTAATTGCCTGTAAGGTTAATAGCATAAGTCATATACGATAAACATTATGATGTCATTAGCATCTCTTTCAAAATCAGTCACTAAGCATAAAAAGGTAGGGGTTAGAGCCTCAGGAATGGTTTGAACACTTGATGCTGCGGAAGTTCAGAGTTCAGCAGTGCAAGAGGCACATAAGGAATAGCAATGCACAATATACTGCAAATTTCAATGACATTTTATAAAACATAGGCCTCACAAAGCAGTTTTAAAAGATAGCACAAATGCCAAAGTTTACATATCACTTCAACTAAGACAAATATTACAATAGCACTAGTCACAAGTTACCTAAACTCTGATTTGAGGGAATCAACAAACATTTTGTTTTCTAATCCAGTTGGGAGGTCATCTCTCTTGCTATTTGGCAGAGAAAACAGTCCAACATGACCTCATTACAAAGTTCTGCCATTTCAGAATTGCAGCCCATACAGTAAATGCATTATCCACAAATCTCGAGGCAAAAGACAAACTAGTCCAAGTCAGGATTCCCGAAACTAATATCCACTCTAATGCCCATGGACATGTTCATATGATGATGGAACTGCAGTTCAACAATTCTGGAGGAACACTACATTGGGAAAGTGTTATCTGAATGAACTTTTGGCTTTGACAGTGCTTGATGGTAAAATCAACAAAAGCACATTTAGATTTTTCCAGTGAGTCTTTTATTGTGAAACAGCAATCCCTTATTCACATAATTTTACATCGGCTCTAGATGCTACTCATTCATATTCTTCCCACTTCTGTCTGTTTCCCCCATTAAAAATCTTGAATGGGAAAAGATGGAAATTTTATGATGAATACTGTTAAGAACCACCTGTGTCAAAGCACTCTACAGAAGAAGCACAGGCATTTGTAGCAAACTGAACTGCTGAAGTCTCATTCTTCCAGCATCTGTGTCTCATAATGTGGTACAGTAAATATATATTCTGTTTCTTATGGTAGGTGCAAATAAGGGGAGGGCAGAATGGTTAAATAGGCTACATCAATGATTCTGATGTTCACTTAAGCTCCCAAATGACAGGAATTAGCAGCTGTTAACATTATTTAGGCAAAAATATTATAGTAACACAACCTATGCTGTGGTCAGTTCCAGTTTTATCACTATCTTGGAGGTCCATGACCATCAGTGACAGAGCGCTGGACCTAAGTTATAGTTCTCTCTATTCAAACTTGGGGAGAATGTATTTCTCGATCAGAAAGTTGTTGTTTCTCTGTTTCATTAAACAGAGTTGAGCACTGAACCTTAGAGTCAGATACAACAGGATTTCGAGCAAGGGCAACCTTTACTCTAATTCTGTAGAGTGCTTTGGATAGAAATCTTCACATTATTCAGTTACTAACATTCTTAGTGATTAAAAACTTGCATTAAAAAATTCACTCATTCCAAGGGAAAGCTTTTAATCTGGGTATTTTCTAGTGTTCCCAAAGTTTCTACTGGAAAAGCTAGATTCCCCCCCCCCTTTCGGAAAACATGGAGGAATAAGACACATTCATTCACAGTCAGCTCCTGAACTGTCTTCCATTTCCAATAAAGGCAGGTAAAGATTGGGTGTTTTTTATAGGAAGAGAAACCCCTTCCTATGGAGGCAAGCCGCTTGATCTTTCTCCAACCTATTTTTCACCCCCTGACAGATGTTCGATGGTGAAATGGAGACAAGCAGCTTAGAAGGGAAGGGACACCATTCCTCTCCATTTTTACCTGCGGCAAAGGCTAGCCTTTCAAATGTCTACTCAGTGCTTGTCACAACCGATTCCTGAGTCTTATGCAAGGAAGGAAGCGTTAACCATTTCTTGAGAAGAAGGCGGAAGCAGGGTTACCCTTCCTTCTTATTCTATTCTTGCCTGATCTCTTGGTCTGTCCTACAGCCATTTGTCTTCGTCACATTTCATCTTTGTGCCTTATGAGGGGGAAAATGACAGTCACTTTCTCTCAGAGGAAGAACGAGCTGCCATGCCACTCTGTATAATATGGGGTTTGAGAGGTGTTCTTTAGCTTCCTTCCACCAAAGGAGAAACATTAGCTTTTAGGAAAGAAACCTAGCTGCTGTAAAACAACAGACCTACAGCCAGTAGCTATGGCTGCCTCCAGCAGCCATCTTGAGCCACCACTGCTGCTTCTCTTCTAGGAAATAAAGAGCCCTTCTTCTAAAGGTTAATCCTCAATTTGCCCAGCAATCTGTTTTACAAAGCTTACTAGGTCTCACAAATGTTGTGCTCAGAGCCACAAAGAAGCTCTTTTAATGTTAACCATCCATAGTATCATTTTTAAAGTGTTAGAAACAAAGCCATGAAGATTGTCCTGTGATCAATATAATGAAGTGGCCTTCCATTTGCCTTCTGCCTTGCAGCGTGACACCCATACCACTGATCCAGTTCCACAAGTCACTTTCTGGTCCTGACTCCCTTTGGCACACAAAGTCCTCATCAGCCCCAGGCCAGTATTGATGAAGCTGCTGCCCATCATCAAGATGGATTCAAGCGGGAATAAATCCACTTGCGGACCTCTCTATCTACAAAAGTTAATACAGTATTCTGTTCCTTGTGATCTCAATGGTGTGTCTTAGCATACATGGATAAACAAATGTTCTGACAAATCCCTTCTTTTTGATCGTTTACTTGCTTGATTTTGTTTTTGTTCCAACTAGTTCACAATTGTCCTCTGCAAAATTATCTTCTGCCCACTTTCTGTCTCTCCATTTCTTTCATTAGAGTTGGAGATAAATTAACAAGGAAAAAACAAAGTTTGAAAAAAAAACATCTTAACCTGTAAGAGCCTTAAACTACATAACACCATTTTCTGGACCACAAATTGGCTGAAGCACCTGGAATATTCCCAAAAGATATCATGAAATCTGATAAATAGATTTTGAAATGAAGGAATACCACATGCAGACCATACATCTGTCTAGAAATCCAAGCTAGATTGAGTGAAATGCATTATCTTATCATTCGGAAAATGGAAATACCGTACTAAAAGTTTCTTTACAGTGAAAAGGATTATCTTCTTTTTTTAAAAGTAGACTTCCAAAACCCCCATGCTAGTGTGAAATGAAATATTAGGCAATTTATAAAAGTCAAGGTACTTCCTCTTTTCAATAGTTTAGCTAGAAGAAAAATGAGTATCATTTCATGTGGGGAGGTAATTGGAGTTGGAACAAAGTCTGCCTGAGAAAAACACAACTCCCTGACTGGCACCCTGTTGCCATGATTCTTGCAGTAGGTCCATTGATTCAACAAGTTTGGGGGAATGCTACTTTATAATGGCTCTAGTAAAGTACGAAACAGCCCCCTAGAACAGTGATGGTGAACCTATGGCATGCATGCCAGTGGTGGTACTCGGAGCCTTCTCTGTGGGCACCTGTGCAGTCACCCCAGCACAGAGTTTGTCCCACCCCTCTGCCCAGCAGCCCAATGGGAGTGCTTCCTCCCTCCGCTCCAGCAGCCCAATGGGAGCATTTCTTTCCTCCCCTGTTGCTATGTTGGCATTTTGCAATAAATAAGTGGGTTTGGGGTTGCAGTTTGGGCACTCGGTCTCTAAAAAGTTCGCCATCACTGCCCTAGAACATACTGTATTGGTGAAATAAGCAATTTCAAGAATAAAAATGTCTAAAATATATATTTCTGGAAGGTTTAAGAATCTGTTTGGTGGCAGAATTGACATTTTTCCTGTGGTAGGAGGCCAAGAGCACTGCTTTTATCAGGACTTAAACATACTGTATTTTGATTTTGTTTCCTAAATTAAACACATTTAGATTTAGACTACTTCTTTTAATGCTTCCTAATAGCATTAAAAGAGATAACCATGTTAGCATGTTGTAGCATGTTAAGAAAAACAAAGGGGAAATCAAACAAATAAAGGCAATGAAGAAAATATTGTGGTATCTTAATGATGCAAGTAAAATCACCAGTATTCAGTTAGCACCAACAAGACAAAGAATACTATCCATAAATTGAACTAACAAAGCATACTAAGTCAAAACCAATAGTGAATATACTATTTTATAACACTTGTTGGTGTTCCTCTCTACTGGAGGATGGACGTCATAATGGCTATTTTGATTTTGGATGTGGCAGCTCTAAATAATTATATCGCACTGTATCTAAACCAGTGTTCTAAGTTCATTCTTCTGTAAGTTCTCCCCCCTTTATTCCTTTTTGCAACCATCAGTATTTTTCCTGTCTCATTACCTGACTGAAGCATGTTAGCTTTCTGCATTCTTTTTTGCCTAATTTTTTAGTCTTTGTTCATTTCATTAGAATTTTGTTGGTCACCCTTCCAATTCAATAAATGCTTAGGTTCTTGAAATGAATTTACATTGCAAATTCATCTATCTTCTTTCAAACTGACTGTGTTAATGCTACACTGAACAGAAAATACACATACTGTACTATAATTGCAACCTGTTTTGTTCCCCCTTCTTATTTAGGAACAAATCTTTGTTCCATATTAAGAAAAAATATCCCAGGATCCGATCTGAAAGTGCTGTTATTATGGGAAGCTGGGATACTTTGTCTTAAAATATGATTCATCTGTTACATCATCAAAAGGCTAATGAACCTTTAGGAAAGGGGTAGGCAACCTACGGCCTGCAGACTTTATCCAGCCCACACCACCATTCCATTCAGCCTGTGCCCTCACTCCTGCCCCTGTCGTCGCCATCCTTGTCTCCTCTGTTTGGCTTGCTATGCCCCTAATGCTGCTCCATAACAGGGTGGATGTTGTAAGAAGCCTCCCGCCCAGAGAGAGTCGCCTCCCGCCCACCCAGAGACTCTCCATCGCCCAGGATGGAGTGCACATGTGCCTGCTCAATGCTGCTCCCGACCCTTGAGCCTCTCTTGCTCAGGAGGGCTGAAAAGCCGCCGCTGATGCCACCACACCAGAGGGTCACCTCCCGCCATACCTGATAAGTTTTGGTTTTGAAAATGAGGGAAAATGTGTGGGTGTGCGCCACAGTTTGATTAAAATACGTGATTTTCCCACCCATAACAGGATACTTGACAGGTCTGCCTCCTGCCCACCCAGAGCCTCTCCATCGCCTGGGATGGAGTGCACGTGTGCCTGCTCAACACCGCTCCCGCCCCTCGAGCCTCTATCGCTCGGGAGGGCTGAAAAGCCACCGCTGATGCCACCACACCAGAGGGTCACCTCCCACCCACCCAGAGCCTCTCCATCACCCGGGATGGAGTGCACGTGTGCCTGCTGGCCACCGCTCCCGCCCCCCAAGCCTCTTTCGCTTGGGAGGGCTGAAAAGCCACCGCTGATGCCGCCACACCAGAGAGTTGCCTCCTGCCCACCCAGAGCCTCTCCATTGCCCAGGATGGAGTGCACATGTGCCTGCTTGCCGCTGTTCCCACCCCTCAAGCCTCTCTCGCTTGGGAGGGCTGAAAAACCACCGCTGACGCCACCACATCATAGGGTCGCCTCCCACTTTCCCGGAGCCTCTCCATTGCCCGGGGAGGCATATTTTGTGCTTTGCTTGGTCTTAGTCTTTTGAGGTTAGCCCTTGGGACTGTAATACTATTGTATTTTACAATTGTCTGTTTGTAACTGTACTTCTTTATTTATTGTATTGATCAAATTTAGTGGTATTATTATTACTGCT
Source organism: Bradypodion pumilum (assembly GCA_035047305.1). Classification (NCBI taxonomy): domain Eukaryota; kingdom Metazoa; phylum Chordata; class Lepidosauria; order Squamata; family Chamaeleonidae; genus Bradypodion; species Bradypodion pumilum. The sequence goes on from JAWDJD010000003.1 coordinate 262,519,681, forward strand.
ATTTTGTCTTTGTATTTGTTTGATCATTTTGTGAACCGCTTTGAATTTATCCATGGACATAGAAAAGTGGTATATAAGCACATTAAATAAATAAATAATAAAACCAGCTATGCTAGTTCCTATGCTAGGAACATACCAAGCCAGGCCGAGGGGACAAGGACGGCGGAAGTGGAAGCAGAAAACATACATGGCTGCCCACATCTTTCCCGGGGGCGACTCTGGCCAATTGTGGGCAAGGACAGGATCACTCCTTCACCCACGGCAGGCTAGTAAGCAGGGAAGTGGAGGTAGCATGGAGGGAGTGTTGGCGGGCTGGGCTGGTGGCATGGCGAGCGTTGGCAGCGGCAGTGTGGGGGAGTATTGGCAGTGGCAGTGTGAGGGGAGTGTTGGCGGCGGCAGCGACATGGGGGAGTGTTGGCTGTGGTGATGGTAGGCGTGGGGGGAGTGTTGGTGGTAGCAACAACAGCATGGGGCAGTGTTGGCAGGCCAGGCTGGTGGTGTGTGGGGGGAGTGTTGGCAGCAGCATGGGGGGACACTAGTCTAGCCCTCCAACATTCTGAGGGGGCATGATCCAGCCCCTGACTTGGAAAAAGTTGACAACCCCTGCTTTAGGACTTTCTTTGCACTCTCTTTAGCAAATATGTAACACTGTTTCCTATGGAGACTTAATTGAAAAATTAATATAGTTACAGTAAATAAAGATGCAGTCAAAATTTGGTCGTCAGTCAGCTGTAATTAACCATGCTGTTTGTCTTTAGCTAATTAAAACAAAATAAGAAGTGTCATTTCTTCCATCACCAAAACTGGTACTCAAGAGCAGGTGGGAAATAAGCTCACTAGTTTTTCTTTGCAGGTGAAGATACCCAGGAGGCTTATTCAGAGAGCCAGAAGGATCAGCGAATTAAATTATCTCTAAAGATTTCTACCATTCTGAGGGGCAGAGAGCTTGCAACAATTCCCTTTCTGCTTTTCCTTCTTTAACTGCATTGAAACAGAGTTGTAAAATTGGCTTTAGCGAACCTAGTATCTTTTTTTTTTAAAAAAAACTGTTAAACAAGGAGTAAAATTATAAGCTAAAGTGTGCATATGAATTGGGAGCGGTGGAGCATAACATGTACACTTAAAATGTGCCACTACAACATGCCTATGTATTTTACTTGTATGTTTATATACAAGTTGGGCATTAACATCACACTGACTGATATTTAAAAACTTGAAAACAGTGGGAGGGAAATCCACAGAATTTAGAATTTGATGGCATTAATACAAAACAAAAAAGGCATCATGAAATCTAACAAAGGTTTACATGGAACACAGGACATGAAAAATTTTTTTAAAAGAAGAGGATCCCTCAGGTAAATTTTCTTAAGAATTTTCTATATGAAAGTCTAGCAGATTTATTTTTGCAAGATATTTAATGGATTACAATCTACTTCTATAGATATAAGGGCTACTTGTTCCATGTGCAGGTCCACATTTCCTACGAATCATGAAAGGAGAAACCCACAAATTGTTACACAGAAAGGCCCACTGCTGTAAATGGGGCAATCTCCAGCTCACAAAAACACGAGGCAGGGATTATGGGGAACACTATACTCACAGAGACTTTCATGACTGCCAAGAGAATTATTCCTAGGGAGTACAATATTTACAAGATTGTCAGGGCAGATTGGACTAAAATTTGCTAAATAAAATTGCAATTCTATTAACACCAGTAATGTACTTTCATAATGTAGCAGTACATGTGGAGTGGGGGGTGAGTAGGGGGAGTAGATTGTAACTTCACACAAATTCACACTGAAAGAAATCTATTAGTCTTCAAGGTGCCAAAGGTATTTGTTTTTGATACCTTGACTTGGATACCTTGGAGTCATTATTCAACGAGGAGTCCACGCACTGGTAGACATCTCTGCAATGACATTCAGCACATGCAAACAAGCCTGAGAAATCAAGTCCATTTGCATGCAGATTTGATTCATTTGGATATCACGTCATCCACTGGCTAGGCAGACCATTACGTGTGCCCTCCACTTTCACCTGACCCAAGGGATCTGGTGGAGGACACTTTGATGAATTTAAGTCCCTGAGTCCCTGCCTAACATCATTGACAGAGATGGGCAACACTGCCTAGTTAGACTGCTCAAGCCCCCATGCCTGTTGAAAAAGATGACTACAGCTACTTCTTTGAAAATGCCAAGACTATAGTGGCCATTTACTGACATCACTATTATTACACAGGCAATTTCACAAGACCAGTCAGGTAAAGGGTCCAATATTTTAAAATAATTTCCTTCATCTTCAAAATGGTCATGTGGAATAAGACTACACAGAGGAGCAATGGAGTCTTCAGAAAGTATCTGTTGCAGAGGTAGGGGGAGAAATGGCTACCCTGGATCAGGATTAGAGGGTTTTAAATGAACCTAGACTGTTCAATTTACTTATCATGTAATTATCTAGCTCCTTTTAAAGTCAGCTGTCATAAAAGAACCTTTGTATCTCATGAATTTGAGCAGTATGAACTGCTTATTTTTGTGGATAAGAACTCAGGGAGTTTCAATGACCAATACTAGATGGATGTTTGATAAGCATCCCCTTTCCTCTCCCAGCCAATTCTCATGGTATTGGGAAATTTCACTTGTATACAACGTGGTGTTGTTTGTTTGTTTTTGTTTCTAGGGCATAGAAATATGTTTAGTCCCGGTTTGCCATCATCTGTGGAAAATAGAGCTTACTTCCACTTAAATCAGCACTCTCACTTCAACACCATTATTGTTTTCCAAAGTAAATTTTACTAGTTTATTTAAGAATCAATGGATTAGTTAGCTTTGCAACTACAAGAATTTTAAAAGTTAACTTCAAAGACTTCCAAAACTATGCTCTGATACAGCCAAAGTTTGTGTCAATTGGACAGGACTCGACCAAAGTCAATTTTAAAAGCTGTTTTGAATTAGAAGACTCAGAAAAGAATAAAAGAGGGCCCCTCTGACTGTGTGCTGAGTATGTTCCATTCACATTAAATTTATTTATATATTTACAGCATTTTTATACTGCCTTCCTCGCTCAAGTGTGTCCCAAAGCAGTTTACAAAGTTAATAAAAATGTCATATAAAAACATCAATAAAATCCCCATCTAAAACTATTAAAACCAAATAAATAACCAATGTTCACTCATATCTGGAGATGAACTCTGGATTCCAGCTATGAAAAGACAGATTCAAGACAATCTAGGGACCAGGAATTAGAGGCCTTGCAAAATTTGTTCTCCCAAGCATTAGTCCATAAACAAACATAATATGATGGTAGCCTTTGTGACACATGCACAACCTGAGAAAGAAAGGAAGGAAGGTTTCATATTTGCCACAGAGAACCAGGTTCATAGCTTTTGCTAAGTACTACCATGCTATATTATTTTCTCTCAGCTGTGAGACTCTTAATGAGCAAAAGTTTCTTTTCAAAGCTGGAAGTTTTAAAAAATCTACTAATTGGCACTGAACACCTTAAAGGATGTAAGATTTTACAATCCACCTGATTTACTGAAATCTTTTAATCACAAGTACACCACACACAAAAACAAACAAACCAAGGATCGTTGCCTTGCTGTGTTGAGGGGGCTTGTGTGGTTCAATGAGACTATGGGCTATGCCATCAGGAGCCACCCTGGACTGACAGGCATGATCCACTGGAGAAGGAAACTGGAAACCCACTTCAGTATCCTTGCCAAGAAACCTCCATGGACAGTAGCAAAAGGCTAAAAGATGCAACTCTGAAAGATGAGCCCCTCAAGTCAAAAGGTGTCCAATATGCTACTGGGAACGAGCAGAGGGTGTCTGAAGATGAAATTACTCTGATGCTGTAAGGAACAACATTGCATAGAAACCTGAAATGTAAGATCTATGAATCAAGATAAGTTGGACATGATCAAACATGAGATTGAAAGACTAAACATTGATATCTTGGGAATCAGTGAATTAAAGTGGATGGAATGGGCAGATTTAACTCAGGAGACCAAAATCAGATTGATTATGTACTCTGCAGTCAAAGATGGAGAAGCTCTATACAGTTAGCAAAAATGACACCTGGAGCTGACTGTTGCTCAGATCATAAACAACTGTTTGCAGAATTCAAGCTTAGAATGAAGAACACTCAAACTACAGTAAAACCCCATATAACAATTTTAATTCATTCCACGGGTTTGGTTGCTATGCAATTTTGTCATTGTATGATTTTTTTCCTATGGAAAAAAAGTACAACAATTTTCCCAATTCAAAAAATTATTTTTGCTAAGCGGTTTTTCCCATTGAAAAATTGTTGTACGGTTTTTTCCATAAGGAAAATCATTATGTGGGGTACATTTTTTTTAAAAAAAAATACTAATCATTATGTGATTTTGTCGCTATAGGGGGCATTCGTTGTACAAGGTTCCACTGTACTGTACAGTTGGTTGGGCTCATCTCACAAGTTATCAAGGTCATGCTCAAAATCATACAAGTTAAGCTTCAGCATTATGTGAATCGAGAACTACCAGAAGTACCTAAGCTGGTTTCCAAAGAGGTAGGGAACTTGAAACCAAATTGCCAATATTCACAGAATCTTGGTGAAAGCAAGGGAGTACTAGAAAAATGTCTACTTCTGCTTCATTGACTATGCTAAAGCCTTTGATTGTGTGCATAACAACAAATTGTGGCTAGTCCTTAAAGAGATGGGAGTACCAGACCACCTCACCTGTCTTTTTGGAAACTTGTATTCAGGCCAAGAAGCAACAGTTAGGACCAGATATGGAACATCCGATTGGTTTAGAATAAAAAGAGGAGTACGACACAGCCGTATATTGTCACCCTGCTTATTTAACTTAGATGCAGAGTACATCATGTGTAATACAGGGCTGGATAAACAACAAGCCGGAATGAAGATTGGCTTGGGAAGCAAGCTATGGCAAACCTAGGCAGAATAATTTTTAAAAAGTGGAGACATCACCCTGCCAACAAAAGTCTGCATAGTTAAAGCAATGGTATTCCCAGTAGTAATGTATAGCTGTGAGGGCTGGACCATAAAGGAAGGCTGAGTGCAGAAGAATAAATGCCTTGGATCTGTGGTGCTGGAGAAGACTTATGAGAGCCCGCTGGATTCATCTTCCAGCACCCTATCTTGTTTCATTTTGGACTGTCTCATCATAGGGTTTGCATAGTAAGGATGTTTCAGTTTTGGTTTGCCATTGCAACCTTCTGTGCAATACTAACAGTAGTTAGTTTGACTGACATCATCATTGCCTTTTTCGAGTGTCACCTTCAACTACCACTGATGCCCATTAGCTGTCTTGATGTAATAGCTAATATGATTTTGTTGTTGTTCAGACACACAGTTGGGTCTGATCCTTTGCGACCCCATGGACCACTGCACACAGGGCTCCTCTGTCATCCTCCGCAGCCCGACCAAATGAACACCCATCGCATCAATGATTCCATCCATCCTCCTCATCCTCTGCTGCCCTTTCTCCTTTTGCCTTCGATCTTTTCCAGCATCAAGTGAGTCCTCTCTTTTCATTTGGTGGCCAAAGTACTTGTTATGTATGTATCCAAACTGTGTTCAAACCCCACTAATAAAGAGCTGAATTTCACTACTTCACTCGTCTGCTTCTTCATTCCCTGAACATGAACATACTTGAGCTTCATCTTTAGTATTTGTTCTTCCAATGATAAGTCAGAGTTGATTTCTTTCAGGATTGACTGATTTGATCTCCTTGCAATCCAGGGGACTCTCCTCCAAAATCACAGTTTAAAGGCATCTGTTATTCTGCGCTCTGCCTTCATTTTGGCCTCCTCTCACAACCATACATTACTACTGGGAAGACCATTGCTTTAACTGTGCGGACTTTTGTTGGCAGGGTGATGTTTCTACTTTTTATTATGCTACCGAGGTTTCTTATAACTTGCCTCTCAAGAAGTAAGCGCATTTTTATCCCATGGCTGCAGAAATAAAAATACTAATATATCTACTATGGCATAATAAGTGATTAAGGCATGAAGGGAACTCTGTATATGCTCAAAAGCCCATTTCCATAACCAAACCAGATTTCAAAACTCTGGTGCTAAATAATTGAATGAATCTGGGCTTTAGCTTAAGCTCTGGGAAGCCTACACAACACTATTTCTCACCCACCCATTCCTTGCTGTCTAAATTTTATTACAGTACTGTGAATTTACAGTCTAACAATTTTAGTGGAACTTATTCAGACGCATGAAATTATAACTGCGTCCTTAGGTACTGTAAAGAAGAACTCTAGCCGTCTGCTGCCTGTGGTTTTTCAGCCAATCACAGCTGTGCAAGCTGTGAAGGAGGTTTGGAGTGTGCCTAAGGGATGAGAGTCAGGTGAATGTCGCTTGAATTAGAGAAATATGTTTTGACAAAATATAAATATAGTGAGAGTGTGAGAGAGCTTGTGTTTGGTGTGAATGTGAAAGGAGATGTAATAGAATTCAGGACAAGTTTAAAGTAGATAACAAATGCAAAAGTTGCTGACAGTGCTCAAGGCATTTAATTCAGAATGGTTTATTATTCCAAAGTAAGCATTTGGATAAATTGTAAGGAACTACTGATGAGAAAAAGTAAGAGTGGGAAACTGACAGTTTACTGGCACAATCTGGTCATAACCCAGAACTCCAAGTGATCTCTTAACTGGTTGTGGGGGGACCTGAGTAACAAGTCGCTGAAATTATAAGGGAGAAAAAATAACAAACAATGTATGTAAAAACTGAGTATTTCCTGAGGTAAAGAGAAGAGGATAATAAACAAGAAAATATAGAAAATGTTGTTTCTTAAGAAAGTAAAAGAACCTATGCATTTACAGCCATTTTGGTCATACTCACCACAAAGCCTTTTAAAAATCTATACTGATGCCTTTTCTAGACAAATTGAGATGTACCAACCATGAAAAGAAGAACTGCCTGCAATCGTAGCTTTTTAAATGTATGAACCTGTGGTAAGCATGACCAAAATTGTAAATGCATAGCAGGTGAAGCAGCTGGTGATCGTTGCCGGCTGCTACTTGTACAGTATATAATTTTTTTCTGGAAATCATTTTCACAGCTGATGGATATGTCTCTGATGACTCAGTGTCTGGCCAGGTTGTTCTGCTATGGTAATAGAGTGGACTGCAATGGACTGCCACAGACTTAAGGATGTTAACAAGGTCTCCCTTCACAGCCAGTCCATTTGGCATGGCCTCTTCCGCCACCATGTCCGCATGACCATTGGGAATCAGAATAGTGAATTGGTTCATCTTCTGTTCACTTTGCCATTGGGCCTAATGTGATAGTTTCCAGTGGCATTTCCTCCACTGAGGGGGCCATCACCCCACCCAAAGGGGCTCATCTGCCTGTAGTCATTGGCCACTTAGGGGAGTCAGGTTATTTACCACCACCCAACACTCGGCATTTAGTCGCCGGTTTCACTGTCTACTCCATTACTGTGTCCGGCAAGACACATATGATCCAGGCATGGATTTAATGAACATCACACCAAAATCAGAGGACACAATAGAAATCAGACAGATAAAGAGACAAATTGCATAAGCTTGCAGACAAATAACTGCAAGGTAAAGTTGACTTTTCTGTAGTTTATATTGATCATCACAAATAGCTGGGGAAATTGTTAAATTAGGAGAAGGTTAATGCTTAGATACTCACACAAACTAGGAATTTCCTCTTTCTATCATGGACAATTTCTACCATCTGTTGCTAGCCTGAGAGAATGATGCCTGAGAGAAGGTAAGTATGGTGTGAATGTGAATGAAGCTGTTGTAGATTTGAGGTGTGTGTGTGTGAATAAATGTAATATTCATTGGAAGTTGTACAGACATTTAACTCAAAATAGTTTGTTATCTTGCTCCCCTCCTTTGCAAATGAAGTACTCTGTTTTCATATTGGTTCTGTCCAAGTCTATTGAAATTTGGCACACAAATGGCTGCCACACAGGCAGCAAGCAGCCATGGGCAACTCCAGCGCCCCGGCCCTGACATCACAGGGCTGCTGCGGCCAGGCCATCACCGCCGCCCGTTGGCTCAGATGCCTGGGGCAGGGATGCCACTGCGGCCCGGGCCACCACAACCACCCTAGCACTGCACCCAGGTAGACGCCCCTGACGAGAAGGGCGCCAGCAGGGATGGTGCAGGTGAGGCTGTGCAGATGTCCACGGAGGTGCCAGGAAATGCCACAGCAGAGCTGGGATGGCTCCAAGACCAGACCAGCTTCCCCCAGCAGTGCCATGGCCACCAAGGAAGCCTGGCCCCACAGCCACAGGTGCCACCCCGGGGAGTAAGGGGTCCCCCCCCAATGACACCTGGGCAAAGCCAGGCGCTGAATTAGTGCTATTATAAAACATAAGAAATACACAGAGCTATCTTTTTCCCATTGGGAGCCCTTTAGTGTTTTTGAAATAAATTACCCCTAGAGCAATGGAGGTGAACCTATGGCACACATGCCAAGGGGGCACTCAGAGCCCTCTCTGTGGGCATGCACACTGTCAACCAAGCACAAAGTTTGCTCTGTCCCTCTGCCCAGCAGCCCAGTGGGAGTGCTTCCTCCCTCCCCCAGCACAGTGTTAGCCCCACCCCTCTACTCAGCAGCCCAATGGAAGTGCTTCCTCCCTCCCCTATCTGGGGTAAGGTGGTGTGCGGCATGGACAGCAGCCTGTTGGGTCTGGGGTGAAGGTGAGCTTGGGCACTCAGTCTCAAAAAGGTTCACTATCACTGCCCTAGGCTATTTGAAAAACTGTTTTGTTTGAAGGACCACATCCTTTCTTATGGTACCTCCCACATTTTAAGATCTGCCGCTGCATGTGGCCTTCAAACTGTTTGTTTATTGCTATCACCATCAAGGCATTTCCCCTCAGACCCACACTGTTCTTCCTGCCTCAAGTGGCACTATCTACTGCTGTCTTTCCTATCCCTTTCTTACAAAGAAAAAACCCACAATAGTAACATTGCTTCTAGTCTCCATGGTTCCTTCTGTCAATCCTTACTTAGCCTGATTTTCCATTCTGGGTGCTTGGCTAGCCAGCAGAGTTCAGGTATGTGTACCATTCAGCTTTTTCACACACACCCTCTGCATACATTACCATGTTGAAGGCTATATAGCAGGGGTGCTCAAACTATGGCCTGTGGGCTGAATCCAGCCCCCGACACCAATTTATCCAGCCCGCACCGCTCCCAGAGGCAGAAGTAAAACACGCCTGCACATGCGCAGAACGCTGCCTATGGCAGCATTCTGCGCATGTGCAGGCGTGTTTTACTTCTGCTTCCAGTGGGAGGAACCACTGACCAGCCAGCTGAACCACATGACTAACCCACAGCCCAAAAAGCTTGGGCACCTCTGCTATATAGGTATACAGCTATGCAGAGATTTTCTGCCTTGCTTTAGCAAAAAAAAAAGGCAGGGAAACGGAGATAAAAAGGGCTGATACTTTTGCAATAGGGATAGAGAGTGTTTTGCATTCTGAACATTTCTTGAGGTTCCAGCCACTAAGGCAGCTCAAACTCCAGAACAGATTCATTGATTGCAATAAGCAGGGAAAGGAAGTAATGTTTCAGAAACCATTTGAAGTAAACTATTTTCAGATGGAACTAATTGATTTGCAAACTAGTGATTATCTCAGAGACTTCTGCAAATAAATTTTTCTATTAATTTCTATCCTGGTGTACCTGATATCAACCTAAAGACATTTGCTACAGTCATCTTCACAGTCTTTGTAACAACCTACATCTGCAAAGAAACTTTTTCCAAGATGAAAATTATGAAGTCCAAGTGTAGGTCAAGACTTACAGATGAACATTTTCATGACATTTTAGTGTGTCTGTCACAAATCTTGACTAGAAACACTAATGCCTTGGTTAACAGAAATCAGCCACAAAAATCACAGTGATTAGGTGTGCATGTGTAGCCTAAGTAAAAGTCTTCCAAAGTAACACATTGTTCCAAAATGGATGACATTCAAGTTAAAATTTCTTCATTAATCTGTGAATGTTTACTTCTGATCTAAATTGGTAGGATAATAATTTTGTTACATTTTGAGTTAAGATGTGGCCCTCTTTAGTCATTGGGCACTCAAATGTGGCCTCCATATTCCAGAAAACCAGAGAGCACCGTTATACAGCATTCCCAGGACTATAGATTGTGCCTGGAAGTAGAAGCCATTGGGAAAAGGGAACCATGTACAGTCTGAAACCAGTTCTGGTCAACAGTTTGGCTGCAGGCTTCACCATGCTGGACCAAACGAACTTTTGAAATGGGGTTCTAGATGTTGCAATATGCGAGATAGGCTGCAATTAAGCTAAGTGTAAATAGGGCCATATTCAATATCTACAAAAATGGGAGCAAAGTTAAATTGATTTAAATGGATCTAGGTCAGGGTTTCTCTAACTTTTGTTTTTTGGACTTCAGTTCCCCAAAGCACTGATCAGTCAATGTAATGACTTAGGCTTCTGGGAATTGAAATCCACCAGTGTTCCACAGAACATAGTTTGGGAAATACTGATCTAGATTATCAGTCTCACCTAGCACATTATTAGGGCAAAATATTAATGCATGCAATAATGTCTCGATTCCAGGGGTTTCTGGATAAATGGGTTAATTAGATCCATTTTGATCTGGATTGAGACTTGGACATGCAACAGAGACAACTTGTGTTGCCTTGGTGGATGACATAAGCCAGGAACTGGGCAGTGGAATTATGTCCCTGTTCCCAAAAACCTTCAGTACAATCAACCATAGTATCATTCTGTGCTCTCTGTCTGGGATGGGACTTGGAGGCATTGTTTTATGAAGACTCTGGTCCTTCCTGGAGAGGCAAATCTCAAAAGGTGGTGCTGAGACATGATGGTTTGACACTTTGGGTGAAGCTCATATCAGCATCATGTAACAAATCTTAGTGTTCTATAAAAAAAAGTTATAAAAAGTATCAATTGTTTTTAAAGCAAAAAATTAGAAAGCATAAGAAAATAGAGGACTTTATTTCTGGATTGGATTTCACCCCTTAGTGATGACAACTCTTTGAATGCCTCTCTTTCACCTGTAGTCCCATACTTGGAAAGAAGATACAATAATATGATTAAAACCAGGGATTCCCAATCCCCAGACTACGGGCCTAATCTGGCCTGGACATCTCATTAATCCGGTCCACAGTGACCACCTCTAGGACCGCTCCCACCCGCCCCTCACTGCTGGAAGTCACAATAGGTCATTTACCACAGCCATGGCAGTGGCAATCACACATTTCTTCTGGGGTTTTGGACAACCTCCGCTGCTTCTCAGGGCAGCAGGAGGCTTGTTGGAGCACAATCGCTCTATTTTTAAATTTTTCTGCTGCTTCCCCGCTTTGTCCCAGCAGCTAATCACTGGTGCTTGGAGACTTCTGTTGGTGTGGGGCGCTGACATCAGCGCCTGGTTTCCCAGTGCTGAACCAGGAAGTATTCAAGCACCAGGCATTAGCTTCTGGAACAAAACAGGGAAGCAGCAGAAAATTTTAAAAATGGAGCAATTGTGCTCCAACAAGCCTCCCACCACCCTGGGAAGTGGCAGAGGCTGTCCAAAAACCCAGAAAGAACGTACAACCACTGTCGCCGTGCACTGCCACCACCAATGATGACAAAAACGTACGTTGTGGGCACAGCCACGCCTCCTCCCCCACAGCTGAGCATTGTGGTGGGAACTGGCCCATAGTGGGAAAATGTTGGGAACCACTGATTTAAATCAACCACTGTGAGCCCAATGACTGTGGGCCTATGTACCTGATATGTATAAATTGATACCATGAAAACTCATTCTTATGTCTGATGAAGTGGACTTGATCCACGGAAGCTAACAGGAGTTAGTCTTTAAGATGCCACAACGTTTTTTGTCTTTTGTTTTGGTTTGGTTTGCTTACTCTCTGATACAATTTAATACAGTCATTCCATGACCCTGCAGCTCAGAAATAAAGAACCTATGAGTAGACCATACTGCCAGTGATTCAATGCCAAGCGTCAGGCGGCGGTTAACTAACCTAACAACCCTGAGCACTAACGGCCTTGGGTGTCAAAGTCCACAGGGAAAGGTAATGGTCCCTAAATGGATTAAATCCCACTTGAATCCATCTTGATGGAGGGCAGCAGCTTCATCAATACTGGCCTGGGGCTGATGAGGACTTTGCATGCCAAAAGGGCTCAAGACCAGAAAGTGACTTGTGGAACTGGATCAGTGGTATGGATGTCATGCGATGTGGAAGGCAGATGAAAGGCCACAGCATTATATTCTCAGGATAGTCATCATGGCTGATTGCCATGATGATCACCAATGTTTGGATTCGGATACGGCAGAAGAAGAAGAAGAATGGGGATTCCAAATGTTGAACTGCAATTTCCACCAGCACCAGCCATTGGTTATATTAGCTGGAATTGAGGAATACTTAAGTTCCCTGTCCACTTTATCTACTTTTCCAGTAAAGCATAAGATTACAGAGGTACACAGTAGTGTTATCATTACTTCGAACATGAATGTTTTTTTATAACTTCAAATTTGCTTCTTTTATTCCCCAGAGCTCCTGCTTTAATAAAGTTTAATCCTCTTCTTATTCCTATCATTACCTCTGCCTTATTGTTAGAGAACAGGAAAATCTCATTAAGAATTGCACACTTCACATTTGTCTGGACCTCAGTACTATGTTGCATCTTATTGTTCACATATATTGGCCAGAATCCTATTGTAGATTTATGCTGACCCCAGTAGATTTTTACTGACCCCAGTAAACTGATCCTAATTAACAAGCTGCCACCCACATTCAAAGTCATATAGCAGTCACAAGACTTGATGTATAACTATAATCACAAACAGCAGCTCATTAATTAGTAGTACTTTGGCAATGCAATTTTCAACATTGTGGTTAATGCCATTATAATTAAACTGTCATAAACCCAGAGTAGAATTCTGGCTAATCCTTTCAAAGCAGTGAGAAAATAAATACTACTATCAAATACTTAAAGAGCTTGGGCCCTGAAGAGAAGCAGAAGTGTATAGGGGCTTTTAAAGTAAACTTCTCTGTGCAGTTTAAAAATAAATGGATAACTTATACACTATTCTTAGTTTAGTTGAGCACTTGTTTTTTCTTGAATAGAGATCACGAGATGGTGATTTCTTTGCAATATTGTTCTGCCTTTACAAGCAACCAGTTAGTAAGTAAATACAGATTTGTGAAACACAGAGAAGATATTTATATTGCATTGTGTTATAAATCAGGTTGAAACACAATTGAGGAAGTAAATTGACATGATATCCTAATCGTGATACCTGCTGCTCTTAGAGAAGCTACTCAACAAGCAAAACAATATATTATCTTTCCCCACCCACCCCTTCCTACAGCAATCTACTGTAGATCAAGAATACCAATTTTTGTAAGCTACTGTGAGGTATAGGAGAATCAGCAGGTTACCTTCCATTATTCTTTTTCTCAAAGGTCATTGACCAAGACAACAGGTACAGATTTAGTGGGTGGGAAGCCAGATTCAAAGAGTGATGGATATTTTATTTAAAAAATATCCAGGTGAACTATCCATGCCATGCAAAAATGTCTAGCCCTCTTCCCCCATTATTTATTTTTGCACCTAGGTTCAGAAAGGGTAATTTTGTGATTCACATTTAAAAGAGCAGCTTTATGGGAAAGGGTAATACTTGGAAAAGCCTATTACAAATCCTATCTTTACAAGCAGTTTTTAGTCATTCAAAGAAGACATTTATGATATCTCACAACCAAACAGTCATGTCATATTAGTTGACATGGGGAAAAGACAAGCACACTGGGGATAGATCAAGCCTTTCCAAGTATACTCAGACTGAAATAACTAAAACTCATTTCCTAGCATACTGTAGTGGTAAGGCAGGGTGTTGCAGAATGATCTAGGCCAGGAGTCAACAAACATGGCTCTCCAGGTGTCCTTAGTCTTCAATTACCAGAAGCCCAAGTCAGTACACCTTCCCGTCAGGGCTTCTGGGAATTGAAGTCCATGAACATCTGGAGAGCCAGGGATGCTGACCCCCTGATCTAGGCCATCACCAAGTTACCTTGGGCTAGTCTACCTCATTCTGACTTTACAAGGTTGTTTTGAGAATTAAGTAGGAAAAACCAAAGCCAAATATGCTGCATTGACCTCATTGAAGGAAAAATGGGACGGACAGATGTTCACCCCAAGAACATCCATCTGTCCCACCAGAGCAGACCGGAGAGGCTCTCTCATTGTTCCATCAGCTAGAGGGGTGCATCTCTCTAGCACCAGAAAGAGGGCCTTCTCGGTATCTGCTCCGGCCTTATAGAACCTCCTGCCAATTGAGCTGTGTCTCCAGACAGAGTTGCTGCCCTTCATGAAAGGGTTAAAAACCTGCTGGCAGGGCAGGTGTGAGGCACCAGCAATGTGGTAACCCTGGCCTGCTGGCTAATTTAGTAGAACACACACTTTCTCTTTTAAGCTTTCTAACATTTTTGTCAGTAGTTTCTTTTAATGGATTTTTAAATTGCTTTTTAAACTGCCATTGGTTTTATTTTCTGTGAGCCGCCCAGAGTCTTCAGAGTTGGGTGGCAATACAAATTAGAAAAATAATAAATAATAAATGAAGTGGATAAATGAAAATAAATATCAGTAAATACTAGCAAGAAAGGCACAAGACATTAATAAGCAACCTGCTGCCCTTCAAATGTTATGGACCACCAATTGCATAATACCTGGGCATTTACATGCAAGTGGGTACTAGGAATGTCATGCAATAGTAATGTACCCAAGACACAGGGATGGCTCATCTTTCAAACAGAGTAAGGCACCTGATTTTGGATTTCATGACAGAGTGAGACATTTTTAGCTATTTCACCTTTGTTTTATTTTTTGCAGCTGGCTGGATAGCCCACTGGTTTAAATATTTGGCTCCAGAGCCAAAGTTTGGGAGATCAATTTCCCACAGTATCTCCTGGGTGTGCTGGCCCACCCCTGAGGGAAGGGTCTCCACACTGTGGCACTACACAGGGAGTTTTGGTATCTAGCAACAGTCTTTCTAGGGAAGATCCAATTAGTGAGGTCTGAAGAGAAAGCCAAGGTCCATTTGCCAGTTCAGTGCAGAGAGAGTGTACAGTCTGTTGGATTTCCGAGGGCATAGTCAGGGTCAGAAGAGAAGTCCAGGGTCCAGTCATGGCAGTCAGTCATGAGGGATATCAGGAACATACAGAGGTCAGGTTTTTGCATGGAAAATTGCACCAACATCTGGCAACTGCAACAGAGGTGCTTAAGAGCTCCCTCAGTTAAGGGCTATCAGCTGGGAGCCTCTGTTGGGAGCACGCCCTGGCAGATTTATGGCACAGTTGTAAATCCTTCCATAGGAGTTGCGGGCAATGTTCTGGGGTTGAGGGAGAATCACTGTAAGAATCAGGCTCCTGATTTGACAGGTCATGATTCTGGGGAGGCAAAACTGGGCTAGGAACAGGCTGTGGCTCCTGATCTTGGTCATCCTCAGATTCAGATGAGGGCTGGATCATGACACTGGGAGAAGAAAAAAGCTGTATGGCCTTGGGCAAGTTGCACAGTCCCACGGAGTCTCCAGAAGAAAGGAAATAATGAACCACTTCTGTGCATTCTTGATCTAGAAAACCTTGGAAAGAGTCCCCATAAGTCAAACTGACTTGATGGCATATTATTATTATATTATTAATTTTAATTTTAATTCAAAAGAAAATGAGATATTATGGGACATTTTGCTTCCACCACAAAAATAATCTCTTTATATACCTTGGCCACCTTAGAAAGAAAAACTTATTTGGCCAGTTCTAGCAAGGTAGTATCCAGAACACTTTCATCCACAAAGCCCCTAGCAAACAACTTAAGTATTATTATTATTATTATTATTATTATTATTATTATTATTATTATTATTATTATTATTATTATTATTATTATTATTATTATTATTATTATTATTATTATTATTATTATTATTATTATTATTATTATTATTATTATTATTACTACAGAGCAATTGCGCAACACAGTTTGCTCTCATCTTCAATGTGTGATATCATTACTTCTATCATTGATTCTCAACCTGCGGCCCATGGGCTGGATGCGGCCCACAGCACCATTTCATGTGGCCCACCACTACCTCCACCACACTAGGAAGTGCCATGTGGTGTAGACAGTGGTGGAATTCAGCAGGTTCGCACCAGTTCGCCAGAACTGGAAGCAGAAATTCTGCCTGGCCCCACCCATCCAAATTTTGAAATAAAGTCCTAATTCAGGTGCAACACACCATACCACACCCACAGAGTAGGTAGTAAAATAATTTGAATCCCACCGCTGGGCATAGGAATGGCAAAATGGTCATCCGGCCCCCAAAGCTGTCTGAGGGAGCATGACCTGGAACCCAGGTTAAAAGGTTGAGAACTCCTGAGTTATATACTGCAAAGTACATAGGCAAACCTTAAGCATGCTTACAATATAAATTGTGGCACTCATTTTCTGTTATGTATGTTAACTGTGTTTTCTGACAGGAACAGAATGTATCTTTTCTCATGTATCTATCCTTATGCAAATAAGTGGATCGAAAATGTGCACATTCTATTAGCCAATGAGCTTGTTGTAGGAGTGGTATGTATCTTTTCTCATGTATTAATTCTTATGCAAATAAGTGGATCGAAAATGTGCACACTCTGTTAGCCAGTGGGCTTGTTGTATTATTGTTACTGTTACTGTTTATAGTGTATATAAGTTCGAGTTTTGCCCCATCCAAACTGTGTTCAAACCCTAAAGAGCTGAATTTCACTACTTCACTCGTCTGCTTCTTCATTCCCTGAACACGAAATTTTCTCAGATCTATTGTTGTTCTTTGCTAAGATCTACACAGGCATCTATCTCTTTCTCTCTCTCCTCTCCTCTTTCCACTAATTAAAACTTCAGACCACCATAAAAGTGGCATACAGTTTTGATGACGGACAGTTAGATTGTTCATGGTCTTGGATAACAGATGTTTGTAAGAAATCTTCTATAATGGTTGGTGTGGAAGATAATGATACTTGGAAAAGCAGAAGGTATAGCAGATGTTGTGCTTAGCAGGAGCAGGGATCTGACAGTATGAGAATCAAAGCTAGTTTCCCCTTGTGCCAGATATGTAACAAACAATAGCGGCACATGAAAAAAAGGACTGGGTCTCTATGTTGGTTGAAAGACAGTGGCATGCAGCCTTGCCATATTTCCACAATTAAATGCTTATGTCCTTTCCCCCTGCTCTTTTCTACAACCACGTTAATAAATCTGTTAAGTGATTTGAGGTAACTCAAAAATACCTTGTTCTCCAGAGAATTACACATGAAAAAGAATCTACAGCTAGAGAATAGAATCAATAGGATGGAATGTTAAACTTATGACAATTTCCTTAAAATGATAAAACACCTTGTACTGCAAGCATTATCACTGAGCATTGAATGCTACATCTGTGCCACCAACTGATAAAGGAAAAAAGAGCATAACTTGAACCTTTATGCCACTCTAATATTATAGAGGACCAGATATTAGAAAGCTGCTCCCATTGTGAGAAAACATGATTTCAAACAGCAAAGGGCAGCATGTGTTTCTGCTGTGAAATAAAATTATATATTGAAAGGAATTATTGTTGTTTTAGATATGTACCATTAAGTCACGCCCATCTTCCGGCAGCTATATTAATAAGTGATCTCAAAAAATTTCTTTTCTCAATAGCCCTGCTCAGCTCTTGCAAACTCAACCATGTGACATCCTTTAAAGCAGGGATGCTCAAACTTTTTGGTCCGTGGGCCAATCAAATGGTTCAGGGAGCTGGTCACTATGGCCCATGGGCCAGATCTGGCCCCCAACGCCAATTTATCTGGCCCACAAAGCCCTCATCACTCCCGGAAGTGGAAGTAAAATGAGCCCATCCGGGTGTGTTTTACTTCCGCTTCTGGGAGTGACGAGGGCTTCGCAGGCCGGATGGATTGGTATCAGGGGCCAGATCTGGTCCATGGACCATAGTTTGGGCACCCATGTTTTAAAAAGTCAATTCATCTCATTTGATCTTCCTCTTTTCCTTCTACCCTAGCATTAGACATAGGGCCGACATCAGAAATTTCTGTGCCCCATACTAAGCAATCCTATTGGGGGGCCCTCCCACACACACACATATAGTAATGTCACAGTTATGGCTGGCGGCAGCAGGGCCCCTGTCAGCTCCAGTCTCTTTATGGCAGTACTGGTAGTACTGCCCTGATGGCGGCCCGGATTAGACACTTTCGGTTTGAAGGAATTGTAACAAATAGAGCATCAAAGTGACATAGACCATCCTTGCTCAAAAGCCAGTTGTATCCGACTCTTGGGTTCAGCGCTCATCTCTGTTTATGGCCAAAGAGCCAGGACTGTCTGCATCTGTGGACATATGGCAGGCATGACTAGACACCGGAGTGCATGGAATGCTGTTTACCTTCCCACGGAAGTGGTACCTAGTTATCTACTTGCAATTTCTTGCTTTCAAACTGCTAGGTTGGCAGAAGCTGGGACAGAAATGGGAGCTCATTCCATCGTGTAGTACTCATGCCTCAAACTGCTGACCTGCCAACTTTCCAGTCATCAAGTTCAGCATCTTAACCACTAAGCTACACAAAAAAATCACCTAGAAGCATTCCCATTAAATTCAAAGCCAACATGACCGGAAACATCATGTCTGCTTGGCTTCTTTGTCTCTATTTAAAAGCTGCATTCAAGGTTTTTGACCGTATTTCTGTCACCTTTTACTTTTGCTTCTCGTGTGTCCTTCATAATTCTGTTTCATCTAAGTTATCTTTTCTTTTTTTCCTACAGGAACTGTCTTTTTGCATACTTGCTTAATAATATCACTGGTTTCATTCCTCACTTCTTCTGGTTCACGGTCAACCAAAAGAATATTAAGGAAAAAATGTGTTGGCTTTTTTTCCATTTCAAATCACACACACACACACACACACACACACACACACACACACACACACACACACACACACACACACACACACACTACTGTATTTGCTGGCATATAAGATACACTTTTCCCCCCTCAAAATCGGGGGTGCATCTTATACGCTGGTAAAAGCCCTCCACCCCGCCCCACTCTGATAGTGCGGTTCACCAGCTAGCCACTGCTGACTGCTAGGAGTCGGACAAAGGGTGGCTTCCAAAGGATCCTGCCTTCCCCACCTCCTGATGGTCAATCTTGCCCAGGCCAAATCCCAGCCAATCCCCTCCTCCCACCTCTTGAAAGGATCCTTCTCCCCCCACCCCACCCATCCTACCACCAAGCTAGGAGAGTGGGATGGGGAAAAAGAAATGGACTTAAAGGATCTTTTTCCCCTCACCCCACCACCAAGTGGAGAGTGGGGTGGGAGAAAGGGGGCTTAAAACATCCTTCTTTTCCCCTCATCCCGCCACCAAGCAAGGAGAGTGGGATCCTCCGCTCCCCCTGCCCACAATCCCACTTTCCTTGACTCCTGGAGTTAAATTTGGAAATTCATTAAAAAGTGTAGAAAATTAATTTTTTCCTTTAAAATTTGTATAAAAACGGGGTGCGTCTTATACTCCAATGCATCTCATATGCCAATAAATACAGTATATTTAGACCTACGCTTTTTGAGTCTTCCCTCTCTTCATGATCCTTCCATGGGCAGAAACAACTTGATGTACTTTTAAATTATATTCATTCAGATCCTAAGACAGGGTTTGTAATTTATGGAAGGAGCGTTTCTCTTCCCTTCTTCCAAAACTTATCTCCCCTAATGTCTCTCAGGAGGGCTAAAGGGCCATCCTGAATATGAGATGATGATATTGCCCCAGATTGCATGTAGCCTCCAATAGTAGTTAATTTATTTATTCATTTATTTATTTATAATTCAGATTTCTATGCTGCCCAATCAGGTGGACCCGACTCAGGGCGGCTCACAACAGGATTAAAACATACATATTAAAAACAATTAAAACCCCAACATACCCACCCACCTATTAAAAACTAACCACATTAAAACTGCCCGCATTAAAAAGATGGGGAGGCTTCATTTTATAAGCCAACAGGTGGGGACCACTCTTCCATCTGAGCCCCACACCTACCCCATCAGCCAGGTTTTTAATTCTTTTCTGAAAGGCAGCAGCTCTGACTGCACCCACAACTCTACTGGCAGGAGGTTCCACAAGGCCGGTGCGTAAACGGAAAAGGCCCTCCTTCATGTGCCAGAGAGGCGAGCCCCTCTGGCAGATGGAACAATTAGAGACCCCCTCCGGTCTGCTCTGGTTGGATGGACAGGCACTCTTGGGATGATGCGGTCTCTTAGGTATCCTGGCCCACTACCATGTAGGGCTTTAAAAGTCAAAAACAGCACCTTGAATTGCACCCAGAGACAAATTTAAGCAAAAAGATGACAAAAAATATAGTTTCCTTTCCCTCATAGCAGCCAAGAGTCTGGCCAGGTTATCCTGCTATGGTAAAAGAGTAGACCATACTGCCAACAACTCAATGCCAAGTGTCAGGCAGCAGTTAACTAACCTGACAACCCTGAGGACTAACGGCACTGGATGCCCAAATCCACAGGGAAGGATGATGGTCCCCAAGTGGATTAAATCCCACTTGAATCCATCTTGATGGAGGGCAGCAGCTTCATGGTCTGGGGCAGATGAGGACTTTGTGAGCCAAAAGGGCTCAGGACCAGAAAATGACTTGCAGAATTGGATCAGTGGTATGGGTGTCATGCTGTGATGCAGAAGGCAGATGAAAGGCCACTACATTATATTCTTAGGACAGTCTTCATGGCTGATCACCATGATTGTCGCCAATATTTGGATTTGGATATGGCAGAATAAGAAGGGATAGCAGCCACCTATGCCCCAACCCAGTATTGTTCAGGAGTAGACTCATTGTTCAGTCTCTGGAACAGCTGATGGAGGGCATCACAGATGACAAGGGAAAAGATGAGAAAAAAACCTTCCTTCCATCCAACATCATTACCTTAGAATCTGGACCATTGTGTTTCCTAGGAAATAGTCCTGATTTCCTCCCTCAGCTTACTCACTGCCATGAAACGAAGATCAAGCAGAAGTTTAGAAATGTGTAAACAGCTTTCCTCCTGCCCCTTCAATTTCCCTTTAACAATGGAACTATTTAAGTGCAGGCAGATATGAGGCCAAATTACTCAACTGTCACTGTTAACCTCAAAGAATGTTTCAACCTTGCTGAATCAGGGCATTAATTATTAAAGTGTTTGTAGCAGCACTCTTCAGCTTTGAAGTACTCTTTAGAATGAGAGAGGTTTGAAACCAAACTTTTAAGAACTAAAAATGATGGCATGACTTTTGGTCAATGTTATGTTCTGTCAATAGCACTTATTGAGAACTGGAGAAAATGACTCTTTTTGTCATATTTTAACCTGTGGCTGGAAGAGGGAAATTGATGACTAAAGTGAGCTTCTGAATAGCACAGCATGAGCTTCTCTCACTTCTAAGATAATGAAGATTAGCTTTCTTTGTTTGGTCTCTGAGCTGTGATTTCACTGTCTCACAGTCACCTATCTTCAAGATTACCATGAATGCAGCTGTGCTTATGAGCAATCTCTAATGTCTATTTCTGGCCTATATGTATATATTTAATCATGTGCACTTATGGCTTTCACAATTATGCAAAAGAGCTGAAGGCAGATGTATAAATGACTCACAACAGATGTGTGCTGGGCACCAAGGGAGGGTGCTGGACAGGGGCAATGACCAAGGGGTGGGGGGGGCTCTGCCCCCCCCAACCATTTGGTCACAACCCTTTGCTTGGTCCACCCTATTAAAATGGCTTGAAGGAAGACAGTGATGCCTAGAGTAGGACCAATGGTTGATACAAAGCATATTATACTACACCAAATAACACCTTTGATGTCTCCTGGGACACTGCATTCATTTTCATCTCCTCTCTTAACATATGCTGTCCACCTCCAACAAATCTATTTTCTTCATTTATATTTATGGCTCGGTCAAGAAAACAGACCAAATTTTTTTTATTTGTGGTAGCTTTTGTACCTAATCCACATCAGATAGCATAAGGGGTAATAAGCAATGGAAGATTGCTTTTGTGAGATGAAAGGGATGAGAAAAAGATTTAAAGCTAGTACCCTTCATCAACAATTAATTTTTCTAAGCTATTATATCAGAGTTACACTCTGTGGTTGCCAAGCTGCGGAAAGCAATATAGTTTTTGTATAAAAAGACTACTTTATTTTCACACATATTTTATACCTGCCTTTACACCCATCTGTAAGTAATTCAGCGTATTGATTGAAGTTAGCATATGTGCTATTTTTAAAGCCATATGATATAAATAAACACTTTCAAAATTACAGCTAATTAGTTACTGGGAAGATCAAAGAAGCCTCTTTTACAGGAACATTCTTATCACATCTAAGTACAATTCTAATACCTGTACTTTTAGGCTATTATTCTAAGCAAGATATGGACTAGCCTTAATAGAATACGTACAGGGCACAGTAGATGTGCGGACATTTTTCATAAATGGGGGAAACTACCATCACTAGCATGTGAGTGTGGGGCACCGGACAGACTGCAACATATTATACAACAATGTAGCCTTAGAGCATATGTGGTCAATAGAGAAGATTTTTTAAAGGGTAACTCCTGGTGCAATCAAATATATAAATTGTTTAAATGTTTGTTTATAAATTAATGTTTAGTTTTATATAGTTTATATATATTTTTCTTCCTTGTTATATGTTGACTAAATAAAATAAATAAATCTAAGCACATTCACATGGGATAAGGCCTACTTTATTATGCAGTTTGCTGTTAATATTTGAAATGATTTACTTATGTATTCTCATAGAGTTACATATTAACCCACTCACTCATCACCTGTTTCTCTTACAGCCAATAACTGAGGTGAGATGGGCGTGTGACTGTCGGAGTGAGAACTTGTACACACTTGCATAAAATGTTGGCTGGTTTGATATAATTGATTTGTATCCCACCTCAATTAGTGTGGAATCACTGCTCTGGGAGGTGGCTCACAAAGTTTGTGGTCTAATAAAAATGTCTATTGTAAAAGAGTTAAATATTTATTGGTGTAGGCCTGTGTGCCTATCTTCTGCCTGTCTGTGAATGGTTTTGTGTGTATGTGCAAGCAGGGACACACCTATGAATACCCACTTTTCCATTTTTGCCTCTAGCTCTGCCTGTCACCCAATATGCCACCTACCATTGGCTGCTGTGCCTTGTACCATACCAAATATAATGAACACCAGCCACCACTGATTCATGCATACATATTTATCAGCAGTTACTGAGCAGTCAAAAGGCTGAATATATTCTTATTTGGTCAAAACAAACTTATAAACATCACGATAGTTTTGTAAATTTCAATATCTCCAGAAATTATCTCTATTAACATCTAATGTGGGATTAATGTTTTCAACCAAAAAAAAATTCAGTCAGGTCTTAACTTTTCTTGACTACTAAAAGCTCAAAATCATAGGATAGAACGTTATTCTGGACAGAAAGGTCTATTTAACAATGACACGATCCACTAGAAAATTCTCTTGCTGAAACTACATTAAATTCATGTTAACCATTCAGAAACATGGCACATACAGTATTTCAGTGAGTCTTACTGAAGAGTAAGCCTAGTTTTTGCCATACGTCTCAATACTGGAAAGCTTGTGTGTGTGTGTGTGTGTGTGTGAATATGCATATACAAGTGTAAATCTATATATACGTGCATGCCTTAAAACTGTACCCAAGTTGACTGTTTCAGTTTTAAAAATCTGACATATACAGTGCCTTGTTTAAAAAATTTATTACTTGCTGTCTGCTGACACTATTTAAAACTAAACCCCAGTATTAAAAGTTTTGATATACATTTTCACACATTAGTTTCCTAGGAAACTAAACAAATGCTTGAGGGGGAGAAGTCTCAAGCTTGCTGATGTGCTGCATGTTCATTGTTATCTCTCATTTGGAAATCCAACACAGGTCAAGCTACACATCTATATGCTCCCTTATTTGTGTTTTCAGTAACTGAAGGACATTTTTCAGAGGAATGACCACTGGACATAAGGCAGTTTTGCATTTGCACCAAATGGGTGGAAAGGCAAGGGAGTATTAAGGAGAGCTGCTGCATCTTCCATAACTACTTCCAGTGAAACCTGCTGCCACAAAAGCTACAGAGCAGTCTAGCCCCATGATGGCGAACCTTGGCACTCCAAATGTTCTTGGACTTCAATTCCCAGAAGCCCAAGGACCCTGTGAATCCACATGAATGGATTTACTGTGATTCATCAGGCCGTGCTGCCCTTGTCGCTCCCAGAAGCAGAAGTAAAATGCGCCCGTACTGTTAAGACTCTTCTGGGTTAACCCTTCCTCCATATGGGCATGTTTTACTTCCGCTTCCAGGAGTGATGAGGGGAGCGCAGGCTGGATGAATTGCAGTAAACCCATTCATGTGGATTCACAGGGTGCTTGGGCTTCTGGGAATTGAAATCCAAGAACATCTGGATTGCCAAGGTTCGCCATCATGGGTCTAGCCCAACTGAGAGCCTCTGCTGCTAAACAAATAGATGCACAACCAGTCCACCCTTGTATGGGAGTAGCTACATCAAGTATTTTAGGAGCCCTGGTGGTGCAGTGGTTAAACTGCTGTCCTGCAACCAAAAGGTTGTGAGTTCGATCCTGACCAGGGCTCAAGCCTTCCATCCTTCCACTTTGATTTTATAGTACCTGGTGTTTACTCCACATATCCCTGAACCACAGAAATACTCATCTGGAAAAATTTACCACTGTTCTTCGTTCTTTTAGTTAAACATATTGGAATTAAGCACACACACTCAATTAATGTATCAGAAAAACAGAAGAAAGAAATAACTAAAATGGTATGTGAGAATCTCAGGAAATGCTTTGTGCCCTTAGCCTTCTGCCTCTCATTACAATGAAACATATTTGGTAATGTGGTCTGACATTGGTGCTTGTACAGAAGGTTCAAAATCAGTGCAGTTGCCCAGGCCAGAGAAGCATGCTAGGGTTATAATATGTGCCATCTCAATATATGCCCGATAATGATGAATATAAGAAATGTCACACTTTTTATTTTATTTTATGCAGTTGCAGCTTGTACTGTCAGAATCTCCCCCACCACCACCACCACCACCACCACCACCCCCTTTCAGGACATTTTACAAAAATCAGCAGTGCACTTGCTGCAAGGGACAGACCAAAGACTGCTGGATTTGTTTCTAAACACAGAATGGAGATGACATTTTTTACATAATGAACTCAAGTTGAAGAGACTGGGAAAGAAATGGCTGTTTAAAAAGTTATATCATAGGAGGGGGGGGGGGTTCCTCTCATTATCAGTGTTTTAGAAATGGGAATATAGGCACTGCCACCCACTCATTTGAAGAACTAATCCACATTTGTAAATTAAAATTAGGCCCCTTTAACATGACCGGGACACATCAGACACTTAATGATTCTAAAATCATAGTTAAAATGTATGAGGAGGGGTCAACATGGCCGAAAGCTAACAGCTCAATTAACCAGCTCCTGCCATCCAAAGCCCCAAAACATGCCAACCAAAGGCAGACTGCCACCCAGGGGCAAGAAAAGACAGCGGAAAAGCCCCACCAATGTGACCCCTCCAAAAGAAGGAGAGAGTGCGGACACGTTCACAACAGCTATAAATACGCCTGCAGCTATCTTGAACATGTTTACAACAGCTGTAAATGCACCCACAGCTGTCATAAATGCGTTTACGACAGCCACATTTTACAGCAGTGTTTGCAGCAGGGGGAACCACCAGTCTGGCCAGCTCAGTTCTCATGGCATGAAAATGTTGAGAACCCCTGTACTACAGGGAAGAATGCAAACTAAGTATCTCTGCCATAGAGACATCCATCTCTTTTTATAAAGCAAGCTGGCCACAAAGATGTCAAGCTATAGGTGGCAAACTCTATGTATGCTTTGGTCAGCAACAATAAGGAAAAGAAAGAAACAATCAGGCAAAATAACAAATTATATCTCTTAAAAGTTTCTCTGGCAACTTTACTATTGTCATGTGTAGCAATGATATGAAGTCAGCAGCAGCAGAGCACAAAGTCTATATGCAGCACCTCCTAAAATATGCTATAGAGTCAGTAGTTTATTCAATTCAGGCCTCTTATTCCCAAGGTATTTGGAGCTGACTGATGTTACTTAGCATTATTGTTAAAGCAAGAACTACCAGATTTCCCTCTTACAAGAACATTATATCAGTTTCCTAGTGTGTTCAGTGTGTATATGTGAATAAGAGCTAACAATTATGAAGTTATGTTGGAAGGACTCCCTCTGATTTCATGTAGTACTAATGCCTGCGGAAATGCCATGCCATATTACTTTGCTATTTTTATAGTTAAGAAGATTTTTTTATATGTGGCAGGTATATACATTTGATGCCAGGGCATGAGAGAGATTTGAGAAAACATTCTGTCTGTGCAGCAGCAGTAACAAAAACAAAAATAAGCATGGGAAGCAACTTATTGTGTCTCTTAAAAGATTATCTGGCAAAATTATCACTGTGGCATGTAGCAACAGTATGCCATGGATACATTGCATGTATTCTGTTCATGCAATGTTTGTTCACAAACAAATGCTGGCTTTTAGCCCATAGGAGGCTTCATCAGGCAAAGCACTATTTATCTGTGGAGGGTGCAAGAGAAAAATGCAAGAGAACAAAAAATCATGGCTAGATCTCTGTGCCACTTTCAAACTGAATAGTTTCAAAATCAATGTTCTACAGAGGTATCACCTTTCCTTGCTTTTGGATTGGTACCTTATATTTCCAAAGAAGTGAAATAAAACTTTTGGAAGAGCCCTGGTAGTTGTTTTACATATTAGAAAAGGAAAAGTACTTCGGTGGAAGAAAATGTAGAAGATGTGCTGTAGTATCACTCCAAGTGTTTTGTTTTACAGAGGAAAGCATTATGCATGTGACGTGGCTCTAAATGATATGCATTTGCTTGCACACTCCCAGTAGCTATTTAGTAACACACACGCCAACCACATCATATGTATGAGGCAGCTTCCTGAGGCAGCTGTCAGCTGTCATCAAATGGTGACAAACTGTATGTTACTTAATATTTCATTATAAACATAAGGCTAGTAAAGTTATCACCTACCCTTGTTGTCATATCTTGAAAGTAAAACTTATCTAGAGAATCGTATTATTGTACAGTGACTCTTTGAAATATTATTGATATGAAGAATACTTCTAAATTCTTTGTTCTCATTAAGCGAGGTCATCTAAATATGATGCAACACGAATGACTGCAAAAATTCCATACATCAAATGCAATTGTGAAACAAGTTATGATTTCCCCAATCAAGCTGTCTGTAGTTTCCACAAAATATCTTTGTGGCATTATGCTTAAAACTAGCGTCCCTGCCCTATAAGAAGTTAAACATGCATGCATATGCAAGTAGACACATAAACATAGACCATAAACACAGATTAGTTGTTTTAAAAGATGCAAACAATCTGGCTGATGTTTCTAAATTTTAAAAGTCAGGCAATAAGAAAACATATATCTCACAAATTATGCAAAGTTATACAGTGGTTGAAGTCCTATTCTGTAACTTTCACTGGTTACTTTCTGGGAAAAAACATTCTTTGTTCGCCCACCCCTTCAGGTTTCAAAGGCAGCCATTGAATTCTTTTTATTGTGGGAAAGTTGTTTTGTTCCATCCTTCATTTGTTCCTTGTAGAGAATGACAATGAAAGACATCAGTTTTCTTTTTGCCAAATTAGATTGCGCTGAAATCTCTTGTAAATTATGTGTATATTTTTACCTCCTCCTCCCCATGGATATGCATTAAATAAGAAATGCATGACTAAAAGCTTTGACCTCTGGGAGAAAGCAGGACAGGGATCCACTAAAGAAAGCACATCCCAGTTGCTCTTTATTCTGTTTGACATAAAATATGTATTTCCAGCACAGTTTGTGATGTCCACAGGGACATAATGTGCAGTTTTCAAAATGCATACAGCTGTTGTCCATCAGAAAGGAAAGTATCATTTAAAAAAAATCTTTTCCAAAAGTAAATGAAAGCCCTTATAAAGTATACCCTTTGTTAGAAAAACAGTCTTGAAGTACACTGTCTAAAAATGATTTTCTTTAGTACAAATGGCAGTAACAGAGTTCATATCAGGCTATGTTAAAAGACTAATCGATTCACAACCTTCTTTTTAATGCTATATTTCACAAAAACACACACATGCTGGCATGCACAAACACATACTTCTTGTGATGGGAATATTGTGTTTTTCTTATTTTCAAACAGATAGATGAGTCAATTTTGAAACTGTTACTCCCAGAAGCCTATGTTTCAGGCTGGAAGCCTTTTCTTTCTTTGTTCATATCGCAGTGATGCACAATTAGATTATATTTAACCAGAAATGGTCTACTTCAATGGTGTTATTTCAGCCATTTCTTCTTTAATACACATAAATTGCATGCACATAAATGCTGCATTGGTTAAATTTCTCCATGTTCACAGAAAATTTGTATAGCCCCATTTGACTTGATTATTCTTTGATCTTCTCTTAATTTCCAGATGGTCCAGCCAGAATATTATCCTGGTAGGAAACACTCGGAAATCATCCATTCAACAAGGTGTGTTATTTTTGCTCTTCATAGGTTTGATCTACTGTAAGGTAAAGGTAAAGGTTTCCCTTGCTCGAAAGCCAGTCGTATCCGACTCTAGGGTGCAGTGCTCATCTCTGTTTCTAAGCCGAAGAGCCAGCGCTGTCTGCTTCTGCAGACATTTCCATGGTCATGTGGCAGGCATGACTAGACACCGGAGTGCACGGAACGCTGTTACCTTCCCACCGAAGTGGTCCCTATTTATCTACTTGCAATTTCTTGCTTTCGAACTGCTAGGTTGGCAGGAGCTGGGATGAAGACGGGAGCTCATTTCCGTCCTGCAGCTTCTGTATCTACTGTAGCTTCTTCTATTTTGAAATTCAGAGCTTGAGAGGTATGCAGAAAACTTTTCTTCACTTTTAGCCATCATCAAGAGGGGGTTGGTATGGGTTGTACTGGAGGCGCAAAGCCAGCCAAATTACAGACTTTTTCCTTGGGGCAGGTTTCAGGCAGATAGTAATAATCCTGTATGATTCTTTAAGAGTAACATTCACTTGTTTAGCATGTGCTAAAGTACTTTGGACATCAAATGAGAAGAGAATATTCACTTGGGAAAGCCTTGGTGCTGAGAAAGGTGGAGGACAAAAGAAGAAGGGTACGGCAGAAAATGACTAGATGGTATTGTAGACCCAATGGACACAGAGCTGGGCAAGTTAAGAAAGATGGTGGAGGATAGAGGTGCCTGTGGGCAATGGTCCATGGGGTCACAAAGGGTCGGAATTGACTGTTCAACTGACCAACAACAACTACAAGATTTGTTTGGGATCAGCTTCAACCAAAGGTTGATATTGTCTAATTGTTGAGAGGTCCCACAAACAAAGTGGAAGTGTTTTATTTTGTTTTTTTGTAAGACCAGGTATTATAGTTATCCCAGCGGGGACTATACTGAAGAGGACAACAATGGCTAGAAGTAAGTCCCTTTGAATTCAGTGCCACCTCCATACTCTCATTGCTAAGCACCTGGAATAATGAAGAAAGGTAGGTGAGTGGTCTGATTCTGTTACAGCTCATCAATCAAAGTTTGTGGCATTTTTGCACCACAATTGGGCATACGCTGGGCAACAGTAACCTTGTCCTGGCTAATCTTTCCCATACTAGGTCAGGCAAAAGGAACTACAGAATGAATTCACCAAAAAAAAAGGCTTCATTTTGGCAGTTTTACATCTGGCCTAGACACGGAAGCATTGCAAGAGCATGCTAGGAAGCATTAATAGGCTGATCCTGCCCCAGTGCCAACCTCTTTTGAATTCCACTGCCATATGAGCAAACAGCATGTGGCAGCCATGTGTTAGCGATTAGCAGGGTACAGCGGTACTGCTGCATGGGTTTATGTCCATTATGGGCCTGAGGCCAAGACTGCAGCCAATGGGGCAGCCTTTCTTCACCACACTGGTAGGGTGCAGAGACTTGGGGGATGCCCTAAAGAAACCCGGAGGAACATAAGTGGGAGTGTTATCTTTGACCTCAGCATGCACTGAGTTTCCCAGCCATTGGTCAGAGAGGCATTGCCCATTTGGCAGGTGCCAGGAGGCTTTGAGGTGTGTGTGTGTGTGTGGGGGGGGATAACTTGCCAGTGTGGGGTTAAAGCTAGGGGGTTAAAGCTAGGGGCGAGTTTATTCAGGTTGTTGCTTAGCTGCTCTCTGCTTTGTGAGGAATTTAATAACCCCAGCATGTACTGCCTGGTCACGTAATAAGGGTCATTGGTGAACTGTAAGAGTGGGAATTTTGAATCCTGTCTTATTCAATTTGAGTACTAACAGGCAGAGGTAGAGTTTAGTCAGGTGGTGTCTGTGGGCACCACTGTGGGTCCACCATGTGGTGTTGAAATGAGATACATAAGTGTTGAAGCAATATCCAGTATTGTCATTGTCATCACCACCACCACCACAATCATCATAGTAACAACAACAATAATAATGTGCTGACAAATTCTTTCCAACTATGACAATCCTCCCCAGGCTTTTGTACGTATAATATACACAAAAGCAATTTACCAAACCCTCCTCCTAATGCTGTTCCAGGATCATGCCACTTGACCAAATCCATAAAAGTGTTTGTATGGGGCCATGGGTGTGTGTGTGTGTGTGCAAGCTCAGCATGTGCTCTGGATGATCCTGACTGGCCAGGAAACACAGTGGAGAGTCAAACATGCATCCCTTGCCTTCAAAGCCAGATATTCCAAGCCACTATGTTTTGCCACTTCAATTCCAAATCTATAAGTTTGCATGCACCACAGCAACAAGGCTTCACTCGACAGAAATGTCCTAGAAAGTAGCGTAAGTTTAGAAGTCATAAACAGTAGAAGAAAAAATGAGATGCTTTGTCTTAACATTCCAGATTTTAAGGCTTAACCAGAAGGGTTAAAGAGCTGGAATGAATTATCTGCAGGAAATCTTACAGTTCAATAAAATTCAGTAATATTGGAGAAGGAAAGAATGCAGAAGGGAATGGAAAGCAAATATTAAACAGAAACTATGAGGAGTAGGCATAAAGCCAGTTGAAGCCATATAGGAAAGGTGGTAGGAGGTAGGATTTAGAAAAAGACTACATCCTAGCATTAGCAACCACCATGGAATAGCAAGTCAAGTTTTCCTCCACACAGATAATTTGCAGATCTTGGAAATACCTTTAAAGAAGAATTAATATAATGAGTTACTGGATCCAGATGTAACTGAAATGTGCTAGGACAATGCTTCTGGGAGTTACTGATCATATATTCATATCTATCTCGTATCTTCAGGATGTATCTCGTATCTTCAGGATGTTATTATATACATTCTTGATAAAAGCTAACTTTAATCTCTTTCCATATGAAGACTTAGAATATTTACCAGGAGAAGTGAGGCGCATGCTCTGAAACCACAACAGCTGCCCTAACCATTCCCAAGGGAAAACTACTGTACTGTATATCAAAAAGATGCAGCATCTTTTTGTCCAGATATCTTGGCTCCAGAATTCATAAATTTCCAGACACATTGGAAGTTTGGAGGGTTGTGTGTGGCTTGCTAGAATTTAAAAAAACTTTGCTGAATCAATCAGCCCCAGGATTTTTTTATTTTTATTTTTTTGAGCAGGAGCAACTCCTGCAAACTATTCTTACAGGTTAATAATTTTATCAGTACAGGCATCCTGGTGACCCTAGGCAGCTGCCCTATAAACTGATAAAGTGGTACCTTGCATAACGAATGCATTGCATAGCAAAAAATTTGCATAACTAAGTGTTTGTTATGCAAGGGCAATATCCCGCATAACAAAAAAAATCATTTGTTATGTGGGGTTTTTGGTAACCGGGGTATACCCGCTCAATGGGAACCCCGGTTAATTAACTGGTCCATGAAAAGAAGTCCATCTCATAGCCTGAATAAGTCCACTGTTTCCTCACACTAGGGCTGAAGAGTTGAATACTGCCCTGAAGAAATTATAAATCACTTCTTTCATCTCTGAGATTGTTATGCATGTTAACTGTGTTTTCTGACAGGAGCAGAATGTATATTTTCTCATGTATCTTTTCTGTGTTCAAACCACACTATTAAAAGCTGAATTTCACTACTTCACTCGTCTGCTTCTTCATTCCCTGAACACCAAACTGGCGATGAGGATGGGATGGCATCCCCACATGGCAGCAACATCGGCCCATTTGACCCAGCACATCCAGAGAAATGGGCAACATACGAACGCCGATTCCACCACGCAATGGCCTCGCAGAAGATCACCAACGGAGACCAGAAGCACTCCTGTTTCCTTGCGGTTCTGAGGCGCTTGAGCTGGCAACCCACCTTGTTCTCCCAAGGGACGTGGATGTGGTGCTGCTCACAGAAATCATGTCAGCACTGAGGAAACACCTGCAGTCAGAGGTCTCGATCTTCCTGGCCAGGGTGGCCTTCCACAGAAGGGAGTCCATTGCAAACTGCGCCGCTGCTCTGCGCATTGCTGCCACCCTGTGCAAGTGGGACAACATTGAAGAAGCACTCCGGGACCATCTGCTTTGTCCCGCCATGAGGGACGAAGATGCTCAATGTCACCTCATGATCAGGAATACGCTAATTTTCAAGGCTGTCCTAGAAGAGGCAGTAGCGTCTGAGGCCGCACGATCCAGCATCAAGCTTTTCCGGCATTGCCACTCCACCACCAGTGCCACCAACTGGGCTGTGCAAGCTCAGCAAAATTCATCTTCATCCTCCTCAGCTTCGCCTGGTTCCACCTCTTCATCGGAGTCCAGCGACGCAGAGGGAGAAGTCCGAGTGGTCCGACGAAAGCACCGAGAGCACCGTGATGATTGGGAGAAGAAATTCCTTTGCAAGTATGATGGCTGCGGAGCCCGGCATGACTGCAGGAAGTGCCCCTTCCACACCGCAGAATGCTACAACTGCGGGCGACAAGGGCACATTGCTAAAGTATGCCGACAGCGAAAGCAAAGAACTCCAGCACCTGAGTCCAAGAAGAGTCATCACCACAAAACGTCTACCACCAAAGTGTCACCAGAGCCTGAGCTGTGCCAAGTGGGCATCGTCAGCGAGCATTTCTTCACCACAGACCTGAGCCTGCAGGACGTCCCCTTCAATATGGAGGTGGATTCAGGTACTACCTTTTCCATAATCCCACAGCGGGAGTTTTTGAGAATTCCCGCTGCCTCTCGGCCCAAGCTCAAATCTTTTAAAACTTCCCTCCAGGATGTGCAAGGTTGCCAGATTCCTGTCCTGGGGGTAGGTAATTTCTTGGTCAAATGCAAAAATATTCGCACCTCCTTGCCATTGGTTGTAGTTAAGCTGGGCACTAACTGTCTTATTGGGACCCAATGGTTTAGGCCCCTGGGAATCTGGCTTTCTGGCATTCACGCAATAGACGCTGACCCAATCCAGGACGTTTGTGCTGCACATCCTGAGGTGTTCAAAAAGGGGTTTAGGGTTATACAAAAGACCCCCTGTGGACTTTGAGCTTGACCCAACAGTCTAGCCCATCTGGAAGAAGCCACGCCGGGTACCCTTTGCTTTAAAGGAGAAGATAGAAGCTGAGCTGGACAAACTGGTGGGGCAGGGCATCCTAGTGCCAGTGGATGCAGAGTGGGAGACACCAATAGTGACTGCTTTGAAAAGTAATGGGGAGGTCAGGAGATGCGCTGACTACAAGTGTACCATCAATAAAGCTATTCGCCCGAATGCATATCCTGTGCCCATAGTAAGCCACCTTCTTGCCACCTTGCATGGAGGAAACTGCTTTGCAAAACTTGACCTTGCCCAGACTTACCAACAATTGACTGTGTCTCCTGCTGCTGCCATAGCCCAGACCATAGTAATGCATGGGGGGGGGGTTAAGGTAACTACAATTCGGGGTGAATGTGGCGCCTGGAATATTTCAATCTCTTGTAGAACATATTTTAAAAGGTTTGCCTGGTGTCCTGCCATATTTTAATGATGTCCTGATCACCGCTAAGGACACCATCGAACTAGCGGCCAGGCTCGATTGAGTCCTCTCACATTTTGAGAGGGCCATTCTATATTTCAGAAGAGACAAATGTGTGTTTTTGGAACATAAAGTGGAGTTCCTGGGGTACCAAATTACACCCCAAGGTATCATGCCCTCTGACTCCAAGGTGGCAGCCGTGCGAAATGCACCCAGGTCAAAATATAAAGCCGAATTGCAATCATTTCTAGGATTGTTAAACTACTATCACGCTTTTCTTCATCGCAAAGCCTCAGTTGCCGAACCATTACATCGGCTTCTTAAGAAATATACTGTTTGGCACTGGGGCCATTGCCAGGAGAAAGCATTCCTAAAACTTAAAAGGCTGCTATCTTCGGATACTGTATTAACTCATTTTGATCCTAACAAGGAAGTTGTACTTGTGTGTGATGCATCCCCTGTGGGGGTGGGAGCTGTGTTGTGCCATGTACTAAATGACGGGAGAAAAGCCCCCATAGCATTCTATTCCCGTTCACTCTCAAAGCCAGAGAAAAATTATGCTCAGACAGACAGGGAGGCATTGGCAATCGTGGCAGACGCTAAGCAATTCCATGATTACCTTTACAGAAGACCTTTTACCATTGTAACTGACCACAAGCCCCTCCTTGGAATCTTTGTGAACAGGAAGCCCACCCTCAAATTCTGTCCCCAAGGATGTTGCGTTGGGCAATTTTCCTAAATGCATATGATTTCACTTTGGTGCACAGGCCCAGCAAGAACATCAGCCACGCTGATGCCCTGTCACGTTCTCCACTGCCAGAGGTCGGGGAAGCCGATTGCGAGATCGAAAGTGACCTTCAGGTCCTCATGATTGAGGCATTCAACTCGCCCCCGGTCATCCCCTCAGATATGGCTATGGCCAAGGATGTAACATTGACTAAAGTAATGTCTTGGGTACAAAAAGGCTGGCCTGTCTCTCCTCTAGCCGAGGAATTCAGAACATTCCACCGCAAGCATTTGGAACTGTCAGTGGAATGAGGTTGCCTTCTATGGCGCCAGCGGGTGGTCATTCCTGTCACTCTCAGGAAAAAGGTTTTACATCTACTTCACACAAGTCACCCGGGAATTGTCCGTTCCAAAGCCCTTGCCCATAGCTACTTTTGGTGGCCTCAACTGGACCAAGACATAGAACAAATGGTCGGCACTTGTGCCAGTTGTCAATCCTCTCACCCAGAGCAATCCCACCTTCCCTCTAGGGAATGGGATTCTGCTCGGGGCCCGTGGTCCAGGTTGCACATAGATTTTGCAGGTCCATTTAGGGGTGCCCTATTTTTGGTGGTTGTGGATTCATTCTCTAAGTGGCTGGAAGTGATTAGGGTGCCTAATACCACTTCAGCCACCACGATAATGCACTTAAGAAGGCTGTTTGCAGCATTTGGACTTTCAGATGTGCTGGTGTCCGACAACGCGTCTACGTTCACATCTGCAGAATTCCAATCCTTCATGGAAAGGAATGCAATTAGGTACATCACTGCCACCCCATTCCACCCAGCCACCAATGGCCAGGTAGAGCGGCAGGTGCGCACAACTAAAGACGCGCTTCAGCGTATGGGTGAAGGGGTTTTGGAGCTCCAATTATGCCAGTTTCTTTTCACATATAGGCTCACCCCCCTTGCCTCAGGGCTCTCCCCTGCTGAATTGCTCCAGCAAAGGAAACTGTCATCCTTGCTAGTCAGATTGGATCCCTCTAGGGTGGAAGACAAAGGCACAAATATACCAATCCAACACCAGAAGGGTTTCTCGTCCAGAGACCCTGTGCATTGCCGCAATTATGCAGCTGGTGGTCCTACGTGGGTGCCCGGGTTTGTGATCGATCAAACTAGTCCTGTTTCTTACAGAATTGAAACAGCCACTGGTCTGATCTGGAGGAAAGCACGTGGATCAATTGAGACCCAGAGTACTGGACCCATAAGACAAATACAGATACTCAACACTAGGGTTGGTCCCCAACCGTTTAATCCCAGGGGGCAGAGGTAATAGTCAGCAGCCAGCCAACATTGACCCAGAAGTGTCTTCTAGGAACCGATTTCAAGGGGAATTTGTGGAATGCTCCCCTATTCTGGCGAGGTGTATCCCTACACTGTCCCAGCCTGACACTATGGATTCCTTTATTGATAATGACCAATTTTGTTTGGAGTCACCCTCCACTCTTAGTACACACAGGAGGGACCCTGAGTTGCCTTATTCATCCACAGAATTATATTTTGGTTTTGAGCGATCCCCTGCTCCTCCATCTGACAAACGGGGCTTAAATTTGGGTTTACAATCCTCCCCCTCTAGTCAATCCTCACTCCAGTCAGGTCGCCCATCCTACGAGCCCCTGAGGCAGCTCAGCCAAGTGTCCGACCCAGAAGGGAAACTAGACCACCATCCTGGTTAAAGGATTTTGTTTTTACCTGGGGGGGGGGGGAATGTTATGTATGTTAACTGTGTTTTCTGACAGGAACGGAATGTATCTTTTCTCATGTATCTATTCTTATGCAAATAAGTGGATCGAAAAATATGCACACTCTGTTAGCCAATGGGCTTTTTGTATTATTGTTACTGTTACTGTTTATAGTGTATATAAGTCAGAGTTTTGCCCCATCCAAACTATGTTCAAACCCCACTATTAAAGAGCTGAATTTCACTACTTCACTCGACTGCTTCTTCATTCCCTGAACACCAAAGAGATCTAAACACCAGAGGTCATTTTGAATGTTTTTGCTCTAAGTGCCAGAAAGTCTAAGCACTGTTCTTAGGCTTTATGTTCTCATAACTTACTGTGTTCTTTATAATAATCATAAAAATGCATAGTTTCTTGGCACTGAAAATCTAGTGATAACAGCTTTTGGCAATGTTCAGACGTCTGATGACTTTAAAGACAACTCAGTAAATGACTCCTAAAAAGCACATTTATGTTGGTCTCTTACTCTGACTTGCATCTGATATACTCAGAAAGGTGATGGCTGGCTGCATTCACATATAATGCTACAACCGTTTAGTGCTATAAGAACAAGCCTAATGATCCTTTGAACACTCCCTCTTCTCTTTGCTATAAGGCTAAAACTTTTGGACATTTCCAAGTTGCCATGTTATTTATTTAACTGGGAACTGTGGTTCGCATTCAGTATGGTTTGAGAAAACAAGCCAGTACTGTAAGGTTGTGAATCATCTAGTAATGGGACCATAGCCAGAAATTCCCCAGCCCTACCCTAAACTATGGTAAACATCAATCACAGATTGTTTGGGACTATATATAGTAAGTTATTGTAATGAGAAGTAATCATATGGATCTGAAAATACAAGTAAGGGCTTCTGATGTCCAGATGGCTGTCCTAGAGGAGGAGGTAGGGGAACCATATATGTGTGAAGAACCAATCATAATTGAACCCATCCTTTCTGAACATGGAAGGGTCCTGTATTAAAAGCAATTGCATAACCCTATTTGGTTTTATTTCTAGTCTGTTAATCATGTTAAATGCACAATCGAATACCAGCTATCCTTAGCCCCACTCATTGCATGAGGTAAACCAAAATTCCAGAGTTTCTTACATAATACTGTCCATGTGGTTTTCTTGGCAAGGATACTGGAGTGGGTTGCCACTTCCTTCTCCAGTGGGTCATGTTTAGTCTGAGTTCTCCACTATGGTCTGCCCCATCTTGGGTGGCCCTACATGGCATAGCCTTACATAAAGGAATTCACTACTCAAATACCGGTAGATTAAATAGACTTTAATTATGAACTCATTGTGAGGGTTTTTTTAATACTATAACCACGTATTAAAATAATGCAGCTCCCCTGGTGGCTTAGTGGTTAAGACACAGAGCTGGAGAATGGAAGGTTGGGTTTTGATACCCGAGAGCTGCACTTGGGGGCATGAATGGAGCCTCATTCTGGCATCCCCTGAGCAGAGTTTCTCCAGCAAAAAGCCTTTCAACCCAGAATAATCTCTGACACGAAATTATTATTATTAAAATCTTTGCATCTATAGTGTACCCCTTTTCTTGAACTGTAGGCAATATCTTAATTATGATAAATACACAGATGTATATTAGCTATGCTTAGCCCCACCCACTGCATGAGGTAAACCAAAATTGAACTGTAGGCAATATCTTAGACCTTCCATTTTTAAAATATAGGCATAGATATGTTTATTCCACTCACAAGCCTTGTGACAAAATAAAAATCATAAAAACAACAAATATTAATTTTGATAGTCTTCTTCTTCTTCTTCTTCTTTTTCTTCTTCTTCTTCTTCTTCTTCTTCTTCTTCTTCTTCTTCTTCTTCTGTGTCTAGGCCAGATGTGAAACTAACAAAATGAAGGCAGCCTTTGGTGAGTTCATTCTGCAGTTGACTTCACCTGACCTAGTGTAAGAAAGATTAGCTGGCAACATAAGGTTGCTATTATCAGGGTATGCCTGATTGTGGTTCAAGAATGCCACAATCTTTGAGGAGGCTCTTTCTGTATATCCAGCATGGGTAATTGTTCAGCAGCCTGCATCAGTCTCTAAGGGATTGTAAAATCCATATACAGCAAAGTGGACAATCTTTGCTGGGGCACCTTCCACTTCCTCCATATAGGTAACTTCCCCGGGATGCTACATCCAAACTTTGGCACCAGGGCGATAGCAAAAGGCCGCTATTCTCCACCCTTCTGCTTTAAAACAAAGCAATTGGGAAGCATACACTCTGTTTTAAACTAACCTGAAGCATAAATTGGTTTTACAAACAAGGGGTGAACTACCCACATGCCTTCTTTTAAAGCAAAAATGCAGAGAAAAGTGGTCTTTTAGCCATATCATCACCCAGAGTGGGATACCACCCAAATGGGTGGTATAGATAATAAATAAATAACAGCAGGGGTGCAAAAAGAGAGACCATTAACTTGTGGATTGTGTCATTTGCCTTTACTGTAGTTGCCACTGAAGTGAAATAATGAATGTTCAGCTTCAATGTCTGTTCAAGTGACATTCACGGTATTTAAGTGTAATAGGCAGATTTCTGGCATAATATGTTTGTAATTGAAGTGTTTATTTATTTATTTTTTAAAAAATAATTGCTCCCCCTCATGAATGCTCCCCCTCATGAATGCTCCAGTTTTTCCAATAATTCTTATTAGCTGTAATGTGTTTGTGCGCTATATAACCGCTGAATGCATTTTCATATTTTAAAACCAGGAATGAAAATAATACTTGTCATTGGCATTGATTAGATGAAGCTTATTTTCATCAAAATATATTTGCAATTCTATTAAACATTCATCCCGCATATAAAGCATCCCAGTTTGTTAATCTGAAACCAAGAGATAATGATTAGTCACACAAAGAAAAAGAGCCTATCAGGAACAATTAGCACAATTTAATCAGTTGTTAGTAGGTTTACTAATACACGGAGAGGAAACAATATATCACCACTTTACCTGGACCAATATCTTTAGGAGTGTAGATGGGGTGGACAGATATCTTTAGTACAGCTGGGTTGTTTTCACAGTAACCAGGCAAATTTACAAGCAAATTTCCCCCATCCGGTCTGAAGAAGTAGCTATAACTGATCTTTCTGGTGCTCAGAATTTAAGCTCACAAACAAGTGGCTACAAAAACAAACAGCACTAACAAGTCTGATCAATGTGCCCCGCCCCATCGATACTATATATAGAGAGATGCCTTTTTCTTGGGACAGCAAATGAAAGCGTGGCGCCAAAATGGCCGCCGCGCTCTTTGCAGCCCCCCACCCCACCCGGACTCAGACATCCGGGTGAGTTAGGGGGCGTGGCCACCCCTCTATAAAATGGGTGGCCACGTGGCAGCCGAGCTGCCATTTTAAAATAGCGACAGAGAGGAGAGGTTTTCTCCATCGCTGTTTCTTTGCTTCTTCGGCTCTTTAGCCCTTGGCTTTCCCGGCTGGGAAGGAAGGAGTTGCACAGAGCCTTTGGCTTGCTGGCTGCTCTGTGCTTTTTGGCATAGGTTGATCCCTGGACAGGGATCCTGCTATTTCTATGGATATGCCTCCCAAACGGAAGGCCCCGGCGACGAAACCGCGGCCAACGGGGAGGACTTTTGCCAGCCCTGTGCAGCGCGGGGGGCAGCCCTCAGGCCGGAGGACCAGGGCTGCGCCCACGCGGCAGGGCACTACCCCCACCGATACCAGTGGGGTGATGCAGGCTGGTGCTTGGCCCTCAGCTGGGCAGCCTCCAGGGGCTTCGGCCCTCGGCCCGCAGTTGCCAGCCACGGGTCAGGTCAGCGGGGGAGGGCCCGGTGCTGGTGCACAGCACGTTCCCCCTCCGGCCCCTCATGGGCCAGAGTTTTGGGCATGGCCCTATTCGGGCCCAGGCTCTCATTTTGGGGTTCCTGGTCAAATGCCTGGTGGGCCGTCCGGCCCACCCGGCCCACTTTATACTGGGGGATCTGTGGCAGTGGATGCATTGCTAACGCGCTTAACTGTGCTTGAGGCATCCTTGGGGATTGCACACAACCCCATGACAGGGGGCCCTTCACTCTCTGCCGGGGGCCCTTCGTGTTCACCGGCTACCTCGACGGCCTCCACACTGCAACAAGCGGCAAGCCGGGTTGAGCTGCTTGAGACGCTCCGACGTGCGCCTGCCGGTGTCTCGCAGCTCCCTGTTCATCCAGAGCTACAGCAGGAGAGTGGTCAGGTGTGGCCCCAGAGCTCGATTCCGGTCGCGAGCTCCGACGCCTGCCATGGGCCGGAACCCCCAGTGGGGGCGGCTCATGGGGGTCACCTAGTTAGTATCAGGTTCAAGTTAATGCACCCACATCACAGTCCACTTCCAGTGGTGGGGTTCAGTGGCCATGGCCTCGTCAAGTCGAGGCGAGTGGGCATCAGTTGCCAGCCTATCCCAGTGCCCCTTGGTTCCATACTGGCACAACGTTGGAGGTGGGGGTTTCCGCCCCCAGCGCAGTGCCGGGCATCGCAGGGACTGTCCAGGTTCCGCTGCGTATGCCCCGTGTACCTAATGTGCCGGTGACGGCCTTGCCGACGGCTGGTTATTCATTGCCCCTTGGTGATCATTTGTCCCAGGTCACGAGGGAAAAGATTTGGCGGGGGGAGTATGTGGATATATTCTCCCTATTGAACCGTGAGCCCACTAAGGAGGAGAGAGAGGGACAGGACGACAGAGACAAAGAGCTGTCCCGCCGTCGTAAGCCACCACGCACCTGGGCCAACTGGTTGCCCGCATATCTTATTTATATGGCGGTGTACCTTAGGGCCCGGCCTGACCTGGCCATTCCTATGGTCCAATATTTGGACAATATTTACAGGGCAATGGTGGATTTTCCTGGCCCATCGTGGTTGGCTTACGATGAGGAATTTAGAATGAGGGTGCCCTTGCACCCGGAGATGAGATGGGATGAGCCCTGTCAGAAATTGTGGCTATTGTACATGACCCCCACGCGTCCGGTGCCTGGGGAAAGGTACCATTGTGGCCATGCCGTGCAGCGAGCTGCTCCAACGTAGGCTTCCCGCCAGCCGGCGGGGCAGGGGGTTCCAGCCTGCTTGCTGTGTTGGAGCTTCTCGGCTAACGGCGTGTGCAATAAGCGGCAGTGCCAATACAAACATGAGTGTCCCTCTTGCGCTGGCCCCCACGCCGCCGCCGCGTGCCCGCGGGCCGGTGGATCACGGGGCAGAGGTAGAGGTGGACAGGGAGCGGGCAGAGCTTCTGCTGATGGAGCTAGCCAGACAAAAGGCCCCCTCCCCCGTTAATGTGTATATGTTGGAGCGGTGGCTCTCAACTTATCCAAGGAGAGAGGACGCGAGGTACCTCCTCGAGGGTTTTCAGTGGGGCTTCCGAATCCCATTCAAAGGAGTGCGGGGACCCCAAGATGCACCCAATTTACTGTCCCTGAAGGGTAGAGAAGAGGTGGCTGCCCTGAGTATTGCTAAGGAGGTAGAGGCCAAGAGGGTGGCAGGCCCCTTTTCTGTACCACCCTTTCCCAACCTGAAGGTCTCCCCTCTGGGGTTGGTACCCAAAAAGGCCCCGGGGGAATTTCGTTTAATCCACCATTTATCGTACCCGGCGGGTTATTCTGTCAATGATGCTATTCCTGATTACCTTTGTTCGGTCAGGTATACGTCCTTTGACCAAGCCCTGAGAATGGTGCGCTCTTGTGGTCCTGGTGCCCTCCTGGCAAAATGCGACATTAAAACGGCATTCCGATTGTTGCCAGTGCACCCGGAGCACTTTGAGCTATTGGGTTTTAGATTCCAAGGGAAGTTTTATGTAGACAAGGCCATGCCTTTTGGCTGCTCTATATCCTGTTCAGCATTTGAACGTTTTAGCACTTTCCTTCAGTGGGCCTTTGTTCGCAGGTCTGGGTCCCGGTCTGTAGCCCATTACCTCGATGACTTTTGGTTCGGGGGTGAACGGGGCTTGGACACATGCACGCGTCTCCTCACCACATTTCAGATGCTAATGCAGGAACTGGGTGTCCCTTTAGCACCCGAAAAGACCGAGGGCCCATCCACTACCCTCACATTTCTGGGTATTGAAATTGACACGGTCGCACAGGCATCCCGGTTACCCATCGATAAGGTCACCCGGATCTCCGCGATGGTTTTGGCCTTGCTGGCCAAACGTAAAGTGTCACTTCGTGAGCTTCAGGTTCTACATGGCCATCTTAACTTTGCCTGCAGGGTGGTTACGCCTGGCAGGGCATTTGCTCGGCGCCTATGCGACGCCATGTCTGGCCTGTCAAGGCGCCATCATAGGGTCCGACTGACCAGGGGCATGTGGGCTGACCTTTTGGTTTGGCTTACATTCCTGCGGGACTTCAACGGGGTCTCCTTTTGGAGATCCGACCTTTTAGTTTCCCCTAGGTTTCAAGTACAGTCGGATGCCTCCGGCTCCCTGGGATATGGGATTTACTTCCAGGGGAGGTGGGCTTATGGCCAATGGCCTCCAGCATGGCGGGGCACGGATCGCCTCCGCGATCTTACATTCCTTGAGTTTTTTCCAATCCTTGGAGCTTTGATGCTATGGGGCGAGGAGTGGGCCGACTCTGTGGTTCACTTTTGGTGTGACAATGCTGCGGTAGTGCACATTGTCAATGCTCAGACGTCTAAATCACGTAGCCTACGCCTGAATGTGATTTTTAGGGCCAGACATGTACCAGGCATTAATAATGATATTGCCAATGCTTTATCCCGCCTGCAGATCCCCCGGTTCCGCGCCTTGGCTCCGGACGCAGAGGAATTCCCCTCGCCACTCCCGGCCGAGATTTGGACATTTGGCAAGGAGAGGTGAACCGGGCAATCGGCATGTCCTTGGCGCCCCGCACGCGTAAGGCGAATCATCATGCTTTCGTTCAATTTATAAATTTTTGTGTGCAACTTCAGTTGCCCGAAGTGTGGCCCATTCCAGTGGAACAAGTTTTACAATTCATGGTTTATTTACACAGTCAGGGCCTCGCTCCCCGCACTATAGCATCCAGGCTGTCAGCACTGGCATTTATTGCCAAGGTGAGGGGTTTTGCTGACAGCATGAACGATTTCCGCATATGACATGTTTTGGAGGGGTGGACACGGGAACGTGCCCGCCGCCCGGACACTCGTCACCCAATTTCCCCAGGGGTGCTTACCCACCTTGCACAAGGCTGGCATAATCTATGTTTTGACAGGTATGAGGCGGCTCTTTTTCATGCGGCTACCACGGTGGCCTTCTTTGGAGCGCTCCGCATCAGTGAGTTGGTACTACTGTCTAAGGCGGATGCGACTCGTAGGGCACTGGAACTCGACGATGTCTATGTTTCTAATGAGTGGGTTCAGTTGAGGATATGGTCCTCAAAAGTTGATCAGCATGGCGTAGGCAGTGGAGTTAGACTGCTACGATGTTCCATTGCAGACATCTGTCTGGTTGGTGCCCTACAGGAGTTCTTGGCAGTGCGTGGCACGCACCCTGGCCCATTTTTCTGCCACCAGGATGGGTCTCCCCTTACTAAATTTCAATTTTGGAAGGTGACCGGTATGGCAGTATC
Source organism: Bradypodion pumilum (assembly GCA_035047305.1). Taxonomy (NCBI): domain Eukaryota; kingdom Metazoa; phylum Chordata; class Lepidosauria; order Squamata; family Chamaeleonidae; genus Bradypodion; species Bradypodion pumilum. Next base: position 262,563,863 of record JAWDJD010000003.1, read on the forward strand.
CAGTGTTGGCCTCCCAGGGGCTCGTTACGGCACCCATTCGTTTAGGATAGGTGCTGCTTCAACTGCGGCTGCATTTGGGTACTCTGAGGCTGATATACGCCGTATGGGAAGATGGGGATCTATGCGTTTTGCATTATATGTTCACCCTCTTCAGGCATGAGTACCAGTTAAGTCACTGTTCTCTTTTTTCTCTTACAGACCCTGTGTGTCCCCGCACACCGGTGGCAGTATGGCTGGTGGGCCACAGTTACGTGCACTGGGCAGCGCAGTATGCTGCGGCGACAGAGTGGGGACCCCAGCTTGGACTGCGTGCAGCCGCATGCATACATTGGTACGGTAAGCGTGGAATGAGATGGTGGGAACTGTTGCCATTCCTTTTCTCCATCAGGGATGCTGAACCGCCTGATGTCCTTGTACTGCACCTCGGGGGCAATGACCTCGGCCAGGTCACTGGCCTTTCTTTAAAATTCACGATTTGCAGTGACCTAGCTTATTTGCATTATGTGTGGCCGTCCACAAGGCTGCTATGGTCGGACATCATACCACGTCACGCTTACAGGGGAGGTATTGACCTCCGTGCCCTTGACCGCGCTCGCCTCTCGGTGAACAGGGCAGTTGCCCGGTTCTTGTCAGACAAGGGTTTGGGGATGGTCATCCGACACCCCACCATTAGTTTACAAAATTATGATCTTTATGCAGGGGATGGGGTCCACCTGTCGGCTAGAGGTATGAACCTCTTTTTGGAATATTTGCAAGCAGGCCTGTTGACCGAGCTGACGGTCGGGGGGGGGGGTGAGTCTTCATTGAAGCCTCCCCGTGTGGCGGGTAGCACTGGTAAGGTAAAGATTTATGACCCATAGGTATCCGGCAGGTTCGCAGTTGACTGGCCAACACTTAGACAGGTACAGGTGTAATAACGTTGACCGGTCAACGACAAACCAGGCAAGGGGTGATGGCAGGAGCTTTTCAGCATGCATCACCCCGTGATTTGACGGATACACGTCAGAGGGTGGGGTCAGTAGATAGTTTATTGACTACGGTCAACAATTTGTTTGTGTCAACAAACAAATGGATACATTGTAGCCAATTGCCATTGGCAATTTTGGGAGGAACCTTACCAGTGTTACTGCGGCCTGCTTGCCTTAAGAATTATAATTGGATGAGTACCAATTGAAAGTTATAATTCGGACTAGGGCATTATTCAATAAAAGTGGCCCAATGCCTTTATCCATATACCGGTGTCTGAGTCTTTCTTTGGGGGGGTGCGCCTGCAATGAAAGCGTGGCGCCAAAATGGCCGCCGCGCTCTTTGCAGCCCCCCCAACCCGGACTCAGACATCTGGGTGAGTTAGGGGGCGTGGCCACCCCTCTATAAAAGGGGTGGCCACGAGGCAGCCGAGCTGCCATTTTAAAATAGCGACGGAGAGGAGAAGTTTTCCCTCCACCCCCTCCCTAGTGAACAGTGGGATATTTTGGTCGCTTCGGGGCCGGGTGGGAATTTTTGGCCGGAACCCACAATTGGCCCTTGGGTTCTGGCTTTTTTGCCCATCCCACACTGTTGCTGAGGTTTGACATAGGGTTTTCTTGCTCTTGACTTTGGTCACTTAGGCAGGTAGCACTGGTAAGGTAAAGATTTATGACCCAAGGGTATCCGGCAGGTTCGCAATTGACTGGCCAACACTTAGATAGGTACAGGTGTAATAACGTTGACCGGTCAATGACGAACCAGGCAAGGGGTGATGGCAGGAGCTTTTCAGCATGCATCACCCCGTGATTTGACGGATACACGTCAGAGGGTGGGGTCAGTAGATAGTTTATTGACTACGGTCAACAATTTGTTTGTGTCAACAAACAAATTAATACAAATGGATACATTGTAGCCAATTGCCATTGGCAATTTTGGGAGGAACCTTACCAGTGTTACTGCAGCCTGCTTGCCTTAAGAATTATAATTGGAGGAGTACCAATTGAAAGTTATAATTCGGACTAGGGCATTATTCAATAAAAGTGGCCCAATGCCTTTATCCATATACCGGTGTCTGAGTCTTTCTTTGGGGGGTGCGCCTGCAAAGCAAGTGAGACATTTTCAAACTATGTGGCAGGATAGAAAATGTGTATGTATCAAAAATCTGGTAGTTTTCTTTGTTTATAAGAGAGAGAGAGAGAGAGAGAGAGAGAGAAAGAGACTGTGGTGGCTTAGTAGTTAAGATGCTGAACTTGATGACTGGATGGTCGGCAGATCAGCAGTTCGAGACCTGAATGCTGCATGACTGAGTGAGCTGCAGTCTCTGCCCCAGCTCTTGCTAACCTAGCAATTCGCAAACAAGAAATTGCAAGTAGATAAATAGGTACCATTTTGGTAGGAAGGTAAAGTACATTCCATGCACTCCGGTGTCTAGTCATGCATGCCACATGTCCACAGAAATGTCTGCAGACACAGACACCGCTGGCTCTTTGGCTATAAACAGAGATGAGCACTGAACCTTAGAGTCAGATACAACTAGCTTTTGAGCAAGGCCAATCTTTACGGCTTTACTAAGAGAGAGAGAGAGCAGAGGAAAAGGAGTGTTGATCTTTGAGAAGCCACAACAGATTTGCTGCAAGTGATTTTTTTCCTTGTGATGGAGAAAAATAGTGACACGTTGTCTATCGTTTTGAATTTATTTTTATAAAAGAACAGCCAGGCAAAAAGTTCATTTAGTATTAGCAGAAGAGGAGGTAAAAGAGATCTATATGAACTGGCATCAGAGCAGAGAGAGGTAGAAAATGGATTAAAGGGAAGCATTTGTGTTCCATTACAAATAGATGAAACAGAACACAACAAAACCAAAATGGTTTCGTTGAAACATACAATAAAGGTATGTAATGTATTTCACTTTTCCTCTGGCACAGAAATTCCCATAGTTGCTGAACTGTTTGTGTTTAGATCAGGGGTACCAAAACTACAGCCCGTGAGCCAGATCTGGCCCACGGGCCATAGTTTGGACACCCCTGGTTTAAGTAGAGGAAATGGCAGGCTAAAATCTATCTCATCCTGTTGCAAAACACAGATTGCAAGGTGTGTTTTACTTCCGCTTCCAGTGGGAAGAACCATGTGACCGGCCCACTAAACCACATGACCAGCCTGTGGCCCAAAAAGTTTGGGCACCCCTGGTTTAGATGGACGGACAGATAACTACATGTTGTCGGCATTGGTAGTCCTGAACTCTACCATGCACCACATCTTTACTAATACAGTACTGTACATTCATGAATCAAATAAAGTCTGCCTCTGTATTAAAAAGAAAAAGAAAAGAAACCAGAGTAGATTAGTGAATTAAGACTGTGGAAGCATTTCACAACCCCTGACAGGATATCACTGTCAGATGCAAAAAAAATGTAGATAAACTATGCAACTTTGTCATAATTACTCCATTTTCAGCAAAAGATACCGATGTTATGCATGGTGATTTGCTAGTGCCTCGACTTCAGGAGGATAACTGAGTCCAGAATAAGAATGTTTTGTAACTACATTAAGCTTTTGCATGAGAATAGTGTAGCAAGGACATTGTCTTGGGGAATTCAGATGTAATTAAACTCCAAATGGGAGGAGAGCAGAAATTACTAACATGGATAATCTAAATCCCATTTTAGTATTCATCACAATCTCCTTCTTTCCATCTTCCCATAGTCCTGGTCTGTTGATTAGTATATCCCACAGCACCTCCCAGTTCAGTGAGTTTACACAGAAAGTCAAACATTCGCAGGGGAGGAACAGAGGAAATTAAGAAGGAGCTTTTTTTTTAAGGTCTTGGTATTCAGTCACTGTTAGTGCAGTCTGTTTAAAATTGAGACCCAGCACTGATCAGGATATTTGCCTTAAAAGGGCAAAATATTTGTGGAAATAAACTTCAGCAAGTTGGAAAGACAGGAAGAAAGCAGAGAGACACAGCAATGGAAGGATTCTGATTTCTAGAGTAACATGGTCATAATTACAAAAGTCCTAATCCTACGTAAGCAAAAATGCAGGTGTCTCATAACCCATAAGAATAAAGCAACCTTATTAGGTGTAGGATGACACAAATGAAGAATTAATTGTTTGGGGAGGGAATGTTATTCTTGAATGGGGCTTTGAACCTGACAACTGTAGTAATATGAAATAATGGTTCATGTGTGGATCAACTATCAAATAAATTTTGGAATCCCTTGAAATGCAATCCCCCCCCCCCGCCTCCATGTACTCATTTTATGTAGTTAACAGTACACCAAACACTGTTTGTACACTTGTGCTCATATGAATTAGTCCTATAAGAAGCTGGCTTACAGAGCAATGGATTTCTTTTTTTCTCTTTGATACCCTAAGTCTATATCCAATGCTATACTATTCTGTTCTATTCTATATTCAATGCTATACTGAGTTTCGAACAATCATGCAGGCATTTCTTTTGTGGACTAATTGCTATTTAGTCTTACACTAGTTGTGCAACTAATCACATGATTGTGAGCCACAAAATGCAACCACTTCTTTAACTGTTCTTATATGCACAGTTAAATGCAGTAGAACTTTGATCAGTATGTTAAGAAAGATTAGTCTTAAACTTTTGGCCCTGAAGGATAGCATTTTGTGTTGGAGAAAACCCACAAACACAAATGAAACTCCAAAGTTCATGAATTGTATGGCCATCACTTGCATTCTGAAGTCCAGGAAAAGGTGTGCCACATCTGCAAACATAAGATCATTTATTTTCTCTTTTTAAGAAAATGATTCTCTTTTTTAAAAGGAAATGTTTCTTAAAATGTGTGTCTACATTCTATGGCACGCAGATGCTGTTGTGATATATATGCTCATTTTCTACTGACATGCGAGATATCAGATTAATGACACTGTCAACCGTACTAACCTCAAAGTTTTCACTACTAGCTTTGAATTTCTAGTTCTGGAAAGTAAAGAAAAAAGTTACCCTCATGTCATGCAGAAGACTGAAACTGCCACTAAAACCTAACTTTATTAATCAGTTCTGTTCAAATATCACACAATATGTTAATAAATGTTCAGTGTTCAGTTGGTCTGCTACAGGGACAAGTTCTGTAACATCTTAATAACTAATACATTTAGCAGGAACGCTAACTGACTATGGCCTACCTCATCGGTTGTATAGATAACATTTCATGAATCTAATAAAGTAAGTTTCAATCTATGAAAGCTCATGCTGTAATAAATTTGCTAGTATTTAAGTTGTGATGGGACTTATATAAACTGTCATACCAAGAAAGCAGCTTAGTGTTGAATGGAAGACTCTGCTATCTATGACAATGTTTAAGTACAGATCTGCCAAATCCATCTGCTGACTGAAGTCTCAGGGAATTGCTATGCTACCTGGATCTCCAGCAGAGTAAGCAGATCTCAGAGCTGTGGAGAAAATAAAGTTTTTTTAAAAAAAAATGTGTGAAGTGGCTTTCATACCATGGCACACATATTCTTTACCCATTGCCAGCTGTCAGCAGAGGTCACAGGTTCAGCCCGTAAAGTTGTCACTCCACATTCTATGCTTCGGTAAAGGCCACCCTTGCTTGAAAGCCTATCGTATCTGATTCTAGGGTTCAGTGCTCATCTCTGTTTATACCCAAAGAGCCAGCACTATCTGTGTCTGCAGATGTTTCCATGGACATGTGACACACATGACTAGACATTGAATGCTGTTTACCTTCCCACCAAAGTGGTACTTATTTATCTACTTGCAATTTCTTGTTTTAAAACTGATAGGTCAACAGGAACTGGGGCAGAGATGGGAGATCACTCCATCATCCAGCACTTGGATCTCAAACTGCTGACCTGCTGGCCTTCCAGTCATCAAGTTTAGCATCTTAACCACTAAGCCACCACAGTCACATCCTATGCTCACACAGCACCAAGACAGCAAAAATCCAGAAGCAAGAGATGGGGAATGACACTGTTAACCATACCAACCCAAAGGAGGGTGCTAATGGGCGCCCTCCTTTGGGCTCATTGTGCCATACAGTGCAAGGCAGGGAATGGAAATTTTGGCTCATGAACCCTCTTCTTGAGCAAGTTCTGGGTGGTGCAGCACAGGTCCTAGGGCAGTGATAGCTAACCTTAGCACTCCAGGTGTTATTGGACTTCAATTCCCAGAAGACCTGATCAGCAGGAGTGCTGACTTGGGCTTCTGGTAATTGAATTCCAAGAACACCTGGAGTGCCAAGGTTCACCATCACTGTCCGGGGGGAGGCTACCAGTAGGCTGAAAGCGAGCCCTCTACAAGGAGTAGTGTGAGGCTTGGACAAACTCATTTTTTTACAGGTAAAGCCACACTGGATGCAAAATCTAGTGGGCATAATAACAACCACTTCCGATCCTGGAAGGTACATTTTGTCCCCTACCTTGCTGCCAAAAATCAGGCCTCCCCTATCCAACTCTGTGTCAGTGGATTTTCTAGTTAGACAAGTGTTACCTAGAATCACACCCTATTTACATTAATTTTCATAGTCAGGTGCCCTGTTTTTGTGACTTCATAAAGACCCGTGACTTCATCTTAAATTTTTGGTGCTGAAATCTCAAACAGAATACTGCTGAGCCAGCGACTTGAACAGAGTGTGAGGTGGACACGAGTAAAAGGGAAAAAAGACATGTACGGTACATCCCCATGGCCCCCTCTCCCCATACAAAACATGTACCAAATGTTCACTCTAGGTTCTTCTTTCTCAGTTGGGTTCCAATCCTATAAATCTTAACTAGAAGAAATGTACTTGAAAGGATAGGCTAAAAATAAGGTGAGACCAACAAGGAAGGATAGGCTTCTCCATCCTCTCTGACTCGCATCCGGTTGTTTCTTTAAATCTCAATTTACTCCTCACATTCAGATGCCAGTGTGTCTTTTAAGCTCCAGTCTCCAGCACTCATAATATGTACCTGTAGTGTGCCTGAGAGATCAAAGCTGATATGAGTGAGAAATAAGACAACTAAAAAGAGACCATCATCCTGTGTGTGCACTGCGCAGTACACAGCATGTCCCTCTTCGTGCCAGGAGAAAAAGCAAAACGAAGGGATAAAGTTACAATAGTACCATTCAGGTTCTGTTATCTGTTTGTGCTAGGGCTAAATCTATGAATTCTGTCACTATATGCGAGAGATCTCCATTCATGCTGCGTCAAAGTTACCCAAAACACCAATCCTGCTACCTTACTGACACATAGTCAAGGAGACTAAAGGATGAGGAAGGGAAGAGAATGGCAAAAAAGACCCGCAGCCAAGTGTTTAAGCCTGTGGTTGCTAGGATACTGTGAAGACCCTCCATTGCTAAGCAGACAAGGGAGAAATTAAAAAAAAGAAGAAGCGCCTTCCTAGGCCTTATGAGCAAACAGCAGTAACAGTAGGAAGATGCTGCTGCTGCTTCCTTCCTATGCCTACCAGGGAGCGATGCCAGTCTCCATCGAAATCACACGCACTACAAATCTGGAAGCTAATACCCAGTAGACAGAGGGGGGAGACAGATGATTCACATTCTGGAAGAACAAGCACTGGACCTCCAGTTCAGGGTCCATCAGTTCACAATTTGGAAGTCAATTTCCTAGGGCACAAATCTCCTCTAGCCTTTTTAGCAGCCTCAGAGCGTTTGGAGGTTATCTTATCAATATCCTAATGGTTTTATGGGCCATGAGCAAAAGCCAGAAAAATAAATCAAATGCTACTTAGCTTCTTCTTTAATCAGTAGTTACTTAGGCAAAAGAGATTAACTGCAAACATTTCTGTTGGTAGAGGGCTGAGAAAAATAAACATTTTGTTAGTTAACAAGAGCACCAACAATCTTTATGTTACAACAGAAATTGACTTTTAATCTCAAACATTAGCAGTACAGTGGAACCTCGGTTAACAAATGGCTCGGTTAACATGAAAATCACATAACAAAAGGAAATCCATAGAAAATAGTGGCTCGGTTTACGGAATTTTTTTTTCAGAACAGATTAATTGGTTTTCAATTCATTCCTATGGGTAACCACATTTTGGTTAATGTATTTTGGCTTTCAATGCATGCCTATCGGAAATTGCATTCAGTGCATTCCTATGAGAAATTTGGTTAAAGTAATTTTCGCTGTAAGAAATGTCTCGGAGAATGCATTAATTACATTAAGCAAGGTTCCACTGTATTTCTATTTAAAAGAAGGAAGCTATTATAGATACTTGTTATGTTGAGTGCAACTCTCTCCTTCTGAAGTGACTTCAAAACATTAACAGGGAATAAAGAGCAATGCCTCACAATGTATAAAGTTCTCTTGTAATCATACTCTGAAACTTTGTTAAGATTTGTAGTCAGGCATACCAAAGAAACCTTCCTCCCGCATTGTAAAACAGTCCTCAGCTTTCTAGTACAGTACTCTGAAATCACCGAGATTGCTCAGAAATTGCCTGCAACAGTTTTAAAATCCAATATTTGTAAACGATTTCCTGAAACAGAAAAATACCAGCAAGATAACATGTTTTGAAATGACTATACAGTAAAACCTCACATAAAGAGTGCCTCACTTAGAGACTAACTCACTTAAAGAGCAGAATTTTCTCTGAATGGTCGCCTCGCTTAACAACTAAAACCAACCAAAAACTCGCTTAACAACTAAATTGGGGTTCGCAAACCCAAACACACACCCCCGGACTGCAGTGGCTCAAGTGGCTAAGAAGCTGACTGAGAAGTGGAAGGTCAGCAGTTTGATTCCTGAGTACTGCAGGATGGAATGAGCCTCCCGTCTTTGTCCCATCTCCTGCCAACCTAGCAGTTCAAAAGCAAGAAATTGCAAGTAGGTAAACAGGGACAACTTTAGTGGGAAGGTAACAGCATTCTGTGTGCTCCGGTGTCTAGTAATGCCTGCCACATGATCACAGAAATGTCTGCAGAAGCAGACAACAGAGATGAGCACTGAACCCTAGAGTCGGATATGACTGGCATTCAAGCAAGGGAAACCTTTACCTTTACCTTTAAACCCCCCCCCCCCTGCACCAGAAGTCGCAATTGGTCACTTACAATGGTGTTTTGCTTAAAGAGCAAAGTCACTTAAAGAGCAATCCGGTGGAATGCATTATGCTCTTTAAGCGAGGTACCACTGTACCAATATTGTCATTCTCTGTACAATACCACGAATTAAATCTCCCATTAAGCCTCTTGCAGCTGGTAGCAAGCTGTCCAGAATTAAAGTATAATCACTGTAGCTGAACATACATTTATTATAATTCTATACTTCTACATTACTTCTACTTTGTTAAGGAAACAGTCATATACTGTACTGTGCATACACACCAGTTTTTAGTACTGTTTTCCTACCATGCTAAAAGCAGCAAACAAGTTCAGGTTTGCATCAATTGCTTCTGGCAAGGTTTCTCTCCTGAAAATGTTTCTGGCATGGAAACCTATCTAGAATAATTCAAACACAGCTTTTACACTTTATGCTATTGAGGGATACATACAGCACTGATGGGATAGTGTGAACATCTCACCAGGGGCACACTATGGGGAAGGATCAATAAAGAACCAAGAAATAACGAACAGTTGCATGTTCCCTCTTAGATTTTTGTCAGTTATATCCAATTCTACAAAAGCTAACAACTTTGAATGGCATTTAGGAGGTTTTGAAAAAACATTTTACTTTGTCCAGGATTTCTCCTGCCATGTTTATATTCCTTTCCCACTTACAGCAGCAAAAAGCTCTCAGGCCAATTCTGATCTTACACAGCTGCATCTCCACCTCTGTCAGATAATTACATTCTCCTTGTGTAAATACAAATACAATTTCCACAAATGCTTTGAGTCTCTTCTCTTACCTCCCAATCATACAAATTAGCCTGTAGTCCAGACTAAAATGTTGAGTGTTGTCTGCAAGGATATGAGGACTTACAAAAGAATATTACTTTCTATTTATTTAGCACTTCGGGCTTAGTTAGAGGACAAACTCCAGCCTTGTTATAAAAATCTGCAAAGCACCCCAAATAAACAGCATAGGCAATTTTGGAGGAAAAAACTTACTGCTACCTCCTAATGACTCTCTATTCATGCAGTAGGCTTCAACAGGCATTGTGCAATCAACTTGTAAATAGACTTCATTATAATAATGGCATTTATTCCTCTTGAAGCATGATAAGTAGTTAATTATTTTGTGAATTGAACCTACCATTAAATCTCTTATAGCTGAATGTATTGTCCATAAAAGACCATATAAAACAAAAGTTTAATCATCAAAGCTCAACATATACTGTATGTATGATAGCAAACATTGATAAGTATTCCTGTTTTATTTTTAAAATGTGCAGCTATGAACAGCATGTGTCATGTCACATTTGTAAGCATCCATTTTCAGATAAAAGCTTGCAACTTTACCAAACATGCTTGACATAACACAATGTAACATACAGTCCTTAATACAGAAAAGAAATACTGCTTTTAATAGCTTTTCTGTAGAAAACACCATGTAAACTTAATGAGATCGCAGTAATCATGTGTCCCAAGGAAAACAGAGTGCTCTGCTTTATAGCATTCATAACTGTATGACTCCTTACAATCCAGGCTAGTAAATGCTATCTTCATTAACTAGTTAATTGCTCATACTGTAAGGGAGAAATGGTGAACATAAACATTATCTTAAATATAATGAGATCCCCCTCCGCTTCTTTTTTACATTACAGGGGAAAGAACAATCCCTAATGGTAAAGATTCCGAGGGTTAACTCTCAGAGAAGGTTGATGATTATACTTCTGCCCAGCAAAGGTGATCATGTCAAATGGCTAATTGGCTCAGTGCTGGTCTGAAGCAAACAGGGAAAGAATAGACTATCATGCTGTGCTCATAGACTTCTATGCATAGGCTCAAGACTCATACAACTATATGCATTTCACTCACCTTATGCTAGTTTCTTACATTACAGTTAATTGGCAAAATTTTCTATACATGCAACAGTCAGGATGTTACTAATAAATTTAAACTATAGTGTGTATTTTGACATGAGCTTCAAATTATTCTTGACTTTTCCCCTGCAAAACATGCATACCTTTTCATGATTACCAAAACATATATATGAACATCATGAAAGGAAATCAGGGGCCAAGAAATACCATATTTCTTCTTCAAATATTTCACTTTTACCATTAAAAAAAAAAACAAAAGATTTCCCACAAACTTATTTAAAAGCTTCAAAGCAAGATTTATTACAACTATTCTTTCAACAAGTCTGGCCAGGTTATCCTGCTATGGTAATATAGTATACCATACTGCCAGCAACTCAACATCGAGCGTCAGGTGGCAGTTAACTAACCTGACAACACTGAAGCAGCCTTGGCAAAGTTCTCAGAGAAGGGTGATGGTCCCCAAGTGCATTAAATCCCACTTGATTCTCTCTTGATGGAGGGCAGCAGCTTCATCAATACAGGCCTGGGGCTGAGGATGACTTCGCATGCCAAAAGGACTAGAAAGTGACTCACAGAGCTGGATCAGTGGTACAGGTGTCATGCTGTGATGCGGAAGGCAAATGAAAAGCCATGACATTATATTCACATGACAGTCTTCATGGCTGATAGCCATGAGGATCGCCAATATACAGAATCAGATATAGCACAAGAAGATGCTTTCAATGCATCCTTTCTGGACAGGTAAAGCAGCAAAATGTGAAAAGATGCTGAATAAGGTTCCCTCTCTTCTCTGAAGATGTTTAACACCACAGAGAGAAAGGGTATGAGAAATGTCAAGGTAATCCCCTGAGTCAAAGGCAAATCAGCTTGTGTGCTGCGTTTAAACTCTTCCTGTAGCTGTCATAATGGATCTTTGTGATTTCTCTTCTTGTTCTGAGGAATATAAAACACAGAGTGTTCATTTACTCCTCAGGTTTCTATTGCTCATCACTCCATAGTTTGCTGATCATAGTATCTCCCCCAGGAATTTGTTTTATGCTTGGTATCTTACTTCTTCCTCACTCTCTGAGCACTTTGCCACAGCCTCTGTTCCATTTTGTGGTCCTTTATACCTTATTGCTTGACCATTTATTTATTATGAAGCCACCCATAAATCCAGCAGGTTGTGACAAACCTGCCAACCAAACAGAGCGATAAGGTCTGCAACGTTTCCTTATCCATATCTGAATGCACGTAGAAGGTCATAAATGACATTACATGAAAATAGGGATGACAGTCCCTCCAATGGTATCACCTGGAGAGAGCACATAAGATGTGCTTTGCATGAAGAAATTCTCCGGCTTATCTCCCTGTGGATCCTGCTAAAAGAATTGGGTAGCAAATGATGGGACAAGGATTTGACTGACACCCTGGAGAATTAAATACAGGTAGCTGTATAAAGCAGTAGTTCTCAACTTTTTATCCTCTAAATATTTCTGGCTTCAACGTTTAGATCTCCAAACCAGCACTGCCAATTATCAAAAGGTTTTGGGATGTAATCTTCCAAACATCAAGAAGGCCAATGGCTGACAACCACTATCATAAGGCAATTTACTGTATCCAAACCTGATACAATATACATAAGAGGGAGAAAATCTCTGGTCAGGTGAACTCTGTCTCCTAACTCATCCCTATAGAATAAATTCTATGTTCTCTCCTATTTTGGTTCCAGATACAACTGTCAGTAAATCAACTTCACTGACAGTCTTATCAGTTACCTAGATTTTCTGGATCTGCAGTAGAGAGGAAACAATTGAAAAACAAGCCAGCTAACATATATATCTTCTTGCATTCTCTGGAGCACTTTACCCCTTGGAACACAATGTAAATTGTTCTAAAAGGCTGTTATATGTTATGCACTCTCAATAGAACATTACACCAAAGTGAGAGAAAATAAACCTTTGTTTTGTTATTTTAACTGTGAATCTTTAATATGCATACTAATGAATTAAGAATATTATTCATTTCAGTTTCTTTGAGAATCCTAACATGAGATTATCCTTATTTTATAAAAAAAACAGTGAATATGTAAACCAGTTTAATTCACTTTCTGGATAACCATGTTGATGGCTCATTGTTTGATCTCTCTAGTGTGCACCCACATTGGGTTAATTTACCCTGAAAGCTAATGAAAGATTACACATATTATTAAGCAGCAACATGGCAATTGATGGAGTGATCAGACAACTGTCTAAACAGCCATCTCCTGCCAAAAATAGAAGGCAAGTTCTACAATCATGGGATCTTTTTGAAACTTTTTTCAGAGGACTTTAACATCCAGAATCTGAAAGTATGTTTATATGTATGAGAGATGAGAGGTAGGGAGAACATGAACACACTTGTGAATTGTAACAAAATTTTGTATTAGTACAACATAATTTTTAAAAACTCTTAGATTTCACCACAGAAATCTGCTATAATTGTACAGAGTTGAAACCTCAAGCCCATTAAGCACATCCTCCATCTTCTAATACACATTGTACTGCACATAGGATGGATTCCTCTAACTTTCCATGCAGATCTTGTCTAAAGTAACACATTTAACCTGTTTTAATGATTCAGAGTATGGAACAGAAGGACCAAGTTATTGTGGTATAATCTTGGATTTACAGATTTGCTTACCCAAAGGTATAGTTCTGAAACGTTTGCACCTTTAAAAAAATGCTGTGCATTGATATAAGAAAACAAACCCCTAGATTAATGGATTACACCAAAACATGTGCCTTGAGGATGAGAGCTAATGCTACATCAAGCCTTGTTTGATAAATGAATGCTTTTGGGCTCAAGGAACAAGGCTCTCCCACTAGAGTGAACAGAGATTTTGGGGAAATGTGAGAAATTTTAAAAGCACCTTATATTTTCACATTTGGTAACTTTTACAGATTTTTTTTGGTACAGTACACTGCAGAATAATCACAACTACCTTTTCTCAGAGAGAAGTCCAACAGAATTTATTGGGTTTTGACTCACAGTACAGATGGATAGCTCAGTGAGTTAGGTATCTGGCTAACTCCCGACTATGCATCCCTGGGTAACCTGGGATCCCAGACCACACATTTCTGAGTACTCTCTACCTGGAAAATCCTGAGAAGGGTCACTATAAGTCGGAACTGCGCTTTTATTACAATTAGGTACTTTTACAATACAGTAACTTTCCCTTGGAGTTGTCTCAGTAGAACTCAGCTGGACGTAGAGTTGAGTAAACAGGCATAGCAACATGTTATCTACAGTATCTTCTCAGAGCAAGTCAATCTATGTCATCTGGCTACTGTTGCAACTCATAGAGCTTCCTTCTTTATAAGCACAATTTAGATTTTTTTTATAAACTGTTAAGGCATCCCACACTCTTCAAGATCAGTTGGTTACACCCCTTAAACCCTCACTCTCTGTGTCTGAAAGAGCAAGCAGACACTCCGCCCCCCCCTTCCCTCTCTAAAAAGCCTTGTCTGTTGGGTTGCCTCAAGAGGCTTGAAGAGCTGGGAAATGGACCACATTTCACAGAAGAGATTGAGGAAAGAATTGGGATATTGGTGAAGAAGGAAGTCCTGGATTGGAGAATCTGCATCCTAGGGACACCCACATGATGTGCAGGAAAAAGAGGGGAAACCTAGCCTGCTAGCTCATGTGGACAAACACGGGGGAGTACACGGCCAAGCTCTCCCTAATTCCCTCCCTCCCTCCCTCTCTCTCTCTCTTTCAGTCAGCAGTACAGCCAGGAGGACCAGAAAGAACTGAAATCAATCCCCCATCCCGCAGTTTGCTGCACAGAAGAGGGCTGTAGCATCACCCATTTTTAATGCTAAGGAAGAGTCCTGCTATATGTGACAGTAATAAATAAATAAATGCAAAGTGTATGCATAGTGTGCTGTCTCACACACCAATAATCACACCAAGCTTCTCTCTACAAATCTAGGAGTAACAGGCAAGAAAGCAGAGACACAAGTAGGTTTGCCCCCGGGGCAGTTCTGTTATGAGAATTTAAGCTCCAGCCTGCTGTTCTGCCTTTATAGCCCTACCCGGGGCATAATCAGAGACTTTAGAAATGGCACACAACACTTGGGATAAAAGGCTAAAAAGATCCAAAAACTTCCACTCTGCATGGATGAGAGCAACCACTTGAGGATAGGAGGGTCAAAGCGATTGAAGAGAAGCAAAACTCTTCCTCAAAATAGAGGGGAAACTTCTGTGTCCTTAGGTGGAGAAAGGCAAAATTGCTTCTTCAGATTCTGACAAGGCACTTAAGGGAAGGGTCAGTTACAATCCCTGCTGGCCTTTCTGTTCTCACTGGGAAATGAGAAAAGTGGAGGCATGGAAATGCTTACTTACAATCTGCCTCATGACACCAGCAACAATCAACTCAACAGCAGCCCGCCTTGCAGAGGTTTGTATGTCTGTGGGTTTGGTTTTTTTTTTAAAAAGGTGCAAAGCAGCTTTGTAGAAAGGTACTAAATCACAGGTACATGGCACGGGTGAAGCACTCCAGATCACCTTTTTATTCGTTCTCTCTCTCTCTCACACACACACACACACACACTCTCTCTCACACTCACTCTCTCTCTCTCAATATCATATGGAATGATAACCAAAACTGCTCAAACTAATTTTGTCTGCTTGGTGCCAGAGAGAAGGGGGGGAGGAGAGGGAGAGAGGTCCACGGGAATCCAGGTTAGCAACAACACCTCCCTCTGTTTAATAAAAATAAATAAATACCTAATGGATGGAATGAGTGCACTTCTTCCTACCCTTATGTTGGTGAATACCGTTCACACCGTTCAGACTCGAGTCCCCAGTTGAATTCAGGGCAGAAACCACAACAAAAACAAAACCCCAGACAGAAAAGCATCTCACACACAGGAGAAGACAGTCTGAGGACGTTATTACTGCTTTGATGATTTGGAGGGGGTGGTGGAAGGGAGACGATGAGAGGGGGCAACCCCACACATTGTCACACTTCAGGAACTCCGGGTGTTTGGGGTTTTTCCCCCTTCTCTCTCCCTTTTTGGATAAAGGACTAAGGAATCTTGTCATCTGAAAAGGACACGGAGGAATGTCAGCGCGTGCAGCTGGAGGGGGCTTTGGAAAACGCAAAGGGAACAGAGTTCGGGGCTAGGAGATACATGGAAGGCAAAATATAGGGTGGGGGTGGCGAAATTTCTGTAAATGAGAAGAAAAGCGATGGAAAGCAGAAGGCGGCGCACAGGGATCCACACAAGGCGGGCAGATGGGCGACAGAGAAGGGGGGAGAGAGAGAGACATACACAAGAGAGGAGAAGCGAGCACACCACAGGGACGCCACACTGGACACAACGGCTTTAACCCGCTCGGCTTACTGTGGGCTCTTGGGGTAGAAAGGCAGGGTGACATGACTGAGGTCCTGGATGTCAAAAGCGGTGGGCTCGGCGGAGATCGCCTGTCTCTTGGTCCGCTGCTCGCCCGCATGGACTACCAAGGTGGTGCTCTGCTGGTGCGCCTGTTGGGTGGCGGGCCGGATCACGGAGCGGTACTTGTCCAGTTCGTTCTGCAGCTTCTGGATCAGCTCGTCTTTCTGGTCCAGCTCCAACTCCAGCTCGTCGATGAGGGCGTCCCGTTGCCTCAGCTCCTCGATCTTCTCTTGCAAGGCGTACTGCAAATCCCGCAGCGTCCCCATTCTTCACCACCACCACCACCACCACCACCACCTCCACCGCCGCCGCCTCCACCTCCACCTCCACCCCCGGGGCTCCTGCCTGCCTGCGCCCCCCCTCTCCACGCGTGGCAACTTTCCCCCTCCCCGCCTCCCAAAGTCAGCCTCCGCCTCCCTCCCTCTCTGCCTCCGCCTCCGCCTCCTTTGGCCGCCTGTCCCACTTCTTCAAGCCAACTTTGCCAATCTCGAGTCGAGCGACTCACTGGCGGTGCTCGGGCGGCGGGTTGCAGTCACGGCCGCCCCAGCGAGGCGCTGCGCCCTTTTGGAAGGCGCGCCCCCTGCCGGGCGGAGAGGGTGACACTGGTGGCTCTCTTTCTCCGGCTCGGCGCGGCGAGCTCACAAGGAACAGCAGCAGCCGAGGAGCGAGCTACCCGACGAAACGGGGAAGCGGTGGCAGGCGGAGGGCGGGGGGGGGGGGGAGAGACAGAGCAGCCTCTTCACGGGCGGCCCATGGTTTCCCGCTCGCTCTGCCAGCGGCACCGGGGGGGGGGTGTCTCTTGGCGGCGTTTCCAACCGGCTGCTGCGTCAAGCTCGCCTGGAGAGCGCCGCGGCAGCGAGAAGGAGACGGTGGTGGGAGGGAACGGAGGGGGAGGCAAGGCGGGTGGGGGCGCGAGGGGCGTCTGCCGCAGGCCGTGGCACGGGCACTTTCTCGCCCTCGCTCATAGCTGGCTGGGGCGGCGGCGACTTGCCACGACTGTCGTCTCCCTCACACCCGGTCGCGGCTCTCTGCCCCCCCCCCCTTTCGGCCCGCGAGAGGTGAGTGAGTCAACTGGGGGGTCCGAGGTGGGCTTAGGGGTGCGTGTGTGGGAGGGAGACAGACGCTTCCTACTGAAACGGCAACCCCACGTCTGGGAAGGAATTCGCAGTCTTTATTTGGAGGCTGTGGCTCGTGGGGGAGGGGAGGGGGGTCTGGAGTTTAAGAAGCAAGCAAGTGCGCCCTTTCCACGGGTGCAGACAGGCGTGAGGAGACTGAGAGCCGTTTCCCGCCCGACGAGCGGCACAGAAATATTCTCTCTCTCTCACACACACACACACACACACACACACACAAGGAGAGACACGGCGCAGCCCACACCTTACCACTTTTTGACAAGGCACTCTGCACATGCCAAGAGGCTCTCTTTAGTTAAGAGTCCACTTGCTGCAAATTACATAAACCAGGGGTGCCCAAACTATGACCTGTGGGCTAGATCTGGCCCACAACATCAATTCATCCGGCACACGCTGCCCTTGTCTCTCCTGGAAGCGGAAGTAAAATGCGTGTTTTACTTCTGCTTCCAGGAGTGACGAGGGCAGTGCGGGACGGATGAATTGATGTTAGTGGCCGGATCTGGGCCCCAGGCCATAGTTTAGACACTCCTGGTCTAAGCAGAGGAAATGGCAGCTTAAAATCTATCGCATCCTGTTGCAAAACAGATTGCAAAGCACGTTTTACTTCCGCTTCCGGTGGGAGGAACCACGTGACCCGGCCCACAGCCCAAAAAGTTTGGGCACCGCTGACATAAATAGTGGTTCCCGCCAAGGATTCTAGTAACGGCTTTGGCAGGCCACCCCAGCCTTGTCCTAATTAAAGAGCCTTCCAGGTTTCAGTGAAGTTTTCCTCGAGGTAAATCTATACCTATAAATCCAAAGGTTAACCGTTCGAACTTGCTATACGTTTATGCACCCATCCGTCCTATCCCGTACCGAGCCTCCTGCACTCGCCCGAACCTGGTCCGGAGGTTACTGCAGGGTTGAGAAACACACCAGTGGGGCAAGAGACCCACGAACAAAGAGAAACAACTTCAATTCCCAACGTTCTCTGCGCCGCGCTGCAGCCAATCAGGCTGAGAGACGCAAGCAAAAAGAGCGTTGGGAAACACGGCGCAACCAATTGAGCCGCAGAAAAAAAAACGTCGCACGAACGTAAACTCAAAAACGCAAAAATACAAGTCCTGCGCGCTGTGAGCAAGTCCGCCGCAGGTGGATGCAGCACCTCACAGCCTCACAAAACAAAAACCCACAAAACTCCACCACGAGACACCCGCCGGCCTTCTTTCCTGGAGCAATCGGGAGAAGAGGGACTCCCTCTCATCCACGCTACCCCGCCGAAGACATGATGAGACCACCGCCGGCCTCAAGGAAAGTTGAGCCGGGGTATAAAAAAACCCAAAAAACAGGCAGCAGTTCATCAGGGGAAGCACCCTCCCTGGCAATGACTGGCTGATACCTTTGTACTTCCGACGGAGGTAATACAAAAGCAGCAGTCAGCAATCTGCAAGAATCTCTGGTTAGGTAAGCCAGGAGAAAAAGGAGACAGGGAGGAGAGAACCATCGTTAGGCAGAGATAGCTCTTCTCTGCCTCCTCCTACTCCCCCGACCTACCTAACGAACCTTCCCGGGGGAAGAGCCAGCTGACTGCGGCCTCCTCTTCCTTTCCCCCATTGCTGCATTGAAACCAAAATTTGAAGCAGCAATGGGGAAAAGAGGAACCAACAGGCAGCCTGTTCTTCACGCAAACCTACACACCAACAACAAACACCAAAATTAATAATAAATAAATAAAAACCATTAATAAACAAAAAAGTAAACCACAAAATATGCAAACAAAAACATCCACAATACCACAAAAGCACAGACAAAACACTTAACTACAACACGAAAATACCTAACTCTAACAACACAACAACCACAAATAACACAAATAAACAACAACAAAATAACAAAAATAAACAAAACCAGAAATAACCAAACCAATTATACAAATCAAAATCCCAACCAAAACAAAAAAGAACAAACAGAAACACCTCCCAGCCCACCACCACAAAAACAAAACAAAGAAAAACCCCAGAAGAAAGAAAACCAGAGAACTCACCAGCACGTCCTCCCTCCACGAGATCCAAACAGAAATGAAGAAACAAACACTACTCACCGGAAGAAGCCCCACCTAGAGGCCAGGAGAGGAAAAACACATGAAACTAAAACAAAACCACTAACAGCCCCACCTGCAGGGCAAAATAGTAAAAAAAAACTAAAACAACAATAAAGCCCCACCTGGAGGCCACAAGAGTAAAAACAAGTCAAAAACATAACAATACATCAAAAGTTTACACAAATAACAAACATATGTTACATAAATCAAATAAAAATTTTATAGCATCCTCTGTTGATTTTTAACTCAAAAACAAAAAAAAACCAAAAAAGCAAAACACAATTTAAAACTTAACAGCAATATAGTTTCATGTATTTAAAATATTCCTCTTAATGCCATGACCAGACTATTTCAAATTGCCTGAAGCATCCTCTAGTCTAGAGGCAAAGTTTCTCATCTCTTTGCTTCCAACTACCTGAACTTTCCCCTTTTTTTTTGAACACTTGAAGAGATGGAGAATAATTAGTTTTTATCCATCCACTTTTCCCAAAGCAGAAGGTTGCCCTCTGTTACAGTTGAGTAACAAACTTCACTAATCATGTCATTGTAGCCCTAAGAATTAAAGCAATTATTCAAGGAGGAAACCAATTGATTGGGGGTGGGGGACATCCAGGGAGAGGCATTTAAGATGTTAAATGGC
Organism: Bradypodion pumilum; assembly: GCA_035047305.1. Lineage (NCBI taxonomy): Eukaryota > Metazoa > Chordata > Lepidosauria > Squamata > Chamaeleonidae > Bradypodion > Bradypodion pumilum. Next base: position 262,584,017 of record JAWDJD010000003.1, read on the forward strand.
TTTTGTAAGTTTCCCTTTCCTCAGAATGAAGAACTGCAAGTTAAGACCTTTCCTTTTGGTACCCAAAAGAAACAGGAGAGAAATTGCACACTCAGAGTCAAACTACCTGAAATATAAGCTTTCTTTTCCTAGAAGCAAGTGGCGTATGACTTCAGATTCAGCACCTGGATTGTGTGCACTGTAGCCAATACTGTACTGTATTCCTTTTCACCTGCAATTTTCATATCAGGAAATGAAACGTCATTGTAAAAGCACACCCTGCAGAAACGCAAAGCAGAGGGATTTTGTGCAGTGAATCTTTTCCCCAGATCCTTTGAACAAACACCATGCAGGTTCTAATTTGCATGCTTGTGCGTTCATGCAAATCTGCTGTTTCAGTCCTGCTAACTGTAGAGAAGAGGTAGGTGAATTCCACTGCATGGCTAAAAGGTGCATTGCTTTTCAGCACACGTGAATGTTTCAAGCCACACAGCTGAAAAATTCAAACTTACACTGATCCTGCTGCAACCATGGCTCTCTTGGGGCTAATTCACAGATTGTTATAACACAATGATCACAACAGTTAAACCAGATGCCATGTCAAATATATAGCATGCATACCACCCTCTCACTCTTTCTTATTACTGCAAAATAGTTCAGAATCCAGAACTACCAGTAAATTCTGACATATTAGATCTGGATATTAACAGATTCCACTTAAGACATCCACCTTTATCCAGCACCACTATGGGAAGCAATGAATAGTTCAATCTGCAGGACGCATGGAGAAGAGAATGGTTGGGGAAAGTGCCACACTAGTACCAGAATTTTCAATGTAGGCAAGGAGCAGAATGCACAAGCAAGGATGTTATAAGGTGGGCTCCTGAAAGGGTGCAAGTGAAGTGTTTTTCTACCTTTTGCTAAGTGAACCCATGTTTCTGATTTTAAGGGAAGAAAAGAACTCAAGGAAATGTTTAAGCCTCCACTATCTGTGGACAGTACAGTAATCAAGTGCAGCAAAACCACATGATAAATGTAGATGTAGGAAGCTAGCTGCAGAGTTTGGAATGAGAGCTTATTCCCCAGTAGATTGGTAAGAAAGTGGCCTCTGGCCATGACCACTAAAGATGGAGCCTCCATGTACTAAGGAAGTACACTCAGATTGTCAGATGCTGTGGGTGAGCAACAGGAGATGCTTTCTGTCTGCTTCTCTTGTCTGCACATTCAAGGTGGCATTTGGCTCATTGCTGCTGCCGTTGGTGACACTGCTGGATCAAACAGACCTTTAGTTAAATAGAACAAGTTTAAATGCTCCCCCCCCCCAAAAAAAAAAGTCTTAGAGGTAAGTACTTTCCCTGCCTATTTCTTTTCTACCAGTTATTGCAAGAAAATTGTCTGCTGCCCTAGAATGATGACTGAAGTCTGTGTCTCCTGAAGACCATAATGCAGATTGCTGTATCAGTGTGTGCAGACAGAAGTAATGTTCCTTTTGATGACATTTGAGGGGAGGGGCAGCTGCTGAATCAAAATAAAATGCCCCTAGTGAAGAAACAAACACTTCAAAGGAGTTGAGTCGACAGCTTTCCTCTAAGCCTTATGAAGTGGAGAAGAAGAATCAGGCTTTGCATGTTTGCTCCATGGAGGGATAAATGTTCTATTAGATTAGAAAAGTGGAATGGGTTGTGTAAGAAAATGGACAGCAGTCTGGTCTCTTCTTAGCATATCTATCTTATACAGAGAGAAAGATGATCCATGTGGGTTTTGCATTATTGTCGAATGACTGGAGACCACTGAAATTTTAGAGAAAGAATGGGACTCAGGGGCTGTGGCATGTGAGTGTGTTTCTCTTTTCCCCACATGTTGAAACAAAAAGCCTTGGATGGAAGACTAGTGGATTGAGGAGAAGTGCTTAATCATTTCCTTCCAGCAATATATTTTCTCCCAATCATACTGCTGTCGGTTTTACTCTTCACAGAAGGAAGGCTTCTTCCTCTGTGTGTATGCAGGTTACCACACCAACCAACCAGGATTGCAGCCTCAAAGGATATATTTTTGGTTTAAAACTTGGAGCTGCTGGTGGCAGTGGGGTTATTGTAATAGGTTCAGGGGGAGCTGTTGACCTTGACAGCTATTTGAAAAACAACACTATTCAGGAATAGGGCAGCCAACTCACTCTGAAAGCTCTTGGTCGGTGTTCTGTACAGAGCTACACTGGCTTCCAGACTGACTGATTCAGGTGGCTGAGATTATTCTCTAAAAGCACTGTTTGTTTTTGATAAGGATATCTGCAACAACATCTTACATGTTAACAACCTGCCTATATGTTATCCTTGTCAGAAAAAGAGACAGGTCTTGTTTCAGCTGACCCTCTGTTGGAAGTTAGGTGGAAAGACTGTAGTAGCTTTTCCAGATAAAAGGCACCTCACATTAGACACTGTGTATTGTGTCTTCTTTCTCCTTAACATTTTTCCACAGTGAGAAAAATGATGGAAGAAGCAGCAGAAAAGGAAGTGCAGGTTACCAGTGGAGAACCGTGACATGTGAAGCCCTATAAAATTTGGTGAATGAGGGAGAGCCCGATGGCATGCTTAAAATGTCATCTGAATTTGCTCAAGATCTTTTCCATGGTGGAGATAAGTATCTTAGAATCCTGTTTTCAACAGCAAGGAAAATTCCACTGCCTCCTTTCATTTACTGTTCCTGTGGGAAGCCAGGTCCATTTTATTTCAAGAAACTTTCAGTGTTACAAAGATATTGTTGTTTCTAGTTAAACTTTTTCTACTTTGAAGTTGTTTCAGTTTCTCTTTGGATTATTGCTAGACTCTTACTCATTCATTCATTGATTTCTCATTTATAGGCTGCCTTTCTCCCAATGAGGGCACTCAAGTTGGCTCTTGATGTTAAACAAAATCAAAAATTAAAGCAGAATAAATCCTACATTAAAACATTTAAACTATATTAGTAATTAAAATACATTAAGTGATTTAAAATATTTAAAGCTTTAAAACATACTTAGCTTAACAATCAGCATGCAGGGACTCAGTTATGATTATTAAAAGCCTGTCTGAAGAGGAGGGCCTGCAACTGTTGGCATAAGGATAAAAGAGAGTGGGAGTCAACCTAATATCCCAAAGGAGAGCATTTCACAATCTGGTAGCTGCCAAAAAGAAGGCCTTCTCTCATGCCTCCATCAAGCATACTGTACCTCCACTGAAGATCTTAGGATCTGAAAAAGCTCATGGGGGAGATACAGTCCTTCAGATAACTTGAATCCAAGCTAGATAGGGCTTTTTTCTTGGGGGGGGGGGACTTTGAATTGGACCCAGAAACAGACTGTTATCAGGTGTTGTTATAGCGGAAACACTGGCATCCATGCTCAGAGATTAATCTAGGAGCACATCCTAGTTAAAACCTAAGTTTTCAGGCAGTGTGTCACCCTATCCAGCATAGGTTGTATCTAGACCTGTCAAGCACGGCTCCGGACAATGCAGGACCTGCGCAAAGCCGTTCTGCGCAGGTCCCTTCTATGCATGCATAGAAGGCTTCTACACATGTGCAGAAGGGACCTGTGCAGAATGGTTCTTCACAGAACCCTTCTACGCATGCATAGAAGCCTTCTGCACATCCCATTCTGCGCATGTGTAGAAGGGTTCTATGCATGCGTAGAAGGGTTCTACACAGAAGGGGATGTGCAGTAACTACTTTTCCCCCACCGTCAAATTACGGGATGGCGGCGGCTCCGGGTGGGAAAGTAGGAAAAGCGGTGCTGGAATATGAGAAATCCCAGCCAATACGGGATACTTGACAGGTATGATTGCATCCCTATTCTGTCATTCAACTGACTAAGTTTCAGTTTTTTTGCCCTCATCCAGCCCATTGCTGACATGAGGCACCAGTTTAGAACTGAGCAAGCTTCCTTGAAATTAGGTGGAGATAGAGTTGGATGTCATCAGCCTACTGGTGACACCAAACCCCAAAACTCCAGATAACCTCTTTCAGTGTATAAGATACTAGCAGAGGTTGCCCGGCATTGCCAGGCTGTTTTAAATTGTGTTGGAAGGTTAAATTGTGTAAATGTTTTTTAAAAATTGCTTAGTCTGTAATTTTAATTTTAAAAATGTTTATTTATGTAAAAAAAATTTGGCTTGGCTGTTATTAACTGTGACCTGCTTTTTTTGAGGATTAATAAAAGAACAAAGTATGATATAATTTTTTCAAATTGTTTTATGTAAGCAAATAATGTTTTAGTTTTTTTATTTTTTTTTAATTAGTTGTACCGTAGGTAATAATTTTAATAATGTAAAAGTAAATGTTTTTTACATTCAATGTTTTAAAAATGTGTTTAGATGTTTTGGGTTTTCATTTGAGTTAAAACTCAGCACAGGATTTTTAAAAGTTTCCATTGTATTTTATTGACATATGTTTGTGATTTGTGTTAAAGTGTGTTTAGTGTAATTTTTTTGACTTGTTTTTATTGGTGTGACCTTTTGTGTAAAATTGTGAATTTGTGTTATGTTTTTGATTTGTTTTTACTCTTGGGCCCTTTTGTTTGGGGCTGTGTGTTTTTAAATTGTTTTTACTATTGTGGCCAGCAGGTACTGCTGGTAGGGGTTATTGTATTTTGACTGTTTTTTCTCTCCTGGCCTCTGGGTGGAGCTTCTTCTGGTAAGTAGTCTCTTTTTTTATTCATTTCTTTTCTGGTCCTCATGGAGGTAGGACATCTTTTGGTAAGTTTGCTTGTTTTCTTTCTTTTGTGTGTGTGTGGGGGGATGGGTGTGTTGGAATTTGTATTTTTGTCTGTTTGTTTTGTTTTTGATTGTGTTTTTGTTTACTTTGTATTGTTTTTTGGTGTTGTTTTGGTTTGTTTTTGTGTATTTTTGGATGTTTTTGACTGTGTTTTTAGTAATTTTTAAAAAATTATTTATTTATTTGGTGGTGGGGAGGGGGCGTGGTCATTGGGGGTTAGGAAGGGTGGGCAAGGTGGTGGGGAGGGGGTGTGGTCATTGGGGGATAGGAAGGGTGGGCTAGGTGGTGGGGAGGGGGGCGTAGTCATTGGGGGTTAGGAAGGGTGGGCTAGGTGGTGGGGAGGGGGCATGGTCATTGGGGGTTAGGAAGGGTGGGCTAGGTGGTGGGAAGGGGGCATGGTCATTGGGGGTTAGGAAGGGTGGGCTAGGTGGTGGGGAGGGGGGCATGGTTGGTGGGGGTTAGGAAGGGTGGGCTAGGTGGTGGGGAGGGGGCATGGTTATTGGGGGTTAGGAAGGGTGGGCTAGGTGGTGGGGAGGGGGCATGGTCGTTGGGGGTTAGGAAGGGTGGGCTAGGTGGTGGGGAGGATTTTTTATTGTGTTATGGTGCTTTGATTGTGTGGAGTCGTGAAAGTAGATCAGGGTTACCCCTTTAATATCATTGGGGGGGGTTGCGACCTCCCTCTCTGCTGGCTCCCCTGGGGTTGGGAGGTTTGGGGGGACAAAAGGGGTATGTCCCCCCAACCCTTCTTGACCTAGGAGACCAGGGAGAGGGGATCGATTCCACCCCCTCCAAATAAAAAAAAACATTTTTAAAGAGAAGAAACTGCTTGGTTTCTTCTCTTTAAAGACGGAGGGTTTTTTAGGAGGGGGGGAATCGATCCACTCTCTCTGGTCTCCTGGGTCCAGAAGGGTTGGGGGGACATACCCCTTTTGTCCCCCCAAACCTCCCAACCCTAGGGGAGCCAGCGGAGAGGGGGATCGCAACCCCCACCTACTGATATTAAAGGGGAAACTCCAGGCGGGACCTTCAGGCGCCATTGGTGAGGGAAAGAAGGGCAGTTGGTGTTCGTGTGGCTATGAGGAAGTGAGTTGTTTTTTTAAAAACATTCGGGCGCCGGCTTCCTCAGCATTTTGTGTGCTCATATCTCGCAGAACTCTGGGGCTTGTAGTTATGGGTTTGTGATTTGTGGTTGTGGTGCATTTTTTTCCCTGCAGCTTGATTTTGATTGGCCGCAGCGCATTTCTCAATGTTTCTTGTGTTCGTGCCTCTCAGCCTGATTGGCTGTGGTGCGGCGCGGCACAAAGAACGTTGGGAAATGAAGTTGTTTCCCTTTTTTGCATTTGTGGGGCTGTTGCCCCACTGCCGGTTTTCTCAATCCTTCATTGACCTGCAGACCCAGTTCGGCCGTGTGCACAAATGGTGGGTGCGGGTCATTTGGGTGAGGCTTAGGAACCTATAACAAGTTCCAATGGTTAACCTTTGGTTTTATAGGTTAAGATATTTTGTTTTACATTTGTTACAGGAGCAAGGCAGGATAAATTAATAAATAAACACCTCCATGTCTCTGGTTAGACAAGTTGAGGAAAGAATTCTAGTGAGAGCTATTTGAAATGATGGGCCTCCTCTACAAAGTAGAACATGTTGCCTTACAGAACTCCTTCCATGATCCCTCACCATTGAGTAGGTGGTGGGGGTGATTAGACTCTAACAAAATCTGTTAGACCACAGGTTCCCCAGATTCTATAAAGAAATCTTTTACAACTAGTTGCTTTAAAGCTGCACTGTGACATCATAGTTCTAGCACTTACAAACTATGATGAGGGGTTTTGAGGGAGAGGAAGTCGAGCTTTTTTGTGTAGACTTCAGTAATGCAAAGTTTGTTTTGAGTTCTGCACAAATAGCTTTCAACCTCTGGAAGTACTCCAAGTGCTCTTCTGAATGGCTTCCCAAGCAAATGCATTATTATTATGTGGAGAAAAATGTTTTATAAAAATAAGCTGTGAGCATCCACAGTAATTTTTAACCATCTGAATTCATCCTCTGAAATCCTTTTAATAAGATCACTAAGCATGTAGATAAAGAACAAAACAGTAGACATTGGCTGAAAACCTGTTGTTAAGCATAATAAGTCACAACTAGAGTAGGCCCATTTGAATCAAGGGAACATCTGAAGAAGCTAACTCACTAAATACCCATTGATTTAGTGGGCTTGCTGCAATTAAACTGATGCTGAGCAACAAGGTTTTAACCATTTTATACTCAAATTTTCACAAATGCTCATGTATTTCTCTCACCAGACACTCCTGAATAAATTTAGCAGTCTTAAAATAAGGAGATAGATTCTTTTATGAATCAACAAATGTTTTTAAAAAGAAAAAAATAATACTAAACTGTTTTCTTAACAGTGCAATATTCACTCCTCAAATAATTTGTATTGGGACCAGTGTGCATCATTATAAATCAACTAGAGTAAATTACACCACATTAATGATGATAAATTAATCAAATGGAGAAAAGTACCAATGAATCAATTCAAATTGTGTGAGAGTAGCATTATTAAAGAAGAAACCAAATTTAAGTACAAGATGATACCTGAATATTTTTTTTAAAAAATTAGTATTACATATATACTAAGAAGAATGGCTTATTTAAGTCTCCTTGAAGATGCTTTCAGGTAATTGGTTTATTTATTTTATATTCAATGTATTCAATCTTGTTTTAAGGTAAATTTATTTATTTATTTATTTTATATCCTGTCCAATTAGTTTGACCTCTACTCTAGGTGACATTCCAATGAATGTTAAACATAAGGCAACCAATACAATAAAGACCAAAGAAAACAAATATCAATATATAACATAAAACAAAAAATAATTAATATATTTTCATTGTGATGGGGCTTTGGCCTACAGATCTCTGTTCAGTGTGTTTTAATATGCCTTTAGTGATGGCCATAGGTAGCTTTTATCTCATGTTTTATATGTATGGATATCTTTGAAACATTTTTAATAAATATTTTTAATCCTTATTGTTGTTATTTTTGTTTAGCTGCCTTGGATGCTATATGCAGAAAGATGAATTAATTTAACCAACCAGCCAACCAACATGAATGGGAAGAAGTCTTAGGAATCATAGTAGAAAACATTTCAGAACATAATTCTGTACAGCTGCTGCTCACTAATAGGAAACTCTGGATCAAACTAGACATTTAAAAGGATACAGCTTTTAATTCATTTTCCTTCTGATAATGAGCTTTTTTCATATATGCATGCTTCAGCAGACTTGCACATTAAGCCAGTATTTACCTTCCAATTACCAATCAAGAAATAAAGCATGCTTAATATAAGACATGTAACTGAGGAAAATTGTGTATTATGATCAGCAAATTGGTTTTTGTTTTTTGTTTTTAAATTTACTTGAGGGAGCACCCTTTCAAAATACACACTAGTGTATGCTGCTAGTTCTAAGAGTAGAAATGACCTGAAAGAATCATGGATTATATTGCTAATGTTGTATTTTAGTAAGAAGATACATGGTGGTGGATAAAATGTGTGGCCAAACTCTGAGGAAAAATAAAGGCAGAGCTTCAGGTCAGATCAACCTAGGAGGAGCCTAGCATGGAGCTATGCAAGGAGATGCTGTGCTAGCACAGCGTTGCAGCCCAAGTTTCTTCCGCTGCATCAATGTTGCATAATACTATTCTTTGGAGTTCTCCAGTGGCAGAGGAAACCAAAAAGACAATGACCATCCCAGGTGCAAACTGATAACATCATTTTGTTTGGGTTACTCAAGTGCAGTGACATACTATGACCCAGCACCTATTTTTCTTACACCTAAGGGGGGGGGACCCCACCAAATTTAACTCAGATTCCTGTTTTTTCTGCTTGCCATCCATCCCTTCCCAAAAGGGCCATGGGCTAGTGGTGTTGTTTGAGTCAGGCAGCAATATGAGTCAGAACTGACCTATGTAACAGCACAAGTATAACTTGAGAGCCATTTCCTTTATGGCAGAGTTATGAGACCAAAAGCTGAAAGTAGGGATTCAAAATATTTTGGGAAGCTTTTATTAACCACCTGCCCCCAAATGAATGGGGAAAGCATATACTGTATCTCTTTCCAAAATTTACAAGGCAACTTTCATTTTCTGACATTTGTCAAATGATATTTCGTCCCTGATCTCCATTACAAAAATTAACACGGGCTGTGTCTTGGATAGAATCAAGATTTTCTAGATCACAGTTTTTTTGAAAAACCTCATGTCTGGTCAACTGATGGACATTTTCTCTAATAACAACAATTCAGTCATCAGCTACATTATTCAATGTTTTGTGAAGATGAAAGGGTTCCAATGAATGCTACGATATAGAGATGAAGAACTACTTGACTTTGGCAAGATTTATGAAAACTCTTCACCATGAAATCAAACCAATTCAACCTTCTAGTGTCAGAGACACAAAACATAGGATATAGTTCTTCACAAAGCTGCATATATAGCAACTTAACATTGCTTGCCAGACATCTGCATATTCATTCAGACACACTCAAAAAGATGTTATAAAAGTTTTAAAATGTATGCATTGTGCTCATCAAGGAACATCTCATATTTCCCTCCCCACACCTGATATTCACATAGCAACTCCATTCCACAAGATGTTCGTGGTATGCCATACATGAATAGGAACTATAATTGCTGTCATAAAACAGCATAATTGCTGTCATAATAATTCCCAGCAAAACTCATGGAACCAAAGGTATTTGCTGAAAGGAATGTATGTTATCTTAACACCCCATTGTTTCCCCCCAGAATAATCAGTTCAACCATCATGGAAGCTCCATCTTCTGTTGAGGAGTCTCCTGAATATTAACTTACAAAAAGCCAGAAACATTATTTACAATCAATAAGCCCATAAGAGTCATAGAAAATCACGACTGTTCTGATGTAGGAAAGATCATATACCCATCTGGTGCTCTATAATAACTAATTGACAGCTCTGGGTATAGAAACATGCAATTCAACCCAATCCATAATTCTAATGTATGACCCATGGGATGCTGTATCTTTAATTTTCAAAGACCCAGAAGTGAATGTACAGAGGAAGGTACAATGGCTCGGATCCTTTTAAAAAGATGGCTTAAGGAAATTCATGAAGAAGAAGAAATCTCCCACATCCTTTCTCTCCCATAACTTCCAGATGACCAGATCCCCTCCTGATTTATGCATAGGGGACTCATAAGTGGGGAGAATAACTCGACATTGAGATAGACCACAAAATTATAGTTGATTTCCCCGTTGACAATCAATTACATATATTTGTCTCACGACCAATCTACATACATAATTTTTAAAGACTCAGTAGCTCTGTGAGTCAATGCAAAGGAGGCTTTGGCATAAGTTAGCACGAAGTCTTACCTCATCTATTTCATTAACTTTGTCTGGGCAAGTAGATGAATGCAGGATTGGGACCCTGAATGATAGAGCAAGCTTAATTTTAATATGGCCTTATTAGTAGGTTACCATTTGGGCTACACTTCAGGGAGCATTTTTTTTAGTCTGGCACTGAACATTTGCCTGTCTCTTGGCTTCTCATGTGCAATATGAGGTGGCTTCAGTAGTCCCAGAAATCTAATGGGGTGGGGACGGGGTCAGCTCAACCATAACAAGACATGCTTTTCTTGTTATACTTATTATATCCTGCCTTTTTCTGTAGGCATTCAAGTAGTACAGGTCTCCTCTACCTGTCTATTGCTACTGTTTCCTTCAAAACAGCAGGAGGAAGAAAAAGGCAGGTTTGACCCACCTCCAGTTCCACAAAACGGTGATGGTGAAGACAAGAGGCAGCAGCCCAGGCCACAACCTGGAATGTGTTCACGCACATACAGGTATACTGCCTGTTCATACCATACCATCATCAGAGTTGATTTCTGAACCACCCCTCCAACAATGCCTTGATTCCAAGGAAACAGACATCGTCATGTGGCAGGCCAGTGTGCCTCAGCAGTGAAAAAAGCAAACTGAATGCTAGGGATCATTAGGAAGGGTATAGAAAATAAGTCAGCAAGTGTCATTTTGCCTCTTTATAAATCTATGGTGAGGCCCCATCTGGAATACTGTGTACAGTTCTGGTCGCCATACCTCCAGAAGGATATTATGGAGCTGGAAAAAGTGCAGAGGAGGGCAACCAGAATGATTAGGGGACTGGAACACCTTCCTTACCATCTGAGGCTGCAACGGTTGGGCCTTTTCACTCTTGAACGACGACGTCTAAGAGGTGACCTGATTGAAGTTTATAAAATCATGTACGGTGTGGACAAAGTAGATAAGGAAAAACTGTTTTCCCTATCACATAACACTAGAACTAGGGGACACTCGATGAAACTTTTGGGTACTAGTTCTCAAACAAATAAGAGAAAGTACTTTTTCACCCAGAGGATTACTGGTCTATGGAACTCCCTGCCAGAAGAAGTGGTGACAGCTGTCAGTCTTGACAGCTTTAAGAAAGGATTAGACAACTTCATGGAGGACAAGAGTATCAATGGCTATAATTATGGATACTTAAGGACAACCTCCGGGTTGGAGAGATAGGCAGGATATCTCTCAATATCATTTCCAGGGAATCCTAAGCAGGTGAAGGCATCTGCTTGGGAATACCCTGAAGGAAATGGTGAGCCACTGTGTGAGACAGAATGCTGGACTGGATGGGCTGTGGCCTGTTCCAGCAAGGCTGCTCTTATGTTCTTATGTAGGGAGGCTTTAGTCATAAGACATGACTATCAGTCCAAGACAACGATTGTGAGGGTGTGTTTGTGTGATGATAAATGATGATGACAGGTGGTAGGGAACAGCAGGCAAGGCCATGAACCTACCAACCCCTTCTAGGAGCAGCTGCAACCTTCTACTTAAAGGTCATCTCTCTCTGGAGCCAGCTGTTTCTTCTAATATTTCTTCATCATGTCTGTGTGTTTCTTTGGAATCAGCATTGTTGGAGGAATGGCTCCGAAATCATATCTTTCTGATGCCAAAGACTCCAAATGTTTCTTTTGCATCCATACTGTCCAGGTGATAGAAAAAATGACACTGCCAGGAATGTGCTACGAGATGAAATGAGTAGAGAGGGACCTCAAATTAATGTTCAAATAACTGGCCTTCTTGTCTTAAAAAGAACTTGAAACACAATCATCTTGAGAGCAGTTTAACTCTAAGTATGATTGGCTGTGCTTTAAATCTGAATCCAGCCCGCTGTCTCATAGTAGTCTTTGATCATACAGTACTTCTAAGTCTGACCATAATTATCTTCATATTGCAAAAGAGCTGGCTGGATAGCTCAGTGGTTTAGATATTTAGATGCAGAACCAAAAATTGGCAGTTTGACTCTCCAAACTGCCAGCCTATGTAGCCATGGGCAAGCTACACAGTCCCAAGGCAACCCCTCCCAGAAGAAGCAAATGGTAAACTTTTTCTGTGTATTCTCTACCTCAAATACCCTGGAAAGGTTTGCCGTCAGTCAGAATTGACTTGATGGCTTGCAATTATAATTATTTACCATATTTACTGGTGTATAAGATGCATCGGAGTATAAGATGCACCCCAATATTACCAAAATAGCTCACTATAGGCCACCATATACAGTACATGACACACTCCATTTTCCCAGTGTATTTTAAGGTGCGGGGGGAAGTGGGTCTTATATGCCAGCAAATACAATACAGTGGTACTTCATATAACAGAAATAATTCGTTCTGCAAGGCTTTTTGCTATGCTTTTTTTGTTGTTGTTGTTGTACAGAGCATGCTTCAACTAATGAAATTTCCTATTGGATGCTTCATATAACAAAAGTCTCCATAAGGCTGCATTGAATACCACCCTGGGAGATACATTGCTTCATATAACGAAATTTTCACTATACAAGGCAAACATTTTCTTCAAATTCCTTTTGGTATACGAGGTTTTAGTTATAAGAGCCCTTTGTTATACAGGGTTTTACTGTATATTGCAGGCAGGTAGTGTCTGATACTAAACAAATGGGAACCATCCAAGTGGTGGTATATGGACCACTGGTTACCTGGCCCACAGCAAATCCATTCCACAAAACCTCCATGGTATGCCCTACATGAAGTGAGTAAGAGTGACTTTGTGAGCTATAATGCAGCTGTTGTGCAAACTCCACTGTGCATTCACCTTCTTTAAAGGGCATGACAGTGTAAATAACAAGCTCTTTCCATGGAAGCTCTTTTCTCAGAAGTTTAGCAATTGTCACTTCTCAGTTTATTTTCTGATGTCTGTCTGTGTTCTGCACTGGCAGAAGTAGAAACGCCTCTAGCAACTGCCACTGATGCTGAAAACATCCTTGATCCTGCACACATGCCTTCCACATATTTTCTCAAATCTGTGAGACAGTTTGAAAATAGATAGATAGATAGATAGATAGATAGATAGATAGATAGATAGATAGATAGATAGATAGATAGATAGATAGATAGATAGATAGATAGATAGAACTTCACACTGGAAGTCAACAGAAGACTCACTATGACTAATTCATTGTGAATGGGTTTTTTTCCTTAGGGGAATTGAATTATCAAGATTAATGATAGATTTGCAATTTCATAGAGTCATTTTTTTAAATCTTTCTTGTGTATGTGATATAAATTCTTTATAATACCATAGTGCCCTTACCTTTTATTTGTTTGGTATCTATACAGTAATATACAACATACTTCCCCATTTCTGCTTTCACAGATAATGTATGTGTGTGTGTGTTTTGGGGGACCGATACAGAGATCTGAAGCTTTTGTATTAAACATCTCCTTAGCCTATTCTTGGACACACTACATGTCCAGGAAAGTTATTCTGCAATAAAATGATTTCCAATATGTAAAAGCAAATGGTTTGTAAAAGTGTGTGCGTAAATGTGTGTGTGTGAGAGAGGGGAGGAGACCAAAGCTATGCTAACAATAGGAAATAAAGATACCTGCTGCAGTGACTGAAAATAATGATGCACTGCACTATAATTGCTAATATAATAACCTTTTTATCTCATTATATCCATTATAGCAAAAATGAATGGTAGATAATGCAATTTGAAACTGAGACATTACTGAATCAGCAAATAAAATGCCATGTTTTTTAAAAGGGGGGGGGGAAATAGATCCTTGGATGTGCCAAAACTGCCTGCTCTTTCCCTCAGAGGTTGCAAGATCTCACCGGGACTTTAATGAAGAAAGGTGTCTTCCTACTGGGACCGAATTTCTGCTCTTTTAGTTTGCTGTTGATCCTAGATCTACCCTTTCCCAGCTATGCCTAGCTTGAGTATTCTAAAGCAGGTAGGAATATGAAACTCCATAGGGGGTATGGATTCAGTTGTGTATGGGTCAACTTTACCCAACTGTCCTGTTCTGATCACCAGGGACAAATGTGTCCTTCCAGATTATGTTGAACTACAATTTTAAAAAGGTCCAGTGAGCAGAGCCAATTGTCAAGGGTGATGGGGGACAGATTACCAATTATATTTTGAGTGCAATAAGTTCTCTTCTTGTGTTTTAGGCCCTACTACAGCAAAGCCTGATGGGTGTATGTTTTACAGTAGATGTCCCAGAACAGACCCACAGGTTTATTTTGTGAGCTAGAGTGAAACAACCCTGTATTATGCTAATCTGGTACCTGCTTTGGCCACATAACTGTTTTTAAAGCTGATTTTTAAAATGGAATAACCTAATAAAAGCATTACAGAACATTGCTAAGCTCAGTGACTCATGAGGCTTATTAATGCACAAACTTCATTGTTTCACATAATTATCTCCTGTGTGAAAGGCAGTACCTTCTCTAAGACTTATTTCATCTCAGCAATCTGCATAAAGTTAACAGTTAAGCTTATCCCTGATTGCAGCATAATGACATCTCTCTCTTTTAGACTGATCTACGAATGTCAGTTGCAACACTATTCCTGCAGATTTGTCTTTTTAGGACAGAGTTTTGCACTGCCTGTACATTGTTCAGTGTTCTGTAAGCAGAGTGTCCAATCCCCTGATGATTCGGGGATATATGTGATGCTATGACATTAGCATGTAGTCAAACATCTTACCACTTTGTTCTGAATGGTAGATCTCTCTGTAAAATAATTGTTTGAATGGTCGAAAGGAGGACCGTGAGATTTAAACTAAACAGAGCAGTTTCCTAGCATAAAAATTATACTGGATAGAAACACGGATATGACATCAGCTTTTGATTATTATCTTAAAAGGAAGGACTTTTTTGGCATCATGAAATGGTGACATGTGGCTAGAAATATCTCTGGCATGCTTGAAATATCCTGTGTTGCCAACCAGGGCAAAATGGATTATAAAGGATTCATGGCTTTCTAGTATTGCATTATGTTCTGGCCTAGATGATACTTTACTAGGAATAAAGCCAAACCTAGAGAGAAGATTAATTCGTGTTCTGGCCAAGATCTAAGCAACACTTAATAAGGTTGTTTCAGGTTACTTGGGTATATAAAAAGGCTCCATTGTAGCATAATCATAGCATGGAGGCATAACCCCCATGTATTGACTGAAATGGCAGCACTTGAACCAAATATTTAACTCGCCTGTTCTGATTCCTTCATTCTGACTGGACTGGGACTTCTATTCTAACAGCTTTTTCCTGCATTAGTTTGGTTTTGTATCAAAAGAACAACACCAAAATGCCATATCCTACAAATATGATATTACACTGTGAATCTTTTTTTCATTTTGGGGGGAAATATATATTTAAAATCTCACCAAAATGGCTTAGTGGTTAAGATGCTGAACTTGACAACTGGAAGGTTGGCAGATCAGCAGTTCAAGACCTAAGTGTTGCACAACAGAGTGAGCTCCCATTTGTCCCAGCTCCTGCCAACCTAGCAGTTCGAAAGCAAGAAATTGCAAGTAGATAAATAGGTACCACTTTGGTGGAAAGGTAAAAAAATGTTCCGTACTCTCCAGTGTCTATTCATGCCTGCCACATGACCTTAGAAATGTCTGCAGATGCAGACAGTGCTGATTCTTTGGCTATAAACAGAGATGAGCACCGAACCCTAGAGTCAAATATGACTGGCTTTCAAGCAAGGGCAACCATCAAAATCTTTCTAGTTTCTCAATACTGTACCTTTGTGGTACACAGCATACTAAGCAGTGTTCTACTAAACTGCATCTTTAAGAAGAATGTTTGCTTTTCTTTGGTAAACTGCATTCTGATTTCTTGTTACCCTGTAAAACTATCTAGGCTGACACATGGCCTGTCTTGTTCACTGATATGCAGGAAACAGTTGTTTTGCTGCCCTTTGAGATGACTAATTTAGGAGGTGTGAAGAGAAGATAAAAACAAAGATTGCCATTGTTTGTTATCCCATTTTGCAGAGCAATAAATTGGAGAGTAGAAGCAGAACTAAACATATAAAACTGGGTTGGCAAATCAAGAAAACCCATTTGAAACAAGCAGGAAGTGTTTGTTTTAATGGGGCTTTCATAGCTTGCTGCTGGGTTTCAGTATTGCCATTGAGGAAGGTGCTGGAGATTTTTTGGGTGGTGGTGGTGGTGTTTGAAAACTATATTAGGGGCCAACTGCTTTGTAGAGATGCTGCTGCTGCCATATCCGAATCCAAATATTGGTGATCCTCATGGCAATCAGCCATGAAGACTGTCCTTATTCTGCTACTCGTATGGACTAAGCCTAACACTGCTTCTGTATATGCATTGGAAAGAGATTCAGCCTGGCAGTAGCCATATCTCAGCACCCAGGAGGACTGACTGCTAATGGCTACACCAACCTTCCCTTCAAAAGAAGCCATATAAAATTCCTCAGAGTAATACAGGGCCCGAGGCAATGTAGGAATCAAAAATACCACACATTCAAGAGCAGCCTGGAGCATAGCTAATATCTGTCACCCAACAAAACGCATCACCAGCTATGTTAGCCAGGAACTATCTCCCTTAGGGGCCCCAATTGTCAGAGTCAATAAAAGGGGATTGGTACAATGGACACTACCATTCCAACTGCAGATGAGAAATCATCTCCACTACAATAAAGAAACCTCCTTGTAAGTTTATTAGCAAAGCAAGGTAAGGGCAAAGCCACTCTCCATTATGTAGACAGTTATACTTCTCTGCCTCCTCAGTATTCTGTTGATTAATTATGGGCTATTCCAGATGGAGAGAAAGATCTACCCCCTCCACCACAGCTCTGATTGTCCCTGTTCTTAGTGAAAGACAATGATGAGCTGCCAAAAAATTTACTACCCACACCCTGGGCATGGCTAACTATGTGGGCCATGCCCACTTGGCCAGCCACACCATGGGCTAAGGAGGTAGGTGTGGCCAACCAAGTGGGCATGGCCTGGGGGAATTTCCACTACCAGTTCCCAGGATCAGGTGGGAACCTGGAACAGCACATCACTGGTGAAAGAGTCCAAGGGTTACAAGGTGTGGTATTGAGACTGTGAAGCATCTTTAAGTGGAAAGCCAAACAAACAGGAAAATTGAGAGAAGGGGGAGATAGAGCGAGGCAATGGAAATGCCAGTGGTGGCAGAAACTGCAGTGGTTGCAGCAGTAGCAGTTTGTTTCATAAACATAGGCTCTTAGTCAAACCAAAATAAACCATGCTTTCAGGAGGACACAAAATAGCTTCAAATGCCATTAGTTCTATCAGTTAAAAAAAGGAAACAACAGAAAACAAACATAGGAGAATAGGAAAAAATACTGATATGATTACTGATAAACCACATGCTTTTCAGAAAACTAGTGTTCCATCCACAAGATTCCTCTGTGACTTATGTAAACCAGGCCAGAGTTGTTTATCTGGTACTGCAACATTCGCATATGCTGCAACACAGTGGGCTTTGAACAGTGGTGGGCGTCAGCAGGTTTGCACCAGTACGCGCATACTGGTAGTAAAAATGGCTGGCCCCACCCAGTTCCTCCTCCTCCTCCTAGAAGAGGATTCGGAGGGGGTTGGCTCCATTTCCCCCTTCATCAAATGCTTCTCCTGGGCTCTGTTTCACCCCAAAGAGCATCCCCACCCACTCGGGAGTGGTTGGGGAGGCACTTCGGGGTGAAACGGACCTCAGGAAAAGCCTTGGATGAAGGGGGAAATGGCTTCAGGCATTCGCTATAGAGTGATGAAAATAGAAGAGGCTTCTATTTTCATAGCTCTATAGCAAAGAGTGGTCAAATGGACAACAGGTTATGCCCATTCAGTCATATGGCCACGCCCACAGTGTGGTAGGAATTTTTTTTATGCCCACCACTGGCTTTGAACCTCCAACCTGTCCTACCATCTTCAAGCCCTACTTCCAAGATCACATGCAGGGCCAGAAGTTGGTCTCACAAAGATGTTTGCAGGCGCACCCCCCAATAAAGGACTCAGACACCAATGAAAGTGGATAACGGCATTGGGCCACATTTATTGATTCATGCCCTAGTCCGAATTATAAATTTCTATTGGTAATTGACCAATCATAATACTTAAGGCAAGCAGGCCGATGTAACACTGGTAAGGTACCACCCAAAATTGCCAACGGCAATTGCTACAATGTATCCATTTGTATCAATTTGTTTGTTGACCACAAACAAATTGTTGACCGTAGTCAATATCTAACTAATGACCCCACCCTCTGACGCATATCCGTAAAATCACGGGGTGATGCATGCTGTCTAGCTATAGCCATCACCCCGTCGCCTAGTTCGTCGTTGACCGGACAACGTTTAACAAACTTATGCCTGTCTAGTGTTGTCCAGTCAATTGCGAACTTGCCGGATACCTGTGGGTCATAATGTTTACCTTACCAGTGCTACCCGCCACACGGAGGGGCTTCAAAGAAGGCTCGACGCCCCCCCCCAGACCGTCAGCTCGGTCAACAGGCCTGCTCGCCAATCACCCAACAGGAGGTCCATACCTCCTCGCGACAGATGGACCCCATCCCCTGCATACAAGTCATAACTTTGGAGGCTAATAGCGGGGTGACGACTGACCCTCCCCCAAGCCCTGTCGACAAGGAAACGCGCCACTGCCCTATTCACCATGCGTCTAGCGCGGTCAAGGGCCAGGAGGTCAACACCCCCTCTGTAGGAATGGCGCGGGACCATGTCCGACCAAACAAGGGTTGTGGCGGGCCAGACGTAATGCAGGTAGGCGAGGTCCTCGCAAATCGCATGCTTCAGCGACAAGCCGGTGACCTGGCCCAAATCATTGCCCCCCAGGTGTATGATCAGAATGTCAGGCGGGTCAGCATTCTGGCCTGAAAAAAGGAAAGGCAGCAGCTCCCGCCATAACATCCCGGGCTTACCATGCCATGTGAGACTTGCGTATGCACCCAGTCCCAGTCGGGGTCCCCACTCTGTCGCCGCAGCATAACGCGCTGCCCTGTGCACGTAGCTATGGCCCACGAGCCATACTGTCACCGGTGTAATACGACACCCCGGGTCTGTAAAGGAAAAATGAGGGAAAGTAGGTAAGGTGACTGGGTTGGTACTCACGGCGGGAGTGGGCGCACATAAAATTGAAAACATTGCGAACCCCACCGTCCCATGCTACGTATGTCAGCCCCTGAGTACCCAAAAGCCGCAGCGGTCGAGGCCGCCCCTATACGGAATGAATGAGTGCCATAGCGGGCGCCTGGGAGGCCCACACTGGCCAGCGCTTTGCCCGTCACCTTCCAAAATTGAAATTTAGTAAGGGGAGACCCATCTTGGTGACAGAAAAACGGGCCATGGTGCGTACCATGCAGTGTCAGGAATTCCTGTAGGGCACCAACCGGACAGATGTCTGCCAAAGAACACCGTAGCAGTCGCACACCACTGCCGACGCCATGCTGATCGGTCTTAGAGGAACGTATCCTCAACTGAGCCCAGTCTTTGGCTACACAGACATCCTCGAGTTCCAGTGCCCTACGACTTGCATCCGCCTTAGACAGCATCACAAGCTCGCTGATGCGGAGCGCTCCAAAAAATGCCACCGTTGTGGCTGCATGGAACAGGGCTGCCTCATATGCATCAAAACAGAGGCAAAGCCAGCCCCGGGCCAACTGGGTAAGGACCCCTGGGGAAATCGGGTGGCGGTCGTCCGGGCAACGCCCGCGCTCGCGCACCCACCCCTCCAAAACATGTCTCACACGGAAGTCAGAGGTGCTGTCCACATGACCCCCCACCTTGGCCATAAAAGCCAACGCTGAAAGCTTAGATGCTATGGTGCGAGGTGCAAGGCCCTGAGAATGCAGGTAAACCATGAACCGCAGCACATGGGTTACCGGGATCGGCCAGGTTCCTGGCAATTGAAATTGAGTACAGAATGCCCTGAAAGAATTAATTGCGTGGTGATACGCCTTACGGCTGCGTGGCGCTAGCGACAGGCCAATCGCCCGGTTCACCTCTCCTTGCCAATGGTCCATATCTCCTCCGGGAGTGGCGAGGGAAATTCCTCCGCATCCGGGGCCAAGGCACGGAACCGGGAGATCTGTAGGCGGGACAAAGTGTCAGCAATATCATTATTAACCCCTGGAACATGCCTGGCCCTGAACAGTACGTTGAGGCGCAGGCTGCGCAACACAAATTGGCGCACTAGATCCATAACCCTGGGCGATTTGGAAGTCTGTGCATTTACAATGTGGACCACAGCCGCATTGTCACACCAGAAATGCACGACCGAGTTGGACCACTCCTGGCCCCATAGCTCAAAGCACCCAGGATAGGGAAAAATTCCAGATATGTGAGATCACGCAGGCAACCCGTGCCTGCCCAGGCCGGTGGCCACCCACCATAGGCCCACTTCCCATTGAAGTACATCCCATAACCGAGGGATCCCGAGGCATCAGACTGAATCTGAAATTGAGGGGAAGCCAGGAGGTCATGCCTCCAAAATGAGACCCCATTGAACTCCCTCAGGAACTGTAACCAGACAAGCATGTCTGCCCTGATACCCCGGGTAAGCCTAACCCTATGGTGAGGCCTGGATAATCCTGCCATAGCGTCGCACAAGCGCCGGGCAAAAGCCCTGCCCGGTGCGACCACTCTGCAGGCGAAATTAAGGTGACCATGCAGCACCTGCAGTTCCCTCAGTGATGCCTTGCGCTTGGCCAACAAGTCCGAGATAAGGGCCACTATCCTAGACACCTTATCCCGCGGTAACCTAGACGCCTGCGCTATCGTGTCAATCTCCACCCCCAGGAAGACTAGCTGTGTAGATGGGCCCTCGGGCTTTTCGGGCGCTAAAGGGACACCGAGTTCCTCCATTAGTGTCTGAAATGTGTTGAGGAGACGTGTACACGTGTCCCAGCCCCGTTCACCCCCGAATAAAAAGTCATCCAGGTAATGGGCTACAGACCGGGACCCTGACCTGCGGACGAAAGCCCACTCTAGGAAAGTACTGAAACGCTCGAAAGCCGAGCATGATATGGAACAGCCAAAAGGCATGGCCTTATCAAAATAATATTCGCCCCGAAATTTGAAACCCAGCAATTCAAAGTCGCCCGGGTGCACTGGCAAGAGGCGAAAAGCCGACTTAATGTCGCACTTAGCCAGCAGCGCACCCGGGCCACATGAGGGCACCATGCGCAGCGCGTGGTCAAAAGATGTATACCTGACTGAGCAAAGGTCGTCAGGGATAGCATCATTGACCGATCGGCCGGCTGGGTAGGACAAGTGATGGATAAGGCGAAACTCGCCTGGTGACTTCTTGGGAACCAAGCCCAGGGGCGATACCTTGAGATTAGTGAACGGGGGTGCAGCGAAAGGGCCAGCGACCCTGCCCGCATTGACCTCCTTATTAATGCTGGCGGCAGCCACCTCCTCCCTCCCCCTAAGGGACAAAAGGTTGGGGGCATCCTGAGGGGACCTATCACCCATGAAAGGAATACGGAACCCCTGTCTAAAGCCCTGAAGGAGATAATCTGCATCCTCCCCCTTCGGGTACAATGCAAGCCAACGCTCCAACATGTCCACATTAATTGGGGAGGGAGCCTTTCAGTGAACCAGCTCCATCTGCGGCAGTCTTGCCAGCCCACTGTCCGCCCCTCCCTCTGCCCCGCGTCCCTCCAGGCCTGGGACAGGCAGAGGCTGCATGGGGGCCCGCACAGGTGGGACACTCATGTCTGTACTTGCAATTCTTCTTATTGCATGAACCATTAGATGAAAAAAGTCCAGCACAGCAGGCGGGCTGGAACCCCCTGCCCCGCCACTTGGCGGGGAACCTGTGCTGGAGCCACTCGCTGGACCGCATGTCCACAATGGTATCTTTCCCCTGGCGCGGGGCGCGTGGGCGTCATGTACAGAAGCCAAAGCCTCTGGCATGGCTCATCCCACCTCATCTCAGGGTGCAGGGGAATTCGCATACGGAATTCCTCGTCATAAGCCAACCACGACGGGCCCGGAAAATCAACCATCGCCCGATAGATATTGTCCAAATACTGGACCATCGGAATTGCCAGATCCGGCCGGGCCCTCAGGTACACCGCCATGTAGATGAGGTAAGCCGGCAGCCAGTTGGCCCACGTTCGTGGTGGCTTGCGACGACGTGCCTGTTCCTTATCCTTCTCATCCTGCCCCTCCCTCTCTTCCTTGGTGGGCTCCCTGTTTAGGAGTGAGAAGATATCAACATACTCCCCTCGCCATAGTTTCTCTCTGGTGGCCTGTGCCAAGTGGTCACCCAGTGGCAAAGAATAGCCCGCTGTCGGCAAGGCCGAGACAGGCACAGCAGAAACTGCGGGCATCTGGAAAGGGGCTTGGACTAGCCCAGCCACCCCCAAAACATTCCCCACAGGGTAGGAAACGCTCCCCACCCCGGGGCCCTGGGTGGTGGTTGACGTCGCCTGGTGGTGCGTCAGCGGCTGTACCGCCGCACCACCCATGCGAGGCCAAGGCCATTGGAAAGCCCCCCCCCCAACGTAGCCACATGTGTAGGTGCACTAGTTTGTACCGCATACTCACATGCTGCACCCCCGCGGGCCGCCCCCACCGGGGGTTCCGGCCCACTGGGGGCGTCGGAGCTCACGACCGCCGTAGAGCTCGCCGCCAGGGCCTGACCCGTGCTGGCCTGTTGGTTGGGGAGCTGCGAGGCAGTGGCCGAAGTCGCGCCACGCGCCTCAAGCTGCTTGACCCGTCCTGTCGCCTGCCGCTGCCTAGCAGACGACGCGTCAAAGTGCACCCCAAAAGGAGCCCCAGCATGGCTGGCCCGAGCGAGGGAAGCCTCGAGTGCCGCCACGCGGGCCAGCAAGGCCTCCACACTGGCGTGGGGCCACGGGCCAGCCGGCCCGCCCGTTACGGGCGTGGGTACAGGTCCTTGCACCCCGGGGCCCGAATATGGCCATGACCCCACACCCAGGCCCGGCAGGGCCGGTGTAGGCACCTGCCAAGGGAGGGGACCACACCACCCCCCAAGGCTGGAAGGCCCTGGAGTGAGCTGCGCCCCGATAGAGGGAGGCCCAGTAGAATGAGCACCAGGAGCGGCGTCCGCCGCTTGCGGGCCGTGGGCTGCAGCCCATACTGGACCCCTGCTCGGGTCCCCAGCCTCCGGCCAGGGAGTAATAGACCCCATCCCACCGGTCCCGGTGGGAGCCGGCAAAGGCGGCTGGTGGGAAGGCGCAGCCGCGGTCCTCCGACCCTGATTGCGCCTCCGAACCGCCCGAGCCGCGCTCGCGGCCGCCTTCTTCTTCAAAGGCATCTCAGTCGGACCTAAGGGAAGCCGAAAAGAGAAAGGTCAGCAGCCAAAAGGCTTCCCGATCAAGGTAAAAGCGACGGAGTAAGAGGAAAAACTTCTCCGCTCCGTCGCTTCGCAAAATGGCAGCTCGGCTGCCTCGTGGCCACCCCTTTTATGAGGGAGCTGGCCACGCCCCTAACTACCCGGATGCCTTCGTCCTGTGGGGGGGGGCCCCGCAAAGAGCGCGGCGGCCATTTTGGCGCCGCGCTTGCATTATTGGCAGGACCAGTCCAAGACATTCTGCATAGTAGCAAATTGGGCCTCCTCAAAAGTCGAGATCAGTGGTGGGATTCAGCAGGTTTGCACCAGTTCGCCAAAACCAGTAGCAGAAATTCCAGCTGGCCCCTCCCATCCAAGTTTTGAAATAAAGTAGTCCTAATTTGGGTGCAACACAGGGCTTTCCCTTTGGCCATGCCCACCATACCACGCCCACAGAGTAGGTAGTAAAAAAATGTGAATCCCACCACTGGTTGAGATACATAGGATCTAAAGTCAGCTAAGATCTTGGCATAGAAAATAGAAAAGTGTTCAAGTGTGTCTCTCTTTCTCTAGCAGTAAAAATACAAGTGACAGAATCTTAGTTATTTTATTTTTTATGCTTTTCATGCATCTAAAGTCCATTGCCCAAGGCAGCTCTTTCACTGTCCATGGATAACAGTTAGCCTGAACAGAACTTGCTACTTGTTCTGTTCATCTTGGATCAAGCTTGCTATCTAGTCTGAGCAAAAGAAATGAATTTATTGCTGAACACAATATTTTCATTGGCCTAGTTTGGCTTTTCTTCTTCCATTTGCTTATGCTTTCTGTCCCAGAACACAAAATCTGTAGGTGGACTTTGCAGGAAATAGCTCTCACAAGTGAGTCAGGTAGCTAAAGTGAAGATGGTGGTGACAGCCTCTTCAGAGATATGTACATCTTGTTTTTAGGTAAGTTACTGTTCAGGTTGGGATAAGGGACTGTGGTGGCTTAGTGGTTAAGATGCTGAACTTGATGACTGTAAGGTCAGCAGGTAAACAGTTCAAGACCTGAGTACTGCACGATGGAGTGAGCTCCCGTCTCTGTCCCAGCTCCTGCCAACCTGGCAGTTCAAAAGCAAGAAATTGCAAGTAGATAAATAGGTACCAGTTTGGTGGGAAGGTAAACAACATTCCGTGTCTAGTCATGCCTGCCACATGACCACAGAAACGCCTGCAGACACAGACAATACTGGCTCTTTGATTATAAACAGAGATGAGCACTGAACCCTAGAGTCGGATATGACTGACTTTCAAGCAGTTGATGCTATTCTGTCGTGGGAATCTAGATTTCTAGGCATATCATTATAAATTGTAGAAAAGTGTTCTGGATATAAAGGATCTTGTCCAGTCCTGTGAGATAGGTGAGACTGAGAAGGTTCAAGATTATCCAGTGAGTGCTATGCTCCAAATCCTAGTCCATTGCTCTAGATTTTTTTCCTGAAATCATCATTACTTTTGTCCAACATCTCATCATCTTCAAATTGCAGGTTTGCAATAATATTACTGAATCAATACAATATAAATTGTTGTAAGAATTCATGCAGCATGAATTGTGTAACATATTTCTGTACCTGGTTCTGCTCTATTTGTGTGTGTGTCTGTGTGTGTCTGTGTGTGTGTCTGTGTGTGTGTTTGTGTGTGTGTGTGTGTGTGAGAGAGAGAGAGAGAGAGAGAAGAGGGTGTGCTGGGGTGTGCTGTAGAAATGACTATTTCTCCAAACACTAAGGAAACAAAAACAAACCATTCTTAATCCACTTGACTCTTGGTTGTCCTTTAAATGATTCTGTCCTGTTTTAGCACCAGCTTTATTTAGATCTGATCTTAGCTATATAAAATTGCATGTGTTTTTTCAAAAACCACATGACTGTTGGAATTATTGTTATAAATTGCATACTGTTCAGGTAGAAATAAACTCAGCAATGTACATTTTAATATACATAAATATGTATGCATTTGTTTACAAATAGCAACCTCACCTTGAACATTTTGTTCCTAAAGCTTTAAACAGCTTTCTGACATCACCCTTTGATATTATGTTAGCTGATCTCATGCATAAATATGGATTACAACACACAACAGAGTAAAATATATCAAATTTATTTGCACACTAGCTTTCCACTTGCCACTGTAGCATTGTTTACTTTCAAGGCATTATTTGCTATGGCAGCTAAGATCAAACATCTGCACTCTACGTAACTCATCTCTAAACACTAGAAATGTCATCTTCCATTTTTGGAAGCCTACAGCAATTCTCACAAAATGCAGTGGAAATATATATGGTGTTGCTCTAAGACAATACAGTAAAACAGTTCAAAATAATAATTTAAAAATATATGCCCCAACAGTGGAAAATGGGAAGATATTAATGGATGCCTTTGTCATTTTTGTTATTTATAACTCATTTTATATTTAACTGTGGGTTGTTTGAGTTTTGTTTTTGTTTTTGCTCCTTTTGGCTTCCAGTACAAATAGCCTCAACTGAGCTATCAACAACCAGTGTCTGGAGCTCTGAGTACTTATATGATGGCCTTCCAAGCCCAGCAGCACATCTTATCTCCTGCTGCCAGTAATATACCACTTTGCTGTAATTTAAAAGTGACTTTGCCTAAATGCTATGGAAGAAGTCTTCAGAAGAACTGTTTCATACTAGAAAGTGGATTGGTTATAATTTCATATTATTTTAGTGATAAATCTGGCCAGATTATCCTGCTATGGTAACAGAGTAGACCATACTGCCAGCGACTCAATGTCAGTCATCAGGCAGCATGACAGTTAACTAACCTGACAACCCTGAGGATTAACAGCCTTGGATGCCAAATTCCACAGGGAAGGGTGATGGTCCCAAAGTGGATTAAATTCCTCTTGAATCCATCTTGATGGAGGGTAGCAGCTTCATCAATACTGGCCTAGGGCTGAGGAGGACTTTGTGTGCCAAAAGGACTCAGGACCAGAAAGTAACTCACGGAACTGTATCAGGGTACTGGTATCATGCTGTGATGAGGAAGACGAATGGAAGGCCACTGCATTATGTTGTTCCCAGGACAATCTTCATGGCTGATCACCATGACAATAGGCAATATTCGGAACCAAAATTTGCACTTGAAAAGCATTGAATACCTGTCTTGTTCTGTTGTGTATGCATGCAGTTTCAGCTGTTCGCCATTAGCGCAGCTGAGGAAGCTCACATGGCTCCAATTTATCCAATGATTAGCTAGCACGGGAAACCTTCCCGCCACAGGTGAACTATGTCAGGTATGCAGTACGTCAGAAAGACGTCACTGATATTGTAACCAAAGGGCGCCTTCGGGCGAGATTCAAATGTATCAGGTACTATAAATAAAGGGGCAAGGCTCCACCATTGCCTCATGTACAGATTGATCATGTTGCAATAAAGTTGTGTTCAGCCCATCTGCCGGCTCATGTGCAATCAATCTGCCTACATCAAATTGGCAATGAAGGTGGGATAATGGCATCCCACAGGGTCACCCTCTCTCCGTTCAATACTTCCCAGCCGGAGTCATGGGACCTCTATGAGGAACAATTTCTGTACACGATGGACGCAGAGAAAATAGAGGGCAAAGTGCATAGGCGAGCCTGCCTACTGGCTCAGTGTGGGTTGCCAACCCTGGAACTGGCAAGGAACCTCCTGAATCCGAGGGTACTCAAGACAGTACCACTGGCCAAGATCCTCGCTGCCCTGCGGGCACACTTTCACCCAAAGGTGTCCATGTTCCTGGCTAGATTGGCGTTTAGCCGGCGAGACCAATGGCCTGGGGAAACTGTGGTGGAGTACGTAGCCGTGCTGAGGTTGGCGGCCATTCCCTGCTGGTGGGGAAACTTCCTGACCTAGGCGTTGCGAGACTGTCTCCTACTCAGCCTGCGTGATGAAGAGGCTCAGCAGAAACTGTTAGCCTGAGACGAGGACATCATGTTTGAGCAGGTCCTGCAGGCCGCGCAGGTTGCTGAGGCAGTAAAGGACAGAGTACAGGCATGCAGGACAAGGCCTGCAGCCCCGGGAAGCTCGGCGTCTGTGGTACAAGCCCACAGCTGTTCGTCATGCCATGCGTGAGAGTCAAGAGCTGTGGTGGCCGCCACCACATCCTCCTCGGAGTCCAGCAAGAGCGAGAGTGAACTGGAGGTCCAGAAAGTGAGAAAAAAGGCCATCCGAAAAGAGAGACACCATCAAAGCAAGCCGACGCTGCGAGGGGTGCAGGGGCTCACACGACTGGAAGAAATGCCCCTTCAAGAAGGCAGAGTGCCACAACTGCTGATGTTTGGGGCACATAGCAAAGGTGTGCAGACAACGCAGAAGCCGAGACCCTGACCGGACCAGCCACCAAAAGGACGAGGGCGTCCGGAAAGTGCATGCGGGGGACACCATGGTGAGACGTGTGTTGGACTGTCGCACCCATTTTTTTGTGAAGGTACTGTTGCAGGGGGTCCAAGTAAAGATGGAGGTGGACTCAGGGACTGCCTATTCCATAGTCTCGCAGATGGAGTTTCTGCGAATACCCCCTAGGGACCGCCCCAAACTGAGAGCCCTCAGGACAAACTTGTGGGACATTCAAGGTAACTACATTCCAATCCTGGGGGTGGGAGATTTCACCATCCATTTCAAAAACTTCACAAGGAAGTTGCCCTTGGTGGTTCTTAAGGGGGGTCAAGTTGTCTTCTAGGGACCCAGTGGTTCAAACCGCTGGAAATTGCATTAACTGGCATCAATGCCGTCCGAGGCGACCCCATTCAGGATGTGTGCAATTCACATCCCACAGTCTTCGAGCAAGGACTTGGGGAGTACAGGGGGCCTCCAGTGGACTTTGATATTGACCCTTCCATTCACCCTTTATGGCTCAAGCTGCGAAGAGTGCCTTTTGCACTAAAGGACAAAATCGAAGCGGTACTGGACAAACTGGTGGGTCAGGAGATTTTGGTTCTGGTGGACTCCGCAGATTGGGAGACAACGATTGTAACTGCCATGAAATCTAACGGGGAAGTTAGAATTTGTGCTGATTACAAGTGTACTATCAATAAGGCAATTTGCCCCAATGCCTACCTGGTGCCGGTAGTTAGCCACCTGCTGGCCAAGTTACACGAGGGTAAATGCTTTGCGAAGTTGGACCTAGCACAGGCTTACCAACAGTTAACCATTACACCTGCAGCTGCAGCGGCCCAGACGATAGTTATGCACAAAGGTGCATTTATTTCAGGTGCTTGTGGAATGCCTCCTTAAGGGTCTCCCCGGGGTCTTGCCATACTTTGACGATGTATTGATAACAGCTGGGGGTGAGTTGGAGCTAGCCCAGAGGCTAGACCAGGTACTATCTGTGTTCGAGAGGGCTGGGTTACGCCTGAGAAGGGACAAATGTGTGTTCTACACAAACAAGGTTGAGTTTCTGGGGTTTCGAATCACCCCCGACATGGTAAAACCTTCGAAATCCAAAGTAGCGGTAGTACAGGCCAGCCACCAAACCTGAGCTACAGTCGTTCTTAGGGCTCCTGAACTTCTACCACTCCTTCCTCCCATGGAAGGCATCCGTGGTGGAACCGATGCCCCGCATTCCTGCATTCTTCGCAGGAATGAAGAAATTCCATGATTTCTTGTATGGGAGGGAGTTCACCATTGTCACAGACCACAAGCCCCTCCTGGGAATCTTTGTCACGGCCAAGCCCACTCCCCAGATTCTATCCCCATGAATGTTACGGTAGGCGATTTTCTTAAACACATACCAGTTCACACTGGTACACCGCTCAGGGAAAGACATTGCTCATGCAGATGCGCTTTCCAGGTCTCCCCTACCAGAGCTGGGAGAACCCAAGTGCAAGGTTGAGCAAGATTACCAGGTGCTGCTCATCGAGTCTCTCGACTCGCCCCGCATCGTGCCTTCAGATATCGCTAAGGCAACCGACAAGGTTCTGTCTCAGGTGTTAGCATGGGTAAAGAAGGGCTGGCCCGCAATGTCTCCATCTGAGGAACTGGCATAGTTTTTCAGGAAACATTCCGAGCTCTCGCTCGAGAGAGGATGCCTCCGCTGGGGCCAGAGGGTAGTAATTCCCAAGGTTTTTCAAGCCAAGATGCTCTGTTTGCTACACACGAGTCACCCGGGGATTGTGAAGTCGAAAGCTCTGGCAAGGAGCTATTTCTGGTGGCCAAACATAGATAATAACATAGAGCAGTTGGTGGGTGCATGTGAGAGTTGCCAACAATCGCAGCCCGAGGAACACAGATTACCCCCCAGGGAGTGGGACACAGCCCGGGGACTTTGTGGGGCCATTCCAGGGTTTGATGTTCTTGTTAGTGGTTGATGCATTCTCGAAATGGCTGGAGGTCATTCCAATGCGAAACATGTCCTCTGCAGCCACAGTCAAACACCTGAGGAAGGTGTTAACATGTTTTGACCTGCCCAATGTGGTAATTTTGAATAATGTGTCCACTTTCACGTCCACCGAATTTCAGGCATTCCTCGAACAGAATGCAATCAGGCACGTTACCTCCGCTCTGTTTCACCCTGCCACAGATGGTCAAGTAGAGTGCCTGGTCCGCACCTCAAAGGAGGCACTAAGGAGGATGGGTCCGGGGGACCTGGAGCTACAGCTCTGCAAATTCCTCCTGTGCTATAGGGTTACTCCGCTTGCGTCAGGGCAATCCCCTGCGGAGATCCTGATGCGAAGAAGACTCACAACATTGTTCGACCGTTTGGATCCTTCCAGGGTGGAGGATAAAGGCACGAATGTGACGGTAGATCAGAGAAAAGTGTTCAAGGCAGGCGATCCAGTGTACTGCAGAAATTATGCGAGCTCAGGGCCAGCGTGGGTACCCGGAGAAGTGGTGGAACAAACCGGGCCCGTATCGTACCAAATAAAGACATGGTCGGGGTTGTTGTGGCAGAGACACGCCAATCAGCTTAGGAGAAGAGTTACGGAAGCCATGGGGGAAAGTGGGTACTTTGACGAGTCAGTGTTAGGGTTGCCCCCCACCTGCGTAACCCAAGGGGAGAATACAGGACTCAGTTTGACAGACTGCATAGACCTTCAGGAGAACATCTCCCAACCCGGAGATGAACAACCCCAGTTTGATTTTTTTTTGTTACAGGATGGGGGGAGATTTCATGAGTGTTCCCCCACTCGTCCCAGTGAGCAGCGGGGTTTTGAGTTGTCCTAGAGGTTCCCCCCATCCTCCCCGACTCAGAGATACCCCATCCCTGCCCTTGCCAGGGTTCGATGGGATGCTGCAGTTTTCACGGAGGGAAGGTTCAAGCGCAGCAGATGATTCCAGCAGCACCGCCGAATTGACCGGCCGACCGCAGTGCACCCGCCGGCCCCCACAATGGTTGAGGGACTTTGTCCCATCCTAGAGGGGAGGGATGTTGTGTATGCATGCAGTTTCAGCTGTTCGCCATTAGCGCAGCTGAGGAAGCTCACGTGGCTCCAATTCATCCAATGATTAACTAGTGCGGGAAACCTTCCCGCCACAGGTGAACTATGTCAGGTATGCAGTTCGTCAGAAAGATGTCACTGATATTGTAACCAATGGGCGCCTTCGGGCAAGATTCAAATGTATCAGGTACTATATATAAAGGGGCAAGGCTCCACCATTGCCTCATGTACAGATTGATCATGTTGCAATAAAGTTGTGTTTAGCCCATCTGCTGGCTCGTGTGCAATCAATCTGCCTACATCAAATGTTCATAACTTCAGTGCTTGGAAAGACATACATTTCAAGGAACAGGCTTGTCTACAGTGTAAGATTACATTCCATCCAGAAATTTCTTCATATTACCAGTGGCAAGCTGATAAGTCTGTTACTCAAAAATGTATTCCAGGTTTCTCCTTAACCATTCCTCATTCCAGCAACTTAATTTAAGGCAAGGGAAGTGTCTTTTCTGATGATCTATTGCAAATCAAGGAGTAACCTGTTACACAGAAATCCCAAGACAACCTCTTCCCACCATGGTATAAACAGAACCACCAGACTTCAGGATATCCTGTCCCTCTGTGACATCACAGCAGCTAAACCAATGTTTTATTCCTGGCTTTTGCCATGTTGCTGGACTAAGAATAGCAGATGAATTGTTGTTGCTAGGCAACTGTCTCTGCTGGATAAAAGCAAAAAATGGGTAAAGATAATTCAGGGCCACACCACCCACATGTACAAGGCTGCTGCTGGTGTTTGTCTCAGAATTAGGCACTTACTGAGTTAAAGCAGGAGAAAACCACAGGAACAACCAAATTTGGAGTAACAGCAAGGCAACTATGTGGGAGTCTCTTTAAGAGCTCCAACATATGTTTAACCTCCATGTCTTGATTAATAAAACTCTTGCAAGAGGTATATGTTCCCCAGTTTCCCCTTGTCTTGTTTTAATCTTTTCGACCACAGGTGAAAAATATGAGATCTTGTAAAAATGACTTAAATAGCCAAATTATGAATCTGGATAATTCTTAAAGAAAGTGTATCCTAAATCTGCAAATAATTGTGAAGTAATCCTTCATCCTGACAAGATACAAGCATAATGAGTCTACATAAGTATAAGTAGCAATACTCCTCTGCTTTGGTATACATCTCCTACTCTTTCTCTTTCCCTTTAAGAATACAAAAAAAATTGGAACTAATATCAACAGAAGATTTTTGTCTCTTACTCAGTTATTACAATAAGATAATACAGAGCAAGTAAGATTTTCTTCATACTGATTTTTGACAGAATCAGTTCACACTAACAGAAGAAACAAGGTTGTCTTCTGGCCCCATTATTTAGTTTTCATGTCAACAATATCATCAGTAGGGTGTCTTCTCTATCTTTTATTTCTTTTTGTGTGTGCTTTCAGTGAGGAACTTTAGAGCTTTTTAATACTTATAGTTTTGATTTCTTTTTTTTAAAAAATAGAACTTAGGAGGATCTTAAGGGAACTGCAGTGGCTCAAGTCGCTAAGACGCTGACTGGGAAGCGGAAGGTCAGCAGTTCAATTCCCGAGTACTGCAGGACGGAAATGAGCTCCCATCTTCGTCCCAGCTCCTGCCAACCTAGCAGTTCGAAAGCAAGAAATTGCAAGTAGATAAATAGGGACCACTTCGGTGGGAAGGTAACAGCGTTCCGTGTGCTCCGGTGTCTAGTCATGCCTGCCACATGACCACGGAAACGTCTGCAGAAGCAGACAGCGCTGGCTCTTCGGCTTGGAAACAGAGATGAGCACTGCACCCTAGAGTCGGATACGACTGGCTTTCGAGCAAGGGAAACCTTTACCTTTACTAGGAGGATCTTAGTTTGGGGCCTATCTGCAGAGAGGAAAAACTGTCTGTTAATTTATACTGAAGCCATGGTGTTTAAAAACTGGCCTGAAATGTGCCCTCAATATGCTTGTTTTGGAACACATTGGTAATTTCAAATGTTTAGAGCTGGATTCTGACATTAATCTTATACAGGAAAGAAATTTATGCTTTATTAGAATGACACATAGTAAAATAATCATCTTGTAAAATTGTTCTTCCTTTCATTTTAAGCAGTCTACTAGTTAATTTTCCTTTTTTTTTTTACAACCTACACTGTTACATCAGTGAAAGAGGCACATCTTACTGGGACCAGGAAAAGAGCCTTTTCCGTGTCTGCTCCAGCCCTGTGGAACCTCTTACCACCTGAATTGCGGCTCCAGACAGAACTACTCCCCTTTAGGAAGATGCTGAAGACATGGCTCTTCCAGCAGGTTTGGGGCACGCTTGACTCTACCAGTCAAGCCTGGTAGCTGATTTAGCCTATGTGAGGGGCTGCCCCCTGGCTTGGTTATTCTGTTTTAATGGGGGTAGGGTGGGGGTGGGTTGTTTGTTAATGATGATCTGTTTGTGTTTTTAATGTTGGTTTTAACTGGGGCTGTTAGATCTGTTTTAACTTTTGTTGCTTAATGGTTTTTATTGTAATTTTATTATGTTGTTAGCTGCCCTGAGTGGTGTACCCACCAAGAGGCATAGCTGTCAAGTATCCCTTATTGGCTGGGAAAACCCCTTATTTTACCCTCTTTCCCACTGTCATCCCTTATTAATTAGACTGCAATGCCCTATTGCCGCCATTGGAGAGCAACGCAGGATAAGCAAAGCTGTCAAGTATCCCTTATTTGCCGGGAAATTTCCCTTATTTCCAAATCCAAAACTTGACAGGTATGCCAAGAGGGCGGGATATAAATGTGGAGAAATAAATAAATAAATAAACTCCCATATTACTGGAGCTAAAAGCCTGGGGTGAAAAAATGAACCCTCTAGAAATCCATCAAAGTAAGGTGAGAAATGTTCTTGGAGTCTGTCTCCCAACATGCCAACACTATAAGATGGACTGAATGGATGATGGAAACTTAAATTCTGGATTCCTACAAAAAAGCAGCATCTCTATCCACTCAACAAGCTTAATTGGGGTGGGCAATTTGCATCCTACAAGCCTTCAGCCTCAATAGCATTTTATGGCCCCTGAAGGCACAACCCGAACCTCCAAGCAGGGCAGGGAAGTCTATTTTTCCTCCTGGATGCCTTTCTTCTTCCTCAGGTACTGTACCCATTGCAGATATTGGTGATCATCGTGATGACAGTCTTCCTATTCTTAACTCCTCAGAACAGTTCCTCCGAGTACATGCCACACCATTCTCTCAGGTTCTTCAGCCATAAAGTCCATCTATGTCCACGGCTTCTCTTCTCG
Organism: Bradypodion pumilum; assembly: GCA_035047305.1. Classification (NCBI taxonomy): domain Eukaryota; kingdom Metazoa; phylum Chordata; class Lepidosauria; order Squamata; family Chamaeleonidae; genus Bradypodion; species Bradypodion pumilum. The sequence continues at coordinate 262,618,133 of JAWDJD010000003.1, forward strand.
GGGATCTTTCCTTGCAGAGCGAGTTGGAGTACTCTATACTTTATTTTCTTCCTCATGATATGGCCAAGATATTGGAGCTTTCTTTGCTTAATGGTCTTAAAAAGTTCTTGTTCTTTATCCATTAGATGTACAAAAATATACTTGAGAATAAGCCAACCCGAATATAAGCCGAGGTACCTAATTTTGGCCTGAAAACCCAAGGAAAAAAATGACCCAGGTATAAGTCGAGGGTGAGAAATGCAGTAGCTGCTAGTGAGTTTCAATAATCAAAATACATGAAAATAAGGTAAAATTAATTAAATTATCAGCACATCTCAATTAGAGTTGCCATATATCACAGAAAACTGTGAACTTCACGTTTTGTAACTGTCCTGCCTGGTTCCATATAAAACATTGAAAATTCACGTTTTTCAAACCACTTGATTTGGAGGGGAAAATCACGTATTTTTCTTGCTCTTCTATTGGAACCACCAGCAGGTGGCAGCAGCAGCAGCTTGGTGAACAAGGAAGAAAGAGGGGAATGCGCATTTTACTTGTGTTGTTTCTGTAGCAGCATCCATTACACTAATACTGCATGGCAGAATGAGCTCCCATCTCTGTCCCAGCTACTGCAAACCTAGCAGTTTGAAAACAAGAAATGGCAAGTAAATAAATAGGGACCACTTCGGGGGGGAGGTAATCAGCATTCTGTGCTCTCCGGTATCTAGTCATGCCTGCCACATGACCATGGAAATGTCTGCTCCCATCTCTGTCCCAGCTCCTGCAAACTTAACAGTTTGAAAACAAGAAATGGAAAGTAGATAAATAGGGACTACTTCGGGGGAAAGTAAACAGCGTTGCGTGCGCTCCGGTGTCTAGTCATGCCTGACACACAACCACAGAAACATTTGCAGAAGCAGACAGTGCTGGCTCCTCGGCTTTGAAACAGAGATGAGCACTGAATACGACTGGCTTTCGAGCAAGGGAAACTTTGACTTCTGTCCCGTTTTTGTGGGAGGGAATTATGGTAACCCTAATCTCAATCCATCATAGTCTTGGGACTCTCATGGCCATTGACCCAAGTATAAGCCATGTCCCCTTTTGGGGGCTCATTTTTGGGGCTAAAAAACTTGGCTTATACTCAAGCATATACGGTAATACTTCTACGTTAGTCACATGGTCAACCCATTATATCCTTTGCAGCCATCTGTAGATCCACATTTCAAAAGCTTCAATTCTCTTTTCAATGCTTTAGTCAATGTCCAAGCTTCGACTCCATATAGCAACACTGGGAATAAATAACATCTCACTATTTGGATCTCTGTAGCAAGAGTTGGATCTCTACTGCATAACTAATGTTGCATTTTTATGAAGGTGGGTCTTGCTTTTTCTATATGTATTTTAATCACTACCTTGGGATCCCAGTTTTCATTTAACATACTCCCCAAATAGACAATTTTATCCACCTTTTCTATTCTTGTGTTCCTGCCATTAGCTTGCCTTGAGTTGGTGTTTGGCTTATAACCAGAAACTGTCAAACACTTTCCCTGGGTTATTATAAGGTAGTTTCTCTAAAGAGAGAGCAGACTTTATTAGGTATAAGTTATATCAGTTTTATTTGTGTGTTTTTATGTAAAGATAGTTTGGGCAAGCAATGGGGTTTATTGCATTCTGAATGAACTCGTCAAAAGGTGTTTTCATTTTGGCAGTTTCACGTCTGGCTTAGACATGGAAGAAGAATTGTATACTGCATTATATTGTATCATATTCTGTATTTATATATGTTGTTCTTTAGTGCATGATTTTAGTGTATTGTGAACTGCTCAGAGAGCAGCAACACTATATGGGTCAGTACAAAAATGGAAATAGCAAGCAAGCAAGATAAAAAACACTAATGTATGACAGGTTCATAGCCAAAACAGTTGTACTGAGGAGAAAAAATAAGGCATTTAAAGAATGCTCAAGGGAACCTTGACGACCATTTGAAGACTTCATTTGGTCCAGAATGCGGCTGCTCGGGTGGTGATGGGGTGTGGGCATTATGCGCGTGTCTCACAACTGCTTTGGGAGGTGCACTGGCTACCAATTTGTCTCCGGGTGCAATTCAAGGTGCTGGTCATTACCTTTCAAGCCCTACATGGTAGTGGGCCGGGGTACCTAAGAGACCATGTCGCCCCAAGATCGTCCGTCTGTCCAACCAGTGTGGACCGGAGGGGCTCTCTACTTCTACCAGCTGCTAGAGGGGCTCGCCTCTCTAGCACAAGAAGGAGGGCCTTCTCTGTGTCCGCACCAGCCCTATGGAACCTCCTGCCAGTTGAACTAAGGCTACAGTTGGAATTGCTGCCTTTTAGGAAAGAAATGAAAATCTGGCTGGTGGGGCAGGTGTGGGGCACTGATGGAGGAGTGACCCCCGCCTGCTTGTTGGTCTAACATAACAGAGTAATTCTCTCTCTTTCTAGTAAGTGTGGGTGGGTTTTTTTGTATTGTAAGCCGCCCAGAGTCCTTGTGAGCAGGCGGCTATAGAAATATGAAAATTAAATTAAATTAAATTAAACCTTATGATTTGCATAGGTACAAAAAAGTTATGAAAATACAATGGGGCTCTCACCCTCTTATAATTTAATTTAATTTAATACAATGCACTCTACATGGGGCTGCCCTTGACGACCATTCGGAGGCTACAGCTGGTCCAGAATGTGGCAGCCCGGGTGGTGATGGGGTGCGGGCATTATGCCTGCACCTCACCACTGCTTTGGGAACTGCACTGGTTGCCAGTTTGTCTCCAAGGTGCAATTCAAGGTGCTGGTTTTGACCTTTAAAGCCCTTCATGGTAGTGGGCCAGGTTACCTTAGAGACCGCATCACCCTAAGAACGTCTGTCCGTCTGACCAGAGCAGACCGGAGGGGCTCCCTAATTGTTCCATCAGCCAGAGGGGCCCACCTCTCTGGCACAAGAAAAAGGGCCTTCTCCATGTCTGCACCCACCCACTGGAACCTCCTGCTAACAGAGCTACGACATTTCCGGACGGAATTGCTACCTTTTAGGAAAGAATTTAAAACCTAGCTGGCGGGCCAAGTGTGGGGTGCAGGTGGAAGAGTAACCTCCATTGGGTGGCTGATATAGAAGCCTTTTCTCCCCCCCCATAGTGCCTTCAGTTCCTGCATCCCTTTTTTAGGGGATGGGTAGTTTTAATTGGTTTTAATTTGGTTTTAATTGTGATTGTGAACCACCCTGAGTCGGCCTTGGCCGAGTGGGCGGTATATAAATCTAACAATTAAATTAAATTAAATTAAACTCTTCTGAATAGGCCAAGGTCAATTAACATTTTCCATAGCCAAATGACACTTAGTGTCTGTTGGGGTAGTAGTGAGTGGATCATAGTAAAATAGAAGGGGTCTAGCTAGAATACTGAACTGCAGTTTTCATGTGGTCATCCTGTTTCTTAAGTTCAAGAGTGTGCTCCAGTCCTTATGTAATGAAGCAAAACTACTGATGTACTACTAGGGGATGGCACCCATAGGCTCAGTGGAGCCCTTGGGAGAAATGTATTCTGAATTGTGTGGAGCATCTCCCTGAAAAGAGGAGTCTCTTGCACACCTGGCAGGTGAAAAAAGAAAGTGGGCAGCACTAGCAGGCCTGTGCTTTCTTCCCTTCCTCTCATGTACTGATTACCCATGTACAAACACAGGAACAGGACCCAGCCCTATTCCTTCCGGCTTTCAGTTGCCAAGTACCACACCAATTGAACTACCTAGGATGCATTTATCAGTGAAATCTCTCCCCTGCTTATAAGAATATAAGAAGAGCTGTTCAGGATCAGACCACAGAGCCGCACCTATCCCATCATTCTGTCTCTGTATATCCAGCCAGATGACTCTATGAAGTGCAGAAGCAAGAACTGCTAGCAAGAGTGCCTTTCCACTTTATCCTCCATAAATCTGCCTAATCTACATTAAAACTATCCAAGTGGCCAGCAACCATGGCATCTTGTGGAAATGAATCTCTAATATGTGTCAAGTGGTCAAGTCCTTCATTTTGTCTCCTCTGCTGTCTCTTTATGTTCAAGTTGTATCACAGAGATGCGGTGGCATGTTTCCCAAAGGAAGGTCCTCCTTCTGGTCTCTCTAGCACCAGAAGGAGGGCCTTCTCAGTGTCTACTCCAGCCCTATGGAACCTCCTGCCAATTGAGCTGCATCTCCAGGCAGAGTTGCTGTCCTTCAGGAAAGGGCTAAAAACCTGGCTGGCAAAGCAGGTGTGGGGCACCAGTGATGTAGAGACCCCTGCCTGCTGGCTGATTTAGTAAGAACACTCTCTCCCTCTTTTAATCTATAGGGGTCGGAGTAATTTTTGGTGGCAGTTTTAATGGGGCTTTTATTGGTTTTTAAAATGTGATTGGTTTTATTTTCAGTGAGCCGCCCAGAGTCTTTGGAGTTGGGCGGCAATATAAATCAGAAAAATAAATAAATAAATAAATTTTGCTCCCAGATCCCAAACCTAGAAAAGTAGTAAGAAATTTGGTAGGAACCGTACCTCTAAGAGTTCTATCAAATATAATGTGGCTCAGAGAGATCTTCCTAAAGGCATTCACTTTCTTTCTTAAATATGACCATATATTAAAAAATCATAACATGCATTAGTCTGTTAAAAAGATAAAGCAAACCGTTTTTACTATGCTTATTTCTTTGCTTCACATAATTGTGACAAAATACCAAGATTTCCAAAGTGCTATCACACAGGACTGCAGTAGCTCAAGTGCCTAATACGTTGACTGGGAGGCGGAAGATCAGCAGTTCGATTCCCGAGTACTGTAGGACGGAATGAGCTCCCGTCTTTGTCCCAGCTCCTGCCAACCTAGCAGTTCGAAAGCAAGAAATTGCAAGTAGATAAATAGGGACCACTTCGGTGGGAAGGTAACAGCGTTCCGTGCGCTCCGGTGTCTAGTCATGCCTGCCACATGACCACGGAAACGTCTGCAGAAGCAGACAGCGCTGGCTCTTCGGCTTTGAAACAGAGATGAGCACTGCACCCTAGAGTCAGATACGACAGGCTTTCGAGCAAGGGAAACCTTTACCTTTACCTATCACACATTAACAACCAAACCACTCTATTAGGGTCTGTTGCTGATGCATCGCCATGAAACGACAGTATTTGCAGAACCCTGTGACTTTTCATAATGATAGGCCAGCCAAATAGCAAATAGATTTACAATGCATTTCCACTATTCTGAAACAGAAGAGCAAATTTTGTGCAATTTTTCTTAAATGTCAATGTTCTGCTATGAATACATTAGATTCTTGTTCAGCTGGAGTATGTATCATTAGCCTTCTAGCAAGTAGATAGTCTTTCCCCCTTTCTTTGAAGTAAAACAAACTGAAAGTCATTTCCCCTCTTTTCTTTCTCCTGTGTTTGTTTAGCATTTTATCTGTTTCCTTAAATGGTCTGTGGTTTTAACATGCATCACATTCATCAGATTCTTTCTTAGTTAATAAAGAGGGGCAGGGAAAGGGGAAGGTAGATTCTTTAGGTGCAATCCTGCCCTCTAGTGTCTAGTTTTGCATAGGAAATATAATGCAAACCTGCTTTTAATTGTTCTTCCAAATACTGTATATAACAATTAAGGAAATGGGCATTTATTCTAAAAATGCAATTCAAGGCAAAATGAAATGCTTTCCTGAAATTTATCTCACAGAAACATACCTCCACCTTTAAAACTCCTAGAACAGTTCCTGGCTGTCAATTTCCCCTGTTCAGGGGCAATATTGCTAACTTGATCTTTCATAACATGTACAGAGTTTTCCATTCTGATGACAGATAATTCGATCTTACAGTTATCTGTGTGATCTCTGAACAACAACTTCAGAGCATCCACACATTTGAAACTGGCAAGTGTAAATAAAATGTGACTTTTAAAAAAGTAATTTGGAAAATTTGTTGGCAATAGCCGGTGTAGCCACTGCCTGTTATTTCCCCAGTGGTTAGCAGACTTTGACTTAAGTAAGTGATTCTTATGATGTTGGTGTTCTGGATAGTGCCTAGTCATATTGTGGCCCTTAACTATACTAGTGATAATGTTATAGTAATTTTTAAGATGGTCACTTAATAGGCCATTCTTTAATAACTTTCACAGCTACTACTAAGGCTTTAAGCTTGTATTCCAAAGATGATATAGGGAAATTCCATGAGCCATTGTAAAGTATTAGAGGTCCAGAATGTACTATATGTTGTAGTAAGAATGCTTCAGCATAATAAAGGTCAGACTGACTGAAAACAATCCAAGTAGGATTGCAATTTCTGTTATTTTCTTTCCAGATAGTTGAATGTGTTGTGTATTGTGGCGGACTAGCACATCCTGATCCTTTCTATTTAGAAGCCAAGAAATTCCATCATTTCACAGTTGGAGGAAATTCTCGGCTGTACTACGAGGCAGCAATATCTGAGGGCTTTTTGTGTGTGTGCTACTACACATTGTTGAACAACATAAACTGTATGCATTCATGCACACTGTAACATCCTGGGCTACATCTAAGTTTTGGCCAAACTAGAGTTGGCCAATGAAATCAGTGGGATGTGTGGTAGTGTTACCTAACAACTCACATTCATTTCATGGGGTTATTTTATTTGTGACTGAGATTGGCTTTAGATTTAGAAGATGAGCAAAGCAAAACAATCACACTTATATACCACCCCATAGCACTTAGTGCTCTCTATGTGCGGTTCACAGGTTACTTAGCATTTTGCCTCCAACATGCTGGGTACTCATTTTATCGACCTTGGAAGGACAGAAGCCAAGGCTGAGTCAACCTTGAACCTTGGTCAGGATCAAACTCACTACCTTTTAGGTTGCAGTACAGCAGTTTTAACCACTGTGCCATCAGGGCTCCTGAAGCAAGTTGGATAATAATAATTTCATGTCAGAAAGGATTTTTCCTGAAGAAACTCTGCTCAGGGGATGCATAAATGAGGCTCCTATCCTGTCCCCAAGATCTTCTCCCACCTATTTATCTACTTGCAATTTCTTGCTTTTGATCTGCTAGATTGGCAGGACCTGGGACAGAGATGTCATAAAGTGCCCAGGTCTCGAACTGCTGACTTACCAGCCTTCCAGCTAACAAGGTAAGCTTCTTAACCACTAAGGCACCTCAGTGGGATGAATTAATTGATCATAACAATTTTCTGTAAAAAGAATGAAAGAAATCCCTAAGAACATCATTCACTCAACTGGATCAATTACCTTGCCCGCTTAATTTATTCAACACAGAGGGGGCAGCTGGAGGCCTTGGATGCTCCTACATATATGTGATATATTTCAAGCTCCTATGGGTCAACAGATATTATAGCTGCTGTTAAATCAGCTGCCAAAGACGCACCACAAATGCAGGGGAATCTCCGAAGCCTAAGACTCTGTTGAAGGACTTTAGAAAGGGTGAACAGATCTTCACTTAACATCACTGTCACCAGCAAAATAGAGCACTGGTGGGGAGGGTACCCTGTAGAATAGGAGGGCCACAATATGAATCTCAGTCTTAGGAAAGGCCTAGATATCTCTATTTGTTGAGCCATTTCAGATGTCAGAAAACCTGTGCTCTGAAGTGTAATGCAAGTGGTTTTAATACATAGTTGCTTTGTTTCTTTAGACCAGATTTATTTTCTTAGACCAGATCCTGTGTTCAAACACTTCTCTAGCACACCCACAACTATTAGTTAAGATGCTGAACTTGATGACTGGGAAGTCGGAAGGTCAGTATTTCCAAACCTGAGTGCTGTGGGCACCCATCTCTGTCCCAGCTTCTGCAAACCTAGGAGTTTGAAAGCCAGAAATTACAAGTAGATGAATATGTACCACTTAGGTAGGAAGGTAAACAGTGTTCTGTGTACTCTGGTGTCTAAGCATACCTGCCACATTTCCACTGAAATATCTGCAGATACAGACAGCGCTGGCTCTTTGACTATAAATGGAGATGAGCACTGAACCCTAGAGATGGATACGATTGGCTTTCAAGCAAGGGTGACCTTTACCTTTCAAGGCTCATAATGCACTCCCATGTTTACTGTCTCATTTGTGCTCGCTCGATCACTTTCTCACACATACACACACACAAAGCCAGAACACAAAAGAGGTTACGCTTCATGCTGCTAGAAATCCAGACATTCAATTTTTTAAAAGAGAACTGACATTGCATTGCCTGTGCAATGGACCAGTCATTGAACAACCATCTTTTGGAATTATCATCTTTTAATAGCAGGGCGAGAATCCTGAAGCCAAACAATTCTTCAACTGTCAGAGCTGATTGTCTCTTTCAAATATTTCCTGTGAACCAGCCACAAGAAATATGTCTTCTGAATCACTATTCATAGAAATTATTTTAATCTTCAAAAACACTATCATTTTGAGAGATTATCTATGGTCCAATGTAATTGTAGTTTTCATCTAATAGCAGGCTTAATAGCTGAATAAAGGAACCCGGAGGTGATGGTGATATAGTCTTCTTTTCTTAAGGCTAAACATGGAAGATAGTGGTATTTTTGAACCATAATCAGGCATGCAATGGCATCCTTGTTGATCCATCTAATCTTTCTCACACTAGGTCAGGTGAAAGGACCAATGGAAAAATCTATACCTATAAAAGAGAAATGTTCCTGTGTGGGTCCAGAATATGAATCCACACCCCTTAACTGTCTCCGTCCACACTGTGCACACACTTACCTGGCACGGGAGAGAAGGTCAACGTCGGGGTCTGGACCACCATGGGGGGCCCTGCGCCCCACAAAACAGAGAAAACAAAAAAACTACAACCCCAGTAGCCAGTATGACATGCCGCAACCAGTTGTGAAGGATGAAATGTGCACGGAGGGGGTGAGGCAATGACCATGCAGACAAAACACCAATGGTCGCTGCACATGCAGGGAGCAGCCATGGGGAATTCAAATGCCCCTCCCCAGAGAGAGAGAGTGACCACTGCTGGGAGCGCCAGGACCACGCCGGCCAGAAACAGCAGTGCAGAAAGGGTTAACCGCCATTTGCAGAGGCCCAGATGGGCACGACGATGCTGGGTGTGAGGGTGGCGGAGGACGCAGGCAGCACCCTACAAAGTGAAAAAACAACAAAAACTACAACCCCCAGCATCCCCTGTGGCCCGCTTCAGCCAATCGGGAGCCCAGTCCGAGCGTGAGAGAGAGGCAGGACAACAGATGAGCATGCAGAAGTGGCATGGCCATGGATGTACGGGCACCAGCCCAACAGCCGCCGTGCTGGGCAAAAGGTGCCCCGATTCAGCAGAAGAAGAGAAAGAGAGGGGGTAAGAGCGGGGCACAGCGAGAGGAATGACAAGGATTAGGAGATGGGCCCCCATGGCCCGGGCTTGCCGGCAGAACCAATTAACTCTGGCAAGCCTCCTATACAGCCTTTCAATGGCTCCATAGGCACCTCCGCAAGGCCCTCCTTGGCCTGCTGAACAGGGGGAGGGGGCGGGATCTGGAGGAGAAAAGTCTGGCTGGGGGAAGGGAAAAACGGCAGCTGCTGGGGGGCAGGGGGCCCCTGAACAGCCATGCTCCCCCATCCCCACCTTGCCACCAAACCCCCTCCTCTCCGACCTACTTCCTGCCTGGCCAGCTGACTCAATCCCTCACAGCAATTCCTTTCATCCTCCCCCTTCTTTCAGCACAACTCGTGATGGAGATCATGGTGGAGAAACAGAAGGACTTCCTGGGGAGGTTGGAATGCATACCCGCTCCACCCCCTCTCTCGGTGTGTGTGTGTGTGTGTGTGTGTGTGTGTGACAGAGAAAGAGAGACAGAGAGAGGGAGGGAGGGAGGGGAGAATCAAGGTCAGAGTGTGATGGGGGGCAATACAACACAATTTAACCACAATGTTGCATTGTGGCCCTAAGCTAGTACTAAATAAAAAACAATAAAAGAACACTGACACTGATCTGAAAAAGCTGTTCGCTGTACGAGTATGATCCTAAAGGAACGAATGCCAAACCACGACACCTTGCCCCAATGAAGACTTCACTCCCATTGTGACCAGAACATGCCCTCCAGAGAACACATATAAGCAATCACACAAGCCAAAAAGACAATGTGAGCAAAAATACTTCGATAAACAAACAAGTGGGTAGGTAAGCGGGTATGCAGACAGACAGGTAATATCTCACATCAGCAGGCACGTTCTTCATGAATGCTATATGGACAACAGAAACAGATGCATTTCTTCCATCATGTATGCAAAATAACTCAAAATAACTAGTACCGTAATTGCGGATATATATGGATGCCCTCCCTATACATGTACCTGATCCTTATGGTTTCTATTGTACTTTTTTAAAAAACAGAAACATTCTACAAAAATCTGTGGCCCTTGTGGAGAAACTGTGGAGGAAACTGAAATCCATCTAGAAAATTCTGGCTTATTCATGAGTACCTGGTAAAAGCTAGCTGAACAGACTGGGAGTCATAGTGTGTCAAGGAGGAAAACACCTATAACATATCTTGTTAGAGAGAACATAAAAAAAACCAAAAGAGAAACACCATCACAAAAGGACATGAAAGCCAATTTGCTACCACCCTGGAGTCATACAAATTGTGTGGGGATTACAGCTGTGTGGAAGGAGAGTGGTATAAAGAGCTCTTTCACTTAAAAGGTGGGGGGGTAGGCTGGATACCACCTCCACCGCTGCCACAGTTCCTGGCCTAGGCTGGGATGAAGAGGCTTTCCCCAGCCACCCCGCCTGCCAGGACACTCACCCCCCCTCGGACTTAAAAGGCAGGGGGTAGGTTGGATGCCACCACCACCGCTGCCATGCTTCCTGGCCCCAGCTGGGGCAAAGAGGCTCTCCCCGGCCACCCCACCTGCTGGGACGCTCAGGGCCCACCCCGCCCCCCTCAGAATTAAAAGGCGGGGGTAGGCTTGATTTCTGTGCTTCATCCCAGCCTAGGCCAGGAACTGTGGCAGCGGTGGAGGTGGTATCCAGCCTACCCCCCACCTTTTAAGTGAAAGAGCTCTTTATACCACTCTCCTTCCACACAGCTGTAATCCCCACACAATTTGTATGGGATAGATAGATAGTTGTTCTATTATATTATAGCATACTGTATTGTATTTTGAGATTTTGATTGTATTGCTTTGTGATACTTATTTTTGATGGCTATTGAATATTGTACTGTATATCTTGATTTGGAATAATTGCATTGTATTTATTTTTTATTGCTGTGTTTGTTATTTCTATGTAATGTTTTACATATTGTGAGAAGGCTTTCTTTTGTTGAAGAAAGCTTTCCTTTTCCTATGTTGTAGGCCGCTTTGAGTGGCACACATGCCAGGAAAGCGGGATATAAATAAAACATTATTATTATTATTATTATTATTATTATTATTATTATTATTATTATTATTATTATTATTATTATTATTATTATTATTATTATTATTATTATTATTATTATTATTATTATTATTATTATTATTATTATTATTATTATTATTATTAAACATTCGTGTGGATCCTAATGTTTATTTGAAATGTCTGGAATGGTTGATTTGATGTATAAAAGGAGGCCTTTCGAAACCCTTTAAACTTTTGCCTTTTTTGTTGCTATTTTTAATAAAACATATAAGTCTTTTCAAACACCTGTCTGGGTTTTTGACTCAAAGGGTTTGTGGTACTAAAACCAGGTATTTGTCTTAACACCTACTGGGAATGTTAGTATTCATGTGGGTAGATTGGCAGCTGTAGCTTGCAAAGTACCATATTTGCTGATGTACAGTAAAACCCTGGGTTACAACCACCTCAGTTTAAGTTTGCTCCGGTTTACAATGGCAAATCCTATGGAAATGCTGTCCCAGTTTACAAATTTTTAATGTATTTGTTTCCGTTTACAACTATCAATTCAGTGGCTGCTCCTGACTGCTAGGAACCGGGTAAAGGGCAGCTTCCAAAGGAGCCATTGTGCCCAGCCGATCCCACCCTCCCTGCCTCTTGATGGTCAGCAGGGTTGGGATAAGGTGGAAACGGGGTTAAAGGATCCTTCATTTCCCCCCCCCCTCCCAATTTCTATGGCTGGTGGTGGGATGGTGGGGAAAATGGATTCAAAGAATCCTCCATGGTAGTGGGCTAGGATACCTAAAAGACCGCATCGTCCCAAGAGTGTCTGTCCATCCAACCAGAGTGGACCGGAGGGGCTCCCTAATTGTTCCATCTGCCAGAGGGGCTTTTCTGTGTCTGCACTGGCCTTGTGGAACCTCCTGCCAGTAGAGTTGCAGGAGCAGACGGAGCTGCTGCCTTTCAGAAGAGAATTAAAAACTTGGTTGGCGGGGCAGGTGTGGGGCTCGGATGGAAGAGTGGCCCCCGCCTGTTGGCTTATAAAATGAGGCCTCCCCATCTTTTTAATGCGGGCAGTTTTAATGTGGTTAGTTTTAATAGGTGGGTGGGTATGTTGGGGTTTTAATTGTTCTTAATATGTATGTTTTAATCCTATTGTGAGCCACCCTGAGTCGGGTTCGCCTGATTGGGCGGCATAGAAATTTGAGCAATAAATAAATAATAAATAATAATAACCCACTCTCCCCGGCTGATGGTAGGATGGTAGGGAAAATGGATTCAAAGAATCCTCCATTTACACACACACACACACACACACACACACCACTCTTCTTGGCTGGCAGTGGGATGGTGGGGAAACAGGCTTCAAAGGAGCCCTCCCCCCCCCCCATCCCAGTCTCCTTGGCTCCTGGAGTTAAATTTGGAAATTCATGAAAAAAAATGTAGAATATTATTTTTTCCTTTAAAATGTGTATAAAAATGGGGTGCATCTTATACTCCGATGCATCTTATACACCGGCAAATATGGTACGTGCATTGGTTCTAAGTGCCTAGCCTTTTTTGGATTTTTTTGACTCCCTAGAAGCAATGCCAAATTTGGGCAGACTGGAGTGTTGGTAGGATCTGGACCCTAATTGGTTGCATAGTCTTCACCACAACAGATTCTCCCCTGGGCTAACCCACTCCAAAAGTGTGATTGTATGGCTGAGTAGCTAAAGAGGAAATTTCCTGATCCCAGAAATCTATCACAGCCATTAATGAATGTATCTCTTCTGTTTTCTTTATCACAAACTTCCTTGTATGTGTACAGGTCTTTGTGGGTTTTTTCCTTACTACTAGTAAAAGATCTCCAGCTGCTGAGGGCCTGAACTGACAAAAAAAAATCAAAAATAATCCAACTTAATAATAGTGAAGCCTTTGTTCTCAGAGAGAGAAAAACAGTGGGATAATTGGAAAGGAAAAGGGGAATGGTGTTTTTATATTTAGGAATGATAAAACTGGACTTATTTCTACAGAAAAGCCTGAATAAAATCATCTCACTCAGTGATATTAAATACCAATTAATATTACTTCAGCAAAACTCAGTTTTCACAAAGCAAAGCTTTGCCTACTAATCTTCTACAGATGTGAATAATAAACTACAGGAGTACCTAAGGCACTAGTAAGTTTTAAATCTCAATTAGTGCGCAATACTCAGTTAGTGAATTTAGTATTAGTGCAATTTTGAATTCACTAATTACATATGCAGCTGTGTAGAATTTCCCACATTGATGCACCAAAAGGTGAGATAGTCATGTTGGTACAAAACAAAAACACATATTAGTAAAGGTAAAGGTTTCCCTTGCTCGAATGCCAGTTGTATCCGACTCTAGGGTGCAGTGCTCATCTCTGTTTCTAAGCCGAAGAGCCAGCGCTGTCTGCTTCTGCAGATGTTTCCGTGGTCATGTGGCAGGCATGACTAGACACTGGAGAACACGGAACGCTGTTACCTTCCCACCGAAGTGGTCCCTATTTATCTACTTGCAATTTCTTGCTTTCGAACTGCTAGGTTGGCAGGAGCTGGGATGAAGACGGGAGCTCATTTCCGTCCTGCAGTACTCGGGAATCGAACTGCTGACCTTCCGCTTCCCAGTCAGCATCTTAGCGACTTGAGCCACTGCAGTACAAAAAAGTAAGAAAGAAAATACAAAAAGCACAAATATGGAAGTTTTCAAGAGAACACTCTCTTCATCAGTGGAGGCAAGAGAAGATTGGATGTGAAGGACTTGTTGCCTCCATGTTGTTGCATAATTTTGATGTTCTGGTAGAACACAAAGCAGCCGGCATAACAGGGCTAAACCGTTTATTAGGCAGTCAGAACATGGAGGACAGTAATGCAGCACTGCTCATTATAAACACTCAGAAATGGATACATTTGGGTGGGAAGAGGCAGGAAGGGAGAGGAGTAACTTGGAGGTTGTCAGACCAGAGTGAAAACTGTACAGACTACATAGTTTAGGCTGGAACGCAGTCTCGCGATATTTACAAGACCAAGAAAAAGGAGACAAAATGGAGGATCATAATGCTCCTAAATAGTTCACAAATGTTACAGCATAAATTGTATTCAAACACAACAATAATGTAATGTAAGAGGGTTTGCTGCAGACAAAGGGCTGATAATGATGCTGAATATCCCCTGATGCAATCACCACCGGCTCACTTGGATCCAGAAATCCAAAAGCCTTTGCCCTTCCATCTCTGCTCTAACCATACAGGTTTGAGTTCGCAGTGTAAGATGGGAATTATTCTTCTGCCTCATAGTCAAAAGTAGCTGAAAACTAACAACTGTAATTATCTCTATACTGAAGAATTTTCTCTTTCCTTTTTGTCACTGAATCTCCAAGCAAAATTTAGCAAGTATTGTACTTTACTTTTGCTTCATGTCAATATGTCTTTTACTCCTCAAATATATATGGTGCTAATCTATTTGTAATTCAGATCAGTGGCTGCAGTTTTTTCTGTCTTGATCAGAGGTGGCGAACTTATGGCACGCATGCCAGAGGGGACACTCAGAGCCTTCTCTGTGAACATGCATGCTGTTGCCCCAGCACAGAGTTCACCCCACCCCTGTGCCCAGCAGCCCAATGGGAGCGCTTCCTTTCTCCTCCAGCACAGATGTTGCCCCACCCCTCAGCCCAAAAGCCCAAAGGGAGTGCTTCCTCCCACACACACATGCACAATGGGTTTTGGGTTACAGTTTGGGCACTTGGTCTCTAGATGGTTCACAATCAATGGTCAAGATGATACTTACAGCCTTCTGCAACACCCCATCTACCTTTTTCCTGGCCTTCAGTAAATCTTCTGTGCCACAGCACATAGGGATATGACAAGTACAGGACTAAGCTGCAGATACCATCAGTGAAAGCTCTATCTGCTAGAACCATGGCATCCACTGGATCAGTGTCATCACAGTGAACTGGGTTTGATCTGTTCACTACTACAGATGTTTATCTTCCAGTTCTTGAGGAATCCATGCATCCAACATCAGCTCATATAGCCTTCCTGTTGCAAAAAGTAAAGTCTACACGAAGCAACTGAAGAGCTGAACTTTGTCCTTTGGAGTTCAACTTTTTTTGATTGTTGAGAATGAGAAAATCTCAAGGAGCTAAAGAAGGTAATCATTTAAATCTAAAGAGAAGCATGTGCTGTGTTTCTTCTAATGAACTTAATAAGAGAATGATTTAAAAATTAGTCTTTATTGCATTATTTTTTATTTTTAAAATCCTTGCCTGGAATTGCTTCTATTAGTATATTTTTTAAAATGACAATTCTTCTACCAAGAGAAAGAACATTCATATGGGTATTATCTGCAAATGAAAATTAATTCAGAAGAAAGACAAATTCATTTAGTTAAAGATTTTTTTCTTTTTTTTCTTTTTTGTACCCATCCATGTTTCCTGTCTATGGCTTCCATATAAGGGTGTTGAGAAATAGTTGTCAAATATAATTATCATGGAGACAGATTTACCTAGAGATATGGCTGTGAGAGCTGGACCATAAGAAAGGCTGAGCACAGAAGAATAGATGCCTTCAAACTGTGGTGCTGGAGAAGACTCTTGAGATTCCCCTGGACTACAAGGAGATCAAAATCAGTCAATCCTAAAAGAAATCAACCATGACTGCTCCTTGGAGGGACAAATGCTGAAGCTGAAGCTCAAATACTTTGGCCACCAAATGAGAAGAAAGGACTCTGGAGAAGGCCCTGATGCTAGGAAAGATTGAAGGCAAAAAGAGAAGGGGGTGGCAGAGGATGAGATGGTTAGACAATATAATTGATACAGTGGGTGTAGATCTGTGTAGACTGTGGAGGATGGCAGATGACAAAGGAGCCTGGCATGCTGTGGTTCATGGGGTCACAAAGGGTCACACTTGGCCATGCGACTGAACAAGAACAGTCTAATTTAAGGCTTTCATTTGGTCGCTCAGAAGTTATATTTGATGAAAAGTATGCCTTTTAAAATAATACATTATTTACATTTCAAAATCCCTTTATAGCTTACACAAATGAGTAAACTGTATTGTTTCCATAGGAACAGGAAAGAAGTTGAAGCATATATAGTTTCCTGCTAGCGATGAGTTTTATGGGTTAATTAAAGATAATTACTCATTACCATGGTCAGCTTGCTAAATCCACATACTGTATTTCCAACTTTAATTATTTAAGACACATTAATTATTTAAACCTTTTTGTTTCATTCAAGGAAGTTATTAGAAGCCAACTGTGGTTATTAGGCTTGGCAGACAGAGCAAAGTGCAGCCCCAAGAGGGTAAACTATATGAGGAGACAGAGCTGATCTACTGTATGATGACGTCTATGGATTACTGAAGAGATGTGGGAAAGCATGGTTTTCAAAATCAAATATACAAATAAAAAGTGTATTACCTTTCTTTGCTCTCTAGTGTATTTACTGAGTTGAATATGAAAACGTTATTTCTGAGATACAGCTCCCAGAACCCTATTCAATGACCTCTGTGCTAGAGGGATTCAGAGAGCTGTAGTCCAAAACATTAGTTTCTTTGAGGCCATGAATGTTACAGCCAAATTTCTGAAAAATTTGCCAAACCTGAAAAAAAGCACAGTACAGTACAATGAAATCTGTTACTTAGTGTCTAGTCCAGGGGTCAGCAACCATGGCTCTCCAGGTGTTCTTGGACTTCAATTTCCAGAAGCCTAAGTCTGCATACCTGCTGATCAGGGCTTCTGGAAATTGAAGTCCAAGAACATCTGGAGAGCCAAGTTTGCTGACCCCTGGTCTAGTCACTGAATAGGTCCACTGAATCAACAGCATTTACAGAGAAGTTGACCCATCAAATCCTCCCAATTCAATGGTCCTAATGTAATTGTGACTTATTCTAAAGAACATGATTTCAGACAACAGTAAGTAAATGGCGCTCTCCAAATCGTACTCTGAGAGCTAACAGAGGCAATAAAACATTATGTAACTGTTACATGAGTGAGCAGCAGTCTTCTCCATTTCAGTCACATTTGTTCACATGTATTCAGGATGGTCTGAACATGCATAACTGAACAGTATATTTAATTGAAAGACTGGTTGAAGAGTGGGTAAATACTCAATATTTCTTTTTCTAAAATCTCTTATACCATGTGTAACATTTTATTAATAGCCTAACTTAATTGCTAATTTTAAGCAGTGGTCATTTGAAAATATACAATGGTCAGAATCCTATGCTAATTTACACTTGTGCAAGGAAAATCGCTAAGCTTTGGTGGCAAATTGTCACACATTAACCATGTGTTTCTAGGCACATGCCAAATCACATAGTTGGACATGCACTCAAGAACACAACTAGTACCTCATTAATTAGTATTGATTTGCCACCAAGAATTATACAACATTGCTCCCAGAAGCAAAGATGGGCAACAGGATCCTGCCCTCTGTATCTGAAAACACAGGATGTATTATAAATATACTTGGAATGGTGTTGTGTATGTAGCTTTAATTATTGCCATAATGTTGTGTAATTGTTATTATGGGATCTGTGTGTGTTATTATGGGATCAAGGTGATCCTTCATTTTGTCTTCTTCTTGGTTACTGAACTATTGTGGGACTTGCGTTCCCGCACTTTCTAACAAGACACATGAAGTCTTCACTCAGGTCCGGTAACCCCACAATCATCCCACTCCTCTCCTAACCAATCATATTGTTTCCTGCCCAAATGTATCCATTGTACAGTGTATATAAAGAGCTGTTGCACCATTGCTGTTTATGTTCGGTTTGCTTACAATAAAGCTGTGTTTGGCCCTTTCATGCTGGCTGCTTCTCTTCAATTCCCAAACATAAAAAATGGTCAGAAGATATATAATGAATTCATGATCTGTATTTATATATGTATACTACCTCCAAAATATACACTTTCCTAATTAAGGCTGTGATTAGACAATCAAATACAGTGGGATTTGTGGCAGTTATAGTACAGGTTGATTCAACATTTTTTTTCCTGATCACATGATGAAAAGGCGAATTCAAATTGACCAAGTTCTTTTTACTCCCAATGTGCCTTTTTTTCTCTATTGTTGTAGATGCCTACTTTTCCAAACAAGGATTCAAACAGACTTTTTCTTCTGTGATTAGCTGATTTGTTATTTCCAAAATGGAGGGGGACATGTCTGTGGGTGGTACTTTAGTGGCATAGATAATTGGGATGTGATGCCCAGCACTTTGATAATATACAACTCCTCGTCCTTTCCCCACAATTTTATTTGTTTACCTATATGAGATTAGTGTTAGATCACCTCACCATCTTCTCACTGATCCTGATATACTAGTATAGTGCTAGATCAGCTCCGGACAAGAATACCCCCCCCCAAAAAAAATACAAATGAAACAGCAACAACCCAGATGAAATAAAAGATGTTCCTGTGATATGTAGTATTTCTGTACACAATAAAGAGAACTTTGGAATGTTATCATCTCTTCCAGAACACTACACAGCCCTTTCAAAACCAAGCTTCTTGAAAGCAAACCATCAAAGGATTGGCACAGGCAGGTCTATATTAATGAAGGAAAGAAAGGGGGATGTAGGCTAAAATGGAAATTGCATCACATTGAATGTGAACACTGAATTACTGAATTAATGGGAAGCCCCTGTGTGATCACTGATTGTGAATTCAGCTGTAATACAGGCTATGAATCAAATTGCAGCAGAGCCAAATTGAAGCAATTTAACACGCTACCTCAAAGTGGAGGGGAAAGACTCCTCCCTGATGTCACATAAAATTGCCCAGCAAGCAATACTTTTACATAGGGACCAAGGACAACTTTGAAGGGCATACAACAGAACAGCTCAAAGCACAGGAAGTTGTTGTATAACAGGTGATTTGTTCATCTAGCCCAGTGATTGCGAATTTTGGCACTCCAGGTGTTATTGAACTGCAATTACCAGAAGCCCAAGTCAGCACTCCTGCTGATCAGGGCTTCTGGGAATTAAAGTTCAAGAACACCTGGAGTGCCAAGGTTCACCATCACTGATCTAGCCCTACACTGTCTATTGTCGCTGCCTCCGGTCTCCTCTGAGGGTGAGACAGAGAGGCCCCCGCAGCGCCGGACACCGGGAGCAACACCACCGCCGGTGTCCTGGGCCCCCTTCCCTCGGCAGGGGTTTAAAAAGACCATTGAGGCAGCAGGACTGCCGTCACTGCCTCCGGTCTCCTCTGCGGGTGAGGCGGAGTGGCCCTCGCAGTGCCAGACACCGGGAGCAACACCACTGCCGGCATCCTGGGCCCCGTGCCCCCCTCAGCGGGGGTTTAAAAGACTTTTGTCACTGCCACTGTTGTACCCTATTGCACTGTATTATTGTATTTTGTGTGCTGTATATTGGTTTTTTGTTATATTGTATTTTCATTGACATGTTGTAGGCTGCCCTGAGTCGACCTGTGCTGATTAAGGTGGGATATAAATTTATTATTATTATTATTATTATTATTATTATTATTATTATTATTATTATTATTATTATTATTATTATTATTATTATTATTATTATTATTATTATTATTATTATTATTATTATTATTATTATTATTATTATTATTATTATTATTATTATCATCAGGGTCCAGGCAAATGGCCTTCTCATCACTTGCTACCTGATCTTAAGTTGCCAATGGTTGGTTTACAATTCTGCTCTACCACTAAGTTACAGCACACACATACAACCCCAATGTTTCTACAAGAAAAATAATCAGAAATGGAGTTTAAGGGGAAGGGAGCATACTCTACAACAAATGCTGTTGTTGTTTGTATGTATACTGCCCAGAGTGGGAAATATCTAAGGTGAGTGGTATAAAAATGTAATAAATAAATAAATGCTGTCATCAGCCCACTTCACACTGTTAAAAGTCCATGTTTAGGTTACTGAACATTTTTGTCTCAGCAGACATATTCCAGCATCTAAAATGGATACAGTATTCCATTTTGACAACAGTAGACATATTTACCACATTCCAATTCTGTTTGGAATCCAACCTCAGAGAGTTCTCTCTACTTAACGTTTGTATGTTTGCACATACATGCGCATGTGTGTGTGTTTTCCAGCTGTGCAGATTTGACACAAATTCTTCTCTGAGGTTTGAGCTGATAAAAATACCAGTGGCCAACACAGTGAAGCTTTTCATTCGTCTTGGTTCTGCCAGACTTGACACCACATTCAGTTTATATCTGTGCTACCCCAGTGAGAATGTTGACCTCTCGGTACTGTAGCTTGTTTAAAACACAAACATACAACACAAAGCCTTGTTTTAAAATCTGGTTTTTCAGAATTCTCTGTGGTTCTTTTCTATGAAAGAACAACATGTGGCCCCAGATTTAAAAGCACATTTTCATTCACATCTTTCTTTGACTCTTCCCTAAATGTTATGCTTTTCTTCTTACATATCACTCTTCTTCTGACAAATCACTGTATCATTCTTCTTACAAATCACATATATTTTTAAAGGGATAAGACAGAGGTGCCCAAACTATGGCCTGGGGGCCGGATCCGGCCTCGAGGCCATAGTGACAAGCCCCTGAACCACATGACTGGCCCATGGCCAAAAAGGTTTGGGCACCCCTGGGAGAAGAGGTTAGCGCACAGTGTTAAAACTTATTTAAAAAGTAATATCACCTTGTTTTCCCATAGTGTTAATTATATTCAGTGTTATGAATTTGCATATCGTATAAATATTAAAGTTTTACATGAGTTTGTCGTTGACAAAGGAAAGCGGTATATAAGTTCAAATATAATAATAATAATAATAATAATAATAATAATAATAATAATAATAATAATAATAATAATAATAATAATAATAATAATAATAATAATAATAATAATAATAATAATAATAATAATAATAATAATAATAATAATAATGTTAGTAGAGGAAAATAGGTACAAAGGTTACTGCTGGAAAACTGACAAGCATGCACACAATTGTACATTGTTCAAAGTTATCACCTCCCCCTTTTGTACAATGTATTCAGTTTCACCATCACCAATTTGTAATCTATTGATTTATTCTAACATAACGCTTCTTGCTTCTGTAGTTTTCAGGTTAATGCAAGTCTCTTTAATGTCACAATGGAACTAGATGTAGCCATTAACATGGTTAGGTTTGTTCTGGGCAAGAACTGTGTCAAGACGGAGAGCAATAAAACATACGTACAGAAGTTACATCTGAGAAACATCTCAGAATTTGTATATTTTTGGAAAGCACAATTCTGAAGATTCAATCTTCTTCATGATGGCTTCCAGTGGTTCCCAGTTCCCCCATGGCACACAAATACAGATCCAAAACACGGATCCTCATCATTTTTGCAAGAAATCATCCCCCCCTCCCCATTAAATCATGGGTTGGTCTGTTCTGTGATTTGATGGAGGTTTTGTTAACATTTCATGCAACATAGGGAAAATCCTTGGAGTCTCATGGTTTGGTATCCATGACACCCTTTCAGTCTGAAATGTATTTGCATTCCTGCAAAGCTTTGGACCTCTGTGTTGGACAATAATGGTTGAAATCCTATTTCCCAGTACATTAAGTCACACTAGAGTCAATCCATTCAATGAGTGGGAATTTGGTGAGTCAACTCATCTAGAACAGGGGTCAGCAACCTACAGCACGTGGGCCGAATCTGGCCTGCGGTGCCAAATAATCCAGTCCCCACTCTTGCTCCAGTCGCCACTGCCACTGTCGGAAGCAGCCACAGACATGTTTATGACAGCTGTAAACACATTTACAACAGCTATGGACGTGTTTATGGCAACATTTATGGCTGGAGGGGTGGCACCAGTCTGGCCCCCTCAACTGTCTGAAGGAGCGTGACCCGACCCACGACATAAAAAGGTTGGTGACTCCTTCTCTAGAAGATCCATTGATTCAAATGGGCCTATTCTAGCTGCAACTTACTATGCTACGTAGCATTTACTGAACTAGATGTGACAGTAAATACATCTGCAGTGCCATGATTTTTTTAAAAATTGTCAACAGCCTGTTAATATGCCACTTTTCTTTTATGTTAGTCACACAAATCCTCCCTTCTAATATGTGCTAATGTAATTAGGGCAGTGAAGTGGCAAAAAAATAAGTTGATACTATCATTGTGTTTTTCATCTTAGCAATAATTATAGTTTGTTAGCAGAAGTATTCCACAAACATGGTCCATCCACTTTGTTAGCAGTGAGCTGTCTGTTAAATTAAGTTTCCCCAACTATTGTGCCTAACCAGAAATGACAGATGTTTCAGCCAAATGACTATAAAGTCCTACTTGACTGATCTTTGATATGTTTTGTTTCCCCGTCTACAGAGTGGTTTCCCGCCTTCAGCCCCAACAGCATAATTTTGGTTTGGGTGCAATTCAAGTACATAGCCATAATAATACTCTAGCATCCAGACCCATAATCCAAACATGATCATGTTTCTTCAACAGATGCTGTTACTTTAATATACCTTTTAAATTGTCTTACTTTTCTTCTCAAATTGTATTGTTTTATGTGAAGTGTTGGCTGATCATCTGCATTTAAATTCCATACACTTGTTTAGATATGCAAAACATATTCAGTGCAATAGTTCTTGAAAGCACATTCACATTTAGACTGTAATGTAGCCCAGCTAGTTTACAGAGAGTTGTCACTTGTGCTGATGTCTGGAATCATGGCAACACATATTGCAGGCGCACCCCCCAATAAAGGACTCAGACACCAATGAAAGTGGATAACGGCAATGGGCCACATTTATTGATTCATGCCCTAGTCCGAATTATAAATTTCTATTGGTAATAACCAATCATAATTCTTAAGGCAAGCAGGCCGAAGTAACACTGGTAAGGTACCACCCAAAATTGCCAACGGCAATTGCTACAATGTATCCATTTGTATCAATTTGTTTGTTGACAACAAACAAATTGTTGACCGTAGTCAATATCTAACTAATGACCCCACCCTCTGACGCGTATCCGTAAAATCACGGGGTGATGCATGCTGTCTAGCTATAGCCATCACCCCGTCGCCTAGTTCGTCGTTGACCGGACAACGTTTAACCAACTTATGCCTGTCTAGTGTTGTCCAGTCAATTGCGAACTTGCCGGATACCTGTGGGTCATAATGTTTACCTTACCAGTGCTACCCGCCCATGTGACCAAAGTCAACAGCAGCAACAGAAAACCCCTATGTCAAACCATAGCAACAGTGTGGGATGGGCGAAAAAACCAGGACCCGAAGCCAATATGGGTCCCAGCCAAAAATTCCCACCCGGCCCCGAAGCGACCAAAATATCACACTGTTAACTAGGGAGGGGGTGGAGGGAAAAACTTCTCCGCTCCGTCGCTTCGCAAAATGGCAGCTCGGCTGCCTCGTGGCCACCCCTTTTATAAGGGAGCTGGCCACGCCCCTAACTACCTGGATGCCTTCGTCCTGTGGGGGGGCTCCCGCAAAGAGCGCGGCGGCCATTTTGGCGCCGCGCTTGCATTGCAGGCGCACCCCCCAATAAAGGACTCAGACACCAATGAAAGTGGATAACGGCATTGGGCCACATTTATTGATTCATGCCCTAGTCCGAATTATAAATTTCTATTGGTAATAACCAATCATAATTCTTAAGGAAAGCAGGCCGAAGTAACACTGGTAAGGTACCACCCAAAATTGCCAACGGCAATTGCTACAATGTATCCATTTGTATCAATTTGTTTGTTGATAACAAACAAATTGTTGACCGTAGTCAATATCTAACTAATGACCCCACCCTCTGACGCGTATCCGTAAAATCACGGGGTGATGCATGCTGTCTAGCTATAGCCATCACCCCGTCGCCTAGTTCGTCGTTGACCGGACAACGTTTAACCAACTTATGCCTGTCTAGTGTTGTCCAGTCAATTGCGAACTTGCCGGATACCTGTGGGTCATAATGTTTACCTTACCAGTGCTACCCGCCACACGGAGGGGCTTCAAAGAAGGCTCGACGCCCCCCCCAGACCGTCAGCTCGGTCAACAGGCCTGCTCGCCAATCACCCAACAGGAGGTCCATACCTCCTCGCGACAGATGGACCCCATCCCCTGCATACAAGTCATAACTTTGGAGGCTAATAGCGGGGTGACGACTGACCCTCCCCCAAGCCCTGTCGACAAGGAAACGCACCACTGCCCTATTCACCATGCGTCTAGCGCGGTCAAGGGCCAGGAGGTCAACGCCCCCTCTGTAGGAATGGCGCGGGACCATGTCCGACCAAACAAGGGTTGTGGCGGGCCAGACGTAATGCAGGTAGGCGAGGTCCTCGCAAATCGCATGCTTCAGCGACAAGCCGGTGACCTGGCCCAAATCATTGCCCCCCAGGTGTATGATCAGAATGTCAGGCGGGTCAGCATTCAGGCCTGAAAAAAGGAAAGGCAGCAGCTCCCGCCATAACATCCCAGGCTTACCATGCCATGTGAGACTTGCGTATGCACCCAGTCCCAGTTGGGGTCCCCACTCTGTCGCCGCAGCATAACGCGCTGCCCTGTGCACGTAGCTATGGCCCACCAGCCATACTGTCACCGGTGTAATACGACACCCCGGGTCTGTAAAGGAAAAAATGAGGGAAAATAGGTAAGGTGACCGGGTTGGTACTCACGGGGGGAGTGGGCGCACATAAAATTGAAAACATTGCGATCCCCACCGTCCCATGCTATGTATGTCAGCCCCTGAGTACCCAAAAGCCGCAGCGGTCGAGGCTGCCCCTATACGGAATGAATGAGTGCCATAGCGGGCGCCTGGGAGGCCCACACTGGCCAGCGCTTTGCCCGTCACCTTCCAAAATTGAAATTTAGTAAGGGGAGACCCATCTTGGTGACAGAAAAACGGGCCATGGTGCGTGCCACGCAGTGCCAGGAATTCCTGTAGGGCACCAACCGGACAGATGTCTGCCAAAGAACACCGTAGCAGTCGCACACCACTGCCGACGCCATGCTGATCGGTCTTAGAGGAACGTATTCTCAACTGAGCCCAGTCTTTGGCTACACAGACATCCCCGAGTTCCAGTGCCCTACGACTTGCATCCGCCTTAGACAGCATCACAAGCTCGCTGATGCGGAGCGCTCCAAAAAATGCCACCGTTGTGGCTGCATGGAACAGGGCTGCCTCATATGCATCAAAACAGAGGCAAGGCCAGCCCCGGGGCAACTGGGTAAGTACCCCTGGGGAAATCGGGTGGCGGTCGTC
Organism: Bradypodion pumilum; assembly: GCA_035047305.1. Classification (NCBI taxonomy): domain Eukaryota; kingdom Metazoa; phylum Chordata; class Lepidosauria; order Squamata; family Chamaeleonidae; genus Bradypodion; species Bradypodion pumilum. The sequence continues at coordinate 262,643,658 of JAWDJD010000003.1, forward strand.
CGGGCAACGCCCGCGCTCGCGCACCCACCCCTCCAAAACATGTCTCACACGGAAGTCAGAGGTGCTGTCCACATGACCCCCCACCTTGGCCATAAAAGCCAACGCTGAAAGCTTGGATGCTATGGTGTGAGGTGCAAGGCCCTGAGAATGCAGGTAAACCATGAACCGCAGAACATGGGTTACCGGGATCGGCCAGGTTCCTGGCAATTGAAATTGAGTACAAAATGCCCTGAAAGAATCAATTGCGTGGTGATACGCCTTACGGGTGCGTGGGGCTAGTGACAGGCCAATCGCCCGGTTCACCTCTCCTTGCCAATGGTCCATATCTCCTCCGGGAGTGGCGAGGGAAATTCCTCCGCATCCGGGGCCAAGGCACGGAACCGGGAGATCTGTAGGCGGGACAAAGCGTCAGCAATATCATTATTAGCCCCTGGGACATGCCTGGCCCTGAACAGTACGTTGAGGCGCAGGCTGCGCAACACAAATTGGCGCACTAGATCCATGACCCTGGGCGATTTAGAAGTCTGTGCATTTACAATGTGAACCACGGCCGCATTGTCACACCAGAAATGCACAACCGAGTTGGACCACTCCTGGCCCCATAGCATCAAAGCACCCAGGATAGGGAAAAATTCCAGATACGTGAGATCACGCAGGCGACCCGTGCCTGCCCAGGCCGGTGGCCACCCACCATAGGCCCACTTCCCATTGAAGTACTTCCCATAACCCAGGGATCCCGAGGCATCAGACTGAATCTGAAATTGAGGGGAAGCCAGGAGGTCATGCCTCCAAAATGAGACCCCATTGAAGTCCCTCAGGAACTGTAACCAGACAAGCATGTCTGCCCTGATACCCCGGGTAAGCCTAACCCTATGGTGAGGCCTGGATAATCCTGCCATAGCGTCGCACAAGCGCCGGGCAAAAGCCCTGCCCGGTGCGACCACTCTGCAGGCAAAATTAAGGTGACCATGCAGCACCTGCAGTTCCCTCAGTGATGCCTTGCGCTTGGCCAACAAGTCCGAGATAAGGGCCACTATCCTCGACACCTTATCCCGCGGTAACCTAGATGCCTGCGCTATCGTGTCAATCTCCACCCCCAGGAAGACTAGCTGTGTAGATGGGCCCTCGGGCTTTTCGGGCGCTAAAGGGACACCGAGTTCCTCCATTAGTGTCTGAAATGTGTTGAGGAGACGTGTACACGTGTCCCAGCCCCGTTCACCCCCGAATAAAAAGTCATCCAAGTAATGGGCTACAGACCGGGACCCTGACCTGCGGACGAAAGCCCACTCAAGGAAGGTACTGAAACGCTCGAAAGCCGAGCATGATATGGAACAGCCAAAAGGCATGGCCTTATCAAAATAATATTCGCCCCGAAATTTGAAACCCAGCAATTCAAAGTCGCCCGGGTGCACTGGCAAGAGGCGAAAAGCCGACTTAATGTCGCACTTAGCCAGCAGCGCACCCGGGCCACATGAGCGCACCATGCGCAGCGCGTGGTCAAAAGATGTATACTTGACTGAGCAAAGGTCGTCAGGGATAGCATCATTGACCGATCGGCTGGCTGGGTAGGACAAGTGATGGATAAGGCGAAACTCGCCTGGTGACTTCTTGGGAACCAAGCCCAGGGGCGATACCTTGAGGTTAGTGAACGGGGGTGCAGGGAAAGGGCCAGCGACCCTGCCCGCATTGACCTCCTTATTAATGCTGGCGGCAGCCACTTCCTCCCTCCCCCTAAGGGACAAAAGGTTGGGGACATCCTGAGGGGACCTATCACCCATGAAAGGAATACGGAACCCCTGTCTAAAGCCCTGAAGTAGATAATCTGCATCCTCCCCCTTCGGGTACAATGCGAGCCAACGCTCCAGCATGTCCACATTAATTGGGGAGGGAGCCTTTCGGTGAACCAGCTCCATCTGCGGCAGTCTTGCCAGCCCACTGTCCGCCCCTCCCTCTGCCCCGCGTCCCTCCAGGCCTGGGACAGGCAGAGGCTGCATGGGGGCCCGCACAGGTGGGACACTCATGTCTGTACTTGCAATTCTTCTTACTGCATGAACCATTAGACGAGAAAGTCCAGCACAGCAGTCGGGCTGGAACCCCCTGCCCCGCCACTTGGCGGGGAACCTGTGCTGGAGCCACTCGCTGGACCGCATGTCCACAATGGTATCTTTCCCCTGGTGCGGGGCGCGTGGGCGTCATGTACAGCAGCCAAAGTCTCTGACATGGCTCATCCCACCTCATCTCAGGGTGCAGGGGAATTCGCATACGGAATTCCTCGTCATAAGCCAACCATGATGGGCCCGGAAAATCAACCATCGCCCGATAGATATTGTCCAAATACTGGACCATCGGAATTGCCAGATCCGGCCGGGCCCTCAGGTACACCGCCATGTAGATGAGGTAAGCCGGCAGCCAGTTGGCCCACGTCCGTGGTGGCTTGCGACGACGTGCCTGTTCCTTATCCTTCTCATCCTGCCCCTCCCTCTCTTCCTTGGTGGGCTCCCTGTTTAGGAGTGAGAAGATATCAACATACTCCCCTCGCCATATTTTCTCTCTGGTGGCCGAGACAGGCACAGCAGAAACTGCGGGCATCTGGAAAGGGGCTTGAACTAGCCCAGCCACCCCCAAAACATTCCCCACAGGGTAGGAAATGCTACCCACCCCGGGGCCCTGGGTGGTGGTTGACGTCGCCTGTTGGTGCGTCAGCGGCTGTACCGCCGCACCACCCATGCGAGGCCAAGGCCATTGGAAAGCCCCCCCCAACGTAGCCACATGTGTAGGTGCACTAGTTTGTACCGCATACTCACATGCTGCACCCCCGCAGGCCGCCCCCACCGGGGGTTCCGGCCCACTGGGGGCGTCAGAACTCACGACCGCCGTAGAGCTTGCTGCCGGAGCTTGACCCGCGCTGGCCTGTTGGTCGGGGAGCTGCGAGGTAGTGGCCGAAGTCGCGCCACGCGCCTCAAGCTGCTCGACCCGTCCTGTCGCCTGCCGCTGCCCAGCAGACGACGCGTCCAAGCGCACCCCAAAAGGAGCGCCAGCGTGGCTGGCCCGAGCAAGGGAAGCCTCGAGAGCCGCTACGCGGGCCAGCAAGGCCTCCACACTGGCCTGGGGCCACGGGCCAGCCGGCCCGCCCGTTACGGGTGTGGGTACAGGCCCTTGCACCCCGGGGCCCGAATAAGACCATGACCCCACACCCAGGCCCGGCAGGGCCGGTGTGGGCACCTGCCAAGGGAGGGGACCGCACCACCCCCCAAGGCTGGAAGGCCCCGGAGTGAGCTGGGCCCCGATGGAGGAAGGCCCAGAATGAGCACCAGGAGCGGCGTCCGCCGCTTGCAGGCCGCGGGCCGCAGCCCATACTGGACCCCTGCTCGGGTCCCCGGCCTCCGGCCAGGGGGTAATAGACCCCATCCCACCGGTTCCGGTGGGAGCCGGCAAAGGCGGCTGGTGGGAAGGCGCAGCCGCGGTCCTCCAACCCGGATTGCGCCTCCGCACCGCCCGAGCCGCGCTCGCGGCCGCCTTCTTCTTCGAAGGCATCTCAGTCGGACCTAAGGGAAGCCGAAAAGAGGAAAGTAAGCAGCCAAAAGGCTTCCCGCTCGAGGTAAAAAGCGACGGAGTAAGAGGAAAAACTTCTCCGCTCCGTCGCTTCGCAAAATGGCAGCTCGGCTGCCTCGTGGCCACCCCTTTTATAAGGGAGCTGGCCACGCCCCTAACTACCCGGATGCCTTCGTCCTGGGGGGGGGGCTCCCGCAAAGAGCGCGGCGGCCATTTTGGCGCCGCACTTGCATTTCCTTACAGGAGCTCTAAGAACTGATTCTAGGAGTCAGCACTGCACAGGGTCGTCAGGCTACCACACGTGAGACTAAACCTAGTATATGTGTCCTCTGCCCCAGGTTTCCAAATATCAGTGTTTGTTTTTGTTTGTTTTTTCTAGAGATGCAGCTTGGGTGTGTTATACAGTCAAGCAGTATACAAGTTATAGTAATCCTAGCAGGGTTTTCAATGCGAGATATTTAAAGTGCTCCCACCCCCAGTGAGTTTCCATGAATGAGTGGGGATTTGAACCCAGGTTCTCCTGAGTCCTACTCCATCACTTTATTACACTACACCAGCTACCACAAGGAGATGCTGAATACTGGAATCCACAGTACCACAGACATAAGCCACTACTATGTTGACTTGACAATCAAAGACAATGCTGGTCAGTCTGGATTTCCACTCATTTTACTCTGGTGATGCTTGAATGCAACTTATGACTCGGGTGTGTGTGTGTGTGTGTGTGTGTGTGTGTGTGTGTGTGTGTGTGTGTGTGTGTGAGAGAGAGAGAGAGAGAGAGAGAGAGAGAGTCAGTCTGTACTGTCTCTTTGAATACTGATGGTTTTAAGGCTTTTTTCATGCCATCTGACTGTTTCCTGTGTTTTTTTCTTGTGTTTTTATTACAAGATGACTTTTTAATATTATAAAATGTTTTTATACATTGTAAGCCTCCCTGAGTGGTGCTTGCACCAAAAGGGCAGGGTATAAATGTAAATAAATAAATAAATCTCAGTTAAAAGTGGAGTATAGGGAGCTTCTCTGTTCTTCAAGTGGAAGCCACAGACCTGCAATTTTAAAGTGTTTCACTTCAGCTGGTTGTTTTATAATATCGGGAAAGATATTTTAAATCAGAAATTAGCTGATGCTCAATGGACTCAAGCGTTTCTCTCTGCACTGTCAAGGAAAGCTCATCAGCATAGATGAAACTCCTAGTACAGTAAAACCTCACATAAAGAGCGCCTTGTTTAGAAACCAACTCACTTAAAGAGCAGAATTTTCTCTGAATGGTCGCCTTGCATTAACAACTAAAACCAACCAAAAACTCGCTTAACAACTAAATCGGGGTTCACAATCCCCCCCACCAGAAGTCACAATTGGTCACTTACAAATTTACTACCACACTGTGGGCATGGTATGGTGGCCATGGCCAGGGGGAAAGCCTTGCATTGCACCTGAATTAGGACTACTTTATTTCAAAAATTGGATAGGTGGGGCCAGCCAGAATTTCTGCAACTGGTTTTGGTGAACTGGTGCAAACCTGCTGGTGCCCACCACTGTGTTTTGCTTAAAGAGCAAACTCGCTTAAAGAGCAATCCCGTGGAACGCATTATGCTCTTTAAGCGAGGTACCACTGTATATGGAAACATTGGTTGATCATTTACGTAATTGTTAAAAATAATGGTGCCAGAACACTACTATGCAGTAGATTGTTCCTTTGACTTCTCCAGTAACTGCATCTTTTTGACATTCAACAAACAATATTTGGTTTTGAAGTAGAATGGAAACCATTTCTGTTAGTCCCTGAATTGTAATAAGGAAGTTTAAAAAATGATCAACAATTGATGGTAGACGCTGGCATATGCCACAGTAAGGTCAATTGTAATGTCAACAAATGCTGCTCCAGTACCTAAACAGTTTAATATCATTTAAAAAAAACATTGTATAAGTGGCATAGTAGAAAGCCTGGGATCTGATGCTCCTTTGCCTGGGTTCACTGAAAATGAATATTTTACATCAATGCTGGAATACAGATACTAAAGAGTTTTCCTGGATGTTGAACTAGAAAGGCAGATCTTTTGTTGATATAGCATAGAAAAACATACTTCATTTCTGAGAAACCGCATTTGATTCTTTTAGTGTATGAAACTAAGACACAGGACACAGCCTCGGGCTGGGTTAACTCAGGTTTATTGCATCGTGGACAGAGGGAACATGAGGTAATGGCGGATCACTAGCTCTTTATATACAGTAGGAATACATTTGAACGTGGTGCCATGGTAGCCCATTGGCTACTGTCTGCGTGACGTCATTGTGGGTCACGCCCTTCTTGTCCAGGTGTAGGTGGTGGCGGGAAAGCTTCCCGCGCTGTTGCCTTTGATGAGTTCGGACCAAGAGAGCTTGGACGCTCGCTGCTGCCAGCTGGTGGTCATTAGCTCGCGTCCTATTACAGGGTTTATATGATACAGCTGAAGGTTACATTGTTGCTATAGGCAAGGTTACATTGGCTCAGATACATTGTAATCCATGTGGAAGGTAAAACCATTAGAACACAACATCCCTCCCCCCTAGGACGAGACAATGTCTCGAGCCCACACTTCAACACACTCCCCCCCCTTAGGAGACAAAGTCCCTCAGCCAAGATGGCTTATTTCGAACACGCTGGGGTCTCGATGCAGGCTGCCTTTCCCCGGGTTTGCTACCTTCTCTTTGTCCCCTGGTTTCCTGCCCTGTAATTGGAGAGGGAGACTTGTTAGTGACTAGCCGCGGCTCCGCGGCGTTGTTGGGAGGTGTGCTCTTTCTCGGGGAAGAACCGGGGGCACTGGGGGCTAACGAAAAACCCCTCTTCTCGCTTGGAAGGGTGGGGGAACACTCCTGAAAACCCCCCCGGCTCGCAAAACCAAAATCAAAATTACATTCGGGGGACGCGGCGGCGGCCGCACATTCCTTTTCCCTCCCCCCGGGCTCTGATAGAACTGGGGTATCAAAAGGATATGAGTCGGGACCACCGTTTTCCCCCCCGGTTTCGGACTGCTGTCCCTCAATGTCTCCCCCTTGGGCTAAACGGGTGGGGGAGAACCCTATCGCTGAATCCTGTTGCTGCGCCCCACTAACCGGCCCTTCACTCACTCGGCGCCTCAGTTGGTCAGCGTGTCTCCTCCAGAGGAGGCCGGTGCTCGTTTCCACCCGATATGACACTGGCCCCGTCTGCTCAATTACTGTTCCCGGCACCCAGGCTGGCCCTGCGCTTGCATAGTTCCTGCAGTAAACAAGGTCGCCGGCGGCGAACCCTTTCGAGACTGCCAATCCTATGTTTTTCCCTTTGTCCTCGACTCTCGTCGGGTCCAGCCTGGACAGAAGCGTGGTCAGTTTTCGCCGCATCAAGAGTTCTGCCGGCGAGTAACCTGACGCTAAGGGGGTCACCCTATACGCTAATAAGAACTGACACACTTGGTGGTTTAGGTCCCCCGGGCCCATGCGCCGAAGCGCATCCTTTGTTGTCCTCACCAACCGTTCCACTTGGCCATTCGTGGCCGGGTGAAACGGCGCGGATGTAACATGCCGAATGGCGTTTGCTTCCATGAATGCCCCGAACTCCGAGGAGGTGAAGCAACTCGCGTTATCGCTGACTAAAGTGTCGGGTAAACCGAACGTGGAGAAGACTCTCCGTAGCTGGCTAATTGTCGTGGCGGAGGACGTGCTCTTTACTGGGATAACCTCCAGCCACTTGGAAAATGCATCCACCACCAGGAGAAACATGGTCCCTCGAAATGGGCCAGCGAAATCTACATGCACTCTGGACCACGGCCCCCTCGCTGCGTCCCATTCCCTATGCGGAAGGCGGGCCGCCTCTGGTCGGGATCCCTGGCATGCCTCACAAGTGCCGACCATGTGCTCAATGTCCGCGTCCAGCTGAGGCCACCAAAAGTAACTGCGGGCCAGCGCTTTCGAACGCACGATGCCCGGGTGGCTGACGTGCAGCAGTTTGAGCACCCTCGGCCGCATGGATGTAGGGACCACCACCCGTTGGCCCCACAGCAGGCACCCCCTTTCTAGGGACAACTCTAGCTTTTTCCGAAAGAATGGGTCGAATTCCGTGCTCGGGGATGATGCCGGCCACCCCTTTTGTACCCATGCGCTGACTTTCTCGAGCGTTCTGTCCTTGCCTGTCGCCCTAGCAATATCCGCTGGTACTATTGGGGGTGCATCTAAAACCTCGATTAGTAACACCTGGCGGTCTCTTCCTACTCTAGCCTTTTGGTCGTCCGACAAGGGCAAAGGGGATCTCGAAAGTGCATCAGCATGGCTGATCTCTTTTCCGGGCCGGTACTCCAACTCGTGTTGGTATGCGTTGAGAAAAATGGCCCATCGCAACATTCTCGGTGATAGGATCTGCGGGGTGGGCTTGCTTGCCGTAAAAATCCCTAACAGTGGCTTGTGATCCGTCACGATTTTGAACGGGCGGCCATACAAAAAATCGTGAAACTTTTTGGTCCCCGCTACAATTGCTAATGCCTCCCTGTCGGTTTGTGCGTAATTTCGCTCCGCCTGGGACAGGGACCTTGAATAAAATGCAACCGGGGCTTCCCTTCCGTCATCCAACACGTGGCAAAGTACTGCCCCCACCCCCACCGGTGACGCATCACAGACTAGGACCACCGGCCGTTTGGGGTCGAAATGCGTTAGAATTGCGTCAGAGGTCAAGAGTTGCTTTAATTCTTTGAACGCCCTCTCGTGCTCGTCACCCCACACCCAAGTCTCCTCTTTTTTAAGCAACCGATGAAGCGGTTCGGCCACGGACGCCTTCCGCGGAAGGAATGTATGGTAAAAATTGAGGAGCCCCAGGAATGACTGTAGCTCGGTTTTGGATGTGGGGCGGGGGGCCTTTTTGATGGCTACTACTTTGGATTTGGATGGCTTGATACCCTCGGGTGTGATCCTGAACCCTAAGAACTCGACCTCGGTTTCGAAAAAAACACATTTGTCCTTCCTCAGTCTCAGCCCCGCTTTCTCGAACACAGTTAGCACTTTGTCCAACCTCCGTGCCAGTTCGGCCTCACTCCCCCCTGTTATTAATACGTCATCAAAATAAGGTAACACCCCCTCCAGCCCCTTCAGGAGGCGTTCCACAAGCGACTGAAAAAGGCCGGGTGCCGAGTTCACGCCGAACTGTAAACGCGACACTTGGAACGCTCCTTTATGTGTGACTATCGTTTGTGCCGCGGCCGTGGCGGGTGTTACGGGAAGCTGCTGATAGGCTTGTGCCAGGTCGAGCTTAGCGAAACACTTTCCCCCATTTAGCCTAGCCAAAAGGTGGCTGACCACCGGCACCGGATAAGCATTAGGGCAGATCGCCTTGTTAATCGTACACTTATAATCAGCGCAAATGCGCACCTCCCCGTTAGCCTTCAGAGCTGTTACAATTGGAGTTTCCCACTCCGCGGAATCAACAGGAATAAGAATTCCCTGGCCCACCAATTTGTCCAGTTCCGCCTCTATTTTGTCCTTTAGTGCGAAAGGCACTCTGCGCGGTTTGAGTCTTATCGGGCGGACCTCCGGATCTAGGTCGAAGGCTACAGGGGGTCCCTTGAATTTTCCGAGTCCTTTTTCAAAAACGGCGGGATGCGCATCGCACACCGCTTGTATTGGGTCCACCCCCACTGCATGTACTCCCCCTATAAACAGGCCTAGAGGCTGGAACCACTGTGTCCCTAGGAGGCTACAACTCCCCCCCTTGAGGACAACTAAGGGCAGCTCCGCAGAGTGTCTCTTAAACTCAACCCGAAATTTCCCGACCCCCAACACCGGAATGCTGTTCCCCTGTACATCTCGTAGCGTGGACCTCAAAGTTTTAAGTTTGGGCCGCACGTGGGGGTCGATTTTTAAAAACTCTTTCTGGGGAATTATGGAATAGGAGGACCCCGAGTCAATTTCCATCCTGATGGGGGCCCCTTGTACTAGTACCTCAACGAAATAATGGGACTGTTCCGCGGACACACTGAGCACTGGGACGTCGTCCTCGCTGCTGTCCGAGACGCGGCCCACGCCGTCCTGCTTCCTCGTGGTCTGGACGCCATCTTTGGGCCTCGCTGAACGGTCCGGCCTGGTCGAACGGTCTGGTGACTGCCTCCGGCCCTCCTTCCGTTTTCTGCATGCCTTGGCGATGTGCCCCCGACGGCCGCAGGTGTAGCATTCGGCCTTTCTAAACGGGCACCTCGCACGCTCGTGGGCCGCTCCGCAACCATCGCAGCGGCGCCCCCCTTTTCGGACCTTCTGGACCTCCTCGCCGTCGCTGCTCTCTGAGGACGACTTTGAGGCCCGTTGAGTTGCGTGCACCGACCTTTCCGCCTTGCCGGCTCTGGGACGCCACTCACGCCACTGGTGCATCTCGTCCACTCCAGCATTCGTGGACTCTGCGGCTTCTGCGGCCTCGACGACCTCTGCCAGCGTGGGTGGCGGCTCCTTATTCATCAAGCTGCGCTGCACCTCCTTGTCTTTCAGGCCACACAGCACGCCGTCCCTGAGGGCAATTTCTAGGATGCTGCCCCATTTACAGGGGGCAGCGGCTACCCTCATGGCGGCCACGAATGCCTCGACCGACTCGTCCGGCGCTTGGACTCGCCTCCAAAACGCGCTCCGAGCGGGAAACATCGCCCTCGCGGGTTGGAAGCGCTCCCGTAGCAGCTTCATGATGTCGTCCGCCTTAAATTCGCTCACCTTCTTTGGAGCGATGATGCCCACCAGCGTCCGCTTGGTTTCCGTTCCAAGCATGCGGGTGAGGATGGCCCTCTTCCTCTCCTCATCGTCTTCCTTGACTTTAAGCTCCACCAGCGCCGCATGGAAGTCCATCTCAAGCAGCTCCCAGTCTTGCGGTTTGGTGATGTTGAACCCGCTCTGTGCCCTGGCTGCTCCTTGGGAATCCATTGATCCCATCCTCGTCGCCAATTTAGTGTATGAAACTAAGACACAGGACACAGCCTCGGGCTGGGTTAACTCAGGTTTATTGCATCGTGGACAGAGGGAACATGAGGTAATGGCGGATCACTAGCTCTTTATATACAGTAGGAATACATTTGAACGTGGTGCCATGGTAGCCCATTGGCTACTGTCTGCGTGACATCATTGTGGGTCACGCCCTTCTTGTCCAGGTGTAGGTGGTGGCGGGAAAGCTTCCCGCGCTGTTGCCTTTGATGAGTTCGGACCAAGAGAGCTTGGACGCTCGCTGCTGCCAGCTGGTGGTCATTAGCTCGCGTCCTATTACAGGGTTTATATGATACAGCTGAAGGTTACATTGTTGCTATAGGCAAGGTTACATTGGCTCAGATACATTGTAATCCATGTGGAAGGTAAAACCATTAGAACACAACAATTCTACCTTCAAGTCTTAAAAGAGACCAAAGAGTGTCACATATTTTAGTTTTCAAATAAAACAACAGAAATCAGGTCTTATTTCAATTCAGTAGAAAAGGAAACCCCAGAAGATTCTTGTTTATGTGCTTTTCACCATTACCCTATCACTTCCTGGACTCTGAGTTGCCATATTATCTTGTTAGCAGAGTTTTAACTAGATTCTCTCTTCTCTTGCTTTTCCATAATCAGTTGGCCCACAAGTGGCTTCTTCTTACCACGACCCTTACCTGGCATACTTCTGAAACATCAAACAAAATCATCAATTCACATGAGTAGCACATGAAGTGGGATAACAAATGAAATAAATTTGGTAAAATTAATAGCATATGGATTGGTTCCTGAGAACTTGGAAGGGAAAGATTTTTGCAGGAGGAGGCTTTCATTACCCCTTCCTTGTGCTTTGCTCCTGCCAAGAGCAAATTCTGTCAGTTGTTCAGAATAACATGAGATGAATGGTGTGTGATATAATGGGGGGAGGTAACTAGCCTAAATGGGACAGAGGCCAACCCCTTCTCTCTCTGTATTTTCTTACACTACATCTCATGCCATTTAAGAGGGTTCCTGTGTCTCAGGAATGTATAAGGCAATTAATTGGGAAAGAATTAGTGTATAAAGCAGGAGTGCTCAAACTTTTCAGGCCACAGGCTGGTCACGTGGTTTGGCAGGCCGGTCACATGGTTCCTCCCACCAGAAGTGGAAATATGTGCCTTGCAATCTGTTTTGCAACAGGATGAGATAGAATTTAAAAAGGTAAAGGTCGCCCTTGCTCGAAAGCCAGTTGTATCCGACTCTAGGATGCAGTGCTCATCTCTGTTTCCAAGCCGAAGAGCCAGCGCTGTCTGCTTCTGCAGACGTTTCCGTGGTCATGTGGCAGGCATGACTAGACACCGGAGTGCACGGAACGCTGTTACCTTCCCACTGAAGTGGTCCCTATTGATCTACTTGCAATTTATTGCTTTCGAACTGCTAGGTTGGTTGGAGCTGGGATAAAGACGGGAGCTCATTCCGTCCTGCAGTACTTGGGAATCAAACTGCTGACCTTCTGCTTCCCAGTCAGTGTCTTAGCTACTTGAGCCACTAATTTTAGGCTGCCATTTTATCTGCTTAAAGCAGAGGTGCCCAAACTACGGCCATGTGGGCCTGATCTGGCCCCTGATACCAATTCAACTGGCCTGTGCCACCCTCGTTGCTCCCAGAAGTGGAAGTAAAATGTGCCCATGAGTCTGCCCATGAGCCATAGTTTGGGTACCCATGGTCTAAAGCATTGCTTTCTATTTGAAGCAAATAAGTTGGGAAAAATAAACTGGAAAGCAAGCATAATCTGCGATGGACTCATGACAGTGTGTTATTTAAATATTTCAGAAAAAAATTAAGTAAAAGTTATGGTCTGTGGTACTAACTTTTCCCACATTACTTTTATTACTCCTTAGATCCTGGAATGGGAATACAGTAAAACCCCTACTTATGAAAAAAAAGGTCCATTCTGTAGACTTTTGCTTAAATTGTTTTTTTATGTAACTCGAAGCAAACCCTTAGGAAAAAGAAATGTTTCTGTTAATCAAATCAAACCCATATGGAAATGAATTTTTACATAATTCCATACTCCATGCCCAGAGGTCACTAGCTTCTGTATTTTAGAGTACATATAGGCAATTTTTAAATTAATGGTCAGCTGTAACTTAGGACTTTATTAATATACCCTGGCGATTTTATAATTCTCAAGTTTTGGGTTAATGACAATAGTTTTAATTCCGGAATTATTTGTAACTACTTCATTGAATATTTATTTGAACGTGCTGGAAATGAATACACCTGTGATGTTGCTCTCAAACACTAGTTGGTTTTATTTGTTTGAATTCATATTTACTGTATCTGGCCATCGGCCGTAATAAAGAATTTGATTTGATTTGATTTGATTTACATTACTCGAAGCAAACCCATAGGAAAAAGAATCTTTATGTAACTCAAAGCAAACCCATAGGAAACCATGTAAATCAGGACATGATTTTAGAGGCCATTCAACAATTACGTGATCCATTTTTGGGGGGAAATTGACCCCGGCCCCCCATGTAATCTGACCATAATTTTTTGTAAACCCCCCTTCTAAAATTACATAATCCAGAGCTTTTGTATCAAAACTCTAATTTTTAGAGCTTTTCACTATTGGTGCCTAATGCAGAATGTATCGGTGAGGATTCAATAATCTCAAATAGGATCAAAATTCCCAGATATCCTTTTTAAACCTAAAAAAGGGCCATGTTTCAAAACCACAACAGCTCCAAAATGGATTATGTAATCTTTGACCTGCACCCCGCCCGCCCCTGCCCCTACATAATTTTCCATAATTCAGATGGCAGGCCCCCTCCCCTCCCCCCCCGAGGATCACGTAATTGTTGAATGGCCCCTTAGCACAAAATCATTATTTAAGTTGAATTTTATGTAACTCGAGCCATATGTAAGTCGGGGTTTTACTGGTCTTAGGTTTGAATGAAGGAAATAGAATGAGTAGTGTACACGGGCCTTTGGACAGCCCAATAAAGAAAATGTTCTGCAAAATGTCAGTATTACTACCAATAAATTGTGTTTCCTGTGGTGTGATAGCAACACTAGAGAAATTTAAGAGGAAGACCAGGTCCTTGGGCATGCATTCCCTCCTGCACTATAACTTCTTTTTCCTCTAGACAGTCCGATTTGCTTTACAAAACTAAAGAAGACTGCCATTTTTATTAACCCAGCTTACTGTTTTCCCATTAAGCTGAGTGAAAATCTATGAACTTTAAATAACCTTCACATAGCCATCTGCTTCAAATATTGTTAGTGTTCTGCTATCACATTGTCTTTCATATTACAGGGTCTGGTTACAATCAGTTATGTTTATTTCACTGTACTTTTCTCATACATTATGTATGTATAAATAAATCTATCTCGCCTAATATGCAAGTTGTGTAAAACTAACAAGAGGTTCACAGGGCTGAACATTTGCTCTTTTGTTGTACAGTTGGGCATAAGATTTTCATCTGCCAGCATCTTTTGTAAAATACGAAGCTTTACCATCATTATCCTATTACTACCACAGTACTGTGCAGTTAGATATCTAGGAGCCAACACTTCAAAGGATAAGCGAATGATGCAACAGAAAGTGTTTTGAATTAAATGTGGTATAAAATCATGGATGGGGCACATGCCATTCACATTCAGAGTTTGAAGTCACAGTGTTTCTGAATATAGCTCTCTCTTCATAGTTTAGGAAAAGACTAATAAATATTTCAACTGTGAATATCAGAGCAGCATAAAAATGTTTCCTCATTGATTTTTTTATGCAACATTAAGAAAAGAAACAAGCATATACTATATCCTGAAAGATAAACAATCCATATACATTTCTATTTATTGTGAATCATTTCAGATAATGTTTCGCTGTTATGTTAACCTCAGCTATTTGGAGAAGAAAGCTACTTGAGGTAGCTTAAATGTAGCTATGTCTCATTTTATCAAATCAGCAATGAAAATACAGAGGAAACCTTTCAGGCCCAAAATTCTTGAGAAAACAGAGATGCTTCAAGTTTACTTTTCAGGTGGAGATTATGTGTGTTGCTTAAATGGAAAGTTCAGAATCTGAGGATCCAACTAGACATTAAGGGGCATGCATGTTTCATAGGATTAACCTATCCACCTGACTCTCAAGGACATTTTTCATCACTTAAGGAAGCACTTCTGGAAATATATTGTTTAATTAAATTCTATGTATGGGTCCTGTTAGCTTAGAAAAATTACTGTGCTTCCTACTGGCTGTACTGATTTGATAGTTTGGAAAATTGTGAAGCTGTTGTGACCTGGGGTCCTGGGTGCAAGGAGGAGGAAGAGGAGAACTTTCAGCTGGCCCAGCTATCTGCTGCCAACTCCGACTTGGAACCTGAGCCTGAGGAGGACCCCTTGCCATTCCCCCAGGCCACGGCCGGCTCGGATCAGAAGGATGAGTCGGAGGACATGGACATGGCACTGGCCTTGCAGCCAGCTGTGACTGCAGAGCCTGCCCAACAGGACCAAGCCGGGCCAGAGCATCGGAGTTTGACAGCTAGGCCAGGTGCCGGCAGGCCTGCTCGTTACAGGGTTTCATTGAGGCATCAGATGCAGCTGAGAAGGAGGAGGGCCCGGGCACACCTCCTGAACAAACCCTTAGCTGTGGGGTCTGACTCCCTTGAAAGGAGAGGCATGCCGGCAGGCCCTTGTTGGGCCAATTCGTCAGTTTGGTAAAGCCGACACTGCGCTCCTGGCTTCCTGACCTTGATTCCCTGGATTCTGAATGTCAAACTGTGATCTTGACCACCTTCTTGGATGACCCCTCCACCTCTAGTACAACTCCACTGGCTCCTGATCTCTGGACTGGCAACAAAGACTCTGCTCTACTCCTTCTAAAACCTGAAGTAAGGAGAAGCTCCCCTTCACCCATTGTAGCTCTAACCAACTATAGAGCATGGCTAGTGCTGGGCTCTGACAGAAGCAAAATAATATCCAACACTGACTGGAAGGCGGAAGGTCAGCAGTTCGATTCCCGAGTACTGCAGGATGGAATGAGCTCCCATCTTTGTCCCAGTTCCTGCCAACGTAACAGTTCGAAAGCAAGAAATTGCAAGTAGATAAATGGGGACCACTTCAGTGGGAAGGAAACAGCATTCTGTGCACTCCAGTGTCTAGTCATGCCTGCCACATGGCCACGGAAACGTCTGCAGAAGCAGATAGTGCTGGCTCTTCGGCTTTGAAACAGAGATGACCACTGAACCCTAGAGTCGGATATGACTGGCTTTCGAGCAAGGGATATCTTTACCTTTACTAGCTTTGGATCTAGCCTAGTGAGTTCATGTGCACTGCAACTGGCTGATGAGGAAATGTCTCGCATTCTGCTTTCATTTTCTTTCATGTCCATCTTATATCATGCCCCCACCCCACCAATATTTACTTTTTTTTCTTTTTGAAATTATTTCAAGGTTGTGTGTTTGTACACAATCATACGTTCTCTGGTAGAAATATATCTCCACTTCTGCTTTCTCTACTCTTCTTCGTGTCATTTTAAAGAAAAAGCAATGCTTATATTTACCACTTTATGAATGTATTGTACATATGTATTTTTATGTATTTTATTGCACCACTGTGAAAAACATAACACATAAAAATAGACTTACAAATAAAAGCGAAAAGAATATGTAACATAACATTGTGCTCCCCATCAACCTTGGGACCATTTAGACTCATAGATCCCAACATGGTGCACATGTCCCACAGGGGGGCAATTTGATTGTTTGTTGTTGTTGTTGTTGTTGTTTTTTGGGGGGGATTCGAGAATGTGTTATTAACAGTGAATGACTTTTTAGGCTTCCTCCATGTGAATAGTTCACTTTTTTGAATAATAAAAATTATATGTCTCAGGAGAGGGGGGGCGTCATCAGGATTTTAGAGATGCTTAGGTGGGGCATACCCCCCCCCCAAAAAAAAGGTTGGGAACCACTGATTTAGGCAAACTAAACCTTTTATTTATCTTCTTTTTTCTCTCTAGTTACTGCATCCCATTTCTCTCCAAAAATTCAGTTTCTTTCACTGGCTCCTGACCGCTCCCTTTCAATGGGACAAATTTTACAAAGTCTCCAACTATATCGTTAAAATTATATACTTTTAACAATTCTTTTTTACTTTGATCTCACTTGTTATCATTTATAGCTAAATTCCAGACTTTTTATACCAATCATTAAGTTGAAGCTTATACTGTATATGACTTCCCATATTATTATTATTTGCAATAATAAAAAATATTATAGCCACTGTTATTATATTTGGATTATTACTGCTGCCTGAGATCTGCTCTACACTGGGAAAATGTATTATTTTGGAAGGCACTGAAAGATGCAAGCAAATAATGAACAAAATAAAGTAACAGAGCACCAAACCCGCCCACACCATGGACACCAACCCTCTATTTGCCTGAGGATGGAATATATTAGTCCCTCAGAGTGACAGAGAATCCCACCCAGAACTAGATCTCCCATGTAACTATTATGTGGCTTTGTAACCTAAACAGTTGCAAACAATGATTCAAAGTTTCAGCCACCTGCCATCCACAGTTTCTGAGAAAACAAACAGACAGAAACAAGCATGACTAAAATGTCAATGTAACCCAGGATCCAAAAGTAGCCTTTGCTGTTGTGGTTTTTTTTTTGTGTGTGTGTGTGTGGTTTTTTTTTTTTTGGGGGGGGGTGAATCATGATGCAAAATAACACTGATGACATATTCCTATTTTCGTCAGGCTAACTTCATTGAGGTGAAACACTGAAGTTTCACTCGGATCTAGAAATGTATGACTTGTAAAGGAAACACTGACTGTCACCCTAAACCTGACCCTCCTGGTAAGAATCTATACACTGTTCTCTCTGTTATTGTTAGATTTGGAAAATGCCCTACATCTCTCTTAGTGTATGAGGATTAATGTGCGATACAGTATAGACAAACTGTGCTTGTAAAGGGCAAAATCTAACTGCAGGGTGTCCCATAAGTCACCATATATAACAACAAATATCTTTGAACATGTGTTCACCATGAGAAAAGGAGAACATGTTATGTGTGTGTAAAGTGGTGGCCAGCACATAGAGAATATTTTGTAATATTTTTAATGACTATTTTTGTCAATAAAGGTACATGTAGCTACAATGTCCTATTTTTTTACGTATGGTGACTCTTGGGATTTATTGATTGATTGGTTTTAGCAAAAGATTATAAATACCTTTAAAGCCCTATATGGCAGTGGGCCAGGATACCTTAGAGACCGCATCGTCCCAAGAGTGTCTGCCCGTCCAACTAGAGTGGACCGGAGGGGCTCTCTAATGGTGCCATCAGTTAGGGGTGCACATCTGTCTAGCACCCGAAGGAGGGCCTTCTCCGTGGCCGCACCAACTCTCTGGAACCTCCTGCCAACAGATCTAAGACTTCAAAGAGAATTGCTGCCCTTCAGGAAAGGATTGAAGACCTGGCTGGCAGGGCAGGTGTGGGGCCCGAATGGGATCACGGCCCCCGCCTGCTGTCTTACGTAAAGAATTAAGAACTCTCTCTTCCTTTTTTAGAGTGGGTGGGATGGATGGGTGGGATAAGGGTTTTTTAAAGTGTTTTTATATGTTTTTAGAATTTGTTGTAATGCCGCCCTGAGTCGGGTTCTGCCTGAGTGGGCGGCATATATAAATACGACTAAATAAAATAAATAAATAAATAAATACCTGCATTCAGACATTTATGGCTATAAACTTTTGTATTTTATTCCCAGCTACAGAGATCTAGGATGTTATAGAATAATTCAACAAGCATTGCTCCACCATACAGTTTAGTGGGAATTTAAAAAAATATGTCATACTGACAATATAAACATTATGTGTGAGGAGGAAAGGGGCAACAGGAAGATGCATCTGACACATGACTGAGATGCCCTTAACCTCTTCTGGGCCTGGACCAGTTTGTTGATTGGATGTTTTGAGTCATCTGGGATTAGATCTAAAAGCATGTTAATGTGAGAAAGACATGATTCAGATAGACTTCTATGTCTAAGAAATCTGATTTCAAAGAAATCATATGCTTAAGTTCTGAAGACCAACAAGAAAATAAAGCAAGCTAATTTGCAAATTCTGCTGAGCACTAGGAAACATTTAGAATTTAAATAATTTCCTCTTTTAATAACAAATTATGCATAACTTCTGTTTCTGCCTTAAACTGCAATCTCAAGAAGGACTGGATATAGTAAAAAGGTGATAACAAGTTATCAATTAAATTGGCTACATTCAGGTTATGAAACTTCACCCTGATCTTCTGCCTAAGCATTCCTCAGATGCCTGGCATAGTCTGCTTATAAGGCAAAAATGGGACTGTGTAGTCCTCCTGTTGTGTTGGACTGCAATTTTCATCAACCTTAGCCAAAATAATCAACTATGAAGGATGACTTTAAGCACCAGAGTACATTTCACCATCCCCAATGGAAGGACACACTGAAATGCTTTTTTGAGGTGGTGGCCTGACACTTCAAGCAGAGAGGAATACTATGTATCCTCAGCTATATTTGCCCAAAGGGAGGGAAATGTCAAGATAGAAAATCAAGTGTACAGTGGTACCTTGAGATACGAAATTAATTTGTTCCTCGGGATTTTTTGTATGCCGAAAAATTTGTATCTCGATGCGCGGTTTCCCACAGGAAGTCATTGAAAACCAAATAATGAGTTCCAGAGATTAGAAAAAAGTAAACAAAATCTTTTAGCTGTTCAAAACTCTTTCTGAAGTGGCAAAAACATGGTGAAAAATTCCAAAGCGCACTTTAGAAAGAATTTTGAACAGATAAAAGATACCCCCACACATGCTTTTTTCTGACCTCGGGAATGGTTTTCAATGTATGCAAATGTGATTCGGCACATTTCTGACAGCGGCCTCTAGTTGCCAGTTCTGGTACTTGCCAGACCAGTCCCTGACAATCAGCTGTTGAGAGAAAGGGGAAATTTTGGCACTTCCTGGTGGTGGAGGGAGCTTATGGTGGTGCCAAAACATGACAAAAAAATTCCAAAAATGGATCGGAAATACCCCCAAACACCTCCAGCTACTGTGGGAAGCATCAGATGACCCCAAAAAACTTTTTCTATCTCGAAGCATTATTTTTCCAGGATTTCCTTTCATATCACAAGTTTTTCATTAGTTGAGGTGTTCATAACTCGAGGTTTTACTGTATTTTCACATGTGTTATATACTGTATGTCTTATTTGCATGAGCAGATAGCCCCTCCAAGAAACATATGAGCCAGGCATTCTACAAACTGACAGGAAGAAATAATCCATTGAGTGGAGGAAATACCATACCTTGCGAGACTGAGGGTGTCCCAAAAGTTGCCACACTCAGGGGAAATGGGGAATTGTAGCTAAATGTACCTTTGTGTACAAAATATTCATCTCAGACTTTTGCAAAATATTCTCTACGTGTTGGCCATCTCTTTGTACACATACATGTAGTTGTGCACAGACACACCCAGCTCTCAGGGCAAACACGTTCCAAGATATCTGTCATTATGCAATTTTGTCTATGTATGGTGACTTTTGGGGAACCCTGTAGTGTTGAAGCAGGTGCCTACTCTAGGCAAACTTCATTTGGGATCTCTTATATGCACTCAAGAATTAAATTTTGGAATTGTGCTTCGTACCAGCTGAGATTGACAACTCTTTACTCCTTTGAAAATCATATTCTAGGGGAGTGTTCTCTTGTTGCAGTTACTTGTATAGTAGAAGCCTAATTTGCAGCTTTATATATATATATATACAAACAAACACCTCAGTTTTATATATATATATATATATATATATATATATATATATATATATATATATATATATATATATATATATATATATATATATATATATATATATATATATATATATATATATATATATATATATATATATATATATATATATATATATATATATATATATATATATATAAAACTGAGGTGTTTGTTTGTATGTCCTGTATGCATTCCCACACCTCTGCACCAAACCCCCTTAAATTTGGCATGCACCGGCTTGGTTTGTGCCAGGCAACCATCGCCAACGTGGGGCCATATGTCCCCCCAAAATGAGAAAAATGAAAAAACCACAAGTCCCAGTGGCCACCGCGGCATGGCATGGCCAATCAGGGAGGCCAGCACAAGCGCAGGAGTGGCAGGCTGATGGTGCAGCCAAAAAGGGAGGCCAGCATGAAAGCGGGAGAGATGGGGAAACAGACGCACAGCCACAACCTCAACAGACGCCGAACGAGCAGAAGGTGGCCATGAGGTACTCCTGCGCCCCTGGCCATAACACGGGGTTGTGGCTAGTGGGCCGCCACCACCACCCAAGGACCACAGCATGTGTCAGGTCCCTGCGCATGGGTGCCCCGGACCAACCAAGTCAGTGCCCGTTGAGGGAGAGGCGGGGCACCAGACGTGTGGCCACAGCATCAACAGCCGCAGCACACACAGAAGGCAGCCGTCGGATACTCCTGCACCCCTCGCTGGGGAACACGGGGCCATAGCAAGCAGGCTGCCGAGGTCACTCTATAACCCCAGCAGGCAGTGGGTCCCTGCGTGTGGATGGCCCAGACCAACACAGTCAGCGCCTGGCGAGGAGCGCTACATGCCAGTGCGTGACAGGAATAGCAGGCCGGCCGTTCGCAGAGTAGGGACTGGGAGGCGTACACGGTGGCAGCCATGGTGACGAGGGTATCAGTGGCAGGTAATGCAACCTGGCCAGGTAACGTGGGCAATGGCAAAGGACTGTGGGGGGGGGCATGGCCTGGGGGGCCTCCAAACCGGGAGGTACATCATGGCACCCCCAAAAAAACCAGGCAAAGCTGGGCACTAAGCTAGTATCAACATAAAGAGAAACCACTTACCGAAGATAAACACCAAAGTCAACCTGAGGTAGCTTGAAAGAGATGGGTTAGTCATCTTGCAGAAAATTTCAAGGATGTGTGCATATTTACTACATGCTCATGATTAAAAGCGGGGTAAAGGATGCACCTTCTGCAGTAGTAAAAATGAAAGAATGGATTCATAATTTGAACTTTCATCAGCTATACACCAACATTTCATAGCTTGAATTCCCTTAATTAATATCTTTGTGTTTTTGAGAACTTAAAAGATGTCTTATATTAGGCTGTTGTCTCCATGAAACGCTTATATACTGTGTAAACACAATGACTTAACATCCAACATTCTACTCTCGGTTGCATCTGTTGCTGAGCAGACTCATATTTGTGGCATAATAGCCTTCTTGTCCACACCTTATACATGAGAATTAGCATGTGAATGCTCAGTACATGATTCTGCCCCATCACACATAAACAAATAATTGAGCTTATTATGTTCCTTTTCTTTTGCAAGTGCTCTAGTATTGCTAGTCGAGAATTTCACACATACTTATCTGGTTCTTGCATTATATGTGTGGATCAAGATTTTTGTTAAAATTAGAGTGGTGAGATTGGTGGGAGTATTCAGAATACAACTAGGGCTGAAGACAACCCATAGTCTTTTTTAAAAAAAATCTAATTAATCAGCTTATATTTGCATTAGCCTCCCTGTGGATTGTACTCCTACAGGTATGTCTCCCTCAAAGCATCTTAGGCACAGTATGACAGGCACATTTTTAGCCATGTGTAATGGCTTAATGTTGCCTGAAGTCACCAATATTCAACAAGCCCAGGATTAGTTGTAGTGGTACTGATGACAGTGTGCTGATTTATACTAAAAACTTGCATCAAGTGAAATATTTAAGAGTCCTGTGCCCTGTCACAACCATTCCAATCCAACTTTGGCTCAGTAACAGAACTCTAAATTGAAATTCTTGTTGAATCGTATCTATTTAGACCCATATTGAAATTGAGTGATCAGAAGATCATAAAATCAGTTATACCTGTATTTGATTCTCAGATACTTTTCTGCATAATAGTGGGGTTCTTAGGTTTCAGTGCTTGAAATTCTAGAATAAATTTTGTTTAAAGCAAGCATATGAGCACATCCATTTTGAAATGTTTTGTGGAGATTGCTTAGTCATTACCCAGATATATTGGTATAAATGGGATCCTAGAGTTTAATTGCATTCTATTTATAGATATTGTTCCATTAAAAGGACACAATGGATCCAAGGTGAAGAATCATCAGCCATAGTACCACCATCATCAATATGTTCCTATCACTTTCAGTAAGAAAAATGTTGAATAAAATGAATTGCAAGACCAGTCTCATGAACAGCTTGTTTAAAAGTGCAATTTATGGGTTGCCAGATCAATCCAATGGATTTTTTCATCCATGAATGCAAGTTGTTCTACTTATTCTGCTAAGCAGGCACTTGTTGTTTATCACCAAATATAGACTAGTCTTCAATCCAGTGGAATTCACTTGATAAACTTGGACCTTTTATGGCAACTGCCCAGGTACTGTCAAAATGGAGAATACTATGGATGAAAGATGACATTTCTGTTCAGTTGATTGATAGCTGGTTATCAGGCAGAAGGCAGCCGTCGGATACTCCTGCGCCTGGCAAGAGTGCCCACAGTTTCCTCATCATCCTAGAATTAAGTGATGAGTGGGGTGTCACAAAGTTCTGCTCTTTGCCTTGTGTTGTTTGTAAATAACCTGGAGTTTAAGGAATGTTCATCCATTTTGCAGATGACATCAAACTTGCCTGTATCTTAGAAAACAGAATTAGATTTATGGATAAACATAACAACTCAGAGGAGCAAACAATATGATTTTCTACAGGGTTCCAATGTTCTATGTTAGGCAAGAAAAATGAGATGCAAAAATGCAGTATAGGTGCTACCTGGGTTGGCAATCATAAGTTTGAAAAGGATTTAGAAATCTTACATGATGAGTCTGCAATGTAATGCAACAACAACGAAAGGCTAATGCAATAAATACTCAGTTACATCAGAACTGAAGTGTAGGAAAGCAGTAACACCATTCTGTTCTGCTTTGGTTAGACCTTACTTGGAATACCTGAGGGCCTCTGGCACCACACTTACTGAAGGATATCATAATGATAAAGGATTTGGAAACCAAGCCCTGTAAAGAACTGTTGAGGGAGTGGGGTGTGTTCCACATAGAGAAGACAAGATTGGCAGGTGATATTATATCCATTTTGAAATATTTAAAATGGAAGATAGCATCAATCTGTTTTCTATAGCTCCAGAAGGTAGAACTCAGTTCAGCAGATATGAAAAATAAATATTAGGGAAACCTTCCTGGTGGCAGTTGCTGTTTAGTCATGGAGAAAACTACTTCGGAAGATGTCTGAGTCTTCTTTGCTGGAGATTTCTGAAAATAGGTTGCAGAGCCATCTGTTGAAGAAGCTTTAGCTATGGATTCCCTCATTGGTATTTAGTGAATCAAATGATATTTGGGATCTAACTCTATAATTCTGAATCTATCACACACACACACACACACACACACACACACACACACACACACACACACACACACACACACACACACACACACACACACACACACACACACACACACACACACACCAAAATTTCACAGTCTAACTAGAGGGTTGTATTTAAGCAACAAATTGTATAGTTTGATAACCCAACATACCAAAGATACCAGCAACTACTAACTAATGACTAGTTTACTGAACCAGCTGAACATACTTTTGTTCAACCTAGAGAAAATGCTGAAGGCAAGTACAGTGGTATGTTTCTGTTGTTTTGCACTTGGTGCATATAGTGATCATGCTATAAGCACAGTCAACTTTGCCATGCAGCAAGGTAAAACAGCAGGGTAAAACAGCATGTTTCAATGGCATTAGGAAAAAAGTATACAGGAAGGCAGTATTTTTTCTGACCATGAGTACAATACATGCTTTCCCTTTCACAACAGCTGAAAAAACAGTTGTGCTTGTTGATGGAATGGATATCTGGTACATAATCTGCACAATCTTTTTGTTTACTGATGAGCCTCTTGCAGATGAAGCAATTTTTAAAACCAGGATAGCTAGAGATGCTATACCTTTGAATGCCCTCTCACATCTATACTGACAATGAAGGTTGATGAAAGAATGAAACTAACATCAAATCCTATTCACCTTGTGTGCCCTCTTCAGACGTTTGACACAGCTGTATTCAATTGGCTTTGTCATCTAGTATCTCTCTAGAGGCCAAGGGACTGGGTTTCCTGAAACCTGAGGCTCTTAAATACTGTGATCATCACTCTCTTTAGGTAAAAGAACAAGAGCAAAAACAGATGAGCATCAAACAAAGGGGAAATACTCATGATTATTCAGTTTAACATTAATTGGGGACACATTCCAAATTTCTTCTTTTATAAAAAAAAAAAGTCAAAATAAAATAGTCTGGTTTTTAATTCCAACTGAGTTTTAGTGTTCTGACTGCTAACATTATATTTAGAATTATAGGTTCTGACCAACAAGTAGAAAGAGGAAAGATGGTTTGATTATGACTTGGGCAAAGTAAACCATATAGGCAGAACTTTCCTGCACCATTTAGGGACAACTTTCCAGCCCTGATTAGTCCAGAAGCCTCCTACAGGATAATCTCATCTACGGGTGAAACTTGGAAAATTAGAATATCGTGCAAATGTTCATTCAGTTCAGTAATGCAACTTAAAAGGTGAAGCAAATATATAGACTCATTACATGCAAAGCGAGATAGTTCAAGCCTTACTTTGTTATAATATCGATGCTTATGGCTTACAGCTTATGAAAACCTCAACCCCACAACCTTATGTACCCCATAATCATCACATAATCTCATATACGCTGTACGCCATGATCATCACGATTATAATGAATTAAGGCATGACATATCTTGCTTTGCATGCAGTGAGTCTATCTCATATATTTGTTTCACCTTTTAAGTGAAATGAATGAACATTTGCACGATATTCTAATTTTCCAAATTTCACCTGTATATATCATTATTCTGTTTTATGTTCTTAGGTCCATAAATCAACAGCACAAGTGGGGAGCACGTACAGGGAAGTGCTCTTCTGGTTCCCTAGATAGAAGCCTGTCAAAGATACAACATACAGTATCTGTTCTCATATCTGTCCAGCCTACCCTTTCCCACTAACCATTGCCAAGACAGATCTGATAATGCCTGACAGCCTAAATGTTTCTGTCCTTTCTTTCACATTGCTCCTGTCAGAGACAGTGAGCAAGCATGTCCTTGTAATGGTGGAGAAAACGGAGGAAGCGATGGCACCTATCTGCTAATATTTGATTCAGAAACATTAGTACCTGCTTCCTTTAAATGTAAAGAGATTACTAAGTAGATGGGCAAACTGAAAATGAGTGCAGACCTTGTATAGAAAACAGAACAGATTTTCTTAATGTTATGTTATTAAAAAACAAGATATAAATTAATAAGGGATTTTTTTGTTGTTGTTGTTCAGTCGCACAGTCGATTCCGACCCTTTGCGACCCTATGGACCATCGTTCTCCAGGCACCTCTGTCCTCCACCATCCCCCTCAGTCCTCCCAGTTCTGTGCCCATTGTGTCTACAATACCATCTAGCCATCTCATCCTTGGCCTCCCCCTTCTTCTTTTGCCCTCCACCTTTCCCAACATCATGGCCTTCTCAAGTGAATCCTCCCTTCTCATTTGATGCCCAAAGTACTTTAGCCTCATCTTTACTATTTGACCTTCCAATGAGCAGTCAGTGTTGATTTCTTCTAAGATTGACCTATTTGTTCTCCTCGCTGTCCAGGGTACCCTCAAAACTCTCCTCCAGCACCACATAAATAGTAATATTTATTACTATAGTAAAGAGTAATACAAGTCAGAAAAACATATATTTCAAGCAAATGACAAAGCGGAAGAAATAGTCTTCAATTAACATATTTATGCAATACTTTTCTCCTCAAGAGCTTTGATGTGGTATTGCATTACTATTCCTGATTAATAACAGTATAGAACATCAGATGTAAAGGTGTTATTGAACATACAACCATCAATGATAGGTCTTGACACAGCCAACATATTTTTGCTGTTCACAAAAAAGATATTTTGAACAACATAAATTAAAAAGGTATTAGAACAACATAAATAAACACAGAATCTCATTTATTACCAATGCAACCCACACTCAAAGATATGGAGGTTATTTTGTTGTTCAGTCACACAGTCGATTTCATCCTTTCGCGACCCCATGGACCACTGCACGCCAGGCACCCCTATCCTCCACCATCCTCCTCAACCTGCCCAGCTCTGTGCCCATTGCATCTACAATACCATCTAGCCATCTCATTTTTGGCTGCCTCTTTGAGGATTCACTTGAGAAAGCCTTGATGCAGGTTATAGGGGAACCCAAATGTGCAGAAGCCTCTTGTGCTACCACAACTCCTTTCTGCTCATGGATCTCAGATCTGTCAACATAACTGGATTAGCCAGGACAATGCTGTGTTAGTTAGTTAGTTAGTTAGTTAGTTAGTTAGTTAGTTAGTTAGTTAGTTAGTGCGTACAACACAGTCTCATCTGGCTTAGAGTCAGCTCATCCAGAGTGTGGCCTTCTTGACAATTTAGCATTGCAAGTCTATCATACTATGTTTCAAAAAAATGATTCTGGGCCAATCATATGAGACTTCTTGGGGAGACCTTTCTCTCAGACTAGCCAACCTCACAGACATGTGTTGTGAAGATATGACAGAGGGCTTCTTTTGACTGTTCACAAGTTATGGCAATTCTCCCTGCAGAAGGCTGGTCTGGTCCACTCTTTTTTACACTTTCTCAACAGGCAAAGACCTTTTTCTTCAGGAAAACTTTTCCCCTAGTAATTGGCAGTGTAAGAGGGGATTCCTATGAGTTTTTAATGTGTTTTCACAATAGTTTTAAATTTTGTGTCCACTAGTTGTTATTTCAATACCTACTTAATTCTTTTTGAATATTGTAGTAATTTATTATTTTTAGTTTTTAATATTGTTTGTCTTAATATTATAAACCTCCTTGGGTGCTTTTGAATAAATAAATAATACTAAACTCAGGTTTAAAAAGAACGTAAGACAGTGGTATGGAAAGTGCTTCCAATGACCATTTTGCCCCCCCCCCCAGCTTCCACTGAAACCCCCAACTCTCACCCATGCAAGAAACATTTCCCCCACAAAAAAGAAGATGGACTTCTAGTAGCAATGGCTTCTTGAAGCAGGGCACAGAGTTGCCCAAGACAAAATACTCTTCCCAAAAAACTAGAAGTGAATACCTTATTTTGAATTGTCATCCCCAATTTTGGTTCCTATCATGAGATTTCTCTGACAGCACTTCTCTGAGTTCAGAAAGGCATTTCGGGCAGAAGAATTGGTTTAACCTCCTGTTGTGAGCCCACTTTTCATGTGTGACTGTAGTGTTAGTCCAGTTCCCAAAATGTATCTCTCTACTGCTGTTTATATGAGTGTTTTAAGGATTTAAAAATAAGTGTCATACATATCTGTTATGTTTCCTGTCGCTTAAGGCATGGTCATTAGTTTCAAAGTGATGGAGAAACATAACATTAAGGGTTTTCATGGGATCTAATGTTAGCAGCCATGGTCCAAAACTCCACTTTTGGGGTTCATATATTTTATGCAAAAGCAAAATATGAGCTTGAGAAATAAATATGAGCACTGATGTTAACTATTGCCAATTCATTTTTCTGATGCCCTTCCTGGAAGTGGCAGTCCTACTATACAAACTTCATAGACAGAAATGCTGAATTATGAATTGCACAAGTGGCCAAGAAGCCACCCAAGAATGACTCAGCTGCATGTTTCATTCTGGTGCCATATCATAAGGAAACAAGCAAGGATAGGGGGAACTTCAGGCAGAATCTACAGAGTTCAAGGCACATCAAATACACAACATAAATGGCAACACCATCTTTCAGATATCAGTGTGGCTTTCATGCTGTTAGAGATGGTTTCCCATGAGCTCCAGATGATGATGAAACTATTAAATAAGTAATAATCTGATAGGCTCTAGGCCAGCTTTGAAATGCATCCTATTCTGATGATGATCAATGCTTGGGTACAACTTGCTGAGCACAAACAGAAGTCATAAGAGAAAAATGGAAATCCATACTACAGTATTTTATGTATTATTTATCCAAAACTTTGCTCTTTTACATCTCCTCAGACACTGCTGCCCTCCAGTGTGAAATGCTAGAAGACCAATCACAAAAATGACTCAGTATTCCTCTTGGGAGACTGCTGTGTCACCAACCCTTTTCCATTTAATGAAGTGGCAGAACTGAAATTCTTTCTTGCTATTCTGTAAAAATGTGGTGCTTTGCCTCAGCTTCATAATCATTCACCTCACCTCCAGGCAATACTAAAATCACATCTGTCAATGTCTGTAAACAAAAAAGTGATTCTGTCTTAGGCAGGGGCAGATTCCTTCTGGAGGGATTGTAACAAAGAATATGATGGCCTAGGAAAATTCTATGCATATCCATGGATTTCACTGAAATGAATTCAGAGCAACTAACTCTATTCAGATCCATGCTAATACAGTTTAGAATACTGTGCTAGAAGAACAGTATTTCTAGACCATTGGCAGACTGGTAAAGAAAGTCTGAGAGAAGGATGGAAATCACATCTGTACTGGTCTTGTAAACATACACATACAGAAGTGAAAAGTATTTCTTTCATTTGCATACCAAGAAGCTCCACAGCTCTGTATTCTAAATTTAATTGTTACAGCAACCTTTTGTGAAATGTGAGGTAGAGAGAGACAGTGACCAGCCCATTGAATGTCATAACTATAAGATGATCCAAACCGAACCTTACAATAATTTTTTGTCAGAAATTATTCTGGGTTGAAAGGATTTTTGCTGGAGAAACTCTGCTCAGGAGATGCCTGAAAGAGGCTCCTTTCATGTCCCCAAGATCCTTTCCCACTGAAGTGGTCCCTATTTATCCACTTGCAATTATTTGCTTTTGAACTGCTAGGTTAGCAGGAGCTGGGACAGAGATGGGCGCTCAAACTGTCATGCAGTACCCAGGTCTCAAACTGAACCTTGTCCTAGTCTTAGTTCAGTTACCCAAGCAGGACATCAACTTGAGCTTTTTCAACACTAGAGACATTCAACAGAAAGCTAGACGGCCAGCTTTCAAAGATACTTTAACCTGGATTCCTCCACTGAACAGGAATTTGGACTCAATGGCCTTATAAGCCCTTTTCAACTCTATAATTCTATTGCTTAAAGAATCTTCAGCCAAGGATGTAGGTTGACCACTATACCACTTTAAACACACTGGTATGATTTTGGAAGTTAATCGGGGTCAGTTCTGGATGGTATTTAGATGGGATGCCACTGAGAAATGATAGGGATCTCTGCTAACTGCTTCAAAAAAAATCCTGTCTGAACGCTTGGAGAGCCATTGCCGCCAGTCAGAATGTGTAACAGGCCAGCGCCCTGGCTCTGTACAAGACAGCTTCCTGTGTTCCTGTTTGGGACAGGCTGAGGTTGAGTGAGACATCACATGCTTTACATGTGAAAGTACTAGGCTGAATCCCACGGCTTCTCCAGGCAGTGCTAGGAAAGAATCCTGCCTGAAACCCAAGAAAACCACTGTGAGTTGGTGTTGACAGTAGTGGGTTAGGAGGACTGAGAGTCTGATTCAGTACAACTTAGCTTCCAGTGTTCTCTATATAATGCTAAGGTGGCTATCTACACATTGCCAAAAAGGATGAAATATGTCACTAAAAAGGAGAGAAAATGATATTGTTGCTTAAAACCTATGCATGCTAACTTATATGTGGAAATGGAACTTGGGACAAATGCTGCCATTAATCCTGTTAAATATTTACCTCAGCATAAGTGAAGCATAAACTGGATTGAATGCTTAGTTATGCACCAGCTGCATAACTTGGCATGCAACTAGGAATTCAATTCTTGAATTGTCAATTAGTGCTTATTTTGTCACTCTGGGTTATGTCATTGCACTTATACTTGTGTAAATATTCAGCTGGATTCTGGAAATTATCATTCAATTAGGAAACACAATACATAGTAGGGGTGAATCAGTTTGTGACCTCATAACCTGTGTGTTGATCACTGTCGATGAGCTTTGTTGGGGCTTCTGATTTGAAAAAACCCTATTTACATTGGACTTGGGTACAGAAACATCCTACATAATGCCAAATAGACAAGAGCTTGATCCTAATGCTTGATCCTAATGCTTGATCCTCCAAATGCTACTGTACTGCAACTCCTATTACCCCAGCTAGGATTGTGAGGGTGGCTGGCAGTTGCAGTTCAACAACACCTGGAGAGTCCTTGTCAGGTAAGATCAACCCTAAGATTGTTCATCCTTGATCTAAGTAAGAAGAGACATGCTCAGTCAGTACTTTGTCTTTAAGGCATATGTCCTTTAGCGTACCAATGGTACTGTTACTCTGGAGAGTACCTTCCCATCTGTAGACATGCTCGTGTCCTACAATTAACTCTTAGCAATGAAAGTCCTGGTTCCAGAGTAAAGAACTACACAAATACATTTCATAGAGCTATCTTCTAATTTTTCTAAGCAGATCATTCTAGGTAATGACTGCAAAGAATTAAATGAAAAATGATTTTTATTGGGGGGAGGGGGAAAGACAGAAAACCAAAATCTCCATTTAAGTTTATATTTATACATGTGTGTATACTGCTTTTATATCTATCTGCTTATGTATCGCTTTGCTATAGACCTCCTAAAGTCCTTCATCAATATAGGCAGGATACATCTGGGAATACTCAAGCAGAGGGGAAGCTGATACACTAAATACAATCCATTGATGACAAAACATCTCTGGGAAATCTCACTCCTCCTCTTTCCCATAGCAGCCAGAGGAGAAAAAGAGAACAAGTTTGTACTTTTGTAACCTCAGCAGACATTGCACCAAATCATGTCCTCCAATTCCTCCTCTTTTATTGCAGTAGTCCACATAAGTAGCATCTCAGATCAAAGGATGGAAGCACCATTTCCTCCCCCATTCTTAGTCCACAAGTTGATGAATCTTATGTCTATACATATGATATGATTAGAACAATGTACTCATGTCAATTGCCAGCACATTTTTAAAGCTTGCCTACTACTGACTGCTTTTGCTAAGTTACTCATTCACATGTGCTTCAAACCTTACTGTAGTTCTGTAGCATCCAGAGAGTTATGTATGACTGAGTATGGGCAGGGATTAAAAGAAACAAACACTGACACACATTCTCTTTCTCTCACACACATGTAATTTAAATACATTATTACAAATCAGTATTCTTCAGTATTCTGTTCTGTGACGGATAAATAGAGGATCAGCATAGTAGGACTACATTATTGGACGTGGCAGATAGCTTCTAATTAAAGAATTCCTGGTTTCATTTCAGGTTACGCATGATTTGTGCACAATGAGATGAACTCACATATGACTCAAACTAGAGGCAATGTGATGCTCCCAGTGTCATCATTCAAGGTATGCCAGTGGACTTACGGGATAGGATACTGGCTAAATATTTCAGAGGAAGGAATGTAAAAACAAGGCAAGGAACAAAGGAGAGAAGAAATCAGTACAGACAGTACATGGAGTTCAACCACCAATCATACTTTTAAAGGAAGGCACGAAGTGCCAGCAGGTTCCTAGAAGCTTAAGAAAGATGGGACTAGCTTTACACATCATTATGGTATATATCTAGAGCAGGGGTTCCCAACCTATGGCCTATGGGCTGGCCTCAGCCTGCGGCACCATTTCATGTGGCCCGCAGCAGCCACAGCGGCTGCAGCAGCAGCTGCTCCCAGAAGTGGAAGCAGGCATGTTTATGACAGCCATAAAACGTGCCCATGTATGCATAAATGCAGTTACATCGGCTGGTGTAAACGAGGAACTGGGCACATTTACTTCCGTTTTGGGGTGTGTGGTCTGGTCCTCTCAGCTATCCAGGGGGCATGGTCAAGACCATAGCATAAAAAGGTTGAGAACCCCTGATCTAGAGCATTTCCTCCTTCTCCAAATGCCTCTGAAAACCAGAAAACTAAATGACACAGCAAGACTGAAAAACAAAATAGACACAACACTCAGAATTTGAGTAAATTTATGAGGGTGCAGAATAGACTCTGTCCAAAACTATAAGTCTTGCTATTCCAGCCCAATGGTGTACTTTCCATACATATTCCTACCAGTATGTTGGTTACATCAGAGTAACTACCTGACTTCCTAGTTCCTTTGAAAACTATTCTAACAATTTTCTTTATGGATCTCCATTTTTAGGCACATAAAAAGACTCAACATTTTTCAGTCTCCAAAAGACTTGTTCAAAATAACAACTAATTTATTTTGGGGTTGACTCTGAGCAAAACAACCCATTAGAGAAAGACTATTTTACACTGGAAAATTATAAACTGCTCACTTAATTTTATTCTTCAGGATAACTACATTCTGAAAAACAGTAATGAGGTCCAGTGAGGTGGGACTGGGTTTCTTTAAATCTCAAATAGTATAATGTTCAGTATGTTCTTTTGACTCTTGGTCTTACCTGACATGATATGCTTTTCATTTTAGGACTCCTCCAGTTTTCAGAAAACAATTACATTTTATTCAAATTAGATAATGCCTTTGGGAAAGAACTAACTGGTATCATTTCTTTTGAGGCCTGAAAATGTATTAGCCAGTACCTTTTTCCAATTACAAAATTGTTTGCTTTAGCTTTTTCTTTTTTACTCTATAGTCTTTCTCAGAGGCATATACCACACCTCTGAAGCCTGAATTTAGGATCATTTTATGAGATTGCGAAATGAATTGAAGAACACTCTGACTAGTAACGGTTGAGGGAAGAACAGCAATCATTTAGCAATAACAATAGCAATAGCAATAACAACAACAACAATAACAATTATATATCACTACTTAGTGCTTAGAACACTCTCTAGGTGGTTCACAAGATAACTAGAATTTTGTCTCCAACACGTGAGATTTTACCAACCTCAGAAGGAATGCTGACTCAATTTTGAGCTTGTTCGGATCGAACTTAGAACGTGAGCAGAGTTTTAGCTGTAGTACCTTAACCACTGTGCCACAAGACTGAGTCACTAGGCCCTCCAGATTTTATCTGATCTACAAATCACAGAATATGGTAGACATAGTCCAAAAATGTCTGGAAGGCTACACTTGTCCTCCTGCTTTGCTATCTCTTTTGCATTTGAAAGTAGATTATACTTATTTCAACAACATTAAATGTGTATAAAATAGGAATATCCTTGTGTGTGTGTTTATAACACTTCTATTTTCACACCTGTGTTTATATTTATTTGATTTATATCCCGCAATATGCAAGGTATGCAAGGAACAAAGCCTGAAACAATTTCTACTTGCCTGCATACGTTCCTGCATAATACATGTTCAAGAAACTTCTCTGTCTCTTGTGCTCACTTATTCTACAATTGCCTGTCCTGTACCAGCTTTGAAGTATTGCATGTTAACTAAATAGGTATATTTTTGTCTTAAAATAATGTAATAATTAACCTTGCAACAGGTCTGCTTTGTTAATAAGTAGAACAGAGCTGCAAGGGAACCCTATTTATTATCTGAAATAGCAGCATGCAGAACAGAAACAGGGCAGGAAAGTCACATGTGTCCATATGCAATGATATGTATCCACAAACAGAGTTAATGTCATAGATTAAACAGGTTCCTTCCTTCTGTCTAGCAGTTCTAAGCACATTCTACATAGCAGTTGTGATCATTAAGGGGCCATCCATTCAGAGCAATTTGGGATGAGAAATGTATGTATGTATGTATTTATTTTCAGTATTTTTATACTGCTTTCCTCACCCAGGGGTGACCCATTGTGAGAAGAGGAGAAAAGGTCCCTTCCTACGAGCAGAAATTCTCTTTCTCTATACTGGGCAGAACCCACAAGAACCTATTTTACACTGATTCAAACTTCTGGCCCACCTCGCTCAGGACTGTATACATCGACTGGCCCAGGTTTCAATTGACAGGCTTTCCTGACCCACCTAATCAAGCAAGATATTGAACCTAGGACATTTTCTATACAAAGCATGTGCTCTATGAACAGAAGGTTGTGTCTAGATATGGATGCTAGTGGCAGGAAACAAATTACTCTAATTCATATACAGTACATGAAAAGTAGCCAGCTTTTTCAAACATTGCCCTCACTCCTAATCTCCAAAGGGTAAAATAGGTTCAATGATTTATTAGCTGGGGGGGGGGGGATTTGAAGGCTACAATTTCCAGAATCACCCAGCCAACATGCTCATGTTTGCTTTTTTGGTGGATCTTGATGCAGAGAAACAGAAACAATGTATTCCAGTTACCGGTATATTGGCCCGCACTGGGAGTTCTCATTGTGGTCAACCCGGTATTTTATTTTTTATTTATTTAAATTCTAATTTTTATGCCGCCCAATCAGGTAAACCCAACTCTGGGCGGCTCACAACAAGTTAAAACATACATAAAAAACAGTTGAGCCATTAAAACCCAACATACCCACCCACCTATCCCATTTATCATTAAAAGACTACCCACGTTAAAAACTGCCTGCATTGGAATTAAAAGAAACGGGGACTTATTTAATAAGCCAACAGGCGGGGACCATCCCCCCATTTGAGCCCCACACCTGTCCCACCAACCAGGTTTTTAGGTCTTTTCTGAAAGGTAGCAGCTCCGTCTGCTCCCGCAGCTCTACTGGTAGGAGGTTCCACAAGGCTGGTGCGGACACGGAAAAGGCCCTCCTTCGTGTACCAGAGAGACGAGCCCCTCTGGCAGATGGAACAATTAGGGAGCCCCTCTGATCTGCTCTGGTTGGACAGGCTGACACTCTTGGGATGATGCGGTCTCTAAGGTAACCTGGCCCACTACCATGAAGGGCTTTAAATGTCAAAACCAGCACCTTGTACTGCACCTGGAGGCAAACTGGTAACCAGTGCAGCTCCCGAAGTAATGGTGAGGCACGGGCATAACGCCCACACCCCATCACCACCCAGGACGCTGCATTCTGAACCAACTGCAACCTCCGAATGGTTGTCAAGGGCAGCCCCATGTAGAGCGCATTGCAATAATCTGGAGGTGACCAGGGCATGTGTGACCCTGAGCAGGGAGTCCTGGTCCAGGAGCGGACGCAACTGACGGATGACGCGAAGCTGTGCGAAAGCCCTCCTGGCCACAGCCGCCACCTGATCTACAAGTAGCAGCCCCAAATCCAGGAGGACCCCTAAGTTGCGTACCGGGTCTGTCTGGGGCAAAGCAGCCCCATCCAAGACCAAAGTTGGTAGTTCCATGGATAACACAGGACCCCCCATCCAAAGCCACTCAGTCTTGGAGGGATTCAATTGTAGCCCGTTGTCCCCCATCCAGACCCCAACCGCTTCCAGACATCTGGATAGGACATTGACTGCATCAATGGTGTACACACTGCCTCCATGGGCATGTTGGGGCTAAGCATTACATCGCATCATGGGAACATCATACCTTGGTCCTGCCCTATTTTAAACAGCAATTGAGCTTGAGATAGTGTGATGCACCAGGAATCACTTTGGATGCAATCTGTTTTTTCCTTAACAGTGTAGTTCCAGGGAAAATGGTGCTACCAGAGCTAAGTCCTAGTGTTAGGCAGAGGAAGATGACCATCTCGGACAGATTTTGGATGTCAAGAAATGGCACCAAACTGTCAGTTTATTAATTGGATTTGCAGTGGAACCTCATACAACAATCGTCCTGCATAGCAATGAAATCGCATAACAATTAGGTTTTGGGGGGAAATGATGTCCCGCATAACAATTTTCCCTATGGAAAAATCATACAACAATTTTTCAATGGGAAAAACCACTTAGCGAAAAAAATGGCGTACGATGCATCATACGATGTATGCATCGTATAGCAATTGTTTCATACAACGAGCCCCATGGAATGGATTAAAATCATTGTATGAGGTACCACTGTACTGTATTATGATTGTGTCTTAACTTTCTGGAAGAGGAAAAGGAACTTAAGAGAATTTCTGCCTCGGGCCAAAATAACTTGGCTGGTAAACAGAAATACACATTTTGGTTTCTGGCATGGAGGAAGACATTTGTTGCTCTGCTCCTAGCATCAACATGACTTAGGGCTCTTCACACTACATTAAGCTCAATTGCTTATTTGGACATGAATGTGGCCAGTCTTGCTCTATTGGCAAAGAATGGTTTTCAAAAGTCAAGGCAGCAATTTGCCTTTTAAAATCTTCCCACCTCGTATTAGAGTGTCTTCCACACTAGGGTTCTGTGATACTCAAATGCTATCTTGGTCAATAAAAACAGAGAATAGGGTAGCACAATCTGATGATTTTTAAAATAAGCTCATTTGAAAGTTGTGATGGATTCAAGCAGTTTATTACAACATTGCCTGGAAGTGCCACGTTATTCTTAAGGTTTATGGATAACCACATTTTCAAAAAATCATACTAAAACTACGAAAGAGTGAAGATAGCACTGTAAGATAATATCTCAAATCCTGTGAAATCTAGCCAGCTGCTGTGGCTTCCCCCAAGGGAAGCTCCGATCACTTCAGTCATTCTGATGTGAATGGAAGAAAGCATTATCTGTTTACTCTTGGGAACAATCCTATTTTATCTGGCAACAGAACAGGATGAAATACTCTTTCTAAAATGCTTGCAAGTATCTGACATATGTCTGCTCCCACTGGGATAACTGTATAATATTAATTACTCAAGTGTGTACAGTCCCTACTCTCATCACAATGGCAGCAAAAATGATGCAATATTTGCACTGCTCTGATTTACCTTTCTTACTTAGACCTAACATGTTAGAGGAGGAAAATAGTGCAGTAGCAAAGTTTCACTGAATCTTCCTGCTGCACATAGAGTTGCCATATGTCACGGAAAACCAGGAATGTCACGTGTTGTAACTGTCCTGCCCGGTTCCATAAAAAACATTGGAAATTCGTGGTTTTCAAACCACTTGATATTTTTTTTTTGGGGGGGGGGATCACACATTTTTCTTGAACTTCTATTGGACCCACCAACAGGTGGCAGCAGCAGCAGCTTGGTGAACAAGGAAGAAAGAGGGGGGGAACATGGCTTTTTCTTGTAGCATCTGTAGCAGCAGCCGTTACACGAATACTGCAGCATGGAATGAGCTCCCGTCTTTGTCCCAGCTCCTGCAA
Organism: Bradypodion pumilum; assembly: GCA_035047305.1. Taxonomy (NCBI): domain Eukaryota; kingdom Metazoa; phylum Chordata; class Lepidosauria; order Squamata; family Chamaeleonidae; genus Bradypodion; species Bradypodion pumilum. The sequence goes on from JAWDJD010000003.1 coordinate 262,681,296, forward strand.
ACCTAGCAGTTCCAAAGCAAGAAATGGCAAGTAGATAAATAGGAACCACTTTGGGGGAAAGGTAAACAGTGTTCCATGCACTCCGGTGTCTAGTCATGCCTGCCACATGACCATGGAAACATCTGCTCCCGTCTCTCTCCCAGCTCCTGCAAACCTAGCAGTTCAAAAGAAAGAAATGGCAAGTAGATAAATAGGGACCACTTTGGGGGGAAGGTAAACAGCGTTCCGTGTGCTCCGGTGTCTAGTCATGCCTGACACATAACCACAGAAACATTTTCAGAAGTAGATAGTGCTGGCTCTTCGACTTTGAAACAGAGATTAGCACTGAACCCTAGAGTCGGATATGACTGGCTTTTGAGCAAGGGTCGCTAAGGCGCTGACTGGGAAGCGGAAGGTCAGCAGTTCGATTCCCGAGTACTGCAGGACGGAAATGAGCTCCTGTCTTCATCCCAGCTCCTGCCAACCTAGCAGTTCGAAAGCAAGAAATTGCAAGTAGATAAATAGGGACCACTTCGGTGGGAAGGTAACAGCGTTCCGTGTGCTCCGGTGTCTAGTCATGCCTGCCACATGACCACGGAAACGTCTGCAGAAGCAGACAGCGCTGGCTCTTCGGCTTAGAAACAGAGATGAGCACTGCACCCTAGAGTCGGATACGACTGGCTTTCGAGCAAGGGAAACCTTTATAACCTTTACTTCTGTCCCGTTTTTGTGGGAGGGAATTATGGTAACCCTGGCTGCACATTACCAAGCCATTGTGTACATCAGCTGTTAGTTGCCTCATCTGGGAAAGCACCCCTAGCTAGGTAAGCAGAGGGCCAGCAGAAGCTGTCCTGAAACCAAATTTGTCCAGTTTAGGAATGTTAGAAATTACTCTGGACAACCCTGCTCTTGGTCTAATTTTGCAGTCACACAATTGTATCACCTATGGGCTGAATTAAAATTGGATCTGGCATAACTCCATTCCTCCTTTGTTCTAGCTCTTCTCAAACCATTTTTGTTTTTTCTCTTTAGAACTCTTTTAGTTCTCTTGGTAGATTCCTCTGCTGGCAGATCTCTACGTTTTTGATTGCATAAGAGATTTAGCTACAGGGTTGAAGTTACAGGATGCCAGATATAAGCTGAATATCAGAAAACTGATCTGAACTGTTAGAGCAGCATGACAACAGAACCAATTACCTTCAGAGGTAGTGAGCACAGGCTGGGGGCATTCAAGAGAAAACTGGACAAGCATCTGTCAGATCTGCTTTGATTTGAATAGACCACTTCCACCTTCATTACTCTACAATTTTATGATTTCTGCCCACAAAAGAGAATTCTGCCTTTAACATTTTCTGTAATAGGTCTCTCAAAATAAAACCCCGTGTCCATGTCATGAGAGGCCAAAGTAAGGGATTGCTAGGATTGGGCAAAGTATGGTGTGGCCTTGTGCCACAGAACCCTTACAGTAGCCATGAAGGCCATCCTGGGTTACCCTGAAACAATCCAGCAAAAGGGATTTTGGTGAAGTTGTGACAGGCCTAGCAAACCGGCAATGGATCATCTATCACTACAGAAATCCAACTGAGATACAAACTGTTGTGTATGTAACTTTAATAGTGCTTAAAACAGTTTGTAATTATTATTGCGGGATCGGAGTGATCCTCCATTTCATCTTCTTCAGGGTACTAAGTTATCGCAGGACTTGCTTTCCCGCCCTTTCTAACGAGACGCACAAAGTTTCCCCGGTCATCCCACGATCACCCCCACTTCTCTCTCAACCAATCCTGTTGTTTCCTGCCTGAATGTATCCATTGTATAGTATATATAAAGCGCAGCTGCGCCATTGCTGTTCCTGTTTGGTTTGCTTACAATAAAGTTGTGCTTGGCCCTGTTATGCTGGCTGCTTCTCTTCAATTCTCGAACATCAAACAAAACAGACTGATCAAATAGGAAATGACCACGGCAATGTAAAAGGACTAGAAGGCAGAACAATGAAGTAAAAAAAAGAGAACTCTGAATATAACCAGCTTGGGAAATAATACAGAATAAATTTTAGAAATAAATTTTAAAAAGGAAATATGATAATGGGTTTAAATGTTTCTCAATCTTTGGTTTTTGGACTTCAATTCCCAGAAGATCAAGTCAGTACATTGGTTGATCAGTGCTTTTTGGTAATTGACTTCTGGAAATTGAAGTCCAAAAACCAAAGGTTGGGAAATAATATTACATTATGCCTATGTAGTTACTTAATAGGATTTTAATCAGTGTTTACTCATGAGCAGTATGCTTATAATCTAGGTAACCAACAAAAAATATATAAGCAACTCACATTGTTTGAGCAGTTCTAAAATTGCTGCTGTGGTTTTCTCTTTTCTCAACATTACATGTTGCTTTCCTTATACAAGGAGACAAATAAAAAAATACAAAGTCTGCCTCCAGCTACTGCCAAAAGCCCTAATCTTTTCACAACCATCCATAGTCTAATTTTGATGGCAGATTTATAGTTTAATGTACTGTAGGATATTTATACAGAGTGTGTGATAAAAGGCAAGGAATGAGATCAGAAAAGATTACCTCACTTCCTGCCTCTGGAGATTTAGTGTGATTATAGGCAGGTACAGATGAATGAAATTGCCATCTTGCAAAAGGCTGAATGCAAAGCTCAGAGGGAATATTGATTCAGAAAATTGTAGTCAATTAGACATGACCTCATTATATCTAATTCCCTATTGTGATGCCTCATCCGTATAGAAATGGGTCTTTTTCTTGTAGAAAAAATGGCAAATTCAGATTTCCTTATTTGAGAGAGACTTTATAAAACATCATTTTTTGACAGAACACAGAAAATATAGATGCAATATATAGAAAATTTAGCAATGTATTTTGCACAGCTAACATTACTCAGTGCTGTTTCATAATTCCTTTCTGCCAGGTACTCAAACATAGGACATGATGGTAATCTGACCTGGCAACATAAAAGTAAGAATAATTCATAGGATGTTTATGGAAATGAACTTAACATATTCAACATCTACATTCATGTTATCTTTTTCAAGAAGTAAGTAATAGTTTGAAGGAAAATATACAAGGGAGATACAAAGATTTGTTTATTAGGAATACAGTACTTGATAAGAAACAGCCTGGCTCACATTGCAGACATTTCCAATCATCCTCAAATACATGATTATGTGAAAAGGTACACATAAGACAAGCTAAGCACAATACACACCTAGTACCAGCTACAGTATTTATTTATTTTTAAAAACAAATAATTAGAGAAAAGTGCTGCAGTGACTAAGAATGTTTCTCCCTGATGCTTAAATCTTTACCCAAGCACATGCCACTTCCTTCTCAAATTTCTTCTTGTAATCTTATATCCATGAATTTTTGAAACAGATGTAAAACACTGGGGAGGAAGTTCTCTTATGTGAGCCAGATCTTATTTAAAACAGTTCCCAGAGATAATTTGTACAATATAAACTTAGGAAGCCCTATACTAGATGGGACCAAATACTTACCTATCCAGCCACCTGTTTTCATGGTGGCTAACCAGATTTATCTAACTGTCTTTTAAAGCCATTCAAATAAGTTGACTGATTATGTGCATCTAAGTTTACTCTTACTTGTGATGATCTTTGCCAAGATTTCCTAGGTATAAAGTACAGTACAATAGAACCCTGCATAGTGAAACAGCTACATTCCACAGAGCTCTTCGCTATGCGTTTTCCCCCACTATGCGGATCCAATGGGAGATCCCCTGTATAACGGAGAAAATGCTCGTTATATAGGGTTTCCGTTAACCAGGATATACCCCGCTTAGTGGAAACCCTGTATAATGGGGAAAAAATTGTTATGCTGGGTATTGCCTTTGCATAACGAACGCTTCATTGTATGAATTTTTCGTTAAACAGAGCATTCGTTATGTAGGGTTACACTGTATTCCAAAATGCTTTACCAGTCCCTTATTTCAGAGGGAATTTTGGGATCCTGCAACTTGTCCAAGGCAACAGAATTCTGGCTCTAATCCCAACTCTAGCTCTGCATGCAAATACCCAACTCACCAAGCTATCCCACTAGTTTCCAAGTCAGTAGATAGCATTATATCATATGGTAGCCAACCTAGCAGTTTGAAAGCAAGAAATTGCAATTAGATAAATAGGGACCGCTTTGGTGGGAAGGTAACAGCATTCCGTGCATTCCGGTGTCTAGTCATGCCTGCCACATGACTACGGAAATGTCTGCAGAAGCAGACAGCGCTGGCTCTTCAGCTTTGAAATAGAGATGAGCACTGAACCCTAGAGTCAGATACGACTGGCTTTGGAGCAAGGAAACCTTTACCTTTACTAGCAGTAAACACCATGTTTTAATAATATATGGAAAATACATGTTGGTCAATATGAAAACCATGTTTGGAGAATGTTTCCTTTATAATTTGGGGGGTGGGATAAGTATATATAGGAATTTATTACATTGTCTCCTTGAGTTTAAGCCAAATCTCTATAACCAAACCCTTGCACAAACACCTGCAATGGGTTCAATTTGCTTGGCTCAACAGTAGAAAAAGTGAGGGGCTTTTATAAGAATAGCCTTAACTCTCTCTAACCTTAAGTTGCAGCAAGTTAATTGCTTGAAAAAAGAGAATCATACAGAAATGAGAACATATTCTGGGATTGGTAGATTTCCTGTTTCGTTTATTTATTCTGCTCTCAAGTGCAAACTTTCTTTGATATGAAATTCAACGAACAACAAAAATCTCAGTAAACTGTTTTGTATTGAAGGCCTTTCTATATTCACTCAAGCTCCAAAATGCTAGAAAATTGCTGCTGTTAAGGGGCACACAGCTATTATGACTACTATGATATTGAGATGCCATGGATGTGGCATGGTATCCTATATTGTGCTTAGCTCCCCAACCCCTGCGCATTTGAGAACTGGAGGGGCATCACTATATTCACACTTCACTTTTCATGAGGTCAGAAGCAGGCATTATATGAGTCAAGGTGCTATTCTTTTTAGTTTGTGTCCCTTTATCTAAAATAAAGTCTAGTAATTAAGCCATTTGAAAGCGAAACCATTAATCCTTTTTCAGAATATAGCTTAATGTTGGATAGCAGAAGGCATTGTAAGCTACAAATCTACACATGCTTTTTAAAGATGAAATATGACTGCCCAAATGTGTCCAATGTACTGGAACTGTTTTAATAATTTCTGTCTCACATATGGCTAACACAAGGTCACTGCCAAACATTTATAGAAACTTTATCAGTGGTAGAGACGTAGAACTATATGGCTCAAGTTGAAGTATCAATGTTGTTGGACTACATCTCCCAGCTTTCCTCACTATTGTCTGTGCTGCCTGATGGGAGTTCAACATCTGGAGAGCCATACTTTGTACAGTGATATCTTCAAGAGAAATATAGGTGACATGATGTATGTGTCATTGCTCTTGAACACAAAATGTACAACATCCTTTGATAACACGTCCATACAATATACAGTAAAACCCTGACTTCCAAATGCCTCGAGTTACATAAAATTTGACTTACATATGATTTTGTGCTAAAACCATGTCCCGATTTACACGATTTCCTATGGGTTTGCTTTGAGTTACATATTCTTTTCCCTATGGGTTTGCTTCGAGTTACGTAAATATTCATTTCCTTATGGGTTTGCTTCGATTTACATACAAATTTCATTTTTCCTATGGGTTTGCTTTGAGTTACGTAAAAATTTTTTTCCTATGGGTTTGTTTCGAGTTACAAAAAAATTCAATTTAAGCAAAAGCCTACAGAATGTACAATTTTCATAAGTAGGGGTTTTACTGTATTTGTTGAAAGCCACCCTGAGGTGTGCTTGCATCAAAAGGGCAGTATATAAATGTAAATAAATAAATAAAATGCAGACCTTCAGCTCTTTATTCTGTTGGCATATTTGGCTATTGCTGATACCAACTGGCACATTTGACAGAACCCTATACATACCAAGAACTTTGGGCTAAACCACAATTTGTGGCATCTTGCAAAAGACATCCCTTTGGATACTTTATCTGGCAGGGAGGGACAGACAGCTTTTGTCCCTTATTCATTTGACTGGTTTTGGGCTATTACTAGCACAGATAAACACCTTTGCCAATGCCCTAGCTGCTCACATCTCACAGATTACCTTCTCCTAAATGTAAATGGTACATGATTTAATGGAAATCACAGCTCATTCAGAATGAAGAGAGCAAGTTTCTTTATTTGAGACTGTCATATGGGGCCATCATGCAGTAGTAGCTATATTTATTGGAAATATTTATTTTGAGGATAAAGTTTAAAATGTATACTGTATTTTGAAGGGAAGGGTTTCCTGTTCATGATAATATGCACTATGGGTAGTGAATTTGATGTGCATATTACAGAATTGCCAAGTCTTTATTCTGCTGAATGAGAGGGCTGTGTTTGAAAGCTCAGGAACTGGGAATAAAGAATCCATTTCAGTATTATACAGGAGAGTGAGTTTTCTGAAAGCAAAGGTACCCAGAGAAAAGGGAACAATTTATCTTGTCTGAATCGTCCACAAATTCCCAAAACATATGTGAAACCTTAACTCCCGCTGCCATCTTGTGGCTAAGCATAGGATGGCTCTATGAGAAAGCTTTAAAACAAAACATGTATACGTTCTGTTTGGGAAAATGTTTGTATATTTTTTAAAAAAACAGAAACAGGGAAGAAATCAACTGGGAATACAGATATGCGACAGTATGTACTTGGACCAGTAAACATACTAAATATCATTGCCACATTCCTTTAAGAAAGGCATTATTTACATTTCCTCCACTAGTTAAGATGATTACAGGCCACTGATATTTTGAGATGCATTTTTATAGCCTTTAAGTATAAACTCACCCTTCTTCCTGAAGGGTCCCCTACCTGCATTTCTAATACTGCTCTAAGGTCAGAAACCGGTATGCTTACCATGAAGGCGAGATTACTAACAGGCGCTGCAATGTACTGGCTAAAACTTTTATTTTCCCGCTTGGGTTTACTTATTTCACTGTTGGCGGATAATATAATGGCCCCATGGATTTCTTATATAGATGGGGTATTTACATCGTATGGATTATCAAAACCCTACCTTGGTCCAAATAGTGCAAGGGAGGCAATTAAACAAAAGGTTATTGATATACATCGCCAAATGGATTTAACTAAAGTAACCTCTCCTTTGTTTGAGTGGCCCTATTTTAAAGAACCCAGACCGTTGTCTTTTCTCTCCACATTAAAAAATTGGGACCACATACAAGCTTTTACTCTCATTTGTTATAATATGCTCTCATTGGCCTATAGGGAGGGGCTTTCTAAGAAAATCTCGGTCCATGAGCGTACATGCATTTGCCAAACCAACAAGATAGAAAACTCTGAACACATACTCTTGGAGTGTCCCCTCTATGCTGACCTTAGAAGAGAGCTCTTTTTATCAGTCCCATATTTGGCCTTAAGAAGTAACAGAACCCTGAGTGTATTATTGTCAGACAGATCTAAGGGACTGACTGCCGCTGTGGCCAGATTCGCTTGGAAATCAACGTATGTTCACAAAAGTAAGGTGATTTGTGCCTTGTGAGCTCAATAGTCTTCAGTAATAAAAAAGTGAATCTAATAGTGCAAAATCTCGCCACTGGGAATATGGGGTATGTAGATAGATAGCCTCGTTCAATGATTATTGGGTATGTGGTTACATAGCCTTGTTATCTCATTTGTATATCCATTTGATAAACATCAATGTTTACAGTATTGGATTATTTAAAGATATTTTTAAGATATCACAATTCTAACATATTATTGTATAATACCGGTGAGTTAGATAACCTTTCCTTTTAACTGTATCGAAAGATGGCATGGATGTATCACCAGGTTCTATTGTGACTGGCCAATGGCTGTAATAATTAAGATTAAGATTATAAACTCACCATTTCCAAAGCCATTACCTTTGATATTACATTTTAGTAAGAAGAATCTTCTGGCAGTACAAGCTGTTTGATGGTACAGCTTTCCTATGAAAGTGGTTGGCTTGCCTTCATTAATGGCTCTTTAAACAGCAGAAAGATGGCCAACCATCAGATAATTCCTGCATTGTTATGGGATTGGACAAGATGACCAATGGAAGTATTTTTCAATTTTGTCATTCTACAATTTTAGTCAGAGGTGGCAGAGAATGGTTTGTGACTTCCCAAGAAGCTGCATAAGTAGCTAAAACAAATATAGTTGTTATAATAAAAGAATCAAGACTAGTAAACAATAAGACAATGAGCTAAACTATCACACCTCTGGCTTGTATCCAGTATCACAATGCAAATAAATGTGTACAGCATTAACAACCATATACAACTAATAAATATAACTTTCATCATTTCTGTGTGATCTTTTCACGTGTGTTGCATGCTTGCCAGAGGGATGGTCATGTTAGACATCCTAACCTGATCCAGCAAGAGCAACAAAGAATCCTGTAACACTCTAAAAACTAACCAATTCTATTTGACATGAAAGTCCTTCCTTCTTTCCATCCTTCCTTCCTGCTTTTTGACTACCACGACAACAGACAGTACCTCCAACTTTTTTATTCGTGTCAGAGGCACCACAAAGCATATAATAGCATACAAAGCTAAAACCAACATACACTGTATATAAAACAAATAGGAACTAGATGACATCTGCCCAATATCGGGCCACTTCAACAGCATTTCCTCTTGCCAACATAAGGTCCTCCTCAGTGCATGTTCAGGGGCATTGTGTGCATTGTATCATATGACAATAGTTTGTTCTTCTCCACATTCACACAGGCTACCATCTACAGGGAAACCCCACTTTCTCAGATTAGCCCTTGATCTTCCTACCCCGGCACAAAGTCTGTTTAAAGCAAGGATTCTCAACCTGCAGCCTGAGGACCAAATGCAGCCTGCAGCACCATTTCTTATCCCCCCCCCTGCCTCCACCACACCAGGAAGTGCCATGTGGTGAGGAAGGGCAAAATGGCCATCCGGCCCGCAAAGCTGTCTGAGGGAGTGTGACCTGGCCCCTGGCTTTAAAAGGTTGAGAACTCCTGGTTTAAAGTTTTCCACACATACCATGGTTGTTCTTGGCCAGGCTGTAGGGAATTGTGTGGTTCTGCCCAGTTATCTGATAGCTCCTTGCTTGCCTTCCATAGTTCTAAGGGCATCTGTGGGGGCTGGTTGTTCAGAGGGGCAGGAGTTGTGAGGAAGCTATGCCTTGATTTCAGTCTCTGCTTTGGTGGTTGGTGATCAAATAGCAGGTGTGTTTCTGAGGATCTTGCTTTGATTCACTCTTTCTGAGAAGCACTTTCTCGATGGAATTTTGATGGAGGGATGTCAGCTAAGTAATGCACTTTTTGTCTTGGGGTTGGTTTTAGGTATCCTATGACCAATCTTGCTGTTTCATTTAGGGCCACATCCACCTGCTTTGGATGTGCTGATCTGTACCACAGTGGACTAGCATACTCTCCTGCAGAGTAACATAAAGCTAGCACCAAAGTTCTTAATGTGTCTGGTTGGGCACCCCAACTTGTGTCTGTTATTTTCCTCAAAATATTGTTCCTGACAAAAACCTTCTGTTTGGTATTTCGGCAGTGGGTCTTGAAGGTAACAGTTCAATCCAGGGTAACTCCCAGGTATTTGGGTGTGCTGCAGTATTCGAGCCTGGTGCCATACCAGTTCACCTGAAACTTTCTTGATGCATCACGGTTTTTCAAATGAAAAGCACAGAGTTGAGTTTTTAGACAGTTTGGCTTCAGTTGGTTATTCTTATAATATATAGCCATTACATTCAAAGCCTCAGTCAGTTTTTTCTCAACAACCTCAACCTCCAACTGTATCAATACCTTGACCATTATTTTGGATTTTTCATCCTAGCAGTGCTTTCAGACATGAAGGGGCATATCTGGACACATTGTGCAAAATACCCTTCTACTTTTTTAAAGATTAGAAGTTTGAGGAAAAGAAAATTTTAAAAAATTAAGTTTCTGAGAAATTTTGACTCTTTTAGGAAGGAGATATTTCTGTGCTAGAGAACAGCTGGGACATATGTGGTTTGCCCAAGTTCTTTGACACTACCTCTCATCGACCCTAACCAGAGAGCATTAACCTCCATGGTCAACAGGCCAGCACTATCTAGCTGCAAAATAATGCTCTTTACACAAATATCCCTACGGAGGAGGCTAGAATGGTTGTAAATAATGACTTGAGACAATGAGTCTAACTCCTACCACCCACTCATTTTCTTTTGGATCTGCTGGACATTTGTTTATAAAATAATTTTATTTTATTTTATTTGGTTTCAGGATTCTTTTTATCTTCAAACACAAGATGTAGCTATGGATAGTCGCATAGCACCCAGTGTAGCCAACCTGTACATGATTTATTTTGAAAAGAAGGATATTCTGAACCCTGAATTTAATCCATTTTTGCACATATTATGGTATATAAGAGATTCATTGATGACCTTATTTTTCCATTTTTAATAAACATTGCATCATACAAGACTTTATAACATGGCTCAACAATCAGGATCCTAATTTAAAATTTTATTCTGACATGGATCTTAAATCCTTATCATTTTTAGACATCAATGTTTATATCTCCGATCAAGGAACTTTGTGCATGAAACTCTTTTGTAAACCCACAGACAGAAATGTTTATCTCCAATTTGGGTCATTCCACTCACATTATTTAAAAAATAGCATTCCATATAGTCTCTTCTCAAGGGCAAAAAGGAACTCCACTACTGTAGGTGATTTTCTAGAATCAGCTAATAATGTCAGGGAGGAATTACATCAAAGAGGATACCCCTATCACATCATTGATGGTTCCTTTGATAAGATTCAAAAAATACCCAGAAATGTACTTTTGCCACACAAAAAGAAAACCAGCAAATTTAGAATCAATTGGTCTCTGGAGTTCTCTCCATTGGCCAATGATATTAAAAAGATTATACATAAACACTGGCATATCCTTGGTGACATACCAGGATGCAATGATAAACCAGTTATAGGTTTTAGAAAGACCAGATCCCTGGGCAATATAGTAATACATGCGGTCATTACAAATGTCACAACTGTGTCATATGCAAATTTGTCTGGGAAACAAAGGCTGTATCCTTTCCAGAAGTTGATTTCCATCTTAAACTCAAAAACCTTTCAAACTCTTATAGAATTAATTGCATTTATTTATGGATTTGTCCTTGTGGTAAGAAATATGTTGAAAGTCTTCAAGACCCATTAAGATACGAATTGGAGAACATAGGTCCAGAATTAGAAACCAGGTATTACAAGCACCTTTAGTCATGCACTATAGCAAAGAGGGTCACACAGACGAGCATTTCAAGTTTGTAGTTCTTGAAGTTGTGCAACCTAAACCTTTTGAGAAAAAAACCCAATATTGATAAATTGTTGTTGCAGAGAGAAGCATTTTATATTCACCGTCTGAAGACTTTAGTTCCATCAGGTTTGAATAGTGAGTTGGACCTTTCTTTGTTTTTATAATCATTTGTACGGTTTATAATTCTGAGCATGTTGTCACTTTAAATAATCAAGCCATTTCTGCCTCCTTACTGTATCTTTAAAAGAAAAAGAAAATTATTTCTCATGAATGCATCACTCGGCACACAATATATATTGCAAACATTGTACCATATGTTTTAATGTCTTTAAGCTCATCATGATAGGATGTTTTCCTCCCTGAAGCTAGTAGACACGCAAAAAATTCTTGGTATGTATTATGTTTAGATATATTGGTTTAAGGTGCACAGCCAAACTAAAATGTGTTGTCAGAGTGTATGATTTTGTTTTCATTTTATTGTCTACAGAAAAATACTTAAGATTATATCCTGATGAAGAAAAATTATTTTGAAAAACTGGCAATACCGGGACAGTTTTGATGATATTTTATTTCTTCACTCCTTCTCATTCATGCAGTAAAAGAGACTTGAAAGATACTCCTGCCTCAAACGGTTTCATTCTCTCATTTGCATCTGCACTGTTCAGCCCTGTTTTTGTGAAAGTCTGTTCTGGAGCCTGTACTGAGTGATAAAAATAATTAACAAGGATACAGAAAAGGTGGTCCTGAAAAGAAAAGTAGTGTTAAAATATGGCTTGGGGAAATGGTTTACTATAGCAGTTATCAAGCTATCCAACTGAGCAAGGTCACAGAATCAAAATACAGGTGTATTGAGTCAGCAGAATGTTTGTCTTTTCACTTGTGCCATCTTTTTGAATGTGTTTATACTGAGAAATAAAAACAATTGTGTATGGATAAAAAGAGTACAGTATTTGTAATCTCGCTTGTGAAAGTTACAGTATTCCACTTTATTTTGGTGTTCCAACCCCTTAATACCTTAAAGATTTAGGTGTGCACTCTGTGTAATGGAGAAATAGACAAAAGACATTATGCTGCTGTTTATATGAAGATTTGCCAAATTCTGTCACTCCAGACTTCTGAAGAGCCAACCTGTGCAAAACGAATGGCATTTGCTATTATGGTAGCATATCTTAGAACACCAAACAGTATACCAGAGGCTGCAAAGACAGGTGTTTACAGTTAGATAAAGACAATTAAAGAATATAAATAATGATAAAAAGATAAATGTATTTTCGTGGGCTCTAAGCCATTGGATTTTTAGAAGGCAGCTGAACATTCTTGAAATTTTTCATAGTGTTTCATAATAATTTTAAGTATTTCTGATTCTCATATTATAGCAAACCAGAAACTTTTCATGAGAAAGGCGTTATGTTTTAAGCTCTCTCTCTCTTTTTGTATTTTCATGCTTCTGTAAAGGTAAAGGTTGCCCTTGCTCAAAAACCAGTCGTATCTGACTCTAGGGTTCAGTGCTCATCTCAGTTTATAGCCAAAGAGCCAGCACTGTCTTGCATCTGCAGACATTTCCGTGGACACGTGGCAGGCATGCCTCAACACTTGAGTGCACGGAACGCTGTTTACCTTCCCACTAAAGTGGCACCTATTTATCTACTTGCAATTTCTTGCTTGCGAACTGCTAGGTTGGCAGGAGCTGGGACAGAGATGGGTGCTCACTCCATTGTGTAGTGCTCGGCAATCAAACTCCAACCTTCCAGCTGTCAAGTTAAGCATCTTAACCATTTGACCTGCTGCAATCCTTTGGCTTGAGTTCTGAACTAAGGATTTGCCTGCAATTAAAGTCTAGTTTTGATATATTCTAAGTATTTGTGCCTACAGTTTTTCATGGCTGTAAGATACTTCTGGATAGATTCTGTGAAGTAATTTTGTGCCTATGGAACAGAGAAGCAATGTAGTTATCGTTGTCATCGTCATCTGCTACTCGTATCCGAGTATACATTTTTCCTGAAAATCATTTTCAGGAAAAATGCCATTGGCATGAATTTGTTTAAAGTGGATCCCAGCTTGCCATGAGGTGACCCACACACTGCGATCACGGAGCCATTTACTGTGGCACGTATGAAATGAGACATTTAGGATTTAACACCGGGACTGCAATGGACTGCCGCAGCCTTGAGGATATTAACAAGGTGCACCTTCACATCCAGTCCATCTGGCATGGCCTCTTCCATCTCCACAACCATTGGACATTAGAATAGTGAAGTGGTTCCTCCTCTGTTCATTTTGCTGCTGGACCCAATATGATGGTTTTCAGTGGTATTTTCTCCACGGCCTGTAGCCTTTGGCCCCTTTAGGGAATCAGGTTATTTACCACCACTCAACACTCAGATTTGAGTCACTAGCTGTACGGTCTACTCTATTACCATAGTGGGATGTCTACCCAGAGAAGAATGTGGTTATAAAGCTTCTAGAAATAAACAAGCTGATGTAGCCTTGAATTATTGCAACATTAAAAAGAATTTAACCTTGGTACCCAGATGAATCTTGGTATGATTGGAAATTATTATCTGATTTTATTATGGATTTAACCCCTTATTGGTATAAATGTCAGTTGCAACAGATACAACCTTCTGATTTTTTCCCCTTAAGGTCTTTAAATTCTGTTGGCAATGATCGGGTCTCAGGAATTCTGACCTTAACAGTGTTAAAGAATGCCAATTATGTGTATAAAACCCTATTCTGTTCCTCAGCATTGAGAAAGTGAAGGAAAATGTCCTATTTCTTTCAGAGGTCGTCCTTAGATGACCTCCCACAATGATAGTACAAAGAGAAGGACATTCAATCAAGACCTTAAGTGGGAAGAATGTAATTTCAAAGACTTGTCAGTCTCAGAGGAGAGCAAATACAAGGTCTTAATTAAAACAATAGTTGGAGCCAGAGCCGGGGGGGGGGGGCTCCTGAGCTAACAGCCCACCCCACCCCAACTCACCCATGATGCCAATGTTATATGTGTGAATGTGACATTGTTGCCCTTCCTGAAATTTTTGCCTCTCCTGGAAACACCTCCCCCCCTCCCCCCCAATCTAGAATCCTGGCTACGGCCCTGGTTGGAACAGAAACTGGATGCTAAATGGCAGACAAAGTAGCTACTGTAAAATTGACTAACTATGGTCTCCTCCATATTTTCTTACGAACCATGTTTTTGGCATTCTGTAGCAGTTAAAAGTCAGGTTGTCTTCAAGGACAGCCCCCTTCACCTATGTTGCCATTGTTAAACTCTAAAGGTATACAGATATGAATGAGAATGGCCAAACCAATTCCTTTTCTTTAAGAAGCAGTAAAACAAAGAAGTTGTCGTATTCTGGACCAGGAGGATCCTGAAACACAGGCAAGGAATAAATATTTCAATCCAGTTTGGAGGTTAAGATTCTGTCTTTCCCTCAAATACTGTAATATGGTGAAAAGAGTACAATAGGACTTTGTATAGGCCAACTTTCAATACATATTAAAACTGCCAAAAATTACGGTAAACTAGGAAAAAATTAAAGGACTATAAGAGCAATGCTGTATCATTCTATTCTTGTTTTCTTCAGATGATTATAAAGTATTTATGAAATAAAACTGCTTATAATCCTAAGAGTATTTGGTCCAATGTGTTTCTTATACCTGCCATCTATTCTGTTTATAATGATGTCATGCCTGAATCACATTTTCAGAATTCTGATGAAACAATGTTTAATATTTAGCAATAGCAATTATACTTATACAGTATACTGCCCCATAGCACATAGTACACTCTTTGGGTAGTTCACAAGATAGGACAAATAAACATTTCCTCTCCCTCCTCCCAACATGCTGGGTCCTCATTTTACAGACCTCGGAAAGATTGAAGGCTGAGTCAACCTTGATTCCCATCAGGATAGAGCTCACAATGTCACCAAGATAACACTTCATGAGTTTGCTGCATAATCCTGTCCTGTGTTTAAAAAGAGTTCAAAATTTATTTTGTTGATTATTGAAGTGATGGATGGCAACTTGTGTGCAGGGGGGGGGGCACCTGCATTCAGACAACCTCCTGTTCTTACAGGATCCCATATGTATACCTAAGTTACACCTTAGCTGAATAAATTACAGTGTAATTTATTCATCCCTAGTATCCCCTCCCCTACATTTTAATCTTCTACAACTGCGTATTACAGTGGAATTTAGGAATATGCTGACCATGATTAGATTTCTGTTTCTTTGTAAAATCTATTTGGCTTTTTTTGATACATTTATTATTTCATGCAAACTGACCATAATTTGATTAGCAGCTGACAAGAAAGGGAATTATAAAAAACTGGAGTGGGGAAGCTATCACCACAGTTTGCTTGGGGGCTTCAAAGTTGTGCTTGTGTCCCCTTCAAAGTTTTTGGACCAAAAAAAATAGTCTATCTTTCTAGTTAATATATAGCCTCACTTTCCTTCCATCCTGGAAGACTCGAAGAAGCAATATTACACTAAAGCAAAATGAATGGTCTCATCTGCATTTTATTTTACCCCAGAGTATTTTAGAAAATGAAGCTAGTTAGTTATTTACTTAGGGAGTTACTAGATGGAAAGTTATTTCGGATACCTAAATGTTCTATACCATACCCTGTACTTTGAATTGCCTGGTATTGTTGTCATTCAGTATGAATCCTAATGAAATATATCTGAGAGATGGTTGTCTATATTTCTCTTGAATACCTCCAACACTGGAATGCTCACCACTTCCTGAGGTAACTAGTTCCATTGTCATGCTGCTCTAACATTTAGGAAGGTTTTTCTGACAGCCTATATCTGGCTTTCTGTAACTTGAGCCCATTAGCGCATGTTCTACACTTTGGGATGATCAAGAATAGATCATGCCCCCCTGTTTATGACTGTATTTTAATTACAGTGGAACCTCATACAACAATCGCCCCGTATAGCAACAAAATCACATAACAATCAGGTGTTTGTTTGTTTGTTTTTTTGGGGGGATGGCGTTCCGCATAAAAAAATTCCCTATGGAATAAATTGTACAACAATTTTTCAATGGGAAAAACCACTTAACAAAAAAAAATCATTGTATGATGCATCCCATAGGGAAAATCACTATACGATGCATGCATTGTATAGCAATTGTTTCGTACAACAATGAGCCCAATGGAATGGATTAAAATTGTTGTATGAGGTACCACTGTATTTGAAAAGAGCTCTAGCAGTTTGAAAGCAAGAAATTGCAAGTAGATAAATAGGGATCACTTTGGTGGAAAGGTAAACAGTGTTCCATGCACTCCAGTGTCTAGTCATGCCTGCCACATGACCACAGAAACATCTGCAGAAGCAGACAGTGCTGGTTCTTCAGCTTTGAAACAGAGATGAGCACTGAACCCTAGAGTTGGATATGCCTGGCTTTCGAGCAAGGGAAACCTTTACCTTTACTATCCCCTCTCAGTCTTCTTTTCGCAAGGCTTAACATGTCTGGTTCTTTAAATCTTCATAGGGCTTGGTTTCCAGTCCCCTAGTCATCCTGATTCTCCTCCTAACTTGCAACAAATAAGGTACATTTCTTTCTGTTGCTCAGCACATCCTGTTCTGTCATTATTCTCCACCCTCTTTTCTGCCAGCCCACTTTTTAAATGTGTGCAGTTGACAAAATGACATAGTGCTGACAAGACATGGGCACTTCTGAATTACCATTGCATCACTTATCTGATGTAGTGCTAAAATAGCAACTAAAAAACAACAACAAAAGAACACTGAAACTGATATGAGAGAGGTGCTGACTGTATGCATATGAGCCTAAAGGAACCCTATCCGAATGAAGACGTCACCCTCATTGTGATCAGAACATGCCCCGCTGCCACTCCGGAGAACCAATATAAGCAATCACACAAGCCAGAAAACGTGAACAGAAATGTTTCCATAAACATAGATAGATAGATAGATAGATAGATAGATAGATAGATAGATAGATAGATAGATAGATAGATAGATAGATAGATAGATAGATAGATAGATAGATAGATTCAATCCAGCTTTCCTAGCCAAAAAAGATGTACCAAATAGTGGATTTATTTGAAATTATATTTACATTGTGTAGTTCAGCGTTTCCCAAACTTTGCTTTTGGGACTTCAATTTTCAGAAGCCTAAGTCAATTCCCCAAAGCACTGATCAGCCAATGTACTGACTTAGGCTTCTGGGAACTGAAGTTCACCAGTGTTCCATGGAACATAGTTTGGGAAATGCTGGCATAGTTGATGGGGGGGGGGACACCTTGAAAGAACTGAAGGACAAATAACCAAACAAATGTCAATCTAAATGCATTTTTATTTACAGCCTTTCGTTTCCAGGATTGGTGAAGCCTGACATGGGTTCTGAGGATGGAAAATTGTCCTACAGGCCCACCAAAGGTGCCCATTCCTGAGATTATTAAAGTGACCCTTCAGAACCATCCCAAGACTTTGTGCTGCCTGAGGAGGAACTCAAAGAATACAGTTCTCTCCCCCCCCCCCGCCCCCATGAAGGTGCCTGTAGAGCACCCAAGGGCAGTCTATTCACTATCGCCTCAGAGGCAGAACATATCACAAGTACTTGAGCCCTCCTAGGAAGTAACATAAATAATTTGCTGCTCATGCAAGACCAAACCATCTGCTTCCATAGACCAATGATTGGGCTGACTCTATCTCACTGTTCCCATTTGGCAAGTTCTGTGTTTGCCAGGTGTGCTCCACAACCTTGCAATAATTCATTTTATCTCCGCATTGGAGGAAAGCTTGGCATAAGGCAAGAAAACACTTCAAACTAGAACTAGTTGGAAAAGCTGAGAAAGAGACAAATTTCACCAGGATGAACTCTTCAGGCAAAAGGGTGCTCAAAGAGAATTTCAATGAGTCCTGTCCTGATTTTTATGCCAAATTGCTAAACACATGCACTAAAGATATCCTTAATAAATAGCAAATGCCTCTTAGGCAGGGGAAGACTTCTGTTTTCTATCCTATACAGCAAAATGCATGTTAACAAATGTTTACTTCATACTTAAAAATAGAGGCCAACCTGTAGTTAGTTTTTATTATACTGAACAAACAAACAAATCAACATCAAAACTGCAATTTAAAAAAAAAACTGTGAGCAAAATGAAGTGTGCAGGGGGCTCTTGTCATCTTATGTTATGCAATCTGTGTAGTATTTACAGTATTTATGTATTTATTTAATAGATTTCTATATAGCCCTACTTGGTACAGTACTGTTCCTACTCTGGGCAGTTTAAGTAGTTAAAAGCCATACATACAGTAGCCTGAACTGTTTTCTAATATTAGGAGATGATATAACTCTGATCTTGAACTAACCACACAGGCTTCCAATTTACTTCTTAGCTCAATTCAAAGTGGTGGTTTTGATCTGTTAAGTCTATACTGCTTGTGTTCAGGACAACTGAGGGACTACTGCATCCCAGGTATACCTTGCTCACAATTTGCATTTCTAATTAGAGGCCCTGTTGTGAGTCCCAACACTCTCAGAACCTATGCTGATGGATCCAAATGACAAGGTTTTCTTTGTAGCAACACCTTGACTGTGGAATTTATTCTGATGGGAAGTCAGCCTATCTTCTAAATTAAACCGAGTTGTTCGGAAGTACTTTTAATTGCTAGGACTAGGTTGTGGTTGTTGTTGTTGTTGTTGTTTGGGGGGGGTTGAATCTGCTTTTAAGTAATGCTTTAATGTCATTTAAATATAATATCCAGAGTATTATTGTACATATACATAAGTGTGATGGCATAAGTTGTGGCCATGATTGTCACTACTTAGTTGCAGCTTGCATTACCAATCAACAACTTGATGCACAACTAAAAGTGTAAGCAACTCATTAATTAGAAGCACTTCACCATTCATTACCATTGTTTATGCCATTCACTTGATGCCATCATGAATTCACAACAGGATTCTTGTCAATGTACTATTTAAATGTATTTATCCATTGTAAATAACTTTTGAAGCTGTGTTGGGTGGGTGGAAGTGTGACAGAAAAATGCTTCCAATTAATTAATTAATTATAAAATTGACACTTAGTATCAAGGAAAGCATAAAAAGGCATTTAATATGAAAATTTGTATTTTTTTATAAAATTATTCTGTGTTTTGAACTGTAAGTTTCTCTTTTGACCAACTTATTTCAAAAGGATAAGTTTTTACATCAGCCTTCACTAAATTCAATGTTTTTCAGGATCATTCTTTTAAACAGTTATATAGAATATATAGGAAACTTTTTAGCTTTTTCAATATTAAAAAATAATTTACAGTGATACCTCATACAATGTCCAAACTTGGTTCCACAAGTTTGGACTTTATACGGATTTGGACTTTGTATGAGGCATGCAAAATCCTAGCCGCGATGCCTCATACAACGTCCAAATCCTTGCCGCGATGCCTCGTACAACGTCGTTTCCATAGAGATACATTGTAATGTAACAGCACAAACTTCAGGGCAAAGTTAAGGAAACAGACAGGAAACTGACAGAACTTTAAGAAATTGTTCTCTAAAGGCTAGATACATTACAAAGACATGTAAACAAAACAACAACAAAAAGACAAAAACCACTGTTGCACCTTAAATTCCTACATTTTAATGTGAGCTTTCATGGATCAAGTCCACTTCATTAAACATAATCCCTGTTGTTATTCAAACTTGCTGTGAAGCTTGCCCCTGTTGAGTTGCAAACTTCAGCAATTAATTTATTTGCGCAATTGGATTGTGCTGATTTTCTCTTTTTAAACTAGCATTTTAAGTGGTTTCATGCTGTTTTCATTTTATTTCAATCCTAGAATTAGTTTAAGTTTATTCTAGTATCTATAGCTTTAGCATGTATTAATACTGTGGTTTTTGAAATATATTGTAACCACCCTGAGTCCCAATCTGGGGAGAAAGTTGACATGTAAACAAACCCAATAAATCGAGGGTGCTACCCTGGCTCTTCGGTTTTGAAACAGAGATGAGCACTGTACCCTAGAGTCAGATATGACTGGTTTTCGAGCAAGGGAAACCTTTACTTTTACCTATGCTGTCAGCAATGTCCTTTAAGATTCACTTTACAATCCAGTCAGCTTTTGTATGTGAAAATGGGGAAGACTCCATCTGGTTCTTTCCCTCAGTAACATCCAATTTTTGGTGCACCAATTGTCTGCTGGTTAGCTTTTATAGGGCTGTTGATTAACAAGTTATTTTTGAAAAGAATCATCAAACAAACATTTGGTCTAGTAGTTAGACTTCAAAACTGAAGACTACAATCCTCAGTCATTAAGCTGCTACATAAGCTTGTTGCTTACATGACCTTTATCATACTGCCATTTCAAACCTCTGCTCAGCCACAGAAACACACTGGGGGCGAGAAACTGACAAGACAGCCCCTTAAGTATCTCACTTATCTTGAAAGTCTTATTAGGGTATTTATAAGTTGGTTCCAATTAGTAGCACACAACAGCAACAAACCAACAATAAGTGCAAACTAAGGAAACTTGAAAAAGAGCCGCCTTCTCCACATGCCGATGAAAGCAGAGGCAGGAAGATCTGCCCTCAAAGACATCCAAACTATCCTGAGATGGGATGAGGATAGCAGATGCACAATTCCCATTAAACACATGGCTCTGTGTTCAGTGGTTGTCAACCGAAGGGATCCCTGTGAGTTGAAGTCCAAACCATCAACAACATAAAGTTGGGAATAGCTGCACTAAATCACAACATTTTTCTCCACTCTAGTCTCCCAAACACTGATGGTCTCCAATACGGGCGGGGTATAAATAAACTAAATAAATAATAACAAATAATACCCATTTAGCCCAATATGGGAGTCCCTGCTGTGGTTTCCTGCCATAGCAGCAACAACAGCTTTCATGTTAATCTTTCTCTTCCCTTAATTTTTAAGGCAAGGCTTCTACAATGGCTGCCCTCCCCCAACAACATCCATTTATAGAACTAGAACAAGGGTGCCCAAACTACAGCCCATGGGCCGGATTGGCCCCTGACTCCAATTCATCCAGCCCACAAAGCCATCGTTGCTCCTGGAAGCAGAAGTAAAATGCGGCCCATGAACCATGTGACCGGCCCACGGCCTGAAAATTTTGGGCACCCCTGAACTAGAACAAGGCGGGTCAAACCTCCAAAATGATTAAGGAATGTCAGCACTGACGTGAGACACTTTTTACATAGTTTCCCACTCCCTTCAATTCTACTTGCCCATCGCAGTGGGGGTGGGTGGGAATTCTGGGTGCAAAAACATAGTATGCCTTTAATTTTAATTTCACAAAGACACGCATTTCAGCTATCAGGAATGTGAAAATTAAGTGATAGAGCATGACTTAGAAAACAATATAAAACAGCATTTCAGAATGAAGATAAGCCAAAGATCACTTTGGAATAGAAACAGCCATGTGGAAATGGTATGTAAACTAAAGAATGCCTTGATAAAAACTATCACATGTGTTTACTGTTTCTGAGATATCAGAAATAGTAAAAGATAGTCTAGCACTATCATATGAACAAAGGGACATTCCCTTCACTCACCAGTACATGCTTGATCTTTGGAATTTCATGCTATGTTGTGTGATAATGCCCAACTATGTAACCTACTGAAAAGAATTAATCCAATGGTATGCAACAGAAATATATCACTGTGGGTGTCGTAAATATTTTTCATATTTCATTTGGATGTCTAACATAATTTTCCACATTATCCTCAAAACCATGTTGAACCCCTGATTAAATGGATGTGACTTTTCCCTACTATGTTCTTATTGTGAAACTTTTAGCCTGAGTGATAGGGGTTTTTCAAACTGGCTGTTCAAAAATATTTCAGCTGAAACTTTTAACAGCTGACAAACACTGAGTATGGTTTTAGCTGCTGTAAGATACAAACTGGATCCTAGTTTTCAGGCATTCAGTGGAATTGATTTTTGACATTACATTTCAAAATCCCTTTGTAATTACGATGAGAACTTAACTGGAAAATCTCAACAAAAGTGGCAAATATTTGAGGGGTGATACAAAAACTGCAGTAGCTCAAGTGGCTAAGGCGCTGAACTCGCTGACTGGAAGGTTGGAGTTCGATTCCCAGGTATTGTGTGAAGGAGTGAGCTCCCAGATCTACCCCAGCTCCTGCCAACCTAGCAGTTAGAAAGCAAGAAATTGCAAGTAGATAAGTAGGAACCACTTCAGTGGGAAAGTAAACTGTGCCATGCACTCTGGCATTGAGGAATGCCTGCCACATGTCCATGGAAACGTCTGCAGATGGGGATTCCCCTGGAGTTTCCTAGTGGTGGGAGGGGAGGATTCCCCACTTCCCATTCATGTCACCCCACCCCCATGTAAGAAGAGTCTGAATGCCCCCAAAGAGAGCACCACGGAAGAGACTTGCAAGGAGTCTCCTTTCAGTTGTGGGGAGGGAGGATGAGGGAGGGGGTGAGCCCTGAGGGGAGGTTGGTGGCCAGGCCTTAGGTGAGAGAAACAGCTGAAGCACTTATCAGCTAACTTCAGAGGAGGGGAGGGGAGGAGGAGGAGGAAGGCCAGGTGAGGCCAGCAGTTTAATTAAGGATCCCAACCTGTTGAACCTCTGCCTGTCCTAAAGGTTTTTTTCCCTCATGGCTGGGAGAAAAGAACCAACTGGGGGTAATGCCACCCTGAGTGGTGTACCCACCAGGAGGGCAGGATATAAAAGTGCAAAAATAAAAAATAAAAATAAAATAAAATGGAGTCATATGTATATGAAATGGGGGTCCTGGGGGGTTTCTTTCTATTCAGCCCCAATCTTAGGGTCAAGGTAGGACCCATGGGGTGGGATGCTCTTGCCATCCCATATCATCTCTTTTAGGCTTTCTCCTTCCTTTCCTAATGCCACTAAGTTTGGAGCTGAAGGGAAGGACACCCCCCCCCCCGACCCTCATTTCCCATATATAGGACTCTCCCCCCCCCATCACCTTCTTTCCTCCCAGCCATGAGGAAAAGACATCACAACAGGCGGTGGTTCAACAGGTGGGTAGAAGAGGCATCCCAACCACTCCCTCATCTGCTTGGAGCCTTAATTAAAATCTCTCGCCTCACCTAGACTCCCCACCACCACCCCCACTCTCCTCTGAGGTTGGCTGAGAAGCACCTCAGCTGTTTCTGCCATCAGAGGCCTGGCCAGCAACACCTCCCCTCAGGACTCTCCTTCTCTCTCCTCACAACCGAAGAGAGGCACTTTGCAAGTCTCTTTCATGGGGCAATTTGGGGGGCACTCAGACTCTTCTTCAGGGCAGGTGTGGGGCCGGAATGGGAACACGGTCCCCGCCTGCTGGCTTATGTAAACAATTAAGAACTCTCTCTTCTTCTTCTTTTTATAGTGGGTGGGATGGGTGGGTGGGATATGGGTCTTTTAAAGTGGGTGGGATGTGGGTCTTTTAAAGTGTTTTTATGTGTTTTTAGAACTTGTAATGCCGCTCTGAGTCGGGTTCTGCCTGAGTGGGCGGCATATATAAATATGACTATTAAATTAAATTAAATTCTTACACATCTCTTTCCCAGCTCCTGCCAACCTAGCAGTTCTCAAGCAAGATATTGCAAGTAGATAAATAGGGACCACTTCAGTGGGAAGGTAAACACTATTCTGTGCAGTCAGGTGTTGAGGCATACCTGCCACATGTCCATGGAAACATCTGCAAAACCCAGACAGCGCTGACTCTTTGGCTATAAACAGAGTGGAGCACTGAACCCTAGAGTCAGATATGATTGGCTTTTGAGAAAGGGTGACCTTTATCTTTACCTTTACCTACAAAAACCCCCACTAGTATATTAAATAAAGCATTTTATTTTAAAATGTGAAAAATCATTTTGTTTAGCTGATTAGTCCATTAGATCACTTTCCAGTGACTGAATAAAAAGACATTAGTCAGCAGATTTTTTTCAAGCTACTGTAATATATTCTATACAATCCATTATTATTCTTGCATGATTGTCTCAGGTTTTTTCCAGAGAGATTGTCCTTCTTCCTACTTCCTTTATCACCACTGTAAAAGAGGCATGCCACTTCTCTCATAGATAGGGGCGGATGGATGCCTCTTCTAGACAACATGTTCATGCGTCTATAAATAAATTAATTGGCCTATAAAACAATTCTAGCATGTATCTGTATGTTTTGTGGGAGGCAACATATCAGTTTCAAAGCACTGTGTTTTCGCAGGATAGGCCAGGAAATGTGGGTGGGCTTTGCTTCCTGTGTTCATCTGACAAATATTCCAATTTTCAATCTCTCCCCCTCCCCTGCAACCATTGAAAGTAAGTGAAGTGGACTTTCCTATGCTGGCTCCCGCCTAACATATGTGGTGCCCCAATGCAAGGGCTTTTTAGTGATTTGAGAGAACTTGGAATACAATGGATCTAAGGCTGCCTTAATTTGCACGCACACATGCACATACATGTTCCATTTGTGCATCTACTGTAAACAGAAATACCACTGGCAATTATTCTATCAACATAGAGTTTTATGGAGATGCACAGAGGGCTTTTAGACTAGATAGCTGCCCTGCCAGCAGAGAAGTTCTGCCATCCTAATTGCCCCAAACTGGTTTTCAGATTTCTGTTCTTTCATTATTCGTGTCAGAGGCATCACCAACATATCATAACATACAAAGCTAAATTACCATATCTAAAAACAAAATAGAATTAAAAATGTCTAGATGACATCTGCCCAATATCGGGCCACTTCAACAGCATTTCTTCTTGCCAACGTAATGTCCTCCTCAGTGCATGTTGAGGGGCATGCACTTCTCCACATTCACACAGGCTGTCATCTACAGGGAAACCCCATTTTCTCAGATTAGCCCTTGTTCTTTCTACCCCTGCATGCAGTCTATTTAAAGCTTTCCACACAGGCCATGGTTGTTCTTGGCCGGGCAGTAGAGTCATGTTTTATAGGCCAATTTTCTGTTAAATCCATACCATTATTATGAGGCATTCAAATTTTACTGCATGTAGGAGCTTGTTCACATAGATGTCCTCACTTTTAAACAATTAATAACTGTCAAATGAATATGTAAACAGAATCAGTGGTAGGATACCAAAAAATTACTACCTACTCTGTGGGCGTGGTATGATGGGCGTGGCCAGGGGGAAAGCCCTGTGTTGCACCCAAATTAGGACTACTTTATTTCAAAACTTGGATGGGCAGGACCAGCCAGAATTTCTGCTACTGGCTCTGGCAACCTGGGGAGAACTTGCTGGAGCCCACTACTGAACAGAATCCATTAGTAAATGCAATGTATTGGTTATTTATTTGCTGTATTTATATAAGCTATCCAGTAACAATAATTCCCAAGCAGCTCACAAATTCCAAGCTCGCAAATGACTAGCCAGCATGTTGGGGGCAAAATACTAATTACTTTATGAACTGAAGAAAGAGTATGCACTCTGGGACAGAATATAAGTGTAATTGCTACTGCTATGGAGTTACTGTATATGATAGTTTCATCTTTGTTACATCTATGATGGCTTATTAACTCATAGACTAGTTGCTAAATGATAGGTATGTATGAACTGGGATATATATTCTCATTCAGTTCATGTTCCCAAAATAGGAGGCCTGAAAACTGAAAATAATTAGCAGAAGTTATTCCTCTATTACCAATGAGTATTAGATGCAGTGCCACATCAATAGCAGGGAAGCAGTGGCTCTTGAGATGTTGTTGGATTATTGATCTAAGGACTCTCAACCTAACTGTCAACAATGGAAACTGCAGACCAACACTGGAAGTTGAGAGGTTCCCATCCCATAGTATATAGACTATTATTCTGAACTCAGGAATAGTTTCCACACTTCAATTTCAGCAGTGTTTCCTATTCTTGGGTTACCAGATGCCATTGGATGACAAATTTTAGAAACCCTTTTTGTGGAAATTAAAGTCCATCAATAACTGAGCACCCAATCCTGGGAGCCATTGCTCTAGGGCAGTGATGGTAAACCTTTTAGAGAATGAGTGTCCAAACAAAGGAGCGGGATGAACTCTGTGCTGGGGGGAGGGAGGAAGTGCTCCCTTTTGGCTGCTGGGCAGAGGGATGGGGCAAACTCTGTGCTGGGGGAAGGAAGAAGCGCTCCCATTGGGCTGCTGTGCAGAGGGGCAGGAGTGAACTCTGATGAGGCGACAGTGCTTGTGCCAACAGAGAGGGCTCTGAGTCCCCCCATTGGCATGCATGCCATAGGCTTGCCACCACTGCTCTAGGGGCTTATAATGTGGAGTTTGTTGTGGTTCAGTTTGGCTTCTGATGCAGTTGTATGGAAGCTAAATTACTTTGAGGAGTTTACTAACCAAACAGATTTTAGCATCTCTCCCCACACCTTAGAAAGACAGCTGTCACAATGCCCAAATGACATATCAATCCTATTATTGGATTCAAGCTCTTTGCTATATTTTTAAAGCAATCTAGCCTATCTGTATTACTTTTTGCCAGGGCGGCCTCCAATTACACAGCAATGCATTTGGACTCTTAAACTAAGAGAATAATGTGTTATTTCAAGAATAAAGTTGCACACATGAAAAATGCCATTAATTTTGAATATCTGAATCAGATCTCTTCACTTGGGGATGGTGGCAATAACATGAATTCAGATAAGCATTTAGAACAAACTCCTCTAACACATCAACTCAAGTAATTCAACCAGAAGGCTTTAATTAAATCATATATTTAGTTTATTTTAAATAAAATCAATACGTTTTATCATATTTACATAGCACATTTCATCGGCTCAATGTGATTCATAAACATATGCTCAGGGACAAAAAAAACCTTTCTCTTTCATTCTGACAGCAAATTTTCGGGAAAAATATGTTTTTAAAAAGACACACAAATGCAATATGTGGTTTTGTGTTGTGTATTCTAATTATTAGATGGCAATGGATTGTGCAAGATATATTTTTGTTTGCTCATTGATGAGAGGTCCTAGTTGCACAGCTTCCCTAATAAAATTACTTTTTAAAAGGATACTGTAACAAACTGCTGAGGCTATCAACTCTACCATACCACGTATCTTCCAACCACCAATTCTAAATCTATCACTATTAATACTATTTCCTCTCCTTGTGTTACATCCATCACTGTTAATTAATTGTGGCTATCAGCATCTTTTAGCAAAGAAACTGGGGGGGGGGGGAAGCTGCCTGATCATAATCATATTTACTTACACTTATTTACTTCAGAAATAAATCTCAACAAATGTAACTGGATATACAGTGCATGCATACTTAGAAATGAGGTCCTCTACTTTCAGTAGGACTTTGCTCCCAGGTGTGTATTTTCAAGACTGCAGTCAGCTACAGTAATCCTGCAATGTTTACATTTACATACATTTTCATTTTGAAAAGTGAAACATTCAAACTATAATCTGAGCTATCAGGAAATTATGCCATGTTTGTTTTTAAAAACAAAAACACTTTAAAGTCAAAATTTCATGTCTGCACAACATAGAGAGGGAAGGGAGGAAAAAGAAAGCCATGCCCAGTATTGTTTTTAAAAAACATTCTGTTCCTTTAAATCTTCCAGTGCATCTCTCTTACCCTCAATTCCAATCATTACTATCTTCATATATTATACTTGTCATAACTCCCTGCTACAGTGAGTCAGTGTGCTGGAAATATACTTCATGGCTTCTATTTGAATGCAGGAGTCTAAGTGCTAAGCAGAAGAGGGGGAAAGTTTACCCTCTATCCCAGTGAAACCACAAAGAGAGAGGAAGTAGAGACTTAATCATTGCAATAAATGGTGGAAGACAAAAAGAGAGAGAGAGAGAGATGCTCTTGACATCCAATGGAAGAGATAAATCTGATACTGTAAACAAAAGCTGACACTGTATCCTCAAAAGTTTTCCAGTGTGGAAAAGAGCAGAGAGAGGTGACAAAATGTGGCATCCTTCACTTTGCAAAACCTCTTTCAGAGAGGGGGGGGACTATCAGGCACATGGATCCCCTAACTTCAAAATCCCATATTTACAAGGGCAGTTTAATTTTAACACAAGACCTACAGTACTCTCTTTCAAGTAAATCTCTGGCCTCAAGAGCAGGACTTTCAAAAATCATAAAATAACCCTAGTCATTAAGGCTTTTTTTTAAAAAAAAAATGGTGAAATTCAGCAAAGAGGCCAGTGCAACCTTTTAAAACAAAAAAGCCACTAGTGTGTGTATTAAAAGATGCTGACAACCTGCCCCTGCCCCAGCCTCACCTCCCAGACTCCAGCCGTTTGGGAGAAGAGGAAGACACCAAAACTAGAAATAACCTAAGTAACTACACCAACCCCACCCATATTCAAACCAAAGTTGACACTGCAAGGAAGCCAATTTTTAATCACACCCTTATGGCTCTCCCCCCCCCCCCTGTAAGGTTGGGATAAGTCTCACACAGTTTTATAGAGACTGCCGGGTAATTTTCTTGTTCATGTAACCTCTTTCCAACAGTAACAACACTTCACTGTTCTGCCTACAGCCAACCTCATCCTCTTTGCCTCGGCTTACCTCTCCCTCCATCTCCAAATGGGGTAACATTTTAAGCAGCAGAAGCATAACACTTCTTTCAAGTCCCCATTTTGGAACATTTCTTTCAACAGCTCCTGAGTCAGTGATGGCGAACCTTGGCACTCCAGGTGTTCTTGGACTTCAATTACCAGAAGCCCAAGTCAACACTCCTGCTGATCAGGGCTTCTGGGAATTGAAATCCAAGAACACTTGGAGTGCCAAGGTTCACCATCACTGTCAAGTATAGGGAGCTCCCCACCCCATCCCAAGTAAGTCCATTACACAGACAGCAAAGTTTTGCTATTTTAAAATGTAGAGAACAGGGAACTTGTCTGAAGGAATTGGCCTCCATTTTCCCAAGAGGTGTTTAAAATAATTTTTATTACAAAGTACTTAACATATAACCATGGCACCCTCTTCTTCTTGTGCTGTATCCGATTCGGAATATTGGCTATCCTCGTGGTGATCAGCCATAAAGGTTGTTCTAGGAGCAAGATAATACAATAGGCTTCCGCATCTCAGCATGACACACATACCGCTGATCCAGATCCACAAGTCACTTTCTGTTCCTGAGTCCTTCCGACACGTAAAGTCCTCCTCAGGCCCAGGCCAGTACTGATGAAGCTGCTACCCTCCATCAAGATGGATTCAAGTGGGATTTAATCTATTTGGGGATCATCACCCTTCCCTGTAGGCTTTGCCACCCAAGGTCTTTTATACACACACACACACACACACACACACACACACACACACACACACACACACACACTGTATATTAAAAAATCAGCAGATATCACTATTAGTGGCACCTTCATCATTTCTGCAGTCATCAGTGTGCAGGGCACTTTCTCATAGGTCAGGTTCTTACCATTTAGACAAAGACCCTAGAATTTAAATGTAAGTGATCGGAAACAAAGCAGGATTGTGCCACCATCAGCTGACATAAAAAGAGACCCAACAGTAAGAGCTGACCTAAGATATTTTGCTGCCTGAAGTCCAGAGAAAAGACACTGTCCCTCGATTCCACACATACAAGCCAACAGGGCTGGCAGCTGAATTTTTCCTCCACCCTGGCACTGGCCGGGCATCCTCTTCCCAGCCACACCCGAAGGTTGGAGGCTGCTTCAAAGGGTGCCAGATGTACCTCTCTCTCCACCTCAAATCTGGGTGCCCACTCCCGCAAGCTGTTGCCTGAGGTGACACCTCCCCCCCTCACTTTGGCTATTGCCAGCAAAACGGGTTTCTCTTGAATAGGAAGGGGAAAGTCTCTAGGGTGGGCATCATAAACCAGAAAGAAACGAGAGGGGATTCCATGGCTGGAAGAAGGAAAGTGGACTGTCTCCCTCAGCTGCCTACAGGGTCAGGCCTTGGCACCCTGGTCGGACCTGTGGCTGTGCATCCCAAGCAGGGCTGTAGCCAGGGGTGGCCACAGCGAGCTTTGTCCACCCTGCGTTAGCAGTTTGCCCACCCTCAAACTCCCAGTTGCATATATATGTGTGTGTTTGTGTGTGTGTGTGTGTGTAAAAATTCTCCCCCTCGCCCAAAAGACAAACTTCACCCTCTCACCCCCACCCCTCAACTTTTCCCCATGCTTTCTCAAACTCAGCCTGCTTTTGGGGGACCCTCCCCCCCAAAAAAAAACCCCACCCAGGCGCGCCCCTGGTTCCTCAGTGGCTCGACGGGACCCGCAGCCAATACTCCATCCTTCCCTCCCCGCCCTCCCTGCCAGGTAGGACCCCTGAGACCAGGTAAAGGGCGTTAAGAGGAGGAGGAGGATGAAAAAGGAGCGGGGGGGGGCGGTTGAAGCGCCAGCTTAATGGGATATCCAATATCCTGCGACAGGGGTTTCGAGCGCTGCACTTCCCGAGACTTAAAAGCTCCTAATGTGCTCTGCGCTTCCTCCTGCCAACGTCCGCAGGGAGTTTAATGCAAGGGACGATCGATGGGGCTTCTCGGGTGTCCGGGACTGACTGACTCCCTCATTCCTCTGCCAGACTGGATGGGGGGGAGGGGGCGTGAAAGGGGCAGCAGCGCCCCATTGCCTTGCCTCTCCCTTTCCCGAAATCCAAGCGGCTCTTCTCCGCCTCCCGCCTCCCCCCCCCTTCCCGGTGGCGTCCAGAGTTTCCCACTCGCCGCCCCCCCCCCCGGCCCCGAGTGGGAGCAGCCGCACGTTCTCAGGGCAACGAGAGGAAGAGGGCAAGGCGACGGCTTCCCCTGCAGCCACTGAGCATGCCCAAGCCACCGAAATAGCCGAGGCAAAAACGACCGGGCTGCTGAGCGATGGGGTCTGCAAAGGAGTTCCTCCTCTGCGCCCTGGCTGAGTGGGGATGAGTTTGGAAGGGGAGAGGGAGGGGGCCGGGAGAGTGGGGGTGGGGTGCGGGGGCAGCCGGAAGGAGGCTTCCCAAACAGCACGAGAAATAACTCTCGGAGGAACTTTGCGCCAAGCACATGCTCCGGATTTGACCCTGGAAAGGGGATCGGAGAGTTGGGGGAGGGGGGCGATCGCCAGGCTCTTGCTTTCTTTTTTGGACCCAAGACGGCACGTGATGGGCAGGGCACCCACCCACCCCGATCAGTCCCGTCAACCTCAGGAAACGTTGTCTTGTCTGTCTGTCTTCTCTCCCCCCCCCCACCTTGAAGGCGAGAGAACACAAGAAAGACCCCCCCCCAAATGGGAAACGAGAGGGTAGGGCTCGCTTTTACACCCCCAACTCCGCCCCTCACTCGTCTCCAGCTTTGAGTAGCCTGGGAGGGCTGGGGTTGACAGCAGGGGACCGTGTGGGCTGCATGCACGCATGCATACACACAAGCAGGCAGACACGTGTATTTCTCTTTCTCCCCCCCCCCCCGCCCCTTTTACCTTTCGGACTTGGTGAACTTGCGGAAGGCCTGCCGGAGGTCGTGGAAAGAGCGGTACGTCTGGGGCTCGGCCGAGATGCCTTGCGCCCGGGTGGTGCGGGGCCCCCCGATGTGGGCGCCGGTGGGCGCCGGCAGGACGGACTGGCACTTGTGCAGCTTCCGCCTCAGCTCCTGGATCTCCTCGTCCTTCTCCGACAGGCGCGCCTCCAGCTCGTGAATGCGCTCATCTTTCAGCAGCAACAGCTCGGCAAAGTCCCCTTCCAGCTCGCTCATGGTGCCGGAGGGTGGGGAGGGGGCAGGAGCCCGAGCCTGGAGGAGTTCAGGGTGGGGGTGGGGGCGAGGGGTGGTGGGCAAGCAAGCCCCACACCCTGGGGCGCTTCAACTTTGGGATCCCGGAGGAAGGAGGCCAGAAGCGGAGGCAATCCGGAGTAAGTGAAACCTCCAAGAATGAGAAACAGAAGAGAGAGGAAAGGAAAAGGAGGGGGAGGGAGAGTGAAGTCCGAAGCAGTGGGGGGGGGGGAGATCTGCTGTCACTAATGGGTTGGTGTGGCGAGAGCGGCTCCCTTCGATCCACTTACTGCTGAATGGGCTGTAAATGGAGGCCAAGCAGGATGAGAGAAGGGCTGTGAGATCACTGGAAAGGGAAGAGAGCTTGAGTGCTAATCTGGAAGCCTCCTTGGGGAGTTGGTGATATTGTCTTTCATTGAGAGAAAGCAATTAGAGCGTGCCTCCTGCCCCTTCTTGGTACCTGCCTCCCGGATTCACCACTTTGAGTGGGCGGGATGGAGGGGGGGTAGAGAGAGAGAGAGAAGCATTATAAGAACAGCCAACCCCCTCCTTGCCCTCCCCATCTCACCCCACTGCCAGCTCCATCATCAAACTCTTCTTGAGCTGGTTCATCAGGACACAGGCGTGCCTGCTCTCGCTCGCTTTCCGGCATCCATGTGCCCACAAACACACCCTACTACACACAAGTGTGTAATGTACCTATTACAGTGGGAGGAGGGGGGACAGAGTCCCCCACCCCAACCTGGCCCTCTTATGCCACTCTTCAAGAGATGGTCCTTAAAATAGCAACAGTTATTACCATGTGGTCTTGGGAAAAGGGTGAGAGCTCTTGAGTACTCAGATGTTTGGGTTTGGGTTGTTATTTATTATTTATTTATTTCAATTTATATGCCGCCCAATCAGGAGAACCTGACTCAGGGCGGCGATATATACAGTGATACCTCATACAACGTCCAAACTTGGTTCCACAAGTTTGGACTTTATACAGATTTGGACTTTGTATGAGGCATGCAAAATCCTAGCCGCAACGCCTCATACAAAGTCCAAATCCTTCCCGCGATGCCTCGTACAACGTCGTTTCCATAGAGATACATTGTATTGTAACAGCACAGACTTCAGGGCAAAGTCAAGGAAACGGACAGGAAACTGACAGAACGTTAAGAAATCGTCGTCTAAAAGCTGAAAACATTACAAAGACAACCCTGATTGTCCAAGAACCTGAAGAATGCTGCAAAAATCCCAGGAATGCTTCTAAAAATTCTGACAAAAAAATAAAAAACACCCAAAATCGCGCTCAAAACCACTCCTAAACATTCCTTGCCTCATGCAAAACCCACAAGAGCAATGCACGCATGTGTCCTGACTTTTATACTGCCCAGGCACATGCAACCTGGGAAAAACCCCAATGCCTCATTCAAAGTCGCAGCGACTTTGTATGAGGCAACTTTTTTCAAAGAATTAGGCGATGTTGTATGAATTCGATGTTGTACGAAGTGGACTTTGTATGAGGTATTACTATATATGTATATATTTATTTATTGAAGGGAGGGAACAGCGTTCCGTGTGCTCCAGTGTCTAGTCATGCCTGCCACATGACCACGAAAACGTCTGCAGAAGCAGACAACACTGGCTCTTTGACTTTGGGACAGAGATGAGCACTGAACCCTAGAGTTGGATATGACTGGCTTTCGAGCAAGGGAAACCTTTACCTTTATTAGGGAATGCAGTAGTTGCCCTTCATACATTATTGATTGCTCTGTTGTGTTCTGGTGCTTTGTTTATCCTTCCAACACACCTACACAAATAAATCTCTCCATTTAGAATGATGAGCATTCCACGGAGACTTTCCCACAACCTTGTAAAACAGGCTGATGTAGCTGTTTGCCCGTTGCTGTTTGCCCGTTGCTGTTGAGATCTGAGGCATGAATGTTTTCCCTAATGTAAAAAATGTGGGAAGCAGCTCAGAAGACCATGGCCTGATCACGTTGACTCTTTCCAGACCAGGGCCTCTGAGATGTCTACAAGCAGACCTAATGAGCTGCCTCCATGTGCATCACTAGCATCAACTAGCATCAGGAGTCTATACTCTTGAACATGGCGGCTCTATTAACATTTATTTCAGTTACATTTATATCTCACTTCACCACCAGTAAGCTCATGGTGGCATATCAGTGGTGGGCATAGCAGGTTCGCACTAGCTTGCCAGAACCTGTAGCAAAAATTCTATATGGCTGCACCCATCCAAGTTTTGAAATAATGTCTGCTTCTCATCTTCCTTTCACCTCTTCTCTATCATCAAAACAATCCGATGAGGTAGGTCAGGACGAAAGAGAAGCTGGTGGTCTTGGTGCAGATTAGAAACTGGATTCCAAATCCTAGGTTGACCACTTTAACCATTACAACCACATTGGCTCTCTGATAACCAGTGTGTTTCAGGGACAGCCATTGAGAGGCTTAGGTAAAGTTAAAGGTCACCTTTGATCGAAATCCAGTTGTATCTGACTCTAGGATTCAGTGCTCATCTCTCTTTATAGCCAAAGAGCCAGCGCTGTCTGCAGACATTTCCGTGGACATGTGGCAGGCATGCCTCAACACTGGAGTGCACAGAATGCTGTTTACCTTCCCACCAAAGTGGTACCTATTTATCTACTTGCAATTTCTTGCTTGCAAACTGCTGGGTTGGCAGGAGCTGGGACAGAGATGGGTGCTTATTCCATCATGCAGTACCCAGGGATCAAACTTTGACCTTCCAGTCAGTGAGTTCAGCATCTTAGCCATTTGAGCCACCACTGCGGTGGCTTACACTTCCATAAATTTGTTTAAAACTTAGAGAAAGTAATCTGAGCATCTGGCCACCACCACATCCTGTGGCGTTTTAAGTACATGTATTACCTACATCAGGAGTTCTCAACCTTTTAAAGCCGAAGGCCAGGTCACACACCCTCAGACAGCTTCCGGGGCCAGATGGGCATTTTGCCCTTCCTCCACCACATGACACTTCCCGGTGTGGTGGAGGCAGGGAGGGGGGCACATGAATATTATTATTCTATGCCATCAAATCAATTCTGACTTGTGGCAATCCTTTCCAGGATTTTGTGGGTAGAACGTACTCTGAAGTGGTTTACCATTCTTGTCTTCTGGGGGTGCCCTGAGACTGTGTGGCTTGCCCAACACTACACAGGCTGGCTCATCTCCCTGGAGACACAGTGGGGAATCGAACTCTCAGACTCAGACTGTGCAGTCAGATACCTAGACAACAGAGCTATCCAGCCAGCAGTAAAAATAACAGGGGGTTAAGAAAGCACAGTTAGCTCCCAGCAGTTTTCTTTTCAACCATTTCCCTAATAATTCCTGACACTGAGTTTGCCTTTTCCTCTGCTGTGGCACACTGAGTTGACATTTGTAGTGACCTATCCACCATGACTTTCTCTTCAATACGTACAGACAATTCTCACCCTATCTATATCTGGGTATGAGAGAGAGTGAGGGAGGGAGGGAAAGAAGATCAAATTATTTTTGCCCCAGTGGGCATCACGACATTCACAGGTACCTCATTTCCCATTTTGTTGCCCTATCACACAGTTTGGAGATATTATTTTCCCATTACTCATACACTATTTCAGTGTCCATAAACAATTGGCTGGTGCCAGATTCTAATCTACACTCAGCTATGAAATCCAGTGAAATTAGTAAAAAATTTCACAGCCACTTCAAAGAATTAAAAAAATTCCCAAAACAAGAGTATTTAATAGTTGGGGAAGATGACCCTAAAATTAAAGTAGAGAGGCTACCAAGTATGCCTCCCTGGCAATGGACACTCATGGGACATCTCTAGGTAAAAGACCTTCCTTGGCCACCGCATGTATTATGAGCTAGAGGTACCCGAAATGGAAATCTTGTGCAGTTCTTAGTACACAGGCAGATCACAGATAGGTGGGTTCTAAGCCAGAGAGAGCTTTAAGACTCATTTGTAGTGTGAAAGCGTTGTTGAGAGTGTTGGAGCAGGATTAGGGAGACCAGGGTTCAAATTCAAACCATGACACTTGTTATATAAGAATGAACTAGCCACTCTCTCAGATTGGCTTGATTTCACAGGATTCTGGAGAGGAGAAAGGTGGGGAGGAAAGCTGCCATGTATACCACCTTGAGCTCACTGGAGGGTAAACCTCATATAAAATTAATGAATGATATTGAATTCATGGCTGGAGTAAGATTTGAATCAGAAATTGTTAGCCAGTCAATAAACTGATGGTCACAAACGGCAGAATTTTGCTGCTCCTGTTCCTCATTGATGTTTTGCTGCCAGAAGAGAAGGATAATTTGGTGCTCCAGACCATTCAGGATACACCACCTCAATAAACTGACAGCTGACTGTTACTTCACCACCAGCAATGTCCTCCATCAAAGGTGAATGGTCATAATGGTACTCTATAGGAAGCACATAACATTTTAAAATACATTGAGTTCTATTCTTCTTTAACACACTACTACTTCATGCCTCCCATGTGTGTTTGTAGCCTGGTGCAGTAGTGTGACACCTAATGGTAGAGCTGGCCCTGATTATTAAGTCATATTCACAGTAATTTATTTGTGAAGATGTTGCTTTTATATTTCCCAGCATGATCCTTCTACTCCTTACTAGGCCAGTCACTTTACTTCTAAGTCCAAATTACTCAGATAATTTTTGTGTAACTAAAGTAGGGAGGAAATCCATATATACCACCTTGAGTTCACTGGATAAAATGTGGAATATAATTGTAATGAATAAATAAAGGTTACTAGAGGACTGCAGTGGCTCAAGTGGCTAAGACACTGACAGAGAGGTAGAAGGTCAGCAGTTCAACTCCTGAGTACTGCAGGACGGAATGAGCTCCCATTTTTGTCCCAGCTCCTGCCAACCTAGCATTTCGAAAGCAAGAAATTGCAAGTAGATAAATAGGGACCACTTCGGTGGGAAGGTAACAGTGTTCCATGCACTCCAGTGTCTAGTCATGCCTGCCACATGACCATGGAAATGTCTGCAGAAGCGGACAGCGCTGGCTCTTCGGCTTTGAAGCAAAGATGAGCACTGAACCCTAGAGTCGGATACGACTGGCTTTCAAGCAAGAGAAACCTTTACCTAGAGGTTTTACACTATCATCACTTCATAGTGAGACCTCAAGGTAGATGAGGATAAACTTGGACTGAAAGACAACATCTCAAGTACACTTACAGCACAATCCCATGATCTGAACCAATTGACTCAGAAGTAAATTGCAATGGTCAACATTCTATTGTTCAGCGTAATGTAGAGTAGTCCTTTTGAATCAATGGGGACTTTAGTAAATCAACTCCTCCATAAGTTAGATTGAATCAAATAAGCTCTTTACTAACGTAAGCTGCAGTTAGAGTTGACACGTTTAAATGAATGGAACTTATGGAGGAGATGACTCACCAAAATCCCCAGGCTATGCTATGCTAAGCCACAGAATTTTGGCCAATGTATTCCATAAGACTTTCTCTCAAGCAAATCTGCAATCCAAACTGGGCCATAGATGCAGAGAGTCCTGGCCTTCTTGAAGGTATACACATCTTTTATGTAAAATGATAGAAAAGTAAATGTCAGGGTCTTTTACATTTGGAGCAATAAAGAAAAGCAGGCAAACAGCATAATAGTCTAATTGCTTACTAAGGAAAAAATGATCAATTAAAACCCTCTAAATCCTGTGAGGATACCTGTGTTTATGTCCTGGCCATTCTGCAATTATTCCCCACCCTCTGTGGCATCCGCCCAGCCACAAAATATCTGGCTAGGTGCCTGAAGCCCGAACATGTTTTTAACCTAGAAATAAGTTCCACTAATTTCTATGGGCTCTTCTGTGGTTTCCCCGTGCCCCCGTGGGCACGGAACGGCCCGGCAGAGGCCACTTTCGGGAGAAAGGCTCCCTGGCCCGTGGGCTCTGCGAGCACCCAAATTAAGGGGGGTGGATAAATTATAGGGTTTGATTCACCCAATTACCTGACCTGACCAACGAACCTGCTGAGAGGGCAAATACGTTACCTATTAGAGTAATCCCTCATCTCCGAGTCTCAGTCTCATCCCAGAAGCAAACAGGAGTCATGATTGCCTTAGTCTAAGCCCAAAACAATGGTGTTGTCCCAGCCAATGTTTGTCCGCACTAATTAACTTCCCCCCGAGAGATTCCCAATTAACCTGAGTAAATAGGTGATGTGATTGACTGTTGGGTGACGGTTTTTTCTACCTTGCCTTCTGATCTATAAATGGTTATGCCTTTTCCTCAATAAACGACTGATCTTATCCTCCTCCATACTGCCTCGTATCGCTTCTTGATCAGTCTCCTCCGGGACCTCCGGCCCTCTGCGGCCCCGATTCCTACACCTGGTGACCCCGAGCGTGATCTACTCGTGAGTAAGTGACCCCCGAGCGGTCTTCCTCAGAGTAGCGATCACACGGTCCGGTTCTGCGCTTGAACCGTGTCCGAATCATCCCGGAGGACAGCGCGGCACTCCGTCCGGCAGCCAGCCGATCGGAGGGACAGCCTGCGGTGAGGCAGTCCAAAGAGGCATCCTACAGCTTGCTCCCGACTTTCGCGGCGGCTTGCGCCAAAGGGAAAAACGCGTTCCGCTCAGGGCAGCTGTGAGCCCGACAGCGCAGTGGCCACCGAGGGCCCGTGGCCGCAGTCCACGCTCCGAGCTCTACCCAGAAGCGTCGTCGCCAGAACCTGTTGCCTGCCAAAGACACGTCGACTCGTCCCGAGGAGGAATCTTCCGAGGACCCAATCGCAGGTAATATGGGGACCTGTCCTCAGCGACAGCGTCCATCCGCTAGCCAAAGAACTCGTGTAGAGGAGTTCAACATCCTGGCCAGGGTATTTAATTTGCGTTTTCACAGCGGGGAGCTAGCGAGACTTTTGGTGTACCTAGGGGAACACTGCCTGCTTTACCCAGAAGTAGGTACGTTAACCCTTGAGCTCTGGGATCAGATAGGAGACTGCATTCAGCAACCCCTGAAAGCTCCAGGAGGCGTAATTCGCACATGGAGAAAGTGTAGGAAGCTCTTGGTGGAGACAGAGCCAGTCCGGGTAGAGGCCAAAGAACCCCCAAGTCTGCCAGATGCGCCAGCCGAACCAACGGCGCCTACGGCGCTCTATCCGTCACTCCAATTTAGGCAGAGTAGTGTAGGGAGCTTTCCCTCGGTGACAGCTGCAGACGTCACCGGCGGAATGCAAGGAATGAGGAGCGCAGGCGCTTCTCAGAGAGCAACAGGTTCCCTAGCTACCAAAAGTGCCCTTCAGCGCACAGTAGAGGAAGAACTCAGGAAGGGGGAATTGCCAGTAGAGGAGCTAGCAGAGCTCAGTCAGATATGTCCCATCCGCATGGAGATGGACGCGCTTACGGGCGCTCAGCAGATAGTACATTCCCCAGTCCCGTATAAGCTTCTCATGGCTATACGGAAAGCCATTTCCGAGACAGGGCTCCAAAGTCGTTTTACGAGGGGCACGCTTCAGCAAGTGTGCTAGAACACCATGTGGATTCCCCATGACTGGAAAGCCGTCATGCGGATGATGCTCACCCCTAGCCAGTACTTAATTTGGGACAGCGAGTTTCACCTAGAGGCGCAGACAAGGGCTGCCAGGATGGGAGGCGCAGTACTTCCTGACCAGTTATATGGTTCGGGTGCCTTCGAGCCCATCGATGCCCAAATCAACTTGCCTCTAGCCTCTCCAGATGTCGGCCGAGGCCGCCTTTAGGGCGTTTTTCAAAGTCCCAGCAACTGGCAAAGCGGCTAAAAATTACACCGCTATCAAGCAAGGAGCCCAGGAACCCTATATGGACTTCATCAATCGCCTGGAAGAAGCCATTAGCAGGCAGATTGATAATGAGCAGGCCCAGCAAGAGCTCATGATGAAGCTAGCCAAGGACAATGCCAATCTAGACTGCCGTAAAATCTTGCAGTCACTAGGCAATCGTCCTGATTTGACCCTTACGGACATGATTAGAGCTTGTGCCGATGTTGGCACAGAATCCTACAAGATGGGATTGCTAGCGGCAGCGGTGCAAGGGGGTAAGAGACCAAAAGGAAAGACCCAAGGAGCATGTCACAGTTGTGGCAAGGTCGGTCACTTCGCTAGGGAGTGCCGATCCAAGGGAGGCGGACAAAAGTCCAGCCGTTCCAAGGCTCCGAACACCCCATGTCCGAAGTGTAGAAGAGGCTACCATTGGGCTTGAGACTGTCCGGATTCAGGAAACCGGAACGCGGGCATGTCTCTGGCCCCGGTCCAAACAGGGACTCCCCTCACCCAAAGCTCACCAGAGCTAGACTAAATTTCGGTCACATTCCAGACATTGCGAGGGCACAGGCCAGCCCCAAGGGTAGTACAGGGTTAGACTTGACTTGTCAGGCAGACGTTACATGCGACCTGCCAGGCACGGTCTATCTGGTGGACTCCCAGTACATGGGTCCACTGCCCAAGGGCTTTATAGGTTTAGTTTTGCCCCGCAGTGTAGCCGGAGCACGCGGAATTTTCATAATTCCAGGAGTCGTTGACTCGAATTTTTCAGGCGTTCTCCAAGTTCAGCTTTGGACTCATCTGCCCCAAACAATTCACAAGGGAGACACCTTAGCGCAACTGATCATGGTTCCTTGTCACTCGCCAGCAGATAGCCAGGGAAGGCTCAGTGACAGCTCCGAGTCCCGGTCAGAGGACCGCTCGAGCGCCAGTGAGGCAGTACAAGGATACCAGGTCTTAGCGACAGGGGAGACCAACACTGAGTGGAAGCAGCGCCCCGTTATCGAGGTATTTTTGAACAAGAGCGTTCTCAGGGTTACTCGATATCGGAGCGGATGTGAGCGTGATAAGCAGAAGCCAGTGGCCAAGGGAGTGGGCCATTGAGCCGGTCTCCGATGTGTGGGGGGTAGGCGGCGTCCAGGAAGCGTTTAGGAGCCGAGAGTGGGTGGAAGTCACAATCCCAAAGGCTGACGGCACGGCGGTAATTCGGCCGCACATTCTTGACGTGCACATCAACCTTTGGGGCGAGACATCTTACAGCAGTACGATGCTACGCTTACCTTTGGGTAATGGCGTTGCCACTTAAATGGCTCACCGATACGCCGGTTTGGGTAGAACAATGGCCGGTAGTGGGAGAGAAATTAGTTGCCCTCAAGCAGCTAGTTAAAGAACAGCTAGACGCAGGACATATAGAACGGTCCACAAGTCCTTGGAATTCGCCAATTTTTGTGATTAAGAAGAAGTCGGGGAAGTGGCGACTCCTCCACGATCTCAGAGAGATCAATAAATGCATACAGCCAATGGGTCCGCTCCAATGCGGCATCCCAAATCCTAACATGATTCCCGAGGGGTGGGAGATTCTGGTCGTAGATCTCAAGGATTGCTTTTATACAATCCCCATAGACCCCCGGGACCGGGAAAGGTTCACCTTTACGGTGCCGGTTGTGAACCACAGTGAGCCCACGCAGCGTTACGCGTGGAAATTTTTGCCACAGGGCATGCTCAATTCGCCCACCCTGTGCCAAATTTATGTTCACACCGCACTGGCAAAGTTCCGAAGCCTTTACCCTAAAGCCATAGTTTGCCATTTTATGGATGACATCTTGGTCGCAATGCCGCAACTCGGCAGCGAAATGTTTTCTGACCTCCAGGCCAGCCTGGGGGACAAAGGTTTACTCATTGCCCCAGAGAAAGTGCAGAG
Source organism: Bradypodion pumilum (assembly GCA_035047305.1). NCBI lineage: Eukaryota > Metazoa > Chordata > Lepidosauria > Squamata > Chamaeleonidae > Bradypodion > Bradypodion pumilum. The sequence goes on from JAWDJD010000003.1 coordinate 262,723,027, forward strand.
AACCGAGCCCTTCTCATACTTGGGTCATCGGCTTCTCCGCTCTTTTGCAGCACCAGTTTTGCCCCGGATCAATTTACAGGACTCAGTCACCCTTGTAGAGTTGCAGCAAGTTTTGGGTAACATCAATTGGGCCAGACCGTATTTTCGATTGGATACGGATCTTCTGAAACCGCTCTTCTCGCTGCTAACCTTAGGTAAGCAGCCGGCAGACCGGATAAAAATTTCTCGAGAAGCGCGTTTGGCTCTCGAGAAAGTTAACCAAGTTCTCAGCCAGCGATGGGTAGATAGGATCACCCCAGGGCCATATGCTCCGATCCTGAATTTGTACATCGTGCGGTCAGGATCCATGTTTACTGGAGCGCTCGGCGTAGATGCCGAGAAAGGGGCGAGTATCGTGGAGTGGGTGTACCTTCCGAACACCTCTTCACGAAACATCGTTCCTCCCCAAGAATTGGTCTCCGCGGTGGTTTACCGCGGAAGGCTGAGAGCTAGGGACATTTCAGGGCATGATTTGGCCAAAATCGTAGTCCCATTCACCAAGGAACAAGTCCAGCAATTAATGCAGCTCGGTGACTCGCTTCCAATAGCCGTGGAAGGATTCACCGGGAGCTTGGCATACCACTTGCCAAAGGACCCCAGACTTGTCTCACTCCAAACGCAGACAGTCAGCTTGTTTGAATTGCTCTCGCTGGTTCCGCCTCAGGGAGCCAGGACAGTTTTTACTGATGGTGGTCACACATATGGTGTCTTGACCTGGCAGGAGGGCCAAGCTTGGCGCATGCTGCTAACTCTTCCACAAAAGTCCGCGCAGCGGGCAGAGTTGGCAGCGGTGAACCTTGCTTTGCGCACCTTCGCCAAAGAACGTTTAAACATCATTACTGACAGTATGTATGTTAGGAATTTGCTTCACAGACTACCGGGAGCATACATCACTCCCGCGATAGACAAGAATTTGCTTAGCCTGTTTCTCACTGCTCAATTTCATTTGCGAAACCGCACGGAGCCGCTCTATATTGCCCACATCCGAAGTCATCAAGACCTGCCGGGTCCGATTTTCATGGGCAATAGCAGAGCGGATGCGGCGGCAAAGAAAATTCAGCAACGTTCAGTTTTGGGTGTTTTTACTACTCCAATTCAGAGCCATGCATTTTTTCACCAAAATGCCAAAGCGCTCGCCAGACAGTTCAATTTGCCACTCTCTCAAGCCCAAGGCATAGTTCGCTCTTGCCAGCATTGTGCAGGGGCACCGGGGGGGCCCTCGTGGGGGGTCAACCCACGAGGGACAGAGGCCAATCAGGTGTGGCAAATGGACGTCACGCATGTTCCGCAGTTTGGCAGATGGCAGTACATGCACGTTTGCATAGACACTTTTTCTCAGTTCGTTTGGGCAACGGCGCAGAAAGGGGAGACTACTTCCCACGTGGAGCAGCACCTCCTCTCCTGCATTGCAGCCATGGGCAAACCTCGGCACATTAAAACCGATAACGCCCCGTCCTACAGCTCTAGGCAGCTGGCCGCCTTCATGGCCACTTGGGATATTAAGCATACTTTTGGCGTTCCTTACAATCCGCAGGGGCAAGCGATTGTGGAATGGGTCAATTGGACGCTCAAGTCCTATATTGACAAACAAACAGAAAGGGGGGAGCCACCAGCCCTCCCCAAGTCACAGGGCCAGGCACAGCATTGCCTGAATAAGCTATTGTTCACTTACAATCACCTTAATGTTTTTTCGGATTGCACGCCGCAGGAGAAGCACTTCCGCCGCTCGGAAGCTCTCCCGCGACCGATGGTCCGATACCGGGTGCCACCGGACCCTTCTTGGAGGGGCCCGGCGCCGCTCATAACCTGGGGAAGAGGGTATGCTGCAGTTATGTCTCCTACAGGTGTCGTTTGGATTCCAGCTCGGTGTGTCAAGCCTTACTTGGAACCACATGGCGTGGACCCAGACCGACCAGAGTCTGATCCCAGAGATGGAGGACCTCACTCTGACCGAGAGGACCCGTCGGAAGAGACAGCCACCGACGACAGCACCCAAGATCACCTGGGGGATGGTCAAGATCCTTTGTCGTGAGGCCGAGGACACCGTCCGGCGCGAAAGGAAGGAGCCGACGCTGGAGAACCTCACAGCTGCAGTTTTCACCCAGATTCATGCCAACACCCTGGCGCTCACCATCATCCTGACCCTTTCCCTGCTTTTGGGGGGAGGCGCTCAGGCCGCCTCATTGGAGGCCAACGATCTGCTGCCCGGCGGAGACCTCTCTGCCCGGATGCAGTACAATATTTGGGAGAGGTTGGCGGGTCTCGTCAACCAGTCCGATTTTTGCCTCAGGCAGGACCTTGGTTCTGCCTCGATCCTCAGCACCTGCCTCATCCCAGTGTGCCATTCTCCAGGCGCGCACCCCAGGGATGGGGACTGGCTTGTGAAAAGACTTTTCAGCCCGTACAACCCAGCGGCTTCTTCAGAGTATGCCCGTTGGGAGATGCGGCTGACCATGACCTTGCCGGCTGATGCAGCCACCCTCCACACTCCTCGGGTGGCGGTCAGCCCGAACTCTACCTGTGGACGAATGTATGGCTGTGCTTCAGCTGGTCGTACCCGGCGCCGCTGCCTCAACGTTGGCAGTGGCAATTGGACTTGCAATAACCCAGTACCACTTGGTACCATGTACGCTCATATAACCCTGCCATCTGGTTGGTTCTTCACATGCAACCAGTACACGTGGAACTACATTCCTGCTAATGTTTCAGACTCTATATGTTGTATCAGTCATTTGTCAAATGTTCCCTCACTCGTACGGCACACTCGCACCACCCAGTTGGACAGCTCATGTGAGAGCAGCTTCAGAGTAATGAGCCCTGGCGAATATCTCTCTTTGGCAGTCAGCATCTTTGGCGTGCCAGGCTTAGCCGTCGGCAACGCAAAGAGGATTGGTCGCTTGGCTTGCGGTCTAGCAAAAGCCATCAACCATACCTCCTCAGCGATAGCGCTCCTTAATCAAGAGCAGGCAGAGCTTCGCCATGCCATTCTTGACAATCGAGCGGCTATCGACTACCTCTTATTGTTGCACCACCTGGGTTGCGAATCCTTTCATGGTATGTGCTGTTTCAACCTTACTGACAACTCCCGCAAAGTACAGAGTCAGCTCACTGATCTCCACACCATAGTCCAGGGCATCACAGAGGGTTCTGCATGGGGAGCTTGGTGGAGTTCATTGTGGAACTGGATGTGGTCATGGATCCCCTGGGGGTGGCTCCAAACGGTACTCAAGGTGGTTGTGGGGGTGATTATACTAGGCATAGCAATCTGCTGCTTTGCACAATGTATTCCCTCGCTGATCTCAAGGTGCCGCCCCAGAAGGAAACCCCGAGACGTCATTCCCGCTCATCAGGTGGTCCCGCTCCTACGCAGGGTCGCCGGTCAGGCTCTTAAGAGAAATTAAAAGGGGAGATGTGGTTTCCCCGTGCCCCCGTGGGCACGGAACGGCCCGGCAGAGGCCACTTTCGGGAGAAAGGCTCCCTGGCCCGTGGGCTCTGCGAGCACCCAAATTAAGGGGGGTGGATAAATTATAGGGTTTGATTCACCCAATTACCTGACCTGACCAACGAACCTGCTGAGAGGGCAAATACGTTACCTATTAGAGTAATCCCTCATCTCCGAGTCTCAGTCTCATCCCAGAAGCAAACAGGAGTCATGATTGCCTTAGTCTAAGCCCAAAACAATGGTGTTGTCCCAGCCAATGTTTGTCCGCACTAATTAACTTCCCCCCGAGAGATTCCCAATTAACCTGAGTAAATAGGTGATGTGATTGACTGTTGGGTGACGGTTTTTTCTACCTTGCCTTCTGATCTATAAATAGTTATGCCTTTCCCTCAATAAACGACTGATCTTATCCTCCTCCATACTGCCTCGTATCGCTTCTTGATCAGTCTCCTCCGGGACCTCCGGCCCTCTGCGGCCCCGATTCCTACACTCTTCTCCAAGCAACCATGTTTTGATGTGGGCTCTTTATTCATCTCATCACAAGCCATTTACAGGCACAAGCATATTCAGTCTCCATTGCTTGGACATAGAGTTTGCCCCCCTGCTAATTGGTGTAGTTGGTCACTGCATAGGTGATAGGAGTTCCTTGTTTGGCTTACAAGATTTATATTTCTCTACATATTGATACTCTGTATCAAGATATCTGTCCAGAGTTGTGCACAGACAAGAAAACAACTCAAAACCATTCAAAACTATTTAGCAGAATAAAAATGAAGCAGAGCACAATAATCTACAGCCAAACAAGTTGAACAGTCATGCCATGCTTGCTTAGCACCAAAAACGTGTGTGAAGAAATAGTTTTTAACCCAACACCCAAAGCAGATCATTGACAAATTATTGTCCAACAAGAGAATGCCACAGCAGAGAAAGCCCTCTTCCACATCTCCGGTCCTACTGGTGGCACACAGGGGAAGGTTTCCCATGTTTGTGGCCATGGCAGTCATGGTTGTAGAGATCTGGGAGTTGTAGTGCAGAAAACAATTGTCTCCTATGCTGTTCTAGAGCAGAACTGTGCAAAAGGCAGCCCAGGGAGCACAAACAGCCCCCAGAGGAATCTTTGTGGCCCTCAGTACCCCTAGAGCCTTCCCACACTCCCTTCCTCTGTTTCAAGTGTCGTATCCATTCTGAATATTGCCTATTATCATGGTGAATGTCTTCTTGTTCTTAACTCCTTGGAATAATTATTCCAAGAACATTTCACACCAGTTTCTCAGTCCATGGCCTCTCTTCCCCCAAGACCTTCCCTTGCATAACAAGTTGGACTATTCTATACTTTATGTCATTCTTCATGATATGACCATGGCATTGGGGCTTTCTTTGTTTAATGGTCTTAAACATTTCTTGTTCTTTATCCATCGGGTGCAACAATTCTACATTAGTCACATGATCATCCCATGATATCCTTAGCAGCCAACTGTAGATCCTCATTTCATAGGTTTCGATTTTCTTTTCAGATGCTTTACTCAGTGTCCAAGCTTCGATTCCAACATCTCACCATTCGGATCTTCATAGTGAATGGGGGGGGGGGGTGGGAACGTGTTTTTTTCAATGCATCCCTATGGGAAAATGTGCTTTGGTTTACGATTGATCCGGTTTCCGACAAAATTGTCGGAATGAACTAAAATCGTAAACCGGGGTTCAGATTTAAAAAATAAATGCTTAGCATGCAGTAAAGTGCATTCTAGACCCAATCACATCGGAGGTTTTTGATGCTCTGGTAGAAATATGAAGCAGCCAGCATAACAGGGCTAAACACTTTATTGGGCAGTCAGAACATGGAGAACAGTAATGCAGCACTGCTCATTGCAGGCCCACCCCCCACAAAAGGACTCGGACACCAGTATAAGTGGATAACGGCATTGGGCCACATTTATTGATTCATGCCCTAGTCCGAATTATAAATTTCGATTGGTACTCAACCAATTATAATTCTTAAGGCAAGCAGGCCGCAGTAACACTGGTAAGGTTCCTCCCAAAATTGCCAACGGCAATTGGCTACAATGTATCCATTTGTATCAATTTGTTTGTTTACAACAAACAAATTGTTGACCATAGTCAATAAACTAACTACTGACCCCACCCTCTGATGCGTATCCGTAAAATAACAGGGTGATGCATGCTGCCTAGCTCTTGCCATCACCCCATTGCCTGGTTCGTCGTTGACCGGACAACGTTAACCAACTTGTGCCTATCTAGTGTTGGCCAGTCAATTGCGAACCTGCCAGATACCTGTGGGTCATAAATATTTACCTTACCAGTGCTACCTGCCACACGGGGAGGCATCCATGATGACTCACCGCCCCCCCCAAGACCGTCAGCTCGGTCGCCAGGCCTGCTTGCATCACACCCAGAACGAGGTACATACCTCTGACCGACAGGTGGACCCCTTCTCCTGCCTACCAGCAAAATTTGTTTGTAAGCCGATCATCCGGACTCCAATGGCCGTCTCACAGCCATGCTCAGAACGGGCCGGAGCCACAGCCCCGTCCACTGACTGCCGGAACAGTCTGAACTAGGGAGATCCGCGTCTCCCCTAAATTGGTGTCTCGGCACGATGTTAGACCATAGCGAACATATGTAAGCCATACATTATACAAAATGCCAGGTCACAGCCCCTCGACAATTTAATAACAGCAGTGATCCGCATAAGACCGCTGCCGCCGAGGCGCCTGTAAAACATCGGGCGGTCCAGCATCCCTGTCAGACAGCAGGAATGGCCACAGTTCCCGCCCCCATGTGCCGCACATACCATACCATAGCAGACGTGCGGATGCACACAGCCCAGCCGGGGTCCACTCTCTGTCGCTGCAGCATATACTGCTGCCCAGTGTACATAGCTGCGGCCCACCAGCCCCCTGCCACCGGTGTGCTGAGACCCCTAGGATCTGTAAAAGAGGAGAAAAAGGTGAAGGACATAACTAGGTACTCATACAGTGAGGGGACGTACATATCTGAAATTGCGCGTAGACGCCTATCCACCTCCGAGTACCCCAAACGTAGCCGCGATCAACGCGACGCCTATCTTAAGTAAATGGTGCCAAAACGGGCACCACACCGCGAAACGCAGCACCGGTCACCCTCAGGGACTGTACTAAGGTAAGGGTAGACCCAACCCGGTGGCAGAAAACAGGCTGGGGCGCGCAGTAGGCACTGTCGAAAATTCAGGTAGGGCACCAACCGGACAGATGTCTCAAAAACGTGGTAGCAGTATACACCACTGCCTGCACCGTGCTGAATAACCCGTGAGGACCGCATCCCCACTCGAGCCCACTCATGTGTGACAGAGACATCTCCGAGTTCCAGTGCCCTACGAGACACATCCGCCTTACACCGTTGGCACCAACTCTGGCACCCATTCACTGATCCGGAGCGCTCCAAAAAAGGCTACCGTGGTAGCTGCGTGGCCAAGAGCCACCTCACACCTATCTGTACATAAGCAATGCCAACCTCGTGCAAGGTGGGTAGAAACTCTGGGAACAGGGGTGATGCGCGTAAGGGCGGCGGACACGTTCCCGTGTCCACCCCTCCCAAACACGACGCCTGAATGCAGAGTGATACGCCTTACGCGTGCGAGGTGCCAACGACATGTCCGGTTCCCCTCTCCTTGCCAAACGTCCAACCCTCAGCCAAAAGTGGTGAGTGGAATCCCTCTGCTTCCAGAGTACGGCACGGAACCAGGTGATCTGCGGTGGTGGAGAGCAGCAGAATGTCATTATAAATACCCATAACATGTCTGGCCTAGAACAGCACATTAGGCATAGGCTTCTCAAGAGAATCGACGGACTAATGTCATGACCTTGGGGGATTTGCATGTCTGGGTGTCGACAATGTTCACCACTACCACATTGTCATACCGAAATTGGACCACTGAGTAGACCCACCCCTTGCACCATAGCATCAGTGCTCTCCAAATGGGAAAAATGCAAGGCAGGTAAGATCGCAGGGCGATCCGTGCACCCACCCTCGGAGTAAACCCCATCAGTCCGGGAGCCGGAGGTATCTGACCGTACTAGATATCTAGGGCAGACCACTAGGTCTGACCTCCCATAAGATACCCATCTAAACCCCGGAGTAATTTGAGCCAGAGCAAACCCATTAAGGGGGGGCAATGAATTAACTACAATTCCCAAGGGCAACTCGATGTTTGGCAATCAATGCCAAAATCGACATGGACATCCAAGCCACCGTATCACCGGTTAACCTGGATGCCCGCGTGACAGCATCAAGGCAAAATTGTGATGTTAGAACATGGGACCTTGGTCTATTCAGGCGCCAAGGGGACACCCAGTTCCCACCTGAGTGTCTGAATCGTGATGAGGAGACGCATACACGTGTCCAAGCCCCATTTAACCCCGGACCCAAAAGTCGTCGAGGTAATGGGCTGGAGACCGAGACCCCAACCTGTGAGCCAATGCCCACTGAGTGAAAGTCCCACATCGGTCGGGTGCTGAACCTGAATTAACGCATTCAGAAAGGGATCGGCGTTATCTAATTAAAATTCCCCCAAAACCTAAAAACCCGATAGGTCTAATCATGGGGTGTACTGGCAAAAAGCTGGAAGCCGAGTGCATATCACACTGTGCCAAAACAGCACCAGAATTGCGTGAGCACGCCACCCATAGTAGCCGAGGCAACTACGAGTACCTGACCAAACAAGGTCAACAGGAAGGTCATCCCTGAACGGAACACCCACAGGGTGAGCTAAATGAAGGATTATATTACATTCACCCTTTTTCTAGCTCAGTATGAGCTTCATGGGGGATACCTTCGACTAAGGAAAGGTGGTTCCAAGAAGGGCCCCCGCTACTCTCATGGCCCCCAACTTCCATAACTGTGGACCGTGGAGCCCCCTCCCCATTACCCTGGAAGGGAACCAGATTAGTAGCATCCTGGGGGCCCCAATACCCCCGAATGGATACAAAAGCCCCATTGAAAACCCTCCAGCAGGTCTCCTGCTCCAACCCGTCTTGGATGAACTGAGTGACATCCCTCCAGGCTGACTATAATTGGGGCGGGGGGGGCTCATAACAAAGTTAGTTACTTCAGACGGAGCTCTGTCCGCCCCTGTGCACCCCCACCTCTGCCCCGCAACCCACCAACCCACGGGCACGCAGAGGCGGCGTGAGGGCCAGCGCAAAAAAGGGGGGCACTAAGTCGGTAACGACCGTGGTGCTTAGTACACCCATCGTCAGCTGAGCAGGCCGGACACAGTAGGCGGGCCGGAACCCCCCGCTCGACCAGTTTGCATGGAGCCAATGTCTGAACAGCCCACTGCTCAGCATGACCACCATGGTACCAATCACCAGGCACCAATCCCGTGGGAATGATGTACACGAGCACCCTTGCTGACAGGACTCATCCCACCTCCCCTCGGGATATAGAGCCACCCTCGTCCACCTTCCTCACCATGAGCCAACCGTCATGGGCCCATCCGATCGACACCAGGATGGCCCAAACAGGTCAAGCCCTGCGGCATACCACAATACGTACAAGGTATGCCGACAACCAGTTGGCCCCAAGGTGCGCGGTGGCTAACGACGATGGGACATCTCTTTGTCTCAGCCGTCCTGTCCTTCTCTCTCCCCCCAGTGGGCTCGCAGTTCAATAGGGAGAATATCCACATGTCCCCCTCCAGCCCTTACCCCTCATGGCCGGCGGCCAATAATCAACCGGGGCAAGTAATAGCCAGCCATCGGCAAAGCCATGGACTGCACATTCTGTATAAAGGGCCTATGCAGCAGGATCCAGACAGCCCCTGTGATGCTCAGCACTGTCCCGAGGGCGGACACCCCCGTGCGTGGTGGCTTACTACGGCGGGACCACACAATGTCTCTATCCTCCTGTCCGTACTTCCTATCCTTATTGTGATCTCAGTTCATAGGGAGGTACTCCCCCCCACCAAATCTTTTCCCTCATGATCTGGGGCAGATGATCACTGGGGGGCCATGAATAACCAGTCGTCGGCAATGCCATTGCCGGTACATGATGTACGCCGGACATACACAGCAGGACCTGGACAGCCCCTGTGACGCCACGTACCGCCCCGGGAGCGTAAACCCCCACCCCCAACATCGTGCCAGAATGCAACCAAGGGGCACTGGGATAGGATGGTGAGTGATGCCCCCCAGCCTCAAATCAGCAAGGCAAAGAGCACTGAGCCCCCACTGCTGGAAATGGACTGTGATGTGTGTGCATTCAACTTGAACCTAATACTCACAAGTTGCACCCCCGCGAGCCACCCCCACTGGGGGTTCCGGCCCGCGGTGGGCGTTAGAGCTCGTGACCGAAATCGAGCTCTGGGGTGACCTCCAACGCACTCCAGCCGCAGTTCCAGACAAACGGGGAGCTGCGAGACAGCGGCGGGCACAGGCCGACGTGTCACGAGAAGCTCGACCCAGCTGTTGTGTACCCTCAGACAGCTTTGGGGGTTGCATGGCAATTTTGCCCTTCCTCCACCACATGGCACTTCCTAGTGGGGTGGAGGCAGTGGGAGACCACATAAAATGGCATGTGGGCCACATCTGGCCCACGAGCCACAGGTTGAGAATCTCTAGAGCAACCAGGAAACATTATCTGATAGACACAGTAAATAGGTGGGCCGGATGGCCCGCTAGGTATTGGGCCAGAGGCCCTAATTTGAGAGCCCGGGCCAGAATAGGGCCATGCCCAAAACTCTGGCCCCCAATGGGGTAAAACGTGCTGTGAGCCAGCACAAAGCCCTCCCCCCAATCGTTCCGGCCCGTGGCCGGCAGCCGTGGGCCGTGGGCCGTATCCTCTGAAGGGCCGGCCTGGGGCTGAAAACGGGAGCTCATTCTGTCCTGCAGTACACAGGAAGTGAAACCACTGACCTTCCACTTCCCAGTCAGCGTCTCAGGCACTTAACACTCCGTGTCTTAGCCACTTGAGCCACCGCGATCCCCTTACGAGCAAGAAAACACCATGGGGAATCGAACTCCCAGCCTCTGACTTTGCAGCCAGATTCCTAAACCACTGAGCTATCCAGCAGTTCCGCTCGGTAACAGGCAAAAAGGGAACCAATAGGAGCGAAATCTAGCCTCTTGCAGTGAGGCAAGCAAGGTAAAAGGAAGCCTCGCACAGAGCCTGACAGAGGGGGAAGCGACGGAGCAAATTCCTCCGCCCCGTCGCTTCCAAAAGAATCAAGCCTCTAGCACAGAGGCGAGAGAAAACGAAGCCTCGAGCAGAGGCTAGCAAAATCAAGGAGGAAAGAGGCGAAAAGGGGGGAGGGAGCGACGGAAAAAACTTCTCCTCTCTGTCGCTTTCGCAAAATGGCAGCTCGGCTGCCTCGTGGCCACCCCTTTTAAAGAGGGCTGGCCACGCCCCCTAACTACCCGGATGTCCAAGTCCGTGGGGGGGGGCGCAAAGAGCGTGGCGGCCATATTGGCACCGCGCTTGCAATATATACACTCAGAAATGGATACATTTGGGAGGGAAGAGGCAGGAAGGGAGAGGGGTAACTTGGAGGTTATCAGACCAGAGTGAAAACTTTACAGACTACATAGTTTAGGCGGGAACGCAGTCCTGCGATATTACAAGACCAAGAAGAAGGAGACAAATGGAGGATCGTAATGATCCTAATTAGTTCACAAACGTTACAGCATAAAATGTATTCAAACACAACAAGGTTTCAGTAACAGCTAAAATTATTATCTCATATGATCATTCTTAGAACATATTGTGGTATGGTCAAGGACAACCCAGTGCTAAAAGTGGACAAAAAGTGATGGGGTGGGTTGGAGTGGAAGAGGATAGGATTCTAAACTGAGGGAAATGTGAAAGGGTAGCTCATCTCATGAGACAATAGTATTAGGAAAAGTTGAATGTGGAAGGAAAAGAGTAGACCTAACATGAGATGAATTCACTCAGCCTTCCATTTGCAACAAAAGGACCTTTGGGAAGTCATTGGTTCATATGATATCAATAAACTGGAAGAGATTTAATGGCACAGAACACATAGACATTAAAAACATGTGTCATTTCACAGGCAAAAAACTGCCAAATCAAAATGGCAGATTTTATTAGGAGAGACAGCTTATAGCTTCTGTTTTCTCTAAAGTTGTTTTCTCCATTTGATGTAAGTATCAATGTAGTAAATGTGATTATTTAACAAATCTAAAGCAACTATCTAGCTGTCATCTCTAGCGCTTTTCTTTTCCATGGCAGACCATATTCCTTATTTGTGTGCCTTGCAGACTATGCATTCATGACAATTCTGTCTGAATGTTGAGCTGATAGATCTTGAGACTGATTAGCTCAGTGTAAACCAGGGGTTCCCAACCTATGGCCCGCAGGTCTAATCCGCCACATGGTACTAATTAATCCAGCCAATGGTGAGAACCTAGGCACTGCTGGAATCTCGCAGCACCAGCAGAAATGCCAAAATGCTATGTTTTCACTATGAAAATGCATCAAAAACAAGGCTAAAAATTGAGCAAAAATGCTTCATACACCCTCATGCCACCATGGGAAGCAGCAGAGTTTGAGTATTTGAACCCAGGCATCTTGAGTCCTAGCCCATTGTTCCATCCCATTGGAAAGTGTGGTGGGTAGTTCATGTCCAGCAGCAGAGCATTTTTAAGAAGTGCAGCAGGGACCAATATAATGTTATTCATGTCTACTCTATTGTAAACACCATTGAATTCAAGAAGATTTATTTCAAGGTTAGTGAATATAGGATGATAGCCTTAAGGAAGCTCTCATATTCAATGAATGTGCATCTCACCCATTGGGGAAAAAAACATTCTGGACTGAACAGATTTTACTTTATGTGTTGCTGTTTTTTGTTGCTAGCAACTCAGAGCCACACATAGATCTGGGAATGATTTATCCACATTTCTAGTGGCTGTTAAGAAACCATTCATTTTTGCTCATTTCTTTGAAGCTTTCCCAGGTTATAGAGGGCCCCCATTTTATGAGAAAGGCAGCCTGTGGCCCTGTGACAATCACTGCAAACACATTTCTGTCTTTATTGAAAAAGAGAGTAAGCAGATGTATCTGAAGTTTATTTGGATGGTACAGCAGGGGCAGGCAACCTATGGCACTCCAGAGGTGGTTGCAACCCTCAGTGTCCTTGATCTGTGGCTGTGCTGCTGAGAGGAGATGGGAGAGGCACTCCAATAAAAGGACTACAGTTGCATCTCCTTGCATTGCTGACCACAATGGAAGATTTAGGATTGGTTTGCACATGTGCATCTCCCAGGCCTGTGGCTGAAAACATGAATGGGCAGCTTGAAAGGAACTCCTATTGAAAATTATTGTAGCTGACATGATTCTCGATTGGGATTGCCAATCTTGGCGCTCCAGGTATTCTTGGACTTCAATTACCAGAAGCCCAAGTCAGCACACTAGCTGATTAGAGCTTCTGGGAATTGAAGTTCAAGAACACCTAGAGCACCAAGGTTGGCCACCCCATTCTAGATTAAAGATCTGTCTGCCCTAAAGATTTCTGAGAGTTATGGATACTATTGCTCAATATTTGCAGCCACCAAACAGGGAAGGCCTCATATAGCCATGCTTATTAATAAAACTGCTTTTTACAAATTGATTTTTTGTTGATGGCTACATTTTTGAAAAATACAGTTGGATATGGCCACTAAGAGCCATATGGGGTTTTTCCTATTACAGTGGAACCTCACATAACAATGTGTTCGGGTAGCGATCATTTTGCTTAACGATGTGTCGTTATGCATCACGTGTTTCCCCAGACAATGACGTTTAAATAGCAAACAACGCTTAAAAAACGTTATATGGGGACCCCCGTATAACGACTTTTTTAGCGTCGTTATACGCGAGTCCCATAGGAAACCGCAGAATGACGTTTTCTACATAGCGACGCTACTTGAGGAACCAAGTAATGTCATTATGCGAGGGTCTACTGTATCTTGTGTTCTGTATGAGAAGCTTCATGGTGTCAATGATAAATGCCTTCAGGCATACAGATTATATGCAAGTTAAATTTTCACGATTTGAACAGTCACTTTAAAAATCTCTGCTCATGCTGCTACAGTCAGCTGACAGAAAAGAAGCAAAGTCCTATTGCTGTTTTTAATGTATCACTTTTTTAATGTTTTGAAAATAAATGCAGCTGATCTGTTTATTTTTGTACTTTTTACAAACAAAATACCCACTGAAATCAAAAGAGATCAATGCCATTAAGCTCAAAACTAGCACAATTCTTAAGACATGCTTGATTTTTAATTTTTCAAAAATCAATGTTAAAAACATCAGTCTGGGAAGCAACCAGCCAGATAGATACAGTTAAGTGGAAAGCAAAATACTTTAATAGCAGTTTGGTTTCATCAGCAAGCTATGAAAGGATATTTATAATATCTTGTACCACAGTGTTCAACCAGCATGAAATTTGAGTCTTATTGTGTGTAATTATAATTACACTATTTCCTACCACTCACTCACATACACCATCTATTTTTCATCAGCTGCACTCTACCATTTTTAGCACCATCTAGAAAACTATCATCTGCTAGTCAGATTAGCTGACTTATTTGGGAGAGCAATTCACTGACAACCTACAATTAGTATTTGGACACAGAGGGGTTTTTTTTAAAACACTTTGACCTTGAAGTTCATGGTCCTGATCCAAAGGAAGCAATCTGAGTTTGAAAGTGGATATAGTTCACCTTCTGGAACTGATTCAACATGGGTAAAAATCTTTTTAATAGGAGTGTTGACTTCATTTTATAAGTATAATGTACAGCAGGTGTACATTAGAAAACATTTTCAGTGCTCAGGGTCTAATTCCAAATTTGGAAAAGTCTTGTGGGCTGCATTGTAGGAATTATTAAAGGGCAGAGGACTATCCAAAGCAAAGTGGACTACGCTAGATGTATTATCAATTTTGGCATCTTCCATCCAAGCATGCAAAGCACAGCTCTTTTGTTTTTGTATTTTTTCACATACTGTTCATTCATTCATTCAATTTCTATACCACCTGTCTACTCTAGACAGTTAAGGCATATAAACATAAAAACATATGAGCAATAGAAACAAACTCAGTAAAGAATTACAGGCAGGCAATCTTTACCTATAAAGAGGGATGTTAACCATTGGAATCTGGTATACATGCCTGCACCCGTCCATACTATCCCGTACCGAGCCCCGTATACTTGCCTTTTCACTGACCGACCATCACCGCAAGGGTCCAGCAGCCGCCAGTGGGGCAGGTGCCCCACGAACGTGGGTTAAAAAATCTAACTACAACTTCCAGCAACCTCCGCGCCATGACCACTTCAGCCAATCAGGCTGAAGGGCGCGAGCATGTAGAACGTTGAAAAATCTGGCGCGCGAAAAATAAAATAACACCTCACACAACAGGAACGCAAGGCCACCAAAGGCGGATGCAGCACCTCACACAACGGGAGCACAAGGCCGCCAAAGGCGGATGTAGCGCCTCATGGCCTTGCTAACCAAAACCCGCAAGATACCACAGCGAAACAATTGCCAGCCTTCTTTCCCAGAGCAACGGGGAGAAGAGGGACTCCCTCTCCTCCCTGCTACCCCGCCGAAGACACAGCAAGACCACCGCCGGCCTCAAGGTAAGTTGAGCCAGGGGGGGACAAGCAGCAGGCAGCACTTCATCAGGGAAAGCACCCTCCCTGGCGAATGACTGGCTGCTGCCTTTGTACTACCCACACCACTGTTTCGAAAACTAGCACGAAACAGCAGTGAAGGTAATAAAAAAGCAGCAGCCAGCAATCCACAAGGAAGAGCACCACCCCTTACGGAATGTTGGCTGCCACACTACAATTTTACAAAAAACCACCTTCAAAGCCACAAACACAGATCTACCATTAGGTAAGCGAGGGGGAAAGGAGGCTGAGAGGACAGAACCATCATGAAGCAGATAGCTCTACTCTGCCTCCTTCTCCCCCGACCGACCTAACCAACTTTACCGGATGAAGAGCAAGCTGACTGCCGGCTCTTCATTTTCCCCATCACTGCATCAAAAGCTAATGTCAAAACAGCAATGGGGAAAAGAGGCAACAACAAACCCTGGAAACCACAACCACAACAAAACAAAAACAGTTTAACATAACGGCAATCATCAAAAATAAGAAAACACAAATAAATAAACAAATAATTCAAATAAACCCAGTAAACAACAAAACAATAAATAACAAACTCAACAAAACACATCCAAAATACCAAAGACTAACGAAAAACCATGAAAACTCACTAAAAACACCTATCTACACCATAACAACACGAAAATACCTTACTCAAAAACCAATAATAACACAAATTACAAAAATAAATACGAAAACATAACAACCAGAAATATCCAAATCAATAAAACACATATAAAATCCAGAAAAATACAAAAGAACAAGCAGAAACACTTAATTAGATAAAGAAACGCTCTACTTAAACCCTCCAGCCCAGCACCCCAAAATCACAACAAAATAAAAATAAGATAATAACTCAAGAAAACTTATGAAACACGTCCTCCCTCCATGCCTCCGCAGCAAAACTGAAGAGACAAAGACAATCGTACTCTTAATCACAGCCCCACCTAGAGGCCAGAAGAGTATCCAACAGTCAAATTTTTTTTAAAGCCAAATAAAAAATAAACAAAATAAAAAATTTCAAATAAATTCAAAAAACTAAAAATCCAAGTCACCACCACCCAAACTACCCCTAACCAAAAAAACACAAAAAAAACTGCCCGGCAAGGCCAGGCAAAATACGCTAGTGGTACAATAAATTAAGAAAAAAGCCTTGGGAAGAGTCTCTAAAAACTGATGTTTTCATTTACTTTGTAAAGCAAAGGAGGCAAGGAGCCTCACAAGCTTTATGAGGAAGGTAATTCCATAGTGAGGGCGTTACTGCCAAGAAGGCCTGATTTCTTGTTAAAGACTTGTAGGCCTCTCTCGGGATAAGCATCCTCAGCCACAGAAACCATGGATCTAGTATGACACGCTATTGAACTAGGATGGAAGTGCTCTAACAAGTAGCAAACTCCTAATCATGAAAGGGGAGACCACTTTCAGGTTTCCTAGTCATGTTTCCCATTGTGGTTCCTTATACTTCAAAAGGCCTAAAGAATCCTTAAAAACTATTCTAAAAAGCAAATGCAAGGCAACAGATAATTATTTTCCTCCTAAAACAGACAACAATATATAAGAAAAAAACTCATTAGACATGTGCAGACATTGCTTTAGATTGTCATCGTCCACTGCAACTTGTATTTGAGAATGCATTTTTCCCCTGAAGCAGGAAAAATGACATTGGTGTGAATTTGTTTAAGGTGGAACACAGCTTGCCATGAAGTAACCCACACATTATAATCACAGAGACATCTCTTGCGGCACATATGAAATGAGACATGCAAGACAAATAAATATCCAGTACATCAAGCAATACCATTTTTTTAAAATCAGAGAAAGCACCTACCCACACAGAACCCACCCACCCCCCAATAAACACATTCATGCACAACCCTTTCTCTCCAAAGCCTACTTGAATGCAGAGGGAATTCTTCCCCCACCCTCCCAGCCACATGATGTCTTCTCTTCATTGAGTCTAAAAACAGCAGGAGAGATCAATTATAGATTCAAAGTCCCCCTTGGACTTTCTGATCACTGCTGTTAGCCCTTGTAAAGCTATTGGATGAAAAATTTATCAGGCAATTTGGTATGCAAAGAGTGAAAGGGCACTGAATATACAAAAGCATGGAACGTCTCTTTCATAAATGCAAATCATTCATATTTAAGAGGCTTTCTTTTAAGCAATTGCTGAAAATATGTGAATTACATGAAATCATCTTTCATGTTTAGAGTCCTTCATCTGGACACAAAAAACTCATCTCTGTCTATTACACCACATTAGCTCTATGTATGTCCAGTTTAGTGCAACAGTTTTTCAGGCAGCAGGCCATGGTTCAGTTTCTTTCAATAGTTCCCTAGGATTTATGTAGCCACTTATTTATGATCATTAACTGGAGATAAGCAGAAGTTTGCATGCCAGATAGAGAACTCCTGTGGACTGCATCCATAGGCTGGAGCCTCCCCATCCCTTGTCCACACATCCCCTAGGCCAGTGATGGTCAACCTTGGCACTCCATGTGTTCTTGGACTTCAATTACCAGAAGCCCAAGTCAGCAGTCCTTATGATCAGGGTTTCTGGGAACTGAAGTTCAAGACCATCTGTAGTGCCAAGGTTCACCATCACTGCCCTAGGCAGCAGATGTAACAGCTGTGTGAAAGCTATTTACCTCATCAAACATGTACAATAGATCAGTTTGCAACTCAATAACAGATACGGTATATACTCGAGTATAATCTGAGTTTTTTAGCCCCAAAAATAGGTCCAAAAAGGGGACTTGGCTTATACACGGGCCAACAACCACAAGGGTCTAAAATATGCGGGTTTTTGGAGTTATTCGGCACTTTAAAAGTAAGTTTCGGGACTTCTACCGTGAAATAATCTGAGGCGCAATTACACAACTGGACACAAAAGGGTGCAAATCGCGATTTTCCATTATAATACATTGAAAATCAAGCTCTCCTATTCTGAAGTTTGTTTTCAATTAATTCCTATGGAAAACTGCAGATGTAGAAAGAAGCTCTACATTACAATTGTGTTTCTCTTCCAAACAGGTGTGGAAAAAGAAAGGATTCCACTTACTGGTACCTTCTGCCTGTGTCTCTGCTCTGCCCAAGATAGAGGAGAAAGCCATGCTTCTTCCTTGCAGGGGGAACAAGAGGCTAGGCTAGAGCAACACTTCCTGCCTCAGTGCAATTGACCAGCCTGCCCACTTCACCTGCACCACCACCACTGGTGGATGGTGCAAATACAGTTTAAAAATCATTAAAATACTTAATTTTACTGTATTTTCATGTATTTTAATTACTGAAACTCACTAGCAGCCATACCTGTCAAGTTTTGGATTTGAAAATAAAGGAAATCTATGCATGTGGCCAAATATAGCCATATGACTTACTGGGCTCTAGTCACATGGCCATGAAAATGTCTGCAAACACATACAGCACTGGCTCTTTGGCTGTAAACGGAGATGAGCACTGCACCCTAGAGTTGGATACGACTGGCAGATTTTACTTTCTTAGGATCAAAGATCTCTGCAGATGGTAATTGTAGCCGTGAAATAAAAAGGCGACCGATGCTTGGGAAACAAGCTATGAGAAACCTGGGGAACATAGTTAAAAGTAGAGGCATCACCTTGCAAACAAAAAATTGCATAGTCAAAGCAATGGTATTCCCGGTGGTAATGTATGGGTGTGAGAGTTGGACCATTAGGAAAGCTGAATGCCGAAAAATAGATGCCTTTGAAATGTGGTGTTAGAAATAGATCGATCCTAGAAGAAATCAACCATGACTGCTCATTAAAGGTCAAATAGTAAAGATGATGCTAAAGTACTTTGGACATCAAATGAGAAGAGAGGATTCACTTGAGAAAGCCTTGATGCTGGGAAAGGTAGAGGACAAAAGAAGGGGGTGGCCAAAAATAAGATGGCTAGATGGTATTGTAGATGCAATGGGCACAAAGCTGTGTGGGCCAAAGAACCCTTTCCCCTCTTCTTGGGGGACTTTTGTTTTGTTTTCTTTCTTGTTTACTCAGTGGCTTAAGTGACTAAGAAGCTGACTGGGAGGCAGAAGGTCAGCAGTTCAATTCCTGAGTACTGAGTACTCCCGTCTTTGTCCCAGCTCCTGCCATCCTAGCAGGTTGAAAGCAAGAAATTGCAAGTAGATAAATAGGGACCACTTTGGTGGGAAGGTAACAACGTTCCGTGCACTCTGGTGTCTAGTCATGCCTGCAACATGACTACAGAAATGTCTGCAGATGCAGACAATGCTGGCTCTTCGGCTTTGAAACAGAGATGAGCACTGAACCCTAGAGTCGAATACGACTGGCTTTCGAGCAAGCGAAACCTTTACCTTACTCATTTTTAATTTATTTTTTTCCTGGGAAGGAAAGAAAGTGCAGAATAGTAAACCAGCCCCCTAGGGTTACCAACTGCTTGTAAGCAGCTTGGCTTTAATGAACTAGCCCTGCACATGGCTAGACACCCTCCACCCAATTAGCTGGAGATTAATGAAACGGAGATGAAACAGAGATTAATGAAACAGAGATTGATGAAACAGAGATGAGCACTGAACCCTAGAGTCGGATACGACTGGCTTTCGAGCAAGGGAAACCTTTACCTTACTCATTTTTAATTT
This sequence comes from Bradypodion pumilum, assembly GCA_035047305.1. Lineage (NCBI taxonomy): Eukaryota > Metazoa > Chordata > Lepidosauria > Squamata > Chamaeleonidae > Bradypodion > Bradypodion pumilum. Next base: position 262,742,783 of record JAWDJD010000003.1, read on the forward strand.
ATTTTTTCCCTGGGAAGGAAAGAAAGTGCAGAATAGTAAACCAGCCCCCTAGGGTTACCAACTGCTTGTAAGCAGCTTGGCTTTAATGAACTAGCCCTGCACATGGCTAGACACCCTCCACCCAATTAGGGTGGAGGAGCAAGGGATTAATTCCCCCAAATTAACCAATCTATTTGTTCCTCACTGCAACCAGTTGAAGCACCAATACCTGAGAATGTCGGATCCAGCTTAAGGAAGGGAATTTTAAAGTAAAAAAGCAACCTCTGTAGTTTCCAAGCCTCCCAGCAGCTGAAGAGTTAATCTCCCTCCCTCCAGATGGTTTGTTAGAAGGTGGAGTGCTCTCTCTCTCTCTCTCATAGAGTGATCAAGCAACATCCCCCACACACCTCTCCCAAGTTAACTCTAGAACAGAAACAGATGCCTCCAGCTAGGAGACAGGGCAGAAACAGCTCAATAAACCATGAGAATGAGAGAGGAGTCGCTCACTGATTTGCCCCTGCATATATAAAATATCGCTCACCTCTAGAGTAGACTCCCGTCCCATGGTGGCTCCAAACAGCAGCAGCAGCAAAAATGAAGCCTGCATGATCATGTGGCAGGGAAGGAAAAGGAAAGAAAAACTACAGAACGCCCCTCCCACCACCTTCTCTCTCTCCCCCTTCCACAAGCGAAAAGCCTGACACACAGCGACCTCTGGGGGCCAGAAAAACATACTGCAGCTTCGCCTGTGAGGGCTCCGGTCAGTATTTTTTTTATTTATAAAAAAGGGATATTACGGGGAAATTAATAAAATGGGAGGGGGCAGGAAGAGGGGTAAAAATAAGGGGTTTTCTCAGGGAAAATGGGATACCTGACAGGTATGCTAGCAGCTGCTGCATTTCCCACTCTCAGCTTATACTTGGGTCAATCTATTTTCCTGGGCTTCCATGTCAAAATTGGGTACCTCGGATAATATTTAGGTCGGCTTATATTCGAGTATATACTGTACCTTTCAGTTGGGACTAATGTAAAAGAATCCTGGAAACTGTAAAGAACTGCAGAAATCTCTGACAATGTTCAGTCTATTTATCAGGGGTAATTTGTGATATTAAAATGGTAGCAAACTAAAATACATGTAGAGCAGTGTTTCCCAACATGAGGCCCACACCTCACGGGGGACTTCAATTCCCAGAAGCTTAAGTCAATATATTGGCTGATCAGTGCTTTGAGGAATTGACTTAGGAATCTGGGAATTGAAGTCCAAAAGCAAAAGGTTGGGAAACATTGGTATAGAGTGTCTAGGCATTCTGGTTTTCCAGTTCATGCGATTCATAAAAAATTAGGAAAATTCATTTTTGTTTGTTTGTTTATTTGTTTACAGCTCCCAGAATCTAATGAGCCATGCTGGGTGGGGGATTCTGGGAACTGTAGTCCAACCTTTCTAGTCTCTGTGTTCCTTAATAATAATATCAATAACAACAACATTTATATATGAATGGTCTAAAATTGTTTGGAAAGACAAGAGCTGATTTGAATACTTTTCTGAAAAGTACCAAGTAAATTAGTAAAGACATTGGAATGCAATTTGGAATTGACAAGGGTGCAGGAATTATTCTTAAGGCAGTCAAAATTGTCAAAGGTGATGGGTTCAAATTAGATAATGAAGGCTATATAAAAGCAATTACATCAGCAGAGGGATACAAGTACCTGAGAGTTCTGGAAGCTTCTGAAGCTGCACAACCAAGTCAAAAAAGCTTCTTCTACCAAAAAAAGCTGGTGCAGAAAATCTTGAGGTCAAAGCTGAGTGGAGGTAATATCATAAAGGCAATTAATACCTGGGCAGCTCCTGTTACATGACATTCAGCCGGAATAATTAATTGGACCCAAATGGAATTAGGCAACCTAGATCAAAAAACAAGGAAGCTAATGACTATGCATCATGCTCTGTAACACAAAAATGACATTGAGGGTGGCAGAGGACTCCTACAGGTGAAACAGACAGTAGAAGAAGAAAATGTAATGATTTCATTACAAAAAGTAAAGATCCTTAACTTAAGTAAAGGTAAAAGGTAAAGGTTTCCCTTGCTCGAAAGCCAGTCGTATCCGACTCTAGGGTGCAGTGCTCATCTCTGTTTATAAGGCAAAGAGCCAGCGCTGTCTGCTTCTGCAGAGGTTTCTGTGGTCATGTGGCAGGCATGACTAGACACCAGAGCGCACGGAACACTGTTACCTTCCCACCAAAGTGGTCCCTATTTATCTACTTGCAATTTCTTGCTTTCGAACTGCTAGGTTGGCAGGAGCTGGGACGAAGACGGGAGCTCATTTCCGTCATGCAGTACTCGGGAATCGAACTGCTGACCTTCTGCTTCCCGGTCAGCGTCTTAGCCACTTGAGCCACTTGACTGCAGTCCTCCTTAACTTTAGGAAGTTAATAAATAAGGTCTTTTGAAAACAGCGGAGAAGAAAGCTGAATACATAAAAGGAAATGCAGTGATACCTCATACAACGTCCAAACTTGGTTCCACAAGTTTGGACTTTATACAGATTTAGACTTTGTATGAGGCATGCAAAATCCTAGCCGCGATGCCTCATACAATGTCCAAATCCTTGCCGCGATGCCTCGTACAACAACATTTCCATAGAGATACATTGTACTGTAACAGCACGGACATCACGGCAAAGTCAAGGAAACAGACAGGAAACTGAGAGAACTTTAAAAAATCATTGTCTAAAGGCTAAATACATTACAAAAACATGTCAAACAACCCTGATTGTCCAAGAACCTGAAGAATGCTGCAAAAATCCTAGAAATGCTTCTAAAAATTCTGATGAAAAAATTCAAAAAAAATTCCAAAATCACGCTCAAAACCACTCCTAAACACTCTTCGCCTTGTGCAAAACCCACAAAAGCAATGCACGCATGTGTCCTGCCTTTTATACTGCCCAGGCACAATACAACCTGGGAAAAACCCCAATGCCTCATACAAAGTCGCAGTGACTTTGTATGAGGCAACTTCTTTCAAGAAATTAGGCGATGTTGTATGAATTTGATGTTGTACAAAGCAGACTTTGTATGAGGTATTACTGTGATTGAAAGTCGAGCTGCAAACTGGAAACAAACAGAATGATATACAGTATTGTTATAAAGGGAAGCTGCTCAGAGTCACATAAACCATTTAAAATTTTAAATGCCTAGAGAAGTTTTCATGCCCTATTAACAGCTCATACTGAATGGACCAAATATAAGTCAATTAGAAGGGAATTCCATAACTGTGGCCCACAGCCATGAATGCCCCACCGTACATATTTCCTACTTTGATTATAGCTGTCTGGTTTTGGGTTGGGTATTTATAAATAAATATTAGGTTTATTTTAAGCACAAGTTGGAGTTTGCTATTTCAAGGAAAAGATGCCAATGAAATCTTTGATTTTTTTTTTTTGCAAGACTGTCAAAGGTATATAACATAGCAGTAATGGGAGGTTTCAATTGTCCTGATGTTCATAGGTATACAAATTCTGCCAAATAAGGTCCTTCCCAGAAATTCCTAGCTTGTGTAGATGATTACTCTCCTACAAAAAGTGGGGGGGACGGACGAGAGGAGTAGCTATCATTGACTTGATTCTAATCACTAGATTTGATGCAAGAAGTGGCAGCAAGTGGGCAAGCCCATGCTGGACACCTTGGCAGGGCGCTGGACAAGGAGTGTTGAGGGCACCTATGGGGGTGGGGGTGGGAATCCATACTTTCCTGCTGAGGGAACTGCCACTTAGGGCCGTCTTAGGCTCAGGTCCATAGCCAGGATTCTAGATGTGGGTGGGCAAATATATTTTCAGGGTGGGCAACAATGTCTTACCCACCTCCTCTTTCTATGTCCAGGAAGGCTGATCTCCCTAGAGATGGGGGAGCCCAGCCAAACCACCCATAACTTTGCAGAGGGCTAGTCAATGGCCAACACGTGTGTGCACATTGTGTTGGAGACACGCAGCCTGTGAGACACCCTGAGGGAAAGAGGTGCCTCCATTTTGGACGTAGCACAGAGGGAGGTGGCATGGCTGAGTTAACCAGTTGGCTAGACCACAATCTAGTCCACTGGCAAGTGGGGTGGTGGGGCAGCTCCGAGCCTGGACTCCCTCCCCCTCCCTCCCTCCCTTCTCTCCACCCCAGTGCACTATGGCAGAGTGAGCAGGGGGGGGGGAATCCAGCCGGGCGCCCTTGCCTTCATTTGGGAAAAAAGTCTGCCAGCCTCAGAAAAAATTCTGCCCACCTCTGGGGAGCGCCAGTCACTGGGGTGCACTGGGACTCATCCCGGTGTCCCTATTGGCCACCACAGACCTGCAAATGAGACTTTGGAGTGAAGTGACCAAGCTCTTGATTTCAAAGGAAACAAAAGCAGAGTGTAGCTACACATATACATGGACTTTTAAAAAATAAACTCAGAACACTAATAATTATAAAAATTTCTTGTCAGAAATTATTCTGGGTCGAAAGGATTTTTGTGGAAGAAACTCTGCTCAGGGAACTCCCAAATGAGGCTCCTTTTATGTCCCCAAGAGCAGGGACAGAGACAGGCGCTCAATCCATCATGCAGTACCTGGGTCTCGAACTGCCGACTTGCCAGCCTTCCAGCTAAAAAGGCAAGCTTCTTAACCATTGAGCTACCGCAGCCTCTCAGAACACTGATAAGTAAAATCCCATGTCAGGAGATCCTAACAGGAAAAGGAGTCCAAGACTGGTGGGAATTTCTAAAAAGGAAATTCTAAAAGCATCACTACAAACAATTCAAACAACAGAAAAAGATGGAAGGCAGCAAAAAAGGCCAATGGGGCTTCACAAAAATTCAGAGATGTTTTAAAAACAAAACAAAAAAGGAAATATATAGGAAGTTTAAGGGAGGCCAGGCTATTAAGTAAGTGTACAGACAAGTAATGAAGAATTGCAGGGATGGTGTTATGAAGGCAAAAACTGAGAATGAACTGAGGTTAGCAAAATATGCTAAAAGCATTCTTCAGATACTGCAGAGCAAAAGACAGAGAAAAGAAATAGTGATTCAGTGGCACAATGGGGGTGGGAAAATGATAACAGACAACAAAGAAAACTCAGAAGTGCTCAATTCCCATTTCAGCTCAGTCTTTTCCCAAAAAGCTACCTACAATTTTCCAGTCAAAGGTAAGGGGACAAGATTGCCGCCTGAGATTGATAAAGAAATAGTCAAGAAATATTTTATTACTTTGAATGAGTTCAAATCCCCAGGACTGGATGAACTGCATCCAAGGGTATTGAAGGAACTGACTGAAGAGATCTCAGAACCACTATCTATCATTTTCTCTAAATCACAGAGGATGGGTAAAGGGCCAGAGGATTGGAAGAGGGCTAATGTTCTCCCTATTTTCAAAAAAAGGCAGAACGAGGAAGCAGGGAATTACAGTCAAATCAGACATGAGTCCCAGGGAAAATTCTGGAGCAGATTAAAAAAGAAGTCACTTGGTTTAGTGTATGAGAACCAAGACAATAGAAACAGCCGAAAGGTTGGCTTAACACATCTTTATTGCATGATGGTCCAGGGGAACATGTGGTAATGGCAGATGAACAGCTCAATATATACTGTGGCTATACATTTGAATGTGGCTCCTCGATAGCCCATTGGCTACTGTCTGCGTGACGTCATTCCCCGTCACGCCCTTCTTGTCCAGGTGAGGTGGTGGCGGGAATCTTCCCGCGCTGTAGGTATTTGGGGAATTGGAACCATGTGAGCTGGGCGCTCGCTATTGCCCCTAGTGGTCACTAGCTCGCGTCCTGATACAGAAGGTTACATTGTTACAGCTGGTGATTATTATATCCACCCATTCGAGTGTTACATTACTTAAAGGCACAATATTCCAAACACAACATCCCTCCCCCCTAGGATGAGACGAATTCTCTCATCCAATATGGTTTATTGCAAGCGCGTTTTGGGCGCAAGGCTGGCTGGCTTGTCCCGGGGGCGCTATCACTTCTCTGTTCCCTGGTCTCTTGTCCTGCAATGGGAGAGGGAGGCTCGTTAGCGACTCGCCGCGGGTCTGCGGTTTTCGGGGTAGGGGTAAACTCCATTGTGGGAAAACCGGGGGCACTGGGGGCTAACGAAAAACCCCGCTTCTTGCCTGGATGGGTGGGGGACCACTCCGGAACCCCCCCTGGTTTTGTAACTCAAACTCAAAATCATCTTCTGGGGTATCTGTGGGGGTATCCCTCAGGATATCTATGGGGACAAACTTATTCCCTTCCCCCCTTGGTGGGGACCACTGGCCCCCCTCTCCTCCCCCTTGGGCTGAACGGGTGGGGGAGAACCCTAATGTTGAATCCTGTTCCGTGCTGTCCGCGCTCTGGCTCCCGGAGACCCGGCGTCGGAGTTGGTCCGCGTGCCACCTCCAGAGTAGACCTGTGCTGGTCTCTACGCAATACGACACGGGACCCGTTTGCCCAATGACTACGCCCGGAACCCAGGCTGGCCCTGCGCTAGCGTAGTTTCTGCAATGGACCGGGGCGCCTATTTCGAAACTCTTCGTGCCCGCTAACCCGATGTTCCTCCCAGTGTCTTCCACCCTCGTAGGGTCTAGCCTGGTCAGTACCGTAGTCAGTTTTCTGTGCATTAGGAGCTCTGCGGGCGAGTATCCTGACGCTAAGGGGGTCACCCTATATCCCAGCAAAAACTGACACAACTGCAGGTTTAAATCCTCGGGGCCCATGCGCCTCAGCGCGTCTTTGGTGGTACGCACGAGGCGTTCTACCTGGCCATTCGTCGCTGGGTGGAAGGGCGCGGAGGTGATGTGCCGGATGGCATTGATGTCGGTGAATGCCCTGAATTCGGCGGACGTGAAGCAACTAGCGTTATCGCTAACAAGCGTGTCGGGTATGCCGAACGAACTGAACACCCTGCGCAATTGTTTAATTGTTGCGGCTGAGGAGGTGTTCGCAACTGGGATAACCTCTAACCACTTGGAATAAGCATCCACTATGAGGAGAAAAAGCGATCCTCTGAAAGGGCCCGTGAAGTCAATGTGCACGCAGGACCACGGCCCCTTTGCCGCATCCCATTCCCTGTGCGGAAGTCGAGCCTCTTTGGGCCGGGAGCTTTGGCAACTCTCGCAAGTGCCCACCATGTGCTCGATATCGGCGTCCAACTGGGGCCACCAGAAGTAGCTCCTGGCCAGTGCCTTGGAGCGGACAATTCCAGGGTGGCTGACGTGCAGCAGCTTGAGCACCCTTGCTCTCAGGGACTCAGGGACGACTACCCGCTGGCCCCACAGGAGGCAACCCCTCTCCATGGACAGTTCTAACTTTTTCCTGAAAAACGGGGCAAATTCCGCCGCCGGGGAAGACGTTGGCCACCCTTTCTGCACCCATGAACTAACCAAGGCCAACGTCTTGTCCCTGCCCGTCATCCTGGTGATCTCTGCGGGCACTATGGGAGGGTGAATCTAGGACCTCTATCATGAGCACTTGGTGGTCTTGTTCCACCTCGCACACGTGGCTGCCCGTGTGGGGGAGGGGTGACCTCAACAGGGCGTCCGCGTGGCTTATGTCCTTTCCAGGGCGATACACCAGCGCGTTCTGGTACACGTTTAAAAAAATGGCCCACCTGAGCATCCTAGGGGACAGAATCTGTGGCGTGGGCTTGTCTGCAGTAAAAATGCCTAGCAGGGGCTTGTGGTCAGTCACGATGGTAGAGGGGTGGCCATAGAGGAAATCGTGGAACTTCTTCGTCCCAGCAATTATCGCTAATGCCTCCCTGTCTGTCTGTGCGTAGTTATGCTCTGCCTTAGACAGGGACCTGGAGTAGAACGCCACCGGGGCCTCCCACCCGTTTTCCAACACGTGGCACAGGACCGCCCCCACCCCCACTGGAGATGCATCACATACCAGAACCACTGGTTTCTTGGGGTCAAAATGGGTTAATATGGCGTCTGAGGATAAGAGTTGTTTCAGCTCATTGAATGCCCTCTCCTGGCTCTCGCCCCATTTCCACGCCTCGTCCTTTTTTAGTAACTTATGAAGCGGCTCTGCTACCGACGCCTTCCTCGGCAGGAAGGAATGGTAGAAGTTTAAGAGCCCCAGGAACGACTGCAATTCGGGCTTGGAGGTGGGGCGAGGAGCATTTTGAACGGCTGCCACCTTTGATTCGGAGGGTTTAATGCCTGCAGGGGTTACCCGGAAACCCAGGAACTCAACCTCTTTTGCGAAGAAGATGCATTTGTCTTTCCGCAACCTCAACCCTGCCTTTTCAAATACCGTCAGTACTTTGTCTAGCCTCTCAGCCAATTCTGACTCACTCCCCCCCGTTATCAATACATCGTCAAAATATGGAAAGACCCCCTCCAGACCCTTTAAGAGACGTTCCACTAGCGATTGGAAGATGCCTGGCGCCGAGTTCACGCCAAACTGTAGGCGCGTCACCTGGAACGCCCCCTTATGAGTGACTATCGTTTGCGCAGCAGCTGCAGCTGGGGTTACCGAGAGCTGCTGGTAAGCCTGCGCCAAGTCAAGCTTTGCAAAACACTTTCCCCCGTGTAACCTGGTCAACAGGTGGCTGACTACCGGCACCGGATACGCATTTGGGCGTATCGCCTTATTAATGGTACATTTGTAATCAGCGCATATTCGAACCTCCCCGTTGGCCTTAAGCGCTGTTACAATCGGAGTTTCCCACTCCGCGGAATCAACAGGAACAAGGATTCCCTGGCCCACCAATTTGTCCAGTTCCGCCTCTATCTTGTCCTTAAGTGCAAAAGGCACTCTCCGCGTTTTGAGTCTTATTGGGCGGACCTCCGGGTCCAGGTCGAACGCAACTGGGGGCCCCTTGAATTTTCCGAGTCCCTTCTTGAACACTTCGGGATGCGCGTTACACACCTCCTGTATTGGGTCAGTTCCAACGGCATGCACCCCCCCCCCAATGAACAAACCCAGGGGCTTAAACCATTGAGTCCCGAGGAGGCAACAACTCCCCCCTTTGAGAACAACCAGGGGAAGTTCTGCGGCGTGTTGCTTGTATTGGACCTTGAATTTTCCAACCCCCAACACCGGAATGCTATTTCCCTGCACGTCCTGCAGCGTAGACCTCAGTGCTTTGAGCTTGGGCCGCACGTTGGGGGAAATTCCTAAAAACTCCCTCTGGGAAATGATGGAATATGAGGAACCCGAGCCTATCTCCATCTTAACGGGGACCCCTTGCACCAGTACCTCAACAAAATAATGTGGGTGTCCTAAGGACACGCCGTGGACTGCCGTGTCGTCGTCGCTGTCGTCGGAGATGCGGCCCACGCCGTCCTGCTTCCTCAAGGGCCGGACGCCTTCCTGGTTTTTCGGTGAGCGGTCTGTTGAGCCTTTCTGGTCTCTGCGCCGCCAACTGCAAACCTTGGCTATGTGGCCTCAGCGCCCGCAGTTGTGGCACTCAGCCTTCCTGAACGGGCACTTGATGCGGTCATGGGACGCCCCGCAGCCATCGCAACGCCGGCCATCCTTCCACACCTTCCGGATGTCCTCGTCCTCGCTGCTCTCCGTGGAGGAGTGTGGCGCCCGCCTGGCCGCTTGCACCGAGCCCGCTGCCTTGTCGGGTTGTGGGGGCCTTGCTCTGAACCCCTGAACCCCGGCCCTCGTGGCTTCCGCCGCAGCGTCGGGGGCGGCTCCTTGTTCATCAGCTTTCGCTGAAACTCCTCGTCCCACAGGCCGCACAGCATGCGGTCCCTGAGGGCGATTTCCAGGTTCTCCCACTTGCATGGGCCGGCGGCCGAACGGAGGGCTGCTGCAAAGGCAGCCACGGACTCACCAGGCACCTGGACTCTCTTCCAGAACGCGTCCCAAGCCGAAAACATTGAAACCGAGGGCTGGAAATGGTCGCGCATCGCTTTCAGGAGCTGCTTGACTGGCACTTCGTTCACCTTCTTCGGAGACACCAGGTCCACCAATACCTTCATGGCGGGGAACCTGAGCATTCTGATGAGAATGGCCCTCTTCTTCCCCTCGTCTGAGATGTCGAACACCATCAGTGCGCTTTGGAAGTCCATCTCGAACAGCTCCCATTCTTCCGGTTTGTTGATGTTGAAACCGGCCTGCGTTGTCTTGATTCTGTGGGGATCCATTATCCCACCTTCGTCGCCAATTTAGTGTATGAGAACCAAGACAATAGAAACAGCCAAAAGGTTGGCTTAACACATCTTTATTGCATGATGGTCCGGGGGAACATGTGGTAATGGCGGATGAACAGCTCAATATATACTGTGGCTATACATTTGAATGTGGCTCCTCGATAGCCCATTGGCTACTGTCTGCGTGACGTCATTCCCCGTCACGCCCTTCTTGTCCAGGTGAGGTGGTGGCGGGAATCTTCCCGTGCTGTAGGTATTTGGGGAATTGGAACCATGTGAGCTGGGCGCTCGCTATTGCCCCTAGTGGTCACTAGCTCGCGTCCTGATACAGAAGGTTACAGTGTTACAGCTGGTGATTATTATATCCACTCATTCAAGTGTTACATTACTTAAAGGCACAATATTCCAAACACAACACTTGGCAAGCACCTTGAAAACAATGAAGTAATAACTGGAAACCAACATGGATTTATCAAGAACAAATCTTGCTAGATTAATCTTATTTCACATTTTGATCAGGTAAAGTCCTTGTTAGACAGTGGGAATGCTGTATCTTGATTTCAGCAAAGCCTTTGACAAAGTACCCGATGATATTCTGATTAGCAAACTAGGTGCAGCCTGGATAGCGCAAGTGTCAGGTGGATATAAAGTTGGTTATAGAATCATACGCAAAGAATGCTTCTCAATGGCTTCTTCTCAATTTGGGAAGGGGTAACAAGTGGAATACCACAGGGCTCAGTCCTGGGCCTGGTGCTCTTCAATATTTTCATTAATGATTTGGATGAGGGAATACAGGGCATATTTGTTAGATTTGTGGATGGCACAAAATTTGGTGAAATAATTAACACCTTGGAAGACAGGAACATAATTTTAAAGATCTTGATAGGCATAAGTCCTGGGCTGAAAACAACAGGATAAAATTTAACAAAAGTAAGTGTAAAGGTGTATACCCGGGGTGGGAGTGGAGGTGGGGAATGCACAGTTACGAGATGATAGAGACTTTGTTCAGTAACACTATGAATGAGAAGGATTATAGAATTATTGTAGATCACAAACTGAATATGAGCCAACAGCAGCTATAAAAAAGGCAAATGCTCTTTTAGGCTGCATTAACAGAAGTATAGTCTCCAAAACCATTGAAGTATTATATATACTATATATAACAGTACTGTGCAGTAATACCTCATACAAAGTCCACTTCATACAACATCGAATTCATACAACATCACCTAATTCCTTGAAAAAAGTTGTCTCGTACAACTTGTATGAGGCATTGGGGTTTTTCCCAGGTTGCATTGTGCCTGGGCAGTATAAAAGGCAGGACACATGCGTGCATTGCTCTTGTGGGTTTTGCACAAGGCGAAGAGTGTTTAGGAGTGGTTTTGAGCGTGTTTTTTGGGGGGAAATTGAATTTTTTCATCAGAATTTTTAGAAGCATTTCTGGGATTTTTGCAGCATTCTTCAGGTTCTTGGACAATCAGGGTTGTTTGACATGTTTTTGTAATGTATTTAGCCTTTAGACAATGATTTCTTAAAGTTCTGTCAGTTTCCTGTCTGTTTCCTTGGCTTTGCCCTGAAGTCTGTGCTGTTACAGTACAATGTATCTCTATGGAACCACCTGAATACAGAATTACAATACAACCACCTTAAGAATTAAGTACAACCACCTGAATACAGAATTTCAAAGAAAAGCAAGGAGAGATAAGGAAAAATACCTGAATGAACAGTGCAAAGAAATAGAGGAAAACAACACAAGAGGCAGGACTAGAGATCTTTTCAAAAAAATTGGGGAAATCAAGGGAACATTTAAAGCAAAAATGACCATGATAAGGGACAAAGATGGAAAAGAGTTAGATGAAGCAGAAGAGATCAAAAAAAGATGGCAAGAGTACACAGAGGAACTCTACAAAAAGGACCTCAACACTCCTGATAATAACAATAATGAGAAATTTGAACTTGAACCAGACATTCTGGAGAGTGAAGTCAGAAAGGCCCTAAAAAGCACTGCAAACAATAAAGCTAGTGGAAATGATGGTATCCCAATTGAATTTTTCAAAACCCTAAAAGATGATGGAATCAAACTACTGCATTCAATATCCCAGCAAATTTGGAAAACAAAACAGTGGCCACAGGATTGGAAAAGATCAGTGTACGTTCCAATCCCCAAAAAAGGCAATGCCAAAGAATGCTCAAATTACCAAACAATTACGCTCATCCCACATGCCAGCAAGTTGATGCTCAAGATAATACAGGATAGACTTCAACAACATGTGGAGAGAGAACTACCAGAGGTGCAGGCCGGATTCAGAAGAGGCAGGGGGACTTGAGACCACATTGCCAACATACGTTGGATCATGGAGAAAACAAAAGAATACCAGAAACAAGTCTACTTTTGTTTTATTGACTACACCAAGGCTTTTGACTGTGTGGACCACAACAAAATGTGCCAAGTAATTAAAAAGATGGGAATACCAGAACACCTCATATGCCTCATGAGAAATCTGTACACGAACCAAGAAGCAACAGTTAGTACAGAACACGGAATGACAGAGTGGTTTGGAATAGGAAATGGAGTAAGACAAGGCTGCATTTTATCACCCTGCTTATTCAATCTATACACAGAGCATATAATGCGCAATGCAGGGATGGAGGAATCACAATATGGGATCAAAATTGCTGGGAGAAACATCAACAATTTGAGATATGCAGACGATACCACCCTAATGGCAGAAAGAGAGGAAGACCTAAAGAACCTCTTGATTGGATTGAAGGAGGAGAGTGCAAAAGCTGGCTTGAGACTCAATATCAAGGAAACCAAGATAATGGCAACAGGTCCCATCAGTCCCTGGAAAATAGATGGGGAAGAAGTAGAAGCAGTGACAGATTTTACTTTCCTGGGATCTAAGATCATTGCAGATGGCGACTGTAGCCATGAAATAAAAAGACGACTGATTTTGGGGAGACAATCAATGAGAAACCTGGGGAATATAGTGAAAAGCAGAGACATCACTTTGAAAACAAAAAATTGCATAGTCAAAGCAATGGTATTCCCAGTGGTAATGTATGGGTGTGAGAGCTGGACCATTAGGAAGGCTGAGCGCAGAAGAATAGATGCCTTTGAGATGTGGTGTTGGAGGAGAGTCCTGAGAGTCCCTTGGACAGAACAAATAGGTCAATACTGGAAGAACTCAATCCTGACTGTTCTTTGGAGGGACAAATAGTGAAGATGAAACTAAAGTACTTTGGACATCAAATGAGAAGGGAGGACTCACTTGAGAAGGCCTTGATGCTGGGAAAGGTGGAGGGAAAGAGAAGAAGGGGGCGTCCAAAGATCAGATGGATAGATGGTATTGTGGACACAATGGGCACAGAGCTTGGTGGGCTGAGGAGAATGGTGGAGGATAGAGGTGCCTGGAGGAAAATGGTCCATGGGGTTGCAAAGGGTCGGAATCGACTATGCGACTGAACAACAACAAAATGGAAACTATGTTGTACAAAGCATCGCAGCAAGGATTTGGACGTTGTATGAGGCATCACAGCTAGGATTTTGCATGCCACATACAAAGTCCACATCCGTATAAAGTCCAAACTTGTGGAGCCAAGTTTGGATGTTGTATGAGGTATCACTGTACTTGAAAGAGAGACATAAAGAGGACGGCCAGGATTTGTTCACAATCACCCCCAAATAACAGGCTCAAACTACAGGAAGCCAGAAACAGGTTGAATATCTTGAAAAACTTCTTAGTTGCTAGATCAGTACAGCAATAGAACCAATTACCTCTGGAGTAGTGAGCACTCTCATGCTGGAGACATTCAAGAGAAAATTGGACAACCACCTATCAGATGTGCTTCGATTTAGATTCCTGCATTGAACAGGGGATTGGACTCAATGACTTCACAGGCCTCTTCCAACTCTATTCTATGATAATAGTCTAATAATATACAAGGCTATGATAGGTTTCCTTCTCCCCAGCTCTACCCTGTTGGACTCAATTCAAATGGAACAATTAATTTAAAAATTGAATGTCAAAAGTATGTAATGGAAATTATGTTCTGTAAGTTAGGATTTTAGGCAGAAAGGTGCCTAACGTTCTATTTTCCACTTGTGACATGACCCTTAGGACAAATCATGGAAGGGGTGCTTAATCCTTTTCCTCCCTCCCAATTCTCTTCTACAAATTCCCTTGGGTAAGTCTAACATTTCCCCCTGCCAGCCAACATTTTGGCTATAGTGAAGACTTGGCAAGCTTCTTATTGTTTTTTCATGTCCAGATCAAACTTTGAACTCCCAAAATAAAGCCACCTTCTTGGCTTTGTCATTGGCCAAACTTAAGTCCTCATCGGTGCATGTTTCTGGCAGTAATCAGCAGACCAGAAAATGAGCTGGATTCTGTGTCTCTCCACATTCACACTGTGAAAGCGCGGCGCCAAAATGGCCGCCGCGCTCTTTGCGCCCCCCCCCCACCCGGACTCAGACATCTGGGTGAGTTAGGGGGCATGGCCACCCCTCTATAAAAGGGGTGGCCACGAGGCAGCCGAGCTGCCATTTTGGAAAAGCGACGGAGAGGAGAAGTTTTCTCCGTCGCTCTTCGTCTCTTTCTGAGAGCCGCAGTTGGCTGCAGAGCCTTAGCGGGTATCTTTGCTTCTCAATCTTCGGCTTTCCAGCCATCTGGTTCTGATCCCTTGAAAGGGATCGTGCTTTTATTATGCCTCCCAAGAAGAAGGCTATGGCGACTCAGGCTCGCCCGAAGGGGAGGCAGCAGTCGGGTCGGAGGACCACGACTGCGCCCCCGCAACAGGACCCCTTATCGGAGGCCCCCACCGGGACCGGTGGGATGGGGCAGCTTAGGCCATGGCCCGCAGCTCTCCAGCCTCAGACTGGCCCCGCAGGGGCTTCGGCCCCCGGCCCGCAATTGCCGGCCATGGGCCTTGAGCACGGGGGAGGGCCTGGTGCGGTTGCACAGCAGGGCTTACCCCCGGCCCCTCATGGGCCGGAGTTTTGGGCATGGCCCTATTTGGGACCTGGCTCTCAAGTCGGGGGCCCTGGACCATTGCCCAGTGGGCCGTCCATCCCGCCTGGCCCCCTTTATGCAGGGGGATCTGCAACAGTGGATGCATTACTGGCCCGCGTAGCGACACTAGAGGCATCCCTCGGGATCACCAATAACCCCATTGGGGGGGGGCTTCGCTGCCATCTGGGGCCCCCTTTTGCCAGCCTGCTACCATGGCAGCCGCCACTCTCCAGCATGCGGCCAGTCGGGTTGAGTTGCTCGAGGCACGCAGGCCCGTGCCCGCCGCGGTCTCGCAGCTCCCTGTACATCATGAACTGCAGACAGGTAGTGGTCGGATGTGTCCCCAGAGCTCGATTTCGGTCGTGAGCTCCGACGCCCACCGTGGGCCGGAACCCCCAGTGGGGGCGGCTCACGGGGGTGCACCCAGTGAGTATCAGGTTCAAGCTAATGTCCCCACATCACACTCCACTTCCGGGGATAGGTTTCAGTGGCCATGGCCTTGTAATGTCGGGGCGGGTGGGCATCAGTTCCCAGCTTACCCGGGTGCAGCTTGGTCCCATACTGGCATAACATTGGGCGGGGGGGTTTCCGCCCCCGGGGCTACACCGGGTGTCGCATGGACAGTCCAGGCTCCTCTCCTGATACCCCGTGTTAATACTGTGCCGGTGTCGGCATTGCCGACGGCCGGGTATTCCTTGCCCCTCGGGGATCATTTGGTCCAGGCCACAAGGGAAAAGATTTGGCGGGGGAGTATGTCGATATTTTCTCCCTATTGAACCGGGAACCCACGAAGGAGGAAAAAGAGGGGCAGGATGAGAAGGACAAAGAGCTGTCTCGCCGTCGCAAGCCACCACGCACCTGGGCCAACTGGTTACCCGCATATCTCATTTATATGGCGGTGTACCTTAGGGCTCGGCCTGACCTGGCCATTCCTATGGTCCAATATTTGGACAATATTTACAGGGCAATGGTGGATTTTCCTGGCCCATCGTGGTTGGCTTACGATGAGGAATTTAGAATGAGAGTGCCCTTACACCCGGAGATGAGGTGGGATGAGCCATGTCAGAAACTGTGGCTTTTATACATGACCCCCACGTGCCCGGCGCCTGGGGAGAGGTACCATTGTGGACATGCGGTCCAGCGAGCTGCTCCAACACAGGCTCCCCGCCAGCTGGCGGGGCAGGGGGTTCCAGCCCGCTTGCTGTGTTGGAGTTTCTCGGCCAATGGTGTATGGAATAGAAAACAGTGCCGATACAAACATGAGTGTCCCTCTTGCGCTGGCCCCCATGCCGCCGCTGCGTGTCCGCGAGCCGGTGGGTCACGGGGCAGAGGTAGAGGTGGACAAGGAGTGGGCAGACCTGCCGCTGATGGAGCTTGTCACTCAAAAGGCCCCCTCCCCGGTTAATGTAGCTATGTTGGAGCGGTGGCTCTCAACTTACCCGAGGAGGGAGGATGCTAGGTACCTCCTCGAGGGTTTCCAGCGGGGCTTTCGCATCCCATTCAAAGGGGAGCGGTGCCCCCAAGATGCCCCTAATTTACTTTCCCTGAAGGGTAGGGAGGAGGCGGCTGCCCTAAGTATCGCTAAGGAGGTTAATGCAGGTAGGGTTGCTGGCCCCTTTCCTATGCCACCCTTTCCCAATCTGAAGGTTTCCCCTTTAGGGTTGGTGCCCAAAAAGACCCCTGGGGAGTTTCGTTTAATTCACCATCTGTCATACCCGGCGGGCCATTCGGTCAATGATGCCATTCCTAATGACCTTTGTTCTGTCAGGTATACATCATTTGACCAGGCCCTGCGCATGGTGTGCTCTTGTGGCCCGGGTGCACTTCTGGCAAAATGCGACATTAAGTCGGCATTCCGTTTGTTGCCGGTGCACCCGGGTGACTTTGAGTTATTGGGTTTTAAATTCCAAGGGAAATTTTATGTTGATAAAGCCATGCCTTTTGGCTGCTCTATTTCCTGTTCAGGATTTGAACGTTTTAGCACTTTCCTTCAGTGGGCCTTTGTTCGCAGGTCTGGGTCCCGGTCTGTAGCCCATTACCTCGATGATTTCTTGTTCGGGGGTGAACGGGGCTGGGACACGTGTACGCGTCTCCTCAATACATTTCAGATGCTAATGCAGGAACTCGGTGTTCCTTTAGCGCCCGAAAAGACCGAGGGCCCATCAACTAAGCTCACATTTCTGGGTATCGAAATTGACACGGTCTCGCAGGCATCCAGGTTACCCATGGATAAGGTTATCCGTATCACTGCGTTGATTTTGGCCTTACTGGCCAAACGCAAGGTGTCACTTCGTGAGCTCCAGGTTCTCCATGGTCACCTTAACTTCGCCTGCAGGGTGGTCACGCCTGGCAGAGCTTTTGCTCGACGCTTATGTGACGCCATGACTGGCCTATCCAGGCGCTATCATAGGGTCTGACTGAGCAGGGGCATGAGGGCTGACATGTTGGTTTGGCTTAAGTTCCTGAGGGACTTCAACGGGGTGACATTTTGGAGATCTGACCTTTTGGTTTCCCCTAGGTTCCAGGTTCAGTCAGATGCCTCGGGGTCCCTGGGATATGGGATTTACTTTGAGGGGAGGTGGGCCTACGGCCGATGGCCTCCAGCATGGCGGGGCACGGATCGTCTACGCAATCTTACATTCCTTGAGTTCTTCCCGATACTGGGAGTGTTGATGCTATGGGGTGAGGAGTGGGCCAATTCAGTGGTTCATTTCTGGTGCGACAATGCTGCGGTAGTGCACATTGTCAATTCCCAGACATCTAAATCACCCAAGGTCATGGAGTTAGTTCGCCAGTTTGTGTTACGCAGCCTACGCCTCAATGTGCTCTTCAGGGCCAGACATGTACCAGGTATTAATAACGGTATTGCTGATGCTTTATCCCGCCTGCAGATCCCCCGGTTCCGCGCCTTGGCTCCAGACGCAGAGGAATTCCCCTCGCCGCTCCCGGACAAGATTTGGACGTTTGGCAAGGAGAGGTGAACCGGGCGATCGGCATGTCGCTGGCGCCCCACACGCGTAAGGCGTATCTCCATGCATTCAGTCAATTTAAAAAAAATTGTGTACAACTCCGGTTGCCCGAGGTGTGGCCCATTCCAGTTGCACACGTTCTACAATTTATGGTCTACCTACACAGTCTGGGCCTAGCTCCCCGCACCATAGCATCCAGGCTGTCAGCACTGGCATTCATGGCCAAAGTGAGTGGCTCTGCTGACAACACGAATGATTTCCGTATACGACATGTTTTGGAGGGGTGGACACGGGAGCGTGGACGCTGCCCGGACAATCGCCACCCTATTTCTCCAGGGGTTCTTACCCACATTGCACGAGGCTGGCATAACCTGTGTTTTGACAGGTATGAGGCAGCTCTGTTTCATGCGGCTACCACAGTGGCCTTTTTTGGAGCGCTCCGCATCAGTGAGTTGGTGCTACTGTCTAAGGCGGATGCGGCTCGTAGGGCACTGGAACTCGAAGATGTCTATGTCTCCAATGAGTGGGCTCAGTTGAGGATACGGTCCTCAAAAGTTGATCAGCACAGTGTAGGCAGTGGTGTTAGACTGCTACAATGTTCCATTGCAGACATCTGTCCGGTTGGTGCCCTACAAGAGTTCCTTGCAGTGCGTGGCACGCACCCTGGCCCGTTTTTCTGCCACCAAGATGGGTCTCCCCTGACTAAATGTCAATTTTGGAAGGTGACCGGTAAGGCACTGGCCAGTGTTGGCCTCCCCGGGGCTCGTTACGGCACCCATTCTTTTAGAATAAGAGCTGCTTCTACTGCGGCTGCATTTGGGTACTCTGAGGCTGATATACGCCATATGGGGAGGTGGGGATCGAAGTGTTTTGAATTATATGTTCGCCCTCTTCAAGTATGAGTACCAGATAAGTTACTGTCCTGTCTTTTTATCTTACAGACCCTGTGTGTCCCCGCACACCGGTGGCAGTATGGCTGGTGGGCCATAGCTATGTGCACTGGGCAGCGCAGTACGCTGCGGCGACAGAGTGGGGACCCCAGCTTGGACTACGTGCCTCCGCATGTATCAGGTGGTATGGTAAGCACGGAATGTTATGGCGGGAACTGTTGCCATTCCTTTTCTCCATCAGGGATGCTGAACCGCCTGATGTCCTGGTTCTGCACCTCGGGGGCAATGACTTGGGCCAAGTCACTGGCCTTTCCTTAAAACATACGATCTGCAGTGACCTAGCTTATTTGCATTATGTGTGGCCTGCCACAACGCTGCTATGGTCGGACATCATACCGCGTCACGCTTACAGGGGGGGTATCAACCTCCAGGCCCTTGACCGCGCTCTTCGCTCGGTGAACAGGGCAGTGGCCCGGTTCTTTGCTGACAAGGGTTTGGGGCGGGTCATCCGACACCCCACCATTAGTCTCCAAAATTACGATCTTTACACAGGGGATGGGGTCCATCTGTCGCCCAGAGGTTTGAACCTCTTTTTGGAAGATTTGCAAGCAGGCCCCCCCAGCTGATGGTCTGGGGGGGGCGGTGAGTCTTTATTAAGCCTCCCCGTGTGGCGGGTAGCACTGGTAAGGTAAATATTTATGACCCACAGGTATCCGGCAGGTTCGCAATTGACTGGCCAACACTAGATAGGTACAAGTTTGTTAACGTTGACCGGTCAACGATGAACCAGGCAATGGGGTGATGGCAGGAGCTCTTCAGCATGCATCACCCCGTGATTTGACGGATACACGTCAGAGTGTGGGGTCAGTAGATAGTTTATTGACTACGGTCAACAATTTGTTTGTTGTAAACAAACAAATTGATACAAATGGATACATTGTAGCCAGTTGCCATTGGCAATTTTGGGAGGAACCTTACCAGTGTTACTGCGGCCTGCTTGCCTTAAGAATTATAGTTGGCTGAGTACCAATTGAAATTTATAATTCGGACTAGGGCATGAATCAATAAATGTGGCCCAATGCCGTTATCCATATATACCGGTGTCTGAGTCTTTTTTGGGGGGTGCGCCTGCAATGTGTAATTGTCCACCAGCAGCCCCACTTGAGCCTATTGGTCTTACATTTAGGGACTCCAACCCTCAGTCTATTCAAGGTCCTCCACGTGGCTTAGGGGAGGTCGGGTTCCTCAGCCATATCCTCTTTCAATGCTATTCTTTGTTCAGTGAGCTCCTTCCTCCATCTTCTAATTTGATTTTGCTCTTGCATACCCACAAGAGTGTTTGGCAAGCTGAGGAGAGGTTAAGCAATACTTAACCCCCATCTTGATTTTCCTCTGCAAGTGCCTTATCTTCTGACTGGTGTTCCGTCAACAAATGAATGTTTGGCAACAAGCATGGGCTGGTGGGGCTTGTTTGTTTCCCCCTTTGTGGAAGGAGAAGGAGGAAAGGGGTTTAAGTCCTTTCAGCAAGTGTTGCTCTCTGGCAATTGCTAAAAAAACAAAGTGGAGCTGAAGGCAGGAGACTTATTTAAAGAAAGTTCAAGTTGCTATTTAAGGAGCACTTATTAAGAGAGAGAAAATCTTCTCATGGGAAAAAGGTCTGTTCTAAAATGATGAGTTGAAAGCATTACTGACTATGTAAAATGTGCTTACCTATATCAAAAATAGTTTCTTCATAGGCTGGAAGACTTAATCCTACTTTTGAAAAGCACAAATCCATTGAAGCTATCCAGTCAAAAGTGAGTAATATTTTAAGACTTTAGCTGAATAATTAAATGGGTGTTTCACACTTTCCTACTTATGAAAGACGTGGGAAATACTCTAGTTTTCTCTGGTGAAAACAACCCTAGAGGCATATAAATGTCATATTGCATGTAACTGCCACTGGTGAGCAACTTGAGACCTCTTTTGAGCTTCAAAATAAAACAAAAGGCGACAACACATGAAAGGAAAACAGCACCCTCTAGTGTGTAAAAGCAGCTTGTTGTGGCTCTCAAGAAAATGGCCCAAGTCCCGAAATACAAAGCTTAAAGTGGTATGTGATGAAAGCTATGTGACATTGCAGTGATCTAAGCAGGTTTCCTCAGCATTATAGCCCTGTCCACTGTTTCAAGGGATATTTTCAGAACAAGCAATGATTTTAAGTGATGTGACCAAATAGAAGGAGGACGGAGTAAAGTTTATTCTTGTTCACCTTTATGTGGGCCTCAATGCTCTCAATAAAATAAGAAAAGAAAGATCTCTATCCCATTAGAATTTCTCTCTTTCCATCTTTTGTTTCAATACAGGAGGAGAAGACGAAAGGAAAGAAAGAACAGCGTAACTGAAGTGTTAAATCCGTAACCTTAGTTTCTATAGGCTTCTAAGCCAAAGGTTTAGTGAAAGCACAAGGTTTTTTTTGAGAAATTATTTGAAGGCAAGGAGAAGGAAAAACTATAATGCAAGTCACAATCAGGTTTCACATCTTACTGAGGAATATGACTAATTGCTAAGATACATCATGTAAAGAAACAGCATTCATCCTGCTGCCTTTCAGGAAAGGTCTGAAGACCTGGCTGGCAGGGCAGGTGTGGAGCCCTAATGGGAACATGGCCCCAGCCTGTTGGCTCATCGCCAACTAGAGTCCAGTTGTTGCCTCTCCTTCTGTCTGTCTGTGTTCTGCATTCCTCCTTCCCTTTTAGATCCCTTTTAGTTTTTAGCTGTGTTTTAGTTTAAACTGGGTGGGGGTAAGAGGGTGGGTAGATGGGTGGGTGCTGGGTGTTTTTTAACTTGTTTTTATACATTTTAATTGTTGTATGCCACCCTGAGTCGGGTTTTTACCTGAGTGGGTGGCATAAAAATATAAATAAATAAATAAATAAATAAAAACACACAAAATAAGTGAGTTTTTTCCACCATCAAGTTTGCTTATTATATAGTATTCCATTTTTTAGTATATTTATAATTTGCACTTAACCATCTCTGCAAAGAAGTTAATCCCATTATTTTCAAAGAAATAGGATCAAAATTGCTGTGACTTCACCGACCAGCCTGGCCTCCATGAACACAAGATTAGCTGAAGCATTCAGGGAAAAGTAGAACAAAAGAGTAATTTCTCCAAGATATAGATGTGAGAAATCCATGATTGGTATCGCACTGGCCACACACTTGGAAAGACAGGTTACCTCATGTGACCCAGAACTCATTGCTCCCCTGTAGACATTTGTCCTCATTTGTGGTTTATTAGTAGACGGCAGATACTGATAGGGGAGGGGCCACAGACATAGCTAAATGCAAACAAGTTCTTAATTGTTTTTCATCTCTCTATTTTGACAGGTCATGGGTATCCTATCAATGCCTTCCTTGCTTGTTCTATTGGAAGATCTTCACTGCATCTATCTTCAGATCACGTTTGTTCCTACGCCCTGGGCAGTGGTTGATAAGTCATTGGTCCTTTTCTATGACCACCAACTCATATTCTCTCAACCCTCTTCCTCACCCTGGGTCACCCAGCATTCTTATGAGGTTTTTTTCTGATGTTCTAATTAAATTAGTGAAAGACCCACCAAGGAAGCCTCTCCCAAGAGAGGTGAGCACCATGGGCTCCCATCACAGCCTCTTGAATTAACTAGTGTCAAGAGGTTTCACAATAGTATCTTCTGGCTGATTCCTCTGTCCTAATATTATGTACGTTCTTTGGTATATAAAATGATGATTTTTGTATGTGTTTTCAGCATGACATTCCTGAACACCTAAGTGGTTCTGTTGTCCTTTCCCCATTTGCTCACATATTGTATTTACATGAACTTGATAAGCACCTGGACACACTTGTCTTCAAAACAGGGATGGGATGGGCCAGGTGCATGAAGTCAACAGATCATTTCCTTCCCTCTACCATAGAACAGATTTCTAGAAAAATATGCTTCATTGAAATTTGAGGAAAGTATTGTAATATTCTGTTGGGAAGCATCCAGATCTGAAGTTTTATTACTTTTTAACATTGACCATGGTTGCTTATCTTTCAGGGCTTCGAACATTAATTATAAAAGGCTTTGACCAGTATCCTTTTTGATTAAATGTGGAGAATATGCAGAGAACAGCAATCAAAATTTATATATAAATTTTTCTTCTACTGAATTCTGTTCTGGCTTTGTTGAGGGCAATGCATACTTGCCCTAGTTTAGCAGAAATAATATGAAGCCCAGTTGTTATTTCAGGACTTACATGGCATAATATTTCATTCCTAATTGCTCCTAAGAGAAATATCTTGTCGGTCTAAGTAGAACATGGACACTGTCATAATTTTACTTATTTGTACTTGGCATTTTACATTCACTTCTTATCTTAATAGGTCACGTTAACCGTGCATTGGGGCTGAGCCTGCTTTCTTGATATAAAATATATTAAGTTCTATTTATAATGAAAAATGAAGATCTAATTAGTTGAAATCACCTGATGCACAGAGTCAAAAAAGGACGTCTTTTGAATTTTGGACTCTGATGTCAGTGTCAAGGTGCATCAGAGGTTCCTCACTAAACAACATACATTGCTTTATTCTGAGGCACTTTTTAAACAGAAACATTTTCAATAATACTTGCATTAAAGAGAGCCTAGGATAACTATATAGTAGTATGTAACTCTTCAAACAGTACTCACAGCTAAGGCCAGCCCTAGGATTAGTCAAAGGCTAAAATCTTGAATGCAGAAGAATGGATGCCTTTGAACTGTGGAGAAGACTCTTGAGAGTCCCCTTAACTGCAAAGAGATCAAATCAGTCAATCCTAAAGGAAATCCATCCAGGCTGCTCCATGGAAGGACAAATACTGAAGCTGAAGCTAAAGTACTTGGGCCACCAGATGAGAAGAGAGGACTTACTGGAGAAGGCCCTGATGCTGGGAAAGATCAAAGACAAAAGGTTCAGGGAGGCAGAGGATGAGATGGCTAGATGGCATCGTTGACACAGTGGACATAGATTTGGGCGAGCTACAGAGGATGGCAGATGACAGAGGAAACTGTCATGCTGCATTCCATGGGGTTGCTAAGGGTTGGACTCAACTGTGCAACTGAACAACAACAAAAATCTTGTTGTGTAACTTTATGCACACAACCAAGATGATATTATCATTTGTGGCCATATCGTAGCCATTTCGAGACAATAAAAAACTTCCTAAACTGGGACTCATGACCGTGATTTATTCTCCTTTCTGTTCTGCACCTCTTGAATGCTGGCCTTGGAGTGGGGGCCTCTCTAGTAAATGTTTTATTGCCAAAAACAGCCAGTGCATGTCCATGACTTATGATGTAATCTTTGTTGTAGAATGCAGTTCTGCAAACAGGATTTTAGACAATGTGAGGAAACTTTCAGTTAATGGTAGCAGATCTCTAGCTTTTGCTACCTCATGAAGAACAGAGCTTTGTGTGCTACACAATCTGTCCTAAACCACTCTGCAGCCCTTGCACTTGATGGAGAGCCCTATCTGGTTGTAAAGCTTGAAAAGGTTACTTCTTAAGACTGTAGCTTCCAGTACCCCTAATGTGCTTAGTCAGGGAAACTGGGCATACCTGTCAACTTTTGGATTTGAAAATAAGGGAAATTTTGGGCACACCCCTCTGTGGGTGTGGCCAAATCTGTGGGCATGGCCAAATATAGCCATGTGACTTGCTGAGCTCTAGTCATGCCTGCCACATGGCCATGGAAATGTCTGCAAACACAGACAGCACTGGCTCTTTGGCTGTAAATGGAGATGAGCACTGCACCCTAGAGTTGGATACGACTGGCAGATTTTACTTTCTTAGGATCAAAGATCGCTGCAGATGGTGATTGCAGCCATGAAATGAAAAGGCGACTGATGCTTGGGAAACAAGCTATGAGAAACCTGGGGAACATAGTTAAAAGTAGAGGCATCACCTTGCAAACAAAAAATTGCATAGTCAAAGCAATGATATTCCTGGTGGTAATGTATGGGTGTGAGAGCTGGACCATTAGGAAAGCTGAGCGCAGGAAAATAGATGCCTTTGAAATGTGGTGTTAGAAATAGATCGATCCTAGAAGAAATCAACCATGACTGCTCATTAAAGGTCAAATAGTAAAGATGACGCTAAAGTACTTTGGACATCAAATGAGAAGAGAGGATTCACTTGAGAAGGCCTTGATGTTGGGAAAGGTGGAGGACAAAAGAAGGGGGTGGCCGAAAATAAGATGGCTAGATGGTATTGTAGATGCAATGGGCACAAAGCTGTGTGGGCCAAAGAACCCTTTCTCCTCTTCTTGGGGGACTTTTGTTTTGTTTTCTTTCTTGTTTACTCAGTGGCTTAAGTGACTAAGATGCTGACTGGGAGGCAGAAGGTCAGCAGTTCGATTCCTGAGTACTGCAGGATGGAATGCGCTCCCGTCTTTGTCCCAGCTCCTGCCATCCTAGCAGTTCGAAAGCAAGAAATTGCAAGTAGATAAATAGGGACCACTTTGGTGGGAAGGTAACAGCGTTCTGTGCGCTCTGGTGTCTAGTCATGCCTGCCACATGACCATGGAAATGTCTGAATACACAGACAACGCTGGCTCTTCGGCTTTGAAACAGAGATGATCACTGAACCCTAGAGTCGGATATGACTGGCTTTTGAGCAAGGGAAGCCCCCCCTCTCTCCCACTCTCATATAGTGATCAGGCAACACCCCACCCCCCAATTAGGGTGGCGGAGCAAGGGATTAATTCCCCCCCTGTCTCTATCTCTCATATAGTGATCAAGCAATCCCCCACTCCCAAGTTAACTCTAGAACTCTAGAAACGAAATCCTCCAGCCAGGAGGCAGGGCAGAAACAGCTCAATAAAGCATGAGGTTGCCCCTGCATATATGAAATATATCACTCACCTAGAGTAGACCCCTGCTCCCAGCAGCCAAAACGAAGCCTCTAGGACTATGTGGCTGGCAGGAAAGGGAAAGAGAAAGGGAAAACTACAGAATGCCCCCCCCCCAACCTTCTCTCTCTCTCCTTCCACAAGTGAAAAGCCTGCCACACAGTGACCTCTGGTGACCGGGAAAAAATACTGCAGCTTCACCTGTGAGGGCTCCAGTCAGGATATTTTTTAAAAAAATAAGGGAAAATACGGGGAAATTAATAAAACGGGAGGGGCGGGAAGAGGGGTAAAAATAAGGGGTTTTCCCAGGGAAAACGGGACAGTTGACAGGTATGAAACTGGAAGTTTCAATTTTTTTAAAAAAAAGACCTATAGTAAGTCCTATTTTTGATAGTGTTTAAGTAAAATTCAGCTGCCAGTCCAAATGGGTTATTAAAGTGAAATTGAGTAAGACACCATCTTGGCCTTGGCCTCAAATCTATATATATAAAACCAAGGTGTTCTGGCGTGAGTTGCTTATACAAATCCACACCCCTGCACTGATCATGCTGAAACTCAGCACATACATACCTTGAACCGGAGACACAGTCACTGCGGGGGTTACAAGCCCCATGGGGAGGGGTACTCCCGCAAAATTGATCTGCAAAGGGGACACCCCCAACAACAGGAGAAAATGCAAGGGGAAAAAGCCAACCGGGGGGATTGTGATGTCATTGCCAGAGATCACCAAATCCCCAGCTGACCAGGTCTGGTTCTCCATGACATCACAGGGCTCCACCCCTTGTCCAAAGGGGATGCCACCACTGACAGGAGAAAAAGCAAGGGGAAAAAGCCAACCAGGGGTGATTGTGGTGTCATCACCAGAGCTCAACCAATCCCCAGGTCTGGGGCTCCATGACATCATCATCATCATCATCATCATCATCATCATCATCATCATTAACTGGGTTACCATGGCAATTGGATGATGATGATGTCATGGAGCCCGGGGATTGGTTGAGCTCTGGCGATGACATCACAATCACCCCTGGTAGGCTTTTTTCCCTTGCTTTTTCTCTCCAAAAACAGGCCGCAAAGGCCCCCACCAGCCACCAGAAACAACCAGGGGAGGTGACTGTGCATGCGCAAAAATCCATGCATGTGCCTAACCCTCCCTGACGTTCCTGACTGTGGCACATGCAAGAAATTCCGTGCATGCACCAAAGCCACCCAGCATTCCAGGTGGCCATTATGGGTGTCGCTGCCCCAGTGACTACTATCAGCAGGTGGCCAATGTGGCCTGGATCCTCTGCTCTCCTGAAGTGTGCCTCGGGGGGAAGGGAGAACCCACAGCTGGAGGGCAGGCAGAGGATGGGACCGGGCCATCACCTTCCACAGGCCTCACAACTGTGGAAGGCAGCGACCCAGCCCTGTCCTCTGCCTGGTCCCCCAAAATGGATCCTCCCTTCCACCTGATGCAACCCTTGGGACAATGGAAGAGCCAGGCTGCGATGGCTGCCTGCTGACTGTAGTTGCTGGAGAGGCCACCGGAGCCCACTGGCCCTCAGCCTAGCCTGCCTGGGCCTCCAGGCCTGTCTGGTGTCGGGGCCAGCTGCAGCAACGCGGCACCCGGCGAGGCCTAGGCCACCGGCACCTGCACCATCATGAGGGCGATGACAATGGACAAAAAGGTAAGGCAGCAGGGGTGCAGGCAGGGGGGAATGGGCCCGGGTCTCTCCTCAGCCTGGGTTGGGCCCCATCCAGACAACGCCGGGTACCCCTGCTAGTAGCTAATAATCTTGTGTCAGCCTCTGATTTTGTTCCAGTTTGAATTCCTTATCATGGATGAAGCCAGATTCTGGCCACCAGCCACATATGGTGGACCATCAGACAATGAAGTTATAGCTCAGCTGCCTACTTGAAAACTCAAGGAAAGGAGATTATCAAACATTAAGGGGCAACGTGAGATACACATTGTTCAAGCCTGATCAAATAACATAAACTATTCCAGTTACATCTAGGCCATTTCATATCCTTTTGTTTGCTACTTATAACCATTGAGCCATTTAAAAATCCAACTGGAAATCTGGCAGCTTTGGAGCAGACCAAATGAAGCACCTAGAAAAGTTACTATTTGGGATTGTGATTCCCAGAATTCCACAGCCAATAATATCTGGAGGAACTTAGAATTTTCAGTCTGAAACAACATTTCTGGAATTAGGGATGGTAACTCTGAGATGAACACATTAGTTTCACAAATTTACCCAGGGAGCATTGTCAAATTGTCTTCCACTGTGACAGCTATTATGACTTCCTAGCTACCTATTCTTGTGATAGAGAGATAGCAAACAGTAGACATCAAAGGCTTATCAACTATTAAGGTAAGAAGAGCCTGTGCCTTTATTTCTCACTGAGCACTCCCATTGCAAAAGGAGACCATTTTACAATTCAGAAGCACATGAATGTTATTTATATTGTGACTGTTCAGTGCACAAAACAGCAATAGCTGAACTTATCCTTCAAGATACCACACCAATGAATCCTTTGTGTAGCTTTAACAAAATATTCAAGCTATCACTGGGTTTTATGGGGCATGGACTCAGCAGACTGTTACGTAGAGAATTATGTTTATTTGGAAATCCCACCCCTCCCCCAAAATATACATGCAGCATCAGAGGAAAGTATCAAAACAAGGCAGAGAAGGGATTTTTGGTGCATTTCCCTTTCAGCTACTGGCTGCTTAAGAAGTCCTAGTTGCTGTCCGGTCAGTTGTAGCAAAATGAGGAAGTGCCAAAATAAAAAGATTGTTCCCTGAAATTCCAATGAAAGCCAAAGCCTCCTCTGGAGACTTCAGTTGTTGAGCACTGTGGAGTGCTTGGATTGACCCCACTGGACTTTAGATGATTCTCACCCAAGTGTGTAACCATTTCATATCTTGTCATAAGATAGGGAGGGTTCTAGATTACTATCTGGACTGGCTGTGTTATGGGGAAAAAATTCTTTTTCTTTTAGGTAGCTACACTGAGCCCAAATGTGTGTGAAATGGATGACTGACTCTTGTGCAGACTTTGATAGGACAGGTCATAGTAATGCCAATGATTATCTTTCTCCCACTGCCCATTGTTTTTAATTATCTTTTATTTTTAAATGCCTGCTGTAGGCTGATGCAGGTTGATTCATGCATTGACAGAAGGTTTATGTAAGCAGGAAAAATTTTATTGTAAAAAAAACACACACAAAGAAGCAAAAAAACTCTGCCAGAAGTAAAAGGTAGGAACAATGCTTCAAATTATCAGT
Source organism: Bradypodion pumilum (assembly GCA_035047305.1). Taxonomy (NCBI): domain Eukaryota; kingdom Metazoa; phylum Chordata; class Lepidosauria; order Squamata; family Chamaeleonidae; genus Bradypodion; species Bradypodion pumilum. The sequence goes on from JAWDJD010000003.1 coordinate 262,771,917, forward strand.
GCCCTCTGTAACCATAAGACAGGGGTTCCCAACCTTTTCAAGCCGGGTCATGCTTTCTCAGTCAGCTTCAAGGGCTAGATGACCATTTTGCCCTGCCTGCATGATGGAGGTACCCCCTCTAGCAGATGGTACAGTTAGAGAGCCCCTCTGGTCCACTCTGGTTAGACGGACAGATTTCTTGTATTGACATGCATGTAGCTCTTAATGAATCATGGCAAGATTATTACTGGCTATCTGAAACCTACTCCCATGGAAAAAGTGTCCCCTGTGGAACTGTGGAACTGTTTCAAGACATGTTAGAAAAGAATAATAAAAGGAAACAACACAAGTCCATCCACCAACCCCCCTCCCTGACAATTGCTATAATCAAGTAAGAGTTTTCTGCACACCTCTCAGACTCTCAAAATTAAACCAGATGAAACTTCACCTTGCTGAATGGATGACTGACTTCCAGGACAAGATTCTGGCAGGACGATCTAGAAATCACTTAATAGACTTTGAAACAAATAGAAAATCAAAAAACAATAAAATAAAATGGGGCTACATGGATAAAGGACAAATTATGTGTGACTGTGGAAGAATTCAATCAATGCAGCATTTATGTGTGTTCAGTTTTTGCCCCACTATATAACAAATGACTGAGAAAATGTCATTTGAATTGCTAACTTCTAGTTAAATATAATTTAACTGTGCAACACTCTGATACAAAGAAAAAAGATGCAAAAGAAAGATTACTAGAAAAAGGAAAAGAAGATTACTAGAAAATTCTTAAGTGTACCTACTAACTAGCTATTATTTTCTTTTTTACAAAGCATTAACATTTATGGAGCTGATGAACAGTATAAAGTTGAAAATGTGCTAATTGGCCTTTTAGATCTGACTGTCATCTATGCAAGATTTGTAGAATCCCACCTCATTAATTCGACTTCTACTTTTTTTAAAACAGGCTCAATTATTTTGCAAGAAAACTTCCAATCAAATTAAATTGGTTTCATCTTTATTTTAGTACTTTAGTAATCAGAAGGTTTTGTTTTCTAAGTAACCTTTCCACCCCCAGCCATTTGTTTGTAAACATTCACTTCTGTTGCACTTCTTCTCTAGAATACTAATTGCCAAAAGACTGCTTACACATGAAAGCTATGTAGTCAAAAGGATTTCAAAATAATGAAATTGTAAAGATGATATATCCTTCTAATAATGAAATGTTTCTTGAACTGAATTTTTCCATCTTTTCAAATTCCCCTTTGACTCTGTTTGAATCCACACTTATTCATAACACTTAGTAGAAGGTGGGCTAGATTCAAGAGGCCACTTCTAACCATACCAGTCAAGTTTTGGATTTGAAAATAAGGAAAATTTGGCCACACCTCTCTGTGGGTGTGGCCAAATCTGTGGGCGTGGCCAAATATAGCCATGTGACTTGCTGGGCTCTAGTCATGCCTGCCACATGGCCATGAAAATGTCTGCAAACACAGACAGCACTGGCTCTTTGGCTGTAAATGGAGATGAGCACTGCATCCCTAGAGTTGGATACAACTAGCAGATTTTACTTTCTTAGGATCAAAGATCTCTGCAGATTCAGCCATGAATATATTAGCATACTGTGGAGCCATGCAAGTACCCATAGCAGTTCTGTTGATCTGGAGGTAGTTTTCGTTGTTGAAGGTGAAGTAATTGTGTGTAAGTACAAAATTGCACAGGGTGGTGACTGTGTGGGCTTCATCTTTGTTTTGAATGGTGTTCCTGACTTAATTTAATTTTTCAACTTGTTCACTGCCCACTCAGGCAAGTCCGACTCAGGGCGGCTTACATAATCTAAAAACCCCACATAATAAAAAACTGTTAAAACCCCCACTCACATTAAAATCCCATCCAGAGAGAGGGTGCACCTTATGATAAAAGCCAGTGCGCAGGAGCCACATTGCCCTCAGGGCCCCACACATGCCCTGCCAACCAGGTTTTAAGACCTTTCCTGAAGGGCACCAACTCCATCTGCAACCATAGCTCTACTGGCAGGAGGTTCCAGAGGGCCGGTGCGGATACAGAGAAGGCCCTTTTTCTTTTGCCAGAGAGGCAAGCCCCACTAGCTGGTGGAACAATTAGGGAGCCCCTCCGGTCCACTCTGGTTGGATGGCTAGATGTCCTTAGGGCATCTTGGATGGCTAGATGTCCTTAGGTGTCCTGGCCCACTACCATATAGGTTATAACCAGCACCTTGAATTGCACTGATGGCTTGTAATCCATCTTTCTGTGGGATGTTGGTATATTTTGGTGTATTATACCACCTTTACTAACTGTCTTGTAATATTCTTTCACAACATGCCCCACAGAACAGGACTTGCTTTCACAGTAAGAGGTTAAACTCATTAGCATATGCTCAATACCAGGTGTTTGCTTTTAAAATTAAAAAGGGGACATTTAGAACTAATCTAAATAACAAACCAGAAATCATCATCTGCTGCTAGCTGTGGGATGCTGTATTGATATGCATACTTATCTGCCATTCTAATTGATTACTCTTTATCTCTGTATCTGTATCTGTATCTGTATCTGGTGTATATAAGCTCATGCCTTGAAATTTCATTCCTACATCTGAAGTGGACTTGATCCATGAAAACTCAAATTAAAAATATAGCAATTAGTCTTTAAAGTGTTGCAGTGTTGTTGTTTTTTTTTTGTTTGTTTGTTTTCTGATATGCCGGAAGGAATATACATTGATTACAATGCATTTGGCTTGACCTTTAAAAAAAATCCACACCCAAACAATAGTTCCACTTGAAACCGTCAGAGTAGTAGCCTCTTATGTGAGTTCTCTAGCACAGGATTTCTGATGTCTGGGCTGGAAGAAGCAACCAGGAAAATGTACTGTCCTGTCGAGCAGGCAAATGACAAATGCTAGGCTTCTTGTACAGTACCATTAAAAGAAAAACCTGCACACCTTTCAATAAGAGAACTCTGTTTTGCTAATATCAGTCCACAAAACCTTGTTAGAATTACAATGAGATTTCCACAGGAGATTTTTCAGGCAGGTTTTGCCCACAGACATAATGGAAAACGGTGGAAATGGCATAAAATGTAATAAATACAGGCTGAACATGTCTTAAATTTCTCTAGTTTCTATTTGTGGAAATAGGTTTTTTACAAAAAATAAAACAAAGACAGCAAGTTGCTCAGAGAAATTTATTAAAACAAAGTTTTATTCCCCTTTGCTAATACTTCTGTATTTTATTCCAATACAATAGATCTGTTGCTAGGCACTGATCAACACTTTCAAGAGCCTAACTGTCTACAGTTTCTCAGACCTTACTGAGCTAAAACGGATCCTTATTAAAACCTTATTTTCTTTTCTTATTTTACCAATAAAATTAAGGAACTCAATGCAGCATGGACAATTTGTGTCATTTTTTGACAGAATTCGCCCTTCTTTTGGGGATCAGCTAGAGTTGTACATAGTGAACATTTTCATATCTCTTTCATTTTATTTTTTTCTTATATTTTGCATACTGATTTTTAAAATAAGAAACAAAAAGCTTCTTTTGGGTTTACGTCTTGAGTTTCTCTATTTGTAAAGCTCTTTAAAAGCTGTAAAAACCTACTCCAACAATAATACAACACCAAAAAAACAACAAAAAATGTATCAAGCTGTGCCCAAGCAACAACAACAACCCACATGGTCCAGTGGCATACTGGCACAGTAACCAAGTTCACCCCCCCCCCAAAGAAACAAAATAGTCTACAAATAATCCCAGAATATACACAATAAATACATAGTAAGTTAGCCAAATAACAATTTTAGAACATCAATCAAGCAGTAAAAGCATCACACACAACAAACCCTCTCCTCAAAACCAAGAAAATAAAGGAAGCATATCGAGGGAAAAAATATGATAAAAATCTCCTGAAACCAGAAGTGCCAAAATATGGGAAGAGCCCTCTCCCGATTACCATCTGATGGCTTTCTTCTCTTTTTTTTTTCCTTCACTTGGAGTCAGGGAAGGGTGCAACAAAAGTAATCATAGGAAGGAAATGATGGGGTGGGGGTGGGGATGACAGGAAAGAAAAAGATCCTAGAGAGATCAAAGGACAAACACATATTTTAAAATTATCCCAAGGATGTGGCACAACAGGATGCCAGACTGCAGCAAAAATGATAGAAAGAAATGGGGAAAGACCAAAAAGAGAAAGGATCCAAATAAAGAAAGCAGACAGCAGTCCAAGATAGAGGGTACTAGCAACTCAGCACACAGTACTCCTACAAGGAATTGAATTACTTCTCGCTGGGTTCTATACCTTTTACAAACTCAAAATTCTCATTTATCCATGGATGTTCGGATTGGTTGTCTTCTCAATGCTTTTGGATAAAAAAAGAGGTGAATGACAGAAACATGAAACGTCATGTACTCCTCTTTTTATTCATGTCTTAAAGGTTCTCTTTAGGCAATCACTGAAAGAACATGAACTACATAAAAGAGAATCTCTTGCATTAGGTATTTCATTCAAACACAAAAGGCCTATCCCTAGCAGTAACTCCTTTTTGGGTTTTCTTTCACTCTAAAATTTGGGGTGTGTTAAATGTTGTATACATTGTTTGGATGTTTTATTTTACTTAAAGATGGGGAGAGTTACTTTCCTGAATTACATTTTCCAGAATCCCAGTTGGCTATTTTGCCTGGACAGCTTTAGTCCAGAGAAAGGTGACCTCCCCCACTCTGATTTTATTCTGCCTATTTCCTAAATCATTTAATTGCATCTGACCAATTGGTTGCCTCTTTCAGAGACAGAGAACTGTTTCATCTCTGCTTGCCTCAGCAACTAATCAGTACCAGCTGGTAGTATTAATCCTCTGTTAAGAGGGATGGGTGGTGGCTTCATAGGCAGAAGCTGTTTGCACAGCTCATTGCCATATTAGGATATTTAACTTCAGACGCTTTTTCCACTGTTTGAAACTGTAGCAGATTCCTTTTCTAATATTCCAGGTGCTCTTAATACCGCATGATATATTTACTACATCTGTCACTCCTGGTCTACCAACTGGCTTAAGCACGTTGCTGCTGTGCAAAGGAGACATCTCAGATGTCAAAGAACTGCTTTGCTCTGAAACAGATCTTCAGTTCATCTTTCACCCTTTCCATAAAACCACTGGGTGGCTTGCAGCAGGCATTGCCCTGGTTTATACCTTACGTAGGCTTCTTCATGGGCTTGCTGCAAGATTTATTGAGATTAAACAGGTAAAATGCATGAGAGAAAACAAATTTAGAATTTGATTTACGTCTGGAACACAAATTGAATCAAGTGAGGAACAAATTGCTTTAGCCTTAAAAATAACTGTAAAGGTGCCAAGTATGAAAACTCATGTTGCTAGTTCTCTGAAATTTGGCAGGTGTACTCTCCTCTTTCGTGTCTGTCAGGCCTCTAGATTTCATATTTGTTGTTGTTATATACATAAGCACAAAAGCCAGATATGTTATAGCCATCGTGGCTTCTCATTGACTTCATAAATGTATAAATTGATTCAGATCCGGGGCACAAATTGGATATGGTCCTATTGCTCTGAGATTAATCAGAATATATTTGGACACCACAAATTGGCCTACAGATCAAATCAGGTGACCTGTACAAAACTATAGTTATAGAATGTTGTGTATCGATTGGCCTTCTTTTTTCTTCTTTCGAGTCTAGGTCAGACTTTAAACTGCCAAAATGAAGCCAGCTTTGGGTGAATTCATTCTGCAGTTCCATTTGCTTGATCTAGTGTGAAACCTAGACTAGCTTAACAAATTAGGAGACAAAGGGAGGAAGGGAGAATGAAATGGAGTATCACTGAAAGGGGTATGAAAGGCTGTCTGGCTGAAGAAGATTGACTACTCCACAGTCATTGGAGCCACTATCTTCTAGTACTACAAATGCCTGTGATATGGCCCCTACTGTCATGGAAAGACAAGATGGCAAAAGTTCTGTCCTACTGTTATTACCTAATAATTGGTATTGAGCATCATTCTGTCCCTGAACCACAAGGCTCAAATAAGTAATAATGGGCTGCTTTTGCTTTATGTGCTGTGAAGTCACAATTGACTTATAGCAGCTCAATAGAGCTCTCAAGGTAAGTGAGGTATTTAAGGAGTGGTTTTGCCAGTTCCCCTTTTACTCAGTAGGTTTCTATGTCCAAAGAACCAAGGTATCCTGGACCCTATGTATACATTTCATGACAGTAAATTCTTTAATATAAGTTGAAATGGTTAGAAGCATAGCTGTCAAGTATCCCATTTTTCCCGGGAAAACCCCTTATTTTTACCCCTCTTTCCACCCCCTCCTGTTTTATTAATTTCCCCGTAATATGCCTTTTTTAAAAAAAAAAATCCTGACCGGTGTCCTCACAGGCGAAGCTGCAGTATGTTTTTCCGACCACCAGAGGTTGCTGTGTGGCAGGCTTTTCGCTTGTGGAAGGGGAGAGAGAGAGGGTGGTGGTGGGGGGCATTCTGTAGTTAGTTTCTCTTTCATTTCCCTTCCCTGCCACATGGTCATGGAGGTTTCGTTTTTGCTGCTGCTGCTGTTCGGAGCCACCATGGGATGGGAGTCTACTCTAGAGGTGAACGATATTTTATATAAGCAGGGGCAAATCAGTGAGCGACTTCTCTCTCACTCTCATGGTTTATTGAGCTGTTTCTGCCCTGCCTCCTGGCTGGAGGCTTCTGTTTCTGTTCTAGAGTTAACTTAGGAGGGGTGTGTGGGGGAGGTTGCTTGATCACTCTATGACAGAGAGAAAGAGAGAAAGAGAGCACCCCACCTTCTAAAAAAACATCTGGAGGGAGGGAGATTAACTCCTCAGCTGCTGGGAGGCTTGGAAACTACAGAGATTGCTTTTTACTTTACTAATTCCCTTCTTTAAGCTGGATCCGACATTCTCAGGTGTTGGTGCTTCAACTGGTTGCAGTGAGGAACAAATAGATTGGTTAATTTGGGGGAATTAATCCCTTGCTCCTCCACCCTAATTGGGTGGGGGGGGGTGTCTAGCCATGTGCAGAGCTAGTTCATTAAAGCCAAGCTGCTTACAAGCAGTTGGTAACCCTAGGGGGCTGGTTTACAATTCTGCACTTTCTTTGCTTCCCAGGGAAAAAATTAAATTAGAAATGAGTAAGGTAAAGGTAAAGGTTTCCCTTGCTCGAAAGCCAGTCGTATCCGACTCTAGGGTTCAGTGCTCATCTCTGTTTCAAAGCCGAAGAGCCAGCGTTGTCTGTGTATGCAGATATTTCCATGGTCATGTGGCAGGCATGACTAGACACCAGAGTGCACAGAACGCTGTTACCTTCCCACCAAAGTGGTCCCTATTTATCTACTTGCAATTTCTTGCTTTCGAATTGCTAGGATGGCAGGAGCTGGGACAAAGACGGGAGCTCATTCCATCCTGCAGTACTCGGGAATCGAACTGCTGACCTTCTGCCTCCCAGTCAGCATCTTAGTCACTTAAGCCACTGAGTAAACAAGAAAGAAAACAAAACAAAAGTCCCCCAAGAAGATGGGGAAAGGGTTTTTTGGCCCACACAGCTTTGTGCCCATTGCATCTACAGTACCATCTAGCCATCTTATTTTTGGCCTCCCCCTTCTTTTGTCAGCATCAAGGCCTTCTCAAGTGAATCCTCTCTTCTCATTTGATGTCCAAAGTACTTTAGCGTCATCTTTACTATTTGACCTTTAATGAGCAGTCATGGTTGATTTCTTCTAGAATCAACCTATTTCATCCCAGACTCCTTCCAGCTCCGGTTCGCCATGGGGGGGAAGTTGAGACAGCTGTGCTTTGGGCTCCGCGGCTACAAGAAGACCTGCACCGCGGTGCCAGGCCATCCCGGACTCCTCCCCCCCTCCGGCTCCGGTTCGCCGTGGGGGGAAGTTGAGACAGCTGTGTGTTGGGCTCTGTGGCTACAAGAGGACCTGCGCCACGGATGCCCAGCCATCCCAGACTCCTTCTCCCCCTCCGGCTCCGGTTCGCCGTGGGGAGAAGTCGAGACAGCTGTGCATTGGGCTCTGCGGCTACAAGAAGACCTGTGCCACAGATGCCCAGCCATCCCAGACTCCTTCCCCCCCTGGCTCCGGTTCGCTGTGGGGGGAAGCCGAGACAGCTGGGTGTTGGGCTCCGCAGCTACAAGAAGACCTGTGCCGCCGATGCCCAGCCATCCCGGACTCCTTCCCTTCCCTTTGGCTCCAGTTTGCCAGGCCTCAAGAGGAGTTGATGGACAGCTGCGTGGGACTTCGGGCGGTTTTAAGAACTGCTGCTCTTGCTCCACTGCCGAAGACCGGTCTTTTCTCTTGGCCAGCTGGGCCCTATATTTTGTAATTTATTCTTATGACTATATATTGATTGAACTGAAATTTGATCTTTTTGGACTGTAATTTATCCTGATATTGTGCGAATATGTTTCTGTGTTTTTGGTACTTTGTATCGATTGTTCTGTATTGGCTATTGCCATTGTATCTTTAATTTATACTTTATATTGTGATTAATTCATGTTTATTACTGAGTATTGATTATTGTATTGAATTTACTTTTCATGTTTCTTTATTACTGTATTATTATATTGTATGGTATTTACATGTTGTAAGGCCGCCTTGAGTCAGCTTCGGCCGAGAAAGTGCGGGATATAAATTAAAATTTATTATTATATTATTATTCTAACACCACATTTTAAAGACATCTATTTTTCTGCGCTCAGCTTTCCTAATGGTCCAGCTCTCACACCCATACATTACCACCGGGAATACCATTGCTTTGACTATGCAATTTTTTGTTTGCAAGGTGATGCCTCTACTTTTAACTATGTTCCCCAGGTTTCTCATAGCTTGTTTCTCAAGCTTCAGTTGCCTTTTTATTTCACGGCTGCAATCACCCTCATGGCTGATCTAGAACAACATTTTCTTGACTGCTGTACCCACAAACCACTTGTCTACTTGAGTTACATCGATGACATATTTTTGATCTGGACACGTGGAAGAGAAATTCTAGAGAAATTCTACCAGGATTTCAAAAATTTTGATCCCAATATTAAACGCAGTTTGGACCAGTCTACACAACAAGTAAATTTCCTAGACACCACTGTGGAACAACAAACTGGACATCTCAGTAACACACTATATCACAAACCCATGGACAGATACACTTACCTGTATGCCTCCAGCTTCCATCCAGAACACACAACACAATCCATTGTCTTCAGCCAAGCCCTCAGATACAATCGCATCTGCTCAGACCCACGATACAGGGATGCCAAGTTCAAGAAACCACAAAATGCATTTTTCAAACTACAATACCCATCCAATATGGTTAAAGAACAAATCAACCGGGCTAGATGAATACCCAGAAGTAACCTACTACGAGACAGGCACAGAAAACAAAGCAATCAAACATCGCTGGTTGTCACTTTCAGCCCTCAACTTAACCCCACACACACATACACACACACACATAATGAAAGGTCTTCAAACAAGAATACAGTAAAACCCCTATTTACGTAAAAAGTCTGTTCTGTAGGCTTTTATGTAAATCAGTTTTTTACTTAACATGAAGCAAACCCATAGGAAAATGATATTTATGTAAAGTGAAGCAACCTCATAGGAAAAATGAATTTTTTACTTAACTCGAAGCAAACCCATAGGAAATAGTGTTATGTAAATTGGGACATTTATGTAAATTGGGACATGGTTTTAGTGCAAAAATCAATATGTAAGTCAAATTTTATGTAACTTGAGGCATATGTAAATTGGGGTTTTACTATACTTCACTTTTCATACACCTTGGTGACAAACCTCTACTTGGACACATCTGTTGGGCACCCATCACAGAGGTTTGAATATTAGCCAAGGGTTTTTGAGACATTATCAAATTTGATACAGAGATTACTATATGCTGCTATATATTTTATATATTATACCTTGGTGTATTATACCACCTTAACTAACTTTCCTGTAATATTCTCTTTCACAACATGCCCCACAGAACAGATGTACTCTCACAGTAAGAGGTTAAACTCATTAGCATATGCTCAATACCAGGTGTTTGTTTTGGAACTCACCCCTTTTAAAATTGAAAAGGGGACATTTAGAGCTAACCCGAATAACAAACCAGAGATCATCTGCTACTGCTAGCTGTGGGAAGCTGCATTGATATGCATGCTTATCTGTCATTCTGATTGATTACTCTTTACCTCTGTATCTGGAGTATATAAACTCATGCTTTGAAATTTCACTCCTATGTCTGATGAAGTGGACTTGATCCACGAAAGCTTACATTAAAAATATAGCAGTTAGTCTTTAAAGTGCTGCAGTGTTGTTTTTGTTTTTCTGATATGCCTGAACCACAGACTAACATGGCTACTATTCCAAAAAATGTATATTTCATTATTTAACAGCTGTGTGTCTCCATCCTAGCACAGTTATGAATGCCATGCTCCACTTTGCGTAAATACATTGTTTTGCATAAAACTGCTTTGTAATAATAGAACTGTAAAAGAAAGACATAAAGTGTTGCCAAGAAAAGATGCTGGAATAAGACCAAAACAGCAATATTTGATAACTCCAGCTCTCTAAATTTAGAACAGAAGGTCTCCTTGTAATTAGGTGATATCAAGAACTTTGTACATATTTCTATCTGTAATCTTTCCAATTCACAATTTTATGTAGTTGGAGCTGGAAACAGTCAGCTGCAAAAACTCAGCTGGAGTCTAGAAATCAAACAGAGAAAAAGAGCTACTGAATTTTAGATATATTTCAAGTTCCTAGATCAAAGAAAGCAAAACTAACAGAGAGAGAGAGAGAGAGAGAGAGAAGCCCAGCATTTTTGTGTTCTTCAAAAATGCACCTTGCCACATTCTTTTTTGGTCTACATTATTGTTGTGTTCTGTAAAGCTGTGCCTTTAAAAATGTACCTAGCCATGTGGTAACAATGTAACCTTTCTGTGTGCAACATTATAACCTTCAGCTGTATCAATGTAAACCTGATAAGGGGACGCGAGCTAGTGACCACTAGATGGCAATAGCGAGCGTCCAGCTCTCATGGCTCAGATTCACCTGGATCAGCAGCGCGAGAAGATTCCCGCCACCTCTTCACCTGGACAAGAAGGGCGTGACCTTCTACGACGTCACGCAGGCAGCAACCAATAGTCTGTCGACGAGCCACATTCAAATGTATAGCCAGCTGTATATATTGAGCTACCCATCCGCCATTACCACATGTTCCTCCGGATCATCATGCAATAAACCTGTGTTAAGCCAACCCTTCGGCTGTTTCATTGTCTTTGGTCCCGGAGAAGCTCGGCAGACCGTTCCGCGGGACAAGACCGCTCAACGAGACCCAAGGATGGCGCTCAGGCCACGCGGAAGCAGGACGGCGTGGGCCGCATCTCCGACGGCAGCGAGGACGACGCCCCAGTATTCAGCGTGTCCGCAGGACACCCCCGCTACTTTGTTGAGGTACTAGTTCAGGGGGTTCCCATTAGAATGGAAATTGACTCGGGGTCCTCATATTCAATCATTTCCCAGAGGGAGTTTTTGAGAATTGCCCCCCACAGGCGACCCAAGCTCAAAGCGTTGAGGTCCATACTACGGGACGTGCAAGGGAACAGCATTCCAGTGTTGGAGAATTTCAGGTTAAATTCAAGAAGCACACCGCGTCTCTCCCTCTAGTCGTGCTTAAAGGGGGAGATTGCAGCCTCCTCGGGACTCAATGGTTTCAGCCCCTGGGTTTGTTTATTGGGGGGGTGCACGCCGTTATGATGCACGCCGTTGGGACTGACCCGATTCAGGAGGTGTGCGAGGCGCACCCCGAAGTTTTCAAAAAAGGACTGGGGAAATTCAAGGGGCCCCCAGTGACATTCGATCTAGACCCGGAGGTCCGCCCAATTCGACTCAAACCACGCCGGGTGCCGTTCGCACTCAAGGACAAGATAGAGGCGGAACTGGACAAATTGGTGGGTCAGGGAATCCTTGTGCCTGTTGATTCTGCGGAGTGGGAAACTCCAATTGTAACCGCACTAAAGGCCAATGGGGAGGTCCGCATATGCGCCGATTACAAGTGCACCATCAACAAGGCGATCCGCCCGAATGCGTATCCGGTGCCGGTAGTCAGCCATCTGCTGGCCAGGTTACACGGGGGAAAGTGCTTCGCTAAGCTCGACTTAGCACAGGCCTACCAGCAGCTTACGGTGTCCCCTGCCGCAGCTGCTGCACAGACCATAGTCACCCATAAGGGGGCGTTCCAGGTGACGCGCCTTCAGTTCGGCGTAAATTCGGCGCCTGGAATTTTCCAGTCACTCGTGGAACGCCTCCTGAAGGGGCTAGAGGGGGTGTTGCCTTATTTTGATGACGTGTTAATAACGGGGGGGAGTCGGGTCGAATTGGCCAAGAGGTTGGGGAAGGTCCTGACAATATTCGAAAAAGTGGGGTTGAGACTGCGAAAGGACAAATGCGTCTTCATCGCGACCGAGGTTGAGTTCCTAGGGTTTTGTGTGACTCCTGAGGGGATAAAACCATCCAAATCCAAGGTGGCCGCCATTAAGAAAGCCCCCCGCCCCACCTCCAAGCCCGAGCTGCAGTCATTCCTAGGGCTGCTCAACTTTTACCACTCCTTCCTCCCCCGGAAGGCAGCAGTGGCTGAACCGCTACACAAACTGCTAAAAAAAGACCAGACATGGAAGTGGGGCGATGACCAAGAAAGGGCATTTAGTGAACTAAAAAGTCTCCTAGCGTCTGATGCCATACTGACCCACTTCAACCCCAAACGCCCGGTAGTCCTGACCTGTGATGCATCCCCGGTGGGGGTGGGGGCGGTGCTGTGCCACGTGCTGGAAGACGGAAGGGAGGCCCCGATAGCATTCTACTCCAGGTCCCTGTCCCAAGCGGAGAGAAATTACGCACAGACGGACAGGGAGGCACTAGCGATAGTTGCGGGGACGAAAAAATTTCACGATTTTCTGTATGGCCGCCCCTTCACCATTGTAACGGACCACAAACCCCTGCTAGGCATTTTTACCGCAGATAAGCCCACGCCACAGATCCTGTCCCTGAGGATGCTCAGGTGGGCTATTTTTCTCAACGCGTACCAGCACGCGTTGGTCTACCGGCCCGGGAAAGAGATCAGCCATGCGGACGCTCTATCAAGGTCTCCCCTCCCCCTGACGCCCAGCCAGGTGAGCAAGGGGGAGCGAGACCATCAGGTTCTTATGATAGAGGTGCTGGATTCGCCCCCCGTAGTGCCCGCCGACATTGCCAAAGTGACAGGGAAGGACAAGACGTTAGCGGCAGTTAGCTCCTGGGTGCAGAAAGGGTGGCCGGCGTCCTCCCCAGTGGAGGAGTTCGCCCCATTTTTCAGGAAAAAGTTAGAGCTGTCCCTAGAGAGGGGGTGCCTCTTGTGGGGGCAGCGGGTGGTGATTCCTACTTCCCTTCGGCCGCGGGTGCTCAAACTGCTGCACGTCAGCCACCCCGGCATCGTGCGATCCAAAGCGCTGGCCCGGAGCTACTTCTGGTGGCCCCAGTTGGACGCCGACATCGAGCACATGGTCAGCACTTGTGAAAGTTGCCACTGCTCCAGACCAGAGGAGGCCCGCCTTCCCCACAGGGAGTGGGACGCGGCTAAGGGGCCGTGGTCCCGGGTGCACATTGATTTCGCGGGCCCGTTCAGAGGCACCCTGTTTCTTCTTGTCATGGACGCCTTCTCCAAGTGGTTGGAGGTTATCCCAGTCACGAGCACCTCCTCAACCCAGATCATTAAGCATTTGTGGAGGCTCTTTTCCACGTTCGGCATACCCGACACATTAATTAGCGACAACGCTAGTTGTTTCACGTCTTCCGAGTTTAGGGCATTCATGGAGATTAACGCCGTTCGGCATATCACCTCCGCCCCATTTCACCCAGCCACCAATGGTCAAGTGGAGCGCCTCGTCCGCACCACGAAGGACGCGTTGCGGCGCATGGGCCCCGGGGATCTGAACCTACAGGTGTGTCAGTTTCTGCTAGGGTACAGGGTGACCCCGTTGGCATCAGGATACTCCCCCGCAGAGCTCTTAATGCGTAGGAAACTGACCACCATCCTTACTAGGCTAGACCCCACGAGGGTAGAGGACAAGGGAAGGAACATTGGGCTAGAGGCCACAAAGAGTTTCAGTGTAGGCGCCCCCGTGCATTGCAGGAATTATGCCAGCACGGGCCCAGCCTGGGTACCGGGCGTAGTTGTGGAGCAAACCGGCCCCATGTCGTACCGCGTGGAAACCAGCACAGGGCTACTGTGGAGGCGGCACGCGGACCAGCTCCGACGCAGGGTCCCCGATGAGCAGGGCGCAGACCAAACAGAGAAAAAATCAGCGTTAGGGTTCTCCCCCACCCGTTCAGCCCAAGGGGGAGGAAAAGGGGGCCGCGGGTCCCCACCAAGGGGGGAGGGGGAGAGGGGGGATGTTCCCATAGATATCCTGGGGGATTTTTCTGAGGAGGAGGAACCCGACCCCATACATATCTCGCGGAATTCCCCCACAAATGCAGATACCCCAACTGAGTTAGAATTTGATTTTCCGAACCGGGGGAGTTTTTCGGAGTGGTCCCCCACCCGTCCAAGCGAGAAGAGGGGTTTTTCGTTAGCCCCGATCACCCCCGGTCTGCCCACAATGGAGTTTTTCCCTTCCCCTAAGACCGCCAAACCGCGGCAAGCCACTAACGAGTCTCCCTCTCCCATTACAGGACAAGGGACCAGGGAACAAAGAAGCAGTAGCGCCCCCGGGGGGGGTCAGCCCTCATCACGGCCCAAACGCACGTGCAATAAGCCATCTTGGCTGAGAGACTTCGTCTCATCCTAGGGGGGAGGGATGTTGTGTTCCGTAAAGCTGTGCCTTTAACAATGTACCTAGCCATGTGGTAACAATGTAACCTTTCTGTGTGCAACATTATAACCTTCAGCTGTATCAATGTAAACCTGATAAGGGGACGCGAGCTAGTGACCACTAGATGGCAATAGTGAGCGTCCAGCTCTCATGGCTCAGATTCACCTGGATCAGCAGCGCGGGAAGATTCCCGCCACCTCTTCACCTGGACAAGAAGGGCGTGACCTTCTACGACGTCACGCAGGCAGCAACCAATAGTCTGTCGACGAGCCACATTCAAATGTATAGCCAGCTGTATATATTGAGCTACCCATCCGCCATTACCACATGTTCCTCCGGATCATCATGCAATAAACCTGTGTTAAGCCAACCCTTCGGCTGTTTCATTGTCTTTGGTCCCTTACACTAAAATTATACAGCTAAAGAAACTTGAGAAATGTAACTCTTAAGTGTCCAGATCAGTGTTCGCCTCGCAGTCTTTTCAATTAACAGTTAAACTGTTCTGGAAACTAGGACCCTAGTGTTAAAACATATAAAACAATATACAGTAAATTGTTTGACACCTTAACTGTCTCTAGTTACACTATAGATTCATCAAGAAGAGTTACAGCCACACTGTATGACAACATGAAATATTCATACGTACTCAGTTAATTGTTCAGTTAATTGCTAGAATTCAGTCACACCAAGAGCTGCCAGGTCAGTGAATTTCATTGGTAAGGACGAAGTCTGCAACCTTAGGGTAGACACTTTCTGCATGAAAGGTATCATAAATTAATTGAAAAACAGTGGTGGTTTCTTGCAAAGTCACAGAGACAAGCCTTCACTGTGTCATGGGGTGTATGTAACAACATTAAAGTTATTTTGTGTGAGTGAGAAAGACACACAGACACAGTCAGAGAGACAGAAGGCAATGTAGAGACTTGCTTATGAATTTCACATGTGGATTTCAATAGCAGCAACAGCAGATCTACAATACATAAGGAAAATGTGCACAAATAAATAGCAGGTCCTGAACCTCTGAGGCTAACCCCCAAAATCTAGGGATGACAGTGGATCAGCTTCCTATTTCATGAGATTCAAAATTTGAGACTTAGGAAATGGATTCCTACACTGGAACCCAGCCTGAAATCTGGCACCCCTAGGATTTATACATCCACAATGATGGCAACCTTACTGTCGTGATCCTGGAACATAACAATCTAACAACATGGCTTGATATTTAACCTGAGTCTGGGTCAAATTGACCTTGAGGATAGAAAATTTCTAGTAGTGTGGTAAAATGGCCTTCCAATTGGACTAATATGAGAAGGCACCCAGAGAATTTTGCTAGTTTATGGTTTAAACTGATGGTTTAGAACTGTGTTTTTTAAACTGATAATATGCATGATAATACTTTGTTTTGAACTGTAACAACATGTATGATGTGAGGATACTGGTGTAGAAACCGGCAAACCACGGCAGAAATTTTTGCCAAGAGAACCCTATGGACCAGAACAAAAAGCAAAACAAAAGAGGCAAGTTAGATGAAACAGGATGCTTAACACAGATCAAAAGAAGGGGAGAGATGGGAGAGGGGAAAGAGAAACACAGTGTTGCAAAGAACAATACTGCATAGGAACATGGAATGTGAGGTCAATGAACCAAGGAAAACTGGAAGTGGTGAAAAATGAGATGGAAAGAATAAACATTGACATATTGGGAATCAGCGAGCTAAAATGGACAGGGATGGGTGAATTCAACTCGGTAAACCATCACATCTACTACTGTGGTCAAGAAAACTTCAGAAAAAATGGAGTAGCCATAATTGTCAACAAAAGAGTGAGAAAAGCAGTAATGGGATACAATCTCAAAAATGATAGAATGATGTCAGTTAGAATACAAGGCAAACCTTTTAATATAACTGTAATCCAAATATACGCACCAACCACGGGCGCAGATGAAGCCACAGTGGACCAGTTCTATGAGGACCTACAAGACCTCATAGAACAGACACCAAGAAATGATGTCCACATTATCTTGGGAGATTGGAATGCCAAAGTAGGAAATCAAAAAGTAGATGGAATAACAGGCAAGTTTGGTCTTGGAATGCAGAATGAAGCAGGGCTAAGACTGACAGAGTTCTGTCAAGATAACACACTGGTCATAGCAAACGCCCTCTTCCAGCAACACAAGAGGCGACTTTACACATGGACATCACCAGAATGGCCAACATCAAAACCAGATTGATTACATACTCTGCAGCCAAAGATGGAGAACCTCCATACAGTCAGCAAAAACAAGACCTGGAGCAGACTGTGGCTCAGATCACAACCTACTAATAGCAAAATTCAGACTTAAACTAAAGAAAATAGGGAAAACAATCAGGCCAGACAGATATGACCTAGACAACATCCCTAAGGAATACATGGTGGAGGTGAGGAACAGATTTAATGGTTTGGAATTGATAGACAGAGTGCCAGAAGAATTATGGACAGATGTGTGGGACATCATGCAGGAGGCAGCAAGAAAAACCATACCAAAAGAAAAGAAGCATAAGAAAGCAAAGTGGTTGTCTGATGAGACTCTTAAAATAGCAGAGGAAAGAAGGAATGCAAAAGGCAAAGGAGAAAAGAAAAAATACAGTCACTTGAACACAGAATTTCAAAGAAAAGCAAGGAGAGACAAGAAAATCTATTTAAATGAACAGTGCAAAGAAATAGAGGAAAGCAACACAAGAGGCCAGACTAGAGATCTTTTCAAAAAAATTTGGGGAAATCAAGGGAACATTCAAAGCAAAAATGACCATGATAAGGGACAAAGACGGCAAAGAGTTAGCTGATGCAGAAGAGATTAAGAAAAGATGGAAAGAATACACAGAGGAACTTTACAAAAAGGACCTCAACACCGCTGATAATCACAATGAGGAGAACATTGAACTTGAGTCAAACATCCTAGAGAGTGCAGTCAGAAAGGCCCTAAAAAGCACTGCAAACAACAAAGCTAGTGGAGATGATGGTATCCCAGTTGAATTTTTCAAAGCTCTAAAAGATGATGGAATCAAATTACTTCATTTGATATGCCAGCAGATCTGGAAATCAAAACAGTGGCCACAGGATTGGAAAAGATCAGTATACATTCCAATCCCAAAGAAGGGTAGTGCCAAAGAGTGTTCAAATTATCGAACAATTGTGCTCATCCCACACGCTAGGTGATGCTCAAGATAATACAGGATAGACTTCAGCAGCACGTGGAGAGAGAATTGCCAGAGGTGCAGGCAGGTTTCAGAAGAGGCAGGGGGACTAGAGATCACATTGCCAATATACGGTGGATCATGGAGAAAACAAAGGAATATCAGAAACAAGTATACCTCTGCTTTATTGACTACACCAAGGCCTTTGACTGCATGGACACAATAAAATGTGGCAAGTACTTAAAGAAATGGGAATACCAGAACACCTCATATGCCTCATGAGAAATCTGTACAAGAGTCAAGAAGCAACAGTTAGGACAGAACACGGAATGACAGAATGGTTTGGAATAGGAAAAGGAGTAAGACAAGGCTGCATTTTATCACCCTAGCTTTTCAACCTATACACAGAGCACATAAGGCGCAATGCAGGGATGGAGGAATCACAATATGGGATAAAAATTGCTGGGAGAAACATCAACAATTTGAGATATGCAGACGATACCACCCTAATGGCAGAAAGTGAGGAAGATTTAAAGAAACTACTGATTAGGTTGAAAGAAGAGAGTGCAAAAGCTGGCCTGAGACTTAACATCAAGAAAACCAAGATAATGGCAACAGGCCCTATCAGCACCTGGAAAGTAGATGGGGAAGTAGAAGCAGTAATGGATTTTACTTTCTTGGGATCTAGGATCACTGCAGATGGTGACTGCAGCCATGAAATAAAGAGGCGGCTGATTCTAGGGAGACAAGCCATGAGAAACCTGGGGAACATAGTGAAAAGTAGAGACATCACCTTGGAAACAAAAGTCCATATAGTCAAAGCAATGGTATTCACGGTGCGAGAGCTGGATCATTAGGAAAGCTGAGCGCAGAAGAATAGACGCCTTTGAGATGTGGTGTTGGAGGAGAGTTTTGAGAGTACCCTGGATAGCGAGGAGAACAAATTAGTCAATCTTGAAAGAAATCAGTCCTGACTGCTCCTTAGAAGGTCAAATAGTAAAGATGAAGCTGAAGTACTTTGGACACCAAATGAGAAGAGAGGATTCACTTGAGAAAGCCTTCATGGTGGGAAAGGTGGAGAGCAAAAGAAAAAGGGGACGGCCAAGGATGAGATGGCTGGATGGCATTGTGGACGCAGCGGGCACCGAGCTGAGCGGGCTGAGGAGGATGGTGGAGGACAGGGGTACCTGGATATCAATGGTCCATAGGGTCGCAAAGGGTCAGAATCGACTGTGCAACTGAACAACAAATGGTTAAAACTGGGCAAGAGCACAATATTAGTTATCTTTGTGTTCCTCAGGGTGTAACATCTGGGAGAACAGGGAAGAACAGGGAACCATGTGCAATCAGTATGTTTTGATTTGTACATAAGTAATACAGTCTCTACTACAACATCTGAAGAAAGCAAAGAAGTCTTCCAAGGACTGTGTCTAGAGCAACCTGCTTAGTGGGATCTGTTTAGATTACTTGTTCAAGATACTAGAAAAAAGTAGTTGCATGATAAAACTCCTACAAATGGTTACACACATTTGATTGGATTTTATGGGATATTTCATCTATAAGGATTCTTCCAGACTAAAGTGAGGAGGTAAATGGAATTGTTAATCATAAGTAGAGGAGACTCATTGAATCAATGGAATGTATGTAAGTGTTGACTTAGCAAGCGGTCATTGATTCAAGGGGTCAACTTAAGTAGGGACAACATTTGTAAATGATATTAAGGAAAGCCTGTAAATGACATTTAGGAAAGCAAATCTGTTTGGAGAGAAAAATAATTATCAAGAGAGCACAACTATGACTGTAGGTACTTGGCAATGTGTTCTGTCCATTCCTGCAAAACCAAAAGGTGGACTATCACCTTGGGAATCTGATTCCATTTTTCTGTGCCTGAGAAGATCTGTGGTGCCTCTGGATGATGTTTTTATTGTACAATTACAGTGCTTCATTTGTGAAATATAAGGGGAGGTCCAGATACCTTTAATTAGTTTTCCCTGCTTTCTCATTGCTTCTTCAAACCACAGAATGCAAGCGCGGCACCAAAATGGCCGCTGCGCTCTTTGCGGGGCCCCCCCACCGGACGAAGAGCATCCGGGTAGTTAGGGGGCATGGCCAGCACCCTTATAAAAGGGGCGGCCACGAGGCAGCCGAGCTGCCATTTTGCGAAGCGACGGAGAGGAGAAGTTTTTCCCCAATTGCTCCGTCGCTCTTACCTTAGCCGGGAAGCTACTTCGGGCAGCGGTCCTTTTCGTTCCTTTTCTTCGGCTTCCCAGCACTTTCAGGAATGCCTTCCAAAAAGAAGGCATTGGCGAACTCGGTTCGCACTTCGAGGAGGCGCCAGCCGGGTCGGAGGACCGCAACTGCGCCCTCCCAACAGCTCCCTTTGCCGGCGCCCACCGGGACAGGTGGGATGGGGTCGGTTGCCCCATGGCCCGGGACTGGGCGCCCTCAGACCGGCCCGGCGGGGGCCGCGGCCTCTGGCTCTCAATCGGTGGCTCCCGGCTCTGGCCCGGTTTATGCCTCGGGGCCTTCTGCCTCTGCCCCGCAGCTACCTGCGGTGGGCTTTAACCACGGGGGGTGGCTGGGTTCCCTTCCCTGGCAGGGCATGCCTCCGGCCCCCCAAGGGCCGGTACTGGGTTCGTGGCCATATTCGGGACCCGGGGTCCAGAGACCTGACCCGGCGCCTCTTATCAGTGGGCCAGCCGGCCCTATGCCCCCCATCAATGTTGGGGGCTATGTTAATGTGGATGCCCTTTTGGCCCACGTAGCGGCCCTTGAGGCATCTTTGGGGGTGGTTAACCCACCCGGGGCGCTTTTGGGACCCCAGGTCGACCCATCGGCTGCTGGTCATCAGCAGGCGGCCGGACGGGTAGAGCTGCTTGAGGCCCGTGGGTCGGCGTCAGCCGCGGCCTCGCAGCTCCCCGTACAACAGTCGCTGCCGTTCGGTACGGACCAGGCCTCGTCCATGAGCTCGGTTGTGGCCGCGAGCTCCGATGCCCACAGTGGGCCGGAACCCCTGGTAGGGGCGGCCCATGGGGGTGCAGCGGGTGAGTATGTGGTTCAAACTAGTGCACCCACACCATTACCTACATTGGGGGGGCGTCCAGTGGCCGTGGCCCCGTATGGCTGGCGCGGTGGTTCAGCCGCCGCCGGGCCATACGGGTGCGGCACCAGCAATCCAAGGCTCCACTGGGGGCGGCGCCCCCTGTCCCGTTGGGAACTTCCTTGGGGTGGCGGGCTTGGTACAGGCTCCTTTCACCGTGCCCATTGCGGCCTCTGTGCCGTCGTCGGCATTGCCTACGGCGGGGTATTCTTTGCCCCTTGGGGATCATCTTGCCCAGACCACCAAAGAGAAAATTTGGCGGGGGAGTATGTGGACATTTTCTCACTTCTGAATAGAGAACCCACCAAGGAGGAGAGGGAGGGGCAGGATGCGGCAGCCCGGGTGGTGATGGGGTGTGGGCGTTATGCCCGTGCTTCGCCACTGCTCCGGGAGCTGCACTGGTTGCCAGTTTGTCTCCGGGTGCAATTCAAGGTGCTGGTTTTGACCTTTAAAGCCCTATATGGTAGTGGGCTGGGTTACCTAAGAGACCGCATCGCCCTGAGGACGTCTGTCCGTCCAACCAGAGCGGACCGGAGGGGCTCTCTAGTTGTTCCATCAGCCAGAGGGGCCCGCCTCTCTGGCACAAGGAGGAGAGCCTTCTCAGTGTCTGCACCGGCCCTCTGGAACCTCCTGCCAACAGAGCTACGTCTTCGGATGGAATTGCTGCCTTTCAGAAAAGATCTTAAAACCTGGCTGGCGGGTCAAATGTGGGGTGCAGGTGGAAGGGTAACCGCCATTGGGTGGTTGGTGTAGAGGAACTCTTCCCCATGGTGCCTTTGGATCCTGCAACCCTTGTTTTTAGGGGGTGGGTAGTTTTAACTGTTTTAACTGTTTTAACTTGTGTTTTTAACTTTTGTTGTGAACCGCCCTGAGTTGGCTTGGCCGAGTGAGCGGTATATAAATGTGATAATTAAATTAAAATTAAATTAAATTAAAGATAAGGAACAGGCACGTCGTCGTAAGCCGCCACGCACGTGGGCCAACTGGCTGCCAGCGTACCTCATATACATGGCTGTGTACCTCAGGGCCCGGCCGGATCTGGCCATTCCGATGGTCCAGTACTTGGACAACATATACCGGGCGATGGTTGACTTCCCGGGCCCGTCGTGGTTGGCTTACGACGAAGAATTTCGCATGAGAGTGCCCCTACACCCGGAGATGAGGTGGGATGAGCCCTGCCAGAAGCTGTGGCTTCTGTATATGACCCCCACGCGCCCGGCGCCTGGGGAGAGGTACCATTGTGGACATGCGGTCCAACGAGCTGCTCCGGCACAGACACCCTGCCAGGTGGCGGGGCAGGGGGTTCCAGCCCGCCTGCTGTGTTGGACCTTCTCGGCCAATGGTACCTGCAGCAGGAGAAATTGCCGGTATAGGCATGAGTGTCCCTCTTGTGCTGGCCCCCACGCTGCCTCCGCCTGTCCCAGGCCGGGAGGAGCGCGGGGCAGGGGTAGAGGTGGACAGGGGGCGGGCAAGACTGCCGCAGAGGGAGCTGGTCAGGCAAAAGGCCCCCTCACCAATTGATGTGGACATGTTGGAGCGTTGGCTCACGATGTACCCGAGGAGGGCAGACGCAGCTTACCTGCTTGAGGGTTTCCAGCAGGGGTTTCGCATTCCTTTCACGGGGGTCAGGGCTCCTCAAGATGCACCCAACCTTTTGTCACTTAGGGGAAGGGAGGAGGTGGCTGCCTTGAGCATTATTAAGGAGGTGGATGCTGGCAGGGTGGCCGGACCTTTCCCTGCCCCCCCGTTTCCTAACTTAAAAGTTTCCCCCTTGGGGCTAGTGCCCAAAAAGTCGCCGGGTGAGTTCCGCTTAATACATCACTTGTCCTACCCAGCCGGCCGATTGGTCAATGATGCTATCCCGGATGACCTTTGTTCGGTCCGGTATACATCTTTTGACCAGGCTCTGTGCATGGTGCGCTCATGTGGCCAGGGTGCACTGTTGGCTAAGTGCAACATCAAGTCGGCCTTCCGTCTTCTGCCGGTGCACCCGGGCGACTTTGAGTTGCTGGGTTTCAAGTTCCGGGGTGAATATTACTTCAATAAGGCCATGCCTTTTGGTTGTTCCATCTCCTGCTCGGCTTTCGAGCGTTTCAGCACCTTCCTGCAGTGGGCGTTCGTCCGCAGGTCGGGATCTCGGTCTGTAGCCCATTACCTGGATGATTTCTTATTCGGGGGTGAACGGGGCTGGGACACGTGTGCGCGTCTCCTCAATACATTTCAGACGCTAATGATGGAACTTGGTGTCCCTTTAGCACCCGAAAAGACCGAGGGCCCATCTACTGAGCTCACATTCCTGGGGGTGGAGATTGACACGGTAGTGCAAGCATCCAGGTTACCGGCTGATAAGGTGACACGGATCGTTGCACTCATATCCAGCTTGCTGGCTAAACGCAAGGCGTCCCTTCGTGAGCTACAGGTGCTGCATGGCCACCTCAATTTTGCTTGCAGGGTAATCGCACCTGGCAGAGCCTTTGCTCGACGCTTGTGCGACGCCATGATAGGCTTAACCAAGCCCCACCACAGGGTGCGTCTCAACAGGGGCCTTAAGGCGGATATGCTCATTTGGCTCCAGTTCCTGAGGGAGTTCAACGGGGTGTCCTTCTGGAGGTCCGACCTTCTGGCTTCCCCTCGTTTCCAGGTCCAGTCCGATGCATCGGGGTCCCTGGGTTATGGGATGTACTTCAATGGGAAGTGGGCCTACGGCAGATGGCCGCCAGCATGGTCGGGCACAGGTCGCTTGCGCGACCTCACGTATCTGGAATTTTTTCCCATTCTGGGAGCCTTGATGCTATGGGGTGAGGAGTGGGCCAATTCGGTAGTACACTTCTGGTGTGACAATGCGGCAGTTGTCTACATTGTCAACTCACAGACGTCTAAATCTCCCAGGGTCATGGAGTTGGTGCGACAGTTTGTGTTGCGTAGCCTGCGCCTCAATGTGCTGTTCAGGGCTAGGCATGTGCCTGGTGTTAATAATGATATTGCTGACGCTTTGTCCCGTCTGCAGATCTCCCGGTTCCGTGCCTTGGCCCCGGACGCAGAGGAATTTCCCTCGCTGCTCCCGGACGAGATATGGACACTTGGCAAGGAGAGGTGAACCGGGCGATCGGCATGTCGCTGGCGCCCCGCACGCGTAAGGCGTATCACCACGCGTTCATCACTTTTCAGGCCTTTTGTGCCCAGTTTTGACTACCTGAGGCTTGGCCTATCCCAGTCGCCCACATTCTACAATTCATGGTTCACTTGCATGCCCAGGGCCTAGCTCCCCGCACCATAGCATCCAGGCTGTCAGCGTTGGCATTCATGGCCAAAGTAAGGGGTTACGCTGACAGTACCACTGATTTCCGCATACGACATGTTTTGGAGGGGTGGGTGCGGGAGCGTGGGCGTAGCCCGGATGACCGCCACCCAATTTCCCCAGGGGTTCTTACCCACCTAGCGCGGGGCTGGCAGGACCTCTGTTTTGACAGGTATGAGGCCGCCCTGTTTCATGCGGCTACTACGGTGGCCTTTTTTGGAGCGCTCCGCATCAGCGAGCTGGTGATGCTGTCTAAGGCGGATGCAAGTCGTAGGGCACTGGAACTCAACGATGTCTATGTTTGCAATGATTGGGCTCAGTTGAGGATACGCTCCTCTAAAGTTGATCAGCACGGCGTAGACAGTCGAGTACGACTGCTACGATGTTCATTGGCAGACATCTGTCCGGTTGGTGCCCTACAGGAGTTTCTTGCACTGCATGGCACGCACCATGGCCCGTTTTTCTGTCATCAAGATGGGTCTCCCCTTACTAAATTTCAATTTTGGAAGGTGACCGGTAAGGCACTGGCCCGTGTTGGCCTCCCTGGGGCTCGTTACGGCACCCATTCATTTAGGATAGGGGCAGCTTCTACTGCATCTGCTTTTGGGTACTCCGGGGCGGAAATACGCCGCATGGGAAGGTGGGGATCACGATGTTTTCAGTTTTATGTTCGCCCTCTTCAACCGTGAGTACCAGTTTGGTCACTGTATTGTTCTCCCCTCTTTTTCCTTGACAGACCCTGGGTGTCGTATTACACCGGTGGCAGTATGGCTGGTGGGCCACAGCTACGTGCATAGGGCAGCGTCGTACGCTGCGGCGACAGAGTGGGGACCCCGACTGGGACTGGGTGCATCCGCAAGTCTCAGGTGGTATGGTAAGCGCGGCATGTTATGGCGGGAACTGTTGCCATTCCTTTTATCCAGCAGGAATGCTGACCCGCCAGATATTCTGATCATACACCTTGGGGAAAATGATTTGGGACAGGTCACTGGACTATCGCTGAAGCATGCGATTTGCGTTGACCTGGCTTACTTACATTATGTGTGGCCTGCCACAACCCTCATTTGGTCAGACATGGTACCGCGGCATGCTTACAGGGGAGGGTTCGACCTCCAGGCCCTTGATCGAGCTCGTCGCTCGTTGAACAGGGCTGTTGCCCGGTTCCTTCTCGACAAGGGTTGGGGGCACGTCATTAGGCACCCCGCAATCAGCCTACAAAATTATGAGCTTTATTCAGGGGATGGGGTCCATCTGTCGCAGGGAGGTATGGACCTCCTGTTAGGAGATTGGCGAGCAGGCCTGTTGACCGAGCTGACGGTCGGGGGGGGCGTCGAGCCTTTATTGAGCCTCTCCATGTGGCGGGTAGCACTGGTAAGGTAAACATTTATGACCCACAGATATCCGGCAGGTTCGCAGTTGACTGGACAACACTAGACAGGCACAAGTTGATTAAACGTTGTCCGGTCAACGACGAACCAGGCGATGTGATGGCAAGAGCTATGCAGCATGCATCACCCCGTTATTTTACGGATACGCATCAGAGGGTGGGGTCAATAGTTAGGTATTGACTACGGTCAACAATTTGTTTGTTGTCAACAAACAAATGGATACAAATGGATACATTGTAACCAATTGCCATTGGCAATTTTGGGTGGTACCTTACCAGTGTTACTTCGGCCTGCTTGCCTTAAGAATTATAATTGGTTGAATACCAATAGAAATTTATAATTCGGACTAGGGCATGAATCAATAAATGTGGCCCAATGCCGTTATCCACTTTCATCAGTGTCTGAGTCCTTTATTGGGGGGTGCGCCTGCAATGCAAGCGCGGCACCAAAATGGCCGCCGCGCTCTTTGCGCCCCCCCCCACCGGACAAAGAGCATCCAGGTAGTTAGGGGGTGTGGCCAGCACCCTTATAAAAGGGGCGGCCACGAGGCAGCCGAGCTGCCATTTTGCGAAGCGACGGAGAGGAGAAGTTTTTCCCCTCCACCCCCTCCCTAGTTAACAGTGTGATATTTTGGTCGCTTCGGGGCCGGGTGGGAATTTTTGGCTGGGACCTACAATTGGCTCTTGGGTCCTGGCTTTTTTGCTCATCCCACACTGTTGCTATGGTTTGATATAGGGGTTTTCTTTCTGCTGCTGTTGACTTTCATCACATGGGCGGGTAGCACTGGTAAGGTAAACATTTATGACCCACAGGTATCCGGCAGTTTCGCAATTGACTGGACAACACTAGACAGGCACAAGTTGATTAAACGTTGTCCGGTCAATGACGAACCAGGCGATGGGGTGATGGCAAGAGCTATGCAGCATGCATCACCCCGTTATTTTACGGATACGCGTCAGAGGGTGGGGTCAATAGTTAGGTATTGACTACTGTCAACAATTTGTTTGTTGTCAACAAACAAATTGATACAAATGGATACATTGTAACCAATTGCCGTTGGCAATTTTGGGTGGTACCTTACCAGTGTTACTTCGGCCTGCTTGCCTTAAGAATTATAATTGGTTGAATACCAATAGAAATTTATAATTCGGACTAGGGCATGAATCAATAAATGTGGCCCAATGCCGTTATCCACTTTCATCAGTGTCTGAGTCCTTTATTGGGGGGTGCGCCTGCAATGTTTGTGGTGAACAAAACAAGATGGCATAGCAAGGCAATGATTTTTAAGTGTAAAAGAGAACACAAAAGCAACCATGTAGACTGAAACTCAGACTCCAAAGTCCAAAATCCATGTTTGGGTGACACATTTATTAAGACAGCTTTTTAAACTGTTCGCAGACTTTCTTCATCAGGCATGGTATTACAAAAGAGGGTGGTGAAAATGATGAAGAAAAGGAAGAGCAAAGGCAATCAAACAACAGGCCACATTTTAATGTACTTGCAGCCCCATTCTGTTCCAGTTATGATGGAGAGAGGGGAAACTGAAGCTACTGAAACTACTCTCAGATTATCTACTGCTGGCATTGAATTGTAGCAGGAAGTAACATCCCTTCAGGTCAAGAGCAAAGAACAGAATTTTAGAGGCATGTGATAGGAGAACACTCATTTTGGAAATGCACTTACAGTAGACCCTCACAATATGACGTTGCTTGGTTCCCCAAGTAGCGTCGCTATAGGGGAAACGTCATTGTGCAGTTTTCAATGGTAGCTGCGGCATCTAGTGGCAAAAACTGTCATTATCTGCACAACAACGTTTTAAAAAAGTCATTAATCCACACAATGATGTTTTTTTTGTCATTGTGCGGATAGTCACGTGGCGAGTGATGACGTGTCGGTAAGCAGAAATGATGCTATTCAAATGCGTTGATAATCGAGGGCCCACTGTAATTCATTTTGTCCTAGAAAGAGAGAACTCCCCTAATCCATACTCTTTCCAAAAAGATTAGGTTAAAGGACTGATCACCAAGATAATCCAAATCTACAGCAAGATGGAATCTACATTCCAGAGGCATGAGTTCCTTTGTGCATGCTTTTTAAACTGCTTATAGGGGAATGTGTTGTGCTAGTTCATTAATCTCCATATCAGAAACAAAGGTAGCCCCATATAGAGAGCATTACAGTAGTCAATCTGCAAGATTACCAATGAGTGGGTCAAGATTATGAGAGACCGTCTGTCCAAGTAGGAGCATAACTGCACAATCTGCCAGAACTGGGGGGAAAGCAGCTTTGGACACCACCGCTATCTGTTGTTCAAATGAGAGTAGTGGGTCCATAATGAGCCCCAGGTTGTGGACCTGGTCCCTAGAAGTAAGAGTAGTTCCACCCAGGGTAGGGACCAGAACCGCCCAGTCAGTCGGTGGCCTCTTTTCTTTCTTTATTCATGCCAGAGGCACCACAAAGCATATAATATCATACAAAGCTAAAACCAACATATAAAACAAACATGAACTAGATGACATCTGCCCAATATCGAGCCACATCAACAGCATTTCCTCATGCCAACATAAGGTCCTCCTCAGTGCACGTTGAGGGACATTGTGTGCATTGTATCATATGAGCGATAGTTTATTCTTCTCCACATTCACACAGGCTACCATCTACAGGGAAACCCCACTTTCTCAGATTAGCCCTTGATCTTCCTACCCCTGCACACAGTCTGTTTAAAGCTTTCCACACAGGCCATGGTTTTTCTTGGCCAGGCGGTAGAGAATCGTGTGGTTCTGCCCAGTTATCTGATAGCTCCTTGCTCACCTTCTATAGTTCTAAGGTGGTTTGTGGGGGCTGGTTGTTCAAAAGTTGTGAGGAAGCTATGCCTTCTTTTCAGTCTCTGCTTTGGTGGTTGGTGATCAAATAGCAGGTGTGTTTCCAAGGATCTTGCTTTGACCCACTCTTTCTGAGCAGAACTTTCTTGGTGGAATTTTGGTGGAGGCATGCCAGCTAAATAACATACTTTTTCTAATGGGGTTGGTTTTAGGCATCCTGTGACCAATCTCACTGTTTCATTTAGGGCCACATCCTGTTGTTTAAGCTGACTGTCATTACTTTTACCTAATGAAACTACAATCCGGACTTTAGCAGAGACTTTAACAAGGAACAACTATCTCTAGGCTATATTGAACCTTTAACCAGCCCATGGAATACACCAGTTTTTGCAGTATGCAAAAAATTCTGGCAAATGGAGACTTTTGCATGACCTTAAAAAGGTCAATAAAAGAATCCAACACATGGGACCACTTCATCATCCACCTGCTTTTCATGCGTTGATCTGTACCACACTAGACTAGCATACTCTCCTGCAGAGTAACATAAAGCTAGCGCCAAAGTTCTTAATGTGTGTGGTTGGGCACCCCAACTTGTGCCTGTTATTTTCTTCAGAATATTGTTCCTTGCAAAAACCTTCTGTTTGTTATTTCGGCAGTGGGTCTTGAAGGTGAGAGTTCAATCCATGGTAACTCCCAGGTAAGCACCTCTTTTGAGCAGAAATGACTACAAAGAGATGACCTCTCAAACACCAAAACCTCCAACTTGTCAGGGTTCAGCTTCAGCTTGTTATCTTTTGTCCACTCCATTTATTCAGTTCAGACACTTGTCAAGATGTCAGACCGCATCAACTGCAGTCGATGAAAAGGAGAGATAGAATTGGGTGTCATCCGCATATTGGAGACACCGAACCCCAAATCTCCTAATGACCCCTCCCAGCGGCTTCATGTAGATTATAAACAATAACAGGGAGATGATAGAGCCCTGTGGAACACTCCATTGGATGGTACATGGAGCCGAAACAAACTCCCCAAGTTGAACTCTCTGGATTCACTCACCAAGGA
Source organism: Bradypodion pumilum (assembly GCA_035047305.1). Lineage (NCBI taxonomy): Eukaryota > Metazoa > Chordata > Lepidosauria > Squamata > Chamaeleonidae > Bradypodion > Bradypodion pumilum. The sequence goes on from JAWDJD010000003.1 coordinate 262,801,611, forward strand.
AGGAGCGGAACCACTGTAGTACAGTGTCCCAGATTCCCAGCCCTGATAAGCGTCCCAGGAGCATACCATGGTTGGCGGTATCAAAAGCTGCTGAGAGGTCCTGAAGCGCCAGGAGAGATGAAGATCCCCTGTCCACTTCGTGGAGAAGGTTATCTTGCAGTGTGACCAATGAGGTCTCAGTGTCATGGTGAGGCCTAAACCCGACTGAAAAGAAACTTGCAATGTTTCTTTGATGTCCAAATTCTAATGTATTACCTTTTAAACCTATGGACTGCAGTGGCTCAAGTGACTAAGACACTGACTGGATGGCGGGAGGTCAGCCGTTCAATTCCAGAGTACTGCAGGAGGATGGAATGAGCTCCCGTCTTTGTCCCAGCTCCTGCCAACCTAGCAGTTCGAAAGCAAGAAATTGCAAGTAGATAAATGACCACTTCGGTGGGAAAGGTCACAGCCTTCTGTGCACTCCGGTGTCTAGTCATGCCTGCCACATGACCACGAAAACATCTGCAGAAGCAGACAGTGCTGGCTCTTTGACTTTGAAACGGAGATGATCACAGAACCCTAGAGTCAAATATGACTGGCTTTCGAGCAAGGGAAACCTTTACCTTTACCTTTTAAACCTACAAAATAGTTGGAAAATGAAACCATGGAGAAATAGATAAAGAAACTAGAGTTTAGAAGTGAGCTCTACTTTTAAAACCCCCAAAAACACATAGTTTACTGTTTAGAAGAACATTTAAATGTATTTAAAATTTTTGGTTTATTATGATGGACTAAGTGCAGTTCGAACTAAAAGCTGCTCGTGAAGCGAAAGCCATTGCATTTACATAAGAACATAAGAACAGCCTTGCTGGAACAGGCCACAGCCCATCCAGTCCAGCATTCTGTCTCACACAGTGGCTCACCATTTCCTTCAGGGTATTCCCAAGGAGATGCCTTCACCTGCTTAGGGTTCCCTGGAAATGGCATTGAGAGATATCCTGCCTATCTCTCCAACCCGGAGGTTGCTCTTAGGTATCCATAATTATAGCCATTGATACACTTGTCCTCCATGAACTTGTCTAATCCTTTCTTGAAGCTGTCAAGACTGACAGCTGTCACCACTTCTTCTGGCAGGGAGTTCCATAGACTAGTGATCCTCTGGGTGAAAAAGTACTTTCTCTTATTTGTTTGAGAACTAGCACCCAAAGGTTTCATGGAGTGCCCCCTAGTTCTAGTGTTATGCGATAGGGAAAACAGTTTTTCCTTATCTACTTTGTCCACACCGTGCATGATTTTATAAACTTCAATCAGGTCACCTCTTAGACGCCGTCGTTCAAGAGTGAAGAGGCCCAACCGTTGCAGCCTCAGATGGTAAGGAAGGTGTTCCAGTCCCCTAATCATTCTGGTTGCCCTCCTCTGCACTTTTTCCAACTCCATAATATCCTTCTGGAGGTATGGCGACCAGAATTGAACACAGTATTCCAGATGGGGCCTCACCATAGATTTATAAAGAGGCAAAATGACACTTGCTGACTTATTTTCTATACCCTTCCTAATGATCCCTAGCATTGAGTTTTCTTTTTTCACTGCTGAGGCACACTGGATTGACACCTTCATTGAGTTGTCCACCAGGACACCAAGGTCCCTTTATTTTTAGTCAAGTCCGCAACTAACTGGCACAGCAAGTATTTAATATAATGGACTGCAGGACACAGACAAACTACCTCTACTGTGGGCAGAGCAATGTTATTTCATGTTTTTGCTGTCAGTGTTTGCTTTACACCTTTCCTTCAAACTGGCTGATTATATAATAGCTTTTTGGCCTTCATGCCATCCAAATGTGTTCTCTCCTTTTAATCTGAATGCTAGGATGAGTAGTATTTTGCCACGGCTGCCATGGCATAATGATGTTAGGGGAATGCTACTATTTTAAAGTGTTGACATTTAAAACAAACCACATGTGTGGTATTTTTTTTTAAACAGGAGCCAAGGATAGGTCTTAAAAGTTTCCTTGGGTTCTCCCCTCCTTTTAAAAAGTGTTAGTTTAAATAATAAAAAAATCCCACATCTAATGAAAATACTTTTCCACTCCCTTTTCCAAACTGTTGTTAAAAAAGGAAAGTCAAATCATTGGACAAATATTTCATGTTCATTAAAAATGTTTTTTTCCATAAAGTCAATATGAAAAAAATGGGGTTTTGAGAGATTTAGGCAACTGTGCTCTTGTTGGGTTTTAGCAGCAGAAATGAGTGTGAAAATAAGTAGGCAATAACTGTAAACCACATCAAACAATAAATTCAATTTATCCAAATGGGATTAAGTTCTGAGTAGATGTATAAATGGTAATATTCTTGAACGTGTTAGAATGGGATTTATTTCACTGCTGTGACTCTTTCCTCAAAATCCAGTTTCCATTCCTCCTACATGTTAAATATCCCTAATGCTAATTTTACCCGCAAGATATTATTTTTGGAAGCAAAAAAGGTGCTACCATGTTCCATCTAAAAGTAATGTTGTAAGAGGCTAACAAAATAACATTTTCCCACATGATGAGTAATATTTACTCATTGTTTTAAGTTTTTACTACTGGGGTATAAAATCCAAAATCCAGTCACCGTTTCCAATTAAACTGCACCCAATTGTAATCAGTTTAAATTAAAGAATTGTTAACTCATCAAAGCCCTGTTGACAGGTCTACTTTATTATAGACTAAGAACTGGGTTTACCCATTGAATTTAAAACTGAGAGCCCAAGATTATAATAATTGTTTAATTTTCTTTCCATGGCCAATTCTTTTTTTAAAAAATCGGTTCACCTTAAATCTATGATTTAATATCCCTTTAATTTGTTGTGAATTAATGTTTGTACAATATTTCTGATGCTCCCACTCTACCTGGGCATCTTGGCAGCTGCTTTCTTTGATGCCTGTTGCCATCTTAGGTTTCTTCGCATGCACGTTCATGTGCACACGCACACACGCAGGCAGGCACATTCTCTCTCTTTCCCTGGTGAATTCTCAAGCAATAACCACAGAAATAATAGTTACAACAGGCATCGCTTTCAGTAGATTCCCCATTTTCTCTTGCTTCATCCTCTCTCTCTCTCTCTCTCTCTTTTTTTTTTTGCTAAGAGTGAATATGTGCTTTTAAAAACTTAGAAACTGAATAAAGTATACTTTATTCTTGTGATCCTTTCCCAAAAAAAACCTTCTATTAAAAAAAAAGAAATGTATTTTATAATTTTAAAAAAATGCTTCTGTGGTTATATTTTGATCTCAGGCATGCTACTCATATAACCCAGAGTTACTTAAAATGATTAATGTTTGCTAACAAAATCAACAAATTATATTTCCTAATTTTAACATTAAAGTGTGTCTGTGAGTGAATGTGTATATGAGAGAGAGTGAAAGAGAAAGAGAGAGTATGTGAGAAAAAGAGAGATAGAGTTCTGCAGAAGAATTTTTTCCCAAGCATTTTCAATGTTTATTTTTTGTTGGCTGACTCTTATTAAACTGGGTTTTATAAAATTTCTTTCCATTATTAATATGTTTAATTTTCCCCACCTCCCTCTGCTACCATACCATTTCAATAGCACTATAAAATGGCAGAAAAACATTATGATACAATATGTCTACAACTGAATCATAGTTCTACTAATGCGTGGTTTGGAACTACAGCTGGATTATTTATCGACTGAAGGGGGAATGCAGCAACAATTCTTCAGTTAATTCATTTTTAAATTTCTTTTAAAGCATTTATTAAAGGGCAGAGAGATAAAGAAGACAAAAATAGAATGAAACTAGAATACTGCTTTTTAAAAAGAAAAACTATTAAATAAAAAGAACAATAAAGAAGGTGGATTCACCTCTTCTTATCTCAATTTATATCAGGGGTTTCCAACCTTTTCAAGCCGGGGGCCAGGTCATGCTCTCTCAGTCAGCTTCGAGGGCCAGACAGCCATTTTGCTCTGCCTGCATGATGTGGGTGGCCATTTTGTCCCAACAGCTTCAAAGGGGTAGCCATTTTGTTTCTCAAATGCCCTTGGAGGGTGGGGGCATATGAAATGTGCCATGGGCCAGATGTGGCCCCACGGGCCTTAGTTTGGGAACCCTTAGTTTATATCAAGTCAATTTGCTAATTTGTAATAAATGTTGGAATTATATCCCACAACTGAACTATCTACAGTAATACCTCATACAACATGGGGAAGCGGGAGCGAGACTCCGACGCGGCAGGTCTTCTTATGGGCCATGCCGGCCGCCTTACAGCTAAGACCAGTCTCGCTCCCATCTTCCCGCTCACAACCAAGGGATGCTTCCCCTGGTGAGAGCGGGGAGGCGGGAGCGAGACTGGTCTCAGCTGTAAGGCGGCCGGCGTGGCCCATAAGAAGACTTGTTGCATCAGAGTCTCGCTCCCACCTCTCCGCTCACAACCAAGGGAAGCATCCGGTTGGTGTTGCGTCTCCGATGGCTCCTGTTGTGTTCTAACAGTGTAACCTTCTACATGTGATAACAATGTATCTGAACCAATGTAACCTTGCCTACGAGTAACAATGTAACCTTCAGCTGATCACTATAAACCCTGTAATAGGACGCGAGCTAATGACCACCAGCTGGCAGCAGCGAGCGTCCAAGCTCTCTTGGTTCAAACCCATCAAAGGCCACAGCGCGGGAAGTTTCCCGCCGCTACCTACACCTGGACAAGAAGGGCGTGACCAGCCATGACGTCACGCGGGCAGTAGCCAATGGGCTATCGTGGAGCCACATTCAAATACGTTACTACCATATATATAGAGCTGTTCGTCCGCCATTACCTCATGTTCCCTCTGTCCACCATGCAATAAACCTGAGTTAACCCAGCCCTTGGCTGTTTCCTGTGTCTTGACTCTCATACACTAAACTGGCGACGAAGGTGGGATCATGGATTCCCAAGGAGCCAGGGCACAGAGCGGGTTCAACATTACCAAACCGCAAGACTGGGAGCTTTTTGAGATGGACTTCCAGGCGGCACTGGTGGAACTCAAAGTCAAAGAAGACGACGAGGAAAGGAAGAGGGCCATCCTCACCCGCATGCTTGGGATGGAGACCAAGCGAACGCTGGTGGGCATTATTGCGCCGAAGAAGATGGGTGAGTTCAAAGCCGATGACATCATGAAACTGCTGCGTGAGCGTTTCCGACCCTCGAGGGCAATGTTTCCCGCTCGGAGCGCGTTTTGGAGGCGAGTTCAAGCGCCGGACGAGTCGGTAGAAGCCTTCGTAACAGCTATGAGAGTAGCCGCCACCCCCTGCAGATGGGACCACTTTCTGGAGATGGCCCTCAGGGACGGAGTTCTGTGTGGCCTGAAGGACAAGGAAGTGCAGCGCAGCCTGATGAACAAGGAGCCACCACCCACACTGACAGAGGTTGTAGAGGCCGCGGAAGCCGCGGAATCCACGAATGCTGGAGTAGATGAGATGCACAAGTGGCGTGAGTGGCGTCCGAGGGCCGGCAAAGCGGAAAACTCGTTGCACGGAAAGTCCGGACAGTCGGTGCACGCAACCCGACGGACCTCGAAGTCGTCTTCGGAAAGCAGCGACGGCGAGGAGGTCCAGAAGGTCCGAAGGGGAGGGCGCCGTTGCGATGGGTGCGGAGCGGCCCATGAGCGCGTGAGGTGCCCATTCAGAAAAACCGAGTGCTACAACTGCGGCCATCGGGGGCACATCGCCAAGGCGTGCAGGAAAGGGAAAGAGGGCCGGAGACAGTCACAAGACCGTTCGGCCAGACCGGACCGTCCAGCGAGGTCCAAAGATGGCGCCCGGACCACGAGGAAGCAGGACGGCGTGGGCCGCATCTCGGACGACAGCGAGGGCGACGCTCCTGTGTTCAGCGTGTCTGCGGGACAGCCCCATTACTTCGTTGAGGTACTAGTACAAGGGACCCCTATTAGGATGGAAATTGACTCGGGGTCCTCCTATTCTATAATTCCCCAGAGAGAGTTCTTGAAAATCGACCCCCACGTGCGGCCCAAACTTAAAGCGTTGAGGGCCACACTACGGGACGTACAGGGGAACAGCATTCCAGTGTTGGGGGTCGGGACATTCCGGGTTCGTTTTAAGAGACATTCTGCGGAACTTCCCCTAGTGGTGCTAAAAGGGGGGAGTTGTAGCCTCCTCGGGACGCAATGGTTTCAGCCTTTAGGTTTGTTCATAGGGGGGGTGCATGCCGTAGGCGTGGACCCAATACAAGCGGTGTGCGACGCACACCCCGCCATTTTTAAAAGTGGACTGGGAAAGTTCAAGGGACCCCCTGTAGCCTTCGACCTAGACCCGGAGGTCCGCCCGATAAGACTCAAACCGCGCAGGGTGCCGTTCGCACTAAAGGACAAAATAGAGGCGGAACTGGACAAACTGGTGGGTCAGGGGATTCTTGTTCCTGTGGATTCCGCGGAGTGGGAGACTCCAATTGTAACAGCACTGAAGGCTAACGGGGAGGTGCGCATTTGCGCTGATTATAAGTGTACAATTAACAAGGCGATCCGCCCTAATGCATACCCGGTGCCAGTGGTCAGCCACCTCCTGGCCAGGCTGAATGGGGGAAAGTGTTTCGCTAAGCTCGATTTAGCACAGGCCTACCAGCAACTCCCTGTAACCCCCGCCACAGCGGCGGCACAAACAATAGTTACACATAAGGGGGCGTTCCAGGTGTCGCGTTTACAGTTCGGCGTGAACTCGGCACCTGGCCTTTTTCAGTCGCTCGTGGAACGCCTCCTGAAGGGGCTGGAGGGGGTGTTGCCATATTTTGATGACGTGTTGATAACGGGGGGGAGTAAGGCCGAGCTGGCACATAGATTGGATAAAGTTCTGACCGTGTTCGAGAAAGCGGGGCTGCGACTGAGAAAAGACAAATGTGTATTTTTCGAAACAGAGGTTGAGTTTTTAGGGTTCCGTGTCACGCCCGAGGGAATTAGGCCGTCCAAATCTAAGGTAGCCGCCATCAAGAAAGCTCCTCGCCCCACATCCAAAACCGAACTACAGTCATTTCTGGGGCTTCTCAATTTCTACCATACCTTCCTTCCACGGAAGGCGTCTGTTGCCGAGCCGCTCCATCAGTTACTTAAAAAAGAGGAAAAATGGCTGTGGGGTGACAAGCAAGAGAGGGCGTTCACAGAGTTAAAGCAACTCCTAACATCCAAGGCAATCCTGACTCATTTCGATCCCAAACGGCCAGTAGTTTTAGTCTGCGACGCGTCCCCGGTGGGGGTGGGGGCGGTACTTTGCCACGTGTTGAACGACGGAAGGGAGGCCCCGATAGCGTTTTATTCAAGGTCCCTGTCCCAAGCAGAGCGGAATTACGCACAGACCGACAGGGAGGCATTAGCGATAGTAGCGGGAACCAAAAAATTTCACGATTTTCTGTATGGTCGCCCGTTCAAGATCGTGACTGATCACAAGCCCCTGTTAGGAATCTTCACTGCAAATAAGCCCACGCCACAGATCCTGTCCCCGAGGATGCTGCGGTGGGCTATTTTTCTTAACACATACCAACATGAGTTGGAATACCGGCCCGGGAAGGAGATCAGCCATGCTGACGCGCTCTCACGGTCTCCGTTGCCCTTGTCGGACGATCAGAAGGCAGGGGTAGGAAGAGACCGCCAGGTATTGCTAATAGAGGTCTTAGATTCACCCCCAATAGTACCGGCCGACATTGCCAAGGCGACGGGAAAGGATAGAACACTGGAGAAAGTATGCTCGTGGGTACAGAAGGGGTGGCCGGCGTCATCCCCAAGCATGGAATTCGACCCATTTTTTCGAAAACGAATAGAATTGTCATTAGAGAGGGGGTGCCTCTTGTGGGGCCAACGGGTGGTGGTCCCTACGTCCCTGCGACCGAAGGTGCTAAAGCTGCTGCACGTCAGCCACCCGGGAATCGTCCGTTCCAAGGCACTGGCCCGGAGTTATTTCTGGTGGCCCCAGCTGGACGCCGACATAGAGCATATGATTGGCACTTGTGAGGCATGTCAGGGCTCCCGACCGGAGGTAGCCCGTCTCCCGCATAGGGAATGGGACGCAGCAAGGGGACCGTGGTCCAGGGTGCACGTAGATTTTGCTGGCCCGTTCCGAGGAACCATTTTTCTCCTGGTAGTGGATGCGTACTCAAAGTGGCTGGAGGTCATTCCGGTAAAGAGCACATCCTCCGCCACTACCATTGGCCAGCTAAGGAGGGTCTTTTCCACGTTCGGTTTACCCGACACTCTGGTCAGCGATAACGCTAGCTGTTTCACGTCCGCTGAGTTCGCGGCATTCATGGAGGCAAATGCAATTCGGCACGTCACATCCGCGCCGTTTCACCCGGCCACGAATGGCCAAGTGGAACGGTTGGTGCGCACAACAAAAGATGCGCTGCGGCGCATGGGCTCGGGGGATCTAAATCACCAAGTCTGTCAATTTCTATTAGCGTACAGAGTGACCCCCTTAGCGTCCGGATACTCGCCGGCTGAGCTGCTGATGCGGAGGAAACTGACCACGATCTTGTCCAGGTTAGACCCGACGAGGGTCGAGGACAAAGGGAAGAACATAGGTTTAGCGGTCTCGAAAGGTTTCGGCGTAGGCGATCCTGTACACTGTAGGAACTATGCCAACGCAGGCCCAGTCTGGGTGCCAGGGACGATAGTAGAACAGACGGGACCAGTGTCGTACCGGGTGGAAACGAACACCGGTCTCCTCTGGAGGAGGCACGCTGACCAACTGCGGCGCCGAGTGAGTGAGGGACCGATCAGTGGGGCTCAGCAACCGGATTCAGCGATAGGGTTCTCCCCCACCCGTTTAGCCCAAGGGGGAGACAGAGAAGGACACCAGTCCGAAGCCAGGGGGGAAAGCAGTGATCCCGACTCATATCCTTTTGACACGCCAGCTCTATCCGAGCCCGGGGAGGGGGAAAAGGAGCTTGCGGCCGCCGCTGCCGCTTCCCCCAAATTCGATTACGATTTTAATTTTGCTAGCCGGGGGGGTTTTTTGGAGTGTTCCCCCACCCATCCAAGCGAGAAGAGGGGTTTTTCGTTAGCCCCCAGTGCCCCCGGTTCTTCCCAAACAAAGCACACACCGCCCAACAAAGCCGCAGAGCCGCGGCAAGCTACTAACAAGTCATCCTCTCCGATTACAGGGCAGGAAGCCAGGGAGCAAGGAGGAGGGAGCGAAGCCGGGGCAGGGCAGCCCGCGCCGAGACCCCAGCGTGTTCGAAATAAGCCATCTTGGCTGAGAGACATCGTCTCATCCTAGGGGGGAGGAGTGTTGTGTTCTAACAGTGTAACCTTCTACATGTGATAACAATGTATCTGAACCAATGTAACCTTGCCTACGAGTAACAATGTAACCTTCAGCTGATCACTATAAACCCTGTAATAGGACGCGAGCTAATGACCACCAGCTGGCAGCAGCGAGCGTCCAAGCTCTCTTGGTTCAAACCCATCAAAGGCCACAGCGCGGGAAGTTTCCCGCCGCTACCTACACCTGGACAAGAAGGGCGTGACCAGCCATGATGTCACGCGGGCAGTAGCCAATGGGCTATCGTGGAGCCACATTCAAATACGTTACTACCATATATAGAGAGCTGTTCGTCCGCCATTACCTCATGTTCCCTCTGTCCACCATGCAATAAACCTGAGTTAACCCAGCCCTTGGCTGTTTCCTGTGTCTTGACTCTCATACACTAAAGCTCCGACATGGCAGGTCTTCTTATGGGTGCCTTACAGCTGAGACCAGTCTCGCTCCCGCCTCCCCGCTCACAACAAGAAGACCTGCCACGCCAGAGCCGCAACACCCACCGGACCCGTCCCTTGGTTGTGAGCGGGGAGGTGGGAGCAAGACTGGTCTCAGCTGTGAGGCGGTCGGCGTGGCCCTTGAAAAGACCTGCCACATCGGAGCCACCAGACGCTTCCCCTGGTGAGAGCGGGGAGGTGGGAGCGAGACTGGCCTTCTTATGGGCCGCACCGGCCGCCTTACAGCTAAGGCCAGCCTCTCGCTCCCGTCTCCCCGCTCTCACCTATGGGAACAACGTTATACAAAGCATCGGTGGCAATAATTTGGACGTTGTATGAGGCATTGCGGATAGGATTTTGCATGCCTCATACAACGTCGGAATTCATACAACGTCCTAACTTGTGGAACCAAGTTTGGACGTTGTATGAGGTATTACTGTATATGTATTGCTTTTATGTTGTGTGCCATTCTGGGTGTCTTCAGAAAAGAGAAGAGAATGCTGTATCAATCAATGACTCTTTTGGAAATGCTTTGGCTGGAATACCTCTTGAACTGGACTACTTTGGGTTCTACAATTGTTAAAACAGACATTATTCCTCCAAAAATCTCTGAAGCAAGAGAACTATGGCATGTACTATCATGACAGTTTTAGTCTGATTTGTTTTCATATGCTAAATCAACCCTATCAGGCAACAAGATTTAAAAATTGGGAAGATTTTTTAATGGAGGGTTTGAACAGAATGAGCTATTCTCATCTTGGACCACTTGACTTGATATGAAGATGATTTTTTTACCATCTACTAGTTTGAAGGCTAGGTAAGAACTGCCAAACTAAGGGGATTGGCAGTATTTACAACCAGAACATTTGCTGGTATCTAAATATGGTCTAGTAGCACTGAGTGCCTCAGAGTCGCCTGCACTCTAGGAAATGCTACTATGTTAGTTTACGAAGAGAAACTCACATTATTTATCTATAAATATTTGTTGTGAATTAATAATTATGATACACAAGGTCTTAAGAATGAATGGAACAGAGAAATGCCACTATGTTTTGCCTAAGCAATGGAAGGTTGTGTTAGCTAGGATATCTGATGTTGATCCCAAGCTACAATTTATCTGGCAAAAAATCTTATGTTTTCCAAAATTAGCTGCCCACTTTCTGGAGCTAAACCATTCATCATTGTTAATAAACATGCCACAACTTTACTGTTACCAGAAGACTCATGTTACAATATTGGAAAAATAAATGTCCGCCCCCTGTAATTCAGTAGATAGAGAACCTTATAATGCTATTGACATATGAATGTACTTTGGCCACCAAACGAGAAGAGAGGACTCACTGGAGAAGTCCCAGATGCTAGGAAAGATTGAAAGCAAAAGGAAAAGGGGACAGCAGAGGATGAAATGGTTAGACAGCATTGTTGACACAGTGGGCATAGATCTGGGTGTGGGAATGTATCTGTTTTCTGTCTGGCTGTCTCTGACACATTGTGTAAACAAAAGTCCTCTTTGTCTGCATGAGAGATAACACTGGATTTTGGGCATACGTAGAATATGAGAAGATTTCTCCCTTCTTTCTCCTTATTTGGGCTCTGACATTCTTATTGGCTCTGTGCCTTAAGTTTTGTTTCTGTTAAGTTTCGTTTCTGAGATACTCTGCTTGAATAAAGAGAAGCCATGATTATTCCTTTGTTCAGCCAAAAGACCAGTGTGTGTGTTTGCTTTTCTCTCCATCTCTGTTTCCCTTCTTACTCCGTCTAATGAAGCTGGACTCCGTTAGACTTTTTAACTCTCTCTCTTAAAAGATCTGGGGCTATAAACTGCTGCTAATGAGGCTGAATGATTATCTTTACATGAATCAAATTCCTACAAGTGGCGCTCCGTGGGAGACATTGAACTACAATGAGAGAGCCTTCTTTGAACTCTGCTTCAGCAATTAGCACCTCATAATTGGCGACCAGGGACAAGGTCTTCACTCGCTTCGACCAGAGGAAAGGTCATAAATCAAGTGCTTGAGAATTACAACTAGGTGAGTGGAAAAGTGGAAAACACAATTTAATTATGGGGTGCGTATTGACTTCGCAAGGGAATGAACTTTGTAAAGATATCTCAGATCTTTTGCATATGAATGGACGAAAGGCTGATGAGAAGCAAATACAACAGCTGGTCAAAGCTATAGAAAAAAACTGTCATTGGGTTAAATATGATGAATGTTTGAACTTAAAACAGTGGAATCAGGTGGGGAAAGAATTGCAAAAGCATGAGAGAATTTTTGTATCAGTACAATTTACGTGGGAGGAAGTCAGAAACTGCCTTCAAAGACTTACTCCAAGAAATATGTTATTCTCTCAGAGACTGGATGGCCCCCTCCCACAGCTTCTGCCTCCAGCCAAGGGAGGGGGTCCAACTGCCCCTCCATCAGATGAGAGACAACAGCATAAGCCCCCTGATGGGGATGGGGGTGGAAAAGAAGATGGGACATTATATCCTGCCTTGCAGCAATCAAGCACTTTTAGCCCTACAAAAACACTGTTCTCTGCTGCTTTAACTGCAGCTGTGCTGGATGTGGAATCTCTTGAGATATACCCAGTGATAAGGGGGGCTCCGGCTGTTGGCAATGCAGCGGCAGTCCCAGATAGATATGAAACCCTCCATTACAAATATCTGAAGGAACTAAAAGTCAGCATACGTGACTATGGGGCTAATGCACCTTTTACTAAAGCTCTGTTGGAAGCCATTGCTTCTCAAAAATTGCTACCAGTTGATTGGAAACAGATGATTAAAGCACTCCTGCCCCCTGCAGAAGCCATGCTCTGCTTGCAAGAGTGGAGGGATATGGCTTGGGAGGTAAATCGCACATGCCCTGCACTCACAATGGATATGTTATGTGGGGAGGGAAATTTTGCCAATCCCACACAGCAGTTGGCACTCACTGATGCCCAGTTGGGAGATATTGCACAGATAGTCATGCGTGCCTGGAATAAGATTCCTTCCAAAGGGGATAGCTCCGTTGCTGGGTTTGCAGCAATTAGGCAGGGCCCTAAAGAGGATTACACTGAGTTCATAAACAGACTCATGACTGCCCTCAGCCGCCAGGTGGAAAATGTTCCGGCACGGGAAATGCTCATGAAACAACTGGCTTTTGAAAATGCCAATGAGGATTGTAAGGGGGCTCTGTCAGCTGTTTATGCTCGACCAGGCACATCGATAGCAGACATGATGAAAGTTTGTCAAAATGTGGGGACTCACAGTTACAAGGCTCAACTTCTGGCAGCTGCAGTTCAGTTGCCCACAACTCAGGCTCAAAACAAACGTTGTTTTGGCTGTGGAAAGGAAGGACATTTTAAAGCACAATGTCGCTTCTCTCAAAAGCAGGCAGCACGCCCTTCAAGGAAGTGTCCCATTTGCCAGAAGGGGTACCATTGGGCCAATCAGTGCCGCTCAAATCCTAATGCCAACCCCTCAGCTGCTCAGCACAAAGACTCTGACTTTTCTCCACAGCAGCAGGGAAATGGGAGTGCGGGCCAGGCTCGGGGCCAGGCAAAATAATAGGGCTACCAGAGGTCAGTGAGGAAGCAATACCGGAGGTTTTGGAAGAAGATATGGAACTTGCCCAAGAAATGATTTCACGATATAGAAAAAACCATCCTTTAAAAGAAGGGCTTTTATTGAGGTTATCCAAGGACTGTACTTTTACTATGCCAGGGTGTGTGGAGGCTCTTCCCACACTGGTTGATGATGTTATTCCCCTGGGCATGGTGGGCATTGTTCTTCCTTGCCCAGACGTCTTACCCGCTTCTGTACACATTGCAGCAGGGTCAGTTACATTGGGTCACCAAGAAATTGTCATCCCTGCATCAGCCATGCAACATCTCACCCTGCCTAAGGGACAACCTGTAGGACGCCTTCATCTGCTCCCACTAGGGACCACTGCAACTCCATCCCAGGAGGCGACTGTAACAGCAGCTATGGCGGTGATACAAATCACCGAGGATAGACCGACCCGCTCTCTGATTATGGGTGGACGTTCAGTGTCTGGATTGATCGATACAGGAGCCGATATTTCAGTGGTGGCAAAAAAAGATTGGCCAACTGGATGGGCCGTCCGCCCCTGTAGGGAAGTTTTTGGGGTGGGCGGGTACGAGCCAGCACAGCAGAGTGTTCATCCAATCGTCTTTGAGACCTCAGGGGGAACAAAAGTTTCTCTTCACCCCCTGATTATGGATATTCCTATTACTCTGTGGGGCCGGGATCTCCTGGCTAAAACAGGGTGTACCTTGCAGACAAATTTTTGATACGGGCCTCCCCTGCAGCGCCGTTGCATGCACTTCCACTACAATGGAAAAACACCCCGCCAGTGTGGACGGATCAATGGCCGCTCTCAAGAGAAAAGCTCCAGGCGGCGGAGGCCCTTGTACAGGAGCAATTAAATCTAGGACATATTCAGACAACCACTAGTCCTTGGAACTCTCCAATTTTGTGGTGAAAAAGAAGTCTGGAAAATGGCGATTGTTGCATGATTTGAGAAAAGTTAATGAGCACATCTTGCCAATGGGACCTCTACAATCTGGACTTCCTAATCCGAACATGATTCCTGAAGATCATCAACTCATGGTCATAGATTTGAAGGACTGTTTTTATACAATCTTGCTAGCGCCACAAGACAGAGAAAAATTTGCATTTACATTGCCAGTATACAATAATGAACATCCTACTCAACGGTTTGAATGGTGTGTCTTGCCTATGGGTATGGCCAACTCGCCGACTCTATGCCAACATTTTGTGAACATGGCTTTGGAACCTTTCAGGCAACGTCATCCAGAGGTTAAAGTCTATCATTACACAGATGACATTTTATTGCATGGTCCACAAGTCACGGAGAAACACCTGCAGGACCTAGCAGACATTTTGCAACAAGCAGGCTTGATCATAGCTCCTGAAAAAGTGCAGCGGATGTATCCATTCCAATATCTGGGACATAGGCTCTCAGCTACCGCTTCAATTCTGCTGTTGCCAACGATAGCTATTCCAGAGCAGTTCACTCTTGTACAATTGCAACAATTGCTAGGGAACATAAATTGGGCTCGTCCTTTCTTGGCCCTGAGCACGGAGGAACTGTCACCACTCTTCGCTGCTCTTTCTGGACACACTTCTCCAGCGGACATCATTCCCTGCACAACGGAGATGCGTACAGCTCTTCAACGCCTCAACGAAAAGCTGCATACCATCGCTGTGGATCGGGTGCCCTCAGGCACCATTGCGCTGGCATGCGCTCTTCTTCCCACACCGAGGCTGCCCACTGCGGTTTTGTTTGCACCTGTCAATGCTCAGAAGGTGGGCATCGTGGAATGGCTACACTTGGCGCACACTCCCTCGAAAAACTGTTATCGCCTGCCTGATGCAATTGCTGATCTTTTCCTTAAATGCCGTACTAGGGCAAAGCATTTGACTGGCTATGACGTTGACTTTGTTTGTTTTCCTTTTTCGCAGGATCAGCTAACCGCCTTGCTACAGCATTCTGAGGCATTTCAGGTGGCCATGGCGGACTTTGTGGGACAAGTTAAATTTAACCCCCCCAAGGATAAGCGGTTTACCCTGCTGAATCTCACTTCTTACTCCCTGTCATCCTCGCTTTGCATGCAACCTATCTTGCATGCCGTTACTCTTTTCTCGGATGGCTCCCCCTCCCGTGGAGTCCTTACATGGCAGGGTCTTACTGGGGAATGGGAGGTTGTTTTTACAGGACCTCAAGCATCGGCCCAGCGGTCGGAACTGGCAGCGGTCATACTTGCTTTCTCTACGTTTTCTGATGTGCCTTTTAACCTGATTGTGGATACTCAATATGTTTACCGCCTTGTTTTTACTTTAGCTCAAGCTTATTTGTCTCCATCGATGGATAGGGATCTTTTTGCTTTATTCCAACAGCTTCAAGGTTTTCTTTCCAACCGTACGGTCCCATTCTTCATTGCCCACATACGCTCTCACACAAGGATCCCAGGTTATTTGACGGAGGGCAATGCATGAGCAGATTCTGCTCTCTGGGACACTGCTGAGGTTTTTTCTTTCTTTGACAACCCCATTGATAGTCATGCAATGTTTCATCAATCTGCTAAGGTTTTGCATAAACGATTTTCCATTCCTATGTCACAGGCTAGAGACATTGTGTCATCCTGTGCTTCCTGTACAAAGTCTCCTATATTCCTGCCATTTGATGCTGTTAATCCTCGAGGAACAGAAGCCAATCAGCTATGGCAGATGGATGTCACGCAAGTACCTGCTTTGGCTCCGCTTTCTAAGTTACATGTGACTGTTGATACCTTCTCTGGATTTATATGGGCTACACCCTTACGGGGTGAAACATCCAGACATGTTATACAACATTGCATTCATTCGTTTGCGGTAATGGGTAAACCTAAAAGCCTTAAGACAGACAATGGGTCATCATATGTTTCTTCTGCCTTTCAGGACTTTTGCCGTCAGTGGGACATTAAGCTAACCCATGGAATACCCTATAACTCGACTGGACAGGCGATTGTTGAAAGAGCCCACCTGACATTCAAAAATTTGTTACACAAGCAAGTGGGAGATAGAGGGGTTCCTGTGGCTGAAATACCTACAGCTGTTGCTAAAGTACTGTATACTCTTAATTTTCTTCTTGCTCCCCATAACAGGTCACACTCTCCAGTCGAATTGCATTTCAGGACCGAGGAGTGTCTTCCTAAGCCATTGGTCATTTATCGGCAGCAGCCGGATCCTGAGTGGAAGGGTCCTGTACCTCTAATCACCTGGGGACGAGGATACGCAGCGGTTTCTACAACCTCAGGACCTGTGTGGATTCCTGCTCGAGCGATCCGCCCATGGAGAGAGAAGAAGGTTACTCAGCTCCAGGATGGTGGTTCACCAGTAGACTAAATTTGCTGACATTTGTTCTTTTCTTTCTTACTGTGCTTCCAGCTGTGAGAACAATACCTCATGGGGGCAACCCCAACTTCTGGCTTCGTCATGCTAACTATATGTTTGAGGTTCATGGTAAGAATGCAACGTTATACTATGAGCATCCACTGGCAGTGTCTCAAATGGCCTTTCTTCCGGCATTGTTCAACATGCCTGAGTTGGTTATTGGACCATGTTGCAACATGTTGATAGGTCTACACTCTTCTCTAATCCCCCAGAACAATTTAACAACACCCGCTGGCGAAGCATGACATTCAAGAAATACACTAAAGGACTTTGTTTCTGCTGTCATAGTTCTGGAGTCTGGAATAGTAAATGGAAGTACTGGACTCAAGCACAAAGGGTTTTGCGGAGTGTAGGCAATTATACGGGTTGTGATGATTATTTTTGGTTATGGGGTAGTTATAACAGTTCTTATAAGCTTAATTATACCTTGTTTAACACTACTATTGAAGATATATATGATGTGTTTCCTATGTTTACTCCTGATTATTCTGCTATAGATAGTGGTTCAATTTGCAATGGATGGCAAATCAAGGATCCCAACATGTGGTTCTTTTTTAATAGAGTTGCCACGAATTTCCATCCAGGACAATATCAATGTGCAGCATTGGGTTATTTTACCTTACCCGTACAAGTGCAAATGCCGCTTCGGGCAGATGCACGGCGCCGGAGAGCTGCTGCCGGCCCGATGGGTTCTGGTTGCAATGATGAAGTGATATTGCTTAATTATTTATATTTTGTATTGTATTTTTGCATATTCTGATGTTTTGATTGTATTAATTGTGTATTGCCTTTTGTAGTTTATTGTATATTTTGCTCTGTTGTATTTATATATGTTGTATTTATATATGTTGTAAGCCGCTTTGAGTGGCACTTGTGTCAGGAAAGCGGGATAGAAATTAAACTTTATTATTATATTATTATTATTATTAATCGATGTTCAGCTTTCTGATGGTAGCTCCTGGGGGAGAGCTATAGGGAGTGCTATCATTGGAGCACTCACATTGGGATCATACCCAGGTGTCATTTCCCAGGAGAATAGAAGGTCCATTTTGGGACTCACCTGTAGGCTGGAGAAGTCAATCAATGCCACAGGGAGGGTCATACGGGATCTTCAAATGGAAATCACTGAGCTTCATCAAGACCAAATGCAGGACAGACTGGCCATAGATTACCTGTTAGCAAAATCCAGAGGATTTTGTAAACTGGTCGGGAACCAGGGATGTCGGGTAAAATTCCAGGATCTGAATAATACTATTGAGAAAGAACTTCAGAATTTACAGGAGAGCATTACTAACAATGTACGCACTGATGTTAATCTCTTTAATTGGGTGACTTCTTGGTTGCCTGATTTATCTGTCCTTAGACAAGTTTTCTTTTATGGGTTCATTATTATTATTACTGCAGGACGGAAATGAGCTCCCGTCTTCATCCCAGCTCCTGCCAACCTAGCAGTTCGAAAGCAAGAAATTGCAAGTAGATAAATAGGGACCACTTCGGTGGGAAGGTAACGGCGTTCCGTGCGCTCCGGTGTCTAGTCATGCCTGCCACATGACCACGGAAACGTCTGCAGAAGCAGACAGCGCTGGCTCTTCGGCTTAGAAACAGAGATGAGCACTGCACCCTAGAGTCGGATACGACTAGCTTTCGAGCAAGGGAAACCTTTACCTTTACCTTTACCTATTATTATCTGCCTTATATCTTTGTGTTTTTGCATTAATTGTATTCCTAACCTTATTTCTATGTGTAACGCATGTCCACTGCGTAGAAGGGAGACATCGGGTTTTGCACGACGGCAATTGTACTCAATGAGGTATCATCCTCCGGAAAAAGGTACCAGGAGTCAGGAGGGGTACGATGTCCAGGAGGACAGTGATGATGTATATGGAGGAGTAGTTATGGAGTATGATGACATGCAGGGGTATGATTAGCCGTCCCTCTCTCAAATTTAAATGAAAAAGGAGGACATGTGGGAATGTATCTGTTTTCTGTCTGGCTGTCTCTGACACATTGTGTAAACAAAAGTCATCTTTGTCTGCATGAGAGATAACACTGGATTTTGGGCATGCGTAGAATATGAGAAGATTTCTCCCTTCTTTCTCCTTATTTGGGCTCTGACATTCTTATTGGCTCTGTGCCTTAAGTTTTGTTTCTGTTAAGTTTCGTTTCTGAGATACTCTGCTTGAATAAAGAGAAGCCATGATTATTCCTTTGTTCAGCCAAAAGACCAGTGTGTGTGTTTGCTTTTCTCTCCATCTCTGTTTCCCTTCTTACTCCGTCTAATGAAGCTGGACTCCGTTAGACTTTTTAACTCTCTCTCTTAAAAGATCTGGGGCTATAAACTGCTGCTAATGAGGCTGAATGATTATCTTTACATGAATCAAATTCCTACATCTGGGCAGATTCCGGATGATAGCAGATGACAGAGGAGCCTGGCGTGCTGTGGTCCATGGGGTTGCAAAGGGTCAGACTCGATTGTGTGACTGAACAATAACAAAGTTGTATTATGCTTCATTGTCAGCTGTGGTGTTTCTTCGTTTGTTCTTAAATTTTAACTAATAAAATATTTGGGAAAAATTAAAAATAACTTTGAAATGTATGTCAATAACCACAGGCAGGATATAATTTATCAGTTGCTCAGTCAGGTGCTTGTTCATATAACCCAACCAAGACAAATAGATAGCTTTGAACCTGCAAGCAGCCCATAGGAATATTTCTTTCCATGTAGTCCTCATACTTAAACACATTTCCAAAAAATCACGGTTCTCAGATACTATGGCAATTTCAAAATAGAGTGCCAACAAACATGGTCAGTGGGTAGAGAATAGAAGTGCAGAGACTTTGTTTTCTGACTAGAACGTTTTGGTGTCTTGCACGGAAGACAAAGAAGGAGTCGCAGTGAGGACTAACACAGGTTTATTGGTTGATGATCAGGATGAACATGTGGTAATGGCGGAGGTACAGCTCATTATATACTGGGGGAACATACATTTGAATCTTGTTGCACGGTAGCTTATTGGCTGCTACCGGCGTGACGTCATTCTACGTCACGCCCATCTTCTCCAGGTGATCCTTGCGCAGGAAGGATTCCCGCGGCTGCCGGTGATTTGGGGAATGTGAACCATGTGAGCTGAACGCTCGCAGCTGCCCTCTATAGGCAGCTTACTCGCGTTCCTTAACAGCAGAGCTACATTGTAATTATGGTCAGGTTACATTCATACGTTTCTTAAGGCAACATTGTACATACATAACACCCCTCTTCCCTAGGATGGGACGAAGTCCCTCAACCATTGTGGCTTGCCGCACGTGCGTCTGGGGTGCGCGGCCGCTTGACTTAACACAGGGGAGCCGGAGGCTCCTGGTTCCGCAGAGTCCTGTCCTACAACGGAAAGTGGGGACTCATTAGTGGTTCGGTGGGGACTCTGCGACAACCTTGCATTGGGGGACGGGAATGGAATGAATAGTTGGGACGTTAACCCCTGCCTACTGCTTGGGGAGCTTGGGGTTCCCCCCAGTACGAACCTCGGGACTGACGAGGAGGCCCTCGTGGTCCCGCCACCCCGTGTTTCCTGTCCGGGCGTTCTAGAGGCTGAGGTGGGCGAATTCTCCCCTGCTGCCTGTCTCGGGGGTGTCTGTCTCCGGGGGGCTGGAGTTATGGTATATTCTAAAACAAAAGGGCTGGGGGGACTGGAGGTACCAGGGGCTGAACTGAAACCCCTCTTCTCGCTAGGACGGGTGGGGGACCACTCCGCTACACCCCCTGGTACCGTAAATCATAATCATAGTCATAATCAAACCCATCCATCTCTCTCAAAGTATCCTCCTCTGTGGTTGACAACCCAGGATATGCATTTGTATCGGCGGATGCCACCGTGTCTCCCCCTTGGGTAATGCGGGTGGGGGAGGACCCTAACGCTGATTCCCCTTCACTGGTGACTCGCCTTCTGAGTTGGTCGGCGTGCCTTCTCCAGAGTAGACCCGAGCTCGTCTCGACCCTGTAGGATACTGGCCCCATCTGCTCAATGATTGTCCCTGGTACCCACGCTGGCCCTGAGGCCGCGTAGTTCCTGCAGTGAACCGGGTCCCCTGCCGATAAACTTTTGGAGCTCTCTCCCCCTATGTTTATATTTCTTCCTTCATCCTCCACCCTGGACGGATCCATCCGGTCAAAAAGTGTTACCGGATGCCTCCTCATGAGGAGTTTGGCTGGGGAAAATCCTGAAGCTAAGGGGGTTGTCCTGTAGCAGATGAGGAACTGACACAGATGAAGGTTCAACTCACCGGGACCCATGCGCCGCACTGCGTCTTTCGTAGTGCGCACTTGGCGCTCTACCTGACCATTTGTGGCGGGGTGAAACGGGGCAGCGGTAATGTGCCTGATGGCGTTCCGCTCAATAAACGTCTTGAACTCTGCAGACGTGAAGGTACTAGCGTTATCGCTAACAAGGACGTCTGGCAGGCTGAAACAGGCAAAAAGCTTGCGCAACTGTTTAATGGTTGCCGCAGAGGAGGGATTACCTCCAACCACTTGGAGTAGGAGTCGACTACCAGCAGAAACGTGATCCCGCGGAAAGGGCCAGCAAAGTCAACATGAATCCGGGACCATGGCCCGCGGGCCGTGTCCCATTCCCTATGGGGTAACCGGGACTCCTCAGGCCGAGAGCTCTGGCAGCTCTCACACGTGCCCACTAAACGTTCTATATCCGCGTCTATCTGGGGCCACCAAAAGAAACTCCTGGCCAGAGCCTTGGAGCACACGATCCCGGGGTGACTGGTATGCAGTAGCTTCAGTACCTTGGCCCTCAGCTTCTCTGGGATAACTACCCGCTGGCCCCAGAGTAAGCAGCCCCTTTCCAGAGAAAGCTCTACTCTACGCCTGACGAATGGCTTGAACTGTTCCTCGGGGGGAGTAGTGGGCCATCCTTTCCTCACCCAGGAACTAACTTGGGCCAGTATCTTGTTGGCCGCCGTGGCCTTGGCGAGGTCGGCCGGGAGAATGGGGGGTGAGTCGAGAGACTTGATCAGCAGGACTTGGTGGTCCTGCTCTACCTCGCATGTGGGGTCCCCTACACTTGGGAGGGGAGATCGGGACAGCGCGTCCGCATGGGAGATCTCCTTCCCTGGGCGATAGACCAGCTCGTACTGGTAGGCGTTGAGGAAGATGGCTCAACGCAGCATCCTGGGGGATAGAATTTGCGGTGTGGGTTTGCCGGTAGTGAAGATCCCCAGAAGTGGCTTGTGATCCGTCACTACCGTAAACTCGCGGCCGTATAAAAAGTCGTGGAACTTTTTCGTTCCTGCGATGATGGCCAGGGCCTCCCTATCAGTTTGCGCGTAATTGCGCTCGGCCTTCGAGAGGGACCTTGAGTAGTACGCTATCGGGGCCTCCCACCCGCTCTCCAACACGTGGCATAGAACCGCCCCCACCCCCACTGGGGACGCATCACAGACTAGAACTACTCATCTCCTAGGGTCAAAGTGGGTCAGGACAGCACTCGAGGATAGAAGTGCCTTCAGCTCCCTGAAAGCTTTCTCTTGCCTATCTCCCCACCGCCAAACCGCCTCTTTCTTCAATAGTGCATGCAGCGGCTCAGCAACGGATGCCTTCCTAGGCAGGAAGGAATGGTAAAAATTTAAGAGCCCTAGAAATGACTGCAGCTCCGGTTTCGCGGTGGGGCGAGGGGCGTTTTGCACAGCCGCAACCTTGGACTCGGAGGGCTTGATGCCTTCCGGGGTTACCTTGAACCCGAGGAACTCAACCTCCCTCGCAAAGAAGACACATTTGTCCCGTCTCAGTCGGAGGCCCGCCTTCTCAAATATTGAAAGGACTCTGTCTAGCCTTTGCGCTAGTTCTGATTCGCCCCCCGCTGTTATTAACACATCGTCGAAATATGGGAGGATGCCTGGAAGCCCCTTTAAAAGGCGTTCCATGAGGGACTGGAAAATTCCGGGGGCCGAATTCACGCCGAACTGAAGGCGCGTTACCTTAAATGCCCCCTTGTGCGTTATGATCGTTTGCGCAGCAGCAGCAGCCGGGGTTACAGAGAGCTGCTGATATGCCTGCGCCAGATCTAGCTTGGCAAAACACCTCCCCCCATGTAGCGTGGCCAGTAAATGGCTGACCACTGGTACCGGATATGCATTTGGCCGAATGGCCTTATTGATCGTACATTTATAGTCCGCACAAATCCTGACCTCCCTGTTTGATTTAAGAGCCGTAACAATCGGCGTTTCCCACTCCGCCGAATCAACTGGGACCAAAATCCCCTGCCCCACCAATTTGTCCAGTTCCGCCTCGATCTTGTCCTTGAGGGCGAAAGGCACTCTTCTTGGCTTGAGGCGTATGGGTCGGATTTCTGGATCCAAGTCAAAGGAGACTGGGGGCCCCTTGTAAGTCCCGAGCCCCTTCTTGAAAACATCCGGGTGTGCGTTGCACACGTCCCGCATTGGGTCAGTCTCTATGGCGTTAATGCCGGACAGTTCGATTCCCAGGGGGGCGAACCACTGCGTTCCCAAAAGGCAGCATCTCCCCCCCTTGAGGACCACTAGGGGCAGTTTCTCGGAGTAATTCTTGAACTTCACCTTGAAGTTCCCCACCCCCAACACTGGGATCCCATTTCCCTGCACGTCCCGTAGGTGTGACTTCATTGCCCGCAGCTTGGGCCGCGCCTCTGGGGGAATGCGCATAAACTCTTTTTGGGACAGGATGGAATAAGATGACCCCGAGTCTATCTCCATCCTCACTGGGAGCCCCTGTAACTGTACCTCTACGAAAAAATGCCGGTGCTCCAGGCCCACGCGGTTCACGCCTTCCTCGCTGTCGTTGGCTGAGACCTTCCTGGTGCCGGCCGCCTTCCGTTGGTGCGTCTGGGAACGGCCCGAGACGCCCTTGCCCTTGACTCACCTGCGCCTGCACACTCGGGCGATGTGCCCCTTTCGGCCGCAGTTGTGACACTCGGCTTTTCGGAACGGACACCTCGTGCGGTCGTGGGACGCCCCACAACCGTCGCAGCGGCGGTCTTGCCGTTCACGGGTCTGCCGCTTCTCTCCTCGTTTCTTGACCCACTGGACATCGTCGTCCTTGCTGGAGCAGGGGTCTGCCGTCATGGACGACTCCTCGGATGCCGTTGGTCTGCCAGCGGGCGGCTTGGGGGCCTGCCAGGCCACTTTCTCTGGTGTCCGCTGGGCCGCCTGCACTGGTGACTTGGCCCTTTCGGATGTGGCCTCTCGGGACTTGAACACTCTGACCCCGCTCCTGGCCGCTTCGGCCGCTTGGGCCTCCCGCAGTACCTCGTTGAACGTGAGGCGGTAGTCGCGGGTCATGAGCTTCCGCTGAAGCTCCTCATCCCTCAGACCACACAGCATGCGGTCTCGGAGGGCCTGGTCCAGGTCGTCCCACTGACAGTGCACCGCTGCAAGCCTGAGGGCCGCCGCGTAGGCGGACACGGATTCGCCCGGTCGCTGGTCTCACCTGTGGAACGCGACCGGGCTGGGAAGATCGACACAGGAGGCTGGAAATGCTCACCCAACAGCTCCAGGATGCGGTCGATGGGCACCACGTCCACCTTCCGGTGGGCCACCAGGTTCATCAGGATACACAGCGTGGCCGGCCCCACCTGGGCCAGGAAGTAGGAGCGCATTTTCGCGTCGACGTCGACGCCCGCGGCTTCCATCTCGTGCCGAAACTGGCACTCGTAGAGCTCCCATTGTTCGGGCTCGCTGACATTGAACTGGTAAGGCTTGACTTTGGGATTCGCCATTATCCCATCCTCGTCGCCAATTTGGTGTCTTGCACGGAAGACAAAGAAGGAGTCGCAGTGAGGACTAACACAGGTTTATTGGTTGATGATCAGGATGAACATGTGGTAATGGCGGAGGTACAGCTCATTATATACTGGGGGAACATACATTTGAATCTTGTTGCACGGTAGCTTATTGGCTGCTACCGGCGTGACGTCATTCTGCGCCATGCCCATCTTCTCCAGGTGATCCTTGCACGGGAAGGATTCCCGCGGCTGCCGGTGATTTGGGGAATGTGAACCATGTGAGCTGAACGCTCGCAGCTGCCCTCTATAGGCAGCTTACTCGCGTTCCTTAACAGCAGAGCTACATTGTAATTATGGTCAGGTTACATTCATACGTTTCTTAAGGCAACATGGTACATACATAACAAATGTCTAGAATTTCCTAAGCAGCAAAAACTGCATAAGAATTCGGGAATTCTAGTCTAAAAAGACAACACTGTATACCTCTGGTAGGGAAGATGTGTCTGGATGGATCTAAGCATCGATGTCCTTCGCTGGAACAAAATATGGCATTCTCCCTGATCCATCCTAATTTGATATTCTTTAACATCCTATTGTCAGTACCACATTTTGGTGGTTAATGGGTAGATTGTATTATTAGTACAGTAAAACCCCGACTTACAAATGCCCTGAGTTACATAAAATTCGACTTGCATAATGATTTTGTGCTAAAACCATGTCCCGATTTACACAATTTCCTATGGGTTTGCTTCAAGTTACATAAAGATTCTTTTTCCTAAGTGTTTGCTTTGAGCTACGTAAAAAATTATTTTCCTATGGGTTTGCTTCAATTTACATAAGAATTTCATTTTTCCTATGGGTTTGCTTCGAGTTACGTAAAAAAACAATTTAAGCAAAAGCCTACGGAACGGACTTTTTTCCCGTAAGTAGGGGGTTTACTGTAGTTTAAAAACTACAGTTAGCCATCAATTCATAAGTATCATTAATAGATTCTGCTCCATCCCCGAATTGTTTCTGCAGACAGTCTTGATTTCAGGTTGAGGCAAACTGTGGTGAAGTGATTTCTGTCCTCTCTGAACATTCACTGAGTGGAGAAAACAGCAGTCTGCAAAGAGTGTCTTTGCAAGATTGCAAGAAGTGGTCCTCATCCTACCAAGAGTCTAGATTATTATCTTTTCATGTTCCTAACAGCTGCTTTTAATGCCACTTGCTGCCACTTTTAACTGTGCCAAAGTTCTTTTCGAACTGCACTTCGGGGACAGGGGAAGCTTTAAAAACATGAGAAAACAGTCTACCATTCTGTTAGATATGATGATTGAACAGTTGACCTGTGGCACCAAGATAGGTAGATCTCACCCCAGCTCTACCTCTTTGTATGAAAGGTCTGCCTCTTTGGTATTTTTCCATGAGTACATGATCTGAGGTCCAAACTAGCATCTTTCCTTGAACAGCTCTTTCATTTATTTTCAAGGATCCTTTCATTCTTGCAACTCCTCAGAAACCTCAGATAAAACCCTCTCCCAAAGAAACAAAACAGAAAAGGTTGCCATTTTCCATTCCCCTGCCTACAATTCCCCCTCTTCTAACATGAATGCCCACAAAGATGAAGTTGTGCCATTTCACCTCCTGCTGGTCCTTCTCCACTTTCCCCTCTAATGCAAGTGTAAGCACAGTAGCACCAAAGACATTCAAACACAGACAGCTTTCTGTTGTTGTTTGTGGCTATACTTGGTTCTCCCAGGAAATCAGGGTCTGAGCTTTCCATGAATGGATTAATGAGAGAAGTAGGACATCTTGGAGGCTTTACTAAGTGTCTCTCTCCTCTTCCTCCTCCTCGTCTTGAATCAAGAATCCAAAATGAGCAGTATTAGAGCTACCAACACCATGTTAAGCCCTGACATATAACAACCAAAGCAGCAATAGCAACAACATCAGTTCTGTTTAAAACTTTGAATGACCTACTCTATATTGAGAGAGAGAAAGTGAAGAAGACCTAAAACACCTCTTGATGAGGGTGAAATAGGAGAATGCCAAAGTTGTCTTGAAACTCAACATTTTTAAAAAAATAACAAAATCATGACATTCAGTCCCTCACTTCCTGGCAAATAGAAAGACAAGAAATGGAAGCAGTGACAGATAGTGAGTGCAGCCATGAAATAAAAGGTGCTTACTCCTTGGGAGACAAGCTATGGCAAACCTAGGCAGCAAAATCCTTGGAAGGACAGATACTGAAGCTGAAGCTCAAATGCTTTGCCACCAAATGAGAAGAGAGGACTCACTGGAGAAGGCCCTGATTCTAGGAAAGATAGGAAAAAGGAGAAGGGGTGGCAGAGGATGAAACTCAACATTTAAAAAACAAAACAAAATCATGGCATCCAGTCCCTCACTTCCTGGCAAATAGAAAGGCAAGAAATGGAAGCAGTGACAGATAGTGAGTGCAGCCATGAAATAAAAAGATTCTCACTCCTTGGGAGACAAGCTATGGTAAACCTAGGCAGCATAATAAAAAGTAGAGACAACACCCTGCTGACAAAAATCACATAGTTGAAGCAATAAGAACATAAGAACATAAGAACAGCCTTGCTGGAACAGGCCACAGCCCATCCAGTCCAGCATTCTGTCTCACACAGTGGCTCACCATTTCCTTCAGGGTATTCCCAAGCAGATGCCTTCACCTGCTTAGGATTCCCTGGAAATGATATTGAGAGATATCCTGCCTATCTCTCCAACCCGGAGGTTGTCCTTAAGTATCCATAATTATAGCCATTGATACTCTTGTCCTCCATGAACTTGTCTAATCCTTTCTTAAAGCTGTCAAGACTGACAGCTGTCACCACTTCTTCTGGCAGGGAGTTCCATAGACCAGTAATCCTCTGGGTGAAAAAATACTTTCTCTTATTTGTTTGAGAACTAGTACCCAAAAGTTTCATCGAGTGTCCCCTAGTTCTAGTGTTATGCGATAGGGAAAACAGTTTTTCCTTATCTACTTTGTCCACACCGTGCATGATTTTATAAACTTCAATCAGGTCACCTCTTAGACGTCGTCGTTCAAGAGTGAAGAGGCCCAACCGTTGCAGCCTCAGATGGTAAGGAAGGTGTTCCAGTCCCCTAATCATTCTGGTTGCCCTCCTCTGCACTTTTTCCAGCTCCATAATATCCTTCTGGAGGTATGGCGACCAGAACTGTACACAGTATTCCAGATGGGGCCTCACCATAGATTTATAAAGAGGCAAAATGACACTTGCTGACTTATTTTCTATACCATTCCTAATGATCCCTAGCATTGAGTTTGCTTTTTTCACTGCTGAGGCACACTGGGTTGACACCTTCATTGAGTTGTCCACCAGGACACCAAGGTCCCTTTCCTGGTTTGTCGCAGAGAGTTCAGACCCCATCAGTTTATAAATGTAATTGGGGTTCTTTGCCCCAACATGCACAACTCTGCACTTACTAATGTTGAAACTCATTTGCCACTGTTTTGCCCACTCCCCCAGTGTCGAGAGATCCCTCTGAAGCTCCTCACAATCTCTCACAGTTTTCACTACCCTGTATAATTTAGTGTCGTCAGCAAATTTGGCTACCTTGCTTTTTACTCCTACCTCTAGATCATTTATGAAGAGGTTGAAAAGCAGGGGTCCCAGTACTGAACCTTGGGGGACCCCACTCTTTACTTCCCTCCACTTGGAGAAGTGTCCATTTAGTGCTACCCTCTGTTTCCTGTCCCTTAGCCAGTTGCTGATCCAGGACAAGACCTGTCCCTTTATTCCATGACTGGTAAGTTTATTCAAGAGCCTTTGGTGTGGGACCTTGTCAAAAGCCTTCTGAAAGTCCAGATAAACAATGTCAACTGGATCCCCCTTATCCACATGCTTGTTGACACTCTCAAAAAATTCCAACAGATTAGTGAGGCATGATTTGCCCTTGCAAAAACCATGTTGGCTCTCCTTTAGCAGCGCCTTCTCTTCTATGTGCCTATTAATTCTATCTTTTAGGATGGTTTCCATCACTTTACCTGGGACACATGTCAAACTGACAGGTCGGTAATTTCCTGGATCACCCCTGGATCCTTTTTTGAAAATTGGTGTTACATTCACTACCTTCCAGTCATCAGGCACAAAGCCTGATTTGAGGGAAAGATTATATATTTTGGCTAGGAGATCAGCAATTTCATCTTTAAGTTCCCTGAGAACTCGTGGATGGATTCCATCTGGTCCTGGTGATTTGTTAGTGTTTAGCTTAACAAGACATGCAAGGACCTCCTCCCTGGTTATTTCTATCTGGCTTAATTCTTCGGTTTCCCTCCCTACGAAGATAGGCTCTCTCAATGGTCTTCCCAGTATCAATATATGGCTGTGAGAGCTGGACCATAAGGAAGCCTGAGTGCAGAAGAATAGACACCTTCAAACTGTGGTGCTGGAGAAGACTTTTGAGTGTCCCCTGGACTGCAAGGAGATCAAACCAGTCAATCCTAAAGAAAATCCTTGGAAGGACAGATGCTGAAGCTGAAGCTGAAATGCTTTGTCACCAAATGAGAAGAGAGTACAAACTGGAGGAGGCCCTGATTCTAGGAAAGATTGAAGGGGAAAGGAGAAGGGGTGGAAGAGGATGAGAATCTTGGCAGACTCTGGAGGATGACGGATGACAGAAGAGCTTGGTGTGTTTTGGTCCATGGTTTGCAAAGGGTTAGACTCGACTATGCGACTGAACAACAACATGATGACTCTTTGGCTTTAGCAAGTGCACTGTTTATCTGCTGGACACCAGACACCACTGGGACAGAATGAATTTGCTGTGATAGGAGAAAGGATCAAGCCAAAAGAGGTATGGAAATCAAGATGTTAAATTGAGTACTTTTCTTTAATATTCTGAATTCTTTTGCAAGTTCTTTAGAATATTTTGCTTACACTTTCCATGCCTTCAAAAGGTCAAAGACACACCTACAGCAAAAACTTCCTGAACAGAGACAAGTTGTGTTCAGCTACAAATCCATTTCAATGGTTTACTGTATGTCACACATTGTAAAACATTTCTGTTGGGAGTGGGAAGCCATCCATTTCATGGTTTGGGGGTGGGGAGAGATTATTTTTTATGGAGCTAAACGTTTACATTTTCCACTGACACTTTCCTTTTTTCTTTGGTTCAGACTCACTACTTTGTGAATGTTACTTTTTCAGCACCTTGAGGAAATTGCAAAAAAACTGGAATGTTTGTTATCGCTTTCCAATTTTTTGGCATACCCAGAAGAAAAGAAAGCCATGATTCAGCTCCTAGCTGTAGTGCCATCTGCCAGGCTCACCTCTGCTGTTAGACAGTCTGCAGTGGCTGATTAGAGATATAAAGAAAGGTCAGAAAATTATTATATATTTAGTTTATTTTAACTATTGGGGATAGAGAGAGGAGGAGCCTATGGGACCTGTTGCTTCTGGTGTCAGAATGACATGACATGGCTATATTTTCCAATCAGCTTGATAGCTGAGTAGAGATTTGAACCCTGGCCCTCACAGTAGCAGTCCCAACACTCTAACCACTAGGCAAGAGTTACTCCTACCATTTGATAGATTTATTTATTTATTTATTTGCTCGATTTCTAGGCCGACTTTCTCGCCTCGGCGACCCAAGGCAGCTCACATCAATTAAAACGTCTCATATGTTAAAAACCCACAGCTAACAATAAAATGATTAAAAACTATAAAAACCCATAGCCCCTTAACTAAAAAAAACCCACAGGGCTAGATGAGCCAGCAAGGCTGAGATGTGATGCCAGACTCTCCCCCCCCCCCCGCCCCATGCCTGCTGGCAGAGCCAAGTTTGCATCTGCAGAAAGCTCAACAAAGCTATCATCTTTTTCTATGTCAAAACATCATTTCACTTTGTAGTAATTCTGTCTTGGGAATATTTCTTTGTTACTGTTGACTAATTTTTAAACTAGAACAAAATGACATCACTTTTCTAAAAATATGTCCATGGACTGAAAACAATTCACTAGCTTCAGTTTTCCCTTTTAAAAAAATATATAATTATTCTTTAATGTGAATAAGTCAACAGCTGGTTCTGCTACACAGAACACAGGCAGAAATGGCTACCAAAAGAAACAAGCAATGTGTTCTTAAGAAGGATAAAAGGAACATCATCTTCATCTGGCAAAAAGGTGCTTTTTCTGAACACAGATTATTTCCCTATGGGAAAAGCTTGTGTTAGGGCAAAAGCAAGTCCCTTTTTCTTATAGCATTATCCCTCCAGTTGCAGCTCCCCCGACGGTGTAGTGGTTAAGGCACTAGGCTTGGAGACTGGAAACACAGGTTCAATTCCCGAGAGCTGCACTCTGGAGGACATGAAAGCAGCCTCATTCAGGTGTCCCCTGCAAAAATCCTTTCAACCCAGAGTACTCTCTGACACGAAAACAAATGAACAATCCCTCCAGTCAAGCACATTTTTCACTTCTACATGCCCGAGACATTAAGCATGCAAACAAAGCCATGCCAATGCAACAAGTTTGCATTAGAATAAATAGATCATGTTTTCCTCTTAAGGATGCAGCATTTCTAGATACGGAATTAACATTTTATCTACTTGTTATGTATTGAATGGAACTGCAAGTCCCTTTTAACAGAATGTATCCGGTCAATGTATCCACTTGTATCTAATCAGAGACACATTGTAGCAAGCTGTATAAGGATGTGAGCTAAGTGGCCACAGGTGGCAGTAGCGAGCATCCAGCTCACATGGCACAGGTTCCCCAAATACCTGAAGAGCGGGAAACCTTCCCGCCATACCTTCACCTGGAGAAGAAGGGTGTGACGATCTATGATGTCACGCGGACAGTAGCCAATGAGCTACCACCCGGGATATTCAAATGTACAGTGTACTATAAATAGAGCTGTTTGTCCGCCATTACCTCATGTTCACTCTGACTACCATGCAATAAAGTTGTGTTTTAGCCCTTACTGCGGCTCCTTCTTTGTCTTCCGTGCAAGACACCAAACTACTGAAACCCTTTATGCTAATTCCCATGCACCTCAGGGAGCAATGATATAAATTGAGGGTGGGAAAGTGACATGTTGAAGGTGTTGGGGCCACAATAAAAGAGCCATTGTTCTTCTTTGTGCTCACTCAGAAATGTGTCTGCCAAACTAGCGACCAAGGGAAGCACAGAATGTTCTTGCGATTTTAGCTGGTAACTCAAGACCTAGTCATAGGGTCCAGTGATAAGGAAAAGACCAATTCATGGGCTATAGTACTGCAATCATTGTCTCAAGACACTCACATTCTTTCCTCATCCACAGACTGGAAATTTTAATTCAACAATTATGGTTCCTAGTATATCCCATATTCATTTCAGCAAATTACAGTAAAAAATAATAATAACTTTTCAACTTCTTTGCATGCAGCAGAACCCAAGGCAACTTCTCTCCCCACCCCCTTCATGTTTATCTCTAGTCATCTAATTTACACCTATCTCCAAAATTATGTTAATTTCCAATGGAGAAAATGGTGAAAGAGAATATAGTAAGAGAAACGTGCTACCTAAAAAGCACCACAAGTTTCTTTGTGTAATGTTTGGCTATTGCAGTTGTAATAATCGGCACTTTGGACATTTTTATACCAGATTGATAAACCAAAGTGACAACTCCTTAGTTCTTTAAACCAAAATAATTATTTTCTTTTAAATGACAGAAAGATATGAGGGCTGGAGGTAAGAGTATGAAGTTTCCCCATTAAAACTGACCACCAAAGCAACCAGTTGAGTTTTATTCACAGTAAATCTGGTCCTGCTTAAAATATCCAGATTGACCTTTCTTGAAAACAGAATGTGCTACGTACATTCCGGAGCTCTGACAAATGTATTGCAGTGCGATTTCCCAAGTGTCTCCTATTATATAACTCCCCCCTTTGAAAGAGAAGAAAAATAAGAAGCATGACAGCCTTGATTATTCATCTACTAGATAAAGGAGATGAAAATTGTTTGTTTACTTTCTAGGGCCATTTCCATAACATTTTTCAACTCCTTCATATCGGAAATCTCAAACTTAAAACTCAAACAGAACAGATCTCTGGGGAAAGAGTGGGGGAGTATCCATTGTGGAAGAACCACAATTTCCTAATCCTTCCTGGGCATAAGCAGGAGGAAGGAACAAGCAACATTTTCCCACCCTTCACTTTGTGTGTGTGTGTGTGTGTGTGTGTGTGTGTGTGTGTGTGTGTGTGTGTGTGTGTGTGTGTGTGTGTGTGAGTGTGTGTGTGTGATTTGTTAACAATGTCCTCCCGCTGCCTCCAAAGGGAGTAACATTCAATATACTGGTTCAAGGGCATTTAAAAACAAATAAATTAGAAGAATGAAAAGAAAAAAAAACACTTTATCCTGCTGATGGGAACCCGACTAAGCTGCTGTTGTGTTGGAACACTTTGCCTCAAGCATAGCGCTGCACTGCTTAAATTATGATTCCAACAGAATTAATGGTACTCAACCCTACATTACATTGTGACATATTGGTTTGATATGATTGTTCTGTCTAATAAGAAAGACCCTAGAACAAAAGTAGGAGCTACAGCTTGATAGTACAGGGACAGCAAGGCTCTACCCAGTATTACTTTTAATTTAATTACTGGGCTAAACATTGTTTGGGTTTACCATCCTACTCAGAGAGTATAATGGTGATCTTGAAACCAAGGAGGATCTTAAAACTATTAATATCTCTTGGGACTATGCCGAAGCTATTGTGAATTGACCGGGGTCACTGGAGAACATTTGCTACCCAATGTGCTCTTCTTCTTCTGCTGTATCTGAATCTGAATATTGGTGATCATCATGATAATCAGCCATGAAGACTGTCCTGAAAATATAATGCAGTGGACTATCATCTGCCTTCCGTATCGTAGCATGACACCTGTACTACTGGTCCAGTTCCGCTAGTCACTTTCTGGTCTTGGAGCCTTTTGGCACACAAAGTCCTCATCAACCACAGGCCAGTATGGATAAAGTTGCTGCCCTCCATCAAGATGGGTTCAAGTGGGATTTAATCTATTTGGGGACCATCACCCTTCCCTGTGGACATTGGCACCCAAGCCAATAGTGCTCAGGGTTATCAGGCTAGTTAATCGCCGCCTGACACTTGTCGTTGAGTTGCTGGCAGTATGGTCTACTCTATTGCCATAGCAGGATAACTTGGCCAGACTCTGCACAGTACATAATGATGATGAATGATGATATGTGGGAAGACATACTCTAGCCTCAACCTATTGTGCTTTTTTCTTTCAACTAAGAAACATCTGTATATAGGAGAGGAGAAGAATTAATGATTTAGAAGGTACATTCATAAGCAGCCTTAAAATAAACTGAAAGGAATACTAGACTGATAAATATCACCAAAGTTTATGATAATCAGTATTACTAAATAAATGCAGTACAGTGCACAGTATTGGACTTAAATCTACTATTTTTCTTCCTGTGGAAATAAGATTATCTAACCTTGTTCTGACTACAACATATAGATCTTGTATCAAGCAAGCTGATCTTAATATTAACTTTCCTCAATAAACAAAGTAGGACTCTGGAAATATTTCTGAAGTTCAGAAATGGTGGTCTCAACTTGTATTTATCTGATTAAGCATTAAACAATGTGTTTAAATTTATTCAGTCTTTAAGAGTTGGGCATAATTTATATCTTTACCTATAAAGAGGGGCATTAACCATTGGACTCCGGCATACACGCCCACACCCGACTATCGTATCCCGTACCAAGCTGCCTGCACTCGCCCGGGCCGCAGAGCGCTGCAAGGTTGCCGAAGCCGGCAGTGGGGCAACAGCCCCACGAACGGTAACAAAGGGAAACAACTTCAATTCCCAACGTCCTCTGCGCCGCGCCGTGCCTCAACCAATCAGGCTGAGAGGCACGAGCAAAAAGAATATTGGGAAACGCGGCGCGCCCAATTGAAATCGAGCTGCAGAAAAAACCGCTGCACAAACTTAAACAAAACAAACAAAACTCCAAGTCCCAGTGTCCTATGCGCCGTGAGCACTTTCAACTAAGAAACGTCTGTATATAGGAGAGGAGAAGAATTAATGATTTAGAAGGTACATTCATAAGCAGCCTTAAAATAAACTGAAAGGAATACTAGACTGGTAAATATCACCAATGTTTATGATAATCAGTATTACTAAATAAATGCAGTACAGTGCACAGTATTGGACTTAAATCTACTATTTTTCTTCCTGTGGAAATAAGATTATCTAACCTTGTTCTGACTACAACATATAGATGATCTTGTATCAAGCAAGCTGATCTTAATATTAACTTTCCTCAATAAACAAAATAGGACTCTGGAAATAGTTCTGAAGTTCAGAAATGGTGGTCTCAACTTGTATTTATCTGATTAAGCATTAAACAATGTGTTTAAATTTAAGAGTTGGTCATAATTTATATCTTTACCTATAAAGAAGGGCATTAACCATTGGACTGAAATCGAGCTGCAGAAAAAACCGCTGCACAAACTTCAACAAAACAAACAAAACTCCAAGTCCCAGTGTCCTATGCGCCGTGAGCACTTCAGCCAATCAGGCTGAAGGGCACGAGCGCGCAGAACGCTGAAAAAGCCGGTGCGGGAAAATAAAATAAAAATACGCCGGCCTCCCACAATGGGAGCGAAAGTCCACCACAGGCAGACACAGCACCTCCCGGCCTCGCAAAACAAAACCCAAAAAAACACGGCAAGACACCCGCCGGCCTTCTTTCCTGGAGCAACGGGGAGAAGAGGGACTCCCTCTCCCCCATGCTACCCCACTGAAGATACGGCGAAACTACTGCCAACCTCAAGGTCAGTTGAGCCGGGGTGGAAAAAAATACCACCAGCAGGCAGCAGTTCATCAGGGAAAGCACCCTCCCTGGCAGATGACTGGCTGCTGCCTTTGTACTTCCGACAGAGGTTATACAAAAGCAGCAGCCAGCAATCCTCAAGGAAGAGCACCACCCCTTATGGATCGCTGCCTGCCGATCTCCGGTTAGGTAAGCCAGGAGAAAAAGGAGACAGAGAGGAGAGAACCATCATCAGGCAGATAGCTCTTCTCTGCCTCCTTCTCCCCCAACCTACCTAACGAACCTTACCGGGGAAAGAGCCAGCTGACTGCCGGCTCCTCCTTTACCCCATTGCTGCATCAAAACCAAAATTTGAAGCAGCAATGGGGAAAAGAGGAACCGACAGGCAGCCCGTTCTTCACGCAAAAATACACAACAACAACAACAAAACCAAACATTTACCCAAAACGCGAAACACCAAAATTAATAAAACACAAATAAATAAATAATTAAACAAACACATTAACCAACAAAACACTAAACAATAAAATCCACAAACAAAAACACCCAAAATACCATGAAAACTCAGAAAAAACACCTAACTACAACACAAAAATACCTGACTCAAACAACAAAAATACCACAAATTAAACAAATAATCACAAAAGAAATCAGAAACATAAAAAACAAGCAGAAATAAACAAAACAATTAAACACATCTAAAACCCAAAACAACCACAAAAGAAGAATCAGAAACACCTACCAGTCCAACACAAAAAACCCAAAAAAAACAGATTTAAAAAACCCAGAGAACTCACCAGCATGTCCTCCCTCCACGACTCCAGAACAGAAATGAAGAAACAAAGACTACTTACTGGAAGAAGCCCCACCTAGAGGCCGGGAGAGAAAAAACAAGTCAAACAAAAAAAAGAATCCAACACTATTACTAACAGCCCCACCTAGAGGCCACAAGAGTAAAAACAAGTCAGAAAAATAAGGAATAAATCAAAATCACAAATAAATCTAATAAAATAGATCAAAAAAAGTCACAAACCACAAATGCAAAACACCCCCACCCAAACCACCCTTAACCAAAAACAAAACAAAAACAACACAAATTAAAACTGCTCGGCTGGCTGGGCACAAATATGCTGGTAATTATATAATCCTGACGCCTACGCCATTGGCTTGGGAGGAGAGGCACCTGTGGCCGGCTGACATCGCCTTCCTGGCCCCGTCCAGCCAGAGGGGTAGAAGAGGTGCTGCCACTGTGGCCAGCGAGAGGACCCTGTTGGAGAGGACCCCACCACCTCTCGCCTCCTGATGCCCATGCCATCAGCTCGAGAGGAGAGGCAACTGTGGCTGGCCAACACCGTCCTCCTGGCCCCGCCTGGCTTTGTTGGATGTGAGCAGCTAGGACTTGTACAATATGTTTTGTGTGTCCTATGGTTGGGATCTTATGTTTTGTATTCCTTGTGGACACTTTATATTTTTTATGAACATTTGTCTCCTCTGTGGGCGAGCTGGAGCAGTCCCTGCAGCGCCAGATGCTGGGAGTAACATCATGCCAGCTTCCTTGCCCCCCCCCCGTGTGTTTAAAAATAATTTGCAGCTTCTACTGTTGTACCTATTGTATTGTATTTTGTGCTTAGTTTTTGATACACGGTAGATACTATATTGTGCTTTCTACTGTGTTCTGTAATGCTGTATTTTTATCTTTTGTTATATTGTATATTGAAATGTGTGTAAACCGCCTTGAGTCACCCATTGGGTCGATTAAGGCGGTATACAAATAAAAACCTATCTATCTATCTATTCAGAGAGAGAAAGGTGGCATACATCCTGTTGTTTAGTGTAGTAAATTACAACTAGAGCAGACCTGCTGACTCAATGGAATTTATGGAGGAGTTGATTCATCAAATCCCCATTCATTCCATGGGTTTACACCAGTTGCATTTTACTACACAAATTAACATAGTAAAAATATTAAATATATGTTGAATCTTTAGACACAACCTCAAATAGAACCTATTTTGTCTTAACACAAGAATCTGGTTTCTTTTGTTTATGTCCCACATAGTGCTTTGTGGGAAAAATAATGCTGTTAATTGGTAAAAAGGACACCGTGATAATCAGTTCATCCCTAGAACAAGATGTCTTCCAAAATTTGAAACTGTCAGACTTTATCACAGCAGTCTTCATGGATACATTTCTGGAGGTTCATAATGCAACCATACATTTGTTTACTCAAAAGCCAGTCCCACTGATTTCACTTACTCTCAAATCCCACTTGAACCCATCTTGATGAAGGGCAGCAGCTTCATCAATACTTGCCTGGGGCTGATGAGCACTTTGTGAGCCAAAAGGCATACCTGTCAAGTATCCCGGATTGGCCAGGATTTCCTGTATTTCTGCGCTGCCTCCTCTACTTTCCCGCTGCCATCCCGTAATTTGACCGGCGGGGAAAGTAGGTACTGTGCATGCATGTATGCACAGAACCCTTCTGCGCATATGCAGAAGGGTTCTGTGCAGGTCCCGTATTTTCTGGAGCCGCGCTTAACGAGTATGGCCAAAAGGGCTCAGGACCAGAAAGTGACTCGCGGAACTGGATCAGTGGTACAGGTGTCATGCTGCGATACAGAAGGCAGATGAAAGGCCACTGAATTACATTTTCAGGACAGTCTTCATGGCTGATTGCTATGATGATCACCAATATTCAGATTCAGATACAGAAGAAGAAGAAGAAGAAAAAGATGATGAAGAAGAAGAAGAAGAAGAAGAAGAAGAAGAAGATGATGATGATGATGATGATGATGATGATGATGATGATGATGATGATGATGATGATGATGATGATGATGATGATGATGATGATGATGATGATGATGATGATGATGATGATGATGAAGAAGAAGAGCACATTGGGTAGCAAATGTTCTCCAGTGACCCCGGTCATTCACAATAGCTTTGGCATAATCCCAAGAGATATTAATGGTTTCAAAATCCTCCTTAAGTGTTTGATGCCAAGTTTTCCAAGGCCAGCCTCATTTCCTATTTCCTCCAAGAGGTATCTATCATAGTGCAACTTTCAGAGGCTGATCTTTGGTCATATGTGAGACGTGGCCAACAAGTTGCATCTGGTGTTCATTCACAGTTCTTGACAAGTGTTCTGAGTCTGATCTTTGTAGTACCTCTTCATTAATGATATGATCACGATATGGAACATGGAGGATTCTTCACAGGCAACAATGTTGGAAAATATTTACTGTATATGTAAGACAATCTTGCTGGCTTTGTTATCTAAACTAGTGGCCATTTCATGCAACCATGTCTTTGTTTCGCCAAGCAGCACAATGATGTCTGCATAATTTAAATCTGTTAGATGAGCTGTTGCCCATGGAATGCCAAAGTTATGGTTATCCATTTTTCTATGCATATCAAAGTCCATGGAAAGGAGAAACAAGAATGGCAACATAATATATCTGTGTCTTATTCCTTATTCATGTTGATAAAACA
The DNA here is from genome assembly GCA_035047305.1 of Bradypodion pumilum. Lineage (NCBI taxonomy): Eukaryota > Metazoa > Chordata > Lepidosauria > Squamata > Chamaeleonidae > Bradypodion > Bradypodion pumilum. The sequence continues at coordinate 262,840,355 of JAWDJD010000003.1, forward strand.
TTGAAGAATATCGTAAGTCTTTACAGTGATTCTCAATGAATACAGTGAAGCACCTTTTGAAATCAATAAAATTGATTACCATTGGCTTCTGGAATTCTTTGCTCTGTTTGATTATGTTTCTTAAGGTTATGATCTGGTCGTTACAAGAGCATCCTTTCCTGAATCCCATTTGTACTTCATCCACTTGATGCTGCAATCGTCTGAGCAACACAAGGCATAAAATTTTTCCAGGGACTGATAGTAGCATTATACCGCTCCAGTTGTTGCAAACACTAATATTTCCTTTCTTTGGTACTTTAATAATTAGTCCTCACCTCCAATACTCCCCGGTGGCTTAGTGGTTAAGGCGATGAACTAGAGACTGGAAGGTTGGGTTTCGATACCCGAGAGCTGCACTTGGGGACATGAAAGGAGCCTCATTCGGGCATCGCCTAAAACTCCTTTCAACCCTGAGTAATCTCTGTCACAAAATGAACAAATGAACCTCCAATACTCCAGTACTCATTCCTGTTGTCAGCAGTTGTTTTAAAATGTGGTAAACTCTTGTACTAATCTATCTCCACCATGTCTCAGGAGCTCTGCAGATATCTGGTCTAAACCAGCTGCTTTACCATTTTTCAACAAGTGTATTGTGTCCAGAATGTCACTATTGTTGATCAACTCCATGTTAATGTTAAGTTCCTCTGCTGTACAATGTAGGCAAAACTGTAAGTTACAGTTGGTCTAAGTTGGTTCAATATATCGCAAAATTGTTCAACCCACTGTTTATCCTGTTCTTCTTTACTAAGCAGTGTATTCCCATACTTCTCTTCAATTGGAGCATTGGCGTTGGTTCTAACTCCTGTTAGTTCTCGGGCAATACAGTCTAGTGTCCTTGCATTGTTCTTTGTTGATGGATCTTGTACCTCAACTGCTTTTCTTTCCAACCAGACTTTTTATCTTCTTTGAAGGTATGTTTAACTCTGTGTTACAGGGTTTTGCATCACTTTATTGCCTCTGTCTTCTCCTCTGGTATGTTTGCTTAGTCTAGCTGGCATTTCACCTTTTCCATTCATCAGTTAGCTACCACATTCTGTCTTGGATCCACTGTTCTTTTTGGGTTCCTCTTCTTTGGCTGATAACATACTTTGCTGTTTCAACTATGATTTCTTTGAAGAGTATCCAGTGTTCTTCAGAGTATTGAATGTTTTGTAGAGTCTGGAGCTGATCCTGTAACTATGTTTGGAATTCTTTTTGGATGGTACACTCTTTTAATCTTTCAATAGCCAGTAAATAGATTATTTTTTGTGTCTGTAGTATATTCAGGTAAAGACAAACTGATGACATCAGAAGATAATGGCCAGATGCAATATCTGCTCCTTGGTATACATGTACATCTTTCAGGGATTACTTCCAACTCTTACTAATGCAGATATAGTCATTCTCATTCTTTATGACACCTTTGGGTGATTTCCACATCTTCTTATGAATGTTCTTGTGTGCAAAGTAGGTGTTTCCAATGTAAAGGATATTTATACTACAGAACAATAGTAATCATTCACCATTATTATTGATATGTAATGCTGATCTATATGGGCCCATGACAAGTTCCAAGCCATCTATATCACAGCCAATCTGATTCTTAAAATCACCAAAAACCTCAGCTCACGGCCAGGAATTTTATTTACTGTAGTTTGTAATTAGTCATAAAATGCATCTTTCTTTGCATCGTTATTTGTTGGTGCATAGACAGGGACAAAAGTAATTTTTGTATGCATTGATTGAAACCTGGCCATAATTATCTTCTTCTTCTACTTCTGCCATATTTGAATCCAAATATTGGTGATGCTCATGGCAATCAGCCATGAAAACTGTTCTGGCACTATAATACAGTGGCCTTTCACCTTCCGCATCACAGCATAACACTCATACCACTGATCCATTTCCGTGAGTCACTTTCTTGTCCTGAGCCCTTTTGGCATGCAAAGTCCTCATCAGCCCCAGGCCAGTATTGATGAAGTTGCTGCCCTTCATCAAGATGGGTTTCAAGTGGGATTTAATCCACTTGGGGACCATCACCCTTCCTTGAGGACTTCCGCACCAAAATCTGTTAGTCCTCAGGGTGGTTGGGTTAGTTAACCACCACCTGACACTCGGCGTTGAGTTGCTGGCAGTATGAACAGATTGCAGGAGAGAGGCTCCTTGTACTAGGCGATTCAATAATTAGAAATACAGAGAAATGGATTTGTGATGCACATGATAACCGTATGGTGACTTGCCTGCCAGGTGCAAAAGTTGCAGACATCACAAGAAATCTAGATAGATTGTTAGAGAGAACTGGGAACGAGCCAGTTGTCATGGTACACGTTGGTACTAATGATGTTGGGAAGGCCAAGCGGTCTGTCCTGGAAGCCAAATTTAGGTTGTTAGGAAGAAGATTGAAGTCCCGGACTTCCAAGGTAGCATTTTCAGAAGTGCTGCCTGTCCCTCGCGCAGGACCTACCAGGCAGGCAGAGCTCAGAAGCCTCAATGCGTGGATGAGGCGGTGGTGTCGAGAGGAGGGCTTCAGATTTGTCAGGAACTGGAGAACATTTTGGGACAAGCCAAATCTGTTCAGGAGGGATGGGTTGCATTTAAACCATGATGGGACCAGATTGCTGGCACTCAACATCAAAAAGGCTGCAGAGCAGCTTTTAAACTGATAACTGGGGGAAAGCCGACAGGAGCTGGGCAGCATCCGGTTCGGGAAAGTGTGTACTTGAGTAGTGAGGAGGATGCAAAAATTACTGAGCAGAGCAAGGAGCTAGTCACTAGCATTCTAGCAGAAGGATGCAAGAGGCAGTCTAACAATGCAACTGGACACAAAAGACTGTGTCAGAAATGCATATATAAATGCTTGTATACAAATGCCAGAAGCCTCCGGAACAAAATAGGGGAGCTGGAATACTTAGCAATAGATAAGAATATTGATATTATTGGTATCACTGAAACCTGGTGGACGGATGATAACCAATGGGATACAGTTATCCCAGGCTACAAACTGTACAGGAAGGATAGGAAGGGGCAAACAGGAGGTGGTGTAGCCTTGTATGTCAAAGAAGTGATAAAATCTTATGAATTGGAATATCTAGGTGATTTAGAGTCACCATTAGAAGCTCTGTGGGTAAGAGTACCAGGCCACAAGGATGGTCTAACAGTAGGCATATACTATCGGCCTCCGACCCAAACTCTTGAGGGAGACTGGCAGTTGGAGAATGTTGTAAAGGAGGCATCCAGGAAGGGAAGCCTGGTTATAATGGGGGACTTCAATTACCCTCACATAGACTGGGTGAACTGTTGTTCAGCACATGATAAAGAGATAAAGTTCCTAGATATGCTCAATGATTGTTCCCTGGGACAGATGGTTGAAGACCCAACTAGAGGTACAAGAATCCTTGACTTGATCCTGAGTAATACTCAGGATCTGGTGCAAGATGTTAATGTGACTGATCCAATAGGGAACAGTGACCACAACTCAATTATGTTTAACTTGAACATAGACCGCAAGTCACTGATAAAATCTAACACAGAGACCTTAAATTTTCAAAAAGGAAATTTCCCAAAGTTGAGGAAACTAGTAAAAAAGAAGCTGAAAGGGAAAATTGAGAGAGTCCAAACACTCCAAGAGGCATGGAGGCTGTTTACAAAAACAATAACAGAGGCCCAATTGGAATGCATACCCAAAAGGAAAAAGGGCACTGCCAGGTCCAAGAGGACTCCAATGTGGCTTACAGGAGCTGTTCGGGAAGTGATCAAGAGCAAGAAAAGCTCATTTAGAAGATGGAAGGCTTGTCCAAATGAGGACAGCAGGCAGAAACATAAATTCTGGCAGAACAAATGCAAGGCAACAATCAGGAAAGCAAAGCAAGACTTTGAGGAGCGTATAGCTAAAAATACTCAGAGGAATAACAAAGACTTCTTTAAGTACATTAGAAGTAAGAACCCAACTAGGAAGGCCATTGGACCATTAGATGACAATGGAAGGCAAGGGGTTATTAAAGAGGAAACAGAGATTGCAGAGAGACTCAATGAATTCTTTGCTTCAGTATTCACTGAAGAAGATAGAGACCACATGCCCAAAACAGAACCTATCTTCGTAGGGAGGGAAACCGAAGAATTAAGCAAGATAGAAATAACCAGGGAGGAGGTCCTTGCATGTCTTGTTAAACTAAACACTAACAAATCATCAGGACCAGATGGCATCCATCCACGAGTTCTCAGGGAACTTAAAGATGAAATTGCTGATCTCCTAGCCAAAATATATAATATTTCCCTCAAATCAGGGTTTGTGCCTGATGACTGGAAGGTAGCGAATGTAACACCAATTTTCAAAAAAGGATCCAGGGGTGATCCAGGAAATTACCGGCCTGTCAGTTTGACATGTGTCCCAGGTAAAGTGATGGAAACCATCCTAAAAGATAGAATTAATAGGTACATAGAAGAGGAGGCGCTGCTAAAGGAGAGCCAACATGGCTTTTGCAAGGGCAAATCATGCCTCACTAATCTGTTGGAATTTTTTGAGAGTGTCAACAAGCATGTGGATAAGGGGGATCCAGTTGACATTGTTTATCTGGACTTTCAGAAGGCTTTTGACAAGGTCCCACACCAAAGGCTCTTGAATAAACTTACCAGTCATGGAATAAAGGGACAGGTCTTGTCCTGGATCAGCAACTGGCTAAGGGACAGGAAACAGAGGGTAGCACTAAATGGACACTTCTCCAAGTGGAGGGAAGTAAAGAGTGGGGTCCCCCAAGGTTCAGTACTGGGACCCCTGCTTTTCAACCTCTTCATAAATGATCTAGAGGTAGGAGTAAAAAGCAAGGTAGCCAAATTTGCTGACGATACTAAATTATACAGGGTAGTGAAAACTGTGAGAGATTGTGAAGAGCTCCAGAGGGATCTCTTGACACTGGGGGAGTGGGCAAAACAGTGGCAAATGAGCTTCAACATCAGTAAGTGCAGAGTGATGCATGTTGGGGCAAAAAACCCCAATTACATTTATAAACTGATGGGGTCTGAACTCTCTGCGACAAACCAGGAAAGGGACCTTGGTGTCCTGGTGGACAGCTCAATGAAGGTGTCAACCCAGTGTGCCTCAGCAGTGAAAAAAGCAAACTCAATGTTAGGGATCATTAGGAAGGGTATAGAAAATAAGTCAGCAAGTGTCATTTTGCCTCTTTATAAATCTATGGTGAGGCCCCATCTGGAATACTGTGTACAGTTCTGGTCGCCATACCTCCAGAAGGATATTATGGAGTTGGAGAAAGTACAGAGGAGGGCAACCAGAATGATTAGGGGACTGGAACACTTTCCTTACCATCTGAGGCTGCAACGGTTGGGCCTTTTCACTCTTGAACGACGGCGTCTAAGAGGTGACCTGATTGAAGTTTATAAAATCATGCACGGTGTGGACAAAGTGGATAAGGAAAAACTGTTTTCCCTATCGCACAACACTAGAACTAGGGGACACTCCATGAAACTTTTGGGTACTAGTTCTCAAACAAATAAGAGAAAGTACTTTTTCACCCAGAGGATTACTGGTCTATGGAACTCCCTGCCAGAAGAAGTGGTGACAGCTGTCAGTCTTGACAGCTTTAAGAAAGGATTAGACAAGTTCATGGAGGACAAGGCTATCAATGGCTATAATTATGGCTACCTAAGGACAACCTCCGGGTTGGAGAGATAGGCAGGATATCTCTCAATGCCATTTCCAGGGAATCCTAAGCAGGTGAAGGCATCTCCTTGGGAATACCCTGAAGGAAATGGTGAGCCACTGTGTGAGACAGAATGCTGGACTGGATGGGCTGTGGCCTGTTCCAGCAAGGCTGTTCTTATGTTCTTATGTTCTTATGGTCTACTCTATTACCATAGCAGGATCAGGGCTAATAGCCTTCCAGCCTTTCAGTGGTTGGCTTATTTCCTTGCTCAGCATCAGTGCACGCCATATTCATGTTGATCGTGATCACCCAAATACAAGGTAGTCTTCCCATCACTGGTAAGTCTACCACTCCCAGTCCATCTGGCCTCACTAATAATCAGAATATGCAGGCCATAGTTGTCAAATTCGTGCAGTACTTGTGCAAGTTTCCCACATTGATATAAAGATTTAATATTGCATGTTCCAATTCGTAATATAGCTTTTGCACTAAGTATGAATTTAGCATCAACTGTTGGGTGTCCTTTTGGCTTTACTCCAGTGCTGTCTTTTCATGACTTGAAAAGTCCATACTGCTGTTGCTGGTTACAGTCATTAAAGTCATTACAATAACTATGACCATCATTCAATTTACTTACTGTTTCTTTAGCTAACCCTACGTGCAACCATCCTCGCTTTATCTGGACTTGGGACTGGCTGGATTTCTTAAAGCAGAATCAGCCTATGTACATAAGCTTTCACATAAGTGTGCCTCAATTTGAAATCATCAGCTGAGGCTCTGTTCATAGAATCACAGAATCATTGAACTGCAGATTTGGAAAAGATAAAAAGGGATTGAAATCATATTTTGGTCAGAACTCCTAGCAATGTGGGAAATCCACAGTTAAATCATCATTGACAGATTGTCATCCAACTTCAGCTTAAAAATAGCCAAGAGGGTCCACCAATTTCCAAGGCAATCCATGAATTTATTCTACTGTCAAGCAGCATCTGCTATCAGACCACTCTTCCTAATATACAGTCTTTATTTCCTTATCTAATTTGAACTCACAGATGCTAATCCTACCTCCCCACCCAGAGCAACTAAACATAAACTTGTGCCATCTTCTATGTGACAAGCCTTCAAATATTTGAAAATGTCTACTGCAATTTGGACAGCTTGGGAAGAGGCTGGTTTGCTCCTTTTCCTAGTGATCACACAATGTAAGTGCCATCACAAACCAGCCTACCCAGATCAATGCATATGCACGCATTTTTGGGCTGGTTGGCAGGTGCTACTATTTTTTAAAAGTGTGGGTAGAATAACTCTGTTTGACTTGGTTCCAGTGTGTGTGGCAGTATGCTGTTTATTATTATTTTTTAAAATGCTTTCCCTTGCTGAAGAGGATGCAGAGGGTTTTTTTTTAATTGCAGGTTTTCCATGCTCCCCTATGAAGGGGGATTTTTTTGTTCTTTCACCCCTTTAAAGTGAGGAAAAGTCTAAATGCTTTTTAAGGTACAGTATAGTGTGATTTTCCCAGTAGTAGTAATGTATGGCTGTAAGAGCTGGACCATAAGGAAATATGAGCGCAGAAGAATCATACCTGTCAACCTTCCCAATTTGGCCGGGATTACCCCGTAAATTGACGTCGATTGACGTCATAACCTGACCCCCGCTGCCAAAACACCGTAATTTGGCAGCGGGGGAAATGCTTTCCATGCATGCGCGGAAGGGTTTTACCCCTTTCACGCATGCGTGGAAGCACTACGTCACTTGCGTAAGGGCTGTGCAAGCGGCGTAGTGCTTCCACGCATGCGTGGAAGTGGCAAAACCTTTCCACGCATGCGTGGAACGCGACCTGCGCTCAAGCGATGTGTGCAGGTCCCGTTTTTCCAGAGCCGTGGGTTGACAGGTATGAGAACAATAGACGCCTTCAAACTGTAGTGCTGGAGAAGACTCTTGAGAGTCCCCTGGACTGCAAGGAGATCAAATCAATCAATCCTAAAGGAAATCAACCCTGACTGCTCCTTGGAAGGACAAATACTGAAGCTGAAGCTCAAGTACTTTGGTCACCGAATGAGAAGAGAGGACGCATTAGATAAGGCCCTTAATGCTGGGAAAGATCAAAGGCAAAAGGAGAAGGGGGCAGCAGAGGATGAGATGGCTAGACAGCATCATTGATGCAGTAGATGTAGATCTGGCCAGACTATGGAGGATGGCAGATGACAGAGGAACCTGGCAATGGGATCGCAAAGGGTTAGACTGAACTGTGTTACTGAACAACAAAGTATGGTTTTCTGCCTTGAAACCTCCTTAGCTTTGCTTGTGGTTGTAAGGATTTCCCTCAATGGCACACTGCCCACTTCAGTCCAATGCAGCATAGCATAAATTGACTATCTAGTCATACATACCCTAGCCATTTATCATGGGAATTGGCTTGATTTCATAGCCACAGGGCTTGATTTCTAGACCATCACTATCTTGGTTGCTACCTTTTCCACATAGTCCAGCTTCTCAATATTTTTCCTAAATGACGCTGTTCAGATCTACACATCATGTTTGAGGTGACTTCTTATGAAAGTTATATAGACTAAATCTGTTGCTTTCTTGATCTGGATGCTATGCTTCTATTAATACAGTCTAGAATTGCACTGGTATTGGAGTTGTGTTGTTGATGATGGTGCTTTTTTTGCCATCACAACACATTGTTGAGTCATGTGCTCTATTAAAACCATTCCCTGCCCCCCGCCCCCAAATACAATGGAACCTCATACAACAATCGCTCCGTATAGCAACGAAATCGCATAACAATTAGGTTTTTTGGGGGAAATGGTGTCCCGCATAACAATTTTCCCTATGGAAAAAATCATGCAACAGTTTTTCAATGGGAAAAACTACTTAGAAAAAATTGTATGATGCATCCCATAGGGAAAATCGCTATACAATGCATGTATCATACAGCAATTGTTTCATACAACAACAAACCCCATGGGACGAATTAAAATCGTTGTATGATGTACCACTGTACATGCCTTCCAAACTGTGATTAACCCATCCTATAGTATGTATTTGACACTCCAGGCATATAAATTAAATGAATAAATGCATAAATAAATAAAAGTAAAGTTTTACATTCATCCCTATTGAAATTCATATTGTTCTTTGTTTGTCTGTTATGGTCAAGTTCCCCAAACTGTTAAAGCTGTTTGAATCCTGATTCTGCCTTCTGAGTTATTAGCTGTTCTGCTGAGTTTGCTGTCATACGTAAATCTGTTAAGCATTCACTCTAACAGTACTTTTTTGTTCAAATAATGTATGATGCTGAACAACACATGGTTCAAGACAAAATCCTCCTACACTCCGTTTCACATGCCACTCCCAGGATACTGTCTGCCAACCCGCTACAAATATTCTGATCAGCTACCGCAATAAATTAAATTACACTCTGGCACAGATTGGTTTGAAAACTTAAAGAGTCTGCCTATGGATGTCTCTAATACAGGGGTTCCCAACCTAAGGCCTGTGGGCTGGATTCAGCCTGTGGTGCCATTTCATATGGCCCCCACTCCTCCAAGGGCATTTGAGAAACAAAATGGTCACCCCTTTGAAGCTGTTGGGACAAAATGGCCACCCCCTTCATGCAGGCAGTGCAAAATGGCCATCCAGACCTCAAAGTTGACTAAGAGAGAGTGACCCGGCCCCTGGCTTGAAAAAGGTTGGGAACCCCTGCTCTAATAGAAGGGACATTATTTCTGTATAACAAGAGCCATTCCTTCTCTCTGCTAAAACCAGGTATTCTGGTTTGCATTCTGAGCAAAATGGAAAGCTTGCCATCTGTCCAGAGATGAAGATGTAAATTTAATGCTTAAATGATTACATATGAGTTAAAAAAAGTAAAGGTAGATATCACACAGCTCTAGAAATCAGAATTTGTTTAAAGTGCTGAATTTTCCCCCCAAGGAATTGTTCAGATAACATAAGTGAGATAAAGTAGTTTGCCTTTAAATTCTGTATCCTGAATAAGATCTTCTCAACAAATCTAGTTGACCAATTTCTAAATGATACCCCTTTCACCTTATGCACATTTATTCAGGCCCACTATTGACTTTTGTCTTGTGAATTTTGTAAACATATGTAGCTTGTGTAGACACTGAGTGAGCTCCAGTGACCTAGCTATCTGGTCAAAGGGCTCCACGGAGCACAAAGATAGGGCCAGTTAAAATTTAACTTACAGAACTGTAAACCAACCTGGGGTTTACTGAACCTTTGGAGTTTGATATGATGATTAGAGAATAACCCGAGTGACACGTCGCAGATTCAGCATAATCAACAAGAACCTTTCCAGGTGGTGGTCTCTGAAATTGCCCAGGTACAGTCTAACCACAGCGCTGAATTTTTCTTTTAAAAAGAGGGTATAATATTTATGATGTCTCCTGCTGTTTGCTCTTAGAATTTTAAAGGGGGTAGGTCTTAATCACAAGTTTGTCTGAGCAAGACAGGTATTTGAATTGACAAGATTGAATTAGTAGACTGTAGTTTTATAGAGTGTTTATGAATCGCTTATGCATTTCATACCGATTTCCTCCAGCGCTGGTGATAATTTCGGATCTCCATAGTATAGTACTGGTATCAGAATCTGTAGAATGTATTTTCCTTCCTCTTTTTGAGGCAGACAGCTGCAACAGCTATAGTAATGTCACTGTCTAAAAAGACATCTTTGTTGATTTATGTGGTTAGCCTTCTCTTCGGTGAAAGGATTAAATGTTAAATATATAATATATATATGCCATATTCAGTTTTATACAAACAAGGATGAGATAGGTAGCCATAAGAGAGTACTGTATCTGATTGCTTTCATTTATAAAGAAATGAAAATGAAATGAAAGTGCTATTTTTCTCCTCCCTCAATTCATTCTAGTTTTGTTAAAGCGCAACTTCCTGAAGGTAATCATTGCATGTGCCTCAACCTCTCATTTCTGAAATGGCCACTCTCTGTTATAGATACCATCTTTTATTTTAGATCTGTGTCCACAGAGGTCTGGTTGACAAGCAAGCTTCTCGTCTGGCTACCTAAGGTTTATGTTTAGATTAGCCTATCATGCTTGTTTCTGCTTTAAAACAAGGAATGGAATACCAGACACAAGTTGTATTTGCTTTTCTAATCCTGGTGAGTTGTTTTTAGCTCAACAAAAGTCTTCCTTAGATAGGTTTTAGAGATAATTGCTAAATTAAACAAAGTTATCCAGATTCAATTCCTTACATTTCAGCTTCTAATGATGATGAAGTGATCAGAGAGATAGGTTTTGGGTCAATGCAGACAGATTACCCCTTCTTCCTACATGCTAATTGGAGTACCTTAGTATGAAATGGATGAAGATCTTACTAGACGTTTTTCCCAGTAAAGCCCTCCCCCGCTTTTTTTCTTCCTCTTGGTAAGAAATCAGCATCTTTTAAAGGAGTGGTTGGGGTACATAGAAAGAGCCTCCTTGAAGATTGTGGCATTTTTTAACCACAATTGGGCATAGCCTGATAATGCAACCTTGTGTTGCCAGCTAATCTTTCTCACACTAGGTCAGGTAAAAGGAACTGCAGGATGAACTCACCAAAAAGTGGCTTCATTTTGGCAGTTTCACATCTAGCCTAGACATGGCAGAAGAAGTAGAGGAAGAGGAAGAAGAAAGAAAGAAAGAAAAGAGCGGTTCAAAAAGGTTTCAAAATGCTTGATTATTATTTTTAAATAACCTAGATTAATGCTACATTGAAAGTTTCTGATATTATCCTTTCTTCCATAGGGACTAGCTTGTTTTGGGAAGCACATGCTTTTTAACACAACACTTTCAAAAACAGTGAGAAAATTCTTTAAAGAATAATCTATCTATCTATCTATAATTCAAATTTCTATGCCGCCCAATCAGGCGAACCCGACTCAGGGCGGCTCCTCTGGTCTGAACTTTTCTTTGTGTTAGCATGCTAGGGCTCACTTTGAAAACTTTCAGGCTAATAAGCTTTTTCTACTTGAACTCCCAGCTGGTACAAAGTGGGGAAACAAACAAAAACAAAATGCTAGGGGTTGTGCCATTTTGTCATCACTGCATCAGCTGAATTGCAAGACAAAATACCAACATCATCAATGCACTTATAGAAGAACAGATGTTCCACTGGGGGAGCCCATACAGAAAGAATTAAGAACGTCATAAGAAAAAAGAGGCTATGTTGCAAAAAGAATATAAAGCAGATTGTTGGAGTGAGCCATAAACAAAAAAAACCGTATGTATTTTTTATTGTTTATGGTCTGGCAATTAGTTTTGGTGTTTGATTGAATTATGAGGGTGTTTTCTCAGGGTCACCTGTGGGATATGATCTATATCATACCTTTGAGGGAAAGGAATGAAGGATACTAAAAATACTTAACTTACTATAAATAGAATCATTTCAAGAATAGTTGCAGATAACCCAGAAACATGTGCAGGTGTATGAGCGTGTGCAGCAAACAAAATAGAGGGCTTACATATTTTGTCTTAATGTTGTCTCTGTGTACTATAGTTACTTCTTTCTAAAGCAGTAGCATGATGGATAACTGAAGATGATATGCTATTGTGACATCTTGATCAATCACCTTATTATTTTTAATAGCTGTGTTGCATCTATTGTTATTTTAATTTTTTTATATGAGGAGAAAACATTCTCAAAACATTTAGAAGATACAGACAATCCAAAAATTATTTGTTAATTCATTTCATTTACACCCTACTTTCTCCGAATAAAATGACCGAAGATGGCTTACAAAATATTTAAAAGACAAATGTTAAAACAATTAAAAATACAGTATAACGAATCAAAGGAACTTACAAAGGTGTTGACTCACCAAATTGCAACTGATTCAATGGGTCTGCTCTAATTGTAGCTTACTACTGGATTTCAGCCAACAAATTCCAATATTTAAAAAATATGCCATAGCCAGAGCCCTCTTAAATTTTTACATGAGAAAGATACAGAAGTTGCAGCTACTATCTGAAACTACCTGTTATTAACATTGTGCTGATCATATGATTGGTTGTGTTTCTTGTTGCATGGGCAGAATGCAACAAAACATATGACAGCACCTTGTTAATTAATTTCAGTTATCTACTATTGTATTTTAATATTATTTTTTGTTTATCTGCATGTGAAAAAACAGCACTGGCCATTGCACATCAAATAGAATGAATAAAAATAATTCAAATAGGTCCCAGACCTATTCTGTTCCCAGCTGTTGGAACAAACTTGCCCTTTTAAGAGATATTCTTCCTTACTCCATCCTAAGTCTGTAATATTATTTATCAATTTCTAGTTCTTCATTTTAAAAAAAGGTATAGTAAATAGAGGGGTGTGAATAGTTATAATTTATTGGGAAATGCAGCCCTCTCTATTTCAGGGATGTGATATATTTTAACAGTGTAATCAGAATCTCATTAGGTAGAGTGGAAAAGTTAAAGAGTGTAAATGGTGGAGGGAGGAAGGATGGATCCAGTGACCCCAATGCGTGACCTGTTCAAGTCAAGGCCATAATAACAAATATCCACCCACTGTCACTTCTACACTCAATTCAAATAGTACAACATTTCAGTAAAGTGAATTAAGCTGAATCAGAAGAAAAGGAAGACTGTTCTAGAACAAACAGAGGCTAACCACCTTTGTAGGACAATGGCCCAAAAGTTCTTCTTTTCTGTTTGGCACACAAGTCTTACTTTGCTCAACAGCTCTCGAAAAGGCATAGCAGCTCAAATAGGACATGCAGTGCCCATTGATTCTATCTGAGCCCTTCCATGATTTCAGTGTCTAAGGAGGGATACACAGAAAGAGCCTCCTCGAAGATTGTGGTCTTTTTGAACCACAATCAGATGTACCTTGGTAACGGCAACCTTGTGTTCAGTGGTGGGATTCAAATTTTTTTACTACCTACACTGTGGGCGTGGTATGGTGGGTGTGGCCAGGGGGAAAGCCCTGCGTTGAACCCGAATTAGGATTATTTTATTTCAAAACTTGGGTGGGCGGGGCCTGCTGGAATTTCTGCTACCAGTTCTGGCAAACTGGGGCAAACCTGCTGAATCCCACCACTGCTTGTGTTGCTGAGTAATCTTCCTCACACTGAGTCAGGCAAAAGGAACTGCAGCATGAACTCACCAAAAGGTGACTTCATTTTGACAATTTTTACATCTGGCTTAGACATGAAAGAAGAAGAAGAAGTGTCTGAGCAAGCTCTTAGGCTTCATTGATAGCCTCAGTTTTCACTTGCCTTTTTTCTGTTGCCAGGAATTCAGTGTACTACCAATACAAATTTTCTCTTTCATCAGGTAAATTGTGGACCCACTTTTTAGCTCTTCACATACCAAGCAAAAAAAGGAAGGACCTTTGGGTCATTGTCTCACATTGGGGGTAAACAGAGGCTCTTTGTTCTGTCCTATAATCAACCCAAAATAAAATACATACTTTTGACAGCCTATTTCACACATTTGTCAGTGCACAATGCACTTAGTTTAAGAGAATTTAAAGGTTAAATTTTTATTCTGTAATTATGCCTTTGGAAGGCAACTTGTGTAACTTGCACAGCTTCTTCCTGGCAATTAATTATCTCCATTTAGACCTAAAGATGCATACCATCTCATTTGCTGGTGCATGCCAGAAAATCCAGGTAGGGAGTCATTAATTAGCAGTGAGAAGCTGCATCAGTTGCCTTCTATGGGCATAACTATGTAATAGGAGCTTGGCCATTAACATATTAAAAACATACAAAAACATAATTTTATTATCTCCCATCCTAAATTATGGCACAACAGGTGTTTATCTGCATGTACGTTCTGCTGGCATACTTTTTTATTTACTTTATTCCCTCAGTAGAGTATAGTTATGTCTGGCCAGATATCCCACTATGGTAATGGAGTAGACCGTACAGCCAGTGACTCAACGGCGAGTGCTGGGTGGTGGTAAATAACCTGACTCCCCAATTGGGCCAATGGCTACAGGTGGATGAGCCCCTTTAGGTGGGATGATGGTCCCCCTCAGTAGAGGAAATGTCACTGGAACCATATTAGGCCCAAAGGCAAAATGAGGAGAGGAGGAACTCTGATTCCCAATGGTCATGAAGGCGGAAGAGGCCATGACAGATGGACTGGTTGTGGAGGCACACCTTGATAATGTCCTCATGGCTGTGGCAGTCTATTGTATGTCTCATTTCATACGTGTCACAGAAGATGGCTCCGTGAGCACAGTGTGTGGGTCACTTGATGGCAAGCTGAGATCCACCTTAAACAAGTTCACTCCAGTGGTACTCTACCTGAAAATGATTTCCGGGGGGGGGGGGGTGAATACTTCGATACAAGTAGCAGCCAGCGATGACAATGACGAGAGTACAGGTATAGCAACAAGACATAGGAGACAGTAAATGAGGGCAAAGTTTGAATCTCACCTCCAGAACTCCCTGAGTTAACTTCTACTCAGGTCCAAAGACTATTTGTTAAAATGTACAGAGCATGTGAGCATGTGACTTATTGTGGAATTCAGTTTATGAGGTGTTCAGAAATTGTAGTTGGCAAACCTTTTTGTTTCACATTTGGTTCATTTCAAGATTGACTCATTTCCAAGTTTATTGTGCTTTACCATTTCAATATAGCTTTTTCTACAAGTTCTGGGATGCCAGTGTTTTCAGATGAGTGGGTCTATTGATTTACAGAAGGCAAACAGTGTTTTTCTTATCTTATTCATGGAAACAGTAACTAAGCTTCCAAAGAGTACTGGTAACAAGTAACTTCCAATGGCAAATGCACAGCTGGTGGGAACAATAATAACACTGGAAACCTGTTTTTCCTTCAGATTAAGAAATTCCACAATCTTCTTTGAACAGTGTCTACTGATGGGGAATGTAGAGGTGTGAAGATAACCACTAGGTACATAACAGTCAATGGTTAGAAATCAGACACAACTCCTAGATCAGGAGTTCTCAACCTTTTAAAGCCGGGGGCGGTTCACACTCCCTCAGACAGCTCTAGGGTCCGAACAGCCATTTTGTCCTTCCTCCACCACATGGCACTTCCGGGTGTGGTGGAAGTGATGGGGGAGCCCAGATGAAATGGCGCCATGGGCCACATGGTTGAGAATCCCTGGCCAAGATCATTAAAGCTACAGTGATACCTCATACAATGTCCAAACTTTGTTCCACAAGTTATACGGATTTGGACTTTGTATGAGGCATGCAAAATCCTAGCCGCGATGCCTCGTACAATGTCGTTTCCATAGAGTTACATTGTACTGTAACAGCACAGACCAGTGCAAAGTCAAGGAAACAGACAGGAAACTGACAGAAGTTTAAGAAATCAGTGTCTAAAGGCTAAATACGTTACAAAAACATGTCAAACAACCCTGATTTTAGGGGACAAACCATACAACAAGTTTTTAGCTTTTGAAAACTTTATGAAATGCAGGTTGAAAAGTTAACATGTCCCATCATGCAGCACAGTGTTAATCTGCAGCCATGCGGCCGATCATCCATTTTGTACAAGCTACTCTAAACAATTACTGGATGGAAGCAAGGACAAAATGGATGCCAACATGTCCCATCATGCAGCACAGTGTTAATCATCCAAACAGCAGCAAACACCAAACAATTAAAATCGTGCTCAAAACCACTCCTAAACACTCTTCGCCTCATGCAAAACCCACAAGAGCAATGCACGCTTGTGTCCTGCCTTTTATACTGCCCAGGCACAATGCAACCTGGGGGGGGAACCCAATACCTCATAAAAAGTTGCAGTGACTTTGTATGAGGCAACTTTTTTCAAGGAATTAGGTGATGTTGTATGAATTCAATGTTATACGAAGCGGACTTTGTATGAGGTATTACTGTACTGAGAACCAGCCCCTGAAATGTGAGTACAATATTCAGCATAGTTCGATGAGATTGGCTATTTTGGCAACAATTATTATGTTATTGTTCAGCCATAGTAGCATGGACCCAAAGAAGTTGTCAGCTAAGAAAGTGCTGTGAAATTGAATGGAAGGAAGTCTATGATACAAGGAAAATTGCAGCAAAATCACATTATTATTATTGGATACAAATCAACAATTTGATTCACAGACGAGGACTGGAAAAAATTAACAATTCAAGCTCTAACCAAGGACCTAAGAACCTGTTAAGGTAGCATCAGAGTATATATGCAGTTTTTACTAGAGTTGGGATTTTTTTTATTTATTTTTTAGAATTAGGATGTTCAAATCAGATGAATCCAAGATTTCTAAATATCTAAGGAGTCCTTTAGATATTGCTCCAAGGGCTCCGATCACTATGGGTACAACAATAGATTTCTTCCTCCATAGACGCTTGACTTCAATTTGCAATTTTATTCATTTATTTATTTATTTAAATTTATATAGCCGCCCCCTCACCAGAGTGACTCTGGGTGGCATTACATCCACTAAAAATCCAAATAAAACACTAAAAACCATTAAAACCCATAAAAACTCATAAAATACTTACCCACCCACCCCAACTGAAGAGAGGGACATTATTTCATGAGCCACTGTGCATGGGCCACCTCCTCATCCATGCCCCACACCCGCCCTGCCAGCCAGGTTTTAAGACCTTTTCTAAAGGGCAGCAGCTCTATCTGCAGCCACAGTTCTACTGGCAGGAGGTTCTAAAGGGCCCGGGTGGACACGGAGAAGGCCCTCCTCCTTGTGCTAGAGAGGTGGGCCTCTCTAGCTGTCAGTACCACCAGAGAGCCTTTCCGGTCCGCTCTGGTTGGGCAGGCAGATATTCTTGGGGTGATGCGGTCTCTTAGGTAACCTGGCCCACTACCATGTAGGGCTTTACAGGTCATAACCAGCACCTTGAATTGCACCCAGAGACAAACTGGTAACCAGTGCAGCTCCCGGAGCAGTGGGGAAGCATGGGCATAATCCCTGCATCTGTTGCAATGAGACGTGAGAGGCGGCCGTGTGGCAAAGTCCAGCCCTGACCGGAGTCGGGAGCAAGTATTTATTCCCTGCCTAGGGGCGAAGACGCGTATCTAAGATAATCGCGCCATCCCCTGTACAGAAGGCTTGCGTGCATGGCATTCCCATGAAACCCATGTCTGGAAGACTATTCTGAGGCCACCTCAAGGTTAATGGAAAACCCGCACTTAATTGCCTTGGGCTGGCGAAACCCTTTGTTCCTGCCCTAATCTCAGGGTCTATGTTGATTGACCCCAGGGACCTAATCTTGTCCCTTGATTGCCCCTGTCTGCTTGCCTAACTCTATTTGCCCCCAACCTGAGCCTTTGTTTATTCCTAGCCTGCCCACTTATCTTCCCAATTTCCTCTCAAGCTGAGCACCCCCCCAACTAGTTTGGGGACTGGCATGCGGGTCTGTGGACACTGGGTGCACCCCTCAGGAGAGGTTTAATATCCAACTAATGCGGGCAACCCACATGCATCACATCACCACCCGGGCAGCCACATTCTGTACCTCTGAATAGTTGTCAAGGGCAGCCCCATGTAGAGCGCATTACAGTAATCTAGTCTAGAGGTGACCAGAGCCTGTGTGACCATGAGCAAGGAGTCCCAATCCAGGAGCCAGCGCAACTGGCAAATAACGCGAAGCTGTGCAAACGCTCCTGGCCACGACTGCCACCTGTTCTTCAAGCAGCAGTCGCAAGTCCAGGAGGACACCCAAGTTGCACACTGGGTCTGTCTGGGGCAAAATAGCCCCATCCAAGACCAAAGATGGTAGCTCCTGGGATAACGCAGGACCCCCAATCCATAGCCACTCAGTCTTACTGGGATTCAGTTGTAACCCATTGTCCCACATCCAGACCCCTACAGCCTCCAGACACCTGGATAGGACTCTGACAGCATCGCTTGGATCACCATGCGCTGTGATATACAACTGAGTGTCATTGCGTACTGATAGTACCGCACCCCTTGAGAATGGATTATCTCACCCAACGGTTTCATGTCGATGTTAAGCAGGAGAGGAGAAAGTACTGAGCCCTGAGGCACTCCATATTGGAGAGGCCTAGGGCTGGACCTCTCATTCTCCAGCCACACCGACTGGGTCCAGCCCTTCAGGAATGAGGAAAACCAGGACAACACAGTGCCCTGGATCCCCAATCCTTTGAGCCGTCTCAGAAGAATATCATGGTCAATGGTATCGAAAGCCGCTGAGATGTCAAGGAGAGCGAGAATGGATGGATGACCACCATCCTGCTCCCACCAGAGACCATCCATCAGCGTGACAAATGCCATCTCAGTACCATATCTGGGTCTGAAACCTGACTGGAACGGGTCTAGATAATCCGCTTCATCCAGGACCCCCTGCAACTGACGTGCCACTGCCTTCTCCAATACCTTCCCCCAGTTGTTTATGATTTTTCCCAGTTGTTTGTCTACCATTCATGCATCTCCTGGTATAGCAATGTCAATAAACCAGACCTTCTTCTTTTCAACAACATTAATATCAGGTGTGTTGTGAGGCAGATTATTATCCAATAATAATAATGTGATTTTGCTCTAATTTTTCTTGTATCATTGACTTCCTGCCATTCAATTTCACAGCACTTTCTTAGGTGACAACATCTTTTGGATTCATGCTACTATGACAGAACAATAACATAATTGTTGCAAAAATAGCCAATGCTATACCAGGAGATAAAGACAAACAACTGGAGAAAATCACAAAATATCGTGATTTGCAAATTGAAGTTGAGCATCTATGGAGGAAGAAATCTGTTGTTGTACCCATTATTTGGAGCCCTTGGTCCTTGGAGCAATACCCAAAGGACTCACTAGATCAGGGATTCTCAACCTGCGGCCCATGAGCTGGATGCGGCCCACAGCACCAGTTCATGTGGCCCTCCACCAGCTCCACCACACCAGGAAGTGCCATGTGGTGGAGGAAGAGGAAAATGGTCACCCAGCCCCTGAAGCTGTCTGTGGGAGCGTGACCCTTGGGTTAAAAAGGTTGAGAACATCTTGGAAATTATCGATTTAGCAGACTTGAACATCCTAACTCTCCAAGAAACAACTCTACTAGGAACTGCATTGATGATGATGATGATGATGATGATGATGATGATGATGATGATGATGATGATGATGATGATGATGATGATGATGATGATGATAGGATTAATTAGTAACATTTATAGAATATTAGTAGAGTACCAACAGCAGACTTTGAGAATAATCTGGGAAATGGAGTTAGGTAGGGAAATAAATGATGAGGAATGGAGAAATTAATATTAATGGAAGAAAATAATTTTAAGGAATATGTCTGTAAGGATTAAAGATAATTGTTATAAAACAACATGGAGATGGTATTTAATATCAGTAAAAATGAACTGTTATAATTTAAAGTATTCTGTAATGTGTTGGCAGTGTAATCAGGATGTTGGTACCTATTCTCATTTATGGTGGGAACGTGAGGAGATTCAGAAAGTTTTGAAATTGGTTTTTAATTAAATGAATGAGATGATATCTATAAAATTTAATCTTTATCCCACAATAGCACTGTTAGTTAGCTTTGGAGGTGTTCAATTGAAAGGAGCAGAAAAAGAATTAATTACAATTGTGGTAACTGCAGCAAGATTAATTATAGCAAAACCTGGAAAATAAGATATGAGTTTCTACTTGTTGAATAATGTAAAGAGTTGGGATATAATTATAAATTATAAATTAACATGTGAGATTAAAGTTTAAAAAGGACTGTAAGAAGCTGTGTTTTTGTGTATATTGTTTCAGGTTCTGGCTTTCCTCCTTAATTCAAAAAGGTCTCATGCATAAGCCAATGCTATCTGACTCATATGTGCTCCAAGGGTCGAAACATAAAAGTTAATGAGTCTGATGTACCCTATTACCCATAGGATAGCAATGTAGCATAATCAAGTAATATAATACCCAGAAACGTTGGCAATATTCTATTAAATATTAAATTAATTACATATAAAATATACCCACAAATGAATGTCATGCCTAACAATAAGTTGCACTTTTCTTCACTTTGTTGGAGGAATAGTTTGATTTTGTATCCATAATGCTTAAGCATAAATGGAGAAAACAGCATGTTTTCAGTTTGCTCTCGCTCATTTTCAGGTCAGTCTGGGTACCTAAGTGATTGATGAGCTACTTCACCATGTAAGCAGAGTATACACTTTCCTTGCACCTTTGCAGGGAGAAGGGAAAGGATAGTTGTTTCTTTTCCTCCTCTTGTCAATGGTCATAGCAGTGCATTGGTAAGGAAGTGAGGGGATATTTTTTCCCTTTTCCATTGATCACCAATCAATTGTTGATCAAAGTGAATTTTCCCTCCTTTAAGCTTCTCAGGACAGCTTACAAACAATATATTACATTACAATGCAACATGTTGATGGGGGCTCAGGGGGAGGGGCAGCAAAGTCCTCAACCTGCCCTGGCTTCTTCTTCCCCTGGCCATTGGTGTGGGCTCAGGTGTGTTTCTTGCTGATGCAGCAATATAACCATTAGCAAGGGGAGAAATCAAACTTTCTTTGTCCTCTGTAAAGGAGCAGGGAAATTGTAAAATGAAAGCATCTGGAATATTGATAGCTCCAATTAATCCTGTCAGCAAGCTGCATGTTGACAGAAGCTACTGCCTCTGTTAAACAGCATTTTTATGTACAGTGGTACCTCATACAATGATTTAAATCTCTTCCATGGGGCTCATTGTTGTATGAAACAATTGCTATACGATGCATGCATCATATAGCGATTTTCCCTATGGGATGCATCATATAACAAATTTTTTTGCTAAGTGGTTTTTCCCATTGAAAAATTGTTGTACAATTTTTTCCATGGGGAAAATTGTTATGCGGGATAACATTTACCCCCCACCCACCCCCAAAAAAACCTAATTGTTATGTGATTTCATTGCTATATGGGGCGATTGTTGTATGAGGTTCCACTGGGATGCTGTTTTTCCAGGCAGTCTTAAAAAGAATCACTGTGGGGGGAGTTAGGGTGGTCCAGCATCTTGGTAATGCAGATGCTATGCATCCAGATGGACTCACAAGAATTGGAAAGAGCATGCTAAACACTCATTTAGACACGTTCATAGTGTATTGGATGGTGTGTTTTACTTTGATCAAGAAGATCTAGGTGCAAATACATGATCAGCTATGAAACTCACTGGATAACATCAGCTACTTGCTTTTTTTTTAGTTTACATACGTGACAATAAAGTTGGAAGAGAAGAGACCCCTTAATGTAGAAAAAGTAGGATATCTTCATTTACTTTGGATCAAGAATTCAAGAACCAAGTTAAAGGCTGCTCCACAAAATGACTGTTTATGGTCAAGAAGAAAATAAAATAGTATAGGTATCTACCATTCCAAAATGTCACTCAGAGAGGAAAGTACTTTGTCCTTCTGTATGATTTTATTCATAGCTCATGGGTAAGCTTCTTTGAGTCAGGAAGATAATCTGACATGTCAAGAAGAGGATCTTATGCAGAAACACACACCATGTGAGCTCATCTGTAGGAAGAATCATTCTGAAAAGAAGTTTGTAGGGTTTTCCTTAGTATGCTGAGAATGCAAGCGCGGCGCCAAAATGGCCGCCGCGCCCTTTGCGGGCCCCCCCCCACAGGACAGAGAATCCGGGTAGTTAGGGGCGTGGCCAGCTCCCTTATAAAAGGGGTGGCCACGAGGCAGCCGCGCTGCCATTTTGCCTCAGCGACGGAGCGGAGAAGTTTTTCCCCTGCGCCTCCGTCGCTCGTTGGTATTGCCGGGAAGCCTTTTGGGTCGATTTTGCTTAGCTAGCTTCCCCTTTTTTGCTCGAGATGCCTTCCAAAAAGAAGGCTCCTGCGAATTCAGCTCGGGCTGTTAGGAGGCGCAACCCAGGTCGGAGGACCGTGGTGCCGCCTCCTCAACAGCCACCTTTGCCATCCCCGGCCGGGGCTAGTGGCTTGGGGTCTATCGCACCTTGGCCCGTTCAGAGTGCGGGCGCGGAGGGCGCTCCGGCCCGCGGCCCGCGAGCGGTGGACACCGCTCCTCCTTCCGCCCAACCCGTTGGGCCGACTACTTCTGGGCCGCAGCCTCTCCCGGGGCCCTCTAGCCTTGGGGGGTGGCCCGGTGCCCCGCCTTGGCAGGTTTCCTCACCAGCCCTACCGGGCTTCGGCCCTGGCCAATGGCCATATCTGGGCCATGGGGTGCAGGGAACTGTCCCCATGCAAGGGTCAGGTGGGCCGGCCGGCTCTTTACCCATGGTTACTGTAGACACCTTACTGGCCCGTATTGCGGCCTTAGAGGAGTCTTTGGCCCGGGCCAGTCAGGCAGGTGCCCCTTTCGGGGTACCTTTGGAGGCGCTATCGGCAGCAGGACAACGGCCGGCGGGGAGGGTTGAGCTGCTGCAGGCGGGTGGCGCGGCTCCGGCCACTGCATCGCAGCTCCCCAGCCAGCAACCTGGCGCGGGTCAAGCCCCGGTGATGAGCTCTACATCGGTCGTGAGCTCCGACGCCCCCAGTGGGCCGGAACCCCCGTTGGGGGCGGCCCGCGGGGGTGCAGCATGTGAGTATATGGTGCAAACGAGTACATCCACACACATTCCCAATATAGGGGGGACCTTTCAGTGGCCTTGGCCTCGCGCGGGTGGTGCAGGGGCTACGCCGCTGGCGACCCACCCGGCGACAACTACTGCCACCATGCCCGCTGGGGTGGGCATTGGTTCTTACACTGCTGGGAACGTACTTGGGGTGGCAGGGTTAACTCATGCCCCTTTGGGTAGGCCAGCTATCCCCTTTTCGGCTTTGCCGACGGCAGGGTATTCCCTGCCATTGGGTGATCACTTGGCTCAGGCTACCAGAGAAAAGATATGGCGAGGGGAGTACGTGGATATCTTCTCACTCCTGAACAGAGAGCCCACTAAGGAAGAAAGGGAGGGTCAGGATGAGAAGGACAAGGAGCAGGCACGCCGCCGTAAGCCGCCGCGTACCTGGGCTAACTGGCTCCCCGCTTATTTGATATACATGGCGGTGTATTTGAGGGCGCGGCCGGATCTAGCTATTCCCATGGTCCAATATTTGGACAACATATA
The DNA here is from genome assembly GCA_035047305.1 of Bradypodion pumilum. Classification (NCBI taxonomy): domain Eukaryota; kingdom Metazoa; phylum Chordata; class Lepidosauria; order Squamata; family Chamaeleonidae; genus Bradypodion; species Bradypodion pumilum. The sequence goes on from JAWDJD010000003.1 coordinate 262,864,069, forward strand.
CAGGGCGATGGTAGATTTCCCGGGCCCCTCATGGCTAGCATATGATGAGGAATTCCGTATGAGGATTCCCCTGCACCCCGAGATGAGATGGGATGAGCCGTGCCAGAGACTGTGGCTCTTGTATATGACACCCACACGTCCTGCCCCGGGGGATAGATACCATTGTGGACATGCGGTCCAGCGAGCAGCTCCAGCGCAGGTTACCCGCCAAATGGCGGGGCAGGGGGTTCCAGCCCGCCTGCTGTGCTGGACTTTCTCGTCCAATGGTTCCTGCAGTCGAAAGAACTGCAGGTATAAGCACGAGTGTCCCACATGTTCTGGTCCCCATGCAGCCTCTGCTTGTCCCAAGCCTGGGGGGGTGCGAGGCAGAGGGAGGGGTGGACAGTGGGCTGGCAAGCCTGCCACGGATGGAACTAGTTCTCCGAAAGGCCCCCTCCCCAATTAAGGTGGACATGCTGGAGCGCTGGCTCGCATCGTACCCAAGGGGAGAGGACAGGGAGTACCTCATCCAAGGTTTTAAGCAGGGATTTCGTATCCCTTTTATGGGTGATAGATCTCCTCAGGATGCTCCCAACCTTTTATCCCTCAGAGGAAGGGAGGAGGTAGCCGAGGCCAGCATTAAAAAGGAGTTAGACGCGGGCAGGGTCGCCGGACCTTTTCCCGCACCCCCTTTTCCCAACCTTAAGGTTTCACCATTGGGTTTGGTTCCTAAAAAGTCCCTAGGTGAGTTTCGCCTTATTCATCATTTGTCCTACCCAGCCGGCCGATCGGTCAACGATGCGATACCTGATGACCTTTGTTCGGTCAGGTATACATCGTTCGACCATGCGCTGCGCATGGTGCGCTCGTGTGGCCCGGGTGCCTTGCTGGCCAAGTGCGACATTAAGTCAGCTTTTCGCCTCTTGCCGGTGCACCCGGGCGACTTTGAATTGCTGGGTTTTAAATTTAAAGGGGAGTATTATTTTGATAAGGCCATGCCTTTTGGCTGCTCCATATCATGCTCGGCTTTCGAGCGTTTTAGTACCTTCCTAGAGTGGGCTTTCGTCCGCAGGTCAGGGTCCCGGTCTGTAGCCCATTACCTGGATGACTTTTTATTCGGGGGTGAACGGGGCTGGGACACGTGTGCACGTCTCCTCAATACATTTCAGACGCTAATGCAGGAACTGGGTGTCCCTTTAGCGCCCGAAAAGACCGAGGGCCCGTCGACCAAACTAGTATTCCTGGGGGTTGAGATTGATACAGTAGTACAGGCTTCTAGGTTATCGGGTGATAAGGTGTCCAGGATAGTGACCCTTATCTCGGAATTGCTGGCCAAGCGTAAGGCATCCCTGAGGGAACTGCAGGTGCTACATGGGCACCTCAATTTTGCCTGCAGGGTGGTCGCACCGGGCAGGGCTTTCGCCCGGCGCTTATGCGACGCCATGGCAGGGTTATCCAGGCCCCACCACAGAGTCAGGCTTCCCGGGGTATCAGGGCAGACATGTTTGTCTGGTTGCAATTCCTGAGGGAGTTTAATGGGGTCTCATTTTGGAGGTCTGACCTCCTGGCATCCCCCAATTTCCAGATCCAGTCTGATGCCTCAGGATCCCTGGGTTATGGGATGTACTTCAATGGGAAGTGGGCCTATGGTGGGTGGCCACCGGCATGGGCAGGCACAGGTCGCCTGCGGGATCTCACATACCTGGAATTTTTTCCCATTCTGGGGGCTTTGATGCTATGGGGCGAACAGTGGGCTAATTCGGTGGTGCATTTCTGGTGCGACAATGCTGCCGTGGTGCACATTGTCAATGCACAGACTTCTAAATCGCCCAGGGTCATGGATCTAGTGCGCCATTTTGTGCTGCGCTGCCTGCACCTCAACGTCTTGTTCAGGGCCAGGCATGTCCCAGGGGTTAATAACGATATTGCTGACGCTTTGTCCCGCCTGCAGATCTCCCGGTTCCGCGCCTTGGCCCCGGATGCGGAGGAATTTCCCTCGCCACTCCCGGACGAGATGTGGACTATTGGCAAGGAGAGGTGAACCGGGCGATTGGCCTGTCACTAGCGCCACGCACGCGTAAGGCGTATCAACAAGCATTCAATTTGTATAGGGCTTTTGCTACTCGATTTCAATGGCCAGAGACCTGGCCCATCCCGGTGGACCATGTTCTGCGGTTCATGGTTCACCTGCATGCACAGGGCCTTGCACCTCGCACCATAGCATCCAAGCTCTCGGCGTTGGCTTTTATGGCCAAAGTAGGGGGTCATGTGGATACCACCTCTGACTTCCGTGTGAGACACGTTTTGGAGGGGTGGGTGCGCGAGCGCGGGCGTTGCCCGGATGACCGGCACCCTATTTCCCCAGGGGTTCTTACCCAGTTGGCCCGGGGCTGGCCAGGCCTCTGTTTTGATCATTATGAGGCAGCCCTTTTTCATGCAGCCACAACGGTGGCATTTTTTGGAGCGCTCCGCATCAGCGAACTCGTGATGCTGTCTAAGGCGGATGCAAGTGGTAGGGCACTGGAACTCGGAGATGTATATGTTGCCAAAGACTGGGCCCAGTTGAGGATTCGCTCCTCCAAAACAGATCAGCATGGCGTAGGCAGTGGAGTAAGACTGCTACGGTGTTCTTTGGCAGACATCTGTCCGGTTGGTGCCCTACAGGAATACCTGGCACTGCGTGGCTGGCACCACGGCCCGTTTTTCTGTCACCAAGATGGGTCTCCCCTTACTAAATTTCAGTTTTGGAAGGTGACAGCCAGAGCCCTCACCAGGGTGGGACTACCAGGTGCCCGTTATGGCACACATTCGTTCCGTATTGGCGCAGCCTCTACAGCAGCTGCTTTTGGGTACTCTGGGGCTGACATACGCAGCATGGGGAGGTGGGGCTCACAATGTTTTCAGTTTTATGTGCGCCCACTCCCGCCATGAGTACCAATCCAGTCACCTTACCTTCCTTTTTCTCAATTTTCTTACAGACCCTGGGTGTCGTATTACACCGGTGACAGTATGGCTGGTGGGCCACAGCTATGTGCTCAGGGCAGCGCGTTACGCTGCGGCGACAGAGTGGACCCCGACTGGGACTGGGTGACCACGCCAGTCTCTCATGGCACGGTAAGCCTGGGATGTTATGGCGGGAGCTGCGGCCTTTACTTTTTTCTGGCCTGGGGGCTGACCCGCCTGACATTCTAATCATCCACTTGGGGGGCAATGATTTGGGCCAGGTCACCGGCTTATCGCTCAAGCATGCGATTTGCGAGGACCTCGCCTACTTGCATTATGTCTGGCCTGCCACACCCCTGGTTTGGTCGGACATTGTTCCGCGCCACTCTTACAGAGGGGGCGTTAACCTCCTGGCCCTTGACCGAGCTAGGCGCGCGGTCAATAAGGCAGTGGCGCGGTTTCTCACCACCAGGGCTTGGGGACGGGTTAGTCATCACCCCGATATTAGTCTACAAAATTGTGACTTGTATGCAGGGGATGGGGTCCATCTGTCGCGAGGAGGTATGGACCTCCTGTTGGGTGACTGGCGAGCAGGCCTGTTGACCGAGCTGACGGTCTGGGGGGGGGCGTCAGGTCTTCTGTGAAGCCCCTCCGTGTGGCGGGTAGCACTGGTAAGGTAAACAGTATGACCCACAAGTATCCGGCAGGTTCGCAATTGACTGGACAACACTAGACAGGAATAAAGTAGTTAAACGTTGTCCGGTCAACGACGAATCAGGCGATGGGGTGATGATGATTGCTAACCAGCATGCATCACCCCTGTGATTTCACGGATACGCGTCAGAGGGTGGGGTCATGAGTTAGTTATTGACTACGGTCAACAATTTGTTTGTTGTTAACAAACAAATTGATACAATTTGATACATTGTAACCAATTGCCGTTGGCAATTTTGGGGTGGTACCTTACCAGTGTTACTTCGGCCTGCTTGCCTTAGGAATTATGATTGGTCGTTTTACCAATACAAATTTATAATTCGGACTAGGGCATTGAATCAATAAATGTGGCCCTTTGCTGTTATCCACTTTCAATGTTGTCTGTGTCCGTTATTGGGGGGGTGCGCCTGCAATGCAAGCGCGGCGCCAAAATGGCCGCCGCGCCCTTTGCGGGCCCCCCCCCCACAGGACAGAGAATCCGGGTAGTTAGGGGCGTGGCCAGCTCCCTTATAAAAGGGGTGGCCACGAGGCAGCCGCGCTGCCATTTTGCCTCAGCGACGGAGCGGAGAAGTTTTTCCCCTCCACCCCCTCCCTAGTTAACAGTGTGATTATGGTCGCTTCGGGGCCGGGTGGGAATTTTTGGTTGGGACCCACATTGGCTTCGGGTCCTGGCTTTTTTGCCCATCCCACACTGTTGCTATGGTTTGATATAGGGGTCTTTCTTCGTTCCTACTGTTGACTTTGGTCACATGGGCGGGTAGCACTGGTAAGGTAAACAGTATGACCCACAAGTATCCGGCAGGTTCGCAATTGACTGGACAACACTAGACAGGAATAAAGTAGTTAAACGTTGTCCGGTCAACGACGAATCAGGCGATGGGGTGATGATGATTGCTAACCAGCATGCATCACCCCTGTGATTTCACGGATACGCGTCAGAGGGTGGGGTCATGAGTTAGTTATTGACTACGGTCAACAATTTGTTTGTTGTTAACAAACAAATTGATACAATTTGATACATTGTAACCAATTGCCGTTGGCAATTTTGGGGTGGTACCTTACCAGTGTTACTTCGGCCTGCTTGCCTTAGGAATTATGATTGGTCGTTTTACCAATACAAATTTATAATTCGGACTAGGGCATTGAATCAATAAATGTGGCCCTTTGCTGTTATCCACTTTCAATGTTGTCTGTGTCCGTTATTGGGGGGGTGCGCCTGCAATAAGGGGAGAATGTTTCAGTTTTCAAATGCTGAGAAATGTTGCTTTAGATGACATAATCGTTTCAGTGGGGCCTCTCCTTCCCTTGAGTGACGCAGAATGTGCTATATTTACAAAGTAATTTGGACTCATTTATGTGTATTGTCTGACTTTCACTGCTGATTACAACTCAGAGAGATATTGCCAGAAGATGGAATTGAATCAATGCCTAGACAAAGGCAGATTCTACTCTGCCAAGATTTGATTTTGTTACTTTCTTCATCAACTCATTATGCTTGCATCCAAATTATATTAAAAAGGTAAAAAATTAAAAAGGCTTGGATAAAAACAAATTTAATACTGAAAGCAGCCACTTTGAAAACATTTTTGAATGGCATTGAAATGATGTTCTAATTTTAACTAGCCAATGGGTACGCCTTCTTATTGTGAATCTACGTTCATAGTTCAGAGCTATAATAGCACTAAGAAATAAGCTCTTTCAAGCAATCTGATGATGGATAATACTTACCTCCAATGGTTTTGCAAAGATACATAGCTCCCAAAGTGTAATAGAAAGTAGAAGAAGTAACATTCGTTGAAATGGTAATATGCTTTCTGAAACCTTGAACAGTAACTTAAAACTGTGCAATCCTTCTGCTTGTCAATTGGCCCACAACAGATATGTCCTCCTTTCTGGCAATGCATGTAAGTGGTCACCCTATTCACAAGTAAGTTTCTTTGTCTGAGCATGGAGTGTAGAGAGTTTTACTGATAAATGTATCCAACAAGCCTTCTCTCATTTTTAAAAAATAGAATGGTTTGGAGGAAGAGTCATTTTGTAAAGAAAGATATAAATTACATACACTGATATACAGTAGATCCTGATGTGTGAGATGAAGGAAATGGCATGGCATAACAATTGTGTGTGAACTTCAGAGATGAGGTCAGTCCCAAGGATGGACATACAGCAAATAATGTTCAGACCATTCCAATGAAATAACAGATTGTTGCCTAAATAGATATTTGAGAAAACAATTACATTGTGAGCCCATCTGTCTTTCTCCATGTTTCAAGTACGACATTCCAGATTAGTTCTTGCTGCAATGGGCTACTATGCACAATACTCAGTGCAGGGTTAGGTTCATTATATCAATAATCTATAAAGCTTTGGTTATCTTCACTGGCCCCCAATCCTGTGACCTTCCACCAAGGTAAGGTCTGGTGGCCCCAGGGATGGGACTCCATGCCTGACTCCATGGGTGTGGCAGTCCCACATTTGCTCATCTTCTGGTCCTGCTGCTCTGCTCCTCAATGGTGCCAGTGTCTCTCCCAACCTCATCTCTTCCCCCGCCCCCTCAAATAAGGTGAATTCACACAGCCTTCTGCTCTCTGTCCTGGTGGTTCCCTTCCTCCTCTGGAACCCACAGCCATATCCAGACCTCTCACCAGGGATCTTCATTATATAAATCTGTCTAATGTGGGGGGCAGTGGGTTTTCTTCTTCTTCTGGATCCTCACCACCTCCTTGGTCATCTTCCCTTGCTCCTCATTTGGTTTTAGCCCTTGATTCTCAGGGCTAGTGTCTGTCAACTGGGTTCTGCACCCTAGAGCAGGCATTCACAACCTATGGCCCACAGGCTGGCCCTGGCCCCTGATGCCAATTCATCTGGCCCATGTCACCCTCACCACTCCCAGAAGCGGAAGTAAAATGTGCCCGTGCATGCCGTAAATGTTTTCTGTGCATGTGTGGGTGCATTTTACTTCCACTTCCGGGTGGGAAGAACCACATGACCAGCCCAATCTGCTTTCTGGGGTGTGTGGTCAGGCCCGCAACCTGAACATGTTGAGAACCCCTGCCCTAGTGGCACCTTCTTCCACTCCCTCTATGTGCTCCTCTCTCCTGGCTGCCTTGAGTGCCTCCTTTTTTAATCCTTAATCTCTCAAGATGTCACCTTCCCCATATCAGCCCCCCTTCCACATCACTAGGGCCCCCCTCTTCATCATGAAAAGCCTCAGCTACATCATCTTCATCTGCCTAACAGAGGCTACCCAGGTTTAACAGCAAGCTGGAAGTTGGGAACTTTGGGCTGTGGACCTTAAAGGATGACATACCACTGGTTATTCCCTTTTAATTAGCAGGAGCAGCAAAACAACACTTGGTGACAGAATCATAATCACCAGGACCCAGCGCAATCAAGCTAAAAGCCAAACACAAATTTTATCCAAGTCCTGATCCAAGTCCAAGGTCAAAGCCTGGAGCAGACAGGGGAACAAGGCTAGTCTAGTAGAGGAGACATAGTCCAAGCAGGCCAAGAGCCAGACAACCAAGGAAGCAACTGAAGCAGGATGCCTTCAGAACAGGAACAAATCAGGAAGGGGGTCCATGTTAGGCACTACAGCAAACCAAGAAGTCTTCATTGCTGAGACAGTTTCCAGGGGAAAGAACCAGTCCTTCTATAGCTCTTCCATGTCAGGGCTCATTCGGGTCTCAGCAGTTGCAACAGGCTGTGACTTTAATCAAAACTGCATTCCTAGCAGCTGGAGCCTTGGAGCTGCTTCTGACCTTGACACTTGCACAAAGACTAGCTTAAGGGAAAAATCACAAATGCTCATAACTACTCCATCCCCTTTCACAGTAACTAGTGCTTTATATAGCAAAAATCACTCTAGAAAGAGCTCAAACAAAAAATAAGATACCTTTACTTACAATCAGTGTGAGCAGTTACAAACAGAGGAATAAAAAGGGTAAAAGAAAAAAGTCTAACCCCATAGAGAGACTTTCCATGCTGTTGCTACATATTATAGGTTAGCAAGTGCAGATGCATGTGCAGGCACAGTTAGAGAGAGCCTAAATAAGGGAGAGAAGCAAAACAGAAGAAGAGGCGTAGTTTGCCTCAGATTAGTGGGGAAGGAGAATCCCCCTAGGGCCTAAAAGCACCTCTCCCACTGATATGCAATGTTGGAAATGCAAGGATGCAAAATTGTTGTTTTCTCAACAGTATAACAATGACCTATAGTAAATTAGAATAGCATGTCTAATTATGGTGACATTTGCATACACAGTATTAGTTTAAATTCACATGCAGTTCTTTTCCAGCTGGTGAACGGTATCAGTTTGCCATAGCAGTTTATTTTCCATACCTATATACGGTAGGTAGCATGTATTATTTTGTGATGGCATTGGATGGTAAACACAGGCTTAATTTGCATGTCTGATTACTGAGGTACATACGTACCTCCTATGTACATAAAATCCTATTATGGAACAATAAATTGGTTAATCACAGGGAATATAGACTTCCTTTATTATCTAGATGGATCCCACATTCCTCATATCAATGTACCCTATATAGAATACATCCATGTCTCCTTTAACTTGTCTTTGTTTTGCTACTTTTTCAGTATTTTCTTATCAATATGGGAAATGCTATTATGAAAAGAACATTTTTGTGTATTTATAGCTGCTTCAGATGCGATAATCCTGACAATCTGAATACATTGCATGAGTCTAATCCCAAACATGCCACTTAACTTGACTTTTATTTATTTATTTATTTATTTATTTATTTATTTATTTTAAGAATGATACAAGTAGCATCTGCCTATTGACCTCAGGCAAAAAAGTTTGTCATGGCTGAAGAACACCGCTTACCCAAATGGGTTCTAAAATTCATTCATTCTCTTTATATATGAAAAAATACAATAAAATAAGAAACCAGTAACTAAAACTATTCACCTGAATTTCAGTTTTTTCATTTTCCTTCAAAATATGGACTGCTAATTATTTCTTGCCTGGAAGTCAACAGAAATCTACTGGATTCCCAAGGTTCTCACTTTATTCTTTTTTTATTTTGTTGAGGTGTTGAGGCTTCTTGTTTTGTTTTCTGACTTCTCTGGGTAACCCATGTATAGCATCCTCATTGATATTATGGAGCTTTCTTTACAGAAACATTAATTTACTTAATTTATCTTAAATTTGATTGCAGTGAGCACCCCTAATTAACCTGATTTTTTGGTGATAATCACTCACAATGGAATCAAATCAAAAATCCGGGGATGGCCTGGCCGGCACAGAGAAAGAAGCTGCCCTCCGCTCATTAATTCAGCGCACAGGATATAGTTTGGTTCAGGTAGGAATTTCCCTGTCACACAAATACTACTATCAGACTGCTAATTTTAAGATAAATTAAGCAGTTTAGCAGGGATTTGCTTAAAAGCTCAATCTTTATTGCAATACATTTTCTGTTAAACAAATCATTAGGACCTACCTTCAGTCTCTGCCATTGGCACAGTGACATCAGATCAGGAAAATGCCAGCACAACCACACAAATCTAATGAGAGACAAATCTACACATTTCAGTGTATCTAGTTTGCAATTTTTAAAATCACCACTCCATTTTTCTTTCTTTCACCCAGATTGACATGTTATTCTGTCTTATTTTGGCCCAGATCTGCAAATATCATTTTTTTAAAAGTTTGTATGATAAATTATATGTGTTTCTTTGAGCATTTCTCTCTCAAATAATTATTTTTGTGCACAACTTTATTAAGTTGCAATACTTGCAGATTCCCTTTATATGAGGCTTTAACATACCAATCAATTAATCTTTATTATTGTGCAAGACCAGCACAGTACAGAAAGAAGAACAGAAGTTAAAATGAGGGTACTTAAAATATAAAGAGACAGAAGTTAAAATGAATCTCACATGGAATCTGATATTGCTAAGTTATTTATAAACTCATGACCAAATAATTGCTTCCCAGCCTCTTGGCTAAGATCAAGTGTGGCTTTAATATATGCTTTCTTGCATACTCAGGCCACAAATATACACATTTTAACATGCTTTTTTATATAAGAATTCTAGAAAATGCAAATGTCAAAAGATATCTGTATTCTTTTTTAACTTATCTGCATAGGGTCCCACAATATTAGCCACTCATGTCTGATGCCACAGTCAAATATCCACAATCAAATTATCCAAATGTGAACTGAGTGAAATTTCTCCCCATCACTATAAACCAGTGGTGATGAACCTATGCCATGTGTGCCAGAGGGGGCACTCAGAGCCCTCTCCGTGGGCACATGCGCTGTCACCCCAGTACAGAGTTTGTCCCATCCCTCTGCTCAGCAGCCCAATGGGAGCGCTTCCTCCCTCCCCCCAGCACAGAGTTCACCATGCCCCTCTGTGGGGTGGACAGCAGCCTGTTGAGTTTGGGCACTTGGTCTCTAAAAGGTTCACCATCACTGCTATATACATTCTAGTGGCATAATCTCTGCAATTCATACAGTGGCAGTACTAAATCAAAGGTAATGAACTGGAGGTCTCGTAGAAGAAAAAGACAGCACCAGGCAAAAAAAATCCCGTGATTTGCCTGAGACACGAAACACTGAGATGAACTTGCATTTTAATATACCTTTTGTTTTCTTCCACACAGGAAAATGGCCAGCGAAAGTATGGAGGGCCACCACCAGGTTGGGATGAACCACCACCCGAACGAGGCTGTGAAATTTTCATTGGAAAACTACCCCGGGACCTTTTTGAAGATGAACTTATACCATTATGTGAAAAAGTAAGGATTCAACATTTAGCAGGTTTTCTTCTCTTGCATATGTTTAGGAACGTGTTTAATTGCAAAGCATGGCTAAAAAGTGAAATTCTTGTGACTAGAAAAGTAAAACTTGTCAAATATCCCATGCCTATTTCCAGAAAGGCTTGGGCTATCCAGTGGCACATGTATTAGGGAAAACATATTTTCCTAGTAAAGGTCGCCCTTGCTCGAAAGCCAGTCGTATCCGACTCAAGGGTTCAGTGCTCATCTCTATTTATAGCCAAAGAGCCAGAGTTGTCTGTGTTTGCAGACATTTCTGTGGACATGTGGCAGGCATGATTAAACACCGGAGTGCACGGAGCGCTGTTTACCTTCCCACCAAAGTGGTACCTATTTATCTACTTGCAAAGTCTTGCTTTTGAACTGCTAGGTTGGCAGAAGCTGGGTCATAGACAGAAGCTCACTCTGTCATGCAGTTCTCGAATCCTGAACTCCAACCTTCCAGTCTTCAAGTTCATCATGTAACACTGGCTCAAGAATTTTGTTTTGTGCCTGGCCCTCAAATGTCTGGCTGACTTTAGAGATGACTTGAAAGCAGAAGTCAAATCCTCGATGGACTACATAATGACTGGTTTACCTGTCACATGTCCTCTCACATGCCCAACCAGTGTTCAACCTAAGAACCCTTATGTTGTTCTTTTGAGACTAAAAGCTTGTTCAGAGTTCCTCAGAAGGAGGATTCAAACAAAATCATAAACTCATAAATAAAACAGTTATAACAGCGTGCAGATGAACTGACCTAATTTTAAGTACAGTACCGGCTGTAGATAGCCAATTTGGAAATACAGTTCTCAAGTAAGCTTCCTGCTTTTGGGAAAGAAATAAGGATACAATCCACAGATGCAACTGATAATCTTGTGCACACAGTGCTTAAGGGTGATTTCACAACTGATACTAGAAATAGCCCTGAATCTATTAATTCTGAGTATTGTTAATGAGATACAGAAAAGGAAATACAGCACTTTAACTTGAATGTGGTTATGGAGCAGCTCCTGCTTTTTCACCTACCCTGCCTGGCAATTTTAGGTACTAATTCAAACAGAGATACTCTTTCACCCAAATACAGTAGTGGGAAATATTAGTTTCCACTACTTTAAATAAATGTTTGAGCCTATATTGCACATGTGGCAAGATGAGCTACTCTTATCTCCTACTGCAATCAATGATCTAGTCCTCAAGATGCCAAGTCTTTCTTTCTTTCTTAACCTGTTGCCTAGGCTAAAGTAATATACAATATTAATATTCATTTGGAAATGTTAAATCATTGTGAAAATTATGAGGAATGTGTGACTCTCTAGATGTTACTGGCCTTGTATGCCCAGATGGCATCCCAGTTGCCCCAATCCTCAGAATAATTCACAACAAACATATATAAATATTTAACAGCTTTATCCACATGACACAGCACCCAAGGAAGATCTTCAAGTCAATTGAACCAACTGTTAGCCAGACAATACCATCTCAGCCCAGGAAATGACTGTTTCAGGGTGCTCAATCACTTGGTAAATCCTTCTCATTTGAGATGAGCACCAACCCAGCTGGCTTCTCAGACAGGCAGATGGTGACTGGCCCCACTCCAAAAACCTTTACTATAGACTTCCCTGTCTAAATCCATCAATTGGACTTAACTTGATGCTCGAAACTGCCAACTTCAACTTGTGGTAAAAGTAAACACAGACATGCTCCTCTTTCTCTCCCCGCCACTTTCCATAACTGTTACCTCAATCTACACAGGGACGGTGGGAAAATCCAAATAAATGAGAGCAGACAGACTGGAATGAAAATTCCTCTAGGTTGGTCTGGTATCACCAGTACCACCTTCAGCTATACTCTTCTCACTCTGATTGGCCAGCCATGCCTCCATTGTGCAGAGGCTTCTGGGATGCTATTGCTGCCCCTCACTCCCTGAGATTACTTGCTGAATATGCAGGAGTTAAATGCTGGATTTTTCTTGTTATGGGCAAATGATAGTAATGCACTGTCAATTCACTTCTAAGTTATGGCAATCTTTTCATGATTTTCTAGGTAGAGAGTACTCAGAAGTGGGTTACCACTCCTTTCTTCTGAGAGTTCCTAGGGCCATGCAGCTTGCCCAATGACCACAGAATGGTTGATCTCCCAGAAGTTACAGTGGGGAATCAAACCCCCAATTTATTGCTCCTCAACCAAATACCCAACTGAAGCTACCCAGCCAAGCATGGATAAATAAATAAAGTGATAAGGAGCCCTTATGGCAGATCAGTAAAGTAAAGAATGAAAAAGGAATCAAAGTGGAGGTTATGTTTCATCCTGATCAGTTAAATGCTAACACTTCTTTTCAAGAGAGGTGGCAATTCTAATTAAAAGCCAAAGACAGCTTTTCAACAGGCTGGTGATCTTTTGTTAAAGTTCAATATGTTTTACAAATTAAAGCTTCAAAGGAAAAGCAATAAATACTATAGAGTTCAATGCAACATACTCCAGTTTACTTTGCAGTCATGCCCAATAAACCTAATTGTAAGATTTTATTAGTGAGTTGTCTGTCTTCAACACCCTTTTATTTATCACATACTTTTCAACCAGCTTTTTTAGCTGGTTGAAAAGTATGGAGGTGATGGGCGGTGGTGGACCAGTGATAGTGGAAGTTACAAGTAAAATAAAAGTACCTCTCTATCATTCTATGGAGGTATTACAGAATTCTAGTTTGTCAATATATTTAGATCAGGGGTTCTCGACCTTTTCAAGTCGGGGGCCAGGTCATGCTTCCTCAGTCAGCTTTAGGGACTGGATGGCCATTTTGCTCTACCTACCACACATGGCTCTTCTGGGTGTGGCGGAGATGAGGAGCACATGAAATGGTGTTGTGGGCTGCATCCGGTCCACGGGCTGTAGGTTGAGAACCCCTGATTTAGATGACTGTACCTAATCTTGTCCCCTTTAGCATAATTTATAACACAGACATTTACTGATAAACCTAAATAGAAGTTTCTGCTCATGTGGAGACTTTCCACACAAGTAATAACCCTGGGACTTGCTCCCCACGTCGAGAGTCTCTATATGAGCAAGAAGCTTCTTCCCTTCAGAGTTGGCAGTTAATTTGTGTGGAAAGCAACAACAGATGAAAAATGGAGCTAGGTGTTCCCCTCTCAGCATGTTGACAAGCCAGCATTCTCTAACACTTTAAGTCTGTTTGGCTTTCTCTTTCGGTCTATGCATCCATCCTGTGTACTCTAGTCTGAGGATAGCTTATTCAGACATGTTGGAGACATTGTATCACTTAATTTATCTTGATTGTACTGAAATTTTTATATTGTATTCTATGTTTGACTGATATGTATTATTGTATGCCTTAATATGTTCTCTGCCACCTTGAGTCAGCTTCGGCTTGAGAAAGGTGGGATATAAATTAAATTGGAATTGGAATTGGAATTGGAGAAGGTGTTACTTGGAACATGAGCTAGCACTCTGTCTCTCTTTGTGTCGCATCCAGCCCTTATAAGTAATAGTCCAGAAAATGATGAACAGAAGAACAACTGGTGTTTATTAAACAGTCTTTCAGGTTACGCTTACAAGGCGCTCCGGACATTAAGATGGCTACACAATTCCATGAAATCAGTCCATCCGGAATCTGCCATAGAAGAGGCAATGCCTAAGCTACACTAGAAGTGGTAGCGTGTGGAGGAGACCCAGGCTTAGCACGTTACAGGCTACCTGTGCAGAATGAGTAGTGTAGATCCGGCCCGGCCCCACCCTTGTTTACCCATGGGGCTTATATAGTGTCTCCACAGCAGTGGCTCCTTGATACAAAGTAGCAACCCGCCAGACAAGCATAACCAACCAATCATAACATGATATATAAGAATTAACCAATGGGGAACAGGATCCAAAACTATAACCAATCACAGAACTCTGATTAGCATAATGAGCGCGCTCAGAGAGGGAGATTTTGCGCCAACTTGATGTTGTGTTCTGTAAAGCTGTGCCTTTAACAATGTACCTTAGCCATGTGGTAACAATGTAACCCTTCTGTGTGCAACAGTATAACCTTCAGCTGTATCAATGTAAACCTGATAAGGGGACGCGAGCTAGTGACCACTAGATGGCAATAGCGAGCGTCCAGCTCTCATGGCTCAGATTCACCTGGATCAGCAGCGCGGGAAGATTCCCCGCCACCTCTTCACCTGGTCAAGAAGGGCGTGACCTTCTACGACGTCACGCAGGCAGCAACCAATAGTCTGTCGACGAGCCACATTCAAATGTATAGCCAGCTGTATATATTGAGCTACCCATCCGCCATTACCACATGTTCCTCCGGATCATCATGCAATAAACCTGTGTTAAGCCAACCCTTCGGCTGTTTCGTTGTCTTTGGTCCCTTACACTAAATTGGCGACGAAGGTGGGATCATGGCAGCCCACAGGACCAAGACATGCGCCGGGTTCGAAATCAGGAAGCCGGGCGACTGGGAGATCTTCGAAATGGACTTCCAGGCAGCACTGATTGAGTCCGAAGTCATGGAAGAGGCAAAGAAAAGGGCCATCTTCACCAGGATGCTCGGACAAGAAACCAAAAGGACCTTGGTGGACCTGATCGCACCAAGGAGGGTGAGCGAATTCAAGGCCAAGGAACTCATGCAGATGCTGCGTGAGCACGTCCGGCCCGCCACGGCGATGTTTCCCGCTCGGAGTGCGTTCTGGAGGCGAGTCCAAGCGCCCGGGGAGACGGTCGCCGCATTCGTGGCGGCCCTGCGGCTGGCGGCCGGCCCGTGCAAATGGGAGAATGCCAAAATCACCCTCCGGGACTGTGTGCTGTGCGGCCTGAACGACGCCGAAACCCAGCGCACATTAATGAACCAAGAGCCGCCTCCCACGTTGCAGGAGGTCGTCAGAGCGGCACAGGCCGCGGAAGCTACAAAGGCCGGGGTCCAAGAACTCCAGGACTGGCGGCCGAAGTCGAGCAAGGCAGAGACCCCGGTGCATGCGGCCCGGCGAGCTTCGAGGTCGTCCGCAGAGAGCAGCGACGACGAGGACGTCCGGAGGGTCCGGAAAGAGAGCCGGCGGTGCGACGGCTGTGGAGCGGCCCACGACCGCGTAAAATGCCCGTTTCGGAAGGCCGAGTGTCACAACTGCAGCCGCCGCGGGCACATCGCCAAGGTGTGCAGGAAGAGGCGCGAGACCCGGAGAAGCTCGGCAGACCGTTCCGCCGGACAAGACCGCTCAACGAGACCCAAGGACGGCGCTCAGGCCACGCGGAAGCAGGACGGCGTGGGCCGCATCTCCGACGGCAGCGAGGACGACGCCCCAGTTTTCAGCGTGTCCGTAGGACACCCCCGCTACTTTGTTGAGGTACTAGTTCAAGGGGTTCCCATTAGCATGGAAATTGACTCGGGGTCCTCATATTCAATCATTTCCCAGAGGGAGTTTTTGAGAATTGCCCCCCACAGGCGACCCAAGCTCAAAGCGTTGAGGTCCACACTACGGGACGTGCAAGGGAACAGCATTCCAGTGTCGGGGGTTGGAGAATTTCAGGTTAAATTCAAGAAGCACGCCGCGTCCCTCCCTCTAGTCGTACTATAAGGGGGAGATTGCAGCCTCCTCGGGACTCAATGGTTCCAGCCCCTGGGGTTGTTTATTGGGGGGGTGCACGCCGTTGGGATGCACGCCATTGGGTCTGACCCGATTCACGAGGTGTGCGAGGCGCACCCCGAAGTTTTCAAAAAGGGACTGGGGAAATTCAAGGGGCCCCCAGTGACTTTCGACCTGGACCCAGAGGTCCGCCCAATTCGACTCAAACCACGCCGGGTGCCGTTCGCACTCAAGGACAAGATAGAGGCGGAACTGGACAAATTGGTGGGCCAGGGAATCCTTGTGCCTGTTGACTCTGCGGAGTGGGAAACTCCAATTGTAACTGCACTAAAGGCCAATGGGGAGGTCCGCATATGCGCCAATTACAAGTGCACCATCAACAAGGCGATCCGCCCAAATGCGTATCCGGTGCCGGTAGTCAGCCATCTGCTGGCCAGGTTACACGGGGGAAAGTGTTTCGCTAAGCTCGACTTAGCACAGGCCTACCAGCAGCTCACGGTGTCCCCTGCCGCAGCTGCTGCGCAGACCATAGTCACCCATAAGGGGGCGTTCCAGGTGACGCGCCTTCAGTTCGGCGTGAATTCGGCGCCTGGAATTTTCCAATCACTTGTGGAACGCCTCCTGAAGGGGCTAGAGGGGGTGTTGCCTTATTTTGATGACGTGTTAATAACGGGGGGGGAGTCGGATCGAATTGGCCAAGAGGTTGGGGAAGGTCCTGGCAATATTCAAAAAAGCGGGGTTGAGACTGCGAAAAGACAAATGCGTCTTCTTCGCGACCGAGGTTGAGTTCCTGGGGTTTTGTGTGACTCCTGAGGGGATAAAGCCATCCAAATCCAAGGTGGCCGCCATTAAGAAAGCCCCCCGCCCCACCTCCAAGCCCGAGCTGTAGTCGTTCCTAGGGCTGCTCAACTTTTACGACTCCTTCCTTCCCCGGAAGGCAGCAGTAGCTGAACCGCTACACAAACTACTTAAGAAAGATCAGACATGGAAGTGGGGCGGGGACCAAGAAAGGGCATTTAGCGAACTAAAAAGTCTCCTAGCGTCTGATGCCATACTGACCCATTTCAACCCCAAACGCCCGGTAGTCCTGATCTGTGATGCATCCCCGGTGGGGGTGGGGGCGGTGCTGTGCCACGTGCTGGAAGACGGAAGGGAGGCCCCGATAGCATTTTACTCCAGGTCCCTGTCCCAAGCGGAGAGAAACTACGCACAGACAGACAGGGAGGCACTAGCAATAGTTGAGGGGACGAAAAAATTTCACGATTTTCTGTACGGCCGCCCCTTCACCATTGTGACGGACCACAAGCCCCTGCTAGGCATTTTTACCGTAGATAAGCCCACCCCACAGATCCTGTCCCCGAGGATGCTCAGGTCGGCCATTTTTCTCAATGCGTACCAGCACGCGTTGGTCTACCGGCCCGGGAAAGAGATTAGCCATGCGGACGCCCTATCAAGGTCTCCCCTCCCACTGACGCCCAGCCAGGTGAGCAAGGGGGAGCGAGACCATCAGGTTCTTATGATAGAGGTGCTGGATTCGCCCCCCGTAATGCCCGCCGACATTGCCAAAGCGACAGAGAAGGACAAGACGTTAGCGGCAGTTAGCTCCTGGGTGCAGAAAGGGTGGCCGGCGTCCTCCCCAGCGGAGGAGTTCGCCCCATTTTTCAGGAAAAAGTTAGAACTGTCCCTAGAGAGGGGGTGCCTCTTGTGGGGGCAGCGGGTGGTGATTCCCACTTCCCTTCGGCCGCGGGTGCTCAAACTGCTGCACGTTAGCCACCCCGGCATCGTGCGATCCAAGGCGCTGGCCCGGAGTTACTTCTGGTGGCCCCAGCTGGACGCCGACATCGAGCACATGGTCGGCACTTGTGAAAGTTGCCAATGTTCCAGACCAGAGGAGGCCCGCCTTCCCCACAGGGAATGGGACTCGGCCAAGGGGCCGTGGTCCCGGGTGCACATTGATTTCGCGGGCCCGTTCAGAGGCACCCTGTTTCTTCTTGTCGTGGACGCCTTCTCCAAGTGGTTGGAGGTTATCCCAGTCACGAGCACCTCCTCGGCCCAGACCATTAAGCATTTGCGGAGGCTCTTTTCCACGTTCGGCATACCCGACACGTTAATTAGCGACAACGCTAGTTGTTTCACGTCCTCCGAGTTTAGGGCATTCATGGAGATTAACGCCGTTCGGCATATCACCTCCGCCCCGTTTCACCCAGCCACTAATGGTCAAGTAGAGCGCCTCGTCCGCACCACGAAGGACGCGTTGCGGCGCATGGGCCCCGGGGACCTGAACCTACAAGTGTGTCAGTTTCTGCTAGGGTACAGGGTGACCCCGTTGGCGTCAGGATACTCCCCCGCAGAGCTCTTAATGCGTAGGAAACTGACCACCATCCTTACTAGGCTAGACCCCACGAGGGTAGAGGACAAGGGAAGGAACATTGGGCTAGAGGCCACGAAGAGTTTCAGTGTAGGCGCCCCCGTGCATTGCAGGAATTACGCCAGCGCGGGCCCAGCCTGGGTACCGGGCGTAGTTGTGGAGCAAACCGGCCCTGTGTCGTACCGCGTGGAAACCAGCACAGGACTACTGTGGAGGCGGCACGCGGACCAGCTCCGACGCAGGGTCTCCGATGAGCAGGGCACAGACCAAACAGAAAAAAAATCAGCGTTAGGGTTCTCCCCCACCCGTTCAGCCCAAGGGGGAGGGAAAGGGGACCACGGGTCCCCACCAAGGGGGGAGGGGGATGTTCTCGTAGATATCCTAGGGGATCTTTCCGAGGAGGAGGAACCCGACCCCATACATATCTCGCGGAATTCCCCCACAAATGCGGATACCCCAACTGAGTTAGAATTTGATTTTCAGAACCGGGGGGTTTTTCGGAGTGGTCCCCCACCCGTCCAAGCGAGAAGAGGGGTTTTTCGTTAGCCCCGATTGCCCCCGGTCTGCCCACAATGGAGTTCTTCCCTTCCCCTAAGGCCGCCAGGCCGCGGCAAGCCACTAACGAGTCCCCCTCTCCCATTACAGGACAAGGGACCAGGGAACAAAGGAGCAGTAGCGCCCCCGGGGGGGGTCAGCCCTCATCACGGCCCAAACGCACATGCAAAAAGCCATCTTGGCTGAGAGACTTCGTCTCATCCTAGGGGGGGAGGGATGTTGTGTTCTGTAAAGCTGTGCCTTTAACAATGTACCTTAGCCATGTGGTAACAATGTAACCCTTCTGTGTGCAACAGTATAACCTTCAGCTGTATCAATGTAAACCTGATAAGGGGACGCGAGCTAGTGACCACTAGATGGCAATAGCGAGCGTCCAGCTCTCATGGCTCAGATTCACCTGGATCAGCAGCGCGGGAAGATTCCCCGCCACCTCTTCACCTGGTCAAGAAGGGCGTGACCTTCTACGACGTCACGCAGGCAGCAACCAATAGTCTGTCGACGAGCCACATTCAAATGTATAGCCAGCTGTATATATTGAGCTACCCATCCGCCATTACCACATGTTCCTCCGGATCATCATGCAATAAACCTGTGTTAAGCCAACCCTTCGGCTGTTTCGTTGTCTTTGGCCCCTTACACTAAACTTTAGCTCCTAATTTGTATGGTGGGAAACCGCCATTTTCTCTTTGCAAGGCGCTGCCCGCGCAACTTGCAATTCTGCCTTAATACACAACATTTTGTTGCTATCTCTCATACAGATACTGTATAGGACATTTCTAAAGTCATTGTTACTCTTTGGAATGGGTTCTGTATTTTGGGTTAGAAGGCCAGTAAGAAGGCATTTCCTGCAAATGAGCTTGATATGATGAAATCTTTGCATTTGAGTTCTTTAGTGTTTGGGAATCAAGACAATGGAAGCAGCATGGAGTACAGCACGAACATGAGGTAATGGTGGACAAATAGCTCCTTTTATGCAGTGGCTATACATTTGAATGTGGCTCCTTGATAGCGCATTGGCTACTGTCCATGTGACATCATCCTTAGTCACACCCTTCTTGTCCAGGTGAGGTGAGGGCAGGAATCTTTCCCGCGCAGCTGAAGGTATTTGAGGAATGTGTACCATGTGAGCTGAACGCTTGCTATTTCCCCCTAGTGGTCACTAGCTCGCATTCGATTGTGGTTTGTTACATTGTTTCTATTGCAAGATACAGCTTGTTACATTCGCTCATTCATGTGGTGACAGATTGTTACACTCGCTCATTCGTGTGGTTACAATTACATTCAATACACAACATCCCTCCCCTCTAAGATGGGACAAAGTCCCTCAACCAAGATGGTTTTCCACAGGTGCATTTTGGGCATGTGGCCGTTATGCTTGGCTCGGCCGAGCCCCCTCATCTGTGACCTCCTGGCTCTTGTCCTGCAATTGGAGAGGATGACTCATTAGTGACTTGCTGTGGACTTGCAGCTATGGGTTGAGCAGGAGGAGGGGGATTGGTTTCTGATGCGGATGTGGGCAAACCAGGGGCACTAGGGGCTAAAGAAAAACCCCGCTTCTCGCTTGGACGGGTGGGGGAACACTCCGAAAAAAACCTCCGGTTTGGTAACTCAAGATCTAACTCAGGGGCAACAGGGACAAACTCATTCCTCTCTTTCATGGTGCTGGGAAGAACTGGTGTATCAAAAGGACCCCCCCCCCTTGTTTGGAACTGTTGCCCCTTGTTTTCTCCCCCTTGGGATAAGCAGGTGGGGGAGGACCCTAACGTTGAGTTCTGCTGCTGGGCACCTCTGTCCGGCCCCCCAATCACTCGATGCCTTAGTTGGTCGGCGTGCCTTCTCCAGAGGAGACCCGTGTTGGTCTCGACACAGTATGAAACTGGTCCCGTTTGGTTAATGACTACTCCCGGCACCCAGGCTGGCCCTGTAGCTGCATAATTCCTACAGTGTACAGGTTCACCTATCTCGAAGTTTTTTGTGGACCTGAGCTCAATGTTTCTTCCCCTATCCTCCACCCTGGTGGGATCCAACCTGGTTAACAACGAATGCAATTTCCTTTTCATGAGGAGTTCAGCGGGAGAGAATCCCGACGCCAATGTATGCCAACAAAAACCCTGTATGCCAACAAAAACTGGCAGAGCTGTAGGTCCAGATCCCCCGGTCCCATGCGCCGCAGCCCTTCTTTCATTGTGCGCACCAGGCGTTCCACCTGGCCATTAGTTGCAGGGTGAAAGGGGGCCGAGGTTATGTGCCGAATGGTGTTTGATTCCAAGAATGCTTGGAACTCTGCAGACATGAAAATGCTAGCATTATCACTCACAATGACGTCAGGTATCCCGAAGGTACTTATCAGCTTGCGCAGCTATTTTATGGTTGCGGCTGATGAGGTGCTGTGCATCGGAATCACTTCCAACCACTTGGAGTATGCGTCTACTACCAGTAGAAAAAAGGAACCCCTGAATGGACCTACGAAGTCTATGTGGAGGTGAGACCACGGTCCCCTGGCAGTGTCCCATTCTCTGTGTGGAAGCCAGGACTCCTCAGGGCGAGAGCTCTGGCAACTTTCGTAGGTGTTCACCATGTGCTCAATGTCTGCATCTAGCTGTGGCCACCAGAAATAGCTTCGGGCCAGTGCCCTAGAGTGCACAATCCCCGGGTGGCTGACGTGTAGAAGCTGCAGTACCCTTGCTCTCAAGGATTCTGGGACGACCACTCTCTCCCCCCTCAGGAGGCAACCCCTTTCTGTGGACAACTCAACCCTCTTCCTGAAAAACGCAGCAAACTTGTCTGCGGGGGGAGCCGTGGGCCACCCCTTCTGTACCCAGGATCTAACAAGGGCTAGTGTTTTATCCTTTGCCATGGCTGCAATTTCCACAGGAAGTATGGGGGGTGCATCTAGGGCTTCTATGAGGAGGACTTGGCTGTTCTGCTCTATCTCGCATTTCGGGTCTCCCAGCTGGGGAAGAGGAGACCTTGAGAGTGCATCAGCATGGCTTATATCTTTTCCGGGGCGGTACACTAATGAACCCCTGTACGCATTGAGGAAAATAGCCCACCGAAGCATCCTTGTGGAAAGGATCTGTGGAGTGGGCTTGTCTGAGGTGAAAATACCCAATACTGGCTTGTGGTCGGTTACAATGGTGAATGGACGACCAGACAAAAAATCATGGAACTTCTTTGTGCCCGCCACAATAGCAAGGGCCTCCCTATCTGTTTGGGCGTAATTGCGTTCTGCCTTAGACAATGATCTCGAATAGAAGGCAACTGGGGCTTCTTGCCCGCTCTCTAGCACGTGGCAAAGGACCGCCCCCACCCCCACTGGTGAGGCGTCGCAGACTAAGACTACCAGCTTCTTTGGGTCGAAATGGGTCAGGATGGCATCTAAGAAGAGGAGCTGCTTGAGTTCCCTGAAAGCCCGCTCTTGGTCCTCCCCCCACCGCCAAACTGCATCCTTCTTCAGCAGCCTATGCAGGGGCTCTGCAATCGATGCTTTCCTGGGCAGGAAAGAATGGTAAAAATTCAGCAGCCCCAGGAAGGATTGCAGCTCCGGTTTCGCGGTGGGGTGAGGGGCGTTTTGGATGACCTAGACTTTGGACTCAGCAGGTTTCACTCCCTCAGGGGTTATGCGAAACCCCATGAACTCAACTTCTCTTGCAAGGAACACACATTTGTCTCTCCGCAGTCTCAACCCCATGGATTCGAACACTGTAAGGACCTTATCTAATCTCTGGGCCAGTTCTGCTTCGCTCCCCCCACATATCAAAATATCATCAAAATATGGCAAAACACCCTGTAGCCCCTTTAACAAACGTTCCACAAGGGACTGAAATATCCCCGGTGCCGAGTTCACGCCGAACTGTAGGCGCGTCACCTTAAATGCCCCCTTGTGAGTTACAATGGTTTGCGCAGTAGCTGTAGCTGGGGTTACTGATAGCTGCTGGTACGCCTGCACCAGATCCAATCTGGCGAAACACTTCCCCCCATGTAAAGTAGCTAGCAGATGGCTAACTACTGGCACCGGATAGGCATTATGGCGGATTGCCTTGTTGATTGTACACTTGTAGTCAGCGCAAAGCCGCACCTCCCCATTTGCTTTTAGCGCTGTAACAATAGGAGTCTCCCACTCTGCAAAGTCCACAGGCACTAAAATCCCCTGACCCACCAGTTTGTCAAGTTCTGCCTCTATTTTGTCCTTCAGGGCGAATGGAACCCGTCGTGGCTTGAGCCTAATTGGGCGGACCTCCGGGTCTAGGTCGAATGAAACTGGGGGCCCCTTGTACTTCCCAAGTCCCTTCTACCTCAGGGTGTGCATTGCACACTGCCTGAATCTCATTCCCCCCCCCCCGATGGCATGGACGCCTCCTATGAAAATATCCAGGGGTTTGAACCACTGTGTTGCCAGGAGGTTGCACCCCCTCCTTTAAAACGACTAGGGGGAGTTTCCTTCTGAGTCCCTTGTACTATATTTCAAAGTCCCCCACCCCCAACACTGGGATCCCATTCCCCTGTACATCCCTTAAGTTCGACCTCAGTTCCTTGAGTCTGTGTCGCGCCTTGGGGGGAATGCGCAAAAACTCTCTATGGGAAATGATGGAGTAGGCGGACCCTGAGTCTATTTCCATCCTAACTGGGATCCCCTGCAACAGTACCTCAACATAAAAACATAGGTGCCACCAGGTCCATCAGCGTTTGCACTGCGTGATAGCCGAGCATCGTGATGAGAAGGCCCCTCTTCTTTCCCGCGTCTGTGATGCCGGCAACCGCTACCATACTCTTGAAGTGCATCTCGAACCAGTCCCATCGCTTGGGCCGGTTTATGTCGAAAATCAGTTGCTGTGGAAGTGTCTTGTCCCCGTGGGAAGCCATATCCCATCCTCGTCGCCAATTTAGTGTTTGGGAATCAAGACAATGGAAGCAGCTGTAAACTAGCCTAACACATCTTTATTGCATGGAGTACAGCACCAACATGAGGTAATGGTGGACAAACAGCTCCTTTTATGCAGTGGCTATACATTTGAATGTGGCTCCTCGATAGCGCATTGGCTACTGTCCATGTGACATCATCCTTAGTCACGCCCTTCTTGTCCAGGTGAGGTGAGGGTGGGAATCTTTCCCGCACAGCTGAAGGTATTTGAGGAATGTGTACCATGTGAGCTGAACGCTCGCTATTTCCCCCTAGTGGTCACTAGCTCACATTCTATTGTGGTTTGTTACATTGTTTCTATTGCAAGATACAAGTTCTATAGCTGTGGATTATTATTACTCTGTCCTGAAAGAAAATTCTTACCTCCTTTATTCACATGGTTGCTTCCATTAACATCAATAAAAGCATTTGTGACAGCCATGCCTGAAGGTGCAAGCTTTGGTAAGAGAGGCAAAAGCATGTGCAAAAATGTCAAGCACAGAAAAGCCAAAATGGTGACTGCGCAGAGTAACTTTGACATCTCTACCATAAATAAATAAATAGCTGCTCATTACCCCTGGAATTTATTATACTCGATATGCAGGAAAAGGCTAACTGTACATTGAATTTCTATTGTTATATATACTTACAGTCAGCTGAATTATCTGAGTACCCTCAGTTAAGCAGCAGAAACATACCAACCACAGACATAACTGAGGGAAGGATTAGCAAACTACAGAACCCCTAACAAAAACAGATGTATATGAAATATTTGGGGAATCAAATGGGAAAATAGAGTGGGTGATGGGCGGTGGTGGAACAGTGATAGTGGAAAAGAAGCTGCCATACAGCAATGTTTTGCCACAGGTACCATCTTTCTAGCTCAGCTATAACATTTATCTGTGATACCGCTGGTTTATGAGTGCACAGAACACCTTCACCACCACTCTGCCCTGAGACACAACTGATGCATACAGGTAGGCCAAGGGCTGGCAGGATTAAACTTAGGCCTGAGAGGGGCAAAATGTGTCCTTCTAATTAATGGCAGAATTTACTTGACAGCACACCGCTGTTATGATAGACCCGTCAACCTTAGTCAGGGGAGCCGCAATGATAAAGAATGCTGGGAATTGCAACCTAAAAATGCTTGAAAGCTATTCTTTGCCTATCCCTGCTTTATCCCAAGGAAATACTGGGCAAACCAGTATTGGTTTGTTTAACAACAGTAATGTTTACCATAGTAACTATATTGTGATTGTCCATTTTGCAGTGTATTTTAGAAAAAATGTGACTTTGTGGTCCCTGCCTCTGTCCCTGTGGTGGGTGGATAATATAGTGGTGATGGTGGTCATAGTGGCGATGTGTCTGTGTGTTTTAACTTTCCCTGAGAATGTCTATGATCACCCAAAATGTTGTAAGTTATGCCTATGTTTGTGTAATAGCCCCCATGCTGCCATTTATACTCTACCAATGGTGGTGATGAGAATTACACCCAACCTTCCCCCTGAAGCAACATCTTCCTTTCCCCTGAAGCAACATCTGCTTTTCACATGTTACAAGTTAGATTTGTAGAGTTCAACATTGTTTGTTCCCATTTGTATAATAGGTCTCCCTTCACCCATAGTGGCTACATCATGATGCACATAACTGGAGCTGTACATGTAGTGTCAAGATGTAAGACCTATTCCAGTGATGGAGAACCATTTAAAGACTGAGTGCCCACACTGCAACCCAAACTCCACTTATTTATTGCAAAGTGGCAACACGACAACAGGGGAGGGAGAAAACTCTCCCATTGGGCTGCTGGGCAGAGGGGTGGGGCAAACCCTGTGCTGACAAAGGGAGGAAGCGCTCCCATTGGGTTGCTGGGCATAGGGGTGGGGCAAACTCTGTGCTGGGGCAACCGCATGAGTGCCCACAGAGATGGTTCCAAGTGCCACCTCTGGCACATATGCCATATGTTTGCCACCACTGACCTATACAAATGGGCTCCAAATAGCAGTGTGACACTCTGTATGAAATCCCTAGGAATTCTGGGGGTCTTGTATGTGAACAAAATATATATTGTTACAACCACAGCTTGCTAATACATTTAGATCTTTGGGAGAGATGAACTTATTCTGTCGAAATCTGATTCCTTTTTTTTGTTAACTTCTATACCTCAGAAACCGGGGTGTTCAACTCTATAAAATACATAATGTCAAGGCTGCTTCCAAATCTAACAAATGGATTGCAGTCGCAAGAATGCTCCTGCTTGTAAAAGCAAAAACACATCAAGTGAGAGACAGAAAAGCATCTAAATGCAGATAGCTGTGAAAAAACTTTAGACATTTTGCCCTTTTAGCAGCACCAAATGCCCAGAATACACATTTTCTGTAGGCATAATTCAAGATTATAAACCATGAAGAGAGGAAACACATACAAATGTGCTTTTTTGCTAGTGATTTCCATGGAACACTCAAGGAGCTCACCATATCCTGCATCATTCCTCTGACCACAATGCAGGCAGATAGGAATATGTCAGCCTTGAAGAAAGACATGGTTAACTGCTTTTGCCAAGTATTTCCCCAGCTGTCAGGGTCCCTAAAAGCAACCTGGGTGTCATG
Organism: Bradypodion pumilum; assembly: GCA_035047305.1. NCBI lineage: Eukaryota > Metazoa > Chordata > Lepidosauria > Squamata > Chamaeleonidae > Bradypodion > Bradypodion pumilum. The sequence continues at coordinate 262,890,507 of JAWDJD010000003.1, forward strand.
TGTTACCTTTTGTTCTAACTTGCTGTACAGAGATGGACTGGGACAGTGATGGCAAACCTTTTGGAGATCGAGTGCCCAAACTGTAAACCAAAACCCACTTATTTATTGCAAAGTGCCAACATGGCAACAGGGGAAGGAGGAAACACTCCCATTGGGCTGCTGAGCAGAGGGGTGTGGCAAACTCTGTGCTGCCAGAGGAAGGAAGCGCTCCCATTGGGCTGCTGGGCAGAGGGGTGGGGCAAACTCTGTGCTGGGGCAACCACATGGGTGCCCACAGAGAAGGCTCCGAATGCCATTTCTGGCATGCGTGCCATAGGTTTGCCACCACTGGACTGGGATGTGTTTTAAGTCCATTCCTGAGTGACTGGGTAGCTTGGTGTCCTTTTTGCTCTCAATGCCAATTGAAAGAGAATGTTAAGAACAAATCAGTGCAAGAAAACATTAGTTAAATTCGGATGAGTGCACTCTGAAATCTATGAGATGAACCCAGGAGCTCAGCCAATATGCTATTAGAGAGTAGAATAGAGATCATTTACCTTGCTAACAGGCTCAGCTGTGCTAACTCAGCAGGAGCTGGACTTTGACATATGTTGCATCTGTTTGTTTTGACTTGGTGCATGGGTCAGAAAGCATGTAAAACATGCTCAGCTTTCTGCTCAAGGACAATACTCAAGCTACCCTGGACTAAAACAGAAACACCAGCAAAACTGTAAGAAACTTTGTACAGGGAAGGTGAGGTAGAGAAAAAAATTAATTTCCTACTAGGTTTATGGAAGATCTGCTTTTCTCTTCCAGATTGGTAAAATCTATGAGATGAGGATGATGATGGATTTCAATGGAAACAATAGGGGCTATGCTTTTGTAACATTCTCCAACAAACAGGAGGCCAAGAATGCAATAAAAAAACTGAACAATTATGAAATTAGGTAAGTGTAGTTAGTTTATTTGTATGCAATAAATGTGTGTCCCACTTTTTGACCAATGCTTTCCCAAAGTCTCACAATTTTTTAAAAATGCAATGAATACAATAAAATGCACACTTTCAAACTAGAGCAAAGCAAAAACCAAACAGGAAAGTGTAGGAAACTGAACTTCATTAAGTTAGGTCGTTGGTTTATATTTTTCTGTACTGTATCACCAATGTCTTCCCCAACTCTGTGTGCTATGTTGGATACTATTATATCACAGAGTAAAGAATTTTATTGCTAAATTCAATCAATCACTCTTTATTATAGTCCAAGACCAGCATAGTAGAGCAAAAGGAGCAGAAGTTAAAATGAGGGTACTGAAAATATGTCAAAAGACAGAAGTTAAAATAAATCTGACATGGAATCTGATATTGCTAAGTTATTTATAAGGTAAAGGTCACCCTTGCTTGAAAGCCAGTTGTATCCGACTCTAGGATTTAGTGCTCATCTCTGTTTATAGCCAAAGAACCAGTGCTGTCTGCATCTGCAGATGTTTCCATGGACATGTGGCAGGCATGACTAAACACTGAAGTGCATGGAATGCTGTTTACCTTCCCACAAAAGTGGTACCTATTTATCTACTTGCAATTTCTTGCTTTCGAACTGCTAGGTTGGCAGGAGCTGGGACAGAGACAGAAGCTCACTCTGTCATGCAGCAATCGGGTCCCGAACTGCTGACAGGGCCATAGCCAGGATTCTGGATGTTACACACTAGATAGATAGATAGATAGATAGATAGATAGATAGATAGATAGATAGATAGATAGATAGATAGATAGATAGATAGATAGATAGATATAGTGTGTGTGTGTGTGTGTGTGTGTGTGTGTGTGTGTGTGTGTGTGTGTGTGTGTGTGTGTGTGTGTGTGTGTGTGTGTGTGTGTGTGTGTGTGTGTGTGTGTGTGTGTGTGAGAGAGAGAGAGAGAGAGAGAGAGAGAGAGAAGCAGCCGGGAGTTTGAGGGTGGGCATACTGCTAACTCAGGGTGGGCAATGCCCACCCTGGCCACCCGCTGGCTACGGCCCTGATTGCTGACCTGCTCACCTTCCAGTTGTCAAGTTCAGCATTTTAACCACTAAGCCACCACAGTCCCAATCTAGGTTATTTATAAACTTATGACCAAATAATTGACAGAATTATGCTGTCCTTTTCACTTTATGGTTGGTTTACATATCCCTTGACAACTTATATTGGTGAGGTCATTTGACATTATAATACAAGTTATAAAAATTTTCAAAGAAACTAAGTCTCTTTCACTGCATAAATGGAACTGTTGTTTGCATACAGGAATGGTCGTCTCCTAGGGGTTTGTGCCAGCGTAGACAACTGCCGCTTATTTGTCGGAGGAATCCCAAAAACCAAAAAAAGGGAAGAGATTTTGGCAGAAATGAAGAAAATTACAGATGGTGTTGTTGATGTCATTGTGTACCCCAGTGCGGCTGATAAAGCCAAAAACCGTGGATTTGCTTTTGTGGAGTATGGAAGCCATCGGGCAGCAGCTATGGCAAGGCGAAAACTACTACCAGGTATCCACAGATCAAAAATGCTGCAACATTGTGCAATGTGTAGAAAAGGGGAGTAGGTGAGCACACATCTCCAACGCAGGCAATCCAGCAGATTGAGAGAGATTTAAGGATGTAATGCCATTATTACTAGAAGTAAATGAAGAACTGTATATGCACAAGAATAAGCAAACTCCATTAATAGTGCAATGGCTTTTGAACTTTTGTGTTCAACAAAAAGATACATAATTCAGCCTTGTTCAGGACCTGGCTAGTATTTACATGGGAAATCCCTGCCCAGAATCTCTCATGGTGCCAATATGTTTTCCCTCAGGGTTAAGAAAGAACTTCAGGGAGGCAATTTTGATTTAGAGTACAGATAGAAAGTGTTTAAAAACTACTTCCCAGTGCCAAGGCCCTAATATGACTTACCTCCCCCTCACAGCAGCTAGTAATTTTTTTAATGGAACATTCTCGTCATAGATCTCCCACATCATGTCTAGTTTGGTCTTTAGTGAAGGGATAGCCTTAACAGTATCATGACCAATAAAACCAGATGTAAGAGTATAATTGTCTCTGCTAGAGAGCTCTAGCCCTCTCTCCCGAACTACGGCAGTGAGTTTTAAAGTCCTATTTATTCATTCATTCATTCATTCATTCATTCATTGTTTTTCTGATTTATATTGCTGCTCAACTCCGAAGACTCTGGGCAGCTCACCAAAAATAAAACCAATCACATTTTAAAAACCAATTAAAAACCCATTAAAACTGCCACCAAAAATTACTCCGACCCCTACAGATTAAAAGAGATTAAAAGGGGAGTATATTTAATCATTAGAGAGGCAAGTGAAACCTACAAATAAAGAGAAGTAGGCTATAATTTCCCCCACTACATAGTTATGTTAAAGACAGAAATATAATTGTTCACAGAGTGGAAGACTGCTCTCTCCAGGTAACCCTCTCCACATTAGCCAAATCCCTGATTTCTGACTAGAGCTTTCCACCAAACTGCAAATACTAGGATTCCATAGGAGGGAGTCATGGCAATTAAATAAATAACAAATTTCTATAATTGTGTAGTACAGTTATGTTATGACCATGCTGGGTAGTGAGATTTTTCTGTTTGCTTGCTGCTGTTCTCCAGTCTTCAGATGGCCTCTTTTACAAAATAGTTTGATAAAACAAAAGAAAACAAAATCTTTCCCCAGTTACAGCTCAGAATTTTGATGGTGCTTATATAAGGCTTGCATAATTGCCACAGCTACCAAGGTGTTTCTCATTTGTTTGCCTGGCCATGAGTCTGAACATGTAAGGGAAGTCTGAATGGGATGTCAGAAAATTTCTTTATCCCTGTTAATCAAGAAGCCTAAGATATTCAACCTTGCAAGCCCTGGTTCCACTACAACTCTACTATGACAACTCTACTATGCTCCGTAGCAAAGTTTGGCCTTGAATATTTCCATAGGACTACACAATAAATTTTAATCAGGCTCAAACTAGCTTAACCATGTATGTTTCCTAGTCAAGAAACACTGTAAAAGTAACAGCAAAGGATTGGGGATTTCCAAGAAATGTACATTCACAATGTTCCTGCTCTGATGTTTTTGCAGTTTTGCATGGCAGTTAACTTTAGTTCAAGCTATCATGTTCACTCAGAGAAGACGCAGTCATGCCAAATTAATATTTGTATATCCATAATCAATGTGAAACAAGAGACTCTACCTTCTCATCTATTGCTATTTAAATCAGTAATAATTTCATAACAGTAAGTTATTTTACGAATACATCTGCGTAGAGAGGTTCTTCTTTACTCCACTGAAAATATATTCTTCTCAAGGAGGGTTGTCTATGCTTCTACCTCTTATTTTTTAAAAAAATTAATTGCAGAATTCTTTACAGGAAGGATACAATTATGGGGGCATCCGGTAGCTGTAGACTGGGCGGAGCCAGAGGTTGAAGTTGACGAAGATACGATGTCATCAGTCAAAATCCTCTATGTGAGAAACCTTATGCTATCAACAGCAGAAGAGACAATTGAAAAAGAATTCAACAATATTAAACCAGGTAACAGAAAGGAAGAAACATGGTTTGGTCAGAATTTAAACCAGAGGGAAAAATAATTCTAGCTGATACCTTTTTTTATTTGCAGGAATTGTAAGAAAGGAGATAAAGCTGCTGTTACATTTCCCATGGTAAAATTTTTTTCTAAGCATTGACAAAAAATAATGAAAATGAAAATAACAGCTGTTAGCCTGTCCACTTTTTTTCATCTTAAATAAAGTGTTTTCCAAACTCCCCTGCAGTGCAACAAGGAACCTTATTAACAAAACCATTGGTAGGCAACAAAACTCTTGAAACAGTCAACTCTTGCTCTTCATCTCCCTAAAGTTCACTTCTTAAATCACAGTGGCCTATCATGGAGATGATGCATCCCTTAAACTTCAAACTTTATGTCTACTTTCTGAGATCATTTACCTTACCCACCCAGGGTCCTTCCCATCTGTGTCCAGTTAATATGCTTCTTGTGTACATTGAGTGGCATCCTGCCCCAGGGTTTCTGTCTCAGCCCGACAATAGTACTGGTGGGGTCCCTTGCCCTCTTAGGCAACTTTCTCTCTGGCATTCTTGCTGGCTCCACTCGCTCTCTTTGGCCTGGCTCTTCACCTACTACAAGGGAACTCGAGACCTGATTCGGTCTGCAAACCAGGGGCCATGTTTTAAGATGAAGCTCCACTCAAGCAGCAATGACAGGTCTTCATCCTCTCCTCTCTTGCCCTCTTTGCACACTGGGGGGGGGGTCAGGTCTGACTATTCCACCCGCAAGTCTGACTTCTTCTCACAAAACTCTTTCAACAACATATCCCTCATAGTCTTATTTAATTCCCCCGGATTTCTCTGCCCCTCTTACTTTCAGAAGCTTCTCTTCCCACACTTAATCTTGTTCATTTTTGGAAAAGAGTGGACAGTGGCAGAATAGGCACACAATACTTAGACATGTGGTTTAATTTGAATTTATATAACTTATTATGTAAGCTGACCTTAGGTTGACTCAGCCTCCCATCTTTCGGAGGTTAGTAAAATGTGTACCCAGCATCTTGGGGACAAAATGCTAATCACCTTGTGAGCCAACCAGAGAGTGCACTAAGTGCTAGGGGGTGGTCTAATTGCTATTCTTAATTGCTTTAGTTTTTCCCTAATAAAGTAAGATCACCAGACCTAGAGAGAAGTGGCTAGACCCTTCCTTCTCTGTTGGGGCTGTCTATCTATGGAAAGAAACAAGTCTTCAGGGAAAATGATTCTCCTTGCATGTAAGCACTACAACTGAGCAAGAACTTGGAAAACCCAGTAAGTTTGCAGGGATAGTCCCTATGAAATATGTCCTTTCCCAAAAACACAAGGTGTGTGCATGCCTATTTAAATTTTTTTTCTTGTGCCCCTCAACTGTGCACAACCTCAGATCCTTCACCCTTGTCATGACCCTCCTCAGATCAGTCCTTCTTGAGGATTTAATAGTGACACAAGGACTATCTCCTAAAAAGAGGCATAGTAAAACTCTGGTGTACCCAAGCAGCATTTTTGAAAGACATGAATTGCCTGTCAAGATTCTATTCTGCCATAGGTGTTTTCTAAAACAAAATGTGCCAGACACTTCTTGTGTCAGTTTTAGAGCTTAGCCAAACTATTTGCTCACTCTTCATTGCATATATCATTGAGATGCACTGAAAACATCATATAAAAGGGAAATTAAACAACTCTTGAGTTTGGGATTCTATGATGTTTTCAAAGGTATTTTGAGAGTGATCTTGCCCTTAATATGAGATGGTTGGAAATTTCCCTCCCCTCTATTTTTTAAAAAAATTACTGCTAATGCCTGTTGACACTGTTGATGATGGTTGTGATTTGATTTTATTTTATTCATGTACTACCTTTTCTCCTGGAAGCCCAGAGCACCTAAGCTGCTTGCAATGTCCCAGTAACAGTGTATCTTGTGGGAACAATATTATATCATGATTTAGTATCCGTTCTTGGGACATATTTGTGTGTGGAAGAAGACTCCATTTTATTGTGCTTCTGTTCATTTCTTTCTGCAGTTGCCCTAAACTATGTTGTTGTTTGTGCTGGTGTTTATTGTTTGTTCCTTTTTAATATTGCTGTCTTTATTGTGTCATATTTTACAACTTTGTAAGCTGCCTTGAACTGTATGGGGAAAGGTGAAATATAAATATACTAAACAAAAATAAATGAATGAACAAATAAACCAATTAAAACTCAGCATATTTAATAATGCATGCCTAGAAGAAAGCTGGATTCTTTTTGTTGTTGCTGCTTTTGTTGTGGCTGCTATGCAAGGCCAGCGTCTCAGCTGACATCTTAACACACAGAGTTCTCCACACACAAAAACTATTGAATAGAATAGTACACAATTAACCAAAAGTTGTACTCAACCATCAAAACAGAGATTACCAGGTGTTAAGACTGCAACTCCAGTGCACAAAATTCAAAAATATTTGAATAATTCTCTGGTGGCTTGTTATAGGCCCCAAACTGAGATATAAAAATGGAATTATGGAGATATAAAAATGGAATTAAACACTATAGCTTCTGTCAGAAGACTTTTTAAATGTGTCTAATTTTTGTTACGTATATATGTGCATACCTGTCAGCTCCCTGTCCCATTTTTCCGGAAAAATGGGACCTGCGCACATCGCTTGTGCGCAGGTCGCGTTCCACGCATGCGAGGAAAGGTTTTACCCCTTCCATGCATGCGCGGAAGTGCTACGCCGCTTGCGCAGCCCTTACACAAGCAACATAGCGCTTCCGCGCATGCACAGAAAGTGTTTCCCCCGCTGCCAAATTACGGGGTTTTGGCAGCAGGGGCTAGGTTATGACGTCAATCGATGTCAATTTACAGGGTAATCCCGGCCAAATCGGGAAGGTTGACAGGTATGTTTATGTGTAATCATGCAATATTACATTTTATTTTGATTTATAATATTCCTTATTCACTACTCCTCAGCCACAAGTTACAGTATAGAATTTATAAGCCCATGGTCGGTATGAGGTTAGCATCATTGGACAACAGTCAAGACAGACACAGTCCACATAAAGGGCCCATTTGGACCAAAGTCATAGAAGACTACTGGACCCTTCTTTTTCTTTGCTGTCACTGCCTTCCTTAAGAAAATGAGCAAGGAAAGCAGCAAGGAGAAGCAGCCTCATCCTGCTGCCCTTGTTTTCAGGGCAGCACTGCTGACAAGGCTGAAAAAGGGAGGACATGTCAAGGCTGGTGGAGTTTGTCTCAGGGAGCAGAATGCCTTGTATTGGGGAGCAGTGGCAAATCATCAAGGATTTCTCTTGTATCTAGTAGACGTTCTTCTCTGCTGAAGGACAAAGCTATGGATATCGCATTGCCTATTTTGCACACACTCACCCACAAAGTAATCTGCATTCCTCTCAATGGTGGGGAACTCTCTCCCATTCCCACTGTTGAAGTCAAAACTGGAAAGTGACCGGCTTTCTGGCCAAGTCATTCTGGGAATTGTAGTCTTAAAGACCAGCCCTAATTGAAATAAGAATCATCTGCCAGCCCTGTTGATATCTGTAATTCTAATGGAGTAGCAATACAATCTCATTGTTTGGGTTACATGGCAACATATAGTGGTCTAGCCCTGGTCAGCAGCAGTGAAGATAAGATGCTCCAACACATAGAAAGCTTGTCTTGAAGCATTTTGCTCAAGACACCCAAAGTATCAAGCCCAGAAGATCTCAGTCAGGGCTAGTAGGCCTTCTGCTTGAACAAGATGGCCCTCCAGATTACCCGAGCCTACAATTCCCAATAGCTCTAGATAGCAGAGCCAATGGTGGGGGCATTGCTGTCCCAAACCTATCTGGAGGGTTACCACTGCTCACTCTTGTGAACGGAATGTTTTCCGTTTGAGACATATAGTAAGCTAATAAGCATACTTGTACCTTGCATCATCTCCTCAGAGGCCAGAACAGTCCTGAGCCTATTTATTTATGTTTTATATTTCTTTAAACCAAATGTTGCTTTGCATTTCTTGAGGCATTGTTAATTGAAGAGAGCTATTTGTAGTGCTGTTTTTCATGTCTTGAAGGTTCATACTGGGGTTTTTAACCAGTTTGATTTGATTTCCCTAGGAAGCATCCTCCTCATTAAGAATGAGCTTTTTTTCGTGTGGAAATGTTCAACTCCTGTAGGTTGAAGGGGCCTATAGTATAGATGTTGCTAGAACCAGTGCTGCTGCAGTGATGAAGAAAGAAAAACATGAAAGTATGGATTGCTTACACAGTACTGTATAAATAAATACAAATAGAACAGCTAAGCTGTTTATGGTCACATAGTGCTTGAGCAGGTATTCTCAACCTGCGGTCCAGAGGCTGGATGCAACCCACAGCACCATTTCATGTGCCCCCCCCCCCTGCATCCACCACACCCAGAAGTGACATGTGGTGGAGGAAGGGCAAAATGGCTGTCCAGTCCTTAAAGTTGTTTGAGGGAGCGTTACATGGCCCCCGGCTTTAAAAGGTTGAGAACTCCTGTGCTAGGGTCTAATACTTACTGTAGAATAATAATATTTTTTTAAAAAATGTGTTATATAGAAGATCAGTACCTAAGAGCAGAACCGAAATGCTTATCTTTCACTCTAGCAATATATGTTGCAAACCTAACCTCCATTTTTTAACAGGGTCAGTAGAACGAGTAAAGAAAATCAGAGACTATGCATTTGTGCACTTCAATAACCGAGAAGAAGCACTGGAAGCCATGAGAGTCCTAAATGGGAAGGTAATGCTGAAATAGTTTTGTCTTTGCTGAAAGGCATGGAGAGAGTTGCACATATATGGCATTGAAAGGTTTTTTAATGGTGTGTGTCAATCAAAATAATGCAGTGTTAACAACAGAATTCTTGCCAGTGGGTTTGACCTGAACCACTTTGGCAGTGATTTTCTGGTCACGGATACATATTCCTCTGGCGCTAGAGATGCCAACCTGCCATACCATTATAACAACACTAAAAGGAAGTCAGCTTTGAGTAGTTTAATACATGTTCAGATTGGAAGTACAAGCATAAGCCATTCCACTCTGATTATGTGTAATTTGTTTTGAGGAATAACATAGAATTACTTTTTGTCCAGAGCAAGGATGGTTGATATACCTTGATTTTTAATATATCTTGATATATCAAGGAATATCAATATGCTTTTGTTAGAGCACTAATACTTCAAAACAGGATAGTTTTGAAATATTTGTGGTCCAATAAAGCTATTGGCCACCTTTATTTTTTCATTCTTGCATAAGGACCATATACAGTGGATCCTCATACACCAATTGCCCCATATAGCAACAAAATCGCATAACAATTAGGTTTTGGGAGGGAAAGGTGTTCCGCATAACAATTTTCCCTATGGAAAAAATCGTACAGCAATTTCTCAAAGGGAAAACCACTTAGCGAAAAAGAATCACTTTTCCATAGGGAAAATCGCTATATGATGCATGCATCATATAGCAATTGTTTCGTACAACAACGAGCCCTGTGGAATGGATTAAAATCGTTGTGTGAGGTACCACTAGTTTTTTTCCCCGTTTCATTTCATCAGGTTTTCTGCTATGACTCGTCATTGCCTTCTTTTCTCTTGAAACATTTTCAGACAGCACATGGAAGCCACTGGTAGCCAATGCCAGTCCTACTAGAAAGCATTAACTCCCACAGGAAAAGGATTGTGGTTGACAGAAAAGGAAAACAAGTTGTTATAGATCTCATTGTTCTTGTATTTTTGCTAACAGAGACAGGCAGAAATATTTGAGATATCCCTCCCTCCTCAGGCACCCAAGGAACTTTGTTGGCTGTTCGGTACTGTGTCCTTTAACTTGAGTGCGTGAGAAGTACCATTTTTAATGGCGAAATGTCTTGGACATCCTTCTTTTAGCATCTGTGGTGGAAAATCCCCCCAATTCTGTGGAAGGGCTCTGTAGCAGACATGTCAAGAGAACATGGTGCTGGCATAGAAATTGTACTTTTAGAATTCTTCACGGGGTGAGATGCTTTCTGTGGTTATAAATCCTCACACACCTAGCATCACATGGTTGCATCCCCACTGGACTTTCAATAAGGGACCAGTATGAAGCACAACAATAGAAAAACAACAGGGAGAACCTCAGCAGATGATACCATAAAAGTAAAGGTAAAGATTACCCTTGCTCAAAAGCCAGTTGTATCCATCTCTAGGGTTTAGTGCACATCTCTGTTTACAACCAAAGAGCAAGTGCTGTCTGCATCTGCAGACAGTTCTGTGGACATGTGGCAGACATGCCTCAAAACAGGGAGTAATAATAATTTCGTGTCAGCAATTATTCTGGGTTGAAAGGACTTTTGCTGGAGAAACTCTGCTCAGGGGATGCCTGAATGAGGCTCCTTTCATGTCCTCAAAACTTTTCCCAATGAAGTGGTCCCTATTTATCTACTTGCAATTTCTTGCTTTTGATCTGCTAGGTTGGCAGGAGCTAGGACAGAGACGAGCACTCAATCAATCATGCAGTACCTAGGTCTTGAACTGCCAACTTGCTGGCCTTCCAGCTATTAACCACTGAGCCACTACAGCCCCTTGGTTATAAAGAGTAATGCTATAGGAAGCATTCCTTTATGTATTCTGATAATCTATGTTGGAATTTAGCATCTGTCACTGAAATGTAGACTTTTCTCAAGCCCAGCACAGAGGATTTTGCTACCTGAAGGAACAAACAAGATGGTGGCTCTCCAACTCTCCCATTTCACCCTAATTCCAGGTACAAAAATGGGCCAGACCAGCAATTGTATCTTTTTCAGTACTGGAAACAGGGTTACATCTTCCAATCATACCTGACAACCTTCCCGATTTGGCCGGGATTACCCCGTAATCCTGCGCCGATTGATGTCATTTCCCGACCCGCGCTGCCAAAACCCCGTAATTTGGCAGTGGAGGAAAGGAAGTACTGCACAGCCCTTCTGCACAAGTCGCTTTCTACGCATGCGTAGAAGGATTTTACACTCGTGTAGAACCCTTCCATGCATGCATGGAAGCCTACGCCGGGGGCTGCGCAAGCAGCGTAGCCTTCCACGCATGTGTGGAAGCCTTCCACGCATGCGTGCAAGGCGACCTGCGTGGAACCGCTCTGCACAGGCCCCATTTTTTCTGGAGCTGCGGGTTGACAGATATGCTTCCAATAGACTTGAGGGTATGAGGAAAGTTGACAAGGCACAGAGCAGCTCATGTGACACATACAGTTCTGCTGCCTGAAATGCCTGTCTCACTCTATGTATTAGTCTAGGGAATGGTTCCGTCTGCTATGCATTGAAGTGTCTTCTTTTTCTCTCACCTTGTGCTTCTCTTGTTGTTTTTAAGGTGATGGATGGCTCTCCTATTGAAGTCACATTAGCCAAACCAGTAGACAAAGACAGCTATGTTAGATACACCAGAGGTACGGGAGGAAGAGGAGCTGTATTGCCCGAATATAGCTACACCTTTGGGCATGTATATGACCCTGCTGCAGCCTACCTGGGTGCACCCGTATACTATGCACCTCACGCCTATGCTGCTATTCCCAGCCTTCCTTTTCCTGCTGCTAAAGGACATCTTGCAAACAGGGGCATTCTTAGGCCTCCATCCATTAGAGGTAAAAAAAATTAAGTATACAGGCCCACACCAAGTATAGCATACTGCCTTGGCATTTAGTTAGTGTTCAAGAGAGTTATAATTAAACAAGCATATTCATTGTTGAAGTAAATGTAGGTGGCCACCAGTTGTATCTCATGTGGTGGAAGCAATGGTGGTGGTGATATCCAGAGGAGTTCATGAGTTGACCTCAGTATACAGGCAATTTGCAACCAGCATTTTTGCAGGCACAGATCCATGCAGGAGTCTGAAGGTGCGCACCTGTGCTTTCAATTATGCTTATAAACTAAAAGAAATCACAATTATAACTTTTGGGGGCTACAGCTCCTAAAATTCTCCAGGTCAGGGGATTGTGCAAACTGTAAATCAAAACCATGGATTTTCTAAGTTCCAGAAGTGGAAGACAGTTCAAATTCATAGCAAGAATGCCTACATTACTACCTCGTCTATTTTTTCCACAATTCAACTATGTGAATGGCAGTGGAAGCTGTACACTCTAACATAAGAGGTGAAGCTAAAGTTATTTCAGACTCAAGATTAAATAGCCCTGTAGAAACTTCTGTTTAAGGCAGGGGTTCAAAACCTTTTTATGCCATGGGCCTGATCATGCGCCCTGGAAGCGGAAGTAAATGTGCCCACTTCCGCATTTATGCCAGCCACAGACGTATTTACAGATGATGTAACTGCACTTCTGCATGCATGGTCGTTTTATGGCTGTCGTAAATGCGCCCGTTTCCACTTCTGGGTGCGGCGGTGGCAGTGGTGGGCCACATGAAATGATGCCGTGGGTGGGGGCCAGCCTGTGGGCCATAGGTTGGGAATCCCTGGTTTAAGGTGATGATGTGTGTCATTCCACTTCCTTCAAATATGGGAAGCAAGCCTAGATACTTCTGGTGACCCTTCTCATTCTGAAGGAAGGGAGCAATACATTTTGGCTCTGAGGTTCTGTCCTGATGGTGTCATGTAACAGAAGCTGGTTATACCCTGAATGTATAAACAAGCCCACGTGAACTGCAATGTTAATTGGGCAAGAGGCAATGCAAGTGCCACTTCAGATTTGGGCAGGCTGAAGAGAAAGCAATGTTGTCACTAACTTGGTTCATGTCATGTTACTCCTTAAACAGATAAGATCTGGCATTTTATGGTTTATCTTATCAGTCCCTCTAACTTGGTTAATTTTATTATTATTATTATTATTATTATTATTATTATTATTATTATTATTATTATTATTATTATTATTATTATTATTATTATTATTATTATTATTATTATTATTATTATTATTTCTTACATTAACAAAACTTCCTCTTCCTCTTCATGGTCCTGCTTCCTAAGCACCATATATATATAAAATACTTGTGCATCTAAAAACTTACATTTCAGTTTTAATCAAATGAAAATAATTCTAGATCCCAAAAATTCCAGATGATTTTAAGTCCAGTTTTTATAGGACAATAGCAGGGGTGCCCGGCTTTGCCAGGGCGGGGTTTGGGGGTGCCCGTCCTAGGGTTGCACTGGTGTGGGGCACGCATCATCCTCGTGATGGTCTCGGTGTGGCTGGCCATGGCCTCACTGGGGACCACGTTGCCACAGGTGGGTCCAGCATAGGACCAGCCAGGAGTTGGAGCTGGGGGCTGCACAGGACAGCTCTGGGCTGAGCAGAGTGTGGCTCCACGTCTGGGCAGGCCTGCCTTCTCCGCCCTCCTGGGGGGTGCCTTGGGCATCAGGGGAGACCCAGTAGGGGGAGGCCACTGCCGTGGTCCACCAGCCTTTCAGCTGCCCCCCAAAAAGCCCCCTTATGCCCGAGACGCCCCTCAGGAGGGCTGAGGAGCCAGGCTGCAGTAAGCAAAGCTCTGTGGGGGGGAGCAGAGGACTCCGTGGGTCCCCCCATGTGGTTCCCCACCACCACCCAAGGCGCCCCTCAGGAGGCTGGAGGAGGCAGGCTGTGATGTCTGCCTGCCGGAGTGAGGCAAGGTGGGACAGCCGGTGGGGCAGGGGCTCCTGAGCAGGTGGCAGTCTTGCCTGTGACTTTGGCACATATGCAGTCGCACCCCCTCCTGGTCATTTCTGCCAGTCTGGGGGGCTTCGCAGCCTGACTGTGCAAGGTAGGTGTGCTCACAGTTTCTGGCATGATTGGTGCCGGGGTGTCAATTTCCATAAGGAACTCACCCCACAACACTTTGATTTTATATATACTGTATACATAGACTACACTGGCGAGCTGAATGGAAGCAATTCTTCTTGAAGAGCCTTGGTGGCACAGTGGTTAAACTACTGTACTGCAACCAAAAGGTTGTGAGTTTGATCCTGGCCAGGGATCAAGGTTGACTCAGCCTTCCATCTTTCTGTGGTTAGTAAAATGAGTATCCAGCATGTTGGGGGCAAAATGCTAATTACTGTAACTTGTGAACTGCCCAGAGAGTGCATGAAGCGCTATGGGGTGGTATATTGGTGTGATTGCTTTGCTTCTCTTCTGAGGCTTGATTCACAGTCTCTTTTACAGTTATGGTTGGTTTAGGAAATAACACAAAGACCCCAGATTGTTTCATTTACACTTTGTCTTCAATATATAAGATTAGCAAAGTTCCAGTAGAAATATTTGATCCCTCAGATGCAGCATCAGGGTGATACTTGATGTGTGAATAACTTATTGTTGTTGTTCAGTCGCACAGTCGACTCCGACCTTTTGCGACCCCATGGACCATTTTCCTCCAGGCGCCTCTGTCCTCTACCATCCCCCTCAGCCCTCCCAGCTCTGTGCCCATTGTGTCTATAATACCATCTAGCCATCTCATCCTTGGCCTCCCTCTTCTTCTTTTGCCCTCCACCAAATAACTGAATAACTTAACACACGTAGAAAATGTTCCACCAAATAGAACTCTTGTATCACATCCTGTCTCCTGAGACCTAATGGCTTTCAATTGATTCGGTGTGTAAATTCAGCTGCATATCATCAAATGTTGAGAAATCTGTGCATGGGACAACAAATGATCGACATGTAGATGTGATTCATCCCAAATTCTTCAGCAAAGAAAATTCTAACTAGTGCTAGAAATGAGGCTGTTAAGCTTGTCAGTTAACAGTGAAAAATGGGGTCAAATACGTACACCAACATAGATGCACTAACATTTATCCCTGTGAATTATTATCTAATTTGTAGTGATTATTACTCATACATTAAAAATCAGTTTGAAATTTCCCCACCATAAAGACAATCCATACATGAATTTAACTGAATGTCAAGACTCGTTCATACGAAACTGAGCAGAAAAGAGAGTGGTGTGTCAGTAATTTAGAATTAATCCATGCTCTCCAACCCGTGTATCTTCAGGCACTTCACAAAATGAAAATTGGAGAAGACCTGCCTTATAGTAATAAGTGTGTGGCTGGAATTCAGTGCAGAAATGATATTTTTGGAAGGATAATTCTGTGGGCATAGATTGCAGTAGACTGCAATCCCCAGGCTCACCTTATGAGTGAGGAATTTTTTGAAATATAGAAATTGAGGATGCCTGAAGCGGGCAATCTGAAAGTGCTGTAGATACTAAAAATAAATAAAAAAACACCCTCAAGGTGCAATCAAAGCTGGAACAATACAGTCCTGACAGTACTTGTGCATATCCCTGAGCATTATTGCCCTTCGCTTGACAGGCAATAAAGGGATTTTGTGCTGGGAGTGTTGCTACTTTTCAGTGAATTATGTTCAATAAACACCAAACAGTTGAGACAGTACAAGAAATGTTGGCACCTGTGGTGGAAAATCTAATCACCATGGTGTAAAAAAACTTATAGCGACCTGAATATTTTGCCACTGTGCTACTCAACATTGCAAAAACCTGTTGTTTGGACTGGGCAACTGCATCCTGAATAAAAACAGCAGGGCTTCACGGTGGTTGATGGAATTCAATCAGTTCTAAACCCGCTGCCTCCAATTAGTGTGTCACGTCTTAGTGTGCAGTGCAAAATCTTCCAAATACCCTAAAGATCAGGGAGATTTTCCTGTGATTTGATTCAATTCAATGCCTTCTTACATTCCTAGAAATTTACATGAATGTACCTGTAGGGGCTGCTGGACTTAGAGGACTAGAAGGCCGTGGCTACTTTACTAACCCTGCCTTGGGTCGTGGGTACCAGCTCAAAGGAGGAAAAAGAGGAGAGGAGAAACTGTATGACCTTTTGCCAGGAATGGAGCTTACACCGATGAATCATGTCAGTTTAAAACCCCAAGGAATTAAACTTGCTCCACAGGTAAGTAGAAGTCATTTAAAAGAAAACACTCTTGACTATTGCATGTGTCTTTTGGTTCCCTCTAGATATGAAAAGAGGGACTGCAGTGGCATAGTGGTTAAGATGCTGAACTTGACAACTGGAAAGTCGGCAGGTCAGCAGTTCGAGACCCAAGTACTGCATGACAGAGTGTGCTCCTGTCTCTGCCTCAGCTCCTGCCAAACTAGCAGTTTGAAAGCAAGAAATTTCAAGTAGATATATAGGTACCATTTCAGTGGGAAGGTAAAGAATGTTCCATGTCTAGTCATGCCTGCCACATGTACACAGAAAAGTCTGCAAATCTAGATATGAAACAAATAGTTACTGAAGCTCATCTTTTTATTTCCCACACATCTCTTATTTGTTTTTACACATTTTTGCTATTAGCTTCTTTTATTCAGTTTTACAAAACTGGAATTTGAGCTAAAACAGATCTTTTGATCCTCACATATCAGTATGGGATATTTTAGTTACCCTGCTCATAGGACTGCGTTGGTTGGAGACCACCCAATACTAGATCCATTACATATCCAGCCCGTAATATGTTGGTTGCCATTCTGCCATGTATGCAATGCACGTTACAATCCAGCATCTAATTGTTTTAAGATAAATTAATATACCCACCATCCGAAGACAATATCTGAGTCTTAACTGACACAGAGAGCAATCAACAAAGTATATTATCAATAGCAATACAGGTGACAAAAGAATACAGCGCTACTATCCCAAAGTGCATTAAAAGATGGGTGCCAAACAAATATTTCTGGGAAAGCTGTCCCAGACATTCAAATTGACAGCATAGAAAAATCCCAACCAACTTCAAAAGTGGGGTAAGGAAAGCATCCAGAAAGAAGTATCAAGTGAAGATACCAGAAAGTGATTGGGGAAAGGTGTTTTTTGAATTCTCCAACCACAACTTCCTTCGGTATGTGTGGCTGCTCGGATTCTGAGAGATGTAGTTCAAAAGTGTAACTTAAGTCCTGATCTTTTGGAATGTGTTAATAGAGGAAAATATTTATAAACCAAAATGTCTTGGCAATTTTTAAAATAGACAGTGACTAACCATATGTTTTGTACTCACTAAATACTCTCTTCCCTATTTAGATATTAGAAGAGATCTGCCAGAAGAATAACTGGGGACAGCCTGTCTATCAGCTTCATTCTGCAATAGGACAAGACCAAAGGCAATTATTCTTGTACAAAATCACTATTCCTGCTCTTGCCAGTCAAAACCCAACAATGTACGTAACTATGACACTTGCTTGGTTAAATATATGGGTCAGAGCATCATAATCTTAATTTGCTTAATACTGTGGCAAGTACAGAGTTAGGTGGGATTGTTGAGGCAGGTCATTGGAAAGAAATGTGGTATATTATTATTGAAGAAATTAATTAGGTAGATGCTGGTTATGTGCTACCATTGCATTTCTGATTTTCTTTCTAATTTATTTTGGGTGTAGTATCTTAACATGAGTTTTGAATTTAACCATCATTTCATTATTATTTATTAGGCTTTTCTAAAAAAAATTGCATATTTATAAAATGCTGTCGTGTACCTATGCCTGAGCAACTGACAGTTGTGCAAGCAGTTGTGAATTTCAGAACAAGGGGGAAGTCATATCTAGCTAACAGTTCTCCAGACACAGTTGTGCAACTTATTGCATAATCAAATTAAACAACTAGGCACACAATGTGGCCTGCCTGGTTGTCATTCCCAGTGAACCTTTACAGGCAGTAACTTTACACTATGCCAAATGCAATAGGATTCTAGCCATTTTATATTGCTAGCATTGCGATGTGAGGTAAGGATATTGAAGGGATTCTTAGCTTCAGTACTCCAGAAGATTTGACCATCAGGTCCCAGAATCCCATACTGGCTAAACTTTCCATGAGTTGAAATCCAAGAGAAAGGTAGGGCCAAAGATTGTGAATTTGGCCAGGTTATCCTGCTATGGTAACCATACTGCCAGCAACTCAATCCCAATCGTCAGACAGCAGTTAACTAAACTGACAACCCTGAGGACTAACAGCTTTGGGTGGCAAAATCAATAGGGAAGGGTAATGATCCCCAAGTGGATTAAATCCCACTTGAATCCATCTTGATGGAGGGAAGCAGCTTCATCAATATTGGCCTGAGGATGAGGAGGACTGTGTCAAAAGGGCTCAGGACCAGAAAGTGACTTGCAGAACTGGATCAGTGGTACAGGTATCATGCTGTGATGTGGAAGGCAAATGTAAGGCCACTGCATTACAGTATATTGCTCCCAGGAAATCTTCATAGCTGATCGCCATGATGATAGCCAATATTTGGAATTGGGTATGGCACTTGAAGAAGAAGAAAGATTGTGAAACAAGGAGTAGATAGTAATTGATTCAATAAACAAATTAAACAAAAGACAAAATCATTCCACCATAACTCGTAGCTTTCTTTTTAAAAAAAAGAGTACAAAGTATGCTTACCAAGATGTAAACCTTAGAAAAATGAAATCATTTTTTATAAAACTTGCTTCATAGACATCCCTTCACACCACCTAAGCTCAGTGCATATGTAGATGAAGCCAAAACATATGCAGCAGAATATACTCTTCAGACTTTGGGCATTCCCATGGAGAGCACAGAGGCACCTGCTGCTACCACAGCTTTTCCGGGTATGTAAAAGTTGTACAGGCATTGGCTTGGCTCCTAAGTTATGTTACTTTAACCAAGTACATGTGTATGTGGAAGGAAAATTTCCCATTTCCTCCATCCTTCCGTAGCCCTCTATACCCTCCTAGTAGCCACTGTGCAAATATATGTCTGTCTCTCTATCTCTGTCTCTAGCACTATCCAGACAGCTCTCTCATTCTCACTGGTTGGATATCTCAGTGGTTTAGGAATCTGGCTGTGGAGCCAGATGTTGAGAGTTTGATTCTCCATTGTACCTCAAAGGAGATCAGCCAGCCTGTGTCACCTTGACCAAGCTGTTCAATCACAAGGTGCCCCCAGAAGAAGGGAATGGTAAAGCACTTCTGTGTATCCTTTACCTAAAACACCCTGGAAAGGGTCACCATAAGTAAGAATTGACTTGACAACACACAATTATTTGGCATGTCTGCTCCTCCCCTCCCACTTCAAAACACCAAAACTAATGAATCCATTCCAAGAACCTAAGTTAAATAGGCCAATAAGGAGCCTGACAAAGTTTTCCAGAACCTGCCACTCTGAGAAAACTTAAAAACAAAGTTTTGTGAGACAAAGTGGACTTTCAAGAGACTCACTGTGATTTCCTTCTGTGAGCCTTGCAATGGCTAGAAACTCCTGACCACTGCAAGACCCAAAAGGCAAAGGGGGCAGCAGCTGTGTTGACTGCCCAGATGATGCAATTTCCCCTCTCATCATGGAAGGTTGAAGGTCAATCCTATGCATGTCTCCTTAGGAAACGCTGTTGATTTCAACTGGCTTTATTTCCAGGTAAATATGTATAAGACTAGCATAGGTTACCCGGCGTTGCCAGGCTGTTATAAACTGTGATCAGCTTTTTCTTTCTTTTTTTCTTTTTCTTTTTCTTTTTTTTTTGGGGGGGGTGTGAATTAAAAAAAGAACAAAAGATGATATAATTGTTTCAAATGGTTTTATTTAACCAAATAACGTTTTAGTATGTGACTTTTTATTTGTTAATAGTTGTACCGTGGGTAATATTTTTAAAAATGTGAAAGTACATTTAAAAATGTTGAAAGTACATTCAATGTTTTTAAACTGTGTTCAGATGTTTTGGGATTTTATTTAAGTTAAAACTCAACAGAGGATGCTATAAATCTTTTTATTTTATTTATTTAACATATGTTTGTTATTTGTGTAAACTTTTGATTTATTGTTATGTTTATGATTTATTTTTACTTTTGTGGCCTCTAGGCGGAACTGTTTTTGAGTTGTTTTTACTATTCCGCCCTGCAGGTGGGACTGGTAGTGGTTTTGTTTTCGTTTCACATGTGTTTTCTCTCCTGGCCTCTAGGTGGGGCTTCTTCCGGTAAGTAGTCTTTGTTTCTTCATTTCTGTTTGGATCTCGTGGAGGGAGGGCATGCTGGTGAGTTCTCTGGTTTTCTTTCTTCTGGGGTTTTTTCTTTGTTTTGTTTTTGTGGTGGTGGGCTGGGATGTGTTTCTGTTTTGTTCTTTTGTGTTTTGGTTGGGATTTAGGTTTGTTTAATTGGTCTGTTTATTTCTGGTTTGTTTATTTTTGTTATTTCATTGTTGTTTATTTGTGTAATTTGTGGTAGTTGTGTTGTTAGAGTTAGGTATTTCCATGTTGGAGTTTCGTGTTTTGTATGTGCTTTTGTGGTATTGTGGATGTTTTTGTTTGTGGTTTTTGTGGTTTACTTTTTTTGTTTATTAATGGTTTTTTTAATTATTGATTTATTTTTGTTTTATTATTTTTTATTAATTTTGGTGTTTGTTGTTGGTGTGTACTTTTGCGTGAAGAACAGGCTGCCGGTCGGTTCCTCTTTTCCCCATTGCTGCTTCAAATTTTGGTTTCGATGCAGCAATGGGGGAAAGGAGGAGCCGGCAGTCAGCTTGCTCTTCCCCCGGGAAGGTTCGTTAGGTAGGTCGGGGGAGAAGGAGGCAGAGAAGAGCTATCTACCTGACGATGGTTCTCTCCTCTCTGTCTCCTTTCTCTCATGGCTTACCTAACTGGAGATTGGCAGGCAGCGATCCGTAAGGGGTGGTGCTCTTCCTTGCGGATAGCTGGCTGCTGCTTTTGTATTACCTCAGTCGGAAGTACAAAGGCAGCAGCCAGTCATTTACCAGGGAGGGTGCTTCCCCTGACAAACTGCTGCCTGTTTTTGTTTGTTTTTTTCCACCCTGGCTCAACTCACCCTGAGGCCGGCGGTGGTCTCGCCGTGTCTTCAGCAGGGTAGCGTGGAGGAGAGGGAGTCCCTCTTCTCCCCATTGCTCCAGGAAAGAAGGACGGCGGGTGTCTCGCAGTGGATTTTTGTGGCTTGTTTGTTTTGCATGGCTGTAAGGTGTTGCATCTGCCTGCTGGGGACTTGCGCTCCCGTTGCATTTTGTAATTTTACTTTTTGCGTGCCAGCTTTCTCAGCGTTCTGCGCGCTCATGGCACACAGGACACTGGGACTTGTAGTTTTCCGTTTGTGGTTTGCGCTCGTGCGGTAGTTTTTTCCTGAGGCTCGATTTTAATTGGCCATGCCGCGTTTCCCAATGTTATTTTTGCTCGCGCCTCTCAGCCTGATTGTGGCCTTTTTGACGTTCGTGGGGCTCTTGCCCCGCTGGCGCCTTTCTCAACCCTGCAGTAACCTCTGGACTGGGTTCGGGTGAGTGCAGGAGGTTCGGTACGGGATAGGATGGCCGCGTGCAGAAACGTATAGCAAGTTCCAACAGTTAACCCTTGGATTTATAGGTATAGATTACAGCCCTGATTCCATATGAAAAGCAAGAAAAAGCAGTGCTGAATCTAAATTCTTGTGACTTCAGAACTATTTCATTCCTTCCCTTCATTGGAATAAGCAAGGGTTAAAGATAATAATAATAATAATAATAATAATAATAATAATAATAATAATAATAATAATAATAATAATAATAATAATAATAATAATAATAATAATAATAATAATAATAATAATAATAATAATAATAATAATAATAATAATAATAATAAACCAGTTCAGCTTCGGGAGCTGAACTGGTTACCGGTGTGCCTCCGTCTGCAATGCAAGGTGCTGGTAAAGATCTTTAAAGCCCAAACGTGATAGTGGGCCAGGATACTTAAGAGACCGTCTCACCCTGAGAACATCTGCCCATACCACCAGAGCAAACTGGAGAGGCTCTCTTATTGTGCCATCTGCTAGAGAGGCTCGCCTCTCTAGCACTGGAAGGAGGGCCTTCTCTGTGTCTGCTCCGACCCTGTGGAACCTCCTGCCAATCGATTTACAACTCCAGACGGAGTTGCTGCCCTTCAGGAAAGAACTAAAAACCTGGCTGGCAAAGCAGGTGTGGGGCACTGGTGATGTAGTGACCCCCACCTGGTGGCTGATATCGTAATATCGCTCCCTCATTCTCTTAGCTGTTTAGGGTAATTTTTGTAGTATTTTTAATTGGGTTTTTAATGCATTTTAAAGTAATGTTGATTTTAATGTTGTGAGCCGCCCAGAGTCGTTTCGAGTTGGGCAGCTATATAAATTGGAATAAATAAATAAATAAAATAACATCTTTCCTGTGGAGAATTCACAAGAAAAAACACTAAGGTTAGCATAAATTGGCAGTTTCCTAAGTGTTGAGGCTGTGGTGAGCAGAGTTCAAGGACAAAGGGCACAAGAACACAAAGTGGTGTGATGTGCCCCTTTTTTGGAAGTGTAGCATCAGTAAAAGAAGGATGGGGAGCAACAGAAAGAGGAATATAAAGCAAGGGATTTCTAAAGCATCACTATTCATGGGCTGAGATGGACAACCTCAGGCTCTGTAGCCAATTACAGCCAGCCTAGGGCCCGAATCCTGCCCTTTGGCCTTTACCAGGTTTCATTTGATGTTTTCCTAGGTTTTGCAAGGTGGAGGGAGACCTTGAAAAAAATTGAAATGTCACTTCCAAAGTTTAGCTACTAACTAGCAGAGGACCCGGCGTTGCCCGGGGTACCCTCCCAGGGCCAAGGAGAGACCCGGGCCCGCCCCCCTGCCCCCCACCCCAGCTGCCTTACCTTTTTGTCTGCTGTCGTCACTATCACAGCCTGGCCCCTCCGTCCTCCTGTGGGTTGTGTTAGGCAGAAGGGAGGCTCCATTTGGGCAGGTGGGCAGAGGACCCATTGGGGAGGCGGAGGCCTGTGGAAGGTGGCAGCCCGGTCCTGTCCTGCGCCCGCCCCTCAGCTGTAGGTTCTCCCTTTCCCCCGAGGCATGCCTCAGGAGTGCAGAGGAGCCATGCCGTGGTAGCCACCCACCAACAGTAGTTGCTGGGGCGGGGTGGCTGTAATGGCCATAGTTGCCACCGTCCATACTGACGGCTAGGCCATGCACCACCTGGAATGCCAGGCAGACTTTGGTGCATGCGTAGAATTTTGCACCTGCGCCACAGCCTGGAATGCCAGGCAGGGTTAGGCGCATGCGTGGATTCTCACACATGTGCAGTCACCTCTCCTGGTCATTTCTGCCAGCTTGGGGGGGGGGGGTGTTGCAGTCCCTTTTGGGGGGCAAGGACCCCAAAATGGGCTGCCGGTTACCATGCCAGCCACCCCAGACATTGAAGGTAGGCATGCACGCAGTTTCCAGAGCAATCGATGCAGGGGTGTCGCTTTGTATGAGGGAGCCCTGTGATGTCCCGGAGCCCCAGATCTGGTCAGGTGGCAATTGGATGAGCTGTGGCGATGACATCACAATCCCCCCCTAGTTGGCTTTTTTCCCTTGCTTTTTCTCCTGTTGGTGGATTGATTTAGGGGGCATACCCCTCCCCATGGGGCTTGACACCCCCACAGTGACCATCTCTTTGGCCCAAGGTACAGATGTGCCGAGTTTCAGCATCATCGGTACAGGGGTGTGGATTTGTATAAGGAACATACAGCACCGGACCTTGATTATAGTTGTATAAATAAATAAATAATATCTTTAAATTAAAATATGCAACTGTATCTGCTCCCATACTTTTTCCTTTGGCTGTATCTTCTTCTTCTTCTTCTTCTACTACTACTACTACCAATACCACCACCACCACCACCACCTCATTGGGTGTCTAGGGAGATGCAAGATTCTTGTTCTGGCACTTCTAGCAGCCTCCACCATCCTAAAAGGGGGAAAAAGGAAAGACTATGTAGGCCATTAAAAACCAGAAGTGGACTTTTATCCACTTTCCATTTCTTTTCCTCCTCCTCCCCCCCCCCCCCACACACAGACATTTTAGGTGGCCCATGAAGCTCCCCCAAAGTACTTCAGGGCATAACATTGTCCCTCAAATATTCCAACATTGCTCACTCTGGGCCAAACTGAAGAAAGGCATACAGTAAACTAAAATAAAAACTTTTTGTACTGCTTCTATTTTTCTTGAACAATTGTTTTCTTCCTATTACATTACTGGAAGTATATACCAGTCACTTGGGTTGATTAATATGGAATCATTCAGGAACTTCAAGGCTTTTTGTAAAGAATAGCAAATCCATCTAGCTTCCTGCCACAGAAAAAAATCAATTCGTCTAGGCTTGTTCAAGCTTCCGCATTACATAAGACACACTGATGTTTTATTGAACTCAGTGCCATTTATTGCTTAATTATTATGACCTTCACTTGCCATTATATTAGTTGCTTAGAAGGCTGAGAAGTTTTTTTGTGTATGTGTATTCCAGTTCAGGTGTCTCTGGCAATCCAGTAACAATGAAGCCTCTTAGGAGAGCCAACATTAATACCAAATGCATCATTCTAAGCAAAGTCTTCCACTCTCTCCCTCTGGAGAGGGGAGATATCTGGGCATTCATTGATGAAAAAACCTATTTTGAAAAAAGCATTTATGATACATCTGGGAAACACATCATCTTTATAGTACTGTTACATATGCTAGGTTGATTCCAGGTTTAGGCTAATGCAGTTAGGCTAATGAAAGTAGACTTTCCACCCCTCTTCTCCCACTGAAATCTCTTTAGCCCGCCTGCCAGTCCATGGTACACAAAGATTTGGAAGACCATGCTTACCTGTTGTAATACAGAGAAAAGGGGGTATCCCTGAAAATTGGGGTACAGTATAGCTTTGTTTCACATGACCAGTTTGGAGGGATTATCACACATAAAGATACTGAGTATGACAGCCAGAAGGCCAGCAGGTCAACCATTCAAGACCCAAGTGCTGTGTAACAGAGAGAGCTCTCGTCGTCTGTCCCAGCTCCTGCCAACTTAGCCATTCAAAAGCAAGAAATTGCAGGTAGATAAATAGATACCGCTTCCATGGGAAAGGTAACAGCATTCTGTGTGCTGCCTAGTCATGCCTGCCACATGACCACAGAAATGTCTGCAGATGCAGAGCGCGCTGGTCCTTTGGCTATAAACTGAGATGGACACTGCACCCTAGAGTCAGATACAACTGGCTTTCAAGCAAGGGAGAGCTTTACCTTTACCTTACTAATCATATACTGTATGTGTATATGTACCCCCCTTCTACACACATATATCTGCTGCCATTTGTGGAGGAAAAATGGGAAATTGAGCAAATAAATAAATACACATGTGCACACACACAACACACACTCACACTCACACACTTTCTCTTTCTCTCTCTCTCTCTCTCTCTCTCTCTCACACACACACACACACACCTACCTATTATTAGTTAGACAATGATGGCTAAAACCACACACTCCATTCAATTACAGTACTTAGAAACCATTATTTTTGTTATGTTCAAAGATATACATCAAACATTATTGCCAATCTCAGGAGCTGCTGTGCTAAAATTGTCTTATTTCTGCACTTCATCACAGGATACATCGCTAATGCTGCCGCAACAGTGGCAGCTACTCAGCTCAAGCAAGCAGTGACTCTAGGACAAGATTTGGCAACTTATACAGCATATGAAGCCTATCCAGCATTTGCAGTCGCTACGCGTAGTGATGGATATGGAGCTTTTTAAGAAGATGCTCCTCTACGTTTAAAACAGTGTTTTCTCCCCTCCTCCCCCTGTAATCAAGGTTTAGCAGGGGCTACGTCAGGCTAATGATTAAGCCGAGCTCAGTGATTTTGATTTAATAATTTAACAGATTTCAATGCAGCAGAGCAAGAGATTTCTTTGCTTTGAGATTACCAGTTTAATAATGATAAATAACGAGACACTGATAGATGTGTTTCAGATACTCAGAGTGCGAGAAGAAAAGGTGCATTGTTTGGTTTGTGTTTACGAACAATAAGCCTTTGTGGCCATTTTTAATAGTATTTTTTAATAATGTAACGACCTTGGAAGCTGTGAAACTATTATACTTCTTTTATTTCCTTTTCTCTCCCTGTAAAGCATTTTATACACTTGGGAGGTCTGCATGTGAGGTAGAGTGATACCTTAGCTAAAGTCTTAATCGTAGGGTCAGAGATTTGAGGTAGGTTAGCCCTGTTAGCTTGTTGAAGCAAAATCCATTGAGATGAACAGTTGGTTGTTGTCATTTATTTGGCATACAGCTAGCAAGTATCATTTGGTATACCCTTCTATGGATGGTAGTCTCCTTCATCCAATGCATGTGGTGCATTTGATGACTTGGGGTATAGCTTATGAATGTTTATGTCAAATAAAACTTGTCATTCTTTAAGGCAGGGGTTCCCAACTTAAGGCCTGCGGGCCGATCCTGCCCCCGGCACCATTTTATGTGGTTCCCCACCCCTCCAAGGACATTTAAGAAATAAAATGGCCACCCATTTGAAGCTGTTGGGACAAAAATGGCCATCCCCATTATGCAGGTAGAGCAAAATAGCTATCCAGCCCTCGAAGCTGACTAAGAGAGCAAGACCCAGCCCCTTGCTTGAAAAGGTTGGAAACCAGTGGTGGGCTCCCAAAAAAAATTACTACCACACTGTTGCCATGGCATGGTGGGTGTGGCCAGGGGGAAAGCCCTGCATTGCATCTGAATTAGGACTATTTTATTTCAAAACCTGGATGGGCAGGGCCAGCCAGAATTTCTGCTACCGGTTCTGGCGAACTGATGTGAGCCTGCTGATGCCCACCACTGTTGGGAACCCCTGCTTTAAGGTGACACAGGATTCTTGGTTGCTTAAGGGACAAACAAAATAGAAATGTTAAAATGCATTCAATGTTGATAGTGACCATCCAGGGCACTGATCATAATTAAGGGAGAAAGAGGCAAGGAGAAGGTTAACCTCTTTCTTCCTGGTTTATGAAAATATTTTCATCAAATCTCCTAGTTGCTCTACATTATGAGTTTCCAGAGGGAGAAAGTATTTAGCTTTCTCTCCTCATTAACAACAGTCCCAGTCAATATTAGATCTCCCAATGTCCATTGTCTGTATTTTTTTAATATGCATATCATATGGAAAAAGACATATCAAATAAGAACAACAGGTTTTTAATGTACAGTGATACCTCATACAACATCCAAACTTGGTTCCACAAGTTTGGACTTTATATGGATTTGGACTTTGTATGAGCATGCAGAATCCTAGCCGCGATGCCTCATACAACGTCCAAATCCTTGCCGTGATGCCCGTACAACGTCGTTTCCGTAGAGATACATTGTACTGTAACAGCACAGACTTCAGGGCAAAGTCAAGGAAACAGACAGGAAACTGACAGAACTTTAAGAAATCATTGTCTAAAGGCTAAAAACATTACAAAAACATGTCAAACAACCCTGATTGTCCAAGAATGTGAAGAATGCTGCAAAAATCCCAGGAATGCTTCTAAAAAATCTGATGCAAAAATTCAAAAAAATCCAAAATCGCACTCAAAACCGCTCCTAAACACTCTTCGCCTCTTGCAAAACCCCTCAAGAGCAATGCATGCATGTGTCCTGCCATTTCTACTGCCCACGCACAATGCAACCTGGGAAAAACCCCAATGCCTCATACAAAGTCACGGCGACTTTGTATGAGGAAACTTTTTTCAAGGAAATAGGCGATGTTGTATGAAGTGGACTTTGTATGAGGTATTACTGCATCAGAATCTGTTATTAGCACAAACCATAGTCTATAATCCATGACAAAAATTTATTGCTTCATCCACCATATATGAATTTGGACGCAAGTCCTGTTGCGTTCCTTGGGACATATTTCCTGGCAATTGTATAAGACTACAGAAAACAAGGGGCTCACTCCAGTAATGCAGCAGACTGACTTGTAATCAAGTCTGTCTGTATTGGAAAGTGGACATTTCATACCAGGAAACTAACAGTGAATCCCATACCGGTCTATTCAGAAGTAAACCCTGCCTGATTCCTCCCTGGTCATTAACAGCAGGACGGCAGCCTAAAGAAATGAAGGAGCTCAGAAGAAAAAAACCATATTACTGCCATGTACAATGTGTTAGTACTGTATTCTGGAATCACAAATTTCTTTAAAATCTGAAAGGAAACCATGTCTCTGCCTTTCGAATTGAGAATTGTGACAACTATATTCAAAGACAAGCAAATTGATTCCCATTTTCACTTTTAGATCTGACATTTTTACAAATTATCTTGGTAGCCTCAGGTATTCAAGAAAGTTGCTCTGCATGATCCTGGGTATCTATACTCAGAAGCAAAGTCTACTATATTCAATTATGCTTCCTCTTGCAACAAGTTACTTCTGATTGTATGTTGCGGTGGTCCTGTTTCTCTTTCAACTTCTTGTATACTGTGTATTTATAAACCAAATAGAAAGAAACCCTTATTACAGAGACATCACATCTATACCTATAAAATGGTGCATTAACCGTTGGAATGTGACAAAGGATGTTGCACCAGGCCCCACTAGCCCCGTCCGAGCCTTCGTGCACTCGCTCAAACGGGGTTCGCAGGTAACTATCGGGTTGAAATTTTCGGCCTGGGGGCAGGAGCCCCCTGGACGCAAACAAAAAAAGGAAACTTCAATTCCCAACGTTCCTTGCACCACGCTGCGCCAGAGCCAATCAGGCTGAACGGCACGGCAAAAGGAATGTTCGGAAACGCGCCGCGGCCAATAAAAAAAAAGCCGCAGAAAAAACCGCTCCAGTAACCAAACACGTGCAGCCAAAACTACAAGCCCCAGCATCCTGTGTGCCATGAGCGCGCAGAACACTGAGGCAGCCGGTGCGCAAAAAGTAAAAGAATAAAAAAACCGCCACCGCTGCGCTTCGTTCCCACGGGCCACCCAGCATGACCCATGGAAACGAAAGGCACCCCCGCTGCCGCTGCG
This sequence comes from Bradypodion pumilum, assembly GCA_035047305.1. NCBI lineage: Eukaryota > Metazoa > Chordata > Lepidosauria > Squamata > Chamaeleonidae > Bradypodion > Bradypodion pumilum. Next base: position 262,919,740 of record JAWDJD010000003.1, read on the forward strand.
CTTCGTTCCCACGGGCCACCCAGCATGGCCCATGGAAATGTAAGGCACCCCCGCTGCTGCTGCGGTTCGTTCCCACGGGCCACCCAGCATGACCCATGGAAACGAAAGGCACCCCCGCTGCCGCTGCGCTTCGTTCCCACGGGCCACCCAGCATGGCCCATGGAAATGTAAGGCACCCCCGCTGCTGCTGCGGTTCGTTCCCACAGGCCACCCAGCATGGCCCGTGAAAATGAAAGGCCCCCACAAAAGGCCCCCACATAAAAAAGTAAGCACAAAAACACAAACCAAAAACACTCAAAAACACAAATCAAAAATAGAAAAAGCAAACACAAAAACAGCCAAAAACAAACAATAAAAAACACACAGACCCCCCCAAAAAACTCAACCCCCAAAAAAACAACAACAGAGAGCCTACCAAGAGATTCTTGACTTCATGACAACCGGAACTCAAATGAGCAAAGAAAGGAAACTCTTACCGGAAGCACCCAGAGAACAGAAGAGAAGAATTGTAGAGAGGAAGCAAAGCTCACCACCCCCACCCAGAGGCCACAAGAGAAAAAACATTCAAAAATATTTAAAAATAAAAGATTAATTCCCAAACAAATCAAATAAGTTAGCCAAAAATTCAAAAATATTCACACTAATCTCAAAAAATACCAAAAAAACCAAGAAATCACTTTTCACTCAAAAAACCCAAAACACCAAAACAAAAAATAAAAAATGCGTAAAAATAAAGATTTTAAAAAACAAAATTAAATTTTGAATTTAAAAAAAAATAATTTAAAATAAAAAAATTAAAATAAAATTTGCATAAACAAAAAACAAAAACCTTCAAAAACTAATTTAAAGAGCCTGGCACTAAGGAAGCCGGCGCACAAAAAATAAAAATAAAACACACACTGGGAGCGCAAGTCCACCGCAGGCGGACGCAGCGCCTCAAAGCCACAAAACCACAAAACCTTTCAACACCATTTAAAACAGCCCAGCACCATTTGTACAAGAAAAAAACCAAAACCCTTTACTATCCAACACAATTTAAAGCAGCCCGGCACTGCCGGGCAAAATATGCTAGTTATATATAAAATAGAGCAGCCCTGTTTTATTTAAATGAGCAATTATCTTGACTCAAAGGTGAACAAATTATTTTATGCTGTGCATGGATTTCATAGAGGATAAACTGTATCCTTTCCTAGTGTAAAAAAAAATGCCATGGGGGCAGGGAAAATCAGTCAATTTTGGTGCGAGTGAATTTTAAGCCTAAATAAATGTTTCCCAACCTTTGGTTTTTGGACTTCAATTCCCAGAAGCCTAAGTCAGTACATTGGCTGATCAGTGCTTTGGGGAATTGACTTAAACCTCTGGGAATTGAAGTCAAAAAACCAAAGGTTGGTAAACACTGGCATAAATGTAAATACTGCTGTATAGAAGCCACATACAAAGCCAAAAATTAACCACATATTCTATCTACCCTAAAAAAATATCAGTGCTGGATCTAGTTTGTTCATCTTCACTGGCCTGCAAAATATATTATGGACAACTCCCTTGTTACAGAAAGTATGGTGATTTCTTTTCCAGTCAGATAGCATATCATTAAAGGTAAAGGTAAAGGTATCCCTTGCTTGAAAGCCAGTCGTATCCGACTCTAGGGTGCAGTGCTCATATCTGTTTCAAAGCCAAAGAGCCAGTGCTGTCTGCTTCTGCAGATGTTTCCATGGTCATGTGGCAGGCATGACTAGACACCAGAGTGCACAGAATGCTCTTACCTTCCCACTGAAGTGGTCCCTATTTATCTACTTGCAATTTCTTGCTTTTGAACAGCTAGGTTGGCAGGAGCTGGGACAAAGACGGGAGCTCATTCCGTCCTGCAGTACTCGGGAATTGAACTGCTGACCTTCCGCCTCCCAGTCAGCGTTTTAGCCACTTGAAGAGAAATAAAAGCTTGATGGTGGGGATGAGGGTGAGATGGGGATAGGGAATGGATACTCACTAAGTCTTGTCATTTCAACATGATTTTCTAATTAAAGCAAGGACAATCCTGATTATTGTCTTTTTGGCACAGAGTCAGGGTGACATTTATTCAATATTCATGTTCTCGGCTATCATGCACATTCTGCTCATACAAGCAGATGGTTTTATTGATTAAACAGAACATCCCATCTTTCTTTTCCTTTTTCTCTTTTTTAATCTTGGCAGTGTAAGAGTAAAGTATGTAGGCAGTACTGTATCTGCTTCTTGCAAAACCTAGAGTTAATCTTGTAAACTAATCTTTTGATGACCTATAGAGCCTTAGGTAGTAAGTTCTGAGATAACTCACAGTATCTTTTAGACTACTAATTGTTTGATGAAACACATTCCTAAAAATCGACTTTTACAATGCCCACAAATAAAGTTGCAAGGAAGTCCAGAAGCAGCTATAAAATTGAATCGTAGCTACCAACAGAGAGAGCCTCTGGCATACTCTTCCATAATAGTAATAGCAGCTTTGGGAATATGTTGGTGGTTTCTCGGGAAGCTAGAGGCCCTCTGTCACAGTGATATCAGACTAAGTCTTACAACAAGATATTGCAATGATGTCACAGGCCAAATCCATCCTCCTTCTAAAATTCTTCCATTGGTAATGGATGTGAAAGAGCTATGATTAATGATGTGTTAGTGAAACAAGATGAACATTGAGAGTAAATTAAGCATTGCTGGCTGCTAACAAAGATAGTTGCAATTTGAGGATGCCTCAACTTCAGACACAAAATTTTAAAGGCCCAAAGATTTATCCTGTAACATAAAATCGACACAAAATGTAAGTCACAGACAACAGTTTATCTCTTGACAGTCTTTCTGGGAACAAGCAAAAACAACCCTTGGATACACTGCAGCTATAACCAAAAAAAATTTTTTTGAGCATTTTTAAAACTATGTACGTACCATGTGTTGCAACTAGATAAGCTCTTCCTAAACTTGGTAGATTTCACTGAATATAATTTCATATGCGTTTTCTTCCAAGACCCTTTTTGTACATTTCAATAATTTGATATCTACACAAAGTAGCCAAGAAGAATACATACCCAGAAGCCACTGGACTGAGAAGTGGAAATTGTCTATAATCTTACTTTAGCTCTCTTTTTCCTTCTCAGCTTTGACAGTATCCAGCTGCCAAGTCAGGTGCTTCTATAAAAACCATCTATTCAACTGGTAGAGGTTCACAAGGATTTTCAGAAAGAGGTGTTCCCTGTCCTTGCTACCAGAGATCTCCCCTCCCCTGCCACTGCCCCAATTTGGAGATGCCAGGAATTGTAAGAATGACATACACACCCAAAGCAGGTTCTTTTCTACTAACCTAGCTGTGGAAAACATCTGGCCATGTGGCTGGATAGCAGCTTCCATTGTCCCTCAATATAGGCTGTGTTGCCTACATTGAGAGCTGTAGTCCAATAATATCAGAAGGGCCACAAGTTACCCTCTCCTAGGCTAAATAATCACCCCACCTGCACTTTGAAGGGCCAGTGCACATTGTTCTGTGATCATATGTATGTTTGCCATTGCAAGGCAAATGTTTTCTAAGTAGTGGAATTGCCACATTGGCTAAGAGTTTCTCCCTTTGCCAGCTGGAATTTGGAAGCAATGCCCTTATAGTTGCAATAGCGTAGAGAAAAGATCCAGAGAGCAGAAGTAACATGTCATATGTCAGACACTACAGCATTACCTGTAAAATATTTATTTTGCATGTAATGATGACATAGAGAAGTTGCTTTTGCAAAATAATGTAATGACTTACAGCTGCATGTACAGACTAACCTTTTTCTATCTAAAAACAAAATAACATTGATTCATTATATATATTTTTAATTACTTTTATGAGGGAAATTTCTTTTACATTTTCTTTTCTTTTCTTTCAAATGAATGCAATTTTCTTACTGCTCTTAATTGGCTTTCTTTCCCCCCCAAAGTAACAGAAAAGTAATGACTAATGCAACCGAGACCTGATATAGTGGACTTTTTCTTTCCTTCTTTCATTCCCTTTCACTAATTAGTTCAACTGTTACTTTGATACTATGTGATAAACTGTGATATTGTGCAAGATAATACTTTGCTTTAAAACTGTTTAAACTGTGATAACATGTGTGATGGGAAAAGACTGGCGTAGAGACCGGCAAGGCACGCCACAAAGTTTGCCAAGAGAACCCTATGGACCAAAACAAAAGGCAAAACAAGGGGATGCTCAGCACAGCAGATCTGAAAAGGGGGAGGGATATGAAAGGGAGAGGAGAAATACAGTGTTGCAGGGAACAATACTGCATAGGGACATGGAATGTGAGGTCTATGAATCAAGGAAAACTGGAAGTGGTAAAAATGAGATGGAAAGAATAAGCATTGGCATCTTGGGCATCAGTGAGCTAAAATGGACAGGGATGGGTGAATTCAGCTCTGGAAACCATCATATCTACTACTGTGGGCAAGAAAACCTTAGAAGAAATGGAGTAGCCATAATTGTCAATAAAAGAGTGAGAAAAGCAGTAATGGGATACAATCTCAAAAATGACAGAATGATGTCAGTCAGATTTCAAGGCAAACCTTTCAATGTCACTGTGATCCAAATATACGCACCAACCACTGGTGCAGATGAAGCCACAATGGACCAGTTCTATGAGGACTTACAACACCTCATAGAACAGACACCAAGAAATGATGTCCAAATTATATTAGGAGACTGGAATGCCAAAGTAGGAAATCAAAATGTGGAGGGAATAACAGGCAAATTTGGTCTTGGAACACAGAATGAAGCAGGGCAAAGATTGATAGAGTTCTGCCAAGAGAACGGACTGGTCATAGCAAACACTCTCTTCCAGCAACACAAGAGGCGACTTTACACATGGACATCACCAGATGGCCAACACCGAAACCAGACTGACTACATACTCTGCAGTCAAAGATGGAGAACCTCCATACAGTCAGCAAAAACAAGACCTGGAGCAGACTGTGGCTCAGATCACAACCTACTGATCGCAAAATTCAGGCTTAGACTAAAGAAAATAGGGAAAACACGGAGACCAGAAAGATATCACCTAGACAGCATCCCTAAAGAATACACGGTGGAGGTGATGAACAGATTTAATGGCTTAGACTCGGTAGACAGAGTACCGGAAGAATTATGGACGGAGATGAGGGACATCATGCAGGAAGCAGCAAAGAAAACCATACCAAAAGAAAAGAAGAGTAAGAAAGCAAAGTGGTTGTCTGATGAGGCACTTAAAATAGCAGAGGAAAGAAGGAACGCAAAAGTCAAAGGAGAAAGGAAAAACTACAATCATTTGAACACAGAATTTCAAAGAAAAGCAAGGAGAGATAAGGAAAACTACGTAAAAGAACAGTGCAGAGAAATGGAGGAAAACAACAAAAGAGGCAGAACCAGAGATCTTTTCAAAAAAATCGGGGAAATCAAGGGAACATTTAAATGACCATGATAAGGGACAAAGATGGAAAGGAGCTAGCTGATGCAGAAGAAATTAAGAAAAGATGGAAAGAGTACACAGAGGAACTTTACAAAAAGGACCTCAACACTGCTGATAATCACAATGATGAAGAAATTGAACTTGAGCCAGACATCCTGGAGAGCGAAGTCATAAAGGCCCTAAAGAGCACTGCAAACAACAAAGCTAGTGGAGATGATGGTATCCCAGTTGAATTTTTCAAAGCGCTAAAAGATGATGGCGTCAAATTACTGCATTAAATATGCCAGCAGATTTAGAAAACAAAACAGTGGCCACAGGATTGGAAAAGATCAGTATACGTCCCAATCCCAAAAAAGGGCAATGCCAAAGAATGTTCAAATTATCGAAAAATCGCGCTCATCCCACATGCCAGCAAGGTGATGCTCAAGATAATACAGGATAGACTTCAGCAGCATGTGGAGAGAGAATTACCAGAGGTGCAGGCTGGTTTCAGAAGAGGCAAGGGGACTAGAGACCACATCGCCAACATACGCTGGATCATGGAGAAAACAAAGGAATACCAGAAACAAGTTTACTTTTGTTTTATTGACTACACTAAGGCATTTGACTGTGTGGACCACAACAAGATGTGGCAAGTAATTAAAGAGATGGGAATACCAGAGCACCTCATATGCCTCCTGAGAAATCTGTACATGAACCAAGAAGCAACAGTTAGGACAGAACATGGAATAACAGAGTGGTTTGGAATAGGAAAAGGAGTAAGACAAGGTTGCATTTTGTCACCATGCTTATTCAACCTATACACAGAGCACATAATGCACAGTGCAGGGATGGAGGAATCACAATATGGGATTAAAATCGCTGGGAGAAACATCAATAATCTGAGATATGCAGACGATACCACCCTAATGGCAGAAAGTGAGGAAGACCTAAAGAATCTCTTGATTGGGCTGAAGGAGGAGAATGCAAAAGCTGGCTTGAGACTCAATATCAAGAAAACCAAGATAATGGCAACAGGCCCAATCAGTTCCTGGAAGATAGATGGGGAAGAGGTAGAAGCAGTGATAGATTTTACTTTCTTAGGATCAAAGATCACTGCAGATGGGGATTGTAGCCATGAAATAAAAAGGCGACTGATTCTTGGGAGACAAGCGATGAGAAACCTGGGGAACATAGTGAAAAGCAGAGACATCACATTGCAAACAAAAATTAGAATAGTCAAGGCAATGGTTTTCCCAGTAGTAATGTATGGATGTGAGAGCTGGACAATTAGGAAGGCTGAACGCAGAAGAATAGATGCCTTTGAAATGTGGTGTTGGAGGAGGGTTTTGAGAGTCCCCTGGACAGCGAGGAGAACAAATAGGTCAATCTTAGAAGAAATTAACCCTTAATGCTCATTGGAAGGTCAAATAGTAAAGATGAAGCTAAAATACTTTGGACATCAAATGAGAAGGGAGGATTCACTTGAGAAGGCATTGATGTTGGGAAAGGTGGAGGGCAAAAGAAGAAGGGGGAGGCCAAGGATGAGATGGCTAGATGGTATTGTAGACACAATGGGCACAGAGCTGGGAGGGCTGGGGGGATGGTGGAGGACAGAGGCGCCTGGAGGAAAATGGTCCATGGGGTCGCAAAGGGTCGGAGTCGACTGTGCGACTGAACAACAACAACAACAATGCAACCGAGTACTTTTAAAATTCTGGTAAAGTTAATAGCAATGTGTTATTAAAAATTTTGATGGTTTATCTAAGTTTTTTTAAAGAAAATGTAACTTTCCAAGTTCTGAAATGAGCCAACGGTAAGCTGATAAATTGTGTCACAAAAGATGTCATTAAGAAGTGTGATTTAAAGTACCTTCATCATGTTAAATATAAACCTATGAAAAGATAGACAAGACTAAGGTTAATAGAAAGTGCTAACATCCAATGTTAATGGGAAGTGTTTTTCTTTGGTTAAAATTGTTTCCTGCTTTTGTTTGTTAACTATTTACTCTTGTAAATACCACACAAGGTAGACGAATAGAATAAATCTTTATTGTCATTGTCCCCTTGCGGGAAACAATGAAATTTCTTGGTTGCTATATCAACTCAAATAAGGCACACCCCATAATTTAGAAAAAGAAAAAAAACAACTGCAAAAACACTAATTAAAACAGTACAATATAACAATTAAAATAGGATAAGATGACTTCAGAGTCCAGAGTCCAGAGTTTCCATTTAGGGCCAAAACTGCTCTAGAGAAGAAACTGTTCTTGAGATGGCTTATTTTTTGCCTTCATTGTTCTATATCTCCGCCCCAATGGCAGAAGCTTGAAGAAGTGGTGACCTGGATGCGATGGGTCTCCTAATATATTTATAGATAGTAAGATAAAGCAAGTGCCAAAGTCACAGAAACAGTATTAAAAAGTGTGTGCATAAAAGTACTTATTTTTCTTACTTGTTGTAGTACTAGTAGTTGTCGTCGTCGTCATTGTCTACGAAGAGCCAGCTGGAAACATCCTTCAGCTGATCTTTCTTGAATGGTGAAGTGTGGTTTTTTTTTTAAATTGTGAGATTAAATTCTGTATTTTCTTAATCAAATGTTGATCAAATAGATGCTAAAAATGATTAAATCTGAAATAATAGAGAAATGGCTGTATCTAATGTTTGATCTCAATTGTATCTTTGAAATCCTTGTTTTTTATAGGCTGGATGAATTAGTTCATTTTGAGGTGTATCAAGTTCAGATATATCCTATCCACAGCTTTGAAAAATTGCTTTCTTCAACTACAGCTGCAAGAATTCCCTAATCAGCTAGATGGAGAAGTTGTTGTAAGCATAAATCTAGTCAGGCTCTTGATTCTACCACAAATCTATTTCCTCCCATTTGCCATTTGCCAATTGTGTTTATTCCTGGCCCTCCATCAAGAGAGAAGTGTCAAAAGGAGTGTACAGACTCAGTACACAGAATTCCAGGTCTTTTCATGTGTTTATTTCATGATATTTGGAGAATACCACCCCTACTCCTCAAAGCCACTCACCTGTGTCTCAATGTCCACAGCCTTTGGTATCTGCCCAAGGACCGTTTTCTTCACACCCTTAAGGAAGCATATCAGTCTTTTTTTCTTTATTGTTTATTTGTTACACTCATACCCAACCAATCTGGGATATTTTTCCACTCTGGGCAATTTACAACACAGCAACAACAACAATAATAAAAATCTTCACAATAATAAAAAGATAGAGACCAATTGATCAAAATTAAAAAGATCAAGAAAGCAAAACACCCACACATTAAAAAAGCCAGAAGCAAAAAAAACTAATTCTCGGCCGTTGACAATATATAGTTAAAAGCCTCTTTTAAAAGGATCGATTTTAGTTGTTTTTTAAATATAGGCAGAGATGGAACCTGGCGCAGCTCAACTGGAAGAGTTCCACAAAGTTGGTGCCGCCACCAAGAAGGCTCTTCTCCAAGTCATGGCCTTTGTTGCTAATCTTAGGGTCACCACCTGGAGCTGTGCCATCTGGGAGGAACAAGCAATGTGGGCTGATGTTTTGAGGGGAAGGCATTCCGCCAGATAGGAAGGTCCCAAACCATTTAAGGGTGGGGTGGCCAACCTATGGCCTGTGGACCGGACCCTAGCTCATGGCACAATTTCATGTGGCCCACTACCACCCTTGCCACTGGCAGAAGTGTACACATTTATGACAGCTGTAAAATTCACCCACACAAGCATAAATGCACCTGCACATGCAATGAACGCTGCCGTAAATGCACCCATGGCTGTTGTAAATGCATTTACTGATAAGAAGAACCGTTTGAAATAGTGACTGTGGCTTAAAGAAGAATGAAGCCGTAATGTATAAGCAAAAGTCTTTATAAAAAATATATTTCCAAAAGCGTAACAACAAAAATAATTCCTCTGTGGGTAAGTTAGTTAATGAGAGTTACAGTAATGACGTATTCTTGGATAAACAAAATTAATTCCTCTGTGGGTAAATGTAAATAGTTCACTGTTTCTTTCACAGGTAGATATGAATGATTCACTGATATAGCAATATTTTCTTTCAAAGTCGATACCAGTTATTTCGACTTTTCGAATTACTATATTCTTCTTCAGGAAGATCTGCACATAAAAATTATATACAAACATGATAATTAGCATGACTTAAAATGGTAACTACTGTTGCACATGAGTTCTCAAAGATATATAACATTACTATGGATGTAAGAAAGTCAAAAGGCACAAGCTTACCAATATGTAAAAGAGTCTCTTGAAACCGCGTCCTTGCCTCCACTCAAGCTATTAGGTGCATATGGACGTTAATGATGTGTGTGGGGCAGCTGCCTTTATGCTAGATGAAAACTGACTCACGTGTAACCAATTGCTATACATGCCCGAAGCCAGCTACTAGAGTCGTATAAACATACTCCCTGGAAAATTCTATAGAAACGCCGCCAAATCATGCTCCTGATTTAATCCTTTTGGATACATAGTATCAAAGAAGTGAATAAAAAATGCTTCCCGTTGTCTTAATCTTTTGTTGATATCACATCTTTCAAATAACTTTGGCCGAACCGTCTCTAACACTACAAAGCGGAAGTCCCTATCTGAGTGGCACTTTTCCATATAGTGAGAGACCAATGGAGCTTCTGTCACCTGGTATCTAATTTTAGACCTGTGTTCCAAAATCCGCTGCCTGAGTGGCCAACTGGTGAGTCCCACATAGCGCTTCTGGCAGGGGCATTCCCACATATAAATCACGCATTTGCTGGCACAACTGGAAAGGGATTTTAAAGAAAATGTTAACCGCTTATTTGGAACATAAATATCTTTGGTTTCCCAGCAGAATTGACAAACTGTACATGAATGACACTTATAATGTCCTGTTGGAAATGGTTTATCATCAATAATAGTCCTGGCAGTACAAGAATGTTACTAATAGATTTCGACCTTCTAAAGCCAATCATCGGTATGTTCATTACATGATGAGTGGGATCATGACTGATATTTAAATAAGATGTCTCATCTCCCAATTGCCTAGCAGCCTCCGCTGTGTAGTCTAAGGTGTCTAATACAACTATTCCTCCACCCTTATCGGCCTGTTTTATAACAATAGAGGAATCTTGAGCTAAGTTTTTTAGAGTAGCGTGATCTTGTTTGGATAAATTGTACCAACCTTTGATCTGATTGTTTTCCATATTACCTATATCCCGCAATACCTGTTTATGAAAAACTTCAATAGCAGGGTCGTCAACTGCCGGGTTAAACTGAGACTTGGGCTTGAACATGTCCCTAGACTATACATCCACACCCCTGAAAAAAACTTTCAATTTAAGCAACCTAATAAGTTTAAACACATCCACCCGGGTGTTAAAGGAATGATAACAGGGAGTGGGAACAAACGTGAGACCCAGTGAAAGAAGACGTACCTCGTTAGTGGATAAAGATCTAGATGATAAATTAAAAATTAGGTTTTCCTGCCCCCCCCTCAAAGTCCTTCTTTTCCCTAAAAAAGAATTAGAACGTTCCTTCATCAATGTATATGCGAGGCAAACCCCCTCATTTATTAAAGACACAACACACTTTATTTCTCAGGTTGAGGGTTTGGAGGTTACTAAGGCAGGGGTGCTCCTCACACTTGATGTGGAAGCGCTGTATACTAACATTCCCCTTGAGGAGGCAAGAACTATAGTTCAGGACAAGTTAGACACCAGAGCCTCTCAACTTCCACCAACACATTTCTTAATGGATCTATTGGACATAATATTCGAACATAATTACTTTAGATTCGAAAAATCTTTTTACATTCAGGTAAAGGGCATGGCCATGGGGATCCCCCTGGCCCCCTCAGTTGCCAACATGTATTTGAACAACTTTGAAAGCCAACACATGTATCATTCCTCCAATCCTTTTCTGCCTCACGTAATATACTATGGCAGATTCATAGATGATTTATTTTTTATTCTTGATTCTCAGGACATTGTCAGTGATTTTGTACAATGGATTAATTCCATTGACAACAATTTACGATTTACTCCTCACTTTGACACCTCTTCCATCCCATTTTTGGATGTAGAGGTCTACATTTCAGAGTCTAGAAGAGTAGCGGTTAAGTTGTATAGGAAACCAACGGATAGGAACCCGTATTTAGAGTACTCTTCTTATCACCCAGCCTTTGTCAGAAATAACATCCCTTTTGGCCTTTTTGCCCGTGCCAAGAGAAACTCCACGGAATCCGCAGACTTCAATAAATCCGCCTTTGTCATCCAGAGAAAACTTAAAAATAGAGGTTATCCCACACACGTAGTCAATTCAGCTCTTCAGAGAGTAAGGGACACACCCAGAAAACATTTGCTTGATAGGAAACAGCGTGGAGGGGGTAATTTGATCAGGTGTTCTTTTGAGTTTTCACCAGCAGCCAACCAAATTAAGAACATTATTTACAAACACTGGCATTTGGTTAAGGACCTTCCCGGGTGTAATGAAAAACCGATGATTGGCTTTAGAAGGTCGAAATCTATTAGTAACATTCTTGTACGTTCCAACCATACTGCCAGGACTATTATTGATGATAAACCATTTCCAACAGGACATTATAAGTGTCATTCATGTACAGTTTGTCAATTCTGCTGGGAAACCAAAGATATTTATGTTCCAAATAAGCGGTTAACATTTTCTTTAAAATCCCTTTCCAGTTGTGCCAGCAAATGCGTGATTTATATGTGGGAATGCCCTGCCAGAAGCGTTATGTGGGACTCAGCAGTCGGCCACTCAGGCAGCGGATTTTGGAACACAGGTCTAAAATTAGACACCAGGTGACAGAAGCTCCATTGGTCTCTCACTATATGGAAAAGTGCCACTCAGATAGGGACTTCCGCTTTGTAGTGTTAGAAACGGTTCGGCCAAAGTTATTTGAAAGATGTGATATCAACAAAAGATTAAGACAACGGGAAGCATTTTTTATTCACTTCTTTGATACTATGTATCCAAAAGGATTAAATCAGGAGCATGATTTGGCAGCGTTTCTATAGAATTTTCCAGGGAGTAAGTTTGTACGACTCTAGCAGCTGGCTTCGGGCGTGTATAGCAATTGGTTACACGTGAGTCAGTTTTCATCTAGCATAAAGGCAGCTGCCCCACACACATCATTAACGTCTATATGCACCTAATAGCTTGAGCGGAGGCAAGGACGCGGTTTCAAGAGACTCTTTTACATATTGGTAAGCTTGTGCCTTTTGACTTTCTTACATCCATAGTAATGTTATATATCTTTGAGAACTCATGTGCAACAGTAGTTACCATTTTTAGTCATGCTAATTATCATGTTTGTATATAATTTTTATGTGCAGATCTTCCTGAAGAAGAATATAGTAATTCGAAAAGTCGAAATAACTGGTATCGACTTTGAAAGAAAATATTGCTATATCAGTGAATCATTCATATCTACCTGTGAAAGAAACAGTGAACTATTTACATTTACCCACAGAGGAATTAATTTTGCTTATCCAAGAATACGTCATTACTGTAACTCTCATTAACTAACTTACCCACAGAGGAATTATTTTTGTTGTTACGCTTTTGGAAATATATATTTTTATAAAGACTTTTGCTTATACATTACGGCTTCATTCTTCTTTAAGCCACAGTCACTATTTCAAACGGTTCTTCTTATCAGTTGAGTTCTATACCGTTTGCAACTTCATCCCCTTGTAAATGCATTTACGACAGTGGAGGATGCATTTTATGGCAGTGTTTATGGCAGAAGGAACCACATGACTTGCCCACTCAGCTGTCTGGGGTGTGTGGTCCGGCCCATGGCATGAAAAGGTTGGGAACCACTGGTTTAAGGCCTCTCACTCTTTGGTAACCACAAGAGCAATTATATTCATCCCTTCGGGGAGCTCCAGAATCTAACATTAGCTGGATGGTGTTGCTCCAAGGCCATGAACGCCGGTCACCTGCCCCCCCCCCCAGACTGGCCTTGGGGAAAATTAGGACAGCTGTGCCGGGGGCCCTGCAGCCATAAAGATCCTGCCGCGGGGCCACCGCCAATGCCGGTTGCCTTCCCTCACCCCAGACTGGTTATGGGGGAAGTGATGACAGCTGTGCCTGGCCCCCTGCAGCCATAAAAACCCATGCCACAGAGCCAATGCCAATGCCGGTCGCCTTCCCCCACCGTGGACTGGTCATGGGGGAAGTGAGGACAGCTGTGTGGCCCCCTGTGGCCATAAAGATCCCACCGCGGGGCCACCGCCAACACCAGTTTCCTTCCCCCACCCCAGACTGGTCATGGGGGAAGTGAGGACAGCTGTGCCAGGCTCCCTGTGGCCATAAAGATCCAGCCATGGAGGCCTCCGCCAATGCCAGTCACCTTCCCCCACCCCGGACTGGCCATGGGGGAAGTGAGGACAGCTGTCCCTGGCCCCCTGCGGCCATAAAAATCCATGCCACGGAGCCAACGCCAATGCCGGTCGCTTTCTCCCACCCTGGACTGGCCATGGGGGAAGTGAGGACAGCTGTGCTGGGGGCTCTGCAGCAATAAAGATCCTGCCGTAAGGCCGCCACCAATGCTGGTTGCCTTCCCCCACCCCAGACTGGTCATGGGGGAAGTGATGACAGCTGTGCCAGGCCCCCTGAGGCCATAAAGATCCTGCCGCAGGGCTGCCGCCAACACCGGTTGCCTCACCCTGGACTGGCCATGGGGGAAGTGAGGACAGCTGTGCCAGGCCCCCTGTGCCCATAAATATCACACCATGGGGCCACCGCCAATGCCGGTCACCTTCCCTCACCCCGGACTGGTCATGGGGGAAGTGAGGACAGCTGTGCCGGGGGCCCTGTGGCCATAAAGATCCTGCTGTGGGACTGCCACAAATGCCGGTTGCCTTTCCCCCACCCCGGACTGGTCATGGGGGAAGTGAAGACAGCTGTGCCGGGGCCACATGCAGCCATAATGAACCTGCCACGGGGCCACCACCAATGCCAGTTGCCTTCCTGCACCCCGGACTGGCCATGGGGGAAGTGAGGACAGCTGTGCCGGGCCCCCTGCAGCCATAAAGATCCTGCTGCAGGGCCGCTGCCAATGCCGGTTGCCTTCTCCCACCCTGGACTGGCCATGGTGGAAGTGAAGACAGCTGTGCCGGACCCCTGGGGGCCTGCCTCCAGCTGCCTCTAGCTGCCTCCCACCAGGACTTAAAATGCCATTGAGGCAGCGAGACTTCGACACCACCACTCTTACATTTTTTTACTTGGAACTGGAGCGAGTCGTGTGTCGTATTATTGAGTTGTTATTGCTATTATTGAGTTGTTATTCTTACTGTCTGCTATTGTATTTTTGACATTGCTCTTTGTTATATTGTATTTTTTCTCCTATACAGTGTATTTTTTGTTTTGTTTGCCACCTTGTATTTGACCTTATATATTGCATTTTGGCACAACTTTGTAATGAACTACATTTGGATATTTTGTATTTTGAATTTTGTGCTGGGCCCCCTGCAGCAATAAAGATCCTGCCATGAGGTCACTACCAATGCAGGTTGCATTGCCAGCCAGGTTTTCCGTTCTTTCCTGAAGGGCAGCAACTCCATCTGGAGTCATAGTTCAATTGGCAGGAGGTTCCATAGGGCCAGAGCAGACACAGAGAAGGCCCTTTTTCTAGTGCTAGGGAGGCAATCCTCTCTAGCAGATGGCACAATAAGAAAACCTCTCCAGTCCACTCTGGTGGGATGGACAGGTGTTCTCGGGGTGATGCAGTCTCTTAAGTATCCTGGCCCACTACCATGTAGGGCTTTCAAAGTCATTACCAGCACCTTGAATTGCACACAGAGGCAGAGCTCCCAGTGCAGCTCCCAAAGTAGTGGCGAGGCACAGGCATAACGTCTGCACCCCATCACCACCCAGGCAGCCACATTCTGGACCAGTTGCAGCCTCCAAATTGTCATCAAGGGCAGCCCCATGTAGAGTGCATTACAATAGTCCAGTCTGGAGGTGACCAGAGCATGCATGACCATGAGCAAGGAGTCCCAGTCTAGGAGTGGGAGTAACTGGCATATGACACGAAGTTGTGCAAAAGCCCTCCTGGCCACGACTGCCACGTGCTCATCGAGCAGGAGTTGCAAGTCCAGGAGGACCTCCAGATTACATACCGGGTCTGTTTGGGGTAAAATAGTCCTATCCAGAACCAAAGGTGATAGCTTCCAGGATAATGTGGGAGCCCTGACCCACAGCCACTCAGTCTTGCCGGGATTCATTTGCAGCCAGTTGTCCCCCATCCAGACTCCAACAGCCTCCAGACACCTGGATAGGACTCTGACTGCATAGGCAGAGATGTGCAGCATACTGATGATACCTCACCCCGTGGGAATGGATGATCTCCCACAACGGCATCATGTAGATGTAAAATAGGAGAGGTGAGAGCACCGAGCCCTGAGGCACCCCATATTGGAGAGGCCTAGGGCTAGACATCCCATCCTCCAACCACACTGACTGGGACCAGCAACTCAGAAATAAGGAAAACCAGGACCACACAGTGCTCTGTATCCCCAATCCTCAGAGCCGTTCCAGAAGAATACCGTGTCGATGATATCGAAGGCCACTGAGAGGTCAAGAAGAGCAAGGATGGAGGCATGACCTCCATCCCACTCCCACCAGATATAATCCAACAGTATGACCAATGCAGTCTCGTACCATATCCGGGCCTGAATCCCGGCTGAAAGGGGTCCATATAATCCGCTTCATCCAGAATCCCCTGTAACTGCTGCACCACTGCCTTCTCCAAGACCTTCCCTAAAAAGGGGAGGTTGGATACCAACCAATAGTTGGCCATTATTGTTGGGTCAAGCGCTGGCTTCCTAAGGAGGGGGTGCACCAAAGCATGTTTTAATGGTGCAGGAAACACCCCCTCCCACAAAGATGTGTTAACTATTGCTCCAATCCAACTTCCCATCATCATCTTGAACACCTTGACCAACCAGGCAGGACATGGATCTAATGGGCAAGCAGTGGCACGAACAAATCCAAGGAGCCTGTCCACTTCCTCAGGGACAACTGGATCAAACCAATCCCAGATAACATGGCAAGACTGCAAACCGGTCAACTCCAGACCCATAGTATCCACTCCAAGGTCAAACTTCGAGAGAATCCAAGTGATTTTCTCCACAAGATAATCAGCAAAGTTTTCAGCTGACCCCTGACAACCAGGGCCAGGCCCCCCTCTACCAAGGAGGGACCTAGTCACCGAAACAGATTCGCTGGGCGATTATCTGCAGAGGTGTTGTGTTCTGATGGTTTTTATTGTACACATGGATTACAATGTATCTGAGCCAATGTAACCTTGCCTATAGCAACAATGTAACCTTCAGCTGTATCATATAAACCCTGTAATAGGACGCGAGCTAATGACCACCAGCTGGCAGCAGCGAGCGTCCAAGCTCTCTTGGTCCAAACTCATCAAAGGCAACAGCGCGGGAAGTTTTCCCGCCACCACCTACACCTGGACAAGAAGGGCGTGACCTGCAATGACGTCACGCAGACAGTAGCCAATGGGCTACCATGGCACCACGTTCAAATGTGTTACTGCTGTATATAAAGAGCTATCGATCCGCCATTACCTCATGTTCCCTCTGTCCACGATGCAATAAACCTGAGTTAACCCAGCCCGAGGCTGTGTCCTGTGTCTTGGTTTGCATACACCAAATTGGCGACGAGGATGGGATAATGGATCCCCACGGAACAGCCAGGGCACAGAGCGGTTTCAACATCACCAAACCGCAAGACTGGGAGCTGCTTGAGATGGATTTCCAGGCAGCCCTGGTGGAACTCAGAGTCAAAGGAGAAGACGAGGAGAGAAAGAGGGCCATCCTCACCAGAATGCTCGGGATGGAGACCAAACGGACGCTGGTGGGCATAATCGCTCCGAAGAAGGTGAGCGACTTTAAGGCGAGCGACATCATGAAACTGCTGCGAGAGCGGTTCTGCCCCTCGAGGGCAATGTTTCCCGCTCGGAGCGCGTTTTGGAGGCGAGTCCAAGCGCCGGATGAGTCGGTTGAGGCATTCGTGGCCGCCATGAGGATAGCCGCCGCCCCCTGTAAATGGGGTGATATCCTGGAGTTGGTCCTCAGGGACGGCGTGTTGTGTGGCCTGAAGGACAAGGAGGTACAGCGCAGCTTGATGAATAAGGAGCCGCCACCCACGCTGGCAGAGGTCATAGAGGCCGCGGAAGCCGCAGAGTCCACGAATGCCGGAGTGGACGAGATGCACCAGTGGCGTGAGTGGCGTCCCAGAGCCGGCAAGGCGGAAAATTCGGTGCACGGGAAGACCGGACAGTCGGTGCACGCGACTCGACGGGCCTCAAAGTCGTCTACAGAAGGCAGCGACGGCGAGGAGGTCCAGAAGGTCCGGAAGGGTGGTCGACGCTGCGAGGGTTGCGGAGCGGCCCACGAGCGCGCGAGATGCCCGTTCAGGAAGGCCGAGTGTTACACCTGCGGCCGTCGGGGGCACATCGCCAAGGCGTGCAGAAAGAGGAAAGAGGGCCGGAGGCAGTCACAAGACCGCGCAGCCAGACCGGACCGTCCAGCGAGGCCCAAAGATGGCGCCCAGACCACGAGGAAGCAGGACGGCGTGGGCCGCGTCTCGGACGGCAGCGAGGACGACGCCTCAGTGTTCAGCGTGTCCGCGGGACAGTCCCATTACTTCGTTGAGGTATTAGTACAAGGGGCCCCTATTAGGATGGAAATTGACTCGGGGTCCTCCTATTCCATAATTCCCCAGAAAGAGTTCCTGAAAATTGACCCCCACGTGCGGCCCAAGCTTAAAGCGTTGAGGTCCACACTATGGGACGTACAGGGAAACAGCATTCCGGTGTTGGGGGTCGGGAAATTTCGGGTCAAGTTTAAGAGACATTCCGCGGAACTGCCCCTAGTTGTCCTCAAAGGGGGAAGCTGTAGCCTCCTAGGGACACAGTGGTTTCAGCCCTTAGGGTTGTTCATAGGGGGGGTGCATACCGTGGGGGGGGACCCAATACAAGCGGTTTGCGATGCGCATCCCGCCGTGTTTAAGAAAGGACTCGGAAGGTTCAAGGGACCCCCTGTAGCTTTCGACATAGACCCGGAGGTCCGCCCGATAAGACTCAAACCACGCAGGGTGCCGTTTGCACTCAAGGACAAGATAGAGGCGGAACTGGACAAACTGGTGGGCCAGGGGATTCTTATTCCTGTTGACTCCGCGGAGTGGGAAACTCCAATTGTAACGGCTCTAAAGGCTAATGGGGAGGTGCGCATTTGCGCTGATTATAAGTGTACAATTAACAAGGCGATCCGCCCTAATGCATACCCGGTGCCGGTGATCAGCCACCTTTTGGCCAGACTAAATGGGGGAAAGTGTTTCGCTAAACTCGATTTGGCACAAGCCTATCAGCAACTTCCAGTGACCCCCGCCACGGCCGCGGCACAAACGATAGTTACACATAAGGGAGCGTTCCAGGTGTCGCGGTTACAGTTCGGCGTGAACTCGGCACCCGGCCTTTTTCAATCGCTCGTGGAACGCCTCCTAAAGGGCCTGGAGGGGGTGTTGCCTTATTTTGATGACGTGTTGATAACAGGGGGGAGTGAGGCTGAACTGGCGAAAAGGTTGGACAAAGTACTGACCGTGTTCGAGAAAGCGGGGCTGAGATTGAGGAAGGACAAATGTGTTTTTTTCGAGACCGAGGTCGAGTTTTTAGGCTTCCGGATCACACCCGAGGGGATTAAGCCGTCTAAATCCAAAGTAGCAGCCATTAAAAAGGCCCCTCGCCCCACATCCAAAACCGAGCTGCAGTCTTTCTTGGGGCTCCTCAATTTTTACCATACATTCCTCCCGCGGAAGGCGTCCGTGGCCGAACCGCTCCATCGGTTACTTAAAAAGGAGGAGCCATGGATGTGGGGTGACGAGCACGAGAGGGTGTTCAAGGAGCTAAAGCAACTCCTAACATCTGAGGCAATCCTGACGCACTTCGACCCCAAACGGCCAGTGGTCCTAGTCTGTGATGCATCCCCGGTGGGGGTGGGGGCGGTGCTTTGCCACGTATTGGAGGACGGAAGGGAGGCCCCGGTAGCGTTTTACTCAAGGTCCCTGTCCCAAGCGGAGCGAAATTACGCACAAACCGACAGAGAAGCGTTAGCAATAGTAGCGGGGACCAAAAAATTTCACGATTTTTTGTATGGCCGCCCGTTCAAAATCGTGACCGATCACAAGCCGCTGTTAGGGATTTTCACGGCAAGCAAGCCCACGCCACAGATCCTGTCCCCGAGGATGCTGCGATGGGCTATTTTTCTCAACGCGTACCAACATGAGTTGGAGTACAGGCCCGGAAAGGAGATCAGCCATGCTGATGCGCTCTCGAGATCCCCTCTGCCCTTGTCGGCGGACCAAAAGGCGAGAGCAGAAAGAGACCGCCAGGTGTTGCTAATTGAGGTTTTAGACGCACCCCCAATAGTACCTGCCGACATTGCTAGGGCGACAGGCAAGGACAGGACGCTGGAGAAGGTTAGTTCATGGGTGCAGAAGGGGTGGCCGGTTTCGTCCCCGAGTACAGAGTTCGACCCATTTTTTAGGAAAAAGCTTGAGTTGTCCCTAGAGAGGGGGTGCCTTCTGTGGGGCCAACGGGTGGTGGTCCCTGCGCCCCTGCGGACGAGGGTGCTCGAACTGCTGCACGTCAGCCACCCGGGCATAGTTCGTTCAAAGGCGCTAGCCCGGAGTTACTTCTGGTGGCCACAGCTGGACGCGGACATTGAGCACATGGTCGGCACTTGCGAGGCTTGCCAGGAATCCCGACCTGAGGCGGCCCGTCTGCCGCATAGAGAGTGGGACACGGCAAGGGGGCCGTGGTCCAGGGTGCACGTGGATTTCGCTGGCCCGTTCCGAGGAACCATGTTTCTCCTGGTGGTAGATGCGTTCTCCAAGTGGCTGGAGGTTATCCCAGTAAAGAGCACGTCCTCCGCCACGACAATTAGCCGGCTAAGGAGAGTCTTTTCCACGTTCGGTTTACCCGACACTTTAGTCAGCGATAACGCTAGTTGTTTCACCTCCGCTGAGTTCGGAGCATTCATGGAGGCAAACGCCATTCGGCATGTCACATCCGCACCGTTTCACCCGGCCACGAATGGCCAAGTGGAACGCCTAGTGCGTACAACAAAGGACGCGCTGCGGCGCATGGGCCCGGGGGACCTGAATCACCAGGTATGCCAGTTCCTTTTAGCGTATAGGGTGACCCCTTTAGCGTCAGGCTACTCGCCGGCGGAGCTCTTGATGCGGTGAAAATTGACCACGATCCTGTCCAGGCTAGACCCGACGAGGGTCGAGGATAAAGGGAAAAACATAGGGTTGGCAGTCTCGAAAGGTTTCGCCGCCGGGGACCCTGTTCACTGCAGGAACTATTCCAGCGCAGGGCCGGCCTGGGTACCAGGGAAGGTTGTAGAACAGACGGGGCCAGTATCGTACCGGGTCGAGACTAACACCGGCCTCCTCTGGAGGAGGCACGCAGACCAACTGAGGCACCGAGTGAGTGGGCCAGTCAGTGGAGCTCAGCAACAGGATTCAGCGTTAGGGTTCTCCCCCACCCGCTTAACCCAAGGGGGAGACAGCAATGGACCACAGTCCCAAACAAGGGGGGAAGGAAGCAGAAGCAGCGGCCCCGACTCATATCATTTTGATAGCAGCGACCCCGACTCATATCCTTTTGATACGCCAGTTTTATCAGGGGCCGGGGAAGGGGGAGAGGAGTTCGCGACCGCTGCCCCCGATAGTAATTTTGAGTTTGATTTTGCGAGCCGGGGGGGTTTTCAGGAGTGTTCCCCCACCCATCCAAGCGAGAAGAGGGGTTTTTCGTTAGCCCCCAGTGCCCCCGGTTCCTCCCTAAGGAAGAGCACACCTCCCAACAACGCCGCGGAGCCGCGGAAAGTCACTAACGAGTCTCCCTCTCATATTACAGGACAGGAAACCAGGGGACAAAGAGAAGGTAGCAAACCCGGGGAGTGGCAGCCCGCATCGAGACCCCAGCGCGTTCGAAATAAGCCATCTTGGCTGAGAGACTTTGTCTCCTAAGGGGGGGGAGTGTGTTTAAGTGTGGGCTCGAGACTTTGTCTCGTCCTAGGGGGGAGGGGTGTTGTGTTCTGATGGTTTTTATTGTACACATGGATTACAATGTATCTGAGCCAATGTAACCTTGCCTATAGCAACAATGTAACCTTCAGCTGTATCATATAAACCCTGTAATAGGACGCGAGCTAATGACCACCAGCTGGCAGCAGCGAGCGTCCAAGCTCTCTTGGTCCAAACTCATCAAAGGCAACAGCGCGGGAAGTTTTCCCGCCACCACCTACACCTGGACAAGAAGGGCGTGACCTGCAATGACGTCACGCAGACAGTAGCCAATGGGCTACCATGGCACCACGTTCAAATGTGTTACTGCTGTATATAAAGAGCTATCGATCCGCCATTACCTCATGTTCCCTCTGTCCACGATGCAATAAACCTGAGTTAACCCAGCCCGAGGCTGTGTCCTGTGTCTTGGTTTGCATACACCAAAAGAGGCAATAAGGGTGGTGAAATATTGCCATTTCACCACCTCTATCACCACTAGGTAGGCTCTGATAGTGGCTCTAGCCAGTGCCCAGTCAGAATCACTCTGAGTCTTCACCCAGTAGTGCTCTCAGTGTCTCTTTGCCCATTTAAGCTCCCTCAAATCCTCCATAAACCAGGGGGATGAGCAGGGCCCACATGGGCGAAGAGGCCGTAGTGGTGCAATCATGTCCAAGGCTGCTGTCGCATCCCCATGCCAGAGGTTGACAAGAGCCTCGGGCGAATCGTGTAACTGATCCAGAGGGAAACACCCCAGTTCCCTTTTGAATCCTTCAGGATCCATCAGTCACCGGCAGCGGGCCAATTTAACTGCCCCTGCCTCCCTACGATGAGAAATCACCCCCAGAAAGTCCAGAGTCACCAGACAGTGATCTGACCTTGGCACAGGTGTTATGTCTAGTCGCTGTAATTTCAGATCACTCTGCCACCACTCCAACAAGAAAACTAGATCTGGTGTGTGGCCACTGCTCCTGGTAGGGTCCTGAATTACCTGAGTCAGGCCCATGGCTGCCATGGAAGCCATGAACTCCTGTGCTACCTCAGACCCAGCCCCCAATGAAGGCAAATTGAAATCCCCTAGAACCATAAGCCCAGGGAACTCCAACGCCAGCATTGTGACGGGCTCAAGGAGCTCAGGCAGGGAATCTGCTACACTGCAAGGGGGAAGGTACAGGAGCAAGATTCCCAACTGACCCTTAAGGCCCAATCGAAGGAACAGGGCCTCATAACCTGGAACTTGCATAGCTATGCCTCTCACGACTCCCAATGAATCTCTGGCTACAATGGTAGTGCCATCACCGCTCCCCTTATCCCTAGGCTGGTGCCAGATACCAAACCCAGCTGGACTCATATCTGATAGAGGAACCCCATTCTCCGGTGTCAGCCAGGTTTCAGTAATGCATGCCACATCAGCCCGCTCCTCCAAGATTGAATCTAAGAGCAGGGGGGCCTTATTACAAACCAACCTGGCATTCACTAGCATGAGCCTAAGGGAGGGGTCACTCTGGATCGGCTGCTCAGGAATGAGATATGTAGCCAGGGGGCTGGAATGGGGGACAGATACTAAACATTGGTCCCATATTCCCCGAGTGTGGCCCACCCCTCAGCTCC
This sequence comes from Bradypodion pumilum, assembly GCA_035047305.1. Lineage (NCBI taxonomy): Eukaryota > Metazoa > Chordata > Lepidosauria > Squamata > Chamaeleonidae > Bradypodion > Bradypodion pumilum. The sequence goes on from JAWDJD010000003.1 coordinate 262,942,885, forward strand.
CACAGTATCACCCCATGTCTGTCACTACACCAATTTGGGCCCCAGGAACCACACTGCCTGCTCCAGACAGAGTGCTGTCCCCTCTACCTGGCTGGCAGAGCCATTTCTCACTCCCTCCCTCCCCTCCCCCCATGCCCACCCTCAACCTCGCCCAACCCTCCTCTTCCCACAGCCACCCTCCTCTTCCCACAGCCACCCTCCCCACCCTCCCCTGTGGTCAAGGCCAATGGATTTCCTTCACCACCCCAGCCAGTGAAACTGCCATGCCAGGGCGGAGATCTCGGCCCCTACGCGGTGTCTCCCAATCCACCCCAGCATCAACCAATCCACCCCCAGCCCTTCAACTGGTGTCAGTCTGAGGAAATCTGGGAAAAATATCCCAGCCATTTGTAATCGGGGAGTTAGAGGGCAGCTGACCAGCTGTCCTCCTGGGTGGTTGCAATTCCTGCTGACAACTTGACCAGTTTTATGTTCTCCATCTTGAACTCGGACCTCTCATCCTCCTCAAGAGAGCAAGATTCCCCAACAGAGTTAGATGGCATAGGGACATCTGATGCTACCACATGGCATACAAAGGCTGGAGATGTGGCAAAATCCCAGAGGTTAGAAGATACCTTTTTACCAGAAGCATCCAGGTTAGTGGAAATCAACCTTTGTTCCTCTGTAGGAGTGGGTGTATAGCCTTGAATCAGGTTCACCTCAGTTGTATTATCCACACTGTCAGCTTTCCCCAGGGCAGGTAAAAGTTGGTCATGCCTTCTTGTCCAGGCTTTCTTATCCTTCCTCCGAGACAGCCTGTTTCCTTCAAGGGATGCCTGTAATAAGTGGCCAGATCATAAGATCTCGAAAGACCCGAATTGGGAATACTCCCTTTTCTGCCAGCCTATGTCTATATTTCATGAGCAAGGAGGGGATCCTATTGGTCTTAAAAATAAGGGTCCTCCTTTGTAGCTGGGCAGGGACATCTAGGTAAACTAACTCCTCAAGGGTGACAAACATGTTCAGTCTGAGCAGATTTTTCAAATGATTTATAACTACATATTGAGAGTTCCACAATGGCCTCTGGCCCCTAACTGGAAATATTAACAAACATATCCTGTCTCTTTGTAGTGTTAGCTGTCGACCAGGGATTTCCTTTTGAAAGGCAGGCTCCAAGGGAGGAGCAGAGCATGTGGGCATGATGGAGGAAGGGCAGCCTTTCATTGGGGAGTGGAGTTCCTCCTATTTCCTCTGATCCTAACTCTGCCCCCTCAACTGAGCAGTCCAGGTACTCTCCAGGTGGTCTGATGAAGTGAACTTGATCCATGAAAGCTAACATTAAAATACAGCAGTTAGTCTTTAAAGTACCACAATTGTGTTTTTTTGGGGGGCGGGGATGGGGGTGGTGTTTACTCTCTGATATCCAGGTGATTGTTTTGCCTTCTTGTCTGAGCCTTTCTCTTTGGAAATCTCTTCTAAGGGGCCTATTTATTTCCCATGCTCCTATCATGCCTGGGTTTCTGAGATGTCAGTGGTCAGAAGGCTTGGTCACTGGTGGCTGTTGGAGTCAAGAGCCAGCTTCTCCAAAAAAAATATGAGTGCTGGATTGGGCACTCTTGTGAGGGGACTGCTGAAGGTGAATCATCCAGGAAACCCTCCATGCCTCTCACATAGCAGGGTGAAAGCCAAGAGAAAGTTCAAATCAGGTCAAAGGACCATCTAATTTTTGAGTTGGAAGGGACCTCAAGGATTATGTACAAATCCTCTTTTAAAATGCAGACTGAACAAATTCTCCCCCATCGCTATTCTGGTCACCACTTAAGTCTACCAGAGTGTGTAACATCAGCTTCTACTTCCATGGTAACCATGTTTGCTACTGCTCATCTGCATACAAACTGGTCCCTCTTGAATGCTACTTGAAACCATGTGATCCAGCCTTTCACATAAGAAAACAGGAACTCATCTATTTGTAACATAGACATACTCATGACCATGGATCACTGAACAAGTGCTCTTCCCTTTTCCCCATTATATGTTGCTAAAACTAAAGTATACTATGCACTTCTACTCTACAGGCTATTCATTTACTCTGCCATAGTCTATCTTGTAATGGTTTCTGAGACAGCTGAGCTAGTAAATTGTCCATAACAATTCACCAAAGAATAAAGCCAAGCAAAACTTTAAGAATGCTTAATGAAACATTTATTGTCACATTCGGCTTGGAATAGCTGCAACTTCAAAATATTCAGCAACATTTTTAAAAGGCAAGGAGAGAGGGTTCTTCTATAGAGAATGCTACAGTTAATAAAGATGCTTCAACTGCCTATTTTGGTTTGACTCAGGAATGAAATGTTTGAATAAGTTGAATTAACTTATCACCCAGATCTAAAATCATGCTCTCACATAACAACAGTATGGTTAATCTAAAAATTGCTTCCACAGAATGAACAGATTCATTCAAATGATGAGATGCCTCTATCAAAGCATAGCCCATAAATATATTTTTTTTATAAAACTAGCTTGACTGTCAACAGACCAATTTCTAGCTGGTCCAGCTCCTTTGAGGCACTTTGAATCAGTCACAGGGCAGGCGAGTAGAAAAGTAATTCTCTTCCCCTATCTATCTAGAGATTGGTGAACCTAAGCTATCATAATTCTCATTTGCCAATATAGGAATACAACAGTCTGAAATATAAATCTTTGTATATTTGTACGTCAAAATACATATGGGAAATGTGGTGTGTGTAATATGTTCGTCTTTTCCACTACTGTTCTTTTGCTAATTGGCTATTATCACCTGTCAGCAATAGGAGTTCAACCTGAGTGGAGGCTGTAGTTGTAAATAGAAAAGGCACAGCAGCAAAAATGTCTGTTCCTCATAGGTCTCAGTATGTTGCTAATGATGCTGTCAATGAAGAAATAGGGTGTTTGATCATACCAGCCATACAGACTGCACCGGCACAGATCACATTCACTGACTTATTATCAGTATCAGGAGGAGCCAAAGAAAAATTAGCATTCATGGGATCAAAGCCAGGGCTTGTTGACCTTTTGAGAAGTGCAAACGTATTAAATACAAGCAACCAATTGACTAATGCTGAGATATAAAATTGGGGTAGAGCAGGTGGTTGGAGCAAATAACTAGAGCAGGGGACTGGTCAGCAAATCCACTGGAAAGTGACTTGTAGGGACAGATTATTTATTAATCATTTGGAGAACAAATCCCATAATCTCAATTTTGGAAATTCTTCCTAGGAAACAGACACCTAAAAGAGACTAAACTGGGAGAAAATCCTCAACAAGAAGGCTTTGAGGCCAAACAGCCTAACTCCACCCATACATCCTGTTCCTTCTCCAGTGCTACCTGCAAACTTTCTTTTTGAGCCAGAAGCCAGGTGGAGCTAGACCTAACTCAGTCTCAAAGCCTTTCCTTTGAAGCCTTTCTCTCAGGCAAGCCCTATTTAGGTGTCTGCAAGGTATCTCTGCCGGGCAGAATCCCCAGAATGGAGAATTATGGGACTTGTAATCCAAGAAATAAAAAAGCCCATCCTTGGTTGACTGCTCAGAAAGCTCAAAAAGCCTTCAGAACTTTACACAGGTCCAAGGAAAGACATAATTTAGTTTGTGGAGAGCTGCCTGCTGACTCAGTTCATATACAGCCTTTCAGGTGAATTCCCCTCCCCTGCTTTATACCAAATGAGAGACAGACCTCTTCCCTGGAACCTGCCACCTGCTTCATGAGTATATCTGTAAAGGCTTTTAGAGGCAAACATTTTGCTCCTTCATGACAACTAGCTAAGGAAATGCCATCTCTAGAGCTCTGTACATGTAGTAGGTTTAAGCTTTGAGTTGTCTCTAGTTGCTTGGTATAAACTCAGAAACAAGGTTCAAATCACTAGTATCAGGCTCAGTTAATTAATGTTGACATCACTTAACTGCCATAATACCATTCTTCAGAATACAAAGACTTACATTTTTGTGTGGGATGTAAAATTTGCTACAGATGTATTCTGAATTCCCTTGAACTACAGTACAGCAGAGAATTGTAAGTACAGTAAAACCCCTACTTACGAAAACAAAGTCTGTTCCATAGGCTTTTTCTTAAGTTGAATTTTTATGTAACTCGAAGCAAACCTATAGGAAAAATTATTTTGATGTAAATCGAAGCATAGGAAAATCCATAGGAAAAAGAATATTTATGTAACTTGAAGCAAACCCACAGGAAATTGTGTAAATCGGGACATGGTTTTAGCACAAAATCATTTTGTAAGTTGAATTTTATGTAACTTGGGGCATTTGTAAGTCGGGGTTTTACTGTACTTCACCAGACTACAAGTATGAGGATCTTGTACGGCTGGAGTGATTGCAGGTAAATGTGGTACCAAACTGCTATAAAGTGTGGTGTAAATATACATAGGCTAAAATCCTATCCTACAGTTACATATGCACAATGCAAAGCTGTAGAACTAGAAGAAAACTCAATGGCAGGGTAGAAATAATATGCATGAAGCACTTCTGTAGCTGTGACGTACAACATGAACTGTATGATCGATTGCACAATCAAAGTATACTATACAGCAGGGGTTTCCAACCTACGGCTGTGGCACCAATTAATCTGGCCTACAGTGAGGATCCTGCTGCCACCACAACTGGAAACACCGAAAATGCACCAGAAGCACTGCAGACAGAGCAAAAATATGGCAGAAACACTGCAGATGCAGCGAAAACAGCCAAAAATTAAGCAAAAATGCACCACCCTTGCTCCTGCCACCATGGAAAGAAGCGGAAGAGGTGGGAGGAAACATGCCTCCGGAACACACATCTGTCAGAGGGGGCATGGTCCGGCCTGCAGTGCGAAAAGGTTGGCCACCCCTGCTATACAGGCTGACTGGATGTATTGCCTAACATACTACTGTAGACATAACTTTGTTACACCAACTTGAACAGGATTTCAGCCTCAGTATCAAAGTCATTTCTGTACGGTGGGTCATGAGACATCCAGTTGCTTTTTATCTCAATCTGTGTGGATGTCTGACTTTTGAAAGTCCACTGCTGACATGGCTTTCAAAAGAGTGTCACTCTTTCCATTTGAATTCTCATGCTTGATAAAATGCAATTGTCATTTGTTAACATCCATTTAAATCTAAGTCAGCAAATCCTTTCTGAGAGACACTGCCTGCGGTGTTGACATACATTTAAGTGTTTTTTTTTCTTTCTGTAAACTGAGGGGTGCAACAAATTAGCCAATAAAGAAAAATAATTACATTTTATCAAAGGTCAAGTGTGGATGAAATCTGGACTCTACATCACAGCCACCAAGCCTTTGCGATGACTAAAATGAACTTGAATGGTACCATCTAGTGGACGATATGCTGTATCTTTTCCCTTCATTGAAGCAGAAATTACATTGCAGAAGTGTTGTAGAAGCAAAATGTGTACCCCTTCAGATATTGATAGACAAACTCTTATGAGCCCCCACTATTGTCTATACCGACTGGTAAGAGCTGCAGTCCAATGATGTCTGGAGCTGGGGCAATACATCCTCTCTCCTTACAATTTAGCTGTACAATAACCCCAATATTAACATTCAATGTGGAAAAGAAAACTAAAAGATGGATAAACTAAAGCAAAGAAGTCATAAGACCAGTTTGTTGTTGTTGTTGTTGTTCAGTCGCACAGTCGATTCCGACCCTTTGCGACCCCATGGACCATTTTCCTCCAGGCACCTCTGTCCTCCACCATTCTCCTCAGCCCACCAAGCTCTGTGCCCATTGTGTCCACAATACCATCTATCCATCTCATCTTTGGACGCCCCCTTCTTCTCTTTCCCTCCACCTTTCCCAGCATCAAGGCCTTCTCAAGTGAGTCCTCCCTTCTCATTTGATGTTCAAAGTACTTTAGCTTCATCTTCACTATTTGTCCCTCCAATGAACAGTCAGGATTGATTTCCTCCAGTATTGACCTATTTGTTCTCTTTGCTGTCCAAGGGACTCTCAGGACTCTCCTCCAACACCACATCTCAAAGGCATCTATTCTTCTGCGCTCAGCCTTCCTAATGATCCAGCTCTCACACCCATACATTACCACTGGGAATACCATTGCTTTGACTATTGCTTTGACTAAAAGGAGAGGGAACTAAGAACATGGTCATTTATCACAGGCCACTGGTATTAATAAGCATTCGCCTATGGAGAGTAATCCTAATGGAGATAAGCAGTGCAGTAAAGTTTAGAGGTACCTGTATTACTTTTTGGACTACAGCCTCTAGAACAGGAGTTCTCAACCTTTTTAAGACGGGGACCAGGTCACGCTCCCTCAGACAACTTTGGGGGTCGGACAACCATTTTGCTCTTCCTCCACCATATGGCACGTCCCGATGTGGTGGAGATGGTAGGGAGCCACATGAAATGGTGTCATGGGTCGCATCCGGCCTGTGGGCCGCAGTTTGAGAATCCCTGCTCTAGAACCTCCTAAGTGGCATGGCCACTGGGGGTTCAGAAGTTTTAGTCCAAGAAACTAACTTTTGTTAGAGTTGGTCAAGGCTGTCATTGCAATTCGAGTATGTAAAAATCTGTGACTGGACTTGCTGCTGAGATGAATCCTTTCCAGGAACAGGTTTTCCCAGAAGGAAAAGTATTCATTCACCAGCAACACATACAATTTTTTCTTTAAAAAAACAACCACCCCAAACCCTTCACTTCTGAAGGAGTCATTCAAACATAGTGCCTGCAGAAATTCATGTTTCTATATCAATTCTACCCTCTACTTTAATATTTGTTGCCTTGAATAAAACGAGGCCTGGAAAAAGTGGCTGCACTGTCAAATGATAATACTGTCATTATCACTTCTAAAGAGAATACCAGGCTCTTAAGGCATTTTGAGGCACAAGGCAATTAACCTTGTCCAGCATGCTAGAAGTTCCACGAGGAACAGTGACCTACTTGCTATCAGGCATCCAGAAAAGAAACAGTGGTATTTAACCAGGGCATAAAAGCAGGATGCTGGATGCTAAAGAGCCAGCTCTGTGTCAGCATCTCCTGTTCTCTGTGGGAGATGGAAAACTGATCTACACTTCCAAATGGACAATTAAGGGGCTGTGGTGGCTCAGTGGTTGAGAAGCTCACCTTGTTTGGCAAGTCAGCAGGTTGGCAAGTTAGCAGTTCAAGACCCGGGTACTGCATGACGGATTGAGCGCCCGTCTCTGTCCGAACTATTGGGGACATGAAAGAAGCCTCATTTAATCATTCCCTGAGCTGAGTTTCTTCTGCAAAAATCCTTTCAACCTAGAATAATTTCTGACATGAAATTATTATTATAATGGACAATTCACCTTGCTTGGTGGTGGTGGTGGCACCTTTTTACCTGCACCCCTTTTTAGGGGGTGGGTTTTTAATTCTGTTTTATCTATGATTGTGAACCGCCCTGAGTCAGCCTTGGTCAAGTGGGCAGTATAGAAATTTAACAATTAAATTAAATTAAATTAAATTTTTAATATGTTTAATCATCGTCGGCTGCTACTCGTGTCCAAGTATACATTTCCCCCCCAAAAATCATCAGGAAAAATGCCATTGGCATGAATTTGTTTAAGGTGTGTCCCAGCTTACCATGAAATGACCCACACACTGTGATCACGGAGCCATCTCCTGCGGCACATATGAAATGAGACATGCAGGATTTGACACCTGGACTACATTAGATTGACGTAGCCTTGAGGATATTAACAAGGTGCACCTTAACAGCCAGTTCATCTGGCATGGCCTCTTCCACCTCCACGACAGTTGGGAATCAGAATAGTGAAGTGGTTCCTCCGCCACTCATTTTACCGTTGGGCCCAATATGATGGTTTCCAGTGGCATTTCCTCCACTAAGGGGACCATCACACCAACTAAAGTGACCCATAGTCATAGGCCCCTTTAGGGAGTCAGGTGATTTACTGCCACCCAACACTTGACATTGAGTCGCTGGCTGTACGGTCTACTCTATTACTGTAGCAAGATGTCCGGCTAGACAACATCTGTTTAATATATTAATTTATATACATATACACATCTGTCTGGCCGGACATTCCGCTACAGTAATGGAGTAGATCGTACAGCCAGTGACTCAATGCTGAGTGGCACGTGGCAGTTAGCTAACCTGACTCCCTAAAGGGACCAACAGCTATGGGCAGATGAACCCCTTTAGGTGGGGTGAGGGTCCCCCTCAGTGGAGGAAATGCCACTGGAAACCATCATATTGGGCCCAAAGGCAAAATGAACAGAGGAGGAACTCTGATTCCCAAAATTCATGGAGGCGGAAGAGGCCATGCCAGATGGACTGGCTGTGAAGGCGCACCTTGTCCATATACTCAAGGCTGCAGCAGTCCATTGCAGTCCCGGTGTTAAATCCTGCATGTTGCGCTTCAGGTGTGCAGTGGGTGATGGCTCTGAGATCATAGTGTGTGGGTCACTTCATAGCAAGATGGGATCCACCCAGTGGTGGGCATCAGCAGGTTCACACTAGTTCGCCAGAACCGGTAACAGAAATTCTGGCTGGCCCTGCCATCGAAGTTTTAAAATAAAGTAGTCCTAATTCGGGTGCAAAGCAGGGCTTTCCCCATGGCCATGCCCACCATACCATGCCCACAGAGTAGGTAGTAAAAAAATTTTGGAGCCCACCACTGGATCCACCTTAAACAAATTCATGCCAGTGACATTTTTCCTGCTTCAGGAAAAAATGCATTCTTGGATATGAGTTGCAGTCGATGACATATAGTGTACACATACATATACATATACTGTATAGTGAAGTAGCATAGTGCATAAGCACTTAAGCATAAAAGTAAAAGGTAAAGTTCGCCCTTGCTCGAAAGCCAGTTGTATCTGATTCTAGGGTTCAGTGCTCATCTCCGTTTATAGCCAAAGAGCCAGTGTTGTCTATGTCTGCAAACATTTCCATGGTCATGTGGCAGTTATAACTAGACACCAACATTGTTTACCTTCTCACCGAAGTAGTACCTATTTATCTACTTGCAATTTCTTGCTTTTGAACTGCTAGTTTGGCAGGAGCTGGGACACTGCAGTCCCTAAATGCTAAAATTGAAAGATTGTTTTTTTTAAAAAAAATTTGCAGGTTCAGACCACATAGTATGTTGCAGTCCAGAAGGGACGCGCGGCAGCGCTGATTCGCTGCCGCGCGCTTTGCTAGCCCCGCCCCATCAGAGACAGGACCAGGCCAGAAGGGGCGGGGGCCGGGCCTTCCCTTAAGGGAGAGGCTCGGACCGCCCTTCCTTCTTTGCCGCTGGCTGGGCCGGGAAGCGTTTGCCCTCCACCCCTGCCCTCGGTCACAGTGTGATTGTTTTGGTCGCTTTGGGGCCGGATGGGAATTTTTGTTTGAACCTCGATTGGCCTGTTGGTTCTTGGCGTTTTCGCCCATCCCACACTGTCGCCGGTTGGTGCGCTATGGGGCAGTTTTGTCACCTTTTGATGTTCGGCGGCTAGCACTGGTAAAGAGCCTCTGGGCGACCCCTACGAGTCCGGCAGCAGCACACTCCGCTGGCCTCTGGCAGGTCTAGATAGAGGGATAATCGTGTGGCCAGTTGGGTGTGCTCAGGAAAGTTCGGTTTCACTTACCAGTGATAACTTTCATTCTTCGAGTATATAGTTTGTGAATACACACTCATGGGGTTATGCGCCTGCGCAGAACGGCCGATCGGAGGCTTGAAAAGCTATTGGTCAAAAGTTTTGGCGGTAAGACCACCCACCGTACCGCCCACCCTGAGGCGCCCGCGCGCCATTTTACCTCAGTTCCATACTTAAGCCAAGCACAGGATAAACCAATTGATCTCATCCGTGCAGCTCAAGAGGGGAGGCAGAGTGGGTAGTGTGTATTCACAAACTATATACTCGAAGAACGAAAGTTATCACTGGTAAGTGAAACCGAACTTTCTCCTTCGTATAGTTTGTGAATCCACACTCATGGGAGATTAGCAAGCTCACACTTACTTGGTCGGTGGGCAGTCGGATGAGATGATCCCACGATGAAGATGATGTCGGTCAGGCAGGGTGAACTGTCAAGGGCGATGGGCCCGGAGCCCCCGAGTGAGGACGACACGGCCAAGCCTGGCGTCCGCAGTGGCTCTGGTGTCCACCCTGTAGTGCTGGACAAATGTAGAAGGTCTGGACCAGGTGGCAGCCTTACAGATGTCCTCAAGCGGTGTGCCCTCCAGAAAGGCCGTGGATGTTGCAACCGCTCTGGTAGAGTGCGCCCTGACATGCAGTGGAGGGGGCAGTGATGCCGACTCGTAGGCCAAGTAGATGGTAGAGGTGATCCATTTGGAGAACCGCTGCGCAGAGATGGGTTCACCTTTGGACTTGCCCCCATACGCCACGAAAAGGCGTTGCGACTTCCTGAACTCCCTTGTCCTGCTGGTGTAAAACAATAAAGCCCGTTTGACATCCAGCGTGTGCCAAGTCCTTTCTTGGGCGTTAGCGGGGTTCTGGAAGAATGTTGGCAAGGAGATAGTCTGTGCCATATGAAACTGGGAGACCACCTTGGGGAGGAAGGTGATGTCCGCTTGGAGTACCACACGGTCATTGAAGAATTGGAGAAAGGGTGCGTCTGCCCGCAGGGCAACCAGCTCACCAGCTCGCCGAGCAGACGTGATGGCCACAAGAAAGGCCGTCTTCCACGTGAGGAGACGAGCATCCGCGGTAGCCATGGGCTCGAAAGGAGTCCTGGTGAGCGCGTTAAGGACGGTAGAGAATGACCATTGGGCCGTCGGAGTCCTGATCGGAGGGAAGGTGTTCCGCAATCCCTTGAGGAAACGTTTCACCGTTTGGTCGTGGAAAGCGCCGGAAGCGGGTGAGCCAGCTGGAGAGTGAGCCACCACCGCTGCGAGGTGTACTCGGATGGAGGCGATGCTGAGGCCAGACTCCGCCAGATGGAGGAGGTAGGTCAAGACGTCCTGCAGTTCCACCTGCGAGAGGAGGGTCTGCTGAGATGCCAGGAAAGCACAAAAGCGTCTGTATTTGGAAGCGTAGGACTTCCTTGTGGAAGGGCGCCTGGCTAGTTCCAGGATCCTGGACAGTCTGGGGTTATCCTCCACGTGGTGAGGTGGAGGCTGGGCAGGTCCGAGTGGTGGAGCTGGCCCTGCTCCATTTGGAGAAGCGTCGGTGACTCCGGTAGCGTGCGATACTGAGATGACATGCGCAACAGCAGCGGAAACCATGGTTGGCGAGGCCATGCTGGGGCCACTAGGATGGCCCTGGTCCCATGCTGAAGCATTCTGGTGAGGACCTTCTGGATCAGAGGAAACGGAGGAAAAGCGTAGAAATAGTCCTGATCCCACCGTTTCATGAAGGCATCGCCCTCGGAGTTGACACCGATGCCCGCCCTGGAGCAGTACCTGTGGCATTTCGTGTTGGACTCCGATGCGAAGAGGTCGATGTTCGGAGTCCCCCAGGCCTCGCAAAGCGACTGGAACACCTCGTCGTTCAGTTCCCATTTGTGGGTCGTCGAGGTGAGGTGGCTGAGATGGTCGGCCAGGACATTCAGCTTGCCCTGAATGTGCACTCCAATCGGGAAAATGTGCCTCTCCAGGCACCACTCCCAGAGTTGCACAGCGAGGTAAAGAAGGGTGGTAGATCGTGTTCCGCCCTGCTTGTTCAGATACGCCACAGCCGTGGTATTGTCCAAGGCCACCTGGACCACCTTGCCCATGAGCAGGGTCTCGAAGGAACGGAGGGCCTTCCAAATGGCCAGTAGCTCCAAGTAGTTGATATGGTGTGCCATCTCCTGAGGCGACCAAGGGTTGTTGACCGTGAGAGTCCCGCAGGCAGCCCCCCAGCCGAGGTTGCTTGCGTCGGTCAATATTTGCAACGAGGGTTGCGGGGGGTAAAAGCTCTTCCCCGTTGTCACGTTGAGTGGCGTCGTCCACCACATCAGTTGGTCCCTCAGCTCCGGAGACGGAGTTAGCCGTTTGGACTGACTCTCCCGGAGCGCATCGAATTCGTGCAGAAGCCACGACTGTAGGGACCGGAACTTTAACTTGGCGTGAGGGACCACAGCCGTCGTTGAGGCCATAAGGCCTAGCAGTCTTTGAGCCTTTTTTGCCCTGATGCACGGTCTGGTGCGAAGGTCGTTCACTCCCTGCGCGATGTCCTGCAAGCGCTTCTGGGGTGCAAAGGCTCTGGTGGCAAGCAAGTCGAGTACCGCTCCGATGTACTCGACGCGTTGAGAGGGAATCAACTTCGATTTGGTGAAGTTGATCCTGAGGCTGAGACTCTCCATGAGGTGGACCGTGAACTGCGTGTCCCGAATGGCCGACGAGCTGGTGGGGGATACAATCAGCCAGTCATTGATGTATGGGAAGACCCTGATTCCCCGCTGGTGAAGGAAGGCAGCCACCGGAGCCATGCATTTGGTGAAGACTCGTGGTGCCGTGGCCAGACCGAACGGTAGACATCGGTACTGGTACACCGAATCGCCGATGCGGAATCGGAGGAACCGTCGGTGCTCCTCGAGGATGGAGACATGGAAGTAAGTGTCCTTGAGGTCTATGACTGTGAACCAGTCCCCTTTGTTGATGAGGGGAAGGACGGTCTGCAGGGTCACCATCCGGAACTTCCTGGTGTGGATGCACTTGTTGAGGCGGCGCAGGTCCAGAATCGGGCGAAGTCCTCCGTCCTTCTTCTGAACCACGAAGTACCTCGAGTAGAAGCCGTTGTCCCAGTCGGGCGGCGCCACCCGCTCGATGGCTCCCTTGGACAGGAGAGTTGATATTTCTTCCTCCAAATGGGGAGACGAGGTGGTGAGACGATGTCGTCCTACCCGAGGCGCCCGCACGAACTCGATGGCGTAGCCAGAGGACAAGATCTTTAAGACCCACCGGTCGTCCGTGATGCCTGACCATACCTGGAGGAAGTTCCGGAGGGGGAGGTATGGGATGTGGAGCGAGAGAGACTCGGCCGTCGCAGCTTCAAACGCGCGACTTGGACTTAGCGTCCGAACGCTTGCCGTGCCCATAGGGCTGGTAGCGGGGCTTGTGCTGGTGCCGTTGCTTGAAGGAGCCAGACCTAGGCTGTTCCAAGGGGCCACCCTGTTGTTGCGGGTTCCCCTGGTATCGCTGCGTGAAGGGCTGGAACCTCGGCCTGGCAGCCGGAGCCGGCGTGGTAAGCCCCAGAAACTTGGCGGTGGAGTTGGTCTGCCGCATTTCATTGAGGACCTTGTCCGTGTCCTGTCCAAAGAGGCCTTGCCCGTCGAAGGGAAACTCCTCGATGAGCTTCTTCATAGCATCATCGAGGGAGGTGCCCCTAAGCCAGGCATGACGACGGAGCAGGATAGCAGACGCCATGTCTTTCGCTGCATAGTCATTGATATGCCTGGCTGTTCTCATTTGTTGTTCCGCCAGGAAATCGCCTTCGGATGCCAGCGCGTCGATCCGTTTCTGGGCGTCGGCGGGCAACGTCGCCGTTTCGGCCTTCACTCGCTCCCAGAGGTGAGACTGGTACAGGCCCATGGCAGCCGAGTAGTTGGCGGCGCGGAGGAAGAGGGAACCGGTGGCGTAGAATTTACGGCCCACCGCGTCCAACTTCTTCACTTCCGGGGTCGAAGGCACCGGGAACCCGCTGGTGGCCGTCCTGTGTTGAAAGGCCATGACCACCAGGGAATTTGGCAGGGGGTGCGCCTGAAGGAACTCGACGTTCTCGTCCAGGACTCTATACATGCCGTCGAGCCTGGACGAAACGGAGTGCGCTGACACCGGCTTCCTCCATTTCGCCTTCGCCGACGTCAACATGGACGGAAGCATGGTGATATGGACCGGACGTACCGCCCATCTGTCCAGCTTGGCGGTCATTTGGTCTTCACCTTCCAGTGGCAGCTGGTCCACCTTTAGGTTCAGAGCGGTCCCCAGGCGCGTCAGCATGGCCGTAAGCGAGCGTTGATCCTCACCATGCGGTAGGTCAACCGCGCCGATGGCTTGGTCCGGCATCCTTTCGGCGTCGACGTCTCCCTCGTCCTCCTCCGAAGAGGCGCTGGAGTCATCGGAGGATGAGGGATGAACTCTTACATCCACGTCGGGACCACGCCAGTACGGCCTGGGCAGGCCGGCGGGATGGGAGTCCACTGCATCAACGTCTGGACCAACCCGCGACGATGTGGGTGGGCCAGCGGAGCGGACACTCGACCCTCGGGAGGTCGGAGGGGCCACAGCAGGGCCAGCATCCCTGGGGCTTGCGGTGGTCAGTACCGGAGCCGCAGAGGCCGCAGGAATGGAGGTCTTAAACTGGTTGGCAAAAGTGTGAGCCATGACCTCAAACATCCCCTTCAGGAACTCCATCTGGGATGGATCCCCCACCGTCGGGAGCGACGAAACGGTGGCCGACGAAACGGTGACTGGTAGAGTCGGCGACGAAACGGTGGCCGGTAGAATCGGCGACGAAATGGTGGCCGGCATGGTGATTGCCGCGTCGTCGAGCGTCGGAGTCCTGGGCCTTGGGGAGACAGAGGCCTGTCTCATAGGCGAGCGGGCCCTCCCACGAGGCGGTGACGGGAGCACCTGAAGTGGGCGAGCTGGAGCCCCAGCCCTGCGTCCTTTTTCAGGCGATCCCGAGGAGGACAGTCCTCCCCAGATGTAAGACCCAGGAGACGGACATCATGCGACCGAGTATGGTGGCGAAGGTCCCGGAGAAACAGGAGTGCGCGGAGTAGGCGGGAGCGATCGCCTCTTCTCCGACCCGTGTTTCTTTTTCTTCTCTCCGTTCTTGTCCCTCTTCTTCTTCTTCTTGATGGGGAGAGCGGAAGAAGAAGCCGAAGGCGGAGGAGGCTGGGAGACACTAGCCGAAGTAGAAGCGGCCGCAACGGGAGCCAGAGAGAGTTCCATCAGGTGGGCTTTGAGCCGGTAGCTCTGGTTCTGCACTGCCAGACGGGTGAATTTCTTGCAGTGAGGGCAAGACTGGCTCTGATGAGACTCCCCCAGGCAGAAAAGGCAGAGGCTATGCCCGTTGGAGGCCGGAAACTTTTTCAGGCAAGCCGAACACTGTTTGAAGGCCGCGGCCATCAAAGAAAAATTCTTCCAACGGAAGTTTCTGGAACGCGGTTACCCCGAAGGGCTGGCCAGCCGCCACCCCCTTGAGGGGGGAAACGGTGACCGAAGCGAGTAGGTAACTGAGTCCACCAGAAGGAAGAAACAGCACCGGGGTGGCGATCCTGCCCAAAGGACAAGATCACCAAAAAAAATTGTAAAGTTTGCCAAAAGACTTTCCCTCAGAAGGGCAAAAAAATTGAGGAAGCTCTCAACGATCGTCCTGCTGCTACGGCGGAAAGAAGAGAACTGAGGTAAAATGGCACGCGGGCGCCTCAGGGTGGGCGGTACGGTGGGCGGTCTTACCACCAAAACTTTTGACCAATAGCTTTTCAAGCCTCCGATCAGCCGTTCTGCGCAGGCGCATAACCCCATGAGTGTGGATTCACAAACTATACGAAGGAGAACTAGGCTTTGCCACGCTAGACACAGCGTGCAAGCCTTCTAGTCCACCGGATACTCGACAGAAGCAGAGGTTTGTTCATTTGCGCTTCTCCTGGGTTCTTATAATTGGTTATTACCATCGTTCCTTACCAGTGCTATGTCGGCCCGCTTGCATATAGTGAACTATTCTTAATAAAGTGGCCCAGTTACAATCCCAGCACTGTGTCCGTCTCTTTATTGGGGAGTGGGCTCGGCAAAGCATTATCTGACAAGGTGTTAAGATCTTGGACCAGCTAATAATCACACAGAAGGCCAGAAGCAATATTTAAATAACAAAACAGGTTTATTGTAGTAGGCCTAGAGAGCAGCACCAGACAAACGTATCCATGCTGCTGGTAAAACTTTCTTGAGGAGAGAGTGCGCCCCTTAGGAGGCAGCCCAAAGCAGAGGCTTAACAAGGCTAGCACCACAACCACATTTATATGTGACATTATCCAGGCACTGAAAACTTGCCAAAATCCAGAGACACAATTTATCCCAACACAGGTGATGATCACGCGTGCCAAAACAATTCAAAATAATACATGATGAGAATTGATTCAAAATAAATACCGCCAGTGTGTTTAAAATAAACCCCTATCTAATAGGGGGGAATGCACGCTTAGCTGTATGGTATGTAGTTCCTGATCTTTAAATCAATTTCAATTGAGGCAAATCCAACACAAAAACAGGAATTTTACAATGTGTAACCAGCTCAAAAGTATCCCCCTACTGGACATTTATATTGCCCATTTAGGAGCATGCTACCCACTTTTCCCCTGATATGCTTGGATTAGTATCCTGTTGGCTGCAAATGCACTACAGAAGAATCAGCTCCATACACATCTCTTCCTTTGCCACTCCTTGAGAATTCAGCAAGCCTTTGCCTAACTTGAACACACATTTAAAGCAAATGGTGACCTCTGGTGTGCATAACTGCAGGCTGGATAATGCTTCAACTGTAGAACTATTGCACTCCAGGAAGAGAAACAGATCACTAGCCTAGGTTTCTGCTTACATGCAGTCCCCCTGTGTGCATGCACATGCAAACACACACACATGCACACACACATGCACGTATGCACGTGCACACACATGCACACACGCGCACGCACACACACTGTCCTGTCACATGGTAGGATTCAGGAAGGACATTTCTACACTTGCCATTCTGAAATTTGAAGAATACTGTACTGTGTTACTTTGTGGATAGACTGGCTTTCAAAGCCAAGTGAGACAAAGACTTTCCCCTGATGCCTCTGTTTCTGAACTGCTCTATTTCAGAGTGATCCATTCCTGGCATGCACACAAAAACAGAAATGTCAGAGTTTAGTGTCTTTTCCAGGAGACATAGAAGGAGTCGCAGTAAGGACTAACACAGGTTTATTGGTTGATGATCAGAACGAACATGTGGTAATGGCGGAGATACCTCACATTATATACAGTAGTACAATACATTTGAATCTGGCTGCATGGTAGCTCATTGGCTGCTACCGGCGTGACGTCATCCGGGTCACGCCCATCTTCGGTGGTGGATCGGTAGTAGTTTGCTGTTGCGGGGAGTTCCCGCGGCTGCAGGTGATTTGAGGAATGATAACCATGTGAGTTGAACACTCGCAGCTGCCCTCTATAGGCAGCTTGCTCGCGTTCCTTTAACAGCTGGGTTACATTGTGATTGTGGCCAGGTTACATTCATACGTTTCTTAAAGCGACAATGTACATACATATCAAGCAACATTTTACATACACAACATCCCTCCCCCCTAGGATGGGACGAAGTCCCTCAACCATTGTGGCTTGCCGCACGTGCGCCTGGGGCGAGCGGCCGCTTGGCTTAACACAGGGGAGCCTAGCTCTGCGGAGTCCTGCCCTGCAACGGAAAGATGGGACTCGTTAGTGACTCGGTGTGGGCTCTGTGGTAACCTTGCATTGGGGGATGGGAATGGAATGAACAGTTGGGAGGTGAACTCCTGTCTACCGTTTGAGGAGCTAGGGGTCCCCCCCAGCACGAATCTCAGGACCGACGAAGAGACCCTCGTGGTCTCGCCGCCCCCCGTTCCCTGCCTGGGAGTTCCGGGGACTGTGGTGGTTGGACTCCCTCCCGATGCCTGCCTTGGGGGTGTTGGTTTTCGGGGAGCTGGACCTATGGTATATTCTAACACAAAAGGACTGGGGGGACTGGAGGTACCAGGGGCTGAACTGAAACCCCTCTTCTCGCTAGGACGGGTGGGGGACCACTCCGCTACACCCCCCTGGTACCGCAACTCATAATCATCATCAAACTGATCCCTCTCTTCCAAAGTATCCTCCTCTGTGGCTGAGAACCGAGGATATGCATTTGTATCCCCGGGTTCCGCCGTGTCTCCCCCTTGGGTAATGCGGGTGGGGGAGGACCCTAACGCTGAATTCCCTTCACTAGTGACCTGCCTTCTGAGTTGGTCAGGGTGCCTCCTCCAGAGTAGACCCGAGCTAGTCTCGACCCTGTAGGACACTGGCCCCGTCTGCTCGATGACTGTCCCTGGGACCCACGCTGGCCCTGACGCCGCGTAGTTCCTGCAGTGAACCGGGTCCCCTGCCGAAAAGCTTTTGGAGCTCCCTCCCCCTATATTTATGTTTCTCCCTTCATCCTCCACCCTGGATGGATCCATCCGGTCAAAAAGTGTTACCGGACACCTCCTCATGAGGAGTTCGGCTGGGGAAAATCCTGAAGCTAAGGGGGTTGTCCTGTAGCAGATGAGGAACTGGCACAAATGCAGGTTCAACTCACCGGAACCCATGTGCCGCAGTGCGTCTTTCGTAGTGTGCACTTGGCGCTCTACCTGACCGTTTGTGGCGGGGTGAAACGGGGCAGCGGTGATGTGCCTGATGGCGTTCCGCTCAATAAACATCTTGAACTCTGCAGACGTGAAGGTACTAGCATTATCGCTAACAAGGACGTCTGGCAGGCCGAAACAGGCAAAAAGCTTGCGCAACTGCTTGATGGTTGCGGCGGAGGAGGTGCTATTCATAGGGATTACCTCCAACCACTTGGAATAGGAGTCGACTACCAGTAGAAACATGGACCCGCGAAAAGGGCCAGCGAAGTCGACATGGATCCGGGACCATGGCCCGCGGGCCGTATCCCATTCCCTATGGGGTAACCGGGACTCCTCGGGCCGAGAGCTCTGGCAGCTCTCACACATGCCCACTAAACGCTCTATGTCCCCGTCTATCTGGGGCCACCAAAAGAAACTCCTGGCCAGAGCCTTGGAGCGCACGATCCCGGGGTGACTGGTGTGCAGTAGTCTCAGTACCTTGGCCCTCAGCTTCTCTGGGATAACTACCCGCTGGCCCCAAATTAAGCAGCCCCTTTCCAGCGACAGCTCTACTCTGCGCCTAAAAAATGGCCCGAACTCCTCATCGGGGGGAGTCGTGGGCCAGCCCTTCCTAACCCAGGAACTAACTTGGGCCAGCATCTTGTCGGCCGCCGTGGCCTTGGCAAGGTCGGCCGGGACAATGGGGGGTGAGTCGAGGGACTCGATCAGTAGGACTTGGTGATCCTGCTCTACCTCGCATGTGGGGTCCCCTACACTTGGGAGGGGAGATCGGGACAGTGCGTCCGCATGGGAGATCTCCTTCCCTGGGCGATAGACCAGCTCATACTGGTAGGCGTTGAGGAAGATGGCCCAACGCAGCATTCTGGGGGATAGAATTTGCGATGTGGGTTTGCCGGTAGTGAAGATCCCCAAAAGTGGTTTGTGATCGGTCACTACCGTAAACTCGCGGCCGTATAAAAAGTCATGGAACTTTTTCGTTCCGGCGATGATTGCTAGGGCCTCCCTATCGGTTTGCGCATAATTGCGCTCGGCCTTTGAGAGGGACCTAGAGTAGTACGCTACCGGGGCTTCCCTCCCGCTCTCCAACACGTGGCACAGGACCGCCCCCACCCCCACTGGGGACGCATCACAGACTAAAACCACTGGTTTTTTCGGGTCGAAATGGGTCAGGACAGCGTCCGAAGACAGGAGTGACTTAAGCTCCTTGAATGCTCTCTCCTGCCTGTCCCCCCACCGCCAAGCCACGTCCTTTTTGAGCAGCGCATGCAGTGGCTCCGCGACCGATGCCTTCCGGGGCAGGAAGGTATGATAAAAATTTAGGAGCCCCAGAAATGATTATAGCTCCGGTTTTGCGGTGGGGCGAGGGGCGTTTTTTACGGCCGCCACCTTTGACTCAGAGGGCTTGATCCCGTCCGGGGTTACCTTAAAACCTAGAAACTCGACCTCCCTCGCAAAGAATACGCATTTGTCCCTCCTCAGTCGAAGGCCTGCCCTCTCGAACACTGAAAGGACCCCATCTAACCTCTTTGCTAACTCTAATTCGCTCCCCGCTGTTATCAACACGTCGTCGAAGTATGGGAGGACGCCTGGAAGCCCCTTTAAAAGGTGTTCCACGAGGGACTGGAAAATTCCGGGGGCCGAATTCACGCCAAACTGAAGGCGCGTTACCTTAAACGCCCCCTTGTGTGTCACTATCGTTTGCGCGGCGGCAGCAGCCGGGGTTACAGAGAGCTGCTGGTATGCCTGAGCCAGATCTAACTTGGCAAAACACTTCCCCCCATGTAACGTGGCCAGCAAGTGGCTGACCACGGGCACTGGATATGCTTTTGGCCGAATGGCCTTGTTAATGGTACATTTATAGTCTGCACAAATCCTGACTTCCCCGTTCGACTTAAGGGCTGTAACAATCGGCGTTTCCCACTCCGCCGAGTCAACTGGAACCAAAATCCCCTGCCTCACCAATTTGTCCAGTTCCGCCTCGATCTTGTCCTTGAGTGCGAAGGGCACCCTCCTTGGTTTGAGGCGGATGGGCCAGATTTCTGGGTCCAGCTCGAAGGAAACCGGGGGCCCCTTGTATTTCCCGAGCCCCTTCTTGAAAACATCCGGGTGCGCGTTGCACACGTCCCGCATTGGGTCAGTCTCGATGGCGTTAATGCTGGACAGTTCGATTCCCAGGGGAGCAAACCACTGCGTTCCCAAAAGGCAGCACCTCCCCCCTTTGAGGACCACTAAGGGCAGTTTCTCGGAGTAGTTCTTGAACGTCACCTTGAAGTTTCCCACCCCCAACACCGGGATCCCATTTCCCTGCACGTCCCGTAGGTGTGACCTCATGGCCCGGAGCTTGGGCCGCTTATCTGGGGGAATACGCATAAACTCCTTTTGGGACAGGATGGAATAAGATGACCCCGAGTCTATCTCCATCCTCACTGTGACCCCTTGCAACAGTACCTCTACGAAAAACCGCCGGTGCTCCAGGCCCACGCGGTTCACGCCTTCCTCGCTGTAGCCGGCTGCGACCTTCCTGGTGCCGGCCGCCTTCCGTTGGTGCGTCTGGGGATGGCTGGAACTCCCCTTGTCCTCGACTCGCCTGCGCCTGCATACTCGGGCGATGTGCCCCTTTCAGCCGCAGTTGTGACACTCGGCCTTTCGAAACGGGCACCTCGTGCGGTCGTGGGATGCTCCACAACCGTCGCAACGGCGGTCCTGCCGTTCTCGGGGCTGCCGCTTCTCACCACGCTTCTTGATCCTCTGGACGTCGTCGTCCTCGCTGGAGTAGGGGTCCGCTGTGGTGGATGACTCCTCGGACGACGTTGGTGTGCCGGCGGGCGGCTTGGGGGCCCGCCAGGCCGCCTTCACTGGTGTCCGCCGGGCCGCCTGTACTGGTGACTTGGCCCTCTCGGACGTGGCCCCTTGGGACTTGAACAGTCTCACCCCGCTCCTGGCCTCCTCGGCTGCTTGGGCCTCCCGCAGTACCTCGTTGAATGTGAGGCGTTGGTCGCGGGTCATCAGCCTCCTCTGCAGCTCCTCGTCCCTCAGACCACACAACATGCGGTCACGGAGGGCCTGGTCCAGGTCATCCCACTGGCAGTGGACCGCCGCAAGCCTGAGGGCCGCCGCGTAGGCGGACACGGATTCGCCCGGTCGCTGGTCTCGCCTGTGGAACGTGACCCGTGCTGGGAAAATCGAGATGAGCGGCTGGAAATGCTCACCCAGTCTCTCCAGGATACGGTCGATGGGGACCTCGTCTACCTTCCGGGGGGCCACCAGGGTCATCAGGATCCGCAGCGTGGCCGGCCCCACTTGGGCCAGGAAGTGGGAGCGCATCTTCGCATCATCGTCGACGCCTGCGGCTTCCATCGCGTGCCGAAACTGGCACTCGTAGAGCTCCCATTGTTCGGGCTCGCTCACGTCGAACTGGTACACCTTGAACTTGGGATTCACCATCGATCCCACCTTCGTCACCAATTTAGTGTCTTTTCCAGGAGACATAGAAGGAGTCGCAGTAAGGACTAACACAGGTTTATTGGTTGATGATCAGAACGAACATGTGGTAATGGCGGAGATACCTCACATTATATACAGTAGTACAATACATTTGAATCTGGCTGCATGGTAGCTCATTGGCTGCTACCGGCGTGACGTCATCCGGGTCACGCCCATCTTCGGTGGTGGATCGGTAGTAGTTTGCTGTTGCGGGGAGTTCCCGCGGCTGCAGGTGATTTGAGGAATGATAACCATGTGAGTTGAACACTCGCAGCTGTCCTCTATAGGCTGGGTTACATTGTGATTGTGGCCAGGTTACATTCATACGTTTCTTAAAGCGACAATGTACATACATATCAAGCAACATTGTACATACACAACACAGAGCGATGGAGATTGACCTTCCTAGAGTTGCCATAATTCTCTCCCACAAAACTGTGACAGAAGTATACTTGTCAAAAAGAGGCAGGTTTTCTAGGGGGGGGGCAAACTATGTTTGGTCTTAATAAAGGGAGGGGAAGCATGAAGCCCATGGAAAGACACAGAAAGATTGTTCTGCAGGCACCATCTACGCATCTTTCCACCCACCTACCTACCAACTCCTGCCATGTGTCTCAACTACAATCCCTGCATTTTGCTCACGGGAGTGGGAGTGAAATAACGTGGCAGCCGAGGCGGGAAGGTCTCCATGGGATGGTGAAGAATGGATGACTTTATGCCATTGGTTGCAGATCCCCCGAGACTTATCCTTTCTGCCCCACCAGTCTTTCTGCCCGCTTCGCACCAACAAAAATTGCCTGGCCGAGAGAGCACACATGCATGCGGTGATCCCATCATAGGAAAGAAACAAGGGAGGGGATATCAAAGAGTAAACAAAACAAAAAGACAACCCCCCTTGTGGTACCTTAAAGACTAACTGCTGTATTTTAATGTGAGCGTAAAAATACGGGACTTTAACATGCTTTTTATTGAACTGGAAGGGACAATTTTTTTAATCTTGAAATCGGGACAACCCCACTTTTCCGAGATGTATGGCAACCCTAGACCTTCCCAAGTTCTGGCTACCCCAAGCCAATCAACCAGAACCCTGATTAGCAATTTTTACTGTAAGCCTTTTTTATTTCAAAAAAAAAAGAATTAAATGGGAGGAGGGAGAGACTAAATTTTTCCATCTGTCTTGTAAGCCCTTCTCTTTTAATGCTGTTTTGTGGAGGAAATGAAGAGGAATTTGGGGGAAGAGGACATGTTTCTTTGGAAACTGGTCAGTAGGACATGTGCACACAAACTGTGGAAGATAATTCCTAGTAAATTCCCAAGCAAAAATCCCAGCTCCCAAGCCTGTTCTAGAGGAGGAGTTAAACCAGCAATAGCCGTGTTACATTCTGCTTAATCAATGTGCCCTGTAACCACATTAATGTTTTGATTCCATTAAATCTCACAAGATTTTGGGAACCAATCATTATACGGAAATGAACATGCATAAGCATGTTTAAAAATTGTGTTGATCAATATGCTCAAGTAGTGCTATTGTTTTGAGTCTAGTAAATGTCATAAGAATAACATCTAGTAAATGCTGTAATGCTGGGAAGGATGGAAGGCAGCAGAAAATAAGGAAAACCAAACACAAAATGGATTGATTCCCTAAGGGAAAGCACAGACTATAACTTGCAGAAATTGAGCAGAGATGTGGAGGGCAGGACATTCTAGAGATCTCGCATTCATACAGTCACCATAAATTAGAGACAACTTGACAGCATACAACAACAACTATCATAAGGAAATTAATTTGAAGAAACATGTTAAAACACTATCCTTTAATGAGTAGTTTTAGTTCTTCCATCACTGTAATGGGCTTGAAGAAAATTTCATACTACTGGTTTCTGTGCCCATTCCAGCCTTCTAAGACAGCCCTGACAAAGCACAACCCTCTCAGGTTGTCTTTATGTGCTATCTTTCCCCAAGCCAAGCTGAGAGGAAGATTAACCTCTGGAAGCCATTTTACCTCCATTTTAGACTCTGAGGCAGGAGGCAATAGCAGCCTGTATCCAAGATAACCAAAAGGATGACAGGCCATCAACAATATACTCAGCTATGAAAGATGCCTCTAGAGCAGTGGTTCCCAGCCTTTACTGGCCAACTAAGCATCTCTAAAATCCTGATCTCCCCCTACCTCGGTGACATATAATTCTTATTATTCAAAAAGTGAACTCCTATTTACGTGAAGGAAGCCTAAAAAGCCATTCATTTTTAATAACTCATTTTCAAATTGGCCCCTTTAAAAATAAAATTGCTCCCCTGGGGGAACCATGGCTCTAGAGTAGGAGTTGGCAACTTTTTAAAGCCAGGGGCCAGGTCACACTCTCAGACAGTTGAGAGGGCCAGACTGGTGGTTCCCCTGCCATAAACGCTGCCGCAAACATGTCTGTGGCTGTCATAAATGCATTTACAACAGCCTGAAACACATCCGCGGCCGCCGTAAATGTGTCCGCAGCTACTTCCAGCTATGGCGGTGGTGGCAGCGGTGGTTAGAGTGAGGGTGGGGGCCTGATGATTTGGCACCACAGGCCGGATTCAGCCCGTGGGCCATAGGTTGCCAACCCCTGCTCTAGAGGAATCTCTCTGTCTCTCTACGTTTGTGTGTGGGAAAGGGCATACACCTTTGCAATCTGCTCCCCACCTAAAATTCACATTTCTGATTAATACAATTGTTATCTCTATTTCATGTGGAATCTGAACTCCACTTTGTTTTGTTGAGTCTGACTTCATGAACCAAGAGCATCACATCTGTCTTGTTTTCAAACTATTTTGCCTTTACCTCAGGTTTTATACCATCTGCATCTCGTTTAACAAAACAAAAAAAAAACAACCCTGAGAACCTGAAAGGTTACCTTCTTTACACCTTTTTGTAACCCAATAAAGGTGTTGTCCAATCTTGAAGTTTGCTGCAATGAAGGACTCCCATAGACATTATTTGTACTTCTGTCTCAGTAACAATGACTTAATTGAAGAACAGGTATGACTAGAAAGGGAGATTGTGTTTTCCTTGCAGGTGCAATCAAGTGTAATCATGTGGAGGACTGTAGGAATCGGGGCCACTGGGGTGGCCTTAAGGTCCCGGAGGAGACTGATCAAGTGACGACACGAGGCAAATGGAGCGAGATCAGATCAGTACTTTATTGGGAAAAGGCAACATCATTTATAGGGGGAAAAGCGCAACGGTGGCGAAACCGTCATCGGACAGGAAAATTACCTAACCCACGTACCCGGGTTAATGGGGAACCTCTCAAAGGGAAGTTAATTAACTTGGACAAACTCAGGGCGAGGGAGACCATTGTTTAGGGCTTAGGCAGGGGTAAATATGGCCGATGTTTACACCGGGGATTACCTTGGCCAGGGGATGAGTGATTACTCTAATGGGTAACTGAGGTCTGCGAGATGCTTGCTCGGCAGGATCGTCGGTCAGGCTACAAGCGGCCGAATTAATCCCTATCATTAATTCACCCCCCTTACGCCCTGACAAGGGCCAGAGGCCAGGAGTTTGCTCGCTGGTTTAACCTCTGCCAGAGGCCACTGATGCCCAACCGGGCACGGGGAATCCTCATCTCCCCTTACTTTTTTATATTAAGAGCCTGACTGGCGACTCTGCGCAGAAGCGGCATCAGCTGTTGATCGGGAATGACGTCACGGGGTTTCCCTCTGGGGCGGCACCTCGAGATCAGCGAGGGAAGACATCGAGCAAAACAGCAGACTGCAATGCCTAGTATGACTACCCCCACCACCGCTTTAAGCACCGTCTGAAGCCACCCCCAGGGGATCCATGACCACATCCACTTCCACAGGGAGCTCCACCAGGCCCCCCACGCGGAGCCTTCCGTGATGCCCGCAACTATGGTGTGGAGATCCGTGATCTGGCTTTGGATTTTCCGGGAGTTGTCAGTAAGATTGAAGCAGCACATACCATGAAGGGACTCGCAACCCAAGTGGTGCAACAATAAGAGGTAGTCGATAGCCGCTCGATTATCGAGAATGGCATGGCGAAGTTCCGCCTGCTCCTGATTGAGGAGCGCTATCGCTGTGGAGGTATGGTTGATGGCTTTTGCCAAGCCGCAAGCCAAGCGGCCAATTCTCCGTGCGTTGCCGACGGCTAAGCCTGGCACGCCAACTATACTGACTGATAGTGAGACGTATTCGGCTGGACTTAGGACTCTAAAGCTGCTATCACATGAGCTGTCTAACTGGGTGGTGCGAGTGTGCCTGATGGGTGCAGAAACATTTGAAACGTGTGGAACATTTGAGACATTTGTGCTTGGGGTAACCATATCCCTAGTGGGGAGCAGCAGTGTCAACCGACTAAGGCAACATGTGGAATCTGATACATTTGCGGGAATATAGTTAAAAGTATACTGATTACATGTAAAAAACCAACCAGATGGTAATGTAACATGGGCATACATGGAACCAAGTGTCTCTGGTTTATCACAAGTCCAGTTGCCGCTGCCGGTATCGAGGCAGCGGCGCTGAGCTCGGCCGACTGTAGCGCAGCCGACTATTCGAGCACAAGTAGAGTTCGGGCTGGCCGCCACTCGCGGGGTGTGAAGAGTGGCTGCGTCAGCCGGCAAAGTCATGGTGAACCGTAATCCCCCCAGTGAGCGTAAGCTGCAAAACTCGCAGGGAGATGCGGTCCGAAAACCTTCTTTAACAGCCAGTCACCATCCCGGGCGCGTGCGTCTAGAGTGTGGCACACTGGGATGAGACAGGTGCTGAGGATCGAGGCAGAACCAATGTCCTGCTTCAGGCAAAAATCGGACTGGTTGACGAGACCCGCCAACCTTGCCCACAAGTTGTAGTGCATCCGTGCTGAAAGGTCTTCACCGGGCGGCAGGCCGTTGGCCTGAAGCGAAGCGGCCTGAGCGCCTCCCCCCAGAAGCAGGGCGAGGGCCAGGATGATGGTGAAGATCACGGAGTTGGCATTAATCTGGGCAAAGACTGCTGCAACGAAGTTCTCCGGGGTTGGCTCCTTCTCCTCGCGCTGGAGGGCGTCCTGGGCCTCACTACAAAGGGTCTTGACCATCCCCCAGGTGATCCTCTGTGCCGGGGTCCGCAGCCGCTGTCTCTCCCGGTGGGTCTCCTCAGTCAGAGTGAGGTCCTCCATCTCCGGGATCGGACTCGGGTCGGTCTGGGTCCACGCCATGAGGTTCCAAATGAGGCTTGACGCACCGAGCCGGAATCCAAATGACACCTGTAGGAGACATAATTGCAGCATACCCTCTCCCCCAGGTTATGAGCGGCACCGGGCCCCTCCAAGAAGGGTCCGGTGGCACCCGGTACCGGACCATAGGTCGCGGGAGAGCTTCCGAGCGGCGGAAGTGCCTCTCCTGCGGCGTGCAGTCCGAAAAAACATTGAGGTGATTGTATGTGAACAATACCTTATTCAGACAAAACTGTGCTTGTCCCTGTTTGTTTGTCAATATAGGACTTTAGCGTCCGATTGACCCGTTCTACAATCGCCTGCCCTTGCGGATTGTAGGGGATGCCAAATGTATGCTTGATGTCCCAGGTGGCCATGAAGGCGGCCAACTGCCTAGAGCAGTAGGACGGGGCGTTGTCCGTTTTTACGTGCCGCGGCTTGCCCATTGCCGCAATGCAGGACAGGAGATGCTGCTCCACGTGGGAGGCAGTCTCCCCCTTCTGCGCCATCGCCCAAACGAACTGGGAAAAAGTGTCTATGCAGACGTGCATGTACTGCCATCTGCCAAACTGCGGCACATGCGTGACGTCCATTTGCCACACCTGATTGGCCTCTGTCCCCCGTGGGTTCACCCCCCACGAGGGCCCCCCTGGCGCCCCTGCGCAATGCTGGCAAGAGCGTACTATACCCTGGGCTTGAGAAAGTGGCAAATTGAACTGTCTGGCGAGTGCCTTGGCGTTTTGGTGAAAAAAGGCATGACTTTGAATTGGAGTAGTGAAAACTCCCAAAACTGAACGTTGCTGAATTTCCTTTGCCGCTGCATCCGCTCTGCTATTGCCCGTGGAAATCGGACCCGGTAGGTCTTGATGACTTCGGATGTGGGCAATATAGAGTGGCTCCGTGCGGTTTCGCAAATGAAATTGAGCAGTGAGAAACAGGCTAAGCAGACTCTTGTCTATCGCGGGAGTGATGTATGCTCCCGGTAGACTGTGAAGCAAATTCCTAACATACAGACTGTCGGTTATGATATTTAAACGTTCCTTGGCGAAGGTCGCAAAGCAAGGTTCACGGCTGCCAACTCCGCCCGCTGCGCGGACTTCTGTGGGAGAGTTAACAGCGTGTGCCAAGCTTCACCCTCCTGCCAGGTCAGGACACCATAGGTGCGTCCACCATCAGAAAAAACTGTCCTGGCCCCCTGAAGTGGGACCAGCGAGAGCAATTCGAACAAGCTGACCGTTCCTGTTTGAAGCGAGACAAGTCTGGGGTCTTTAGGCAAGTGGTATGCCAAGCTTCCAGTGAACCCTTCCAAGGCTATCGGAAGCGAGTCACCTAGCTGCATCAACTGCTGAATTTGTTCCTTGGTGAACGGGACCACGATTTTGGCTAAATCATGCCCCGAAATGTCCCTAGCTCTCAGCCTGCCGCGGTAGATCACCGCGGAGACCAGTTCTTGGGGCGGAACAATGTTCCAAGATGAGGTGTTAGGCAAGTACACCCACTCCACAATTTTTGCTCCCTTCTCTGAGTCTACTCCTAGCGCCCCAGTGAACATGGATCCCAACCGCACGATGTACAGATTCAGGATTGGGGCATATGGCCCCTGGGCAATCCTGTCTACCCATCGTAGGCTGAGAGCTTGGTTAACTTTCTCGAGCGCCAAGCGCGCGTCTCGAGAAATTGTTATCCAGTCTGCCGGCTGCTTACCTAGCGTTAGCAGTGAGAAGAGCGGTTTCAGAAGATCCATATCCAATCGAAGATACGGTCTGGCCCAATTAATATTCCCTAAAACCTGCTGCAATTCTACCAAGGTGACTGAGTCCTGTACATTGATCTGAGGCAAAACTGGTGCTGCGAAAGAGCGGAGAAGCCGATGGCCCAAGTATGAGAAGGGCTCAGTTCTCTGCACTTTCTCTGGGGCAATGAGTAAACCTTGGTCCCCCAGGCTGGCCTGGAGGTCAGAAAACACTTTGCTGCCAAGCTTTGGCAACGCCACCAAAATATCATCCATAAAGTGACAAACTAAGGCTTGTGGGTAGAGGTTTCGGAACTTTGCCAGTGCGTCGTGAATGTAAATTTGGCACAAGGTGGGCGAATTGAGCATGCCCTGTGGCAAAAATTTCCACGCGTAACGCTGCGTAGGCTCACTGTGGTTCACGACCGGCACCGTAAAGGCAATCCTCTCCCGGTCCCTGGGGTCTAAGGGGATGGTATAAAAGCAATCCTTGAGATCTACGACGAGAATCTCCCACCCCTCGGGAATCATATTTGGATTCGGGATGCCGCATTGAAGCGGACCCATTGGCTGTATGCATTTATTGATCTCCCTGAGATCGTGGAGGAGTCGCCACTTCCCCGACTTCTTCTTAATAACAAAAATTGGCGAATTCCAAGGACTTGTGGACTGTTCTATATGTCCTGCGTCTAGCTGTTCCTTAACTAGCTGCTTGAGAGCAACCAATTTCTCCCCCACTACCGGCCATTGTTCTACCCAGACCGGAGTATCGGTGAGCCATTTAAGTGGCAACGCCATTACCCAAAGGTAAGGGTGGCACCGTACTGCTGCAGAATGTCTCACCCCCAAAGGTTGATGTGCACGTCAAGAATGTGCGGTCGAATCACCGCCGTGCCCTCAGCCCTTGGGATTGTGACTTCTACCCACTCTCGGCTCCTAAACGCTTCCTGAACACCGCCTACCCCCCACACATCGGAGACTGGCTCAGTGGCCCACTCCCTTGGCCACTGGCTTCTGCTTATCACACTGACATCTGCTCTGGTATCTAACAGGCCTGAGAATGATCGATTATTCAGAAATTCCTCAATAACCGGGCGCTGTTTCCACTCAATGTTGGTCTCCACTGTCGCTAAGACCTGGTATCCTTGCGCTGCCTCACTGGCGCTCGAGCGGTCCTCTGACCGGGACTCGAAGCTGTCACTGAGCCCTCCCTGGCTCTCTGCTGGCGAGCGACAAGGAACCATGATCAGTTGCGCTAAGGTGTCTCCTTTAGGGATGGTTTGGGGCAGGTGCGTCCAAAGCTGAACTTGGAGAACGGCTGAAAAATTTGAGTCAATGACTCCTGGAATTATAAAAATTCCGCGTGCACCAGCTACACTACGGGGCAAAACTAAACCTATAAAGCCTCTGGGCAGGGGTCCCATGTACTGGGAATCGACCAGATAGACTGTGCCTGGCAGGTCGCATGTAACGTCCGCCTGGCAAGTCAATTCTAGTCCCGTGCTGCCCTTGGGGCTGGCCTGCGCCCTCGCAATGTCTCGGATGGGGTTGGGCTCTACTCTAGCTCTGGTGAGTTCTGGGTGAAGGACGCCTCTGTTTGGACTGGGGCCAGAGACATGCCCGTGCTCCGGTTTCCCGAATTCTGGCAATACCTGGCCCAATGATAGCCTTTCTTGCACTTCGGACAGAGGGTGTTCGGAGCCTTGGGATGGCCGGACTTTTGTCCGCCTCCCTTGGATCGGCACTCCCTAGCGAAGTGACCGATCTTGCCACAATTGTGGCATGCTCCTTTGCTCTTACCATTAGGTCTTTTCCCTCCTTGCACCGCTGCCGCTAGCAGACCCATCTTATAGGATTCTGTGCCAACGTCGGCGCAAGCTCTAATCATGTCCGATAGGGTCAAGTCAGGATGATTGCCTAGGGACTGCAAGATTCTATGGCAGTCCAAGTTGGCATTGTCCTTGGCTAACTTAATCAAGAGCTCTTCCTGGGCTTGCTCATTATCAATCTGCCTGCTAATGGCTTCTTCCAGGCGATTGATGAAGTCCATGTAGGGCTCCTGGGCTCCCTGCTTGATGGAGGTGTAATTCTTAGCCGCTTTGCCAGTGGCTGGGATCTTAAAGTAGGCCCTAAAGGCCGCCTCGGCTGACATCTCGAGAGTGGCGAGAGGCAGGTTGATCTGAGCATTGATTGACTCGAAATTACCGGAGCCATACAGCTGCTCAGGAAGCACCGCGCCTCCCATCCTGGCAGCCCGAGTTTGAGCCTCTAGGCGGAACTCGCTGTCCCAGATCATGTACTGGCTAGGGGTCAGCATCATCCTCATGACGGCTTTCCAATCATGAGGAATCCACATGGTGGTTTCGCACACTTGCTGAAGCGTGCCCCTAGTAAAACGACTTTGGAGCCCTGTTTCTGCAATTGCCTTCCGCATAGCCATGAGGAGCTTATACGGGACTGGGGAATGAACGATCTGCTGTGCACCCGTGAGCGCGTCCATTTCCATGCGGATTGGACATATCTGTCTGAGCTCAGCTAGCTCTTCTACTGACAGATCCCCCTTCCTAAGCTCTTCCTCAGCTGTGCGCTGAAGGGCACTCTTGGTAACTAGGGAAGCCGAAGCCGTCAGAGGAGCGCCTGCGCTTCTCATGCCCTGCATTCCCTCGGTGACGTCTGCAGCTGTCACCGCGGGAAGGCTCCCTGCGCTACTCTGCTGGTACTTGAATGTCGGATAGAGTGCGGTGGGCGCAGTCGGCTCGACTGGCTGGACTGATGACTTATTTAACGGGGGTTCTTCCGCTTCTATCCGGACTGGTTCGATCTCAGCTAAGAGTTTCCTACACTTCCTCCATGTGCGAACTATCCCTCCTGGGGCCTTCGGGGGTTGCTGAATGCAGTCTCCTATCCGATCCCAGAGCTGTAGGGTTAACGTACCTACTTCTGGGTAAAGCAGGCAGTGTTCCCTAAGGTACGCCAAAAGTCTCGCTAGTTCCCTGCTGTGAAAGCGTAACTTAAATACCCTGGCCAGGATTTTAAACTCCTCCTCACGAGTTTTTTGGCTAGCGGACGGACTCTGTCCCTGAGAACAAGTCCCCATATTACCTGCGAGTAGTCCTCTGAAGTTTCCTCCTCGGGACGGGTTGACGCGTCTGGGGGCAAGGTAACTGGTTTTGGCGACGATCGTCTGGGTGGAGCTCGGAGCGTGGCCTCCTGCCACGGGCCCTCAGCGGCCTCTGCGCTGTCAGGGGCTCACAGCTGCCCTGAGCGGAACGCGTTTTTCCCTTTAGCGCAAGTCTCCCCGAAAGCCGGGAGCAAGGTGCAGGAATGCCTCTCTTGGAATGCCTCGCCGCAGGCCGTCCTTCTGACCGGCTGGCTGCCGGCCAGAGCGCCGCGCTGTCCTCCGGGCTGACGGGTCGCGGTTCAAGCGTAGAACCGGACCGCGTGGATCGCTACTCGCGAGTAGACCTCTCCTGGGTCGCTTACTCACGAGTAGATCACGTCGGGGTCACCAGATGTAGGAATCGGGGCCACTGGGGTGGCCTTAAGGTCCCGGAGGAGACTGATCAAGTGACGACATGAGGCAAATGGAGCGAGATCAGATCAGTACTTTATTGGGAAAAGGCAACATCATTTATAGGGGGAAAGCGCAACGGTGGCAAAAACGTCATCGGACAGGAAAATTACCTAACCCACGTACCCGGGTTAATGGGGAACCTCTCAAAGGGAAGTTAATTAACTTGGACAAACACGGGGCGAGGGAGACCATTGTTTAGGGCTTAGGCAGGGGTAAATATGGCCGATGTTTACACCGGGGATTACCTTGGCCAGGGGATGAGTGATTACTCTAATGGGTAACTGAGGTCTGCGAGATGCTTGCTCGGCAGGATCGTCGGTCAGGCTACAAGCGGCCGAATTAATCCCTATCATTAATTCACCCCCCTTACGCCCTGACAAGGGCCAGAGGCCAGGAGTTTGCTCGCTGGTTTAACCTCTGCCAGAGGCCACTGATGCCCAACCGGGCACGGGGAATCCTCAGGAGGACTCCTTTGTTGTTGTTCAGTCAAACAGTCAATTCCGACCCTTGGCGACCCTATGGATCATTGTCTTCCAGGCACCTCTGTCCTCCACCATCCTCCTAAACTATCATAAAACACTTATTTTCCGTTCAATAAGCTGTTGAAAATTAATAATTTGCATTGCAATGTTATTTTGAGAGAGGAGGAAGTTGATAAATCCAGAATTATTTGGCTAATTACATATTACTCTCTCAGCTCTATTAAGCTCTATTGGAGAGATAGGCAGGATATCTCTCAATGCTATTTCCAGGGAATCCTAAGCAGGTGAAGGCATCTCCTTGGGAATACCCTGAAGGAAATGGTGAGCCACTGTGTGAGACAGAATGCTGGACTGGATGGGCTGTGGCCTGTTCCAGCAAGGCTGTTCTTATGTTCTTATGTTCTTAAGTTTTTTCAATATGAGTATTGCACACACAAAGAACTTACAAAGATATTACGTTTTCTTTAACAATTAATAAAACAGGTACATCAATAATAGAAACACAACCCAAACTGGATGCTGCAAATAATGCTCTGTTGAGTCAATTTATCAACACTGTATAAAAGCAGGAGTTGCTTGCAGGAAAAATTGAAGTTTTGCTACTACAGTACCTCTTTGAAGCAAATCAGTTCAGGAACAAAGACCTAGACCACTTTATCTACCAAGGTAGAAGTTCTACACACCAAAGGACATAACTCTGGGCATATAATTGCTAAGACCCTAAAACAAAATACTGTATGGATAAAGATGCAATATACTTCATGGGTTCGCTTCATGGGTTCATGCAAATACTTCATGGTTTGCACTTTCAATGCACAAATCTATTGAGATTTTACTCCCTAAATCAAGGAAATAGGAGCCTATGCTCCACATGAAAGGTAATCCCTGACTTCTCCATCTCTCTCTCTCTCTCTCTCTCTCTCTCTCTTTCTCTTGCTCAACTGGAATTTAAAATCATAGCCCCTTCTGAAGATTCCCTTGCTCACTAGGTTGAAGAGAAAAGCCCATGGGGTAACATCTATCCCGTGATGGCAAACCTTGGCATTCCAGGCGTTCTTGGACTACAATTCCCAAGAGCCCGTCAGTAGTCCTGCTGATCAGGGCTTCTGGGAATTGAAGTTCAAGAACAGCTGGAGTGCCAAGGTTCAATAGTCCTACTCAGTTCCAATGGTCATGAGCCATCCCTGTGTTAGGGAGTCCTGGCTCTAATCAGCTGCTTGTGAAATGCTGGGCTTTTTACCTGGTGAAATATTCTGCTATTCTGGCCACCCTCAGCACCTCAGTGGTGCATGATACATGTTCTCCAGCCTATTTTTAAAAAGACATATGTTAGAAGAGAGCAAAACCCCAGAAGAGGCCTTCAAGCATAAGTAGAAGTTTCTATCTTTTGTTCTCCAACAACTGATGTATTGAAATATCCTGGTTTTGGTGTTGGAAGCGATAGGCTGAAATTCCACTTATATTCGAGAAGATGTGCATCTTTGAATAAAAAAAAGTACTAAAATAAAAATTTCATGTCAGAAATTACTCTGCGTTGAAATGATGGTTGCTGGATAAACTCCACTCAGGGGATGCCCAAAATTGTGGGAAATACTACCAGCATGGGGTGGGCTGGTTTACATTCCCACACCCACCCCATGACCACATGATGCACACACACACACACACACACACAGAGAGAGAGAAACATCAGAGAAACTCCCTCTGTGATATCAAAAGACCCCATCATTGGACTTGGAATTTGGTCATGAAATATCAAGAAATGGGATGCTCCGCTCACTTGGCAAACTTAAACCTACTTGAACATATGATAAACTTACTTGAGGACTCTACCATGCCAGGCTGCATAGGGTAAAGGTAAAGGTCACCCTTGCTCGAAAGCCAGTCATATCTGACTCTAGGGTTCAGTGCTCATCTCTGTTTATAGCCAAAGAGCCAGCAATGTCTGCGTTTGCAGATGCTTCTGTGAATGTGTGGCAGGCATGACTAAACACTGGAGTGCATGGAACACTGTTTATCTTCCCACTAAAGTGGCACCTATTTATCTACTTGCAATGTTTTGCTTTCAAACTGCTAGGTTGGCAGCAGCTGGGACAGAAATGGGAACTCACTCCATCATGCAGTACTTGGGTCTCAAACTGTTGACCTACCGACCTTCCAGTCATCCAGTTCAGCGTCTGTGGTCAAAAGCTTCCAAACCCTGGCTAAATCTCCTTCTCGTGCATAGAAAACTGACATTTTGGCTTAAGAGATATTCACATTCATAAACCTCTTTAGTTCTCATACTTTGAGACTTACATGTGAAGAATCATGAAGTTATGTAACCATGCTTATGTTGAAAATTTATCTGGGCACTTTTTCCAAGAAGAAATATGATTTTATGTGGAGCAAGAGTGTCACCTAGTGGTCAGTTGTATTCATACCAGCTCTGAGGTTTTCCATCACAGACTTTTATTTATTTATTTTAAGACCCAAAAACATTGTTTCCAAATCCCTACATTCTCATTTGATTTTATCCGATTTACAGTAATTTTAAGGGCTTCATGTGATGTTTCAATTTGAAGAATGCAAAGTGGTACACAGCAAAAATAAAAAAGGCAATATAAAAGAAGTTATAAAATAAAAAACAGGCCATACTCATTATCTATGAAATACTACACATAATAAAGCTGGACTAAATTTAGAGAGATTATTTTTAAAAAAGTTTAACTCTTCAATTTATGCCTGAAAATAAGAATTATTGGAGTAAGTTTATTGTCTGAGAGAAGATACCACTCCAAACTGTTTCCTGTGAACAACTGTAAAAGACTCTCAGGAATCATGATCCTAAAACAGAAAAGATCCATCAGAGAGAAGGTCGTAATTAGATCCTAGCTTGTTTAGGACTTGATATATTAAATCCTGGCCTGGAGGCAAATAAGCAGTCAGTGCAGATCATGTCACTGGAGGACACCTTAAGAAGGAAGTTTGTTCTCTAGGAAATTTCCAAATGGAGAGCATCTCTATCTTAAAATGGACTCATTAAATGACAAATCTCAGACTTAATGGTACTGAAAGAAGTGTGCTGGTTTTAATGACTGGGCATGCATTTTTTACCCAGTCTGAAATGGCACCAGGGTTCACTGGCTCAGTGTGAAGGCATTTGCATGAGTGTTAGAACATGTAATAATTTGTTCAGGCTGTAGTGCAGAAAATCCATAGCATATAACCT
This sequence comes from Bradypodion pumilum, assembly GCA_035047305.1. Lineage (NCBI taxonomy): Eukaryota > Metazoa > Chordata > Lepidosauria > Squamata > Chamaeleonidae > Bradypodion > Bradypodion pumilum. Next base: position 262,978,837 of record JAWDJD010000003.1, read on the forward strand.
GATTAGTACCAAAAATCTATTTTCTGCATATTATTATTTTGTGATTGTTAAAGAAATGTCTGCCACTCAGCCTTCCAGGATCTCACAAAGACCCACCCTCTGGCCTCAGCTTCCAGTCTTGCAATCTCAGGTTCTAGGAAGCTGCTGACCCAGAAAGTTTAACAGAAGATTAGTTGGGGCAATGTCCTGTTTTCCCTAGTGGATCAGCCTCTGTTGTTATAGCAGGGGTCAGCAACCTTTTAAAGTCAGGGGCCGGGTCACGCTCTCTCAGACAGTTGAGGGAGCTGGACTGGTCCCCCCCCCCCCCCCCCGCTGTAAACACTGCCATAAATGCTGCCATAAATGCATCCATGGCTGTTGTAAACACATTTATGGCTGTCGTAACATCTGCAGCTGCTTCTGGTGCCAGCAGCTGGAGCGAGGGCACGGGCTGGATGATTTGGCACTGTGGGATGGATCTGGCCCACAGGCCATAGGTTGCCACCCCTGATATAGTGTACCTTTCCCCATATGGGTCCAAGGGGGTGCACATTGTTCTCTTAATCCCAGTTTATCTTCACAAATTATTGGTTTCTGACTTCTCAATGTGAATAATTGATTGCTCTTCCACTGGCTTCTGATAAAAAACATGTTAGGGGCTGGGTCCAGTAAATAATGCTTTGAGTTCTAATTAGATTTTTTATATGAGAGATCATTAGCAATGACATAACCAGCCAATATGGCAATTCTGCCAGCTTTTAAAAATTCCTACATAACGTTCACAGATGCAAAGGCATTATTCAATAGCAAATGTGTTATGCAGTGGCCAAAATCCTGTTGCTGAAATTCCACTAGAGTAGGCAGATTGAATCAATCAAGTTTTGTTGCATCATCTGTAAGCTCCATTTATTCAAATGGGCTAACTTTAACCATTATTTTCTTTACCACAGTAAATTCGTTAGACTAGGCCTATTTGTATCAATGGACTTTACAGAGGAGTTGGCTCACCAAATCCTTGTTGATTCCATGGGGCCACTGTGGTGTAATTTATTACACTATGCAAGAGGATTTTAACCAGTGCTTTAAAAACCTTCTATTATCAGACCACAGTTAATAGTCTCTCCTATTAGATCATACAAACATGCCACAAAGCATATTTATTTGTATGCTCTGTGATCAGGAATGATGTTGTGTAATATGACAAATATTGCTTCTTCTCCATATATTCCTATTTTTCTTGATTATTCAGTCCTCAAATCCAGCTAGGGAGGACAGAGAGGTTGGGAATGATTTCCTGCTTTGTCCTGAAACTGTGAAGCCCTGTGAGTCCTACTGTTTTGCTAGAAGAATCTTCTAGTGAGTTAGCTCAGTGCATATATGAACCCAGCCTTATTTTGGATTAAATCTATTATGCAACACCCATCCTCCTTGGAAAGCCATCTCATTTTTGTTGTGAGACTTACTGTAATAGAAAATATGGGGTCATCCAGACAGGTTTCTCCCCGTTCTCAGTTGAAAGATATGGTAGTACCTTGGTTAACGTAATTAATGCATTCTCCGGGATGTTTCTTACAGTGAAAATTACCTAAACTGAAATGTGTTTTCCCATAGGAATGCATTGGAAATCAATTAATCTGTTCCAGAGCTCAGAAATAAGTGGGGGAAAACTATCTTTTCTCTGTTCAAAATTCTTTGGAAAGCACTTTGGAATTTTTTGCCACTTTATAAAGAGATTTGAACAGATAAAAGATTTTTTCCCACTTATTTGTGAGCTCCGGAATTGGTTTTCAATGCATTTCAATGCATTTTCAGCACTTCCGACAATGGCCTCTAGTGGCCAGGTCTGCTAACTCATCGCCAACAATCAGCTGTTAGTTTCCCTGCCACCCGGGAAGTGCCGGACACTGCTTTTAAGCTGCCAAAACGTGGCAAAGAAACAGTGAAAAATTCCAGAAATGGAGTGGAAATGTTCCGAATACCCTCCTACCACCATAGAAAGCGGCGGGGTGTGTGTGTGCCCAAGCAGCCCAAAAAAGCTTCGTTATGTAAAATAAATCCTTAAACCGAGCCACTGTTTTCTCTGGATTTCATTTCGCACACCGATTATTGCATTAACTGAGCCGTTCGTAAACTGATAGTAAACATGCCATAAAATTTGGGCAGAGAACAATAAAATTATTGAGCTCTTAAAATTTGGAGATAGCTCTGCTAATTAAAATAAAAAAACCGTATACCGCCTCACATAACCCAACTCACAGCGTGTTTCCTTTCTAAATATTTAGGTAAATGTTACCCTTGCTCGAAAGCCAGTCGTATCTGACTCTAGGGAGGCAGCCCGTTCACCCGGCAACCAGCCAGTGGGATGAGTCACAGCTGGGGCTCCGGAGGGCCATAAGAGCAGCCCTCTCCTGCTGCTGTCAGTGATGGGGGGCAGGGTGGCTGTTTTGCTGCACCGCTCTGCCACCCACATTGGACTCTTTTCCTCTCAACCATCCCCCGGTGCTTGAGGGAGATGGGAGGCAGCTGTGCGGCACAGACAGCCGGCCGTGGGAGCGCTACCGGAGCCATTATTAGACTTTCCTCCGCCTTGGCCTTGAGGGAGACGAGGAATCTTGTTGGACTTTCCATCAGCTGTGTCGACTTCGCTGACCTTACTGACTTCACCATCCTGGCTCTGCCCGCTGGGAGGGCTTGGGAAGAAGCCGGGGCCTTTTCAGTATGTTTTTGTACTTATTGCATTTTTGTATTACTGTTGGAATATGATGTATTGCTTTGTAATTGTGTATTTTGTATATGAAATTGTATTCTTGCCTTGTAATTTTTACTGTATTTCTGTATATTTTTTAATATTGTGGACCGCTTTAGGTCGTCTACAAAACGAGGAAAGTGGTATATAAAAATAAATTCAAATTCAAATAATAGATAAGGCTAGGGAAAACAGATATGGTCTCTGCATCCCCTCAAATTAGTTCCAGATTATTCAGGAGCCTCCAGAGAAGAGTTGGAGATTAAGCAGAGGGTATATAGGAGAAAGGCCAGGTAATGTTCTATTTTATGTGTGGAAATCTGCTTGTTAGTTGTAAGTCTGAGTTCTCTAGCACTAATTCCCAAGCTTTGTTGGTATGGTCAAAACATTTTCAGTCAGCAAAAGTTGCAATCAGTGTACAGACTTATACTTGCATAAAACTAATGACGCTTGCAAAAACAGGCAGCAGGCAGTTTTACAGATGGCAATTTGCTTTTTGTCCCACAAAGGTGGTCATGCCTCTTCTAACATGGCACAGGCTTTCATGTAGAAAACAAAGTAGTTTTGTTTCTTCATAATGGTTTTATTATTATTATTATTATTATTATTATTATTATTATTATTATTATTATTATTATTATTATTATTATTATTATTATTATTATTATAATAGTTGCACTTATACCCCGCCTCTCTATGGAGAATGAATCCCTACACGAGGCGGCTAACAACATAAAATCCCCCATACAACAAACAGACATTTTAAAAGTACCCCCTATCTATACCTATAAGAGGCCTTAACCGTTGGGTTCGTTCAAAAGCTCCCGCACCAGGCCCAACCATCCCCGACCTAGCCTTCCGCACTCACCGTAACCCCTGCCTTCCCAGCGCCACAGGGTTTTGGTCATCACCAGTGGGGCAGCAGCCCCATGAACGCAACCAACAAAAAAGAACCACGATTCCCAGAGTCCTCTGCGTTGCACAACCCCTCAGCCAATCAGGCTGAGGGACGCGAGTGCAGAGGAGGCTGGGAAAGCGCGGTGCGCCGACTTAAAAAAAACCGCCACGAAAAAAACCCCAACGACAAAAAGGAAAGTGAGAAGAGGAAGAGGGAATTGTATTGTATGTTTTATTTATATACCGCTTTTCTTATTTAAAAATAACTCAAAGCGGGAATGAGGGGGCAGCCCAGGACCCACGCTGCCCACGCTCCCCACCACCTTGCCCCCTCAACAGTCCCTCTCCCCCACCCCACTTATCTTTTTAAGGTAGGGGTTTTTCCAAAAAACACAGCCTTCTCCGCTGGAACGCACGGTGGTCTCTCCTCCGATCCTGCCGGCGCCGAGACCTCAACGCCGGCAGGATCAGAGAAGAAACCGGTGCGCATCCCAGCAGAGAAGGCCATGCCAGGGAAAACACTCCAGCCAAAAATTTTTAAAGTGGGAGGGCAGGTCCCCATTCGCCCAGGAAGGCAGGGCTGAAGGACCCAGCCACTGCCACCCACGGGTGACGGGGAACGCCACCACTAAGCTTCCCAAAGCCTGGCCTTGCAGTCCAGGCTAAGGGAAAATCTCCCCTGGACGGCCCCACTTTAAAAACACACACCAGAAAGCAAAGACAGCGAACAGAGCCCCGTTCGCTGTCTTTGTTTACCGGGAAAATACCCCCCTCCCCACGGCCACCAAAGGCAGACCACGGGAACCCCCTCCTCCACTGACAATTTTACCGTGTCCTGGCCAGCAAGGCCATGGTAAACCCTCCCAACACAACCCACCCCCCAACACACACACATAAAACCCACCCCCAACCAACCAACAAACCCACCCACCAACCCACAACAAAAAATTCAAACTTACCTAAACGGAGCCACCCTTACACACGTCCATTCTCCATGACTGCCTCTTCCATCTGAGAATGTTAGTGAATGAATTCCACCAGAGGGAGCTACAATTAGTTAGAAATACTGTTCAGTGAACACTATCTCTAACTAAATATAGCACCCTCTGGTGGACTACATTCACTAACTATCTCTCTCTCTGACAGACACACACAGAGTGCTTTTCTATTTCTCTCTCTCTCTCTCTCACACACACACACACACACATATACACACACACAAACACACATACACACACAACACTGTCTTAAAAAAATTTTTAATGTGTGTGTTGGTTGAAGAGGTATTTTACGTAGGTGTGGTGGTTGTACAGAACCAAAGCCACCCCAAACCACCAACACACACATTAAAAATGCCTGGCAGGGCCGGGCAAACTAGGCTAGTAAAATTATAAAAATAAGCTACAATAAAACCGACAGTAAACATGCCGTAAAATTGGGGCATAGAACAATAAAATTATTGACTTTTTAAAATTTGGAGATAGCTCTGCTAATTTTTTAAAAAAGCACAGTATACCACCTCACATAACCCAACTCATGTGTTTCCTTTCTAAATATTTAGGTAAAGGCAAAGGTTTCCCTTGCTCGAAAGCCAGTTGTATCCGACTCTAGGGTTCAGTGCTCATTTTCATTTCAAAGCCGAAGAGCTAGCGCTGTCTGCTTCTGCAAACATTTCTGTGGTCATGTGGCAGGCATGACTAGACACTGAAGTGCATGGAATGGTGTTACCTTCCCACCGAAGTGGTCACTATTTATCTACTGCACTTGCAATTTCTTGCTTTTGAACTGCTAGGTTGGCAGCAGCTGGGACAAAGACGGGAGCTCATTTCGTCCTGCATTGCTCAGGAATCGAACTGCTGACCTTCCGCCTCCCAGTCAGCGTCTTGTCCACTTGAGCCACTGCACTCCTAAATATTTAGGAGGAGTATATTTGTTCTTCCATAGCTGAAGCTGTTTTATCCATTTTCATTTGGTTTTCATCCATGTTCAGAAAGTGAGTGCGATGGTTAGAATGCTGGACTACTGCTCCTAAGACCCAAGTTCAAACCCTAACCCATAAAATTCACTGCATGTCCATCACAGCACCACCTATGTCACAGGGATGTAATGAAGAGAAAATGTACGAAGAAGCACCATGTGCCATCATCTTGAATTCATTGCAGAAAAGCAGGATACAAATGCAACTAAAAATATGTGTTTTGTCTGCCAATTCCATCATTAGAAAGGATAAGATGTGATTGATTTTGAGCCAATTAGACTTGTAGCCAGTTTTTCTTGGTAGCTAACAGGCAATCAACTTGTTTACTTCTTCGATAGCCCTCATGTGTTTCAGTGTTATTTTAGTCACCTTGATTAACTTATTGTTTGCTTTGGATCGAGAGCCTGTTAATGATATATCAAGGTCATCTGCGATGAATAATATGTTGATACTTTATTCTCTTGAACACTGAATTTTTGCTTTGGCTCAACCCCCACCCCACCCCTGAAGCTGGAACATAATGGATTTTGTTTTGCACATCTCAATCCAGAATATATCATTGGCCCTTTCTGCTTGCTTCAGTTTTGTTTATCAAGAGCTTAGCAATAACATTCTGATTTCACACACATTTCTCTAAACATTTGGAGACTGAAGAAAATCTGATCTTGTATGTACTAACCATCTTGCTATCGGTACCCTAGTAGTTCCACAAGAATCTAATTTAATTTTCTGAGCTATCTTTCAAGGCACCGCTATACAGTTAGCAATGGTAGATGTCCATTCTGAATGTAACAAGTTCATATACCATAACCAGATCTACCTACTAACCAAAACTAGAATACTCCTTTCTCCTGATGCTATCTGAATATCAAATAGCATGGGATCCAGAAGATTTTCACCTCTCCCTTGCACATACCTGTCAAGTTTTGGAATTGAAAATAAGGGAAATCCAGCGGCAATGGGCAGTCGCTGTGCCGGTGCACATGCGCAGTACGGTTTTGCCTTTTCCTTCCACGCAAGGCACCATGGGGGCTGTAGTTCCCAGCCCATTTTGCTCTAGTGGGCATGCACAGTATGGGTTTTGCCTTTTCCTTTCGTGCAAGGCACTATGGGGGCTGTAGTTCCCGGCCCTTTTTTAAAAAAAATTATAGAATACAGGAGGTTTACGGGAAAATTCAAATACGGGATGATGGCAGGAAAGAGGGGTAAATAACGGGACTTTTCTGGCCAATATGGGAGACTTTACAGCTATGCCCTTGCAAATTCCTTTCCTTCTCTTCAAATCTCATCCCAATCTTTCTGCCCTTATATCCAGTTATGACTTGAGCTCTACTATTCTCTGCTACCAATTTCTTTTTCCTTATGACAGCCTTGCCTACCTTTCCTTACAACTAAAACAATTTCCCAAAATACCTTGACAGTATTCTTTTCTGAAACTTCACTTTGCCTTCAAATTTATTGTCAATGGCCATGTTGGTTGTAGACACAGGACTCTTTTTTAAAAACCATGTATGGCATTGCCCTTTCCCAGTGCCTTCTATTTATTCTCTTCATTCTCTGAAAAATATGGACATGCATTCAAAGATTGATGAAGCCATGACATGGTTGTGGGTTAGAATCTATTCAATGGAGATCCACTGTGTGTAGAGAGACATTATTTTTTAAAAATTAGTTGCTTTAGAACATGATTCAAATTACTGACAATTAATCTTGCTGACAATATCAAATAGACAAACTATATGACCATATAACTCTTCATAAATCCACAACCCAAAAGTTACAAGAACTTCAGTGAATCACAAAATCCATAAAAGCCAAGCTGACAGAGATGAAGTTAAACATTAAATAAGGAGACTATTTGTTTAAAATCTTTTTATTTTCCTTCACCATTGTTTTACAATACAAATTTCACCTTGTTGAACACACAAAAAACCTTACTGAAGATAACTGTTTCACGTAAAATACAGAATGAATATATATATTTATATAGATATAGATATATATATGCCTCTTCATTCTTAAAAAACTATTTTGTTCTGCACATTGGCAAGTAAAGATAGAATACTTTCCTCCAAACACAGTATGAATGGCAGGATTGACATTTTAGTTACATGCAGTTTCTGCACAAATTTACTTTCAAGAAATCAATTGTTTTTCAACAATTTTTTTTATTCAAGGATGGGAATTATTTAAGATTTGTATTTTGATTTACTGATCATCTGGGGGAGGATTTTTGCAAAAAGAAATTCATGGCTATTTTCTTATCGTTCAAACCCATATATGGAAGAGTCAGTAAAATCATTTAAGAAGCACATTTCACTCTAAGCCACCCACAATGCGCAAAGACTTAATTATCATATTTGGTTTTCTTTACAAGTCAGTAATCTGAATATTGCAAGAAGATTTCCAGTTTAATTTATATATAAAGTCAAGATTTTATTAATGTGTACAATACATATAACCTTGATTTCATTGAATACTTTATTTTAAATAAAAACTTTTGAAGACTGCCTACTGACCATTATCAAGACAAGAAAGGCACTAGAAATGGACAAATCTCTCTCCCAAGAAATATTTTTTAAATTTTAACTCTTTTCTCTGACATGTAAAAATCTTTAGATTTTATTTTTATGCATATAATTTTGAAAAATAAAGTTAGGAAATACTTAGAAAATCACTTTACAACATAATAATTTTTTGCACCTTTTGACACCGTTACTGCAGATTTACAAAATCAAAGTTTACTAAACCTTTCTATATCTATCATTTGTAGCTTCAGTGAAACAGGTATAAAGATTCCTGTATATTAGTCCAGTCAGGTATTTAGAAACCTTCATATAGACATTAGTTAGAAAATGGCTTACAGCCCAATCTTTGGGGCAAGAGATATGAAAATTATGTTTTCCCAAGAAAATAATATGCTTTATTCCCAGACGAGCCTGGAAAGACCAAAACCTATGCTATAAAAGCCTTTTGTTTTGTTTATGCTGCTGCATCATATACAAATAAATATGGTGATGAGCAATGCAAATCCAAAATCTATTAACAAGAAATGTATACAGTGCGTGATCATTTGCCATTTCTTTATTTTTGTCCATCACAGATCCTTTGGAGAGAGAAAAATATCACAGTGCTTATCAGGTAAGAGGGCAAATTTAAGTCAAGAAAATGATTAAAAGATAGAAGATAGGGTACAGTTCAATTTCTATGGCATCTCATATTGGGGAGTTCTTAGCACTTTTAGACAGTTCTCCTGCCACCTCCTTTTTCTAGCTGTTATGTATCATTTACCAATCTGCTGTATTTAACTTGTCTACCCAGATGGAATGCTCGCCAGGAAAATGGCCAATGATAAGTACGTGGCACAATGCCTTGGATATTCTTCTCAAAGTATTGAAAGAGTCTGTACCACCAAACCCGTGCAAGGAGGTTTGTCTGGGAAGCTTCTTTTAGCACCTGCAAAAGAAAACATTGATCAATGAGGTTTCAAGAAACATAGTCCCAATGTCCAATCACAAATACAGGGTGTTGTATTTAGTCTTCGATAATCAGGTGCATATTTCTTAGCACTGGTAGGCGGCCAGAGATTTCTCAGGAAAGATATGATTGGCCCAATTAACATAGTTATATCATACCTGCCTACCTTTAACACATAATTCCACTGAATTGATGAAAGCTCTAGTCTACAGTAGCTGACCCTTTCAAATCTTCCAGTGTTTCTGGTTCAATGTAAGATGAAAGCTTTATATAGGCCGTGTTGACCTGGTACCCTACAAAAGTATAAACTATTACATTTCTGAAGGATGAACTAACTGCGGTGGCTTAGTGGTTAAGACACTGAACTTGATGACTGGAAGGTTGACAGGTCAACAGTTCAAGACCCGAGTGCTGCACGATGGAGTGAGCTTCCGTCTCTGTCCCAGGTCCTGCCAACCCAGCAGTTCAAAAGCAAGAAACTGCAAGTAGATAAATAGGGACCACTTCAGTGGAAAGGTAAACAGTTTTCTGTGCACTCCAGTGTTTAGTCATGCATGCCACATGCACAGGTGAAACTCGGAAAATTAGAATATCATGCAAATTTTCATTCATTTCACTTAAAAGGTGAAACAAATATATGAGATAGACTCACTACATGCAAAGAGAGAGATGTCATGCCTTAATTCGTTACAATTGTGATGATCATGGCATACAGCGTACATGAGATTATGTGATGATTATGGGGTACATGAGGTTGGGAGGGGGGTTGGGGTTTTCATAAACTGTAAGCCATAAGCATCAATATTATAACAAAGTAAGGCTTGAACTATCTCGCTTTGCATGTAATGAGTCTATCTCATATATTTGTTTCACCTTTTAAGTTGCATTACTGAACTGAACGAACATTTGCACGATATCCTAATTTTCCGAGTTTCACCTGTACATGGAAACGTCTGCAGATGCAGACCACCCTGGCTTTTTGGCTGAAAATGGAGATGAGCACCGAACCCTTGAGTCAGATATGACCAGCTTTTGATCCAGGGCAACCTTTACCTTCACCTCCATAAGTAAGGATAGCACCACAAGTCATGCCTCCTGCCTTATTTCTCATATTGACACAGAATATGGCCAGACGGTGAAATTCAATAATCAAGAAGAAATCCGTTCGTAAAAATGACTCCAAGTCTCATGTATAAATATCGCAAACAATTTACTCCAAGTAATCAAAATATAGTGGTAACTCAAAATCCTTATTGTCAGGTGTAGAAGACCAACTCAAAATCCTTTATTCCAGGTGTAGTCAGGTATAGAAATCAACTCAAAGTTCTTAATCCAGATATAGAAAACCGAAGCTATCCGGTGTATAGCTTTTCACTTATGTTTCAACAGGGTTTTCTCAAGGTGTATATACAATAAAGTATTATTCCAGGTATTTGGTAATATAATTCTCATACAGACTGTGTCTCGGCCTCTTTGTGTGCCTATTTCTCATATTGCATGAGAAGATGGGACCCTAACGTATATCTGGCAGAAATAATGTATGTACTCCTAAGCAACCTTGGAAAGTTACTTTCAGAAGAATAAATATAAAAGCTTGCTGAACCCACCAATAATTTAGCAGGCTTAGGACTCAGAACACTATCCTACCACTCCTTGTTTATAGATGGTTTTAGGAGGCGAAGAACTCACTTGTTGATTGGCCATTGTGTGATACCACCAGAACAGCCTTGAAGTGATGTAGTAAGCCACTACCACATCCACAGTATAGTGGTCATGAGCCAAGAGAATACAGAACATCCCAACTATGCTAAGAGCAAAGCAAATCCAATGATACCACCAGAGTCGCCGAGGTGAATCTAAAATGAAGAAAAAAGTACATGGTCTTTAGAAGAAAACTTTGAATATTTTTGCACATTCTGCAGCATTCCCCTGAGATCTCCTCCCATTTAAAACTTATGTTTTATTTTTATAACTTTATAAAATAAAAAGCTCTGTGTTTAGCAACAAGCGACACAGTCATGGTCAAACTACACCTTAAACTGAAGACATATGTAATTTAATTTCCCTGATTTCCCCCTCACTGCAAAGAGTACTCAAAAGGGGGGACTTTGTAATAGAGAAGGAATAAAAGCAGTAAATTCTTTTTTAAAATATTCCTGCTCCACCCTCCACAGCAATACACCTCCAGCTGTGGGAATATAATGCAATCCAGATCTTAAACTTAAAACAAAATGAAACCAATGTAGTATCTTTGTAATAGAATTAGAGATACTTTTATGAAGAACTATAAATTAATTAGTCCCTAAAACAGAATATTTATTAGATCACAGCCCAGTTTTAAATGCAGCAGTGAAATAATCTGTTCTCTCACATTTAGTATTTTAACAAGTAAGTTTGGCATAATAGTAATTTTGCATTAAACAGTTTAAAATTAATGGTTCCCTGTGAAGTTGAGAAGGGATTGATTTGGGTTGCTGAATCAATCAGAAAAAAATTTCTACAAAATCATTTCAGTCATATTTGCTCCAGTTTCCATTTGATGTGAATCAGAAATGACTGGCCAAGCCTGTTTAATCCATTCTTTTTTTCACTTGATAGTCAGGCAAACTTTCCTTCAGCAAAAAGATTCAATGAAAAATATACAGGTGATCCATGAACAACATGGGCTTGAACTGTGCAGGTCTATTTGTACATGGAAGCTTTCTTATGCATGACATGGGCCAGAATGAAGCACAATGAGTCCCTGTACCATCCTGATACCAGGTCATGGGTGAATAACAACCACTGGAAGCTGGCGGTGGGAACTGCTGCAGCTACAACTGCTGGTGTTGATGGTGAGATAGATAATAACAACTGAGGTGGTGATGAGACTGATGAGGCAGGTGGCAGTAGTGGACAACTCCACCAAGGTGATGACTGGTGGATGAGGGGAAGGAAGGAATGAAGGACGAGGAGGAGGAGGAGGAGACAGAAGAGAAGGGGAAGAAGGAGGAGGGGGAAGTAAGAAAAAGAACCAGAAGCCGTGGTGATGGCCACCCAGCCCAAACAGAACAGTTATCATCCGGCAAAGAGTGGAGCTTCCTATGCCAAGGCCCCACTTCTCATCAAGGAGTGGCCATGGCAAGAGGGGGAAGGGATGGGGCAAGTGTGGATCATGCTGGGAGGCAGGGCAGAGGAATGGCAGAGGAGAAAGGAGGGACAGAGAGAGGTGATGGATTCCTCAGGCTAGTCAGTGCCAATTGAGGAGCAGCAGTGGCGCTTTTGCCAGCCAACAAAGGTAGAGTTTGGGAGGAGTCAAAAATTATACATGGATTTTCTACTGGGAGGTGTCGGTGCCCCTAATCCCCACGTTGTTCAAGGGTCAACTATGTTAAGGATGCCAACCTGATCCCATGCTAATTGTGAACCGCCCAGAGAGTCCACTAAGTGCTATGGGGCACTATATAAATGTAATTACTATTGCTATTGCTATATCAGACAAGGAACAGGTGAGAAACAAAACAAAAATAAAGAAAGACGACAAAAATATTATGGTCCCTTAAAGACTAACAGCTATATTTTAATGTTAGCTTTTGTAGATCAAGTCTATTTCAATGAAAGCTAGCATTAAAATAAAGCATGAGCCTTTGAGGTGCCATAACATTTCTGCATTTTTTTTCTTTTGTTTCTCACCTGATATGCTTGCACAAACTAAAAAAGCAACCACTTTGAACCTGACCTCAGTGATCTTGGCATAGGCACAGCTTGCAAACAAGAAAGCAAAGCCATGTGCATCCTCAAAATGAAAAACAGAGTCTTTAGTCAACAGCTATATGCAGCTGAGATCATTACTGTCATACACGCAGAACCTACCCAACAGATTTCAGCCTACATTTGCTGCAATTGTTAAATATTAAGAACTCAAAATGTACTTTTAAATAACAATATAATAAGAATACAACTAAATGGTCAATGGGGAATACAGTATTTTTATGGTGAGGCCCAACTGACTGACATACATTTTTAGTCTGATATTGAGAAAAGCCAAACTTACACTCTTTGATAAATAAGTATATAAGGGTTAACATAACCGTGTGACCACTATACAGGTAGTCACCACACATTTCATGTGATCCTGTAATAGAGAGTCCGCCTCCAGCAAGCAGCTTCATTATCCTCCTCATGTGTGATTCCCAATCCCCAAAGAGCTGTTGGAAAGAAATTCAGGGTGGGAATCAGCATATTATTGCAGATTAAGATGCAAATAATTTAGAATTATTTTAAAGAAAAAAGAATGTTAATCTTACATTCATGTAGCTTTTTTATAATACTTCTCTTAATCTTAAAAAGACTTCCACCATAGTATGCCTGTTCTCTTTGCATTCATTCACATTATGTAGAAGAGTGGTTTTCAATATAAATACTATTCTATTTGTTAATTTTTGATCAGAACAATTGAAACTACAAGCAGAAAAGCAACTAAGTTTCTCAGCATCCTTTTCTTTCAGCTATCAGTTCAGTGACCATGGTACCCCTGAATCACTTGGGGGAAAACAAAACAAACGCAAATGCTTCATAACTTCTCTTCAGAATCAAGTTGGTTGGAAGCCAATGTTCTAGCCCAATATGAATTAACAACTAGAGGCTATGGAATGCTCTTAATCTTCTTTGTATTTTAAAAAGGAGTATCTATTCTTCTGATGAAGATTATCGAAATATCGATAATCAAAATATCGTATACCGGATGGATATCTAGAATATTTTCTACTCCTTGTTTTTTCTGCACCCTTGAATGTTCTCTTTATTTTGATTGAACTTTATGAACTCTTTAGACTTTACTAGTGCTTCGGCAAATTGTACTGTTTTAAGATATTTTTGTTGGTAAATTAACCATTCTTTGTTTTTGAATATTGAGAATGTTCTGGTTGACTAATACACTTTATAGATCATTTTGTTGCCTGGTGACATATTATTTTGTATTTTCATTACTTGGATTTTTCATTTGAATTCCTGGGTGGTCTTCCACTTTATATTAACCTGATGTGGGCAGGGAGAACAATTGTTTTAGGAGACAAAGCAAATGAAAATGAATTCTGAACTCCATCATCGACATTTTCAGGGCAAATTTAGTTACTCAATTTCTTACTGATTTTTCTCAACTGCAAATCTGTCTTTATTCTGCACACAAAATGATGTAGTCATGAACTACAGAGGCCATAAGAATGTTTGCTCTGACAAGGAAGCATTGGTTAGGGATGAGATGAGAGACCATAACATTATGTTTCAAATTGATTTAATTTCTATGGCTTCAAACTTCATTTACTAACTTCCCCTGGAAATGCTTTCGACAGTTCCAAAAAAGTTCTGAAATTCATATGCTCTTGCATATATGGACATACTAACTGTAAAACAAGTTATGAACTATGACATAGCATTTCTGGTTGAGGAATTCATTGAGATCCCCTGTTTATTAACTAAGATCATCAAAGAGTAGAGATGACCACAAGCTGTGGAACTATTGACTCCTAAAGTCCATAAATGATTCAGTCTACTAAGGATTTTAAGTCTGCCCTAAGGATCAGAAGAATTGAATTCACAGTGCCCTAAAGAACTGCTTTGGCTTTTGATATTTTTGTTGTTGTTGTTCAGTCGCACAGTCGATTCCGACCCTTTGCGACCCTATGGACCATCGTTCTCCAGGCGCCTCTGTCCTCCACCATCCCCCTCAGTCCTCCCAGTTCTGTGCCCATTGTGTCTACAATACCATCTATCCATCTCATCATTGGCCTCCCCCTTCTTCTTTTTCCCTCCACCTTTCCCAACATCACGGCCTTCTCAAGTGAATCCTCCCTTCTCATTTGATGCCCAAAGTACTTTAGCCTCATCTTTACTATTTGACCTTCCAATGAGCAGTCAGTGTTGATTTCTTCTAAGATTGACCTATTTGTTCTCCTCGCTGTCCAGGGTACCCTCAAAACTCTCCTCCAACACCACATTTCAAAGGCATCTATTCTTCTGCGTTCAGCTTTCCTAATTGTCCAGCTCTCACATCCGTACATTACCACTGGGAATACCATTGCTTTGACTATTCTAATTTTAGTTTTCATGGTGATGTCTCTGCTTTTCACTATGTTCCCCAGGTTTCTCATAGCTTGTCTCCCAAGAATCAGTCGCCTTTTTATTTCATGGCTGCAATCCCCATCTGCAGTGATCTTAGATCCTAAGAATGTAAAATCTGTCACTGCTTCTACTTCTTCCCCATCTATTTTCCAGGAACTGATCGGGCCTGTTGCCATTATCTTGGTTTTCTTGATATTGAGTCTCAAGCCAGCTTTTGCACTCTCTTCCTTCAAACCGATCAAGAGATTCTTTAGGTCTTCCTCACTTTCTGCCATTAGGGTGGTATCGTCTGCATATCTCAGATTGTTGATGTTTCTCCCAGCAATTTTGATCCCATATTGTGATTCCTCCATCCCTGCATTGCGCATTATGTGCTCTGTGTATAAGTTGAATAAACAGGGTGACAAAATGCAGCCTTGTCTTACTCCTTTTCCTATTCCAAACCACTCTGTCATTCCGTGTTCTGTCCTAACTGTTGCTTCTTGGTTCATGTACAGATTTCTCAGGAGGCATATGAGGTGCTCTGGTATTCCCATCTCTTTAATCATTTGCCACATCTTGTTGTGATCCACACAATCAAATGCCTTAGTGTAGTCAATAAAGCAAAAGTAAACTTGTTTCTGGTATTCCTTTGTTTTCTCCATGATCCAACGTATGTTGGCAATGTGGTCTCTAGTCCCCCTGCCTCTTCTGAATCCAGCCTGCACCTCTGGTAATTCTCTTTCCACATGCTGCTGAAGTCTATCCTGTATTATCTTGAGCATCACCTTGCTGGCGTGTGGTATGAGCGCAATTGTTCGATAATTTGAGCATTCTTTGGCATTGCCCTTTTTTGGGATTGGAACATATACTGATCTTTTCCAGTCCTGTGGCCACTGTTTTGTTTTCCAAATCTGCTGGCATATTGAGTGCAGTAATTTGATGCCATCATCTTTTAGAGCTTTGAAAAATTCAACTGGGATACCATCATCTCCACTAGCTTTGTTGTTTGCAGTGCTCTTTAGGGCCTTTCTGACTTCACTCTCCAGGATGTCTGGCTCAGGTTCAAATTCTTCATCATTGTGACTATCAGGAGTGTTGAGTTCCTTTTTGTAGAGTTCCTCTGTGTACTCTTTCCATCTTTTCTTAATCTCTTCTGCATCAGCTAGCTCCTTTCCGTCTTTGTCCCTTATGTTCATTTTTGCTTTAAATGTTCCCTTGATTTCCCGGATTTTTTTAAAAGGTCTCTGGTTCTGCCTCTTTTGTTGTTTTCCTCCATTTCTTTGCACTGTTCTTTTAGGTAGTTTTCCTTATCTCTCCTTGCTTTTCTTTGAAATTCTGTGTTCAAAAGATTGTATTTTTTCCTTTCTCCTTTGACTTTTGCGTTCCTTCTTTCCTCTGCTATTTTAAGAGCCTCATCAGACAGCCACTTTGCTTTCTTACTCTTCTTTTCTTTTGGTATGGTTTTCTTTGCTGCTTCCTGCATGATGTCCCTCATCTCTGTCCATAATTCTTCTGGCACTCTATCTATTGAGTCTAAGCCATTGAATCTGTGTGGTCTTTTTTTAAAAAAACAGCTTCCTCTACAACTACGCAAGCTAGACAACTGCAATCCTGCAAATTGTAAGCAATTTGTTTCTATTTTAAGGTCATGTCTGTGAAGGTATAACAGGGTCATAAAATATAACACAAATATGTTAAAAATGGATAAATGATTACACATGCTGCAATTTAAAGCCTCCTTTTCTTTGAAGGTTGGAGTTCACAATGTTCAACCCAGATGGCCACACTTGAGTGTGGAGGAATAAGCCAGTCATTCATATCCCTTGTCATCCAGATTTTAGCCTATGAAGGGTAACACTTAAGGGTAATAATTTAGAGACCGCGTCACCCCGAAGACATCTGCCAGTCCCACTAGAGTAGACTGAAGAGGCTCCTTAAAAGTGCCATCAGTTAGAGAGGCTCATCTGTCTGGCACAAGAAAGAGGGCCTTTTCAGTATCTGCTCCGGCCCTATGGAACCTCCTGCCAACTGAATTACGTCTCCAGACAGAACTGCTGCCATCAGAAAACATCTAAAAATATGGCTGGCGAAGCAGGTGTGGGGCACGGGTGATACAGTAGCCCCCACTCGCTGGCTCATACAATGATGGCTTGCTTGCACTTTTAGTTTTTAATCTCAATTTTTAACTAGTGGGGGTATTTTTAGCAACAGGTTTTAATGGTTTTAAGCTTTAATGATTTCTGTAATTTTTAACGTTTTAAGAGTTCGTAATTTTCTGAGTGTTGGGATATTAACATTGTGAGCCGCCCAGAGTTGCTCCAGCAAGCGGGGCAGCTATATAAGTATGAGCAATAAATAAATAAATAAATAAATAAATAAATAAATAAATAACACAGGTACCATACCAGGGGTACCCAAACATTTCCTGCCAGGGGCCTGACCATGCCCCCTCAATCATGCGGTTCCTCCCAGTGGTGCTGGTGGAGGCAGTGCATGAATTCACTGTGCATTTTCTGGCGTTTTTGCCACCTCTGCTGCTTCTTATGGTGGCAGGAGTTAGGGCAGCACAGTTTTGTCACGTTTTTGGAATTTTTCGCTGCATTTTTACAGTGTTTCGGTGTGTTTTTAGCACAATTTCATGATTTTCGGTGATGGTAGTTTGGGCACCTCTGTACTATACTGACCTTGGTCAGATCTCTGTTTTGTACTTTGGCACAGAAAATACAACCCTCTTAATATATCTCCTTATTTCCAAAAACTCATATATATATATTTTGGGCCTAATTCCTTTTGAATCTTCCAAAACATAACAGACAAAATCTTCCCATATATCATAAAAATCATGGAAACTAAAATACTGTAACCCTGTCATTTAGCAACTGTGGTCTGCACTGACAACACTGATTACTGGGAAAGTACAGAGGAAATTGGATTGATTCCAACATGCAAACACACACACATCCTTCTTCAGGTCAGTACAATGAAGACATTAAACTAAATTCTGACAGATCCTTTCTGTTAGGCAACACAAAGGCTAAACAACAACTGATACCAATTAGCTCTGAAAGGATTGTTGCCAATTCTTTTTGGCAAGCAATACTAAAGTCAGTCTGACCAAACAATTCCAAAAACTGGAGAAGACAAAGATGTTAGATAATGACAGCAAAGGGGGGGAAATTACCTTTGGAGAACAGTTGAAATGCATGCCAGGTACCGGGAGTGTTGTTACATACATTGTAATACACCGATACAAGTACAATGTCCCAACTATAAAAAAAAATCTTCTGCCAATAATAGACCTGAAGATGGAAGAAATGGTGTATCATGTGAATTAGTTCATGGTAAACTATTTGTTGTTCCAGACACTATTTCTATGTTTTAGGACAAAGCATCTATTCATTTTCATGTAGACGGTAAAACTTTTTAAAAACAATGAACTATGTCATTTCCATGTAATGGTGAAAGAGACCCAGGAATATCAATATGACATTGTCAACAGTAATTCTTAGAAAATCGTGTTAAGACTCTTTACATCAGGAGTTCTCAACCTTTTTAAGCCAGGGGCCGGTCACGCTCCCTCAGACAGCTTTGGGGGCTGGATGGCCATTTTGCCCTTCCTCCAACACATAGCACTTCCAGGTATGGTGGAGGCGGGGGGGGGGCACATGAAATGGCACCACGTGCCGCAGGTTGAGAATCCTTGCTTTACGTCATGAATAAAAGTACAAAATACCATTTCTCCCTCCCAGGATGGTTAAGAGTGGAACTATAGGATAGGCCAGTGATGGCCAACCTTGGACTTCAATTCCAAGAAGCCCAAGTCAACACACCTGCTGATCAGGGCTACTGGGAATCGAAGTTCTAGAACATCTGGAGTGCCAAGGTTGGCCATCACTGGGATAGACTATCTAGACAGGAGCAGGTAATGGGCAAAAATAAGGTCTGCAACCTGTTTCCCTTTACGCTGATTTCCAGCAGGAATTCCTGGAATGTCAAGACTTCTGAAATTGTTAAAATAAATGTATTAAAAGAAAAGTTGCTTTTTTGAGAGATTTCCTGAATTTACTATTTGTTTCTTTTAACTCCTCACTTCCAGTTTGTCAGTGAGTGCTACTCCTTCCTTTGAAAAAAAGGTGACACAGCACTGATGTAACATTTCCTTGGAATACACTGCAATTTTAAAAAAATGTCAGCTGTAGAACGTAGGCTTCTGGGTTCCTCAAGGAGGTCTATTTGTATAGGACTCATATGTGTTACAGTGCATCTCATAAGAGATCTGACACCGGAAGTCAGTACAACAATCCTACAGAGCAATGAGATCTGAAGGACTTTGCATAGAGGTTTTTGTTTTTCCAATAAACATCAATAAAAGCTATTTATTTTTGAGAAAGGAGCTGAAAAAAACCAGTAAGACTGGTTGTTGTTGTTGTTCAGTTGCACAGTTGATTCCGACCCTTTGCGACCCTATGGACCATTGTCCTCCAGGCACCTCTGTCCTCCACCTTCCCAACTCTGTGCCCATTGTGTCTACAATACCATCTAGCCATCTCATCTTTGGCCATCCCCTTCTTCTTTTGCCCTCCACCTTTCCCAACATCAAGGCTTTCTCAAGTGAATCCTCTCTTCTCATTTGATGTCCAAAGTACTTCAGCGTCATCTTTACTATTTGATCTTCTAAGGAGCAGTCAGGGTTGATTTCTTCTAAGATTGACCTATTTGTTCTCCTCGCTGTCCAGGGGACTCGCAAAACTCTCCTCCAACACCACATCTCAAAGGCATCTATTTTTCTGCACTCAGCTTTCCTAATGGTCCAGCTTTCACACCCATACATTACCACTGGGAATACCATTGCTTTGACTATGCGAATTTTTGTTTTCCAGGTGATGTCTCTACTTTTCACTATGTTCCCCAGGTTTCTCATAGCTTGCCTCCCAAGAATCAGGCACCTTTTTATTTCATGGCTGCAATCACCATCTGCAGTGATGGGGATTACATGGCCCCTTTACATTGACGAGTGACTGAGGTGGCTTAATGCTTAAGATGCTGAACTTGATAACTGGAAGGTCAGCAGTTTGAGACCCTAGTGCTGCATGACAGAGTGAGCTCCCGTCTCTGTCCCAGCTCATGGCAATCTAGCAGTTCGAAAGAAAGAAACTGCAAGTAGATAAATAGGTACCACTTCAGTGGGAAGGTAAACAGCGTTCTGTGCACTCCGATGTTTAGTCATGTCCACAGAAATGTCTGCAGACACAGACAGTGTGGGCTTTTTGGCTATAAACAGAGATGAGCACTAAACCCTAGAGTCGGATACGACTACTTATTTATTAATTTATTTATTCTTTAAACATCTATGCCACCCACTCAGGCAAGCCCGATTCAGGACGGCTAACATCATAATTAAAAAACAATTAAAAATAATCAGAGGTATATACAAGTATAAAACAGAATAAAACCAGATTAAGAGCTACCCACATTTAAAACTACCCGCATTAAAAGGGAAGCTTTATTTTATAAGCCAACAGACAGGAGCCACCTTTCCATCCGGACCCCACAGCTGCCCTGCCAGCAAGGTTTTTAGACCTTTTCTGAAAGGCAGCAGCTCCGTCTGCACCCGCAGATCTACTGGCAGGAGGTACCACAGGGCCGGTGCGGACACGGAAAAGGCCCTCCTTCGTGTGCCAGAGAGGCGAGCCCATCTGGCTGATGGAACAATTAGAGAGCCCCTCCAGTCCACTCTGGTTGGACAGGCCAACATTCTTGGGACAATGCGGTCTCTTAGGTATCCTGGCCCACTACCATGTAGGGCTTTAAAGGTCAAAACCAGCATCTTGAATTGCACCCGGAGACAAACTGGTAACCAGTGCAGCTCCCGGAGCAATGGTGAGGAGCGAGCATAGCGCCCGCACCCCATCACCACCCGGGCTGCTGCATTCTGGACCAGCTGCAGCCTCCGAATGGTCATCAAGGGCAGCCCCGTGTAGAGCACATTACAATAGTCTAGCCTGGAGTTGACCAGAGCATGTGTGACTATGAGCAGGGAGTCCCGGTCCAGGAGCAAATGCAACTGACGGATGGTGCGAAAGCCCACCTGGCCACGACCACTACCTGCTCTGCAAGCAGCAGTCGTGAATCCAGGAGGACCCCTAAGTTGCGTACCGGGTCTGTCTGGGACAAAGCAGCCCTATCCAAGACCAAAGTTGGCAGCTCCATGGATAACGCAGGACCCCCTCTCCATAGCCACTCAGTCTTGGAGGGATTCAATTGTAGCCCGTTGTCCTCCATCCAGACCCCAACAGCTTCCAGACATCTGGATAGGACATTGACCGCATCACTGGGGTCCCCACGGGCCAAGATGTACAGCTGGGTATCATCAGCATACTGATGATACCTCACCCTGTGGGAACGGATAATCTTGCCCAACGGCTTCATGTAGATGTTGAATAGGAGAGGAGAGAGCACCGAGCCCTGAGGCACCCCATAATGTAGGGGCCTAGCTTTTGAACAAGGGCGACCTTCCATTGACTAACCTTATCAGTCACTTAAGACATCCCCACTTACCATTTACAAAGTCTTTCTTTTTATAACTGCAGGAGGAAGCTGATACCTTTATAGGATCACTTAAAAATATTTTTATAGGCACCAGTGTAAGTCATTCCCTTATTGAGGAGGGAAAATGACATATCTTCCAATAACGATAGGCACTAGTCCTATTTTGAATTAACAGATATGCTCTATAATAAGCTCACCAGTAATTGGTGTAATTTCATTCCAGCCTTTTCAGTAGTAACACTAAGCTAGTTTGTTTCAAAGTTCATATAAACACTAAGCATTAAATATTAGAAGGCATTTTCTCCAGTCTATTCAATTTGATCTCTGTACTTCCCTCATAAAATACATTTGGATAGGGCTGGGGACTATATAAAAGATTTTGAATTTTTCATTATGCTCACAGAAAGCAAAACTTCAGTACTGTTAATAATATTCTTAAAAATAATTGAATAATATTTTTGTAACGGTGTAAAGAGGTCTAGATTATCAAAAGAAAATTGTTATTTATCACAGAAAGAAGGTGGATTAGGAATGCCGAATTTGTTGGTATATTACCGAGCTTTTCAAATTAAGAATGTTGTGAAGATCTTGGCTAGGGAAAAAGCAATTTGGAAAGAAATTGAGATGAAGGAATTTAATCATATTGGTAAAATGGTCTTTTTAGGAGGTAATATGAGAAAAGTAGCAACCAAAAACACTATGATGAAGGGATTAATGAGTTCATGGAAAAAAGTAAGGAGGGTTTTGGCCCCAAATATCTCTCTGACTATTGAATTGGACGATATGGCAAATTTTCCAATAAAGATAGATAAAAGAGTAAAAGAAGTATTGGATAAGAATGAAGTTTTCCTGCTGAAAGACTGATTACGGACCTGTACGGATATTGATAGAAGAACAAATTTGTTTGGGCAAATGAAGTTGAATTGGTTCCAGATAGCATTGGTAAACAAATGGAATAGTAAATATTTGAGTGAACCTGAACTGGAAAGAGAGAAGACGGAGTTTGAGGAGCTGATTTCAAAAATAAGAAAGGGAGACAGAAATATTAAGGGAATAGTTAGTAAATTGTATGTAATATTAAATAAGGAGGGTAATCCACAGGATGATTTGAAAACAAGTTGGGAGCAAGAATTGAATTTAAAGATAGAAAATGATATATGGAAGAATAAATGGAAAAAGAGGATAATGAGAACTATGTCGGTTAGAATAAAGGAACACAATTATAAAATGCTGTGGAGGTGGTATCTGACCCCAGTAAGGCTACACCAGATTGATAATGAAAAAGATAAAATGTGTTCGAGATGCAAAGATACAATAGGAACATATGAACATATGTGGTGGAGTAGTATTGTGGTTAAAGATTTTTGGAAAAAAGTTGAGAAAGAGATTGGTGAAATAATGGGTAAAAAAATTAAGCTAGGGCCAGGTACCACTATGCTAACAGATGTGGAATGTTTTAATATAAACAAGGATGAAAAAGAGTTATTAGAAATAATGCTTATTACGGGTAGACAATGTATTGCTAGAAATTGGAAAAATGATGTAAATATAAAGATTGAAGAATGGTATAAAGAAATGTGGAATTTAGCATTGAATGATAAATTGACTTGGGAGATAAATAAAAAAGGGGGAATTGTTAAAGAGAACAGATTTTGGAATATTTGGCAGGCTTTTGTGGATTACTCACGTAGAGGGGATGAAATAAATAGACCTGTACCTGATCAAAGAAATTTTTGGAATGAAAATACTAAGACATTCTGATTTCTCCAGGGCACTGTAAAAAACACAGGGTGTATTATTATCATTTTTATTTTTATTATCATTTAGTATTTGTATTATTATTAATGTTGAACTTAGAAATTAATTACTAAGCCATATTCAAAATACAGTTTAAAAGATTTAATTGTTATTCATTAAGATAGGTTTAATAATGTACTAGGATAGGTTGCGAAAATTTGCTAGGTTTCTTTTTTCTTTTTCTAACGTATGTATTATTGTTGTATTATTGTTTAATCTGTGTTAAAAATTCTAATAAAAAATATTTAAAAAATAAAATAAAAATAATTTTACTAAACTTGGCTTAAAAACTGGCTAAAATTCTGAGCCAGCATTTAATTATTATTGATCTATTAGGGCAGGCATTCTCAACCTATGGCCCGTGGGCCATACTTGGCCCCCGAAGCCATTTCATCCAGCCTCCACTGCCCTCATTTCTGCCGCCATCCAGAAGCACCGAAAATGTGCCAAAACCCGGCAAAAAATGCACATTTCCAGGAGTTCTTGTGCATTTTTGCAGAGGAACTCATCAAAAATGCAAGAGAGCTCACTGAAAATGTGCATTTTTGCATGAGAACTCGTGCGGAAACACGTGACAGGTCCGCACAGCCATCTGAGGGGGAGTGATCCCGCCAGTGGCCCAAAAAGGTTGAGATAGCCTTTATTAGGGAGTCAAAGAATAATCTGAAAACAACTGGTTGCAACTATATCTTGGTTGCAACTATATCTTATCAAACTAATTTAAATGGGTCTCCTCTAAGGTTGACTAAGCATGTATCCAATGTTACATCTAAGTATATATGTAATATCATATGTATTTTCCACAAAGTCTCATAGTGACATTTAAGTGACCCTCAAAGCCTTTCCCAGGGCAAAATCTCGTGGTTCTGTGCAGGACAATGACAATAAAGATTTATCTTATCTTATCTAAGATACCAAGCTTTGAGTACAGTTATGACGGTAGACTATACAGGTGAAACTCGGAAAATTAGAATATCATGCAAATGTTCATTCTTTTCACTTAAAAGGTGAAACAAATATATGAGATAGACTCACTACATACAAAACGAGATATGTCATGCCTTAATTCGTTATAATTGTGATGATCATAGAGTACAGCGTACATGAGATTATGTGATGATTATGGGGTACATGAGGTTGGGAGGGGGATTGGGGTTTTCATAAACTGTAAGACATAAGCATCAATATTATAACAAAGTAAGGCTTGAACTATCTCGCTTTGCCTGTAATGAGTCTATCTCACATATTTGTTTCACCTTTTAAATTGCACTACTGAACTGAATGAACATTTGCACAATATTCTAATTTTCCGAGTTTCACCTGTATATACATAATCTAAGGACCTGTTTACTAAGTACACATAAGCTGGTCAGATGAACAATGATCATCAGATGATGAATTGGCTACAGCAATTATGTATTGAATAGTTGTAATCTGTATTGTTGGGGGGTTTACCAGCATCACTGAAATCACAGATCTGCAATGTTTTGAAGGTACATTATATCTAATGTACAATTAACATAGGCTGACAGAGGAGCCTGGTATGCTGTGTGGTCCATGGGGTTGCAAAGCATTGGATTCAACTGTGCAACTGAACAACAACAATAGCATAGGCAATCATGAACAAGATACAAAAAGATACTTTACGATTCAGGTGTCCTGGATATTATGCTTTCATTTAAGTGCAGGAAAAAACTTCATCTTCAATATTGCAAAATCCCCCTACTTTATAAGTGACAATGTGCATTGGAAATTAATTTTCAAATACCATTAGGTGAACAGAACTAGCAACATTATTTTTTTGAAACTATTATGCAACATATTCAAAAATCAAACTCTATAACTGCTGATCAAGTCTGACATTACTGTAGGCTAAAAATATGGAAACATGTTGCCAAGATTTACGACACAGTCTTGTAGCATAAACAAAAATGATGGCAACAATGAATAACAATGTTGATCCTCAATCATTTTGTCAACAATGAATAACGATGATCTTCAATCATTTTGTCAAAATCTCATTTTTAATATTAATAGCAACACTTCAAAGCCTGGAAAGAAGTTAAAGAAACTGGAAGTACTAGTGTGGTTTTTTAGAATACAGACTAGCACTTTGATGGTTTCATCAGGTTCCTGTAATTCTACTAGCAAAATAAATGTTCTACCTCTCTCAAGCTTAATGATATTAGTACAGTACTGTACTGTATTCAACATTTAATAAGAAAGCTCTGAAGAGCTATGCAGTACCAATTCACAGACTGGTGAACACATTACATACAGCAATTGCCATATAAAAGCTGCTCGAGAGTTGCTTCATGCTCCAGCTCAGAGTTGGATATGACTGGCTTTCGAGCAAGGGTGTGACCTTTACCTTTACCTAGGCACAAAAGCTAAATCAGATCCTCAGTGGAAATGAGTGCATGGTGTTATTTACTATTCACGACGATAGGGTCGCAAAGGGTCGGAATCGACTGTGTAACTGAACAACAACGATATTTTACACTTCAGTATATTTGTATGCCATCTGCCCAATGTGGACACAGTACTTGGGGTAGTTGTCAGTAATTTGAAAACTATAATAGTAAGAGTAACAAAAATAAAACCACTAAACTACTCTGTTTTATATAACATATAAAATCTATTATATTTCATTATTTGTGAATATGGCAGCTAATTACACTGATAACTGTTACAGCCAATAAAAAAGGAGGGGATAACTGATTTGGTGACGTTTTAAGTCATTTCTCTAAGACCAAGCCTGAAAGAAATGATATCAGGAAGTAAATATACTTACTTGTATTTTAAGAACACGCACTGAATTAACCAGAGTCCCACAAGGATCAAGCCATTGATTTCACAGATAGAAAAGGCCCATTGCACCCGGCTAAAGTGATCAAAAAATGCATCTGGCAGGGGCGGATCCACCTCCTTGGGAGGCACTCGTTCATGGACAACCGAAATTGTCACTGTTGTTAAGAAAAAACAGCAAAATGCATAAAGGAAAGCAAACAGTGTCTTCCCCCACTCCATGGGGTACTGGGAACGCTCTGGCTCTGGTATGGAGATTTTAATCATTTCCTTCCTATAACCGTTTGGCATTCCGTTTGGTTTTACTTTGTCGCTGAAGCCATTTTCACTTGTGGGAGCCTCTGTACTGATGATCAAGTGCCCATTGGCATGCCCATTTTTGTGTGCCTCGATGTGGTGTTCCATTTTTAAAGTCTCTATCAGGTATAGAAGTCGCTGACCGTTGTCAGAAGATACACGTGACAAAGGGGGCTTCTCAAAATCCTCTTCTGTTAAATTGATCAAGTCCTGTCCATTGAAGAGTTTCAATGGTTCACAGTATTCTGGCATGGCATTTTCCATCAACCAATCTGCCACCTTCTTGGGTGACCAGAGCACAACTTCTTTCATGTCGTCAGAACGTTTGTATGTAATTTCAACAGTTACTTCAGACTGGACACTTGTCACACTTTCTCCAGAGCAGGAAGCCCTTATTTGGCTTGCTCATCCTGTCAAAATCAAAGGAGAAACCAGTTTTGAAGGTTGACATGTAACAGTTTCAAACCATGTGGCACAAATGGCAACGCTTGGTATGTAAAGTAAATGGTCACTTCATTTTGCATCTGCAGTTGATTTCTTAAAGAGAAGAACAAAGAGAAAGCATCAGTTAGCATATTATTAGTTGCAGAGCTGCCGTCAAGACCAATGCTTATAAGACAGTGGTGGCAAACCTATGGCATGCCTGCCAGAGAGGGCACTCAGAGACCTCTCTGTGGGTGGCCATGCCGTCGCCCCATCACAGTTTACCCCCACCCCTCTGCCCAGCAACCCAATGGGAGCACTTCTCCCCACCCCTATCTGGGGTAAGGTGGGCAGCTCAAATGCAGGCTTGAGGGTGCAGCATGGACGGCAGCCTGTTGAGTCTGTGGCGAAGGTAAGTTTGGGCACTCAGTCTCTAAAAGGTTTGCCATCCCTGTTATAAAAGGTGCACCTTATTTGGCCAACATTTTAATATTATCAAATGCAGCTGACTCCTTTTTTAAAATTACATAAATAATTAAAAAGCATTAATGGGGGCTCCAGCTATTCTGACTTTATGATATTTTGCTGACAGAGGTGAAGAACAAATTGATCCCTTCTACTCACACATCTCCTATGCTCATCTTTGAAAGAAATGCATTCATTCAGGACTGGCTATTGCACCACGCTATTGCACTGGTTATTGGATTGTGGTGGCTCAGTGGTTAAAAAGCTCACCTTGTTAGCTAGAAGGCCAGCAAGTCAAGTCCGGGGTACTGCATGACGGAACCAGTATCCGTCTCTGTCCCAGCTCCTGCCAACCTAGCAGATGAAAAGCAAGAAATTGCAAGTAGATAAATAGGAAAGATCTTGGTGACATGAAAGGAGTCTCATTCAGGTGTCCCCTGAGCGGAGTTTCTCCAGTAAAAATCCTTTCAACCCAGAATAATTTCTGACATGAAATTATTATTATTGCACAGTGTACATTAAATTCAACAATGCAAGATACTCCTCTGCACGGCAACATTTGTAGGAAACACAAGTCCTCCAGTTGACCCCAATCCTATTAAGGTGTGTGGTTCATCTTAGGCAGTTAATGTTTATATAAAACAAGGACAACTAGAGTCATGATAAAACATCTCAAGTGCAAATATGATTTTAGACATTCAGCTAAATTTAAAAAATTAAAAATACATACTTTTCACAGGAAGTTATACAGGGTAGTGAAAACTGTGAGAGATTGTGAGGAGCTCCAGAGGGATCTCTCGACACTGGGGGAGTGGGCAAAACAGTGGCAAATGAGTTTCAACATTAGTAAGTGCAGAGTGATGCATGTTAGGGCAAGGAACCCCAATTACATTTATAAACTGATGGGGTCTGAACTTTCTGCGACAAACCATGAAAGGGACCTTGGTGTCCTGGTGGACAGCTCAATGAAGATGTGAACCCAGTGTGCCTCAGCAGTGAAAAAAGCAAACTCAATGCTAGGGTTCATTAGGAAGGGTATAGAAAATAAGTCAGCAAGTGTCATTTTGCCTCTTTATAAATCTATGGTGAGGCCCCATCTGGAATACCTTGTACAGTTCTGGTCGCCATACCTCCAGAAGGATATTATGGAGCTGGAAAAAGTGCAGAGGAGGGCAACCAGAATGATTAGGTGACAGGAACACCTTCCTTACCATCTGAGGCTGCAACGGTTGGGCCTCTTCACTCTTGAACGACGACGTCTAAGAGGTGACCTGATTGAAGTTTATAAAATCATGCATGGTGTGGACAAAGTAGATAAGGAAAAACTGTTTTCCCTATCACATAACACTAGAACTAGGGGACACTCCATGAAACTTTTGGGTACTAGTTCTCAAACAAATAAGAGAAAGTACTTTTTCACCCAGAGGATTATTGGTCTATGGAACTCCCTGCCAGAAGAAGTGGTGACAGCTGTCAGTCTTGACAGCTTTAAGAAAGGATTAGACACGTTCATGGAGGACAAGAGTATCAATGGCTATAATTATGGATACTTAAGGACAACCTCCGGGTTGGAGAGATAGGCAGGATATCTCTCAACATCATTTCCAGGGAATCCTAAGCAGGTGAAGGCATCTCCTTGGGAATACCCTGAAGGAAATGGTGAGCCACTGTGTGAGACAGAATGCTTGACTGGATAGGCTGTAGCCTGTTCCAGCAAAGCTGTTCTTATGTTCTTAAGTTAAATGCAACTATTCCTTTCTGTTCTCTGGAAGCTAATGCAACCATTCCTTTTCCCTGAACCTCTTTTGATCTTAGTAGCTTCACATTTCTGTTCAAGGCTATATAGAAAGTACATGTGGTACCTCATACAATGATTTTAATCCGTTCCATGGGGCTCGTTGTTGTATGAAAAAATTGCTATATGATGCATGCATCGTTTAGTGATTTTCCCTAACCAGATGTTACCTATAGCGATTTTTCACTAAGCGGTTTTTCCCATCAAAAAATCATTGTACAATTTTTTCCATAGGAAAAATTGTTATGTGGGACACCATTCCCCCCTCATATCAAAGTATTTGCTCATATCAAAGTAAAAAATAACAAAAAACATAATTTAACGTATGAAGACTTCCTCTTTGGGAGGAAAAAAAGTTAGAAGCATGTTGCCAGCATATATCAAAACCTCAGCTACTAGAATATTGTTTAGCAAGGTCTTCCAGTAGATTGACATTCCAATAGATTGACAGTATCTCATTCTTAACTTCTCAGAGACATTCCATACCCATAAGAACATAAGAACAGCCTTGCTGGAACAGGCCACAGCCCATCCAGTCCAGCATTCTGTCTCACACAGTGGCTCACCATTTGCTTCAGGGTATTATTCCCAAGCAGTTGCCTTCACCTGCTTAGGATTCCCTGGAAATGGCATTGAGAGATATCCTGCCTATCTCTCCAACCTGGAGGTTGTCCTTAGGTATCCATAATTATAGCCATTGATACCCTTGTCCTCCATGAACTTGCCTAATCCTTTCTTGAAGTAGTCAAGACTGACAGCTGTCACCACTTCTTCTGGCAGGGAGCTCCATAGACTAGTGATCCTCTGGGTGAAAAAAGTACTTTCTCTTATTTGTTTGAGAACTAGCACCCAAAAGTTTCATGGAGTGCCCCCTAGTTCTAGTGTTATGCATTAGGGAAAACAGTTTTTCCTTATCTACTTTGTCCACAGCGTGGATGATTTTATAAACTTCAATCAGGTCACCTCTTAGACGCCGTCGTTCAAGAGTGAAGAGGCCCAACCGTTGCAGCCTCAGATGGTAAGGAAGGTGTTCCAGTCCCCTAATCATTCTGGTTGCCCTCCTCTGCACTTTTTCCAACTCCATAATACCCTCCTTGTTCCCTACGAATATATTCATACAGAAAGCCTTCATTCTAAAACTTCGGAGTTTCATTGAAACATCTTTTTTTTTTCTTAAGCAGACCCTAAAGTTGCAAGTAAACAAACTTCAGAACATTAAGAAGATTTGAAGGAGAAGAACTATTCCTAGGAGCAAACAGGAAGATATTTTCCAGCACGTAAACACACAAGTGTTTGAATTTTGTTTTGTTTTGTTTTGAGTTGGGGAGATTACACAGATTTTTTTAAAACAATCAATTGCATTTTCAAAGCTTTAGCCTTCCATCAATCCCTTTCCTCTTTCAGACAATATGCTAGATGAAAATAACAAATATGCTAAATGAAAACAAAAAGGACTTTTTAAGCGTTACTTTGCCAAACAATCTGAAGTACAGATCTCACCAACAATACAAACAGACTAGTGAATAGTCAGTGCTGACCTGCTAACAGAGGAGAAGTTTAATAGTTTTCAGGTATTCTGACAGAGCATCCTGTCCTTTTAAATTTTTGTGCAGCTGTTTGTGCAATCCAATTAGGTGAAAAGTAAAGCTGACCTGTAAACTATCAGATTAAGGTTGTCCATTTTCTCTTACTAGTTTTAAACTTATTATGAGGCAACAATAAACATCCTGCTTAATGGTGAATCTAAGGCTGTGGAAATAACTGTGTTTCAAGAGCTTCTTAAAATTCAAAGGCGGGAGGAACAAAAAAGCAATTAAACTTCCTTTCTAGAAACTGTGTGGAAATAGAACAGTGCTGTTCCTGAATAAATTTTCATGAGAACAGTTTCAAGGAAACTGAAACAAATAGACTTAATCAACTTTCCCCCCCAAAATTAAATGAATATGCAATAGTGCATTTTTATGCTATACTGTGTTTTAAGATAACATAAAAAACTAATATCTACTTCAATGTTGATATACGAAATAGAAGGTAACAGTTGTTCTTGATTAGAAAAATACACTTGTACATTGTCTGATAAGAGAATCTTCTTCTTCTTCTAATGCTGTGGCCTTTGATCTGCCTTCCGCATAGCAGTGTGACACCCGTACCACTGATCCAGCTCTGACAGTCACTTTCTGGTCCTGAGCTTTTTTGGCACGCAAAGTCTTCCTCAGCCCACGGTCAGTATTGATGAAGCTGCTGCCCTCCATCAAGATGGATTCAAGTGGGATTTAATCTACTTGGGGACCATCACCCTTCCCTGTGGACTTTGGCACCCAAGGCCATTAGACCTTAGGGTTGTCAAGTTAGTTAACCGCCACCTGATACTCGGCGCTGAGTTGCTGGCAGTATGGTCTACTCTATTACCATAGCAGGATAACCTGGCCAGACTGGGATACAAGAATTAGAAACTTGATATCAAAAGAAGATGCTCGGGAAGAGAAAAGAAGGCAGAAACAAAGAATGATTGTTTCAGTTTACATGCATTTAGGCTTATTAACAGTAGGCAGATGGGGTTTGTATGTGTAGCCCAACACTCCCAGAATTTTTCAGGATGTTTCATCTTCTGCTACTTTAGCCCACTGTATCTCAAGATTAGAAGCAACACCATCCAGCAGACTGTTTCCTTGTTGTAGGACACAAGAAGGGACATGTCAAAACCTCCACAGAAGAGCCGAGACCTGTGAGAGGGATTTTGAGGAAGGAAAAGGAGGTCGCTTTGAAAGACATTTTCCAGAAGACAGTTCTAAATGTGTAGAGAACAATGTGTTAAAGAGAGATGTTGTTTGAAGGAAAAGACTCCTGGAGGGTGGTGAATCTAGTAAAAGGTAAAGGTTTCCCTTGCTCGAAAGCCAGTCGTATCCGACTCTAGGGTGCAGTGCTCATCTCTGTTTCTAAGCCAAAGAGCCAGCGCTGTCTGCTTCTGCAGACATTTCCATGGTCATGTGGCAGGCATGACTAGACACCGGAGCGCACGGAACGCTGTTACCTTCCCACCGAAGTGGTCCTTATTTATCTACTTGCAATTTCTTGCTTTCGAACTGCTAGGTTGGCAGGAGCTGGGATGAAGACGGAAGCTCATTTCCGTCCTGCAGTACTCGGGAATCGAACTGCTGACCTTCCGCTTCCCAGTCAGCATTTTAGCGACTTGAGCCACTGCTCAATCTAGAAGAGCAAATATAAAGGGACTGGCATGTGTCACAACATCAGAGCCAGGACATGGAAGTAATATGACAAATAAAATTTAAAAAACAACAACACATGTGCTGGATCCAAAGAGCAAAGCAGAAGTCATTGCAAGAGTCAACCACAATTTTAATTAGTTGGCTTCTGAGTCATACTTAAAACATCAAACGTCATAGACTTTCAAAATATCCGCACTATCTTGATTTTTAAATGCGTTTGCATATCAGACACAGGCTACAGACTCAACTAAAACTCATCATGCGATTAGACACTGTGCTGTACGCATCTTTATGAATCAGCCATAACAGTAGAACAAAATGTATTCTGCATTCAATTGGGCAACAGCATTGACACTGGAATAGGAGCGGGAATGGGAAGATAAGAGAGTAGCCTTTTCTTGGTTATATTTTATTCTATGTTGTTTCATTTCTATCTCACCTTTGTGCCAATACACAGAGTCAAACAGCTTTCAAAATGATTAAATGAAAGAGAACTGAAAGAACGCAATTCAGTTATAATAAAAATGCGATTCAGCAAACCAAAATAACAAAAACACCACAATCAAAAACACTTTAAAGCAGGGGCGGCCAACGATTTCCTGTCACGGGCTGGACCCACCCCCAACACACAGCTGCGTGAGACTGGAGATGTGGTTTCTCCCTCCGCTTTGTTTCCGTGGTGCGGGTGCAACTGTGGCATTTTAGCTGCTTTTGCAGCCTCTGTCACTTCCCATGGTGGCAAGAGGGTGTGTGAAGCATTTTTGTTCCCTTTTTGTAATTTTTCGCTGCATTTTTGTACTTAATTAATTAATTTATTTAAATTTATATGCTGCCCTCCCCCCTCGCCCTAGGGTGGCTCTGGGCGGCTCACAACAAGCATGAAACATATAAAAATCATCCCATAAGATCATTAAAAAGACAACCCCGTAAAAACCCATTAAAAGACAGTTAAAAAGCCTACCCACCCCCATCAATACAAGAGAGGCGATTTATCTTAGAAGAGCCAACGGGTGGGGACCACTTCCCCATCAGCCCCCCACATTTGCCCTGCCAGCCAAGTTTTAAGCCCTTTCCTACTTCCAGGTTCCACAGTGGTAGACGCAACCACTGAGTTTTTTCGGCTGCTTTGGCAGCCTCCTCTGTTTCCCATGGTGGAGGGAGGGTGGAGGGAGCATTTTCACTCTGTTTTTGTAATTGTTCAGCCAATGGTGGGAACCTAGGCGCTACCGGAAGTGCGAAAATGCGGTGAAAAATTACCAAAACAGCAAAAATGCTCCGCACACAATCCCACCACCAAGGGAAGTGGTGGATGCTGCCAAAGCAGCCAAAAACCACCACATTTTCGCACATCCGGTGGTAGTGGGAGCTTCCGGCAGTGCCTGGGTCCCCACCATGGGCCGGATTAATTGTTGCTGTGGGCCAGATTAGGCCCATGGGCCATAGATTGGGAACCCCTGTTTTAAAGCATACTGAAAAAGAGGACACACACCCCCCCCCCCTCAAATTCTCAATAAAGGTGCATGTGGAAGCAGCTGAGAGAAAGGCATCCTAAAAAGATCTTAAAACCTGTGGAGGCTCATAGTCTGTGGTTTTGCAGAGCGATTTATGTTATTCATTTTTTGATATATCTCCTATTTTTAACATGAATAACCTGTATTATAATGGAAATGAGCTCAATCTGAAATCTATGAATATGCTGTATAATTATTAACTATTTGTGCATATCAAGTTCACCTGTGCATATTTTGTAGCAGTGCACTAGAGCTTCAACTTTGATATATTCTGGCAATAAGATTGTGCAGGCAGATATTATAAAGGACTTGTAAACTAATCTCTGCTTTAATAATGAGATTATACAATGTTTATTGGCTATATAGTATACCAGATATGAAGGTCTACGTGATGCCAACACTGCCCTTATTTGGGTAGGAAATTAATGGTTGCCCATCTCATACCTAAAATCTCAACTACAGTGGTACCTCGCTTAAAGAGCATAAAGTGTTCCATGAGATTGCTCTTTAAGCAAAACACCATAGTAAGTGACCAACTGTGACTTCTGGCAGAGGGGATTGTGAACCCCGATTTAGTTGTTAAATGAGGTTTTGGTTGTTTTTAGTTAAGCAAGGTGACCATTCAGAGAAAATTCTGCTCTTTAAGCGAGTTAGTCTCTAAGCGAGGCACTCTTTATGCAAGGTTTTACTGTATTTATATCTGAACTGCAAAACTGTACATTTGATTTTCTTTTGGTCATTGTTCTAAAGTTCTAAACTGTCTTTAAAATGAATGTTTGTTGTTGTCATTGCTGCTGCTGCTGTTATGTGCTGTCAAATCACCTCTGATTTATGGTAATCCTATAAATAAGGGATCTTTAAAACATCCTGCCCTCAACAGCCAAGCTCAGCTCTTGAAAACTCAAGTCTGCAGGTTCCTTTAGGTCAGTGGTTCCCAACATGGAGTTCATGCCCCATAGGGGCGCTACAATTCCCAGAAGTCTAGGTCAGCATATTGGCTGATCAGTGCTTTGGGGAACTGACTTAGACACCTGAGAATTGAAGTCCAAAAACCAAAGGTTGGAAAACATTGCTTTAGGGAGACAATCCATTTCAAGTTTGGTCTTCCTCCTTTCATTCTGTTACAAAATTTCCCAGTATTATTGTCTTTTCCAGAATCTTGCCTTCTTGTGGTGTATCCAAAGTAGGACAGCCTTGGTTTCATCATGTCTGCCTCTAGAGCAGTATTTCCCAACCTTTGGTTTTTGGACTTCAATTTCCAGAAGCCTAAGTCAATTCACCAAAGCACTGATCAGCCAATGGACTGACTTAGGCTTCTGGGAATTGAAGTCCCCCTGTGGGGCATGGGCCCAATGTTGGGAACCACTGCTCTAGAGAGAGTTCATGCTTGATTTGCTCTAGGATCCATTTGTTTGACTTTCTGGCAGTCCAGGCTATTTGCAAAGCTCTCCTCCAGCACTTATTTCAAAGTGCCTTTAAAGCCTCTTAATTCCGTGCTATGAGTTCTGTTAATGAATCACAAAGCCTAGAGATGTTTCAATAAAATTAGGAAGTAATATGGTCAGGAGAAATGTGGAACGAGAAACGTGGAGATAACAATACTGGAACACGCTGCAGCACTATAAGCCAATCTCTTTTTCTCATATGCTTGCAAAATCAGAACCCGTTCGTGTTTTTCCTTCCCCCAGTCCTCTGTATAGGCAGAATATTGAAGGTGATTTCGTAAACTGCTCCAAAAAGCATTGTTTTACAAAAACAAGGCCATTGGTGCCACACTTCTGCTTTGAGGGGAAGAAAGAAGATACAGTAATATGAAATTACGTCAATATGGTGTCCTGGAATCATACACACTTAATTAATGAGCCTGACATGTACTGAATTAATATTCAGCAACTGAGTCAACAGATCTATTAAATGGGACTAACAAGTGATTTAGGTCATGATCTCCTGCAAGCACCTGTCATTCTTATGAATGATGGTGTCAAAAGTAACCAAGAAATCGAATCTGCAGAAAAGTCTGCTGATTTAATAGTTTCACATGTCTATGACTACTATGCAACTAACACTGAAACTCCTTATTTTCAAATATAGTACTGTACACTATACATAGTCAAGTAGATAGAAACCTAATTGTGGTTACACTCATGAAAAAAATATAATTATAGTGACTATGTCACAGCTATTTAACTAAGGTAAAGGTCACCCTTGCTCGAAAGCCAGTCGTATCCGACTCTAGGGTTCAGTGCTCATCTCTGTTTCTAGCCGAAGAGCCAGCGCTGTCTGCGTTTGCAGACGTTTCTGTGGACATATGGCAGGCATGCCTAAACAAGTGCAAGGAACGCTGTTTACCTTCTCACTGAAATGGTACCTATTTATCTACTTGCAATTTCTTGCTTTCGAGCTGCTAAGTTGGCAGGAGCTGGGACAGAAACGGGGACACATTCCATCATGCAATACTTGGGGTTTGAACTGCTGACCTTCCACCTCCCAGTCAGCATCTTAACCACTTGAGCCACTGCAGAACACTAAACAGAACAATAAATAAACTATTTCCGAGATACAGATGGAGTCTGTCTCATTTGATATAATATGGATATAAACCTGTGTAATCAAAAATAGAAATAAAGAACAGGAACTGTTTAAGATCATTAAAAAAAGAAAGCTCCAATACTTTGGGCATATCATGAGGAATGATATAAAGTATGGACTGCTCCAACTCACTATTCAAAGAGCCTTTATTAAGCTATCACAAGAAAAGGGGAAACAATATTGGCAAGAAAAAGCATCTCCCATCCCTTCCTTTAAACTCTGCTCAATTTTTCTTTGCCATCGGCAACTACTTGGTTTAAGATGAGAACGAATATAAATATTTAAATGAGAATGAACTGCCTGTGTGGGTGAAAAGGAATGAAAGGGCATAGGCTGCTATTATGCCACTGGAAAATTCACGATTTCTGCAGCAAGCACTGAAAGGAAAAAGTCTAGAAGCAAAGGCCACCGTGACATTAACAGCAATGGTTGGAGATGGAAAGACCAAACACCATGTAAGGACTGTAAAAGGGCTACATAATTACCTGACACTGTTCACTGTTTAGGGACTAGGGAGGTGAAAACCAGATGTTCTTTTTAAAAAGTTCATGTTATACTGCAGCAGCTCTCATTTCTTCCCCTTAGGATTCAACTACATAGACACAACACTGGGGATTTAACGGATCAATCGATGGTCATCAAAGTTTAAGCTTGCATGTTCTAAAAAAACAGTTGCAACAACCGGTACCACAAAATGACAGAAATGCAGATTAACTGTGATTTTATCTGTCTAAGCAAAAGTCTTTTTTTTTTTTTCAGATTTATTAGAACAGGACTTTTCTCCAAAATCTCTCATTCATAGGGTCGCCAGAAGCCAGAAGCAACTTGACAGAACATTATAACAAATAGTTCTAAAAGGTATGTGAGTACATATATGTGCAAGGGAGAGTCTGGCCAGGTTAGCCTGCTATAGTAATAGAGCAGATCATACTGCCAGTGGCTCAACGCCGAGCATCAGGCAGCGGTTAAATAACCCAACAACCCTGAAGACTAGCGGCCTTGGCAAAGCCCATAGGGAAGGGTGATGGTCCCCAAGTGGATTAAATCCCACTTGAATCCATATTGATGGAGGGCAGCAGCTTCATCAAAACTGGCCTGGGGCTGAGGACTTTGCATGCCAAAAGGGCTCAGGACCAGAAAGCGACTCGTGGAGCTGGATCAGTGGTAGGGTGTCATGCTGCGATGCAGAAGGCAGATGAAAGGCCACAGCATTATATTCTCAGGACAGTCTTCATGGCTGATCACCATGATGATCGCCAATATTTGGAATTGGATATGGCACAAGAAGAAGATATGTGCAAGCAGGAAGTACAATGGAAAAGGTGCACACTTTACGCAACACACACCTTATGTAGGAACATAATGGATATAATCTCCAACAAACTGGAAAAACTTACATGTTGACTTTCCGAGAGGTAGCTTCATAAATCAGCATATAAATTAAACTACATGATTTATACTACAGAGTTAAACTACAGAATTCATTATCACAAAACACATTGAAGGTTGCAAAATTTACATAGCTTTAAAAGGTAAGCAGAGAATTATTCTAAGGCTGAATCTATAAACTACTACATTACATAAATTACAATGTTTGTTGTAATTTTTTACAATTATTACAAATTATATTCAGAATCAGGCAATATGCTTCAATAGATACCCAAGAACATGAATGAAACTCCTATTCCTCTCATGTTCAGCTTGTATGCTTTCCACAGGCAGCTTGACCACTGTGGGAACAGGATGCTGACCTCAAATGCTGGTCCGACCCAGCATTAATTATTCTTGTATTTTTACCACAGAACAGATAAACTGCTATAACTATATGCTCCCACTAAGTGCACTACTTACATGGAGAAATGAGATTTGAAAGAAGCTGTTATGTTTCCAGAATAGCAGCTGATATGAATGTTCTTATCAGTATTACATTAAAACTTCCAAAATCGATATAATAAACATCACAGCACCACAGAGAGAATCTGAAGACGGCCTCCTAGCTGTATTTGGCCATAGTTAGAACAGGATTTTTACCATATACTGTACTGTGAGTGCTATTTGTCATCCTGATTCATTTAATTCCTCAAGAGAACCAAGCATTTGATACAATTGTAATTTCGACAAGGATGCTTAAGAGTGATTATATGGCATCATCTCACTGTTCTGGGCTTTAGCAGAATCATCATATAATGTAAGTGCAGGATAATCTCCCAAGGCTAGATATCCAGCTGTTGAGTACAGAGGCTGGGAATTCAATTCCACACTGTGCTTCTAAAGAGTAGAGCCGCCCTGTGTGGACTTGAGAAAGGTGCACAGTCCCAGGAAGCCCCCAGAAGAAGGAAATGGTAAACTATGACGGTGGATGTGTTGGACCTAATGCTGTTTGGGACAATCACGAAAACCATGAAATCTTCAGTTGCTCCAGAGCAAGCACTGTCGGCATCTGCAGACGTTTCCATGGTCATGCAAGAGGCATGACTAAACACTGGAATGCAGTGAAGTGGTACCCATTTATCTCCTTGCAATTTCTTGCTTTCGAGCTGCTAGGTTGGCAGGAGCTGGGACAAGGACGGAAGCTCACTTTGCCGTGCAACACTTGAACTGCTGACCTTCCAGTCATCAAGTTCAGCATCTTAACCACTAAGCCACCACCACCCCCGAAAGTAAGGGTAAAGGTAAAGGTCACCGTTGCTCGAAAGCCAGTCGTATCCAACTCTAGGGTTCAGTGCTCATCTGTTTTATAGCTGAAGAGCCAACTCTGTCTACGTTTGCAGACGTTTCCGTGGTCATGTGACAGGCATGACTAGACACCGAAGTGCATGGAACGCTGTTTACCTTCCAACTGAAGTGGTCCCTATTTATCTACTTGCAATTTCTTGCTTTCAAACTGCTAGGTTGGCAGGAGCTGGGACATAGACAGGAGCTTATTCCATCCTGCAGTACTTGGGTTTTGAACAGTGTGCTATACTGATAGACATGTCTGACAGAATATGAGAGTGACCAATCCCTTCATCTATGTGAAGAGATGGGCCCTGGGATAGATAAGAGGATTCCCTCTGGTTCCTAGCAGTTCTAGTCCCTGGCACCCAAAAACTGCATTGGTCTGTCTTCGTGTTCCAGCCTGTGGTGGTGGTGGCTCTTTGCCCCTCCCACTGTTTTCCACTCTGTATCTGGCGTGTGTCTTCCAAAAAAGGAAAGATAATCAGACCAGGTCTTAATGCACCTTCCCTTCCCTTTTCAGTAGTTGACTTGAGTGGCTGCCACTCTTCATCTGCTGCCAGACGTCTGAGAACCAGGAACTTGACTTAGCACCCTAGAGTGCCCAATGAATGCCTTGGCACTAAAATTGGCATAAAAGAAAAAAATATTGTTTAAAAACAAAAACAAACAGGATGGAAAAACAAGGCTTGACTGGGTGACATACACTAAAAAGAAAAGGGCCAGTCAGGGATGGGAAGTAAAATCGCCGGGACAGCAAGCCAAATAAAAGCTGTAACAAAACCGTCAGTCTTACACAAAAATGCGTCCAGCTCTAAAAGAGCAAAAGCGTGGGACCTTGAACTGCCTTGCGGCTGGTTAATCAGGCTTGCATGCCAACCTTTCCCCTCTACCCTATGAAAACTATTCTCTTAGCCCTTTTGAATCCTTCTAAGAAAAAAGCTTCACCCAAGAGGAGAGAGAAAAGCTGCTTGGGAAGCAAAAAGGGCCAGAAGGATTTGAATCAGCATTTGTGCCATGCAGGCAGCAAAATGTACTGTGAATTTATGTTTGTAGTGGGGTACACAAAAAAAGCCTCCTCAAAGATTGTAGTATTTTTGAACTACAATTGGTGTATCCCGGGCAACAGCCACCTTGTGTTGCCGGCTAATCTTTCTCACACTAGGCCAAGTGAAAGGAACTACAGCATGAACTCACCAAAAGGTAGCTTCCTTTTGGCAGTTGCAAGTTTGGCCTAGACATGGAAGAAGAATCTGTTGTAGTAGAGGAGCAAATCTCAATTTTTATGGTGGTGTAGTTGTGCATCTTTCCATTCACACACATTCTTCAGAATTTTTTTATCGTGTCAGCGGTATACAAAGGTGCTTTCTGAGCTGAAAGGGTTTTTGCTGGAGGAACTCCGCTCGGGGACGCGCAAATGAGGCTTCTTTCTAACAGCATTATTTACAATACTCCAAAACACTCTGTTGCTCTTGTAATGAGATCCTGATTTGCCTCTGCCTTGTTTCCTCACTACCACCACCCCAGAGCCTCTCAGCATGCGTGCAAGAGTGAGAGAGACCAAAAATGTCAATTAACTTTTTTCAGTTTACATGCCCTCTCACCCAGCTACAGAACAATGGCGTGCCACATCCCTTCACCACACATTTTTGCTCCCTGAAATGTTCCTCGTCCTCATTTCTAGACAACACTTTTGTCCCTCAGCAAGCTTTCTTTTTTTAAAAGTGGCTCTACAGAATCACTACCTCCAAAATCACAAACATACATATCCCCTTCATCTCCTCTCCAATACTAGCAGTTGTAATTGAATGTGGTCAGGCAAGGATCTTCATGTTTTATACAGAAACGTGTGAACAGATGAACTTCATGTAATACTGGTGATCACATGGCCAAAAGCCAACATAAAATGACCTGATTCATCCAAAGGTCATAACTTTGCTATTCATCAAAAAAATGTACAGATGGCCGTGGGAAAGGGCCGGGCTGCATTGTGCTAAGCTTTACATTATGTAGGGTTAGGTTTAGGATTAGGGTTAGCCCCTGGTAATTGGATTGCACTTGGCCATACCAACAGCCCAACAAAATGAAAGATAAATAATAATGTAGTTGCCTTACTTGTCTGCAAAACACAGACACTCTAGACTTAATTAACATATTTTTAGTTTGTTGACATATTCCTTTACAAAGTAATGTATGCAATGTATGCAATTAGAATAAGGTTGTAACATGAGCAGAGCCATCTTGGAATTATGAAAACCTCTCTAGTTAAAAGTTGTTTACAGCTAACTTGCTGAGGAACACACCCAAAAGAGTCCTATCTGAAGTAAGCAGACATGTTTACCACTGAACATGTTAGAATCTACAAGTGAAACATTGTGCGAATGTTCATTCAGTTCAGTAATGCAACTTAAAAGCGAGATAGTTCAAGCCTTACTTTGTTATAATATTGATGCTTATGGCTTACAGTTTATGAAAACCCCAATCTCATGTATCCCATAACCATCACATAATCTCATGTACGCTGTACGCCATGATCATCACAATTATAATGAATTAAGGCATGACATATCTCGCTTTGCATGTAGTGAGTCGATCTCATTCGTTTGTTTCACCTTTTAAGTGAAATGAATGAACATTTGCATGATAGTCTAATTTTCCAAGTTTCACCTGTATGTGACAAGCAAAGAGAACAGGGTAAATGTATGTCATAGAACAGGCTAGTTGAATATGTAACATCAAGATATATGTGAAATGCCTACCACCCATGGGGGCCCATCTGAACTGAAAAACACATGTGCGAAACTTTGTGGAGAGTATAAAAGGCTGGCTGAATAATTAATGGAGGTCCTTGGATCTAAATATGGATATGAGACCATGCATATATGCATTATGATATACCATGATCATGTGTTATTGTGTTATGTTATGCTATGATTGAAAAGTTTAGATAAAATTCTATTTTTCCATTTCAAAACCTCTCTGGCTGATTTATTTACCTAAAAGCTGTTCATCTCTTGGAGAGTGGGAGTGACAACACCATTCAAATTCTTCACATGAGACTATTGATCAGTCAATGTGATTTTTGAAAGTGAAATATAATTGATGTCATTGGCCACTCAAAATAGATTTGCTGGTTAGCTCTCTGCAGACACTGGCAGCAAATTATTATTATTATTAAATTGTTTGTTGCAGCTACTGTTATGGTGTAGAGACTTTTACATGAGTTTTAGCCCGTGTTTTATTGGATTTGCTCTGGCTTTTACACTATCATCACTCTAATCTCCATAAAACTAATTTCATTACTTGCAGCTCCTTAGTGAATAAGGGGACTTGTTTGGCTTCATTCCGTGGGAAGGGTTGATTAGGAGGAATTGTGCCCCTGGCGCTAGACATTCCGTCATTCCAGGGTGGATCAGTACTTCTACACAATCACCTGCAGTGGTGACAGGCAACTCCCCTAGAACTACAGTAAAACACTTACTTACGAAAAAAAAGTCCGTTCTGTAGGCTTTTGCTTAAATCAAATTTTTTTTGTAACTTGAAACAAATCCATAGGAAAAATCATTTTTATGTAACTCAAAGCAAACCCATAGGAAAAATGAAATTTTTATGTAAATCGAAGCAAACCCATAGAGAAATGAATTTTTACGTAACTCAAGGCAAACCCATAGGAAAAAGAATCTTTATGTAACTCGAAGCAAACCCATAGGAAATTGTGTAAATCGGGGCATGGTTTTAGCATAAAATCATTATGTAAGTCGAATTTTATGTAACTCGAGGCATTTGTAAGTCGGGGGTTTACTGTATTAGGAAATAATTTGAATCCTTTATGATGGGGTGGACCATCATAATCAGTATGAATCTCAGTGAGTCTAAATTCTAGCAAATAATGTTATGTACGTAGAAAGCTTCTCCATACCGATCACACACACTGCTAAGCACAGAAAACTAGGTCCAGGGTATATCATGCTACACAAGAGGGGCTAGATATCATTTGGGACCGAACCAAGGTCATAATGATGAATACACCAAGAGCAAGGAGCTAAGGGTACTCCAAAATCACCTCCAAAACTCAGTCAACTCAGGAGGTAAAATACTATGCTTGGGGCCGTTGTGGTGCAGCGGTTAAACTGCAGTATTGCAGCCAAAATGTCTGACCTTGTGAGTTCAATCCTGATTTGGGCTCCAGGCCGACTCAGCCTTCCATCCTTCCAAGTTCAGTAAAATCAGTACCTAACACAGTAATAGTGAATCTTGGCACTCCAGGTGTTTTTGGACTTCAATTTCCAGAAGCCCAGGTCAGCACACCTGTTGATCAGCAGTTCTGGGAACTGAAGTTCCAGAATATCTGGAGTGCCAAGGCTCACCATCACTGACGTAGCATGTTGGGGGCAAAAGTGCTAATTACTTTGTGAACTGCTCAGAGAGTGCTGTGAGTACTATGAGGTGGTATATAAGTGTAATTGCTACTGATAGCAGGCCATGAGTTTGCAGCTGAAGATAGCATTGGAGGTGGGATGGATAGGAGAATGAGCTCCAATACTTCTTGAAGGAAATTTAGAAACACATTCCCCAACTTTTGGCCAACCAGCAGTATATATATGCCTATATGGCAGTAGGCCAGGATACCTGAGAGACCGCATCGTTCCGAGAGTGTCTGCCCATCCAACCAGAGAGGACCAGAGGGGCTCCCTAGTTGTGCCTTCAGCTAGAGGGACCCGCCTCTCTGGTACATGAAGAAGGGCCTTTTCCGTGTCCGCACCATCCCTCTTGAACCTCCTTCCAACAGAATTAAGGCTACAGACAGAACTGCTGCCCTTCAAGAAAAGTCTGAAAACCTGGCTGGCAGGACAGGTGTGGGGCCTTAATGGGAATACGGCTCCAGCCTGTTGGCTCATCCCCAGTTAGTACTTAGTTAATATCTCTCCCTTTGTGTTGTTGTACCCCACCCCCCATTCCCTTTTATTTCTTTTTATTCTTTTAATTGGGGTGGGGGTAGTAGGGTGGAGAAGTGAGAGGGCGATTTGGGATGTTAAAATCTGTTTTTACACATTTTTAACTGTTGTACGTCGCCCTGAGTTGGGTTCTCCTGATTGGGCGGCATATAAATTTAAATAAATAAATAAATAACAAATCAGTCCTGCATCCTCTGTCAGCAGTCTTCCTTTACCCTCATACCTTATCTACAGGTTTTGCCATATAGGTTTCAGCTAAGTTA
The DNA here is from genome assembly GCA_035047305.1 of Bradypodion pumilum. Lineage (NCBI taxonomy): Eukaryota > Metazoa > Chordata > Lepidosauria > Squamata > Chamaeleonidae > Bradypodion > Bradypodion pumilum. Next base: position 263,023,389 of record JAWDJD010000003.1, read on the forward strand.
GCCTATTACAGGTGAAACTAGGAAAATTAGAATATTGTGCAAATGTTCATTCAGTCCAGTAATGCAACTTAAAAGGTGAAACAAATATATGAGATAGATCCATTACATGCAAAGCGAGATAATTCAAGCCTTACTTTGTTATAATATTGATGCTTATGGCTTACAGCTTATGAAAACCCCAACCCCCCAATCTCATGTACCCCATAATCATCACATAATCTCATGTATGCTGTACACCATGATCATCACAATTATAATGAATTAAGGCATGACATATCTCGCTTTCCATGTAGTGAGTCTATCTCATATATTTGTTTCACCTTTTAAGTGGAATGAATGAACATTTGTACGATATTCTAATTTTCTGAGTTTCACCTGTATATTAAATCCACACATCCATGAACTATCTCTGCATATTATAACAATCATAATAATTTCAAGTCAGAATTTACTCTGGGTTGAAAGGATTTTTGCAGGAGAAACTCCACTCAGGAGACACCTGAATGAGGCTCCTTTCATGTCCCCCATGCAGCCCTCGGGTATCAAAACCCGCCCTCCAGTCTCCAAGCTCAGCGTCTTAACCATTAAGCCACCGGGGGAGCTGCATTTGTATATAATTCAGCTATACTCAAAGTGTAATGTCAGTTGTGTCCATAATATACAGTACAAAATATGAAGAAAAAATAGAACCTGAAGTTATGAATAGATGAAGCTACACTGACAATACAAGAGAGGATTCTACTCTCTTGAATTTCAAAAGTAGTTTGGCATGGGCTTGAGGGTGAGAGAGCGCTAGCACTGGAAAGGAGAGTATGTTTATTAGTATTTGTCACATGGATCATGGGCCAGGATCTAAAATTAATTTTGCTGCTTAAAATTGTATGATTTTTGTTCAATATTAACCAATAATTGTTTTTGTTGGCAAACAAATACTTCAACTTTGCTCATTATTTCCCTACTCTTGTGGTGCAGTACTGATTCAAAGGGTAAAACTGACATTGTGGGCAAGCTGAGATAAAAGTGGAGTTAGCACAAATGTTAATCATGGAGAAAGTAAACAAATGCAGAAGTGAAGAAACTTCATGACGACAACTAATGCTTCTAATTATATCCAAAATTCTCCTGTGAGTATTTGTGTGTGGCAACTGTAATTCTAATGAACTCAGTCAGAGAGCAACACAATCTATTCCCATCATTTTTTTAATTTAAAAACTGAGGTATTGTAGAGTAAAAACAGCAAAACATGTTTTATGTGAACCTGAAATGTTTGCCCAAACACCTATATCATTCAATTGCTGAAAACCTGTTGATTAGTGTATTAAATCACAAATAACCCCAATGAATCAATAGATAGTAAGCCCAATAAATCAAGAGAGATTTGGTAAATCAACTCCTCCATATATTTCAATGATTCAATGGGCCTACTCTAGTTGCAATAATATGCTATACAATAGGACTTCAACCACTATGTCGATTCCATGAAAAACAACCTACAGTTGTTGTGGACAACTATGATTGCTCATTCACCCACATTTGGAAATTGCATGATCTTTCAAGCCCATATTAATGAGCTATAGGTATAAAGTATCCCTCTCTTCATTATTCTCTTTTGTGTTACAAATGTGTTTAACATCAAGTGAATGGGTGGGGGGGGAGGCATGGTATGGAAAGGATAATTTCCCTCTAAAAAAGTACCTGCTGTCAGAAAACTCCCCACGGAAAATTCCTCTCAAGAGTGATTAACATTATTTAAATTACTTAGTGAACACAGGTACGATGGACTCAAAAGCTGTAGGCCATTTAAGGTACTGGGCTACTCTCTTTACAACACCTACACTAGATTTTAAGATGTTAAAAACACCAGGGTTCCTTCCTATAAACAATTGTGACACCTGTCATAATTGTAATATACAGTGAGTCACCAAGTTACTATTAAAGATGCACGCAAAAGATACAGCACAGTCCTAGGCAAAGGAACGAACAGAGATAAATGAAAAAAAACACTGACTGGGACAATTTAAGCAGAGATTACAGTGGACTCTGATACTGAAGATAACTACATTTTAGAAAACTGGAGAAACAAGAACAAGCAAAATAATGCAATGCTTTGAAACTGCCAACACATTGGACTCTGAAACCTGCCTGTTTTTGAGATTACTTCCACATGGGGATAGAAAGTACTCAATGAACAGCAAAAGTGGCAACAGCTAATTTATAAAGCCTGGTACTCTTAGAATTAATTATATTTCATCAAACTTGAACTGTGTTCTTATTCTGCCTTCCATTTTAGTTTTGGAAACCGTCAGCTCTATTTCTCCATTTCTAAGCATTCATTAAACACTTCTGTATATTAAATATATACAACAATTATTCTCATTTCAACTGAGAACATTTTGTTCTGTGTTCCTGAGGATCAGTTTTATGCATGCAAAAGACACGTCAGCACACTGACTTCACTGGTCTACATTTGAGAATGTTATTTCACGACTCTAACAGCTTCAACAAAAATGCTCTCTGCTGTCTTGTGTGTAGTCTCAAACACAGTCTATAATCTCTCTCCCCACCAACATCACTTCATCATAAACAGAAGATACATTTTAAAAAAACAGCAACCAAAAGCAGTGACATTACAAGACCGTAAATTACAGACGCACAGATAATGCTCTTCGAGAAAACATGCTCACCAAAATTAATAGCTTTTCCTCTAGCTGTAATTCTCAATGTCTTATGTAAAAACTACTCTAGCAGTTTTTATTAAAAGGAGGAGGAGAAATACAGGGAAATCCAGTTTATCTGGAGGAAAACTGTAATTTATGTGAGTGAAACTATGTCCAGTTAGAGAGAAATGTAAGCCTATCACTATCCAGGAATGCTAGATATGTTGTACTGCAATATGACCAGAGGAGCAAATGAAAATGGGCGTGTCAACAGAATTTAGATTTTATGGTACGTTGGGTGTGTGGTGTTCAACTAGCTCATTTTTCCAGAGTTTATGATTAAACTTTTAGGATTAAAATACTGTATTTTCTGGTGTATAAGACTACTTTTTAACCCTGAAAAATATGTGCCAAAGTCGGGGGTCGTCTTATAGGACAGGTACTTAACTGCAGCTTGTTTCCCCTTGCTTCATATGTCCGGCGCATATGGTGGGGGGTGCCGCGGCCGAGTCCCTGCTCTGTGCGGGGAGTATGAAGCAAGGGGAAGTAAGCTGCACACATCTTCCTGTACCTCGAGGAGGAGAACGTGAGCGTGGATTGGCTCTCCACCAGAACCTGCCCATTCGACTCGGAGGGGTGCGCGTCTTCGGGTTGAGTGTGGGTTAATTTTTATTTGGTGTGCATTGGAAGTATATTCCAAACTCTATATTTTAACTGGAAAAGTTGGGAGTCGTCTTATGCGCCCAGTCATCTTATACGCCGGAAAATACGGTACTTTCTCTCTCCTGAAATCCATAATCCCTCCCTTCACCAAACAAGAGGGTAGTCAATTTTCAGCCTTTATAACTTTGACTCTGTACATTAGAACAGCAAAACCATCTGGCAGTTTGAAATCCATTGCAAGTGGAAAATGTTTGTAGATGCTCAAATCACAAGCTATCACAAGATAATAAAATAGACAATTACTTGTAAAGCAATCTATATTTTGCTTGTAAAACAAAACTCAGCAGGATATCAAATGGCTGTTGCCACAAAAAGGGCACACTTAAATTAGGAACTGTAGAAAAGGGATACTATTTTCATCACATTGCCATGTCAACAACAGTTAATACCAAGAAGTATCAGATGACTAAAAGAAAGCAAAATACTACAAAGTTTAGGGGGATTCTATCTTCCAATACTGTCTACTTGTAAACAGACACCAATGGATACAATTCTAGTAGAATAATGGAACAACTAGCTGGATAGCTCATTGAGCTGCAGAACAAGGTATCAAAAGTTAAATTCCCTAGTCTAGTGTGTCTCTGGTAGAAGAAAATCTGTGTGGGTACAAGCAAGCTATATGTTCCCACAGAAAGCCCAGAAGAAGGGACTGAAAGAACCACTTGTGAGTACCATATACCAAGAAAATCCTGAAAAGGGTCACTATAAGTTAGAATTGACTTAACAGCACAGAACTATATCTTAATGGAAGTGGGGTTGTGGTAGCTCAGTGGTTAAGAAGCTCACCTTGTTAGCTGGAAGGCTGACAAGTCGGCAGTTTGAGAGCCGGGTACTGCATGATAGATTGAGCACCCGTCTCTGTCCCAGCTCCTGCCAACCTAGCAGTTCAAAAGCAAGAAATTGAAGGTAGATAAGATAAATAGGGACCACCACGGTGGGAAAAGATCTTGGGGACATGAAAGGAGCCTCATTCCTATTATTTATTTATTCAATTTATATATCACCCATTTGTCTTAAATGTCACTCTGGGTGATGAACACAAAAACATATAAAGCCCGCCTCCTACCTGGTAACTTAAAGTATATTACAACAGAAGGCAATACCAATCAACACAAAGAAATACCTCATACATAGCATATTCATTCGGGTGTCCCCTGAGCGGAGTTCCTCCAGCAAAAATCCTTTCAACCCAGAATAATTTCTGGCACAATATTATTATCTTAATCGAAGGGAGGGCATGTGTGCAAATCTTGCTGTGTAAAATTTACTTTGTCTACTTTGAAGAAAACCCCTCTAAGTTTTACAAAATTTATGTACATTTTTCCTTAAGTAAATTTATGTAAGTAAATTTACTTCCTTGCAAATGGACATAAGTCTGGAACCTTGAAAGTTATTCCATGCCATTAATCCTTTCGGCCAGTAAGACAGTGATATCTGCATACCTTAATGATGTTTTTTCCACCAAGTTTCATTCCTCCTACATCTTAATCTAATCCAGTTTTCTATATGATATGTTCTTTTTACAGACTGAATCTTATCTGACAGCTTTGCTTACATGAAATCTATCTGTCTCTCCATATTCTGTCCTAATAGTAACTTACTGTCCACAATACAGGTGATGCATCAGTACAATCAAGTGTTGAGGCAGCCACATTTCTTTCAGGATATTCCATAATTTCTAATGATCCACATCATTAAAGGCATGAGTGTAATGCCAGATCTTCTTCTGAACTTTTCTGGCATGCTCTAATAGCCAGTGGATATTTGCAATATGATCTCAAGTTTCTCTTCATTTTTGGAATCCAACTTGAACATCAGGCATTTCTTCCCCCTTATAATTTCTGCAGTGAGCAGGGGGTTGGACTCAATTGCTTCACAGGCCCCTTCCGACTCAATTCTTCTATGAGTCTGTGATTCGATAAGTAAACACTTTTGTTGCAGCACCTTTTGCATAATTTTGCTTGCATGGCAAATAAGAGCAAAGAACCTATAGTTACTGCTCTTCTTTGCATCTCATTTCTCAGGGACTGAAATTTATATTGAATGTTTCCAGTCTGTGGCCCATTGTCTTGTTTTCCATATCTGTTGGTATATCCTTGTTAGGATTTTGACCGATTCAATCTCTGTAGCTTGAAACAGTTCTATCAGTATTGCTTGTTATACCACCCATCTGGGTAATTTACCCAATCTGGGTGGTTTACAGAATTAAAATGTTTAACATAGAAACTGAACATAATACAGTACAAACCATCAAGTTTTGGATTTGAAAATAAGGGAAATTTTGTGGGCGGGGCCAAATTTGTAGGTGGGGCCAAATCTGTCCATGTGACTTGCTGTGCTGTAGTCACATGGCCATGAAATGTCTGCAAACACTTACAGCACTGGCTCTTTGGCTGTAAATGGAGCACTGCACCCTAGAGTTGGATACAACTGGCTTTTGAGCAAGGGAGACCTTTACTAAGCACTTGCATAAACAGGGCCAAACTTCACAGCAAATTTGAATACCAATCAGGGATTTGCTGTTATTAGGTAAAGGTAAAAGTTGTCCTTGCTTGAAAGCCAGTCATATCCAACTCAAGGGTTCAGTGCTCATCTCTGTTTCAAAGTTGAAGAGCCAGAGCGTGCGCACGCACACACACGCACACACACTACACAAGCTGGGAACTTGAGATGGTCAATTTCTGATTGCTGTTATATCAACATTAATGTAGATAAATCAACATACAAATACATTACAGAAGCTTCATTAACTGCTTTCATCCCAGCTACTTTGGGGTAGGGTGGGGTGGCGTCTCTGGGCATCCTCCCTCCCTCTCCCCACCGCACAGAGGAAACCCAGGAAAAAGGGCTTCCCCTCGCAAGGCGCTCGTCATCAACACCCCTCACCCAAATAATAAGACCCTTCTCTCCCCCCCCATCCTGCCTTTGATGGATCCTGAGGTACTCGTATGAGGCGCTTCCTGGGGGGGGGAGAGGGAGGGCTGGTTCTTCCCAGTGCCCCACCCCCTTCTGCCTCCTCCGCCTCCTCCCTGGTGTTCTGAATGGCAGGGGGGAAAAGAAAACTCTCGAGGAGACCCTCTTCCCCCCTCCTTCCACCAAAGAAGGGCCTCTTTCCCCCACCCAGACAAAAAAGAGAGAGTAAATGGCTGGGCGGAGGGGAGGTGCGTGGCCTGGTCTGTGCTGAAGCTGGCGGCGGATTCTGGGATTTGTAGTTGCAGCGGGGGAAGCAAAGCACAAAGGGGGCCCGAGGAACCCTTTCTTTCCCAAACGCTGTTTTTCCCCACACACACACACATCCTCCTTCCTTCCTAAGAGGTCTCTGGTTGGGAGGGTTTTTCCTTCTTCCCGCTCAGGGCAAAAGGAAGGGCCGTGACTTATTCATCCCAGGAAGGAAGGAAGGAAGGAAGGAAGGAAGGAAAGAAAGAAAGAAGGAAGGGGAGACTTCTTCCTCCTCCTCCTCTCCAGAGGAACTGCGTTACTTTCTCCCCCATCCCACTCCGGCATTATTCTTCCCTGCTCTGGCTGGGTAGGCTTGGCAGATCCCTCTCACTTTTCCTCTCCCCACAGCTCCACACAAGCCAGCCAGGGTGGAGGGCAAACTCCACCCCTGGGCTCAGGAAGGGGAAATACGGGAGATTATTCAAAAATACGTGATGGCGGGAAGAGGGTTAAATTACGGGGTTTTCCTGCCCAAATCGAGATACTTGACACCTATGGTAAAAACACAAACCCCACCAGAGATGGTGATATATGAGAAAGGAAAACACAGGTATATATGTAATTAAATGAGTTTCAAAAAGCTATAGTTTTTTCAACCAATTATTTTGCCATATGGAGGAGTGTGGTCCTTAGTTGTCTTTTAAATATATCCAGAGATGGGGCCTGACGCAACTCCATTGATAAGGCATTCCATAATATGGGTGCCACCACTGAAAAGGCCCTCCTCTTTGTCAAAGTCTTCCTCCTCATTCTGAGTGTCTGTACCTGAAGCTGTGTTGTTTGAAATGATCAAGTGACATAGGCAGACGTTCTCTGAGAGATACTCCAACAGATACTGTAACAAGGAATTAAACTTTGTAGGGCTTTATATGTCAACATTAACACCTTGTGCCTGATACTGAAAGGAACAAAGGGCCATGTGCCTGGACTGGGGAAAGGTACTGCAGGTAATCCATGAAGGGATTGATTAGTGTGGCTGTAATTTGTAGGGGAATGTGAAATTGATGGCTAAGTGGATAAATTGATGGGGTAGAGCAGAGGAATGAACATATTAAGTTAAAGAATTCCAGTGTTATAGCTTAGTTGGTATTCATGAGGTAGAATTCTCTTTTCTTGCTTCAATACATAACAGGCAGATCTTTTAAGAAAAGATAGTTTCTTACGTACTTTGCTTCTTGAAGTCACAGCAGTGTCACCCATCCTCTCAATTTTCTAATGTTATGCGTCTGAGTTGTCTCCTACCAAGGCAAAACATTTTATAACTGTAAGTTATAACATTCACTGAAACATTCTCATTTTTAACCCAAATAAATTCTGCAACCCTAATAAATACAATTTATTTGCGACCAAAACAGAAATACTCATAACAATAAGGATGTTTTAACAACTTGCAACAAAGAATGGACTGAGCATTGGTGGAAGATCTAGTTTGATCTATGCTTCTGTATACTCATTGTTGAAATTGCTGGTTACCCAGATTTTTAAAAATAACAGGGAGAATTAAAATTACTACCAAATTTCAACTACTTTAATAATTTTCACACAGCCTTCAATAAATTATTCAAGATCAAACTTACACAAAGAGGAAACCAACTTCGAAATGCTTGACAGATAAAGATAAAAGACAAATGGTGCAATTTCACAACAATTATTAAAGTTACACTTTTATATATATATATTTAAACAAATCAGAATGCATTGCACTGTTTTGGTAACACAGACCCTAACAGAATATGGTAAGACTTAAAACTAAACAGAAAAATCAAAACCTACTGTTGATTTTAACACTCCTTGCTTGGATTTGCAGTCATTATTTTTAAGCCAAAGAAATGTATTCGTTCAGTGACTGAGATACAGGGCTCTAGAGTATAACAAGACCAGCCCTACACATTTTAACAAGCTATACTGAAAGAATCTGACCAGCTTCCAAGAATAGAAACAGATAATGATTCAGTCTAAACACAACAGACGCATGCTGCTGCACAAGTAAAATGAGATATCCGAAACACAACATTTTGTCATGGGAAACTCAATGAAATTATAGCCATAGTGGTAATGAAACAGCCAAAGACAAGTTGCTAACCTCTCTGTTCTACTCCACAATATTATGTATGGACAGCACACCAAACTGGATAGGTGATATAGAAAGACAAGAAATAGTATACTAATATATATTTGGATATACTATTACGCTAAAAGGGTAGGTTACCTACCGTAAACATAGTTCTCCGAGTGGTCCTGTGAACATTCATACTAATGGGTTTCCCATCCGTGCCTGCATGGTGGTCAGGTCTTTCAAGCTTAGCTTTTGAAAGAAAGTGCTATCCCTGCATGCCTAGCGTCGGGGCCCTGCCCCGTTCCCTCAGTTCCATTTGCATAGCCGCTGAATGGGCGGTATCTACAATGAAAGAGGGGAGGTAGGGCAGGATGTATAAATGCTCACAGGACCACTTGGAGAACTATGGTAGGTAACCTGCCCTTCTCTTTCGTGGTCAGTGAGCATCCATACTAATGGGTGATTCCCAAGCCTGGCAGACGTCTTGAAGAGGGACACCTCGGGAGAAAGTGGCGGATGTTGATACGGCTCAAGTACAGTAGGCATGTGGAGCCATGGGAGGATCCTGATGTGCCATGCTATAAGTCAGAGCGATAGTCTCCGCAACCCACTTGGAAAGGCGTTGGGAGGAGAGACTTGCAGACCTTTGTTAGGGCCAGCGTGGCAGACTAACAGACGTTGAGATTTTCTAAAACTTCTAGTCCTGTCTAAATAAAAAGCCAATGCTCTTTTCACATCCAATGTGTGAAGCTTTCTTTCTAAGTCCGACGATGGGGACGGGAAGAAAGTAGGCAAAACAATAGGCTGCTGTAAATAAAAAGCCGAGACAACTTTAGGCAGAAATGAAAAGTCCTGGTGGGGAACCACTTTGTCAGCAAAGAATTTGATGAATGGTTTATCAGACCTGAGGGCTGAGAATTCACTAACCCTTCTGCCTGAGGTTATTGTCAACAAAAAGGCAGTTTTATAAGTGAGTAAGTGCAATGGCGTAGTGGCTATTGACTCAAATGGTTTGTCAATCAGTCTATCAAACACCAGGGAAAGAGACCACTGGGAAGTTGGTCTGCGTACATCGGGATAGGTGTTACCTAATCCCTTAAGGAATGTCTTAACTCTGAGTGAGAGGGCTGGTAGGCAATAACAGCAGCCAGGTAAACTTTGAGGGATGACACACAGAGAGACCCGACTGTTTCAAGTGCAGGAGGAACTGAAGTACAGTAGAGAGATATGGAGACACGGCAGTCTTACCAATCGACAGAGCGAATTGCTGAAATTTAGCCCATTTATAAGAGTAAACCTCCTTGGTGGAAGGTTTCGTGGGGTCATTAATAACAGCCATTAAACCAGGAGAATTCTCCAAGCTATCAAGCTAAGGGCTTCTAGGTCTGGATGGAAAACCTGTTGAGAACCCAAAGCAGGAGATCCAGGCGTTTGGGTAGCCTCTGATACTCCCAAATTATGTCCTTGAGCGTGGGGAACAGGTTTGTCTGGGCCACCAGGGGACTATCAGTATGGCGTCGACACTCAGGGATGCTAGAAGGAATACTACCCTGTGAAGTAATGGGATCGGAGGGAAGGCATTGATCATGCCTCCTGTCCAATCCAACATGAACATGTCACCTAGGGAGGTCTTGTCGAGTCCCACCCCGGACGTGAATAGAAGGTTTTCCTCAGCTTCGTTCTGAGAATTTACCTCAGAAAGCTTTCCTTTCTCTAAGCCAGTTCTCTCCCTGACTCTCTCTCTTATTTCTCTTCAGGTTCCTCTCTCTCCTCTAAAACACCCTCTCTCTTGAAACACCCTCTCTCTGCCTTTTTTATATGTAACCATCCCCCCTCCTGCCTTACCTCATTTACAAGAGCCAATCAGAAGAATAGACTGGAAGGTGACCATTCTGAACTTTTGCTTCACACAATGGATTTAGTTCTCTTACGTTCATGATAGGACAAAGGCCTCCATCTTTTTTGGGAACCTCAAAATAGTGGGAATAAAATCCCTTTCACTGTGATAGAGGGGAGACTTCCCTGATTGCGTCCTTGGTGCAGAGGGTATTGACCTCCTGTACCAGGACTAGAGTTGGCTGAGTCACTTTTATAAAGCCAAGAGGAGGGTATTGTGCAAATTCTATTGCATAACCATCCAAAGTAATTTTGAGCACCCAGGAGTCTGTGGTAACCAGTCAAGCAGCGGAAAAAATGGAACTGAGGGAACAGGGCGGGGCCCTGACACTAGGCATACAGGGCTAGCTTTCTTTTGAAAGCTAAGCATGGAAGAGCCAACCACTGCGCAGGCGCGGACGAGAAACCCATTAGTATAGATGCTCACAGACCACAAAGGAGAACCGTGTTTTTTATTGGCAACTGTGACTCTTTGAGTAATTATGGGCACCTGTGCCTGTGCAGATGCTCACCTGAAATACTCCGGAAATAAGTAATTCAGATGGGATATATTGCCTTTCTCTTCAACATACCTCATCCTGAATCTCATGGTGCTAGTCTGCTGCTGGCAGAGTAAAACAGCACTTAGAGGGGAGGGAGTCATATTATGTGAGTTCAAAAATGATCATTTCAAGAATCACAGTTATCAATGGAAACCTGGCGTTCTTCTCTTTGACTCACACAGAGAGGGAACTAACAGCTGTCTTAACAATCTGTGGAAAATCTCAAGTCAAGTCAAGACAGAGAAAAGTACCTTACCTTCAGCCATAAGAAATATTTGCTCTAGCCCAGGGTGGTCTGCAAACTTGGCTCTACAGATGTTCTTGGACTTCAATTACCAGAAGCCCAAGTCAGAGCTCCTGCTGATCAGCCAAGTTTGCAGACCTCTGTTCTAGCCTGAAAGTAAAAGCAGTCGTAGAAGATAAAGATGGAGGGCTGAGACCACATCACTGCTCTGCAGATGTCAGGCAGATGAATGTCTCAGAGAACAACTGAAGATATAGATGGCTCACACCTCCAGCACTAAATGGAGGGCCATTTCTATATCCGCTTTGGCCCTTTGGAACCTCCTGCCAACTGACCTCCACCTTCAACCACAATTGCTGGCCTTTAGAAGAGATTTAAATACATGGTTGGCCCAGCGGGTGTGGGGTTATGCTACTGGACCTCTCCCCCCCTGCCCCGCCCCGCTGGCTCATATGGTTATTTGTCAATTCTGCCATCTGGATTTTAGAATTTTAGATTTTAAGATTTTAGAGTTTTATAATGTTTTATCTATGTGTATCTGAACAACAACAACAAATCGTGTGTCAGTGTTTAGTGTTTTATGTTAGTGTTGTTTTCTGCATTGTAAGCCACCCAGAGTCGCCTCGGTGAGGGGGCTTTTAAATAAATAAACAAACAAATAAATAAATAAATAAATAAGGAGTTATGCGCCCTCCCCTCCCCCCCCCAAATCACTCACTGAATTTTCCCAAAACCAGGTAAGTGCTGGCCTAAGAATTTTGCATACATGAAAATGTCATGCCTTTAGGAAGAAAAGTAATGTTGGGGGGAAAGTGTGACACTATCATGTTGGAACTGAAGGTAAGGTAGATCATGTTTGAGTGCCCCAAGTTTCCTGGTGCCGCACGCCAAAATTATACCCACAAGGAAAACAGTTTTACAAGTGAGAAGGTGAAGGTCTGCAGTGGTTAATGGTCCAAACACTTAAGGGAGAAGCCATTGAGATAGTGGCAATTTAATGTCAGGGTAGATAATCTGTAAACAGTTGTGTTGGTGAAAAAGTAACTGGCTCTTAGTGATTAGCTACAATGACTAAAAGGCTGACTTTTAGGGATGAATGCATTAGGCCATTTTCCTTCAGATGAAGAAGAAAATGGAGTGACAGTATTAAGTGAAGGCGGACCATAACTCCTACCAAGGATGGTGAAAAAGGAGACAAATTTACACCATTTATAAAAATAAGTTCTTTTTATTTGGCAGCACTTTGATGGAACAGGCTTATGTGAACAGCAAAATATAGGCACTGGAGATCTCAGTTTCTGGGACAATGGATGGCATTTCTTCCAATGAAGAAAAAAGGAGTGCTGCTATTAGGTTTGAGGAGGAAGAACCATCTTTCTAGTTGTTGACCTGGTTTTCATGAGATGATCCATAATATCATCAGTTTTTGAATTAAACAGATCTTCCCCATCAAAGGGAAGATCTTCTATTTCAGATCAGTGCTGTCTGTGGTGGATATAACACAAAGCCAGGCATGGCAGCATAAAGCAACAAAGCTGGGTGCTAACTTTGAAGCACATTTGGCAACATGCAAAATTTATCTAATGAGTGCAGTGGTACCTCGCTTAGAGCATAATGCGTTCCATGGGGTTGCTCTTTAAATGTGTTTGCACCTTAAGCGAAACACCGTTGTAAGTGACCAATTGTGACTTCTGGTGGGGGGGATTGTGAACCCCGATTTAGTTGTTAAGCGAGTTTTTGGTTGGTTTTAGTTGTTAAGCGATTCGACCGTTCAGAGAAAATTCTGCTCTTTAAGCAAGTTAGTCTCTAAGCGAGATGCTCTTTATGTGAGGTTTGACTGTATCTAGTTTGTGAAACTCTTCCTGGAGAGAAAAAGCAATCACCAAATGGTCCTCAGGAAAGCAATGAAGAATAGTCTAGCTTCTCTCACCAGAATTGTTTTTATGCAGCTATAGTTGCTTGGTAGTTGGTGATTCACATCACTATGAAGGCAACAACAATCATAGATGACAACTATCCATAACTAGCCTGCATCCCTCCATGACCACTGCAGAGGAGTGGGGTTTCCATCTTTCTTTAGTTGCACTGCTTGTATTATTACAGAGTTTGGTTTTGGGTGGTGAAAAAAAGAAGTATGCTCTTCCTGGACACAAGTTCTCAATTTGTCTGGAAGCAGATGGCACTGATCAAGGTTGGGTCCAAAATTGTTAGATCAATGAAGAAAGGGTTGGCAAGAGATGAAGCAACACCAGTGTCAAGGATGGCTGATGGACCTGACTAAAGAGAGAAATGGCTCCTTTCCATTTAACTTTTTACAACTTTGCAAGGCCTTTGCAAACATCCTCACTAACATGCAAAACTGAGTTCTTCCTTACTCATTTATCATTTCAATTTTTTTTTAAAAAAATTTTTTTTATAGCTTTAAGGGAATAGATGTTTAACCCTGAGGTTAGTATTCTCAGAAATGTCTGCAACATTATGTAGCCTCTTGTCAAAGAGAAGCAACTGTTATCTTGCTTAGGCAAGTAAGGCATTGTGTAATACCTTTGAAAAAAGCAAGTCCATTTGTAAAGTAAATAACCATTAGACATAGTCACAAGAAACAATTTCTTCTTTCAAAATGAGTCATTCTAGTGCAAAATAATAATAATCAAAAGTCCATAATTTCCATGTCAACACTCATTGCCACAACAGCAGACAAATCCTTTCATAACTTTACATAGCATTTTATAATGAATCAATATACATCTTAGATAAGTGTTCTAGATTAGCATCAAACAGATTGGGAAGAGCACGATAAAAGCCATAATATGTCTGTATTTTAACAAAATTATTGTGCTTGTTAGAGTGCATTGTTATCTGATTATCATAAATGTGTATAAGCACACTTCTACTCACCATATGAAATCATCAACATTCCTTCTAAACATTCAGAAATAATTCTGAAAATGTTCCAAGACAATCTGAGGCTTAGAAAAATGTGTATTTCAATCCTCACCAGCCCTCCAGCTTTCTAGAATACTCACCCTGCCCATCACTTTGCACATCTGGCCAGCAACAGGGGAAACAGTGAGAGCAACACATGGAGTGTCATGCTTCCTTCTTATTGTTGCCCCCAGCATGTTGCTATATACTGCAGCAGGAAAACAGATATAATTGTATTTCTAGAGTTTACAAATCACAACACCCACTGTGCCAGTGTGATGAAGACAGATGAAGGGGACAGGGCACCTTTTGGTGCGTTCATTCTGCAGTTCCTTTCGCCTGACCGAGTGTGAGAAAGATTAGGCGGCAAGAGAAGGTTGCCATTACCACGATACGCCCGATTGTGGTTCAAAAATACCACAATCTTCGAGGAGGCATAGGCAAGGAGGGAAAGTGGGGATTTATCTCTAATTAAAATTTTAATCTGAGCAGGAAAGAAATTAAGGACGTGTAACATCTGCCTCTTCTTTGAGGGAGGATGTTACATGATCCTAAATCTCTCCTTCAAATCCAATTTCCTTTTCAATCAGCATTCTCAAGAAAGCCAGAAAAAGAGCCCCATCTCTGAAAAACAGATGCACAAAAATAGTCAGATTAACAATACAGTATCTCTGCTACTTGTAAATAGGTGGTACAGAATGTCTCCAAAAGGGATGGTAAAGCAAATGTTCTCCCTTTTCTATTAGCTCTTGATACTCCTGTAGCTGTTGCAGCAGCTGCTACTAGCTTTATAGCATGTCACAAACAGATGACAAGAGTAAACAGAGAACAAAGTTCAAGGTAGCAAAAGCCTATTAACTATTGCATACGCTGCTGTATTACAGAACACTTTAATAAGGCACACAAATGATGGCTGCAATAGGGTACTGAGCTACTAAATTTCTAAGACTAATACATTTTGAGTAAGAGCCTAAATTAGGCTGAGCAACTGAACCACTCAAACACGACGGAACGAACAACCGAATATCTCAACATGTATACAGAACGGAAAGTAGTTACTTTTCAAGGGAAGAAACATGTAGCCTGATGATGGGCTGTTTAAATTCAAAATAGGTAATGATTATGTTTGTTAAATGCTGGCTCTTTTCATCTCCATGTAAGTATGAAAAACAAACATGATGGGATAGCCTGCTATAAGCTCAATAATTATTATAAGATTTTAGCCAATATGAACCAAAAATAAATTAAGGCTACCAGTATATGAGACGTTCAGTGCAATGTAATGGACAGAGGGGACTGCAGTGGCTTAGTGGTTAAGACACTGAACTTGACGACTGGAAGGTCAGCAGTTTGAGACCCAGTGTAGATCCTTTGTCAGGGAGGAACAAACCAAAGCTTATGACTTGTCTTGCACTAAGAAAAAGGATTTAAACCATTGTTTATTTACATGGTAGTATAAGAAAATTGTTCAACTAAATAGAACTCAGCAGCGGCAGCTGCAACTCGTATCCAAGAATGCACATGCACACACACGCACACACACACACGCATGCGCACACACGCACACACACGAAACAGGAAAATGACCTTGGCGTGAATTTGTTTAAGGTGGATCTCAGCTTGCCATGAAGTGACTCACACATTATGATCTCGGGGCCATCTCCTGTGGCACACATGAAATGAGACATGCAGATTTCAACACCGGGACTGCAATGGACTGCCACAGCCTTCAGGATATTATCAAAATGCGCCTTCACAGCCAGTCCATCTGGCATGACCTCTTTCAGCTCCATGTCCGTTGAGAATCAGAAAGTGGTTCCTCCTCCACTCATTTCACCGTTGGGCCCAATATGATAGTTTCAAGTGGCATTTCCTCTACTGAGGGGACCATTACCCCACCTAAAAGGACTCATTCACCCATAGCTGTTGGCCCCTTTAGGGAGTCAGGTTATTTACCGCTGCCCAACACTCGCCACTGAGTCGCTAGCTGTTCTACTCCATTACCATAGCGGGATGTTCGACCAGACAGGCTTATAACATCTAATATAAACATATCCTAAATACAATAATTTTAACAAAACAAAAGAGTAAAGGGGTATTTACCATTATAATGTACTTCTCTCTCCCAGGTTAAATCTTCTTAGCCTCAAAATTTTTCATTCTACAAAAACACAAAAGGATAAGCAGTAGGCTCCAGCTGCTCTTTTCAATCATTCAGCTAAAAGTTTATAAATAAAAGCCTTTATTAAGCCATGAAATCTCAACTAAAACAAAAATACAAATGCATTCATGATTATTCATTTGCTAATTCTTGAATGTGATGAAAGTGCAAAAAAGGAACAACAACATTAATCACTTCATAAACCCACTATATTCACTCGGGAGTTGATGCCTGGCTTCCCAACCTGTGTGTCTTCTTCGTTGCTTCCTCTTTTACCCCATCAGGTGTCCTGATGCAAAATGTGCACGCACTATTGCTTACAGAGAGACAATGTCTATATAAGAGCATATGTATACTAAAAAAGAGAGAGGCTGAAGTGGTCCTAAATTGATCCGAAATTTAAGCAAAATACTGCTCATTCATCTTCACATCATTTCTTCTCCAAAGCATTTACAGTACATATAATATTAGTGAGGTCTTTAGGAAAGTGAAAGATTTGTTCCTTATGACGACATCTTTTTTGTTCCAACTCTACCCTGATCCTGATGCTCCAGACAAAGCCATTCTTTAACTAGAGAAGTATTTATGACACATATGATAAAGTTTAAGTGAACGATTTTGTCTTAAGGAACACCACTACTTTGTTTTATAATTATTATTCTACTGTATTTCTCCCTGTGAATAATAACTTGGAAATTTTTGCATAAACTTATTTTCTTTCAGCTCTCCACCCTCAAAGAAGACTGCAAACATAAATACCTATCAGTGTCAACTGGAAAATAACAGTGGCTACTGATATTGTGTGTAAGTAGGGGGTGGCCAAAGATGAGATGGCTAGATGGTATTGTAGATGCAAGATGGTATTGTAGACGCAATGGGCACAGAACTGGGAGGGCTGAGGAGGATGGTGGAGGACAGAGGCGCCTAGAGGACAATGGTCCAAAGGGTCGCAAAGAGTCGGAATCGACTGTGCGACTGAACAACAACAAAATTATTTCTGGCCTCAGAGTATAACTGATTAGTATGTCAGGGATCAGGGAGCATTTTTCATGTTACTCAACTTCTTCTTCAAGCACCATATCCGTTCCGAATATTGGCTATCATCATGGCAATAGTCTTCCTGTTTTTAACTCCTTGGAGCAATTCTTCCAAGGACATTCCACACCAGTCTCTCAGGTTCTTTAGCCACAAAGTCCAGCTATGTCCAGGGCCTCTCTTCCCAAGGATCTTCCCTTGCATAATGAGTTGGAGTACAGTAATTCCTTGCATAACAACCGCATCGGATAACATCATATTCGCATGTTGTGGGTTTTATGCACATGTGATGAATCGCATAACATCCAAAACCGCTAAAAAAAAATGGACGTTATCCGAGGCATTGGTATAGGAACCTCGGATAAAGTCCATTTTCGACTATTTTTTGGACTTTATGCGATGCATCTCCCCATAGGAACCGCATAACGTCCAAAATCTCATAGCAACCAACTCCGTGGAACAGAGTTTGGATGTTATCCGAGGTGCTACTGTATTCTATACTGCATGTCATTCCTCATGATATGCCCATGGTATTGGAGCTTTCTTTGTTTAATGGTCTTAAACAGTTCTTGTTCTTTATCAATCCGACATAACACTTCTATATTAGTCATATGGCCAACCCATGATATCCTTAGCAACCGTCTGTAGACCCACATTTCAAAAGCTTTGTTTTTCTTTTCAGATGCTTTAGTCAGTGTCCAAGTTTCGACTCCATATAGCAACAGTGGGAATATGTAACATCTCACTACAGTATGACTCAACAAAGGAAGGAAATGTTGGAAATGTTACTACTGTACACCCCTTCCTCAATGAGTAACAGAGACTCAAATGGGCAGCTACAAAAAACAAATTTAAAAAGATCTTTAAGTATAAGGATGTGCCATGAGAAACCAAGACAAAGATTATCTGTAACATGGGATTCCCAAACATTATGTATAAATGTAAGGACCAAAGTGTGAAGAAAGCTAGAAGGAAAAAATGCAAAAGGAAAATCTGAAACATTGAGTTGGGAAGAATGCTTTCAAAATACCTGAAATTTCAGAGACAAAAAAAGCATGCTAGACAAATCAAGTCTGAACTCTCACTAGAAGCTACAATAACTAAACTAAGCGTATCTGTGAGATGGCAAAACATACAGAGAAATGGCTAATGCTACAAATTGGAAGCAGTGAGGAAATAATAAGACTGAACATGAATTGGATTAATCAGTAAACAAAGCCATAACCTTTAATCTACAAAACCTGAGCAGGACTGTTAATGACAGAACGTTCAGATGTCATTAATTCATACAGTTGCCATAAGTATGAAGCAGCTTAATAAAAAGATATCATATCTACAAATGTTTCAATGTCATTTTGCTACAGCTTTTTTTAAAAAAATACATTTGAGAATTTGGTCCATTAAAGCTCAAAAGATCATACAGTTGGATAAACTCCCTATTTCTCAGTTTGTCAAATGACTTGTTGTTCTGTTGAGAACAGTACAAAGTGAACTTTTCATCACTTATACTGCTACAATTAGTCCATTGTTTTCATCTAATCATGCATCATTTCTGCTGTATAATGCAAGAACCCTGAGCTCATATTAACCTGCTATCCTCTGTATAAATGAGAATTCAAAAAAGAAAGCACTTTTATACAATTGTATAAAGGGCTGAGAGTTGAATTAAAACTCATTTTTGCTGCAAACTCTTTAAAATATTTGCCATTTTCAACTGATCAATATGACGCTACACTAGCTATTTAATGTACTGTACAGTATTTACATTTGTATATTCAATGCTTTAATTATCTGATTGCCGTATTAAATGTAATACATGCTGGCAAACAGAGTAAAAGTAACCAGATTAATCTGTCAAACAATCCTGATGAAATAAAATTAATTCTCACAGCAATGTTCACAGAAAATTAAGATAAAGAACCACAAAGATTATCTGTATTAGCAGCATTACGTCATGTTACTGGGGCCACATGACAGGCACTTCATATACACTATCATTTGCTAGGAATCTACAGCATGTGATATGTCGAAGGAAAATAAGGTCAGCATTTCCTTATTTAAAATGCAGTATTTTCAACCCTGAATGAAAATGTGATTAAAGATGTCACAGATAAATTCTAACCTGAGCTAAAACAACAAGAATTGGTTAAACAACTGTAGAAATAGAAGTATCTGCCTTGCCCTTGAAAATTGGAAGCAACAGTATTTCATTTTCATGGTTATCAAGAGAGAGAGAGCTTAATCCAATTTTATTAAACTTCCACGAGATAAAATTTCTCAAAAATGAGGGGACCAGTAAAAAAAAAAGGAAAATCCAAAGAGTAAAATCCTTTTAAAACAGTTGGTTACTGAAAAGACAATAAAAGAAACTCAGCTACAAAGTAGACTGCAGATCAGGGGAATTATCATAAAGTCTAGGAAAGCAAGGGGACAGCAAGTAAAACCAACCATGCTTTGAGAACGAAGCAAAAAGGCTTTCTTCAGTAGGAGGGTAAGAAGAAGCTTCTCTACAGCAAGGATGGCTATGGCAGCTCACCAGAATGTTAGTCCAGAAATAGTAGAGATTTGAAACAGTATTTGCACAGGCTCAGAATTTGTATGCATGGCCACAGACACCATGAAGAACAGTCTTTCATGTCGGTTTTATAGGGATTTATTTTTTTAGTAAAACATGCATTGAATTATTATTTTGCATCCCTTGCCATCTGAAAAACAACAACACTATATTATATTTAGCTGTAAACAAGGTATTATGCTATCTTAGCATTAAATTCCTGCATTCATACAACATATTCTTCACTTCTAGGAAAGATTCCAAAGTAGCTGGGGAAGGGGAATCCACTCTCCTGGCTGCAATCTGTCACTTTCCTCCAAAAAGCAATTCTACAAGAGACACTCACTTTTCACGCACCATGGAAGGATGTAGGGGAAAAAGTTCTGTAAATTCCAGTGTGGATTTAGGCCACAGGATTTGTTATTCAATTTTTGTGCAGTGTTTCGAATTCATTTTCTTCTTCATTCTAATTATATAATTATGTCCCATGTTTCTAAACCTTCTTTTTATTTTAGATCATACAAACGTGTGAGATGCAGTGGTTAGAGCCATGATACTCACTGGATGACCTCAGACCCAATCACTCTTCTAAAGCATGATTTTCCTCACAGGATAAATTTGATATATTCCATTGAGTTTTTATTATCATTCACATTGTTGTGTTCTCCCCCTCCCCTTCCATCTAATGAATATCCACTTTATAACAAACAGGTTTATGCCAATCAAGAATGATAGATTGATCATCAAATAATCCAACTGTCACAATCACAGGAGGCAGATTCAATCAAACAAATGTTTGCTAATTTCACAGTGAGAAGCCTTCTGGATGAAAGCAACAGATGGTAGGAAGAAAGGTGAAATCTGATTTTAGCAGATGTTGTGTTCTCCAAGTAACTAAATATGAAATTTCTTTATTATTCTCTTTACATTTTTTCCTTCCATCTTAGTATTATTATTGGGTTATTCTGATCTCTCTGATTTATGGTCTTCAATTACATCCGAATTGCCATTATACTAAATTATTAAGAAAAAATCTGTTTGTTGAATTATTTCTAGGAAACCTACTTGGTCTATACATGCACTATAAATAAAGGCTACTGGGGGCTACTAATTATATATGTTTCCTCTAAACAAAACATACCTTACAAATCATGGCATATAGATATTAAGGGGAAATTTGTTTTTTTCCCCATCTCATAAGTATCTTATTATCTCTGTTAATGCCTAGCACAATAGCCAAGCTATTGTGTTTGTAAGTACAAAAATGTTTATTTTTATGTCCATTGCTTTAATGTAAAAATGGAATTCTCTAATTGTGAGGAAATTCCTCAATTTATGAACTGTGATAAAGGTAAAGGTTTCCCTTGCTCGAAAGCCAGTAGTATCCGACTCTAGGGTTCAGTGCTCATCTCTGTTTCAAAGCCGAAGAGTCAGCGCTGTCTGCTTCTGCAGACATTTCCATGGTCATGTGGCAGGCATGACTAGACACCAAAGTGCACGGAATGCTATTTCCTTCCCACCAAAGTGGTCCCTATTTATCTAGTTGCAATTTCTTGCTTTCAAACTGCTACGTTGGCAGGAGCTGGGACAAAGACATGAGCTCATTCCGTCCTGCAGTACACGGGAATCAAACTACTGACCTTCCGCCACCCAGTCAGCGTCTTAGTCACTTGAGCCACAATATAATACTAGCTGAATGAAAATCTCCATTAGTGCAGTCGCACTGGGTTATATTGTTTGCCTAAGCTGCTGTGTGAGAAATTGTACAAACAGCTGCACAACCCTTTGCTCAACAAACACTGTCCTGGTTACTATCCTTGTACTAACGCTGAAAATTCACAACTGATAGTGCAACAATCATTGTGCAGCTAGCACAATGGCAGTACTGGATGCAGACCTTCATTTTAAAACTGTTATTCTACAATGCCAGTCCTCAAAATTTTCAAAGGGTACCTAGCGCAGAAGCTAATTCTCTTCCATCATGTTTACTGACAGTGACAGAATAGCCTATTTGGTTTTATCACAATGGCCAACACTTTTTCAATGCCAAAATCAGATATGAAACCAGTTGTCGAAACCTTTTGACATGCATTATGCTAGTAATTTTTACAGTAATCCTGTATAGAATTCCTGTATCATCCCAGTAGTGGAAAAGGTGACAGGATGGACAGATATGCTGCAGGGAAATATAATAACAACAAAGACGCATCTTTCTGGCTAGAGATTACTGTTATCTGTCATTAGCAGTCAAACGCTGCTGTCACTGGCAGACAGATACTACAAGTAAAACTCGGAAAATTAGAATATCATGTAAATGTTCATTCAGTTCAGTAATGCAACTTAAAAGGTGAAACAGATATATGAGATAGACTCATTACATGCAAAGCGAGATAGTTCAAGCCTTACTTTGTTATAATATTGATGCTTAAGGCTTACAGTTTATGAAAACCCCAACCCCCCCATCTCATGTACCCCATAATCATCATATAATCTCATGCACGCTGTACGCAATGATCATCACAATTATAATGAAATAAGGCATGACATATTTTGCTTTGCATGTAGTGAGTCTATCACATATATTATATTTGTTTCACCTTTTAAGTGAAGTGAATGAACATTTGCACGATATTCCAATTTTCCGAGTTTCACCTGAGTCAGGCTTCCCTGAGTGGGTGGCGTATAAATGTGAAAATTAAATTAAATTTAAAAAATTATACTGAATGGTAGATAGTCAGATTTTGTGCAATATGGTACAAGTTTAAGCACACACATTAACTACAATTTTTATTCTAATGTTGACTGAAAAAAAGGTTTAAAGAACTAAAAAGGTCATGCTGTTCATAACATTTTTCGAGATCCAGCTAAGAACTTTGTTTCCACAGGTGTACCATATTGATGCCTTTTCTATTTCCACACCTGTTAACTACAAATTAGAATTATAAGACAGCAAACAGAATGCTTGATTGATATGAAACAACTCACGTTCAAACTGTATCCTTAACTCAGTTTCATTAAATAATATCTATTCAGGTTATTATGGAAATTAGTATGTCATTTTCAAACCAAAACTCTGTGACAACCACTTTAAATGTACAGTATTAACTTGAATCCACACATTCATCAGCAATAACTGCAGAGTAAAGCTATAGCTCTCTACTTCTCTATGCAGTTCTAATGTGTCTGACTCTTCTTTCAATTTTTTTACTCTGGGAGACTGAGACAGATCAATGGCTGCATAACCTCTAAATCAGAGAAATTTGAAAACTAAAAAGTACTTAAAATAGAACGCCAGTTTCAAACAGATTCCAATAATTCTTTCTGGTATAAAGAAGGGGAACAAGGCTAACATAAATGTTGAAAATCTGAAAGCACTACTAACAGAATTATTCAATTACTAGTAATGACCTATGGTCCTAAAAGAAAGAAAGAAACCTCACCGCTAATTTCCTGCCATCTGAAACCAGAATTTGACAAATAGGCTTAATTATTTTGCCTTGTAAATTCTAAACAACACCCTGTTTGGCACAATACATTTATTCTTATTGATATTTTGTCCAATGTTTTAGGTGTAATTATACCTCTTCTTGCTCTACATAAGTAATGAGTTGTCAGGGATAGGAGAATATGGCCACATTCCAATTGGGAGCCTGTATGGAAAGAAACTCTGTCACCACTCCTCATTATACAGTGCCTGTATAGCTACAACTGTACACTCACCTCTGTCTACAGAGTACTATGGAAGGCTGGGAGGATAAGAACATTATTTTGAAGGATCTCCAAGCCTTCTGGCCAGAGGGGACATTAAAGATGTGGGGACTGTGGATCAAGGAAATGGAGTCACCAACACCTAAATTTGCTAACAAGTTTCTTCCATGGAAAGTAAACATGACACTGGAAGTGACATTTTACACTGAAAAGAATCTTGGTGCATAATCGAATGTCTGTTCTCAACAAATCCCACTGAGTTCATTGATGTTTCCTCCAAATAAACACACAAGTATTCACCTGTATCCAAGGGGTGTTCTAAGGCAGGGGTGGCCAACCTTTTTCTGTCACGGGCCTGACCACGCCCTCAGACAGTGTCGCTGGCCAGACCATGCCCCCCGGAAGTAGAAGCAGGTCATGTACGGCTGACATAAATGTGCCCACCTCTGTGTTTACACCAGCCGCAGGCACGTTTGCGCATGCATGGGCACATTTAACAGATGACTTAAACTACTTCCACTCCCGGGAGCGGCGGAGGCAGCAATGGGCCAGATGGGATGGTGTCGGGGGCTAGGGCCGACCTACGGGCCGCAGGTTGTGAACCCCTGTTCTAAGACCTTCAGTGGATACATGAAACCTTGGGAAACAGCAAATTTTTATTTTACACTCATGCCTGAGTCATAGAAGATGGGAAGGGGCTTCAAATGCCTCCATCATTCTACATGAGAGCTACCAAATGTTTGCCTCCGTTGTAAAGATTACATTACAGATACTGACCTCTAGTGGCCAGCTCTGGTACTGTGCTCTGTCATAAATCTTGCTTCCCTAGCCTTCATTTTCTTAAAAATCCTTTGTCTGTGTCTCTTCTAAACAAGCCTGGGCAAGTCTAAAGCTCAAAAGCACTTGCATAGCTTCACTCAGATGGGAGGAGGGAAGAGAACAATGTATGTCCCAGATGGGAGGAGGGAAGGAGTACGAGGTTAATGAACTCCAGCTGAAATATTCACCCCCCACCTGATGGGAGGGAGGAGGAGTACAATGTATGTATACCTGATGGGAGGGGGAAGGAGTACAATATATGTATAGGACAGGAAGACATACATTAGTATGACTTCACCCTAACATCCTAAAGATGGGAAAGCCCCCAGTCCACAGGACTATAAAAGCACAAGTCTAACAGCCAGTCGTTGGCTAGCCTTTATTTTTGGGCTGCCCTATTCTTAAGAATACGTACCCTGATTTTCTAGGCAGAATCTTTGACAGGGAAAGATTTGTGTCAGAAGGAGCGTGTGCATGCTGGATTTAAAAGGGCAGTAACAACCTTAAAGATCAACCCAGCCTCTCTAACACTTGATCTCCTGACCAGGCTTTAAGACATGCTCCAGAAATATATAGGTATTTGAGGAATTTTTATTGAATATTTTTAGACCCACAGACAACCGAAACCGTAGATACTGAGCACCTGGATATGGGTAGAGAGTGTATATATGTTAATGCACATACTGCTACTATGTTAAACAAATCACAACTTTTTATGTTCATTAGAGTGGAAGCTGCTCCAGAAGCTCAAACAAATTTGGGAATTAATTTGTCAGATAGGTACATACAGTGGTGGGCTCCAAAAAAATTTGCTACCACACTGTAGCCATGGTATGGTGGGCGTGGCCAGGGGTAAAACCCTGTGTTGCACCTGAATTAGGACTACAGTGGACCCTCGATTAACGACACATTCAAATAGCATCATTTTCGATTAACGACGCTACGACGCTCCCAATATGATTGTTCAAATAACGTTATTCGAATAACAACGGTACTTTTTCCCGTCATTATTTGAATAACAACGTCGTTATTCGATTAATGACGGTATTTTTACCGTCATTATTCAAATAACGACTTTTTGTCATTATTCGAACAACGACGTTATTCGAATAGCGATGCTACTTGGAGAACCAAGTAACGTCGTTATTCGAGGGTCTACTGTACTTTATTTCAAAACTTGGATGGGCTGGGCCAGCCAGAATTTCTGCTACCAGTTCTCGCGAACTGGTGCGAACCTGATGTCCACCACTGGGTACATACAGTATCTCTCTCTCCAAAGAGTCCAAAATATAAGCAGGTGGACTGATGAATGTTAACAGATGAGAAGCATATCTTTTGTATAATTAAAATATCTTAACTACCATTAATTGCTTTTAATTGTCCATTAGAGACCAAACCACCCCCAAACAGTTAGCTCTACAACAGTGATAGCTTGAAACAGTACACTGTTCTTGGGGGGAAATCTCTTCCAGCTACTATGAGGATTGCAATTAGGGGCAGAGGGGAATAGCATATGATCCCACAATCTCTGCTTCTCAAAAAGTCCTAGCACTGATTTTGCAGGCCCTATGGTTTCATTGCACAACTGTAAAGCATGCTGAAAATATAACAATAAACATCTGAATAATTTTTTCTGAAAATTATCCAAAAATTCAAACTGAAAAAGGAAAAGCAATAATGTTTGAATTTCCAGGGCACTAGAGACAACCATTACCAACAGATCAGAATGTGTTCTATTGTTAGCTTTTATCTTAGCTTATAAAACAAGATTTATTTTAATACTCGAAGAGGTATGGCAACCTTGTGTTTCCGGTTAATTTTTCTCACACTAGGTCAGTGAAAGGAACTGCAGAATGAACTCACCAAAAGGTGGCTTCATTTTGGCAGTTTCACGTCTGGCCTAGACACGGAAGAAGCAGCACAGGAATAATTCACACATGTAGTAAGCAGCAATCCAGTATTAAAGACTACGAGAAAACAGCATTTTTCATATGCATATCCCAAGGCCTAGTTCCATTGCATTGGTTGGATACATCTTTTAATGTGCATAAAAATGAATATCATAACCAAGGACCCCATTAGTCTACATACCCCATTTAACTACATACCAACAAAGCAGTATATCAACAATGCACATTCCACAATGGAAATTCTAGTCATACCATAACATCAAAATAAGCCAAGATCTCCATATTCAAAGCAGCCACTAGTCTGTGAGTACATACTTTGTTCAAATCAGTTAAAATAGTTAAAGTATAGGTCAAGGCATACTATTATAACTGAAGTGCAACTGTTGGGTGGATGATTATGTGTGACAAGGAGGGGAAGCAAAGGGCTTGAAACTCTGGAATGTTCCCAAAGAGTTTCTATGCAAGCACAGAGGAACCCATATGTGGGAATCATAAAGACCAGGAAGAAGAACATGAAAACAAGTCAAATGCAACAATAGGGAATAATTTGTAATATGGGGATTAATCCTCCTCTTCTAAACTTTAGATTTACATCTTAAATTTAGCTCCTTAGATCTGCAGCTTCATTGCGATTTACACATCCTATACAGTAACTTTTTCTTGTGCATTTCACAAGGTATAATTACTGTCAGAAGAGAAACCCTGTAAATGCACAGAGAGGGGAAAATATCAGGATCTAGTCGCATAAGAGTTGAGCCACTTCTTCTGCGATGTGGAAGGCAGATGAAAGGCCACGGCATTATATTCATAGGACAGTCTTCATGACTGATCGCCAATATTCGGAATCAGATACAGCACAAGAAGAAGAAGCCGTATAAGAGTTCAGCCACTGCATTAATGTTATTGAAGTAGAATCTACAAGCAATGTCTGCAAAGGAAGGCATCTTGACTAATAAATTTTAAAATCCAAATATATTAGTGTGATACCTTTTACAATGTCAACAAAATGGTGTGCAATCCATCAGGCATTGCACCACAAACAGAAGGAAATGAGATGAGGGGGGGAAATAGGATATATTTTAAAAATTTTGTCCTCGAGATTTTAATATCTAATAATCTTAAATTTGAAGGCTAAAATTCAGTTAAGTTTATGTTTGTAACAATGGAAGATGATAACTCTTCTCAAATTTTGATGTCAGCCAGGAGAGTGATTGTTTCCTGCAGGGGTAAGTCAGATGAGAGATACAGTACCTGCACATACTTGAACATTTTAGAAAGAGATGTTATTGAATATTTGCTATTTCTCATTCTTCACTGGAACTGGGACAATATAGAGACGTAAAGTCTTTTAAAATCTATTTTTCTTTTGCTTACTTTTTCTCTTTGCTTGTTTACACTAATAAAGGTATCACCCTTTAATTAGAGTCTGTAGTAATATAACAGAGCACCTATTAGTATAAGATAAAGTATATTCTTCTCTTTGATAAGGTAATGAACAATTACAGGCAGGAGCACATGACTGTTTCAGCAGGATTCTAGTGCTTCTGCCAGTGGTGTCAGAACCAACTGCCACACCACACACACACACCTGCAATCCTCTGTATTGCCAAAATTTTGCTCCAGTGGATTTCCCAACTTTCCAAAGCACATATTAGGCCAGATGGTTGAGTTCCCACAAAGAGAGAAAGGACAATAGTACTGAAGTCAGCAGAAACAGACTAATGAATTCCATGACAAGGATCAATAAATTTTTTGAAAAAGAGCATCTGCCAAGACAAAGAACTTCTGTCTCAAAACTATCCTTAGGTTCAGACAATCCAACTACAGCACAGAAATATTTTTTTTATTTCAATCTCTCTATTTATGGAAGAGTGCAAAGCTATTCAAACTAAATGACAACCTGAGGTCTCCATTCATTACCACACCCATTTAAAATATACATGGGAGGGGAGGGATTCCAAAAATGATGAAGTTGCATGTGCAAGATGAAATAAATATAAAGTAGCAATTTGTTTTTTGAATTTTCCCATGTATGTATTTTTAAAGAGGTGTGCAAACGAATTGAGACCTCAGGTTGTCGTTTAGTTCACATAGCTTTGCACTCTTCTTTATCTTGATGCAATCATTGAATTCTGTTTTAATACTAACATAATGTAATAGAAGCCAGCATGTTCTACATGAAACACAATGGTGCAGTGTTTCCCAACCCTGGATCCCCAGATGTTCTTAGACTACAGCTCCCAGAAGTCTTCACCAGTACAGACAATGGTGGGGGCTTCTGGGAGAATTAGCAACCCAAGGTTAGGTTGGCCTGCTTTAGTGATTTTACATCAGCAACATTCAACACATACTGAAGTTCCATGTGCACAGGCAACCCTGAAGTGATCATTTCTTTTCAAAGATACTAGGAGACTGCTGTTCATGTAAGCCTTAGGATCATTCTCTTCATGTATAAAAGGTGTTGTGGTAGCAAAACATGAAGTACTGCCCCATTTAGAAAGAACAGATAAGTGAAAGAGCCAATAAATTTAACCTCAAAGAGCAACGGTCAACTAATTCATTGATGCTACCTCATCCAATCAATACATAATAATTGCATACTGTCAAGTCAAATCCCATTCATGGTGACTGTCCAGGGTTTCTGTGTAGAGAATACACAGATGTGGTTTACCATTCCCTTTTTCTGGGAGCACCCAGGGATTGTGCAGCTTGCCCATGACTACACAAGCTGGCTCTTCTCCCTGGAGGCACAGTTAGAAATCGAACTCCCAGTCTCTGGCTGTACAGCCAGTACACTTAAACCACTGAGTTGTCCATCAGGCCAATCAATATATACACTCACTTAATTAAATATGCCAACCGAACAAAAAATGCTCAAATATCTTAATAAAAATTCTAGGTTGGGTAAAAATGCATTTGTGTATACAGCATGAGAATACTAGAAAAACAGCACGCTAGGAAAAAAAGCTTCATTATCTCAATAACAAACAGGCATTCACAAGCAGCCCAAAACACTGCTAGCAGAGTTCAACACAAGAGACATTATAGACTTATTGGAAGATGCGGTGCAGGGGGGAAGATACAACACAGAAATCCAAAGTTGATGGCCTTCATTACAGATCTATTCCATTTACTGTTTAAACGAATGAATAACAACATTGGATATTTGTTTTCTATCTCACAATGGACTCCATACTAAAGTGAATTTACAGTATAACAGCAGTTTTATGACGTACAGTGGAACCTCATATAACAAAAATAATTGGTTCCACAAGGCACTTCGTTATACGATTTTTTCGTTGTACGATGCATGCATACTACAATAAAAATCCCGATGGGATGCAACGTACAATGGAAATCTCTATGGGAAAAATTGTACAGCAATAATCTCTATGGGAGAAATCATACAAATATTTGTTGTACAATGCATCCCATAGAGATTTCCATTGTATGATGCAACATTTTTTTCAATTTATGTTCGTTGTACGGTTTTTTTTCGTTGTATGATGTATTCGTTATACGAGGTTCCATTGTACTTTATAGTAAAACCCCGGATAACGCTAAAACTTGGTTCCACGAGTCTTAGCATTATCCGATTTTTAACATTATGTGATATATTTATCACACAACGTTTAAAAAAAGCCGCCATCCTTTGGGGGAAGCCGGGGGTAAGTGTGCTCACCTGCCTTCCCACAAAGGAAGGCGCAGACGAGAGGCTCTGATCCCCGGCTCACCTTGGGAGAAAGCGTGCGGGCGCGCCCACCCGCTTTCTCCCAAGGCAAGCCCAAGATCAGACACTATGATCCCTGGCTTGCCCTGGAAGAAAGTGTGCGGGCGCTCCCACCCGCTTTCTCCCAAGGCAAGCCCAGGATCGGACGCTGTGATCCCCAGGTTTGCCTTGGGGGAAACCGCATGGGCACGCTCACACGCTTTCTCCCAAGGCAAGCTCAGGATCGGATGCTGTAATCTGGTGTTCAAACAGCAAATGCCCATAGCTTGCTATAGTCTCATAGATCATCCACTTCTGATATCTTAGTAACAACCCACAATAATTACATCCACAATACAGCAATTAAAAAAATCATCTTTTCTAATTTAAATCTGTTTTCAAGAAACTGTTCAAGTGCTCCTTGCTCAGATTCTTGCATCTGACTCCTCTTTTTTATGCAGTCAAAAATTTTATGGGGTACACAGAAAGAGCCTCCTCAAAGACTGTGGTATTTTTGACCCACAATCAGGCATACCCTCGTAATGGCAACCTTGTGTTGCTAGCTAATCTTTCTCACACTCGCTCAGTGCCTGGACAATGAAAAGATACATGATAATAACACAATGGCAAGTCTTAAAAGCATAGCCCAATTCACTTTTTCGTTACTACACAATATCATTATCATCTCTCAGAGCATTTAGAAGGTTTATTACCCTTTACTCCATTTCGAAAAACATAATAGGAACATATAGCTGAAACTATTAGAATACAACTGAGCCTGTAATCATATTCTATGTTCTGTGTTATTATTAACAGATTCCCTAAATGCTCTATCCTTTCTTACACTTTTAACATAGAAACTGGCCTACAGATCAATCCACAGCATTGTTGTCACTGTCAAGTAAAGAATCCTTCTCTGAACTGCCTACCTGCCATATTGATGTGATAACTTCCAACAAATTTGCTTCCATGGCTCAAGTGGCAGTTCGATTCCCAAGTACTGCAGGACGGAATGAGCTCTTTGTCCCAGCTCCTGCCAACCTAGCAGTTCGAAAGCAAGAAATTGCAAGTAGATAAATAGGGACCACTTTGGTGGGAAGGTAACAGCGTTCCGTGTGCTGTCTAGTCATGCCTGCCACATGAACATGGAAACATCTGCAGAAGCAGACAGTGCTGTCTCTTTGGCTTTGAAACAGAGATGAGCACTGAACCCTAGAGTCGGATACGACTGGCTTTTGAGCAAGGGAGACCTAAGCTCTTATAAGCAAAAGCCCAAACAAATATATTTATAATGCCTTTCTTCTACAGGTGGTAGCATTGCAGAACACTGCACAGCAATTATGAACTATTCTGTATGTAAACAGCCTCTTCTGGTTTGTCAGAACAGAAAAAATTCCAACAGTACAGCAAGTAATTACTTGAAAGCAACAGAAAACATTGTGCCAGGAGTTTCAGTTGCATGCCAACTCAGGGGTAGGAAGTCAAAGTCCACTAAAGAAAGAGTTCATAGACAGTTTTAGATATAAGTCTGGACCATAGTGGAAGAGATGCAACCTAAAAGCAACTAATATTACAGAAATAGAAGCGAGTTACAGGTAATTATCAAACTAGAAACCTGATTATTATTTTTTAGAATACTATATTTAAAATTCAGATTGATTTCAGGACCAATAAGAGTAATGGTCTCTCTACTGATGGAGTTCTAGAAACAATTACTAGTAGGTGATCAGACAAAGCCTCAATGTTATTTACACCAGTGTACTGAAAAGGCTAGCAACAGGTCAGGGATTCTCAACCTGTGGCTGGATGTGGGAATTCATTATAACATTTAGCTTATAATAATTAGCTGTGTAGCATTTAGTTTCCTGAGTTAGCAATTGTGGTTAGCTCCCTGCGCTTAGCCAGAGTTTCCTGAACTAACAATTGCTTCCTGCCTCTGAGCAGAGACTCTGCATCTGTGCAGAGCAAAAGTTTCCTGAATTAACAGTTGCCTGGCAACTTCATGTATTCTATGTGCTTTTGGTATCAGCCTTTTACTGCTGAAGTTATATGTTATCTACTGCTGAAGTTACAGGTAACAGCTTTTGCAAGGGTACCGCCACCGAGAATAGGCTTTGGGCCTATTATGGCAGGATATAGCTACTGCGCATGTACTAGTAAAAGATATAGGTCATGTTCCATATATGGTAATGCTGTAAAGAATGTAATATCATTGGCTGAATACAACTCACTTATGCTTTCGTATACATCCTGTGTAACTTGTTCTATTTTTATTAATTTTTTAAAACATAAGACATAAAACAAACATTTTATACATACCGTATTTATTCGTGTATAACGCGCAAAATTTTATACCAAAAAAAGAAATCAAAGTTGGGGTGCGCGTTATACACGAGGACTGGGTGCGCGTTATAAACGAGCCTCTTTTACTTCCTTTTTAGAATTGGGTCGGCTGTCTATTGCTGCGGCGGGTGAAGGGGAGGCGGGGGGTGGCTTTGAAGAAATTGACGGGATCTGATTGGGTGGCGCGGGAGACGAGGCGTGGCCCGGAGGTAGCTCGCAGTTCGAGCGAGGCTCCTGGAGGTCGGAAGTGCTCGTTTCGGATTGCATTTTCTGCAACAGGTGGGTCTGATTATCCCCCCCTCCCTCAATATTTTAAAGCGTGCTCTTTTTCACCGATATAACTGGTTCCCCTTTAGATGGCATCTCAGGGTATCAAGCGTAAACGTTGTGCATATGACGCTTCGTTCAAGCTCAAAGTTGTTGATCATGCTGAAATGCATGGAAACCGAGCAGCTAGCCGAGAAAATTTTATACCGAGGTTTCATGGAAAATTAGGGGTGCGCGTTATACACGAGTGCGCGTTATACTCGAATAAATACGGTAACAACAAAAAAAACAAAAAAAACAAAAAAAATGAATAAACATAAAATCATAATATATGAAAAAAAGACAGACTGTATATTACATACACTTACAGACTTCATCACCCTGGTGCTATATACATTGTCCTAGGAGGTTGTGGGATCTCCCATTCATTTCTATTGTTCCCAAAATTTCATTTGGTCTGGTGTCAATTTTTTTTATTTCATTTCTTGTCAATGAGTATTCCACGAATTTTTGCCATATTTTCCAAAATCTACTTTCTTTTATTATACCTTTCTTAAGATTTAATTCCCATGTTAGTTTTTCATTCAATGCGAGATCCCACATCTGCCCGTACCAATCCTGCACTTTTAACATTATATCACTTTTCCAATTTTTTGCAATACACATTCTTGCCATTACTAACATCATAGACAACAACTCTTTCTTATCGTGATCTATCTTAATATTCTCAACGTCTGTCAATAAGATGGTGTCTGGCCCCAATCTGAGACGTACTCCCATAATTTTTCCTATCTCAATCTCAATTTTTGTCCAAAAGTTTTCTACCTCTTTACATTCATACCACATATGAACATATGTACCCAGACTATTTTTACATCTCCAACACATTTTGTTGTTCTTCTTATCCATCTGGTGCAGTCTCACGGGTGTCAGATACCACCTCCATAACATTTTAAAATTGTGTTCCTTTATTCTGACCGATAGGGATCTCATAATTCTTTTTTCCCATTTATTTTGCCATTCCTTTTCCGTTATTTTCAAGTTCAAATCCTGTTCCCATGTATTTCTTAATGTGTCTTGTGGATTGCCATCTGTGTTTATTATTTTATAGATTTTACTAACCAACCCTTTAATACCAATTTCTTCCCTCCTAATTTTCCAAACTAATTCCTCAAATTCCGTCCTATCTCTTTCTAAGCTTCGTTCCCTCCAATATTTATTATTCCACTTATTCACCATAATTATCTGAAACCAATTCAACTTCATCTGGGTATATAGCTCTCTTTTCCTCGCATCATCTTTGCAGACTCGTATCCAATCTTTCAATAGGAGAACCCTATTTGTCAACAAAATTTCTTTAATCTCGTTATCCAATCTTATTGGGAAGTTATTCAAGTCTTCTATTTCAATTATCGGTGAGATGTTTGGGGCCAATTTCATTTTAACTTTCTTCCATACTCCCAATATAGATCTCATCATTCTGTTTTTAACCAATACTTTTCCTGTTTCCTTATCTAAGAAAAGACTCTTACCAACTTCCTTTACTTCGTTCATCTCGATTTCCTCCCAGATAACCGATTCCTTCATCAGTATCTTAACTACATTCTTTATCTGGAAGGCTTTATAATAATTCTTTAAATTAGGCATTCCTAAACCACCTTCTTTTTGAGGTAAGTACCACATTTTCTTTAGAATTCTAGGTCTACGTCCCCCATTACAATAACTATCAAATAGTTTTTGGAATTCCTCAATATCCTTATCTGTCAGCTGAATTGGTAAGGCATTAAATAAAAAATTTAATTTTGGTAGTAACATCATTTTAGTCAGTGCTATTCTGCCAAACCAAGACAACTTCAGTTTTTGATATTGTGAAATTTTAGTCTTGAGTTCCTTCTTTTGTTTATCATAATTTAGTCTTTTCAGGTCCTCTAAGTTATTAGATATATTTATCCCCAGGTATTTCAAGCTCCCTTTAATCTGTAATTTAAATTCATCCCTGATTTTCCTTTGCTCTTCTTTTTCTATATTATTTAAAATTAATTCTGATTTTTCCCAGTTTACTTTCAGACCTGTAATTTGTTCAAAATCCTTTAGATGCTTTTGAATCCTTTCCATGGTTCTTCTGGGGTGTTTCATAATTAACAAAGTATCGTCTGCATATAAACTAATTTTATTTTCCAGTATTCCTTCTATATTTTTGTCTTCTCTTATTATATTGGCTAGTATTTCCATCGCCATGATAAATAGTATTGGAGATAGGGGACATCCTTGCCTTGTTCCTGCCTCTAATCTTAATTCTTCTGTTAAACCATCGTTAACCCTGATTTTAGCATATCCTTGTTGGTACAATTGTTCTATTGTCTTTATAAACCTATTACCGAATCCATAGCTCTTAATTATCTCGATAATTGTTACCTATTGTACAGAGTCAAATGCTTTAAAAATATCTAATGATAGTATACCTACTTTCTCTTTATTTTGTCTTGCCACGTCTATTAAATTTAATACTCGCCTTACTAAATCTGCCATATGTCTCCCTTTCACAAAGCCGGCCTGGTCTTTATTTATATATTTATCCATAAAACTATTCAATCTGTTTGCCAGTATAGCCGTAAAAATCTTAGCGTCCTGGTTAATCAGGGAGATAGGTCTGTATGATTCTACTTTTTCTAAATCTTTTCCCGGTTTTGGTAATAGGACAATTATTGTTCTATACCACGATGCAGGTACCTGTTCCCCTTTAAGAATACCATTATAAATTTTTAGCAGTTTCGGGATTACTATATCCTTAAATTCTTTATAGAACTCAGCAGGTAATCCATCCTCTCCAGGTGCTTTATCTACTTTCAGTTTGTTTATTACTTTTTTTATCTCTTTTTCAGTTATTAATTCTTCCATTCTTTGTTTATGCTCTTGACTTATTTTATTTTTAACTTGCATTTCCAATCTATCTTTTAATTTATCTAAGTTTATCTTCTTTTTAGAGTATAGGGCTTGATAAAATTCTCTAACCACCTTGCATTTATCTTTAATCTTATTTTGCCTTATACCCTCCTTATCCACTAATATCCCTATTTCTCTTCTGCCTCTCTTTTCTTTGGCCGCTCTTGCCAACATTTTTGAATTTTTATTACTATATTCAAAATATTCTCTTTTTAAATATGTTAGGTCTCTTTTCACCTTTTCCATGTCATTTCCGATTAGTTCCTTCCTTAGTCCCTGCATCTTTTCATATACTTTTCTATCCTTGGTTATTGCATGTATCTCCTGTAACCTTTTAATCTCTTTTTCTGTTTCTTCTTGCTTACTTTTTAACTGTTTATTTCTAATACTTGCCAACCTAATACTTTCACCCCTGAATATTGCTTTCATAGTATCCCATACGGTACCAATTCGTACTTCCCCTGTATCATTCCACTTCCAATTTTCTTCCCATTTTTCTACCATTTGATCTTTACTTTTTTTATCTCTAAACAGTCTAGCATTATATCTCCAATTTTTCAGGCTCTTTATAGCATCTATTTTCAATTCCACCAATACTTTTGCATGGTCCGATTCTTTAAATATTCCAATTTCTATACCGTCTAAATTACTTATCAAATTATCCGTGACAAATATATAATCTATTCTGGAATATGTGTTGTACACTTGTGAAAAATACGTGTAGGCCCTTTCCTGCCCTTTAAGTACTCTCCATGTATCTTTCAACCCCAAGGATTTCAACCAGTTATTTAACACAAACGTCTTATTTCCACCTACACTTCTCTTCATATTCGTGCTATCTGTATTTGATCTTACTAAATTGAAATCTCCCCCTACAATCATTTTTGTTGTTTTTTCTTTCTCTAATATTCGGTATATCTTATTTAAAAACCTATTTTGATGCTCATTTGGTACATACAAGTTCACCAGCGTTATTTCCTCTTCTTCTATCTTCCCCTTTATTATCAAATATCTACCTTCTGGGTCTGATATACTTTTTATCATCTCGAATCCCGCTCTATTTGATATCAAAGTTGCGACCCCCCTAGCCTTTGAGGAACCATATGCTTTTTCGTAAACTTGGGTCCATCCTAAAAATAATTTATTAGTTTTTTCCGAATTCTGATGGGTCTCCTGAAGAAAAATTATATCCGGTCTATCTTTTCTGAGTGCCGCTTCCAACCTCCTTCTCTTCACTTGACAACCAGTACCTTTCACGTTCCATGTTAATACTTTTATATCCTTCATCTATTATGTATCTCCCTCCCTTTTTTTGCAGTTCCCACTTCCTCCTACGGACATGTGATCAACATATAACATTTCCTTCACCTTATACAAAAAAGTAATAGTAATAATAAAAAAGGAAAAAACATCTAAAAGAAAAAATACACTAAACAATCTACTAGTCTCCCTCCCCATTTCTTTTTTTTTAACAAATGGCCTCCAAAATTCAGAGGGGGGAGGGGGGGTGCAGTCATACATAGGAGTCTGAATTGGGCCTGAACCTACTCCCCGTCCGGAGCTATTCCTCCTTCCGCCCCTTTTGGCATATTCTCGTTTCCATTGCTATCCCTTCTTCTATAACCACCAGATATAATCAATTCTTCCTTCAAGTCAAACCACTCTTTAGTTCCTGCTTCCAATAATTTGGCATCTGTCATTACGTCCAAGACATTAATATCTTCATTAATTAAATATCTTCTTCCCAAATAAAAAAAACTTAATTGTCTTGGGAATTTCCAATTGTATCTTATTCCCCTTTCCTGGAATCTTTTTGTGATTGGCTTCATCGACTGTCTCCAAAAACGATCCTCCATTGGAATGTCGTTGTACACTTCAATATCATGGCCTTCTACTTTTAAAACTTCTGGTCCTTTTTCACGTATAAGCGCCATTAACCTCAATTTATCTGATACATTAGCAAATTTTAACATGACATTCCTTGACCCAGTTTTGCCCCTTCTTGAACCGAGCCTAAATACATTTACCACCTCATGCGGCGTGAAGCCGTCTTCCATAATTTCGTCAAGCCATTTCACTATTCTTTCTTTTAATTTGTCTGGTGAGTTCTCTGGGAATTTTCGAATTATAACATTTGCTTTTCTTAATTGTTCTTCTACGTTTTCCAATCTCTTTTCATGATCCCCAACCTTATTTTCTCTTTCCTTTTCTTTCTTTCTTAAGTCCATGACCTCTACTTTTATCATTGCTTGCTCTTTTTTTATCTCTTCTTGCTCTTTTTTAATGGTCTTGGTTTCCTCTTTCATGCCTTCAATTCCCTTCATAATGTTTACTAATGCATCTTGCAAATCCTTCTTCCATTCTGTTCTAATATGAGCAAACATATTTCCAATATTATTCCCCAGAGTATCAAATTTCTCGTTAAGGATTTCAAATTCAGATTTAGTTCCTTCTCCTCCTCCTGTCGCCGATGTCGTTGGTGTTGTGGCCGTGGACGTGGTTACGATCGTTGTTGGTGTTGTTCCTGCTATCGACGCTGTCGTTGACACTGTTGACATAGCTGTTGTTGTCGTTGTTACTTTTGCTGTTGTTATCACGATTGATTTTACCACAGATGGAGTAGGCGCCGTTGGTGATATTATTGTCTTCTGTTGCTGCTGCTGCTGTAGTTGTTGTGCCCTCTTTTTCACTGTCTCTTGTTCCTCCAAGTCCTTTATCTCTTGTTGCATTGCTTTTTTCATTTCTTCTTCCTCCTCATCCAATCTTGTAAGCCTCCTGAAACTTCTATCGGAGGACGTTGGTCTTTGCACTCTTGTCCAAGCCAATTTCTTCTCCTTCTCTTTCCCTCTCCCCTGCCGTTTCATTCAAATATATTTCCAACTGCTTATTGTCAATTTACATACAAAGTTTAATCATTCAAAATTCACCATATATTTTATCTCTAACCAATTTTATTAAACTTTCCAAGTACAATACTTAACCCTTATCCCCTCCCCCCTCCCTCTCTCTGTCCTATATATGCGCGTGTATTTACAAACACATATACACACACATGTATACCCAGAGAGTCATTCAAACTTCCATTGTCCCAGTTTAAATTTAGTTAATTTCCCTCTTATATTTTTATCTATTTTAATATTTCTCCCCCCCCCCACAAAGGTCAAAAGTCAAAATAGAATAAAAATAAAAACAAAAAAGGAATTAAAAAAAGAGGAAAAATAGAGAGAAAAAAAAAGAAAAAAAACTTTTTATTTTAGAAAAAAACAGTTAAAAAAAACTTATTTGAAAAAATATTTAAAAATTAAAAAGCTTCAAACCAGACAAGAACAGCAGTTAATAAAAAAAAAAAAGAAAAAGAAAAAAAAAGAGGAAAAAAATTTCTTTTTCTTTATCTCAAAAATTCAACTGTAGGGGGAGCCAACTTTCTATTGTAAATTGCAAACGTTTTCCAAGTCTCTTTTAAGGGGAGAAAAAGGAAGAATCAGCAGAGACAAAGGTAACACTGATGAGTTCACTTTCCTGTTCTCCAAAGTTCCAATCTACAGGCAATTTATTTCTCAAAGAACTGCGCCACAACAGCTTCTTGCTTCTCCTTGTATCTCCAAATAAATGTATGCAGGGACAGACTTATCGTCTCTCTTCTTCCTTAAAAACCAACACTCTTAGTCCACAGCGTAATAGCGAGAGGGGGAGGCAAGGAAAGGGGAAGAAAGAGATTAACAAAAAAGGAAAGCAGGGAATACCATTTTGCCCCTTTTGCTTAGCCGTTAATTTGTCCACTCCCACCGGCATAAAACATTTCAAAAGGGAAATAAAAAAATAAGAAAAAGAAAATAAGAGAAAATCAGTCTCTTTACTTCTGCTTTCTATTTCCCCCTTTCTCTTTATAAGACTTTACAACTTTGCTCACCCTCAAGCTTCCTCGCTTTCCCCTTTGCTCCTTTCCAGCGCTTCGAAACTCCGTACGTCTCCGATCGGGGGGGGGGCGGCGAGACCAAGCGAGCCCGCTGCGAGATCTTCTTTCAGCCCCCCAACAGGCTTACTTTTAGTTCCGACGTCCACTTATGCTTTGCCCATACTTTTGAGCTCTTTTGCTAGAACGCCGCTTTCCTCCCGTTTCCAGAATTTCCGTTCTTCGATCAGGAGCTCTGGGGACTCGTCGCCATTACAGGTCGCCCATCCCCCCACTCTCAAAATCGAAACTCTGTCCTACCTCTTTTTCTCGGCGCTGCTTTGGAGCATCCAATATATTTTCCACTACTAATTTTCCTTCTCTTTTTCCTGGTCCATTTTTCAGCCGGTTTCAAGGTCTATTTTCGCTTTTAAAAAGTCACTTTCTTTTCTCTCCTTTCCGAGCGGAGAAAAGCTCGTCCCTCTCAGCCCTCCATCATGACACGCCCCCTGTGTAACTTGTAAGGTCAATAAAAACTTGCTTGCTTGATGCGGCAGCAGACATAATTTTGCATTAGATATCTTCTCAGACTGCAGTCATTTTCCTTCTGATCTTTTGGTTTCTTACACTTGCTGAGCTGAATCTCAGCAAGGATTGGGTATTTTCCCCAGAATTTTCCCATAGCTGGATGCAGCCACAGCACCATTTCATGTCCGTCCGTCCCCCCGCCTCCACGACACCAGGAAATGCCATGTGGTGGAGGAAGGACAAACAATTTGGCCAAATGGAAGAGGAAGGGCAAAATGGCTGTCTTGCCACAAAGCTGAGGGCGCATGACCCGGCCCACAGTTTAAAAAGGTTGAGAACTCCTGCAATAAATGTACAGATTTTTGTAGAGTGTTGAGATTGTAGATTTTCTCCCTCTCTCACAGTGCTAGAAACTGGAGTTATCCACTAAAACTACATGCAGTAGTGGAGATTCAGGACATAGAAGAAATGCTGCTTCATACGGCACACAGTTTTAACTACAGATTCTTCTTCCAGAAGTTGCCATGGAGAAGGCTATCAATGGTTAGTAGAAATGGTAAATTTGTATTTGTCCTACTGTCAGAGGCAGTATGTCTTTCAACATTAGTTGCTGGGGGATAGGAACGGAGGCCTTCACAGATGTCCTGCTTATGGTCTTCCAAGACACATATGGCTTCTCAATGTGGGAACAACACGCTAGATTAGGCAAGTTAATTGTTAGATCCAGCACAGTTCACCATAGGTTTCTGTGTGTAATACTATTAGCACACTAAACAGACTACTATAAAAAACTCTAAAGCAGGCACTGCCATCTTTATTTTTCAAAAAATGAAGAGAGAGATGTTGATGCCTGACTATCACAATAAGGCAGAATTCTAAAGAAATCTAGTATGCATGACCTAGTTGCTCCTAAATAGCACCCCTACCCCAAAAATTCCCTGCAAACAGTTCTTCCCACTATAGTTTTCAACCACAGAAATAAGCCAAGAATTGTTTTAAAATTTGGCTTACTTGTCTGCATAAGTGTTGTGTATGGTCAGATCATACTGCAACATTGTGATTAGGTTTAGTCCCAATGTCTTCTGACGCCAATTTTTTTTATTTTAGTTTAGTTTAGTTTATGATGTACAGTAAAACGCCGACTTACAAATGCCCCGAGTTACATAAAATTTGACTTACATAATTATTTTCTGCTAAAACTATGTCCCATTTTACATAAATGTCCCGATTTACGTAACACAATTTCCTATGGGTTTGCTTCAAGTTACATAAAAAAAATTAAGCAAAAACCTACAAAATGGACTTTTTGCGTAAGTAGGGGGTTTACTGTATTTGTTGTTGGCAGGTTTTGATTAATTTAATTTAATTTAATTTTCGTGCTTATATGCCGCCCACTCAGGAAACCCAACTCAGGGCGGCTCACATAGCAATCAAGTAAAAAACACAATAAATACACAGTCACAAATATATGAAAAACAGATAAAAACCACCCCCATTAAAACCCACCCTCCCCATTCATAAAAAGAGGGAGTAACTTGACTATTGTGCAAGCCAGCAGGTGGGGGCCACATTTCCATCAGGCCCCCACACCTGCCTTGCCAGCCAGGTTTTAAGACCTTTCCTAAAGGGCAGCAATTCCGTCTGCAACTGTATCTCTATTGGCAGGAGGTTCCAAAGGACTGGTACAGACACGGAGAAGGCCCTCCTTCTTGTCCTAGAGAGACAGGCCCCTCTAACCAATGGAACAATTAGGGAGCCCCTCCAGTCTGTTCTGGTTGGACAGACAGACTTTCTTGGAGCGATGCAGTCTCTTAAGAATCCTGGTATTCTATAAATATACTAGCAAGGGTTGCCCGGCATTGCCGGGCTTTTTTGGGGGTTTTGTTTTTTTAAAAATATGAGAAATGGTTTTGGATGTTTTTTGTTGTATGTCTATTTAAATTAGTTATGTTTTTTTAAATGTGTTGTTTTTTTATACGTAGGTAGTGTTTTAAACTGTTATTAAAAAATTTGGATTTTAAAAAGAGATAAGGTTGATATATTTTTTCCCCAATAATTGCATTTTTAAAAATAATGTGTTCCTATGTGGTTTTTGGTGATAGGTGTACTTTGGATAAGATTTTTTTAAAAATGTGTAAGTGTATGTTTTTTGTAGATGGTTGGAGATCAATTTGAATTCATTGAGTGTAATATTTCCTGTGGCCACTTGGTGGTGCTGTTGCGTAATGTTTTAATGTTGATTTTGTCCTGGCCTGTGTATTCTTCCTGTTCTTTTCTCATTTCAATTCTGATTCTCGGAGAGGCTGCACGTGTCTTGGTAAGTTGTGATCTCTGTTTTGTTAGGGGTGGCTTTGTTGTGATTTTTGGGGGGTGGGGGGTTGTGTTTGTCCTTGTTTTTTTATTGTTTGTGGAAGATTTTCCTTGTAATTTTTATGTTTAGTATTGTTTTTGCTTTTTTTGAATGTTGTTGTTTGTGTTTTTGGAGTGGGTATTTCTGTGGGCCGGCCTCGGTGGCTGGGTGGCCCATTGAAATACCATGTGGTGTTAGGCTGGGTTTTTTTTCGCTGGCCGGACTCGTTGGATTATCTACTCCGCCGGCCCGTGGTGGGGATGGGGGCATGGTCATTGGGGGTTAGGAAGGGTGGGCTAGGTGGTGGGGAGGGGAGCTGTAGTGTGTTATGGTGCTTTGTTTTTGTGGAGTCGTGCTTTGTTTTTGTGGAATCGTGAAAGTAGATCGTTTTTCCCCTTTAATATCAGTGGGTGGGGGCTGCGATCCCCCTCCCCGCTGGCTTCCCTAGTGTTGGGTGGTTTTTTGGGATAAAAGGTGTATATTGGCCCTACACTTCTGGACACAGAGGAACAGGCAGAGAGGATCGATCCCCCACCCCCCCTCCTTAAAACAACTCCGGTTTTAAAGAGAACAAAAAGACGGAGTTTTTTTAAGGAGGGGTGGTGGGGGATCGATCCTCTCTGCCTCATCTTTTGTTTCCAGATGGGTTGGGGCAATATAGTCCTTTTATCCCCACAAACCTCCCAACAGTAGGGTAGGCAGCGGAGAGGGGGATCGCCGCCCCCTCCCACTGATGTTAAAGGGGAAACTCCATTCGGGAGCCTCAGGCGCCGCGGGTGACTAAAAGAAAGCCGGCTGCTGTTTGCTTGCCTGTTAGCTGTTTTTCTTTTTAACTTTCTGGGCGCCGTTTTCCTCAGCGTTCTGCGTGGGCGTGCAGGACGCTGGGGCTTGTAGTTATGGGTTGGTGCTTTGTGTTTTTGCTGGTTTTTTTTAAAATGCGTTTCTTTCGATTGGCTGCGGCGCGTGTCCGAACGCCTCGCCGTGCGAGAGCCTCTCAGCGTGATTGGCTCTGGCGCGGCGCAGCGCAAGGAATGTTGGGAAGTGAAGTTCTTTCCCTTTCTTGCCGTTTGTGGGGCTGAGGCCCTCGTGCCGGATTTTTAAATCCTTCGTTGACCTGCGTAGGCAATTCGGCCGTGCGCACGAAGGGTGGGTGCGGGTCAGTAGGGCGACACATAGCAACCTATAGCCAGTTCCAACGGTGAACACTTGGATTTATAGGTTAAGATAGTTGTATATAGGAGGTTTATAGATGACTTAATTTTTGTAGTGAGTGATTTTGATATAGTTTCAGATTTTGTTTCATGTTTGGGGGGGACTTAATCAACATTTAAAATTTACAGTAATACCTCATACAAAGTCCGCTTCATACAACATCGCCTAATTTCTTGAAAAAAGTTACCTCATACAAAGTCACTCGACTTTGTATGAGGCATTCAGTTTTTCCCAGGTTGCATTGTGCCTGGCCAGTATAAAAGACAGGACACATGCGTGCATTGCTCTTGTGGGTTTTGCACAAGGCAAAGAGTGTTTAGGAGTGGTTTTGAGCGTGGTTTTGGATTTTTTTAATTTTTCATCAGAATTTTTAGAAGCATTCCTGGGATTTTTGCAGCATTCTTCAGGTTCTTGGACAATCAGGATTGCATGACCAGAGCATGTGTGACCATGAGTAAGGAGTCCCGGTCCAGGAGCAGGCGCAACTGGCGGAGTACACAAAGTTGTGCAAAAGCCGTCCTGGCCACAACTGCCACCTGCTCTTTGAGCAGTAGTCGTGAGTCCAGGAGGACCCCCAAGTTGTGCACCGGGTCTGTCTGGGGCAAAACAGCACCATCCAGAACCAAATATGGTAGCTCCCTAGATAACGCAGGGCCCCTAATTCATAGCCACTCAGTCTTGCTGTAGGTATTTGTTGTAGGTATTGTTGCTATTCATTTTCTGTTCGTTCACCGGCCAGAGTGGGATAACATCCAGATGGGCGGTATAGAAATCAAATGAATGAATAAATGAATAAATGCATGCATACATACATACATGCATACATACATACATACATACATACATATCCAAATTAATATTCATAAACAATGTAGACACATGTCCTTGGGATCAGCACATTCTCCCCATGTTATGAAACAGCTAAGCAGCAGCTACAGTGCTGTGCAAAAGTCTTAGGCCACCACCAGCTGGTTTGGGGAAAATTCA
The DNA here is from genome assembly GCA_035047305.1 of Bradypodion pumilum. Lineage (NCBI taxonomy): Eukaryota > Metazoa > Chordata > Lepidosauria > Squamata > Chamaeleonidae > Bradypodion > Bradypodion pumilum. Next base: position 263,068,069 of record JAWDJD010000003.1, read on the forward strand.
ATGAATATTTGGGGAGGGGGGGGCATAACTCAGCCCCCAAGCCACCTAGACACATCATAATTGGAGAATCTTCAGCTCTCTCCAAGTTTAAAGTTAGTGTGTCTGAGTTTTTTTTTTAAATAGTTGTATCCCACCCAATTGGTGCAAGCACCATTCTGCGTGACCGCAACATTAAATAAAACTTAGAACATAGCTAGGAAACAAATATATAAATCAGTAAAGGACCCAACTTAGATACCTAACTAAAATCATAGGCATCACGGAGATGTTTCTGGAAATTAATTAAGCACATATGCACAATCTAATCATCAGAAAGGAGAATATTAGGCCCACAATTCCCCTCCATCTGACCTCAAACTGCCTTCCTTCTATATCCCACTGCAGCCTATTTCCCCGCCTCTAATTCGGTACTAGGGCAGATGTGCTTCTTGCTATGAACACAGCACACAAGGAAGTCTAACCCTTCCCAGTTCCATTTCTAGACAATAATTTTCTACCTCAATTAGGACATACAGTACTGTACAGTATGGCAGAACATATATGGATGATATACCTAAAATGAGCACAGGGTAGTTCTGGCCATGTGTATGCACAAATTTGCGTGAAGAAATATAGAGACTGGTAGTATAAAATCACTGTATTGTTTAGTGGAAGAGAACAAATACAACTCTCTCACACTCTCTCTCTCTCTATCTATCTCTATCACTCGCTCGAAAAGCTCACATCCGACTCTGGGGGGGGGGGGTATTTACAGCCAGAGGCAGTGCTGTGTGCATCTGCAGATGTTTCCATGGTCATGTGGCAGGCATGACTAGATGCCAGAGTGCATGAAACACTATTACCCGCCAGACCGCAGTGGCTCAGTGGTTAAGTAGTTCACATTGTTAGCTGGAAGGTCAGCGAGTCGGCAGTTCAAGACCCGAGTACTGCAGAGCTCCCGTCTCTGTCCCAGCTCCTGTCAACCTAGCAGCTTGAAAGCAAGAAATTGCAAGTAGATAAATAGAGACCACTTCAGAGGGAAAAGATCTTGGGGACATGAAAGGAGCCTCATTCGGGCGTCTCCTGAGCCGAGTTCCTCCAGAAATAAAATCTTTTCAACCCAGAAAACACATTTGTGTGCTTCTGACACGATTAAAAAATCATTTCCACCAAAGTGGTACCTATTTATCTACTTGCAATTTCTTGCTTTCAAACTGCTAGGTTGGCAGGAGCTGGGGCAGACAACAGGGACTCATTCCGTTGTGCAGCACTTGGGTCTCAAACTGCTGACATGCCAACCTTCCTGTCATCAAGTTCAGCATCTTAATCATTTACAAGAGTTAAAATTTCAGCTTGCAATTAAACATGAGAAAACTGGATATGATTAGGCCTCAACATATTAGGGGGTGGAGGGTTTGACTAGTAAAAAAACCTGTGGTTACAGTTGCTACAAAGGGTAGCACATTTGGCAGTTAGCAATGTTGAAAGTGAATGACACAGATGTTTCTATTAATCAGGAAATTCTGGAAGTGCTAAACTGATCAGTATTCTGTGGTCACTGCAAACTGAATTTCTGTTGGCCCTTGGTTAAAGAGTAACAAAAAAAAGCTCTGTGAGATGGTGACATGCTATTGGCTAAAGCTTATGGCCAGAAGACAACAAACAAGCCACCCATAGCACTATCAGATGTCAGCTGGAACTAGAAAAGTGTTTCCCAATCTTTGGTTTTTTGGACTTCAATTCCCAGAAGCCTAAGTCAATTCCCCAAACACTGATCAGCCAATGTATTGACTTTGGCTTCTGGGAATTGAAGTACCCCTGTGAGGGGGGTGCCCCACGTTGGGAATCACTGAGCTAGGGCCAGGTACAGAGAAAAAGACAAAAATCTGAAGGAACAAAAAGGTATAGACAGAAGAAGAGGTTAAGCCAGGATCGTGAACGAAAAACAGTATCTGGGGATACAAGATTTAAAAAGATGCTTTCAGAAGCAGAAAGGCACCAGCAACAAGGAGCCAAGAATCTAAAGCCAAGCTCTTTTAGTATACAGTAATACCTCATACAAAGTCCGCTTCATACAACATCGAATTCATAGAACATTGCCTAATTTCTTGAAAAAAAATTAACTCATACAAAGTCGCTCGACGTTGTATGAGGCATTGGGGTTTTTCCCAGGTTGCATTGTGCCTGGCCAGTATAAAAGACAGGACACATGCGTGCATTGCTCTTGTGGGTTTTCCACAAGACAAAGGGTGTTTAGGAGTGGTTTTGAGCATGATCTTGGATTTTTTGAATTTTTCATCAGAATTTTTCGAAGCATTCCTGGAATTTTTGCAGCATTCTTCAGATTCTTGGACAATCATGGTTGTTTGACATGTTTTTGTAATGTATTTAGCCTTTAGACAATGATTTCTTAAAGTTCTGTCAGTTTCCTGTCTGTTTCCTTGACTTTGCCCTGAAGTCTGTGCTGTTACAGTACAATGTATCTCTATGGAAACAACGTTGTACGAGGCATCGCGGTAAGGATTTGGACGTTGTATGAGGCATCGCGGCTAGGATTTTGCATGTCTCATGCAAAGTCCAAATCCGTAGAAAGGCCAAACTTGTGGAACCAAGTTTGGATGTTGTATGAGGTATCCTTGTACTTTACAATCAGATAGAGGGGCTCTTCCATTTTTGGATTTGTTGGTCTTTATAAACAGTGATAGGAGAATCAATATGCGGTTATATAATAAACCTACGGACCGCAATGCATACTTAGAATACACATCATTTCATACGGGACATTTAAGAAGAAACATACCATTTAGCTTGCTAGCAAGAGCTAAAAGGAACTCTACACTTAATGCAGATTTCGTAACAGCTGCTGTCGATATACAAAAGAAATTGATGATTAGGGGTTATCCTGAAGATGTGGTTAAACAAGCAAGATGGAAAGTAGATTGTATTCCCAGGAAAGTTTTTTTTGATAGAAAAAAGCCAGAGGATAATAGAAAGATCTTTTGGTCAATTGAGTATACGCCAATGGCGAATAAAATTAAAAATATAATTAGGAAACATTGGCATCTAATAAGTGACATTCCAGGCTGTGAGCAATATCTGAAAATAAGTTTTAGGAAGACAGGAAAAGTAGGCAACATGGTGACACGTAGTGACAGTTTAGCTAGGACTCCCTCGACGGATCTAATTGTGGGGCATTACAAAAGTCAGGATTGCTCTTACTGCAAATTTTCATGGGAAACAAAGGAGGTTAGCATTTCACATATAGGAATAACCCATACTTTGCGTACGTTTTCTAATTGTAAAACAGCATCCTGCGTGTATCTATGGATATGTGGGTGTGGTCTGTTCTATGTGGGGAAGACTTCTAGACCAATCAGAAACAGGTTAGCGGAACATAGAAGCAGAATTAGGAATCGCAATTTGTTCGCACCCCTCGTGCAGCATTATATCGAAAAGAATCACTCAGACAATGATTTCAGATTCGTGGTCATTGAAACTGTTAAAGCGGAACAATATAACAGAATAGATTTAGATCGTTTACTCCTCCAGAGAGAATCATTTTATATACACAGATTCCAGACTCTTTCACCGAAGGGTTTGAACCAAGAGATAGATTATAGATGATTTTTATAGAATGGGTCACTTCGGAGTATACTTTCAACAGGGGGTGCTAAGAATGAGTTAGTCTGCAATTTACCCAGTTGTCGTTATTAACAGGATGAGGACGTAATAGAGAATGGGGAGTACAGGTGTTTAAGATTAGATTTCAGAGAGTATATAAACAACAAGGTTAAATGGATTTTTAACGTTCTGGCACTAAAAGAATTACGTTAGAGGCCATTCAGAACGCGAAGATAGGTAAGGAATACTATGTAACTAGAGGATATGTGTAAAGGTTTTATGATGGATGTATGCTAGTTGAAAATACTAAAAGACATTATGATTTGTATTTTATACAGAGTTATATTTTCCTGAGGAAGAAAAAAATCGATAAATCTTTAAACCGGTTAGATTTTGGAAATTAATAACCTGGCTTATATAAAGATTTACTAAGAGATTGAATATACATTTGGACATACTGAAGACTTCCTTGTAGAATGAACTGATATTGTTTGCTACTGATAAATTGAGATTTATTTTGTCTGTGAAATGAACAAGACTATTGACATGAACAAACAAGGTTGAATTTGCATTATTTGAAAATAATATATGAACTTGAATAAGAATAAAATGATATGAACTTGAACAACACATAGCCACAAGCAGGGTTTTTTTGGGAGTTGGATTTCAACACTGCTTTGCCGTTGCGTTTTTGCTTTGCTCCACTACCATGTAGGGCTTTAAAGGTCATAACCAGCACCTTGAATTGCACCCAGAGGCAAACTGGTAACCAGTGCAGCTCCCAAAGCAGTGGCGAGGCGTGGGCATAATGCCCGCACCCCATCACCACCCGAGCGACCGCATTTTGGACCAGCTGCAGCCTCCAAATGGTTGTCAAGGGCAGCCCCATGTAGAGCACATTACAGTAATCTAGTCTTGAGGTGACCAGAGCATGTGTGACCATGAGTAAGGAGTCCCGGTCCAGGAGCAGGCACAACTGGCGAAGTACACAAAGTTGTGCAAAAGCCGTCCTGGCCACGACTGCCACCTGCTCTTTGAGCAGTAGTCGTGAGTCCAGGAGGACCCCCAAGTTGTGCACCGGGTCTGTCTGGGGCAAAACAGCACCATCCAGAACCAAATATGGTAGCTCCCTAGATAAAGCAGGGCCCCTAATTCATAGCCACTCAGTCTTGCTGTAGGTATTTGTTGTAGGTATTGTTGCTATTCATTTTCTGTTTGTTCACCGGCCAGAGTGGGATAACATCCAGATGGGTGGTATAGAAATCAAATGAATGAATGAATGAATGAATGAATGAATGAATGAATGAATGAATAAATGCATGCATACATACATACATACATACATACATACATACATACATACATACATACATACATACATACATACATACTTATCCAAATTAATATTCATAAAAAATGTAGACACATGTCCTTGGAATCAGCACATTCTCCCCATGTTATGAAACAGCTAAGCAGCAGCTACAGTGCTGTGCAAAAGTCTTAGGCCACCACCAGCTGGTTTGCGGAAAATTCAATGAATATTTGGGGCGGGGGGGCATAACTCAGCCCCCAAGCCACCTAGACACATCATAATTGGAGAATCTTCTGCTCTATCCAAATTTAAAGTTAGTGTGTCTGAGGTTTTTTTTAAATAGTTATATCCCACCCAATTGGTGCAAGCACCATTCTGCGTGACCGCAACATTAAATAAACTTAGAACATAGCTAGGGAACAAATATATAAATCAGTAAAGGACCCAACTTAGATACCTAACTAAAATCATAGGCATCACGGAGATGTTTCTGGAAATTAATTAAGCACATATTCACAATCTAATCATCAGAAAGGAGAATATTAGGCCCACAATTCCCCTCCATCTGACCTCAAACTGCCTTCCTTCTATATCCCACTGCAGCCTATTTCCCCGCCTCTAATTCGGTACTAGGGCAGATGTGCTTCTTGCTATGAACACAGCACACAAGGAAGTCTAACCCTTCCCAGTTCCATTTCTAGACAATAATTTTCTACCTCAATTAGGACATACAGTACTGTACAGTATGGCAGAACATATATGGATGATATACCTAAAATGAGCACAGGGTAGTTCTGGCCATGTGTATGCACAAATTTGCGTGAAGAAATATAGAGACTGGTAGTATAAAATCACTGTATTGTTTAGTGGAAGAGAACAAATACAACTCTCTCACACTCTCTCTCTATCTATCTATCTCTATCACTCGCTCGAAAAGCTCACATCCGACTCGGGGGGGGGGGTGTATTTCCAGCCAAAGAGGCAGTGCTGTGTGCATCTGCAGATGTTTCCATGGTCATGTGGCAGGCATGACTAGATGCCAGAGTGCATGAAACACTATTACCTGCCAGACCGCAGTGGCTCAGTGGTTAAGTAGTTCACATTGTTAGCTGGAAGGTCAGCGAGTCGGCAGTTCAAGACCCGAGTACTGCAGAGCTCCCGTCTCTGTCCCAGCTCCTGTCAACCTAGCAGCTTGAAAGCAAGAAATTGCAAGTAGATAAATTGGGACCACTTCAGAGGGAAAAGATCTTGGGGACATGAAAGGAGCCTCATTCGGGCGTCCCCTGAGCCGAGTTCCTCCAGAAATAAAATCTTTTCAACCCAGAAAACACATTTGTGTGCTTCTGACACGATTAAAAAATCATTTCCACCAAAGTGGTACCTATTTATCTACTTGCAATTTCTTGCTTTCAAACTGCTAGGTTGGCAGGAGCTGGGGCAGACAACAGGGACTCATTCCGTTGTGCAGCACTTGGGTCTCAAACTGCTGACATGCCAACCTTCCTGTCATCAAGTTCAGCATCTTAATCATTTACAAGAGTTAAAATTTCAGCTTGCAATTAAACATGAGAAAACTGGATATGATTAGGCCTCAACATATTAGGGGGCGGAGGGTTTGACTAGTAAAAAAACCTGTGGTTACAGTTGCTACGAAGGGTAGCACATTTGGCAGTTAGCAATGTTGAAAGTGAATGACACAGATGTTTCTATTAATCAGGAAATTCTGGAAGTGCTAAACTGATCAGTATTCTGTGGTCACTGCAAACTGAATTTCTGTTGGCCCTTGGTTAAAGAGTAACAAAAATAAGCTCTATGAGATGGTGACATGCTATTGGCTAAAGCTTATGGCCAGAAGACAACAAACAAGCCACCCATAGCACTATCAGATGTCAGCTGGAACTAGAAAAGTGTTTCCCAATCTTTGGTTTTTTGGACTTCAATTCCCAGAAGCCTAAGTCAATTCCCCAAACACTGATCAGCCAATGTATTGACTTTGGGTTCTGGGAATTGAAGTACCCCTGTGAGGGGGGTGCCCCACGTTGGGAATCACTGAGCTAGGGCCAGGTACAGAGAAAAAGACAAAAATCTGAAGGAACAAAAAGGTATAGACAGAAGAAGAGGTTAAGCCAGGATCGTGAACGAAAAACAGTATCTGGGGATACAAGATTTAAAAAGATGCTTTCAGAAGCAGAAAGGCACCAGCAACAAGGAGCCAAGAATCTAAAGCCAAGCTCTTTTAGTATACAGTAATACCTCATACAAAGTCCGCTTCATACAACATCGAATTCATAGAACATTGCCTAATTTCTTGAAAAAAAATTACCTCATACAAAGTCGCTCGACGTTGTATGAGGCATTCAGTTTTCCCCAGGTTGCATTGTGCCTGGCCAGTATAAAAGACAGGACACATGCGTGCATTGCTCTTGTGGGTTTTCCACAAGACAAAGGGTGTTTAGGAGTGGTTTTGAGCATGATCTTGGATTTTTTGAATTTTTCATCAGAATTTTTCGAAGCATTCCTGGAATTTTTGCAGCATTCTTCAGATTCTTGGACAATCCGGGTTGTTTGACATGTTTTTGTAATGTATTTAGCCTTTAGACAATGATTTCTTAAAGTTCTGTCAGTTTCCTGTCTGTTTCCTTGACTTTGCCCTGAAGTCTGTGCTGTTACAGTACAATGTATCTCTGTGGAAACGACGTTGTATGAGGCATCGCGGCAAGGATTTGGACGTTGTATGAGGCATCGCGGCTAGGATTTTGCATGCCTCATACAAAGTTCAAATCCGTATAAAGTCCAAACTTGTGGAACCAAGTTTGGATGTTGTATGAGGTATCACTGGTATAGTAGTCCTCACAGGGGCATCTTCAAATAAGCTATTCATTGAGAAAATCCACCAAGTCAAAGGAGAAGGCAAAGCAAGGGTTATACAACACAGAACACTATGTCCTGAACCCTCTTCTGTGAATGCTGAGTAGTACAGAAAAAGGTCCTCCTATTTAAATATGTGGCTAATAAATCGTGGTAAGCTCCAAGTACAGTAATTAAATATAATCAAGGCAGAACATCTAACATCATCACGCTTTATCTTAAAACCATGTATTATCCTACAATCTTTAGATTAAGCCTATGTGTAAATTATGATAAATATATTGTCACTCTTGATTAGCTGCCATAGTTCCACATCAATCACGTGCCTAAGGTATACTAACAAAGCTATTGCAGAAAAGGAGGCAAGGGAATATTTGTTTTAATGCATATAAATGGTGGCCGTGGGAATTGAAACATAATTAAATAAGATATATTATTTGTTGGCAATTTTGGCGGCACCAGACAAGACTGTCGATAGATTCAACATATAGTTCACTAAATCTAACATCTCCCACAGAATATTTTAAATTTACCATTGCCACCCCATTCCCATATCTGGCTCCAAACACATCTGGCTCCAAGCACATTTAATGTACAACCCGAAAAGAAATGTGACAATTGCGGGGGGAGGATGGTTCCCCAATTCTATTGTCAATGGACATCAGTTCAGACTCATTTTATGTACAGTAATACCTCGGATAATGTTTCATTCGGAAGCTAGACAAGTAAATGACAAGTCCCTTTAGCCAAAGATCGTCTCGTCTTCTGTGTCTAGGCCATACGTGAAACTGCCAAAATGAAGCCACCTTTGGGTGAGTTCATTCTGCAATTCCTTTTGCCAGACCAAGTGTGAGAAAGAATATCTGGCAACACAAGGTTGCTGGTACCAGGGTATGCCTGATTGGGGTTCAAAAATACCACAATCTTCGAGAAAGGTCTTTCTGTGTACCCTTAAACGTAAAGGTTTCCCTTGCTTGAAAGCTAGCCGTAACCGACTCTAGGGTACAGTGCTCATCTCTGTTTCAAAGCCAAAGAGCCAGCACTGTCTGCTGCTGCAGCTGTTTCAGTGGTCATGTGGCAGGCATGACCACGGAACGCTGTTACCTTCCCACCAAAGTGGTCCCTATTTATTTACTTGCAATTTCTTGCTTTCGAACTGCTAGGTTGACAGGAGCTGGGACAAAGATGGGAGCTCATTCTGTCCTGCAGTACTCAGGGATCGAACTGCTGACCTTCCGCCTCCCAGTCAACGTCTTAGCCAAAGATAATTCTTCTATTCTACAATAACTAGAATTCTAACACAATCACAGAGCAGAAAAACATAAAAGATTTCCCTTCAAATATAACATAGGAAAGGAGAAGGTATTTCCACTGTTACTGCAGTAAACATATAAAGCTCTTCACCTGACAAAAATATTCTCTTTATAGATGGAGACAACAACAGGCCTAGGAATGTGAAGGTCCTTTTAACTCAGCATTCTAAATGTCATTTTACAAGATAAACAAAGACACAGAATCACAGAGTTGGATGAAATTACAAAATCATAGAATCCAACTTCTGGCGAAGCAGGAAATCCACAGCTACAGGATCCCTAACAAGTTGCTATTTAACTTTTGCTTTAAAAAAACTCAAAAGAGAGTCCGCCACACTTCAAAGAAATGCACTGCACCACTGAACAACACTTACCAACAAGAAGTTAATGTTTGGCCAAAATCTCTTTTCCCTTAACCTGCATCCATTACCGCCGCCGTGGATAAAGGGGGCTCCTGAGGCCAGGTGAGCCTTGAAGATGCTGCTACTGCCGCCACCACAAGGCTGTCTCTCCCCACCTCCTTTCACCATGCGGAGAGGATAAAGGGGGCTCCCGAGGCCAGGTGAGCCCCGAAGACACCGCTACCGCCACGAATGCTCCCTGCCTCGCCCCAGGACCCATGCCATCGGTCCTGGGGAGTGGAGGCAGGTAGGAGCCGCCGAAGTCCACCTTCGCTGGCACTTGAGACTCCCCCCTCCCCCATGCCATTGGTAAGAATTTTAGACTTGGACCTTAGTGGCAGGGGTCCATTGCTCCCGTTATCCTTTATCTTCAGTTTTTTGGGGCGATTGGGGTGAGTGTTGGGTGTCATCTGTGCTTTTTCTGTCAGTGGGGTGATTATTTTCTATTGTATATTATCGTTACTATATCGCATTGTATTTTATTGTTCTTTTTGTATTATTCGATCTGTGATTTTGTAATGCTTTTGGATACTGAGTATTTTTTTGCTCTTATACTTTGTATCTGTATTGTATTTATTGATTGTAATAGTATGTATATTGAACTGTTGTAGCCGCTCTGAGTCAACCTTGGCTTGAGTAGAGTGGGGTAAAAATCCAAATAAACAAACAAATTACTTCAGCTTTTACTGTCTGGAACTACAGAAAGTAAGCTTGCACCATCTTCCAAATGACAGTCCTTCAAGCATTTGAAGACAACTATCATGCTGCCTTTCAATCTTCTCTTCTCCAGGTTTCTTCAACCATTCTTCATGCAGCTTGGTTTCCAGACCTTTCACCAATCCTGCTTACTCTATACCGCAGGGGTGCCCAAACTACAGCCCAGAGGCCAGATTCAGCCCCCGACGCCAAGTCATCCAGCCTGCGAAGCCCTTGTTGCTCCTGGAAGCAGAAGTAACAGGCACGTTTTACTTCCGCTTCCAGGAGCGACGAGGGCTTTGCAGGCCGGTTGAATTGGCATCGGGGCCCGGATCCAGCCCCCGGGCCATAGTGACCGGCTCCCTGAAACACATGATGGCTCACAGCCTGAAAGGTTTGAGTACCCCTGCTCTACCAGACGCATTCTAGCTTGTCAATATCCTTCTTAAAATTGTGATGTCCAAAACACGTCTCAGTATTTAAAGTGAGGGCTGACCACAGCAGAAGAGTGTTATTCTAACTTTCCTTGATCTGAACATATTTTTGTTGATAGAATCAAGTACGGTATTTGCTCTTTTTTTGTCACTGCATCACACTGACTTATATTAAGCTTACGGTCTACTAAGACCCCACAATCCTTTGTACTAGTGCTAAGACAGCTGTCACCCATCTTATTTTTTAATATCTTTTTTTTTCTAAATGTAGAACTTTACAATTGTATCTGTTGAGACTCATCTTGTCTGCTTTGGCCCAATAGGTGTCTGTTTATACAGGCTGCATGTGACCTCCCAACTTGTCTTTTTACTGGTATCACCCTCAAGGAATCTTCCCTCAGACCTACACTGTTCTTCCTGCCTCAGACAGCACAATATACCACTGTTTTTCCTGTCCCAAAACCACAGTAGCAACATTGTTTGTTCTGGTCTCTATGGTTCCTCCTGTCATTTCCCCCCTTGGTCTTATCCTTCAAAGGAGCATTTTGGACATTCTAGGTCTGTGGGCGAACCTGTGACACAGAGGGCATGGAGAAGCCTGTCTGTTGGCATGTGCACCATCATCCCAGCACAGAGTTTGCCCTCCCCTCTGCACAGCTGCCCAATGAGAACGCTTCTTCCTTCCCCCAAGCACAGAGTTTGCATGCCCCACTACACAGCAACCCTACGAGAGTGCTTCTTCCTTTCCCCAGCACAGAGTTCACCCGCCCCTCTGCACAGCAGCCCAATGGAAGTGCTTCCTCTCTCCCCCGGCACAGAGTTCACCCCGCCTCTCTGCCAAACAGCCCGATGGGAGTGCTTCCTCCCTCCCCTAGCAGAGTTCACCCTGCCCCTCTGCCAAACAGCCCAATGGGAGCACTTCCTCCATCCCCCAGCAGAGTTGGCCCCACCCCTCTGTTTGGGCACTCGGCCTCTAAAAGGTTTGCCATGACTGTTCTAGGTCTATGACTGACGTTGCAAGCCAGTCTAGCTCAGGTACACATAACATTAACATTTATTCATTAACCTCTGAATATTTACTTTTGATTTAAATTGGTAATTAATAATTTTAATGCATTTTGATTTAAGTTGTGGCTCTCTTTAGGCACTGGGCACTCTAATGCTGCCCCGTCACAGAAGGTTGGGAACTACTGTTCTAGACCAATCTTTGGGTTTTGGACTTCAATTCCTATAAGCCTAAGTCAATTCCCCAAAGCACTGATCAGCCAATGTACGGATTTATGCTTCTGGGGAATTAAAGTCCACCAGTGTTCCACAGAACATATTTTGGGAAATGCTGTTCTAGAGCATTAGCTGTTGGGCAAGCATTTGTCCCCTCCAAAATATCCGAAGTGCATCAGGTAGAAGCAAAGTTACAGCATCTTTTCTCATCCAGCGCCAGAAGATCCCAGCTGGCAGCTATAATCATAAGAGAATCCTGGGACAGACGGACTAGATACCTGTGGCAGGTCATAGAGGAGAAGGTGAACAGTATGATCTGTTTAGGTGTCATAGAGCCATCCCACAGCCTGTAGAGGAGTTAGCTAGTTCTAGTCCCAAAGCCCAACAGCAGTGTTCAGTTCTGCATCAACTTTCACTGGCTCAATAGGAGTCAGAGCATGAGGCATACCCCAATGCCTCAGGCAGATGTGTTGTTACAGAGGCTGGGGGAGGCACGGTTCCTCACCTCTCTTGATCTCATGAAGGGGTAATGGCAAATTCCCCAAAGTGAGGGGAAGAAGGAGACAATTGCTTTCTTGCCTCCCAAAATGTTATATCACTTTACAGATACAGTATACCCATTGGGCTGCATGAGGCTGCCATGACATTCCAGTGGCTGATGGATTTGCTACACTTCGCCTTAGTGTACAATGATGACATTATTATTTTCTGCCCAAAGTGGGAGACTCATATCCAGCACTTAAAGCAAGTCCTCATGGAGCACTGCTGAGCTGAGCTAATGGCCAGTCTAGCCAAGTATCATGAAGCACTGAGGAAGTACAGTATTTGGACTTTAATGTTGGAAGTGAGCCTTGTGGTGAATAGGCTGGATGAACTGTCCACTTGGCCCTAACCCAGGGACAAGAAATGGTCCTAACAATTCCTGGGGATGGTTGGGTACTATAGGCAACTCATGTCTCACTTCGCAACCACTCCAGCCCCACTGATGGACCGTACCCAAAAATGGGACCCAAAGTAAGTACATTGGGCTCCACAGGATGAGCAGGTCTTCCTCGCCTGAAGGATACCCTTTGCCAGAGTCCAGTCCTTCTTCTGATCTTTCCTTATAAACTGACACCTCTGAGAGAGGCCCGCAGAGTCTTGTCTCAGCAGTGGGGAGGAAAAGAGCACACTGTTCTATATCTAAGCCAGAAGCCAGTGTCCCAAGAGCAAAAATACACAGCTATTAAGAGGGAGGTCTTAGCCATTGATTTGAGTTACACACAATTTATGCTATTACCTCTTGGGGTCTCTTTTACCCTAGTGACAGACCATGCCCACATCTAAGTCCCTGCTATCAAGCTTTGCAACCGTACATATTCCAAATACAATACTAGAAAGGAAAAGCCTGTGTTAATGTGGACTATTTATTCTCAGCACAGACATCAGGTGACCACTAGGACCTTACTGAAATCAAGGTAGGCTATATTGGACCCCCATCTACCAATAGAGGTGTGACTTTCAGATACAATGGTTCCTCAAGTTAGAAAATTAATGCATTCCCCGGGACGTTTTGTATTACAAAAAATTCATAACTCGAAACATAATGCAGAACACAATGCATTACCAGAAGTGGCCAGTAGAGGCAACTGTATACCATGTAATTTATAGGGAAACTTTTCCGTATCTCAAAAAAACAATCATAACTCAAGGCATTATTTTCAATATATTTTCATTTGCATCATGAAAATTTCAGAACACGAGGCATTCGTAACTCAAAGTACCACTGTATTTTGAAAATAAACTCTCAGAATTCATCTAAAGTCCCTCCAGGCAGAATTCTAGGAGATGCAGCCAAAAAAAACTAAGTTTACAGAGCAACTTTCAAGTGTGGGACTCCATTGACATCATTGGTATTTCAAGAATGAAACTGTTCCAAGGGGTAACTGGAGTGGATATTTGCAAGGGTTTGTGGGATGTGTAGTTCTTTATGAGGATGTTCTATAGAGCCTAATGGACCATCAAGACTATCCATTCCAAGGACCCCTGTGACTCCCATGGAGTCTTGCCACTCCCAAACACAGCTGTTTCCTTCTTCTAAAAAGGTCAATAATGGCAATGGGGACTTTTGTGAAAGCTTATCTGTTTTTAGCTGGTCTCCCAGAATTCTACCTGGGGAAATTCTAGGAGTTGCAGTCAAAACACTCTGTAAGTTCCAACCCTAGCCATTAAGCTTGTGACTCTGTTAAAAAAAAAGGGGATTAGAATAGTTTGACATTGTTTTAGAGAAACTCACACTGAGTCTTAAATATCACAGCATCTTTTCTAAACCTTCCTGGATTGACTGATTAGTAATCTCTTATAAAACCTTTCTGTCATTGAAGATGAAGGTAACATTTGCTCTCCTCCAGTCTTCAGGACCTCGCCTATTCTCCAAGCAGCCTCAAAGATTTAGAAGCAGAAGCTCCAAATTAATTCTGCAAGCTCTCTTTAATACTTGCCTTGTCCAGGAGACCTGAATTCACTTAAACCAACTGCTTCTTTGTCTACTTTGGGCAGCAGTTCTCCCTTTCTTCTTTATTCCACCTGCTCTAATTTAAACATTGTTTTCTAGGTTTGCCACAAAACATACACTTAGCAAAGTACAGTAAAACCTCACATAAAGAGCGCCTCGCTTGGAGACTAACTCGCTTAAAGAGCAGAATTTTCTCTGAATGGTCGCCTTGCTTAACAACTAAAACCCAACAATAACTCGCTTAACTAAATCAGGGTTCTCAATCCCCCCGCCATAAGTCACAATTGGTATCTTACAATGGTGCTTTGCTTAAAGAGCAAACTCGCTTAAAGAGCAATCCCGTGGAACGCATTATGCTTTTTAAGCGAGGTACCACTATACCCATTTATCTGTTCCAACTCTGATGAGTGTACTTTTAAAAAAAAACTCCTGTTTACCCCATTCATGCCTTTAATGTGGATGGGAGCTTTTTGCCCATAAACTCTATCTTCAGAATATCCAGTTAAACAGACAAATTAGCAAAACCATTGTCACTGTAATTACACGATAATCTATTTAATCAATCTCTGTGCTGCTCATGGGTTTGTACAAAGACTTGGCATCTTGGTAACTACTAGTGTGCAAAAAGGACTGAGGCAAGACACAAGTTCTGTTCCTATCATCACAGCTTCTGCAAGGTTGCTATAGAGATGGTTAGAAACAGGAAATTACCTTACACAGAGTCTGGAAAAGCAGTCCATCTAGTTCAGTACTAACTATAGTGATTTGCAGCTCATCTTACAGTTTTCTGGTCACATTCTTTTCTAGTTTTATAAAGAAATACAAAAGATTCTACTCAGGATTTTCTGAAAGCAAACTATGTCCTCCACTACTTCTGCTCCATCATTCCTCCATGAAGCACCCTAGTTTCAATTAATCCATAGACAGTGCACTAAAAATTTTTCACAATCCCAGAATTGTGGATGAATTAGAGCAGGGGTTCCCAACATTTTCCGCCAGGGGCCATTCCCACATGACACTCAGCAACAGGGGCTGGATGCGTGGTTGCTTCCCGTGCTTACGGTTTTTTGGCGGTGGCGGCAACAATCGTACCTTTTTTCAGCTTCTTGCACAGCCTCCACCACTTCCCATGGCGGCAGGAGGCTTTTCGGAGCATTTTCACTCCATTTTGGGATTTTCCCCCCCGCCATGTATCTACTATGTTTCGGCAGCTAACACACGCCGCTTGAGGATTTCCTGGTTCCGCACTGGGAACCCAAGCACTGGTGGAAGCTCCACCCAGCACCGGATGTCCCCAACTGCCATATATTAGCTGCCGAAACGCAGTGGACAATCAGTGAAAAAATCCCAAAACAGAGCAAAAATGCTCCAAAAAACCTCCCACTGCCATGGTGAGCAGTGGAGGCTATGCAAGAAGCCAAAAAAGGTGTAATTGCCGCCACCACAGTAAGTGATGTTTTCAGACTTCCAGTGCCGAGCGGAGCTTCTGGCATTGCCTGGGTTCCCTGTGTGGGCTGTATTAATGAGCTCCATGGGCCGGATTAGGCCCACAGGCCATAGGTTGGGAACCCCTGAATTAGAGTAACCCCCTTTTTGTCTCGGCTGGAGCTGATGCTGTCCTTAAGGCTCTTGCCTGCGTCTTTGCAGCTGTTGCAGCCCTTGGGACAATCTGAACTGCCGTGGCTGCCTTTGCTGCCGGGGGGAGTGGTAGCTCCTGTGACTTTCTCCAGCGGACATGGGGTTTTTCCATGCTGGGTTTGTTGTTGTATTATACTGGTTTTTTTAATGTAATTACGTAGTTTTTGTATTTTGATACCATGCTTACTTGTATTGCTCGCTATTGTAAATTTATTGTATCTCTGTATTATTATTTTGTTGCTATTTGTATATGCTGTTAGCCGCCTTGAGTTGGCCTTTGGCCGAGAAAGGCGGGATATAAATTAAACTGATTGATTGATTAAAGAGATGCCAACAGTGCTCAATACGTCCTCTCCTATATTTTAAATCATATTCCTAATGAAGACAATTAAAATCTGACTTGATAATGCATTGATTTAGAAGATGGTGATGACACTTCATGGAACTCTGGTCTGACCATAACAACCGACTAACAAGAACAAACAGAAACTCCAGGACTAAGAAAGTAATTATGGAGCAGTGATGGCGAAACTTGGCACTCCAGATGTTCTTGGTGTTCAATTCCCAAAGGCCCTAATCAGCAGGAGTGCTGACTTGGGCTTCTGGTAATCGAAGTCCAAGGACATCTGGAATGCCATGTTTTGCCATCATGATTATAGAGCATGTAGCAAGGTACCTGAACTGCTTCTTAATGTTAGGCACTACAACACTTTTAAAAGATTTTTGTTAGTCTCTTAAAGTCTATCAGCACTATCCCAGTGCTACAACCAGCACAAAATAAGGTTTAATCTAAACTAGTATCTTTCTCCAGCCTTACTGCTGACTCCCAAATGGCTGCAGAACCAGCCTTTCTTCTCCCAAATATCTTGGCTGTCTCTGAGGATGCCAAAGAACTTTAACCATTCCACAGCTGTAACAGCATTTTAAATAACTACTTCAAGTACCATTTCACCTATTAATTAGTCTTACCTTTTAGCTAAAACCATATCTGCAATATACAGCGAAATCAGTATTATAATTAATATTCTTTAAGCAGGTGAAATGAGGCTTATTTTAAAATGTTATATAATATTCCTAAGTATTGTTAGTACATAAACTCTTGCCCATATGCAAGTACAGTACTGGCAAGACATGCACACACTTAATAAACATGGTGTGGATTAACTAGCCTCCTTCTTCACAACACATTAGCCTTCCTAACAACTTCTTGTCTTGATTTTTCCATTGGCTGTAATCTTATGAGCACTTGACAGTAATCTCCCTGAAACTCTGAGGGACTTAATTCTATATAAATCTGTATAGATCCCATCAGACCAGGATGCTCCTTATTACTGCAGTGCTGCCTCTCTACCTTACTCTGTTGTTTATGTGCCCTCAAATAGGAACTGATTTACAGTGACCCAAATAGGGCTTTCAAGGTAAGGGAGATAATTAACAAGTGGTTTTACCAGTTCCACATACATAATCAAGTGAGTTTCCACCACCCAACAGATCTTCAAACCCCAGGCCTCATAAATCCTAGTTCCTCACTCTGTTCAATACACCAGAGCGCTTGGCAAATTTTGGTTGGAGGGGTGTGTGTGTGTGTGTTTTTAAAGTGTTACACAAATTATTTATTTATTTATTTATTATTTAGTCGTATTTATATATGCCGCCCACTCAGGCAGAACCCGACTCAGGGCGGCATTACAACAAATTCTAAAAACATATAAAAACACATATAAAACATATAAAAACAAATGCAATATGTAGTTTTATGTTGTGTCTATTCTAGCTATTAGACAGCAATAAATTGTGCAGGATATTTATTTGTTTGCTCACTGATGAGAGAGGTCATAGCAACACATCTTATTTAACCAGATTACGGTATTTGTTAAAAGAGTACAGTAAAACCCCTACTTACAAAAAAAAAGGTCCTTTCCATAGGCTTTTGCTTAAATTGAATTTTTTTGTAACTCGAAACAAACCCGTAGGAAAAGTTATTTTTACGTAACTCAAAGCAAACCCATAGGGAAAATGAATTTTTTATGTAAATCGAAGCAAGCCTATAGGGAAATGATTTTTTACGTAACTCGAAGCAAACCCATAGGGAAAATAATCTGTATTGCAACTTGAAGCAAACCCCCAGGAAATTGTGTAAATCAGGACATGGTTTTAACACAAAATCATTATGTAAGTCGAATTTTTTGTAACTCGAGTCATTTGTAAGTTGGGGTTTTACTGTACTGTAACATACTTCCAAGGTTGTTGACTCTACCACACCAAATATCTTCCCCCCCACCCCCCAGTCTAAATCCATCACTATTAATACTATTTCCTGTTTGTATTACATCCATCACTATTAATTAATTGTTGAATCTTTCAGCAAAGAAATCCAGGAAGGGGACAAAATCAGCCTGACCTTAAGCATCTGAGGATTTTTCTACTTCATGTACCCCACTCCCAAACTCACAGGCATTTCTGGCACTGGGACCCTCCCTTTCCTTCCCCAATTGTAGCACCTTACCTGAGCACTGTGGTCCCAGGGGGTGTACCTGACCTGTGCCCCTCAAAATCAAAATATATCTTTTTTTTTCCCCTTCTCTTTCTTTCTCCCCACCGCACCCCAACCTCATGTTTTAAAAAAGTTTTGTTAACTAGATTTTTAAATTGGTGTGGGTGGGAGGTAGTTTTTCCAGTGTTGTGTTTTTTTTAGGAATTTTAAACGTTGGGGATTTTATGTGTGCCGCCCAGAGTCGCATGATGTCGATTGGGGCGGCTATACAAATTGTATAAATAAAATATAATTAATGAATGAATTAAAAACCTTCTTCATAGCCAAGCCCGCCCTACGAGCAGACCCCTCGGCCTCTCTTCCCCTCCTGCCTCCAACTCCGTTGAGGTCGGATCCCCACCCCCAGGCCTGCCCAAGGCTCCAAAGTCTTCCCATGCCGCTCCCTGACCACCACCACCACCACCACCACCGTATCTCACATACGCTTGGAAAGGGAAAGGGAAGCGGATCCGCCTGGACGGGGATTCCTCAAGTGTCTCCTTCCTTCCTTCCTCCCTCCCTGCTTCTGGATCCCGGCAGCCCAATATGTTCCCCTAACCGAGATCGGGAATCCCCACCACCACCACTACCACTACTACTACCTTCCCTCGGCCACCTCCGGTGTTTCCCCTTCCTCCTCCGTTTCCACGCAGCTCTCCCACCACCCTCCCTTCTTTCCCGCCCGCCGCTCCGACGGGTGGGTCGCCGTCCAGGCAGGGCGCGGAGGAGACCCCTCTTACCTCCCCCTCGCCGTGGGGGCCCGCTTCTTAGTGCCCTGCCAGCTGCTGCCAAGTGTGGGGCGGGCGGCGAGCCGAGGAACGGCGCCCCTGGTCCGCCTGCGGGAGGAGCCGCCACCGCCGCCGCCGCCACGGCTGCAACAAGCCGGAGGGAGCCTCTTCTTCGGAGATGGCTGCCTGGCCGCTCTGAAGTGAACCCTCTCCCCGCCCGCCCCGTCGGTCGGGCAGCCCGAGGGTCTCGACCGTCGGGCGGAGAAGAGTGAGGCTGGACTAGGGCCGCCGCGGGGTCCCGGGCGGCGGCGTAGGAGGGAGACGGCGATCGGGGCGGTGGGGCGAGCAGGCAGGACTAGAGACCGACGGCGGCCCCACGTGACGGGCCTTGTCATCTCCTGCGCAGCCATCTCACGTCCCCCCGGCCCCGCCTGCTGGAAGGGGCGGAGCGGAGGGAGGTGGCCGCCACCACGGCGTCTCCCCGCCGGGCTTAATGGGCACTGTCTGCCTTCTACTCGCCGACTCTGGTTTGGCGAGCTAGGCAAAAACAACAACAACCCTGGCACGGCCGGGGGGGGGGGGTCAATAAGGGAGCGATGGGATCTGTTGTCCCGGCCGGCTGGCCGGCACACATCTTCGTTGCCTATGTTACCCGGGGGGGGCCTTTCTGACGAAGCCCGAGGTTGGCATCACGGGTGTTAGGTAGCGTGGCAAACGGAGATGTGTGACCCACACAGCCAGGCTCAAAGGCTGGTTGAGCCACGAATTATATTACCTTCTTCAGCCCCTTCCCCGCCATGTATATCGGAGGATAAACAAAACCGCTGTAGCACTTTAAAGACTAAACTGTTAGTCTTTAAAGCAGGGGTGCCCAAACTACAGCCCTAGTGGGTGCAGATTCGGCCCCCGATGCCAATTCATCCGGCCCATGATGAAGCCCTCGTTGCTCCTGAACACGCCAGTTCAGGCGCGTTTTACTTCTGCTTCCAGGAGCGACGAGGGCTTCATGTTAGAGGGTTTCTGAAGGTTCGGCCCAAAGACCCCAGTACTCATTCATTAGCCTTTATAGTTCTTTATTTCCACTGGCCGCATGGCGGTCAGTGATGATCAGTGGTCGGGATAGGAGAGAGGGTCGTTGGGTAGGTGAGGGTCCTTTAATAGGGTTAGGTGAGGTCAGAGGAGGTCAGAGGGGGTAGGGTTACACGAGCGGTGCATTACGGTACATGTAGTTCATGGCAGTATGATATCATCCCTGACACTTCACGGGCCGGATGAATTGGCATCTGGGGCTGGATCTGGCCCCAGGCCACAGTGACCGGCTCCCTGAAACATGACTGGCCCACGGCCCGAGAAGTTTGAGCATCCTGCTTTAAAGTGCTACAGCATTTTTGTTTTGTTTATTCTCTGATATGCCTGAAACATTGACTGTCACGGATGCTGTAAGACCCTATTTAGGTTAAAAGGTCCATTCCGTAGGCTTTTGCTTAAATCGGTTTTTTATGTTAACTCGAAGCAAACCCATAGGAAAAATTATTTTTATGTACCTTGAAGCAAACCCATAGGAAAAATGAAATTTTTATGTAAATCGAAGCAAACCCATAGGGAAATGATTTTTTATGTAACTTGAAGCAAACCCATAAGAAATTGTGTTATGTAAATTGAGACATTTATGTAAATCGGGACATGGTTTTAGCACAAAATGATTAAGTCGAATTTTATATAACTTGGGGCATATGTAAGTCGGGGTTTTACTGTATTCCAAAAAATAGTTAGGGGCACTGCAGTTAGGGGTTGTGGTGACTCAGTGGTTAAGAAGGTCACCTTGTTAGCTGGAAGGCCGGCAAGTCGGCAGTTTGAGACCCAGGTACTGCATGACGGATTGAGCACCTGTCTCTGTCCCAACTCCTGCCAACCTAGCAGTTTGAAAGTAAGAAATTGCAAGTAAATACATGGGTACAGCTTTGGTGGGAAGGTAAACAGCGGGCTCTTTGGCTATAAACACAGATGAGCACTGAACCCTAGAGTCGGATACGACTGGCTTTTGTGCGAATGTGACTTTTACCTTTACCAGTCTGGTCAGGTTATCCTCCTATGGTAATATGGTAGACCATACTGCCAGCGAGTCAGGCGGTGGTCAATTAACCTGACAACCTGAGGACTATTGGCCTTGGGTGGCAAAATCTACAGGGAATGGTTATGGTCCTGTTGTGTTCTGTAAAGCAGTGCCTTTAACAATGTACCTTTACCATGTGTTATCAATGTAACCTTTCTGTGTGCAACATTATAACCTTCACCTGTATCAATGTTAGCCTAATAAGGGGACGCGAGCTAGTGACCACCAGAGGGCAGTAGCGAGCGTCCAGCTCTAATGGATCATCAGCCACCTGGTTCAGCAGCGCGGGAAGATTCCCCGCGACTTCCTCACCTGGTCAAGAAGGGCGTGACCTCCTACGACGTCACGCAGGCAGCAACCAATAGTCTGTCAACGAGCCACATTCAAATGTATAGCCAGCTGTATATATTGAGCTACCCATCCGCCATTACCACATGTTCCTCCGGATCATCATGCAATAAACCTGTGTTAAGCCAACCCTTCGGCTGTTTCATTGTCTTTGGTCCCTTACACTAAATTGGCGACGAAGGTGGGATGGCAGCCCACAGGACCAAGACATGCGCCGGTTTCGAAATCAGGAAACCGGGCGACTGGGAGTTCTTCGAGATGGACTTCCAGGCCGCACTGATCGAGTCCGAAGTCACGGAAGAGGCGAAGAAAAGGGCCATCTTCACCAGAATGCTCGGACAAGAAACAAAAAGGACCTTGGTGGACCTGATTGCACCGAGGAGGGTGAGCGAATTCAAGGCCAAGGAACTCATGCAGTTGCTGCGTGAGCACGTCCGGCCCGCCACGGCGATGTTTCCCGCTCGGAGTGCGTTTTGGAGGCGAGTCCAAGCGCCCGGGGAGACGGTCGCCGCGTTCGTGGCGGCCCTGCGGCTGGCGGCCGGCCCGTGCAAATGGGAAAACGTCGAAATCACCCTCCGAGATTGTGTGCTGTGCGGCCTGAACGACGCCGAAACCCAGCGCACGTTAATGAACCAGGAGCCGCCTCCCACGTTGCAGGAGGTCGTAAGAGCGGCCCAGGCCGCAGAAGCTACAAATGCCGGGGTCCAAGAACTCCAGGACTGGCGGCCAAAGTCGGACAAAGCAGAGGCTCTGGTACAGGCGGCCCGGCGAACTTCGAGGTTGTCTACAGAGAGCAGCGACGACGAGGACGTACAGAGGGTCCGGAAGGAGAGCCGACGATGCGACGGCTGTGGCGCGGCCCACGACCGCGTGAAATGCCCCTTCCGGAAGGCCGAGTGCCGCAACTGCGGCCGCCGCGGGCACATCGCCAAGGTGTGCAGGAAGAAGCGCGAGTCCCGGAGGAGCTCCCCAGACCGTTCCGCGGGACGAGACCGCCCAGCGAGACCCAAAGACAGCGCCCAGGCCACGCGGAAGCAGGACGGCATGGGCCGCATCGCCGACGGCAGCGAGGACGACGCCTCGGTGTTCAGCGTGTCTACGAGACACCCCCGC
The DNA here is from genome assembly GCA_035047305.1 of Bradypodion pumilum. Taxonomy (NCBI): domain Eukaryota; kingdom Metazoa; phylum Chordata; class Lepidosauria; order Squamata; family Chamaeleonidae; genus Bradypodion; species Bradypodion pumilum. Next base: position 263,090,881 of record JAWDJD010000003.1, read on the forward strand.
TACTTTGTTGAGGTACTAGTCCAAGGGGTGCCCATTAGGATGGAAATTGACTCGGGGTCCTCATATTCAATCATTTCCCAGAGGGAGTTTTTTGGAATTGCCCCCCAAAAGCGGCCCAAGCTCAAAGCGTTGAGGGCCACACTACGGGACGTGCAAGGGAACAGTATTCCAGTGTTGGGGGTTGGAGAATTTCAGGTCAAGTTCAAGGAGCACGCCGCGTCCCTTCCCCTGGTCGTGCTCAAGGGAGGAAATTGCAGCCTCCTCGGGACTCAATGGTTCCAGCCCCTGGGTTTGTTCATTGGGGGGATGCATGCCGTGGGGATGCACGCTGTTGGGACTGACCCCATTCAGGAGGTGTGCGAGGCGCACCCCGAAGTCTTCAAAATGGGACTGGGGAAATTCAAGGGGGCCCCAGTGACTTTCGACCTGGACCCGGAGGTCCACCCTGTTCGCCTAAAACCACGCCGGGTGCCGTTCGCACTCAAGGACAAGATAGAGGCGGAACTGGACAAATTGGTGGGTCAGGGGATTCTTGTGCCTGTAGATTCTGCGGAGTGGGAAACTCCAATTGTAACTGCTCTTAAGTCCAATGGGGAGGTTCGCATATGCGCCGACTACAAGTGCACCATCAACAAGGCGATCCGCCCGAATGCATATCCGGTGCCGATAGTCAGCCATCTGCTGGCCAGGTTACACGGGGGGAAATGTTTCGCTAAGCTCGACTTAGCACAGGCCTACCAGCAGCTCACGGTGTCTCCCGCCACAGCTGCTGCGCAGACCATAGTCACCCATAAGGGGGCGTTCCAGGTGACGCGCCTCCAATTCGGCGTGAACTCGGCGCCAGGAATTTTCCAGTCACTCGTGGAACGCCTCCTGAAGGGTCTGGAGGGGGTGTTGCCTTATTTTGATGACGTGTTAATAACAGGGGGGAGTCGGGTGGAATTGGCCAAGAGGTTGGGGAAGGTCCTGACTATATTCGAAAAGGCGGGGCTGAGGTTGCACAAGGACAAATGCGTCTTCTTCGCAACCGAGGTTGAATTCCTAGGGTTTTGTGTGACTCCTGAGGGGATAAAACCATCCAAGTCTAAGGTGGCAGCCATCAAGAAAGCCCCCCGCCCCACCTCCAAGCCTGAGTTGCAGTCGTTCCTAGGGCTGCTCAACTTTTACCACTCCTTCCTTCCCCGGAAGGCAGCGGTGGCTGAACCGCTACACAAGCTGCTAAAGAAAGAGCAGGCATGGAAGTGGGGCGATGACCAAGAGAGGGCATTTAGTGAGCTGAAAAGCCTCCTGGCGTCCGACGCCATACTGACCCACTTCGACCCCAAATGCCCAGTAGTTCTGATCTGTGATGCATCTCCAGTGGGGGTGGGGGCGGTGCTGTGCCACGTGCTGGAGAACGGCAGGGAGGCCCCGATAGCATTTTACTCCAGGTCCCTGTCCCAAACAGAGAGAAACTACGCACAGACGGACAGGGAGGCCTTAGCGATAGTCTCGGGGACGAAAAAATTTCACGATTTTCTGTATGGCCGCCCCTTCACCATCGTGACGGACCACAAACCCCTGCTAGGCATTTTTACCGCGGATAAGCCCACCCCTCAAATCCTGTCCCCAAGGATGCTCAGGTGGGCCATTTTTCTCAACGCGTATCAGCACGCGTTGGTCTACTGGCCCGGAAAAGAGATCAGCCATGCGGACGCCCTATCTAGGTCTCCCCTTCCCCTAATGCCCAGCCAGGTGAGCATGGGGGAGCGGGACCATCAGGTTCTCATGATAGAGGTGCTGGATTCGCCCCCCGTAGTGCCCGCCGACATTGCCAAAGCGACAGAGAAAGACAAAACGTTAGCGACAGTAAGCTCCTGGCTGCAGAAAGGGTGGCCCGCGTCCTCCCCAGCGGAGGAGTTCGCTCCATTTTTCTGAAAAAAGCTAGAACTGTCCCTAGAGAGGGGGTGTCTCTTGTGGGGGCAGCGGGTGGTGATTCCCACTTCCCTTCGGCCGCGGGTGCTCAAACTACTTCACGTCAGCCACCCCGGCATCGTGCGATCCAAGGCGCTGGCCCGGAGTTACTTCTGGTGGCCCCAGCTAGACGCCGACATCGAGCACATGGTCGGCACTTGCGAAAGTTGCCAATGCTCCAGACCGGAGGAGGCCCGCCTTGCCCACAGGGAATGGGACGCGGCTAAGGGGCCGTGGTCCCGGGTGCACGTTGATTTCGCGGGCCCGTTCAGAGGCACCCTATTCCTCCTTGTTGTGGACGCTTTCTCCAAATGGTTGGAGGTTATCCCAGTCACGAGCACGTCCTCGGCCCAGACCATTAGGCACTTGCGGAGGCTCTTTTCCACGTTCGGCATACCCGACACGTTAATTAGCGACAACGCTAGTTGTTTTACGTCCTCCGAGTTTAAGGCATTCATGGAGATTAACGCCGTTCGGCATATTACCTCCGCCCCGTTTCACCCGGCCACCAACGGCCAAGTAGAGCGCCTCGTCCGCACCACGAAGGACGCGTTGCGGCGCATGGGCCTGGGGGATTTGAACCTACAAGTGTGTCAGTTTCTGCTAGGGTACAGGGTGACCCCGTTGGCGTCAGGATACTCCCCCGCAGAGCTCTTAATGCGCAGGAAGCTGACCACCATCCTTACTAGGCTAGACCCCACGAGGGTAGAGGACAAAGGAAGGAACATCGGGCTGGAGGTTACAAAGAGTTTCAGCATAGGCGCCCCCGTGCATTGCAGGAATTACGCCAGCACGGGCCCAGCCTGGGTGCCGGGCGTAGTCGTGGAACAAACCGGCCCCGTGTCGTACCGCGTGGAAACCAGCACAGGGCTCCTATGGAGGCGGCACGCAGACCAGCTCCGACGCAGAGTCTCCGATGAGCAGGGCACGGTTCACGCAGGAAATAAGTCAGCGTTAGGGTTCTCCCCCACCCGTTTAGCCCAAGGGGGAGGAGAAGGGGACCGTGGGCCCCCACCAAGGGGGGAGGAGGATATCCTCGTAGATACCCTGGGGGATCTTTCCGAGGAGGAGGAACCCGACCCCATACATATCTCGCGGAAAGTCCCCACAAATGCGCGTACCCCTACCAACTTAAATTTTGATTTTCAGAACCGGGGTTTTTTTTCGGAGTGGTCCCCCACCCGTCCAAGCGAGAAGAGGGGTTTTTCGTTAGCCCCGACGGCCCCCGGTCTGCCCACAATGGAGTTTTTCCCTTCCCCTAAGGCCGCCAGACAGCGGCAAGCCACTAACAAGTCTCCCCCTCCCGTTTCAGGACAAGGGACCAGGGAACAAAGAAGCAATAACGCCCCCGGGGGGGCAGCCCTCTTCACGGCCCAAACGCACATGCAACAAGCCATCTTGGCTGAGAGACTTCGTCTCATCCTAGGGGGGAGGGATGTTGTGTTCTGTAAAGCAGTGCCTTTAACAATGTACCTTTACCATGTGTTATCAATGTAACCTTTCTGTGTGCAACATTATAACCTTCACCTGTATCAATGTTAGCCTAATAAGGGGACGTGAGCTAGTGACCACCAGAGGGCAGTAGCGAGCGTCCAGCTCTAATGGATCATCAGCCACCTGGTTCAGCAGCGCGGGAAGATTCCCCGCGACTTCCTCACCTGGTCAAGAAGGGCGTGACCTCCTACGACGTCACGCAGGCAGCAACCAATAGTCTGTCAACGAGCCACATTCAAATGTATAGCCAGCTGTATATATTGAGCTACCCATCCGCCATTACCACATGTTCCTCCGGATCATCATGCAATAAACCTGTGTTAAGCCAACCCTTCGGCTGTTTCATTGTCTTTGGTCCCTTACACTAAAGGTCCCCAAGTGGATTAAATCCCACTTGAATCCATCTTGATGGAGGAGCTTCATCAATACTGGCCGAGGGGTTGAGGAGCACTGTGCGTGCCAAAATGGCTCAGGACCAGAAAGTGACTCGTAGAACTGAATCAGTGGTATGGGTGTCATGTTGTTATGTGGAAGGCCACTGCGTTATACAGTAGTGTTCCTAGGACAATCTTCATGATTGATTGATATGATGATAGCCATTATTCTGAATCGGATACAACAATTAAAGAAGAAGAAGCAGACTTCTTTTAGAAGGTGTCTGCAAGAAAAGGCCTTCCCTGTCACTTCCAAAACTGTTGAACTCCTTTCAACAGAGACCAGGCTGACCACTCTTTGCTGCCTTTCTGCAAACAGGCAAAAATCTTTTTCTTCAACAAGTGTTTTTCTCAGATACTGGTTGCTTAAACCCAAGTTCCTAAAAATGGAGCTGATGGGGTTTTTTTAGTATCTTAATATTATGAGTTTTAATATTTTAAGCCACCCTGGATCCTCCTGAGGAGAAAGATGAGGTATAATATGAATTAATGAATGCCTATGTGGCATGTTTCAAAATATATGGGGCCTGAGTTCCCCCTTTAAATGAGTAGCCAATTGGCTCATTTTGAACATATTTGGTTAAGCGTACTGTAGTTCTGTTGATTTCTGTAAATCCTGCTTCCGAGCAAGAATATTTAATTGAAGTCTTAAGAAGCAGAATAAGGGTTTCTGGTACCCTTTATGTAAAAGAAGGTTTTTGTTGTTGTTCAGTCACACAGTCGGTTCCGACCCTTTGCGACCCTATGGACCATTGTTCTCCAGGCACCTCTGTCCTCCACCATCCTCCTCAGCCTCCCAGCTCTGTGCCCATTGTGTCTACAATGCCATCTAGCCATCTCATCCTTGGCCTCCCCCTTCTTCTTTTGCCCTCCACCTTTCCCAACATCAATGCCTTCTCAAGTGAATCCTCCCTTCTCATTTGATGTCCAAAGTATTTTAGCTTCATCTTTACTATTTGACCTTCCAATGAGCAGTCAGGGTTAATTTCTTCTAAGATTGACCTATTTGTTCTCCTCGCTGTCCAGGGGACTCTCAAAACCCTCCTCCAACACCACATTTCAAAGGCATCTATTCTTCTGCGTTCAGCCTTCCTAATTGTCCAGCTCTCACATCTCACGGAGACCAGAAAGATATCACCTAGACAGCATTCCTAAAGAATACGCGGTGGAGGTGATGAACAGATTCTATGGCTTAGACTTAATAGATAGAGTGCCAGAAGAATTATGGACAGAGATGAGGGACATCATGCAGGAAGCAGCAAAGAAAACCATACCAAAAGAAAAGAAGAGTAAGAAAGCAAAGTGGTTGTCTGATGAGGCTCTTAAAATAGCAGAGGAAAGAAGGAACGCAAAAGTCAAAGGAGAAAGGAAAAACTACAATCATTTGAACACAGAATTTCAAAGAAAAGCAAGGAGAGATAAGGAAAACTACCTAAAAGAACAGTGCAGAGAAATGGAGGAAAACAACAAAAGAGGCAGAACCAGAGACTTTTTCAAAAAAATTGGGGAAATTAAGGCAACATTTAAAGCAAAAATGACCATGATAAGGGACAAAGAAGGAAAGGAGCTAGCTGATGCAGAAGAGATTAAGAAAAGATGGAAAGAGTACACAGAGGAACTCTACAAAAAGGATCTCAACACTCCTGACAATCACAATGATGAAGAAGTAGAACCTGAGCCAGACATCCTGGAGAGCGAAGTCATAAAGGCCCTAAAGAGCACTGCAAACAACAAAGCTAGTGGAGATGATGGTATCCCAGTTGAATTCTTTAAAGCGCTAAAAGATGACGGAGTCAAATTACTGCATTCAATATGCCAGCAGATTTGGAAAACAAAACAATGGCCACAGGATTGGAAAAGATCAGTATACGTCCCAATCCCAAAAAAGGGCAATGCCAAAGAATGTTCAAATTATCGAACAATCGCGCTCATCCCACACGCCAGTAAGGTGATGCTCAAGATAATACAGGATAGACTTCAGCAGCATGTGGAAAGAGAATTACCAGAGGTGCAGGCAGGTTTCAGAAGAGGCAGGGGGACTAGAGATCACATTGCCAACATACGCTGGATCATGGAGAAAACAAAGGAATACCAGAAACAAGTTTACTTCTGTTTTATTGACTACACTAAGGCATTTGACTGTGTGGACCACAACAAGATGTGGCAAGTAATTAAAGAGATGGGAATACCAGAGCACCTCATATGCCTCCTGAGAAATCTGTACATGAACCAAGAAGCAACAGTTAGGACAGAACATGGAATGACAGAGTGGTTTGGAATAGGAAAAGGAGTAAGACAAGGCTGCATTTTGTCACCATGCTTATTCAACCTATACACAGAGCACATAATGCGCAGTGCAGGGATGGAGGAATCACAATATGGGATTAAAATCGCTGGGAGAAACATCAACAATCTGAGATATGCAGACGATACCACCCTAATGGCAGAAAGTGAGGAAGACCTAAAGAATCTCTTGATTGGGCTGAAGGAGGAGAGTGCAAAAGCTGGCTTGAGACTCAATATCAAGAAAACCAAGATAATGGCAACAGGCCCAATCAGTTCCTGGAAGATAGATGGGGAAGAAGTAGAAGCAGTGACAGATTTTACTTTTCTAGGATCAAAGATCACTGCAGATGGGGATTGTAGCCATGAGATAAAAAGGCGACTGATTCTTGGGAGACAAGCAATGAGAAACCTGGGGAACATAGTGAAAAGCAGAGACATCACACTGAAAACAAAAATTAGAATAGTCAAAGCAATGGTTTTCCCAGTAGTAATGTACGGATGTGAGAGCTGGACAATTAGGAAGGCTGAACGCAGAAGAATAGATGCCTTTGAAATGTGGTGTTGGAGGAGGGTTTTGAGAGTCCCCTGGACTGCGAGGAGAACAAATAGGTCAATCTTAGAAGAAATTAACCCTGAATGCTCACTGGAAGGTCAAATAGTAAAGATGAAGCTAAAATACTTTGGACATCAAATGAGAAGGGGGGATTCACTTGAGAAGGCATTGATGTTGGGAAAGGTGGAGGGCAAAAGAAGAAGGGGGAGGCCAAGGATGAGATGGCTAGATGGCATTGTAGACACAATGGGCACAGAGCTGGGAGGGCTGAGGGGGATGGTGGAGGACAGAGGCGCCTGGAGAGCAATGGTCCATAGGGTCGCAAAGGGTCGGAACCGACTGTGCGACTGAACAACAACAACACATCCGTACATTACCACTGGGAATACCATTGCTTTGACTATTCTAATTTTTGTTTTCAATGTGATGTCTCTGCTTTTCACTATGTTCCCCAGGTTTCTCATTGCTTGTCTCCCAAGAATCAGTCGCCTTTTTATCTCATGGCTACAATCCCCATCTGCAGTGATCTTTGATCCTAGAAAAGTTTTCTTGATATTTAGTCTCAAGCCAGCTTTTGCACTCTCCTCCTTCAGCCCAATCAAGAGATTCTTTAGGTCTTCCTCCCTTTCTGCCATTAGGGTGGTATCCTCTGCATATCTCAGATTGTTGATGTTTCTCCCAGCGATTTTAATCCCATATTGTGATTCCTCCATCCCTGCACTGCGCATTATGTGCTCTGTGTATAGGTTGAACAGGCATGGTGACAAAATGCAGCCTTGTCTTACTCCTTTTCCTATTCCAAACCTTTAGTGTATGGGACCAAAGACAACAGAACAGCCGAAGGGTTGGCTTAACACAGGTTTATTGCATGATGGTCTGGTGGAGCATGAGGTAATAGCGGTGATACATCTCAATATATACAGTAGCCCTATACATTTGAATCTTGTAGCACGGTAGCTCATTGGCTGCTACCGGCGTGGCCTCGCCCAGGCACGCCTCTTTCCTGCTGCTGAATGCAGATCTTTCTTCTGCTGCTGAATGCAGATCTTTTTCCTGCTGCTGAATGCGGATCTTTCTTCTGCTGCTGAATGCAGATCTTTTTCCTGCTGCTGAATGCGGGGAAGGTTTTCCCGCGGCTGTCCGTGATTGAGCAATGTGAACCATGTGAGACTGAACGCTCGCAGCTGCCCTCTATGGGCTGCCTGCTCGCGTTCCTTTACAGCTGAGATACCTTGTATTTGGAGTGGTTACATTCTTGCCTTTACAGTACAATGAACATGCAAACATACATACATAACATCCCTCCCCCCTAGGATGGGACGAAGTCCCGCAACCATTGTGGCTTGCCGCACGTGCGCTTGGGGCGTGCTTGCGCCTGACCTAGTGCTGGAGAGCCAGTGATCTCTGACTCCGCGGGTACTTGTCCTGCAACGGGAAACGGGGATTCGTTAGAGGCTCTGTGGGGCGTCCGTGCCTGCCTTGCGCCCGGGGATGGGAATGGAATGAACAGTTGGGAGGTGAACCCCTGTCTGTTGCTCTCGGACCCGGGGGACCCTCCTATTGTGAACCGCGGAACCGATGAGGTCGCCCTTGTGGTTCTGCTACCTTCTGTTCCCCGCTCGGGGGACCTTGAGACTGTGGTGGGCGGACTCGCTGTTGCCTCCTGTCTTGGGGGTGTCGGTCTCCGGGAAATTGGCGCTATGTTGCATTCTAACTCACAGGGGCTACTGGGACTGGAAGTACCAGGGGCTGAACTGAAACCCCTCTTTTCGCTAGGACGGGTGGGGGACCACTCCGCTAACTCCCCCTGGTACTGTAAATCAACGTCTAAACTTCTAGGGGCATCTGTGTTTTGGGGAAACTTCCGAGGGGTATGTGTGAGGTCGGGGCTCTTCCTTTCTGCCGCGAACTCCCGCAAAAGATCTCTGAGGATCGATTCCCTTTCCTCCCCCCTTGGTGGGGACCCATGTCCCCCTTTTCCTCCCCCTTGGGCTAAACGGGTGGGGGAGTACCCTAACGCTGATTTGTGGCTATTTTCGTCTTCGTCTTGCTCTCCGGGGACCCTGCGCCTGAGTTGGTCCGCGTGTCGCCTCCACAGGAGGCCTGTACTGGTCTCCACGCGGTATGAGACGGGGCCGGTTTGTTCTATTACGGTGCCCGGCACCCAGGCTGGCCCCGCGTTGGCGTAGTTCCTGCAATGCACCGGGGCGCCTACGCTGAAACTCTTTGAGGGTTCCACCCCTATGTTCCGCCCTTTGTCCTCTACTCTCGTGAGGTCTAGCTTGGAGATTACCGTGGCCAGCTTCCTGCGCATTAACAGCTCCGCGGGGGAGTACCCTGACGCCAATGGGGTGACCCTGTACCTTAGCAGGAATTGGCACAATTGCAGGTCGAGGTCTCCGGGGCCCATGTGCCGCAGCGCGTCTTTTGTGGTGCGCACGAGGCGCTCTACTTGGCCGTTGGTGGCCGGGTGAAAGGGGGCGGAGGTGACGTGCCGAATGGCATTGCGATCCATGAATACCCCGAACTCGGCGGACGTGAAACAGCTAGCGTTATCGCTGACGAGGGTGTCGGGTAAACCGAACGTGGAAAAGACCCTCCGTAACTGTTTAATTGTAGTGGCCGAGGAGGTGCTCGAGACTGGAATGACCTCCAACCACTTGGAGAACGCGTCCACCACAAGGAGGAAAAGTGTTCCCCTGAACGGGCCAGCAAAGTCTACGTGTACCCGGGACCAGGGCCCCCTTGCTGCGTCCCACTCCCTATGTGGCAAGCGAGCCTCTTCTGGCCTGGAGCTTTGGCACGCTTCGCAAGTGCCGACCATGTGTTCGATGTCGGCGTCTAGCTGGGGCCACCAAAAGTAACTACGGGCTAGTGCCTTAGAGCGGACGATCCCCGGGTGGCTGACGTGCAGCAGTTTAAGCACCCTCGGCCGGAGCGACGTGGGGATCACTACCCGCTGTCCCCACAAAAGGCAACCCCTCTCTAGGGACAACTCTAGTTTCTTTTTGAAAAATGTGTCGAATTCCGCTGCTGGGGAAGACACGGGCCACCCTTTCTGTACCCAGGAGCAAACTGTAGCTAGCGTTTTGTCCTTGCCGGTCGCTTTGGCGATGTCGGCCGGTACTACTGGAGGGGAGTCTAGGACCTCTATCATTAAGACCTGGTGGTCCCTCTCTTCCTCGCCCACGTGGCAGCAATCCCGGGGAATGGGGGACCTCGACAGGGCGTCCGCATGGCTGATCTCCTTTCCGGGCCGGTATACCAACGCGTGCTGATACGCGTTGAGAAAAATGGCCCACCTGAGCATCCTCGGGGACAGGATTTGGGGTGTGGGCTTATCTGCGGTGAAAATGCCTAGCAAGGGCTTATGGTCAGTCACTATGGTGAAGGGGCGGCCGTACACAAAATCATGAAATTTCTTGGTCCCCGCAATTATCGCTAGTGCTTCCCTGTCTGTCTGGGCGTAGTTTCTCTCCGCTTGGGACAAGGACCTAGAGTAGAACGCTATCGGGGCCTCCCTCCCGTTCTCCAGTACGTGGCATAACACCGCCCCCACCCCCACCGGGGATGCATCACATATTAGGACCACTGGGCGTTTGGGATTGAAGTGGGTCAGTACAGCATCTGATGCCAGGAGTCGCTTCAGGTCATTGAAAGCCTTCTCCTGGACGTCGCCCCACTTCCATGCCTCGTCCTTTTTTAACAATTTGTGTAGCGGTTCCGCCACTGCTGCCTTCCGCGGAAGGAAGGAGTGGTAAAAGTTGAGCAGTCCAAGGAACGACTGCAACTCGGGCTTGGAGGTGGGGCGAGGGGCCTTCTTGATGGCGGCCACCTTGGATTGGGATGGCCTTATTCTCTCGGGAGTAACACGGAACCCTAGGAACTCAACCTCAGTTGCGAAGAAAACGCATTTGTCTTTTCGCAACCGCAACCCCGCCTTTTCGAATATTGCCAGGACCTTTCCCAACCTTGTTGCTAATTCGGCCCGGCTCCCCCCTGTAATCAATACGTCATCAAAGTAGGGTAACACCCCCTCTAACCCCTTCAGGAGGCGTTCCACGAGTGACTGGAAGATCCCGGGCGCCGAATTCACACCGAATTGGAGGCGCGATACCTGGAACGCCCCTTTGTGGGTGACTATGGTCTGCGCAGCAGCTGCGGCGGGGGTCACCGGGAGTTGCTGGTAGGCTTGGGCCAGGTCGAGCTTAGCGAAACACCTCCCCCCGTGTAACCTGGCCAACAAGTGGCTGACTACCGGCACCGGATACGCATTAGGGCGGATCGCCTTATTGATGGTGCACTTGTAATCAGCGCATATGCGGACCTCCCCGTTGGCCTTGAGTGCTGTTACAATTGGAGTTTCCCACTCCGCAGAATCAACAGGGACAAGAATCCCCTGGCCCACCAATTTGTCCAACTCCGCCTCTATTTTGTCTTTTAGTGCGAAGGGCACTCTGCGCGGTTTAAGTCTGATTGGACGTACTCCAGGGTCCAGGTCGAAAGTCACTGGGGGGCCCTTGAATTTCCCGAGCCCCTTTTTGAAAACCTCGGGGTGCGCGTCGCACACGCTCTGTATTGGATCCGTCCCGGCGGCGTGTGCTCCCACGGCGTGCACCCCCCCAATGAACAACCCCAGGGGCTGGAACCATTGAGTCCCGAGGAGGCTGCATTTACCTCCCTTGAGGACGACTAGGGGAAGCGTTGCGGTGTGCTTTTTAAACTGGACCTGGAACTTCCCAACCCCCAACACTGGGATGCGGTTCCCTTGCACGTCCTTCAGTGTGGCCCTCAACGCTTTGAGCTTGGGCCGCACGCGGGGGGCGATTTTCATGAACTCTCCCTGGGAAATGATGGAGTATGAAGAACCCGAGTCCACCTCCATCCTAACAGGGGCCCCTTGTATTACTACCTCAACGAAGTAACGGGGGTGCTCCGTGGAAACGCTGCAAACCGGAGCGTCGTCCTCGCTGTCGTCGGAGATGCGCCCTACTCCGTCCCGCGTCCTCGTGGTCCGGGTGCCGTCCTTTGGCCTCGTGGTGCGGTCCTGCCTCGCCGAGCGGTCTGGAGAACTCCTTGTGGTGCGGTCCTGCCTCGCCGAGCGGTCTGGGGAACTCCTCTTGGCCTCGCGCCGTTTCCGGCAGACCTTGGTGATGTGCCCGCGCCGGCCGCAGTTGTGGCACTCGGCCTTGCGGAACGGGCATTCGGCGCGGGCGTGGGTGGCGCCGCAGCCGTCGCAGCGCCGGCCCTCTCTCTGGACCCTCCTGACGTCCTCGTCGTCGCCGCTCTCCGCGGACGAGTTCAAAACTCGCCGGGCCGCGCACACCGAGCTCTCTGCCTTGGCGGGTTTCGGGCGCCAGTCCTGAAGCTCTTGCACCCCGGCAGTCGTGGCCTCTGCGGCCCGTACCGTGTTGAGGACTTGTTGCCACGTGGGAGGCGGCTCCTGTTTCATCAGCGCGCGCTGAGTCTCGGTATCCCTCAGACCGCAGAGAAGGCAGTCCCGGAGGGTGACTTCTGGGGTCTCCCACTTGCATGGGCCGGCGGCCAGCCGCAGGGCCGCGGCGAACTCAGCGACCGATTCCCCGGGCGCCTGGACTCGCCTCCAGAACGCGCTCCGAGCGGGGAACATCGCTATCGCGGGCCGGAGGTGGGTGCGCAGCGCCGCCAGGAGCTCTGTGGCCTTGAAGTCGCTCACCCTCCTCGGCGCGATCAGGTCCACCAAGGTCCTCTTGGTCTCGTGTCCGAGCATGCGGACGAAGATGGCCCTCTTCTTGGCCTCATCTGAGACTTCGAGCTCCACTAGCGCTCCATTGAAGTCTATCTCAAACAGCTCCAAGTCCCCCGGCTTCCTGATCTCGTAGCCGGCGCATGTCTTGGTCCCGTGGGCAGCCATGATCCCACCTTCGTCGCCAATTTAGTGTATGGGACCAAAGACAACAGAACAGCCGAAGGGTTGGCTTAACACAGGTTTATTGCATGATGGTCTGGTGGAGCATGAGGTAATAGCGGTGATACATCTCAATATATACAGTAGCCCTATACATTTGAATCTTGTAGCACGGTAGCTCATTGGCTGCTACCGGCGTGGCCTCGCCCAGGCACGCCTCTTTCCTGCTGCTGAATGCAGATCTTTCTTCTGCTGCTGAATGCAGATCTTTTTCCTGCTGCTGAATGCGGATCTTTCTTCTGCTGCTGAATGCAGATCTTTTTCCTGCTGCTGAATGCGGGGAAGGTTTTCCCGCGGCTGTCCGTGATTGAGCAATGTGAACCATGTGAGACTGAACGCTCGCAGCTGCCCTCTATGGGCTGCCTGCTCGCGTTCCTTTACAGCTGAGATACCTTGTATTTGGAGTGGTTACATTCTTGCCTTTACAGTACAATGAACATGCAAACATACATACATAACAAAACCACTCTGTCATTCCCTGTTCTGTCCTAACTGTTGCTTCTTGGTTCATGTACAGATTTCTCAGGAGGCATATGAGGTGCTCTGGTATTCCCATCTCTTTAATTACTTGCCACATCTTGTTGTGGTCCACACAGTCAAATGCCTTAGTGTAGTCAATAAAACAAAAGTAAACTTGTTTCTGGTATTCCTTTGTTTTCTCCATGATCCAGCGTATGTTGGCAATGTGGTCTCTAATCCCCCTGCCTCTTCTGAAACCGGCCTGCACCTCTGGTAATTCTCTTTCCACATGCTGCTGAAGTCTATCCTGTATTATCTTGAGCATCACCTTGCTGGCGTGTGGGATGAGCGCGATTGTTCGATAATTTGAACATTCTTTGGCATTGCCCTTTTTTGAGATTGGGACGTATACTGATCTTTTCCAATCTTGTGGCCACTGTTTTGTTTTCCAAATCTGCTGGCATATTGAATGCAGTAATTTCACGCCGTCATCTTTTAGCGCTTTGAAAAATTCAACTGGGATACCATCATCTCCACTAGCTTTGTTGTTTGCAGTGCTCTTTAGGGCCTTTATGACTTCGCTCTCCAGGATGTCTGGCTCAAGTTCTACTTCTTCATCATTGTGATTGTCAGGAGTGTTGAGGTCCTTTTTGTAGAGTTCCTCTGTGTACTCTTTCCATCTTTTCTTAATCTCTTCTGCATCAGCTAGCTCCTTTCCTTCTTTGTCCCTTATCATGGTCATTTTTGCTTTAAATGTTCCCTTAATTTCCCCGATTTTTTTGAAAAGATCTCTGGTTCTGCCTCTTTTGTTGTTTTCCTCCATTTCTCTGCACTGTTCTTTTAGGTAGTTTTCCTTATCTCTCCTTGCTTTTCTTTGAAATTCTGTGTTCAAATGATTGCAGTTTTTTCTTTCTCCTTTGGCTTTTGCGTTCCTTCTTTCCTCTGCTATTTTAAGAGCCTCCTCAGACAACCACTTTGCTTTCTTACTCTTCTTTTCTTTTGGTATGGTTTTCTTTGCTGCTTTCTGCATGATGTCCCTCATCTCCGTCCATAATTCTTCTGGTACTCTGTCTACCGAGTCTAAGCCATTAAATCTGTTCATCACCTCCACCGTGTATTCTTTAGGGATGCTGTCTAGGTGATATCTTTCTGGTCTCCGTGTTTTCCCTATTTTCTTTAGTCTGAGCCTGAATTTTGCGATCAATAGGTTGTGATCTGAGCCACAGTCTGCTCCAGGTCTTGTTTTTGCTGACTGTATGGAGGTTCTCCATCTTTGGCTGCAGAGTATGTAGTCAATCTGGTTTCGGTGTTGGCCATCTAGTGATGTCCATGTGTAAAGTCGCCTCTTGTGTTGCTGAAAGAGAGTGTTTGCTATGACCAGTCCGTTCTCTTGGCAGAACTCTATCAATCTTTGCCCTGCTTCATTCTGTGTTCCAAGACCAAAAATTGCCTGTTATTCCCTCCACTTTTTGATTTCCTACTTTGGCATTCCAGTCTCCTAATATAATTTGGACATCATTTCTTGGTGTCTGTTCTATGAGGTGTTCTAGGTCCTCATAGAACTGGTCCATTGTGGCTTCATCTGCACCAGTGGTTGGTGCGTATATTTGGATCACAGTGACATTGAAAGGTTTGCCTTGAATTCTGACTGACATCATTCTGTCATTTTTGAGATTTTATCCCATTACTGCTTTTCTCACTCTTTTATTGACAATTATGGCTACTCCATTTCTTCTAAGGTTTTCTTGCCCACAGTAGTAGATATGATGGTTTCCAGAGCTGAATTCCCCCATCCCTGTCCATTTAAGCTCACTGATGCCTAAGATGTCAATGCTTATTCTTTAGGTACAAGATAATGTAGTTTTTGTTTTTATTTTTCGTATTCTTGTCACTACAAACTCTTAATAATGACAAGCCTTTAGAAATACTTAATTCAAGAATAAGAAATTAGTCAGAGTGTTGCTTGGAGAAGAAAATAGAAACCAATTTATTGATATCTTGCATGCAAATTGGTTCCTTCTCTATGAGGATGGACCCTTACTGTATGCCATTGTACAACTTATATACTGACTAGCATTTTTTTGCCCGGCCCTGCCAGGCAGTTATTATGTGTGAGTGGGTGGTTGGGGTGGTTTTGGGGTGTGTGCACACACATATACCCAGTGATGGGCACCAAAAAAAAAATTACTACCACACTGTGGGGCGTGACCTAACTGGTGGGTGTGGCCTAACTTGTGGGTGTGGCCTAAACAGTGGGTGTGGCCTAATCAGTGGGCGTGGCCTAATCGGTCTTTAAGGTGCCACAACATTTTTTTGTTTACTCTCTGATATGCTTGCACAGAATAAAATGGCACCAATTCTAAAGTTTAATTCTGTGCAAGCAGATCAGGAGGTAAACAAAACAAAAACACAAAAATGTTGTGGCACCTTAAAGACTCACTGCCACCCCACCCCCACCCCCGCCCTGGGAAATCCCTTTAGCCTCTGCTCCCTTCTACACACACACACACACACACGTTTTTTTAAAAAAAAGATGGAACATTTATTAAAATAATATGTCTATAATTTAAATCAATACAATGACCTTGTATCTTCAATACTGTGTACAATACATATTTCGGCTTTTATTTCTTCCAGCACTTGTTAAATATGCTAATGGAAAAGTAAGCCTGTATAAATCCATTGCTCTAAGATAAGGGTGGGCAAACTTTTTGACTTGAGGGCCATGTAATAGAAGTGCTGGAGGTGTGTGTGTGTGTGTGTGTGTGTGTGACACACACACACAAACACACACACACACGGGGGGGAGGAACAATATATTTTTAAAAGATGGAAGATTTATTAAAATAATATGTCTATAATTTAAATCAATACAATGACCTTGTATCTTCAATACTGTGTACAATACATATTTTGGCTTTTATTTCTTCCAGCAGTTGTTAAATATGCTAATAGAAAAGTAATCCATTGCTCTAAGACAGGGGTGGGCAAACTTTTTGACTCGAGGGCCATGTAATAGATGAAGTTGAACAATGGAAGTGCTGGAGGCGTGTGTGTGACACACACACACGCGCCTCCAGCACTTCCATCTTCAACTAGTACCCCATTTCCCCATGATTTCTGTGCAAACAAGCATCTCTTAGTATTCTGTAATAGTGGTATTTTTAAGTCCAATTTTTGGGGACATAAACATTTCTAAGAAATAAAGAAGCAAGGAAATAAAAAAGACTATCCCTTCAAGCATTCTTCTTAAAGTTTTAGTAAATGTATGTGGGTATTTATTAATGTTTCCAATCTCCACACACACACACACACACGGGGGGGGGGGGAAGGAAACCAAA
Source organism: Bradypodion pumilum (assembly GCA_035047305.1). Classification (NCBI taxonomy): domain Eukaryota; kingdom Metazoa; phylum Chordata; class Lepidosauria; order Squamata; family Chamaeleonidae; genus Bradypodion; species Bradypodion pumilum. The sequence goes on from JAWDJD010000003.1 coordinate 263,107,348, forward strand.
AGACACACTTACCCAGAAAGTGACACGTCGGGGTGTTCCTTCCTCCCATGGGGGGGGGCATTTCGCTCCTCCTTTAGTCCTCCAGGACCAGCAAGTCCAGCCGTGCTGCTGCTTGCAAAGATGTTTGTCTGGGCATTGCGAGAGGTGTCCAGGCAGGGCAACTCTTGCAATGCCCAGAGTCAGACAGACATCCTGCAGGAAGTTCTCTTCCTGCAGGAATAAGTCCAGACATTGTGAAAGCTACTGCTGCTGCTAGAAGGAGGCAGCAAAGAGTGGCGGCGGGAGCGGCGGGCGTGCACACAAGCTCTCCTGGGTGGCGCGTGATGTCAGCTCCCCCTCCTCTTCCCCCAGGGCCAGGTGCACACACGCTACCACCTCCACCACCACCTGAGCGGCACCCGCAGCCGCTCCGGAGGAGAACGAAGCGCTGCCCAAAGCGGTTGGGTCGCCCGCTCTCCCGGAAGAGTGGGGAGGGGAGGGGGCGTGGTCAGCCAGGTTTCTTACCGGTCCGCCCGGACAGGGGCGGACCGGGTGATGCCCGACACTGCATATACCCCAAAACCACCCCAACCACCAACACACATAATAATTGCCCGACAAGGCAGGGGTGTCGTGTGTGTGTGAGTGAGAGAGAGAGAGAGAGAGGAAGCTGCCAGTGAGGAGGCTGCGTCAGGGTGAGTAGGGAGGGAAGGGGCGAGTTGGAAGGTTTTCCCCCCCTCAGCCAGCAAAAGGTATGGGGGGCATGGAAGGGGGGAGTTGGAAGGTTCCCCCCCAGCTGGCAAAAGATAATGGGGGGACAGGGAAGGGGGGAGTTGGAAGATTCCCCCCCCCTCAGCTGGCAAAAGGTAATGGAGGGACAGGGAAGGTGGGGAGTTGGATGGTTCCCCCCCCCAGTCGGCAAAAGGTAAGGGGGGACAGGGCGGGGGGGTGGTGGTGGTTTATTTATTTATTTATTTATTTAGTATGCTTATATACCGCTTTACTAGTCTATTAACCACTCAAAGCGGTTTACAAAACAATCAAATAAATACAAAGCAAATCATAAGTACAGGGGAGGGGGAGGGGAAATACAACAACATACAGAAATAGTGCAAAATACCATAAATAATACAAGTCACAATAAACTTTTTAAAAAATCAAGTCAAGTCAATAATACAATTAATTGTTCAACTTACAAATACAAAAATCACGTCATTATAAAGCAACACAACCTAAACCCACTCACTGAGTCCGAAAACATGGAAGAAGTCCTTCAGCCCATGGTTGCGGGCGTCCTTTTGACACACACACACACCCAACAAGGCTGGGAGAGAAAGAGATGTCATCCGCAGCGGCAGCTGCCTCGAATCCCCAGCCGGTGACAGTTCTTTATCCCTTCCGGGCAGGGAGGGGCTGGCCCCAAAAACAGCTGTGCCAGCAGTGGAGTCCTCGGCAGGCCGGTGAGTTGGGCCAGCAGTTCTTTATCCCTGTCAGGCAGGGAGAGGCTGGCCCCAAAAACAGCTGTGCCGGCTGTGGAGTCCTCGGCAGGCCGGTGAGTTGGGCCAGCAGTTCTTTATCCCTGCCGGGCAGGGAGGGGCTGGCCCCAAAAACAACTGTGCCAGCAGTGGAGTCCTCGGCAGGCGGCTGAGTTGGGCCAGCAGTTCTTTATCCTGAGGCCGTTTCCCCCCTCAGTTTCTCTCCCCCGCCCCACTTACCTTTTGCCAGCTGGGCCTTTCCCCAGTGCATCCTTCTGCGATGGGACGTTTACTGGCTTGTCCTCCGTCCCTGCCGGTGTCGAGACCTTCTCCGGTGGGGCAAAGGGCACCAAAAGCTGGCGGCCCATCTGGCAAACAATGTGGCCGCCGGGCCGGGCCGCCAGAAGGAAGTTGTCAGCGCGCGTTTGGCAGGTTTTTTTTACCACATGCGCCGGCTGCCCCACCTCCTCTGCGCTCATGCCCTTCAGCCTCATTGACTATGGGGTGGCGCGGCACAGTGAACGCTGGGCCTTGTAGGTTTTTTTCTGGTTGCGTTTGTGGGGCAGTTGTCCCACGCACAGCTAGCGGACCTTTGTGCCGATGCTCCAAGGGTCTTCAGGTAAGTGTTGGCGGCTCAGTTCGGGATGGTTGGGCTGGGTGCAGACGTGCATGCCGGACACGCACGGTTAGCGCACCTTCTTATAGGTAAAGATGAACAAACAATTTACATTGTTACAAACAACATACACAATGGCTCCTCCCATTATTATATTCCCAAAAATATGATAAACGTTGCACACACTAAATATATTTCTTCTTAAGAAGAAATACTAGAATACAGTATTAAACCTATGCAAACTAATAACCAAAAGCGCACGTCCAACTTTCAAACAGATAAATACGTGGACCAATCATATGAGGCAATGTGTTTAAGCCTGTTTTACATAGTTTCATCTTATCTATTTCATGTCAGGCCTGGCCTTAGCTATTCCAAAGGGGTTGACTTGTAAAAAAGTAGCCAAGCCTCTGCCTCTTTGTGCTGTTAGAACATCTGTTAGAATCCAGATAAGAAAGGGTGTGAATCTTCAGTTAGCTAACTTTGAAAAACAACTTTTGTAACTAGGAAATGAATTTCTTCATTTCAAAATGGTTCTAGTTCTGCTAGAAGTCACACTCTCATGTGCTACTTTATAGTCAATGTGCTGAAAAAGTCCCTCAAAACCTGAAGTGGTAAAAGAAGAAATGAAAAAGAAGTGCTGAATTTTTACTGACAGTTACAGCTGTAATCCCTTTAGTGTTTGTAAGAAACTACACCATTAATGCAGAATATAAAGGTTTTGTGCCATTGTTTCTTCAGATTGTTGTGTTTAAGTACTTATAGCTTGAATCCTCAAGAGTGTACTTGCTAGATGGTATATAAAGTTTTGTAAATAAGTTCATAAACACAAATATAGAAAAAGTTTCTGTGTTTACCTCTTCTTCCATGTCTAGGCTAGACATGAAACTGCCACAATGAAGCCACCTTTTGGTGAATTCATTCCATAGTTCCTTTTGCCTGGCTTTGTGTGAGAAAGATTAGCCAGCACAAAGTTGCTGTTGCTCCAAGTACACCCGATTGTGGTTCAAAAATACCACAATCTTTGAGGGAGCTCTTTCTGTGGACCTCCTAAGAACACAGATGAGGAAACATCATAAGAAGATAGCACTCTTTTGAACATTCTTGTTTCCAGGTTGTTTTAGGATAGTGGGGAAATTGTTTTCTCAGATCTCGTGTGGATCAGTAGAATTCCCCTGCCAGAGAACAATGAACATTCAGATGTTATCAACTAGAAAAATGGCCAGCCTGTGGTTTCTGTCACTCAGTCTCCCGTTCCCTCTGAGGCGTAGCTGGCTACACAGTGTAAGACTTATAAAATTAGTCCGCACTGCCACAGTTGCCCTAGAAGAACTTCCTGTTTTTACCACAAAACATTCTGCAAATGCAAATGTAGTGTTGCTAAATCAAACAATATTTCAGTCTACTTCCACTTCTAAAACACATTTTTCTTCCTCATCTCCAGTCTCTCATGTTCTCCTCAAACCTGAAGTTATGGAGGGCAGGCAGAGGCCGCAGTAGGAATAAGGAGGACTTTCATCCACCAGTAATGTCCATTCTAATGGCAGAAGATGTGCTCACTGACATGAGTGCTTATAAATAGACAAAGGCTGAAATTCTATTGCTATTACATAAGCAGAAGGCAAATAGTATAACTTTCACTTGCAGCTGGGAATTAAAGAATCCCCACTGGGATTTTCAAATGCTTACCAAGCCTGTGAGTATTTGTGCCTCTCCAAGAATCACAGTAGTGATTCTTTAATTGCCAGTGTGAAGCAAGTGAATGTATTTTTTCCTTCCACCTGCATAGAAAAGCAACAGGATTTAATGTATGCCATGTTAGTAATACCTTACAACAGTCTTGCTTTGAAATATAGACCACTGTTGAATTATTATTCTTTGGATGAGAGGTTGAGGGTGGCGGAATAATGGCTTATTCAAGATTTCCTGTTGAGTTGATAGGTGAAGTAGGATTTCAGATGATAGTTCCCACGATATATTTTTAGGAACTAGACGATATCAGATTCTTTAAAAACAGCTTAAATTATTTAGATGGGACTGTAGTGGCTTAGTGGTTAAGATGCTGAACTTGACAACTGGAAGGTTGGCATTCAGCAGTTTGAGGCCCGAGTGCTACACAATGGAGTGAGCTCCCATCTCTATTCCAGATCCTGCCAACCAAGCAGCTTGAAAGCAAGAAATTGCAAGTAGATAAATAGGTATTACCTTGGCAAGAAAGGTAATAGTGTTCCATGTGCTCCTGTGTCTAGTCATGCCTGCCACACAACCAGAAACATATGCAGACGCAGACAGTGCTGGCTATTTGGCTGTAAATAGAGGTGAGCACCACATCCTAGAGTCAGATACGACTGGCTTTTGACCAAAGGCGACATTTGCCTTTTCCTATATAAACAAACAGAAGAAATATGTATCTGTCTTTATTCTACAAGAAAAGGCATTTTGACATTGTGAGAGCCCAGCATCAGCAGAGCTCTATAGCTGGTTACCTTTGGTTTCAGAAGGAGCAGAGCAGAGTCTTTGTTGCCAGTCCGGAGGTCAGAAGCCAGTGGAGTCATACTAGAGGTGCAGTGGTCGTCCAAGAGGGTGGTCAAGGTCACAGTCTGATGTTCAGAATCCTGGGAATTAAGGTCAGGAAGCCAGGAGCACAGTGTCGGGTTCATCAAACTGACAAATTGGCTCAACAAGGGCCTGCCGACACGCCTCTCCTTTAAGGGGAGTCAGACCCCACAGCTGAGGATCTGTTCAGGAGACGTGCCTGGGCAGTGGTGAGCTCAAAAAAAAATACTACCACGCTGTGGGCGTGGTATGGTAGGCATGGCCAGGGGAAAGCCCTGCATTGCATCCGAATTAGGACTACTTTATTTCAAAACTTGGATGGGTGCAGCCAGCCAGAATTTCTGCCACCGGTTCTGGTGAATTGGTGCGAACCTGCTGATGCCCACCACTGTGCCTGGGCCCTCCTCCTTCTCAGCTGCATCTGATGCCTCAATGAAACCCTGTAACGAGCAAGCGTGCTGGCCTGCACCTGAGTAGCCTGCCTGCTGGCACATGGTCTAGCTGTCAAACTCCAATCCTCCAGCCCGGCTTGGCCCTGTTGGGTATGCTCCGGAGTGACTGCTAGCTGTGAGGCCAGTGCCATGTCCATGTCCTCCAACTCGGCCTCTGGATCTGAGCCGGCCGTGGCCTGGGGGAGAGGCAAGGGGTCCTCCTCAAGCTCAGATTGCAAGTTAGAGCCAGCAGCTGGCAACTGAGACAGCTGAAAGTCCTCCTCCTCATCGCACCCAGGTCCCCAGGTCACAACAGACATCTAGTAAATTTGTTTTCACAATCTTTCTTCTACTTTGTCTTGTTGAAAAGAATTGCTTCTCTTCACCACAGTGAGTGGGCAGAAATCCTCACTGAGTTATGCCCAGCTTTCAAAATGTGAATAAGTAGCTGAAAATAAGGGTTTTGTGTTTAATTTTCAAGCAATCCAATGTTAATCGGTGGAGAAAATCTCTTTCTAAGAAGTTACAGACATTGATTGGCACAAGAGAAATAAGAGGAGCCTTGAAAATTTCCCTGTTTAATAACCATAAGAATGTTTGTTACCCAAGTGCTTGCATTTCAACATTTAACACCTTATATGTCTCATGAGAAATCTCTACATGAGTCAAGAAGCAACAGTTAGGACAGGATACAGAATGATGGAGTGGTTTGGAATAGGAAAATGAGTAAGACAAGGCTGCAGTGGCTCAAGTGGCTAAGATGCTGACTGGCAGGCGGCAGGTCAGTAGTTTGGTTCCCGAGTATTGCAGGACGGAATGAGCTCTGGTCTTTGTCCCTACTCCTGCCAACCTAGCAGTTCGAAAGCAAGAAATTGCAAGTAGATAAATAGGGACCACTTCGGTGGGAAGGTAAACAGCGTTCCATGCGCTCTGGTGTCTAATCATGCTTGCCACATGACCATGGAAACATCTATGGAAGCAGACAGCACTGGCTCTTCAGCTTTGAAACAGAGATGAGTACTGAACCCTAGAGTCGGATACGACTGGCTTTTGAGCAAGGGATATCTTTACCTTTAAGATAGGGCTGCATTTTGTCACCCTGTTTTATTAACTTATATACAGAGCACATAATGTGCAGTGCAGGTCTGGATGAATCAAAAGTTGGAATTAAAATTGCTGGGAGAAACATCAACAATTTGAGATATGCAGATGATACTACCCTAATGGCAGAAAGTGAAGGTGTTGTGTTCTGATGGTTTTATCTTACACATGGATTACAATGTATCTGAGCCAATGTAACCTTGCCTATAGCAACAATGTAACCTTCAGCTGTATCATATAAACCCTGTAATAGGACGCGAGCTAATGACCACCAGCTGGCAGCAGCGAGCGTCCAAGCTCTCTTGGTCCGAACTCATCAAAGGCAACAGCGCGGGAAGTTTTCCCGCCACCATCTACACCTGGACAAGAAGGGCGTGACCCGCAATGACGTCACGCAGACAGTAGCCAATGGGCTACCATGGCACCACGTTCAAATGTATTACCACTGTATATAAAGAGCTATCGATCCGCCATTACCTCATGTTCCCTCTGTCCACGATGCAATAAACCTGAGTTAACCCAGCCCGAGGCTGTGTCCTGTGTCTTGGTTTGCATACACCAAATTGGCGACGAAGGTGGGATGATGGATCCCCACGGAACAGCCAGGGCACAGAGCGGGTTCAACATCACCAAACCGCAAGACTGGGAGCTGAGGTGGACTTCCAGGCGGCCCTGGTGGAACTCAGAGTCAAAGGAGACGACGAGGAGAGGAAGAGGGCCATCCTCACCAGAATGCTCGGGATGGAGACCAAGCGGACGCTGGTGGGCATAATCGCTCCAAAGAAGGTGAGCGAATTTAAGGCGAGCGACATCATGAAGCTGCTGCGAGAGCGGTTCTGCCCCTCGAGGGCAATGTTTCCCGCTCGGAGCGCGTTTTGGAGGCGAGTCCAAGCGCCGGATGAGTCGGTTGAGGCATTCGTGGCCGCCATGAGGATAGCCGCCGCCCCCTGTAAATGGGGCGACATCCTGGAGATGGCCCTCAGGGACGGCGTGTTGTGTGGCCTGAAAGACAAGGAGGTACAGCGCAGCTTGATGAATAAGGAGCCGCCACCCACGCTGGCAGAGGTCGTAGAGGCCGCGGAAGCCGCAGAGTCCACGAATGCTGGCGTGGACGAGATGCACCAGTGGCGTGAGTGGCGTCCTAGAGCCGGCAAGGCGGAAAATTCGGTGCACGGGAAGACCGGACAGTCGGTGCACGCGACTCGACGGGCCTCAAAGTCGTCTACGGAAGGCAGCGACGGCGAGGAGGTCCAGAAGGTCCGAAAGGGTGGTCGACGCTGCGAGGGTTGCGGAGCGGCCCATGAGCGCGCGAGATGCCCGTTCAGGAAGGCCGAGTGTTACACCTGCGGCCGTCGGGGGCACATCGCCAAGGCCTGCAGAAAACGGAGAGAGGGCCGGAGGCAGTCACAAGACCGTGCGGCCAGACCGGACCGTCCAGCGAGGCCCAAAGATGGCGCCCAGACCACGAGGAAGCAGGACGGCGTGGGCCGCGTCTCGGACGACAGCGAGGACGACGCCCCAGTGTTCAGCGTGTCCGCGGGACAGTCCCATTACTTCGTTGAGGTATTAGTACAAGGGGCCCCTATTAAGATGGAAATTGACTCGGGGTCCTCCTATTCCATAATTCCCCAGAAAGAGTTCCTGAAAATCGACCCCCACGTGCGGCCCAAACTTAAAGCGTTGAGGTCCACGCTACGAGACGTACAGGGAAACAGCATTCCGGTGTTGGGGGTCGGGAAATTTCGGGTCAATTTTAAGAGACATTCTGCGGAACTGCCCCTAGTTGTCCTCAAGGGGGGAAGCTGTAGCCTCCTAGGGACACAGTGGTTTCAGCCTTTAGGATTGTTCATAGGGGGGGTGCATACCGTGGGGGGGGACCCAATACAAGCGGTTTGCGATGCGCATCCCGCCGTTTTTAAGAAAGGACTCGGAAAGTTCAAGGGACCCCCTGTAGCGTTCGACATAGACCCGGAGGTCCGCCCGATTAGACTCAAACCGCGCAGGGTGCCGTTCGCACTCAAGGACAAGATAGAGGCGGAACTGGACAAACTGGTGGGCCAGGGGATTCTTATTCCTGTTGATTCCGCGGAGTGGGAAACTCCAATTGTAACGGCTCTAAAGGCTAACGGGGAGGTGCGCATTTGCGCTGATTATAAGTGTACAATTAACAAGGCGATCCGTCCTAATGCATACCCGGTGCCGGTGATCAGTCACCTGTTGGCCAGGCTAAATGGGGGAAAGTGTTTCGCTAAACTCGATTTGGCACAAGCCTATCAGCAACTTCCTGTGACCCCCGCCACGGCCGCGGCACAAACGATAGTTACACATAAAGGAGCGTTCCAGGTGTCGCGGTTACAGTTTGGCGTGAACTCGGCACCCGGCCTGTTTCAGTCGCTTGTGGAACGCCTCCTGAAGGGACTGGAGGGGGTGTTGCCTTATTTTAATGACGTGTTAATAACAGGGGGGAGTGAGGCTGAACTGGCAAAGAGGTTGGACAAAGTACTGACCGTGTTCGAGAAAGCGGGGCTGAGATTGAGGAAGGACAAATGTGTTTTTTTCGAAACCGAGGTCGAGTTTTTAGGGTTCCGGATCACACCCGAGGGGATTAAGCCGTCTAAATCCAAAGTAACAGCCATTAAAAAGGCCCCTCGCCCCACATCCAAAACCGAGCTACAGTCTTTCCTGGGGCTCCTAAATTTTTACCATACATTCCTCCCGCGGAAGGCGTCCGTGGCCGAGCCGCTCCATCGGTTACTTAAAAAGGAGGAACCATGGATGTGGGGTGACGAGCACGAGAGGGCGTTCAAGGAGCTAAAGCAACTCCTAACATCTGAGGCAATCCTGACGCACTTCGACCCCAAACGGCCGGTGGTCCTAGTCTGTGATGCATCCCCGGTGGGGGTGGGGGCGGTGCTTTGCCACGTGTTGGAGGACGGAAGGGAGGCCCCGGTAGCGTTTTACTCAAGGTCCCTGTCCCAAGCGGAGCGAAATTACGCACAAACCGACAGGGAGGCGTTAGCAATAGTAGCGGGAACCAAAAAATTTCACGATTTTTTGTATGGCCGCCCGTTCAAAATCGTGACCGATCACAAGCCACTGTTAGGGATTTTCACGGCCAGCAAGCCCACGCCGCAGATCCTGTCCCCGAGAATGCTGCGCTGGGCTATTTTCCTCAACGCATACCAACATGAGTTGGAGTACCGGCCCGGAAAGGAGATCAGCCATGCTGATGCACTTTCGAGATCCCCTTTGCCCTTGTCGGACGACCAAAAGGCGAGAGTAGAAAGAGACCGCCAGGTGTTGCTAATTGAGGTTTTAGACGCACCCCCAATAGTGCCAGCCGACATTGCCAGGGCGACGGGTAAGGACAGAACGCTGGAGAAAGTTAGTTCATGGGTACAGAAGGGGTGGCCGGCATCGTCCCCGAGTACGGAGTTCGACCCTTTCTTTCGGAAAAAGCTAGAGTTGTCCCTAGAAAGGGGGTGCCTTTTGTGGGGCCAGCGGGTGGTGGTCCCTACGCCCCTGCGGCCGAGGGTGCTCGAACTGCTGCACGTCAGCCACCCGGGCATAGTTCGTTCGAAGGCGCTGGCCCGGAGTTACTTCTGGTGGCCACAGCTGGACGCGGACATTGAGCACATGGTCGGCACTTGCGAGGCATGCCAGGGATCCCGACCTGAGGCGGCCCGTCTTCCGCATAGGGAATGGGACACAGCAAGGGGGCCATGGTCCAGGGTGCATGTAGATTTCGCTGGCCCATTCCGAGGAACCATGTTTCTCCTGGTGGTGGATGCGTTCTCCAAGTGGCTGGAGGTTATCCCAGTAAAGAGCACGTCCTCCGCCACGACAATTAGCCGGCTAAGGAGAGTCTTTTCCACGTTCGGTTTACCCGACACTTTAGTCAGCGATAACGCTAGTTGTTTCACCTCCGCTGAGTTCGGAGCATTCATGGAGGCAAACGCCATTCGGCATGTCACATCCGCACCGTTTCACCCGGCCACGAATGGCCAAGTGGAACGGCTGGTGCGTACAACAAAGGAGGCGCTGCGGCGCATGGGCCCGGGGGACCTAAATCACCAAGTATGCCAGTTCCTCTTAGCGTATAGGGTAACCCCCTTAGCGTCAGGCTACTCGCCGGCAGAGCTCTTGATGCGGCGAAAACTGACCACGATCCTGTCCAGGCTAGACCCGACGAGAGTCGAGGATAAAGGAAAAAACATAGGGTTGGCGGTCTCGAAAGGTTTCGCCGCCGGTGACCCTGTTCACTGCAGGAACTATTCCAGCGCAGGGCCAGCCTGGGTGCCAGGGACGGTTGTAGAACAGACGGGGCCAGTGTCGTACCGGGTCGAGACTAACACCGGCCTCCTCTGGAGGAGGCACGCGGACCAACTGAGGCACCGAGTGAGTGGGCCAGTCAGTGGGGCTCAGCAACAGGATTCAGCGTTAGGGTTCTCCCCCACCCGCTTAACCCAAGGGGGAGACAGCAGTGGACAACAGTCCCAAGCAAGGGGGGAAGGCAGAAGCAGCGGCCCCGACTCATACCCTTTTGATACGCCAGTCCTATCAGGGGCCGGGGAAGGGGGAGAGGAGTTCGCGACCGCTGCCCCCGATTATAATTTTGATTTTGATTTTGCGAGCCGGGGGGGTTTTCAGGAGTGTTCCCCCACCCATCCAAGCGAGGAGAGGGGTTTTTCGTTAGCCCCCAGTGCCCCCGGTTCCTCCCTAAGAAAGAGCACACCTCCCAACAACGCCGCGGAGCCGCGGCAAGTCACTAACGAGTCTCCCTCTCCAATTACAGGACAGGAAACCAGGGGACAAAGAGAAGGTAGCAAACCCGGGGAGAGGCAGCCCGCATCGAGACCCCAGCGTGTTCGAAATAAGCCATCTTGGCTGAGAGACTTTGTCTCCTAAGGGGGGGGGAGTGTGTTTAAGTGTGGGCTCGAGACTTTGTCTCGTCCTAGGGGGGAGGGGTGTTGTGTTCTGATGGTTTTATCTTACACATGGATTACAATGTATCTGAGCCAATGTAACCTTGCCTATAGCAACAATGTAACCTTCAGCTGTATCATATAAACCCTGTAATAGGACGCGAGCTAATGACCACCAGCTGGCAGCAGCGAGCGTCCAAGCTCTCTTGGTCCGAACTCATCAAAGGCAACAGCGCGGGAAGTTTTCCCGCCACCATCTACACCTGGACAAGAAGGGCGTGACCCGCAATGACGTCACGCAGACAGTAGCCAATGGGCTACCATGGCACCACGTTCAAATGTATTACCACTGTATATAAAGAGCTATCGATCCGCCATTACCTCATGTTCCCTCTGTCCACGATGCAATAAACCTGAGTTAACCCAGCCCGAGGCTGTGTCCTGTGTCTTGGTTTGCATACACCAAAGAAGACCAAAAGAAGCTCCTGCTTACGTTGAAAGAAGAGAGTGCAAAAGCTGGCTTGAGTCTCAACATCAAGAAAACCAAGATAATGGCAACAGGCCCTACCTATGAAGTTTCTGGAAATTTCTGTCAAATAAGGGAAATTTCCTGGCCAAAACAGGAAACTGGACAGCTATGCTTATCCTGTGCTGGCCTCCAGTCGAACTCCAGTCTAATTGCAGTCTAGCTAATACTGGATGATGGTGGGAAAGACTGTAAAATACGGGGGGTTGACAGAAATTTCCCAAAACTTGGCAGGTATGGGAAGAAGCAGTGATAAACTTTACATTCTTAGGATCCAAGATCACTGCAGATGGTGATTGCAGCCATAAAACAAAAAGGTTACTAATGCTTGGGAGACAAGCTATGAGAAACCTGGGGAACATAGTTAAAAGTAGAGACATCACCTTGTAAGCAAAAGTCAGCATGGTCAAAGCAATGGTATTTACAGTAGTAATGTATGGTTGTGAGAGTTGGACCATAAGGGAAGCTGAGCACAGAAAAATATACACATTTGAGATGTGCTGGAGAAGAATTTTTAGAGTACCCTGGACAGCAAAGAGAACAAATAGGTTAATTTTTTTTAAAAAAATCAACCCCAACTGCTCCTTGGAAGATCAAATATTGAAGATGAAGCTAAAGTACTTTGGATATCAAATGAGAAAAGAGGATTCACTTGAGAAAGCCTTGGTGCTGAGTCGAGGGCAGAAGAAGAAGGGGGTGGCAGAAAATGAGATGTCTGGATGGCATTGTTAACACAATGGGTACAAAGCTGGGCAGGTTGAGGAGGATGGTGGAGGGTACCTGGCATGCGATGGTCCAAAGGGTCACAAAAGGTCAGACACGACTATGCAACTGAACAAAAAATCTTTAGGCTTATCTGTATGGTAAATAGTTCCACATAAAGAGTGCAAAATATTCCAGACTTTGAAAACACTAGAATAAAGGCTGTAGGGTAAAAACAATTTAGTACGATAGGTTTAAAATACCAGTCCAACCAATCTCAGATCATTCTTAAATCAGGCATTAACTGGATAGTTTTGCAGCTCATCTCTGCCACCTAAATTCATCAACTAATATATTGCACAGTCAGCTATAATTACATTTATCTAAATGGCTAAGATTTTGTAATAAAACACAACTACAGAAGGCCCAGTGAATTAATGGAATTTATGGAAGAATTTACTCCCCAAATCTACAGTGATTCAATAGGACTACAGTACTTTCCTTATGACGTAGTACTAGGTTTCAGGTTATAAATAACAAATTTTAAATCCTTGTCATGTCCAACCTAATAGAACTAATCTACTGACAACCAAAATAATTGGATACAGTTGCTTATTAAGGAAAGACACGATAGATCTCCACTTCTTGCTTTTGGCCTCTTGGAATTATGGACTTTTTAAATGCCTTGCCTTCTCAACTATTATACTGTAACATGAATTTGTATCTGCAGAGATATCAATATGTTTGATGTGGCATTCATAAATGAGAGAAGAGGGAGGAGATTGGATATGGCTAGAAGTGATCCTCTCTGCAATTATATTGGCACCTTAATTTGTAGTATCGTATATAACTGTCTTAGATGGATAGGGCATGTCTACCATATGGATGGTTCCAGGCTTCCTTGTCAAATTCTTTATGGGGAGTGTTGTGTATGTACAATGTTGCTGTATATGTATGTACAATATCGCTTTAAGAAATGTATGAATGTAACCTGGCCACAATCACAATGTAACCCAGCTGTTAAAGGAACGCGAGCAAGCTGCCTATAGAGGGCAGCTGCGAGTGTTCAACTCACATGGTTCTCATTCCTCAAATCACCTGCAGCCGCGGGAACTCCCCGCAACAACAAACTACTACCGACCCACCACTGAAGATGGGCGTGACCCGGACGACGTCACACCGGTAGCAGCCAATGAGCTACCGTGCAGCAAGATTCAAATGTATTGTACCACTGTATATAATGTGAGGTATCTCTGCCATTACCACATGTTCGTTCTGATCCTCAACCACTAAACCTGTGTTAGTCCTTACTGCGACTCCTTCTATGTCTCCCGGAAAAGACACTAAAGGGAGCTTAACTCCGGTACAAGACTTTGCGGAGCTCCTTTGAAGCATTATAAGGACCAGCTAAAACAAACCATGAAGGTGTCAGGTATAAACCTACAAACTTGGGAAACAGCAGCCGTAGATTGCCCACTTTGCCGCCAAACCATCTCTTCTGCTACCAATCACTTTGAAGGAGAACGCTGCAGACATGAAGAGGCTAAGCGACAAACACGAAAGCTTTGCCAAACTCAACTACACCCTCCACCATCTATTCAGTGTAATGTGTGTGATCGCATGTTTCATGCCAGGATAGGTTTATTGAGTCACCAGAGACACATCCATCAACAGAGAAAATGACTTTCAGGGAAAAGGCATGCTTGGATACGAGTAGCAGCAGCTGACAACGATGATATATAACTGTGCTAAAATATTAGGTACCCTCACTCAAACAAAAAAGGAGTTTCTCAGGTTTCCACTTCATTGTCTGTCTGTCTTTTAATCTTTTATGCTTAAAATGATGGTGGAAGACTGCTGGTTGTGAGATCAATATTTTTCTATACTACAACTTTGACATACATGAGAATCTTGTAAAATAGTGGCACAAATGGGGGAAAACCATATATTGTTGCTGTTGGACAATTGAAATTGAGAATCTATTGCTGCATATCACCCAAGGATTACTAGTGTATTTTCTGCCCATCCTCACCTAAATTGAGTTATTATTCAGATTCCTCTCTGAGCCAAGCATTGAATAACTCTGTAGAGTACTTTTGATTAAAGCAATGTACTATAAATGAATGTACTTGAAGCTACTTTACATTGAATAATGAATCTTCTGCTAGAACAGTGATTCTTGTAAAGGAATAGCTGTTGGTCTGCCTAGTCCAGTACAGTATAGTCTGACTTTCAAAGATATCAAGTGAGTGTATTTTAATTGCGCAATCCTTTTAACTGGGTGCCCAGGAAGGTATTTCATGCTCATGTTCTACATATAGCGCTTTACAATAATCTCAAATAGAGAAATTTGATAGCATTGATCTGTAATTGTAATTGGAAACTCAAGTCCCTACGAACTAACAATAAAACAAATTCTTTGTAAAGTACTGTACCTTCCTTTCTCACTTGTATTGCTTTCATTCTGTCCAGGTGAACAAGGAAGTGAAATTTTGTTCTCAAGAAAATAGCCACAATTGCATCCTGACTAAGAGCACGTTCTAGTTAGCTAGAACTAAGATTCCTCCTTTTTTTTATTTCTCCAGTAAACACTGCTTTCTTATATTAGAATGAAAATATGGTTGTGATTTATTTCCAAAGGGAGAACTGCACTCTTCTAACCCAATTTTCAGGGGCTGAATCCGCTGGTTAACATGGGCTGCTGCTTGCACTGCTAACACAGCGGAAATATCAGTTGATCCTGATAAAAGGCACTTAAATCCACAGAGGCCACCTGAGCCTCCAATAAAAACATGTAATCAATAAGCACCCCAGACGGTATAACTGATCCTTTGGGGAAGTGCATTGCCATCCAGACAGTGAAGTAACTGTCAACACTCTCTGAGATTATATAGTTGCAAACGATTCAAGCCTGTCTGTTGAGCTTGTATTAAAGTTGAATTTGATTATACTGTATTCTAAAAAGCATCAGTAGCTTCATCAGCAAGATAAAGGCGGACAAACCACCGGAAGTAAAACTAGATAACAAATACAAACATTTCAGAATCAACTGTAGGTAGGTTGTTCGTGATATCGCTTTTCTTACAGAAAGACTCATTTGGAGCTAGCCATACAGATGCTTAAATTAATGCCCTGTGGTGGCTTAGTGGTTAAAATTCTGAGCTTAGATACTGGGAGGTTGGGTTTAAATACCTGAGTGCTGCATGATGAATCTTGAGGACATGAAAGGAGCTGGAGTTTCTCCAGCAAAAATCCTTTCAACCCAGAGTAATTTCTGATGCAAAATTTATTTATTCAATTAACATCATGGTATGCAGTAGATTTCCTTGGAAGGATAATGGCAAGTTTCATTCAGACATTTTGTGTGTGTAAGACTAATAAGGATTGTTCTGTAAGTTTTGAATCCTAGATGCTCTAGTGTACATCTATATCTATAAAGCACAGAAGTATGTTAGTATTCCTCTATGTACGTGGCCCACCCGCGCCCCACCCCCTTACCAGCTTCCCTGGACCTACATTGCATTCCCCTCCTTCAAAAGAGGGAGGTCCGGAAGCCCAGAGTAGGGCGCCAGCCCCACCAGAGAGATCAGCAAAAATCACTCACGTCACAACTGGGCGACAACAACAAAGGGAGGGTGCGCTTGTGCACAACAGTGTGAGAGCTTCACCACCAAGCAACTGAGTGGTGATGCAAGGCCACCAGAGGCGGCCTCTACTGCACACAGTTGCCATCCCTGACCGGGGAAGCAAGGCTGCCAGAGGTGGCTGCCTCACCCCTCCAGAAGCTGCCACACTCCCGGCCACCACCGCGTCACTGCGAAAACATGCCCTGACTGAGGTAGCCTTCGCCTCACCTCAGACCTGCCACCCTAGCAAACCTCCACCATGCCATTACTGGGGATGCAAGGCTGCTGGAGGTGTCTGCTGTGCCCCCCAAACAATGCTGCTGCCCACCCGCCAACGCTGCAGTGCCATCCCCCTTTACCAAGGACACGAGGCCGCCAGAGACGGCCGCTACTGCCACCCAGCTGACAACCACCACTGCGACGCAAGGCCCCCTCGGTAAGTTTGCCACCAAACAAGACCAAAACAGGCTCCACACATCCCCGGGGCGAAGCCCGGGCAGAAATGCTAGTTTATAATAAGCATCCCTGCACATTCCACCTTCCTTAGAATGTTCAGCATGAAATACATAATTAAGGACTTGTGAAACAACACGTTAATAATTTTTATTAAAATTAACAACCTATGACAGAAGAACAATCTTTTGTCCACCAAAGTAAAGCAAAACAATCACACTTATATACCACATCATAGCGCTTATTGCACTCTCTGGGCGGTTCACAAGTTAATTAAGTTTGATTAGATCTGGGAAAAAATATATCAATTATGGAAACTGCTAAAGCAAAAGCAGTCTAGCTTTTAAAAGCAAAATTCTAGTGGAAATGGTGTCATTGTTTTAAAAATCATGTCTTTAGAAAGCATTAGAAGTAGGTGAAATTCTGCAGTTGAAGTCGTCCCTGATTCAGCTGGCACGTAACAATATATAGCCAACTGAATAAAATATAGGGAGATATACAGTGGTGGGGTCCAAAAATTTTTACTGCCACACTGTAGTCGTGGTATGGTGGGCGTGGCCAGGGGGAAAGCCCTGCGTTGCACCCGAATTAGGACTACTTTATTTCAAAACTTGGATGGGTGGGGCTGGTCAGAATTTCTGCTACCGGTTCTGGCGAACTGGTGTGAACCTGCTGACGCCCTGCTGACACCAATGGTGATATACAGATATATAAATTTAGATATAAGCCTGAAATAATTTTCT
The DNA here is from genome assembly GCA_035047305.1 of Bradypodion pumilum. Classification (NCBI taxonomy): domain Eukaryota; kingdom Metazoa; phylum Chordata; class Lepidosauria; order Squamata; family Chamaeleonidae; genus Bradypodion; species Bradypodion pumilum. The sequence goes on from JAWDJD010000003.1 coordinate 263,124,481, forward strand.
CTCTTTTCCCATTTTCTCTTCCTCTGTCTCTAATTGGTATTTGAAGAATTATTGCAAGAATTTGCAGATCCATTTGTCATCCTCTTAGAATTTATTGTTCTTTAAGACAAGGATTTTATGATGCAATTACCTTGTTTGGTTCACAGAATTTTGCAGGGTTCTGGATGATGACATTTTAAATTATTTGCTTTCCTACTACTTTTTCCATCTTCTTTTTGTGTGACTTTGGGGAGAAGGAGAAAACTGAACAGCCATGCAGTGCCTTTTGATGGACTAGAGAGTCCTCTCTCTAGAATAGGGATTCTCAGCCTGCAGCCCGTGGGCCAGATGCAGCCCATGGCACAATTTCATGTTGCCACCACCACCACAACCTCCACCACACCAGGAAGTGCCATGTGGTGGAGGAAGGGCAAAAGGCTGTCCGGCCCCTGAAGCTGTCTGAGGGAGCATTACCCGGCCCCCAGTTCAAAGAGGTTGAGAACTCCTGGCCTAGAAGTACCTTTAGTTACTTTGTGTCAAAAAGTTTTGGGCAAATGTGAGTAAGATATATAGTCATACCTCGCTTAAAGAGCATAATGTGTTCCATGGGATTGCTCTTTAAACAAGTTTGCTCTTTAAGCGAAACACCATTGTAAGTGACAAATTGTGACTTCTGGTGGTGGGATTGCAAAACCCAATTTAGTTGTTAAGCGAGTTTTTGGTTGGTTTTAGTTGTTACACAAGGCAACCATTCAGAGAAAATTCTGCTCTAAGTGAGGCGCTCTTTATGTGAGGTTTTACTGTATGGACTGTATATATTTACTGTAAGGGACTGCAGTGGCTCAAGGGGCTGAGATGCTGACTGGGAGGCGGAAGGTCAGCAGTTCGATTCCCGAGTACTGCAGGACGGAATTAGCTCCCATCTTTGTCCCAGCTCCTGCCAACCTAGGAGTTCAAAAGCAAGAAATTGCAAGTAGATAAATAGGGACCATTTTGGTGGAAAGGTAACAGCATTCCGTGCTCTCCGGTGTCTAGTCATGCACACCACATGACCACGGAAACATCTACAGAAGCAGAAAGTGCTGGCTCTTCGGCTTTGAAACAGAGATGAGCACTGAACCCTAGAGCCGGATACGACTGGCTTTCAAGCAAGGGAAACCTTTACCTTATGTATAGAAAGATATGCGAATACGTCCTGAATTCTATTGGTGAATCAGAAATAGCTGGTAGAATTTACCCATAATGAGCCTTTATGCTTGCCTTCTGCCCACAATATTACAGAACTATGTTTTCCCCTTGGTGGAATACATACCATACAAATGTTACTCTGAAGAGCAGTTTGTCACTTTCTTTCCCTTCAAAATCTCAGCTTTGCTTCTAGAAATGTATATGCATGTAAAAGAAAGAGTATGTGTGTATACACAAACATATATAGAAGGTCCATGTTGAGAATGATTAGTTTCTGGAAACTAATCTGCCTTTTAAGAATGAAGTACAGCATTTACAATAGCCAGGTGGTTCTGAAAGCATTCTTTCTTTATTTGTATCAGAGCATTGCACAATTTAAAATTATGAGTGTATATAAAATGCAGGTAAAATTCAAAACAAATTAAAATGTTTCAATAAATACACAGTCAAACCTCGACTTAATAAAAACTCGAGATACATCTGGAAATCTCAGAAAAAAATCAGGTTCAAGATACAAATTTTAATAGGATTTTTTTCGAGATACGAAATTCAATGCACTCCCATGGGAAATTGCATTCAATGCATTCCTATGGGAAATTCAAGATAAGAATTTTGCGAGATACAACCAACCTCAAGGAACGAATTAAATTCGTATGTAGAGGTTTGACTGTAGACTATTAAGAAGCGGGCTATTTCAATAGTGCATGCACATCAATGCTATGTTGATTGAATTTCTCTACATTCATGGAAAATTTGACATCTATCCAAGAAGCCCCATTTTACTTGATTATTCTTTGATCTTCCAATTTCACTTAAAAGTCTATTAAGTGGCTTACTGATGCCCAGCCAGAATCTTGTCCTGGTGATAAACACTTTTTAGCACTCATCCATTTCGCAGAGTGGGTTCTTTTTGTTCTTCATGGGTTTAGCCTAGTCTCTTCTGATTTAATATTTAGTGCTTTAGAGATGTGCAGAAAACATTTCCTCAATTTTAGCCATCAGCTAGGGTAGTTGTGTCCATGAAATGGATGGGTTTGGTGGTGTATTATCTCATTTCCTTCATTATTTCCTAGCAGCGTACTTCGAGAGGGACAATGCCAGCCAAGGAATTTATTCATTACAAGTCTACAAATAATATACTTTTTCAGTGGAGTAGGTTTCAGGCAACCAAGAATAATCATGCATGATTCATTAAGAACTACATCTACTTGTTTGACATGTGCTAATTGAAATGATATGGTACCAGCATATTGTGCTATGGTATAAGGAGTGGTGGGATTCAGCAGGTTTACTTCAGTTCGGCAGAACCGGTAGCAGAAATTCTGGCTGGCCCTGCCCATCCAAGTTTTGAAATAAAGCAGTCCTAATTCAGGTACAATGCAGGGCTTCCCCCTGGCCATGCCCACCATATCACGTCCACAGAGACGGTAGTAAAAAAAAAATCCCTCCACTGGGTGTAGGGCAGGGGCCAAGCTGTTGTTCTTATCATTTGCAGTTGAGCACCAATGTCTAAAACAGCCAGTTTCCTAAGTATGTTATTTCTAGTGGCAACCTTCTGCTTGGTGTTAATTTTATCTATTTATTTATTCAAATTTATATAGCCACCCCCTCGCCGAGGTGACTCTGGGCGGCTCACAGCAGCATAAAAAACATAAAACCTTTGTTAAAACTTTTTAAAAACCATTAAAATTTACAAGAACCATTCACCCACCCACCCTCCCCCATCTGAAGAGAGGAACAATTATTTAATGAGCCACTGCACAGGGGCCACCTCCCCATCCATGCCCCACACCTGCCCTGCCAGCCAGGTTTTAAGTCCCTTTCTGAAGGGCAGCAACTCCATCTGCAGCCATAATTCTGCCGGCAGGAGGTTCCATAGGGCTGGGGCGGACACGGAGAAGGCCCTCCTCCTTGTGCTAGAGAGGCGAGCCTCACTAGCTGATGGTACCATTAGAGAGCCCCTCCAGTCTGCTCTAGTTGGACAGGCAGACATTCTTGGGGTGATGCGATCTCTTAGAAAATGTTTTTGTAGGTCAGGGTTCAATCCAGAATGATCCCCAAATACTTTGAGGTAGGACAGCATTCCAAAATCTTGCCCTCCTAGCTAACACAGATCTTCCTCTCTGCTTCTCTGTTCTTTAAGTGCAATACAAACCTGAGTAGTTAAAGGGTTTTCAGCTGATGGTTTTTGTAATCTTTACCTATAAATAATGCATTAACAGTTGGTGCATGCACGCCTGCACCCATCCCTACTATCCCGTACCGAGCTGCCCGCACTTACCTTAACACCGACTGACTATTGCCACAAGGGTCTGCCAGCCACAAGTGGGGCAACCGCCCCACGAACGCAAACAACAACAACAAACTACAACTCCCAGCGTCCTCCATGCTGCACCACCCCTCCACCAATGAGGCTGAAGGACGCGAGCACGGAGCAGGCGGAACAACCGGAGCGGCGGTTTTAAAAAAAACCGTGCCGGGGAAAGGCCCAACCTGCAAAAGGTAAGTGGGGGGAGGGACTGAGGGGGACAGGGCCCCGGTAACCACGCTGCCCACCCACCCCACCACCTTGCCCCCCCTGTCCCCAGCCCCACTTACCTTTTGCCGCCCAAGAAGGAGGCCGTGGCCACGTCCTCTCCCTCTCTCTCTCTCTCTCTCTCACACACACACATACACACAGAAACACACACCTACTGGGCTGCACATTTCAAACCAGCCCAGTGTGTGTGTGTGTGTACACCAAAATCACCCCTAACCACCACCACACAAATTAAAAATTCCCAGCAAGGCCGGGCAAAATATACTAGTACTGTATAAGGAAAGATCTTCTAAGTCAGAGATTTGTTGGTGCCTTATGAACTCAAAGGTTTTCCTCTGGACTATCAAGGAAGATCGTTAGCATAGCAATAACTCCTGGGATATGGAGAATATTGGTTGGTCATCACTGTAAATGTTATAAAGTAATGGTGCCAGGACACTATCTTGCAGGAGACTGTTTATTTTATTCCTCCAGTGACCGAGTCTCTCTTGAAATTCAATAAATAATTTTTGGTTTTGAAACAGAATAGCAACCATTTCTGTTAGTCTGCTCTCTTTAACAAGGAGTTAGAGCAGGGGTTCTCACCCTATGGCCCATGGGCCAGACTCGGCCTGCAGCACCATTTCATGTGGGCCATGTTGCTGCAGCCGCCGCTGCCAGAAGCAGAAGTGGACACATTTACAACAGCCATAAATGCGCCCGTGGCTGTCGTAAATGCTTTTATGACAGCCACGGATGCATTGTACAGCAGCATTTACAGCAAGGGGAACCACTAGTCTGACACACTCAACTGTCTGGGGGGGATGGTTTGACCTGTGGCTTGAAAAGGGTTAGAGTTAGAGCTTTTTGAGCATGAATTGATGGTGGACAGTGCCATACACTGCTGTTAAGCACAGCAACCAACTGTTAACTCCAAATTGGCTTTTTAAAAATTTTCTTTATTCCTTCAAGATCTTTAATAATGTCTCTAAAACTTGGGTCCTTCAGATCTTAAGCCATGCCTGAGGGTGGGGAGAGTACTGCATGGTCTCTGCATATTGATTTAAAAGCCTGGGGGAAATCATATTGTACTCATCTTCCCTTACTTAGATGTTTCCGTGGTCATGTGGCAAGCATGACTAGACACCAGAGCACACAGAATGCTGTTACCTTCCTGCCGAAGCAGTACCTATTTATCTACTTGCAATGTCTTACTTTCAAACTGCTAGGTTGGCAGGAGCTAGGGCAGAGACAAGGAGCTCACTCCGTTGTGCAGCACTCAGGTCTCGAACTACTGACCTGCCAACCTTCTGGTCATCATGTTCATCATCTTAACCACGGCACTGGTGCAGAAGTATAAAAATCAAATCCTGAAACTAAAAGTACAGAGAAATGCAACTACAGTACTAGTATAAGGAATCATAGTGTTTCAGTAAAGTGGCCAGTGTGGAAGTGCATACCGGACACGTACCACGCAAGGCCCTTCTTATAGGTATAGATTACAGTGGGACTGGTTTTTAGTATTTTATAATTTTTAGCCAAATGTAATTTTATCAGTTTCTATTCTTTGAAAGAAGTTCAATTAACTTCTTTAAAAGTTCATAAGCTTCCCTGAGCACTATCTTTAGTGGAAGGGAAAGGTATAAATATAATATATGCAGCAAATAAATATGCCCTTGTTCTGTAAGTCCTCATTACATATCTTTATTGAACTCTCCCACTCAGGGCATTGTCCAGATTTCAGCACAGTTCTCTAGTTTATTTTTGAACACTCACGTTTTGCTTTTCAGTGCTTATTATCCACCATGTGTGCAAATTATCCATTCCAAAAGGTTGTCAGGGAGGAATGTTTGCAGTGTGTAATAACCTGTTCCTGGCCTGCTTAATAACAGCAGTCTGGTTAGTTTCTGTGAGCTAGAGCTGTACCTATTTGGCAGCCTCAGCATTATGTTTTCTGGGTAAAAGGTTCTGCCAAGAGGTGTGAATCACTGCACATTGCTGTTTCTCAATCTTGTCTCAATGGATTTGTAACTTCCATTGAAATGCATATGTTTAAGATTGCATTTTCTTCTTAATCTGCTCCGCACATGTTTGTGTTTGTTGCTATTTCAATGGAAGGCATACCTATCAAGGTGCAGTTGAGAAAATACGGGAAGCACCGCTGCCTCTGATGGGCGCGCATATGCAGAAACCTCTCGTGCACGCGCAGAAACTCCTTTGTGCATGTGTGGTAACCCCTCATGTATGTGCACCTCCACCTCTGAAGGGCACACATGTGCAGTAACCCCCCTCTGGCCGCTCCAAATTTGGGGTGACAGAGGGGGAAAGAGGGGTAAAATACGGGATTTCCCAGCCAGTACGGGACACTTGACAGGTATGATGGAAGGCCGCCAGGGAAGCACTAGAAAAAGAATCCTAAGAGAAATTTTGAATTGCTGCTGCCAACCACAACTGTGAATTGAGAGCTAGATGGAGCCATGCTGCAACTGAGCCTAAGGCACCATCTTGGGTTCTTAATTTAGGGAGTGAATTTAAATGACCCTTAAATATCAAATATTCTCATCAAAATGCTTGGGCAATTGGTTAATAAATCTAATTTGGAATTATAATGCATACAGAGTTGTCAAACTTAATTTCTCGGCAGGGCATTCCAAAATTGGTGTACTGTATTTTTATACAGATAATAAGGGGCTGTGGTGGCTCAGTGGTTAAGAAGTCTCCTTGTTAGCTGGAAGTCTGGCAAATCAGCAGTTCAAGACCCGGGTACTGCATGACGGATTGAGCGCCAGTCTCTGTCCCAGCACTTAGGGACATGAAAAGAGCCGCATTTGGGCGTTCCCTGAGCAGAGTTTCTTCTGCAAAAATCTTTTCAACCCAGAATCTTTTCTGACATGAAATGTTTAATATTACACAAAAATCCTTCACTCTTTCTCCTTCTTTTCTCCTTCTCCTTCTTCTTCTGGGGTGGTAGCTGTGTTCTTCTGTGCAGACATATCAAATAAGAAACAAACTGAAACAAAAGTAAACAAACAAAACAAGAGAATGAATGGACAAATGAACGGACAGGCGGACAGATGGGCAGACAAGTGGATGAACAGATGGACGGACGGACAGACGAAAGAAAGAAAGAAAGAAAGAAAGAAAGACAAATTGTCTGAGGAAGTGGGCCTGATCCACAAAAGCTCATATTATAATTTAGCAGTTAGTCTTTAAGGTACCACAACATTTTTGTCTTTTTTTATTTAAAAAAATATTTTGTTTCTTACCTCTCCCCCCCCCCCCCCCCCTTTGTAGCTGTATATCACACCACTGCCAATGATGGTACATAGAGAATGGACATCTTCTTTGCGGATCTCATTGCATTTTATATTTGAATTCGTCACTGAGGATTCTTGATCTGAGCAACATTCTTAAGTGGGGAGGATGTATGCAACATGGCCCACTTTCCTTTCCAGTGTTCTGCTACATAAACAGAGTGGTGACCATTCCACTCCCTACAAAATAGTATTCTATGTGTGGAGGACCAGTTATTAAATGGCTATTGTGTCATAATAGGTCAAAATGTATCTCAGTGATTGCAGTGTGTAAGATGACTTTGTGAACCGCTTTGAGTTGCTCATTGGGTGAGTAAGCGGTATATAAATTAAAATTTATATTTATATATTTATATATATATATTATATATGACTAGTTGTATGTTGAATCCATAATGCATTCTTCTACAACTATAATTATTTACATGTGTCCTCTCAGGTGTTCAGAGCAATCCTAAGCATATCTGGTCAGAATTAAATTCTATTGATTTCAGTGGGATGTCAGGACTTATCACAGATGGCTGGATACCTCAGAGGGTTGGAGCACTTAGCTGCAGTTTGACTTCTCGTTGTATATCCTGGGAGAAGAGCCAGCCCATATGGCTTTGGTCATGCTGCAAAGTCTAAGAGCAGCACCAAGAGGAAGGGGTAAATTGCTTCTGAGTACGTAACAGCTAGAGAACTCTGGATAAGAGTTGCCACTGAGTAGGTCAGAATTGACATGACAACACATGAAAACAATGTGAACAAGTGAGTATAAAGGGTATCAGTCTTTATTTTAGAGAGCTGGAGTATAGAGCTGAACAGTGAAGCATAACAACTACACTAACAATACTCTATAGTAATGTAAGCATAGGAACAAGAATGAAGAGAGACTACAAAATAGAATTTTTTCATGGTACACAAATCATCTGGGAACATATTGGGAATTATAAAATATTTGCTAAAAGGGATTGTTTAATAAATTATATGTTAAAACACTGATCTATCTATACAAAGATTATTTCCCTGCTCTTCCTTTGGAGTGCCTCTGCACCAGTATATTTAAAAATGCATTAAATAAATAATTTTTGTGTCAGAAATTACTCTGGGTTGAAAGGATTTTTGCTGGAGAAACTCCACTCAGGTGATGCCTGAATGAGGCTCCTTTCATGTCTCCTAGATCTGTCATGCAGCACTCGGGTATTGAAACCTGACCTTCCAGTCTTCAAGTTCAGCATCTTAACCACTAAGCCACCGCAGTGCTGCTTTTAAAAAATACATTGACATGCATTGTTAACAAACTCTAAGACTCAAAGTATAGGAAAGAAGAAGTCTGCAGACAGTCTTTAAGTTGTTTTTGTTTTCTGAGGCATATAGGGCAAAAGGTGTGGTCAATGCAGAAATGCTTGGAAGAGGTGAGCTATTCAAAACTGTCCTATCCATAGGTACTGTTCAAAATGCTGGAATATATGTATCTGTGTTAAGACAACCAGAGGGGAAAGATTTTTATTAGAGAGAGGATGTCTGGACTGGGAAAAATTAATACTATGGTGAGTAGTGGATAGATTGAATTATCAAAATGTTCTTACATAACTTGAAAGCTCAGTTATGATCACTATTAAGTTAGCTTCAACTTGATGGTACATAAGATGCCATGTTAGAAGAATTGGAATGTGAATTACCTGATCTGCATTAAACACATCTAGTTAAGTGTGCCTAGTGGATATGGTGAGTTTGGATCTTTTCTGGTCAGTTCCAAATGGATTCTGGATGCCAGGGGATTAATGGAAGTAAACGCTTAAATGGTTTATAGTTCTTAATATGTTTTCTCATGTTCTTGGACTACTACCCACTTTTTTGGCACCAGCTTTATTTATAAAGGGTTATTTGCCTGCCCTTTTCCATCAGTTTTTGGGAAAAAATAAGAACATCAATTAGAGTATCAATCAATCTTTATTACAGTACAAAACTAGCATAGTACGTCAAAAGGAACAGAAGCTAAAATGAAGGTACAGTACTTAAAATATATCAAGAGTAAGAAGTTAAAATGAGGGTGCTTTAAAAGGAGCCTTTCTGCCCATAGTTAGGGAGAAGTAAAATCTTTACCTATAAAATGGTGGATGAGCCGTGCGTGTCCGGCATGTGTGGCCATACCCGGCCCAACCATCCTGTACCGAGCCAGCCACACTTACCTTATGTCCCTGCGAGCATCGCCGCAAGGGTACGGATGCCAAGAGTGGGGCAACCCCCCCCCCATGAACAAAAACAAAAAAAACTACAAGGCCCAGCGTTCTCCGCACCATGCCACCCCTCAGCCAATCAGGCTGAAAGACGCGAACGTGAAGGAGGCCGGGAAAACCGGAGCGTGCAAAATAAAAAACTGCCTCACACAGCGGGAGCGCAAGGACGCCGAAGGCGGACGCAGTGCTTCGCCACCCTTGCTTATCCAACCCCCCCAAAGCCATGGCGAGGCCGGCGCTGGCCTTCCCCAGGGCCGCAGGGAGAAGAGGGGCTCCCCCTTCTCCCCGCTACCCCGCCGAAGCTGCGGCGAGGCTGGAACAGCGGTGGGGGTAATAGAAAGGCAGCAGCCAGTGATCTGCCACAGAGAGCACAGAGATTGCTGCCTGCTGCCTTTATTTTTTCCCCATTAACTGTTTCGAAGGCTGACATGAAGCAACCTTCGAAACAGTTAATGGAGAAATGCAAAGGCACCAGCCAGCAATCCATAAAGGGAGGTGCTCTCCCTGGCGGATTGCTGGCTGCTGCCTTTCTATTACCCCCACCGCTGTTTTGTGTCAGCTCTCTCTCTCTCTCTCACACACACACACACACACACACACACCTGCTGGACTGCTCTCCCTCTCTCTCTCTCTCTCTCTCTCTCTCTCTCTCTCTCTCTCTCACACACACACACACACACACACACACACACACACACACCTGTAGGACTGCTTTTCTCTCTCTCATTATCTCTCTCTCTCTCTTTCTCTCTCTCTCTCTCACACACACACACATATACACACACACCTGCTGGGCTGCACATTTCAAACAAATAGCTAATTAGTACATAAGATCAATGTTACTGCTATTATTAAACCTATACTGTAGTGCTGGTAGTTTATTTAGCTGAAGGATCTGCCAGGATTGTTCTTCTGATTTTACATGCTGCGGCACAAAACCTGGCAGTATTGTGAGTGAAGGTGGGCCTTTCATCAGATAGCAGCCATTGGGTATCTGTGCTGTTTGACCGGCCATACCACCCTGAGCCCATCTGATCTTGTCTGATCTCGGAAGCTAAGTAGGGTCAAGGCTCAAGCCTCCTGAGTACTTGGATGGGAGATCAATTAGAGTAGTGTTCACGCTAATTGGGTGGGGAATGAATGAATAATACCAATTACCATGATCATAAACGTCTGTTTTATTTTATCCTGAAAGCAATAAATTATATCAAAAATATCCAGGAGATGCAGCTTAAGGAAATGTTACTTGTTAGAGGCGTGTTTTGTTTTAGGTTTCTTCTGCATGATTTAATCCTGCTTCTAAAGATCTGAGTTTCCCAAAAGGTTGAATGGACTGAATGAACAGAAAGGAGATAAAAAGAGCAAAAGGGCAGATTTTCTTCTTGTTGTGTCTAGGCCAATCGTGCAACTGCCAAAATGAAGGCACCTTTTGGTGCGTTCATTCTGCAGTTCCCTTCGCCTGACCTAGTGTGAGAAAAATTAGCTGGCAACACAAGATTGCCATTGCCCAGAGTACATCCAATTATGGTCCAAAAATACCACAATCTTTGAGGAGGCTCTTTCTGTGTACCCCAACAGAGATATGAAGGATAGGTTTAGGAGTTGTAAGTTAGATCTCTATGTTGAACATAGCCATTTCAAAAATCCATATAAATGTAACAGTATTTCTACTTTGCTAACTTAAAAAGGCTTAGAAATATACATAACGCATTTCCCTTTTCTTAGCAGCCACATAGACGAAGCTCCTTCCTCATCCAAAAACAAAAAGTCGGTTTCCGCAAAAACTGGAGCTTTTGACAGCCAGGCGCCTCGTCATTTTCAAAGCTCGGTGACCAGACCTGAGTAGGAGGTAACAACATATCCCCACCATGTTGGTTGAAGGCTCATAGGGAGATTAAAGAATGTATGAAGGAGAGGCACTGTTGTGTATGTACAATGCTGCTTCATATGAATGTACAATGTTGCTTTAAGAAATGTATGAATGTAACCCAGCCACAATCACAATGTAAACCAGCTGTTAAAGGAACGCGAGCAAGCTGCCTATAGAGGGCAGCTGCGAGTGTTCAACTCACATGGTCATCATTCCTCTAATCACCTGCAGCCGCGGGAACTTCCCGCAGCAAACAACTATTACTGATCTACCACCGAAGATGGGCGTGACCGGGATGACGTCACGCCGGTAGCGGCCAATGAGCTACCATGCAGCCAAGTTCAAATATGTTGTACCACTGTATATAATGTGAGATACCTCCGCCATTACTACATGTTCGTTCTGATCATCAACCAATAAACCTGTGTTAGTCCATACTGTGACTCCTTCTATGTCTCCTGGAACAGACACTAAATTGGCGACGAAGGTGGGATCGATGGCGAATCCCAAGGTCAAGGCGTACCAGTTCGATGTGAGCGAGCCCGAACAATGGGAGCTCTACGAGTGCCAGTTTCGGCACGCGATGGAAGCCGCGGGCATCGACGACGACGCGAAGATGCGCTCCCACTTCCTGGCCCAAGTGGGGCCGGCCACGCTGCGGATCCTGATGACCCTGGTGGCCCCCCGGAAGGTAGACGAGGTCCCCATCGACCGTATCCTGGAGAGACTGGGTGAGCATTTCCAGCCTCCCGTCTCGATCTTCCTAGCACGGGTCGCGTTCCACAGGCGAGACCAGCGTCCGTCCGAATCCGTGTCCGCCTACGCGGCAGCCCTCAGGCTTGCAGCGGTCCACTGCCAGTGGGATGACCTGGACCAGGCCCTCCGTGACCGCATGTTGTGTGGTCTGAGGGACGAGGAGCTGCAGAAGAGGCTGATGACCCGCGACCAACGCCTCACGTTCAACGAGGTGCTGTGGGAGGCCCAAGCAGCCGAGGAGGCCAGGAGCGGGGTGAGGCTGTTCAAGTCCCGAGGGGCCGCGTCCGAGCGGGCCAAGTCACCAGTACAGGCGGCCCGGCGGACACCAGCGAAGACGGCCTGGCGGGCCCCCAAGCCGCCCGCCGGCACACCAACGTCGTCCGAGGAGTCGTCCACAACAGCGGACCCCTACTCCAGCGAGGACGACGACGTCCAGAGGATCAAGAAGCGTGGTGAGAAGCGGCAGTCCCGAGAATGGCAGGACCGCCATTGTGATGGTTGTGGGGCGTCCCACGACCGCGCGAGGTGCCCGTTTCGAAAGGCCGAGTGTCACAACTGCGGCCGAAAGGGGCACATCGCCCGAGTATGCAGGCGTGGGCGAGTCGAGGACAAGAGGAGTTCCAGCCATCCCCAGACGCACCAGCGGAAGGCGACCGGCACCAGGAAGGTCGCAGCCAGCTACGATGAGGAAGGCGTGAACCGCGTGGGCCTGGAGCACCGGCGGTTTTTCGTAGAGGTACTGTTGCAAGGGGTCCCAGTGAGGATGGAGATAGACTCGGGGTCATTTTATTCCATCCTGTCCCAAAAAGAGTTCATGCGTATTCCCCCAGACAAGCGGCCCAAACTGCGGGCCATGAGGTCACACCTTCGGGACGTGCAGGGAAACGGGATCCCAGTGTTGGGGGTGGGGAATTTCAAGGTGAGGTTCAAGGGCTACTCTGAGAAACTGCCTTTGGTGGTCCTCAAAGGGGGGAGGTGCTGCCTTTTGGGAACGCAGTGGTTTGCTCCCCTGGGAATCGAACTGTCCGGCATTAACGTCATCGAGACTGACCCAATGCGGGACGTGTGCAACGCGCACCCGGACGTTTTCAAGAAGGGGCTCGGGAAATACAAGGGGCCCCCGGTTTCCTTCGAGCTGGACCCAGAAATCCGGCCCATCCGCCTCAAACCAAGAAGGGTGCCTTTCGCCCTAAAGGACAAGATCGAGGCGGAACTGGACAAATTGGTGGGGCAGGGGATTTTGGTTCCAGTTGACTCGGCGGAGTGGGAAACGCCAATTGTTACAGCCCTTAAGTCGAACGGGGAAGTCAGGATTTGTGCAGACTATAAATGTACCATTAACAAGGCCATTCGGCCAAACGCATATCCAGTGCCCGTGGTCAGCCACTTGCTGGCCACGTTACATGGGGGGAAGTGTTTCGCCAAGTTAGATCTGGCTCAGGCGTATCAGCAGCTCTCTGTAACCCTGGCTGCTGCCGCCGCGCAAACGATAGTGACGCACAAGGGGGCGTTTAAGGTAATGCGCCTTCAGTTTGGCGTGAATTCGGCCCCCGGAATTTTCCAATCCCTCGTGGAACGCCTTTTAAAGGGGCTTCCAGGCGTACTCCCATACTTCGACGACGTGTTGATAACAGCGGGGAGCGAATTAGAGTTGGCAAAGAGGCTAGATGGGGTCCTTTCAGTGTTCGAGAGGGCAGGCCTTCGACTGAGGAGGGACAAATGCGTATTCTTTGTGAGGGAGGTGGAGTTTCTAGGCTTTAAGGTAACCCCGGACGGGATCAAACCCTCTGAGTCAAAGGTTGCAGCCGTGAAGAACGTCCCTCGCCCCACCGCAAAACCGGAGCTACAGTCATTTCTAGGGCTCCTAAATTTTTATCATACCTTCCTGCCTCGGAAGGCATCAGTCGCGGAGCCACTGCATGCCCTGCTCAAAAAGGACGCAGCTTGGCGGTGGGGGGACAGGCAGGAGAGAGCATTCAAGGAGCTTAAGTCACTCCTGTCTTCGGACGCTGTCCTGACCCATTTCGACCCGAAAAAACCAGTGGTTTTAGTCTGTGATGCGTCCCCAGTGGGGGTGGGGGCGGTCCTGTGCCACGTGTTGGAGAGCGGGAGGGAAGCCCCGGTAGCGTACTATTCTAGGTCCCTCTCAAAGGCCGAGCGCAATTACGTGCAAACTGATAGGGAGGCCCTAGCCATCATCGCCGGAACGAAAAAGTTCCATGACTTTTTATACGGCCGCGAGTTCACGGTAGTGACCGATCACAAACCACTTTTGGGGATCTTCACTACCGGCAAACCCACACCGCAAATACTATCCCCCAGAATGCTGCGTTGGGCCATTTTCCTCAACGCCTACCAGTATGAGCTGGTCTATCGCCCAGGGAAGGAGATCTCCCATGCGGACGCACTGTCCCGATCTCCCCTCCCAAGTGTAGGGGACCCCACATGCGAGGTAGAGCAGGATCACCAAGTCCTACTGATCGAGTCTCTCGACTCACCCCCCATTGTCCCGGCCGACCTCGCCAAAGCCACGGCGGCCGACAAGACGCTGGCCCAAGTTAGTTCCTGGGTTAGGAAGGGCTGGCCCACGACTCCCCCCGATGAGGAGTTCAGACCATTTTTCAGGCGCAGAGTAGAGCTGTCGCTGGAAAGGGGCTGCTTACTCTGGGGCCAGCGAGTAGTTATCCCAGAGAAGCTGAGGGCCAAGGTACTGAGACTATTGCACACCAGTCACCCCGGGATCGTGCGCTCCAAGGCTCTGGCCAGGAGTTTCTTTTGGTGGCCCCAGATGGACGGGGACATAGAGCGTTTAGTGGGCACGTGCGAGAGCTGCCAGGGCTCTCGGCCCGAGGAGTCCCCGTTGCCCCATAGGGAATGGGATACGGCCCGCGGGCCATGGTCCCGGATCCATGTCGACTTCGCTGGCCCTTTTCGCGGGTCCATGTTTCTATTGGTAGTCGACTCCTATTCCAAGTGGTTGGAGGTAATCCCTATGAACAGTACCTCCTCCGCCGCAACCATCAAGCAGTTGCGCAAGCTTTTTGCCTGTTTCGGCCTGCCAGACGTCCTTGTTAGCGATAACGCTAGTACCTTCATGTCTGCAGAGTTCAAGACGTTTATAGAGCGGAACGCCATCAGGCACATCACCGCTGCCCCGTTTCACCCCGCCACAAACGGTCAGGTAGAGCGCCAAGTGCGCACTACGAAAGACGCACTGCGGCGCATGGGTCCCGGTGAGTTGAACCTGCATTTGTGCCAGTTCCTCATCTGCTATAGGACAACCCCCTTAGCTTCAGGATTTTCCCCAGCCGAACTCCTCATGAGGAGGCATCCGGTAACACTTTTTGACCGGATGGATCCATCCAGGGTGGAGGATGAAGGGAGAAACATAAACATAGGGGGAGGGAGCTCCCAAAGTTTTTCGGCAGGGGACCCGGTTCACTGCAGGAACTACGCGGCGTCAGGGCCGGCGTGGGTCCCAGGGACAGTCATCGAGCAGACGGGACCAGTGTCCTACAGGGTTGAGACTAGCTCAGGTCTACTCTGGAGGAGGCAGCCGACCAACTCAGAAGGCGGGTCACTAGTGAAGGGGATTCAGCGTTAGGGTCCTCCCCCACCCGCATTACCCAAGGGGGAGACACGGCGGAAACCGGGGATACAAATGCATATCCTCGGTTCTCAGCCACAGAGGAGGATACTTTGAAAGAGAGGGATCAGTTTGATGATAATGAGTTACGGTACCAGGGGGGTGTAGCGGAGTGGTCCCCCACCCGTCCTAGCGAGAAGAGGGGTTTCAGTTCAGCCCCTGGTACCTCCAGTCCCCCCAGTCCTTTTGTGTTAGAATATACCATAGCTCCAGCTCCCCGGAGGCCAACACCCCCAAGGCAGGCATCGGGGGGGAGTCCAACCACCACAGTCCCCGGCACTCCCAGGCAGGGTACGGGGAGGGTCTCTTCGTCGGTCCCGAGATTCGTGCTGGGGGGGGACCCCTAGCTCCTCAAGCGGTAGGCAGGAGTTCACTTCCCAACTGTTCATTCCCTTCCCTTCCCCCAACGCAAGGTTACCACAGAGCCCACACCTAGTCACTAACGAGTCCCCCCTTTCCATTGCAGGACAGGACTCCGCAGAGCCAGGCTCCCCTGTATTAAGCCAAGTGGCCGCTCGCCCCAGGCGCACGTGCGGCAAGCCACAATGGTTGAGGGACTTTGTCCCATCCTAGGGGGGAGGGATGTTGTGTATGTACAATGCTGCTTCATATGAATGTACAATGTTGCTTTAAGAAATGTATGAATGTAACCCAGCCACAATCACAATGTAACCCAGCTGTTAAAGGAACGCGAGCAAGCTGCCTATAGAGGGCAGCTGCGAGTGTTCAACTCACATGGTCATCATTCCTCTAATCACCTGCAGCCGCGGGAACTTCCCGCAGCAAACAACTACTACTGATCTACCACCGAAGATGGGTGTGACCGGGATGACGTCACGCCGGTAGCGGCCAATGAGCTACCATGCAGCCAAGTTCAAATATGTTGTACCACTGTATATAATGTGAGATACCTCCGCCATTACTACATGTTCGTTCTGATCATCAACCAATAAACCTGTGTTAGTCCATACTGTGACTCCTTCTATGTCTCCTGGAACAGACACTAAAGGCACCCATTTTGGATAAGGGCAGGAAAACCAAGTGAGAGTGGGAGGCTGTGAACAGGGGCGATGGGCCGTCTTTTGCGTCACCCAATCCGTGAGGAAAGAAACAATGGGAACTGCTGCCTTGATTATGCCAACGTGTACCGTAATTACCGTACCATACGGTAATTTGGCCTTCCGTACAGTGTACGGTTACCATACGGAGAAGTATGGTAATTTTTTACGGTAATTTTGGAAAATATTTTTAAAGCTACTTCCGGTTGTTTCCTGAAAAATATTCAAAAAAAAGGTCTGCCCAGGCTCCACCCAGACTCTGCCCATAACTCCGCCCACTGCCCATATGGTATAAGTACGGTAATTTGCCTCAGTCCGTATGGTAATTTCCGGTTCCCGGGTTGCCATCAAGCCTTGACACCCTCTTCCCCAGCCTCCTGGGGCCGAAACGGTTCATCAAAAGGCCCCCAATGAGCAGATTGGGGCCAGAAAAGAAAGGGTGGAAATGTAGCTCCCTTCCTTTCCCTCCATATCTTTTCTTTAGGATCTTAGGAAAAGAAAGTTTAGACCAGGGGTGTCCAAACTATGGCCTGTGGGCCGGATCTGGTCCTCAATGCCAATTCATCTGGCCCACAAAGCCCTCATTGCTCCCGGAAGTGGAAGTAAAATGCGCCCGTACCGGCACGTTTTCTGCTTCCGGCAGCAACAAGGGCATTGAGGACCAGATCCGGCCCACGGGCCATAGTGACCGGCCCCCTGAACCATGTGACTGGCCCATGGCCCAAAAAGTTTGGGCACCCCTGTATTAGACTGTTTCCAAGAAAGTGGTTGTAGTCAGGGGGTCCTGGACTGCAATTCCCAATAAATACCTCTCCCACCATTGTCAGTCCTAGGAGTTACAGTCCAGAAAAGATCTGGAAGGCTACACTGTCTCTCAAGTCCAAACATCAAACACTTTTTGAAAAGGCACCAAGCTTGTATTTAAGAGGAGATTGCACCACGTTTATTTCTGCATAGACCACGGATCCTCAATCGCAATAGCTCTCCTAGCACAACCATTCTTACTCCTTCAGATATTTACTGTGATAAGGCAATGGGTGGAAGCTACAGCCTTATATTGCCTGATGTTTTGCAAACTACAGTGTCACTGGCAGCCCTCATTGGTCATACCACCATGTCTGTACAGCAGTGTTTCCCAATCTTCAATTCCCGGAAGCCTAAGTCAATTCCCCAAAACACCGATAAGCCAATGTAATCAGTGATGCACGGCAGCAGGTTCTGTCAGGTTCTGCAGAACCGGTACCAGAAATTCCCCCAGGTCATGCCCACTTGGTTGGCGGGCCACGCCCACCTCCATAGCCTCCATAGCCCATAATGCAGGATGTTTGGCCATGCCCACAAAATTGGTCCCTTCTCAGCCCACAGAATAGGTAGTAAAAATTTTTGCAGTGCATCACTGAATGTTATGATTTAGGCTTCTGGGAATTGAAGTCCACCAGTGTTCCACTGCTGCTGTAGAGAAACCTCTACCACACCACTGCATGACAAATTTATCTTTCAATAATTGATATACAAAGCATAGAAGAAAGGGTAATGGTTGAAATAAAGGTCTAGCATTCCTCTCCCCTATCCTGGAGATGCTTGCAGCCTTTGTCGGTTATGAAGTGTGCTGTGGAGGATTTGTCCAGCATTTTGCATACAAAGTCACTCGGATTTCCTTTGACTTGGATGCCATAGTTGATGTAGGTCTTGTGGATGTAACTTTGGCTCCTTCTTGTCCTTTTATAATGAGCACTTTTCAATTTGTGCATGCCTGAGGATGTAGACAGGATCCTTGGACAGATGAAAGTCACAACATGTGTGTTAGAGCCTTATCTTTCCTGTCTTACAAAAGTTGCCAGAGGGGGACTGGCTCAGTGGATTAGCGGTACGATAAATGCATGAAGTTAGGTTGCTGTCATGCTTAAAGAAGACAGTTGTGAAACATTTATTGAACAAGCTCCCCTTGATCCCTGTGTTAGATAATTATTAGCCTGTCTCCAATATTCCATTTTTGGGCAAGGCATTAGAACAGATGGTGCTTACTCAACTCCAGGGATTCTTGAATCAAATGAATTATCTGGATTGTTTTAATTGGCCTTCAGACCTAATTATGGGAGAGAGTTAACTTTGCTCACATTGACAAACATGTTTACGACAGCCGCCCCCAGCACCACCTTTTGAGATTTTCCTACAGAAAGGATTGAAGCTACGATAAAACAGTGCCTCTAAGTCTCATCCCAGACAGGTGAAGAAGGATACCATGATTGATTGTATTAAAAGGTTCTGAGAGGTCCAGCAGAACCAACAGTGACATACTTCCCCTGTATAATCCCAGTGTTTACAACATGTTTACAACAACCATGGGTCATTTACGGCAGCATTCTGCACATGCGTGGGTGCGTTCTAGGTGTGGGCTGGGATATGCATTCTGCATATATGCATGTGTTCTGCACACGCTCATTTTACTTCCACTTCTGGGAGCAGTGAGGGTGGTGTGGGCCGGATTAATTGGCACTGCAGGCTGTAGTTTGGGCACCCCTGCCCTAGCCATTGGCCTTTGGTGTTCCCCAGTGTTTTGTTCCACATGCTATTCCTGGGTAGCTGACAACAAATAATGGCCAGCAAGCAACACTCCCTCCACAACATCAAAACAGGGGCAATGTAAAATATAATCTATCGTTCTTTACTTACTGTGGGCATGCCAAATATCTACTTATGTCTCTGCACATCTTTTCTTGACTTAACATAGATAGAATACAGAAATAAAGTATTGTTCTATATTGTTGTTGCTTATTTGTTTGTACACCACCCAGAGTGGGAAATATAAAAATGTAATAAAATAAATAAATACATCGTATTGATGTGGCATTGTTCATTCACAGTTTCTGCCTATTCTCTTGCCACAGAAAATGCCTCAAGGAGTTCAAACGAAAATGGCTATCCCATGTTTATGAGAGGTACTGGTGGGAGGTATTTGTCACAGATACTTTGTAGCGTCCTTTTCAGAAACTTAAATGAAAGCATGGTCATACAATACATAAAATGCTTGATCATGACCCAGTCATGCAACCAAGCACATGACTATAGGTGACTGGCTCCTGATTAGACCTCTGCAGTAGATTCCACTGATGGAGTTCTGCACATTTAAATACTGAACAGGTTACTGGACAGTGTTTCATGGAACAGCACTAGTTCAGTTTTAAAGGATTGTGTAAATTGCAACATAATTACTATTATATTGTACTAGCATAGGTTGCCCGGCGTTGCCAGACTGTTATAAACTGTGATCAGCTTTTTTGGGTTCTTTTTGTGGATTAAAAAAAGAACAATGGATGATATAATTGTTTCAAATTGTTTTATTTAACCAAATAATGTTTTAGTATGTTCCTTTTTTTTGTTAATAGTTCTACCGTAGGTAATATTTTTAAAAATGTGAAAGTACATGTTTTCTACATTCAATGTTTTTAAACTGTGTTTAGATGTTTTGGGTTTTTATTTGAGTTAAAACTCAACAGAGGATGCTATAAATCTTTTTATTTTATTTATTTAACATATGTTTGTTATTTGTGTAAACATTTGATTTACTGTTATGTTTTTCACTTGTTTTTACTCTTGTGGCCTCTAGGTGAGGCTTTTTTGTTTTTGACTTGTTTTTAATATTCCACCCTGCAGGTGGGGCTGTTAGTGGTTTTGTTTTTGTTTCATGTGTTTTTTCTCTCCTGACCTCTAGGTGGGGCTTCTTCTGGTAAGTAGTCTTTGTTCCTTCATTTCTGTTCCGATCTCGTGGAGGGAGGACGTGCTCGTGAGTTCTCTGGTTTTCTTTCTTCTGGGGTTTTTCTTTGTTTTGTTTTTGTGGTGGTGGGCTGGGATGTGTTTCTGTTTGTTCTTTTGTGGTTTGGTTGGGTTTTAGGTTTGTTTAATTGGTTTGTTTATTTCTGGTTTGTTTAATTTTTGTGATTTCGTTGTTGTTTATTTGTGTAATTTGTGGTAGTTGTGTTGTTAGAGTTAGGTATTCTCATGTTGTAGTTAGGTATTTGGTCTGTGCTTTTCTGGAATTGTAGGTGTTTTTGTTTGTGAATTTTGTTGTTTTCTTTTTTTGTGTATTAATGGGTTTTTTAATTATTGATTTATTTGTGTTTTATTAATTTTTATTAATGTTGGTGTTTGTTGTTGGTGTGTACTTTTGCGTGAAGAACGGGTTGCCTGTCGGTTCCTCTTTTCCCCATTGCTGCTTCAAATTTTGGTTTTGATGCAGCAATGGGGAAAAGGAGGAGCCGGCAGTCAGATGGCTCTTCCCCCGGGAAGGTTCGTTAGGTAGGTCGGGTGAAAAGGAGGCAGAGAAGAGCTATCTGCCTGACGATGGTTATCTCCTCTCTGTCTCCTTTCTCTCCTGGCTTACCTAACCGGAGATCGGCAGGCAGCTATCCGTAAGGGGTGGTGCTCTTCCTTACGGATAGCTGGCTGCTGCTTTTGTATTACCTCCGTCAGAAGTACAAACGCAGCAGCCAGTCATTCACCAGGGAGGGTGGTTACCCTGATGAACTGCTGCCTGCTGCTGTAGTTTTTTTTCCACCCCAGCTCAACTTTCCTTGAGGTCAGCGGTGGTCTCGCCGTGTCTTTGGCAGGGTAGCGTGGAGGAGAGGGAGTCCCTCTTCTCCCTGTTGCTCTGGGAAAGAAGGCTGGCAGGTGTCTCGCGGTGGATTTTTGTTTTGTGAGGCTGTGAAACGCTGCGTCTGCCTGCTGGGGACTTGCGCTCCGGTTGCGTTTTTTAATTTTATTTTTTGCGCACTGGCTTTCTCAGCATTCTGTGTGCTCATGGCGCGTAGGACACTGGGACTTTGAGTTTTGTGTTTTTGGTTTGCGTTCGTGCAGCGGTTTTTTTTCCTGCGGCTCGATTTTAATTGGCCATGCTGCATTTCCCAATGTTCTTTTTGCTCATGCCTCTCAGCCTGGCGCGGCGCAGAGAACATTGGGAAGTAAAGTTATTTTCCTTTTTCATGTTCGTGGGGCTCTTGCCCCACTGGTGCCTTTTGCAACCCTGCAGTAACCTCCAGACCGGTTTCGGGCGAGTGCAAGAACACTCAGTACAGGATAGGATGGACGGGTACAGAAATGTATAATAAGTTCCAATGGTTAACCCTTGGATTTATAGGTATAGATTTTATTTTAAAGCTGAGTTCTTAGATAGTTTTGTACTTTAAAATTTAAAATTTTAACAAGATAGATAAAGTGTGGAATGAAGAATAAAATAAGCAGCAAGCTTTTTCATGAAATTTTTAGGTAGTCTAGTTAGACAACTAGTTGTCAAAATGCCTTTTTTCTCGTTTGCCACAAAACAGCCACTAGTAACCAAGCATCCATTACCATCAAACTCAGTGGTTAGTATTTCTATGGGCCATTGGGTCACCAAGCTCTACATCAGTGGTTTCCAATGTGGGGACCAGGCCCAGAAGTCTAAGTCAGTACATTGGCTGATCAGTGCTTTGGAGAATTGACTTAGGCTTCTGGGAATTGAAGTTCAAAAACCAAAGGTTGGGAAAGACTGCTCTATACACTGTATTTTTCCTATATTCCTGTATTAAAGTTTAGAGACCTAGATTTTGTATTTTATTTGTTACGCACATACATATCAATTTTGAAAAGATATGTTCTACACTCAGTTATGGTAGCCCTTGCATGCTGGCATTTCTGGATAAACATTTAAGTAGTGGAATGTGGCATTAGATGTGATTTACTGTCAACATATTGTTTGTCTCCTGCTGTTTGTCTTTACTACAGATTTGGTTCAGACAGCATTTTTCACTTGTGCATATGAGCTAATTATAAAAAACACCATCTCCCTCTGGTGTTCACTTTTCGTATAGAAAATGCCAAAATAAATGATGTGTACTATATATTGTCTGTCTGTAATTTATTCAATAAATGAACATTGCGGCCATTTTAGGAAATTGGTGGACCTACAATCTTGGCTTTGAAGAATGTGCCATCTAGCATATTTCATCTGGGGTGCAAAAAAACCCTCTGGTGATAAATTTGGGGCCAAGGAATTGGCAAGCATTGAATTGTATTTTTTAGTGAAATGATGTACTGCAGAATACATCATGTGCAATTCAGGGCAGGATGAAGTACAGGTACAAGCCAGAATTAAGATTGCTGGGAGAAATATTATATCAGCAACCTAAGATATGCAGATGACACTACCCTAATGGCAAAAAGTGAAGGAGACCTAAAGAGCCTCTTGATGAGGGTGAAAGAGGAAACTCAATGTCAAAAAAGCCAAGATCATGGCATCCGGCCCTGTCACTCCCTAGAGCAAATTGAAGGGGAAGAAATGGAAGCAGTGACAGACGTTACCTTCTTGGAATCTGTAAGATGAGGAATGAGCAACCCCTCCCGTTGATCATTTAAAATTAATTTAATTTAATTGTCACATTTATATACCGCTCACTCGGCCAAAGCCAACTCAGGGCGGTTCACAATAAAAATTAAAAAACAACAACAACACATGTTAAAAACAGTTAAAACTACCCACCCCCTAAAAACAAGGGCTGCAGGATCCAAAGGCACCATGGGGAGGAGTTCTTCTACACCAACCACCCAATGGAGGTTACCCTTCCACCTGCACCCCACACTTGACCCGCCAGCCAGGTTTTAAGTTCTTTTCTGAAAGGCAGCAATTCTGTCCGGAGACGTAGCTCTGTTGGCAGGAGGTTCCAGAGGGCCGGTGCAGACACGGAGAAGGCTCTCCTCCTTGTGCCAGAGAGGCGAGCCCCTCTGGCTGATGGCACAATTAGAGAGCCCCTCCGGTCTGCTCTGGTTGGACGGACAGACGTCCTTAGGGCGATGCAGTCTCTTAGGTAACCCGGCCCACTACCATATAGGGCTTTAAAGGTCAAAACCAGCACCTTGAATTGCACCCGGAGACAAACTGGCAACCAGTGCAGCTCCCGGAGCAGTGGCAAAGCACGGGCATAACGCCCACACCCCATCACCACCCTGGCTGCCGCATTCTGGACCAGCTGTAGCCTCCAAATGGTCGTCAAGGGCAGCCCCATGTAGAGCGCATTGCAATAATCTAGTCTGGAGGTGACCAGAGCGTGAGTGACCATGAGCAAGGAGTCCCTGTCCAGGAGTGGGCCCAACTGGCGAATCACCCGAAGTTGGGCGAAAGCCCTCCTGGTCACAGCCGCCACCTGTTCTTCTAGCAGTAGCCGCGAATCCAGGAGGACCCCCAAGTTGCGCACCGGGTCTGTCTGGGGCAAAATAGCCCCATCCAGAACCAAAGATGGTAGCTCCCGGGTTAACGCAGGACCCCTTATCCATAGCCACTCAGTCTTGCTGGGATTCAGTTGTAGCCCATTAGCCCCCATCCAGACCCCAACAGCTTCCAGGCACCTGGAAAGGACTTTGACGGCATCACTGGGGTCCCCATGGGCCGAGATGTACAACTGAGTGTCATCCGCGTACTGATGGTACCGCACCCCATGGGAACGAATGATCTCACCCAGCGGCTTCATGTAGATGGTAAATAGGAGAGGAGAGAGCACTGAGCCCTGAGGCACCCCCCATTTGAGGGGCCTAGGACTGGACCTCTCACTCTCCAACCACACCGACTGGGTCCGACCCTTCAGAAATGAGGAAAACCAGGACCACACAGTGCCCTGGATTCCCAATCCTCGGAGCCGTTCCAGAAGGATACCGTGGTCAACGGTATCGAAAGCCGCTGAGAGGTCAAGAAGAGCAAGGACGGATGGGTGACCACCGTCCCGCTCCCGCCAGAGATCATCCATCAGTGCGACCAATGCCGTCTCGGTACCATATCCAGGCCTGAATCCTGACTGAAAGGGGTCCAGGTAATCTGCTTCATCCAGTACCCCCTGCAGCCGACGCACCACTGCCTTCTCCAACACCTTCCCTAAAAAGGGGAGGTTGGAGACAGGCCTATAGTTGGTTAGGACAGCTGGGTCGAGGGAAGGTTTCTTCAGGAGGGGGCGCACCAAGGCATGTTTTAAAGGTGCAGGAAACACCCCCTCCCACAATGATGCATTGATCATAGCCCCGACCCAGCCACCTGTCACCGCCTTGGAGGCTTTCACCAACCAGGTGGGACAGGGGTCCAATGGGCAGGTAGTGGTGCACACAGCTGCAAGGAGCCTGTCCACTTCATCAGGGGCAACTGGATCAAACTGGTCCCAGATGGTATGGCAAGACTGTGTTCCAGCTCCCTCCGGACTCTCCCCATCCACGCCAGGATTAAACCCCGAGCGAATCCGATCGATTTTCTCCACTAGATGGTCAGCAAAGTCCTCAGCCAACCCCTGCCAACCAGGCACCGGGGTCCCCCTACCAAGGAGAGACCTGGTAACCCGGAACAGGGTGGCTGGGCGATTATCAGCGGAGGCAATAAGGGTGGTGAAGTATTGGCGCCTCACCACCTCCATCGCCACTAGATAGGCCCTAATAGCGGCTCTAGCTAGTGTCCAATCGGAGTCTCTCTGGGTCTTCACCCAGCGGCGCTCTAGGCATCTCTTTGCCCGTTTGAGCTCCCGCAGTTCATCTGTGAACCACGGAGATGACCTAGCTCCATGAGCCCTGAGAGGCCGTAGTGGTGCGATTTCATCCAAGGCCGCTGTTGTCATCCTGTTCCACAGGTCAACCAGCGCCTCGGGCGAATCGTGTTGCCGATCCAGAGGGAAATCCCCCAGTTCCCTCTGGAATCCATCAGGATCCATCAGTTGCCGGGGGTGGGCCATTCTAATAGGCCCTACCTCCCTACGATGAAGCGTCGCACCCAGGAAGTCCAGAGCCACCAAATAATGATCTGACCATGGCACAGGTGTTATGTCTAATTTCCGTAGTCTCAGATCACTCTGCCACTGCTCCGACAAAAAGATTAAATCTGGTGTGTGGCCACTGCCCCTGGTCGGGCCCTGAATTACCTGAATCAGGTCCATAGCTGCCATGGAAGCCATGAACTCCTGAGCCACCTCGGAGCCAGTCCCCACCGAAGGCAAATTGAAGTCCCCCAGAACCATCAGTCTAGGGAACTCCAACGCCAACGCTGAGATGGCCTCAAGGAGCTCAGGCAGGGAGTCCCTTACCCTGCAAGGGGGCAGGTACAGGAGTAAGACTCCCAACTGACCCTTAGAGCCCAGACGCAGAAGCAGGGCCTCACAACCCAGAATTTGTGGAGCGGTAGCCCTGGCGACTCCCAGTGACTCCCTGGCTATGATGGCAACGCCACCGCCCTTACCCTCATCCCTAGGCTGGTGCCAAATACTGAACCCAGCTGGACACATTTCTGACAGAGGAACCCCATCCTCTGGTCCCAGCCAGGTCTCAGTGATACATGCCAGGTCGGCCCGCCCCCCATAATGGAATCTTGTATCAGGGGAGCCTTATTACATACCGACCTGGCATTCATCATCAGCAGCCTAAGGGCAGGGTCACCCTGGGTCAGCTTCTCAGGACCTAGAGGTGTAACCGGGGAGCTGGAATGAGGGACAGATACTAAGCATCTGCCCCGTATTCCCCAAGTGCGGCCCGCCCCTCGGTACCCGCTATATCGCCCCATGCCCATCACAACCTCTATATTGGCCCCCGGAGCCTCCCTGATTGCCTTGGACAGAATGCTGCCTCTCCTTCCTGGCTGGCCGGGCAGTCTCTCCCTCCCTCCCTCCCACCCCCATATAAAACCGCCCCACCCACTCCCCCCCACCCTCCGCAAGGCTCCGGCGGTGATGGAAGTGGTGGGGCATTCTTCCAAATCTACCTTGAGCCCTCAACTGGGGTGAGACATTCCACCCACAGTAGCGACGGCAGTGGGCCGGCTTTTCAAGGCCATCTCGAATCGTCACCTTAATTTTACCCCCATGGACCTCCAAGCCAGCCCCAGACAGACTGCTGCTGCTATTCCCTGGCAGGCAAGTGGGCCGTAGAACTTTCAACTCCCCACCTCCTCCACTCAAGGCATAGGGAGGAGGAGGGAGGGAGGGCTCAGGACGCCGGTGTTGGAGGCTGCGCTGATGCCTGCAGTTGTTGTTCCAGCTGGCCTCCAGAGTCCCAGGCAATGGAGAAGCCCCTCTAGCATAGTCTCCCTTTAAACCCCTGCTCAAGGCCAAGGCATAGGGAGGAGAAGGAAGGGAGGGCTCAGGACGCCGGTGTCGGAGGCTGCCCTGATGCCTGCAGTTGTTGTTCCAGCTGGCCTCCAGAGTCCCAGGCAAAGTTCATAAGTTCTACTGTACTAAAGCTGAAGCTCAAGCAGGCCCGTGATGGGCCACACACCTCTAGTGAGAACCCATAACTTAAAGGGCCATGCCACCTCGGCAGTTTCTGCTTTGGTTCCTCTCGCAGGGCTTCCCTTAGTCCTGTGGGAGACAGTCTGAAGCGCTTTGGCGACAGCATGGAGATTATTAGACCCATCCTGCACAGATGAGCATGCACACATATATGTACACACATAGGCAGATTCCCCATCCTAATTCCGATGGGGGCCTACCCGAGTTAATCAGTTTTCTTGGTTTCTCGGGTAAAAATAGGTATTTTGGCTTATATTCGGATCGGCTTATACAGTAAAACCCGTACTTACGGGAAAAAAGTCCGTTCCGTAGGCTTTTGCTTAAATTAAATTTTTTTGTAACTCGAAACAAACTCATAGAAAAAAATGAAAATTTTATGTAAATCGAAGCAAACCCATAGGGAAATTAATTTTTAGATAACGCGAAGCAAACCCATAGAAAAAATAATATTTCTGTAACTCGAAGCAAACCCATAGGAAATCGTGTAAATCAGGACATGGTTTTAGCACAAAATCATTATTTAAGTCAAATTTTATGTAACTCGAGGCATTTGTAAGTCAGGGTTTTACTGTACTTGAGTATATATGGTGAGTGTAGCCAATACTGTACCATGGTTTCAGCAGCCTACTAGAATGTAGCTGGATCAGCACCGCATGTATCAGCACAGCATGTATCAAATCAGTTTCACAAATTCCAACCTGCTGCATTGCCTCCAGGTACTTTAATAAATCAACTTTTCCTTTCACAAAAGAAAAATAAACAGAAGAAAAAGACAAGGAGAAACTTTACCTACAATCAATATACAACACATACTCAAATCCTATTCTAAACCAGGGAAGAGAAGACAAATACTCTGTATGCTCTAGTACTACCTTTGGAGCACAAGCAGCCACGCAGGTTCCCCCTAGCGAGTGGACCAGGGCAGTGGCAGGAATAAAAAGGACACAGCTCTGGCAAATGCTCAGAAAGCCACCAAGCAAATTTTCCAGGCCACAAACAAACAAGGAAATTTTCCAGACCACAAACAAACAGACAGGCCTAAAGACAAAGCATTTCATTAAAACTCTTTAGTGAACAGAGAGGGAGGAGAACTTGCCAAACAGAGAGGCCCTAGCAAGGGAAAATTTCTTAAATAGTTCTTGGTGAGGCAACCTTACACTCATCATGCTATGACAAAATTTTCAAAAAAAAAATCCATGATAACACAAAGAGAGGAGATTTTGATTTCTTGTTGTAACTCTTACATGTCATCAAGTCATCTTCAATTCACGGCGACCCTATGAGTGAGCAATCTTGAGCAATCTTGTAAATGTCCTGTCCTCCACAATCCTCTTCAGCTCTTATAAATTCAAGCTTGTGACTTCTTTTAGGAAGTTATTCCATCTCATATTTGGTCTTCCTTCCTTCCTGCTACCTTTAACCCTTCTCAGCATTATTCTCTTTTCCAGAAAATTAGAGAAACCTCAGGCAGCCCAGGGTATTTGTAAAGCTCTCTTCCAGCACTGTATTTCAAATGAATTAAACTTTTGTTTGTGCTAACTTTCTTTTCTGTCCACCTTTCACCTTTTGGTGATCAAAAATACAAGAATGTGACCAATCTTAGTCTTGGACCTCAGTGACATATTATTACACAAGTAGAAGTTGTTGCTGCTGCTGCTGCTGCTGCTGCTGCTGTTGTTGTTGTTACTACTATCACCAGTGCAAGGTTTCTGCCATTCTAAGTTGCTTGGACTGAGTTTTCTCTGAGATTGGAGAAAAGGCTTTATTCATTGGTGAAGATAAAGACAAACACAGAGAATGTTGGAATTCTCCAAAGAATCCATGTGAGTGAATAGATTTATATAGGTTAATTAAGAAATCTCCAAGAAAAAGATTGGTTATTCATAAGAAGTTAACAGCTTATAGAAATGCCTACAACAAAACATTTGAGAGAAACAGGTAGATATGGCTTCCTCATGAAATTAGCATTCCAATTTTTATTGTCTTACACTCAGTCAGGTGTTATTTAACATCTTGTTAGGCAAGATGGCTATGCTGAGTATCATTAACTACTTGTTAATTGTTTGGTAAACAATGCATCAACATCCTGCTTTAGGTTAATGTTGCATTCACCTGAAATGCATTTCTACTCTGTTAAAACATTTTTAGAACAGGATGACTACATTTAGGTCCAAGGAAATATCATCAGTCTATGAAAATTCTCTTGGTGCTTATTTTTCAAATGCCAACCACTTCCTTCTCAAGAACAAATTATTTCTCCTACAAGATTATCTTTATTCAAACTTGATCCATCCATTCATTTAGAACAGGTGTGCCCAAACTACGGCTTGCAGGCTGGATCCGGCCCCAATGCCAATTAATATGGCCCGTACCACCCTTGTTTTACTTCCGCTTCCAGGAGTGACGAGGGTTGCGTGGGCCAGAAGAATTGGTGTCATGGCCCAGATCTGGCCTGCAGGCCACACACCCCTGGTTTAAGCAGAGAAAATGCCTAAAATCTATCTCATCCTGTTGCAAAACATCTGTTGCAAAACAGATGGCAAGGCGCTTTTTACTTCCGCCTCCGGTGAGAGGAACCACGTGATCGTCCAAAAATGTTTGGACACCCCTGATTTAGAAGATGTTATGTATGTGCAATCAACTTGTAGCAACCCTAATAGTACAGTACAGCCCTTTCAAACTAAGTTGAGATATTTAAGGAGTGGTTTTATTAGTTCCACATTCCTTCTGAGCTTTCATGGCTGAGTGGGGATTTAAACCCAGGGCTCCTGACTATTATTTGGTTACTATATCTACTGAGTTTCCATTTAGAAGATACTTAAATATGATTGATTTACATAGGATAATTTTGATAAAGTGTGGCTACAGATCCTCGGTGAAGATTTTTGTGCCCAACACCTATACATCTTGCCAGGAAATTAATAAGTTTCCTTGGGCTAAATGGGCCTTACTTCCTGGTATGATGGTAGATTGTAATTTCAGCATTTTCATAAGCATAATTATCTTTGAACACATTAATAGAGTAGTCAAGGAGTGGGAAGAGCGAGAGAGGAGTGATGGAAAGAGAGAGGGGAGGTAAAAAGAAAGAGGAGCCACAAATGCGAATGACTATTAAGTATACCTTGGCCCTTACTTCATCCACTAAATCACTGATTGGATGAAGCCAGTGAAGTACAGCTCAATTTTTAGGTAGTTTTGTTCTAAAATATTGACATTGTTTGAAAAATACATTAATGTGGCTTTTGAAAAGGCTTCATTCTCCTGCCAACCACTTTGTCCCTAGACACAGCAAGATATGCTGGTCTTCATTGTATCTCTCTCTCTCTCTCTTTAAAAAAAGCCCCATTCTTTCTTCTCTGTTTTCCCACGTCCTCTTATCATATTCTAGAGGGGTGGCTTGTTGGATCGGGTCCGTGAAGCGGCGGTTGGGTCCCGGAGGAGACTGGTCAAGCAATGAGACACGAGGCAAGATGGAGCAAAGACCAGTGATTTAATGAGGCAAATCATCAGTATTTATCATGTACAGGCTGCATGCAAAAGAACTGCGATCTGGCAGAATCCACATGCCATGTTTACATGAGTTAATTGGGAAACTCTACAGGGGAGTTAATTAACTAACTTAATCAATGACAGGGGAACTCCATTGTTCCAAGCTATCTGGGGTAAACATGTGGCTGGTATTGGTTTTAGGATTTAAGGTAATCCGCAGATGTGAGATTACCCATTACATGACTAGCGAGTTAGTCATTAGCTTCCTATTGTCCGAGCTGCCTGTCAGGTCAGCTGTGGGTGAATTAAACCCTATCTAATATTCCGCTCCCCCAATTTCTGTCCCTTCAGGAACCCCTGGTAACGAGGTGATCACCCATCACCGGGGTTCTGTCAGGGCCAGTATACCAATTTTATGTGCAGATACCACAGTGGCTGAACATAAGCTCCCCCACTACAACCGTCAAGAGCCCCCTCCTCCACAATTAGTACAGTGGGTACCTAGTTGGATTTTCAGAAGATGTCTCAAGGTCTTTTTCAAATACTAAGCCTTTTTATGGGGGGGGGAGTCCCACAACTGGCAAGACTCAGTCTGAAATTCCAACAGAAGTTGGGCTTCATAACATCCCCCTTCCATGGTTTACAGACAGCATTTGAATCCACGTTAAGCAGACCAAGCACAGCTATCTGCCATGAATGTTTGGGACTCTTAAAAAATGCTGCACTGTTCAGGGAAACTTGGTGCAAAAGCCTAATGAAATGGGCTTTTATTCATGAAAGCTTGCTGGTTGATTGATTTTTTTTTTTTAGTGATCCAATCTAATTTGTTGCATGCTGCCCAGAATGAGATAATATCCCAAAAGGGCAGGAAATAAATAGTGTACAATAAATGTATTGCCTACTCTTGCATTTGTGTAACTTTAAAGGCCACACAGTTTTTTCCTGCATTTTTTCTGCATTTTCCCATTGCTGAAATCTTCTTGCATAACATCATGCTATGCTAGTAGGATGATATTGTTATTCCATGACAGTAATATTTAATTTAAATTAATGGAAAACTTCTTATCCCACCCCTTTCAAGTTCCAAAGCCCTCTAAGGTGTTATTTTGTCTTAGGGAAGCCTTTGGGAGCCTTGGGATGGTGGATGAGAGACTTTAGTCATACCTGTTAACCTTCCCAGATTGACTGGGATTTCCTGTTTTTCGGTGCCGATTTTCGCCATTTCCCGCCCGGAGCTGCCGAAACCCCAGAATTTGGCAGCGGGGGGAAGGCGTTACTGCTCATCCCTTCTGCACAGCTCGCTTCTACGCATGCGTAGAAGGCTTTTATGCATGCGTAAAACCCTTCTACGCTTGCGTAGAACCCTTCTACGCATGCGTAGAAGGCTTCTGTGCAGAAGGGGATCGTAGAAGCCTTCTACGCATGTGTAGAAGCGACCTGCGTAGAACCGTTCTGCGCAAGTCAGTTTTACGCATGCGTAGAAGGCTTTTACGCATGCGTAAAAAGCGACCTGCGCAAAACAGTTCTGCGCAGGTCCCGGATTGTCCGGAGCCGCAATTGACAGGTATGACTTTAGTATCAGTAAAAAACTAAACAATTGCCGGTGAAGATCCCTAATCTTAGTGGCAGTAATTTTGGGGTATTAAAATAGGAGACCCATATCCAGAAAACACTACTCGCTCCTAGTGTGTTTTGTTTTAGGTTTACTATGCAAGATTCTGTTGGTTTGCGTTTTGAAAAAAGTGGGATTGACAGTGAAAATGGAGGGGAAACCCCAGTCATTGAGATGAAGATAAGTGTAGGAGTGTGAATTATGAGCCATATGTTGAACACAGGACATTTCTAAAAGCCATAACAATGCAACAGTATCTTTTCTCACCAGTTTCAATGGCAAACACAACAACCCGTGTGCAAACATTTGAGATAGCAAGAGCTCTTCCTTAAATAAATAAAAAAAGCAAGGTCTCTTGCTTTTGTGATTTTTGACCCATTCTTCACCTCTTTTTCCATCAGCCACAAATAGATCCTAAAACCAAGAATATCAGAGAATATATTATGACTAGGTGGCGACAGATGCACAGACTAGGTAGCAAAGCAATTACCATTCCTATATGTTAAAATTATTCCCATGTGGTGTAGTGGATTGAGTGACGTATTAGGACTCAGGAAACTTTGGTTTAATTATGAAAACTCAATTATAAAAACTCAGTAGAGTGTGGAACTGGCAAAAACATATATGATCTCACTTGCCTTGAAAACTCTACACTAGCCCTGTTAAACACCCATGAAACCATGATGCTAATAGTCAGTTCCAACTTGATAGTACATACAATGTCCGTATGTTAAATTAATTCTAACCGCACCCACCCATCCACTAAATTAGAAAGAACCTCTTCAACGATCGTGGTATTTTTCAGCAAAAATTGGGCGTACGCTGGGCAACCTAATCTTTCTCACACCAAGTCAGGTGAAAGGAACTCTAAAATGAATTCATCAACAAGTGGGTTCATTTTGGCAGTTTCATGCCCTGTCAAGAATCCCTGAACCCATGATGCTAATAATAATATTTTTAAAATTCTTTCCTGCCCATTTGCCATCCAGAGAGGCCCAGGGGAGGTGAGTGGCCCAGGGGAGGTGATACTGCCCCTCTCCCCCCATCCAAAGACCAAGGGCCAGAAAGAAGGAAAAGGCACCAAAAGGAAGACACAGCCCTAGCTCTGCTTTCCTGCCCAATTGCCATCCAGAGAGGCCCAGGGGAGGTGAGTGAAAGATACTGCCCCTCCCCCCCATCCAAAGACCAAGGGCCAGAGAGAAGGAAAAGGCACCAAAAGGAAGACACAGGCCTAGCTCTGCTGCCCATTTGCCATCCAGAGGCCCAGGGGGATCCCTCCTAGAGTAGCAACGCCCCAGAGGGCAAAGAAGAAGGGCCGCGCTGCCACTCCAGCCAACCGCAGACACCTCCGGTGACCCCCGACCACCCCCAGGAGATTCCATCCGCAACCACCATCACAGCGAGGCCCGAGTCGGTGCCTTTGACCAACTCCATGCGGCCGAAGGGAGGCGAGAGCTGCTGCATGCATGCAAAGGATAAGTAATCAAAATGAAATAATATAGCTGACTAAACATAGATGGCTTATAGCAACTGACATAGTGACTGTACAAGAAACTGACTTACATAGAGACTTGATATAGTGGACCTTTTCTTTCTCTCTTTCCCTTTCATTAATTAGTCCAACTTTTACTTTGATACTATGTGATAAACTGTGATATTGTATATTATAAAACTTTGTTTTAAAACTGTTTAAACTGTGATAACATGTGTGATGGGAAGAGACTGGCATAGAGACTGGCAAGGCACGCCACAAAGTTTGCCAAGAGAACCCTATGGACCAAAACAAAAGGCAAAACAAGGGGATGCTCAGCACAGCAGATCTGAAAAGGGGGAGGGACTTAAAAGGGGGAGGAGAAATACAGTGTTGCAGGGAACAATACTGCATAGGGACATGGAATATGAGGTCTATGAATCAAGGAAAACTGGAAGTGGTTAAAAACGAGATGGAAAGAATAAGCATTGACATCCTGGGCATAAGTGAGTTAAAATGGACAGGGATGAGTGAATTCAGCTCTGGAAACCATCATATCTACTACTGTGGGCAAGAAAACCTCAGAAAAAACGGAGTAGCCATAATTGTCAACAAAAGAGTGAGGAAAGCAGTAATGGGATACAACATCAAAAATGATAGAATGATGTCAGTCAGAATCCAAGGCAAACCTTTCAATATCACTGTAATCCAAGTCTATGCACCAATCACTAGTGCAGATGAAGCCACAGTCGACCAGTTCTATGAGGACCTACAACACCTTATAGAACAGACACCAAGAAATGATGTCCACATTATCTTAGGAGATTGGAATGCCAAAGTAGGAAATCAAAAAGTAAATGGAATAACAGGCAAGTTTGGTCTTGGGACACAGAAGGAAGCAGGGCAAAGATTGATAGAGTTCTGCCAAGAGAATGCACTAGTCATAGCAAACACCCTCTTCCAGCAACACAAGAGGCGACTTTACACATGGACATCACCAGATGGCCAGCATCGAAACCAGATTGATTACATACTCTGCAGTGAAAGATGGAGAACCTCTATTCAGTCAGCAAAAACAAGACCTGGAGCAGACTGTGGCTCAGATCACAACCTACTGATCGCAAAATTCAGGCTTAGACTAAAGAAAATGGGGAAAACAATTAGACCAGACAGATATGACCTACACAACATCCCTAAAGAATACACGGTGGAGGTCATGAACAGATTTAATGTCCTGTACATGATAGACAGAGTACCAGAATAATTATGGACAGAGACACGGGACATCATGAAGGAGGCAGCAAGAGAAACCATACCAAAAGAAAAGAAGCGTAAGAAAGCAAAGTGGTTGTCTGATGAGGCACTTAAAATAGCAGAGGAAAGAAGGAATGCAAAAGTCCAAGGAGAAAGAAAAAATACATTCACCTGATTACAGAATTTCAAAGAAAAGCAAGGAGAGATAAGGAAAACTACCTGAACGAACAGTGCAAAGAAATGGAGGAAAACAACAAAAGAGGCAGGACTAGAGATCTTTTCAAAAAAATTGGGGAAATCAAGGGAACATTTAAAGCAAAAATGACCATGATAAGGGACAAAGATGGAAAGGAGCTAGCTGAAGCAGAAGAGATCAAAAAGATGGCAAGAGTACACAGAGGAACTCTACAAAAAGGACCTCAACACTCCTGATAATAACAATAATGAGAAATTTGAACTTGAACCAGACATTACAGAGAGTGAAGTCAGAAAGGCCCTAAAAAGCACTGGAAACAACAAAGCCAGTGTTTGGTATCCCAGTTGAATTTTTCAAAGCCCTAAAAGATGATGGAATCAAACTACTGCATTCAATATGCCAGCAAATTTGGAAAACAAAACAGTGGCCACAGGATTGGAAAAGATCAGTGTACGTTCCAATCCCCCAAAAAGGCAATGTCAAAGAATGCTCAAATTACTGAACAATTGCGCTCATCCCAAGGTGATGCTCAAGATAATACAGGATAGGCTGCAGCAACATGTGGAGAGAGAATTATCAGAGGTGCAGGCCGGTTTCAGAAGAGGCAGGGGGACTACAGACCACACTGCCAACATACGTTGGATCATGGAGAAAACAAAAGAATACCAGAAACAAGTCTGCTTTTGTTTTATTGACTACACCAAGGCTTTTGACTGTGTGGACCTTAACAAAATGCAGCAATTAAAGAGATGGGAATACCAGAGCACCTCATATGCCTCCTGAGAAATCTGTACATATCATAACCATACAATATCTACATCAATGTACAATATTACATATATATACATCATATATACAACAGGGAAATGCATTTAAAGAAAATTACCTGCTTGCAATGTAGTTTCTCAAGGTATTATAATGAAAATTAAACTTTATTCACGTCAGAGCCTCAGTGAAAATTCTTCAGTGCTCCTTGACGTCAAAGAACCATCTCACTAACACCTTATTTTATAATCAATACTAACCCACAGCAGCTGTATCTCATAAAGAACCGCATATTGTAACCTAGAGATATCTTAAAGGAAACATGACAAGTCCAAATCCATGTTGAGTCCATGTGGATGCACACTGTTGAAACAATAAATGAAATGTGCTTCTCTGCGGCGTAATCTAAGTTCTATATCTATTGTTTCATATCGAGAGGATTTGACAGTTTCAAGGACAGCGAACCTCAAATCTTTATCACTGTGTTGCTTCTCCTGAAAATGACTGACCATGGATGCAGTGAAGTCACCTTTCCTAATCCTAGACCTGTGTTCCGACAGCCTGGTTTTAATCTCACGGCTGGTGCACCCCACATAACTTAACCCACAACTACAGACGACAGTTTGTGACCAAATCAGACTTATATTTTCCACCCATTCAACCCATTGCATCAGGGCATTTTAAATGTGGGCATTGTGTGCATTGTAATCTTGCCTGGGAGACTAAGGAAATTATGGTTCCTGGGAGTACTTATAAATTGAAATTGAAAGAGTTTACCACTTGCCAAACTAAATGTTGCATATATATCATCGTCCGTAGTTGTGGGTTAAGTTATGTGGGGTGCACCAGCCGTGAGATTAAAACCAGGCTGTCGGAACACAGGTCTAGGATTAGGAAAGGTGACATCACTGCACCCATGGTCAGTCATTTTCAGGAGAAGCAACACAGTGATAAAGATTTGAGGTTCGCTGTCCTTGAAACTGTCAAATCCTCTCAATATGAAACAATAGATATAGAACTTAGATTACGCCGCAGAGAAGCACATTTCATTTATTGTTTCAACAGTGTGCATCCACATGGACTCAACATGGATTTGGACTTGTCGTGTTTCCTTTAAGATATCTCTAGGTTACAATATGTGGTTCTTTATGAGATACAGTTGCTGTGGGTTAGTATTGATTATAAAATAAGGTGTTAGTGAGATGGTTCTTTGACGTCAAGGAGCACTGAAGAATTTTCACTGAGGCTCTGACGCGAATAAAGTTTAATTTTCATTATAATACCTTGAGAAACTACATTGCAAGCAGGTAATTTTTTTAAAATACATTTCCCTGTTGTATATATGATGTATATATATGTAATATTGTACATTGATGTAGATATTGTATGGTTATGATATGTATATGTTTTTATGTGCATAGATTCCTGAGGAAGCTTGGAAAAGCCAATTTATCTGGAAAGGGCTTCGGATCTACTTGCGCATTAAAGTACGCTTTTGAACATTGACTTTCTGCATTACCTTGATATTGTGCCACAAATGGTTTTCTGTTCCTGGGGTTTTCACCGTTTGGCCCTCTTTTTCCTGATCCTGAGAAATCTGTACACTAACCAAGAAGCAACAATTAGGACAGAACACAGAATGACAGAGTGGTTTGGAATAGGGAAAGGAGTAAGACAAGGCTGCATTTCATCACCCTGCTTATTCAATCTATACACAGAGCACATAATGCGCAATGCAGGGATGGAGGAATCACAATATGGGATCAAAATTGCTGGGAGAAACATCAACAATTTGAGATATGCAGACGATACCACCCTAATGGCAGTGAGGAAGACCTAAAGAACCTCTTGATTGGATTGAAGGAGGAGAGTGGAAAAGCTGGCTTGAGACTTAATATTAAGAAAACCAAGATAATGGCAACAGGTCCGATTAGCCCCTGGAAAATAGATGGGGAAGAAGTAGAAGCAGTGACAGATTTTACTTTCCTGGGATCTAAGATCACTGCAGATGTAGACTGTAGCCATGAAATAAAAAGACGACTGATTATGGGGAGACAAGCGATGAAAAACCTGGGGAATATAGTGAAAAGCAGAGACATCACCTTGAAAACAAAAATTCGCATAGTCAAAGCAATGGTATCCCCAGTGGTAATGTATGGGTGTAAGAGCTGGACTATTAGGAAGGCTGAGCGCAGAAGAATAGATGCATTTGAGATGTGGTGTTGGAGGAGAGTCCTGAGAGTCCCTTGGACAGCAAAGAGAACAAATAGGTCAATACTGGAGGAAATCAATCCTGACTGTTCATTGGAGGGACAAATAGTGAAGATGAAGCTAAAGTACTTTGGACATCAAATGAAAAGGGAGGACTCACTTGAGAAGGCCTTGATGCTGGGAAAGGTGGAGGGAAAGAGAAGAAGGGGGCGTCCAAAGATGAGATGGATAGATGGTATTGTGGACACAATGAGCACAGAGCTTGGCGGGCTGAGGAGAATGGTGGAGGACAGAGGTCCCTGGAGGAAAATGGTCCATGGGGTCGCAAATGGTCGGACTCGACTGTGCGACTGGACAACAACAAACAATCTTTATTTCAGGAACATCTATGGGGAAGCTACCTGAGGTCCACCCCCTTATAATCCAAAATAACGGGCTGATAATCATACCCTTCACTCAAAGGAGTTTATATGACTACACTTAAAGAATATCCATGAAATCTGACGAAGTAGACTTGATCCACGAAAGCTAGAATCAAAATACAGTAATTAGCTTTTAAGGCAATGTTTTTGTCTTTTTGTTTTCTCTCTGATATGGTTTCACAGAGTAACATGGGAACCACTTTAAAAATGTCAACTATACAGGTGAAACCCGGAAAATTAGAATATCGTGCAAATGTTCATTCAGTTCAGTAATGCAACTTAAAAGGTGAAACAAATATACGAGAGACTCATTACGTGCAAAGCGAGATAGTTCAAGCCTTACTTTGTTATAATGTTGATGCTTATGGCTTACAGTTTATGAAAACCCCAACCCCCTAATCTCATGTATCCCATAATCATCACATAATAAATCTCATGTACGCTGTACGCAAAGACCGTCACAATTATAACGAATTAAGACATGACATATCTCGCTTTGCATGTAGTGAGTCTATCTCATATATTTGTTTCACCTTTTAAGTGAAATGAATGAACATTTGCACGATATTCTAATATTCCGAGTTTCACCTGTAAAGCCAGGAAATCGGCTTCGCTTCTGCCCGCCAGGCGCCTCCTCAACTCTCGCCATTTTCAAAGCTCGGTGACGTAGACCTGAACGGCCGGGAGGAAACAACGCCGAATCCTTGCCATCTTAGTTGAGGGCTCCAGGGCAGATTAGTGAACGTTGGTTTGAAGCATGGAGGTATAAAAAACAGGAGATGGCAATACAGGCTTCATGCTGTAAGTTTTTTGAAGCCAGTGGGCGTGGCCTGCCGCCATATTAGGTTGACCAAAACATTCGCAGACTACCGTTTACGATTGCTTCTTGTGTTAGAGGGGTGGTGGTGGATTGATCCCCTCCCTGGGTCCCCTCCCTGGGTTTAGGGGGGACAAAAGTGGTCTGTCCCCCCCAACCATTCCAGAGCCAGGGGACCCAGCAGAGAGGGGACCCCCCCCCCCGCAGGACACCCCGTTATTAAAGAGAAGAAACCAAGCGGTTTTTCTCTCTTCAACAACGGAGTGTTGGAGGGGGGTGGAATCGATCACCTCTCCCGGGTCCAGAAGGGTTGGGGGGGGACAGACCCCTTTTGTCCCCCCCCAACCCTTCCAAACCCAGGGGACCAGGGAGAGTGGAACGAATCCACAGACACACACACCCAACACTCCGTTGTTAAAGAGAAGAAACCGCTTGGTTTCTTCTCTTTAATAACGGGGTGTCCTGCGGGGGGATCCCCTCTCTGCCGGGTCCCCTGGGTCTGGAAGGATTGGGGAGACAGACCCCTTTTGTCCCCCCCCCCAACCTCAGGGGAGCCAGCGGAGAGGGGGATCGCAACCCACCACCCACTGATATTATAGGGGAAACTACGATCGGGTTTCCCCTTTTAATATCAGGGGGTGGGGTGGATTCGATCCCCTCTCCCGGGTCTCGTGAGGGTTGGGGGGACAAAAGGGGTCTGTCCTCCCAACCCTTCTGGACCCAGGGGATCCAGCGGAGAGGGGGATCGCAACCCCCCCACCCACTGATATTAAGAAACTCCGATCTACTTTCACGACCCAACACAATCAAGGCACCATAAGGCAATGTTTTGGGCCAACTAACATGGCGGACTGTCAGATTAGTCGGCTTCAAGTTTGTGACGTAATGTCATCTGTTTTTTTAACCTCCATGGTTTGAAGGAGAGGCGCCCATTTTAGATAAGGGCAAGAAAGAGGAAAAAGGCATGTGAATAGAGGCGGCGGCATGCCGTCTTTCGCGACGCCCAATCCCGGGGAAAAGAAAAAGAGGGAACTACAGCTGCTGTCCTTATTATGACTCGGCCGGCGGCGACAGAGGCACAGCCCGGGTAGCAAAGCTAAAGCTGCCACTTGAAGCCCCCCGCCCTCATCATGCATCCCAGCACCGGACGCTTCCTCTTGGCGGTCCTCTGCTGCGTCTTAGCGGAGGGACCCTCGGAAGGGGCGGCCGAGGCAGCCGAGCAGCTGAGCCCCTATTTCGGCACCAAGTCCCGCTACGAAGAGTTACACCCGGAGTTGCTGGAGGACCCGCTCTCCCTCGGGCCGCCGCAGCCGGGCTTCCCGTTGCCACCGGCCTCTTGCGCTCCGCTCCAGCTCAACGCCGTCTTCCGCCACGGCACCCGCTTCCCCACCCGCAAGCAGATCGAGAAGCTGGGCCGCCTCCACGGCCTCGTCCTCCGGAGGAACGGCACCGGCCCGCCCTGCCCGGCCGCCCAGCGCTTGTCCAGCTGGCAGATGTGGCTCCGGCCGGACATGGACGGGCGGCTGGCCGCCCGCGGGCGCCGCGACATGGAGATGCTGGCCAGGCGCCTCGCCGCCCGCTTCCCCAGCCTCCTCCGGCAGAGGCGCCGCTTCGCCTTCGTGAGCAGCTCCAAGCACCGGTGCCTGGAGAGCAGCGCCGCTTTCCGCGAAGGGCTCCGGCAGGTCCTTTATGGGGAGCAGAGCACGGGAGGCACGAACGGTGAGAGAGAGAGAGAGAGCTCCCCCTCCTTTTTCCAAATTGCCTCCTCTCGGGTCTTAATCGTACCGGACAGGATAGGAGACGAAAGACAGGGAGATTAGGAACCAGATTGTGTTGGACTACAAATCCCATCATCCCCCCCGCCATTGTCAGTGCCGAAGGGGCTGTTGGGAGTTGCAGTCCTGCCGCGCCTGGAACTCTA
Organism: Bradypodion pumilum; assembly: GCA_035047305.1. Classification (NCBI taxonomy): domain Eukaryota; kingdom Metazoa; phylum Chordata; class Lepidosauria; order Squamata; family Chamaeleonidae; genus Bradypodion; species Bradypodion pumilum. The sequence goes on from JAWDJD010000003.1 coordinate 263,165,470, forward strand.
CACGGCCTTAATCAGCCCATCGTTAAAGACTGTAATTTACCAATCCTATACTTTAACCTGGAAGGTTTAAGTACAGGTGAAACTCGGAAAAATTAGAATATCGTGCAAATGTCCGTTCATTTCACTTAAAAGGTGAAGCAAATATATGAGATAGACTCACCACTTGCAAAGCGAGAGATGTCATGCCTTAATTCGTTATGATTGTGATGATCAGCGTACATGAGATTATGTGATGATTATGGGGTACATGAGATTGGGGGGTTGGGGTTTTCATAAACTGTAAGCCTTAAGCATCAATATTATAACAAAGTAAGGCTTGAACTATCTTGCTTTGCATGCAATGAGTTTATCTCATATAGTTGTTTCACCTTTTAAGTTGCATTACTGAACTGAATGAACATTTGCACGATATTCTAATTTTCCGAGTTTCACCTGTATACTTAACCTGGAAGGTTTAAGTATAATCATATGAATAATCCTTTGAAAGAAGGGTGTGATTATCAACCCGTGGCCCATTATTTTGGGCTATTAAGAGGGGTGGGCCTCAGGCAGCCTCCCCTCAGATGTCCCTGAAATAATAACGGTAATAATTTTTAAAAATATTATTAAGGTAAAGGTTTCCCTAGCTCGAAAGCCAGTCGTATCCGACTCTATGGTTCAGTGCTCTCTCTGTTTCAAAACCGAAGAGCCAGCGCTATCTGCTTCAGCAGACGTTTCCGTGGTCATGTGGCAGGCATTACTAGACACTGGAGCACACGGAAGTATTATTATTAGCATCATGGTAAGTTTGGCCAACGACAAAGCCAAGAAAGTGGCTTCATTTGGGCAGTCTTGGGTTTGACCAGGACAAGAAAGAAGAATTAGCACCATGGCTTCAGGGATGCTTGAGAGGGCATGAAACTGCCAAAAGGAATCCACCTTTTGGTGAGTTCATTTCATAGTTCCTTTCACTTGACTCAGTGTGAGAACAATTAGGTTGCCTGGGGTACGCCCAGTTGTGGCTCAAAAATACCACAATCTTTGAGGAGGTGCTTTCCAATTTAGTGGAGGGTGGCGGGAGGGGGGGAGTTAAAATTATTTTAACATACATTGTATGTATCATCAAGTTGAAACTGACTTATAGCAACCCTAATAGGTTGCTATAATTTATGATTTTACCAGTACCACAGCCCCAGTGAATTTTCATGATTGAGCAGGGATTTAAACCCAAGTCTTCTTCATCACTCAATGCACTACACCACACTGGTATCATTTTTAACATACAGGAATTGGTAATTGCTTAACAGCGTGCGTTTGCTTAAAATTGCTGTTATATCTTAACTGAATGGAAATGTCATTATATTTATTTCTTGGACTATGACATTGGACTGTTTGTGCTTTCCTTATACCAATTTTAGGGGCTGTTTAGGCATCAGAGGGTCACAGAACTACAATTCTATGATCCCTGTCAATTGAAGCATGGAAAAGGAAATGACAGGCTGTCCCCAATGCAGCTAGAACAAGGAACAAATCATATACCTTGAACCAAACCTATGGATGAATGAAAAATGAGGGTACAGTTAAGTGCAGCGAAATGCAGTTTTAAGCCAAAACCAAACTGCTAAATACTGAATAAATCAAAAGAACACTTAATTAGTGCCACAAAACTAGGAAAGTATCCCTGATTTTTGGAGTGGTGGGTTGTGTTTTGTGGAAGGGGTGTGGCCCCTATATTGAGGGCCAGAATGAAGACTGATCCTCACCCCTTCCCATGGCTCCCCATCCCTCAGGCTGAAAATGCCAATGGCCATCATTTTACCATTGTCCCTTCCAAAAAATGAGTTGGCAGGCAGGCTGGCTTGCTGGTTTGAATGGTCAGACTGAAACAGTGGGAATAAAGAAGCTGACATGTTTTTCTAGTCATACCCCTACTGATTGCAGAGTTAACATAATATGCTTGTAATCATAAGGATATGATAAAACCACATCAGTTTTAACAACATGTAGCCCATTTTGGGGGCATTAATAGTACATATCACAACAACACACATACATGAGGTTTCCTCAGTATGATGTCCTTCAGATCCTCTCTCAACACATCTTAAAATCTGACAGTCCTTTGGCTTAACATCTTCCCTAACAGAAACAAAGTTAAAATATGCAGTTTATTACAGTGAAACCCCGAATAACGACAAGACTTGGTTCCCCAAGTCGCGTCGTTATTCGGATTTCGTTGTTTGGACAGATTTTTTTGCAGCCCATTTTGGGGTCTCCGCCACCCCTGCCACCTCCAGGAGGCTCGGGGTAGCCGATGGGGCTTTTTCCAACAACAACAACAACAACACCCCCCACCCCCCCGGGCCTGGATGCTGCTGTAAGCCCCAAACTGCAGCCGACGAAGGAGTTTTCCCCACTGTTTTGCCTTCCAGCAGTCCAGGCAGGTGGGAGGGGGCTGGAAAAAGCCCCAATCTGCTCCCCCTAGGATCAGAGAGGCACCCAGGTTGCCTCTGCCCACCCCCACCCCAAAAAGGATGACATGGTCTTCTACCTGTTCACGCTGGTTGTGGAGGAAAAAAAATCTCCCTGCCCCGACAAACAGCTGATAAAATTTGCGGTGTCCATTTTGCTTTCTGTTTTTTGGGACTTCAATTCCCAGAAAGCCAAAGCTTCTTGTAAAAATGCATGTGACGGCCATTTTCTTGTACAGGAAGCTTTGGCTTTCTGAGAATTGAAGTCCAAAAAAGCAAAATGGCTGCTTTGGTAGCGGTCCTCCATAGTTTTAATATCTTGGTGAAATCTTTCACCTTGTTCCTCACTGGTGTCTCCCAAATTTTCAGGAAAATGGTCTAAATGGCTGTGTAAATAGTGCACCTTTATTCTCATGTTACACCCAAGGGATTTGAAACTGTTAAGCATCTCGTTTACCAGTTCAACATAGTTTTCAGCTTTGCGTTTGCCTAGAAAATTTCTGACAACTGCAACAAATGAAGTCCAGGCTTTTCGCTCAGCCTCGTTCATCGAATGACAATAAGGCAAATATACAGGAACCATCCTTGTACATGTGATTTAGAACTGCACAAAATGGAGTTAGAACTGCACATTTCGCATAGAACTGCACGTTAAAAAAACACTGATCTAAAAAAGTAGAGCAGATAGAGAAAAACTGATTTCATATTTGGATTCAGCGACCCAAATATAGCTAGAATCAGTTCTAAAATCCTAGGCACCAACAAAAATTTTTTTCTTGTAAAATGGAGTTAGAACTGCACATTTCGCGTAGAACTGCACGTTAAAAAAACACTGATCTAAAAAAACTAGGGCATATAGAGAAAAACTGATTTCATATTTGGATTCAGCGACCCAAATATAGCTATAATCAGTTCTAAAATCCTAGGCACCACCGAAATTCTTTCTTTCTTGTAAAACGGAGTTAGAACTGCACATTTCGCGTAGAACTGCATGTTAAAAAACACTGATCTAAAAAAGTAGAGCAGATAGAGAAAAACTGATTTCATATTTGGATTCAGCGACCCAAATATAGCTAAAATCAGTTCTAAAATGCTAGGCACCAACAACAACAACAAAAAATCTCGTAGACTTGTGCAAAGTCCCCAGCCCTTTATCTGCAGAGGATATGTAAAGTAAAACCCCGACTTACATGTGCCTTGAGTTACATAAAATTCAACTTACATAATGATTTTGTGCTAAAATCATGTCCCAATTTGCATGATTTCCTATGGGTTTGCTTGGAGTTACATAAAGTTTTTTCCCCCTATGAGTTTGCTTCGAGTTACGTAAAAATTCATTTCCCTATGGGTTTGCTTCGATTTACATTAAAAAATCATTTTTCCTATGGGTTTTCTTTGAGTTACGTAAAAAAATAATTTTCCTATGGGTTTGCTTCGAGTTACATAAAAAAACTATTTAAGAAAAAGCCTATGGAACAGACCTTTTTCGTAAGTAGGGATTTTACTGTACAGTACTAAGGACTTATAACAGGGAACAGTGGCCTCTAGTGGCTATCTGTGGAAATGGACCATAGAAATACTGTACATACAGAGTATGTCAGAGAGTACAGTAAATAAAACAAAACAACAACAAAAAAAGACAAAACAAAGTTGTGGCACCTTAAAGACTAACTCCTTTAAATGTGAGCTTTCGTGGATCAAGTCCACTTCGTCGGACATAAGAGTGAGACCTCATGGCATCAATTTATACACATCAGGTGCAGAAGCAGTATTTCAGGGTTTTTATAATTTAATATATTTAGACCGATGGATAACTGAAACCACAGGTACTGAACCTGCAGATATGAGGGGCAACCTGTGTAGTGCACATACCTGAGTCATACATGCAGGGGGTGAGGTGGAAATACCTCTGTTGATCTTCATGTATTAGGATATATACTGCCTAATACAGATTTTTAATAGGTTTCTGGCCTAGGACAACTACTGCTCTTATTCTTTATTTCTAAGATTTATTCATGTTACAAAGATCCTCTGTATATCATAGACCAGATTCACCAGCTGTGAATCTATTTTTCTCAACACAAAAAGAATGTTTGACAGTTTTGAACTATTGACTTCAAATACATTTCTCATAAAAAGAGGATGACTTATCATTTATCCTTAGAGTAAGGCACACACAGCACTGTTATCTTCTTCTTGTAGAATACCCATATTTTATCATTGCGGTTTCCTTGGTGATTATTCCTTTGATCACGCCTTCCTCTTTGAGTTCATGTTGTATTCTGGAGGCACTGTGGCTCTGCTTTGAGATGTAAAAGGAGAATCAAGAGGCTGCCTTTCTTTAGAGCCTAGGGTAGAGAAAGAAGCTGGTGAGTCTCTGAATTTGTGGTATTTCTTGAAAGCACTCTATATGTCTTTGTAAAGACATCCACAAAACCATATATAAAGCTCTATTCTACACCCAGGCAGGGAGTAGAATAGAGTGAGGAGCAGTGACCAAGGTTGGATTTTTTTATCCAACAAAAGAAATTTGATTGAGCCTCCCCGTGTCTTAAAACAGATAACTCTATCAGTTTTGATAAATAATTGCAAAATGAAAAATAATAATTCCTGTGAACAATTTATTAAAGACTTTGGATTTTATTTTAGAACACCAGGATTATTTATATTTATATGAAAAAATAAAACACTGTTAACAGCCACTTTTAACAACTATTGTTCTAAGTATATAGTAGCTCAATTTCAAAGTATCATTAGCATAAAGGTTTCATAGTATATAAAACCACCAATACTTGATTAATCAGCAGACAGTGAATGACTTTCAATTCATCAGTAAGACTGACATGCCCTTTATAAGATTAATGGACAGCTAGCCACACTCTTCCTCAAGATCCGGACAGGGATTGTGTATGGACAATAAAATCTATGGTTGCTTTTTTTGTTTATTTAAATGTACTTAACTATTTAAAATATTCATATCATGCCTTTCTTCTCAAGAGTACTAAAGGCAACCTGCAATATAAAACAGTATTAAAACATTTTTTAAAAGTCCACTAACATCTCTGACCATATGCTTCCTTGATTTATCATGATAAAGACATCTTATTAACATCATGGCATTGCCCCAACCACAGCTTCCACCCATTGCCTTATCACAGTAAATATCTCAAGGAGTAAGAATGGCTGTGGCATGTTGTAGCATGTTTTCTGAGCAATATGCTAAGAGCTCTTTGTGAAAAATATTGTTATCATTAGCTTTCAGAAAATGTAGAGTGAAGGCATGGTTGTGCAATATGCAAAATATTTGACCTTAAAGGACTCTAACTGCACTAATGCTTTGCAGCTCCCTGGTGGTTCATTGGGTAAAAACACTGTGCTTGGAGACCGAAAGCATGGAATTCGATTACCCAAGAGCTGCACGATAGGGGGCATGAAAGGAGCCTCATTTGGGCATCCCCTGCAAAAAAATCCTTTCAACCAACACAAAAACACGCTGCAGTAACTGCTTTGGCATTAGTTCTTTTCATTTGTAACCTAGTCTTCTGTATCTTGTTCAATATCTACAACATGAAGATTCAACTCTGGAACCTGCTCCAGTGATAGATAGATAGATAGATAAATCTTTATTGTCGTTGTCCTGCACAGAACAACGAAATTGGGGGGGGGGGACACTTATCAACCCAACAAAACCTAAACAAAATACAACTATACAAAATTATCAACATACTCCCACCCCACATATACACATTTAACCCCTAAAAATCTAAAAAATCTAAAACTCTAAAAACTATATACAGAAGCTCCCTCATAGACTGCATTGCACTGCATTCAAAGCCAGAAACGCTTTTGGGTAGAAACTATTTCTCAAGCGGCTGGTCCTGGTCTTCTAGAAGGCAGAAGCTGAAAGAGATCATTTCCGGGGTGCATACTACAGCTTTCTTATAACACATGGTGGCATAGATTTGATCTAGAGTGGGAAGAGTACGCCCGATTATCCCCTCCGCAGTCTTTATGACCCTGGACAGCATTATTATTTCCCTAGCTGTACAACTCTCAAACCATACACACAGACCATAGGTTAACACACTGATACGTACAGTGCGATCAGACCATAGGTTAACACACTGATACGTACAATACAATATGTGCACCAGTCGCTCCAGTGATCTGATGCAGCGTGGTATGTGCACCAATCATGCAACCAAGAACATAATCATGGTGACTGATCAGCAGCAGCTTCCACAGCTGAAGATATGGACCATTGAATATTGAACACGATTCTGGCCAGTATTTCATAGAAGATAACAGATTCAGTTTCAAAGAATTGTATACATTGCAACATTTTATTTTATGTTTTACTTTAAAGCTAACTTCTTTTTTAAACTTCATATTGTACATTAAAATACACAGAGCAATTGGTTAATAATAGACAAGCCTAATGTAGCATGTAGGTTGCCTTCCCCATATCTGTGGGTTCCATTTCTGCAGATTCAATTATCCGTGGGTCTAAAAATATTCAGTTAAAAATTCCTGAAATATATAATATATATTTCTATGGCACATTGCCAAAGGTGGCCACTAGAGACAACTGTCTGCAATGTAATGTTCGCAAGGAACAGAGGCAGACACTTTGATAGGTCTTATGTAGAACAATGGAGGCATTTGAAACTCTTATGCTTTTATGACTCAGTTATGTGTGTTAAATATATGATATATTATCAGAAATGTCAGATACAGTGGTACCTCATACAACGATTTTAATCTGTTCCATGGGGTTTGTTGTTGTATGAATCAATTGCTATATGATGCATGCATCGTATAGTGATTTTCCCTATGGGATGCATCGTACAGTGATTTTTTTTGCTAAGTGGTTTTTCCCATTGAAAAATTGTTGTATGATTTTTTCCATAGGGAAAATTGTTATGCAGGATTCCATTTCTCCCCAAAACCTAATTGTTATGTGATTTTGTTGCTGTATGGGGCGATTGTTGTATGAGGTTTCACTGTATTTGTGGAAGGTCTTTGAAAATATACCCCTTTGAATACATGTGTGGGTGTTAGCTATAATCTGTATTATATATATTCTGTACAACTAACCTGTTGCACCAAAAGTTTGCATAGTCGAGTAAATAACTAACCAGTGTTATACATTTTTTTCAGCCACAATTACAGAAACAAATGAAATCAATGACACACTAATGAGATTTTTTGATCACTGTGAAAAATTTGTAAGAGATATAGAAGATAATAAGACAGCTATGCAGGAGGTTGATGCCTTTAAGGAAAGTCCCGAGATGAAGCAGATAGTGGAGAAAGTTGCAAATACGCTGTGCCTACCAGTAAATGACCTAAATGCAGGTAATCACTGAGTTTTGAATTTTATAATCTTGACTTCATTTGTTACTTTCCCTGAGTTAGTCTGAAGAGCAAGTATGCATTAAACTTTGTATGTGTCTTGGAAGGTTAACAGCTATTAAGGTTGAATGGCTAACATATAATACCTTCCTGTTTTGTGACAGCAGTTGCATATGTTTGCACAATGTACACACTTTTGCCACCCAGAGTGAAAACAGAGGCCTATTTTATGCTTGTTGGTAGCCTGGAGAGAGTGGAGAGTCGCTATGCCACTGAATCATACTCTGTAGAAGATGGCTGGAATTTTTTTGTATGATAAAGTGTGGGATGCAGAAAGAAAAGCTGCCAGCTCTTTCATGAAATTTGCAGGTAATCTGGCTGCCAGAATGCCTTTTCTTTTTCTTTTGCCACAAAACATCCACTGCCAACCCAACATCCATTAACATCAAGATCAGTAGCTAGTAACTAACAATACCATTGCCATGGACCTTTGTGTCTCTCTTCTTTTGATAACCTTTGTATCCGTGAATGGCACAGGTACTGTTTTCTGTACTTTTTGAGAAATCTCTGTCGGAAGAAAGACTAGCTGCTCTTATTAAACAAAGATCAACCACAGAGATAAAATCATTATAAATTAATGTCTGATTACACAGTTACAAACCAGAATTACAGCTAGATCACCATGCCCTACAGACTGTCTGGACGTATCTTCTCCAAAACGCCAGTTATCAGGGCTGTGTGAAATTCCAAGACATTTTTTTTTAAAAAAAAGAAAGCAAATTTTGGCAAAGCATGGGGAGAAGGATTCTAATGTTGAAAAGGAAAAATTAACCACCATTTTATTTTTAAGATGTGTGCAAGATGTGGATTGCAATCCACTTATGATATAGTCCAGGGGTTCCCAACCTTTTCAAGCCAGGGGCTGGGTCACATTCTCTGTCAGCTTCGAGGGCCGGATGGCCATTTTGCCTTGCCTGCATGATGGAGGTGGCCATTTTGTCCAAACAGCTTCAAAGGGGTGGCCATTTTGTTTCTTGAAAGCCTTTGGAGGTGTGGGGGCCACATAAAATGGTGCTGTGGGCCAGATCCGGCCCACTGACCTTGGGTTGACAACCTCTGATATAGTCAGTAAGCTTAAGCTAACTTTTATCAGATAATATATTCTGGAGAAAAGATAAAATCTGAAGACAACTGTAGGTTCAGTTGTTTTGTGTAGAGAAACAGACCAGAGCGACAGTTGCACCAATGTTCAGACATAATAAACCACAGAGCAAACGTTTGTGGTGTATTCAGTCATTCTTCCTGGAAATCGTCAGGCAGCAAGCACCAGCAGGCTGCTCATCCATAGAACACACAGTTCCTTTGGTTTATTGCAACCATTGTTTTGGTTAATCATAAAAATGTTATGAATGATTGAAGCAAGAATTAGGAAAGAATCATAGTACTGTATACAAGTACATTGAAACGTAGGCATTAAGCTGGGGTACACAGAAAGAGCCTCCTCAAAGATTATGGTATTCTTGAACCACAATCAGGCGTACCTGGTAACAGCAACCTTGTGTTGCTGGCTAATCTTTCTCACACGAGGTCAGGCAAAGGGAGCTGCAGAATGAACTCACCAAAGGGTGCTTCCATTTTGACAGTTTCATATCTGGTCTAGACACGGAAGAAGGAAGAGGCATTCGGCTTATTGTTTGTACAGCAGTTATAAAACTATTTCTTGTAAATGTAAAAAGCTATCAGTTTCTGTTTGTGTTCTTAAGAAATAAGGCTTGCATTCCTTCATGTAGCTTTCAGTTCTAGTTAGGTTGACAAGCTATTGAATAAAATTGTGAAATTTCCAGCAGAATATAGGTAAAAAACTTTAGGTACTACCACATTCTTGTTCAAACTAACCAAAGAAATTCATTTCAAGTCTTTACTATTCATCTGTGTAGTATGTTTATAACATTTGAAAAATGTGTTAAGATAATATAAAAACCTAGGTTCACTTAGCCAGTCTTTCTCCAATTCACAATTGACAAATATTGGTTCCTGGCTGTAGATGCTGAATGTTGTAGATAAATCAGTATGCGGTGGGTAGTGCTGCACCTGTGTAGTTGAAAGTCAGATGGGAGAAGCAAGGATGACTTGCTTTCTGGTGTTGTGTCTTTCTTGCACTTTCCTACTGTATGGGAGGTTTGACTCCTGCATTTTTTGTTTCATTTTTCTGCAGTGTGAGTCCTATTCCTCCCTACCACTCCCACTGCTGGTGATGGCAGAATCCCCAGGCAACAACTAACTCTGTAGGCTCTAGCTTGTTTTTGACATCTAGGGATACTTTTGTCATCTAGGGATACATCCCTAGGACAGTTAGCCCCAACTATCCCTTCCACTGCATTCCCAGAGGGCTCAGTTTCTGGCACTAACCCATTAGGTACAGACTGCCCAACTGGGGTCCCACTTGACTTTACTGGAGCTTTTGGAAGTCCAGGTCCAGAGAAGTGGATGGGAAACAAGTCCCAAGCCCAGGCCCCAGATGCAGTCATTTTAAGGAATGCTGGTACAGGCTGGTAAATAGGAATTGGGCTCTGTGTTGCTCCTTCTCCTAGAGCCTCCTTTGCTGCTCCTGCTTGCATCTCCAGCACTTAACTGGGTTGGGCTAGATAACTCAGCTTATGTCAAGTGGTAAAGATGCTAAAGTTGAGATAGCACCACTTCAGCTAGGGAAGGTGCTACCTTCCGGTCTCTAATGCCTCCCACACCTGAATGGGCTGGGTGGGAAGAGTTGGGTCCCCTTATTTGATTTCCCTGCTTGTAGCTCTGAGGAGATACAGAAGATGGGACCCCAGTCCTTCACTGCCTCCCTCACTTTCCCCCCTCGAAAAACATAGTTGATAAAACCACCTTGACCCCCACACACCCAATTTCTTATCCCCACTTTCACCTTCATTGTCCTGCATCAGTTGGTTAGGGGATTGGGAAGCTTGCCATGTCCCCTGGGCTTGTGGGGTGGGGCCAGATGCCGCCCTCCCCCCCGGTGCACTCAGGTCAATCACTCACATTCACCTACACAGCTACAGTATTTTGTAAAGGCACGTTCTACACCTAGTTGGGATAATCCTTGCGTGGTGGCATTTCTGCATTGTGGAATGTGGCATCAGATAAGACTTACTGTCAATGAACTGTTTGTCAGCTAGCTGTTGCTTGTCTTTTCTACAGATTTGGTTCAGACAGCATTTTTCACTTGCTCGTTTGGGCTAACTGTAAAAAACATCAACTCCCCCTGGTGTTCACTCTTCAGTACAGAAGATGCCAAGGTAAGTGATGCATATATGTCTGTTACTTATTTAACTGTGAACAAGTGTGATTTGCAAAATTTAATGTTACAGTGGAGTATGAAGAGATTACTACAGTACTTCATTTCATAGAATGATACCATCTAGCAAACAACTAAACATGTTCAAATCCACTCATTATTAAGTGAATCATAAGTACCTTTAAATAGTATGCTGACTTGTCATTATGATGTATAATTTTAAATAGCATTAGGAATTAAAAGGACATGCTTTCAATCATTTATCTTTGTAAAAGTGAGACTTTGCTGTGAAATTTAATGCACAAACTTTTGTATCATTTAGCAAAAGCATACTTGGAAAGGTCCTGACTTAATATTTTCAGGCTATTTATTAGACTTGCCATTACTTTTTTTTTTAAAAGAAGAATCTGGACAAGAATAAAAGATGTCATATAAACCTGTCATGAAATCTGTTAAGAAGGCATGATCATTATGTATGGTATGAAGGATCTCTGAAGATCTTCAATTGCCATGACTCAAAATGTAGGCTGAAATACAAGTTGTCATTCTGGTTGAACAAATGTTTGACTTGCTGTCACTAGTAGTCAGTTGGATGCGTTTCCTCAGTTTGGTGTAATCCACATGTCATCCACCACCAACATAGCACATGTCATCCACCACCAACACATGTCATCCACCACCAACATAGCCACGATGACTATATTATAAAATTTATATTCTAGGTGCTTGAATATCTGAATGATTTAAAGCAATATTGGAAGAGAGCATATGGATATCCTGTTGCTAGTCATTCCAGTTGTGGTCTTTTCCAAGATATCTTCAGACATTTGGACCAAGCTGTAATGGAGAGTAAAAAGTAAGTGGACTGTGCTGTGTGTGTGTGTATGGGTGTGTGTGTGTTTTATGAAGGAGAGACAGATGCATGTCCATTCTGTTTTTGATCCTGGGCTTGAAAATGATAAGACAACTTCGTCCTCTTGAATATATGTATTACCACTCAATAGCTGTGAGAAATTATGTTGTACTTTTTTTAAAAGACCAAAAGGTACACACGGATACGGCATATGGGGGAAGAAAAGAGGAAAGAAGTGTAGGAAATCTTAGAATTGCTAAATAAAGGGGAAGATCTATCAGAGCAGGTGTTCTTAGACTTCAATTACCAGAAGCCAAGTCAGCACTCCTGCTGATCAGAGCTTCTGGAAATTGAAGTTTAAGAACATCTGGAGTGCCAAGGTTGGCAATCACTGTATTAGGGTAGCGTTATCTAAATTGGAAATAACATTCACTCTGGCATTAAAGAAATCGACAGGATTGTATGAAGTAATCTTTAACACAGGGTTTCAATGGAAGTACAACTTGAGCTACTGAGTTTGCACCAGAGTGCTTTTGATATTGCAACAATTGACCAATATTTATGTTAATGACCATCAACTTTTTTGTCTACTCATTATTTTTCATTTAATTTTAATTTAATTTTTGCACTTGTATGCCGCCCAATCAAGAAACCCGACTCAGGGTGGCTCAAATGACAATTAAACAATATCCACAGTAATACAATTATTTCTCATTGTTTATCCTTTGTGCTGGTTTGGCAAATGGAAAAACAGGTTTTAAAATAATAAAATAGGTCCAACAATTGGCAGAACTTGGCTATCATTTCCGTGGTCCTTGAAGCTGAAAGGATCCCACCCACTTAATCTTTCAAGGCATGCTGTTTCCTGTATTTCCAAGACAGCTATTTTCCTGTTCTAATAGCAGTTAGAAAATGAGCATCTGAGTGGCGCATAGATTTGGAAATCTGCAATCAGGGGTGGAGTAGGGAGAGGTTTAATCCTCCATTTCTGCATGTTGAGTTAAGAGGGAGGCGTATTTGTGGAAGACAAATCATGAGAGTGGGGTGAGAAGAAAGGAAAGGGAACGTTTTCAAAAGGAAAGGGGTTTTTAAAGTGAAAAGGTAGCCAGAGGAAACAGGAGGAAAAAACAACCTTCCTGGATGAAGCAAGAAATGTAATGGTTGAATTTCTTTCTGTTTGAAATGGGAAGAGAGGAGACTTTTGAGACTGTTAGAGCTTGACTCTTTAACAGCAAAAAGTCACCAAAGCCCAAGTAGTTTGCTACTACTGTGCCAAAATTGGTGCTGATCTGAAGCTCAGTTTCAAAGTTACAATTTTTTGTTTGAGCTGGCCCCATTTTTAGACTTGCCTTGTAGAATGGAGATATTATCACTGCAGTTTCATGCAGTGATAATATAACATAATCCACAATCCTTTGATATACAGTGGAACCTCATACAACAATTGCCCCATATAGCAACGAAATTGTATAACAATTAGATTTGGGCGGGGGGCGGGGAATGGTGTCCCACATAACAATTTTTCCTATGAAAAAAATCGTACAACAAATTTTCAATGGAAAAAGCACTTAGCCAAAAAAAAAACACGTTACGATGCATGCATCGTATAGCAATTGTTTCGTACAACAATGAGCCCCATGAAATGGATTAAAATTGTTGTATAAGGTACTGTATTCTGTAAATAAACTAACCTACCCTATAGTCATAAGTACATTTATTTGCAGCAGTACATGCCACTACATGTCCTTTGGATCCCTGTCCCACCTGGTTGATGAAAGCCTCCAAGGTGGTGACAGGAGGCTGGGTTGGGGCAATAATAAATGCATCTTTATGGGAGGAGGTGTTTCCTGCGCCATTAAAACATGCTTTGGTGTGCCCCCTCCTGAAGCAAACCGTCCCTTGACCCAGCTGTCCTTAACAACCATAGGCCGGTCTCCAACCTTCCCTTTTTAGGGAAGGTATTGGAGAAGGCGGTGGCACGCCAGCTGCAGGGTGTCCTGGATGAAGCGGATTATCTGGACCCCTTTCAATCAGGATTCAGGCCCGGACATGGTACAGAGACAGCATTGTTCACACTGATGGATGATCTCTGGTGGGAGCGGGACAGAGGTCGTCCGTCCGTCCTTGCTCTCCTTGACCTCTCAGTGGCATTTGATACCGTCAACCACGGTATCCTTCTGGAATGGCTCAAAGGATTGGGGATCCAGGGCACTGTGTTGTCCTGGTTTTCCTCTTTTCTGGAGGGCCAGACCCAGTCGGTGTGGTTGGAGAGTGAGAGGTCCAGCCCTAGGCTCCTCAAATATGGGGTGCCTCAGGGTTCGGTCCTCTCGCCTCTCCTATTTAACATCTACATGAAGCCATTGGGTGAGATCATCCGTTCCCATGGAGTGAAGTATCATCAGAATGCTGATGATACCCAGCTGTACATCTCGGCCCATGGTGATCCAGGTGATGCTGTCAAAGTCCTGTCCGGATGTCTGAAGGCTGTTGGGGTCTGGATGAGGGACAACGGGTTAAAACTGAATCCTTCCAAGACTGAGTGGCTATGGATTAGGGTCCCCGTGTTACCTGGGGAGCTACCATCGTTGGTATCGGATGGGGTGGCTTTGCCCCAGACAGACTCGGTGCACAATCTGGGAGTCCTCCTGGATTCATGGCTGCTGCTCAAAGAACAGGTGACGGCTGAGGCCAGGAGGGCCTTTGCCCAACTGCGAGTAATCTGCCAGTTGCGTCCACTCCTAGACCGGGACCTCCTCACTCATGGTCACTCATGCCCTGGTCACCTCCAAACTAGATTATCGTAATGGGATGGCTTTGCCCCAGACAGACTTGGTGCACAGTTCATGGCTTCCATGGCAGCTATGGACCTGGCTCAGGTATTTTGGGGCCCTACCAGGGGCAGTGGCCCCCCACCAGATTTAGTCTTTTTGTCGGAGCGGTGGCAGAGTGATCTGAGTTTACAGAACCTAGACATAACACCTGTGCCATGGTCAGATCACTATCTGCTGGCTGTAGACTTTCTGGGGGCGACACTTCATTATAGGGAGGCAGGGTCTATTAAAGTGGCCCGCCCCCGGCAACTGATGGATCCGGATGGATTCCAGAGGGAACTGGGGGATTTCCCCCCAGATCGGCAACACGATTCGCCCAAGGCAATTGTTGACCTGTGGTATGGGTCGACGACAGCTGCTTTGGATGTAATCGCTCCACTATGGCCTCTCAGAGCCTGCGGAGCTAGGTCATCCCCGTGGTTCATGGAAGAACTACGGGAGCTCAAACGGGCAAAGAGACGCCTTGAGCGCCGCTGGGTGAAGACCAGGAACAATTCCGATTGGACACTAGCTAGAGCCGCTATTAGGGCCTACCTAGTGGCGATGGGGGTGGTGAGGAGGCAATACTTCACCTCCCTTATTGCCTCCGCTGATAATCGCCCAGCCACCCTGTTTCGGGTGACCAGGTCCCTCCTTGGTAGAGGGGGGCCTGTGCCTGGTTGGCAGGGATCGGCTGAGGACTTTGCTGGCCATCTGGTGGAGAAAATCGATCGGATTCACTCAGGGTTTAATCTTGGCGTGGATGGGGAGGGTCAGGGGGGAGCCAGTGCACAGTCTTGCTGTGTTATCTGGGATCGGTTTGATCCTGTTGCCCAGATGAAGTGGACAGGCTCCTTACGGCAGTCCGCGCCACTAATTGTCCATTGGATTCCTGTCCCGCCTGGCTGGTAAAAGCCTCTAAGACAGTGACAGGTGGCTGGGTCGGGGCTATAATTAATGCATCTTTTCAGGAGGGGATATTTCCTGCACCGTTGAAACATGCTTTGGTGCGCCACCTCCTGAAGAAGCCATCCCTCGATCCAGCAGTCCTAACCAACTACAGACCTGTTTCCAACCTCCCCTTTTTGGGGAAAGTATTGGAAAAGGCAGTGGCGTGTCAGTTGCAGGGGGTACTGGATGAAGCGGAATATCTGGACCCCTTCCAGTCAGGATTCAGACCTGGATATGGTACTGAGACTGCATTGGTCGCGCTGATGGATGATCTCTGGTGAGAGCAGGATGGCGGTCATCCGTCCGACCTTGTTCTTCTTGACCTCTCAGCGGCTTTCGATACTGTCAACCATGGTATCCTTCTGGAACGGCTCTGAGGACTGGGGATCCAGGGCATGGTATGGTCCTGGTTTTCCTCATTTCTGAGGGGCCAGACCCAGTCGGTGTGGTTGGAGAGTGAGAAGTCCAGTCCTAAGTCCCTAAAATATGGGGTGCCTCAGGGCTCGGTACTCTCTCCTCTCCTATTTAACATCTACATGAAACCGCTGGGTGTGATCATCCGTTCCCATGGGGTGCGGTACCACCAGTACGTGGATGATACACAGTTGTATATCTTGGCCCATGGAGACCCAAAGTCCTTTCCAGTTGTCTGGAGGCGGTTGGGGTCTGGATGGGGGCGAATGGGTTACAGCTGAATCCTAGTAAGACTGAATGGCTGAGGATGGGGGGGGGGGGGGGGTCCTGTGCTATCCCGGGAGCTACCATCTTTGTTTTTGGATGGGGCCTCTTTTGCCCCAGACCGACCCAGTGCGCAACTTGGGGGTCCTCCTGGATTCGCGGCTGCTGCTAGAAGAACAGGTGGCAGCTGTGGCCAGGAGGGCCTTCACCCAACTTTGGGTGATTCGCCAGTTGTGCACGCTCCTGGACCGGGACTCTTTGCTCATGGTCACTCATGCTCTTGTGACCTCCAGACTAGATTATTGTAATGCGCTCTACATGGGGCTGCCCTTGATGACCATTCGGAGGCTGCAGCTGGTCCAGAATGCGGCGGCCTGGGTGGTGATGAGGTGTGGACGTTATGCCCATGCCTCACCACTGCTTCGGGAGCTGCACTGGTTACCCGTTTGCCTGCGGGTGCAATTCAAGGTGCTGGTTTTGATCTTTAAAGCCCTATATGGTAGTGGGCCAGGTAACCTTAGAGACTGCATCGCCCTAAGGACGTCTGTCCGTCCAACCAGAGCAGACCGGAGGGGTTCTCTAATAGTGCCATCAGCCTGGGGGGCTTGCCTCTCTGACACAAGAAGGAGAGCCTTCTCTGTGTCCGCACCAG
The DNA here is from genome assembly GCA_035047305.1 of Bradypodion pumilum. Lineage (NCBI taxonomy): Eukaryota > Metazoa > Chordata > Lepidosauria > Squamata > Chamaeleonidae > Bradypodion > Bradypodion pumilum. The sequence goes on from JAWDJD010000003.1 coordinate 263,182,514, forward strand.
CCCTTTGGAACCTCCTGCCAGTAGAACTGCGTCTCCAGACGGAATTTTTGCCCTTTAGAAAAGAACTAAAAACCTTGCTGGCGGGCCAAGTTTGGGGTGCAGGTGGAGGGGTGGCTTGCGTTGGGTGGTTAATATAGGGGAGGATGCCTGCCCCACGGTTTCTTCAGTTCCTGCACCCCTCTCTTTTTAGGGGTGGGTTCCTGTTGCTGGTTTTTATCTGTTTTTACCCACTGTGTGAACCGCCCGGAGTCGGCTTTGGCTGAGTGGGCGGTATAGAAATTTAACAATAAATAAATAAAAATGCGCTCTACATGGGGCTACCCTTGACGACTATTCAGAGGCTGCATTTGCCCGGCATGCGGCTGCCCGGGTGGTGATGGGGTGTGGACGCTATGCCCGTGCCTTGCCGCTACTTCGGGAGCTGCACTGGTTACTAGTTTGCCTCCGGGTGCAATTCAAGGTGCTGGTTTTGACCTTTAAAGCCCTATATGGTAGTGGGCCAGGATATCTAAGAGACCGCATCCGCCCAAGAATGTCTGCCCGCTCAACCAGAGCGGACGGTAGGGCTCTCAGCTAGAGGGACCCATCTGTCTAGCACTCGAAGGAGGGCCTTCTCAGTGTCCATACCAGCCCTCTGGAATCTCCTGCCAACAGAGCTAAGATTACAGACAGAATTGCTGCCCTTTAGAAAAGGCTTGAAAACCTGGATGGCAGGGCAGGTGTAGGGTCCTAATGGAAATAGAGCCCCCGCCTGTTGGCTCACATCAAGATAGTAATCAGGAGCCCTTTCTCTTTTTATGTATAGGGTAAGGTGTGTGTGTGTGATAATTGGGGGTTTTTATGTGTTTTATATGTTTTTAGAGTTGATGTAAGCCACCCTGAGTAGGGTTCGCCTGAGTGGGCGGCGTAGAAATTTGAAAATTAAATTAAATTTCTGGAATAAGTCCCAGAGATACTTTGGTGAATATTGTTATAGCTAGACTTCTATCTTGAAGTCACAACGTTTCTTTGGAACACTGGCTTATGAAAAAGAAACTTGTTTGTTGCTCAATTAGCCTTGCTAAAATTATAGCCAAGCAGATTTCAAGATATTCGACTAAGCTGCATTCCCACCCCCCACCCCCACCCCCCGCCTACCTCCGGATGTCTTCAGGAACTCTGGTGGAGCATAGGTTAAATTACTGTACTGCAATCAAAAGATTGTGAGTTTGATCCTGACCAGGGATCACGGTTGACTCAGCCTTCCATTCTTCCAAGGTTGGTAAAATGAGTACCCAGCATGTTGGGGACAAAATGCTAATTAACTTGTGATCCGTCTAGAGAGTGGACTTAGTACTATGGGGTGGTATATAATTGTGATTGCTTTGCTTGGCTTTTTTACCTCTAACAATAGATTGGTTAGCTATTGATTATTTCTTCTTTTTTATTATCTCCAGTTTTGTTTGTGTTGTGTTTGTTATAAGGTCAGTGCCTGCCTTGGTAATTAGAGTGGCCAAATGCAAAGTGATAGAGGCCCTTTTTTACCTTTAGTAAATGTATAGGAGGAATGCCAGGAAATGTAACCTATTATATATTGGTAAGAAAAGCTTTAACTACGAACATTCCTTTTACTATAATTCTTTAAGGCTCAGAAACCTTTCTTTACTCCTTTGCACCTCATTATACTACCAGTCAAAGGTCTTGCACAGTTAGAGACTATTGTATGTGTGATGAACTGTAAGAGATCACTTTGTATCAAAACAATTTTTTTGTTGTTCAGTCGCACAGTCGATTCCGCCTCTTTGCGACCCCATGGACCATTTTCCTCCAGGCACCTCTGTCCTCCACCATCCTCCTCAGCCCACCAAGCTGTGCCCATTGTGTCCACAATAGCATCTATCCATCTCATCTTTGGACGCCCCCTTCTTCTCTTTCCCTCCACCTTTCCCAGCATCAAGGCCTTCTCAAGTGAGTCCTCCCTTCTCATTTGATGTTCAAAGTACTTTAGCTTCATCTTCACTATTTGTCCCTCCAATGAACAGTCAGGATTGATTTCTTCCAGTATTGACCTATTTGTTCTCTTTGCTGTCCAAGGGACTCTCAGGACTCTCCTCCAACACCACATCTCAAAGGCATCTATTCTTCTGCGCTCAGCCTTCCTAATGATCCAGCTCTCACACCCATACATTACCACTGGGAATACCATTGCTTTGACTATTGCTTTGACTAAAAGTAGAGGGAACTAAGAACATGGTCATTTATCACAGACCACTGGTATCAATAAGCATTCGCCTATGGAGAGTAATCCTAATGGAGATAAGCAGTGCAGTAAAGTTTAGAGGTACCTGTATTACTTTTTGGACTACAACCTCTAGAACAGGAGTTCTCAACCTTTTTAAGACGGGGACCGGGTCACGCTCCCTCAGACAACTTTGGGGGCCGGACAGCCATTTTGCTCTTCCTCCACCATATGGCACTTCCTGGTGTGGTGGAGATGGTAGGGAGCCACATGAAATGGTGTAATGGGTCACATCCGGCCCGTTGGCCGCAGTTTGAGAATCCCTCCTCTAGAACCTCCTAAGTGGTATGGCAACTCACAATGGTTATGTATTATCTCATGATATGTTAGGATGAAAGGATGACTTAAATATGCCTTATTATTTACTGTGTTCAGAATATAGTTGCATTGAACTGGGAGGTAGCTTTCCCCACCGGGTGGCATCCAAGTACAGGATTTCAAAGTCTTTCAGAGAGTTTTTTAAGAACATACAATCCATTCATAATTCTATTTTGTGACGTGAGATTTTTGAACATGATAAGCTAGGAGGTATATAAACCCGCAGAGATAATGATGTTGGGAAGCAAGGGAAGGAGTTTTCATCAGTGGCTAGGAAGAACACCAGTTTATACCAGATGACATCTTTATTATTAGCTGACCAAAAGCAGTTGTTCTTGGGTATGTATCGATCTTGGTAGGTATAGGGATTAATTTTGTTTAGAATGTGTTTACGGAATGTTCAATACCCTTCTTGATTATTTATTTATTTTGTATTTCCCCTTCTCGCCTGGGCGGCTCACAAGTATGAAAACATCTTATTACCGTGTTTCCCCGAATATAAGACACTGTCTTATATTTTTTAAAACTCCAAAATTAGCACAAGGTCTTATTTTCAGAGGATGTCTTATTTTTCCACGAAGAAGAATACCAGTCTCGATCGCGCTTCCCCACTCACAACCAAGGGAAGTGTCCCTTGGTTGCGAGTGGGGAAGCATGATCGAGACTGGCCTCAGCTGTGAGGCGGCCGGCGTGGCCCACCTCTCGATCCCGCTCTCACCAGGGGAAACTTCCCTTGGTTGTGAGCGGGGAGGCAATCGAGACTCTGGTGCAGCAGGCTTTCTTATGGGCCACGCCGGCCGCCTTACAGCCAGGAGGTAAGGAGGTCTTATTTTTGGATGGGGCCTTATATTTCAAAGGCAGGGGGGAAAAGTGGGGTGTCCTATTATGGGAGGAGGTCCTATATTCGGGGAAACAGTGTACAATAAAATCCCAAAGCGTTAAAACTATTAAAATATTTAAAATGTTAAAATACTCTCCCCAACAGCCACAATTTAATTCAAAAACTGAAGCCCAGTGGCCCTCATGTGATTATATGAATAACAAATAATTTTTAGAGGGTTATGTCTATCCAGATCTAATTTTTGTTAATGAGCCTACGTCAGCGGTGCATTAAGGTGAGCCAATCAATCCCAAACATCAGCACTGACTGACTCTATGTTAGATCTACTCAGCCATCTTACCTAAATCTATACAATTACTTAGAAGTATAATTTCAAAAGAGCTAACTGCACAAAAGTTGACAGCAGCACTAAATGCAGCTGTACTTCAGAACACCTGGCAACCAAAGAATCCTTTTGGAACATCCATTTTGAAATGTTCATATGCCTCCATTCCGACTTCATCCCAGGTCTCACTCTGGAAACACATACCCAATACTTAGATTACCGTATTTTTGGACTATAAAACGTACCTGACCATAAGACGCACCCAGTTTTTAGAGCAGGAAAACAAGAAAAACAGTTCTGAACCAAATAGTGCTGTATGTATTTGCACCACCAACTAGTGGTGGTGCTGCAGAGAAAATGGGCAGGCAGGCCAATTGCACTGAAGCAGGAAACGATACTCTAGCTTAGCCTCTTGCTTTCCCTGCAACCAGGAAGCATGGCTTTCCCCTCCATTTTGACCACGTGTAGCAGGGACAACGGAGCAGGGACACATGGAGCGGGGACAAGAAAGGTAAAGGAAACCCTTTCTTTTTATGCACAGGTTTGGTTTCCCACTTAAATGCATTGGGAATATACAAACAGAAAAGCTTTAGAATACAAGAAATTGATTTCCAATTCATCTAAATGGGAAATTTGCACTGTCTTGTGGCTACCTGTGGTAATGGCCCGCCGAACATGTTTTTCTTTCCCCTCTCCTGAAGCTGAACTGCACCAGAGCAGCTGTGGCGGCGGCGGCAGAGGACTTTGGCCAGCCGCGCTGTTGTAAAATATTCTTTTACAACAGCCTTGCTAGACAGCATTTGGACTATAAGATGCACCCTCATTTCCCTCCCACTTTTTTATGGGGGAGTGCAAGAAAAACGGTATATTCATACTTTGGAGAAATTCATTTTAGTGAACATATAATAAAAGTCAGGATAAATTTGATCTTGACACTTGCATAAATAAAAATAAGTCACTGCATAGACCAGGGTTGCCCAAACTATGGCCTGGGGGCTGGATCCGGCCCCCATCACCAATTCATCTGGCCCACGAAGCCTTCATTGCTCCTGGAAGTGGAAGTAAAACGCGCCCGTATGGACACATTTTACTTCCGCTTCCAGGAGTGATGAGGGCTTTGCAGGCTGGATCCAGCCCCCGGGCCATAGTAACCAGCTCCCTGAACCACGTGACCGGCCCAAGGGCCGAAATGTTTGGGCACCCCTGGCATAGGCACTATAACAGAGCTTGACAAGTCAAGAAGCAGTCAGAAAGCTTAGAGACTACTAAAAAGACTGAACGGTGGTCTAAACAAAAGGATATTTCATGTCACCAGCTGTTTTTGACAGAGAAAACCAACCAACTCATAATAAAAATGAAATACAAAGGGATAATCAGAGCAAATTCAGTTATATCTGGATTGAGAAAATTAAACATTTGGAGGAAACCCACAAAGGAATAGTTTCTTTAATAGTTCCTGGACAACCACACTTTCTAAAAATTTGGGAGTAGGTTAAAGTAATCACTATACTGAAACTAGGCAAAAAACAGATCCCCAAAGTTATAGGCCAATCTCTCTATTATGCCGCTTTACAAAATCTTTGAATGAATGCTATTAACCTTTGTAACATTGCCAATATTTGAGCATCACACTGGATTGAACCTTGGCTTACAAAATTCACTTTCTACACACTCAACAGAAAGTTGCCACCAGAAATAGCATACTTATGTAACTGGTCAGTTCAGACTAGAGCTTTAAATGAATCATGGAGGGTTTTTACTGACTGCCTAAAACCTACCCCCACTGAAAAAGTGTATTATTTAGCTGTCATTCCTCTGGATAAACATTGAAAGGTGCAAGCTACTAAAAACAAAATAAGGTATTACAGCATCTGACCCATCCAGTTCATGGACATCAGCCTGCAAGACAATGGCTAAACATGAGGAAGAATTGTCTGCACACCTCTTAAATTCTAAATATTAAACTAGAAGAGGCTAGGTTACACCTGTGAAGAGTAAAAGTAACATAACTTGCTGAATAGATGAATGCCAAAGGGTGTCTTCCACCAGGACAAGGTTTGGGCTGGAATTTGAAGGTAAAATTGGGCTACTTGGATATAGGAGGAATTTTCTCTAAATGTGGAGAAATTCAATCATTGCTGCATTTATTAGTATGCAATTTACGATACATCATGTATAGAAAATATCTAGTAAATGACAGAAATAATACTATTGATGTTTTGGATGTTACCAATAAATAAAAACAAAAACATTGACATGTATCTCAAAAGGAAGGAGGTTTAGGAATCCCAACTTTAAAAAAAAATACTCATAGCCAATCAAATTACAGTAATACCTCATACCAAGTCTGCTTCATACAACATCGGATTCATACAACATCGCCTAATTCCTTGAAAAAGGTTGCCTCATACAAAGTTGTGCGACTTTGTATGAGGCATTGGGGTTTTCCCAGGTTGCATTGTGCCTGAGCAGTATAAAAGGCAGGATACATGTATGCATTTTGGGTTTTGCATGAGGCGAAGAGTGTTTAGGAGTGGTTTTGAGCACGATTTTGAATTTTTTGAATTTTTGTCAGAATTTTTAGAAACATTCCTGGGATTTTTAAAGCATTCTTTAGGTTCTTGGACAATCATGGTTGTTTGACATGTTTTTGTAATGTTTTTAGCCTTTAGACAATGATTTCTTAAAGTTCTGTCAGTTTCCTGTCTGTTTCCTTGACTTTGCCCTGAAGTCTGTGCTGTTACAGTACAACGTATCTCTATGGAAACGATGTTGTATGAGGCATCGCAGCAAGGATTTGGACGTTGTATGAGGCATCGCGGCTAGGATTTTGCATATCTCATACAAAGTCCAAATCCGTATAAAATCCGAACTTGTGGACGTTGTATGAGGTATCACTGTATGATTATTATATTTGTAACAGCACTGAGATTGGATAAAAGGTAGTTTTCCCTTGCTCGAAAGCCAGATGTGTCTGACTCTAGGGTTCAGTGCTCATTTCTGTTTCAAAGCCGAAGAGCCAGCGCTATCTGCTTCTGCAGACGTTTCCATGATCATGTGGCAAGAACACTGTTTACCTTCCCACCAAAGTGGTCCCTATTTATCTACTTGCAATTTCTTGCTTTCGAACTGCTAGGTTGGCAGGAGCTCATTTTGTCCTGCAGTACTCAAGAATCAAACTGCTGACCTCCCGAGTAGTTAAAAAAATGAAAAGTAGTTAGTAATTTAAACTGGATGATTGGTTCAAACAGATATAAAATATAGCTATAAATGATAAGCTAACATGTGAGATAAAGCTTAAAAAGGGATTAGCAAAAAAAAAAAAGGTTTTAGAGAGATGTGTGAAGAATTTTTAGACTATGTATGGGTAAAAGGAATAAACCCTGGACAAGATTTATTACCTTTTAGGAATGAGGGGGTGAAAATATATATATATAAAGGATATGGAAAACACTTAATGGAGAAGGTTGACAATCCGTCAACAAAATGTGTTCTCTGTTGTTGTACATTTTTCATGGGGGAGTGGGGATCATTTTTGTTGCTATTCATAATTAACTAGCATAGTTTGCCCGGCGATGCCGGGCTGTTATAAACTGTGATCAGCTTTTTTGGGGGGTTTTTTTTGTGGATTAAAAAAAGAATAAAGGATTATATAATTTTTTAAAATTGTTTTATTTAACCAAATAATGTTTTAGTTTGTGGGGTTTTTTTAATACTTGTACTGTAGGTAATATTTTTTTTAAATGTGAAAGTACATGTTTTTTACATTCAATGTTTTTAAACTGTGTTTAGATGTTTTTGGGTTTTTATTTGAGTTAAAACTCAACACAGGATGTTATAAATCTTTTTATTTTATTTTTTGACATATGTTTGTGATTTGTGTAAAATTGTGATTTATTGATATGTTTTTGACTTGTTTTTACTCTTGTGGCCTCTAGGTGGGGCTGTTGTGTCTTTTTGAGTTGTTTTTACTATTCTGCCCTGCAGGTGGGGCTGCTAGTGGTTCTGTTTTAGTTTCACTGTTTTTTCTCTCCTGGCCTCTGGGTGGGGCTTCTTCCGGTAAGTAGTCTCTTTGTTTCTTCATTTCTGTTCCGGTTGTCGTGGAGGGAGGACGTGCTGGTGAGTTCTCTGGTTTTCTTTCTTCAGGGTTTTTTCTTTGCTTTGTTTTTGTGGTGGTGGGCTGGGAGGTGTTTCTGTTCGTTCTTTTTTGTTTTGGTTGAGTTTTAGGTTTGTTTAATTGGTTTGGTTATTTCTGATTTTGTTTAATTTTTCTTATTTCGTTGTTGTTTATTTTTGTAATTAGTTGTTTGTGTAATTTGTGGGTTTTTTTCGTGTTGTAGTTAGGTGTTTTGTATGTGGTTTTGTGTCATTGTGGATGTTTTTGTTTGTGTATTTTGTGGGTTATTTTTTGTTTATTAATGGGTTTTTAAAATTATTTATTTTTGTTTTATTATTTTTCAAATAATTTTGGTGTTTGTTTTTGGTGGTTACTTTAGCTTGAAGAACGGTCTGCCTGTAGGTTTCTCTTTTCCCCATTGCTGCTTTGAATTTTTGTTTTGATGCAGCAATGGGGGAAAGGAGGGAGGAGGCAGTCAGCCCGTTCTTCTCCCGGGAAGTTTCATTAGGAAGGTCGGGGGAGAAGGAGGAGGCAGAGAAGAGTTTTCTCTGCCTAACGATGGTTCTCTCCTCTCTGTCTCCTTTTTCTCCCGGCTTACCTAACCGGAGATCGGCAGGCAGCGATCTGTAAGGGGTGGGGCTCTTCCTTGCAGATTGCTGGCTGCTGCTTTTGTATTCGGAAGTACAAAGGCATCAGCCAGTCATTCGCCAGGGAGGGTGCTTCCCCTGATGAACTGCTGCCTGTTTTGGGGTTTTTTTCCCACCCCAGCTCAACTTTACTTGAGGCTGGTAGTGGTCTCGCCGTGTCTTCAGCATGGTAGCATGGAGGAGAGGGAGTCCCTCTTCTCCCCGTTGCTCTGGGAAAGAAGGACGGTGGGTGTTTTGCGGTTGCGTTTTGTGGCTTTTTGTTTTGCATGGCTGTGAGGCGCTGAGTCTGCCTTCTGGGGACTTGTGCTCCCGTTGCTTTTTGTAAAATTATTTTTCGTGCGCCGGCTTTCTCAGTGTTCTGCGCGCTCACGGCGCGCAGGACCTGGGACTTGTAGTTTTGCGTTTGTGGTTTGCTTTCGTGTGGCAGTTTTTTCCTGCGGCTCGATTTCAATTGGCCGCATCGCATTTCCCAATGTTCTTTTTGCTCGCGCCTCTCAGCCTGATTGGTTGTGGTGCAGGGCAGCACAAAGAATGTTGGGAATTGAAGTTGTTTCCCTTTGTTCGCATTCGCGGGACTCTTGCCCCACTGGCACATTTCTCAACCCTACAGTTACCTCCATACCGGGTTTGGGCGAGTGCAGGAGGCTCGGTACAGGATAGTGTGGATGGGTGCAGGTGCCTTTGTGAAATTCCAATGGTTAACGCTTGGATTTATAGGTATAGATTTAGTTCATTGTTAATGTCTAATTTTCTATTGTAAAGATTCTTTACTATCTTGTAAGTCACCCAAGAGTGGGAAAATATCTCAGATGGCCGGGATATAAATGTAATAAATAAATACATTTACAAGTCCCATGGGTCTCTGGGTGGTGCTAGGAGCCAAAACAACGGGAAAACCTCCTTTGTCAACTGGAGGTTTTTCATTGCAGCACTGCCCGGAGGGGTCGCAGGGTGTCAGATACAATGTAGATAGGGTCCCTTGAGCCTCCCAGAGGGGGCTGAGGTGGCAGAGAAGCCGAAATGGGTAAAAAAATTCAGTCACCACGGAAGTTTTTTCACCCATTTTAGCTTCTCCGCCAGCCCGGGTGCCTCTGTTAGGCTCCAGTGAGGCGATCCACGCTGTCTCCAACACCCCGTGACCCCCCTGGCTGCTGCTCCAAGCCAGAACAGTGGGGAAACCTTCGTCTGCTGGAGGTTTTCCCTTGCAGCAGCGGCCGGGGTGTGTCGCAGGGTGTCGGAAACAACGTGGAGGAGGCTGAGGTGGTGGAGAAGACGAAATGGATAAAAAGAATTCAGTCACCATGGAATTTTATTCATCCATTTCGGCTTCTCTGCCACCCCGGGTGCCTCTGTTAGGCTCCAGTGAGGCAATCCACACTGTTTCTGACACCCCACGACACCCCCCCCTCCAGCCGCTGCTCCATGCCAGAACAGCAGAGAAACCTCCTTTGTCAGCTGGAGGTTTTCCCTTGCAGCATCGCTTGGGGGCGACGCGGGGGGTCAGAACCACACAGATCGCTTTCCTGGAGCCTAACAGAGGCACCCACATTGGCAGAGAAGCTGAAATGGGTGAAAAAATTCCATGGTGATGGAATTTTTTTCACCCATTTCGGCTTCTCCACCAGTGTGGCTTCCTCTGCTAGGCTCCAGGCAGGCGATCTGCATTGTTTCCGACCCCCCGCGACCCCCCCCCCGGGCGATGCTGCAAGGAAAAACCTCAAGCTGACAATTGAGTTTTCCCCGGCATTTTTCTTTGCACCATAGCCTGGGGGAGGTCAGAACCAGCTCGGATCACCTCCCTGAAGCCTAACAGAGGCACCCGGGCTGCTTCTGCCCACCCCCAGAAAAAGGACGACGTGGTCTCCTACCTGTTGACGCTGGTTGGAGATGAAAAAAATCGCCATCTTCGGGTCCCTGTGTCCAGCTCTCTGCCTACCCAGGAGTGTTTGGGTGGCTAGGAGGAGCTATCCTGCGCTGTTTCCTCCTTCCTAGCACCTCCCTGGCCCGCCCAACAGCTGAGAAAAGTTGTGGCTGCCATCTTATTTTTTTATTTTTCACTCCTGGGTAGGCAGAGAGCCGGACACAGGGACCCGAAGATGGCGATTTTTTCATCACAGGTAGGAGACCAAACATGATCTCCCGGATAATGACTTAACATCCTTGTCCGGGAGATGACTTTTCAGGGAAAAATGCGTCATTAACCGAAAACGACGTTGTCCGAACGCGTCGTTAACCGGGGGTTTACTGTATTTCTAAAATTTTAAATTGTGCAGCTCTTGGATCTAAATAAGGTTCTCTCTAAAAAAAACAACAACAATGTTTTGCCCACTGGCAGTAATATTTGAAACTTCAAGCTGAGGCTGAAAAACGAGTTCTCTTGTTTGTTCTGTACTGAATTAAAATTTAGCTGGCAGGATTACCACAGCCTCTTTTTCCTGAACACACCCAACCAACTCTTCAAGGTCTCTTAAAGTGAACTATTGTACTCATGTACTAGATGTTGTTTAGGTTACATAGTCATTGCCAAGCAGTGGTTTATCATTGTAGCAAACTACAGATATTTTATAGTACACTTTATCTAAGACCAGTGGTATTGCCACTGTTACCAGAATAAAATGCAAACCCAGTGACTCCCTATGTAAAGATATCAGCTGATAATTGTTGTTGGAATATAATTTGTTATTTTTGCCTTTTGTGATACATAGGACAAAGTTAAGCCAGTGTGGGAACTCACTGCTGAGTTTCCTGTTCCTAGTTCTGCTGTTTTTGTTACTACTGCTGTATGATTTCAAGAAACTAGGAGATATGAAGGGGTTACATATTAATGCTACCACTAATATCCCCCACACCTGCATGGTATTTCTGAAGAGATGTTGATGAGTAGACTTATCTCTAGTCATCCGTACCTGACTGGTACACAGGTACTAGAATTCTACTTTGTTCAGGATACAAGTCATGTGTATAGATTTGCTAAGCTGAATGAATGCCCGTAGAATTGTGTGAGTTGATGAATACTTGTGAACTTTATGTAATCATTCAAAGTGTCAGTTCCTGCTGATTGTTTAGAACACAAGATTATTTAGCCCTGAGCAGCTGTCATGGAAAATTCTAGTTTTTTCAGTGAGGTAGTTCTGAGGGAGAGTATAAGATCTGATGGAGGAAAGACATTTAGGAGATCTTAGGAAGAGTGAATAAAAATTACCAGTTAGAACAGTCTATAGAGGACAGAACTGTGGTAATCTTCTCACAGCAGTCGTTCAGCAGCAGCCTTGTAGCCAAAAAATGGCAGTTTAGGGCTTACAGTTGCCTTCTGGAGGAAAGAGATCTGAATTGAAAAGTCCTGGATTATTTGACTCCATCCTCTCCTGCAGTTTTTGTTTAGTTTAGAAATTTAACCTTATATGAACCCCAGTGCTATATATTTCTATGTACAGTATATTTCCTTGCAGAGTGGAAGTAGTGCTTTCATGAGTGATCACTTAATTTTATTTTATCTTTTGGAAAACTAAATCCATTTATTGTGGATCCAGATGCCTTTATTTCTACTATTTGTTAATCAAGAAGTTCAAATACTGCTGGAGCAGTGTAAGGAATCCAATAATCAGTTATAGCTTCCAAATGAAGTGGGGCCCACTTATGGACAAAACAGTGTAACTCCAAAACGTTACTGAGCTATTGCAGGGTGGACAATTTAATTAAGTTGGGGGAGTGCATGGAGTGTTGAATATGCTGTACAAATTAGTTTTATAAAGACACTACTGATATGAAAGGCATCTCATAGAAATAAAAAGGCAGGCTTGTAATATACTTGAGGTTTGTAACTATATAACTTTTGGAGGTGGTATGGATTATTTTCCTTTGGCAGCTGACTTGGCTTCCGTGCTGGTAGTAAAAGAAAAAAATACAGTGATACTGCATACTACGATTTTAATCCATTCCATGGGGCTTGTTGTTGGTCAAAACAATTGCAATACATGCATCGTATAGCGATTTTCCCTATGGGATGCATCGTACAACGATTATTATTATTTTGCTAAGTGTTTTTTCCCATTGAAAAATTGTTGTACAATTTTTTTCCATAGGGAAATTGTTATGCAGGATGCCATTGTTATGTGATTTCGTTGCTATACAGGGCGATTGTTATATGAGGTTCCACTGTACTCTGCTGTAGTCAATGAAGCCACATGAGGCATTGGTGGCAGAGGAAAATCTATACTTTCTCCACTATCTTGTTGTCCTTTTTGTGTTTGCCATAAAGGTAAGAGCTTTCACTTCCCTCTTGGTCACTACAGAAGAGTTGGAGTGAACTGTGTGATCTTTGTCTTCCGTACCACATCACTGAGTGTGAAGGAGGCAAAGCTTTTTCTTGTGTGTCCAGCAGAGGAAAAGGGTGAACTAGCAGAGGAGGTGTGAATAGCTCCCATCTCCTCTGCCACTTACTTATTATTTATTTATTTATTTATTGTATGATGAGCTTCAGTTGTCTACATTAATGCCGATATATACAGTGAGCACAGATTGTCCATCTCAAGCTCCTAACTAGAGTTCCGCATCTAGGTTTGAAATCTGTTGAAGGGCTTCATCTGTGGTACTATGCAAATCCTCCAATATGCCTCTAAACATGCATAAGGAACACTTAAATATAGTGTAGGCCATGGTTTGGTCTTCTTCTCCACAGTCACACTGGGGAAATGACTTCCATCCCCATCTGACAACAGCTAGTTCTTGCTCTGTTCAGCATCCTCCACTGCTGTCTGGAACAGCAGGAAGCTTTGTGATCTGTGCACAATTTGGGTACATTTTCTTCTGTACAGTGGAGTCTTCTCCATTGATCACCCTCTTCCATCAACCAAATGGGTTTTATGCTCTTTCTTTATCTCATTGGCTCCCATATTGGGTACAAAGGAAAGGATTTATTTCCTCCACAGGAAATAGCATGGAGCTAAACTAGTTGGCAGAAAAGGTCAGATAACACTTATTTTTTATTAATTTTTTCCTTGGAGGGAATCCATGCCTTCACCTGTGACCACATGCTTCATGGACAAGTCATATAAAGTCACTGTAGCTTCTTCTTTTTTAGGTACTTTTTACTCAATGTGCTTGCACTCACAATAATGTTCTCTGTGTTGTGCAAATGAGATAATGTTTAGATATGCTGGAAGATCTGTCCTCAAATATTCCTGAGTTCATGCTTGAAAGAAACACCTTCCTTGCAAGCCAATCAAATTCTGCTTTCATTTGTGGGTGGCACTTTTATGTTGACATCTACACCACCTTTTGCATACTTGAAAGGGAAAAACATTTGCTCTGTTTCCCTGACACTTGTACTATTTATTTACTAAGGTCACGCAGACAGTTTATAGTAGTAAAATACAAATGAAAGAATTACATTTAAAATATAAGAATAGAAGAAAAAAACACAAGTTATGTTTGGAAAGACCACAGCATCCAACCAGTTTAATACTCTGTAGTAGCAAACAAATGTAAATACGGTACTATATTCCTTTCTGAATAAAAAATATTTTTTCCTGCATGCAGAGAGATAGCACAGAAACGGCTAATCAAACTCTCTTTGACAGGGAATTCCAGAGTCTTGGCTTTAAAAATAAGAAATACCTTTTTCATGTCCCCAGATAGTGGCACAAAGGCAAAGAACTTAACTAGGAAGTAATCTGTGCTTTCACTTTTGGAATGTTGTGAGAAATGTATCTGTTATTGGTACAACATGGATATAATTTTGATCATTTGATAAGTTCCTCCAGGTTGCATCTATTTTGAGGGGATACACAAAAAGAGCCTACTTGAAGATTGTGGTATTTTTTAAATTACAATTGGGCAATGGCCACCTTATGTCGGCTAATCTTTCTCACAGGTGGAAGGAACAGCAAAATGAACTCACCAAAAGATGGCTTCATTTTGGTAGTTTCATGTCTGGCCTAGACACAGAAGAAGAATCTGTTTTGAGTTGTACATTTTTATATAGACACTACCAATATAAGACTACTAACGGGTGCCTGGCTTCACCCAAGGTGGTATTTCGGGATGGCAGGCCAGTTCAGGTGTTCCCTACCTTTTTACACTGCTGGTCTTGCCCGCAGTCTTATTTCTTTCCTGTGCACCGCAGGGGGTGGCCTGCCCAGTGCCTCGGCCTTGCTTGCCTCCATATCTCCACTGCCCTCGTGTACCTGCTTGGGCCGCCATGGCATGCCACGTCCTCCATGGCATCGTCAGCAGCCCCACTTGTGTTTTCCAGGCTGGCTCGTAACGGACGCGACCCCAGCAGTGGGCACCCCAGCAAGGAGGGTACGCGAGGCCAGGGTTTTTGTTGTGGGCATCCCCCCTGTCCCTGCACTCTCCTGCTTTGCTGGTGGGCGGAGAACCCGACCACAGCAACACGTGTCCTGACGGGCATTTCATGTGAGACCGGGGACTGTTCCCGCTTGTGCACCTTAGGCCACGCTCACCTTGGCAGGCAGGGTCTGGGCGCCTTTCCAGGCCGGCGATCTGGGCTCCTGTCGAGGCATTTGGTGGCTGGCGTTGGGTGTTGATCGCCGGCCCTGGCATTTCTTCTGCCCACCCGGGCATTTGGGGCCTTGGCCTCCCGTGGCCGCGGTCACCCACGCTTCTGCCTAGGCTTTCCACGGTCAGGCCTGATCCTTTCCTGCTGTGTCTGGAGGGGTCACACATGAGTGTGTCCACCCTCCCCAGCCGTGTATTGAGTTGGACCCTTCTCCTGTGGTCACGGCCATCTGGGCTTTCAGCAAGTCTTTTCGCGGACAGTGGTCCTGCTGTTCCCCCATCTCCCCATGGTGCGCATGTTGCAGGGCGTGCTGTGGAATGTGTGTTGGTGTGAGCTGCCCCTCAATGGCTTTGCGCATGCACAGTCCTTTTCCCCTGTATTGTGGGGCATATATATATATATTGCCCGGCCCTGCCGGGCAGGTAAAAATTGTGTTATTTGGTTGGGGTGGTTGGGGTGGTTGGGGTGCGTGCGCACAGAGAGAGAGAGAGGGCGAGGGTGGTGAAGAGAGGGGAGGAAGAGAGAGAGGAAAGAGGGGGAAGCTCCGCATTCGTCCCATTTCCTGTTGGAGAAGAGGGTGAATTTCTCTGGCAGGCAAGGGCGAAACGGAGCTTCATTTCGCCCTTGCCTGCCACAGAAATCCACCCCCTTCTCTGACAGGCAATGGGATGAATGTGGAGCTCCGTGTCGCCCTTGTCTGTTGGAGAAAGGGGTTTTTTTCTCCGACAGGCATGGGCGAAATGGAGTTCCGCATTCGGCCCTTGCCTGTTGGAGAAAGCAACCCCCTTCTCCAACAGGCAAGAGACGAATGTTGAAGGGGCTTGCTTCCCTCTGGGAGACGAAGGCAGAAAATGGAGTTCTGTTTTCTAACTTTGCTTCCCGGGGAAGTGGTTCATTTTCCTCGGCTGGCAGGGGCCAAAGCTTTCGGCCCCCTCCCTCTGTGGAAGACGATGGCTTCCCTCCGGGAGACGAAGGCCGAGAACAGAGCCACATTGGGAGAATATGGCTTTCCTCCGCGAGACGAAGGGAAGTGGTTGACGCATCAGCCGTTTTTTTAACACGCACGCTGGCTGCCCCGCCTACTCTGCGCTCGCGCCCTTCAGCCTGATTGGCTGAGGGGTTGCGTGTTGCGGAGGATGCTGGGAACCATAGATTTTTTTTGTTCATCTTCGTGGTGCGGTTGCCCCACTCTCGACGTCCGGACCCTTGCGGCGACGCTCGCAGGGTCTTAAGGTAAGTGTGGGTGGCTCGGTACAGGATGGTTGGGTCAGGTGTTGCCGCTAATGCCAGACACACATGGCCCAACCCTCTTTATAGGTAAAGATATAGATCAGAAGTATGAATAGCAAAGCTGAGGTGACTCTGGGAAGGGATGGCATGGTGAAAGAGACATAAAAACAGTATGTCCACCCTCCCCAAAGACGGTAGTTCTTACTTCTCATAAAACCTTGTGAATTGCTTTGTTGGTCAGATTTTGTGGGTGTTAAGGTTTATTTTTAGATTTTATTGTTACTAGTGTTTTACTAACCATCCTCCTTTATTTATCACTGAGTTGGAGAATCTAGATTAAGAAAATGAGTTGGTATATTATATTGCATTGATGCACATGGGCAGTTTAAAGAACAGGATTTCATAAAGCTTTGAACACTTTATATTGTCATATTGTCAGAATAGATGTCTTGAAAACAGGAGATATAAAATTAAGATACAGTAGAACCCCGTATAACGAATGCCTCTTACAGCAATTAAATCGTACAACAACAAGGATTTGAAAAAACATTGTGCCCCATATAACAACTAAAATCATTATACTGTACAATGCAATGCATCTCTGGGAAAAATTGTACGACGATTTTTTTGTCATACAATTTTTCTTGTAGAGATAATCATTGCATCCCATAGGCATAATCACTATACGATGCATGCATTTTATAGCGATTAAATCGTACAACGACTAGCCCTGCGGAACAAATGAAAGTTGTTATACAGGGTTTTACTGTACTTTAAAATCTTATACTCCAAATGAGGATAGTCAAGCATGTAGTTGCATTTTATTGACATTTTGATGTTACAGATTAACTTATATTTTCATCTAGTTAATGTTAAACTGGCTGTTATTAGCGTGGAGCAGTATGTCAGGACTCCAGGGACACAGCCCTTCTCTTCCTTGGGTTTTTCCTATTATCACAAATACCTAAATAAGACAGACATTATTTGTGCTGTTAACTAAAATGGAAATCAATCTTATACTGCACTGTATATTTTTTTCAAATTATGGTTTGTTGTAAAACAAGAAGATAACTCCAGTTCAGACACCATGCCAAACAAAGCATTTCTGTTTTGTTTGTTTTCATTTCCTCTCAGAGATGGGAACAGCTAAGTAGAAGCTCATTCACACTAAATGAAGAATTCTAGCTTAATATTCTGTTTGAATATACAGGTAGTCATTATTTTAGCCCTTTTCACTCTGATGAAAACTTAGATTTTTGAATTCCAACAATATATTTTGAATTCCAACTATATATATATACACACACACACACACACACCCCGTATATATATTTGCATGCAGTGGTCCATGGGGTCGCAAAGGGTTGTATTCGACTGCATGACTGAACAACAAAAACATTTTTCAGCTTATTTGTCCTATTTTCTATCCTTATAAATCCCATTCATACTGTTTCATAATGCACCTTACTAGTCAATGATTGTGTTTGTATGGGATTTTTATATAAACTACAACTTTCTAAGAGTAAAAAATAATGATTTCTCATAAATGGCTTATCTACCTGTTCTAGTACTGTTTCTATATACAGTAAAACCCCGCATAACGAAAAAACTCCGTTCCACGGAACTCTTCGCTATATGTTTTTTATTTTAATTCCTTAATGCCTAGTGTGCCTTATGGTTAATCTGTCTTTATTCTGTTAAAATATTTAGCTTTAATTAGTTTAAACGGATCCATTTTGGAAGGTTGCTATGCGCAGAAGCTGACTTCTGACCAATTAGAAGTTGCAGGTCAGCCTGCTCCTTGTTCCCAGACAGTGAACCTGGGAGGATGTCTGCTCTCAGGCCAAGCACCTGCCGCACACTTCCCAGACTCACCACCTGTGGGTAGCTGTGAGAAGCACGTCTTTCTGATGGGAACGCTGATTAAATGTCCTGTCTGACACTGGACTTCAAAAAGCAGGTGTCTGTCAATCAGAACATCTCCGCACGCGTTCTCACCAAAACAGTATAAATATTTGGCTGATTAAGCCTGATAATCAGAGGGATAGGGCAATAATCTCAGATCACATCGAGATGCTGCTCTCCGCCTTCCAGAACCAATCCGACCCGTAACTCGTTACTTGGATGCGCAGCTCGCTCAGCCACACTCTTAGATAAGTATGACATTTCTGAAATGCTTTCTTATTTTCTTAGAACCATGTATTTTGCTTAGAGTAGATTAGTGAGGATTTTTATATGTTGGAATTCTCTATTTTTATTCCAATAAACCTTTTAAATGATTTCTTCGTCAAGAAGAGTTATTCTATCTCCTTCCAGCCATGAAGGAGAAGAAGGGAAATTTTTCAGATAAGGCCTTGTTAGTTTTAACACCAGAGCTTTGTTTTTTTGGCCAGCGCAGCTGAGGCCGATAATCAAAGGAAGCTAGCAGGGAGAGACTTCGGGAGTCTCGTCTTCCCAGGACTGTGCCTTACCCCCCCCCCTCTTCCAAGCTGCAACATCAAAGGCCAAATTCCCACCATATTATTTTGATAAGACGATGCTAGTTCTAATAGGCGAAGATGCTACCAGTCCCAGAGGGCTTTGCAGAGTTTTTCAAACTGCGACACTTTTTAAGGCATCACCATTACCCATTAGAACACCTATTTTCTCACTGGTTTTCCCTGCCCGGGTTTACGTAGTCAAGGCACCCTATCGCAACGCTACCAAAAGTCCGCCAGGCTTTCCCTCACTGAGTCGGCAAACCATCCTGACATTCAGGGGACGAGGTGACCTGACCAGACCAGTCGCTCAGTGGGAGAAGGTTTAGGTGCGGCCGCCTCGGAGCCGGGTCCCATGTTTGCAGGTGGCAAAGCAGACAGGGGCCAGGTCACACGAGCGCGATAATGTGGGGTATCACCATTACATAATGAACGCTTTGTTGTGTGAATTTTTCGCTATACGATGCGTTCATTATGCGAGGTACCACTGTATTGGTATTGCTTTCATCCAGAGCTTAAACTGGTTTTATTATGGAAATGAATACTGATTTTTGGCAGAAGACAGCAAAAGGCCAATCTCTGGAAGGTATACAATTAGAAATCTATAGAACAGGGGTTCTCAACCTGGGTCACGCTCCCTCAGACAGTTGAGTGGGCCGCTGCTGTAAAACACATCCACAGCTGTCATAAATGCATTTGCAACAGCCGTGGGTGCATTTACGTCTGTCGTAAATGCTTCTGCTGACGACACGGGCCAGATGATTCGATGCTGTGGGCCAGGACCAGCCCACAGGCCGTAGGTTGAGAACCCCTGCTATAGAACATTTAGATTCTATAGAATGGGTTCACAATCTTGGTGAGTTCCAGATTTGGATGTTTACTCATGACACTACATGAATTTGGCTGAAAATGGTCGTTCCGATTTGAATTAGAATAGAAGTTCATGGACAAAACAGACAAGCCCTTCCTTGCAGAGCTTTCTAATATATAAATAGATTGGTGGTAGGCAAATGTATTTAAAATGTTACTATAGATGGATGTAGATGTTACGAAATCAATCAGAAATTACAAAAGAAAAGTACTTTGGGTGACTAATTGTAGAAGAGACAGCAACATGCCCATATTCAGAGAAGTAGTTTGACATGTATCAAGGAAATCTGGAAGGCTTCATTGAAGGGGCAGTACATCTTGAGTTCTCTGAGGGTAGAAAAGCGAAGGTCACAAGGGGAAGATGAGGAAACAAGGCCAGAAGATAAAGTGGATGGGGCTATTGGAAGGCTTTTCAAATGAAGCCATAACATTTGTTTTGGATCTGGAAGGGATGGGAAGTCAGTGAATGGAAAAGAGGAATAGAATCTGCATGGTCAAATTGCCTGAAACGAGAATAATTTTGGCAGTAGTTTTGGACATAGTTGAGAAGATTCAGGTGGATAAAAGAAGCAGGGAAGATGTTACAATTGATAAGTGGCAAGTGTTGGGGTACACAGAAAGAGCCTTCTCAAAGATTGTGGTATTTTTGAACCACAACCAGCCATACCCTGGTAATGGCAACCTTGTGTTGCCAGCTAATCTTTGTCAAACTAGGACAGGTGAGAGAAACTGCAGAACGAACTCATCAAAGAGTGTCTTCATTTTGGCAGTTTCATGTTTCATCATCATCATGTTTAATTTCTATACTGCTTTACTCAACCCAGCGGGTGACTCAAAGCAGTGTACACAGTCATAATAAAAATACAGTAACACAAGAAAATATAACTTGATACAATTAATAATACAGTAATAATACAATAATATCAGCAAATTTCAAATTTACAAGTCAGCAAAAAAGAAATACAATATCAAATACAAAATACAAGCCCCATACAGAGACCCTTCCAGTCGTGCCACCTAAGTACTCCTACTTCCCCGTGGCCAATGCCGGGCCGGGGAAGGAGTTCGGATAATAACCGCTTTCATCCCCGCACCAGTGGAGAGGGCAATGGGGGAAACACAGCAGGAGTCCGGGCCGGGGAAGGAGTTCGGATAATAACCGCTTTCATCCCCACACTGGGGGAAATGCGGCAGGAGTCCGGTCTCGGTGAGAGTCCTACAGTGCTACGGGCAACCCCCATTATCCTTTGGCCAAGCAAGGCAAGGGGGGAGGGGCGCCCTCTGTAGGTGCAGCCAGTTCCTTTCCGGTGCCGATGGTAAGGGCGACGGGGAAAACGTGGCAGAGGTCCAGTCACAGAGGGAATCCGCCCATCGCCCCCACTCAGCTGAGAGTCCATTCCTCTCTCTCACAGCCCAGCTGGCTGGGGGAGGAGAAGGAGGGCTGGAGCGAAACTCCACCGCCCGGCCGCCACAGCTGTAGCCGCTTCTCTCTCCTCCAGCGATGTCGGGGCCAGAGGGTGTCTAAACACGGAAGAAGAAGAAGTGGCAGGTGTTGAATGCTTCATGGAAGTGGCCAAAATAAACCAATGTATCCAGGAGTGTGATGTACAGAAAGAAGGAGCACAGCATTGTCCATATAAACCAGGCTTTTTCAAACTTTTTGGGGCGGGGGACGGATCACTCCCCTTAGAATGGCTGTGCGGGCCAGTCACGTGTTTCCATGTGAGTTCTTGTCCAAAAATGCATGTTTTCGGTAAGATCTTGCGAGATTTCAGTGAGAACTCACCAAAAATGCGTGCTTTTGCCAGTTTGTGGTGCTTCTGGGTGGTGGTGGCAGGAACAAGAAGGACATTGGGGCCGGATGAAAAGGCTTTGTGGGCTGGGTTTGGCCTATGGGCCGTAGGTTGAGAATGCCTGATATAATGGGTAGCAAAGGAAAGGGAAAAACCTAAGATGAAGCTGTGTCCACATGCCACACTGACAATAACAACCTGTCACTGAAAAAATGGAAGTTATTAGGGGAGGTCTGGCAAGGCAGCATGGTAGAAGGTTTGGAGTGTTGGATCAGGACTTGAGAGTCCTGAGTTCAGATCTCCAATCGGCTGTGAAACTCAGTGGTTGACCCTGAGTCAGTCATACATTCTCAGTCTAACCTTCTTTGCCAGGTTGGTGCAAGGATAAAATGGGAGGGAGAAGAGCCATGTGCATTGCTTTGTATTCTTTGGAAGAACAGTACAGTATAACAAAATAAGTAAAATTAAAACAAATTTGAAAATATCTAACTGATCCTAGCCTGTGGGCCAAACAAAGGCAAAATAGGTTTTGTAATATCAATCCTGATTGTACACTACTAACTTATAGTAAATACACCTCATTGCCTGAATTCACATAACTAAGTCTTTCTTTCCTCTCTTTTTATTTTGCTAGTTCAACGCCTATTTCTTCACCTGTGATCTTCCAGTTTGGTCATGCAGAGACCCTTCAACCTCTCCTTGCTCTGATGGGCTATTTCAAAGATGACGAGCCTCTTACAGCTAACAACTTCCATAGGCAGATGCACCGGAAGTATCGTAGCGGTCACATTGTCCCGTATGCCTCAAACCTTTTATTTCTGCTATATCATTGTGATCAAGCCAGTTCTCCAGAGGAAGAATACAAAGTTCAGCTACTGCTCAATGAGAAGCTGTTGCAGTTTCCACACTCAGGAGAGACTGTTTCTTTATACACTAGCCTGAAAAGCCACTATAAAGACCTGCTTCAAAACTGCCACTTTACTGAAGTGTGCACAATCCCAAAGAACACTGATAGGTTTGGTTAAATGTGAAAGGAACAATAGAGACAAAGTGTTATCGTATTTGGTGGGTGTGCAAATGTAATAGGAAATAAACTTTTTTTAAAAAAATCAAGGTTCCAACCAAAGCAAGAGCCTATTA
Organism: Bradypodion pumilum; assembly: GCA_035047305.1. Taxonomy (NCBI): domain Eukaryota; kingdom Metazoa; phylum Chordata; class Lepidosauria; order Squamata; family Chamaeleonidae; genus Bradypodion; species Bradypodion pumilum. The sequence continues at coordinate 263,205,070 of JAWDJD010000003.1, forward strand.
AAAGGCCAGTAGAATGTCTGAAAACATTCTTTGCAATATACAGTATTTAGGAAAGAACTAGCTTTCTAGAATCTGAAATTTCTTTTAAAACAGGCAGTGTATAGTTTACTCTATTGTTATGCTAGTTACCTAAGTGTTGTTATGGATCAAAACATCTGCTTTGCTAGAATAAAGTTGCAAAACATGTTTTTGTACAACATATCTTACAACTTGATATATAAGACATTTTCAATTGGCTTTCAGATATCCTTCATATAGAACTTTGGCCTCAGCTGTAGTCATATTACATACAGTATTATAGGTACTTCTTTTCTATCAAGGATTTTCAAGACCTAGCACAACATTTACATATCAAGGATAACACTTGGGGTTTTTCCATTGCTTGGCCTTTGCTTTTAAGCTTTGAACGATTCTACCTAGTAAGGATATGTTTGTTTTCTATAATGATAAAAAAGTGATGACATTGACAGTTGGACAGAATGTCATTCTAAGTTAGTCTCATAGTTTTCTGCACAGACAAAGAATAATGAGATTGTGTGCAGAGTCCAAAGGACAAAGTTTGTAGCTTGGGATAGTAGTTTATGCTGGCACATTATAAAGCGGAATAACCTATCCTTACATTATAGAAATCATTCACATGATTTTCTATTGAACCTTGTTTCCTTCTTTTAAAACCAACTGCGTGAGTAAACTGGATATCCACTTTTTTGCTAGTGCATTTATTCAGTAATTTAATATTCAAAATAACATCAAAACCAGTGAACATCTCTTCAGTCACTGGTGCGTGTTTATTGTTGCTGTATAGATTCAATCCTTGGAACTGGTTGAGTTTTAATCAGGGAGCAATTTCAGAGACAGTATTTTTTGGTGGAGAAATAAGAGTTGCCACTTTTAAAAATAAAGTTTTGAAGAGAATTACTTGGAAATTAAGAATAGATGTCCAAAACGAGATGGCTTGTTGAAAAATATAAAATAAACTTCAGAAACATAGGCTGAGGGTGAAATTAAATGCTTGTAGAGCTCATTAAAACAAATTGTGTTGAAAGGAACAAATTAGACCTTGGAGGACCTTACATCAGCATTTAAATATTTTTATTTCTAAAGATGATGTTTTTCTTCTATTTGGATGTGTGTGTGTGTGTGTGAGAGAGTATCTTATTATGAAATATAAAGTGAACAAATTTCTAAGGACCAGTTTATAAGGAAGCCCATCTATTTCTGATGCATATAATGTTTAATGCAATCCCATAGAAAAAGCGATTTACGAGTTCAGGTCACTGTTAAAAGCTTCCGTGCAATAGAAAGGAATCTGCTGCTGCTTCCATCTTAAGATAATTCATCTCAGTATTTTTATAAATACAGCATTTATTGTCAATAAGCTGCTTTCATTGGATAAAAATAAATGAGGTATTTGTGATCTTGTGTGTGCTTATACTGTCTTCTTTAAGTTCAACTTTTATTGTGCCATGTTTAAAGACCTGGCATCTGTCATGACTTTTGGAACCTAAAAGCTGGAAATTTTATTTATTCATTAAATAAATAAATAGTGGTCTAATAAAGATATCTTCTGCCCTTGTTTTTGATTTAAGCTACAATTCACTTTATTATCTCAGTCTAAGTTATTTTAGTGGTATGTGCATTTGTAAATGACATGCATTAGAAGTCACAGACATTGACTTCACAGAAGGTGGTGTTGGTAGAGTCCTGTTTGACACCCTAGCCATTGGTCTATATCCGGAGTGCCCAAACTCTGGCCCATGGGCCAGATTGCTGCTGCCACCAAAAGTGACCCGCCACCACTGGAACTCGCAAATTCACTCTTAAAATGCACCAAAATACTGCAAAAACTCAGCAAAAAAAATGTGGTGAAAATGTGCTGCCCTAACTCCTGCCACCATGGAAAGTGGAGGCAGCAAAAACACATTCAAACATGTGGTGAATTCATCTGCTGCTGCTGCTGGGAGGAACCATATGATTGGTTCGCTCAGCTTTCTGAGGGGGCGTGGTCAGGCCCCTGGCGGGAAATGTTTGGGCACCCCTGGTCTATATGTTTTCACTTAGTGCTCAGTCTTGTCTTCCAAGTTATTTAATATTTACCTGAAACTGCTAGGAAAGGTCTGGAGTTTTGGGACTCGATGCCATCAGTATGCTGATTACGCCTAAGTATCTCTCCTTTTCACCTGATTCCAAGGAAGCTGTTCTATGCCTAAACAACATGCCTTTCATCAGCGATGGACTGGATGAGGACTAACAAACTGAAATTTAATTCAAACGTCTCTATCTTCTCTGGATTATAGACTGTGTAACATGTAAATTTACATCATCTAGCTACATCTACACTGCAGTTTTCCATTTTCTTCAGTAACACACTTATTTGGTCCTTTCATGTCTTATTTTGAAATGTAATTCATTTTATACTGCATCTGCTTGGATCTCTCGACTAGCTGAAGGAGGTCAACTGCACACCCATCATGCAGGCCTTTCTCCTTAGCTTTCATCTCTGTTTCTGATCCCATGTGTTTGCTACAGCTAAAGTTTTCTTCTGCCACAAGCTAGCAAATGGAGCAACCTCACTTAGTGCTTTGCACTATATATTAGTGCCCTAAAGCAGGGGTGCCCAAACTACAGTCCAGGGGATGGATCTGGCCCCTGACACCAATTCATCTGCCCCACGAAGCCCTCGTTGCTCCTGGAAGCGGAAGTAAAATGCACTCATACGGACGTGTTTTACTTCCGCTTCCAGCAGCGACAATGGCTTCGTGGGCCAGATGAATTGGCATCGGGGGCCGGATCTGGTCCCCGAGCCCTAGTGGCCAGCTCCCTGAACCATGTGACTGGCCCGCAGCCCAAAAAGTTTGGGCACCACTGCCCTAAAGAGACTGGCTGCTAGGGTGAGAGCATTCTTGACATGTTTATATATTTTTTTAGAGAAGAAAATGAAAACGTGCTTTAGCATTAGACCAGGCTCAGGTTTCTGTAACTTTACAGTGTGAGCTATCTGATGCTGTTTTTGATATGCAAGCTGAAGTCCTTAGATGGTTAGTCCTGATGTAGCGTTATCTGGAGTCATGTTTCACACATTCTGCAAGGCAGGCAGCTGATATCTCCACATTTCATTATTATTTTTACAAAAAATTGTGTTATAAAATGTTTATTTGGTTTTTATGTTCACATAACCTTTTGGCAAACTAATCCAAGAGGTTTCTTATCACTTACTATGAAATTATTTTATTGCATTTGTCATACATAAGCCTTTGTACAGATTATGCAACAATGCATTAAGTCCAGAGATTTCATGTTCCTGCTAGTTCTGCTTTCTATTTCACAGGAAATGCAAAACAGCCTTCACAGAGGATAAGCCATTTGATATGAAAATATTGTGTATTTTTCTTCAATGAAACAAAGCTTGCATTTTTTTAAAAAATGAAACTGTTCATTTCTTATCTAATAGCACCACCATGCTGAGTGCGCGTCTAAAGGTCAAGGTCACCCCTGGTCGAAAGCCAGTTGTATCTGACTCTAGGGATTTGGTGCTGATCTCCGTTTACAGCCAAAGAGCTAGGGCTGTCTGTGTCTGCAGATGTTTCTGTAGTCATGTGGCAGGCATGACTAAGACACCGATGCATACAGAACACTTACATTTCCCTCCAAAGTGGTACTCATTTATCTACCTGCAATTTCTTGCTTTTGAACTGAACTGTTAGGTTGGCAGGAACTGGAGCAGACGATGGGAACTCACTCCCTTGTGCAGCACTCGGGTCTCGAACTGCTGACCTTCCAGGCATCAAGTTCAGCATCTTAGCCACTAAGCCACCACAGTCCCAGCTTTAGAATTGCTGCCCTTCAGGAAAGGAGTGAAGACCTGGCTGGCAGGGCAGGTGTGGGGCCCTAATGGAAACACGGTCCCCACCTGCTGGCTTATGTAAACAGTTAAGAACTCTCTCTTCTTTTTTATAATGGGTGGGTGGGATATGGGTCTTTTAAAGTGGGTGAGATATAGGTTTTTAATAGTGTTTTATGTGTTTTCAGAATTTGTTGTAATGCCGCCCTGAGTCGGGTTCTACCTGAGTGGGCGGCATATATAAATATTACTATTAAATTAAATTAAAATTTAACAATGTAGACATGCTCAAAGTTGATTTCCATTTCCCCTATATATCAAGACAGCACAGTGATGTGGAATAGGGATGGCAGATTGGGTCAGAATTCAGTCCCTCCTCTCAGATGTTGTTAGCATTAGTGTGCTGCCAATTCTCAGTCTAAGGATACCTCTCAGTACAGTTTCAGTCCAATAAGAAAATAAGATGAAAAAGATTGAGCATATAAAATTAATAGAAAGAATTGACTGTGTAATACTGCATATCAAGTGCTCACTGGGGCAAATCTGAAGCAGTAGTTCACTTTCAAACAAATTTATTGCCTCTCACAAGGGCATCAGTCTGTACATTTAAATATCAGTTAAAGTTGGTTTTCCTGCCTCTGGAACTTGCCCTTCTCCTCTTCATATTTGTGATTGCTAGTCTCTCTTTTCTTTCTGTTCCAGGCACCATATGACAGAAAGCATAGAACAGGGGTTCTCAACCTACGGCCATGGGCCAGATCCAGCCTGCGGCACCAAATAATCCAGCCCCAGCCCTTGCTCCAGCTGCCACTGCTGAAATCAACCACACACTCATTTATGCCTGTCGTAAACATGTTTACAACAGCCGTAAATGAGTCTGTGGCCGATTCCTCTGCCACCGGCAGCTGGAGCACCAATCTGGCCCACCAACTGTTTGAGGGAACGTGACCCAGCCCCCGACTTGAAAAGGTTGAGAACCTCTAGCATAGAAGGTCTCTCCTACATGTAGAGACTCCAAACTTTTCTCATTCTTCTGATTGTAACTGATGATCACAACTGTAAGTAAAGATACATTTTTCTATGTGAATGTTTCTAGAGTGAGTTTTATTATACAAAGTGCTACTCACTGTGAAAAAGGGTGGTTAGGTCTTGCTTTTGGCTTTTTAAAAATCTTATATTCTGCTAACTATATAAAGGACTAATAACCAAAATACTACAATTTTCCTCTTCTTCTGCCATCTCTTTTAATGCTGGCTTGGCGTATAGTTCTTAGACTTCTTGAAAGACTGGCCTTGGAGTGCAGCAGTAGACAGTAAGTTAAACATTGATCATAAACATGGTTACTAAAAAGTAGGTTTCTCTGCACCTCAAAAGGACTTCAGTCCTTAAGTGTTTGCTTAGGCTGTAGGACCCACCTGGTAATTCATTGGCATGCAAGCCATGCACCTTGATATAATACTTTCAGATCAGTGCAAATAAGTATAACTGGATGAGGAGGATTGGTCTGTTACTTTCAAGGGAGACAAGGGTGAGTGATATCTTTATTAGATAACTAAAATACCACAAGCAGAAGCTACTTTTCAATTCATATAGAATTCTTCCTCATTGCAAAGCTTGGGAAAGGCACAGAAGGAACATAAAAGTTACAAAACATCTTGGTTAGATGTATGGATCAGGTTCCTGTGTTTAAAATTTGGGCTGTAGAGTATGCTCAGAGGCAGTAGGTTTTAAAGTCCATCTCTGAGGATGTAGATAAGAATGTCTCTCCCAAACTTGGCTTGCCAGGAACTCAATACACATATGTGCAAGCACGCATGCATGCACACATCCATGCACACACACGTTGCGTCATATCAAAGTATATGGTTCCTTTTTGACTGCAAAGAGAGCCATGTAGCAATGAGGCAAAGCATGATTAACTCAGCCCAAGCCACAATAGTGAAAGTGCCACAAATTCCTGCTCAGACATATTTTTGCTTATTTATTTATCAATATTTATTAATAAATTAATATTTATCAATATTTATTAATAAATTAATATTTATCAATATTTATTCCTATAAATAGATAGAGCTTTATTTCTATACTGCTTTTCTCATCCCAATGGGAGACTCAAAGCGGTTTACAACATTTAAAGTAACAAAAGGCAAAAGATACAATGTAAATACAAATAAATTATAATTACAATAGAAATCTCCACAATATGGCAAATTCTCTATTACAGGGTACAATAAATACAAAACACAATATAAGCAATATAAAGCAAAACTACAATAATTCCTACCCCCCAGAAGATGAAAATACAAGCAACAAAAGTTCTGCTGCCTCAATGGGCTTTCACAGTCCTGGCCGGAGGCGGGAGGTGGGAGGCAGGGCTGGTGGTTGGCGTCTTCACTGCGGGTCTCCCCATCTGTCAGGACAGCCAGAGGGAGTGCGAAATTCCTGCCACCTCCACGGCCTTTTAAAGTCCTGGCTGGAGGTGGGAGGCGGGGCCGGAGGTGAAGCGTCGTCATCGGGCGGCGTCTTCGCTGTGGGACTCCCCACCCATCAGGTCAGCCGGAGGGAGGGTGAAATGCCTGCCACCTCAACGGCCTTTTAAAGTCCTGGCTGGAGGACTTTACACTCTGCTGTCCTCCCAATTCAGGGATTCAAAGAATCTATTATGAATCTATTATATTCCATGTAAAGCCCATCTTTCCTCAAGTGAACTCAAGGAATCGCCCAAAGTTCTCCTCTTTCACAACAACCCTGTGATGTAGATAAAGGCCAAGAGACTGTGTGTGCTACACAGTTACCTAGAGCTTTTAACTCAGTGGGGACTTGAACAAAGGTCTGCCAAACCCTACTACAATGCTCTAAACCAGTGTTCCCCAACCTTTGGTTCTTGGACTCCAGTTCCTGATAACTAAAGTCAGTACATTGGTTGATCAGTGCTTTTTGGAATTGACTTAGGCTTCTGGGAACTAAAGTCCAAGAACCAAAGGTTGGGAAACACTGCTCTAAACACTACACCATGCTTGACCATTTACTGCACTTTACCCTTTTGCTAAACCATACTGTGGTCTTTGCTGGGACTGCAAAGGCACTGAAACATGCGCAACAAACTTACAGTGGGTTTCTCCCCCTACCCTACATCGTCTAAGCAGAGAGAAGCATGGCTATGTTTCCTCCCTTATGAAAGCTGTATCAAAGAGCTTGCCGCACTGTTTTTTCCCGGCATATCAGAAAACAGAAACACTGCAGCACTTTAAAGACTGACTGCTATATTTTTACTGTGAGCTTTCGTGAATCTAGTCTTCAGAAAAAGGAGTAAAACCTCCAGGCATGGTTTATATATATCAGATGCAGGGGTCAAGATGTCACAAGGCAAATGGATCACAAAGCAATGTGTTTTTTTTTTTCATTTTCTTATACTGTTTTTTTATTTTTTGTTACTATGTTTCTGCCCAGGTTGGTTGCACATTCGAAAGAACATAAAATTATTCTGCTACTTAAACAAAGCATTAAGCCTATTGAACCCTCACAATTATAAACATAAACATAACTCTACACTGTAACTGAAGTAACATCTTTGTTGTATACGGTACTTTGATATTTTTAATTCTTTTATCCCCTAGTTCCAAAAGCCAAAAAGGAGATCACTGTATGCATGCATCTAAAATATATACCAGTAGGAACAGTCGAGGGCAAAAGAAGAAGGGAGCGGCAGAGAATGAGATGGCTAGATGGCATTGTTGGCTAGATGGGCACAAAGCTGGGCGGACTGAGGAGCATGGTGGAGGATAGGGGTGCGTGGCATGCGGTGGTCCAAGGGGTCGTGAAGGGTTAGAATCGACTGTGCGTCTGAACAACAACAAACAAATCCCTGCAAGCTTCTTTCACCTATGAGACTGCTGTTTGCTGCACAACTCGGTTGTGTACTGTGTAAAGGTATTAAGTGATTAGTGTCAGCAGTTCTTAAGGGGATTGTATTTACTGTGAGATTTGTGTCATCTCAAAAAGAAAGAAAGAAAGAAAGAAAGAAAGAAAGAAAGAAAGAAAGAAAGAAAGAAAGAAAGAAAGAAAGAAAGAAAGAAAGAAAGAAAGAGTTGACTGGTACCTTTAAAAAATTATAGCCCCATTCAGTTCATAGTTCTGGGGGAGACAGTGCAAGCAAGGCTGCATGCTATGTTGGGTATTGCCTGGACAATGAGGCACTCCTAAACTGAGGTTGCAAGTGGGTTGACTCTATTGCTTTAAAGGTCTTGCACACCCACGTTTATAACAGTAAAATTATGCATTTTGCATTGGGTATAAATGTAAACAAATAAATAAAAATGTGGGGTATAAATCTAAATAAACAAAAAATAAAATAAAATCTTGAAAGCAGATGGAGCTGTAAGGTAAAGATCACCCTTGCTCGAAAGCCAGTCATATCTGACTCTAGGGTTCAGTGCTCATCTCTGTTTATAGCCAAAGAACCAGCGCCATCTGAGTTCGCAGACATTTCTGTGGACATGTGGCAGACATGCCTCAACACTGGGGTGTACGGAACTCTTTTTACCTTCCCACCGAAGTGCTCCCTATTTATCTATTTGCAATTTCTTGCTTTCGAACTGCTAGGTTGGCAGGAGCTGGGACAGAGATGGGTGCTCACTCCAGGATGCAGCTGAGGCACTCATTTTATTACTCAGAGTTTTTAAACTACTTTTTCCCCCCAATACTAAAATATTTCCTATTTGAAAGATAGGAAATCTCTTTTTCTTCAGAAAGAAGCTGTACTTCTTTTTAAAAAAAACACAGTAAAATGGCATTTTAAAAAGAGGAACTCAATGTGGGTTGCCTGCGGGAATAATTGGCCAAACCTTTCCCCAGGGGTTTACCCGGCCTTCAACAGATCCGGGGACCAACCGGACTTTGCAGGAAAGGCAATTGGGGTATGGGCTAGTTAGTTAGTTTGGGGGGGGGGGGCAAATCATAAAGCCTTGGCTGCTGGCTATGATGGAAACAGGGCAAAAACCAGAGATGGTGACTCTAATGGAAATACACAATCCTCCGCTTCTGGCTACAGATTAAGCTGGGCAAATAAGCCACGCCAGACAGCAGAATAAGCTAGGTACCTGGAGTCAATACACATAGGCTCTGAGATAGGGCAGGAACAATGGGTTTCGACAGCCCAGACCTTAATTAGTTGTGGGTTGTCTATTAACCACAGGGCAATGTCCAAGAGCAGGTATTGTCTTGACCACCGGAAAATGCCACGTATGCAAGCCTTCTGTATTAGGGGATCACGCGCATCCTACGTGCGCATCACCCCAAGGCAGAGTAATAAATACGTACCACCCGACCGAGATCAGGGCTGGACTTCACCACACGATTGTCTCACGTGTCTTCCTTGCGGCCAGCCACTCCTACATCTGGGAGCCATTGCAACAACTGAAACTTTGCATTGCTGAAACAGGGAGTAGTTCCTGCGTCTAATCAATATCATTAGGAAACACTTATGCATGGCAAAATATTTGGGGTTTTTGGCAGTCACTTAAGGACATTGTTGACAATACTTCCTACTGTCACAAAAGCCATTTGAAAGACAATATAACATATGTGATATATAGCGTCTTCTTCGTCTGTGCCTAGGCCAGATGTGAAACTGCTAAAATGAAGCCACCTTTGGGGAGTTCATTCTGTAGTTTCTTTTGCCTGACCTAGTGTGAGAAAGATTAGCCAGCAACATAAGGTGGCCATTGTCCAGGTACAACTGAGCTTGATTCAAAAATACCACAATCTTCAAGGAGGCTCTTTCTGTGTACCCTTATATGGTAGCCTCATTCGAAATACTCTAACACGCAACTTATACTGAAAAATAAGAAAATTTGCAGATTCTAAGTATCAACCAGACTCATCTCCCATTTTCAAAGTCCAGCCTTGATGAAATTCTGACTGTCAGCCTGGCGAGATTTCTGCTATCTCCCAAATAGCAGCCTGGCTTGGCCCATGGATCAAAGCCACATCTCCCAATGTACTCCCAATCTTATCTTCAGAAGTACAGGACTTCGCCTCCTTTCAAGAAGCACTTTCTAACTAAACGAATGCAGGGGATTTTATACACAATTTCCCCCTCATTCTCCCACCTAAGGAATTTTTAGGTGGCCTTGGACCCAGATCTCGAGATAAGCCTTATCTTCTCAAAATCTTTCAAGGTCAAGGCTTTTTGGCAAGGTGCCAAGCTCTCATTTTGGCCCTCCCCTCCAATCTTCTGGCAAGGTCAATTACTGATGGTTAAAAAAGACAATGAATTCTGATTACAAAGTTCACTCCAGAACAATGAATTCTGAGATTCCTCCAGGTGTTTCTCTGTCCACTAGAGGCACTAATCCTGATAACATAATGCATCCAGGAATCACTTTGAATCGTTGCGCTTTTTAAAGCTCCAATTCTCAACCTTGAGAATCGGTGACAAGTAACTTAAAACAAAGTAACATTTCTCAAGTTCATGCCCGCCTAGGCACAGAAGAATAATAATAGTTAGGACTTTTTCCTGATTCACAACCATAATCTATCTTTCTGTAACTTGAGCCCATTGTTATGTGTCCTGTACTCTTTGATGATTGTGAAAAAAACTCTGCCACTCCTCTATAACAACTTTTCAAGTATCAGATTAGCAAACTAACTATGAGTGGGATGGGTAGAATAATTATCAGATTAAATTTGTGCTCAGAATTGAGTAGAGGATAAGAGGAGGGGGGTAAATATGATACCGCTTTTCAAGTATTTGAATACTTGAAACTGGCTTCTCTTCCTGTATTTTTGTGAAGGTTATAATTAGTGTTTGATCTGTTCCTTTTATTCTGCACAACCCTTCATTGGTCTTTGCCTCTGATTTTATGTCTCCCTCCCCCTTCCAATTCGGTTTAAAGCCCTTTTGATGAACTAGCAGAGTACCTGGCATTGCTCGGGTTGTTGCTCACCGACGGCATCGTTTCCACTGCTCCCCCGTCCGTCATTGCCCCTTGTCACTGCTGCGTGACCGGCAAAGTCTCCAACACCGCTTTTCTTGCCACTATCGCCACTGCCTCCAGGGAGGAATGTCCTGCCAGTCTGCTGCCACTGCCACCCCCACTGCCTTCATCCCCCGCTGCTCTTCCCCTGCTCTCCCTGCCTCGGGCAACCTCCCACCTAGCTGTCATTCTCCCCGAGCACGGTTCTCCCTGCCCTGCTGCAAGCCCCAATCAGCGGGCGCTTCACGTGGTAACAGAGGAGGCCACTGTGTTGCCTGTCAGAAGGTGGAGGGAAGGCAGGGAGAGGGGGAGGGGCTGGCTTTCTCAGCCTTCGCCTCACAGACAGGGGGAGGCCTAGGTGGCAGGCCTCGCCATCGCCATGGTTACCGCACAGTCCGCAGCCTGGCTCCGGTGTTTCTTTAGGGCTGTGGCATGTGGTGGCCTGCGCAGCTGCCGCTCATGCTGCCCTGAGATAGGGAGATGTGTGCCTCAGAAATGGAGGTCTATGACTCTCAGCATGGCTGCCGCCCGCTTGGTGCCTCAGGCCATGCTGCAAATTGTAGTTCAAAGCAGCTTCATCCTCGAATGCCGACGAGCGTGCACACCAACGCTGGTCCTGGAGTTTTCTCCCGTCGGGAGCCTTTGTGACCCTTTTGGGGGGCATACACCCCCGAATGGGCATTGGGACCCCCACCATGGCCGTCTTGGATGCCCAATGCAGGTTTGTGGCCAGTGTGGGAAAAATTGGTCCAGGGCTGCGGGAGCCTATCGAAGACATACAAACTCACACTTCTGTTTTATAGATATAGGTTTCTTCACACTGTGTCATAGACTCACCAAGTTGTTAAGAGGCCTTTTAGGCTATCGAGTCCAATGCAGGGATTCACAATTTTATTCTAAAACATGTTACAGACAGCTGCATTTAAAAATCAGCAATGTTCATTTTGTGCATGCAGACAGTTAAGGGGAGGTTAAGTATTGGTTTCAGTGCATTGGCATTTTTGTGTTCATAGATAGACAGAATGTACATACACAATAATGTCAGGCTATCTCTCTTGGGATATACTGTAATCTCCAGAGCACCAAGAAAATAAGCTAAAATCTGAAAAAAGTTTAAAACATGGGTACACACTAGAAATACTTTTAAAGTCCAATCTCATTATTTTTAGATTGTTTAGTTGAGATCAGTACAAGAAATCAGGGTCTCTTAATAGTTTACTTTGGTGCCTCTTGCCACAAAAAAGGAAAACTAAAGGCTGCCATCTAAGATCATAGTAGACAATTTCTTCCCTTCCTGCATAGAATACTTTGACCTCAAGTCTTTTTGTAACTGGATGGTAGCAGCGGTGGTGGTGGTGGTTCTAGTTTTTCTTCTCCTCCTAGCCCAGTGATAGCAAACCTTTTAGAGACCGAAGTGGCCAAACAGAGGGGTAGGGTGAACTCTGTGCTGGGGGGAGGGAGGAAGCGCTCCTATTGGGCTGCTGAGCAGAAGTATGGGGCAAACTCTGTGTTGGGGTAATGGTGCGCATGCTAACAGAGAGAGCTGTGTGTGCCCTCCCTGGCACTTATGCCATAGGTTTGCCACCACTGTCATAGCCTGTCTCTAGGAAAACAGTTAGAGATGGTTTGAAAATCCTCTTTCTTCTTCTAGCGAGAAGGAGTACTAACTAGTATGATCTTGTGCATCAGTTGTGGTGTAGTTCATACTAGTTAGCCTTTCCTGCTCACTTTCTACTCCCTATTTGCCATCTGGATCAAGAACAATCAAGATTATCAGGATTAGTATCATCTCAGAAACATTCAGATATGTGAAATCTTATCAATAAAGCCCTACCAAAAGAATGTGCAGTACATTGTGCTGAATATGTGCTCCATTTTTGTCCCTGCACATCACTTTTATGCTATATAACATCTAGCATGGGGAATATGCACACTTGCCATCCATGCACTTCTCTGCCCACATATTCCGTTTTTGCTTATGGGGAAATATGTGATAATACTCGTCATGACATGTCATCTGTTTCCCTAACAAAATGATGCAGTAACATGAGGAACTGTAACTATCAACAACAAGGATGTACTTTATTTCTGGTAAGCAGTCTCATTCTTAGCTATTTACATCTATTCACAAAAATGCTTGCAGAATGACTTTAGTGCCAATATTATCTTTATTTGTATCACTTCCATCTCATCTATTTTGTGGATTTTCTCTGCCCCTCCATGTTAATGATGTGTCAACATCCTTCCTTATCTACCTACAGAATGTTTTAGGACATCTATATTTAGTATTGCAAACACACACTGTAATTAGGACTAATAATTGGAGTTAGACCAACATAACTCTTCTTACAAAAACTTAGGCCTTTTCTTCCTGAGTATACTAGATAGATGTTACACTGACATTACTTCAGTTGCAAAGGCATTGCATTATCATTGCATTTCACTGCCCTTGCTAGCGCTCCAGAAAAATACACAGAAATATGCTCTGACTTTCCTTAGTGGCCAATTCTGAGACTGTACCCTGAAAATGTTTTAGAAACACTAGAAAAGACTATAGTAAACAATATGTTGGCTGCTTCAAAGCACATGTGTAGGGATGGCAATGTCTTACTGAATTTAAGCAACCTATGCGTATGTCTAAAACTCTAGATTGCACCTGACATTAGCACAATGTCCTGAGCAGTGCAATCCTAACTCAAAGATATAGCTACTTTGGAATAAAAGCTTCTTGTGGTAGAACAACTGACTGTGAGCCAACAGAAACCCTCTGTGTTGGCTGATTGCAGTGATCTGTTGCCAGAAGAAACTGCTGGAACAGTTGTTTGTCAGTCAAGATCAGCCAGCAGCTGTAAAAGGGGTGGAGAAAGGGCATGGCTAAAGAGAAGGCTGAATTAGTTGTGAATCTCCTCCAGCCCAGGGACATGGCCATACTGCTGACGCAATCAGAGCAAAAGGAGGACAGTCCAAAGAACTGCAATTATCCCTAGCGTGGTATGAGTTTGGCTTGAGCACAGTTCAAACCAGGGCCGCCATCAGTTGGGTACCAGGGGGACTGCAGTACCATTCCCGGGAGCTGACATGGGCCCGGCAGTGGCCGGCCCATACATCAGCTTTGTGAATGGTTTTTTAAAACCTTTTTAAAACCTATTTTTAAACGTGGCACACAGCGCCACTGCACATACCCCGCCAGAGAGCTTCACCTCGACCTGGATATCTGGGGTCAATGCTTCAGTCCATGAGGTGCGCCGGTCTGGCAGAGACCCCACGCCGGTGCTGGAGGTGGCTGCTTTGGAGGAGGAGGGGGCAACTGCACCCTGGCAGCCCTGAGCAGTGCAGGAAGCCACTGGGGGAGAAAGCCAATGGCATCGCCGGGAGTGAGCAACCCGGGAACCGCTGCTGATCCCAGTTGTCATCACCCCATGGTGGTGGTAGCAGCAGCACTGACACCCTCCGCTGGCTCCCCAAGCGTGGCCGCCGCCGCTTTGGCCACCGCCAGCCTTGAGGGAACTCGCTGCTGCCAGCTGTAGCGCCCTGTTGAAGGTAACACGCCGGCAAGGGGAGGGCCTCTTTTCCACCACCACCCTCAAATCAGGCCCCGGAAAGAAGGCAGGTCAAGGCACCAGGCAGCTCCCAGGGAGCCTTTCCCCATTGCCTGGGAGGGAAGAAGGGAGTGGGGGTGAGGGGGTGTAGGGGATCCCTGGCTTCCTTTGGCCCATCGGATCCCTCCCCCTTCCCATACTACTCTCGGTCTTCCCCAAGCCGGGCTTCCCTCTCCATTGAACTTAAATGATGGGAAGGTCAGCAGGTCAGCAGTTCGAGCCCTGAGTGCTTGCACGACAGAGTGCTCTCCTGCCTTTTGTTCCAGCTCCTGCCAACCTCCTGCAGTTGGAAGGCAAGAAACTGCAAGTAAGCAAAGAGGTGCCTCTTCGGTGGGGGGAAGACAACTGCGTTCCGTGCACTCCGGTGTCTAGTCATGCCTGCCACATGACCACAGAAACGTCTGCAGAGCAGACAGCGCTGGCTCTTCGGCTTTGAACCTTACAGTTGGATACGACTGGCTTTCAAGCAAGGAAAACCTTTACCTTTATGTGGCATGACACATGGCTAAATTTTGCTACGCCCACAGATTTGGCCAAACCCACATATTTGGCCATGCCCACAGAGGGGTGTGGCCAAAATGTGTGTGGGGGAATAGGATTGCGCAGTATGGGGCCCAGAAATTTCTGATTGCGGCCCTGGTTCAAACTACCTAGTATCTGTTCACTTGGCCCTCAGCCATCCTGACTAAGTAGGATTGTCCCCTTATCCTGCAATCTGGATAAGGGAATTACCAGAACAGAACTCATCAAGACTGCTTAGGGCTGCATTGATGAAATATCATACTTATCTATGAATGGGTAATTTGTCTCTTCCAACTTGGGCACTCATTATTATTATTATTTGTATATATGTATTACTAAGTTTAATTTATTGTGTTCCTACATTTATATGTGTTCCTACATATAAATACAATCTGTGTGATTTACAAATAGAACCAAGCTACATTAATAAAATCCAGTAAGCAATATTAATATGTAATCAGTATAAATAGTTATCAATAGACTATTGCAGGAGGGTATCTTTGGTGTCTTGCATGGAAGACAAAGATGGAGCCGCAGTGAGGGCTAAAACACAGCTTTATTGCATGATGGTCAGGATGAACATGTGGTAATGGCGGAGGTACAGCTCATTTTATACTGCAACAATACATTTGAAAAGGGTTGCACGGTAGCTCATTGGCTGCTACCTGCGTGACGTCATTCTGAGTCATGCCCTTCTTCTCCAGGTGTTCCTTGCGCGGGAAGGTTCCCGCGGCTGCCGGTGATTGGGGGAATTTGAACCATGTGAGCTGAACACTCGCAGCTGCCCTCTATGGGTAGCTGGCTTGCGTTCCTTTAACAGCTGAGTTACATTGTAATCATTGTCAGGTTACATTCATACATTCTTAAAGTGATACAGTTACATACACAACAATATCTTTGGCAACTACTCTATAGGGAAGGAGGAAGGGTCCACTTGGAACAAGCATTGAAGTTGTCTTTGTTGCTATCATCCTCCCCACTGTTTCATGGTGGGGCGAGGGGCGTTTTGCACAGCCGCAACCTTGGACTCGGATGGCTTGATGCCCTCCGGGGTTATCTTGAACCCAAGAAACTCAACCTCCCTCGCGAAGAATACACATTTGTCCCTTCTCAACCTCAGTCCCGCTCTCTCGAATACAGAGAGGACCCTGTCTAGTCTTCTCGCTAGTTCCGATTCGCTCCCCGCTGTTATCAAAACATCGTCAAAATATGGGAGCACGCCTGGAAGCCCCTTTAAAAGGCGTTCCACAAGGGACTGGAAGATCCCGGGGGCCGAATTTACACAGAACTGTAGGCACGTTACCTTGAATGCTCCCTTATGTGTAATGATGGTTTGCGCAGTGGCAGCGGCTGGGGTTACCGTGAGCTGCTGGTACGCCTGCGCCAGGTCTAGCTTGGCAAAACACCTCCCCTCGTGCAAAGTGGCCAGTAAGTGGCTAACTACTGGCACCGGATATGCATTTGGCCGAATGGCCTTGTTGATTGTACATTTGTAGTCAGCGCAAATCCTGACCTCCCCATTGGATTTTAAAGCTGTACCTATCGGGATTTCCCACTCTGCAGAATCAACTGGAACTAAAATCCCCCACCCCACCAATTTGTCCAGTTCCGCCTCAATCTTGTCCTTGAGGGCGAAGGGGACTCTTCATGGCTTGAGACGTATGGGCTGGATTTCTGGGTCCAACTCAAAAGAAACCGGGGGCCCCTTGTAAATCCCGAGCCCCTTCTTGAAAACGTCCGGGTGCGCATTGCACATGTCCCGAATTGGGTCAGTCTCTATGGCGTTTATGCCGGACAGTTCGATTCCCAGGGGAGCAAACCACTGGGTTCCCAAAAGGCAACAGGTCCCCCCCTTGAGAACTACTAAGAACAGTTTTTCTGTGAACCTTTTGAACTTCACCATGAAGTTTCCCACCCCCAACACCGGGATCCCATAACCATGCATATCCCATAAGTTCGACTTCATGGCCCGCAACTTGGGGCGCGCATTTGGAGGAATGCGCAGGAACTCCTTCTGGGACAGGATGGAGTAGGATGACCCCAAGTCTATTTCCATCCTAACTGGGACCCCTTGTAACAGTACCTCTACAAAGAAACGCCGGTGCTCCAGGCCCACGCGGTTCACGGCCGCCGCTTCGTTGTTGGCTGAGACATTTCCGATGCTGGCCGCCTTGCGTTGGTGTGCTTGAGGATGTCTCGATGAGCCCTTATCCTCCGTTCGCCCGCGCCTGCAGACCCTGGTGATGTGGCCTTTCCGCCCGCAGTTGTGGCACTCGGCCTTCCGGAATGGGCACCTCGTTCAGTCGTGAGATGCCCCGCAGCCGTCGTAATGGCGGTTTCCTCTCTCGCTGGCTCGGTGCTTTTCTCCGTGCCTCTTGGCTCTCTGCACGTTGTCATCCTCGCTGGAGCAGGAGTCCGCAGTCGTGGACGACTCCCCGGAGGTTGCTGGGGTGCCTGCGGGCTGTCGGGGTGCCTGCCAAGCCGTTTGTGCCAAAGTCTGCCAGGCCGCTTGCATGGGTGACTTGGCCCTCTCAGGTGCACCCCCCCGCGACTTGAAGACTCTGACCCCGCTCCTCACCGCCTCGGCCACCTGGGCCTCTCGCAGTACCTTGTTGAATGTGAGGCGATGGTCGCGGGTCATCAAATTTCTCTAGACCTCCTCGTCCCTCAGGCCACACAGCATGAGGTCTCGAAGGGCTATGTCCAGGTCCTCCCATTGGCAGTGAACGGCTGCCAGCCTGAGGGCCGCCACATAGGCGGACACAGATTCTCCTGGGCGCTGGTCCCGCCTGTGGAACGCCACCCGGGCCGGAAAAATGGAGACTGGTGGCTGGAAGTGATCCCTCAGTGTTGTGAGGATGCGGTCAATGGGCACTGCGTCGACCTTCCGGGGAGCCAGCAGGTTCATCAGGATACGCAGCGTGGCCGGCCCCACTTGGGCTAGGAAGTGCGAGCACACCTTCCCTTCGTCGTCAATGCCTGCAGCGTCCATCGTGTGCCGAAACTGGCACTCGTACAGCTCCCATTGCTTGGGATCGCTGATGTCGAACTGGTGAGGCTTGATCTTGTGATATGCCATGGATCCCACCTTCATCGCCAATTTGGTGTCTTGCACGGAAGACAAAGAAGGAGCTGCAGTGAGGGCTAAAACACAGCTTTATTGCATGATGTTCAGGATGAACATGTGGTAATGGCGGAGGTACAGCTCATTTTATACTGCAACAATACATTTGAAAAGGGTTGCACGGTAGCTCATTGGCTGCTACCTGCGTGACGTCATTCTGAGTCATGCCCTTCTTCTCCAGGTGTTCCTTGCGCGGGAAGGTTCCCGCGGCTGCCGGTGATTGGGGGAATTTGAACCATGTGAGCTGAACGCTCGCAGCTGCCCTCTATGGGTAGCTGGCTCACATTCCTTTAACAGCTGAGTTACATTGTAATCATTGTCAGGTTACATTCATACATTCTTAAAGTGATACAGTTACATACACAACAATATCTTTGGCAACTACTCTATAGGGAAGGAGGAAGGGTCCACTTGGAACAAGCATTGAAGTTGTCTTTGTTGCTATCATCCTCCCCACTTTTTCATGGTGGGGCGAGGGGCGTTTTGCACAGCCGCAACCTTGGACTCAGATGGCTTGATGCCCTCCGGGGTTGCTATCATCCTCCCCACTGTTTTCTTTGTTCTCCTCCTTGAAGACCTCCTTGGGACCAGTCAATAAAGGTTCTATAGAATATAGTTGTACTGTAGTTCTAGTAGAAGGTAGAAAAGTTAGATGTGGCAGAATCTTTCCACTAGCATGAGCAGAGATATGTCATCCCTGCCCCCCAAATAAGTTTTTATATTCTGAGCTAAATGAGGCACTCAAAGTGGTCTTTGTTGCTTGCCTCCCAGCTACCTGCTTTTTTCCAGATCTGCAGTTTTGATCAATGTATTGTGAAAAGGACTTGGCCATGCTAACTTTCTGTGTGGGAGTTTTCTTACCTTGTGCTATTGCAAAAGTTAGATCCCAAGCTTGCTTCTGATGAGCCCATCTGAAATGCAGTCATTTCCTGTCAAATGGAGAACTCCCTTTGTAAACTTTCAGGTTGTTTGATCTTGAAACCGGCTAACTATTCTGTAAAAGGTTACAGCTGTATACATACTTAGCCTTCTATTCCCTAACTATGGATAGCCTTTGGGTGTGTGTGTTAAGAATTCATACTTGATATTTAACCTCCAGGTGTGATTTTAATATACATTTAAAATGCTGGTGAAATCCTTCCAACCACATGTCCTTCTGCAAGGCCTGCTGCCGATGATGCTAGTGTTCAAAGGTGCCAACCCCATTGAAAACCACAGTAGGCTCCTGGTTCTAGTGTGATGGTTCACCGACCTCTTAGGACATTTCTACATAGGGTTGCCAGAGCTCAGCTGGCTTAGTAGTTCCAGCCTCTATCCTAGTCCTTGTCTACCCTGCTTTTGTGATATCACAAAGGTCTCTGGTTTAGGGTGCAACCAGACAACACTACATCCTTTGGTTTCATCTGCTTTGGGAATAGATGGACTCACTTCATATTCCAGTGATCACATGACATACAGGCAAGCATAAGACCAGCCCAACCTTTATCTATTCCTACCCACACTTTTTGGGTCCTTAGCAGGGTTACTACTCTTTTACGGTAGGTAGGATCACTCCATTTTGGCTCAAATCCTGCATGTGCGATTGCTGGTGTTTGATTGTGTGTTTATCCTTTAAATATCTGTTCAAGTGTCAAGCCTTTTCAGCAGCATGACACTTACAAACACATTTTTTAAAAAGCTGACCCCCTACAGCAGGGGTGGCCAACCTATGGCCTGGGAGTCAAATTCGGCCCACAGTACCAATTAACCTGGTCCGCAGTGAGGCCCACCCACCCTGCTTCTACCACCACCGGAAGCACAAAAAATGCACTGGAAACGCCAAAAACATGGTGAAAATGTGGTGAAAAATATGTCAAAAATGCACTGCCCTTGCTCCCACCACCATAGGAAGTGGTGAAAACAGTCAAAATCGTCCAAAATCGTGCCTTGCACCCGCCACAACTAGAAGTGGTTGAAGCAACAGGAGGAACCACCCCTCTGGCCCACTCAGCTGTCTGAGGGGCCATGGTCCAGCCCACAGCGTAAAAAGG
Source organism: Bradypodion pumilum (assembly GCA_035047305.1). NCBI lineage: Eukaryota > Metazoa > Chordata > Lepidosauria > Squamata > Chamaeleonidae > Bradypodion > Bradypodion pumilum. The sequence continues at coordinate 263,225,163 of JAWDJD010000003.1, forward strand.
TTGGCAACCCCCGCCCTACAGAGTGGAAGACAGGAATTGACATGGAAGGGGATTTAAGCCCCCCCAAATGTGAGCTAAATGTGGTTTCTTATGGTACAGTATGGTTTCCTGCCCCTTGGATATCACTGTAAATTGTATACCGCACCTCAAAGTGAACCAGTTTAGTCTAACTAGAACAATCTGGTTATGCAGTCACACCCTGTTGTGTATAGAGCTTAATATGTATTTGCATTATTAATATGGACCGAAGTCTTGCGACCTTTAGTTAGTTAAAGGAGGTAGTTGTTCGCTCTCATTACCTGTGTTGAATAAATGTTGTGTTGGCTGTATTGCTGTCTGCTGCTATTCATTCTCCGGATTTGAAACACCCTGAATCTCAGATTTTGTCTCTGAAATGTCAAGGACTGAAATCAGTGCCGGCCCGAAACAAGTTTTAGGATGGAGCGAGATCCAACTATGGCACCCCCTTGGTCACACAGCGGCAACACTGGCGATGTAACCAAAAGGTGGTGACACTGGTGCCCCGCCCGGCGCATGCGCACTTGACCCACACACGTCTCAACAAATAAGGTCATTAACATACATGCCATACGCTCGCAATCAAAATATTGAACCACCCCCCACCACCAAAAAAACTTTTTCCTCTACCACTGCGGCACCCCCTGTGAGTGGGCACCTGGAGCGACTGTTCCGTCCGCCTTATGGTAGGGCCAGCCCTGACTGGAATTGGATTTGGCAACCTTTGTTCTACAGAAAGAAAGATGCTGCTGTCCTTTGGTTTCTTCTGTAGCTAGGTGGGCTTTTCTTCCTGAGGACACAGTGTTCCTAGATAATAGAATCAGCATTTTATCTAGTGAGGGCTAAAAGAGGAAAGGTTAAAGGAAATGCTAGCATGAGAGGTGAAACTTGGGGGTAGGGGTGAGGTGAGCAGTAACAGTAGCACAGGTCAGATACCTGCAGTCCTGCCAACAGAGAAAGAACTTTGTAAGACCGTCATCCTTCCTGTGTAGAACTGGCTACTGATTTGCCTCTTGGAAGGCTGAGTTTCCTCCTCTGGGTTGACATAGAGTCTCCACAGAGCAATGGTTAAATTGCAGTACTGCAGCCAAAACAAAATGTTAATTACCTTGTAAACCGCCCAGAGAGAGTTCTAAATGCTATGAGCAATACAGTAGAACCCCACATAATGAAAAAACTCCATTCCATGGAGCTCTTCGCTATGCGGTTTTTTTGTTATGCAAAGCAAATTGGAGATACATGGCATAATGGTGGTGGTGGTGCGGTGTAGCGATGTCTGGCCGCTAGGGCGGCGTTAGGTCCCGGAGGAGACTGATCAATGACAACACGAGGCAACAGGAGCGAGATCAGATCAGTGGTTTATTGGGAAAATACATACACCTTATATAGATCAGAAGGCAGGTAGAAAAAACCATCACCCGAAAGTCAATCACATCACCTTGTTTACTCAGGTTAATTGGGGAACCTCTCAAAGGGGAAGTTAATTATTTCGGACAAACACGGGATGAGGAAGACCATTGTCTTAGGGCTTAGACAGGGGCAAACATCTGCACTGTTTGCGCCAGGGATTTTCCTTGGCCAGGAGATGAGTGTTTACCTAATCAGTCACTGGAGTTAGCTATCTGCCTACCTTGCAGAATCGTCGGTCAGGTCATGTAATTAGGTGAATCAAACCCTATATTTTATTCACCCCCCTTAATTTAGCTGCCCGCGGAAGCCACCGCCAGGAGCCTTCTCACCCAAGCAGCCTCCGCAGGGCTGTTCCATGCCAGATGGGCATGGGGAAACCATATTTCCCCTTTCTTTTTTATTTAAGAACCTGACCGGCGATCCTGCGCAGGAGCGGCATCAGCTGTTGGTCGGGAATGACGTCACGGGGTTTCCTTCTGCGGTGACACTTCGAGATCAGCGGGGGAATACATTGAGCAAAACAGCAAACCGCAATGCCTAGTATAACTACCCCCACCACCACCTTGATCACCGTCTGAAGCCACCCCCATGGAATCCATGACCACATCCACTTCCACAGAGAGCTCCACCAAGCCCCCCATGCAGAGCCTTCTGTGATGCCTGCTACTATGGTGTGGAGATCTGTGATCTGGCTTTGAATCTTACGAGAGTTGTCCGTAAGATTAAAGCAGCACATACCATGAAAAGACTCGCAGCCCAAATGGTGCAACAATAAGAGGTAGTCGATAGCCGCCCGATTATCGAGAATGGCATGGCGAAGTTCCGCCTGCTCCTGATTGAGGAGCGCTATCGCTGAGGAGGTATGGTTGATGGCCTTTGCTAAGCCGCAAGCCAAGCGACCGATCCTCTTCGCGTTGCCGACGGCTAAGCCGGGCACGCCAAAGATGCTGACTGCCAAAGAGAGGTATTCGGCAGGTCTCATTACTCTAAAGCTGCTCTCACAAGAGCTGTCTAACATGGTGGTGCGAGTGCGCCTTATGAGTGAGGGAACATGGGATGCATTAGAAACATTGGGCACGTCAGGGCTAGGGGCAATCATGTCCTTAGTAGGAAGCAACAGTGTTAAACGACTGATACAACATATAGAGTCTGTAATATTGGCAGGAATATAGTTAAACGTGTACTGGTTACAAGTGAAGAACCATCCGGACGGTAGGGTGATGTGTGCATACTTTGAACCAAGTGACACTGGGTCGTTGCAAGTCCAATTGCCGCTGCCCACATCGAGGCAACGGCGCCGGGCTCGGCTGGGTCCGGAGCAACCGTGTATCCGGCCGCAGGTAGAGTTCGGGCTGACCGCCACTCGAGGAGTGTGGAGAGTGGCTGCATCAGCCGGCAAGGTCATGGTTAGCCGCATCTCCCAACGAGCATATTCCGAGGAAGCTGATGGGATGTATGGGCTGAAGAGTCTCCTCACCAGCCTGTCCCCGTCCCGGGGGTGTGCGCCTGGAGAATGGCACACCGGGACAAGGCAGGTGCTGAGGATTGAGGCAGAGCCAACGTCCTGCCTGAGGCAAAAATCGGACTGGTTGACAAGGGTAGCCAACCTTTCCCAAATGTTGTACTGCATCCGGGCAGAGAGGTCTCCGCCTGGCATGAGATCGCTGGCCTCCAGTGAGGCGGCCTGGACGCCTCCCCCCAACAGCAGGGTGAGGGCCAGGATGACGGTGACCGCCATGGAGTTGGCGTGAATCCGAGCGAAGATCGCAACCGCAAAGCTCTCCGGTGTCAGCTCCTCTCCCTCGCGCTGGATGGCGTCCTGGGCATCATGGCAGAGGGCCTTGACCATCCCCCAGGTGATCTTCGGTGCTGTCGTCTGCGACCGCTGTCTCTCCCGGCGGGTCCCCTCGCTCAGGGCGAGATCCTGCATCTCCAGGATCGGACTCGGGTCGGCCTGGGTCCACGCCATGTGGTTCCAAATGAGGCTTGACGCACCGAGCTGGGATCCAAACGACACCTGTAGGAGACATAACTGCTGCATACCCTCTCCCCCAGGTTATGAGCGGCACCGGGCCCCTCCAGGAAGGGTCTGGTGGCACTCGGTACCGGACCATAGGTCGCGGGAGAGCTTCCGAACGGCGGAAATGCTTCTCCTGCGGCGTACAGTCCGAAAAAACATTGAGGTGATTGTATGTGAACAGTACCTTGTTCAGGCAGAACTGTGCTTCTCCCTGTGATTTGGGGAGGGCTGGTGGCTCCCCCCTTTCTGTTTGTTTTTCAATATAGGACTTTAGCGTCCGATTGACCCGCTTGCCCTTGCGGATTGTAGGGAATTCCAAATGTGTGTTTGATGTCCCAGGTAGCCATGAAGGCGGCTAACTGCCTGGAACTGTAGGCCAGCGCGTTGTCCGTCTTCACGTGCCGCGGCTTGCCCATCGCCGCAATGCAGGAAAGGAGGTGCCGCTCCACGTGGGAAGCGGCCTCCCCTTTCTGCGCCGTCGCCCAAACGAATTGAGAAAAAGTGTCAATGCAGACATGCATGTATTGCCATCTGCCGAACTGCGGCACATGCGTGACGTCCATCTGCCATACCTGATTAGCCTCTGTCCCTCGTGGGTTGACCCCCCACGAGGGCCCCCCCGGTGCTCCTGCACAATGCTGACAAGAGCGGACTATGCCCTGGGCTTGAGAAAGCGGCAGATTGAACTGTCTGGCGAGTGCCTTGGCATTTTGGTGAAAAAAAGCATGACTTTGAATGGGAGTAGTAAAAACTCCCAAAACCGAACGTTGCTGAATTTCCTTTGCCGCCGCGTCCGCTCTGCTATTGCCCGCGGAAATCGGACCCGGTAGGTCTTGGTGACTTCGGATGTGGGCAATATAGAGCGGCTCCGTGCGGTTCCGCAAATGAAATTGAGCAGTGAGAAACAGGCTAAGCAAGTTCTTGTCTATCGCGGGAGTGATGTAAGCTCCCGGTAGACTGTGGAGTAAATTCCTAACGTATAGACTGTCAGTAATGATGTTTAAACGTTCCTTGGCGAAGGTGCGCAAGGCAAGGTTCACGGCCGCCAACTCCGCCCGCTGCGCGGACTTCTGTGGAAGAGTGAGCAGCGTGTGCCAAGCTTCGCCCTCCTGCCAAGTCAGGACACCATATGTGCGTCCCCCATCGGTAAAAACTGTCTTGGCCCCCTGAAGCGGGACCAGCGAAAGCAATTCGAACAAACTGACTGTTCCTGTCTGGAGTGAGACGAGTCTGGGGTCTTTGGGCAAATGATATGCCAAGCTTCCAGTGAATCCTTCCAAAGCTATCGGAAGAGAGTCACCTAGCTGCATCAACTGATGAATTTGTTCCTTGGTGAACGGGACTATGATCTTAGCTAAATCGTGCCCAGAAATGTCCCTTGCTCTCAGCCTGCCGCGGTAGATCACCGCGGAGACCAGTTCTTGGGGCGGAACAATGTTCCGAGAAGAGGTGTTAGGCAAGTATACCCACTCCACAATTTTCGCTCCCTTCTCTGAGTCTACTCCTAGCGCCCCAGTGAACATGGATCCTGACCGTACGATGTACAAATTCAGGATCGGGGCATGTGGCCCCTGGGCGATCCTATCCACCCACCTCTGGCTGAGAACTTGGTTCACCTTCTCGAGCGCCAAGCGCGCGTCTCGAGAGATTTTTATCCGGTCTGCCGGCTGCTTACCTAGGGTTAGCAGCGAGAAGAGCGGTTTTAGAAGATCCGTATCTAAACGAAAATACGGTCTGGCCCAATTGATGTTCCCCAAAACTTGCTGCAACTCTACAAGGGTTACTGAGTCTTGTAAATTTATCTGAGGCAGAACTGGCGCTGCAAAAGAGCGGAGAAGCCGATGGCCCAAGTATGAGAAGGGCTCGGTTCTCTGCACCTTTTCCGGGGCAATGAGTAAGCCTTTGTCCCCCAGGCTGGCCTGGAGGTCAGAAAACATTTCGCTGCCAAATTGCGGCAACGCTACCAGAATATCATCCATGAAGTGACACACAATAGCTTTAGGGTAAAGGCTTCGGAACTTTGCCAGTGCGTCGTGAACATAAATTTGGCACAGGGTGGGCGAATTGAGCATGCCCTGTGGCAAAAATTTCCACGCGTAACGCTGCGTGGGCTCTCCGTGGTTCACGACTGGCACTGTAAAGGCGAACCTTTCCCGGTCCCTGGGGTCTAAGGGGATTGTATAAAAGCAATCCTTGAGATCTACGACTAGAATCTCCCACCCCTCGGGAATCATGTTCGGATTTGGGATGCCGCATTGAAGCGGACCCATCGGCTGAATGCATTTATTGATCTCTCTGAGATCGTGGAGGAGTCGCCACTTCCCCGACTTCTTCTTAATCACAAAAATTGGCGAATTCCAGGGGCTTGTGGACCGTTCTATGTGTCCTGCGTCTAGCTGTTCCTTAACTAGCTGCTTGAGGGCAACTAATTTCTCTCCCACTACCGGCCATTGTTCGACCCAGACCGGAGTGTCGGTGAGCCATTTAAGTGGCAACGCCACTACCCGAAGGTAAGCGTAGCACCGTACTGCTGCAGAATGTCTCGCCCCCAAAGATTGACGTGCACGTCAAGAATGTGCGGCCGAATTACCGCCGTGCCGTCAGCCCTTGGGATTGTGACTTCTACCCACTCTCGGCTTCTAAACGCTTCCTGAACGCCTCCTACCCCCCACACATCGGAGACCGGCTCAATGGCCCACTCTTTTGGCCACTGGCTCCTGCTGATCACTGTCACATCCGCTCCGGTATCGAGTAACCCTGAGAACACCCTTTTGTTCAAAAATACCTCGATAACGGGGCGCTGCTTCCACTCAATGTTGGTCTCCACTGTCGCTAAGACCTGGTATCCTTGCACTGCCTCACTCGCGCTCGAGCGGTCTGCTGAACCGGACTCTGAGCTGTCCCTGAGCCTTCCCTGGCTGCCTGCTGGCGAGTGACAAGGAACCATGATCAGTTGCGCTAACGTGTCTCCCTTGTGGATTGTTTGGGGCAGGTGTGTCCAGAGCTGGACCTGGAGAACGCCTGAAAAATTCGAGTCAATGACTCCTGGAATTATAAAAATTCCGCGTGCTCCAGCTACACTACAGGGCAAAACTAAACCTATAAAGCCTCTGGGCAGGTGTCCCATGTACTGGGTGTCGACTAGATAGACTGTGCCTGGCAGGTCGCATGTAGCGTCCGCCTGGCAAGTCAATTCTAGCCCTGTGCTGCCCTTGGGGCTGGCCTGTGCCCTCGCAGTGCCTGGAATGTGCCTGGAATCTAGTCTAAATCGGGGGAGTTCTGGATCTGGGTGAAGGAAGCCTCTGTTTGGACTGGGGCCAGAGACGTGCCCGGATTCCGGTTTCCCGAACTCGGACAATACCTGGCCCAATGGTAGCCTTTCTTGCACTTCGGGCAGAGGGTGTTCGGAGCCTTGGGACGGCCGGACTTTTGTCCGCCCCCCTTGGATCGGCACTCCCTAGCGAAGTGTCCGACCTTGCCACAGGTGTGACATGCCCCTTTGTTCTTGCCATTAGGTCTTCCTCCCCCCTGCACCGCTGCCGCTAGCAGACCCATCTTGTAGGAGTCTGTGCCAACGTCGGAGCATGCTCGGATCATGTCCGTTAAGGTTATGTCCGGGCGATTGCCCAGGGACTGCAAGATTTTGCGGCAGTCCAAGTTGGCGTTGTCTTTGGCTAACTTAATCATGAGCTCTTGTGGGGCCTGCTCATTGTCAATCTGCCTGCTGATTGCTTCTTCCAGGCGATTGATGAAGTCCATGTAGGGCTCTTGGGCTCCCTGCTTGATAGCGGTGTAATTTTTGGCCGTTTTGCCAGACGCTGGGACCTTGAAGTATGCCCTATAGGCAGCTTCGGCTGACATCTCTAGGGTGGCGAGAGGCAAGTTGATTTGAGTGTTGATGGACTCAAAGGCACCTGAACCATACAACTGGTCAGGGATTACCGCGCCTCCTAGCCTGGCAGCCCGAGCTTGCGCCTCTAGGCGGAACTCACTGTCCCAAATCATGTACTGGCTGGGGGTAAGCATCATCCTCATGACGGCTTTCCAATCATGAGGAATCCACATGGTGGTCTCGCACACTTGCTGAAGCGTGCCCCTCGTAAAACGGCTTTGGAGCCCTGTCTCTGAAATTGCTTTCCGCAAAGCCATGAGAAGCTTGTACGGGACTGGTGAGTGTACTATCTGCTGTGCGCCCGTGAGCGCGTCCATCTCCAAGCGGATGGGACAAATCTGTCGAAGTTCAGCTAGCTGTTCAACTGACAATTCCCCCTTCTTAAGTTCTATCTCAGCTGTGCGTTGAAGGGCACTCTTCACGACTAGGGAACCTGGGGCTGTCAGAGAAGCGCCAGCGCCTCTCATTCCTTGCGTTCCCTCGGTGACGTCTGCAGCTGTCACCGCGGGAAGGCTCCCTGCGCTACTCTGCCGATAGCTAATTGACGGATAGAGTGCCGTGGGCACAGTCGGCTCGACTGGCTTGCCTGATGGTTCAACTAACGGGGGTTCTTTGGCCTCTACCCGGACTGGCTTGATCTGCTCTAAGAGTCTCCTACACTTCCTCCATGTGCGGACTATCCCTCCTGGAGCTTTCGGGGTTTGCTGAATGCAGTCTCCTATCTGATCCCAGAGCTTCAGGGTTAACGTACCTACTTCTGGGTAAAGTAGGCAGTGTTCCCTGAGGTACGCCAAAAGTCTCGCTAGTTCCCTGCTGTGAAATCGTAACTTAAAAACCCTGGCCAGGATTCTGAACTCCTCTTCCCGAGTTCTTTGGCTAGCGGACGGACTTGGTCTATGAGAACAAGTCCCCATATTACCTGCGATTGGGTCTCCGGAAGATTCCTCCTCGGGACGAGTCGACGCGTCTTTGCAGGCAACAGGTTCGGGCGTCGGGTGTCTGGGGTAGACCTCGGAGCGTGGACCTTCTGCCACGGGCCCTTCTATCGGCCTCTGCGATGTCAGGGGCTCACAGCCTGCCCTGAGCGGAACGCGTTTCCCTCTATGGCAAACCTCTCGAAAGCGGGGAGGAAGCGGTAGGAATGTCTCTCTGGAATGCCTCGCGGCGGGCCGTTCTCTGTCCGGCTGGCTGCCGACCAGAGCGCCGCGCTATCCTCCGGGCTGGCGGGTCGCGGTTCAAGCGTGAAACCGGACCGCGGGGATCGCTACTCACAAGTAGACCTCTCCAGGGTCTCTTACTCACGGGTAAATCACATCGGGGTCACCAGCTGTAGCGATGTCTGGCCGCTAGGGCGGCGTTAGGTCCCGGAGGAGACTGATCAATGACAACACGAGGCAACAGGAGCGAGATCAGATCAGTGGTTTATTGGGAAAATACATACACCTTATATAGATCAGAAGGCAGGTAGAAAAAACCATCACCCGAAAGTCAATCACATCACCTTGTTTACTCAGGTTAATTGGGGAACCTCTCAAAGGGGAAGTTAATTATTTCGGACAAACACGGGATGAGGAAGACCATTGTCTTAGGGCTTAGACAGGGGCAAACATCTGCACTGTTTGCGCCGGGGATTTTCCTTGGCCAGGAGATGAGTGTTTACCTAATCAGTCACTGGAGTTAGCTATCTGCCTACCTTGCAGAATCGTCGGTCAGGTCATGTAATTAGGTGAATCAAACCCTATATTTTATTCACCCCCCCTTAATTTAGCTGCCCGCGGAAGCCACCGCCAGGAGCCTTCTCACCCAAGCAGCCTCCGCAGGGCTGTTCCATGCCAGATGGGCATGGGGAAACCATAGTGCGGGATTCATTATATGGGGTTTTGTTAAGCAAGGTATTTTTTTATGTTATGCAGGGTATCGCAAATAGCACACAAATGCTTCGTTGTACGGATTTTTCATTTTTCATTATACAAAGCGTTCCTTATACAGGGTTCCACTGTGCAAGCAAAGCTGCTATTGCTATTGTAAAGGTAAAGGTTGTGCAGGCCAGTTATTCTGCACAACATCAGTTCAACCAGGGTAATTTCAGTTCTGCCCACCAGGGCTTGAGCTGCTTCATGTTGTGAACTGCATTCCTGAGATTGCAAAAGCAAGGGCAGGCGACAAGACGTAGTGCTGGAGGAGACAGAGAAACATTAAAAAAAATCATGTCAGAAGCACACAAATGTGCTTTTCTGGGTTGAAAGGATTTTTGCTAGAGGAACTCCGCTCAGGGGACACCTGAATGAGGCTCCTTTCATGTCCCCCAGATCTTTTACCACCAAAGTGGTCCCTATTTATCCTGAGACAGAGATGGGCACACATTTTGTCATGCAGTACTTGGATCTTGAACTGCCAACTTGTTGACTTTCCAGCTAACAAGGTGAGCTTCTTAACCACTGAGCCACCAGTGTTGGTTTAAGTAGGAGCCATATTTATTTGTTAAAATACGAGAGTTATATGCAAACACACACCCCACAAGGGAAGAGGAAGTGTACATTTTACAGGGACATGACACTTTGTCAAGCCCTTTCTAGCCTATAGCTATCTATCCATTTTCCTGCTGATGCAATGATAGCTTCAGTGCCCTTCAATGCAAAGCATAAGTACTGTATGTATTTTTGAAGAGCAATGGCCCAAATCCTGTTGTGTAACTTATGACCGTTTAAGGGAGATGATGTCACTGCAGTGGTCGATTAAAGCTACTTAAAAAGTCTCCACCATGATTCCAGATGGAATTTCTCATTATGTAAGTCAGGTGGCTTGTTATGCAACCATGAATGCAAGTGAGGATTCTTTAATTAGCAGCAGTGGGGAACTCTAATTAGCGGTGATCTGTTACTGCAGCAACATTTCCCCTATGCTGCCACATGTTTCACAAGAGGATTTTGGTCATACTTTCCTGTCATTGAATCTTTTAGGTACATTTGACAATTCATCTGAGGACAAATTCATTGCCAGCTTGCCAGCTAAGGCATCTTTTTAAGGAACAATAACCACTCTATTCCCAATTTTCGGAATGGTAGCCATGTTAGTCTGTGTTTTAAGCATATCAGAGAGTAAATAAAACAAAACAAAGACAAAACATGTTGTGCCATTTTAAAGACTGCTTCATTTTAAACATATCAGAGAATAAACAGAACAAAACAAAAACAAATATGTTGTAGCACTTTGAAGACTGTTATATTGTAATATTAGCTTTTGTGGATCAAGTCCACTTTGTGGATCAAGTCCACTTTGTCAGACATGGGAGTGAGACTTCATGGCATCAATTTATACACATCAGATACAGAGGTACAGAGTGGTTGGTTAGCATAACAGATAAGTATACAAATTAATATGGCTTTTTACAACTGGTAATAGAAGATCTCTGGTTGTTATTCAGATTAGTTGTGAAGTTTCACCCTGTTGAATTGCAAATGGTTAGTAGGAGGATAGAAGACAAACACATGTCACTAAACATTTGCTAATGAGTTTAACCTTCAGCATCTATTGACAACTGTGTGAGTTCATCCTTGTAGTCTGTACTCTCAATTAAAAACCTTTATCCAAAACTTATATCAATATGCACGTGGTAAATCAGCATGCTTTTGTTTTATTGTTGGTCAACTGAGGAATACGAGCACTTTGCATTTCTGATATCCCATACATATGGAGCTAAAAAATCTACATGCATGGAGGGATAAACATTGTAAGAGAATGAAATATACCCATGTCTTAATGTATGACTTGGCTCTCACTCTTTCTCCAATGAAATGTGAGAAAAGACTGAAAGAATTGGCCATGTTTAGCTTTGAGAAAAGGAGACCAAGAGAGGATATGACAGCACTTTACAAAAAAAGGGGGATCATGGGAATTATTTGACAATACCCCTTCTTCTTCGTGTTAAACTGAAAACCTTTGGTCAAATTTTTACTGGTTCTCAGCATTTACATAGCTGCTTGCTAACTAGAGCAGGAGTTCTCAACCTTTTTAAGCCAGGGGTTGGGTCACGCTTCTCAGATAGCTTCAGGGGTCAGACAGTCATTTTGCCCTACTTCCACCACATGGTACTTCCTGGTGTGGTGGAGGCAGTGGGGGGCCCACATGAAATGGTGCCGTTGGTCGCATCCAGCCCACAGGCTGCAAGTTGAGAATCCCTGGACTACTGTCCATGTTGGTTTGGGGTGTCTCTAACTGAAGGTGGTTTTTTTGAAGCATGGGGCATGTTCTCTGAGTGTACTCAAAGATTACTGTGTTCTTGCTGAGACCATGGCTGGAATAAGTGATGTAGTCCAAAAGAATTAGATCGGGACAGTTGCACAACACTACTCATATGATTTTGTATCTCTTTTTCAGAGTCCTTTTGCCACACATTGTTAATCATGTGGAAAGATCACTCTTCTGCAAGAAATGTAGTTTGGTTGTTTAGTTGGCAAAACATTAACTACAGTATAGCAAGATCCATTTTCCATGCAGAAATGGATGAAGACAGCTCAATACGAGAGATTTTCTCTTCAACTGGTGCTGCATCATTATTTCTCTGGGTCTGTGAACTGGTGTCTATAGCAGTGGTTCCCAATGTGGGGCCCACATCCTGCTGGTGGACTTCAATTCCCAGAAGCCTAAGTCAGTGCATTGACTGATCAGTGCTTTGGGGAATTGACTTAGGCTTCTGGGAATTGAAGTAAAAAACCAAAGGTTGGGAAGCACTGGTCTATAGCCAAGCAAACAGCATACATGTGTGAATTTGTGGGTATGAGTGTGAGTGAATTACTGAACAGGTTCTTTACATATAGGCATGAACCATATGCTTATACGTGCCTATGGAGTATGTTTTGGTGTGACTGTATGTTGGTTGTGTGTTGTCCCCAACACTGTTTAATATCTATTTGGAGAGTATTTTTCAAAAGTACTATTAGATTTAAACATGGGCATTGAAATTGAGGGGGGATACCTGAATAACATCCAATATGCTGATGACACAGTGTTGTTGGCCACAAACCTTGCAGATCTTCAGTTGATGCTGGATCAAGTTAGATCTTCAAGTGCAGAATATGGTTTGGATCTCAACACCAAGAAGACTAAATATCTGGTTATAAGCCGAACACCAACTCAAGGCAAGCTAATGGCAGGAACACAAAAAATTGAAAGAGTGGATAAAATTGTCTATTCGAGGAGTATGTTAAATGAAAATTGGGATCTCGAGGTAGATATTAAAATATGACTAGAAAAAGAAAGACCCACTTTCATAAAAATGTGACATTTATTATGCAATAGAGATCTAACTCTTGCTACAAAGATCCGAATAGTGAGATGTTATGTATTCCCAATGTTGCTATATGTAGTCAAAGCTTGGACAATGACTAAAGCATCTGAAAAGAAAATCAAAGCTTTTGAAATGTGTATCTACAGATATCTGCTAGGATATCATGGGTTGACCGTGTGACTAATGTAGAAGTGTTGTGCCGGATGGATAAAGAACAAGAACTGTTTAAGACCATTAAGCAAAGAAAGCTCCAATAAATTGAGGAACAACATGAAATATAGAATACTCCAACTCGCTTAGCAAGGAAGGATCCCTGGGAAGAGAGACCCTGGACAAAGACAGACTTCATGACTGAAGAACCTGAGAGACTGATGAGGAATGTCCTCGGAAGAACTGTTCTGAGGAGTTAAGAGACTGCGTCTCCCCAAGAGTTTCAGCCCATCCAACCAGAGTGGACCAGAGGGGCTCTCTAATTGTACCATCTGCTAGAGGGGCTCGCCTCTCTAGCACGAGGAGGAGGGCCTTCTCTGTGTCTGCTCTAACCCTTTGGAACCTCCTGCCGATAGAACTATGATTGCAGATGGAATTGCTGCCCTTTTAAAGTAGAGAAGGTGCGCTCGAGCATTAACTATTACGTACATCTTGCATGTTCCCCCCTCCCCCCTTTGGAGGATGAAGGCGACTTTTTTTTTGGATGAAGAAAGTGGGGAGGTTGATATTGTGTGTTTTTTGTTCAATGTTTTGTTTTAATTATTGTAAGTTAGAGGTAGCACGCCTAATGGAGAACTCGGAAGAGGTAGAGGAGGGTGTTAAATTTAGTTATGAGAAGTCTTAAAGTTTTAACGTGGAATGTAAAAGGTACAGGATCTGTGTTTTAGAGGAGAAGGATAGAATCAGCATTGAGGAAGGACAGACCGGATATAGTCTTTCTACAGGAGACTCATCAAAAATCTCAGGAAACAAATAATTTTTTTTTAGGTTGGATGCAACATTATGAAAAGGCTTATGGTACATCAAAAGCAAGAGGAGTCACAGTTTTGATCTCTACTAGATTGGGATTCAAGATAATAAAAAGTATCTCGGATCCAGAAGATAGATATTTGATAGTGAAAGGGGAGGTAGAGGATGAGGAAATAACTTTGGTGAATATATATGCTCCAAACGAACATCAGGCAGAATTTTTAGAAAAAATTGGGGAAATTTTGTTAATAGAAAAATTGGCAAAAATGATAGTGGCAGGCGACTTCAATTTAGTGAGATCAAATTTGGATTGTACAAATATAACAAGGTGTGGAACAGGTATTAAAGGGAAGATCTTGGATAATTGGATGGCGGTATTAGGCTTGAAGGATTCTTGGAGAGAGATTAAGGAGTCAGAAAGAGCTTATTCTTACTTTTCACATGTTCATAACTCCTACTCTAGAATAGATTATGTATTTGTAACTGAAAATATGATTAAAAATATGTCAGAGATTGAAATTGGAATTTTTAAGGAATCAGATCATGCCAAAGTGGTTTTGGAATTGAGTTTACAGAAAGAAACTAGAAGTGGGAGGAAATGGAGGTATGATGTTAATTTATTTAAAAACCAAAAGTGTAAAGAACAAATTATAGAGAGGTGGAGGGAAATTTGGCAATGAATGACAATGATGAAGTAACTTTTAATATGGTCTGGGATGCCATGAAGTCGGTTTTTAGAGGTGAAAGTATAAAGCTGGCAAGTAATAGATATAAAAAGTATAAGCTAGTACAAGATGAAAGTGAAAAGGAGATAAAGCAGTTACAAGAGGAACATTCAAAGACGAAGGATAAGAAGATATTTCTTAAATTACAAAAATTGAAGGCAGAATTGGTTGGCAAAGATATAGAAAAGGTAAAAAGAGACCTGATTTATTTAAAAAGAGAGTACTTTGAATATAGTAATAAAAATGCAAGATTATTGGCAATAGCGGCAAAAGATAAAAGGGAAAAAAGAGAAATTGGAGTCTTGGTGGATAACCAAGGGGCAAGATGTAATAGGACGAAAGATAAATATAAAATTGTGAAGGAATTTTATCAAGCTTTGTATGTAAAAAAAGATAGATTTGGAGAAACTTAAAAAGCAATTAGAGAGACAAATAATGATTGGGATAAAACAGGAACATAGGAACAAAATGGAAGAACAAGTCACGGAAAAGGAGGTAAAGGAGGTAATTGCGGGATTGAAGTTGGGGAAAGCCCCGGGAGAGGATGGATTGCCGGCTGATTTTTATAAGGAACTAGCAGATTTTGCCCGGTGGTGCCGGGCTGTTTTAAATGGTGTGTGTGTGTGTGTGTGGGGGGGTGTATTCGATCTCCTCTCCCTGGTCCCCTGGGTTTGGTAGGGTTGGGGGGACAAAAGGGGTCTGACTCCCCAACCCTTCTGGACCCAGCACCTTTCATTGCCTCCCTCACCCACCCCCTAACCCTTACCTAACACTTATCTTTTCCTGGCTCCCTCCAGCTGCGTCTTTCAAAGTCTTTCCCTCTGGCTCCCACCATTTTGTGTTTTTTTTTAAGTCAGCGCGCGTTCCCAGCCTCCTCTGTACTCGTATCCCTCAGCCTGATTGGCTGAGGGGTTGCACAGTGCAAAGGATGCTGGGAATTGAAGTCCTTTTTCTTTGTTCACGTTTGGGGGGCTCCTGCCCCACTGCCACATTTCTCAACCTGACAGTTACCTGCGAACCCGGTTCAGGTGAGTGCAGGGAGGCTCGGTCGGGGCTAGTGGGGCCTGGTGCAACATCCTTTGTCACATTCCAACGGTTAACGCACAGATTTATAGGTATAGATTTAAAGAGGTTGTGGTGCCAAAGTTGGTAAAATTATATAATTATATATTGGATGGTGGACAAATTCCGACTTCGTGGTATAGAACCATGATAGTATTGTTGCCAAAACCGGGAAAGAATTTAGAGAAAGTAGAATCTTTCAGACCAATCTCCCTTATAAATCAGGATGCTAAGATCTTCACAGCAATAATGTCTAATCATTTAAATACATTTATGGGGGAGTATATACATTTAGATCAAGTGGGATTTTTAAAAGGAAGGCATATGTCAGATTAGACTAGAAGAGCTCTAGATTTAATAGATAATGTGAATCAAACAAAGGAAAAAGTGGGATTAATATATTTGGATATTTTTAAGGCATTCGATTCCTTACAGTGGACCTTGATTAAGGAAATAATTAAAAGCTACGGATTTTGTGATAAATTTAGAAGGGTAATAGATTTATTATATCAGAAAGGAATAGCTAGTGTCAGAGTAAATGATGAAGTTACAGATGAGGTAAAATTAGAGGTGGGTACTAGACAGGGGTGTCCTTTGTCCCCTATACTCTTTATCATGGCAATGGAAATATTAGCAAATGCTATAAGAGAGGATGGTAAAATAGAAGGGATAATGGGGAATAAAATAAGCATGTATGTGGATGATACGTTGATAATTGCAAAACATCCTGAGAGGGTTATGAATAGAATTAGAACACAACTTAAAGATTTTGAGGATATTACGGGTTTGAAGATTAATTGGGACAAATCAGTAATGTTAGTAGATATGTTAGTGAAACTTAATGATACTTTTAAAATGTATTAGGATAGGCTGTATTTTTTTTCTTCTCTTTTTTTTTCTTTTTTGTAGTTTTTTGGTGCTTATTCATATGTATTGTTGGTATATTTGTATTGTTTTAAAAGTCAATAAAAATTATTTTTAAAAAAGAAAGAAAAGGGCAAAAAACCTGGCTGGCAGGACAAGTGTGGAGGGCTGACAGGGGAGTAGCTCCCACCCGCTGGCTTCTCTGAGACATATCGTCCCTTTTACTGATGGGTGGGTGACGGGGTTTTTGAGGGATTTTTAATGGGTTTAAAATGTTTTAAGTTGCTTTTGTGTTTTTAAGTTGTTGTGAGTCGCCCGGAGTCACGCTAGGGTGAGGGGGCGTCATACAAGTTTAAATAAATGATAAATAAAATAATAATAAATAAGAAGAGGAAGAATATTGCCATGATGATAGCTAATATCTGCAACAGATACAGCACCTGAAGAAGAAGTATGTTGACTTAAAGTCTGGCCAGGTAATCTATCAAAGTGCGATTAAACTGCTATAATTCTGTAGTGTGGATACACTATCAGACAAGACAGTTTGCAAGAAGGAGGATGCAAACATAAATGTTTCCTCAGATACAAGTTTGCCTACAGTTGGTCATTTGATTTGCTCTCCCTCACAAATGAACAAGTGCCCCGCCACTAGCATATGGTAAACAATTTTTTACCAAGCCAACTCCCTCTTTCAATAGTTAAAATGTTTTTGCATCTTTCTACCATTGTTTCAGGGTTGCATTTTTGTAAGGAAACAAAAAATAATCTTGTGAGGCGCAGTTAAAATGGATATCCAACTTGTAGGGCTGTGTGAATTTTGCTACCCCCTTTTAGCAAATTAAAATAGCTGTGAAGCCATAACTTTTATTTTGTTTTGGAACAAGCAAGCCAAAATCAACTTGTGTGCCTGCTCATTAAATTGAGGTATATTTTGCATGCTTAACTTCATAAACTAAATATTTTAGATATTTGTTCCTGGAAGATGTCATAGAATGCAAAAGCTTATTCAAATATTTATCCAAACATTTTACAGCTTCAGAAGTTGGTGATGTAACTAATCTCAGAAACATTCCATGAAGCCCCGAAATGAGCCCCAGTATCTTGTTTTATTGTTGTTGTTAGATGCCTATGGTGATCATCAGAAGAAGAGATCTCCGAAATGCCCTGTTCTCAATAGCCCTGCTCAGCTTTTGCAAGGTTAGTCTGTCTCACATTTGGTCTTGCTGTTTACCTGCCGCCTTCAAACTTTCTAGGCATTATTGTCTTTTCCAGAGAATCTTGCTTTTCAAAATAAATGTTATTATTAAAACAAGACAACATTCAAGCAAACACACAAAAACATCACTATCACAATAACAAATTATATGTACTGTATATACTCGAGTATAACCTGAGATTTTTAGCCCCAAAATGAGTCCCCAAAAGGGGGCATGGCTTATACTCGGGCCAATGACCACAAGGGTCCCACGACTGTGCCAGATTGAGACACGCTGACAATGTAATTAATTTTACCATATTTTCATGTATTTTGATTATTGAAACTCACTAGCAGCTGCTGCATTTCCCAACCTCAGCTTATATTCGGGTTAACCTATTTTCTTGGGATTTCTGGTCAAAATTAGGTACCTCGCCTTATATTCAGGTCAACTTATACTCGAGTATATATGGGTATATGTAATTTTATATTAACAAAACAATCCTCTTTGTCAGGGGTCGGCAACCTTTGTATGTTGGGGGCTAGGTCACGCTCCCTCAGACAGTTGAGGGGACTGGACTGATGTTTATAGATGCATTTACAACAGCCATGGATGCTTTCACGGCTGTTTACACCACTTCCAGTGGCGGTGGTGGGAGCAAGGGCATGGGGGCCAGATGATTTGGTGGCATGGTCCGGATTCAGCTTGTGGGCCATAGGTTGCCAACCCCTGCTCTTTGTGCTCCCCACCACCTATGGGACTTATATTTTCAATCTATAATTGTTTTATTTCTATTAAGAATATTCTATACATTCATACCTATTTCCCAAAAAGTTATGAATCTTGCTTTCTTTTGATGTGCCTAAAGTGGGACAGTTTCAGCTTCATCATTTTTGCCTCCAGAGATTGTTCAGGCTAACCTGCTCTAGGATCCATTTGTTCATCTTTTCATCAGTCCAGGGTATCCACAAATATCTCCTCCAGCAACAGATTTCAAACAAAGCATTTCCCCCTGTCATCTTTCTTTACTGTTAAGCATTCACACCTAATCACGGTGATTGAGAATACAAGAGACAGATGATCTTGGTTTCCAATGACACTTGACCCCCCCCCCCAAAAAAAAAATCCTTCATGCCTGTCTGACCAGGTTATCCTGCTATGGTAATAGAGTAGATCATACTGCGAGCAACTGAACACCAATCTTCAGGCAACAGTTAACTAACCTGACAACTAACAACCTTGGGTGGCGAAGTCCACAGGGAAGGGTGATGGTATCCAAGTGGATTAAATCGCAATTGAATCCATCTTAATGGAGGGCAACAACTTCATCAATACTGGCCTGGGGCTGAGGAGGACTTTGTGTGTCAAAGGGGCTCACAACAATAACTGGATCAGTGGGACAGGGGTCGCATTGCAATGCAGAAGGCAAAATAGAAGACCACTGCATTATATAGTTCCTGTTCACCATAATGATCGTCAATATTCAGAATTGGATATGGCACTTGAAGAAGAACTCCTTCATTCCTGCCCTTCAATCTTGTTCAGATTTCTGGGGTGCAGTCTCCATTTGGACTGATGATTGAACCAAAGTATAAACATTATTTCACTATATAAATTTCTTCATTGTCAATGTTAAATTTGTGTAGTTCTTCTGGAGTCATGATTTCTGTCTTTTGATGTTCAATTATCCTCTTGCTTTCTGTCAGTAAGCTTATGCCTGCTAGGTTCTCAGGAACAAAGACTTTATTTATTTATCATTCTCATTCACTGTCTGTTTTTTCCATGCTGAATTCAAAGTGCTAGTAATGAACTTTCAAGCCCTACATACAAGTTCCCTCTTATCAGTAAGGTCAGTGGCCCTTGTTTCCTCTCAGTACCTGGAATTCACTGAGCAGGAAAACAGCACATAGTCTACATCTATTATTGTACCGCTGCATGGGAGATCCATTTGGCTCCCTAGCTGATGGAGTCTCATGTAAAGTAGAAAGACTTTTCATTTTTGCAAGCCCTACAGGTATAAATTATTGTTGGATTAAAACCACCATTGTGATTATTAGTTCTTAAAATATCTTCTAGCTACATTCTGGAGATATTCACTGCCTTTACTTATTTCTGGTATTTAATCATTTCTTTTTAAAAAAATGGTAATTACAAGCCTTTTTATCCAAAAAATTGGGGTGAAAATATATAAAATAGACGTTTTAGAAATATTCTGAGGAGCCTGCTGCTCCTTGAGGTGGCTAGATCCCTGTTAGCAGTCTGAAAACAGCTCCTGTCTTATTTTCTTTCCCTTGCCTTTCTGATTGGCTAACACAGATGTGTGGGCCTGAGACATGGTTCTTCCCACTGCTTCCACCCCTTCCAGTGGTGGGAGCAGGTGCATTCAAGGCACAATTTCTTTTCTTTTTTTGCCACTTCCACTGATTCCCATGACGGTGGGATCAAGGGCGGCATGTTTTTTCCATGGTTTTCCAGTGGTTTTCCAGTGCTTCTGGCATGGTTTCAGTGCTTCTGGTACGTTTTCAGTGCTTCTGGCATGTTTTTGGCACATTTACAGAGCTTCCGGCGTGTTTTTGGTGCTTCCTGTGGCAGCGGGGGCCTCACTACAGGCTGGATTAATTGGTGCCATGGGCTGGATTAGGCTCGCAGGCCATAGGTTGCGAATCCCTAGGCTAACAGATTTATCCTAAAGATCATAACAGCTTAGCATTTCTCAAGATGGTTTCTGGCAAAGTGACACCAGCAGCATTCTGAACAAGGTGAGCTGGTCTGGTCTGTATTATTATGTTGCATGTCTGTCCTTTATATTTAGCAAGACACCATCAACCATCTTGAGAAACCAACTGCATCAGACTTTGCCTCTCCCTCAGTTGTCATCCAACAGCCACCTCACCAAGGGGAAGAACGTATACTTGTTTCTTAATTCCCTCCATATTTCCTTTTCCATTTGTGTTTTCTCTTTTTAGATGACGATCTTGAGAAGAGAACTATCTTTTTTTATTGACATAGAAACTGTTCTGAGGGTTGTTTCATCCTTTTGTTCTATTTCAGAACTCCTTCGGACAGTGTTTTGTACTCAATTATTTTAGCATTCAGGTTGCCAGCTCTTGTGGCCCTATGGCCGCCAGTGTCTCGCCACATTTAGCTGAGCTGACCCCTGGGGATCAAATACCCCGGGGTCTACTGGGAGCCTTTCCAGCCAGGTAGAACGTGCCAGAGTATATGCTCTGCTGGCATAGCCTTCCAGGCCCATTGCCACTTCAGCACCAACTTTGAGGTAGTGGAGTAGGACTATGAGGAAGCAAGGATAATAAAAAGTCTTATCATCACAGGACTGGTATAGAATATCAACATCCCTGGCTGTTGTGTCCTAATAGTGTAACCTTCTACATGTGATATCAATGTATCTGAACCAATGTAACCTTGCCGATGTGTAACAATGTAACCTTCAGCTGTATCACATAAACCCTGTAATAGGACGCGAGCTAATGACCACCAGCTGGCGGCAGCGAGCGTCCAAGCTCTCTTGGTTCAAACCCATCAAAGACCGCAGCGCGGGAAGCTTCCCGCCGCTACCTACACCTGGACAAG
The DNA here is from genome assembly GCA_035047305.1 of Bradypodion pumilum. NCBI lineage: Eukaryota > Metazoa > Chordata > Lepidosauria > Squamata > Chamaeleonidae > Bradypodion > Bradypodion pumilum. Next base: position 263,246,188 of record JAWDJD010000003.1, read on the forward strand.
AAGGGCGTGACCAACCATGACGTCACGCGGACCAGTAGCCAACGGGCTACCGTGGAGCCACATTCAAATACGTTACTGCCTTATATATAGAGCTGTTCGTCCGCCATTACCTCATGTTCCCTCTGTCCACCATGCAATAAACCTGAGTTAACCCAGCCGTTGGCTGTGCTTTGTGTCTTGACTCTCATACACTAAATTGGCGACGAGGATGGGATAATGGATCCCCACGGAGCCAGGACACAGAGCGGGTTCAACATCACCAAACCGCAAGACTGGGAGCTTTTTGAGATGGACTTCCAGGCGGCACTGGTGGAGCTCAAAGTCAAAGAAGACGACGAGGAAAGGAAGAGGGCCATCCTCACCCGCATGCTTGGGATGGAAACCAAGCGGACGCTGGTGGGCATCCTTGCACCGAAGAAGATGAGCGATTTCAAAGCCGGTGACATCATGAAAATGCTGCGTGAGCGTTTCCGACCCTCGAGGGCAATGTTTCCCGCTCGGAGTGCGTTTTGGAGGCGAGTTCAAGCGCCGGACGAGTCGGTAGAAGCCTTCGTAACGGCTATGAGGGTAGCCGCCGCCCCCTGCAAATGGGACCACATCCTAGAGATGGCCCTCAGGGACGGAGTGCTGTGTGGCCTGAAGGACAAGGAAGTACAGCGCAGTTTGATGAACAAGGAGCCACCACCCACACTGGGAGAGGTCGTAGAGGCCGCGGAAGCCGCGGAATCCACGAATGCTGGAGTGGACGAGATGCACAAGTGGCGTGAGTGGCGTCCGAGGGCCGGCAAAGCGGAAAACTCGTCGCACGGGAAGTCCGGTCAGTCGGTGCATGCAACCCGACCGACCTCGAAATCGTCTTCAGAAAGCAGCGATGGCGAGGAGGTCCAGAAGGTCCGGAGAGGCGGGCGCCGCTGCGATGGTTGCGGAGCGGCCCATGAGCGCGTGAAGTGCCCATTCAGGAAAGCCGAGTGCTTCAACTGCGGACGTCGGGGGCACATCGCCAAGGCGTGCAGGAAATGGAAAGAGGGCCGGAGACAGTCGCAAGACCGTTCAGCCAGACCGGACCGTCCAGCGAGGCTCAAAGATGGCGCCCGGGCCACGAGGAAGCAGGACGGCGTGGGCCGCATCTCGGACGACAGCGAGGGCGACGCTCCTGTGTTCAACGTGTCTGCGGGACAGCCCCATTACTTTGTTGAGGTACTAGTACAAGGGACCCCTATTAGGATGGAAGTTGACTCGGGGTCCTCCTATTCTATAATTCCCCAGAGAGAGTTCTTGAAAATCGACCCCCACGTGCGGCCCAAACTTAAAGCGTTGAGGGCCACACTATGGGACGTTCAGGGGAACAGCATTCCAGTGTTGGGGGTCGGAACGTTCCGGGTTCGCTTTAAGAGACATTCTGCGGAACTTCCCCTAGTGGTGCTAAAAGGGGGGAGTTGTAGCCTCCTCGGAACACAGTGGTTTCAGCCCTTAGGCCTGTTCATAGGGGGGGTGCATGCCGTAGGCGAGGACCCAATACAAGCAGTGTGTGACGCACACCCCGCCGTTTTTAAAAGTGGACTGGGAAAGTTCAAGGGACCCCCTGTAGCCTTCGACTTAGACCCGGAGGTCCGCCCGATAAGACTTAAACCGCGCAGGGTACCGTTCGCGCTTAAGGACAAAATAGAGGCGGAACTGGACAAACTGGTGGGTCAAGGAATTCTCGTTCCTGTGGATTCCGCGGAGTGGGAGACTCCAATTGTAACAGCACTGAAGGCTAACGGGGAGGTGCGCATTTGCGCTGATTATAAGTGTACCATTAATAAGGCAATCCGCCCTAATGCATACCCGGTACCAGTGGTCAGCCACCTTCTGGCCAGGCTGAATGGGGGAAAGTGTTTCGCTAAACTCGATTTAGCACAGGCCTACCAGCAACTCCCGGTAACCCCCGCCACAGCGGCAGCACAAACGATAGTCACACATAAGGGGGCGTTCCAGGTGTCGAGGTTACAGTTCGGCGTGAACTCGGCACCTGGCATTTTTCAGTCGCTGGTGGAACGCCTCCTGAAGGGGTTGGAGGGGGTGTTGCCATATTTTGATGACGTGTTGATAACGGGGGGGAGTAAGGCCGAGCTGGCCCATAGATTGGATAAGGTCCTGGCCGTGTTCGAGAAAGCGGGGCTGCGACTGAGAAAAGACAAATGTGTATTTTTCGAAACAGAGGTTGAGTTTTTAGGGTTCCGTGTCACACCCGAGGGAATTAGGCCGTCCAAATCTAAGGTAGCCGCCATTAAGAAAGCCCCTCGCCCCACTTCCAAAACCGAGCTTCAGTCATTTCTGGGGCTTCTCAATTTCTACCATACCTTCCTTCCACGGAAGGCATCGGTTGCCGAGCCGCTCCATCGGCTGCTTAAAAAAGAGGAAAAATGGCTGTGGGGTGACGAGCAAGAAAGAGCGTTCACAGAGTTAAAGCAACTCCTCACATCCGAGGCAATCCTGACTCATTTCGACCCCAAACGGCCCATAGTTTTGGTCTGCGACGCATCCCCGGTGGGGGTGGGGGCGGTGCTTTGCCACGTGTTAGACGACGGAAGGGAGGCCCCGATAGCGTTTTATTCAAGGTCCCTGTCCCAAGCAGAGCGGAATTACGCACAGACCGATAGGGAGGCACTAGCGATAGTAGCGGGAACCAAGAAATTTCACGATTTTCTGTATGGTCGGCCGTTCAAGATCGTTACTGATCACAAGCCCCTGTTAGGAATCTTCACTGCAAATAAGCCCACGCCACAGATCCTGTCCCCGAGGATGCTGCGGTGGGCTATTTTTCTTAACGCATATCAACATGAGTTAGAATACCGGCCAGGGAAGGAAATCAGCCATGCAGACGCGCTCTCACGGTCGCCGTTACCCTTGTCGGACGACCAGAAGGCAGGGGTAAGAAGAGACCGCCAGGTATTGCTAATAGAGGTCTTGGAGTCACCCCCGATAGTACCGGCCGACATTGCTAGGGCGACCGGAAAGGATAGAACACTAGAGAAGGTATGCTCCTGGGTGCAGAAGGGGTGGCCGGCGTCATCCCCAGGCACGGAATTCGACCCATTCTTCCGAAAGCGGGTGGAGTTGTCTTTAGAGAGGGGGTGCCTTTTGTGGGGCCAACGGGTGGTGGTTCCTACGTCCCTGCGGCCGAAAGTGCTAAAGCTGTTGCACGTCAGCCACCCGGGAATCGTCCATTCCAAGGCGTTGGCCCGGAGTTACTTCTGGTGGCCCCAGCTGGACGCCGACATAGAGCAGATGGTTGGCACTTGTGAGGCATGTCAATGCTCTCGACCGGAGGTGGCCCGCCTGCCGCATAGGGAATGGGACGCAGCAAGGGGACCGTGGTCCAGGGTGCACGTAGATTTTGCTGGCCCATTCCGGGGAACCATGTTTCTCCTGGTGGTGGATGCATACTCAAAGTGGCTGGAGGTCATTCCGGTAAAGAGCACATCCTCCGCCACTACCATTCGCCAGCTAAGGAGGGTCTTTTCCACGTTCGGCTTACCCGACACTTTGGTCAGCGATAACGCCAGTTGTTTCACGTCCGCTGAGTTCGCAGCATTCATGGAGGCAAATGCAATTCGGCATGTCACATCCGCGCCGTTTCACCCGGCCACGAATGGCCAAGTGGAACGGTTGGTGCGCACCACAAAAGAGGCGCTGCGGCGCATGGGCTCGGGAGATCTAAATCACCAAGTTTGTCAATTTCTATTAGCGTACAGAGTGACCCCCTTAGCGTCTGGATACTCGCCGGCTGAGCTGCTGATGCGGAGGAAACTGACCACGCTTTTGTCCAGGCTAGACCCGTCGAGGGTCGAGGACAAAGGGAAGAACATAGGGTTAGCGGTCTCGAAAGGGTTCGGCGTAGGCGATCCTGTACACTGCAGGAACTATGCCAACGCAGGCCCAGCCTGGGTGCCTGGGACGATAATAGAACAGACGGGGCCAGTGTCCTATCGGGTAGAAACTAGCACCGGCCTCCTCTGGAGGAGGCACGCTGACCAACTGAGGCACCGAGTGAGCGAGGGGCCGACCAGTGGGGCACAGCGACAGGATTCAGCGATAGGGTTCTCCCCCACCCGTTTAGCCCAAGGGGGAGACAGGGGGGAAAGCAGCGAGCCCGACTCATATCCTTTTGATACCCCAGTTCTATCCGAGCCCGGGGGGAGGGAAAAGGAGTGTGCGGCCGCCGCTGCCGCTTCCCCCGAATCCGATTTTGATTTTGATTTTGCGAGCCGGGGGGGGTTTTCGGAGTGTTCCCCCACCCATCCAAGCCAGAAGAGGGGTTTTTCGTTAGCCCCCAGTGCCCCCGGTTCTTCCCAAACAAAGCACGCACCTCCCAACAAAGCCACAGAGCCGCGGCAAACCACTAACAAGTCATCCTCTCCGATTGCAGGGCAGGAAGCCAGGGAGCAAGGAGGAGGGAGCGAAGCCGGGGCAGGGCAGCCCGCGCCGAGACCCCAGCGTGTTCGAAATAAGCCATCTTGGCTGAGAGACTTCGTCTCATCCTAGGGGGGAGGAGTGTTGTGTCCTAATAGTGTAGGACACAACACTCCTTCTACATGTGATATCAATGTATCTGAACCAATGTAACCTTGCCGATGTGTAACAATGTAACCTTCAGCTGTATCACATAAACCCTGTAATAGGACGCGAGCTAATGACCACCAGCTGGCGGCAGCGAGCGTCCAAGCTCTCTTGGTTCAAACCCATCAAAGACCGCAGCGCGGGAAGCTTCCCGCCGCTACCTACACCTGGACAAGAAGGGCGTGACCAACCATGACGTCACGCGGACCAGTAGCCAACGGGCTACCGTGGAGCCACATTCAAATACGTTACTGCCTTATATGTAGAGCTGTTCGTCCGCCATTACCTCATGTTCCCTCTGTCCACCATGCAATAAACCTGAGTTAACCCAGCCGTTGGCTGTGCTTTGTGTCTTGACTCTCATACACTAAACTGGCATTCAAGTTTCATTTTGCCTATCACTTATCTTAGATAATGTCCATCACTTAAGTTTGCCTCCTATTATTAGGCCGCCATGAGCAAGGATAAACTACTTCCTTATATCTTATTTCCACCTCAGGCCACTGCAATATAGGTAATACCTCTGAAGGTACTGACTTTACTTTGTGGAATGGGATTTCCAAAAGGTTAGTGTGTTTCAAGCTCATTCACCCTTTTCAACAAATTCCAATTTAATAGGACTTGGCTACCTGTTTTAACTTTTGTGTTGCCCCATTCTCGAAATAACATTTTGTTCATTCTTCCATCCTTTGAGCTAGGAGTTGTTTGAGTTTTATTGCAACCTTGCATGCTGCCTGTAGTAGGTGTTACTGGGAGGGTTTTTTTTCTGGCCTGGAGTGACTATCAATCTATCCAGCACTGATCAATCATTCCTTGCTGCCTCTGAATTCAATGAATTGATTTGATTGATTGAATTGATTCATTCTCTGCTCTGTGTTTTCCCCCTCTTTTTCTTGTTGGTTGATGTCTGTTGTTTTATTGCTGTTGATCTATTCTGTTAGTTATTATCATGTGTACCATAAAGAAAGCAGCATGTACATATCTGTAATCTCATGACCAAATAAATTTTGTTATTGGAGATTTTAATTGTTACATTGAGGCTTGGGGATATAGCCAGACCAATGAGAATGGTGCACAACTTGTATCCTGGGTAGACAAAATGACCTTCAACTTGTCCATGATCTGAAATTGCCTGCATTCTTTAACAGTGGTAGATGGAGGAGGGACTACAATCCAGACAATATCTTTGTTAGCAACAAGATAGCAGCACAGTGCATGAATGTCATTTATGATCCATTTCTGTGCACTCGACATAGACCCATTATGTGTATAGTAAATACTGCAGTGAAACCCCAGGAGGTGCTTTTCACAGATGTTTTAATTTTAAGAAGGCTAAATGGTTGGATTTTCTAGAGCAGGATAAAATTATGGAGGAGATCCCTCCACTCCCAGATAAATATAATGAATTTGTCCATCTTATCCTCTTGTTGGTATCACTCCACCCAAGATAAAGAGAGATACTGTATAGTAGCATTCACTGAGAGATTTAAACAAGAGCATGACTCTCAACATCCTCTGAATGGATATGTATTCCTATTCCACCAACTCAGATCCAGGAAGAACTTTGTGGCAAATAAACAATCTTGAGGGTACACAAGAGCAAAACCAAATTAGAAGATGGAGCTCACTGGACAAGGAACATTAAAGGAGGATATAGCTGAGGAACTCAACCACCTCCAAGTCACTTGGAGGACCCTGAATAGCCTGAGAGTCAAGAGTGCCTAAATGTAAGACCAACATGCTCAAGTGGGAGCTTCTGGTGGACAACATGCTGTGTGAATGTTGGAGAGATACAGAATCCAGCTCATCTGCTGGTCTGTCAATTACTAACAGAAATGCATACCAATGAGGATTTAATTTTGGCCAATGATAAAACCAAGAAGGTGGTTTCATTTTGGCAGTTCAAAGTTTTATCTGGACACAGAAGAAGAAGTAGCTGTTAAGAAACATTTTTATTCTTTCTCCTATAAATGTCTCAGAGTGGATTATTGAGACTTTAAATGCCAGTTAATGAGAAAGTAGTGAGACTGCAGTGGCTCAAGTGCCTAAGACACTGACTGGGAGGCGGAAGGTCAGCAGTTCGATTCCCGAGTACTGCAGGATGGAATGAGCTCCCGTCTTTGTCCCAGCTCCTGCCAACCTAGCAGTTCGAAAGCAAGAAATTGCAAGTAGATAAATAGGGACAACTTCGGTGGGAAGGTAAACAGCGTTCCATGTGCTTAGGTGTCTAGTTATGCCTGCCACATGACCACGGAAATGTCTGCAACAGCAGACAGCGCTGGCTCTTCGGCTTTGAAACAGAGATGAGCACTGCACCCTAGAGTCAGATACGACTGGCTTTCGAGCAAGGGAAAACTTTACTTTACCTTAGTGAACTCTGGGAGACTAGTTATTCTATTGTGCAGCTAAAGGGAATGTGCAACAGGAGTCAGCCAGGCACGATCAATATATGAAGCCATTAATATCATATTTTGTATATGGCTAGGCTTACATAATTATAATTCAGTGATTTTACTGTTTAACTTACAGTATATGTATATGGTTGCCCCAAGCACAAAATGTGATGCTAAGAATTGCTTGTTTCATTTTATATGTATAGCCCCTGAAGAAGACTGAGAGTCAAAACATGCTGGTTTCACCTATAGAGAAGAGGAGAGGAGAAGTGAAGTTACTTTAAGAAAAGTTACTCCGTTCTAGAAAGTTCAGGGCATTTTAGAACTTGATAAGTGGAAGACTCTGGAAAGTAGATGAAGAATAGAAGCAAAATAGGAAAGCTTTTACTTCAGCTAAATTTTTCTCATGCTCTTCAGTTTTGTCAAATTGCTTGTGCTCTGTGTATGCTCTGGAACTAGGTTGCTGTAACATTAGTATTAGAATAGGCTACTGAGATCTTTTTTCTTTGAGGAACTGTTCTTAAACTGCCCTAGCCTGTAGTTTGTGACTATGGATCCACATCACTTTCTTCTACATTCATTGGAAGTCTTGAATTTCTTTTTGCACTTGTAATTTCTTTTTAAAAATGGAATTTTGACAACTTCTTTAATAAAATAATAAGAATTTTAGCCCAATTTGGTTCCTTTTGGGAAATGAGGATTTTTTATTTTTTAAAAAAAACTAAATCCATTTCTAGCTTCTGATGTTGGAGATTTTGAATATTTTGTGGATGATTAGTCTTTTATACCTTGAAAGGTTTGCAAGCTAAAACACAGTCTTGTAAATTTGTTTAAGTCTACCAGAAACATGGAGGACTCTGTTGTCTCAGACTGTGGAAGATTTCCATGGCCACAGCATGCTAGCCCTCCTAGAAGATACCCACAATGGGAAATTCCGGGGTAGCATGGTGCAGTGGCTTGTGTGGAGCTCTATCAAGGTTAAGTTCTTGACACACCTGGTTTCTGTGCACACTGTTTCGAAGTGAAAATGCAGCGTGGGTTCCCCGCATTGTATTACACTAACAGTTTTCAACAACACACTGCTAAATTCAGCAGGGGCCAAAAAAACAAGCAGAAAGGAGCATGTCTGCAATAGACATTGGATGGGGATGGGCAAATGAGTTCCTTGCAAGAAAACCTTAACTTGTGAATGACAGCAAAAGGAAGTTAATCTCAGTATCCAAAGGGCCACCCATATCTTATTCAAATCAAATAACCTTTGTTCAATTTCCTTTGTGATGCTCAAATATTGTGCTAGATCTTCTAACCCAGTTTTGTGACCCCTTATTACAGTGCAGTAACTGAATTTCAAGATGACATTTCCGGTAGCTTATGCTCTAAATATGCACCTGTTTTATGAGCCCAAATGCTGTTTATGATATAATGAAAATTTTGTGAAATGACACTTTTCCATAGATTAGTTTATGACTAGGTTAGAAACTTCCTTATCTGTAGTCCAGTTAAAGAAAAGTATATGTCGTACCCACTCATTAACATAAAATACTGTACTGCAATTGCCTGATCTATACAAAGGTTTTACTTTAGTTAGTTACCGTATGGCCCATATTGGCATCTCCTACCCATTATAACATTATTTACACACAGGACAACAGGAAGGACAAGGTTTCAAAATGCCCAGTTACACAAAACTGCATAATAGCCTTGCAGTCAAGAAGGATTATAATTGTAATAATTTAATTTAATTTAATTTAATTCTCACACTTGTATGCCGGCCAATCAGAAAACCCGACTCAGGGAGGCATGCAGCTTCAATACATACAAAATTCTTCGGTTCCAACATATCACATCTAGAGCATATGAAATTGCTTACGCCATATGATGCAGTCAAAGTCCTAACCAGGTGTCTGGAGGCTGTGCTGGTCTGGATGGGGGACAATGGGCTTCAGCTGAATCCTGGCAAGACTGAGTGGCTGTGGGTTCGGGGCCCTGCACTATCTCGGGAGCTACCAGCTTTGATTCTGGATGGGGCAACTTTGCCTCAGACAAACCCGGTGCGTAACTTGAGGGTCCTCCTTGACTTGTGGCTGCTGCTTGAAGAACAGGTGGTGGCTGTGGCCAGGAGGGCCTTTGCACAGCTTCGTGTCATCTACCAATTACACCCACTCCTGGACTGGGACTCCTTGCTCACGGTCACTCACGCCCTGGTCACCTCCAGATTGGATTATTGGAATGCGCTCTACATGGGGCTGCCCTTGATGAGCATTCGGAGGCTCCAGCTGGTCCAAAATGCGGCTGCCTGGGTGGTGTTGGGGTGGGGGCGTTTTGCCCGTGCCTCACCGCTGCTCTGGGAACTGCACCGGTTGCCAGTGTGCCTCCGGGTGCAATTCAAGGTGCTGATTTTGACCTTTAAAGCCCTTCATGGCAGTGGGCCAGGATACCTAAGAGGATACCTAAGATACCCCTTGGTGTCATACTCATCCTATGAGGGCAGACCGGAGGGGCTCTGTTATGGTCCCCTCAGCGAAAGAGGCCCACCTTGCGGGGACCAGGAGGATGGCATTCTCCTTGTCAGCCCTAGCCCTCCGGAACCTATTGCCACTTGACTTACTCCTCCAGACGGAGCTGCTCCCCTTTAGAAAACAACTGAAAACATCAACTTCCCAATCCTGCTGGCTCATTTAGCCTATATGGGTTTCTGTCCTGACAGCTTTTTTAACTGTGGTGAGAGGGAAGGGATATTTTAAAGATGGTTTTAAAATGGTTTTTTAATTGGGCTATTGATAGGGGGTTATTTAAATTGTTTTATTGTTGTTTTTAATTATGTTGTTGAGCTGCTTTGGGTCACTCTCAAGTGAGGGAAGCGGGATAGAAGTATCTTAAATAAATAAATAAAATATCCTCATTGATACATACATACATACATACATACATACATACATACATACATACATACATACATACATACATACATACATACATACATACTGCCAGACAAATTAGAAAGGCTGGAAGTGAAATTGGGAGATGGGATGGTGCATAGGAAGGGTGGAAGTACAAAATGGCAATAGAAATAGAATCTGCCTTTGGATCTTTGTTGGACTGTGTGTTTAGAGAAGCAACCTATTCAGTCCAAAGAACAATCAATTCCAGGTGAGATGGAGTGATGATATATACAGTACTGAACAGGGAGAATGATATGGGCCTCTTGTGACACAAAGTTCCCCACACCTAATACTTCTGATAACCTGTAAGTTTAGCTGACAGCATGGGCAGGCCACCTGTATATCTTACAGGCAAATGGAGTGTTATTAGCTGGGACAACCACTTGTGACCAAAAAATTGGCAGAAGGCATGGTGTGGGGGCTAGAGATGTCAAAGAAAGTGGCTACCAGATGACCAACAGAATGCTAACTTTTGCTTACCTATATGAAAGCCAGCCAGCTAATCCTCTTGCATGCTGTTTTGTGGAACTGTGAATGTGGCTAACATAGCATGATCACACCTGCTGATCTAACAGCTGCTGACAGTATAATTTGGAATCAAAGCAGTTAAGCATATTGACAGATTTCCTCTAATCAACAGATGTGGTGAGATAGTTTTCATTATGGGAATAAAAAGACAAGAAAGCCAAAAAAAAAATGTGGTGTGATAAAGAAAGGTAACAGTGTTTCATGCCACATGACCACAGATGCAGACAGCACTGGCTCTTTGGCTGTAAACAAAGATGAGCACTGCACCCTAGAGTTGGATATGACTGGCTTTTGAGTTGTGAAGAATGTAGTGTGGTGAATAAGGTCTGTACGTCAGCAATCAGTATTACAAAGAATGTGAAGTACTTATTGCATAAGTGCAATTAAATTCATAATTATTAATTTATTCAATTTATGTGCCTGCTTTCTCTAAAACAGAAGTGCCCAAATTATGGCCTGGGGGCCGGATCCGGCCCCAATGCCAATTCACCTGGCCCTCAAAGCCCTCGCAACGAGGGCTTCGTGGGCAGAATGAATTGGCATCGGGGGCTGGATCTGGCCCCGGGCCATAGTGATCAGCTCCCTGAATCACATGACCGGCTCCCTGAACCACACAGTCCAAAAAGTTTGGGCACCACTGCTCTAAAACAAGGACACACAACAGATTACCATTGAATAAAAATATATTAAACACAAAAAAATAAAACTTTGAAAATGTAAAACTCTGTGCAAGGTATATGAATAAAAGAAAACACACCACCCACTCAGTTTAAAGAATAATCAGCATGGTGTAGTAGACAATGATAGAATCGGACTCGTGATGTCTGAGAGTTCAAGTCCTTTCTCGGCTCACTGGGGTAGGGGAACTGATAAAGCTACTCCTTAAATATCTCACTTATCTTGAAACCCTATTGGTGTCACTATAAGTTGGTTCTGACTTGATAGCACCTAACAACTCAGTTTAAAGCCTGCTCCACAGCAAGTGAGCTCACAGGCAAAAGCTGCTCTAAACATAAAAGGTCTTAACCACTGAATTAATAGACTAGGGAGGAATTATCCCAAAACTCATATGCAGGATCCCACTACTCCATTGCCTGAGTTATGTAAGGTCTCTTTAAGATATCCTATGCCAGGGGTTCCCAACCTTTTCCTGCCAGGGGCCTGACCACACACCCTCAGTCATCTGAGGGGCTGGTCACATGGTTCTTCCCACCACTGCCTCTGGCAACGGTGCATGCATTTGTGCCACGTTTCTGGGCATTTCCCCACCAGGGGAAGGAGGGAGCAAGGGAGGAACATTTTTGATTTTTTTGCTGCATTTTCACAGCAAAGTGATTATGGCACTTCCATTGATATCAGGGCACTTCCAGCATTGGCGGCAATTTAGTCCAGGGGCCGGATCCAGCCCACAAGCCATAGGTTAGGAACCCCTGTCCTAAACCTTGGCAATTCTGCTTACTCCTCTGCTTTTCATGGTTTCCCTGAAGTAGGGATAGGCTGCTACATCCTGCTTAGGATTCTGGAAGTTAGTCACCAAGGATGCACTAAATTGGCAACGAAGGTGGGATTTATGGCGTATCCCAAGATCAAGCCTCACCAGTTCGACATCAGCGATCCTGAGCAATGGGAGCTGTACGAGTGCCAGTTTCGGCACGCAATGGATGCTGCAGGCATCGATGACGAGGGGAAGGTGCGGTCGCACTTCCTAGCCCAGGTGGGGCCGGCCACGTTGTGCATCCTGATGAACCTGCTGGCTCCCCGGAAGGTCGACGTGGTACCCATTGACCACATCCTCACAACGCTGAGGGAACACCTCCAGCCGCCCGTCTCCATTTTTCCAGCCAGGGTCACGTTCCACAGGCGGGACCAGCACCTGGGAGAATCCATGTCTGCCTACGTGGCGGCCCTCAGGCTGGCGGCCATCCACTGCCAATGGGAGGGCCTGGACATAGCCCTCCGAGACCGCATGCTGTGCGGCCTAAGGGACGAGGAGGTCCAGAGGAAGTTGATGACCCATGACCATCGCCTCATGTTCAACAAGGTACTGCGGGAGGCCCAAGCGGCTGAGGCGGTGAGGAGCAGGGTCAGAGTCTTCAAGTCCCGGGGGGCCACACCTGAGAGGGCCAAGTCGCCCGTGTAAGCGGCCCAGTGGACTTCGGCACAAGCAGCCTGGCGGGGCCCCCAGCCGCCCACAGGCACCCCAGCAACCTCCGAGGAGTCGTCCATGACTGCGGACTCCTGCTCCAGCGAGGACGATGACATGCAGATAGTCAAGAGACACAGAGAAAAGCACCGAGCCAGCGAGAGAGGAATCCACTGTTGCGATGGCTGCGGGGCATCTCACGACCGGATGAGGTGCCCATTCTGGAAGGCAGAGTGCCACAACTGCGGGCGGAAAGGCCACATCGCCAGGGTCTGCAGGCGTGGGCGAACGGAGGACAAAGGCTCGTTGAGACACCCTCAAGCACCGCAACGCAGGGCGGCCGGCATCGGAAAGGTCTCAGCCAATGATGATGCGGCGGCCGTGAACCACGTGGGCCTGGAGCACCGGCGCTTCTTCGTAGAGGTACTGTTACAAGGGGTCCCGGTTAGGATGGAAATAGACTCGGGGTCATCCTACTCCATCCTGTCCCAGAAGGAGTTTATATGAGTAGAATACTCATTCCCCCAAATGCGCGCCCCAAGTTGCGGGCCATGAAGTCGAACTTACGGGACGTGCAGGGTTATGGGATCCCGGTGTTGGGGGTGGGAAACTTCACGGTGAAGTTCAAAAGGTTCACAGAAAAACTGCCCTTAGTAGTTCTTAAGGAGGGAACCTGTTGCCTTTTGGGAACCCATTGGTTTGCTCCCCTGGGAATTGAACTGTCTGGCATAAACACCATAGAGACTGACCCAACTTGGGACGTGTGCGATGCGCACCCTGCAGTTTTCAAGAAGGGGCTCAGAACTTACAGGGGACCCCCGGTTTCTTTTGAGTTGGACCCAGAAATCCGGCCCATACGTCTCAAGCCAAGAAGAGTCCCCTTCACCCTCAAGGACAAGATTGAGGCGGAATTGGACAAATTGGTGGGGCAGGGGATTTTAGTTCCAGTTGATTCTGCGGAGTGGGAAACTCCAATTGTTACAGCTTTAAAATCCAATGGGGAGGTCAGGATTTGCGCTGACTACAAATGTACAATCAACAAGGCCATTCGGCCAAATGCATATCCGGTGCCGGTAGTTAGCCACTTACTGGCCACTTTGCACGGGGGGAGGTGTTTCGCCAAGCTAGACCTGGCGCAGGCATACCAGCAGCTCACGGTAACCCCAGCTGCTGCTGCTGCTGCGCAAACCATCGTCACGCATAAGGGGGCATTCAAGGTAACGCGCCTACAGTTTGGTGTAAATTCGGCCCCCAGGATCTTCCAGTCTCTTGTGGAATGCCTTTTAAAGGGGTTTCTAGGCGTGCTCCCATATTTTGATGATGTTTTGATAACAGCGGGGAGCGAATCGGAACTAGCGAAAAGACTAGACAAGGTCCTAACTGTATTCGAGAAAGCAGGACTGAGGTTGAGAAGGGACAAATGTGTTTTTTGCGAGGGAGGTTGAGTTTCTCGGGTTCAAAATAACCCCGGAGGGCATCGAGCCATCCGAGTCCAAGGTTGCAGCTGTGCAAAACGCCCCTCGCCCCACCATGAAACCGGAGCTGCAGTCATTTCTAGGGCTCCTGCATTTTTAACATTCCTTCTTGCCAAGGAAAGCATCCGTTGTGGAGCCACTGCATGGGCTACTTAAGAAAGATGCGGTTTGGCGGTGGGGAGATAGGCAGGAGAAAGCGTTCAAAGAGCTCAAGGCGCTCTTGTCCTCAGATGCCGTCCTGACCCATTTTGACCCAAGGAAACCGGTAGTTTTGGTCTGTAATGCATCACCAGTGGGGGTGGGTGCGGTGCTGTGCCACGTGTTAGAGAACGGGCGGGAAGCCCCGGTTGCCTTCTATTCCAGGTCACTTTCAAAGGCGGAGTGCAACTACGCGCAAACAGATAGACAGGCCCTGGCCTCGCAGGAACAAAGAAGTTCCACGATTTCCTGTATGGCCACGAGTTCACAATTGTGACTGATCATAAGCCCCTTTTGGGAATCTTTACTACAGGCAAGCCCACCCCACAAATCCTGTCCCCCAGAATGCTGCGTTGGGCGATTTTCCTCAACGCCTACCAGTACGAACTGGTCCATCACCCAGGGAAGGAGATCTCCCATGCAGATGCGCTGTCCCAATCTCCCCTCCCTAGTTTAGGAGACCCCAAATGCGAGGTAGAGCAGGACCACCAAGTCCTGCTGATCGGGTCTCTCGACTCACCCCCCCCCATAGTTCCCGCAGACCTCGCCAAAGCCACGGCGGCCGACAAAATCCTGTCCCAAGTCAGTTTCTGGGTGAGAAAAGGGTGGCCCACAACTCCCCCCGAGGAGGAATTCAAATTGTTTTTCAGGCGCAGAGTAGAGCTTTCCCTTGAAAGGGGCTGCCTCCTCTGGGGCCAGCGGGTGGTCATCCCAGAGAAGTTACGAGCAAAGGTGCTGAGGCTACTACATACCAGCCACCCGAAAATAGTGCGTTCCAAAGCACTGGCCAGGAGCTACTTCTGGTGGCCCCAGATAGACGCAGATATAGAGCACTTGGTGGGCATGTGCGAGAGCTGCCAGAGCTCTCGGCCCGAGGAGTCCCGGCTGCCCCACAAGGAATGGGACACGGCCCGCGGGCCATGGTCCTGAGTACACATCGACTTTGCTGGCCCCTTTCGCGGGTCCATGTTTCTGCTGATAGTCGATTCATATTCCAAATGGCTGGAAGTCATTCCCATGTCCAACACCTCATCTGCCGCAACCATTAAACAATTGTGCAAGGTGTTCAGTTGTTTCAGCCTGCCGGACATCCTTGTGAGCGATAACGCCAATACTTTCACGTCTGTGGAATTCAAGGCATTCATCGAGAGGAATGCCATCCGGCACATTACCTCTGCCCCATTTCACCCCGCCACATACGGTCAGGTAGAGCGCCAAGTGCGCACTACGAAAGACGTACTGCGGCGCATGTGTCCCGGTGAATTGAACCTCCAGCTGTGTCAATTCCTCATTTGTTATAGGGCAACTCCCCTAGCTTCAGGACTTTCGCCGGCTGAGCTCCTCATGTGGAGGAAGCCGGTAACACTTTTTAATCAGTTGGATCCGACCAGGGTGGAGGATGAGGGGAGAAATATAGAGATAGAGAGCTCCAAAAGTTTTGCGGTAGGGGACCCGGTTCACTGCAGGAATTACACAACCTCGGGACCAACGTGGGTTCCAGGAACAGTCATTGAGCAAACGGGGCCAGTGTCTTACAGGGTTGAAACTAGCACAGGTCTGCTGTGGAGAAGGCACGCTGACCAGCTCAGAAGGCGAGTTACCAGTGAAATGTATGTGTGTGTGTGTGTGTGTGTGTGTGTGTGTGTGTGTTCAGTCTTCTTCAGTGTCCAGGTCAGACCAGAAACTGCCAAAATGAAGGCTCCTTTTGGTGAGTTCATCCTGATGTTCCTTTCGCCTGACAGAGCATGAGAAAGATCAGCCGGCAACACAATGCTGCCGTTACCAGGGGACTGCCCGATTGTGGTTCAAAAATATAGTGGTACCTCATACAATGATTTCAATCCATTCCACAGGGCTCGTTGTTGTACAAAACAATTGCTATACAATGCATGCATCGTACTGTATAGCGATTTCCCCTATGGGATGCATCGTACAACAATTTTTCCCGCCAAGTGGTTATTCCCATTGAAAAATTGTACGATCTTTTTTTCCCATTGGGAAAATTGTTATGCAGGACACCATTTCCCCCCAAAACCTAATTGTTTTGCAATTTTGTTGCTATACAGGCCGATTGTTGTATGAGGTTCCACCTTGTACCACAATCTCCAGGAGGCTCTTTCTCTGTTCAGTGAGGGAGCATAACTTTGCTTTCATCGAATGCCACTTTGCGTAACCGTTAACTAAAGAGTTAAGTGGATAAAACTGGCTCATGAAGCGACGTTCTTCTAGTAACCAGGGAGGCCTGCGAGCGCACATTCAGGGGGGAAAACCAGCCACAAGGAGCCTTGTAGTGCCGCAAAGGTTCACCAGTATTTCATTAGCATAATGTTGCCGTGGAGTTCAGCCCACTTCAGCGCGAAGCAGCACAGCTCAGAAGTGGGATGTGACTTGTATTTATCCTTTGTATATTAAGAGTACAGTACTGTATCTCTCCTTCTCTCTCTGTGTGTGGTGTGTTTTTCAGTCTTCTTCAGTGTCCAGGCCAGACGTGAAACGAGCCCCCCCCCCGAACCCCGTCAGCCTTGAAGGGGGGCCTCAAGGTGCTCCTATTGCCCCAGTTTAACGCCACACAACCCCCGCCAAAACATAACGGGACCCCCCCACCCCCCCACCCTTTCCTCCCGCGCGCGAGAGGAGCCCAAGAAGGCGAAAGAGCGCAGGCGCGCAGGGACCAAAAAAAAAAAGGGGGGGAACGCTCTCCCGGCTCTTCCCACCCACCTCCTCGAGCTCCCCTTTCCTCTCAAAACCGCTTCCATCCCAACCGAAAGGGGAAAGGGGGAGGAGGGGAGGAGCTAGAGGAGGAGTGTGCCCCGACTCGAAGGCGGGGCTGGGAAGTGCTACGTGTCCCTGCGGCGCCGCTCCTTATACACCCCCAAACCCTTTCCCCCCGGGAGCCTCTCCACACAGCCCAGTGCCGGTTCGACGGGGAGGGAGTCGCCTGCCTGCCTGCCTGCCTGCCTGCCCGCCCGTCCTCCCTCCCTCTGCTTCCCTCCAAGTTCTCATCGTTCCGAGCCAGCCGTCTCGCGCGAGCCGCCAGCATGTCTGAAAGCAAGAAGCAGAGGACGGTAGGTGCTGCAACATGCTGCTGCCTCAGTCAGCCGTGCGTCGTCCGTGCGTCGGCGGCAGGCACTGGCAGCAACAGCAGCAGCAGCAGCAGCGAGACTAGTAGCAGCGACGACTGCAGTCCCAGGGTGGGCGCGCGCGCCTGCTTTTCACTCCTTCTCAGGGCGGCGCCTGATTGGCTGGCTGCCGCGCGCACTGGGTCTCTCCAGCCGGCCCGGCGCAAGAACACGCGCGCAAGGCAAGCCCATCCTCGCGCTATGGTGTGCCTTTGGCAAGGTGCGCGCATCCATCCCGGGAGAACTGGCTATTATTCGCCTACACCCGAGGCTGAGACGAGGAAGAGGTTACTCCGGATTGACTAGGGTGGGTGAAGGGGGAGTAAGGTAAAGGTTTCCCTTGCTCGAAAGCCAGTCGTATCCGACTCTAGGGTTCAGTGCTCATCTCTGCTTCAAAGCCGAAGAGCCAGCGCTGTCTGCTTCTGCAGACGTTTCCGTGGTCGTGTGGCAGGCATGACTAGACACCGGAGCGCACGGAACGCTGTTTTACCTTCCCACCGAAGTGGTCCCTATTTTATCTACTTGCAATGTCTTGCTTTCGAACCCCTAAGTTGGCAGGAGCTGGGACAAAGACGGGAGCTCATTCCGTCCTGCAGTACTCGGGAATCGAACTGCTGACCTTCCGCCTCCCAGTCAGCGTCTTAGCCAATTGATTTGGGAGGTGAGAAAATGTCTCTGGGTGAATTGGAGAGAGAGGGTTTTAAAGGCAGGCTGCGCTCCGTCTCCTTTATTTAAGGGAAGAAAAGCACTTCCCTTCACACATGCTATTGCAGAGGGTGATGCTAACAGTTCTTATTCTTCAAGTGCCCTACCCATTTCTGAATATTGGCGATCCTCATGGCGATCGTTTCCCTTCCACATCGCAGCCTGACCCCCGTACCTGTGATCCCAGGGCCATAGCCAGGGGGTGGTCAGCGTGGGTGTTGCCCATCCTGAGACAGCAGTTTGCCCACCCTCAAACTCTGGGCAGTTTATATACAGGTGAAACTCAAAAAATTAGAATAGCATGCAAATGTCCATTCATTTCACTTAAAAGGTGAAACAAATATGTGAGATAGACTCACTACATGCAAAGCGAGAGAGGTCATTGCCTTAATTCATTATAATTGTGATGATCATGGCATACAGCGTACATGAGATTATGTGATGATTATGGGGTACATGAGATTGGGGGGTTGGAGTTTTCATAAACTGTAAACCATAAGCATCAATATTATAACAAAGTAAGGCTCGAACTATCTTTGCATGCAATGAGTCTATCATATATTTGTTTCACCTTTTACGTTGCATTACTGAACTGAATGAACATTTGCACAATATTCTAATTTTCCGGGTTTCACCTGTATATGACATATTCAGGTGAAAATAAAAAAATTAGAATATCGTGCAAATGTTCATTCATTTCAGTAATGCAACATTAAAGGTGAAACAAATACATGAGATAGACTCATTGCATGCAAAGCGAGATATGTCAAGCCTTACTTCGTTATAATTGTGGTGATTATGGGGTACAGTTTATGAAAACCCCAAATTCACAATCTCAGAACATTAGAATAGTGAGAAAAGGTCCAATATTCTAGGCTCAAAGTGTCCCCTCCAACCAGCTAATGAATCCGTAACACCTGCAAAAGGTTCCTGAGCCTTTAAATGGTCTCTCTCAGGCTGGTTCAGTAGGAATCACAATCATGGAATCACAAACTGACCTGACAGTTGTGCAGAAAACCATCATTGACACCATCCATAAGGAGGGAAAGCCCCAAAAGGTAATTGCAAAAGAAGCTGGATGTTCCCAAAGTGCTGTATCAAAGCACATTAATAGAAAGTTATGTGGAAGGGGAAAGAGTGGAAGAAAAAGGTGCACAAGCAGCAGAGATGATGACAGCCTGGAGAGGATTGTCAGGAAAAGGCCATTCAAAAGTGTTGGGGACTTTCACAAGGAGTGGACTGAGGCTGGTTTTAGTGCATCAAGAGCCACCACACACAGACGGATCCTGGACATGGGCTTCAAATGTTGTATTCCTCTTGTTCAAGCCACTCCTGAACAACAAACAACATCAGAAGCGTCTTACCTGGGCTAAAGGAAAAAAATAACTGGTCTGTTGCTCAATGGTCCAAAGTCCTCTTTTCTGATGAGAGCAACTTTTGCATCACATTTGGGAACCAAGGACCCAGGGTCTGGAGGAGGAATGGAGAGGCACACAATGCAAGATGCTTGAAGTCCAGTGTGAAGTTTCCACAGTCTGTGTTGATTTGGGGAGCCATGTCATCTGCTGGTGTTGGTCCACTGTGCTTCATTAAGTCCGGGGTCAATGCAGCCGTCTACCAGGAGATTTTGGAGCACTTCATGCTTCCTTCCACAGATGAGCTTTATGGGGATGCTGACTTCATTCCAGCAGGACTTGGCACCTGCCCACACTGCCAAAAGTACCAAAACCTAGTTCAATGACTATGGGATTACTGTGCTTGATTGGCCAGCAAACTTGCCTGACCTGAACTCCATAGAGAATCCATGGGGTATTGCCAAGAGGAAGATGAGAGACATGAGACCGAACAATGTAGCGGAGCTGAAGGCCACTATTGACACATCCTGGTCTTCCATAACACCTCAGCAGTGCCACAGGCTAATAGCATCCATGCCACACCGCATTGAGGCAGTAATTGATGCAAAACGAGCCCAAGCCAAGTACTGAGTACATATGCATGCTTATACTTTTCAGAAGTCCGATATTGTTCTGTTTCCAATCCTTGTGTTAATGATTTCATGGAATATTCTAATTTTCTGATATTGTGAATTTGGGATTTTTATAAGCTGTACCCCATAATCATCACAATTACTGTATAACGAAGTAAGGCTTGACATATTTCGCTTTGCATGTAATGACTATCTCATATATTTGTTTCACCTTTAAAGATGCATTACTGAAATGAATGAACATTTGCACAATATTCTAGTTTTTTGATTTTCACCTGTACATATGACATTGTTGCCCACCCTGAAAAAATATTCGCCCACCCACATCTAGAATCCTGACTACGGCCCTGACTGATCCAGTTCTGTGAATCACTTTTTGGGCCTGAGCTCTTTTGGCACATAAAGTTCTCCTCAGCCAGGGCCGTAGCCAGGATTCTAGATGTGGCCAGGATTCTAGATGATTATTATTATTATTATTATTGTTGTTGTTGTTGTTGTTGTTGGGGGGGGTTCAGGAAGGGAAACAATGTCACACACACACATATATAACATTGGCATCCCAGGGTGGGGTGGCAGGGTGGGCTGTTAGCTCAGGAGGGTTTTCGCACCACTACCCCTCTGGCTACGGCCCTGTCCTCAGCCACACGCACGCCAGTATTGATGAAGCTGCTGCCCTCCATCAAGATGGTTTCAAGTGGGATTTAATACACTTGGGGACCATCACCCTTCCCTGTGGACTTTGCCACCCAAGACTATTAGTCCTCAGGGTTGTCAGGTTAGTTAACCACCGGCCTGATGATTGGCATTGAGTCTACTCTATTACCATAGCAAAATAACCTGGCCAGACTGGCCCTGACATTAGCTATTTGGATTTGCTGTGTATTGGCATCCCAGGGTGGGGTGGTATCTGTCAGCTTTCCACTTGAGTGGATCGCCTTGCACTTGCAGAAACATGAGTTTTGTTCTAGCACAAGTGTCATATCTAGCATGTTGATTTGGCTTCTTCAAACCCTTGTGCAGGTATTTAGATACAGTAAGGTTTCCCTTGCTCGAAAGCCAGTCGTATCCGACTCTAGGGTGCAGTGCTCATCTCTGTTTCTAAACCAAAGAGCCATTGCTGTCTGCTTCTACAGACATTTCCGTGGTCATGTGGCAGACACGACTAGACACCGGAGTGCACGGAACGCTGTTAACCTTCCCACCTAAGTGGTCCCTATTTATCTACTTGCAATTTCTTGCTTTCGAACTACTAGGTTGGCAGGAGCTGGGACAAAGACAGGAGCTCATTCCATCCTGCAGTACTCTGGAATCGAACTGCTGACCTTCTGCTTCCCAGTCAGCGTCTTAGCTACTTGAGCCACTACAGTACACGGTTGTAAAAGTGCTTTGATAACACCATGGGCAAGGTGCTGTCTATATTTTGCTACTGCTGCAGAACTTCCTATACTGCTAGTGTTGTGGTTTCATCCACTTACTGTCCTTTAGGATTTGTACAGAATGTTGTGTCTCTGAGTATGTGTGATATCTTAGGACTATGATGGCGAACCTTGGTACTCCAGGTGCTCTTGGACTTCAATTACCAGATGCCCAAGTCAGCACTCATGCTGATCAGGGCTTTTGGGAATTGAAGTTCAAGAACATCTAGAGTGCCAAGGCTCACCATCACTGTCTTAGGAACATACCTGTCAAGTATCCAGGATTGGCCAGGATTTCCCGTATTTCTCCGCTCGTTCCTCCCCTTTCCCACTGCCACCCCGTATTTGAACGGCGGGGAAAGGGGTTACTGCACATGCGCATGTGCACAGAGGGGTTCTGCGCATGCGCAGATGAGTTGCGGTGGTGCATGCGCACCTGGGCCAGAGCAGTTCCCGTATTTCCAGGAGCCACGCTTGACGGGTATGCTTAGGAAATGCCAGCATTTATGGTTTGTGAAGCTGCTGAACTATGTTCCCATGGAACTTAGGTTCTCCCTCATCCCTCAAAGAGTGCATTAGTTAAACTGCCATACTGCAACCAAAAGTTGAGTTCGATCCTGACCAGGGCTCGAGGTTGACTCAGCCTTCCATCCTTCTGAGGTCAGTAAAATAGGTACCCAGCATGCTGGGGGCAAAATGCTAATTAACTTGTGAACCACTCAGAAAGTGCACTAACCGGGGTTTTTTTTTTTTGGGGGGGGTATATACGTATGATTGCTTTGCTTCATCTATTGCACAGGAGAATGTATGTTAGTAATGCACAGTCCGTGTAGAATTCCTACTGAGCTCTTCCTGTTTCTCATCCAGCTAAAAATCCTGTATTTCTCCAGCACTCTATGACTAAAATCCTGTTGTTTAATGTAGTAAATTGCAATCAAAGGAGGCCTGTTCGGTCCATAGAACAGATGGAGAAGATGACTCACCAAATCTCCTCTGATTCAATGGGCATTCTCTAGTTATGATTTGTTAAACTAGCCAGGAGAATTTCAGTCACTGAGTTGACCTATGGTTTTCCCCAGTAGTTGCTGCCCCCTGGCCCCTGAGATCTTGTCTACTGCTTCCAGTGAAAGGTGCTAAGTAATAAAAGTATTAACATAATCAAACAACCCCCCAAATAATAATAATAATAATAATAATAATAATAATAATAATAATAATAATAATAATAATAATAATAATAATAATAATAATAATAATAATAATAATAATAATCTGGCCAGTCAGTGGCAGGAGAAGAAAAGTGATTGCCATTTCCTACCTTGTCACCATAATTCTGACCAGCCTTCATGAGCTAGAGTAGGGGTTCCCAACCTTTTCAAGCCGGGGGCCGGGTCACACTCTCTCAGTCAGCTTTGAGGGCTGGACAGCCATTTTACCCTGACTGCATGAAAGGGGTGGCCATTTTGTCCCAACAGCTTCAAAGAAGTGGCCATTTTGTTTCTCGAATGCCCTTGGAGGGGGGGGGCACATGAAATGGTGCTGGGAGCCGGAGCCGGCCCGTGAGCCTTAAGTTGGGAACCCCTGAACTAGAGCATTATAAAATGAGCACTGTTTTCACAAGTAGTGTTTGAATTGGATTACCTGAATTCATAATTTATGTGTGAATTTTATTTTTTCATGACTAGGTTTCTTTTCTGGTTTCTTCTGGTTTCTCTCTAACATTAACAGAGCATAGGAGAAATAAATTGGAGTCTCAAAGATTTCTTGACATATGAAAAGCAAGGAGCCTTGTGATACCCAAAAGACTAAGCAGTAAATCAATATTTAGCTCCAACCAGAACCGATTCCTTGAATCACTTGCACTTACATGTTAATTTTATAATTTCTATTTGTTTAAAAGTATATACATAGTTGGGACTAACAACTGGATTTAGCTTTAACAAATTTTATTTGGCACAAATTGCTTTGGATTGCTGCTGATTTCTAATGAGTTGGTTGCAGCCTGCAAAAGCCTTTGTCAGATAAAAATTGGTAGTCTGCAAAATGCAACAGGTCTCTGTTATTCTGGTGAAACAAGGCTGTTCTGTTGGGATTTTTAATTCAATTAAAAAAAACAACCACAGTTAAGGGTACTACTATTGCATTCTGACATGACTTTTAGGGCATGAGTGCACAGGGTTATGGCAGTGGTGATAAAAGAGGATTGGTTTAGCTGGCACACCTCCTTTGCTCAGCACATGGGGTATATTCCAGAGATGGAATACATTTCCCATAATCCCATAGCCAACATAGCTACTGAATGTGTAGATTGTAAGATTCTGGGAGTTGCAGCTTTTTTCATCTCTGTCCATCCATGTAGTGCACTTTGAAGTCCTGACAGGGAAGTGAGAGAGCCTTCTCCCTTGTTGATATATAATTGTGGGCTCAGTTAGACAGGTATCCCTCTGTTAGGGGATGTAAGTCTTCGCCTCACACCCTAACTGGTTGCAAGGCATATTGTGTCTGTGATGCCTTTAAGACCCTACTGCCTCAGTGTTCTCTGAGTACTTTCCATTCTTTGGGGCACCTCTTTCTGTGTCCTCTTATGTGTATAGTAACATGAATTTACTATTTACTATTGTGAGCTGCCTTGGGTTGCTGAGGCAAGAAAGGCAGCCTATAAGTCTAGAAAATAAATAAATATAAATAAATAAATAAATTTATAAACCACTTAATAGACAATTCTGCTTCAAGAAGCAAAGGAATATGGAATATCAAAACACTCCATTTCTAGCTGGAGATTTCAACAGCCATAGCAACATTTGGGGCTATGAACAACATGATAAAATGGCAAAGCAGCTATCAAATGGCCAGTTATAGAATGCACCTTAATTTAATTTAATTTAATTGTTGGATTTCTATACCGCCCACTCGACCAAGGTCGACTCAGGGCGGTTCACAATCATAGATAAAACAGATAAAACAGAATTAAGAACCCACCCCCTAAATGGGTGCAGGTACCGAAGGAACCGTGGGGGAAGGAATAATCCTCTATACCAACCACCCAACCTTATACATGATCCAAAAACTATCCAATTCATTTAATAGTGACAGATGACAGATTAAAGAATCCAGATCTAATTCTTGTTAGTGACCCTATAACTCAATTTAAGAGTGCAAGTGAGCCAATCCCAAATGCTCAGCACAGACCCATTCTTTGTCAGATCTATTCAGCCATCTGACTTCAATCTTACCATTCTGTAGATCAAGGATTATCAACCTGCGGCCTGCAGGCCGGATGCAGCCCTTGGCACCATTTCATGTGGCCCCCAACACCACCACCACACCAGGAAGTGCCATGTGGTGGAGAAAGGGCAAAATGGCCATCTGGCCCCCGAAACTATGTGATCGAGCATAAAAGGTTGAGAATTCCTGCTGTAGATAGTATACATTCAAATGATAGACAAAGTTGTTCTTCAGATTGCCCCTCAACCAAAGAATTTACATTTTAAATCTAATCCAGGATGTAGTAGAATATGGTTTTGAAACATATAATTAGAACAGCATTTGTTGACCTTAACAACCACATATGGTACTGTCCACCATCAATTGCTGCTCAAAAGCCTCTAACTCCTTATTAAAGTTAGTGGACTAACAGAAATGGTTGCTATTCTGTTTCAAAAGCAAAAATAATTTGTTGGATTTCAAGGAAGACACAGTTGCTGGAGGAATCAAAGAAACAGTATCCTGCAAAGTAGTGTCCTGGCACCATTACTTTATAACATTTACAGTGATGACTAACCAATGTCCCCAAAATCCCAGGAGTTATATCTATGTTGACGATTTTTCCTTGATAGTCCAGAGGAAAACATTTGAGTCCATAAAGCACCAGCTAACCTCTGACTTAGAAAATCTTTCCTTATACTATAAAAAAACCACACTCTTTAATAACTCAGGTTTTGTCTTAAAGAACAGAAAAGCAGAGAATAAGCTGGGAAGGCAAGACATTGGAATACTGTCCTATCTCAAAAGTATTTGGGCATCACTCTGGATTGAACCCTGACTTACAAAACATTTTCTAAACACCAAATAGAAAGTTGCCACAAGAACTATTGTACTTAGGAAACTACTGTACTTAGGAAACTGGTTGTTTCAAATTTGTGCTCACAGCCAGAAATGATAAGAATAACAGCTCTGTTCTTGTGCTATTCCTCAGCAGAATATGGTATAAATCAGCACATGCTAAACAAGTGAATTCAGTTCTTAATGAATCTTGCAGGATTATTACTGGCTGTCTGAAACCTACCCCCACTGAAAAAGTCCCTTTGGAAACATGCTGAGAGAGGCGCTAAAAGATAATGAGTGGGCGGTGTAGAAATCGAACTAATAATAAATGAATGAATGAACAAAATAAGGTAATAAAACACATCTCAAACTCTAAATATTAAACCAGAAGGAGCTAGTTTAAACTTATAGAGTGCAAAAACAACACATATTCCCCAAAGGATTCATACTGAAGAGTGTCTCCAATCAAGCCAAGATTCTGCCTGGACCATGTGGAAATCACTTACAGTAATAAATTTCAAAGAGACGTAGAAAGATCAAAAAATAATCAAATAAAATTGGGCTACTTAGATGCACGACAAATTTTGTGAATGTGGAGAAATTCAATCAATGCAGCATTTATAATATTCTTCGGGTAAAAAATCTACTTATTTTAACCTTTAAATTTCTTTTTGAATTTTACCAGTGTTTCATACATAACCATAATTTTAAATCATGCAGCATCTTACATGAAGAAAGAAAGAACAGAATTAACTAGAGATCTTATTCTGTCCTCTAAAACCTGTTTGGCTAAATAGCATCCAAATCACGGGTGCCCAACTTTCTTGTGCCGTGGGCTTGACCACGCCCCCAGAACAGTTGAGCAGGCCAGACCACACCCCTGTAAGTGGAAGCGGGTGCATTTATGGCTGATGTAAATGCACCCACTTCTGCGTTTACATCAGCCACAGGTGCATTTGCATATTGCAGGCACTTTTATGGCTAACGTAATCGTGCCCGCTTCTACTTCTGGGTGTGTGGGAGTTGGTGACGGATTGGTTGGTGTTGTGGGCCGGTTCCAGCCCATGGGCCGTAGGTTGGGAACCCGATCTAAATGATATACATAAACAATATAATAGGAATGACATGGCAGTTATTTTCCAGAGCATAACACTCTGAACTTTAGGCTACTATAAAAATGAAACATACTTAACAGCCTTGGAAGTCAAAGGACAATGTATTTAGAGAGTAACTGATTGTCTCACACTCCAGCAGTACTACCTGAAGTCAATGGCTGATGTATCTTGACAAATCAGGCCAAATTAACTGTCAATGTTTGGATCAGGACTATGAATTTATAAACAATTGGTTTAAAGGCTCACTGTTAAATAATTTGATATGAATGCCACCTATAGATGTTAATAGCATCCCTTTTTACCTCTTAAAAACAAAAACAAAAAATCCCAAACCAAAATAAATTGATTTAAAGTTAGAATACTGCTTACCAGAACTGGGATAAATGGCTGTTTTATATATTGGTTCCCAGAATCCCAGACAGCATAGGCAGTGAGCTAATTCTGAGATCTGAAGGGAAGTTTCCAAGATGAAATTCAACTTGTTCCAAAGCAATCTGATTTCCATGGATTATTTTAAAGCAAACATTTTGTACTAATTTTATATCAGGACTGTAATCCTCTAGATTCTGGAAATTTCCGGACTGCAACCATAAAAATAAAGGGTTCGATGCGCTGCTTACCAAGGGTTTTTCTAAAAGATGGGTGTATAATATGGCTTTGGTGTGTGGGTTGTGTTTTGGGGATTTTTGGCTGGGAAAATGCTGCAGAACATAAGAAGGACAAACAGCAAGGCATGTTGAGAGAATAAAGGATATGGAGGGGAAAGTGGTTTTCTAAATCTGGCTTTATCATTATGTACAGTGGAGCAGCCACCTTAGCTAGGGAGGGCTGGGGGCAACAACGGACACAACAATTGTGAGCAAAATGCCCCTTAAGCCTCATGCTGTTGGATTCAGTGGAGCGAGGATGGTGTGCCATTATTTCTGTTGAAGTATGACTCAGAGACCACAAATGTGCATCCAGACAAGAGTTACCTCACTGTAGTAAACACAAGGTTTAAATATTCAACAGTACTTTTGATTCTGTTTATGGTTTTTGTGGACAAGCATGTTGTTTTGTTTTTTAGTTCTTCCACAGGGGATTAAAAGTACTGTTTTCCAGCCCTTGGTCATTAGGGATGTTCTTTAATTGAAAGTAAATGCTTAGAAAAGTGTTCTCCTGGGATGTGTTGTAGTCTGAAGTCTATAAAGCCTTGTTAGTTCATGCTGTGTATACAGCTGTATATTTATTGGAGATGTGTTAAAAATCACAAGATCCAATTCTTTTAAGCAATCCATTCACATAGTAGGCAGTATTGTTTATGACAGGGGTAGGTAACCTATGGCCCACAGACCAGATGTGACCCATAGTGCCAAATAATCTGGTCCCCACCCTCGCTCCAGCTGCCTCTGCTGCTGGAATCAGCCACAGACTGGTTTACGGCTGTTGCAAAAGTGTTTATGGCTGTTGTAAATGCATGTACGACTGTCGTAAATCCATTTACAGCAATTGTAAATGGCAGGGGGACCACCAGGCTGGCTCCCTCAACTGTCTGAGAGAGCATGACCTGGCCCCCGATTTAAAAAGGTTGGCAATCCCTTGTTTGGGCAGGGGTTGAGAACCCCTGCATTAGGCAGACCCCTGGCATGGCAGTTTTAAAAGAGGCATTCAAGATGCAGCAGTTCATAATAACTAATACTTTTGTCCTGGTGGCATATTGGCTCTCCTCTAGGAAACTCCAAATGCTTCCTTGTTATGAAATGATGCTCAGATGATCTTCATGACAACTGCTCAGAACAGCCTAGTTCAGAACAACTGAAGACGGAGGCTGTGATGGTAGACATCTGGACTGTATTGTTTAGGCTGCAAAGGGCTGGAGATCTCATGATGTACAATCCTTCACTATATAAAAATTCTTTCCCTTTATGGATCCATTTGTTTCCATACAGTGCAGAGAATTGTTTTTATTAATCTCAACTAAAATAGACTCTTTGAATTAGTGGAATTTATGTAAGTGTTGATTTATAAATCAGTTTCTGATTTTGTGGGTCTCCTTAGTTTGAGACTAGCAGCTAGATTTAGGCCTCTTTTATGTTAGTAAACTTTTTTCTTATTTCATGTCCAGTAAACTAGTGAAGTAGAAATACATTTTTCTCTGAAGTGCTAGTTTACAAATTGGAGGTACACTGTAACCTGGGTGAGCAATCTAAAGGGGTCCAATTCTGCCTGATTTTTCATTACACATAGAAAGGTTTCAAACTAAAGTGTGTATCTAGCTTCTTCCATCTTTATCCAGAAAGCCAAGTTAGTTTGCGTAACAAATAAGTTCTACTCACTTTTAGCAATGCAACACCAATGTTTACTAAAGTAGTTGTGAGAAACTAGGTTTTCAAATCAGTTTTTAAAGTTTTGTTTAATACGTGCAAAACAAACAAAGAAACTGGAAACATACCGGAAGCACGCACGCACGCACGCACGCACGCACGTGCGCGCACACACACACACACACACACACACACACACACACACACACACACACACACACACACAACCTGAAAATGCATCAGAAGCTTGAAAAACTCACAAAAAAAAAAACACTTTTGGCAGAAGTGCCAAAAACACACTGAAAAACGCCAAAAATATGTGGACCCCTCCGCCAGAAAGCACCACCCTCGCTCCTCCCACCACAGGAAGCAGTGGGAACGGTGGGAAAAAAAATCAGAAAATGTGCCATGGAACCATACCTCCAGCCTACACATCTGTCCGAGGGGGCGTGTCTGGCCCACAGCACGAAAAGGTTGTGAAACCCCTGTGTTATGGAAATCTGCTTTTTTACCTTGTTTATATATTGGAAAGCTAGATTTATGACTTTGTTGCAATGTGAAATCTTTTATTAAATTACATTTTATACAGACCAACCTTCTAGTGGAGACCAAAAAATGAAATTTACTTTGTCAGATAGTGATCATTATGGTAGGGCAGGGCTTCTCAACCTGTGGTCCGTGGGCCGAATGTGGCCCATGGTACCATTTCATGTGCCCCCACCTCCACCACACCCAGAAGTTCCATGTGATGGAGGAAGGGCAAGATGGCCATCCAGGCCCCGAAGCTGTCTAAGGGAGCGTGACACGGCCCCCAGCTTAAAAAGATTGAGAACTCCTGCTGTAGGGATTCTTATTGTTATAACATGACTTGTTTGGCTAAGAACAATAGTTGTTGGTTTTCTTTGCCAAATATCTACTTCCTTCCCAGCTATCATGGCTGCCTTATATCCCTATTAGAACATGAATGATGGAAGTCTCAGGTGGCTAATGACTAGTATTGACAAGTAAGATGCTCCATTTCACTAGCATAAAGCTTTGATGACTAATATAATAGGAGTTACAGGAATATACATGCTTTTATTTCACAACTACTATAGAGGCTCAGTTGTGCATGGAGACAAGAGGCAATAATGCATTTTTGTATGCTTAAAAGTTCATAGCATAAATAAGAAGAATGGTCAAACACCAATTCATGTGTCTGCATGCCCACTAACCACCCAATAGTTAGGTAGAAACATAAGTAGTTTAGCCTTAGGCTGGGTCCTCAGGTGCTCTTGGACTTCAGTTCCCAGAAGCCCAAGTCAATAATGAAAAATCAGGTTGCACACACACGAGGGCTGTGCAACTTTATTTGGCCCAGGGGCTTCTGTGTGGTTTTGGATTGGTGAAACATGTGTGTTGTACTGATACACATGCACCTATCCTAGTGATTTTCCTTCCTTGTTAAGATGGAGTGGAAAGCCTGATGCCACATTCACTTCTCTAGAATCCTCACATGCCCCCACCCCTTCAAGCAGGAGATTGGTTAGAGCATGTTCATGTGGCCAGCCAGGAGATTGGGAAAGTCAAAAATTGAATGTTGACATAAACAATGCTTGAAGGTGTTGTGTGTTAGTACCTGTATGTATCTGTATGTATATCTATGGATAAAATATTTTAGTTTCCTGTAATTACCTAAAACAGAAGAAGTTCTCAGAAATTCTCGGGTTGCATGAGAAATTATAGGTAAAGATCATCCTTGCTCGAAAGCCAGTTGTATCAAACTCTAGGGTTCAGGGCTCATCTCTGTTTATATTATTATTATTATTATTATTATTATTATTATTATTATTATTATTATTATTATTATTATTATTATTATTATTATTATTATTATTATTATTATTATTATTATTATTATTATTATTATTATTATTATTATTATTATTATTATTATTACATTTAATTTCTATCCCGCTTTCCTGACACAAGTGCCACTCAAAGCGGCTTACAACACAACATGTAAATACAATAAATATATAGTTCATATATAGGTTCAATACAAAAAATCAATCACAAATTACATTACAATGACAAAATACAATATAGCAATACAGAGCAACATCAATATCATTTAACATTACAATACTCAAAAATCCCCAGGTGACAGAGCACAGCTCATGTCCCAGATGGAGCCCAGCTCATCAGTGGAGGAAACATCAGCAGCTGCTGGGCCAGTCCGTCTCCCTGTTTGTCGACTCTCCATCCACCCCTACTCACACTAAGGGCAAGAATGGGGTGACCGGGAACTCTGGAGGCGGCTGAGCCAGTCTCTCCTCCCTGCCCTGCTCCCACCAGGGTGGGTGTCCAGTAAGTCCAACAACTCCAGGCTTGATGAAACAGTCCTCTGCCGCGCTCCCACCTCCCAGGAGACCAGTGTTTGGAGTGGCGGCGGCGGCTTTTTCACGGCCCCCGCCGTGATGTAAAACAGCTGGGCTTCGCTCCCACCTCCTGTGACCAGCAAGGCCACGGGAGGGAGCTGAAGGCGCTGGTGTCCGGAGCAGCGGTGGTGGCTTTTCATGGCCCCCGCCATTATGGAGAACAGCTGGGCTTCGCTCCCACCTCCCGTGACCAGCAGGGCCGCGGGAAGGAGCCGAAGGCGCTGGTGTCCGGAGTGGCGGTGGCTTTTCACAGCCCCCGCCGTGATGTCAAACAGCAGGGCTTCGCTCCCACCTCCCGTAACCAGCAGGGCCATGGGAGGGAGCCGAAGGCACTGGTGTCTGGAGCAGCGGTGGTGGCTTTTCACGGCCCCCACCGTGATGGAGAACAGCTGGGCTTCGCTCCCACCTCCTGTGACCAACAGGGCCATGGAAGGGAGCCGAAGGCGCTGGCGTCAGGAGTGGCGGCGGCTTTTCACGGCCCCCGCCGTGATGTCAAACAGCAGGGCTTCGCTCCCACCTCCCGTAACCAGCAGGGCCATGGGTGGGAGCCGAAGGCACTGGTGTCTGGAGCAGCGGTGGTGGCTTTTCACGGCCCCCGCCATGATGGAGAACAGCTGGGCTTCGCTCCGACCTCCTGTGACCAACAGGGCCATGGAAGGGAGCCGAAGGCACTGGCGTCCGGAGCAGCGGTGGCGGCTTTTCACGGCCCCTGCCGTGATGGAGAACAGCTGGGCTTCGTTCCCACCTCCCGTGACCAGCAAGGCCACGGGAGGGAGCCGAAGGTGCTGGCATCCGGAGCAGCGGCAGTGGCTTCTCACAGCCCCCGCCGTGATGGCAAACAGCTGGGCTTCGCTCCCACCTCCCATGACCAGCAGAGCCAGTGCTGGCTGCATCTGCAGACATTTCCGTGGACAGGCATGCCTCAACACTGGAGTGCACGGAATGCTGTTTACCTTCCCACCAATGTGGTCCCTATTTATCTACAGTAGACCCTCACATAATGATGTTACATGGTTCCCCAAGAGCATCATTATGCAGAAAACATTGTTATGCAGTTTCCTATGGGAGATCTCCCACAGAACGACAAAAAAGTCGTTATTCGCACAACGACGTTTTAAAAACCGTAAATTCACACAATGACTTCTTTTGTCGTTGTACTTGAGATCACGTGGGGTGCATCGGTAGCGTCATTAATAGAAAATGATGCTATTTGAACGTGTCGTTAGTTGGGGGTTCACTGTACTTGCAATTTCTTGCTTTCAAACTTTTAGGTTGGCAGGAACTGGGACAGAGATGGGAGCTCACTCTGACATGCAGTACCCAGGAATCAAACTCCAACCTTTCAGTCAGTGAGTTCAGCATCTTAACCACTTGAAGCCACCATAATTCCTATGTCTCTATTTAATTTATTTTGTCAAGGAACAGAGCATACTTTCAACTAAGGTGGTATCTTAGAAGCATAAGAACACAGGCAACTGCCTTTAAGGGCATCAAGATTCTTGGTCCATCTAGCTGCATGTTGTTGGCGCTAACTTGTAGTAGCCTATTCTCTGACACTGTTCAGCATTCATTATACAGAATACTTTGATGTTTGGTTTCAATTTTTATTTATAGTAGCCAACAGGAAAGAAAAAGTTGAACGTGATTTACTTTGCAATCAGGAATTGGAAACAAATATTCCTGTATTTCAACCCCTCATATGAATATTCATGGTTCCACTCTGGCCTCTGAAGAACTTATTTTCACTTTACAATATTTCAGTTTTAAACCAGTTCTATACACATGATATAAAACCAGTTCATTTGTACAGTCACTAACTGCAGAAGCATGTATCTTGTGCCCTTTTTTGGGTTAAGAACTAGTTTAATAGAAATGAAGAATTAGTTTTACAGAAATGTGTAATCCCACCCACATGGAATTTTATGGCACAATTCATAACAAAATCATACTTGAAGATACAGTGGAATCTTACTTAACAAACAGCTTGGTTAACACAAAAATTGCATAACAAAAGGAAATCCTTAGAAAATAGTGGCTCGCTTAACAATTTCCCTCCAGAATGGATTAATTGGTTTTCAATGCATTCCTATGGGAAATTGTATTCAATACATTCCAATGGGAAATTCACTTTACAAACTTTTTGTAGTACAAAAGGTCCCAGAGAATGCATTATATTGGTTAAGCAAGGTTCCACTGTACCTGAAAATTAAAAAGGAAGGGCATATCTAAAAGACACAAGTAGATAACACGCTAAGAGAAAACAAATTTCAAAAGTAATTTTAAGGTTACATCTGACTGTATATCCTACTGCTAACTACTTTTGTAGTGGTTTTGACAGGTCTGAAAAATAGAGGTCTCAAACTAACTGTAGTTGCCCACTAGAGTAGTTCCATGGAGTCAGTGAGATTTACATAAGTGTTGACATACCAGTCAGCAGTTGATTCAGTGCCCTCTAGGTGAGACTAGCCATTGGATTTAGGCTAGAATTAGTTCAGGAGTACTATACACCAAAATGAAAGTGAAGAGCTGTATTACTGGACATGTATTAGCAGTGGAAGTCTGTTTTTGATGAGTGCTGATGGGGAACAATCCTAGGGAATTATAGCAAATTATATGGCTTCATATTGCTGTAACATCCAGACTGAAATATCATTTGTTAGCCAACTTTAGTTAGTTATGTGCTGTTATGTAGGAACCAATTTATATTGATCTTAATAGGGTTTTCAAGGTGAAATATTTAAGGAATGGTTTTGTTAATTCCTGTGAGTTTTCATGGCTAACTGGGGATTTGAACCATAATCTCCAGAGTCCTAGTCCATCACTCTGTCCACTACATCACACTAGATAGTAAACAGTGGATTTTTCCTATGGAAGGGCTTTGACTTCTCTTACATTATGATAATTCGAAACAAATTTCTGGTTTTAGAATTCTTTACATGTTTCACATCAAGCTCCAACAGATATATTGAGAGATTCTAGGAAAAACTGAAGTAGATTTGTTAAGCCTTTTGGCCTCCCTACTTCCACATTGTTGATATGACAAAAAAGTTACTTCACCACCATATCAGGGTTTACGCCAGAGTGTTTTGACAGCTGCATTCTCATGACATCCTACTATTTGCATGTCTTAAACTCTTAAGCCCAAAATTATTTTGTTGATACTTGCTTGCATAGGAGAAACAGTATACTGTATATTTAAATGGCAAATTGCCACTTATTAATTAGATGCGAGATGCATTCCTGGGTGTGCACAGAATTGTGTATGTGGCTTCCCTTATGGAAATGTAAATCAGTACATGTTGTGTTCTGTTGGTTTTATTGTACACACGGATTACAATGTATCTGAGCCAATGTAACCTTACCTATAGCAACAATGTAACCTTCAGCTGTATCATATAAACCCTGTAATAGGACGCGAGCTAATGACCACCAGCTGGCAGCAGCGAGCGTCCAAGCTCTCTTGGTCCAAACTCATCAAAGGCAACAGCGCGGGAAGTTTTCCCGCCACCACCTACACCTGGACAAGAAGGGCGTGACCTGCAATGACGTCACGCAGACAGTAGCCAATGGGCTACCATGGCACCACGTTCAAATGTGTTACTGCTGTATATAAAGAGCTATCGATCCGCCATTACCTCATGTTTCCCTCTGCCCACGATGCAATAAACCTGAGTTAACCCAGCCCGAGGCTGTGTCCTGTGTCTTGGTTTGCATACACCAAATTGGCGACGAAGGTGGGATAATGGATCCCCACGGAACAGCCAGGGCACAGAGCGGTTTCAACATCACCAAACCGCAAGATTGGGAGCTGCTTGAGATGGATTTCCAGGCAGCCCTGGTGGAACTCAGAGTCAAAGGAGAAGACGAGGAGAGAAAGAGGGCCATCCTCACCAGAATGCTCGGGATGGAAACCAAGCGGACGCTGGTGGGCATAATCGCTCCGAAGAAGGTGAGCGACTTTAAGGCTAGCGACATCATGCAACTGCTGCGAGAGCGGTTCTGCCCCTCAAGGGCAATGTTTCCCGCTCGGAGCGCGTTTTGGAGGCGAGTCCAAGCGCCGGATGAGTCGGTTGAGGCATTCATGGCCGCCATGAGGATAGCCGCCGCCCCCTGTAAATGGGGCGAGATCCTGGAGTTGGTCCTCAGGGACGGCGTGCTGTGTGGCCTGAAAGACAAGGAGGTACAGCGCAGCTTGATGAATAAGGAGCCGCCACCCACGCTGGCAGAGGTCATAGAGGCCGCGGAAGCCGCAGAGTCCACGAATGCCGGAGTGGACGAGATGCACCAGTGGCGTGAGTGGCGTCCTAGAGCCGGCAAGGCGGAAAATTCGGTGCACGGGAAGACCGGACAGTCGGTGCACGCGACTCGACGGGCCTCAAAGTCGTCTACGGAAGGCAGCGACGGCGAGGAGGTCCAGAAGGTCCGGAAGGGTGGTCGACGCTGCGAGGGTTGCGGAGCGGCCCACGAGCGCGCGAGATACCCGTTCAGGAAGGCCGAGTGTTACACCTGCGGCCGTCGGGGGCACATCGCCAAGGCGTGCAGAAAGAGGAAAGAGGGCCGGAGGCAGTCACAAGACCGCGCAGCCAGACCGGACCGTCCAGCGAGGCCCAAAGATGGCGCCCAGACCACGAGGAAGCAGGACGGCGTGGGCCGCGTCTCGGACGGCAGCGAGGACGACGCCTCAGTGTTCAGCGTGTCCGCGGGACAGTCCCATTACTACGTTGAGGTATTAGTACAAGGGGCCCCTATTAGGATGGAAATTGACTCGGGGTCCTCCTATTCCATAATTCCCCAGAAAGAGTTCCTGAAAATCGACCCCCACGTGCGGCCCAAGCTTAAAGCACTGAGGTCCACGCTACGGGACGTTCAGGGAAACAGCATTCCGGTGTTGGGGGTCGGGAAATTTCGGGTCAAGTTTAAGAGACATTCTGCGGAACTGCCCCTAGTTGTCCTCAAAGGGGGAAGCTGTAGCCTCCTAGGGACACAGTGGTTTCAGCCCTTAGGGTTGTTCATAGGGGGGGTGCATACCGTGGGGGGGGACCCAATACAAGCGGTTTGCGATGCGCATCCCGCCGTTTTTAAGAAAGGACTCGGAAGGTTCAAGGGACCCCCTGTAGCTTTCGACATAGACCCGGAGGTCCGCCCGATAAGACTCAAACCACGCAGGGTGCCGTTTGCACTCAAGGACAAGATAGAGGCGGAACTGGACAAACTGGTGGGCCAGGGGATTCTTATTCCTGTTGACTCCGCGGAGTGGGAAACTCCAATTGTAACGGCTCTAAAGGCTAACGGGGAGGTGCGCATTTGCGCTGATTATAAGTGTACAATTAACAAGGCGATCCGCCCTAATGCATACCCGGTGCCGGTGATCAGCCACCTTTTGGCCAGACTAAATGGGGGAAAGTGTTTCGCTAAACTCGATTTGGCACAAGCCTATCAGCAACTTCCAGTGACCCCCGCTACGGCCGCGGCACAAACGATAGTTACACATAAGGGAGCGTTCCAGGTGTCGCGGTTACAGTTCGGCGTGAACTCGGCACCCGGCCTTTTTCAATCGCTCGTGGAACGCCTCCTAAAGGGCCTGGAGGGGGTGTTGCCTTATTTTGATGACGTGTTGATAACAGGGGGGAGTGAGGCTGAACTGGCGGAAAGGTTGGACAAAGTACTGACCGTGTTCGAGAAAGCGGGGCTGAGATTGAGGAAGGACAAATGTGTTTTTTTCGAGACCGAGGTCGAGTTTTTAGGTTTCCGGATCACACCCGAGGGGATTAAGCCGTCTACATCCAAAGTAGCAGCCATTAAAAAGGCCCCTCGCCCCACATCCAAAACCGAGCTGCAGTCTTTCCTGGGGCTCCTCAATTTTTACCATACATTCCTCCCGCGGAAGGCGTCCGTGGCCGAACCGCTCCATCGGTTACTTAAAAAGGAGGAGCCATGGATGTGGGGTGACGAGCACGAGAGGGCGTTCAAGGAGCTAAAGCAACTCCTAACATCTGAGGCAATCCTGACGCATTTCGACCCCAAACGGCCAGTGGTCCTAGTCTGTGATGCATCCCCAGTGGGGGTGGGGGCGGTGCTTTGCCACGTGTTGGAGGACGGAAGGGAGGCCCCGGTAGCGTTTTACTCAAGGTCCCTGTCCCAAGCGGAGCGAAATTACGCACAAACCGACAGAGAAGCGTTAGCAATAGTAGCGGGGACCAAAAAATTTCACGATTTTTTGTATGGCCGCCCGTTCAAAATCGTGACCGATCACAAGCCGCTGTTGGGAATTTTCACGGCAAGCAAGCCCACGCCACAGATCCTGTCCCCGAGGATGCTGCGATGGGCTATTTTTCTCAACGCGTACCAACATGAGTTGGAGTACAGGCCCGGAAAGGAGATCAGCCA
This sequence comes from Bradypodion pumilum, assembly GCA_035047305.1. NCBI lineage: Eukaryota > Metazoa > Chordata > Lepidosauria > Squamata > Chamaeleonidae > Bradypodion > Bradypodion pumilum. The sequence goes on from JAWDJD010000003.1 coordinate 263,283,964, forward strand.
TGCTGATGCGCTCTCGAGATCCCCTCTGCCCTTGTCGGCGGACCAAAAGGCGAGAGCAGAAAGAGACCGCCAGGTGTTGCTAATTGAGGTTTTAGACGCACCCCCACTAGTACCAGCCGACATTGCTAGGGCGACGGGAAAGGACAGGACGCTGGAGAAAGTCAGTGCATGGGTGCAGAAGGGGTGGCCGGCTTCGTCCCCGAGTGCAGAGTTCGACCCATTCTTTAGGAAAAGGCTTGAGTTGTCCCTAGAGAGGGGGTGCCTTCTGTGGGGCCAACGGGTGGTGGTCCCTGCGCCCCTGCGGACGAGGGTGCTCGAACTGCTACACGTCAGCCACCCGGGCATAGTTCGTTCAAAGGCGCTAGCCCGGAGTTACTTCTGGTGGCCACAGCTGGACGCGGACATTGAGCACATGGTCGGCACTTGCGAGGCTTGCCAGGAATCCCGACCTGAGGCGGCCCGTCTGCCGCATAGGGAGTGGGACACGGCAAGGGGGCCGTGGTCCAGGGTGCACGTGGATTTCGCTGGCCCGTTCCGAGGAACCATGTTTCTCCTGGTGGTAGATGCGTTCTCCAAGTGGCTGGAGGTTATCCCGGTAAAGAGCACGTCCTCCGCCACGACAATTAGCCGGCTAAGGAGGGTCTTTTCCACGTTCGGTTTACCCGACACTTTAGTCAGCGATAACGCTAGTTGTTTCACCTCCGCTGAGTTCGGAGCATTCATGGAGGCAAACGCCATTCGGCATGTCACATCCGCACCGTTTCACCCGGCCACGAATGGCCAAGTGGAACGCCTAGTGCGTACAACAAAGGACGCGCTGCGGCGCATGGGCCCGGGGGACCTGAATCACCAGGTATGCCAGTTCCTTTTAGCGTATAGGGTGACCCCTTTAGCGTCAGGCTACTCGCCGGCGGAGCTCTTGATGCGGCGAAAATTGACCACGATCCTGTCTAGGCTGGACCCGACGAGGGTCGAGGATAAAGGGAAAAACATAGGGTTGGCAGTCTCGAAAGGTTTCGCCGCCGGGGACCCTGTTCACTGCAGGAACTATTCCAGCGCAGGGCCGGCCTGGGTACCAGGGAAGGTTGTAGAACAGACGGGGCCAGTATCGTACCGGGTCGAGACTAACACCGGCCTCCTCTGGAGGAGGCACGCAGACCAACTGAGGCACCGAGTCAGTGGAGCTCAGCAACAGGATTCAGCGTTAGGGTTCTCCCCCACCCGCTTAACCCAAGGGGGAGACAGCAATGGGCCACAGTCCCAAACAAGGGGGGAAGGAAGCAGAAGCAGCGGCCCCGACTCATACCCTTTTGATACGCCAGTCCTATCAGGGGTCGGGGAAGGGGGAGAGGAGTTCGCGCCCGCTGCCCCCGATAGTAATTTTGAGTTTGATTTTGCGAGCCGGGGGGGTTTTCAGGAGTGTTCCCCCACCCGTCCAAGCGAGAAGAGGGGTTTTTCGTTAGCCCCCAGTGCCCCCGGTTCCTCCCTAAGAAAGAACACACCTCCCAACAACGCCGCGGAGCCGCGGAAAGTCACTAACGAGTCTCCCTCTCATATTACAGGACAGGAAACCAGGGGACAAAGAGAAGGTAGCAAACCCGGGGAGAGGCAGCCCGCATCGAGACCCCAGCGCGTTCGAAATAAGCCATCTTGGCTGAGAGACTTTGTCTCCTAAGGGGGGGGAGTGTGTTTAAGTGTGGGCTCGAGACTTTGTCTCGTCCTAGGGGGGAGGGGTGTTGTGTTCTGTTGGTTTTATTGTACACACGGATTACAATGTATCTGAGCCAATGTAACCTTACCTATAGCAACAATGTAACCTTCAGCTGTATCATATAAACCCTGTAATAGGACGCGAGCTAATGACCACCAGCTGGCAGCAGCGAGCGTCCAAGCTCTCTTGGTCCAAACTCATCAAAGGCAACAGCGCGGGAAGTTTTCCCGCCACCACCTACACCTGGACAAGAAGGGCGTGACCTGCAATGACGTCACGCAGACAGTAGCCAATGGGCTACCATGGCACCACGTTCAAATGTGTTACTGCTGTATATAAAGAGCTATCGATCCGCCATTACCTCATGTTTCCCTCTGCCCACGATGCAATAAACCTGAGTTAACCCAGCCCGAGGCTGTGTCCTGTGTCTTGGTTTGCATACACCAAAGTACAATAGTAGGATTGTAGCCTGCATATTTTAGAAGCAGTGCTAATATAGATGGTTAGAATGAAAAAAAGACTATAAGACTATAAGTTTACGTTCTTCCTCTTCTGTAGCTCTTTGCTTTGTGTCTTCCCTCAGAGGCAAATCTTCAGTCTTTACACTGCAACAGGGGGGGGGGGCTGTTTTTGGTTAAGTTAACTAAGTCAAAAGGTTAACTAGGGTTCCTCTTGTACCCAGATTTTAATATTTAGTATTTCTGAACTGAGGTCAAAGTGACTACATTCCTTCACCTTTTTATCAGATAACATTATGTGGATAAGAGTAATTACCCTGAAGAAACAAAATGTACTTTATATAATTGCAGAAATGAAGCCCACTATATTATTGCTTCATAGTCAGATGGACTCCTTCAAGTTAAACTGTACTGCTAAAAAACGAACAGTCACAATAAATCTGAGATTGGGTTAATGTTTTGTTCTGGGTATGAACTGTGTGACTGTCCAGAATTTGCATCACAATTGACAGTGCGGGTGATGGGAATGAGAGTACAACATTATCTACAACATGCAATGGACAAAGCTTTATAAAGTTGTTTTATACTTCTGCTTGATTTATTTTAAAAAATTACATACTTTCACAGAAAGGCTAGCTATCTCACAGTAACAAAAAGTCTTTATAATGACTGAAGGGAACTGACTTTACTGCAATTATATATGAAGAAATTGTTTTCTTGACCTTTTCTCGCCATTATGTTTACTTCAAAGCTGTTGAAATACAACACCATTGCATTTGCCAGTGCTGTTGAAATATGACTGTTTTACTTTTGACTGGTAGAAGTTTTCTAATGTATATAGTTCAGCTTTTAATTTGCTTTAGAATCAGGGCCGGATTTAAGCATTAGGCTACCTAGGCTGCAGCCTATGGGCCCGCACCACAAAGGGGGCCCCGCACCACGTGAAAATGTGGTTTTTGTAGGTTAATTTTTTTTATAAAAAAAATCCTCGGTAGGGCCCACGCCAGATTCAGCCTAGGGGTCCACCGATCCTAAATATGGCACTGTTTAGAATGTTATAATGTTTCCTTGAAGTCCCACATACACCTAAATATGGACAATGGAAAATTTGTTGCAATCATCAATTTTGTATAAAATGTACTGGGCTTATAATAACTTTACAAGTATCTGTTTTCAGTTTTGTTCAGTATCTTTAGAATTTAATTATGTGTACTTATGTGTATATTCTTTCTGGATTGTGTTTCTCTTTCTGTGATCATGTCCAGTCAGTTGATGCTGGGTCATCCTGTGTATTGCAATGAAACAGATTTCATATCTCACAAATAGTTCTTAACTTTTGTCCTGATTCTTTTATAACCTTTTTGGTTGCAAAACTGCAAGAAGCCACTTACCAATTGCTACAAATAAAGTTCAGCTGGGTGTATGAACTGTGAGGTGGAGTTAATTACCTGTAGCTGTTTGCCAAACAACTTCTACCTTTATTATTGACATTGCATGGAGGGGAAGGTAAGGATTTTATGTACAGTACACACTACAGTTATCGTGAATAATGAAGCACTATAGAATGCCACTTCTTATCAGCTGAGTTTTATGTTAGCCAAGTGTCAGTAGAGGCACCAGAAGGGCTGATTCATGGTACAGCAGTAGTATACATTGTGCTTCTTAAACTTTCATAGTAACTATTGGGTTGTGTAAAAGAAAGAGAAGCAAGAAAGAAATAATTTACATTTAGACTTTTTTCTTCACATCATGCCTTTATCTGGGAGAATGAGCAGCTGTTTTCTTATGGTCAAGGAGAAGTACATGGAAAGCAGTCTGCACTTGACCATGGTCAAGAAATACTTCTGAGGAACTACCGAGCCAATGAAACCAATGGGCCATGCTGTGTGAGACTGATGAGAAATAATAGCCAAATATGTGAAGAACAAAAGTTTGGGAGTTTGAGATAAATATGGCTGTTGATAATGTTTGGAAAGACAGAGCAGCTGTTCAGGACTTAGTTGTCTGAAGCTGAACCACAAACAATACGTGTTTATAATTCTCCTCTCCCCATTCTCCATTAACCAGCGGACTAGTAGGGATCAATATGTTAAGGATTACTACCAAAGATAGAACTGAATAAATCAAATGTCTTGGTGACACCTTCAAGACTTACAGATATGGTTCAGTATAAGACTATAACTACATTGGCAAACCAAATCGGAGAGATTCAGCTTTGCTGTAGCTTGATTCACAGCCTGTTTTGCATTTCTGTTTGGATTAAATCAGGGGTTCTCCATGTTTTTCAGCCGTGGGCTTGACCACGCACCCTCAGACAGCTGAGTGGGCCAGACTGTTGCCGTAAAACACATCCGCAGCTGTTGTAAACATGTTTATGATGGCCGTGGATTCATTTAGGGTTGTTGTAAATGAGCCCACGACTGATTCCAGTTGCGGCGGCTGTGGCAGCAGCTGGAGTGAGGTCAGGGGCCAGGTTATTTGACACCACAAGACTGATCCAGCCCAAGGGTTGTAGGTTGCGAACCCCTGGATTAGATGATCAAACAAGTTATCAAATGATAAGGAAAGCGGTATATAAATTTAAAAATAAATAAAAAAATAAATAAAAATTATCCTACAAAGACTCACGATTGTTTCTGTACCAGTAACCACACTGGCCCCTCAGTCTGATCCAGTTTGATCTGTGTCACTACCTGCAGCCCCCTTTGTTTTTTACTGTCTTCTACCAATCCCCCATTCTCCTTTTATTATTCATTGTAAAACCAGTGAGCTGTTTAAAAATACTAGGGATAAGGGATAGTTTTCCAAATTCCTGCACAAATACCTCTCTCTCTCTCTCTCTCTCTATCTATTTGTTGGAGCCATTGCTATTTTATATTTATTTTTATCTCCTTTTTTTCATCAGTGTACAGGTGATCTAGTTCTAAACTAGTATATCAATGTAGTGATAATGTATTCTAGTACTCAATTTGGAGTTTTTTAACAAAAAAAATTGGGTAACTAAGAAGAAAGTTCATAGGGGTGGGTGTTCCTGCTGCCTAACATCACACCCATAGTCTCCCTGGAAAAGGAAAAAAACTAATCACACAGGGAAAAGTCTATTTGAATAATTCCAACTTTAAAAAAAGGTAGAAGCTCCAAGCAAAAGGAAAGGAAAAAAATTAGCGTTGGGAGCAAAAAGGTACAGATTGATTTGAATTTGCCTTTACATCATGTCATCAGTTAAAGAAATGGCAATTCATCCTTTTTTACACATACAGACAATACCACAAAATTTGAATGTGTAATTGCACCTTAAGTCCTGAAACAGAATGACAAAAATTCCACTTTGAAAACTGGATTAATTGCTATGTCAAGTTGCAGATGATACAGTCTTGTTGTGGGAAGTAACCAGCTTGTTTTGCCCAAGGAATCTCCCCACCCGTGATAACTTGGTGACAATGAAGCCATTATATTATTAAAAGCAGTGCCAGGACCTTGGCCGTTTTGTGATGTCTGTATTTGTATGTGTTTTTAAAGACAGTTATAATGGAAGAAAATCATCTGAGCGAGTCATACTCAGGCTTTGACTAGTCATGGAAAGTACAGAACTTCCCGGTACGCTTCTTTTTTCTGGAGTCTAGCATTTGAATACAAATTCTCATTTAGTGAAAACTTTCATTAATTTTGCTTGGGGAAGAATTAGGTGTATGTCAATTCTCCCCCACTGCCCTTCGCATCTCTCTGATTTCTTCACCTTTCTTACCGATAGTATCATTAAAAAACCATCAAAAGTACATCATGAGTGCAATTATTCTGCTAAATTCATTCATTCATAAGGGCTTTTAGAAAAGCTTATTAATTTGGATGTGGGAGGTGATTATTCAGAGAAGTCATCCAGTCTGATGTAATACCTTTGCTTGGAAGGAGTTGTCTTTTTTTTTTGGCCTGACATAGAATATGTCTATTCTGTGCCAATAGTGGCTAATATTTGTTTTTAACTAATGTGTCTCATATTCAGAACTTGGAAAAGTTACTCTTGGGAACAATATTCCACTCGGTCATTACACTAATGGAAGAAGCCTGTCAGAAAATCACAGAGTTGACATAGAGGAGGTGGGGCTCTTCTTTTCTACGCAGACCTTGTGTAACCCCAGTGTCTGTCCAGAGGTGGGGAAACCATCCAGAGCAGAGTTTTCAGTTTCATAAACAGCTGAAGAGTGAGGAAGAGAAAGAAGACATTCTGCTGCAAGAGAGAGGGGAATTGCAAGTGGAAGAAATCCAACAGCTTTCTTCCTTCATTGAATAAAATATAATAGGATCTGAGTCTTGAATTACAGTTCCAAAACCCGTTCACCCAGTTTTCAATTTCATCATAGCCATGATGTAAGAGAAGAGTGGAGGACGTAGCACACGAGCCTAAGGGTTTTTGTTACTTGTATATGAAAATAAACCAGGGGTGAAGCACCTTTGGACTACCAGAAATTTTGGACTATAGCTTCCATAATCTCTGAACATATGTTCCCCATGGAAATTGGGAACATCTGAAGGACCCAAGTCTGTGTTGGGATAATAGCAGTGGGTATGGGCTTTATGGCCTAATTTTATTGTTCTGCTTTGGAAACATCACAAGAAGGCCAGATTTGCTGGAAAAGACAAAAATGCTGGGAAAAGTTGAACATTTTGAAGGTCTCTCATTCATAGGGTCACTATAAATTAGAAGAGACTTGATGGTACATAACAACAACAACAACAACAACAGTTCTGGCTGCAGAGGTTGGGAGTTTGGTTCCTTGCTGTGCATCCTTGAAGAGTCAATCTGAGTGGGCTTGGGCAAGTTGCATGTCCTAGGATGTCCACAGAAGAAGGGAATGGTAAACCACTTCTGAGTACTGTACCTTCTACCTAGAAAATCTTGAAAAAGATTGCATAAGTCGGAGTTGACTTGATGGCACATTATTATTGATAATTCCCTAAGGGAGTTACAATGAAACTGAGCAGTATCAATGCTGAAGGGTGATTTCTTTTTTTAAGGAAAGGTAAATTTAAAATTGTACATACTTTTGTTACACTTCCTCCTTCCTTGAATGTAGCATAATCTAATGTGTTCGTTGGTCTCTCAGGCTAGCAGGGCCTTGCTGGAATTAGTCCAATTTATTTGTAATAGCTCCCTTGTCTCAAACAAAGTATCTTTTCAGTTTTTCTACACAAATTGCATCAGCTTACAGAGGTGATTTTAAAAATTGTCTTAAAATGGAGGGGAAATGGATTTAGCAGAATGTATTATTAGATTGTTCTTCCTTAAAAGCCCTGTTTGATGATTTTTTCTTGCAGGCTTCAGAAAGTTATTTATATACTGCAGTTATTTATATTTCATATATTGAAATCTGGTAGAATGAGATAATTAAATAAAATAACTTCTTGCAAAACTCCCTTTGGAAATTTACAGTCCAAATAATGTACTTACTTCCTTTTATGATACTAGAAGGACAAAAAATACTTTATTGTCCTAGCCTGGGGAAAAAATATAACCCCCTTCATTAAATTGCTGACTTAGCAGCAGGCTAATTCCAGAAATACATATTTATGGAGTTTTTGATGTGTTTCTTGTGTGTGCATATTATTTAAAATATGGGTCATTAAGTATGAACAATATTTTTCGTGAGCATAGAACAATTAAATTTAAGCATCTAAAAATCCTAATCAGTTTGTTTTTGATGGTACTTTCTTGCACTGATAAGCAGCTTTGCTAGTTCAATGGATAAAAAGAGCTAAATGCATTGACATGAATTTCATTTGTTATATTTTGCCTAAATTATCAAATGAAAGGTGACTTTCTTTGTAGGTTGTTCAGCCAGCAGTTGAGAAGGAAAATATCTGTCAGTTTCAGCAGAGCTGTTGGCATTTCAGTCTGTCTGTCTGAGCTGAATTGATTGCTTGTTTGCAGTAACTAGGATGTCTCTGTAGGTCTCCTTAAAAACCTTCTGTGTGACATATGTGGTTGAGAGGAAAGACTCAAGTAGCAGTGCCAAAGCTAACAAGAATAAAGAGGAAAGTTTGTTCTGGAAGGCAGAGAACTGGTTTTCACTCAGCCTTCTTGGAGAACAGGGAATACAGAATTCAGTCCCTGCAACACTGCTGAGTAAACCTAGCTGAGGCCACTGAATCAATGAGTGTTTATACAAGGCGTTCTGGACCTCCATGTTAGCCTGTTCATCCCTAGAGCTTTGGCATTGCATAGGTGAAGATACAACATTGAACATAGTCATGCCACTTTCACAATACAGGCTATCACCAATTTACTGTAGTAAAGAGTGAGTATACATTGGAGAGTTCTTACGAGAACATCTTGTCCCGTGTTCTGTTCTAGCGTAGAATGTCTTGTATTTAATAAATATGCTGTGTAGATCATTTCATCATTTATCTGAAAACCAAGCAACACTTGTTTTGATGCAGAGCTGACTAGGCGGGGCCTTATATGTTTGACACTAAGCTGACTAGTCTTCATTTTTTCAGGTCAGTCATTCGCTGCTCACAGTCTCTTTTTTCGATCGTACAGTAATACCTCGGATAACGTTTGCATCAGATAACGCTAAAACTGCATAATGTTAAGCAATCGGGGGGGGGGGGGAATTGCATCGCATAACATTAAAATCCTATGGGATGCATTGGATAACGTTCGCTAAAGCCTGTGCCAGTTACAGTGTATCTCTATGAAGTTTTAACATTATGCGATTCATCCCATAGGATTTTAACGTTATCCGCTGCATGCATCGGATAACGTTAAAATCGGATAACACTAAGACTTGTGGAACCAAGTTTTAGCGTTATCCAGAGTTTTACTGTACTGAAAAAGAGCAGAGACCGGCATTCTTTATTTTAGACTCCCCCAACTGGCACCCTTTGGACGTTTTGAATACAATTAGTTTTAGGCATAATGGCCAGTGATGAGGGGAAATGGGAGATACGGTGTGAAAATCTGTAAGGTGGTAAAGCAGAGAGGGCTAATCTATGTGGTATTCCTACACTTTAGCACAAGGGTTCCCAACCTTTCTACGCCGTGGGCCTGACCATGCCCCCCAGACAGCTGAATGGGCCAGACCTTGCCCCCTGGTGTTTACGACAGCCGTGGGTGCATTTACAACTAATGTAACTGAATTTATGCATGCGTGGGTGTATTTTACGGCTGTCGTAAGTGCATCCGCTTCCATTTCCGGGTGCGGTAGCTGTGCTGGGCCAGATGGAATGGCATTGCGGGCCAGGGCCAGCCCATGGGCTGTAGGTTGGGAACCCCTGCTCTAGCACCATCATTTTGGAATTAAATCCTTGTGTAATAAAGTGCATTCTGTAACTTGTGATAGACACAGCGTGTTGGATATTTATTTGGAGATTTCTGTTGTTAAAATATGACAGGTTTCCAAAGTCTCTGCAGCCTCAGCTGCTTTATACTCTTCCTATCCAGCAGCATTGCAGTTAAAAACCCTGGAAATTAGTAGGCAGTAACTTGAATACTTCCTGGCACTTCAGCTATAGCAGTTGTTAGTTCAAGCATTTTCATCTGGAATGCAGATGTGCCATACCAAATCAACCCCTCTTCTTCTCTTCAGTCTGCCTCTGAAAGACTATAGTGCATTCTGCTGCCTGCTAGCATTCATGCTTCTCTGTCAGGATGTTGTCTTGTGATGGCATGGATAAGATGTGTGACAGTTTAAATTATATGAGAAAGGTAGATAATTTTTGTTTGGTTTGTGTTTGTTTCATCAGTGGAAGCATTATTCTTGGGGGTTCATAAGTTAAAACATAAAACCCCATATAAGATACATTCCACAATTCATACCAATGGTTAAGAATTAAAAAAGGAAACATGTGTCAAATAATACAGTATATTAACATTAAGAGCATCTGGGAGAATCAATTGTTGAAGGCAGTTTTGACTAGTTCATCCTCCAAAAGTTTCCTAACAATGAAGTGGGAGGGAGCCTGGTATATTTCCTAGGTTATTTGTTCCAGAGATTGGGGGGCACCACTTAGAAGGCCTGATTCCTTGTTGTCACCTTTTTGGTCTCCCTTGGTGTGGCCACTTTGAGCAGCATGGATTAGGATATTATGAAAAGGATAAATTCTTTATAAAAGAGACGTTCTAACGAGTATTAGGGCCCTTAACTATTAAGAGCTTTAGAGTTCATAACTAGCACCTTGATTTGAGCACAGATGCTAACAGATGTCCTCCATTATCATCCTCAACCTTCTCAGCTCTGCCCATTGCATCTACAATACCATCTAGCCATCTCATTTTTGGCCGCCCCCTTCTTCTTTGCCCTCCACTTTTTCCAGCATCAAGGCTTTCTCAAGTGAATCCTCTCTTCTCATTTGATGTCCTAAGTACTTTAGTTTCATCTTTACTATTTGACCTTCTAAGGAGCAGTCAGGGTTGATTTCTTCTAAGATTGACCTATTCATTCTCCTCGCTGTCTAGGGGACTCTCAAAACTCTCCTCCAACACCACATTTCAAAGGCATCTATTCTTCTGTGCTCAGCTTTCCTAATGGTCCAGCTCTCACAACCATACATTACCACCGGGAATACCATTGCTTTGACTATGCGAATTTTTGTTTGTAATGTGATGTCTCTATTTTTTACTACCGGTACCTGTATGTTCCCCAGGTTTCTCATTGCTTGTCTCGTAAGAATCAGTTGCATTTTAATTTCATGGCTGCAATCACCACCTGCAGTTATCTTGGATCCTAAGAAAGTAAATCTGTCATTGCTTCTACTTCTTCCCCATCTATTTTCCAGGGACTGATAGGGCCTGTTACCGTTATCTTGGTTTTCTTGATGTTGAGTCTCAAGCCAGTTTTTGCACTCTCTTCTTTCAACTTAAGCAGGATTTTCTTTAGGTCTTCCTCACTTTCTGCCATTAGGGTAGTATCATCTGCATATCTCAAATTGTTGATGTTTCTCCCAGCAATTTTGATCCGAACTTGTGATTTGTCCAACCCTGCATTGCATATTATATGCTCTGTGTATAAGTTGAATAAGCAGGGTGACAAAATGCAGCCTTGTCTTACTCCTTTTCCTATTCCAAACGACTCCGTCATTCCGTATTCTGTCCTAACTGTTGCTTCTTGATTCATGTACAGATTTCTCATGAGGCATACTGTATAAGGTGTTCTGGTATTCCCATCTCTTTAATTATTTGGCACATTTTGTTGTGGTCCACACAGTCAAAGGCCTTGGTGTAGTCAATGAAACAGAAGTAGACTTGTTTCTGATATTCCTTTGTTTTCTCCATGATCCAACGTATGTTGGCAATGCGGTCTCTAGTTCCTCAGCCTCTTCGGAACCCAGCCTGCACTTCTGGTAATTCTCTCTCCACATGTTGTTGAAGTCTATCCTGCATTATCTTGAGCATAACCTGCTAGCATGTGGGATGACTGCAATTGTTCAATAATTTGAACATTCCTTGGCATTACCCTTTTTTGGGATTGGAACATACGCTGTATACCTGTACTGATCTTTTCCAATCCTGTGGCCATTGTTGTGTTTTCCAAGTCTGCTGGCATATAGAATGCAATAATTTGATTCCATCATCTTTTAGGGCTTTGAAAAATTCAGCTGGGATACCATCATCTCCACTGGCTTTATTGTTTGCAGTACTTTTTAGGGCCTTTCTGACTTCACTCTCTAGGATGTCTGGCTCAAGTTCAAGGTCCTTTTTGTAGAGTTCCTCTGTGTACTATTGCCATCTTTTCTTAATTTCTCCTACATCAGCTAACTCCTTGCCATTTTTGTCCCTTATCATGGTCATTTTTGCTTTAAAAGTTCACTTGATTTCTCCAATTTTAAAAAAAGATCTCTAGTCCTACCCCTTATGTTGTTTTCCTCTATATATTTTTGCACTGTTCATTTAGGTAGGTTTCTTTATCTCTCCTTGCTTTTTTTTGAAATTCTGTATTCAATTGATTTAATTTTTTCCTTTCTCCTTTGCCTTTTGCGTACCTTTTTTCCTCTGCTATTTTAAGAGCCTCATCAGACAACCACTTTGCTTTCTTACACTTCTTTTCTTTTTGTATGGTTTTCCTTGCTGCCTCCTGTATGATGTCCCGCACCTCTGTCCATAATTCTTCTGGCACTCTGTCTATCAAGTCTAAGCCATTAAATCTGTTCCACATCGCCACCATGTATTCCTTAGGGATGTTGTCTAGATCATACCTGTCAGGCCTAATTGTTTTCCCTATTTTCTTTAGTCTCAGCCTGAATTTTGCAATCAGTAGATTATGATCTGAGCCACAGTCTGCTCCAAGTCTCGTTTTTGCTGACTGTATGGAGGTTCTCCATCTTTGGCTACAGAATATGCAACCAATCTGGTTTCGATGTTGGCCATCTGGTGTAAAATCTCCTCTTGTGTTGCTGGAAAAGGGTGTTTGCTGTGACGAGTGCATTCTCTTGGCAGAACTCTATTAGCCTTTGCCCTGCTTCATTCTGTGTTTTAAGACCAAACTTGTTAATTTTTGATTTCCTACTTTGGCATTCCAATCTCCTATAATAATGTGGATATCATTTCTTGGTGTCTGTTCTTTGAGGTGTTGTAGGTCCTCATAGAACTGTTCAACTGTGGCTTCATCTGCACCAGTGGTTGGTGCGTATATTTGGATTACAGTGATATTGAAAGGTTTGCCTTGAATTCTGACTGAAATCATTCTGTCATTTCAAAGATTATATCTCATTACTGCTTTACATTTTTTGACAATTAAGGCTACTCTATTTCTTCTGAGCATACCTGTCAACCCGCGGCTCCGGAAAAACGGGACCTGCGCACATCGCTTGTGCGCAGGTCGCGTTCCACGCATGCGTGGAAAGGTTCTACCCCTTCCACGCATGCGCGGAAGCGCTACTCCGCTTGTGCAGCCCTTACGCAAGCGACGTAATGCTTTCGCGCATGTGTAGAAGGGGTAAAACCCTTCCGCGTATGCGCAGAAAGCGTTTCCCCCGCTGCCAAATTACGGGGTTTTGGCAGCGGGGGCCAGGTTATGACGTCAATCGACGTCAATTTACGGGGTAATCCCGGCCAAATCGGGAAGGTTGACAGGTATACTTCTGAGATTTTCTTGTACACAGTAGTAGATATGATGGTTTCCAGAGCTGAATTCGCCCATCCCTGTCCATTTTAACTCACTGATTCCCAAGATGTCAATGCTTATTCTTTCCATTTCCCTTTTTACCACTTCCAACTTTCCTTGATTCATAGAACTGACATTCCATGTCCCTATACAGTATTGCTCCTTACAACACCGTATTTCTCTCCCCCCCCTGTCCTATCCACCCCCCTCTTCCGACCTGGTGGGCTAAGCATCTTGTTTCATCTATTTTGCCCCTTTGTTTTGCCTTTTGTTCTTGTCCATAGAGTTCTCTTGGCACACTTCCTGACGTGGTTTGCCAGTTTCTACATCAGTATTTTACTCTCATATATATTATCACAATTTAACCCAAAGTAACAGACTAAAATTAAGTTGATTAATGCTGGATATATGAAATAAGAAGTTATATATGTAGTCAAAAGTTTAAAAAGTATCTCATTAGTCATCAACCTTGGTATGAAAAGGAAAGTTCACTATAGCAAGTCAACTACAGAAATGCAATTGCTTTATCAAATGCATGTAGCTATGAGTTTTTGGTGAGAACATCCATCGTGGTGACTCCTTCCCTCCTCCTGGCTCCAGCCGCTGGTTAGGCCTGGAGGCCCCCGTTGGTGTCCTCTGCCGCCCACCCGGCTGCGGTGACTGGGTAGGCACACAGAAAAGTGTGCCATGCCTTATCAAATGCATGTATCAAGAAGTCTGTGACAAAACAACAGAAGTCTGTTGTGGCTGTCTCCTCCATCCTCCTTGGACTGGCAGGGCCTTGGTTGCTGCCTCCTTCCCTCTCTGGCCACAGGTGGTTGCATGGGGGTTGGGTGAGGTCCCAGGATGTTTCACTCACCTCCCCCTGGGCCTCTGCGTTGGTTTAGTGTATGGGACCAAAGACACCAGGACAGCCGAAGAGCTGGCTTAACACAACTTTATTACATGCTGGTCAGAGGGAACATGAGGTAATGGCGGACAAACAGCTCAATATATACAGTGGCTATACATTTGAATGTGGCTCCTTGATAGCCTATTGGCTACAGGCTGCGTGACGTCATTGCAGGTCACGCCCTTCTTGTCCAGGTGAAGGTAGTGGCGGGAATCTTCCCGCACTGCTGTTCTAGCTGAGTCTTGGACCAATGAGCTTGGACGCTCGCTATTGCCACCTAGTGGTCACTAGCTCGCGTCCTATTAAGGTTACAGTGATGCAGCTGGAGGTTACAATGTTACACATAGAAAAGGTTACATTGGATACACATGGATAGGTACATTGTTTAAAGGCACAGGCTTTAGGACACAACACCCCTCCCCCCTAGGATGAGACGAAGTCTCTTAGCCAAGATGGTTTATTGCACTCGCGTTTGGGCCGCGATGTGGGTTGGCCCACCCGGGGGCCGCTCCCGCTTCCTTGTTCCCTGGACCCTTGTCCTGTAATGGGAGAGGGAGACTTGTTAGCGGCTTGCTGCGGTTTTGCAGCTTTGGGGGAAAGGGTAGATTCCGTTGTGGTTGAACCGGGGGCACCAGGGGCTAACGTAAAACCCCTCTTCTCGCTTGGACGGGTGGGGGACCACTCCGAACCCCCCCCCCCGGTTCTGAAAATCAAAATCAAACTCTGTTGGGGGATCCCGCGGGATATCTACGAGGACAAATTCCTTCTCCTCCCCCCTTGGTGGGGACTCTCGACCCCCCTCTCCTCCCCCTTGGGCTAAACGGGTGGGGGAGAACCCTAACGCTGAATTTGTATCCGTGTTTCCGGCGCCCTGATTCCCTGGGACCCGGCTCCGGAGCTGGTCCGCGTGCCGCCGCCAGAGTAGACCTGTGTTGGTCTCCACGCAGTACGATACGGGACCGGTCTGTTCCACGACCACCCCCGGCACCCAGGCTGGCCCCACGCTGGCGTAGTTCCTGCAATGTACCGGGGCACCCACGCTGAAACTCTTGGTGGCTTCTACCCCTATGTTCCTCCCCTTGTCCTCAACTCTCGTGGGATCTAGTCTAGTGAGTATGGTGGTCAGCTTCCTGCGCATTAAAAGCTCTTCAGGGGAGTAGCCTGACGCTAACGGGGTCACCCTGTACCCTAGCAGAAACTGACACACTTGCAGGTTGAGGTCCCCGGGGCCCATGCGCCGCAGCACGTCCTTCGTGGTGCGTACGAGACGCTCCACTTGGCCATTGGTGGCCGGATGGAAGGGGGCGGAGGTGATGTGCCGGATGGCTTTAATCTCTGTGAATGCCCTGAACTCAGTGGACGTGAAGCAACTAGCGTTATTGCTAATTAGAGTGTCGGGTATTCCGAACATGGAAAAAATTCTCCGCAAATGCTTAATTGTCGCGGCCGAGGAGGTGCTCGTGACTGGGATGACCTCCAACCACTTGGAGAAAGCGTCCACCACAAGGAGAAACAGGGTTCCTCGGAACGGGCCCGCGAAATCTATGTGCACCCGGGACCACGGCCCCTTAGCCGCATCCCATTCCCTATGGGGAAGGCGGGCCTCCTCCGGTCTGGAGCATTGGCAGCTCTTGCAAGTGCCGACCATGTGCTCGATGTCGGCGTCTAACTGGGGCCACCAGAAGTAACTCCGGGCCAGCGCTTTGGAGCGCACAATTCCGGGGTGGCTGACGTGCAGCAGTTTAAGCACCCGCGGTCGAAGGGATGTGGGGACCACCACCCGCTGCCCCCACAAGAGGCACCCCCTCTCTAGGGACAGTTCCAGCTTCTTCCTAAAAAACGGGGCGAATTCCTCTGCTGGGGAAGACGCCGGCCACACCTTCTGTACCCAGGAGCAAACCGCCGCCAACGTCTTGTCCTTCCTTGTCCCTGTGGCAATGTCGGCAGGCACTACGGGGGGCGAATCCAGCACCTCTATCATGAGAACCTGATGGTCTCGCTCCCCCTTGCTCACCTGGCTGGGCGTCAGGGGGAGGGGGGACCTTGATAGAGCGTCCGCATGGCTGATCTCCTTCCCGGGCCGGTACACCAACGCGTGCTGGTAGGCGTTGAGAAAAATGGCCCACCTAAGCATTCTCGGGGACAGGATCTGTGGCGTGGGCTTATCTGCGGTAAAAATGCCTAGCAGGGGCTTGTGGTCAGTCACGATGGTGAAGGGGCGGCCATACAGAAAATCGTGAAATTTTTTGGTCCCCGCAACTATCGCCAGCGCCTCCCTGTCTGTCTGGGCGTAGTTTCTCTCCGCTTGGGACAGGGACCTGGAGTAAAACACTATTGGGGCCTCCCTCCCGTTTTCCAACACGTGGCATAACACTGCCCCCACCCCCACCGGGGATGAATCACAGATCAGTACCACCGGCCGTTTGGGGTCGAAATGGGTCAGAATGGCGTCAGACGCCAGGAGTTGTTTCAGTTCTGTGAATGCCCTCTCCTGGTCATCGCCCCACATCCATGCTGCGTCTTTCTTGAGCAACTTGTGAAGCGGCTCAGCCACCGCCGCCTTCCGTGGAAGGAAGGAGTGGTAGAAATTTAGGAGCCCTAGGAACGACTGCAACTCGGGCTTGGATGTGGGGCGAGGGGCTTTCTTGATGGCGGCCACCTTGGATTTGGACGGTTTGATCCCCTCGGGTGTTACTCGGAACCCTAAGAACTCAACCTCCTTCGCGAAGAAGACGCATTTGTCTTTTCGCAACCTCAACCCCGCTCGTTCGAACGCCGCCAGGACCTTGTTTAGCCTTTTAGCCAACTCAACCTCACTCCCCCCCCCGTTATCAATACGTCATCAAAATATGGTAAAACGCCGTCCAGCCCTTTGAGGAGGCGTTCCACGAGCGACTGGAAAATTCCAGGCGCCGAGTTCACACCGAATTGGAGGCGCGTCACCTGGAACGCCCCCTTATGCGTGATTATGGTCTGTGCAGCAGCTGCGGCAGGGGTTACCATTAGTTGCTGATAGGCCTGTGCCAGGTCGAGCTTAGCGAAACACTTTCCCCCATGTAACCTGGCTAGCAAATGGCTGACCACCGGCACCGGGTACACATTAGGGCGGATTGCCTTATTAATGGTGCACTTATAATCGGCGCAAATGCGCACCTCCCCATTGGCCTTCAATGCTGTGACAATTGGAGTTTCCCACTCCGTGGAATCAACAGGAACAAGAATCCCCTGGCCCACTAATTTGTCCAGTTCCGCCTCTATTTTGTCCTTGAGTGCAAAAGGCACCCTGCGCGGTTTAAGTCTGATTGGGCGGACCTCCGGGTCCAGGTCGAACGTCACTGGGGGTCCATTGAATTTCCCAAGTCCCTTCTTGAAGACTTCGGGGTGCGCGTCGCACACCTCCTGTATCGGGTCAGACCCCACGGCGTGCACCCCCCCCCAATGAACAGACCCAGGGGCTGAAACCATTGAGTCCCGAGGAGGCTGCAATTACCTCCCTTAAGGACGACTAGGGGGAGTTCCGCGGCGTGCCGCTTGTACTGAACCTGGAAATTCCCAACCCCCCAACACCGGGATACTGTTCCCTTGCACGTCCCGAAGCGTGGACCTCAACGCTTTGAGCTTGGGCCGTACGCGGGGGGCGATTCTCAAAAACTCCCTCTGGGAAATAATGGAGTAAGAGGAGCCAGAGTCAATCTCCATCCTAACAGGGGCCCCTTGCACCAGTACCTCAACAAAGTAACGGGGGTGTCCCATGGACACGCTGAAAACCGGGGCGTCGTCGTCGCTGTCGTCGGAGATGCGGCCCACGCCGTCCGGCTTCCTCGTGGGCCGGGCGCCATCCTTCGGTCTTGTCGAGCGGTCTGGTCTCGCTGAGCGGTCGGGTGAGCTTCTCCGGTCCTTGCGCCGTTGTCTGCAGACTTTGGCGATGTGCCCGCGGCGGCCGCAGTTGTGGCACTCGGCTTTTCTGAACGGGCACTTCGCGCGGTCGTGAGCCGCCCCGCAGCCGTCGCAGCGCCGGCCCTCCTTCCGGACCGTCCGGACGTCCTCGTCGTCGCTGCTTTCGGCGGACGATTTCGAAATTCGCCGGGCCGCGTGCACCGAACCCTCTGTTTTGTTGGCCTTCGGCCGCCAGTCCTGGAGCTCCTGCACCCCGGCCTTCGTGGCTTCCGCGGCGTGTGCCGCCTTCAGGACCTCCTGCAACATGGGGGGCGGCTCCTGATTCATTAGCGTGCGCTGAATCTCGGCGTCCTTCAGGCCGCATAGCACGCAGTCCCTGAGGGTGACTTCCAAGTTCTCCCATTTGCATGGGCCGGCAGCCAGACGCAGGGCCGCTACGAAAGCGGCGACCGACTCATCAGGCGCTTGGACTCGCCTCCAAAACGCGCTCCGAGCGGGAAACATCGCTACCGAGGGCCGGAAATGGTCTCGCAACACCATCAGGAGCTCTTCTGCCTTGAATTCAGCCGCCTTTTTGGGTGTGATGAGGTCAATCAAGACCCTCTTGCCGTCGTGCCCGAGCATTCTGGTAAGGATGGCTCTTTTCTTCGCCTCGTCCTTAACCTCGAACTCCACCAGCGCGCCTTGGAAGTCCATTTCGAAGAGTTCCCAATCTTGCGGTTTCTGGATGTCGAAACCGGCGTATGTCTTGGTCCCGTGGGCAGCCATGATCCCATCCTCGTCGCCAATTTAGTGTATGGGACCAAAGACACCAGGACAGCTGAAGAGCTGGCTTAACACAACTTTATTACATGCTGGTCAGAGGGAACATGAGGTAATGGCGGACGAACAGCTCAATATATACAGTGGCTATACATTTGAATGTGGCTCCTTGATAGCCTATTGGCTACAGGCTGCGTGACGTCATTGCAGGTCACGCCCTTCTTGTCCAGGTGAAGGTAGTGGCGGGAATCTTCCCGCGCTGCTGTTCTAGGTGAGTCTTGGACCAATGAGCTTGGACGCTCGCTATTGCCACCTAGTGGTCACTAGCTCGCGTCCTATTAAGGTTACAGTGATTCAGCTGGAGGTTACAATGTTACACATAGAAAAGGTTACATTGGATACACATGGATAGGTACATTGTTTAAAGGCACAGGCTTTAGGACACAACAGTTGGAGACTGGGCAATTGGTGCCTTGGTCATCAGTATACTAGTGGCAGCAAATCTCAAATCTCCATATGACCTCTCCCAGTGGGTTCATACAGATGTTAAAAGGCATTGGGGAGATGGTCAAGAGGTGCATCCCCAAGCTGTACCACCATAGAACTGGGCCCTTGATTCCTAAATTGAAAGTCCTTCTCAGATGGATAGTGTAGTCAACAGAAAAATCCAGGAGGAGCGACAGCGTGATACCCTCCTGCCTCTTTTAGGAGATTGTCTTGCAGGGTAATTTATGCTATTTCAGTACCTAATCCCCAACTGAAATGGTTCCTGACTATCCATTTTCTCCAGAATACCTGCACTGATAAATAGAAGCTTTCCGGGAAAGCAGTTCTAGTGAATCTTAACCTAATATTTGTAAATCTTTTAAATACTGTATATATATTAAAAAAATCAACGTTCTGGACTACTGTATTATGGAGTAAGGCAGTATTTCTTTGTGAACAATTAAATTTTGTTTAACACCATCCGGTTCTGAAAATATGTTAAAAGGAGCAGAAAGTGTCTTTCTTTATCTTTTCCAACCTCAACCAGACAGGCATCCGCTGTATGTTTTGGACCCTAACAAGCCCTGTCGCATACTTCAGAGTGCAAACATTTCAAATTTTTCAGACTTCATCGGAATACCAGGATATTTCTTTTGAGAAATGGCTAACAAGTGTGGATTCACACCACACAAAGGTCACAAGAGGGCTTGTCTCTTTAAGAATACTTCAGCTAATCAAGAACAAAGGATACATAAAAAGGGACCTTGGGTTCATTCTGGAATTTCTAGCAAGCTGAAAAATTCCTGCCCTAAACAGAGTCAAATACAGTGGTGGGCATCAGCAGGTTCCCAGCAGTTCGCCAGAACCGGTAGCAGAAATTCTGGCTGGCCTTGCCCATCCAAGTTTTGAAATAAAGTAGTCCTAATTCAGGTGCAACGCAGGACTTCTGCCCTGGCCACACCCACCATACCATGCCCACAGTGTGGTAGTAAAAAAATTTGGAGCCCACCACTGGTTAAATATAATAATCTCCAACATCTTTGTAGACAAGCTTCATAGGGAAGTTTGCATAGATTGGAGATGTATTTAAGTTGATCTTTAAAATATTTTGATAATTGAAGAAGTGAATGGCAAAAGAGGGAGAGCTGCAAATATTCAAATATTTTCTTACAGTTTGACTTAGGAGAACTAGGGAGTGGACTTATTTTTGTGAGAATACAAATATTTACTTACCTTCCAAGAGACCTATAAGAATTATTAAGACTGTGTGCATAAAGCAATTTGCACAGTTATAGTCTTATAATTCTATGTATATTTATTCTGGAATAAGTACCTTATGTTCAACGAAGCATGTTCCCTAGTTGTTATGTATGTTAACTGTGCTTTCTGACAGGAGAGGAATGTATCTTTTCTCATGTATCTATTCTTATGCAAATAAGTGGATCGAAAAATGTGCACACTCTGTTAGCCAATGGGCTTGTTGTATTATTGTTACTGTTTATAGTGTATATAAGTCCGAGTTTTGCCCCATCCAAACTGTGTTCAAACCCCACTAATAAAGAGCTGAATTTCACTACTTCATTCGTCTGCTTCTTCATTCCTTGAACACTAAACTAGTTAAGTAAATATTACATCCTTTCGGGGAGTATAGGTATGAAGCCTTGTGTTGAAGCAATAACTTGGTGTGACAAGAATTGGCAAGTAGAAATTCCACACATGGTGAATGAACAGACTGATAGAGAAAGAATTCAGAGCTCTGTTTTAACTGTGCACTCGTGTAGAACCAAGTAAGCAATCAGAAGAAGGAAGAAATCCTTCACATATTTTGGATAACAACTGTCTGTATAATAGGCCCTATTTTTTTAAAAAAATGGTGTGTTAATCGCTTTGATTTCTGTGATACCTGTGGTGCAAATTTGCCACCTCCATTCACTAATAGTGAATGAATGGAGGCTGTTTCACAAAGGTAGATAGGTAGTTTCACTTTTTTGATGATGAGTAGTGGTAGTGAGGACTGTGGTGGCTTAGTGGTTAAGACAGCGAACTTCACAACCGGAAGGTCAGCAGGTCGAGACCCAAGTACTGCACGACGGAGTGAGCTCCCGTCTCTGCCCCAGCTCCTGCTAACCTAGCAGTTAAAAAGCAAGAAATTGCAAGTGGATAAATAGGGATCACTTCGGTGGGAAGGTAAAGAGCATTCTGTGCACTCCGGTGTCTAGTCATGCCCATGGAAACATCTGCAAAAGCAAACACCACTGGCTCTTCGGCTTTGAAACAGAGATGATCACTGAACCCTAGAGTTGGATACGACTGGCATTCAAGCAAGGGAAACCGTTACGTTTAGAAGCCCTCTCCTTTGATGACAGAAACTGATCTTTCTCACCCCATCCCCTGCCACAGTCAACCTTAAAGCCATTATGAGTGAAGTAAGGATACTAGCTGCCTTGGATCAACTCTTGTGCCAAGTTTGTAATAGGAATGTCAAATAATCTGAGCCTATTGTGCTTCATTATCATCATTATTCACTTTTTTTATTTAATTATGATAACAGTTATCTCTTTTACCCATTTCATATCTCTCTGCACATAACTTCCTCATATCAGGAAACAAATGTCATCCAGTTCACATGGCCCCTAGAACTTATCTCACATCTTGATCAGAGCTCAAATCAAATTGTTTTGCATTGCTGGCAAGGAACAGTTACTATACAAAAAGAAAAAAGTACATAGGGACTATTTTCTCAGTCTCACCAAACTAGAACCAAGAGAAATAAAAGACACCATTTCTTCATAGTAAAACTATGGAATTTGGGGTCACCGCCATGTTGCTCTGCCTGCTCATACGAATGGCTTTAAAACAGGGCTTTCCAACCTAAGGCCAATGAGCCGGATGCAGCCTGTAGCACCATTTCATGTGGCCCCTCACCCCTCCAAGGGCATTTAAGAAACAAAATGCCGCCTTTGAAGCTGTTGGGACAAAATGGCCACCCCCATCGTGCAGGCAGGGCAAAATGGCTGTCTGGCCCTCAAAGCTGACTGAGTGTGACTCAGCCCATGGCTTGAAAGGGTTGGGAACCCCCGCTTTAAAAGAAGGTTTGATAGATTTGTGGAAGAGAATGAGATCAGTGCCTACAAGACAGCTGGATGTTACCTCTGGTATCAGGGCTCTGCCAGATGTTGAGGACACAGAATGTTGGGCAAGATGTACCTTTGTTCTGATTTGGCACAACTGTTGCAATATTTTTAAATGAAGGCCACACTGCATGAACTATCCAAATTACGATAACGTTCAGTAGGTCTTCTGTGCAACGGTTCACTCCTCTTTTCAATGTTCCTTCTTATCTCTTTAGTACTGTAAGGACCTATGAAGCTCTCACGTTAAAGAAAAAGAGAGTTTAACTAGTCAGGTCATTTTGAAGTGAAAAATAGAGGAGTCTTTTATATTATTTTGTGAGTTGAGCTTAATTTTAAAAAAAATAAATATGTCTTTGGCTGCTGCTGCTGCTGCTGCTGTTAAGCATTCAAATTGCCCCCCCCCCCACTTGTAACAATTATTTTATGTCATTCATGTCTTTATGTTCGTGTTTTTAGAATGTCAATAGATCCACCAACGTGGTATACCAAGCACATCATGTTAGCAGAACTAAGAGAGGACAAGTTGTTGGCACAAGAGGTGGATTTCGTGGCTGCACAGTTTGGTTAACAGGTAACATATTCCTGAATAACTCAGCAAAGAGTTGAACGAAGAAAAAGCTCTTTGCTTCTGCTTAAAAACTATTAAAAACAAGACTGACAGAGAGCCACAATTATACAACAAGATTCTTGTAGGTCCCATACAAGGAGAAATAAATAAAATATTACCGTAACTGTTTATGACCAAGAGGGTTCTAAAATGCTATTTGAAATGTAATATATAGCATGAAATGCAATGTACTGTATAATATAAAATGCAATACAAAATACTTCTAGTGTGCAAATGATTTGGACACTTTTGTTTGTCTCTATTGAACAAGCCTCACCACAAAGCTCTGAGATGGGAATAGAAAACATTTAAAGTTCATTTTTGCTAATAATATATCAATGTCATACCTCAGCCCTCACAGGCTATTGTCATCCTTAGCTGGTTTACAAGAAAATTTGAAACTATGACTTCTGAAGCTGTTTAGTTTCTATTAAATACCATATTTGCCGATGTATAAGATGCATTGGAGTATAAGATGCACCCCATTTCTATACACATTTTAAAGGGGGGAAAAAATTCTACATTTTTTTCATGAATTTCCAAAATTAACTCCAGGAGCCAAGGAGAGTGGGATTGGGGAGGGGGGAAAGCAGGCTCCTTTTAATATTTCCCCCCCACCATCCCATCACCAGCCGGGAAGAGTGGGGTGGAGGTGGGGGGGAATGGAGGATCCTTTGAATCCGAAAAAGTCCCCCACACACACTTTTTCGGTTGCAGCAAAGTCTCTGGGCTTTGGAGAATGGCGAGAACCAAGGGGATCACTTTCCCTGAGCCTTCTGGAGCCTGCGGAGCTGGCGGATGGGCCAGTGACAGCATCAGAAACAGCCAGGGGGGCATTGTAAAAAATGTCCCTGTGGCTGTTTCTGCTGCTGTTGCTGGCCCATCCGCCGGCTCCAGAAGGCTCTGGGAAAGGGATCCCCTTGGTCCCTGCCTATCTCCAAAGCCCCGAGACTTCGCTGCAACCGAAAAAGTCCCCCCACCTTTTTTTGAAGGGAGTGAGTGGAGCGGAGGTGATTTTTAGTGCGCAAGATGGTGGCACCACTATTTTTAGTGCTAAAACTGTTAACTACTTTACAGTAAAAACCCTTTCATAAGTCGGGGTTTTTTTTGCGTAAATCGGGACACTGGTTTACAAAAAAACAAAAAAATTGTAACTTGTGTTTTTCATAACTCGAGGCATTCGTAAATCAGGGGTTTACTGTATTTTAAAAACAGCCCTCACCGCTCTCTCCTCCCTGGCTGGTGTGGTTTGGTGGCCGCCACTGACTGCTAGAAGCCAGGTGAAGGGTGGCTTCCAAAGGAACTCTCATGTCTAACTGATCCCACCCTCCCCACCTCCTGATGGTCAGTAGGGATGGGGGTTTTCTATGCATCCCTATGGGGATGCATCGAGTTACAAAAAAAGCAAGTTGCGAAAAAGGCCATGGAACCAAAAAAAAAAAATTGTAACTCGGGGTTTTACTGTAGCTCCTTCCTGTCTCCAATATTGAATGAATAACATTTTTTCTATTCTGAAATGGAATCATTTCAACTATGGTTAGTTTATTTAAAAAAATCAAAATTTTAAAGCAACGTTTGATGTTGGTTTCTTTGAACTAGTCACAAGTTATCATAAGCCACACAGTTTCGAGCACAATTATGCAGATTTTAAGGAAAGTCTGATTATGCTCATTATACAGAGTTTAAGGAAAGGATTTTGGATGAGGAAAAGAAGCATGAAAGCTTGCAACTCAGTTTGATAAAGTTTGATTTTGTGACACTTAAACCATGAATTTACATAATGCCCAAGTTGACCTCAGGATATATATTTGTGGCCTAATGGATGATCAGTGAGTGTTTGGATTATCAGACATTTGCAAAACTAAGTGTTGAGTGGACCTTTAGTAAAAGATTTTGATACTTCATCTTTCCACTGTGTTTTTAAAAAATCAAATGGTTTACTAGTCTATGATCCCAAACAAAAACCCTCTTTAATGTTTCTGGACATAAACAGATGGAAAGAATTATAATTCTTATTTAACACCTTAACACCTTCTAGTTAAGCATTTAGATTTTCTTGAATATTCTTCAACTCCTCCACCAATAAATAGAATAGATACAATACATATGTGTATAAATTTGTGTTTGATCTTAGACAACTTACCGTTATTCAGAATAACAATGATTTTTAAATTACTTAAGTGGCATGCATTTACAATTTCAAGAATTTATTTTCATTTACATGGAATATTATCGATTTACTTTATGCACTTTCGATGGTTGACAGGGCTTTCTGGTGCTGGTAAGACAACCATTGGATTTGCACTTGAGGAATATCTGGTTTCTCATGGCATCCCTTGCTACTCACTGGATGGGGATAACATTCGTCATGGACTCAACAAAAATCTAGGTTTCTCTGCTACTGACCGAGAAGAGAACATCCGCCGTGTTGCTGAAGTTGCCAGGCTGTTTTCTGATGCTGGCCTGGTTTGCATAACTAGTTTCATTTCTCCTTACACAAAGGTAAAACTCTTCAGAATATTCTTCCATTAAATAGAATATATTTCCTTTAAAAAAAAAGCTATCTTTGCTAGTAAGTTTTGAAAGATGTACATTTCCAAGAGAACAAGATACAGTACATGTGGTCTGTTATAAATGCAACATTTTGAAAAGTCAGTCCTAGTTAAATGCCTTCCTTTCCATGGTTAGCGTCTTCAGTGGACAAGAGCTGTTAGAACGGAGGTGTGTGTATTTGTACGTGTCCAGTTCATATTAGCATCCTGTCATTTTCTACTCTGTGTTTGTATATGTGACCTAACGAAGTAGGAAACATAATTACATAGGGATCACCAGTTGCTATGAGTGTGAGGTTGCCATTGTCCTCCTTTGGCAAGCAGATCATGCTTCCCATAGACTAGTGATAGTGAACCTTTTGGAGACCAGCACAAACAGAGTGGTGAGGCGAACTCTGTGCTGGGGGGAGGGAGAAAGTGCTCCCATTGGGCTGCTAGGCAGAGGGGCAGGGTGAACTCTGCTGGGGGAGGAAGTGCTCCCATTGGATTGCTGGGCAGAGGGACAGGGTGAACTCTGTACTGGGGGGAGGGAGGAAGCTTGCCCATTGGGCTGCTGGGTCAAGGGGTAGGGCAAGCTTTGTGCTGGGGTGACGGCATGTGCCCACAGAGAAGATTGTGAGTGCCCCCTCTGGCACGCATGACATAGGTTCTCCACCACTACTATAGACTAATGGTGGGCTGTTGCATACAGAGAGTGCTGGAACAGAGACGTCTTCTGGCATGTTCCATCAGGAATGGTCATATGTTTCTGCTTTCCCTTTCTTTTGCACAGGATCGCCAGAATGCACGGAAGATACATGAAACTGCTGGGCTCCCATTCTTTGAAATTTTTGTAGACGCCCCTCTGAATATCTGCGAGAGCAGGGATGTCAAAGGTCTTTACAAAAAGGCAAGAGCTGGAGAGATCAAAGGTGGGTTAATGTTCTGATTGTCCCCCTCATAGAATCATCACTCCGTCCCCATCCCTGCCAATAGAACGAGCTCTCTCCAGAGGTGTTCTTGAGCCACATGCTAGCTTTGACTGGACTCTGCACTGCTTTGAATGGGAGTACATTGTGTGTCACTAGAAGCTGCTAAAAGAAGCCAGGCACCTGCCTGCCATGTCTGGGCCTTGTCCTGTTGAGCAGGTGTGCTTTTAGTACAACCAGGATACAGTGGGAAGCTTTGGCCCAGCTGGCTAAAGCAGGGGTTCCCAACCTAAGGCCCATGGGCCGAATCTGGCCCACAGCACCATTTCATGTGGGGCCCCCACCCCTCCAAGAGCATTCAATAAACAAAATGGCTACCCTTTGAAGCTGTTGGGACAAAATAGCCACCCCCATCATGCAGGCAGGTCAAAATGGCTGTCCCTCAAAGCTTCCTGAGAGAGAGTGACCCAGCCCCTGGCTTGAAATGGTTGGGAACACCTAGGCTAATGAAAGATGTGCTTTATTGGGAGGTCCTGTTTCGTGGTGAATGCCTGACATGTGCAGTTGACAAGAGAAAATACAAAAGTCTTTCCTAAGTGTAGATATCCTGTAAGACACCACACTTTTTTGTGATTTCCCCCTTTTTTGTTTGCATTACTGACTAAAGTAAATGACTTGCAAACATTTTAGGATTCACTGGAATTGATTCAGAATATGAAACGCCAGAAGCCCCAGAGCTTGTATTGAAAACCAGCATCACTTCAGTGTCTGAATGCATCCAGCAAATTCTGGAGCTCTTGCAGCAACAGGTACCCTAAGTTTGTCGTGAACACCTAACCTTACATAAAAATGCAATATCTGAAGTAGTGGCTGTATTAGTCTGTGTTACTCAGATGATCATGTCTTCCCAGTGCAAGAGGGTTTATTTGTGTTTGCTGCAGTTAACGCTGCTGTCTCTCTTTCTCCCCTGACCCCAGAGCATTGTCCCTTCAACTGCACTTAATGATGTCCTTGAACTATTTGTACCTGAAAATAAAATTGAGCAAGCTCGGGCTGAAGCCAACACACTGCCATCTGTAAAGATTACAAAGGTAAAAGATAAGTTGTACATTGAACAGTACCAAATTCTTCAGTGAGCTCACTCTGTCTCATGTTATACTATGGATCATACCTGGCAAGAACTTCTTGCTAGTGAGACTCTTCGGTCCTGACTTCTTGAAGGGAATATAAAATAAAATACCTAACACTCAGCCATTGGCAATATAGTCTTAAGGGGCAAATGAACATATATATTAGTTTATTTATTTATTATTTATTTAAATTTATATGCCACTCCCTTGCCCTAGGGTGGCTCTGGGCAGCTCACAACAAGCATAAAACATATAAAATCATCCCATAAAATCATTAAAAAGACAACCCTGTAAAAACCCATTAAAAGACAGTTAAAAGGCCTACCCACCCCCATTAGTACAAGAGAGGCACTTTATCTTAGAAGAGCCAGTGGGCAGGGACCACTTCCCCATCAGCCCCCCACACTTGCCCTGCCAGCCAGGTTTTGAGCCCTTTCCTAAAGGGCAGCAATTCCGTCTGCTGCCGTAATTCACCTGGCAGGAGGTTCCACAGAGTTGGAGCGGACACGGAGAAGGCCCTCCTCCTTGTGCTAGAGAGGTGTGCCCCTCTAGCCGATGGAACAATAAGGGAGTCCCTACAGTCCGCTCTGGTTGGACAGGCAGACACTCTTGGGGCAATGCGGTCTCTTAGGTATCCTGGTCCACTTCCATGTAGGGCTTTAAAGGTCATCACCAGCACCTTGAATTGCACCTGGAGGCACACTGGTAACCAGTGCAGCTCCCGGAGCAGAGGCGAGGCACGAGCATAACGCCCATACCCCATCACTACCCGGGCCACTGCATTCTGGACCAGCTACAGCCTCCAAATGGTCGTCAAGGGCAGCCCCATGTAGAGCGCTTTGCAATAATCCGGTCTGGAAGTGACCAGACCATGTGTGACCATGAGCAAGGAGTCCCAATCCAGAAGCGGGCACAACTGGCAAATTTCACGGAGTTGTGCAAAAGCCCTCCTGGCCACGGCCACCACCTGTTCTTCTAGCAGCAGTTGTGAGTCCAGGAGGACCCCCAAGATGTGCACTGAGTCTGTCTGGGGCAGAATAGCCCCATCCAAGACTAAGGATGGCAGCTCCCGGGATAACACAGGACCCCAAACCCATAGCCACTCAGTCTTGCCAGGATTCAGCTGAAGCCCATTGACCCCCATCCAGACCCCCACAGCCTTCAGACACCCGGATAGGACTTTGACAGCATTGCTTGGATCACCACGGGCCGAGATGTACAACTGAGTGTCAACCACGTACTGATGGTACCGCACACCGTGGGAATCGATGATCTCACCCAGCGGCTTCATGTAGATGTTAAATAGGAGAGAAGAGAGCACCGAACCCTGCGGCACCCCATATTGGAGGGGCCTTGGGCTGGACCTCTCACTCTCCAACCACACTGACTGGGTCCACCCCTTCAGAAATGAGGAAAACCAGGACAACACAGTGCCCTGGATCCCCAATCCTTCGAGCCATCCCAGAAGGATATCTTGGTCGACTGTATTGAAGGCCACTGAGAGGTCAAGGAGAGCAAGGACAGACGGATGACCACCATCCTGCTTCCGCCAGAGATCATCCATAAGCATGACCAATGTTGTATCAGTACCATATCCAGGCCTGAATCCTGACTGGAAGGGGTCCAGATAATCCGCTTCATCCAGGACCTCCTGCAACTGACACACCACTGCCCTCTCCAATACCTTCCCCAAAAAGGGGAGGTTGGAGACCGGTCTATAATTGGATTGGACCGTTGGGTCGAGGGATGGCTTTTTTAAAAAGTTCAGGAAACACCCCCTCCCGTAAAGATGCGTTGACTATTGCCCCGACCCAGCCACCTGTCACCACCCTGGAGGCTTTCATCAGCCAGGAGGGACAGGGGTCCAATGGGCAAGTGGTGACACGAGCAGCTGTCAGGAGCCTGTCCACTTCATCAGGGTCAACTGGATCAAACTGATCCCAGATGACATTGCAAGACTGTGATCCAGTCCCCTCCGGACCCTCCCCAACCACGCCCCAGTGTTCCTTTGCCCCATAGGATGAAGGGTCAATCAGTGTAGCCCACCTCATCACATATCCTCACCACATCTCCCCCTCCCCCAGGCATGAGGAAGGGCAGAACTTAGACCAGTGGGTTCCCAACGTGGGGTCCATCCCCCACAGGGGAACTTCAATTCCCAGAAGCCTAAGTCAGTACATTGGCTGATCAGTGATTTGGGGAATTGACTTAGGCTTCTGGGAATCGAAGTCCAAAAAACAAAGTTTGAGAAACACTGGCTTAGACTAATCAAGAAACAGAGTTTGGGTTTGATCTGAGTTGCTTTAAGTTAGCTGTAAATATGGAGTTTGGCAGGGGAGCTATGAGAGCTGTGTAGATTTCTAGTTTTTTGGACTACAACCGACAGAGTTAGCTATCTGGGGAATCCTGGGAGTTTAGTCCAAAAACAAATCTGTATATCTTTGCTATATACACTCTTACTACTGGGGGTGGGGTGGGGGGAGGGATACGTAAAACCATGTATTTGAATAGCTGCTGTGAATTCGAGAAAAAGTACAATACAGTAGAACCCCATATAACGAATGCCTCGTACAGCAATTAAGTCGTACAACAATGAGGATTTGAAAAAACATTGTGCCCCGTATAACAACTAAAATTGTTATACGATGCAATGCATCTCTATGGGGAAAATCATACAACGATTTTTTGTTGTTGTATGATTTTTCCCATAGAGATATTTGTTGTACGATGCATCCCATAGGGAAAATCGCTATACGAAGCATGCATTGTGTAGCAATTTTTTTGTACAACAACGAGCCCCATGGAATGGATTAGAATCGTTGTACGAGGTACCACTGTAATTGTAGGAAAGGGGAAGTAGTATCGTCCTCTGCTACTGACACTGGGTTTTCTGGCTTTAACCCAAAAGGGACACCTGGGGATTTGTATCTTAGTGGCTTAGTGGTTAAGACGCTGAACTTGATGACTAGAAGGATGGCAGGTCAGCAGTTTGAGACCTGACTGCTGCATGATGGAGTGAGCACCCGTCATCTGTCCCAGCTCCTGTCAACCTAGCTGTTCGAAAGCAAGACATTTCAAGTAGATAAATAGGTACCGCTTCAGCGGGAAAGGTAACAGTAACTCCACCATAATGACGGGCAACTGCCAACAAATAACACATAGTTGCAATGATCTATGGTTTTATTTTCTAGTTGAAAAAAAATATTATTATTTTTAACACAGACAAACGGGTGTGGGCTTTTTCGCCCCAAAGAACATTCTGTAGTGTACAAACAGTTTGCTAAAAGATGCTACAACCAAGGAAACAAACTTTTATTCACTTATTCATGTAAACCTGCTGTGTGTTCTTCTCTCTGTTTTTTCTTTAAAGCTGGATCTACAATGGGTTCAAATCCTAAGTGAAGGCTGGGCCACCCCATTGAAAGGGTTTATGAGAGAAAAGGAGTACTTACAAGTAATTCATTTTGGCACCTTACTTGATGGTATGATTTGCTAATTCCTTAACTTTTCCCATGTCTGTCTCTGTGCACTTTTCTTCCTTTCTCTCTCTCTCTCCCCCCCTTCTTAAATTCATTTGGAGAAATCATTATGTACAAAACACCTCTATGAATGAAATGAATGTGATGAGACAAATGTTGGCAATGAACAAGTATAATACATCAACTACAATGAAATACTGTATTAGTTTATTACATGCACTGCTGTCTCGGTTGAAATGATATTCTTTGTCCTTACTCCAACCCACAGGGGTGCTGCTGTTACCACTAGGCAATCTGTTTTTTAAATAAAAGAGAATATTTAAAATCAGTGACCTCGATAAGAATGCCTGAAATATATATATTTCATTTTGTGTGTGATTTAATGATTTGATGACTGATTTATTATTATTATTATTATTATTATTATTATTATTATTATTATTATTATTATTATTATTATTATTATTATTATTATTATTATTATTATTATTATTATTATTATTATTATTATTATTATTATTATTATTATTATTATTATTATACGTCAATTTATACCCCGCTTTCCTTTCACGAGGGAGACCCAAAGCGACAAAATTACAAGAAAAAATAAACAGTGTATATATAAAAAATTAAATAATACACACAAAATACAAGTCAAAAATTAAAAGTCATAGAATATATAAATATAAAAATTACAATATTAAATACCAAATACAACAAACCCCAATACAGCGGCCCTTACAGCAGTGCCATCGCTATAGGTCCAGGGGTCGGAGACCAAGGCTCAACGACCTCAACGAACCATAGTGAAGCCCAGACACAACGTCCCTAACAGGGGCCGGGCTCAACATTCACGACGGAGCCCGACTCATTGTCCTTAATAACATTGGCCAAGCGAGGTAGCAAGGTGGTGCTGCAAGTCCAAGATGATCCCAACCTTGTAGTTATGCTAACTACAAGCTGTCTTGAGCACTGGATAGTTGTGGAGGGGGAGGGTAGAAATAAATAGGAATAGTAGTAATAAAAGTTAGTTGCAACTAAGACTCGCTGAAACAAATAAAACACTGTTTTTCAAGAGAGTTGGAATTAAATACTTTGCCTCCGTTGGGATATTTCCTCCTTCCCTACCTTTGCCTCCCATTAAATAGGCCTTACAGTTTTTACGTGAGGGAAATTGCAAAACCTGCAGGTTCTAGAGGTGAAAGCAGAATGAGTAATATACAAACCAGGATCTGTGATCTTTCTTTCATACATTCTTCTCTGCAAAACTATTAACCATCTTTTGTCAAGAATTGGGTAAACCCAGTCCCAGTGCTTGCAACAGGACCTTAATGGTAACAAGACATTTAATAGACAACATGTGTGACCTTCGAGTGTCACCTGCCTTACAAGGTTATTGGTGATAACACTGTGGCAAAAACTCATGGCCTACATGTTCAGCTGTTTGTTAACATCCCTCCATCAAAAGATACATTTAACCAGTTTCAGTGGATCCTCCTAGAGGGACATCTGCACTGTTGCTTTCACATTAGCTTAGAGTGTGGACAAGTATTTTGAGGGGAGGAAGTTCACTACCTATCCCACAGCCAGGATGGCCGCAGGCTTTTCTGTGTGTTAGCTGCTAGCATGAGAGCCTCCTTTTTCATTTGCATGACTTGAGAGCCATGGTGTGCTGGCCAACTTGGGAGGGCGCTGGACAGGAAGCGGCACTCACTGAGCAGGGTGGCAGGGCATCCACCGGTCCAGCGCTGGCTTTTCTCCTCCATAGTAGCAATGATGGCGAGAGCCCTGTGAGGCTCAGCGCTCCTCCAGCTCCAAAATGCAGAAGCGGGGTGGATGGGGAAGTTTGTTCCACACTGGGCAGTGTGTCCACTGCCTCCACTGCTGTTTATGACCCCTCTGCCCGCTTGTTGGCTGGGGTTGGCTGGTTCTCCCGCACTTCCTGCCTGTTGGGTGGCCCTCCCCCCCGCCCATGGTGCGGCTCAGCTCAGCCCAGCCTCCCGCCCTGCAGCCCCTGCCTCTCGTGTCCCCCTTCTCTTGGTCCAGCCAGGACACGGACGCATGTGCGCTCCCAGCAGGTGAAAGAGGATAAGCAACAGGCTGGGTTTTTCCCCCAAATCAAGGGGTGCCTTCTGGTTTGAAGAAAAAAAACACAGCCTGATGCTTCTCCTCTTTCACAGCAGCAGCGAGGTGGCTTCTCCTGCTCCTGCCAGGTGTACACATGTGTCCGTGGTCAATCCGAAGGGCATGCCACTGGTGCTGGGGGGCAGGACACCCCAGGATGAGTCCTGGTAGCCCGGTGGGCCAGCAAACCACTGCTTGAGAATGTGTTTAGGACTGAAACATTAACCTGATATTATTGTGAGCAAGAGAGATTATTGGTAGGCTACAGCAATCTCAGCTAAAATATGGTTGATAATTGTCTTTATATTTTGCCAGGAAGGGGTAGATTTGATATTTCTGGGATTGGTATGTATTCAGTTGTTCTTTTGTTAGAAAATGTACACTCTGGAAATGAAATGTAAGAGCAGAATCAGTATGAGTATATTCATGATCCAACCAGTTACATTCCTCATAACATGTGTCTCGGCCATTTTTTGCCATCCAGGGAGAAAAAGCTACCCTTAATTGGCGCTAATCCTGATTGCACTGATAATTGTAGTGAAGCTCTTTTACATTGCCTTGGTGCAGACATGTACTCAATGTGGCAAACATTTCTAATTTAAGTGCCTCCCTTCTGCATACAGACCAAAAGAAAAGTCTTTTTAATTTTTTGGACTATAACTCTCAGAACTCTCCAGCTGTCTTGCCGGCTAGGGGACTGTGAGAGCTGTGGTTCAGAAAATAAATCTTTCTAAACTCAATGGCAATGCCCAGTTTACCAGTTGCAGACACGAAGACAACACATTGTCCAGCTTGTTGCCGTCTCCTTTCATTCTTGAAGAGCTGGCTTCACTAAATTTTGTGGGCCACAATTAAGATGGTTTTTGGCAAATCGTGTAGACAAATGAAAAGCGGAATTAGGAAATTATTAAATCCAAGTTTTTAAAAAAGCCCACCTTTTAATAATTGGTTTTACAAGGAACCATAGTTGTTTGCTGATAAGACAATAGATAGATTTTGCCATTTTTATCTCATCTCTCGCTATGTTTCTAGCTCTCTCTCTCTCTCTTCAAAGAGATTTGTGGAAGCGATCTTGATCAGAGAAGTGAAATAAAGTGGGAAAATGTATCTGGTTGAATCCCAGTATGAATATACTGCTCTTCAAAAGTTCCTGATTATGCATGAATCTTATATGAATGACCTATAGACATATTATAGTGAATAATAATATAATTTAACTTGAGGTTTGCAGAATTTGCATAGTGGCTTGGATTCAAAGGTGCGCTTCCATAAGCAGAAAAGGCTTTTCTGCCCATGGAAAGGCAGTTTACAGCTCAGTGGAAGACTGTTGTACAAGGAAAATAAATGGGAGCCCAAAAATAGTCTTCTGTTTGTGTATGATTCTTCACTTTGGATTCCTTATCTTTAACTGTTTTTAGTTTGAAATCCATATATGTGTGCAAAGCAAGTCCTAGCAGTTGAACAAGCAGCAGAAGCAAAATGTATCATGTTCCACTGAAGAGTGCTGCTTGTGGCACACCCTTGAAGAAAAGGAAACTCCACATGGCTACTTTAATCTTCAGGTTCTATTTTCCAGTGGCAAATTATTGGTGTGGGACTCTTGAGGCTAGCTTTGCCATGAAGAACTGCAGTCAATACCAGCATTTGGGGGTTTCCTTTGGAGATCCTAAAGTGAGTGCAGATTTACAGTGACTATGGCTCTTAAATGGCTGCTGCCAGGACTCTTCACCTGCAAGGTTGAACAGCCACACCTCATGTACATATGTGTTGTTGTGGAATTTCATCGTATATTGGGATGCAGCTCCTGATATTTGCCTGCATTGTATTCTCTGCTACTTGGGGTACCCCAGCTATTGGGCCTTGTTTTGTACACATCTAGAAGGATTTCAACTAAACCTTCATGGACCAGGGTTGCCAAGTCATTCAGCTCACATTACTTTGGATCCAACCCATAATAAAGATAATCAGATGAACAATCTTAAGGATAGTTTAAAAAGTTACAATAATCACAGAATCCGTTAAAATTGAATTTGAAATTATGAATTTCCATAATCTGCACTCAATTGTTAAACAAAACTGACACCACATTTAATTTCTAATTTGTCTATTGATTATGTTTTATAAATTAAAAATGTTTTATTTTTGAAGTGGTCTGTGAAAGCATCTCTGAAAGTACACAAAACAACAAAAAGACAAAAAAACTGCATTGTGGCACCTTAAAGACTAACTCCTGTATTTAAATGTGAACTTTCGTGGTCTGATGGTTATCTTTCTGATGCTGTGGTTATGAACGGTGAAGTTCACTTTGTCCTCTCTCTGGAACTGGACAGGTGCTCTTACAAAAAGATACCTGTGTTTTTGTCTTTCCCTGTTTTCCTCAGTTTCCTAGAGGATATTCCTCATCGTAGGAATGCCTCCAGGAGACTCAAAAGAACAGAAATTTACAAATTTCTGCTGCCAAGGAAGGGCTGAAAGGTAGTTTATTCAAGACTACCCCTTCCATGGCAGCCAGATGTGCTGCTGAGGCTCAGAGGTTCCTCATTTGGTACACATGCTTTGGTGCAGATCCAGGAAGGAGATGCTGGATTAAGATGGGTACATATGATGGGTCTGTGCCTGCTCATATTTTTCAGTTACCTGTGGGGACCCCCTAGTTCATAATGCTTAGAGTTAAGTATGGCTTGCTCTTTTCACAGATGGTGTCATTAACCTGAGCATTCCCATTGTACTTCCAATATCTGCTGAGGACAAGAAACGCATGGAAGGTTGCAGTGCATTTACACTGGAGTACAATGGACGGAGGGTAGCAATTCTCAAAAATCCAGAATTTTTTGAGCACAGGAAGGACGAACGCTGCGCCCGTGTTTGGGGAACTACATGTTTAAAGCATCCGCATGTGAAGGTATGTGAAGTCAGAATAAGTACCAGTAATTAAAATGGGGGTGGCAATAAATAAAAACAGTGTATCTACCTAGGACCATGATGGCGAACCTTGGCACTCCAGATGTTCTTGGACTTCAATTCCTAGAAAGCCAAGCCCCCGTGAATCCACATGTAGGGGTTTACTGCGATTCATCCAGCCCTCGTTGCTCCTGGAAGCAGAAGTAAAACGCACCCGTAAGGGCGCGTTTTACATCCGCTTCCAGGAGTAACTAGGGTGGTGTGGGCCGGATGAATTGCAGTAAACACCTTCATGTGGATTCACGGGGGCTTGGGCTTCTGGGAACTGAAGTCCAAGAACATCTGGAGTGCCAAGGTTCGCCATCACAGACCTAGGATGATAAATGTACTTTGCATTCTATTTCTTTTCTTCTGGGTTCTGTTATTTCCAAGTGCTTTTGGACTTAATGTACAGCTGGGAAGGGAGGTGTGAAAACTGAAATAGCACAGTTTCAGCCACCTTTCTTTCAAATTGTTTGGTAGCCTCACTTCAAAACTTCCCCTAGAACAGCAGCCCATTGATCTTGGCAACAGTTTGGTCACCGCTGATGCTACAGTTGGGTCGTTAAAACTGTGACTATTATCTGACTAATAAGGTGGTTATTTCCCCCTCTGGGTGTGTGACCTGAGATTTTCCAAATGTTATTTAGATTTTACTCCCATCAACCCAAGACAGCATAAACAGAGGTTATGAGGATTGTTGTAGTCTGAAAAAATCTGGATGGGATGATGGGGGAATTGTAGGCTGATAACATCCAGAATGTCACAGAAGGCCCTTGCTTTAGAATAGATAGAGATATGTTGTTGCTCAGTAGCACAGTTGAGTCTGACCCTTTGTGACCCCATTGACCACAGCACGTCAGGCTCCTCTGTCATCTGCCTTCCTCCATAGTCCGCCCAGATAGAGGTTATAACACCCTAATTAATCTGAATCTTATTTTATCCTCATTCATGGGTGATGCTTCTTGATAGATGGTGATGGAAAGTGGAGATTGGTTGGCTGGCGGAGACCTCCTTGCGTTAGAGAGAATAAAATGGAATGATGGGCTGGACCAGTACCGCCTGACACCACTGGAGCTACGGCAGAAGTTTAAAGAAATGAATGCGGGTAAAGGGTCACGCTTTTGGTTTTCAAATAGTCGCTAGTAGTAATCAGAAAGTAGAAGACTTTTCCCACAATGGCTTTACTCTGGAACCCTGTGTTCAAAGAGAACAATCTTTAACTTTTCTAGTGCTCAATTGAAGGTGGAAATAGTGCTAGTCCAAGACTATTTTCAGGGCTTGGGGTTTTCAATGGTTGCCACTTCTCTTGGGCCCCAGTCTTGTTGCATCATCCAGACATCAGTGTTTGCCTTCATCTATTCCCTTGCTCCTCTACCTGCCTTGCTGCATAATGTACATAATGTAATACAGCAAGGGTGTCCAAACTACGGCCAGTGGGCTGGATCCGGCCCCTGTATGGGCACATTTTACTTCCACTTCCGGGAGTGACCAGGGCTCCATGGGCCAAATGAATTGGCATCGGGGGCCAGATCCAGCCCATGGGCCAAAGTGACAACCACCTTAAACCACGTGACCGGCCCATGGCCCAAAAAAATTGGGCACCCCTGTATTAAAGTGTGAAACAAGCTTGCTTGGCTGGTGTCCCAGCAAGCCAAACATAAGAAACCTCCTGAGTGATTGCCAGCCCCATTTTTATTTTTATTTTATTTTTACAGTTCACACATGACGGCAAAAGAGACATTTTCTTTATCTCTGATGAGCCATCAGACAGGAATGTTAGGCTCTGTGGAACTGTTGTAAAGCAGTGCTTCAGGAGGCTTCTTGTCTAGAATGTTAAAAGGATTCCCCCCCCCAATAATTTTTTGTTATATCTTTATGATAGTTGTATTGTCCTTTAATTGATTAATTCCATATACAGTGGTACCTCATACAATGATTTTAATCTATTCCATGGGGCTTGTTGTTGTACGAAACAATTGCTATACGATACATGCATCATATAGTGATTTTCCCTATGGGATGCATCGTACAATGATTCTTTTTTATTAAGTATTTTTTCCTATTGAAAAGTTGTTGTACGGTTTTTTCCATAGGGGACACCAATTTCCCCCCAAAACCTAATTGTTATGCGATATTGTTGCTATACAGGGCAATTGTTGTATGAGGTTCCACTGTATATCCATGCAGATACACGCCTCATTAACTGGCAGCTGTATGGATATGAACTTGCTGTCTAGCACTACTGAATTGTAACTGGATTGTGCAGTAAAGACATTATAGGGCATCTAGAAGCAGGATAATCTGCACATGCCACACGACCTTCAGGGTTAAAAACCTGTGGCTTCTCACAGACTTTGGAACTCCCTTTCTTGGGTGATTCGGTTGGCTTATTCCCTCTTCTCCTACTAGTAATTGAAAACCTACCTGTTTACACAGGCTTTTGGGGAATCAGCAGGCTATTAAGATGGGAAGGTTTAGTGGGCTTCAAAATGGATGGATGGATAACTAGCCTTACTCTAGACTATAAACAAATATACTCAGTTTTCAGTTCCTATATTTGCTTTACATCTGTTCTGATTTAGGATAAAAACTGTTGCTGTGTCCTGTTTATGGATATAGGTAGACAACCGTAGCCTTCTAGATGTTGTTGAACTCTAATTCCTATCATAGCCTATGGTGAAGGATAGTGGGAGTTGTAGTCCAACAACATGCAGAGAGCCACGGTTTATTTCTGTTCTAGACAACTTCCTCCACCCTATCTATTCTTTTCTGTTCGGGACAGCTCTGGTTCAGGTGGTTTCACCCACTTTGGCATTTTTTCTCTCTTGCCTTTCAGATGCTGTCTTTGCTTTCCAGCTGCGCAATCCTGTGCACAATGGACATGCTTTGCTGATGCAGGACACCAAGCGCCGTCTGCTAGAAAAGGGCTATAAACATCCAGTGCTGCTCTTGCATCCTCTCGGAGGGTGGACCAAGGATGATGATGTGCCCCTTGAATGGCGCATGAAGCAACATGCTGCAGTGCTGGAGGAGCACATCTTGGATCCCAAGTCAACAATTGTGGCCATTTTCCCTTCTCCAATGTTGTACGCAGGACCAACAGAGGTAGGCTGAGAAAGAACTGTAGGAAGAGCATCTTCTTTTGCTCTTCCCTTTGAATTGAATTATGCCTTTCTTCCAGCTGGCTGGATAGCTCAGTGAGTAAAGTGTCTGACTGTAAAGCCAGTGGTTACGAGTTCAGTTCTTCACTGCGCATTCTAGAAGAGCTAACCTATGTGGCCATGGGCAAACTACACAATCCCAGGGTGCTCCCAGAAAAAAAGATTGGCAACCCATTTCTGAGTACTGTCTACCTAGAATACTTTGCAAAGGTTGCCATAAGTCAGTACTGACTTGATTATTATTAGTACTGTAGTAGTAGTACAGTAATACCTCATACAACGTCCGCTTCATAGAACGTCGGATCCATACAACGTCGCCCAATTCTGGGGAAAAAGATTTCTCATACACTGTCGCCGGACGTTGTATGAGGCGATAGGAGTCGGGTGGGAGCGAAACTGGCCCCAGCTGTGAGGCGGCCAGAGAAGCGACCGTGGGGGAATCCCCAAAAATATCCAAGCGGCCCCAAGCACCCTCGCCCGAGGACAGGAGGAATGGGGCGAGGAGGAGGAATGGCACTTCCGGGGCGGCGGCGGGAGACCCGACGAGTCTCCTCCTCTTCGGGCACTGGTTGCTTCTCTTGCTCCTGCCGGCGAGTCTCGCTCCCACCTACCCGCTCTCAACCAAGGTTTGCTTCCCTGGCGAGAGCGGGGAAGGGAAGCGAGAGGCAGCGTGGTGCATAAGAAGACCAGCCACGCCAGAGTCTCGCTTCCCTTCCCCGCTCTCAACCAAGGGACGCTTCCTTGGCGAGAGCGGGGAAGCGATCGAGACTCCGGCGTGGCTGGTCTTCTTATGCGCCACGCTGCCCGCCTCACAACTGAAGCCAGTCTCGCTTCCTTTCCCTGTTCTCGCCAGGGAAGCGTCCCTTGAAGACTGGCTTCAGCTGTGAGGCGGGTAGCGTGGCACATAAGAAGACCAGGCACGCCGGAGTCTCAATCGCTTCCCTGCTCTTGCCAGCTGGGGCCAGACTTTAACCCCCCACCTCCCCGCTCTCACAAGGGGAATGACGTTATACAAAGCATCAGTGGCAATAATTTGGACGTTGTATGAGGCATTGCGAATAGGATTTTGCATGCCTCATACAAAGTCGGAATTCATACAACGTCCAAACTTGTGGAACCAAGTTTGGACGTTGTATGAGGTATTAGTGTATTGTTTAAGCAAAGAGTGTCAGAAATATTGCTGCACCATTTCCATGTTTGAACAATAGGTGGCAGTGGAGAGTTGTTCCTCTCCTGTATGAAGGGGAGGGGGCATTTAGATGATGAATAGAATCTTGGTGATTTTAAAATTTGACAGTTGGTTTTGGCAGTTGAGAAAACTAGTCATGTATTTTTAGAACTGAAGTTATGTGAGAGACTTGAGCCGTGAGATGGATAGTGCAGTCGTAATATATGCGTGCTATATCATTCTGTGGTAAATGCCAGAAGAAAAATCTCTGTAAATAGTTGATATTTTAAATATATATATAGTTACAATTTCTTAACAAAGTCTCATCATCATTTTTATTTCATCAGGGTCAGTCAAAAGATTCACACACACACACACACACACACACACACACACACACACACACACACACACACACACACACACATATACATACACACACACACACACACACACACACATATACACACTTAACATGAAGGTGCTCTGGACTAAACCCAATTTTAATGCCAATTGTTTAATTTTATTTATTTATTATTTAAAATATTCCTATCCCGCTTCCCTCACTCGAGAGTGACCCGAAGCGGTTCAACAACATGATTAAAACAATAAAAACAATTAACTAACACACACACACACACACACACACACACACACACACACACACACACACACACACACATCTATAGACCAATTTAAAAAAAACCTTTTAAAACCATCTAAAAATATCCCTACCCTCCCACCACAGTTAAAAAAGCTGTCAGGACAAAAAAGTTCGGTTTCACTTACCAGTGATAACTTTCGTTCTTCGAGTATATAGTTTGTGAATACACACTCATGGGTTATGCGCCTGCGCAGAACGGCCGATCGGAGGCTTGAAAAGCTATTGGTCAAAAGTTTTGGCGGTAAGACCGCCCACCGTACCGCCCACCCTGAGGCGCCCGCGCACCATTTTACCTCAGTTCCATACTTAAGCCAAGCACAGGATAAACCAACTGATCTCATCCGTGCAGCTCAAGAGGGGAGGCAGGGTGGGTAGTGTGTATTCACAAACTATATACTCGAAGAACGAAAGTTATCACTGGTAAGTGAAACCGAACTTTCTCCTTCGTATAGTTTGTGAATCCACACTCATGGGAGATTAGCAAGCTCACACTTACTTGGTCGGTGGGCAGTCGGATGAGATGATCCCACGATGAGCTGAAGATCCCGTAGGTGGACCCGTCAGGGGCGTTGAGTCCGGAGCCCTCTGGTGAGGACGACACGGCCAAGCCTGGCATCCGCAGTGGCTCTGGTGTCCACCCTGTAATGCTGGACAAATGTAGAAGGTCTGGACCAGGTGGCAGCCTTACATATGTCCTCAAGCGGTGTGCCGTCCAGAAAGGCAGTGGATGTGGCAACCGCCCTGGTGGAATGCGCCCTGACATGCGGTGGAGGTGGCAGTGAAGCTGACTCGTAGGCCAGGTAGATGGTAGAGGTGATCCATTTGGAGAACCTTTGAGCAGAGATGGGTTCACCCTTGGACTTTCCCCCATAAGCCACGAAGAGGCGTTGCGACTTCCTGAACTCCCTAGTCCTGCTGGTGTAAAACAATAAAGCTCGTTTCACATCCAGTGTGTGCCAAGTCCTTTCTTGGGCGTTAGTGGGGTTCTGGAAGAAGGTTGGCAAGGAGATAGTTTGTGCCATGTGGAACTTGGAGACGACCTTGGGTAGGAAGGTGATGTCCGCTTGGAGGACGACGCGGTCGTTGAAGAACTGGAGAAAAGGTGCGTCTGCTCGCAGGGCAACCAGTTCACCAGCTCGTCGTGCAGACGTGATAGCCACCAGGAATGCCGTCTTCCATGTGAGGAGACGAACATCGGCGGTAGCCATGGGCTCGAAGGGGGTCCTGGTGAGCGCGTTAAGAACGGTGGACAGTGACCATTGAGCCGTCGGTGTCCGGGTCGGCGGAAAAGCGTTCCTTAGTCCCTTGAGGAATCGCTTTACCGTTTGGTCGCGGAAAGCCCCGGAAGCGGGCGAGCCAGCCGGAGAGTGCGCTACCACTGCTGCGAGATGCACTCGGATGGAGGTGATGCTGAGGCCAGACTCCGCCAGCTGGAGGAGGTAGGCTAAAATGTCCTGCAGTCCCACCTGCGTGGGGGGCGTTTGCCGGGAGGCCAGGAAAGCACAAAAACGCCTGTATTTGGAAGCGTAGGACTTCCTTGTGGAAGGGCGCCGCGCTAGTTCAAGGATCCTGGCCAGTCTGGGGTTATCCTCCACGCGGTGAGGTGGAGGCTGGGCAAGTCCGAATGGTGCAAACCAGGGTTGGCGCGGCCACGCCGGTGCCACCAGAATTGCATTGGCTCTGTGTTGGTGCATCCTGGTGAGTACCTTCTGGACCAGAGGAAACGGAGGAAAGGCATAGAGATAGTCCTGATCCCACCGTTTCATGAAGGCATCGCCCTCGGAGTTCGGTCCGATGCCTGCTCTGGAGCAGTACCTGCTGAGTTTCCTGTTGGACGCCGATGCAAAGAGGTCGATGCTCGGTGTCCCCCAGACCTCGCACAGGGACTGGAACACTCCGTCGTCCAGCTCCCATTCGTGGGTCGTGGAGGTGAGACGGCTCAGGTGATCTGCCAAAACATTCAACGTGCCCTGAATGTGCACTCCAATTGGGAAAATGTGCCTCTCCAGACACCATTCCCACAACTGCACTGCAAGGTACAGGAGGGTGGTGGACCGTGTTCCTCCCTGCTTGTTGAGGTACGCCACCGCCGTGGTATTGTCCGAGGCCACCTGAACCGCCTTGCCGGTGAGCAGAGTCTCGAAGGAACGTAGAGCCTTCCAAATGGCCAGCAGTTCCAAGTAATTTATGTGGTACACCGTTTCGTGCGGTGTCCAGGTGTCGTTGACCGTGAGAGTCCCGCAAGCAGCGCCCCAGCCGAGGTTGCTCGCGTCGGTCAGTATCTGCAACGAGGGTTGCGGGGGGTAGAAACTCTTCCCCGTGGCCACGTTGAGTGGTGTAGACCACCACAGCAGTTGGTCCCTCAGTTCTGGAGATGGGGTCAATCGTTTGGATTGGCTCTCCCGAAGTGCGTCGAACTCGTGAAGGAGCCACGATTGCAGGGACCTGAATTTCAACTTGGCATGGGGGATCACTGCCGTCGTTGAGGCCATCAGGCCTAGAAGTCTCTGAGCCTTCTTCGCCCGGATGCACGGTTTCGTGCGCAGTTCGCTCACCCCCTGCGCAATGTCCCGTAAGCGTTTCTGGGGGGCGTAGGCTCTCGTAGTGAGCGAGTCGAGTACCGCTCCAATGTACTCGACGTGCTGGGAGGGAGTCAACTTCGACTTGGTGAAGTTGATCCTGAGGCCGAGACTCTCCATGAGGTGAACCGTGTATTGTGTGTCCCGAACGGCCGACGGTTTGGTGGGGGAGACGATCAACCAATCGTCGATGTACGGGAAGACCCTGATGCCCCGTTGGCGGAGGAATGCAGCCACCGGAGCCATGCACTTGG
The DNA here is from genome assembly GCA_035047305.1 of Bradypodion pumilum. Lineage (NCBI taxonomy): Eukaryota > Metazoa > Chordata > Lepidosauria > Squamata > Chamaeleonidae > Bradypodion > Bradypodion pumilum. The sequence goes on from JAWDJD010000003.1 coordinate 263,327,972, forward strand.
TGAAGACTCGCGGTGCCGTGGCCAGACCGAATGGTAGGCATCGGTACTGGTACACGGAATTGTCGATGCGGAAGCGGAGAAACCGTCTGTGTTCCTCGAGGATGGAGACGTGGAAGTAGGCATCCTTGAGGTCTATGACTGTGAACCAGTCCCCTTTGTTGATGAGGGGGAGGACGGTCTGTAGGGTCACCATCCGGAACTTCCTGGTGTGGATGCATTTGTTCAGGCGGCGTAGGTCCAGGATAGGGCGAAGGCCTCCGTCCTTCTTCTGGACCACGAAGTACCTCGAGTAGAAGCCGTTGTCCCAGTCGGACGGTGCTACCCGCTCGATGGCTCCCTTGGAGAGAAGGGTTGATATTTCTTCCTCCAAATGGGGGGACGAGGTGGTGAGACGATGTTTTCCTACTCGAGGCACCCGCACGAACTCGATGGCGTAGCCAGAGGACAAGATCCTTAAGACCCACTGGTCGTCCGTGATGCCCGACCATGCCTGGAGGAAGTTCCGGAGGGGGAGGTACGGGATGTGGAGCGAGAGAGACTCGGCCGTCGCAGCTTCAAACGCGGGGCTTGGGCCTCGCGTTCGAACGCTTGTCCTGTCCGTAGGGCCGGTAGCGGGGTTTGTGTTGTCGCCGCTGTTTGTAGGAGCTGGATCTAGGCTGCTCTGTCGGTCCCTGCTGCTGTGGGTTGCCCTGGAACCGCCGTGTGAAGGGCTGGAACCTCGGCCTGGTGGAAGTAGCCGGCATGGTGAGCCCCAGGAACTTCGCCGTGGAATTGGTCTGGCGCATCTCATTCAGGACCTTATCGGTGTCCTGACCGAAGAGGCCCTGCCCGTCGAAGGGAAACTCCTCGATGAGCTTTTTCATAGATCGAGGGAGGTGTCCCTGAGCCAAGCATGGCGACGGAGGTAGATTGCGGAGGCCATGTCTTTTGCCGCATAATCGTTGATATGCCGGGCAGTGCGCATCAGCTGCTCGGCGACGAAGTCCCCCTCGGTGGCCAGCGCGTCAATCCTCTTCTGGGCATCGGCGGGCAGTTTAGCCGTCTCAACCTTCACCTGCTCCCAGAGGTGAGATTGGTACATGCCCATGGCGGCCGAATAGTTGGTGGCCCGAAAGAATAGGGAGCCGGTAGCGTAAAACTTACGCCCCACCGCGTCCAGTTTCTTTCCCTCCGGCGTCGACGGGACCGGGAATCCGCTGGTGGCCGTCCTATGCTGGAAGGCCTTGACCACCAGGGAGTTCGGCAGGGGGTGGGCCTGCAGGAACTCGACGTTCTCGTCCAGGACCCGGTACATGCTGTCGAGCCTGGACGAAACGGAGTGCGCCGCCAAAGGTTTCTTCCATGTCGCCCTCACCGAGGTCATCATGGAGGGGAGCATGGTTATGTGGACCGGCCGCACAGCACGCCTGTCGAGCTTCGCGGTCATCTGATCCTCACCCTCCAACGGCGGTTGGTCGACCTTCAGGTTGAGGGCGGTGCCGAGCCTCGTGAGCATGGCGGTCAGTGAGCGCTGGTCCTCACCACGCGGTGGGTCCACTGAGCCGATGGCCTGTTCCGGCGTGCGCTCGGCGTCGACGTCTCCCTCGTCCTCCTCCGACGACGAGCTGGACTCATCGGAGGACGAGGGAGGCAGTCTTTCGTCCACGTCCGGGCCGCGCCAGTACGGCCTGGGCGGGCCGGCGGGATGGGCGTCCACCGCATCGACGTCCGGACCACACCATGACGGGTTGGGTGGGCCGGCGGAGCGGGCACTCGACCCACGGGAGGTCGGTGGGGCCGCGGCGGAGCCGGGATGCCCGGGGCTTGCGGTGGTCGGAACCGGAGCCGCAGAGGCCGCAGGCGTGGAGGTCTGGAACCTGGTCGCAAACGACGCCATGACTTGGAACATCTCTCGGACGAGGGCCATCTGAGACGCGTCCGAGTCCGCTGGCGGTGGAGCTCCGGTAGCCGGCGGAATGGTGGCCCACGAAACGGTGGGCGCCGAAACGGTGGCCGGCGTCGGTGTCGGCGAAACGGTCGTCGGAGCGGTGACGACCGCGTCGTCCGTCGGCGTCCTGGGCCGTGGAGAGACGGAGGCCTGCCTCGGCGAGGAATTTCTTCCCCGAGGAGGAGAGGAGAGCACCTGAAGTGGGCGAGCTGGAGCCCCAGCCCTGCATCCTTTCTCAGGTGACCCGGAAGACGACCGTCCTCCCCAGATGGAGGATCCCGGAGAAGGACATCGGGCAGTCGAGAACGGCGGCGAAGGCCCGGGAGAGGCGGGTGTGCGCGGAGTGGGGGGAAGCGACCGTCTCTTCTCCGACCCACGCTTGCGCTTCTTCTCACCGTTCTTGTCCTTCTTCTTCTTCCTCATCGGAAGCACGGAGGAAGAGGCCGGCGGTGGTTGAGCGGCAGCGGCGGCCGTGGAGGCGGACGCGGCGGGAGCCAGAGCGAGCTCCATCAGATGAGCCTTGAGGCGATTGCTTCGGTTCTGCACCGCGAGGCGCGTAAACTTTTTGCAATGCGGGCAAGACTGGCTCTGATGCGACTCTCCCAAACAAAAAAGGCACAGGCTGTGTCCGTCGGAAGCCGGAAACTTCTTAAGGCAAGCCGTGCACTGTTTAAACGCTGCAGCCATCAACCGCGGAAAAAATTCTTCTTTCTGGAGACGAATAGCCCGAAGGGCCGACCAGCCGCCACCCCCTTGAGGGGGGAGACGGTGATCGAAGCGAAAAATTGGCTACTGAATCCACTCAAGAGAAGAGACAGAGCCGGGGTGGCGATCCTGCCCGGAGGACAAGATCACCAAGAAAAATTGTTAAAACTTGCCAAAAGACTTTCCCTCAGAAGGGCGAAAAAATTGAGGAAGCTCTCAACGATCGTCCTGCTGCTACGGCGGAAAGAAGAGAACTGAGGTAAAATGGCGCGCGGGCGCCTCAGGGTGGGCGGTACGGTGGGCGGTCTTACCGCCAAAACTTTTGACCAATAGCTTTTCAAGCCTCCGATCGGCCGTTCTGCACAGGCGCATAACCCATGAGTGTGGATTCACAAACTATACGAAGGAGAACCCATATGGGCTAAATGAGCCAGTGGGACTGGGAAGTTGATGCATCCATGCCCCATGCCCACTGGCATAGCCATGTTTTCAGTTGTTTTCTAAAGGGGAGCAGCTCCATCTGGAGGCGTAGTTCGAGTGGCAAGAGGTTCCAAAGGGCCAGGGCTGACACGGAGAAGGCCCTCCTCCTGGTCCCTGCAAGATGGGCCTCTTTCGCTGCAGGGACCATAACCGAGCCCCTCCGGTCTGCCCTTGTAGGATGGGTTTGACACCTTGGGGTGATGCGATCTCTTAAGTATCCTGGGCCACTGCCATGAAGGGCTTTAAAGGTCAAATTAAAAGAGCCCTGTTAAGTGGGGTCCCTAATACAGTAACAAGTTCGATAAGTTTCAGTACTTCCTTTCTGCAGCAAATTAAACATTTAATTTAGCTTTTTGAGAGGGAGAGAGGAGTCAGACTGGTGATGAGACCACGTGCCCAAGAAACATTACTCTTCTGCTTTAACAGGCAAAACATTTTATTCAGTACTCAAAAATTAAGCGCATGATTGTAACCGGTTCCTTGTACATGGGCTCTCTTTTCTGACCACTAGTAACTGAAAACAATTCAGGGGAGGTGGTGTAGCCTTGTATGTCAAAGAAGTGATAAAATCGTATGAATTGGAATATCTAGGTGATTTGGAGTCACCATTAGAAGCTCTGTGGGTAAGAGTACCAGGCCACAAGGATGGTCTAACAGTAGGCATATACTATCGGCCTCCGACCCAAACTCTTGAGGGAGACAGGCAGTTGGAGAATGTTGTAAAGGAGGCATCCAAGAAGGGAAGCCTGGTTATAATGGGGGACTTCAATTACCCTCACATAGACTGGGTGAACTGTTGTTCAGCACATGATAAAGAGATAAAGTTCCTAGATATGCTAAATGATTGTTCCCTGGGACAGATGGTTGAAGACCCAACTAGAGGTACAAGAATCCTTGACTTGATCCTGAGTAATACTCAGGATCTGGTGCAAGATGTTAATGTGACTGATCCAATAGGGAACAGTGACCACAACTCAATTATGTTTAACTTGATCATAGACCGCAAGTCACTGATAAAATCTAACACAGAGACCTTAAATTTTCAAAAAGGAAATTTCCCAAAGTTGAGGAAACTAGTAAAAAAGAAGCTGAAAGGGAAAATTGAGAGAGTCCAAACACTTCAAGAGGCATGGAGGCTGTTTACAAAAACAATAACAGAGGCCCAATTGGAATGCATACCCAAAAGGAAAAAGGGCACTGCCAGGTCCAAGAGGACTCCAATGTGGCTTACAGGAGCTGTTCGGGAAGTGATCAAGAGCAAGAAAAGCTCATTTAGAAGATGGAAGGCTTGTCCGAATGAGGACAGCAGGCAGAAACATAAATTCTGGCAGAACAAATGCAAGGCAACAATCAGGAAAGCAAAGCAAGACTTTGAGGAGCGTATAGCTAAAAATACTCAGAGAAATAACAAAGACTTCTTTAAGTACATTAGAAGTAAGAACCCAACTAGGAAGGCCATTGGACCATTAGATGACAATGGAAGGCAAGGGGTTATTAAAGAGGAAACAGAGATTGCAGAGAGACTCAATGAATTCTTTGCTTCAGTATTCACTGAAGAAGACAGAGGCCACATGCCCAAAACAGAGCCTATCTTCGTAGGGAGGGAAACCGAAGAATTAAGCCAGATAGAAATAACCAGGGAGGAGGTCCTTGCATGTCTTGTTAAACTAAACACTAACAAATCACCAGGACCAGATGGCATCCATCCACGAGTTCTCAGGGAACTTAAAGATGAAATTGCTGATCTCCTAGCCAAAATATATAAACTTTCCCTCAAATCAGGCTTTGTGCCTGATGACTGGAAGGTAGCGAATGTAACACCAATTTTCAAAAAAGGATCCAGGGGTGATCCAGGAAATTACCGACCTGTCAGTTTGACATGTGTCCCAGGTAAAGTGATGGAAACCATCCTAAAAGATAGAATTAATAGGCACATAGAAGAGAAGGCGCTGCTAAAGGAGAGCCAACATGGCTTTTGCAAGGGCAAATCATGCCTCACTAACCTGTTGGAATTTTTTGAGAGTGTCAACAAGCATGTGGATAAGGGGGATCCAGTTGACATTGTTTATCTGGACTTTCAGAAGGCTTTTGACAAGGTCCCACACCAAAGGCTCTTGAATAAACTTACCAGTCATGGAATAAAGGGACAGGTCTTGTCCTGGATCAGCAACTGGCTAAGGGACAGGAAACAGAGGGTAGCACTAAATGGACACTTCTCCAAGTGGAGGGAAGCAAAGAGTGGGGTCCCCCAAGGTTCAGTACTGGGAGCCCTGCTTTTCAACCTCTTCATAAATGATCTAGAGGTAGGAGTAAAAAGCAAGGTAGCCAAATTTGCTGACGACACTAAATTATACAGGGTAGTGAAAACTGTGAGAGATTGTGAGGAGCTCCAGAGGGATCTCTCGACACTGGGGGAGTGGGCAAAACAGTGGCAAATGAGTTTCAACATTAGTAAGTGCAGAGTGATGCATGTTGGGGCAAAGAACCCCAATTACATTTATAAACTGATGGGGTCTGAACTCTCTGAGACAAATCAGGAAAGGGACCTTGGTGTCCTGGTGGACAACTCAATGAAGGTGTCTACCCAGTGTGCCTCAGCAGTGAAAAAAGCAAACTCAATGCTAGGGATCATTAGGAAGGGTATAGAAAATAAGTCAGCAAGTGTCATTTTGCCTCTTTATAAATCTATGGTGAGGCCCCATCTGGAATACTGTGTACAGTTCTGGTCGCCATACCTCCAGAAGGATATTATGGAGCTGGAAAAAGTGCAGAGGAGGGCAACCAGAATGATTAGGGGACTGGAACACCTTCCTTACCATCTGAGGCTGCAACGGTTGGGCCTCTTCACTCTTGAACGACGACGTCTAAGAGGTGACCTGATTGAAGTTTATAAAATCATGCACGGTGTGGACAAAGTAGATAAGGAAAAACTGTTTTCCCTATCGCATAATACTAGAACTAGGGGACACTCCATGAAACTTTTGGGTACTAGTTCTCAAACAAATAAGAGAAAGTACTTTTTCACCCAGAGGATTACTGGTCTATGGAACTCCCTGCCAGAAGAAGTGGTGACAGCTGTCAGTCTTGACAGCTTTAAGAAAGGATTAGACAAGTTCATGGAGGAGAAGAGTATCAATGGCTATAATTATGGATACTTAAGGACAACCTCCGGGTTGGAGAGATAGGCAGGATATCTCTCAATATCATTTTCAGGGAATCCTAAGCAGGTGAAGGCATCTCCTTGGGAATACCCTGAAGGAAATGGTGAGCCACTGTGTGAGACAGAATGCTGGACTGGATGGGCTGTGGCCTGTTCCAGCAAGGCTGTTCTTATGTTCTTATGTTCTTATGTTCTTATGTATTTAGTTTTGTTGCTAAAATAGGTAGATAATAAAAAATAATAAATGGAGCAATATTGGTAATTATAGAGGGCAGTGCAGTGGCTCAAGTGGCTAAGACGCTGACTGGGAGGCAAAAGGTCAGCAGTTTGAATCCCGAGTACTACAGGACGGTATGAGCTCCCGTCTTTGTCCCAGTTCCTGCCAACCTAGCAGTTCAAAAGCAAGAAATTGCAAGTAGATAAATAGGGACCACTTCAGAGGGAAGGTAACAGTGTTCCATGCACTCCAGTGTCTAGTCATGCCTGCCACATGACCATGGTAACGTCTGCAGAAGCAGACAATGCTGGCTCTTCGGCTTTGAAACAGATGAGCACTGAACCCTAGAGTCAGATACGACTGGCTTTCAAGCAAGGGAAACCTTTACCTTTACTATAGAGGGCAAAGATTCAGACTGTATGTTTGCGCATAATATACACACATATTACATGTTGATATAAAACAGTGCAACTTTAAGATTTGCCTGTTGGAAATTGAGCAAAACTTTGAAGCTATGGTACTGCTAGGGCGTATTCAGAGATAGAGGGAGTATGATGTTTGTACTGATGATGTGTTTTATAACAGAAACACCACAAATTTTACATGGCTACTCAGAAGGAAGTCACACTTCATTCAGTGGCACTTATTTGGCACTAGGTAGTCTAAGTAAGGCGTCAATTTTTTTTTGAGAGTGATATTAGAAATGTTCATTTTTGGACGACAACTTCCAGAATCCCATAGCTGTGCTAACTGGGAGTTCTGGGTATGAGAGAACAAAAAAGGAATATTTCCAAATCTCTTAACAGTGCGATAAGTCTTGTTTTCACTAGAACACTTGTTTTGGTTCTTCTTAGGTCCAGTGGCACTGTAGAGCAAGAATGATTGCTGGTGCCAATTTCTATATTGTGGGTCGAGATCCAGCTGGTTTGCCTCATCCAGAGACCAAGAAAGACCTGTATGAACCTTCACATGGTGGAAAGGTGCTTAGCATGGCCCCAGGACTGACTTCAGTGGAAATCATTCCTTTCCGAGTCGCTGCCTACAACAAAGTACAAAAAGCAATGGTTTTCTATGATCCAGATAGGTAAGTGGCATGGCTAATGACAACCTGGTATGGACTGGATTAGTAGACATCAGGATTTTTCAGACGTTTGTTCTGGAAAATATAAGCTTGGATCAACAGGCATGATGGCCATAAGTGCTGACAGACAAATAGTGCAGTCAACATAATCGAAAGTATATTCTTTTTTTTTTTTCTTAGACCATCTTGTGATCCACAACACTAAACATTAAAATGTACATTTTTTGTCTGGAGTTGGTGCAGTGCCTTTGGTGTATTACTATTTATACAAATCTTCAGCTGCAAGAAACATTAAAATTACTATTCTTTAGCGAGCAGAGTGATTCCATTCCCAACTAATTTAAAGTATAGAAGGTTGTACAGTAAAGCCCCTACTTACAAAAAAAGTCCGTTCCGTAGGCTTTTGGATAAATCGATTTTTTTTGTAACTCAAAGCAAACCCATAGGAAAAATTATTTTTTTATGTAAATTGAAGCAAACCCATAGGGAAATGAATTTTTTACGTAACTTAAAGCAAAGCCATAGGAAAAAGAATCTTTATGTAATTCGAAGCAAACCCATATGAAATCATGTAAATCGGGACATGGTTTTAGCACAAGATCATTATGTAACTCGAATTATATGTAACTCGAGGCATTTTTAAGTCAGGGTTTTACTGTACTATTATACATGGGACTGTGGTGGCTTAGTGGTTAAGATGCTAAACTTGACTGGAAGATCAGCGGTTCGAGACCCAGGTGCTCCACGATGGAAAGACCTCATCTCTGTCCCAGCTCCTGCCAACCTAGCAGTTCAAAACCAAGAAATTGTGAGTAGATAAATAGGTACCACTTCACCGGGAAAGGTAAGTGTTCTGTGTGCTCCAGAGTCTAGTCACGCCAGCCACATGACTATAGAAATGTCTGCAGGTGCAGACAGTGCTGGCTCTTTGGCTATAAACGCAGATGAGCACCAAACCCTAGAGTCGGATGTGACTGGCTTTTGAGGAAGGGCAATTTTTACCTTTATCTTTACTATTACACATGTACTATTGCATTTGTGCAATGGTTCATGGGGTTGCAAAGGGTCAGAATTGACTGTGTAACAGAGGGGCCATTCAACAATTACGTGATCCTCGAAGAAGAGGCTGGCGTTTGCCATCTGAATTACGGAAAATTATGTGGTGGGGGCGGGGGGTGCCAGGTCAAAGATTACGTAATCCATTTGGAGCTGTTGTGGTTTCGAAACATGGTGCTTTTTTAAGTTTAAAAATGATCTCTGGGAATTTTGATCCAATTTGAGATTACTGAATTGCTTGTGCAGTCTATTGCTAACCGACAGAAATTTATCTTTATAAAAAAGATAGTAGAAGACACTATCGGAATTTACCAGACATCCTCATTCCTCCCTGCAAAATAAATAAATAAATAAAAATTGTCTTCACAAAGGGTGTGATGCATCGAGAATCCTCACGATACGTTCTGTATTAGACACCAATAGTGAAAAGCTCTAAAAATTAGAGTTTCGATACAAAAGCTCTGGATTACATAATTTAAAAAGGGGGGGGGGTCAAAGTGAAAATTATGGCCAGATTATGTAGGTGGAGGGGGTCAATTTCCCCCCAAAAAATGGATCACGTAATTGTTGAATGGCCCCTGAACAACAAATTGCATTTGTGCCATCTTCATCAGTAACCATATTTTTCTTACTAGGCACAATGAATTTGAATTCATTTCTGGGACACGGATGAGAAAGCTGGCTCGTGAAGGTGAAAACCCCCCTGATGGATTCATGGCTCCTAAAGCATGGAAAGTGTTGACAGAATACTACACATTAATGGGGAAAAATAATTAACTGTTTTTTTTTACTGAAGAGATTTTTTTTAAGGATGAGCCCTACTAATTGATTTATGTGCTGTTATACTTCATGTCTTTGAATTTTCCTATTCTATTTGTGGGCATTTCCTTCGTAGGCTAGACACTGGTTAAGCATTTTCCCTCTGAAATTATTAGGGAATTTCATCTCCATTCCAAATAAAAGTTGTGGAAGGGATTTCATGATATACAGAATAGGGATCAAGGTTTGGTTTGGGGGACACACACATGACAAAAGCCATATTCTAATTTGTCTTAAGTCTTTGGAGGAGTGAGATGTCTGAATTGTGCAGCCGAAAACCATCAGGTTTTTCATCTGTTCTTCTTTGGTACTTCTGATAATTTAGGGATACAGGGTGACATTTAATTATTTTGTTTTTGAAAAATTCCAAATGGAAAGCATAACTTCTGCCTTATTCTTACGTTGCCCTTATTTCCCTTTTTGGGATTTCAGTGACTGTTCCCCCCAAAAAAAATTATTATTATGATTATCACCAACAGTTGTTACCCTGAATCATCAAGATTTCTTGATGGAGGAGGAAATCTGCAGATACCATTTTTCTTTCTTTCACAGTTCCATGTCATCATAGAAGATGGTGCTAGTTTTAGACACACACACACACCCAAAAAAGGGGGAATTCAGGAGTTTGTGGAACGTGTCAGAATTCAGTAATAATGTCGTTGCTGATTTTTTTTGCCTCAGGCAGAGGGGGAAAGGAGTCATCTTCCCACCTGCTATTTTAGATAGACACTATTTTAAAAGGAGCCCTTCATTATCTAAGACTAGTCTCCCTCGATGTTAGTTCATCGCAAATTGATCACACAAGGAAATCTGAAATTAAAGTTTAGGAGCCTCACAAAATTCATATAGACAAGCGCCAAATAGTGGAGCTTCCCTGGGGTTTCCCTGCCGTCCACATAATAGTGGGCACTTCATCCAGGCACCTTCTGCAAGGATGATCTAGACAGGCAGCACGGGGCAACCAGTTCAATGGTGCACTCATACAGGAAACGGATGGTGGGCTGTGCAGGACACAGTCACTCACTACCTCAAAAGGCTTCCGTTTGCATGATCTTCAGCTTAGCCGATTCCTGTATTTTCAGCCCCTTTCAGCACAATCATGAGCATGTAAATATGACAACAGCTAAGATCCAAATAAATCCAAATTCTGAGTTGAGCTCCATCTTTTTGCACTGAAGAGCAGGCTCAGAAAACAGTGACCATACTAGCCTTTTAAAGATTACTGCTAGTTAAACTGTCAAGGTTCAATTCTGTCATTACCTCAAAGAGGAGTGTCAGTGTGAGCTTATCACACGGTGCCTTAGTGACCGTTGACTCGTTTTTTGAAGAAACAATTTGTGGTCAGTTCATTTTGTCATTGTATGGTAATACAGTTGAAGTGCTATCATCTGGCATACGAGAATGGACTATGAACCAGATAGCCCCTAGCCATAAACTCACTAGGTAGTCTTAAATAAGGCACTGCTGTCTGCCTCTGTCACCCAGGCACTAAGTGGGGATGCTAGTTTAGATCTAGCTTGCAGGGTTGTTGTACTGTACATATTATTGAGACAATATATGAGATGCTTTGAATTTTCTGCAGTACATGCTATTATTGCTTTCTAAAGTATCTAGCCTGCGTTAGTCCGAGTTGATCCTTCAATCATTTTATTTTTAAACTCTTGTGGTGGTTTAAAATGCTGAACACAAACATAGCTACTTTCATGATTGAACAAGGATGATGTTGAACTTTGAAGTGCATGCTAGAATGTCAATGCTTTTGCTTACCTGATGCATTCAACAGGCTTTTTGATACAGCCTGCAATTGTTAAATCTGTTTAAATTTATTTTTAATGAATGGCTTGTCTTCATAGGTGCAATGTGAAAGATGATTGAATAAGGGGTGGGGTCTGCTATTGGAAAAGTCACTTCCCATCACTGGAATTTCAAGTGTTATTCACATTCTTAAATAAATCAGGAATAGAAATACATTTATTATTTAGAAATAGCAATTACAGTGGGCCCTCGATTAATGACGTTACTTGGTTCCCCAAGTAGCGTCGCTATTCAAATGTTATTTGAATAGCGACAAAAAGTCGTTATTCGAATAGCGATGGTAAAAATACCGTCATTATTTGAATAACGATGTTTTTTCCAGTAGCGTTATTAATCGAAAATGATGTTATTCGAACGTGTCATTAATCGAGGGTCCACTGTATATTTATACACCGTCACATAGCACTTAGTGCACTCTCAGGGTGGTCCACAAGGTAATTAACATTTTAGAATGTCTAAACTACTTTCTTCCAAAACTTGATTTCAACATAAAAAAATTTAAATCAGTGGTCAATATCTTAACAATAGATTTCTGCTGGTGGTAGAATGCCTCCCCACTGATCTCGAGCTGTTTACCCCCAAAACTAGCTCTCGAAAAACTGGGTGTTTTTTTTTTGGGGGGGGAGGGCACATACAGCTGTTGTGGGATGCAGAAGAACATTATTAGATTTGGCCCAATACATTGTTAAACCAAAGCGTTAACAAAGATACAGGACACCTGGGAGAAATTAAACCTACGTAAGAAACTTTGGGTGTTGGGTGGGGGGAATATTTCAAACCTCCAATGAAATAAATGTTTTTTTTGTAAGGGTTCTTCCAAATGAAGGCTTAATTGTGCACAGTTTAATCTGTTTAGGACCATTGGCCCAAATTCAGTTTCATGCATAGTATTCTAAAGTTTGCCGAATTGCATGGAACAGCTAAAACTCTGATCAGAAAAATATAGAACTACCGGTACCTGTATATATGCAGTTGTTATATTCACAATACAACCTTACATCCCAGGTGGTGGAAGATCTGCGACAGAAGTCCTTCCTCCATATCCAGAACCCCATTGCCACTTAATGGCCGGGGCAAGTGATGTGCACAGTTCTTCTTATTCCCCTTTTAGCTCCTCCCCACATTGCTACTGAAATCAATACCACCATTTTTCAGCTTGGCAGAGGTTGCAGCTCTAGAGTTAAGGGGATTAGGACTCTGAAGATTTAAAACACTGATATATCCCTAAATGCTTCCATCTTTTGGTCCACCAGTTTAGAGCCAAATGTTGTACTACCATCTTTCTCTCTTTGATCACAGAGGTGGTTAGTCCCCAGGACCAGTAGCCGCTGGGTCATCTCTCACAGATCATAGGTTTGTATCCTAATAATGTTTTTTAATAACACATAATATATGTGTGTAACAGGTTAATGTCAATACACAGAACAAGATCCAGTGGCTTACAAGAACCCTGCCTTTTTCTATATGAAGTAATTCAACATTGGGAGGCAATTCTGTTAGCAATCTACACACAAGACAACAACTAAGCCAGGCCAACAAAGCACACAGGCATGCATTGATTAGACTGTGTCCAGCACTTGTCTAAGCACTTCAATTGAAAACAATGCAGAGTGAGCTAGCTCTCCTAGTACCTACAGAATAAATCATTTCTAAAGATAGTGGGAAGAAAGTAGTTCATATTGAAATTGTGCAACAAAGAGATATGTCTTGAAATCATACTTCAAAACGCTTTTTAAAATGTTATCTTGTAATACTTTTGAACCCTTAATGTAAAAGAATTAAAAATGGTTATTACTTTGTTGGTAATTAATCCAAAGTATGCCAACTATGTAACTTGCACTCTGTATATGAGTTGCATGGGATGCAGCCACACCAAAGAGACTGAGTATCAACAGTGATTGGTGGATGTCTCCCTTTGCAACATTGATAGCTAATATATTAGCAACTGTGCCTTTTATAAATAAGCCCTCTGGAAGGGACCTTGAAAACAGGAGTGATCTTGCTGACTTAATTTAATTAATATTTTAAATAGAGCTGATATTTCCTTTTTAAAAATCTAATACTATGTTCATTAACATCAGTCCAAATATATTTGTAATCCTTTAAATTTTTAGATCTGTATTATATATTTGTGCTATATTTATTACAGACATAAAGCTGGAATGTATGCCTTAATTGATACATTTTTGGATTAAAATGAATTTGGTATTCTGTTATAAAAGCTCACATTTATACTCAATAAATCTATTTGACTATCATTGCATCTGGATATTTTTGTAGCTGTATAACCCAAACCTGTGGAATAAGGTGCTACAATGTTGTGGGATGTGTGTGTGAGATCAGCATGCCAGGGTGAACATGTCAAAGGTTTTGGCAGGGTGCAAAGTTTCTGATGTCTGTAAAAACAAACTAAACTTGCGGGGCACATTTAAGACTTACATTTTCCCCACACACAAAACGGGAACTCCTCATTGATGGGGGAATAACTGCAGTTGCCATCAAGAACTGTAGTTCAATGAGGTGTTTTTCTTTCTGTAGATCATGGGTGACCAAACTACGCCCCAGGGCCGGCCCATGTGCCATAGTGATCAGCTCCCTGAACCATGTGACTGGCCTGCGGCCTGAAAAGTTTGGGCACCCCTGCTCTAGACAGTCAGATTTGAACATCTTTCCTGCTTCTCCCTGGTGTCAGGGAAGATACAGGGGCTGAATGGACTATGTGCTGTTGCCATGGCCATAAGTTAATGGTTCTCTGAAAACAGGGTGCATGCATGTTCTGGGCAGATGGAGATGTCTCTTAGATACTTTGATTAAATGGTGGGACAGAAATCTTTTAAAACAAATAGTTGAGATAGGGAATCTTGGGAAAGGGAGGTCTGAGTAATAGTTGTCCAAAGGAAACACAGAATAGAAGCTGGGGGGAAAGGGTGAACAGGGGACAGAAACATTTAGCCCCATGATGGCGAACCTTGGCATTCCAGATGTTCTTGTACTTCAATTCCCAGAAGCCTAAGCCCCCATGAATCCACACGAATGGGTTTGCTGCGATTCATCCAGCCCCCACAGCTCCTGGAAGCGGAAGTAAAATACGCTGATACTGGTGCATTATACTTCGGCTTCCAGGGGCAGCGGGGGCCGGGTGAATAACAGCAAACCCATTCATGTGGATTCATGGGGGCTTGGGCTTCTGGGAATTGAAGTCCAAGAACATCTGGAGTGCCAAGGTTCGCCATCACGGCTTTAGCCTGTAAGACTGATCATCTCCATGGACGTCTAAGTCATAAGACCCCAGAGTCACCCACTACCAAGGGGGAAATGTGGATTTATAGTCCTACACAACTTTATTTAAACATAGTTATATTAATCTAGACTTATTCCCTAAATTGGTATATTTAAGGATAGAGACTTAAACCTGTGATGGGTAACTGTAACCTTCCATTGTTGGAGTGCATTTCACCCTTTGTTCCTCACCATTGGCTATAATGGCTAGTGCGGATGGAAGGGTTCATCTGCACAGCATTTGGATACCCACAAATTTCCCACCTCTGCAGCGCAAACAAAGTTTTAAAACTGGGCCCTCTACAGTTAGAAAGAGATGAACACCCCTCCTCCAATTAACATCAATTCCATGGGCAGTTACATTATGCAAGCAGCTAAAATGTAACAGTTTGTAACTTACAGCAGGGGGGAATCCTTGATTTAACAACCTTGAACAAACTTTCCAAAAAATGGAATAGAGACAGCATTCTCTTCTCAATGGCCAGTTTTATTTGCCCGCCCACTGTCCTTTACACTGAGCCACTGTCCTAATAATACACTTGTTTGAGCCTAAAATTAAACTTAGCAGTGACAATGTATGGAAAATGTACAGTTGCTAGTTTTTTTTTTCCAACAATCACATCACATGTATTGTTTCATGTCAAGTCATATTCGACTTGCTACACTTTTTGGTATTTGACGATTTGATAGGTGCCAAAAAAATTATTAAACGGTAGTGGCAATGTCACTTCTTCATGCTTTAAATGGGATGATTTTGTAATAAATGGAGAAACAAAGTTGGCCATAGAATGGAATAGCAAGTAAGTTTGTTGCACCTGGAGAAAACTATCATTCAAAAAGTTACTGTAAGTATACATTTACTTTATGAACCTACAGGTAGCTGACAATTGGCTTAATTAGTATGCCATTTTTATTTACAAGCTACAGTAAAAGGTGAAAACAAACAGCACCTTTATGAAGTGTTCTCATAATTATACTTTGTATTCTGTTGTTTTATTGAAACTGAGTGAATAAGACAATATAATCTCAGGGGCATGGAGACAGAAATATAACATTTCACGCACAAAATGCAGACATTTTTGATTATAAAAAGAAAACTTACAGTTGAATTTTAATACTGTACAAATCAAGTGCTTATTATGCTTTACCCATCAACGCAGGTGTCCCAAAATTTGGTATAGTATTGTAAAACCCATTAGCATAAATATCATTTAAAAAGCATTCAGCAAGTTTAACCGAATTTGAATCATGACCCAATAAACTGGATGCTAGCTATGATAACAAATAGCACCAATTCAGTGCTCACAAACAATATGGCTTCCAGAGTTTCCCTGACACTCTTTTTGAGAATGGATGGAAGAGTTTTCTATAGGGGAAATGGAAGAACAGAACACATATCCTGTAATAACATTCCTCTTTAAAAAATCAACATTTATGTGAAACTCTCAAACTATTATTTAAACTCAGGCAAACTGCAACAGCAGTTTAGAGATGTCCTTTGACAGCCTTTTGAGAAACAAAAATTCCATTGTAGACAAAGGTTGTATATACTGATTTTTATATACGCACACTGAAGTACAC
Source organism: Bradypodion pumilum (assembly GCA_035047305.1). Classification (NCBI taxonomy): domain Eukaryota; kingdom Metazoa; phylum Chordata; class Lepidosauria; order Squamata; family Chamaeleonidae; genus Bradypodion; species Bradypodion pumilum. Next base: position 263,344,092 of record JAWDJD010000003.1, read on the forward strand.
ATGTATAAACATACAGAATGGACAAGATCCAGTTAAATTATACTACAGTAGGCCCACTGAATCAATGGGGATTTGATGAGTCAAGCCCTCTACTGCAGTGATGGCCAACCATGGCACTCCCGGTATTTTTTGACTTCAATTCCCAGAAGCCCAAGTCAACACACCTGCTGATCAGGGCTTCTGGGAATTGGAGTTCAAGAACCCCCGGAGTGCCAAGGTCGGCCATCACTGCTCTATAGGTCCTATTAATTCAAATGGGATTGATTCTGTGACATACTTTAGTATAGTAACAATTATAGTAGCTCATATGAATCAACGTAACTTACAGTTGACTCACCCACACTGTTGATTCAGTGGGCCTACTATAGTGCGATTTACTATAGTGCGATTTACTATGCCAAGCAACAGGCTTTTTGCCACTGACAAACACATACCCCGACGTCCCCCTAATCTTGACGAGGTACAACAGACTGGAAGGAAGAGAGTTCTGAACTGGCTAGATCTAATTGAGCAACTTCAGTAGCTGAAATGTGCTTTAAAAAGAAAAGACGGACCCCCGCCCCTATGTGAGCTCTGTGCTTCTCTTAACCAAAAACCATTTTCTCTTTGGTAATTATTTTTCCTTTGTTTCTATCTCCCTTCCACTCAAGAAGGGATCCACACAATGAGCTCAGATTTTTATGTTTAAAGAATACTGTGTGCTTTATACAAAGTGGTTATACCCAAAATAGCACCTGCAAGAATATTAGCCAGAATCAAATTATAAATTGAGATGAGAATCTAACATCTGTCATTTACTTAAGTACCTTTTAAAACACATTTTCAGTGCTTATTTTAGTGACTGATACTTTCCTGTATAAAAACATACTCCTAATAAGTTTAAATGCAAGATGCCCCAGATAGTTTTGATTAACATAGTTTCACCTGACAAGTACACAACTTTTAACCGGAAGGTTAAAACAACAGAAGAGGCAAAAGAATTCTTAATAATATTAATCCTGAAGAAATCTGCCTATTATTTACTTTGAAGAATAGTGCAATGCTATTACAGGTAATATCCAGTATGGAAAATCCCGCAGAGGGCTACTCAATTTAGCTCTTTAGGGCCGGAAGAAATCCACACAAAATTTAAATCAGTTTGCTTATCACTATAATTTTGTGTTGTGGCCATTACAGCTACAAGCAAATGCATCAACAACAATAAAAGAATGTTAGCAAGGGCAGTAAATCCTGCCTTTACTATCTAAAGAAAAGAAATTGTTCACAGTTCAGAAATAGAAAAATAAATTCTAGAAATAGACAGTTAGCAGTATTCTGCAATGGTTAATTCTGACCATCATAATGATAACTTTAAAATAATGTAATTTATCAGACTTATACTAAACAAAAAGGTACTTGATCTGTATGTTTTTAGCTGAACTAATGGCACCAGTGGACACCCCCCCCCCCGCTAATTACACAGGGGGAGGGAGAGAAAGGGGGCTAATTTCCTTGCCTTGTGAAAATGTTTTCCCCAAAACCAGATTTTTCTGCCTCTATATGACAATACAACAAAAAAATAGGTAAATGCACAATGAATCTTTTAATCATCTGACTTGCTTTGATCAAGAAATCAAGTAAAAAAGGCTTTTCATATTCAAGTCATCTATCTACATACTATGTCTGGGTATAAAAAAGCAGTCTCTCATATATATACACAGGACTCTGCTCCCTCTTTTCACAGAAACACTGTGCCACGTGAGAACCTACTGAGACTTTTAAGGCTGCAATAATGAGACAAGACATTGCTGTTCTGCTGAACTACATTCTTCCGTGTCATGATCTACCACAGAGGCCATATCAAAGAGTACAAGATTTCAATAACTTAGATAACAGCATATAAAAACAAGTCCAAAAACACTTATTAAAAGGTTATTTCTGCTTCCAATTGATTTCCACTTTCAGCCACCAAAAGAGGTCACAGGCCATCGAAGAGCATAGCTTAGCCTTAGTCTAAACTAGCATGCATTAGAACACTTGAATTAGTTGAATCCTTCGATTTCCTCATCTTCTCAATCGCCCGTTGCAAATCTCTCTGCTGCACGGGCCGAATTTCATCATCTTCATTACTTTTAAAAAAGAGAAAGAGAGACAGCAAGAGATGCAAATGTGATTCATATATCATGGTGACATGCCTTTCAAAAAAATAACACAATCCTTTCCAGGCCACATGTAATATTAAAATCCAAGAGACTGAGCTAAGCCCAATTGTTACTTTCAACTACAAAAGATCCACTGATTCAATGGCTGAATCACAAATCACAAATTTTGCTCCAGTCCTTCCCTGGGTAAACAGACTACTCAGGGTAAGCAAGATACTCAAGGGAGGAGAGTAAGTGTGCCCCGAGCACTTTAGTAAGGACAGTTGTTTTCCAGAGATGAATAAAATAATGTTAAGATCTGGCTATGCCAAGCAACAGGATTTCAGCCAATGTGTAAAACTTTTGTTCGTTTTGACTCTCTTTATTCCTATCACTGTTGCCTAATTTAAAATTATGAAGGCATAAAAAATGCAGGTAAAATTCAAAACAAACTAAAATATTAAAATAGACTATTTTTTTTACCAGTGTCGAATAACATTTGCCCCCACTCAATTATTTTATTCTAATTTGGACGAACAACTGGATTCAGCCCACAATGTATAACAGATGAGTTTGTGATCAGTCTTGTCCCTGTGTGTTTCAATTCCTCTCCTTTGTACTCTGTAACATCCATCAAGAAAACTGCAGATATTTTTCCTTCATCTCCAAAGAAGACAAGTATAACTGAAGAATATGCACTTCAGAGGAGGTGTGGGGACATGAACAAAGTAATTCTTGTTTCCTGCTTTGCTTTACTTGTGCCCGAATTATTTTAAACATGTGCTTGCCTCATTTTGATATCTAGATATTAACAGAGTCAAAGAGAGGCTCTTTTTAAAAATACCATGTCTGGTGGTGATTCATTTGATAGGCACTTAAATAAGTTAACAAGGCTTTCTTGCTCTCTTTACTTCTAGGAAGGGTATGAAGGCAGTCCTCCAAATTAGCCTTTTAGCTGTTTGGATGTTTATTGACCTTACTGGTTTATTTTTAACGGCTTTAGTGATTTTGTTTTATTTTATTTTCGCCATTGTGAGCACTACTTTTTTATGGGGAAAGGGAGGCAGATAACGCATCTTGTAACTACGTGTGCATGGCTAATGGGAAGTTTGTCTTGCTCAAGAACACCTTCTACAAAACTGGCTGTAAAAGGCTATTAGATTCCAAGCAAGCCTTGAAAATCTTTGTAGCTTAAGTAAAAGGTACCTTTCTTCATAAGAAGAATTAACATATTCTCTGACACACAGTAAAGCAGCATCACGGCACATTTCTTTCAAGTCACTTCCTGAGAACCCATCTGATTCTTTAGCAATTTCAAAGAGATCCACATGCCTGTCCACCTAGCAGCAAAGAAAGAGTAGGCGGTTATTTTACATGTAGAAAGGAATAATTCAGGCTGAGACAGGTCAAGATAATTATCACACTTAATTGCACTCTAAGGCCGTGGTAAATAATAAAAGGTAATGGTGATACAATCCAGCCAAATCCTATTATTTAAACTAGGCATTCCCAGCCTAAGGCCCGTGGGCCAAATCCAGCCCACAGTACCATTTCATGTGGCCCGCACCCTCCAAGGGCATTCAAGAAACAAAATGGCCACCCCTTGAAACTGTTGGGACAAAATGGCTGGCCCCAACATGCAGACAGGGCAAAATGGCCATCTGGCCCTCAAAGCTGACAGAGAGCATGACCGGCCCTTGGCTTGAAAAGGTTGGGAACCCCTGATTTAAACTGACAGCTGTTGCAGAGAAAACAGCATCAATACTGCAAAGTAGTTAAGCCTGCCTGACACCAAGAATACAATAGCTCATTATAATAGTATGGCAACAAAAGAAATACAGTAATACCCTGGACAACGACAGCATCGCATAACAACAAAACCGGATAACGACACTGTATTTTTAGAAAAGTCATGCACCAGATAGCGTCATTTTGTCGTTATGCCGTGCATTGTGTTTGGCCTCCTACTTGTTCATGCTGGTTGGGGATGAAAAAAATTGCCATCGTCAGGTCCCTGTGTCTGACTCTCCGCCTGCTCAGCAGCGTCTGGGAGGGTAGGAGGATCTATTCCGTGCTTTTCCCACCTTACTAGCAACTCCCTGGGAAAAGTTCAGAAAAGACAGCTGAGAAAAGTTGCGGCTGCCATCTTGTTTTCTTTTTTTTAAACTAGATGACGGCCACTTTTCTCAGCTGTTTTGGGGCCCAGGGAGGTGCTAGAAAGGCGGGAACAGCGCGGAATAGGTCCTCCCACCCTCCCAGATGTGCTGCATTGGCGGAGAGCTGGACAAAGGGACCCGGCAATGGCAATTTCTTCGTCCCCAACCAGCGTGAACAGGTAGGAGATCACCGTCGTCCTTTTTGTGGGGGTGGGCAGAGGCAGCCCGGGTGCCTCTGTGAGGCTCGGAAGAGCCGGTCCGCGCTGTTTCTGACGCCCCCGATGTCCTGGGGCAGTGGGGCAAGGCAAAATGCTGGGGAAAAACCCTTCGTCAGCTGCAGGTTTTGCCTTGCTCCACCGCACCAGGAGATCAGGGAGCATCATGCACCCGCTGCCGTTATGGGCAAGGAGCCGGTCAAGTGGTTGATGGCTCCTTGCCTGCAACGGCGATGGGTGAGCGCTCCAATCGTCGGCTTCCTTTTGGGGAAGGCAAGACAAGCTGGCTTTCGGAGGAGGTAGGTGAGCAGGTCGGCTACCTCCTTCGAAAGCAACCCGGAGATCAGAAGACCCCACCGGGTTGCTTTCAGAGGAGGTAGCCTATCCTTTCAGCTACCTCCTCCTAAAGCAACCTGGTTGGGGCATCTGATCCTGCGAAGTCCCAAAGTTTGGCTGCAATCGAAAAAGTCCGCTGGACTTTTCCGGTTGCAGCCAAATTTCGGGGCTTCACATTAGGATGGGGGCCAAAGGGACCTATCCTTCCCACCCTTTCTTGAGCCTGCGGAGGGGATGGCACCACCCAGACACCCCGATATTAAAGAGGACAACACGGCCGGTGTCCTCTTTAATATCAGGGTGTCCAGGGGTGCCATCCCCTCTCCGCTGACTTAAGAAGGGTGGGAAGGACAGATCCCTTCTGTCCTCATCATCCTGCGCAGTCCCGAAGTTTGACTGCAATCGAAAAAGTCCGCTGGACTTTTCCGGTTGCAGCCAAACTTAGGGGCTTCACATTAGGATGGGGGCCAAAGGAACCTGTCCTTCCCACCCTTTTTGAGCCTGTGGAGGGAATGGCACCCCCCAAACACCCTGATATTAAACAGGACAACATGGCCGGTGTCCCCTTTAATATCGGGGTGTCTGGGGGGTGCCATTTCCTCTCCGCCGGCTCCAGAAGGGTGGGAAGAACAGATCCCTTCCGTCCTTGCCATCCCTGCACAGTCACTGCAGAATTTTTCCCCGCCCATTTTGGCTTCTCTGCCAGCTCGGGCACCTCCGTTAGGCTCTGGGGAGGCAGTCCGCACTGTTTCCGATGCTCCCCGACCTCCCAGGGCAGTGGGGCAAGGCAAAACCTGCAGCTGATGAAGGGGTTTTCCCCAGCATTTTGCCTTGCCCCACCTCCCCGGGACGTCGGGGAGCACGGACCGGCTCCCCCGAGCCTCAGAGGCACCCGGGCTTTTTCCCCCAGCATTACCCATGCATGCACCGGACGACACGACTTGTGGAACCAAGTTTTGTTGTTGTCTGGGGTATTACTGTACAAGTTATGTTAAAATATCTGACTTACATTTTCATTTTTCAAAATCAGTTTCAAGATTGCTTCTCTCTGCTTCAGCGCCTTTAAAGAAAGAAAATGGCACAATGAGATTACAAAGTAAGCAAAATGCAATCACATTCTTACAAATACCCCAATAGGTTTTTGGCTAGATCCTGTGCCTTACTGAAAGGCATGACATCATGAAGTTGCAGAACTCCAAATCTTGGCATTTAGGTCTTCCACAGGACTGCAAGCTGGTGGGATGCAGGATCCATGGATATTCAAGCAAATATGCCTCTCCTCACCAGCTTTCCTTTGACTTCCCCTCTCTGTTTCCCTGCTACAGGAAGCATTAAGATTAAATCAAGAGAATAAGCCCGTCAAGAAATGTGAGGTTCAGAGCAGTAAGAATTACCTATCCCAACAAAACTAGTTTACCAACTACAGAAAGACATTGCCTTTCAGCAACTTTCCTTCTGAAAGATAAAAATAGGTAGAGCATAAGCCCAGGTGACAAAGAATAATAGGAGTCTTCTATGAAAACTAAGCAGTTTACTCATTATACAGCACAAAAAGTCAGTTGACGTGTGACTGGCTAAGCCACAAGATGAAATTTTATTAAAACAGCACTTTTGACCAGTAAGAAAACACATTTGGACGCATGTGTATGGGTTACCTTAGGCGGCGTTGTAAACAGAAAGAGCCTCCTTGAAGTTCGTGGTATTTTTGAACCACCATCGGGTGCACCCCGAACAACAGCAACCTAGTTGTGCTGGCTAATCTTTCTCACACTAGGTCAGGTGAAAGTAGCTGCAGAATGAACTCACCAAAAGGTGGCTTCATTCTGACAGTTTCATGTCTGGCCTAGACATGAAAGATGGAGGCGATGTTGTATTCCTGCCAAATTACATTTGGAACCTAGCAGAATTCCTGGACCAGGTCTGTTTTGAATAAGAAGTGCTTTCCTGCAGCATCTACTAATCCTCCAGTTGTCCTTTCTTGACTTACTTTAGCAAATGTACACTGAATTGTTTCATCACCTGACTTGCTTTGATCAAGAAATCAAGTAAAGAAGGCTTTTCATATTCATGTTATCTACATACTAAGGATATAAAAAACAGCCTCTCAAACATATACACACAGGGCTCTGCTCCCCATTTTCACAGAAACACCGTGCTACATTAGAACCTACTGAGACTTTTAAGGCTGCAATAATGAAAAAATATATTAATTTCACTGCGTGAAATTTTTGGGTTACATCCAGTTGGATTCCTGCACTGGTCTCTACTTGGGCGTCTGAAAATTGCTGTTGGAGCAGAATGCTGTGGAGTTACTGTTGCTCACAGGCCACATTCTGAACAGCAGTGGAGTTTCATACTCCAACTGGCACTGGCTCCTGGTTAGTATCCAAGCTCAATTCAAAGTTCTGGTCACGATCTTCAAGCCTACTTAATTGTTTGTAAAAATTGACATCTAAACCACTTTTGTCTTTCCTATATGCTGAGATAAATTGCAAGTTTATGAACTATTGGTAGAAATAATGCATGGGGGCTTTTGGGCTGCAGAAGACCTTTTCCTAAAAAAAACGATCCAGCCCTGTTTAATCAGAATTTATTATAAAAGGAATGGGACCAGGACAAGAATATGTGGCTTTTTTGAAATAATGGACAAGTATATAATAATAATAATAATAATAATAATAATAATAATAATAATAATAATAATAATAATAATAATAATAATAATAATAATAATAATAATAATAATAATAATAATAATAATAATAATAATAATAATAATAATAAACAACAATAGTGGGTGAAATACATACTGTCCCATAGGCGATGGGTGCACTTACAGTACTGTATTAGTTATGTAATTTTGTTATATATGTTGTCAAGTAAAGGAACAGCATGTTTATTATATTTTGTAATTTTGTTTTAGATTTAATAAAATATTTTTTTTTTAAAAAAAAGAAGAATGTATAAGCCATTAGTCTTTAATGTTTGATTTGCCTCTGGCCTGGAAATGTTTGTGTTTTCATTTCAGATATGTTGATTATTTTGTATTGCTGATGGTTCTAAACAGTTGAGATTCTGCTTTTAATAATACGCCTGACATTCTTCCTACCACTTTATTATTATTTTGCATTGTAATTGCAGTAACATGGTTGAAGGTTGCTTTAAGAGCCCATTCCACAGAAAAGTGGCTTCCAAAATAAATAAATACATCTATTTAAAAAAAGAGAATGTATAAAATAGATAATCAAAGAGATGGACCAATGTGCCTGATACAGTATTTAATATGTAGTGTAAAAGAGGCGGCTGTTAATTTTCAATGACTTACAGGCTGGTTGATGTGAAATCTAGTAGGCATTCGTCTCATAATAGCAGAGTCAAGATCTTGAGGGCGGTTGGTGGCTCCCATCACAATCACCTAATGCAGATTTAAACAGAAAAAGTAGGTAATTTTTGCTTCAACGTTCATCAACAACACAAACCAAAACAAGCAACATCCTTGACCTTAAGTTCGGGGAGCGGGGGGGGGGATGCAATTTCCTTGGCCAACTCACAGGACACATCACACGTGTGTGCACACACACAGCCCATCTGGCCGGTCTATTTGTATACAACATTAAATAAAACATAAGAATACAATGTTAAAATATGCAAATTTGAATATATAAACCAACAATCAAAAACTGAAGATTAAGACCAAAAATATTCCAAGGCTGTTCTTATGTTCATTATGATTTTCAGTGTTTATATTGACCCGAGTATAAGTCGAGTCCCATTTTTAGACCTAATTTTTGGGGCTAAAAACCCAACTTATACTTGAGTATATACGGTAATCCACTTGGGAACCATCACCCTTCCCTGTGGACTTAGGCACCCAAGACTCAGCTCTATTAATAACTTCTAAAAATGGTATTATTACTCTTCCCCCACCTTTAGTTTCAGATACAAGAAAACTTGGAGACCTAAGTTATATTATAGATAATATTTTGGATTTCTCTCCAAACACCCACTTTGTGGGGCTTTGTATCTTTTTCAAAATGTTGACCATACAGTTTAAAATTTGATCCAAAGCAAGTTAAGAAAGAAACTACTACCATGTTACCTTCATATAACAAGACAGATAGACTGCTTTAAGAAGCTATTCAGGAAGCCACTAGTCAACAGCTTTAAGCATCTGCTACCTCCAGACTGGCATGTTAAGTAAAATAACTGAAAACCCAGTTCATTAATCTTATCTGGTTCCAGTAACACTATTTGATCAAAGATACAGTCATGCAGAGTTACAAGTACTCAATTAATGATGTTCTTACAGAGAAATACAGCTTTAGAAGTAACACAATGCAGATAGGAAAAGTTATTCTATTTAATATCAACATTTGGTTGAAGTAGTAATTATTTATTCTTGTTTATGCCCCTCCACTTAACTGAACTATTATGTTCCAACCTAAGGGAACTAAAGATACATAGATGCAGCATTTGAAATTATGTTACAAAATACATCTACGGTAGTAGGACTCTTGAGTCCAAATGCTGGTTCCTATGCCTTGTATCTCTGCTTCACACAAAGGCTGGCTGGCTTAGGGTTGTTCCACACATCTCATGAGTTTTGATTGCACAAATGCACAGCATGTGCACCTACAATGGGACATATATAAATGACCACACATCCTCAGGCCACAGATGAACCAGTACAAGGTAATCTGTAACACAGGGGTGCCCAAACTACAGCCCATGGGCCAAATCCGGCCCTTGACGCCAATTCATCTGGCCCACGCCACTCTCGCTGCTCTCCTGGTTTAAGCAGAAAAAATGGCATCTTAAAATCTATCTCATCCTGTTGCAAAACTTCGGCTTCCGGTGGGAGGAACCATGTGACCAGCCTGCTGAACCACGTGACTGGCCCACAGCCCGAAAAGTTTGGGCACCCCTGTTGTAACAAGTGAAGCAGGCCTGGGGCAGAACACCTCACAATAATTCTCTGCTATTTAAGAAAGGAGGCGGTGGAGACTTACCTACAGATGGAAAGAAACAATTCTAAATATTTTAGAACAAAAGCAAAACAAAAATTATCATTAAATAATTGCTCGCTCAATGCTGCTCATCTGACTATTAATCTTTACATAAAGGGAAGAAATAAAGGCTGCTCTGTTGAGACTTCACAAGCCACCAATAGTGGATGACAAGACCCTAGGCTCCAAATGTGTGAAATGACACCCACACTAATACTGTAATTTTGGAGGCTTCTTGTAACTAAATTATATTGGGTGCGGAGGCTATAACAGGAGTTCACAATCCCATTTTACGCTTGGCAGAGTGATTCTGATGTTTCCCTTTCCTATTAATCACTGACTTTGTCAATATTTCCCTAGTCAGCTATAGTCTGCCAGTTAATCACCATATTCTGTGGTTATGAGATAATCACTTTAAGTAACTTGGTCTGTGAAGTGTAAAGACACCAATCTTAACTGCGAAGGCATCTTTTATCTTCTATCTATAAAAGAGAGGTGTGGTCTTGTATGTGCTCGAAAGGCTCCCACACCCCTGGACCAATCTCGCTGAAATTTGGCATATACGTACCTTGGGCTGGAGAAATATGCACTGTGGGGGCCGTACGCCCCCCCAAAATATATATATATATTGGGAAGCAAATGATCTATACAGTGTGTGTGTTTCCCAGTGATGTAATTTGATGCCATAGTCCCAGGTAGGTTGAGATTGTGACATCATCTGACTAGCTCAGCTGTAGCCCTGAGCTCAGCTGTAGTTTTCACAGTAGGTGGAAGGCAAATGGGGGGACTGATCAGACTGGCACTCCGGGCACTGCGGTGGCGATGGAAGCCCTTGAGAGGGCCGAGAGGGCACGGGAGCCATGGAGGAGGCTGGCCTCCTCTGGAAATTGCCACCCAGCCTCCGCGGTGGAGGGGGAAGTCAATGTGGGAGAAGCCAAGGAGGGAGGGAAGGTCTGAGGGCTCCTCAACAGCTGCATGCCGCTCTCTCACCAGGTGGCCGGACACATGTATGGGAAGGATAAGGGCAGTAAGTGACCTTCGACAGAGAAGCGGGACTGGGGAGGGAAGAGAGATGGAAAAGGGAGGCAGGAGTGACCCACATACACCCCATGAGGTTTCCAAGAGGGAAAGGCTGGCCTACGTTAAAGAAAAACCCGAACGAAGCCGGGTAATCAGCTAGTCCTGAATAAAGAAAGACCTCCTTCTTAACACAATTAAACCAAACAACAGAGCATCCTTCTAAATACCCATCACAACAAACAAACACTCAAGAATGATTATTAGTCATCTACACAATACTGAAGCCAAAAGCACAGTTGCCTCCTCTACAAAGTTCAGCATATGTAGTGGAGGCAGCTTGGCCAGGATTAGGCTCCTACAAACCCATGGCTGCCCTTTGTCTACTTCTGCTATAAAACCACTTGAATTTGTTAATTTGTTCCTTGAGGTTCTTTGTATCTTGAAAAATTCATATCTCAAAACATGGTTTTCCATAGGAATACATTGAAAAGCAAAAAATCTGTTCTGGAGCTCAGAAAAAAGTCAAAAAAACATATTTTTTCTGTTCAAAACTCTTCATAAAGTGCATTTTAGAATTTTTCGTTGTGTTTTGGCCACTTTATAAAGAGATCTGAACATATAAAAGACATTTATTTGGCTTGTTTCTGGGCTCCAGAAGTATATTTTGGTTTTCAATGCATATTTGGCATATTTCCAACTGCACCCTCTAGTGGCCAGCTCTGGTAATTGCTGGCTCAGTACCCAACTATCAGCTGTTTCAGAGGGGGGAAAGCTTCAGGCAGTGCCAAAAACGTGACAAAAATTCCAAAAATGGAGCGGGAATGCTCCAAACACACTCCCACCACCGTGGGAAGCGGTGGCAAGTATCAGTACAACAAAGACCATGCAACATAAATGTTATAAGGACCATTGTATCACAGTGAGCACTCTCATCTAAACTGAGTTGGGCTGGGTTAGCACTTAGATAGAAGACTTTTTGTTTCTAACTGCTCAGAGTGGCATTATAATATGGAAATAAATGAAATAAATAAGTTGTTAACTTACTTGGCAATTGTAGTCAGTGTCCAGACCATCCCACAGACTCATGAACTGGGCCTTCATCATAGCTGTGGCTTCATGATCAGAACTTGAACGACTCCGTAGAAAAGAATCTGAATTTTTTAAAAAACATGTAAATGAAAATCTATGGTTTTGGTCTGTAACGAGAGGAACTGAAGTCTCTCCAAATATTGTTGGATTGCATCTCCAATCAACCTGGGATAGCAGAGGAATGATAAGACCTTCAGTTGATCAAGATCTGAAGATCACAGCTCCCACCCAGAGCCTAGAGCATTTCTGGATTATTAATGAGGATTTCAGAAATCAGAAGCATTGCAAGTGTTACTCAGGCTGCATGCTTAAACTCAGAAACACTCAAGTTATGCATCCTGGCTAAAATCCAGTAGTAAGTTGCAATTCTAGAGCACAATCACTGAATCAGTGAGCTCGCACTTGCAAATTCCCATTCATTCTATGGGTCTATTCTAGTTGCAACTTACTACTGGATTTCAGACACCAAACAGGAAGCTGCAGCTCACACACAAAAGTTCCCAAAGTTTGCACAACCACTTTTAATTTATTAGAAAAAGGATGGGAACCCTCCAGTTCTCCAGCTACAAGTCAATTTGCAGACATATGATATAGTGAGGGGGTGGGTGGGGAGAGATTAGTTACCAAATAGTTTTCAGTGAACTACAGGTTGATGGGATTCTTGATAATGCTAGAGTAGATATTCATAGTGCAGCAGACCCAATCCTGTATGGTGTGTTTTCTCTTCTAAGGTCAAGTTATATTCAAGATCACATAAAGTCTAATTTCATCCTAACTATTAAGAGAACCTGAGTATTAATGTTTGCTTTGTAGATTTAAAATTCATCTGTAAACCAGGAGGATTCTAAATTTTAACTGTCTTTCTCCAAACACAAGCATCCATAATGTTGTGAGTTCAATCCTCAACAAAGAAGGGAAACCGTTTGCCTTGGCTGATGAATAATAAGTGTTTAATCCAGTAATTCAACTAAAGGTAACAGATCCTAATTCCTTCCGATATAGGAATTTTCAATTCTTCTTCAGGGATCTAAATCAAAACAAATTGATAATGTCTCTGTCAAAAACTTATATACATAATATACAAAATGTGCAATATGTACATTATTTACATAGTCTTGGATGCATCTCATGCTGTGACATAAAATAAATTTGCCAAACTTGGCGCTACTGAGCTACCCATGGCCACGCCTTTTATTTGTAAATAGAAGGTTTTGCCAAACCTAAAAAAATTGTGATCCAAGTTTGGCAAACTTATATATGATTTCTTTTGAAGAAGATTTCATTTTTAATTCTGATATTAATCCTTTTTTCCCCACATTATTTTTTATAGACGGTATATTGATGACCTTTATTTTATTGTTGATGATTTATCAGTAGCACCTTTGTTTGTGTCCTGGGTTAACGGGCTAAATGACAATTTAAAATTCACTCATAACATCTCAAAAACCTCCATTCCATTCTTGGATGTAGAAACTTACGTTTCTACTCAGCGTAAAGTCCTAGTAAGACTCTACAGGAAAACAACAGACAGGAACGCATACTTAAACTTCGAATCTTTCCATCCACATCATTTAAAACATAACCTCCCATATGGACTTTTCCTCAGAGCAAAACGTAATTCCTCTATTGAAAGTGATTTTGTCTCAGCCGCCTCTACCATCTGCTCTGTTTTTACAGGATAAAGGGTATCCTGACCAAGTAATTTATCATAATTTGAATAAGGCGAGATTAGTTCCCAGGGAGCAGTTATTTCAGCAGAATGTGCCAAAACCGAATGAGAAAATCTTTTGCTCTTTTCAGTACTCACCCTTGGTGAGTAAAGTACAATCCATTATTAAGAAGCACTGGCACATCGTGAGCCACTTACCTGGTTGCACTGCTTACCCCGATAGGGCTCAGGAAATCTAGATCCATCAAACAGATTGTGAGTAGATTGGATCATGAATCTCGCATTCAATTAAGACGCCCGATCATTACAGGGCATTTCAGGTGTGGTAACTGCACCCATTGCTCTTTGGCGTGGCAAACCAAAATAGTCACCATCTCTAGTAGCGAGTTCACTTTGACTTTAAAACAATTTTTTAATTGTAAAAGTTCTGGGTGCGTCTACCTTCTCGTATGTGCATGCGGCTTAGGATATGTGGGGGTCACTTCCCGCCAAATGAAAACTAGGGTGAGGGAACATAGATCGAGGATCCGCACTGGAAACATTTCTGCCCCTCTCGTTAGCCATTTTTTGGAGAAAAATCATAGAGATTATGATTTTAAGTTTGTGGTGTTGGAAAGCCATAAACAAGATTCATTTTCCCGCAAAGATATTGACATCATTTTAAGACAAAGGGAGTGTTTTTTCATACATCGCTTTAATACCCTATACCCCTCGGGCCTCAACATGGAAATTGATTACACATGTTTCTTATAATCTCTGTTCGGAGCTCAGCTGTGTGGTTCAGTATTCCTTTAAATACAAGCATAGCTCACCATTAGCTTAACGTCCATCGGCACTGAATGAACTCATGATAGAGGTCTGGGACACGCTATAATATATTAATGCTTCAAAATCTTACTATTTACTAGGATACACAGGTAACTGATGTATTAACTATTGTTTAAGCGACTTATTTTATGTCACAGCATGAGATGCATCCAAGACTATGTAAATAATGTACATATTGCACATTTTGTATATTATGTATATAAGTTTTTGACAGAGACATTATCAATTTGTTTTGATTTAGATCCCTGAAGAATTGAAAATTCCTATATCGGAAGGTATTAGGATCTGTTACCTTTAGTTGAATTACTGGATTAAACACTTATTATTCATCAGCCAAGGCAAACGGTTTCCCTTCTTTGTTGTTGATTCTACGTTTGGTCCCCATCTACTTGGTGAGTTCAATCCTGACAGACACCAGGTTGACTCAGTCTTCCAACCTTCTGAGGTTGGTAAAATGAATACCGAAGTAGTTTGGGGGCAAAAATGATAATTACTTTGTGAACTGCCGAGAGAGTGCTCTAAGCACTGTGGGGTGAGGTATGCCGTAAGTGTAATTGATATTGCTATTGTAACATGAAAGTCTGTGATCTAAAGTCAAAAATCCCACTGGACATGCTGAAGCTCTTGAGTGTAAGCAAGTATTGTAATGGCAGTGTTCATTTTTCTAGATAAAAAGTGACTCCTTCAGATTTGGATGAGTCAGCCTAAAATTAAAAGATCTATTGTATCCATAAAGTAGCATCACTACTAAAATACATTTCCCACATACAAAATGAATTCTGCCAATAATCACTTGCTTTTCAAAACAGTTTTATAAGGAATGAAGTACGCAAGTGTATGATACCCCACTACTGATACCAACAAATAGCTATAAGCTGCCTATAGCCCGATAAAGTTCAGAAATCAATTTTAAATCCACAGCTTCTTATCCTGGCTCACTTGAAAGTCATCAACCATAGTTTCCTGGATTAGATGTAATTGGAAGTCAAATAACTATGGTATTCTGGCTTATTTACTCATTTACATGAAGGCAAGTGGGACAAACAGACTACACACAGATGTGTGGCCCCTTTACAGCAATTCATCCTGAGAACAGCAACTATATTTCTTGACACAAAATTTGCTTTATTCCCCTGGTCAGCTCTTGTAAGAAACAGGCTGCGTCCAATTCAATACACAAATTTCACTCCTATCTACAGTATGCGTGAAATGTTACTTGGTCAAAAACACTTGTGGTTGACACAGAGTTGGATTAGGTTGTAGCCCAAGAGCTAAGCAAGTAAACACTGCATTTTCCTCCAAAGGTTAAGGTTTGTGTAAAATATCAGTGTGCCTTTTAACACCCAAATATGGGGGTTCACAGTGGATATAACTAAACTAAGGTTGAAGTGGGTGAGAGAACTCTATTGCTCCACCAATCCTTGCACCATGTTCTTCTTTCAAAAGGTACAATTTTAAATGCTAACAATAAAGCGTTTCTGATTTTTCAAGGTAAAACATTACCAAAACATTTCCTAATCTTCAGCTGCTGACTGCGAAACAACGAATGTCTTCTGCTGTAAACAGTGATCCTTCAGAACCAACTGCAAGCAGTTAAAAAACCTCTGAATTCATTGTTTTTTAATGACTATGGAGAAATTATGTATTATTTTACCTATTTCGTCGATAAAGATGATGGAGGGTTGAAGCTTCATAGCCAAAGAAAAAACAGCAGCTGCTAGCTTCTGAGACTCCCCATACCATTTGTCTGTCAGCGTTGAAGGTTGAAGATTAATAAATCGGCAACCTGCTTCTTTTGCTGTAGCTTTGGCAATCAAAGTTTTACCGCAGCCTGGAGGGCCATAGAGAAGGACTCCTAAAAACAACATATAATCAATAATTCATTGCTGCTCAGTGTGACAGAGACACCCTTCAAATCTACAGTCAAAACAGTTATATGGCTGTTTTAAAATTCTTTTATATATTCAACAACTGCCTTGCTCCTCCCCTCCATTATCTAATGAACCCTTAAAGTGTAACTTTGTTTAGGATGCCATTATTAAAACAAACAAATAAAAAACACACAAAATGACCTAATTGAGATAGCCAGGCAATAAAAGTCAACGTCATCACTGCTGAATCAGGGGAAAAAAATTAACAAGATAGCAAGCCAATATAAACACTATTTTCAGGAGTGTCTTATAGTTAATGGAATTAGCTCCGGCCAAAATTAACCTCAGTTTCAACAGTCATTTTTTTTCCTTCTCAAAGTTGTCTTTTGCTCTAGCTAAACTGTATTCTAAAACTTTCATTACAATTGATTGGTAGTGGTGACTTGAGCTTTATTTTAAAAACTACTGGCCAAAATGCTGTTGCATAGATCCACTGGAGGAAGGGAAACAGCATAACACGCAGCAGTAAACTGCCACTAACTAAGAAAACCCTGGTTAAGTTCTTCATATCACACCACCTGAGTGTCTGGACAAGGGACATAGAATCCTAGAGCAGACTTGTTAATTAGCAGTAACGTGGCACCAAGTGTTATACCATTTCCCTTCTGCCAATCTAACTACATAACAAAATTTTAATAAACTACATTAGACACACTAGGGAAAAATAAGACAACAGATACAAACAAAGAAATTATCCACACAAATGACCAACCGAACAGCAGTGAACATGAAAAAATCAAGGACTCAGTAGGAGACATATGATATTCAAGTCATTCTTCCAATCTAGGTAACCTCCAATCTCACCACCTCAGCACAAGCAAGCTTAGGCCATTATCTATCATTACCGGAAAATATTATCAAATCCATTAGCTGAATGTGCTATCCAGAAAACTAGTGATAAAAGTACTGTTACAGATTTCCTAGAAGCAGAGTCAAGAGAACCACAACTGCATCGAGTCTGATTTATTAAAACCATGCCAGCAAGGAGCAAGTGTGGAGCATATTGTTATACTTAGAGAGGCTTAAAGTATCCATGATGCATTACTTTAAAGCAAGATTGATATGGCTGAACAAGAAAGGAATTGAATGGCTTTCTCCGTGAATAAAAGCAATAGGGGCTGTGTGCCAAGTGTTTAAACAGAGCAAGAGACATACTGACTCAAATCGTACTGGTACTTTACTTTACACAACTAGGATGATGTCATCAATCAAAACATTAGTATTTCATTCAATTTAATTGAAAGCTTCCTACACCACCCAATCAGATTCTAGGGCTCTCAAAGGTTCCCCATTAACCCTGGGGAACCTTTCAATGACTTGGGACAGGTGTATGTGGCTTCAATAGCCAAAACTGCAACTGCAAATTAAATCAACAGGATAGGGAACTCCACCACCAATGTGATAGTCATTTTTGGCGATTAAAGGTTCCCTTACCCCTATTACAAGTGTCTCAAGAGCTTCCCCGGGGCATAAAGGAACCCCAGGGAGCCTTAGAACCTATGGGGAAGATAGAAAGCATTTATTATTACCCTTCTAAGCTGATCATATATTCAAATTGTGCAGCATAAAATCATGCCAATCTGGGTATCTCTTCCAGCAATGCACTTCTCTAATAGATTCCGCATTAACTTTTTTAATGCTACTACATGTCTAGATGTTTAAGAAAAGTAATCTGGGGAGCATATGCAATATTACTGTGTCTATTTTGCCTCTCATGGACAATTTAGAAGTGATTACTTCTTCAAAGAGTTTTTAATACACTACTATAGTATTACTCTGCTGCCCGATATGCTACATAGCATGGGAGGATCTAAGTCTAATAGTATGACTCTACAATAATAAATTAACGATTTCATGTTTTTGGTTATTGTCACTCTGAGATGTTTCAAGGAGAAGGAAGACAGCCAAATGTCCCCAAAAGAGAGAACCACAATAATAGGAGTTGTGAAGAAACTAGGAAATATGGAAGAAGATATCCATCTTTGAATTAGGCTTGTGAGTGCATCTCTCCAAACCTACCTTTTGGGGGCTGTAAAAGTCTGGAATTCTGAAAAAGATGTTTCTTTTTTATTGGTAAGATGACTGTGTCTTTCAGGTCAGTAATAACATCATCTAAACCTGCAATGTCGCTCCACGTTACCTAAGGTACAAAAGAAGTATGTAAAAAATTAATTAGATAATGTGCCATTATGCTTGGAGTGTTGGGAGATAACAAGGGACACCAAGGTTGAAATCTTCTCTTCTCATGAAACTTGCTTAGAGACCTGCTATTTTCTCCCAACTTAAGGTATTTTGCTGGATTGTTGTGAGCATCATGGGGGAAGACAGGGCAGAATAATGTGTGCCACTTGGCACACATTCTTGAAGGAAAAGAAGCATACTGTATAAAATGTAATAATTACATTTTGAGGCTTATGTTTAGTTATAAAATTATGCACATAGTGAGATACTGTATAACATAGAGCAAAAAACAAACAAACCTGAAGCAGTAACAGGATTTCTCATACTATTATTATGACACTGACTTTGATCACATTTAATATTAAAAGGTTTAAATGCTTTTATCTGACATGATAAGCAGATGATAGCCGTACTGAAGGTAGGAAGCCTGAATCAAGATAGAATCTGATGAAATGGACTTGATTCACGAAAGCTCAGATTTAAATACAGGGGTTAGTCTTAAGTATTTAAATGTGAGCTTTCGTGAATCAAGTCCATTTAATCAGACTTTTTTTGGTCTTTTTTATTGTTTTTTTTAACTCTCTGATATGAATCAAGATAGTGCTTGAATACTTGGTGGGGACATGGACATGCACCTAAGCCCCACTCCTGAAACACAGGCAACCTTTGCTTCTTCAGGCCCACTGTAAGTACATTCTGCTGAATGAGGCTGCAGCATTTCTGTGAATGGAAGCTGTAATCAGGTAGATTCATAAATCACAAAAATGCCACAAGCACTTTAAGTAGAAAATGCTTACAAGCAGAATCTTTAAAATAGGAAAATTTCCAATGGTGTGTTTTTCTAGGGGGAAAAAACCCTCACCTCATATATGTCTGCATTTATCTATAACTGTTTGGGCTGTTGCACTGTAATCGGTCATTGAGGTAGGCTAAATATAGGATATGAACATCTATGTGTTATTCTTCTAGGGCAAGCATTGACAGCATTGTGAGTTGAGCTGCCTATAGAGGAACCACAAATATAATTTAATGAATCTCTTCCCGTGCACAATGCAGCTATTTCCTGGCTGGGTCTAGATTACACTTATACATGGTGTATTTGCCCAATATTGCTAACATTTTTTTAATAATGAACTAAAGGAAAAACAAACTATGCTTGATATTACTGTTTGTTTCGTCTTCCTCAAAGAATTAACTCTGAAAATCACCTTTTTTGCGTTTGTGAATTTAGAAGTTGTAGCATAAGATTTGTAAGACATCTAATGCTTGTGGTTACTTTGAACTAAATAATACCAAAACACCAGAAGACTGGTATGTGGTACAGAAAGCACTGAATGGATCTGAATACAGTATAACATTTAGATTGTGCAATGTAATTCACCTGAAATAATCAAATATTTCAGTTTAAATATGTTGTAGCTACTGGGAAACCTTTATATTTATATTGCACAAAAATTTACATTGATTACATTTTTAGTTCTTCTGTTATACTAAATATGATGTATTGTTGCACTTACTGAGAGAAAATGTATGTTTCAAAGTAAAAATGAGTCAAAGATGCTAAATCAGATAACATTATTAAGAGTACAGTAAAACCCCGATTTACTTAAAAAGTCCGTTCCATAGCTATTTACATAGATTGATTTTTTTGTGTGAATCGATGCATCCCCATAGGGATGCATTGAAAAAATACATAAACGGTCCCGACCGGACCAAAAGTAATCAGCACAAAGGGAATGATGAAGCGATGTCTACATTTTCGCTGATGCTGTTTCCTCTTGAGCAGTTTCTCTGGCTGTAGAGGGAGCAGGAACCGCCACTGCGTTTTCTGTAGTCCCCTGCCTGAGCTTGCCTCGGCTTGAAATTGCTTTGGAAAAATCGCCCTTTTTGCCCCTAGTAGCCATTTCTGGTAATGACAGGCAATTTTAAAATTTAGAGTTTAAAATGGCAGCAGCACCATTTTAAACTTACAAAACAGAAGTAAACCCCTTATATAAATTATTTTTTTCTATTTTGCATAAACCGGGACGTGGTTTATGCAAAAAATTCTTACGTAAGTCAATTTTTACGTAAGTAGAGGCATACGTAAATCAGCGTTTTACTGTACTGAAAAATTACTGTACTGAAAATAAAAGATTAACTGTCAAAAGTAAACTGCTCTCTGGTTCTCAAACCAGTAGTGGGCTCAAAAAAAAAAGTTACTACCACACTGTGGGTGTGGTATTGTGGGTGTGGCCAGGGGAAAGCCCTGTGTTGTACCCAAATTAAGACTACTTTATTTCAAAACTTGGATTGGTGGGGCCAGCCAGAATTTCTGCTACCAGTTCTAGTGAACTGGTGCGAACCTGATGATGCCCACCACTGTCTCAAACCACACTGAGAGGTCCATACTAAGCACTAAACTTAATCTGCACATGTTGGAAAAATTCAATTTATTAAAGTTGTATTTACAGCATGAACATAACATCAACATGTTATTGACTCAAACATTACTTTACTTTCTCTCCAAAGTTATTCCACCAACAGAAAAAAAGGCATGGGACACTTACGTGCATGCTAAGAGGATCTACAAGATGTGCAGCAATGCTCATTTCATACTCTGTAAGCTTGACATTTTTCACTCCTATTTGCTTCATTAACTTCTCTGCCTATAAAGGAAAAAGCACTGACATTCACTACTTTATCATTTTTGCATTCTTAGATAATATTTGTGAGTGTTAAATGGGAATGTTAATGTTCAGCAAAATGTGCCTTAGGTAATGTGAAAACCGAATCTTCATATTTTCATGTGCAATCCACATTAAAAAAAATCAGCCTGTCTACTCATAAATTTTAAATAATAGAATTCAGAGTCTCTCTATGATAAATCAAAGTATTGCCCACTAGCATTTTAATCTTTGTCCAATAGTTAGTTATGATCCTTACAAAAACAGAGCAACTTCTTATCAGGCCATAATACATTAAGGTCAAAAACAACTCTAATGGTGGCTACTTCTTCCATTTTACAAGCTATGCTGAAGAGAGATGATGTGACACGATTTTTTAGAGATACAGTAATACCTCATACAAAGTCCGCTTCATACAACATTGAATTCATACATCACCTAATTCCTTGAAAAAAGTTGCCTCATACAAAGTCGCTGCAACTTTGTATGAGGCATTGGGGTTTTTCCCAGGTTGCATTGTGCCTGGGCAATATAAAAGGCAGGATGCATGCGTGCATTGCTCTTGTGGGTTTTCCACGAGGCAAAAAGTGTTTAGGAGTGGTTTTTAGTGCAATTTTGGATTGTTTGGTGTTTGCTGCTGTGGTTTTTAAAAACAGATTGCATGCTCCATAATTTTTCTTATGTTGGTCTTTTTGGGTGGGGGCACTGTTTGGTGGGGTGGGCAATTGTTTGGTGTTTGCTGCTGTTTGGATGATTAACACTGTGCTGCATGATGGGACATGTTGGCATCCATTTTGTCCTTGCTTCCATCCAGTAATTGTTTACAGTAGCTTGTACAAAATGGATGATCAGCCACATAGCTGCAGATTAATACTGTGCTGCATGATGGAACATGTTAACTTTTAAACCTGCACTTCATAAAGTTTTCAAAAGTTAAAAACTTGTTGTATGGTTTGTCCCCTAAAATCAGGGTTGTTTGACATGTTTTTGTAATGTATTTAGCCTTTAGACAATGATTTCTTAAAGTTCTGCCAGTTTCCTGTCTGTTTCCTTGACTTTGCCCTGAAGTCTGTGCTGTTACAGTACAATGTATCTCTATGGAAATGACGTTGTACGAGGCATCGTGGCAAGGATTTGGACGTTGTATGAGGCATCTCAGCTAGGATTTTGCATGCCTCATACAAAGTCCAAATCCGTATAAAGTCCAAACTTGTGGAACCAAGTTTGGACATTGTATGAGGTATCACTATAATTCAAAACAGCACATATACCATTGGGGAAGACAATTAATATTCCTCTACATTACTCCCCCAACCTACTCTGTATTACTCCGGCCTCCTCTACTCTACAGAAACAACACAACATATCTGATTGACTGATTGATTGATTGATTTGATTAATTTATTCAATTTGTATGCCGCCCACTCAGCATATGCTGACTCAGGGCGGCTCACAAAAATCACAACATATCAAACATTACAGTACAATAAAATATAACGATACAAAATGTAACAGTGCAATAAAACATAAAAGACCAAGACATACATTGATAACTGTAGCAAAGGGACCATCACCTCCTGAATCAGCCACCAGTCCTCCCCAGCTGTTCCTCCTTCCTCAGGCTGGGTGGGTGAGAAGTCAGGGGACAGAGCAAGCAGTTTTTAAACAGATATTAAACACCCTATGACTAGGTGATTGGTTTGGGACTGCATATTCTTTCTCTCTAATTACTATAGTGTGGTTTATGAACTGATCTTAAACCTTTTAAATTTAGTTCAGTGTTATCTCTCATTGACATTATCATTCTATGAGCACAAAAGACAAGGAATTCCAGCCTAGCTTTTCAGTGACCCCAGTTTTGTGTTAACAAGGTGAATGTTGATTTAAGAAATGAATTCCTTACATAGAGAATGTAAGACAAGAACCTTCTGAAGACTACATCTGCATCTCACATGTAACATATTAAAATGTTATGCATGAAATGTGAAATTAAGTAAATCTGGAGGAAATATATTTAGCATAGTCTTCATGGTTTTTAATAGAAAGGAGCACAATCTTTTAAATTAATCTCCAACTGCATTAGCTAACAAAAGTAAGTTAAGGGTCTTCTAAATCTGCTGGGAAAGGTGGAGGGCAAAAGAAGAAGGGGGCGGCCAAAAATGAGATGGCTAGATGGTATTGCAGACGCAATGGATAAAGAGCTGGGTGGGTTGAGGAGGAGGATGGAGGACAGAGGTGCCTGGAGGGCCATGGTCCATGGGGTCACAAAGGGTCGGAATCAACTGTGCAACTGAACAACAAAAATCTTTTTAAGCCTCTTTTTAAGTGTAGAAAGCTTTGTTGTATCTTTGTCAGCTAAAAGCAATTTTTAAAATTGTGAGAATGAGAATGCTTCATTACATTAGTCAAAATAATCTTTGTTCAACTGGTATTTAGTTAGATGTAGATATTATAAATAAACATCTATCTATAGAAAAAACATTTAAAATTGGAAAGGAAAAGTGAGAAGCAAAAAGTGACACTGAATACAGAATTTCAGTGACTGGCACATTAGGGACAAAGAGAACTACAGGTCACCCTTCTTATCTACAGTGGATACATACCAAGGCCTGCCCATTAAAAACCAAAATGGCGGCTGCACCTGTTTTCAGCTGTTGTGCGGCCCAGGGATGTCCTAGGACAGCGGGAATAGCATGAAAAAGGTCCTCCAACCCTCCCAGAGGTTACAGGGAGAGCCCAAAGCATGCACGTGATGATGGTGATTTTTTTGTTCCCAAACAGCGTGAAAAGGTAGGTCACGTCGTCCTTTTTTGTAGGGGTGGGCAGCCGGCATACGGATGCTCCGTTTGGGACCACCTTGCAGGCTGCCTTTGCCGCAGATCGATCCCCAGTTCCCTTTCCTCTTTGGAAAGGGAACCAGGCTTTTTAAAAATGTTATCCAATGCATGCATCAGATAACGCTAAAAATCGGATAATGCTAAGACTTGTGGAACCAAGTTTTAGCGTTATCAGCAGTATTTACAATGCAGACAGTGGCCTTTAGTGGCCAGCTCTAATAATGCACCATAGAGAATTTTTTTTAACTGATTATTTTTAGAATAATGAATAACTAAAATCATAGATATTGGGAGGGGGGGGGGGACCTGTGTTACATTGACCAGTGCAAGGAAATAGAAGAGAGCAACAAAAAAGGAAAACTAGATATCTCTTCCAGCTAATCTTTGATAAATCAAAGGGGAATGTAAGCCTCAACAGCAGAAGCATGCTACCTTACTTAGAAAAAATAAAAAGAAGTTGGAAACATTACACTGAAGACCTATTAAAAAGGAGTTAAAAGGATAACTAAAGAAGAATCTTATGATGAAGAACCTGCAGATCTAGAAAGTGAATTGAAAGTTGCTATGAAAGTAATCACAGGAAAAGATAGAACACTGATAGAAATAGTTCAAGCCACAAAGAATGAATCTGTCAAAATCCTAAAAAGAAAACGCCAAAAAATCTAGAAAACAAAAACAAAAAAATCGCAACAGACTGTCCAGGCTTAATATACATTATAATCCCCAAGAAAGGAGAAAGGAGGTGTTAAAAGGAGTGCAGTCACTATAGGACCATTGCTTTAATTTCCTATGCAAGCAAAGTGATGCTCAATTTATTGTAGCAAAGTGTCTACTTTAAAAGGAACAAGAAATGCCTGATAATCTAATTGGATTCTGAAAAGAATCACCCAACATCATATGGCAAATATCCATTGAGTAACGGAGTGCACCAAAGAATTTCAGAAGAAAATCAGCCTATGCTTCATAAACCCAAGCAAAGCCTTTCACGGTGTGGATCATGAGAAAATATGGCCAGATTTGAAAGACACCAAGGTGCCTCAACACTTGATGCATAATCTTGTGGACAAAAAGCTACCATTAAGTCAGAATATGGACAGACAGAATGGTTTCCTATAGGCAAAGTTCTCAGGCAAGGATGCATTTTATCCTCTTATCTGTTCAACTGAACATACAGAAAGCTGAAACATATTCAGATGAAAAATGTACGAAAACTGGAGGAAGAAACTTCAATAATTTTTAAGATATGCAGATGACACCATCTTAGTGGCAGAAAACAGCAATGACTTGAACAGCTTTTAATGAAAGTGAAAGGGGAAACTGTCAAAGCAAGATTGTAGTTGAACATTAAGAAAACAAAAATTATCACTACAGAACTACACAACATTAAAGCTGACAATGAAGAAATTGAGTCAGTGGAAGTTTGAAAATCTTGGCTCAATCATTGACATAAACAAGTATTCAGGCAAGAAATAGGAAGAGTAACAATGAAGGAATTAGAAAAGATCAAGTGTAAGCATGTTTCACTAGAGACCAAGACCATTCATAAAATTGTGTTTCTGATCACCATATATAGATATGAAAGCTGGACAATAAAGAAAATGGTAGGAAAAAAATTGATGAAGCTGAGGCTGTCCTAACTTGGGCACATTGAGAAAAGGCTACTTTCTGAAAAAGACAATATTGCTGGAAAAGGGGGAAGATAGCAGGAAAAGGGGGAAAACCAAACATGAGATGGACTGATCCATAATATAATATTTATTATTTGTAATTGATATAGTAAAGGTAAGATGGTGTAACTAACATGATATCCCTGATAGGATACCTCAATGATTTGGGAGTTCAATTCCCCACTGTGTCTACTGAAAGAAGAGCCAGCCTGTGAAGTCCTGGACAAGCTGCACAATTCCAAGGTACCCCAGATGAAGGGAAAGGTAAACCACTTCATTATATTTTCTACCTAGAAAGGGTGGCCACAAGTCAGAATGGACTTGGCAGCATGCAACTATTAGTAGCGACAGTACTCCTAAGTGACAGTTTAGACACTGTTGACATTGAGGAAGAAATATTTTATTGACATACCTGTTTTTGAGCCTCTACTTTTTGCTTTCTCGTTGGATCAATTGCATCAACCATCCATTTTATGGTAAAATACGTCACAGCACCAAATATTGTTAACCGGAAAACTAAACCAACAACTTCATTCCGACTTAGGGGACGAGAAAAGGCTTCAGCATGTACCATTTTGCTTTTCCCACCTATATCAAAGAATTGGGGATGAGACAGGTTACACAAGGTTTGCAGTCTTAGAAAAGATGGGAAGCTCTAAAATACCCAAATATGCCTTAATACGTTACTAAATTGCCACTATTTCATACTACAAAATTAGTAACTTTTTATTGCAATCTTTAAAAAGAGCATTTCAGATATATTTTTAACTGGCAAAGAGAAAAGACTTAATGTATTCAGCACATATAGGTAAAGGTTTCGCTTGCTCAAAAGCCAGTCGTATCAGATTCTAGGGTTCAGTGCTCATTTTTTTTCAAAGCCGAAGAGACAGCACTGTCTGCTTCTGCAGACGTTTCCGTGGTCATGTGGCAGGCATGACTAGACACCAGGGCGCATGAAATGCTGTTTCCTTCCCCCCAAAGTGGTCCCTATTTATCTACTTGCAATTTCTTGCTTTCAAACTGCTACCATAGGTGAGCAGCAGCTGGGACAATATAGTTCTACTCTTATTTGCCTGTAATGACCTGCAATAATCTGAAACGTTGATCCTGCCTTCTAAGTTTTTTTAAACGGATTTTAGCCTCAAGTCTGCCAGCTCAGATCCAGGAAGAGCTTTATGGCAACTTTCTTGAGGGTACGCAAGTGCAAAATCAAATTAGGAGAAGGAAGGAGCTCCCTTGACAAGGAATAACATTAAAGGAGGATATAGCTGAGGAACTCAACCTCCTCTACGTTACTTGGAGGACTCTGAATAGGCTGTGGGTCAGAGTCCCTAAATGCAAGACCAACATGCTCAAGTGGGGCCTGCTGGCAGACAACATGCTGTGTGAATGTGGATACAGAATCCGGCTCATTTACTGGTCTGCCAATTACTGCCAGAAACATGCACCGATGAGGACTTAAGTTTGGCTAACGACAAAGTCAAGAAAGTGGCTACATTTTGACAGTCCATGGCTTGATCGGGACAGGAAAGAAGATGTATTTGATACTATTCTATATCAGAATGAAAACATGCAGCAGGTCTTCAAACTGTGACCTTTGAGATATCAGGTAAAAACCATCACCACCAGTCATTGAAAGAAACAGCAATGGGATCAAACATCATCTGAACTGATAGGCCTTGTCGTATGATAATATACCCTTCTAGTACTGTTTTTGCATATGCCTCAACTCGAACCTCCACTCCTTCTATCTACTCAGTCACATCCTCTTCTCAAAGCCACATCTGAAATACAGCCTCAGCCTTAGATGACATTTGGGGTCCATTCCTTTCCATTTGAAAACAGTTCAACAGATCCACACAAACATTATGTCCCAATACTGTATTGCTATAACAAAAGCACCGTGAATAACCATGGTGTTAGTAAGAGGCAGATCAAGGAATCTGACAGAGTTGATCAAATTTGTCATTTGAGTTCAATGGTAATTTGTTCAGTAGATCTATCAATTCTTAATTTCCTACAAAAATGTGTATTAGAATTTTTAAAATGTGATTTCCCCATTATATTTCATACTCTGGTCTTTGGACCTTCCTCTCTCCAACTGACCAGGGCAATAACTATGTATTCAAACTCAGTAAAACACTTGTCACATCCAAACATAACTTCTGGTATTAATTCAGACTAAGAATATGTTCGTTAATTACAACATTTTATCCTCTCTGGTAATATGCATCATTGTTTCTCTTCAAATATTACTTAATTTACCTGAGAGCTCTGAACAGAAAACATGGCTAAGTCAGTGGAACAAGCTAGGTGTGTTTTTGCTGTCTTTTAAAGTTTAAAGAAGGGCATCAGACTAACCCTTATTTTTTGAACCACTAACATTTCAAAATTCACTTACCCCTAAATGTTTTCTCACAAAATTCTGGCAAAGATTCCAATTATCTCTCAGAAGGTATCATTCAAATCCAATGTGAGACTCATGGCTGGGATGAAACGAAACCTAATGTGTGATGAACATGGCACGCTGTAAGATCATTGGCTGGAATCCCTAAGGGGGATGGCCAGAAGGTGGACTTTGTGGGAGGAGATATAAGCCAGAAGGTGTGGGGCCAGAAACTCTTTTGGATGCTATGCTTTTGAACTGCAATCAAGTAACCTATTTAGAACAGAATTGCACACCAGCTCCACTACTTCTGCACTGAAGAAAAGGAAGTAAAGGCACTGCTGAATAGGGTCTGGTTACAACCCTCTGTATAGGAATGTCTGCATGATTTTAAGTTAGAGCAATAATATACATACATGAGCTCCCGTCTTTGTCCCAGCTCCTGCCAACCTAGCAGTTCGAAAGCAAGAAATTGCAAGTAGATAAATAGGGACCACTTCAGTGGGAAGGAAACAGCGTTCTGTGTGCTCCGGTGTCTAGTCATGCCTGCCACATGACCACGGAAATGTCTGCAGAAGCAGACAGCGCTGGCTCTTCGGCTTAGACACAGAGATGAGCACTGCACCCTAGAGTCGGATACAACTGGCTTTCGAGCAAGGGAAACCTTTACCTTTAGACTTTACAATAAACAGATTAATGGCAATATTTAGACATAACTACCTAAGCCGGTTTTATTTTTTGTTATTATTTATAATTTTATTGTTTGTTTTTTCTGTAAATTTAATCTCTTATTTCTATTGTAAATATTTTTAACGTAACCCGCCCAGAGGGCTGCAGTGACTTAGTGGTTAAGACACTGAGCTTGATGACCAGAAGGTCAGCAGATCAGCATTTTGAGACCCAAGGGCAGTACGATGGGTGAACGATTGTCGTCTGTCCAAGATCCTGCCAACCTAGCAGTTTGAAAGCAAGAAATTGCAAGTAGATAAATAGGTACCACTTCAGCAGGAAAGGTAATGGTGTTCTGTACTCTCCAGCATCTAACATGTCCACAGAAACATCTGCCGACACAGACATCACTGGCTCTTTGGCTGTAAACCAGTTTTTCAGCATGGTGCCCACAACCTACAGTGTTGGAGTGGCGGGGGGGGGGGGGGCTTCAATACCCAGAAATCTAATTCAGTACATTGGCTGATCAGTGCTTTGGGAAATTGACTTAGGCTTCTGGGAATTGAAGTCAAAAAAACAAGGGTTGGGACTGCTGTAAACAGAGATGGTCAGGTAATCCTGCTATGGTAACAGAGACCATACTGCCATCAACTCAACACCAAGTGTCAGGCAGCGGTTAACTAAACTGACCACCCTGAGGACTAATGGCCTTGGATGGCAAAGTCCACAAGGAAGGGCAATGGTCCCCAAACAGATTAAATCCCACTTGAATCCATCTTGATGGAGTCCACCAGCTTCACCAATACTGGCCTGGGGCTGATGAGGACTTGATGAGTGCCAAAAGAGCTGAGGACCAGAAAGTGAGTTGAGGAACTAGGCCAGTGGTATGGCTGTCACACTGCGATACGGAAGGCAAATAGAAGGCTACTGCATTACAGGTGAAACTCGGAAAATCAGAATATTGTGCAAATGTTCGTTCAGTTCAGTAAAGCAATTTAAAAGGTGAAACAAATATGAGATAGACTCATTACATGCAAAGCGAGAGAGTTTAAGCCTTACTTTGTTATAATATTGATGCTTACGGCTTACAGCTTATGAAAACCCCAACCCCCCAATCTCATGTACCCCATAATCATCACATAATCTCATGTACGCTGTACGCCATGATCGTCACAATTATAATGAATTAAGGCACGACATCTCTCGCTTTGCATGTAGTGAGTCTATCTCACAATATTCTAATTTTCCGAGTCTCACCTGTCTATTTGCATGACAGTCTTCATGGCTGATCGCCATGATCACCAATACTAGATTCGGATAAAGTTAAGGTAAAGGTTTCCCTTGCTCGAAAGCCAGTCATATCCGACTCTACGGTGCAGTGCTCAACTGTTTCAAAGCCGAAGAGACAGCGCTGTCTGCTGCTGCAGACGTTTCCGTGGTCATAAGGCAGGCATGACTAGACACCGGAGCATACGGAACACTGTTACCTTCCCACCGAAGTGGTCCCTATTTATCTACTTGCAATGTCTTGATTTCGAACTCCTAGGTTGGCAGGAGCTGGGACAAAGACGGGAGCTCATTTCATCCTGCAGTACTCGAACTGCTGATACAGCAGAAGAAATCGGTAACACTTCAGCGGGAAAGGGAGAGCAGCGTTCCGTGTGTTCCGGCGTCTAGTCATGCCTGCCACATGGCCATATTGGAAATGTCTGCAGCTGCAGACCGCGCTGGCTCTTTGGCTGTAAACGGAGATGAGCACCGAACCCTAGAGTGGGACACGACTGGCTTTCGAGCCAAGCCAGGGCGACCTTGACCTGAGCCACCCGGAGTGGAAGAATATCCATTAGGGGCGGGATATAAATGAAAATTTAATTTAATATTCATACACCGCCCTATCCAATGGACTCTGGGCGGCGTATAAACAAATGATTTTAAAATAAATAAGTCAATTTTGAAACCGGGGAGAGGCCAGGCCTCACAACGCAGGGCAGGGGGTCAGCCACCAGCGAACAAGGACGGGAAGGACCGAACCAAACTCCGCGGCGAGCCGGACTCACCTTCCTCTCCCGCTAAAAAAAATCACCCGGACTTGGGAGGCCTCCTACTGTAGAAATGGGCTGCCGAACAAAGGCAGCAGGGCCGGGGACACGGAGCCCGGCCGGCCGGCACACACAGTCACGGGAGGAGCCTGGGCGAGGAATGCGAAAGCGAAAGAGAGGGGCCAGGGCTGACGTGGGCGGTGGTTTGACCTTCTCGACCCCTTTCCTTTCCCTTGCACCGCCTCCGTCCGTCTCTGCCTCGGCGGCGCGAGGCGCACCAGAGCGACCGAGAATTGGGGGGGGGGGCGGGCGTCAGGGAGCGCGCGAGGCCAACGGTCACCCAAGGGCGGCAATGACCGACACGCGCCTTCCTCCCGCCCTCAAACTGCTTCAGAGCCGCGCTGCGCTGCTCCACTTCCCAACTAGGCCCCGCCCTTTCCTCTGCCGAGTGAGTCCGACGCTGAATCCCGTCCCTCTTCGAACTCAACCCATCACAAAGGTTCCGCCTTGAGGCGGAAAGGGCGGAAGACGGACAGCTGTGGTGGCGACAAGCCTGTTCCACCCCCACCCACACAATCCCTTGTCCTGCTCATGGAGGTATAAAAAAATACCAGATGACATGACGTCACAAACTTGAAGCCGACTAATCTGACAGTCCGCCATGTTAGTTGGCCCAAAACATTGCCTTATGGTGCTTTGATGATGTGGAGTCGTGAAAGTAGATCGGGGTTTCTCCTTTAATATCAGTGGGTGAGGGGTTGCGATCCCCCTCTCCGCTGGCTCACCTGGGTCCAGAAGGGTTGGGGGGACAAAAGGGGTCTGTCTGGACCCTTCTGGACTCAGGGGACCCAGCGGAGAGGGGGAATCCCCCCGACACCCCCCATATTAAAGAGAAGCAAGCGGTTTCTTCTCTTTAACAACGGAGTGTTGGGGGTTGGGGTAGATTCGTTCCGCTCTCCCTGGTCCCCTGGGTTTGGAAGGGTTGGGTGACAAAAGGGGTCTGTCCCCGCAACCCTTCTGGACCTAGGGGACCCGGGAGAGGGGTTCGATTCCACCCCCCTCCAACACTCCGTTTTTAAAGAGAAGAAACCGCTTGGTTTCTTCTCTTTAATAACGGGGTATCCTGCGGGGGGATCCCCTCTCTGCCAGGTCCCCTGGCTCTGGAAGGGTTGGGGGGACAAAAAGGGTCTGTCCCCCCCAACCCAGGGGACCCAGGAGAGGGGATCAATCCACCACCACCCCTCTAACACAAGAAGCAATCGTAAACGGTAGTCTGCTAATGTTTTGGTCCACCTAACATGGCGGAAGGCCACGCCCACTGGCTTCAAAAAATTTACAGCATGAAGCCTGTAGTGCCATCTCCTGTTTTTTATACCTCCATGCTCCTGGTCCGCTTCTTGGGAAAGGCTGTCAAAGCCAAGTGTGGATTGGTCCCGGGCGCAGCCCAATCCCAAACGCGTTTGCTCAGAGATGAAGAGCACTCGGGAGCACCACTCCTGAGTTGCGAACCACCTTCTCTGCCCAGGCTAAATCGGACTACGACTCCCGACAGCCCTAGCCAGCATTAGCCTCTGTAGAGGGTGATGGGATTTGTAGTTGAACGAAACCTTTAAACCGCCAATTTATCAGAGAGTACAGGTGAAACTCGGGAAATTAGAATATCGTGCAAATGTCCATTCATTTCCTTTAAAAGGTGAAACAAAATTATATGAGATAGACTCACTACATGCAAAGCGAGAGATGTCATGCCTTAATTCGTTATAACTGTGATGATCATGGCGTACAGTGTACATGAGATTATGTGATGATTATGGGGTACATGAGATTGGGGGGTTGGGTTCTCATAAGATGTATGCCATAAGCATCAATATTATAACAAAGTAAGCCTTGAACCATCTCGCTTTGCATGTAGTTATTCTATCTCATATATTTGTTTCACCTTTTAAGTTGCATTACTGAACTGAATAAACATTTGCACGATAGTCTAATTTTCCGAGTTTCACCTATAAAAGACACAAAAAGACAAAAAACGTTGTGGCACCTTAAAGACTTATCTTTCCTAAATCAAGTCTCTTATCAGCGGCCGAAGGGAGGCAAGAGCTGCTGCGTGCATGCAAAGAATAAGTAATCAAACTGAGATAATATAGTTGACTAAACATAGATGGCTTATGGCAACTGACATAGTGACTGTACAAGAAACTGACTTACATAGAGACCTGATATAGTGGACTTTTCCTTTCTTTCTTTCTTTCTTTCTTTCCCTTTCATTAATTAGTTCAACTTTTACTTTGATACTATGTGATAAACTGTG
The DNA here is from genome assembly GCA_035047305.1 of Bradypodion pumilum. Taxonomy (NCBI): domain Eukaryota; kingdom Metazoa; phylum Chordata; class Lepidosauria; order Squamata; family Chamaeleonidae; genus Bradypodion; species Bradypodion pumilum. The sequence continues at coordinate 263,377,218 of JAWDJD010000003.1, forward strand.
ATATTGTGCATGATAATACTTTGCTTTAAAACTGTTTAAACTGTGATAACATGTGTGATGGGAAAAGACTGGCATAGAGACCGGCAAGGCAGGCCACAAAGTTTGCCAAGAGAACCCTATGGACCAAAACAAAAGGCAAAACAAGGGGATGCTCAGCACAGCAGATCTGAAAAGGGGGAGGGATACGAAAGGGGGAGGAGAAATACAGTGTTGCAGAGAACAATACTGCATAGGGACATGGAATGTGAGGTCTATGAATCAAGGAAAACTGGAAGTGGTAAAAAATGAGATGGAAAGAATAAGCATTGACATCTTGGGCATCAGTGAGCTAAAATGGACAGGGATGGGTGAATTCAGCTCTGGAAACCATCATATCTACTACTGTGGGCAAGAAAACCTTAGAAGAAATGGAGTAGCCATAATCTTTACCTATAAAATCTAGGGTTAACCGTTGGAACTTTGCATAGGCTCCTTAGCCAAGCCCTACTAGCCCGCACTCACCATTCGTGCACACGCCCAAACTGGGTACGCAGGTAAACGCAGGATTGAGAAATGTGCCAGTGGGGCAAGAGCCCCACAAATGCAAAAAAAGGAAAACAACTTCATTTCCCAACGTTCTTCGTGCCGTGCCACAGCCAATCAGGCTGAGAGGTGGGAGCACAAAGAACGTGGGGAAACGCGCTGTGGCCAATCAAAAACCACCCGCACCAAAAAAAAACGAGCACAAAGGGAAAAAACTACAATCCCCAGTGTCCTGCGCGCCATGAGCGCACAGAACGGTGAGAAATGCACCACGCGAAAAATTTAAATAAAAAACGCACTACCTCAGAGCAACACAGCCCGCGTTAAGGAAATCCCCATCCCGCAGATGGCCTTCCTTAACGCGGTCTGGCAATAGAGGCCACGCCACGTTAAGGAAATCCCCCACCCCGCCGATGGCCTTCCTTAACGCGGTCTGGCAACAGAGGCCATGCCGCGTTAAGGAACTCCCCCACCCCACAGATGGCCTTCCTTAACATGGTCCGGCAACATAGGCCATGCCGCGTTAAGGAACTCCTCCACCCCGCAGATGGCCTACCTTAATGCAGTCTAGCAACAGAGGCCATGCCATGTTAAGGAACACTCCCCCCCCCCCCGCCGCCGCTGCCCTTCCTTCCCATGGGCCAGGCATCGAGCCCAGCACGCGAGAAGGAAAGAAACCCCCCCGCCGCCGCTGCCCACTGCCACATGGTATTTCCATGGGCCAGCCACCGAGGCCGGCCCACAGAAATACCCCCACCACAAACAAGAACATTAAAAAAATAAACATAAAAAGGAAACACAAAAACAACCAAAAATAAACAAGGAGAAACACACAGAAACACCCCCCCAAACCCTCCCCAAAACAAACCCCCCCTAATAAAAATAAACCAGAGACCTTACCAGGAGACGTCCTCCCTCATTGACGACCAGAACTGAAATGAGAAAAGTAGGAGACTACCGGAAGAAGACGAGACACCCACAGGACAGTAGAGAAAAATCAGTCACAGGAGAAATAACAGTCAAAATATTCAAAATAATCTCAAAGATTTAACAAAATGAAGGAAATAACTTTTAAAAACATTCAAAAATATCCACAATAACCAAAAATAATTCAAAAATTAATAAATACGTTTTCACTAAAAAAAACATCTAAACACAGTAAAAAACATTGAGTTTAAAAAAGCATACACTTACACATTTTTAAAATTGTTATCCAAGGTACAACTATTAACAAAAATTCACATAGTAACACATTATTTTTTTAAATACAATAATTGAAAAAAATTATATCAACCTTTCCTCTTTTTGAAATCCAAATTTTTTATCACAGTTAAAAACAGTCCGTGCGTATACATAAACATTTAAAAAAACACAATTACAGACTAACCTCATTTGCATAAACATAAAACAAAAACCTTACAACACCATTTAAAACAGCCCGGCAACGCCCGGCAACCTCTGCTAGTTGTCAATAAAAGAGTGAGAAAAGCAGTAATGGGATACAATCTCAAAAATGACAGAATGATGTCAGTCAGATTTCAAGGCAAACCTTTCAATGTCACTGTGATCCAAATATACGCACCAACCACTGGTGCAGATGAAGCCACAATGGACCAGTTCTATGAGGACTTACAACACCTCATAGAACAGACACCGAGAAATGATGTCCAAATTATATTAGGAGACTGGAATGCCAAAGTAGGAAATCAAAAAGTGGAGGAAATAACAGGCAAATTTGGTCTTGGAACACAGAATGAAGCAGGGCAAAGATTGATAGAGTTCTGCCAAGAGAACGCACTGGTCATAGCAAACACTCTTCCAGCAACACAAGAGGCGACTTTACACATGGACATCACCAGATGGCCAACACCGAAACCAGATTGACTACATACTCTGCAGCCAAAGATGGAGAACCTCCATACAGTCAGCAAAAACAAGACCTGGAGCAGACTGTGACTCACATCACAACCTACTGATCGCAAAATTCAGGCTTAGACTAAAGAAAATAGGGAAAACACTGAGACCAGAAAGATATCACCTAGACAGCATCCCTAAAGAATACACGGTGGAGGTGATGAACAGATTTAATGGCTTAGACTCGGTAGACAGAGTACCAGAAGAATTATGGACGGAGATGAGGGACATCATGCAGGAAGCAGCAAAGAAAACCATACCAAAAGAAAAGAAGAGTAAGAAAACAAAGTGGTTGTCTGATGAGGCTCTTAAAATAGCAGAGGAAAGAAGGAACGCAAAAGTCAAAGGAGAAAGGAAAAACTACAATCATTTGAACACAGAATTTCAAAGAAAAGCAAGGAGAGATAAGGAAAACTACCTAAAAGAACAGTGCAGAGAAATGGAGGAAAACAACAAAAGAGGCAGAACCAGCGATCTTTTCAAAAAAATCGGGGAAATCAAGGGAACATTTAAAGCAAAAATGACCATGATAAGGGACAAAGACAGAAAGGAGCTAGCTGATGCAGAAGAAATTAAGAAAAGATGGAAAGAGTACACAGAGGAACTTTACAAAAAGGACCTCAACACTCCTGATAATCACAATGATGAAGAAATTGAACTTGAGCCAGACATCCTGGAGAGCGAAGTCATAAAGGCCTTAAAGAGCACTGCAAACAACAAAGCTAGTGGAGATGATGGTATCCCAGTTGAATTTTTCAAAGCGCTAAAAGATGATGGCGTCAAATTACTGCATTCAATATGCCAGCAGATTTGGAAAACAAAACAGTGGCCACAGGATTGGAAAAGATCAGTATACGTCCCAATCCCAAAAAAGGGCAATGCCAAAGAATGTTCAAATTATCGAACAATCGCGCTCATCCCACATGCCAGCAAGGTGATGCTCAAGATAATACAGGATAGACTTCAGCAGCATGTGGAGAGAGAATTACCAGAGGTGCAGGCTGGTTTCAGAAGAGGCAGGGGGACTAGAGACCACATTGCCAACATACGCTGGATAATGGAGAAAACAAAAGAATACCAGAAACAAGTTTACTTTTGTTTTATTGACTACACTAAGGCATTTGACTGTGTGGACCACAACAAAATGTGGCAAGTAATTAAAGAGATGGGAATACCAGAACACCTCATATGCCTCCTGAGAAATCTGTAGATGAACCAAGAAGCAACAGTTAGGACAGAACATGGAATGACAGAGTGGTTTGGAATAGGAAAAGGAGTAAGACAAGGCTGCATTTTGTCACCATGCTTATTCAACCTATACACAGAACACATAATGCGCAGTGCAGGGATGGAAGAATCACAATATGGGATTAAAATCGCTGGGAGAAACATCAATAATCTGAGATATGCAGACAATACCACCCTAATGGTAGAAAGTGAGGAAGACCTAAAGAATCTCTTGATTGGGCTGAAGGAGGAGAGTGCAAAAGCTGGCTTGAGATTCAATATCAAGAAAACCAAGATAATGGCAACAGGCCCAATCAGTTCCTGGAAAATACACAGGGAAGAAGTAGAAGCAGTGACAGATTTTCCTAGGATCAAAGATCACTGCAGATGGGGATTGTAGCCATGAAATAAAAAGGCGACTGATTCTTGGGAGACAAGCAATGAGAAACCTGGGGAACATAGTGAAAAGCAGAGACATCACATTGCAAATAAAAATTAGAATAGTCAAAGCAATGGTTTTCCCAGTAGTAATGTATGGATGTGAGAGCTGGACAATTAGGAAGGCTGAACGCAGAAGAATAGATGCCTTTGAAATGTGGTGTTGGAGGAGGGTTTTGAGAGTCCCCTGGACAGCGAGGAGAACAAATAGGTCAATCTTAGAAGAAATTAACCCTGACTGCTCATTGGAAGGTCAAATAGTAAAGATGAAGCTAAAATACTTTGGACATCAAATGAGAAGGGAGGATTCACTTGAGAAGGCATTGATGTTGGGAAAGGTGGAGGACAAAAGAAGAAGGGGGAGGCCAAGGATGAGATCGCTAGATGGTATTATAGACACAATGGGCACAGAGCTGGGAGGGCTGAGGGGGATGGTGGAGGACAGAGGCGCCTGGAGGAAAATGGTCCATGGGGTCGCAAAGGGTCGGAGTCGACTGTGCGACTGAATAACAAAATCAGAGATAAGAGAGAGACTTTATGGTATCACTTTATACACATCAGGTGGTATCACTTTATAGACATCAGGTACAGAACATCAGGTACAGAGGTGCACAATGGTTGGTTAGTATAACAGTAAAGGTAAAGATTTCCCTTGCTCGAAAGCCTGTCGTATCCAACTCTAGGGTTCAGTGATCATCTCTGTTTCATAGCTGAAGAGCCAGCGTTTGCTGCTTCTGCAGACGTTCCCATGGTCATGTAGCAGGAACGACTAGACACCGGAGAGTACAGAACACTTTACCCTCCCACCGAATTGGTCCCTATTTATCTACTTGCAATTTCTTGCTTTAGAACTGCTAGGTGGGCAGGAGCTGGGACAAAGATGGGAGCTCATTCCATCCTGCAGTACGAAGGAATCAAACTGCTGACCTCCTGCCACTGCAGTATAACAGATAAGTATACAAATCAATGTGGCTTTTTACTACTGTACTGGTAAAAACAAGATCCCTGGTCGGTATTCAAATTTTATGTGAAGCTTGGCCCTGTTGAGTTGCAAATGGTTAGTAGATGGATGCAAAACAAACTTTGTGGCATTACACATTTGCCCTTCATACCTAGCATCTATTGACCATGCTGTGTGAAAGTAATAAGTAGACAATGGTGTGACAATGGTTCACTAACTGCTGTATGGTTAAAATGCAGCAGTTAATCTTTAAAGTGTCACAACGTTTTGTGTTTTTGTGTTGTTGTTTTTTACTCTCTGATCTGATATGCTTGCATAGGCTAATATGGCTACCACTTCAAAAACTCAGGCAGCCAACTACTCCTAATGTACCTGTTGTGTTCTAATGGTTTTACCTTCCACAATGTATCTGAACCAATGTAACCTTGCCTATAGCAACAATGTAACCTTCAGCTGCATCATATGAACCCTGTAAGAGGACGCGAGCTAATGACCACCAGCTGGCAGCAGCGAGCGTCCAAGCTCCCTTGGTCCAAACTCATCAAAGGCAACAGCGCGGGAAGTTTTCCCGCCATCACCTACACCTGGACAAGAAGGGCGTGACCCGCAATGACGTCACGCAGACAGTAGCCAATGGGCTACCATGGAACCACGTTCAAATGTATTACTACTGTATATAAAGAGCTATCGATCCGCCATTACCTCATGTTCCCTCTGTCCACGATGCAATAAACCTGAGTTAACCCAGCCCGAGGCTGTGTCCTGTGTCTTGGTTTGCATACACCAAATTGGCGACGAAGGTGGGATGATGGATCCCCACGGAACAGCCAGGGCACAGAGCGGGTTCAACATCACCAAACCGCAAGACTGGGAGCTGCTTGAGATGGACTTCCAGGCGGCACTGGTGGAACTCAAAGTCAAAGGAGACGACGAGGAGAGGAAGAGGGCCATCCTCACCAGAATGCTCGGGATGGAAACCAAGCGGACGCTGGTGAGCATCATCGCTCCGAAGAAGGTGAGCGAATTTAAGGCGGACGACATCATGAAGCTGCTGCGAGAGCGCTTCAGTCCCTCGAGGGCAATGTTTCCCGCTCGGAGCGCGTTTTGGAGGCGAGTCCAAGCGCCGGACGAGTCGGTTGAGACATTCGTGGCCGCCATGAGGATAGCCGCCGCCCCCTGCAAATGGGACAACATCCTAGAGATGGCCCTCAGGGACGGCGTGCTGTGTGGCCTGAAAGACAAGGAGGTGCAGCGCAGCTTGATGAACAAGGACCCGCCACCCACGCTGGCAGAGGTCGTAGAGGCCGCGGAAGCCGCAGAGTCCACGAATGCTGGAGTGGACGAGATGCACCAGTGGCGTGAGTGGCGTCCTAGAGCCGGCAAGGCGGCAAATTCGGTGCACGGGAAGTCCGGACAGGCGGTGCACGCAACTCGACGGGCCTCAAAGTCGTCTACGGAAGGCAGCGACGGCGAGGAGGTCCAGAAGGTCCGAAAGGGTGGTCGACGCTGCGATGGTTGCGGAGCGGCCCATGAGCGCGCGAGATGCCCATTCAGGAAGGCCGAGTGTTACACCTGCGGCCGTCGGGGGCACATCGCCAAGGCATGCAGAAAACGGAAGGAGGGCCGGAGGCAGTCACAAGACCGTCCGGCCAGACCGGACCGTCCAGCGAGGCCCAAAGATGGCGCCCAGACCACGTGGAAGCAGGATGGCGTGGGCCGCGTCTCGGACGACAGCGAGGACGACGCCCCAGTGTTCAGCGTGTCCGCGGGACAGTCCCATTACTTCGTTGAGGTACTAGTACAAGGGGCCCCTATTAGGATGGAAATTGACTCGGGGTCCTCCTATTCTATAATTCCCCAGAAAGAGTTCTTGAGAATCGACCCCCACGTGCGGCCCAAACTTAAAACGTTGAGGTCCACGCTACGAGACGTACAGGGAAACAGCATTCCGGTGTTGGGGGTCGGGAAATTTCGGGTCAATTTTAAGAGACATTCTGCGGAACTGCCCATAGTTGTCCTTAAGGGGGGAAGTTGTAGCCTCCTAGGGACGCAGTGGTTTCAGCCTTTAGGTTTGTTCATAGGGGGAGTGCATACAGTGGGGGTGGACCCAATACAAGCGGTTTGCGATGCGCATCCCGCCGTTTTTAAGAAAGGACTCGGAAAGTTCAAGGGACCCCCTGTAGCCTTCGACCTAGACCCGGAGGTCCGCCCGATAAGACTCAAACCACGCAGAGTGCCGTTCGCACTCAAGGACAAGATAGAGGCGGAACTGGACAAACTGGTGGGCCAGGGGATTCTTATTCCTGTTGATTCCGCGGAGTGGGAAACTCCAATTGTAACGGCTCTAAAGGCTAACGGGGAGGTGCGCATTTGCGCTGACTATAAGTGTACGATTAACAAGGCGATCCGCCCTAATGCATACCCGGTGCCGGTGATCAGCCACCTTTTGGCCAGGCTGAATGGGGGAAAGTGTTTCGCTAAACTCGATTTGGCACAAGCCTATCAGCAACTTCCTGTGACCCCCGCCACGGCCGCGGCACAAACTATAGTTACACATAAAGGGGCGTTCCAGGTGTCGCGTTTACAGTTCGGCGTGAACTCGGCACCCGGCCTTTTTCAGTCGCTTGTGGAACGCCTCCTGAAGGGACTGGAGGGGGTGTTGCCTTATTTTGATGACGTGTTGATAACAGGGGGGAGTGAGGCTGAACTGGCAAAGAGATTGGACAAAGTACTAACCGTGTTCGAGAAAGCGGGGCTGAGACTGAGGAAGGACAAATGTGTTTTTTTCGAAACTGAGGTCGAGTTTTTAGGGTTCCGAATCACACCCGAGGGGATTAAGCCGTCTAAATCCAAAGTAGCAGCCATAAAGAAGGCCCCTCGCCCCACATCCAAAACCGAGCTACAGTCTTTCCTGGGGCTCCTCAATTTTTACCATACATTCCTCCCGCGGAAGGCGTCCGTGGCCGAACCGCTCCATCGGTTACTTAAAAAGGAGGAGACATGGATGTGGGGTGACGAGCACGAGAGGGCGTTCAACGAACTAAAGCAACTCTTAACATCTGAGGCAATCCTGACGCATTTCGACCCCAAACGGCCGGTGGTCTTAGTCTGTGATGCATCCCCGGTGGGGGTGGGGGCGGTGCTTTGCCACGTGTTGGATGACGGAAGGGAGGCCCCGGTAGCGTTTTATTCAAGATCCCTGTCCCAAGCGGAGCGCAATTACGCACAAACCGACAGGGAGGCATTAGCAATAGTAGCGGGAACCAAAAAATTTCACGATTTTTTGTATGGCCGCCCGTTCAAAATCGTGACTGATCACAAGCCACTGTTAGGGATTTTCACGGCAGGCAAACCCACGCCGCAGATCCTGTCCCCGAGAATGCTGCGATGGGCTATTTTTCTCAATGCATACCAGCATGAGTTGGAGTACCGGCCCGGAAAGGAGATCGGCCATGCTGATGCACTTTCGAGATCTCCTTTGCCCTTGTCGGACGACCAAAAGGCGAGAGTAGAAAGAGACCGCCAGGTGTTGCTAATTGAGGTCTTAGACGCACCCCCAATAGTACCAGCCGACATTGCTAGGGCGACAGGCAAGGACAGAACGCTAGAGAAAGTTAGTTCATGGGTACAGAAGGGGTGGCCGGCATCGTCCCCAAGCACAGAATTCGACCCATTTTTTCGGAAAAAGCTAGAGTTGTCCCTAGAGAGGGGGTGCCTTTTGTGGGGCCAACGGGTGGTGGTCCCTACGCCCCTGCGGCCGAGGGTGCTCGAACTGCTGCACGTCAGCCACCCGGGCATAGTTCGGTCAAAGGTGCTGGCCCGGAGCTACTTCTGGTGGCCACAGCTGGACGCGGACATTGAGCACATGGTCGGCACTTGTGAGGCATGCCAGGGATCCCGACCAGAGGCGGCCCGTCTTCCGCATAGGGAATGGGACACAGCTAGGGGGCCATGGTCCAGAGTGCACGTAGATTCGCTGGCCCATTCCGAGGAACCATGTTTCTCCTGGTGGTGGATGCGTTCTCCAAGTGGCTGGAGGTTATCCCAGTAAAGAGCACGTCCTCCGCCACGACAATTGGCCAGCTAAGGAGAGTCTTTTCCACGTTCGGTTTACCCGATACTTTAGTCAGCGATAACGCTAGTTGTTTCACCTCCGCTGAGTTCGGGGCATTCATGGAGGCAAACGCCATTCGGCATGTCACATCCGCGCCGTTTCACCCGGCCACGAATGGCCAAGTGGAACGGCTGGTGCGTACAACAAAGGACGCGCTGCGGCGCATGGGCCCGGGGGACCTGAATCACCAAGTATGCCAGTTCCTCTTAGCGTATAGGGTGACCCCCTTAGCGTCAGGCTACTCGCCGGCAGAGCTCTTGATGCGGCGAAAACTAACCACGATCCTGTCCAGGCTAGACCCGACGAGAGTCGAGGATAAAGGGAAAAACATAGGGTTGGCAGTCTCGAAAGGTTTCGCCGCCGGCGACCCTGTTCACTGCAGGAACTATTCCAGCGCAGGGCCAGCCTGGGTACCAGGGACGGTTGTAGAACAGACGGGGCCAGTGTCGTACCGGGTCGAGACTAACACCGGCCTCCTCTGGAGGAGACACGCAGACCAACTGAGGCACCGGGTGAGTAGGCCAGTCAGTGGGGCTCAGCAACAGGATTCAGCGTTAGGGTTCTCCCCCACCCGCTTAACCCAAGGGGGAGACAGCAGCGGACAACAGTCCCAAGCAAGGGGGGAAGGCAGAAGCAGCGGCCCCGACTCATACCCTTTTGATACACCAGTCCTATCAGAGGCCCGGGAAGGGGGAGAGGAGGGAGAGGAGTTCGCGACCGCTGCCCCCGAATGCAATTTTGATTTTGATTTTGCGAGCCGGGGGGGTTTTCAGGAGTGTTCCCCCACCCATCCAAGCGAGAAGAGGGGTTTTTCGTTAGCCCCCAGTGCCCCCGGTTCCTCCCTAAGAAAGAGCACACCTTCCAACAACGCCGCGGAGCCGCGGCAAGTCACTAACGAGTCTCCCTCTCCAATTACAGGACAGGAAACCAGGGGACAAAGAGAAGGTAGCAAACCCGGGGAAAGGCAGCCCGCATCGAGACCCCAGCGTGTTCGAAATAAGCCATCTTGGCTGAGAGACTTTGTCTCCTGGGGGGGGAGTGTGTTTACGTGTGGGCTCGAGACTTTGTCTCGTCCTAGGGGGGAGGGGTGTTGTGTTCTAATGGTTTTACCTTCCACAATGTATCTGAACCAATGTAACCTTGCCTATAGCAACAATGTAACCTTCAGCTGCATCATATGAACCCTGTAAGAGGACGCGAGCTAATGACCACCAGCTGGCAGCAGCGAGCGTCCAAGCTCCCTTGGTCCAAACTCATCAAAGGCAACAGCGCGGGAAGTTTTCCCGCCATCACCTACACCTGGACAAGAAGGGCGTGACCCGCAATGACGTCACGCAGACAGTAGCCAATGGGCTACCATGGAACCACGTTCAAATGTATTACTACTGTATATAAAGAGCTATCGATCCGCCATTACCTCATGTTCCCTCTGTCCACGATGCAATAAACCTGAGTTAACCCAGCCCAAGGCTGTGTCCTGTGTCTTGGTTTGCATACACCAAAGTACCCCAAGCAATTCTGTGTGGTTTACAACTGTGCCGCGATCCTTCTTCTTTCGTGTCCAGGTCAAACTTTAAACTACCAAAATGAAACCAACTTCTGGGCTTGGCGTTGACAAAAATTAAATCCTCATCTGTATATGTCTCCGGTAGTAACATCGGGTCACCTGTGTATAGTCAGGATTAGGCTAATTCCTAACTGTAACTGCAAGTCTTTTTACGCACATAAACAATTTTGCATTTTTGGAATAAAAAAGTGATCTGCGGCACAACAAACTTGACTGATAGTAAAGTTGCCACCCCAGGCTTGCAAATCGCTGAGTCCTATTTCCTTCCTCTAAGTAATGCAAGGTTGCTTACGTTGATCTCCCCACAGCAACCCCTATGAGAAAGAGCGTCTAGTGAACATACTGACTGAATGGGGTTTTGAACCGGCCTTGCCTCTACTCCGCACTGACTCTCACACCGGCTGTGCAAGAACTAGAAGCAAAAACTTTAGAGGGCGAAACTTGCATCTTCAGGAGACAAACCTCGCCTGCGACTTCTTTTTTTAAAAAACCTGGCTGCATCCATCCAATTGTCTGATTATGCTTCTTCATCTTCCTTCCTGTTCCGTGAAGATCTTGGGTTGTTTCTGGCACACACCCCTCCTCCTCTCTGGATCTAAGGCTTATTTTCCCCTTTCTTCTTTTGCCGAGCAACAAGCAGAAGGAGCAGCTCCACAGGATAGGGATGGAATAGAAAGGGTTAAAGGATTAGAAAATACAGAGCGATCTTGCAGGGAGAAATGGATGGGCGGGATCCACAGACTTGAAGGCTAGCAGAGAGGTGAAGGAAGGAAGTGGGTTAGTGGCAGCTGTCATGTGTCGGCTGATGGCATCCTGTGGGCTCCAGATTTAATCCGTAAACCAAATGTGTTTGCTGATTACATTTTAAAAGGCAATAAAGGCTGCGAATCACATCGCAAGAGAGACGGGAAAGCTCCGATTTGGCGCTCAAGTGCAGTTGGACTCTATGTTGCCTTCTCTATTGTAATGGCTGCTTGTGTTTTGTAATCCTTTCTTTAGTGTCTTGCACGGAAGACAAAGAAGGAGTCGCAGTGAGGACTAACACAGGTTTATTGGTTGATGATCAGGATGAACATGTGGTAATGGCGGAGGTACATCACATTATATACAGTAGTGCCATATATTTGAATCTTGTTGCACGGTAGCTTATTGGCTGCTACCGGCGTGACGTCGTCCAAGTCACGCCCCTCTTCCGTAGTTGTTTGCTAGTGCGGGAGAGTTCCCGCGGCTGTTGGTGATTTGAGGAATGAGAACCATGTGAGTTGAACGCTCGCAGCTGCCCTCTATGGGCAGCTTACTCGCGTTCCTTTAACAGCTGGGCTACATTGTAATTGTGGTCAGGTTACATTCATACATTTCTTAAAGCAACATTGTACATACATAACACTTTCCATCTCATTTTTTTTCCTTTCCCCAGAAAAAAAATCTTTTTGAGAGGAAAAGACAGAGCTGCTAATCAATGTTCCAATTGGTAAAGTTAGGAGGCCTCTGAATCATCCCTGTTTTTCTCTTGTAAAATTCATCCTCCTATGTATAGATATGAAGTAAGCCCTTTATACTAAATTCTTGGGATCTAAGATCACTGCAGAACATGACTGCAGCCATGAAATGAAAGAGCGTTGGGAGGCAAGCAATGGGAAACCTGGGCAGCATAATAAAAAGTAGAGGCATCACCCTGAGCGGCCAAAGATGAGATGGCTAGATGGTATTGTGGACACAATGAGCACAGAGCTGGGTGGGTTGAGGAGGATGGTGGAGGAGGACAGAGGTGCCTGGAGGACAATGGTCCATAGGGTTGCAAAGGGTCGGACTCGGAATCGACTGTGCGACTGAACAACAACAATGTATGGCTGTGAAAGCTGGACCATAAGCAGGGCCGTAGCCAGGATTCTAGATGTGGGTAGGTGAATATTGTTTCAGGATGGGCAACAATGTCACACACACACACACACACACACAGACACACACACACACACACACACACACACACACACACACACACAAGCAGCAGGGAGTTTGAGGGTGGGCAAACTGCTAACTCAGAGTGGCCACCCTCTGGCTACGGCTCTGACCATAAGGAAGGCTGAGCAGTGAAAAATAGATGCCTTCGAACTGTGGTGCTGGAAAAGACTCTTGAGAGTCCTTGGGCTGCAAAGGAGATCGAATTGGTCAATTCTAAAGGAAATCAACTCTGACAGCTCCTTGGAAGGACAAATACATGCTGAAGCTCAAGTACTTTGGCCACCAAATGAGAAGAGATGACTCACTGGAGAAGACCCTGATGCTAGGAATGATCAAAGGCAAAAGGAGAAGGGGGCGGCAGAAGATGAGATGGTTGGACAGCATAGTTGAAGCAGTGGGCATAGATCTGGGTGGACTATGGAGGATGGCAGATGACAGAGGAGCCTGGCGTGCTATGGTCCATGGGGTCTCAAAGGGTTGGACTCGATTGTGCGACTGAACAACGAAATTTAATCTGATTGAAAGGTTCTCATAACCCTATCCAAATTGAGATACAGTATACTGAAATTAAGAAGGGTGTTGTCCATGTTTTTATGAACTCGGGAAATTAAAGCAGATTACTGAGAAAGCATTACTGTGTAGCAGAGAAGCCATGCATTAATTTAGTTGCACATCTTTTGTTTGAGAGATTGAAAAATTAGATGAATAACATTCATTGGTTAATAATAAAAAAAAAGTTGAATCTAATTTATGTCGGCACTGCCCCGCCCGCGCCGTCTCACATGGTGTGACCACGTGCTGGCACTCCAACCTGATTTACTCTTGATTTATTTTCTGCTAGCCACCCCGGGTCTCATCAGTTAGGGGAACGGTGGAACTTTCAAAATGCCCAGTACATTGGCCTTGCTTTGGTAGCTTCTGCTCTGGCCTGTAGTAATTATTGGGTGAAAGAAGTGGCTCCCCTGCTTCTCTTTATTAGCTGGAAAAAGGGTGGCTCTATAAATGAAGTCAGTTTCCTTTGACTCCTGTAAGTAAATGCCGCCTTCCCTATCACCTTGCTGCACTGGGAAGAATAGAAGGTGAATGAGTATGTCCTTCTGAGATAATTGGGTGCCAAATTGTGGCCCTGTGCCTTCTTTGAAGTTTCCCCCTTCACTTTGTCCCCTTTCTCTTAAGAGGGCGAAGGCAGGCCCAGCTACCCTTCTTCTTAGGACTTCTGGTTTCCAAGTCTTTGGAAATTAAAGGAATAGTCTCTTTGTTTAGAGCTGATTAAATTTCTTATCTCACCTTCCACACTCAATTTCCTATTTGCTTTGAAGAAACACACGCTTCAGCAGCATAGGATCTCTTTATTAGCAAAAGAGTTATTTTCTATTAAATAGGCATTTGAACAACATTTAAAAACTTGCTTCTTAAAACCCTGTCTCTCTCCTCTGAGCATTCAATGAGTGCAAGAAAGAAACATAATAAATTCAGCTTTCATAGCTACCTGTTTTCTCTGGCTAATTGGCTTCTTGGATTGGGCCTGACGCCCCCATGAAGTTTTCCCTTGGCATCAAGTCATTGGCATTTTGATGAGGCCTCTCCTCATCGGAGCTGTGAGCTTCTCCTCAGCTTTCTCCTCCCCCCCAGCTGTGGGCTGTCAGCTGCTTGTGTATTTTATAAGATTCTCCACTAGACCACATATGTCATTATCTTATAGTTAATGTACTCTTAGTGCTATAGAATGTTTACATTTGTGTGCCAGACTGATGCCAAATATGGTACATTTCAATGCATGGATGTTCTAAGACAAGTGTACATTGAACTCCCCCTCCCATCTAGTGGATGAGGTCAAATATACATTGCTTCTCTCTTCCCCCCTCCTAACTGTGAGTCTGAGGTGAAGAGTTCGACTAATTAAATTCTTTCAGGTTACTTGCCAACTACAGTGCGTAGGCTTATGCTTGTGCCAACTATTAGAAAATGCTGGATTCTCAACCTTTAAACAAAATGATTTCTATAAACTGCAACTAGGCCCTTAATACATATTGTCTAGGTCCTAACATAAAGGATTATTTGACAATGTATTGCACCAAAATGTTGAGCTGATGCCGGGAAAAGTCACTAGTGTTATTGAGATTTACTAGAACAATTAAACCAGCTGTTTAACATAATGTGTGTGGGGTTGTGAATAATGCAGAAAATAAAATGATTTATCAGAGTACTTGTTAGTTAATTTTGATGGACGAAACTAGTTGAAGGATCCATTGGAAAAAACTATATAAAACATACTAAGATTTTTTGGTTTTGTGCTTCTTTGGTGTGGCAGAAACTCTTGTTTTATGGATTCTAGTACTCTGTAAATCATAACTGTCTTAATGGGTTATTCAAAACCCTGTAGGTGATAATGATCTTGGTTGACTTAAAATGACCTCTTGGCCTTCTGAAACCTTGAAGAATTTCTTTATTTCACAATTCATGCATCAATTTTTTCTATAACTGATTTATTGGTGGGTTGCATTTGTTATTTACATATATTTAATGTATTGTTTTATCTGAATAGGTTGCTTTCTTTTTATATTATTAATTATATTCCTCTCCCCCAATAAATAAATAAATAAATAAATAGTTAAATCATGTTGATAGGTTTAACTTATATGGAAATTGAACCTGACCTGATTTGCTTGGCAAGGTAAGAGTGATAATTCAGGGGGCCACTATATTGGCAATCTACCTGGGATATGGCAAAGATGCAATCAGATTTAAAAAATCAGTTACCATGACATAAACCTAAGGCTGGTGGAAAATTGTCTCCTTTTGTTCAGCCAGCAGGGATGGCTAAATTTTGTTCTGATTCACTGGCTATAATTTTCTCGGCTTTCTGCCCTATGCGGTTTTAGTGTAAGGGACCAAAGACAATGAAACAGCCAAAGGGTTGGCTTAACACAGGTTTATTGCATGATGATCCGGAGGAACATGTGGTAATGGCGGATGGGTAGCTCAATATATACAGCTGGCTATACATTTGAATGTGGCTCGTCGACAGACTATTGGTTGCTGCCTGCGTGACGTCGTAGGAGGTCACGCCCTTCTTGACCAGGTGAGGAGGTCGCGGGGAATCTTCCCGCGCTGCTGAAACCAGGTGACTATGATCCATGGGAGCTGGACGCTCGCTACTGCCCTCTGGTGGTCACTAGCTCGCGTCCCCCTATTAGGTTACATTGATGCAGCTGATGGTTATAATGTTGCACACAGAAAGGTTACATTGGTAACACATGGCAAAGGTACATTGTTAAAGGCACAGCTTTACAGAACACAACATCCCTCCCCCCTAGGATGAGACGAAGTCTCTCAGCCAAGATGGCTTGTTGCATGTGCGTTTGGGCCGTGACGAGGGCTGCCCCCCCGGGGGCATTATTGCTTCTTTGTTCCCTGGTCCCTTGTCCTGAAAAGGGAGAGGGAGACTTGTTAGTGGCTTGCCGCTGTCTGGCGGCCTTAGGGGAAGGGAAAAACTCCATTGTGGGCAGACCGGGGGCCGTCGGGACTAACGAAAAACCCTTCTTCTCGCTTGGACGGGTGGGGGACCACTCCGAAAACCCCCCCGGTTCTGAAAATCAAAATCTAAGTTGGTAGGGGTACCCGCATTTGTGGGGACTTTCCGCGAGATATGTATGGGGTCGGGTTCCTCCTCCTCGGAAAGATCCCCCAGGGTATCTACGAGGATATCCTCCTCCCCCCTTGGTGGGGGCCCACGGTCCCCTTCTCCTCCCCCTTGGGCTAAACGGGTGGGGGAGAACCCTAACGCTGACTTAGTTCCTGCGTGATCCGTGTCCTGCTCATCGGAGACCCTGCGTCGGAGCTGGTCTGCGTGCCACCTCCATAGGAGCCCTGTGCTGGTTTCCACACGGTACGACACGGGGCCGGTTTGTTCCACGACTACGCCCGGCACCCAGGCTGGGCCCGTGCTGGCGTAATTCCTGCAATGCACGGGGGCGCCTATGCTGAAACTCTTTGTAACTTCCAGCCCGATGTTCCTTCCTTTGTCCTCTACCCTCGTGGGGTCTAGCCTAGTAAGGATGGTGGTCAGCTTCCTGCGCATTAAGAGCTCTGCGGGGGAGTATCCTGACGCCAATGGGGTCACCCTGTACCCTAGCAGAAACTGACACACTTGCAGGTTCAGATCCCCTGGGCCCATGCGCCGCAACGCGTCCTTCGTGGTGCGGACGAGGCGCTCTACTTGGCCGTTGGTGGCCGGGTGAAAAGGGGCGGAGGTGATATGCCAAACGGCGTTAATCTCCATGAATGCCCTAAACTCGGAGGACGTGAAACAACTAGCGTTGTCGCTAATTAACGTGTCGGGTATGCCGAACGTGGAAAAGAGCCTCCGCAAATGCCTAATGGTCTGGGCCGAGGAGGTGCTCGTGACTGGGATAACCTCCAACCATTTGGAGAAAGCGTCCACTACAAGGAGGAACAGGGTGCCTCTGAATGGGCCCGCGAAATCTACGTGCACCCGGGACCACGGCCCCTTAGCCGCGTCCCATTCCCTGTGGGGAAGGCGGGCCTCCTCTGGTCTGGAGCATTGGCAACTTTCACAAGTGCCGACCATGTGCTCGATGTCGGCGTCCAGCTGGGGCCACCAGAAGTAACTCCGGGCCAGCGCCTTGGATCGCACGATGCCGGGGTGGCTGACGTGCAGCAGTTTGAGCACCCGCGGCCGAAGGGAAGTGGGAATCACCACCCGCTGCCCCCACAAGAGGCACCCCCTCTCTAGGGACAGTTCTAGCTTTTTTCTGAAAAATGGAGCGAACTCCTCCGCTGGGGAGGACGCGGGCCACCCTTTCTGCAGCCAGGAGCTGACTGTCGCTAACGTTTTGTCCTTCTCTGTCGCTTTGGCAATGTCTGCAGGCATTACGGGGGGCGAATCCAGCACCTCTATCATGAGAACCTGATGGTCCCGCTCCCCCATGCTCACCTGGCTGGGCGTTAGGGGAAGGGGGGACCTAGATAGAGCGTCCGCATGGCTGATCTCTTTCCCGGGCCGGTAGACCAACGCGTGCTGATACGCGTTGAGAAAAATGGCCCACCTGAGCATCCTCGGGGACAGGATCTGTGGGGTGGGCTTATCTGTGGTAAAGATGCCTAGCAGGGGCTTGTGGTCTGTTACAATGGTGAAAGGGCGGCCGTACAGAAAATCGTGAAATTTTTTCGTCCCCGCAACTATTGCTAGTGCCTCCCTGTCCGTCTGTGTGTAGTTTCTCTCTGCTTGGGACAGGGACCTGGAGTAAAATGCTATCGGGGCCTCCCTTCCGTTTTCCAACACGTGGCACAGCACCGCCCCCACCCCCACTGGAGATGCATCACAGATCAGAACTACTGGGCGTTTGGGGTTGAAATGGGTCAGTATAGCGTCGGACGCCAGGAGGCTTTTTAGCTCGCTAAATGCCCTTTCTTGGTCATCGCCCCACTTCCATGCCTGGTCTTTCTTCAGCAGTTTGTGTAGCGGCTCAGCCACCGCTGCCTTTCGGGGGAGGAAGGAGTGGTAAAAGTTGAGCAGCCCTAGGAACGACTGCAACTCGGGCTTGGAGGTGGGGCGGGGGGCTTTCTTAATGGCTGCCACCTTGGACATGGATGGTTTTATTCCCTCGGGAGTCACACAAAACCCTAAGAACTCAACCTCTGTTGCGAAGAAGACGCATTTGTCCTTTCGCAACCTCAGCCCCGCCTTTTCGAATATCGTCAGGACCTTCCCCAACCTTGTGGCCAATTCAGCCCGACTCCCCCCCGTTATTAACACGTCATCAAAATAAGGCAACACCCCCTCCAATCCCTTCAGGAGGCGTTCCACAAGTGATTGGAAAATTCCAGGCGCCGAATTCACGCCGAACTGGAGGCGCGTCACCTGGAACGCCCCCTTGTGGGTGACTATGGTCTGCGCAGCAGCTGCGGCAGGGGACACCGTGAGCTGCTGGTAGGCCTGTGCTAAGTCGAGCTTAGCGAAACACTTTCCCCCGTGTAACCTGGCCAGCAGATGGCTGACAACCGGCACCGGATATGCATTCGGGCGGATCGCCTTGTTGATGGTGCACTTGTAGTCAGTGCATATGCGGACCTCCCCGTTGGCCTTTAGAGCAGTTACAATTGGAGTTTCCCACTCCGCAGAATCTACAGGCACAAGAATCCCCTGGCCCACCAACTTGTCCAGTTCCGCCTCTATCTTGGCCTTGAGTGCGAACGGCACCCTGCGTGGTTTAAGGCGAATTGGGCGGACCCCCGGGTCCAGGTCGAAAGTCACTGGGGGCCCCTTGAATTTCCCCAGTCCTTTTTTGAAAACTTCGGTGTGCGCCTCGCACACCTCCTGAATTGGATCAGTCCCAACGGCGTGCATCCCAACGGCGTGCACCCCCCCAATAAACAACCCCAGGGGCTGGAACCATTGAGTCCCGAGGAGGCTGCAATTTCCTCCCTTGAGGACGACTAGGGGAAGGGACGCGGCATGCTCCTTGAATTTGACCTGAAACTCTCCAACCCCCAACACTGGAATACTGTTCCCTTGCACGTCACGTAGTGTGGACCTCAATGCTTTGAGCTTGGGTCGCTTGTGGGGGGCAATTCCCAAAAACTCCCTCTGGGAAATGATTGAATATGAGGACCCCGAGTCAATTTCCATCCTATTGGGGACCCCTTGGACTAGTACCTCAACAAAGTAGCGGGGGTGTCTAGTAGACACGCTGAACACTGGGGCGTCGTCCTCGCTGCCGTCGGCGATGCGGCCCACGCCGTCCTGCTTCCGCGTGGCCTGGGCGCCATCCTTGGATTTCGTTGGGCGGTCTTGTCCGGCGGAACGGTCTGCGGAGCTCCTCCGGGTTTCGCGCTTCTTCCTGCACACCTTGGCGATGTGTCCGCGGCGGCCGCAGTTGTGGCACTTGGCCTTCTGGAAGGGGCATTTCACGTGGTCGTGGGCCGCTCCACAGCCGTCGCATCGCCGGCTCTCCTTCCGGACCCTCTGGATGTCCTCGTCGTCGCTGCTCTCTCCGGACGACCTCGAAGTTCGGCGGGCCGCCTGTACCGGAGCCTCTGCCTTGCTCGACTTTGGCCGCCAGTCCTGAAGTTCTTGGACCCCGGCCTTCGTAGCTTCAGCGGCCTGGGCCGCTCTGACGACCTCCTGCAACGTGGGAGGCGGCTCTTGGTTCATTAATGTGCGCTGGGTCTCAGCGTCGTTCAGGCTGCACAGCACACAGTCTCGGAGGGTGATTTCGGCATTCTCCCATTTGCACGGGCCGGCCGCCAGCCGCAGGGCCACCACGAATGCGGCGACCGTCTCCCCGGGCGCTTGGACTCGCCTCCAAAACGCACTCCGAGCGGGAAACATCGCCGTGGCGGGCCGGACGTGCTCACGCAGCATCTGCATGAGTTCCTTGGCCTTGAATTCGCTCACCCTCCTCGGTGCAATCAGGTCCACCAAGGTCCTTTTTGTTTCTTGCCCGAGCATTCTGGTGAAGATGGCTCTTTTCTTCGCCTCTTCCGTGACTTCGGACTCGATCAGTGCGGCCTGGAAGTCCATCTCGAAGATCTCCCAGTCGCCCGGTTTCCTGATTTCGAAACCGGCGCATGTCTTGGTCCCGTGGGCTGCCATATCCCACCTTCGTCGCCAATTTAGTGTAAGGGACCAAAGACAATGAAACAGCCGAAGGGTTGGCTTAACACAGGTTTATTGCATGATGATCCGGAGGAACATGTGGTAATGGCGGATGGGTAGCTCAATATATACAGCTGGCTATACATTTGAATGTGGCTCGTCGACAGACTATTGGTTGCTGCCTGCGTGACGTCGTAGGAGGTCACACCCTTCTTGACCAGGTGAGGAGGTCGCGGGGAATCTTCCCGCGCTGCTGAAACCAGGTGACTATGATCCATGGGAGCTGGACGCTCGCTACTGCCCTCTGGTAGTCACTAGCTCGCGTCCCCTTATTAGGTTACATTGATGCAGCTGATGGTTATAATGTTGCACACAGAAAGGTTACATTGGTAACACATGGCAAAGGTACATTGTTAAAGGCACGGCTTTACAGAACACAACAGCGGTCAACTGAGGGGCATTCTTAGGGGTGTCTGTTCCCCTCAACCAAAAAAGGATTTTAAAAAAGCTTTCCAAGGTTATTGCTAGAACAAATTAACTCTAAGCCACTTTAGATTTTAAAAAAAGTAAAGGGAGGGGGTGATCCAATTAACTTTATGCTGTTTTCATATTGGCAGAACCAGAGGAAGCCAAAGATGATGTACTAAAATCAAAGCAGTGGGACTAAATGATATCGAGACTAAGGAATTTTAACACTTTGGGTACACCACAAAGGATGGAATGGCTCTTTCAACTATTCAAGGACAGCTGGACAAGCAAAAAAATCCCCCAAATATGGCAGAAGACAAAAGTAAATACTATAACAAAATCAGACTAAGAACCACAGTATCCCAAAAGCTATGGCCCAACCTCCCTGCTATGCCACTTACACAAAGTACAGTATTTGAATGAATGGTAGTCAAATGTCTAGCCTCTAAAATTAAAATTCTAATTCTAGAATAAGCAAATTTCATCCTTGACAAGAGTCGGATGGCTCTAAACCTAAGCCAGCACGTGGAAGATTATTTTGAAACAGATAAAATCATTGGAGCAGTATTTGTCAACTTTACAGTGGTATATGATGCTATCCACCATCAAATGCCGCCCCTTGCTACAAATCACAGATTACCAGAAATGGCCCATGTTCTACTTCAAAACACAAGATTTTTTTTGATGATTTTCAAGGAAAGCATAATCGCTGGAGAAATCAAAAGGAAAAGTGCCACAGTGTAGCATCCTGGCATCATTACTTTTTAACATTTACACAAACATTTAACTGCTGCTCCCATACTCCAGGAGTCTCATCTATGCTGATGATCTTACCTTGACAGTCCAGGGGGGAATCTTTGAGTCTATTAACCACCAGCTAACCACTGCATTCGAAGCTCTTTCCTTATATTGAAAAAAATGAGCTGAACCCAAGCCATTTAAAATGCAGGCCTGTGCCTTCAACTTAAAGGACAGAGAAGCAGAGGTGAAGCTCTGAGTCAGCTGGAAAGGCAAGACTTTAGAACATTGCCCTACTGTTATGTTCTGTAAAGCTGTGCCTTTAACAATGTACCTCTGCCATGTGTTATCAATGTAACCTTTCTGTGTGCAACATTATAACCATCAGCTGTATCAATGTAAACCTAATAAGGGGACGCGAGCTAGTAACCACCAGAGGGCAGTAGCGAGCGTCCAGCTCTCATGGATCATATTCACCTGGTTCAGCAGCGCGGGAAGATTCCCCGCCACCTCTTCACCTGGTCACGAAGGGCGTGACCTCCTACGACGTCACGCAGGCAGCAACCAATAGTCTGTCGACGAGCTACATTCAAATGTATAGCCAGCTGTATATATTGAGCTAACCATCCGCCATTACCACATGTTCCTCCGGATCATCATGCAATAAACCTGTGTTAAGCCAACCCTTCGGCTGTTTCATTGTCTTTGGTCCCTTACACTAAACCTACGCTGAAATATTTAGGCAGCATTCTGGATTGAACTCTAACCTATAAAAATAGCATCTAAATGCTCAAACAGAAAGTTGCCACCAGAAATAACACACTTAAGAAACTGGCTGGGCTGGATTGGGCTGCACACCCACAAATAATAATAATAGCTTTGTCCCTGTGCTAATCCACAGCAGGATATGCTAGCGCCATATGATATCACTCAGCACATGCTAAATGAGGGTTTTCAGCACACATCTCAAAGTCTAAATATTAAACCAGAAGGAGCTAGGTTAAACTTACGAAGAGCAAGAACAACATACTTTGCCAAATGGACGATTGCCAAAGAGAGTCTCTCACCAGGACAAGATTCTGACTGACCATCTGGAAATCGCTTAAGAGATTGAAGTGAAGTAGGGAAGATCAAAGAATAATCAAATAAAATGGGTCTACTTAGAGAGTTGACAAATTTTCTGTGAATGTGAAGAAATTAAATCAATGCAGCAATTAGGTAAAGGTCACCCTTGCTCAAAAGCCAGTCATATCCGGCTCTAGGGGGAAGTGCTCATCTCCGTTTATAGCCAAAGTGCCAACGCTGTCTGCTTCTGCAGATGTTTCTGTGGTCATGTGGCAGCCATGACTAGACATGAGTGCATGGAACGCTATTACGTTCCCACCAAAGTGGTACCTATTTATCTACTTGCAATTTCTTGCTTTTGAACTGCTAGGTTGGCAGGATCTGGAACAGAGATAGGAACTCACTCCATTGTGCAGCATCCAGGTCTCGAACCGCTGACCTGCCAATCTTCCAGTCATCAAGTTCAGCATCTTAGCCACTAAGCCACCACAGCCCCCAATGCAGTACCTAAGTGCATGCCCCACCACACGTACAAAAGATTTAGTAAATGGCAGAGATAACACAATTGAAATTACTCTGGGTTGAAAGGAATTTTGCCAGAGAAACTGTGCTCAAGGGACTCCCGAATGAGGCTCCTTTCATGTCCCCAAGATCCATTGTGCAGCACTCGGGTATCTAAAAATAGTCTAATATCATTTTAATGATTTAATTTGTTTTGAATTGTAACTATATTTCATATAATCCAGAATTTTAAATTGTGCAAATACCCTGATATGAAGAAAGGAATATTAGCAAATTGATGAGATAATATAGTTTTATAAATATAGTAATACAGCAAGGCTTCTATTCTCAGAAAATTGTAAGTACAGTAATACATAATACAGTAAAAGATAAAAACAATTATTTTCACATTGTATGTCTTACCTAAAAAATCCATGATTTTACAAGGAGAACAGTCACCTTATCTAACTGGTGTTCAGAAAAGGTAATGAATCTCTTCTCCCAGTTCTCTTCATTTTTTTCAGCCTCTCATCCATCCTGATTCTTTTATTTGAAAATTTAAATTATTCATCCAGTCATTATACCTAACCTACTTCAATGCATTTACATAACACAACAGGCTTAAAGAAAAATAGCAAGACCGCATCACATAATGGGTGTGTGATCTGTACATACATAATACAATGCATTTGTGACTAGCACACAATATACAGTTGGCATGGGAGCAGCACACAGACTTAATTGCACTGGGGGGGGGGGAGGGCAGAAACAAACTTTATAAGCAGCACTTGCTGAGAATTCCAAGCCTCTTTGTGGTAAGAGAAAACAATGGCTAACAAAGAAAGATAATAAAGGATAAGGTGATCTCAAAACCTCAGGCATGGGGGACTATACATTTAGTGACAAATACAGAACATGCTTCCTACCAACAGCCAATTCTAAAGAAGTACTCAAGATTGTACCATCCCCACCCCAGAGGGAGGAAGCATCCAGGGAAGAAAGGCCTGGCAGAAACCACTGAGGGTAAGAGGCCTATTCCAAAGGCCCCATCCCCACCCCAGAGGAAGGAAGCATCCGGGGAAGAAAAGCCTGGGAGAAACCATTGAGGGTAAGAGGCCTATTCCAAAGGCCCCATCCCCACCTCAGAGGGAGGAAGCATCCAGGGAAGAAAGGCCTGGCAGAAGCCACTGAGGGTAAGAGGCCTATTCCATCGCCCGCAGCAACAGACCCACCATTGCCCGCCGCCACCTCTGCTCGCACCCTGGCCAGCGGAGGTGAGGGAGCCAGAGGAGGGAGGACCCGGCAGGCTGCCCACCACCAGCCATAATCAAAAAAGCATGCAAGTAACTTAACTAAAACAATGTAGTCTGCAACTATAGCAATGTAGAGACTTTTCCTTCATACTAAGTTTTTACTTTTGTAACAAATGAAGTAGAACTGTGTTTTTTTATTTTAAACTGATAATATGCATAATAATACTTTGTTTTGAACTGTAACAACATGTATGATGTGAGGATACTGGTGTAGGAACCGGCAAACAATGCCAGAAATTTTTGCAAAGAGAACCCTATGGACCAGAACAAAAGGCAAAACAAAAGAGGCAAGTTAGATGAAACAGAATGCTTAACACAGATCAAAAGAAGGGGAGAGATGGGAGAGGGGGAGGAGAAATACAGTGTTGCAAAGAACAATACTGCATAGGAACATGGAATGTGAGGTCAATGAACCAAGGAAAACTGGAGGTGGCGAAAAATGAGATGGAAAGAATAAACATTGACATCTTGGGAATCAGCGAGCTAAAATGGACAGGGATGGGTGAATTCAACTCGGGAAACCATCACATCTACCACTGTGGTCAAGAAAACTTCAGAAAAAATGGAGTAGCCATAATTGTCAACAAAAGAGTGAGAAAAGCAGTAATGGGATACAATCTGAAAAATGATAGAATGATGTCAGTCAGAATACAAGGCAAACCTTTTAATATCACTGTAATCCAAATATACGCACCAACCACGGGCGCAGATGAAGCCACAGTGGACCAGTTCTATGAGGACCTACAAGACCTCATAGAACAGACACCAAGAAATGATGTCCACATTATCGTGGGAGATTGGAATGCCAAAGTAGGAAATCAAAAAGTAGATAGAATAACAGGCAAGTTTGGTCTTGGAACACAGAATGAAGCAGGGCTAAGATTGATAGAATTCTGTCAAGATAACACACTGGTCATAGCAAACACCCTCTTCCAGCAACACAAGAGGCGACTTTACACATGGACATCACCAGATGGCCAACATCGAAACCAGATTGATTATATACTCTGCAGCCAAAGATGGAGAACCTCCATACAGTCAGCAAAAACAAGACCTGGAGCAGACTGTGGCTCAGATCACAACCTACAAATAGCAAAATTCAGACTTAGACTAAATAGGGAAAAGAATCAGGCTAGACAGATAGGACCTAGACAACATCCCTAAGGAATACACGGTGGAGGTGAGGAACAGATTTAATGGTTTGGAATTGATAGACAGAGTGCCAGAAGAATTATGGACAGATGTGCGGGACATCATGCAGGAGGCAGCAAGGAAAACCAAAAGAAAAGAAGCATAAGAAAGCAAAGTGGTTGTCTGATGAGACTCTTAAAATAGCAGAGGAAAGAAGGAATGCAAAAGGCAAAGGAGAAAAGAAAAAATACAGTCACTTGAACACAGAATTTCAAAGAAAAGCAAGGAGAGACACGGAAATCTATTTAAATGAACAGTGCAAAGAAATAGAGGAAAGCAACACAAGAGGCCGGACTAGAGATCTTTTCAAAAAAATTGGGTAAATCAAGGGAACATTCAAAGCAAAAATGACCATGATAAGGGACAAAGACGGTAAGGAGTTAGCTGATGCAGAAGAGATTAAGAAAAGATGGAAAGAATACACAGAGGAACTTTACAAAAAGGACCTCAACACCACTGATAATCACAATGATGAGAACATTGAACTTGAGCCAGACATCCTAGAGAGTGAAGTCAGAAAGGCCCTAAAAAGCACTGCAAACAACAAAGCTAGTGGAGATGACGGTATCCCAGCTGAATTTTTCAAAGCCCTAAAAGATAACGGAATCAAATTACTGCATTCGATATGCCAGCAGATCTGGAAATCAAAACAGTGGCCACAGGATTGGAAAAGATCAGTATACCTTCCAATCCCAAAGAAGGGTAGTGCCAAAGAGTGTTCAAATTATCGAACAATTGCGCTCATCACACACACTAGCAAGGTGATGCTCAAGATAATACAGGATAGACTTCAGCAGCACGTGGAGAGAGAATTGCCAGAGGTGCAGGCGGGTTTCAGAAGAGGCAGGGGGACTAGAGACCACATTGCTAATATACGGTGGATCATGGAGAAAACAAAAGAATATCAGAAACAAGTATACCTCTGCTTTATTGACTACACCAAGGCCTTTGACTGCGTGGACCACAATAAAATGTGGCAAGTACTTAAAGAAATGGGAATACCAGAACACCTCATATGCCTCATGAGAAATCTGTACAAGAGTCAAGAAGCAACAGTTAGGACAGAACACGGAATGACAGAATGGTTTGGAATAGGAAAAGGAGTAAGACAAGGCTGCATTTTATCACCCTACCTTTTCAACCTATACACAGAGCACATATTGCACAATGCAGGGATGGAGGAATCACAATATGGGATAAAAATTGCTGGGAGAAACATCAACAATTTGAGATATGCAGACGATACGACCCTAATGGCAGAAAGTGAGGAAGATTTAAAGAAGCTACTGATTAGCTGGCCTGAGACTTAACATCAAGAAAACCAAGATAATGGCAACAGGCCCTATCAGCACCTGGAAAGGAGACGGGGAAGAAGTAGAAGCAGTGACGGATTTTACTTTCTTGGGATCTAGGATCACTGCAGATGGTGACTGCAGCCATGAAATAAAGAGGCGACTGATTCTAGGGAGACAAGCCATGAGAAACCTGGGGAACATAGTGTAAAGTAGAGACATCATCTTGCAAAGAAAAATCCATATAGTCAAAGCAATGGTATTCCCGGTGGTAATGTATGGATGCGAGAGCTGGATCATTAGGAAGGCTGAGCGCAGAAGAATAGACGCCTTTGAGATGTGGTGTTGGAGGAGAGTTTTGAGAGTACCCTGGACAGCGAAGAGAACAAATAAGTCAATCTTGAAAGAAATCAGTCCTGACTGCTCCTTAGAAGGTCAAATAGTAAAGATGAAGCTGAAGTACTTTGGACACCAAATGAGAAGAGAGGATTCACTTGAGAAAGCCTTGATGCTGGGAAAGGTGGAGGGCAAAAAAAAAAGGGGACGGCCAAGGATGAGATGGCTGAATGGCATTGTGGACGCAGCGGGCACTGAGCTGAGCGGGCTGAGGAGGATGGTGGAGGACAGGGGTACCTGGAGATCAATGGTCCATAGGGTCGCAAAGGGTCGGAATCGACTGTGCGACTGAACAACAACAAAACTCAAGATTGTATTTGCCAACATGTTTTTGACCTAAGTAGTTTTCCAGTGGCTTAGTGGTTAAGACCTTGAACTTGATGACTAGAAGGTCAGCAGGTCAGCAGTTTGAGATCCGAGTGCTTCGTGACAGAAAGAGCTCCCGTTGTCTGTCTCAGCTCCTGTCAACCTAGAAGTTCAAAAGCAAGAAGTTACAAGTATATAAATAGGTACCACTTCGGTGAGAAGGTAAACTCTAGGGTTCAGTGCTCCTCTCTGTTCATTCATAGTCAAAGAGCCAGTGAAGTCTGTGTTTGCAGACATTTCTGTGCATCACTGGTCTATGGAACTCCCTGCCAGAAGAAGTGGTGACAGCTGTCAGTCTTGACAGCTTCAAGAAAGAATTAGACAAGTTCATGGAGGACAAAGGTATCAATGGTTATAATTATGGATACCTAAGAACAACCTCCGGGTTGGAGAGATAGGTAGGATATCTCTCAATGCCATTTCCAGGGAATCCTAAGCAGGTGAAGGCATCTGCTTGGGAATAATACCCTGAAGCAAATGGTGAGCCATTGTGTGAGACAGAATGCTGAACTGGATGGGCTGTGGCCTGTTCCAGCAAGGCTATTCTTATGTGGCAGGCATGACTAGACATGGAATGCTGTTTACCTTCCCACCAAAGTGGTACCTATTTATCTACTTGCACTTTCTTGCTTTCAACTGCTAGATTGGCAAGAGCTGGGACAGAGATGGGAGCTCATTCCATCGTGCAGTACTTGGGTCTTGAACTGCTGACCTGCCGGCCTTCCAGTCATCAATTTCAGATCTTAATCACTAAGCTACTGCAGTCCCTCCTGCAAACGAGCACTACTGAAATCAATTCAACTTACTCCTGAGTAGACAATTATGCGCTTCTGCAGATAGTATGATAGTAGTTCAAATTTGGTAAAGGCAGTGCTCACCAAGGCTGACATAATAGTCAAAGAGCCAGTGCTGTCTGTCTGTAGACTTTTCCGTGGTCATGGGGTAGCCATGTCTAGCCTCCATCTTTGGTGAAAGGGAATAGTGATACTTGGCCTGGGAAGATGACTCACACAAATAGGCACATTGAACTGTATATTTGTGCAAAGCTGGATTTGTTTATCTGTGTGGGACATTTTTGGTGACTATAGATGTAACAATATTAAGTGTAATATAGTCATCACTTTAGGATAGCTCCTGATCTAATATGGAAAAGGTCTCTAGACTTGTAGCTCAGGGGCACCCAAATTATGGCCCAGGGGCTGGATCTGATCCGCAACACCAATTAATCCAGTTCGTGCTGCCCTCGTTGCTCCCGGAAGCAGAAGTAAAACACGTCCATATGGGCACGTCTTACTTCCACTTCCAGGAGTGGCGAGGGCGGCATGGGCTGGATGAATTGGGGTCGGGGACCAGAACTGGCTCCCGGGCCATAGTTTGGGCACCCCTGTGGTAGCTGTTCCAGTGAGAGGGTGGAGGTGTTTTTTCTAAATTAGTGTAAAGCAAACATAAGTTTTGAGAAACAAGTCTCTGCAAATGTCAGTTGATGCATGCTGGAATTTAAACAAATCCTAGCCGAGCAACTATGCTATATGTTTACATATACCATATAAATTACAGTTAATGTTCCCATTTTTAAAACTGTACTATATTAAAAATTAAAATGTAGGGAAAAATAGACTTTAACATAAAAGTCTACAAGAAGGCTGGGCAGTCTCCAGAGGCCTGGGTTTGGCACTCAATTTTGGTGGGAATGTGGTCCACCAGGGTTTAAGGCAGTGGTGGGGTTCAATTTTTTTTACTATCTACTCTGTGGGCATAGTATGCTGGGCGTGGCAAAGGGGAAAGCCCTGCGTTGCACCGAAATTAGGACTACTTTATTTCAAAACTTGGATGGGCGGGGCCTGCCAGAATTTCTGCTACCAGTTCTGGCGAACTGGTGCGAACCTGCTGATGCCCACCACTGCTTTAGGGATATGAAATTCAACCCTGGATCAACTGAAATGCTCATCCTTGCCTGGCAGAATCTACAGAGCGTCTTGAATACTCGCTCAAATGTTTGCATATGAGTGCAAATCTAAAGAAACCCAGCAACATTTCTATAAAATTGAACTCACAGAATACCCACCTTATGTACCTGTATGTGTGTGAAAAAATGAGGAATAATGAGGAAGGAACAAGTGATGATGATATGCTTGATTCTGATGAAAGATAGGATTCAAGAGACAAGTTTTGAATGGAATCCTTTTATTCCTATGATAAATTCATTTGACTCTTAATTTCAGATTACTGCAAGAGGACAGATTTCAAACTATGACAAAATAGCTGCTTAATTAGTTGCTACATATGTATTGATATATAATAATATAAAACTTTAATTTTTTTCTTGATGAAAATATACAACTTCATTTTGTCAGATTTAAAGATCTAACATTTCCTTCCTCTTTCTCCCACTGAGAAGATGCTATTAAAATGTGAAATTATAATTGCTCTTTTTAAATGGCAGTTCGAAAGCAAGAAATTGCAAGAAAATAAATAGGTACCACTTTGCCTGCCACATGACCATGGAAATGTCTGCAGACACAAACAACACTGGCTCTTTGGTGATAAACAGAGATGAACACCAAACCCTAGCGTCAAATACGACTTGATTTCGAGTAAGGGTGACCTTTACCTTCTTCTTGGATAATGCTATGGGATGTCTTAAAGTTCACATAATCTAGGATATAGGGTGTTCTAATGCAGCCCTGAGTACTGTCTAGTCTAGATTCACGTTTACTCACAACTAGCCCCCATTGAGTTAAAACAGGGGTTCCCAACCTAAGGCCTGTGGGCCGGATCTGGCCCACAGCACCATTTCATATGGCCCCTCATCCCTCCAAGGGCATTCGAGAAACAAAATGGCCACCCCCATCATGCAGGCAGGGCAAAATGGCCTTCTGGCCCTTGACAATGACTCAGAGAGCATGACCCAGCCCCAGGCTTGAAAAGGTTGGGAATTCCTGAGTTAAAAGATGCTACTCCTAACCTTAGTTTGTCTAACATTTCACCAGGAGATAGCCTTGTATCCAGACTCTGTTTGATCAGCCTGAGATGCTGTCATGCAATTCGGCTTGGGCCACTGAAGATGAAGCAGAATTCAGTGTTGAATCAGTTGAAACTGCTTGGCATCTCTGGAAATTCTAGCCGCTGTAATGTACAGAATTATGTAGCTTTTATATTTCAGAAAGGCCCATAAAACGCCAGAGTAGCATCATAGCTTTTGTGTTGGATTGGAATAGGGATGAAGAATCATGTCAGGAAACTGTTGCGTCTTGGCCAACCTGTTTTACTGGTGTAAAGGGACACAGAGCCACCACCAGTACCTTACTACAAAATGCTTGAGATACTTCATGAAAGTATTTCCATCAGAAATGTTGGATAGTATTTGTATGTTTTTAATGAATAACATGAGATACCCAAACTACACTTTATAAAGCCAATTTGTTAATTTGTACAGAAACTGTAACTTTGAAATGACTTTAAAAACAACTCAAACTCCAGGATATTTTATCTTTTAAGTATTTGCTTTTCTTCCCTCCTTGAGCTGTTACTAAGAAATATAAGCTTACTGAGATGTTTAAGAGACCTTTGGAGATGTGGTAATACATGGCTATACTGGAATATTTCTTGTAGTCTCTGCTAACTTTATAACATATAAAATTTTATTACAACTTTTAATTGAAAGACATAGGAAGGTAGTTACCCATGAACCTTCAATGTGACCTCTGCAGATGTCCATCCACATTGCTTTGGGGTGAAGTAATGACCACAGTTCTGGGATATATCATTCACGAAGCAATGATGTGTGGTTTGAAATGTTAATTCTCTAGTCCCATAAAGCAGATTGATAGATGAGGCATAAAATGGTTCCAGATGCTGTGTTTTCCTGACTGTTCAGCTGTGCTCAGTTTCCCTATCCCTATAACCTGGAGCTATGTT
The DNA here is from genome assembly GCA_035047305.1 of Bradypodion pumilum. Lineage (NCBI taxonomy): Eukaryota > Metazoa > Chordata > Lepidosauria > Squamata > Chamaeleonidae > Bradypodion > Bradypodion pumilum. The sequence continues at coordinate 263,408,792 of JAWDJD010000003.1, forward strand.
ACTGTAAGTATGGCATCTACAACTTCTGATTTACCTGCATGTAGAAGAATGCCCTTGAATGTATTTGAGAAACAGTATGTGGTTGCTTAGTTTTATTTTTGAATGCCTGAAATACTGTTGCAAAACAAGCAGTGCATATGTGTGTGTGTGTAAAAGATCAGAGTGAAATCATTGAGTAATAACCCATAAAAATCCAAGAGACAAAACCAGATGGTGTCAGAAAAATCTTTAAACCATAACAATATTTTTAGGTGATGATGATACAGCACATATCCAACAATAGCAAATGCCAGCTTTGTAATGAAAAGGATGAAACAGTATATCATCTGATCAGCGGATGCAGCAAAATTTCACAGACTGATTATTTGCAAGGCCATAACAGGGTTGCAAAAATTATTCATTGGAAATTTTGCCAGACGTTTGGATTTGAATTCAGTAAAAAAAATCATTGGGAACATCAAGTAGAGAAAGTTTTAGAAAATGAGACAATCAAAATCTTGTGGAACTTTAAAATTCAAACAGACAGACAGCTGCCTCACAACACACCTGATATACAGTAACTGTTGTGGATAAGGAGAAAGTCTGGTTTATTGACATTGCTATACCAGGAGATGCACGAATTGAAGACAAACAACTTGAGACAATCAAAAAATATCATGACTTCCAAATTGAAGTTGAGCGTCTATGGAGGAAGAAATCTTTTGTTGTACCCATAGTCATCAGAGGAAGAAATCTGTTGTTGTACCCATAATCATCAGAGCCTTGGAGCAATACCTAAAGTACTCCCCAGATATTTGGAAATTTTGGACTTATTGGACTTGAACATCCTAACTCTCTCAAAAAACAAAAAACAAAAAAACTCTACTAGGAACTGCATATATACCCAGATGTTACCTTAACAGTTCCTAGGTTAGGGCTTGAACTGTTAATTCTACACCAGTCCTCAACTGTGAATCAAATGGTAGATTTGTATCCCATCATCGTCACCATCATCATCACTTATAGAATGGTAAAAATGTAGGAGAGGGTCTAATCTCTGGTAGTTCGTTCCAGAGGGTGGGGCTATGGTGGAGAAAGCTCTTGATGTGGTTATTGCTTCTTCTTTTTTGCCTCTAGTTATAACCACTTGGAGTTTACATACCTGGGTCCTTCGGGTATGATTCCTGAGGAAGTGGCACTCCCTCAGATATCTTGGTCCCAAACTGTTCAAGGCTTTATAGGTCAACACCAACACCTTGAATATGGCATGGAGCATCGCAGGCAACCAATGAAGACTTATTGAATTACTGTTGAAAAAGAGGTTTAATCATGAAATCACGAGCACTGTTTTGCAAGAGTCGATCCTTATGTAAGTTTAGTGTAAGGGACCAAAGACAATGAAACAGCCGAAGGGTTGGCTTAACACAGGTTTATTGCATGATGATCCGGGGAAACATGTGGTAATGGCGGATGAGTAGCTCAATATATACAGCTGGCTATACATTTGAATGTGGCTCGTCGACAGACTATTGGTTGCTGCCTGCGTGACGTCGTAGGAGGTCACACCCTTCTTGACCAGGTGAGGAGGTCGCGGGGAATCTTCCCGCGCTGCTGAACCAGGTGACTATGATCCATGAGAGCTGGACGCTCGCTACTGCCCTCTGGTGGTCACTAGCTCGCGTCCCCTTATTAGGTTTACATTGATACAGCTGATGGTTATAATGTTGCACACAGAAAGGTTACATTGGTAACACATGGCAAAGGTACATTGTTAAAGGCACAGCTTTACAGAACACAACATCCCTCCCCCCTAGGGTGAGACGAAGTCTCTCAGCCAAGATGGCTTGTTGCATGTGCGTTTGGGCCGTGAAGAGGGCTGCCCCCCCCGGGGGCGTTATTGCTTCTCTGTTCCCTGGTCCCTTGTCCTGAAATGGGAGAGGGAGACTTGTTAGTGGCTTGCCGCTGTCTGGCGGCCTTAGGGGAAGGGAAAAACTCCATTGTGGGCAGACCGGGGGCCGTCGGGGCTAACGAAAAACCCCTCTTCTTGCTTGGACGGGTGGGGGACCACTCTGAAAACCCCCCCCGGGTCTGAAAATCAAAATCTAACTTGGTAGGGGTACCCGCATTTGTGGGGACTTTCCGCGAGATATGTATGGGGTCGGGTTCCTCCTCCTCGGAAAGATCCCCCAGGGTATCTATGAGGATATCTTCCTCCCCCCTTGGTGGGGGCCCACGGCCCCCTTTTCCTCCCCCTTGGGCTGAACGGGTGGGGGAGAACCCTAACGCTGACTTATTTCCTGCTTGATCCGTGCCCTGTTCATCGGAGACCCTGCGTCCGAGCTGGTCCGCGTGCCGCCTCCACAGGAGCCCTGTGCTGGTTTCCACTCGGTACGACACGGGGCCGGTTTGCTCCACAACTACGCCCGGCACCCAGGCTGGGCCCGTGCTGGCGTAATTCCTGCAATGCACGGGGGCGCCTATACTGAAACTCTTTGTAGCCTCTAGCCCGATGTTCCTCCCTTTGTCCTCTACCCTCGTGGGGTCTAGCCTAGTGAGGATGGTGGTCAGCTTCCTGCGCATTAAGAGCTCCGCGGGGGAGTATCCTGACGCCAATGGGGTCACCCTGTACCCTAGCAGAAACTGACACACTTGTAGGTTCAGATCCCCTGGGCCCATGCGCCGCAACGCGTCCTTTGTGGTGCGGACGAGGCGCTCTACTTGGCCGTTGGTGGCCGGGTGAAAAGGGGCGGAGGTGATATGCCGAACGGCGTTGATCTCCATGAATGCCCTAAACTCGGAGGACGTGAAACAACTAGCGTTGTCGCTAATTAACGTGTCGGGTATGCCGAACGTGGAAAAGAGCCTCCGCAAATGCCTAAGAGACACCCCCTCTCTAGGGACAGTTCTAGCTTTTTTCTGAAAAATGGGGCGAACTCCTCCGCTGGGGAGGACGCGGGCCACCCTTTCTGCAGCCAGGAGCTTACTGCCGCTAACGTTTTGTCCTTCTCTGTCGCTTTGGCAATGTCGGCGGGCATTACGGGGGGCGAATCCAGCACCTCAATCATGAGAACCTGATGGTCCCGCTCCCCCATGCTCACCTGGCTGGGCGTTAGGGGAAGGGGAGACCTCGATAGAGCGTCCGCATGGCTGATCTCTTTCCCGGGCCGGTAGACCAACGCGTGCTGATACGCGTTGAGAAAAATGGCCCACCTGAGCATCCTCGGGGACAGAATCTGAGGGGTGGGCTTATCTGCGGTAAAAATGCCTAGCAGGGGCTTGTGGTCCATCACAATGGTGAAGGGGCGGCCATACAGAAAATCGTGACATTTTTTCGTCCCCGCGACTATCGCTAGTGCCTCCCTGTCCGTCTGTGCGTAGTTCCTCTCTGCTTGGGACAGGGACCTGGAGTAAAATGCTATCGGGGCCTCCCTTCCGTTTTCCAACACGTGGCACAGCACCGCCCCCACCCCCACTGGAGATGCATCACAGGTCAGAACTACTGGGCGTTTGGGGTCGAAATGGGTTAGAATGGCGTCGGACGCCAGGAGGCTTTTTAGCTCGCTAAATGCCCTTTCTTGGTCATCGCCCCACTTCCATGCCTGGTCTTTCTTTAGCAATTTGTTTAGCGGCTCAGCCACCGCTGCCTTCCGGGGGAGGAAGGAGTGGTAAAAATTGAGCAGCCCTAGGAACGACTGCAGCTCGGGCTTGGAGGTGGGGCGGGGGGCTTTCTTAATGGCTGCCACCTTGGACTTGGATGGTTTTATTCCCTCAGGAGTCACACAAAACCCTAGGAACTCAACCTCGGTCGCGAAGAAGACGCATTTGTCCTTTCGCAGTCTCAGCCCCGCTTTTTCGAATATTGTCAGGACCTTCCCCAACCTCTTGGCCAATTCAACCCGACTCCCCCCCGTTATTAACACGTCATCAAAATAAGGCAATACCCCCTCCAATCCCTTCAGGAGGCGTTCCACAAGTGACTGGAAAATTCCAGGCGCCGAGTTCACGCCAAACTGGAGGCGCGTCACCTGGAACGCCCCCTTATGGGTGACTATGGTCTGCGCAGCAGCTGCGGCAGGGGACACCGTAAGCTGCTGGTAGGCCTGTGCTAAGTCGAGCTTAGCGAAACACTTTCCCCCGTGTAACCTGGCCAGCAGATGGCTGACTACCGGCACCGGATATGCATTCGGGCGGATCGCCTTGTTGATGGTGCACTTGTAGTCGGCGCATATGCGGACCTCCCCATTGGCCTTTAGAGCGGTTACAATTGGAGTTTCCCACTCCGCAGAATCTACAGGCACAAGGATCCCCTGGCCCACCAACTTGTCCAGTTCCGCCTCTATCTTGTCCTTAAGTGCGAACGGCACCCTGCGTGGTTTAAGGCGAATTGGACGGACCTCCGGGTCCAGGTCGAAAGTCACTGGGGGCCCCTTGAATTTCCCCAGTCCTTTTTTGAAGACTTCGGGGTGCGCCTCGCACACCTCCTGAATTGGATCAGTCCCAACGGCGTGCATCCAAACGGCGTGCACCCCCCCAATAAACAACCCCAGGGGCTGGAACCATTGAGTCCCGAGGAGGCTGCAATCTCCTCCTTTGAGCACGACTAGGGGAAGGGACGCGGCGTGCTCCTTGAATTTGACCTGAAATTCTCCAACCCCCAACACTGGAATACTGTTCCCTTGCACGTCCCGTAGTGTGGACCTCAATGCTTTGAGCTTGGGTCGCTTGTGGGGGGCAATTCCCAAAAACTCCCTCTGGGAAATGATTGAATATGAGGACCCCGAGTCAATTTCCATCCTAATGGGGACCCCTTGGACTAGTACCTCAACAAAGTAGCGGGGGTGTCTAGTAGACACGCTGAACACTGGGGCGTCGTCCTCGCTGCCGTCGGCGATGCGGCCCATGCCGTCCTGCTTCCGCGTGGCCTGGGCGCCATCCTTGGGTCTCGTTGGGCGGTCTTGTCCCGTGGAACGGTCTGCGGAGCTCCTCCGGGTTTCGCGCTTCTTCCTGCACACCTTGGCGATGTGTCCGCGGCGGCCGCAGTTGTGGCACTCGGCCTTCCGGAAGGGGCATTTCACGCGGTCGTGGGCCGCTCCACAGCCGTCGCATCGCCGGCTCTCCTTCCGGACCCTCTGGACGTCCTCGTCGTCGCTGCTCTCTGTGGACGACCTCGAAGTTCGCCGGGCCGCCTGTACCGGAGCCTCTGCTTTGCTCGCCTTTGGCCGCCAGTCCTGAAGTTCTTGGACCCCGGCCTTCGTAGCTTCTGCGGCCTGGGCTGCTCTGACGACCTCCTGCAACGTGGGAGGCGGCTCTTGGTTCATTAATGTGCGCTGGGTTTCGGCGTCGTTCAGGCCGCACAGCACACAGTCTCGGAGGGTGATTTCGGCATTCTCCCATTTGCACGGGCCGGCCGCCAGCCGCAGGGCCGCCACGAACGCGGCGACCGTCTCCCCGGGCGCTTGGACTCACCTCCAAAATGCACTCCGAGCGGGAAACATCGCCGTGGCGGGCCGGACGTGCTCACGCAGCATCTGCATGAGTTCCTTGGCCTTGAATTCGCTCACCCTCCTCGGTGCAATCAGGTCCACCAAGGTCCTTTTTGTTTCTTGTCCGAGCATTCTGGTGAAGATGGCTCTTTTCTTCGCCTCTTCCGTGACTTCGGACTCGATCAGTGCGGCCTGGAAGTCCATCTCGAAGATCTCCCAGTCGCCCGGTTTCCTGATTTCGAAACCGGCGCATGTCTTGGTCCCGTGGGCTGCCATATCCCATCCTCGTCGCCAGTTTAGTGTAAGGGACCAAAGACAATGAAACACCCGAAGGGTTGGCTTAACACAGGTTTATTGCATGATGATCCGGGGGAACATGTGGTAATGGCGGATGAGTAGCTCAATATATACAGCTGGCTATACATTTGAATGTGGCTCGTCGACAGACTATTGGTTGCTGCCTGCGTGACGTCGTAGGAGGTCACGCCCTTCTTGACCAGGTGAGGAGGTCGCGGGGAATCTTCCCGCGCTGCTGAACCAGGTGACTATGATCCATGAGAGCTGGACGCTCGCTACTGCCCTCTGGTGGTCACTAGCTCCCGTCCCCTTATTAGGTTTACATTGATACAGCTGATGGTTATAATGTTGCACACAGAAAGGTTACATTGGTAACACATGGCAAAGGTACATTGTTAAAGGCACAGCTTTACAGAACACAACATCAAGCAAACCAGCACTATCCAGGCACAAGAAGGGGCATTTGCTTTTGGGGAGAGCCCATAGGTTTTCTGAAGAACACAAACTCTTGAAGGAGAAATTATTAAGGGAGTAACTGTAGCCACCCCACCCACCCCAGCAACAGCATAAAGATTTAAGGAGAATGTAGCTGTTGTAATAATGAGTTTAGAGTTGCTTAATTTTAGCATTTATAATTTTGGATCTCATTGCCTGATATCAAAAGGAAACAGTGTTTGTCTACTTGGGTCACTCAAAACTTTTTGCTGAACTATGGAGATAAGTAGAGTTTGACCATTTCCCTCTCACATGGTTCTCCTTTCTTCGCTGTTTTCCTTCTAGCCATTTAGCAGTCTATATATCTAATCTATACCTATAAGAAGGGGGTTGGGCCATGCATGTCCTGCATGCGTGGCCACACACATCCCTACTATCCCATAACTAGCTGTCCACACTTACCTTTTGACCCTGCGAGCATCACCGCAAGGGTCTGGGCAGTGAGAGTGGGGAAGTGGAGCAACTGGGGAGACTGCGGAAGGGCCATAAAAGACTGGCCCACCTCATCTCCCTTGCTTCCATCGCTGCAAGCAACGCTGCCACGGGCTCCTTCCCAACCGGGGAAGTGGAGCACCTGGGGAGACTACAGAGGGGCCATAAAAGACTGCCCCACCCCGTCTCCCTTGCTGCCGTCACTGCAAGCAATGCCGCCGCAGGCTCCTTCCCAACCGGGGAAGTGGAGCACCTGGGGAGACTACAGAGGGGCCATAAAAGACTGCCCCGCCCTGTCTCCCTTGCTGCCGTCGCCTTAAGCAACGCCGCCGCAGGCTCCTTCCCAGCCGGGGAAGTGGAGCACCTGGGGAGACTGCGGAGGGGCCATAAAAGACTGGCCCACCCCGTCTCCTTTGCTGCTGTCGCTGCAAGCAACGCTGCCATGGGCTCCTTCCCAACCAGGGAAGTGGAGCACCTGGGAAGACTACAGAAGGGCCATATAAGACTGCCCCGCCCCGTCTCCCTTGCTGCCGTCGCTGCAAGCAATGCCGCCGCGGGCTCCTTCCCAACTGGGGAAGTGGAGCACCTGGGGAGACTACAGAGGGGCCATAAAAGACTGCCCCGCCGTGTCTCCCTTGCTGCCGTCGCCTTAAGCAACGCCGCCACAGGCTCCTTCCCAGCCGGAGAAGTGGAGCACCTGGGGAGTCTGCGGAGGGGCCATAAAAGACTGGCCCACCCCGTCTCCCTTGCTGCCATCACCGCAAGCAACGCCGCCATGGGCTCCTTCCCAGCCGGGGAAGTGGAGCATCAGCCAGCTGGAGTGTAACAGGTGTTGCCATGGTGACCACTGCTGTCGCTGCCTTGGACCCAATCCCTTCAGCCCTGGACTGGCCGTGGGGGAGTGGGAGGGCTTGTGTTTGGTTCTGCAGAGGGGGTGTGTGAATGGGAATTCATTTGTGCTTGGCTCTGTCAGGCTTTTGACATGTCCGCCATTTCCTCACTGAAGCCCACTCCCCTGTGTAAATTGTATTTTTTGCCTTGTAACTTTACATGATTATATTTTTGTATATTTGAATTAAGTGAACCGCTTTGAGTCGTCCACAAAACGAGGAAAGCGGTATATAAAAATAAATTCAAATTCAAACCCCCACAAAAAGCCACTACGCTTTCCAGCATCCTCTGCGCTGCGTCACCCCTCAGTCAATCAGGCTGAAGGACGCGAGCATGGAGGAGGCGGGGTAGCTGGCGTGTGTGTAAACAAATGGTTGATGCACGATCAGGGGTTCGCTTCTCTCTTGGTTGGTGGGGGCCAAAGCTTTCGGCCCCCACCAACCAAGAGAGAAGCGAACCACTTCCCTCCGGGAGATGAAGGTTGAGGATGGTGCTCTGTTCCACCTTCGCCTCCTGGAGGGAAATGATCGCCTTCCACATTCGGCCCTTGCCTGTCAGAGAAGGGGCTTTCTTTCTCTGACAGGCAAGAGCCGAATGCAGCAGGGAGGAGGGGGAGACCGCCTTCTCCCCATGGCCCTGGGGACAAAGGTCGGCACCGGCCTTGCCGCGGCATCGGCGGGGAGGAGGGGGAGCCCCTCTACTCGTGGCCCTGGGGATGAAGGCCAGCGCCAGCCTCGCCGTGGCTTCGGCGGGGAGGAGGGGGAGCTCCTCTTCTCTCCACATGGCTTTGGCGGGGTAGCGAGGAAAGCCCATCTTCTCCCCGTGGTCCCGGGGATGAAGGCCACCACTGGCCTCGCCGTGGTTTCAGCAGGATTGTGGGGAGGAGGGGGAGCCCCTTTTCTCCCTGCGGCTCCGGAGATGAAGGCCAGCGGTGGCCTCGTTGCGGCTTTGCCCATGCCTGTCGGAGAAATCCAGCCGCTTCTCCAACAGGCAAGGGCCGAATGCAGAGCTCCCCCCTCTGTGTGTGTGTCTACCCCCAAAAAACAACCCCAACCACCAACACACAAAATATACCTGCCCAGCAAGGTCAGGCATAAAATGCTAGTCTTTCTATATAGTAAAGGTAAAGGTTTCCCTTGCTTGAAAGCCAGTCGTATCCGACTCTAGGGCTCAGTGCTCATCTGTTTCAAAGCGGAAGAGCCAGTGCTGTCTGCCTCCACAGACGTTTCTGTGGTCATGTGGCAGGCATGACTAGACACCGGAGTGCACGGAACGTTGTTACCTTTCCACTGAAGTGGTCCCTACTTATCTACTTACAATTTCTTGTTTTCGAATTGCTAGGTTGGCAGGAGATCTTTCTATATATGTTTCTTTGATTTATTTTTATTTTAGGCTGTAATGTGTACTGTTACTTAGGAGAAACTCCTAGTTAAGTCCAATAAGTTTACTTCTCAGAACATAAATATGGGATCACATAGTTAAAAACCTCCAGACTATTGTTATGTGTTTTATCTGGAGCTGTTCCTGAATGTATTTGGAAACTTCTGTTGGTACAAAATGCTGCTGTCAAAGTATTGTCTAGGGCTGATTTTTAAAGTACTGTACATCTCTTCCTTTCCCCCTTGTAGGAATCGGGGCCGCAGAGGGCCGGAGGTCCCGGAGGAGACTGATCAAAGAACGATACGAGGCAGTATGGAGGAGGATAAGATCAGTGGTTTATTGAGGAAAAGGCATAACCATTTATAGATCAGAAGGCAAGGTAGAAAAAACCGTCACCCAACAGTCAATCACATCACCTATTTACTCAGGTTAATTGGGAATCTCTCGGGGGGAAGTTAATTAGTGCGGACAAACACTGGCTGAGACAACACCATTGTTTCGGGCTTAGACTAAGGCAATCATGGCTCCTGTTTGCTTCTGGGATGAGACTGAGATTCGGAGATGAGGGATTACTCTAATGAGTAACGTATTTGCTTTCTCAGCAGGTTCGTTGGTCAGGTCAGGTAATTGGGTGAATCAAACCCTATCATTTATCCGCCCCCCCTTAATTTGGGTGCTCGCAGAGCCCACGGGCCAGGGAGCCTTTCTCCCGAAAGTGGCCTCTGCCGGGCCGTTCCGTCCCACGGGGGCACGGGGAAACCACATCTCCCCTTTTAATTTCTTTTAAGAGCCTGACCGGCGACCCTGCGTAGGAGCGGGACCAGCTGATGAGCGGGAATGACGTCTCGGGGTTTCCTTCTGGGGCGGCACCTTGAGATCAGCGAGGGAATACATTGTGCAAAGCAGCAGAGTGCGATGCCTAGTATAATCACCCCCACAACCACCTTGAGTACCGTTTGGAGCCACCCCCAGGGGATCCATGACCACATCCAGTTCCACAATGAACTCCACCAAGCCCCCCATGCAGAACCCTCTGTGATGCCCTGGACTATGGTGTGGAGATCAGTGAGCTGACTCTGTACTTTGCAGGAGTTGTCCGTAAGGTTGAAACAGCACATACCATGAAAGGATTCGCAACCCAGGTGGTGCAACAATAAGAGGTAGTCGATAGCCGCTCGATTGTCAAGAATGGCATGGCGAAGCTCCGCCTGCTCTTGATTAAGGAGCGCTATCGCTGAGGAGGTGTGGTTGATGGCTTTTGCTAGACCGCAAGCCAAGCGACCAATCCTCTTGGCGTTGCCAATGGCTAAGCCTGGCACGCCAAAGATGCTGACTGCCAAAGAGAGATATTCGGCAGGGCTCATTACTCTAAAGCTGCTCTCACATGAGCTGTCTTACTGGGTGGTGCGAGTGTGCCGTATGAGTGAGGGAACATTTGAAACATTAGTAACATTTGTGCTTGGGGTGACCATATCCTTGGTAGGGAGTAACAATGTCAAACGACTGATACAACATATAGAGTCTGAAACATTTGCAGGAATGTAGTTCCACGTGTACTGGTTGCATGTGAAGAACCAACCAGATGGCAGGGTGATATGAGCGTACATGGTGCCAAGTGGTACTGGGTTATTGCAAGTCCAGTTGCCACTGCCGACGTTGAGGCAGCGGCGCCGGGTACGACCAGCTGAGGCGCAGCCGTACATTCGTCCACAGGTAGAGTTCGGGCTGACCGTCACCCGAGGAGTGTGGAGGGTGGCTGCATCAGCCGGCAAGGTCATGGTTAGCCGCATCTCCCAGCGGGCATACTCTGAAGAAGCCGCTGGGTTGTACGGGCTGAAAAGTCTTTTCACAAGCCAATCCCCATCCCTGGGGTGCGCGCCTGGAGAATGGCACACAGGGATGAGGCAGGTGCTGAGGATCGAAGCAGAACCAAGGTCCTGCCTGAGGCAAAAGTCGGACTGGTTGACGAGACCCGCCAACCTCTCCCAAATGTTGTACTGCATCCGGGCAGAGAGGTCTCCGCCGGGTAGCAGATCGTTGGCCTCCAACGAAGCGGCCTGAGCGCCTCCCCCCAAAAGCAGGGAAAGGGTCAGGATGATGGTGAGCGCCAGGGTGTTGGCATGAATCTGGGTGAAAACTGCAGCCGTGAGGTTCTCCGGCGTCAGCTCCTTCCTTTCGCGCCGGACGGTGTCCTCGGCCTCACGACAAAGGATCTTGACCATCCCCCAGGTGATCTTGGGTGCTGTCGTCGGTTGCCGTTTCCTCCGATGGGTCCTCTCGGTCAGAGTGAGGTCCTCCATCTCCGGGATCGGACTCTGGTCGGTCTGGGTCCACGCCATGTGGTTCCAAGTAAGGCTTGACACACCGAGCTGGAATCCAAACGACACCTGTAGGGGACATAACTGCAGCATACCCTCTTCCCCAGGTTATGAGCGGCGCCGGGCCCCTCCAAGAAGGGTCCGGTGGCACCCGGTATCGGACCATCGGTCGCGGGAGAGCTTCCGAGTGGCGGAAGTGCTTCTCCTGCGGCGTACAGTCCGAAAAAACATTAAGGTGATTGTAAGTGAACAATACCTTATTCAGGCAATGCTGTGCCTGGCCCTGTGACTTGGGGAGGGCTGGTGGCTCCCCCCTTTCTGTTTGTTTGTCAATATAGGACTTGAGCGTCCGATTGACCCATTCCACAATTGCTTGCCCCTGTGGATTGTAGGGAACGCCAAAAGTATGCTTAATATCCCAAGTGGCCATGAAGGCGGCCAGCTGCCTGGAGCTGTAGGATGGCGCGTTATCGGTTTTAACGTGCCGAGGTTTGCCCATGGCTGCAATGCAGGAAAGGAGGTGCTGCTCCACATGGGAAGCAGTCTCCCCTTTCTGCGCCGTTGCCCAAACGAACTGAGAAAAAGTGTCTATGCAAACGTGCATGTACTGCCATCTGCCGAACTGCGGAACATGCGTGACGTCCATTTGCCACACCTGATTGGCCTCTGTCCCTCGTGGGTTGACCCCCCACGAGGGCCCCCCCGGTGCCCCTGCACAATGCTGGCAAGAGCGAACTATGCCCTGGGCCTGAGAGAGTGGCAAATTGAACTGTCTGGCAAGTGCTTTGGCATTTTGGTGAAAGAAAGCATGACTCTGAATTGGAGTAGTAAAAACACCCAAAACTGAACGTTGCTGAATTTCCTTTGCCGCCGCATCCGCTCTGCTATTGCCCGCAGAAATCGGGCCCGGTAGGTCTTGATGACTTCGGATGTGGGCAATATAGAGCGGCTCCGTGCGGCTTCGCAAGTGAAATTGAGCAGTGAGAAACAGACTAAGCAAATTCTTGTCTATCGCGGGAGTAATGTATGCTCCCGGTAGACTGTGAAGCAGATTCCTAACGTACATGCTGTCAGTAATGATGTTTAAACGTTCTTTGGCGAAGGTGCGCAAAGCAAGGTTCACCGCTGCCAACTCTGCCCGCTGCGCGGACTTTTGTGGAAGAGTTAGCAGCGTGCACCAAGCTTGGCCCTCCTGCCAGGTCAGGACACCATATGTGCGACCGCCCTCAGTAAAAACTGTCCTGGCTCTCTGAAGCGGAACCAGCGAGAGCAATTCGAGGAAGCTGACTGTCTGCGTTTGGAGTGAGACAAGTCTGGGGTCCTTTGGCAAGTGGTATGCCAAGCTCCCGGTGAATCCTTCCAGGGCTATTGGAAGCGAGTCACCAAGCTGCATTAATTGCTGAACTTGTTCCTTGGTGAACGGGACTACGATTTTGGCCAAATCATGCCCTGAAATGTCCCTAGCTCTCAGCCGTCCGCGGTAAATCACCGCGGAGACCAATTCTTGGGGAGGAATGATGTTTCGTGAGGAGGTGTTTGGAAGGTACACCCACTCCACGATACTCGCCCCTTTCTCGGCATCTACGCCGAGCGCTCCTGTGAACATGGATCCTGACCGCACGATGTACAAACTCAGGATCGGAGCATAAGGCCCTGGGGTGATCCTATCTACCCACCGCTGGCTGAGAACTTGGTTAACTTTCTTGAGAGCCAAGCGTGCTTCTCGAGAAATTTTTATCCGGTCTGCCGGCTGCTTACCTAAAGTTAGCAGCGAGAAGAGCGGTTTTAGAAGATCCGTATCCAATCGGAAATACGGTCTGGCCCAATTGATGTTCCCCAAAACTTGCTGTAACTCTACAAGGGTGACTGAGTCCTGTAAATTGATCTTAGGCAAAACTGGTGCTGCGAAGGAGTGGAGAAGCCGATGACCCAAGTATGAGAAGGGCTCGGTTCTCTGCACTTTCTCTGGGGCAATGAGTAAACCTTTGTCCCCCAGGCTGGCCTGGAGGTCAGAAAACATTTTGCTGCCGAGTTGCGGCATCGCGACCAAGATGTCGTCCATAAAATGGCAAACTATGGCTTTAGGGTAAAGGCTTCGGAACTTTGCCAGTGCGTTGTGAACATAAATTTGGCACAGGGTGGGCGAATTGAGCATGCCCTGTGGCAAAAATTTCCACGCGTAACGCTGCGTGGGCTCGCTGTGGTTCACAACCTTTCCCGGTCCCGGGGGTCTAAGGGGATTGTATAAAAGCAATCCTTGAGATCTACGACCAGGATCTCCCACCCCTCGGGAATCATGTTCGGATTGGGGATGCCGCATTGGAGCAGACCCATTGGCTGTATACATTTATTGATCTCTCTGAGATCGTGGAGGAGTCGCCACTTCCCCGACTTTTTCTTAATCACAAAAATTGGCGAATTCCAAGGACTTGTGGACCGTTCTATATGTCCTGCGTCTAGCTGTTCTTTAACTAGCTGCTTGAGGGCAACTAATTTCTCTCCCACTACCGGCCATTGTTCTACCCAAACCGGCGTATCGGTGAGCCATTTAAGTGGCAGCGCCATTACCCAAAGGTAAGCGTAGCATCGTACTGCTGCAAGATGTCTCGCCCCCAAAGGTTGATGTGCACGTCGAGAATGTGCGGCCGAATTACCGCCGTGCCGTCAGCCCTTGGGATTGTGACTTCCACCCACTCTCGGCTCCTAAACGCTTCCTGGACGCCGCCTACCCCCCACACATCGGAGACCGGCTCAATGGCCCACTCCCTTGGCCACTGGCTTCTGCTTATCACGCTCACATCCGCTCCGGTATCGAGTAACCCTGAGAACGCTCTTTTGTTCAAAAATACCTCGATAACGGGGCGCTGCTTCCACTCAATGTTGGTCTCCACTGTCGCTAAGACCTGGTATCCTTGTACTGCCTCACTGGCGCTCGAGTGGTCCTCTGACCGGGACTCGGAGCTGTCACTGAGCCTTCCCTGGCTATCTGCTGGCGAGTGACAAGGAACCATGATCAGTTGCGCTAAGGTGTCTCCCTTGTGAATTGTTTGGGGCAGATGAGTCCAAAGCTGAACTTGGAGAACGCCTGAAAAATTCGAGTCAACGACTCCTGGAATTATGAAAATTCCGCGTGCTCCAGTTACGCTGCGGGGCAAAACTAAACCTATAAAGCCCTTGGGCAGTGGACCCATGTACTGGGAGTCCACCAGATAGACCGTGCCTGGCAGGTCGCATGTAACGTCCGCCTGACAAGTCAAGTCTAACCCTGTACTACCCTTGGGGCTGGCCTGTGGCCTCGCAATGTCTGGAGTGTGACCGGGATTTAGTCTAGCTCTGGTGAGCTTTGGGTGAGGGGAGTCCCTGTTTGGACCGGGGCCAGAGACATGCCCGCGTTCCGGTTTCCCGAATTCGGACAGTCTCGAGCCTAATGGTAGCCTCTTTGACATTTCGGACATGGGGTTTTCGGAGCCTTGGAACGGCCGGACTTTTGTCCGCCTCCCTTGGATCGGCACTCCCTAGTGAAGTGACCGACCTTGCCACAACTGTGACATGCTCCTTGGGTCTTTCCTTTAGGTCTCTTACCCCCTTGCACCGCTGCCGCTAGCAATCCCATCTTGTAGGATTTTGTGCCAAGGTCGGCACAAGCTCTAATCATGTCCGTAAGGGTCAAATCCGGACGATTGCCTAGTGACTGCAAGATTTTACGGCAGTCTAAATTGGCATTGTCCTTGGCTAACTTCATCATGAGCTCTTGCTGGGCCTGCTCATTATCAATCTGCCTGCTAATGGCTTCTTCCAGGCGATTGATGAAGTCCATATAGGGTTCCTGGGCTCCTTGCTTGATAGCGGTGTAATTTTTAGCCGCTTTGCCAGTTGCTGGGACTTTGAAAAACGCCCTAAAGGCGGCCTCGGCCGACATCTGGAGAGTGGCTAGAGGCAAGTTGATTTGGGCATCGATGGGCTCGAAGGCACCTGAACCATATAACTGGTCAGGAAGTACTGCGCCTCCCATCCTGGCAGCCCTCGTCTGCGCCTCCAGGCGATACTCGCTGTCCCAAATTAAGTACTGGCTAGGGGTGAGCATCATCCGCATGACGGCTTTCCAGTCATGGGGAATCCACATGGTGTTCTCGCACACTTGCTGAAGCGTGCCCCTTGTGAAGCGACTTTGGAGCCCTGTCTCGGAAATGGCTTTCCGTATAGCCATGAGAAGCTTATACGGGACTGGGGAATGTACTATCTGCTGGGCGCCCGTAAGCGCGTCCATCTCTATGCGGATGGGACATATCTGACTGAGCTCTGCTAGCTCCTCTACTGGTAATTCCCCCTTCCTGAGTTCTTCCTCTACTGTGCGCTGAAGGGCACTTTTGGTAGCTAGGGAACCTGTAGCTCTCTGAGAAGCGCCTGCGCTCCTCATTCCTTGCATTCCGCCGGTGACGTCTGCAGCTGTCACCGGGGGAAAGCTCCCTACGCTACTCTGCCTGAATTGGAGTGACGGATAGAGCGCCGTAGGCGCCGTTGGTTCGGCTGGCGCATCTGGCAGACTTGGGGGTTCTTTGGCCTCTACCCAGACTGGCTCTATCTCCGCCAAGAGCTTCCTACACTTTCTCCATGTGCGAATTACGCCTCCTGGAGCTTTCGGGGGTTGCTGAATGCAGTCTCCTATCTGATCCCAGAGCTCAAGGGTTAACGTACCTACTTCTGGGTAAAGCAGGCAGTGTTCCCCTAGGTACACCAAAAGTCTCACTAGCTCTCCGCTGTGAAAACGCAAATTAAATATCCTGGCCAGGATGTTGAACTCCTCTACACGAGTTCTTTGGCTAGCGGATGGACGCTGTCGCTGAGGACAGGTCCCCATATTACCTGCGATTGGGTCCTCGGAAGATTCCTCCTCGGGACGAGTCGACGCGTCTTTGGCAGGCAATAGGTTCTGGCGACGACGCTTCTGGGTAGAGCTCGGAGCGTGGACTGCGGCCACAGGCCCTCGGTGGCCACTGCGCTGTCAGGGGCTCACAGCTGCCCTGAGCGGAACGCATTTTTCCCTTTGGCGCAAGCCGCCGCGAAAGCCGGGAGCAAGCTGTAGGATGCCTCTTTGGACTGCCTCACCGCAGGCCGTCCCTCTGATCGGCTGGCTGCCGGACGGAGTGCCGCGCTGTCCTCCGGGATGATTCGGACACGGTTCAAGCGCAGAACCGGACCGTGTGATCGCTACTCTGAGGAAGACCGCTCGGGGGTCGCTTACTCACGAGTAGATCACGTCGGGGTCACCAGGTGTAGGAATCGGGGCCGCAGAGGGCCGGATGTTCCGGAGGAGACTGATCAAAGAACGATATGAGGCAGTATGGAGGAGGATAAGATCAGTGGTTTATTGAGGAAAAGGCATAACCATTTATAGATCAGAAGGCAAGGTAGAAAAAACCGTCACCCAACAGTCAATCACATCACCTATTTACTCAGGTTAATTGGGAATCTCTCGGGGGGAAGTTAATTAGTGCGGACAAACACTGGCTGAGACAACACCATTGTTTCGGGCTTAGACTAAGGCAATCATGGCTCCTGTTTGCTTCTGGGATGAGACTGAGATTCGGAGATGAGGGATTACTCTAATGAGTAACGTATTTGCTTTCTCAGCAGGTTCGTTGGTCAGGTCAGGTAATTGGGTGAATCAAACCCTATCATTTATCCACCCCCCTTAATTTGGGTGCTCGCAGAGCCCACGGGCCAGGGAGCCTTTCTCCCGAAAGTGGCCTCTGCCGGGCCGTTCCGTGCCCACGGGGGCACGGGGAAACCACACCCCCTCCAAATGGTAGGGTCTTTTCAATTGATATGGCCTCTAAAGGAAGCTCACTTGGCCCCGCCCTTCCCCTGACTCATTGAAATTTAGCATTTTGTGTAAATGTCTCTGATTTCACCGCTAATGTAACAAGGAAGATCTCTCCACAATATCATTGTTTTAAGTTTAGTTGAATGTATTGATTGGGGTGTTTGATTTTAAAATGTTCCATTAATTACTTCTAATTTTAATTTGGAAAGAAAAATGAAATCATTCTCAAAGAAATTAAGAAGTAATGTGTAAGTGAATAGGTTAGTGTAGCTCACTGACTACATGAGTTTCATTATAAAGTTGTATTTTTAAATCTTTGATGCAAACTTGCATGTGAACAATTAATTTCCACTTAATTATGGCTTCTTATGTAATTGTTCAGTCTTGAGTTGAGCGACTCATCTTGCCCTGTTCTTTTGTAGGGGGCGGGGGAGCTACAGGGACAGCTGTTACCAAACCAAACAAAAACCTGGCTTGGAGAAATCTATTTCATCCCTCTTGAGAAGCAAACAGTTCATTATAAAGCTCATATATCTTTATTATTCCTGGACATTCCACTTTTACGGGACTTTAAATTTACACTGTGCTTTGCAAACACAGATTAAGATGTGTTCTTTACCCTGAAGAGCTTGCTATATAAATAGTCTCTGCTAAAGGTGACCTATAAGAGAAAAGCCTGTGTTGATGCCATTTTGCCCCTAGCAAACTTAATTTACAAAAGAGAGAGAGAGAGATTTGTAGTAAACTGTTCTGCTGTATGTCTGATTTAATACTTGCTTCATCATGTCATTCTTCTGCAGGGACAGTTCAACACAAGCTGAGTTGCTCGATGATTCTGGACTTCATTGAGACAAGTGGGGCTAGAAATGAACAATTCATATCTAACCCAGTTTGGTGTCTTGCAAGGAAGACAAAGAAGGAGCCGCAGTAGGGCTAAACACTACTTTATTGCATGATGGTCAGAGTGAACATGAGGTAATGGCGGACAAAACAGCTCTATTTATAGTACACTGTACATTTGAATATCCCGGGTGGTAGCTCATTGGCTACTGTCCGCGTGACGTCATAGATCGTCACACCCATCTTCTCCAGGTGTGGTGTGGCGGGAAGGTTTCCCACTCTTCAGGTATTCGGGGAAACTGTACCATGTGAGCCGGATGCTCGCTACTGCCACCTGTGGCCACTTAGCTTGCATCCTTACACAGCTTGCTACAATGTGTCTCTGATTAGATACAGTTGGATACATTGACTGGTTACATTGTTAAAGGGAAACTTGCAACATTCATTCAATATATAACACCCATATACACTGGTTGTGGCGGGTGTGGCATGGACAGAAGCCAGTTGTGCTGCCATATTTGCCCTTCTAACAACAGAACCCACATGTGCTGGCCAATCTGAAGCTATCTGATGGCACATGTGCTTGTAGAAAGATCAGCCAGCAGAAGAATTTTTTAAAAAGAGTAAGAAGAGTAACCAAGCTATGCAAGATCCATACCTGTTCCAAATCAGGAACCCAGACACTACACCAAGATAACGTTAGGCCAATGTGCAGTTAGTTCTAAGAAATGCACAGCATCTCTATGATGGGAAGAGTCCTAACGTATATTGGCTACTTTGCATGGCATGCTAAAACTGGTAGTTTTGTGTAAAACAGGAGGTAGTTTTGTGTGTGTGTCTTTAGGTTCAGAAATAATCCTTGAAGCTTGGGTCCAGGATCCTATGGGGTTGTTACATTAATATAACTAGTTCTGTCAACAAAACAAAAAAGAATTCCCCCCTCTCCCTCCAGCCTTCATAATCTGTTCTTGGAGGCCAGGGAAATCTTCCATGCCAGGTTTTGGGTAACACAGAAAACTGAAGAAGAAAGTCATAATGGGATTTGGGTCTCTGGTGCAGGAATTTGAACTGGGTTATAGAATCACATAATTGGAGATGGCCTTTTAGGCCATTGAGTCCAATTTCCTGCTCAATGAAGGAATCTGAAACAGGTTGTACTGTTGCAATTTCCCCCAGTAGTTTTGTTGTTGTTCAGTCGTACAGTCATTCCGACTCTTTGTGACCCTATGGACCATTGCCCGCCAGGCACCTCTGTCTTCCACCATCCTCCTCAGCCCACCCAGCTCTGTGCCAATTGCATCTACAATACCATCTAGCCATCTTATTTGTGGCTGCCCCCTTCTTCTTTTGCCCTCCACCTATCCCAGTATCAAGGCTTTCTCAAGTGAATCTTCTCTTCTCATTTGATGTCCAAAGTACTTTAGCTTCATCTTTACTATTTGACCTTCTAAGGAGCAGTCAGGACTGATTTCTTTTAGGATTGACTTATTTGTTCTCCTCCCTGTTCAGGGTACTCTCAAAACTCTCCTCCAACACCACATTTCAAAGGCATCTATTCTTCTGCGCTCAGCTTTCCTAATGGTCCAGCTCTCACACCCGTACATTACAACCGGGAATACTATTGCTTTGACTGAGAATTTTTGTTTGCAATGTGATGTCTCTACTTTTCACTATGTTCTCCAGGTTTCTCATAGCTTGTCTCCCAAGAATCAGTTGCCCTTTTATTTCATGGCTGCAATCCCCATCTACAGTGATCTTATATCCTAAGAAAGTAAAGTCTGTCACTGCTTCTACTTCTTCCCCATCTATTTTCCAGGGACTGATAGGGCCTGTTGCCATTATTTTGGTTTTCTTGATGTTCTCAAGCCAGCTTTTGCACTCCCTTCTTTCAACCTAAGCTTTTGCACTCTCTTCTTTCAACCCCCAGTAAGGATTTCTTTAAAATAAATAAAAAGGGGGTGACATAAGAAATAAAAGACACAGATATATGTGGCAAAGGTTGCCCTTGCTCGAAAGCCAGGTGTATCTGACTCTAGGGTTGAGTGCTCATCTCTGTTTATAGCCAAAGAGCCAGCGCTATCTGCATTTTGCAGACGTTTTTGTGGACATTTGGTAGGCATGACTAGACGAGTCCACGGAGCACTGTTTACCCTCCCACCGAAGTGGTACCTGTTTATCTACTTGCAATTTCTGGCTTTCAAACTGCTAGGTTAGCAGGAGCTGGGACAGAGACGGGAGCTCACTTTGTCATGCAGTACTCGAGTCTTGAACTGCTGACCTGCGGACCTTCCAGACATCAAATTCAGCATCTTAACTACTAAGTCACCACAGTCCCAGATGTATATATCAATACATTAAAGCAGTTCTCTTCTCTACAACAGGGGTTTATTTATTTATTTTTCACGCTTATATACCACCCACTCAGGTACAACCCAACTCAGGGCGGTTTACATAGTGGACAGTAAATACATAAAAAGACACATGATAAAACAAAGTTAAAAGTTAAAAAACCCACCCCTAAAAGGTGCGCAAGTACCGAAGGGACCTTGGGGGAAGGCACACTTCTCTATACCAAACTTTTCGTGCTGCGGGCCAGTCACATGGTTGAGTGTGCCGGTCACATATTTCCTCCCACCATAAAACGCATCCACAGTTGTTGTAAACGCATTTATGACAGCTGCGGGTGCATTTATGACAGCGTTTACGACAGCTGTGGGAGTGTTTATGCATGCGCCAGTGTGTTTTACGGCTGTTGTAAATGTGTCTGCTTCCGCTTCTGGTAGTGGCAAGGGTGGCGGCAGGCTGGATGGAATGGTGTGCATGCTAGGTCCAGCCCACAGGCCGTAGTTTGGCCACACCTGCTCTAATGTGTAAGGTGATTTTGAGAAAGATGAAAAGATTCTTACCTATTTGGGTGAGGGGGAGGAGAGTGTTTAACTCAAATTCTTCACTTAATATGTTGATGGGGGGAGGAGGGTCAGCAGCAAATGAGTCGCAAGCCAAACACCTCTCCATAACCTTCAGAAATCTTGCTTCTTGTTGTGATAATCACATAAAATCATTAGAAAAGAACCATTGAACCCTTTTCTCATAATGCAACCCATGTGAAATCAACTAATTTAACAGAACTGGACAGCATTCCTTTTATAGTGGGCCTGAAATCAGTGGAAATGGAGATGGTGTCAAGCCTGCTGTATCTGTGTTGTAATGTCAACATGCAGTTTTGCTTTAAGGCAGTGAGAGAAAACCTTTTAGAGACCCAGTGCCCAAACAGAGGGGCAGGGTGAACTCTATGCTGGGGGGACGGAGGAAACACTCCCATTGGACCGCTGGGCAGAGGGGTGGGGCAAACTCTGTGTTGGGGGAGGGATGAAGCGCTCCCTTTGGGCTGCTGGGTAGAGGAGTGGGGAGAACTCTGTGCTGGGGTGACAGCGTGCATGCGAACAAAAAGGCCTGGGAGTGCCACATCTGGCACATGTGCCATAGGTGCAATACCACTTCTTTAAGGTGTTACTTCTATAATGTATTTTTTTGTTTTTCTTAAGTTCATTTGTATTTTTTGTTATTATCATTATTATGTTTTTATTGTATAATGTTGATTTTAGCTATGTTTATACATTTGAAAAATCAATATTTTTTTTTATTTTACAAAAGGTGTTACTTCACTGCCTTAATCAGGGGCTTTCCCTACTTCAAGGCTGTGTGTCCAAAGAAATCTATCAGTAGGATACAGCAACTCTTGCCCTTGTGGCAGAACTTGCCATTTCCGCTGCTATACTATACTTCATCTCTTCCCCCTTATTCATTTTTTTCTTTTATATGACATTATTTTATGTGGTATGCAATTTCAGTCCTGTACCTTCAACATAATTGTGCAGTCTCAGGACAGCTAAAACAGTAGTAAGAAACAATACATCTTAACAAAGTGAAATATTTTCCACCCTTACCCTTATTCATGGTAGAAAATAACCTTGAAAATCTAAAGGACTTTTAATTAAAGGCAGGCACAAATGTGCTCAATAAATATACAATTGCACAATACAAGAAACTTTGCTTGGTGGGGAGGATATAGGACAATAGAAACAAAACCACAACAAAAAAAATCCCAGAGTACAGCCCAAATGCTTTATAAGAGCCAACTGTAAGAGAACAGAGAGCCTATTTGTAAAATTCATGACAATAAAGCTTCCAGTAGTCCTTTCTACACATGTCAGAGAAATTTCTGCATGATTCTCTTAGGGTTATAAAACGAGTTGGATCTCCTGTTCTCTTTATTTTTTGTATGATGTCCATCATTCCTCTAAAAGTATCCCTGCATTAATTCCAGTAAAGCCATTGCAAAGAAAAGTTAAATGTTATTTTCTGAGAGCCAGAACTAGGGCACCTCTGGCCTTCCAGATGTTAAAGATCTGCTTCTCTCATGATACCTCATTAAATGCCAGGCTGGTTAGTCTAATAAGAAATGGAAGGCCGTAAGTTCCACAGTTCTGGACTAAGTCATTTCTTAAACTTAGGTTTCCCAGCACTATAAACTGACATGATATTAGTGCCTGATACAGGTCAGTGGCCCTATTCTTAGAATAACTATTTCATCATTAAACTATACTGCTGTTGCAGATAAAATATGGAACTCATAGGATACTGTCAAGCTATGGTGGGTATATCAGGGCTAGGATTTATACCATCTCACATATTCACTATCTGTGTGAAATCATACATTTTAAAATTTTAAATTCACTATTGGCTATGTCACTGTGAATTGGTGTACCTAGCTGCAAAACTAGAGGCCCACAGTTGAATTTCCCACCGTGGTGCCAGGGAAAACAGCCAGTCTTTATAGCCTAGTCCAAGAGCAAGTTGAAGAAGTTCAGAATGACTTCTGAATATGTTATATGTAGGAAATGCTGGCAAGAATCACTGTAAGTTAGAATTGACTTCATGATACATTATTATTATATTTTTGGTTAAATAATTCCTATGTGATTATAGTTTTAATTTACAGTGTATTACGGCTCAAAGCTATCATTAGGGGAAAGGGATTATAAAGTATAATTCTATTTTATAAGGCAGTGTATTTATATATCTTTTCTGAAATTTTTTATAAACACCTATAAACACCCTACAACCATTTTTCAATTGGGTCTTCACTTTTATGGCACTCCATAATCTAGATGGATCCAATGTAATCTTTTCTTTCCACCTCTTATTCAGTCTAGTACAGTGCTTTCCAACCTTTGGTTTTTGGACTTCAATTCCCAGAAGCCTAAGTCAATTCCCCAAAGCACTGACTAGACTTAAAGGTAAAGGTCACCCTTACTCGAAATCTAGTCGTATACGATTCTAGGGTTCATTGCTCATCTCTGTTTCATAGCCGAAGAGACAGTGCTGTCTGCTTCTGCAGACGTTTCCATGGTCATGTGGCAGGCATGACTAGACACTGGAGCATACGGAACGCTGTTTACCTTCCCACTGAAGTGGTCCCTATTTATCTACTTGCAATTTCTTGCTTTTGAACTGCTAGGTTGGCAGTAGCTGGGACAAAGACGGGAGGTCATTCCATCCTGCAGTATTTGGGTATTGAACTGCTGACCTGCCGCCTTCCAGTCAGCCTCTTAGCCACTTGAGCCATTGCAGTCCCAGAAGCCTAAGTCTGACCAGACTTTGGCTTCCTGAAATTGAATCCAAAAATAGTCAATGAAACTGTGAATAGTCAATGAAACCGTGAGAGACAAATTGTTTCTTCAAATAATAATGCTGTCTGTCGGCACCAAAAGAATATACTTGCGAGGCTTGGGATGTGCTCAAAAACTATACTTAAAACTTTATATACTTACTAAGATTGTACAGCTCCCTGACGAAAGTTGTACTGAAAAATTTCATGTTTTACCAGAAGGGTTTCGGATCTGGTTTTTCTGAAAAATCACTGACCATTTTCTGAAGTTTGTCCTGTACAGGTGGTGTGGGTAAATTACAGTATGTAACAACTTGTTATATAAAGAGCAGGCCAGTTTTTCAGTTGTCTGAGGCAACCCTCCTTTCACATGCAGTGCAAGGTAAAAATGAGGGACAGAAGCTTGCTTTAATCGACTTTTGGAGGGTCTTCACTTTGCTTCGGACCTGTCACCTTCCACAGATTTTAAAGGCCTTTGCTGGACCATCCTTTGTTGACCTGCAAGCTCCAGAGAGAGCAGTTTGGGTGACTGGGACAAGAGAGGTGGGGGCGCTCTGATCCTGGTGGCGCAGTGGTTAAACTGCTGTACTGCATCCAAAACGTTGTGAGTTCGATCCTGACTATGGCTCAGGGATGACTCAGCTTTCCATCCTTCCGAGGTATGAATAAAACGGGAAATTTTTCAGTACAACTTTCATCAGGGATCCTGTACAATCTTAGTAAGTATATAAAGTTTTAAGTATAGTTTTTGAGCGCGTCCCAAGCCTCGCAAGTATATTATTTGGTGCTGATGGACAGCATTTCCATCCTTTCGAGGTACAGTAATACTTCATACAATGTCCGCTTCGTACAACATCGAATTCATACATCGCCTAATTCCTTGAAAAAAGTTGCCTCATACAAAGTCATGCGACTTTGTATGAGGCATTGGGGGTTTTCCCAGGTTGCATTGTGCCTGGGCAGTATAAAAGGCAGGACATATGCGCATTGCTCTTGTGGGTTTTGCACGAGGCAAAGAGTGTTTAGGAGTGGTTTTGAGCATGATTTTGGATTTTTTTGGATTTTTTCATCAGAATTTTTAGAAGCATTCCTGGGATTTTTGCAGCATTCTTCAGGTTCTTGGACAATCAGGGTTGTTTGACATGTTTTTGCAATGTTTTTAGCCTTTAGACAATGATTTCTTAAAGTTCTGTCAGTTTTCTGTCTGTTTCCTTGGCTTTGCCCTGAAGCCTGTGCTGTTACAGTACAATGGATCTCTGTGGAAACGACGTTGTATGAGGCATCGCGGCAAGGATTTGGACGTTGTATGAGGCATCGCAGCTAGGATTTTGCATGCCTCATACAAAGTCCAAATCCGTATAAAGTCCAAACTTGTGGAACCAAGGTATCACTGTATGGTAAAATGAATACCCCAGCATCTTGTGTGTGTGTGTGTGTGTGTTAAAATGAGTACCCCAGCATCTTTTGTGTGTGTGTGTGTGTGTGTGTGTGTGTGTGTGTGTGTGTGTGTGATGAGTACCCAGCATCTTGTGTGTGTGTCGCCACAGCATGTTACTCGTAGGGCCAGTGAGCACCTTGGGACTCGAGAATGTCTATTAGCGCGTTCTTGGGTGTGTGTGTGTGAGAAGGTAGCGTGCAAGCGCGCGCCTGCCCACCCCCCCCTTTTTTTTTTAAAGAGCAGCTTCATCTTCCGAAGCAATAGGTGGCGCCGCAGACTCGGCGGCATCATCTTCTGCCTGGAGACGGAGCGGCTCGAAAGCGAGTGGCGGTTGCTTGGCTCGGCTGCCGGAGTGGGGGGTGGGGGGTGAAGTGAGGGGGGAGCCTTAGCGTTCCAAGACTCCGCTCCTCCCTCCCTCCCTCCCCCCGCTTTATTCGCTCCGCTTCTCTTGGGTAACAGCGCTTGCTTGCCCTTGCGCTCTTCCTGTGCCGACCTCTCCTCCCTCTTTCCCCAACTCCTCGTGAGCAAGAGCCAATGGTTCGCCAGGGGGCGCATCTGCGGTCAGTTCTTGAGCGCCGAATGACATCATCAGTGGCTCGGTCGGCAACACAAAAGCCGCGGAAAAGGCAGCCCTTTCCCTTTACCCTGGGCTTCCTCTAGACTGGGGGTCTCTACGTCTGTTATGAGAAAGAGCCCGGTTATTTTTGTAGGTCTGGCACACACACACGCTGTTGTGCCGCCTTCCTTCCGTGCAAGGCGGCCTCACTGCGAGTCGCCGAGTTGGAAGGGGTCCCTTTTTTAGGCCATCGAGTCCAAGCTTCTGCTACAGTGCAGGAATCCGAATCAAAGCAAATCAGAGTTGTCCAAATTTCTCTTAAATGCCTGCAGTGATTGAGAGCTCAAGGTAGCTGGTTCCACTGTCGTACTGCTCTATCAGTTAAGAAGAGCCCCTCCTGATATTCAATCTATATCGCCTTGCACCCTTTAGTTGAGTCCGTTATTACGCATCCTGCACTCTGGGAGAATTGAGAACAGATCCTTCCCTTCCAGATTATCTTTCAGGTACTATACAAGGGACTGCAGTGGCTCAAAGGGACTGTAGTGGCTAAGACGCTGACTGGAAGGCGGAAGGTCAGCGGTTCGATTCCCGTGTACTGCAGGACGGAATGAGTTCCCGTCTTTGTCCCAGCTCCTGCCAACCTAGCAGTTTGAAAGCAAGAAACTGCAAGTAGATAAATAGGGACCACTTTGGTGGGAAGGTAAAAGCACTCCATGCGCTCCGGTGTCTAGTCATGCCTGCCACATGACCATGGAAACGCCTGCAGAAGCAGACAGTGCTGGCTCTTCGGCTTTGAAACAGAGATGAGCACTGCACCCTAGAGTCGGATACGACTGGCTTTCGAGCAAGGGAGACCTTTACCTTACTGTACTTGGAAGAGTGATATCATATCCCACCTCAGTCTTCTTTTCTCAAGGCTAAATATAAAATACTTGGTCCTAGAGGAAGTAGTTCACACCGGCTTTTATAAAAGATACTTTATTCCAACATGCACAAACGAGGCAGGGTGATGGCGAGGACAAGGTTGCCATAACCCACATGCCCCAATATATACATAGAACCCATAGGTGGGGCAGCACACAGCTGTGTGACCCGCACCACCTGATCCCCACTATGGTATAACATAAGCTGCCTTAAGGCAACAGTAACCCCTTACACATTACACTCCTATGGATCTAACAAG
Source organism: Bradypodion pumilum (assembly GCA_035047305.1). Lineage (NCBI taxonomy): Eukaryota > Metazoa > Chordata > Lepidosauria > Squamata > Chamaeleonidae > Bradypodion > Bradypodion pumilum. The sequence continues at coordinate 263,435,582 of JAWDJD010000003.1, forward strand.
GTAAGGGTTAAGATCCTGAAGTACTACCAACCACTAATACATAACACTAAACTTGCCCAGGTCCTTCAGTCTTTTCCTCATAGGGTTTGGTTTCCAGTCCTCTGATCATCTTTGTCGCCTTTCTCCGTTCCTGCTCTAATAATCTGATCTCACGTCCAGCATTGCATTTAGGGTAACAAACAAAACCCTGAGCACTAGGTAGGTAGGTAGGAAGGAGTTTTTGGGTTGTTTGTTTTTGAAGCCACCCCTTTCATCTCTTCTCTCCATTAATCCACCGGATTAACCATTTGAGTAAGGCTGCAGGAATCACGTCTCTCAAGACCGTTTGGAAAGGGAAAGCTATACCCCACTTCAAGCATAAAAACCATCTGCGGGCGTATTTCGACAATAACGGTGCGACCCCCCCCCCAACGTGAGAAACTTTAAATCTGCCCCCCCCTCTTCACCCCAATTGAGTGGTTTTTTTGCAAAAGGCACAAGGGGGCAGGCAGCAGCAGGGTCAGCATTGCCTCTTTCCTCCCTCTGGGCCAGTTGGGTCAGACCGCCTTTTTGCAAAAAGGCTAATAATTGAGGGCCTTGAGAGGCTCGGCCACGAAACTGTAACCGCCAGGTTGCGATTCTTCCATCGCCCAATGTTCCAAAGGCACCTATTAATTATTATTATTTTTTTTGGGGGGGAGAGAAAAAAATCGCCAGATTGCGATTCTTCCATCGCCCAATGTTCCAAAAGCAGCTATTAAATTGGGGGGGGGGAGAAAGAAACGGACCTCCATTAACTGCAGGAAGGGGGGCGGCGGCGGCGGTTTGGTGAAAACGAGAGAGAAGCGGGAAGTTGCCCCCCCCCCACTCTCCGCCAAGCACCCGTCACGTGACACCGCAGGGAATTAGTTCGTCACTGAGATGAGGCAATAGCCTTTTGGTATCCCTCCGCAGCTCAGAACGTGCGCGCGCTGCGCTCTCAACTCAACATCCCCCCCCTTCCCTAATCTCTTGGCTGCTGGTACATTCTGTGCGAGGAGAAGACGAGCCGAAGCGGTTCTTATTTCCTCCCGGCTTTAAAAAAAAGGGATGCGCGAAGGGTAGGTAGGGGGAAGTTAGACAAGAAAGCGCGCCGCTGGGGCTGAGTCTTCACTCAGGCGGTGGATGTGAGGGCGGACTCCTTTTTTTCGTCACCAGCGGCGGAGGGACTCTTACTTGACGAGGCGTGGTGCGAGACCCTGAACTTTTTTCCCTCCCTCCCCTCTCCCTCCTCCTTTTCTCTCTCTTTCGGTGCTGTTCCTTTTTCTCCCTTCCCCCTCCTCCCTCCTCTGCTTCCCCTCCCTCTACTTTTCTCTCGCTGCTGCTCTGCTCTCTCTCTCTCTCTCTCTCGGAATCTTCAGCAGCAGCAGCAGCAGCCATGATGGCAGTTGGAAGCTGAGTGAGGCGGCTGGGCGCGAGGGGCCCTCCGCGAGCCACAGCCCGCCCCTCTCAACGGCCGAAAGGAGCGCGCTTGGGGGGGGGGAGGGGCAGCTGCGGCCACTCTGAAGAGGAGGGGGGGGTAAGAGAGGAAGGGAGGTTGTGCGCGAGAACGCGCCAGTGCTGAGGCGACGAAGGGAGCGCGCGTCCGCGGCTGAGCCGGACTGAGGAGGAGGGGGGTCCGGGGGAGGGAGAGAGAAAAACTCACGGACGGACTCCTCCGCACAGGGAAATGACACGGAGGAGCAGCCTCCAAGCCGGCGCTCCCCTCAGGACCTGAGCGCCCCCCCCCCCCGCCTGCTTTTCCTTTCCCTCGCCTCACCCACACACCCCGCCGTTTCCGCTCTCTGCGCGGCACCACCTTAGTTGCGGGCCCAGCTGTTTCTTTTCCCATCACCCGCTCGCTCTTCCTCCTCCTCCTCCTCTTCCCTGAGAAGCCGACCCGGAGAGAGAGAGAGAGAGGCCAACATCGAAGCCGACGGCCCTCCGCTCAGCCTAAACCTGTCCGCCCGCCCGCCCGGCTCCCCCCTCGGAGCGGGGTGCGGAGCGGGGCGGGGGGCAGCAGGCCCCGCGGCGGCGGCCGCGGAGCTGCTTTCACCGTTCCTCCTGGAGCGCCGCCGCTCGGGCGAGCCAGCCGGAGAACGCCTCGAAAGCGGCGGCGGCGGCGGCGGCTCCTCTTTCTCCTCACCGAGCAACGGCGGCGGCGGCGGCGGCGGCGGCAACGCTGGGGAAACCCAAGGCCCAGTTTTTCCCCTCTTGCCGCCGCCGCCGCCGCCGTCGCGCTCAAGGATTCGCCTCCACGAGCCGCGGGGAGCCCCACCACCACCACCAGGAACCGAAGGACCTCTGCTGCTGCCTCCACCGCCGCCGCCGCCTTCGGGCCAGGCCCCATTGGCTGCCGCAGGGCCTTCGCCCGAATTGCCGCTGCGGCGGTCGTCGTCTTCGGCCGCAGTAGGCCCTGTCCACGGTGCCATCATCCCTCCTCCAGCGTCAGAAGAAGGAACCGCGCCGTTTGCCAGCAGCAGCAGCAGCCGCCTCCCGACCAGTCGCCGCCGCCGGCCTCCTCGTCGGTGGCGGGGAGAGGTGGCGGCGGAACAACCGCCTCCACCGCCGAGGCTACGAACCATCTGCACCCTGCAGCCGCCGCCGTGTCTATCCGCGCTGTTCCTGAGCGGCTCCCGGCTCCCAGACATGACCGCCATCATCAAAGAGATCGTCAGCAGAAACAAAAGGCGATACCAGGAGGATGGCTTTGATTTAGACCTGACCTGTATCCCGCCCATTATCGTATGGAGGCCTTACTGGGCCGGCGACGTGGAATTTATTATATTTTAGCTCCCCCCCCCCCATACCTGGTCAGTGGGGAAACCTGGTTATCCTTGTGTTGCATTCCTTCCCTTCTCTTCCCTCCCCCATTGGGTTAGGTACTGTGCTTCCTTGCTCCTGTAGTAAGGCTGCTGTGATTTCTCTCTTCTCCCTTATTTTCCTGATTGGTGAAGCAAAAATCTGGCAGGCTCAGGCTGCTTAGGCCTGGCACTAAAGGATTGAAACGAAATCCAAGTGGCAAGCACTAGCGCAGGTACAGCGGTTGCATCAGAATCCTGTAGCTAGTGTGTCTCATGTTTCTTGCTGCAGGTTCTGTACAATCTAGTCTGGTGGCATTTATGACAGCTATTGTGTATATTAAGATTTTATCGCTTATAGTGACTGATAAAATCGGCACTACACAATGCCTTTGTCTTGTAAAACTGTTTTTCATTGTGGCATAAAAATGCAGACGGTAGGCATAACAGTGCTCACTATGACCATAATCTTTTGAAAGGTTTTTGTGTTCAATTTTGGTAACTCAATAGTTAGGTTATCTTAGATAATATATAGGTCATTGTGCATTTCCTATGCAAAACTTAACTATGAAGAGAGCAATGTTATTTTGGAAGTAAACTGCTGCATCATTGTTTTTGGGATGTCTTTTTAAGGGGGTTAATTCCTGCTGAAACTAAGCATCTAATGAGTATCCGGTATTAATGCAGAAAAAATATTTTTAAATCATTAAGTTTTGTCTACTGGGGAAATTTGAGTGAAGAACCTATACATTAAAAGATATTAGGTAAAATACTGGCAAGTTTTAGCCTTCTGAATTTTGAAGTGTATTTTAGCTAGTGCATAATAATGTACTTAGTTCTTATTTCTGTAGGTCCACTGTAGGGGGTGTGGCCAATGTATGCATGCACATAGGTTCTTTGTGTCAGCTGCTGGCAGCATCTTTTAAAATTTGTGTGGATGGAAACAGTACTACTTCTGGAGTCATAGTATTAATGATTGAAAATACAGCTTTGGTGAATGGAAGTGAAAAAATGATCTTTCATGACTTATGTCCAGTGATGTGTCCTAGAAATATAAAGTTTATTTTTTTTTATAAAAGATAAAGAAAAGCAATGTTTATGTTGAAGTGCATTATTTTCTTAGCAGAAAATATGTTTAGTGATTTATATTGTGTTTAACTACGTTACAAACTTTTGGAAGTGCTAACTGAAAGTGAATGAATGTTTGGCAGTTATAAGTCAATAGAAAATAATTCATTAATTAAAATAATCACTCCAAAAATAAGCTAATAGTGTTTCTAATAAAATAGTAACATAGTATGATTTTTTAATTCTGCTTGGTAGATGGTAGGAATTCTGAATACTGTACAGAGTTTTTGGAGGGACTGGGAGAGCATTTACTCTTACATTTTTTGGAGAACCCTGTGTTTGAAACTGCAAACCCTGCAGTTTATACAATTTATTTAAGCCTTCGGTGACTTTCATCTTGGAAGCTTAAAACAGTTTATATTATGTACCAGTAGACGTCATTTAAACCACAAAATTGTATCTGCTTTAAAAATTGAATATTATCAGTGTCCCTATTTTCAAATGCAGTCTCAAGTCTGCTTTAAAGTTAAACCATTCATCTGTTTCCTGTGTGAGTTTCTATAAATTTGCCGAGTTTAGATTAGAGTAAGAGAGTAAGTTTTAAATTTTTTTTAAAAAAATCTCATTGATTTTGCCAAAAACTTGTATACAGTAGAAAGTTTGGTAGTAGAGTAAAAAAAACTAAGATACCATTTATTCAGTTCCACATTGAATTATTTTAATGAAAACTTCTATATCACTATTTTAGTTAAAAGTTTATTGTGATTATGTCTTTCAAGTTAACGGTATCAATTTAGTAATTATACAACTAAGTAAAGTTACGGTACAACAACCAAAAAATATAAATACATAATATGGAAATAAATCATTGATTAGTCTTTTGAGAGATATTTTTCATCCCATTTATAAATGGTGAAATCATTTTTCACATCTAGAAGTTAAAATGTGATTGAGTCTCTTGGGTTTTAATGAGTAGAGTATGCAATCTTGTACATGGTCCATTGGTGGCCATTGAAAACACATTTATCTTCACATAAACATGTGAAGTGAGCACACTCAAGAACCAAGTTAAGGAATTTATGATTTTGGTGGTAAGTCTGTTGTTCAGTCTTGTCAGTTTGTGATTTAAGTTGTGCCCTACTTTTTGTTAATTTGAAATGGAAGCAAAGAGTTATTCTATGAAGTATTTCATATTTTGTTTATAGTTCTTTTTGCATAGAATTGTTCCAAAATTATTGTTTTTGAATTAGTTATCTACAGCTTCTATGATGTGGTATGAATATTTTTTCTAAATTTAGATTGGAAGTAGTACACTTTTTCCAGTCAGAGAAAATCATATTTCCTGCTTAATTTCACAGTGTGAGTGTTGTGAAACAATATATGATGAGAGGTGCATGTCAGTACAGATGAAAATTCAATACTATCAAACAAAAGTTAACTGCAGTCATTCATACTTACTGGAGAGTGAGTTGAATGAAATTCAGGAAAACATATTTTGAATAAAAATGCTTAGAATCAATCAATTAGTTGATCTTATTTATTTGTTTTCAGTAGAATTTGATAAAAACCAATGGAGTGATTTTGGGATGTTCTGTAAATTTAGTTACCTTACCTCTCACGTACTAAAATATTGTGTAAAACAAAGTTCTGATACATGGATCTAGTTTTGCATGTTATAGTAACATTTGGTTCTGTAGTAGTTTCTTTTCTGAACAGAATGGGGAATATTGCTTGCTTGTCATAGTAATCCATATTGTACAACTACCATATTAAGAGAATTCTTATGCATGGAAGTAAGTTACTGTGTACAGTTGCATTGGCTGAAATCCTATTCCTTAGCATAGCAAGTAACAATTAGAGTAGCCCACTGAATCAGTGGAATCTACGAAGGAGTTGACTCATTAAATCCCCACCATTTCAGTTGGTTGCAATTTACTACATTTAATAATAGAATTTCACACATCCACCCTTAGTGAGCATGTATAAGTATAGAGCCTGATTTAAGACGAATTTTAGTCTAAGAGTGTTGTACTTTTTTCTGACTGAACTACTGTTTTAGCTTTCTTAATATATATGTTTTAAAGGAAATAGAAGTGTTTTTAATTAGCAACCTTTAATAATTAATATATTAAAACGCCTATTGATTTTTTTGTGTATGAGAGATCTTTCAGATAGATATGCATGATTGGTGGTATGGCTCAGTTCCTTTTAGTTGCTTCTTCTAGGGCCTGTGGAACATTATCCACTTCAGTTGTAATTACTTGTCTTCTGTATTTGAAGTTGCAGTTAAAATGTTCAGATTTGTAAGGTTATGCAAACTAAGTGGGAAGTTAAAAATTAACAAGCATTGCTTATGCACACAGTTAATTCTTAGCTCTTGGTTGCCATTTGGTTAATAGTAATGTAATTGAAATATATAGAAAAGAAATGAAAATGAGATTGGAATCCTTCTGAGGATAACTACGTGTTTGTTAATGTATTATCATCACATGAAGCTAATTTGCATGGAGTCAGAGCAGTTAGCATAGTATTGCCTATTCTCTGGATCTCCAAGGCCTTGAACTCAAATATTCCTTAGTGTGCTACTGGAGTTTCTTTTTAATTAGAGATATAAGGAATGTGACTTTCGATCTAATGAATGTAGAACATGCATTGTATCTTGCTGCTGGTAAATATATTAATTACCATATGCTATTTACAGTACTGTATTATGGAAGTGAGTTAATGTATATCTTTAAATAAAAAGTGTAGGATTCATTAGATATATTTCATTGGCAAGGTTTTTAGTTTAAAATGTCACATTTTGAAGGTAGTATCACCATATATCAAAATTGGCTTGATGGCACACAGTTCTTGTTGTTAACAACAAATACTTACAGATGCTGAACTTCCAAGTAATAGATACACTGTTCTTCTTTTCCATCCTAAGCTGCTGCATCCAGTATCCATACCCGACAGGGATGAAAAATGTTACAATTCAGCAACATTATACTAATAATTTCATGTCAGAGATTACTCAGGGTTGAAAGGATTTTTGCTGGAGTTGAAGCTTTACTTATATTGTTAGAAATTGTACCTTGTAGAATAAACTGCACTCATAAATATATTATTGTAGCTTGGAAAATCATTTCTAACTCATTCTCAAGAATAGAGGATGTACATCCAATCAGAGTTTGGCATTTTCAGTTTATTTGGGTCATTTATGTTTGACATAAAGTGGCCCACTAATAATAATTTCATGTCAGAAATTATTCTGGATTGAAAGGATTTTTGCTGGAGAAACTCCGCTCAGGGATCGCCCAAATGAGGTTCCTTTCATGTCCCCAAGAGCTGGGACAGATACGGACCCTCAATCCTTCATGCAGTACCCGAGTCTCGAACTGCCAACTTGCCAACCTTCCAGCTAACAAGGCAAGCTTCTTAACCACTGTGCCACTGCAGTGGCCCACTAAAAACTCATATAAAACTACCACCTGGAAATAAACTTTTAAACTGAAATAATTTCTTAAGAGTATAACTTGACATAAGCTAGAATTTGTTAAAAATCAAAGTTTTGTCATGCAAATGGGTGCACTAAGTCAGTTATAGAACTTATTCTATATAATGAAGTTTTTCAAAAAGACAATTTAGACTTTGCTTATAGAAACTTAAATTTTCATGCAGAGATTTTGTAACTTCCTTGAGCAAAAATCATTTTGTAACTTCCTTGAGCAAAACTCATAGTTTGCCTACAGTGAGCTGTGCTTCATATAGCTCTCAACATGCTGAATTAGATCTAGACATGACCTCAGTGAGGGGTTTTTTGTGCTCGTCTGGGTGAGGGAGCCTGTTACTTCACCAGGTATCATTTGCTAGATCCTAGTTCATTATTTTAATGAAGGACCTCTTCTATTTGCAGTGGGTCAGATCTGATTCATACCTGGTAATTGTTTGTTGGACTAATTTTAGGTTGTACTACTATTTCCATTTGCCAGTGAAATGGACAGTTTGGCTGCAGCAGGTTTTGTGTTCCTCTGCTGCTCTCTGCACCCACAAGATTGGTTTAGACTAGGAGTAGGAACCGGGAGCACAGGGTACATTTGAGGTGTACGTGTGTGTTAGGGCAGGCATTCTCAACCTACAGTCTGTGTGACAAACCTGGTCCCTGTCACCCTCGCCGATCCCGGAAGTGGAATTAAAATGCATTCTGGCATGCGCAGAATGTTCTGCGCATGCACAGTGTGCATTTTACTTCTGTTTCCAGGTGGGAGGAACGACGTGACTGGCCTGATCAGCATTCCAGGAGGCGTGGTCAGGCCCGCAACCCGAAAACCTTGAGAAAGCTTGAGAAAGGATAGGTAAGTTTATTGTGATTTTGGAAATCTCTCCGGAGAGTAGTAATTGGATTCTTTTGTCAGGTGCTACATGTGAAAGTTCCTCTAGAAATGAGATTTCATTTGTAATATTTTCAGGGTCAACAAGATGTTACATTATTTACAGCTTATTTGCTTCCCTTTCTAACAATTAATTGATGTAATAGATGTTTCATAGGTCCATCATGCATAGCTGCTGCATTGCTTCATTTTTCTGGTCCTCTGATGGACTGCTTTTTTATGTTGATGATAAATTTTAAGGAATCTACTCAGCTAAATTTAATAGAAGACAAGTGTTGTTCTTTGTCATGGTCTCTGTGAATCACACATAGTGTTTGTTCTGCACCTGTGTGAAACGCCTTGGAATCCCAAAGCTGAAAAAAAGCTTCCTGGTTCCTGAAATTAAGGGTAAGAGGTGACCTAGAGACAGGCAGTTGCATCCTCTCTCAAGAGACAAAAATGACATGACTGATTACAACCATAGCTGGGCTATGAGAGCATATGGACCATGTCTAGTCTGCTAGTATAGCAGATTAGGATTTTAAAATTGTATTTATAGTGCTGTATAGCCAGTAACTAAAATGGTAACTGTTTAAGGGAGTTGAAATAAGTGGAAGCCATCATACCCATAGTGTTGGTGTTGTGGAATTATGCTAAGCTGAAAAGTAAGTACAGTACAGTATATGTTTTCTATGAATATACATGTGGAAACCTGTTTATAGTTGTGGTAGTAGTATATAGAGGCATATCTTTCTGACATACAATTGTAACTCAGCCAGCCCATGCAGGAATGTTTATGAACACATTACCTATTTAAGCAGATAGACCAGTGATGGCGAACCTTTTAGAGACTGAGTGCCCAAACTGCAACCCAAAACCCACTTTTTTATCACAAAGTGCCAACACAGCAACAGGGAAGGAAGGAAATACTCCCATTGGGCTGCTGGGCAGAGGGGTGGGGTAACCTGTTGGGGGGAGGGAGGAAGCACTCCCATTGGACTGCTAGGCAGAGGGGCAGGGTAAACTGCTGGGGTGACTGCACGGGTGCCCACAGAGAGGGCTCCGAGTGCCACCTCTGGCACGTGTGCCATAGGTTTGCCACCACTGAGATAGACCTTGAAATCCATTTCTGTTAACTGGTCTCTCATGTCTGCCCACTCCTTAGCTTTCATAATACAGTATTGACATTTCATATTTTTATTTTTATTTCTCCCTTGAAGAATCATTGGATAGTGTGCATTTTCCTTCACATCATTATGAAGTAGGCTAGATTGGAGAGGGAGACTTGATCAAGGCTGTGCAACAATTAAGAGTGAGATTTGAAATTGGGTCTTCTCACCTGTAGATTAAATAGCCTATCAACTAGCAGTAGAATAGTTGTTTGTGTACAATTGCTGTTCTTCTGATAGGATATTTGTACTCCTAGAGTGGTAGTTGTCCTTTTAAATAGGTCTCACATACATCATTTACCATCCTGGAATATTATTTTCTCAAAGTATAAGTTGACATCTTTGTATTTCTAGGGTGTGTATGTGTGTGTTTTGGGTATTTCGGGATGGTCTGCAGTTCCTAGAAGATCATGAGGGTGTAAACATTTCTGACAGTCATCTACTATTTCTGCAGCGTTCTGTGACAAAGAAAAGAATTTAGGTAGGAAAGAGGTTGGTTAAGATTCACATTAGTTCTGTGGTACCTAAGTGAAACATACTGTGATAAGTGGGGTGAAGATTAATAAATGCTTGCATTTGCTTCAGAATGTTCTCATGCTTTACAACGAGGATACATTTCAATGAAATTTGACATTTGTGGAAACCCTGTGTTGTGGCTACACAGGTGAAACAGGATATTTTGCCTGTGGTAACTGCAGGATTGCCAAGGTAAAAATGCTATGCGTGAAGCACTTTTGCTGGTTCATTGTGTAGTGGTCACAATGGCAATCGCACAACCAACTTCAGAGTTAAATTACACTGTTCTCTACTAATGTGGTTTACGTAGGAAATCCCATGTATTGTACATGTAGTTTAGAAATGAGGAAAAATGTTACTAAGGTAATAACTTGATCTTTATACATAGGTTCCTGTCACTTATGTAGCTAACAAGGTTTGTGTCCAATGAAATTGTAATCTACCTGGTCTCTTTTACATAGCCTTTTATTTTTATTATTAAAAAACTACAGACTTGGAAAATGCTAATCATTTTTTCAGTTTTATTTTAATAGATAAAATTATTCTCTGAGTCATTAAACAATTTCTGTGAATACTATATTTCTGACATAAAAAACTATGAAAGATTGCCTTACATTGGATTGCTAATAGATAGATCCAATCCTTGCATTTGGATTATTTAATATTTAATTTAGATGATGAGCTTCAAAAAAAAGAAAGTTGCTTTGGAAATTAATATTAACATCATTTTTAAAAATCACTAAAAAGAAATCATCTTTAGAGTTTGAGACTGTATACTGATCTTGGGAAGTCTAATTTTTGGGGTATTGAAACATGGATGTTGTGACACACGTGTGTGCAAATTTAATGGTTACATATTGTTAACCCAAGAGTCATAGTACAGTGGTAGTGCATTTTTTGTTGGAATGCAGTGATGACTGGACGAAAATGCAAAATGAATAATTAAAACAGTTTTCATTTTGCTCAGATTATGTAGTTTTTTCCTTAGCATTTTTTCCTCAAAAGGAAGCTGCTATCAATGATATACTAACAATAATGTTTAGTATTGCATTGATAAATGTTATGCTGATGCATTTCAGTAGCTTTAAGATAAAAACTCATTGTAAATATCAGGGGTTCTCAAGGTTTTTGCACCATGGGATGGACTACTCACCCTCAGACAACTGAGCGGGCCGGACACAATGGTTATTTTTGCCAGGGTTTTCTAGGTAGAGAGTATTTAGAAGTCATTTTACCATTGCTTTCTTCTGGGGGTATTGCAAGACTATCCAGCTTGCTGAAGGATACTCAGGCTGAGAGTGGACTTTGTTCCTAGGAGACACAATGGGGAATTGAACTCCCAACCTATGACTCTTGTGACCAGATGACTGTCTGAGCTATCCAGCCAGATAAAGTAGCATGAGAGATTTATTAAAAACATCTGTGAAGAGTTTTATTCATACGATATGTATGTAGTACAGTAAAACCCCTACTTAAGAAATAAGTCTGTTCCATAGGCTTTTGCTTAAGTCGGTTTTTTATGTAACTCGAAGCAAACCCATAGGAATTTTTTTTTTAATGTAACTCAAAGCAAACCCATAGGGAAAATGAAATTGTTATGTAAATCGAAGCAAACCCATAGGGAAATGAATTTTTATGCAACTTAAAACAAACCCATAGGAAAAAGAATCTTTATGTAACTCGAAGCAAACCCATAGGAAGCCGTGTAAATCGGGACATGGCTTTGTCACAAAATCATTATGTAACTCGAGGCATATGTAAGTCGGTGTTTTACTGTATTTCACAACTGCATGCTTTCAAAGCAAAAATCGTGCCCAGTCCAATTAACTTAATTTTAAAAAAATAAGTTATTTTATATGCATGCATATATTTATAATTGATTTTATAAAAAGTTAGGCTGAAGTCTCAATGCACTGAAAAGGATTTAATTTCTCAGTTATGGGGACAAATAGTGCTTTAAGAGGCTCCTTGTATGCAGCCTAAAGGGCAGAAAGACTATTAGTACTATAATGCCTTACAGTTTTTCTAGAGTTTAGCCCAGTGGTGGGGAACTTTTAGCCTTGAGGGGAGCAACTTTAGCCCATTTCAGTAACTTCTCCCATCTTAATAGCAATGTTGTGGCTCAGAGACAGGTAACAAATGGATTTAGTTAAAATCTCCTTTGAGCGCTTGTGTCTGAATGAAAACTCCTCTAAGCACTACTTTAGAATATTCTGTAGGTGGTTGCAATCCCTCTGTTTTCAGATCATTCATGAAATTGATTTGGAGTACTGATTTAGCTGAGTCATTTATGATTTTTTTTAAATGGAAACTTCACAGTGCTCTGTTGGATATCTTTTCTTGTTTTCAAACTTATTAGTTAAAGGTCACCCTTGCTCGAAAGCCAGTTGTATCTGACTCTAGGGTTCAGTGCCCATCTTTGTTTATAGCTAAAGAGCCAGCACTGTGCATCTGCAGACATTTCTGTGGACATGTGGCAGGCATGCCTCAACACCAGAGTGCACGGAACGATGTTTACCTTTTCCACCAAAGTGGTCCCTATTTATCTACTTGCAGTTTCTTGCTTTCGAACTGCTAGGTTGGCAGGAACTGGGACAAAGACGGAAGCTCATTCTGTCGTGCAGTACTTAGGTATTGAACTGCTGACCTGCTGCCTTCCAGTCAGTGTCTTAACCACTTGAGCCACTGCAGTCCCTTTCAATCATATTAGAGAGTAATGTTTTTTTTTAAAAAAACATTGGCACTTTAATGTTAGCTTTCATGGATCAAATCTACTTCATCAGACATAGAAGTGAGACTTCAGTTTATACACATCAAGTGCAGAGTGGTAGGTTAGCATACCAGATAAGTATACAAATCAATATGGCTTTTTACAACTGGTAATAGCAGAAGATCGCTGATTGTTATTCAGGTTAGTTGGGAAGTTTCAGCCTGTTGAATTGCAAATGGTTAGTAGGAGGATACAAGACAAACATTTGGCATTAAACATTTGCTAATGAGTAACCTTCAGCATCTGTTGACAATCCTATGAGTTCATCCTTTGTTTTGTGAGGTAGCCTATGCTGTGGATGAGAAACAGGGATCAAGAACAAGGCAGGAGACCTTCTAGAGAAGGCACAACATGCAGGAGTCAAGCAACTGAAGCCTACTGACCTTCATTGCTGAGACAACTTCTGGGAGGATGGACTGGTTCTTATATAGCTAAGCCACTCAAGGTCTCCAGGTGGACCTTATGAAGGTCCGGAACCTTCCTCAAGGCTCTCAGTTAGGGCTTAGCAGCTGATTCCAGGCCAGGGGCTCTAGTCTTGCAGGAATTAAAACAACTGCTGGAAATCCTGAAAACATGGCAAAGCCAAGATTTGTCAGTGATGTATTTTCTTTCTCAGTTTTATTATCTAAAGTAAATGTGGAGGTTGATAGAATTTCTAATAAGTTGTGGTGACTTTCCTTATAGGATGCCTTCTAAAGCATGGAAGCTAAATTGTATTGAAGTTCTTGCTTCTGTTGTTTCAAAAAGGGTTATTCTATTCTTTTAAAAACACATTAATGCTTTTGGGATCTAGGACAACTTTCCAGGAGTATGCATACATGTAATCAATACCAGTGCTCAGGCTGATTGAATCCCATTGAATCACTTGGTGAATGTTTGTTGTTGTTCAGTCGCACAGTCGACTCCGACCCTTTGTGACCCCATGGACCATTTTCCTCCAGGCGCCTCTGTCCTCTACCATCCCCCTCAACCGTCCCAGCTCTGTGCCCATTGTGTCTATAATCCCATCTAGCCATCTCATCCTTGGCCTCCCCCTTCTTCTTTTGCCCTCCACCTTTCCCAACATCAATGCCTTCTCAAGTGAATCCTCCCTTCTCATTTGATGTCCAAAGTACTTTAGCTTCATCTTTACTATTTGACCTTCCAATGAGCAGTCAGGGTTAATTTCTTCTAAGATTGACCTATTTGTTCTCCTCGCTGTCCAGGGGACTCTCAAAACCCTCCTCCAACACCACATTTCAAAGGCATCTATTCTTCTGCGTTCAGCCTTCCTAATTGTCCAGCTCTCACATCCATACATTACTACTGGGAAAACCATTGCTTTGACTATTCTAATTTTTGTTTTTAATGTGATGTCTCTGCTTTTCACTATGTTCCCCAGGTTTCTCATCGCTTGTCTCCCAAGAATCAGTCGCCTTTTTATTTCATGGCTGCAATCCCCATCTGCAGTGATCTTTGATCCTAAGAAAGTAAAATCTGTCACTGCTTCTACCTCTTCCCCGTCTATTTTCCAGGAACTGATGGGGCCTATTGCCATTATCTTGGTTTTCTTGATATTGAGTCTCAAGCCAGCTTTTGCACTCTCCTCCTTCAGCCCAATCAAGAGATTCTTTAGGTCTTCCTCACTTTCTGCCATTAGGGTGGTATCGTCTGCATATCTCAGATTGTTGATGTTTCTCCCAGCGATTTTAATCCCATATTGTGATTCCTCCATCCCTGCACTGCGCATTATGTGCTCTGTGTATAGGTTGAATGAGCATGGTGACAAAATGCAACCTTGTCTTACTCCTTTTCCTATTCCAAACCACTCTGTTATTCCATGTTCTGTCCTAACTGTTGCTTCTTGGTTCATGTACAGATTTCTCAGGAGGCATATGAAGTGCTCTGGTATTCCTATCTCTTTAATTACTTGCCACATCTTGTTGTGGTCCACACAGTCAAATGCCTTAGTGTAGTCAATAAAACAAAAGTAAACTTGTTTCTGGTATTCCTTTGTTTTCTCCATGATCCAGCGTATGTTGGCGATGTGGTCTCTAGTCCCCCTGCCTCTTCTGAAACCAGCCTGCACCTCTGGTAATTCTCTCTCCACATGCTGCTGAAGTCTGTCCTGTATTATCTTGAGCATCACCTTGCTGGCATGTGGGATGAGCGCGATTGTTCGATAATTTGAACATTCTTTGGCATTGCCCTTTTTTGGGATTGGGACGTATACTGATCTTTTCCAATCCTGTGGCCACTGTTTTGTTTTCCAAATCTGCTGGCATATTGAATGCAGTAATTTGACGCCATTATCTTTTAGCGCTTTGAAAAATTCAACTGGGATACCATCATCTCCACTAGCTTTGTTGTTTGCAGTGCTCTTTAGGGCCTTTATGACTTCGCTCTCCAGGATGTCTGGCTCAAGTTCAATTTCTTCATCATTGTGATTATCAGGAGTGTTGAGGTCCTTTTTGTAAAGTTCCTCTGTGTACTCTTTCCATCTTTTCTTAATTTCTTCTGCATCAGCTAGCTCCTTTCCGTCTTTGTCCCTTATCATGGTCATTTTTGCTTTAAATGTTCCCTTGATTTCCCCAATTTTTTTGAAAAGATCTCTGGTTCTGCCTCTTTTGTTGTTTTCCTCCATTTCTCTGCACTGTTCTTTTAGGTAGTTTTCCTTATCTCTCCTTGCTTTTCTTTGAAATTCTGTGTTCAAATGGTTGTAGTTTTTCCTTTCTCCTTTGACTTTTGCGTTCCTTCTTTCCTCTGCTATTTTAAGAGCCTCATCAGACAACCACTTTGCTTTCTTACTCTTCTTTTCTTTTGGTATGGTTT
Source organism: Bradypodion pumilum (assembly GCA_035047305.1). Taxonomy (NCBI): domain Eukaryota; kingdom Metazoa; phylum Chordata; class Lepidosauria; order Squamata; family Chamaeleonidae; genus Bradypodion; species Bradypodion pumilum. The sequence continues at coordinate 263,451,066 of JAWDJD010000003.1, forward strand.
TCTTTGCTGCTTCCTGCATGATGTCCCTCATCTCCGTCCATAATTCTTCCGGTACTCTGTCTACCGAGTCTAAGCCATTAAATCTATTCATCACCTCCACCGTGTATTCTTTAGGGATGCTGTCTAGGTGAATGTTATTAGGTTTAATGTCTTGAATACAGTTACATTGTTGTAAGAGTTTTCTGACTTTGCCTTTGTTAATGTTTTGTGACCTTAAGAGCGAGGTTGTGTGCCGGATGATTTGGGGCTGTGGTCCGGATTTGGCCTGTGGGCCACAGGTTGAGAGCCCCTGTACTAGAGTATAGTTATATTTATGTTAAAGGTAGAACATGTTCGCTTCTGAAATGCCAAGGACACTTACGGTCAATAATGTATATACAGGTGAAACTCGGAAAGTTAGAATATTGTGCAAATATTCATTCATTTTAAAAGGTGAAACAACTACAGTATATGAGATAGACTCACTGCATGCAAAGCGAGATATGTCATGCCTTAATTTGTTATAATTGAGATGATCATGGCGTACAGCGTACATGAGATTATGTGATGATTATGGGGTACATGAGATTGGGGGGTTGGGGTTTTCATAAACTGTAAGCCATAAGCATCAATATTATAACAAAGTAAGGCTTGAACTATTTCGCTTTGCATGTAATGGGTCTATCTCATATATTTGTTTCACCTTTTAAGTTGCATTACTGAACTGAATGAACATTTGCACGATATTCTAATTTTCCAAGTTTCACCTGTAGTAGTTAGGGGAAAAGAGAAGTGCAGAATTTGCTGGAAAATAGAAAAGACCTCGGGTGTACATACACAACTTTTCCTAGAGAATAATAATTGCACATTTAAACTGGTCTTAAATTTGTGATTCCTAAAGTGTAAGGTTACATCTTCTAATCTCATGTTTCTTTTTTCTCTGGTCTGTTCATTCCTGCTCCATTTTGTTTTGTGCCAAGTTACTAGTGTTTTGTGCCAAGTTATTAGCAAAGGAGGACCCTGGGTATAAAGCAGAGTAATAGTATATTGCCATGAGGAATGGTACCAGGCAAGTCTTCAAGCATACATAGCTGCCACTTCCAGAAGCAGAACTTTAAATCTCTTTACCTATATACAGGTAGTTGTGCTGACATACCATATCTAAAAATATTCAGTAGCATAACTTATTTAATCTTCTCCAGAGATATATCCACATATGCTATTGCCCATTTTGTCAGATGCATCAGATGAAGCAAGCTATAGCTTATCACTGGAAATATGCATCCAGTAAAATATATTGGTACCCCGTACAACGATTTTAATTCATTCCTTGGTGCAAGTCTTTGTACGATTTTTTCGTTGTATGGGACCACTGGTCGTGCATCTGCGTGATGGGGCGGGGGGGGGGGGCTTCTGAACCAAGTTGCCTCAGAGGTCCCAGAGTTTGGGTCAGAGTTGGGGGGAGGTCCGTCCCCTCCAGCTCTGGCCACAACCCGAAGAGTGTGACGCTGTTTGGGGAAGGCGTCTACAGAGCTCCACTTGCCTGGAAACACACACTCTAGGCAAGTGGACCTCCGTAGATGCCTTCCCCGAACAGCGTGGGGCTGCCTTTTCCCTGAAAACATGCTTCTCAAGGAAAAGGCAGCCCTGCGCTGCCTGTTCACAAAGGGGCTTTGGGGTGGTAGGGGAAAGGCCCTACCACGCTGTCCCAAAAGCACCTGGCTGCTGAGATCACGGGTGCGTGCAGCGTTGGTCAAGTCAGCTGGGGGGTGAGATTCTTTTAGCTGGTGCTGCCAGTCAAAGCAGCTAAAGAAATCTTCCCCCCAGCTGCTTTGAACACAAAACCTCCCAGGCACAATGCAACCTGGGAAAAACGTGATGCATCGCACAACAATAGTCATTGAAGAGGCATTTTTTTAAAAAAAAAATTCCAGTCGTACTATTTAATCGTTGTATAAAGCAATCATTGTACAGGGTTTTACTGTATTTTCCCCCAAAGTGATTGCAAATGAATAATTGTTTTCCTATTTGAATTTGTAAAAATGAAAGACATTTATTGCAAAACTGCAATAATGAAATAGTGAGCATTGGGAGTGGTTGATCATCATGTATATCCCTGATTGTTACAAAGATGAGTGTCTGGTATGAAAAATATGATCAAAGGAAGGATTGATTTGGAAGTCTATCTTGTTTATTGATAAACATTGACTATATTGCTTTTGCAGTGAACTAAAGAAGTATGGTGATTGCTGGAAATTATTTATCTTATAGCTTTTCCTCATTTTTATAATGCTATCTGAAGATATGTTCACCACTGTGCCACATAAAGCTGATGATATCATCAATCACAGAAATACAGTAAAACCCTGGTTTACGACAGCCTTGGATTACGCTTGCTGCTGTTTATGATGGCAAGTTCTATGAAAATGACATCCCGGCTTATGATTTTTTTCTATTTACGACCGTAAATTAGACTGCTGCTGCCATTTAAGAGTTTAAAATGGCAGCCCCAGCCATTTGAGATTCTAAAACCGCGTCTGCCCCACCACCACCAGAAATCACGATTTGTCACCTACTGCTGTGGTGGCGGCGGCAATGATGAGAGACTGCGGGGACCATCTCTGCTCCATTCCAATCTTCGTCTGAGGTCTCTCCGTGGTGCTACAGCTGGGAACGCGTGTCTGGGCGCCCAGTGCGTAACCCGGAAATTCCAGAGTGGCGTGCATTCTGGCTGACGCGCCACGGGGACTTCGGATGAAGACTGGAATGGAGCGGATATGGTCCCCACAGTCTTCCACTGCCACCGCCTGGGCTCCCCCGGTGGCTGGTCAAACCACTCAGGAAGAAGCAGCAGCATGCAAAAGGTAGGGAGATTGCTTCGTGGTTCGTTTTTCCTTTTACTGTTTGCTCTGTTTTTTTCCCTCTCCAACCCCCCCACCACCTCCGCACTTAGATTGATCGATTTCCACCTCTGGGGGTTGCCTGGGGGGGGGGAGAGAGGGGGGTGTTCTTAGGGGCTTCCCCTTTCTCTCCCGCACCTCAAGATCTCTCCCTCTTTTCTACCCCAACCACTAATCAGCTGGGGAGTTGGGTTGATTGAGTTGTGGAGGAGCAGGATACCAGCTGGTGGGGGTGATGAAGATATGGGAGAGGATTGTGTCTGGCAATTTTTTGGAATTTTTTTTTAGGGGGTTGTATTTTATTTGATTATTTTTGGTCTGGTTGGGACTGTTTTTTAATTTTCAGTGCATTCCTCTGGGAAAACTTGTTTTGGTTTACAATTTTTCCGGTTTGCAACAAAGGCTGTCGGAACGGACCAAAGTCGTAAACCGGGGTTTTAAATAAAACATTTCTGATTCACCCATCTCTCCTGAACTTTCAGAGACACTGAATGTTTTTCATTTTGCAGAAGCCGTTGGAGGGGCACAGAACTGGAAGGGGTGTGTGTGTGTTAGAGTCTTTAATTTTCCAACCTAATTCCAATGAAGGCCATCCTCATGATGTCATTTTTCCAAAATTAAAAATTCACCCATATCTCATGGTTCCCTGGATTCCCATGGTTAACGTGGTACTACAAGACCTTTGTTGGGGAATGCAAGTGTTTTATTTCTGAGAAAAATAGCTGCAGCTCATGACAGTATCAGCTGTACAGAGCCTAACTTGTAAGTGATCCTTTATTTTATATTGAAATAGCTTCTCAAAGTACAGTGAAATGATCACATCAAAGTCTAACCTAGACTATTTAAATCATATGTAAAGTTGCAGAGAAAGAGAAAGTGAGATAAGTAACATATTGGGGAGAAGTTGGAAATTTTCCTCCTTTTTTCCTTCATATACGGTAATTTGATTTGCAGAGCTCCCTCAGGAGAAGAGCAACTGAGGAGAAGTTATTGTTAAGTAGGAAGACTCCATTCCAATGTACTTATGTGTCTCTCAACTTATTTCATGTTGAATTTATAGTGACCTTATTTATGAGAGACTGGTTTATTCCCAGCATGTCTAGTTTGGTCCTTATTTTTAACAACTACAGTAGCTTATATTTTTCAAATAAGACAAATTATGGAGGTTTAAAATAACACTTAAAATGCATGATTAATAAAGAAGCTTTTGGCCTCAGCATTAGTAGAGCTCCAAAATAGTTACTGTACTGTATTTAGATATAACGACCAGGTCAGCCTAAGCCTAAGTCATTGTTCTATGCATTTCTAGACAGAGAGGTAGAGAGTAGGCATTATTGCCACTTTGCTTAATTAGTGAATGGATATCAGATGCTATGAATTGTATGATAAAGGTTGATCATGCTAGTTAATTGGTAAGTTGGCTTCTTCATTTTTGCAGATATACTGGAAGTTTTTGCAGATCTCACTTTTTGGGAGGTAGGAGTACAAGAGAATTATGCTGGGAAAGATTGAAGGCAAAAGGAGAAGGGGTGGCAGAGGATGAGGTGGATGGATGGAATTGTTGATGTGATGGGTGTAGATCTTGCCATTCTGTGGAGGATGACAGAGGATCCTGGCATGCAGTGGTCCATGGGGTCGCAAAGGGTGGTATCTGAGTGTGCGACTGAAGAACAGCAAAAACATCCAACTCCTGTGAGAAAGACTGGATGATGTTAGAGAAGACAGAGGTGTTTGGAAATTTCAATTGTTAGCCATGATAATTAACTCAAAAGTATTTTAGGAACAGTGCCTTTTATAGGTTGGTGATGTAAACCAACAAATGCTTTGTCCCTTTTTGCCTGTAGATGACTGCTTACTATGGGTGAATAACATGTTTTATGGCTACTGTAGTGTTGGATAGAGTGATGGAGACAGTTTAGGAGGCCTGGGTTCAAATCCCTGCTCATTCATTGAAACTCACTTGGAGGAGAGGTGGAACTGGTAAAACAACAAATATCTCACTTGACTTGAAAGCCCTATTAAGGTTGCTATAAGTCAGTCCCAACTAGATGGCACATAACAACATATTTAAATTTAAGAACATTTAGTTATTTTAATTTCTGTCTTGGCTTTCTCTTAGTAGAGGAACCCAGTATTTTTCTATCAAATATTATTGGGATTGCAGCCATGCATTTTTCAAACCAGCTTTGGAAACACTTGAAACATTAGTCATGTACATTTTCCCCTCTGTTTCTTCTGAATAAGTAGATTAATACTCTTATAATACAGAGTGAAATTTATAGTGTAAGAAGTGCAATGTTAATTTAGAAGTGAAAGTATTATTATTTTGAATTATATCACAGCTTCCTTACTGCTTTGTAGGGGCGAGAGCTTATTATGATGGAGGCTGGGTAGTGGAAGAGGGGTTACAATTTTAATGTTAGATATAATGCTGTTAGCTGTAGTGTAGGGGCTGCTTGAAAGCTGGAGGCCATGCATGCCATCCCCAAACATTAGAAATCTGGTCTCCACTATACCAATGCCTCTTTAAGGTAGAGAACACTCTTTCATCCTCTTGCTTGTTTTAGAGCCAGGAAAGGCCTTTGCTCAGAAGTTGAAGTTATCATGGTGCTGAGGAGGCCATATATGGCCTCTGGGCATCCCTTTGCTCAGCCCTGAACTACACAATTGATTCAAATGTTGATGATACTTTAATATGCTCCTGTAGCTGACGTTGAAAATTGATTTGGGCAAGGGAATGGGGATTGCTCACTATCCTGCAAAATTAAGTCTTTGCTGTTCATCCTCCTTCATCTTGCTTTCCCTGTTTTGTTAAGGAAATAGAAGTATAAATATCCTGTTAGCATTGCAACTATTTCCACCTCCTTTATGAATCTAAGGATGTGTATGAAGATGTGTTTGGAAATGCACTAATTATCTGTGATTACTTCTATTTGGTGAACTTCTCTAGTTATGATATGCTGTACCTTTATGATGTGTTCCTTGCCAGGAAATATATTCAGAAAGGATAAGTATGGATCCAGAAAGCTTTCAAAATCCGTAAAGCAAACTGAATGGCTTATTAATGAGTTTTATGGTGATTTTCAAAATCAAAAATGAATTTTTGATCATATTGAATGATAAAGTAATCGTAAATTGTTTCTCAGAGGATAAAGGAAATTAATCCTTGGATCCACCTAAGTTTTTTTACCCCTTTGTAGGACTTTGCCAAAATATTTAATTGATGAATATTAATACTTGCCATAAATTTTCATAAGATACATTTATCTCTAGATCATTGTATACTTTTTGGTAGAAAGGTAGGGTGATAAATAGGTTCCTTTAAAAAAAAATGCAGTCTCTGGATTTTGTTAATTTTCTAGTCTTAATAGTTTAATTGAAAGAAAGCCCCTTTTTAGGAAATCATGATTTGTTAAAAAGAGCTGGGTTATACCTAATTTGATTACTAATATTGCAAAAAATAAACTCAATCTACCTTTTACTCTTTGAGTCTGAACATTGCAGAATTGGGGTAGGGTTTGGAGAACAGAAAGCAAATATTTCCAAGAGCCACTAACTAATCCTTGCTAGATTAGGCTTGCTTAAAGTGAGATTCTAAATGGATATTATAATTTATTATAATGAAGTTGAGGTGTCTGTTATCACTTTAGATCATGTAGATTTTGTTCTTTTCCTCTGATTTTATAAGCAAAGTTCTATAGTCTTTTAGTATCCTTCCTGTTTTCCCATGTTGAACCACATGGCCATTGTTTGATTGGGAGCAGACACATTCATTAACATGGCTATACACATATCAGAAAATGTGTGGGTCATATTTAGATCTGACAGTTGCACCCAAATTAAGAGAATCATCAGATGGCTAAAATGAAAAGTTGTCCTCTATTTTATGCAATCCTTTTTGAGTTATAGTTGATCTCTTATGTTCTCATGATAAATGCAGTTGCACCTTCCATATTACAAATGAAACTCGGAAAATTAGAATACTGTATCGTGCAAATGTTCATTCAGTTCAGAAATGCAACTTAAAAGGTGAAACAAATATATGGGATAGACTCAGTCTTACATGCAAAGCGAGATAGTTCAAGCCTTACTTTGTTATAATATTGATGCTTTGGTTTACAGCTTATGAAAACCCCATCCCCCAATCTAATGTACCCCATAATCATCACATAATCTCATGTACAGTATGCTGTACGCCATGATCATCACAATTATAATGAATTAAGGCATGACATATCTCTCTTTGCATGTAGTGAGTCTCATATATTTGTTTCACCTTTTAAGTGAAATGAATGAACATTTGCACGATATTCTAATTTTCCAAGTTTCACCTGTACAGCAAATAAGACAAAAAGTGAGGGTTATGCAAAGTTTTGTACAGAATTTTGTATAAGGCCCACCTGTTTTTTTCTTTTTGCTAATGACACTTGATTGCTGTTTACATAGAACTTTCTGTTTTTCTGAAACTAGATACTTGAAAAAAATGTGCATATTTGATTTAACATTATTGCAAACATTTTCCTTAATTTGAATGCTCAGATATTTATCCAAATATAATTGCAATGGGTTTTCCTGCAGAACGACTTGAAGGAGTGTACAGAAACAACATTGATGACGTTGTAAGGTAAGCAACTATATATGATTCTCCATTTTTAATCTATCTCAATCTTAATCTGTGTTGGTGACCTCAGGTATAAAAAAGGAATGGATAAGTTTTGAGATTGGATTCTGTTCTGCAGGTATTCCGCACTGGTATTGTAAGAATTCTTGGTTTTTTATTTGGTATTAACTATATATGAAATTTCTTAGGTTAACAAAAATGCAAAGAATCACTTTCTGTGAGGTATATTCTTGTTTACAGGATGTCTCATTCAAATTGTTATACAGTAAAACCCCATTTTACAGAAGCCTCGTTTTACAGAAACCCTGTTTTACAGATTTTTTTTTTTTTTTGCTGAAAACATGTCCCGTTTAACAGAAAAAAACCATTTTATAGAATGTAATTTCCCAGAGTACATTGCCCTGGTGGGCTATAAAAAACCACCTGCAGCCATTCTGTTCCCTGTGGGTGGCAGAGTGGTCTGGAGAGGAGTTAGAGTGTTTTATTTTTATTATTTGGGGGTTGGGTTGGGAAGGTTTTTTAATGCGTTCTTATGGGAATGCCTTGTTTTACTGAAAAAACAGAGTTAAGAAAAAAGCTATGGGATGGACTTTTCCCGTAAAACAGGGTTTTACTGTACTTTTTTTTACACATTTGTGTAAAACAAAATAATGCTTGAATGTCTATACCAACTATTCCCCCACTATCTCTAAAACAAAACCAAGTTTTAAGATGACTACTCGAGGAGCCGTCTACTGGGTAGACTGTACAGCCAGTGACTCAACGCCGAGTTTTGAGCGGTGGTAAATAACCTGACTCCCTAAAGGGGCAAATGGCTATGGGCAGATGAGCCCCCTTAGGTGGGGTGATGGTCCCCTCAGTTGAGGAAATGCCACTGGAAACCTTCATATTGGAGCCAGTGACAAAATGAGGGGAGGAGGAACTCTGATTCCCAATGATCATGAAGGCAGAAGAGGCCATGCCAGATGGACTGGCTATGAAGGTGCACCTTGTTAATATCCTCAAGGCTGCAGCAGTCCATTGCAGCCCTGGTGTTAAATCCTGCATGTCTCATTTCATATGTGCTGCAGGAGATGGCTCCGTGTATGTGGGTCACTTCATGGCAAGCTGGGATCCACCTTTAATTCACGCCAATGGCATTTTCCCTGTTTCAGGGGGGAAAATGTACTGATATTCTTGGATACGAGTTGCTGCCGCTGCCGACAATTCGAGGAACATTAGTAGTCATCGTCATGATTTTTAAAAATAAAATTATAGTTAAACCTAACATTACATTGATTTTTCAGTGTACCTTTCCAGTTAAAGGTCAGACCTACTGCAGTCAAGCCTATGTCCTACTCTTTAGTGATTGTAAAATTCATATCGTGTCACTAAATGGGCATATTGTAATGTGGAAATTCTGTGGTGGGTCTGATTGCATCATACAATATTCTTTTCTCTTGTTTTATCAGTCTTTTTAAAGATTTTTGTGAAGTTTGGGTATTAGGAGTAACAGTAGCCAAAACCTCAATAACTTTACATACATTAAAATACAGTGGTACCTCGCATAACGGACGCTTCGTATAACGGGGGGGAAATCGCATAACAAAGCTTTCGTTAGGCAATGGCGATACCCCGCATAGGAGTATACCCAGTCAGTGGGAGCCCCGGATAATGAACATTTCTTGTTCGTTATCCGGGGTATCTCACATTAGCTTCACATAACGAAAAACCGCATAGTGAAGAATTCTGTGTAATGGAGGTTTTTTTTGTTATGTGGGATTCTACTGTACCCTATTTGCTGGCATATAAAAACTCACTTCCCCCTTAAAATAAACTGGAAAAATTGAGTGTGGCCTATGGTGGGCTACTTTGTTAATATCAGTGTGCATCTTATATGCCGGCAAATAAGTTATTACAGGTTTTAATGCTGTATAGAATGCTAAGTGTTTTGAACCTAACATTTTCAGTGCTGGAAATTAAGAAAGTAAAAAACAGCAGCCTAGTAGCATGCATTTCTGAAATGTTTGTTTAAATATTCTTTCAAGCGCCACTCCACTCGTACTTTCTTAACTCTGAACAGGATGAGCTTTAGCTTTCGTTTTTTTAACAGTTAGAATTGTTACAATGTATATCTTTGCATCATTGTATAAAATTGCTTTCTTAAACTTGCTTCTCCATCCATATGTCAAATGGCTTTGTTAAACTTTCATCTTCCTTATCTTTGTGGTGCAATGAATAGCATAATAGTTTTACATTTGTCATACCCAGAAAGAGATTGGGCTATTGGGTGTCTTTTATCTAGGCCAGGTTAATGTGTTCCTTCAGCAGAAGGAAAATACAGTTTTTCTCATCAGGTACTTGTTAGCGTTGTTGTAAATGATATTCAGTATCTTTATAAACCTACCCTACACATACAGGTACACCCAAATTAGTTACAAGATACATTGTCAAACAGCATGCCTCATTAGTAAGCCTAAAAACATATTTCTGATTTCTGGATTTGAAGCAACTGTGTTTACTTTAAATTTGAAAATTAAATGTTACAGTGGCTAACTACTCTATTGAGGCATAAGTGTGTGGATTTAGCTTTAGAATGTACTTCATACAGGAAAGTACACTGGTTTAATATGTATAGATTTATGTAGCACTTATTTGTAGTAACTGTTTATGGAAATATATTTTGCTGTTTTAGTCACATCTGTATAGTACAAATCTTTCCAATAAAAGCTACGAGAGTTAGATAAATAATTGGGTTAGAGAGTTTATCATCAGAGTTGAAGGAAAATGTTTCTACAGAAGATTCCATTTGACTCCTGGAGTATTTAAAGAATGGATAAATAAGGTAATAATTTAGTGTCAGAGATTACTCTGGGTCAAAATGATTTTTTGGGGATGCTCGAATGAGGCTCCTTTCATGTCCCCAAGTGCAGCTGTCAGGTATTGAAACACGACCTTCCAGTCTCCAGCTGGAGGGATATAGTTGATAAATTAGAAGATAAGGGCTAAAGATTGAGAATGTTAACGTGTTAGTTCTTGGCTAATGTCAGCTGGCCTACTGGGAAAGTTAATCAGTGTAACCATCATTCAAGTCTGCTCCAACTACAGATGCTGAAGAAGAAGAAAAAAGCTTTTACACTAATGTCCAGGGGGAAATTGTTCACACATCCAAATAGTACCGTTTATACCCAAGTATAAGCCAACCTGAATATAAGCTGAGGTACCTAATTTTGACCTGAAAACCCAGGAAACTAAATTGACCCAAGTATAAGCTGAAGGTGGGAAATGCAGCAGCTGCTAGTGAGTTTCAATAATCAAAATACATAAAAATTGGTAAAAATTAATTAAATTCAATCTGGCACGGTCTTGGGACCCTAATGGTTGTTGACCCTAGTATAAGCCATGTCCTCTTTGGGGTTCATTTTTGGGGCCACAAAATTCAGCTTATACTCGAGTATATACGGTATGTGCTAATAATTCAAAAGTAGGATATAAAGGAGAACCAAGCATTGTTGGAAAATCTGGCCGAGGAGTTTGAAGCAAAAGAGCAACTCATAAAATTCTGCGAAGCCTGCAGCCTCTTGTAAATACATTTTTAGATAACTGAACAAACCACTGATTACATTAATATGGTAAATACAAAAACCATATAGAAAAGATGAAGAAGCTACTGCCTAAATGTCAAAGCAAGACCAAGATGGGACTGTAATATAGACCATAACCTGATTATATAAAAAAATAGAATAAAGCTGAAGAACATTAAAATGCAGAAGAACATCATAGTGCCAAAACATAATTTAAAATAAAAACTCTAATGGATTCAAAGTGTATTTAAAGAACAGATTTGCAACTAAATTACTGTAATCCAAGAATCAAAACTGTGAAATGAAAACCGATGTTGATTCCAGGATTGTTTCTTGAAAGCAAAGAAAAGCCTCAGTGGATGACTGATTCAACTCTTAAAATTATTACTGATAGAAAAGAAGCAAAAGTAAGTATGACAAATAGGGCTTGAATCCTAAATACAACTTTTCAGCAACTGTCATGCTGGGACAATTGTTATAGTAATCAATGCACAGAAAGAGAGATTACAGAGGAGGAAAAGAAAAGCTCTTCTGATAAGGTCAAAAGAAATCAAAGGAAAATTTAAATCCGGCTTAAAATGATGGTAATATGTGTCATCAAGTTGACTCTGACCTGTGATGGCCCTTTCCAGGGATGCTAATAAATCAACAAAAGAGTATATTATCTGATTCCTTTCAAGAGGAATCCTATGATGAAGAAAGTGAAATAAAAGCTGCTCTTAAATTACTTAGAAGGAATAAATCACCAAAAATAGACAAAATACTGATAAAATTATTTCAAGCTACAGAAACTGAATCTACCAAAATCCTAACAGTAGTGGAAAACAAAACAAAAAATTGTATACAGACTGGAAACATTCAGTATGTATGCCATTCAGAAAGAAAAATCTTTAGTAATTATAGAATCATTATATTAATTTGCCATGCATGCTAAATGATGCTCAAGGTTTGCTACAGAGACATTTGTCAATATGTCAAGTGAGACATGGCAGGTGTTTATTCATAAAATAAAGAGATACTAGAGATCAAACATATATTGACCACTAGAGAAAATGAAGGAAATTCAGAAGGTAATTAGTCTGTACTGTACATATTACAGCAAAAAAATTTTTGACCAAATAGATTGTGGAGATTTCTGCCTCAATCTAAAAGAAGGAGTGTGTCACAGCATTTGATTTGATACTTTATTCTGGAAAATAATATATTGTTAGGTATATTGTTAGAACATGGAATATGGAATAGCAAAGTGGATTCCCATAGGCAAAAATCTCCAAGAATGCATTTTATCTCCCTATCTGTTGAAACTAAATAGAATACAGTAGAACCCCAGATAACAACAAAATTTGGTTTCACAAGTCGTGTTGTTAACCGGATTTTGTAGTTATCCTATCCTTATGGGAGATGCCCCGGATAACAACAAAAAAGTGTCAAAAAGTGTCGTTAACCGGTGCATCGATACCAACGACAATTTTTGATACTTTTTTGTCATGCGGGGTACCATGTGGTGCATAATGAATGAGTCGTTATGCGATTTTGTCATTCTCCGAATGGATCGTTATCCGAGGTATTACTGTATATACAAAAGTGGTCAGATCCAGGTGAAGGAGGAAGTGAAAATTAGTGAAAGAAATGGTAGTGTAAGATAAGGAGATGATGTCATATTATTAGCAGAAAAAGACCAATGTCAGCAGATGAAGGCTAAAAAATGCAAGATAAAGTTTGCAGTTGAAGATTAAGACTATAAGACTATAACAAGTTTTTTTTACAGAATAGTTACATAAATTCATGATTGACAATGAAGAAATTGAAATTGATGAAGAATTTATGTATCTTGGCTCAGTTACCAATCCAAAAGGAAACTTCAGTAAGATATCAGATGTTCAGAAGGACACATGCAGATTCTGGGAAAGATCCTCAGGATAGCTCTCAAAAGATCAAGCCAGGGTTGCAGTATGGTACAGTAGAACTCTGTATAACGAATGCCTCTTACAGCGATTAAATCGTACAATGACGAGGATTTGAAAAAACATTGTGCCCTGTATAACAACTAAAATTATACGATGCAATACATCTCTATGGGAAAAATCGTACAATGATTTTTTGTTGTGCAATTTTCTCCATAGAGATGATCGTTGTACAATGCATCCCATAGGGATAATTGCTATACGAAGCATGCATCGTATAGCGATTAAATCACACAACGACTAGCCCTGTGGAACGAATTAAAGTCATTATACGGGTTTTTACTGTATTCTTAAATATGGACGCTATACGATTCATAAAGCTGATGGAAGAAAATCAATTCATTTGCCATGTTGTGGAAGAGTGCTTTGGAGATATACCATTGACCACCAGAAAGATGAATAGCTCCTACATCAGATGAAGAGTTGAGTGGTCTAGCAAAATTGACTAAATTGAAGTTGTACTTTGGTCATACTGAGGTAAGATAAGATTTGATGGCAGAGACAGCAATGATGGGAAAAACAAGAACGCAGAAAAATAAAATGGTTGAACATGAAATAGATCAGGGATTCTCAACCTGCGGCCCACGGACTGGATGTGGCCCGTGGCGCCATTTCATGCCCCCCCCCCGCCTCCACCACACCAGGAAGTGCCATGTGGTGGAGGAAGGGCAAAATGGCTGTCTGCCTCCGAAGCTGTCTGAGGGAGCGTGACCCGGTCCCCAGCTTAAAAAGGTTGAGAACTCCTGAAATAGATTGATGTGATAATTCCACTTTGAGTTTGCAAGACCTGATTATGGTATGTCTAGGTGGCTTGGAGACTGAGTTATGCTCCCCAAATCATGCACTGAATTTCCCCCAAACCAGTTGGTTGCACAGTACTGTAGTTCTGCAGAGGCTAAGGCATAGGGGTCTGGTGGAACTGCATTTTTTTTCAATGAGAACACTTTTTGGTACACTAAGGATCTATAATGGAAATCGGGCATCCTGCCATTATAAAAATAATGTTAGTTGATTTGCCTATCACTCTGCAATACATAGAATGATAAGAGTCTGTAATAATAGCCTCTTTGTTGCATTAGGGGAGTGTTCCCCAACCTAGGTGTTCTTGGATTTCAATTCCCAGAAACCCAAAATCAGCACACTTCAGTTCCCAGAAGCCCAAATCTGCACACTTATTGACCAGAATGTCTGGGAATTGAAGTCCAAGAATATCTGAGGCCCCAAGGCTGGGAAACAATTGTACAACCAAGGTGAATCCTTTGTTGGAAAGATTAAAAACACTGATGCATAGAGGAAGGAGGGCTTTCTCCCCCTCTGACTCGTTGAGAGGAAGAGGCTGTGATATTCACTTCCCTCGTGAAGTACAGCAATGATAAATATGTACAAATGAAATAAATACTAAAATTTAGAGATTCATATCAAAGTCTAGGATGTAATGTTAGATAGATGCCTGATTGAATAATTGTTGTTCAGTCGCACAGTCGAGTCCAAATAATAGTTTCAAACAATGATATCAAATATGTTTATGTGTTTTCTTTAAGGTTTTTGGATTCAAAACATAAAAACCATTACAAGATATACAATCTGTAAGTATGCTTCTCTTAAATCTCTATATATCTCTTATGTATTATTACACACACTTGCCTTAGAGGTGATTTGTTGATCAAACTTCTTTTTGTATTAAAGTATACTTGAAGAAATCTGGTGAATTGAATAGAAATACTTTGAATTAAGCAACTCAGATTATTTGGGTGATATTTTGTAGATTAATGTTACACTGCCTTAAATGGCATGTCAGAAATCTCAATTTGACACACTAACTCTATGATAACCACATAATAAAAGGAAATTATTCAAATTATTTATGCTGATTTGATATGAAGCAGTTATGCATTGCTTTATTATACTTTTTTAAAATGGGAATTAATAGTATTAATGGAAAATATTCAATTTTATGACAGTTTATGTGTCAGATTCATTCTATTATTTAGGATGGAATGAGCTCCCGTCTTTGTCCCAGCGCCTGCCAACCTAGCAGTTCAAAAGCAAGTAATTGCAAGTAGATAAATAGGAACCACTTCGGTGGGAAGGTAACAGCATTCCGTGCGCTCCGGTGTCTAGTCATGCCTGCCACATGACCACGGAAACGTCTGCAGAAGCAGACAGCGCTGGCTCTTCAGCTTTGAAACAAAGGAGCACTGAACCCTAGAGTCGGATAAGACTGCCTTTCGAGCAAGGGAAACCTTTACCTTTTACGTGTCAACCATTTGAAGATAAACTTCATGATTTTCAGTGATTTATAAAAACATAGATGTTAGAAAGGGATCAAGTGCTCAGTTCGAAAAAAAATGCTCAATTCGAACAATCTAAAATTATGTATATTTTAACAAAGCTGAAGACATAATTGTGAATACATATTCTTATTCATACTTTTCTTAATTATTGTGTTGAAGAAACCTATGTTGTATACTAACATTCCAAGTTTTAAATCCAGAATAGTTGAGAATTTGAAATATTAACAAGATTCCTCAAGTGTACTAATGTATTTTACCAGTCAGACAATACTGGGGTAAACTATATATTCTTTCTTTCATGGAAAAGAAAGGAAACTTTGCAGAGATCCCCTACTTGACTTTTTCTTGGGGTTAACACATTGTTTACTTTAAAAAAAAACATTACAGTATCTTGAATTGGAACCCAGTAAAGTTTTTTTAAAGCTTAGGTGCTTCTGACATTGCATCTGACACTAATTGGTCTGCCATGCTCTCAAATTTCTTTTGTTTCTGAACAGTATTAGAGACTAGTCCCATATATAACTTATTACTGTAAAGTAGGCCAGTATCTTGATGTTTAGCTACACAGTATAGTGAAAATGTCATAGGTGGCAGCAGATTGCCACTAATTAAAAAGTCCTTGTCTAAATTTTGAGTTGTAATGCCATTTTGTCCCATTTTACACAACGCAAAATAGAGATAATGACTCTTTAATGGCAATCTATTGGTGACATCATTCCTTCTGTTGTATTTTGACCAGTGTGTGTGTGTGTGTGTGTGTGTGTGTGTGTGTGTGTGTGTGTGTGTGTGTGTGTGTGTGTGTGTGTGTGTGTGTGTGTGTGTGTGTGTGTGTGTGTGTGTGTGAGAGAGAGAGAGAGAGAGAGAGAGAGAGAGATCCTTTTCAGAGTTTTCTAAGTAGAGCACACAAAAGGTTTACCATTCTCTTTTGGTTGCATCTTAGGACTGTGTAGTTTGCCCAAGGCTAGACAAACTGGTTCTTCTCCCTAGAGACATAGTAGGGAATCAAACTCCCAACCTGTGGTTCCACAGCCATATACCTAAACCATTGAGTTATCCTGCAAGCTATGCATAGTATATACATTAACATATAAAGTCCTATATTTAGGATAACATATATACCGTACTGTACATATTTTTCAATCAGTACACAATCCGAATTTCAAATAAGAAACTGTTCTTGTTGTTGTTCAGTCGCACAGTCGATTCCGAAGCTTTGCGACCCCATGGAGCATTGTTCTTCAGGCACCTCTGTCCTCCACCATTCTCCTCAACACGCACAGCTCTGTACCCACTGCATCCACAATACCATTCAGCCATCTCATTTTTGGACGCCCCCTTCTTCTTTTGCCCTCCACCATTCAGGCTTTCTCAAGTGGATTCTCATTTGATGTCCAAAGTACTTTAGCTTCATCTTTACTATTTGTCCTTCTAAGGAGCAGTCAGTGTTGATTTCTTCTAATATTGACCTATTTGTTCTCCTTGCTGTCCAGGGGACTCTAAAAACTCTCCTCCAACACCACATCTCAAAGGCGTCAATTCTTTTGCGCTCAGCTTTCCTAATGATCCAGCTCTCACAACCATACATTACCACCGGGAATACCATTGCTTTGACTATACGAATTTTTGTTTGCAAGGTGATGTCTCTGCTTTTAACTATGTTGTCTTCCAAGTAAAGCTAAGCAAGCTCCAAAAAATCTTCAAAGTCCGAAGATGTTGCAAATTTTATCTAAGCCTGGATGGCTGAATAAATTTTCAGCTCCCATCTGAGTCCAGTAAACTCGCTTCCGTCCGATAAAATTTCAAGGTGTCAGCCCGTTCCCGGCCTCATTCTTCTTAGATGTCCATTTGGTTCTTTGAAGATCAAAGGCTCTCGCTGAATCCCTTGGCAAGCTTTTTAACTGGCCAAAATTCGTCCCTTTTATGTAAAAATTTGGCTCACTCTGCACCTAAGGAATGTTGGAGTGTCCTTGACTTAGATCAAGAGATAAGATAACTGTTATCTCTAAGATCTTTCAAGGTTGTGTTACCAGGATCCAAGCCTGTATCCTGGCAAGGTGCCAATGCTTCCGCCCCTCTTCTCTCTGGGTGACTAACCTCTGCAGTTCAAAGTCTGTGAACTTGCCCTGAGGCATATGGGTAGGCTTTCCTTAATCAGGAAACCTCTAGGGGCGCTCTTCCTGGTGATGTAATGCTCTCACAGGGAAATACCCCCGCCTTGCTGAATGAGAAAAGGTTTCGCTTCTCCGCACAGCAAGCCACTGCGATCGAATTGATCGGGGTAAGGTTTTCCAAATTCATTACAGTGGAGACTATGACTCTAGCTTATAAATTGGCACATCTGGATCCTCCCATGTCTCCAAGTGCCCACTCTACTCAAGCCGTATCGACATCTGTCACTTTTACCGAGGCGTCACCCTTCTTGAAATCTGTCAGGTAGTGATGTGGGCTCAGCCCTCCACTTTCATGAGGCATTACTGGTTGGATGTAAGGGAATCCCACCATGTGACTTTCGGCCGAAGTGTCCTGAATGCGGTTCTCCATTGATGCCCTCCGTCCTGGTAAAATAGCTTGGGAATCACCCATAAGTATGGATGCTCATGGATCACGAAGGAGAAGGGTAGGTTACCTACCGTAAACATAGTTCTCCGAGTGGTCCTATGAGCATTCATACGTCCTGCCCTACCTCCCCTCTTTCATTGTAGATACCGCCCATTCAGCGGCTATGCAAATGGAACTGAGGGGCGGGGCCCCAACGCTAGACATGCAGGGATGGTACTTTCTTTCAAAAGCTAAGCTTGGAAGAGCCGATCACCACGCAGGAGCGGACAGGAAACCCATTAGTATGAATTCTCACAGGACCACTCAGAAAACTATGTTTACGGTAGGTAACCTACCCTTACTAAAAGAATTAAATATTTCCACTGTGAAACTGAACAGTAGACATTTCTTCACAATTTTAGCAGATTTAAGAAAGCAATTGATCCCTATTACAGTCACTTCTCTCCTTTTCTATCAGACCTTTTTCACCCCTTGGGTTGGATTCAAGTAAATTACTTATTACCTCACATTTTCTGATTTGTTCTAGTCTTACAGCACATGGCTTCTAAGATTGGATGTTTCTTATGCAAAGTTCACAGAGGAAGAGGAAGTCTATTATTTCACATGGGAAGTGTGTACATTGTCTGTTACACATCCCTATTAAAAACGTTCTAAGTCTGCAATGAGTAGAAGACTAAATATAATTAAAGGATGAATGGTCCAAAAGCAAAGGCAGAGGATACCTTTATTAGAATACTATTATTTTTTGCCAGCCTTTGAACTATAATAGTCTTCATCAAGCTGTGGATCAGTATATTCCGGATAGTGCAGAAAAAAGCCTTACAAAAGTTCCAAAAGTATTGTCAGATGTCTGTACCGTGTCTCTTTCTTAAAAGAGTTTCAAAATGCAGGCTGAATACATAAATCAAAGGTATGAGTGTCAGATTCCATCTCTGGTGGTATATGCTTGGATTCTCTCTCCCTTAATTCTTAACAAAAGGCTGCCAGGTATTTAGCATTTTCCCTCCTTTGTCTATTTCTTTTGAAACTCAAGGTTTCTATTTGGCCAGGGAAATTGATTACACAGAAATGTAGCCAAGCACCCCTCCCCATCAGAGAACTGAGAATAAAATTTAGTCTACCCATAGTGAAACCAGTTGAAGTCAAATTAATAGTATTACCTAGTGATTAGAAGCAGATGCTTTCTTCAGTTTGGAGTGCTGCTTACCTAATGTTCCTGTTGTCTTCCAGAGGATTTTCTCTCCCAACTAAAGTAGCTCTGCATGGGTACCTCCTATTTGTTGTGTTGGCATTCTGCCATCACAATGAGAACACAGGAACATTGAATTTACTGCTCACCATTCAGCAGGAAACATTCTTACTTCAGTATTTTTCTGCCTCTTTTTTCTTATTTTTTGGTGTGTGTGTATATGTTTGCGCACAAGTCCATAGGTTCATTGTTTTTCAGAGTAAGAGCTGGCAATTCTTGGATGAGTGAGATTAATGAAATAGAATACAGCAAAGGATACTAATCTAATTGCATTTTAAAAGGATGACAGAATTAGCTAGATATATATGAGATACCCCCAACCACCTCTTTTAAAGAAGTATTTCTTAATGTACTTGTATTTCATCAACTTATATGGTGTGCTTGCAAGTGACTTTGGAATGATAGCTGGGTGTATTTTTTTAAAAAAGAATAATTATTTGTTAGATATTTTAATTATATCAGAATTTTTAACATGGCTCTTATGGTCTCTGAATCACATATTGGTACTTCTGTATCTGCACAAAATGGTCTGGGGAACATTTTGGAGCTTTATTCCTCTTTTATCTCATATATTGTTTCGCCCAATGGTCATTCACTAGGTTGCCTTCTAACCAGCTCTAGTGCAGCTTCTTGGAAATGTTTGGAGCTTCCTTGTAAAGTATAACTTAATTGTATATAGCTTTGTGTCCAATTCCTACCTTTCTGTTTATATAGTTGATGTTTTCTTCAAGAAAAACAAAAAAGTAGTTAGCTATCATTTAAATTCTTTGGTTTTATGGCCCTGAGAGCCCACTTAAAAAAATTTGTGATTTGTGGAGGCAAGATACTGATTTATGACAGACATAATAAGTGTATTTGCTGTTTGGGAGAAACTCATCAGACCCAAAATTGTAAGGTCTGTCAGGATTTTACAAAAGTGGCACTTAGAAATAGACAATCTTGCCTCAAGATTTTTTTTTCAGGGAGCAGTCGTCAAGGCTATGAATTTAATCTTGCAGAAACAGGTCTTGACTTTGATTCCATTAATTTTCAAAACACCATGGAAAAATATAATAATGGAATTAGCTTGTTCAGAAGAGCAAGGCATCTCACAGTAACCAGATAAGCAGACAAAAAACAACTCTGAAGCAACTGGAGTTGGTCCCCTCCAAATCTAAAAAAAAAACCTAAAGAAAAATACAAGTACTGGTAAATGTTAACATCTCTTTTGGCGTCAAAGGATGAACTATCACAGGTGCTTATATTTACTTGTCTTTTTTCTAGTCATTCAAGTCAGGAAAGACAGAGGTAATAAAGAAGTGCACCTGTAGCTTCACTGACTCATAGAGCACAGTTGAATTCACATGAATTTGTGTGTGGCTGATAATTTTCTCCTACAAAAAGTAGAGGGAAGAAACTAGAGGTGTAGGTTTCCTTGATTCGATTCTAGCCAATAGAGATGACTTGGTAGAAAAATTGACAGCAAGAAGAGCTCTGGGGGAAAGTGAGCATGTTCTACTTGAGTTCTTGATCTCAAAGGAAACAAAAGTGGAATGTAGCTACACATACATGCACTTCAGCAAAGCAAACTTCAGTAAACTCAGAACAATAACAGGTAAAATTGCATGGCAGGAGATCCTTTCAGTAAAAGGAATCCAAGATGGATGAAAGTTTCTTAAAAAAAGGAAACTGTAAAGACAGAACTCCAGACTACCAAAGAAAAGAAAGGTGGAAGACAGGAAAAAAAAGGCCAATGTGTTTCTACAAAAAGCTTAGAGGAGCTAAAAACAAAAAAGGACACATATAGGAAGTGGAAGAAAGGCCAGGCTACAAAGGAAGAGTACAGACAAGTACAGTGGAAACTCGTATAAAGAACACCCCCTATAGTGACTAAATCGCATAACTAATAGGTTTTAAAAGAAAATGATACCCCGCATAAAAAAATTTCATATGGAAAAAATCGTACAACAGTTTTTCAATGGGAAAAACCGCTTAGCGAAAAAAATGTTGTTTTTCCATAGGAAAAAAAATGTACAGTGACAAAATTGCATAGCGACCAGACCAGTGGAACGAATTAAAATCGTTATATGGGGTTTTACTGTAGTGAAGAATTGCATGGATAGGAAGGCAAAAGCTGAGAATGAGTTGAAGTTGGCAAGATATGGCAGAAGCAACAAAAATGCATTCTTCCGGTAGGTATGAAGCAAAAGACAGAAAAAAGAAACAGTTACTCAATGGGGATGGGGAAATGATAACAGAAGGCAAAGAACAGGCAGAAGTGCTGAATTCCTGCTTCAGCTCATTCTTTCCCCACCGCCCAAAGGTAGCATATGCCGGTAACCCTTCAGGCAAGTGTGACATTCAAGGGAAAGAGGCAGAATTTCAGCCTGAGATCAATAAAAAAAAAGCCAAGGAATACTTCATTACCTTGAATGAGTTCAAATCCCCAAGACCAGATGAATTGCATCCAAGAATATTGAAGGAACCGGCTGAGTTGTTCTCAGAACCACTGTCTATCATTTTCTTGAAATCGTGGAGGATGGGTGAAGTGCCCAACGATTGGAGAAGGGCTGATGTCTTTCTTCAAAAGCAAGCTATTGTCTTGCAACAAGAGGAAAATTCTGGAACAGATTATAAAACAGTCAGTTTGCAAGCAACTTAAAAACAATGCAGTAATAACTAGAAGTCAACATGGATTTGTCAAAAACAAATCCTGCCAGATTAATCTGATTTCAGTTTTTATTTGGGTAACTTCCATGTTGGACAGTGGGAATGCTGTTGATGTAATATATTTTGACTTCAGCAAAGCCTTTGACAAAGTGCTCCATGATATTCTGATTAGCGATCTTACTGGATGTGGCCTGGATAAGTGATATGTAGAAATATACAGTAGGTTACAGAATTGTACTCAGAGGGTTCTTATGAATGGCTCCTTCTCAACCTGGGAGGGGGTAGCAA
The DNA here is from genome assembly GCA_035047305.1 of Bradypodion pumilum. Classification (NCBI taxonomy): domain Eukaryota; kingdom Metazoa; phylum Chordata; class Lepidosauria; order Squamata; family Chamaeleonidae; genus Bradypodion; species Bradypodion pumilum. Next base: position 263,473,132 of record JAWDJD010000003.1, read on the forward strand.
ACGGACTACCACAAGGCTTGGTCCTGTGCTCTGCAACATTTTCATATTTGACTTGGATGAGGGAGTGCAGGGAATTATTAGATTTGTATATGACACAAAATAGGTGGAGTAACTAATACCTTAGAAGACAGGAGCAGAATTCAAAAAGATCTTGACATGCTTAAAAACTGGGCTGAAACCAGCAAAATTAAATTTAACCTGGGTAAGTGCAAATATTACACCTTGGGAAAAAGAACCAGAAACACAGTTACAAGATGAGGGATACTTGGTTCAATAATACTGCAAACGAGAAGGATCTTGGAATTGTTGTAAATCACAGGATAAGTATGAGTCAACAATGCAATGTGGCTGCAAAAAAGGCCAACACTGTTTAGGCTACATTAACAGAAGTATAGTCTCCAAAACCCGTGAGATATTAGTCCTCTATTCAGCACTAGTTAGACCACAATTGTGGGCACTTTAAGAAAGATGCAAATAAACTAGAGTAGGTAAAGAGAAGGGCAACAAGGATGATTAGAGAACTGGAAACCAAGCCATATGAGGAAAGACTGAAGGAACTGGACATTTTTAGCCTTGAGAAAAAGAGATTTAGAGGAGATATAATAGCACTCTTCAAATACCTGAGAGATAATCATAAAGTGGAACTGCAGGATCTGTTCTTGATCATTCCAGAGTGCATTAATAATGGGTTCAAACTAAAGGAAGCAAGATATAGGCTGAATATCAAGAAAAACTTCTTAACGGTTAGAGCAGTACAACAGTGGAACCAACTGCCTTGAGAAGTGGTGAGCACTCCAACACTGGAAGCATTCAAGAGAGATTTGGACAACCATCTGTTATATCTCCTTTGATTTAGATTCCTTCATTGGGCAGGGAGTTGGACATGATGACCTAAATTGTCCCTTCCAACTCAGTTATTATTCTAGGATTCTGTAATTGCAGGTGTTTTCAGCAGGGGTCAAACATATTCATATGAATTTGAGTTTTCAATGCAGTAATGTAAAAATGGAGAGTGCCATGGAGAGATCTGTTTGCCTCTCAGAAAACCACCAAATGCAGAGAGGTTTTTTTGTGCTGGAAAGGACAGGAAATCAAAGTAAAGTTGCTTGGTCGGGAACTTTCATGTTCCCATCTTTCTCATTGCTATATCAAACAGTTGTCAAGATCAAGCAGGAGAGAATGAATGTCATTTGAATAAACCTATGGTGTTGGCATCAACAACTCTGATATTGATGACAAAGGAGTATTTGAGACCACAGCTGGAGCCAAATCTGACTATATGTCCCCAAGGGAGGATCTGTCATCCTGCTGTAGAAAACTTAAAACTAACTGCATGTTAATTGCTCTCATAATAGCTTTTTACAAGAATTGAGAAAAATTAGTGAGGAAGTATTACTACTATAAGTGGAAGAAATGAGCTATTTGCACCAGCATCTATATATTGAATATCATGCCTCCTTTAAGAAAAGGGTCTTGCTCAATCTTCTTTAAAAGTATAGTTGTCAGCAATTGTGGCACATCAATCAGAAAACTCAGAAGCCTAGAAACTGTTTCCCAACTAGTTTGTTAGGAGATTCTTGAGAGGATAAAATAGTATTTGTCCAGATGTAAGACTCTCCAACAGCTCAGTGGTCTTTGTCTATAATGTAATATTGGTTCTCAAGACCCCCTTTTGAACCAATGAGTACAGCTCATTTGAGTCTACTAACATAAAAGACTGTGTGCATAGTAACTATAACTTCAGCAAGAGGGCCAGTAAGTTGTCAGCTTTATGTTGCGATAAATACTATTTCACAGTTTCATGAAGATCAAATCACTTTATTTACTGACATTTAATTTTTCCTAAGGTGCATATCTATTTTCATGCAACCCAACCACTAGTTTTACCAGCTTTCTTTCATTTTAGATGTAAAGTGTGCTTGAGCTTTCTATGTACACAGAATGAGTTCTGTTAGCAAAATGAAAGATTGATTGTTATCAGGAGAAAAGGAAAGGAAAGATGTCCTCACAAAAACTTTTCTTCAAGTGAAGGCAATTTCACTGTTTTATCAAATTGCAAATTCCCCATTATCAGATACTTTCAAAACGGCATTCCTCACAAGCAGTTCCAGCATCAGCAGCCTTTTAAAAGGGAGTTCAGTTGCAGAATATTTACAAGGCTGTAATTTGGTCTCAATCCATGGCCTTTATCAACTATTATAGATTTGGTGTAAGAGTAAAGTTGGATGCACTGTTCAGTTGAGCTGTGTTGTGTTGATAAGTGAGTTTAGGAATCATTCATGTGCGTGATTGATGGAGATCATGAAGAAGGATAGGCTAATTGTGAATTCATACACCCCACCCAACCTCATGCAAGCTGTATTTGTGCTCTGGTGGAGAACAGAGGGAATTGAGGGAATGACCATAGGGTGGGGCAGTATATGAGAGAAGGGAGGAGTAAAGCTCTAGTCTAGATTGTTCCCAAGACTGTTTGGCACAAGTGCAGAAATGTGTGTGAATTCAAAGAACCATAGTTACAGATGAGTAACTTGTCTGTCTTTCATACTAGAAGCAGTTACAAAAAAGCAACTTTTATTTGAATCATGTTTTTATGTTTTCTGTGACTCACAGAAATAGGCTTGCACACCTGTCTGAAGTATCACTTGGAACATTCTAGAGTTGTGCACTCTAGGCAGGAAACCTGGCTCACACTTGTGTACAACACATGATTGGGCAAGCCTCAGCTTGAACCCCTCATTTGATTTTTGTCTGCTACCAGATTGACACAGAACAATATATATGGGGAGTTAATCAGGCTGAAGGCTAGTGGTGTGAACTTTATGACTGAGGAGATGAATCAAGCCCTTCTTGATCAATCTGGTCTGTTATCTGCTATTGTACACTGCTTTATGTCATGTTTTCTATTTTTATTTTGTCTGGGAAATGGTTAGTTAGTGTCACAAAAAAAAGCTTTTAAAAAATTTCTCTAAGGAAAGCCCAAATAATGTTTAAGGCTATTTTTTCAAATAGATTTATATTTTCATGTGTCTTGAAGAGCCTTGGTAGGTCATAATATTCATTATTGTTTGTATATATAACATCATAGATGTAGTAAATTTTTGCAAATATTTGAATATGTGTAGTATGTGTCTCCTTGTTAGGTGTTAGATTTGTACTTAATGAATTTTTTTCTTACAGATGTGCTGAAAGACATTATGACACAGCCAAATTTAACTGCAGAGGTATGTTTCTTCCATCACTTCATATTATGTTTCTTGTAAAACACTATAAGAAATTAAATAAATTATTGAAAGTGCCTAGAGAGGCAGCTTAATGCTGTAGGAAACCACATATTCCTTTTTTGATGCTTCATAGCTTCTGTGTTAGCTATAGATAGCATAGATTAGGCCAGGAGTTTTAGTAGATATGGTTGTGTAATTTTATTGCCATGTGCTTCCTTTCTTTGTTATAACAGGCATTGTTTTGTTTAAGAGTTCTGTGTGTTAACTTTCAGCAGACTGATACTTGAGAGTAAGGTGAAATTGTGGAAATAATTTCTGTAAATGTTAAAAAGTATCTGAAAAAGATCTGATTTTCATGAGAAAGCCTTCAGATTTGTATAATATAACTGCCTTGCTATGTTGATATCATGTAATTTTAAATATATAATCAAGGTAAATTAAAGAATTGTAAACCATTGGTGAAGACGAGTGGCAAAGATACATCTCAGGCTAAAGAAACTTTGTTATATGTAGTTTTATATAAATTGTGCAAAGTGTCGTGTGGGTCAGTTTTCTTTTTTCTTTTCTTTTAAATTTATTTCTTACAAATAAGTATCATAAACAAACATAAAACATATGTGAAGGTGAAGGGTTCCCTTGCTCGAAAGCCAGTCGTATCCGACTCTAGGGTTCAGTGCTCATCTCTGTTTCAAAGCCAAAGAGCCAGTGCTGTCTGCTTCTGCAGACATATCTTAACCTATAAATCCAAGGGTTCACCGTTGGAACTGGCTATAGGTTGCTATGCCTCGCCCTACTTGCCTGCACTCACCCTTCGTGCACACGGCCGATCTGGGTACGCAGGTCAACGAAGGATTGAAAAAACTGGCAGTGGGGCAACAGCCCCACAAACGCGAAGAAAGGGAAACAACTTCACTTCCCAACATTCCTTGCACCGCGCCGCACCAGAGCCAATCAGGCTGAGAGGCTCTCGCACGGGGCAGCGTTCGGAAACGCGCCGCAGCCAATCGAAAGAAAAGCATTTTTAAAAAATGCAGCACAAACACAAAGCAGCAACCCATAACTACAAGCCCCAGCGTCCTGCGCGCCATGAGCGGCAGAGCGCTGAGGAAAACGGCGCCCGAAAAATGAAAAAGAAAAACAAGTCACAGCCAAGCACACACCAGCCGGCTTTCCTTTTCCTTCCCTCACCAACAGAGCCTGAAGCTGCCGACTGGAGTTTCCCCTTTAATATCAGGGGGTGGGGGAGTTGCGATCCCCCTCTTCGCTGGGTTCCCTACGTTTGGGAGGATTGTGGGGAGAAAAGGGATATATTGCCCCCCCCCTTCTGGACACAGACGAACAGGCAGAGAGGATCGATCCCCCACCCCTCCCCCTCCTTCAAACAACTCCGTCTTTTCTTCTCTTTAAAAACGGACTTCATTAAAGGAGAAGGGGGTGGGGGTGGGGATTCCATCCAGTCTGCCTGATCGTTTGGTTCCAGAAGTGTGGGGGCAATATAGCCCTTTTCTCCCCACAAACCTCCCAACCCTAGGGAAGGCAGCGGAGAGGGGGGTCGCAACCCCCACCCACAGATATTAAAGGGGAAACCCGATCTACTTTCACGACTCCACACAAACAAACCACCATAACACACTAAAGCCACCCTCCCCACCACCGAGCCCACCCTTCCTAACCCCAATGACCCCCCCTAGCCCACCCTTCCTAACCCCCAACGACCATGCCCCCCTCCCCACTACCTAACCCACCCTTCCTAACCCCCAACGACCATGCCCCTCTCCCCACCACCTAGCCCACCCTTCCTAACCCCCAATGACCACGTCCCTTCCCCAATCCCCAACACCAAATAAATAAATATCTTTTTAAAACATAACTAAAAACAGTCAAACACATCCAAAAATACACAAAAACAAAAACACCAAAAACAATACGAAGTAAACAAGGACACAATCAAAAACAAAACAAACAGACAAAAAATACAAATTCCAACCCCTGCCCCCCCCACACACACACACAAACACAAAACAAAGAAAACAAGCAAGCTTACCAAAATATGTGCAACCACCACCAGGACTGAAAAACTAATGAATAAAGAAAGAGACTACTTCCAAGAAGAAGCTCCACCCAGAGGCCAGGAGAGAAGAAAAAGTCAAAATACAATAACCCCTACCAGCACCACCTGCTGGCCACAATAGTAAAAACAATTCAAAAACACACAACAGCATAACACAAATTCACAATTTTACACAAAAGGTCACACCAATAAAAACAAGTAAAAAAAATTACACTAAAACATATGTCAATAAAATACAATAGAAACTTTTAAAACTCCTGTGCTGAGTTATAACTCAAATTTAAACTCCAAAAATCTAAACACATTTTAAAACCAAGGAATGTAAAAAACATTTACTATTACATTATGAAAATTATGACCTACGGTACAACTAATTTAAAAAATTCAAAAAACTAAAACATTATTCACTTACATAAAACAATTTGAAAAAATTATATCATACTTTCTTCTTTTATTAATCCTAAAAAAAAACCAAAAAATCAGATCCCAGTTAATAACAGCCAAGCCAAAAATTTTTTTTGCATAAATAAACATTTAAAAATTTAAAATTACAGACTAAGCAATTTTTAAAAAAACATTAACACAATTTAACCTTCCAACACAATTTAAAACTATTGCAAAAATAAAATTGGTTCATTTTTTATTAAAACACGCGGGGGGGAAAAGCCCGGCAACGCCGGGCAACCCTTGCTAGTAGAAACATAAAACATAGAACAAATTTTAAGACAGAGTCAACTACAGCAGGGGATTCATACATAAAAACCTTTCAAATTTATTTGATTGAAATATGCAACCCTTAATGATAAAGTAATTTCATAACATCTTTTATATATTAATGCATTTCATTCCTCACATTTCCCCTTTAGATTTACTATAATGAAAGAAAAGATAATAACAACAACAAAACCACATACACAAAAAGCTTTTAAGATAAAACAGACTTCCACCTTCCCTGAATTTTAACTTACACCGTATTTTATGAACCTTTTTTGGTAAATACATTTTATACACTATAGTATTTGATTTTTTGATTTAACTTCAAATTTTAATATTTTAAACCAACTATCATCTAATTATCGTAACATCACATTGTCTCCATATACTTTAGATATATACTTCAAATTTTACGTTAGGGGGTTCCAAGTCTTTTGGAAAACTTCCCGCGATTTAGTTTTCAATTCACATATTTTTTTTCTCTTTCTCTCAGATTTAGTAGTTTCATGATCCATTCTTTGTCATTTGGGGTTTCTTGGCTTTTCCAATTTTTTGCATAGAGAATCTTTGCAGCTGTACCCATAATCCTTAGTAATTCCTCATATTTACCTTCAACATCCCTTTCTCAAAGGCCCAATAGAAATAATTCCAAATGGAAGGCAATTTGAAATGTCAATATATTTTTTTATTTCCGTACAGATTTTCCTCCAGGACTTTTTGCTTTGTTACATGTCCGCCACATGTGTTAGAATATCCCCTTTCTCTTTTTACATTTCCAGCATTTTCTATTTTTATGTATCTTCACTAATTTTTTGGGAATTAGATATCATCTCTAGAACATCTTATAGAAGTTCTCCTTATGGTCTGTATTCAAGGTATTACATATACAGTAGTTCTCCTTCGTATAGTTTGTGAATCCCCACTATTGGGTTATGCGCCTGCGCAGAACGCTGATCGGAGGCTTAAAAAGCTATTGGTCAAAAGTTTTGGCGGTAAGACCGCCCACCGTACCGCCCACCCTGAGGCGCCAGTCCGCCATTTTACCTCAGTTCTCTTCTTTCCGCCGTAGCAGCAGGACGATCGTTGAGAGCTTCCTCAATTTTTCATCCTTTCTGAGGGAAAGTCTTTGGCTATCTTCAAATAGTTTTTCTGGCAATCTTGTCCTTCGGGCAGGATTGCCATCCCAGTGCTGTTTCTTCCTTCTGGTGGACTCAGTTGCCTACTCGCTCCGGTCACTGTTTCCCCCCTCAAGGGGGTGGCGGCTGGCCTGCCCTTCGGGGTGCTCGCCTTCTCGAACCTTCCGTTGGAAGAATTTTTTTGATGGCTGCAGCCTTCAAGCAGTGTTCTGCCTGCCTCAAGAAGTTCCCTGGGGGGCGTGGCTAAGATGGCCGCTGTGTAACATCTAGTTTCGGACGCTCGCGCTCAACAAAGTGGTGAACAATGTGAAGGAGCGGAATAGAAAAACTTTAAAGTGGTAAAGCTTAAAGATAAGATCCTTGCCTGTCTCCCTGGAAAGTTTGCTGAGCTTATGAAGCTGGATGATCGAAGTTCGGGAGGTTTTCTGGGCGGTTGAGCTGTGACGGTAGTCGCGGCTTTTCCGCTGGAGAGCCGAGGAACGGGATCAGCGAGATCGTGGAGAAGGCTTTGGAACTGGTTTTGGAAGTGGCAAGAAGCGGCTGTGAGTGAAGGCAATTTGTGTATAAGTGCCTGAAGGGAGCTACATTCCTACATTCCTAGCTACAAGCCATAAAACCGGCTGAGTTTCTTAAAAGAAAAAAAAGGGGGGGGGGAGAGGTGGAGGCACTGTAATGGCGACGGTCAGGGAAAACGAAAGTGATCGTGTATAGACTGTGGATTTTTTCCTACATACCAGAGGACCGCGCCACATTCTGAGATCAATAAGGTGGATTAATCTTCCTTTTTCTTTTTTCTCTCTCCTCTCTGGGCTGGAAAAGTGGAGAAGCGGTGGGAGTTTTTTTTTCTCTCTTCTGCTTAAGTTGCCTGCTCATTCAGGGAGGAGGGGGAAGAGGGGGGCTTCTTCTCACTCCAAAGTTAAGGCACTCGCTGGAAAATGGTGCTTTGATTATCCACTTCAAAGGAAGGATTATGTGGCTTTGATTGTATGGCTCCTTCACCGTGTGGATTACAAATAGCTGCTCAACTTCCCACCTTAACCCCTTGGTGGCTGGATTTTTCCTTCCTTCTGAGCTCCCCCCCCCCTTCAGCAACTTGATTAATTGTTTCTTTGAAGCCTTTTTGCTGTGGTTGGAAGACGTCATTTGATTGCTGGCTTTGTGGGAAAGGATTATTTGTGGTTAACAATTTTCACTTTTAAACTGCCTGTTTGGAGAGCTGTTTTTTTGGTTTCATCGTTGTGGATTACAGTAAATTTTGGATCTTCTGCTGACATAAGAACTTTCCGGTTGTATTGGTGGAACCTATGGCTGCAGTGTAGTAAGCCTTACTGTATTGGCAATTTGCTACAGCGATCTGCAACATTGGGTGTGAAATATATTACATCACTATGGATAAAGGTACGAGAGCGAAAGCAAAAGAAGAAGAACAAGTTGTAAAGCCTAAGAAGATTGAAAAAGCACCAATGGATGAATCTGCTCAGTCAACATCCGAGCCCACAGTGCCATTGGATCAGACTCAAATTATGGTGGAAATTGGCAAGTTGTTGCAAAAAATGGAGAAAAATGAGGTTTCAAGGGTGAAAGATAAAAATGAAATGTTTAAAAGGCAAGAAAAGATGATGTCAACACTGACAGATTATACCAAAAAGGTGGACTTAAGTTTGAATAAATTTGAGGGAATGCTGAAAGTGGTTCAAATCGAGGTGGATGCTGTAAAGAAGGAAGTAAAAGGGACTCAGGAGGTGGTGCGGGACAGCAAGTTAAAACTGGAGGAACAAGAAATGAGGATAGATGCTGTTGAAGATATGATGAGAAAGCAGAACATTCTGATCTGTCAGGTGCCGGAACGCACTCCGGATTTGTTAAGAGAGAGGGTGGTTCAGTGGTTAAATGGTTTAAAAATGGGGAAGGAATTTGTTCAGGAGGATTTAGGAAGTGTATTCCGGGTGGGTCCAAGAAGAGGGAGAGTGGTTCAAAGAAATGTGTTGGTTAAATTTGCAAATTGGGCAGATAAATTAAAAGTAATGGCTCATTTGAAAAGAGTTGGTTCAGACGCGTTGAAATTTGATGGTTCAGATGTAGAAGTCTACAATGATATTTCATTAAAAGAAAGAACATGGAGGTATAAGATGAGGCCTGTTACTAAATTATTGATGAGTAAAAACATAAGGTATAATTGGAGATTCCCACAACAATTGCGCTTTTTCTATGATAAAAGAATGCAAGTTATTGATGAAGGCACTAATCCATTGGAATATGTGAGTTTGTTGGGATTGGTACAAGTAGATTCGGAAGAATGGAAAAATCTTAAGAAGGAAATGACGGATTCTGGAGCTTTGGGGAGGGAATGTGGGAGGGAGGAGCCCGGTGGGGCAACAGGTGGAACGCCACAGCGAGGGGAGGAGGAGGAGGACCCGTCCTTGATTATGGTGGAGGAGGAGACAGGTAAGGAATAATGAGCATTAGATAGTAGTAATCTTAATTACCTAATAGAGGTAGAATGGGTAAATAGCGCATAGCGCCGGCAGTAGGGCGCATCTTGCAGGTCCCCCCTCTCCCCTCTTTGATTGACAGAGGCGACTTTTCGTTGGAAGGTGGGGAGAGTGAAAATGTGTGTTTTATGTAGTGGGTATGGTGAAGGGTTTTTGGTGGCACGCCCGATGGAGAGTTTAAAGTTGGGAGAAGAATTTGGTTATGGGTAGTATTAAAATAATATCGTGGAATGTGAAAGGTACAGGTTCTGTTCTTAAGAGACGGAGGCTGGAATCGGCGTTGAAAAAAGATAGACCAGATATTTTATTTTTACAGGAAACACATCAAAAATCAAAAGATACGAATAAACTTTATCTGGGTTGGATGCAACACTATGAGATGGCGTTTGGAACATCTAAAGCAAGAGGGGTGGCAACTATGATTTCTAGAAAGTTAGGATTTGAAATCACAAAAAAGATTGCTGATCAAGAGGGTAGGTATCTGTTGTTAAGAGGAAAATTGGAGGATGAGGAAATATTGTTGGTAAATATTTATGCTCCGAATGACCACCAAGTAGTGTTTCTCGAAAAAATTCGGAAAATAGTGGAGTTGGAAAACGTTGCAAAAACTATTGTGGCTGGTGATTTTAATTTGATCAGGTCAGGAATAGATTGCACAAACATTGCTAGAAGTGGAATGGGTGTGAAAGGGAAGGCGATGGACAAATGGATGAAAGTTATGGGTTTGAAGGATTCGTGGAGAGAGTTTAAAGGCTTGGAGAGGGCATATTCCTTTTTTTCGCATGTACATGGGACCTACTCGAGAATAGATTATGTTTTTCTGTCGGAAAACTTAATTGGGGATATAGAAGGCACGGAAATTGGGATTATTAAGGAATCGGATCATGCTAAAGTATATTTGGAATTGAAAGCACCAAAAAATATTCAAAGAGTTAGAAATTGGAGGTACGATCCTAATTTGTTCAAAGATCAGAAAAGCAAAGAGGCAATTATGGAAAGCTGGAAAGAAAGTTGGCAATGGAACGATAATAATGAGGTTAATTTTAACATTGTATGGGATACCATGAAGTCAGTTTTTAGGGGGGAAAGCATAAAATTGGCAAGCCTCAAATATAAAAAGTATAAAGCAGAACACATAGAAAAAGAAAGGGAAATAAAACAATTACAGGAAGAACACGCAAAAAGTAAAGATAAAAAAATTCTCTTGAAACTACAAGGACTCAAGGCAGAAGTAATGGGTAAAGATATTGATAAAGTTAAACGAGATTTGATTTATGTAAACAGAGAATATTTTGAATTTAGTAATAAGAACTCAAAACTATTAGCAAGAGCAGCTAAGGTTAAAAGGGAAAAAAGAGAAATTGGGGTGTTAGTCGACAGGCAAGGTTCAAGGTGTAATAAGAATAGCGATAAATGTAAAATAGTTAGGGAATTCTACCAGGTGTTATTTTTTTTTTAAATAATAATTTTTATTAAGTCTTTAATAAACATACAGAAAAAGAAAAGAAAACATTAACAGTACATTAACAGTACATTACACTAACAAGTCCATATATCATACTAACAAACATTACTATATGCTAGCACATAACAATATCTATATTCATTAACTACTATTTAACCACCAAATATTAAGAACCTTTATTTCAAAGTCCAAAATAATAGAAAGAAACTTTCTGTACTACCACTAATCTTTTTAACCAATAAAAAAAAAATAAAAAAAAACCCTGTGAATATATACAATGCCCGGAGAGTTTATTTTCTACTCAAGTCCAGAAACTTCTTTGAGATGGTACTGGTCCTGAACTATCACCTGCCATGATAGAGTGATCCACGAATGGTTTCCATATATTCCAGAATCTATTCTCTTTTAAATTATCTCTTTTGACTTTAATCTCCCATGTCAATTTATCGTTCAATGCTAAACTCCACATTTCTTTATACCATTCTCCAACCTGGATATCTACATCGTTTTTCCAATTTCTGGCTATACATTGTCTACCCGTTGTCAGTACAATTTCCAGTAATTCTTTTTCCTCCTTGTTTAAACCCAGATCTTCCACATTCGTTAAAAGAATAGTACCCGACACCAACTTAACACTTTTACCCAATATTTCACCAAATTCATTTTCTATTCTTCCCCAAAAATCCCTTATTTTTTTACAACTCCACCACATATGTTCATATGTTCCATCAAATTCTTTACATCTCCAACATAACTTATCTCTTTTATTATCCATCTGGTAAAGTCTTAATGGTGTCAGGTACCATTGCCACAACATCTTGAAATTATGTTCTTTAATTCTTACAGACATTGTTCTCATAATTCTCTTTTTCCATTTATTTTTCCATTCAGTCTCCCCAATTTTTATATTCAAATTTTGTTCCCACTTCCGTTTCAAATCCTCCTGTGGATCCGCACCTCTATTCAATATATTATAAAGCTTACTTACAAGACCCTTAATACTACTTTCCCCTTTTCTAATCTTCCTTACCAATTCCTCAAATTCCGTAAGTACTCTATCTGACCCTAGTTCTCTTTTATATTTTTTATTCCAATTGTCCACCTTTAACCTCTGAAACCAATTCAAATTTAATATCTCAAACATTTTTTTCCGCTCGGCATCAACATCACATGCTTTTAACCAATCCTTCAATAACAACGTCCCATTTTTATCCAATATTTCTATTTTTTCTTTGTCTAATTTTATTGGGAAACACATCATATCAGTCAATTCCAAGATTGGGGAGAGATTCGGAACCATATCTTTTTTTACCTTCTTCCACACCTCCATGAGACCTTTCATCATAGTATTATTTGACCTTTTCACCTTATCCTTCATTCCCAGAAAATTCAAGTTTCCAATATTTCTGTATTCTTTCATTTCCAATTGTTCCCAAATTACCTTTTCTCTTGCCAAGATCTTCACAACATTCTTAACTTGAAATGCTCGGTAATATACTAAGAGGTTTGGCATACCCAACCCCCCTTTTTTCTGAGACAAATACCATAGTTTCTTTGGAAGCCTAGATTTTTTTCCTCCATTACAAAAGTCATTAAACATTTTTTGAAACTCATTGATTTCTTTCTCTTTTAAATGGATCGCGAGCGTATCAAATAAAAAGTTAATCTTTGGTAACAGTATCATTTTACACATAGCAATCCTTCCAAACCATGACAGCTTTAACTTCTGAAGTTCTCGTATTTTATTCCTAAATTCAATTCTCAAGCTGTCATAATTCAATCGTTTAAGTTCTTCTAATTTGTTTGAAATAATTATCCCTAAATACTTCAACTTATCTTTGATTTGTATATTAAGTGTCGACACCGTCCTACCCATCTCGCTCAATTTCAAATTACACAACATCAATTCAGATTTATCCCAATTTATCTTTAATCCTGTTATAGCTTGAAATACTTGTAGATGATCTTTAATCCTGTCCATTACCTGTTCCGGGTGCTTCACCATAAGCAATGTATCATCAGCGTACATGCTCACTTTATTACCCATAATCCCTTCTATATTTGAATCCTCCCTTATACTTTTAGCTAAAATCTCCATTGCCATTATAAACAAAATAGGAGATAATGGACAACCCTGCCTAGTGCCTGCCTCTAGCTTTACCACATCCGTGAGCTCCTCGTTTACTCTAACCCTGGCATTTCCTTTTTGATATAGTAAATCAATAACCCTATTAAATTTATCTCCAAACCCATATTTTCTAACTATTTCCTTAATTGAAGACCACTGCAATGAGTCAAATGCCTTAAAAATATCCAATGATAGTAGTCCCACTTTTTCCTTTGTTTGATTAACACTGTCTATTAAATCTAATACCCTTCTAGTCAAATCCGCCATGTGTCGTCCTTTTAGAAACCCAACTTGATCAACATTTATATATTCCCCCATAAAACTACCGTATTTATTCGAGTATAACGCGCACTCGTGTATAACGCGCACCCCTAATTTTCCATGAAATCTCGGTATAAAATTGTCTCGGCTAGCTGCTCGGTTTCCATGCATTTCAGCATGATCAACAATTTGAGCTTGAACGAAGCGTCATATGCACAACGTTTACGCTTGATACCCTGAGATGCCATCTAAAGGGGAACCAGTTATATCGGTGAAAAAGAGCACGCCTTAAAATATTGAGGGAGGGGGGGATAATCAGACCCACCTGTTGCAGAAAATGCAATCCGAAACGAGCACTTCCGACCTCCAGGAGCCTCGCTCGAACTGCGAGCTACCTCCGGGCCACGCCTCGTCTCCCGCGCCACCCAATCAGATCCCGTCAATTTCTTCAAAGCCACCCCCCGCCTCCCCTTCACCCGCCGCAGCAATAGACAGCCGACCCAATTCTAAAAAGGAAGTAAAAGAGGCTCGTTTATAACGCGCACCCAGTCCTCGTGTATAACGCGCACCCCAACTTTGATTTCTTTTTTTGGTATAAAATTTTGCGCGTTATACACGAATAAATACGGTATTTAAACGGTTAGCCAATATTGCCGTGAAGATCTTCGCATCTTGATTTATAAGCGAAATTGGTCTGTACGAATCCACTCTTTCCAAATTCTTACCAAGTTTTGGCAAAAGAACAATTGTGGTGTTATACCATGAAGTCGGGATTGATCCTCCATCTAGTATATAATTATATAACTTCACCAATTTCGGGACCACCACCTCTTTAAATTCTTTGTAAAACTCTGTTGATAATCCATCATCCCCCGGGGCTTTCCCTATCTTCAATCCGTTTATTACCCCCTTAACCTCTTTATCAGTTATCTTTTCCTCCATTTTCTCCCTATGCTCTTGCTTTATCCCATTCCCTAACTGCCTCTCCAATATCCTTTTAAGCTTTTCCATATCTATTTCTTTTTCTGCATATAACACCTGGTAAAATTCCCTAACTATTTTACATTTATCGCTATTCTTATTACACCTTAAACCTTGCCTGTCAACTAACACCCCAATTTCTCTTTTTTCCCTTTTAACCTTAGCTGCTCTTGCTAATAGTTTTGAGTTCTTATTACTAAATTCAAAATATTCTCTATTTAAATAAATCAAGTCTCGTTTAACTTTATCAATATCTTTACCCATTACTTCTGCCTTAAGTCCTTGTAGTTTCAAAAAAATTTTTTTATCTTTACTTTTTGCGTGTTCTTCCTGTAATTGTTTTATTTCCTTTTCTTTTTCTATGTGTTCTGCTTTATACCTTTTATATTTGAGGCTTGCCACTTTTATGCTTTCCCTCCTAAAAACTGACTTCATGGTATCCCATACAATGTTAAAATCAACCTCATTATTATCATTCCATTGCCAACTTTCTTTCCAACTTTCCATAATTGCCTCTTTGCTTTTCTGATCTTTGAACAAATTAGGATCGTACCTCCAATTTCTAACTCTTTGAATATTTTTGGTGCTTTCAATTCCAAATATACTTTAGCATGATCCGATTCCTTAATAATCCCAATTTCCGTACTTTCTATATCCCCAATTAAGTTTTCCGACAGAAAAACATAATCTATTCTCGAGTAGGTCCCATGTACATGCGAAAAAAAGGAATATGCCCTCTCCAAGCCTTTAAACTCTCTCCACGAATCCTTCAAACCCATAACTTTCATCCATTTGTCCATCGCCTTCCCTTTCACACCCATTCCACTTCTAGCTATGTTTGTGCAGTCCATTCCTGACCTGATCAAATTAAAATCACCAGCCTCAATAATTTTTGCAACATTTTCCAACTCCACTATTTTCCGAATTTTTTCAAGAAACACTACTTGGTGGTCATTTGGAGCATAAATATTTACCAACAATATTTCCTCATCCTCCAATTTTCCTCTTAACAACAAATACCTACCCTCTTGATCAGCAATCTTTTTTGTGATTTCAAATCCTAACTTCCTAGAAATCATAGTTGCCACCCCTCTTGCTTTAGATGTTCCAAACGCCATCTCATAGTGTTGCATCCAACCCAGATAAAGTTTATTCGTATCTTTTGATTTCTGATGTGTTTCCTGTAAAAATAAAATATCTGGTCTATCTTTTTTCAACGCCGATTCCAGCCTCCGTCTCTTAAGAACAGAACCTGTACCTTTCACATTCCACGATATTATTTTAATACTATCCATAACCAAATTCTTCTCCCAACTTTAAACTCTCCATCGGGCGTGCCACCAAAAACCCTTCACCATACCCACTACATAAAACACACATTTTTCACTCTCCCCACCTTCCAACGAAAAGTCGCCTCTGTCAACCAAAGAGGGGAGAGGGGGGACCTGCAAGATGCGCCCTACTGCCGGCGCTATGCGCTATTTACCCATTCTACCTCTATTAGATAATTAAGATTACTACAATCTAATGCTCATCCTTCCTTACCTATCTCCTCCTCCATCATAATCAAGGACGGCTCCTCCTCCTCCTCCCCTCGTTGTGGTGTTCCACCTGTTGCCCCACCGGGCTCCTCCCTCCCATATTCCCTCCCCAAAGCTCCAGAATCCATCATTTCCTTCTTAAGATTTTTCCATTCTTCCGAATCTACTTGTACCAATCCCAACAAACTCAGGTATTCCAATGGGTTAGTGCCTTCATCAATAACTTGCATTCTTTTATCATAGAAAAAGCGCAATTGTTGTGGAAATCTCCAATTATACCTTATATTTTTACCCATCAATAATTTAGTAACAGGCCTCATCTTATATCTCCATGTTCTTTCTTTTAGTGAAATATCATTGTAGACTTCTACATCTGAGCCATCAAATTTCAACGCATCTGAACCAACACTTTTCAGATGAGCCATTACTTTTAATTTATCTGCCCAATTTGCAAAATTAACCAACACATTTCTTTGAGCCACTCTCCCTCTTCTTGGACCCACCCGGAATACACTTCCTAAATCCTCCTGAACAAATTCCTTCCCCATTTTTAAACCATTTAACCACTGAACCACCCTCTCTCTTAACAGATCCGGAGTGCGTTCCGGTACCTGACGGATCAAAATGTTCTGCTTTCTCATCATATCTTCGACAGCATCTATCCTCATTTCTTGTTCCTGCAGTTTTAACTTACTGTCCCGCACCACCTCCTGAGTCCCTTTTACTTCCTTCTTTACCGCATCCACCTCGATTTGAACCACTTTCAGCATTCCCTCAAATTTATTCAAACTTAAGTCCACCTTTTTGGTATAATCTGTCAGTGTTGACATCATCTTTTCTTGCCTTTTGAACATTTCATTTTTATCTTTCACCCTTGAAGCCTCATTTTTCTCCATTTTTTGCGACAACTTGCCAATTTCCACCATAATTTGAGTCTGGTCCAATGACACTATGGGCAGAGCTGTTGGCTGAACAAATTCATCCATTGGTGCTTTTTCAATCTTCTTAGGTTTTACAACCTGTTCTTCTTCTCTTGCTTTCGCTCTCGTACCTTTATCCATGATGATGTAATATATTTCAAACCCAATGTTGCAGATCACTGTAACAATTCCAATACAGTAAGGCTTACTACACTGCAGCCATAGGTTCCACCAATACAACCGGCAAGTTCTTATGTCAGCAGAAGATCCAAAATTTACTGTAATCCACAACGATGAAATAAAGGAAAACAAAAGAAAACAGCTCTCCAAACAGGCAGTTTAAAAGTAAAAATTGTCAACCACCAATAATCCTTTCCCACAAAACCAGCAGTCAAATGACGTCTTCCAACCACGGCAAAAAGGCTTCAAAAAGACAGTTAATCAGGTTGCTGAGGGGGGGGGGGAGCTCAGAAGGAAAGAAAAATCCAGCCACCAAGGGGTTAAGGTGAGAAGTTAAGCAGCTATTTGTAATCCACACGGTGATGGAACCCTGCAATCAAAGCCACATAATCCTTCCTTTGAAGTGGATAATCAAAACACCCTTTTCCAGCGAGTGCCTTAACTTTGAAGTGAGAAGAGGCCCCCCCTCTTCCCCCTCTTCCCTAAATGAGCAGGCAGCTTAGGCAGAAGAGAAGAGAAAGAAAAAAAAACAAACTCCCACAGCTTCTCCTCTTTTCAAGTCCAGAGAGGGGGTAGAAAAAAAAGAAAAAGGAAAATTAATCAATCTTATTGATCTCAGAGTGTAGCGCGGTCCTCTGGTATGTAGAAAAAAAAACCACAGTCTATACACGATCACTTTCGTTTTCCCTGACCGTCGCCATTACAGTACCTCCAGCTCTTCCCCCCCCCCTTTTTTTTCTTCTGAGAAACTCAGCCGGTTTTATAGCTTATAGCTAAGAATGTAGCTCCCTTCAGGCACTTACACACAAATTGCCTTCACTCCAGCCGCTTCATGCCACTTCCAAAACCAGTTCCAAAGCCTTCTCCTCACTCTCGCTGATCCCGTTCCTCGGCTCTCCAGCAGAAAAGCCACGACTACCGTCACAGCTCAACCGCCCAGAAAAGCCTCCCAAACTTCGATCATCCAGCTTCAAAAGCTCAGCAAACTTTCCAAGGAGACAGGCAAGGATCTTAACTTTAAGCTTTACCACTTGAAAATTTTTCTATTCCACTCCTTCACATCGTTCACCACTTTGTTGAGCGCGAGCGTCCGAAACTAGATGTTACACAGCGGCCATCTTAGCCAAGCCCCCCTACCAGGTGTTATATGCAAAAAAAGAAATAGATATGGAAAAGCTTAAAAGGATATTGGAGAGGCAGTTAGGGAATGGGATAAAACAAGAGCATAGGGAGAAAATGGAGGAAAAGATAACTGATAAAGAGGTTAAGGGGGTAATAAGCGGATTGAAGATAGGGAAAGCCCCGGGGGATGATGGTTTATCAACAGAGTTTTACAAAGAATTTAAAGAGGCGGTGGTCCCGAAATTGGTGTAGTTATATAATTATATACTAGATGGAGGATCAATCCCGACTTCATGGTATAACACTACAATTGTTCTTTTGCCAAAACTTGGTAAGAATTTGGAAAGAGTGGATTCGTACAGACCAATTTCGCTTATAAATCAAGATGCGAAGATCTTCACGGCAATATTGGCTAGCCGTTTAAATAGTTTTATGGGGGAATATATAAATGTTGATCAAGTTGGGTTTCTAAAAGGACGACACATGGCGGATTTGACTAGAAGGGTATTAGATTTAATAGACAATGTTAATCAAACAAAGGAAAAAGTGGGATTACTATCATTGGATATTTTTAAGGCATTTGATTCATTGCAGTGGTCTTCAATTAAGGAAATAGTTAGAAAATATGGGTTTGGAGATAAATTTAATAGGGTTATAGATTTACTATATCAAAAAGGAAATGCCAGGGTTAGGATAAACGAGGAGCTCACGGATGTGATAAAGTTAGAGGCAGGCACTAGGCAGGGTTGCCCATTATCTCCTATCTTGTTTATAATGGCAATGGAGATTTTAGCTAAAAGTATAAGGGAGGATTCAAATATAGAAGGGATCATGGGTAATAAAGTGAGCATGTACGCTGATGATACATTGCTTATGGTGAAGCACCCGGAACAGGTAATGGACAGGATTAAAGATCATCTACAAGTATTTCAAGCTATAACTGGATTAAAGATAAATTGGGATAAATCTGAATTGATGTTGTGTAATTTGAAATTGAGCGAGATGGGTAGGACGGTGTCGACACTTAATATACAAATCAAAGATAAGTTGAAGTATTTAGGGATAATTATTTCAAACAAATTAGAAGAACTTAAACGATTGAATTATGACAGCTTGAGAATTGAATTTAGGAATAAAATACGAGAACTTCAGAAGTTAAAGCTGTCATGGTTCGGAAGGATCGCCATGTGTAAAATGATACTGTTACCAAAGATTAACTTTTTATTTGATACGCTCGCGATTCACTTAAAAGAGAAAGAAATTAATGAGTTTCAAAAAATGTTTAATGATTTTTGTAATGGAGGAAAAAAACCTAGGCTTCCAAAGAAACTATGGTATTTGTCTCAGAAAAAAGGGGGGTTGGGTATGCCAAATCTGTTAGTATATTACCGAGCATTTCAAGTCAAGAATGTTGTGAAGATCTTGGCAAGAGAAAAGGTAATTTGGGAACAATTGGAAATGAAAGAATACAGAAATATTGGAAACTTGAATTTTCTGGGAATGAAGGATAAGGTGAAAAGGTCAAATAATACTATGATGAAAGGTCTCATGGAGGTGTGGAAGAAGGTAAAAAAAGATATGGTTCCGAATCTCTCCCCAATCTTGGAATTGACTGATATGTTGTGTTTCCCAATAAAACTAGACAAAGAAAAAATAGAAATATTGGATAAAAATGGGACGTTGTTACTGAAAGACTGGTTAAAAGCATGTGATGTTGATGCCGAGCGGAAAAAAATGTTTGAGTTACTAAATTTGAATTGGTTTCAGAAGTTAAAGGTGGACAATTGGAATAAAAAATATAAAAGAGAACTAGGGTCAGATAGAGTACTTACGGAATTTGAGGAATTGGTAAGGAAGATTAGAAAAGGGGAAAGTAGTATTAAGGGTCTTGTAAGTAAGCTTTATAATATATTGAAGGGAGGTGCAGATCCACAGGAGGATTTGAAACGGAAGTGGGAACATAATTTGAATATAAAAATTGGGGAGATTGAATGGAAAAATAAATGGAAAAAGAGAATTATGAGAACAATGTCTGTAAGGATTAAAGAACATAATTTCAAGATGTTGTGGCAATGGTACCTGACACCATTAAGACTTTACCAGATGGATAATAAAAGAGATAAGTTATGTTGGAGATGTAAAGAATTTGATGGAACATATGAACATATGTGGTGGAGTTGTAAAAAAATAAGGGATTTTTGGGGAAGAATAGAAAATGAATTTGGTGAAATATTGGGTAAAAGTGTTAAGTTGGTGTCGGGTACTATTCTTTTAACGAATGTGGAAGATCTGGGTTTAAACAAGGAGGAAAAAGAATTACTGGAAATTGTACTGACAACGGGTAGACAATGTATAGCCAGAAATTGGAAAAACGATGTAGATATTCAGGTTGGAGAATGGTATAAAGAAATGTGGAGTTTAGCATTGAACGATAAATTGACATGGGAGATTAAAGTTAAAAGAGATAATTTAAAAGAGAATAGATTTTGGAATATATGGAAACCATTCGTGGATCACTCTATTATGGCAAGTGATAGTTCAGGACCAGTACCATCTCAAAGAAGCTTCTGGAGCTGAGTAGAAAATAAACTCTCCGGGCATTGTATATATTCACAGGGTGATTTTTATTGGTTAAAAAGATTAGTGGTAGTACAGAAAGTTTCTTTCTATTATTTTGGACTTTGAAATAATGGTTCTTAATATTTGGTGGCTAAATAGTAGTTAATGAATATAGATATTGTTATGTGCTAGCATATAGTAATGTTTGTTAGTATGATATTATGGACTTGTTAGTGTAATGTATTGTTAATGTACTGTTAATGTTTTCTTTTCTTTTTCTGTATGTCTATTAAAACTCAAAAAAATAAATTAAAAAAAAAAGAAGTTCCCTGCCTCCGACGGGCATAGCCTCTGTCTTTTTTGCCTGGGAGAATCTCACCAAAGCCAGTCCTGCACTCACTATAAGAACTTTACTCGACTTGCAGTGCAGAACCGGAGCAACCGGCTGAAAGCGCACCTTATAGAGCTCGCTTTGGCTCCCGCCGCGGCTGCCTCTACCTCTGCTGGTGCCTCTCAGCCCCCTTCGCTTCCTCCTTCTTCTTCAACTCTCGCCATCAGGAAGAAGAAGGATAAAAATGGGGAGAAGAAGAAGAAACATGGGTCGGAGAAAAGGCGATCTCTCCCGCCGACGCCTCGCCCTCCCGTCTCTCCGGGGCCTTCGCCTCCTTTTTCAGTCGCGAGATGTCCTTCACCCGGATCTTCGATATGGGGCGGACGGTCCTCTTCGGGATCTCCTGAAAAAGGTCGCAGGGCTGGGACTCCAGCTCGCCCACTTCAGGTTCTCCCGTCTCCTCGAGGGAGGGGCCGTTCACCCACGAGGCAGGCGTCCGTCTCTCCGAGGCCTAGGACTCCAACAATCGATGAACCGGCAGCCACCATTCCGGCCACCGTTTCGTCTCCGATTCTCCCAACCACCGTTTCGTCGGCCACCGTTTCGTCCCAACCATCGGCGGCGGATGCATCCCAGATGGACTTCTTTAAAGGGATGTTCGAGGCCATGGCAAAATCGTTTGCCCAACAGTTCAAGGCCTCCATGCCTGCGGCCTCTGTGGCTCCGGTGCCGACCACCGCAAGCCCCGGGGATGCTGGTCTTACTGTTGCTCCACCGACCTCACGTGGGTCGAGTGTCCGCTCCGCTGGCCCACCCATATCGTCTTGGTGTGGTCCAGACGTCGATGCGGTGAGCTCCCATCCCGTCGACCCACCCAGGCTATACTGGCGCGGTCCCGACGTGGATACCAGGGTTCCTCCCTCGTCCTCCGATGATTCCAGCGCGTCTTCGGAGGAGGACGAGGGGGACGTCGACGCCGACAAGACGCCGGACCAGGCCATCGGCGCGGTTGACCCGCCGCGTGGCTTCGGGGAGAGCGCGGGCCTCTCTGCGGCGGCGGCGGCGGCGGCTTTTCACCCCTCCTCCGAGCCACGCCGGGCTGGAGGGGTGAAAAGCCGCCGCCGCCGCCGCCGCAGAGAGGCCCGCGCTCTCCCCGAAGCCACTCCATCGCTCGGGGATGGAGCTCACCTGCGCCCGCCGCCGACGCCGCCCCCTCCGAGCCACGCCGGGCTGGAGGGGTGAAAAGCCGCCGCCGCCGCCGCCGCAGAGAGGCCCGCGCTCTCCCCGAAGCCACTCCATCGCTCGGGGATGGAGCTCACCTGCGCCCGCCGCCGACGCCGCCCCCTCCGAGCCACGCCGGGCTGGAGGGGTGAAAAGCCGCCGCCGCCGCCGCCGCAGAGAGGCCCGCGCTCTCCCCGAAGCCACTCCATCGCTCGGGGATGGAGCTCACCTGCGCCCGCCGCCGACGCCGCCCCCTCCGAGCCACGCCGGGCTGGAGGGGTGAAAAGCCGCCGCCGCCGCCGCCGCCGCAGAGAGGCCCGCGCTCTCCCCGAAGCCACTCCATCGCTCGGGGATGGAGCTCACCTGCGCCCGCCGCCGACGCCGCCCCCTCCGAGCCACGCCGGGCTGGAGGGGTGAAAAGCCGCCGCCGCCGCAGAGAGGCCCGCGCTCTCCCCGAAGCCACTCCATCGCTCGGGGATGGAGCTCACCTGCGCCCGCCGCCGACGCCGCCCCCTCCGAGCCACGCCGGGCTGGAGGGGTGAAAAGCCGCCGCCGCCGCCGCAGAGAGGCCCGCGCTCTCCCCGAAGCCACTCCATCGCTCGGGGATGGAGCCCACCTGCGACCGCCGCCGACGCCGCTGTCTGTGGGACTTTTGCCTTTACCCTGTCTGGGACTCGTTCTCTACGAGGGGAGTGACAGGTGGGAACCACTGCTGTCGACGCAGCTGCCCTTATGGTCTTTGAACCATTGGGCACCTTTGTGGCTGCTGGGTGGTTGAGGTTAATGTTTTTGTTTTTTGCTCTGTTTATTGTATTTTTATATATGTTGTAAGCCGCTTTGAGTGGCACTTGTGTCAGGAAAGCGGGATAGAAAAATGAAAAATAAATAAATAAATAAATAAATCAACGTTCGCTCACGGCAATGCTGACCCGCTTGGGGACCGCCCTGAACCTGAAGGTGGACCAGCCTCCACTGGAGGGCGAGGACCAAATGACCGCCAAACTGGACAGAAGGGCGATTCGACCGGTCCACATCACCATGCTTCCGTCCATGATGACGTCAGCGAAGGCAACATGGAAGAAGCCGGTGTCATCACACTCTGTTTCGTCCAGGCTCGACGGAATGTACAGAGTCCTGGACGAGAACGTTGAGTTCCTCCAAGCGCACCCCTTGCCGAACTCGTTGGTGGTCAAGGCCTTCCAGCATAGGACGGCCACCAGCGGCTTTCCGGTACCTTCGACTCCGGAAGGGAAGAAGCTGGACGCGGTGGGACGCAAGTTTTACGCCACCGGTTCCCTCTTCCTCCGAGTCGCCAATTACTCGGCTGCCATGGGCCTCTATCAGTCCCACCTCTGGGAGCAGGTGAAGGTCCTGGCGGCTAAGCTGCCCGCCGATGCCCAGAAGGGGTTCGACGCGCTGGCGACCGAAGGGGACTTTCTGTCGGAGCAGCAGATGAGGACGGCCAGGCACATCAATGATTACGCGGCCAAGGACATGTCCTCTGCCATTTTGCTCCGTCGTCATGCCTGGCTCAGGGGCACCTCCCTCGATGATGCTATGAAAAAGCTCATCGAGGAGTTCACGTTCGATGGACAGGGCCTGTTCGGACAGGACACCGATAAGGTGCTGAACGAAATGCGCCAAACGAACTCGACGGCCAAGTTCCTGGGGCTTACCACGCCGGCTCCGCCTGCCAGGCCGCGATTCCAACCCTTCACGCGGCGGTATCAGGGGAACCCGCAGCAACAGGGTGGCTTGACGGATCAGCCCAGGCCTGGCCCCTACAAACAGCGGCGCCAACACAAGTCCCGTTACCAGTCTTACGGACAGGGCAAGCGTTCCGACGTGAAATCCAAGTCCCGAGTTTGAAACCGCAATGGCCAAGTCTCTCTCGCTCCACCTCCCATACCTCCCCCTCCGGAATTTCCTCCAGGTGTGGTCGGGCATCACGGACGACCGGTGGGTCTTAAAGATCTTGTCCGCTGGTTACACCATCGAGTTCGGATGAGTCGCTCGGGTAGGACGACATCGTTTCACCACCTCGTCCCCCCATTTGGAGGAAGAAATATCAACTCTTCTGTCCAAAGGAGCCATCGAGCGGGTAACTCCATCCGACTGGGACAACGGCTTCTACTCGAGGTACTTCGTGGTTCAGAAGAAGGACGGAGGACTTCGCCCAATTCTGGACCTGCGCCACCTGAACAAGTGCATCCACACCAGGAAGTTCCGGGACCCTGCAGAGCGTCCTCCCCCTCATCAACAAAGGGGACTGGTTCACAGTCATAGACCTCAAGGACGCTTACTTCCATGTCAGCATCCTCGAGGACCACAGACGGTTCCTCCGCTTCCGGATCGGCAATTCTGTGTACCAGTACCGCTGTCTACCATTCGGTCTGGCCACGGCGCCGAGGGTCTTCACCAAGTGCATGGCCCCAGTCGCTGCCTTCCTCCGCCAGCGAGGGATCCGGGTCTTCCCGTACATCGACGACTGGCTGATTGTTCCCCCCGCCAGCTCATCGGCCATTCGGGACACACAATTCACGGTTCACCTCATGGAGAGTCTTGGCCTCAGGATCAACTTCGCCAAGTCCAAGTTGATTCCTTCTCAGCGCGTCGAGTACATTGGAACGGTGCTCGACTCGCTTGTTGCCAGAGCCTTCGCCCCCCAAAAACGCTTGCAGGACATTGCACATGGGGTGAGCGACTTCCGGACCAAACCGTTCAGCCGGGCGAAAAAGGCACAGAGACTTCTAGGCCTCATGGCCTCAACAACGGCGTTGATTCCTCACGCCAACTTGAAGTTCCGGTCCCTGCAGTCGTGGCTCCTCGAATTCGACCCGCTCCGGGAGAGCCAGTCCAAACGGTTGACTCCGTCTCCGGAGCTGATGGACCAGCTGCTGTGGTGGACGACGCCACTCAACGTGGCCACGGGGAAGAGCTTTTACCCCCCGCAACCCTCATTGCAGGTATTGACCGACGCTCGGCTGGGGGGCTGCCTGCGGGACTCTCACGGTCAACAACGTTTGGTCACCTCACGAGATGGTGCACCATATCAACTACTTGGAGCTTTTAGCCGTTTGGAAGGCCCTACGTTCCTTCGAGACCCTATTCACCGGCAAGGTGGTTCAAGTGGCCTCGGACAATACCACTGCAGTGGCATACCTGAACAAGCAGGGAGGAACGCGATCCACCACCCTTCTTCACCTCGCTGTGCAACTCTGGGAGTGGTGCCTGGAAAGACACATATTTCCGATTGGAGTGCACATTCAGGGCAAACTGAATGTCTTGGCCGACCACCTCAGCCGTCTCACCTCGACGACCCACGAATGGGAACTGGACGACGAGGTATTTCGGTCCCTTTGCGAGGCCTGGGGGACGCCGAGCATCGACCTCTTTGCGTCGGAGTCCAACAGGAAATGCCACAGGTACTGTTCCAGGGCAGGCATCGGACTGAACTCCGAGGGCGATGCCTTCATGAAACGGTGGGACCAGGACTACCTCTACACCTTTCCTCCGTTTCCTCTGGTCCAGAAGGTCCTCACCAGGATGTACCAACACAGGACCAACGCAATTCTTGTGGCTCCAGCATGGCCTCGCCAGCCCTGGTTTCCGCTACTGTTACGCATGTCGTCACAGTATCGCACGCTGCCGGAATCACCAACGCTCCTCCAAATGGAGTACGGCCAGATTCACCATTCGGATCTACCCAGCCTCCACCTCACCGCGTGGAGGATAACCCCAGACTATCCAGGATCTTGGAGCTAGCACGGCGCCCTTCCACAAGGAAGTCTTATGCTTCCAAATACAGACGCTTTTGTGCTTTTCTGGCATCCCAGCAGACGTCCCCTCCACAGGTGGGACTGCAGGACGTCTTGGCCTACCTCCTCCATTTGGCGGAGTCTGGCCTTAGCATTGCCTCCGTCCGAGTCCACCTCGCAGCGGTAGTGGCTCACTCTCCGGCTGGCTCACTCGCTTCTGGTGCCTTTCGCGACCAAACGGTGAAGCATTTCCTCAAGGGACTACGGAACGCCTTCCCGCCGGTCAGGACTCCAACGGCACAATGGTCACTTTCTGCCATTCTCAACGCGCTCACCAGGACTCCTTTCGAGCCTATGGCTTCCGCGGATGTTCGTCTCCTCACGTGGAAGACGGCGTTTCTGGTGGCTATCACGTCTGCTCGACGAGCTGGTGAACTGGTGGCTCTGCGGGCAGACGCACCGTTTCTTCAGTTTTTCAATGACCGCATGGTGCTCCAAGCGGATATCACCTTCCTTCCCAAGGTAGTCTCCCAGTTTCATATGGCACAGACTATCTCCTTACCAACCTTCTTCGAGAACCCCACCAACGCCCAAGAAAGGACTTGGCACACGCTGGATGTGAAACGAGCTTTATTGTTTTACACCAGCAGGACAAGGTAGTTTCGGAAGTCGCAACACCTCTTTGTGGCTTATGGAGGAAAGTCCAAGGGTGAACCCATCTCTGCCCAGAGGTTCTACAAATGGATCACGTCTACCATCTACCTTACCTGGCCTACGAGTCGGCCTCGCTGCCACCTCCACCGCATGTCAGGGCGCACTCTACGAGGACGGTTGCCACATCCACTGCCTTTTTGGAAGGCACGCTGCTTGAGGACATATGTAAGGCTGCCACCTGGTCCAGACCCTCTACATTTGTCCAGCATTACAGAGTGGACACCAGAGCCACTGCGGACGCCAGGCTTGGCCGTGTCGTCCTCACCAGGGGGCTCCGGGCTCAACGCCCTTGACGGCTCACTCTATCTGACCAGCATACTCATCGTGGGATCATCTCATCCGACTGCCCACCGACCAAGTGAGTGTGAGCTTGCTAATCTCCCAATAGTGGGGATTCACAAACTATACGAAGGAGAAAGTTCGGTTTCACTTACCAGTGATAACTTTCGTTCTTCGAGTATATAGTTTGTGAATACACACTACCCACCCTGCCTCCCCTCTTGAGCTGCACGGATGAGATCAATTGGTTTATCCTGTGCTTGGCTTAAGTATGGAACTGAGGTAAAATGGCGGACTGGCGCCTCAGGGTGGGCGGTACGGTGGGCGGTCTTACCGCCAAAACCTTTGACCAATAGCTTTTTAAGCCTCCGATCAGCGTTCTGCGCAGGCGCAAAACCCAATAGTGTGTATTCACAAACTATATACTCGGAAGAACGAAAGTTATCACTGGTAAGTGAAACCGAACTTTCTCCTCCATAGTCAATTCCCAGTTGTCAATTGAAATATTTTCCCCAAAATCCTTTGTCCATTTTATCATGCAGTCTTTGACACTTTCAGATTCAGTTTCCAAATTCAGAAATAATTTGTATAATCTTGCGATTTCTTTTTCAACAAAAATGTGTTTATCTAATTGTTTTATTTTCTAGAAATCTGATCTTTTTAATCTAATTTATGTCTTTCAAAGAGCTTTATATAGACAAACCAATTTAAAATTATCCCGTCTTCTTCTAATCTTTCTCTGGTCGTTATCTTAATTTCTTCTTTTCCTGATAAATGTCAAATCCCTATACGTTTTGGCATTTTGTTCCTGATAAATACCTTTCTTGCATCCCAGATGACATCTACAGCGGTACCTCGAGTTACAAATTTAAGGCATTCCCCGGGACATTTCATATTATGAAAAATTCACAACTTGAAGTACAGTTCTCCATAGGAATACATTGAAAACCAATTATAGTAAAACCATGGGTTAGGGATGCTTCGGGTAATGGAAAACTCAACTTATGGAAAGAAATTCTGAGGAAATCATGTCCAGAGTTTTTTATCTGTTCAAAACTCAGTGCACTCTCCCTGGCTGGTGATGGGAAATGAGGAGGGATCGGACTTAAAGAATCCTTCTCCCCCCCCTTCCATGTTCTTTAAGTCCAATTCCCCCCTCACGTCCTATCACCAGCTGGGGTGAGTGCACTTTATAAAAGAGTTTTGAACAGATAAAAGACTTTTAACTTTTCTGACCCCCTGCACGCAGGGAGCGGGCAGCAAGAGGAAGCCGAATCCCACACAAAGTAACCACAGAAAGACTCCTTTTTTTGGAGACGTTCCATCGCCTGCTCTCCACAGGGCTGAGGACTGGGCACCAAGGCATGGCTAGGCAGGCTTTTCCCTCCGCCCAAGAGCCCAAAGTCAAGAGCAAACTGGAATTAACGCCTACCACCCCAACCAAACAAGGGGTGGGGGTCCCTTCCTTTCCTCCTGCCGTTTGCACGCCTAATCCTCACTGGCAGCTGCCCAAGCCCCTTTCTCTCTTATTGTTATGATTATTATTTTGTTTCCTCCCACGGTGCTACCTGTTGGGCTGGAGGCGGAGACAAGAGCCAAGCCAGCCAAGCAACCAGGCAGTTGGCAGCAGTTTCACCCTTTGGTCAGGGGAAGGTGGCTACCTTGTAGCACCCGAGGAGTTCCACGCTGTGTGTGTGGACAAGTATGTGTGTATGTGATGTGCGAGAAACGGAATGGGGAGAGGGAACCCTTCCCCAGCTTGCCAGGCTGGCTGCCCTGTTTCCCTTTCCCTCCACTCCCCCGGGATGCTAAAACTTGCTTTGTATCACGGGAAAAAAGATTGTAACTCAACACATTATTTTAAATGGATTTTCATTCGTATTGTGAAAATTTTGTAAGGTGAGGCATTTGTAACTCGAGGTACCACTGGACATCTGTTCTCTATCTAAATTATTCTTAAAATATTCCTTAAATAAATTCTTTATTTCTAACATATCTTTCTCATCTTTTAGAAGTGATTCATTTAGTCTTTAAATAGGGTTCCTCCTCATTATCTTCAACAACATTGAAACAGGATTGTGGTCTGATAGCACTCTTGGTAAGATTTCCAACTCGTCCACTCGATCCAGTATATTTTTTGAAGTCAAAATTAAATCTATTCTAGAGTGGGAATTATAACTCCCAGAGTAAAATGTGTATTATTTTAGGTCTCCAAATTTTACTCTAGTATTAGCGAAACCCAGATTTTTTATCAGCTCAAAGAAACTCCTTTGATCATTTTATTTGATTGTCTATCCACTACTGGGTTCCAGACTCAATTGATTTCCTGTTTTTCTTTGTCTCTCTTTGTATTTAACTCTTCTGTTGAGGTTCCCCTTTGTCCTCCTTTATCCTTCACTCTTCTTAATTTTCCAGACATTTCTCTTGCCTTTTCTATTATATCAATTCTTCATCTCTTTTGATTGTATGTAAATGAAAGTTACAAGTCTGGCCGGACATCCCACTATTGTAATGGAGTAGACTGTACAGGCAGTAAATAACCTGACTCTCTAAAGGGGCCAGTGGCTATGGGCAGATGAGCCCCTTTAGGCGGGCTGATGGTTCCCCTCAGTGGAAGAAATGCCACTGGAAACCATCATATTGGGCCCAACGGCAAAATGAGTGGAGGAGAAACCACCTCATTATTCTGATTTCCAACAGTCATGGAGGTGAAAGAGGCCATGCCAGATGGACTGGCTATGAAGGCGCACCTTGCTAATATCCTCAAAGCTTTAGCAGTCTATTGCCGTCCCAGTGTTAAATCCTGCATGTCTCATTTCATATGTGCCACAGGAGATGGCTCCGTGATCATAGTGTGGGTCACTTCGTGACAAGCTGGGATCCATCTTAAACAAAATCACATTAATGGTATTTTCCCTGTTTGTCATATCCATCAACTGTGAAAAGGATTTTCCAGGGGAAATGTATACTCGGATATGAGTAGCAGCCACTGACGAAATGAAAGTCCTTTTAACTTCTCTCACCTGTAAGGAATGCCTTTACTTCTCAATTTCTCTGTTAGGAATCTATAATTTTTCCTTTTTGTAACAAAGAAAGAGGTAGCTCAAAACTTCCTTATAACTTTGTCTCTGATAAACTTTCTGGTAAAATGCACAATCATGTCTCTTGGTAGTCACTTCTGGATTGCAATTTTAGTTGTTATTCTAAAAAGTTTGAGGGGTCTAGATCTAGGATATATACCAGTATATCGATGACTCTTTTCCGAAGATGTTCATTTGGGTCCTCTTTTAAATTTCTGATTCGAATGGACTTTTCCATTTCTTTCAATTTGAATAACATCATAATATCAAAATCCTTCTTTTTATCTTCTTGCAATTTTTGGACAAACACCCCCCCCCCCGCTTTCTATTCTTTGCTCAATTTTTTGGACATTTTGATTAGTGTGATCTACATACCCATCAAGCGCGGCTCCGGAAAATATGGGAAATTACTGTGCATGCTCAGTAACCCGTTTGTTTGCGCATGCGCAGAACCCTTTGCACACGCACAGAACCCCTTTGCGATGGGTGCACATGCGCAGTAAACCCTTTCCCCGCCATTCAAAATACAGAACGGCGGCTGGAAAGGGGAGGAACAAGCGCTAAAATATGGGAAATCCCGGCCAATGTGGGATACTTGACAGGTATGGTGATCTATGTCCACTGCAATTTGTAACAGGGATTTTCTCAAAATTTTCACATCTTGCTTGACTTCTTTTAATTCTTTCCTGAATTCTTGTGCAAGTTTTTTCTGCATTTTGTTCATCTATCCATTTAGTTGAAATTGCATTGTTCTCAACTCTTCTAGAATTTTAATTGCCACATCTTGGTTTTCCCTCTTTTGTGTTGGATGTTTTGTTTAGATATGAAAGGCTCTGTCCTAGTTTTATATCCTGATCTCTGAGAAATGTGAGTTAGGGTAGAAAATTGTTTATGAATGAAATATAAAATGGTGGTGAAAATTAATTATGTCCTTATATTTGTGGAGCTACAGAGTATAATAGTCAAAACAGAAAAATCTGAATCCCAATTGAGCCTTGCTCCTCAGCTAGCCTCATAATATCATCTCCAGCTATTAATGTGAAAAATTTTCCTTTGCAGTGATATATTTTGTAGTCTGCAAATGCATCGTGTCATCGGTTTTCTATCAAGTTCTGAATTGCAGTAATATTTTTTAAAAATCTTAATTATGATTTGCTTCATTATATTTTTAAACCAGACCTGTGTAACTATAATGTAGGAAGCTAGAGTCAGCCTACCAATCAGATGCAGTGGGCAATCAGTGGCATAAGTAAACTTTGCTTATTAGCTGCTTTTTTCTAGCTTACAAGAAATGTAAGATTGTCAAATTTTTGATGGGCCACAGTAAATGTCTGCTTGGCTGCGTTTGGTAGTGTGGGCACAAGTATTTCTGTCTTGTTCTAGATTAATATGATTTCCATTACATGTGCAATGCCTTTAAACAGCTAACTGTATTATGTTAATAAATAATAGTACTTAATAGTGATCTGACTCTTAGTTAACCAGTCTTTCTGTTTTATAGTTGCACAGTATCCTTTCGAAGACCATAACCCACCACAGTTGGAGCTGATCAAACCTTTTTGTGAAGATCTTGACCGATGGCTTAGTGAAGATGGCAATCATGTTGCAGCAATCCACTGTAAAGCTGGAAAGGGACGAACTGGTGTAATGATATGTGCATATTTGTTACATCGAGGAAGATTTCAAAGGGCACAAGAAGCCCTAGATTTCTATGGGGAAGTGAGGACCAGAGATAAAAAGGTAAGAAATTTGTTTTTGTAGCTGATTCATTCTTTTATTTGTAAATTGTAAAGTATCCTGAACATAAACTTTTGGTATATTGTGTATCATGAATATTGTTACCATGACTATGTATCATAATATTGTGCTATAATTATTGAGGCTATTTTACCTGCCTGGCCAGAAATGTGTGCCATTAGGGAAAATACATATTTTTTTTACTTTCAATTATATAGTTAATAAAATGTTGACAATTCTTTTTATTTCAACCTTAAACAGTAAGAATGTCAGTTTCTGGTCCTTGACAACAACAACAACAAAAAAAAACCTATTACAAATTCTAAAGAAGGTAGAATTGTCCCAGTGTGCAAACTTCTTATAGTATATCCAATTTTAGCTAGCCATAACCATATCTAGCCATATCTTCTCATCTCTCTTAAGCAATAAAATCTTCTCTAGGAAAAAATGGACTACCTGTAGGTAAAGGTAAAGGTCACTCTTGTTCGAAAGCCAGTTGTATCTGATGCTAGGGTTCAGTGCTCATCTCTTTCATAGCTGCAGAGCCAGCGCTGTCTGCTTCTGCAGACGTTTCCATGGTTATGTGGCAGGCATGACTAGATACACATGGAACACTGTTTACCTTCCCACTGAAGTGTTCCCTATTTATTTACTTGCAATTTCTTGCTTTTGAACTGCTAGGTTGGCAGGAGCTGGGACAAAGATGGGAGCTCATTCTGTCCTGCAGTATTCAGGTATCGAACTGCTGCCTTCCAGTCAGCATCTTAGCCACTTGAGCCACTGCAGTCCCTGTAGACTACCTGTAGAAAGACTATAACAACTCTCCCCCTCAATGTTAGCCTGAATCCTTGGAAATCTTGCTCTTTTGCATATTGAAAAGCTTGTGGCATCTTTTCTGGCTGCTTACAAAGAGTACGATGTTAGTTCTGTAGTAAGAATGAAGTTGCTCATCTATTGATCATCTGACAGAGTAATGTCATTGCCCAGGAGACACTCAAATATGTTCACATTCATGTTATTTGGGAAGGCTCTTTCCACATACTGTATATGTGAAGTAGTAATTAGTCTATAGTTGGTCTCATTGGTTTCTAAAAATAATTTAATGCTCTTGCTATAAAGTAAAATATTCTGAGATAACTATGAAACAGTATCATAAAACTGATTAACTTTCTAAAACTATTTCTTAGAACATTTGGCAATAATTAAGTAAATAAAAAATGCTTAATAAAAGCATGTTACTTTAAGAGAACAGGTTAATCTATATTAAGGGAACATAATCATCTACTGTATATTAAAGTTGTTAAAAGCTGCTATCAGCAGTGTTCCCCCACAACCCATTGCTAGCTATATACAAGAGGTTTCATTATTTAAGGCCAGTCATCAGCCAGTGATCTCCTCAGTTCTTTCCTGTCCACACTGGAAGAGGAAAGGAATCTTTCTTTAAGACCTCGCATTTTTGAAGAACTTAAATATGTTTTAGTTCATATTTTCCATGTTTCTTTCTGGATTTTGTCCTGCATTTTCAGAATTCAAAACCTTATTTGAAAATATGCAACGATTGCCCTAGATTCCCATGTAGAATTCCCTGTTTAAAAATGATGTATGTTGGATGTATGTAAGAGTGATTACTCTCAGAAGAAAGCTCAACATTTCTACGGTCATGACCTTTATGCTGTCACATGGCAGCACCTGGTAAAGCTTTCTGAGGCTAATTTGCTACTCTGGGTGACTCACCAGAGCCATAATTTTTTTCAAAGTCTTTTCATCATCTGTGCATTTAAGATGTAATTTAAATTTTCCACTTTTAGTACGGCTAGTTCTCCTTTGTATAGTTTGTGAATCCACACTCATGGGTTATGCGCCTGCGCAGAACGGCCGATCGGAGGCTTGAAAAGCTATTGGTCAAAAGTTTTGGCGGTAAGACCGCCCACCGTACCGCCCACCCTGAGGCGCCCGCGCGCCATTTTACCTCAGTTCTCTTCTTTCCGCCGTAGCAGCAGGACGATCGTTGAGAGCTTCCTCAATTTTTTCGCCCTTCTGAGGGAAAGTCTTTTGGCAAATTAAAAATTTTTCTCGGTGATCTTGTCCTTCGGGCAGGATCGCCACCCCGGTGCTGTTTCTTCCTTCTGGTGGACTCAGTTACCTACTCGCTTTAGTCACCGTTTCCCCCCTCAAGGGGGTGGCGGCTGTCCAGCCCTTCGGGGTAACCGCGTTCCAGAAATTACCATTGGAAGAATTTTTTCTTTGATGGCTGCGGCCTTCAAACAGTGCTCGGCTTGCCTGAAAAAGTTTCCGGCTTCTGATGGGCATAGCCTCTGCCTTTTCTGCCTCGGAGAGTCTCATCAGAGCCAGTCTTGCCCCCACTGCAAGAAATTCACCCGTCTGGCCGTGCAAAACCGGAGCTACCGGCTCAAAGCGCACCTGATGGAACTCTCTCTGGCTCCCGTTGTGGCCGCTTCTACCTCGGCTAGCGTCTCTCAGCCTCCGCCGCCTTCGACCTCTTCTTCCGCCACCATCAAGAAGAAGAAGAAGAGGGACAAGAACGGAGACAAGAAAAAGAAGCGCGGGTCGGAGAAGAGGCGATCGCTCCCGCCTACTCCACACACCCCTGTGTCTCTGGGACCTTCGCCGCCATACTCGGTCGCGAGATGTCCGTCTCCTGGGTCCTCCATCTGGGGAGGACGGTCCTCCTCGGGTTCGCCTGAAAAAGGACGCAGGGCTGGGGCTCCAGCTCGCCCACTTCAGGTACTCCCGTCACCGCCTCGTGGGAGGGCCCGCTCGCCTATGAGGCAGGCCTCCGTCTCCCCAAGGCCCAGGACTCCGACGCTCGATGACGCGGCGATCACCATGCCGGCCACCATTTCGTCGCCGATTTTACCGGTCACCGTTTCGTCGCCGACCCAGCCAGCCACCGTTTCGTCGGCCACCGTTTCGTCGCTCCCGACGGTGGGGGACCCATCCCACAGGGAGTTCCTGAAGGAGATGTTTGAGGTCATGGCTCAGACTTTTGCCAACCGGTTTCAGACCTCCATGCCTGCGGCCTCTGCGGCTCCGGTACCGACCACCGCAAGCCCCAGGGATGCTGGCCCTGCTGTGGCCCCACCGACCTCCCGAGGGTCGAGTGTCCGCTCCGCTGGCCCACCCACATCGTCGCGGGTTGGTCCAGTCGTTGAAGCGGTGGACTCCCATCCCGTCGGCCTGCCCAGGCCGTACTGGCGCGGTCCCGACGTGGATGTAAGAGTTCCTCCCTCGTCCTCCGATGACTCCAGCTCCTCTTCGGAGGAGGACGAGGGAGACGTCGACGCCGAGCGGACGCCGGACCAGGCCATCGGCGCGGTTGACCCACCGCGTGGTGAGGATCAACGCTCGCTCACGGCCATGCTGACGCGCCTGGGGACCGCGTTGAACCTGAAGGTGGACCAGCCGCCACTGGAAGGTGAGGACCAAATGACCGCAAAACTGGACAGGCGTGCGGTACGGCCGGTCCATATCACCATGCTTCCGTCCATGCTGACGTCGGCGAAGGCAACATGGAGGAAGCCGGTGTCGGCACACTCCGTTTCGTCCAGGCTCGACGGCATGTATAGAGTCCTGGACGAGAACGTCGAGTTCCTGCAGGCACATCCCCTGCCGAATTCCCTGGTGGTCAAGGCCTTCCAACACAGGACGGCCACCAGCGGGTTCCCGGTTCCGTCGACCCCGGAGGGGAAGAAGCTGGACGCGGTGGGCCGCAAATTCTACGCCACCGGTTCCCTCTTCCTCCGTGCCGCCAACTACTCGGCTGCCATGGGCCTGTACCAGTCTCACCTCTGGGAGCGGGTGAAGGCCGAAACGGCGACGTTACCTGCCGACGCCCAGAAACGGATCGACGCGCTGGCATCCGAGGGCGATTTCCTGGTGGAGCAACAGATGCGAACCGCCAGGCATATAAATGACTATGCGGCAAAGGACATGTCGTCTGCGATCCTGCTCCGCCGCCACGCCTGGCTTAGGGGCACCTCCCTCGATGACGCTATGAAGAAGCTCATCGAGGAGTTTCCCTTTGACGGGCAAGGCCTTTTTGGGCAAGACACGGACAAAGTTCTCAATGAAATGCGGCAGACCAACTCCACCGCCAAGTTCCTGGGGCTCACCACGCCGGCTCCGCCTGCCAGGCCGAGGTTCCAGCCCTTCACGCGGCGCTACCAGGGGAACCCGCAACAACAGGGTGGCCCCGTAGAGCAGCCCAGATCTGGCTCTTACAAACAACGACGCCAGCACAAGCCGCGCTATCAACCCTACGGACACGGCAAGCGTTCGGACGCTAAGTCCAAGTCGCGCGTTTGAAGCTGCGACGGCCGAGTCTCTCACGCTCCATCTCCCGTACCTCCCCCTCCGGAACTTCCTTCAGGTATGGTCGGGCATCACGGACGACCGGTGGGTCTTAAGGATCTTATCCTCTGGCTACGCCATCGAGTTCGTGCGGGCGCCTCGGGTAGGAAGACATCGTTTCACCACCTCGTCCCCCCATTTGGAGGAAGAAATATCAACTCTTCTGTCCAAGGGAGCCATCGAGCGGGTGGCCCCGTCCGATTGGGACAACGGCTTCTACTCGAGGTACTTCGTGGTCCAGAAGAAGGACGGAGGACTTCGCCCGATCCTGGACCTGCGCCGCCTCAACAAATGCATCCACACCAGGAAGTTCCGGATGGTGACCCTGCAGACCGTCCTTCCCCTCATCAACAAAGGGGACTGGTTCACAGTCATAGACCTCAAGGACGCTTACTTCCATGTCTCCATCCTCGAGGAGCACCGGAGGTTCCTTCGATTCCGCATCGGCGATTCGGTTTACCAGTACCGATGTCTACCGTTCGGTCTGGCCACGGCACCGCGGGTCTTCACCAAATGCATGGCTCCGGTGGCCGCCTTCCTTCGCCAGCGGGGAATCAGGGTCTTCCCATACATCGACGACTGGTTGATCGTATCCCCCACCAGCTCGTCGGCCAGTCGGGACAAGAGTCTCGGCCTCAGGATCAACTTCACCAAATCGAAGCTGATCCCCTCTCAACGCGTCGAGTACATCGGAGCGGTACTCGACTCGCTTGCCACCAGAGCCTTTGCACCCCAGAAGCGTCTGCAGGACATCGCGCAGGGAGTGAACGACCTGCGCACCAAACCGTGCATCCGGGCGAAAAAGGCTCAAAGACTGCTAGGCCTTATGGCCTCAACGACGGCTGTGGTCCCTCACGCCAAGTTAAAGTTCCGGTCCCTACAGTCGTGGCTTCTGCACGAATTCGATGCGCTCCGGGAGAGTCAGTCCAAACGGCTAACTCCGTCCCCGGAGCTGAGGGACCAGCTGGTGTGGTGGACGACACCACTCAACGTGGCAATGGGGAAGAGTTTTTACCCCCCGCAACCCTCGCTGCAAATATTGACCGACGCAAGCAACCTCGGCTGGGGGGCTGCCTGCGGGACTCTCACGGTCAACAACCCTTGGTCGCCTCAGGAGATGGTGCACCATATCAACTACTTGGAGCTGCTGGCCATTTGGAAGGCCCTCCGTTCCTTCGAGACCTTGCTCATGGGCAAGGCGGTCCAAGTGGCCTCGGACAACACCACGGCTGTGGCGTACCTGAACAAGCAGGGAGGAACACTATCCACCACCCTTCTTTACCTCGCTGTGCAACTCTGGGAGTGGTGCCTGGAGAGGCACATTTTCTCGATTGGAGTGCACATTCAGGGCAAGCTGAATGTCCTGGCCGACCATCTCAGCCGCCTCACCTCGACGACCCACGAATGGGAACTGAACGACGAGGTGTTCCAGTCGCTCTGCGAGGCCTGGGGGACTCCGAACATCGACCTCTTCGCATCGGAGTCCAACACGAAATGCCACAGGTACTGCTCCAGGGCGGGCATCGGTGCCAACTCCGAGGGCGATGCCTTCATGAAACGGTGGGATCAGGACTATTTCTACGCTTTTCCTCCGTTTCCCCTGGTCCAGAAGGTCCTCACCAGAATGCTCCAGCACAGGACCAGAGCCATCCTAGTGGCCCCAGCATGGCCTCGCCAACCATGGTTTCCGCTGCTGTTGCGCATGCCATCTCAGTATCGCACACTACCGGAGTCACCGACGCTCCTCCAGATGGAGCGGGGCCAGCTCCACCACTCAGACCTGCCCAGCCTCCATTTCACCGCGTGGAGGATAACCCCAGACTGTCCAGGATCCTGGAGCTAGCCAGGCGCCCGTCCACAAGGAAGTCCTACGCTTCCAAATACAGACGCTTTTGTGCTTTCCTGGCATCTCAGCAGACCCCCCTCTCGCAGGTGGAACTGCAGGACGTCTTGACCTACCTCCTCCATCTGGCGGAGTCTGGCCTCAACATCGCCTCCATCCGAGTACACCTCGCAGCGGTGGTGGCTCACTCTCCAGCTGGCTCGCCCGCTTCTGGCGCTTTCCGCGACCAAACGGTGAAACGCTTCCTCAAGGGATTGTGGAATGCCTTCCCGCCGGTCAGGACTCCGACGGCCCAATGGTCACTCTCTACCGTCCTTAACGCGCTCACCAGGACTCCTTTCGAGCCCATGGCTACCGCGGATGCTCGTCTCCTCACATGGAAGACGGCCTTTCTGGTGGCCATCACGTCTGCTCGACGAGCTGGTGAACTGGTCGCCCTGCGGGCGGACGCACCCTTTCTCCAGTTCTTCAATGACCGTGTGGTGCTCCAACCGGACATCACCTTCCTCCCCAAGGTGGTCTCCCAGTTTCATATGGCACAGACTATCTCCTTGCCAACATTCTTCCAGAACCCTGCTAACGCCCAAGAAAGGACTTGGCACACGCTGGATGTCAAACGGGCTTTATTGTTTTACACCAGCAGGACAAGGGAGTTCAGGAAGTCGCAACGCCTTTTCGTGGCGTATGGGGGCAAGTCCAAAGGTGAACCCATCTCAGCGCAGCGGTTCTCCAAATGGATCACCTCTACCATCTACTTGGCCTACGAGTCGGCATCGCTGCCCCCTCCACCGCATGTCAGGGCACACTCTACCAGAGCGGTTGCAACATCCACGGCTTTTCTGGAGGGCACACCGCTTGAGGACATCTGTAAGGCTGCCACCTGGTCCAGACCTTCTACATTTGTTCAGCACTACAGGGTGGACACCAGAGCCACTGCGGACGCCAGGCTTGGCCGTGTCGTCCTCACTCAGTGTCTCCGGGCCCATCGCCCTTGACAGTTCACCCTGCCTGACCGTCATCATCTTCATCGTGGGATCATCTCATCCGACTGCCCACCGACCAAGTAAGTGTGAGCTTGCTAATCTCCCATGAGTGTGGATTCACAAACTATACGAAGGAGAAAGTTCAGTTTCACTTACCAGTGATAACTTTCGTTCTTCGAGTATATAGTTTGTGAATACACACTACCCACCCTGCCTCCCCTCTTGAGCTGCACGGATGAGATCAATTGGTTTATCCTGTGCTTGGCTTAAGTATGGAACTGAGGTAAAATGGCGCGCGGGCGCCTCAGGGTGGGCGGTACGGTGGGCGGTCTTACCGCCAAAACTTTTGACCAATAGCTTTTCAAGCCTCCGATCGGCCGTTCTGCGCAGGCGCATAACCCATGAGTGTGTATTCACAAACTATATACTCGAAGAACGAAAGTTATCACTGGTAAGTGAAACTGAACTATCCAAGTTCTTGGACATTGAGACTTTTGGTTATTTCAAGTTCTGAAGCTAGAGAGTGTCGAGATTTCATAGTCAGGGATGATTTAATTTTAATTCATTATGTTATTTACTTAATGCCTAGTGTGCCTTAACAATTAATCTGTCTTTATTCTGTAAAAGTGTTTAGCTTTAATTAGTTTAAACGGATCCATTTTGGAAGGTTGCTATATGCAGAAGCCAACTTCTGACCAATTAAAAGTTGCAGGTCAACCTGCTCCTTGTTCCCAGACAGTGAACCTGTGAAGATGTCTGCTCTCAGGCCAAGCACCTATGTGCTGCACGCTTCCCAGACACACCACCTGTGGGTAGACGTGAGAAGCATGTCTTTCTGATGGGAACACTGGTTAAATGTCCTGTCTCACACTGGACTTCAAATAGCAGGTGTCTGTCAATCAGAACATCTCCGCACGCGTTCTCACCAAAACAGTATAATATTTGGCTGATTTAGCCCGATTAGGAGAGGGAGAGGGCAGTAATCTCAGATCACATTGAGATGCTTCCCTCCGCCTTCCAGAACCAATCAGACCCGTATCCCGTTACCTGGATGACAGCTCGCTCAGCCGCACTCTTTTAGATAAGTATCGCTTTTCTGAAATGCTTTCTTATTTTCTTAGAAACATGTATTTTGCTTAGCGTAGTTTAGTGAGGAGTTTTATATGTTGGAATAGTCTCTTTTTATTCTAATAAACCTTTTAAATGATTTCTTCGTCAAGAAGAGTTATTCTGTCTCCTTCCAGCCATGAAGGAGCAGAAGGGGAATTTTTCAGACAAGGCCTTGTTAGTTTCAACACCGAAGCTTTGTTTTTCAGCCAGCGCAGCTGAATTCGATAATCAAAGGAAGCTAGAGGGGAGAGATTTTGGGAGTCTCACCTTCCCAGGACTGAGCCTTACTCCCCCTCACCAAAGCTGCAACATCGAAGGCTGAATTCCCACCATATTATTATGATAAGGGGGTGCTAGTTCTAATGGGCGAAGACGCGACCAGTCCCAGAGGGCTTTGCAGAGTTTTTCAAACTGCAACACTTTTTAAGGCATCGCCATTACCCATTGGAACACCCATTTTCTCGCTGGTTTTCCCTGCCCGGGTTTGCCCAGATGAGGCACCCTTTCACAACGCTACCAAACGTCCGCCAGGCTTTCCCTCATTGAGTCGGCAAACCGCCTCGACATTCTGGGGACGAGGTGACCAGACCAGCCGATCAGCGGGAGATGGTTTAGGTGCGGCTGGGCCAGGCTGGGGCTGGGTCCCGTGTTTGCAGGTGGCGCAGCAGACAGGAGCCTAGCCACGCGTACCCGATAGAAAGAATCCTCCATTGTTTCTGATCTTGGCAACGAAAAGAAGTTGCCTTCAAACAGTTAGAGTTTGGGCAATGGGATTTTTGGTGAACTGATTGAGAATTAACAGGAAACCACACTACCCTCATATCTTAGGTTGCACTGGGCATTTTGTCCAACTAAAAATTTAAAGAAATTGAATATTTAGGTCCTTTTGGTTTGATTGCATAAGAGCCTCAGATGATCTAATGATACTAGAAGGCACTCAGTTTTCTTACTACTGTGTGCTAAGTTTCCAAGGGGAAAGCTCTCTGTGAATAAAGGTACTGTGCCAGAACTTTGGTGACAAGGAACTAACTGCACTTAATACCAGGTGTCCAAGATATAGACCAAAAGTACCTAGTTCCCTTTCTTTTGTAAGGCTCTTGTATCTGTACAGGCTGTTCCCACTGATAAGTAAAACTTGTCTTTAGATTATGGTCACAGTTCAAAGTCAATGTGATTATAATGAATTGATGTGAGATCAGTTTTTGCTAACTGATTGTTTTGGAGGTTTCTCAGGCTGTAGCCATGGTTACCCTTGTTGTTGTTGTGGTGGTGATGGTGTGCCATCAAGTTGGAACCAACTTTTAGTGACCCTATCGGGGTTTCATGGTAAATGAGATATTTACAGAGTGGTTTTATCTGTTTCCATATCTGAGCAGGGTTTTGAAACCAGGCTTCCTGAGTCTATCACTCTGTCCCCAAAAACACACTGTGTATCCTACTGTTTTGAAAAATACCTCTTCTGGGTTTTTTACTAAACAGTTTAATCCATTTTTACAGGGGCCTATACTTTAAAAAGTTATTTCTACTGATAACGATAATCATCTTCATTCACCTCCAGACTATTTTTATAGTGCACACAATTCAAACTGCTAGAGAGTCCACGTGACAATTTTCATGAAGTGGTTTGTAAATCAGATATTAAAAGCATAAAGGGATCGCTGTATTAACAATAGTTATCAGAATGGCTGGATAGCTCAGTGGTTTAGGTATGTGGCTGTGGAGTGATTCCTCACTGTGCATTCTGGGAGGAGAGCAGCTGGCATAATAATGGGCAAGATGTACCGTTAGAATGAAAAGATAAACCATTTCTGGATATATCTATATCTGGAAAACCCTTGAAAAGTGTCATCGTGAGTCAGAATTGACTTAACAGCATGCGATTATTATTATTCATTATCATAATGATGAGTCTTTAGAAATTAACTATCATTCTTATGACACAATATATCAGTGTCTTTGGAGAATTAATGGAATAATATAAAAAAACATGGAACTTGCAATTGGAAGTTTCAGATTAGCTAAACAATGGATAAACCCAGCTTCATATGTAATTTTACCTGTCCCTTATATCTGTTCCAACCACTAATTGCAATGCTTTGCTACACCCCAGAGTCCTTGGATGTTATAACTTAGTGGCTTCTAATAATGCAGTGGTTAAACTCCTGTACTGCAGCCAGAAGGTTGTGATCAAGGTTGACTCAGCCTCCATTTTTCCGAGGTCGGTAAAATGAGTACCCAGCATGTTGGGGGAAAATACTAATTAGCTTATGAACTTCCTAGAGAATGTACTAAACACTGTGGGCAGTATATAAATCTAATTGCTATTGCTAGTGTTTTAGTAAAGATTTTCCATATGATAGAGCAAAATCTTGTACAGTAAAGGTATATAGTGTATTGTTCAAAATGCAAACATAAATAGTACAGTTCAGTCTTTGGGCTTTCTTCAGCAAAAAGTACATTCTTCACTCTTGAGTGATTGTTCCTTTCAAAGCTGAACATCACACAGACGGTCCAAACCTTGTGAAGTCACATCCAAATAAGGCTTTCTAGGAAAGAACAAGAAATCTCTAGTGTAGAGTAGCAGTTATCCAAATTATATTTTTGACTTTGTACAAGAGCTGTCATCTCTACTCTGTGTTTCCATCAATTCTATATGAAGTGGGTGATTTTGTTTGCACATAGATATCCTGTGTTGTACCTCAGTGTATAACACTTGAGACTCAGTGGACCCTAAGTGGCTGAGGTCCAGTAGTAATTGACAACTGAAGTCTGTCAACTAAATGAATGGAACTTGTTAAATTTAACCACCAGATCTCCACTCATTCAGCAATTCTTCTCTACTTGCAATCCATTACTAGATTTCAGCAAGTCACATTCTTTGTGTTGCTATTCCTTCAGCACAACATTTTTGGCTTCATAAGTTACCACTTTTGATTTCAAAGAGGAATGTTGTCTTTCCTAGTGAATCAAACCAAAGGTTTTACAGAAAGCCACAGTTTTACAGTGTCAAACAGATGCTGACATCCATTTCTGATTTATGAGGACACGTGTGAAAAAAGACTTATAATTTCAGTATTGCAAAGGTTCAGTATTCTGTTCTCTTTATCCTGCTAGAATCCTAGTAAGTTCGGGTTTTCAGTCCTTTCATTCATTCAGTTCATGTTAGAGTACAAAAGCTATTTTTGATGCCATTTTTATAATGTCGAGACCTGATGTGAGTGAGACATTTATGATATGATCACTATCATAGCAAAATAGGCAGCCTTGGCCTAATGAAGAGGTAAACTAATATGAGAAGTAGTCACACTTCCTTCTTGCATATATCTTGTCAGGTGATGTCATATCTAGCAGCATCTCAGTTTCTTATTATATTTGTTCATAGGAAAAACTGAAAATACGTAATCTAAAATGTGTTGCTTGTGATTTGGCAGTGCCATAAGGAGTTTATTTACCAATAGAGATGTTTTTTGTAATCTAAATGTAGCTAAGAAGTCCAGAAGAACTGAATATACTGCTTTTAATGGGAATATGTCCGTCCTTATTAGACTCATCCTTTACACATGGATAAACTTAAATTCTATGTGAAAAGTAGACATGTATCTTATTTTTTATTTGCTATGCTGAATTGAGTCAATGCTGCCAAATGCATATGGTGTGTCCCTTTCCAGAAATGGCTACTTCATTTATTGTTTGCAGGGTTGTGACATTGTGCAACTGGTGATGAACTTTAGTAGCCTTCACTATTGCACATCATAAATTTATTCTGCTGTAGTAGTTTTCTGTGGGTAATAACAGTGATTCAAAAATTTTCTTCAAGACTTTTTTTACTTGAAATCCCACTTTTATGTTTATGTTGTTGCTCTAAGGGGCAGGGGAGATACCCATAGACAGGGAAAATTCCTTGAAGGGGGAGGAAGGTTTTTTTCCTGTAGAAGAAGAACAAATGATTTTCTCACATAGAGGTAATGTTTGGTATAAGAAAAGCTCACATGGACCATTTTCTGTCAGCATTTCTGAAAGTAAATTAGCATGATAGAAATGCTATAGTAATTTTTATTTTCTGTTTTCCTACAGTTTTGCAAGGTGATTATGAGTTTAGCATGCTGATGCACTCTACTGGTTAAGATTAAAATAGTTTTTAAAATTATTACATGCTAATTTCAATAAGCGCCTTGTTCCCCTCTTATATTTCATAGCATCAGATTTGTTTTAAAGCCATATGTGGTAAATGAATTATTACATAGAACAAAGATGCCATAAGCCAGAGAAAACTATCTGCAATTCAAGCAGAACACACTTTTAGAATACCCAGATAATTAGGATGCAAACATAGTCATTAAACTATTCCAGACATTTAAAAAGAAGGATAATGTGTGATATAATCCTGTCACCTTTTGT
Source organism: Bradypodion pumilum (assembly GCA_035047305.1). Classification (NCBI taxonomy): domain Eukaryota; kingdom Metazoa; phylum Chordata; class Lepidosauria; order Squamata; family Chamaeleonidae; genus Bradypodion; species Bradypodion pumilum. Next base: position 263,517,748 of record JAWDJD010000003.1, read on the forward strand.
TCAACAGCTGTTTCTTAACTAAATGAGAGTAATGGTTTTGCTGTAGTTTAGCAGGATTTACAATCGGATCCAGAAATATTGGAACAAGGATAATTTTTTTGGTCATCTGGCCTCTGCACCCACCACAGTGAAGATGAAAGGAGACACTCAAGATGTGAGCAGTCAGGACTATCAGCTTTGTTGCAAGGGGTTTGACAAAAGTGAGGATTTAACCAGTCAGGAAGTAGACCCATTGGCAGGCACACATCCCCATTTTTAGTGGCTCATATGTAGTGGAATAAATGGCTGACAAGCAGTTGCATAGCCAGGTGTGGCCTGTTTCCTGGGCTCCTGATGAACAGCCAAGCAGATAAAAGGCCTGGAGGTGGTTCTGAGTATTACATTTGTATGTGGTAGGTATTTATGGGAACTCTCCACGTGAAGTCTAAAGAGTTCTCCTTCGTATAGTTTGTGAATCCACACTCATGGGTTATGCGCCTGCGCAGAACAGCCGATCGGAGGCTTGAAAAGCTATTGGTCAAAAGTTTTGGCGGTAAGACCGCCCACCGTACCGCCCACCCTGAGGCGCCCGCGCGCCATTTTACCTCAGTTCTCTTCTTTCCGCCGTAGCAGCAGGACGATCGTTGAGAGCTTCCTCAATTTTTTCGCCCTTCTGAGGGAAAGTCTTTTTGGCAAATCTCAATTTTTCTCGGTGATCTTGTCCTCCGGGCAGGATCGCCACCCCGGCTCTGTCTCTTCTCTTGAGTGGATTCAGTAGCCAATTTTTCGCATCGATCACCGTCTCCCCCCTCAAGGGGGTGGCGGCTGGTCGGCCCTTCGGGGTACTCGCCTCCAGAAACTTCCACTGGAAGAATTTTTTCTGCGGTTGATGGCTGCAGCGTTTAAACAGTGCACGGCTTGCCTTAAGAAGTTTCCGGCTTCCGACGGACACAGCCTGTGCCTCTTTTGTTTGGGAGAGTCGCATCAGAGCCAGTCTTGCCCGCATTGCAAAAAGTTTACGCGCCTCGCGGTGCAGAACCGAAGCAATCGCCTCAAGGCTCACCTGATGGAGCTCGCTCTGGCTCCCGCCGCGTCCGCCTCCACGGCCGCCGCTGCCGTTCAACCACCGCCGGCCTCTTCCTCCGTGCTTCCGATGAGGAAGAAGAAGAAGAAGGACAAGAACGGTGAGAAGAAGCGCAAGCGTGGGTCGGAGAAGAGACGGTCGCTTCCCCCCACTCCGCGCACACCCGCCTCTCCCGGGCCTTCTCCGCCGTTCTCGACTGCCCGATGTCCTTCTCCGGGATCCTCCATCTGGGGAGGACGGTCGTCTTCCGGGTCACCTGAGAAAGGACGCAGGGCTGGGGCTCCAGCTCGCCCACCTCAGGTGCTCTCCTCTCCTCCTCGGGGCAGAAACTCCTCGCCGAGGCAGGCCTCCGTCTCTCCACGGCCCAGGACACCGACGGACGAGGCGGTCGTCACCGTTTCGACGACCGTTTCGCCGACACCGACGCCGGCCACCGTTTCGGCTCCCACCGTTTCGTGGGCCACCATCCCGCCGGCCACCGGAGCTCCACCGCCAGCGGACTCGGACGCGTCTCAGATGGCCCTCGTCCGAGAGATGTTCCAGGTCATGGCGTCGTTTGCGACCAGGTTCCAGACCTCCACGCCTGCGGCCTCTGCGGCTCCGGTTCCGACCACCGCAAGCCCCGGGCATCCCGGCTCTGCCGCGGCCCCACCGACCTCCCGTGGGTCGAGTGCCCGCTCCGCCGGCCCACCCAACCCGTCATGGTGTGGTCCGGACGTTGATGCGGTGGACGCCCATCCCGCCGGCCCGCCCAGGCCGTACTGGCGCGGTCCGGACGTGGACGAAAGACTGCCTCCCTCGTCCTCCGATGAGTCCAGCGCGTCGTCGGAGGAGGACGAGGGAGACGTCGACGCCGAGCGCACGCCGGAACAGGCCATCGGCTCGGTGGACCCACCGCGTGGTGAGGACCAGCGCTCACTGACCGCCATGCTCACGAGGCTCGGCACCGCCCTCAACCTGAAGGTCGACCAACCGCCGTTGGAGGGTGAGGATCAGATGACCGCGAAGCTCGACAGGCGTGCCGTGCGACCGGTCCACATAACCATGCTCCCCTCCATGATGACCACGGCGAGGGCGACGTGGAAGAAACCTTTGGCGGCACACTCCGTTTCGTCCAGGCTCGACAGCATGTACCGGGTCCTGGACGAGAACGTCGAGTTCTTGCAGGCGCACCCCCTGCCGAATTCCCTGGTGGTCAAGGCCTTCCAGCATAGGACGGCCACCAGCGGATTCCCGGTCCCGTCGACGCCGGAGGGAAAGAAATTGGACGCGGTGGGGCGTAAGTTTTACGCCACCGGCTCCCTATTCTTTCGGGCCGCAAACTATTCGGCCGCCATGGGCCTGTACCAATCTCACCTCTGGGAGCAGGTGAAGGTTGAGACGGCTAAACTGCCCGCAGATGCCCAGAAGAGGATTGACGCGCTGGCCGCCGAGGGGGACTTCGTCGCCGAGCAGCTGATGCGCACTGCCCGGCATATCAACGATTATGCGGCAAAAGACATGGCCTCCGCAATCTACCTCCGTCGCCATGCTTGGCTCAGGGACACCTCCCTCGATGACGCTATGAAAAAGCTCATCGAGGAGTTTCCCTTCGACGGGCAGGGCCTCTTCGGTCAGGACACCGATAAGGTCCTGAATGAGATGCGCCAGACAAGTTCCACGGCGAAGTTCCTGGGGCTCACCACGCCGGCAACTTCCACCAGGCCGAGGTTCCAGCCCTTCACACGGCGGTTCCAGGGCAACCCACAGCAGCAGGGACCGGCGGAGCAGCCTAGATCCAGCTCCTATAAACAGCGGCGACAACACAAACCCCGCTACCGGCCCTACGGACAGGACAAGCGTTCGACCGCGAGGCCCAAGCCCCGCGTTTGAAGCTGCGACGGCCGAGTCTCTCTCGCTCCACATCCCGTACCTCCCCCTCCGGAACTTCCTCCAGGCATGGTCGGGCATCACGGACGACCAGTGGGTCTTAAAGATCTTGTCCTCTGGCTACGCCATCGAGTTCGTGCGGGTGCCTCGAGTAGGAAGACATCGTCTCACCACCTCGTCCCCCCATTTGGAGGAAGAAATAGCAACCCTTCTCTCCAAGGGAGCCATCGAGCGGGTAGCACCGCCCGACTGGGACAACGGCTTCTACTCGAGGTACTTCGTGGTCCAGAAGAAGGACGGAGGCCTTCGCCCTATCCTGGACCTACGCCGCCTGAACAAATGCATCCACACCAGGAAGTTCCGGATGGTGACCCTACAGACCGTCCTCCCCCTCATCAACAAAGGGGACTGGTTCACAGTCATAGACCTCAAGGATGCCTACTTCCACGTTTCCATCCTCGAGGAACACAGACGGTTTCTCCGCTTCCGTATCGACCATTCCGTGTACCAGTACCGATGCCTACCGTTCGGTCTGGCCACGGCACCGCGGGTCTTCACCAAATGCATGGCTCCGGTGGCTGCATTCCTCCGCCAACGGGGCATCAGGGTCTTCCCATACATCGACGATTGGTTGATCGTCTCCCCCACCAAATCGTCGGCCGTTCGGGACACACAATACACGGTTCACCTCATGGAGAGTCTCGGCCTCAGGATCAACTTCACCAAGTCGAAGTTGACTCCCGCCCAGCGCGTCGAGTACATTGGAGCGGTACTCGACTCGCTCACTACGAGAGCCTACGCCCCCCAGAAACGCTTACGGGACATTGCGCAGGGGGTGAACGAACTGCGCACGAAACCGTGCATCCGGGCGAAGAAGGCTCAGAGACTTCTAGGCCTGATGGCCTCAACGACGGCAGTGATCCCCCATGCCAAATTGAAATTCAGGTCCCTGCAATCGTGGCTCCTTCACGAGTTCGACGCACTTCGGGAGAGCCAATCCAAACGGTTGACCCCATCTCCAGAACTGAGGGACCAACTGCTGTGGTGGTCTACACCACTCAACGTGGCCACGGGGAAGAGTTTCTACCCCCCGCAACCTTCGCTGCAGATACTGACCGACGCGAGCAACCTCGGCTGGGGCGCTGCTTGCGGGACTCTCACGGTCAACGACACCTGGACACCGCACGAAACGGTGCACCACATAAATTACTTGGAGCTGCTGGCCATTTGGAAGGCCCTGCGCTCCTTCGAGACTCTGCTCACCGGCAAGGCGGTTCAAGTGGCCTCGGACAATACCACGGCGGTGGCGTACCTCAACAAGCAGGGAGGAACACGGTCCACCACCCTCTTGTACCTTGCAGTGCAGTTGTGGGAATGGTGCCTGGAGAGGCACATTTTCCCAATTGGAGTGCACATTCAGGGCACACTGAATGTCTTGGCAGACCACCTGAGCCGTCTCACCTCGACGACCCACGAATGGGAGCTGGACGACGGAGTGTTCCAGTCTCTGTGCCTGGTCTGGGGGACGCCGAGCATCGACCTCTTTGCATCGGAGTCCAACAAGAAACTCAGCAGGTACTGCTCCAGAGCAGGCATCGGACTGAACTCCGAGGGCGATGCCTTCATGAAACGGTGGGATCAGGACTATCTCTATGCCTTTCCTCCGTTTCCTCTGGTCCAGAAGGTACTCACCAGGATGCACCAACACAGAGCCAATGCAATTCTGGTGGCACCGGCGTGGCCGCGCCAACCCTGGTTTCCGCTACTGTTGCGCATGTCGTCGCAGTATCGCACACTGCCGGAATCACCGACACTCCTCCAAATGGAGCAGGGCCAGCTGCACCATTCGGACCTGCCCAGCCTCCACCTCACCGCGTGGAGGATAACCCCAGACTGGCCAGGATCCTTGAACTAGCGCGGCGCCCTTCCACAAGGAAGTCCTACGCTTCCAAATACAGGCGTTTTTGTGCTTTCCTGGCCGCCCGGCAAACACCCCCCACGCAGGTGGGACTGCAGGACATTTTAACCTACCTCCTCCAGCTGGCGGAGTCTGGCCTCAGCATCACCTCCATCCGAGTGCATCTCGCAGCAGTGGTAGCGCACTCTCCTGCTGGCTCGCCCGCTTCCGGGGCCTTCCGCGACCAAACGGTAAAGCGCTTCCTCAAGGGACTAAAGAACGCTTTTCCGCCGGCCCGGACACCGACGGCTCAATGGTCACTGTCCACCGTTCTTAACGCGCTCACCAGGGCCCCCTTCGAGCCCATGGCTACCGCCGATGTTCGTCTCCTCACATGGAAGACAGCATTCCTGGTGGCCATCACGTCTGCACGACGAGCTGGTGAGCTGGTTGCCCTGCGAGCAGACGCACCTTTTCTCCAGTTCTTCAACGACCGCGTCGTCCTCCAAGCGGACATCACCTTCCTACCCAAGGTGGTCTCCAAGTTTCACATGGCACAAACTATCTCCTTGCCAACCTTCTTCCAGAACCCCACTAACGCCCAAGAAAGGACTTGGCACACGCTGGATGTGAAACGAGCTTTATTGTTTTACACCAGCAGGACTAGAGAGTTCAGGGAGTCACAACGCCTCTTTGTGGCTTATGGGGGAAAGTCCAAGGGTGAACCCATCTCTGCTCAAAGGTTCTCCAAATGGATCACCTCTACCATCTACCTGGCCTACGAGTCAGCTTCGCTGCCACCTCCACCGCATGTCAGGGCGCATTCCACCAGGGCGGTTGCCACATCCACTGCCTTTCTGGAGGGCACACCGCTTGAGGACATATGTAAGGCTGCCACCTGGTCCAGACCTTCCACATTTGTCCAGCACTACAGGGTGGACACCAGAGCCACTGCGGACGCCAGGCTCGGCCGTGTCGTCCTCACCAGAGGGCTCCGGACTCAACGCCCCTGACGGGTCCACCTACGGGTTCTTCAGCTCATCGTGGGATCATCTCATCCGACTGCCCACCGACCAAGTAAGTGTGAGCTTGCTAATCTCCCATGAGTGTGGATTCACAAACTATACGAAGGAGAAAGTTCGGTTTCACTTACCAGTGATAACTTTCGTTCTTCGAGTATATAGTTTGTGAATACACACTACCCACCCTGCCTCCCCTCTTGAGCTGCACGGATGAGATCAGTTGGTTTATCCTGTGCTTGGCTTAAGTATGGAACTGAGGTAAAATGGCGCGCGGGCGCCTCAGGGTGGGCGGTACGGTGGGCGGTCTTACCGCCAAAACTTTTGACCAATAGCTTTTCCAGCCTCTTATCGGCCGTTCTGCGCAGGCGCATAACCCATGAGTGTGTATTCACAAACTATATACTCGAAGAACGAAAGTTATCACTGGTAAGTGAAACCGAACTTTTCCTGTTCTTGTATAAAAAGGTTTGCCAATGTATGTACATGCCAAAGTACATATTGGTTTGCTGTAATGGAAGGCAGGGCCTATTTAACACTCAGACATTCACTGACCAAAATACTGTTGTGCAAATTGCACTGGCATGAGGGTGGTAAAATCAATGGTAGGGGTAGATTGTTTCTAATTATAGAGATCCTGCTTTAATTCCAAGGCTTTTATTATTTATTTATTTATTTGTTTGTTTGTTTATTTGGATTTGTATGCCGCTCTCTCACCCAAGGGCGACTCAGGGCGGCGACAACAACATAGGTGTTATACAAATACCCCTTAAAAATTCAATTAAAACTATTAAAAACCACCCAAATTTAAAAGAAAACCCTACCCTCCCCACCCAACAGTAAAAGGGACATATAACTCTTAACAGAGCCAACGAATGGGAGTCAGCGCTCCGTTGGCCCCCCATACAGGTTTTAAACCCTTTCCCTTAGGGCAGCAATTCTGTCTGTAGCCGTAGGTCTATTGGCAGGAGGTTCCGCAGGGTCGAGGCAGACATGGAGAAGGCCCTCCTCGTGCTAGAGAGGCGATCCCCTCTAGCAGATGGAACACTGAGGGAGCCCCTCCGGTCCGCTCTGGTAGGATGGGCAGACTTTTGGGGCGATATGGTCTCTTAGGTAACCTGGCCCACTACCATGAAGGGCTTTAAAGGTTCAGCACCTTGAATTGCACCCGGAGGCAAACTGGTAACCAGTGCAGCACCCAAAGCAGAGGCGAGGCACGGACATTACAATAATCAAGTCTGGAGGTGACCAGCGCATGTGTGACCATGATCAAGGAATCCCTATCCAGGAGCGGATAGGGATAACTTGCACATAACGAGGTTATTCAATCAACCTCGTTATGTGCAAGTTATGTGAGCCTTTGGGTGGAAGCAGGAACTCTTTTAACTACTGGCAGTTCCTGTCTACCTGATGACATAATGGATGGAAAAATGGTTGGTAATGCTTCATTCCAGAGGCGGCGGCTTCTTCTTTTGTGTCTAGATCAGACTTTAAACTGCCAAAATGAAGCCACCTTTTGGTAAATTCATTCCATAGTTCCTTTCGCCTGAACAAGTGAGAGAAAGATTAGCTGGCACAAGATTGCCTGGGGTATGCTCAATTGTAGTTCAATACCACAGTCTTCAAGGAGCCTCTTTTTGTGTACCCCAGTCCAGAGGCTGACTAGCAATGACTAACTGGCAGGAATCATGTGAGTCTTGGTGGTCAACGTAGGAGCTTTTTAAATTAACAACAGTCTCTCTTTGCTGGATATCATCACTCTTGTGTCAGTGTAATTTACACAGCAAGGTTTTGGCCATTGCGTACAATTTGATCTGAAGTGCAAAACCATATGGACATGTCTATGGATAAAGATATGGAATCAGACTATTGTAAAACAATGTGAAAAATATTGAAGCAACATGAATCACAGATAGTTAGTGTAAATGCTTAGAATGATAATTTGTGACATAATTTCACAACCTGCAGTTTGCTTGCTATTTTGTAGCAGTCAAGCTATTTTGAGCTGGGAAAATGCTGAGTCAAATTTCAGTTCCATACTGTGCAGTTTTGGATGGAAAAAGAAGTTTGTGCAACTCCATGCTCTGTGTTGTACAGACATGGGAAGTGTTGCAGTACTTTAAATTTCCTTTGCTTCTGTCATTTAGTCTAGAATATGGTGTTGGGATCCCTCTTTTTGATTTCTTAATGTGGTTTGGAACAGTTTTGATACATTTTTCAAATCCTGGCATATTTTTAAATTAATTTCATTTCATTTGTACGCCATTTTTCTATTAGTGAAAGGACCCAAGGTTGCTCACAAATTATTTAAAACAGTACAATAAATATTATTGCATTAAAAACAGTTAAAAATACAATAGCCTTAAAATGATTAGTTAAAACGTCTGAATTATTGAGAAGATATGCTCTCACGTGCTCCTTTTCCTACTTCCATCTCAGGCTGCTCAGGAGAAAATTTCCAGGCAGGGCCTGTTTTGGAATTGGCCTCTGTCCCATACTCCAACCCAGCTCTCCATTTCTGGGAGCAAGATAGTCAAGAACTGCTCCAGGACTGCAAGATTTAGGAGCTGGCTTTGTGTGCCTTTCAGGCTTAAGTCATTGATGGCAAAGCATGTGGAGGCAGCTGCAGTCATTTTAGGGTTGGGGATGGGCTGATCTTACGCTAAGCGGGTCCTCTGAACTACTGATACTAGGTAAATTTGCTTGTATGCAGCTGTTATACTTCATTTTTAGAACATGAATATTCTGTACTGGGTAATTTCAGTTAAAAAGCTAGGGAAATGTTATATCTTTCTTGCTCATGATCTCTTTTTTAAATTTAGGGAGTAACTATTCCCAGTCAGAGGCGCTATGTATATTACTATAGCTACCTGTTAAAGAATCAACTGGATTACAGACCAGTGGCACTGCTTTTTCACAAAATGATGTTTGAAACAATTCCAATGTTCAGTGGCGGCACTTGCAGTAAGTCTCTTTTATAATAATTTCTGCTATATGAGATAATATTCTGTTTACATGTTTATATCTAAATGCTCACTCTTTGAATCTTTATTACAGTATTTATCTGAATCTGAAAACTATATATTTACACTCTACTTTTCCAATAAATCTCTGAAGCTGTTGTATCATACCTGTCAACTTTTGGCTTTGAAAATAAGGGAAATTTTATGGGCGTGGCCAAATAGGTGGGTGTGGCCAAATCAGTGGGCGTGGCCAAATTCCCCCAACCCTTCCAGAGCTAGGGGAACCGGCAGAGAGGGGATCCCCCCACAGGACACCCCGTTATTAAAGAGAAGAAACCAAGTGGTTTCTTCTCTTTAAAAATGGTTTTTTTTTGGGGGGGGGATGGAATCGATCCCTTCTCCTGGGTCCCCTGGGTTCAGGGGGTTGTAGGGACAAAAGAGGTCTGTCCCCCAAACTCTTCCAGAGCTAGGGGAGCCAGCAGAGAGGGGATCCCCCCACAGGACACCCCATTATTAAACAGAAGAAACCAAGCGGTTTCTTCTCTTTAACAATGGAGTTTGGGGGGGGGGTGGATTCTCTCCCTTCTTCCGGGTCTCCTGTGTCTGGGAGAGTTGGGGACAAAGGGGGTCTGTCTCCCCAACCCTCCTCAACCTATCACCCTCTCCGCTGGGTCCCCTGGGTTCAGGAGGGTTGGGTAGACAGACCCCTTTTGTCCCCTCCCCAACCCCAGGGGAGCCAGCGGAGAGGGGGATCGTTCGCAACCGCCCACCCACTGATATTAAAGGGGAAACCCCGATCGGCTTTTCCCTTTTAATATCAGAGGGTGGGGTGGATTCGACCCCCTCTCCTGGGTCCCGTGTGTCCGTGAGAGTTGGGTGGACAAAAGGGGTCTGTCCACCCAACCCTTCTGGCCCCAGGGGAGCCAGTGGAGAGGAGGATCGTTCACAACCGCCCACCCACTGATATTAAAGGGGAAACCCCGATCAGCTTTTCCCTTTTAATATCGGGGTGGGGTGGATTCGATCCCCTCTCCTGGGTCCCATGGGTCCATGAGGGTTGGGGGGGACAAAAGGGGTCTGTCCCCCAAACCTTCTGGCCCCAGTGGAGCCAGTGGAGAGGGGGATCGCACCCCCCCACCCACTGATATTAAAGGGGAAGCCCCGATCGGCTTTTCCCTTTTAATATCAGGGGTGGGGTGGATTCGACCCCCTCTCCTGGGTCCCGTGGGTCTGTGAGGGTTGAGGGGACAAAAGGGGTCTGTCCCCCCCAAAACCTTCTGGCCCCAGGGGAGCCAGTGGAGAGGGGGATGGCACCCCCCCCACCCACTGATATTAAAGGGGAAACCCCGATCGGCTTTTCCCTTTTAATATCAGGGGGTGGATTCAAACCCCTCTCCTGGGTCCCGTGGGTCCGTGAGGGTTGGGGGGACAAAAGGGGTCTGTCCCCCCCAACCCTTCTGGCCCCAGGGGAGCCAGTGGAGAGGGGGATCGCACCCCCCCACACACCCACTGATATTAAAGGGGAAACCCTGATCGGCTTTTCCCTTTTAATATTGGGGTGGGGTGGATTCGATCCCCTCTCCTGGGTCCCGTGGGTCCGGAAGGGTTGTGGGGACAACTCCGGAGCCGGGTGGGAGCCGCCTGGACCGGAGACCACCACCCCCAGCCGGGGGTGAGGAGGAGGACCAGCTGAGCGGCCCCCGGCTCTGGAGCCCCTGCAGCGGCGAGCTGCCTGGCTCCGGACGGAGGGAAAATACAGGGAAATTAATAAAATGGGAGGGGGCGGGAAGAGGGGTAAAAAAGGGGTTTCCTGGGTAAAACAGGATGGTTGACAGTTATGTGTTGTTCATGTGCTATTGCAAAGTCGCATTAACATCACAAGTAGAATGTTTTGAATTTACTGGCTTTGACCTTTTGGATATCTATGTGTCAGTTGAATCTTACATACAAACAACTGTTTAATTCACTTGTATCCTAAGTTTCCTCTAAGGACTAGATTTGCATCTTTCTCTTTTATCCTTATAACAGTCTTGTGAAGTAAATAAAGCTAAGAATTGTAGGTTCATCCAAAACTGTGAAGTAAGGATTGTAATTAAATAGGGATTTGAAGCCAGATGTTCTTTTTTCTACTCTTGACACTATAATATTGGTTATATGTTAATCTGATCTGTATTTCCAGGTATTGGTCCATCTAAAGCAATATCGTGCAGACAAAGCAGATATGCTGTAGTTTTCTGTAGCTCCACTCAGCTTTCTAGATAACAATGATAATATTATTTTTAGGGCTCAGTCTTAATACTTAAACTTTACCTTAAGTCACTTACCTGTAGTAACAACTTCAGATCCTTTTAGAGTTTTCTTTGATAGAAGAGTGTACTGTCATTATTGTGATAAGGTTGTTTTTAGCTCTCTGTCACATATCTTGAATGTCATGATGCAGATTTCTAAATAGTCAAAGCCAGTAAGTGGTCATGGATATAGCCAGGAATATCTGCAAGCAATACTAGGTGGTTTTATTTATACACACCAGTGTAAATTGATAGAAATGGCTGTATTCTTCCAAGGGTTGGGGAAACTATAGTTTGTCTTAAGTAGATTTACCTACACATTTCAGTTAATGGAAATAATTTAGTTAAGGTAAATCAAGCTTTTAGCAGTTTTGTTTTAATGCACAAAAATGTTACCTTCAAGCAAGTTTGTTAACAGCAGGCTCTAGCTTTGTGTTTATGTTGCTATGGCTGCTGAAAAATTGTGGAACATTCTTGTATATCTGTAGCTGAGAAGTGGGCTATATTATGTTAGACAGGTCTTCAGCCGCTGTTTTAAATATTCTTGTTCTACAGTAACTGCGATTTTTGACATGGTATGATAGTATATGTAACTGGTTTGTATAACTGTCCTTGCAGGTTTGAAGTGTTTGAAACAACTTTACAGTTTTCTTAAGGAAAAAAAGAGGTTTTCAGCAAGCTTGTACTAATTTTTGATAATGAGTATTAAGTTTGATAGCAGTAACAGTATTTATGACTGGATTCCTGGTAAAAGCCATTTTAGAGTGTTATTCAATATTTTCTTTTTCAAATCTCATCTCTTAGAGTTTAGACTGATGGTTGTGAAATATCTGTTTGTTTATCATACAGATCCTCAGTTCGTAGTCTACCAGCTAAAGGTAAAGATATTCACCTCCACTTCAGGACCCACAAGACGAGAAGACAAGTACATGTCCTTTGAATTCCCTCAGCCATTGCCAGTTTGTGGAGATATCAAGGTGGAATTCTTCCATAAACAAAACAAGATGCTGAAAAAGGTTTGCATTTTAACAAGTAATGTTTTTTATGTTTTGCTAGTTCTAAATATATTCTCAAAATGCCTCCTTCCTATTACATTCTACCAAATTGATATGAATATGAGTCATTCATGCTTTTGCTATGACTGTGTCAGGATTTTATGTGAAGGGGGGAAATACTATACTGGACTCATTTTCTGTAATACAGTAATACCCCGCATAACATTAAAACTTGGTTCCACAAGCTTTAACGTTATGTGATTTTTAACATTGTGCGATACAGTACTGTACATGAACAGTACTGTATATGTACTTCCTACCAGCCGGCTGGGCTGGGGAGGGAGTCTGGTGGCATTGGTGGCAGTGATTTTGAGGCTGCCAACGCTGCCGCCAATGGACTTCCTCCCCTAACTGTCCGGCCAGTGGGAAGTGGGAGCAGTTGCTGCTGTAGACCCCGCCACTGACAGACTTCTTCCCCGGCCTGTTCAGACAGACAGGCCGGGGAGGGAGTCCAGTACTGGCATTGGCGATTTTGAGACCGCCGCCACAGCTGCTCCCACTTCCCAGCGGTCAGATGGGCCGGGGAAGGAGTCTGTCATCATTGGTGGCCTTAAAATCACCGCCACCGCTGCTGGACTCCTTCCTGGCCTGTCCGGCCGGTGGGAAGTGGGAGCAGCAGCTGCTGCTGCGGTGGTGTTGGTGGCCTCAAAATCGCCAACGCCAATGCCGGACTCCCTGCCTGCCCAGACGGAGAGGAATCTGAGGAAAAACGAAATGCATTGCACAATGTTAACTTAACGTTGTGCAGTGCAAATTTTCCCTCAGATTTCTTGACGTGCAGTTTTAACGTGTGGTGCACACAAGCGGGGTATTACTGTATCTTAAATGCTGTGGGAAACCTGCTTTTTCCTCCGATAAATTTCTGAATCGGGATAAACAGCAACATTTTGTGATGTTAACTGCCTTGTATTGTTGTATTGACAGAAATATGGAACAGCTACATTTTAATAGCATCTTTGAATGCTGGCCATGCTGCCTGATAACTTGAACGGCACCAGTTTATCTAATTCTAGAATTAACCCAAACTTCAGTAAGCATTCTTGTTTTGTTTGACCTCAAGGAAGCAAAGTAGAGGAGTTCTGTTCTTTAACTTCTGTGTTGAAATTGGAACTTTACCCACTCTTTGCATGAGAACAGGATAGATGTGTGAACGAGTGAGGGTGTTACTATTACGTCGTAATTAGATCATGTCATCCTTATTATAAGTCCTAGTAAATACTCTTGCTTTATCTTATTAGATCCAACTTCTATTATCTATTGACCAAAATCCTGTTGCTTAGTGAAAACCCAATTATAACACTGGTAAACAAAGCTTCTACTCCATGATTCTTGAAGCACATGTGCACATAACATACCAAACCAGCATACGCAAGCAAGAATCACAGCAGGGACAGTTTGTTTTTACTGGAGAGGAACAGATAAAAAGTTACTATTTGCTTATGCCAGATGTCAGGAATCAGACTACAGACTTAGAAATAGGGTTCTGGAACTAAAGTCTAAAGATAAGGGGTTGAATCCAGACATGTATGAAATTCTGCCTGTGCTATTGGTTTGTGCAAGAACTTTGGTGTTCTTTCTTTTCTGTGGCTACTTTCTCTTCCCTCAAAAGCTACCACTAAATCTAACAACCTTTTGGTATAACTGGTATTCAGGACATGCAGCAAGACAAGAGAGGTTAGGCTACCTGTCCCTACTGACCTGCCAGTAGGCAAATACAGTTTCATTTGGAGACACCTTTGGCCACCAATTGACTGATGAGGATTGACTGATGAGGATTGACTGATGAGGAAGTGCCTTTCAGTGGGAAGTTCTGCATTTCTGTTGTGTTGTGTTTCTTAAGTAATTTTGAGACCATGTTTACCATTTGTTTTAATATAATAGTTTAATAGTTTTCTAAGATTTAAATGTATTGTAGGTTTTTTGGTTTTGCCTGTTTTAAAAATTCATGTTGTAAACTGCTGGATAGAGTAGAATTGTCTCTAGCCTTCTGGAAGGAAAGTTAGGAATAGCAGTCCTATCAATATTTGGAGATTTGCATTTACTCCCTGCTCTTCTTATTAGATGGAAGATGCACAAATTTTAACTTTGTCTTGCTCCAAATCTACAAAGGAGATTTTCCTTGCTAATATCTACCTTCTGAAAGTCTTTTTTAAATGGTATTATATCGGGCAGCCTCTACACAAGTTTGGTATGATTTATATCCTAGTAAATTATATTATTTTTAGTATCCCCTAAGGTCTTATATGCCAGAATGTCCCTTTCCACTGTAATGTAATTTGGCTACTTTTACATGAGCAAGAGAAAATACACATTAGCATTAAAAACAGTGAGACCTATAGAATCTGCAATTTTAATACTTTATATTATTAAATCAACTTGTCCTTTTTGTTTTTAAAGCAACATGAATCCAGTAACTAAATCTATGTTCTTTTAATATCAGCCTTTTAACAAGATGCTTCTATATTTGGATAACCTTATGAATTTGTGACCTCTAAAAGGTTCTGACATTAATAGCTCTCCTCAGGTCTTGCAAACTCAATCTTATTGAGTCAATTCATTAATGTTTGGTTTTGCTCTTTTTCTACTGTCTTAATACTTGCCGGAGCATGAGTCTTTCTATAATATATCCACAATGATAGCCTCACTTTGATTATTTTGGCTACTAGTGAGAGCCCAGCCTTCGTTTGATCTAGATTTTTCTTTCTGGTGGTCCATGGCATCCATAAAGCTCCAATTCGTTGTTGTTCAGTCACACAGTCGATTCCGACCCTTTGCGACCCTATGGACCATTGATCTCCAGGCACCCCTGTCCTCCACCATCCTCCTCAACCCGCTCAGCTCGGTGCCCGCTGCGTCCACAATGCCATCTAGCCATCTTATCCTTGGCTGTCCCCTTTTTCTTTTGCCCTCCACCTTTCCCAGCATCAAGGCTTTCTCAAGTGAATCCTCTTCTCATTTGGTGTCCAAAGTACTTCAGCTTCATCTTTACTATTTGACCTTCTAAGGAGCAGTCAGGACTGATTTCTTTCAAGATTGACCTATTTGTTCTCTCGCTGTCCAGGGTACTCTCAAAACTCCTCCAACATCATATCTCAAAGGCGTCTACTCATCTGCAGTCAGCCTTCCTAATGGTCCAGCTCTCGCACCCATACATTACCACTGGGAATACCATTGCTTTGACTATACGGATTTTTGTTTGCAAGGTGATGTCTCTCCTTTTCACTAGGTTCCCCAGGTTTCTCATGGCTTGTCTCCCTAGAATCAGTCGCCTCTTTATTTCATGGCTGCAGTCACCATCTGCAGTGATCCTAGATCCCAAGAAAGTAAAATCCGTCACTGCTTCTACTTCTTCCCCATCTACTTTCCAGGTGCTGATAGGGCCTGTTGCCATTATCTTGGTTTTCTTGATATTAAGTCTCAGGCCAGCTTTTGCACTCTCTTCTTTCAACCTAATCAGGAGCTTCTTTAAATCTTCCTCACTTTCTGCCATAATTCAAATACATATACTATTTTCTTGGCATTTTTTTTCTATTCTGCTTTTCCACTCATATATAGTGACTGAAATACTGTTGCTGTAAGCTATGCCGTGTTAGACTCATTACACCATCAAATGCAGTAATCTTTTTGGAAGTACATGCTAAATGACTTCTGGCAGCAGTTTTTAGTAATTAAAGATATTCCCTTCCCATCCCAGTTTCTTAATGATGAGCCTCAGGACCTTCGAGGGACAGATCTGAAATGTTTAATTTTTAAAAACATGCTGACATAATCAACCTTATGCCACATTACCTACACAACAGGGTTTCAGCCATAATTATAATTGCCATAGTAGGATGACTGTGACCTTGTTCTCTCCTGATATATTCGTACACTGAAGGAACTTTTCTAGTTCCTTCATAGTTGCCTTTCAGAACCTCAATCTTCTGATATGTACAAAGGAGTCTTTGTAAAATTGGTATTATATCAGACAGCCTCTGTTTAAATTCAGTGTGATTCAGTCTCCCTCTTGATTGAACCAATGTATAGAAAATCCTTAATTTTGATTTCTTCATTCTCTATATTAAAGTTATTTTGTTCTTTTGTAGTTATGTTTTTCTCTCTTAAAATTCATCTGCAATCTTGCTTTTGTACTTTATTCTTTAACCTTCATTAACAGTCAGTTCATGTCATTGTTACTTTCTGTCAATAATGTCATTTGCTTATCTTTAATTATTGATAGTACTGTACTTCCACGAATTTCACTCCTTCAGTTTTCTGCTAGGTTGGCTGAAGTATGTAATTACAATTAACAAATTGTAAATGTCACAGAATTCTATGAGTTGTTCTTTTGTCTCGAATTCTATTTAGCTCTGTTTTGTTCCCTCTTTTTCCATTCCAGTCACCCATTAAAAGCATATGCTGTTTGGCTGTGTGATATATTTCCTCCTGACATTTGCATAACAATGTTTTTTTCCTTTAGCATGTGCAGGTGAACGATGATTGATGTTAAGCTTTCCATTGAAATAAAGCACTTTATTAACTGACTGAGAATATTATCCAGTGTAATTCAAATATTACAAAGATTCTTTCTCATTTTATGATGTTGACTGTACCTTCCTACTTCTCAAATTCCATCTTCCATTTACAAGCATCATGCAGCATTAGATTTGCCTTTTGTCACTCTGCATGTCAAAAACTTGACATCCTTTCAGCTTCAGTCCATTTAACTTCATTAGTAACAGTGCTATATATTTTACTGTTCCTAAGTAACTGATAGATCTGCAAGTTTCATTTACCAACACCATCTCTTTATTTTATTTTATATAAATTCATCATAGGTTTTCAAGGTAGGAAATATTCAGAAGTGGTGTACAATTATCTTCTGTGTAGTAGTAAAAAGAGATAGATTAAGTATAATTGCCTTTGTTCATGGAGACTTCTTTGAAATGCCAGTTTCTGCCACTGCTTGGTAGATACCCTTCAAGAAGTTTCTGCCTCCATCAACACTGGAACAAACAGTTCTCTTCTACTGATGTGACTATTCTTGAAAAGGGTGAATGCATCTTGGTACAGTATCTCAGCTTTGACCATTTGCCTTGGGTGACCCTGTTATGGAATCTAGCCACCTGTGATATTATTATTCCCGCATTCCATGAAATGCTAAAACGCATCATGTTAAGGTGTGGAAGCAAAAGGGAGAGGGATGACAGCATAGAACTGAATATTTGGTTTATAAGGAAGAAAGTATTACTATGCTAAAGGACTGCTTTCAGGTAGGATTATTATTGCATTTGTGTGTATTAAAATATGCATTATTGGGGTGAGCTTCATAGCAGACCCTCATTGAAAGTATTGAAGTAAGATTTCCTGTGGTGGTTGCACATTTGCAGAATAAAGAAATTATTTTTGTTTAACAGTGCTCTTCCTGAAATAGTGGATATCTTCATTAATCCAAAAAGCTTATTACAGTTTAGAGAGGCATGACTTCAAATCTAAACAAGTTTTAAAATAAGATGAATTCATGCAGATGAACTGACAGAATAGTAAAAAGTGAGATATTGAGTTTATTATATTTCTTAGTTAAACAGTTTATATTTTCTGGGCAATATGTGGTTGAGCAATTCATAAAGATAAAAAATTGTCTATAAAGTACACACTAAAAATCCAGCAATGCATAACCACAAAGTAAAGCAAAATGCACGTCCTAGTTATAGTCATATAACTTAGTTAGACACAACTAAAATATGCTAACTCAAATTTTAAAAATATTTTCAATATCGGTAGCAATAGCTACCAATAATAAAAAATAAAATGAATACAATTTTGCCTTACCTTCTCCCAGAAGAAAAGCATAAAATAAAATAGAGTAGAGCATCTCATAAAAACCCGCATTGTCTCTTTTCTTCAAGTAGAGAAGTGTACCTCTCAATAACCTAATTATTTAAAAAGAGATGATAAAATAAGCAGACCTTCAGATAGTGAGATGGCAGGGGAACAAAGAGTTTAGGAAAGTTATGCTATAGAAAAAAATGTTGCTATTTTGTTTATTTTATAAGTGACGTGCTGCCTGTTGCTGCATTGCTAGATGCTCACATATTTGGAGGAATTTAATGCATTCTTGATTTGTTATATCAGTTTATTTTTTAAAAAAGAGATAAACATTGAAAATGACACTCGATAAATTGCCCCCAAAGCAATGCTTGCAAAACAGTTATTCTGCAAAAGAAGATAATGTTTATTTTTCAACGGTAATAGTGTTGGAGTAAAAACCAAGTTTAAAAAAGTAAACATGAGTAACGTTGTTGCTTCTTAGCTTTAAAGACAGGATCACGATGTGTTACTGAGTTATAAACTCAAGAACTGAAGTTTAACAGTGTCTGAAAAGTCACAATTTCAACACCATGCCCTAAATTCTTCAGAGTTTTGCAGTTTAAAACTATCATTTGAAATGTCCCCAGAATGGTTTTGAAGACAGTACAAATGGAAAAGCAGTAACACATCTGGAATGTTCACAGCATCTGTTTTCAGTAATGCTTCCCATTACCATATTTTGGAGAAATTCCACTAGGGACGCCCTAATGAGGCTTCTTTCTTGTCCCCAAGATCTTTCCCCACCAAAGTAGTCCCTATTTATCGACTTGCAATTTCTTGCTTTCGAACTGCTAGGTTGGCAGGAGCTGGGACAGAGATGGGTGCTCAAACCGTTGTGCAGTACCCAGCTCTCGAACTGCCGACTTGCCAGCCTTCCAGCAAACAAGGCGGGCTTCTTAATCACTTAGCCACTGCAGCTCAGAATAATTTATGACAGGAATTTAATATCACCATATTCTGTCCCATATTCCAGTCATTTTTCAAAAGTAGCAAAGTACAGTGTAATCCCAAAATGACATTATTTTAGCATAAAACACATAAACTATTCCATCTACATCTGTGTTGGATGCATTGTCAGCCTAAGCTACTAAAACACATTTTGTGTCATAGAGGCCACTTGTACCTCCAATTGTAGACAGATTAGGTTACCAAATGATTCCGTTGGGTTATTTCAGCACTTTTTGGAGTAGATTCTGCATCATAGGTCACGGATTCTCAACCTGAGGCCTGTGAGCCAGATGCAGCCCATGGCACCATTTTATGTGGCACCACCTCCACTACACCAGGAAGTGCTGTGTGGTGGAGAACATAAGAACAGCCTTGCTGAAACAGGCCATAGCCCATCCAGTCCAGCATTCTGTCTCACACAGTGGCTCACCATTTCCTTCAGGGTATTCCCAAGGAGATGCCTTCACCTGCTTAGGATTCCCTGGAAATGGCATTGAGAGATATCCTGCCTATCTCTCCAACCCCGAGGTTGTCCTTAAGTATCCATAATTATAGCCATTGATACCCTTGTCCTCCATGAACTTGTCTAATCCTTTCTTAAAGCTGTCAAGACTGACAGCTGTCACCACTTCTTCTGGCAGGGAGTTCCATAGACCAGTAATCCTCTGGGTGAAAAAGTACTTTCTCTTATTTGTTTGAGAACTAGTACCCAAAAGTTTCATCGAGTGTCCCCTAGTTCTAGTGTTGTGCGATAGGGAAAACAGTTTTTCCTTATCTACTTTGTCCACACCGTGCATGATTTTATAAACTTCAATCAGGTCACCTCTTAGACGCCGTCGTTCAAGAGTGAAAAGGCCCAACCGTTGCAGCCTCAGATGGTAAGGAAGGTGTTCCAGTCCCCTAATCATTCTGGTTGCCCTCCTCTGTACTTTCTCCAACTCCATAATATCCTTCTGGAGGTATGGCGACCAGAACTGTACACAGTATTCCAGATGGGGCCTCACCATAGATTTATAAAGAGGCAAAATGACACTTGCTGACTTATTTTCTATACCCTTCCTAATGATCCCTAACATTGAGTTTGCTTTTTTCACTGCTGAGGCACACTGGGTTGACATCTTCATTGAGCTGTCCACCAGGACACCAAGGTCCCTTTCCTGGTTTGTCGCAGAGTTCAGACCCCATCAGTTTATAAATGTAATTGGGTTTTTTTGCCCCAACATGCATCACTCTGCACTTACTAATGTTGAAGCTCATTTGCCACTGTTTTGCCCACTCCCCCAGTGTCAAGAGATCCCTCTGGAGCTCCTCACAATCTCTCACAGTTTTCACTACCTTGTATAATTTAGTGTCGTCAGCAAATTTGGCTACCTTGCTTTTTACTCCTACCTCTAGATCATTTATGAAGAGGTTGAAAAGCAGGGGTCCCAGTACTGAACCTTGGGGGACCCCACTCTTTACTTCCCTCCACTTGGAGAAGTGTCCACTTAGTGCTACCCTCTGTTTCCTGTCCCTTAGCCAGTTGCTGATCTAGGACAAGACCTGTCCCTTTATTCCATGACTGGTAAGTTTATTCAAGAGCCTTTGGTGTGGGACCTTGTCAAAAGCCTTCTGAAAGTCCAGATAAACAATGTCAACTGGATCCCCCTTCTCCACATGCTTGTTGACACTCTCAAAAAATTCCAACAGATTAGTGAGACATGATTTGCCCTTGTAAAAGCCATGTTGGCTCTCCTTTAGCAGCGCCTTCTCTTCTATGTGCCTATTAATTCTATCTTTTAGGATGGTTTCCATCACTTTACCTGGGACACATGTCAAACTGACAGGTCGGTAATTTCCTGGATCACCCCTGGATCCTTTTTTGAAAATTGGTGTTACATTCACTACCTTCCAGTCATCAGGCACAAAGCCTGATTTGAGGGAAATATTATATATTTTGGCTAGGAGATCAGCAATTTCATCTTTAAGTTCCCTGAGAACTCGTGGATGGATGCCATCTGGTCCTGGTGATTTATTAGTGTCTAGCTTAACAAGACATGCAAGGACCTCCTCCCTGGTTATTTCTATCTTGTTTAATTCTTCGGTTTCCCTCCCTACGAAGATAGGCTCTGTTTTGGGTATGTGGTCTCTGTCTTCTTCAGTGAATACTGAAGCAAAGAATTCATTGAGGAAGGGTAAAATGGCCATTCGGCCCCCAAAGCTGTCTGGGGGAGCGTGACCCATCCCCTGATTTTAAAAGGTTGAGAACTCCTTTCATAGGTGGATAGAGGAATCATCTGCCAATATTAATTCTGTTGTGGCCCAGTCACCTTAAGTCTAATCCAATCAATTTGTTATTCTTTATTTTTTATATTACTGTAGCAGACACTAATCAAGTAGTACTTGTGGAAAAATAAAAATAAAGTTGCATGTCATATGCATATTAGTGACAATATACTATTAAGTCCCCTGCATACCCTTGGTCAGTGGTTTTATAGAATCACAGAATAACTGATTTTGGAGGGGCCTTTTATATCATAGAGTCCAGCCCCTTGGTCATTGTAGGAATTCAAATCAAAGCAGATCTGACAGATGCTTCCCGTGTTGGAGAGCTCACCACCTCTCAAGGCTGTTGGTTCCACTGCTGTAATGCTCTAATCATTAAGTTTTTCCTGATATTCACCCTGTATCTGGATTTCTTTAATTTGAGCCCATTATTACGTGTTATTACTGCACTCGGATGATCAAGAACAGATCCTGCAAGTCCACTTTATGATTATCTTTCAGGTATTTGAAGAGTGCTATCATATCTACTCTCAGTCTCCTTTTCTCAAGGCTAAACGAGCCCAGTTCCTTCAGTCTTTCCTCATAGGGCTTGGTTTCCAATCCCCTCTGTTGTTGCTCTTCTGTGTAGCTGCTTTAGTTTGTTTGGATACAGTACTCTAGATGTGGTCTAACTAGTGGTGAATAGAAGGGGACTAGTACCTCACAGGTTTTGGAGGTTATATATCTGTTAATGCAGCCTAAAAGAGCGTTGGTCTTTTTTGCAGCCACAGCCTACTGTTCTTCCATGTTTATGCCAGACGTGAAACTGCCAAAATGAAGCCACCTTTTGGTGAACTCATTCTGCAGTTCCTTTCAGCTGACCTAGTGTGAGAATCATTAGCCCACTGTTGACTCATACTTAGCCTGTGATCTATGTCAATTTCAAGATTCTTCTCGTTTGTAGTATTACTGAACCAAGTATCCCTCATTTTGTAACTGTGCATCTGGTTCTTTTTCCCTGGGTGTAAAACTTTGCACATATCCTTGTAAAATTTCATTCATTAGCCCAATGTTCAAGCTTATCAAAATCTTCTTGAATTCTGCTGTCTTCCAAGATATTAGTTATTCCACCCATTTTGTGTCATCTACAAATTTGATCATTATTCCTTGTACTCCCTTATCCAAGTCATTTATGAAAACGTTGAAGAGCACAGGAGATAGGACTGAGCCTTGTGGTACTCCACTTTTTACTCCCTCCCAGCTTGAGAAGGTGCCATTAATAAGAACTTTCTGAGTATGATTCTGTGATCAAATGTATACCCACCCGACACTTATCCAGGCCACACCCAGTTAGCTTGCTGCTCTGAATATCATGAGACATTTGGTCAAAGGCTTTGCTGAAGTCAAGATATATTACTTCAGCAGCATTCCCACTGTCCACCATGGAAGTTATCCAATGAAAAACTGAAATCAGGTTAGTCTTGCAAGTAGAATGAGTAGATAGGAAGTAGACTGCAACACTGCAACAAAATAACATTGTACAGCAAAGATCTCCCAGGACCACCTTCTGGAAATGGTCAGCCATCTAAAAGCAGAACCATCAAAATCTTTTTACCAATCACATTCAACAATTTCTGTGGAAGGACATCAATCCTTTGTTGAGAAGGACTTAGTAATTTGTAGATTCTTTTTTGCTGTCTTTGTGAAATCAAGCTTAAAGTCTTCCCTGTGCCTCCCCTGGAAGGATCAGAAATTTCTGGAGCTAAAAAAATCATAACATTTTAGGCCAATGTGCACAGTCCTAGCGGTAGTCCTCAGTTCCATTTTTACCAACATTGTGGCAACATTAGAAGTCTCATACTAGAGCTTCTAAAGTTCTATTCATCCCTCTACCACATATCCTACCTTCCTGCTGCTATTTTTGAGCTGCTTTTCTATTTTGACCCATCACCCCAACTTTTGTTAGTTACAACTGTTGGCAGGGGGGGGGAGAGAGAGAAAAGGGATGCACTATTCTTTTTCTAATTGGATTTACCTCCTGTTCTCTTCGATGTTTATCTTAAAAAACAAGGAGAGATTAATTTTATTCTCCAAAAGCTCACTTTCTCCTGATTTGCATTCTAATAAGAACTCTGTCTATGACAGCTTATTTGAAGTGCTTGTTTTGCCTCGGAGAGAGCCTCAAACACAATTTTACACTCAAGTGCAAAAAAAATCATTAAATTTGCACTCAAGTGCTGCCAATCTCACTTAAGGCCCCATCTGTGGGGAAATTTTTTTACAGACTTCTCAAGCATCTAAGTCTAAGAGTACCTCTAAACCTTCTGATCGTTCTTCACTCTGACCACTGAAGTTGAAATCTCAGGGATCCTCTCAGACTTCACCTCATTCTCCAAACTGGCCAGTGAAATAAGGTCTCTGGTTCGCTATCCATTGCACAGCATTCCAAACCATCTGCATCCAACATAGATGCTTCATCTAGACCTGTACCTTCTGCACCCAACCCAATCTTTCAGTCCTGCAGGACCCGATCAAAGACATAGAGTGTGGCACAACTTACTAAATGTCTTTCATCATCTCAAGCCTCAGCATTCTCACTGTAAACACAAAGTTCTGCAACTCATAAGAAGAAATCTAAGAACAGTGATTTATTCCACTCAAAGAAACCAAAATCAGCTCAGTCAGTTACTGTGTCCTCCCCTTTGAGAACATCTTCATGTCCTCAACTTCACACACAAGATCAGTAGGATCCTCTATGCCTTGGGACAGTTTTGGAGGATGATTTCCAAATTGACCCTCATTGTACACTCAAGTGCAAAAAAATAATTTCTTTCTTTATTTATTTATTTTTCACGCTTATATACCGCCCAATCGAGTACAACCCAACTCAGGGCAGTTTACATAGTGGACAGTAAATACATAAAAAGACACAAGATAAAACAAAGTTTAAAGTTAAAAAAACCCACCCCTAAAAGGTGCGCAAGTACCGAAGGGACCTTGGGGGAAGGCACACTTCTCTATACCAACCACCCAACGGTACCCCCATCCCCACCCACACCCCAAACTTGGCCCGCCAGCCAGGTCTTTAGTTCCTTCCTAAAGGGCAACAACTCTGTCTGGAGACGCAGTTCCACAGGCAGGAGGTTCCAAAGGGCCGGTGCGGACACGGAGAAGGCCCTCCTCCTTGTGCCAGAGAGGTGAGCCCCCCTGGCTGATGGCACAATTAGAGAACCCCCTCCGGTCCGCTCTGGTTAGACGGACAGATGTCCTTAGGGCGATGCGGTCTCTGAGATACCCTGGCCCACTACCATGTAGGGCTTTAAAGATCAAAAACAGCACCTTGAATTGCATCTGGAGACAAACTGGTAACCAGTGCAGCCCCCGTAGCAGTGGTGAGGCATGGGCATAACGTCCACACCCCATCACCACCCGGGCCGCAGCATTCTGGACCAGCTGCAGCCTCCGAATGGTCATCAAGGGCAGCCCCATGTAGAGCGCATTATAGTAGTCTAGTCTAAAGGTCACCAGAGCGTGAGTGACCATGAGCAAAGAGTCCCGGTCCAGGAGCGGGCGCAACTGGTAAATCACCCGAAGTTGGGCGAAGGCCCTCCTGGCCACAGCCGCCACCTGTTCTTCTAGCAGCAGCCGCGAATCCAGGAGGACCCCCAAGTTGCGCACCGGGTTGGTCTGGGGCAAAACAGTCCCATCCAAAACCAAAGATGGTAGCTCCCTGGATAACGCAGGACCCCCTATCCATAGCCACTCAGTCTTGCTAGGATTCAGCTGTAGCCCATTTGCCCCCATCCAGACCCCAACAGCCTCCAGACAGCTGGAAAGGACTTTGACAGCATCACTGGGGTCCCCACGGGCCGAGATGTACAACTGTGTGTCATCCGCGTACTGGTGGTACCGCACCCTGTGGAAACGGATGATCTCACCCAGCGGCTTCATGTTGATGTTAAATAGGAGAGGAGAGAGTACCGAACCCTGAGGCACACCATATTTTAGGGGCCTAGGACTGGACCTCTCACTCTCCAACCACACCGACTGTGTCCGGCCCCTCAGAAATGAGGAAAACCAGGACCACACCGTGCCCTGGATCCCCAATCTTTAGAGCCGTTCCAGAAGGATACCGTGGTCAGCGGTATCGAAGGCCACTGAGAGGTCAAGAAGAGCAAGGACGGACGGATGACCGCCATCCCGCTCTCGCCAGAGATCATCCATCAGCACGACCAATGCAGTCTCAGTACCATATCCAGGTCTGAATCCTGACTGGAATGGGTCCAGATATTCCGCTTCACCCAGTACCCCCTGCAGCTGACTTGCCACTGCCTTCTCCAGAACCATCCCCAAAAAAATGAAGGTTGGAGACAGGTCTGTAGTTGGTTAGGATTGCTGGATCGAGGAATTGCTTCTTCAGGAAGGGGGCGCACCAGATCCTGTTTCAGCAGTGCAGGAAACATCCCCTCTCCAAAAGACGCATTAATTATAGCCCCGACCCAGCCACCTGTCACCGTCTTAGAGGCTTTTTCCAGCCAGGCAGGACAGGGATCCAATGGATAATTAGTGGTGCGGACCGCCGCAAGGAGCCTGTCCATTTCATCCGGTGCAACTGGATCAAACTGATCCCAGGTAACACCGCAAGACTGCGCACTGGCTCCCTCCGGACTCTCCCCGTCCATGCCAAGTTTGAACCCCGAGTGAATCCGATCGATTTTCTCCACCAGATGGTCAGCAAAGTCCTCAGCCGATCCCTGCCAACCAGGCACAGGCCCCGCCCTACTCAGGAGGGACCTGGTCACCCGAAACAGGGTGGCTGGGCGATTATCAGCGGAGGCAATAAGGGATGTGAAGTATTGCCTCCTCACCACCTCCATTGCCACTAGGTAGGCCCTAATAGCGGCTCTAGCTAGTGTCCAATCGGAATCGCTCTGGGTCTTCACCCAGCGGCGCTCAAGGCGTCTCTTTGCCCGTTTGAGCTCCCGTAGTTCTTCAGTGAACCACGGGGATGACCTAGCTCCACTGGCTCTGAGAGGCCGTAGTGGAGTGATTACATCCAAGGCAGATGTCGTCGACCCGTACCACAGGTCAACAAGTGCCTCAGGTGAATCGTGTCGCCGATCCAGAGGAAATTCCCCCAGTTCCCTCTGGAATCCATCCGGATCCATCAGTTGCCGGGGGCGGGCCACTTTAATCGACCCTGCCTCCTTACATGAAGTGTCGCCCCCAGAAAGTCTAGAGCCACCAGATAGTGATCTGACCATGGCACAGGTGTTATGTCTAGCTTCTGTAAACTCCGATCACTCTGCCACCACCCCGACAAAAAGACTAAATCTGGCGTGTGGCCACTGCCCCTGGTTGGGCCCTGAATTACCTGAGCCAGGTCCATAATAATTTACATTTGCACTCAAGTGCTGCCAATCTCACTTAAGGCCCCATCTGTGGGGAAATTTTTTACAGACTTCTCAAGCATCTAAGTCTATGAGTACCTCTAAACCTTCTGATTGTTCTTCACTCTGACTACTGAATTTGAAATCCTTCATTTGGAGATTCCCCACCAAGGAGATAAGTATTATACTTTCCAGCAGGGAATTTCTTGGTTCTACTCATGCCATCTCACTTCAGAACTCCAGTCTTGGGCTCCTCTGAGGCCAGTACTTCTGTGGAGTTGTATGTGTGCTCCAAAACCCAGTTACCCATGTCTGCATTAACCCCTCTTCTTGAGATTGCTTTGATTCCAAATTTGGTGGACTGGTTTTAAAAAAAAAGGCTCATTTTGACCAGAACATTGATAAACCTACCAAGCAAAGTCTGAAATTTCAGCAAAAAAGAAGAAGGCCCTGTCTACTTCAACTCTCACTGCTGCTACCTTGGCAAAGATTTTCAAACCAAAGGATACTACAAAGGCGAAGCGCACTTCCAAATGTTCTAAACATCACTTCTCTCCAGGTTCAGTTTTGGATTTTGATAGGAGCTCCTTGCAGTAATCAAGGCATTCTGAGTATTCTAGCTGCTTCTCTCACATTAGGTAGTAAGAGGTGGTAACTGACAATACCACTGCCATGTACTGCTTTAACAAATAGGGTGGTACACATTCTTTACGCCTTGTTTACCTCATGGTTCACTTCTGGGAATGGTGCCTGGACCATCATATATTTCTCTAACAAATAATCTTTCCAGCCACCTAAACACAGTAGCTGACACTCTCAGCAGAAGGTCTGACCCTTTCCATGAATGAGATTTCAGATGAAGTTTACAACATTCTGTGGTCCAGATGGGGGAGGATACAGTACTGCCTTTTGATGCATTCACCATACAAAACAAATGAAAATGTGATGCATATTGTTCTTGTGCTAGGTTCAGCAAATGATCCATTGGAGATACTTTCCTCATTTCCTGGTCCAACAAACTGGAGTACCTCTTCCTGCCAGTTCTTCTTATAGATCAAATGTCCACCTCCAGCAGTTCAGAACAAATGTGATCATGGTTGTCTCTTTGGTGGCTGAGACAACCTTGGTTCTCTACACTAATCCTTATGTCAACCATCTGTTTAACTTTTATTTTCAAGGCTCATAGAATCGCCTTCTGAGGCTACCACAAGCTTAAAGCTCCTTTCATTCAAGACCTTGTTTTTGGTGGCAATCACATCTGTATGAAGAGCTGGTGAATTGGCAGCACTATGCCACTACCATTTGTTCCCTTAAATCTTCAAAGACATATCTTATCTCCCAAAAGTTGTTTCAGCTGGTCATTTTGCTCCCCACATACTTCCCAGACCTGCAGTTCAACCTGAAACATGCCTTGCATACTTAGACATGTGCCAGAACCCTATTATTTTACACATCAAGAACTAATTTGCATAGAAAGTCTTCTAAGCATGTTCTCACCTATGCACCTTCTCACCTTTGCTCTGCAACAATTTCCCCCTAAAAATATCTCTTTGGTTTCAAATTCTTACACTGCTCTTGTCATAAGGGTTAGAAAGGAACATTCAAAATGACTAGCTTTGCCCACAAAATTGGCAAAATCTCCCTCATTTGTAATTGTACAACTGTTCTTGACTCAAAGTTTTTTTTATTGAAAAGCTGGGCCATTAATATGTTAAGTACAAAAAAGGGGATGTATTTTTGCAGTGATTTTTAATATCTCGGGGATGGTTTCAATCAAAACTTGGCTCGAAACCAGTATCATAAAAGTGTGGAATTACTCCTATTTGAGCCAACAAAGAGCTTGATAAGTATTAAATAATTTTATTCTGTCAGTCATCAATACATGTTTTAGTAATTACCAACAAGCAGGTTCATCTGTGAAGTAGCTTTTCTTGCTAGATAAGAAGTCATGTATTAGTGATAGCCATTTTTTTATCCATAGATCAAGAAACCAAGAAAGGATATAGTCTGTCTGTCACCTGCTGTTTTTAAGTCCTTTGCCACATGATTCTTTTACCTCTGATTGCCCTTTTCATTCAGTTTTCCATTTTCATCTGTATCAGTGCAAGCATGCAACTTGATGACATTACTGTACCTGAAACTTCACTTATTATAGAATAAACTCAGGATTTTGGTGGTTTTGTAGCACCTTGATACAAAATTGTTCTGTTACATTTTCCTTCGGTAATTTGCTTTTGGAGATAAGACATCTGGACAAGCAATTATGTCACTTTGTCACAACATTCATACATTCATTGGAGATACTTTGTGTAGGCCAAGAACAGAATGTTGGTGGCAGCTTTTCTTCTGGAATAGATCCCATCTAATATCTGCATTAATTTTTATAGAGTTAAGCACCAATAGTTTTCAAACAAAATGCTCTAATGCAACAGATGAAGCAGCAGCTGGGATTAGATTCATTATGAGTTCAGCAAAAGCCTTTAAAACAGTGGTTTCTAATGTGGAGCCCATGCCCCACAGGGGGACTTCAATTGCCAGAAGCCTAAGTCAGTAAATTGGCTGATCTGTGCTTTGGGGGGTTGACTTAGCCTTCTTGGGAATTGAAGTCCAAAAACCCAAAGGTTGGGAAACACTGCTTTAAAACATTTTCATCCAATTGTTGAAAAATCTTACAACACAAAAATAGCTTCGTAACAAGTAAAGTTACCAAAAATTGTCTTATGTCTGACTCTAAAGTATCATAAACAGATTCAAAGAGAAGTTGCCTTTTCCATTTGACAAATGCCAGGAGGTCTTACAACTTGAATTAAAAAGAAGAAAATTGGTTAAGACAGTATGTGAAGCTTTTTCAGCCCATGTAAATTGTTCTAAAGTCCGGAATTGGAATCAGAACGAAGACGATAACTTGTTTTCTTGAAATTGCGTGGAAGTTTGATTTGACAATAACTTGGCTATGAAAAATAATAGGAAATGTAGCTCTCCTGGAGTTTTCTTGAAAAGAGGGTTTTTTCTTGCCTTCTGGAAAAGTCAGGAATCTTGCAGATAAAGTATAGAAGGGATCAGGGCTAGTCACAATGACTTTAGGAGAATCGCAAACTACACAATGACTTGTAATTATGGCTGACATAGTAAATCCTCACTTGTAGAAAGGAGGAACAACAAAATTATTCTTACCTCTGAAAAACTTGGCTTTTTTATATTAGAGCTAATTTTATGTATGTTTGTGAAAAGATTTGTGCAGATAGTACAGCTGGAAAAATGATAGCTGCTATCTTTTTGTTGTTGTTTTTTTGTTTTTGTTTTTTTGTAGTATTGGATTAGTCATTTGCATTTTTAATTGAACAGCCAGTCCTTCTGTGCTTACTTGTTTGTGTAAGCTTAGGTTCACCAAGGGAAACATCTGTTTTTCACAGAGACATTTTACTCCCAATGCAGAATTGTCCCTCCACCTAAAAAGATGGGAAGGCACATTTGTTTTATTTTTGTACTGGAAGTAGAAATCACAGGGGTTAGCATTTCTCTGACAGGAATGAAAAATAATTGTGATATTTCTTCACATCTGTACAACAGTCAGGGGTACAAGATTGTAACTAATTCATGTTTGTTTAGATAGACCAGAATTTAGAGTCTAAATATCTAGTTGTACATTCAGATGAAGTTGCAACACACCAAACAAGCACATGGCTTCCAGGATTGGGTTTAGGATGCATTCTTGTTTGTGCAACCTTTGTTTCAGGTATAAAAGGTAACACTTTTCTCAGAATATGCTTGTGTGCAGAGTTGATGTACTCCTTTGTTGACTACAGAGCTACCTGCCCATCTCCAGTTTTTATTCAGAGTATAAAAGAGGAGGAAACCCTTAAATTTTTTAGATGCATTATAACTTAGTCAACTGTATGGTTCTACCAGGAGCATGGGGCAAAATGGCAGATAGTTTCAGTTACTTTGTAGGAACAAGAGAACACAGAAAAAAAGCACCAGAACCTTTTCTTACTGCAAAGCTTCTCAGATCAGCTCCTGTTTCTATTTGCATAATTGTGGAGCCAAATTTTCATTTACTACTTAACAATGTACCATATATGAATTTTCCTTTGTATGTTAAAGCAAATTCTCTTTTGTCTTCAGGACAAAATGTTTCATTTCTGGGTAAATACCTTCTTCATACCAGGACTGGAAGAAAATTCTGAGAAAGTAGAGAATGGCAGTCTTCTTGGAGATCAGGAACTTGATGGAATTCTCAGTACAGAGCGTTCAGATAATGACAAAGAATACCTAATACTTACACTAACAAAAAATGATTTGGACAAAGCAAATAAAGACAAGGCAAATCGTTACTTTTCTCCAAACTTTAGGGTAAGTATACACAGAGGCATCAGATGATGAGTGCATAATGCAGTACCTAATAGATTGGTGCTCACTTCACTGTAATTTGAGAGTAAATGGTGGAAAAACTACTAAGACCAGACCATGGGAAGATGTTCAGAATATTTTACTTGGTTCATTTTATATACTGTATTCCATTTACTAGAACATTGATTTTAGTTGTTCCTTTTAAAGAAAATTAATATTACCAATACATGCATACAACTGCAATAGGAGCAGTAAACCTGGGAAAAGGTTACAGCTGGTTTTGTCAGAATCCAACCTAAGTAGAATTTTTTAAAAGTGAAACATAGTCAGTTGTAGAAAAGAAAAGGGGTCTTGGAATTTACTAACTTTCTTACTATTCCAGTTCACCAAGTCGGATGAGTTGGAAGAATTCTGTTACATTTGTTTGAAAATAGTTTAATGAGGCTATAGAGCAGATAAGATTCAGGTTCTAAACACAGCATTTAGAATAAGGGGGAAAGGCAGTAATGCTAGATAAAGATGTGACAAATCTAGATATATGTAAGTTTGCTGTATGAGCATGCATACAATATTTGATTGGTTTCTTTTAGAAGAAATAAGGCTGTTCTCTCAGTACCCATGATCTACTGTGTGAAAACAAGACAGACATATCTGTGTAGTACTGGAGGTGTGACTGGTACATTCTTTTTTGGTATTAGGTCAAATCATACTTGTTTGTAATTTACTGTATTATGATTTCCCCGTTGTGTAAACTGTAAGATAATGTGTATGAATATCCAAAATTAATGAAAACCACAAAAAATGCCCAAGGAAGTACTGTATCAGATTTTACATTATCTCTTCTTCGGGGCATACTATCCATAAGAAAGTCTTTTTCTGTCCTCTGAAGATAGGTACTGATTCCTATTTTGTCTCTATTTTGTCTTTTAAAGGTGAAGTTATTTTTCACAAAAACAGTAGAAGAGCCATCAAACCCAGAGGCTAGCAACTCAACTTCAGTAACACCGGATGTTAGTGATAATGAACCTGATCATTATAGGTATTCTGACACCACTGACTCTGATCCAGAGAATGAACCTTTTGATGAAGATCAGCATACACAGATTACAAAAGTCTGAATATTTTTTTTATTTGGGAAAATATACCACAAAGAATAAAACTTGAATAAACTGTATTATGGACCTTTTGAAATGGCAATAGGACACTGTGTCACAATTATCAGTTGTAGGAACAGTTCTTTTCCTGACCAATCTCATTTTGCCCTATGAAGCCATTGGGCTTGACACTTGTCCCGTTGAAAAAGGTTACGTAGCTATGTTATGTATATACCTTTTTGTGTCAAGAGGACATTCAAATTTCAATTAGGAAAACACAATGATGGCACTTTCCCATTTGATTCCAGTTTTATAAAAATGGAGACAGATCTGATATGTATACGTAGGAATCTTCCTTTTGTGTTTTGTCACCAACTGAAGTTCCTGTAAAGCTCTTTCTAATACACAGGTTCACATCCTGCCCCTTTCTTTGCACTTTTGTGGCAACAGATAAGTCTATTGTTGGCTCAGAGAAGTTAAGAGTTTTACTATATTCAAGTACATGTACTATGGCTAGGAGAGTAGGAAGAGAAGCTCAGAAAGGGATGTTGTGTACAGGACCCAGGACTGTGTTCCATTTCCAGCTTACTTACATGCACCTCTTTAGCATGCTACAGTAATAAATCCTGGACATTTGAGGAATTGCCACTGTCACTGCTTGTTTGTGCATTTTATTTTTTTAAGCATAATGGTGCTAGAAAAGGCAGCTAGAGGGAGTGGTTCTGTATTAGGGGTACAGCAATGAATCTTCCACAACATCACTGAAGATCTACAAATGAAGGGATATGAAAAAGTGGTTACATGTGAAATTCATTAACAATGGCTTAACCATTCAAATGTGGAGGCTGTCCGTCAGAAATGGGCTTTACACAGTTGTTTGCGTGTTATGATTGCCGTTCCTGAAGCTGTGGATGATAAATGTCAAAATAATATTTTTTCTAAAAAAGAAAAGAAAAAAGAAAAAAACCTTGTCTTTCAAACACTTGGAATTGATATTTTGAATTTTCACGGTGTAAAATCCCATTTGTTTATTGGCATTGAATTGTATATTATTGGTTATCCCACTTCAGTAAATGAATTTGGAATCTATTGTGCCCAGTCTACTTGCATTAATAACAAGGGTATAAATAGTTACTAGTCAAGACAGAACTCAGGCTGAATACTGAACTAAGGGGCAGCATGTTCCATCAACATACATCAGTGAATTATTCTCCCTTTTCTAACCCCGTGTGTATTTGTGTGCTATAACTTCATATTGTTTTTAGTGGGAATTGCATGTAGCTGCACAGGAACATAGCTTTCAATCATTATGTAAACTCCTTGTCAAATCTAATGTTCAGACTTCCTACAATTGGTCCACTTTTATGATTTCCATTGATGTAACTGATTCACAAGAGATGACTAATATTAAATTGCCTTTGGCTGTTCCCCTGTGATTTAACATTGAGCCAATTTTCTGTTCAACGTTTTGAAAGCCACATTAGCCATTTTCAAAAGTTTATGATCTCAAATATTTTGATGTTGACAGTGTTCAGTGTCTTGTACAGTCTTGTACAGTTCTACTGTTTAACATGTAAGGGCCAGATTGGAAATAGTTGAGTGGCCTTTTGCACTGTTCTTCCTTTTGGAATGTGAAGGTCTGAATGAGGGTATGGATTTTGAATGTGCCAGTGGTTCTGAGAAGCCTTGCGTACGTTTTCATGGTATAGTCATTGGAAAAGGAAAATGGCATTTTATATATAATGCGCATACGTATACGTATATGTATATATGCGCGCATACTCTCCTCTACTTTATTTCAGCTACCAGCCCCATAGAATGCTCAATTGATATGACTGAAAAAGTTCTGAGTCCTAATTAAAACTTTATTTATGACAGTATTCACCATTAGCTTGAAAATACATCCTTCTTAGATAATTTTTTTAGTTTCTGGACTTTGTGCTTAAATTCTTGGATGTGCAGCAGCTTACATGTCTGAAATTACTTGAAGGCATCACTTTGACAGGAGCTTTCTCTTCGGCCCTGTGCCATCCCTAGTCATCTGTAGTTCCATTTAAAATAGCCTGTCACAGTAGTTAAAGGGCAATTTAATACAACACCCAAGATTCTATGCTATGGCATAGGTTGTAATCTGAAGGGATGTTTACATGCAGCATCGATTGTTTTCAGCTTTAAGGGAAGATGGAATAAAAGTTTAGGGTTCCAGTGTGTGCAGTTCCATGTTTAAGTTCTAGCAAAAGTGCAATATGTTAACGATGCCTGTGGTTGCCACAAAGTGCCTCGTTTACCTTTTTAATATACTGTTAAAAATGTGTCATGCATGCAGATGGAAGGGGGTGGAACTGTGCACTAAAAAGGAGGCTTTAACTGCAGTGTTTGGTAGAGCTGCCTCTTTACTCTGCCATTTGAAAATTCTCAGTCTGTTTTCATATGGAATATATATGAAATATATATTCTATATGAAATATATATTAATATATATGGAATATATATATATATATATATATATATATATATATATATATATATATATATATATATATATATATATATATATATATATATATATATATATATATATATATATATATATATATATATATATATATATATATATATATATGTCTGTTAAGCAGCCTTATTCTGATTCAGCCTCTTCAGATACTATTGTGCTGTGCAACAGTGGCTCTGTGTGTAATGCTATGCACTGAGGATACACAAAACAAGAAAATGACATGTACAGGATAATGTCTCATGCAAATCAGATGTCCGTTTGTTATTGTGTTTAACAGCCCTTTATCTTAGTGTTAAAACTCCACTTAAAACTGATTAAAGTTTCATTCTTGTTACTGTGTTGGGTGTATTATTATATAGATGCATATGGAATTAATCGCTCATGTTTCTTTAAAATAATCAAAAACATGCATTTAAAAGTAAGCACAACTTTAATGAAACAGCATATGATATCAGATTTCATATTTTTAGAAAGGCAAATTGGTGGGTTTTTTTTTACAATTTATCATTAGTGTTTAGAAATGTAAGCATTTTTGCAGTATGATTACAGTACAATCAATTTTTACAAGGGATTGTATTAGAAAGTTATTGTGCAAATTCACCTGATATTCTTGTATGTCCTGTATTAATTAATGCTAAGCTGTTTTATTTCTGGTTCTTGTGAGTTGGCGGAGTGCATGGGTAAGCCTTCAGTTTGGTATATGAAGTTTCATATTAAGAAACATGGATTTTCCTTAGTTCTAAGAAACTTTAAGCATAAGGCTCACAAACTTAACTAAAACCATGGACAATTATGTAAGGCAATATGGATGTAAAGTTCCTGGAAACTTTGCAGCCATTAAAAAAACCTGATTTTCATCCTTTTCCATGGAAAAAGCAAATGCTGAGGAAAATCAAAATATATGCAAACCTTACTTTTCTATCTGAATTTTATTGCTCTGCCAATATAAAATTCTTCATTTATACCTCGGTGTATAAAAATTGTATGCTTTGAATGACTTGTTTGTGAAATTCAAAAATTTTTTAATCCTTAGATGTACACAGTCAAAACCAGTATTTAGTGTATGTCCCATGCAGGTGTGGATTCGTGCTATCTGTGTTCCTGTGCACATATGTCTTTGTTTTTGTCAGCTAAGAAGGATGGAAGAATGAAAACAGAAAACATTTTTGTGATCTTCCGTGTTAAAAGTGTGGTTTGAATAGAAAACTCTTACTTCAGCGACAGGTTCTGCAAAACTACTTCACCAGAAGAAGGGAAGCATCAAACCAGAAAAAGTGAAGACCCAATCTGTATGCTTCTTTCATGAAGATGCCAACTAAATGCAGATGTACACCTTGGAATTTGAGTGTTGTATGAATTGTTGGATAGCTCAGTGGTTTAGATGTCTGGTTCTGGAGATGGAGTTTGGGAGTTTGATTCCTCACTGTTCCTCCTTGACGAGCTATAGATGATCCATGAGGTCATTTCCAGCTCTGTAGTTCTAAGGTTATTATAATATACACAGCAGTTACCATTCTCTAATTCTATATACTGTCTTGTATATAAAGTAAGATGGTTTGCAATTCTTAGCATTTTTAGCAATATCTTGTCTTAAAAAGCATATACAGTATCTCATTTCAAATGGAAACATTCTTTATTAGGGGTTCTTCCTACATTCTCCACAGTTTCCGGGGTGGTGGTTTGAAAATGTGTGCTTCAGGTTGGGGGTGGTTGTTTGTAAAGTTCTTTTCTTTATGCCTTCCCATTAGTATTATGTTAAATTTCTGCCATAGTTGATCATTCCTGTATTTATGTGTCTTAATATGGAACGTTCACAGTAATGCCACCATCATTGTGCAAGAGCTGGACATCAGGGTTATGTTTAACTTTGTAACCTTAAATATTATTTCCAGAAATCAGTATTTCTGTCAAGTAAACTATTCCTATGTAAGAATCTAAAGCTTCAATAAATTTTGTTGCTGGTTTTTTTATATTGTATTTAAAAGCTTTGCCATAACTGCTTTTCTGAAATTAAGGTCTTAACTTCAAAGATATTCTAAATAAGTTGTTTATTTCATAACAAAAACTGTAAACACTTTACATCAGGTGTATATAGTTCTACAGGCCCTAGTGTCTTTGTGCTAAATTCTTCATTTCATGACTTAATTAATGATAGGATGGAATGAGTTGAGGCCCAAAATAATCTCCAGCTGTAATATTTCCTGGTTTATTTTGAAATGTTGTGATTTATGCTGTTTTGTCATTTGAAGCATTTTTTGTTTTGTGATGTATTAGCCCAAATCATGCTGGGATTCTTGCACTCTCAACTTAACCTTAAGATTATACTTACAAGTATTTAAATGTGATGTTAACATAGCAGAAATGAAAAGGCATACCATACTGCTAGAAATCTGAATTGGATTTTTGAGAGTGCAGCGTAATGACGTTTCTTAATGTCATTCTGGATTGGCTTTCTAGAAAAGCAGAGTTTGTTATGTTTTTATTTAAGTCATAGATTTGTTGGGTGTCTCCAGTACTACCAGGGGTGTGTGTGGGCAAAATGTGATCCATATGTTGCATTTCACCCTGGTACACCTTTCATGTTATTTTTTTTCCTTTTAGAAAAGAATTTGCTCTTAACATGCGTTTGTGCTCTAGGAATGTGGGGGACAGTTGCACTATGTCCCAAGTTGCCCTCCATATGTCTCGGGTAAAAAATTTACTACCAGAAAGCACGAGGGAGCTTTAGTAGCTTTTTTTTTAAAAAAAATACTTTTTAGTTAAATCCATTCTTTGCAGAAACCTTTGCTATAATCTCAGTGGTGCAGGGAGTAACTTTTAAGATATTCCACCACATTCCGAAGATGCAGTGACTAAAAGGGTTTTATGTGGCCAGAGAAAGTAACTTGTATTTTAAAATTATTTTTGTTTAATTTATTGGCTATGTTGGGCAAGGTAATCACAATGCACTCTCCTCTCTTTGGATCACGCCAATGAGTTATCTGCGCAAAGCCTGCTTGGAATCCTCCCAAGTGGAGTCACGGCTCCATTGACAGACACTCTGGCCATCTTCATATACGTATAACAATGACCAGCTCTAACCTCTCAATTCCTGTTTGTCCACCACCAGAGCACCAGCTATTTGGAAACCTTTTGCTCAAGTTTTCCCTCATTTATTTTGTTGTCCCCAATCCTGTTCAATCTTGCCTTAAATGTTGTTCATCTCCCATTATTTTTGTTCACCATGCCCCATTTAAATGTCCCCCTGATTTGCATTTTGCTTTTCACTTTGTGGGCTGTGCCTGAATATAGGGCCCTTAGTCTTGATCAAGAAGTTTCAGCATGGGTGAGGGGGGAGGGAAGCAGTATAGCTCTCACTGATAATCACTCAAAGTAGCTTTTCTGGGAGAGGCCCAACTTTCCCAGTCTTGTTTGGTCTGCATGGCTTTCACCAAACAAGGTCTTAAGTGGCAACAGCTAAAACTTTGTTCTTTCCATTGGGAACAGCCCCTCCAGGCAATTCACAAAGACTTGAGTCCTGGCTTGTTGGCCCCAGAATGGCTCTCTGTATATGCTCCAGAAGACAAGCTTTTTGTCCAGTACTGATCCCAACCAACTCTTACCACCTACAGCAATTTCAACACAACCAACCTCGGGCACCACAGGAATCCCCTATTCAACCTTGGGTAGGGAGTAGCATGTGGTGAAACCAAGAAAACAAGAACCATCCAACTCAGCTGCCTCTGAGGCCCCAAACCTGAAATGAGCAAAGGACAAGAAAGACGAGCAGGGCAAAAAAGATTGCCATTATTGTTGACAACTTTATTTATCCAGTTTTGGAACCAACCCAGCACTCACCTACTCCATCTGATATGGTGCCCTCTGCTTCCACCATCTTGTTAATTATTCAGCCATTGTTTTAGCCACTGAGTCTTAAGTCATTCTTTGGATTTTGACAGGTGGACTAACTCAGACTTCATTCCTTCTATTTGAAGTGGTTATTGTTACTTTGCCTCCGTTATATTTGGTTTAAACAGTGGAGCAGTCTCCAGGTC
Organism: Bradypodion pumilum; assembly: GCA_035047305.1. Taxonomy (NCBI): domain Eukaryota; kingdom Metazoa; phylum Chordata; class Lepidosauria; order Squamata; family Chamaeleonidae; genus Bradypodion; species Bradypodion pumilum. Next base: position 263,556,327 of record JAWDJD010000003.1, read on the forward strand.
CCGGTTTAATACCAACAACTACCAGTTCTGGTGAGTCAACAGTCCTTTATGACTTAGTATCAGGCATGTCTATCCATCCGGATTATTCTGATGAACCACCATCCTTGACAAATGGAGTACTTTGTCTCAGATCTGCTTCAGATACCACTTCTGTTGCTTTTTCCGTAGGAGCTCCCCATCATGTGGATTTTTTCTTCCTAACCCCCCCCCCCTCCAATATTTATTGATCATATGGGGACGAGCAGTACCAAAAGTGGCCATTTCAGAACATTTCCAGGTCCCTAGATTCTAATATTTCTGGTTATACTCAAAGTCACTACTCTTAGTGACTGGGCAGCATCAGGTTCGGGAAAGTGTGTACTTGAGTAGTGAGGAGGATGCAAAAATTACTGAGCAGAGCAAGGAGCTAGTCACCAGCACTCTAGCAGAAGGATGCAAGAGGCAGTCTAACAATGCAACTGGACTCAAAAGACTGTATCAGGAAAGCATATATAAATGCTTGTATACAAATGCCAGAAGCCTCCGGAACAAAATAGGGGAGCTGGAATACTTAGCAATAGATAAGAATATTGATATTATTGGTATCACTGAAATCTGGTGGACAGATGATAACCAATGGGATACAGTTATCCCAGGCTACAAACTGTACAGGAAGGATAGGAAGGGGCAAATGGGAGGTGGTGTAGCCTTGTATGTCAAAGAAGTGATAAAATCGTATGAATTGGAATATCTAGGTGATTTGGAGTCACCATTAGAAGCTCTGTGGGTAAGAGTACCAGGCCACAAGGATGGTCTAACAGTAGGCATATACTATCGGCCTCCAACCCAAACTCTTGAGGGAGACTGGCAGTTGGAGAATGTTGTAAAGGAGGCATCCAAGAAGGGAAGCCTGCTTATAATGGGGGACTTCAATTACTCTCACATAGACTGGGTGAACTGTTCAGCACATGATAAAGAGATAAAGTTCCTAGATATGCTAAATGATTGTTCCCTGGGACAGATGGTTGAAGACCCAACTAGAGGTACAAGAATCCTTGACTTGATCCTGAGTAATACTCAGGATCTAGTGCAAGATGTTAATGTGACTGATCCAATAGGGAACAGTGACCACAACTCAATTATGTTTAACTTGATCATAGACTGCAAGTCACTAATAGAATCTAACACAGAGACCTTAAATTTTCAAAAAGGAAATTTCCCAAAGATGAGGAAACTAGTAAAAAAGAAGCTGAAAGGGAAAATTGAGAGAGTCCAAACACTCCAAGAGGCATGGAGGCTGTTTACAAAAACAATAACAGAGGCCCAATTGGAATGCATACCCAAAAGGAAAAAGGGCACTTCCAGGTCCAAGAGGACTCCGATGTGGCTTACAGGAGCTGTCAGGAAGTGATCAAGAGCAAGAAAAGACTTCTTTAAGTACATTAGAAGTAAGAACCCAACTAGGAAGGCCATTGGACCATTAGATGACAATGGAAGGCAAGGGGTTATTAAAGAGGAAACAGAGATTGCAGAGAGACTCAATGAATTCTTTGCTTCAGTATTCACTGAAGAAGACAGAGACCACATGCCCAAAACAGAGCCTATCTTCGTAGGGAGGGAAACCGAAGAATTAAACAAGATAGAAATAACCAGGGAGGAGGTCCTTGCATGTCTTGTTAAGCTAAACACTAACAAATCACCAGGACCAGATGGCATCCATCCACGAGTTCTCAGGGAACTTAAAGATGAAATTGCTGATCTCCTAGCCAAAATATATAATATTTCCCTCAAATCAGGCTTTGTGCCTGATGACTGGAAGGTAGCGAATGTAACACCAATTTTCAAAAAAGGATCCAGGGGTGATCCAGGAAATTACCAACCTGTCAGTTTGACATGTATCCCAGGTAAAGTGATGGAAACAATCCTAAAAGATAGAATTAATAGGCACATAGAAGAGAAGGTGCTGCTAAAGGAGAGCCAACATGGCTTTTGCAAGGGCAAATCATGCCTCACTAATCTGTTAGAATTTTTTGAGAGTGTCAACAAGCATGTGGAGAAGGGGGATCCAGTTGACATTGTTTATCTGGACTTTCAGAAGGCTTTTGACAAGGTCCCACACCAAAGGCTCTTGAATAAACTTGCCAGTCATGGAATAAAGGGACAGGTCTTGTCCTGGATCAGCAACGGGCTAAGGGACAGGAAACAGAGGGTAGCACTAAATGGACACTTCTCCAAGTGGAGGGAAGTAAAGAGTGGGGTCCCTCAAGGTTCAGTACTGGGACCCCTGCTTTTCAACCTCTTCATAAATGATCTAGAGGTAGGAGTAAATAGCAAGGTAGCCAAATTTGCTGACGACACTAAATTATACAGGGTAGTGAAAACTGTGAGAGATTGTGAGGAGCTCCAGAGGGATCTCTTGATACTGGGGGAGTGGGCAAAACAGTGGCAAATGAGCTTCAACACTAGTAAGTGCAGAGTGATGCATGTTGGGACAAAAAAACCCAATTACATTTATAAACTGATGGGGTCTGAACTCTGCGACAAACCAGGAAAGGGACCTTGGTGTCCTGGTGGACAACTCAATGAAGGTATCAACCCAGTGTGCCTCAGCAGTGAAAAAAGCAAACTCAATGCTAGGGATCATTAGGAAGGGTATAGAAAATAAGTCAGCAAGTGTCATTTTGCCTCTTTATAAATCTATGGTGAGGCCCCATCTGGAATACTGTGTACAGTTCTGGTCGCCATACGTCCAGAAGGATATTATGGAGTTGGAGAAAGTGCAGAGGAGGGCAACCAGAACGATTAGGGGACTGGAACACCTTCCTTACCATCTGAGGCTGCAACAGTTGGGCCTTTTCACTCTTGAGCGACAGCGTCTAAGAGGTGACCTGATTGAAGTTTATAAAATCATGCACGGTGTGGACAAAGTAGATAAGGAAAAACTGTTTTCCCTATCACACAACACTAGAACTAGGGGACACTCGATGAAAATTTTGGGTACTAGTTCTCAAACAAATAAGAGAAAGTACTTTTTCACCCAGAGGATCACTGGTCTATGGAACTCCCTGCCAGAAGAATTGGTGACAGCTGTCAGTCTTGACAGCTTTAAGAAAGTATTAGACAAGTTCATGGAGGACAAGGGGATCAATGGCTATAATTATGGATACTTAAGGACAACCTCGGGGTTGGAGAGATAGGCAGGATATCTCTCAATGCCATTTCCAGGGAATCCTAAGCAGGTGAAGGCATCTCCTTGGGAATACCCTGAAGGAAATGGTGAGCCACTGTGTGAGACAGAATGCTGGACTGATGGGCTGTGGCCTGTTCCAGCAAGGCTGTTCTTATTCCCATTCATTCTAAATCTGTATATGGCACATGCCACTATTCACATACCCATCAACACTGTGTCTTGGTACTGGTCTCCATTTTGCCACTCCATTTTACAATTCCTCCCACCATACAAAGACTGGATACAGGAAGGAACACCACAATTGATCTCACAGAGGCTCCTCAGATCAATCAGTTTAGCTTCACCACCATGGCTATAATGGCTTACCAGATTTCACTGTTGCCACATATATCACAGCTGGCCATACTGTCTAGACAAACCTGTCTACTGTCAATTCATCATCTACTACCATCGCATATTTCACAGCCTGCTATTTTGAACTTGCCTGTTAGTAAATTGCAAGCTCTTCAGTCAAATTCTAATGCCACTGAACCACCATTTTCACCTACAGACCTACTCTCTGGACCAGGTAATAGGAGACAGTGCCACTCTCACCCACAGAAGACCTTCAACTGTATGCAGACCAGATTCAGCAGATGGCTAAATCCCTAAGCATTAACATTAAAAAACCACACTACCTACTGTAGTGAACTAGGTGTTTGCCAGAGTTCAACAGCAAAAGCTCCGACTGGTCTCTCTTACCTGCCCTATCCTAACTTACACAGCAGTTATGGAAAAAACCTTCATTGATTCTGCCAACTTCACATTACCTTAATAACTTTTAGTGGATACGGAAGAAGGAAGCTTCATTCCTCCAACGTCATTCCCTCCAAACCCATAATTGTGAAGGCTGCACAGACTAAGTAGACATCCAGCCCATGGCACTATTCCATCTGGCCGATGCCCTCGCTCCTACCACCACCGCCTCCTCAATCTTTGTCCCCTCCGCTTGGCTTGGTGTGTCCCTAACTGCTCCGTAGCAAGGCTTACAACATCTGCACTGCTATGGAGCACCGTTAGGTACCAAGGCAAGCAGAGGGGACAAGGATTGAGGTGGTGGCAGCAGAAGCAGTGGATGCATGCAGCTGTCCATGTCTTTCTCAGGGGCCGCTCTGGCCAAATACGGGCAAGCACAGCCAGAACCCTTCCTTCACCCATGCCATGCAGCTCCTCCAGGCCAATAAGTAGGGAAGCCGTGTGTTTTGGGTTGTTCCCGCCACTGGTGGCGGCGGCAGTGACGGGAATGTTTTGGACAGTGGGGGAGGAGTGTTGGGGGTTCGGGGTGGTTCTGCTGGCGGCAGCCGGGGGGGAGTGGTGGAGGTTCTGTTGCTAGTGGTGGTGGCTTGGGGTGGTTCTGGCGGTGGCGGGGAGACCACCAGTCCGGCCTACCGATAGTCTGAGGGGACATAAACTGGCTCCCAGCTTTAAAAGGTTGATGATCCCTGCTTTAATGCATTGTTACGATTTTGTTCCATTGTTTTAATATTTTCTTTCTAAAGTCCACTGTGGTATGGTGGATGATCCAGTACAGTCTGACTGTGTATGTCAGACTGGGACTTGGGAGATCTGGATTCCAAGTCCTGCTCAGCTGTCAAAACTCAGTAGGGGTCAGCAATACTAAACTATCTTGAGCATCAAGTCTGAAGCAATTTGATGGCATAACAGTGGCAATCCTTTCTAAATGTTGCCTTTTCCATTAATACCCTCTTCCTAACAGGAATCTTCTGATGTCTTTATTCATACTGTTCCAGTTAAAAAGATAAAGTATCCTTGTCTCTGGCTGCTTAAGGATAACATTAACCTCTTGTTTTTTCTTTTATGCAGTACTCACAAATAAAATAATTATTAGTTTCACAATCATTATAAGCCAATTCAAATGTGATCATTTTGTTTTGAGTATGACAAGTTTAATGCCCATGTCCTGAATAGTTTCCGAGGGACAATGGGTAATTATTGCTGATCTGCTGTCTAGCCTTTTATGCCTACCAGTGATAAGATTTCTGTATCAGCTGGCCCGGCAGACTATGTTTCTTTGGTATCCATATGATTTAGCTGCATGTAGTTGTTCCACAGTAGGCAAGAGTAGATTGAAGGACCTGAATCTTGTTTAAAGGGAAAATTAAGGGTATAAATTCAGCTTATGTGCATACTGTTAAAATTGGGTAGGGGGGGGTTCTATTTAATGCCCTTCAGTGGAACAGAATTGAGGTCTTGAAGAGGAAGTCTTGTGGCTTTTATATGCAACACCAAAATGTAAAAGTTCTGTAGGTAATTTAAGTTATAAAAACAATTTAGACTAAATAAATGGGAAATAAATGGGAAATAAGAACGGTAACCCTTCTTGAGTTAAGACAAAGATTTAGAACTAAAGAGGTTCAGACTATATTTAAAATGTCTGGGTGAATCAAATGGATCTTCAGTAGGCATGACACAAGGAGAAAAACCTTTTGAAGGCTTTTCTACAATTGGGGTACCAATACTGACAATGCTCTCTCCCTAGTCGTTAGTTACTTCCCCTAATTTCATGGGAACACTCGGAGCAGTGGCTCTTAAAAATTTCTTAAGGGAAGACAGGGTAGGGAAAGGAAAGTGTTCTTTCAGGTAACCAGACCTAAGTTTTGTGGAGAAGAAAAAGTTTTTAAAAAAATACTATATGTTACCTTGGAAATTAAAAAGGAGTTAGTACATCTAGTAAACATGAAGCAAGTACAGTATGGTCAAACAGCACAGCCCCAATTAGTTCTGCGACATCTTAGTTTCTGGACTTCATTTAGTGTATTGCAGTAACCATGCAGTAACCATGCAGTGATATTTGTTGGGAACTCACAAACTACAGCAGTTCATTGGATGCACATATATAATTGTAATTCCACCTATTGGTATAATTAAGCATGACTGAGCATTAATGTGGGTTTTGGCATTCTTAATCACTGCTGTCATAGGAAAATACTGTAATGATTCTTGCATATCAATCTAAATCAGGACCCTAGATTAAGTCTTGTACCGAGTCTTCTTATAGTCTATCAAAATTGACCATATTTTTAACAATTAAACTATGAGTATGAGAACAAGAAAACAAAAGATTTCTTACAGTCCTTAAAAAGAGGCTAGTTGCATGCTTGTGTTTCTCTTTTCTTGCTGCAATTGATATTTGAGTCATTTGGTTTGAGGAATTTTAGACACATTCAGAGGCCAATGAAGAAATGTTTTTTGCAGTTGTAGTGCCTTTCAGACTCTACAGGGCACAGGAATATTGGGCCATATGCCAAGGCTAGGAAGATTTTTTTAAAGGATTATGAATCTGATCTACCAGATGGCAGAGTTGCAATCCTAAATACATTAAATACGATGATATTTATTTCTTAAAAACACAGTGCCTGGGGGTATAAATCTATGCATGTTAATACTTTAAAAATTGGGGTCCCTCCAAAAGGGGGAGTAGAGTGGATGAAAGGGCTGCTGGAACAAAGGATATTCTATTATGTTGTCTTCAAATTATAAGCAGGGTGGACATTCACATCACTGCCTACCAACCAAGCCTCAATCCTGAGAAGCAAAATAGCAGCCAGGAAGGGAATTTGGCTGGAGCAAGACATGGAAAGGGGAATCCCATAAGCTTCCCTGATAAGAGAGTACTTTTTCCCTCTCAACCAGAGAGGCCAGTCGTGCAATCACAGATGCATGAGAAGACTCCTAGGTGGGGAAAGAGATGCAAAAGCAAGCAAGGCGAAAAGGGCAATCAGCTTTTGTTGAAGAATGAAGAATGCTTTTGTTTGAAGCAGCAACCTCACCAGTAACCTTGAAAGCCACTCGGAGTAGCCTTGATGAGTGGTGAGCCTCTAGAAACCTTCAGTATGCAAAATGCTATGTAATCTTTTGACAACAATACCAGGCCTTATACCCTCCTTTTCCTGCCTTTGCAAAAGCAGGACGGACATTTAATTTAATTCTTAAATTTGTTTGCCGCCCAACTCGGGCGAACCGGACTCAGGGTGGTGTACAATAGTTAAAAACATATAAAAACAGGTTAAAAACCCTAAGACACCCACCCAGCTACTCACCCTCCTACCCCCACCCCATTTAAAAAGACTAAAAGGGAATAGGAAGAATACAGCAATACAGAAGGAGGAACACTAACTGGACTCTAGCTGGAAATGAGCCCGTATTCCCATTAGGGCCCCACACCTGCCCTGCCAGCCAGGTCATCAAACCTTTCCTGAAAGGCAGCAATTCTGTCTGTAACCTCACTTCTTTTGGCAGGAGGTTCCAGAGGGCTGGTGTGGACACGGAGAAGGCCCTTCTTCACATGCCAGAGAGGCGAGCCCCTCCTAGCTGAAGGCACAACTAGGGAGCCCTTCCGGTCCACTCTAGTTGAACGGGCAGACACTACCCATTCACACAGTGTGTTTTATCTTCTTTACATATGTAGTCTTCAGCATGGGAAATGCTATCAGCAACTTGTATCTTTAAAAATCTGGGTCCCTAAAAAAAAAAAGGGGGGGGGAATTATGAATGAAAGAGCAGGATATTCTATTATGCAGCTGTTTCTTGCAAAGTATTTTCCAGTACAAATCTTTACAGTTAAACTGAAATAGAACATTCTTTGGTTTGTTTTCAGAGAGATAATTGGACTCACCCAGGTGATGATAGTGCAGAGCACACATGCAAAATAAGATACTGTAGTAGGAAAAGTATCTCACATGACATTTGGCAAGGCTTGTAGTGAGCCCTCCCAAACCTGAAACGGAGGTCTTTTAAGGTCTCAAATGCAAGAATGAGCAGGTTTGTTCTAAGTCTGTTAAATTTTAATGTATGGGTTCTTTTATTCCTGTTCCATAAGCATTTGTGGGAAACTGAAGATAGTTGGTGAGAGCCTTAAAGCAGCTTGCTTCCTGAGTGATGGTGCCATTATTTTTTAAATGGGGGAGTGGCACAATTCTGATCCCTACACTAAATATGCAGCATGCATATTTTTATGTTTGCAAGGCTTTCATTCTCACCCGTGTTCCATTTTTTTTTACATGTCTAGAGGACATTTGTATTCTGTCACAAGGACTCCTTATCAAACGGGTATGTCAAGGAGGTTTTAGGATTTTATGCAAAGAATGGTTAATTTGTTTATTTTTTAGTGTCTGAGCTGCTTTTTGGCAATGATTTACACGTTGTACATGTACACACACATACAGGTAAAACTCAAAAAATTAGAATATTGTGCAAATGTTCATTCTTTTCAGTGCGTTGAGCCCGGGCTCCATTGAGGACATTGAGCGGCAAGGGCTTTGTTATTTATTTTTTAATTTTTGATATTTTAGTGTTAAACTGTGCTTTATTGTGTATTTGGGGGCCATTCAACAATTATGTGATCCATGTTTTGGGGGAAATTGACCCTCCCACCATGTAATCCGACCGTAATTTTAGCTTCGATCTCCCCCCTTTTTTTAAATTACGTAATCCAAAGCTTTTGTATCGACACTCTAATTTTTAGAGCTTTTCACTATTGTTGCCTAATGTAACAGCTCCAAATGGAGTATGTAATCTTTGACCTGGCCCCCCGCCCCACACGTAATTTTTTCCCTAATTCAGATGGCAGACCCCCTCCCGCATCAAGGATCACGTAATTATAATTGCAATTAGTATCTTGCAGTATTTTGTTGTGTTGTGTATTGTTGAGGTTGTGATATGTTTGTGAGCTGCCCAGAGTCACATTTCATGAGTGGGGTGGCATATAAGTCGAATAAATAAATAAATAAATGATTTACAACAGGTGTGCCCAAACTTTTTGGGCCGAGGGCCTGACCATGCCTCTCGACAGGGCCATAGTCAGAGGGGTGCCGGGGGGGGGGCAAAAACCCTCCTGAGTTACAGTCCCCCCTCCAACAGCCCACCTCAGGATTCCAATGCTATGTCTGTGTGTGAGTGAGTGACATTGTTGCCCCTCCTGAAGATTTTTTTGCACCCCCAAGTCTAGAATCCTGGCTATGGCCCTGCCAGCTGAGCACGCAATACCACGCCCACAGAACACAACATGTTTGCGCATGTGCATGGAAGTAAACCAAACCAGGAAGTACATTTGGATGTGTGAAAGTGGCCATTTTGTTTCCTGGTTTGGTGCGGACGCTTCTGCGCATATGCGAAAGTGGCCATTTTTCCTGCGCCAAACCAGGAAACAAAATGGCTGCTTTTCTCACATGCGTAGAAGCATTTATATTTACTTCCTGGTTTGGTGAGGGCATCACGAGCCTGATGGAATTGCTTTGCGGGCTGTACCCAGTTCACAGGCCGTAACTTGGGCATGCCTGATTTACAGCGTAGTTTTAAAAAATAGTAAAACAGTGCAGATCAGCACAACTACCACATGCAAATATGAAGAGAGCAGGAGCAATAATAATTATAACCTGATACAGGTACCTCATGAATCTGGGGAAAGCTTTTGAAAGGTGGGATCCTACCTTAAAAGCATCCTCCCACACTGTTGTGTATGTAACAGTCTTACATTAAGAATGTATGAATGTAACCTGACAATGATTACAATGTAACCCAGCTGTTAAGGAACGCGAGTAAGCTGCCCATAGAGGGCAGCTGCGAGCGTTTAGCTCACATGGTTCACATTCCCCAAATCACCGGCAGCCGCGGGAACCTTTCCCGTGCGAGGATCACCTGGAGAAGATGGGCGTGACTCAGAATGACGTCACGCCGGTAGCAGCCAATGAGCTACCGTGCAACGATATTCAAATGTATGTACTGCAGTATATAATGAGCTGTACCTCCGCCATTACCACATGTTCGTCTTGACCACCATGAAATAAACCTGTGTTTTAGCCCCCTACTGCGGCTCCTTCTTTGTCTTCCGTGCAAGACACTAAACACACTACTAATTAATTGATCTCTGAAGGTTGGAGGGCTGGGGAAGCAGGTCAGTAAATTACCAATTTCTACATGTACACACACATACTTCAAACTAATTGTGTCAGTTTAGTGTAAGGGACCAAAGACAATGAAACAGCCGAAGGGTTGGCTTAACACAGGTTTATTCTATGATGATCCGGAGGAACATGTGGTAATGGCGGATGAGTGGCTCAATATATACAGCTGGCTATACATTTGAATGTGGCTCGTCGACAGACTATTGGTTGCTGCCTGCGTGACGTCGTAGGAGGTCACGCCCTTCTTGACCAGGTGAAGAGGTGGCGGGGAATCTTCCCGCGCTGCTGAACCAGGTGAATATGATCCATGAGAGCTGGACGCTCGCTACTGCCCTCTGGTGGTCACTAGCTCGCGTCCCCTTATTAGGTTTACATTGATACAGCTGATGGTTATAATGTTGCACACAGAAAGGTTACATTGGTAACACATGGCAAAGGTACATTGTTAAAGGCACAGCTTTACAGAACACAACATCCCTCCCCCCTAGGATGAGACGAAGTCTCTCAGCCAAGATGGCTTGTTGCATGTGCGTTTGGGCCATGAAGAGGGCTGCCCCCCCCCCAGGGGCGTTATTGCTTCTTTGTTCCCTGGTCCCTTGTCCTGAAATGGGAGAGGGAGACTTGTTAGTGGCTTGCCGCTGTCTGGCGGCCTTAGGGGAAGGGAAAAACTCCATTGTGGGCAGACCGGGGGCCGTCGGGGCTAACGAAAAACCCCTCTTCTCGCTTGGACGGGTGGGGGACCACTCCGAAAGACCCCCCGGTTCTGAAAATCAAAATCTAACTTGGTGGGGGTACCCGCATTTGTGGGGACCTTCCGCGAGATATGTATGGGGTCGGGTTCCTCCTCCTCGGAAAGATCCCCCAGGGTATCTATGAGGACATCCTCCTCCCCCCTTGGTGGGGGCCCGCGGTCCCCCTTCCCTCCCCCTTGGGCTGAACGGGTGGGGGAGAACCCTAACGCTGACTTATTCCCTGCTGGGTCTGTGCCCTGCTCCTCGGAGACCCTGCGTCGGAGCTGGTCCGCATGCCGCCTCCACAGGAGCCCTGTGCTGGTCTCCACGCGGTACGACACGGGGCCAGTTTGCTCCACAACTACGCCCGGTACCCAGGCTGGGCCCGTGCTGGCGTAATTCCTGCAATGCACGGGGGCGCCTACACTGAAACTCTTTGTAGCCTCTAGCCCGATGTTCCTTCCTTTGTCCTCTACCCTCGTGGGGTCTAGCCCAGTAAGGATGGTGGTCAGCTTCCTGCACATTAAGAGCTCTGCGGGGGAGTATCCTGACGCCAATGGGGTCACCCTGTACCCTAGCAGAAACTGACACACTTGTAGGTTCAGATCCCCTGGGCCCATGCGCCGCAACGCGTCCTTCGTGGTGCGGACAAGGCGCTCTACTTGGCCATTGGTGGCCGGGTGAAACGGGGCGGAGGTGATATGCCGAACGGCGTTGATCTCCATGAATGCCCTAAACTCGGAGGACGTGAAACAACTAGCGTTGTCGCTAATTAACGTGTCGGGTATGCCGAACGTGGAAAAGAGCCTCCGCAAATGCCTAATGGTCTGGGCCGAGGAGGTGCTCGTGACTGGGATAACCTCCAACCATTTGGAGAAAGCGTCCACTACAAGAAGGAACAGGGTGCCTCTGAACGGGCCCGCGAAATCAACGTGCACCCGGGACCACGGCCCCTTAGCCGCGTCCCATTCCCTGTGGGGAAGGCGGGCCAGCAGATGGCTGACTACCGGCACCGGATATGCATTCGGGCGGATCGCCTTGTTGATGGTGCACTTGTAGTCGGCGCATATGCGGACCTCCCCATTGGCCTTTAGTGCGGTTACAATTGGAGTTTCCCACTCTGCAGAATCTATAGGCACAAGGATCCCCTGGCCCACCAACTTGTCCAGTTCCGCCTCTATCTTGTCCTTAAGTGCGAACGGCACCCTGCGTGGTTTAAGGCGAATTGGGCGGACCTCCGGGTCCAGGTCGAAAGTCACTGGGGGCCCCTTGAATTTTCCCAGTCCTTTTTTGAAAACTTCGGGGTGCGCCTCGCACACCTCCTGAATTGGATCAGTCCCAACGGCGTGCATCCCAATGGCGTGCACCCCCCAATAAACAACCCCAGGGGCTGAAACCATTGAGTCCCGAGGAGGCTGCAATCTCCCCCTTTGAGCACGACTAGGGGAAGGGATGCGGCGTGCTCCTTGAATTTGACTTGAAATTCTCCAACCCCCAACACTGGAATACTGTTCCCTTGCACGTCCCGTAGTGTGGACCTCAATGCTTTGAGCTTGGGTCGCTTGTGGGGGGCAATTCCCAAAAACTCCCTCTGGGAAATGATTGAATATGAGGACCCCGAGTCAATTTCCATCCTAATGGGAACCCCTTGGACTAGTACCTCAACAAAGTAGCGGGGGTGTCCTGTAGACACGCTGAACACTGGGGCGTCGTCCTCGCTGCCGTCGGAGATGCGGCCCACGCCGTCCTGCTTCCGCGTGGCCTGGGCGCCATCCTTGGGTCTCGTTGGGCGGTCTTGCCCCGCGGAACGGTCTGCGGAGCTCCTCCGGGTTTCGCGCTTCTTCCTGCACACCTTGGCGATGTGCCCGCGGTGGCCGCAGTTGTGGCACTCGGCCTTCCGGAAGGGGCACTTTACGCGGTTGTGGGCCGCTCCACAGCCGTCGCATTGCTGGCTCTCCTTCCGGACCCTCCGGACGTCCTCGTCATCGCTGCTCTCTGTGGACGACCTCAAAGTTCGCCGGGCCGCCTGTACCGGAGTCTCTGCCTTGCTCGACTTCGGCCGCCAGTCCTGGAGTTCTTGGACCCCGGCCTTCGTAGCTTCTGCGGCCTGGGCCGCTCTGACGACCTCCTGCAATGTGGGAGGCGGCTCTTGGTTCATTAATGTGCGCTGGGTTTTGGCGTCGTTCAGGCCGCACAGCACACAGTCCCGGAGGGTGATTTCGGCATTCTCCCATTTGCACGGGCCGGCCGCCAGCCGCAGGGCCGCCACGAATGCGGCGACCGTCTCCCCGGGCGCTTGGACTCACCTCCAGAACGCACTCCGAGCGGGAAACATCGCCGTGGCGGGCCGGACGTGCTCACGCAGCATCTGCATGAGTTCCTTGGCCTTGAATTCGCTCACCCTCCTCGGTGCAATCAGGTCCACCAAGGTCCGTTTGGTTTCTTGTCCGAGCATCCTGGTGAAGATGGCCCTTTTCTTCGCCTCTTCCGTGACTTCGGACTCGATCAGTGCGGCCTGGAAGTCCATCTCGAAGATCTCCCAGTCGCCCGGTTTCCTGATTTCGAAACCGGCGCATGTCTTGGTCCCGTGGGCTGCCATATCCCATCCTCGTCGCCAATTTAGTGTAAGGGACCAAAGACAATGAAACAGCCGAAGGGTTGGCTTAACACAGGTTTATTGCATGATGATCTGGAGGAACATGTGGTAATGGCGGATGAGTGGCTCAATATATACAGCTGGCTATACATTTGAATGTGGCTCGTCGACAGACTATTGGTTGCTGCCTGCGTGACGTCGTAGGAGGTCACGCCCTTCTTGACCAGGTGAAGAGGTGGCGGGGAATCTTCCCGCGCTGCTGAACCAGGTGAATATGATCCATGAGAACTGGACGCTCGCTACTGCCCTCTGGTGGTCACTAGCTCGCGTCCCCTTATTAGGTTTACATTGATACAGCTGATGGTTATAATGTTGCACACAGAAAGGTTACATTGGTAACACATGGCAAAGGTACATTGTTAAAGGCACAGCTTTACAGAACACAACAGTCAGGAAGATGGATTCAGAGCAGGGTTGTATGATCTCAAAGTGTTGGCCAGAGCCTCAGGCAGATGCTAGGTTTGATGTTTGTGCTTGAGGTGCCTTCAAAGCACCTTTTCTCATTGATTCCCAGCATATGGCAAGGCACAGCATGAAGGTGTTTGTATACATGGTGAAAAATTTTCATGGGAGAAGATACACTCTCCCAAGACAGAAACTGCTGGAGATCCCTTGCTGCCCTATATAGTACATAGCGTGGAAGGATCTAAGTCAAAACTGTGTTTGTGGAGTAGTGGCACACCAAACAGGAAAGAGCAAGAAGGAGAGAACAGTGAGCATATGCACTTGGCCTATGGTGTCATTTTGAAAGAGGCAAGGGGGAGAGCACTATTCTAGCAGCCAATAAGTCTTCATGTTGATGGCAGCGGCAGGACAAAGGTCTCCCCTTCAGTTGGTGGTGAGCCTTCCATACATCTCAGCTGTTAGCACAAGGCCCGGGAAAGCTCTATTTGCAACTATCTGATGTAGCTTAAGCCATATGAATGAGTACCCAATACAGTGATTGCTATATTTGCTGGATCCTTTTTGCAAAATAATAATAATATATATATCCTTCCATTTCTGGCTTCCCCGTTACCTCATTAGCTGGGTTTTATCCAGATTCAGAGCATATTGGCCTGCATTGTCCTCATGCTTGTTTCCATGTTCAGTTGGCCCAGAAGAAGTTCTGCTCTGGCCCTGACCCTTGTCTGCTTTGTCTCTGTAATATAAAGAACATATCCTGTGACATTTCTAACAGTCACCCATTGTTTGGAGGTTTTGCTCTTAAGGAATGGGTTGCTGCTTGACCTAGGAACTGTCGCTGCATACTGTACTCATCGTGGGGGGTTGGTGGGAGAGGTTGTATCCATTAAAACCAAATATGTTATGGGAGATCGTGGGGCTGTACCTTCCACTTAGTTTAGTTTAGTTAATTTGATTTATAACCCGCCCTACTCGGCACAGGCCGACTCAGGGTGGCTTACAACACGTTGAATGAAAATACAATATGACAAAATACAATATAACAAGAGCACAAGTAATGGTATAATGCAATAAATACAAAATAATATCTCACAATAATATGTAATACAAACAACAACAACAACAGCAACAACAGCAACAGCAGCAACAGCAGCAACAACAACAACAACAACAATAATACAGAAACCCAGTACCCTAACACAATAGCCTCTCCACCACCAACATGTCCAAGACAAAGTCCTCAGCGGAGCCCAGGGCTCAACTTGGTTTTTGGACTTCAATTCCCAGAAGCCTAAGTCAATTCCCCAAAGCACTGATCAGTTAATGTACTTACAGGCTATTGGGAATTGAAGTCCCTCTGTGGGGCATGGGCCCCATGTTGGGAACCACTATATTAGGTATTTCTATGTTTAGCTGTAATGAGCTTTTAGGCTGTAGATAAGGCTGATCTGAAGTGGTTTCACTCCCCATATGGAGTAAACAGCTCCCATAAAACTGCCATATTCCCCATATGGGGATTCAAGGGAGAAGTGGACTCAGTCAAGGAATTTGAGAGCTGACTGTGTGAGTCTGGCTTTATTTCAACCTTGTACTCACTGGGTGAGGAAGGCAAAGAAAGAAGCCAGGTTCCATGGAGGATGCAGGTAGTGTGGCCAAATTAACAGCATCCCATTCCTGATATTTCAGGACCAAGATTGCAAATCAGGGGCCAGACTATTGCGATGTTACATGGTGGGTTCTTCTGCCATCACCTGACCCCAGGGGATTGATGGGTTGGTTATCTGATCAGTCACCCCAAATCAATTTCTCCCTTGAAACAAACACAAAGCATGATGGAATTGCCTGCTGAAAGCTCAATACGTATGAGTTTACATTCCTGATCGGATTCTTGTTTCAGGCAGGGTTCTGACTTGATTTGAAAATGACTTTTCCAGTTCACCTTCCTATGATATTTTGAAAATATTTGCATAGTTAGTATTTAGGGAAAGGAAAATTTTTTATGTAATTACATTCACATGGGCAGTGCAATGTAAATTAATTTTGCCTGAAAATTAGGAGTTTAGAGTTGATAGTAATTACTGTACCTTAAAACTTTTCTGATCCTGTTTTCACATTGAGCCCAAATATGAAAACATAGTTAATTTTACTGCCACATAGTACATTTGCTTTCTTCTCATCCTGTCCCACCCACCTTTCCCCTGCTGGTCAGAAGTTTCCTTTTTGAGCAGTCCGAAAGAAAGAAAATCTTTTATTCTTCCTCGTGGTCTCTGTGAATTAAAACACATGGGTTTCTGTTGTGTATGAACAATGTTGCTTCAAGAAATGTATGAATGTAACCTGACCACAATTACAATATAGCTCAGCTGTTAAGGAACACGAGTAAGGTGCCTATAGAGGGCAGCTGCGAGCGTTCAGCTCACATGGTTCACATTCCCCAAATCACCAGCAGCCGCGGGAACCTTTCCCGCACGAGGATCACCTGGAGAAGATGGGCGTGACTCAGAATGACGTCACGCCGGTAGCAGCCAATAAGCTACCGTGCAACGAGATTCAAATGTATGTACTGCAGTATATATTGAGCTGTACCTCCGCCATTACCACATGTTCATCCTGATCATCACCCAATAAACCTGCGTTTAGCCCTCACTGCGGCTCCTTCTTTGTCTTCCGTGCAAGACACTAAATTGGCGACGAAGGTGGGATCAATGGCAAATCCCAAGGTCAAGCCTTACCACTTCGATATCAGCGAGCCAGAGCAATGGGAGCTGTACGAGTGCCAGTTTTGGCACGCGATGGAAGCTGCGGGCGTTGACGACGACGCGAAGATGCGCTCACACTTTCTAGCCCAGGTGGGGCCGCCCACACTGTGCATCCTGATGAACCTGGTGGCCCCCCGGAAGGTGGACGTGGTGCCCCTCGACCGCATCCTAGAGTTACTGTGCGATCATTTCCAGCCCCCGTGTTGATCTTCCCGGCCAGGGTCGCGTTCCACAGGCGAGACCAACGCCCGGGAGAGTCCGTGTCCGCCTACGCGGCGGCCCTCAGGCTGGCAGCGGTGCACTGCCAGTGGGAAGACCTGGACACGGCGCTCTGAGACCGCATGCTGTGTGGCCTGAGGGACGAGGAGGTCCAGAGAAAATTGATGATCCGCGACTATCGCCTCACGTTCAATGAGGTACTGCGGGAGGCCCAGGCAGCCGAGGCGGCCAGGAGTGGGGTCAGAGTGTTCAAGTCCCGAGGGGCCACATCCGAAAGGGCCAAGTCACCAGTGCAGGCGGCCCGGCAGACATCGGCGAAGATGGCCTGGCGGGCCCCCAAGTCGCCCGCCGGCACACCAGCGACATCTGAGGAGTCGTCCGCGACGGCAGACTCCTGCTCCAGCGAGGACGACGATGTCCAGAGAGTAGAGAAACGCGGGGAGAAGCGACAGACCCGCGAACAGCAAGACCGCCGCTGCGACGGGTGTGGGGCGTCCCACGACCGCACGAGGTGCCCATTCCGAAAGGCCGAGTGTCACAACTGCGGCCGAAAAGGGCATATCGCCAGAGTATGCAGGCGTGGGCGAGCTGAGGACAAGGGCGCCTCGAGCCACCCCCAGGCACACCAACGGAAGGCGGCTGGCACCAGGAAGGTCTCAACCAGCTACAGCGAGGAAGGCGTGAACCGCGTGGGCCTGGAGCACCGGCGCTTTTTCGTAGAGGTATTGTTACAGGGGTTCCCGGTGAGGATGGAGATAGACTCGGGGTCGTCCTATTCCATCCTGTCCCAAAAAGAGTTTATGCGCATTCCCCCAGATGCGCGGCCCAAACTGCGGGCCATGAAGTCACACTTATGGGACATGCAGGGAAATGGGATCCCAGTGTTGGGGGTGGGGAACTTCAAGGTGAAGTTCAAGAGTTACTCTGAGAAACTGCCCCTAGTGGTCCTAAAGGGGGGAAGATGCTGCCTTTTGGGAACGCAGTGTTTTGCTCCCCTGGGAATTGAACTGTCCGGCATTAACGCCATCGAGACTGACCCAATGCGGGACGTGTGCAATGCATACCCGGACGTTTTCAAGAAGGGGCTCGGGACGTACAAGGGCCCCCCGGTATCCTTTGAGCTGGACCCAGAAATCCGGCCCATCCGCCTCAAGCCAAGGAGAGTGCCCTTCGCCCTCAAGGACAAGATCGAGGCGGAACTGGACAAATTGGTGGGGCAGGGGATTTTGGTTCCAGTTGATTCGGCGGAGTGGGAAACGCCGATTGTTACGGCTCTTAAATCAAACGGGGAGGTCAGGATTTGTGCGGACTATAAATGTACGATCAATAAGGCCATTCGGCCAAATGCATATCTGGTGCCCGTGGTCAGCCATTTACTGGCCACGTTACATGGGGGGAGGTGTTTTGCCAAGCTAGATCTGGCGCAGGCATATCAGCAGCTCTCCGTAACCCCAGCTGCTGCCGCTGCGCAAACCACCGTCACGCACAAGGGGGCATTTAAGGTAACGCGCCTACAGTTCAGCGTGAATTCGGCCCCCGGGATCTTCCAGTCCCTCGTAGAACGCCTTTTAATGGGACTTCCAGGCGTCCTCCCATATTTTGACGATGTGTTGATAACGGCTGGGAGCGAATTAGAGTTAGCAAAGAGGCTAGACGGGGTCCTTTCAGTATTCGAGAAAGCGGGACTTCGACTGAGAAGGGACAAATGTGCATTCTTTGCAAGGGAGGTTGAGTTCCTCGGGTTCAAGATAACCCCAGAGGGCATCAAGCCCTCCGAGTCCAAGGTTGCGGGTGTGCAAAACGCCCCTCGCCCCACCGCGAAACCGGAGCTGCAGTCATTTCTAGGACTTTTAAATTTTTACCATTCCTTCCTGCCAGGGAAGGCATGCGTTGCGGAGCCACTGCACGCGCTATTAAAGAAAGAGGCGGTTTGGCGGTGGGGAGATAGGCAAGAGAAAGCTTTCAGGGAGCTAAAGGCGCTTTTATCCTCAGATGCTGTCCTGACCCACTTTGACCCGAGGAGACCAGTAGTTTTAGTCTGTGATGCATCCCCAGTGGGGGTGGGGGCGGTGCTGTGCCACGTGTTGGAGAGCGGGCGGGAAGCCCCAGTTGCATACTACTCCAGGTCCCTTTCAAAGGCCGAGCGCAACTACGCACAAACAGATAGGGAGGCCCTGGCCATAATCGCGGGAACCAAGAAGTTCCACGATTTCTTATACGGCCGCAAGTTTACGGTGGTGACTGATCACAAGCCTCTCCTGGGAATCTTTACCACAGGCAAGCCCACCCCTCAAATCTTGTCCCCCCGAATGCTACGTTGGGTGATTTTCCTTAACGCCTACCAGTATGAGCTGGTCTATCGCCCAGGGAAGGAGATCTCCCATGCGGACGCACTGTCCCGGTCTCCCCTCCCTAGTTTAAGAGACCCCGCATGCGAGGTAGAGCAGGACCACCAAGTCCTGCTGATCGAGTCCCTCGATTCACCACCCGTCGTCCCGGCCGACCTCGCCAAGGCCACAGCGGCCGACAAGATGCTGGCCCAAGTTAGTTCCTGGGTTAGGAAAGGGTGGCCCACTGCTCCCCCCGAGGAACATTTCAAGCCATTCTTCAGGCGTAGAGTAGAGCTGTCCCTGGAAAGGGGCTGCTTACTCTGGGGCCAGCGGGTAGTCATCCCAGAGAAGCTGAGGGCCAAGGTACTGAAGCTACTGCATACCAGTCACCCGGGAATAGTGCACTCCAAGGCGCTGGCCAGGAGTTTCTTTTGGTGGCCCCAGATAGACGCGGACATAGAGCGATTAGTGGGCACGTGCGAGAGTTGCCAGAGCTCCCGGCCCGAGGAATCCTGGCTACCCCATAGGGAATGGGACACGGCCCGCGGGCCATGGTCCCGGATTCATGTCGACTTCGCTGGCCCCTTCCGCGGGGCCATGTTTCTGTTAATAGTCGACTCCTATTCCAAGTGGTTGGAAGTAATCCCCATGAACAGCACCTCCTCTGCGGCAACTATTAAACAGTTGCGCAAGGTCTTTGCCTGTTTCGGCCTGCCGGACGTCCTTGTTAGCGATAACGCTAGTACCTTCACATCTGCGGAGTTCAAGACCTTTATTGAAAGAAACGCCATCAGGCATATTACTGCTGCCCCGTTTCACCCCGCCACAAACGGTCAGGTAGAGCGCCAAGTGCGCACTACGAAAGACGCACTGCGGCGCATGGGTCCCGGCGAGTTAAACCTCCATCTGTGTCAGTTCCTCATCTGCTACAGGACAACCCCCCTAGCGTCAGGGCTTTCGCCAGCCGAACTCCTCATGAGGAGACGTCCGGCAACACGTTTTGACCGGATGGACCAGTCCAGGGTGGAGGATGAAGGGAGAAATATAGATATCGGGGTAGGAATCTCCAAAAGTTTTTCGGTAGGGGACCCGGTTCACTGCAGGAACTACGCGGCCTCCGGGCCAGCGTGGGTACCAGGGACAATCATTGAGCAGACGGGGCCAGTATCCTATAGAGTTGAGACTAGCTCAAGTCTACTCTGGAGAAGGCACGCCGACCAACTCAGAAGGAGGGTCACCAGTGATGGGGAATCAGCGTTAGGGTCCTCCGCCACCCGCGTTACCCAAGGGGGAGACACGGCGGAATCCGCGGGTACAAATGCATACCCTGGATCCTCAGCCACAGAGGAGGATACTTTGAAAGAGAGGGATGAGTTTGATTATGATTTGCAGTACCAGGGGGGTGTAGCGGAGTGGTCCCCCACCCGTCCTAGTGAAAAGAGGGGTTTCAGTTCAGCCCCTGGTACCTCCAGTCCTCCCAGCCCTTTTGTTTTAGAATATACCATAACTCCAGCCCCCCGGAGACAGACACCCCCGAGACAGGCAGCAGGGGGGAATCCGCCCACCTCAGCCTCTAGAATGCCTGGACAGGCAACAGGAGGTGGCGAGACCACGAGGGCCTCATCGTCAGTCCCGAGATTCGTGCTGGGGGGGACCCCAAGCTCCTCAAGCGGCAGGCAGGGGTTCACGTCCCAACTGTTCATTCCATTCCCATCCCCCAATGCAAGGTTGTCACAGAGTCCCCACCGAGCCACTAATGAGTCCCCCCTTTCCGTTGCAGGACAGGACTCCGCGGAACCAGGAGCCCCCAGCTCCCCTATGTTAAGTCAAGCGGTTGCGCGCCCTAGACGCACGTGCGGCAAGCCACAATGGTTGAGGGACTTCGTCCCATCCTAGGGGGGGAGGAGTGTTGTGTATGTACAATGTTGCTTCAAGAAATGTATGAATGTAACCTGACCACAATTACAATATAGCTCAGCTGTTAAGGAACGCGAGTAAGCTGCCTATAGAGGGCAGCTGCGAGTGTTCAGCTCACATGGTTCACATTCTCCAAATCACCGGCAGCCGCGGGAACCTTTCCCGCGCGAGGATCACCTGGAGAAGATGGGCGTGACTCAGAATGACGTCACGCCGGTAGCAGCCAATAAGCTACCATGCAACGAGATTCAAATGTATGTACTGCAGTATATAATGAGCTGTACCTCCGCCATTACCACATGTTCATCCTGATCATCACCCAATAAACCTGTGTTTAGCCCTCACTGCGGCTCCTTCTTTGTCTTCCGTGCAAGACACTAAAGTTTCATACAGCACAGTGAACTATCTTGGAATGTTCCAGAGCTGGAGGGGAGGAGCCATTAGCAGTAGCAAGGTCTGTGCAACTAAAGGCTTCTCTTCTCAGTTTTCTCTTTTTACTTTCTCCTCTTCGTTGACTATCTTTTTAAAAATCTTTTTGTTTTCTTCTACGTTCATTCCTTCCTCCCCGCCCATTCCCCTCTCTTTTCCCTCTGCGCTCTTGAAGGACAGGCCATTTCCTCCCACTAAAAGATCCTGAAATTTCAGAACATAAACCCTGATCAATTTTTTTAATGCCTCCACAAAATCTTTTATTTTTCCCAAACCCAGAATGATTTCTGGTCACCTCTTACTTTGGGAAAAAGTATTGATGATGAAAATGTGGCAGTACTGCCCTCTAGATCTGCTACAGCAGGGGTTACCAACCACCGGGCCATGGACTCGTACTGGGCTGTGGACTGTCCCAAACCGGGCTGTGGGGGGCAGGAGGTGGGTGGTAGTGCTGGGAGCTCCGGTGGCAGTCTTCTGCCCTTGGCGTGCTCTGCCGGGTTTGCCCAGTGAGCGGGGCAGGGGTGCGGACTTCAGACACAGTGGGCGGGTGGGCCCCTCCTCCACATTGCTTAACTGCAGCGGGGCTCCTCCTTGTTTTTGGGCTGCAGCGGGGCTCCTCCCTCAGCATGTCCGCAATGTGCACTTTATCAATGTGCTTGTGCCATCTGGTCCCCCACTTGCCGGTCTGTGGAAAGGTTGTTTGGCATGAAACAGGTCCATGGTGTGGGAAAGTTTGTGGACCCCTGTGCTACAGTATACAGGGATGTTTTTTAATTAATAAATTTTTAAATAACAACTATACAGTACAATAAACAATAAAACAACAAAAACACAACTACAATATACAATAACATTGTGTGCTCCCTTCACCCAGCTGGACAATATATATGCTTCTTTACTTTGTTTAATATACAGTGGGGTTTTTTTGGGTGGGTGGGGGGTGGGGTGTTGGGTCAGGTCATATCCAGGGGAATGAGTAACTTACAGAGCCCTGTTTTACAACATTACTTAAGGGAATCCTAGAGAGCTTTATTCCAGCCCATCAGCTGAAGATAGTTAATGGAATGTTATCTGTTCTCAACATTTTCCAGACATGTCTTTTTTCTTTGTGATTTGTCTCTTATTTGCTCAGAGTAGGTAATGTTCTGTTTCTCCAGTGCTCTGTGCTTACTTGTCTGGCAAAAGAACTCATGTATGACAAGCTTTCTGTAGTTTTTAGTTTTGTGTTTGTGTGTGTATGTGTTTCAAGCAGAGAGTAGTGAAATTGAGAGGGCATAGTGCAGGGGTTCCCAACCTCCGCCACACCCAGAAGTGAAAGTGGGCATGTTTACGTCATCCATAAAACACACCCATTCATGTGCAAATGCAGAAGTAGATGCATATATGACAGCCGTAAATGTGCCCGCTTCCACTCCTGGTGTGTGTGATCCGGCCCATGACGCTGTCCGAAGACATGGTCAGGTACACAATGTAAAAAGGTTGCCCACCCCAGGCCTAGTGAGTATAAGCAGCTATTCTAAGTTAGATATTCCCATTACAAATTAGATTAGGTTTCAGGCTGGGATGGTGGAATGGGGCAGAACCAAAAAATTGGCTGGAATGAATGAGAGTAAGCAGGTTTTATTGTTGGTGGAGCTGGATTTGTGGGAAAATGGTCTTTTTGACAAATGCCTGAGAACCAAATAGTATACAGTAGATCAAAGGTACAACACAGTCATTTAGGACTGCAAGTGAGCTTTTACCCAACCTCAATAGCAGGAGAACTGCTAGCCTGACATTTGTTTTGCTTTGTTCTCCATACCATGAACATAGTGACCTTACCAATGGAAATTCATTCTTTTCTTTTTCTAAAGAACTCTTGTTAAAATGTTGTAAGACTGGTCTTAGCATTTGTAAAGAAAACAAAGCCCATTATCCCACTACCATAGGACTCATTCCACCTGACAGAGACTTGCATCCATTCAGGAAGCCAGCGTATTGCTGCTTCAGAGTACATGTGGCTCTGTTGCAGCCTAGAGAAATCTATGGTGGGTTTCAATGACTGACTGTTTATGCTTATAAACCAGCCAGATCAGATAGGAAATAGCAATGTAAATTAGGTAGCGATATGTGGCATTGGCAAAAAAGAATCTCCCACCAGCTTATACTCTACTAGCTTAGTGCCCGGCTTCGCCCAGGGATGGTGGTGGTGGTGGTGGCATGGCCCCCTGGGTTGTATCGGTGCATGCTGTGGGTGTGCCGGTGTTGCCCCGTGTTTTTGGTGCTCTGGTCCATGTGGGGGTTATCGGGGCTCGCACTCATGCCCTTGCAGCATGGCGTGTGCGGTCGCATTGTGGTGTGAGGGGGAAACATGCTCTGAAAACTTGCTCTGTTTACTCTCTGATATGTTCGCACATAATTAAACATTTTAAATGTTTATATGTGGTGTTAGCATATCAGACTAAATAATTCAAAATGAAACCCCCTTAGCCTACTCCAGAGCCTGTCTCTACACACACACACACACACACACACACACACACACACACACACACACACACACACACACACACACACACACACACACACACACACACACACACACACACACACACACACACACACACACACACACACACACAGAAGCCAGCTGCGTCGGGCAGCTGAGCTCCACAGCACCTCCTTCCCCCTTGAATTAGTGCTTTCCGGAGGCCAACTGCCACTCTGGCCACGCCCCCTTTCTTGATTGGTTGTGTCGTCATCCCACCTCTGCCATGCTCGTGCTGGCCTCCCTGATTGGATGTGGCATGCCGCAGTGGCTGCTGGGGGTTGTAGTCTTTTCTGTTTTTCTCATTTGGGGGGAGCGCACCCCAAACCTCACCTGTGGACCTCAACTATGGCATTCTCTGGAGTGCCAGGTAACTCAGTGTGCAGTGTGGTTGTGGACACTACAGGGATGTGGATTCGTATATAGAACCTACAAGGGGGCATCTCTCTTTTATAGATATAGATATCAAGGGTTCACAACGTATAGCCCATCCAGCCTGTCACCGCACCCGGACGTGGAAGCAGGTGTGTTTACGTCAGCCATAAAATGTGCATGCACACATGCAGACATGACCGTAGCTGTCGTAAGTGTGGAAGTCGGCAGCCTATTCAGCTGTCCGGGGCGGTGGTTAGGCCCACGATGTAAAAAGGTTGGCCATCCCTGCTCTATATAAAAAGTACAACATCTTCTGTTACAAATCAGGTTTTATTTGAAGGAAAAATAGATCAGTGTTCAGGATCACAAAAATATAAAAGGAAAAGTTTTATATTTCCCCTTTCCCTGGATAAAATAAGAAAAGCATTTCTAGCTATATTTCCCTGGCATAGCCAGCTAACAAAATGAAGATTACATCTCCTGTCTCCACCTGCTATTCGAACATTCACACTCATAATCATGGTGTTTGTTCTATCACATTCTAAGATAACCAAACTCATCTTTCATTCCACCTCTTCCTGTATGTTACCCATTAAGACTTCACTTCCAATGTTCATCTTCTGCACTTCCATTCCCACAGCATGAAATTGTTTTGAATTCCAAGAGGACAGAAAGCTGAACCTGGCTTGAAAGACACATTCCCAATGTATCAATTACAGTTATGTATAAATGTGATAGTTGGACAACAAGGAAAGTTAAAGGGGGAAATGGACTCACTCAGATTATCATTCTGGAGGAGACCTGCCAGAAAGACAAATAAATGGATTCTAGATCATATCAAGCCTGAACTCTCACTAGAAGCTTAAATGACTAAACCAAAGCTATCAGTCTTTGGACATCATAAGAAGGCAAGATTCCTGGAAAAGACAATAATGTGGAGAAAAGTGAAAGGTAGTAGGGAAAGAAAAATACTTAATGTGAAGTAGATGGACTCAATAAAAGAAGCTTTTAGTTTACAAGCACCAAGCAAGGTTATTAATATCATTCATTCTTACAGTTGCAATAAACCAAGCAACTTGATGCCACACTACTATAACAAACAATTTATGTAGGAAATTGCCATTGGAAAGTATTATGTTGAGATGTAGAAACATTGCTATCCAAAATCTTCTTCATATAAGATTATTTTGCTCTAATACATAATTTAAATGAAACACTGTTGCATTTTTCATTATAGCATACTCATGAGCATTACTCATAGCAGGTAATACAACAACTCTCTTCTAACTTCTGCCACTATGTCCCACCATCGACTTTCCTATTCTGACATTAAAGACTGCCAGTTCCAGGATCACTGATTTTGCTTCGGAGGTTCTTCATGCCATTTGTTGAATGGAGAGAGGAAGGCCAATTTTTCACTGCTGTGTCACCAGTTTGTGACTAAGATCAATGTAGCTTATGCTAATGAATGGCAACAACGTTATGGAGATAATTAAAAAGTGTGGGCCAACCGGTTCTTAATAGTTTATTATTATGACAGCACTTTAGGTGCCAAGCTAGCAAATCTCATTTATTTTGACATAAAATATATGTGGACATTTATATGAAGAGCTAAGAACTGAATGCCACGTGGAGCCCTGTAGGATCCCTGCTAGTGTGCAGAGGGCTACTTGCATGAGACCAAGTTCTGTGCTCACCCTAATAACAGTCCTGCATGCAGCTCTGCTCTTTCTTTCCTGCAGGAAGGGGAAAAAAGGAGGAAATGTTAAGTTGGCAGCTGTAATTTTTACAATAGAAAATCAAGATAGGAGGATTCTCAAATTGGAATTGCTAGAGCCAAGGATCTGGTTCCACAGTAGTGTTGTCCCTACTTGTGCAGAATCCCAGCTCAGGTTCTGCCCATGGTTATCTCTCCCTCTCAAGTTATTGCCATGGAGAGCTCTTTTCTGGGGCTGAAAGGTCATTGCAAGGCATTAGTCTTGGAGACCATGTCCTTCTATGTTCAGTATGTCATATTCTACCACCAGCTCCATCACCATTACAACCAGAGTAGAGCATGAGAGGAGGAAGCCATGCACATGGTTAGGCTGTCACATCCCTAATCTTATGAGCAAAGCAAGGGGCTGTGGTGGCTCAGTGGTTAAGAAGCTCGCCTTGTTAGCTGGAAGGCCACCAAGTCAGCAGTTCAAGACCTTGGTACTGCATGATGGTTTGAGCGCCTGTCTTTGTCCCAACCCCTGCCAACCTAGCAGTTCGAAAGCAAGAAATTGCAAGTAGATAAATAGGGACCAGCGGCCAGGAGCAGCAGCGAGACCACCCCAGCCGGGGGTGAGGATGACCAGGCAGGCGGCGGGAGAGGTCGCGATCCTCCACCGCCGCCGCCGCGAGGAGCCTGCCCGTGGCCAGGAGCAGCAGCGAGACCAGCCCAGCCAGGGGTGAGGACGACCAGGCAGGCGGCGGGAAAGGTCGCAATCCTCCACCACCACCGCCGCGAGGAGCCTGCCCGCTGCCAGGAGCAGCCGCGAGACCACCCCAGCCGGGGGTGAGGACGACCAGGCAGGCGGCGGGAGAGGTCGCGATCCTCCACCGCCGCCACCGCGAGGAGCCTGCCCGCGGCCAGAAGCAGCCGCGAGACCACCCCAGCCGGGGGTGAGGACGACCAGGCAGGCAGCGGGAGAGGTCGCGATCCTCCACCACCGCCGCCGCGAGGAGGCTGCCCGCGGCAAGGAGCAGCCACGAGACCACCCCAGCCGGGGGCGAGGACGACCAGGCAGCCGGCGGGAAAGGTCACCATCCACCACCGCCACCAGAGGCAGAGGAAGAGGAACAGCTGAGCCATGGGGAAAAACTTCCACTGCCCACCACTGCGATGTCCCTGGAGCAAGGCACCCAGAGACCACAACCCCACCTGGGGAGTGAGGACACAAGGATAAGTAGCTGATGTGAAAAATGTAGCTGAATTAATATAGCAACTGACATAGAGACTTTACACTGACTTAATATAGCAATTAACATAGAGACTGTGTTTTAGAGTGTGATAATATGCATGATAATATGTTGTTTAAACTGTTTTAAACTTTTAAAACTGTAATATGATGTGTGATGCGAGAAAAAAAATGGCATAGAAACCGGCAAACCATGCCACAAAGCTTGCCAAGAGAACCCTATTGACCAAAACAAAAGGCAAAACAAAGGAGCAGGCTAGGTGATACAGGATGCTTAACACCACAGAGTGGAGGAAGGGGAGGGACAGGAAAGGGGGGGGGGGAGAAATGCAATGTTGTAAGGAGAAATACTGCATAGGGACATGGAATGTGAGATCAATGAACCAAGGTAAACTGGAAGTGGTAAAAAATGAGATGGAAAGAATAAGCATTGACATCTTGGGAATCAGTGAGCTAAAATGGACAGGGATGGGCGAATTCAGCTCTGGAAACCATCACATCTACTACTGTGGACAAGAAAACCTTAGAAGACATGGAGTAGCCATAATTGTCAATAAAAGAGTGAGAAGAGCAGTAATGGGATACAACCTAAAAAATGACAGAATGATGTCAGTAAGAATTCAGGGCAAACCCTTCAATGTTACTGTGATCCAAATATACGCACCAACCACGGGTGCAGATGAAGCCACAGTGGACCAGTTCTATGAGGACTTACAACACCTCATAGAACAAACACCAAGAAATGATGTCCAAATTATTTTAGGAGACTGGAATGCCAAAGTAGGCAATCAAAAAGTGGAGGGAATAACAGGCAAGTTCGGTCTTGGAACACAGAATGAAGCAGGGCAAAGATTGATAGAGTTCTGCCAAGAGAATTCACTAGTCATAGCAAACACTCTCTTCCAGCAACACAAGAGGCGACTTTACACATGGACATCACCAGATGGCCAACACCGAAACCAGATTGACTACATACTCTGCAGTCAAAGATGGAGAACCTCCATACAGTCAGCAAAAACAAGACCTGGAGCAGACTGTGGCTCAGATCACAACTTACAGGTTGCAAAATTCAGGCTTAGACTAAAGAAAATAGGGAAAACAAAGAGACCAGACAGATATCACCTAGACAGCATCCCTAAAGAATACACGGTGATGAACAGATTCAATGCCACCAACAAATTAAGGAGCTTGAGCTGTTCTTGGACAGAGCGGAGCAGACTATGCTGGACAAAGAAGAGACAGGGCACAGTTCTGAGGGAGAAGGCCCTTCACTAACTCAGGAGGGAGATGGTTGGAGGAATGTGACTCAAAGGAGGAGAAGAGTAGGGGATCACTCTGAGAGTCTGAAATTACAGAGTAAATTTGAGGCTCTTTCCCTTATCACACCTGACGAGGAACACACAGAGGAACAGCTGGTTCCACCTGATGATCTCTCCTTCATCACACTTGATGAGATCCAGGAAGATGAACATCAGGAACAAACTGAGGTTCTCTCCCTTAATATGGTTGATGAGGTGCATGTAGATGAACAGATTGCAGGAGAGAGGCTCCTTGTACTAGGCGATTCAATAATTAGAAATACAGAGAAATGGATTTGTGATGCACATGATAACCGTATGGTGACTTGCCTGCCAGGTGCAAAAGTTGCAGACATCACAAGAAATCTAGATAGATTGTTAGAGAGAACTGGGAACGAGCCAGTTGTCATGGTACACGTTGGTACTAATGATGTTGGGAAGGCCAAGCGGTCTGTCCTGGAAGCCAAATTTAGGTTGTTAGGAAGAAGATTGAAGTCCCGGACTTCCAAGGTAGCATTTTCAGAAGTGCTGCCTGTCCCTCGCGCAGGACCTACCAGGCAGGCAGAGCTCAGAAGCCTCAATGCGTGGATGAGGCGGTGGTGTCGAGAGGAGGGCTTCAGATTTGTCAGGAACTGGAGAACATTTTGGGACAAGCCAAATCTGTTCAGGAGGGATGGGTTGCATTTAAACCATGATGGGACCAGATTGCTGGCACTCAACATCAAAAAGGCTGCAGAGCAGCTTTTAAACTGATAACTGGGGGAAAGCCGACAGGAGCTGGGCAGCATCCGGTTCGGGAAAGTGTGTACTTGAGTAGTGAGGAGGATGCAAAAATTACTGAGCAGAGCAAGGAGCTAGTCACTAGCATTCTAGCAGAAGGATGCAAGAGGCAGTCTAACAATGCAACTGGACACAAAAGACTGTGTCAGAAATGCATATATAAATGCTTGTATACAAATGCCAGAAGCCTCCGGAACAAAATAGGGGAGCTGGAATACTTAGGAATAGATAAGAATATTGATATTATTGGTATCACTGAAACCTGGTGGACGGATGATAACCAATGGGATACAGTTATCCCAGGCTACAAACTGTACAGGAAGGATAGGAAGGGGCAAACAGGAGGTGGTGTAGCCTTGTATGTCAAAGAAGTGATAAAATCTTATGAATTGGAATATCTAGGTGATTTAGAGTCACCATTAGAAGCTCTGTGGGTAAGAGTACCAGGCCACAAGGATGGTCTAACAGTAGGCATATACTATCGGCCTCCGACCCAAACTCTTGAGGGAGACTGGCAGTTGGAGAATGTTGTAAAGGAGGCATCCAGGAAGGGAAGCCTGGTTATAATGGGGGACTTCAATTACCCTCACATAGACTGGGTGAACTGTTGTTCAGCACATGATAAAGAGATAAAGTTCCTAGATATGCTCAATGATTGTTCCCTGGGACAGATGGTTGAAGACCCAACTAGAGGTACAAGAATCCTTGACTTGATCCTGAGTAATACTCAGGATCTGGTGCAAGATGTTAATGTGACTGATCCAATAGGGAACAGTGACCACAACTCAATTATGTTTAACTTGAACATAGACCGCAAGTCACTGTTAAAATCTAACACAGAGACCTTAAATTTTCAAAAAGGAAATTTCCCAAAGTTGAGGAAACTAGTAAAAAAGAAGCTGAAAGGGAAAATTGAGAGAGTCCAAACACTCCAAGAGGCATGGAGGCTGTTTACAAAAACAATAACAGAGGCCCAATTGGAATGCATACCCAAAAGGAAAAAGGGCACTGCCAGGTCCAAGAGGACTCCAATGCCGGCCCATGCAAGTGGGAGCTCCCCGAAATCACCCTCTGGGACTGCCTGCTCTGCGGTCTGAGGGACACAGAGACTCAGCGCGCGCTGATGAAAAGGGAGCCGCCTCCCTCGTGGCAACAAGTCCTTGACACGGCACAGGCCGCGGAGGCCACTTCTGCCGGGGTGCACGAGCTTCAGGACTGGCGCCCGAAGACCGCCAAGGCAGAGAGCTCGGTGCGCGCGGCCCGGCGAGTTTCGAACTCGTCTGCGGAGAGCGGCGACGACGAGGACGTCCGGAGGGTCCAGAGAGAGGGCCGGCGTTGCGACGGCTGCGGCGCCGCCCACGCCCGCGCCAAATGCCCATTCCGCAAGGCCGAGTGCCACAACTGCGGCCGGCGCGGGCACATCGCCAAGGTCTGCCGGAAACGGCGCGAGGCCACCAGGAGTTCTCCAGACCGCTCGGCGAGGCAGGACCGCACCACGAGGCAGGACCGCACCACGAGGCCAAAGGACGGCACCCGGACCACGAGGACGTGGGACGAAGTAGGGCGCATCTCCGACGACAGCGAGGACGACGCGCCGGTTTGCAGCGTTTCCACGGAGCACCCCCGTTACTTCGTTGAGGTAGTAATACAAGGGGCCCCTGTTAGAATGGAGGTGGACTCGGGTTCTTCATACTCCATTATTTCCCAGGGGGAGTTTATGAAAATCGCCCCCCGCATGCAGCCCAAGCTCAAGGCGTTGAGGGCCACACTGAAGGACGTGCAAGGGAACCGCATCCCAGTGTTGGGGGTTGGGAAGTTCCGGGTTCAGTTTAAAAAGCACACCGCAACGCTTCCCCTAGTCGTCCTCAAGGGAGGTAAATGCAGCCTCCTCGGGACTCAATGGTTCCAGCCCCTGGGGTTGTTCATTGGGGGGGTTCACGCCGTGGAAGCACACGCCGCCGGGACTGATCCAATACAGAGCGTGTGCGACGCGCACCCCGAGGTTTTTAAAAAGGGGCTCGGGAAATTCAAGGGCCCCCCAGTGACTTTCGACCTGGACCCTGGAGTACGTCCAATCAGACTTAAACCGCGCAGAGTGCCTTTCGCACTAAAGGACAAAATAGAGGCGGAGTTGGACAAATTGGTGGGCCAGGGGATTCTTGTTCCTGTTGATTCTGCGGAGTGGGAAACTCCAATTGTAACAGCGCTCAAGGCCAACGGGGAGGTCCGCATATGCGCTGATTACAAGTGCACCATCAATAAGGCGATCCGCCCTAATGCGTATCCGGTGCCGGTAGTCAGCCACTTGTTGGCCAGGTTACACGGGGGGAGGTGTTTCGCTAAACTCGACCTGGCCCAAGCCTACCAGCAACTCCCAGTGACCCCCGCCGCAGCTGCTGCGCAGACCATAGTCACCCACAAAGGGGCGTTCCAGGTATCGCGCCTCCAATTCGGCGTGAATTCGGCGCCCGGGATCTTCCAGTCACTTGTGGAACGCCTCCTGAAGGGGTTAGAGGGGGTGTTACCCTACTTTGATGACGTATTGATTACAGGGGGGAGCCGGGCCGAGTTAGCAACAAGGTTGGGAAAGGTCCTGACAATATTCGAAAAGGCGGGGTTGCGGTTGCGGAAAGACAAATGCGTCTTCTTCGCTACAGAGGTTGAGTTCCTAGGGTTCCGTGTCACGCCCGAGGGAATAAGGCCAGCCCAATCCAAGGTAGCCGCCATCAAGAAGGCCCCTCGCCCCACCTCCAAGCCCGAGTTGCAGTCGTTCCTCGGACTGCTCAATTTCTACCACTCCTTCCTCCCGCGGAAGGCAGCCGTGGCAGAACCGCTACACAAATTGTTAAAAAAGGACGAGGCATGGAAGTGGGGCGACGACCAGGAGAAGGCTTTCAATGACCTGAAGCGACTCCTGGCATCAGATGCCGTACTGACCCACTTCAATCCCAAACGCCCAGTGGTCCTGATATGCGATGCATCCCCGGTGGGGGTGGGGGCGGTGTTATGCCACGTGCTGGAGAACGGTAGGGAGGCCCCGATAGCGTTCTACTCTCCAAGCGGAGAGAAACTATGCTCAGACAGACAGGGAAGCACTAGCAATAATTGCGGGGACCAAGAAATTTCATGATTTTGTGTACGGCCGCCCCTTCACCATAGTGACTGACCATAAGCCTTTGCTAGGCATTTTCACCGCAGATAAGCCCACACCCCAAATCCTGTCCCCGAGAATGCTCAGGTGGGCCATTTTTCTCAACGCGTATCAGCACGCGTTGGTATACCGGCCCGGGAAGGAGATCAGCCATGCCGACGCCCTGTCGAGGTCCCCCATTCCCCGGGATTGCTGCCACGTGGGCGAAGTAGAGAGGGACCATTAGGTCTTAATGATAGAGGTTCTAGACTCCCCTCCAGTAGTACCGGCCGACATCGCCAAAGCGACAGGCAAGGACAAAACGCTGGCCACAGTTTGCTCCTGGGTACAGAAAGGGTGGCCCGTGTCTTCCCCAGCAGCGGAATTCGACACATTTTTCAAAAAGAAACTAGAGTTGTCCCTAGAGAGGGGTTGCCTTTTGTGGGGACAGCGGGTAGTGATCCCCACGCCTCTCCGGCCCAGGGTGCTTAAACTGCTGCACGTCAGCCACCCGGGGATCGTCCGCTCAAAGGCGCTGGCCCGCAGTTACTTTTGGTGGCCCCAGCTAGACGCCGACATCGAACACATGGTCGGCACTTGCGAAGCGTGCCAAAGCTCAAGGCCAGAGGAGGCTCGCTCGCCACCTAGGGAGTGGGACACGGCAAGGGGGCCCTGGTCCCGGGTACATGTAGACTTTGCTGGCCCGTTCAGGGGAACGCTTTTCCTCCTCGTGGTGGACGCGTTCTCCAAGTGGTTGGAGGTCATTCCAGTCTCGAGCACCTCCTCGGCCACGACCATTAAACAGTTAAGGAGGGTCTTTTCCACGTTCGGTTTACCCGACACCCTCGTCAGCGATAACGCTAGCTGTTTCACGTCCGCCGAGTTCGGGGCATTCATGGAGCGAAACGCCATTCGGCACGTCACCTCTGCCCCCTTTCACCCGGCCACCAACGGCCAAGTAGAGCGCCTCGTGCGCACCACGAAAGACGCCCTGCTGCGCATGGGCCCCGGAGACCTCGACCTGAAATTGTGCCAATTCCTGCTAAGATACAGGGTCACCCCATTAGCGTCAGGGTACTCCCCCGCAGAGCTGTTGATGTGCAGGAAGCTGGCCACGGGAATCTCCAAGCTAGACCCCACGAGAGTAGAGGACAAAGGGCGGAACATAGGGGTGGAACCCACAAAGAGTTTCAGCGTAGGCGCCCCGGTGCATTGCAGGAACTACGCCAGCGCGGGGCCAGCCTGGGTGCCGGGCACCGTAGTGGAACAAACCGGCCCCGTCTCATACCGCGTAGAGACCAGTACAGGCTTCCTGTGGAGACGACACGTGGACCAACTCAGGCGCAGGGTCCCCGGAGAGCAGGACGAAGACGAGAATAGTATCGAATCAGCGTTAGGGTACTCCCCCACCCGCTTAACCCAAGGGGGAGGAAAAGGGGAGCATGGGTCCCCACCAAGGGGGGAGGAAAGGGAATCGATCCACAGAAATCTTTTGCGGGAGTCCCCGAAAAAATGGAAGAGCCCCGACCACACACATACCCCGCGGGAGTTTCCCCGAAACACAGATGCCCATAGAAGTTTAGACGTTGATTTACAGTACCAGGGGGAGTTAGCGGAGTGGTCCCCCACCCGTCCTAGCGAAAAGAGGGGTTTCAGTTCAGCCCCTGGTACCTCCAGTCCCAGTAGCCCCTGTGAGTTAGAATGCGATATAGCGCCATTTCCCCGGAGACCGACACCCCCAAGACGGGAGGCATCAGCGAGTCCGCCCACCACAGTCTCAAGGTCCCCCGAGCAGGAATCAGAAGGTAGCCGAACCACAAGGGCGACCTCATCGGTTCCGCGGTTCACAATAGGAGGGTCCCCGGGGTCAGAGAGCAACAGGCAGGGGTTCACCTCCCAACTATTCATTCCCTTCCCATCCCCGGGCGCGAGGCAGGCACGGACGCCCCACAGAGCCACTAACGAATCCCCGTTTCCTGTTGCAGGACAAGCACCCGCGGAGTCAGGGATCACAGGCTCTCCAGTACTAGGTCAGACGCAAGCGCGTCCCAAGCGCAAGTGCGGCAAGCCACAATGGTTGCGGGACTTCGTCCCATCCTAGGGGGGAGGGATGTTATGTATGTATGTATGCATGTTCATTATACTGTAAAGGCAAGAATGTAACCACTCCAGATACAAACGATACCAGCTGTAAAGGAACGCGAGCAGACAGCCCATAGAGGGCAGCTGCGAGCGTTCAGCCTCACATGGTTCACATTGCTCAATCACGGACAGCCGCGGGAAAACCTTCCCCGCATTCAGCAGCAGAAGAAAGAGGCGTGCCTGGGCGAGGCCACGCCGGTAGCAGCCAATCAGCTACCGTGCTACAAGATTCAAATGTAGAGAGCTACTGTATATATTGAGATGTATCACCGCCATTACCTCATGCTTCACTGGAACCTCATGCAATAAACTTGTGTTAAACCAACCCTTCGGTTGTCCGGTTGTCTTTGGTCCCATACACTAAACCTCCAGAAGGATATTATGGAGTTGGAGAAAGTACAGAGGAGGGCAACCAGAATGATTAGGGGACTGGAACACCTTCCTTACCATCTGAGGCTGCAACGGTTGGGCCTTTTCACTCTTGAACGACGGCGTCTAAGAGGTGACCTGATTGAAGTTTATAAAATCATGCACGGTGTGGACAAAGTGGATAAGGAAAAACTGTTTTCCCTATCGCACAACACTAGAACTAGGGGACACTCCATGAAACTTTTGGGTACTAGTTCTCAAACAAATAAGAGAAAGTACTTTTTCACCCAGAGGATTACTGGTCTATGGAACTCCCTGCCAGAAGAAGTGGTGACAGCTGTCAGTCTTGACAGCTTTAAGAAAGGATTAGACAAGTTCATGGAGGACAAGGCTATCAATGGCTATAATTATGGCTACCTAAGGACAACCTCCGGGTTGGAGAGATAGGCAGGATATCTCTCAATGCCATTTCCAGGGAATCCTAAGCAGGTGAAGGCATCTCCTTGGGAATACCCTGAAGGAAATGGTGAGCCACTGTGTGAGACAGAATGCTGGACTGGATGGGCTGTGGCCTGTTCCAGCAAGGCTGTTCTTATGTTCTTATGTTATGTAATGGCTTAGACTCAATAGATAGAGTGCCAGAAGAATTATGGACAGAGATGAGGGACATCATGCAGGAAGCAGCAAATAAAACCATACCAAAAGAAAAGAAGAGTAAGAAAGCAAAGTGGTTGTCTGATGAGGCTCTTAAAATAGCAGAGGAAAGAAGGAACGCAAAAGTCAAAGGAGAAAGGAAAAAATACAATCACTTGAACACAGAATTTCAAAGAAAAGCAAGGAGAGATAAGGAAAACTACCTAAAAGAACAGTGCAAAGAAATGGAGGAAAACAACAAAAGAGGCAGAACCAGAGACCTTTTCAAAAAAATCTGGGAAATCAAGGGAACATTTAAAGCAAAAATGAACATGATAAGGGACAAAGAAGGAAAGGAGCTAGCTGATGCAGAAGAGATTAAGAAAAGATGGAAAGAGTACACAGAGGAACTCTACAAAAAGGAACTCAACACTCCTGATAGTCACAATGATGAAGAAATTGAACCTGAGCCAGACATCCTGGAGAGTGAAGTCAGAAAGGCCCTAAAGAGCACTGCAAACAACAAAGCTAGTGGAGATGATGGTATCCCAGTTGAATTTTTCAAAGCTCTAAAAGATGATGGCATCAAATTACTGCATTCAATATGCCAGCAGATTTGGAAAACAAAACAATGGCCATAGGACCGGAAAAGATCAGTATATGTTCCAATCCCAAAAAAGGGCAATGCCAAAGAATGTTCAAATTATCGAACAATTGCGCTCATCCCACACGCCAGCAAGGTGATGCTCAAGATAATACAGGATAGACTTCAGCAGCATGTGGAAAGAGAATTACCAGAGGTGCAGGCTGGTTTCAGAAGAGGCAGGGGGACTAGAGACCACATTGCCAACATACGCTGGATCATGGAGAAAACAAAGGAATACCAGAAACAGGTTTACTTTTGCTTTATTGACTACACTAAGGCATTTGATTGTGTGGATCACAACAAGATGTGGCAAGTGATTAAAGAGATGGGAATACCAGAGCACCTCATATGCCTCCTGAGAAATCTGTACATGAACCAAGAAGCAACAGTTAGGACAGAACACGGAATGACAGAGTGGTTTGGAATAGGAAAAGGAGTAAGACAAGGCTGCATTTTGTCACCCTGCTTATTCAACTTATACACAGAGCACATAATGCGCAATGCAGGGATGGAGGAATCACAATATGGGATCAAAATTGCTGGGAGAAACATCAACAATCTGAGATATGCAGATGACACCACCCTAATGGCAGAAAGTGAGGAAGAGCTAAAGAATCTCTTGATCGGATTGAAGGAAGAGAGTGCAAAAGCTGGCTTGAGACTCAATATCAAGAAAACCAAGATAATGGCAACAGGCCCGATCAGTTCCTGGAAAATAGATGGGGAAGAAGTAGAAGCAGTGACAGATTTTACATTCTTAGGATCTAAGATCACTGCAGATGGGGATTGCAGCCATGAAATAAAAAGGCGACTGATTATTGGGAGACAAGCTATGAGAAACCTGGGGAACATAGTGAAAAGCAGAGACATCACCTTGAAAACAAAAATTAGAATAGTCAAAGCAATGGTATTCCCAGTAGTAATGTACGGATGTGAGAGCTGGACAATTAGGAAAGCTGAACGCAGAAGAATAGATGCCTTTGAAATGTGGTGTTGGAGGAGAGTTTTGAGGGTACCCTGGACAGCGAGGAGAACAAATAGGTCAATCTTAGAAGAAATCAACACTGACTGCTCATTGGAAGGTCAAATAGTAAAGATGAGGCTAAAGTACTTTGGGCATCAAATGAGAAGGGAGGATTCACTTGAGAAGGCCGTGATGTTGGGAAAGGTGGAGGGCAAAGGAAGAAGGGGGAGGCCAAGGATGAGATGGATAGATGGTATTGCAGACACAATGGGCACAGAACTGGGAGGGCTGAGGAGGATGGTGAAGGACAGAGGCGCCTGGAGAACGATGGTCCATAGGGTCGCAAAGGGTCGGAATCGACTGTGCGACTGAACAACAACAACAACAAAAATAGGGACCACTTCAGTGGGAAGGTAGACAGCATTCCATGCACTCCGGTGTCTAGTCGTGCCTGCCAAATGACCACGGAAATGTCTTCAAAAGCAGACAGCACTGGTTCTTCGGCTTTGAAACAGAGATGAGCACTGAACCCTCGAATCGGATACGACTGGATTTCGAGCAAGGATAACCTTTATCTTTAAATAGGGACCACTTAGGCGGGAAAAATCTTGGGGAGATGAAATGAACCTTGCTTGGGTGTCTCCTGAGCCGAGTTTCTCCAGCAAGAATCTTTTCAACCCAGAATAATTTCTGACACGAAATTATTATCATGAGCAAAACCATTATATTTGGTATACGATCAACAGTGAGAGATACATTAATTGCATCTCCTCCATTTATTTTCTGTCTGGAGGTGTCAGGTATGGATCTTCCTTCCCCTTTTATTATTCCACCAAGTCTGAGAATTAGGTTAAACAGAAAGATGGTGACTGGCTCTTCTTGTCTTGGTAACCAGGTGATTACATCTCAAAGCTAACAAAGAAATAAACTAGGCACTGTCCTCCGGATGCTTTTGGCTTTAATTTTCATCATCCTGAACCTTTGGGCAATGTATGTATCAGCGTTTCCCAAATTATGTTCCACAGACCACTGGTGGACTTCAATTCCGAGAAGCCTAAGTCAGTGCTTTGGTGAATTGACTTAGGCTTTTGGTAATTGAAGTCTAAAATCCAAAGATTGGGAAACACTGGTATATATGAGGATACTGAAAATAAGCAACTTATATTTGTTTCAGGAGGAAGAATGTGTTACCCATTTGTTCTTACTATCTTAATTTAGATGAGTGTTTAGCACCTTTCATTCTGTTAAGGGTTTGCACTTTGTTCCCAGAAGCTCCATCTAGTTTGATCAATGGTTAGAAATCATGGGAGTTGTATATTATATTTTTCAACATAATGTAAGACTGTAATAGTCTTATTCACATTATTAGGAGCTCTGGTGGTGCAGTGGTTAAATTGATGTACTGTGGCCAAAACATTGTGAGTTCGATCCTGACGGGGATCCAAGTTGACTCAGCTTTCCATCCTTCTGAGGTTGGTAAAATGAGTATCCAGCATGTTGGGAGCATGATGCTGATTAATTTGTGAACTGCCCAGAGGCTGCACTAAGTGCTACAAGGTGGTATATAATTGTGGTTACTATTTATTGTCCCAAAAGAGTAATGGGTAAAATAATAAATAAATGTTACACTTTATATTGAAAAAGGAACAAAATTACCAGTTACAATAGGTCGATCTTGCTCGAAAGCTAGTCGTATCTGACTCTAGGGGCCGGTGCTCACTCTGTTTAAAACCAAAGTGGCAGCACTGTCTGCATCTGCAGAAGTTTCTGTGGTCATGTGGGAGGCATGACTAAACACCGGAGCATACAGAACACTGTTACTTTTCCCAACAAAGTGAGTACCTATTTGTCTACTTGCAATTTCTTGCTTTTGAACTGCTAGGTTGGCAAGAAGATCTGTGCAGAAGATATCATGCAGCACCTGGGTTTTTAACTGCTGACCAAGCTCAGCGTCTTAACCACTAAGTCACCACAGCCCTATCAGTCATAATACTCGTGTGCAAACTGAGTGCTACTATGTTTCCCAGTGCAACATAGTCCTTATGACACAATATTTTCAAGTGCTTTACGAAAGTAACCTCCCTTCAAGCCCACTGGTGGTGGGCTTGCATAGTGTTAGATCTGAGTCTTAGACTCAGTTTTGTACCTGGGAATAACAGGGACTTACCTCTACAGGAGTCTTTTGTGGGCAATTTTAGTGAGTGCTTTTGTTTTGTGTCCGTAACTGAAGGGAGCCCCATGGAAATCTCTGGGATCTCTATTAACTTGTTTAGGATGAGAGGATAAAAACAACCATATCAGTAACTAACAAAGTAAAGATATTTTTTCATTTTATTTTTTGCTGTGGGGTGGGTGTGGAAGAGATTGCTTTAGGCTGCTGATCACAGAGGAGGTCCCAATCAATTTCTGCTGAGTTAGCTCCTGAGCCGTTCCAAGATGTCTTTCATTGGCCTGGGATCCAGGGAGTGTTCCATCCTTTTTGGCCATCCTATTTGATCCTACTTAATTCACATCAAAGCACTCCCTTCATAGCCTTCCACTTTGCCTGGAAAAAAAGTGGGGAGGGGTTATTTAAAGAAAGCAGGCTGCTCGGGTTTTCGGCAAAGCAGTTCTTGGCACTCGGCCCGCCTAACTTTTGCAACGAGTTTAAGCAACATCTGCTTTGCCCATTAAAATCATCGCCTCCCTCCCTTTACACTGGCTGTGAGCCGATACATTTGCTGCAACTCATTAACAGCAATTTCCTTCCCAATGCAAAGAGTTCGCTGAACTTGAAATTGGAGTGTAGCTCAACATATCTATATCACTGCTGTGCAGGACCTGCCATAGAAGCAGGTCTTGGCTCCCTGTGTCTGTACTCCTGGGCCAGAGGAAAATAATAAAGGGGGCCTCTGTGATCCAGCGTGGGACTGGCCTTTGGCAAAGACGCTGGTGCTTCAGGAGCAGTGGCAGACAGTGATGCAAGTTGGGCTGCTTCTCCTTGGGCTCAGCTGCCATTAATTACTAGGGGAGGCAGAGCCAGGCCGTGGGCTGCATTTGTTTTCTGCCATACAAAGTTATGGCTCCACTGTCCTTTGGCTACAGATTTTCAGTTGACCCAGTTCTGGTGCCAACCGAAAAAGCCAGTGTCGTCTGTCTGATCATCCTGCACCATGAGCCAACAGAAAAAGTCAGCATGTGGCTGATTATCATGCAGACAGCACAGAAAGACTCCATGGTCCTTATTGGCTCCACTTCTGTGATGTCATAGAAGGAATGGGCTGATTAAGGTGGGGATGTTTTATATTAAATGGGAGGTTTTAGTAGCAGAGTTCTGAAGTAAGTGACTAACTTTGGGTTGCTTTGGCTTAAGTAAGTTAAAAGTAAAGGGCTCCCTTTCTCAAAAGCCAGTCGTATCCAACTCCAGCGTGCAGTTATCATCTCTGTTTACAGCCAAAAAGCCTGCAAATGTTTCTGTAGTCATGTGGCAGCCATTACTAGATGTTGGCGCACATGGAATGCTGTTATATTTCTTTAGTGTTTGGGAATCAAGACAATGGAAACGGCTGTAAGCTAGCCTAACACATCTTTATTGCATAGAGTACAGTACGAACATGTGGTAATGGCGGACAAACAGCTCTTTTTATACGGTGGCTATCTAATTGAATCTGGCTCTTCGACAGGCATTGGCTGCTGTCCAGGTGACGTCATCCTTGGTCACGCCTTTCTTGTCCAGGTGAGGTGAGCGCGGGAATCTTTCCCGCGCGGCTGAAGGCATTTGAGTAATGTGAACCATGTGAGCTGGGCGCTCGCTATTGCCCCCGGTGGCCACTAGCTCGCGTCCTCATACAGAAGGTTACAGTGTTACCTGTACCCATTCGTGTGGTTACAAATACATTCAACACACTACATTCAGTATACAACATCCCTCCCCCCTAAGATGGGACAAAGTCCCTTAACCAAGCTGGTTTCCCGCATGTGCGTTTTGGCCGTGCGGCCGTTATGCTTGACTCGGCCATGCCCCCTCGTCTGTGTCCTCCTGGTTCTTGTCCTGCAATTGGAGAGGATGACTCGTTAGTGACTTGCCGCGGGCTTGCCGCCTTAGGATGGCCAGGAGAAGGGGGAGGAGGGGTTCCCGACGTGGATGTGGACAAACCGGGGGCACTAGGGGCTAAAGAAAAACCCCGCTCTTCGCTTGGACGGGTGGGGGAACACTCCGAAACCCCCCCCCCGGTTTGATAACTCAAAATCTAAATCAGGGGCAACAGTGGCAAACTCATTTCCCTCCTTCGAGGGGCTGGGTAGAACTACAGGGGCAAACTCGTTCCTCTCTCTCGAGGGACTGGATAGAGCTGGCGTATGAAAAGGATATGAGTTTGACCCTAAGCTTCCCCCCCCTGTTTGGGACTGTTGCCCTACGTTTTCTCCCCTTTGGTCTAAACGGGTGGAGGAGAACCCTAACGCTGAGCGTTGCTGATGATCCCCTCTGTCCGGCCCCCCAATCACTCGGTGCCTAAGTTGGTCAGCGTGCCTTCTCCAGAGGAGACCCGTGCTGGTCTCGACACAGAATGAGACTGGTCCTGTTTGATTAATGACTACCCCCGGCACCCATGCTGGCCCAGTGGTGGCGTAGTTTCTGCAATGAACAGGCTCTCCTATCTGGAAATTTTTGGTGGGGCTGTGCTCAATATTTTTTCCTCTATCCTCGACCCGGGTGGGATCCAATCTAGTTAATAGTGAGTTTAACTTCCTCTTCATGAGGAGTTCTGCGGGAGAGTATCCCGACGCCAATGGCGTCACTCGATATGCCAACAGAAACTGGCAGAGCTGCCGGTCCAGATCCCCGGGACCCATGCGCCGCAGCCCTTCCTTCATTGTGCGCACCAGACGTTCCGCCTGGCCATTTGTTGCAGGGTGAAATGGGGCTGAGGTAATGTGCCGAATGGCGTTGGACTCTAAGAACGCCTGGAACTCGGCTGACGTGAAACAACTCGCATTGTCACTAATTATGACATCAGGTATCCCGAACGTACATATCAGTTTGCGCAGCTGTTTTATGGTCCCCGCTGATGAGGTGTTGCGCATTGGAATTACCTCCAACCACTTGGAGTATGCGTCCACCACAAGTAGAAAAAATGAACCCCTGAATGGCCCTGCGAAGTCTATGTGGAGGCGGGACCACGGTCCCCTAGCTGTGTCCCATTCTCTGTGTGGAAGGCAGGACTCCTCAGGCCGAGAGCTCTGGCAACTTTCGCAGGTGTTCACCATGTGTTCAATGTCTGCGTCTAGCTGAGGCCACCAGAAGTAGCTTCTGGCCAGCGCCTTAGAGCGCACAATCCCTGGGTGGCTGACATGTAAAAGCCGTAGCACCCTTGCTCTTAATGCCTGTGGGACCACCACCCTCTCCCCCCACAACAGACACCCCCTTTCTGCGGACAACTCAACCCTCTTCCTGAAAAATGCCGCAAACTCGTCTGCGGGGGGAGCTGCGGGCCACCCCTTCTGTACCCAGGATCTCACAAGGGCTAACGTTTTATCCTTGGCCGTTTCGGCAGCAATTTCCTTGGGCAAAATGGGGGGTGCATCCAGGGCTTCAATGAGGAGGACTTGGCTATCCTGTTCTACCTCACACTTTGGGTCCCCCAGGTGGGGAAGAGGAGACCTTGAGAGGGCGTCCGCGTGGCTTATCTCTTTCCCGGGACGGTACTCTAACGCCCCCCTGTATGCATTCAGAAAAATCGCCCACCTAAGCATCCTGGGGGAGAGGATCTGTGGAGTGGGCTTGTCTGAGGTGAAGATACCCAACAGCGGCTTGTGATCGGTGACAATGGTGAATGGGCGACCATACAGGAAATCATGGAACTTCTTTGTGCCCGCAACAATGGCAAGAGCCTCCCTATCTGTTTGGGCGTAATTTCGTTCTGCCTTGGACAATGATCTCGAGTAGAATGCAACTGGGGCTTCTCGCCCCCCCTCTAGCACGTGGCACAGGACCGCCCCCACCCCCACTGGCGAGGCGTCGCAGACCAAGACTACCGGCTTCTTTGGGTCGAAATGGGTTAGAATAGCCTCCGAGGAGAGGAGTTGCTTGAGTTCCCTGAAAGCCCGCTCCTGCTTCTCCCCCCACCGCCAAACCGCATCCTTCTTCAGCAGCCCATGCAGGGGCTCTGCAATCGTCGCTTTCCTGGGCAGGAAGGAATGGTAAAAATTCAGCAGCCCCAGGAAAGACTGCAGCTCCGGTTTTGCGGTGGGGCGAGGAGCGTTTCGAATGGCTGAGACTTTAGACTCAGCGGGTTTCACCCCCTCAGAAGTTATGCGGAACCCCAGAAACTCCACCTCCCTGGCCAGAAACACACATTTGTCCCTCCGCAGCCTCAACCCCGCGGATTCGAAGGCTGTGAGGACCTTATCTAGTCTCTGGGCCAGTTCTGCTTCGCTCTCCCCAGATATCAATATATCATCGAAAAATGGCAAGACCCCCGGTAATTTCTTTAACAAACGTTCCACAAGAGACTGAAACAACCCCAGCGCCGAGTTCACGCCAAACTGTAGGCGCGTCACCTTGAATGCCCCCTTGTGAGTTACAATGGTCTGTGCAGCAGCTGTGGCTGGAGTTACTGGAAGCTGCTGGTACGCCTGCGCCAGATCTAGTTTAGCAAAAACTTTTCCCCCATGTAAAGTGGCCAGTAGATGGCTAACTACCGGCACCGGATAGGCATTAGGGCGGATCGCCTTGTTAATTGTACACTTGTAGTCAGCGCAAATTCGTACTTCCCCATTTGCTTTCAATACTGTAACAATAGGAGTCTCCCACTCTGCAGAGTCCACCGGCACTAAAATCCCTTGCCCCACTAATTTGTCCAGTTCCGCCTCAATTTTGTCCTTGAGGGTGAATGGAACCCGACGTGGTTTTAGTCTCATTGGCGGACCTCCGGGTCCAGGTCGAAGGAAACTGGGGGGCCCTTGTACTTTCCGAGTCCGTTCTTGAACACCTCTGCGTGTGCATCACACACTGCCTGAATCTCATTCCCCCCGATGGCATGGATGCCGCCTATGAAGATGTCCAGGGGTTTGAACCATTGTGTCCCCAAGAGATTACACCCCCCATTTTTTAGAACTACCAGGGGGAGTTTCCTTCGGAGCCCCTTGTACCGTGTCTCAAAGTCCCCAATCCCCAATACTGGAATCGCATTTCCCTGCACATCTTTTAAGTTC
This sequence comes from Bradypodion pumilum, assembly GCA_035047305.1. Classification (NCBI taxonomy): domain Eukaryota; kingdom Metazoa; phylum Chordata; class Lepidosauria; order Squamata; family Chamaeleonidae; genus Bradypodion; species Bradypodion pumilum. The sequence continues at coordinate 263,600,907 of JAWDJD010000003.1, forward strand.
GCCCCCATCTCCTTGAGTTTGGGTCGCTCCTTGGGGGGAATCCGCAAAAATTCCTTATGGGAAATGAGGGAGTAAACAGACCCCGAGTCTATCTCCATCTTAACAGGGACCCCTTGCAACAGTACCTCAGCATAAAAACGTGGTTGCCCTAGAGGCACGCTGTGGACGGCCACGTCGTCTTCCGCGTGCACTCGCAGGCACACGTGGTCCCCCTCTGGGTCGTCGCCGCCATCACCGACTCTGCCGACGCCATCCCGGCTGCTCGAGGCGCGCTTACTCTCTTCCCGGCGTTGCTTGCAGACCCTGGCGATGTGGCCCTTCCGCCCACAGTTGTGGCACTCAGCTTTCCGGAATGGACATTTGCTCCTCTCGTGGGACCCATCGCAGCGCCGCTCCCCCTTCCCCTTCTTCTCGCTCAGCCCTTTCCTGACCTTCCGGACCCCCTCATCTTCGCTGGAGACTGGGGTGGCAGAAGCCTCTGAAGATGTGGGCGAGCGTGGGGCAGGGGTCGCCCTCCAGGCCGCCTGAACGGCGGATGCAGCTGCCTCGACTGGTGGGGGCTTTGCCTTGAGAAGCTTGTACCCGGCCCACGTGGATTCAGCTGCTAGAGCCTCTTGTAGTACCTCTTTGAAAGTGAGGTCGTGGCCTCGGTTCATGAGTTTCCTCTGGGTCTCCCCGTCTCTCATCCCGCAGAGCATCCTATCCCTTAGGGCCACGTCTAGAATTTCCCGCCATTCGCATGGGGTCGCCAAAACGCGGAGGGCCGCTGCATACTCGGATATTGACTCACCCGGCTTTTGGTCCCTCCTTGCGAAAATGGCCCTGGCAGAGAAGAAGGATACTTTGGGCTTGAAATGATTCCGCAGAACCCCCAGAATTTCCGTCACCGAAACCTGGTCCACCTCTCGTGGTGCCACCAGATCCATCAGTGCTTGCACGGCGTGGAACCCGAGCATCGTGATGAGAAGACCCTTCTTCTTCCCAGCGTCGGTGATGCCCGCATACGCCACCGTACTCTTGAAATGCATTTCAAACCAGTCCCATCGCTCGGGATGGGTCACGTCGAAAACTGGCTTCTGTGATATTGTCTTGTCCCCGTGGGAATCCATGATCCCACCTTCGTCGCCAATTTAGTGTTTGGGAATCAAGACAATGGAAACGGCTGTAAGCTAGCCTAACACATCTTTATTGCATAGAGTACAGTACGAACATGTGGTAATGGCGGACAAACAGCTCTTTTTATACGGTGGCTATCTAATTGAATCTGGCTCTTCGACAGGCATTGGCTGCTGTCCAGGTGACGTCATCCTTGGTCACGCCTTTCTTGTCCAGATGAGGTGAGCGCGGGAATCTTTCCCGCGCGGCTGAAGGCATTTGAGTAATGTGAACCATGTGAGCTGGGCGCTCGCTATTGCCCCCGGTGGCCACTAGCTCGCGTCCTCATACAGAAGGTTACAGTGTTACCTGTACCCATTCGTGTGGTTACAAATACATTCAACACACTACATTCAGTATACAACAATTTCCCGTTGAAGTGGTACCTATTTATCTACTTACAATTTCTTGCTTTCTATCTGCTAGGTTGGCAGGAGCTGGGAAATATGATGGGAGCTCACTCAGTCATGTAGCACTCAGGTCTCAACCTGCCGACCTTCCAGTTTTCAAGTTCAGCATCATAACCACAAAGCCACCTCAGTCTCTCTGTTTTGGCTTACTTTATTTCAATTAGGATTTGTTGGTTGGAGTGCATTTTGTCTCTATGATTCTATGTTTGGTTTAGTGTTTTGCACAGAAGACAAGAAGGAGCCGCAGTGAGGGCTAAAACACAACTTTATTGCATGATGGTCAGGATGAACATGGGGTAATGGTGGACCAGACAGCTCTATTTATAGCACACTGTACATTTTGAATAGCCCGGGTGATAGTTCATTGGTCACTGACCACATGACATCATGGATCGTCACGCCCATCTTCTCCAGGTGCGGTACAGGGGAATCTGTATCAAGTGAGCTGGATACTGCTACTGGCACGAACAGTATTGTCCTTAATAGCTTGCTACAATGTGTCATTGATTACTTACAATAGATACAATTGTCGGATACAATCAGTTAAAAGGGTACTTGTCACATTCTATTCAGTACATAACATTTGGGATCCAGTTTGCATAATTTCTGCTGTGTAAACTGGATTATGTCATAATGCAGTAAACAGGTTCTCCTTCGTATAGTTTGTGAATCCCCACTATTGGGTTATGCGCCTGCGCAGAACGCTGATCGGAGGCTTAAAAAGCTATTGGTCAAAAGTTTTGGCGGTAAGACCGCCCACCATACCGCCCACCCTGAGGCGCCAGTCCGCCATTTTACCTCAGCTCTCTTCTTTCCGCCTTAGCAGCAGGACGATCGTTGAGAGCTTCCTCAATTTTTCGCCCTTTCTGAGGGAAAGTCTTTGGCTAACTTTTAAAAAAAATTTTCGCCGATCTTGTCCTTTGGGCAGGATTGCCACCCCGGTGCTGTTTCTTCCTTCTGGTGGACTCAGTTGCCTACTCGCTCCGGTCACCGTTTCCCCCCTCAAGGGGGTGGCGGCTGGCCTGCCCTTCGGGGTGCTCGCCTTCTCGAACCTTCAGTTGGAAGAATTTTTTGATGGCTGCTGCCTTCAAGCAGTGTTCTGCTTGCTTCAAGAAGTTCCCTGCATAGCCTCTGTCTTTTTTGCCTGGGAGAATCTCACCAGAGCCAGTCCTGCACTCACTGTAAGAACTTTACTCGACTTGCAGTGCAGAACCAGAGCAACCGGTTGAAAGCGCACCTTATGGAGCTCGCTTTGGCTCCCGCCGCGGCTGCCTCTACCTCTACTGGTGCCTCTCAGCCCCCTCCGCTTCCTCCTTCTTCTTCAACTCTCTCCATCAGAAAGAAGAAAAAGAAGGATAAAAATGGGGAGAAGAAGAAGAAACATGGGTCAGAGAAAAGGCGATCTCTCCCGCCTACGCCTCGCCCTCCTGTCTCTCCGGGGCCTTCGCCTCCTTTTTCGGTCGCGAGATGTCCTTCACCCGGATCTTTGATATGGGGCGGACGGTCCTCTTCGGGATCTCCTGCAAAAGGTCGCAGGGCTAGGGCTCCAGCTCGCCCACTGCAGGTACTCCCTTCTCCTCCTCGTGAGAGGGGCCGTTCACCCACGAGGCAGGCTTCCGTCTCTCCGAGGCCTAGGACTCCAACAATCGATGAACCGGCAGCCACCATTCCGGCCACCGTTTTGTCTCCAATCCTCCCAACCACCGTTTCGTCGGCCACCGTTTCGTCCCAACCATTGGCGGTGGATGCATCCCAGATGGAATTCTTTAAAGGGATGTTCGAGGCCATGGCAGAATCGTTTGCCCAACAGTTCAAGGCCTCCATGCCTGCGGCCTCTGCGGCTCCGGTGCCGACCACCGCAAGCCCCAGGGATGTTGGTCCTGCTGTGGCTCCGCCGACCTCACGAGGGTCGAGTGTCCGCTCCGCTGGCCCACCCATATCGTCTTGGTGTGGTCCAGACGTCGATGCGGTGAGCTCCCATCCCGTCGACCTGCCCAGGCCGTACTGGCGCGGTCCCGACGTGGATACCAGGATTCCTCCCTTGTCCTCCGATGATTCCAGCGCGTCTTCGGAGGAGGACGAGGGGGACGTCGACGCCGACAAGACGCCGGACCAGGCCATCAGCGCGGTTGACCCACCGCATGATGAGGATCAACGCTCGCTCATGGCAATGCTGACCCGCTTGGGGACCGCTCTGAACCTGAAGGTGGACCAGCCACCACTGGAGGGCGAGGGCCAAATGACCGCCAAACTGGACAAAAGGGCGATTCGACCGGTCCACATCACCATGCTTCCATCCATGTTGACGTCAGCGAAGGCAACATGGAAGAAGCCTGTGTCATCACACTCCATTTCGTCCAGGCTCGATGGAATGTACAGAGTCTTGGACGAAAACGTTGAGTTCCTCCAAGCGCACCCCTTGCCGAACTCGTTGGTGGTCAAGGCCTTCCAGCATAGAACGGCCGTCAGCGGTTTTCCGGTACCTTCGACTCCGGAAGGGAAGAAGCTGGACGCGGTGGGACGTAAGTTTTACGCCACCAGTTCCCTCTTCCTCTGAGCCGGCAATTACTCGGCTGCCATGGGCCTCTATCAGTCCCACCTCTGGGAGCAGGTGAAGGTCCTGGCAGCTAAGCTGCCCACTGATGCACAGAAGGGATTTGACGCGCTGGCGACCGAAGGAGACTTTCTGTCGGAGCAGCAGATGAGGACGGCCAGGCACATCAATGATTACGTGGCCAAGGACATGTCTTCTGCCATTTTGCTCCGTTGTCATGCCTGGCTCAGGGGCACCTCCCTCGATGATGCAATGAAAAAACTCATCGAGGAGTTCCCGTTTGATGGGCAAGGCCTGTTCGGACAGGACACTGATAAGGTACTGAACGAAATGCGCCAAACGAACTCGACGGCTAAGTTCCTGGTGCTTACCATGCCGGCCCCGCCTGCCAGGCCGCGATTCCAACCCTTTATGCGTCAGTATCAGGGGAACCCGCAGCAACAAGGTGGCTCGACGGATCAGCCCAGGCCTGGCCCCTACAAACAGCGGCACCAACACAAGTCTCGTTACCAGCCTTACGGGCAGGGCAAGCGTTCCGACGCGAAATCCAAGTCCCGAGTTTGAAACCGCGATGGCCAAGTCTCTCTCGCTCCACCTCCCATACCTCCCCCTCCGGAATTTCCTCCAGGTGTGGTCAGGCATCACGGACAACCGGTGGGTCTTAAAGATCTTGTCCGCTGGTTACGCCATTGAGTTCGTGCGAGTGCCTCGGGTTGGAGGACATCGTTTCACCACCTCGTCTCCCCATTTGGAGGAAGAAATATCAACTCTTCTGTCCAAGGGAGCCATCGAGCGGGTGGCACCAACCGAATGGAACAACGGTTTCTACTCGAGGTACTTCGTGGTTCAGAAGAAGGATGGAGGACTTCGCCCAATTCTGGACCTGCGCTGCCTGAACAAGTGTATCCGCACCAAGAAGTTCCGGATGGTGACCCTACAGACCATCCTCCCCCTCATCAACAAAGGGGACTGGTTCACAGTCATAGACCTCAAGGACGCTTACTTCCATGTCAGCATCCTCGAGGACCACAGACGGTTCCTCCGCTTCCAGATCGGCAATTCTGTGTACCAATACCGGTGTCTACCGTTCGGTCTGGCCACGGCTCCGAGGGTCTTCACCAAGTGCATGGCTCCGGTGGCTGCCTTCCTCCGCCAGCGGGGGATCCGGGTCTTCCCGTACATCGACGACTGGCTGATTGTTTCCCCCACCAGCTCGTCAGCCTTTCGGGACACGCAATTCACAGTTCACCTCATGGAGAGTCTTGGCCTCAGGATCAACTTCGCCAAATCGAAGTTGATTCCCTCTCAGCGCGTCGAGTATATTGGAGCAGTACTCGACTCGCTCGCTACCAGCGCCTTCGCCCCCCAGAAACGCTTGCTGGACATTGCACAAGGGGTAAGCGACTTCCGAACCAAACCGTTCGTCAGGGCAAAAAAGGCACAGAGACTTTTAGGCCTCATGGCCTCTACGACGGCGGAGATTCCTCACGCCAAGTTGAAGTTCCGGTCCCTGCAGTCGTGGCTCCTCCACGAATTCGACTCGCTCTGGGAGAGCCAGTCCAAATGGTTGACTCCGTCTCCGGAACTGGTGGACCAGCTGCAGTGGTGGGCGATGCCACTCAATGTGGCCACGGGGAAGAGCTTTTACCCCCCACAACCCTCGTTGCAGGTATTGACCGACGCAAGCAACCTCGGCTGGGGGGCTGCCTGCGGGACTCTCACGGTCAACAACGCTTGGTCGCCTCACGATATGGTGCACCATATCAACTATTTGGAGCTTTTGGCCGTTTGGAAGGCCCTACGTTCCTTCGAGACCCTACTCACCGGCAAGGTGGTTCAAGTGGCCTCAGACAATACCACGGCAGTGGCATACCTGAACAAACAGGGAGGAACGCGATCCACCACCCTTCTTTACCTTGCAGTGCAACTCTGGGAGTGGTGCCTGGAAAGACACATCTTTCCTATTGGAGTGCACATTCAGGGCAAACTGAATGTCTTGGCCGACCACCTCAGCCGTCTCACCTCAACGACCCACGAATGGGAACTGGACGACGAAGTATTTCGGTCCCTTTGCGGGGCCTGGGGGACTCCGAGCATCGACCTCTTTGCGTCGGAGTCCAACAGGAAATGCCACAGGTACTGTTCCAGGGCAGGCATCGGACTGAACTCCGAGGGTGATGCCTTCATGAAACGGTGGGATCAAGACTACCTCTACGCCTTTCCTCCGTTTCCTCTGGTCCAGAAGGTCCTCACCAGGATGTACCAACACCGGACCAACGCAATTCTTGTGGCTCCAGCATGGCCTCGCCAGCCCTGGTTTCCGCTACTGTTACGCATGTCGTCACAGTATCGCACACTGCCGGAATCACCAACGCTCCTCCAAATGGAGCACGGCCAGCTTCACCATTCGGACCTACCCAGCCTCCACCTCACCGCGTGGAGGATAACCCCAGACTATCCAGGATCTTGGAGCTAGCACGGCGCCCTTCCACAAGGAAGTCTTATGCTTCCAAATACAGACGCTTTTGTGCTTTTCTGGCATCCCAGCAGACGTCCCCTCCACAGGTGGGGCTACAGGACGTCTTGGCCTACCTCCTCCATTTGGCGGAGTCTGGCCTTAGCATTACCTCCATCCGGGTCCACCTCGCGGCAGTGGTGGCTCACTCTCCGGCTGGTTCGCCCGCTTCTGGTGCCTTTCGCGACCAAACGGTAAAGCGTTTCCTCAAGGGACTGCGGAACGCCTTCCCGCCGGTCAGGACTCCAACGGCACAATGGTCATTGTCTGCCGTTCTCAACGCACTCACCAGGACTCCTTTCGAGCCTATGACTACCACAGATGTTCGTCTCCTCACGTGGAAGACGGCGTTTCTGGTGGCTATCACGTCTGCTCGACGAGCTGGTGAACTGGTTGCTCTGTGGGCAGACGCACCGTTTCTTCAGTTTTTCAATGACCGCGTGGTGCTCCAAGCGGATATCACCTTCCTTCCCAAGGTGGTCTCCCAGTTTCCTATGGCACAGACTATCTCCTTGCCAACCTTCTTCCAGAACCCCACCAACGCCCAAGAAAGGACTTGGCACACGCTGGATGTGAAACGAGCTTTATTGTTTTACACCAGCAGGACAAGGGAGTTCAGGAAGTCACAACGCCTCTTTGTGGCTGTTGTATTCTGTAAAGCTGTGCCTTTAACAATGTACCTTTGCCATGTGTTAACAATGTAACCTTTCTGTGTGCAACATTATAACCATCAGCTGTATCAATGTAAACCTGATAAGGGGACGCGAGCTAGTGACCACTAGATGGCAATAGCGAGCGTCCAGCTCTCATGTCTCAGATTCACCTGGTTCAGCAGCGCGGGAAGATTCCCCGCCACCTCTTCACCTGGTCAAGAAGGGCGTGACATTCTACGACGTCACGCAGGCAGCAACCAATAGTCTGTCGACGAGCCACATTCAAATGTATAGCCAGCTGTATATATTGAGCTACTCATCCGCCATTACCACATGTTCCTCCGGATCATCATGCAATAAACCCATGTTAAGCCAACCCTTCGGCTGTTTCATTGTCTTTGGTCCCTTACACTAAATTGGCGACGAAGGTGGGATATGGCAGCCCACGGGACCAAGACATGCGCCGGTTTCGAAATCAGGAAACCAGGCGACTGGGAGATCTTCGAGATGGACTTCCAGGCAGCACTGATCGAGTCCGAAGTCACGGAAGAGGCAAAGAAAAGGGCCATCTTCACCAGGATGCTCGGACAAGAAACCAAAAGGACCTTGGTGGACCTGATTGCACCGAGGAGGGTGAGCGAATTCAAGGCCAAGGAACTCATGCAGATGCTGCGTGAGCACGTCCGGCCCGCCACGGCGATGTTTCCCGCTCGGAGTGCGTTCTGGAGGCGAGTCCAAGCGCCCAGGGAGACGGTCGCCGCATTCGTGGCGGCCCTGCGGCTGGCGGCCGGCCCGTGCAAATGGGAGAATGCCGAAATCACCCTCCGGGACTGTGTGCTGTGCGGTCTGAACGACGCCGAGACCCAGCGCACATTAATGAACCAAGAGCAGCCTCCCACGTTGCAGGAGGTCGTCAGAGCGGCCCAGGCCGCAGAAGCTACGAAGGCCGGGGTCCAAGAACTCCAGGACTGGCGGCCGAAGTCGAGCAAGGCAGAGGCTCCGGTACAGGCGGCCCGGCGAACTTCGAGGTCGTCCACAGAGAGCAGCGACGATGAGGACGTCCGGAGGGTCCGGAAGGAGAGCCGGCGATGCGACGGCTGTGGCACGGCCCACGACCGCGTGAAGTGCCCGTTCCGGAAGGCCGAGTGCCACAACTGCGGCCGCCGCGGGCACATCGCCAAGGTGTGCAGGAAGAAGCGCGAGACCCGGAGGAGCTCCGCAGACCGTTCCGCGGGACAAGACCGCTCATCGAGACCCAAGGACGGCACCCAGGCCACGCGGAAGCAGGACGGCGTGGGCTGCATCTCCGACGGCAGCGAGGACGACGCCCCAGTGTTCAGCGTGTCTGCAGGACACCCCCGCTATTTTGTTGAGGTACTAGTCCAAGGGGTTCCCATTAGGATGGAAATTGACTCGGGGTCCTCATATTCAATCATTTCCCAGAGGGAGTTTTTGGGAATTGCTCCCCACAAGCGACCCAAGCTCAAAGCATTGAGGTCCACACTACGGGACGTGCAAGGGAACAGCATTCCAGTGTTGGGGGTTGGAGAATTTCAGGTTAAATTCAAGAAGCACGCCGCGTCCCTTCCCCTAGTCGTGCTCAAAGGGGGAGATTGCAGCCTCCTCGGGACTCAATGGTTCCAGCCCCTGGGTTTGTTTATTGGGGGGGGGGGTGCACGCCGTTGGGATGCACGCCGTTGGGACTGATCCAATTCTGGAGGTGTGCGAGGCGCACCCCGAAGTTTTCAAAAAAGGACTGGGGAAATTCAAGGGGCCCCCAGTGACATTCGACCTGGACCCGGAGGTCCGCCCAATTCGTCTTAAACCACGCCGGGTGCCGTTCGCACTTAAGGACAAGATAGAGGCGGAACTGGACAAATTGGTGGGCCAGGGAATCCTTGTGCCTGTTGATTCCGCGGAGTGGGAAACTCCAATTGTAACCGTACTAAAGGCCAATGGGGAGGTCCGCATATGCGCCGACTACAAGTGCACCATCAACAAGGCGATCCGCCCGAATGCATATCCGGTGCCGGTAGTCAGCCATCTGCTGGCCAGGTTACACGGGGGAAAGTGTTTCGCTAAGCTCGACTTAGCACAGGCCTACCAGCAGCTTACGGTGTCCCCTGCCGCAGCTGCTGTGCAGACCATAGTCACCCATAAGGGGGCGTTCCAGGTGACGCGCCTCCAGTTCGGCGTGAATTCGGCGCCTGGAATTTTCCAGTCACTCGTGGAACGCCTCCTGAAGGGACTGGAGGGGGTGTTGCCTTATTTTGATGACGTGTTAATAACGGGGGGGAGTCGGGTTGAATTGGCCAAGAGGTTGGGGAAGGTCCTGACAATATTCGAAAAAGCGGGGCTGAGACTGCGAAAGGACAAATGCGTCTTCTTCGCAACCGAGGTTGAGTTCCTAGGGTTTTGTGTGACTCCTGAGGGAATAAAACCATCCAAGTCCAAGGTGGCAGCCATTAAGAAAGCCCCCCGCCCCACCTCCAAGCCCGAGCTGCAGTCGTTCCTAGGGCTGCTCAACTTTTACCACTCCTTCCTCCCCTGGAAGGCAGCGGTGGCTGAACCGCTACACAAACTGCTAAAGAAAGACCAGGCATGGAAGTGGGGCGATGACCAAGAAAGGGCATTTAGTGAGCTAAAAAGCCTCCTAGCGTCCGATGCCATACTGACCCACTTCAACCCCAAACGCCCAGTAGTTCTGACCTGTGATGCATCTCCAGTGGGGGTGGGGGCGGTGCTGTGCCACGTGTTGGAAAACGGAAGGGAGGCCCCGATAGCATTTTACTCCAGGTCCCTGTCCCAAGCGGAGAGAAACTACGCACAGACAGACAGGGAGGCACTAGCAATAGTCGCGGGGACGAAAAAATTTCATGATTTTCTGTACGGCCGCCCCTTCACCATTGTAACGGACCACAAGCCCCTGCTAGGCATCTTTACCGCAGATAAGCCCACCCCACAGATCCTGTCCCCGAGGATGCTCAGGTGGGCCATTTTTCTCAACGCGTATCAGCACGCGTTGGTCTACCGGCCCGGGAAAGAGATCAGCCATGCGGACGCTCTATCTAGGTCTCCCCTCCCCCTAACGCCCAGCCAGGTGAGCAAGGGGGAGCGGGACCATCAGGTTCTCATGATAGAGGTGCTGGATTCACCCCCCGTAGTGCCCGCCGACATTGCCAAAGCGACAGAGAAGGACAAGACGTTAGCGGCAGTTAGCTCCTGGGTGCAGAAAGGGTGGCCGGCGTCCTCCCCAGCGGAGGAGTTCGCTCCATTTTTCAGAAAAAAGCTAGAACTGTCCCTAGAGAGGGGGTGCCTCTTGTGGGGGCAGCGGGTGGTGATTCCCACTTCCCTTCGGCCGCGGGTGCTCAAACTGCTGCACGTCAGCCACCCCGGCATCGTGCGATCCAAGGCGCTGGCCCGGAGTTACTTCTGGTGGCCCCAGCTGGACGCCGACATCGAGCACATGGTCGGCACTTGTGAAAGTTGCCAATGCTCCAGACCAGAGGAGGCCCGCCTTCCCCACAGGGAATGGGACGCGGCTAAGGGGCCGTGGTCCCGGGTGCACGTTGATTTCGCGGGCCCGTTCAGAGGCACCCTGTTCCTTCTCGTAGTGGACGCCTTCTCCAAGTGGTTGGAGGTTATCCCAGTCACGAGCACCTCCTCGGCCCAGACCATTAGGCATTTGCGGAGGCTCTTTTCCACGTTCGGCATACCCGACACATTAATTAGCGACAACGCTAGTTGTTTCACGTCCTCCGAGTTTAGGGCATTCATGGAGATCAACGCCGTTCAGCACATCACCTCCGCCCCGTTTCACCCGGCCACCAATGGCCAAGTAGAGCGCCTCGTCCGCACCATGAAGGACGCGTTGCAGCGCATGGGCCCCGGGGATCTGAACCTGCAAGTGTGCCAGTTTCTGCTAGGGTACAGGGTGACCCCGTTGGCGTCAGGATACTCCCCCGCAGAACTCTTAATGCGTAGGAAACTGACCACCATCCTTACTAGGCTAGACCCCACGAGAGTAGAGGACAAAGGAAGGAACATCGGGCTAGAGGCTACAAAGAGTTTCAGTGTAGGCGCCCCCGTGCATTGCAGGAACTACGCCAGCACGGGCCCGGCCTGGGTACCGGGCGTAGTTGTGGAGCAAACCGGCCCCGTGTCGTACCGCGTGGAAACCAGCACAGGGCTCCTGTGGAGGCGGCACGCGGACCAGCTCCGACGCAGGGTCTCCGATGAGCAGGGCACAGACCAAATAGAGGAAAAATCAGCGTTAGGGTTCTCCCCCACCCGTTCAGCCCAAGGGGGAGGGAAAGGGGTCCGCGGGTCCCCACCAAGGGGGGAGGGGGATATTCTCGTAGATATCCTAGGGGATCTTTCTGAGGAGGAGGAGGAACCCGACCCCATACATATCTCGCGGAATGTCCCCACAAATGCGGATACCCCTACTAAGATAGATTTTGATTTTCAGAACCGGGGGGGTTTTTCGGAGTGGTCCCCCACCCGTCCAAGTGAGAAGAGGGGTTTTTCGTTAGCCCCGATTGCCCCCGGTCTGCCCACAATGGAGTTTTTCCCTTCCCCTAACGCCGCCAGACAGCGGCAAGCCACTAACAAGTCTCCCTCTCCCATTTCAGGACAAGGGACCAGGGAACAAAGAAGCAGTAGCGCCCCCGGGGGGGGTCAGCCCTCTTCACGGCCCAAACGCACATGCAACAAGCCATCTTGGTTGAGAGACTTCGTCTCATCCTAGGGGGGAGGGATGTTGTGTTCTGTAAAGCTGTGCCTTTAACAATGTACCTTTGCCATGTGTTAACAATGTAACCTTTCTGTGTGCAACATTATAACCATCAGCTGTATCAATGTAAACCTGATAAGGGGACGCGAGCTAGTGACCACTAGATGGCAATAGCGAGCGTCCAGCTCTCATGGCTCAGATTCACCTGGTTCAGCAGCGCGGGAAGATTCCCCGCCACCTCTTCACCTGGTCAAGAAGGGTGTGACCTTCTACGACGTCACGCAGGCAGCAACCAATAGTCTGTCGACGAGCCACATTCAAATGTATAGCCAGCTGTATATATTGAGCTACTCATCCGCCATTACCACATGTTCCTCCGGATCATCATGCAATAAACCCGTGTTAAGCCAACCCTTCGGCTGTTTCATTGTCTTTGGTCCCTTACACTAAAGTGGCTTATGGAGGAAAGTCCAAGGGTGAACCCATCTCTGCCCAGAGGTTCTCCAAATGGATCACGTCTACCATCTACCTGGCCTACGAGTTGGCCTCGTTGCCACCTCCACCGCATGTCAGGGCGCATTCTACGAGGGCGGTTGCCACATCCACTGCCTTTTTGGAGGGCACACCGCTTGAGGACATATGTAAGGCTGCCACCTGGTCCAGACCTTCTACATTTGTCCAGCATTACAGAGTGGACACCAGAGCCACTGCGGACGCCAGGCTTGGCCGTGTCATCCTCACCAGGGGGCTCCGGGCTCAACGCCCTTGACGGCTCACTCTACCTGACCAGCATACTCATCGTGGGATCATCTCATCCGACTGCCCACCGACCAAGTGAGTGTGAGCTTGCTAATCTCCCAATAGTGGGGATTCACAAACTATACGAAGGAGAAAGTTCGGTTTCACTTACCAGTGATAACTTTCGTTCTTCAAGTATATAGTTTGTGAATACACACTACCCATCCTGCCTCCCCTCTTGAGCTGCACGGATGAGATCAATTGGTTTATCCTGTGCTTGGCTTAAGTATGGAACTGAGGTAAAATGGCGGACTGGCGCCTCAGGGTGGGTGGTACGGTGGGCGGTCTTACCGCCAAAACTTTTGACCAATAGCTTTTTAAGCCTCCGATCAGCGTTCTGCGCAGGCGCATAACCCAATAGTGTGTATTCACAAACTATATACTCGAAGAACGAAAGTTATCACTGGTAAGTGAAACCGAACTATATTTAGTTTAAATTATTTGAAAGCTTCATATTTGCCCCCCACTGTTCCAAGGCTTCATTGGACTTCTGTTTGCTCTGGGAAAGCCTTTGGAAGACTTGGAACAGGGAGAAGAAACTCTGCTCACACTGAGTTCCAGCAGCATAATTAGGTGATTTAAAAATAATAAGGGATGTCATGATGTTTACCCTCTTTCAGGGGGTGTTTAATCATGCCTTCCTGTCATACCTCACCATTTGCCTTCTTACCAGCAGCGTCTGCCTCCTCCTCTGTGGGGCAACCCCCCTTATGAGTTCCCCTTGGCTCCGCTTGGCCCAGGCTGGCAAGGGTTTAGGGAATCAGAATTAGGTAGCATAGATGTGGCATCTGTGCATGGTCCAGTCAACCCCCAGTCCCAATTCAATAGACACAAAGGGTCTATGGTTAATAAGGTTTATTAAGTAAATTAAGAAAATGAGTATAGCATAAAGAAACTTGCAAACATAGTCATTCAGAGTACATATAAAAATAAAGAAAACTTAACTGGTTATCTAGGCCCTCTGGCCCTATGTGACTCACAATTACATTATGTGAGGCCCTTCCATGGCTGCTCCATGGTGAAAGAGAGTGAGCAGTTCCTGGTACAGTGGTTTGATTACCCTGATATCAGTCTTCCAGCATGGGGACTTTTAGCCAATTGAAATTAATTTACATTCTTCTGACTTTCATGGGAATTTCATATACAGGGACTCCTACACATGAAATTCTCCATCTTGAAACACTAGGTAATTAAGTGGCTACAAGGATCAGGGAAAAGCACAGTTAGAATGGGGCTTTTCCATGACAAAGAAAATGAAAATAAATGTTAAGAATGTAAAGCACAGCGCTCGTCTCTGTCCCAGCTCCTGCAAATCTAGCAATTCAAAAGCAAGAAATTACAAATAAATAGGTACCACTTTGGTGGGAAGGTAAACAGCATTCTGTGCACTCCGGTGTCTAGTCATGCCTGCCACATATCCATGGAAACATCTACTCTGGCTTTTTGGCTATAAAAAGAGATGAATGGCTTTGAATGCAGTGAAATGCAGTTTATGAGGGAGCTTCTGTATATAGGTTTTAGAGTTTTAGAGTTTTTAGGGGTTAAATGTGTATATGTGGGGTGGGAGTACAGTATGTTGATAATTTTGTATAGCTGTATTTTGTTTAGGTTTTGTTTGGTAGATAAGTGGATTTTCAATCTCATTGTTCGGTGTAGGACAATGACAATAAAGATCTATCTATCTATCTATCTATCTATCTATCTATCTATCTATCTATCTATCTATCTATCTATCTATCTATCTATCTATCTATCTATCTATCTATCTATCTATCTATCTATCTATCTATCTATCTATCTATCTATCTATCTATCTATCTATCTATGAACCCTAGAGTCCAAAATGACTGGCTTTCAAGCAAGGGCCACCTTTGCCTTTACCTGTAGTGAGCAGCTACTACAATTTAGTGACTTTGCTCTTTGATCCTCAGCAAATGGAGTGTGCAGGAGAACTCTTGTGCTTCACTCTGTGTGTGTGTGTGTGTGTGTGTGTGTGTGTGTGTGTGTGTGTGTGAAGCTATCAGATTCTTCCTTTGGTGCCAACTGGGTGCCTTCCTTATAAGGTATTGATGGTGCCACTCTGCCCCATGAGTGTTCATGGTGGTGCCACTCTGCCCCATGAGTGTTCATGGGTCCATGGTCGCCTAAAAATGCACAAAGCATCCTGGTTTTGTTGGTTTTTACACATTTGTCTGAAGATAGCATGCATCTCCAATGCTTATTATACAACTGGGCTTCTTTTTCTTCCATGTCTCGGCCAGATGTGAAGCTGCCAAAATGAAGGCAGCTTTTGGTGAGTTCAAAGCCTATAAAATAGTGACCGAAGATCGATGCAATGCTTAACACACAATATGCAAAATGTGGTATTTTGCATAATATGAAAAATGGGCAAGGTCTGCACCATCTGTGGATTACATTGTCTTCTCTCTTTTCCTCTCACTCTTGTCCCTTCTCTACTCAGCACTGTGTTGTGGAGAGAACAGTGGGTTTCTGGCCTCCAGAGAGCAGGATTTCACTCCAGGTAACTTGGCTGGGAATGAATTTACAGGTTCCTTACCATCTAAAACCATACCTGTCAACCTTCCCGGATTGGCCGGGATTTCCAAATTTTCGGCGCCGATTTGCGCCATTTCCCGCCCGCAGCTGCCAAAACCCCGGAATTGGCAGCGGGGGGAAAGAGATACTGCACATCCCTTCTGCGCAAGTCACATTCTATGCATGCATAGAAGGCTTTTACACTTGCGTAGAATGTAACTTGCGCAGAACTATTGTGCGCAGGTCCCAGATTGTCCGGAGCCGCGGTTGAGAGGTATGTCTAAAACACGCCAAGTGATGTTGTGTTGGTGTCAGTTGAATACTTCTAGAGTTCATTATTAGAGTTAATGATCCACAGAGGGACAATCTTGCTTATGTCCCAGAAAGATAAAACTGCTTGATGTTATGTTCTCAATATTGGTGTTAAAGAAACATATAGATAACCAATGTATTAAAATTTTATGAGAGAATTGTGTCAGAGCCCACTTAAGCTCTCTTACTTGGCACTGCACCCGGCTGTTTAAATCTTCAGAGGAGGCCGTTCTCTTGGTTCCTGTCCCATCAGAGACACATTTGGTGGTGACACAAGAGAGGGCCTGCACCCATATTGTGAAATGCTATCTCTCAGCAGCCTAGTTTAGTCCCTTCCCTTGTATCAATCTCGTTGTTCTGTGAAGGACAATGACAATAAAGATCTATCTATCTATCTATCTATCTATCTATCTATCTATCTATCTATCTATCTATCTATCTATCTATCTATCTATCTATCTATCTATCTATCTATCTATCTATCTATCTATCTCCTGATATCTGAAGCTTTTAGTAATCATAATTGAGTCTCTTGACGCCAGCTTTTAGTTAAGTAAAGTTATAAATGTTTTCAGTCACTTAGCCTATTTTGATTATGCTAATGATGATTATTGTTTAATTGCTTTTTAATGTCTAGTTTATTGTTGTTGTTTTTAAGTTTTACTTGATTTTACATTGTGAGCCACCTCAAGCCACCCCATTGCAAGAAATGCGGCCTACAGATTGATACAAAATAAACATATCACTATGAGACTACTGTAGCAATGAGGGTTACATCCTAAGGAATCCTGGTGTTTGTGAGGCATTAACGAGTTCTCTACAAGTGAGTTGTAGTGCATTTGTCTGAACTACAGCAGATAATTTGTTAGTTTACAGACTTTAAGATTCTTATGTCATTGTTGCTAAAGGGTTTTTTAGCTACTACAGTAAAACCCCGACTTACAAATGCCTCGTGTTACATACAATTTGACTTACATAATGATTTTGTGCTAAAACCATGTCCTGACTTACACGATTTCCTATGGGTTTGCTTTGAGTTACATAAAGATTCTTTTTCCTATGGATTTGCTTCGAGTTATGTAAATAATCATTTCCCTATGGGTTTGCTTCGATTTACATAAAAATTTCATTTTTTCTATGGGTTTGCTTCAAGTTATGTAAAAAATATTTTTTTCCTATGGGTTTGTTTTGAGTTACAAAAAAATTCAATTTAAGCAAAAGCCTACGGAACGGACTTTTTTTTATAAGTAGGGGTTTTACTGTATTTCTGGGAGACACAGGTATAGGTTTCTTCTATCCCACTAGTTACAAAGATCAGGCCAGCTTTTAAAGCATCTTTGTGACATTGCACTTACCTCACATCTTTGAAAGCAACCTTTAATTATTGTGCTTGAAGCCCTGGTGGCCCAGTGGTTAAACTGCTGTCCTGTAACCAAAGGATTGTGGGTTCGATCCTGATCAGGACTCAAGGTTGACTCAACCTTCCATCCTTCCATGGTTGGTAAAATGACTACCCAGCATGTTGGGGGCAAAATGCCTCACTAATCTGTTGGAATTTTTTGAGAGTGTCAACAAGCATGTGGATAAGGGGGATCTAGTTGACATTGTTTATCTGGACTTTCAGAAGGCTTTTGACAAGGTCCCACACCAAAGGCTCTTGAATAAACTTACCAGTCATGGAATAAAGGGACAGGTCTTGTCCTGGATCAGCAACTGGCTAGGGGACAGGAAACAGAGGGTAGCAGTAAATGGACACTTCTCCAAGTGGAGGAAAGTAAAGAGTGGGGTCCCCCAAGGTTCAGTACTTGGACCCCTGCTTTTCAACCTCTTCATAAATGATCTAGAGGTAGGAGTAAAAAGCAAGGTAGCCAAATTTGCTGACGACACTAAATTATACAGGGTAGTGAAAACTGTGAGAGATTGTGAGGAGCTCCAGAGGGATCTCTTGACACTGGGGGAGTGGGCAAAACAGTGGCAAATGAGTTTCAACATTAGTAAGTGCAGAGTGATGCATGTTGGGGCAAAGAACCCCAATTACATTTATAAACTGATGGGGTCTGAACTCTCTGCGACAAACCAGGAAAGGGACCTTGGTGTCCTGGTGGACAGCTCAATGAAGATGTCAACCCAGTGTGCCTCAGCAGTGAAAAAAGCAAACTCAATGCTAGGGATCATTAGGAAGGGTATAGAAAATAAGTCAGCAAGTGTCATTTTGCCTCTTTATAAATCTATGGTGAGGCCCCATCTGGAATACTGTGTACAGTTCTGGTCGCCATACCTCCAGAAGGATATTATGGAGCTGGAAAAAGTGCAGAGGAGGGCAACCAGAATGATTAGGGGACTGGAACACCTTCCTTACCATCTGAGGCTGCAACGGTTGGGCCTCTTCACTCTTGAACAACGACGTCTAAGAGGTGACCTGATTGAAGTTTATAAAATCATGCACGGTGTGGACAAAGTAGATAAGGAAAAACTGTTTTCCCTATCGCATAACACTAGAACTAGGGGACACTCCATGAAACTTTTGGGTACTAGTTCTCAAACAAATAAGAGAAAGTACTTTTTCACCCAGAGGATTACTGGCCTATGGAACTCCCTGCCAGAAGAAGTGGTGACAGCTGTCAATCTTGACAGCTTTAAGAAAGGATTAGACAAGTTCATGGAGGACAAGTTCATGGAGTATCAATGGCTATAATTATGGATACTTAAGGACAACCTCCGGGTTGGAGAGATAGGCAGGATATCTCTCAATATCATTTCCAGGGAATCCTAAGCAGGTGAAGGCATCTGCTTGGGAATACCCTGAAGGAAATGGTTAGCCACTGTGTGAGACAGAATGCTGGACTGGATGGGCTGTGGCCTGTTCCAGCAAGGCTGTTCTTATGTTCTTCTTATGTTAACTTGTGAACTGCCCAGAGTGCACTAACTGCTGTGGGGCAGGATAGAAGTGTAATTGCATTGCTTTGCTTTGAGTGAATCATGTCCATTCACTAAGAGAGAGAAAAAGGAAGAAAAGACAATACTGTACTACCTCTTAGCATACTCAAAAAAGAATAAATCTACTCTCCCACACTGAGAGGACTAGCCCATGTTTCCTGTGATCTTTCATGTGAGCACTGGTTGGATAGCTCAGTGGATGTGGAGCCAGACGCCAGAAGTTTGATTCCCCTGTGCTTCCTGGTGAAAGGCCCAGCCTGCTTAGCCTTTAGCAAGATGCTTAGTTCCACGGTGCCCGAGAACGAAACAAGGAACAATAAATCACTTCTCAGTACTCTAAAATTAGAAAATCCAGGGAAAGTTTGCCACAAAGTGAAATCAACTTGACAGCACATAATTAATTACTATTCATGTGAGCACAACAGGCTGAATACACCAAACACCTATTGAATCATAAAAACATCCTTACAGGTCTGATGTCTGCCTTATTTGACCCAATGACTCGCAATTTGCTAGCTGTCTATAATCTCCGAATGGTCTGAACTCCACTCACAAACCTCATGAGGTAATCAGATGGAGGGTGGCAGTGTTGAGCTGCTCCAGGTGCCCACAGGTCCCTGGGCACCGGTAGCAGAAATTCCCCCAGGCCACGTCCACTTGATCGACCACGCCTACCTCCCTACCCCAGGCTATGGTGTAGGGAGGCTAAGTATGCATGGCCCACAGAATTAGCCATGCCCATAGAGTTAGCCACATCCATGGTGGGGGTAGTAATTTTTTTTGCAGCACATCACTAGATGGTGGGATTACTGATAGAGGTTGCCCATCTCACTCTTGGGAGTTGGCAACAAAGACATTCATTTGCCTCTTAGTGCCCCCTTCCCCTGACTGAAATGCACTTGAATTCTGATCACAGCACAAGGCATACCCCCTAGTACAGTGATGGCAAACCTTTTAGAGACTGAGTGCCCAAACTGCAACGCAAAACCACTTATTTATCGCAAACTGCCAACACAGCAACAGAGGAGGAAGGAAATGCTCCCATTGGGCTGCTGGGAAAGGGGAAAGGGAAACTCTGTGCTGGAGTGACTACACAGGTGCCCACAGAGAGGGCCCTGAGTGCCACCTCTGGCACACATGCCATAAGTTTGCCACCACTGCCTTAGTATTTCACATTTGCTTTCTTTCCTTTTTGGGAGCACACAGAAAATGTTTAAAAAGCCAGGTACTTTCTCATTTTCCCCTTAAGACATTTTCATCTGGCCATCCAGGCAAGACTTGTATGAGCTGTGGGAACTAGATGTGGCCAAATAGTACATATGATCCCCTAAGAGCCAGTCTCATGGTCATATTCGTCCACTCCTCCCTCAAGTCAGCCTCCCCCCCCCTCTCTCTGCCCTTTCTAGCACCAGTTCTCAAGCTCTGGAATCAAGAGGCTTATTCTCTGGAGAATGTTTGATGGAGACAAATGTTTCAGTGGTGGTCCAAACAAGTGCATGACGTACACCAATTCCAGATTTAGGACTAGTTTCTGCAAGTCATGTGTTTATTTGATGTGCTGTTTTGTCTGATCTTGCATTCATCCAAGCCTATATCGATTTAGGAGTTGCTTATCCAAGTAGTAGGAAAAAACAGAGACAAACATAGGGAAAGCTTCTTTACCACCCCCACCACCTCTTCTTTTTTGGATAACCATTCCCAGACTACAAGCATCATAGACGGTGGTCATGTTGGGTGGGCTATTCTGGGAGCTGTAGTTTCTCCATCTTTGGATGAAATGCTTGCTGTACTGGCAAGGGCACATTTACAGAGCTGGCTGCCACTGACTATTAAGGCCCCAAACATCAAATACTCTGTCTTCTTGAAACCCATAGGTCTTGAAGAGATCATAATAGACAATTTCTATCTGTGTGAGCAGGTTAGCAGGACAGGCACCACTGTAGACAGGCCAACAAGCACAGGGTAGCTGGCCCCTGTGAGTTCCATGATTGTGAGTTCCATGATTGTGAAGGGAGAACCTAACCAAGTTGGTGCCCATGACAGTGAAACCCAAACAGAAGCCCCCGCTGTGAAAATCAGGACAAACCCTGGAGAAGAGAGTGACTCCTTGGAAAGAGAGGGAAAACGTCCAAGCCATGAGGGCTAGGGGATATAAAGGAGGCCTTGGACGAAGCAGGAGACCTCAGACCAAGGGATCCAAACCAGAGGCCTTGAACTTGAAGCGCAAGAGGAGGACTAGCATGCGGGGGGGGGGGGGGATTCTCCAGAAGAACCAAAGCACACCTACTATCCTCTAGGACTGGTGTCCCCAACCACCAGTCCACAGACCGGTACTGGGCCACAGGCTGTCCTGAACCAGGCCATCGGGGTGGGTGGCAAGGGGAGCCCTGATGCCAGCCTTCTGCCCTCTATGTGCTCCACTGGTTCTGCCCTGCAAATGGAGCAAGAGCAAGGGCTTCAGAAACAAAAGATAGGCAGGTGGCTGGGCCCCTCCTCCACATTGCTTAACTACGGCAGGCTTCGCCTCCCACCTGTGTGCAGTGTGATACCTCACTACCTAAGTCCATTGGTGTGGCTGGCAAGCAGCTGGGCCCCTCCTCCTTGTTTTTGAGCTACAACAGGCCTCCCCCCCCCCACTTACCGGGTCCATGGAAAAATTGTTTAGCATGAAACAGGTCCATGATGCAAAAACAGGTTGGGGACTCCTGCTCTAGGAGGATCTAGAGCAGTGTTTCTTAACCTTTTGTTTTTGGACTTCAATTCCCAGAAGCCTAAGTTAGTTCCCCAAAGCACTGATCAGCCAATGTACTGACCAAGGCCTGTGGGAATTGAAATCCCCTTGTGGGGCAAGGTCTCCATGTTGGGAACTACTGATCTAGAGGAAGACCTCCAAACCCCCAAGTGACTGGGACTATGTATACTAATCCTGAAGTCTGTTGTGTTCTGTTGGTTTTATTGTACACACGGATTACAATGTATCTGAGCCAATGTAACCTTACCTATAGCAACAATGTAACCTTCAGCTGTATCATATAAACCCTGTAATAGGACGCGAGCTAATGACCACCAGCTGGCAGCAGCGAGCGTCCAAGCTCTCTTGGTCCAAACTCATCAAAGGCAACAGCGCGGGAAGTTTTCCCGCCACCACCTACACCTGGACAAGAAGGGCGTGACCTGCAATGACGTCACGCAGACAGTAGCCAATGGGCTACCATGGCACCTCGTTCAAATGTGTTACTGCTGTATATAAAGAGCTATCGATCCGCCATTACCTCATGTTCCCTCTGCCCACGATGCAATAAACCTGAGTTAACCCAGCCCGAGGCTGTGTCCTGTGTCTTGGTTTGCATACACCAAATTGGCGACGAAGGTGGGATTATGGATCCCCACGGAACAGCCAGGGCACAGAGCGGTTTCAACATCACCAAACCGCAAGATTGGGAGCTGCTTGAGATGGATTTCCAGGCAGCCCTGGTGGAACTCAGAGTCAAAGGAGAAGACGAGGAGAGAAAGAGGGCCATCCTCACCAGAATGCTCGGGATGGAAACCAAGCGGACGCTGGTGGGCATAATCGCTCCGAAGAAGGTGAGCGACTTTAAGGCTAGCGACATCATGCAACTGCTGCGAGAGCGGTTCTGCCCCTCGAGGGCAATGTTTCCCGCTCGGAGCGCGTTTTGGAGGCGAGTCCAAGCGCCGGATGAGTCGGTTGAGGCATTCGTGGCCGCCATGAGGATAGCCGCCGCCCCCTGTAAATGGGGCGATATCCTGGAGTTGGTCCTCAGGGACGGCGTGCTGTGTGGCCTGAAAGACAAGGAGGTACAGCGCAGTTTGATGAATAAGGAGCCGCCACCCACGCTGGCAGAGGTCATAGAGGCCGCGGAAGCCGCAGAGTCCACGAATGCCGGAGTGGACGAGATGCACCAGTGGCGTGAGTGGCGTCCTAGAGCCGGCAAGGCGGAAAATTCGGTGCACGGGAAGACCGGACAGTCGGTGCACGCGACTCGACGGGCCTCAAAGTCGTCTACGGAAGGCAGCGACGGCGAGGAGGTCCAGAAGGTCCGGAAGGGTGGTCGACGCTGCGAGGGTTGCGGAGCGGCCCACGAGCGCGCGAGATGCCCGTTCAGGAAGGCCGAGTGTTACACCTGCGGCCGTCGGGGGCACATCGCCAAGGCGTGCAGAAAGAGGAAAGAGGGCCGGAGGCAGTCACAAGACCGCGCAGCCAGACCGGACCGTCCAGCGAGGCCCAAAGATGGCGCCCAGACCACGAGGAAGCAGGACGGCGTGGGCCGCGTCTCGGACGGCAGCGAGGACGACGCCTCAGTGTTTAGCGTGTCCGCGGGACAGTCCCATTACTACGTTGAGGTATTAGTACAAGGGGCCCCTATTAGGATGGAAATTGACTCGGGGTCCTCCTATTCCATAATTCCCCAGAAAGAGTTCCTGAAAATCGACCCCCACGTGCGGCCCAAGCTTAAAGCACTGAGGTCCACGCTACGGGACGTTCAGGGAAACAGCATTCCGGTGTTGGGGGTCGGGAAATTTCGGGTCAAGTTTAAGAGACATTCTGCGGAACTGCCCCTAGTTGTCCTCAAAGGGGGAAGCTGTAGCCTCCTAGGGACACAGTGGTTTCAGCCCTTAGGTTTGTTCATAGGGGGGGTGCATACCGTGGGGGGGGGACCCAATACAAGCGGTTTGCGATGCGCATCCCGCCGTTTTTAAGAAAGGACTCGGAAGGTTCAAGGGACCCCCTGTAGCTTTCGACATAGACCCGGAGGTCCGCCCGATAAGACTCAAACCACGCAGGGTGCCGTTTGCACTCAAGGACAAGATAGAGGCGGAACTGGACAAACTGGTGGGCCAGGGGATTCTTATTCCTGTTGACTCCGCGGAGTGGGAAACTCCAATTGTAACGGCTCTAAAGGCTAACGGGGAGGTGCGCATTTGCGCTGATTATAAGTGTACAATTAACAAGGCGATCCGCCCTAATGCATACCCGGTGCCGGTGATCAGCCACCTTTTGGCCAGACTAAATGGGGGAAAGTGTTTCGCTAAACTCGATTTGGCACAAGCCTATCAGCAACTTCCAGTGACCCCCGCTACGGCCGCGGCACAAACGATAGTTACACATAAGGGAGCGTTCCAGGTGTCGCGGTTACAGTTCGGCGTGAACTCGGCACCCGGCCTTTTTCAATCGCTCGTGGAACGCCTCCTAAAGGGCCTGGAGGGGGTGTTGCCTTATTTTGATGACGTGTTGATAACAGGGGGGAGTGAGGCTGAACTGGCGGAAAGGTTGGACAAAGTACTGACCGTGTTCGAGAAAGCGGGGCTGAGATTGAGGAAGGACAAATGTGTTTTTTTCGAGACCGAGGTCGAGTTTTTAGGTTTCCGGATCACACCCGAGGGGATTAAGCCGTCTACATCCAAAGTAGCAGCCATTAAAAAGGCCCCTCGCCCCACATCCAAAACCGAGCTGCAGTCTTTCCTGGGGCTCCTCAATTTTTACCATACATTCCTCCCGCGGAAGGCGTCCGTGGCCGAACCGCTCCATCGGTTACTTAAAAAGGAGGAGCCATGGATGTGGGGTGACGAGCACGAGAGGGCGTTCAAGGAGCTCAAGCAACTCCTAACATCTGAGGCAATCCTGACGCATTTCGACCCCAAACGGCCAGTGGTCCTAGTCTGTGATGCATCCCCAGTGGGGGTGGGGGCGGTGCTTTGCCACGTGTTGGAGGACGGAAGGGAGGCCCCGGTAGCGTTTTACTCAAGGTCCCTGTCCCAAGCGGAGCGAAATTACGCACAAACCGACAGAGAAGCGTTAGCAATAGTAGCGGGGACCAAAAAATTTCACGATTTTTTGTATGGCCGCCCGTTCAAAATCGTGACCGATCACAAGCCGCTGTTGGGAATTTTCACGGCAAGCAAGCCCACGCCACAGATCCTGTCCCCGAGGATGCTGCGATGGGCTATTTTTCTCAATGCGTACCAACATGAGTTGGAGTACAGGCCCGGAAAGGAGATCAGCCATGCTGATGCGCTCTCGAGATCCCCTCTGCCCTTGTCGGCGGACCAAAAGGCGAGAGCAGAAAGAGACCGCCAGGTGTTGCTAATTGAGGTTTTAGACGCACCCCCACTAGTACCAGCCGACATTGCTAGGGCGACGGGCAGAGACAGGACGCTGGAGAAAGTCAGTGCATGGGTGCAGAAGGGGTGGCCGGCTTCGTCCCCGAGTACAGAGTTCGACCCATTCTTTAGGAAAAGGCTTGAGTTGTCCCTAGAGAGGGGGTGCCTTCTGTGGGGCCAACGGGTGGTGGTCCCTGCGCCCCTGCGGACGAGGGTGCTCGAACTGCTACACGTCAGCCACCCGGGCATAGTTCGTTCAAAGGCGCTAGCCCGGAGTTACTTCTGGTGGCCACAGCTGGACGCGGACATTGAGCACATGGTCGGCACTTGCGAGGCTTGCCAGGAATCCCGACCTGAGGCGGCCCGTCTGCCGCATAGGGAGTGGGACACGGCAAGGGGGCCGTGGTCCAGGGTGCACGTGGATTTCGCTGGCCCGTTCCGAGGAACCATGTTTCTCCTGGTGGTGGATGCGTTCTCCAAGTGGCTGGAGGTTATCCCGGTAAAGAGCACGTCCTCCGCCACGACAATTAGCCGGCTAAGGAGGGTCTTTTCCACGTTCGGTTTACCCGACACTTTAGTCAGCGATAACGCTAGTTGTTTCACCTCCGCTGAGTTCGGAGCATTCATGGAGGCAAACGCCATTCGGCATGTCACATCCGCACCGTTTCACCCGGCCACGAATGGCCAAGTGGAACGCCTAGTGCGTACAACAAAGGACGCGCTGCGGCGCATGGGCCCGGGGGACCTGAATCACCAGGTATGCCAGTTCCTTTTAGCGTATAGGGTGACCCCTTTAGCGTCAGGCTACTCGCCGGCGGAGCTCTTGATGCGGCGAAAATTGACCACGATCCTGTCTAGGCTGGACCCGACGAGGGTCGAGGATAAAGGGAAAAACATAGGGTTGGCAGTCTCGAAAGGTTTCGCCGCCGGGGACCCTGTTCACTGCAGGAACTATTCCAGCGCAGGGCCGGCCTGGGTACCAGGGAAGGTTGTAGAACAGACGGGGCCAGTATCGTACCGGGTCGAGACTAACACCGGCCTCCTCTGGAGGAGGCACGCAGACCAACTGAGGCACCGAGTGAGTGGGCCAGTCAGTGGAGCTCAGCAACAGGATTCAGCGTTAGGGTTCTCCCCCACCCGCTTAACCCAAGGGGGAGACAGCAATGGGCCACAGTCCCAAACAAGGGGGGAAGGAAGCAGAAGCAGCGGCCCCGACTCATACCCTTTTGATACGCCAGTCCTATCAGGGGTCGGGGAAGGGGGAGAGGAGTTCGCGCCCGCTGCCCCCGATAGTAATTTTGAGTTTGATTTTGCGAGCCGGGGGGGTTTTCAGGAGTGTTCCCCCACCCGTCCAAGCGAGAAGAGGGGTTTTTCGTTAGCCCCCAGTGCCCCCGGTTCCTCCCTAAGAAAGAACACACCTCCCAACAACGCCGCGGAGCCGCGGAAAGTCACTAACGAGTCTCCCTCTCATATTACAGGACAGGAAACCAGGGGACAAAGAGAAGGTAGCAAACCCGGGGAGAGGCAGCCCGCATCGAGACCCCAGCGTGTTCGAAATAAGCCATCTTGGCTGAGAGACTTTGTCTCCTAAGGGGGGGGGAGTGTGTTTAAGTGTGGGCTCGAGACTTTGTCTCGTCCTAGGGGGGAGGGGTGTTGTGTTCTGTTGGTTTTATTGTACACACGGATTACAATGTATCTGAGCCAATGTAACCTTACCTATAGCAACAATGTAACCTTCAGCTGTATCATATAAACCCTGTAATAGGACGCGAGCTAATGACCACCAGCTGGCAGCAGCGAGCGTCCAAGCTCTCTTGGTCCAAACTCATCAAAGGCAACAGCGCGGGAAGTTTTCCCGCCACCACCTACACCTGGACAAGAAGGGCGTGACCTGCAATGACGTCACGCAGACAGTAGCCAATGGGCTACCATGGCACCTCGTTCAAATGTGTTACTGCTGTATATAAAGAGCTATCGATCCGCCATTACCTCATGTTCCCTCTGCCCACGATGCAATAAACCTGAGTTAACCCAGCCCGAGGCTGTGTCCTGTGTCTTGGTTTGCATACACCAAAAAGTCAATGCTGGGTGAGGCAAGATGATGATCAGATTCAATATAAGGAAACATCCCATGTTCCTGTGGGCTGTGCTTCTCTAGATTAGTGTCTCTTAAACTGATATTTTGGAGTGCAGCCCTCATAAGCCCAAATCAGTTTGGCCAGTGGCATCAGGAATGTTAGGCAGCAGCTGCGGAGGGCTGCTGGTCGATAAGAACTGTGCCACCGCTGCCGCCACTCCTTTTGATGTACACTGGTGTTTTATTTTACTGTACTCTATTCTATTCTATTATTAGATGTATTGTGATTGTTGTTAGCCGCCCTGAGTCGCGTAGCCGATTTGGGTGGCATACAAATCCAAAAAAAGGCTGTGCCAGCGGGTCTGGGACCCATCTTGTGGTACGACCCAGGTTCACTGGCTAGTCTAGCTGCCCTAGATTATATTTTTTGCCAGAGCTGGAGGATTCAAGGATGGGAAAAGTGTTTCTGTGCAATTTTTCTTTGTGATATTCGGATTTAATAGATGTGGAGAAGGTTTATGTGTGGGACCATTCACAATTGACCCTTCGCCTGTAATATAGAACAGAAAAGGCCAGCAAGAAATACGTCCTCCAAAGTTCCTGTTTTAGTTATCTGTTCAATAAAGATGAATACAGGTATGGGCCTGGTGTACACAGGACCATAACCTCATGTCCTTCCCTTCCCTTTGTTCTTTACTAGTTTGAAAGTAGACCTTTGCTCAAGCAAAAGTTATTTTGCTTACAGACAAGGATGTTTGCTAAACTTGTTATTATGCTCTAATGTTTGTGAATCTTCCAGGGCTGTACTCTTTTGGCTTGGGTCCGATGACAAGAATAACTCTTTGTTAAAGTGTCAGGGTTCATTGAAACCTTTTGCCATGAGTCTGTTTTGAAGCCGTTACATGTCTGCTTGACCATCTGCTGTTGGATTATATATTTTTTAAGTCTGCAGTTTCTGCACAATCCTAATTTTCATTGTGCCTGGCAAGTCCCACTTTTGGAAAGGTAACTGTTTATCAGACCCCTAGCACCATGACCGTAAAGATGGAGGACAGTGTAGAGGGAGAGGGAAAAAAGAGAGGGGATCAAAATTTACCCAGCTGGGCATGACAAGCTAGAATTTTGGCCTTCTAACTGAAGGCCCCCTTGGCAGCCAGCTGAAGAGCCAAACAACAAGCCTGGGAAGAGGCCAAGCAGATGTTGTTCTCAAAAAATGCATGCCAGAATCTGACATCTGTTTGTGGTCTTGGTAGCTTGCCCTTACACTATAACAGAGCCAATGAGGAAAAACCAGAGGCAGAATGTTCTTTCCCAACCGCTTACAATCTCTGATGAGTTTCTTTCGTACCACTGGGGTTTAGGAAACCATTATTATGGATTCTGATGCTATTTTCCACGGGGAGCTTCAAGCATGATTAGAGAAATGTTTGGGCCAGTCCTCTATGCCCTCTCCCTGCTCACCCTTGCAGTACTGCATTGCTTTAGGGTTATGCACTCTATAAAAAGACTGGGAGGCAGGAAAAGAAAGAGACACATGATATAAATCAGGTAGGCTATCAAGAGTGTCTGGGGAATATGTAAAATTTTACAAATATTGTGCTATCCCATTTCTTGGCTTAGTGTAATATATTTCTTTCCAGTGCACCTTAGGTGTAAGTGAGGTGAGTTTTTTTAAAAGAAATACTGTCTTAAGTAGTGCTTATACAGTAGGTAACAGCAATAGAATTTCAAGGCTATGGAATAGAGACCGACCGACCAACCAAGAATAAAATTATTTTTTGACACATCTCTCAGAATTCCTCTGTTGGTACAGTTCCTTATTTATTAAACATGGTTATGGGTTTGATGGGGAGGAAAAGACCATTTCCTGAGTGATATTCCCCAGCCTTTCTGTCCTGCACACACAAAACTGAGATCCACATAAGAATGTAAAATGCAAGACAATTCATATTTTGTTGTTGTTCAGTCGCACAGTCGACTCCGACCCTTTGCGACCCCATGGACCATTTTCCTCCAGGCGCCTCTGTCCTCCACCATCCCCCTTAGCCCTCCCAGCTCTATGCCCATTGTGTCTACTATGCCCTCTAGCCATCTCATCCTTGGCCTCCCCCTTCTTCTTTTGCCCTCCACCTTTCCCAACATCAATGCCTTCTCAAGTGAATCCTCCCTTCTCATTTGATGTCCAAAGTACTTTAGCTTCATCTTTACTATTTGACCTTCCAATGAGCAGTCAGGGTTAATTTCTTCTAAGATTGATCTATTTGTTCTCCTCGCTGTCCAGGGGACTCTCAAAACCCTCCTCCAACACCACATTTCAAAGGCATCTATTCTTCTGCGTTCAGCCTTCCTAATTGTCCATACATTACCACTCGCATCCATACATTACCACTGGGAAAACCATTGCTTTGACTATTCTAATTTTTGTTTGCAATGTGATGTCTCTGCTTTTCACTATGTTCCCCAGGTTTCTCATCGCTTGTCTCCCAAGAATCAGTCGCCTTTTTATTTCATGGCTACAATCCCCATCTGCAGTGATCTTTGATCCTAAGAAAGTGAAATCTGTCACTGCTTCTACTTCTTCCCCGTCTATTTTCCAGGAACTGATGGGGCCTGTTGCCATTATCTTGGTTTTCTTGATATTGAGTCTCAAGCCAGCTTTTGCACTCTCCTCCTTCAGCCCAATCAAGAGATTCTTTAGGTCTTCCTCACTTTCTGCCATTAGGGTGGTATCGTCTGCATATCTCAGATTGTTGATGTTTCTCCCAGCGATTTTAATCCCATATTGTGATTCCTCCATCCCTGCACTGCGCATTATGTGCTCTGTGTATAGGTTGAATAAGCATGGTGACAGATTTCTCAGGAGGCATATGAGGTGCTCTGGTATTCCCATCTCTTTAATTACTTGCCACATCTTGTTGTGGTCCACACAGTCAAATGCCTTGGTGTAGTCAATAAAACAAAAGTAAACTTGTTTCTGGTATTCCTTTGTTTTCTCCATGATCCAGCGTATATTGGCAATGTGGTCTCTAGTCCCCCTGCCTCTTCTGAAACCAGCCTGCACCTCTGGTAATTCTCTCTCCACATGTTGCTGAAGTCTATCCTGTATTATCTTGAGCATCACCTTGCTGGCATGTGGGATGAGCGCGATTGTTCGATAATTTGAACATTCTTTGGCATTGCCCTTTTTTGGGATTGGGACGTATACTGATCTTTTCCAATCCTGTGGCCACTGTTTTGTTTTCCAAATCTGCTGGCATATTGAATGCAGTAATTTGACGCCGTCATCTTTTAGCGCTTTGAAAAATTCAACTGGGATACCATCATCTCCACTAGCTTTGTTGTTTGCAGTGCTCTTTAGGGCCTTTATGACTTCGCTCTCCAGGATGTCTGGCTCAAGTTCTACTTCTTCCTCATTGTGATTGTCAGGAGTGTTGAGGTCCTTTTTGTAAAGTTCCTCTGTGTACTCTTTCCATCTTTTCTTAATTTCTTCTGCATCAGCTAGCTCCTTTCCGTCTTTGTCCCTTATCATGGTCATTTTTGCTTTAAATGTTCCCTTGATTTCACCATTTTTTTTGAAAAGATCTCTGGTTCTGCCTCTTTTGTTGTTTTCCTCCATTTCTCTGCACTGTTCTTTTAGGTAGTTTTCCTTATCTCTCCTTGCTTTTCTTTGAAATTCTGTGTTCAAATGATTGTAGTTTTTCCTTTCTCCTTTGACTTTGGCATTCCTTCTTTCCTCTGCTATTTTAAGAGCCTCATCAGACAACCACTTTGCTTTCTTACTCTTCTTTTCTTTTGGTATGGTTTTCTTTGCTGCTTCCTGCATGATGTCCCTCATCTCCGTCCATAATTCTTCTGGTACTCTGTCTACCGAGTCTAAGCCATTAAATCTGTTCATCACCTCCACCGTGTATTCTTTAGGGATGCTGTCTAGGTGATATCTTTCTGGTCTCCGTGTTTTCCCTATTTT
This sequence comes from Bradypodion pumilum, assembly GCA_035047305.1. Lineage (NCBI taxonomy): Eukaryota > Metazoa > Chordata > Lepidosauria > Squamata > Chamaeleonidae > Bradypodion > Bradypodion pumilum. The sequence continues at coordinate 263,631,675 of JAWDJD010000003.1, forward strand.
CTTTAGTCTAAGCCTGAATTTTGCGATCAGTAGGTTGTGATCTGAACTGCAGTCTGCTCCAGGTCTTGTTTTTGCTGACTGTATTGAGGTTCTCCATCTTTGGCTGCAGAGTATGTAGTCAATCTGGTTTCGGTGTTGGCCATCTGGTGATGTCCATGTGTAAAGTCGCCTCTTGTGTTGCTGGAAGTGAGTGTTTGCTATGACCAGTGCGTTCTCTTGGCAGAACTCTATCAATCTTTGCCCTGCTTCATTCTGTACTCCAAGACCAAATTTGCCTGTTATTCCCTCCACTTTTTGATTTCCTACTTTGGCATTCCAGTCTCCTAATATAATTTGGACATCATTTCTTGGTGTCTGTTCTATGAGGTGTTGTAAGTCCTCATAGAACTGGTCCATTGTGGCTTCATCTGCACCGGTGGTTGGAGCGTATATTTGGATCACAGTGACATTGAAAGGTTTGCCTTGAAATCTGACTGACATCATTCTGTCATTTTTAAGGTTGTATCCCATTACTGCTTTTCTCACTCTTTTATTGACAATTATGGCTACTCCATTTCTTCTAAGGTTTTCTTGCCCACAGTAGTAGATATGATGGTTTCCAGAGCTGAATTCCCCCATCCCTGTCCATTTGAGCTCACTGATGCCTAAGATATCAATGCTTATTCTTTCCATCTCATTTTTTACCACTTCCAGTTTACCTTGGTTCATTGATCTCACATTCCATGTCCCTATGCAGTATTGCTCCTTACAACATTGCATTTCCCCTCCCCCTTTCCTGTCCCTCCCCTTCCTCCACTCTGTGGTGTTAAGCATCCTGTATCACCTAGCCTGCTCCTTTGTTTTGCCTTTTGTTTTGGTCCATAGGGTTCTCTTGGCAAGCTTTGTGGCGTGGTTTGCCGGTGTCTACGCCATTTTTCTCTCCTCATACATTTTATCACAGTTTTTAAAGTTCAAAACATTTAACACAACATATTATCATGCATATTATCACACTTTATACACAGTCTCTATGTCAATTTATGTACTTAGTTAGTATAAAGTCTCTATGTCAGTTTCTATATTAAGTCTTCTACATCTGCATATCAGGTACTTATCCTCTGCCCTCTTCCTGCCTTTCAGTTGGTCTTCTCTTGGCCTTTCCGCTGCTCCACCAGCTCTCCTCCTCCTCCTCTTCCTCACCCCCCGGCTGGGGGTGGATTGTCCGGCGGCGGCCGCGGCTGGCCCTTCCGCCGCTCGCTCGCCCGGCTGGCTTGCTCTCCTCCTCACCCCCCGGCTGGGGGTGGATTGTCCGGCGGCGGCCGCGGCTGGCCCTTCCGCCGCTCGCTCGCCAGACTGGCTTGCTCTCCTCCTCACCCCCCGGCTGGGGGTGGATTGTCCGGCGGCGGCCGCGGCTGGCCCTTCCGCCGCTCGCTCGCCCGGCTGGCTTGCTCTCCTCCTCACCCCCCGGCTGGGGGTGGTTGTCCGGCGGCAGCCGCGGCTGGCCCTTCCGCCGCTCACTCGCCTGGCTGGCTTGCTCTCCTCCTCACCCCCCGGCTGGGGGTGGATTGTCCGGCGGTGGCCGCGGCTGGCCCTTCCGCCGCTCGCTCGCCCGGCTGGCTGTCCCATAATTTTTAAATGGGGCTGACTGTACAATGTAGATTTTAGTGTGGACAGCTCTCTTTGCAATTCTTTGCATTTGATTTATTAATAGAATATGCAAATAAGAACTTACATTTCACATAATCATCACATAAAAATGGAGTTGAAGATACTATAACTTTATCTCTGTAATATTGATATAGTCTTTTGTACAGTTGAGCATCTCCCACATAGTGTTATGCTCTTTATTGCCTATTTTCCTCAATAAATCTTAATTTACTTACTTAAGATTTTTTTTAAAATCTTAATTTACATGAATTCATCTAACTATGCACCATTCATAAAATAAATCAGGAAAACCTTAAAGGATGTATTCTATTTCAACTGTGTGAGCCAGAAAGAGCCTCCTGGAAGATTGTGGTACTGTATTCTTAAACCACAATTGGGTGTATCCCAGGCAATAGCAACCTTGTGCCGGCTATGGAATGAATTCACAAAAAGGAGGCTTCATTTTGGCAGTTTCACGTCTGGTCTAGTCAGGGGGAAAAAAGAAATGTGTGAGAATTGCACCATATTCTGGCTATTATTTTAATTCAGAGGCCTTAGAACTCCAATAATATAGTTAACTAGCATATTTTGCCCGGCGGCGCTGGGCTTTTTAAAATTGTGTTGGATAGGAAAGGGTTTCGTTTTTTTTCTTGAACCAATGGTGCTGGGCTGTTTTAAATGGTGTTGTAAGGTTTTGTGATTTTGTGGCTTTGAGGCACTGTGTCCGCCTGCGGTGGACTTGCGCTCCCAGTGTTTTTTGTTTTTGTTTTGCGTGCTGGGCTCTTTATATTGGTTTTTGAAGGTTTTTGTTTTATGTTTATGCAAATTTTATTTTAATTTAATTAATTTTATTTTATTTAGTTTAAAATTTAATTTTGGTTTTTTAAATCTTCATTTTTACGCATTTTTAATTTTTTGTTTTGGTTTTTTTTGAGTGAAAAGTGATTTCTGGTTTTTTTTGGTATTTTTTGAGATTAGTGTGATTATTTTTGAATGTTTTTATAACTTATTTGATTAATTTTGGAATTAATCTTATTAGTTTCAATATTTTTGAATGTTTTTTCTCTTTTGGCCTCTGGGTGGGGGTGGTGAGCTTTTCTTCCTCTCTATAATTGTTCTCTTCTGTCCTCTGGGTGTCGCTTCCGGTAAGTTTTTTCTTTATTTTCTCATTTGAGTTCTGGTCCTCATGGATAGAAGACATCTTTTGGTAAGCTCTCTGGGTTGTTTTTTTTGGGGGGGGGGTTGGATTTGGGGGGGGGGGGTCTGTGTGTTTTTTCTTGTTTGTTTTGGGCTATTTTTGTGTTTCCTTTTTGGATTTTTGAGTATTTTTGATTGATTTTGGTTTGTGTTTTTGTGTTTACTTTTTCAGGGTGGTGGTGGCTTTCTTTCCCGTGGGCCATGCTGGCTGGCCCGTGGGAAGGAAGGGCATTGGCGGGGGGGGGGGGCTTTCTTTCCCATGGGCCATTCTGGCTGGCCCATGGGAAGGAAGGGCAATGGCAGGGGGGCTTTCTTTCCCACGGGCCATTCTGGCTGGCCCATGTGAAGGAAGGGCAATGGCGGGGGGGGGGGGTGCTTTCTTCTCCACGGGCCATGCTGGCTGGCCCGTGGGGAAGAAGGGCAGCGGCGGTGAGGGGGGTTTCTTTTTTTCCCCCACGGGCAATGCTGGCTGGCCCATGGGGAAAAAGGGCAGCGGCAGCGGGCGTTTTTTTACTTTTATTTTTTGCGTGCAGGCCGCCTCAGCGTTTGGCGTGCTAATGGCATGCAGGATGCTGGGGCTTGTAGTTTTGCCTGCACGTGTTTGCTTACTGTAGCGGTTTTTTTTCCTGCGGCTTTTTTTTGATTGGCCATGGTGCGTTTCCGAACGTTCCTTTTGCTGCCCCGCTCAGCCTGATTGGCTCTGGCGTGGCGCAAGGAACATCGGGAATTGAAGTTCCCTCTTTTTGTTTGCGACTGGGGGGCTCCTGCCCCCGGGTCAAAAATTTCAACCCGACAGTTACCTGCGAACCAGGTTCGGGCGAGTGAACGGAGGCCCATTACAGGCTAGCGGGGCCTGGTGCAACATCCTTTGTCACAGTCCAACGGTTAACGCACCATTTTATAGGTATAGATTTTGCAACAGTCAATACACAGGCATTTCTGTATAAAAAAGGAGTGTAAACCAGCTTCCCCCAAACTGGACAGAGCTTGTTTCTGAGAACTGTAACACTTTGTCCCACACATCTGGGTGGCACCAGTTTAGGGAGGTTAGTCCGGGACAGGCCAGAGACAATTGTGACTCTGGGGCTTCACGTCATCCCTCCTCAAGACTGCCTTTTGCAACAAAGATTTATTTCGACTCCTGGAACCTACAGGATTGGTGATCTATCTTTTAAATAGGCCACAAGTTTTTCTTGAACCGTTTAACACTGCAAAATACAGTATTTTAAAAATAGGAAATGAAATTCTAGATTCTCTTTCTTCTTTCTCTCCTTCTCCAACTCCTCCTCCTCTTTCTTCTTCTGCTTCTGAATTTTTGATTTATTTATTTTCCTATTTTTGCATTTTTGGTGGTCCTGGGGGCAGAATATCATCTCCTAGAACTGTTGCCTATCTCTGATCAAAGAGCATTATACAACCATGGACTGAACTCTTTTTCCAGAACAAATATAATCTTAAAATAGTTTCCTCTTGAAAGAGCATGTGTATTTGGTTGAATACAGCCCTGCCAATGGTATTATAGGCTTTTTAAAGCAATACAGAGGTTATTATAACTCTGCTATATAATACTTGTATAATGTTTTCTTTAATAGCCACATGCATTTGTTTGTTTGTCTACTTATATCCCACCCATCTGGGATATTCTCCCACTCTGGGTGGCGTACAACAAATAATAAAAAAATCATTTGTTGTTCTTGTTCAGTCACACAGTCGAATCTGACCCTTTGCAACACCATGGGCCACAGCATGTCAGGCTCCACTGTCATCTGCCACCCAATCTTTACAACAACAGTATAAGGTTAAACATCAACAATAAACCAAAATTATTGGATAAAATTATGGGTAGCAATAGAAAATGATAGCAATAACATTATGCATGGTGATCACATTGGTCTGTACTGTGAAGATATGTCAACTACTATCATCAGTTAGTATAGATTGGACCCCCATTCCTTTGACTTTGAAAGACATATATTTATTATTTGGGGGAAAATATATTCTGCTTCTAAATGATCCTTGAGGAGTTTGCCACAAATTATTCAGGTCAGTATAAAGACATACAATATTCTGCATTCCTTCAGAAAAATAAAAGCTTTTTTCAAAAAAAAAAAAAAAAGAAGAATTGCCCCAAACTGGTGGCAGGTTTTTCCAGTGGAGGGCATCAGCAGGTTCGCACCAGTTCGCCAGAACTGGTAGCAGAAATTCTGGCTGGCTCCGCCATCCAAGTTTTACAATAAAGTAGTCCTAATTCAAGTGCAACGCAGGGCTTTCCCCCTGGCCATGCCCACCATACCACGCCCACAGAGTAGGTAGTAAAAACATTTGGAGCCCACCATTGGGTGTTTCCTATAGCTAAATGGCTCCATAAGGTCTTTTTCAAACTATTAAGTAAAATTTAAAAGTTTAGGCATTTTAAAGCTGACTCTAATAGTTTTTCTTTCTTTCTTAGATACCCTAAAGAGCAAGTAAATCACCCAAACTCACCAAAGAACTCTTCAACTCCTACTGTATTTCCTTCATCGGTACTTCCTTCCTCATAATTGAGTGCAGTCTGTTCATTTCCCCTCTCCAGGCCTGGCTGATTAGGTTCTCTAGGTATCAGTAAATGACAGAGCTAAGATTCTACAGTGGTCTTCCTGGTGTGGTTGGTTCTTCTCCTTTCCTGTTAAAGGAAGCAGAGGTTCTGGAAATATTAAAAATGCATTTGAAAACATCTTTGGGGATTTATGACTAGATTTTATTTGAGGAGGGAGGAACAGTTTTAGTTATTATGGAATGGACACCATGTTATGAACTGTAGTGAAGTAGAAATTCATTTTCAAATGTTACATCCTTTGTTTAGTAGTGTTCTTTTTAGGGTTGTTTGAGGGATGAGGTTTAATTATGAATCTGAATGATTTTATCGATGGAGAATAAGGTTATATTTGTTGGGGGAAAAACTAATGTCCCTAATCCTCTCGTTTAGTAACGTTGGCCTAACCCAAATAGTTTTGGGGACAAATGGACTCAAATTAAGAAGTCTCCTTAGTCATTATCTGTTTCATCCTAAGTACACAACTCAGATGATGTCTATGGAGGTTTCTTAACCTGTGGCAATTCACCTCCAAAAATTACACCATTTGCCTAGCTGCACAAGAAGATTTTAACCAATTCTTTTTTAACAATTTAAAACTGGCCTTCAAAAGGGTAATTTCAGTTGACTTGCATTAAAAATATTCCAAGTGAAATGTTGCTGGCTGTGCCTCTTCCCTTTACTCCACCCTATTTAGAGTAGAGCTCTTGTATTGTCAGCTATTTTCAAAAATTGTTCATGGCTAGTGGAGACAATTGGCATCAAATGATCATATCTTCCAGGGAAGTGGTAGGTAGGGGAAGATGGTGGAAGAATGTGCTGTCCAGTCCTTATATTTGAAGCTGCAAATTATTTTAAAGGAGTCTAGTGCAAAAATAATAACTTGAATACTGATTCAACCCTGGGAAGCTGTCCCATACTTCTGCTACAGGAGACGTTTGGGCCTTTAGCTATAACTTATTCAGTATTGTGGTTCTATTCTTGGCCAACTTAGCACAACTCTAGAGCCATCAGATCCTTTCTCAAAATACACTTAGGAATTATTCACTTAAGTGATGGTAAAATGTGATTTTTTAAAAAAACCTTGTCCCTTTCCTGTTTCTACAGTGGATTCTCATTATTCTAATTCAGATAGTGGTTTTCTAAACACTCAATGTATAATTTCATAACAATGTAAATACTGTACTTCTCTCTAGGACAGGTGTAGGCAAAACATGGTCTCCCTGATGTCTACTGGACTGCAGGGCTCAGTATTTCTCACCATTGGCTAGACTAGCTATGGCTTATGGAACTAGAGTCCAATAATAGCTAGATGCCTGCATTTGGTTCACTCCTGCTCTGCCCTATGAATGGATGCCATGACACTAGTCACTACAAGCCTTAATCACTTGTGTGGGTTCCGCGAACACAATTAGCTCAGCTGTCCCTGACAGAACCCCAGTTATGGGAGATCACTCCCTCGAGCTGCTGGTTTCGAGGGGACAGAAATTGGGGAGCGGAATATTAGATATAGTTTAATTCACCAATTGCTGATCTGACAGGCAGCTAGGACAATAGAGCTAATGGCTAACTTGATAGGCATGTAATGGGCAATCTCGCATCCGCAGAAGCCCTAAAGCCCAAGAGTCAACTTCAGCTACTTGTTTGCTCCCGATAGCGAGGAACAATGCATGTCCCCGGTAGTTAATTAGCTAGATAAGAAACTTCCCCCGGTGAAGACTTCCCCAATTAACTTGTGTAAACATGATGTGCAAACTCAGGGCTTCCTCTGTATTGCTACGCGCAACATATGCATGCAGCCAGATCAGGCAGGCATAAAAGGTTCTGATTTGGCATCAATAAATGCTGGTCTTCGCTCCATCCTGCCTCATGTGTCTTTGCTTGACCAGTCTCCTCTGGGACCCACCGGCCCGCTTCGGGCCCTGATCCAGCATATCCGGCCCGCTTCGCGGCCCCGATCCAACACACTTGGAACTGTCTCCTTAATTGTAATCAAGATCAAATGTAGCCCCTTTAAAATGCATTTACTTACACAGTACGTCATCTGGCAGGATTTATTGGGTGTTAAATGTGCAGCTCATGTGAGTTTACTTAGGATAACAGATGTGCATGGATGCATCAGGCTAGGAATACATTTCTACCTATATACCAGTGATGGCGAACCATGGCACTCCAGGTGTTCTTGGACTTCAATTCCCAGAAGCTCAACTCTCGGTGAATCCACATGAATGGAAATCCATTTGTGTGGATTCACAGAGACTTGGGCTTCTGGGGATTGACGTCCAAGAACACTTGGAGTGCAAGGTTCGTCATCATGGCTATATAATATGTGCTTAGGCACTTAAATGTCTAAACATATGCTGCAGACCTATCTAAATAAGTAAAAACAAAATGAAATCCATGTCACTATAAATGAAACACTATAAAGTGGTCATGCTTCTGTAGATACCCCAAATCTCTGTTCTTTTGTTTTCCTGTCATAAGGGGGATTAATACTGTATGTGCTTTACAAAAGACTTAAGAGGATGCTATGGGATAGGGTTGTCTGAAAGTGTCAAACTACTTATGAGCCCTCCAGCTTTGGGATTAGTTAATACCTTGTCCTTTTATGGTCTGATCCTAAAACTGTGAATAGGCATCTTCCTACATTACCTGAGGTCCTAATGCCTGAGTGCTATTCCATTTGTCATATATACAGAGTCTCACCTATGTACGGAAGGCATTCCTTCAAGCCAGAAGTATAGATAGATAGCTGCATATTGCAGTATTTAAAGTACTTTTCAGGTTAATATTTAATAGGCTAACTTTCACAGGTCATACTTACTACTTCAGATGGAGAAGCATAACAGCTGGCAGCAGCAAATGGTATCAGATGATTATAAATGGGTAGTAATTTGATTGCTGTTTCTCTTTTAGAAGAATTCATTATGATTGAAATTTCTTTGTATTTAGGATAGAAAGACCTTCAGCTCTTAAAAAAATCAAAAGTGGAAATAGCTTACAGATTCACACATCAAAGTCAAAGGATGGGGGAGTTTTCCTCTTAAAAGGTAAGCTTTCATACATTCTGGGTTGTCATTTGGGGACACCCCCCCCCAAGAGATTCCTCATTTTAAATAACTAATTACCAAGCAGGTTCAACATGCTGTATCTGTATGCTAGGGATAGTTACACTCATTGCATTTGGCTAGCACAGATGACTGAGAATTTTTTTACCATTTTCCTACAAAAATCTAGACCAAATGATACATTAAAGATAGTCCACAATTAGAACCTGAATCTGTTCGTGTTCCAGAAAGATGATCCAGGCAGAACTGCATGACTGAGCCAAGAAAGTCTTCTGATGACAAAATACAAAACAAAGCCAGGCTAACTTGAAAACTATAGGAGTTTTAAAAATCTCCTTTTTGTGACAAACAATGTTCTCAGCACTTAAGGAGTCCCCTTTTCTAATTATCTGTACCTAAGAGTACAAGGTCTCTGGTGCGTATTGATGATAAAAAACTTGAAAGAATGGATATTTATCAAGTTTCAGGGAAGCTTGTTTGCTATTGCTGGACTTCTTAAGGAAACCTGGATAAAGATTTATGGAATTGCAGTCTTCCCTGAATCAGCAGCATGCACATTGCTTGGGCTTCAAATTCATGTTTTGGACTGATTGAAGCATACAACTACTATTGGACATGATCTCTCTAAAGTTTGTCTATGTGCTGAATCTTTTAAATGGCAGACTGGAGCTTTCAGAGTTGCTTCTGAACAATACTTCCTTTGTGTTGTTGACATTTGAGCCTGATTTAGGTTGTAGTATCATGCAGTGTTCTGCTTATATCCCTTGATGGCTGTATAGGTCAGCCAAAATACTCTTGCATGCAAGTCAAGATCTGTTTCAATTTTAGAATGGTTGCTTCTCTAGGTCATGCAAAGGTTGCAGAATTATAAATTTGGAAACCAGCACCAGATCATATGAGTTTTTGGAAATGGTAATATAGTATTGTGAAAAATTGCGGTCTCCAGGGTTTTGTATATATCATGGGGTGATAATAATTTTCTTTTTCTTTTTTATATACAGTATATGGGTAATGAGAGAGTTGATGTAGACAAAGAAGTAATAAGTCAAACAAATTTAAATATGTGTTAGAATGAGAGAAATATAATAATGTGACAATGTTATATTCATTTTTATCTTTTTATGTGTTTATGTCTTTGTTTTCATGTATGTTTTATTTACACTGCATGGTATTGTAATGTATGTTTATCTGTTTATCTGTTTTTGTGTTGTTAATAAAACTCAATATTTTTTAAAAATAATAATTATAAATTTGGGTTTGTTTAACAGATAGATAGATACATAGATAAATCTTTATTGTCATTGTCCTGCACAGAACAACGAGATTGGGGAAAAAAACACTTATCAACCCAACAAAAACCTAAACAAAATACAACTATACAAAATTATCAACATACTCCCACCCCACATATACACATCTAACCCCTAAAAAGCTCTAAAACTCTAAAAACTCTAAAACTCTAAAAACTCTAAAACTCTAAAAACTCTAAAAACTATATACATAAGCTCCCTCATGGACTGCATTGCACTGCATTCAAAGCCAGAACCGCTTTTGGGTAGAAACTATTTCTCAAGCGGCTGGTCCTGGTATGACCCTATACCTTCTTCTAGAGGGCAGAAGCTGAAAGATATCATTTCCGGGGTGCATACTATCTTGCGCGATCTCTACAGCTTTCTTGTAACACCTGGTGGCATAGATTTGATCTAGAGTGGGAAGAGTACGACCCATTATCCGCTCTGCAGTCTTTATGACCCTGGACAGCATTGTTCTTTCCTTAGCTGTACAACTCCCAAACCATACACACAGACCATAGGTTAACACACTCTCTATGGTACAGTGGTAGAATGCCAACAGCAGGTCCTTTGAAAGATTGTTCTTCCTGAGGATTCTCAAGAAGTATAACCTCTGCTGTGCTCTCTTCATCAGATCTTTGGTGTTTGCTCCCCATGTTAGATCATCCCTCAGCTCCATTCCCAGAAATCAAAACACTGAGACCTGTTCCACATAATTCCCTTCAATAATAAGTGGCTGGATGTTCAATTTGCATTTGCTAAAGTCCACAATGATCTCTTTTGTCTTTTTTTGTTGTTGTTCAGTCGCACAGTCGATTCCAACCCTTTGCGACCCTATGGACAATTGTCCTCCAGGCGCCTCTGTCCTCCACCATCCGCCTCAGCCTTCCCAGTTCTGTGCCCATTGTGTCTACAATGCCATCTAGCCATCTCATTTTTGGCCTCCCCCTTCTTCTTTTGCCCTCCACTTTTCCCAGCATCAAGGCCTTCTCAAGTGAGTCCTCCCTTCTCATTTGATGTCCAAAGTACTTTAGCTTCATTTTTACTATTTGACCTTCCAATGAGCAGTCCGGGTTGATTTCTTCTAAGATTGACCTATTTGTTCTCCTCGCTGTCCAGGGGACTCTCAAAACTCTCCTCCAACACCACATTTCAAAGGCATCTATTCTTCTGCGTTCAGCTTTCCTAATTGTCCAGCTCTCGCATCCATACAATACCACCAGGAATACCATTGCTTTGACTATTCTAATTTTTGTTTGTAATGTGATGTCTCCGCTTTTCACTATGTTCCCCAGGTTTCTCATAGCTTGTCTCCCAAGAATAAGTCGCCTTTTTATTTCATGGCTGCAGTCCCCATCTGCAGTGATCTTTGCTCCTAAGAATGTAAAATCTATTACTGCTTCTACTTCTTCTCCATCTATTTTCCAGGAACTGATTGGGCCTGTTGCCATTATCTCGGTTTTCTTGATATTGAGTCTCAAGCCAGCTTTTGCACTCTCCTCCTTCAGTCCAATCAAGAGGTTCTTTAGGTCTTCCTCACTTTCCGCCATTAGGGTGGTATCGTCTGCATATCTCAGATTGTTGATGTTTCTCCCAGCAATTTTGATCCCATATTGTGATTCCTCCATCCCTGCATTGCGCATTATGTGCTCTGTGTATAAGTTGAATAAGCAGGGTGACAAAATGCAGCCTTGTCTTACTCCTTTTCCTATTCCAAACCATTCGGTCATTCCGTGTTCTGTCCTAACTGTTGCTTCTTGACTCATGTACAGATTTCTCAGGAGGCATACGAGGTGCTCTGGTATTCCCATCTCTTTAATTACTTGCCACATCTTGTTATAGTCCACACAATCAAATGCCTTAGTGTAGTCAATAAAACAAAAGTAAACTTGTTTCTGGTATTCCTTTGTTTTCTCCATGATCCAACGTATGTTGGCAATGTGGTCTCTTGTCCCCCTGCCTCTTCTGAAGCCAGCCTGCACCTCTGGTAATTCTCTCTCCACATGCTGCTGAAGTCTATCCTGTATTATCTTGAGCATCACCTTGCTGGCATGTGGGATGAGTGCAATTGTTTGGTAATTTGAACATTCTTTGGCATTGCCCTTTTTTGGGATTGGGACGTATACTGATCTTTTCCAATCCTGTGGCCACTGTTTTGTTTTCCAGATCTGCTGGCATATTGCATGCGTCAATAAGGATGTGGCCAACCGGTATGTAACAAGTGAAAGAGGAAAAACCGATTGAGGCTATATTGGGTCACCAACAATATTTTTATACTGATTGCAGTCATATCTTCAGTAAATAATAATATCTGTGTAGACTTCAAAAAGTTTATTCATGAGTTTATCAGCCTGATAAGAGAACAAGCTGAGATAGGCATGGAAAGCAATCGAATGTAAACAATTTTAGAAAATAACTAAGTCAATATTGTTCTGATGAAGAATGTACTCGAAAAAAGTTTCTAATCCGGAGGACTTTTTAACTCTTGAATAAACTCTTTGAAGACAAAAAACTCATGAATAAACTTTTTGAAGTCTACACAGATATTATTATTTACTGAAGATATGACTGCAATCAGTATAAAAATATTGTTGGTGACCCAATATAGCCTCAATCGGCATATTGCATGCAGCAATTTGATGCCATCATCTTTTAGAGCTTTGAAAAATTCAACTGGGATACCATCATCTCTACTAGCTTTGTTGTTTGCAGTGCTCTTTAGGGCCTTTATGACTTTGCTCTCCAGAATGTCTGGCTCAAGTTCAATTTTTTCATCATTGTGATTATCAGTAGTGTTGAGGTCCTTTTTGTAGAGTTCCTCTGTGTACTCTTTCCATCTTTTATTAATCTCTTCTGTATCAGCTAGCTCCTTTCCGGCTTTGTCCCTTATCATGGTCATTTTTGCTTTGAATGTTCCCTTGATTTCCCCATTTTTTCTGAAAAGATCTCTAGTCCTGCCTCTTTTGTTGTTTTCCTCCATTTCTTTGCACTGTTCTTTTAGGTAGTTTTCCTTATCTCTCCTTGCTTTTCTTTGAAATTCTGTGTTCAAATGATCGTATTTTTCCTTTCTCCTTTGACTTTTGCGTTCCTTCTTTCCTCGGCTATTTTAAGAGCCTCATCAGACAACCACTTTGCTTTCTTACACTTCTTTTCTTTTGGTATGGTTTTCTTTGCTGCTTCTTGCATAATGTCCCTCATCTCTGTCCATAATTCTTCTGGCACTCTGTCTATCGAGTCTAATCCATTAAATCTGTTCATCACCTCCACCGTGTATTCTTTAGGGATGCTGTCTAGGTGATATCTGTCTGGTCTCTTTGTTTTCCCTATTTTCTTTAGTCTAAGCCTGAATTTTGCAATCAGTAGGTTGTGATCTGAGCCACAGTCTGCTCCAGGTCTTGTTTTTGCTGACTGTATGGAGGTTCTCCATCTTTGACTGCAGAGTATGTAATCAATCTGGTTTCGGTGTTGGCCATCTGGTGATGTCCATGTGTACAAGCGCCTCTTGTGTTGCTGGAAGAGAGTGTTTGCTATGACCAGTGCATTCTCTTGGCAGAACTCTATCAATCTTTGCCCTGCTTCATTCTGTGTTCCAAGACCAAACTTGCCTCCACTTTTTGATTTCCTACTTTGGCATTCCAATCTCCTAAGATAATTTGGACATCATTTCTTGGTGTCTGTTCTATGAGATGTTCTAGGTCCTCATAGAAATGGTCCATTGTGGCTTCATCTGCACCAGTGGTTGGTGCGTATATTTGGATCACAGTAACATTGAAGGGTTTGCCCTGAATTCTTACTGACATCATTCTGTCATTTTTTAGGTTGTATCCCATTACTGCTCTTCTCACTCTTTTATTGACAATTATGGCTACTCCATGTCTTCTAAGGTTTTCTTGTCCACAGTAGTAGATGTGATGGTTTCTAGAGCTGAATTCGCCCATCCCTGTCCATTTTAGCTCACTGATTCCCAAGATGTCAATGCTTATTCTTTCCATCTCATTTTTTACCACTTCAAGTTTACCTTGATTCATTGATCTCACATTCCATGTCCCTATGCAGTATTTCTCCTTACAACATTGCATTCCCCCCCTTCCTGTGTCTGTTCTATGAGATGTTCTAGGTCCTCATAGAAATGGTCCATTGTGGCTTCATCTGCACCAGTGGTTGGTGCGTATATTTGGATCACAGTGACATTGAAAGGTTTGCCTTGAATTCTGACTGACATCATTCTATCATTTTTGAGGTTGTATCCCATTACTGCTTTTCTTACTGTTTTATTGACAATTATGGCTACTCCATTTCTTCTAAGGTTTTCTTGTCCACAGTAATAGATGTGATGGTTTCCCGAGCTGAATTCACCCATCCATGTCCACTTTAGCTCATTGATTCCCAGAATGTCAATGCTTATTCTTTCCATCTCATTTTTCACCACTTCAAGTTTACCTTGATTCATTGATCTCACATTCCATGTCCCTATGCAGTATTGTTCCTTGCAACACTGTGTTTCTCCCCCCCTTTCCTGTCCCTCCCCTTCCTCCACTCTGTTGTGCTAAGCATCCTGTATCATCTAGCCTGCTCCTTTGTTTTGCCTTTTGTTTTGGTCAATAGGGTTCTCTTGGCAAGCTTTGTGGTGTGGTTTGTCGGTGTCTACGCCATTTTTCTCCCATCATACATATTTAAAAACAAAGTTTAAAACATTTTAAACAACATATTATCATGCGTATTATCACCATTTACATCATGTCAGTTTCTATAATTAAGTCAGTGTAAAGTCTCTATGTCAGTTGCTATATTAATTCAGTCTCTATGTCAATTGCCATATTAGGTCAGCTACATTATTCTCCATCAGTCACATATCTTTTGCATGGGTCTCTCGCCCCTTGGCTTTCCTCCCTTCTGCCGCGTTGTTCTCCCCTCCAGCGCTCAGCTGGCAGCAGGAGGTGGTGGTGGATGGCCACCTTTCCCGCCGGCTGCCTGGTCCTCCTCACCCCTGGCTGGGGTGGTCTCGTGGCTGCCTCTGGCCCCGGGCAGCCTCTCTGCGGCGGCGGCAGTAGATGGAGGCTTTCCCTGCTGGCCGCCTGGTCCTCCTCACCCCCGGCTGGGGTGGTCTTGTGGCTGCCTCTGGCCCCGGGCAGCCTCTCTGCGGTGGTGGCGCAGAGGGTCTTTTTTACATTGAGGAATTAATTGTCTTCCCTACACCACTCCATCAGCATCTCAACCTCCTTCCTGTAAGCCGACTCCCCCTCCCCAGCAGTAATCAGACCAACCACCGTTGTGTTGTCTGCAAACTTGATGATCTTATTGCTGGGGTAACTGGGAACACAATCATATGTGTAAAGCGTGTACAGAAGTGGGCTCAGCACACACCCCTGCGGCGTCCCCGTACTTATACTGAGATCCCCAGGGACATGAGAGCCCATCCTGACCCTTTGGGAACGATCTGATAGAAAATCTAGTATCCACCTGCATAAGCATGTCGGAAGCCCCAGATCTAATAATTTGGGCACCAGTCTATGCGGAAGAATAGTATTAAAAGCAGAACTAAAATCTACAAATAACAGTCTCGCATAAGTTCATTGTTTCCCCAAATGGGTCAGAACAGCATGTAGGGCCGTAGCCACAGCATCCTCTGTGGATCTCTTTCTCTTATATGCAAATTGACAAGGGTCAAGTCCAACTGGTAAACAAGCCATAATATGGTTCCGCACCAACTTTTCAAAGCATTTCATTATGACAGGTATTCTCATTTCTCTTGTACTGGTGTGGCATCAGTTTATTACAATATCTGTCTTTTGAATGCAACTAATGGAAAGCTATTTGAAGACCTACTTTGTTGTTTAGCTGAGGTGTGTTGTCTGATTATAGCATAGTCTTGTGTTTTGAGATATATTTTGCAAAGGATGTTGGATTCTTCCACCATTTTAACTCTCTGTGCCAAAGAACCCTGCACATCTACAGAAAACCCCAGTGAATTGGAAAACATTCTATGGCATGGTTTATTTTTTGGGAGATGGGAGTATACCTGTCAACTGCGGCTCCAGCAAATCCGGGACCTGCGCGGACCGGGTTTGCGCAGGTCGCGTTGTACGCATGCACGTGGAGGGCTACGCCACTTGCGTAGCCTTCTACGCATGTGGCGTAGCCTTCTGCGCATGCGTGGAAGGGAGCTATGGAAGTGTAGAGCCCTTCCACGCATGCGTGCAACGCGACCTGCGCAGATGGCCTGCGCAGTGCCTCCTTTCCCCCACTGCTGAAATCTGGGGTTTCGGCAGCGCGGAGCGGGAAAGGGCAAAAATCAACGCCGTAAACCAGGAAATCCCGGCCAATCCGGGAAGGTTGACAGGTATGGATGGGAGACAGGGAGGGAATAAATTCACATGTTGTCTTAGCCAGAGATCATCATTGAGAGAGTACACCCCAGTACATATTCAACGACATTTCTACAAGCAGGATAATGATAAAGTTATACTCATTTATTTAATGGACCTTAAACGACTTTTTAAGAAAGATTACATTTCCAAGCCAGCTGACACTCCTTTCCTTGGCATGGAACCTATACTTTCAAATAGTTTTATGGGGGAATATATACATACAGATCAGGCAGGTTTTCTAAAGGGTAGGTAGATATATGACTGACCTAACAAGGAGAGTGTTAAATTTGTTAGAATTAAACAATAGGAAAAAGATAAAATAGGTCTATTATTTTTAGATATCTTTAAGGCCTTGACTCTTTACAATGGGTTACCATCAAGGAAATTATTTTAAAAAGTGGATTTGGGGAAATGTTTAAAAATGTAATAAACCAGCTTTATAAACATAGTTATGCTAAGGTAAAAGTAAATGGTTCCACCACGGAGGATATCAAGCTTAAATCAGGAATTTATTTATTTAAAACATTTCTATCCTGCCTCCCTCACTCGGGAGTGACCCGAAGGAATGAGACAAGGATGTCCCCTTTCCCCCATTTTGTTTATTATGGCTATGGAATTTTTGGTTAGAGTGATAAGGAGTGATTTAAATATAGAGGGTATAGAAGGGACAAAAATAAGTCTATATGCGGATGATACTTTGATTATAATGAAAGGCCCTATAAGAAACATGGACAGGGTTCAAACTCATCTGCAACAATTTGAGGAGGTATCAGGCCTGAAAATAAATTTGTTAGAGGGGTAGTGTGGAGGAGAGGGAGTCTCTCTACTCCCTGTTGCTCTGGGAAAGAAGGCCGGCAGGTATCTCGCGGTGGAGTATTGTTGCTTGTTTGTTTTGCGAGGCTGTGAGGTGCTGCGTCTGCCTGCTGGGGATTTGTGCTCCTGTTGCATTTTGTAATTTTATTTTTTGCGCTCTGGTTTTCTCATCGTTCTGTGCACTCATGGTGCGCAGGACGCTGGGGCTTGTAGTTTTGTGTTTGTGTTTTCCGTTTGTGCGGCAGTTTTTTTCCTGCAGCTCGATTTTGATTGGCTGTGGCGCATCTCACAACGTTCTTTTTGCTCGCGCCTCTCAGCCTGATTGTCTGTGGCACGGCATGGTGCAAAGAACATTGGGAATTGATGTTCTTTTTCTTTGTTTGCATTCGTGGAGCTCTTGCCCCACTGGCGCGTTTCTCAACCATTTAGTGACCTCCGTACCGGGTTCGGGTGAGTGCAGGAGGCTCGGTACGGGATAGGATGGACAGGTGCAGAAACGTATAGCAAGTTCCAATGGTTAACCCTTGGATTTATAGGTATAGATTAAAGTTGAACAGGCTTCCAATATTATCGGTGGACAGGTGGAATAAAGGATACAAAGAGAAGTTACAGTTTGTAAGACAATTGATAGATTTTTAAGAAATGATATATACGATAAGAAGAGGCTTAATGGGGATAAAAGGAGTAGTGAGCAAGTTGTATAAAATGTACTGAGGAACCCCAGAATGCCCTTAAAAGAATGTGGGAAACAGATTTAGTTATAGGCATTTCTGAAGAAAACTGGAAGAAAAAGTAGAAAAAAAGAATCATGCAAAGCCTGTCCACGAAGGTCAAAGAACATAATTACAAGGGGCATGGCTAAGATGGCTGACGAGTAACATCTTGATCTGGGCGCTCGCGCTTATCAAAGTGGTAATCAATGAGAATGAGTAAAATGGGATGATTTTAAAGAGATATTTTGTGGTGATAAGACTCCTGCTTGCCTGTTTGGAAAGTTTGCAGTTGGGCGGTCGAAGTTCAGGAGGTATCCCCGGCGGGAGAGACGCGCAACGGAAGCCACGGCTTCCCCTGCCGAGGAGCCGAGAATGGGATCAGCGAGACGGCGGAGATCCGAGGAAGTAGCAAAATCGGCAAGAAAGTGAGTTAATGAAATTTTATGTTGATGGGAGCTAAAGGCAATAGGGGATTTTGCTTTGAAGAGCCCGGACTTGGCAGTGTGTGTGGAAGTGGATAAAAGGGTGGTAGTCGAAACGATAATGCCGGCGGTCCTGGAAAACGAAAGTGGTCGCTTTTTGGACAATGGCTTTCTTACGTCCCAGGAGAGCCGCGGTATGGTTTGGAGGCAGTGAGAAGCGGATAAAGAAGAAACTGACTGGGCTTAAGTTTTTGGTTACCCCAGTGCTTTTCGAGGTTAAAATAAGGGAGAGCGGTCCTTAAAAAAAGGGGGGGGAAGTTTGCTGATTTGGAGAGGAAGAAGGGGGGTTTCCCCCTGAAGCCGCCGCAGCCGCTGGGAAAAGGGTGCTTTGATTCGTTCGTTCCAAGAGAAGGATCATCAACTTTTTTTTACTCCTTCGCTGTGTGGATTACAACTTTCAATTTTTTATATATACACTTCTCCTCTTCTTTTTTTATTATTACAAGTTGGAGTTTGGGATTTTTGGCTTTCCTTCCCTGCGGTTCTTACACAAGTGGATATATTTGGGCATATTTGGGCTGACTATTTCTGGGGACGGGCTTCCTGTGGATTACAATATTTTTTGTTTGGGTTGTTTCTGGTTCCTGCTCCTTTATGGATTACAATAATTAAATTCTTCGCTGGACCTCTTCTTTTAAGCTTTAACAGAATTAATGGGACTGTAGTCAGTTTTGGCTGCATTGGAACAGGTTTAAGTGGAGTGTGTAACGAACTTACAATACGCTGCAGCATTAAAACTTTTTAGGGGTCCCTACCATGGATAAGGGCACAAGAGGAAAAGTAAAGGAGGAGGAGCCAGTGGTGAAATCTAAGAGGAAAGAAAAAGCACCAATAGAAGAGGTCCCTCCGTCATCATCACCACCACCCGAACCCTATTATCATACTCAAATTATGGTGGAAATTGGTAAATTGTTTCAGAAGATGGAGAAAAATGAGGATTCAAGGGTGAAAGATAGAAATGAAATGATGAAAAAACAGGATAAGGTGGTAACATCTGTTATGGACTTTACAAAAAAAGTGGAATTAAGTTTGCAAAAAATAGAAGGAAATGTGAAATTGGTTCAAAATGAGGTGAATGCCATGAAAAAGGAAATAAAAGGGACTCAGGAGGCGGTGAGGGAAAATAAGCTGAAAATGGATGAACATGAGAAAAGGATTGATGCTGTGGAAGATATGATGAGAAAGCAGAATATTGTGATCTGTCAGATGGTTGAAAGGACGCCAGACCAGCTAAGAGAAAGAGTGGTTCAGTGGTTAAATAATTTCAGCATGGGAAAGGAATTTGTACAGGAGGACATTGTAAGTGCATATAGGGTAGGTCCAAGAAGAGGGAAGGTGGCTCAAAGAAATGTTTGGTAAAATTTGCAAATTGGGGAGACAAACTTAGAGTAATGGCTTTCCTGAAACAAGCTGGTTCTGGCACCCTGAAAATTGATGGTTCTGATGTGGAAGTATATAATGATATTTCAATGAAGGAAAGAATTTGGAGATATAAGATGAGACCGGTAACTAAACTGTTGATGAGTAAAGGCGTAAGGTACAATTGGAGATTCCCACAGCAATTGCATTTCTTTTATGAGAAAAGAATGCAGGTTTTTGATGAGGGGACCGACCCATTGGAATATTTGAGTCTGCTGGAGCTTGTTAAAGCGGGTTCGGAAGAGTGGTTAACACTTAGGAAAGATTTGTTGGAATCGGGGGCTATAAGAAGGGAGTATGAGGGGGCAGATGCCGGTGGTGCTACAGGTGGAACCCCGCAGGGAAGAGAAGAAGAGGAGTTGTCATTGATCATGGTGGAGGAGGAGGCAAGTAAGGAGCATTGAGCAATAGATTAAGATGAAAAAAAAATTTTTTTATATCACTTAAGTACTATACAAAGGTGGGTGGCATGAAGCACTAATCTGTATGTACATCTTCCATGCCCCCCCTCTCCCCTCTTTGGTCATCGAAGGGGTCTTTTTTCCGGAGAAAGTGGGGAGAGAGATATTGTGTTTTGTGTATAATTTTGTGTTTTAGTGCTAAGGGGTTGGTGGTGGCAAGCCCAATGGAGAGTTTAGAAGTTAGAAAGGAAGAAATTGTAATAGATTATGGGAAATATTAAAGTATTAACCTGGAATGTAAAGGGTACAGGCTCTGTTCTTAAGAGGAGGAGGTTGGAATTGGCTTTGAAGAAAGATAGACCCGATATAGTGTTTTTACAGGAAACGCATCAAAAATCAAAAGATACAAACAAAATTTTCTTGGGATGGATACAACATTATGAGATGGCGTTTGGTACTTCAAAAGCAAGAGGAGTGGCAATTATGATTTCTAAAAGATTAGGATTTGAGATAATAAAAACCGTTGCCGACCAGGAAGGTAGATACTTGATCGTAAGAGGAAAAATAGACGATGAGGAAATAATGTTGGTGAATATTTATGCTCCAAACGAACACCAACCGGAATTTTTGGAAAAAGTCCGAAAAGTTGTGGAGCTAGAAAAAATGGTAAAAATGATTGTGGCTGGAGATTTTAATTTGATAAGGTCAAATTTAGACTGTACGAATTTAGCAAGGTGTGGAACTGGATTGAAAGGGAAGGTTTTAGATAAATGGATGGTTGCGATGGGATTGAAGGATTCTTGGAGAGAGATCAAGGGTTTGGAAAGGGCATACTCTTATTTTTCACATATTCATAGGTCCTATTCTAGAATAGACTATGTTTTGTTAACGGAAAATATGATTAAAAATATTGAGGGAATGGAAATAGGGATTTTCAAGGAATCGGACCATGCTAAAGTACTTTTGGAATTGAGATTATAAAAGGATAATCGGAGAGGAAGAAGTTGGAGGTATGATCCCAATTTATTCAAAGACCAAAAATGTAAAGAACAAATTATGGAAAGTTGGATGGAAAGCTGGCAGTGGAACGATAACGAAGAGGTAAACTTTAATGTGGTTTGGGATGCCATGAAGTCGGTTTTTAGAGGGGAAAGTATAAAGTTGGCAAGTATAAAGTACAGAAGATATACGGCAGATCAGGTGGAAAAAGAAAAAGAAATAAAACAATTACAGGAAGATCACTCAAAAAAGAAGGATAAAAAATTTTTTCGCTAAATTACAAAGACTTAAGGCAGAATTAATGGGTAAGGATATAGATAAAGTTAAAAGAGATTTGATATATCTAAATAGAGAGTACTTTGAATTTAGCAATAAAAATTCAAGATTATTAGCAAGAACGGCTAAAGTTAAAAAGGAAAAAAGGGAAATTGGGGTGTTGGTTAACAAACAAGGGATAAGGTGCAATAAGATTAGCAACAAATGTAAAATTGTGAAGGAATTCTATCAAGCATTATACGCAAAAAAAGAGATAGACGTTGGGAAGCTTAAAGGGATATTGGAGAGGCAGTTAGGGAATGGAATAAAACAGGAACACCGGGAATAAATGGAGGAACGGGTTACTAATAAAGAGGTAAAAGAGGTAATTAGTGGTCTGAAGTTGGGGAAAGCCCTGGGAGATGACGGATTATCGACAGAGTTTTATAAGGAATTTAAAGATGTGGTTCCAAAGTTAGTGAAGTTATATAATTATATTTTAGATGGTGGACAAATTCCAACTTCATGGTATAGGACTATAATCGTTCTGCTGCCAAAATCAGGAAAGAATTTGGAAAAGGTGGAATCATATAGACCAATTTCTCTTATAAATCAGGATGCCAAGATCTTCACAGCAATACTGGCTAATCGGTTAAATAGATTTATGGGGGAATATATAAATGTTGATCAAGTTGTTTTTTTAAAAGGAAGGCATATGGCTGATTTGACTAGGAGGGTGTTAGACTTAATTGATAATGTTAATCAGACGAAGGAAAAGGTGGGTCTATTATCTTTAGATATTTTTAAGGCATTTGATTCGTTACAATGGTCTTCGATCAAGGAAATAGAAATTATGGATTTGGGGATAGATTTAGAAGGGTAATTGACCTATTATATCAAAAAGGGAGCGCTAGGATCAGAGTAAATGAAGAGGTTACAGATGAGGTAAAGCTTGAGGCAGGCACTAGGCAGGGTTGTCCACTATCTCCTATCTTGTTTATTATGGCAATGGAAATTTTAGCTAAAAATATAAGGGAGGATTCAAGTATAGAAGGGATATTGGGTAATAAAGTGAGTATGTATGCAGATGATACGTTGCTAATGGTGAAACACCCAGAGGCGGTAATGGATAGGATTAAATAACAAATAGAGGAATTTGAGGCTCTAACTGGATTGATGATAAATTGGGATAAATCAGAAATGATGTTGTGCAATATGGGGGAAGAGGAGAGGGAAAAGATGGCGGGGTTATCTAATATACAAATTAAATAAAAGTTGAAATATTTGGGGATAATTATTTCAAACAGATTGGAAGAACTTAAAAGAATGAACTATGATAACTTGAAAGCAGAATTTAAGAATAAAATACAAAGTCTTCAGAAGTTGAAGTTGTCATGGTTTGGGAGGATTGCAATTTGCAAAATGACGTTGTTGCCGAGGATTAATTTTTTATTTGATGCACTTGCAATCCAATTGAAGGAAAAGGAGATTAATGAGTTCCAAAAGATGTTCAATAATTTTTGTAACGGAGGTAAAAAATCTAGACTTTCAAAGAAACTCACAAAGAAGGGGGTTTGGGAATGCCAAATTTGTTAGCGTATTATCAAGCATTTCAAATTAAGAATGTTGTGAAGATCTTGGCAAGAGAAAAAGTAATTTGGGAGGAAATGGAGATGAAAGATTATAAGAATATCGGTAAAATGATTTTTTGGGGAACTAAGGTTAAAATGATAAATACAAGTAACACTATGATGAGGGGACTCATGAGGGTGTGGAAAAGATTAAAGAAAGATTTGATCCCAGATCTCTCTCCAATTTTGGAATTGGCAGATATGGCGTGTTTTCCGATAAAAATAGACAAAAAAAGAGGAAGTATTGGATAAAAATGAAGTTTTCCTGGTGAAGGAATGGCTATGGGTTTGCGAAGATGAAATTAAGAAGAAAAAATTATTTGAACAGTTAAAATTGGATTGGTTTCAGATATTGAAGGTTGATAATTGGAATAAAAAATATAGAAGAGAACTAGGTACAGACAGAGAAAAGACCGAATTTGAAGAATTGGTTTTAAAGATTAGAAAAGGTGAGAAAAGTATCAAGGGTCTAGTAAGTAAACTTTATATTTTAATAAACAAGGGTAGTGATCCGCAGGAAGATTTGAAATTGAAGTGGGAACAGGACTTGAATATAAAGCTAGGAAATGATGAATGGAGAAATAAGTGGAAAAAGAGGATAATGAGAACAATGTCAGTAAGAATTAAGGAACATAACTATAAAATGTTGTGGCAATGGTACTTGACACCACTGAGGCTG
The DNA here is from genome assembly GCA_035047305.1 of Bradypodion pumilum. Classification (NCBI taxonomy): domain Eukaryota; kingdom Metazoa; phylum Chordata; class Lepidosauria; order Squamata; family Chamaeleonidae; genus Bradypodion; species Bradypodion pumilum. The sequence goes on from JAWDJD010000003.1 coordinate 263,655,190, forward strand.
CATCAGATTGATAATAAAAGGGATAATTTATGTTGGAGATGTAAAGAAACTGTTGGAACTTATGAGCACATGTGGTAGAGTTGTAAAATGATAAATGAATTTTGGAGAAAAATAGAAGGAGAGATAGGGGAAATAATGGGTAAGAAAATTAAGCTGTCGTCAGCTACCATTTTGCTAACAGATGTGGAAGGTATGTGTTTGAATAAGGTGGAAAAAGAGCTATTAGAAATAATGTTAACTACTGGTAGACAATGTATCACTAGAAATTGGAAAAATGATGTAACTATACAGACGGGAGAGTGGTATAAGGAAATGTGGAATTTAGCACTGAATGACCAATTGACATGGGAGATAAAAGTAAAAAGGGATAAATGGAAGGAAAATAGATTTTGGAGTATTTGGAAGCCGTTTGTCGATTACTCTCTTATGGGTAGGGATAGTTTTAGACCTGTACCATCTCAAAGTGGTTTCTGGAGATAATACAGAGACTAAACTCTCCGGGACAATGTAAATATTCACTGGGTGACTTGTAATTTGAAAAGAAGGAGTTTGATGGTTGTTAACAAATAATTGTAATATTGATAGCTTTTATGAAGGTTATGGTTACAGTACTAACCTACAATGTGGATATCTAATTGTGTGTGTACCATGACAAATAATCAGTTCAACTATCATGTGTGTGCTATTTTTTATGAGTTTTATGTATTATTGTCATGATGTATTGCTTTTTGTATGTTTTTTTTTAAAATAAATAAAAAATTATTATAAAAAAAGAACATAATTACAAAATCTTGTGGAGATGAACACTAGTTCGACTAAATCAAATAGTTAATAGTAACTCAAAAGTATGTTGGAGATGTCAACGGAAAACAGGGACATATAGATATATGTGGTGGGATTGTGAAATTGTTTCCGATTTTGGCATAAAATTGAACAAGAGATAGCTAAAATTCTGGATATTAATTTAAAATTGAATGGTGAAATTGTATTGTTGACTGATTTAGAGGATTTGAATTTAGTTGAAAATAAACAAGATCTTTTAGCTATTTTCTTAACATTAGCAAGACAACAGTTTGCCAGAAATTGGAAAGGTGGTTCTAATTTAGATTTGAGTAAATGGTATACTGATGTCTGGGATATGGCACTAAATGAAAAACTTACATGGGATTTAAATATAAAAAATGGCATTTAGCCCGTTCGTTGGTGTTGGTTCTACCTCCAGCATCCACATATCACAAACAGAAGAGTCCCCCAACCTCTCCTTGAGTGATTCTTCTTGAACACCCATCAGGAAAATCTACTTTTTATGGCAATCCTAGATACGCCATTCCCAGTGCTGGGAACTGTGTATATGGGAGCTTTGCAGGCATCAAAGGCAGCTTCTGCTTCCAACATCTTGCAATCCACTTACCCTTATGGGCATAGGTCATTGTCATATTTTGGATGAGAGGAACAGGTTAAATGTGATTTAGCCCTTTCCCATCCCCAAGAAACCACAAAAACAGTGATCCCAGACTGCTCCACAAGGGGCAATATGGACAAGCTCTGAGTTAGGCTAAAAAATAAAATACAATCCCAGACAATATTTTACCAATTAAGGGATTTCTGTTTCCAATGGCATGTTAACTTTATCATCTAACTTAGCCCTGAATTCATCATCTACACGCCTATGTCTGCATGTTCTCCATATGAAATATAATACTGTGACTTTTAATTTATTTTCAATAAGATTTTTGAAAAATAAGATTTATTTTTCGTACTATCCTTCTAGTATAGGGACCCAAAGCAGCTCACAGATAGTTCTAATGATGCTTGATCCTAAGCATCTTCCAAGTTAGAAAATTTGGAGATTTAGTGGACATCTATTGATGCTATCCACATCATAAACCTACACAAAATTAATTTTTGTAAAGGTGATCCTGTGGATTAAAGTTAAATGAAATATATACCATCTGAAGATCCATAAAGCAATCTGAGTCAGACACTATCTACTTTATTTAAAGCTGTGCCCTTGACTTATTCTGTTTCATTCTATTAAATGTCTTCAGTTTCTCTAACCAGCTACTGTGGTAATAATCACATTTTTCATTTTTTTTAGACAACACTATCTTGGGTGCAAGTTTTTCAAAAATCTGAGAAAGTGAGTTTGTCAGAACCCAGTTCTGAATACTGATTAAAAAGAAGACATGGCCATAGTTTGGCGGAGTTTTTTTTAGGAGTACTGCACTGTATATAAACAAGCTTAACTATAATTCCTAGAAGGAAGTAAGTGATTTAGCATAATGGTTTGAAACCTATTGGTGATTTACACTTGCATAAAGAGATTGTGTAAATCTTCATGGCAAATTGCCTCTTCACCAAATGAATTACTGGTTGCGTACCTAGGTGCACAGGTAAGTGCATAATCATGTGGATGAAATCAACACCTCATTAATAAGTAAAAATTTGCTGCCAAGACACATGCAACTTCCCTCTACCCTCACTGCAATCCTTTAAAGTTGATTAGTTGCAATAGTGAATGACCCAAAGTCACCCTGTAAACAGGTATCCTGGAGTGTGAAGTCATATGGGCCCTAGAAAGCATTACTAACAACAAAGCCAGTGGAGTTGACGGTATTCCAGTTGAGCTATTTAAAGCCCTAAAAGAAGATGCTGTTAAAGTGCTGCACTCAATATACCAGCAAATTTGGAAAGTGCAGCAGTGGACAGAGGATTGGAAAAGATCAGTTTATGTTCCAATTCCAAAGAAAGGCAAAACCAAAGAATGTTCAAACTACTGTATCATACAATTGTGTTCATCTCACATGTTAGCAAGTTCATGCTCAATATCCTACAAACTAGGCTTTAGCAGTATGTGGTTCAAGAACTACAAGAAGTACAAGCTGGGTTCCGAAGAGGCAGGGGAACTTGATACCAAATTGCCAACATTCGCTGGTGTATGGAGAAAGCAAGGGGTACAGTAATAGTAAAATGTCTACTTCTGCTTCATTGACTATGCTAAAGCCTTTGCTTGTGTGGATCACAACAAACTATCTAGCCCTTAAAGAAATGAGAGTATCAGACCACCTCACCTGTCTTCTGAGAAACTTGTATGCTAACCAAGAAGTGACAAGACCAGACATGGAACAACTGATTGGTTTAGAATAGGAAAAGGAGTACATACAACAAGGCTGAATATTGTCACCCTGCTTATTTATATGCAGAGTATATAAGTCAACCAATGCATGGTGTTACCATGAGTTGGAAGCAATCTGACATCACATAACAATAACAGAAAAATTGAATTACAGTACATTTAAATTGTTGTGAACCAGGGTATGAACCTTTGACCTTTTATATATGAAACTGGCCCTTGGACTAGCCAAAAGTTGCATTTATCTGTTTCATAAATTGGGAATGAATGGCTGCTCAAATGTTGTTTCTAGTATGTATTTCTGTTACAATACTTGAATCTAGTTGCAGTTGGGGTTTTAGTTTAAAGTGTTCTGTGCACAGCTCCTGGTAGCAATACAACCTTGCTTTAAGAACACACTACAAAACAAAACTTTCCTCACGGAAATAACATTCAGGTTATTTACCTCATAATCAATAACAGAACATGCTGGCAGCTTTTTGGATGGATACAGTGACCTGCCACCTCCTTGAATGAATTATAAATCTAACAGCTCATCAGAAAAAGCTCTCTTGGTTTCCATCTCTTCTCCCAATTCCCACTCAATGCTTTTTTGGCTTGTAGTTTGGCTTTGCTTCTGTAGTATTAGTTTCAGCATGGGTTTTGTCCAATGTCCAAATGAAGATTTTGTTTGGGGAGGGGGATAGTTTCGGAAACAGCTATCTAGCTATGACTTTTTGAAATGCCAAGGAACAGCTGATCCTACAACTTCCAAAAAACCCACCATGCTATTGTCTGTTTAAAGATTCACCAGGATTCTTAAGGGATAATTACAGTGAGATAATAGACAGTTTTCACACTTCTTAAATTGTTTATCCAAACATGCCTGCCTGTGTGCAAAGAGAACAGATCCAGCTCTTAAGGTCTTGGAGCTCTTTATGAAAAATATTGGATTTGTCTATTCCTTTCCCATTTTGTGTTTCTTAAATCAATGAGTGGAGGAGGAACCACTTCATTATTCTTATTCACAACGGTCATGGAAGTGAAAGAGGCCATGCCAGATGGACTGGCTGTGAAGGTGCACCTTGTTAATATCCTCAAGGCTGCGGCAGTCCATTGCATTAAATCCTGCATGTCTCATTTTATATGTGCCGCAGGAGATGGCTCCGTGATGACAGTGTGTGGGTCACTTCATGGCAAGCTGAGATCCACCTTAAACAAATTCACATTAATGACATTTTTTTCCTGTTTGTCATTATGATTTCCAGGAAAAATGTATACTCAGATATGAATAGCAGCCAAGAACTGTTTGTTTGTTTATTCATTCATTAATTTTGTTTTATATCTCACCCTAATTGGTGCAAGCATCACTCTGGGCAGCTTACAACGATAAAATAACAGCCCACAAAACAGTAATATAAATACAAAACTATCCAAACAAAATAATAAATAATAAACATTAATAAAACATTTTTTTTATTATAAGTCACAAGGTAGGCTCCTTCTTCCCTGAACAGAAAGAAGCAGAAATTAAAAACTATTTGTTAAAAATATTAAAATCAGATTACTTAATATTATTTTAAGATACTGATTCCAGCTTTGTTTTTTAAAAATCAGAGTCTGTTCACTGACGGGCCAACATCTTCTTGTTTCTGGAACATCTCTTGCTTAGTTTCTCAACAGTGCTTTTTCAACCACTCTTTTAGCCTGTGCTGCTGCCTTTTCTTTCTTCTTAATTCAACTATTGAACAAATGCTCAGGTGCAGATTTAACAGAAGGGAAAAATGAATTTTTACTTACAAATCTTGTGTTCAAATAAAGTTATGTGCAATATATTATAATATAAATGTAATTTAGCAGTTAATCTCATTTTGGTTGCAAAAAGGAGAAAGAAAAACCTCTCAAATGATGATTGCAAGAAGGGACTGAGGTACTAACTTTCTGAGACTAACAGATTTTGAGTTAGAAAGAGACTAAACTACAACAGACAGAACAGACTGAACAAAACTACTAAGAGTTCAGCATACAATCCTTTCTGGATACAACAGATGAAGAAGTTCAATATATATAAACAGAGTGGAAAGCAATGGTTTTTGGAGGGAAGAATCATGCTGCTTGGCCGTTTAGATTCAAAAGAAGCAATAACTATGTTTGTTAAATGCTGACCCTTTCCACCTCCTTCTTAGCCTGAAAAACAAATACAACGCATGATGAGATTGCCTATTGTAAGCTCAAAAGTTTCACTCAAAAGAATGCCCTAGATAGGTGTTGGCAAGCCTATGGCACGGTGTGGTAGAAGTGGCATGCAGAGCCCTTTCTGTTGGAATGTGTGCTGTCATGGGCAAATCCTGCCCCATGCCTCTGGCACCAATTGCAGCATTACTTCCCCACCCACCCCTCCCCCTCCACCAATGAGGACCTGAGAGGTGAGGCTGAAATCCTGCTTGGAAAGCAGTGGTGGGGCGGGGACAAGGTGAGGTGACCAGACACCCCCTACACCCCTCCTAGGAGGAGGAGGAGGCACACAAACAGGCACCATGCATGTGCATGCACTCATGTGATGTCACCGGCATGCCTCAAGCAGCAAATGGCATGCCTCCTGTGCATCACCGCCACCTGCTTGGGCACTCAGTCTCTAAAAGGTTCACCATCACTGCCCTAGATGCTCCTCATTAGATACATCCATGGAAATAGCTTTGTATAGCTGAAAGGTGGGGGAACCTGAATTCCTGTCAATAGTGCTGAGCTAGTCGATTTCATTGATTCTGACGATTGACAAACTTGCTGGGAATGCTGGAAGTTTCTTGTTCCTGAAGGTAATACAAAAGCTCAGATTAATGCAGAGCATATTTCGGTCAAAGCTGGAAATGGCTGGTTTTGCGGGAAGAGTTATAAACATATGCTTAAATTGTTTGTAGATGGCCAATGTGCTTCTCATTATAGCTAATAGTTTAACTCAAGTATGAACAACTTCACTGATTCTGCAGACCATTTTTTTAATACCCAGTACCTGCAACGGGCTGCACCCCGTAACAGAAATGCAGCAGCAAGCCATTTAAAGCAAGCATTTGCTTGTTGTAAATAGATTTTCTTCACTTGTCACCATAGGCAGCTCATAACATAAGGGACACTGGGCCCCTTCAAGATTCTGGAACGAGGTGCTACCTTTTCTGCTACATTGTGACATACAGTAGTTTAAAAAGCAAACTGCTTGTTTTAATTGGAGATTGATGTGGTTGTCATTGGAAGTAACTAACATGGTTTTGACATTTGATGACATTTTGGGGTGGGTGGATGGGTAGGCTGGAGGACGTGTGCGTCCTGTAGGCCATATTATTCATACCTCTCCTTTAAAAAATTGCTTTGTTCTAAATAGAAATGCAATTTCACTACCCTTATGAAAAGTTGATGATTCTGGTCAACGAAACATTTTCTTCCATTATATGAATCCCTTTTTTAAAACAAGGAGTTAAACAACATCTCTGATTCCAGCAGGATTATGTTGGATTAAACTGAAACATTTCAAATGAGTGTTTGTTGACTGGGCTGGGTCACATTGCAGCTGTAGGTTATCCTGACCTCTTCCTATTTTCATTTTCAGTCTTTTTGCTTTATTGAATATCAAAACAGCTAACTGGCGCCTCTGTCCTAAGAAGCATCCTTAGTCTATCTCCTTATAACTAAATTGTAATATCACAAAGAAGCTTCCAAGAAAGAGCAAGTTCACTAATTTCCCAAATGGTCTTATTTACTCCTAGGCCAAAACTACAGGACTTATGAGATGGAAAAATGAGGATGACTATGTCTCAGTGTCTGCAGAATAGGCACACTGTTTGCTCCAGTTTGAAGGGATGCAGGGGAAAGAGAGAGTCTCTAACTTTTATTTGGTCCTGTGGCTGGCAGCTTCCACAACGCTACGCAACTGTCCAGAGCCTGGCATGAAAATAATTCCTAGATTATAGGCAGCAGGTCTCTGAAGGGTCAACCTGGGCAATACTGTATATTGAACATATACATTTCCCTCTGACAATAAGATTTCCTCAGGGATACATGTCTCAGCAATCAAACCTGCAAATTAAGCCTGTGATTATCTGAAGAGCAGGAGTTTTGAAGAAGGAAACAGAAGGATTTATCTTGGCAGCTGAGGAACAAGTTTTGCCAACAAATTGCATGGAGACAAAAATAAAGCACATATCCAACAATAGCAAATGCTGGCTTTGTAACGAAAAGGAAGAAACAGTAGATCATCTTATCATCAGATGTGGATGAAACTATGGACCATATACTGAGCTGTTGCAAGAAAATTGCTCAGACTGATTATAAACAGCACCACAATACAGTTGCTCAAATGATTAATTGGAATTTGTGTCACAAATACCATTTGCCCGTAGCAAAGAACTGGTGGGATCAAGCCTGAAAAGGTGATTGAGAATGAACATGCAAAAGTACTCTGGGATTTTCAAATACAGACTGACAGAGTTTTGGAGCATAATATCCCGGATATTACGATTGTGGAGAGAAAAAAGTATGGATCATCGACATTGCCATACCTGGTGACAGCAGAATCAATGAGAAACAGCTTGAAAAAATTACTCGATATCAGGATCTGAAAATTGAACTGCAGAGACTCCGGCAAAAACTGGTACAGGTAGTCCCAGTGGTAATCGGCACACTGGAAGCTGTGCCTAAAGACCTAGTCAGGCACTTAGAAACAATTGGAATTGACAAAATCACCATCAGTCAGCTGCAAAAGGCCACCCTACTGGGATCTGCTTGCAAAATTTGCCGATACATCACGTAGTCCTAAACGCTTGGGAAGTGTTCGACTATTGATATGTGATATAAAATCCAGCATAGTTATCTTGTTGGCTGTGTGTTTGATGATGATGATGATGATGATGATGATGATGATGATGATGATGATGGTGATGATGATGATAATAATAATAATAATAATAATAATAATAATAATAATAATAATAATAATAATAATAATAATAATAATAATAATAATAATAATAATAATAATAATAATAATAATAATAATAATAATAATAATAATAATAATAATAATAATTTTGTGTCAGAAATTATTCTGGGTTGAAAGGATTTTTGCTGGAGAAATTCCACTCAAGGAACGCTCAAATGAGGCTCCTTTCTGACCAGTAAGAAACAAGGAACACTAAACGTGAGATGAGAAAGTAAGAAAGAGCTTATGCTAGGACAAACAGATGCCTTTAATCACTTAAGAGAGTGTTACTTCTGAATACATAGCAAACCTAATGTCTAGTGTGGCCCTGAATCTTTGTGAAGTGTTTCCTTGCTTAGCTACTTCAAACCTGTCTGAGTGTGAGTTCTCTATATTGTAACGCTTTCTCTGAACCATCATGGAGCAAACCTCTTGGTTGTATGAAATTCAATTTTGGGTTGAGGTTCATCTCCTTAGACTAGGAGCTCTGGTAATAACCATCATATATCAATGTTATCCATTATGCTGCCATACAGATTTTGTTGATGGCTCATGAGTGGGTGAGAATGATGCTCAGGAAAACAAACATTAGCAAACATTCTTTATTGTTTTGTCCAGTGGAGCCATCTCCATCTGAGGCAAAAGAGACCATTTTGGAGACAGACGGTTTGAGTTCTTTTTAATAATTTCAGGCATTTTTGATGGGTTGGAATAAAAAAACATTCTTGACTACTGACCATCCTGCCTGACACTAATGGGAATTATAGACCAAAATACCACTCAGAGTATGATATCACCAGCTCAGAAGATGTTGCTGAGTTTTTCCTTGACTGGAATAATTTTTAGCAGATCTCCATGAACAATGTTTGCTTAAGATATACAGTTGCAAGGTGATCATTTCTGTTGGGATATCAAATTGAGGCAGTGGGGGAGGGGGGAGTAGATGTGTCATTTAGCAGCAGCTTATTCAAATGACTTCTATATATCAGGTGCCAGTTCTTCATTCTCTACTGACAGCTACTAATTCAATGTTATATTTAGAGTTTTTGAATTGTGAATAAGCTGCCAGGAGGAATGCTGCTTTAATCATTTCCTATCCTTACTTTTTAAAATTGTTTTGATGTTTTGGCTAGTAGTATGTGATTTACAGCAAACATAGCAGTTCCTTTTTGCGGATTCCGCATGCCCAATTGGCATAACTAGCCTCTGGCAGAGGTTACACCGGCGAAGAAGGTTCCTGGTCACTGGCCCTTGCCAGTACGGAAATTGGGGGAGCGGATTAATAGTATAAATCATAAGGGTTTATTCACCCACACCTGACCTGACCGGCGGTTCTGCTGAGAGAGCAGATCGCTAACCTCCGTTACCCATTAAGCAATTACTGACTCACAGATCAGCCTAATCTTTGGTGCAAATAGAAGCCATATTTACTCTGGCGTAAGCCTCGGACAATGGTTTTCCCCTGTCAGTGTTTGCCCGAGTTAATTAACTTCCCCAAGAGAGATTTCCCATTAACCCGAGTAAATGGGTGATGTGATTTTCTGTCAGATGATGATTCTATCCCATTTTGCCTTCTGATCTATATATGATGATGCTTTTCCCTCAATAAACCACTGATCTGATCTCGCTCCATACTGCCTCGTATCGTTACTTGATCAGTCTCCTCCGGGACCCAACGGCCGTCCTAGCGGCCCCGATTCCTACACCTGGTGACCCCGACGTGATCTACTCGAGAGTAAGCGATCACACGGTCTGGTTCTGCGCTTGAACCGCGTCCGATCGTCCCGGAGGACAGCGCGGCAGCCCGGCCGGTAAGCCAGCCGATCGGGAAGACGGTTCCGCGACGAGGCATTACAGAAGAGGCATCCTACAGCTTGCTCCCGACTTTCACGGCGGCTTGCAGCAATGGAAAAACGCGTTCCGCTCAGGGTCAGCTGTGAACCCCTGACAGCGCAGAGGCCACCGAGGGCCCGTGGCAGCAGGCCACGCTCCGAGCTCTACCCAGACTATCGTCGCCAAAACCTATTGCCTGAACTTCAGACGCGTCGACTCGTCCTGAGGAGGAATCTTCGGAGGACCCCGCAGGTAATATGGGGACTTGTCCTCAGTGGCAACGTCCGTCCGCTAGCCAAAGAACTCATGAGGAAGAGTTCAAAATCCTGGCCAGGGTATATCAGTTACGTTTTCACAGTGGAGAGCTAGCGAGACTTTTGGTGTACCTAAGGGAACACTGCCTACTTTACCCAGAAGTAGGTACGCTAACCATTCAGCTCTGGGATCAGATAGGAGACTGCATTCAGCAACCCCCGAAAGCTCCAGAGGGCGTAATTCGCACGTGGAGTAAATGTAGGAAGCTCTTAGCGGAGATAGATCCAGTCCGGGTAGAGGCCAAAGAACCCCCAGCGTCAGTCGAGCCATCGGCGCCCACGGCGCTCTATCCGTCATTACAATTTAAGCAGAGTAGTGTAGGGAGCTTTCCCTCGGTGACAGCTGCAGACGTCACCGACGGAATGCATGGAATGAGGAGCGCAGGCGCTTCTCTGACAGCTACAGGCTCCCAGACCAAGAGTGCTCTTCAGCGCACAATTGAGGAGGAAATCAAGAAGGGGGATTTGCCAGCAGAAGAACTAGCTGAGCTTAGTCAGATTTGTCCGATTCGCTTGGAAATGGATGCCCTCACAGGGAATCAGCAGGTAGTTCATTCACCAGTCCCGTATAAGCTTCTCATGGCTATACGGAAGGCCATCACAGAGACAGGACTCCAGAGTCGCTTCACAAGGGGCACGCTTCAGCAAGTGTGCGAGAACACCATGTTCATCCCGCACGACTGGAAAGCCGTCATGCGGATGATGCTCAACCCCAGCCAGTATTTGCTATGGGACAGCGAGTTTCGCCTCGAGGCTCAGACAAGGGCTGCCAGGATGGGAAGGGCAGTACTTCCTGACCAATTATATGGCTCAGGTGCCTTCGAAACCATCGATGCGCAAACCAACTTGCCACTTGCCACTCTTCAGATGTCGGCTGAGGCGGCCTTCAGGGCTTTCCTCAAAGTCCCAGCATCTGGCAAAGCAGCCAAGAATTACACCGCAGTCAAACAGGGCACCCAGGAGTCCTACATGGACTTTGTCAATCGCTTAGAGGAAGTGATTAGTAGACAGATCGATAACGAGCAAGCCCAACAAGAGCTCATGATGAAATTGGCCAAAGACAACGCCAACCTCGACTGCCGTAAAATCTTGCAGTCACTGGGTAATCGTCCCGACTTGACTCTCACGGACATGATTAGAGCTTGCGCCGACGTTGGCACAGAATCCTATAAAATGGGTCTGTTGGCAGCAGCGGTACAAGGAGGTAGAAGACCGAAGAATAGAAATCAAGGGGCATGTCACAATTGTGGCAAGGTCGGTCACTTCGCTAGGGAGTGCCGATCCAAGGGAGGTGGACAAAATTCCAGCCGCTCCAAGGCTCCAACCACCCCGTGTCCAAAGTGTAAGAAAGGCTACCATTGGTCCAGATACTGTCCAAATTTGGGAAACCGGAATGCGGGCACATCTCTGGCCCCGGTCCAAACAGAGACATCCCTTGCTCTGGGCGCGCCAGAGCTAGACTAGATTCCATTCACATTCCAGGCATTGCGAAGGTGCAGGCCAGCCCCAAGGGTAACACAGGGCTAGAATTGACTTGCCAGGCGGACGTCACATGCAACTTGCCAGGCACAGTCTATCTGGTGGATTCCCAGTACATGGGACCCCTGCCCAAGGGCTTTATAGGTTTAGTTTTGCCTCGTAGTGTAGCAGGAGCACGCGGAATTCTTGTAATTCCGGGAGTCATCGACTCCAATTTTTCAGGCGTTCTCCAAGTTCAGCTTTGGACGCACCTACCCCAGACAATTCACAAAGGAAACACATTAGCGCAACTGATTATGGTTCCTTGTAACTCGCCAGCAGATAGCCAGGGAAGGCTCAGGGACAGCTCAGATTTCGGGTCAGCAGACTGCTCGAGCGCAAGGGAGGCAGTGCAAGGATACCGAGTCTTAGCGACAGTGGAGACCAACATAGAGTGGAAACAGCGACCCGTTATTGAGGTATTTTTGAATAAAAAATCATTCTCAGCCGAAGCCAGTGGCCACGGGAGTGGGCCATTGAGCCGGTCTCCGATGTGTGGGGGGTAGGCGGCATCCAAGAAGCGTTTAGAAGCCGGGAGTGGGTGGAAGTCACGATCCCAAAGGCTGACGGCACAGCGGTCATTCGGCCGCACATTCTGAACGTGCACATCAACCTTTGGGGGCGAGACATTTTACAGCAGTACGGTGCTACCCTTACCTTTGGGTAATGGCGTTGCCACTTAAATGGCTTACCAACACACCAGTCTGGGTGGAACAATGGCCGGTAGTGGGGGAGAAATTAGTCGCCCTAAAGCAACTGGTTAAAGAACAGCTGGACGCAGGACATATAGAGCAGTCCACTAGTCCTTGGAATTCACCAATTTTTGTTATCAAGAAGAAGTCGGGGAAGTGGCGACTCCTCCACGATCTCAGGGAGATCAATAAATGTATACAGCCAATGGGTCCGCTTCAATGCGGCATCCCAAATCCAAATATGATTCCCGAGGGGTGGGAGATCCTAGTTGTAGATCTCAAGGATTGCTTTTACACCATTCCCTTAGACCCCAGGGACAGGGAAAGGTTCGCCTTTACGGTGCCGGTTGTGAACCACAGCGAGCCTACGCAGCGTTACGCGTGGAAATTTTTGCCACAGGGGATGCTCAATTCGCCCACCCTGTGCCAAATTTATGTTCACAACGCACTGGCAAAGTTTCAAAATCTTCATCCCACAGCTCTAGTTTGCCATTTCATGGACGACATCTTGGTCGCAGCGCCGCAACTCAGCAGCGAAATGTTTACAGACCTCCAGGCCAGCCTGGGGGAGAAAGGGTTACTCATTGCCCCAGAGAAAGTGCAGAGAACCGAGCCCTTCTTATATTTGGGTCATCGACTTCTCCGTTCTTTCGCAGCACCAGTTTTGCCCCAGATCAATTTACAAGACTCAGTCACCCTGGTAGAATTGCAGCAGGTTTTAGGAAACATTAATTGGGCCAGACCGTATTTCAGATTGGATACGGATCTTTTAAAACCGCTCTTCTCGCTGCTAACGCTAGGTAAGCAGCCGGCAGACCGGATACAAATTCCTCGAGAAGCACACTTGGCTCTCGAGAAGGTCAACCAAATTCTCAGTCAAAGGTGGGTGGACAGGATTGCTCAGGGGCCATATGCCCCGATCCTGAACTTGTACATCGTTCAGGCAGGATCCATGTTCACCGGAGCCCTAGGAGTAGACTCCGAGAAAGGGGCGAGTATCGTGGAATGGGTGTACTTGCCGAACACCTCTTCCCGAAACATCATTCCTCCCCAAGAATTGGTCTCCACGGTGGTTTACCGCGGAAGGCTGAGAGCTAGGGACATTTCAGGGCACGACTTAGCAAAGATCGTGGTCCCATTTACCAAAGAGCAGGTTCAGCAATTGATGCAGCTCGGTGACTCGCTTCCAATTGCTTTGGAAGGATTCACCGGATGCTTGGCATACCACTTGCCGAAAGACCCCAGACTTGTCTCGCTTCAAACGCAGACAGTCAGCTTGTTCGAATTGCTCTCACTGGTTCCACTTCAGGGGGCCAGGACAGTTTTTACGGATGGGGGTCGCACATATGGTGTCCTGACTTGGCAGGAGGGCCAGGCTTGGCGCACGCTGTTAACTCTCCCACAGAGGTCCGCGCAGCGGGCAGAGTTGGCAGCGGTGAACCTTGCCCTGTGCACCTTCGCCAAAGAGCGCCTAAACATCATTACTGACAGTCAGTATGTTAGGAATTTGCTTCACAGTCTACCGGGAGCATACATCACTCCCGCGATAGACAAGAATTTGCTGAGTTTGTTCCTCACAGCCCAATTTCATTTGCGAAACCGCACGGAAGCGCTCTACATTGCCCACATCCGAAGTCACCAAGACCTACCGGGTCCGATTTCAGCGGGCAATAGCAGAGCGGATGCGGCTGCAAAGGAGATTCAGCAACGTTCAGTGTTAGGTGTTTTCACTACTCCAATTCAAAGTCATGCATTCTTTCACCAGAATGCCAAAGCGCTCGCCAGACAGTTCAATCTGCCACTTTCTCAAGCCCAAGGCATAGTTCGCTCCTGCCAGCATTGCGCAGGGGCACAGGGGGGGCCCTCATGGGGGGTCAACCCACGAGGGACAGAGGCTAACCAGGTGTGGCAATTGGACGTCACACATGTTCTGCAGTTTGGCAGATGGCAGTACATGCACGTTTGCATTGATACCTTTTCGCAATTCGTTTGGGCGACAGCGCAAAAAGGGGAGACAGCTTCCCACGTGGAGCAGCACCTCCTAGCCTGCTTCGCGGCGATGGGCAAACCTCGGCACGTGGAAACCGATAACGCACCATCCTACAGTTCTAGGCAGTTAGCTAACTTCATGGCCACTTGGGACATTAAGCATACTTTTGGCATTCCTTACAATCCGCAGGGGCAGGCGATTGTGGAACGAGTCAATCGGATGCTCAAGTCCTATATTGACAAACAAACAGAAAGGGGGGAGCCACCAGCCCACCCCAAGTCACAGGGTCAGGCACAGCATTGTCTGAATAAGGTATTGTTCACGTACAATCACCTTAATGTTTTTTCCGATTGCACGCCGCAGGAGAAACACTTCCGCCATTCGGAAGCTCTCCCGCGACTGATGGTCCGATACCGGGTGCCACCGGACCCTTCCTGGAGGGGCCCGGCGCCACTCGTAACCTGGGGAAGAGGGTATGCTGCAGTTATGTCTCCTACAGGTGTCGTTTGGATTCCAGCTCGGTGCGTTAAGCCTCACTTGGAACCACATGGCGTGGACCCAGACCGACCCAAGTCCGATCCCGGAGATGGAGGACCTCACCCTGACCGAGGGGACCCGATGGAAGAAGCGGCGACAGCGGACGGAACCGAAGGTCACTTGGGGGATGGTCAAGATCCTTTGCCGTGAGGCTGAGGACGTCGTCCGGCGCGAGGAATGGGAGCCAACGCCGGAGAACATCATAGCTGCAGTCTTTTCCCCGATTACTGCCAACACCATGGCAGTCACCATCATCCTGATCCTCTCCCTACTTGCGGGGGGAGGCGTTCAGGCAGCCTCACTGCAGGCCAACGGTTTGATGCCAGGCAAAGATTTTTTTGCCCGGATGCACTACAATTTATGGGAAAGGTTGGCGGGCCTCGTCAACCAGTCCAATTTTTGCCTGAAGCAGGACATTGGTTCTGCCTCAATTTTGAGCACCTGCCTCATCCCTGTGTGCCACACTCTGGACGCGCGCACCAGGGATGGCGACTGGCTGCTGAAGAGGATTTTCGGTCCGCATCTCCCTGCAAGCTTCACAGCATACGCTCGCTGGGGAATGCAGCTGACTATGACTTTACTGGCTGATGCAGCCACTCTCCACACCCCGCGGGTGGCGGTCAGCCCAAACTCTACTTGTGCTCGAATGACCGGCTGCTCCGCGGCCGGCTGGACTCGACGCCGCTGCCTTGACACTGGCCGCGGCAACTGGACTTGCAATAACCCAGAGACACTTGGGTCAATGTATCCTCATGTTACCCTACCTTCGGGTTGGTTCTTTACATGTAATCAGTACACTTGGAACTACATTCCCGCAAATGTATCAGATTCTACATGTTGCATTAGTCGTTTGACACTGTTACTCCCCACTAAGGATATGATTGCTCCAAGCGCAAATGTTTCCTCACCCATACGACACACGCATGCCACCCAGTTAGACAGCTCATGTGATAGCAGCATTAGGGTTCTAAGCCCAGCTGAATACGTCTCGTTGGCAGTCAGCATGCTTGGTGTGCCAGGCTTAGCCGTCGGCAACGCTCGGAGAATTGGTCAATTGGCTTGCGGATTAGCGAAAGCCATTAACCATACCTCCTCGGCGATAGCGCTGCTCAACCAGGAGCAGGCGGAGCTTCGCCATGCCATTTTTGACAATCGAGCGGCTATAGACTACCTTCTATTGTTACATCATTTGGGCTGCGAATCTGTTCATGGCATGTGTTGCTTTAATCTCACAGAAAACTCACGCAGGGTGCAGAGCCAGCTCATGGACCTCCACACCCTAGTTAAGAACATCAAGCAGGGCTCCGCATGGGATTGGTGGAGCTCCTTGTGGTCATGGCTCCCGTGGGGGTGGCTCCAGACGACGCTTCAAGTGATTGTGGGGGTGATAATACTAGGCGTAGCAGGATGCTGTTTCATGCAATGTATTCCCTCACTGTTATCAAGGTGTCCCCCGTGGGGGGAGCCCCGAAGTGTCATTCCTGTACACCAGCTGATGCCCCTCTTGCGCAGGGTCGCCTGTCAGGTCCCTAAACAATAGAAAAAGGGGAGATGCGGATTCCGCATGCCCAATTGGCATAACTAGCCTCTGGCAGAGGTTACACCGGTGAAGAAGGTTCCTGGTCACTGGCCCTTGCCAGTACGGAAATTGGGGGAGCGGATTAATAGTATAAATCATAAGGGTTTATTCACCCACACCTGACCTGACCGGCGGTTCTGCTGAGAGAGCAGATCGCTAACCTCCGTTACCCATTAAGCAATTACTGACTCACAGATCAGCCTAATCTTTGGTGCAAATAGAAGCCATATTTACTCTGGCGTAAGCCTCGGACAATGGTTTTCCCCTGTCAGTGTTTGCCCGAGTTAATTAACTTCCCCAAGAGAGATTTCCCATTAACCCGAGTAAATGGGTGATGTGATTTTCTGTCAGATGACGATTCTATCCCGTTTTGCCTTCTGATCTATATATGATGATGCTTTTCCCTCAATAAACCACTGATCTGATCTCGTTCCATACTGCCTCGTATCGTTACTTGATCAGTCTCCTCCGGGACCCAACGGCCGTCCTAGCGGCCCCGATTCCTACACCTTTTAATTTTACAAGGATTTGGTGAAAACATTTGTCCGTCCTGACTCTAACTCCCTCTCTTTGGCCTTACAAGTGCCACTGTTTGCTACATCATGACCAATATATATATTTGAACAGACTTAAAATTGTCCCTCCCCATTTTATGGTGGAGCTGTACTGTAATGGAAAGTTACTGTTGCATATAGACACTGATATTTCAGCAGTGTGGATCATATCTTCTTCCTTCTCAGGCAATGCAGTTCTATGCCCATATAAAGGACAATCAGACTGACCGAGCTCAGTGAGATTTACTTACCGTACTTCTGAAAAATGACCAGTTCCAAGGTGCCCCCAGAAGAAGAGAATAGTAAACCACTTCTGAGCACTTTTTCTGTAGAACACCTTGGAGAGGATTGCCATAGGTCAGAACTGACTTGATGGCACATTTGTTGTTATTGTTCAGTCGCACAGTCGATTCTGACCCTTTGCGACCCTATGGATCATTGCCTGTCAGGCACCTCTGTCTTCTACCATCCTCCTCAGCCCGCCCAGCTTTGTGCCCATTGCATCTACAATACCATCCAGCCATCTCATTTTTGGCCTCTCACGTCTTCTTTTGCCCTCCGCCTTTCCCAGCATCAAGGCTTTCTCAAGTGAATCCTCTCTTCTCATTTGATGTAAAAAGTACTATAGCTTCATCTTTACTGTTTGACCTATTAAAAAGAGAGTAAACATAATTACTGTACTATTAAAAGAGAGTAAATTTTACTGACAAGAGAAAGACTTTTCTATAGAATGCAAAAAGTTGCCTTCAGTTTCCTTCCCTTTTCAAATGAAAACTACACACTCAAATTAAAAATCCTTCCTTTTTATTTTAGTAGAGTCCCCAGGACAGTAAGGAACTTGATCCTCCCCCGAGCCTTATAAAAGGTTTATAGCTTTAGCCAGGAAGACATAGTGCTGCTGTATACAAACTCAGAGACTTTTCTTTTTGTCTTCCCTTCCCGTTTAATTTGCTTTTGTGGCTTAGTGGATAAGACACTGAACTTGATGACTGGAAGATCAGCAATTTGAGACCTGAGAACTGCAAGATGGAGTGAGCTCCCATCTCTGTCCCAGCTCTTGCCAATCTAGTAATTTGAAAGCAAGAAATGGCAAGCAGATAAATAGGTACCATTTTGGTGGGAAAATAACAGCGTTCTGTGCACTCCAGTGTCTAGTCATGCCTGCCACATGTCCACAAAAACATCTGCAGACGCAGAGAGCGCTGGCTCTTCGGCTATAAACTGAGATGAGCACTGAACCCTAGAGTTGGATACAACTGGCTTTCGAGAAAGGGCGACCTTTACCTTTACCCAGTGGTGGAATTCATTTTTTTTTTTTTTTGCTATCTACTCTGTGGGCGTAGTATGGTGGGTGTGCCCAGGGGAAAACTCTGCATTGCACCTTAATTAGGACTACTTTATTTCAAAACATGGATGGGTGGGGCCAGCCAGAATTTCTGTTACCGGTTCTGGCGAACCCAAAATGTGAGCGAAGTCAGAACTGTCAGTTTTAATGCAAGTTGCTTGACAAAAGTGGGGCATTAACCAGTCAGGAGAGTACCGCCATTGGCAGACACACGACATGCCTCATGTGTTGGTACAATCAAGTGCAATCCATTTTCCTGTGTCTCTTAAGCTTGGTACAAAAAAGTCCAGCTCTCTTCCACAGCAGCCTGGGCTGTTTGGGTGAGTAGCAAAGGCTCTGCCTTTTGGAGGGTTAACTGAGATCAGATCAATTTATGTTGATTTCCAGTAACGTGATCATCAGTATTGCTCTACATTCAGCACTGAGGCTTTAAGGCAGGAATGCCCAAACTATGGCCTGTGGGCCAGATCCGGTTTGCGGCACCAATTAATCTGACCTTGCTGCTCCCGGAAGCAGAAGTAAAATGCAGGTGCACGTGCACAGGTGCACTATGCATGTGCAGAATGTTGCTGTAAATGACCCGTGGCTGTCATAAACATGTTTACAACAGCTGTAGGTCATTTACGGCAGTGTTCTGCACATGTGTGGGCACATTCTGCACACGTGCATGCACATTTTATTTCCACTTCTGGGTGGGGGGAACCACATGACCAGCACGCGTAACCTGAAAAGTTTGAGCACCCCTGCTTTAAGGGATTGAGGTGTGGGGAGTTCAATTCCAAGCCTCCCCATTTCCTGTTTCTTGATAAAACAGGAAAATCTCTGCCTGGCTGCAAAGCACTCAGTTGGAGAGGAGGGAGTCCTATGTAGGCACAGGCAGGCATGTATGTGTTCAGCATGAGTAGTTGCTTAATCCATTTCTGAGGGGTAAACATGCCATTTGGCAGCAGGGCAAGGAACATCTTGGTGAGCAAATAAGTGTGTGTGGAAGGTGGTAGAAGAGTGGCAGAAGAGGTTGAAATTAGTTAACTGATCCCACCCCTGACTCTCTCTGCTGTTGTATACACACTCTCAGGCAGGGGCTGGGGCTAGCAGTGGAAGAACAAAGTGGGAGGAAATGATTAGTGTTATGTATTGAATGTAACGATGTAATGCTCCCTTTAACAGAATGTAACCAGTCAATGTATCCAATGGTATCTAATCAGGAACACATTGTAACAGGCTGTATAAGGATGCGAGCTAAGTGGCCACAGGTGGTAGTAGCAAGCATCCAGCTCATATGGTACAGATTCCCCGAATACCTGAAAAGCGGGAAACCTTCCCGCCACACCGCACCTGGAGAAGATGGGTGTGACGACCAATGATGTCACATGGACAGTAGCCAATGAGCTACCACACCGGCATATTCAAATGTACAGTGTAATATAAATAGAGCTGTTTGTCCGCCATTACCACATGTTCACTCTGACCATCATGCAATAAAGTTGCGTTTAGCCTTGTTACGGCTCCTTCCATTGTCTTCCTTGCAAGACACCAAATTGGCGATGAACGTGGGATGGTGTCCTGAAAAGTGAACATCGCGCCTTTCAACACCACGAAGCCAGAGAAATTGTAACTCTACGAACAGCAGTTCCTATATGAGATGGACCTCGAGGGCATCGAGGAAGAAGCCCAGCACCGAGCGTACCTGCTGGCCCAGTGTGTCCTGGAAATGCTGGAACTGGCAACGAACCTCCTGATGCCGAGGCCGCTCAGGGAGGTACCCCTAGATGAGATCCTCACCAAGCTGAGGAAACACTTCCGCCCGAAAGTGTCGGTGTTCCTGGCAAGGCTAGCCTTTCAGCAGTGGTGCCAGTGGGCCGGTGAGTCCGTGGCTGACTTCGTGGCAGCTCTGAGGGTAGCTGCCATGCCTCGTCGGTGGGGAACATCCCTGAGCGATGCACTGCGAGACAGGCTCCTGCTGGGCCTGCGAGATAAGGGGGCCAGGGAAAAATTACTGGCCAAGGACGAGAGCATCTCCTTCGAGCACGTCCTGCAAATTGCCCAAGCCACCGAGTCAGTGCAACAAGGCGAACGGGTCTGCCGGGCCAGGACCGCGGCGGCTGGGGGCCCCCCATCTGCGGTCCCAGTCAACAGCTGTTCCTCCCATGGAGAGCAGGGACCCACCGAGTCCACCACGTCCACCTCAGACTGCAGCGAGGACAACGATGTGCAGTGAGTACAGAGGAGGCCCGAGGTTTGAGACCGCACCAGAGAGGACCGCCGCTGTGATGGATGCAGGGCATCTCACGACTGGAGTCAGTGCCCATTCCAGAAGGTGGAGTGCCACAACTGCGGGCGGCACGGGCACATCGCAAAGGTCTGCAGGCGGCGACGGGACAACGGCAAGGGCCAGGCGGAACGGCTCCAACAGAAAGCAGATGGGGTTGGCATTCCATGGGCTCAAGCAGCTTCTATCCTCCGAGGCTGTCTAGACCCACTTCGATCCCAAGAAACCCGTTGTGTTGGTTAGTGATGCCTCACCGGTGGGGGTGGGGGCAGTCCTATGCCATGTGCTAGAGAACGGGCGAGAAGCCCCGGTGGCGTTCTATTCGAGATCACTGTCTAAGGCAGAGCGCAACAACACGCAAACAGATAGGGAAGCCCTGGCGATAGTTGCGGGAACCAAAAAGTTCCACGATTTCCTTTATGGCCGACCGTTCACAGTCATGACTGACCATAAGCCCCTGGTAGGAATTTTTACCACTAACAAGCCCACCCCACAGATCTTGTCCCCGAGGATGCTGCGGTGGGCGATCTTCCTCAACGTATATCAGTATGCGTTGACCTACCGTCCCGACAAGGAGATCAGCCACGCCGATGCCCTTTCCAGGTCACCACTCCCACAGGCAGGGGACCCAGAGTGTGAGGTAGAACAGGACCACCAGGTGCTCCTGATCGAGGCCCTAGAGTCGCCCCCGATACTGCCAGTGGAAATTGCTAAAGCTACAGCGAAGGACACGTCATTGGCTCTAGTCAGTTCATGGGTGCAAAAGGGGTGGCCAGTGACCTCCCCCACAGAGGAGTTCAAGGTTTATGGCAGAAGGAGAGATGAACTGTCCTTAGAGAGGGGCTGCCTACTCTGGGGGCAGCGGGTAATAGTCCCCGAAGCTTTGAGGTCTCAGGTGCTCAAGATGTTACATATCAGCCACCCAGGGATCGTGTGCTCTAAAACGCTAGCCAGAAGCTACGTCTGGTGGCCCAAGTTGGACGCAGACATAGAACACATGATTGGCACTTGCGAGAGCTGCCAGAGTACCCGCCCCGAAGAGTCCTGACTTCCTCATAGAGAATGGGATGCAGCCTGAGGGCCGTGGTCACATCTGCACATAGATTTTGTGGGTCCCTTCAGGGGCACCCTATTCCTAATAATAGTGGACGCTTACTCCAAGTGGTTGGAGGTAATTCCAATGGCCAGTACATCGTCAGCTGCGACGGTTAAGCAATTGCGGAGAATATTCAGCTGTTTCGGTTTACCCAACGTACTCGTGATCGATATCGCCACAACTTTCATGTCAACAGAGTTCCAGGGGTTTATAGAGATAAATAGGATTCACCACATCACCTCTGCCCCCTTTCACCCTGCTACAAATGGTCAAGCAGAATGCTTGGTGCGAACAACGAAGGATGCACTGCGTCGGATGGGCTCCGGGGATTTAAATCTGCAACTATGCCAATTCCTATTAAGGTATCGAGTAACCCCTTTAGCATCGGGTTTGTCACCCGCCGAACTCCTCATGCGTAAAAAACACGCCTCGATCCTCTCGTGCCTAGACCCAACCAGGGTGGAGGACACGGGTAGAAACATACAAATAGGTAGCACCAAGAGTTTCAGGATCGGCAAGGCAGTGCATTGCAGGAATTACGCGGCCACCGGACCGACTCGGGTGCCTGGAGTAGTGGTTGGGCAAACGGGGCCAGTCTCGTACAATGTCAAGACAAGCACAGGACTCCTCTGGAGGAGGCACGCTGACCAGCTCAGGAGTAGGGTGGTTGGTAGGCAAGACACGAGTGACCAAACAGAGGATTCAGCGTTAGGGTTCTCCCCCACCCGTTTATCCCAAGGGGGAGACACAGACCACTGGGGGGAGGGAAATGACACAAATCCGCATCCTTTGGACCCCCCGAGCTACAGGAACAATTTGGAAGAGGAGGATTTTGAAGAGTTAGATTTTGAGTTTGGAAATCGGGGAGATTTTTCAGAGTGGTCCCCCACCCGTCCGAGCGAAGAGCGGGGTTTTGCTTTAGTCCCTAGAGCCCCTGGTTTCACGTCCCTGGAGTTTACTCCCACACCTAGACCTCCCCAATCCCAGGCTCAGAACCCGCAGCCGATCTCTAATGAGTCACCCTCTCCCGTTGCAGGACGAGGACATAGCAATCAGGAGTATGCAGGCACTCCAGGTCAAAGCACGGCTGCCACTCACCCAAAGCGAACATGCGGGAAACCTAAGTGGTTGATGGACTTTGTCCTTACCTGGGGGGAGGGGTGTTATGTATTGAATGCAATGAGGTAATGCTCCCTTTAATAGAATGTAACCAGTCAATGTATCCAATTGTATCTAATCAGGAACACATTGTAACAGGCTGAATAAGGATGCGAGCTAAGTGGCCACAGGTGGCAGCATCCAGCTCACATGGTACAAATTCCCCGAATACCTGAAGAGCGGGAAACCTTCCCGCCACACTGCACCTGGAGAAGTAAAATCAGTATTGCTCTACATTCAGCACTGAGGCTTTAAGGCAGGGGTGCCCAAACTATGGTCTGTGGGCCAGATCTGGTTTGCGGCACCAATTAATCTGACCTCGCTGCTCCTGGAAGCGGAAGTAAAATGCAGGTGCACGTGTTTAGGTGCACTATGCATGTGCAGAATGATGCTGTAAATGACCCGTGGCTGTCATAAACACGTTTACAACAGCTGTGGGTCATTTACGGCAGTGTTCTGCACATGTGCAGGCACATTCTGCACACGTGCATGCACATTATACTTCCACTTCTGAGTGGGAGAACCACATGACCAGCACGCTTAACCATGTGACCGGCCCATGGCCTGAAAAGTTTGAGCACTCCTGCTTTAAGGGATTGAGGTGTGGGGAGTTCAATTCCAAGCCTCCCCATTTCCTGTTTCTTGATAAAACAGGAAGATCTCTGCCTGGCTGCAAAGCATTGAGTTGGAGAGGAGGGAGTCCTATGTAGGCACTGGCAGGCATGTATGTGTTCAGCATGAGTAGTTGCTTAATCCATTTCTGAGGGGCAAACATGCCATTTGGCAGCAGGGCAAGGAACATCTTGGTGAGCAAATAAGTGTTTGTGTGTGGAAGGTGGTAGAAGAGTGGCAGAAGAGGTTGAAATTAGTTAACTGATCCCATCCTCCCACCCCTGACTCTCTCTGCTATTGTACACACACTCTCAGGCAGGGGCTGGGGCTAGCAGTGGAAGAACAAAGTGGGAGGAAATGATTAGAAAGTTGGGACTTCATCAAAGGACTGTCAAAGGATCCTGTTTAGTTTAATCCATTGTAAGACAGCTTGACTGCCTAGCTGCATCCTTAAGAGGCTGACAACATAGATGTTTAACCAGTGGTATGGTCCGCTGCTGGGATGGTTCACTCCTGAAGACATCAATCAGATGACATCTTTGCTAGAGCAAACCAGTCCATTTCCAGAATGGTCCTATCTGTATCTTTCTGAGCCACCTCTTAGGGGCTATTACTTCCTTGTTGCAGGTAGGACTGCTCTGGTTTGGATAGTTTCCAGTATGTCTGATCACTGGATATGATCCAAAGCAGGCCCTCCTCTTTCAATTTGCCACTACTGTGATGTGCTTAAAAGAGCCACTTCAGGATATTGAGAGAGCAGAGGAAGTGAAAATGTTTTTTTTTAAGTGATGCAGTGCATTTTTGTTGCTCTAATAGATTCTAGAAAAATGTCACTTCTTCTGCCTTTCCATTGAAAAGTCCCAATCGACATTGCTCCAAATGCCGACATTTAGCATGGTGAGGAAGGTGGCGACAAGGAATAGAGCCTTTTCAGTGGCAGCACCCACATTATGGAATGTTTTACTGGTGGAGTTACGCCAGGCCCCATCTGGATATTTTCAAGAAACATTTTAAAACTTTTCTTTTTAAAGAGGCTTATAAGAACATTCTCTCTGTAGCCAATTAATAAGGGTATAATTGAACGATGCCACCCTGGATTCCATATATTGTTGTGTTTATTTGTGGCTTTAATTATTGCAAACTGCCCAGAGTGTGAAAATATCCCAGATGGATATGTATAGACATCTGAAACAAACAGACAGACAGACAGACAGACAGACAGACAGTACCCTGAAGTGGCTGTTTTATTAAACCACTTTATGCTATTGGAAAATTTTCCAATAGAAGAAGTTGGATCAGACCAGTTGCTTAAGTTTTGATATACTATTTGAGAATCACACCAAATGGCATTTTGCATCTTTCCTTGATTCCAAGCAACCTCTTAGATCATGGGTCCCCAACCACTAAGTTGCAGACCAATATTGGGCCAAGGGCTGTCTCGAACCGGGCTGCAGGGTGTGGTGGTGCTGGGAGCCCCAATGGCAGCTTTCTGCCCTCAATGTGCTCCACTGGGTTTGCCCAGCAAACGGAGTGAGAGCACAGGCTTCAGACACAGCAGATAGTTAAGTGGCTGGTTCCCTCCTCCATGTTGTTTAACTACGGCCATTCTGTGGAAAAATTGTTTAGCATAAAATTCTGTCTGTGGTGCAAAAAAGGTTGGGGACCCCTGCTTTCAATGACTTCCAAAGAACAAAAGAGGTTATCCTAACAATTCTGTATGATGCTGCATTACAAGAACAGTTCCACTGGCTGAAAAAGCTTGGGCCTACTCTTAACCCTTTATAGTCAGCATATCTTTGAGTTATGAGTGCAGTGTTTCATGGGACTAATCCTTCCTGAATTCAGTGAGGCTTCCTTTGGAGGTAACATGCACAAACTTTCAATGCTGGTGTGGTCCGGATGCATTCTTTCTCTTCTTGGTAATGTAGAACCGGAAAGCAACATAAGAGTTTACTAATGGAGAACTTTCATTATCTCATCACTTTATATTTTTAGTGTCTTGCACAGAAGACAAGCAGGAGCCACAGTAAGGGCTAAAACCGACTTTATTGCATTGTAGTCGAAGTGAACATGGGGTACAGGTGGACCAAACAGCCTTATTTATAGTACATTTTGAATAGCCCGGGTGATAGTTCATTGGTTACTGTCCGCGTGACATCATGGGACGTCACACCTTCTCCAGATGCAGTGCGGCAATAGTTTCCTGCCCTTCAGGTATTCAGGTGAATGAGTGTCCTGTGGCTAACGCTGCTACTGCGGGAGCAGCATTGTTCTTAACAGCTTGAGTCAATGATTGCTTACAATAGATACAATTGTCTGATACAATCTGTTGAAGGGGTACTTGTCACAAACCATTCAGTACATAACAATATTCAAAGTATTATTTGACAGGGAGTCATGATGTTTAAACATGCATACAATTAACACCACTTCATAGTGAAGTTCTGCTCAAAGAGTGGGAAGAGGGATATTTCAGGTTCAGAGAAGAAAAACTCCAGGCCATATGTAACACTTCACATCAAAGCTTGTGTTGGAATCCTCTCCTTTGCTCCATATTTTGAGATCCCCAAACTATTCCTTCTGGAATTATTCCTCTGAGGTCCTGCCTGTATGTTGTTTTTCCTACAACCCCCTTCTTTTGTTGAAACAAAATGTAAATGCAACATTTGACTTCCTTATGTTGAATCTGTTTTAATTTGGCCAGTTTGTGGGCTCTAATGGTGATTTTGGAAAGGCCGTGGGCATTTTCCTTTTCCTCTTTTATGTTTAATCCACTTGTTAAACTCATCTTTTTCTTCATGTTTTTTTTGGTCCACTTTGTTTCTTCTTTCCTCTATTCCCCCATGCTGAAACTTAAAACAAGCAAACAAACTTAAAATGCTTTAATCTTTCACATTCCAAGCTGAATACACAAGCATTTATAAAAGGCTCTCATATTAAGAGCAGTGCCATAAAAAAAAACATCTCCAAAGGCCCTGGCTAAACAGTCTGTTCTTGCAAAGGACAGAAAATTAGAGGTCTCGTCATCTGCAAAATTGCCAAGTTAGCCAAAGACCATTCACAAGCAGTAGCATAAGAAATTAGTCCAAATGTGACTGTGTAAAAGGAATTTACACTTTAACCTTCAGATTTCTAGCTGGCATAATTCTCTCTATTTCACAAGACACAAGAAAGCTTTGTTTGTCGTTAAATGTCATATTTTTGTAGAAAGAAGGACATCCCTGCCTTGGTGTGAGCTTCAAGGAAGCCAAATTCTATGTATAACATGGTATGGCAGTAGAACCCTTTGAAGGGGCTGTAGCAATCATTCTAGTGATTTCCCAGGGCTATGAATTTAAGAATTTAAGTAAAATCTTGCATGCATTTTATTTATTAATTCCCAAACTTTCTCTGGATTAAACCCCTCCCACCTAAAATATCTACCTAAAGTCACTGTTGCATACCTGTCAAGCATGGCTCCGGACAATATGGGACCTGTGTAGAACGGTTCTGCGCAGGTTGCTTCTATGCATGCATAGAAGCCTTCTACGCATCCCCTTCTGCGCATAACCCTTCTATGCATGCATAGAAGGGTTCTACACATGCGTAGAAGAGGCCTGCACAGAAGGGATGTGCAGTAACTACTTTTCCCCCGCTGCCAAATTACGGGATGGCGGCAGCTCCGTATGGGAGATGAAGAAAAGCGACACAAAATTATGGGAAATCCCAGCCAATACGGGATACTTCACAGGTATGCACTATTGCATATTTGATTCAGATTTGGGTATGTACTTTTTTTGTACTACATTTTCTAGAATCCCCCCAGCACTGTGGTCAATGGGTATTTTTGGGAGTGGTCATTCCAAAAAGTAATTTTATCTACCTCTGATCTGAATGCGTCCAGGGTCTTTTGCTTTGGTGTTTATTAGCACATCTTTCTGTCCTGCCACAGTGATATGAAAAAACATGGAACAGCCCTTCTTAATCTGGGGTATTCTACATGTTTTAGACTATACTCTTATGGTCCCCAAACAGTACACATTCTGGCTGGAGATTATACACATTATTGTCAGAACTATTGGGGAGATGCCAGTTTGGGGGGAATTGTTCTTCCCCCACATTCCTGGGACCCGGAATCTTGGTGGCTGTGGTAGCAGTATTATTGGTAGTGTCTTCAATAGCTTCTGACACTAACACAGGCTGTGTTTCAAGCAGTTTTGCTCTGGTTTGCAGATAACTTTTAGTAAAAAGCTCATTGTGTTTTTTTAAAAAACAAAAATGTAGTTCCTGGCCATATTCTGCCCTATTCTGTCCTAAGGTAGATTCTTGTTACATACATGTCAGGACAATCAAAGACACATCCATTTCTTTCGGGATATCCCATAGTTTCTCATGTTCCACATAGTCAAAGGCTATGCTGTAGTCTATAAAGCACAGACTGATCTTCCAATTTTTTTGATGCATTCCAGTATATCCGGTGGTTTTTTTTTTTTTTTTGGTAATATGACCTCAAGTGCCTTTTTGGAATCCAGCTTGAACACCAGGCATTTTTTGCTCCATACAAGGTAAAGGCATTTCTTGCAGCACCTTAAACATCACTTTGCTGGCATGGGAAATTAAATCTATAATCTTGTAATTCCTGCCCCCCTTGGTATCTCCTTTCTTGAGGGACTGGGATGCATATTGAACACGACTGCTCATTGGAAGGTCAAATAGTGAAGATGAAGCTAAAGTACTTTGGACATCAAATAAGAAGAGACAATTTGCTTGAGAAGGCCTTTATGCTGGGAAAGGTTGAGGGCAAAAGAAGAAGGGGGAGGCAGAAAATGGGATGGCTAGATGGTATTGTTGATGCAATGGGCAAAGAGTTGGACAGGTTGAGGAGCGTGGTGGAGGATAGGGGTGCCTGGCGTGCAATGGTCCATGGGGTCACAGGGGGTTGGAATCAACTGTGCGACTGAACAACAATATTTGTTAGCATACTCTGGTTAGGATTTTAACAGATACTGTCTCTATGGCTTGACAGAGTTCTAATTAAATTCCATTTGCTGATTCATTTCTTCTTTACAGAGCAGTTTTCACTTCACCTTCTAGAACTGCAGAGTTCACTGTAGGATTCTTCTTCAAAGGAGTCTGTCATCCTTTTCTCTTTGTTGTATAGGTCTTCAATATACTATTTCCATTTTATTTTTATTTTCTCCTGATTAGATAGTGTGCTCCCTTGTTGGTCATTCAATGTCTTCTACAGATATTTGGGTTGATGTTTGAACCTATATATACCAAATCTTTCATTTTTAAAAAAGTTTCTTCATTGTCAGCATTAAAGTTGTTTAGGTCTTCTGTAGTCATGAAGTGCTTTGGCACTTTCTTCTTTTACTTTCATTAAAAGTCATTTCAAGTCATTGCTGTTTTCTGCCAGGAAAATGGTATCATCTTCATATCTTACATTAGTGATCCCTTTGGTTTCTTGGATCTTCTTGAAAGGTTCTCTTGATTTCCCCCTTTCATTGTTCTCTTCTATTTCTTTGCACTGATTTGTAACAATTCTCTTTGTCTCTATGTGGCCATCCCTGAAAAATTGCATTCAGGGTTTTGAACTTTTTTTGTCATCTTTTACTCTGGATTCGTGCCTGTCCTTTAGAATTTTAGTGTTCCCTCCATCATCCATCACACCATATGTGGTGATTTATGTGTACCTGACGGACAGGCTAAATGTGATGAGGTATATAGCAGTGTATGTGTGTGTCAGTGCTGCACTGTAAATGTTTTTTACTACCCACTCAGTGGGTGTGGCTATCAGTGGGCATGGCCTCAACCCCCCCCAAAAAAAAACACATTAGAAAACTAATTTGCTCTGTTGCTTCACGGAGATGATGAGGAGGAGTCCCAGAGCAGCGGCACTGCTGGGAGGTGAGTGGGGTGAGTTGGTGGGCTGGCACTTGGTGGCCTCCGCCTACCCCTCCCAGCACCACTGGAAACACGTCCCATTTGCCTTGCCCAGGGCCAAAGGCACAAGGGAAGTGAGAAGATGAAAGTGCACCTTTGGCCCTGGGCGAGGCAAATGGTACACGTTTCCAGCAGTGCTGGGAGGGGGAGACCGAGAGGTGGGCTTAGCCAGCCCAGTGGGCATGGCCTGGAATTTCTACTACCAGTTTGCCATAACCGGTGAGAACCAGCCACAGTACAACACTGGTGTGTGTGTGTGGATTATTATGGTTTGGTCTCCAGTGACACATCCTTTCACTTGTGGATCTTTTCTAATGTCTTCATTGCAGCCCTTCCAAGTCTCATTCTTCTTCTATAGACATTTGGGTTGATGATTGAACCTATATATACAAAATCTTTCATTTTTCCTGTTTCTTCATTGTCAGCATTAAAGTTGTTCAGTTCTTCTGTAGTCATGAAGTGCTTTAGCACTTTCTTCTTTTACTTTCATTAAAAGTCATTTCAAGTCATTGCTGTTTTCTGCCAGGAAAATGGTATCATCTTCATATCTTACATTATTGATACTTCTTTCACCAATTTTCACTCCTCTCTCATCTGAATCCAGTCTAACTTTCTGTATATTATATTCTGAATATAGATTGAACAGATAAGAAGTTAAAGTGTGCCCTTGTCTGACACTTTTTAAGAAAGTTGACAGAAAAAAATCCTGTTTGAAATAAGGTTGCTGTAAGATAAATTTGAGGATACACGGGGCAGCCAGAAAGATGAACGAATGGGTCCTAGAGCAAATCAAGCTAGAGTTACCTCTGGAGGCAAAAGTGGTGAAGCTGAGGCTGTCCTACTTCTGGCACATCAAGAGAAGACAGGATTTCCTGGAAAAGACAACGATCCTGTGAAAGGTGACAGGCAACAGGAAAAGAGGAAGGCCAAACATGAGATGGATAGAGTTCCTAAAGGAAGACACAGGACTGAGTTTGTAAGAGCTGAGCAGGGCTGTTGAGTACAAAACCTTGTGGAGATCTCTCATTCATAGGGTTGCTTTAAGTCAGAGCTGACTTGATGGCATGTAATGATGCTGCTGCCACTGCCCAACGATGACTGACAACAGCTGGTGCAGAATTTGGTGGCCTGTGTGGTGATGGGGTGTGGTCGCTATGACTATGCCTCACCCTTGCTGTGGGAGCTGCATTGGCTACTGGTATGCCTCCGGGTGCAATTCAAGGTGCTGGTTATTACCTTTAAAGCCCTACATGGTAGTGGGCCTGGTTACTTGAGAGACTGCGTCACCCCAAGGATATCAACCCATCCCACTACAGCTGACCGGAGGGGCTCTCTAAGGATACCAATTGCTAAAGAGGCTCACCTCTCTAACACTAGATGGAGGGCCTTTTTGGTGGCTGGTCCGGTCCTTTGGAACCTCCTGCCGACTGACCTCCGCCTACAATCAGATCTGCCAGCATTCAGGAAAGCAAGAGGCAACCACCCCGATCGAAGGAGTCAATCAAAGAATAAAATCAATAGCATTTAATATGCGGAAGCAGAGCAACCCGGGCAAAATCCAAATAGAGCAGCCAGAAATCGGGATATCAAAGTCAGAAAATCATGCTGGTCAGACTAAATACTGGGTGTAGTAATCAAAGAAACAATAAACAGTACAAACACAGTATAAACTATATGACCAAAGAGCAATCATACACTGACCAATAAGTATCCCAGCCTACTCTAATGAAATACGTAAAACAGTGAATACAAAACTCTCAGGACCATAGTATAAATCAAGTAACAAGTACGGTCTATACAGAATGATAATATCCCCAACGGGTTTAAAGAGTCCGAATAATCAAGTTCGAAATAAGAGGTCCGAGATCATAAAGTCTGTATAAATCTGAACAATGGATAGTCCGAGTGCTACTACAAACTTCAATCTTCAAATGTAGCAGAAAGGTAAGTCATAGCAGAAAGGTAAGTCCATATCCTTCCGGTAAAATGGATATTTCATAGTCCTTTGTCAAGACTCTGCAGCAGTCAAGCAAAATACACATACAATGCACTATAAGCAAAATATATCATTCTCAAACAGCAACATGACAACAAAATAGCAATAATTGTGGTACCTGTATAACTTTGAAAAAACGCGCTCTACAAGACCTTCTTAGGGTAGTTTCATGTTGGGTCAGAGCGTTATGAAACGATAGTACGAAGTTCTAAATATAGTTTACAGCTAACACGTGTGCACCACCCATACCTGAAATTGAAATGAAATGAAAATTTGAAAAAAAAACGCGTTAAAGACACATGATACCAAAAGGAAACAACCTCTATAGTGGCGGAGATCTCTGTAAAGCAGACTAAAGAAAAGCTGAAAGATCGTAATCGGTATTCAAGCCCTTAGGAGTAAAAGTCGAAAATTGGTGGATATAGAAGGCTTCTCGTTGTAAAAGAAAACGTTGTTTATCTACACTGTAATATTTCCGGGGAGAGAACGTTTCCAGTATTACCACTCGCATATCCAAATGAGAAATTTTTTTTTGTCATTAAAGTGGGCAACCAGCGGAGCTGTAGTAACATTGTTTCTGATGCGAGACTGATGTTCCCCTAGTCTAGTCTTAAGTGGTCTGCACGATTGTCCGATGTAAGCAAGTTGACATGAACATACAATCATATAGACGGCATCCTGTGTGTTGCAATTAGAGAAGACAGACAGATGTAATATATAATTGCTGCTCAGGATTGTAACCACATTAGTAGTCCACATAAACCGACAGAAAGTATAGTGCCCACAAGAGTGGTGTCCTACTGGAAATCTTGAAGTAGAGAGAGATTTAGGCATACAGTCAGTTCTAGAGATCATGCCCGCAATGGTCTTGGTTTTACAGAAACCAATGGTGGGTTTGTCCTGACAGCCAGGAATCGTATCCACAATGTGCCAATGTCTAATGATAATATTCTTAATTTTCTAGGCTAATGGTGTGTAGTCCAGAGATCAATTGATGTTAGAAACTGAAGACCTTTACTGAATGCTACGACAGGAGCTCCCCCCTCCCCCCCACGGCTCATATGGCTACTGTAATAACCCATCATCTGGGGACAGATTGGGGCCTACCTGAAGATATTTTTTAAAAAGCTGCATTTTATGTCGACTGTAAGCCGTCCTAAGTCGCTGTGGCGAGTAGGTAGCAATATAAGTCTAACAAACAAACAAACAACAGTTCCTGCCCAAATAGTTGGCTGCAGCAGGTACACATATTAGTTGAAGTTTAGAAGTATAGCTTAAGATCTCTTTCAGTTTCACATGGGATACTGTGGGTTCCCCACAATAATTGGCATAAAACCTCTCCCGAGGGGTACGCTCAGTGTCCACAGATCCGCATCTCAGTCCTCAGGCTAGCTGAGGCCATGCTCTGCTGGAGGGGAAATTGGGAGATAAGCGGGTAGGTTAGGAATTAACAATGGCCCAGGCTGAGGGCAAATAGAGCTAGGCAAGCAGACAGGGGCAAACAAGGGGCAAAGCTAGATGCCTGGGGTCAATCCACATAGGCTCCGAGATTAGGGCAGGAACAATGGGTTTTGCCAGCCCAAGGCAATTAAGTGCGGGTTGTCCATGAATCTTGGGGTAACTTCCAGAGCTGGCATTGTAGCTGAGCCACCAGAAAATGCCACGTACCAAGCCTTCTGTACAGGGGTGATGCGATTATCTTACATATGCGTCTTCGTTCCTAGGTAGGAAATAAATACTTGCTCCCCACTTCTGTCGGGGCTGGACTTCGCCACACCGCTGCCATTCGCGTCTCATTACAACAGGATACAGCTCCCAGACTGCACATTGCCTCATTGACATCATTCTCCATGTTGCTGACATAAACAGTCTTTTGGGTTCTTGTACAGTTGTGTCATTATACACTGTTTTGGTCATTGCTTTGATTCAGGGACCCTTTTAACAACAGAAACTTGTTTGCCACTGGCTGAAATTCCAAAGAGGAATATTCCCATGATCTCAGGGTTTCAGCTTTGCATCAAACTCACTCCTCCCTGATTTCCAACGGGATTATTCTATGGATTACTTGCCTAATGTATATAAAACACTTTTAACATTTTTTAAAGCACCGTGTAAGTGCTATGTATCATTATAAGTATCTGTAGCTTCTCTACTTGTAAGATAAGCCATAATAAACAAGCATTTGTAGTTGGAACCATTCTTGTCCTTTTTCTGTGTTGCTACTTTGCTCAGGACTTACCTTACTGGGTTTATAGTGACAAATGAATCAAATTCAGTTTCTCTCCCTTTTGCAGTGCAACATCAAGAAGTGCTATATACCACATTTAGCCTGTCTGTCGGGGCACACATAAAGAGCATCCCCAAAGAATGTGGTATTTTTGAACCATAATCTGGCGTACCCTGGTAATGGCCACCTTGTGTTGCCAGCTAATCTTTCTCACACTAGGTCAGGCGAAAGGAACTGCAGAATGAACTCACCAAAAGGTTCCTTTGGTTTGGCAGTTGCATGTCTAGCCTAGACATGGAAGAAGCATGTCTGTATATCAATTTCTTCATAGCTTTTATTTGTTCTCTTGAATTTTTTTTCTCTTTGCCAGTTCCCATCAAACCTTCCGATAGTTTGAGAAGTGACTAATATGTCTTTCTGCTATTCCATTCATGTGTTATCTTCCTTAAAACACCAGTAACCTGCTCCAATAAACTGTCTTGGGGTCTATTTCATATAGAGCACTGGTAGCAGTGGTTAAACTGCTATACTGCAACCTGAAGATCATCCGGCATATTTTAGAGATAATCACTTTAGGCAAGAAACCCCCTATCTCCATGATGGTGAACCCTGGCACTCCAGATGTTCTTGGACTTCAATTCCCAGAAGCCCAAGCCTACTGTGAATCCACACGAATGGGTTTACTGTGATTCATCTGGCCCACGCTGCCCTCGTTGCTCCCAGAACAGGCGCGTTTTACTTCCGCTTCCCAGAGCAACGAGGGCAGCACGGGCTGGATGAATTGCAGTAAACCCATTCGTGTGGATTCACAGAGGGCTTGGGCTTCTGGGAATTGAAGTCCAAGAACATCTGGAGTGCCAAGGTTCACCATCATGTCCTTATTTCATCCTCCTACCATGCATGATCTAATGTGCCTCAGTTTGAATATTCTAGTTCCTTTTTTGACTGCCATGAGACGAACATTGGAGCACTTCTTCCTAAATCTTTTTGCCTGCCCCACCTGATCTTCATTCCAACAGAGGCCCATAAGTCTTTGACCATTTTTGCAGAAGCTCCTTCTTGGTGAAATCTTCTCCCTTTCGAGATACACTCAGTCCGTTTCCTATTGATTTTTAAGAGGTCATTAAAATTTACTTTTTAGAGGAGCTTGAAGATCATCCTTTTTAGGACAGAGTTTTAGTAACTAATTGGGCGGTGCCATTATTTTATTTGTATTTTCATGTATTTTAAGTGTTTGAAACTGATTTTATTAATTGTTTCAGTTATTATCTTGTTTGTTCATGTAATAATTTATTGTAGTTTTAGGTGTTTTATTTAAATAACTTGTTCCTGCAGTAGGAGCCAAGTGGCATAAAAATAAATCCAGCCAACTTTCCCAAGCTCTAGGTGAAGGTAAAAGTTGTCCTTGCTCGAAAGCCAGTCATATCTGACTCTAGGGTTCAGTTCTCATCTCTGTTTTTAGCCAAAGAGCCAGTGCTGTCTGCATCTGCAGTTGTTTCCATGGACATGTGGCAGGCGTGACTAGACACCAGAGTGCATGGAACACTGTTTACCTTCCCAGTGAAGTGGTTCCTATTTATCTACTTGAAATTTCTTGCTTTCAAATTGCTATGTTGGCAGGAGCTGGGACAGAGACAGGCGTTCACTCCTTTGTTTAGTACTCGAGTCTCAAACTGCTGACCTGCCAACCTTCTAATCGTCAAGTTCAGTGTCTTAACCACTAAGCCACTGCAATCCCTAAGCTCTAGTCTGGCCCAATTCAGGTAATATGAAGCACAGTGAGTGTTGCAATGCAGAGTTCCTGAAAGAGACACATTTTGGATCGTCACCTCAGTCAATATTTGGTTCTGCACATTCTGGTAGTTTTTGCTTGTTTGGTCTTCCATATTTTCTTGGTATTTTAATATGCTTGAAAACGCCGCTATGTAGCGGCTTGAAAAGGCTGCTACGGCGGCGGGTGGCTGGACTCTCCGCTGCCGCCACAGACTTTGGCCTTGGGTGGGTCGAAGAGGCCTTCCAGCCATGGACGCCAGGACTACTCCACCTGCTGCCACTCCTGGGCCCCGCCCCCTCCAGGCTTGGAAGGGCCGTTATGGCAGCGGGTGGCTGGACCTTGCTTTCACGGCCCTTGGAATTTGTCTGTGGCCAGGGTGGAGAGGCTGTTATAGGATTGTGTTGTGGTATTTTATGTTGTGGTATATTATTATATGCTGTTTTGGTAGACTGAGTTTTGTATATTGTATTACTGTGCATTTTGCATATATTGTGCAATATACTGTGTATATTGCATATATTGTGTATTGTATATTGTGTATATTGTTTATTGACCATGTGAGTCGCCCTGAGTCGGGTTCCCTTATTGGGCGGCATACAAGTGCGAAAATTAAATTAAATTAAATTTATATAAAGTTGTCTTAAGTTTCCTTAGACTGGAGAGAAATTTATTTAAAATAAATAAGCCAAAACACCAGCCTTAATTCTCCTCGATATGGACAGGCACAATTATGGCATAGCCTTTTGTCTCATCTGACAGCAAATCTTTCCATCTGAAATTTCTAATTAATTCAGTCAGAAATTAACAGTAGGTCATTAAGGTAAAAGTAAGGACATTCTTGCTCAAAAGCCAGTCGTATCTGACTCTAGGGTTCAGTGCTCATCTCAGTTTCATAGCCGAAGAGCCAGCGCTGTCTGCTTCTACAGACATTTCTGTGGTCATGTGGCAGGCATGACTAGACACCGGAGTGCACGGAATGCTGTTTTACCTTGCCACCAAAGTGGTCCCTATTTATCTGCTTGCAATTTCTTGCTTTCAAAATGCTAGGTTGGCAGGAGCTGGGACAAAGATGGGAGCTCATTCCGTCCTGCAGTATTCGGGAATCAAACTGCTGACCTGCCACCTTCCAGTCAGTGTCTTAGCCACTTGAGCCACTGCAGTCCCTTACAATAGGTCATTATGTGCCATCAAAGAGACCTCATATCCCATAACCTCTTTTTTCCAATTTTTACCATTATATGTATTGCTTGTAATTTTGCACCCTGAGGTCCCCTCTTTAAATATCAGAAAACATAGACTTTGTAGTAATAAAATACTATGTACTGAATGCAGTTTGCCTCACATTCTTTCCATTCTTTCTTTCTTTTTTTTTTTGGAGTGAGTCAGAGTGCAAAAGATTCTTGGACGAGCTGAAAAGAAAGAGATCTGTCTAATTTCCATGGGCACAGAGAGTACCCGCATCTGGACAAAGTTAGCAGTCAGAAATTGCATGCAGCATTTAGAAACCAGCATGTGGAGGGTTTTTCTTTTCTTTTCTTGGCCATACGAGGCCTTGGGCTGAAGTTCTGCCAAACCTAAACTACCAAAGTTCAACAAACTATTAAAAGAGGCTATTTGGCTAGAAAGGTATAGTTCTTGAGGATTTCATATGGGACAGGAGAGATGGAAGCCATTCACCTGGCAGTCACAAAGGCCGAGAATGTTTGTTGTTATGGTTGTTAAACAGAAATTTCTTCTGGGCCATGAAAATGTTTGCTGTGCCTGCCCAGTCATGTGCTCTCAAATCAAGGGAGTTCCTTCCACTGCTTTTGGAACATTGTTCACAAGGTCCAGAATCCTGTAAGCAACTTGGATTTTCTGGCACTGGTTTGAAGAGTCCCAAAGTTGAAAGGTTTTCGACTACAGCTCCCAGAGTTCCTCAGCCAGGGTGTTTAAGGAGATTTGGGGAAGATGTTAGAATAGATGCTCATTGTTGCATCTATCCGCCTGTCAAAGAATTGTAAAACAATTTTTTTGCTACATGCTAAAAGGTTTCAGCGGCCATCTAAAGAAAATAAATATATATGTTTTAAAAATTACTAACCATTCAGATTCCAGAGATGGTAGTGGGCCAGGTTACCTTAGAGACCGCATCGCCCTAAGGATGTCTGTCCGTCCAACCAGAGCGGACCGGAGGGGCTCTCTAATAGTGTCATTGGCCAGGGGGGGCTCGCCTCTCTGGCACAAAGAGGAGAGCCTTCTCTGTGTTAGCACCGGCCCTTTGGAACCTCCTGCCTGTGGAACTGCGTCTCCAGACGGAGTTGTTGCCCTTTAGAAAAGAACTAAAAACCTGGCTGACGGGCCAAGTTTGGGGTGCAGGTGGAGGGGTGGCTTCCGTTGGGTGGTTAATATTTAATTTTTAATTTAATTTAATTGTCACATTTATATACCGCTCACTTGGCCAAAGCCAACTCAGGGCGGTTCACAATAAAAATTAAAAAAAAAACCACATGTTAAAAACAGTTAAAACTACCCACCCCCTAAAAACAAGGGCTGCAGGATCCAAAGGCACCATGGGGAGGAATTCTTCTACACCAACCACCCAATGGAGGTTACCCTTCCACCTGCACCCCACACTTGACCCGCCAGCCAGGTTTTAAGTTCTTTTCTGAAAGGCAGCAATTCCGTCCAGAGACGTAGCTCTGTTGGCAGGAGGTTCCAGAGGGCTGGCGCAGACACGGAGAAGGCTCTCCTCCTTGTGCCAGAGAGGTGAGCCCCTCTGGCTGATGGCACAATTAGAGAGCCCCTCCAGTCTGCTCTGGTTGGATGGACAGACGTCCTTAGGGTGATGCGGTCATCTTAGGTAACCCGGCCCATGGTTATAGGGGAGGATGCCTGCCCCATAAGAACATAAGAACATAAGAACATAAGAACAGCCTTGCTGGAACAGGCCACAGCCCATCCAGTCCAGCATTCTGTCTCACACAGTGGCTCACCATTTCCTTCAGGGTATTCCCAAGCAGATGCCTTCATCTGCTTAGGATTCCCTGGAAATGATATTGAGAGATATCCTGCCTATCTCTCCAACCCAGAGGTTGTCCTTAAGTATCCATAATTATAGCCATTGATACTCTTCTCCTCCATGAACTTATCTAATCCTTTCTTAAAGCTGTCAAGACTGACAGC
Organism: Bradypodion pumilum; assembly: GCA_035047305.1. Taxonomy (NCBI): domain Eukaryota; kingdom Metazoa; phylum Chordata; class Lepidosauria; order Squamata; family Chamaeleonidae; genus Bradypodion; species Bradypodion pumilum. The sequence continues at coordinate 263,693,855 of JAWDJD010000003.1, forward strand.
TGTCACCACTTCTTCTGGCAGGGAGTTCCATAGACCAGTAATCCTCTGGGTGAAAAAGTACTTTCTCTTATTTGTTTGAGAACTAGTACCCAAAAGTTTCATGGAGTGTCCCCTAGTTCTAGTATTATGCGATAGGGAAAACAGTTTTTCCTTATCTACTTTGTCCACACCGTGCATGATTTTATAAACTTCAATCAGGTCACCTCTTAGACGTCGTCGTTCAAGAGTGAAGAGGCCCAACCGTTGCAGCCTCAGATGGTAAGGAAGGTGTTCCAGTCCCCTAATCATTTTGGTTGCCCTCCTCTGCACTTTTTCCAGCTCCATAATATCCTTCTGGAGGTATGGCGACCAGAACTGTACACAGTATTCCAGATGGGGCCTCACCATAGATTTATAAAGAGGCAAAATGACACTTGCTGACTTATTTTCTATACCCTTCCTAATGATCCCTAGCATTGAGTTTGCTTTTTTCACTGCTGAGGCACACTGGGTTGACACCTTCATTGAGTTGTCCACCAGGACACCAAGGTCCCTTTCCTGGTTTGTCGCAGAGAGTTCAGACCCCATCAGTTTATAAATGTAATTGGGGTTCTTTGCCCCAACATGCACCACTCTGCACTTACTAATGTTGAAACTCATTTGCCACTGTTTTGCCCACTCCCCCAGTGTCGAGAGATCCCTCTGGAGCTCCTCACAATCTCTCACAGTTTTCACTACCCTGTATAATTTAGTGTCGTCAGCAAATTTGGCTACCTTGCTTTTTACTCCTACCTCTAGATCATTTATGAAGAGGTTGAAAAGCAGGGGTCCCAGTACTGAACCTTGGGGAACCCCACTCTTTACTTCCCTCCACTTGGAGAAGTGTCCATTTAGTGCTACCCTCTGTTTCCTGTCCCTTAGCCAGTTGCTGATCCAGGACAAGACCTGTCCCTTTATTCCATGACTGGTAAGTTTATTCAAGAGCCTTTGGTGTGGGACCTTGTCAAAAGCCTTCTGAAAGTCCAGATAAACAATGTCAACTGGATCCCCCTTATCCACATGCTTGTTGACACTCTCAAAAAATTCCAACAGATTAGTGAGGCATGATTTGCCCTTGCAAAAGCCATGTTGGCTCTCCTTTAGCAGCGCCTTCTCTTCTATGTGCCTATTAATTCTATCTTTTAGGATGGTTTCCATCACTTTACCTGGGACACATGTCAAACTGACAGGTCGGTAATTTCCTGGATCACCCCTGGATCCTTTTTTGAAAATTGGTGTTACATTCGCTACCTTCCAGTCATCAGGCACAAAGCCTGATTTGAGGGAAAGATTATATATTTTGGCTAGGAGATCAGCAATTTCATCTTTAAGTTCCCTGAGAACTCGTGGATGGATGCCATCTGGTCCTGGTGATTTGTTAGTGTTTAGTTTAACAAGACATGCAAGGACCTCCTCCCTGGTTATTTCTATCTGGCTTAATTCTTCGGTTTCCCTCCCTACGAAGATAGGCTCTGTTTTGGGCATGTGGCCTCTGTCTTCTTCAGTGAATACTGAAGCAAAGAATTCATTGAGTCTCTCTGCAATCTCTGTTTCCTCTTTAATAACCCCTTGCCTTCCATTGTCATCTAATGGTCCAATGGCCTTCCTAGTTGGGTTCTTACTTCTAATGTACTTAAAGAAGTCTTTGTTATTTCTCTGAGTATTTTTAGCTATACGCTCCTCAAAGTCTTGCTTTGCTTTCCTGATTGTTGCCTTGCATTTGTTCTGCCAGAATTTATGTTTCTGCCTGCTGTCCTCATTCGGACAAGCCTTCCATCTTCTAAATGAGCTTTTCTTGCTCTTGATCACTTCCCGAACAGCTCCTGTAAGCCACATCGGAGTCCTCTTGGACCTGGCAGTGCCCTTTTTCCACTGCCCCATGGTTTCTTCAGTTCCTGCACCCCTCTCTTTTTAGGGGTGGGTACTTATTGCTGGTTTTTATCTGTTATATTTGTTTTTATCTGATTTTACCCAATGTTGTGAACCGCCCGGAGTCGGCTTTGGCAGAGTGGGCGGTATAAAAATTTAACAATAAATAAATAAAAATTAATTAATAAAATGCAGTGGGACCAGAGTTTTCAGGGGCTACCACTGCTGTTCACTGTTGAGTCTCAGGAGGGGACATAAAAAATAACATTACCATTAATATTTCAAACTGAAGGAAACTGCCAGATCCAGATGGCTCCCTAATGGATTATTGGGATAATGACTGGTAGTGGGGGAGCCCTGGTGGTGCAGTGGTTAAGCTGCTGTCCTGCAACCAAAAGGTTGTGAGTTTGACCCTGACCAGGGCTCAAGGTTGACTCAGCCTTCCATCCTTCCAAGGTCAGAAAAATGAGAACCCAGCATGTTGGGGGGGGAGAATGCTAATTAACTTGGGAACCACTCAGAGGGTGCACTAAGTGCTATGAGTCAGTATATAAGTGTGATTGCTTTTCTTTTCTTATTTCTCATCTCTGCAGACATGTGTCGAAACACTGGCATATAGTTTTACTACCTGCACCAATGTGAAGCCTACATATTTATTTATTTATTCAATTTGTATAGCCTCCCCAATTGACGTGTGACTCTGGGCGGCATACATAAAATCCCCAATGTTTAAACTCTAGGAACCCTTGAAATTCCTAAAAACACTGAAAAACTACCTCCCACCCGCACCAATTAAAAATCAAGTTAAAAACTTTTAAAAGCATGAGTGATCCTGCTCTAAATCAGCGGGGGGGGGGCTTGCTCCCTCTGTACCTCCCCACACCTGCCCTGCCAGCCGGGTTTTCAGCTCTTTCCTGAAGGGCAGCAGCTCTGTCTGGAGACATAGTTCAACTGGCAGGAGATTCCATAGGGCTGGAGCGGATACCAAAAAGGCTCTACTTCTAGTGCTAGAGAGGCTTTTCGGTTGGTATTTTTCAGTTGGTATTTTTAAAGAGCCCCTCGGGTCCACTCTAGTGGGACGAGCAGATGACCTTGGGATGACGTGGTCTCTTAAGTATCCTGGCCCACTACCATGTAGGGCTTTAAAGGTAATTACCAGCATCGGGATAATGCAGTGCCCCTGACCCACAGCCACTCAGTCTTGTCAGGATTCAGTTCTAGCCCATTGTCCCCGATCCAGACCCTTACAGCCTCCAGACACCTGGATAGGACTTCAACTGCATCTCTCAGATCACCATGGGCCGAGATGTACAGCTGAGTATCATCTGCATATTGATGATACCTCACCTCGCAGGAATGGATGATCTCACCCAGAGGCTTCATGTAGATATTAAATAGGAGAGGCGAGAACACCGAGCCCTGAGGCACCACATATTGGAGAGGTCTAAGGCTGGATCTCTCACTCTCCAACCACACTGACTGGATCCGGCCCTTTAGAAATTAGGAAAACCAGGACCACACTGTGCACTGGGTCCCCATTACTTGGAGCCGTTTCAGAAGGATACTGTGGTTGATGGTATCTGTTATGTATGTTAACTGTGTTTTCTGACAGGAGCAGAATGTATCTTTTCTCATGTATCTATTCTTATGCAAATAAGTGGATCGAAAATGTGCACACTCTGGACTTGCTGTATTTTTGTTACTGTTACTGTTTATAGTGTATATAAGTCAGAGTTTTGCCCCATCCAAACTGTGTTCAAACCCCACTAAGGAGAAGTGAAGGAACGGAGAGGGTGGCTGAAGGACGGGAGGTATAAGAACAGACGAAGTATGGAGGTTGGAGTGCTCGGAGGAAAAGGGAGGCGGGGCCCCCTTGGAAGCCGCAGACGAGGCTGGGGACTAATGGCGCAGATGTAATTTTACTTCGTGGACCAAGCAATTAAGTACGGAGTAATATAAACTCTTTAAATACCTTGGATCTTCCTCCTCCCTTTGCAGAACATTTTTTTTCTTTTTCTTTTGTAATTAATTTTTCAGACCCCTCGGACTCTTTTGCCCTTTTATGTTTTTCTCTCTTTTCTTTTTTGCTTATTTGGGGTACCTGACTCTCCTTTCCCTGTTACTTTTGTTCTTTTTGGTTTTTTGGTTTCAATTTGTTTTGCCTTCCTCTATCAAGATTTTGGACATACAGTTACTGGATTATTTAATTGTTTTGTGGCCTTTCCCCCCGCTTTTTGAAACATTGTTATAGTTTTGGTTAATATATGAAAATCTTCAATCAAGTTTTGGGTTTTTGAAATTATCAAGCCATTTTTTCATTGGATAACAGTAAAGCAGCAAAGCAGCAACACAGTTCAGGAGCATCTTTTTTGGATTACAATTTTATTATTGGTTTGCTATACAGAAGCTGATCTGTTCTGTCTGGGCATAAAGTAAAGGGATTAATATAGGGGATGAAAGTGTGAACTAATTGACATTGAAAACTGATTGAGAATCTGGATTTGGTGGAAATTGAGTAACTGGACATTTGGATTATAAATTGAGTGGGATTTGAAGATTTGGTTTACAGGATTTGAGGTTGGGCATAATTTTTGCTGAAGACGTCAACGCAGATTGGATTACAAAGCTATTTAAAAATTGGTTATAAGATATCAACCCACAATTAAAGCTCCGAACACGAGTGAATTTGGAAAGGCTAAGAGCTGGAATTGGGAGATAATAAAAGTTTGATTATATTGAAATAATTGGTTGAATCTACAATGGATAAATTTGTGAAGGGAAAGGCAACAAAGGAGGAGGAGGTGGTGAAACCTAAGAGGAAGGAGAAGGAGAAAACCGAAACTGAGGACACCCCCCCCCATCATCTATATCAGTATTATCGGAATCAGTATTATTGGATCAAACACAATTAATGGTTGAGATGGGTAAATTGTTTAAGAGATTTGATAAGATGGAGGAGGCAAATGTGAAAGGTTTTCGGGAAATGAAGGAACTAAGAGGGAAAGATAAAAATGAAATTATGGTGAAACAAGATAAAATGTACACAATGTTTCAGGATTTTGCCCACAAAGTTGATTTTACTTTTCACAAGTTGGAAACAAGTGTTAATTTGATGCAAAAGGATGTGAAATTGATGCAGGCTGAAGTGAAGGGGATGCAAGAGGAAGATAAAGAAATCAAAATAAAGGTAGAAGGACAAGGGAAAAGGATAGACATGGTGGAAGAGATGATGAGGAAACGGAATATTGCGATACACAATTTACCGGAGAAAACGCCAGACCATTTGAAAGATAGAATAATTGATTGGCTGAATAATTTGAAAACCGGGAAAGATTATGTCAATGAAGACATTGCAAGTGTTTATAGATTGGGATCGAGAAGAGGGAGGAGTGTTCAAAGGAATGTCTTGGTTAAATTTGCAAATTGAGGCGATAAATTAAAGGTGATGGCTTTTTAAAAACAAGCTGGGTCTGGCGCTTTAAAAATGGACAGAAATGACGTGGAAGTATATAACGATATTGCTGTGGACGAACGTGTTTGGCATTATAAAATGAAGCCTGTGACCAAGTTGTTGATTGCACGTGGGATAAAATACAATTGGAGATTCCCACAGCAATTAAGATTTTTTTACGACAAAAAATACATACAACTGATGCTGAAACTGATGCACTGATCTTAGTACAATTGAAATGATAGACTTGTCTTCAAGAGAGGGATTGGCAATAAGAAAGGATTTGTTGGAATCAGGAGGCATAAGAAGAGAATATGGAGGTCAGGAGCAGGAGGGGGGAACAGGGGGGAGGGAGGAGGGGTCCAAAACTGATAATGTGGCAAAGGAAGGCTGAAGTATAAGGATGGAGGAATTTAAGGAGAGGTAGAGTGGTGTTAGGGAGGTTCTGGGATTGTATGTATAAAAGTGTTAAAAAAGGAACTGTATTAATGAGAGTGCGTGTGGGCATTTTGAGGCTTGCAGTTACATCTTCCACATTCCCCCCTCCTCTCTTTGGTTGGCAAAGGCGGCTTTTTCTTTATTTTTATAGAGGAAAAGGGTGGGGAGGGTAGAGTAGAATGTTTGTTGTGTTAGATTTAGTTTTAGTTATGGGAAGTGAGGTTGCACACTCATTGGAGAGATCGGAGATTACAGAAGATTGCTTTTTGGTAAATTATGAGGAGTATTAAAGTAATATCCTGGAATGTGAAAGGTACAGAATCTCAAGTTAAGAGGAAAAGAATAGAATTAGCTTTAAGAAAGGACAGGTCAGATGTAGTCTTTTTTCAGGAGACCCATCAAAAATCTCAAGATGTGAATAAGATCTTTTTGAAAGGGATGCAATATTATGAAAAATCATTTGGTACCTCAAAGGCAAGGGGTGTGGCTACTTTAATTTTGACTAGGTTGGGCTTTGAGATGACATGTAGTATCTCCGACCCTGAGGGAAGATTCTTGATAGTAAAAGGGAAGATTGATGATGAGGAAATGGCTTTTGTGAATATATACGCCCCAAATGATCATCAAGAGGACTTTTTGGAGAAAATGAATAAAATATTGGTAAAAGAAAAAACAAGAAGAATGATAGTAGCTGGGGACTTTAATCTAATTAGGTTAAATTTAGATTGTACAAATATTTTAAGAAGTGGAAAAGGGGTTAAAAACAAATTTTGGATAAATGGATGGAAGATATAGGATTGAAGGATACGTGGAGAGAGTTTAAGGGATCGGAAAGGGTTTATACTTACTTTTCGCATGTTCATAACTCATACTCTAGAATAGATTACATATTCGTAACAGAAAACATGATTGGAAAGGTAGACGAGGTAGAAGTGGGAATATTCAAAGAATCGGATCATGCGAAAGTGTTGTTAGAAGTGGGGATAGAAAATACAAGAAAAACAAGGAGGAATTGGAGATACGATCCTAAATTATATAAAGACCATAAATGTAAGGAACAAATAACTGAGAATTGGAAGGAAAGTTGGCAATGGAATGATATGGAGGAGGTGAGTTTTAATGTGGTTTGGGATACCATGAAGTCAGTATTTAGAGGGGAGAGTATAAAGTTGGCTAGTTTTAGAAATAAGCAATTCAAAGTGGAACAAGATAAAATTGAGAAGGAGATAAAACAGCTTCAAGAAAAACACACAAGGACCAAGGACAAGAAGTTTTTTGATAATATACGAAGATTGAAGACTGAATTGATAGGAAAGGACATAGAAAAAGTAAACCGAGACTTGGTATATTTAAAAAGAGAATATTTTGAATTTAGTAATAAAAATTCAAAATTGCTAGCAAGGGTTGCAAAAGAAAAGAGAGAAAAAAGAGACATTGGAACTTTGGTCAATAAGGATGGAATAAGATGCAATAAGATTGGAGATAAATGTAAAATTGTTAAAGATTTCTACCAGGCATTATATGTGAAAAAGAACATAGATATACCAAAATTGGAAAAACAATTGGAGAAACAAATAAATAATAAGATAACGCAAGAACATAGGAACAGGATGGAAGAACGAATAACAGAAAAGGAAATAAAAGAGGTCATAGCTAGCTTAAAAACAGATAAAGCACCTGGAGAGGATGGATTATCAGCCGAGTTTTACAAGGAGTTTAAAGCTATAGTGATTCCAAAATTGAATAAGTTATATAACTATATATTAGAAGGAGGGCAAATACCGACTTCATGGTATAGGACTATAATTATTCTGTTGCTGAAGTCAGGAAAAGATTTAGAAAAAATTGAATCATACAGACCAATTTCATTAATAAACCAAGATGCCAAGATCTTCACAGCGATATTAGCTAATAGGTTGAATAGTTTTATGGGCACTTATATAAATGAGGACCAGGTGAGATTTTTGAAGGGTAGACATATGTCAGATTTGACAAGAAGAGTTTTAAATTTAATTGATAAAGTAGGTCAAACAAAAGAGAAAGTTGGACTATTATCTTTGGATATCTTCAAGGCATTTGATTCTTTACAATGGGTAACAGTTAATGAGATAATTAAATGTTATGGATTTGGTGATAAATTTAAGAAGATAATTGGACAATTATACCAGCAAGGGAAGGCAGTAGTAAGGGTAAATGATGTAGTTACAGAGGAGGTAAAGTTAGAAGCAGGTACAAGGCAGGGTTGTCCTTTGTCTCCAATCTTATTCATCTTGGCAATGGAGATGTTGGCGAAGGAGGTAAGGGAAGACAAAGAGATAGAAGGGGTTCTAGGTAATAAGATAAGTTTATATGCCGATGATACTTTGATAACAGTTAAACACCCTGGAAAGGCATTGGATAGAATACAACTGCAGTTGAAAAAATTTGAGGATATAATGGGTTTGAGAATAAACTTGGATAAATCTGAAATGATACTGTGTAATATGGGTAAAGAAGAACAGAAAAGGATAAAGGAAAATGTAATTTACGAATTAAGGATGATTTGAAATATTTGGGAATTAATATCTCGAATAAATTCGACAAATTTACGAAATTGAATTACGTAAAGTTGAAAAAGGAAATTAAAGGTAGAATACAACAATTGCAAAAATTGAAACTGTCATGGTTTGGAAGAATTGCAATATGTAAAATGATGTTGTGACCAAGAATTAATTTTTTATTTGATGCTCTTCCAATCCAATTGAATGATAAAGAAATTAAGGAGTTTCAAAAATTGATCAACAATTATTGTAATGGGGGGAAAAGGCCCCGACTGGTTAAATTTTTTTGGTATTTATCCCAGAAGGAAGGGGGATTAGGAATGCCAAACTTGGTGCCATATTATCGAGCTTTAAAAATGTTGTGAAGATCCTGGCTAATGAAAAGGCAATTTGGGAAGAATTAGAAATAAAAGATTTCATTCATATTGGAAAAGTGGTCTTTTTAGAAGGTAGTATGAGTAATGTAGTTACTAAAAATAGAATGATGAAGGCAACATTGGGGGTATGGAAAAAAGTAAAAAGGGACTTGGTACGCCTGACAACCAGGGTCTGGCCCCCCTCTACCAAGGAGGGACCTAGTCACTTGGAACAGGGTTGCTGGGCGATTATCCACAGAGGCAATAATGGTGGTGAAGTATTGACGTTTCTCCACCTCTATCGTCACAAGATAGGCTCTAAAAGTGTCTCTAACAAGTATTTGGTCGGACTTACTCCGGGTCTTCACCCAGCGGTGCTCTCCACATCTCTTTGCCCATTTGAGCTCCCGCAATTCCTCCGTGAACCATGGGACTGAGCCCATGAGCGTGGAGAGGCTGTAGTGGCATGATTACATCCAAGGCCGCTGCCACCCCCTCATTCCAGAAGTCAACAAGAGCCTTGGGTGAATATCACTGATTTACACACAGGAAAAGAAACCTACAAGCTCTGCTAGCTTTAGGCCACTTCATTTTGGAAAAGATTATTTTAAAGAAAAAGGAAGACAAGGAAGATTAGCTGTGTGATCCATATTCAAATTGTAAAGAATGCAAAAAAGGATCATCTTCTGGATCATTTAGAACAGGGCAGTGAGAACAAAGGATTGCCACAAAGCCCTATTTTTGCATTTCTAACCCTGTTCTCCTCCTCTTATTAAATGTGGCAACTCTTATGGCAATACAATGGGCTCCAAATAGGGTAAACAGAGGATAATGTTGTCGCTGATGGGACATAACCCAAGGACAGATTCTGATCCTCCTTGGATGTTCTTGCAGCATGATGGCAGTGGAAAATAGATGTATTTTCCAACTAAAACAAACCAGATGGGAATCATGTACCTGGTTTTTAGAGGAAAGTTGTCCTCCAAGAACTCCTGCCAAAAAGCTTGATTCTCTTCTAAAACAAGATGAACAATCCTGATCAGGCCCATGCTGGCCCGGCAGGACACCGGGACATGTCCCAGTGCACCCCTACTTATAAGATGAAATGGCACCCTTGGATTGAAAAAAACCCCATAAAATTATTATTATTATTTTCAAAACTTGAAAACAGCAAAAAGAAAACAGAGGCAGCTCTGGGCAAATGAGGTGCCAATTGAGAAAGAGAGGAGAAGGATGCTGTCAAAGAGAAATCAGAAAAGCACGCCCCTTCGCCCATTGTCAAGGCCACCTCGGCTGTTTCCACTCCCACTTTGGCTCCTCTTGCTAGGCTCCCCTCTGCCCTATGGGAGAACATCTGAAGAACTTTGACAGCAGCACTGACTCTCCCCCTGTTATGTATGCATGTACAATGTCACTTTAAATATATGAATGTAACCAGTCCACAATCACAATGTATCTCAGCTGTTAAGGAACGCGAGCAAGCCGCCCATAGAGGGCAGCTGCGAGCGTTCAGTCTCACATGGTCCACATTGCCCAAATCACAAACAGCCGCGGGAAATTCCCCACATGATCAGGAGCTACAGAAAACAACTGCAGAAGAGAAAACAACTGCAGAAGAGAAAACAACTGCAGAAGAGAGGCGTGACCTGGGCGAGGCCACGCCGGTAGCAGCCAATGAGCTACCGTGCAACAAGATTCAAATGTATTGTGTTATGGTATATAATGAGATGTATCTGCCCCATTACCTCATGTTCCTGCTGAGCATCAATGAATAAACCTGTGTTAGTCCTTCCTGCGACTCCTTCTTTGTCTTCCGTGCAAGACACTAAATTGGCGACAAGGATGGGATAGATGGCGAATCCCAAGGTCAAGCCGTACCAGTTCGATGTCAGCGAGCCCGAACAATGGGAGCTCTACGAGTGCCAGTTTCGGCACGCCATGGAGGCTGCAGGCGTCGACGACGACGCAAAGATGCGCTCCCACTTCCTGTCTCAGGTGGGGCCGGCCACGCTGCGGATCCTGATGACCCTGGTGGTCCCCCGGAAGGTGGACGAGGTGCCCATCGACCGTATCCTGGAGAGACTGCGTGAGCATTTCCAGCCGCCCGTCTCGATTTTCCCAGCCCGGGTCGCGTTCCACAGGCGAGACCAGCGACCGGGCGAATCCATGTCCGCCTATGCGGCGGCCCTCAGGCTTGCAGCGGTGCATTGCCAGTGGGACGACCTGGACCAGGCCCTCCGTGACCGCATGCTGTGTTGCTTGAGGGACGAGGAGCTTCAGAGGAGGCTCATGACCCGCGACCATCGCCTCACGTTCAACGAGGTACTGCGGGAGGCGCAAGCAGCCAAGGAGGCCAGGAGCGGCGTCCGGCTATTCAAGTCTTGAGGGGCCACGTCCGAGAGGGCCAAGTCACCAGTGCAGGCGGCCCGGCGGACACCAGCGAAGACGGCCTGGCGGGCCCCCAAGCCACCCGCCGCCGCACCAACGTCGTCCGAGGAGTCCTCCACGACAGCGGATCCCTACTCCAGCGAGGACGATGACGTCCAGACTATCAAGAAGCGAGGTGAGAAGCGGCAGACCCGAGAACGGCAGGACCGCCGCTGCGACGGTTGTGGGGCGGCCCACGACCGCGCAAGGTGTCCGTTCCGGAAGGCCGAGTGCCACAACTGCGGCCGAAAGGGACACATCGCCCGAGTATGCAGGCGCAGACGAGCCGAGGACAAGGGCAGTTCCAGCCATTCCCAGACGCACCAACGAAAGGCGGCCGGCACCAGGAAGGTCTCAGCCGGCCACAGCGAGGACGGCGTGAACCGCGTGGGCCTGGAGCACCGGCGGTTCTTCATAGAGGTACTGTTGCAGGGGGTCCCAGTGAGGATGGAGATAGACTCGGGGTCTTCTTATTCCATCCTGTCCCAAAAAGAGTTTATGCGCATTCCCCCAGAGAAACGGCCCAAACTGCGGGCCATGAGATCCAACCTACGGGACGTGCAGGGAAATGGGATCCCAGTGTTGGAGGTGGGGAACTTCAAGGTGAAGTTCAAGAACTACTCCGAGAAACTGCCCCTAGTGGTCCTAAAAGGGGGGAGGTGCTGCCTTTCGGGAATGCAGTGGTTTGCTCCCCTGGGGATCGAACTGTCCGGCATTAACGCCATCGAGACTGACCCAATGCGGGACATGTGCGACGCACACCCGGACGTTTTCAAGAAGGGGCTCGGGAAATACAAGGGGCCCCCGGTTTCCTTTGAGCTGGACCCAGAAATCCGGCCCATCCACCTCAAGCCAAGGAGAGTGCCCTTCGCCCTCAAGGACAAGATTGAGGCGGAACTGGACAAATTGGTGGGGCAGGGGATTTTGGTTCCAGTTGACTCGGTGGAGTGGGAAACGCCGATTGTTACAGCCCTCAAGTCAAATGGGGAGGTCAGAATTTGTGCGGACTATAAATGTACGATAAATAAGGCCATTCGGCCAAATGCATACCCGGTGCCCGTGGTCAGCCATTTACTGGCCACGCTACATGGGGGGAGGTTTTTCGCCAAGTTAGATTTGGCCCAGGCGTATCAGCAGCTCTCTGTAACCCCGGCTGCTGCTGCCGCGCAAACGATCGTAACGCACAAGGGGGCGTTTAAGGTAACGCGCCTTCAGTTTGGCGTGAATTCGGCCCCCGGAATTTTCCAGTCCCTCGTGGAACGCCTTTTAAAGGGGCTTCCAGGCGTCCTCCCATACTTCGACGACGTGTTGATAACAGCGGGGAGCGAATTAGAGTTAGCCAAGAGGCTAGATGGGGTTCTCTCAGTGTTCGAGAGGGCAGGACTTCGATTGAGGAGGGACAAGTGCGTATTCTTCGCGAGGGAGGTAGAGTTTCTAGGGTTTAAGGTAACCCCGGACGGAATCAAACCCTCCGAGTCCAAGGTAGCGGCCGTGAGAGACGCCCCTCGCCCCACCGCGAAACCGGAGCTGCAGTCATTCCTAGGGCTCCTAAATTTCTATCACTCCTTCCTGCCTCGGAAGGCATCGGTCGCGGAGCCACTGCACGCGCTACTTAAGAAGGACGCGGTTTGGTGGTGGGGGGACAAGCAGGAGAGGGCATTCAAGGAGCTTAAGTCACTCCTGTCTTCGGATGCGGTCCTGACCCATTTTGATCCGAAAAAACCAGTGGTGCTAGTCTGTGATGCGTCCCCGGTGGGGGTGGGGGCGGTCCTGTGCCACGTGTTGGAGAGCGGGAGGGAAGCCCCGGTGGCGTACTACTCAAGGTCCCTCTCGAAAGCTGAGCGCAATTACGCGCAAACAGATAGGGAGGCCCTAGCAATAATCGCGGGAACCAAGAAGTTCCACGATTTCTTATACGGCCGCGAGTTTACAGTAGTGACGGATCACAAGCCGCTGCTGGGGATCTTCACTACTGGCAAACCAACCCCACAAATTCTATCCCCCAGGATGCTGCGTTGGGCCATTTTTCTCAACGCCTACCAATATGAGCTGGTCTATTGCCCAGGGAAGGAGATCTCCCATGCGGACGCCCTGTCCCGATCCCCTCTCCCTAGTTTAGGGGACCCCACGTGTGAGGTAGAGCAGGACCACCAAGTCCTGCTGATTGAGTCTCTCGACTCACCCCCAATTGTGCCGGCCGACCTCACCAAGGCCACGGCGGCCGACAAGATCCTGGCCCAAGTTAGTTCCTGGGTTAGAAAAGGGTGGCCCACCTCTCCCCCCGAGGAACATTTCAAGCCGTTTTTCAGGCGCAGAGTAGAGCTTTCTCTGGAAAGGGGCTGCTTACTCTGGGTGGTTATCCCAGAGAAGCTGAGGGCCAAGGTGCTGAGGCTACTGCACACCAGCCACCCCGGGATCGTGCGCTCCAAGGCTCTGGCCAGGAGTTTCTTTTGGTGGCCCCAGATAGACGGGGACATAGAACGCCTAGTGGGCATGTGCGAGAGCTGCCAGAGCTCTCGGCCCGAGGAGTCCCGGTTACCCCATAGGGAATGGGATACGGCCCGCGGGCCATGGTCCCGGATCCATGTCGACTTCGCTGGCCCTTTCTGCGGGTCCATGTTTCTCCTGGTAGTCGACTCCTACTCCAAGTGGTTGGAGGTAATCACCATGAACAGCACGTCCTCTGCCGCAACCATTAAACAGTTACGAAAGCTGTTTGCCTGCTTCGGCCTGCCAGACGTCCTTGTGAGTGATAACGCGAGTACCTTCACGTCGGCAGAGTTCAAGATGTTTATGGAGAGGAATGCCATCAGGCACATAACCGCTGCCCCATTTCACCCCGCCACAAACGGTCAGGTAGAGGGCCAAGTGCGCACTATGAAAGACGCACTGCGGCCATGGGTCCCGGTGAGTTGAACCTGCATCTGTGCCAGTTCCTCATCTGCTACAGGACAACCCCTTTAGCGTCAGGTTTCTCCCCAGCCGAACTCCTCATGAGGAGGCGTCCGGTAACACTGTTTGACCGGATGGATCCGTCCAGGGTGGAGGATGAAGGGAGAAACATAAGCATAGGGGGAGAGAGCTCCAAAAGTTTTGCAGTAGGGGACCCGGTTCACTGCAGAAACTACGCGGCCTCGGGGCCAGCGTGGGTGCCAGGGACAATTGTTGAGCAAACGGAGCCGGTATCCTACAGGGTCGAGACTAGTTCAGGTCTACTCTGGAGAAGGTACGCCGACCAACTCCGAAGGCGAGTCACCAGCGAGGGGGAATCAGCGTTAGGGTCCTCCCCCACCCGCATTACCCAAGGGGGAGACACAGAGGAGGATACTTTCAAAGAGAGGGATCAGTTTGATGATGATTATGAGTTGCAGTACCAGGGGGAAGTAGCGGAGTGGTCCCCCACCCGTCCTAGCGAGAAGAGGGGTTTCAGTTCAGCCCCTGGTACTTCCAGTTCCCCTAGCCCTTTTGTTTTGGAGTATGCAATAGCTCCTGCCCCCTGGAGACCAACACCCCCAAGACAGGCAACAGGGGCGAGTCCGCCCACCACAGTCTCTAGAACGCCCGGACAGGCAGCGGGGGGTGGCGAGGCCACGAGGGCCTCTTTGTCGGTCCCGAGATTCGTACTGGGGGGGGGTCCCCAAACTCCTCAAGCGGCAGGCAGGGATTCACTTCCCAACTATTCATTCCATTCCCGTCCCCCAATGCAAGGGTACCACAGACGCCACACCGAGCCGCTAATGAGTCCCCCCTTTCCATTGCAGGGCAGGACTCCGCGGAACCAGGAGTCTCCGGCTCCCCTGTGTTAAGTCAGGCGGCCGCACACCCCAGGCGCACATGCGGCAAGCCACAATGGTTGAGGGACTTCGTCCCATCCTAGGGGGGAGGGATGTTATGTATGCATGTACAATGTCACTTTAAATATATGAATGTAACCAGTCCACAATCACAATGTATCTCAGCTGTTAAGGAACGCGAGCAAGCCGCCCATAGAGGGCAGCTGCGAGCGTTCAGTCTCACATGGTCCACATTGCCCAAATCACAAACAGCCGCGGGAAATTCCCCACATGATCAGGAGCTACAGAAAACAACTGCAGAAGAGAAAACAACTGCAGGAGAGAAAACAATTGCAGAAGAGAAAACAACTGCAGAAGAGAAAACAACTGCAGAAGAGAGGCGTGACCTGGGCGAGGCCACGCCGGTAGCAGCCAATGAGCTACCGTGCAACAAGATTCAAATGTATTGTGTTATGGTATATAATGAGATGTATCTGCCCCATTACCTCATGTTCCTGCTGAGCATCAATGAATAAACCTGTGTTAGTCCTTCCTGCGACTCCTTCTTTGTCTTCCGTGCAAGACCCTAAACCCCCCCTTCCCGGGACTCTCTCACTCCCTTGAAATCGGGCTGAGGTGGAGTTTTAAAATGGGTGTGCTGATAGTAGTGCCCAATCTGGGTCTGTTCTTGTGGGTTCAGATCAAACTTTAGACTTCCAAAATGAAGCCACTCTTGGCTTTGTCATTGGTGAAACTTAAATCCTCCTTAGCGAATGTTTCTGGTAGTCACCTGCAGACCAGCGAATAAGCCAGATTCTCCATCTCTCCCCAGTCCCACCATATGTTGTTGTTTCCTAGCAGCCCCCACTTGAGCAGTTTGATCTTGCACCTATTCTAGGTGAAAGTGTGTGTGAATCTGTTGTGGGGCACTAAGGAGACCGGTTGATTTCTGACCCCCAAATTATATACACATCTGCAAGATGGGGAGCGAAAATGAATGGTATGGAGTGAAGATTAGATTGGTTGGCACTTTTCAGAGCAGCTTGGAAAATTGCTGTGATTGCCGAGATGTGTGTAAAAGGGTCTGGGGAAGATAAAAGCAAAAGGAAAGAAAAAGAAAGAAAGTTTGCAGATCTACTCAGTCTAATAATTTCGTGTCGGAAATTATTTTGGGTTGAAAGGATTTTCAAGAAACTCCACTCAGGGAAGGCTCCTTTCATGTTCCCATGAGCTGGGACAGAGATGAGTGCTTAATCCGTCATGCAGTACTCGGGTCTTAAACTGCCGTCTTGCTGGCCTTCCAGTTAACAAGGCACACGGTAGGGAGGGAAGGATTCCCCCAGGGTGATAAAAGACCATCTTCCTGGAGACTAGGATCCTGCCTCACTTACTCCCTTTTGTTTCCTGTAGGCTGCAGTGGTGGTGGTGGTGGTGGTGGAATACTGTTTTCCCTCCGCCACCTCTAGCCACCTTGCCCACCCACCCCCAAGTTGGAAGCTTGGCCTGGCCCACTGAGGGATAGTTGGTGGGGGGCAAACTCCACTAGGACCTCCCTTGCCTGGCTGAAACATGGCCACTGGGGGCTACCGGGGGCTACCACTGCCAATGCTGGCAACTTCCTGGAGGAGTGGAAAGCCAAGCAGAAGAAGTTAGGTGCCCTCATCACTCCCTGTCCCATGCCCTCTCAAGGTACAGTAGAACCTCAGATAAAGTCCAAACTCCATTCCACAAGTTTGGACTTTATCCGAGTTTGGACTTTATTCAATTTCCTTCAGGGAATACCCTGAAGGAAATGGTGAGCCACTGTGTGAGACAGAATGCTGGACTGGATGGGCTGTGGCCTGTTCCAGCAAGGCTGTTCTTATGTTCTTATGTTCTTATGTTCAAATCAAATGGGCGATGCATCGGATAATGTCCAAAAATGGATTTTATCCGAGGTTCCTACTAAATACCTTGGATAACGTCCATTTTTAAGTGGTTTTTGACTTTGTGCGATGCATCATGTGTGCATGAAAACTGCAACTTAATCCAAATCAGACTTTATCTGAGGTACCACTGTACCCAGCACAGACCTGATTCTGATGGACCTTGTCTTATTTGTACTATTTCCTCAGTATATATATAGTTTGAGGATGGGCAAACTGCTAACTCAGGGTGGGCAACACCCACCCTGGCCGCTCTCTGGCTACAGCCCTGCGTGTGAGGGGAGGTTGCAACTCTGAGCTCAGTTTCCCATCCAGTAATATACTTGAAACTTTGAAATGGCCGTTTAGGTTCACAGTGTACCTTGTCTTCTCTGGTCAGCAGATCAACTCTTCCTGAGTCCAATTTAACTGTTCTCTTTGGAAACAGTGGCTCAAGTGGTTAAGAGATTGAACTTGAAGGCTGGAAGGTGGGAGTTCAATATCCAACTACTACACAACAGCATGCACTCCCAACTCTGTCCCAGCTCCTGCCAACTTAGCAGTTCGAAAAGCAAGAAATTGCAAGTAGATAAATAGGTACCACTTCAGTGGGAAGGTGAACACTGTTCCGTGCACTCCGGTGTTTAGCCATGTCTGCCACTTGTCCATGGATACATCTGCAAAATGTTGACAGCACTAGCTCTGGCGATATGAGCACTGAACCCTAGAGTCAGATACAACTGGCTTTCAAGCAAGGGTGGCCTTTACCTTCACCTTGGAAAACACGTAACAATCCTCTGTTAAGTGAGGAGCTAAGATGGCAGTGGTGATCTTTGGAACTGGCCCAACTGATTCATAAAGCATGCCGGATTGGAAATGTAGAAAGAAAGATTAAAAAGGAAGAGATGCATCTTCATCTTGCCCTTACAGAGCAGAAACATTTTTTTCAGGAATTCAACACTTTTTCTTTTATCTCCATTTTCCACCCAGGGACTGCATAGTTATATGGAGATGTAACTATTTTTTTAAAATGAATTGGCGCCTATTTTGCACCAGCGGAAGTAAACTTAGGAAAACATTTGTATACAATGTGTCCTCTAGTGAAAACATAGTCTGACTTCACAGTAAACTCTCAAAGTGAAAGTCTAAATGCCCTGTTCCCATTAACTCTCTTTCATTTATGCAACCGATTGTCCTGTTTATAACAACTTATAAATAAAAATGCCTTTGATTGTATTTCACTCATCAAGCAGTATGAGAAGCAGGGGTAATCCTAAAACGATGTTGACCCAAGTGCTTGGAAATTTTCTTTCCAAATGGTTTAGTAATTTTTGAAAAAGAAGTTGGAACTCCTCTCGCCACCCCCATCATCACTCCTTCAATATAACTCACCAAGAAAGAAGAAATATTCCTTAAGCATCATTATGAGGATGCTAATGTTTTGCTTCTGCACAATCATAGAACAGAATCATGTGAGGAAAGTTATGAGTTTACAACAAAGGGCACTACAGTATTTACAACAGTAATCACTTAGTTTTATTATCGAGACATGCCATGGTTCTAAGGCTCCTACTGTAAACAATTTAGAAAGCATTATTCAACTATTTTGCCATTTTTCTTTAGTAGATTTTTTCTGGCAAAGAGAAATGTATGTATTTAGTATTAATAATTAATTTTATTTATGCCTCCTTTTACTCCCAAAAGAGTAAACATTTAAAAAGAAATGCTATTAAAACAACAATAAAATATGTGAAACATATTATTGAGTTTAATATTATCATAGAGAGTTAGAGAAGCCTTAAGAGACATCATAGGTCTTTTGCTTTGTCAGCAAAAGTTTCTAGGTGCTTCAGGCAAAATACAAATTTTAGGCCTCAAAGCTGAACTGCCTCACATAAATCTGGTTTGGGGAAAAATACAGAAATGTCTTCCCTTTTAGGGAAGGAGAAATGTGGAATGTTCTGTACTTTCTGTAGCAAGAAAACCCAAGCAAACATTGACTTTTAAGAGTGTTTTTCTGTTGTTTCTCTAAAACAGGAGTTCTCAAGCTTTTTGTGCCATGGGCAGGAGTACAGCTGAGCGGGCCAGATGCAATGACGGTGGGTGCGTTTGTGCATGCGTGGGCACGTCCACTTCCATTTCTGGGGTTACTGCCATTGGATGGGTGGAATGGCATTGGGGCCAGGTCTGGCCCGTGGGCCGTAGGTTGCAAACCCCTGCTCTAAAAAGATAACATAGTATTTAATATTAAGGTGTTGATTCCAATGTGTTATTTCCAAGCACTGTCCAGAGGGATAATAAAAATTCAGTCTAGAACAGTGTTTCCTAACACTGGGTTTTTTGGACTTCAATTCCCAAAAGCCTAAGTCAATTCCCCAAAGCACTGATCAGCCAATACACTGACTTAGGCTTCTGGGAATTGAAGTCCCCTTGTGAGGCATGGACCCTACATTGGGAACCACTGGTATAGAAGAACTACAGATGTAGCATATTTGCTTTAAAGATACTCTCACAGTATAAAAGTGTCCTCGGCCCGCCATCACCCCGCGTGACCACCCCTCTGTGCTGAAGGTGAGGAAGGGGAAAAAGGAGGAGGAAGACCTTGGCCCACCATCACCCCGTGCGACCACCCATCTGCGCTGAAGGTGAGGAAGGGGAAAAAGGAGGAGGAAGACCTCAGCCCACCATCACCCTGCGTGACCACCCCTCTGCACTGGATGTGAGGAAGGGTGAGAAGTAGGAGGAAGACCTCAGCCCACCATCACCCCACGCGACCACCCCTCTGCGCTGAAGATGAGGAAGGGAAAAAGGAGGAGGAAGACCTCGGCCCACCATCATCCCACGCGACCACCCCTCTGCACTGAAGGTGAGGAAGGGGGAAAAGGAGGAGGAAGACCTCAGCCCACCATCATCCCGCGCGACCACCCCTCTGTGCTGGAGGTGAGGAAGGGGGAGAAATGGGAGGAAGACCTCGGCCCGTCATCACCCCGCGTGACCACCCCTCTGTGCTGGAGGTGAGGAAGGGGGAAAAGTGGGGGGAAGACCTCGGCCCGCCATCACCCCGCGCAACCACCCCTCTGTGCTGAAGTTGAGGAAGGGGAAAAAGGAGGAGGAAGACCTCGGCCTGCCACCATCCCACGTGACCACTCCTCTTTGCTGAAGGTGAGGAAGGGGGAAAAGGAGGAGGAAGACCTCAGCCCACCATCACTCTGCGTGACCACCCCTCTGCACTGGATGTGAGGAAGGGTGAGAAGTGGGAGGAAGACCTCAGCCCACCATCACCCCACGCGACCACCCCTCTGCGCTGAAGATGAGGAAGGGAAAAAGGAGGAGGAAGACCTCGGCCCGCCATCACCCCACGCGACCACCCCTCTGTGCTGGAGGTGAGGAAGGGGGAGAAGTGGGAGGAAGACCTCAGCCTGCCATCTTCCTGCGCAACCACCCCTCTGCGCTGGAGGTCCATCGCCTGCGGCAACAGACCCACCATTGCCTGCCGCCACCTCCACTCGCATGCAGGGCAGCGGAGGTGAGGGAGGCAGAGGAGGGAGGTCCCGGCAGGCCACCCACCACCAGCCACAATCAAAGAAGCATGCAAGTAACTTAACTAAAACAATGTAGTCTGCAACTATAGCAATGTAGAGACTTGATATAGTGGACTTTTCTTTCATACTAAGATTTTACTTTTACTTTCACAACAAATGAACTAATTTGAACTAATATAGTAACTCACATAGCAACTGATGTAGATAGTGAACCTACAAGTAGAGACTTGATATATTGAACTTTCCTTAACTGTGCTTTTTATTTTAAACTGATAATATGCATGATAATACTTTGTTTTGAACTGTAATAACATGTATGATGTGAGGATACTGGTGTAGAAACCGGCAAAACACACCAGAAATTTTTGCCAAGAGAACCCTATGGACTAGAACAAAAGGCAAAACAAAAGAGCCAAGTTAGATGAAACAGGATGCTTAACACAGATCAAAAGAAGGGGAGAGATGGGAGAAGGGGAGGAGAAATACAGTGTTGCAAGAACAATACTGCATAGGAACATGGAATGTGAGGTCGAAGAACCAAGGAAAACTGGAAGTGGTGAAAAATGAGATGGAAAGAATAAAGATTGACATCTTGGGAATCAGCGAGCTAAAATGGACAGGGATGGGTGAATTCAACTCGGGAAACCATCACATCTACTACTGTGGTCAAGAAAACTTCACAAAAAATGGAGTAGCCATAATTATCAACAAAAGAGTGAGAAAAGAAGTAATGGGATACAATCTCAAAAATGATAGAATGATGTCAGTCAGAATACAAGGCAAACCTTTTAATATCACTGTCATCCAAATATATGCACCAACCACGGGCGCAGATGAAACCACAGTGGACCAGTTCTATGAGAACCTACAAGACCTCATAGAACAAACACCAAAAAATGATGTCCACATTATCTTAGGAGATTGGAATGCCAAAGTAGGAAATCAAAAAGTAGATGGAATAACAGGTAAGTTTGGTCTTGGAATGCAGAATGAAGCAGGGCTAAGACTGACAGAGTTCTGTCAAGATAACACACTGGTCATTGCAAACACTCTCTTCCAGCAACACAAGAGGCAACTTTACACATGGACATCACCAGATTGATTACATACTCTGCAGCCAAAGATAGAGAACCTCCATACAGTCAGTAAAAACAAGACCTGGAGCAGACTGTGGCTCAGATCACAACCTACTAATAGCAAAATTCAGACTTAGGCTAAAGAAAATAGGGAAAACAATCAGGCCAGACAGATATGACCTAGACAACATCCCTAAGGAATACATGGTGGAGGTGAGGAACAGATTTAATGGTTTGGAATTGATAGACAGAGTGCCAGAGGAATTATGGACAGATGTGCGGGACATCATGCAGGAGGCAGCAAGGAAAACCATACCAAAAGAAAAGAAGCATAAGAAAGCAAAGTGGTTGTCTGATGAGACTCTTAAAATAGCAGAGGAAAGAAGGAAAACAAAAGGCAAAGGAGAAAAGAAAAAATACAGTCACTTGAACACATAATTTCAAAGAAAAGCAAGGAAAGACAAGGAAAGCTACTTAAATGAACAGTGCAAAGAAATAGAGGAAAACAACACAAGAGGCCGGACTAGAGATCTTTTTTTAAAAAAAATGGGGAAATCAAGGGAACATTCAAAGCAAAAATGACCATGATAAGGGACAAAGATGGCAAGGAGTTACCTGATGCAGAAGAGATTAAGAAAAGATGGAAAGAATACACAGAGGAACTTTACAAAAAGGACCTCAACACCACTGATAATCACAATGATGAGAACAGTGAACTTGAGCCAGACATCCTAGAGAGTGAAGTCAGAAAGGCCCTAAAAAGCACTGCAAACTACAAAGCTAGTGGAGATGACGGTATCCCAGTTGAATTTTTCAAAGCTCTAAAAGATGACGGAATCAAATTACTGCATTCAATATGCCAGCAGATCTGGAAATCAAAACAGTGGCCACAGGATTGGAAAAAATCAGTATACGTTCCAATCCCAAAGAAGGGTAGTGCCAAAGAGTGTTCAAATTATCGAAGAATTGCACTCATCCCACACACTAGCAAGGTGATGCTCAAGATAATACAGGATAGACTTCAGCAGCACGTGGAGAGAGAATTGCCAGAGGTGCAGGCAGGGTTCAGAAGAGGCAGGGGGACTAGAGATCACATTGCCAATATACGGTGGATCATGGAGAAAACAAAGGAATATCAGAAACAAGTATACCTCTGCTTTATTGACTACACCAAGACCTTTGACTGTGTGGACCACAATAAAATGTGGCAAGTACTTAAAGAAATGGGAATACCAGAACACCTCATATGCCTCATGAGAAATCTGTACAAAAGTCAAGAAGCAACAGTTAGGACAGAACACGGAATGACAGAATGGTTTGGAATAGGAAAAGGAGTAAGACAAGGCTGCATTTCATCACCCTACCTTTTCAACCTATACACAGAGCACATAATGCGCAATGCAGGGATGGAGGAATCACAATATGGGATAAAAATTGCTGGGAGAAACATCAACAATTTGAGATATGCAGACGATACCACCCTAATGGCAGAAAGTGAGGAAGATTTAAAGAAGCTCCTGATTAGGTTGAAAGAAGAGAGTGCAAAAGCTGGCCTGAGACTTAACATCAAGAAAACCAAGATAATGGCAACAGGCCCTATCAGCACCTGGAAAGTAGATGGGGAAGAAGGAGAAGCAGTGACGGATTTTACTTTCTTGGGATCTAGGATCACTGCAGATGGCGACTGCAGCCATGAAATAAAGAGGCGACTGATTCTAGGGAGACAAGCCATGAGAAACCTGGGGAACATAGTGAAAAGTAGAGACATCACCTTGCAAACAAAAATCCATATAGTCAAAGCAATGGTATTTCCAGTGGTAATGTATGGTTGTGAGAGCTGGACCATTAGGAAAGCTGAGCGCAGAAGAATAGATGCCTTTGAAATGTGGTGTTGGAGGAGTTTTGAGAGTACCCTGGACAGCGAGGAGAACAAATAGGTCAATCTTGAAAGAAATCAGTCCTGACTGTTCCTTAGAAGGTCAAATAGTAAAGATGAAGCTGAAGTACTTTGGACACCAAATGAGAAGAGAGGATTCACTTGAGAAAGCCTTGATGCTGGGAAAGGTGGAGGGCAAAAGAAAAAGGGGATGGCCAAGGATGAGATGGCTAGATGGCATTGTGGATGCAGCGGGCACCGAGCTGAGCAGACTGAGGAGGATGGTGGAGGACAGGGGTGCCTGGAGATCAATGGTCCATAGGGTCGCAAAGGGTCGGAATCGACTGTGCGACTGAACAACATAAAAGTGTCCGGCAATGTATAGAATACAGAAAGTAATGGGGAACCAGAAAGCAGAAAATTAAAGAGGGAGTTCAGAGAGAGAAGGAAAACATGACAAAAATGAAGCAAGTAGTTCAGCTTCTTGGATGAAATCCTATTGCTTAGCACAATCAGTCACACTAGAGTAGGCCCATTGAATTAGGGAGATGTGGTGAGCCATAAATTCCATTACTTCAAATGGGCCAACTCTAGTTGCAATTTACAATAGTATAATAAGTTGTATTGAGAATAGGCTAATTTGAAGCTATAGAACTTGCACAGAAATTGACCAAAGTCCTACTGATTCAGCAGGTCTGCTCTGGTGCAACTTACTACATTAAGCAATGGGATTTCAACTATGGAAATTTGGCAATTGTCACAATGGAAGGAAGGGACATGGAGAGGGTTCAGGGCTTTGGTCACTGTTCTTGCCTGGATGGGCATAACAAAATAGTTCTTTGTTCTTAGCATCTGCACCGATCCAGAAGCAGTATATGAGTGTGACTGCCTTTTTTTGTGTGTGTTTAAAAAATCCATTGACTTCTGTATCTATGTGTTAGACATTAAATATTTGACCAGGGAGAGATACAGAATAGTGGACAAAGTTACAATGGTTAGTTGGTAACAGAATGGGCCAGTGATGGCAAACCTTAGCACTCCAAATGTTCTTGAACTTCAATTCCCAGAAGCCCTGATCAGCAGAAGTGCTGACTTGGCTTCTGGGAATTGAAGTCCAAGAACAGTTTGAGTGCCATGGTTGGCCATCCCTAGAATAGGATATCAGACTGTGAATGATTACACTTATCAGTTACTGTCTGTTATTTTATAAAGCAACAATTGTATTGTTCATAAGTGGAAAAACTGGGAATCTCTAGGATTTCACACTTAATAATACACAAAGAACATTTGACTGGTGTTTAATCTTGTAGGAAAAGCTCTGCTCCAACTTTCAGCTGACTTAACATCTTGAAGATGGATTCTGAACAGTATCTCCCCTGGTGGGCAAGACTGGGTTGCCATCCCAGAGTTGAGAAATATTACTCTTCTGGTCTACAGCTCCTGGAGTCTCACAGCCAGGCTCTGGCCATTGCATAGCATTCACTGTTCCTTAGTCTTCAACCTTGTAAGAGAGAAGAGAGAGTCCTCAAATGCATTCCGTGTTGTGAGATCCCTGTAATCTTCTTTTTGCTTTATCAGAAGGTTTTCTCAGAGAGATAGTTAAGCTTTCTAAGAAACAGACCATAAAATGTCTGGTAAGTCTTGCTCAATCCTGTATCTTTAAAATAGCCATGGTACAAATCATAACATATAAAGAAAACAGGAGATAAGAGGCAAATTGCTGAGGCTTCCAAGAAAGTCAGCTGGCAAAATTGTGAAAACATGATGGGAGAACAGTTAAAATAAGGGAGCAGAAGAGCTATGTTTCCAGAACAACCTTATCTCACCCTTTCCCAGTGGACTTAATGGTTGACATCTTGGCCCTCATTTTAGGAATGAGAGAGTTACCATGTTCTAGCAAACTCGATATGGGATTAGTATCCAGGAATGTAGTATATAGAGCATAATAATGAACAGGCAAGGAAGGACAGGAGCCAAATCGAGAAGAGGAAGTAGGTCAATGGAGAGAAAGAAATGTTGTGTATTTATGGAAGATATAAAGGACTGTAGGTAGCAACACTCAGAACATTTCTAGGGAGCTTTGAGCCCATTAGATCACTCAGCTAGAAGCATTCAGAGCCCACACCGTCTTGGAGACTAGAGAGAAGTCTGCAGTGCTCCAGTTCTCCAATGGCTCTATAATCCCTTCATAGATGCCAGCTAAAATGTCAGGGAATTGTTATGCTTTCCCCAGACTGTACCTGGACAGAAAATTTTTAGGTGAGCATCACTGTCGTGTCCGGCCCTTATAAACAATAGTCCAGACAACAATGAACAGAACAACAGCAGGAGTTTATTTAACAGTCTTTCAGGTTACACTTACAAGGCGCTCCCAACATGAGATGGCTATACGAATCCCGTGTAATCAGTCCCTCTGGATTCTGCCATAGAAGAGGCAATGTACTAAACTACACC
The DNA here is from genome assembly GCA_035047305.1 of Bradypodion pumilum. Lineage (NCBI taxonomy): Eukaryota > Metazoa > Chordata > Lepidosauria > Squamata > Chamaeleonidae > Bradypodion > Bradypodion pumilum. Next base: position 263,719,579 of record JAWDJD010000003.1, read on the forward strand.
TTGTGGTGGTAGCATATAGAGGAGATCCAGGCTTAGCTCGTTACTAGCTAACCTATGCATAAGGGAAGTATAGATCCAGTCCGACCCCACCCTTGTTTACCCATGGGGCTTATATAGTGTCTCGCCGGCGGTGACTCCTTGTTACAAAGTAATGACCCGCCGGACAAGCATAACCAACCAATCATAACAGGATATATAAGTATTAACCAATCAGGAACAGGATCCAAAAGTGTACCCAATCACAGAACTCTAATTAGCATAATGAGCGCGCCCAGAGAGGGAGATTTCACGCCAACTTTCGCTCCTAATTTGGATGGCGGGAAACTGCCATTTTCTCCTTGCAAGGCACTGCCTGAGCAACTTGCAATTCTGCCTTAATATGCAACAATCACTGAAGAAGAAAGTTTTATTGTATGAAGTGTCTTTAAATCCTGATTCCCTGTCTTCTTCTCATTCCTACTTGGTGCCAGGATTCACTGACTCAATGTGATGGTGTACCTATTAAGTACGAGAATCTAGGAAATGATTACATATCTGATGCACAGTTGTTTGGGCATATTAAAATTGATATCTGTACATTAGTACTGTGAGTAATAGCCTATACAGGATTAGGAAATCTGGCCATTGATACATTATGGCCAATATCTTATCAGTTAAAAGAGCAGACAGGCACGTGTGTAAGTATCACTTCCCCACCTCTGGGAAACTCTCAGTCATGGGCCTGCTTTCACACTAGTTGCACAACAATTGGTTGCACAACTAGTCATGCAATGGGCAATCTGTGGGAGGAGGGACACTTACACAATTGCCCTTCCACTCTGCATTTGCTAATGTTTGTTTAGAAGGTGGTGCAGGAAATCTACATGGGGCACCTTTCTCTCACTCTCACACATGGTGAGTGCGCGCGCGCGCACGCACACACACACACACACACACACACACACACACACACCACACACACACACACACACACACACACACACACACACACACACACACACACACACACACACACACACACAAATATATTGTTTTGCAGTTGTTACACAAGGGCCTGTACTGATAACAGAACAAGATTCCAGTTTCAGCCCTGAATTCTTGGGAAATGGCAAAACTTCTAACCTGGCACCTCTTTCTTGGAACTTAGTTGCTCCGTATGACTTTGTGTCACGCCATTTTTCATTACTGAGGTTTGAAACTAGATTCCTGCCCAGGGAAGGCTTGTACCGAAAAGATCTGGTAAGACAATGATCAGAGAGGCCAATGGTAAGTGTCCCAACTAATTATTTTTTCTTGTTTTCATTCTTCTCCCTTTTAAGGACTCTAAGGATAGAAAAGGGCAGTGATACAATTCCTTAACATCTAACACAGAATGACTTTAATACTAGGTTTGCATGATGACCCACATAATTCTCTTTTGGGTCCCAAATATCTTGTTTTCTACTTAGCGCCCTACCCTCTGCCCCATTGCAAGGTGAGAAAGAAACAGAATGAGAAGATTGGTGCCATGAGAACAGGTCCAGAACACAGTGGCATCCTCCCAGTGTGGTACTGTGGATGGTTCTGACTGGTTCTGGTGAACCAGTAGTAGAAATTCCATGTCATGCCCACCTGGCAGGCCACACCCACCTCTCGACCTCCCCCTCCAAGCGCCTCCGGAAATGTATCCCATTTGTCTTGCCCAGGGCCGAAGGCGTGCTTTCATCTCCGCACTTCCCTCGCGCCTTTGGCCCTGGGCAAGGCAAATGGGATTAATTTCCAGTGGTGCTGGGAGGGGGAGGCCAGCCAACACCAGCCCACCAATCTGCCTGCTCACCTCCCAGCAGCACCGCCAGCACGGATGCGTTTCCGGTGGCACTGGGAAGGGGAGCCCAGCCAACGCCTGCCCACCAACTCGCCCTGCTCACCTCCCAGCAGCGTTGCTGCTCTGGGATTCCTCCGCTGTCCTCCTCCTCATCTCCACGAAGAAAGAGAGCAAGGTAGGTTTCTTTTTTTCTTGGGGGGCGGGGGCAGGGGGTTTGAGGCTATGCCCACAGATAGCCATGCCCACAGATAGCCACACTCACCAAGTGGGTAGTATAACTTTTTTGCAGTGCATCACTGCATCCTCCCCCCTCCCTCACGTTTACAGAAAGACATTTGGCCCCAGGGCCATCTTTGTTAATTGGCCGTAATGATAGTCTGCTCTCTTCTAAGTCTCCTCGGTTGTAGAACAGAGATAGGCATTGTGGTTGGTGGCCCATGTATGACCCCTCAAAGCTATTTTTCCACCCTTGAACCCTCCCAATATTCATCACAGTCAATATACATTTTGAAGGAAAAAACTGTATACTTCTAGAGGCCAGAAGTGGGGTTTTGCTATAAGCAGGATGTGTGGGAAAGAGGACCAATCTTTCCTCAAATCAAAATTTAAGAGTATCCACTGGGTTTGGATACTCTAGCTTTGATTTGTACACATTTCCCAGTTATTATTTTTTTACCATTTCCGGACCCAGTGCAGTGTTGTTCAGCCTGATGCCCACTAAATTCCATTCTTTTTTCTTTATTTTTCCTCCTCTTTACCACTTAGAGGTAAATTTAATTTAAAATTCCTCCCTGTTTGCCAATAATTCCATTCTCATGAGATTCCAGTCCAGTTGTATGAAATATTGACTACTTGATTTATAGTTTTCCTTATACCTGTATCATTCTATCCTGTATTGTAGGACAAAAGTGCAATTTCATGAGGACAGATTCTGTTATTGCTAGGAATGTCCATGAATGTCAGATAATGTTGGTTGATTGATGTACTTTTGCCTATGAATTAAGAGAGTAACAATACTGAAATTAATATGTGCTTTTATTGAACTTTAATACAGGTGTCTGTCTAGATATTGAAAAAGTGTGAAATGTTAGCATTCAGGATTGGAATATTAAAGATTCTACATTTATAATTATGAATATTTTAATTTTTACCCCTGTACAGAACAGTATCGCCACCCACCTGACATGTGTTTTTCACTCTTTACTTCATTTTTAATACAGTAAAACCCCAACTTAGATATAAGATAAGATTTAGATTTTTATTTATATCCTGCCCTACTCAGCTTTCGCTGACTCAGGGCAGCTCACAGCAAATCAAAAGAAATACAGCAACAATAGAAATACAGTCAAAATACAGCAGCAAAATACAAAAGCAGGTAAAATACAATCAAGTCCAATAACATCTTGGTAAATAAAACATCATAGCCTCAACCGCCTTACAAGAAAGACTGGAGGCAGCGGCAAAAGTCTGGCTGCCTCTACAACCTTTTAAGTCCTGGCAGACAACCGTTTCCCTCCCGTGCCGGTGGTGAGGGCGACGGGGAGGTGCAGCGGAATCCAGAATGTGGCGGAAGTCCTTCGAGGATGTGGTCATTCCTCCTTTTATCCCCTGGCAAGGCAGGGCCTGCAGGGAAGGGACAGAGTCCGCAGGTGCAGGCACTTCTCTCCCCACACAGGTGGTGAGGGCGACGGGGAGGTGTAGCGGAGTCCAGAACATATGCCTCAAATTACATAAAATTCGACTTACATAATAATTTTGTGCTAAAACCATGTCCCAATTTACACGATTTCCTATGGGTTTGCTTTGAGTTATGTAAAAACTCATTTCCCTATGGGCTTGCTTCGAGTTACATAAAAAATAATTTTCCCTATGGGTTTGCTTCATGTTACATAAAAAACCAATTTAAGCAAAAGCCTACGGGATGGACTTTTTCGGTTTTACTGTAATTTACTGTAATAGTGCAATATCATATATGTCCATTCAAAAGTTAATTCTAGTGTTTAGTGGGCTGGATTACCCAAATAAATATGATTATGTGATCTTTCATTGATAAAGTAAAAGCTTCCAAATGGCTACATCTTAGGATTTCAATTATTTTAAAAAAATTACACTTTTATTGGAACCCAATAGAATGCACTTCATTAAAAAAATAATTCTAGGAAAGTAGAAGTAGTGACCATCAGAGGAATCCAAATAGAGGTTGTATCATGGTCTGAAGTGTTATTTGATAATAGGATGTATCACTTGGGTTGGATGATCTTAACAGCAATGGGCTCCAGGACCACCCACACCACCAGCGTCCTGGGCACAGTACCCTGGCCAGGGCTCAAAAGGCGCAGCCATGGCAGGACTTTTGCCACTGCCCGGGACTCACCTGCAGCTGGGATGGAGGGGCTGCTGCAGCAACGGGCTCCAGGACCACCCACACCACCGGTGTCCTGGGCCGGGGCTCAAAAGGCCGTGGCGGTGGAGGGCAGTAGGACTTTGTTGCCCCCCGGACTTGTTAGCAGCTGGGGCAGAGATGCCACTGCAGTGATGTGATGTAGTAGTGTTTTTTATTGATATATTGTCTGGACTGAATTGTATAATCCTATTGTATTGCCATTTGCATTGCCATTTTTATTGTATTGCCATTTTTTTGTCGCATTGTATTGATGTATTTTATTGTATTGCAATATTTGATGTGTTGTGAGCCACCTTGAATTGGCGTATGCTGAGCGGGCGGCATACAAATTGAATAAATGAAATGAAATGAATGAAATGCATACCTTATCACAATGCATTCTGCTCAACAGTCCAAAATTAAGCAATAGTTTTCCAGATCAGTACAAAAACAGCAATTAAAATCCCAGTGGGATATCTTGATTCAGTATGTTCTGCAATGTGATCAATAAACTCTGAACATCTTCCTTCATTCCAAGTCCTCCTTATCCTCCGACACAGTCATTTCCATCCATTTCTATGTTGGTAGTGCATCGTGGTTTGATTTTCCTGTTCTTCCAGCACAATGGCTCTCTCCCTTCTAGTGGACAAATGAATGATATTGTTCCTGGATATTAACATGATAAACAATACAAATCTCCATCCTATTAATCCATTACTTTTGCCCTACTACTGTTCTTCCCTTGGTTTAATAGAGCATCCTCCTTTTGCTCATGTAGGAATCTGGCATTCAGTGGCTTACTTATGCTACAGAGGATAGGAGGAAGGGTGGTTGTTGCTATGCCATTATGGTTCATCACTCAAGCAAGGAAAGCTGGTCAGCCTCCTTTCCACTCCACTGGAGATATCTACCCACCTGGGGAGGTGAACTACAGCTCTGTAACATCAGTCCCAATGTTGGGCTTTCTTCTGTTACTGCTAATAGTGTTTTGGTGTTACCCAACCATGCTATTTCATAGGTAGAATATGATGGACCACACTGTCTTGCTGCTATGATGCACTCAAACACAAACACAGACATCATAACACCTCTTTCAATTTGTGGCTGAGTGGGGAGTCCTAATCCAATGGTCCTGAATTCTAGTCCAACTCCCTAATCACTACACCACAGTGGTGTATCAGTTGAAAGTAGGTCTCTTCTGTAGTGAAACATGCCATCACTTCCTTAAGTTAACTTTGCCTTTGGAGTCCATGCATTGAGTGTGGTCATTTGGAAAGAAAACTAAATGTGAGCAACTACTCATGTGTAGAGACTCCAAGGGATTCGAACACTTGTTCATGGGAAGGCCCTATGCACAAGCTCACCTCTTGGAATTTCTCTGCAGATGAACTTGCACAATATGTGGACTTTGGGGGGCAATGCCAGTCTGGAGAAGTGATGCCTGGATGGTGCCACTATCACAGTCCTGTTGCTGCTTCCTTCAACACAGAAGTGCCCTACACCTTAGTAATACATAGATGCAGACAAAATATCAAACCAGAAAGCACAAGGAAGACTGGAATCAATTCATAGTTGATTGACAATGTTATAACAATTGCATAGCAACAAAATACAATTTAAAATTATTTGCATCAAATGTAGAACATAAATCTAGATCAAGCAACTCATACAAACTCAGTAAGCTATTTCATCAGAGGGAAAGGGTACAGTGGAGGACCAGAGCAGAAGCAAAGAATGTGAATAATAAGAGTACACATGATACTGAATGAGTTCAAAAAGGCATGTCACGAGAAGCCAACAGAAAATGCCATTAAACAGAGGCATGAAAGGAAGTTGAATGCAAATTAATTCCAGGCAGTCAAAACATTATTACATAACTCCATCTCAATACGGGCTCTCAAATCAAAATGTGGAATGTGTTGTTATCAAGTTAAAAGATATGCCAAATATAAATCTGAAGGCACAATTTTTTTAAAAAAAAATTAGGTGCTTTGAAGTGCCATTGAGCTGAATGGGAGTGTTCCCCTGTGTAAATATCATCCACTGGCAGCCTTTAGCCCTCAGTGGCCAAACAAGCTTAGAATTGTTGGGTTATCAAATAGGCAACTCTTTCTTCTTGGGCTGTGACTTTCACCAAGAAGAAGAGATGAAATAATCACACCTTTCCCACAAACCTCATAGAGAAGAATACTGGAAGTGAACAAATGGTTTTGCAGACGGTATTTTTGGGAAAAGTTCAGCTTCTTTGTCTATGCTCTATCCTTCATCAGAAGATGGACTGCACCTCACAGAAGGAAGAAAGAACTTGTTTGGCTGTAGTCTGAGAAACTTTATCAGGAGGTTCTAAATTTAATTCCAAAGTGGAGACAGTATTCCAGATAATGGGAGATACCAAGTACTTTTTTTTATCGTGTCAGAAGCACACAGGTGCTTTCTGGGTTGAAAGGATATTTGCTAAAGGAACTCCGCTCAGGGGACGCCCGAATGAGGCTCCCTTCATGTCCCCAAGATCTTTTCCAACCAAAGTGATTCCTATTTATCTACTTTCAATTTCTTGCTTTCGAACTGCTAGGTTGACAGGAACTGGGACATAGACGGGCACTCATTCCGTCATGCAATACTTGGCTCTTGAACTGCCAACTTGCCAGCTAACAAGGCAGTGATGTACTGTGGCCGGTTCTCAATGGTTCTTGCGAACCAGTAGCGGAAATTCCAGGCCACACCTATTGGGCCGACCATGCCCACCTCTTGGCCTCCCCCCCAGGGCCACCGGCAATGCTTCCCATGCGCCTCGCCCAGGGCCGAAGGTGCGCTTTCATCTCCGCACTTCCCTCGCGCCTTCGGCCCTGGGCAAGGCGAATGGGATGTGTTTCCAGCAGCGCTGGGAGTGGGAGGCCGGCGCCAGCCCACCAACCCGCCCTGCTCACCTCCCAGCATCGCCGCTGGCAGGATCGCATTTCAGGAGGTGTTAGGAGGTGGAGGCCGGCACCAGCCCACCAACCCGCCTCGCTCACCTCCCAGCAGTGCCACCGGCAATGCTTCTTATGCACCTAGCCCACGGCCGAAGGCGCACGTTCACCTCCGCACTTCCTGCGCGCCTTTGGCCCTGGGCGAGGCAAATGGGATGCATTTCTGGTGGCGCTGGGAGGGGGAGGCCGGTGCCAGCCCACCAACCCGCCCCACTCACCTCCCAGCAGCACTTCTGGTGAAAGTGTGCCTGGACATTGAGGGGCTGACCTGCCAGCAGTGTCTGGCTGCTCTGGGACTACTTCTCCTCATCTCTGCAATGCAAGAGAGCAAGGTAGGTTTCTTTTTTTCTTGGGGGGGGGGGTTGAGGCCATGCCCACAGATAGCCACACCCACTGAGTGGGTGGTATTTTTTTTTACAGTGCATCACTGTAACAAGGTGAGCTTCTTAACCACTGAGCCACTGCAGTCCCCATACCAAGTACTAAGGACAAGAGAGTGGATAATGCATAGGGAACTGGGACAGTGGAGTTGAAAAAACAATAAGGAAGCACCGAGAGGAGTGACTCTTGGTTCCATTCATTTTTGTACCACTATCCAAACAACAGGAAATTAACAAGTTGAGCTTGAACTCTTAACCCAGGAAGGCAAATATGATTTAATAGGGATTACTCTGAAGATATAAATGTTTTGCTATTTTGGTGACATGGTGGGTCTGGGAGGACATTGGATAACTGTATAACTATAGCGTTAGTGACTCACATTCCTGATCCACCCACTTCTTTGCCACTTCAGCATCTGGAGAGAAAGAGCTGCAGACCTTTTGAAGGACAAGAGTCAAGAAAGAAGGGGTGCAAGACCATCTTTTGAGGCTGGAGCTCTGTCTTTGACTTTATAAATGTAGCTGTAGGGTGCTGGGCTGATATCTGATATCTGTAGGACTGCAGCAGAATGAAGGTAAGCAGACAAATATACAGTACAGTATATATAATTCTATAAATTAGTAGATAAATATTATTTGAATTTAGAATTGCCAACGAAGGGTTTATTTCAACATTCATTAGACTCAGAAAACCATTATATCTCTGCCTCTTGAAGTTTGTTCCCTTCACTTTCCCATTTGCTTTCCTTACTATGGCCTTCATGCTTGGTTCGGTGTCCTGGAAAGATCTGTTTGAAGAAGGTGACAGACTAGGTCAGTGGTGGCGAACCTATGGCACATGTGCCAGAAGTGTCACTCAGAGCACTCTCTGTGGGCACCCGTGCAGTCACTCCAGCACAGAATTTGCCTCACCCCTCTGCCCAGCAGCCCAATGGGAGCACTTCCTCCCTCCCCCAGCACAGAGTTTGTCCCGCCACTCTGCTCAGCAACCCAATGGGAGCATTTCCTTCCTCCCTTGTTGCTGTGTTGGCACTTTGCAATAAATAAATTGGTTTTGGGTTGCAGTTTGGGCACTCGGTCTCTAAAAAGTTCGCCACCACTGGACTAGGTTAAACTTTGTTATGTTCTTATGTCCTTATTAAATTATATTTAGAACACGTTATTCCATACAATTTTTAAAGTTCTCAAAGCTGAAATGTTGCCAGTGCTGCTGTTTTTTAAACAGGTCTTTTTGTGGTTAAAAAAAAAGAGAATAACCCTGCTGTACTGCAGCCAAAATGTTGTGAATTCGATCCTGACAGGGATCAAGGTTGACTCAACCTTCCATCCTTCTGAAATCAGTAAAATGAGTATCCAGCATTATGCGAGGAAAATAATAATTATCTTGTGAACCGCCCAGAGAGTGCACTAAGTGCAATGGAGCGGTATATAAGTGTAATTGCTACTACTATTATATTGATAGGAATCAGGTCAATGTACTGTTCTGCCCGTGGTGTGGATCAAGGGTCTATACTTCCTTCTTCTCCATGTCTCATGTACTTTCGTGTGCACACATCCTGCTTGGAAAGAAATGCACCTTCTGACAATGGAGGGGGGCAGGAAACCTAGCGGCATAGGCCAGGCTTCTTACGGTACATGCAACTCTACCCTTTGAGAGCAGGGGATCTCTGCTGGAAAACCCAGGAGGTTGCCCTACCTTACTATTTTCTCTCCTCTACCACCTCACTCTTCCTAACAGCAGTGTTTGTGCATGGAACACAGACACACCTTTCATGATTTGGAACTATTTATTTCCAGCATGCCGGCATTTTGCTTCCACATGCTTCTAGTTGATTCACCATTAAGGTAAAGGTCACCCTTGCTCAAAAGCCAGTCATATCCGACTCTAGGGTTCCGTGCTCATCTCTATTTCAAAGCCGAAGAGCTAGCGCTGTCTGCATCTGCAGATATTTTCATGATCATGTGACAGGCATGACTAGACACCGGAGCACACGGAATGCTGTTTACCTTCCCACCAAAGTGGCCTCTATTTATCTACTTGCAATTTCTTGCTTTCAAACTGCTAGGTTCTGTCCTGCAGTATTCGGGTATCGAACTGCTGACCTGCCGCCTTCCAGTCAGCATCTTAGCCACTTGAGCCACTGCACCCCATCAAGCAAGAACAGCAAGTATTGTTGGAAGAAAACTCATATAGCAGTGGCAGTTGGGGCCCAGTGTGGTTGCAAAGGCCACAGCATCTCAAGGTGGACACAACTAGGAGCAAACGTGACTATTTAAACACATTTTTTAAGACGCACTAGGACTGTGGTGGCTTAGTGGTTAAGACACTGAACCTGATGACTGGGAGGTCGGCAGGTCAACAGTTTGAGACCCGAATGTTGCATGATGGAGTGAGCTCCTGTCTCTGTCCTAGCTCCTGCCAACCTAGCAGTTCGAAAGCAAGAAATTGCAAGTAGATAAATAGGTACTGCTTCGGTGGGAAGGTAGCAGCGTTCCATGTACTCCAGTGTTTAGTCATGCCTGCCACATGACCATGGAAATGTCTGCAAACACAGACAGCACTGGCTCTTCAGCTGTAAACGGAGGTGAGCACGGCCATTTGGATGGAAACTGGTCTGCTAATGTGAATATTTTCATATGATCCAGAGTAAAGTTCTTCTGCAAGCAAACTGAAGGTAACTTCAGATGCTCCTGAGCTGTTGTGCACTTTAATGCAGCTCAAACTATGTTGGTACTTCTGGAAAAAATATCAGTGGATATTTTTTTAAAAGTTAAAATCAAAGCCTAAGAAAGATCACACCATTAAACACTTTCCAGAACTTTTTCATTCAAATGTGGTAATTATTTCGCAACAAAGGCTTCTGTTAAACTCAAAAAGTCCCCTTCTGTTCTGCAGAAGTCCTCTGGATACCATTGATTTTTCTAACCTTTAAAGACCGGTTCAGCCTAGTTCTGCAGGATCTTCTCATTCTTGCTCCACCCACTCACATCTTTATTCGTGGAAACACACAAAAGCTTGGAAACTTTATGGGAAAGCATATGGACTTTGTATTTCTGCATGATGAATTTTGGAGACAGTACCACAAACACACACACACACAAATCCCCAACAGATTTCATGTTCTTGGCTCAATGACTTCAACCAAGCCTTAATAAAGCTAAACAAATAAACAACATGACATGGAATGATCCACATGCAGGGCTCTGAACTGAAATAGCTGATTAGCATTTGGCTTTTGGGAGCGATTATTGAAGTTATTGTTGAATTAATTGCATTCAGCCTTCTTGCATCATTTTAATTGCTTATCCAACCAATCACCCCATAGGACAAGATTGGTCCTAAGGCTGGCACTAGATGTAATGGGAGTCATATGGACATGGGGTGAGAATCAAAGGACCTCTTTTGTCTCCCGCCACAAATTTAATCAAACAAAATGCCTAACTTGGGTTTATTTGCATCAGCTCTCTCTGCCCCAAAATGAGGCAGGAATAGAAGCATGGAAATATATAATGTGATGGCATCATATCTTATATTTTGTTTGATTAAACATTGCAGGACTAAAGAAGTCATAGGACTGCTTTTCTGATCAGGAACTATGTGGTGGCTGTAACATCTAGTTCTCCTCCTCCTAATTCCCTCCTTTCTTTTGCCAAGCTCTGTAATAGTGCCAGTTTGACCAAAGGCATAACGAAGATGTGTGGCTACAGAATATCAAGATACAGTATAAGGAAGAAGGCGACTGCAGTGGCTCAAGTGGCTAAGACGCTGACTTGAAAACAGGAGGTCAGCAGTTCGATTCCCGAGTACTGCAGGACAGAATGAGCTCCCGTCTTTGTCCCAGCTCCTGCCCAGGGGTGTGCTGGGCACCTTGGGAGGGCAGTGGACAGGAAGTGATGGGGGTTCCTAGTGGGGAGGGGGGTTGGGTTGGGGGGAGAAATCCCATACATTCCCATTACCTCTGCCTGCCTCTGGGGGTGCCAGTCGCTGGGCTGCACAGGGATAAGTCCTTGTATCCCTGTAGGCCAGCACACTACTGCTCCTGCCAATCTAGCAGTTCAAAAGCAAGAAATTGCAAGTAGATAAATATGGACCACTTCGGTGGGAAGGCAAACAGGGTTCCTGTTATGTATGCATGTTCATTATACTGTAAAGGCAAGATTGTAACCACTCCAGATACAAACGATATCAGCTGTAAAGGAACGCGAGCAGACAGCCTATAGAGGGCAGCTGCGAGCGTTCACTCTCACATGGTTCACATTGCTCAATCACGGACAGCCGCGGGAAAACCTTCCCCGCATTCAGCAGCTGAAGAAAGACCTGCATTCAGCAGCTGAAGAAAGACCTGCATTCAGCAGCAGGAATGGAGGCGTGCCTGGGCGAGGCCACGCCGGTAGCAACCAATCAGCTACCGTGCTACAAGATTCAAATGTAGAGAGCTACTGTATATATTGAGATGTATCACCGCCATTACCTCATGCTTAACTGGAACCTCATGCAATAAACCTGTGTTAAACCAACCCTTCGGTTGTCCGGTCGTCTTCGGTCCCATACACTAAATTGGCGACGAAGATGGGATATGGCTGCCCACGGGACCAAGACATGCGCCGGCTACGAGATCAGGAAGCCGGGAGACTTGGAGCTGTTTGAGATAGACTTCAACGCTGCGCTGGTGGAGCTCGAAGTCTCCGACGAGGCCAAAAAGAGGGCCATCTTCGTCCGCATGCTCGGACAAGAAACCAAGAGGACCTTGGTGGACCTGATCGCGCCGAGGAAGGTGGGCGACCTCAAGGCCACAGAGCTCCTGGCGGCGCTGCGCGCCCATCTCCGGCCGGCAATAGCGATGTTCCCCGCTCGGAGCGCGTTCTGGAGGCGAGTCCAGGCACCCGGAGAATCGGTCGATGAGTTCGCCGCGGCCCTGCGGTTGGCCGCCGGCTCATGCAAGTGGGAACTCCCCGACGTCACCCTCCGGGACTGCCTGCTCTGCGGTCTGAGGGACACAGAGACTCAGCGCGCGCTGATGAAAAGGGAGCCGCCTCCCACGTGGCAACAAGTCCTCGACGCGGCACAGGCCGCAGAGGCCACGTCGGCCGGGGTGCACGAACTTCAGGACTGGCGCCCGAAGACCGCCAAGGCAGAGAGTTCGGTGCGCGCGGCCCAGCGGACTTCGAACTCGTCTGCAGAGAGCAGCGACGACGAGGACGTCCGGAGGGTCCAGAGAGAGGGCCGGCGCTGCGATGGCTGCGGCGCCGCCCACGCCCGCACCAAATGCCCATTCCGCAAGGCCGAGTGCCACAACTGCGGCCGGCGCGGGCACATCGCCAAGGTCTGCCGGAAACGACGCGAGGCCACCCGGAGTTCTCCAGACCGCTCGGCGAGGCAGGACCGCACCACGAGGCAGGACCGCACCACGAGGCCGAAGGACGGCACCCGGACCACGAGGACGCGGGACGGAGTAGGGCGAGTCTCCGACGACAGCGAGGACGACGCGCCGGTTTGCAGCGTTTCCACGGAGCACCCCCGTTACTTCGTTGAGGTAGTAATACAAGGGGCCCCTGTTAGAATGGAGGTGGACTCGGGTTCTTCATACTCCATTATTTCCCAGGGGGAGTTCATGAAAATCGCCCCCCGCGTGCGGCCCAAGCTCAAGGCGTTGAGGGCCACGCTGAAGGACGTGCAAGGGAACCGCATCCCAGTGTTGGGGGTTGGGAAGTTTCAGGTCCAGTTCAAAAAGTACACCGCAACGCTTCCCTTAGTCGTCCTCAAGGGGGGAAAATGCAGCCTCCTCGGGACTCAATGGTTCCAGCCCCTGGGGTTGTTCATTGGGGGGGTGCACGCCGTGGGAGCACACGCCGCCGGGACTGATCCAATACAGAGCGTGTGCGACGCGCACCCCGAGGTTTTTAAAAAGGGGCTAGGAAAATTCAAGGGCCCCCCAGTGACTTTCGACCTGGACCCTGGAGTGCGTCCAATCAGACTTAAACCGCGCAGAGTGCCTTTCGCACTAAAGGACAAAATAGAGGCGGAATTGGACAAATTAGTGGGCCAGGGGATTCTTGTTCCTGTTGATTCTGCGGAGTGGGAAACTCCAATTGTAACAGCGCTCAAGGCCAACGGGGAAGTCCGAATATGCGCTGATTACAAGTGCACCATCAATAAGGCGATCCGCCCTAATGCGTATCCGGTGCCGGTAGTCAGCCACTTGTTGGCCAGGTTACACGGGGGGAGGTGTTTCGCCAAACTCGACCTGGCCCAAGCCTACCAGCAACTCCCGGTGACCCCCGCCGCAGCTGCTGCACAAACCATAGTCACCCACAAAGGGGCGTTCCAGGTTTCGCGCCTCCAATTCGGCGTGAATTCGGCGCCCGGGATTTTCCAGTCATTGGTGGAACGCCTCCTGAAGGGGTTGGAGGGGGTGTTACCCTATTTTGATGACGTATTAATTACAGGGGGGAGCCGGGCCGAATTAGCAACAAGGTTGGGAAAGGTCCTGACAATATTCGAAAAGGCGGGGTTGAGGTTGCGGAAAGACAAATGCGTCTTCTTCGCTACAGAGGTTGAGTTCCTAGGGTTCCGTGTTACTCCCGAGGGAATTAGGCCAGCCCAATCCAAGGTAGCCGCCATCAAAAAGGCCCCTCGCCCCACCTCCAAGCCCGAGTTGCAGTCGTTCCTCGGACTGCTCAACTTCTACCACTCCTTCCTCCCGCGGAAGGCAGCCGTGGCAGAACCGCTACACAAATTGTTAAAAAAGGACGAGGCATGGAAGTGGGGCGACGACCAGGAAAAGGCTTTCAATGACCTGAAGCGACTCCTGGCATCAGATGCTGTACTGACCCACTTCAATCCCAAACGCCCGGTGGTCCTGATATGCGATGCATCCCCGGTGGGGGTGGGGGCGGTGCTTGGCCACGTGCTGGAGAACGGTAGGGAGGCCCCGATAGCTTTCTACTCTAGATCCCTGTCCCAAGCGGAGAGGAATTATGCTCAGACAGACAGGGAGGCGCTAGCAATAATTGCGGGGACCAAGAAATTTCATGATTTCGTGTACGGCCGCCCCTTCACCATAGTGACTGACCACAAGCCGTTGCTGGGCATCTTCACCGCAGACAAGCCCACACCCCAGATCCTGTCCCCGAGAATGCTCAGATGGGCCATTTTTCTCAACGCGTATCAGCACGCGTTGGTATACCGGCCCGGGAGGGAAATAAGCCATGCCGACGCTCTGTCGAGGTCCCCCATTCCCCGGGATTGCTGCCACGTGGGCGGAGTAGAGAGGGACCACCAGGTCTTAATGATAGAGGTCCTAGACTCCCCTCCAGTAGTACCGGCCGAAATCGCCAAAGCGACAGGCAAGGACAAAGCGCTGGCCACAGTTTGCTCCTGGGTGCAGAAAGGGTGGCCCGTGTCTTCCCCAGCAGCGGAATTCGACACATTTTTCAAAAAGAGATTGGAGTTGTCCCTGGAGAGGGGTTGCCTCTTGTGGGGACAGCGGGTAGTGATCCCCACGTCTCTCAGGCCGAGGGTGCTTAAACTGCTGCACGTCAGCCACCCGGGGATCGTACGCTCTAAGGCACTAGCCCGCAGTTATTTTTGGTGGCCCCAGTTAGACGCCGACATCGAACACATGGTCGGCACTTGCGAGGCGTGCCAAAGCTCTAGGCCAGAAGAGGCTCGCTCGCCACCTAGGGAATGGGACGCTGCGAGGGGACCCTGGTCCCGAGTTCACGTAGACTTTGCTGGCCCATTCAGGGGAACGCTTTTCCTCCTCGTGGTGGACGCGTTCTCTAAGTGGTTGGAGGTCATTCCAGTCTCGAGCACCTCCTCGACCACAACCATTAAACAGTTAAGGAGGGTCTTTTCCACGTTCGGTTTACCCGACACCCTCGTCAGCGATAACGCTAGCTGTTTCACGTCCGCCGAGTTCAGGGCATTCATGGAACGCAACGCCATTCGGCACGTCACCTCCGCCCCCTTTCACCCGGCCACCAATGGCCAAGTAGAGCGCCTCGTGCGCACCACGAAAGACGCGCTACTGCGCATGGGTCCCGGAGACCTCGACCTGAAATTGTGCCAATTCCTGCTGAGATACAGGGTCACCCCCTTAGCGTCAGGGTACTCCCCCGCAGAGCTGTTGATGCGCAGGAAGCTGGCCACGGGGATATCCAAGCTAGACCCCACGAGAGTAGAGGACAAAGGGCGGAACATAGGGGTGGAACCCACAAAGAGTTTCAGCATAGGCGCCCCAGTACACTGCAGGAATTACGCCAGCGCGGGGCCAGCCTGGGTGCCGGGCACCGTAGTAGATCAAACCGGCCCCGTCTCATACCGCGTAGAGACCAGTACAGGTTTCCTGTGGAGGCGACACGTGGACCAACTCAGGCGTAGGGTCCCCGGAGAGCAAGACGCGGATGAGATCAGCATTGAATCAGCGTTAGGGTACTCCCCCACCCGTTTAGCCCAAGGGGGAGGAAAAGGGGAGCATGGGTCCCCACCAAGGGGGGAGGAAAGGGAATCGATCCACGGAAATCTTTTGCGGGAGTCCCCGCCAGAGAGGAGGAGCCCCGGGTTGCGGGAGTCCCCGTCAGAAAGGAGGAGCCCCAACCACACTCATACCCCGCGGAAGCCGCGGAAGTCCCCCCGAGGCTCAGAGGCCCATAGAGGTTTAGACGTTGATTTACAGTACCAGGGGGAGTTAGCGGAGTGGTCCCCCACCCGTCCTAGCGAAAAGAGGGGTTTCAGTTCAGCCCCTGGTACCTCCAGTCCCAGTAGCCCCTGTGAGTTAGAATGCAACATAGCGCCCATGTTCCGGAGACCGACACCTCCAAGACCGGAGGCATCAGCGAGTCCGCCCACCACCACAGTCTTAAGGTCCCCCGAGCAGGGATCAGAAGGTAGCCATTCCCCAAGGGCGACCTCATCGGTTCCGCGGTTCACACTAGGAGGGTCCCCGGGGTCCGAGGGCAATAGGCAGGGATTTACCTCCCAACTGTTCATCCCATTCCCTTCCCCAAGCGCAAGGCAGGCACGGACGCCCCACAGAGCCACTAACGAATCCCCGTTTCCCGTTGCAGGACAAGCTCCCGCGGAGTCAGGGATCACAGGCTCTCCAGAATTAGGGCAGGCGCAAGCACGCCCCAAGCGAACGTGCGGCAAGCCACAATGGTTGCGGGACTTCGTCCCATCCTAGGGGGGAGGGATGTTATGTATGCATGTTCATTATACTGTAAAGGCAAGATTGTAACCACTCCAGATACAAACGATATCAGCTGTAAAGGAACGCGAGCAGACAGCCTATAGAGGGCAGCTGCGAGCGTTCACTCTCACATGGTTCACATTGCTCAATCACGGACAGCCGCGGGAAAACCTTCCCCGCATTCAGCAGCTGAAGAAAGACCTGCATTCAGCAGCTGAAGAAAGACCTGCATTCAGCAGCAGGAATGGAGGCGTGCCTGGGCGAGGCCACGCCGGTAGCAACCAATCAGCTACCGTGCTACAAGATTCAAATGTAGAGAGCTACTGTATATATTGAGATGTATCACCGCCATTACCTCATGCTTAACTGGAACCTCATGCAATAAACCTGTGTTAAACCAACCCTTCGGTTGTCCGGTCGTCTTCGGTCCCATACACTAAAGTTCCGTGCACTCCAGTGTCTAGTCATGCCTGCCACATGACCATGGAAACGTCTGTAGAAGCAGGCAGTGCTGGCTCTTCAGCTTTGAAACAGAGATGAGCACTGAATCCTAGAGTCGGATACAACTGGCTTTCGAGCAAGGGAAACCTTTACTAAGGAAGAAGTTTTGTTTCATAAACATGACAGTGCACCCAGCACCACTTGTGTTATGACCACTCTAAGCTGGTAAATACAGGCTCACAAACCAGGAGAATATAGCTGAGTGCACAATACCTTTTCCAGAGGCTTGAAGGTAGATTGACTAAGGAGCTGTTACCTCAGGCAAATATCCATCTCCCTGCCTGCTAAAGGCTGACTCCTTAGGACCAAAGTATGTAGGAAACTTTTGTACAACTCTCCTGTTCCCTCACCTCTAGTTTGAATTAGAATGTAAGGCAGGGAGGTTAGAGACTTTCCCCATGATGTTCTCCCAGTGAAATAGACCTCACAGCCATGCTATTGCAAAGGAGATGGGGGAAAGTTTGTGTCAGGCCAGTCATTGACACATTCTGTGACCTGGTGTTGGGTAAACTCAACCAAACAGACTTGTTGAGAGAGTAGAACTTGGGCTAGGCCTGCATAAAGCCATGTGCCCTTGACCCTCAAAGAAGCTATTATTTGTTGTTCTGCAGAAAGTGCATAGGCAGATGTGAGTATCTATTTCCATGACCAAATGCATAAGAGGTGGGGAAGGGGAAAAACTCACAAAAGTTAATATCCACTACTGTATCTTCATTTTCTCATTTGTTTTCTCATCTCTTGTGTCCATTGCAAAATCTGTTTGTGCAGAAACCAAGAAGAGACAAGGAAATGATAGCTTAATTCTACCACCTTGAATTTTCTGGGACTATAAGGGGTTGGGAGGGTGGGAAATCTTTTCTAAATGCAGCCAGTGCAAAATGAGATAAGAATGAATGCTTATAGCAAACCACCTCATAGAGTACATAGTCTTTATAGATATATAATCTAAGAAAAATGAATGGGCTTATTAATAATTAGAATGATTAACAGAAATAGGTTTTCAAAAGGGAGAGCATAATAGGGAAAAATTACAGTAAAAACAGCAAAGTCACTGTGATAGAATTGATTCTTAGGCCAGATATTACATACTGACAAATGTTAGGTAGAGATCCGTATCATATATCCCAGGGCCTGGCTGAGGTCCACATGTGATAAGTAAAACTTGTTCAGTTCAGAAAACCAAAACAGAAGTTTAGGTAATCTTTGTGAGTTGCAAAAGAAGTAAACTATATTACACCCATTCCTGGACCAGGACTCCTTACTTATGGTCATACAAGCTCTAGTCAGCTCCAGACTAGATTATTGCAATGCGCTCTATGTGGGGCTGCCCTTGATGACCATTTGGAGGCAGCAGCTGGTCCAAAATGCGGCTGCCCACGTGGTGATTGGCGTGGGCATTATGCCCATGCCTCACCCCTGCTGCGTGAGCTGCATTGGTTGCCAGTGTGCCTCCGGGTGCAATTCAAGGTGCTGGTGATGACCGTTAAAGCCCTACATGGTAGTAGTCCAGGATACTTAAGAGACTACATCACCCTGAGGACATCTGCCTGCCCCACTAGAGAAGACTGAAGAGGCTCCTTAAAAGTGCCATCAGCTAGAGAGGCTCATCTCTCTGGCACAAGAAGGAGGGCCTTTTTGGTATCTGCTCCGGCCCTATAGAACCTCCTGCCGACTGAATTACATCTCTGGACAGAACAGTTGCCCTTCAGAAAAGTCCTAAAAACATGGCTGGTGAAGCAGGTGTGGGGCACTGGTGATACGGG
Organism: Bradypodion pumilum; assembly: GCA_035047305.1. NCBI lineage: Eukaryota > Metazoa > Chordata > Lepidosauria > Squamata > Chamaeleonidae > Bradypodion > Bradypodion pumilum. The sequence continues at coordinate 263,738,570 of JAWDJD010000003.1, forward strand.
TAGGCCCCCCTCCCGGTTGGCTCATATAATGATGGCCACTTGTACTTTTAGGTTTTAATCTCAATTTTTAATTAGTGGGGATATTTTTAGCAACAGGTTTTAATGGTTTTAAGCTCTAATTATTTCTGTAATTTTTAATGTTTTAAGAATTTGTAATTTTCTGAGTGTTGGAATATTAACATTGTGAGCTGCCCAGAGTCACTCAGGTGAGCAGGGCAGCTATATAAGTTTGACAAACAAATAAATAAAACTAACAATGTTGTATTTTTTCCTGCTGTATAGTAACAAATATAGAACAATATTAAGGCTTGTGAATGACTGCTGTATGTTACTTTCAGCTTTGGAAAATTTTGAAACAGTTCTCACAAAATCAGACCCAGTTCTACCATTGGGAAACAGGTGTCTGTATGATGGGGAAGGCGCAGCTACACTGTGCAGGGAAGCACACATAAATCTTCATGCTGCTTGGAACTCCCAGATACCTCTGTGTAAACCTGTAGGATATAACTTGCCACAAGTATTTGCTTCTGTCTTTGGCTCAGTTTTTTAGGTTATCCATAAAGGATAAGTGGTTTCAGGTTATCCATAAAAGATAACTGGTTTTTGCTAAAGTGGGCATATGGCATAATAGTATGGATAACATTTCTTCTGTCTACTGCACTGTAACAGAATATTGCTTTAAACTAATTCCATATACAGTAAAACCTCACATAAAGAGCACCTCAGAGACTAACTCGCTTAAAGAGCAGAATTTTCTCTGAATGGTCACCTCGCTTAACAACTAAAACCAACCAAAAACTCACTTACCAACTAAATCTGGGTTCACAATCCCACCCGCCAGAAGTCACAATTGGTCACTTACAATGGTGTTTTGCTTAACTCGCTTGAAGAGCAATCCCGTGGAATGCATTATGCTCTTTAAGTGAGGTACCACTGTACTCAATGCAGGAATGCAATACAATACTGCGCTAAATGCAGTGGTAGGCTCAAAAAAATTTTTACAGCCACACTGTGGGCATGGTATGATGGCCGTGGCCAGGGGAAAGCCCTGTGTTGCACCCAAATTAGGACTACTTTATTTCAAAACTTGGATGGGTGGGGCCAGCCAGAATTTCTGCTACCGATTCTGGCAAACTGGTGCAAACCTGGTGATGCCCACCACTGACCAAATGCAGCTTCACCTCAGATAGCAAAATGTTTTGGGCTACACCTGCACGAAATAGTCTGATGGACCTCAGTTGCTGTTTATCTCCTTGTTTGTAATATTAACATTACGGGACATTTTCAGGTAATGACTTAATCATGTAGCCACCTCTTCATGCAGCCATGAAGACACATACTTAAAGAAATGAATATTTCCTGCTGCTGCATTGGTTTCCCTCCAATTCCTTAAAAAGTTTAAACAGACCTTGCTAAATGAAGCCCATGTTTACTCCCAGGTGACCAATCACAAAACAAAAGCATGCTACCTTGCAACATGAGGCTGTGGCAGGTACGCACTAGGATAATCATACCTCTATTACTTTTTAGTTGAACTTGACTTCTAACAACATGGCAATAGCATCTTTTAATTTGAGTTTCAATATATACAGACAGTGTATGCCAACTTATATATGAAATGATTTGATCATAGGGTAGAAACTAAAGTAAAACAGTGCTGATCCAGTGAGGTAACCATCAGGACTTATGTTGTGGTGAGATGAAAATCTTGGTTGGAGAGTATAATGGCTCGAGGAGAGTCAAAGTAATAGAATACAAACATCTAGCCATGCTGTGCATCATTTGAAGAGTAATTGTATCTGAGCTGGAGGAGCATGATCACATTATGGCCATATGGAGCTGGCCTTGGGAAATGGAGATCAGTTCCATATGCTTACCAAACACAAAAGCTAAAAATAATACAGAAAACCTCACTGCTGACTCATCTGAATTGAGTTTCATGAAGAGTATGAGTTATATAGAAGAGACTGCTTAGCTTGGGTAATGTACTAGTTCTGAACAGCCAGGAGGACAAGGCAGATGAACCCTTTGTCACAGGCAGGGACCTCTAATAAGGGCTCATCGTGTCTGGTATTCTGAACTTCTAACAGCAGCAGCTATGGGGCTATTGAACCTATTGGCAATGGGATTTTCTGGCATGCCTTTCAGAGCAGCCACCCGGGAGGGCTTAAATGTTGGAAAGGTAGCAAAATCTGCTAAGTTTTATTGCTATTCTTGAGGGGAAAAGGAGAGGGGTTGTCTGCAAAGTTTCAGCCTCAAGAGACTTCTGAGAAGAGGAAGTAGAGCTAAGAGATCAGCTGTAGGAAAGACTGAGTGGGGAGAGAGACAAAGAGACTGTCTTTTGTAAGTCATGGTACATGAAATAGACAGTTCTGACCTTTTGATTCAGAAGCTTTAGAAAGAAAGATAGCTGCGGGGGAGCAGAGAGGAGAAGGAGGAGGAGGAGGGAGGAGCTGTCCAAGACACCCACAGATGGCCTGATGCATAAATAGCTTTATCCAGTTATTTACTTTTAAAAACCAAATCAGTCGTAAGAGTTCAAAACCCTCTTGTTGTCTTACCTCTTTTATCCCAACGCAGGTCCTATTTCCTTTGATTCATCCTCAACCCCCTTCTGTACAGCAAATCATTGAGACAAAGACAGGGGTAGATAATCAGCATCATTGATCAGGCAATCAACATAATCAGTAGTCATATTGTTAGGCAGCTGGAATTGAGCCAAACATAGCGGTAAGCCTAGTGTTTGGGATAAACACAATCAGTTTTACTAACCGTTTATTATAGCTTGGATGATTGCATTGATTGTGACTTGGACAATCTCCTATAGAACGGGAAGTTAAGGATTCCTATGGAAATGTTTTGGGCATATTTACTAGCTTTCTTAGGCTAAATGGAAGTTTGTGCATTGTTTCTATCACTCAGAGGTTCTAAATGTGTTTTAAAAGTCATATATAAATGTGCTGTAGATGTCCTGTAAAATGCAGAACTGGTAACAGTACTGGAGGTGGGGTGTTGATGCACTTCGGTGGATATTGGAGAGAGACCATTAAGGGCATTAGTGTCACGCATAATGACATGATGCTTGATTTGTTTTTTGATCCACAGGATCAAAGTGTGGGATCAATGACTGCATGTCAAGGCCTGCTGCTTAGCAAAATGTTTATTAGTGATTTAAGGGCAATGAATGAAAGTATGGCTCCACTGTTTAGGGGGCATATTTCATTTCAGAGGAATAAATCTCATTCTTAGGGTTGACTGGAACACGATACCTCCACCCTTATATAAGTCTTATTCATTCAGTATGCCTACTTGTTTCCCTGTTTTTAAAGTTGCTTATTAAAAAACCCAACATGGTTCAACATAACCTGGATTGGCCAATGGAAAGGAATTAGTTTAAATGGTTAATACATCATTAGGAGCAAAGATCTCTTAAGAAGAAAAGGCTGTTTATTGTTACAGGAGCTTGCCTTAATTTGTATTTGGCAAATTAGGTTGCATTTGTAATTGGCCGTTGGGATACAAGATTACAGTATTTGTTTCCCTGTCTGATTTCGCTGGAAGATTCTAGTGTCAGGAGGGGTAAAGTTGTCTCAGGAAGATTCCAGTGTCGGGAGGAGTAAAGTTGTAAGAGAAGGCATTTCCCTTAAGCTGTGATTTGATCTATGGAACTCTGTAAAGAGGTACAGTATTGCAAAAGCAGGAACTGATTTTCAGATCCAAAGAAGTCCATTCAGTTTCAAACACTCCCAGAGCCGATCCCTGGGAAGCAGTTACTGGTTGCTGGGAGCCATGAGTATTCTGGATTATGCCACAGGGATCAGTTAAGGTCAGGAGTTCAGCCAGGACAGAGCTAGAAGATTTATGGTGAGTTTGGCAGCAAAACTCAATGTGAAAATCAGTCAATAATGTATGTAAGAGGGACACTTCCAGCCTATCACCTTCCAGATGCATTATATTACACATCACCCCTGGAGACAATGGGAATTGCAATCCAATACATCTGTAAATCACCTGGCTGGCAAAGTTTCATTTGCTATGCATTTTAAAAAAAAGCAAGATGGGAAGAGATAAAATACTCTTGACTTTTGCATTTTTGGTAATCCGCCAACAAAGCAGCTGCTCTCCTACAGATAAACATCATCTCCCCTCCCTTGACTGACAGTCGTGCTACAGAAAGACCTTAGGAGAGCTTGCCAGACTCTGTCAGTAACTCCTTGGTGCTTGCCTTCTCGTTTTCTTTTGGGTCGGTTTAATCTGGACTAAAGCTTGGCTTTATAATAAACACCCACCTCTTTCAGCTTGTCTGCCTTCCAGCGATACAAAATCTCCAACTTGTCAGCTATCTCATCCTGAAAGAGAATTGAAGTCATCTGCAAAGACAGCATTTTTGTCATGTTATTACCCCTTGTTTTACATATAGTACATATCTAATGCAGCTTTTCCAACTCTAGCACCTTTAAGATCATCCCAAATGGCATGCCAGTTTAGAGAATGGGACCTGTAGTCCAACACTTTTGGAAGGCATGGTTTTGGGGGAAGGCAGACTATTGGATGACAGAAATAGATAAAGAATTTTCTTTTCTTCTTTTACACTCTCTGTTTTGTATTAGTATATTCTCTTCAGTAGTTCGGAAGTGCACCTTTTTGCTCTTTAATAGCACATTAGTGAAACAAGTAGAACATGATGTTGTGTTACAATTGGCATGGATGCTTAATCACATCCATATTACCTTGCCTGTTTCTTTGAAGAATTATGGTCCCATTGCTGTAGAATTCTGACCTTTCCTGTCTGCAGACAGCCAGTGGTTCTCTCCGTCTCCCACAGGCTGATACAGCTGGAACAGGATCCAGAACTAAAGAATTGCAACTTTCTTCTCGTTTTCTAGGTCCGCATCAGCCTAAGCTTTAGCTTGTTTGTGGATCCAATACTTTAGTTTAACAGATGGTGGTGCTGGAGAAGAACCACTTTTATTTTATTCACATCAAGAAAAATATGATTTAGCACACCTGGAAACAATCACTTTAAAGCTATCAGTTTAACCTTCAGAAACCCATACTCCCCCTTTCCTCTTCTTCTACCAGACTTGTAAAACACAAATGATATATATTTTAGGCCCAGTGATGACAGCAAAGAATGCTTGGCCCATGTAATTCCTAGATATAAAGTAGTCAGGTCAGCAGCTTTCCATTACTTAAATTGTTAAGACCAAAATTTTAAAGTTGGGGTGGGTAGGTGAATTGTTGTGATATTGCAGGGGATGATGATTTATGGTGTTAAGGGAGGGTTAGCCTTTACAATATCACTGTGTAATAACTGCCATTAAAATTGCCAAAATCCTGTTGTGTAACAATGCTAGCATAGCAAGAATGATGTTTAGTGTCAGCAGTACATTCCCAAAAATGAAAGAGCACCTGCTACAATTTTGGGTTGTGTGTAACCTCACATTATGTGCAAGTCGCATACAACTTGAAATCCAAGCAGAGACTCTTTAATTAGCAGCAATCCTTCCCTACTTATGATACAATTTCTACTACATTGACATAGCTATGCAACAGAATGCAAATCCCTACTGGACCTGGGCTCCGATATGTTAGTTGAGCCTGGCCCTAGTTAAGGGCATTATTTGTATTTTTTATATTGTTACTGTTATTATTGCACCGCTTTTTGGTATTTGTGTATTTATTATTGCTGTATTATTAATATTATTGCTATATTATTGTTATTCTAATATTAATTGTCCTATTGTTGTTTTGATATTGTTGTTCTGCTGCTTCGAGTCGCCTTTGGGCTGAGGGAAGCGGGGTATAAATAAACTGATGATGATGATGATGATGATGATGATGATGATGATGATGATGATGATGATGATGCCCAAAAACCCACAAGAGCCCTTGCCCGGATGAGAGCACCATAAAACTGGGGAAATTCTGTCCAAAGTTTCTTTATAAATGACCTTTAGAATGTGTAAAATTAACTCAATAATGTTATTTGTTATATTAAGAAAATGACATTGCTTCCATCCGTGAGCCAAGATCTCACTGATTATTTATATTACTGTATGTGCAACAGCATAGATCACAGAAGAATTGCTTTTAGTTATGGAGTTGTCATTTGAATTTTTTGTTGTGTGCCAGTTTTGTGACAAAATGAAGAATATGTGGAGTGTGTTTGTGTTTAGCAAAGTGACCAGAAGGTACGCAGCAGAAGTTGAGGGCACTGATATCAACACAGGGACCTAAGCTGATTGTTTGTGCAAAAGAGTTCTTTTACTTGAGAAAAAAACAGAAGGTTCAAATATTTACATCAACATAGATAACTATAACACAAATAGGATGACTTCTCCTTGGTCCCACACAGTTCAGTTCACTGTGGCAAATTGTCTTGTAAGTTTGTGCAGCAAACACAAGTAACACAGTCCTTTACTTACAAGTCTTGTGGCTGCATAAGTCAGCATACACATGCAAGAAAATGCAAAGTATTTCAGCATATAAAGTAGTCAGCATGAAGGTGCTTGTAGAACATACCTGCCAAGTATCCCGTTTTGGCCGGGATTTCCCGTAATTCACCAATCTTTCCCCCTCTTTCCTGCTGCCATCCTGTAATTGGAATGGCCAGAAAAGAGGTTACTGTGCATGCGCGCATGCGTGAAGGTGTTTCTGCATGTGCGCAAAGGGTTTATGTGCATGCACAAATAATTTTGTGCATGTGCGCATGCGTGAAGGAGTTACTGCGTATGCATGAATGGGTAACTGTGCATGCACAAATGGGCTACTGCGCATGCGTGCACTGGCATCCGGAAATCTTCCCTTATTTTCATTGTCACAACTTGACAGGTATGTTGTAGAATATCAACTCTTACTCTTTCCTCTAGCAAGATGACCATCAGTGAGTCAGTGGTCTCTTCGTAAGGTTTGTTCTAGTATGAAACCTTTCTCCTTCAGAGTATAATGACCAACAGAAGTCTTGAGCACACTGACTGTATTGGGTGCATGTATTGGGTGTATTGATTTGTATGGCAAGCCACTATTGAGCACATAGGCTAAAGAAGTGCAAACTGAGACCTTACTTTATACAAAGTCTTGGAGTTACATAATCAATTAGCTACACCTGTGCTGTTACACTTGCAGAGCCCTTAAAGTGGTACAGCAGTTTTACAATAGGGTATAATATCCTAGACTTAGTACCTAAATAAATATTTAAATAAATATTAATTAAGCAGGCATTGTCATTTGCACTATAGTATTTATGCTAGTATAAGTACAGTAAAATCCCGACGTACAAATGCCACAAGTTACATAAAATTCAACTTACATAATGATTTTGTGCTAAAACCATGTCCCGATTTACACGATTTCCTATGGGTTTGCTTCGAGTTACATAAAGATTATTTTTCCTATGGGTTTGCTTAAAGTTACGTAAAAAATTATTTCCCTATGGGTTTGCTTAAATTTACATAAAAATTTCATTTGTTCCTATGGGTTTGCTTCGAGTTACGTAAAAGCAAAACCCTACGGAATGGACTTTTTTTCGTAAGTAGGGGTTTTACTGTCATCAATAAGATTTTAGACATTAGGTCACATTTGAAATGTTACCTTGTTAAACCTATGTAACAATCACAAGAAGAAGCAAAGACTTATAGGTCAGTGGTTTGTATATTACTTTTAACCTCCAAACTCTGAGTGGAACTATCCTTTTGGTAGCAGAGCTGAAGGTTGAGATTGATTTGTATGGCAAGCCACTATATATATAAAAACTAATCAGTATCAAAGACCATGAGTAAGTGATTGATTTTGGCCTATTTATACAGAAAAACAGAACAAGGGTAGAAGCAATGTGACCAAGATTTAAAAAAGTGTCAGGTAAGTAATTCAAAATAGCCTAATTAAATACTCAAGCTATAAATCATAAATAATATGAAATGACAACACCCATTGGATCAAAGACTGAAATCGGTTGCCTGGAGAGGAAACATAGGGCTCTTAATCATTAAAAAAACTATGATTACAAGATCCAATGATTATGTTAAAATTTAACTAAGAAGAAATCTAATGTAAATATATTATTCTACAGCTGTTAGAATTTAATTTAATATTTTTATATCCCATTTTTTCTTCCAAGTGTTCAAGGCAGGATGCATGGTTCACCCTAAGACCTTTTATTATCACAGTTTTCAAAGTGGTAGCTGTGTTAGTCTGTGCAGGCATATCAGATAAGGAATGAGACAAAATTAAAATAAAAACTGAAACAAAACAAAAAGACTAACGAAGACTAAACACTGTGGCACCTTAAAGACTACCTGCTATATTTTAATGTGAGCTTTCATGCATCAAGTTAATTTCTCCAGACACAACTCTGTTATATTAACAATGATCAGGCAGATTTGCCCAGGTGGTTCTGCGTTTTAGTGGAGTACTAGCAGGGGTGCCCTGCTTCGCACGAGCGTGGTCCGGGGGCCCCTGTCCTACCTCCCGGGGTCTGCGTTCAAGCATGCCGCCCACTTGATGCTTCCCGGAGAAGGACCCTGCCTTCTCCAGCAGGCCTGGCTGGCACGGAGCACTGCAGACGGCCCAGGCCTCCCGGAGAAAGCAAGGCGGTAGCCCCTCCCGGCCCTCTCTGGGAGGCGGCTTGCGTCCGGGCGCCCTGGCCAGCCGGTGCCTCCCAGAGAAGGGCCCTGCCTTCTCCGGCATGCCTGGGCAGTCCGGAGCACTGCGGGCGGCCCAGGCCTCCTGGAGAAAGCAAGGCAGTAGCCTCTCTCGACCTTCTCTGGGAGGCAGCCGGCCCGGCCAAAATGGCGCCAGCAGCAGCCAGCCAGCCAGTGGATCCTCCCAGCCAGGGAGGCAGGTAATAGGCATGTGCCACAATTCGCGCAGGCACAATTGCCTGCCCGGAGTTCCAGGCAGCGCCTGAAACTCCTGGCAGGCTTCTGCGCATGCCTATTACCGCCTCCTTGGCCATTTCATGCTGCAGGGGAGGCTTTGTGTCCAGTTTTGTGTATAGACAACATACAGCACCAGACCTTGATTTTAGAGATATAGATTAAACTCCCCAGTTCTAATCCAAACATTCTGTCTGGTAACCTCCATATATTGTCTTGTTGGACTTCTTGGTTGTTGAGGAACAAGCCATGATTTGTAGCAGTGGTGGGCTGGCCCATTGAGCTACTGGGACTCAGCCTGGGGAACCTCCAGGCCCCCAGTACCATGGCACACACCCCCCTTGGGTGGCAATCCAAAGAACCGAGCTGAGATACCCAGAACAATCAAGAAAACAAACAAGTGGGACTCTATGTTCCTCTGCCTTCCTTCCTTCTCCTTTGCTGCGAAAGATAAGCCTACAAAAGCAGCTCCATTTACAGTGGAGCCACTGCGGCTTAGAGGTTGCAATTTTGCCTTGTAAGCAGGAGGTTGTTGGTTTGAATCCTCAGAGGGGAGTTGAATTTAGAAGGCAAGTGGGAACGTATAATCACTCCCTGTCCAGCGACCTTTTAGCATAGCCAGCATGCCCACGATTTGTAAAAGAAGCTCAGTTGGCCTCTCCACTAGCTGCTTAAACCTCCCAGATTAATATGTATACAGTAAACATTGTGCTAAATCCAACCGTTTATTGCAACAAAAATAGATCCATTAAATCCATATGATTTGCATGAGTGTTGATTAACAAGGTTCATTTTTTCAGTGGGTCTACTCTAGCTAGACAATTGTTTGTCTAGCTAGAGTAGACCCACTGAATAAATGAACCTTGTTAATCAACACTCTTTGGCATTCTGAATAAAGCGCCGGGCTCCTGCTATGACCCCACCGGTCAGCGGGAGCCCCAACACCTGGGCTCCCCTGTGGCTCCAGAGGGCTACAAAATTGCCACCTCTCTCACCACCGCAAAAGCGCTGGGCTCCTGCCATGACCCCGCTGGACAGCAGGAGCCCCAACACCTGGGCTCCTCTGCTTTGTTGTTTCATGAATATGTTGTTAACCGCTTTGAGTTTGTTGTTGACAAAGGAAAGCGGTATATAAGTTCAAATATAATAATAATATAATAATAATTCTGGTGTTGGAAGATGTGTCCTTGGTGCATCGGACCCTAGGGGCATTAACTACGAGGATACTACATACAGTGTAAGTGTGCTAAGTATGTCAGATATTTACCAATTATGTGGATAATAAAAACAAGACATTCAGCTTTTTGCATTGTGCAGTGCTTACCACAGTAGTCTATGCTGTCATAAATTTGTTCCATATATATGTTCTTATGGACAGCTCTCTTCTTTAGACTGGGCAAGCAATAGATCTGAGATTTCTTTTTGGAAAGGAATAGTTTTAATTTTGAAACATTAATGCCCTTCTTCAAAAAAGTTGAAATGAGTGATCTTGAATATTTGCCATGCTTTGTATTTTTTTTATAATAAGGATGTAGGGCAGTTACTCTTCTGTAAAGAATGTCAATATGGAACTCAACTCTCTGAATTCCCTGAACCAACACCATAACAATTTTAGCTTTAGTTGGAAGCCCAGGCATTTATTCTGTGGTAATTACACTTTTGTAGAGATGACATCCTAATCTCAGAGGATGCATGCATGTTGAGCTTGACCTTCAGTCACACCAGAGAAGTGTTGTGTATCCTAAACAGGACCTGTTAATCAGGGTTTGTGCTTTATCCAAATTTAACGAGTCTGAAGAGAGAAGTCCACTGTTCATGGATATTCTCCATATAAGTTTGGACTCTGAATTTCTGGTGTTGGAGGATGTGTCCTTGGTGTGTCCCTTATTTGTGTATATATAATGCTAGAATAAGATTTTATCCCACAGATTTAACTGTAAGCAGGACACTATCTGGATCTAATCCTGGGTTGGTTTCTTCTTCTTCTTAGGAAATTGGCATTGCTGGGCACTCCCACCAGACATGATAAAACATTTGTAAACATTTGTGTTATTTCCCAAACACAGACTATAGCAGGAATGAATTAGATGGACATTTTTTTTGCTGGCAACTAGTAATGTCAGTTCATGTCATTGCTGAATTTTATTAAAATGTCTTGCATTGGTTTTTTATGAGACATGGTCCTAGTCCTGAGGAATTTAAACCCTCCTCATCAAGATCAAACTTGATTGTTCAGGTTATGCACCCATGCAGCTTACACAAATATGGGTGAACTCACATCCACACAGGTTTTTGAAAACTGCTGTCTTGCTTAACTACAGTCCTATAGAATGAATGTCTTGTTCTTTTGTATGCAGATGTATATGTTTATACAGTACTTTGGATATTGACAGGTTCTATTTAGTGCTAATTCCTCAGCCTCTGCTCTCTGTTAGCTTTGGGACACTTTGACTTATCACATAAGACAGTTTAACAACCACTTCTGAGTGTACATTGTCTGTGAGAAAATGCTGTGCTAACTCCAGCCGTTCCCAGTCATGCATGCATAGGGGATTCAGTTTTTCTCATGCAACCACAAATTGCCTTAAATGTGGCTCTGAGCAGCATGATTAAAGCTGGATTCCGAAGACAGTGATGGGGTCGAAGTGGCTGAAGTCATGTGGTAATTCTACAGAAATTGGGTCACCCACACATTTCTTAGAAAATAATCTCATGGATTTTCAATAGATTGTAGAAAAATTGTGATTTATTGGTTTTCTTGACAATTGGGCAATATGGATTTTCTGTTAACATGAGCTGCTGGCATGCATCTGCCATTACAGGAAAGGGGAAGATTATATTGTCACTGATTTTGGCAGAAATATAATTCAAAGACATTGAAACATTTTGGGTACACTTTTAAGACTGTATGAGTACAGTTTCAAGCCAGTATCCCTCATGAAGCTGTAACTCTTTAATAGTGGGCTTAACTCAGAGTATGCAATTCATTGCTCGTACCCTATATTATTAATTGAAGTACTAAATGTGCTCATACTTGTAACATTTGGATTAGAACCAGAAACAAAACAAGAATAAACCAAAATAAAATCCATGGCAGATAAGGTCTGGAAGAACTGCTGTGGGGAGTATCAGACCCCGAGTACCTTTTGGAGTCTTTCATTGCGCTCCTTCATCTATGCCAAACTCATATATTTGTAAATAAATGCAAATACTACACAAGCAGCCAAGGACAGTCTTCCTACAAGGAAATTTAATGTGAATGATCATTGCCTGGCATGTCCTGCAAAAATGTGGGTGAATTTGTGTAGGATCAAAATCTCTTCATTATATTGGAAAAAACTACTCTAACTTATTATGAACTCAGTAAATATTGATTAAAAAAACCCAATTGATTTGAAGAAAAACTAGACCCAAATGTTTTGCTATTTTTGTTATCCTTCCAGCTCTGAATCAAGATTGGAAATTATGGTATGAGTATTATTAACTAGGCAGGAATGGATCACATACATACACATCTACCCCTAAAATTTTCTCCCAAAGCAAAGAAGTAAGTTGCTACAATTTTAGCCATCATTCATGTGATATCATGGAGGTATAAAAAAAAAAAAACAGGAGTTGTCATGATGTCACAAACTTGAAGCCGACTAATCTGAAAGTCCACCAAGTTAGTTGGCCCGAAACATTGGATAATGGTGCTTTAAAACCCGAGTACTGCATGATAGCTTGAGCCCCAGTCTTTGTCCCAGCTCCTGCCAACCTAGCAGTTCGAAAGCAAGAAATTACAAGGAGATAAATAGGGACCACTTTGGTGGGGAAAAGATCTTGGGGACATGAAAGGAGTCCCCATTCGGGCGCCCCCTGAGCAGATCTTCTCCAGCAAAAATTCCTTTCAACCCATAATAATTACTGGTACATAATTATTATTATGGCGACAAAGAAATGTGGGGAAGGGCTGTGGAAAAGCCTGCAGAGAGCAGCCTGAGGCAAAATAAAAAGAAATTTACACATTTCTTGGTATTAAAAAAGCAACGGCACACAATGGTTTATTAGGTGTCATTAACATATAGCAATAGCAATAACACGTCTATACCGTCCTGCCAACCTAGCAGTTCGAAAGCAAGAAATTGCAAGTAGAGAAATAAGGACCACTTCGGTGGGAAGGTAAACAGCGTTTTGTGAGCTCTGGTGTCTAGTCATGCCTGCCACATGACCACAGAAACGTCTGCAGACTTGCAGAAGCAGACAGCGCTGGCTCTTTGGCTTTGAAACAGAGATGAGCACTGAACCCTAGAGTTGGATTCAACTGGATTTCAAACAAGGGAAACCTTTACCATCCCATACCGCTTAGTGCCGCTCTCTGAACAGTTCACAAGTTAATTAGCATTTTGCCTCTAACATGCTGGTTACTCATTTTACCAACATTGTGAGGATCAAAGGCTGTGTCTACTTCAACACGTCAGTATCAAACTCACAACACTTTGGCTGCAGTGCAGCAGTTTAACCACTATGCTACCAGAACTCTTCATTTAACATTAAAAGCTTAACTTTCAAAGCAATGATCTTTCCTGTGGAATATGATCTGCCTGGAAGTGTCTTCTTCCCTCCTACATGGCAGGATTCCTGTATTTATTTATTTAAATCAGCAGTGAATTTTGGTCCACAAAAGCTCACATTTAAATACAGGAATTAGTCTTTTAAGGTGCCACAACATTTTTTGTTTACTCTCTGATACATTTTCACAGAATGATGGGTCCCTATTTCTTTTTGCTCAAACTCAATATTAACTTGTTTTAGCTTTCTTGGCATTGTTTTGTCATATGCTGTCAAGTCTGAAGTGATTTATAGTTTTATAATCTAACTAGCTTTTTTGATGCAGGGTAAGTGACATTGACCAAAGTTTGAACTGCATTCCTTCTTACAGAATAAACATAAATAACAAATAATTTCAAACGTGTTAATAAAATAATATGCTAATAAAAGAAGTGTCCTGACACTGTGATATTCACGAAAGCACTGTAAAATTTACTATTTAAAACAACTGTTGCGTAAACATGACAGAAATTAAGAACAAGAAGCAATCGTAAACTTAGTCTGCTAATGTTTTGGTCCATCTAATATGGCGGCAGGCTATGCCCACTGGCTTCAAAGTAGCATACAGCAAGAAGTCTGTAGTGCCATCTCCTGATTTTTTATACCTCCATGTGTGATATAGTGTTTTTGTTATATTATCACATTATGCCAGAAATAACTGTATTTTCACAATATCATAAATTCTCCAAAACTCATAGTAAACTTAAGCACAAAATGTTGCAGTGAATATAGGCACAAAAAGTTGCAGCAATAATATGGCAACGAGGTCAAAGTAAGTCCTAATGAAATCAAAGTTCTTTCTTCAAAGATACATAGAAACTTCAGGCACAAAAGTTGCAATTTCTTCAAGGATACATGGTAGGCATGACCAGGAGGTCAGCATATATCCAAAACAAATCAAGACTGTTCCAGTAAATTCAGTCTTTCACATAAAGCTTCCTCAGGATAAAGGTTATGGATATGAAAAATAATAAAAATAATAATTATAACAATATCATAACAAAAGAGTGGAAGTAGTACATAATACATTATCATCAGTTAAAGACAAACAAGGAAGCAGAATATATAATAAATACCTATTTTATGCGTTAAAGAGCCTCTAAATGTTTGTTCTATTAGTGCTCAAAACGTTAGAAAAATAAATGAACCATATGCACTATATAAAGAAATAAGAGGACAAGGACACTAAATTGGAAACACCTGCAACAAGATCCAATCGAAACCAAGAAGCTCTTAAAGGAGACCTCAAAGCACAGGATTTAAAGATAACATGAAAGTTCAAGCTCAGAATTCAGCCCGAGAGGCTCCAAACCTTTAAACATATGTATGAAAAAAGCCTCACGTTGGCGGAGGCACCGCTCCAAATTCACTTTCTCATAATGAAGTGGTTTAATAACCTCAAGGGCTAACACACGAATTTGATCTTCAGTATGGTTATGGCTCAAGAAATGGGATACTAACGGAGTTGAAAGGGTCTGAGTTCTAATCCTGGAACAATGCTCGTTCACCCTAATTCTTAATGGACGTGTAGAAATACCAATATAAATTAAATCACAGGGGCATTTAAGAAGGTACACTATGTTCTTAGAATTACAATTGGTAAAGTCCTTAAGGGTATTCGTAAAAGATAAGTCACTGGAAGAGACAGAATGAGTTTCTATAGTGAATCTACAAATGGAGCAGCTAAGGCAGCAATAATGGCCAGCAACAAATCTTTGTGAGGAGCGAAAGGCATCAGCACTATCAGGCAAATCAGTTTTAGAAAGTATCTGTTTGAAAGAATGAGTCTTCCTAAACCCTATGAATGGCGAAGCTTGGCATCCCGGGATGTTGGAAACTAAATACCAATGTCGAAGTACGATTTTTTTAATTTTACTTGCAAGAGGAGTATATTGTAAAGACCAATATATCTTAGAATGGTCAGTGGACTTGTCCTTACGCTGGAGTAAAATTGTTCTGGGAACTGTACTGACTCTCTGCAAGGCATCCTCAATAGTTTTAATTGGGTACCCTCTCTGTAACAACTGATTACAAACCCTATCAGCTGACAATTTAAAGTCCAAAGTACTGGATGAATTATGTTTGATCCTAGTGAGAAGACTAAAAGGGATATTGGCTTTCAAGTGATGTGGATGAAAAGAGGTAAAATGTAAATAAGAATTCCGATCTGTAGGTTTAGAAAAAAGTTTCATCTGTAATTTATTCTGATTTATATAAATAGTAAGGTCCAAAAAAAGGAACAGCAACCACATCACTATGAAAAGTAAACTGTAAATTAGGGTCTTGTGAATTGAGCCATTGGGCAAAAGGAGAAACAACATCGGGGGAGTCCAAAAGAAAAAAATAAATCTTCAATATACCTATGATATAGTAAAATGTTACTAAAAATGGATTAAACTGCACATCATAAATGGTTTTCTTTTCAAAACGATTCATAAAAATATTAGCTACTGCAGGCGCGGCCGAACTACCCATGGCCACGCCTTTAATTTGAACATAAAATTGATCCATAAAATAGAAAAAAAATGTTTTCAAAAACTAAATCTAAAAGATCAAGTAAAAAATGTAAAGGAGGAGAATCAAAGTTTCTAGAGATCAAAGAGTCTTCAATAATGGAACGAACCTCTTCTAAAGGGATATTAGTGTAGAGGGATGATACATCAAAAGTAATAAGGCAACAATGATCAGGCACCTGAAATCCTTCAACTTGATTAATAAAGTCAGATGAATCACGAACAAAAGAGGGAGTATCTTGCGCAATAGGGTTAAGGAAAGAATCCAAAAACTTAGAGACTGGTTCTAAAGGGGCATTCGGGCAGCAATAATGGGACGTCCTGGAACTAAAGTGGTAGTGGGAGTAACCTTATGCACTTTAGGCAATAAATGAAAGACAGGAGTTCAAGGACAAGAATTAAGTAAAAAATCAAATGTTTTACTAGAAATATATCCCAAAGAAAGACCTTCATAAAGAACAGTGCGAATGGTAGCCATCAAACAATTAGTGGGATCATACTGAAGTTTTTAGTAAAACGTCTCATCAGAGAGCTGCCTGTGTGCCTCTGCTATATAATCACATTTGTTCAATATCACAATCCCTCCTCCTTTGTCCGCAGACTTAATTGCTCCATAAGAGCCACCTGGGGATTGTAAAGTCAAAAGCTCTGGCAAGGAGCTATTTCTGGTGGCCCAATATAGACAGGGACATCGAGCAGTTGGTGGGCGCATGTGAGAGCTGCCAATGTTCGTGCCCCGAGGAGCACAGATTACCCTCCAGGGAGTGGGACACAGCCCGCGGACTGTGGTCAAGGGTTCATGTGGACTTTGCGGGGCCTTTCCGGGGAACAATGTTCTTGTTAGTGGTTGATGCATTCTCAAAGTGGCTGGAGGTCATCCCAGTGCGCAACACGTCCTCGCAGCCACAATCAAACAGCTAAGGAGGTTGATCACTTGTTTTGGCCTGCCTGACGTGTTAATTTCGGATAACACAACCACATTCACGTCCACCAAATTCCAGGCATTCCTCGAACGGAATGCGATTAGGCACGTAACCTTCGCACCCTTTCACCCTGCCACAAATGGCCAAGTAGAGCCCCAGGTCGGCACAACAAAAGAGGTGCTGCGGAGGATGGCTCCGGGGGATCTAGAGCTACAGCTCTGCAAATTCTTCCTTTGTTATAGGGTTACTCCGCTTGTGTTAGGGCAGTCCCCCACAAAGATTCTGATGCAAAGGAGACCCACAACATTGTTTGACCATTTGGATCCATTCAGGGTGGAGGATAGAGGCACAAATGTGGCAGTAGAACAAAGGAAAGTGTTCGGGGCAGGCGATCCAGTGTACTGCAGGAATTACGCAATTTCAGGGCCAGCATGGGTGCCCGGGGACGTGGTGGAACAAACCGGGCCCATATCGTACCAAGTAAAGATGGGGTCAATCAGCTTAGGAGAAGAGTCACAGAAGCCTCGGGGGAAAGCGGGTATTTTGACGAATCAGTGTTAGGGTCAACCCCCCCCCCCGTGTAACCCAAGGGGGGAATACAGGACTCAGCATAGCAGGAGGCATAAACCACCAGGAGACCATCACCCAACCCAGAGTAGCACAACCCCACGTTGATTTTCTGTTACAGGATGGGGGGAGTTTTTGTGAGTGTTCCCCCACTCGTCCAAGTGAGCAGTGGGGTTTTGAGTTGTCCAAGAGGTCCCCCCATCTTCCCCGACATATAGATACCCCAGTCCTGTCCCTGCCGGGGTTCGATGGGACCCTTCAGTTTTCTCGGGGAGAAGATTCGGGCACCACAGCTGATTCAGGCGGCACAGCCGCGGGGTCTAGAGGCGGCAGCACCGCTGAATTAAATGGCTGGCTGCAGCGTGACCGCTGGCCCCCACAATGGTTGAGGGACTTTGTCCCATCCTAGGGGGGAGGGATGTTGTGTATACATGCAGTTCAGCTGCTCGCCAGTAGCGCAGCTGACGGAGCTCACATGGCTCCAATTCCTCCAATGGGTAACTACCGCAGGAAATCTTCCTGCCACAGGTGAAACTATGTCAGGTATGCATTACATCAGAAGGACATCACCTAGACTGTAACCAATGGTGTGCCTCCGGGCCAAATTCAAATGTACTGTGTGCTATATATAAGGAGGCAAGGCTCTGCCATTGCCTCATGTACAGATTGACCATGTTACAATAAAGTAGTGTTTAGCCTGCCTGCCGGCTCGTGTGCATTCAATCTGCCTACATCAAACCAGTTATACCAAATTGCCCAATTGCATCCCTTTTTAGACAGGCGGGCCCTCATAGCAGTAGTCATCTCACTAGTAGTCTCTCGTATTGACTACTGTAATACTCTCTACATGGGGCTTCCCCTGTCCCTACTACAGAGACTTCAACAAGTTCAGAATGCAGGAGTCATGCTGATTACAGGATTGAGAAAATTTGATCCTATCTCCCCAGCCCTGGCAGGTCTGCACTGGCTACTCATTCCTTGCCATATCAGGTACAAGATGTTAGTGCTAACTTTTAAAGCCCTATACATGTTGGGACCTTCTTACCTTGCAGAACATCTTCCCCTCAGGTCTGTAGCCCACATCACTCACTCCTCTTTGTCAGCACAGCCTCAAGTGCTGACCCTGAGACTGGCTAGGAAGTCGGGGATGAGAAGTGCCTTCTCGGTGGCGGCAACAATGATGTGGAATGCCATCACACTAGGGCTGTGCCAGGCCTCTTCACTCCAGTCCTTTAAAGAGCAACTGAAAAAAATTGCTTTTTGAGGAGGCCTTTGCAAATGTCTTGCTTATCCCTGGCTTTTAGATTGGGACCGGCACATATTCCTTCCAATTTGGCTGCGTGGTCAGGTCTCTTGACTGTGATACTTTGGCCCATTACAATGTTTGGCTATGATTGAAAGTTATTATTGTAAGTTTTATGGGGTGTAGGTTTTATGGGGTGCAATTGTTTTTAATAAGTTTTGTTTGTTGTATGAGGGATTTTATGATGTTAGCAGCCTCAAGTAGGGATGTATTGTTCCCTAGAGGGGCGGGATACAAGCATAAAATTCAACTAAATTCAACTCAATCCAGATATGTGTTGTGGATAGAGTAGAGCCTGCCCAGATGGGCATGCCCTTTTGCTTGGCTTGCTGATAGGGTGGGATGGTCCATCTATTTTTTTCCCCGGTGCCCACACTTGCTAATCACTGGAGTAGATCAATTTGTCTCAGCCTGCCCTGTCACGAGTTCCTGTCAGAGGGTTCTACTATTTTAGTGCAGGTCTAGTGGGCTCTACTTTGGTTCATTTCCAGTGTGTGTGTGTGTGTGTGTGTGTGTGTGTGTGTGTGTGTGTGTGTGTGTGTGTGTGTGTGTGTGTGTGTGTGTGTGTGTGTGTGTGTGTGTGTGATCACTTGAAATGGACCAAAGTAGAGCCTTGAAGCTCTCAAAGGCACCTTCTTATATCAATTTCCAGTTTCATGAAGTAGCTGATAAGCCGCTTCAGGATATCAGCAAATTGAACACTTCCCCTGATCACCTGCGGAGTGATGGTGCTGGACCACTTAGATTAAATTTCACGTTCTGTATAGTGCTGATTGAAACCACGGCCATGGGCAGTTTCTTGATTGGCATTATACAGAAAAGCAAAAATTGAAACAATTCAATGTATTAGTGATTGTCTAACACAGGGGTCCCCAACCTTTTTTGCACCATGGACCAGTTTCATGCTAAACAATTTTTCCATGGGGGTGTGGTGGGGTGGGTGGGATTTACTAAAATATTCCCAAACTGTACTCATGGAGTATATATTTCAGTTTTGCTAAAATCATTTTAAATCTCTCCTGTCTGCTAGCCACAGCTTGAATATGGGTAGTGTGATACCTCACTGCACATAGGTGGGGGAGAGGAATCCCGTCATAGTTAAGCAATGTGGAGTAAGGGCCCGGCCACCTGCTGTGTCTGAAGCCCATGCTTTCATTCCATTTGCCAGACAGACTCGCCAGAACACGTTGAGTGCAGACGTATGCCATCGGGGCTCCCAGCACCACCACCCCCCACAGCCTAGTTCAGGACAGCCCGTGAACCGGTACCATGGGGTTGGGAACCCCTGGTCTAGCAGAAACAAAAATAATTTCACTTCAGACTGCATGGGTATAAATGAGGTCTCCAGCAATATGATGCCTCTTCTCAGTGCCTTCTTCTGACAACTTTCTCACTCAATGAACACACATGTGGGCACACATACACACAGGCATGAACAACAACCAAGAAGAAAGGGGGAATACTCCCAACCTCTCTCACCTCTGTGCTTCTACCCTTCTCCTTTCTCTCCTGCTTGTCTTTCCTCCCTTCCCTCTACCTTTTTCTTTGGCTCCCATTTAGGTAAAGGTTTCCCTTGCTCAAAAGCCAGTCGTATCGGACTCTAGGGTTCAGTGGTCATCTCTGTTTCAAATCCAAAGAGTCAGTGCTGTCTGCTTCTGCAGACATTTCCGTGGTCATGTGGCAGGCATGACTAGACACCGGAGTGCACGAAACACTGTTTACCTTCCAACCGAAGTGGTCCCTATTTATCTACTTGCAATTTCTTGCTTTCGAACTGCTAGGTTGGCAGGAGCTGGGACAGAGATGGGTGCCTCCTGCTTTGGCTCCCATTTACTTTAGTGTATGGGACCAAAGACACCAGGACAGCCGAAGAGCTGGCTTAACACAACTTTATTACATGCTGGTCAGAGGGAACATGAGGTAATGGCGGACGAACAGCTCAATATATACAGTGGCTATACATTTGAATGTGGCTCCTTGATAGCCTATTGGCTACAGGCTGCGTGACGTCATTGCAGGTCACGCCCTTCTTGTCCAGATGAAGGTAGTGGCGGGAATCTTCCCGCGCTGTTGTTCAAGCTGAGTCTTGGACCATTGAGCTTGGACGCTCGCTATTGCCATCTAGTGGTCACTAGCTCGCGTCCTATTAAGGTTACAGTGATGCAGCTGGAGGTTACAATGTTACACATAGAAAAGGTTACATTGGATACACATGGATAGGTACATTGTTTAAAGGCACAGGCTTTAGGACACAACACCCCTCCCCCCTAGGATGAGACGAAGTCTCTTAGCCAAGATGGTTTATTGCACTCGCGTTTGGGCCGCGATGTGGGTTGGCCCATCCGGGGGCCGCTCCCGCTTCCTTGTTCCTGGACCCTTGTCCTGTAATGGGAGAGGGAGACTTGTTAGAGGCTTGCTGCGGTTTTGCAGCTTTAGGGGAAAAGGTAGATTCCGTTGTGATTGAACCGGGGGCACCAGGGGCTAACGTAAAACCCCCTCTTCTCGCTTGGACGGGTGGGGGACCACTCCGAAAAAAACCCCCGGTTCTGAAAATCAAAATCAAACTCTGTTGGGGGATCCCACGGGATATCTACGAGGACAAATTCCTTCTCCTCCCCCCTTGGTGGGGACTCTCGACCCCCCTCTCCTCCCCCTTGGGCTAAACGGGTGGGGGAGAACCCTAACGCAGAATTTGTATCCGTGTTTCCGGCGCCCTGATTCCCTGGGACCCGGCTCAGGAGCTGGTCCGCGTGCCGCCGCCAGAGTAGACCTGTGTTGGTCTCCACGCGGTACGATACGGGACCGGTCTGTTCCACGACCACCCCCGGCACCCAGGCTGGCCCCGCGCTGGCGTAGTTCCTGCAATGTACCGGGGCACCCACGCTGAAACTCTTGGTGGCTTCTAACCCTATGTTCCTCCCCTTGTCCTCAACTCTCATGGGATCTAGTCTAGTGAGTATGGTGGTCAGCTTCCTGCGCATTAAAAGCTCCGCATGGGAGTAGCCTGACGCTAGTGGGGTCACCCTGTACCCTAGCAGAAACTGACACACTTGCAGGTTGAGGTCCCCGGGGCCCATGCGCCGCAGCGCGTCCTTCGTGGTGCGTACGAGGCGCTCCACTTGGCCATTGGTGGCCGGATGGAAGGGGGCGGAGGTGATGTGCCGGATGGCGTTAATCTCTGTGAATGCCCTGAACTCAGCGGACGTGAAACAACTAGCGTTATCGCTAATTAGAGTGTCGGGTATGCCGAACGTGGAAAAAATTCTCCGCAAATGCTTAATTGTTGCGGCCGAGGAGGTGCTCGTGACTGGGATGACCTCCAATCACTTGGAGAAAGCGTCCACCACAAGGAGAAACAGGGTTCCTCGGAACGGGCCCGCGAAATCTATGTGCACCCGGGACCACGGCCCCTTAGCCGCGTCCCATTCCCTCGCAAGTGCCGACCATGTGCTCGATGTCGGCGTCTAACTGGGGCCACCAGAAGTAACTCCGGGCCAGCGCTTTGGAGCGCACAATTCCGGGGTGGCTGACGTGCAGCAGTTTAAGCACCCGCGGTCGAAGGGATGTGGGGACCACCACCCGCTGCCCCCACAAGAGGCACCCCCTCTCTAGGGACAGTTCCAGCTTCTTCCTAAAAAACGGGGCGAATTCCTCTGCTGGGGAAGACGCTGGCCACCCCTTCTGTACCCAGGAGCAAACCGCCGCCAACGTCTTGTCCTTCCTTGTCTCTGTGGCAATGTCGGCGGGCACTACGGGGGGCGAATCCAGCACCTCTATCATGAGAACCTGATGGTCTCGCTCCCCCTTGCTCACCTGGCTGGGCGTCAGGGGGAGGGGGGACCTTGATAGAGCGTCCGCATGGCTGATCTCCTTCCCGGGCCGGTACACCAATGCG
The DNA here is from genome assembly GCA_035047305.1 of Bradypodion pumilum. Taxonomy (NCBI): domain Eukaryota; kingdom Metazoa; phylum Chordata; class Lepidosauria; order Squamata; family Chamaeleonidae; genus Bradypodion; species Bradypodion pumilum. The sequence goes on from JAWDJD010000003.1 coordinate 263,761,237, forward strand.
TGCTGGTAGGCGTTGAGAAAAATGGCCCACCTAAGCATTCTCGGGGACAGGATCTGTGGTGTGGGCTTATCTGCGGTAAAAATGCCTAGTAGGGGCTTGTGGTCAGTCACGATGGTGAAGGGGCGGCCATACAGAAAATCGTGAAATTTTTTGGTCCCCGCAACTATCACCAGCGCCTCCCTGTCTGTCTGGGCGTAGTTTCTCTCCGCTTGGGACAGGGACCTGGAGTAAAACACTATTGGGGCCTCCCTCCTGTTTTCCAACACGTGGCATAACACTGCCCCCACCCCCACCGGGGATGCATCACAGATCAATACCACCGGCCGTTTGGGGTCGAAATGGGTCAGAATGGCGTCAGACGCCAGGAGTTGTTTCAGGTCCGTGAATGCCCTCTCCTGGTCATCGCCCCACATCCATGCCGCATCTTTCTTGAGCAACTTGTGAAGCGGCTCAGCCACCGCCGCCTTCTGTGGAAGGAAGGAGTGGTAGAAATTTAAGAGCCCTAGGAACGACTGCAACTCGGGCTTGGATGTGGGGCGAGGGGCTTTCTTGATGGCGGCCACCTTGGATTTGGACGGTTTGATCCCCTCGGGTGTTACTCGGAACCCTAAGAACTCAACCTCCTTCGCGAAGAAGACGCATTTGTCTTTTCGCAACCTCAACCCCGCTCGTTCGAACGCCGCCAGGACCTTGTTTAGCCTTTTAGCCAACTCAACCTCACTCCCCCCCGTTATCAATACGTCATCAAAATATGGTAAAACGCCATCCAGCCCTTTGAGGAGGCGTTCCACGAGCGACTGGAAAATTCCAGGCGCCGAGTTCACGCCGAATTGGAGGTGCGTCACCTGGAACGCCCCCTTATGCGTGATTATGGTCTGTGCAGCAGCTGCGGCAGGGGTTACCATGAGTTGCTGATAGGCCTGTGCCAGGTCGAGTTTAGCGAAACACTTTCCCCCATGTAACCTGGCTAGCAAATGGCTGACCACCGGCACCGGGTACGCATTAGGGCGATTGCCTTATTAATGGTGCACTTATAATCGGCGCAAATGCGAACCTCCCCATTGGCCTTCAATGCTGTGACAATTGGAGTTTCCCACTCCGCGGAATCAACAGGAACAAGAATCCCCTGGCCCACTAATTTGTCCAGTTCTGCCTCTATTTTGTCCTTGAGTGCAAAAGGCACCCTGCGCGGTTTAAGTCTGATTGGGCGGACCTCCGGGTCCAGGTCGAACGTCACTGGGGGTCCATTGAATTTCCCAAGTCCCTTCTTGAAGACTTCGGGGTGCGCGTCGCACACCTCCTGTATCGGGTCAGACCCCACGGCGTGCACCCCCCCAATGAACAGACCCAGGGGCTGAAACCATTGAGTCCCGAGGAGGCTGCAATTACCTCCCTTAAGAACGACTAGGGGGAGTTCCGCGGCGTGCCGCTTGTACTGAACCTGGAAATTCCCAACCCCCAACACCGGGATACTGTTCCCTTGCACGTCCCGAAGCGTGGACCTCAACGCTTTGAGCTTGGGCCGTACGCGGGGGGCAATTCTCAAAAACTCCCTCTGGGAAATAATGGAGTAAGAGGAGCCAGAGTCAATCTCCATCCTAACAGGGGCCCCTTGCACCAGTACCTCAACAAAGTAACGGGGGTGTCCCATGGACACGCTGAAAACCGGGGCGTCGTCGTCGCTGTCGTCGGAGATGCGGCCCACGCCGTCCTGCTTCCTCGTGGGCCGGGTGCCATCCTTTAGTCTAGCCGAGCGGTCTGGCCTCGTTGGGCGGTCGGGCGAGCTCCTCCGTTCCCTCGCTGGGCGGTCGGGCGAGCTCCTCCGGTCCTTGCGCCGTTGTCTGCAGACTTTGGCTATGTGCCCGCGTCGCCCGCAGTTGTGGCACTCGGCCTTTCTGAACGGGCACCTGGCACGGTCGTGAGCCACCCCGCAGCTGTCGCAACGCCGGCCCTCCTTCCGGACCCTCCGGACGTCCTCGTCGTTGCTGCTTTCGGCGGACGATTTTGAAATTCGCCGGGCTGCGTGCACCGAACTCTCTGCTTTGTCGGCCTTCGGCCGCCAGTCCTGGAGCTCTTGCACCCCTGCCTTCGTGGCTTCCGCGGCCTGTGCCCCTTTCAGGACCTCCTGCAACGTGGGGGGCGGCTCCTGATTCATTAGCGTGTGCTGAATCTCGGCGTCCTTCAGGCCGCATAGCACGCAGTCCCTGAGGGTGACTTCCAAATTCTCCCATTTGCACGGGCCGGCAGCCAGGCGCAGGGCCGCTACGAAAGCGGCGACCGACTCATCAGGCGCTTGGACTCGCCTCCAAAACGTGCTCCGAGCGGGAAACATCGCTACCGAGGGCCGGAAATGGTCTTGCAGCACCTTCAGGAGTTCCTTTGCCTTGAATTCAGCCGCCTTTTTCGGAGCAATGAGGTCAATTAATACCCTCTTGCCGTCGTGCCCGAGCATTCTGGTGAGGATGGCTCTCTTCTTTGCCTCGTCCGTCACCTCGAACTCCACCAGCGCGCCTTGGAAGTCCATTTCGAAGAGTTCCCAATCTTGCGGTTTCTTGATGTCGAAACCGGCGTATGTCTTGGTCCCGTGGGCAGCCATGATCCCATCCTCGTCGCCAATTTAGTGTATGGGACCAAAGACACCAGGACAGCCGAAGAGCTGGCTTAACACAACTTTATTACATGCTGGTCAGAGGGAACATGAGGTAATGGCGGACGAACAGCTCAATATATACAGTGGCTATACATTTGAATGTGGCTCCTTGATAGCCTATTGGCTACAGGCTGCGTGACGTCATTGCAGGTCACGCCCTTCTTGTCCAGGTGAAGGTAGTGGCGGGAATCTTCCCGCGCTGTTGTTCAAGGTGAGTCTTGGACCAATGAGCTTGGACGCTCACTATTGCCATCTAGTGGTCACTAGCTCGCGTCCTATTAAGGTTACAGTGATGCAGCTGGAGGTTACAATGTTACACATAGAAAAGGTTACATTGGATACACATGGATAGGTACATTGTTTAAAGGCACAGGCTTTAGGACACAACATTTACCCACCTTCTTTTTGGCTTTGTGCAGCAAAGACTGGCAATGCCGATCCCCTCCTTTTTGTTTGTTAAACATCTCTCATCTTCTCCCCACCCCCTTTCAATACACAGGACTCAAGTGAAGGGAAAAGTATGCAAATGACAATTGGCACTTGACAGTGGAAGGAGACAGAGGGTCACGTGAAGTCGATATGCTATTTGGATGCAGGAATCACACCAAAGGGGATATTGCTCCTCCACCTTCAACTCAACCAACCCTATTTGCATCATCCTACACCCAACCTAGCAGTTTGAAAGCAAGAAATTGCAAGTAGATAAATAGGTGCCACTTAGGTGGGAAGGAAACAGCACTCCGTGTGCTCCGGTGTCTAGTCATGCCTGCCACATGACCATGGAAACGTCTGCAGAAGCAGACAGCGCTGGCTCTTCAGCTTTGAAACAGAGATGAGCACTGAACCCTAGAGTCAAATATGACTGGCTTTCGAGCAAGGGAAACCTTTACCTTTACCTTACACCCAAACAGTGGCTTAGTTGTTAAGATATTGATCTTGACGACTGGAAGGTCGGCAGGTCAGAAGTTTGAGACCTGAGTGCTGCATGGAGGACTGAGCTCCCATTGGCTGTCCCAGCTCCTGCCAAACTAGCAGTTTGAAAGCAAGAAATTGCAAGTAGATAAATGGATACTGCTTTGGCGGGAAAAGTAGTAACATTCTGGGCATTCCTGTGTCTAGTTATGCCTGTGTTGTGTATTGAGGCACATTTGCAAAGAAGCGCAGGAGTGCTCTTGCAAGAGGAAAATGGCGGTTTACCACCATTCTAGCAAAAAGCCCAAAGTGGCGCAAAACCCCTGCAAAAGGGCGTGCTCATCAGGTTAAACCAAGCCCTATGATTGGTTACAGTTTTGGATCCTGTTCTCAATTGGTTAACTGAATTTATCCCTTGTTATGATTGGTTAGTTACATTCATCCAGCGGGTCGCTACCTTGTATCCAGGAGCCACTGCTGGGGAGACACTATATAAGCCCCACGGGTAAACTAGGGTGGGGCCGGACCGGATCTATACTTCCCATACCATTCGGGTAGCGCTATGCCTGGGTCCCTTTACTGCTGCGCTTCATGGTAGCACGTATATTGCCAAAAGACAGGTAAGAATCTGAAGGGACTGACTTTGCTGGGATTGTATAGCCATTTTGGGATTGGGAACGCCTTGTAAGCTCATCTCTATTTTGACTATTAAATGAAGCCTGTTGCTGTTTGTAACATCGTTGACCTGGACTCATGCTTATAAGGGCCGGATTCAACTGCCTGCCACGTTGAGCATGGAAAAGTTTGCAGATGCAGACAGTGCTGTCCCTTTGGCTCTAAATGGAGATAAGCACCGGCCCTTAGAGCCAGACCATACCTGTCAAGTGCAGCTCCGGAGATTACGGGATCTGCGCAGAACGTTTCTGCGCAGGTCCATTGTACACATGTGTAGAAGGCTTTTACGCATGCATAGAACATTTCTGCGCAGAACGTTTTTGCGCAAGTCCATTCTACGCATGCGTACAATGGACCTGCGCAGAAACATTCTGCGCAGCTCACTTCTACGCGTGTGTAGAAGGCTTTTACGCATGCATAGAAGGCTTTTACGCATCCCCTTCTGCACAAAAGCCTTGTATGCATGTGTAAAAGCCTTCTACGCATGCGTAAAAGTGAGCTGCGCAGAAGGGATGTGCAGTAACTCATTTTCCCCCGCTGCCAAATTACGGGGTAGCAGCAGCTCCGGGCGGGAAATGATGAAAATCAGCGCAAAAATACGGGAAATCCCAGCCAATCCGAGATACTTGACAGGTATGAGCCTGACATAACTGGCTTTTGAGCAAGGAAGACCTCTACTTACACCAAAACAGTTAGTCTGGACATGCTGGAGGACTCAGGCGACCTGAATTTGAATCCCCATTTAGCCATGGAAGCAAACTGGGGGCACTGATAAAAACCGATGCATACATATCTCATTTACCTTGACAACCCTATTAGCGTTCACATAAGATAGATGCAACTCAACAGAACAATCAAGCATTCCCAGTTAACTTTACTGACTCCAGTGATGACGTGAGCTATGTTTAAATATAACTCACTCTGTTGCGGTACCACTCAGGTCTTGAACTGCTGACCTGCCGACCTTCCAGCCATCAAGCTCAGTGTCTTAACCACTAAGTGTCTTAACCTCTAAGCCTCCCCAGCTCTAGCTGTGTTTATTGCTTTTAAATAATTTGCTATGGTCAGCTTAGTCCGGTGAAATCCCCTGCCCTCCCTATTTCCCCCTCTCTTTGCTGGGTGTGAAAAGAGATGTAATTCCATGGTGCTGCAGCTATTAGATGTTATGCTGTCCATGTTATGGCATGCTTATACCATATTTCTTTTCCTTCAAAAATTTGCCAGGGTAGTGTTTGTGATGGACAGAGCATCCTACACTCTCAATAACTTTGATTTAGAAAAGAAAGAAAAGAAAACATGGTGGATGTGTGTGTGTGGGAGGGGAATAAATGCAGTAATCCTTGTCCACTTGATTTAAAAGCTAGCCCTGAGGCAGAAGCAAATGGATGAACTGATGCAATAGCTGAAGACAAAAATGATGTTTGTTTGTACGCAAAACCCATGACTTCTTGCTCTTATTTCTGCAGTTCTCAATGAGAAGAGAATTAATGAATTCTAGCCATGGAGTCTGCTTATGTGTGGGTGGGAGGTGCACAATTTCCTTTTTCATTCATTATCTGAGAGAGAGAGAGATAGATAGAAAGAGGGAAAGAAAGAAAGAGAGTGCTTCTTCAGTGGCCACTCCCAGGCTCCAAAATTCCCTGAGGTTTGGCTCTCTGTCTAGACTTGTTTTGCCAGTAGGCAACAACCTTTCCCTTTTGCCAGACCCGTGGTGTGTGGTCTAATATGCTCTTGAAAGGGCTCCTGGCTTTGTCTTTTACTGTATTTTTTAAAAAATTATTTAGGGACTACAGTGGCTTAGTGGTTAAGACGCTGAAGGTGATATGGATGGAAGGTCGGCAGGACAGCAGTTCAAGACCCGAGTGCTGCACGATGGAATGAGTTCCCATCTCTGTCCCAGCTCCTGCCAACCTAGCAGTTCGTAAGCAAGAAATTTATTTATTTTATTTATTTATTAGTTTGATTTCTACACCGCCCACTCGGCCTAGGCCGACTCAGGGTGGTTCACAATCACAGCTAAAATAACATAGTTAAAACTACTTAAAAACTACCCACTCCCTAAAAAAAGGGTGCAGGGGAAGGGGAAGGGGTTCCACTACACCAACCACCACACAGAGGCAACCCTTCCACCTGCACCTGTGGATCCGCGTGCCCAGTTGGCACGCATGGCCTCTGGCAGAGGTTAAACCTAGCGAGCACGCTCCTGGCCCCTGGCCCTTGCCAGCAGAGAGAAATTAAGGGGGGGGTGGATAAATGATAGGGTTTGATTCACCCAATTACCTGACCTGACCAACGAACCTGCTGAGAAAGCGAATACGTTACCTATTAGAGTAATCCCTCATCTCTGAGTCTCAGTCTCATCCCAGAAGCAAACAGGAGTCATGATTGCCTTAGTCTAAGCCCAAAACAATGGTGTTGTCCCAGCCAGTGTTTGTCCGCACTAATTAACTTCCCCCCGAGAGATTCCCAATTAACCTGAGTAAACAGGTGATGTGATTGACTGTTGGGTGACGGTTTTTTCTACCTTGCCTTCTGATCTATAAATGGTTATGCCTTTTCCTCAATAAACGACTGATCTTATCCTCCTCCATACTGCCTCGTATCGTTCTTTGATCAGTCTCCTCCGGGACCTACGGCCCTCAGCGGCCCCGATTCCTACACCTGGTGACCCCGACGTGATCTACTCGTGAGTAAGCGACCCCCGAGCGGTCTTCCTCAGAGTAGCGATCACACGGTCCGGTTCTGCGCTTGAACCGTGTCTGAATCATCCCGGGGGACAGCGCGGCACTCCGTCCGGCAGCCAGCCGATCGGAGGGACGGCCTGCGGTGAGGCAGTCCAAAGAGGCATCCTACAGCTTGCTCCCGACTTTCGCGGCGGCTTGCGCCAAAGGGAAAACGCATTCCGCTCAGGGCAGCTGTGAGCCCCTGACAGCGCAGTGGCCACCGAGGGCCCGTGGCCGCAGTCCACGCTCCGAGCTCTACCCAGAAGCGTCGTCGCCAGAACCTGTTGCCTGCCAAAGACACGTCGACTCGTCCCGAGGAGGAATCTTCCGAGGACCCAATCGCAGGTAATATGGGGACCTGTCCTCAGCGACAGCGTCCATCCGCTAGCCAAAGAACTCGTGTAGAGGAGTTCAACATCCTGGCCAGGGTATTTAATTTGCGTTTTCACAGCGGGGAGCTAGTGAGACTTTTGGTGTACCTAGGGGAACACTGCCTGCTTTACCCAGAAGTAGGTACGTTGACCCTTGAGCTCTGGGATCAGATAGGAGACTGCATTCAGCAACCCCCGAAAGCTCCAGGAGGCGTAATTCACACATGGAGAAAGTGTAGGAAGCTCTTGGCGGAGATAGAGCCAGTCCGGGTAGAGGCCAAAGAACCCCCAAGTCTGCCAGATGCGCCAGCCGAACCAACGGCGCCTACGGCGCTCTATCCATCACTCCAATTTAGGCAGAGTAGCGTAGGGAGCTTTCCCTTGGTGACAGCTGCAGACGTCACCGGCGGAATGCAAGGAATGAGGAGCGCAGGCGCTTCTCAGAGAGCAACAGGTTCCCTAGCTACCAAAAGTGCCCTTCAGCGCACAGTAGAGGAAGAACTCAGGAAGGGGGAATTACCAGTAGAGGAGCTAGCAGAGCTCAGCCAGATATGTCCCATCCGCATGGAGATGGACGCGCTTACAGGCGCCCAGCAGATAGTACATTCCCCAGTCCCGTATAAGCTTCTCATGGCTATACGGAAAGCCATTTCAGAAACAGGGCTCCAAAGTCGTTTTACGAGGGGCACGCTTCAGCAAGTGTGCGAGAACACCATGTGGATTCCCCATGACTGGAAAGCCGTCATGCGGATGATGCTCACCCCTAGCCAGTACTTAATTTGGGACAGCGAGTTTCGCCTAGAGGCGCAGACGAGGGCTGCCAGGATGGGAGGCGCAGTACTTCCTGACCAGTTATATGGTTCGGGTGCCTTCGAGCCCATCGATGCCCAGATCAACTTGCCTCTAGCCACTCTCCAGATGTCGGCCGAGGCCGCCTTTAGGGCGTTTTTCAAAGTCCCAGCAACTGGCAAAGCGGCTAAAAATTACACCGCTATCAAGCAAGGAGCCCAGGAACCCTATATGGACTTCATCAATCGCCTGGAAGAAGCCATTAGCAGGCAGATTGACAATGAGCAGGCCCAACAAGAGCTCATGATGAAGTTAGCCAAGGACAACGCCAATTTAGACTGCCGTAAAATCTTGCAGTCACTAGGCAATCGTCCCGATTTGACCCTTACGGACATGATTAGAGCTTGCGCCGACGTTGGCACAGAATCCTACAAGATGGGATTGCTAGCGGCAGCGGTGCAAGGGGGTAAGAGACCAAAAGGAAAGACCCAAGGAGCATGTCACAGTTGTGGCAAGGTCGGTCACTTCGCTAGGGAGTGCCGATCCAAGGGAGGCGGACAAAAGGCCGGCCATCCCAAGGCTCCAAACACCCCATGTCCGAAGTGCAAAAGAGGCTACCATTGGGCTCGAGACTGTCCGAATTCGGGAAACCGGAACGCGGGCATGTCTCTGGCCCCGGTCCAAACAGGGACTCCCCTCACCCAAAGCTCACCAGAGCTAGACTAAATCCCGGTCACACTCCAGACATTGCGAGGGCATAGGCCAGCCCCGAGGGTAGTACAGGGTTAGACTTGACTTGTCAGGCGGATGTTACATGCAACCTGCCAGGCACGGTCTATCTGGTGGACTCCCAGTACATGGGTCCACTGCCCAAGGGCTTTATAGGTTTAGTTTTGCCCCGCAGTGTAGCTGGAGCACGCGGAATTTTCATAATTCCAGGAGTCGTTGACTCGAATTTTTCAGGCGTTCTCCAAGTTCAGCTTTGGACTCATCTGCCCCAAACAATTCACAAGGGAGACACCTTAGCGCAACTGATCATGGTTCCTTGTCACCCGCCAGCAGATAGCCAGGGAAGGCTCAGTGACAGCTCCGAGTCCCGGTCAGAGGACCGCTCGAGCGCCAGTGAGGCAGTACAAGGATACCAGGTCTTAGCGACAGTGGAGACCAACATTGAGTGGAAGCAGCGCCCCGTTATCGAGGTATTTTTGAACAAAAGAGTGTTCTCAGGGTTACTCGATACCGGAGCGGATGTGAGCGTGATAAGCAGAAGCCAGTGGCCAAGAGAGTGGGCCATTGAGCCGGTCTCCGATGTGTGGAGGGTAGGCGGCGTCCAGGAAGCGTTTAGGAGCCGAGAGTGGGTGGAAGTCACAATCCCAAAGGCTGACGGCACGGCGGTAATTCGGCCGCACATTCTTGACGTGCACATCAACCTTTGGGGGCGAGACATCTTGCAGCAGTACGGTGCTACGCTTACCTTTGGGTAATGGCGTTGCCACTTAAATGGCTCACCGACACGCCGGTTTGGGTAGAACAATGGCCGGTAGTGGGAGAGAAATTAGTTGCCCTCAAGCAGCTAGTTAAAGAACAGCTAGATGCAGGACATATAGAACGGTCCACAAGTCCTTGGAATTCGCCAATTTTTGTGATTAAGAAAAAGTCGGGGAAGTGGCGACTCCTCCACGATCTCAGAGAGATCAATAAATGCATACAGCCAATGGGTCCGCTTCAATGCGGCATCCCAAATCCGAACATGATTCCCGAGGGGTGGGAGATTCTAGTCATAGATCTCAAGGATTGCTTTTATACAATCCCCTTAGACCCCCGGGACCGGGAAAGGTTCGCCTTTACGGTGCCGGTTGTGAACCACAGTGAGCCTACGCAGCGTTACGCGTGGAAATTTTTGCCACAGGGCATGCTCAATTCGCCCACCCTGTGCCAAATTTATGTTCACAACGCACTGGCAAAGTTCCGAAGCCTTTACCCTAAAGCTATAGTTTGCCATTTCATGGACGACATCTTGGTCGCGATGCTGCAACTCGGCAGCGAAATGTTTTCTGACCTCCAGGCCAGCCTGGGGGACAAAGGTTTACTCATTGCCCCAGAGAAAGTGCAGAGAACCGAGCCCTTCTCATACTTGGGTCATCGGCTTCTCCGCTCTTTCGCAGCACCAGTTTTGCCTAAGATCAATTTACAGGACTCAGTCACCCTTGTAGAGTTGCAGCAAGTTTTGGGTAACATCAATTGGGCCAGACCGTATTTCCGATTGGATACGGATCTTCTGAAACCGCTCTTCTCGCTGCTAACTTTAGGCAAGCAGCCAGCAGACCGGATAAAGATTTCTCGAGACACACGCTTGGCTCTCGAGAAGGTCAACCAAGTTCTCAGCCAGCGATGGGTAGATAGGATCTCCCCAGGGCCATATGCTCCGATCCTGAATTTGTACATCGTACGGTCAGGATCCATGTTTACAGGAGCGCTTGGCGTAGATGCCGAGAAAGGGGCGAGTATCGTGGAGTGGGTGTACCTTCCGAACACCTCCTCACGAAACATCGTTCCTCCCCAAGAATTGGTCTCCGTGGTGGTTTACCGCAGAAGGCTGAGAGCTAGGGACATTTCAGGGCATGATTTGGCCAAAATCGTAGTCCCGTTCACCAAGGAACAAGTTCAGCAATTAATGCAGCTCGGTGACTCGCTTCCAATAGCGTTGGAAGGATTCACCGGATGCTTGGCATACCACTTGCCAAAGGACCCCAGACTTGTCTCACTCCAAACGCAGACAGTCAGCTTGTTTGAATTGCTCTCGCTGGTTCCGCTTCAGGGGGCCAGGACAGTTTTTACGGATGGTGGTCGCACATATGGTGTCTTGACCGGCAGGAGGGCCAAGCCTGGCGCATGCTGCTAACTCTTCCACAAAAGTCCGCGCAGCGGGCAGAGTTGGCAGCGGTGAACCTTGCTTTGCGCACCTTCGCCAAAGAACGTTTAAACATCGTCACTGACAGTATGTATGTTAGGAATTTGCTTCATAGTCTACTGGGAGCATACATTACTCCCGCGATAGACAAGAATTTGCTTAGCCTGTTTCTCACTGCTCAATTTCATTTGCGAAACCGCACGGAGCCACTCTATATTGCCCACATCCAAAGTCATCAAGACCTACCGGGTCCGATTTCCGCGGGCAATAGCAGAGCGGATGCGGCGGCAAAGGAAATTCAGCAACGTTCAGTTTTGGGTGTTTTTACTACTCCAATTCAGAGCCATGCATTTTTTCACCAAAATGCCAAAGCACTCGCCAGACAGTTCAATTTGCCACTCTCTCAAGCCCAAGGCATAGTTCGCTCTTGCCAGCATTGTGCAGGGGCACCGGGGGGGACCTCATGGGGGGGTCAACCCACGAGGGACAGAGGCCAATCAGGTGTGGCAAATGGACGTCATGCATGTTCCGCAGTTTGGCAGATGGCAGTACATGCACGTTTGCATAGACACTTTTTCTCAGTTCGTTTGGGCAACGGCGCAGAAAGGGGAGACTGCTTCCCACGTGGAGCAGCACCTCCTTTCCTGCATTGCAGCCATGGGCAAACCTCGGCACGTTAAAACCGATAACGCGCCATCCTACAGCTCCAGGCAGCTGGCCGCCTTCATGGCCACTTGGGATATAAAGCATACTTTTGGCGTTCCTTACAATCCGCAGGGGCAAGCAATTGTGGAACGGGTCAATCGGACACTCAAGTCCTATATTGACAAACAAACAGAAAGGGGGGAGCCACCAGCCCTCCCCAAGTCACAGGGCCAGGCACAGCATTGTCTGAATAAGGTATTGTTCACTTACAATCACCTTAATGTTTTTTCGGATTGTACGCCGCAGGAGAAGCACTTCCGCCATTCGGAAGCTCTCCCGCGACCGATGGTCCGATACCGGGTGCCACCAGACCCTTCTTGGAGGGGCCCGGCGCCGCTCGTAACCTGGGGGCGAGGGTATGCTGCAGTTATGTCTCCTACAGGTGTCGTTTGGATTCCAGCTCGGTGTGTCAAGCCGTACTTGGAACCACATGGCGTGGACCCAGACCGACCCGAGTCCGATCCCGGAGATGGAGGACCTCACCCTGACCGAGGAGACCCACCGGGAGAAGTGACGGCTGCGGACGCCAGCACCGAGGATCACCTGGGGGATGGTCAAGACCCCTTGCAGTGAGGCCCAGGGCGCCCTCCGACGCGAGGAGAGGGAGCCGACACCGGAGAACTTCGTAGCAGCAGTCTTCGCCCAGATTGATGTCAACACCGTGATCTTCACCATCATCCTGACCCTCTCCCTGCTTCTGGGGGGAGGCGCTCAGGCCACCTCGTTGGAGGCCAACGATCTACTGCCCAGCGGAGACCTCTCTGCCCGGATGCAGTACAATATTTGGGAGAGGTTGGCGGGTCTCATCAACCAGTCCGATTTTTGCCTCAGGCAGGACCTTGGTTCTGCTTCGATCCTCAGCACCTGCCTCATCCCAGTGTGCCATTCTCCAGGCGCGCACCCCAGGAATGGGGATTGGCTTGTAAAGAGACTTTTCAGCCCGTACAACCCAGCGGCTTCTTCAGAGTATGCCCGTTGGGAGATGCGGCTGACCATGACCTTGCCGGCTGATGCAGCCACCCTCCACACTCCTCGGGTGGCGGTCAGCCCGAACACTACCTGTGGACGAATGTACGGCTGCGCCTCAGCTGGTCGTACCCGGCGCCGCTGCCTCAACGTTGGCAGTGGCAATTGGACTTGCAATAACCCAGTACCACTTGGCACCATGTACGCTCATATAACCTTGCCATCTGGTTGGTTCTTCACATGCAACCAGTATACGTGGAACTACATTCCTGCCAATGTTTCAGACTCTATATGTTGTATCAGTCGTTTGACATTGTTACTCCCTACCAAGGATATGGTCACCCCAAGCACAAATGTTACAAATGTTTCAAATGTTCCTTCACTCGTACGGCACACTCGCACCACCCAGTTAGACAGCTCATGTGAGAGCAGCTTTAGAGTAATGAGCCCTGCCGAATATCTCTCTTTGGCAGTCAGCATCTTTGGCGTGCCAGGCTTAGCCGTCGGCAACACAAATAGGATTGGTCGCTTGGCTTGCGGTCTAGCAAAAGCCATCAACCACACCTCCTCAGCGATAGTGCTCCTTAATCAAGAGCAGGCAGAGCTTCGCCATGCCATTCTTGACAATCGAGCGGCTATCGACTACCTCTTATTGTTGCACCACCTGGGTTGCGAATCCTTTCATGGTATGTGCTGTTTCAACCTTACTGACAACTCCCGCAAAGTACAGAGTCAGCTCACTGATCTCCACACCATAGTCCAGGGCATCACAGAGGGTTCCGCGTGGGGAGCTTGGTGGAGTTCATTGTGGAACTGGATGTGGTCATGGATCCCCTGGGGGTGGCTCCAAACGGTACTCAAGGTGGTTGTGGGGGTGATTATACTAGGCATCGCACTCTGCTGCTTTGCACAATGTATTCCCTCGCTGATCTCAAGGTGCCGCCCCAGAAGGAAACCCCGAGACGTCATTCCCGCTCATCAGCTGGTCCCGCTCCTACGCAGAATCGCTGGTCAGGCTCTTAAGAAAAATTAAAAGGGGAGATGTGGATCCGCGTGCCCAGTTGGCACGCATGGCCTCTGGCAGAGGTTAAACCTAGCGAGCACGCTCCTGGCCCCTGGCCCTTGCCAGCAGAGAGAAATTAAGGGGGGGTGGATAAATGATAGGGTTTGATTCACCCAATTACCTGACCTGACCAACGAACCTGCTGAGAAAGCGAATACGCTACCTATTAGAGTAATCCCTCATCTCCGAGTCTCAGTCTCATCCCAGAAGCAAACAGGAGTCATGATTGCCTTAGTTTAAGCCCAAAACAATGGTGTTGTCCCAGCCAGTGTTTGTCCGCACTAATTAACTTCCCCCCGAGAGATTCCCAATTAACCTGAGTAAACAGGTGATGTGATTGACTGTTGGGTGACGGTTTTTTCTACCTTGCCTTCTGATCTATAAATGGTTATGCCTTTTCCTCAATAAACGACTGATCTTATCCTCCTCCATACTGCCTCGTATCGTTCTTTGATCAGTCTCCTCCGGGACCTACGGCCCTCAGCGGCCCCGATTCCTACATGCACCCCATACTTGGCCCGCCAGCCAGGTTTTCCGAAGGGCAGCAATTTCGTCTGGAGACGCAACTTTGTTGGCAGGAGGTTCCAGAGAGCCGGTGTGGACACGGAGAAGGCCCTCCTCCTTGTGCTAGAGAGGAGAGCCCCTCTAGCCGATGGTACCACTAGAGAGTCCCTCTGGTTCGCTCTGGTTGGATGGACAGGCGTCCTTAGGGCGATGCGGTCTCTTCGGTATCCTGGCCCACTACCATGTAGGGCTTTAAAGGTCAAAACCAGCACTTTGAATTGCACACTGGTAACCAGTGCAGCTCCCAAGGTAGCGGTGAGGCATGGGCATAACATCCACGCCCCAGCACAACCCGGGCAGCCGCATTCTGGACCAGCTGCAGCCTCCGAATGGTCACCAAGGGCAGCCCCATGTAGAGCGCATTATAGTAATCTAGTCTGGAGATAAAGATAAATAGATAAATAGACAAGTAGATAAATAGGTATCACTTCAATGGGAAGGTAAACAGTGTTCTGTGCACTCCGGTGTCTAGTCACGCCTGCCACATGTCCATGGAAACGACTGCAGACACAGACAGCACTGGCTCTTTGGCTATAAACAGAGATGAGCACTGAACTCTAGAGTCGGATACGACTGGCTTTCAAGCAGGGGTGACCTTTACCTTTATTAAAAATTATTTGTCTTTTATATCTTTGGTCTGTCTTCCACTATTGTTACCCACCTTGGCTTACCTGTCTTTTGGCACAATGCAGATGTCATATAGTTATAGCAGGGTTTAGCAACCTTTTAAAGTCAGGGGCTGGCTCACGCTCCCTCAGACATTTGATGGGGCTGGACTGGCCATAAACACTGCCATAAACGCTGCCGTAAATGTGTCTGCATCTGCCATAAATGTGTCCACAGCCGCTGTGAACAGGCGCTGGTGCCAGCAGCACTGGTTGGAGCAAGGGCGGAGGCTGGATGATGTGGCACTGCAGGCCATAGTTTGCAGACCCCTGAGTTATAGGCACAGATACATTAAATCTCCCAGCAATGCATTTTTGGTTGTGTCTACTAACAAATGCCAAGCAGCAAAGAACAAGGCAAATGCTCACCAAAGCTACATAGAGCTTTTTCAATATAGAGCTTTGATGGCACTTAATACATTAATAAATCATAGTCATCTGTAATAGAAATTCATTTTCTTTTTCCTTCCTTCTTTTCTTCCTTCCTTCCTGTGTTTTTATTCTTCAGAACCTGCACTGCTGTAGCTAACTTCCCTTTTCTCTTCCCAGGACTTGGAGATCAAACTTCATACATGAAGGGATGCCCATGGGAAATGATCACTCTTTTTTTAAAAAAATGCTTGTTCTATAATTTCCTGCTGTTGTAAAACATCTGTTCATACTGTATTAATTCATATTTCATATTTCACATTTTACTTCATTATCTGGAAATCATCATTTTTAGTTGTCAAATGCTACCCCACCTAGTTTTCTATGGTTTAAAATCAAAGTGAAAATAATTTATGAAATATACAATATATGAAACCAATGTCACATTGAAGCAGCATTGCTTTCTCCACATGTAAAGAGGAATGCAAGGAACCTGGTGATGGATTTAAAGATTGAACCTTTCTTGCCATCAGTGATCGCTCTGGAAAAGGGAAATGTGGAAGTGTTTCTGCAAGAGGCTTTAGTCTGGGAAGAGAGATTAGTGGGTTGGATGGGGGGCCTGCATGGGGAGGAGAATGTAAGTTCTGGTGCTCAATAACAGACATTGGGGGACCACCACCCCAGAAGCAGGGTTTGCTCGGCAGTTTAATGCAGGGGTCCGCAAACTTTGTGGGCTACGGACTGGTCACATGGTTCAGTGGGTCGGTCACGTGGTTCACTGGTCTGGTCTGGTCATGTGGTTCCTCCCACTGGAAGTGGAAGTAAAATACGCCTTGCATTCTGTTTTGCAATAGGATGAGATAGATTTTAAGCTGCCATTTTCTCTGCTTAAACCAAAGGTGCCCAAACTATGGCCCATGGGCCAGATCCAGCCTCCAACACCAGTTCATGCTGTGCTCGTCACTCCTGGATGCAGAAGCAAAATGTGGGCCAGATGAATTGGCATCAGGGGCTGGATCTGGTCCATGGGCTATAGTTTGGGCGCCCCTGGTTTAATCCTTTCATACCTAGCCAGGCCATTGGCAAAAATTTATTCCTGCCCTCTCACAGTATAGATTTGCAATGTAGGCAACAAGACCTCTCTTTAGCAATAATAGTCTCCCCCCTGCCCCACATGTCCTGTAGTTGAAATAAAAAGATCTGCAGCTTTAAAAAAATCCCAGAATCCCTCATGCAGATATGCTAGTTGGGGAATTAATGATGCCTTTTCACTATTCTGCTTAGGGAAGTCTGGGAGCTCTAGTCAATCCTGGAAGTCTTTTCTTTATTCGTGTCAAATGCACCACCAGCATATAATAACATACAAAGCTAAAACTGACACATCTAAAAACAAAATAGAATTAAAAAGAGCAAGATGACATCTGCCCAATATCGAGCCACATCAACAGCATTTCCTCATGCCAACATAAGGTCCTCCTCAGTGCACGTTGAGGGACATTGTGTGCATTGTATCATATGAGCGATAGTTTATTCTTCCCCACATTCACACAGGCTACCATCTACAGAGAAATCCCACTTTCTCAGATTAGCCCTTGATCTTCCTACCCCTTGATCTTCCTACCACTGCACACAAATCTATTTAAAGTTTTCCACACAGGCCATAGTTGTTGTTGGCCAGGCAGTAGAGAGTCATGTGGTTTATCTGGTCGCTCCTTACTCACCTTTCATAGTTCTAAGGCGGTTTGTGGGGACTGGTTGTTCAGAGGGGCAGAAGTTGTGAGGAAGCTATGCCTTGATTTCAGTCTCTGCTTTGATGGTTGGTGATCAAATAGCAGATGCTTTGACCCACTCGTTCTAAGCAGCACTTTCTTGGCGTGATTTTATTTATTTATTCAATTTGTATAGCCTCCCAAATCAATGTGCGACTCTGGGCGGCATACATAAAATCCCCAATGTTTAAACTATAGAAACCCTTAAATACCCTGTTGTATTTTGGTGGAGGGATGCCAGCTAAGTAATGCACTTTTTGTATTGGGGTTAGTTTTAGGCATCCTGTGACAAATATTGCTGTTTCATCTTGGGCCACATCCACCTGTTTTGCATGTTTTGATTTGTACCACACTGGACTAGCATACAGTGGAACCTTGGTTAACAAATGGCTCAGTTAACATAAAAATTGCATAACAAAAGGAAACCCATAGAAAATAGTGGCTTGGTTTACGGATCCCCCCCCCAACAGATTAATTGGTTTTCAATGCATTCCTATGGGAAACCGCATTTCAGTTAAAGTATTTTGGTTTTCAATTCATTCCTATGGGAAACTATATTCAATGCATTCCTATGGGAAATTCGGTTAAAGCAATTTTCACTGTAAGAAATGTCCCGGAGAACGCATTAATTATGTTAACCAAGGTTCCACTGTATTCTCCTACAAAGTAACATAAAGCTAGAGCAGAGGTTCTTAATGTATGTGGTTGGGCACCCCATCTTGTGCCTGTTATTTTCCTCAGACTATTGTTCCTGGCAAAAAAAAACCTTCTATTTGATATTAAGGAAGTGGGTCTTGAAGGTGAGAGTTTGATCCAGGGTAACTCTGGAAGTGATTTTTCTAGAACCAGAGCTGGAGTAGGAAACAAACTTCCCTCCCTGCATACATTGATCTTGATAAAAATTCAAATCACCACGTTATTAAAATATGCTTTAAAAATCTGAAGTTCCTACTGACTCACTCACTTTTCTTTGACTCTAATTTGTTTGAGAACCAAATCTATGTGACAAAGTTATTAACTTAACTTTTTTTGCAACTCTAATAATGAATGAACCATCTTCTGAAGGCCCCTACAACTAGCATCTTTCTTGGACTGTATGAAAAGAAAATGCAGTAAGCCAATTAGTGTTGTTGTTATTTGTGACTCTGAGAGAGTTGAGAGATGAGATTAAAGGAGAATTCATCAGTCATTATAGACGATAATACGAGTTTCATATTCAAGACAGCAAGGGGACCAAGCAGGATTTTTTCTTGGCTAGAAGAACCTCATGTGTATACAATAACACTCTCTTCACACTGCCTTTGTATGCAAAGTTGCTGGCGAGCATCTTGTTTCTCCCTCAAGTACCCACAGAATGCATACTGGTGGCCTGAATCCCCATCTTGCCAAGACTGTATAGGGAAACCCTAGTCAGGAATAGTACTACTGTATATGTGGAAAGTTTAGGCCCATGATTTCTGTCAGATAAATAATGCCTCACTGCCCTTCGTCACCAATGACCACAATGCACCACTACCCCCTGAACTCCGACCTCATCCTTCCCTCTGACCCTTCACCCTAACCCCTCCTCCCTGAAAGAAGGTTATAAAATAAGGTTCGCCTCACCATGAGGCTCCCCAGACTAATGGCGTCCTCCCTGAGGACACTGTGAGAGAGGAGATGTGTAATCAATAAAGCCTCTAAACTTATTCTGGCGTCTGTGGTCATTTTTCAGTAAAACCATTCCTAAAATCCTCAACAATTTCAAGTCATTTTTCTTCACAGATCTACGAGCAAGGCTGACTGAAGCAACGATTGCATTCATTATTTGTACATTATATGAAGCCACAGCAGGCAGGAGATATTCTTATCTCTCTCAATCTATGCATCAATAAATTCTATGTGCACTCCCACATCTTCCTGTGAATAGCAAGCTGAGCAAATTATCTCTCACATAAATGCAGGCCAGTGTTCATAAGCAGCATGGGGTAGTACTTGAGCATGAGGAATTTTTCCTAGTATTACACTGTATTACAAAACGCACCCTGCAGGATTTAAGTTACCAGCATGTGAAACTCGGTTGAAGTATGTCTGAGTTCTACACCTGCTCTTCACTCTCAGCTACAGTGTAGATCAGGGGTTCCCAACCTATGGGCCACTGGCTACCCGGCCCATGGCACCATTTCATGTGGCCCACCGCCGCTGCCGCTGCCGCTGCCGCTGCCCACAGAAGTGGAAGTGAATGCGGTTACGTCAGCTGTAAATGTGCCAGTGGTTGTCATAAATGCAGAAGCGGGTGCATTTACTTCTGCTTCTGGGGACATGGTCTGGCCTGCTCAGCTATCAGGGGGGCATGGTCAGGACCACAGCATAAAAAGGTTGGGAACCCCCTGATATAGATTGATTCTTTATTTAAAAATAACAAATGGAAAGGTTTTGGGGTGGAGGGTGGTAGACTTTGCTGTTGTATTTTCATTTTTTTATATATAAAAAAAGCAAGGGAGTCCAGGGTTTCAGTCACCAGATCATCAGGTTTCTATTCTCTGAGATTTCAAAGGCAACACCTTGGGATGTGTCCTTAAGATGTCACAGAGATAAAATAGACATGGGTCAATGGAGAAGACAGTGCAACACAAATACCTTCGGGCTGAGACAATGAGACTTGGTGCTGCGTGGAAAGGGCAGAGAAGGGTAACAGGGTTTAAAGAAACTTCAGCCACAGAAATCAAGCTTCCTCCTCTTCCTTCTCCACTGCTGCTCCTCCTATTTATCTTCCTGCCTGGGGACCTGAAGAAATGAAGCAATTCCTGACTACTTCAGCCCATATTCGGAAATTTGGTAGTCCTAGTTGCATCCTTTGTCTACACCCCAATGTAATATATTTAATTTCCACCCACCCCTGAAACTAGAAGTATTGAAAAATTTAGTTCTTTTTAGAGAGAGAAACTCAATAACCCAAAATTTCTCTTCTTATATAATAAAGCAATGGTTTGCATATAATTTAAGTGATTCTCAGAATGTTGTGTCATGTGTTCAAGTTAATTTATAGGAAATCTTAATTCTTTAATTTCTCAGAATACAAAACACAAGAAGCACTGCTCTGTCCTTTTTCCTCATCAGAGATTTTTATGGATCTATTTACACACACACACTCTCTCTCTTGTTCCTCTCCACTCTTTATAGGATGGAGTCTGGGCTTTCAGGGTCAATTATAGTTAAATCTCCAATGAAAGGTATACCTTTTACTTCTGTGTGTAGATGAATCTTTCACAGTTTCTTTGTCCTGTCTGGGATCTTGCAGCTCAAATGCTGTACAATATTTGCACATATTTACACATGAGGTATGCAAACCACAAAAGCTGCTATGGAGCCAACTGCCTGCTCAGCTGTGCCAAATTTCTGGAACTGGAATACCAGGTACGTGCAAATACTGAACAAAAGTAGATGTTGAAGTGTTGAACAAAGCTTGACTTTTAAAATCTTTGGACTGTTGCTATGTGCAATGTGTAATCTCATATGTTGCACTGTAATATGTTTTGCCTTCTTCTTCATCAACATCATCAAATTTTTAACAAAGTTGTTGGCTTTTGTCATTAAAATGAATACTGTGAACAAATTACCTAGATTATCGAACACCTTGTCAATTGTGAACATTTTAGCACAACTGAGCAACTCATCAAGACTTCCTAGTTTAATTGGAAGAATTGTTTAGAAAAAAAATTTTTTTGCATAAAGGGGGGTGGGAGAGAAAGAGAAAAGAAAAAGAACTGTCAATGTTGGCCCTTCAAAGTCTTCCCAGCTGGGTCAGTCCTTTGGCAAAAATCAGAGAGAGGAAGTAACGCAACTCATCAGATCTGAATACAGCCATTGACCTTTGGAACAGAGGTCATGAAATTTGCCTTTACCATAAATCACATCCATTCAGTTCTAGGAGATATGCAGATCATATTTAAAACCAGACACACAGAGCCATGTCCATGCTCTTTGGCAAGGAGCAAGCATCTCTTATTTGAAATTGTATGACTTCAGCCTTTCGTCTGTGTCCCAATTGTTTCATTAGAACCAAATTAAAGGCAAAAGGGTTGGCAGGCTGCCAGAAGGATGGAAATCAGCAACAAAGTGAAAATCTATTCCTGAAAGATTTGAAGACTATCAATCACTTCTGCCAATAGTTTCTTCACACACACACAGAGTGGTGGGCACCAGCAGGTTCACGCCAGTTCGCCAGAACCGGTAGCAGAAATTATGGCTGGCCCCACCCAGCCAAGTTTTGAAATAAAGTAGTCCTAATTCGGGTGAAACACAGGGCTTTCCCATGGCCACACCCACCATACCACGCCCACAGTGTGGTAGTAATTTTTTTTTGAAGCCCAGCACTGCACACATGAAACATCATCACCATCAAGCATCACTGCCTCAAGGAATGCATTGGCAAATTGCTGTTGCTTATCTGCAGCAAGAAACTGATTTTAAAACATTTCTTCCTCTGTCTCTTTTGTTCCAAGAGGATAAGGCTGGATAATGGTCAAAAGATGACCTTGAGTTCCTGATTGTCAAACAGAAAGAAAACAACTTATGGATACATTTTAATGAGGTGTATAAATAGCAATAAATAATCTATTATGCCTGTAAGGAATAATAATAATAATAATAATAATAATAATAATAATAATAATAATAATAATAATAATAATAATAATAATAATAATAATAATAATAATAATAATAATAATAATAATAATAATAATAATAATAATAATAATAATAATAATAATAATAATAATAATAATAATGATGATGATGATGATGATGATGATGCATTAATCAGCTCTGAATCTTCTGTTAGTAATAGCCAATTGGAAATAAAATTTATTTGTCTATAACAGATGCAGAGATTACATGGGGAGAGCATTCTCATTGTGAACTCAGCATGTATTATTCTGTAAGAAGACCAAGCTAGTTCTTCAAAAGACTGTGGAACAAGTAATTTCATTATCCAGAGGAAATATGAGGGAGGGGGTAGTGGGGGAGGGAGCATTAACTCTTTCTCAGTTATCCTCTTAGTGATTCCTCCCCCAGCATCCTCTTGAGGTCAGCTATCCATGTTTCTCATTAGTGGCAAGAGTGTGGTGCTCATATGGATACCTAGTGAGGCAGCACTATACATAGAAGCTGCCTCATCCACTTTTGTCATTAGTATAAAAATTCATTCTAAACAGATGTCCTTTCTAAAATTACCCATTTTTACAGGGAACAGATTCTGGCTTCCCAGGGTTAAATTCTGTGGGCTGACAATAAATCAAGCCTTCTCACTTGGGGCTGCTGTCTGCAAATAATTACCACCAATCCTAACCTCCCTTTCTCCCAAATATTATGATCACTTCAAAGTACATAGACTGTATCAGGACTAAAAAGAGAGCGATAGCGACAAAAACCAATGGAGAATTTTGGGCCAACTTTTGTCCGGTTTAAGCTTTTGTCTGGTTTAAAAACGTATCTTTGGATAATCTGGAAAAGCAGGCAACAGTTTTCACTAAAGTTTCTGCCAGGTAAAACCAGCCATGTGGTTGATAGTGGTGGTGAAATGATGGGCTGGTAGACAATCCATGGTCGGCCACCAGTTTGTGTTTTCCAGAGCTGTATTTCTAGATTGTTACACTGTCACTTCCTTCTTTTTCCTTAGAAACAGCTTCCTGTTTCCTCTTTCTCTTAGCTAGAGAGAAGGCTGGACATTGACTCTTTGCAAGAGCTGCCAGCAGATCTTGCATGTACAGCTTCTAGCAGCTTCTGCAAATAACTTGAGAGATTATTCCTTCCTGTTTTCTTCACAAATGGTTTTCCTTGGGCAATAAGGAACTGAGCCAACATTGGCCCCCAGAATCTCATGACTTCTTGTGAGGTTTTGGCTTAGAAATCTTGTGATAACACAGAAAACCACACCATTGAGAAGGCTTCCTTTTCCCATCATGCAGTACTGCTGGGGAAATCCCCAGCAGCCTCTTCACCTGGCTATCACTCCCCCCCCCTGCAAGATGTAATTGATGGGTCTATTCTTTCCCAGACAGATCCGGTGCGTAACTTGGGGGTCCTCCTGGACTCACGACTGCTGCTTGAAGATCAGGTGGCGGCCGTGGCCAGGAGGGCTTTCGCCCAACTTCGGGTGATTCGCCAGTTGCACCCGCTCCTAGACCAGGACTCTGTACTCATGGTCACTCATGCTCTGGTCACCTCTAGACTAGATTATTGCAATGTGCTCTACATGGGACTGCCCTTGTCGACCATTCGGAGACTTCAGTTGGTCCAGAATGCGGCTGCTCGGGTGGTGATGGGGTGTGGGCGTTATGCGCATGCCTCACCACTGCTTCCGGAGCTGCACTGGCTATCAATTTGTCTCTGGGTGCAATTCACGGTGCTGGTCATTATCTTTAAAGCCCTACATAGTAGTGGGCCAGGATACCTAAGAGACCGCGTTGCCCCAAGATTGTCCATCTGTCCAACCAGAGTAGACCGGAGGGACTCTCTACTTGTACCATTTGCTAGAGGGGCTCATCTCTCTAGCACAAGAAGGAGGGCCTTCTCTGTGTCCGATCCGGCCCTATGGAACCTCCTGCCAGTTGAACTAAGGCTACAGATGGAATTGCTGCCCTTTAAGAAAGAACTGAAAACCTGGTTGGTGGGGCAGGTGTGGAGCGCTGATGGAGGAGTGACCCCCGGCTGCTGGTTGGCCTAACGTAACAGATTAATTCTCTCTCTTTTTAGTAAGTGCGGGCGGGTTTTAATGGGGTGCATTTGTATTTTAATGGTTTTTTTAATCTGTGTTGGGATTTTTTTAGTATTGTAAGCCGTCCAGAGTCCTTGTGAGCAGAGCGGCTATAGAAATATGAAAATTAAATTAAATTAAAATGTCTTTTTCTTTCCTTACTACTAGTTTTCAAAGTACTTACTCTTATTCAACAGTCACAAGCTTAGCACCATAGTTAGGCTGCTGCCCTTTGACAACAGAAATGTCACATAATCCTGACAGCAGTGCTCTGTTCGCTAATGTCCTCTTTGAGGTCTTTACGTAGGTGTCTGGTTTGCTACAATGGGGTGAGAATGCTGGACTGATCTGATACACTTCAACTCCTTTTATGTCTTCTACTACTACTGCTGCTACTGTTGTCATCATTGTTGTCGTCAATGATGACGGCGACAATAAACTTTTCTAGGGGTGCTCTGGACCTGTATAGCTTCCCCAAGGCTACAAAAATGCTTCTTCTCCCAGGAGGCAGTGGGGAATCAATGTCAATATATATCCAGCTATATTCTTGGCTAGCATATGTTTAACGGTTTAGTTTTTTAACCTGGTTCACATATGCCTTTTATGTCTCTAAACTTGCTGACCAGCACTTGAAGATGTTTCAGCATTGTTGAAAAATATTCGATTTAATTTGAAAGAATATATATATACATATATATACATATATATACATATATATACATATATATACATACATACATACATACATATACATACATATACATATATATATATATATATATATATATATATATATATATATATATATATATATATATATATATATATATATATATATATATATATATATATATATATATATATATATATATATATATATATATATATATATATATATATATATATATATATATATATATAAAATTTCTTTCAAATTAAATCGAATATTTTTCAACAATGCTGAAACATCTTCACCACTTCTGGGTCAATGTTGGCTGGCTGCTGACTATTACCTCTGCTCCCTGGATTTATATATATATATATATATATATAAATTTTCCCCTTGGTTTCATTTCTGTACTATCCTGTTCACATAAGTAAGGTGCAGTATTAAATAATGAGCACACATGTGTCAATAAAGCCAATGTCTCAAAGTCTCCATAAAGAACTCAACTCAGTTGAGCAAAATTGTCTACACAAATAGAATGGATGTTTAAAGTATTCTCTGCTCCTGGATAACAATCAAATTGTTATGTTGTTCCTGTTCCTTTTTCATGTATAAGTGGAAGGCTTTTTAAAAAATATATCAAAATAAAAGAGTTAAACCAGTTCTAATTAAGATTCAGTTGCAAATGAAATTGATCTGGGTCGTTAATGTAAGTTCAGTAACTGGTTGGGCACACATAACCAAACAGTTCCTTCTGCTTCATGTGAGAAAATTAAAATAGAAGGCACTAAAAACATTATTTTAATCATCATTTCCACATTTGGGAGAGGCAAGCTAATGAATGGGCCTAAAATGGAAATTCGGGGGACAGGTTTCACGGGAAAATGCTTTATATTCAGATGAAGTTCTCCTTATCTTGTTTCATATACCGTAGTTCCTTTCCCCCCTGTTTTCTGGAGTTTTTTTTAACTTCCCTAAAAGCTTGGTTTAAATTTTGTTCCCATCATGTGTTTTCCCACCAAAAACTGAGTGATTTCCTTTACCAGCAACACCAGCAAGGCTGGTTAATCTAATTAGTACATTGAATTGATCTAATTAATTTGTTCCTTCATTAATTGGTCCTTCTGAACAAAAACAACAACAACAAACAAACACATGAAGCAAAATAAAAATATACAAAAGTATCAATGAAGGAGTTGTGTGAAGCAGCAAAGAAGAGCTGGTGTTTCTCAACAGCAGGGGTTCCTAACCTAAGGCCCGTAGGCCAGATCTGACCCACAGGACCATTTCATGTGGGCCATCGCCCCTTCAAGGGCATCTGAGAAACAAAATGGCCACCCCTTTGAAGCTGTTGGGACAAAATGACCACCCTCATTGTGCCAGCAGAGGAAAATGGCCATCCGGCCCTCAAAGCTGACTGAGTGTGACCTGTCCTCCGGCTTGAACAAGGCTGGGAACCTTTAGTGTTCAGGGAATGAAGAAGCAAACGAGTGAAGTAGTGAAATTCAGCTCTTTATTAGTGGGGTTTGAACACAGTTTGGATGGGGCAAAACTCGGATTTATATACACTATAAACAGTAACAATAATACAATAAGCCCATTGGCTAACAGAGTGTGCACATTTTCGATCCGCTTATTTGCATAAGAATAGATACATGAGAAAAGATACATTCTGCTCCTATAAACAGTAACAATAATACAACAAGCTCATTGGCTAACAGTGTGCACAATTTTGATCCACTTATTTGCATAAGAATAGATACATGAGAAAAGATACATTCTGCTCCTGTCAGAAAACACAGTTAACATACATAACATTCTTCCCCCCTAGGTAAAAACAAGATCCTTTAACCAGGATGGCGGTCTAGTTTCCTTTCTGGGTCGGACGCTTCGCTGAGCCGGCTCAGGGGCTCATAGGATGGGCGACCCGACTGGAGTGAGGGATTGACTAGAGGGGGAGGATTGTAAACCCAAATTTAAGCCCCGTTTGTCAGATGGAGGAGCAGGGGATCGCTCAAAACCAAAATCTAATTCTGTGGATGAATAAGACAACTCAGGGTCCCTCCTGTGTGTACTAAGAGTGGAGGGCGACTCTGGACTAAATTGGTCATCATCAATAAAGGAATCCAGAGTGCTAGGCTGGGACAGTGTAGGGGTACACATGGCCAGAATAGGGGAGCATTCCACAAATTCCCCTTGAAATCGGTTCCTAGAAGACACTTCTGGGTCAATGTTGGCTGGCTGCTGACTATTACCTCTGCTCCCTGGGTTTAAATGGGTGGGGGCCAACCCTAGCGTTGAGTGTCTGTATTCGTCTTGTGGGTCCAGTACTCTGGGTCTCAATTGATCCGTGTGCCTCCTCCAGATCAGACCAGTGGCTGTTTCGATTCTGTAAGAAACAGGACCAGTTTGATCGATCACAAACCCAGGCACCCACGTAGGGCCACCAGCTGCATAATTGCGGCAATGTACAGGGTCTCCGGATGAGAAACCCTTCTGGTGTTGGACTGCTATATTTGTGCCTTTGTCATCTACCCTAGAGGGATCCAATCTGTCCAGCAAGGATGACAGTTTCCTTCGCTGGAGCAATTCAGCAGGGGACAGCCCTGAGGCAAGAGAGGTGAGCCTATATGTGAAAAGAAACTGGCATAACTGGAGCTCCAAATCCCCTTCACCCATACGCCGAAGCACGTCTTTAGTTGTGCACACCTGCCACTCTACCTGGCCATTGGTGGCTGGGTCGAATGGGGTGGAAATGATGTGCCTAATTGCATTACTTTCCATGAAGGATTGGAATTCTGCAGATGTGAATGTGGATGTGTTGTCGGACACCAGCACATCTGGAAGTCCAAATGCTGAAAACACCCTTCTTAAGTGCATTATCGTGGTGGCTGAAGTGGTATTAGGCACCCTAATCACTTCCAGCCACTTAGAGAATGAATCCACAACCAACAAAAATAGGGCACCCCTAAATGGACCTGCAAAATCTATGTGCAACCTGGCCCACGGGCCGCGAGCAGAATCCCATTCCCTAGAGGGAAGATGGGATTGTTCTGGGTGAGAGGATTGACAACTGGCACAAGTGCCAACCATTTGTTCTATGTCTTGGTCCAGTTGAGGCCACCAAAAGTAGCTATGGGCAAGGGCTTTGGAACGGACAATTCCCGGGTGACTTGTATGAAGTAGATGTAAAACCTTTTTCCTGAGAGTGACAGGAATGACCACCCACTGGCCCCATAGAAGGCAAACTCGTTCCACTGACAGTTCCAAACGCTTGCAGTGGAATGTTCTGAATTCCTCAGCTGGAGGAGAGACAGGCCAGCCTTTTTGTACCCAAGATATTACTTTAGTCAATGTTACATCCTTGGCCGTAGCCTTGGCTATATCTGAGGGGACGAGTGGGGGCGAGTCGAAAGCCTCAATCATAAGGACATGGTGGTCGCTTTCGATCTCGCAATTGGCTTCCCCAACTCCTGGCAGTGGAGAATGTGACAGGGCATCAGCGTGGCTGATGTTCTTGTCGGGCCTGTGCACCAAAGTAAAATCGTATGCATTTTGGAAAATTGCCCAATGCAACATCCTTGGGGACAGAATTTGAGGCATGGGCTTCCCATTCACAAAGATTCCAAGGAGGAGCTTGTGGTCAGTTACGATGGTAAAAGGTCTTCCGTAAAGGTAATCGTGGAATTTCTTAGTGCCTGCCACGATTGCCAATGCCTCCCTGTCTGTCTGAGTGTAATTTTTCTCAGGCTTTGAGAGCGAACAGGAATAGAATGCTACGGGGGCTTCCCACCCATCACTTAGTACATGGCATAACACAGCTCCCGCCCCCACAGGGGATGCATCACAAACAAGTACAACTTCAAAATGAGTTAATACAGCATCTGAAGACAGCAGCCTTTTGAGTTCTAGGAACGCTTTCTCCTGGCAATGGCCCCAGTGCCAAACAGTATCTTTCTTAAGAAGCTGATGTAATGGTTCAGCAACTGAGGTTTTGCGATGGAGAAAAGCGTGATAGAAATTGAACAATCGTAGAAATGATTGCAATTAACCTTTACATTTCGGCCTAGGTGCATTCCGCACGGCCGTCACCTTGGAGTCAGAGGGCATGATACCTTGGGGTGTAATGAGGTACCCCAGGAACTCCACTTCCCATGCCAAAAACACACATTTGTCTCTTCTGAGATGCAGACCGACCCTCTTGAAACATGAGAGGACTCAACTGAGCCTGGCTGCTAGTTCAACTGTGTCCTTAGCGGTGATCAGGACATTGTCAAAATATGGGAGGACACCGAGCAAACCTTTTAAAATATGTTCTACAAGAGATTGAAATATTCTGGGGGCTGCATTCACCCCAAATTGTAGTCTAGTTACCTTAAATGCCCCCCCCTATGCATTACTATGGTCTGGGCTATGGCAGCAGCAGGAGACACAGTCAATTGTTGGTAAGCCTCGGCAAGGTCAAGTTTTGTGAAGCAATTTCCTCCATACAAGGAGGCAAGAAGGTGGCTTACCATGGGCACAGGATATGCGTTTGGGCAAATAGCTTTATTGATGGTACACTTCTAGTCAGCACATATCCTGACCTCCCTATTACTTTTCAAAGCAGTCACTATTGGTGTCTCCCACTTTGCGGAGTCCACTGGCACTAGGATGCCCTGCCCCACCAGTTTGTCCAGCTCGGCTTCTATCTTCTCATTTAAAGCAAAGGGTACCCGGTGTGGCTTCATCCGGATGGGCCGGATGGTTGGGTCAAGCTCAAAGTCAACAGGGGGTCTTTGTATAAACCTAAACCCTTTTTGAACACCCCAGGATGTGCAGCACAAACGTCCCGGATTGGGTCAGAGTCTATTGCATGGATGCCAGAAAGCCGGATTCCCAGGGGCCTAAACCATTGAGTCCCAATTAGACAGTTAGTGCCCTGCTTAACTACAACCAATGGCAAGGAGGTGCAAATGTTTTTGAATTTGACCATGAAATTTCCCACCCCTAGGACCAGAATCTGGCAACCTTGCACATCCCGGAGGGAAGTTTTAAAAGATTTGAGCATGGGCCGAGAGGCAGGGGGAATTCTCAAAAACTCCCGCTGTGGGATTATGGAAAAGGTAGTACCTGAATCCACCTCCATCTTGAAGGGGATTTTCTGCAGGCTCAGGTCTGTGAAGAAATGCTAGCTGACGATGCCCACTTGGCACAGCTCAGGCTCTCGTGACACTCTGGCGATGGACATTTTGTGGTGATGACTCTTCTTGAACTCAGGTGCTAGAGTTCTTTGCTTTCGCTGTCGGCATACTTTAGCAATATGTCCTCGCCGCCCACAGTTGTGGCATTCTGCGGTGCAGAAGGGGCACTTCCTGCAGTCATGCTGGGCTCCGCAGCCATCACACTTGCAAAGGAATTTCTTCTCCCGATCATCGCAGTGCTCTCGCTGCTTTCGTCGGACCGCTCGGACTTCTCCCTCTGCGTCGCTGGACTCCGATGAAGAGGTGGAACCAGGCGATGCTGAGGAGGATGAAGATGAATTTTGCTGAGCTTGCACAGCTGAGTCGGTGGCACTGGTGGTGGAGTGGCGATGTCGGAAAAGCTTGATGCCAGACTGTGCGGCCTCAGATGCTACCCCCGCTTCTAGGGCAGCCTTGAAAGTTAGCGTCTTCCTGATCATGAGGCGACATTGAGCATCTTTGTCCCTCATGCCGGCGAGCAGACGGTCCCGGAGTGCTTCTTTGATGTCATCCTACTTGCACGGGGTGGCAGCAATGCACAGAGTGGTGGCGTAGTCTGCAATGGACTCCCCAGGTCGCTGCTCCATACTGTGGAAGGCCACAGTGGACAGGAAGATCAAGACCTCTGACTGCAGGTGTTTCCTCAGTGCAAACATGATTTCTGCGAGCGGCACCACATCCACGTTCCTTGGGAGAACGAGGTGGGTTGCCAGCTCAAGCGTCTCAGAACTGTGCTTAGCGAGGAAACAGTAGCGCTTCTGGTCTTCGTCAGTGATCTTCTGCGAGGCCATTGTGTGGTGGAATTGGCGTTCGTGTGTTGCCCATTTCTCTGGATGCGCTGGGTCAAATGGGCCGATGTTGCTGCCATGTGGGGACACCATCCCACCTTCGTTGCCAGTTTCGTGTTCAGGGAATGAAGAAGCAGACGAGTGAAGTAGTGAAATTCAGCTCTTTATTAGTGGGGTTCGAACACAGTTTGCATGGGGCAAAACTCGGACTTATATATACTATAAACAGTAACAGTAACAATAATACAACAAGCCCATTGGCTAACAGAGTGTGCACATTTTCAATCCACTTATTTGCATAAGAATAGATGCATGAGAAAAGATACATTCCGCTCCTATAAACAGTAACAATAATGCAACAAGCCCATTGGCTAGCAGAGTGTGCACATTTTCGATCCACTTATTTGCATAAGAATAGATACATGAGAAAAGATACATTCTGCTCCAGTCAGAAAACACAGTTAACACACATAACAGAACCCCTGCTCTACAGCCTGTGGATTGTGCTTCCTGGCAATTTGTTTAAAATATTTTTTCTCCAAAAAAACCTCTATTGCTATCCTGCCTGTCTGTCTTGGTGGGGGAGAGGATAGGTAGATTGCAGTATTTTAGTAAAAATAAGATCCAAGGTTGGAAATATTAAAATTGGATTGATTAAGGAATCAGATCATGCCAAAGTATTATTAGAAATTAAATTAGAAGGTAAAAAAAGGTACAGGAACATGGAAGTATGACACAAAATTGTTTAAACATCAAGATAATAGAGAAATAATAATTAAGTATTGGAATGAATGATGGGAGATAAATGATACCGCACGTGTTAATGACAGAATTCTATGGGATACCATGAAAGCAATATTTAGGAGGGAAAGTATAAAATTATCATGTAAAAATAATAAAGAAAATAAAGAAAAATTGAGAGCACTAGAGGATGAAGCTAAGAAGTTACAGGAAGACCACGCAAGAACAAAAGATAAAAATACATCTGGAAAATTACAGGGACTAAAAATGAAGATTATAGAAAGTGATATTGAGAAAGGAAAGAGGAATTTAATCTATTTTAAAAGAGATTATTTTGAATATGGTAATAAAAATTCTAAATTATTGGCTAAGGCAGCAGAGGGAAAAAAAGACAAAAGAGAAATTCAAGTCTTGATAAATAATTCTGGGGAAAGGTGTAATAAAATAGAAGACAAGATTCAAATTGTTAATAAATTTTACCAAGCACTTTATTCAAAAAAGGATGTAAAAGATGAAGAGTTAAAGAGATACTTATATAAATGGTCAAGGATAAAATTAAGTCAGGAGCATGGAAATTATATGGATGAAAAGATAACAGCAAAGGAAATTGCCAATGTTATAGGACATTTAAAAGCAGGTAAGGCTCCTGGTGAGGACGGTTTATCAGTGGAGTTTTACAAAGACTTTAAAGAAATTTTAATACCAAAAATTGAAAGGATCTTTAATTAAGTAATGGAGGGGGGTACAGATCCTGCATCTTGGTACAAATCAATTATTATCCTAATTCCAAAATCAGGGGAAAATACTGAAAGAATCAAATCATATAGACCAATTTCCCTGATGAATCAGGACGTAAAGTTGTTCACAGCAGTTTTGGCCAACAGGTTAAACAAATTCTTAAGTGTTTACATCAGCGAAGATCAGGTAGGGTTCCTGCGAAGTCGGTTTATGTCAGACTTGACAAGAAGGATAGTTGATTTATCAATTCTAGCTCAGCAACAAAAAGATCATATAGGTTTTTTTAAATCATTAGACATCTTTAAAGCCTTCGATTCAATTCAATGGATAACCATAAAACAAATTATAGAAAAGTACGGATTTGGATTAAAATTTTGTGGAATAATTGAACGATGAACTAACAGAGGACATTAATCTGGAACCTGGTACAAGGCAAGGTGACCCATTGTCATCATCATTGTTTATCATGGTTATGGAATTACTTGCTAATGTAATAAGGGAAGATAAGAACATAAGAACATAAGAACAGGCCACAGCCCATCCAGTCCAGCATTCAGTCTCACACAGTGGCTCACCATTTCCTTCAGGGTATTCCCTGTTTAGGATTCCCTGGAAGTGGCATTGAGAGATATCCTGCCTATCTCTCCAACCCGGAAGTTGTCCTTAAGTATCCATAATTATAGCTATTGATACCCTTGTCCTCCATGAACTTGTCTAATCCTTTCTTAAAGCTGTCAAGACTGACAGCTGCCACCACTTCTTCTGGCAGGGAGTTCCATAGACCAGTAATCCTCTGGGTGAAAAAGTACTTTCTCTTATTTGTTTGAGAACTAGTACCCAAAAGTTTCATGGAGTGTCCCCTAGTTCTAGTGTTATGCGATAGGGAAAACAGTTTTTCCTTATCTACTTTGTCCACACCATGCATGATTTTATAAACTTCAATCAGGTCACCTCTTAGACGTCATCGTTCAAGAGTGAAGAGGCCCAACCGTTGCAGCCTCAGATGGTAAGGAAGGTGTTCCAGTCCCCTTATCATTCTGGTTGCCCTCATCTGCACTTTTTCCAGCTCCATAACATCCTTCTGGAGGTATGGCGACCAGAACTGTACACAGTATTCCAGATGGGGCCTCACCATAGATTTATAAAGAGGCAAAATGACACTTGCTGACTTATTTTCTATGCCCTTCCTAATGATCCCTAGCATTGAGTTTGCTTTTTTCACTGCTAAGGCACACTGGGTTGACACATTCATTGAGTTGTCCACCAGGACACCAAGGTCCCTTTCCTGGTTTGTCGCAGAGAGTTCAGACCCCATCAGTTTATAAATGTAATTGGGGTTCTTTGCCCCAACATGCATCACTCTGCACTTACTAATGTTGAAGCTCATTTGCCACTGTTTTGCCCACTCCCCCAGTGTCAAGAGATCCCTCTGGAACTCCTCACAATCTCTCACAGTTTTCACTACCCTGTATAATTTAGTGTTGTCAGCAAATTTGGCTACCTTGCTTTTTACTCCTACCTCTAGATCATTTATGAAGAGGTTGAAAAGCAGGGGTCCCAGTACTGAACCTTGGGGGACCCCACTCTTTACTTCCCTCCACTTGGAGAAGTGTCCATTTAGTGCTACCCTCTGTTTCCTGTCCCTTAGCCAGTTGCTGATCCAGGACAAGACCTGTCCCTTTATTCCATGACTTGGTAAGTTTATTCAAGAGCCTTTGGTGTGGGACCTTGTCAAAAGCCTTCTGAAAGTCCAGATAAACAATGTCAACTGGATCCCCCTTATCCACATGCTTGTTGACACTCTCAAAAAATTCCAACAGATTAGTGAGGCATGATTTGCCCTTGTAAAAGCCATGTTGGCTCTCCTTTAGCAGCGCCTTCTCTTCTATGTGCCTATTAATTCTATCTTTTAGGATGGTTTCCATCACTTAACCTGGGACACATGTCAAACTGACAGGTCGGTAATTTCCTGTATCACCCCTGGATCCTTTTTTGAAAATTGGTGTTACATTCGCTACCTTCCAGTCATCAGGCACAAAGCCTGATTTGAGGGAAAGATTATATATTTTGGCTAGGAGATCAGCAATTTCATCTTTAAGTTCCCTAAGAACTCGTGGATGGATGCCATCTGGTCCTGGTGATTTGTTAGTGTTTAGTTTAACAAGACATGCAAGGACCTCTTCCCTGGTTATTTCTATCTGGCTTAATTCTTCG
Organism: Bradypodion pumilum; assembly: GCA_035047305.1. NCBI lineage: Eukaryota > Metazoa > Chordata > Lepidosauria > Squamata > Chamaeleonidae > Bradypodion > Bradypodion pumilum. The sequence goes on from JAWDJD010000003.1 coordinate 263,795,478, forward strand.
GTTTCCCTCCCTACGAAGATAGGCCCTGTTTTGGGCATGTGGTCTCTGTCTTCTTCAGTGAATACTGAAGCAAAGAATTCATTGAGTCTTTCTGCAATCTCTGTTTCCTCTTTAATAACCCCTTGCCTTCCATTGTCATCTAATGGTCCAATGGCCTTCCTAGTTGGGTTCTTACCTCTAATGTACTTAAAGAAGTCTTTGTTATTTCTCTGAGTATTTTTAGCTATACGCTCCTCAAAGTCATGCTTTGCTTTCCTGATTGTTGCCTTGCATTTGATCTGCCACAATTTATGTTTCTGCCTGCTGTCCTCATTCGGACAAGCCTTCCATCTTCTAAATGAGCTTTTCTTGCTCTTGATCACTTCCCGAACAGCTTCTGTAAGCCACATTGGAGTCCTCTTGGACCTGGCAGTGCCCTTTTTCCTTTTGGGTATGCATTCCAATTGGGCCTCTGTTATTGTTTTTGTAAACAGCCTCCGTGCCTCTTGGAGTGTTTGGACTCTCTCAAATTTCAGCTTCTTTTTTACTAGTTTCCTCATCTTTGGGAAATTTCCTTTTTGAAAATTTAAGGTCTCTGTGTTAGATTTTATCAGTGACTTGCGGTCTATGATCAAGTTAAACATAATTGAGTTGTGGTCACTGTTCCCTATTGGATCAATCACATTAACATCTTGCACCAGATCCTGAGTATTACTCAGGATCAAGTCAAGGATTCTTGTACCTCTAGTTGGGTCTTCAACCATCTGTCCCAGGGAACAATCATTTAGCATATCTAGGAACTTTATCTCTTTATCATGTGCTGAACAACAGTTCACCCAGTCTATGTGAGGGTAATTGAAGTCCCCCATTATAACCAGGCTTCCCTTCTTGGATGCCTCCTTTACAACATTCTCCAACTGCCAGTCTCCCTCAAGAGTTTGGGTCGGAGGCTGATAGTATATGCCTACTGTTAGACCATCCTTGTGGCCTGGTACTCTTACCCACAGAGCTTCTAATGGTGACTCCAAATCACCTAGATATTCCAATTCATACGATTTTATCACTTCTTTGACATACAAGGCTACACCACCTCCCATTTGCCCCTTCCTATCCTTCCTGTACAGTTTGTAGCCTGGGATAACTGTATCCCATTGGTTATCATCCGTCCACCAGGTTTCAGTGATACCAATAATATCAATATTCTTATCTATTGCTAAGTATTCCATCTCCCCTATTTTGTTCCGGAGGCTTCTGGCATTTGTATACAAGCATTTATATATGCTTTCCTGATACAGTCTTTTGAGTCCAGTTGCATTGTTAGACTGCCTCTTGCATCCTTTTGCTAGAGTGCTGGTGACTAGCTCCTTGCTCTGCTCAGTAATTTTTGCATCCTCCTCACTACTCAAGTACACACTTTCCCGAACCGGATGCTGCCCAGCTCCTGTCGGCTTTCCCCCAGTGATCAGTTTAAAAGCTGCTCTGCAGCCTTTTTGATGTTGAGTGCCAGCAATCTGGTCCCATCATGGTTCAAATACAACCCATCCCTCCTGAACAGATTTGGCTTGTCCCAAAATGTTCTCCAGTTCCTGACAAATCTGAAACCCTCCTCTCGACACCACTGCCTCATCCACGCATTGAGGCTTCTGAGCTCTGCCTGCCTGGTAGGTCCTGCGCGAGGGACAGGCAGCACTTGGAAGTCCGGGACTTCAATCTTCTTCCTAACAACCTGAATTTGGCTTCCAGAACAGACCGCTTGGCCTTCCCAACATCATTGGTACCAACGTGTACCATGGCAACTGGCTCGTTCCCAGTTCTCTCTAACAATCTATCTAGATTTCTTGTGATGTCTGCAACTTTTGCACCTGGCAGGCAAGTCACCATACGGTTATCATGTGCATCACACATCCATTTCTCTGTATTTCTAATTATTGAATCGCCTAGTACAAGGAGCCTCTCTCCTGCAATCTGTTCATCTACATGCACCTCATCAACCATATTAAGGGAGAGAAACTCAGTTTGTTCCTGTTGTTTATCTTCCTGGATCTCATCAAGCGTGATGAAGGAGAGATCATCAGGTGGAACCAGTTGTTCCTCTGTGTGTTCCTCATCAGGTGTGATGAGGGAAAGAGCCTCAAATTTATTCTGTAATTTCAGACTCTCAGAGTGATCCCCTACTCTTCTCCTCCTTTGAGTCACATTCCTCCAAACATCTCCCTCTTGAGTTAGTGAAGGGCCTTCTCCCTCAGAACTGTGCCCTGTCTCTTCTTTGTCCAGCATAGTCTGCTCCGCTCTGTCCAAGAACAGCTCAAGCTCCTTAATTTGTTGATGGTTAGATATGCGGGCCTCTAGCTGCTGGACCTTCTCTTCTAGTAGTGCAACCAGCTTGCACTTGCTGCAAGTGTAGTTCTCCATATGCTTTGGCAAGAACACAAACATGGCACAAGTATTGCAGGTAACTACAGCTGTTCCCTCAGAATCCATTTTAACAAGTGCAGTATTCTGGCCCTCAAAAATGTACATGTTTACTACCTTTCTACCTAGTAAGACTATATTCTTCCTTCTTTACTAGCTGCCTCTAAAGCAGCTCTATTCCAACTGCAAAACTTACCAGTGCTCACTTCCTTTGTTTGGCTCTCCTCAGCAGCAGCTCTGCTTAAGAGCACATGCAGAGTCAAAAGGGCTGGCCCTGAAAGAGCTCAGAGCTTTTAAAGGCTAGTGTGGCTCCGCCCCTATGTGTCACAGTTCAGGGAAGGGCCTGGTGTGGCTCTGCCCCCTGCTTCTGGAAGCTTCTAACTGCTTCTTCTGTTTGAACAGAGGTGGCTCTCAGCAGTTTAAATTATCAATTTAAATTAGTGGAGGCCTGTAAAGCAGCTCTACTCCAACTGCAAAACTTACCAGTGCTCACTTCCTTTGTTTAGCTCTCCTCAGCAGCAGCTCTGCTTAAGAGCACATGCAGAGTCAAAAGATAAGGAGCTGATAGGCATAGAAGGAACGAAGAAGATTAGCCAATATGCTGATGACACATTAATAACAATAAAAAATCCCCAAAAGTCATTTGAAAAAATATATACGCACTTAGAAGAATTTCGCAAGGTAACGGGACTTAAAGTTAATTGGAATAAGTCTGAAGCAATTTTTTAAATTAAAAATGAAGAAATACAGGAAAGCATAAAAGCTAAATTTAAAATACAAATTAGAGATAATATCAAATATTTGGGTATAAAAATTTCAAACAAGTATGATGATTTAAAGAAATTGAATATATGACAAATTGGAGAAAGAGTTAAAAGAAATGATATTAAAATACAAAAAATTAAAATTATCCTGGTTCGGACATATATCGTTATGTAAAATAAAATTACTGCCTAAAATAACTTTTTTATTTGATACATTTCAAATTTATATGAAAGAGAAGGAGTTAAATGTATTTCAAAATTTAATTAATAATTACTGTAATGAAGGAAAAAGAGCTAGAATAACAAAATTGCTATGGTATTCTTCTCAAAAAAAAAGGGCGGATTGGGAATTCCCAGCATTACAAACTATTATCGGGCATTTCAAATGAATATTTGTAAGATTTTAATAAGGGAAGATTCGATTTTGGGGAGAGTTGAACTGCGAGAAAAATCTGGTGATGAAGCAATGTTTTTGGGAAAAGAAAAAGTTAAAATTAATCCACAAAATAAATTGTTAAAAACACTTCTTAAAACATGGACAACATTAAAAAAAACAAATTATCTCCAGGGTTATCACCGATTATAGAATTGAGGGACATAAAGTCATTTCTAATAGTTATAGATGGTAGGATCGGAGAGATAATGGCTAGGTATAAAATAATATTATTAAAGAATTGGTTAGCAGTTTGCAAGGAAAAGAAAAAGATGGTAGAAATATGTAAGCAAATTGCAGCATTGAATAATTGGAATAAAAGATATATGAATTACCGTAAGTGAATTTGGACAGGGAAAGGACAAAATTTGAGGAATTGGTATATAAATTAAGAAATGGCCAAATAGAATTTAAAGGTTTAGTAGGTAAAATATATAAAATATTAGATAATTCAGATAAATCTCAAACAATTTTTAAAACAATGTGGGAACAAGATTTAAATATTAAAATTTCTGAAGAATATTGGAATGGAAAGTGGAATAAAAGGATAATGAGATCTTTATCTGTAAGAATTAGGGACACAACTTTTAAATTATTGTGGAAATGGTATATGACCCCAGTGCGGTTGCACTTAATAGATAAAACAAAGTCAAAGGTATGCTGGAGATGTGAGAGGGATATAGGAACGTATGTGGTGGGGGTGCAAGAAGATGAAACAATTCTGGATGAAAGTAGAGTATGAAATCAAAAGAATCTTGAACATAGAGCTTAAATTGGATGCAGTTACAGTTTTACTAACAGATGTAGAAAAGGTGGATCATTTTAAAAGAGAATTACTGACGATTATGTTATCAAGTGCCAGACATTGTATAGCACGGAAATGGAAAAATGAGGTCTCCCCAAATATTGAGGAATGGTAAAATGAGTTATGGAGTATAGCACTAAACAACAAACTTATTTGGGAATTAAGTTTAAGGATAGAATTAATTAAAGAGAATAAATTTCAAGAAATTTGGAAAAATTTTGTAGACTTTGCACTGAATAGTGGACAAGGACAGAAACCAATGCCTGATCAGCTTTCATTTTGGAAATGAGTTTAGATGAAAGGAGGTAACTCCATCTCCATGGTTTGTAAATAGCATGTGGTGAATGTTCTTAATTTTTAATTCTTTGTGTATTTGTAATGTTCTGTTCTATGTATATGATACTTGTATGTTGTTGTATTCTCAAATAAAATTATTTTAAAATTAAAAAAAAAATAAGATCCAAAAGAATCTGAGAAAGTTTGCCTAGGAAATAAAATTCTATGTGCACAAAGAGGGTCTAATCTTGCCATCCTGCTTCAATTGTAAAAAAAAAAGTGAGGGGAAGATTGGAAGAAGAAGAGGAGACTCTGGAACCTTGGATGTCAGAAGCACTGTTTAATTGATTCCCTCCTTTGTTTACCCCTAAAAAGATAACATTTGTGGATGTGGATTTCACAACTTCCCATGGCTTTCTGAACAAAGGGGGCTGAATGGGGTGACATAAATGCACTGTCTGGGTAAGGTCTTAGTCTGAACCACATGTGTTATGAATTGTACATTTAATTTTTTTCTAAGAACTTAGTTTATAGCATATTATTCCTGTTTAATCTAAATTATATGATAAATGTAGTGGGACAAACCTACATTTTATAGTGGGAATGTGAATCTGTTAAGAAATTATGATAAAAGGGTTTTAATGAAATTAATCAAATACTGTACATAAAACTAGAAGTATGTCCCAGAATAGCCTTACTTATAGACTTAGGAAATGTCAATATAGCAAGAAATAAGAACGAAATGATTATAACAATGGTAACAGCAGTGGCTCAAGTGGCTAAGACGCTGACTGGGAGGTGGAAGGTCAGCAGTTTGATTCCCGATTACTGCAGGACGGAATGAGCTCCTGACTTTGTCCCAGCTCCTGCCAACCTAGCAGTTTGAAAGCATGAAATTGCAAGTAGATAAATAGGGACCACTTCAAAGGGAAGGTAACAGCGTTCCATGCCCTCCAGTGTCTAGTCATGCCTGCCACATGACCACGGAAACATCTGCAGAAACAGACAGCACTGGCTCTTCGGCTTTGAAACAGAGATGAGCACTGAACCCTAGAGTCAGATACGACTGGCTTTCGAGCACGGGAAACCTTTACCTTTACCTTTACCTTTACCTTTACCTAACAGCTATGAGACTACTTATTGTTAAAAGATAGAAAATATATTGTGAAATAGAGCTGGACGATTGGTATAAAGAGCTATGGAACACTGTGATGAACGACAGACAGACTTGCAAACTAAAGTTTAAGAAAGGAATAATAAAAAGAAATGATTTCAAAGAGATTTGGGGAGAATTTATAGAACATGTCTTAATTAAAGCAAAAGGAACAAAACCAGGACAGGAATACACAACCTTTTGGGAAATAGGCATGAATGTATAGAATATTGTTAACAGAAATAAAACAATTATAAATTGAAAGTACAAGTTCCATAGGTGGTGGGGAGCACAGAGAAGATTGTTTTGTTTGTAAAACATATCGAAAAAAATCACTTTTCCAGTAAATTGGCAACGGAGAGCTGTAACAATAATTATGGTCCATCGAGTCAATATTCAACCTGTGGTGACCCTTTTCAGGATTTTCTACACAGAGAGTTCTCAGAAGTGATTATCCTATTCCAGTGATGGCGAACCTTTTAGAGACCGAGTGTTCAAACTGCAACCCAAAACCAGTGGTGGACATCAGCAGGTTCTCACCAGTATGCACATACTGGTAGTAAAAATGGCTGACCCCACCCACCTACCCACCCCACCCATCTCCTCCATCTCCTCCTCCTCCTCCTAGAAGAGGTTTCGGAGGGGGCTGGCTCCATTTCCCCCTTCATCAAAGGCTTTTCCTGGGCTCTGTTTCACCCAAAAGCGCATCTGCAGCCACTCCGGAGTGGTTGAAGAGACAGTTCGGGGTGAAACGGAGCCCAGGAAAAAGCCTTGGAGGAAGGGGGAAATGGCTTCAGAGGTTCGCTACAGAGTGATGAAAATAGAAGAGGCTTAGAAGAGCCACTCCGGAGTGAACTGTGCTGGGAGTGGCTGGGGATGTGCTTTGGGGTGAAACGGAGCTCTGGAAAAGCCTTGGACAAGGGGGAAATGGCTTTAGAGGTTCGCTATAGAGTGATGAAAATAGAAGAGGCTTCTATTTTCATAGCTCTATAGTGAAGAGCAGTCACATGGCCAACAGGCCATGCCCACCCAGTCACATGGCCATGCCCACAGTGTGGTAGGAAATGTTTTTGATGCCCACCACTGCCCAAAACCCACTTATTTATCTCAAAGTGCCAACACAGCAACAGGGGAGGAAGGAAATGCTCCCATTGGGCTGATGTGCAGAGGGGCATGGTGAACTCTGTGCTGTGGGGAGGGAGAATTTAGTGTAAGGGACCAAAGACAATGAACAGCCGAAGGGTTGGCTTAACACAGGTTTATTGCATGATGATCCGGAGGAACATGTGGTAATGGCGGATGAGTAGCTCAATATATACAGCTGGCTATACATTTGAATGTGGCTCGTCGACAGACTATTGGTTGCTGCCTGCGTGACGTCGTGGGAGGTCACGCCCTTCTTGACCAGGTGAAGAGGTGGCGGGGAATCTTCCCGCGCTACTGAACCAGGTGAATCTGAGCCATGAGAGCTGGACGCTCGCTATTGCCATCTAGTGGTCACTAGCTCGCGTCCCCTTATCAGGTTTACATTGATACAGCTGATGGTTATAATGATGCACACCGAAAGGTTACATTGTTAACACATGGCAAAGGTACATTGTTAAAGGCACAGCTTTACAGAACACAACATCCCTCCCCCCTAGGATGAGATGAAGTCTCTCAGCCAAGATGGCTTGTTGCATGTGCGTTTGGGCCGTGAAGAGGGCTGACCCCCCCCGGGGGCGCTACTGCTTTTTTGTTCCCTGGTCCCTTGTCCTGAAATGGGAGAGGGAGACTTGTCAGTGGCTTGCCACTGTCTGGCGGCCTTAGGGGAAAGGAAAAACTCCATTGTGGGCAGACCGGGGGCAGTCGGGGCTAACGAAAAACCCCTCTTCTCGCTTGGACGGGTGGGGGACCACTCCGAAACCCCCCCCCCGGTTCTGGAAATCAAAATCTAACTTCGTAGGGGTATCCGCATTTGTGGGGACATTCCGCGAGATATGTATGGGGTCGGGTTCCTCCTCCTCCTCAGAAAGATCCCCTAGGATATCTACGAGAATATCCCCCTCCCCCCTTGGTGGGGACCCGCGGCCCCCTTTCCCTCCCCCTTGGGCTGAACGGGTGGGGGAGAACCCTAACGCTGATTTTTCCTCTATTTGGTCTGTGCCCTGCTCATCGGAGACCCTGCGTTGGAGCTGATCCGCGTGCCGCCTCCACAGGAGCCCTGTGCTGGTCTCCACGCGGTATGACACGGGGCCGGTTTGCTCCACAACTACGCCCGGTACCCAGGCCGGGCCCGTGCTGGCGTAGTTCCTGCAATGCACGGGGGCGCCTACACTGAAACTCTTTGTAGCCTCTAGCCCGATGTTCCTTCCTTTGTCCTCTACCCTCGTGGGGTCTAGCCTAGTAAGGATGGTGGTCAGTTTCCTACGCATTAAGAGTTCTGCGGGGGAGTATCCTGACACCAACGGGGTCACCCTGTACCCTAGCAGAAACTGGCACACTTGCAGGTTCAGATCCCCTGGGCCCATGCGCCGCAACGCGTCCTTCGTGGTGCGGACGAGGCGCTCTACTTGGCCATTGGTGGCCGGGTGAAACGGGGCGGAGGTGATGTGCCGAACGGCGTTGATCTCCATGAATGCCCTAAACTCGGAGGACGTGAAACAACTAGCGTTGTCGCTAATTAATGTGTCGGGTATGCCGAACGTGGAAAAGAGCCTCCGCAAATGCCTAATGGTCTGGGCCGAGGAGGTGCTCGTGACTGGGATAACCTCCAACCACTTGGAGAAGGCGTCCACTACGAGAAGGAACAGGGTGCCTCTGAACGGGCCCGCAAAATCAACGTGCACCCGGGACCACGGCCCCTTAGCCGCGTCCCATTCCCTGTGGGGAAGGCGGGCCTCCTCTGGTCTGGAGCATTGGCAACTTTCACAAGTGCCGACCATGTGCTCGATGTCGGCGTCCAGCTGGGGCCACCAGAAGTAACTCCGGGCCAACGCCTTGGATCGCACGATGCCGGGGTGGCTGACGTGCAGCAGTTTGAGCACCCGCGGCCGAAGGGAAGTGGGAATCACTACCCGCTGCCCCCACAAGAGGCACCCCCTCTCTAGGGACAGTTCAAGCTTTTTTATGAAAAATGGAGCGAACTCCTCCGCTGGGGAGGACGCCGGCTACCCTTTCTGCACCCAGGAGCTAACTGCCGCTAACGTCTTGTCCTTCTCTGTCGCTTTGGCGATGTCGGCGGGCACTACGGGGGGCGAATCCAGCACCTCTATCATGAGAACCTGATGGTCCCGCTCCCCCTTGCTCACCTGGCTGGGCGTGAGGGGAAGGGGAGACCTAGATAGAGGGTCTGCATGGCTGATCTCTTTCCCGGGCCGGTAGACCAACGCGTGCTGATACGCGTTGAGAAAAATGGCCCACCTGAGCATCCTCGGGGACAGGATCTGAGGGGTGGGCTTATCTGCGGTAAAGATGCCTAGCAGGGGCTTGTGGTCCGTTACAATGGTGAAGGGGTGGCCGTACAGAAAATCGTGAAATTTTTTCGGCCCCGCAACTATTGCTAGTGCCTCCCTGTCTGTATGTGCGTAGTTTCTCTCCGCTTGGGACAGGGACCTGGAGTAAAATGCTATCGGGGCCTCCCTTCCGTTTTCCAACACGTGGCACGGCACCGCCCCCACCCCCACTGGAGATGCATCACAGGTCAGAACTACTGGGTGTTTGGGGTTGAAGTGGGTCAGTATGGCGTCGCACGCCAGGAGGCTTTTTAGCTCGCTAAATGCCCTTTCTTGGTCATCACCCCACTTCCATGCCTGGTCTTTCTTTAGCAGTTTGTGTAGCGGTTCAGCCACCGCTGCCTTCCGGGGGAGGAAGGAGTGGTAAAAGTTGAGCAGCCCTAGGAACGACTGCAGCTCGGGCTTGGAGGTGGGGCGGGGGGCTTTCTTAATGGCTGCCACCTTGGACTTGGATGGTTTTATTCCCTCAGGAGTCACACAAAACCCTAGGAACTCAACCTCGGTTGCGAAGAAGACGCATTTGTCCTTTCGCAGTCTCAGCCCCGCTTTCTCGAATATTGTCAGGACCTTCCCCAACCTCTTGGCCAATTCAACCCGACTCCCCCCCCCCCGTTATTAACACGTCATCAAAATAAGGCAACACCCCCTCCAGTCCCTTCAGGAGGCGTTCCACGAGTGACTGGAAAATTCCAGGCGCCGAATTCACGCCGAACTGGAGGCGCGTCACCTGGAACGCCCCCTTATGGGTGACTATGGTCTGCGCAGCAGCTGCGGCAGGGGACACCGTAAGCTGCTGGTAGGCCTGTGCTAAGTCGAGCTTAGCGAAACACTTTCCCCCGTGTAACCTGGCCAGCAGATGGCTGACTACCGGCACCGGATATGCATTTGGGCGGATCGCCTTGTTGATGGTGCACTTGTAGTCGGCGCATATGCGGACCTCCCCATTGGCCTTTAGTGCGGTTACAATTGGAGTTTCCCACTCCGCGGAATCAACAGGCACAAGGATTCCCTGGCCCACCAATTTGTCCAGTTCCGCCTCTATCTTGTCCTTAAGTGCGAACGGCACCCGGCGTGGTTTAAGACGAATTGGGCGGACCTCCGGGTCCAGGTCGAATGTCACTGGGGGCCCCTTGAATTTCCCCAGTCCTTTTTTGAAAACTTCGGGGTGCGCCTCGCACACCTCCAGAATTGGATCAGTCCCAACGGCGTGCATCCCAACGGCGTGCACCCCCCCAATAAACAAACCCAGGGGCTGGAACCATTGAGTCCCGAGGAGGCTGCAATCTCCCCCTTTGAGCACGACTAGGGGCAGGGACGCGGCGTGCTTCTTGAATTTAACCTGAAATTCTCCAACCCCCAACACTGGAATGCTGTTCCCTTGCACGTCCCGTAGTGTGGACCTCAATGCTTTGAGCTTGGGTCGCTTGTGGGGGGCAATTCCCAAAAACTCCCTCTGGGAAATGATTGAATATGAGGACCCCGAGTCAATTTCCATCCTAATGGGAACCCCTTGGACTAGTACCTCAACAAAATAGCGGGGGTGTCCTGCAGACACGCTGAACACTGGGGCCTCGTCCTCGCTGCCGTCGGAGATGCGGCCCACGCCGTCCTGCTTCCGCGTGGCCTGGGCGCCGTCCTTGGGTCTCGTTGAGCGGTCTTGTCCCGCGGAACGGTCCGCGGAGCTCCTCCGGGTCTCGCGCTTCTTCCTGCACACCTTGGCGATGTGCCCGCGGCGGCCGCAGTTGTGGCACTCAGCCTTCCGGAACGGGCACTTTACGCGGTCGTGGGCCGCTCCATAGCCGTCGCATCGCCGGCTCTCCTTCCGGACCCTCCGGACATCCTCGTCGTCGCTACTCTCTGTGGACGACCTCGAAGTTCGCCGGGCCGCCTGTACCGGAGCCTCTGCCTTGCTCGACTTCGGCCGCCAGTCCTGGAGTTCTTGGACCCCGGCCTTCGTAGCTTCTGCGGCCTGGGCCGATCTGACAACCTCCTGCAACGTGGGAGGCGGCTCTTGGTTCATTAATGTGCGCTGGGTCTCGGCGTCATTCAGGCCGCACAGCACACAGTCCCGGAGGGTGATTTCGGCATTCTCCCATTTGCACGGGCTGGCCGCCAGCCGCAGGGCCGCCACGAATGCGGCGACCGTCTCCCCGGGCGCTTGGACTCGCCTCCAGAACGCACTCCGAGCGGGAAACATCGCCGTGGCGGGCCGGACGTGCTCACGCAGCATCTGCATGAGTTCCTTGGCCTTGAATTCGCTCACCCTCCTCGGTGCAATCAGGTCCACCAAGGTCCTTTTGGTTTCTTGTCCGAGCATCCTGGTGAAGATGGCCCTTTTCTTTGCCTCTTCCGTGACTTCGGACTCGATCAGTGCTGCCTGGAAGTCCATCTCGAAGATCTCCCAGTCGCCCGGTTTCCTGATTTCGAAACCGGCGCATGTCTTGGTCCCGTGGGCTGCCATATCCCACCTTCGTCGCCAATTTAGTGTAAGGGACCAAAGACAATGAACAGCCGAAGGGTTGGCTTAACACAGGTTTATTGCATGATGATCCGGAGGAACATGTGGTAATGGCGGATGAGTAGCTCAATATATACAGCTGGCTATACATTTGAATGTGGCTCGTTGACAGACTATTGGTTGCTGCCTGCGTGACGTCGTGGGAGGTCACGCCCTTCTTGACCAGGTGAAGAGGTGGCGGGGAATCTTCCCGCGCTGCTGAACCAGGTGAATCTGAGCCATGAGAGCTGGACGCTCGCTATTGCCATCTAGTGGTCACTAGCTCGCATCCCCTTATCAGGTTTACATTGATACAGCTGATGGTTATAATGTTGCACACCGAAAGGTTACATTGTTAACACATGGCAAAGGTACATTGTTAAAGGCACAGCTTTACAGAACACAACAGAGAAGCTCTTCCATTGGGCTGCTGGGTAGAGGGGTGGGGTTAACTCTGTCTGGTCTGCTAGGCAGCGGGTGGGGCAAACTATGCTGGGATGAATGCATGAGTGCTCACAGAGAGGGCTCCGAGTGCCACCTCTGGCACGCGTGCCATAGGTTCACCACCACTGTCCTATTCTCTTCTTCTGGGTGCACCCTTCAACTGTGCAGCTTGCCCAACAATGCAGAGGTTGGTTCTTCTAGGAGGCAGAGCAGGGAGTTGAACTCTTAACCTTTGACTCAGTCATCCAGGCCACTCTAGAGAGCTTTACCCCCTTCATTCCTTCCTCTGGTAGAATCACTTAGATTTGCTCTCTCTTCTCCCAATCAGGATTTGTGAGTACAGTAATGTACATGAGCTGTTTGATCCTTATCCTGGCTTTCCTGGCTTCCTCTAATCTTATTTCCTGCTTTCCTGTACCAATTTTGGGTTCAGAGATTAATTCTAACTTCAAATGTATTCTGTTTTCTCTTCCCATGGACATCTATGTTTTCACTGTGCTGCCATGTAAAGCCCATTTGATAGATACCAAATATGCCTTCTGTCTCCCTTTTTGTTCTACAATATCACTTCTCATCTGTTCATTAGATCTAAGATGTAATATATATCGGCCAAACCACCCCTATTACAAAAGAGCAGGAGGTCTCTTCTTCAATGCCTAATGCCTCCCTCACACCAGTCCTTGAAGGCAAATTATATAAACCCGTAGAAAACCATAATCTATAAATATCCCCAGAACAAATAATGTCATGTGCCCATTCTGATTCTGCTGCAGTGAGTGAACCAAATCACTTGATGCTGGTTTCAAACTGCTTTGTTTAATCACATCCTTGTTCAGAACTAGTAACCTGAATTTTATCATCCTGTACAGATCCTGTCTGTGTACTGAAGGGGAGGGGAAAGCTTTGTTTTAATTTTTGCTTCAGGTTTGAATTGCTCTCTTGAACAAAATGGCAAGGAACACCAGATGGGGTTTTTATTTTATTTGATTTGTGTCATTTATAGGCCATCTTTCTCCTGATGGGGAGACTCAAGGGAGCTCACAATGTTTATTTTTAATATATATATATATGTTAATTAAACATTAAAGCCAATTAAACTATCATGATAATTAAAATGCATTAAAGGATTAGAAACATTTAAAACGTTAGAAACAGACTTTAGGCATGACTACATTGGGAAGCTGAGTCGGAAGGATTCAGCTCTGCTACAATGTGAATCACAGCCTCAAACACGTTTGAGCACATAACAATTGCTCAAGCTGGGTATGCAGATTGAATTGGGCCTCTTTGTCCACATAGTCGCCAAACCCAGCAGGAGCAATTATAGCAGCAACATTTGTGGTGGTACAAGTAAGGTAAAGGTCGCACTTGCTCGAAAGCCAGTCGTATCCGACTCTAGGGTCCGGTGTTCATCTGCAGACATTTATGTGGATGTGTTGCAAGCATGACTAGACACCGGAATGCATGGAATGCTGTTACCTTCCCACCAAAGTGGCACCTGTTTATCTACTTGCAATTTCTTGCTTTCAAACTGCTAGGTTGGCAGGAGCTGGGACAGAGACAGGAGCTCACTCCATCATGCAGTACCCAGGTCTCGAATTGCTGACCTGCCAACCTTCCAGTCATCAAGTTCAGCGCATACCTGTCAAGTTTTGGATTTGGAAATAAGGGAAATTTCCTGGCAAATAAGGGATACTTGACAGCTATGCTTATCCTGTGCTGCCCTCCAATGGTGGCAATAGGGCATTGCAGTCTAATTAATAAGGGATGATGGCGGGAAAGTGGGTAAAATAAGGGGTTTTCCCGGCCAATAAGGGATACTTGACAGCTATGGTTCAGCGTCTTAACCACTAAGCCATTGCAGTCCCCCACAATCAATAGACAACTCTACATGCAGACTTTTATTTGTTTATATGAGAGACAGAATCCTATTAGTGATTAATGCTCGTGTAAGATAAATTGAGTAAATATTGGTGGCAGATTACAGCTTATTAACGAAGTGTTGGATTTGCTCTAGGAATGTAACCAGTACGTTGTTCATGAGCTCCATCTGCCACCATGACTTACATTATTTCCATTACACAAGCATAAGCTGCCAAGAGGAATCTACCAAACATATTTTTGCATCTTCTCTTCACTCATGAATATTTCAGGGGACTTACATTTGCAAAAAGCAAAAGCAGAAATAGAAAGAACAAAAATCACAAAAGCTCAAATAAGGCAGGTAATATACATGTCATACAACTGGAAACCCCTGTAAAATCAAGGAATGATATTAATAATGGAAAGCTTGGCAAAACAGTATAGTTTTTGCCAGCTGTTTAAAGGCCAATAGGAAGGAAGTCAATCTAATTTCTCTGACTAGAGTGGTGGCGAAGATCCACAATCAACATCTTGCTGCATAAAAGACCATGTGTTAATTTTCCAAGCAACCTTTCATCTCAGAGGTCTGGCATGTAATAAGACTTTAGAAAATGAATGAAAGTTCTGGGCATACAAATAAGGTAGCCAGACCAGGGTGAGGGTGCTTGTGATGTCACAGAGCTGAGCCTTTGTGATGTCAGAGAGATGGAGCATCCAAGAGTGGCAGACAGCGTTGTGTTAAGCCCTGGTGCGAGCGGAGAACTGGCAAAGATGAGTGCCCCAATTTTAAAGTTACCACACACACAAAATCTCAACTTTCTGCTTCTCGAGCATGGTTTGCCGTGAAGTTTGTATCCCTCCCCAGAGAAGAGCAGTTCCCTGAAGCTTCAGCCTGTGTCCTGAGCAGTGATGCACTGCAGCAGGTTCTGCAGAACTGGTAGCGGAAATTCCCCAGGCCACGCCCACTTGGTTGGCCATACCCACCTCCATAGCCCATAATGCAGGATGTTTGACCATGCCCACAGATTTGGCCCCACCCACAGATTTGGCTAGCCCACAGTGTAGATAGTAAAAATTTTTGCAGTGCATCACTGGTCCTGAGACTTGGTGGTGCCATCTTGTTCACCATAAGATGAAGTGTTGTTTCACATAATGAAGCATCAAAGTTGTTCAGATGTCCAAAGAAACTACTGCTCTCTCACTTCTCCTTCTTTTTGGGCTCTTTGCCCATGAGAAATGTCCAGGAATTATCTGGACACAAAATTCATGCTCAATTTTCAGAAGTACAAAATCTCTCTCTCTTGCTCATTTTTGTGAAGAGTGTGATATTCTTTTTCACTGGGGAAATCTGCCTGGTTTGTCTCCACTTGCAGGACCATATAACATAATTTCTTATATATAAAATACTTAGAGGGGAAAAGGATTGCTCTGGTAGCAGGATGCTTTTCTGCTGTAGAGAAACCATGAGAAATTCTGACTGACTCAGCAGCCAGACTGCTTTCCTCTTGGGGTTGCTTCAACTACACTTGGCCTCTTACTTCCTGTTTTCTCCTTGGTGGGAGAATGTGCAGCTCATGGTTGTTTCTTAAATGTTCTAGTGTTTCCCAGCGTTTTAGGCTTTTGAATTTTAATAATCACCCCTTTTCTTTCTTTTGGTGTCATTGTTGCTGAAAATGAGGTGAAATGTGTAATGTTTGTAAACTGACTTTTCAGAATCTCAATTATGAATTCATGTAGCTCAACCTGTGGCCCGAGGGCTGATGCGGACCACTGCATCATTTCATGTGACCCCCCCCCCCTCCACTGCCTCCACCACACCAGGAAGTACCATGTGGTGGAGAAAGGGCAAAATGGCTGTCCAGCCCCCAAAGCTGTCTGAGGGAGCATAACTCGGCCCTCGGGTTAAAAAGATTGAGAACTCCTGTACTAGAGGGAGGAAAAATCCTCCAAAGCAGCTACTTTACACTGTAATAACAAAACCACCAGGGATATGTATGTATATGTGTGTCATAGCTACAAGGAAGAGCAGCTATGTTATATATAGAAGCAACAAAACAATCTACAAGACAATTCTAACAATGGGGGCACCAAAACAATAAATAAATACATTTGAAATTAGACTTCTGATCAGCACCAACCTTGGCAATGATGTAGCAGACATTATGCTATTGCTCTGTGCAAAACTTGGAAAAGTTTGGGTGTTGTTGTTGTTTTTTTGTTGTTTTTTGAGTTATGCATTTTTTAAAAAGTAAAAATGTTTTGAACCTGGGCCGTAAAACAAGTGCCTTTTGATGTCCCCAGATTTAAGATAGCTCTTTCCATTCTCTTATTTGGACTTTATAAATAAACGTCATATAGAATCACAGTAACAACTTCCCTCCTGGACCAGGGGTTCATTTTGCTTGGATTGTGCTCTCTGTGTGTGGGCTAATTCCCTACTTTGCACACCAGAGTCCCAGTCTCAATTTGTTCCCATGGGTGCTTTTTTATTCTTAAAAACACATATTATACGTGACATGAGGGTCTGACTGGATAGAATAAATACGGCTGGGCCTTTAGCCCTTGCTAAATGCAAGCTAACACTTTTCTTCAAAATAAATTGATAGTGCAAGTGCCACACTTACATTTTCATGAACAGTCTTGTAGCAGGCAAAGGGGTAGGAAGTTTCACCTAGCCAGCGATGCACTGAAGCAGATCCTGTCCTTGGGAGAACCGGTAGCGGAAATTTCCCCAGGCCACACCCACCTGGCCAGCCACCTCCACACCCCATTGCGTTGGCCATGCACACAGATTTGACCCCACCCATAGATTTGGCCTCACCCACAGAGGTGGTAGTAACTTTTTTGGAGTGCAGCATTGCACCTAGCATAAGCTGTTGGCAACTGCAGCCCACTTTATCCACAGTATGAGGGTATGTGGTGGCTTAGTGGTTAAGATGCTGAACTTGATGACTGGAAGGTTGGCAGGTCAACAGTTCGAGTGAGCTTCCATCTCTGTCCCAGCCCCTGCCAACCTAGCAGTTTGAAAACAAGAAATTACAAGTACAGTAATACCTCATACAATGTCCAAACTTGGTTCCACACGTTAGGACGTTGTATGAATTCCGACTTTGTATGAGGCATGCAAAATCCTATCTGCGATGCCTCATACAACATCCAAATTATTGCCACCGATGCTTTGTATAACATCGTTCCCATAGGTGAGAGCGGGGAGGCGGGAGCGAGAGGCTGGCCTCAGCTGTAAGGTGGCTGGCGTGGCCCATAAGGCCAGTCTCACTCCCACCTCCCCGCTCTCACCAGGGGAAGCGTCTGGCGGCTCTGGTGCAGCAGGTCTTTTCATGGGCCACGCCGACTGCCTCACAGCTGAGACCAGTCTTGCTCCCGCCTCCCCGCTCACAACCAAGGGAAGCGTCCGGTGGGTGTTGCGTCTCCGATGGCTCCGACGCAGCAGGTCTTCTTATGGGCCACGCCGGGTGCCTTACAGCTGAGACCAGTCTTGCTCCCGCCTCCCCGCTCACAACCAAGGGAAGCATCTGGTGGGTGTTGCGTCTCCAATGGCTCCGATGCGGCAGGTCTTCTTATGGGCCAGGCGCCTTACAGCTGAGACCAGTCTTGCTCCCGCCTCCCCGCTCATAACCAAGGGAAGCATCCGGTGGGTGTTGCGGCTCTGACGGCTCCGATGCGGCAAGTCTTCTTATGGGCCACGCCGGCCGCCTTACAGCTGAGACCAGTCTCGCTCCTGCCTCCCCGCTCTCACCAGGGGAAGTGTCCCTTGGTTGTGAGCGGGGAAGCGGGAGAGAGACTGGTCTCAGCTGTAAGGCGGCTGGCGTGGCCCATAAGAAGACCTGCCGCGTGAAGTCTCGCTTCTGCCTCCCCGCACACAACAAAGGGATGCGTCCGGTGGGTCTTGCGGCTTCTTTCTAATGTAAAAACCCTAATGCCTCATACAACGTCTGCCGACGGTGTATGAGGCATCTTTTTTCCAAGAATTGGGCGACGTTGTATGGATCCGACGTTGTATGAAGCAGACGTTGTATGAGGTATTACTGTAGATAAATAGGTACCGCTTCATTGGGAAGGTAAACAGTGTTCCGTGCACTCCAGTCTCTAGTCATGCCTGCCACATGTCCATGGAAATGTTTGCAGATGCAGAGAGTGCTGGCTCTTTGGCTATAAGCAGAGATGAGCACTGAACCCCAGAGTCGGATACGACTGGCTTTTGAGCAAGGGTGACTTTTACTTTATCCAATGCACGTGATGCCATCTGACAAAGTGAGCTGCAGTCCCCACAAAGCAAACGCCGAATAAAACTTGGTAGCCTTCCCCAGGCCACAAAACTCTTGCTTGCTTTGTTGCAATGAGTGGGTCAGCCCTGTTCCCTTTGAAATTAAATTTTCGCTGTTATTCTCTAGTCATGGGACAGCAAAGAAAGCTCCACTAAGACCGGTTTGTAATCTGGGACCTTGCAAGGGGTGGGGAAATGGATCTGGGCTGATCCTCAGCTCCCAGAAAGCTTTGCATTATTTGTCCTTGCCATGGAGGAAAGGAGCAGCAACCGAAACCTCTGAGCCAAAGCAGTGGGAGTTGAAGCAATACGTGGAGGACCTCAGCTGCTACGGCAATGTGGTGGGAATTTACAGAACACTCATGCTCAGCCTAACACAAATTACAGACAGCTTCCCAGACGTTATGAAAACAACAAGAATAGCAATAATTGAGAGCCCTAGAAGTGGGGAATGACATCACTCAGCTGCAGTTGGCGAAATGTGCGCAGGAGCAGGTTGTACTGCCGAGATGTCTGCTTCGCAGCTGTAATTTTCAGAGCAGCTTGAAAACTGGGTTATTATGTGCCTGTTTACTGATACGAAAGCCTGCCTTTTGCCCTTGTTCAGCAGTGCTGGCTCACACAAGTAGACTGCAGAAGCTGAGAAGCGGTGGTTAAAGATAGTCTCATCTCCCCCTCACCCTTATTTGGTCAGGGTTTCCTGGGGCCTTAACAGCATTGCTTCGTATTTTTCTTTTCCTTACATGACTTGAAAGGTTGGCTCCACTGCAGTTAATCTGTCCAAGGCCTCTTCCTGTAACTCAGAGAACAGCAAGATTCGACATGTGCTGGCTGCTTGAAGAACAGATTTGTATTGAGACTGATATACAGTGATACCTCATACAACGTCCAAACTTGGTTCCACAAGTTTGGACTTTATATGGATTTGGACTTTGTATGAGGCATGCAAAATCCTAGCCACGATGCCTCATGCAACGTCCAAATCCTTGTCGCGATGCCTCGTACAACGTCGTTTCCATAGAGATACATTGTACTGTAACAGCACAGACTTCAGTGTAAAGTCAAGGAAACAGACAGGAAACTGACAGAACTTTAAGAAATCATTGTCTAAAGGCTAAAACATTACAAAAACATGTCATAAAGGTTTCCCTTGCTCGAAAGCCAGTCGTATCCGACTCTAGGGTGCAGTGCTCATCTCTGTTTCTAAGCCGAAGAGCCAGCGCTGTCTGCTTCTGCAGACGTTTCCGTGGTCATGTGGCAGGCATGACTAGACACCGGAGCGCACGGAACGCTGTTACCTTCCCACCGAAGTGGTCCCTATTTATCTACTTGCAATTTCTTGCTTTCGAACTGCTAGGTTGGCAGGAGCTAGGATGAAGACGGGAGCTCATTTCCGTCCTGCAAGCAACCCTGATTTTAGGGGACAAACCAAACAACAAGTTTTTAACTTTTGAAAACTTTATGAAGTGCAGGTTTAAAAGTTAACATGTCCCATCATGCAGCACAGTGTTAGTCTGCAGCCATGCGGCCGATCATCCATTTTGTACAAGCTACTGTAAACAATTACTGGATGGAAGCAAGGACAAAATGGATGCCAACATGTCCCATCATGCAGCACAATGTTGTTAATTATCCAAACAGCAGCAAAACAAAACAATTAAAATTGCACTGAAAACAACTCCTAAACACTCTTCGCCTCGTGCAAAACCCACAAGAGCAATGCACGCACGCATCCTGCCTTTTATACTGCACTGCCCAGGCACAATGCAACATGGGAAAAACCCCAATGCCTCATACAAAGTCGCAGCGACTTTGTATGAGGCAACTTTTTCCAAGGAATTGGGCGATGTTGTATGAATTTGATGTTGTATGAAGCGGACTTTGTATGAGGTATTACTGTACTTATTTTGGAGAGGCTAGGCTATTTTTTTAGAGGTGATTCTCTGAAAATGATAGTTTCATTGATTATTTTAAAATGCTGCACACTCAAAAGTACAATTTACTGAAACTGGAGGTCCTTTCAATTATACAGTATATGCGTCTGTTGATTGCCTTCAATGAAAAAGTACTATAAAGATGTATAAGAATTGTCTTTACAGAATCAAGCTGTAGAAGCCACCGGATTTATCTTCAGATTTCAGTATTTGGGATGGACAGTAGGAAAAATAGATGCCCAGCAAGGTTTAAAGCTCTTTAATTTCTTCGCTATTCAGGCTGCAATCCTATAAAAATGTATGTGGGAGGATGAACCATCAAATTGAAATATACATATGGTCAAGCTTGCTCTCTAAAGCTGTAATCCTAAACATGGTGACTCATAAATTTAAATCTCACTGATTTGCATGAGTTTAAGGGCTGTACTGAAAAACAGAAAAGAGAAGAAGAAAAAAGGAAGAGAGAAAAGCGCGGTGTTTTCTCAATTTTCGGGACCTGAAGGGGAGGCCCCAGCCTTAGCCGCCAAAAGTGTCCTTAGCCTGCGCGAGAAATGCCCTTAGTCCATAGCCCCCACCAGCTTCCGAAGGGGGGAGGCCAGGTCGCGCAGCCACGTGACCTGGGGTCAGTGCCAAAAGGCATGACCGCAACATCCTTCATGGACGCCCCCCAGACTAAGCTGATGAGTGCAAATCCTTATCGGACCCAGAAGATTGCCTTCCAGGCCACAAACTCCTTATCTTCCCCACCAGACCATCTCCATTCCACAAACTGTTGTTTGCCCCTGTCTTCTGGTTGCCCTCTCTTGCACATATGCCCGCTAATTTATAAACAGTGTACACGGAACCCATTGTTTGAACCCACTTCCTCTTAGCCTGTGACGGACGTGCGCTGCGTAGGCACGTACAGGCCGAGGAATTTTTGGCCAGGAATAAAAGGAAGTCGCTTGGCACTCCTCGATGTCACCTCACCTTGATGCCTTGACCTGCGCGTATGTCTGATTTCATCCCCACGAGCGGCTCTGATCCCTACAGGGACCAATATATTCTTTGTTATTTTGTTGTCGGCTGCAACTTGTATCTAAGAATGCATTTTTCCCTGAAGCAGGAAAAATACCATTGGTGTGAATTTGTTTAAGGTGGATCCCAGCTTGCTATGAAGTGACCCACACACTATGATCATGGAGCCATCTCCTGTGGCACATATGAAATGAGACATGCAGGATTTAACACCAGGACAGCAATGGACTGCCATAGCTTTGAGGATACAAGGTGCTGGTCCATCTGGCATGGCCTCTTCCGGCTCCATGACTGTTGGGAATCAGAGTCCGTCCTCCACTCATTTTGCCACTGAGCCAAATAGGATGGTTTCTAGTGACATTTCCTCTACTGAGGGGGGCCATCACCCCACCTAAAGGGGCTCATCTGCCTGTAGCTGTTGGCCCCTTTAGGGAAACAGATTATTTACCGCTGCCCAACACTCAGCATTGAGTTTATAAAATCATGCACGGTGTGGACAAAGTAGATAAGGAAAAACTGTTTTCCCTATTGCACAACACTAGAACTAGGGGACACTCGATGAAACTTTTGGGTACTAGTTCTCAAACAAATAAGAGAAAGTACTTTTTCACCCAGAGGATTACTGGTCTATGGAACTCCCTGCCAGAAGAAGTGGTGACAGCTGTCAATCCTGACAGCTTTAAGAAAGGATTAGACAAGTTCATGGAGGACAAGGGTATCAATGGCTATAATTATGGATACTTAAGGACAACCTCGAGGTTGGCGAGATAGGCAGGATATCTCTCAATGCCATTTCCAGGGAATCCTAAGCAGGTGAAGGCATCTCCTTGGGAATACCCTGAAGGAAATGGTGAGCCTCTGTGTGAGACAGAATGCTGGACTGGATGGGCTGTGGCCTGTTCCAACAAGGCTGTTCTTATGTTCTTATGAGTTGCTGGCTGTGTGGGCTACTCCATTACTGTAGCAGGATGTCCGGCCAGACATTTATATTGAAAAAATTAACAACAATTTCATCAATGCAGGTCAAAAGGTCACAACCCCCCCTTTTTTATACAGTATGATATATAAAGTTGTTGCACACATCCAATATAGGCCTCTCTTGCTCGAAAGCCAGTTGTATCTGACTATAGGGTTCGATGCTCATCTCAATTAACAGCCAAACAGCCGGTGCTGTCTGTTTCTGCAAAGTGGTACCTATTTATCTACTGTAGTTGCAATTTCTTGCTTTTGAACTGCTAGGTTGGTAGGAGCTGGAACAGAGACGGGAGCTCACTCCATTGTGCAGCACTCGGGTCTCAAACTGCTGACCTGCTGACCTTCCAGTCATTAAGTTCAGCATCGTAACCACTAAGCCACAGCCAATATAGCATGGGTCCCCAAACACTGGGCCATGGACCGGTACCAGGCCACGGGCTGTCCTGAACCAGGCTGCAGGGGTTGGTGGTGCTGGGAGCCCTAATGGCAGTATTCTGCCCTCAACTGGATCTGCTCAGTGAACGGAGTGAGAGCACGGGCTTCAGACACAGCAGATAGGCAGATGGCCAGGCCCTTCCTCCACATTGCTTAACTACAGTGGGGCTACGGCCCCCACCTATGTGCAGTGTGATACCTCACTGCTCGAAACAATCTAGGTTGAAAAAGAATTATATATGTAATAAATTATATATTATGCACTTTATCGTATTTTATTGTGCACCTGCACTGTCCAGTCCCACCACCACCACTTACCGGTCCATGGAAAAAATATTTAGCATCAAACTGGCCCATGACCTCCCAGATAACACCATCCTAGCAACAATG
Organism: Bradypodion pumilum; assembly: GCA_035047305.1. NCBI lineage: Eukaryota > Metazoa > Chordata > Lepidosauria > Squamata > Chamaeleonidae > Bradypodion > Bradypodion pumilum. The sequence continues at coordinate 263,818,634 of JAWDJD010000003.1, forward strand.
GATGTAGAAGCTCTGTACACCAACATCCCACACAAAGATGGAGTACAAGCCATTAAGAATACCATTCAAAATAAAAAAGAAGCTCACATGGTCACCATCTTCTGCAATTTCATGCTAACACACAACCACTTCGCCTTTGACAATAAAACATATCTACAGATCAATGGAACTGCCATGGGTACTCGCACAGTTCTACAATACACTAACATACTCACAGCTGATCTAGAACAATGTTTTCTCAACTGCTGTGCCCACAAACCACTTCTCTACTTCAGATAAATTGATGACATATTGTTAATATGGTCCCATGGAAAGGAAATCTTAGAGAAATTCCACCAGGACTTCAATAATTTTCATCCAAATATCAACCTCAGACACCACTATGAAGCTACAAAATGGACATCTCAGTGCCACACTATATCACAAACCTACAGATCAATACACCTACCTGCATGCCTCCAGCTTCCATTCAGAACACATGACAAAAATCCATTGACTTCAGGCAGGCTCTCAGGTACAACTGCATTTGCTCTGACTCACAAGACAGAGATGCCAAACTCAAGGATCTACAAAATGCATTTATCAGACTACAATACCCACCCAGTATGGTTAAAGAACAGATTAGCCAGGCTAGACGAATAGCCAGAAGCAACCTGCTGCAAGACTGCCAAGAAGAGAAAACAATCAAACACCGCTGGTTGTCACTTTCAACCCACAACTCAGGCCTCTCACAAGCATAATAAAAGATCTTCAACCCATCCTGGACAAGAATACTTCAGTTTCCCAAGCTCTCGGTGGGAGATCCCTACTTGCTTACAGACAACCCCCAAACTCTAGCAGCTATTGACACACAACAAACAACACAACAGTGAAACAGTGACGGGAACTTCACCCTGCAACAAACCCAGATGTCAGCTATGTCCCCACAGAAATACAATTACAGTGATACCTCATACAACGTCCAAACTTGGTTCCACAAGTTTGGACTTTATACGTATTTGGACTTTGTATGAGGCATGCAAAATCCTAGCCGCAATGCCTCATACAACGTCCAAATCCTTGCCGCGATGCCTCATACAACGTCATTTCCATAGAGAGACATTGTACTGTAACAGCACAGACTTCGGGGCAAAGTCAAGGAAACAGACAGGAAACTAACAAAACTTTAAGAAATAATTGTCTAAAGGCTAAAAACATTACAAAAACATGTCAAACAACCCTGATTGTCCAAGAACCTGAAGAATGCTGCTAAAATCCCAGAAATGCTTCTAAAAATTCTGACGAAAAAATCCAGAAAAATCCAAAATCGCGCTCAAAATCACTCCTAAACACTCTCCGCCTCATGCAAAACCCACAAGAGCAATGCACACATGTGTCCTGCCTTTTATGCTGCCCAGGCACAATGCAACCTGGGAAAAACTGAATGCCTCATACAACGTCACACGACTTTGTATGAGGCAACTTTTTTCAAGGAGTAAGGCAATGTTGTATGAATCCGATGTTGTATGAAGCGGACTTTGTATGAGGTATTACTGTACTGGACCCAATCACATCAAACACAGGATTAGGAGTAGTATTGTGTGTGCCTCTGCTAATGTGATTTATGCTATCTTCTGCCAAAAATAGGGACTGCAGTGGCTCAAGTGGCTATGACACTGACTGGGAGGCGGAAGGTCAGCAGTTCAATTCCCGAGTACTGCAGGACAGAATGAGCTCCCGTCTTTGTCCCAGCTCCTGCCAACATAGCAGTTCGAAAGCAAGAAATTACAAGTAGATAAATAGGGACAACTTCGGTGGGAAGGTAAACAGCGTTCCGTGTGCTTCGGTGTCTAGTCATGCCTGCCACGTGTCCACAGAAATGTCTGCAGAAGCAGACAACGCTGGCTCTTTGGCTTTGAAACAGAGATGAGCACTGAACCCTAGAGTCGGATACGACTGGCCTTTGAGCAAGGGAAACCTTTACCTTTTGCTTGCCAAAAATGCTCTTCTGCCCTCTACATAGGTCAAACAGGACAATTTCTTCACAAAAGAATTAATGGGCACAAATCAGACATCAGAAATGCCAACACACTGAAACCTGTTTCAAAACATTTTAATTCACTGGACATTGTATGCTGGGCCATTGTATTCTGGAACAGGGAAATTACAAAACAAGAATTCAGAGAGAGACAGCGGAGATAAAATATATATACATGCTGGACACTCGTCTCAAAGGCATAAATATTAGCCAGTGGTTTCTGGGACATTATCAAATTTAAAAATGTCACAACTAAGGGGTTACATTCACCTTGCAAAACAGAATTTAAAATGTGTGTGTGTGTGTGTGTGGGGGGGAGGGAGATGTTTCTCAGGATAGTTGACCTCTGGCTGTGCCAATCCCATAAAGCTTCCTCAGTAGACTCATTAGGAGATGTGTAGTGTCGGAATGTTTAGTTTGCAAAGGTAGCTCCTCGGACTGGCTTCCATCAGAGATTCACTACTGTAGAAAGACAAACTGATTCCATTTTATTACTGCTTGTAAATACGGTGGACCCCCGCTTTAAGGAAGGTCCGCCTACAGGAAAACTCACTTCAAGGAAAGAAATCCATAGGAAATGACCGTCCGCTTCAAGCAAAAAAATCAGGATAACATTGCTTTACAGAATGTGTTTTCCCCATGGTTTTCAATGCATTCCTATGGGAAACCGCTTTAAGGAAAAAATCGCTATAAGGAAAACCCTATGGAACGGATTAATTCCTTAAAGTGGGGGTCCAATGTAACTCATTGATTTGCATATCCATCTCCTGAACCAACCAACTTTGCCCAGCTACTCTGGGCTTCTATATCAGATGTATAAATGTATACCATAAAAATCCACTCTTATGTCTGATGAAGTGGACTTGATCCATGAAAGTTAACATTAAAATACAGGAGTTAGTCTTTAAGGTGCCACAGCATTATTTGTCTTGTTTTGTTTACTCTCTGATATGTGTAGAAACAGTGCATTTGCCAGATACCAAGATGCTCCTGAGAAATATTCAGATGTAATATGAGAGCCGGGTAGCAGGATTGGCCTACAACCACCTCAGGCTGCAGTTTTTGAATGTCCTTTGAGGACAGTAAAGTGTCACTCACTTATTATTGCTGACATTTTAGTGACAAGCAATGAGGAGAGAGGATTGGGAGATCCCCCCCTATTTATCAAAATCACCAGGCCAGCCTAATTGTGGCAGTAAATTTACTACTCTGTCTCAATCCATGAAATGTGTTGGTCTTTCCCTGTCCAGAAACTTTTAGGTGGAGGATACTTCCCTGTTTTCTTAAAACATGCCATCAGGCTTAATACAGTTAATACTACAAGAAGCAACTTGTTCACCACCTTTTTAAATGTTTGTTTTGTTTTCCTGAGAGTGTCCATAAGCACACAGATGGTAAAATGATAGCATTCCATACTTAAGTCTTTCTTCATAATGAAGGGAATCAAGCCAATCAGTTTTTTGGTATGTTCATATGTGCTGTGAAGTATTGGTGAGCAGAGAAAGCCAAATCTTCTGATAAACAATAAATTATTCAAGATGACAAAGAATTTTCAAAGTGAATTGGATGAACAGGCACCCAAATGGAAAATTAGAGTTGATGTGAAGTGATGGAATGTGGAAACAACATCCTCTTCCATCTTCATATATACCTTGATGGAATTCAAAGTGGCTGGAATCAATGGCTGAAATTTTGGGGTTTTTATATAATATTTAACACAAATTTAACATAGAATTATTAGGAAGAGTGTTGAAACTAAAATGACCAGTATCACAATAGCATTATATGACACAAACTTTGGAGTTTGGAGTGCTTGTCTGTGGGATCCGCGCACACAATTGGTCAACTGTCCCTGACAGAACCCCAGTTTGGGAGATCGTTCCTTCGAGCTGTAAGGTTCCGAGGGGACAGAAATTGGGGGAGCGGAATATTAGATAGAGTTTAATTCATCAATAGCTGATCTGACAGGCAGCTCGGACAATGGAGAGCTAATGACTAACTCGCTAGGCATGTAATAGGTAATCTCGCATCTGCAGATTCCTTAAAGCCCTAGAGTCAATGTTGGCCATTTGTTTACTCCCGATAACATAGAACAATGGGCTTTCCCGGTAGGTTAATTAAGTTAGATAATGAACTTCCCCTGGTAGACTTCCCCAATTAACTTGTGTAAACATGAGGTGTGAAGTCAGGTTTCGCACTGTATCGCTATGCTTATGCACGCAGCCAGAACAGCATAAATGCCTCTGATTTGTAACCATTAAACACTGGTCTTCGCTCCATCTTGCCTCGTGTGTCCTTGCTTGACCAGTCTCCTCTGGGACCCACCGGCTGCTCCGCGGCCCCGATCCAGCTTGCGCAACCCACTTTGCGGCCAAGATCCAACACTTGTCTATAATTGTAAGATCCCCAAGTTCAAATCTCCATTCACCCGTGAGGCTTGGAGGAAGTTTAGCTCAATCACATTTGACTTGAAAAGAGGAAGCTTCTTTGAAATGAGGGAGCTGGTGAAAAGTTGAAAAAGAAAACTAAGAAATTGAATCTCTGCAGAATGCTTAGAAGTTGCTCAGGAGGCTAAAAGGCATAGTGGTGGTCAGAAAATGTCCTAGGGGTAATCAACACAAGTAATAGGCAGTATCAACAAAAAAGAAACAGTCCTGTCTTCTGATCCAGCAAATCTGTTTGTAGGATGTCTTGAATTTATGTTCCTGGTCTTACTGAAATAGGGTGTTTTGACAAATCAAGACATTGTTGAGAATCATTTGACCAGTGTGAGAGCTCTTGCCTCCAGTTCAAGACAAGGATAACGAGCAGTTTTTGTGGTTGCAGTTCTCACAATTTGCACAGTATGAGCATGTCCAGACTGCTCCTTATGGGGCAGTTTGGGTTCACTCATATTTTAGTTGCTAGAGGATGGATGAATGGCTAAATTATACTTAGCCCACTACCTCATCCTAAATCCTGAAGTGACCCATATGACCCATACGCATGGCAGTGCTAGATCCACAAAGGGGGGGGGGTATTCATTTCCCTTTGATTATCAATTGAAGCTGAAGCAACAGTATCTGAGGCTTTGATTGGTGATCAATGGGAAATAAATATGTATTTTCCCTTCTTGGTGATCTAGCATTACGACAGTTTGGCAAGAGGAAAACATTTACACTTTCCCTTCCTCTGTAAAGAATCAAGGAAAGTGCAAACTGAAAACATCCAGTATGTAAACAGGTTTGCTACCTCTCAGCAAATTGGATTTTGACAGAGGAAGCAGCTTTTGAGGGCTGCTGCCTCTGCTAAATGGCATCCCAAGTGTCCAGAGACAATTGGGGAACCATTTTTCTCAGTGATCCTAAAAGGTAGAACACCCATCAGGATTGCTGAGGGGGAATCTGGGGTGCCCCAGCATCCACGAAATGCAGACACAGAGCAATCCTTAAGACCTTGAAAATGCGCTCTTAGTGCTTATTCAGAAATGCTCATAAAGCAAACTACAAACATCAAGCTAAATTTGAAGGACTGGCTGATTGATCAAAAAGATGCAAACAACTCATCTGATCTTTACAATGTTCAGAATTCCATGAAACAAGACAGTCATTAATGTGACTCTCTGCAAGTGCAGTTTTATAATTAACATACAATTTTGCACCATCCTATAAGCAAGAAGAATATCATTACTGTTTCTCTCAAAACAAGTGAGGGGTTACATTCCCATGTATCTGAAACAACACTTTCAACATCCTCTCATACACAAATCCCACTAACAGCTCCTAGAAGATCCTTGCAGAGTAGCCACTATTATTATACAGATTTCTGAATGGTTAAAATTAGCTCACATATCCATCAAGATATATATTTTCATAGGGATTACATTTTAGATTTAAATACACCAAAATAAAATCAGGATTAGATGTCAAGGATCAAGGTTCTCTTACAAACAACGCTGGCAATTTTTCTGAAGGGGCACCCATTAGCCTCAAAGAATTGCAATTTTCACTAGCTCTCATGATCAGGCTGTGACATTTTGAACTGCTTTAAAACAGTAGTTTAGGCATGCCCGGGCATGCTTTGCCATTACTGAATTATAGAGTCCTCTTCTGTCCCCTGAAATACTCACAACTGTGGAGGATGGAAAAAATATACAACATTCTGCTGGATTCTCCTACCTTGCACTTTGTTTTCTGATGGCCTCTCTCTAACTTCCTGCCTTTCTTTTGGCTTTTCTTTCTCATTGCCAGTGGTGGGCTCCAATTTTTTTTACTACCACACTGTGGGCGTGGTATGGTGGGTGTGGTTAGGGGGAAAGCCCTGCGTTGCACCCGAATTAGGACTACTTTATTTCAAAATTTGGATGGGTGGGTGTTGTGTATACATGCAGTTCAGCTGCTCGCCATTAGCACAGCTGACGGAGCTCACGTGGTTCCAGGCCGTTGGTCTCGCTGGTTGAACGCCAACCTTGCTGGGAACACAGATACCTTTGGGTGAAAATGTGCCCACAGGGCAGCGAGGGTTTTGGCCAATGGTACCGTCTTGAGTACCATCGGCATCAGGAGGTCCTTGCTAGCTCCAGGGTTGACAACCCACACTGGGCCAGTAGGCAGGCTCGCCTTTGCGCTTCGCCCTTGATCTTCTCCGCGTCCATTGCTTACAGGAACTGCTCCTCGTAGAAGTCCCATGACTCCGGCTGGGAGGTATCCCGCCACAGGTGAAACTATGTCAGGTATGCATTACGTCAGGAAGATGTCACCAATACTATAACAAATAGGTGCCTTCGGGCGAGATTCAAATGTATCAGGTACCATATATAAAGAGGCAAGGCTCTGCCATTGCCTCATGTACAGATTGACCATGTTACAATAAAGTAGTGTTTAGCCCATCTGCCGGCTCGTGTGCAATCAATCTGCCTACATCAAAGTGGGGCCAGCCAGAATTTCTGCTACCGGTTCTGGTGAACTGGTGCAAACCTGCTGATGCCCACCACTGCTTATTGCCCCTCGTAATTGCAATACAGTACAGTAAATGTCTGCTTTTGATCTTCCCATTGATTACATGATCCCGTTCTTTCCTGCTGTACCTATTATATTTAGCCAACTTTTTGGCCTTCGTTTGTCTCCATCTCTGTCTCACATGCATTCATTAGTTTAACCCATTATCTGACATAGACCCTGGGGCAAACTCAACAACTCTTTGGATAGCACAATTTTAATCTTCTGCCTCTTCTGTATGCACGCACACATTCACACATGCACGATCTCTCCTCTCTTTCAAACATATTCCTCTGCCCTAAACTGTTTCCCATCACCTTTATTTTTCTGAATTGCAGGATCCTCTAAATTTTACTGGCTTGCCAGGGTTTTATTTTTCTGGTCAGCTTCCAGAATGAAACAAAATTCCTGCTGAGGTGGTTTTGCTGTTAAGTGCACTGTCATAGTTTTGTGCTGTCATAGCAGATGCACGGCCACTGATCTGCATGAGATATCATGCAATTTGCCGAAAGCAAGTATTTTTCTTTTAAAAATTATTTAACTGATGTATGTGCATTCACACATGTCTGCCTGTTTTTAAGACTTTGGTCTCTAATCCAACGGCAGTCTGGATGATGAAGTCTTACCTTCAATGTGTATGGGAGAACATTTCCATTTGTCCAATGTGTTTTTGTCTCAACCTGGGAATCTCACCTTGAATCACACTTAGAATAGACCTATTAAAAATAGTGGGAATCAAGCAGGACTTGTATCACTGGGTCTACTCCAAGTATGACAAAGCTTGGGTGGAATCCAATAGTTAGTATCCCATTGTGAGTCTCAGCTAGAGAGTAGGTCCATTGAATCAACTGCTGAATAGTAAATCAACTCTCAAGTGTTGTAATATAATACGACCCCACACATTTATGAACAAGAAGTGATCATGCTGGCCACGATGGTTTTAAAAAATGCAAGCATTCTGCTCTATACAGGGTTTTGATCAGCCCCCAATAGACTGGGTTTTGTGGCTAGGCAGCAAGCACGATCAATGACCCGAAACAAAAACTACCCTGTATTTCAGCAAGATGTGTTACACAGCTAAACACTACAGTGACAGATTGGCTAAACTGAAAAAGTGAAGAGAACAGCCAGATTGTGTACTTCACTTGTTTGTATCCCAGATGATCAGTGCTTTGAGGCAGATAGTGAGGAGCACATCATGAGGTGGCATAATGCTGGAAGAAAGACCTTAAGATGCATAAAGCTGATCTGCTTCCCTCCCACACACCAAATATGTCTTCTATACGTGAGATGACAAACTAAGGCATTTTTTCCCTATTTGCCACACATACCAGTTCTTCAGATAATCCCAGGGATCCCAGCGTTTGAACAGAGAAACTGTGAGCATTTCTTGGCATTGGTGTGTAACAGCTGAGCCTTATATTCCTACTGCTGGTACACTGCTCAGTGCTAAAGGCTCCCAGCTATTCTGCTTTACTGTCTGGTCCTTCATTCTTGCCTACTCTTTCCAAGGCCACATGCCGTAATGAGAGCAAGAAGAGGGAACAGCAGCAAGCAGAGGGTGGTCCTTGCTTCTGGGCAGAATGGATCCCAGAGGGAGGTGGAAAGCAGCAGTAACAGTGATGAGGTAACTTCTGTTTCAGGAAAACAGTGAAATCTAGGCCAAATTTTAGCCACTTTACAGAGTTATCTAAATCATTTTAAAAAAAAATTGGGGCGAGGGGAGGATAAAATTCAGCACCAGAGTGGGAATTACTTGAAGAATTAAAGAGCTCAAATGTCTTTTTGAAACTAAATGAGAACAAAGTCCAAGTTATAGTTATCAACAGAAGTAGGATATCCATAGCAGAAGAATCGGCTCAACACATACAGTCTGTAAAACCCTAAAATAAAATGCAAATACGTAAGATCACTATGTGGATTCACCCTTATACTTTCCCTCCTAAACAAAAATATTGAAACTGTACTGCATAAACCTGGGGTGCCCAAACTATAGCCCAGGGTCTGGATCCGGCCCCCAGGCCATAGTGACCAGCTCCCTGAACCACGTGACCAGCCCGCGACCCAAAAGGTTTGGGCACCCCTGGCATAAACCAAAGAGGTAAAGGCCTTATCCTCCTCCATAGGAACAGCAGTGCCTGCCTCTTCCATTCTCCCACTCTTTCTAACTCAAATTCTGAATCACAGCCCCTTCCTATGGTTTCCCCATCTATTGGGCTGAACCAAAACATTCACAGGTGTTACAAATATTTTAAGGTTGACCTTTGCCTTTGGTTGATCTTCAGTGGTCTTTTCTACTTGATGCAATTCAAGTTTCAGCCTAATCCACCAGGATCAAATACCTTCAGCCAGAGACCTCATGTCTATATTTGGATAGGGTCAGAGTATGGGAACATGATGACAATGAAACTACAATTCAGAGAGATCTTCAGCTTGCATATTTTATTGGTAAGCTGATTCTGGGAGTTGTTGTCTAAAAATGTAACTTCTCCAGTCTCTTGATCTCTCTACCAACAACACTAGCCTGAACTTGACTGGTAGGGAAGGAAAATCTTGCCAAGTATGAAATGATTACATACATGAGTGTTTCTTTTACAGCAAGTAACCTTAGTCAGTCTAACTCTCAATCATGCTGGCTAGGGGAAATGGAAGTTATAGCAAGACATGCCTGGATAATTCAGATGCTATCAAGTTATATATTTTCTTACCATCTCTTCACATTGTAATATTATTTTTATATTACTTAATTGTACCTCTTATCTTTCCAACCAAACCCCTTAACATTGGGGCATTTATTGCTAGTTTTCATTGAGACAGTGGCCTCTGTTTATCGTAACAGTCTGGAAGTGAGCAATCAATTCTCGCAGCAAGGTGATGAAAAAAACAAAACAGCAGATGAGGAAGGAAAGCCATGTCAGTGAAAGACCAGGTAATGCAAGAGGTGCCATCCAGTTCTACCGGAACCATGTTCTAAAAAATATAATTAAAGCTGAGCTGTGGTTTACCACAATTTTCTGTTGATCAGCTGAGAGATGAGATGCACAGGATGACTGAAAAGGACATTCATTTTCCCACGGTAAGAGAAATGTGCACACATGTGCCTATGTATCTGCTTATGTACAACCTTTGTGCATACATGTGAGAGGCTAGCTGTGTGCTTCAGAAAATGGCCATAGCGAGGCTCAGACACATTTTCTGCTCCTAAGCCTTGTGACTTGAAGACGACTTCAAGATACAAACAAACTTCTGTCCTGTTAATTGCATTAGCTTCACTTTTTCTTCTATGTACAATTTCACTTGTAAACATAAGCAGACTTCTGAAACGTCAGAGATACATGTGCTCCCACTGTTCAAAAAGGCATGAGGGCTAAGCATGCTTTCTTTCTCAGCAAAGAGCTGAGGCCAGAAATGAACAAAACCTGTCCATCTCCAGGTCTTAAGACAATAGGACATTGTTGTCTTTGGTTGATTGAAGGTGCCAGATCTATATCTATAAGAAGATGCATGGGTGGTGAGTGTTCGGCATTAGTGCCCACACCCGGCCCAACCATCCTGTACTGAGCCGCCCACACTTACCTTAAAACCAAACTCACAACACCGCAAGGGTCCTGAAACAGAGTGGGGCAAATGCCCCACAAACACACACACACACACACACACACACACACACACACACACACACACACACACACACACACACACACACACACACACACACACAAAAACACCTAAAAAACCCCTACACGTCCCAGTGTCCTCTGTGCCACGCCACCCCTCAGCTAATCAGGGGGAAATGGAAAATTTCTGCCTCCCGCCCTTCCCTGCTCCCACCCCACCCCAGGCAGGGAAAGGGGGAAATGGAAAACCTCCGCCTCCCCCTTCCCTGCTTCCCCCCCACCACAGGCAGGGAAAGGGAGAAATAAACAATTCCATCTCTCCCTTCCCTCTCTACTCACCTGGGCGCAGCCTCCACACCTGCAGCCTCCTCTTTCTCCCCCCTCTCTCCCCCTTCCAACTCTTCCCTCCCTCTTTGTGTGCATTGTGTGTGTGTGGTTGTGTTGTGTATGGTGTGTGTGTGGTTGTGTTGTGTGCTGTGTGTATTGTGTGTGTGTGTGTGGTTGTGTTGCATGTGTGGTTGTTTTGTGAGTGTGTGTATCCCACAAAACCACCCCAACCACCAACACACAAGTTATACCTGCCCTGCAAGGCCGGGCAAAAAATACTAGTCTCTCTATAGTGGTGATGAGAATCAGTGGCTGTCAGAGAAGGGTACTTGAGAGTACTGTACTGTACTTTGCTATCAGAAGATCTAGGCTGGGGGTGTACCTATAGTTCTCTACAACAGCATCAAAACAATTCCTTCCCTTCAGAGGTTTAATGGAATGTGCCCTTGGTCAGTTTTAAATACATTGCTAGGTTGATTTTTTTGTTGGTTAGTTGACTTTATTAACTTAGGCTTCTCTTCATTACTATCAGTTCAGATTATTATATCTATGACTATGTACAGTATGTGCATGTCAGAGTTTGCATTCTAGTACTAAGAGAATGCAAGCGCGGCGCCAAAATGGCCGCCGCGCTCTTTGCGGGAGCCCCCCCACAGGACGAAGGCATCCGGGTAGTTAGGGGCGTGGCCAGCTCCCTTATAAAAGGGGCGGCCACGAGGCAGCCGAACTGCCATTTTGCGAAGCGACGGAGCGGAGAAGATTTTCCTCTTACTCCGTCGCTTTTTACCTCGAGCGGGAAGCCTTTTGGCTGCTTATTTTCCTCTTTTCGGCTTCCCTTAGGTCCGACTGAGATGCCTTCGAAGAAGAAGGCGGCCGCGAGCGCGGCTCGGGCGGTACGGAGGCGCAATCCAGGTCGGAGGACCGCGGCTGCGCCTTCCCACCAGCCGCCTTTGCCGGCTCCCACCGGGACCGGTGGGATGGGGTCTATTACCCCCTGGCCGGAGGCCGGGGACCCGAGTAGGGGTCCAGTATGGGCTGCGGCCCGCGGCCCGCAAGCGGCGGACGCCGCTCCTGGTGCTCATTCTGGGCCTTCCTCCATCGGGGCCCAGCTCACTCCGAGGCCTTCCAGCCTTGGGGGGTGGTGCGGTCCCCTCCCTTGGCAGATGCCCACGCCGGCCCTGCCGGGCCTGGGTGTGGGGTCATGGCCTTATTCGGGCCCCGGGGTGCAAGGGCCTGTACCCACACCCGTAACGGGCGGGCCGGCTGGCCCGTGGCCCCAGGCCAGTGTCAAGGCCTTGCTGGCCCGCGTGGCGGCACTTGAGGCTTCCCTTGCTCAGGCCAGCCACGCTGGCGCTCCTTTTGGGGTGCGCTTGGACGCGTCGTCTGCTGGGCAGCGGCAGGCGATGGGACGGGTTGAGCAGCTTGAGGCGCGTGGCGCGACTTCGGCCACTGCCTCACAGCTCCCCGACCAACAGGCCGGCGCGGGTCAAGCTCCGGCGGTGAGCTCTACTGCGGTCGTGAGCTCCGACGCCCCCAGTGGGCCGGAACCCCCGGTGGGGGCGGCCCGCGGGGGTGCAGCATGTGAGTATGCGGTACAAACTAGTGCACCTACACATGGGGCTACGTCGGGGGGGGGCTTTCCAATGGCCTTGGCCTCGCATGGGTGGTGCGGCGGTACAGCCGCCGATGCACCAACAGGCAACGTCAACCACCACCCAGGGCCCCGGGGTGGGTAGCATTTCCTACCCTGTGGGGAATGTTTTGGGGGTGGCTGGGCTAGTTCAAGCCCCTTTCCAGATGCCCGCAGTTTCTGCTGTGCCTGTCTCGGCCTTGCCAACAGCGGGCTATTCCTTGCCACTGGGTGACCATATGGCACAGGCCACCAGAGAGAAAATATGGCGAGGGGAGTATGTTGATATCTTCTCACTCCTAAACAGGGAGCCCACCAAGGAAGAGAGGGAGGGGCAGGATGAGAAGGATAAGGAACAGGCACGTCGTCGCAAGCCACCACGGGCGTGGGCCAACTGGCTGCCGGCTTACCTCATCTACATGGCAGTGTACCTGAGGGCCCGGCCGGATCTGGCAATTCCGATGGTCCAGTATTTGGACAATATCTACCGGGCGATGGTTGATTTTCCGGGCCCGTCGTGGTTGGCTTATGACGAGGAATTCCGTATGAGAATTCCCCTGCACCCTGAGATGAGGTGGGATGAGCCATGTCAGAGACTTTGGCTGCTGTACATGACGCCCACGCGCCCCGCACCAGGGGAAAGATACCATTGTGGACATGCGGTCCAGTGAGTGGCTCCAGCACAGGTTCCCCGCCAAGTGGCGGGGCAGGGGGTTCCAGCCCGACTGCTGTGCTGGACTTTCTCGTCTAATGGTTCATGCAATAAGAAGAATTGCAAGTACAGACATGAGTGTCCCACCTGTGGGGGCCCCCATGCAGCCTCTGCCTGTCCCAGGCCTGGAGGGACGCGGGGCAGAGGGAGGGGCGGACAGTGGGCTGGCAAGACTGCCACAGATGGAGCTGGTTCACCGAAAGGCTCCCTCCCCAATTAATGTGGACATGCTGGAGCGTTGGCTCGCATTGTACCCGAAGGGGGAGGATGCAGATTATCTACTTCAGGGCTTTAGACAGGGGTTCCGTATTCCTTTCATGGGTGATAGGTCCCCTCAGGATGCCCCCAACCTTTTGTCCTTTAGGGGGAGGGAGGAAGTGGCTGCCGCCAGCATTAATAAGGAGGTCAATGCGGGCAGGGTCGCTGGCCCTTTCCCTGCACCCCCGTTCACTAACCTCAAGGTATCGCCCCTGGGCTTGGTTCCCAAGAAGTCACCAGGCGAGTTTCGCCTTATCCATCACTTGTCCTACCCAGCCGGCCGATCGGTCAATGATGCTATCCCTGATGACCTTTGCTCAGTCAGGTATACATCTTTTGATCACGCGCTGCGCATGGTGCGCTCATGTGGCCCGGGTGCGCTGCTGGCTAAGTGCGACACCGGGCAGGGCTTTTGCCCGGCGCTTGTGCGACGCTATGGCAGGATTATCCAGGCCTCACCATAGGGTTAGGCTTACCCGGGGTATCAGGGCAGACATGCTTGTCTGGTTACAGAGGCTTTTCGCCTCTTGCCAGTGCACCCGGGCGACTTTGAATTGCTGGGTTTCAAATTTCGGGGTGAATATTATTTTGATAAGGCCATGCCTTTTGGCTGTTCCATATCATGCTCGGCTTTCGAGCGTTTCAGTACCTTCCTAGAGTGGGCTTTCGTCCGCAGGTCAGGGTCCCGGTCTGTAGCCCATTACCTGGATGACTTTTTATTCGGGGGTGAACGGGGCTGGGACACGTGTACACGTCTCCTCAACACATTTCAGACGCTAATGGAGGAACTCGGTGTCCCTTTAGCGCCCGAAAAGACCGAGGGCCCATCTACACAGCTAGTCTTCCTGGGGGTGGAGATTGACACGATAGCGCAGGCATCTAGGTTACCGCGGGATAAGGTGTCGAGGATAGTGGCCCTTATCTCGGACTTGTTGGCCAAGCGCAAGGCATCACTGAGGGAACTGCAGGTGCTGCATGGTCACCTTAATTTTGCCTGCAGAGTGGTCGCACCGGGCAGGGCTTTTGCCCGGCGCTTGTGCGACGCTATGGCAGGATTATCCAGGCCTCACCATAGGGTTAGGCTTACCCGGGGTATCAGGGCAGACATGCTTGTCTGGTTACAGTTCCTGAGGGACTTCAATGGGGTCTCATTTTGGAGGCATGACCTCCTGGCTTCCCCCCAATTTCAGATTCAGTCTGATGCCTCGGGATCCCTGGGTTATGGGATGTACTTTAATGGGAAGTGGGCCTATGGTGGGTGGCCACCGGCCTGGGCAGGCACGGGTCGCCTGCGTGATCTCACGTATCTGGAATTTTTCCCTATCCTGGGTGCTTTGATGCTATGGGGCCAGGAGTGGTCCAACTCGGTCGTGCATTTCTGGTGTGACAATGCGGCCGTGGTCCACATTGTAAATGCACAGACTTCTAAATCGCCCAGGGTTATGGATCTAGTGCGCCAATTTGTGTTGCGCAGCCTGCGCCTCAATGTACTGTTCAGGGCCAGGCATGTCCCAGGGGTTAATAATGATATTGCTGACGCTTTGTCCCGCCTACAGATCTCCCGGTTCCGTGCCTTGGCCCCGGATGCGGAGGAATTTCCCTCGCCACTCCCGGAGGAGATATGGACCATTGGCAAGGAGAGGTGAACCGGGCGATTGGCCTGTCACTAGCCCCACGCACCCGTAAGGCATATCACCACGCAATTAATTCTTTCAGGGCATTTTGTACTCAATTTCAATTGCCAGGAACCTGGTCGATCCCGGTAACCCATGTTCTGCGGTTCATGGTTTACCTGCATTCTCAGGGCCTTGCACCTCGCACCATAGCATCCAAGCTTTCAGCGTTGGCTTTTATGCCCAAGGTGGGGGGTCATGTGGACAGCACCTCTGACTTCCGTGTGAGACATGTTTTGGAGGGGTGGGTGCGCGAGCGCGGGCGTTGCCCGGACGACCGCCACCCGATTTCCCCAGGGGTCCTTACCCAGTTGGCCCGGGGCTGGCCTTGCCTCTGTTTTGATGCATATGAGGCAGCCCTGTTCCATGCAGCCACAACGGTGGCATTTTTTGGAGTGGTCCGCATCAGCGAGCTTGTGATGCTGTCTAAGGCGGATGCAAGTCGTAGGGCACTGGAACTCGAGGATGTCTGTGTAGCCAAAGACTGGGCTCAGTTGAGGATACGTTCCTCTAAGACCGATCAGCATGGCGTCGGCAGTGGTGTGCGACTGCTACGGTGTTCTTTGGCAGACATCTGTCCGGTTGGTGCCCTACAGGAATTCCTGGCACTGCGTGGCACGCACCATGGCCCGTTTTTCTGTCACCAAGATGGGTCTCCCCTTACTAAATTTCAATTTTGGAAGGTGACGGGCAAAGCGCTGGCCAGTGTGGGCCTCCCAGGCGCCCGCTATGGCACTCATTCATTCCGTATAGGGGCGGCCTCGACCGCTGCGGCTTTTGGGTACTCAGGGGCTGACATACGTAGCATGGGACGGTGGGGATCGCAATGTTTTCAATTTTATGTGCGCCCACTCCCCCCGTGAGTACCAACCCGGTCACCTTACCTACTTTCCCTAATTTTTTCCTTTACAGACCCGGGGTGTCGTATTACACTGGTGACAGTATGGCTGGTGGGCCATAGCTACGTGCACAGGGCAGCGCGTTATGCTGCGGCGACAGAGTGGGGACCCCAACTGGGACTGGGTGCATACGCAAGTCTCACATGGCATGGTAAGCCTGGGATGTTATGGCGGGAGCTGCTGCCTTTCCTTTTTTCAGGCCTGAATGCTGACCTGCCTGACATTCTGATCATACACCTGGGGGGCAATGATTTGGGCCAGGTCACCGGCTTGTCGCTGAAGCATGCGATTTGCGAGGACCTCGCCTACCTGCATTACGTCTGGCCCGCCACAACCCTTGTTTGGTCGGACATGGTCCCGCGCCATTCCTACAGAGGGGGCGTTGACCTCCTGGCCCTTGACCGCGCTAGACGCATGGTGAATAGGGCAGTGGCGCGTTTCCTTGTCAACAGGGCTTGGGGGAGGGTCAGTCGTCACCCCGCTATTAGCCTCCAAAGTTATGACTTGTATGCAGGGGATGGGGTCCATCTGTCGCGAGGAGGTATGGACCTCCTGTTGGGTGATTGGCAAGCAGGCCTGTTGACCGAGCTGACGGTCTTGGGGGGGGCGTCGAGCCTTCTTTGAAGCCCCTCCGTGTGGCGGGTAGCACTGGTAAGGTAAACATTATGACCCACAGGTATCCGGCAAGTTCGCAATTGACTGGACAACACTAGACAGGCATAAGTTGGTTAAACGTTGTCCGGTCAACGACGAACTAGGCGACGGAGTGATGGCTATAGCTAGACAGCATGCATCACCCCGTGATTTTACGGATACGCGTCAGAGGGTGGGGTCATTAGTTAGATATTGACTACGGTCAACAATTTGTTTGTGGTCAACAAACAAATTGATACAAATGGATACATTGTAGCAATTGCCGTTGGCAATTTTGGGTGGTACCTTACCAGTGTTACTTCGGCCTGCTTGCCTTAAGAATTATGATTGGTCAATTACCAATAGAAATTTATAATTCAGACTAGGGCATGAATCAATAAATGTGGCCCAATGCCGTTATCCACTTTCATTGGTGTCTGAGTCCTTTATTGTGGGGTGCGCTTGCAATGCAAGCGCGGCGCCAAAATGGCCGCCGCGCTCTTTGCGGGAGCCCCCCACAGGACGAAGGCATCCGGGTAGTTAGGGGCGTGGCCAGCTCCCTTATAAAAGGGGCGGCCACGAGGCAGCCGAGCTGCCATTTTGCGAAGCGACGGAGCGGAGAAGTTTTTCCCTCCACCCCCTCCCTAGTTAACAGTGTGATATTTTGGTCGCTTCGGGGCCGGGTGGGAATTTTTGGCTGGGACCCATATTGGCTTCCGGGTCCTGGTTTTTTCGCCCATCCCACACTGTTGCTATGGTTTGACATAGGGGTTTTCTGTTGCTGCTGTTGACTTTGGTCACATGGGCGGGTAGCACTGGTAAGGTAAACATTATGACCCACAGGTATCCGGCAAGTTCGCAATTGACTGGACAACACTAGACAGGCATAAGTTGGTTAAACGTTGTCCGGTCAACGACGAACTAGGCGACGGGGTGATGGCTATAGCTAGACAGCATGCATCACCCCGTGATTTTACGGATACGCGTCAGAGGGTGGGGTCATTAGTTAGATATTGACTACGGTCAACAATTTGTTTGTGGTCAACAAACAAATTGATACAAATGGATACATTGTAGCAATTGCCGTTGGCAATTTTGGGTGGTACCTTACCAGTGTTACTTCGGCCTGTTTGCGTTAAGAATTATGATTGGTCAATTACCAATAGAAATTTATAATTCGGACTAGGGCATGAATCAATAAATGTGGCCCAATGCCGTTATCCACTTTCATTGGTGTCTGAGTCCTTTATTGGGGGGTGCGCCTGCAAAGCAAAATAAAATAAGACAAAATACTCCCCTTTCCTTTTAACTTCAACAAGCTGGCTATACTGGTTGTGAACTATTGTCCAAAATAAGTAAACTTCCCAGTCTCTCTGTCTCTGAATATGACTGAGTTCAGCTAACTAGAGTTTAAAATATTTCTCTCAGCATCTGCCTTTTAGAGATGACTTTTAAAAGCAGCTATAGCTTGTAATTGCTTTATTGTACACTCTTTTATTAACTGCTTGCAAAAATAACCTGGCAAGCAGTCACTCTATAGTGACATCCCCCCCAGGTTCCATCCGATCACTTAAATTTATTTCTATTTCCTTCTATCACTACTGACAATAGCAGAGGGAAGCTTGAAAGGAGTGGGATGCAAGGGGTTAAGGTATCATCTGTGATTGTAGAAATGGCTTTTAGCTCTAATCCGTCTGTTCTGGGGGCCTGAAATGGGGGCGGGCGAGTAGATGGGTCATTTTAATGCAGTTCAATTTTCTTTTATGATTATATGCACTCCAGTCATTCCACTTGTAATTTAATGATAACCCTGAATGGCTTATCAAGTGGGACAGTTATCTACTTTTGCCCAATCAGATGTTTTTCAATGGGGAACACAGCAGGGAGCTCAAAATATAATGTCAAAAATAATCTTTTGCAGGCTCTTCTCTGACATGAGATGGATGGTACAAATGGAAGTTTTGCGTCCATCAATTTTTAGACCCTATGGATGTTCATGGGTGAATTTAAGACATGACAGAACGCTCTCTGTCCACATATGTGTGTGTATAGAAGAAGGTTTGAGCCCCCCTTTTTCTTTTTATGGTGGCCGCCTTTCTGAATCATGTCCATATGTTCATTTGAGAGTATGAAAAAGTGGGGCTCAACTGAATGCTGCTTTTTTTTGTAAACAAAGCATAGTTTAGTAAGATGAGATATTTCCTGGCACCAAAGCTTTTTGTTGTTGTTCAGTTGCACAGTCGAGTCCGACCCTTTGCAATCCCATGGACCACAGCATGTCAGCAACTCCATCATCTGCCATCCTCCATAGTCTGCCCAGATCTACACCCATCGCGCCACCAATTCCATCCATCTACCTCATCCTTTGCCACCCCCTTCTCCTTTTGCCTTCAATTTTACCCGGCATCAGGGCCTTCTCCAGTGAGTCCTCTCTTCCCATTTGGTGGCCAAAGTATTTGAGCTTCAGCTTCAGTATTTGTCCTTCCAAGGAGCAGTCAGGGTTGATTTCCTTTAGGATTGACTGATTTGATCTCCTTGCAGTCCAACACAGCATGTAGACACGTCTCAGGCATTTCCTCAAACAATATTCTGGGTATTGTGCTGGATGCAGATTGATTTGGCTGAAAGTGTGACACACACCCAATCCCCCCCCCCCAAAGCAATTACCCAACTAATACAATGCCTTAGCAGAGGCTGAAGGTGACATCTTAAGTGTCTCTGGATTTCAGCAAAGCAGCTTATCAACTGCACATCAGAACCTGGATTAGAAAGAAAAACATTCTCGAATCTCTCATGGATGTCTGCTTGCTGGCTCAAAGTAAAAAGGCTCAGCAGCATCCCCTTTTCCTCCCTCATACAAACCATCTGATCTGCCAGACACAATCACTGCTCCCAAGCCTACTCATAAGTGTGCCGTAATGACATGATATTGACCTTCGCTCTTCATTATTACACTTCTGCTTTATCAGGTGAAATCCGCTGGGGGATGGGAGGGGAAGTCCTACCCGTTTTGCAATGGAATCAGAGCAAAAGCTGAATGCAGGGCCACTTGTTTTGCATTTTGCAAGCAGGGACTTGCCAGATGTAATGATTTGCAATTTTAGACATAATGGTTAAGAAATGCCTGTGCTTCTGATAGCTGATGTTCAGTAGATCTTTGAGAAGAAAGTATTGTAGGCTGCTATGGCTGCTGAAATACCATCTTAATTCATTTCCAAAACAAATTTGGGGACTCCTGCTCTAGTGAAATACTGGATGACTTTTGGGGCCAGTAACAGATGGACAAAATTTTTCATGAGGTCGTTCTGCAAGTCTCTGCCGATAAGAATATTATCGGACAAAATTCAACAATATTTGTTAAATTTATCTTTCCTTAGAAGTTGCTAAATGTGATCTGTTTCCTTTGACACAGACTATATCTTGGATTCACGTGGGCATAAACCCTTCTGTAAGGGACACAGAAACTATCCTAGCAATAAAGCAACCTGTTAAAAAAGCAGATTGGAAGTGGATCAAGAAGATTTCACTGTTTAATTTGATCAACTTCCTTTATGAAATAAATTTTATTGTAAAATTGGGTCCATTGACACAAAAGATTTCTTGGAGGAATCTGCTGTGACCTACAAAATTAGGACCTACTCCATAGTCATAGCCAACCTATCAGTTTGAAAGCAAGAAATTGTAAGTAGATAAGCTGGTACCACTTTGGTGGGAAGGTAAAACTGTGTTCCGTGCACTCCTGTGTTAAGGCATGCCTGCCACATGTCCATGGAAACATCTGCAAACGCAGACAGCACTGGCTCTTTGGCTATAAATAGAGCACTGAACCCTAGAGTTGGATACAAATGGCTTTTGAGCAAGGGCGACCTTTACCTTTACCTTCTACCATAGAAAGATGTTATATGTAGTGGGAGTTGGGGCATGAAGATGAGGCGTGCTTCTATCTTTCATATATGCTGGACCATGGGTGAACCAATCCTTAATAGTTGCATTTTACTTAGTGTAATCTGATCTCTGGTTCTGTTGATGTAAATGTCTATCCTTACATTAAAGTAAGGAAAAAGGTACAAGGAGCCATATTGTTTCTTCAGTAGTCACATAAGAGCTAGAGCAGGGATTCTCAACTTGCGGCCTGCGGTGCCATTTCATGTGCCCCCCCGCCTCCACCACACCAGGAGGTACCATGTGGTGGAGGAAGGGCAAAATGGCTGTCCAGCCCCCGAAGCTGTCTGAGGAAGCGTGACCTGGCCACCGGGCTTAAAAAGGTTGAGAACTCCTGAGTTAGAGGAACTTTGAGCACAGCTGGCATAAACTAGGCCAGTGTTTCCCAATCTTTGGTTTTTGGACTTCAATTCCCAGAAGCCAAAGTCAATTCCCCAAAGCACTGATCAGCATACCTGTCAACCCGCAGCTCCAGAGAAAAAACGGGACCTGTGCAAAGTGGTTCTGCGCAGGTCGCCTTCCACGCATGCATGGAAGGGTTCCACGCATGCGTGGAAGGGTTCTACATGAGTGTAAAACCCTTCTACGCATGCGTAGAAGGCGAATTGCGCAGAAGGGCTGCACAGTACTTCCTTTCCCCCGCTGCCAAATTACGGGTTTTTGGCAGCGCGGGTCGGGAAATGACATCAATCGGCGCAGGATTACCGGCCAAATCAGGAAGGTTGACAGGTATGCTGATTAGCCAATGTAACTGGCTTAGGCTTCTGGGAATTGAAGTCCACCAGTGTTCCACGGAACATAGTTTGGGAAATGCTGAGCTATGCCACACCTACAGAGGTTCTACTGGATTTCTGAGTGGCTTTGTCCAATTCCTTGTGGAACCATCTGGGGTACTGGTGCAGCAATATCTACAACTAGAATTACAGCATCGAATCTAACAGAAAGATGAATATAGGGTTCTGCAAAGTGCAGGATGGCTCCCGCCAACCTGGTGTGCTATACTTCCTATCAGTCATAATGATTGACCAGGTAGGTTGGGCCAAGAGGAATTGCAATCAGAAGCATTTGGAAGGCTCCAGAAAGAAGGCCGTGGAAGCTTGGTGCTAGCAGAGTGATATCATAGGGCATAATCCATATACAGTAATACCTCATACAACGTCCGCTTCATACAACGTTGGATCCATACAACGTCACCCAATTCTGGGGAAAAAGTTGCCTCATACAATGTCGCCGGACATTGTATGAGGTATTAGTGTTTTTACCCCGGGAGTTTGGACTTGCAGCTGGGAGGCCCCACAGAGTTCAACTGGCAGACGGCTGGAGGAGGCGGGGAAAGAAAGAACTCGCCGCACTTGGGGCTCTCCTCTCCTTGGCCCCAAAAACGGCTCCCTGCCTCCAACGGACCCCACCGATGCTGGGGCTGGGAGGCCCCACGGTGTTCGACCGGCAGCCGGCTGGAGGAGGCGGGGAAGAAAGAACTCGCCAGAGAGGTGAGCCCCAAGTGCGGCAAGTTCTTTCTTTCCCCGCCTCCTCCGGCTGGCTGCCGGTCGAGCTCCGTGGGGCCTCCCAGCCCCGGCGTCGGTGGGGTCCGTTGGAGGCCAGAAAAGAAAGAACTTGCCATACTTGGGGCTCGCCTCTCCACGGCCCCAAAAGCGGCTCCCCGCCTCCAACGGACCCCACCAACGCCGGGGCTGGGAGGCCCCATGGAGCTCGACCGGCAGCCGGCTGAAGGAGGTGGGAAAAGAAAGAACTCACTGCACTTGGGGCTCGCCTCTCCGGCGAGTTCTTTCTTCCCCGCCTCCTCCAGCCAGGTGCCGGTCGAACTCCATGGGGCCTCCCAGCCCCGGCGTCGGTGGGGTCCGTTGGAGGCGGGGAGCCACTTTTGGGGCCGTGGAGAGGTAAGCCCCAGGTGCGGTGAGTTCTTTCTTTCCTCGCCTCCTCCGGCCGGTTGCCGGTTGAACTCCGTGGGGCCTACCAGCCCCGGCGTCGGTGGGGTCCATTGGAGGTGGGGAGCCGCTTTTGGGACCGGAGGAGGCAGGGAAGAAAGAACTCACCACACCTGGGGCTCGCCTCTCCGCGGCCCCCAAAGCAGCTCCCCACCTTCGGAGATGTAAACCGCATTGAGTCTCCCTTTGGGCAGCGAATTGCGGTACAGTATATAAATTATTATTATTATTATTATTATTATTATTATTATTATTATTATTATTATTATTATTATTATTATTATTATTATTATTATTATTATTATCACACACACCCCCGCTGGTGGAGAAATGCACCCCTCTGGCCCCTCTTAAAGTTCTGTTAGTTTCCGGTGTTTCTTTGACTTTGCCCTGCAGTTTGTGCTGTTACAATGTATCTCTATGGGAACGACGTTATACAAAGCATCGGTGGCAATAATTTGGACGTTGTATGAGGCATCACGGCTAGGATTTTGCATGCCTCATACAAAGTCAGAATTCATACAACATCCTAACTTGTGGAACCAAGTTTGGACATTGTATGAGGTATTACTGTATATGCTGACCTTCTTGCATGCAACTTTTCCCCCTAGTTAAAATGTCAAAGAGTACATATTTCAAGAAGCTGACACAAATCCTACACTGATAGAAAAATGTACTAGATCAATTTGGAGTCTGCTGTATTCCAAGAAAGCCATTAAAACACACTGGGCCGGGGGGGGGGGGGAGGACTGTATTAAGTATGACACCATTTGCAAGTATGAAAAAACCCTTCACTAAGAACTTTCTTTTTCAGTTAAAAAAAACCCACACCGTTGCACAAAGGTTTTCATAATGTCCCACTGTGTAAAGAATGAATTGGGAACCTCTGTTTCCTGAGCCGAATACAACATGCAAAGGTTGCCCATTTAGCTTACCAACATTTCATGCTACCTTTGATCTGTAGCCTGAGATGAGAAAGAAACTAATTTAAAGCCCAGGAAGTTATCCTATGAAATTTAGCTCTGCCTTGCATGAAGGTGTTGCAATTTGCATCCTTGACTTCACAAGTGAAGCTGTAGAACTTCCTTCCACCTTGAGATGAAAAAAAAGAAGATAACAATATAAAATACATTGCATTGTTAAGTGGAATGTATGGGATCTAACTAAGTATCTGACTACACCAGTGGTTCCCAAAGTAGGCCCTATGCCCCACAAGGGACTTCAATTCCCAGAAGCCTAAGTCAGTATATTGGCTGATCAGTGCTTTGAGGAATTGACTTAGGCTTCTGGGAAATGGAGTCCAAGAACCAAAGTTTGGGAAATACTGGACTACACCATCAACTTCAGTATATTGGGATTTGCTCCACATCTAAAACAGGTGAAATTGAATTATTTTATGCTGCCCGCTTGATGCAAAAGCTAAATCAAATCCTCTGTGGGTTTCCCCCCTCACAAAACAACTTTTCTCTGTGCTGTTGGAGGACTTCAACTTTTTAAATGTTGGAGCAATTCTAATGACCCCCTGCCCCCCGAGGATAAGTGTAAAGATGGGGCATGTCTGTAGGTGATCTTCTAGCAGTTGTATGCAATGTTCAGAAGTGTGGTAACAAGGTCAAGTGTTGTTTCTCTGTATCAATCATCATCCTTGAAAAACATTTAATATATTAGAAAGTGTTGTTTCTCTGTATCAATCATCATCCTTGAAAAACATTTAATATATTAGAATAGCACTAGATCACTATTTCGCCTTATCGTTATGTTTTTTTCTAATGAAATGAGATACATTTCTGTGATGTGTTTGGAATGCTCAAAACTAAGGAACACACTTCATTTCATCAGGAATGTTTCTTCTACTTATGTTGTCTGGGGAACGGATGGGAAGTAAATAAAGGAAGTAATCATATGAATGAAGACCTATTAATAAGGGGATAGGATAATATAGTGTTATTCTCATATATATATAAAAGAGCCATGACTGCACAAAGGAGAGATGGATGCCAGTCATATTGCCAGCATGGATACTGAAGTTCCAATTCAATTAACAAACCCAACATGAGCACTCATTACCATAAGGCTGCAAATCAAGCTATAGTCATTCAAATGACTTCCATACGTTAAACAGAAACATCCACCACATCTGAGAAGCCCATACTACCGGCCACCATACATTTGGAGAGGATTTTACTGCTGATGTTGCCAGTAGATCTTTATGCACAGAATAGAAAAAATAATTGTTCTTCCCTTTTGTAGTACTAAAAAGAATACATTCTTCTACACATTTGAATTGAAGGAAAAGATAATATTAAGGAATTTTCATCTGTTCAAGTACTATTCCTAGCTTGCCAAGGACAGTCAAGTGGACCATGGATAGTGAGAAAGTTATTATTTGCTACAGTTCATCTGGAATCCTAAAATTGTGCAGTGATTCAACTGGAATCAACATCACTTCATAAGCAGAATAGATTAAGTATGGCTCAGCACCAGCTCTCCATGAAAAATTTAGCTATGATAAATTTCTGAATAGAAACAAAGTTTTAAATGATCAGATTTGTAAAGCCAATTTGTACATTCATGGGGTGTAATGCTGTTCCATAATATTATTGGCAATAATATATTAAAAAGTCAGCAATTAATCTATTAAGAAAATGTACAAAATAAATGTTCTCTCATCTTTGTTTTGCTTTCTCACAAGAAATGGAACCAACAGGTCTTGGTCTAAGAAACTTTAGACGTAACTAAAAAATTAAACAGGTGCCAATGACTCTCTGCACATCATATGCATGTCCCTCCACCCACCTCCTAGCATTCCAAATAACCTCAGAAGTTGTGAAAATACACAGATATATTTTTCATTAGATTTAGCAGAACTGGCCTTGAAACACAAGATGGTAATTTGTATCTTGAGTGAGGAATATGTGGAAGACAGAATCGTGGAACACTTATGTAAGCTTCCTGAACATTTTCAGCACTGCCAGAGTAAATGTGACCCCAGGTAACAACGCTAAGTTGAGATTCAGAAGTTCTGTCTCCATCTGCTTTCTTTTTGGTGGAATTCTGAAGCTTCTTCTCAAAACAACTCCCTTTTCTTCAATAAAGTTGGAAGGATCTGCTAGCTGAAGTGCAAAAGACCAGCAAAAGTGTGTGCAAGGAGGCAAACTATAGTGCATGAGTTCTCAATCTTTTTAAGCCGGGGGCCGGGTCATGCTCCCTCAGACAGCTCTGGGGGCCAGATGGCCATTTTGCCCTTTCTCCACCATATGGCACTTCCTTGTGTGTTGGAGGCAGGGGGGGGGCACATGAAATGGTGCAGTGGACCGCATCTGGCCCACAGGCCGCAGGTTGAGAATCCATGTTGTAGTGTGTACTTCCTCAACACAGAATTAGAACAACATCTGTAGATAGGCTTTGTGCATTGGACAGAATCCTGCTGATTTAAACAAATAAGCTTCTTCTGGTACTAGCATATGAGCAAATTGCTTTCCATGAAAATTATATCTACGTGCAATGTTGCTACCGTTGCTGATGTAAAAAGTGTTGAGTTTCATGGCTTAGAGATGAATTCACAGTTCCTTTGCCCCCATGCCTGGATGGCATTCATAAAGCATTGTGTACCCGTCCTGCACTCCACTGGCTTACTCACAAAGAACAGCTGTAGTAGTAGAAGCAATAATACGTCCAAAATTCAGGATGGTTGTATGTGTGGAACTGGGGCTCTGGAGTGATTTAACAAGGCAGGGATTGAAACATACCTACCCACCCCCACCCCCCACATGACAAAACTAGTGGAAATGATTATGACAGAGAAGGTGCATGTCTGAGAAGAAGAGGGCACTTTCTTCCCATTCCACTCTGTAATGTATGAGTGGTCTTTGCAGCTAAGGCACGGTTAGTTCCTGCATCCAGGAATGTAGCTGAAATTGTTTGTGGGGGGTGGGGCATACCTGTCAACCTTCCCGGATTGGCCAGGATTTCACGGTTTTTGGCGCCGATTTGCGCCATTTCCCGCCCCGCGCTGCCGAAATCCCGGAATTTGGCAGCAGGGGGAAGGAGGTACTGCATTGCCCTTCTGCGCAGGTCACCTTCTACGCAAGGGGCGTAGCCTTCTACGCATGCATAGAAGGGTTTTACACTTGCGTAGCCCCGTTCTACGCAAGCAGCGTAGCCTTCTACGCATGTTTTACACTTGTGTAGCCCTGTTCTACGCATGCGTAGAAGGCGACCTGTGCAGAACCGTTTGCGCAGGTCCCGTATTTTCTGGAGCCGCAGTTGACAGGTATGGGGTGGGGGCGGGCATCAGACAGCCTCCCTGGCTTAGTTACTTGCCCAAAAATGCCTATTCTGAGATTCTTTTTGAATATTGGGCAATTCAAAATGGCTGCCTCTTTTCCTACTGTCTGTTGGAGCACCATTATAGTAGAACACAGTTCAACAGTCACACAAGAATATATATATCACTGTAGATATATGTCTGTTGCATATTGAGTTGTGTAACAAATAATTTCTATGTTGACTTCATAGCTTGCACCAAATTGCCATTATTTGAATTAAGCCAACAATAGAGTTTTGGGCTCATGACTAAAGAGTCCTGAGTCTTCTTCTTCTTCTACCATGTCTAGGCCAGATGTGAAACTGGTGAGTTCATTCTGCAGTTCCTTTCGCTTGACCCAGTGTGAGAAAGATTAGATGACAACACAAGGTTACTAGGGTTCGCCTGATTGTGGTTCAAAAATATCACAATCTTAGAGGAGGGTCTTTCTGTTTATAATATATGTGGCCAGCATTAAACACCCAGCAGTGCTACTGAACTCAATGAGACCTCTCAACAAAATACGCCTAAGTCTATGCAAAAGTAGAATTCACCAAGAATTCTGGAAAGTGCAGCCCAGAAATCCAAATAAGCACACTTGTAGGTTTCATCCCTCCCCTCCTCCAGGCATTTCAGTGATTTTACCATAAGCTCACTCTTATTATATTTATATAGCTTTACATAGTGAACCCTCTTACTTTATGTGAGAGGTCCCACGTTATATAACCCTCTAAAGAAAGGGAGGTGCCTGAAGCAGGCTTCTTTAGAATGTACAAATCTTTGTCTACTGCAGGGGTCACCAACCTTTTTAATTCGGGGCCGGGTCATGCTCCTTCAGACAGTTAAGGGGGCCGGACAGTTTAGAGGTCCCTCCACTGTTTATGGCTGCCATAAACATGTCCATGGCTGTCATAAATGAGTCCATGGTCAATTCTGGTGGCTGTCGTAAATGAGTCCATGGCCGATTCCGGCGGTGGCGGCTGGAGCGAGGGCCGTAATATTTGGCACTATGGGCTGGATCTGGCCAGTGGGCCATAGGTTGCCTACCCCTGGTCTAATGTATAATGCAGATGTAGATAACTAAATTACTGGGTTTTTTTTACATTTGGGTTTCTTTTTTTTTGTTTATTAGGAAAAAAGTCTTATTTCGAAAACACTAAAAGGTTTAAAAGGTGCAGCTGTCTGTGTAGATGACCCTATAGCTGCATTAGTTTCAAAGATGTGATATGACTAAAAATATGGATTTTAACTTTAATCTGGAGATATTTAATTTGGAGAATGCTGCCCACATATATGGAGGGCAGGAAATTTATCATCAGATTGGGGATGGGGCTCAGTGTTAGCAGCTGTAGTAGTGGGTATCTTGCCTTCTCCCTCAAAAAGCATTGTGGTACAGGTGAATAGGCAAAATTGTGGCACTCCAGGAGAGAAATGTTTCCCCATTGAAATACTCAAGCTATACAATGCTATTTCAAAATGGCAGCAAGACTTCTACTGCAACGTGTAGCAACAGGGGAAAAAAAAGGGGGGGGGGACACAAGTACTGCAACCATGACTAATTGTAAGTTATCCTGCCAATTTTGACAATGGTCTCTGCTGTCCTCCCCCACAAAAATCTTTGATATATATAGCCTTTGTTGCACATAGTCGTTTCTAAAGTGGGAGAGTCAAACAAGATGGCCTTTTCTCATCATTATTCATGGAGTGAAATGGTACCATAAAAGGGTAAGATCATAATATTCAAACTTTGAATATTACCTTTTTTCCAAAGGAAAAAGGCCATACCATTTCCCTGCACTTTCAATGGCTTCACGTCCAGAAGATTACCTTTGTATCTTTGTGATGGGAAACCAACAAATTCTGTTTCTCTGTAACAAAATAACACTCTGAGTGTGTTTTGAAACGAAAAAATGTCTCCTAGAATTTTTCAAGACATGTTAATTTGAATATTTCAAAAGAACATTTTATCACATGAATGTGGAACAGAGAAATGATACCACTGTGGTTCTTTCATTACTCATTGGTGGTTGGGCACCACAAGACTTAAGGGTGTTGTGTAGAGTTTATTCCCCTTTTCTCAACCATCAATCTCACTAATTTTCACCATGGCAGAATGTAACAGGGTGTAGAGAAAAGGTGCATGATCAGCCTGTACGCATTTTTCACAATACAGTAAATTTGTGTTCTCAAAGTAGAGCAAATAAATAAGCAACCTTCACAACTGCAATGCATCTTTTAAACATCTGAAGATTTATCATGATTTATTTCTTAAAACATAGGACAACTAGGTCAAGTGTACCATCTTTAACTGTATCAATGTATAATTCATCAGAGAAAGAAGTTAATATTGGGCGGGGGGGGGGGGGAAATGAATGACAAAAAAAATCTACAGACTGGACTTTAATGCCTCCACAATGCTGACAGCTGAATCTATGCACCCATCAAAATTGGAGTGAATAAATCCATCGCCTCCACAGAGAAGGAAAGGTTTTGCGTGAAGAGTTATTTGTCCTGGACTTCCAGGGAAAGCTTTTATCACCTGCAATAGAAAACATGTGGGAATAAAAATCCCTCTTATGAAACTTGCACAGCGTGTGAATAACATATCTCTAGAAGTGTTCATTTGGAAAAACAATGCCTCAATGTTAATCATTTGCATTTATCGCAACAAGCAGAAAGAACTTCCTCAAAGATCGTGGTATTTCTGAACCACAATTGGGCATACCCTGGGCAACAGCAACCTTGTGCCCGCTAATTCTTTTCACACTAGATTGGGCGAAAGGAACTACAGAATGAATTCACCAAAAGGTGGGTTCATTTTTGGCAGTTTCACATCTGGCCTAGATATGGAAGAAGAATTGCAACAAACACTGCATGTCCTACTACAACAAACAAACAAATAAGAATGCTATGCCACTATTTATTAATGTACTTTATGATCTGAGGACAGAAAAGTAACTGATCTTGCCCACTATATTTGAATTTCAAACACTGCAAAGTTTTCTGCTTTGGAAATAGGAATCTTAGTGAATTATGATACTTGCTTCTAACCAAACTCCCCCTGTTCTGCTTCCTACTTCATTTTCAATCTTTAACCAATTATCCATCCACATACAATCCTTGCTACCCTGCTGGTGGGATGCATGGAGATCTCTCATCCTCCTTCTCCCCATCTTGCATGCAGCGTTCCTGGCTTAACTGTGAGCCAAACACACTGGTAACACATTTCCTCAACCACAGCACTTGCCATTGGGGCAGCAAACAAAAGGTGTGACTGCACTGGACTTTTAGGTGCAGGCTAGCCCTCTCTTGCTTGCAAGTGAGTTGTATCCAATTCTAGCGTGCGGTGCTCATCTCCGTTTACAGACAAAGAGCTGTCTGCATCTGTAGACGTTTCCATGGTCATGTGGCGTAGATTTCAATTATAGTTTATATCCCGCCTTTCTTAGCTTATGCCGACTCAGGGCGACTAAACAACATATCAGTAATACAATACAATCAATACAGCAAGAGTCAAAAAATAAACATCATCATATCAATAATACAGTTCAATCAATGCAGCAAGATGTTGGAAAAACCACAGTAACAATTTTAAAAAACACAATACAATTGACACAGCAGTACTCAGCTGCATTCACCCCAACACCGGCAAGTCCAAATAGAGAAATAGAGGTGCTTACATCCCAGCAAACCCCAAAGTTTTAAATGGGGGATGGCCGAGGCCCAGGACGCCGGCGGTGATGGTGATCCCGGCGTCCAGGGGCTGTGGGGGCTGCTCCGCCACACCCGCATGAAAGACCGGAGGCAGCAGCAACAGTCCGGTTGCCTCCCGGTCTTTTAAACCTCCAGCCGAGGAGGGGCGGGGCCCAGCAGCAGCAAAGTCGGCATCTCTTGTAGCCCCTCAAGCAGGTGGGGCTCTAGAGGGGCAGAGGCGCCGAACACAGCTGGCCTCCTATCCCTGAGCTGATGGCGTGGGCTCAGGGAGAGGCAACGGGTAGAACGCTGTTACCTTCTCTGCCAAAGCAGTACCTATTTACCTCCTTGCAATTTCTTGCTTTTGAATTGCTAGGTTGGCAGGAGCTGGGATAGACACAGGAGCTCACTCCATTGTGTAGCACTCGGGTCTCAAACTCCTGACCTGCTAACCTTCTGGTTGTCAAGTTCAGTGACTTATCACTAAGCCACCGCAGTCACTAAATAATACAACTGGAAGGTCGGCAGGTCAGCAGTTCGAGACTTGAGTGCTGCACGACGGAGTGAGCGCCTGTCTCTGTCCCAGCTCCTGCCAACCTAGCAGTTTGAAAGCAAGAAATTGCAAGGAGCTAAATAGGTACTTCTTAGGCAGGAAAGGTAGCAGTGTTTTGTGTGGTCTTGTGTCTAATCATGTCTGTCACATGACCATGGAAATGTCTGCAGATGCAGACAGCACTGGCTCTTTGGTTGTAAACGGAGGTGAGCACCGACCCTAGAGTCAGATACAACTGGCTTTTGAGCAAGGGAGATCTTTACCTTTACTATAGCTATTTGAGGCGCAGGGGAGGGGTGGGGAATGCTAGCTCTACCTTATTCCACTTTGGTCTCTGCTTTTTTCACCTCCTAACTCTTAGCCTATGCCCTAAATCTTAGCCCCCTTCCTTTCCTTCCATCTAGGAATGGGTGGGAATTATTGTTTGTTTGGGTTTTAAGCTCTTTCTGGGTCTTTCCTTCTGTCCTGCCACCCTCACAGGCACATTTGGTCAGGAGACAATAGGGGGACTTATTGACGGTTGTTCTCAGGCAATGGAACTCCCCTTTGAGTTAGTCTGGGCTTGCTTCTCTCTTGTTTTTCTTACTAGCAACAAAGACATTTGTCTTTATATAGGCCTTTAACTCCGACTGACTGACAAAGCAGCCCTTTTAATGGGAGTTGTTGTTGTGTTATGTTTTGAAATTGTGTTAATTTACTGCTTATTTCAATGCAATAA
This sequence comes from Bradypodion pumilum, assembly GCA_035047305.1. Taxonomy (NCBI): domain Eukaryota; kingdom Metazoa; phylum Chordata; class Lepidosauria; order Squamata; family Chamaeleonidae; genus Bradypodion; species Bradypodion pumilum. The sequence continues at coordinate 263,850,534 of JAWDJD010000003.1, forward strand.
TTAGTAGTGTTTCGATACCTTGGGAGTCATTATTCAGCGAGGAGTCCACGTAATGATAGACATCTTTGTGATGACATTCTGCACCTGCAAATGGACCTGGGAAATCAAGTCCATCTGTGTGTGGTTTTTTTAGCCATTTGGATATCACGTTACCCGCTGGCTAGGTGGACCATGACGTGCGACCTCCGTTATCAACTTGCCCAAAGGATCTGACAGAGGATGCTTTGGTGAGTCTTAGTCCTGACGTAACATCATTGACAAGTGATGGGCAACACTGCCTCATTAGACTGCTCAAGAATTATTTATTTATTTTAAAAATTTCTACCACGCCTTCCTCATCCATGGATGACCCAAGGCGACTTACATGGCAGTTAAAATACATTCAAGTCTAAAACAACATCATCCACCCTCAGCCCCCTAAGAAAAAAGGTAGACAAACAAAATTTAAAAACTGTTTAAAAAGAATTAAACAATACCATATTAAAATAATGTTAAAAAGGTAAAAAAGGGAGGGGGAAGGACAGGGGATGGGGGAAAGAGGGGGAAAGATAAGCAGACAGGTGTGATTAAAAAACAGATAGGTGTGTTACAACAGACCATCAAACCAGCCAGTGGGACTGGGCCGTTACAGCTGACGGACCCCATACCCGCTGGCACAGCCAGGTCTTAAGGGCCTTCCTGAAGGGGAGCAGCTCTGTCTGGAGGTGTGGTTTAAATAATAAGAGATTCCACAGGGCCGGGGCAAACACAGAAAAAGCTCTTCTTCTGGTCCTCACCATATGTGCCTCTTTAGTGGGCGGGACTACCAAAGAGCCTCTCTGGTCTGCCCTTGTAGGATGGGCGGAGTGCCTCAGGGCAACGTGGTCCCTTAGGTATCCTGGTCCACTGCCATGTAGGGCTTTAAAGGTTAAAACCAGCACCTTCAATTGCACCCGGAGGTACACCGGTAACCAGTGCAGCTCCCGGAGCAGCGGTGAGGCATGAGTATAATGCCCACAACCCATCACCACCCAGGCAGGCGTGTTCTGGACCAGCTGCAGCCTTCGAATGGTTGTCAAGGGCAGTCCCATGTAGAGCACATTACAGTAATGGCAGTTAAAATACATACAGGTCTAAAACAAAAACATCCACCCCACCCCCCTAACCCCTTTAGCAATACTGTAATTGTGTGTTTTGAAAACTGTATCTTGGTTTTCAAATTCACGTTGCTGAATTTTTTAGCGGCCTTGCTCTTGAAATAAACTATAACATTGCCCCCACTCTAATTAGAGCTTTACTTAAACATAAAAAAGAACCTATTGAGGTCCAAACATTTCTTCAGAAGCAGCATGGAAAGCAGAGCTCTAGCTAGAGTGCGAAACTTGTTTTGACAGCATCACATCCTGCTTCTCCTTTCTATTGGTAGGGGCTCAAGTCTCAGAGCAGAATAGGCGGGAGATGGTGCCATTTGCCCTTAGTGCCAACATTTCTAGTTATGGCTCTGACGGAAAGAACTCATAATTAGAACCATCTGAAAGAGGGAGAAGGCAAAACTGACAATTTTTTAATTACTATTTTCACTCCGTTTCTTGCAAAATAATCTTGCCGCTTTGCACCTTTGTCTTTGCCATTATTCCTTCCACACATTTGCCCCCAGGCTGTCCACTTCCTCTATGATTTCACTTCTCATGCCATGGAAACTGGTGCCCAAAGTAAGTGGTAGAAACCATTTAACATAAAAAGAAGGGAAAATCTATTATAGGAAATCTATTTGGAAATAAGAGACACAAGGTTAGCATACTGTGCTAGTCATATGCTCAGGAACGGTGCTGTGCACAGTGGCAGAAGAAGTGATGTCACTCTAAAAATATCAGTCAACAGGCAAGAAAAAGCAACAGAGAGGCCAAAACAAAGAAGGGCCATCTGACTGGCCAGCAATGCCAGGTCTACTTAGTCAGATGCCACTGCGGTCTTCTCCTATACTGTATCTCCCTGAAGAAAAAAATTGTATTTTTTTTTACTAAGTAAAAGTCATAAGAAAACCATAAGAAAACTTAGCATTTGTACAAAAACGTTGGACTGTCAAAGCACCATCTCTTGTAATCTTTACAATAGGCTGTTAGTGGATGAATATCACTGCAATATACCCAATATTACAGACTAGAGATTAGGGTCTGTCAAATGAAAGAAAGAGACAGGCTTGTATTATTTCCCATGTACAACAATGGCAAAACACACACACACACACACACACACACACACACACACACACACACACACACACACACACACACACACACACACACACACACACACCATTAGGTCTATCATTTTCAGCATTATGTGGTCATTTCGATATGTAGATTTAGATACCATGAAAGGATGATGGATCTTTTTAAAAAAACTGTTGCATTGTTAATATTAGAGATTTAAAATTCTCCTTTAAATGATAAAATACAAGCTGAGACTGACTTTTAGCATTTAACTCTTTTTATCTCTAAAACGACTGTTAATTAGGATGTTTTCAAACAGGGCCCCACACGAAGCCTTTTGTGTCAGTAAACTTATTCAACCTCCAAGAATACAAACTTGGTTGAACAAGTTGACTGGTTTAAGGTTTAATTGATGGAAATTTCTTGTCCATCCTTTTATTTTATATTTCTGTATCACTAGACACTGTTTCACAAAGTTTATCTAGAAAACGGTTATTGACACAGGCAACCAGCTTTGTAGGGTAAAAACCAATAGGATGCATGGATTGAAATGTCTCAAGTGTCTTTCCTTACAATCTGCTCACACTGGTAGAGAATCTTTGGCCTGATTTTGAGAATCTCAAATATAATACAGTGTGAAAGTTAAGTATATAAAGAAGCAACAATGAACAAAATCTAGTATTTGTGCTCCTTCCTCTTTATGCTTTTTGACTGTGATGCTAATATCTGGCAATCCTGCTAGGCAAGCTTTCTTGGCCCCTTTATCTCTGACATAAGACCACATACAAGAATATGCTTGTATTGACTTGAATATTTATTTTTGGCAAGACTACAAAAAAGTGTGGCATGCTCCTCATATTAACTTGAATCAATGAATGATTAAATATGCTTGCATGTTCATCTCCAAAGCTGAACTGTTCAGAAAGCGTGAAGGCAATGCAGTCATGTGAAGAGCTAACAATGTTAACACCACCAGAAACATTTTCATGGTACAGTCCTGCTAACCTGCTCTGCAGCCAATCAAAGAGGAGGACGGATGCTGATGCAACCTCAGAATCTGTGTGTTAGACTCTACTCTCTAGCAGGATGTGGTCATGTGCTTGTCATGCTCATCATTGAGATCAGGAGTTCCCAACCTTTTCAAGCTGAGGGCCAGGTCACACTCTCTCAGTCAGCTTTGAGGGCTGGATGGCCATTTTGCCCTGTCTGCATGATGGGGGTGGCCATTTTGTCACAACAGCTTTAAAGGGGCAGCCATTTTTCTTGAATGTCCTTGGAGGGATGGGGTGGGGGTACATGAAATGGTGCTGTGGGCTTGGTCCCCTGATTTAGATCCTTTACCTTTATTGCTACAGTATTTCTTGTATAGTTGACAATTATGATTAAAATTAAAAATCAGTACAAAAATACAAGGAAAAATAAAAATAAAAATGTAGCTAAGACTAAAAGCTTCTTCTTCTTCAAGTGTTGTATCCAATTCCAAATAGTGGCTATCATCATGGTGATCAGCCATGAAGATTGTCCTAAGAACAATATAATGCAATGGTATTTCATTTTGTCTTCTGCATTGCAGCATGACACCCGTACCACCGATCCAGTTCCATGAGTCACTTTCTGGTCCTGAACTCTTTTGGCATGCAAAGTCCTCATCAGCCCCAGGCCAGGATTGATGAAGCTGCTGCCCTCCATCAAGATGGATTCAAGTGGGATTTAATCAACTTTGGGACCATTGCCCTTCCCTGTGGACTTCGCCACCCAAGGCTGTTAGTCCTTAGGGTTGTCATGTTAGTTTACTGCCACCTGATGATCAGTGTTGAGTCACTGGCAGTATGGTCTACTCCAGCATTTCCCAAAATATGTTCCGTGGAACACTGGTGGACTTCAATTCCCAGAAGCCTAAGTCAGTACATTAGCTGATCAGTGCTTTGGGGAATTGACTTAGGCTTCTGGGAATTGAAGTTCAAAAAACAAAGATTGGGAAATACTACTCTATTACCATAGCAGTATAACTTGGCCAGACTCCTAGCGGTACATCTAGCAGACAAACAAAAAGAAGAATCTGAGGAGACATGACAGAGTAAAAAATATTCCTTCAAAGTGCTTGAAGAGGAAGAGAGAGAGAAATCAAATAACAGGGGATCATTCAGTTTGCAGACGACACAATGGTGGTTGGTCTGATTACTGCTGGGAGGGGGGAGTCGGCTTACAGGAAGGAGGTTGAGATGCTGACGGAGTGGTGTAGGGAAAACAATTTATTCCTCAATGTAAAAAAGACAAAATAGATCATTGTGGACTTTAGAAAATGCAAGTTGAACATTCAGGCACTTATTATTGAAGGGAATTGTGTGGAACAGGTCTCGGTGTTTCGATTTCTGGGAATGGAGCTGAGGGATGATCTAACATGGGGAGCAAATACCAAAGATCTGATGAAGAGAGCACAGCAGAGGTTATACTTCTTGAGAATCCTCAGGAAGAACAATCTTTCAAAGGACCTGCTGTTGGCATTCTACCACTGTACCATAGAGAGTGTGTTAACCTATGGTCTGTGTGTATGGTTTGGGAGTTGTACAGCTAGAGAAAGAACAATGCTGTCCAGGGTCGTAAAGACTGCGGAGGGGATAATCGGGCGTACTCTTCCCACTCTAGATCAAATTGATGCTGCCAGATGTTATAAGAAAGCTGTAGAGATTGTGCAGGATAGTACGCATCCAGGAAATAATCTCTTTCAGCTTCTGCCCTCTAGAAGAAGGTATAGGGTCATAAAGACCAGGACTAGCCACTTGAGAAAAAGTTTTTACCCAAAAGTGGTTCTGGCTTTGAATGCAGTGAAATGCAGTCTAGGAGGGAGCTTCTGTATAGAGTTTTAGAGCTTTTTAGGAGTTAAATGTGTATATGTGGGGTGGGAGTATGTTGATAATTTTGTATAGTTGTATTTTGTTTAGGTTTTGTTGGGTCGATAAGTGGTTTTTTTCAATCTCGTTGTTCTGTGCAGGACAATGACAATAAAGATTTATCTAATCTAATTAACAATTTTGTGCCATCATTATCTGAAGAGCTGTGGAGAACTCAAAGGCCTATCTTATTTATAATTTCTTGGTAATTTGGTTAGGATCCTGTGAGGTGTTATTCAGCTCAAAACTTCGCTGAATGCAAAGTATCTTGATCCTTTTGAAATTTAGGGTGGGGAGATACGTAGAAAGAAAAGGCAAACACGTTTCTTGTTGTGGGGACAAAAAAAGAAAAATAAGCTCACTGAAATATGCTGATGAGCTGACCTGAACAGAAAAAGGAGAGAGTGGGAGAAAAAACAGAAATATATATCTAAGGCATGCCAACAAAACTGGGGTAGGCAGAATCAGGGCAAACTGATCAAATAAAGCAGGGGTGCCCACACTACGGCCCATGGGTTGGATCCTGCCCCCAACAGTAATTCATCCAGCCCGTGAAGCCCTCGTCGCTCCTTCATCCGTCTGGACACGTTTTACTTCAGCTTCCCGGAGCGATGAGGGCTTCATGGGCCAGATGAATTGGTGTTGGGGCTTGGATCCAGCCCGTGGGCCATAGTGGGCCACCTGAAGCACGTGACCGGCTCATGGCCCGAAAAGTTTGGGCACCCCTGAAATAAAGCCATGACAAGAAGTATTTTAAAAAATCAACCAATCTGTAAGCTAGGAGTTTGACTTTTGCAGCTAAGGGTCCAAAGTCAGAGCTAACCACGCGGTACAAGCCAGCAACACTTTTCGTTCCCTAAGCACCACATCTTGTAACCTTTAGCAGGCATGAAGCACGGCTTTAAAATGGAGAAAAAGAGAAGAAATGACCGTCTCCAGTCACTGTAAGCCAGCTGTCCTGTATGTGGGCCACTGAGCTTTCTTTAATAATGGAAAGGGATATGCTTTTAGGAAACACTCAGAGACTTGACAGACTGCACTCGCTTGTTTAGCCTACACGATTCCATCTTTAGCAAATGAAGCCATATAAAAAAGCAGTGTCTCTGTTAGGCACAGAGTACAGTAGATGAGTCATGCAGAGTATTACAGTGACATCTGCTACTGCGGCTATCATTATGGATCTATAAGCTGCCTGTTTAAAGCCCCTATTTTAGGTGGGGGGAGGGAGGAAGTTAATGGTTGCTGGAGGAGAAAATTCTCTTCTCTGAACTGTAAGACAATGTCAGACTGCACATTTTTAAAGTCGCAGCTGCCCAAAGGACACGAGGAGCATGCCGTCTATGGCAGTGATAACGAGCACAATGCCTATAGAGAACAACCATGCAAGGCAAATCTGGGTGGGTGCTTCTGAGATCGGCTAGTCCTAACATGTGTTCATGGAATAGCTGGTTTAATGAAATGGCAGTGTGATCAAAATTTAGGGTCTAAGAATAAATAAAAGACATGGGGGGGGGGAGTAGGAGAGAAAAATCATCGAAGTCACAGCCTTCTCAGAAGACACCTAACCCAATCTTCCTGTCTGATGGAGGATGCTACAGGAAGGCCAAAAGGCAGATGACTGTTTATCTGTGCTACCAAAACTTCAGCAAGGGAGGCCGCTATTTCTCTGAGTAACTGGTTCCACCATTGAAGTCTCGTATCTGTAAGAGGTACAGTGGAACCCTGTATAACGAATGCCTCTTATAACGAAAAATTTGTACAATGAAGAGGATTTGCGCTAACCGCTATACCCTGTATAATGGATTTTTTTGTTATACGAAACAATGCATTTCTATGGGAAAAATTGTACAATGAAAATCCCTATGGGATGCATCATACAATGAAAATTTTTAGACCCCTTGGAGAGATAGACCCCTTGGAGAGAAGGGTAGTAACTTCTTCCTCCAGATGAAGAGATGGGGTGGTGAAATGGTGTTTTCCTACTCGATGCATCCGGTCGAACTCGATGGTGTAACCAGTGGACAAGATCTTCAAGACCCACCGGTCGTTCGTGAGGTCGGACCACACCTTGAGGAAGTTCTGAAGGGAGAGGTAGGGGAGATGGAGCGAGAGCGTCTTGGCCAGAGGGAAGTCAAACATGAGACTTTGACTTGCCCACGTTGCGTTTTCCTTGGCTGTAAGGCTGGAAACGGTGTCTCCCTTGTTGCCTCCGGGGATGGTAGAAACCAGGCTTGGGGTGATCGGTAGGTCCACCCTGTTGTTGGTGCTGCTGCAGATTACCATGGTAGCAGCTAGTAAACGGTTGATACCATGGTTTTGAAGGATGGGACGAGGCAGTGAGGCCCACGAACTTGGCAGTCGAGTTGGTCTGCCTCAACTCGTTGAGCACCTTGTCCATGTCTTGGCCAAAGAAGCCCTGGCCATCAAATGGGAACTCCTCAATGAGCTTTTTCATTGAGTCATCCAAGGTATTTCTCCATAGCCAGGCATGCCGCCGCAGGAGGATTGCCGAAGACATGTCTTTGGCCGCGTAGTCGTTGATATGGTGCACCGTTCTCATTTGCTGCTCCACCAGGAAATCACCCTCATCGCACAGACTTTCGAGTTCCCTTTGGAGGTCGGACGGCAGCTTAGCAGCAAGCGTCTTGGTGCGCTCCCAAAGATGGGACTGATAGAGGCCCATAACTGCTGAATAGTTCGCGGCCCGTAGGAACAGCAACCCATTCGCATAAAACGTCTGGCCCACCGAGTCGAGTTTCTTCTCCTCAGGCGTCGACGGTACTGGGAAGCCGCTGACCGCAGTTTTATATTGGAAGCCCTATATGGCAGTGGGCCAGGATACCTTAGAGACCACATCATCCCAAGAGTGTCAGCCCGTCCAACCAGAGCGGACCGGAGGGGCTCTCTAATAGTGCCATCAACTATGGGGGTGCACATCTATCCAGCACCCAAAGGAGGGCCTTCTCAGTGTCCGCACCAACCCTCTGGAACCTCCTGCCAACAGATCTAAGACTTCAAAGAGAATTGCTGCCCTTCAGGAAAGGATTGAAGACCTGGCTGGCAGGGCAGGTGTGGGGCCCTAATGGGAACACGGTCCCCGCCTGCTGGCTTATGTAAACAATTAAGAATTCTCTCTGCTTTTTTATAGTGGGTGGGATGGGTGGGTGGGATATGGGTTTTCTTTTTTTAAAAAAAATTTTTTTACACATAATAATTGAACTGATTATTTGCAATATAGCCCACAATATTGAATACCCACATTATGAGTTATTACTATAACCATAACAATCATAAAAACTTTCAGTGCTACAACTATTTTTTATTTCTTTACTAATTACACATCACCCTGTGAATATTTACAATGCCCGGAGAGTTTAGTATCTATATCATCTCCAAAAACCACTTTGAGATGGTACAGGTCCAAAACTGTCCCTTGCCATAAGAGAGTGATCCATAAACAGCTTCCAAATACTCCAAAACCTATTTTCTTTTAATTTATCCCTTTTTACTTTAATCTCCCATGTCAGTTTGTCATTCAATGCTAAGCTCCACATTTCCTTATATCACTCTCCAATCTGTATAACTACATCATTTTTCCAATTTCTGGCTATGCATTGTCTACCTGTAGTTAACATGATTTCCAATAATTCTTTTTCCTCCTTATTCAAACCCATGCCTTCCACATTTGTTAATAGGATGGTACCTGACACCAGCTTAATTCTTTTACCCATTATTTCCCCAATCTCTCCTATTCTTCTCCAAAATTCATTTATTTTTTTACAACTCCACCACATATGTTCATATGTTCCAACCGTTTCTTTGCATCTCCAGCATAAATTATCCCTTTTATTATCCATCTGATGAAGCCTCAGTGGTGTCAAGTACCATTGCCACAACATTTTCAAATTATGTTCCTTAATTCTTACTGACATTGTTCTCATTATCCTCTTTTTCCATTTGTTTCTCCATTCAACCTCTCCTATTTTTATATTCAGATTTTGTTCCCACTTCCGTTTCAAACCATCTTGTGGATCTTTACCCTTATTCAATATGATATAAAGTTTGCTTACTAGACCCTTAATATTCTTTTCCCCTTTTCTAATCTTTAATACCAATTCTTCAAATTCGGTCTTTGTTCTATCTATCCCTACTTCCCTTCTATGTTTTTTATTCCAGTTATCAACCTTCAATTTCTGAAACCAGTCCAGGTTTAACTTTTCAAATATTTTTTCCTCTTGTTTTCATCATCACAAACTTTTAACCAATCCTTCAATAAAGACATTTCATTTTTATCCAATATTTCCTTTTTTCCTTATCTATTTTTATCGGAAAACACACCATATCAGTCAATTTCAAGATTGGAGAGAGATTTGGGACCATATCTTTCTTTACTCTTTTCCACACCTCCATGAGGCCTCTAATCATAGTATTGCTTGTCTTTATCGGTTTATCCTTTATTCCCAAAAAGATAATTTTGCCAATATTCCTATATTCTTTCATCTCCAATTCCTCCCAAATTGCCTTTTCTCTTGCCAAGATCTTCACGACATTCTTAATTTGGAATGCTCGATAGTATGCTAACAAATCTGGCATACCCAAACCCCCTTCTTTCTGAGATAAGTACCAAAACTTCTTTGGAAGTCTAGATTTTTTACCTCCATTACAAAAATTATTAAACATCTTTTGAAACTCATTGATTTCCTTCTCCTTCAAATGGATCGCAAGTGCATCAAATAGAAAATTAATCTTTGGCAGCAATATCATTTTGCAAATTGCAATCCTCCCGAACCATGACAAATTCAGCTTTTGCAACTCTTGTAATTTGCTCTTAAATTCTACTTTCAAACTGTCATAATTCAATCGTTTAAGTTCTTCCAATTTGTTTGAAATAGTTATCCCCAAATATTTCAACTTTTCTTTAATTTGTATATTGAGTGTCCCCACTATCCTTCCCATCTCGTTTACCCCCATATTACACAGCATCAGTTCTGATTTATCCCAATTTATCATCAGTCCGGTTATAGCTTCAAATACCTGTAGTTGATCTTTAATCTTATCCATTACCATCTCTGGATGTTTCACCATTAACAACGTATCATCTGCATACATGCTCACTTTATTACCCATTATCCCTTCTATACTTGGATCATCCCTTATATTTTGGCTAATATTTCCATTGCCATGATAAACAGGATAGGAGATAGTGGACATCCCTGCCTGGTACCTGCCTCAAGCTTTACCACATCTGTAACCTCTTCATTTACTCTAATCCTAGCATTCCCTTTTTGGTATAATAGATCAATTACCCTTCTAAATCTATCCCCAAATCCATAATTTCTAACTATTTCCTTGATTGAAGACCATTGTAATGAATCAAATGCCTTAAAAATATCTAATGATAATAAACCCACCTTTTCCTTCGTTTGATTAACATTATCAATTAGATGTAATACCCTTCTACTCAAGTCAGCCATGTGCCTGCCTTTTAAAAAACCAACTTGGTCAACATTTATATATTCCCCCATAAAACTGTTTAAACGATTAGCCAATATTGCTGTGAAGATCTTGGCATCTTGGTTTATAAGAGAAATTGGTCTGTACGATTCCACCTTTTCCAAATTCTTTCCCGGTTTTGGCAGCAGAACGATTATGGTATTATACCATGAGGTCGGGATTTGTCCTCCATCTAAAATATAATTATATAACTTCACTAACTTTGGAACCACAACGTCTTTAAATTCTTTATAAAATTATGTCGATAATCCATCGTCTCCCGGGGCTTTCCCCATCTTCAACCCACTAATTACCTCCTTTACCTCTTTATCAGTGACCCTTTCCTCCATTTTTTCTCGATGTTCTTGTTTTATTCCATTCCCTAACTGTCTCTCCAAAATCGTTTTGAGCCTCTCCACATCTACCTCCTTTTTTGCATATAATGCTTGATAAAATTCCTTCACAATTTTACATTTATCCCTATTCTTGTTACACCTTAAACCTTGTTTATTAACCAACACCCCAATTTCTCTTTTTTCCCTTTTAGCCTTAGCTGCTCTTGCTAATAGTTTTGAACTTCTATTACTAAATTCAAAATACTCTCTATTTAGATAAATCAAATCTCTTTTAACTTTATCAATATCCTTGCCCATTAACTCTGCTTTGAGTCTTTGCAATTTAGTGAAAGTTTTTTTATCTTTACTTTTTGAATGGTCCTCCTGTAACTGCTTTATTTCTTTTTCTTTTTCTATCTGTTCTACCTTATGTCTTTTATATTTAATACTCGCCAGCTTTATACTTTCCCCTCTGAAAACCGACTTCATGGTATCCCATACAACGTTAAAATTAACTTCATTATTGTCGTTTCACTGCCAACTTTCTTTCCACCTTTCCATGATTTGCTCTTTACATTTTTGGTCTTTAAATAGGTTAGGATCGTACCTCCAACTTCTTCCTCTTTGAATATCTTTTTGTAATTTCAATTCCAAAAGTACTTTGGCATGATCTGATTCCTTGATGATCCCAATTTCCATTCCCTCTATATCTTTAATCAGGTCTTCCGTAAGAAAGACGTAATCTATTCTCGAGTAGGTCCCATGGACGTGTGAGAAAAAAGAATATGCCCTTTCAGAGCCCTTAATCTCTCTCCAAGAGTCCTTCAAACCCATCGCAACCATCCATTTGTCTAAAACCTTCCCTTTCAAGCCAATTCCACATCTTGCTATATTCGTACAGCCTAAACCCGACCTTATCAAATTAAAATCTCCAGCCACAATAGTTTTTGCAACATTTTCTGGCTCCACTACTTTCCGAACTTTTTCTAAGAAATCCGCTTGATGGTCATTTGGAGCATATATATTTACCAACATAATTTCCTCATCTTCTATTTTTCCTCTTACAATCAAGTATCTACCCTCTTGATCAGCAACACTTCGTAATCTCAAATCCTAATTTTTTAGAAATCATAATTGCCACACCTCTTGCTTTTGAAGTTCCAAACGGTATGCAGACTCTTTCAGGAGAATTTCCCTTCATCAGACAACTTGACTTGCTAACTTTCCAATATCTGGATATATAACATTTAGTTTTCAAAGGGTATCTTGTTTTCATGTTGCATCCAAACCTCTTTTCGTTTATTCATTTTGGGCTGTGGATGTTACTGTCTCAAAATATTACTCCCCTTATAAATCCTGCTGATAGGAAACCAGGTGTGCATAATCTAGCATTCCCCTCCCATGCCTCCTAATTGACTAAATATATTTATACATTTTTATATTTTTATACATTTTATATTCCAGGGCTACAAATTGACATAATTGTGTAAAGGGGGACAAAAATATATATCTACAGAAGTACATTACACCACAATGCTTGAACTCTTAACAATCTCAGAATTGTATTAGCCAGGATAACGCTGGCCATGTAAGTAATTAGTAACAGCTGTGGGAAGAGGTCTCATGCTTGTGGAATCCCCACTGTTTTATAGTCTTTGTAAAAGCCCTGAGTAAACAGTTTGAAACATCAAAATAGAGGTGCCATTGGAGGATCTGCCCATTCTCAAATGCCATAAAGCCAAGAAATGCAAAAGCACAGGTACACAGAAGTGGCCAAACGGTGTGGCAATGTTCAAAGATAGGAAATCCGTTTGAGGCTTGAATATGTAGTAATATAATATAATGTTTTATTCTGGTAGTTAATATATTCAGTATCTTCCAGTAGAGCAATACAACAAGTCCAATACATTGTGAAAGTCAACCGGTATGCAGACTCTTTCAGGAGAATTTCCCTTCATCAGATGATACCCTTTGAAAACTAAATGTTATATATCCAGATATTGGAAAGTTAGCAAGTCAAGTTGTCTGATGAAGGGAAATTCTCCTGAAAGAGTCTGCATACCGGTTGACTTTCACAATGTATTGGACTTGTTGTATTGCTCTACTGGAAGATACTGAATATATTAACTACCAGAATAAAACATTATATTATATTACTACATATTCAAGCCTCAAACGGATTTCCTATCTTTGAACATTGCCACACCGTTTGGCCACTTCTGTGTACCTGTGCTTTTGCATTTCTTGGCTTTATGGCATTTGAGAATGGGCAGATCCTCCAATGGCACCTCTATTTTGATGTTTCAAACTGTTTACTCAGGGCTTTTACAAAGACTATAAAACAGTGGGGATTCCACAAGCATGAGACCTCTTCCCACAGCTGTTACTAATTACTTACATGGCCAGCGTTATCCTGGCTAATACAATTCTGAGATTGTTAAGAGTTCAAGCATTGTGGTGTAATGTACTTCTGTAGATATATATTTTTGTCCCCCTTTACACAATTATGTCAATTTGTAGCCCTGGAATATAAAATGTATAAAAATATAAAAATGTATAAATATATTTAGTCAATTAGGAGGCATGGGAGGGGAATGCTAGATTATGCACACCTGGTTTCCTATCAGCAGGATTTATAAGGGGAGTAATATTTTGAGACAGTAACATCCACAGCCCAAAATGAATAAACGAAAAGAGGTTTGGATGCAACATGAAAACAAGATACCCTTTGAAAACTAAATGTTATATATCCAGATATTGGAAAGTTAGCAAGTCAAGTTGTCTGATGAAGGGAAATTCTCCTGAAAGAGTCTGCATACCGGTTGACTTTCACAATGTATTGGACTTGTTGTATTGCTCTACTGGAAGATACTGAATATATTAACTACCAGAATAAAACATTATATTATATTACTACATATTCAAGCCTCAAACGGATTTCCTATCTTTGAACATTGCCACACCGTTTGGCCACTTCTGTGTACCTGTGCTTTTGAAGTTCCAAACGCCATCTCATAATGTTGAATCCATTCCAAAAAAAGTTTGTTAAGTGTCTTTTGACTTCTGGTGCGTTTCCTGTAAGAACACTATATCGGGTCTATCTTTCTTCAACGCCAATTCCAGCCTCTGCCTCTTAAGAACAGAACCTGTACCCTTCACATTCCAAGTTAATATTTTAATATTTCCCATAATCTATTTCCTTTCTAACTTCTAAACTCTCCATTGGGCGTGCCATCACCAACCCCTTCCCCCCAAAAACACACAAATCTACATAGAACACACACTATCTCTCTCCCCACTTTCTTCAAAAAAAAAAGACGCCTTCGACAACCAAAGAGGGGAGAGGGGGGATGTGCCTACCTACCAGTGCTACGCGCTACTCACCCTTCTATATCATTTAAATGCATTAATTTTAAAAAATCTATTTCTCATTGCTCCTTACTTGTCTCCTCCTCCACCATGATCAGCGACAGCTCCTCCTCCTTATCCTTTCCCTGCGGTGTTCCACCTGTGGCACCACCAGCCTCTGCCCTCTCATACTCCCTCCCCAGAGCACCCGATTCCAACAATTCTTTCTTAACAACAATTCTTTCTTAAAATTTATCCACTCTTCTGAATCTGTTTTTACCAACTCCAGCAAACTCAGATACTCCAATGCATTGGTCCTTTCATCAATTACTTGCATTCTTTTCTCATAGAAAAAGCGCAGTTGCTGTGGGAATCTCCTTATGTTTTTACTCATCAACAATTTGGTTACAGGTCTCATCTTATATCTCCACGTTCTTTCTTTCAATGAAATATCATTGTAAACTTCTACATCAGAACCATCAAATTTCAGGGCATCAGGTCCAGCTCGTTTCAGAAAAGCCATTACTCTAAGCTTATCACCCCAATTTGCAAATTTTACCAAAACATTTCTTTGAACCACTTTCCCTCTTCTTGGGCCCACCCTGAATACACTTACAATATCTTCCTGAACAAATTCCTTTCCCATATTCAAACCATTTAACCACTGAACCACTCTTTCTCTTAGCTGGTCCGGTGTCCATTCAACCACCTGACGGATCACAATGTTCTGCTTTCTCATCATATCTTCGACAGCATCAATCCTTTTCTCTTGCTCTTCCAATTTCATCTTATTTTCCTGCACCGCCTCCTGAGTCCCTTTTATTTCCTTTTTTATGGCAATTACCTCATTTTGAACCAATTTCACATTTCCCTCTATTTTTTGCAAACTTAAGTCCACTTTTTTTGAAAAATCTGCAACACCTTATCTTGTTTTTTCATCATTTCATTTCTATCTTTCACCCTTGATTCCTCATTCTTCTCCAATTTCTGGAACAATTTTCCGATTTCCACCATAATTTGAGTATGATCATAAGGCTCAGGTGGCGGTGATGACGACTGAGGGGTTTCTTCCATTGGTGCTTTTTCTTTCCTCTTAGACTTCACTACTGGTTCTTCCTCTTTTGCTTTCCCTCTTGTGCCTTTATCCATAATGACACGCAATAGAAGAGTCCAGTGTTGCAGAACGTTGCAAAGTCCTAGTCAGTCCAGACAAGCCTGTGCCACTGCAACCACTAGTACCACGTATCCAAACAAGGCAAACAAAGCTTATAAGGAGGAAGAAATCCAGCAGAGAGTTAGTTGCTATAATCCACAAAAAAAGAACAGGAACCGGAATATGTTCCAAGCAAAAAGAAAAAAAGAATAATCCACATCCGACCCGTTTCCCCAAAGCAAGCAGTCCAACTATTCGCCTTCCAAACCACGAAAATAGAGGCTCCAAGGAAACGGTCACCCAGATTTTTTCACTTGAGTCAAAGCCACCAGGAAGGGGGGTGAGAAGAGAAAAAAAGCCCAAAATCCGAGCAAGGAAGGAAGAAAAACAGGAGGAGCAATATGTCCAAAAGGAAAATGTTATTTGTAATCCACACGGTGAAGGAATAAAAAAACAAGTTAATCCTTCTCTTGAAGCGAATGAATCAAAGCGCCCTTTTCCAGCGGGTACATTAACTTCAGGGGGAAACCCCCCTTCTTCCTCTGTGAATCGGCAGACTTTCCCCACACACTTTAGACTCGAAACACACTGCACCCTTCAAAAGCTGGAGCCCAGACGAGAACTTCTTAAACCACTTTACTATCGCCAAAACACGCCGTGGTTCTCCTGGGGCGCAGGGAAGCCATAGACCAAAACACAAACACTTTCGTTTTCCAGGACCGCCGCCATTAACGGGACGACCGCCCGATTTCATCCACTTCCACCCGCTTCCAAGTCCAGGCTCTTCTAAGCGAGATCCCCAATTAACTTTAACTTTTCCATAAAGACTTTCGTGAACTTACATACAATTGTGTTCTTGCCGATTCTACTGCCGCCTCAGATCTCCGCCATCTCACTGGTCCCGTTCTCGGCTCCTCGGCAGGGAAAGCCGCGGCTTCTGTCGCGAGCCTCGCCTGCCCAGGAAACCTCCCAAACTTTGACCGCCCGACTTCAAAACTTTCCAGATAGGCAAGCAGGAATCTTATCGACAAAAAATACCACTTTAAAATTTCCCCATTATGCTCAGTCACATTAATTACCACTTTGATAAGCGCGAGCGTCCGGATCAAGATGTTACTCGTCGGCCATCTTAGCCACGCCCCCGGGATATGGGTTTTCTAAAGTGGGTGGGTTATGGGTCTTTTAAAGTGTTTTTTATGTGTTTTTAGAACTTGTTGTAATGCCGCCCTGAGTTGGGTTCTGCCTGAGTGGGCGGCATGTATAAATATGACTATTAAATTAAATTAAATTAAGGTCTTCACAACCAGGGAATTTGGTAGTGGGTGTGCCTGAAGACATTCGACGTCTTCGTCCAGGACTCAGTACATCCCATCAAGCCTGGACGAAACGGAGTGGGCCGAAACGGGCTTCTTCCAGGTGGACTTTGCAGATGTTAACATGGAAGGGAGCATCATGATGTGGACTGGTCGGATGGATTTCTTGTCCAGCTTGGCCATCATCTGATCCTCCCCTTCCAATGGCGGCTGGTTGACCCGTATGTTCAGGGTAGTTCCTAAATGGGTGAGGATTGCCGTGAGAGATTTTTGGTCCTCTCCTCTGGGCGGATCGACAGCACCAATCACCTGGTCGGGCATCTTCTCCGTGTCCACATCTCCCTCATCCTCCTTTGAAGACGAGCTGGAATCATTGGAGAATGAAAGGGGGGGACTCTGGAAGCCACATCGGGACCGTGCCAGTACAGCCTGGGCAGGTCGACAGGCTGGGCGCTCATCGCCTTGACATCTGTGCCATGCCAATCCGTTATGGCCAGGCCAGCGGAGTGACTGTTCGACCCTCAAGAGGGCGGCGGAGTGACAGCAGGGTCAGAATCCCTGGGGCATATGGTGGTTGGTCCCGGAGCCACAGACGCCACAGGAATGGTGGCCTTAAACTGTTCAGCAAAAGATTTTGCCATAACCTCAAACATTGATTTGAAGAGATCCATCTGGCCAGCAGTGATGGTAGCAGTTGGTGACGAAACGGTGGGAGGCAAAACAGTGGGAGCAATGATGGCAGCTGAAATGGTAGCCGAAATGGTGGCTGCCGGGGCGTCTACTGTTGGAGTACGTGGCCTGGGAGACACAGAAACTTGCCCCTCTCACCGCCTGGTGAAAGGTGGAATGGCCCCTCTCACCAGGCAGTGTTGATGGACAAAGAAGCAAGGGGCGAGCTGGTGCACCAGCCCTGCGGCCCTTGTTCGGTGACTCTGAGGAGGAACGGCCACCCCACGCGGAGGATCCTGGAGAGGGACATCTTGCTACAGAGAACGGTGGAGAAGGGCGAGGAGAAATCGATCAATGAGGAGTAGGAGGCAAGGAGCGACACACCTCAGTCCTGTGTTTCTTCTTCTTCTCCCCATTCTTCTCCTTCTTCTTCTTCTTATGGATGAGAGTTGAAGAAGAGGAAGACTTAAGAGCACGTTTGGGTGGCAGACCACTTGTGGAGGCAGAAGTAGAAGCCGCAGCGGTGGGAGCCAGGGCGAGCTCCATTAGGTGCGCCTTGAGTATGTTTTTCTGATTTTGGACCGCAAGGCGGGTGAAATTTTTACAATGTGCACAAGACTGACTCTCATGTGATTCGCCCAAACAAAAGAGACACTGACTATGGCCGTCCGAAGCCGGGAACTTCTTGTGGCAAGAAGTGCACTGCTTAAAAGCCACGGAGGCCATGAAAAAAAATTCTCCAGAGAAGGCAAGGAGAATGAAGAACGTTCGAGAAGAATGCCCCAAAGGGCCGGCCTACCGCCACCCCCTTGAGGGGGGAACCAGCGACCTGATTGAAAAAGTGACTGAGTCCTACTAGAAGAAACAGCACTGGAGTGGCAATCCTGCCCTAAGGACAAGATCGGCAGAAAAAAATATTGTTGAAAATTGTCGTTTCCATAGAAATGACAAGGAAAAATTGAGGAAGCTCTCAACGATCGTCCTGCTGCTGAGGCGGAAAGAAAAGAACTGAGGTAAAATGGCGAACTGGCGCCTAAGGGTGGGTGGTACGGTAGGCGGTCTTACCACTGAAACTTTTGACCAATCAGCTTTAAAGCCTCCGATTGATGTTCTGCGCAGGCGCATAACCCAATAGTGGGGATTCACAAACTATACGAAGGAGGACTAACACTACTACTCCTTTTCTTGCCTAAACTCTCTCACGTGTCATGCTTTGCTCACTTCTAGATTAGATTACTATAATTTGCTTTTACACGAGACTTCCTCCAAAGTGTTCTTTGAAATTACAGCTAGAGCAAAATGTGGCCTAACTATTAACTGGGGTTAGCCACCACAGAGAACATAAGTTTATTAACTGTGACAGAACTGTATTGGTTGATCGTTCATTTGGGGACCATATCTGAAGTACAAGCATTAACATCTGAAATCTAAATTATCTGGGGTATTTAAAGGACTGGACTATGTGGTGGCTCAAGTGGTTAAAACACTGACTGGAAGGCGGTATAGGTCAGCAGTTCAAGACCCGGGTACTGCATGATGCTCCGGCCGCCAACATCTTCAGCTCCCACCCTTGTCCTGCTGGCCATGGGAGGTGGGAGAGACAACTGCTGCTCGTTAGCTGCCACTTCCGGAACTGCCGGGTGTGTTGCGGGTCGAAGAGCATCATCTTGTCAAACCCTTGCTCTTGGGACTTATCGGATCCCCGTCCTCGGTGAGAGCAACGGTGGGGAGATAGACTGGCCCCAGCTATGGGGTGACCGATGCGGCTACAAGACCACGCTGCTGCCAGAGCTGCCAGACTCATCAGACCCCCACCCTCGGTGAGAGCAAGAGCAGGGAGAGAGACTGGCCCCAGCTGTTGGTGGAAGAGTCGGAGCACGATGTTTCCTCACCTGAAGATGTTGAGCCCAGGGCTCCATCATAGATGTTGAGCCATGGGCTCCGTCTGGGATGTTTGAGCTGGGCTCTGTCATTTGTGGACTTTGTTGTATAGTATTTGATATTGGTGATATTTGATATTATGTGATATTGTATTTGATCAAAGCAAGACTTTGAGGAGCGTATAGCTAAAAATACTCAGAGAAATAATAAAGACTTCTTTAAGAAGGGGGATCCAGTTGACATTGTTTATCTGGACTTTCAGAAGGCTTTTGACAAGGTCCCACACCAAAGGCTCTTGAATAAACTTACCAGTAATGGAATCAGTGGCTCAAGTCGCTAAGACGCTGACTGGGAAGCGGAAGGTCAGCAGTTCGATTCCCCAGTACTGCAGGACGGAAATGAGCTCCCGTCTTCATCCTAGCTCCTGCCAACCTAGCAGTTCGAAAGCAAGAAATTGCAAGTAGATAAATAGGGACCACTTCGGTGGGAAGGTAACAGCGTTCCGTGTGCTCCGGTGTCTAGTCATGCCTGCCACATGACCACGGAAACGTCTGCAGAAGCAGACAGCGCTGGCTCTTCGGCTTAGAAACAGAGATGAGCACTGCACCCTAGAGTCGGATACGACTGGCTTTCGAGCAAGGGAAACCTTTACCTTTACATGGAATAAAGGGACAGGTCTTGTCCTGGATCAGCAACTGGCTAAGGGACAGGAAACAGAGGGTAGCACTAAATGGACACTTCTCCAAGTGGAGGGAAGTAAAGAGTGGGGTCCCCCAAGGTTCAGTACTGGGACCCCTGCTTTTCAACCTCTTCATAAATGATCTAGAGGTAGGAGTAAAAAGCAAGGTAGCCAAATTTGCTGACGACACTAAATTATACAGGGTAGTGAAAACTGTGAGGAGCTCCAGAGGGATCTCTTGACACTGGGGGAGTGGGCAAAACAGTGGCAAATGAGCTTCAACATTAGTAAGTGCAGAGTGATGCATGTTGGGGCAAAAAACCCCAATTACATTTATAAACTGATGGGGTCTGAACTCTCTGCGACAAACCAGGAAAGGGACCTTGGTGTCCTGGTGGACCAATCAATGAAGGTGTCAACCCAGTGTGCCTCAGCAGTGAAAAAAGCAAACTCAATGCTAGGGATCATTAGGAAGGGTATAGAAAATAAGTCAGCAAGTGTCATTTTGCCTCTTTATAAATCTATGGTGAGGCCCCATCTGGAATACTGTGTACAATTCTGGTCGCCATACCTCCTGAAGGATATTATGGAGTTGGAGAAAGTGCAGAGGAGGGCAACCAGAATGATTAGGGGACTGGAACACCTTCCTTACCATCTGAGGCTGCAACGGTTGGGCCTTTTCACTCTTGAACAACGGCGTCTAAGAGGTGACCTGATTGAAGTTTATAAAATCATGCACAGTGTGGACAAAGTAGATAAGGAAAAACTGTTTTCCCTATCGCACAGCACTAGAACTAGGGGACACTCGATGAAACTTTTGGGTACTAGTTCTCAAACAAATAAGAGAAAGTACTTTTTCACCCAGAGGATTACTGGTCTATGGAACTCCCTGCCAGAAGAAGTGGTGACAGCTGTCAGTGTTGACAGCTTTAAGAAAGGATTAGACAAGTTCATGGAGGACAAAGGTATCAATGGCTATAATTATGGATACTTAAGGACAACCTCGGGGTTGGAGAGATAGGCAGGATATCTCTCAATGCCATTTCCAGGGAATCCTAAACAGGTGAAGGCATCTCCTTCGGAATACCCTGAAGGAAATGGTGAGCCACTGTGTGAGACAGAATGCTGGACTGGATGGGCTGTGGCCTGTTCCAGCAAGGCTGTTCTTATGTTCTTATGATATTATGTGATATTGTATGTGATATTGTATTTGATATTATGTGATATTGCTTTGATATTTGTGATATTTGATATTTTGTGATACTTTGTTACATTTTGTCTTTTCATTGTAAGCCGTCCTGAGTGGTGCCAGCACCAGTAGGGCGGGGTATAAATTAAATCATTCATTCATTCATGACGGTTTGAGCTCCCATCTCTGTCCCAGCTCCTGTCAACCTAGCAGTTCGAAAGCAAGAAATTGCAAGTAGATAACTAGGGACCACTTTGATGGGAAACTAAATAGCATTCTGTGCACTCTGGTGTCTATGCATGCCTGCCACATGCCCACGGAAACGTCTGCTAAACGCAGACAGTACTGGCTCTTTGGCTATAAACAAGAGATGAGCACTGAACCCTAGAGTCGGATACAACTGGCTTTTGAGCAAGGGTGGCCTTTACTATGTTCTTAGTTATGAAAACGCCTAAAGGTATTATGTTCAAAGGAAGGAAGGAAGTATTCTCAGTAAAAGTTATCAAAAGGTAATCATTTATATATAGTTGGCTGGTTCAACGAGTTAGTTTTCTTAATGCAAAGCCAGCTTGTGGGAATTCAATTCTCTGCTGTGCATCCCAGAAGAACAGCCTGTGTAGCAATTATAGCAACAACACTCTTGTACCGCCCCATAGCGTTTAGTGCACTCTCTGGGTGGTTCACAACCTAATTAGCATTCCCCCCCCCCCACACACACACACCTGCTGTGTACATTTTACTGACCTCAGAAGGATGGAAGGCTGAGTCAACCTTGATCCCTGATCAGGATTGAACTCACAACCTTTTGGTTGCCATACCGCAGTTTAACCACTGCGTCATGTTTTGAGCAAGCAGCACAGCTCCAGGATGCTCCAAGATGAAGAGTATGGTAAATCAATTCTGAGTAATCTCCACCTAGAAAATCTTGGGGTGAAAATGTTGTCATAAGTAAGAAGTGGCTTGATGTCATATGTTTATTTTTATTAATTAACTGGGATCTCTCGTGTGTGTGTGTGTGTGTGTGTGTGTGTGTGTGTGTGTGTGTGTGTGTGTGTGTGTGTGTGTGTGAGAGAGAGAGAGAGAGAGAGAGAGAGAGAGAGAGAGAGCGAGAGCGAGAGAGAGCAAGCAACTGATTGACTGACTTTATTTTGGGGTTTTGTTTATTCGTATTTTACAATTATGTTGGTTTTAATGTTCTTAGCTGCTTTGGAGTACCTGTTGTAAAAAAAGATGGGCTAGAAATGCATTAGTTAAAAAGAAATTGGATGAAATGAAATACAACAGTGGTCTTTTAAAAAGTCATTTCAGTATCACTCACATGAGAAACTTAAGAGGAAAAGTCAGCTGAAAGCATTTTAGTTCAAAACTATTTGTTGGAAATATGTTTTTTTAAATTTATGCACAGAAATGACTGTTCTCTTTTGCTTTCTGGTACATGAAAAGATGAGTGCTCCTATTCTAATGAGACTAAAAGATGTAGAGAACTGCAAAACAATTGACAGGGTTAAAAATAAAGGACAAAGAATGGCATAAAATGTAATGTTTCCCACTTGGATTTTCCCTGGATTGCTTACTGTTGTCAGCTAGTTTTGCCTTTTCTGCATCAAAGATTTGCTCAGAAATGCAACTGAACTACAAATGTCAGGTTTACTGCTCTAGTTCCCTTGCATTATGCTTGCCACTAAGAACAGGAAAACATAAAACCTCACCATTGGTAAAAGATCTGCACTTCTAAATATTAACAACAGTGTGGATAAGACCACACTGTCCCAAGCAGAGAGATAGTTCGCAAGATAACAAACCACTTTCCTCTTGTGTTCTATCTAGGGCTCCATGTGATTAAGAGTTTAATGACTAGGACTCACTTGCTAAACACTGAAGAGGCAAGGTGATAAGAATGAACAAAGCAAGCACAGGTCAACTCAAGAGGGCAGAGAAGGAGACCCATGGCCTTCTGAGATGATGATGTACTGCCATCATCCTTCACCACTGACATGCTGGCCATGGTGAATAGGAGCAGGAGAACAACATTGTCTGGAAGGCCACAGATCTTCCAATTTTGTGAAAGGGATTTGGAGGGAACAGGAGATGGGCAAAGAGATGAGCAAACAACTGGATAAAACTCATCTAGATTGCCAGGGTCATATGAGTGGGAGCGACCGTTGCTCCGTGGCAGGAGGACATTTTCCACCTTCGTCCCTGCCACAGAGCCCCCTAAGCTCCTCCCCTCAGCCGGTTGGAGGGGAGTGGGAGTGGCTGTTACCCATGACATGGGCCTTAAGATGCCCGAGGATGTTGCAGAGGATGTTGAGTACCAGGCTCCGTCACTGACGTTGAGCCTGGATGGCGTCTCTTAGGCTCCCTCGAATGTTCAGCCATAATGTTTAATTGTATTTCAAGTTTTATGTAATTTACCATCTTTGTTTGTCTGTAAACCGCTTTGGGTCACCAATAGGTGAGGAAAGTGGCATAAAAATATACTAAATAAATAAATAAGACAGGGGTGAGGATAGCACAGCTGGTGGATTGCATGGTGCCCATCTATGTGTCCCCCATATCCCTGGGGAATAGCCCTGCCACCCCTTTCAGGAAAACAGATTCATTTGAAAAATGGTGCTGGAAGAGAAAGACAAACAAGTGGGCTCTAGAGCAAATTAAGCCTGAAAGCAAAAATAATGAAACTGAGCCTGTCCTTTTTTGGAGATCTCATGAGAAGGCACAAATCTCTTGAAATGGCAATAATGCTGAGAAAGGTGGAAGGCAGCAAAAAGACAAGGAGACCAAACAGGAGAGGGATTGACTGTGAAGGAAGCCACAGGCTTGAGTTTTTAAGAGCTGAGCTGGGCTGTCAAGGACAGGACAATTTAGAAATTGCTCATTCCTAGGCTCACCATATGCTGGGAGTGACTTTATGGTTAAAGGGCAACAGAAGGAGAATTTCAAGAGGTGTAACTTGTACCTGTTGGAATTCCCTGTTCACCTGTTAATGACACAGGATCATTGTTCTTTTTAAAATATATGGCCATTCTATTTAAAACCTAGGTTGGTTTCGGCATGACTATAAGTTATTATTAAAAATGGCAAATGTGTTTTAAATAGGTGCTACATTTGCATTTTCACAACATTGCAACCTGCAATAAATCGTTTTAAAGATACTGCCAAGAGAGTATTATGACTTAAAAGCTATTGCCTTTATTTAAAGAATAAAAGAAAAGCATGATATAACCGTATGGTCTAGGCAGCATGCTGTTCTTCCATCACATCACAATATGACTGTCAAAAAGAATTTCTGGATAGGGAAGCCTTGATTACTGATGCTAATGTTGTCGTATCATAATTAAACCATGGAACAGAGCAGTGCAGCTGTGCTGCTAAGTAGTATCAATAGAAGTTTGGGAGGACTAATCCCATGTCTTCCATGGATAATTGTAATGTCTGCATTTTAATCCTGGGATTGTATTTGGCCCATACGAAGGACATAATGGCTGTACTGAATTAACAAAACAAGGCTAAATCCTGCTTGCAAGGCTTTGGGATATAGTGGGGAGAATCCTAGCAATTCCTATCTTTCATTTTATGTGTAGTTTATGCCATTGTGCCAACAATTGATTAGAATTGAAAAAAATAAGATGACTGAAAGGTAATTTAGCCACAACTACCGTATGGTACTTATGCCTAATCAATTTTTAGATTTAGCTTTCTCTCTGAAAATACAGACGGCCTTTTCATTCACTTAATTCCAAACCTGAAGAATCCATGGGTGGACTAGTAAGCCTCTTAGGAAAAGGCCACATATAGTATACAACCAAATGTGGATTAATAGGGCAAGAGAAGGGCGAAGACCTCTTTTGTCATTATGGCTTCATCTGCAAAGGATATTAGGTGGCCTGTGGGTCATTAAAAGGAATGCAAATGTCACAAAGCATATGCCTCTATGTGCTTTGACGAAGCCTCAAAGGTACCTAGTTCTTTTTGTTGTCTGAGTTATAGTAGGAGACGTGGATATTTGAAATCTTGTTTGGCTAAAATTAAGTCACATTTCAAAAGGCATACAGGAGTACAGGCACATGCAGAATATGGAGTTTTAGCTAACTTGCAGTGAGCAACTGAACCCTCCAGAGGTTTTTGGCCTATAATTTCCACCAGGCCTAGCTGTTGGGATATTGAATAGCTTAATGAAGACTGATGGAATGAGGTAGCCTCTTGAAGTAG
The DNA here is from genome assembly GCA_035047305.1 of Bradypodion pumilum. Taxonomy (NCBI): domain Eukaryota; kingdom Metazoa; phylum Chordata; class Lepidosauria; order Squamata; family Chamaeleonidae; genus Bradypodion; species Bradypodion pumilum. The sequence goes on from JAWDJD010000003.1 coordinate 263,875,889, forward strand.
CCCGTCGAACTACAGTACCTCATTTCACCAGTCTCCATTAGGTAGGGGTCTTAGCATGACACACATACCACTGATCCAGTTCTGTGAGTCACTTTTTGGTCCTGAGCCCTTTTGGCACACGAAGTCCTCATCAGCACCAGGCCAATACTGATGAATGTGCTGCCCTCCATCAAGATGGATTCAAGTGGGATTTAATCCACTTGGGGCCCATCACCCTTCCCTGTGGACTTTGCCACCCAAGACCGTTAGTTCTCAGGGTTGTCCGGTTAGTTAATTGCACCCTGACACTCAGCACTGAGTTGCTGGCAGTATGGTCTACTTTAGTACCATAGCAGGATAACCTGACCAGACACAGTGCCAGGGATGGGGAAGTTAATTCCTTCCAATTTGGAAGCCTCTGACAGGGGAATGCACATAGGAAGCACTGTTGTACCCTGAAACAAAGCCTGGTTCTAAAATACAGGATTCCTCTGGAGATCAAACAAGTAGAGAAGGCAGGTCAAAAGGTAGGGGTCTTAGCAAATTCAGCCTTGTGTTTTGTGACAGGAAAGAGACAGTGCCAACTCTGGTACTTTGCTCTCCAGACCAGTTCTTAACATGCAGGTTTGTAATTAATTCCTTAAATACTGAAAGATACCTCATTGTCAAAACAGAAGCTATTCTCATCTCTTGTGTTTTGTATGTTAATCTGCTTTGCTTTGTGACTCATCACTGGGAGGCTTTCTTTCTAAATCTGATTCTTTAGGCATAAAGCTCTAAACCTGAAATACTTATATGCTGTCAGCTTCTTAAAAATTCAAATACAAACCAAAAAAATCTAATAAACATCTAAAAACATATTCTATAATAAAATGAGTTTTGGTAGTGGAGGATCCAAGGAACCTCATATTTCTTTAAACATACACAGGTACAAACTGCGGTCAGGTCAACAATCCGCAAGCAATAAAACCAACTTTTCCCCTCACAGAATTATGTCTGCAAATGCCTTTACTAATCAGCATTTTCTGCCATCAGTTTTACTTGGACCCTGATTTGGGCTCAATCCAAAATCCAAGCAAGGTTTAGTCACTCATGATTTCTGTAGGTATGAGAACAGAAAGTTGACTTACATTAAGTCAGTTAAGTGGTCTGTTCAGCTCAATAAAGGGGTACACAGAAAGAGCCTCTTCAAAGATTGTGGTATTTTTGAACCACAAACAGCCATACCCTGGTAACAGCAACCTTGTGTTGCCAGCTAATCTTTCTCAGACTAGGTCAGGCAAAAGGAACTCACCAAAAGGTGCCTTCATTCTGACAGTTTCATGTCTGACCTAGACATGGAAGAAGACGCAGCTCAGGTCAGTCTGTGCTGACTGAAATGGTTTTTTCTGTGCTTTCAGAGAAACAAAGGACTACCTGGAAATACCATGTATTTAATGTGGGTCTTTCTATACCTACTGAGATATGCCACTGAATGCATCTTTGGATTTAACTTCTCTATTTTAAATACAGAAATAGACTGGAATGGGTTGGTAACATTTATTAGGCGTATAGCAGGCAAGAAGAGCCTTACTCTTTTCTCCTCTTGCCATTAAGTCAATTCTGACTTATAGTGATCCTAGGTAGAGAGTACTCAGAAGTGATTTACTGTTCTCTTCTTCCTGGGTCATCCTGAGACTGAGCAGCTCGCCCAAGGTCACAGAGGCTAGTTCTTCTGGGATGTACAACAGGGATGTGGACTCCTAGCCCAGGAGTGTCCAAACTTTTACTGCCAGGGGCCTGACCACGCCCCTTCAGTCAGTTGTACTGGCCAGTTATGTGGTTTTTCCTGGTGGCGACGCGTGAAATCACACCATGTTTCTGGGCATTTCCCCCTCCTCCAATGCTTTCCTTGGAGGAGGGAGCATTGGGTGGAACATTTCCATGCCCTTTTTTTAAAAAAAAAAATCAACGTGTTTTTGCTGCATTTCAGCATGAAAATGCACTGATTCTGGCACTTCTGGTGATGTCAGAGCACTTCTGGTGGCGGCAGCAATCCGGCCCATGGGCCGTAGTTTGGGCACCCCTGTCCTAACCTCTGGCTCTGCTTCCAGAACCTAACCGACTGAGCTATCTAGCCAGCTTTCCCCCCACTTACCATTCTTTTAAAAACTTCTACACTTAGAAACTGTTTGCACTAGGAGGAAAGCTTCCATTAAGGACAATGGAGGACCCACAACCAAGCAAACAACCTCTTCAGTGGAACAGTGCTCAACAGGATCACAAACTGTTTTCAGTTTCCCCAGTAATTATATACCTCCCATGACTATTCACATTTTTTTTTAAAAAAGCATAGACCAATGGAGAGATCAATGCTCGGAATCTCACTTTGCAATAAAGTAAAAAAATGAGGATATCAGGCAAAGATCACTGCTAAAAGACGTAGCAACAGAATACCTGACGAACAAATAAAGATGGGCTGGCCATGTTGCACGCACAAGTAACAATAGATGGAGTGCCACAATAATGAATTGGTATCCGAGAGATCTCAAAAGACCCAGGGGAAGACCACCTTGCTGATGGGAAGATTTTCTTTTTTTAAAAAAAGTTGGACCGACATGGAAAAGAACTGCCAGGGACAGATTGTTATGGACAGATCTTGTGCGGAATGTCATTGCGGAGATGTCTACTCAATACAAGGACTCCTCGCTGAATAAGTCTCCAAGGTATCCAAGGTAAAGACCATTTAAGGCGATTAACATAGTTACGAGACAATGCAGCTGACTCTTTTGTTCAGGAGCAGGTCCCAATGTGTTCAGTTCTTCAGTAACATGCATGATAAAAATATATAAACTTAATGCCCCTAATTCCAGCTAACTACTACAGTGTAGGCACAGTAGCGTGAAGGATGAATTATAGGAGCCACAATAAACCTAATTAGCAACCTGTTTTTTTTAAAAAAATCTTTGTAATTAAATCTAGCTGCCATAACGATAACCACTCTAGAAATCTTGCTACCACCGCTGCTGCTATCACATTATGATCAACACAGGTTACCTTATGGTAGCATTTTTAACCTCTGCTCCACAGACAGCTTCCTGCTGGGTTGCAGACTGCTTCCTGCCGCTCAGCAGCAAGAGTCCCGTCTCTGTCCCCAGCTCTTGGGGACATGAAATGAGCCTCATTTGGGCGTTCCCTGAACGTAGCTTCTCCCGCAAAAATCCTTTGAACCCAGCATAATTTCTGAGAGGAAATTATTATTAGCAGAAAGAGGGATATTTAAGCCTTCAGCTGCTGAAAACTGTGTTGCCCACTTTTCCCTGGACACAGAGTAAGTCTCAGGAACCTGCACAGCATCAGGGCCTTTCTCTGGTGGATGAGAGTGGGAAATGGTGCAGACAGGAAACTTAGCTCATGGAAAAGGGAACATGTTACACTCACTGGAGCTCACGTAGGCACCCAAAGGTTTTTTGAGGGCAAGTTCTGCACAAACTCTCCACAGGATAGTCTACCCATAACTGATGGGAAGGCCACACATTTTCCACCCTTGCTTCACAAGTTGGGTTTATGTGTGTTGGTGGCAGGGGCCTTTAAGAGTAAGAAACAGATCCATCTTATAATACAACAGTGGCAAATCTTCGGCCCTCTAGATATTTTGGGAGAACAAATAGGTCGATCTTAGAAGAAATCAATCCTGACTGCTCATTAGAAGGTCAAATAGTAAAGATGAAGCTAAAGTACTTGGACATCAAATGAGAAGAGAGGATTCACTTGAGAAAGCCTTGTTGCTGGGAAAGGTGGAGGACAAAAGAAGAAGGGGGCGGCAGAAAATGAGATGGCTAGATGGTATTGTAGATGCAATGGGCACAGAGGAGGGTGGGCTGAGGAAGATGGTCGAGGGCAGAGGTGCCTGGCGGGCAATGGTCCATAGGGTCACAAAGGATCAGAATCGACTGTGTGACTGAACAATAACATAAAACCAGCATAACCAATGATAAGGGAAAATGAGAGTAGGATTCAGCTGAGGCGCGTTTTCCCCTTGGCGGGACCCTCAAAAGCCGCCGCCGTTTGAACCACTGGACTTGTTGTGGGCCGAAAACTATCTTCTTCTCACCACAGTCAGTTTTTTCTGGCTCTGTCATGGACGTTTGAGTCGGAGGGGTTCTGTTCTGGGCGTTGGGTGGTGAGGTTTGTGTGTTTATCTGTGATAATTTTGTATTTTTCTCATTATTGTAACTATATTATTGTATTATATTGTGAATTGTATTATTTATTCATGTTGTAGGCTGCTTCGAGTCACACTGTGCGTTGAGTGAAGCGGGATAGAAATCTAAGTATAAATAAATTCATTGCAATTGCTTTTCTATACTGTCCGCTTTTGCATTGATTACCACTGTGTATTGGCACCTTACCAAGCAGCTGAGGCTAATGGGAACTGGAGTTCAACGGCACACAGAGGATCATAAGTTCCTCATCCCTGCATTACAGGGAGAGGTACATTACCGGGAGGCAGTCTCAACCACAACATTTAGTTAAGCTGCTAGACATCATGTTAAAAATATGATTGTCAAGCAACCGAGTTTAAGTAAACATTTGGTATGTGTGCTCATGTTAGCTTTTTGTCTGAGCAATGGGAAAGAAAGGCAGTATAAGAACTGCACTTTATTTTTAAAGCAGTTTCTTGAAATGTATCCATTTCATGGTTCTAGCCCAAATGTTATGATTGCAGTTTTTCTGTGGGAAGGGATAGGGTAGGGGAGAACTCTCCCTAACTACTGGGACAATGTGTCCTACATTTGCATATCAACTACTGTATATGATACAGTAAAACCCCAACTTACATATGCCTCGAGTTACATAAAATGCGACTTACATAATGATTTTGTGCTAAAACCATGTCCTGATTTACACGATTTCCTATTGGTTTGCTTTGAGTTATGTAAAAATTCATTTCCCTATGGGTTTGCTTTGATTTACATTAATTTTTCATTTTTCCTATGGGTTTGCTTCGAGTTACGTAAAAATATTTTTTCCTATGGGTTTGTTTCGAGTTACATAAAAAAGCGATTTAAGCAAAAGCCTATGGAACGACCCCCCCCCCGGTAAGTAGGGGTTTTACTGTACTCTTCTTCTCCATTACAAAAATGACTAGCCAAGGCCAAATTTCAAGGCCACATTAGGCAAGATAATAATAATTTTGAATCAGAAATTATTCTGAGTTGAAAGGATTTTTGCTGGAGGAACTCCGCTCAGGGGATGCCCGAATGAGGCTCCTTTCATGTCCCCAAGATCTTTCCCCAACAAAGTGGTCCCTATTTATCTACTTGCAATTTCTTGTTTTCGATCTGCTAGGTTGGCAGGAGCTGGGACAGAGACAGGTGCTCAATCCAACATACAGTACCCGGGTCTCAAACTGCCAATTTGCCGGCCTTCCAGATAACAAGGTGAGCTTTTTAACCACTGAGCCCTTACTAGACAAGATTCTAATTCCAAATCTAGAAGCAGTGTACGCTTAAGATGAAAAGACTATTTGTTTAACAACAAGACTATAGCTTAGTACACGTTTGGCAGATGAGCTTTCTTTTGTTTTGTAATTGGTCAGTTGGCTTTCTTTTCATTTCTGCTTTCTCTGGTGTTCATATTCAAATCTTTGTATTGTCTCGAAAGACAAAAGTGCAAGAGGAGATGGCAATGAAAATGGTGATGATGACTATAACAATGACAAGGATGTTAACATAAGAACATAAGAACATAAGAACAGCCTTGCTGGAACAGGCCACAGCCCATCCAGTCCAGCATTCTGTCTCACACAGTGGCTCACCATTTCCTTCAGGGTATTCCCAAGGAGATGCCTTCACCTGCTTAGGATTCCCTGGAAATGGCATTGAGAGATATCCTGCCTATCTCTCCAACCCGGAGGTTGTCCTTAGGTAGCCATAATTATAGCCATTGATAGCCTTGTCCTCCATGAACTTGTCTAATCCTTTCTTAAAGCTGTCAAGACTGACAGCTGTCACCACTTCTTCTGGCAGGGAGTTCCATAGACCAGTAATCCTCTGGGTGAAAAAGTACTTTCTCTTATTTGTTTGAGAACTAGTACCCAAAAGTTTCATGGAGTGTCCCCTAGTTCTAGTGTTGTGCGATAGGGAAAACAGTTTTTCCTTATCCACTTTGTCCACACCGTGCATGATTTTATAAACTTCAATCAGGTCACCTCTTAGACGCCGTCGTTCAAGAGTGAAAAGGCCCAACCGTTGCAGCCTCAGATGGTAAGGAAGGTGTTCCAGTCCCCTAATCATTCTGGTTGCCCTCCTCTGTACTTTCTCCAACTCCATAATATCCTTCTGGAGGTATGGCGACCAGAACTGTACACAGTATTCCAGATGGGGCCTCACCATAGATTTATAAAGAGGCAAAATGACACTTGCTGACTTATTTTCTATACCCTTCCTAATGATCCCTAGCATTGAGTTTGCTTTTTTCACTGCTGCGGCACACTGGGTTGACACCTTCATTGAGCTGTCCACCAGGACACCAAGGTCCCTTTCCTGGTTTGTCGCAGAGAGTTCAGACCCCATCAGTTTATAAATGTAATTGGGGTTTTTTGCCCCAACATGCATCACTCTGCACTTACTGATGTTGAAGCTCATTTGCCACTGTTTTGCCCACTCCCCCAGTGTCAAGAGATCCCTCTGGAGCTCTTCACAATCTCTCACAGTTTTCACTACCCTGTATAATTTAGTGTCGTCAGCAAATTTGGCTACCTTGCTTTTTACTCCTACCTCTAGATCATTTATGAAGAGGTTGAAAAGCAGGGGTCCCAGTACTGAACCTTGGGGGACCCCACTCTTTACTTCCCTCCACTTGGAGAAGTGTCCATTTAGTGCTACCCTCTGTTTCCTGTCCCTTAGCCAGTTGCTGATCCAGGACAAGACCTGTCCCTTTATTCCATGACTGGTAAGTTTATTCAAGAGCCTTTGGTGTGGGACCTTGTCAAAAGCCTTCTGAAAGTCCAGATAAACAATGTCAACTGGATCCCCCTTATCCACATGCTTGTTGACACTCTCAAAAAATTCCAACAGATTAGTGAGGCATGATTTGCCCTTGCAAAAGCCATGTTGGCTCTCCTTTAGCAGCGCCTCCTCTGATGCAACTTGTTGCATCAAGTTGGCTTCAACTAAGATAACTATCCCAGCGTTTGCATAGTACAGTGGAACTATGGTTATGGATGGTAACGGAAAACTCAACTTACGAAAAGAAATTGACTTACAGATTTTTTTGGAATTTTTCTGTTTTCAATGCATTCCTATGGGAAACCATGCTTCACTTTCTGAAATTTTTGTTTTTAGTGCATTCCTATGGGAAACCAAACAATGCATTCCTATGGGCGCTTTGTAATAAGGATTTTTTGCTATAAGAAAACCCCCGTGGAATGGATTAATTCCGTAACCCAAGGTTTTACTGTCTAAGGTAGTCAAAAACTGTCTACAGTCCCTCCTTGTGGAGACTCTAAGACTGCACAAGTTACAGGGCTTGTAAACCCTCCAACCACATATAAATCCATCAGCTACACATGCACCAGGTGTTCATGTCTTGCTCATCTCTTGGGAGGCAAATTAAGGATGCAAACCTGTGATCTCTACAGCCAGATGCTCCAACCCATTCAGTCACACCCATTCTAAGAAGCAGAAATATATTTGTTTTAACATGTGATTTGACTCACAGATACAGTTTAAACACCTACTAACTTCCTAGCTAACTAGAGGAACTTGGAGGTGAGTGTGTGTGTCCATATGCAGAAACCAAATACAGTAAAACCTCACATAAAGAGCACCTTGCTTAGAGACTAACTCACTTAATGAGCAGAATTTTCTCTGAATTGTCGCCTCACTTAACAACTAAAACCAACCAATAACTCACTTAACAACTAAATTGGGGTTTGCAATCCCCTCCGCCAGAACTCACAATTGGTCACTTACAATGGTGTTTCGCTTAAAGAGCAAACTTGTTTAAAGAGCAATCCCGTGGAACGCATTATGCTCTTTAAGTGAGGTATCACAATACAGTAAAACCCCGGGTTACGATGGAGGTCCATTCCAACATCCTCCGTTGTAACCCAAAAATATTGTAAACCGAAATATCAATAGGGATACATTGAAAAATAAAATAACGGTCCTGAATTGATAGTTTTAAAGTGAAAAAAAAAAACATTAAAAATTTGTAAAATGCAACAGCATTTCCATAGGATTTGCCGTTGTAAACTGCAGTAAACTTAAACCGAGGCGGTTGTAACCAGGATTTTTACTATACACAGGAAGCCAAAATGGTGACAGCCTCATCTCCCCATCTAATACATTGGATCCTGCAATATTCTACTATTGTGTAGTAATAATGAAGAACTGTCCAAATATAAAATTGAATTAATCATAAGTAATTGACATAGCGTGTTTGGGTTTCTACACCACAATAGTGGTGGGGCAAATGCAAGAACTTCCTGTGTGATCAGCCTGACAAACTTTATTGCTGTTAATGATAAAGCTGCAAGATGGAATCCCAACTACCTGGATACTTTTGCCCAAAGAATAACAATAAACCTGGCTTTAAACTAAGTCACTCTTGTAGAAAATATAGTCGTTTTGTGTACTTCGACACAATCTAAATTTATCCATCCTCCCTATGAGAAGTGTTATGGACTCTTTCTATCCTAGTTATGTTTAATGAGGGGACCCAGACTAACATGGAGACCTCTGTTTTTGCTGTGCTTCCTGTCCCAGGAGTGACCATAAGAACATAAGAACAGCCTTGCTGGAATAGGCCACAGCCCATCCAGTCCAGCATTCTGTCTCACACAGTGGCTCACCATTTCCTTCAGGGTATTCCCAAGCAGATGCCTTCACCTGCTTAGGATTCCCTGGAAATGGCATTGAGAGATATCCTGCCTATCTTTCCAACCCGGAGGTTGTCCTTAAGTATCCATAATTATAGCCACAACCATAGTTGTGTTCCTTCTGCCCAGCTCCCTGCTGGGAAGAACTTAGGGCTGGCCAACCTGAAGAGAGCAGGCTTCACTCCAGTCTACCAGCTCCTCTTATGAATAGGAAGCACTCGACATCCTCAAGTCTTCTTCATTAAAGTACTTAATTAGGGTTTGCAAGTTCAGTTGCTTCAACTCACTGTGAGATCTGCTAATAGTTACCCCTCCAGGAACAATACAGACCCAAATTAGTTTAGCTCTATTAAGGTGGCAGTATGATGTACTCTCAGGTCATGCCCTGATAGCATATCTTTTACCAGTGATGGATGGCTGAATGCAGAAGACAGGGCTTGTGCAGTTTTTGCAGCTATATAAACAAAAGTGGATTGACTGCAGGCTTGTGGCACTGACTGGTTTTCACTACTTTTATTTTCTCTCCTGTTAGTGTTGAATAACTTCATAGGTAGAATTAATTTGCATGCAACATCTCTAAACAGTGATGTTACGTTGCCACTAAATACGAATCCAGCTTCCTTAGCAAGAACTTCATCTCTTTCCCTCTACTTATTTTACCTCAAGTGATTAGTTACAATTCATACGTTTTATGATTTCTTGGTTTTTATTCATTCTTAGTACTTCTTGATTGGTCACCTCCTTAATTTAAGAAATTGTTAGACTTCTGCAATAATAATAATAATAATAATAATAATAATAATAATAATAATAATAATAATAATAATAATAATAATAATAATAATAATAATAATAATAATAATTTTGTGTCAGAAATTATTTTGGGTTGAAAGGATTATTGCTGGAGAAACTCAGCTCAGGGGATGCCCGAATGAGGCTCCTTTCATGTTCCCAAGATCTTTTCCCACCAAAGTGGTCCCCATTTATCTTCTTGCTTTCAATCTGCTAGGTTGGCAGGAGCTGGAACAGAGATGGGAGCTCAATCCGTCAGCAAGTACCCGGGTTTCGAACTGCTGACTTGCCGGCCTTCCAGCTAACAAGGCGAGCTTCTTAACCACTGAGCCACCGCAGTCCCTTACTTCTGCAATAACTATACATTTCAAACACTTCTATGTTTTCATGGTTGCTAGATTTAAAGTCCATATTTGCATACCATATTGTAGAAGTCTGAATGCACAACTGCCCAATCCACGTTCTCAAGGCCAATTTGAAGTTTTGTTCCATATTACATTTTTTATCTTAAAGAAATTGCTACCAAATCCCAAACTACTGTATCTGCCAAAATGCTTCACACTTTCCTTTTGGATCTTGAAATGCTTGCTTTCTACTGATTACCATGAACGTGGAGTTTGGCACCCTGGCACTTTTGGTGCAGGCTGGTGTGGTCTAAATAGAGTCATCTGAGGTCAGGGGAAGGGGTAATATGCCACATTGATACTTTTGTTAGTGCTGTCTTATGGGGTTTCCATGTATACTCCTTGGTAATGATTTGGATGTGGTATCGCTGTCAATGTGTTCTCCTTCTGAAAACTGTAGTACTTGTTTTCCACAATCATTTTGTCTGCACAGTCCATATCTACCAAAAATATATATCATTCTGCAGACACCTTCCTATCTCTGCATTAAAATCTCTCATTGTGAAATCTATGTATTGCTTTTTGTATTTTTAACTGAGTTCTTTATGGAAATATTTTGTTTTCTTAACCTTTATTAGAAGTTGCATATCCTCCCACCTATATGATGTTGAAGTCTATGAGGTTTTCATTTAGCTGTATAAGCATTAAACTTACGATGTGCCATTAAGTCAATTGATTCATGGTGTTCTTTTTAGGGTTTTCTAAGTAGAGAGTACTCAGAAGTGGTTTAACATTCTCTTCATTAGAGGGCATCCTGGGATGTACATTGAGGAGTAGAAGTCCTAACCTCTGGCTGAACCAGATACTGTACCTAACTCACTGAGCTAGATAGTCAGCAAGAATTAATTTAGTCCATTTTTAATTAGAACCTCTAAATCAGGAGTCTAGTTAAAAAAAAAAGCGCAACATTAATGAATTCTGTATCCAGAATGTAACACTAGAATAATATTGGGCATTTATACCAACATATGTGTAATGGTACAAACTGCACCAAGAAACTGCTGTTAATTAACAAATTGCTGCTCATATTCCCAGTCAATGTCAAGTTGTATGACTAGCACACAATCAGGAACGCAAATGGCAACTCATTAATTAGTGGCTGTTAATTAGTGGCAGTTTGCCACGATAATTTATACAGTTACATCACTGTTTGTGTAGATCAAAAATAGGACTCTGGCCCATAAAATCTGAATCTAGAAATTAATTTTGAATACCAGAATGAAACACAAGTCACCATCCTTCCACATAAAAATTGATTTCTGTTTACCTCAGACTTTGCTCATTTTGACATTTTTCCTTGGTGGGTTATTCATTTTGTTGCTATTTTAAAACTATTTGGAGTCAGAAAGCCATGCCAATTTAGCGCAAATCACAGAGAAATCTGCCAATATGTTTAGACCAGCCATTAATGCACTGTCATTCAGGCTATATTTAACAAACATTTTCTCTTCTACATTGGTATTAAAGGTATAGGAACTCTATGTAATTTTCACCTGGCCATTTTAAGGTGCAGCAAAGTAACAAATCCTGTTACAGTAATAATTGCTAGATTTCTCTCTGTGAGAACAAGTTTGTTGTAAAGGATAAAGTGGTGGACAAGGACTCAGGAGACCTGGCCTCAAATCCCTGTTCACCCATGGAAACTCACTGAACAAGATGACAAAGGCAAATCACTTCTTGAACATCTCACATTACTTTATTTACGTCACTTATATGCTACTTTCCCACCACAGTGGAAACAAGGTGGTTCATAACAACTAAAACTATAAAACAGGGGCGCCCAAACTTTTCAGGCCGCGGGCTGGTCATGTGATTCCTCCTACCAAAAGCAGAAGTAAAATATGCCTGTGCATGCACAGAACGCTGCTGTAAATGCACCCGTGACTGTCATAAATGTATTTATGACAACCATAAGTGCATTTATGGCAGCATTCTGCACATGCACGGGTGCATTTTACTTCTGCTTCTGGGAGCATCGAGGGCTGGATGAATTGGCATCAGGGGCTGGATCCAGCCCATGGACCATAGTTTGGGCACCCCTGCTATAAAACTATCAAAATTTAAAAAATATACCACAAACAATTAAACATACTGTATATCAAGATTAAAACCAGAATTAAAAACAATTTTAAAACATTTAAAAATATGTACGTTAATAAACAAAGCATTCATGAAAGACCTATCTTTACCTATAAGGAGGGGTGTTAACCGTTGGTGTCCAGCATGCACGCCCGCACTCATCCCTACTATCCCGTACTGAGCCCCCTACACTTGCCTTTAAACCATCTGAGAGTCGCCGCAAGGGTCCGCTCGCCGAGAGTGGGGCAACTGCCCCACAAACGTGACCAGAGAAAAGAACTACAGTTCCCAGCATCCTCCACACCACGCAACCAATCAGCTTGGCTAGATTTTCTCCCAACCAATCACAGTCCAAAATGCAAATCAGCTCTCTCCAACATTCCATTTTTAGGCCTGGCTGTTAATAAACTGCCATTTTTCTCCCATGTCACAACACACAGTGTGTGTGTTTGTGTGTGTATTTTGTGTGTGTGTGTGGTTGTGTTGTGTGTGTATTGTGTGTGTGTGTGGTTGTGTGTGTGTGCACGCAGGGTTGTGTGTGTGTTTGTATTGTGTGTGTGGTTGTGTTGTGAGTGGCTCCCCCCGAAGCCTCGGTGAGGCCACACACACACACACACACACACACACACACACACACACACACACACACACACACACACACACACACACACACACACACACACACCACTCATGTGTTTGTGTTGTGTGTGCATTGTGTGTGTGTGGTTGTGTTGTGTGTGTGGTTGTGTTGTGTGTGTGGTTGTGTTGTGTATGTGGTTGTGTTGTGTATGTGTGTGTATTGTGTGTGTGTGGTTGAGTTGTGTGTGCTGTGTGTGTGTATTGTGTGTGTGGTTGTGTTGTGTGTTGTGGTTGTGTATGTGTGTGTGTATTTTGTGTGTGGTTGAGTTGTGTGTGCTGTGTGTGTGTGTGGTTGCGATGTGTGTGTGGTTGTGTGGTTGTGTGTCTCCTCGGCAAATATTTTTTTTGGGAGTAGCCCCTCCTCTTCCCACGTAGCTTCGGTGTGTGTGCGTGTGTGTGTTTGTATTGTGTGTGTATGAGGTTGTGTTGTGTCTTTGTGTAATGAGTGTGTGTGTTGTGTGTGTTGTGTATGTATTAAGTGTTTGTGTGGTTGTGTTGCGCGTGCAGTGTGTGTATTGTTTGTGTGTGTGGTTGTGTTGGGTGTGTATGTGTTTGTGTGTGCGCATGGCATGTGTGTGCTTCTGTGTGTTTGTATTGTCTGTGTGGTTGTTTTGTGTGTATGTTTGTGTAATGAGTGTGTATGTGTTGTGTATGTGTGTGTATTAAGTGTGTGTGTGTATTGTTTGTGTGTGTATTGAGTGTGTGTGTGATTGTGTTGAGTGTGGTGTGTACCCCCCAAAAACCACCTACCACCAAAACACACACAAAAACTGCTAGTTGCTTAAAAGCCTGCTTGAAAAAGCCATTGCCTCTCGGGGCAGTGCATCCGAAATCCTGGGGAGCTGCCACTGAGAAGGCCCTGTCTTGTATCCTCACCAAACAAGCTTTGAAAAGTGGTGGAACCGAGAGAAGGGAGTCCCCAGGAGATCTTAAAAGCTGAGAAACTTCATATGGATTGATACAACCCGTCAAAAAGCCAGGATTCAAGCAATGAGGGCTTTATCGGTAAAAACTAGCACTCTGAAGCAAGCCAGGAAACAGACCGATATACAGTCAGTGAAGCTGTTGTGATAAGGAAGTTACGTGTTCCCTGTAATCAGTGGCAGTCAACCTTCTGGTTGCAGTGTTTTGAACCAGCTGAAGTTTCTGAACACTCTTCAAAGGAAGCTCCACGTAGAATGTGGGATGTAACTAAGGCACGTGTCTCTGTGGCCAGATTGTGCATCTCAAGGAACAGGTGCAATTAGTGCACCAACTTTAGCTGTGCCAATGAACTTCTGGCTACTGCTGAAACCTGTGCATCCAAGCTCAGCATTGAGTCCAGGAGTGCATCCAAGCTGCAGGACTGACTTTTCAGGGGGAATATAAATTAATAAATGTTGTTGTTCAGTCGCATAGTCGAGACCAACCCTTTGCACCCCCATGGACCATTGCATGCCAGTTACCCCTATCCTCCACCATCCTCCTCAACCCGCCCAGTTCTGTGTCCAATTGTGTCAACAATACCCCTTCTTCTTTTGCCCTTAACCTTTCCCAGCATCAAGGCTTTCTCTAGTGAATCCTCTCTTCTCATTTAATGTCCAAAGTACTTTTAACTTCATTTTCGGTATTTGACGTTTCAAGGAGCAGTCGGGGTTGTTTTTTTTTTAAGATTGACCTATTCGTTTTCCTTGTTGTCCAAGGAACTCTCAAAATTCTCCTCCAACACCACAATTCAAAGTTATCTGTTTTTTTTTGTGCTCAGCTTTCTTTTTGGTCCAGCTCTCACAACCATACATTACTACTGGGAATACCATTGCTTTGACTATGCAGACTTTTGTTTGCAAGGTGATGTCTCTACTTTTCACTATGTTCCCCAAGAATCAGTCGTCTTTTTATTTCATGGCTTCAATCTCCATCTGCAGTGACCTTGGATCCTAAGAATGTAAAGTCTGTCACTGTTTCACTTCTTCCCCATCTATTTTACAGGGGCTGATAGGGCCTGTTGCCATTAACTTGGTTTTCTTGATGTTGAGTCTCAAGCCAGCTTTTGCACTCTCTTCTTTCAACCTAAGCAAGAGCTTCCTTAAGTCTTCTTCACATTCTGCCATTAAGGTAGTATGATCTGCATATCTCAGATTGTTGATGTTTCTCCCAGCAATTTTAATTCCAACTTTTGATTCATCCACATTATGTACTCTGTATATAAGTTAAATAAGCAGTAAATGATTGTTTTGAACCAACCGCATCCCCCCCACCCCCTTTCTGAATTTTTTTATTCAGGCCCGTCCCTTTTTTGTAAAAAAAAAAAGGGGGGGGCAAAGGAGGTGTAAATTGTGTTTGTATTAAGATGTTTGTTTTTTGTTTTACTTTAATAAGAAATTAGGAAGAGAAGTCAATAATTAAACATAGCATCAAACAAGACAGTATATAAGATAATTGTGTTCAAAAATTAAAAAGGGAATGATAAATGGAAGATTATGAAGTTAAGTTGTAGAATGAAATGATGTATTTGATGAGATTTGTTTGATGTTATGTCATTATTAGGCTTGTCGTTTGATCCTTTTTTCTTTTTTGTTATTGTTTGCATGTATTTAGTTTGTACTTGTATTTTATATATTGTATTTGTAATGTATTTTGCTTTAATTTTCTTATGTTTTTTAATTTTATGTCCTTTTTTTGAAAATGTAATAAAAATATAATAAAAAATAAGTTAAATAAACAGGATGACATAATGCAACCTTGTCTTACTCCTTTTTCTATTTCAAACCACTTTGTCTTTTCTTATCCTAACTGTAACTCGCTTCTTGACTCATGTACAGATTTCTCATGAGGTGTTCTGGTATTCCCACCTCTTTAATTACTGTATATACTCAAGTATAATCCGAGTTTTTTAGCCCCCAAAAGGGGACAAGGCTTATACTTGGGTCAACGACCACGAGGGTTCAAAGACTGTGTCGGATTGAGATGCGCCAACAATTTAATTAATTTTACCTTATTCTCGTGTATTTTGATTATTGATACTCACTAGGAGCTGCTGCATTTCCCACCCTCGGCTTATACTTGGGTCATTCTATTTTCCTGGGTCTTCAGGTCAAAATTAGGTACCTCATATTATATTCGGGTCGGCTTATATTCAAGTATATATGGGTACTTGCCACATTTTATTGTGGTCCACACAATCAAAGGCCTTGGTGTAATCAATGTAACAGAAGTAGAATTGTTTCTGGTATTCCTTTGTTTTCTCCATGATCCAATATATGTTGGCAATTTGGCCTGCACTTCTGGTAATTCTCTATCCGCGTGCTGCTGAAGCCTATCCTGTATAATCTTGAGCATGACCTTGCTAGCATGTGGAATGAACACAACTGTTTGATAATTTGAGCATTCTTTGGCATTGCCCTTTTTTGGGATTGGAACATATATTGACCTTTTCCAATCCTGTGGCCATTGTTGTGTTTTCCAAATCTGCTGGCATATAGAATGCAATGCTTTACTTCCATCATCTTTTAGGGCCTTGAATAATTCAACTGGGATACCATCATTTCCACTAGCATTGTTGTTGATAGTGCTTTTTAGGGCCCTCCTGACTTCACTCTCCAGGATGTCTGGCTCAAGTTCAACATTTTCATCACTGTGATTGTCAGGGGTGTTGAGGTCCTTTTTGTAGAGTTCCTCTGTGTACACTTGCCATCTTTTCTTAATCTCTTCTGCATCAGCTAAATCCCTGCCATTTTTGTCCCTTATCAAGGTCATTTTTGCTTTAAACGTTCCCTTGATTTCCCCATTTTTTTAAAAAAGATCTCTAGTCCTTCCCTTTCTGTTGTTTTCCTCTATTTCTTTGCATGTTCATTTAAGAAAGTTTCCTTATCTCTCCTTGCTTTTCTTTGAAAATCTGTATTCATTTGATTGAATTTTTCTCTTTTGCCTTTGCATTCCTTCTTTCCTCTGCTATTTTAAGAACCTCATCAGACAACACTTTGCTTTCTTATGCTTCTTTTCTTTTGGTATGTTTTCCTTGCTGTCTCCTGTATGATGTCCTGAACCTCTGTCCATAATTCTTCTGGTACTCTGTCTACCAAGTCTAAACCATTAAATCTGTTCCACACCTCCACCATGTATTCCTTAGGGATGCTGTCTAGGTCATACCCATGTGATCTAATTGTTTCCCCTATTTTCTTTAATCTAAGACTGAATCTGGCAATCAGTAGATTAGGTATCATCTTTGCTGACTATGGAGCTTCTCCATCTTTGACTGCAGAGTATGTAATCAATTTGGTTTTGATGTTGGCCATCTGGTGACATCCATGTGTAAGGTCTCCTTTTGTGTTGTTGAAATAGGTTGTTTGCTATGACCAGTGTATTCTCTTGGCAAAACTCTATTAGCCTATGTCCTGCTTCATTTTGTGTTCGAAGACCAAACTTGCATGCTGTTCCATTTACTTTTTGACTTCCTACTTTGGCATTCCAATCTCCCAAAATAACACGGACATCTTTTTTTGGTGTCAGTTCTATGAGGTGCTGTAATTCTTCATAGAACTGGACAACTGTGGCCTCATCTGCACCAGTGGTTGGTGCATAGGCTTGAATTACAGTGATATTATGATATTTTATTATTAAATATGCTCAGTATAGGCTGAATCCTTCACCAACCAGGAGCACCTTTGTCTTGTCTGAATTAAGTTTCAGTTTGTTAGCCCTCATTCAGCCCATTACTGACAACAGACACTGGTCTAAGCACAGAACGGAAGAAGAGAGAGAGTACGGTGTCATTAGCATACTGATGGCATTGAAACCCCAAACTCTGGGCAACCTCTACCAGTGGCATCAGGTAGATGTTAAATAATAATAGTGAGCCCCGATGGACACCACAGATTGATAGCTAGGACTCCGTCACCACCACCTACTCAGTTCAGGCACTGAGAAAGGATTGGAACAACCATAAAACAGCACCTCCAATACTTATCCCAGAAGGCTACCAAAGAAGGATACCATGGCTGATGGATTCAAAAGACACTGAGAGGTTTAATTTTATACACCTTGAAAATGGTATTAATATTCCCATGGTTTGGAAGTGACTTGAAACAACAGTTATCTGTGTAGAAAGCTACACAGAAAATGGTTGAGACATTCAAGAGGTTAATAATTGGGCCTAAAGTCCCCCCAAACAATAAATGAGTTAGAATAGATCAAGGCTGATGCACAGATTTTACTATAAAGTGTTATTAGAAGTTACCTGAGAATATCTCCACTTCTGGCACTTTATGCTTGATGGTTTAGGCAGGTCAGGTATAATCTCTTTTAACTGGTCTAGGATCAACTCTTGCACCTTTTCCTTGTCCCACTCCAAATATTCTATACCAAAGGACACACTAGTGTGGACAACAACAGATGGGCCAATATCAGGGGATTCTGCAAGACAGCCAAATGGAGAAGGATTTCTGTAGACAGCAAAGAACAACACTTACATTTCTATTCAAGTATTAATTATACTTTTTGTAACTTCATAAATAGAATATTCCATCAAAGATGTCCACCAACCTACCTAGGTGATGAAAACTGCCTTGATAGTAGTCTTTTTTAAAATCTCAGATTTGTGTCAGTGGAATTAGCTGGAAATGAAATGTGGAGAGGTTCCCTGACGGTTCTGAGAGAATGTGATTTATTATTCAGTCCAAAAGGTTTAAATGCCCCCAATTATTTCAGGATACAGCTCAAATTCAACCACAGATAAGATTGCTGAGTCCAACAGAGGACAGTTGGTAGTTTTCTTTTAAAAAGTAACTTTGGCAGGTATTGGCTAAAATCACAGCTAGAACAGGTCCACTAGAAACAATGGAACTTAAGGAGGAGTTGATGCAACAATCTTCAATGATTCAATCAGGGCCGCCATCAGAAATTTCTGGGCCCTGTACTGAGCAATCCTATTGCAAACCCCCCCCCCCCCCCACACACACACACACTTTTCTCTCTCTTCGTATTGGGGCGGCGGCAGCAGGTGGAATACACAATTTCCCATAAGAAATCGATGGGCAGTTGTATCCAATTTTAGAGTTCAGTACTCATCTCTGATTACAGCCAAAGAGCCAGTGGCCTTGATCCACAAAAGCTCGCATTAAAATACAGCAGTTAGTCTTTAAGCCTTGCTTGAAAGTCAGTTGTATTCAACTTTAGAGTTCAGTACTCATCTCTGTTTCAAAGCTGAAGAGCCAGCGCTGTCTGCTTCTGCAGACGTTTCCGTGGTCATGTGGCAGGCATGACTAGACACCGGAGCGCACGGAACCCTGTTACCTTCCCAACGAAGTGGTCCCTATTTATATACTTGCAATTTCTTGCTTTCGAACTGATAGGTTGGCAGGAGCTGGGACAAAGACGGGCGCTCATTCTGTCCTGCAGTACTTGGGAATTGAACTGCTGACCTTCTGCCTCCCAGTCAGTGTCTTAGCCACTTTGAGCCACTGCAGTCCTTATGACCACAGTTTTGCGCCACCAGGGCTCAGAAAGAAAGGAAGGAAGGAAGGATGGAAAGAAGAAACGAAGGATGGAAGGAAGGAAGGAAGGAAGGATGGATGGAAGGAAGGAAGGAAGAAAGGATGGAAGGAAGGATGGATGGAAGAAAGGAAGAAAGGAAGGAAAGAAGAAAGGAAGGAAGGATGGGAGAAAGAAACAAAGGAAGGAAGGATAGAAGGAAGGATGGATGAAAGAAAGGAAGGAAGGAAGGAAGGATGGATGGAAGGAAGGATGGAAGAAAGAAAGAAAAAAGAATGGAAGAAACAAAGGAAGGAAGGAAGAATGGAAGGAAGGATGGATGGAAGGAAGGAAGGATGGAAGGAAGAAAGAAAGGATGGAAGGATGGATGGAAGAAAGAATGGAAGGAAGAATGGAAGGAAGAAAGAAAGGAAGGAAGGAAGGAAGGATGGAAGAAAGAAAGAAAGGAAAGAAGGATGGATGGAAGCAAGGATGGAAGAAAGAAAGAAAAAAGGAAGGAAGGAAGAGTGGATTAGTGAAGACAGATAGATAGACAGACAGACAGACCCGCCTGAGAGGGGAGGGGGCAGTCCAAAGAACAGCAGTCGCCCACCTGAACTGCCAGGAGGGGTGGGGGGGGTGGCCCTTCACCCCTCCCCCCAATCCCCAACCAGAAGAAGATATTCAACAAGGCCCCAGGAGGAGCGGAGCAGGCGAGGGAGGAGGACGGAGGCATTGCCTGCCTGCACGCACGTTCCCTTCTGCCCCGTTGGCCTTGGCGGGCATCGCTCCTCCCCCCTTCCTACCTGATGGGCACCCTCCTCTGCCGCCGCCTTGCCAGGGCCCCGAGTGTCAGGTTTCCCCCATGCTGCTTGGGGCTGCTGGGGGCACAGTTGCCCCCCTCCTCCTTTGTAGCAGCTGCAGCCTCCTCCAGACCCCGACGCCAGGTCCCTGTCGGACCGGTGCCGCACGCCTCGTAGGCTGAAGCCTTGACCCCATATCCGGGTCGAGGCGGAGCTCCCTGGTGGGGCATGCGCAATGGCACTGCACACCGTGCTTAAAAAAGTAGAAATTAAAATTAGAAATTAAAATTAGAAAAAATAAATAAATACAGCGTCATCGGGCCAGCACTGGGCCCCAGGACGGCACTCCCCCTTGTCCCCCCTCTGATGGCGGCCTTGGATTCAATAGACCTACTTTATACAACTTATGATGATAAACCAAAGGATTTCAACCATTTACTTTCTAGGTCATTGCCACACCTGTCAAAATCTTATTTTTGGTGCAATTATGAAAGGCTTAGGAGGAATGTTTCTTCTGTGCATCTGCTTACAATGGATCTCCATTTTGTCCACAGCAATGCTAGTCTGAGCAACACATTTACAATCACTTTTCAGACATAATTATATTACCTTTCCCCAGAAACTTCCAAGTTGCATAATACAGAATTGTTATCTTAGACATGCATATACTGTTTCCCCCACTTTTCTCATCCCACTATGGTTTTTCAGCAAATAAATTCCACAGACTCTGTGTCTGGATTTTGAAAGCTAGTATGGTGGTTAGAGCAGTGGTTTCCAAACTTAGGTTTCCAAATATGGTTGGGCTGCAGCTCACAGAATCTCTAACTCCTGGGTTTGCTGATGAAATTTGGGGGGAACTGAAGTCCACCAACACCTGGAGAGCAAGGCTTGGAAACCACTAGATTAGAGTCTTTGATCTCAAAATTAAATCCTAGCCACAAGGCTCACTAGGCAATGCTGGCCCAATCATAATCTCACAGCTGATTTTATTTTGCAAGATTTGATGGAGTTTAAAGTAGCTGACTAGATAGCTCAGTGAGTTAGGTATTTGACTGCAGAGTCAGAGGTTGGATGTTCAGTTCCTCACTGTGTATCCCAGAAGAGCTAGTCTATGTGGTCTTGAAAGGTGTACAGCCTCAGAGGAAGCGAATAGTAAACCACCTCTGAGTGTTTATTACATAGAAAACTATAAAAAGGGTTGGCATCAGTCAGAACTGACTTGATTGCACATCATCATCAGTATTGGTACAGGTACAGCCATGTGTGCTACTAAATATTTCCAGATGAAGGTGGCACATAAATGAAATCGAGCAATAAATAAAAGTAAACTTGTTTGCTACAGTTGCAGCAGTATAGCAGTTGACTCTCCTGAGTGTCATGTCCTCCTTTCTTGTTTCCTGGAAGAGGAAGTAATGGCAGCACCAGTTCTTTTGAGTTCTGAAAGATTTAAAGACATTACTGTATTTCCAACTTTGGGTTCCCAGATATCACTGGACTACAATCCCTTTCTGTTGGTCTGGTAAAATATTGGGCAAGGAAAGTTATAGTCCAAAATCATCTGGATATCCAAAGTTAAGACCCATTCTACTGTAAATGTGTCATTTCGACTGCAGCGGAAAGTCCTGAGGTACAAAGGGATAAGAAGTTCTCATACTTACTTCCCTCAGGTCTTTGAGGAACTTTCCTGTTTGCCTAGCTTTAGTTATACTCTGCCGTTACATCTGCTGCAAACTAGACAAGGAGCCTAGATTCCATCAAGCCACCTGACGCTTCTTTGAGCCCAACTTCGTGCAGTGTGTATACAATTTATTTGCCAGCACAAATTCTTCCCAGTTTTATCCCCTCACCCCACCCCATGTGGCCCACTCCATGAGTGCTGGGAGGGTTGTGCTGCTCACAGGCAGTGAACCATTGTGAAAATGGAAAGCTTCCCAGAAAAGTAAATGAAGAGATGGCTGAGAGGGACATGATGCTCACTCAGCAATAAGGAATAGCAATCAAGAAGCTGTTTTTGTTGGGATGGCAGCAGAGAACGTTGTGTGACTTAGACTGAAATCTAAACTGCTATGGAATTAACACTGAGGTTATTGGAGCAAGATCATTCCTACAATTAAGGGTTATTCTTGGAAGCGGACATTCGAAAAACACCCTGAACAAAGTCAAATTTTGAAGGCAACAACTACGTTTTTGGAAAAACATCACAGCTAAGTTCTGTAAAAACAGTGGTGTGGTGGAGAGTGGAAGCTGACCAAAAAGTGATATAACAGGATTACATCTTCCTGCGCTATGTGCATTTTGTGCTCTTTCTACACTTTGCTTAGCATGTGTCTCATGTGACTGCAAGCACACAACTCATTTATCACCAGGAAATGTCAAACATGCTGGTATTTTGGGTCTTATTTTGGAGCCAAAATATAAACAAGGTTCAAACATTTGGTACATCCCCAGTTCTGTTGTATATGATCACCATGGTGTTCTAAAAGAGAACCTAACATGCTCATCTCTACTCAACGGCATTGAGTGATTATTTATCAGGAATCATACAGTACTCATGATGGTAAAGTATGACTGGCCGCTTTAAAAAGATAACAGGCACCAAATGGAAAAATAAGCAATAGAATCCATGAGTTAAGGTTGAATGAACGGGCACAGCAGCAATGAAGAAAAGGGAAGTGGGGGAGAGAAAGAAATCAAAAGGAAATATTTTCTATTTCAAGTACTGGGCAAAGATGTTAACATGCTCAACTGGAGGAGTAGATGTTGCACCCTTAGAAGTCACAATGCAGAGGGTTCCAGACCAATCAAGTTATTCTGTCACAAGAAGCCTGAAACCCCACAAGCACCTTTTAGTGTTTGGGAATCAAGACAATGGAAGCAGCTGTAAACTAGCCTAACATATCTTTATTGCATGGAGTACAGCATGAACATGAGGTAATGGCGGACAAACAGCTCCTTTTATGCAGTGGCTATACATTTGAATGTGGCTCCTCGATAGCGCATTGGCTACTGTCCATGTGACGTCATCCTTAGTCACGCCCTTCTTGTCCAGGTGAGGTGAGGGCGGGAATCTTTCCCACGCAGCTGAAGGTATTTGAGGAATGTGTACCATGTGAGCTGAACGCTCGCTATTTCCCCCTAGTGGTCACTAGCCCACGTTCTATTGTGGTTTGTTAAAAGGTAAAGGTTTCCCTTGCTTGAAAGCCAGTCGTATCCGACTCTAGGGTGCAGTGCTCATCTCTGTTTCTAAGCCGAAGAGCCAGCGTTGTCTGCTTCTGCAGACGTTTCCGTGGTCATGTGGCAGGCATGACTAGACACCGGAGCGCACAGAACGCTGTTACCTTCCCACCGAAGTGGTCCCTATTTATCTACTTGCAATTTCTTGTTTTCAAACTGCTAGGTTGGCAGGAGCTGGGACGAAGACGGAAGCTCATTTCCGTCCTGCAGTACTCGGGAATCGAACTGCTGACCTTCCACTTCCCAGTCAGCGTCTTAGCAACTTGAGCCACTGCAGTGGTTTGTTACATTGTATCTATTGCAAGATACAGCTTGTTACATTCGCTCATTCACGTGGTTACAGATTGTTACACTCACTCATTCGTGTGGTTACAATTACATTCAATACACAACTCACCTCTACCCCACCTCTGGTAGTAAAAATACAATGATAACTAATTAAGTCACTAACACTTTGCCATCCATTCAGCTGCCTCATCTTGCCTAATGGCAGACCCCAAGCTTGTCTCTCAGAACTTCTAGCACCAATAGCAAGCAAGCTGGAGATTTGACCAACACTGAAAGAACTGGAGGCACACAACTGATTTTAGTTAGAAATATCCAACTCTATTTTTAAAAAGGTTAACAATCCCTCTTTTTAATAAAAAAAGAAGGGTATCTGAGTGGGGTTTCTCTTCCTCCTCTTCCTTTTTCATTGCCTCTCCATCACAAGTCTTAGGCAAGAAGTTCCATTTTGTCACATGCTATCCTATGTCTTCTTTATCAAGTCACCTGGAGTTATTTCTTCTCAACCCAGTTTCCCCCTCTGCACTTGTAGTCTGACTTTGGTATACTATGATGTGAAGTGCATGGGCGGATAAGTTACGACTGTGTCTTAAGTGAGATAGTCATCCCAGCTACTGCCAATTTATGAAGGGATTTTGTTACTATAGCTCCTCCCACTTCTTCCATAGCTATCATCTGAACACCAGATCCACAATGTTTTTCCCCTTAGAAAACATGTAAAATATAGAAATAAAAACATAAACAAAAATAACTAGACTTCAAGCAGAGCATGGGAATCCGCTTTCGGAAGAGATAGCCTCAAACACTTTGATAAGGACAATAAAATATGTTTTTATTGCGTCAGAAGCACAGAAAGGTGCGCTCTGGGTTGAAAGGGTTTTTTTTTGCTGGAAGAACTCCACTCAGGGGACACCTGAATGAGGCTCCTTTCGTGTCCCCAAGATATTTTCCCAGCAAAGTGGTCCTATTTGGGGAAAGGTCACCCTTGCTCGAAAGGCAGTTGTATCCAACTATAGGGTTCAGTGCTCATCTTTGTTATAATAATTTCATGTCAGAGATTACTCTGGGTTGAAAGGTTTTTTTGCTGCAGAAACTCCACTCAGGGGATGCCCGAATGAGGCTCCTTTCATGTCCACAAGTGCAGTCCTCGGGTACCAAAACTCGACCTTCCAGTCTCCAGCTCAGCATCTTAACCACTAAGCCATCAGGGCCAAAGAGCCAGTGCTGTCTGCATCTGCAGATGTTTCCATGGACACGTGGCAGGCATGCCTCAACACCGGACTGTACAGAATGCTGTTTACCTTCCCACTGAAGTGGTTCCTGTTTAAGTAAAGGTAAAGGTTTCTCTTGCTCGAAAGCCAGTTGTGTCCGAC
The DNA here is from genome assembly GCA_035047305.1 of Bradypodion pumilum. Taxonomy (NCBI): domain Eukaryota; kingdom Metazoa; phylum Chordata; class Lepidosauria; order Squamata; family Chamaeleonidae; genus Bradypodion; species Bradypodion pumilum. Next base: position 263,900,790 of record JAWDJD010000003.1, read on the forward strand.
TCTAGGGTTCAGTGCTCATCTCTGTTTCAAAGCCAAAGAGCCAGCGCTATCTGCTTCTGCAGACGTTTCTGTGGTCATGTGGCAGGCATGATTAGACACCGGAGTGCACAGAACACTGTTACCTTCTCACCGAAGTAGTCCCTATTTATCTACTTGCAATTTCTTGCTTTCAAACTGCTAGGTTGGCAGGAGTTGGGACAAAGACGGGAGTTCATTCCATCCTGCAGTACTCGGGTCTTGAACTGCCGACTTGCTGACCTTCCAGCTAACAAGGCAAGCATCTTAACCACTGAGCCACCACAGCCCCTTGGATAAACGATAATATGGGGAAACAAACAAACAAATAAATATTTCAAAAATACAGTCAAAGGAAGAATCTGATATTTCATAGCAGAAGAGGCAAAACAGAGAATAGTGGCATGAGGCAGAAGCAACATTCAACTGGTAACCCAAATTTTGAAGCAAATCATTTAGCGCAGGGGGTTGCAACCTATGGCCCGTGGGCTGGCCCCGGCCTGCGATATCATTTCATGTGGCCCACCACCCTCGCTCCTGCCACTGCCACCACCAGAAGCAGCAGAAACAGCTGAAAACATGACGCCCTAGACAGAAGAGACAGAAGTGGCGAAAACAGCCAAAAATGCACCGTAAATGCACCCAAGGCTGTCGTAAATGCATTCATGACAGCTGTGGATGCATTTTACAGTGTTTACGATGGATGGGGGAACCACATGTCTGGCCCATTCAGCTCTCTAAGGGGGCGTGGTCCGGCCCGTGGAATGAAAAATTTAAGAACTCCAATCTAGCGTTTTTGAAATTCTGTACAAATCTTTCCCTGCTGGTATCACATTCAGTCTTGCAGATGCTGTTTTCACTACATTTATAAACAACAATGTCTCTGCCAAGCAATTGCTGAAGAATTTACATTCTGCCGAATGAACTTTCAGGGACAATATAGCCTTTTCAGGTTGGTTATCCAGATTTTATATTGGTCGGCATCTGACTACATTCTAGGGATTTCTGCTAGTAACCCAAACACCACCTGTTTTCTTCCCATTTTTTTTAGCTTTTCTGATTATCTCTTTGCCCTTCTGCTCATTTATTATCTTACATCATCTTATTCTAGTTCTGCTTTGGACCAATTTCTCAGTTTGCATTCTGGCTTATAAACGATTCTTCCATATTAATCCTTCCATGGATTGGCTCCATATGATTTTGGTTTTAATCCTGCTAGGATTTGACTCAGATTTCAAATTCCGCATAACTGGCAGCCTATTGACCAAGGCTGGTGCTTATAAAAAGGCAAATAAAACTGAACAGGCCAGTATATGCTCAAGAGGTTAAACCAGGACATTATGAGTAACAATATGGTCACATATTGAATTGCTACACACAAGGCCAGCCCCCCGCCTCCCCCCCAAAAAAGAGTCAACTCTGTTAATTTCATCACATCTTTAAAGTTTACATTTTCTAGTATTGACTGTCATTACCATTACAGCTTCAGAACAGGAAACGGCTTGGAAATGGATGCTGATCTCTTTATGAAAAAGGTTGCCATCAAGAACATAAAGAATATTGGCTAAATGAGCAGGGTGTGGGAAGTTTTATTGTTTCCTTCCCATGCAAGCCTGTATGGATAAAAAAAGACTTTAAAAAGATAACATTTATTTATTTATTTTTATTTATTTTTTAGATTTGTAAGGCCGCCTTCCTCGCCTAGGCGACCCAAGGCGGCTCACAATGTTGGTTAAAAAACCCATCCCCATACAATAAAACCAAACACTAATAACTTTCTAAAAACTTTAAAACATCATGTTTGTTGTGAAAGTTTATAGCTAGTCAGATCAATGATGGGCATAAAAAATTTTTTTACTGCCACACTGTGGGCGGGGCTAACTCTGTGGGTGGAGCTAACTTTGTAGGCATGGTCAAATCTGTGGGTGTGGACAAATCTGTGAGCATGTGACTTGCTGGGGGTGGCCATGTGACTGGGTGGGCTATCTAGTCATGCCTGCCATATGGCCATGAAAATGTCTGCAAACAGACAGCACTGGCTCTTTGGCTGTAAATGGAGATGAGTATTGTACCCCAGAGTCGGATACAACCGGCTTTTGAGAAAGGGAGACCTTTACTAACCACTTGCAATAAACAGGGCCAAAACCTCACAGCAAATTTGAATACCAATCAGGGATCTTCTGTTATTAGGAAAAGGTAAAAGTGACCTTGCTCAAAAGCCAGTCATCTTTATTTATTTGTAAATTTCAATCCTGCCCTCCTGATGAAAAACATCACTCAGGGCAGCTAACAGCATATACAAGATACAATAAAAACACAAGTAAGACAATAACATTAAAAACCCCAAACCAACACACCAAAAACAGCCTAAAATACATAAAAAACTACACTAGTTGTAGCTAAAAAAAAAAAACCTACCCCCACCCAGCATAAAATGACAAAAACAATCCACAGACAGTGAAAGAACCAGATCCCTTAGAATGCTAAATGAGCCAGCGGGCTTGCGCAGAAGAGTCACACATGCCCCAAGCCCACTGACATAGCCAGGTCTTCAACATTTTTCTAAAGGGGAGAAGATCCGACTGGAGATGCAATTCTGGTGGTAAAAGGTTCCACAGGGCAGGGGCAGACACGGAGAAGGCTCTCTTCCTGGCCCCACTGAGGTGGACTTGCTTCACAGATGGGACCACCACTGAGCCCCTCCTGTCTGCCCTAGTAGGACGGGCTGACCACCTAGGGGTAACGCGGTCTCTTAAGTACCCCGGCCCAATGCCATGTAGGGCTTTAAAGGTCAAAACCAGCACCTTGAATTGCACCCGGAGGCAAACCGGAAGCCAGTGCAACTACCGAAGCAGCAGTGAGGCATGCGCATAATGCCCACACCCCATCACCACCCGAGCAGCCGCATTCTGGACCAACTGAAGCCTCTGGATGGTCGCCAAGGGCAGCCCCATGTAGAGTGCATTAAAATAATCCAATCTGGAGGAGACCAGAGCGTGAGCAACCGTGATCAAGGAGTTCCGGTCCAAGAGCAGGCGTAATTGGTAGATAACATGAAGTTGTGCAAAGGCCCTCCTAGCCACGGCTGCTACCTGCTCCTCGAGCAGTAGCCGTGAGTCCAGGAGAACCTCCAAATCACGCACCGGATCTGACTGGGGTAAAGAAGCCCCAGCCAGGACCAAAGATGGTAGCTCTCGGGAAATCACGGGGGCCCTGATCCATAGCCACTCAGTCTTGCCAGGATTCTGCTGTAACCCGTTGTCCCCCATCCAGACCTGAACAGCCTCCAGACACCTGGTTAGGACTTTGACATGATCACTCGGGTCCCCACGGGCTGAGGTGTACAGCTGGGTATCATCTGCATACTGATGATACCTCACCCCATGGGAACGAATGATCTCTCCCAGTGGTTTCATGTAGATGTTAAGCAATAGAGGTGAGAGTACCGAACCCTGAGGTACCCCACAAGGGAGCAGCCTAGGGCTGGACTGCCCACTCTCTAAAGACACCGACTGAGTCCGGCCCGTCAGAAATGAGGAGAACCAGGACAACACAGTGCCCTGGGCCCCCAACCCTCGAAGCCGGCCCAGAAGGATATCGTGGTCGACAGTATCAAAAGCCGCTGAGAGGTCAAGAAGAGCAAGGACAGAGGCAGTGGTGGGCATCAGCAGGTTCGCACCAGTTCGCCAGAACCGGTAGCAGAAATTCTGGCTGGTCCCACCCATCCAGGTTTTGAAATAAAGTAGTCCTAATTCAGGTGCAATGCAGGGCTTTTCCCCTGGACATGCCCACCATACCACGCCCACAGTGTGGTAGTAATTTTTTTGAGCCCAACACTGGACAGAGGGGTTACCTCCATCCCACTCCCGCCAAAGATCAACCATGAGAGCGACCAATGCTGTCTCGGTACCATAACCGGGTCTGAACCCTGACTGAAATGGGTCCAGATAATCCGTGTCATCCAGAACCCCCTGGAGCTGTCGAGCCACTGCTTTCTCCAACACCTTCCCCACGAAGGGAAGGTTGGAGATCAGTCTAAAGTTTGAAATAACCGTAGGGTCGAGCGAAGGCTTTTTCAGGAGGGGCAGAACCAGCGCATGCTTAAAAGCTGCTGGAAACACCCCCTCCCGCAGAGAGGCATTCACTATCGCGCCCACCCAACTGCCCGTTGTAGCCTTGGCAGCTCTAATCAGCCAAGCAGGGCAGTGATCAAGTAAGCAAGTGGTATCACGCACAGCTCCAAGGAGCCTGTCCACTTCATCAGGAGCAACAGGGTCAAACTGATCCCAGATAACATGGCCAGACTCTGCTCGGGCCATCTCCAGGAGATCAATTTCCACGTCAGGATTAAACCCCAAATGAATGCGAGCAACTTTCTCTGCAAGATGGTCAGCAAAATCGTCAGCCGAGCCCTGCCACCCAGGACCAGGCCCCACCCTACCCAGGAGGGACCTGGTGACCCGGAACAGGACCGCTGGACAATTGCCGGCCGAGGCAATGAGAGCGGTGAAGTACTGACACTTCACTGCCCTCATCGCCACAAGATAGGCTTTAACAGAGGCTCTAACTCGTGTTTGATCGCACTCACCCCGGGTCTTCAACCAACGGCATCCTAGCCTTCTCCTAACCTGCTTCAGCTCCCTCAGCTCAACCGTATACCAAGGAGCTGAGTGTAACCTGCGGGAACGGAAAGTCTGTTTTCGCGCGATTACATCCAAGGTCGATGTCACTTCCCTTTCCCAGAGAGTGACCAAGGCCTCAGGCGAATCGTGCAGCCTGTCCAGAGGAACAGGCCCCAGCTCTGTCTGGAATCTATCAGAATCCATAAGATGCCGAGGCCGGACCAATTTAATAGGTCCTACCAACCTGCGGCAAGGCATCACTCCCAAAAAATCCAGAGTCACCAGATAGTGATCTGACCATGACACAGGTGTTATCTCTATGTGCTGTAATTTCAGATCACTCAGCCACCGCTCTGACAGCAAAACTAAGTCAGGGGAGTGGCCGCTGCATCTAGTGGGGCTCCCAAGTACTTGAGTCAGGCCCATGGCTGTCATGGAAGCCATGATATCCCGAGCCAGCTCTGAAGACGGTCCTAGCGATGGCAAGTTGAAGTCCCCAAGGACCATAAGCCCTGGGAACTCCACTGCCAGCGCCGCGACCGCCTTGAGCAGATCAGGCAGGGAATCAACTACCCTGCAGGGGGGCAGATACAAGAGTAGGATTCCCAACCGACCCCTGAGGCCCAACCGAAGAAGCAACAGCTCACAACCCTGCACCTGTGGTGCAGTAACCCTAGTAACTCCCAGCAATTCTCGGGCTACAATGGCGACACCGCCGCCCTTCCCCTGATCCCTAGGCTGATGCCACACCCCGTACCCAGCTGGACACAATTCTGAAAGGGGGACCCCGTCCTCCAGTGTCAGCCAGGTCTCGGTAATGCAAGCCAGGTCAGCTCACTCACCCAAGATCTCATCACATAAGAGGGGAGCTTTATTACAAACTAAGCAGCCTAAGGGAGGGGTCACTCTGAACCAACTGAACCAGGAACCAGAGAGTGAAGAGTACGAACCAGAAGGGGCCCATCACTGAGTCAGATATTCTCCCAGAGGGGAAAAATAATCACCAATATGTTTAGTAAGACAGCAATTTTTAGTCAATTAATCAATCCAATTAATATATTAAAATATTTTGATGTATTAAAAAGCTGCTCTTAGACAATCGTGCAGATGGCAGAGGCACTTATTCCTATGGCCTCAAACAGAAAATATGTTTTCCCATAATTAATCAGCTAAGACTTTTTTCCTGCCATAGGGTTTTTTTTAGCGTACGGCACTTGTACACATTGAGTCAGCATATATAAAAAGGAAATATATTTAAACTGTATAAAACTAAATATTAATTTATAAACAAACATCTAAACCCTTTATATATTTGATTGCATCAGGAGTCGCCCTTAGAAAATCTTCACTATTGCCCTCATATGCTCTAAGATTACATTGTTCTGTAATGCGTTGCACAGTCTGTTATGTTACCCCACACTCACATACTGGTGATGGTAATTTCCCCATTTATGCAAAAAGTATCATGCCCTGTACGTATTCTATTAAGGCTAGCCCATATCTTGCGAGGTTGATCAAAACTGGGTGGTGTTCTGATTATGCATTGAAATTTCTGGTACTGGTGTGCTGTTTTCTCCAACCATTCTCTTCTCCATGTGTCCTGCAGATTGAACTCTTCATTGCCTCCAATAGTGTCACTGGATAAAGGTAGATAGCTTGAGTGAAGCCTGTTAATATTCAGGTCCAATATATCAGAATTTACTAGTAGTTCTGAAATCTGGACTATTTTGCAGTACTCTCTTACATATATCCCCCATTTTTCCTGCAAAGTTGTGGTGGATGAACGTTACTTAACACCGGAAGCTAGTAAATAGGTGTGGATCTAATTGTTCTGGATATAATGCACATGGTATTATTAAATTGCACATCAACCTTGCTTACATGGGCACTGTTTAACCAAACAGGGGCACAGTATTCTGATGCAGAATAAACTACTTAGTGCAGAAGTCCGTAAAGTGATGGCTGAGGATCCCCAAGTTGTACCGCATAATTTCTGTATGATATTATTCTTTGTTCTAATTTTTGCTGCGTTTTTTGAAGGTATGATTTAAATGCCAAAGTACGATCTGCCATAGAATTACTCTAGTATTTAGGGGTATCATGCTGAAACACAACATGAGATGAAATAATATAGATAATAATTTGACCCCTCCCCCAACAACACTTGGCTTTTAAAAGTTAAACCAGATTCCCCCCTTTAAATGAAAATGAATTAAAGTTTACATCAATTTTGCTAACATACATGTTGACACTGTAGTTAATTACTACACTAAATCAAGTCCTTCTCTCAGACATCATAATATAAAAAAGGTGGACCCAGACTTTCCTGAGGACACCCAATTGTGGCCAGAGTAGTGGTAAGCTCTCCTTCTTGGTGACATGCAGGCTCCATGTTCCCCTGGTTGAAATGCTGGAGACAAAAGGAGGCCAGCCAATGGGAGGCTTCTTCTTGCTGAACACTTCCATTGGTTGGGAATTTGTAAGTCAGCCTGAGGCAGGCAGTTTGGAAAGGAGCAGGCTTCAATCTAGTGTGCAGGCATAGCATATAAAAGGAAGTGGCCAAGCTGCTCATTCAGTCTTTGGCTTGCTGATCCCCTTCCCTCTGGTGATGGTTTGAACATCCTAACTTAAATCCCTGATTTAAGTTGCCTTGATTTAAATCTGTGCTTTCAACAGGCGAATGTGAAATTTGAAGAGAGATAAAATAAAGTCAATCCAGTTGGTTTTCTGTAAATTAATGTTCAAAGCCTCATGTAACAATGCCTACAAAACATGCATGTCTGGTTGTGTAGAGGTTCAGGTGAACTACAATGATATAATGGCATGGAATATGAAGAGAAAAGAACCCTTTGTGTTCCTGTGTTACATGACAAAAGGACCTCAAATATGCTTTCAATTTACATTTGGTCTCAATTTACATTTGGTCTGCTGTATCACAGAAGGCTTACAGTACATCACTCTGAATACACAAAATCAAATCTCAGCTGAACACTTAAGCTCAGAGACAAAAGTGTTAATTTCGAAGTCATTGTTACATATTTCTGATAAAAAAGGACTTTAGATCGGAAGAAAATAATCTTACGTGCTCTGCCAAGGTACCATGCAGAGGTAACTTTGTTCAAAGGTGATTTGGCTATGGTAAGAAGGAAAAGAAATTGCCACACTTAAAAATAATAATTAAAAGGAAGTTGTTAATAGAAGCTTTAAAACTTCTAGTGAACTGTAATCAGCACTGATTGGTTTGTTGATCATTAAATATGCTTGTGATTTGGATGAAGATTGAAGTGAAGACCTCTTCTGCTAATTTATGTACAGCATTCTTGGCTAAAGTAGAAAGCTGAGCAATAATGTCCCAAATATCCTAGGCGGTTGTAAATCATGGAAAACTAAAGGTTTATTGTGTGGACCACAATAAACAGTGGCAAGTTCTTAAAGAGATGGGAGTACCAAATGTAGGGATTGAAACAAGGAAGACTCCTCCAGAATGGTAGCATAAGAGTTTGCAATCTTGAGTACCCACTTTGCAGGGCGTCCCATCTTTGTGGACTGCGACCTGCATTCTGGAAAGCAATCCCTGGAACGACCCCCTTGTCCTGGGATGGGGAAAAGCTCCTCTCTCCTTACTCTCTTAGGCAGAGTAAAAATACATGAAACTATAGAGATACAGCCGTTGCATGTCTTTATGCCTCGTCTCTTCCCCATTCACTCACATCCGGGATGACTGTCAGATCACTATGCTATGTTCCTAGACAGCAGATAAGGAGTAGGGGGGAAAAAGGCTCAAAAGGAAATTGTCTTTCTCTTTTTATTAAGTAAAATAACAGAGTCCAATAAATAGGAAGTAGTTGAAATAAAACATAGTCTCGGAATAAATCCTAAGAGTTAAAGTCTCTGCAAAACCTAAGTCCCATCGCCCTCAATCAGAGACTAAGTGCTGAAATGTCCCAAAATCAGGCTAAGTGCAGAATCTCTCCAAATGAGGATAAGTGTGGCTTGAAAGCCACCCATCCTGGAATAAGTTAGAGATCCATCATTCTCCGGCCCACTTGAGGTTTCGAGCTGGAACCTAAGGAACCAGCTCCTGTGCATCCCCTTAAATAAGAGAAATGCTCCTCCTTAGAGGTTTGGTCTAGATGAGGGGTCCTATTGGAAAAGAGCTACTCCTATCCTCGATAAGGGTATCCAATCAACATTATCCTCCCATTAGATCAGAGGATCCAATCTTTACCTATAAGTAGGGGCGTTAACCATTGGTATCTGGCATGCATGCCCGCACCCGTCCCTACTATCCCGTACTGAGCCGCCCGTACTTATCTTAACACCAACTGACCATCGCCGCAAGGGTCCACCAGCCGCGAGTGGAGCAACCACCCCACGAACATGACCAAAAATACCTACAAGCCCCAGCTTCCTCCGTGCGCACCACCCCTCAGCCTTATGAGGCTGAAGGGCGCGAGCACGGAGGAGGCGGGGCAGCTGGCGAGGTGGTTTAAAAAACAAACCATGCTGGGAAAAGGCCTAAGCCATAAAAGGTAAGTAGGGCAGGACAGAGGGGGGAGGAATGGGCACCGAAACCATGCCACCCCCTGCCCCCCACCTTGCCCCCCAATCCCTACCTCCCCTTACCTTTTTCTGGCTGGCCCGTTCACCCCGGCACGACCTTCTCCGCTGAGATGCACACCGGTCTGTCCTCCGATCCTGCTGGAGTCGAGGCCTCAACGACCGCAGGGACGGAGGACAGGCCGGTGTGCATCCCAGCAGAGAAGGCCGTGCCAGGGTGAACGGGCCAACCAGCAAAAGATAAGGGGGGCAGGGAACCATGCCGCCCACCCACCCCACCACCTTGCCTCCCCCAGTCCCTACCCCCATACCTTTTGCCGGCCCGCTGCGCACTGCCCGTTCACCCGGGGAGGAGGCGATGGCCGGGTTGTTCGGCTCTGCATCCTCCCAGGGCAGCGGAAAATGCAAGGGCGCTTTCCATTTGCCCGGGGACGCAGGGCTGAAGGACCTGGCCATTGCCTACTCCATGGGTGGCAGGGATCACAAGGGCGCTGAAGGCACCTGCAGCGCACTGCCCGTTAGCCCGGATGGAGGCCGTGGCCAGGTCCTTTGGCCCTGTGCCCTCCCTGGGCACCAGAGAAACCATCACACACACACACACACACACACACACACACACACCTAAACACCCCAGGCAGGGAAAGTGGGATACGGAAAAAAACCAAAACCCACCTTTCCTGCTACCCCCCCCCCCCAACACCCCATGCAGGAAAAGTAGGATACAGAAAAAATTTGAATCCCACCTTCCCTGCTCCCCCCTAAAACACCCCAAGCAAGGAAAGTAGAATACGGAAAAAATCCAAATCTCACCTTCCCTGCTCCCCCCCCAACACCCCAGGCAGAGAAAGTGGGATACGGAAAAAGTCCGAATCCCACCTTCCCTGCCCCCCCAAACACCCAAGGCAGGGAAAGGGGTAAAACAACCTACCCCTTCCCTCTGACTCACCCACATGCAGCCTCCTTCATGGCAGCCTCTTCTCTCTCTCTCCCTCTCTCTCCCTCTACCTCACTCTATCTGACTCACACACACCCTCTGGTGGACTGCTTCTCTGTCTCTGTCTCTCTCTCTCTCACACACACACACACACAACACACCTGCCTTGCCGGGCAATTATTATCTGTGTGTTGGTAGTTGGGGTGGTTTTAGGGGGGAGGGGGTTCGCACACACCCCAAAACCACCCCAACCACCCACTCACACATAATAAGTGCCTGGCAGGGCCGGGCAAAAAAATGCTAGTCAGGTTCATACCTGTCAAGTTTTGGATTTGAAAACAAGAGAAATTTTGGCCACACCCCTCCGTGGGCATGGCCAAATATAGCCATGTGACTTGCTGGGCTCTAGTCACGCCTGCCACATGGCCATGAAAATGTCTGCAAACACAGACAGCACTGGCTGTTTGGCTGTAAATGGAGATGAGCACTGCATCCTAGAGTTGGATACGACTGGCAGATTTTACTTTCTTAGGATCAAAGATCGCTGCAGATGGTGATTGCAGCCGTGAAATAAAAAGGTGACTGATGCTTGGGAAACAAGCTATGAGAAACCTGGGGAACATAGTTAAAAGTAGAGGCATCACCTTGCAAACAAAAAATTGCATAGTCAAAGCAATGGTATTCCCGGTGGTAATGTATGGGTGTGAGAGGTGGACCATTAGGAAAGCTGAGCGCAGAAAAATAGATGCCTTTGAAATGTGGTGTTAGAAATAGGTCTATCCTAGGAGAAATCAACCATGACTGCTCATTAAAGGTCAAATAGTAAAGATGACGCTAAAGTACTTTGGACATCAAATGAGAAGAGAGAATTCACTTGAGAAAACCTTGATGCTGGGAAAGGTGGAGGACAAAAGAAGGGGGTGGCCAAAAATAAGATGGCTAGATGGTATTGTAGATGCAATGGGCACAAAGCTGTGTGGGCTAAAGAACCCTTTCCCCATCTTCCTGGGGGACTTTTTTTTTCTTTCTTGTTTACTCATTTTTAATTTTAAAAAATTTCTGGGAAGCAAAGAGCAGCATAGTAAACCAGCCCCCTAGGGTGAACTAGCCCTGCACGTGGCTAGACACCCCCCCCCATTAGGGTGGAGGAGCAAGGGATTAATTCCCCCAAATAAGCCAATCTATTTGTTCCTCACTGCAACCAGTTGAAGCACCAACACCTGAGAATGTCGGATCCAGCTTAAGGAAGGGAATTAGTAAAGTAAAAAGCAACCTCTGTAGTTTCCAAGCCTCCCAGCAGCTGAGGAGTTAATCTCCATATATGAAATATCGCTCACCTAGAGTAGACTCCCATCCCATGGTGGCTCCGACCAGCAGCAGCAAAACCAAAGCCTCCATGACCATGTGGCAGGGAAATGAAAGAGAAACTACAGAAGGCCCCCACCACCTTCTCTCTCTCCTTTCACAAGCGAAAAGCCACAGCGACCTCTGGTGGCAGGAAAAACATAATGCAGCTTCACCTGTGAGGGCTCCGGTCAGGAATTTTTTTTAAAAAAAAATAAGGGATATTATGGGGAAATTAATAAAATGGGAGGGGGTGGGAAGAGGGGTAAAAATAAGGGGTTTTCCTGGGAAAAACAGGATCCTTGACAGGTATGGTCAGGTTATAAGGATTAGGGACTTTCCCAGTGCTCTGGCCCCCACCTTTGGAGTGTCCTTGAGCCAAGGACATGCTGCCTGAAATGGAGTCTGAGACAAAATGGAAGTAGTTTGGTTCATCAAGATCATGACAGCAGACAGCCTGCCTTTTACTGAACCTGTTTACAAAGCCACCTTTATGCATAAAAGACCTGATAATAGAATCCTACAATCAGAGGTGTTCAGCAAGACTTAGCTTTGAATACATATTATACCATCACTTAGTGCTTCACCTATAAGACAATGCCACAGAAAAGGGTGCAGTTGGAACAAATCTAGAGTCCTTTTAAACCACAGTTTTCAACAAGTATTAGTAGTTCTCAGAAAAGTGAAGCAATTCCTTGTAATAAGAGTAATAATAATAATAGTAATGAAACGAAAGCTCTGAAATATTTGATTTTAAAAAGAATAATCTCTGTACAATTATAATCATGTTCTCTGAAGATTGAATTGGTAATTGTTACCCAGTTCTGATCTTGAAACAGTTGGTGCCAAAGTTATCACTACAATTGACACTTTTGTTCATATTCTCCATAAAATTCTTTCTCAGTGGAAGAAAACCACATTACTTTTAGAAGTGGATGCACTGGTTTGTGACTGAAGTGATGTCTGTGAGGCAAATTGAGAAAAACATATGCTTCTTTTCATGTGTAAGCTTGTTTTCATGTGTATAATAATATCTGTCTTGCCATCCATAGAAAATACTTTATGTGTGTGTAGAGGCAGAGTAAGAACCAAGATATCTACTAATGAACTGCAAACACTTAGAACAAGAGTTCTCAACCTTTTTAACCCCGGGGCTGGGTCATGTTCCCTCAGACAGCTTCGGGGGCCAGACGGCCATTTTGCCCTTCCTCCACCATATGGCACTTCCTTGTGTGGTGGAGGTGGTGGTGGGCCGCATGAAACTGTGCCATGGAGCTGCATCCAGCCCGTGGACCGCAGGTTGAGAATCTCTGACAGAAGCTTCAGACTTGGTCCAATACTTTGTGTATTGGTTTTCCTGAACCACATTCACAACAAGGCCTGGGAATTATGCACATCCACCAGGACTTGTAGAGGTGGCCAACTCTGTTGGGATGGGGCCAGTTTGCTTCCTTTCCCCTGCACAAAAGCAAGGCTTTCTCTCTCACTTGACAGGGAACAACATTTGGGGAGGGGAGGGGGACATATACAAAAACAGGTGTCCTACAGTAGCATAAGATGACTCCATCTGGATCAATCCAAAACCTCTCTAAAGCAGTATCTGATTTATCACAGCAACCAAGAAGCTATCTCTAGGAAACCTCAACAAGATAAAGGGAACTGGTATTTCAGAGATGTTCTGTCTCTGAACCTTTAAGCAGTATACATCTGTTACTGCACAGAGGGGACGTTCAGACAGACATTTGTGCCCCTGTTTGGTGGGCTGCGAGGGTGTGATGGTCCACTCTATTTCCAGCAATGTAACTGCTAGAGCAGACTGATTTACCCACACCCACACCTTTCTGAGCCCATCAGGGAGTTTTACTGTACTGGTGCACTTCAGTTTAGTTTGTTCCCATTGTGTGCGGACACTGGGAACAGACTGAAATTGAAACTTGCAGCTGTCAAAGCTTGAATTTCTGGTGTCATGAAGTGGCTTAAAATTTTATTTATTTCATTTTTATACCACCCATTTGGGAAATTTCCCACTTAATAAATGAGCAAGATATCAGCAAACTGAATACTTTTCCTGCTCCTCTGTGGAAGGGAAAGGGGAGTGATTTTTTCCCCTTGCATCCACTAGGCTGTTGTTGATGACCTGAATCACTTGGATTATTATTATTTTTAAAAATGTTTTTTCTTTGCTTTTGTGTTAAGTGCTGATTGAAACCATGGCTGCAGGCAGTTTCACAACAGGCAATACACATACGGGCAAAGAATGTTTAAAAAATTAAGCAAAATGATCCAGCCCATCAGCAATAGTCTTGCAGATTCAAAAAATATTCACTTCCCCTGCCCCTATGGAGAAGAGCAAAAGTGTTCAGTTAGCTGATAGCCTGTAACCATTTCAGAATAATGGAAATAGGGTCACTTGAGGTCAGTGTGCCATTTGGGCACAAGGATTGCACTAAATGGCATGTGGTTTCCCCACCAGACCTCAAGTGACCCTATTTAAACTGCACTAGCCTATACCAAGAAGGCCAATGAGTTTGTGTTCATAGTAATTGATACGATGACTTACCTTCCATTAATTTGGGAAAAATAATATTTCTTTCAAATATTTCCTTGTTTTCTTTTCCTTATCGCTTTACAGTAAATTTTGCAAAATAAGGAAGCAATGATCAAAATGCAAATTAAGTTAGTTTTTTGACATGCTCCATAAAAGAATAAAGCGATTTCACCTGGATTCAAATCAGTGTTTGTGTCTTGCATTTATCTCTACAATACATTGGTGATAGCAAAATATAAAAATTTTGACTGAAAAAAAAACTGGTGGAGAAGCAGATGGTATTGCCTGTTAGTTCATTTGCTAAAGTATGGAAAGTGTATTTAGACCTAACTTTTTTTCAGCATAAACACCCGTCTCTAAATCTCTCTTTAACAAGCCACATTTTACTGGCTCCCCCCTCTTTTTTACAGAGCAGATTGACAGTTATTCTTTAGGAATATCTTTGTTCTGTTGTTTTTATTGTGTTGGTATTCCTTTCTTTATTTATGTGTCATTAGCCACGTCATAAACACAGTATGGGTGTTTTTTTAATGAGGAAATATAAATGAATTAAAAAGTTAGGAGCCTTCACACTTGCTTTATCTCAGGGCAATAATGGCATTCTTTATTTCCCCTTTTCTTTCCTTAAAGCAAGGAATTAAGGTCTCTCAACAATAATCTAGTATTTTTAAAGACAAGAAATTTGAACCTGAGTAGATTATGGGTGATCAATTTCTCAAGTGAAGCTGATGCCTCTAAAATGTCTTAGTGTTCTGTAGAGAAAAATAGTCTCTGATTTAATAAGATGTATCTAGCTATGAATAATGAATAAAAATAAATTCCTTCAAATCTAAAAATAAACTTGGAATTTCCTCTGAAATGTCAGTACTGACGTTCGTGTGCTACTCTGCAAACAGATGGGCTGCTCTTGATTTTTCTATTAAAAATTCACACGGCTTGCTCAGTATCTTCTATTCCTCCTGGAATCACTGTAATAATGTATAGCCCTCATATTAGAGGGACTTGTGTGAAGAAAATGTTGTGTAACATATTCTGTCTTTCATTATCGTGAATAATTTGACAGTAGTCTTGTGCAGAACAAGGAAAGAAGCTACAAAGCAAACTGCTAAGTGAAGAGGAGGTGAAATGTATCAGTGGAGTGTCACTCTAAGGAAGGCAAAAGAAATAAAAAGCCTTCCTGCAACAGAAGGTAAAAAACAAAAAAACAAAACAAAAAAACCAGAGAAACTACAGAAACTACACTGAACTTTAGAAACTTGCAAACAGGTTTTTCTTTCTAAATTCCATAGGTCCAAAGGAAGTCAGGGGAAACAAGACACCATAGTATGTTTAAATGGTTAGTTTTTAATAGGTGGTGGGTATGTTGGGGTTTTGATTGTTTTTAATATGTATGTTTTAATCCTGTTGTAAACCGCCCTGAGTCATGTTCGCCTGATTGGGCGGCATAGAAATTTGAGTAATAAATAAATAAATAATAATATAAATAATAAATGATACCACAGTTTCACAATTTCCACAGAATGCAATGGTCTATATTCCACAATTTTAACTGTATGAATTGCATTGATTTATGTGGGCAGAACCATACATCCTGGATTATTAATCATTCTTTTTTTTGTTCACTTCAGAAGCACTGCTGTTAATACATATATTAGGTAGTTTTTGCAGAATAACCGGTAAAATCAAGTGTATTTGGGGCAGCTAACACTAGACATTCCATGGGAAATGTGGAGGGGCATAGAATATACTGACATCAGTATGAAGTTGCCTGTCCTCCACATTCACAAAGGACTGTTTATGTGCAAAGCCCCCTTTTCTTTGTTTCACCCTAGTTTTGCTTACTCCAATCAGAAGCTTATTAAGTGACTTGCAATTAACCCATTTTTGTGTGTGGCCAAGGGATAGATGTTCATAGGTTCTTTTCACTTTAAGAGGTGAACAATTTCTTCTTTCCACATTATAATTCTGAGCATACCTGTTAAGCACGGCTCCGGAAAATATGGGTTCTGCACATACATGCATGTACAGTAACTATTTTCCCCGTCGGTCAAATTACGAGATGGTGGCGGGAAAGTGGAGGAAGCAGCGTGGAAATATGGGAAATCCTGGCCAATCTGGGATACTTGACAGGTATGATCCTAAGCTTGTTCTACTCTTGTGCAGTTGATTGTATCAGTGACTAGTATTGGTTGCCTGGCATTGCTGGGCTGTTATAAATTGTGATCAGCTTTTTTGGTTTTTTTGTGGATTAAAAAAAGAGCAAAGGATGATAGAATTGTTTCAAATTGTTTTATTTAACCAAATAATGTTTTAGTATGTGACTTTTTTTGTTAATAGTTGTACCGTAGGTAATATTTTTAAAAATGTGAAAGTACATGTTTTTTACATTCAGTGTTTTTAAACTGTGTTTAGATGTTTTGGGTTTTTATTTGAGTTAAAACTCAACAGAGGATGCTATAAAACTTTTTATTTTATTTATTTAACATATGTTTATTATTTGTGTAAACTTTTGATTTATTGTTATGTTTTTGACTTGTTTTTACTCTTGTGGCCTCTAGGTGGGGCTTTATTGTTTTTGACTTGTTTTTAATATTCCACCCTGCAGGTGGGGCTGTTAGTAGTTTTGTTTTCATTTCACGTGTTTTTTCTCTCCTTGCCTCTAGGTGGGGCTTCTTCCGGTAAGTAGTCTTACTGTCTTTGTTTCTTCATTTCTGTTCCGATCTTGTGGAGGGAGGACGTGCTGGTGAGTTCTCTGGTTTTCTTTCTTCTGGTTTTTTCTTTGTTTTCTTTTTGTGGTGGTGGGCTGGGAGGTGCTTCTGTTTGTTCTTTTGTGGTTTGGTTGGGTTTTAGGTTTGTTTAATTGGTTTGTTTATTTCTGGTTTGTTTAATTTTAGTGATTTCATTGTTGCTTATTTGTGTAATTTGTGGTAGTTGTGTTGTTAGAGTTAGATATTCTCGTGTTGTAGTTAGGTGTTTTGTCTGTGCTTTTCTGGAATTGTGGATGTTTTTGTTTGTGGATTTTGTTGTTTTCTTTTTTGTGTATTAATGGATTTTTAATTATTTATTTATTTGTGTTTTATTAATTTTTATTAATGTTGTTGTTTGTTGTTGTTGTGTATTTTTGCGTGAAGAATGGGCTGCCTGTCGGTTCCTCTTTTCCTCATTGCTGCTTCGAATTTTGGTTTCGATGTAGCAATGGGGAAAAGGAGGAGCCGGCAGTCAGCTCGCTCTTCCCCTGGGAAGGTTCGTTAGGTAGGTTGGGTGAAAAGGAGGCAGAGAAGAGCTATCTGCCTGACGATGGTTCTCTCCTCTCTGTCTCCTTTCTCTCCTGGCTTACTTAACCGGAGATCGGCAGGCAGCGATCCGTAAGGGGTGGTACTCTTCCTTGCGGATAGCTGGCTGATGCATTTGTATTACTTCCGTCGGAAGTACAAACGCAGCAGCCAGTCATCCACCAGTGAGGGTGCTTCCCCAGATGAACTGCTGCCTACTGCTGTTGTTTTTCCCCCCACCCCGGCTCAACTTTCCTTGAGGCCGGCGGTGGTCTCACCGTGTCTTCGGTGGGGTAGCGTGGAGGAGAGGGAGTCCCTCTTCTCCCCGTTGCTCTGGGAAAGAAGGCTGGCGGGTGTCTGGCGGTGGCTTTTTGTTTTGCGAGGCTGTGAGGCACTGCGCCTGCCTGCTGCGGACTTGCGCTGCCGTTGCGTTTTTTAATTTTATTTTTCATGTGCCAGCTTTCTCAGCATTCTGCGCACTCACGGAGCATAGGACGCTGGGACTTGGAGTTTTGCGTTTTTTGTTTGCATTCGTGCGGCGGTTTTTTTCTGCAGCTCGATTTTAATTGGCCGCACCGTGTTTCCCAACGTTCTTTTTGCTCGTGCCTCTCAGCCTGATTGGCACAGAGAATGTTGAGAAGTGACATTGTTTTCCTTTTTTTGCATTCGTGGGGTTCTTGCCCCACTGCCGCCTTTCTCAACCCTGCATTAACCTCCGGACTGGTTTCGGGTGAGTGCAGGAGGCTCGGTACGGGATAGGATGGACGGGTGCAGAAATGTATAGCAAGTTCCAATGGTTAACCCTTGGATTTATAGGTATAGATAGGAACTCTTGGGTAGCTCAGTGGTTGGTTGGGAATTTGATTCCCCACTGTGTCTTCTTGACAGGTGTTGGATTTGATGTTCCAGTGAGAACTTTCTGGCTCTGCATTTCTAAGATTAATGAGGCTTGCCATCCAATGACAATTTTATAGCTTTCATTGAGTGCTACATCTACCAATTATGTATGGGCTGAACTATACATACAGCTATACCACATTGGGCTGGCATATTCGACTGTGGAATAATATAGGTCCAAGGCTGTAGTTCTGCATGTATGGTTGTGAGCTCCAATTGGTTCTCAATTGTTACTGAAGAACAATAGCGAAACTGTAAGGTATGGGATGCCCAAACTCTGGCCTTGGGCTGGATCCGGCCCAAACACCAATTCATGCGGCCCAAGCTGCCCTTGCCGCTCCCGGAAGCGGAAGTAAAACACGCCCGGATGAACACATTTTACTTCTGCTTCCAGGAGCAGCTAGGGCGGCACAGGCCGGATGAACTGGTGTCAGGGCCGGATCCAGCCCATGGGCCGGAGTTTGGGCACCCCTGATGTAAGGTAACACCAAGGTGTTTTGGGAGTAAAACAATTATCTAGTCAAGTGTTCCTCAACCTTGGGTTCCCAGGTGTTCTTGGACTTTAATTCCCAGAAGCCCAAGTCAGTAACCTGTTGACCAGGCTCTTGGGAATCAAAGTTCAAGAACATCTGGCAGAATGTTGAGAAACTTGAGAAACCCTGAGTCACATGCCTTTCCAGGTAATAAGACATTTTTGAGATGCCTGCTTGTTTCTCAGATGGCGGACACCTATTTGAGTTGTAGTAAGTTTGGGTTTCTACCAGTACATGCACAAAGTTCTTCTAGTGCATCTGTCAGAACACGTTCTACCATCTGGAAGCTGTCCAACCGAGCAGCAAGTGCAAGATCATCAGCAGAAATAAAACTTTTGCTGCCTTGATAAAGCGATTGACTGTTTCTGTAGATGTTATACAAAATATGAGCCAATACGCTGCCCTGGGATAAACTATTATTTTGAATCTTCAATCAACTGCATTGTTCTTGAAAGCTAATGAAAAGCTATGCTTTTGCAAAGGTTTGTTCTTACTTTTATTAGTTTACAATTCTTGGTTAGATTACACACACACACACACACACACACACACACACACACACACACACACACACACACACACACACAGGTAGTATTTGATGATGAACAGTATGATAGCTGGCTGAGAGGTCAAAAAATGCCACCCGATTATGCATAGCACTGCACTCTAAAAAGCAGTCTGTATAGCAATCCCTTAACATTCACACATGCTACAAAATGATGTCAGCACAACAAAATCATAGTCACTTCTCATTACACAGTTTCTGGGCAAAATACATTTGTGGGCAGACAGTTATTTAATGGAGGAGGAGGGCCATGATTTTGAATCATGTAGGGGGTTAATAAGCAGGTGCCACTCCTTAAGAGCAATACTGCTTTTGTTAGTTTGATTTTAAAAACACATTAGGAATATACAACATCATATTCCATAATGGGATTGTGATTTTTGAAAGGAATTTTAACAACAATGCCTCAACCAGGGCAATTACTTTTTTCATCCCTCAAAATCTCATAGAAAATGGGTGAGGAACTTACTTTTTCATATGTGGTGAACAGCCAGCCATTCATATAAATGCAAAGAATACTCATATAATCCATGGCACTACATAAAATGCTTGTTTGCTTATTTATAAAATTATTTCTGCCTGATCTTTTGGCTCCCTAAGGATAATGCCTTCACTGTCCATTAAAAACATAATGACCCAAGCCCATTATGGATAAGGTATGCATAATTTGCCACAGTTAATTACAGCTAACTGTGCCAGGACACATCTTAGTCATGCAATCAGGTGTATGATTAGGCACATGACTAAGATGCAACATGGTACCTCATTAAACAGCTATATTTAGCCTCAGAAAGTTATGTAAACCTTATGCGAGCACCAATCAGATTCTGCCAATATGACAAAATAATAAAATGTATAATCTTTAAAAAAAAAATCAAAGCTAGCTAAACAATATCCAGTAAAAGAAAAAAAGAAAGGGGAAAGATGGGATCACAATGTTTTTTTAAAAAAAAATCAGGATAGAGAGTTCCACAGTTGGCAGTGCAATCAGCTACTCTGGACCTTCTTACACACCCTTCTGATGTCAAGAGGATGCCAGACAAAGGGTCCAGGAAAGCATGCAGTGATGGGCAGCATCATGCAGGAGAAATAGGCCCTTCAAATATCCTGTTCACAAACTGTTTAAATATTTATAACTACCAGTACTTCAAATTACAGTAAAAACCCCTACTTACAAAAAAAAGTCAATTCTGTAGGCTTTTGCTTAAATCGGTTTTTATGTAACTCGAAGCAAACCCACAGGAAAAATGAAATTTTTATGTAAATTGAAGCAAACCCATAGGGAAATGCATTTTTACGTAACTTGAAGCAAACCCATAGGAAAAAGAATATTTATGTAACTCTAAGCAAACCCATAGGAAATCGTGTAAATTGGGACATAGTTTTAGCACAAAATCATTATGTAAGTCGAATTTTATGTAACTCGAGGCATATGTAAGTCAGGGTTTTACTATATTCTTTTTTTAATTTTTTTTTAATTTATTTCAAAAAAGCAAAAGATACAACTAACAAACATACAGGAAAAAAACCAATGACAATATAATACAATGTTACATCGGACTCACAGAAAATAGCACATGACAGTAATTAAGCTAATTATTTGCAATATAGCCCACAATATTAAATACCCACATTATATGTTATTACTATAACCATAACAATCATAAAAGCTTTCAGTGCTACAACTATTTTTTATTTCTTTACTAATTACACAACACCCAGTGAATATTTACAATGCCCGGAGAGTTTAGTATCTATATCATCTCCAAAAACCACTTTGAGATGGTACAGGTCCAAAACTGTCCCTTGCCATAAGAGAATGATCCACAAACGGCTTCCACATACTCCAAAACCTATTTTCTTTTAATTTATCCCTTTTTACTTTAATCTCCCATGTCAGTTTGTCATTCAATGCTAAGCTCCACATTTCCTTATATCACTCTCCAGTCTGTATAGTTACATCATTTTTCCAATTTCTGGCAATGCATTGTCTACCTGTAGTTAACATAATTTCCAATAATTCTTTTTCCTCCTTATTCAAACCCATACCTTCCACATTTGTTAATAGAATGGTACCTGACACCAACTTAATTCTTTTACCCATTATTTCCCCAATCTCTCCTTCTATTCTTCTCCAAAATTCATTTATTTTTTTACAACTCCACCACATATGTTCATAAGTTCCAACCGTTTCTTTACATCTCCAACATAAATCATCCCTTTTATTATCCATCTGATGAAGCCTCAGTGGTGTCAAGTACCATTGCCACAACATTTTAAAATTATGTTCCTTAATTCTTACTGACATTGTTCTCATTATCCTTTTCCCATTTGTTTCTCCATTCAACCTCTCCTATTTTTATATTCAAATTTTGTTCCCACTTCCGTTTCAAATCATCCTGTGGATCTTTACCCTTATTCAGTATGATGTAAAGTTTGCTTACTAGACCCTTAATGTTCTTTTCCCCTTTTCTAATCTTTAATACCAATTATTCAAATTCGGTCTTTGTTCTATCTATCCCTACTTCTCTTCTATATATTTTATTCCAGTTATCAGCCTTCAATTTCTGAAACCAGTCCAATTTTAACTTTTCAAATATTTTTTTCCTCTTGGTTTCATCATCACAAACTTTTAACCAATCCTTCAATAAAGACATTTCATTTTTATCCAATATTTCATTTTTTTCCTTATCTATTTTTATCGGAAAACACACCATATCAGTCAATTCCAAGATTGGAGAGAGATTTGGGACCATATCTTTCTTTACTCTTTTCCACACCTCCATGAGGCCTTTCATCATAGTATTGCTTGTCTTTATCAGTTTATCCTTTATTCCCAAAAAGATCATTTTGCCAATATTCCTGTATTCTTTCATCTCCAATTCCTCCCAAATTACCTTTTCTCTTGCCAAGATCTTCAAAACATTCTTAATTTGGAATGCTCGATAGTATGCTAACAAATTTGGCATACCCAAACCCCCTTCTTTCTGAGATAAGTACCAAAGCTTCTTTGGAAGTCTAGATTTTTTGCCTCCATTACAAAAATTATGAAACATCTTTTGAAACTCATTGATTTCCTTCTCCTTCAAATGGATCGCAAGTGCGTCAAATAAAAATTTTTTGGCAGCAATATCATTTTGCAAATTGCAATACTCCCGAACCATGACAAATTCAACTTTTGAAACTCTTGTAATTTGCTCTTAAATTCTACTTTCAAACTGTCATAATTCAATCTTTTAAATTCTTCCAATTTGTTTGAAATAGTTATCCCCAAATATTTCAACTTTTCTTTAATTTGTATGTTAAGTGTCCCCACTATCTTTCCCATCTCCTTTACCCCCATATTACACAGCATCAATTCTGATTTATCCCAATTTATCATCAATCCGGTTATAGCCTCAAATTCCTGTAGTTGGTCTTTAATCCTATCCATTACCACCTCTGGATGTTTCACCATTAACAGCGTATCGTCTGCATACATACTCACTTTATTACCCAATATACCTTCTATGTTTGGATCATCCCTTATATTTTTAGCTAATATTTCCATTGCCATAATAAACAGGATAGGAGATTGTGGACACCCCTGCCTGGTACCTGCCTCAAGCTTTACCACATCTGTAACCTCCTCATTTACTCTAATCCTAGCACTCCCTTTTTGGTATAGTAGATCAATTACCCTTCTAAATCTATCCCCAAATCCATAATTTCTAACTATTTCCTTGATTGAAGACCATTGTAGTGAGTCAAATGCCTTAAAAATGTCTAATGATAATAAACCCACCTTTTCCTTCGTTTGATTAACATTATCAATTAGATCTAATACCCTTCTAGTCAAGTCAGCCATGTGCCTACCTTTTAAAAAACCAACTTGGTCAACATTTATATATTCCCCCATAAAACTGTTTAAACGATTAGCTTGCTGTGAAGATCTTGGCATCCTGATTTATAAGAGAAATTGGTCTGTATGATTCCACCTTTTCCAGATTCTTTCCAGGTTTTGGCAGCAGAACGATTATGGTATTATACCATGAAGTCGGGATTTGTCCTCCATCTAAAATATAATTATATAGCTTCACTAGCTTTGGAACCACAACATCTTTAAATTCTTTATAAAATTATGTCGATAATTCATCGTCTCCCGGGGCTTTCCCCATCTTCAACCCACTAATTACCTCCTTTACCTCTTTATCGGTAACTCTTTCCTCCATTTTTTCTCGATGTTCCTGTTTTATTCCATTCCCTAGCTGTCTCTCCAAAATCGTTTTGAGCCTCTCCACATCTACCTCCTTTTTTTGCATATAATGCTTGATAAAATTCCTTCACAATTTTACATTTATCCCTATTCTTGTTACACCTTAACCCTTGTTTATTAACCAACACCCCAATTTCTCTTTTTTTCCTTTTAGCCTTAGCTGCTCTTGCTAATAATCTTTCTATTACTAAATTCAAAATACTCTCTATTTAGATAAATCAAATCTCTTTTAACTTTATCAATATCCTTACCCATTAACTCTGCCTTAAAAGGTAAAGGTTTCCCTTGCTCGAAAGCCAGTCGTATCCGACTCTAGGGTGCAGTGCTCATCTCTGTTTCTAAGCCGAAGAGCCAGCGCTGTCTGCTTCTGCAGACGTTTCCGTGGTCATGTGGCAGGCATGACTAGACACCGGAGCACACGGAACGCTGTTACCTTCCCACCGAAGTGGTCCCTATTTATCTACTTGCAATTTCTTGCTTTCGAACTGCTAGGTTGGCAGGAGCTGGGATGAAGACGTCTTTGCAATTTAGCGAAAGTTTTTTTATCTTTACTTTTTGAATGGTCATCCTGTAACTGCTTTATTTCTTTTTCTTTTTCTATCTGGTCTACCTTATGTCTTTTATACTTAATACTCGCCAACTTTATACTTTCCCCTCTGAAAACCGACTTCATGGTATCCCAAACAATGTTAAAATTAACTTCATTATTGTCGTTCCACTGCCAACTTTCTTTCCACCTTTCCATGATTTGCTCTTTACATTTTTGGTCTTTAAATAGGTTAGGATCATACCTCCAACTTCTTCCTCTTCGAATATCTTTTTGTAATTTCAATTCCAAAAGTACTTTGGCATGATCTGATTCCTTAAAGATCCCAATTTCCATTCCCTCAATATTTTTAATCAGGTTTTCCGTAAGAAAGACGTAATCATCTGCAGTGGCTCAAGTCGCTAAGACGCTGACTGGGAAGCGGAAGGTCAGCAGTTTGATTCCCGAGTACTGCAGGACGGAAATGAGCTCCCGTCTTCATCCCAGCTCCTGCCAACCTAGCAGTTCGAAAGCAAGAAATTGCAAGTAGATAAATAGGGACCACTTCGGTGGGAAGGTAACAGCACTCCGTGCGCTCCGGTGTCTAGTCATGCCTGCCACATGACCACGGAAATGTCTGCAGAAGCAGACAGCGCTGGCTCTTCGGCTTAGAAACAGAGATGAGCACTGCACCCTAGAGTCGGATACGACTGGCTTTCGAGCAAGGGAAACCTTTACCTTTACTATTCTCAAGTAGGTCCCATGGACGTGTGAAAAAAAAGAATATGCCCTTTCCGAGCCCTTGATCTCTCTCCAAGAGTCCTTCAAACCCATCGCAACCATCCATTTATCTAAAACCTTCCCTTTCAAGCCAATTCCACATCTTGCTAAATTCGTACAGTCTAAATCTGACCTTATCAGGTTAAAATCTCCAGCCACAATAGTTTTTGCAACATTTTCTAGCTCCACTACTTTCCGAACTTTTTCTAAGAAATCCGCTTGATGATCATTTGGAGCATATATATTTACCAACATAATTTCCTCGTCTTCTATTTTTCCTCTTACAATCAAATATCTACCCTCTTGATCAGCAACACTTTTTGTAATCTCAAATCCTAATTTTTTAGAAATCATAATTGCCACTCCTCTCGCTTTTGAAGTTCCAAACGCCATCTCATAATGTTGAATCCATCCCAAAAAGAGTTTGTTCGTGTCTTTTGACTTCTGGTGCGTTTCCTGTAAGAACACTATATCGGGTCTATCTTTCTTCAACGCCAATTCCAACCTCCGCCTCTTAAGAACAGAACCTGTACCCTTCACATTCCAGGTTAATATTTTAATATTTCCCATAATCTATTTCCTTTCTAACTTCTAAACTCTCCATTGGGCGTGCCACCACCAACCCCTTCCCCCCAAAAAACACAATTCTACATAGAACACACACTATCACTCTCCCCACTTTCTTCAAAAAAAAAAAAGACGCCTTCGACAACCAAAGAGGGGAGAGGGGGGACATGCAAGATGTGCCTACCAACCAGTGCTACGCGCTACTCACCCTTCTATATTGCTTAAATGATTTGATTTTTATTGATCTATTTCTCATTGCTCCTTACTTGCCTCCTCCTCCACCATGATCAGCGACAGCTCCTCCTCTTCTTTTCCCTGCGGTGTTCCACCTGTGGCACCACCAGCCTCTGCCCTCTCATATTCCCTCCCTAAAGCGCCCGATTCCAACAATTCTTTCTTAAAATTTATCCACTCTTCTAAACCGGTTTTTACCAACTCCAACAAACTCAAATACTCCAATGGATCGGTCCCTTCATCAATTACTTGCATTCTTTTCTCATAAAAAAAGCGCAGTTGCTGTGGAAATCTCCAATTGTACCTTATGTTTTTACTCATCAACAATTTGGTTACAGGTCTCATCTTATATCTCCACGTTCTTTCTTTCAATGAGATATCATTGTATACTTCTACATCAGAACCATCAAATTTCAGGGCATCAGGTCCAGCTTGTTTCAAAAATGCCATTACTCTAAGCTTATCACCCCAATTTGCAAATTTTACCAAAACATTTCTTTGAACCACTTTCCCTCTTCTTGGGCCCACCCTGAATACACTTACAATATCTTCCTGTACAAATTCCTTTCCCATATTCAAACCATTTAACCACTGAACCACTCTTTCTCTTAGCTGGTCCGGTGTCCGTTCAAGCACCTGACGGATCACAATGTTCTGCTTTCTCATCATATCTTCCACAGCATCAATCCTTTTCTCGTGCTCTTCCAATTTCAGCTTATTCTCCCGCACCGCCTCCTGAGTCCCTTTTATTTCCTTTTTTATAACGTTTACCTAATTTTGAACCAATTTCACATTTCCCTCTATTTTTTGCAAACTTAAATCCACTTTTTTTTTTGAAAAATCTGCAACAGATGATACCACCTTATCTTGTTTTTTCATCATTTCAATCTTTCACCCTTGATTCCTCATTCTTCTCCAATTTCTGGAACAATTTACCAATTTCCACCATAATTTGAGTATGATCATAAGGTTCACGTGGCAGTGATGAAGACTGAGGGACCTCTTCCATTGGTGCTTTTTCTTTCCTCTTAGACTTCACTACTGGTTCTTCTCTTTTGCTTTCCCTCTTGTGCCTTTATCCATGGTGACACCCAATAAGAAAGTCCAGTGTTGCAGAACGTTGCAAAATCTTAGACAGTCCAGTAAAGCCTGTACCGCTGCAACCACTAGTGCCACCTATCCAAACAGGTCAGATGAAGCTTATAGGGAGGAAGAGATCCAGCAGAGAATTAGTTGCTGTAATCCACAAAAAAAAAACAGGAACCGGAATATGCTCCAAACAGAAAGAAAAAAAGGAATAATCCACATCCGACCCGTTTCCCCAAAGCAGGCAGTCCAAATATTCGCCTCCAAACCACAAAAGTAGAGGCTCCAAGGAAACGGTCACCAGATTTTTTCATTTGAGTCAAAGCCACCAGGAAGGGGGGTGAGAAGAGAAAAAAGCCCAAAATTCAAGCAAGGAGGGGAAAAAAACAGGAGGAGCAATATATCCAAAGGAAAATTTTTATTTATAATCCACACGGTGAAGGAATAAAAAGCAAATTAATCCTTCTCTTGAAGCGAACGAATCAAAGCGCCCTTTTCCAGCGGGTACATTAACTTCAGGGGGGAACCCCCCTTCTTCCTCTGTGAATCGGCAGACTTTCCCCACACTCTTTAGACTCGAAACACACTGAAACCTTCAAAAACTGGAGCCCAGACGAAAACTTCTTTAACCACTTTACTATCGCCAAAGCACGCCGCGGTTCTCCTGGGGCGCAAGGAAGCCATAGACCAAAACACAATCACTTTCGTTTTCCAGGACCGCCGCCATTAACGAGTCGACCGCCCGATTTTATCCACTTCCACACTCGCTTCCAAGTCCGGGCTCTTCTAAGCAAAATCCCCAGTTAGCTTTAACTTTTCCACATAGACTTTCGTGAACTTACATAAAGTTGTTTTCTTGCTGATTTTACTGCCGCCTCAGATCTCCGCCGTCTCACTGGTCCCGTTCTCGGCTCCTCGGCAGGGAAAGCCGCGGCTTCCGTCACGAGCCTCCCTACCCAGGAAACCTCCCAAACTTCGACCGCCCGACTTCAAAACTTTCCAAATAGGCAAGCAGGAGTCTTATCGACAAAAAATACCACTTCAAAATTTCCCCATTTTACTCGTTCACATTAATTACCACTTTGATAAGTGCGAGTGTCCAAATCGAGATGTTACTAGTCGGCCATCTTAGCCACGCTCCCCTACTATATTCTTAAAAATGAACTTATTATCAGTTCGAATTGGCCAAGACTAATTAACTACATCCTGTCAATCCTGACCTATGGTGATCCTTTTCAGGGTTTTCTAGGTAGAGAGTACTCAGAAGTGGTTTCATCATTCCTTTCTTCTATGGGTGCTCTGAGATGGTGCAGCTTGCCTACACAAGCTAACTTTTCTCCCAGGATGCACAGTGGAGAACTGAATTCCTGACCCCTGGCTGCAGTCAGATTCTTCATCTCAAAGAGGTACCCAGCCAAACGACGAATGTAAAACCTCCCTCAGCCTCTATTTTGTTCCATTTCTTTGAATTCCATATCTGTATTTTTGCTTTGCCTACTTTTGTATTAGTTTTTCATGTTGTTTTTGGTATATGAAAATATGTCTGCATTTTATTTACATATGTCTCTCCCACCCAATGTACCCATTTTATTGTTGGCTGGATGGCTCAGTGAGTTAGGCATCTGTTTGTGGAGTAGAATTTGGGAGTTCAGATCACCACTGTGCAGACTGCACAGATACCTCAGGCAAACTACAAAATCCAAGGGCACTTCTAGAAGAAAGGAATGGTAAGCAACTTCTTAAGACTCCCTACCAAGAAAACCCTGAAAAGGGTCACCATAAGTCAGGATTGACTTGACAGTACACAAGACAGTCAGACACACACATTTATGCCTGCAGACTTCCTAATGTGCTCATTTATTTGCCTATTTTGCTTAATGTTGACTAAAGCATAGTTGTATCTGATTTTTAAAGACGGGACATGTTCCTATCCATTCAATTGTTAAAACATACAGATTGTTCTGTGTGTAATTTGCTTCTTGGAAGGGCCCTGGCAAACTTGCAAAGGTCAAAATTCTCAAGGCTTTAAAATTTAACACACACACCCCATCCAAAACTGGTATAATTAAAACACCAAGCCCCAGAAAATGATGCAGAGAAGAAGCTGAAGCTTCTGAACACTTCTCAGAGGCAACCCTACAGAGAGTGTCCTCATAATCTAATCTAGATATGAGCAGGGTTGATGTGACAGTTGCCAAACTTGCTGAAATTCAGTTGACACATTTTGATTGGCATGGTTTTTACCAGAGTTGCCAAGTGAGAATCCTGGGATAACGTAAACTATCAACTTGAGAGCACAACCCAGAATAGCAATTACAGGTTTCTTCTAAAATTAAAACAAAAACCGTGTCCATTTTTGCAGTTGTTTGTTTCAATCATCATTGCCTATTACTAGGCTGCTCATGCTTCACTACAAAGACTAGTATTAATATTAACTATGTAGTGCCACATGACATCCGTTTGCATCATTTCTTGCATCATGACTGGTTTATGACCCAGCTAAAAACTATAAAGCTCCCCTATTGCAAGGATCTTTCTGATTGTGTGAAAAGTTTCCATGCTAATTCCTGCTGCTGTTCCAACAGAACTTTTAACTAAGCACAATAATTGTGCCTAGAATTTGTGGATTGCAGTCCCCAAGTGACTTGTTGGGGAAATGTCTGTATATACTCGAGTTTAAGCCTACCCTAATTTTGACCGAAAACCCAGGAAAATAAATTGACCCGAGTATAAGCCGAGATTGGGAAATGCAGCAGCTGCAGTGAGTTTCAATCATCAAAATACATGAAAATATGATAAAATTAATTAAATTGTTGGTGCATCTCAATCAAGCGTGGTGGTGGGACCCTCATGATCATTGACCCGAGTATAAGCCATGTCCCATTTTGAGGGCTCATTTTTGGGGTTAAAAAACTCATCTTATACTCGAGTATATACGGTACTTATAGGGGCTCTATTTCATGAATTCAGAAAATCCCATTCCTATTCATCACCTTTTGGGGAGAACTCCTGTAGAAAGCTGTTCTAGATACAAATCAATTAATCAAAAAACTTCTGGTTTATGAATGTGGAACATTGTGCTTGTGTATTCACAATTAAAAACATCAGGAAATGGCCTGATATTGGTGCACAATATTGTGCCCATGATGCCAGCAGAAAAAGGATGCAATACTTTACATAGCAAAAGGCAGCCTGAATGCTGACAACATTAATAGCAGTAGTCAAGATAATCTACAAGATACTCTTTTGTGCTCACTACCATTCACGCTTGTCAAAAAACAACAACAGCCATGATAATTGTGTTGTGTTTGGGTGAGGAGTGGTTAATTGATTAAAAAAGGAGTCAGCTTCTGGGATTTTTTCTTGCTTGCTGTCTCTGTGTCAGTGATGGTGAACCTTTTAGTGACCAAGTGCCCAAACAGAGGGGTGGGGTGAACTCTGTGCTGGGGGGAGGGAGGAAGTGCTCCCATTGGGCTACTGGGCAGAGGGGCGGGGCAAACTCTGTGATGAGGAGCGAGGAAGTGCTCCCATTGGGCTTCTGGGCAGAGGGGCAGGGTGAACTCTGTGCTGGAGTGAAGGAGGAAGCGTTCCCATTGGGCTGCTGGGCAGAGTGGTGGGCTGAACTATGTGCTGTTGCAATTCCCTCAGAGAGGGGTCTACGTGCCCCTTCTGGCACGTATGCCATAGGTTCACCACCACTGCTCTATATGAATATAGTCCATCTTGACTGCTGCCATCTTGACTGTATTGGCAATGTTCAGGCTGGAAAGCTTGGCATCCTTTTCTCCACTAGCAACTAATGTCCCATTTATTAAATAATCTTTGCAGGCTATTTAAAAGACCCCAGCACTTGACAGCCTGTGCTTGTAATATGAAAGAACATATAAGCAGGCTACCCATGTCACCATGCAGATAAAAAACTCTGACCCTTTAACACACAGGTCTGGCCTTTGGAGCTGGGATGAAGCCCGAATTTCCTACCCTAGCAGATAAACCCTCAAATGTTCTTATTCATTATTCCTATTACAACATGATAGGTAACAGGTATCTAGCTCTGACGTTTGGAAAGGTAATTCACTAGCTGTACTCAACTGCTATTTTCCACCTCTGCTCTGGCAGCTTCTTGAACCTCCTAAGGCACAAGAAATCTAGAACTGCTGAGACTTCTCTGGTGAATATCTTCTTTTGACCTTCATCCCTCTGTATTGCCTACATTCCTATACTGATGTGTTGCTAAAGGAATTTGAATTCCCTACAAGGGACAATGACACCTGAAGGTTGTTACCTTTTGAATTTCCTCTCGAGGTTTAAAACTTTCTTCTGCTCTGCCTCATGAGGCAAGACTGAGCCCAGCAAGCTAAGAAACACTATTTTCTGCTGTTTTCAGTGCATGTTGGTGTGGTGCAACTGGCACTATGTCAGGGTGCCTACGCAATGTGTGTGGGTGAGACAAAGAAGAATGCTGACTTCTGTCTCCATTCCTACAGCTAGTTTCTTCCTTTGGCAAAAGCCACTCTCTTTGTAAGTCTCATGCAATACAACTGGCAGGCTTGCTACGCTTTGCTTTGCAAAATACATAAAATTTCAGTTCAAAATATGCTTGACCGTACAAATTATCAATAACATCTTGTAATGGGCATTAGGATTATGGGTCATGTGTGTTTACAATTTGGCAAAAATGTTTGCTTCACTGGCTTTATTATGTCTGTAATGATGCCCGTTTAACATCCACTCTTACTGTTCTTATTCAATTATATTTATGACTAATTTTAGAATGGAGAATAAGGAACCGTTTTACAAAACCTCTTGAGACTAAACAGAAGCACCCACCATCCCAACTATTTCTATTTTGCTGCTAATAAGCACTATTGTCCCACTATTTTTCATGGAACAGAATTGCAATTTGCAAAATACAACCATGTTAACAAAGGACAGCAGACTTACAAAAGATGAGGACAATGTGTCATAATGAGGTCTTGTGGGAAACTAGCTGTTCATTTACAGGTGAAACTCGGAAAATTAGAATATTGTGCAAGTGTTCATTCATTTCACTTAAAAGGTGAAACAAATATATGAGATAGACTCACTATGTGCAAAGCGAGATATGTCATGCCTTAATTCGTTATAATTGGGATGATCATGGTATACAGCGTACATGAGATTATGTGATGATTATGGGGTACATGGGATTGGGGGGTTGGGTTTTTCATAAACTGTAAACCATAAACATCAATTTTATAACAAAGTAAGGCTTGAACTATCTCACTTTGCATTAGTGAGTCTTTCATATATTTGTTTATATTTGTATTCCTGCAGGATTTCAGATTTTAAAATCACTAACCCCACCCCCACCCCCACAATTCACTCATTATTATCCACTTCCATTGCGAAACTTTTCTTTCTTAAGACAAATTGTTGCCAATGAACATTTCTCCATCTCAATCCTCATTTTATATATCTGTGTTATGTAGGGTGTACAATCAACAATTAATTAATTAATTACACTTATATCCCACCCATCTGGGATATTTTCCCACTCTGGGCAGCTTACAAGATATTTAAAAACTCTTTACAATAGAAAATTAGACATAAATAATAAACACATTAAATAAATTATAAATAGCAACAAAAACAGTGTTATCATGTTTTGATAATACTATTGCTTCTTCTCAATCCTTCAGAAACAGGCGGTGGAAGTAAGCTTGTGAGTTTACAGACACAACAGTATATTTCCATTGGCAGGGGAAAGTTCTTTCACTGAAGCACCACAAAAGAGTAGGCAACCATCAGGACTACTGAAATATTGGGAGGGGTATGGAAACTATGGAATAATAGATCATGGCAGACAAAGGATTTGCTAAGGATTTTTTGTTTATTATTTATATTTATGTTTTACATTTATTGTACATCTTGCTCTTTGTGAATTCAGCTGATGATAATGTTTGCGGTTTCTCTCTTCCTAATTTTATCCACAAAACAACCTTGTGAAACTGATAAGCAAAAGGAACTACTGTACCTCAAGATCACTGAATCAGTTTTGTGGCTTCACTGACCAAACCCTGAGAGTTGAAAAGGGAAATAAGATGGGGGAAAGGGGTATTCTTTCCCTATTGAGGACCTTTCCTCAGGACATTACAAAACAATGCCCTCAAGAGTTTATCCCCATGCTGTATTTTGAGAATACAAATGTAATAATTTCATATATTCTATACATGTTTACTATGAGAATGACCACACTACATGTGATATAGTGCTAAATACAGGAGAATATAAATGGATGGCTAAAATCTCCCAGGGTCCTGATTTACACAGAGAGTCACTACAGAATAGAGGTGACTTTCTTCATACTCATCACTCTCCATGTACAGTACAGTAGTGACAAAATTGGATGTAGAAGTGCCGTGCCAGAATACCCCATGAAGTATAAACAATTTGTTAATAGAGCAAAACATTCTGGAAATTTTACTGAAGGCTAGGTTCAGAAAATAGAATGAAAACCAAGACGGCTTTGATGGAGAATTGAGATGTACAAAAGTAGATGCAGTTCATTGTATCACTCTTAGGCTGAGGAACTAAAACATCAGCATTAAAACAGGAAAGTATTTTATTATACAGCGAAGCATGTACAGAATAACCGTCTTGATCACCCATCTGTGCAGAACTGTGCATTCTTTCATCAATAGTAAATCTGTGCAACTTTTATTTAGCATAATTCCAAGGGTTGAAAGGAAGGCCAGGAAGCCTATAAACCAGCCATCTATGCATTTAGACTAACTTATAAGCCATCCATCTATATAACAACAGGCTGCGACTGAAAGCACAGCACTCTGCCTCTCCTCACGCTTCACCAGCTTGTGTTCAATACTAGATTTAGGTCAAGGTCCAGATCTTGACCTTTTTTGCCCCTGGTAAGCTGCACCTCTGATGGCCTCTTGATATGACCTATATGACAGCTGCATTCATTAGGGATGCTGCAGTTATAGGGCCAAGGGTGAAATGGGTAGGAGCAGAGGGGCAGGCTTGCCTGGCAGATGGCCCACAGCTGTGCCCTTAAACAGCAGAAGCTTCAGTGATGATGAAGCTGATCTTCCTAACCTTGTGAGTGTGAATGGCCCTGCAAAAGCTTTGTTATAGCAGTCATCCTGCCTAAGGCCTGAGTACTGTTTACCTGAAAGAATACATTTCTGGAGAGAGAGAGAGAGAGTGTGTGTGTCCATTCCAGATCTGAATTTATAAATTTTTATTTCCAGTCGGGGGATTCTGTACGTTGCTTTCTTTTGAAAAGCTAAACCGACAGGCACTTTTAAAAACCAATCTATAAATGGAAGTACAGTATAGCCATTTACATGTTGCATCTTATAAACTCTTACTTTTCCACATAAGTTGTAAGCAAGAAATCTTTAAGAAATGCTTCTTGAAAGCACACTTCTACAGAAAGATTAAGGACAGTATGACAGGCTTAAGAAAGTCATTATTTAATTATATGGGCAGATTCTAAAAACCTCATTTACTAAATTCATGGGGTCAAAAGGACAATTCAGCAGTGAGATTTAAAATTGTTATCAAAACCACACCAACAGAGTCAATGAATGTTTCAATCTGACATGGTGCATATTAGTAAAAATTAAAAAAAATAGTAATATCTGGTAAACTGCTTTGGGAACCTAAATGAGCTACTTAGGTTAGCTGAAAATTTTGAAATAATACATTTTAATATATATTTTTAAAGTTGGGTGATTCTAATTCTCCTTCCATAAATATACTAGACCCACCCCTCTCCTCCTCCAAATGTAATATCATACTGTTGTAACGTGCAGTGCCAAATGTACACTCTTTGTATTTATCCAAGCCGAATAGTAACCCGTGATGGTGAACCTTGACACTCCAGGTGTTCTTGGACTTCAATTACTAGAAGCCCAAATCAGCATTCCTGCTGATCAGGGCTTCTGGGAATTGAAGTTTAAGAACACCTGGAGTGCCAAGGTTCGCCATCACTGTTCTATTCAAACTCATGCCAGAAACAGATGTTAACAATAGCTTGGAATTCGAGCTGAAAATACATTAATATTGCAATGAGGTGACTGAGGCAGACTTTCTGGATTTTTGAAATTGGTTCAAAGAAACCTCATTCATAAGTCCTGAAGAATAATGATCAAGCAAATTAAGTCAATTTGCTTACTTCCAGAAAAGAGAGCAAAGCCTCCTGCGAGCCTAAGATGCACTCACTAGTTAAGGATTTTCCTATTCTAGTCATAGGATATTTCTAATGTTGTATTTCTAGCCTCAGAAGGGGGCGGGAAGTCTCATAATGTTGTAAGGGTCCACTGCACCCATTTTTAACAAGTCACTGGATCCATGACAAGCCTCGGATCCAAATAATATGCATGTTAAACTTGCAGCTTCCATCTTTAAAAATCACACAAAGGCAGAAGGATAGGTGGCAATCTGGACTGAAATGGAGCAGTATGTTTGGATGGCTGGGATAAATGCTTGTCCTCTATATCCTGTCTGAATGAATTTTCCACCTCCCAAGATGATATTTAACCTGGGAGGAAATTACCATTGGAACCAACAACTCAATTGCTTTATTGTCTTTACTTTTTTGCTCAAGAGGTAGGCAGCTTACAGCGCTATTTGTATCGCTTGGGCAAACAGCTCTGTTTCACTTATGTGCAGAAAGGAATTTGTGTAAATTGCTAGAAACGGGAAAACCTGTCAGAAAGAGGACCTGCTGTATGAGATCAGTTGCATGGACTAATCCCTTCTCTTGTTCAGCTTTATATGGACACTAGCATATTTACCCGGGCTTCACCCTGGGGTTGTTTTTCCCTGTGGGAGGGAAGGGCGGTTTGGTCGGCGCCCGGGGAGGACGCAGGGCCAAAGGACCCAGCCACTGACTCCTTCCCGGGTAAACGGGGAGTGCACAGTGGGTGTCTTCGGCGCCCTTGCGTTCCCCGCTGCCCGGGGAGACGCAGTGGCTGGCTCCTTCAGCCCTGTGTTCCCGGGCGAACAGGGAGTGTGCTCTGGGTGCAGCGCAGTGGCCTCTTGGGCCGGAGGGGGGAATGCTTGGGCTGGGGGCAGGGGAAGTGGTTGGATGGGTTGGGGGGAGTTGGGTTGGGGTCCTACCTCGGGGTTTGGCGGGTGTGCGGTCAGCATTTTGACAGGCACGTCAGCTGCCTCTGGAGCCTTGTGTTCCCGTCAATTTCTGGAGCATTGTCTGCCATCGTGCTACCGCCATTCTTTGATGACATCAGCGTGATGGCAGGGAATGCTGGGGTTTGTATTTTTTATTTTTTGATGGTTTTGGTGGGGCTCAGGGGGGAGGGTGGCGGGGTGTGGCCAGTAACTCAGGACCCACAAACGTACGTTTTTCCTTTATAGGTATACTAGCAGATTTTGCCCGGTGGTGCCGGGCTGTTTTAAATTGTGTTGGAAGGTTTTTGTTTTATGTTTATGCAAATGAGGTTAGTTTTTAATTGTGATTTTAAAAATTTTTATTTTTACGCATGGGCTGTTATAAACTGTGATTTTTTATTTTTTGTTTTTTTGTTTTTAAAAAGAGGAAAGGATGATATAAATTTTTTAATAATTATTGTATTTTACCAAATAATGTGTTACTATGTGAATTTTTTTAAATAGTTGTACCTTGGATAATAATTTTTAGAATGTGTAAGAATGTTTTTTTAAATCAATGTTTCTATACTGTGTTTAGATTTTTTTGAGTGAAAACTTATTTTTTTGAATTATTTGTGATTTTTGTGAATATTTTTGAATGTTCTGATAACTTATTCCATTAATTTGGGAATTATTTTTATTGTTTTGAATATTTTTGAATGTTTTTTCTCTTGTGGCCTCTGGGTGGGGCTGGTGAGCTTTTCTTGTATTTTACTATTTTTCTCTACTATCCTCTAGGTGTCGCTTCTTCTTCCGGTAAGTTGTCTCTTTCTTTCCTCAGTTTAGTTCCGGTTGTCATGGAGTGAAGACATCTCCTGGTAAGCTCCTTGGTTTAAATTTTTTTTGGGGGGGGGCGTTCTGTGTGTTTTGTCTTCTTTGTTTTTGGATGTTTTTGGGTTTCCTTTTTCTGTTTTTTATTTTTGGTTTTGAATATTTTTTACTCTTTTTGGATTGTGTTTTGGATGTTTTTGTGTTCACTTTTTGTGTTTTTATTTTGGTTTTGATTATTTTTGACTGTTTTTTGGATGGTGTTGTTTTGTGTTGGGGGTGGGGGTATTTCTGTGGGCCGGTCTCGGGGGCTGGACCACGAAAATACCATCACCGCTTGATGCGGAGTGGGGGGGGAGCTATTTTCGTGGGCCGGTCTGGGTGGCCGGACCATGGAAATTGTATCGCCGCTTACATGCGGCGTTGGTGTGAGGGGTATTTCTGTGGGCCAACCTGGGTGGCTGGACCATGGGAATTCCCATCGCCGCTTGATGTGGCATTGGGGTGGGGGGGGGGGTATTTCCGTGGGCCGGCCTAGGTGGCCGGACCACGGGAATCCCATTACTGCTGTATGCGGCAGTGGGGGTGTGTGGGTTTCGCGGCCTGCCTTTTTTATTTTCCGCGCGCCGGCTGCCTCAGCGTTCTGTACGCTCATGGTGCGCAGGACACTGGGGCTTGTAGTTTGGTGTGCACGATTTTAGTTAGTGCAGCGGGTTTTTCCTGCGGCTTATTTTTGATTGGCCGTGGCGCGTTTCCGAACGTTCCTTTTGCTCGCGCCGCTCAGCCTGATTGGCTCTGGTGTGGCACGGCGCAAGGAACGTTGGGAATTGAAGTTCCCTTTTTTGTTTGCGTCCGGGGGGCTCCTGCCCCACTGGCACAAATTTCAACCCAACAGTTACCTGTGAACCGGGTTCAGGCGAGTGAATGGAGGCCTATTACGGGCTAGTAGGGCCTGACTAAACATCCTTTGTCACATTCCAACGGTTAACGCACCATTTTATAGGTATAGATATAGAAAATACATGAAACCTGTCCGAAAAAATCTGTGTGGGTACTGGCAAAACCTTCACCTACCAGTGTATTGGAGAAGGTATCTCTCTGTATCCAAAGGAACATACCTAGCTGTCTAAGTAAAATTGCCTGTTTTGCTGCTTCTGTAAAAGAAACAGGCTGCAACATCTCTTGAGCCATCCTTGAAAACTAGGAGCATAAGTATCTAGCTGCATGGCATACACAGATGAATACAGATTCTAGCTGAAAGGGGCTGAAAATATGTTGGAATATAATGTGGCTGGCTTTCAAATTACATAAATGTGGTTACTGTTTTTGTAATACATGCAATAGTATGTATAACATAGAAAGCATGGTAACATAGAAAGAAGTCCTAAAATAATGCTGAGCATTTCCTACCTACAGTCTTTGGCCAAGACACATATTTAGCAAAGCAGCACAAAAAGTCTTCTTTATACACATTTTCAGTGGCATGTTCCCCAAACACCAAGAAAAGCATCACTTTGCCAAAGGGATCTTGCATGGCATATTGGCTGAAATTCTGGCAGTTTAACTACTGTACAGAAGGTTGATGACCTCACCAGTATAGATGTTTGATAACTAAATACTTCTTCTTCCACTCCTGTGGCTTGTCCAACTTGGACATTACTAATTTCATTGCGTGAAAGGCATGGGACAGAAGGAATTTTTTTTGTACTACTGATAGTCTCCCCCCTGTTGGTAATATCACCTGGAAGCAGTGATTTTTATCAATGAAATATTTCCTCCACCACTCCACTATGAGATGAGATGCACGTTGCACAAGTGACAAGTTGCACAAGAGATAAGGGATAAGTCTTTAATTACTGAAAGTAATGTGTGTTTTCGTAAAATGCTGTGAGACAAACCATGTACTGGCCAAAGTGTTTTCTCTCCTGAAAACCCTTCCTTGTTTCATGTGCATTTTCTTACAGGTCAAATGTGACATTACATTTTAAAAAAAAATCCCCTATGGCATGGAGCTAACTGGCTCTGTTCGGAATGGCAACACTCAATTAAGTAGAATTTTCCCCATGATCTACACCCTTCATTGTTACTGTATTTAAAGGGAATAATGGGAGCACTGACCTATATTGCGCTTCTTATTATCGATGGAGATGAAGCGTATGCAGGGATTATTGGAGATGTACTGTGCTGCCCAAGGGACATCAATCTGTGTGCCAGCTTCATAGAAAAGGCCCAGAGCATAGCGAGAGGAGTAGCTCACGGATTCCAGTTGTTGCCTTTGACTTTTGTTAATTACTGTAGAGGAAAAAAAAAGGAATTATACAATTACTTTTCTCCCAGAGCATTAAACCTGCAAACAATACTATAGTTAAGCTGCTTAAACTCCCCCAAACCAACATTTGTATGTGCCTGGGGAAAAAAAACCATGTACTATTTTATAGCTTTAAATAAATTTTAAAAAGAGAATGTGAACCTAACTCTGGGTCTTTATTACTGTCATACAGATATTTGTCACATACGTTTGGGAAATGTTAGAACCTGTAAACTTGACAGTGAACTTGTCATCCTATTTATACAGATTTTTTAAAGGAAAAAACAGGTTGAGAGAAAAATTCTGGTGCAGTTCAGGGTTTCAGCTGCTGTTTATGTAAGTGCTCTGAAGCTCTTTATCAAACAAGGCTACGTAGCATACCAAGCTACAAATTTCAGGATTCTACAATATGTAGTCAGGGCAGTTAAATGGGATTAAAGTACCCTCACAATATCACACAGAAACATCCTACGTAAACACAGGAGTGATTGTCGAATGAAGTTATGAGCAGGTCACATGCAACTCTAAGGCTGTTTTTGTGGCTTCTGACATTTCTTGCTGTGTTAATTTCTCTCTCCTCCTAAAACACACACACACACACACACACACACACACACACACAAATGGAGTGGTGGTGTTCATAGGCTCTTGAGCTTTTACACTCCTTAAAATAAGCCCTCCAAACAAACCAGAAAGGAAAAACATGAAAATATATTATGACCGAAGAGAAAGAGTTGCCGTACAAAATTATGTCACATACAAAATAAATGAGATTGGATTACCAGTTAATGGCTACATTATGAAACAGAATTGCATCTCGCAATGGGTATCATATCACAATTTAATACACTAAATTTAGAACACTTCAAAATGGCTTCAGTGAATCCCAAAAGCACTCGGATTTTAAATTTCATCAAAATCATCCCAAAAATGTTATCAGGTAAACATAAACCAAATGTTTCACACATAAAAACCATAAAACTCTATAAGATCAAAAGGTCTTGGCTCCGCAGCATATGTCCAGAGGTAAAAATAATAATTTTGACATGGCTTAGATTTTTCTTCATAAGACAATAATGCTGAAAAAAGTTGAAGGCAGCGGGAAAAAAGGAAGACAAAATGTGAGATAGGTAGACTCCCTAAAGGAA
Organism: Bradypodion pumilum; assembly: GCA_035047305.1. Classification (NCBI taxonomy): domain Eukaryota; kingdom Metazoa; phylum Chordata; class Lepidosauria; order Squamata; family Chamaeleonidae; genus Bradypodion; species Bradypodion pumilum. Next base: position 263,940,926 of record JAWDJD010000003.1, read on the forward strand.
GCTATAAGCTTGACTTTGCAAGAGCTGAGCAAGGCTCTTGAGGACAGGACATTCTGGAGATCTCTCATTCATAGAGTCACTATAAGTAGGGGACAACATGATGGCATATAACCGTGATGGCGAACCTTGTCACTCCAGGTGTTCTTGGACTTCAATTCCAGGAAGCCCAAGCCCCTGTGAATCCACATGAATGGCTTTACTGTGCAATACGCACAGTAAACCCATTCATGTGGATTCACAGAGACTTGGGCTTCTGGGAATTGGAGTCCAGGAACACCTGGAGTGCCAAGGTTCACCATCACTGGCATATAACAACAGCAGCAACATCAACATCATGTCTTTATTCAGCATCAAGAAATGACACAAAAATGGTTAATGACATTTCATTCTGACATGTCCTGATTTGTGCTTCAAAATTCTTCTGATTTGGTATCAGTGGTGGCTTTGAATACTCAGAAACCTCAGGCATATTGGGCAGGCCAGGAGCAACTCACCTTGCATTGAAAATGCATGTGTCTGCTTGGGTGAAACTAGTTAGCTATATCTATCTAACTAGTTAGGGTCTCTGACCTCAATTCCAACTTCTCTTTCAGAGAGAGGATCTGCTTAATCCTCTCTCTAGGAAAGAAGACATCTTGGCTTTGTTTGGCGAATCTGTGGCCAAAGCATGGCTCTTAGCATCTTAACCTTATTTTACTAGAACTTTTGTTGTTCTTACATAAGAACATACGAATAGCCTTGCTGGAGCAGGCCACAGCCCATCCAGTCCAGCATTCTGTCTCACACAGTGGCTCACCATTTGCTTCAGGGTATTCCCAAGCAGATGCCTTCACCTGCTTAGGATTCCCTGGAAATGGCATTGAGAGATATCCTGCCTATCTCTCCAACCCGGACGTTGTCCTTAGGTATCCATAATTATAGCCATTGATACCCTTGTCCTCTATGAACTTGTCTAATCCTTTCTTAAAGCTGTCAAGACTGACAGCTGTCACCACTTCTTCTGGCAGGGAGTTCCATAGACCAGTGATCCTCTGGGTGAAAAAGTAATTTCTCTTATTTGTTTGAGAACTAGTACCCAAAGGTTTCATGGAGTTCCCCCTAGTTCTAGTGTTTTGCAATAGGGAAAACAGTTTTTCCTTATCTACTTTGTCCACACCATGCATGATTTTATAAACTTCAGTCAGGTCACCTCTTAGACGCCGTCGTTCAAGAGTGAAAAGGCCCAACCGTTGCAGCCTCAGATGGTAAGGAAGGTGTTCCAGGCCCCTAATCATTCTGGTTGCACTCCTCTGTACTTTTTCCAGCTCCATAATATCCTTCTGGAGGTATGGCGACCAGAACTGTACACAGTATTCCAGATGGTGCCTCACCATAGATTTATAAAGAGGCAAAATGACACTTGCTGACTTATTTTCTATACCCTTCCTAATGACCCCTAGCATTGAGTTTGCTTTTTTCACTGCTGAGGCACACTGGGTTGACACCTTCATTGAGCTGTCCATTAGGACACCAAGGTCCCTTTCCTGGATTGTCGCAGAGAGTTCAGACCCCATCAGTTTATAAATGTAATTGGGGTTCTTCTTTGCCCCAACGTGCATCACTCTGCACTTACTAGTGTTGAAGCTCATTTGCCACTGTTTTGCCCACTCCCCCAGTGTCAAGAGATGCTAGTTCAGAAGGGGTAGTGCACTAAGGCTGCTCTTAAGTTCACAAGGCTGTTGTTTAGAATGCCAAATCGATATCTTGCTCTCAAGAATACTAATACAACTGTTCATCAGCTTGACCAATGGGCCATATAAACTTGAGAGGGCCTTCCAATTCATCTTAGTAATGAAAAAGGTTTTGTGTGCAAGTGTATAGCCAATACATACATGGAATTCCTGATACACAAGAAGTTCTATATACAGTATGTACCAGAGCACCTGTGGTGTAGGGACAAGAACCTTGCCTTGACTGTTATAACACAGATATTAAAATGTCAAGGCTGCACAATATCTTTCTCTATCAAATTATCCTGATTTTTAAACCTATGCAATAAAAATAACAACCCACATGGGACCAGAAATCATACTATCCTCAGCAGTGCTGCTTTCATAAATAGATTCCTCTGCAAACATTTTGGAACTTGGATAAAACAAGCAGACATGAATTTAGAACATACACCTAGAGTAGGCATAAAACAGCTATCGTAAGTAATGATTTTGTCTTTTCATTGCAGATGAACAACATTCTTAGAATGGGCTCTGCTTTCAATAACTTTAAGATATGGGGCATTCATCAGTGCTGTTATACAGCTATACGTATAAGATTGTAAGTAATGGATAAGAAAGCTTATACCCATTAGTCAAGGTTAAATGATTCTTATCTACATTACACTGGTGTAAATATCCTGTCTGAATGAACATGCTTGTATTTCATTTTTCTCCTGGCTTGAGTCCTTCAAAATGGCTTGTATCATAAACACAAAAACATATGTACACTGTCTTTCTAATTGTGTTTCTCTTGATGAATAACTAAGAACAAAGATGAAACTGGCCAATAGCATGCTAAGATACCTTGGAAAAACCTTTAACAATTTCCTGTTTTTTAAAAAAAATATTAAATTTTTCAAACACAAAAGAAAACAAATAAACATTTATAACATTACATTACACTACAATATAATAAAAAAGCAAATAAACAAATATACATTGAATACATTCACCCTCACCCAACCCTTCACCTCCCACGACCCACAATAAAATATAACATATGAAAACATACACAGATTTAAACATTTATAACATTGCATTACAATACAATGAAATAATAAAACAAATAAACAAATATACATGGAATACACTCACCCTCACCCTTCCCTTCAACTCCCATGACCCACAATAACATATGACATATGGAAACATATACAGACTTCTCCAATCACCCTCACCCAACCTTTCTCCTTCTTCTATCATCTTTACTCCCCTTATCCTTCCGTTGAAGGACAACCTCCATGTGCCGAAGAAGGAGAAGGAGACCGGGACTAGAGCGGGTTCTTGCTGATATTTAAGACATTAAATAAATTTTATTATTCATAACGATGTATCTCTTTCTCTTTCTCCCTTCCTCCTGCTAGTGGTTGTCATACCATTGCTCATTTCATTACCTTACCCTCAAATCATTTCTATTCAAATTTTTGATCCTAGAATTATCCTCCCCCCTTTTTTTCCTTTAACAATTTCCTAGCTCTCAAAAACCTGGAGGAAAAGAAACTCTTGCTACAGTGTAAGTTTGCTTATGTTACTTCCTCAACAAAAAACGCTGAACAAATGCTATTGTTTCTACTGGTAGCGGGCACCCCAAGCTATATAAATACAAGTAAATTACTTGCTCATGAACCTTGAAACCAAAGATGGGCTCCTAAAGGGAATGCTGAACATGGGGTGTCTGTGCGATGGAAGAGCCTTTCAATTCACTACCTTTTCACATGTATTCTGTAAAAAAGAAAATACAAGACTTGGGCCTGAAAATCAGGTGGTGAGAATATGCTAATTTTTGAAGCAAGTTATTGAGAATGAAGGGCTAGAAGGAAAGGATGGGCTAGAACACCGTAAAGCAACAAAGAGGCCATTCTTTTCCTGTTTCCTTAAAACTATAAGAATTGCTAGCATCATCAAAATGTAGTCATGGGTGTCACTGCTTTAAATCACCCAGCTGCAGTTCTAAAGTAAACCTCAGAGTCTTGCAGGGCAACAGGAAGGGTTGCTAATGCAGAAGGGTTATATACACTCCAACTGCAATTAAAAGCCTCCACCCTCACTGCTTGGCTTATCTATCCATTGCTTCCTCATTCACCCAGGGGCATGGAGGCTGAAGTGTTACTTTTTAAAAACAAGACATATTAGTTTACAAGTGGGCATTTCTTACTTCCTAGCCTGCCTCCATACAGAGAACCTCCATACAGTCAGCAAAAACAAGACCTGGAGCGGACTGTGGCTCAGATCACAACCTATTGATTGTAAAATTCAGGCTCAGACTGAACAAAATAGGGAAAACTAATAGGCCGGATAGATATGATCTAGACAACATACCCAAGGAATACACGGTGGAGGTGAGGAACAGATTCAATGGTCTGGACCAGATAGACAGAGTACCAGAAGAATTATGGACAGAGATGAGAGACATTATGCAGGTGGCAGCAAGGAAAACTATACCAAAAGAAAAGAAGCGCAAGAAAGCAAAGTGGTTGTTGGATGAGGCTCTTAAAATAGCAGAGGAAAGAAGGAACGCAAAAGGCAAAGGAGAAAGGAAAAAATACAATCACTTAAATAAAGAATTTCAAAGAAAAGCAAGGAGAGATAAGAAAAGCTACCTAAATGAACAGTGCAAAGAAATAGAGGAAAACAACACAAGAGGCAGGACTAGAGATCTCTTTAAAAAAATTGGGGAAGTCAAGGGAACGTTCAAAGCAGAAATGACCACGATAAAAGACAAAGATGGCAAAGAGTTAGCGGATGCAGAAGAGATAAAGAAAAGATGGAAAGAGTACACAGAGGAACTTTACAAAAAAGACCTAAACACCCCGGATAATAACAATGAGGGGAAAATTGAACTTGAACCAGACATCCTAGAGAGTGAAGTCAGAAAGGCCCTAAAAAGCACGGCAAATAACAAAGCCAGTGGAGATGATGGTATCCCAGTTGAATTCTTCAAAGCCCTAAAAGATGATGGAATCAAGCTACTACATGCTATATGCCAGCAGATTTGGAAAATGAAACAGTGGCCACAGGATTGGAAAAAATCAGTATACGTCCCAATCCCAAAAAAAGGGCAATGCTAAAGAATGTTCAAATCATCGAGCAATTGTGCTCTTCCCATAAGCTAGCAAAGTGATGCTCAAGATAATACAGGATAGACTGCAGCAGCATGTAGAAAGAGAACTACCAGAGGTGCAGGCTGGGTTCAGAAGAGGCAGGGGGACCAGAGACCACATTGCCAACATATGTTGGATCATGGAGAAAACAAAGGAATACCAGAAACAAGCTTACTTCTGCTTCATTGACTACACCAAGGCCTTTGATTGTGTGGACCACAACAAAATCTGGCAAGTAATTAAAGAGATGGGCCTCATATGTCTCATGAGAAATCTGTACACGAGTCAAGAAGCAACAGTTAGGACAGAGTTTGGAATGACGGAGTGGTTTGGAATAGGAAAAGGAGTAAGACAAGGCTGCATTCTGTCACCCTGCTTATTCAACTTATACACAGAGAACATAATGCACAATGCAGGGATGGAGGAATCACAATATGGGATCAAAATTCCTGGGAGAAACATCAACAATTTGAGATATGCAGATGATACCACCCTAATGGCAGAAAGTGAGGAAGACCTAAAGAAGCTCCTGATTAGGTTGAAAGAAGAGAGTGCAAAAGCTGGCCTGAGACTCAATATCAACAAAACCAAGATAATGGCAACAGGCCATATCAATCCCTGGAAAATAGATGGGGAAGAAGTAGAAGCAGTAACAGATTTTACTTTCTTAGGATCTAAGATCACTGCAGATGGAGATTGCAGCCATGAAATAAAAAGGCGACTGATTCTTGGGAGACAAGCTATGAAAAACCTGGGGAACATAGTGAAAAGTAGAGACATCTCACTGCAAACAAAGGTCCGCATAGTCAAAGCAATGGTATTTCCGGTGGTAATGTAGGGCTGTGAGAGCTGGACCATTAGAAAGGCTGAGCAAAGAAAAATAGGTGCCTTTTAGATGTGGTGCTGGAGGAGAGTTTTGAGAGTCCACTGGATAGTGAGGTCAATATTAGAAGAGATTAGCCCTGAGTGCTCATTAGAAGGTCAAATAACAAAGATGAAGTTGAAGTATTTTGGACATCAAATGAGAAGAGAGGATGGCCTTGATGCTGGGGAAGGTGGCTAGATGGGCACGGAGGATGGTGGAGGACAGGGGTGCCTGGAGAGCGATGGTCCATGGGGTCGCAAAGAGTCGGAATCGACTGTGCGACTGAACAGTCGCCTGTTGCGGCAGTGAGACTCTGCTGCCATTACTTTTTGTATTGTATTATTGAGTTATTATTGTTACTGTCTACTTTTGTATTTTTGTCCTTGCTCTATGCTATATTGTATTTTGTTTTTTGCTACATTGTATTTGCTATTGTATTTTTGCTATATTGTATTTTGTTTGATGTGTTGTGAGCCGCCCTGAGTCGGCATGTGCTGAGAAGGGTGGCATATAAATCAAATAAACATAAACATAACAAACAAACATGTCTGTACAACAAAACTCTATATATTAGAATTAGGGAAAGGGAATGTTTCCAGGTTGTCACTGCAGCATAACAACTGTTAAATATAAGTGGCCCAAGCTGCATATTTTCCCTCTCCATTACTCTCTGATCAAATCTGTTGTGCCCATTTTCCTATTTGTTACACATTTGTCAGATGGGGGGTCCTGCTTGCCACAGCAAGGGGGGAAGGCGGCTAGAGAAGTCAGAGTTGTTTTGTCAAGGACAAATCTATGACACAGAAACTATTATTTCACAGCATTATAAAACTTTATGACACTCTTTGGTAGTTTGAGCCTGTGGTCCACCACAGCTGGCATTTATCCCTGTAAGGGTTAATTTAAGTGTAAGATCAGATAATGTTTTCAATCACATCATAGTTTACCTGGGTATCAAAGTATAAGTATTCTCACTGTTTAAATACTCTATCTCTTTTCAGAAGATGAGAACAAATAATTGTTTCATTCATGGTGAAATATGTTTTTCTAAACATCCATATCCACAACATCAGCTTGCCAAATTCTACATGATTTATTTACAGTATTTAAAATTTTCTATATTCCATATGTATAAATATATGATCCCAAAAGCATTGAAAACATGCAAGCTGGAAAATGCTGGCACTTGTATTCCAGTTATTCAATCTTAAACTATGGCATATATTTGGCCTTGACAGTTTCACCTTCTGTTTCAATGATGCAGGTTAGAGAGAATCTCTTCTTTGTGACCTGAGAACTGTGTGAAAGCAATGCTTGATGAAGGCATCATAAGCCTGTTTGTCTGCCAACTGTTGTAAGAAAACCAAAAACTTAGAAAGTTTTGAACAGACAGATGCCCAACCCTTGCTCAAAGGCCTCCAGTCAGGGAGCCTTCGACACATTGATTTATTCCATATCTAAATGGTTCTTATTAAGAATGTCCCCTAATATTTACAAAAATCTGTTTTGCTATAATTTGTTCATTAGGTCTAGTTCCTCCCTCTCAGACAATAGGGAACAAATCTAAAGCCCTTCAGATTGTCCTGTTGTCCACCAGTTGTTGATAGTTCCTTTAAAAATCTGCATGAAGGAGTCTAAATTACCCTAGAACAGTGGTTCTCAACGTGGGGCCCATACCCCACAGGGGGACTTCAATTTCCAGAAGCCTGAGTCAGTATATTGGCTGATCAGTGCTCTGGGGAATTGACTTTGGTTTTTGGACTTCAATTCCCAGAAGCCTAAGGTTGGGAAACATTGTAAGTACTTTTCAGGAATATGCCTTCAAGATGAAACATCTCTTAAATGGTTAATAATACAGTAATGCTAAAAAAAGCATATCAACCCAAAACTTCCCTTACGAAGGTCTATGCCAAGCAAAACAATCTTCTGCTTAATCTTTTTAGATATGCATATGTGATTGTTTATTTACCAGTGCACTTGTAGCAACCACAAAATATTCTTCCTTCTTTTTTTAAAAAAAACCTAGGTAATATGATTTAATAACAGTGTATATGGTGGGATGAGAGAAATGTTCTTAGGAGTGCATTCTCATATAGGGGATAAAATGCTGGAACATTGAGGATGACAAAACAGGCTTATGAACACAATATAAGGCTCAACCACATGGAAAAGCCTAACAGTTATTGTGTGAATACGATTCCTACTTTCCCTTTTCAGTTGCTGTGATAACTGAGGAAGAATGCCTGGCAACATCCCAAGAAACATACATCCACACGATTATACAGGTCACCCCCTGTACTCAACGGGGAGATGTCTCTAGATCTAGAAAGCAGCAAACCCCACATTACAGCCCACATAGCAGGGTCATTAATGCTGTGTGTGTGTGTGTGTGTGTGTGTGTGTGTGTGTGTGTGTGTGTGTGTGTGTGTGTGTGTGTGTGTGTGTGTGTTGCAAATGCCTCCATTGATCTTTCAAATCTGCTCACTAAATGATTCCCCTGGAATCAATCTGTTCCTTCTCAACATTACATTGTAGATAGTGGCTCCTAGTGGCCAACTCTGTTAATGCACCTTGGAAAGAAATCTATATTATGTATTTCAGGGATTTTTCACTGAATATTTTTGGACCTGTGGATAACTAAACCTGCAGATACTGGACTTGCAGATGTGAGTGTGACCTCCGATTTATATTTTTTAAGTAATCATTATGACTAAATGTCTATGATTTTGAAAACACTTTCCTTCTTTTTAATAAAAGTTCTTCCAGTCAACATAAAAACTTACATACTGATTTTTTTGGGGAAAGGGGCACTCTTCCAAAAAAAGAGGTGAAAACTAAATAGCAATAGCAATTACACTTATATACTGGCCCATAACACTTAGTGCAACCACCACCAATGGGATATTATATGTCTTCAATCTATTATCAAATCATAACATTCATTTTATATAATCGTCCCCTATTTCCAAAAATCTATTTAAAATCATTTTAATCAATCTCTTCTTTAACTTTAATTCACACGTCAATGTATCATTTATTGCTATATTCCAAACAGTATTTCTTTATACTAATCATCCAACACAAATGTATAATATATTTTCCATTTTTAACAATAAGCAATCTCATAGCTGTTACCATTACAATAATCATCTCTTTCTTATTTCTTTCTATTATTTTATTTCAAAAATCAATTAATAATGCCATTATTTTAAAGACAATATTTGATTAATTTCTTCAAAGAAGTAATCTGGTGGCTACTGTAGTGACTCTCCGGGATCAAATAGTAGTCTCTTCTACATCATAGAACCCTACAAATCTGTGGGATTAAAAGGACGTTCCCTACCTGAAGTAACAGGAAAGAAATTAAGTGGAAAATGCTACAATTTTTGGAGGTGAAGATGGCAATGGTTGTGACTATTCTACAGTAGTAGCAGTAGGGGCAGTGGTAACCAGAGAGTAAGGGTGTATGGCTGTCTGTGGTCTGCATGTTGCTCCCACCTTCCTCTAACCACTGTATGACTTCAGCTCCCCACTAATAGCACAGTCTTAATGGAAAGGATTTCAGTTTTGGTTGAGATGAAAAGGATAGTGTTTCAACTCACACAAATATACACCACTGGCATGCCAGAGAAGAGTAATAAAACAATGACATTTTGCAATTGGAGTTGGACAGAGTTTGGAAAGCCGCTTTAAAAAACTAACTAGTAACAGTTCCAAGGCATAAAGTAATTACAATTTTAGAAGTACAGTACGAAGTTTGATGTTTCCCACTTCTCACAAATAATGAAGTCAATAAACTCTCCAGTTACAGAGGGGAGGGGGTGGAAATCTGAACACAGCAACAAGAACTGCAACACAAACACTTGTAATACTGGACTCTGTGATATTCTTCCTTCCATCATCAGATAAAGCGACACCTCATAATTATAAAACTAACTAAAAAATTAAAGCCATATTGCAAAAGGAGTGAAGTTATCTCTCATTACATTACAGTCACAATGTTACTTGGTTGCAGCCACACAGTTACTTAGTTATAGGGTAAAAGTCACCTTTGCTCAAAAGCCAGTTGTATCTGACTCTATAGTGCTAATCTCTGTTTATAGCCAAAGAACCAGTGTATCTGCCTCTTCAGATGTTTCCATAGACATGTGGTAGGCACTGTTTACCTTCCCTCCGAAGCGGTACCTATTTATCCACAGTAGAACAGCTTATTTGCTATTTTTTTTTTTGTTATATGGAGCGCTATTGGCAATGCACCATATAACGGGAAAAATGTTCATTATACAGAAAAACTTTTTCATTGTACCGGGTATCACCAATAGCACTTCGTATAATGAACATTTTTTTCCATTATATGGTACATCGCCAATAGTGCAGAAATGCTTCATTGTATGAATTTTTCATTATACTAAGCGTTCATTATACTTTACGGGGTTCCACTGTACTTGCAATTTCTTGCTTTTGAACTGCTAGGTTGGCAGGAGCTTGGACAGAGACGGGAGCTCACCCCATCGTGCAGTACTTTGGTCTCAAACCGTTAACCTGCTGGCCTTCCAGTCATCAAATTCAGCGTCTTAACCACTAAGCCACTGCAGTCCCCTTACTTAGTTACACTGGAGGAAAACGCTAATTAGAAGTAACTCATGACTTATAACTACCGGTAGCTACTTTAAACCCATGAAAGCACAATGGTACTTAGCATTTTCGTATAGTACATTTCTGGACCCCTGCCACAAATGAGCCAGAAAGAGAGCTGCCTCTTGTTGTTGTTCAGTCGCACAGTCGGTTCCGACCCTTTGCAACCCTATGGACCATTGTTCTCCAGGCGCCTCTGTCCTCCACCATCCCCCTCAGCCCTCCCAGCTCTGTGTCCATTGTGTCTACAATACCATCTAGCCATCTCATCCTTGGCCTCACTCTTCTTCTTTTGCCCTCCACCTTTCCCAACATCAATGCCTTCTCAAGTGAATCCTCCCTTCTCATTTAATGCCCAAAGTACTTTAGCCTCATCTTTACTAATTGACCTTCCAATGAGCAGTCAGTGTTGATTTCTTCTTATCAGTCACAAATGTAACATGATGACCTTTAGCAAATCAGTGCTTTTCAGTCTCTGCCCTCCAATTTTTCACATAAAACTTAAAATAAAGCAGCTACCAACCTTGCAATAGTTGTGATGTAAGACAATAAATAAGGCAATGAGTGAAATGCAAATATGTCAACTAAAAGCTTAGCATTATTAGCAGGAGATTCCTGAGAATTCCCACCATTAGTCTTAATGTTCCTCAGTCCTCACAGAAATATGTCTCAATAGGGTTTACTTCCTAGTAAGTCCATACAGGAGTCCAGACCTATTTTTGTAGCATGCTGACTATTCTTATGGGTATGCATGTATGTACACATGTGTCAGTGTCTGTGAGTGTGAGAGTGAATCATGTACTGCAAACAATACACCCATGCACGTATATATTATTTTTTCTTTCAACAGATTGTTTTGTTTAAGATGATTTTGTTTGTAGTATCTGACTAAATTGTATTTTGGCAAAGAATCTAAAACTACCCAATTAGATACAGATTGTCTGAATAAGCTGTAGTATTTTGAAGCTGCTGCTGATTGCTGTTCTAAGTTAAAAAGGAAATTGTGGTTAAACTGTAACATGGGTATTTTTAGCGAGGGCAGGGCGTCAACAGAATTTTAGAAGAACGTTGTCCGCGCAGATTGTGCATTTGGTCTTTTTTAAAATAATAAGAATACCTTGGAGCCTACAACTGCCAAGATAAAATTCTGAGAAGATGGGATATTAGGAAGATGTAGCATTTGCTCAGTCAAAATGGAATGTTCTAAAAGCCAAGAAACATTTATTGTACCATAAATTGCAATAGGATTGTTGAAATCGTGTCCCATGAAATTTTCCTTTGGGATGAGTCATGGGATAGGATCTGGCTGAGCAACAGACTTTTAACTAGGAATGAATCCCTCTTCCTACTTCCTGGCAAAATTGGCAAGCAACCCTGGGAATTTTATGCCCCCTTCCTTGCTACTGCATTATGTGGTTGGGCTTCCTGGCTGCATCATCTGTAGCTATCTGTACGAATTTTGAAGCTATTCTGCACCTGCTTGGCGCTTGTGGAATGATGTGGATAGTCCCATGAAGTCTTTTCAATAGAGAGATGGCTAAGGATGATGAACCTCATTTAGACACTTCCACACTCCAAGAGACCAATGAAAACCTAGAAGACAGTAAAACCCCTACTTACGAAAAAAAGCCCGTTCCGTAGGCTTTTGCTTAAATCGGTTTTGTATGTAACTCGAAGCAAACTCATAGGAAAATTGAAATTTTTATGTAAATCGAAGCAAACCCATAGAGAAATGAATTTTTACATAACTTGAAGCAAACCCATTGGAAAAAGAATCTTTATGTAACTCGAAGCAAACCCATAGGAAATCGTGTAAATCGGGACATGATTTTAGCACAAAATCATTATGAGTATGCCCAATTGTGGTTTTAAAAAAAAAACACAATCTTTGAGGAGGCTCTTTCTGTAGACCCCTATGTATGCCTAAATGTAATAGGAACAGTTAAGGACCGGGGGGGGGGGACTGCAAAGTGACAGCCTTGCTGGCACCGAATCACAGAATCTGGGCTAATGAATCAAGGCAAGTTAAAAGCATCCTGAGGGGAAATTGCTTCTATGAAAGAAACAACTTTATTTAGTATAGTTTTAGTCTACATTTCTTCCATCCTGTACACTGCCCAGAGTCCATTGGAGAGGGCAGTATATACAGGTGAAACTCGGTAAATTAGAATATCATGCAAATGTTCATTCATTTCAGTAATGCAACTTAAAAGGTGAAACAAATATATGAGATAAACTCATTGCATGCAAAGCAAGATAGTTCAAGCCTTACTTTGTTATAATATTGATGCTTATGGCTTACAGCTTATGAAAACCCCAACCCCCCAATCTCATGTACCCCATAATCATCACATTGTTGCAATGTGTTGCCCCGATCTGGGTCGGGTGGCACGTATTTATTATCCTGCCTTGGGATGATGTGCGCCTAGGATACACGTGACCCCACAATACAGAAGGCTTGCATACGTGGCGTCTTCCGGTGGTCCAGCTGCCATGCCAGTTCTTAGGAAGGAACCTAGGTGTTAATGGACAACTCGCACCTGATTACCTTGGGTTGGCAAAACCCATTGTTCCTGCCCTAATCTGAGTCTATGTGTATTGACTCCGGGTGCCTAATTCTTCTGCTGTCTGGCGCGGCTTATTTGCCTAACCTAATCTGCGGCCAGAAGAGGAGGATTGTGTATTTCCATTAGTCATCATCCTTGACTTTTGCCCCATTTCTATCGTAGCCATCAGCCAAGGCTTTATGAATTGCCCCCCAAACTAACTAACTAGCCCGTACCCCAATTGCCTTTTCCAGCAAAGTCCGGTTGGTCCCCAGATCTGTTGAAGGCCAGGCGAACCCCTTGGGAAAGGTTTGGCCAATTATTCACACAGGCAACCCACATCACATAATCTCATGTATGCAATTATAATGAATTAAGGCATGACATCTCTCGCTTTGCATGTAGTGAGTCTATCTCATATATTTGTTTCACCTTTTGAGTGAAATGAATGAACATTTGCATGAAATTCTAATATTCCGAGTTTCACCTGTAAATCTATTAAATTAAATTAAATTAACCCATGTCAAATTTCTGGGGGTCCTAAGGGTGTACCCTTACCTTATAGCATGGCTAAATAGCTTGCTGTAGATAGAAACAGATAATATTTGGCAAATTCAAATTAAAAAGAACTTAAACAATATTTTATCCACCCCTTAATGAGTGAGACTAGCAATGTAAAACTTCTGGGAATTTTGAAGGTGTGTGTGTAAAGAGACACATCCCCCTCCCCCCCCAGAAAACCCCCCTGAAATTTTCAGAAAAATTGAAAAATGCAACATTAGCACTTTTTAAAACAGATTGAAAGTCACTCTATTACTTTAGGAACAAAAAAATGACTATGTTGTGACACTATTTCAATTGGTATATACAGGGTATTCACACTATTATTACAAATGAAATTTACTTTTATAATTTTTTTTTTAAAAAAAGTAGTGCCACTCTCTGGGCGGTTCACAAGTGAATTGGAATTTTGCCCTAAACATGCTGGGTACTCAATTTACCAATCTTGGAAGGATGGAAGGCTGAGTCAACCTTGAGCCCTGGTTCAGGTTCGAACTCACAACCTTTTGGTTGCAGGACAGCAGTTTAACCACTGCACCACCAGGGCTCCTATTTGTAATTTTAACAAATGGAGCAACAATCTCTTTGTCACTAATGTTGACAATCTCTTTGTCAACATTAGTGACAAAGAAAAGTACTTGTATAACTGTACTCAGTGATGGGCCTCCAAAAAATTTACTACCACAATGTGGGTGTGGTATAGTGGGCATGGCCAGGTGAAGCCCTGCATTGCACCCGAATTAGGACTACAGTACTGTACTTTATTTCAAAACTTGGATGGGCGGCTCCTTTAAGGCTAAATTTAAAATTCAAGTTAAAGAATGTTTGAGATATTTAGGAATAAGTATCTCAAATAAAATTGAGGACCTTAAGCGATTAAATTATGATAAGCAGAAAAAAGAAATTAAAGAGAAAATAGAATTGTATAAAAAAATCAAATTGTCATGGTTTGGTAGGATAGCGTTAACTAAAATGATGTTGTTGCCAAAAATAAATTTTTTATTTGAGGCGTTGCCGATTAGGTTGTTCGATAAGGAAATTAAAGGTTTTCAAAACATAATAAATAATTATTGTAATGCAGGAAAAAAGCCTAGAATTGCTAAGATTTTTTGGTACTTATCTCAGAAAGGAGGAGGATTGGGAATACCTAATTTAAGGAATTATTATAGAGCTTTTCAAATTAAGAATATTATAAAACTTTTAGCAAGGGAGAAGGTTGTCTGGGAAGAAATAGAGATGAAGGAGTTAAAAATGGGTAAAGGGGTATTTCTAGGCGACAAGAAAGGGAAAATCAGTGTTAAAAATAGAATGATGAAAACAATGTTGGATGTTTGGAACAAGGTCAAAAAGAAATTGAGTCCAGAACTATCTCCTATAATAGAATTAGATGATATTAAAAGTTTTCCGATACAATTAGATAATAGTTTAAAGATGGTACTGGAAAGGAAAAATGTTTCTTTGTTGAAGGACTGGGTTCGCGCCTGTAAAGATAGTGAGAATAAAGCAGTAATTTATTCACAGTTGAATCTGAACTGGCTTCAGAAGGTAATGTTGGATAGATGGACTGATAAATATAAGGAAGAAAGTAGTTTAGAGAGGGATAAAACAGAATTTGAGCAACTGTTGTTAAAAATACGAAAAGGAGATATGGGATTAAAGGGTATAGTAAGCAGGATTTATAAAATTTTAAATAATGAAGGTAATCCACAAGAAACTTTGAAGTTATGCTAGGAACAGGATTTGAACATAAAAATTCAGGGGAAAAATTGGAAAGATAAGTGGGGAAAAAGCTATATGAGAACTATGTCGGTAAGAATGAAAGAGCATAATTACAAAATGTTATGGAAGTGGTATCTGACTCCTGAGAGATTATTTCAAATGGACAATGCTAAGAGTAAAATGTGTTGGAGATGTAAAAACTCTTTAGGGACATATGAACATATGTGGTGGAATTGTAAAGTGGTAAAAGAGTATTGGGGAAAAATTGAGAAGGAAATATGTGATATTATGGGGGTAGAATGTGAATTGAATTTAAATATGGTGCTGTTAACAGATGTGGAGAATTTGAAAGTAAATGAAGACAATAAGGAACTAATAGCTATTATGCTGATATCAGCTAGAATGTGTATTGCAAGGAGCTGGAAACTTGATAGAGTTCTAAAAGTAGAGGAATGGTATAAAGAGATGTGGGATCTTGCATTGAATGACAAACTGACATGGGAAATAAACAAATATAAGGGGGAAATTAAAGAAAATAGATTTTGGAAAATTTGGCAACCTTTTGTGGAATATTCACTGAATGGAGATCAGAGCAATAGCCTTGTACCAGAATATATATATTTTTGGAAATGGTAAAAAAGGCAATATCCCACAGGCTCTTATAACTTGTAAATACACAGGGTGATTATTAGTGTTTATGTTATGTTTAATGTAATTGGATTCGATAAAAATTGAATATGGTTTTTTCTTTTAAATTATGTGTTTTCTTTTCTGTATTTTCTTCTTCTTTGTAATGTTTATCTTTTTATATTCAATAAACATTTATTATCAAAAAAAACTTGGATGGGTGGGGCCAGCTAGAATTTCTGCTACCGGTTCTGGCGAACTGGTGCAAACCTGCTGATGCCCACCACTGACTGTACTCCTTGCCATCTCTTTTCTTCGGGTTTGTACCATTCGTTTGTTAGCATTTTGACAGTTTCAGTCTCTGCTATTTGAAATATATCTGCTGTATTGGTATTCTATCTACCCTGGTGATTTCTTTCTTTCAAGTGCTTTCATTTTACTTTCTAATTAATCATCTGATTTCTCTTCTAAAGAAACTGTTGTCTGCATAAATTTTTCAGTATATTGTTTCCATCGTTGTTGTGTTCTGTAAAGCTGTGCCTTTAACAATGTACCATTGCCATGTGTTAACAATGTAACCTTTCTGTGTGCAACATTATAACCTTCAGCTGTATCAATGTAAACCTGATAAGGGGACGCGAGCTAGTGACCACCAGATGGCAGTAGCGAGCGTCCAGCTCTCATGGCTCAGATTCACCTGGTTCAGCAGCGCGGGAAGATTCCCCGCCACCTCTTCACCTGGTCAAGAAGGGCGTGACCTCCACGACGTCACGCGGGCAGCAACCAATAGTCTGTCGACGAGCCACTTTCAAATGTATAGCCAGCTGTATATATTGAGCTCCCCATCCGCCATTACCACATGTTCCTCCGGATCATCATGCAATAAACCTGTGTTAAGCCAACCCTTCGGCTGTTTCATTGTCTTTGGTCCCTTACACTAAAATCGTCTCTTTATTTTATCCTGGTTTTTGGAATTTAAAAGTGCTATATAAAAAAGGAGGGAGGGCTCAAAAGGCTGGCAAAAAGACTTTGGTGGTCAGTGAAGAAGTAATTACAGGCTGGTTGCTACCATATCAGCTGTCTTTAGGCATAGCCACACTAAAGCAATTCATCTTTAATTTATAAATTAAGATTTGTTTATTTAAACCATTCCCACCCCCTGCCAAAAAAAAAAAGCATTTGAAGCAGGAAAAAGTATCCCAAAAAGTTTTCAATTGTAAAAATCATGCCCTCAGTTAACTGAGTGCTTCTTTGTGGTATGGATTTTTTTAAAAAGAAGCACATCTGAGAACCAGATGCCTAAAACAGGAAGCAGCCTCTAAACCAGGAGTTCTCAACCTTTTAAAACTGGGGGCTGGGTCACACTCCCTCAGACAGCTTTGGGGGCCAGATGGCCATTTTGCCCTTCCTCCACCACATGGAACTTCCTGGTGTGGTGGAGGCAGTGTGGGCCTTATGAAATGGTGTTGTGGGCCACATCCGGCTTGCAGGTTGCAAATTCAGAATCCCTGCTCTAAACCCTGTTTTGAGTTGGAAGGGCAGAGCTGTATATTAAACTGCAGTGTGAGAAGAAGCCCGAAAGGCTGCAACCATCGCAACGGCGCCCTCCCCTTCGGACCTTCTGGACCTCCTCGCCGTCGCTGCTTTCCGAAGACGACTTTGAGGTCCGTCGGGTTGCGTGCACCGACTGTCCGGACTTTCCGTGCAACGAGTTTTCCGCTTTGCCGGCCCGCGGACGCCACTCACGCCACTTGTGCATCTCATCTACTCCAGCATTCGTGGATTCCGCGGCTTCCGCGGCCTCTACAACCTCTGTCAGTGTGGGTGGTGGCTCCTTGTTCATCAGGCTGCGCTGCACTTCCTTGTCCTTCAGGCCACACAGAACTCCGTCCCTGAGGGCCATCTCTAGAAAATGGTCCCATCTGCAGGGGGTGGCGGCTACTCTCATAGCTGTTACGAAGGCTTCTACCGACTCGTCCGGCGCTTGAACTCGCCTCCAAAACGCGCTCCGAGCGGGAAACATTGCCCTCGAGGGTCGGAAACGCTCACGCAGCAGTTTCATGATGTCATCGGCTTTGAACTCACCCATCTTCTTCGGTGCAATAATGCCCACCAGCGTTCGCTTGGTCTCCATCCCAAGCATGCGGGTGAGGATGGCCCTCTTCCTTTCCTCGTCGTCTTCTTTGACTTTGAGTTCCACCAGTGCCGCCTGGAAGTCCATCTCAAAAAGCTCCCAGTCTTGCGGTTTGGTAATGTTGAACCCGCTCTGTGCCCTGGCTCCTTGGGGATCCATCATCCCACCTTCGTCGCCAATTTAGTGTATGAGAGTCAAGACACAGGAAACAGCCAAGGGCTGGGTTAACTCAGGTTTATTGCATGGTGGACAGAGGGAACATGAGGTAATGGCGGACGAACAGCTCTATATATATGGTAGTAACGTATTTGAATGTGGCTCCACGATAGCCCATTGGCTACTGCCCGCGTGACGTCATGGCTGGTCACGCCCTTCTTGTCCAGGTGTAGGTAGCGGCGGGAAACTTCCCGCGCTGTGGCCTTTGATGGGTTTGAACCAAGAGAGCTTGGACGCTCGCTGCTGCCAGCTGGTGGTCATTAGCTCGCGTCCTATTACAGGGTTTATAGTGATCAGCTGAAGGTTACATTGTTACTCGTAGGCAAGGTTACATTGGTTCAGATACATTGTTATCACATGTAGAAGGTTACACTGTTAGAACACAACAGCACCACATTGAAATAAGGGACATGTTGCAATCGGTAGTGACACTGTTTCAACCTGACAGGCCAACGCTGTAAGGCTTCACGTCTGAGGCCTTGAATTATACAAAACTATACATTGCATCAGAAGTTGATGAAGCCAGCGTGTGAGACACTAATGCTTTCTTTTGTGGAACTTCTCTACCAGAGAATCAGAAGCTGCTTATTGAGATACTATCTGTGAGAAGGCTATACAGAAGAGATTCTTAAAGGGAGGGGGAGCATTTGTTAATCATTAAGGATTTTTTTTTGTTAACTGACACAGTGAAATGAAGCTGGCTTGGTTCCACTGCCGAGGCCACTTCCAGCTGTAGAGCATTTGACTGTTTTTATACTTATGTAGGAGGCAGCAAAGGTTATGAGAACGGCATGGTTCTCTAGCTCTGTTTCCTTATCATAGCTTAAAGATTTTAAAGGGCAGCACAGTTGATCTATTCATCCACATTAAGGCTTGCACAGTAACATCCAATAAAAATATGCACAAACCTAAGCGTATCCTAAATATGTTGAATGTCCATTTTGGTATATATACAAAATGCTGCAGGAGAAAAATTACCACCATCACCACCCCATGCGCACAATGTTTAGGAACACTATGGCAATTGTCTATTAATGAGCTGTATTTCTAAATCCTCGTCATCATGGTTTGCTATAACATTTATTGCCTCAAGTTTGTGACACATGAAAGATGCGTAAAGGGTACATTTATAGACTTACATAATCTAAGTAGGGGAAAAGACAATAAAACAGAATTGTATTACAGTGAAGTTTTCGGAAGTATCTTAATGGCTTATGAACACTTAATGGCTTATGACAACTTGCTGGGTGTTTTTAGTAATTAAAAAAGGGGGGATGGGGGGAAAAACTGACAAAACATAACCCCGAATCTGGCTTTTACCTAAAATAAATTTAAATATTTATTCAAAGAAGGCTTTATATTATCTACCATTATAACACACACTGTTGTGTGTTAACTGTCCCATTTATACAGCACCCCAGTTCCATTATGGATGTAAGTTTTACTGACGTCAGTGCAAACATTTCTAATGATATGATGTCAAAGGCATGATAAGCAAAATCAAAACACTTGCAAGTTATTCTGTTTTTCCTCCAGTGGGAGAGAATTAAGTGCATCCTATAAAAAATTTTTTATCACAACCATCTCCAGAGTTTTCTAGGTATCATTATCTTCTTTTGAGGGTACCCTCAGACTGTGCAGCTTTCCCAAGGTTACACAAGGCTGGCTGCATCAAACTTCAATGTAGACATCAAAACCACTAAGCCATGGGTTCCCAAACTTTTCAGGCCATGGTCACGTGGTTCAGCGGGCCAGGCAGGTGGTTTCTCCTACCGGAAGCGGAAGTAAAATGAGCATTGTAATCTGTTTTGCAACAGGATGAGATAGATTTTAAGCTAACATTTTCTCTACTTAAACCAGGGGTGCCCAAACTACGGCCCATGGGGCGGATTTAGCTCTTGACACAAATTCATCCGGCTCATGCTTCCCTTGTTGCTCCCAGAAGCAGAAGTAAAATGGGCCCGTAGTTTGGGCACTCCTGCATTCAGCTATCCAGCCAGCTATGAAAAATGCAACAAGAAAGCTAAAGCTGCATAAACTATTGTGCAACAAGATTATGAATCATCTTCCTAAAGGAATGAAATGTCTGCACAGAGAAACAGAGGCATCTAATAGGATTGCTTGTAGGTTCAAGTTTAATCAGAAAATACATGTTCAAATCTGATTCTAACTATCTGCATGCCCTGTTCATCCATATTCGGAAAAAGAAGAAAAATGTGTCTTCTCCCCAAACCAACACAATTACTATTAATGGGCAAGAAAAAGTTGGCTGTTGTTACTATTCAGAACAAAAATTTATGCCCATCTACTGCCAGGTTGACCACTTCTATTTCTACAATACTTGCCTAATTAAACCATATAATTATACATACATTTCTCTCTTTGCCAACAACTGGGATCTGTGGAACTGCAAACTGCTTTTCACACATGATTTGCAAATACACCCATTTTAACCTTTTAAAAAACAAAGCTATACCCATCCATATCATAAAGCCTGCATTATGACAAAGAGGCGTGGAGACACAACTGAGTGCAATGTGTGGACATGTAACACATTGCTTTTGCCAATATAAACCGAAAGCCTTTTTAAACTGGTAACAACACACACATATATATCTCTGAACTAAAGGCCGTCTTCTGTTTTGATTGAAAGACTTCTGCTAAGCCTTTGAAGACAAAATGACTCAGCAGGTCACAAGCTGACAATGGGCAAAATGCTGTTGCATACATTTATGCCAATATAATCAGGTACTGGAAATATTTAATTTAATGGAAAGTCTCCTATCTCCACCCACCTCCTTTCAGGTTCTGTGGCTGTGTAGACACCTTTTTGCCCTTGGGAAGTTTTTGAGAAACTCAGAATGGGATGGGAAAATCTTGAAATTACCAAGGGATAACCACCACTGGGATCAAGAAGCTTTAATATAAAGATTAATGTCAGCATCTGATGATGTCATCAGGATTTATCTGCAGGCAGTTATGCAACAGAATTTCAGCCACTGTGAGGTCTGGAACAAAAATATTGCAATGTAGAACTGTGAAACACAGAAGTATCTTAATCAGCAATATCTTCCTCTAAGATACTATATAAAGTGTAAGGACTTAAATTTTTCAAGGACACATTCACACAGTCCCCTCCTCTTAAAAATAATAATAATGCTATAAGCCTTGTTTCCAGTCTGGCCAGGTTACCCTGCTATGGTAACAAAGTAGACCATACTGCCAGAGACTCAATGCTGATCTTCGGGTGGTGGTTTACTAAGCTGCATAACAATTTTCCTATGGAAAAAAAACCATACAACCATACAACCATAAATAAATCGTACGATGCATCCCATAGGGAAAATCGCTATACGATGCATGCATTGTATAGCAATTGCTTCATACAACAAAGAGCCCCGTGGAACAGATTAAAATTGTTGTATGAAGTACCACTGTAGTCCTAATTTAGGTGCAATGCAGGACTTCCCCCTGGCCACATCCACCATACCACACCCACAGAGTAGGTAGCAAAAATAATTGAATCCCACCACTGAATAAATCCCACTTAAATCCATCTTGATGGAGGGCAGCAGCTTCATCAATACTGGCCTGGGGCTGTTGGGTGCCAAAAGGGCTCAGGACCAGAAAGTGACTTGCAGAACTGGATCAGTGGTATGGGTGTCATGCTGCAATGCGGAAGGCAGATGAAAGGCCACTGCGTTATATTCTCAGGACAGTCTTCATGGCTGATCTTCATGATGATCGGCATTATTTAGATTTGGATATGGCAGAAGAAGAAAGGCTTTGTTACTTGAGTGGGGAGAGGTCTTTTCTGCATCTGCATGCAGTTGTTTCCCCTCTCATAAGAAAGAACCATTTCTAAAAAATGCGCAAAGTTTTTTGTCTTTTCTCTTCCTGCCCCTTGCATTGCAGCACTTTTGGGGGGGGGGATTAAAGACTTGAGGTTCTATTGAACGTGCTAACATATCCTCCTTGTTTCTTTCTCATTAGTTCTGTCAGCAATGGTCCCAGCACCCTCCACATGAGATTGCCAGCTGAAGTGACCTCCAGATGGGTCGAAGATTTCCAGAGATTCAGTAATGTCCTTCACTTTCTCTGAATGGTATGGAGACAACATTCTACTCGTGTTCTGAAAACAGCTAACTTCTTGTGAAATGGTAGAATTATGAAGTTTACTGTTTTCTTTTTAGGGCCTGAACTGTCAAAGGATGTACAGTACTGCACAACAAATAGCCTTTTCCCTCATGAGTGTATGTATTAAGAACAGTCAAACAATGACCTTTGCAAGGATTTGGAATATACCACAGCAGTTTGCTCCTCCTTCAAAGTGATAGGCTTGAGAGGATGAATTTTCTCATGGTGCATGCCATAAATGCAAAAATCCTATTGCTTATATAATCTTAATTACAAAGCATTTAACAAATAACTTTTGGATAAAACAAAGCACGCTTTAAGCAGTTGTGGTGAACAATGAAATGAGAGCATTCATTTTCTTCATGCATGACACTATTTGCAAAAATGGCACTAAAAGCCTTTTCAAGTGACACAAAAGAGAAGAAGTTTTCACTTACCAGTAACTGTCGTTCTTCGAGTATGTAGTCTGTGAATTCACACTCTGGGTCCTGCACCTGCGCGGGAGCCATTTCGGAGCTTTAATGCTAATTGGATAAAAAGCTTAAAGTCAGGGACCGCCTACCTTTCCACCCGCCTTCGGCGCCATTTTACGCTCTTTCCCTCAGTTAATACTTAAGCTGAATGCGGTATGAGAAAGAGCATCTTATCCACGTAGCAAGAGGGGAAGGATGGGTGGGTAGTGTGAATTCACAGACTACATACTCGAAGAATGACAGTTACTGGTAAGTGAAACCTGTCCTTCTCCTTCGTGTAGTCTGTGAATGCACACTCTGGGAGATTAGCAAGCTCACTTACTTGGATGGTGAGTGCCCATGGAGGAGATGAAGCCGAGGAGTGTGTCACTGATGTGAAGAAGACATGACGGAGGAAGAAGAGTGAAGGCCAGCCATCAGGACTACTCTGCCCAACCTCGCATCAGGAGTAGCTCGAGTGTCTAGTCTATAATGTCTGGTAAAAGTCAATGGTCTGGACCAAGTGGCTGCTTTGCAAATATCTTCCATTGGAATGCCCTCTAGGAAAGCCATTAATGTCGCAGTGGCTCTAGTGGAGTGAGATCTCACATGTGGTGGTGGTGTGAGAGATAAAATACATATGCCAAGTAGATAGTACTTGAGATCCATTTGGAGAATCTTTGAGATGACAGTGGATTTCCCTTGAACTTCCCCCATATTGTATGAATAAACAATTTGATTTACGAAATACATTTGTCCATTTCGTGTAAAAAAGCAGTGCTCTTTTAATGTCCAATGAATGCCATGCCCTTTCCTGTTCTGAAGTTGGGGCAGGAAAGAAAGTTGGGAGGGTGAGTGACTGAGCCAGATGAAAGTCCAAAACAATTTTGGGTAGGAATGTGACATCCAGATGGAGGATTACTCTGTCTGGATAGAACTTAAGAAATGGTGGGTCGCAACGTAGTGCTGCCAGTTCACTTGCTGAGGAGATTGCGACCAAAAAGGCCGTTTTCCAGGATAGAGGTTTGAGGTCCACCATAGCCAGATGCTTGAAAGGGGGCTTCATAAGAGCATTAAGCACTGTAGTCAGGGACCATTGAGGTGGGGGAATACTTTGCTATGGGAAAGAGTTCTTCAATCCCGCAAGGAACCGTTTCATGGTTCTATCTCTGAAAGCCAATGCAAGTGGCGACATGGGTGGGGAATGTGCCACTACCACAGCCAAATGGACTCTGATGGACGAAATGGAGAGGCCTGTATCGGCTAGATGAAGAAGGTAAGTCATTAAAAATTTCGATGGACACATCGAGTAAGTTTTGTCCCTTCTCCACAGTGAAGGTTCAAAATTGTGTGAATTTTGTTTCATACGATTTCATGGTCGAGCTCTTTCTGCTTCTATTTATTATGTCAACTAGTCTGTCATTACGTACCAGGCCGTCAAATGCAGACTGGGCAGGTCTGCGTGGAGGAGACGGCCCTCGTCCAGCTGGAGGAGAGACGGATTGGTCGGGAGGGTTCCTCGTGGCACGCCTGAGCCATGGTGCACCAAGGGTATCTCAGCCATGAGACAACATTGTCTCAGCAGTTCATTGTTGAGCTTGGCATGAGGGTGGAGACCATGAGGCCGAGCAACCTTTGGGCCTATCTGGCTTTTACCTGCGGTCAAGTTCTGAAGAAGTAAACCATGTCTGCGATGTCTGTCAGGCATTGCTTGGGGGAGTACACTCACGTGATTATTGAATCTAGGGCGACCCCTATGTATTTGATGGTACAGGACAGGATGAGACAGGATTTCTTTGTGTTGATCCTGAGACCGAGATCCTCCATGAGTTGTAGTGCGAAGACCAGGTCGTTCCTTGCCTGGGTTCTTGATGGGGAACAGATGAGCCAGTTGTCTATGTATGGAAAATGTTGATGCTGTGTAGAAGAAGAAAGGCTGCCACTGGGGCCATGCATTTGGTAAAGACCCTTGGAGCTGTTGATAGTCCAAATGGCAGGCAGGTGTACTGGTATATCTGGTCCCGAATCTTGAACTGCAGGAACTTCTGATGCAAGGTGTGAAAGAGATATAAAAGTAGGCATCCTTCAGATATATCACAACAAATCAATCTCCCTTGTCGATTAGTGGGAGAATTGTTTGAAGCATCACCATCCGGAATCTTGTTTGGTGGATAAATTTGTTCAGCCGACGGAGGTCTAAGATCGGCCGAAGTCCCCTGTCCTTCTTGATGACAAAATACCTCAAATAGAAACCGTTGGATGAGTTGGCAAGAGTCGACAGTTTTGATAGCTTCTTCCTCGAGAAGAGATGTTACTTCTTCTTGATGAGGGGGACGTTGTCTGGAGCTGTCCAAGTGGAGGATATTTCCTGAACTCTATGCTGTACCTAGAGTCTAAGATGTTCATAACCTACTTGTCTGCGGTGATGGAATGCCACGTTGCAAGGAAAGTACAGAGCGGTACGTACGGAAGGACAATATGAGGATCTACGGTCTGTAAACAGCCAAATATGCTGTCTTGATTTCTTTTTGGACTGTTTGGTAGACTGTTGTTGTTGATATGGTTCACGAGGTTGTTGGCGTCTCGGTTTGTAATAGCTTTGCCTTTGGTAATCATTCTGTTTACCGAACTGACGTTGGGAATAATTAGTGATAAGGCTGGTAGTTTTGTCGGTACCTGGGTTTTTGTCGGTACGCTGTATTAAGACCTAGTCGGAGCTTGTTGGCAGTTGCCTTGTCGTGGTGCAGCTCATTCAGGACATTGTCTGTCTCAGTGGAGAAGAGGTCTTTACCGTCGAATGGCATTTCTTCCACTAATTTCTTGACCTCATCCTGAAGGTCCGCAGACCTCAGCAAAGAGTGTCATTGCAAGTGGATGGAAGAGGTGATATTCTTTGCAGTGGAATCACAAATATGCCTCGCTGTCCTGATCTGCTGCTAGCCCATCTGGGTTCCTTCTTTACAGAGCTTTTCAAACTCTGAATGGAGGTTGGGGGGCAGTTTTGTGGAAAAGTCCTGTACCTTGGAACACAGCTTGCAGGTGTACGAACCCATCGCAGCAGAATAATTAGCGGCACGGAGAGAAAGATTTTGCGGACAAGGGAGCCCAATTTTTTCCCTTCTCTGGAAGCAAGAATGGGAAACCCACTAGCCAGAGTATTTTCCTGGGATGCCTTTACAGCCCTTGAATTGGGCATGGGGTGGAGTTGGAGGAATTCCGCCTCATCCCCCAGAATCTTGTACAGGCCATCGAATCGTGTTGAAACCGTGTGGGCTGACACTGGTTTCTTCCACATGGCATTTGCAGAGTGAAAGTTGGGAGAAGGGACAGGTGTACCAGCCTTATTTGTTGTTCGTCCGCGACTCCACATACCTCATCAACAAAGGGGAGTGGTGGGTGTTCTGCCTTAATGTTACAAGCCAAACCCAGTCTAGTGCGAAGAGCCATGAAGGTTCTTTGGGCTTCTGGCTATTTCTCTTCCTTCTCCCCTATTTGGTCATCCAGTGTTTTTTTTGGCCTGGACAACCACCTCGTCTTCCTCATCAGAGGTCCTTTCCGATTGTGATGGGGTAGTGGTGGAATGAATGCCTCTGCATCCAAGTCAGTCCAGACTGTGTCCTCAACACAGTCTCCAACGAGGAGGGTGGAGACTAAGGTAGAGGTCTTTGATCATGGTAGGCCCCGTCCGATCTGGCTTTCTTAGCAGCAGAGTCTGGAATGGAGTGAGCTGGTTGTTTTCTGGAGGTTTGTTGTCTCGGAGATTGGGCAAGTGTCGGGACAATGCACAAAATACGATCACCAATTTGCTGAGCAAGATTCTCAAAAAGTGGAGCCAGCATGCTGACTTGAAATGGTTGTGATTGTGGCTCAGGCTGTGGGCCCTGACAGTGTGGACTCCCTCAAGATTGTCAGAGGGAAGCTCCACAAGGCGGAGGAGTTGGAGGTGAGTCACAACGTGGTGCGGACAGATGTTTTTCTGGAGAAATTGCCAGTGTTGGAGCAGGGAAGGAGAATGGCTCTTCTGAGGAGGTCGCCCTAATGAAGATTGCTGATGCAGTGGGCAATGGCGGAGGTGATCTTATCGGACGAGGGGTGGGGGGGGAGGGAATGATGAGATTTAGTCTTTTTCTCTTTCCCCTTCTGAGACTTCTTTTTCTTCCTAAAAAGTTTGGTAGTTGTAGCCTTTTTGGAGACTGAAGGTTCCTCACTCTGAGATTGTGTAGTCGAGGTGTGTGTGCATTAGGTGCACTTTGAGGCAGTTTTGACAGTTCTTCAGGGCTAGTTTGGTAAACCCCCGGCTGACGGAACAGGAATGGACCGGATGACTTTCGCCCAAACACAAGATTCACTTGTTGTGGCTGTCAGTGCTAGGAAATTTGGTCTGATGAGAAGGGCACTACTTGAAGGCCACCGAAGAGGCCATGTATTGGCGTGAAAATGTAGAGAACGAGGCCCAAGAAGGGGGGCCCAAGAAGGGAGCGGAGTTTGGGAGATCAAAATTCTTCGAACGGCAGAAAAATTGTTTTAAATGCGAAAAATTTGCTTGTCGCAAAGGTAGAAAAAAGTGGGCCAAGGGAAAATAGTCCCCTAGCCCCAGAACAATTGAAATTATTGGCTTTCTAACTGTAGAAGGCCACAAAAATTGCTAGCTCTCTAAAAGGCTCCTGCTACATCAGCGGAAAAAAGAGAACTTAGGGAAAGAGCGCAAAATGGCGCCGAAGGCAAGTGGAGAGGTGGGCGGTCCCTGACTTTAAGCTTTTTATCCAATTAGCTTTAAAGCTCCGAAATGGCTCCCATGGAGGCGCATAACCCAGAGTGTGCATTCACATGAAGGGGAATGTAGGTTTCCTATATGGCCCCTCCCTTACCAGGAAACAAAGGCACCTTTACTTATCTTAACTGATCTGTTTATCTGCTATATCTGTGACAGACAGGGAAAATAAACTTTGTCTGAAGAGAAGAGTTAAGGTGCTTATACATGCCTTCATATACCTCCAAGCAAAGGAACTTCAAAGTTAAGGTTCCTGCCTTAACCTCTGCACCACATAAGCAGCAAACACATTCTAGAACAGAGGTGAGTAATTTCTGACTATCCAGATGTTTTCTGGACTGCTCTCAGCATCTCTCACCACTGGTTACAGCAGGTATAGCTGATGCAAAGCCCTGCCCAAAATATCTAGAATTCTACAAGCACCTATTCTTGGGCTATCTTATGCATTTCACTTGCTTAAAATTTTGCCTTTCTGTATTCCCATTATTTTACTTTACTTTACTTTCACATTTATATACCGCTTTCCTTATCATGCTATAACTCAAAGAGGTTTACAACAGGGTAAAAAAAATACAATAAACAATCCAAAAACAATGCACACATACAAAATTAAACTAATCTACAATACAAATACATTACATAAAATCAGATCAAAAATTATAATCCATCAAATATAACATACAAAAATTCAGCAAAAAATACATAATAATAAATCAATAATACAGCAATTCAACATAGACACGATTCAGTGCTCAACGATCCTGACGGAGTCACATGACTCAACATCGTGTCGGAGCCCCTTGACTCAGTGTCCACGGTAGCATCAGAAAACAGACCCCGACATAACCCCGAGCCGACCAGATGTCCTTGATGGTTAAGAATATATCCCATTATGTGGGACTGCGGTGGCTTAGTGGTTAAGAACTTGACTGGAAGGTCGGCAGATCAGTAGTTTGAGAGCTGAGTGCTGCATGACGAAGTGAGCTCCCGTCTCTGTCCCAGCTCCTGCCAACCTAGCAGTTTGAAAGCAAGACATTGCAAGGAGATAAACAGCATTCTGTGCACTACGGTGTTTAGCCATGCCTGCCACATATCCATTGAAACGTCTGTAGACACAGACAGTGCTGGCTCTTTGGCTACAAATGAAGATGAGCACTGAACCCTAGAGTCGGATACAACTGGCTTTAGAGCAAGGGCGACCTCCTTTGTGAGTTTGGAAGACACTGAAGCTTGAATCAGTGAAACCTTAATACATATATTTGAACGCAAAATTCTTCATTCTGCTTTCTAGTCCCTTATATACTTTGGCTACTGTATTTTGGTTTTTAATCTTCACCGGGGAAAGAGAAAGCGACTGGGAGAATTCCCTTGGCACTCTGTTTAGTCCAAAATTACTGTCCTGACTTGTTAGCCCATTGGTTCCCAAACTCGAGGCTTCAGATATTCTTGCACTACAAATGGCAGTGCCCTAGCCAGCACAGCTAGTGATCAGGTCCCTTTCAACCCAGAAAGTACCTTTGTGTGCTTCTGACACAATTAAAACAACAACAAGAAGCAGCATACAGGTAGAAGTCTTCTCCTAGAAATTGTGTATATCAGCTTTGAAAAAGCTTCTCACCCTTCTCACCAAAGACCCCTGAATAAATGTAACTGTTAAGAGATATGAAAAGAGAGTGTCTTATGAATTGAAAATGGATGAATGAACATCATGTGGAAAACAGGAATGGAAGCACTGTTCTCAAAATGGTTGAATATAACGGTGGGTTTCCACAAGGAACTATATTGGAGCCACTGCTTTTAACTTAGTCATAAACAATCTGCAGGGGGGGGCGTGGCATGGAGACAACCTGAGCAGCAGCGTTTCTTCGTCTCTGCTTGGAAAAGGGGAGCCACAAATGTGGATATATGTGTGCAAAACTCAAGAAAATTTGGAATGAATAATTGGAAGAAGTGTCTAAAGATGTTAGTGGTCTGAAAATACTAGTTTCCTGGTTGAAAACTTGTACTGTAGAACCTGCAGAGCTGCGGAGCCCAGGGACGGAGTTGGTGCGTTCAAACGCCCAAGCGCTCAAACAGCAAGTCGGGAGCCTTGGAGGCTCGGAGACTCAGAGGCTTGGAATTCCAGAGGTCGCAGTGGCAGTTTATCAGCATTGTGAGTTTTTTTCCAAGGGATATTGGCAGTGTACTCCAATAAGTGGGTGAAAACAAAGAAAACAAAACTTTTTTAAAAAAAGATTGGAGGCTGTAAGGCTGTGTTGGATCCTGCTGTTGGGGAGGTGAGGCGAGGTGGATGAACTTGAACTTGAAAGGAGAGACGCGGCGAGTGAGGATTAAAGGCAGAACTGGAACAAAGGTGAAATTGGCACTGAGAAGGAGGTGGAAAACAGTTGACAAAGAGTGATTTTTTTTTTAATTGGTCCCGGGTTGCTGGAACAGGAACTCTTGGTGTTGTGGGCTGAGCGTGATTTGCTCCCTCCTCCTCCCCTGTTGTTATTATTGTTATTCCTGAGCAGTCATTTTGGGTAGCCCGAGGAATAAAGCACACTGTCACCTGAACTTTTATTCTGTGAGTTGAAGAGCGGTGAGTGTGGTTTTGGAATTTAAAGAGTACTATTAAATTTGACTCGCATACCATCCTGTTTGACTGTAAAGAAGGAAGATCCTGTGGTTCCACTGGTGCTTTTTGGTGCTTCTTTGATTTGAATGGACAAATGGACAAAGTATACAGGCATTTTGCTTCATTGCTTCATTGCTTAAGTGGTTAATGTAATCATAATACTGAGAGAAATTGGGGAAATACTGGGAGTCTTGAACATTTTTCTTTGGAATAAAGGGGTGCTGAGAACGAGGAATAAAGTTTTGAACTAGAGACGGTTATAGTATTTCATCGTTAAGAAGAAAGAAGAAACTGAAGCATTTTTCTTCAGATAACAGCAGTTAATCACTGAAGCATGTTACAGCTGGTGTCTTCAGGGTTTTGCTAGACTCAATGACAGCTCTCTATTTTATCTTATCTTGAAACGCAGCTGTGTTACAAAGTTATTTCGAGAGTGCCAACTTAAATAGAAAGCTGAGCAGTCCTAGAATCATTTTGAAAACAGAAAATAGAAAGTCATATATTATTGCAATACTAAGCAGAGTAAATGGTTGACCGCGTCATCTGATTAGATAGGTGTATGGAGAATAAAATTGTTAATTGTGTATAAGGGTTAGATTAGTGAAATTAGAATATTGTATACTGTTTGGTGATAAAGTAGTGTAGTATTATAGAATTATCTGCTATTAAATTCGGATGAATCGTAGAGAGAAGGGTAAATTGTTAGGGCAAGAGATATTAGACCCAGTTTGGTTAAGGACAGGTAGGCTAGTAAGAGCTGAAAGTGAAGGCAGGAGGAAATCTTTACGGGACGAGATCAAAGAAGCTGAAGAACTGAGAATTTTTAGAGCAGATATGGAAGCAAGGAAGAAGTGTCAAGACAAGCAACAATCTAAACAACAATCAGAAGTAGAACAGATTGAGCAGGTGAATACTGATGAAGAAGACAGAGCTCAGGGGGCTATAAAAAAGAAAGTAATGGTAGAGAAGGTGCTTGAAATTAGGGAAAGGGATAAGACTCAGGAAACAGATATGAATGACTCTAGGAGTTCCATTGAAGTAAAGCTTGCAGGGTTGGAGAAGTTTCTCCAAACAAAATTTGAAACATTAGAAGAGCAGCGAGTTCGAGACAATCAAGAATATATTAAGCTACAACAAGAAAGTTTTAATGCATTCCAACAAAAAATGTTGATGATGATGTCAGGGTTGATGGAAACTACCAAAGCTGAAGTAGCAAGTATTATGAAAGAAGTATCTGAATTAAAGGAAGGGATGTGCATGAGCACAAAAGAGGTTGAAGTATTGACCAAAGAAGTACAGGTGGTGCAAGAAAAAGTGAAGGAAGAGGAAGTGAAGGTAGATGACCATCAGGCAAGAATAGAATTTTTGGAAAATCAACATAGAAAATGTAATGTGATAATTCGAAATATTCCTGAGGGCAGACCGGATCAGTTAAAGATCTGATTGTTGGGATGGTTAAATGATTTAAAGATGGGGAGGAGCTTTGTGGCTGAGGATATAATAACTGTACATAGGCTAGGTGCAAAGAAGCATAACAGTGGAAACAGAAATGTGTTGGTGAGATTTGTGAGTGAAGGTTTGAAGTTGACCTTAATGCAGCATATCAGGAATTCCGGTTCAGAGGCATTGAAGTTAGAGGGAAATAACATAGAGGTTTACAATGATATTTCTGTTGAAGAACGGACTTGGCGAATGCAGTTAAAACCAATTACAAAAAAACTAAGAGAAAAAGGGATTTCATATTTTTGGCTCTCATCAAAAAAATTAAAAGTTGTAAATTCTGGAAAGTCATATATGATAAAAGAAGGATTATATGTTTTAGATGTTTTAGTGGACGCGAAAATAATTGAAAGTAATACCAAGGAATGGAAAGACCTTAAAGATGAGTTGATATTATCAGGAATGTATATGACTCATGATAAGAATTGTTAATAGGAATAAATTGTCTAGGCACATTATATTTGAGACATGTAAAGCACACATTAAGAAGGGAGGATAAAGTATATGGATGTGGCATGTAAAGTTGATTTAAGAGTTAAGTTGATGTTATGCAGGATGATTAGGAGCTAGGCTCACATAATTGCACACTCCCCCCCCTCCCCTCCTTGATTTTCAAGGGTGTTCTTTCTAGGAAAGGTGGGGAGGGTGAAGAAGTTTTGTTATATGTTTTGTGTTCAGTTATTGTATTATTTGTGGGATGGGTTATGTAGTATGTCGAGCACTTGCCAATGGGAGACAGGGATTGGGTTAGTAGAATGTAACATAAATAAGTATGAAGAAAATTAAAATTGTATCATGGAATGTTAAAGGCATTGGCAGCATAATTAAGAGGAAACGTGTGGAAGCGGCTATTAGGAGAAATAATCCTGATGTGATTTGTTTACAAGAGACCCATCAGAAAAACGATAATGTAAACAACTTGTATCTAAGGGGAATAGAGCATTATGAGAAAGCATTTGGTAATTCAAAGTCGAGAGGGGTCGCAATATTAATTTCTAAAAAATTGGGTTTTACAAAATTAAAGTCTGTTATAGACCCTGAAGGGAGATATGTCATAATTAGAGGAATGGTTAATGAGGAGGAAATATTAATTGCTAATATTTATGTACCAAATGAGAAGCAAGAGGAATTCTTAGATGGTGTATCTCAAAAGATAAGAAATGAAAATGTAACCAAATTAATCATTGCCGGAGACTTTAATCTAATTAGATCGGGTCTAGACACCACAAATGTGTTGAGACACGGGCATAATTCTGTTATAGATAGGTGGTTAAAAATAATGAGATTACGGGATGTATGGAGAGATATCAGGGGTTCAGAAAGGGGTTTTACTTTTTTTTCACAAGCTCACAACTCCTATTCAAGGATTGACTACTTTTTGACTTCAGAAAACTTGATAAGTAAAGTTGAAGATATTAAAATTGGATTATTTAAAGAATCGGACCATGCTGAAATGTGTTTAGAAATTAGAATTGATGGTAAGAAAAAATGTATTGGAGCATGGAGATATGATACAAAATTGTTTAGGGATCAAAAGAGTAAGGAAATAATAATTAAAAAGTGGAATGAATGCTGGGAGATAAATGACACTAATGATGTTAATGATGGAGTTTTATGGGACACCATGAAGGCAATTTTCAGGGGGGAAAGTATAAAACTTTCATGTAGGCATAATAGACAGGAAAATAAAAATTTAAAATTAATAGAGGACGAAGTAAGGAAGTTGCAAGAAGAACATGTAAGATCAGGTGACAGAAATGTGTTTAATAAATTACAGGGTTTGAAAATGAAAATTATTGAAAAGGATATTGAAGAAGTTAAAAAGAATTTGATTTATCTTAAAAGAAACTATTTTGAGTATGGTAATAAAAATTCCAAACTATTGGCTAAAGTTGCAGAGGAAAAGAAAAATAGTAGAAATATTCAGATTTTGATAAATAGTAACGGGGAAAGATGTAATAAAATGAAAGATAAGATACATATTGCTAGTAATTTTTATAGGGAGCTTTATTCTAAAAAAGAGATAAGCGATGTTGAGTTAAAAAGTTATTTAAATAAATGGTCAAGGATAAAATTGGATCAAGAACATAGGGATTACATGGACGAAAGAATAACCTCTAAAGAAATTACTGATGTTATAGATAAGTTAAGGGTGGGTAAAACCCCTGGTGAAGACGGTTTGTCTGTGGAATTTTATAAGGATTTCAAGGAAGTGTTGATACCAAGAATTGAAAGGGTATTTAATTATGTAATGGATGGAGGTATAGTACCGGCATCATGGTATAACTCAGTTATTATTTTAATACCAAAAGTAGGAAAAAACGTGGAAAACATCGAATCATATAGACCGATCTCGCTGATGAATCAGGATGTGAAGATTTTTACTGCAGTTCTGGCCAATAGGTTAAATAAATTTTTAGGTAACTATATTCAAAAAGATCAGGCAGGGTTTTTGCGAGGTCGGTTCATGTCGGACCTGACAAGGAGGATACTTGACATGTCAATCATTGCACAGCAGCAAAGAGATCACACAGGTTTTATCTCATTAGATATATTCAAAGCTTTCGATTCCATCCAGTGGATTACCATAAAACAAATTATAGTAAAATATGGATTCGGTTCAAAATTTTGTGGAGTAATTGGGCAGTTATATCAAAGGGGATCAGCAAGAGTAAAAATAAATGATGAATTAACAGAGGAAATTAAGTTGGAAGCTGGCACAAGACAAGGGGATCCACTATCATCTTCACTGTTTATAATGGTCATGGAATTAATTGCTAACGTGGTAAGAGAAGATACAGACATGATAGGTCTAAATGGGATAAAAATTAGCCAGTATGCAGATGACACATTATTAACGTTAAAAAATCCTGAAAAATCATTGGAAAAAGTATATGCACACTTAGAAAAATTTTATAGGGTTACGGGGCTTAAAGTTAACTGGGACAAATCAGAGGCAATTTTTTTTAATGGGAATGTTGAAGCACAAGAAGTTATAAAATCCAGATTTAAATTACAGATTAGGTCTAGTATTAAGTATTTAGGAATAAACATTTCAAACAAGTACGATGATTTAAAGAGATTGAATTATGACAAATTGGAAAAGGAGTTAAAGGAAAAGATTATACGATACAAAAAATTAAATTTGTCCTGGTTTGGTCGAGTATCATTGTGTAAAATGAAATTGTTACCTAAAATAAATTTTTTATTTGATACTCTCCAAATTAATATTAAAAGGAAGGAACTAAATGTATTTCAAAATTTAATAAATAATTATTGCAATAACGGGAAAAAAGCTAGAATATCGAAAACGTTGTGGTATCTTTCACAAAAAAAGGGTGGTTTAGGAATCCCGAACATCACAAATTATTATTGGGCATTTCAACTGAAAAATATTTGTAAAATTTTAATAAGGAAAAAATTGATATGGGGGGAGATTGAATTACGTGAAAAATTGGGAGATGAATCACTAATATTTCTAGGCAAAGAAACTGTTAAAATTAATACCGAGAATAAAATGCTAAAGACACTCTTTAGAACATGGACACTATTGAAAAACAAATTATCCCCAGGGTTATCACCAATTTTGGAGTTAAGGGATTTAAAATCATTCCCACTACTCTTAGACCATAGGACTGAAGAAATAATGAAAGGATATAAAGTAACTTTATTAAAGGAATGGTTAGATGTTTGTGAGGATGAGGAGAAAATGTCAGAAATGTGTAAACAGTTGAAACTAAATTGGCTTCAAGTTGCTGCAATGAAAAGTTGGAATAAAAAATATAGGGAAGAAATAGGCTTAGACAGGAACATGACAAAATTTGAGGAGCTAGTATATAAGTTAAGAAATGGTCAAATAGAAATTAAAGGATTAGTTAGTAAATTATATAAAGTATTGGATGATTCTAACGAATCCCAAAAAGCATTAAGAGGAATATGGGAACAAGATTTAAATGTTAAAATCACAGATGAATGTTGGAATAGAAAGTGGAAAAGAAGAATCATGAAAACGTTATCAGTAAGGATTAAGGAGCATAACCACAAGTTATTATGGAAATGGTATATGACCCCT
Source organism: Bradypodion pumilum (assembly GCA_035047305.1). Taxonomy (NCBI): domain Eukaryota; kingdom Metazoa; phylum Chordata; class Lepidosauria; order Squamata; family Chamaeleonidae; genus Bradypodion; species Bradypodion pumilum. The sequence continues at coordinate 263,976,630 of JAWDJD010000003.1, forward strand.
GTGCGATTACATTTAATTGACAAGACAAAATTAAATATATGTTGGAGGTGTAAGGAGGATATAGGAACGTATGAGCATATGTGGTGGGGGTGTAAGAAGTTGAAGCCATTTTGGACGAGTGTAGAGTATGAAATTGGGAAAATTTTGAATGAAAAGGTTAAATTGGATGCAGTTATAGTATTACTAACGGATGTTGATAAGGTGGAATATAGTAAAAGGGAATTAATGGCAGTCATGTTATCAGGTGCCAGACACTGTATAGCGCGGCAATGGAAGAATGATGTCACTCCAAAAATCGATGAATGGTACAATGAGTTATGGACTATTGCTTTAAACGATAAGCTTACCTGGGAAATAAATTTAAGAAAAGGACTAATAAAAGAAAATAAATTTCAGGACACGTGGAGATGTTTCACAGACTATATACTGCATAAGGATCAAGGTCAGAAGCCAACGCCGGATCAGCATTCCTTTTGGAAAGGAATCATATAAGAATTAAGTAACTCTGTCCCATATGGCAATGTAAATAGCACATGGTGAATGTCCTCTATTAAGTTGATGTATTTTTTTTGTTATTATGTAATGTGTAGATTTAAATAAAATTATTAAAAAAAAATAAACAATCTGCAGTTGCGAGTGAGCTGGCAAGGTGCTGATGGCATCAAGTTATTTATAGTAAATTTAAAATAAAAGAATAGCAAAGGATCTCTCTGAACTAGGCGAACAAGTACTGAAATGTCTGCATGGGGGAGGGGACTCTAAACTTCACATACATGCTGATGGGGTCTTAGCTGGTGATAATTGACTAGTAAGTGGATCCTGGAGTTAAGGTAAGCATGCCAATAAAAATACTGAGCCAGTACAGCTGCTCTGAAAAAGGCAAATTCAATTTTGGAAACCTTGAAGAAATAAATGAAAAACCCTGCCAATATCATTATGCATTTATACAAACGGACAGTTATATGAACTGCAGGTGTATAAAAGGCTGGCCACCACACCAAAAGAAAAATGCTACAGAACTGCAGGTGGTGTAAAAAAAAGTAAGAAACATGATGGAGGGGCTGGAACAACTCCAAAATAACCTGTTATACTCTCTCTCTCTCTCTCTCTCTCCCTGTGTGTGTGTGTGTGTACACAAAGGGGCATACAGGGAATCAATTTAAAAATATCTTTCATAATATTAGAATCCACATCTATTCAAAAAAGGTGAATAATGGGAGATTTCAGCACAAATCACAGGGTTAAGTTGTGAAACTCATTGGTACAGAACACAGTGATAGTTGTCAATGCAAATGGATTAAAAGATGTTAAGACAAGTTCACAGTTAATGCTATTAAAAGTTAACAAGCATCAGCAATAGGCATATTAGTTGTCATAAACCCACAAGTAGCTACAGAATACTCTGGCTGCTGCATCAACCCACCACCACCCTTTTAGTTTAGGAATGTGTAGAAGAAACACAATGATTTTTTAAAAGTTAAATTACAATTCGCACAGATTAGGTAAAGGTAAAGGTTGGCCTTGCTCGAAAGCCAGTTGTATCAGAGTCTAGGGTTCAGTGTTCATTTCTGTTTACAGCCAAAGAGCCGGCACTGTCTCCATCTGCAGACATTTTCATGGTTATGTGGCAGGTATGACTAGACACTGGAGTGCAGGGAATGCTGTTACCTTCCCACTGAAGCAGTACCTATTTACTTGCAACTTTTTCCTTTCGGAATACTAGGTTGGCAGGAGCTAGGACAGAGACAGGACCTCACTTCATTGTGCAGTACTTGAGTCTCAAAATGATGGCCACAGATTACAGAAGCATAATTTAGTTTAAAGACTGGACATGTGCCTTATTTGTAAGTGACTGTTTCTTTTGTTGCTCCTGTTGTTTTGTTCTATTTGGTTTATTTTTGCTGCTGCTGTTGAGCCAGTAGCAGGGAGAGGCACTAGCAGTACTGCAATATATTATCTGCAATATCAAAAAAGTATGCCTCTAAACATCAGCTGCTATTATGTGCTGCTTAAGGGCTTTCCATAGGGATCTGGCTGGCCAATGTGAGAACACTTTATTGGCTTATTCCAGTTTGTTGCATGCTGGTCTGCTCCAGCATGGCCTTTTTCATTGTCTTGTACTTCTGGGGTGACCACATAGGCTAGGAAGTGGAGGGCACTGCTTTTTAGAAGCCAAACTCCTTGCCTTGCCCATTTCCCAAATAATGAGGGTGAGAGAATACTGAGGGATTTCCCTTGCAGAATTCTACAGAGATCCATTTTATCTTATATGTTCCACATTGGACTGGTGGGAGAGACTATCCAACATTTCAGTGGATGATACTTGCATCTATGTCCATTGATGATACCCTCCATCTTTTTCCCCCTGGTACCAGATGTGGCACTGAGATATTGTGTGGAGAACGTAGCTGCAGAATGTGCAACACCTTTTGAATGCTCCTATGCAGCACAGACTGACCCAGTAATCTTATCATCACTCTGCATGCCTCGTTCTTTGGAATCAGCAGAAAAACAGATCCTTACATATAACACTCCCTTATTCCTCCTCCATCACCACAACTACACCACTATCGGAGCCATAGTTGTCTTCTGTTTAGTTGTGCTCATGGTGCTGCCAGGAGATTGTAGAAGAACTTTAGCAACAGCCCATAGAGCTCCTGAAATGGCTTGGTACTCCCAGCAGCCCCCCAAATTCATTTTCACTCACTCCTTTTTAAGGTGCTGTTGTGTGGAAGGTCAGTGGGTAGAATAGAAGCACATGTGTGAAAACACCCAAAGCCCATAAATGACCTGACCCAGCCTATCCTTCTGGGACCTTTCCTGGAGGGGGAAAAAGAGAAAGAAACCAGTACAAGGAACCAACATCTACTCCCACTTGAGTCTTCAAATGAGTCAGCAAAACCACATCAAAGTACTACTGGAAGCAGCTGATGGGCTGAACTACACAAAAGAAATAAGCACAAAACAAAACTTTCATTGCTCTTTCCATGTTTGTGCCATCAGCCCCCGGCTTTCATTCCCATGCCTGCTTCCTTGTTTGAAAATTAAACAGAAATCTCTTACAACATAATTACTCCATTACCTTAATAACCTTTGCCACTTTGCAGTGTTGTTCAAGACTAACTGATGAACGTTTGGTCTTCTATTGCAGCTCCCTGCTCTATTTCCATCCCCACTTGCCTATAATTTATACAAAAGACTTGGTAGTGTGTATAGTCTTCTATGCTTAATATTTGTAATGATTGTTTACATGTGCATTGTTTCAGCTGACTGTATTCTCTGCCTGAATTTCTGTTCAATTCAAATAAATTCCTCATTGGTTTACAGGTAAACCCCAAAACAAAATTTGCATAGGAGACTGTGAAGTTTGTTTGTCATCTTTTGCAGGACCAATCTTAGTTTGGGCAGTGGACCTACTTTCTATTCCATACCCACATCATGAATATGGTGAAGTAAATGCTCTCCACAATAAACTAGCCCATTTATGGGCGCCATCTTACTGTATGTCTTCAGGAACAAGCTAAAGAATTATGGTCCACAGCAAATGCATTGCCCAGAATTCCAGAGCTTCTCAGCTTAGACCAGGCTTTCTCAATGTTTTCGGGTCATGGGCCGGATCACTCCCCCTCAGATGGTTCGGCGCAGGTTCTTGTGCGTATTTTTACATGTTTTTGGTAAGTTCTCACAAGTTTCTGCTGCATTTTTGGCACATTTTCTGTGTGTTTTTGGTGCTTCCGCCACTTGTGGCAGTGGTAGCAATGAAGGTGGAGGACTACATGAAATGGTTCTGTGGGCTGCATCCGGCCCACAGGTTGCAAATGCCTGGCTTAGACATTCCCTAAACAGGCTGTGTGACAAAAGGTGATGGAAGATGGAGAATAATAACATCTAGAGAACCACGCTTTGGCATCCTGGATTCAAGTAACTAAAGTTTTGTACCAGTCCACATTTTGAGATCCATCTTCTCAACAAGTTCTACTTCTGCAGTTGCAGAGTCCCCCTCTTCCATGCACTTTGAAGTCATTGTGGTAGCATTTTTTTAAAAAACCATATATCCTTAATTTTAAAGCACTAGTACCAGATGTAAAGGAGAAGTATGGTAGAATATTTTAAAAAACCCATGTATATATTGTATTGTATTTTGTATATTGTACTGTTGGATACTTTGTATTTGAGTTTTATATTGTAACTATGTATTTATTGGGGATATTGTGGATGTTTTTGAATTTCTTGCTGTACTGATTATCTGTATTATTAATATGTTGTAGCCGCCCAGAGTCAGCGTAAGCTGAGGAGGGCGGGATATAAATAAAAATCGAAATCGAAATATATATCCTTAACACATGGAAAAGATCCTCTATAGGTAAAGGAGGTTTCTTCTTCTGACTTTTGCCCTTCATAACATGAACAGTGATAGAAATGGCAATGAAGGAAGCAGGGTTCCTACAAATCAAGCCTAAACAGGGTTTAAGATGGTTACTTTTCAGGAATTAGTCACCAGATTTTGCTACTAAGTCTCAGGACTGAATTGAATCATATGTCCTAATAAAGAAGCAATTTCTACTTTTTTACTACATATGCTGACCGATGTCTCCTCCATGTAGGCCTATGTTCCTCACCCTTTCCTTCTTCACTGTTTTTCTCACCAGAAATGCTAAGAAGAAAGTGGTCAGTGCAATCTTGTTTAAATTGGGAAGATGTACATTTTTGAGTTTGTTTATTGCTCAACTCTTACTCCAGGAAATAGCTAAAAGGTTAAACACATGTCAATATCCATTGCTCTGAGCCCAGAAAGTGAAACAGGAAACTGAATAGAATCTCACACTCTATAAAAGTGATAGGGGAATTGCTATGGCAAAATATAAAGGACATCTTTTTTTCCCTGTTCCTTTATTTCTTTGAAAACAATATTCCATGTGGGCTGCATTGGACTCAAAAACTGTTGAATTCTAGGTGGAGTCACTGAATCGGACAAGAAAACTAGAGAGGCTGGCAGGAAAACAGTAATGTTCGGTACAGTTTGTTCTCTTGTCATATATTAGCAAATTTCAAATTATATACTTATACATCCATATATCTTCCTCCTTGTTCCAGTGTACATCTGCTGAACCAGCTGGATTTAACAATATCAGTTTATCAATGACAGAAATTTATTCTCACTGTTCTGATCCAAAATCTCTGCTCAATAAGGAAATTAAACTCCTGCTTTCTTCTCAAATTTCATATCACACTGATTGGACATATTAAGCTATTTGATCAGATAAGTGGAAGTAACAGGCATTACTCAAAACATGTATTAAATTACCCATGATTGAAATGTATCAGATCATTCAGACTCCTCTATTAGAAATTGATGGAGAATATGCACAATATGATAATGAAAGGTTTAATATTTTCCCCATAGACATAAATATCTCAGGGCTAGGAAACCTAAGAGCTCTGCTTTTTCTTGCCCTCACACTAAATAACCTCTAATGTTCTCATCAGTGTGAATGACATGAAGCCTATGGAAACACATCCTCCAACACTTCCCAGTTAAAAAGTGGGACACTCCTGTTCATGAGTAGTTAGACAGACTCAAGGACAAGGTGTACTAGATAATTCAATTCTTTAAAAATTTTTCCAGATTATGCATGAGAGATACAGTATTATGCTTCTGTACCCATGATTCAAAATGCCAGGAAATGGCCCGATATTGCTGTACAATATTGTGCTTATGCTGGCAGCAGGAAAAAGGTTACCAAGCTTTCCACAGGAAAGTACAGCCTGAATGTTGACCCCACCAATGGTAGCAGTCACGATGGTCTACAATACATTCACATAGAAAATAATATCATTCACATTAGAGACACTAAGCAAGGGAAAAATTCCACAGATTGACTCTTTCCCCCATCAGTTTGCTACTCCTCACCCAAGCACAAAAGCCGTTGTCATTGCTGTTTTTCTACAAGTATGAAGGGCAGTGAGCACAAGAGGGTATCCTGTAGACTTCAATTCTTCTTCTTCAGGTACTGTATCTGTTCTAGATATTGCCTATCATCATGGCAATGCAGATATACAGGTGAAACTCAGAAAATTAGAATATCGTGCAAAGGTTCATTCATTTAACTTAAATGTGAAACAAATACAGTATATGAGATAGACTCACTACATGCAAAGTGAGAGATGTCATGCCTTAATTCGTTCTAATTGTGATGATCATGGCATACAGCATATATGAGATTATGTGACGATTATGGGGTACATGAGATTGGGGGGTTGGGGTTTTCATAAACTGTAAGCCATAAGCATCAATATTATAACAAAGTAAGGCTTGAACTCTCTTGCTTTGCAAGTAATGAGTCTCTCTCATATATTTGTTTCACCTTTTAAGTTGCATTACTGAGCTGAATGAACATTTGCACGATATTCTAATTTTCCGAGTTTCACCTGTATAAATCATCCTATAGACATTTCTCCATCTAGACTACATTCTAGTCTGACCAGTAATGGCTTTCCATTGTGTGAAAGGCAGATTTTCCACAACAGCTGGTACCTAGAGGCTGGTTAAACTCAGGACCTTGCTTATGCAGCATATATTCTTTGCAGTACTAAAATGTCCTTCTCAATATTCTGCATTATCTTCCTCCCTTGGCTCGAAAGCAATTCATGTGTTGATTTCCAGCCTTCATCTATCAAAACCCATACAATTCCAAAGTAGGTTTTTTCATCTTCTGGCTGAACAGCCCCTAAATTCTAGTCTTCTTAAATAAAAAATGAGCAGAATAAGAGCTTCCACAGCTAGGGCCCATGGTAAAGAATGTATTGCTCTCTTTTCTGTTTAAATTCTAGGCTTCATAAACTCCTAAATGTAATTGCTTCATTTAAGTCCCACTGATATCAATAGAACTTGTTTCTGAGTAAATATGATTGCGATATCTGCTTAGCATACAAGAGGTTCACAAGGCAATAGTACACATATCTATCCCAGAAGGAAATCTTATTGACTTCAACAGGGCTTCGATGGACCTTGATTAGACAATAGCAGTTTTACTGTTTCCCTATTTAGGATTATGTATGCTGGCTATTTTGATGTGTCAAGCTGTTTGCACCTACTGCTTCAAGCAGCTTCCCAAAGCTATGAAGCAGAAGCAACAGTTTTAGGAGGCAAGAGTGCATGTCTAATTAAACACACTGCCAAATAGTGTAATCTGACTGGAAACAAGTACTGTAGCAGGCAAGGAGCTGCCACTGCAAAAAACAGCTCAAATTTCAAATAGAACATCTCATGGCTTGCATCTCCCACTCTGCAAACTTGTTGATGTTTTTAATTCATTATTTTTTTCATTAGCTATATTTTTATTCCACCCTTCTCCCCATGAGATCAAAGCAGCATACATGACTGTTACTTTTTTTTCATCCCCCGGTCTTGAATGACCAGACTCCTCCAACCTTCCCAGTTAATTTCACTGTCAAATGTATTTTTGAACTCAGATCTCTTGAGTTCCAGGCCAATGTCAAACTAACTCCCTCCTCCTGTTTCCCACTTCCTCTCAGCCAGTGGTGGTGAACCTTGGCACTCCAGGTGTTCTTGCACTTCAAATACCAGAAGCCCAAGTCAGCACTCCTGCTGATCAGGGCTTCAAGGAATTGAAGTTCAAAAACACCTGGAGTGCCAAGATTCGCCATCACTGCTCTAGGCTTTGCTCTCCATTTTTTTTTGTTTTCACATCAATGAGTGGCCAGTTGTATCTGTAGGCCTTATCTTAAAATGGAATCAACAAAATTCCAGATTAGATTAATGTTTCTGTCCACTCCAGAGCCAACACACTCATGCATAATGAGTATAATGCACATAGATGCTAGATAACAAAATGCTAGAAAAAAGAAGCTAAGCACCTCTTTAAAATGCCAAATGATAGAGAAAGAGATATTCCCTTTGACAGGAGTTTATAAACCAGGAATATCCACAGAAAGATTTGGACTGTGGCCCAGGTACAGAAGAAGTCTAATCTCCATCACTATTTTGGACACCCCTTCAGCAGCAGGCAGAAGATAAGTTTCATACTTTAAAGGTTATTGGGTGGAATCCTTCAGAAAGGACCCACCCAATGTATTCACTTGAACAAATCTGCTAACCAATGCAAGTTCATAAACGAGTGTCAATATGGAGCCTTTTAAAACTCTGTGTCTGCCCTGCTATAACATGGCTTCAGTTTGATTACTATTAATTACACAGTGGCACCAGTGAACAAAGAATTATGCACAAAGTAATTATGAAGCATAGCAAATCAACATTCTACAAAGCAATTCCAAGAATGGGGGCAGGCTAAACAAAAAAAGTAATGTTGGAACCGAGTTTTGGATCAACACCAAATTTGGCACAAGTATAGTAAACAAGGTACTCCTGCTCTGTGCAAAGTTTAGGGACATTTGGATAAAGGGATTTCAAAATATTATTTCTTTAAAATAAAATTGTTTTTAGACGCCTCTTCAGAAAAAGGCAACTCCAAATGACCCTAGATTGAAAACAAGTCAAATAAAATGAAAAACCAATCTTGCTTATTTTGAAAGAGAATTGCGGGATCTGCGAGCATAATTGGCATAACTGTCCCTGACAGAGGCTACACCGGTGAGAAAGCTCCTGGCCTCTGGGTTCTGCGGGGACAGAAATTGGGGAGCGTATTAATAGTCATAAGATTGATTCACCCATATCTGACTTGACAGGCAGTCCGGCAGGAGGAAATTGAATGTCTAACTAGCAGTTAGGAAATAGGTAATTCCGCACCTGCAGATTACCCCAAGCCCTAGCGCAAATAGTAGCCATATTTACTCTTGTGTAAGCCATGAACAATGGATTTCCCCTGTCAGTATTTGCCTTAGTTAATTAACTTCCCCAAGAGAGATTCCCAATTAACCCAGGTAAACATGTGATGTGATTTTCTGTCAGATGACGATTCTATCACACGCTGCCTTGAATTCCACTGGTCTTCGCTCCATCTTGCCTCGTGTCGTTACCTGACCAGTCTCCTCCGGGACCCCACGGCCGCTCCGCGGCCCCGATCCAACATCTGGTGACCCCAATGTGATCCTACTCGTGAGTAAGCGATCAACGCGGTCCAGTTCTACGCTAGAACCGTGTCCGATCACCCCGGAGGACAGCGCGGCAGCCCGGTCAGAAAGCCAGCCGATTGGGAAGACAGTTACGCGGCGAGGCATCTCAGAGAGGCATCCTACAGCTTGCTCCGGCTATCGCGGCGGTTGCAGCATGGAAAAACGCGTTCCGCTCAGGGTCGGCTGTGAACCCCTGACAGCGCAGAGGCCACCGAGGGCCCGTGGCAGCAGTCCACGCTCCGAGCTCTACCCAGAGATTCGTCACGCAAAACCTATTGCCTGAACTTCAGACGCGTCGACTCATCCCGAGAAGGAGACTTCAAAGGACCGGCAGGTAATATGGGGACTTGCCCTCAGCGGCAATGTCCGTCCGCTAGTCAAAGAATTCATGTAGAGGAATTCAAGACCCTGGCCAGGGTATATCAGATAAGCTTTCACAGTGGAGAACTAGCACGGCTTTTGGTGTTCTTGAGGGAACACTGCCTGCTTTACCCAGAAGCAGGTACGTTATCCCTTCAGCTCTGGGATCAGATAGAAGTCTGCATTCAGCAACCCCCGAGAGCTCCAGATGGCGTAATTCGCACATGGAGCAAATGTAGGAAACTCTTAGCAGAGGTGGACCCAGTCCAGGTAGGGGCCAAAGAACCCCCTGCGCCATCAGACCCACGGCGCTCTATCCGTCATTTCAGTTTAAGCAGGGTAGTGTAGGGAGCTTTCCCTCGGTGACAGCTGCAGACGTCACCGGTGGAATGCATGGAATGGGGAGCGCTGGCGCTTCTCTGATAGCTACAGGTTCCCGAACTACCAAGAGTGCCCTTCAGCGCACAGTTGAGGAAGAGATCAGGAAGGGGGAATTGCCAGCAGAAGAACTAGCTGAGCTTAGTCAGATTTGTCCGATTCGCTTGGAGGTGGATGCCCTCACAGGGCAGCAGCAGATAGTTCATTCACCAGTTCCTTATAAGCTCCTCATGGCTATACGGAAGGCCATTTCAGAGACAGGACTACAGAGTCGCTTCACTAGGGGCAAGCTTCAGCAAGTGTGCGAGAACACGATGTTCATTCCGCATGACTGGAAAGCCGTCATGCGAATGATGCTCAACCCCAGCCAGTATTTGTTATGGGACAGCGAGTATCGCCTCGAGGCTCAGGCAAGGGCTGCCAGGATGGGCGGGGCAATAATTCCTGACCAACTATATGGTTCAGGTGCCTTCGAATCCATCGATGCGCAGACCGCCTTGCCGCTCGCCACCCTTCAGTTGTCAGCTGAGACAGCCTTCAGGGCTTTTCTCAAGGTCCCAGCAACTGGCAAAGCGGCCAAAAAATTACACCGCAGTCAAACAGGGCGCCCAGGAGTCCTACATGGACTTTATCAATCGATTAGAGGAAGCGATCAGTAGACAGATCGATAATGAGCAAGCCCAACAAGAGCTCATGATGAAATTGGCTAAGGATAACGACAATCTCGACTGCCGTAAGATCTTGCAGTCACTGGGCAATTGTCCCGACTTGACTCTCACGGACATGATTAGGGCTTGCGCCCAAAATGGGTATGCTGGCAGCGGCGGTGCAAGGGGGTAGGAAACCCAAGAACAAGAACCAAGGAGCATGTCACAATTGCGGCAAGGTCGGCCACTTCGCTAGGGAGTGCCGATCCAAGGGCGGCGGACAACATTCTGGCCATTCCAAGGCTCCAACCACCCCATGTCCGAAGTGTAACAAAGGCTTCCATTGGTCCAAATTCTGTCCGAATTCGGGAAACCGGAACGCGGGCACGTCTCTGGCCCCGGTCCAAACAGAGGCTTCCCTCGCTCTGGGAGAGCCAGAGCTGGATTAGATTCCAATCACATTCCAGGCAGGCCAGCCCCAAAGGTAGTACAGGGCTAGAATTGACTTGCCAGGCAGACGTCACATGCGACTGGTGGATTCCCAGTACATGGGACCCCTGCCCGAAGGCTTCATAGGCTTAGTTTTGCCTCGTAGTGTCGCAGGAGCACGTGGAATTCTTGTAATTCCAGGAGTCATTGACTCCAATTTTTCGGGTGTTCTCCAAGTTCAACTCTGGATGCACCTACCCCAGACCATTCACAAGGAAGACACGCTAGCGCAACTGATTATGGTTCCTTGTAACTCGCCAGCAGATAGCCAGGGAAGGCTCAGGGACAGCTCAGAGTCCGGGTCGGAAGACCGCTCGAGCGCAAGTGAGGCAGTGCAAGGATACCAGGTCTTAGCGACAGTGGAAACCAACATAGAATGGAAACGGCGGCCAGTTATAGAGGTATTTTTGAATAAAAAATCATTCTCAGGGTTGCTGGATACCGGAGCTGACGTCAGCATTATGAGCCGAAGTCAGTGGCCGAAGGAATGGGCCATTGAGCCGGTCTCCGATGTGTGGGGGGTAGGCGGCATCCAAGAAGCGTTTAGAAGCCGGGAGTGGGTGGAAGTCTCGATCCCTAAGGCTGACGGCACGGCGGTCATTCGGCCACACATTCTAGACGTGCACATCAACCTTTGGGGGCGAGACATCTTGCAGCAATACCGCGCCACTCTTACCTTCGGGTAATGGCTCTGCCACTTAAATGGCTTACCAACATGCCAGTCTGGGTAGAGCAATGGCCGGTAGTGGGGGAGAAATTAGTCGCCCTAAAGCAACTGGTTAAGGAACAGCTAGACGCAGGACATATAGAGCAGTCCACCAGTCCTTGGAATTCGCCCATTTTTGTCATAAAGAAAAAGTCGGGGAAGTGGCGACTCCTCCACGATCTCAGAGAGATCAATAAATGTATTCAGCCAATGGGTCCGCTTCAGTGCGGCATTCCGAATCCAAATATGATCCCCGAGGGTTGGGAGATCCTGGTCGTAGACCTTAAGGATTGTTTTTATACCATTCCCCTAGATCCTAGGGACCGGGAAAGGTTCGCCTTTACGGTGCCAGTTGTGAACCACAGCGAGCCCACGCAGCGTTACGCGTGGAAATATTTGCCACAGGGGATGCTCAATTCGCCCACCCTGTGCCAAATTTATGTTCACAACACACTGGCAAAGTTTCGAAACCTTCACCCCACAGCTTTGGTGTGTCATTTCATGGATGACATCTTGGTCGCAGCGCCGCAACTCGGCAGCGAAATGTTTAAAGACCTCCAGGCCACCCTGGGGGAAAAAGGGTTGCTCATTGCCCCAGAGAAAGTACAGAGAACTGAGCCATTTTTATACTTGGGTCATCGGCTTCTCCGTTCTTTCGCAGCACCAGTTTTGCCCCAGATCAACTTAAAAGACTCAGTCACCCTGGTAGAGTTGCAGCAGGTTTTAGGTAACATTAATTGGGCCAGACCGTACTTCAGATTGGATACGGATCTTTTAAAGCCGCTCTTCTCGCTGCTAACGTTAGGTAAGCAGCCGGCAGACCGGATACAAATTCCTCGAGAGGCACGCTTGGCTCTCGAAAAGGTCAACCAAATTCTCAGCCAAAGATGGGTGGTCAGGATTGCTCAGGGGCCATATGCCCCGATCCTGAACTTGTACATCGTTCGGGCCGGATCCATGTTCACCGGAGCCCTAGGAGTGGACTCCGAGCGAGGAGCGAGTATCGTGGAATGGGTGTATTTACCGAACACCTCTTACCGAAACATCATTCCCCCCAAGAGTTGGTCTCCGCGGTGGTCTACCGCGGAAGGCTGAGAGCAAGGGACATCTCAGGGCACAACTTAGCAAAATCGTGATCCCATTCACCAAAGAGCAAGTTCAGCAGCTGATGCAGCTCGGTGACTCGCTTCCAATCGCCTTGGAAGGATTCACCGGATGCTTGGCATACCACTTGCCAAAGGACCCCAGACTCATCTCGCTTCAAACGCAGACAGTCAGCTTGTATGAATTGATATCGCTGGTTCCACTTCAGGGGGCCAGAACAGTTTTCACGGATGGGGGTCGCACATATGGTGTCTTAACTTGGCAGGAGGGCCAGGCTTGGCGCACGCTTCTAACTCTTCCACAGAAGTCCGCGCAGCGGGCAGAGTTGGCAGCGGTGAACCTCGCTTTGCGCACCTTCGCCAAAGTGCGCCTCAACATTATAACTGACAGCCAATACGTTAGGAATTTGCTTCACAGTCTACTGGGAGCATACATCACTCCCGCGATAGACAAAAATTTGCTGAGTTTGTTCCTCACAGCTCAATTTCACTTGCGGAACCGCACAGAAGCGCTCTATATCGCCCACATCCGAAGACACCAGGACCTACCGGGTCCGATTTCCGCGGGCAATAGCAGAGCGGATACGGCCGCAAAGGAAATTCAGCAACGGTCAGTTTTGGGTGTATTCACAAACTGATTCAGAGCCATGCATTCTTTCATCAGAATGCCAAAGCGCTCGCCAGACAGTTTAACCTGCCACTCTCTCAAGCCCAAGGCATAGTTCGCTCTTGTCAGCATTGTGCAGGGGCACCGGGGGGGCCCTCGTGGGGGGTCAACCCACAAGGGCAGAGGCTAATCAGGTGTGGCAAATGGACGTCACACATGTCCCGCAATTTGGCAGATGGCAGTACATGCACGTTTGCATTGATATTTTTCACAATTCGTTTGGCCAACGGCACAAAAAGGGGAGACAGCTTCTCACGTGGAGCAGCATCTCCTTTCCTGCTTTGCGGCGATGGGCAAACCACGGCACGTGAAAACCGTTAACGGCCCGGCCTACAGCTCCAGGCAGCTGGGATATCAAACATACCTTTGGCGTTCCGTACAATCCGCAGGGGCAAGCGATTGTGGAATGAGTCAATCGGACGCTCAAGTCCTACATTGACAAACAAACAGAAAGGGGGGAGCCACCAGCCCTCCCCAAATCTCAGGGTCAGGCACAGCATTGTCTGAACAAGGTGTTGTTCACGTACAATCACCTAAATGTTTTTTCGGATTGGGGGATGGTCAAGGCCCTTTGCCATGAGGACGCCGTCCAACGCGAGGACAGGGAACCGACACCGGAGAACATCTTGCCTGCAGTCTTTGCCCTGATTACCGCCAATACCGCGGCGGTCACCATCATCCTGACCCTCTCCCTACTTGCTGGGGGAAGCGTTCAGGCAGCTTCGCTGAAAGCCAGCGACCTGATGCCAGGCGGAGACCTCTCTGCCCGGATGCACTACAACCTATGGGAAAGGTTGGCGACTCTTGTCAACCAGTCTGATTTTTGCCTAAAGCAGAATACCGGTTCTGCCTCAATCTTGAGCACCTGTCTCATCCCGGTGTGCCATTCCCTGGAGGCGCATACCAGGAACGGCGACTGGCTGGTGAAGCAGATTTTCGATCTGTTTTACCCAACGGGTTTCTCAACGTATGCTCGCTGGGGAATTCAGTTAACCAAGACCTTGCCGGCTGACGCAGCCACTCTCTACACTCCTCGAGTGGCGGTCAGCCCGAACTCTACTTGTGTCCGAATGACCGGCTGCTCCGCGGTCGGCCGGACTCAGCGCAGTTGCCTCGACACCGGCAGCGGCAATTGGACTTGTGATAACCCAGAGACAATTGGTTCAATGTATGCTCATGTTACCTTGCCTTCAGGTTGGTTCTTTACATGCAATCAGTACACTCGGAATTACATTCCCGCTAATGTATCAGATTCCACATGTTGTATCAGTCGCTTAACATTGTTGCTCCCCACTAGGGATATGGTTGTCCCAAGCACGAATGTTCCCTCACCCATACGGTGCACTCGTGCCACCCAGCTAGACAGCTCATGTGATAGTGACATTAGGGTTTTGAGTCAAGCTGAGTACGTCTCATTGGCAGTCAGCATACTTGGCGTGCCAGGCTTAGCCGTTGGCAACGCTCGGAGGATTGGTCAATTGGCTTGCGGTCTGGCAAAAGCCATCAACCACACCTCCTCGGCGATAGCGCTGCTCAACCAGGAGCAGGCAGAGCTTCGCCATGCCATACTAGACAATCGAGCAGCCATCGATTACCTTCTGTTGTTACATCACTTGGGTTGCGAGTCTGTCCACGGCATGTGTTGCTTTAATCTCACAGACAACACGCGCAAGGTACAGAGCCAGCTCACGGACCTCCATACCCTGGTCAAGAACATCAAGGAGGATGCTTCGTGGGGGTGGTGGGATTCATTGTGGTCGTGGTTCCCATGGGGTTGGCTTCAGACGACACTCAAGGTGATTGTGGGGGTGGTAATACTGGGCACAACAGTGTGCTGTTTCGTGCAATGTATTCCCTCACTGATATCGAGATGTCTCCCATGGAAGGAACCCCGAAACGTCATCCCCCCCACACCAGCTGATGCCACTCCTACGCAGGGCCATCTGTCAGGTCCACAACAAGTAGAGGGGGAGTGCGGGATCTGCGAGCATAATTGGCATAACTGTCCCTGACAGAGGCTACACCGGTGAGAAAGCTCCTGGCCTCTGGGTTCTGCGGGGACAGAAATTGGGGAGCGGATTAATAGTCATAAGATTGATTCACCCATATCTGACTTGACAGGCAGTCCGGCAGGAGGAAATTGAATGTCTAACTAGCAGTTAGGAAATAGGTAATTCCGCACCTGCAGATTACCCCAAGCCCTAGCGCAAATAGTAGCCATATTTACTCTTGTGTAAGCCATGAACAATGTATTTCCCCTGTCAGTATTTGCCTTAGTTAATTAACTTCCCCAAGAGAGATTCCCAACTAACTCGGGTAAACGTGATGTGATTTTCTGTCAGATGACGATTCTATCACACGCTGCCTTGAATTCCTATATATGATAATGATTTTCCCTCAATAAACCACTGGTCTTCGCTCCATCTTGCCTCGTGTCGTTACTTGACCAGTCTCCTCGGGGACCCCACGGCCGCTCCGCAGCCCCGATCCAACAGAGAATGGTTGGTTCTACCCAAAAAAATTTTAAATTTGGAAAGAATCCAGCTGTAGGGGATGAAATATTGATCCTGGGGAAAGGCCCTTCAAAGGGAAAAACAGCCACTTTGTTATAAAACTTAGCACATGTGATACAAGTTTGTCAGTAGAAGCTTCACAAAATGAAGCACTGTATACATTTGTAGACAGAGGAAGAGTCTTATTTCTAGAAAGGTCACAGAAACAGAAACAGCCTAAAAAACAGGTCTTTGGGGAATTAGGATATAGATTTGTATGGCACAACCAAATCATTTCCCCTTACAGAAAGCAGTTCTGTTTTGTTCTAGCACATTCATTAATTTCTGACACCAGTCTCCTCACATAAATTTTCAAAGGGGAAATCAACTCCATGTCTGGGCAATCTGAACTTTTTACCCTGTCAATCAGAATCCAATTAGCCGACTCTTAGCTAACTGTTAAAAAATTTAAACCCATCCTGGCAAAACAGGTTTAGCTGAATCATGCTTGCAATGGGATTCTGTGTTGGGCTATAAACAAGATTTTTCCCCCAAATACAGTACAGATACTGAAAATGTTTTTTTTTATAATATATATATATATATATATATATATATATATATATATATATATATATATATATATATATATATATATATATATATATATATATATATATATATATATATATATATATATATATATATATATATATATATATATATATATATATATAAAATAAGGAGACTATAAAGCAAATATTCATAAGCTCTCTCATTTGTGAAGTTACTTTTTTGCATTGTGGTGGGGGATGATCTTACTTGATGATAGCAGAGTTTTGGTGCCTGTCTCTTGTTATAGTCTTCATTCTGTCATTATATAACTATTTGTTAATTTATAAAAGCCCTCTAGAGATGTTATGTGCCATCATGTCACTTTTGATGTGTGGTGACAATATGGGCTAATGCCTCCCAAATGACTTATCATTAACAGCTCTGCTCAGATCATGCAAACCAACATTATCTCATGTTTGGTTGTTTTCTTTTCCCCTGTAAATCCCAGTAGGTTCTGCTCAGGTCTTGCAAGCTAACAGCTGTGGATTCCTTTATCGAGTCAATCCATTTCATGTTAGGTCTTCTTTCCTTCCTACTCCCCCTTCCCCAGGAATATTTATTTATCTCAATTCATATACCATCACATTAGTTTAAATACTCTCTGGGAAGTTAACATGTTAAATCATCACTAAATACAGTAAATTTACAGTAAATTTATTTATTTATGGAATGAAACCCTGCTGCTAGCAACACCCCCCACCCCCCGGCATTCAAAGAGAATTAAACAAATGTAAAACAAATTTGAGCATCTTAGGTTAAAAGCATTAATAAAAGGCAGTTGCATATAATTTTGTTTTTATTAATTTCCTAAAAATGGAGAGGGATGGTGTCTAACGAGCAGTCCCAGCGAAGTGACCCTTTCTGGCATGAGCCGATGCAATCCTTTCTTGCCATAAGAATGTGCCATCCGTCTAGTTGAAACACATTAAATTGAGTTGGATACAGATAAGTAAAGATAAAGAATAGTATAATGCAGACTGAAAAATAAACACTTTTAGAAAATGTAATCCTGCCTGGTCAATTACTTGAGTTTCAACTCATCTCTCAAGAACATATTTATTGGGTTGTGCAGGTTCACCCGATTTCTGAACCTTACTCACTCTGCTTTTATTATATATGACAATCCTCCTCCTTTTTTAATATCTGCAATAATTCAGTTGTCTGTTTCAGACAGCGTATAATTGCTATTTCAGTTATAAAGAAATCAAATCAGGAAAACTTTTCTTGCCCTTATAAGCAGAAATTGGAACTTTCTGAAGATAAAAGTACATCATTATATAAAGTACCATCCAATCTTGACAGAAAGCCTTTTGTAAAGGATCACTACATTAGTATGTATAATTTAAGAGCATTTGGGGTCTGAAATTTCATGGACCCAAATATCGATATAAATTTGCATAATATTGAAATTTCCTAATTTATTGATGAGAGAGCCTATTAAATAATAGAGGTGATGCTTGCAGCAGTTAGAAAGCTAATATATAATTTACAAATCAACATAGGTGGAATTCCAGTTTACTTGCACAGAAATACTCTGAATACAGTAAAGGTAAAGGTTTCCCTTGCTCGAAAGCCAGTTGTATCCAACTCTAGGGTTCAGTGCTCATCTCTGTTTCAAAGCCGAAGAGCCAGCGCTGTCTGCTTCTGCAGACGTTTCCGTGGTCATGTGGCAGGCATGACTAGACACCAGGGCACATGGAATGCTGTTTCCTTCCCACCGAAGTGGTCCCTATTTATCTACTTGCAATTTCTTGCTTTCGAACTGCTAGGTTGGCAGGAGCTGGGACAAAGACGGGAGCTCATTCTGTCCTGCAGTACTCGGGAATCGAACTGCTGACCCGCCTCCCAGTCAGCATCTTAACCACTTGAGCCACTGCAGTCTGGTTCTGGTTCCTGTTTCCAGAAGATGATTTTTTTGTCACTTAAAGCCAGTAGAAGCTCTGTTTGATAAAGAGCTTAAAGGAAAAAAAAAGAAAGCTCTGCCAAGTTAATCTCTTGTTAATATTCAATATTAATAGTTTAAGACTGTCCATGTGACACCAGTGCTTATATCTAGCACTATCAGGGCTAAAAATGGAAAAGTGGCATAGACAATTTGAGGCTGCCTTTCAATAGAATGCCTTCTTGTCTGTACCCAACTTGCTACTGAACTGGGCCTTTTCTGTGGTGGCACCTTTGTGTTTACAAAATTTCATCCCCATTCAGAAATATCTGGTACAATCAGCATCACATATGAGGTGTTAAAGCATACCCATTCATTTGTTTTTTTAAAACATTTTATGGCTTTTACTCCTGCTATGACTGTTCTACTGCACTTCTCTCTTTTTGGGTGGTGGTGGTGATGGTTCTGGAATAGCCCTCTTTTGACCAGAGGTGACAGAGATGCAAGATCTACCCCTGCCCCTTCAGCATATTATTAAAAGTTTGCAACTAAAGCAAAACTAAGTGGAACTTCCCTTCTTCCAAGGAGCTTTAGCTGAGGACATACCAACTAGTATTTGCTACTGCAAGTTTATTTATTCCTATTTCTGTTTGAGAAAACATCGAAAAATAAGACCATAAGATTAAAGTTTATTAAAAGGCCAGGAAAGAAAGAAATCGTTATTGAACAGATACCAAAAATCCACAGCAGATCATGACCAGAAAACCTTCCTTGGGTAAGCAGTTTTGTAAATCTGGTGCCTTTATTCAAAAAACATATAGCATTCATGGTCATAGATCAATGATACATAAATAACTTTAGAGGCCAAAAACTGCACCTTGAATCTGGCCACCACCACGGGCCAGTATTGTCAGTTTCCTGCCACTAGCACATAGTACAAGTTGTACTGCTTCATTTTGGATGCCTCAAAAGAATTCAAAATGCCTTCAATGCCTTATGTAAACTGTGTTCCAGTAATCTGCAGATACTAATTTGCCTGCTAAGGATGAGTCACTTTAGAAATGTTTTACACAGAAGGTTAGAAATACATTTACAACACAAATAAGTAAACAAGACAAGTAAGTAAGTAAATAAATAACATGGATTGTGTCAGACCAGTTCCCATGTTATGATAAATTCCCCAAATAATGAAAGGCTGCTTTAAGTTTCTAACACCCACCACAGTATGTCTCTTAGCCTTGCCTTCTAATCCAGCACTGGAGGTGGGTGATCTGATAACTGTTGGGGTATAGAAATTCACCACCAATAAGCCTTGGTCTCCTGCCAACCTAGCAGTTCGTAAGCAAGAAATTGCAAGTAGATAAATAGGGACCACTTCAGTGGGAAGGTAACAGTGTTCTGTGCGCTCCGGTGTCTAGTCATGCCTGCCACATGACCACGGAAATGTCTACAGAAGCAGACAACCCTGGCTCTTCGCCTTTGAAACAGATATGAGCACTGAACCCTAGAGTCAGATATGACTGGCTTTCGAGCAAGGGAAACCTTTACTTTTACCTAAGCCTTGGTAGAAGGTAGCTTCTGTTAACTTGCTTGCATATTTTGTTTGCTAACTATTCAGAAAAAGCCCCTGTCTTCTTGCTTGAAATTTGATTTCCTAACCCAAATCCTTTGTCTCCTCTTTGTTGGGAGCAACTGGCTGTTTGTTCTTGAGGCCGTGACAGCCATTTTGAACCCTCTCTGTATTTTTTCAGCCATTAAACTATAATGGAGGAAAACCCTCTTCATTTCCCCCCTGTAACTAATCTAAGTCCTCATCCTCTTTTGCCTAAAATCTTTGGTCTGAGTAACTATTTTGCACAGGAAGCATGTTGAGCATGAGGGGAACTTCACAGGGAATTTTCAAACCATCCAACCCTTACTAATTGCCCCATTTGTGTGAATTCGCAGGTGACCACTCGAAGAACCAGCTACAGATAAGCAACCTGTCCTTCTTCTTCATGGTCCCTGTGATTTCTTGAAGATATTTGGTGCTGTATAGGAACTAACAATATTGGCATAATGGGTGGTGATAGATTTTAACTCCTTCTAGAAACCCAGAGTATCTAGTTATAGATGAGTAAACCTGATTCTGTTTTTGCAAGCAGAAAACCAAAGCAGTCATAAGCCAGGGTTATCTGATTTTTAACGTTATCCAATGCATGCATCGAATAACATTAAAATCCTTTGGGATGAATCACATAATGCTAAAACTCCATAGAGATACATTGTAACCGGCACAGGCTTTAGCAAACGTTATCCGATGCATCCCATAGGATTTTAACGTTATGCGATGCAATTTCCCCCCAGATTGCTTATTGTTATGTGGCTTTACTGTTATCTGATGCTAACGTTATCCGAGGTATTACTGTATTTATTAATGTATGCATTTTAGTTTGTGATTTCCCTCCAATGGAAATATTTTCATGGTCTTTTTTAAATTAGAGAACTGCATCACAAAATTTGGGAAAGAGCAAAAAAGATAACTGTGTCCAGTCTGTATATTATTTTGGGAAATATAAACCAGGTCAGTTCATATAAAAATACAAATGAAATGAATTTCTCTCATATTCCTACTCCTGGTATTACCAAGAAAGATAACTGTGTAGTTCTTCTTTCTTTCCCTCTTTAATCGATATTCTTAGTAACAAGGGGAGGAAATGGAAAAGAACAACATGGGCTGGATGCCTCTCTTCTGTAAATAAGGCTGAGGGCTTGCACAATAAAACCCTCATCCAAAAATATGCTATATAACTTAATGGCACCTTTTCTTGTCAACATCTGGTCTCAGAAAAAAGATGGAAAAGCAAAAGAGAAAAGACATAAAAAAATATGGACAAAGAGGCAGAGGCATAACAAGTCATTTTGGTACGTGGGGCTCTCCTGTAACATTGGTTAAATTGAAACATGAGACTAGGAAAGAATAGAAGAACTGAGATGAAGACTTGGCTATGGGTGATCGATGGTCATATGGATTCTGCACTTAATGTTAGCTTTCGTAGATCAAGTACACTTTGTCAGGCATAAGAGTGAAACCTCATGGCATCATTTTATACACATCAGTTACAGAGGCACACAATGATTAACCTGCCTAACTGTTGTGTCAAACTAACTTATTTTCAAATTTCTTCTGCCCAGGGAACAGCTTCTAGATCAGGGATTCTCATGAGCCAGATGCAGCCCACGGTGCCATTTCATGTGCTCCCCCCCCTGCCTCCATCACACCCGGAGGTGCCGTGTGGTGGAGGAAGGGCAAAATGGCAGTCCGGGCCCTAAGCTGTCTAAGGGAGCGTGACCCGGCCCACGGCTTAAAAAGGTTGAGAACTCCTGTTCTAGATGTCCTCAGGATAGTGTATTTCTAGAACAACATAACATTGGGCAAGTTTATACCTTGCAGTATAGCATTTTTGTCCTCCTGATTTCAGTGCCTTGTGAAAAACAATTTTTTTAAAAAAATAACTGGCTATTGCACAGTAGATGTTTTCCATGCAGGCAGTCAGCTTCTTCTCCTCGCTCTTTTTATTTCTTACCATTTGAAACAAGACCAAAACATAAAGATTTTCCAGTACCTCTGGGATTTGGGTTAGGCCTAAGCCTTTAAGAAAGCTTTGAATGGCAGCTGCAGGTCAAGCACCAAAAATGCCTCCTTGTCTTTGCAAAAACATCATGCACTAACGAGGACTGTCTGGGTTAGTCAGGCATTTTGAGATGAGACATAAGGCTGAAGCTGATTCTTTAGGTCAGGGGTGTCCAAACTTTGTGGGGCATGGGTCGGTCACCTGGTTCAGGGGGCTGGTCATTATGGCTCATGGGCTAGATCCGGCCCCTAACACCAATTCATCCGGCCCACAAAGCCCTCATCGCTCCTGGATGAGGGCTTCATGGGCACATTTAACTTCCACTTCCACTTCCAGGAGCGACAAGGGCTTCGTGGGCCAGATGAATTGGTGTCAGGGGCCGGAGCTGGCCCATAGGCCATAGTTTGGGCACCCCTGCTTTATGTATACAGAAACAAAAACATTCCTTAAAAAGAAAACCATGCACAAAATAGCTGACACGAACCAGCCATTTCAAGACATACTTTATTTCAGAGCATGAAACACAAGTTTCTTTTTACATCTGAGGGCCAATGCAGTTTTTGCAACTGAAATAGAACTTGTTTGAAGCCTGTAACTTTTGAAGTTAATTCTCCCACCCAAATTTGAGAAAATGTTTTCAGGCTGAGATAGTCCGCCTGGAGCAAATTTTTATAGCTGAGCTATAAACCTCTTGAAACATGGCGTATAATGGAAATCCTATCAGGGCCTTAATTAAAATAGGCGCCACAACAACACAACCACTTAGACAACAAATGGATTTCACTGAGAACACAAGTCATCTACTAACCAATCTGCCTCAAATACTTCCATTTTTACTTTTAAAAAATCACTCTTCTTACCCATTATTCCAAACCATAGTTGCAAGAAGGGAACAATGAATTGTTAATGCTGAAGCGGAATATATGTGACATTGTAAAAAAGACACAACAAAAAACATTTGTTTATAATATTTGAACAATAAAGATGATCACCAATGTAAGTATCTATGAAGATGTGCAATGGTTAAACTGTATTGCAGCCCAAGCTGCTGACATTGTAAGTTCAATTCTGATTGGACTCAAGGTTGACTCAACCTTCCATTTTCCTGAGGTTGGTAAAGTGAATGCCTTCAGACAGTGGTGTGCTGGCCCACAGAGATACAGAGACTCATCCCAGTATGCCCCAGTGACTGGTGCCCCCCAGAGGCAGGCAGAGGTAATGGGAATGTATGGGATTTCTCCCCCAACCCCCCAATAGGTGCTCCCATCACTTCCTGTCCACCATCCTTCCAAGGTGCCCAGCACACCCCTTCAGTGCTACAAAGGATTTTGGGTAGTATCTAAAGTTTAATATTAGAGATGTGAAGGCCCGGAAAAAAATCCTGATGATGTAAATACACTGGGTGATTATTGTGAAAATGTTTGTGATTTTTTAGATGATAGGATTATATAATGTACTGTATAGTGGTTTTGTAGTAAGATATAGAAGCAATAAATATGTTATGTTGAATAATATGACAGGGATAAGAATGGTAAAAATGTACAGGAGTATAGAGTAAAAAAGTGTTAGATTTGAATAAGAACATATTTGAAGGATAATTTGGAAGGCTTATGCAGTACTTCCAAGCTTATAATAGAATGAATTTATATGATTCTATCTTCTTTTTTTCTCATTTAATGTATTTTTTTATTATCATTATTTTTAGTCGATTATATTGGTAGTTTACTTGTAAAACTTTTTTTCTTATTATTTCTTTTGTATTGTTGTAATATGTTATTTTCTTAAAATTAATAAAAAAATATTTTAAAAGAATTAAAATTAATGACAAAAAACTGGAAAAATTTGGGGGAAACCCATTTCCCCCCGCTTTTTTTTTCTGAAGCCTTTTTCGGGTTTTTTCAAAAAATTGGAAAATTTTTAAAAAATTAAAATATATTATGGATTGTTTTATTTTAACATGATGAATAAAATATTTTAAGATAAGGCCGGGTTCAAATATTTTATAAATCATTTCTAAAAAAATATGTATGGTATCAGATTATTTTCAATTTTCCCAAAAAATTCCGTTCCCCCCACCCTGTTTTTCCCCCCAAGCTTCAAAATTTCTGGAAATTTTACATCTCTAGTTCATATGCCTTTCATGTGAAATGTGAGGCAGAGCTCTTGGTACTCACCATTTTCTCTAGAACTCAAACGTGGCCTTCTTAATATTTTGGCTTATAACTTCTATAATCTTCCACCGTTGATCTTGCTGGGGAAGATTCAGGATAGTTTGTGAACCAAAGACGGGGGAATCTCATGCTAGTAATTCAGGGTGTCATTCCATATTCCAGCAATGGGTTGTGCATGGTGGGGTTGACAAGGGAATGTAGTTTGTTGGGACAACCCATTATATTGCATTGTATATTCACATTTATACGCCGCCCCTCGATTGCAGCATCATTTCACAGAACAGGTAAACACCACAACACCATACAGGTCATAAATACAACATTATAAAACATCATTAAAAATTGTAAGGGGAAAAAACATTCATCTAAACCCGTATCTTAGAATACTCAGAATGTTTCTACCATTACCATTTGTCAGCTGAGACTGACAGAGGCAGAACTAAGGTCAAAAACAGAAATCAGAAATAGCCCATGACTAAAAAAGTTTTTTTAAAAAAAACTACCATGAATTTCTGAATATCACAGCATGAATTTATCTACATTTTGGGGGTTCTGCAATTTGGCTTGCTTTGTTTCTTGCTAGGCCTTCAGGACTTCCTTTGGATCTGATTTCACAAATACAGAAATATTGCCTCAATCACCTTTTTCAAACAATAACATGCTTTTACATGAAGTCACGTACATTGAGCCCTGATCTCCGTTGGACACGTCGAGCCAGGGCTCCGTTATGTATGCTGTATTATTATATATTTATTCTGACATATAATTATGTAACTTTGCTAATTTGTACCATACTATATTGTTCATTCTATTGTGTTTTGTAATACTGTATTTTTATCTTTTGTTATATTGTATATTGAAATGCCTGTGAACTGCCTTGAGTCACCCATTGGGTCAAATAAGGCGGTATACAAATAAAAATCCTATCCTATCCTATGCTTTTGGCTCTTATTAAAACCTATTTCTGGTGTCTCTTTCTGGCTTCAGTATAAAAAAAAAAGTTTAGGAAAGCAGAAAAGAGAAATAGCAGAACTACACAGTAGAACTGAGAGAACAGGTACTGAAATGAGATTCAGCACAACAGCAGAGTGCAAGTGAGAAATAGACTTGGAGAAGTCTTAATAGGGTTGTTTTCTTGAGGGTTGTTTCTACGGTAGAGAGATTATCTAGTTGACTTCTCTGTTGCCAGTGTTGTTGTTTTGCTAACAGAGGCTACCTGTTGGGGGACCTATGCATGTTTATCAATTTTGTTGTTGTTGATGTAGGTACCTTTGAACAGCACAGGGCTAATGTGAAATGTTTAGATTCTGGTAATGTTCAAAAGTCAATCTATATTAAAACTGGAATATATTATTAAGGGCTATCCTCTGTTCTGAAAGTCTTGAAAGGAGGCTAACAGAGAATTTCAGGAACCAATCCCAGGATTGAATACTTTCCAGAATTCAGCTAGAAAATAAAGTAAAATTCCCAAAGAATAAAGAGGAAAGGCAATGAAATCTTGGTCAGGTATAAAGTCTCTCAGCATAAAATCAGACACATTAATCTGACCAGATTACTAGTGTTTTTCATGCAACAGTCCGGGGGGGGGGGGGGAGGCAAAAGGAAAGAACACTCTATTCAGCTTTTTATATACAGAATTAAGAGTCTTTTATTGCAAAAGAAGAAAAGGAAGGGAGACATTATTATTATTATTATTATTATTATTATTATTATTATTATTATTATTATTATTATTATTATTATTATTATTATTATTATTATTATTATTATTATTATTTGGGGGGGAGAACGGTAATGGCAAATGGAAAACACGCAAAACATTCCTTAAGAAAGTTTACTTTTTCCTAACATTTTTTCAACGTTGTATGAAATGTAACAATATATTTGACAAATAAATTTGGAGGTTTAGAAACACAAATATGCAGTTTTATTATCTATACTAAATCTTGATTAGCATAATCATAGCATAATAAAGAAACCGGTATTTCCCAACCATATCTGAAATTATATTTCCTCATAAGTCTCTGAAATCCTAGTAGACATATTTAACTGTTCCAGACTGCTATACACAGAAGCAGTTCCATCAACTTTTAGCAACAATGAATCCCAATAGATTAAGAAAATGCCATTGATTCAAGGAGCAGAGTGCAAACTGGAAGGTGATACAACTTTTCCCATTATCCATGTGCCAATTACATATGGGTAGTGCTACTTGCAGATGACTCAAGTACCTTACCTTATGCTAGAGAGACAAAGGTTCAGGGCCTTAGCATATCAAGAAGAATTGATTCAAGTAATTAGCTCTTAATCTAACCACAGATTTAAGCTTCCTGGATAAGAAATAAAGCATCACTGGGCATTATAAACCCATCAGCAGGTAGAAGCTCTAATCACATCATGACCTGCAACCAACCCTTCTTTCCATCTGACTGGAGCTCAGAGGGATATTAATGATCAAACATACTAATAACCTCAACCAAATGGGACTATTAATGACCTATATCTCACAGGCCTGCTGTAAGATCGAATGAAGTCATCATGCTAATGTGGTTTGTACGTTGAATGCACTATAAACATTATAAACATTTTCTTAGCAAAGCAGGTGAAAATGTCTTCAAAAATTAATTTTTCTTTTGAAAAACCACAGAAATAGTACTGTTTAAATCCACAGAAAAAGAGAGGGATCAAGAATATGTCATTTGCCATTATAACTCCAAGAACATAAAAACCAAACATCTGTGTGTAACCTGGGAGGTAAAGTGCCCCAAAATGAAAATTCCTACTCCTGTATCTTTATGGGGGGGGAGGGGGGAGAGAAAGAAACAAAGAAGGAATGGAAAGGTGGTATATATGTAAGAAAATGGGAGGATGCGCATGCTGGTCAACTTTTTCGTGGCTTACCATATCATCTATAACAGGGATTCTCAACCTGCAGTCTATGGGCTGGATGCAGCCTGCAGCGCCATTTCATGTGCCCCCCCACCGCCTCCACCACATCAGGAAGTACTATGTGGTGGAGGAAGGGCAAAATGGCCATCCAAACGGGGAAAACCCTACTAAGGATAGTGTTAAAGCAGTGGTACCCAAACTTTAGGCCCCAGATGTTCTTGGACAACAACTTCCAGAAATCTTGGTCAGCACAGCCAATAGTGAAGGCTTCTAGGAGTTTTAGTCCAAAAACATTTGGGGCCTAAATTTGGGAAACACTGCACTAAGTGGCTTCTAAAGCATGCAAAGCTAGTAAATGCTGGAAAAAAATACTCACAGGAAGGCTTGTGAGAAAGCAAAAGAAGAGAAATAGCACTGGGTTAGGAAGGTGGGATAACAGGTTTCGAAACTAGGTGAAGCTGGCACGTTTCATAGCAGAATATAACAACAGCCTTGTTGGAACAGGCCACAGCCCATCCAGCCCAGCATTCTGTCTCACACAGTGGCTCACCATTTGCTTCAGGGTATTCCCAAGGAGATGCCTTCACCTGCTAAGGATTCCCTGGAAATGGCATTGAGAGATATCCTGCCTATCTCTCCAACCCGGACGTTGTCCTTAAGTATCCATAATTATAGCCATTGATACCCTTGTCCTCCATGAACTTGTCTAATCCTTTCTTAAAGCTGTCAAAACTGACAGCTGTCACCACTTCTTCTGGCAGGGAGTTCCATAGACCAGTAATCCTCTGGGTGAAAAAGTACTTTCTCTTATTTGTTTGAGACCTAGTACCCAAAGGTTTCATGGAGTGTCCCCTAGTTCTAGTGTTATGCGATAGGGAAAACAGTTTTTCCTTATCTACTTTGTCCACACCGTGCATGATTTTATAAACTTGAATCAGGTCACCTCTTAGACGTCGTCGTTCAAGAGTGAAAAGGCCCAACCGTTGCAGCCTCAGATGATAAGGAAGGTGTTCCAGTCCCCTAATCATTTTGGTTGCCCTCCTCTGCACTTTTTCCAACTCCATAATATCCTTCTGGAGGTATGGCGACCAGAACTGTACACAGTATTCCAGATGGGGCCTCACCATAGATTTATAAAGAGGTAAAATGACACTTGCTGACTTATTTTCTATACCCTTCCTAATGATCTCTAGCATTGAGTTTGCTTTTTTCACTGCTGAGGCACACTGGGTTGACACCTTCATTGAGCTGTCTACCAGGACACCAAGGTCCCTTTCCTGGATTGTCGCAGAGAGTTCAGAACCCATCAGTTTATAAATGTAATTGGTTTTTTTTTTGCCCCAATATGCATCACTCTGCACTTACTAATGTTAAAGCTCATTTGCCACTGCTTTGCCCACTCCCCCAGTGTCAAGAGATCCCTCTGGAGCTCCTCACAATCTCTCACAGTTTTCACTACCCTGTATAATTTAGTGTCGTCAGCAAATTTGGCTACCTTGCTTTTTACTCCTACCTCTAGATCATTTATGAAGAGGTTGAAAATTTGGCTACCTTGCTTTTTACTCCTACCTTTAGATCATTTATGAAAAAGTTGAAAAGCAGGGGTCCCAGTACTGAACCTTGGGGGACACCACTCTTTACTTCCCTCCACTTGGAGAAGTGTCCATTTAGTGCTACCCTCTGTTTCCTGTCCCTTAGCCAGTTGCTGATCCAGGACAAGACCTGTCCCTTTATTCCATGACTTGTAAGTTTATTCAAGAGTCTTTGGTGTGGGACCTTGTCAAAAGCCTTCTGAAAGTCCAGATAAACAATGTCAACTGGATCCCCCTTATCCACATGCTTGTTGACACTCTCAAAAAATTCCAACAGATTAGTGAACCATGATTTGCCCTTGCAAAAGCTATGTTGGCTCTCCTTTAGCAGTGCCTTCTCTTCTATGTGCCTATTAATTCTATCTTTTAGGATGGTTTCCATCACTTTACCTGGGACACATGTCAAACTGACAGGTCGGTAATTTCCTGGATCACCCCTGGATCCTTTTTTGAAAATTGGTGTTACATTTGCTACCTTCCAGTCATCAGGCACAAAGCCTGATTTGAGGGAAAGATTATATATTTTGGCTAGGAGATCAGCAATTTCATCTTTAAGTTCCCTGAGAACTCGTGGATGGATGCCATCTGGTCCTGGTGATTTGTTAGTGTTTAGTTTAACAAGACATGCAAGGACCTCCTCCCTGGTTATTTCTATTTGGCTTAATTCTTCGGTTTCCCTTTCTACGAAGATAGGCTCTGTTTTGGGCATGTGGTCTCTGTCTTCTTCAGTGAATACTGAAGCAAAGAATTCATTGAGTCTCTCTGCAATCTCTCTTTCCTCTTTAATAACCCCTTGCCTTCCATTGTCATCTAATGGTCCAATGGCCTTCCTAGTTGGGTTCTTATTTCTAATGTACTTAAAGAAGTCTTTGTTATTTCTCTGAGTATTTTTAGCTATATGCTCCTCAAAGTCTTGCTTTGCTTTCCTGATTGTTGCCTTGCATTTGTTCTGCCAGAATTTATGTTTCTGCCTGCTGTCCTCATTTGGACAAGCCTTCCATCTTCTAAATGAGCTTTTCTTGCTTTTGATCACTTCCCGAACAGCTCCTGTAAGCCACATCGGAGTCCTCTTGGACCTGGCAGTGCCCTTTTCCCTTGTGGGTAAGCATTCCAATTGGGCCTCTGTTATTGTTTTTGTAAACAGCCTCCATGCCTCTTGGAGTGTTTGAACTCTCTCAATTTTCCCTTTCAGCTTCTTTTTTACTAGTTTCCTCATCTTTGGGAAATTTCCTTTTTGAAAATTTAAGGTCTCTGTGTTAGATTTTTTCAGTGACTTGCGGTCTATGATCAAGTTAAACATAATTGAGTTGTGGTCACTGTTCCCTATTGGATCAGTCACATTAACATCTTGCACCAGATCCTGAGTATTACTCAGGATCAAGTCAAGGATTCTTGTACCTCTAGTTGGGTCTTCAACCATCTGTCCCAGGGAACAATCATTTAGCATATCTAGGAACTTTATCTCTTTATCATGTGCTAAACAACAGTTCACCCAGTCTATGTGAGGGTAATTGAAGTCCCTCATTATAACCAGGCTTCCCTTCTTGGATGCCTCCTTTACAACGTTCTCCAACTGCCAGTCTCCCTCAAGAGTTTGGGTCGGAGGCCGATAGTATATGCCTACTGTTAGACCATCCTTGTGGCCTGGTACTCTTACCCACAGAGCTTCTAATGGTGACTCCAAATCATCTCGATATTTCAATTCATACGATTTTATCACTTCTTTGACGTACAAGGCTACACCACCTCCCGTTTGCCCCTTCCTATCCTTCCTGTACAGTTTGTAGCCTGGGATATCCCATTGGTTATCATCCGTCCACCAGGTTTCAGTGATACCAATAATATCAATATTCTTATCTATTGCTAAGTATTCTAGCTCCCCTATTTTGTTCCGGAGGCTTCTGGCATTTGTATACAAGCATTTATATATGCTTTCCTGATACAGTCTTTTGAGTCCAGTTGCATTGTTAGACTGGCTCTTGCATCCTTCTGCTAGAGTGCTGGTGACTAGCTCCTTGCTCTGCTCAGTAATTTTTGCATCCTCCTCACTACTCAAGTACACACTTACCCGAACCGGATGCTGCCCAGCTCCTGTCGGCTTTCCCCCAGTTATCAGTTTAAAAGCTGCTCTGCAGCCTTTTTGATGTTGAGTGCCAGCAATCTGGTCCCATCATGGTTGAAATGCAATCCATCCCTCCTGAACAGATTTGGTTTGTCCCAAAATGTTCTCCAGTTCCTGACAAATCTGAAGCCCTCCTCTTGACACCACCGCCTCAACCACGCATTGAGGCTTCTGAGCTCTGCCTGCCTGGTAGGTCCTGCGCAAGGGACAGGCAGTACTTCTGAAAATGCTACCTTGGAAGTTCGGGACTTCAATCTTCTTCCTAACAACCTGAATTTGGCTTCCAGGACAGACCGCTTGACCTTCCCAACATCATTGGTACCAACGTGTACCATGAGAACTGGCTCGTTCCCAGTTCTCTCTAACAATCTATCTAGTTTTCTTGTGATGTCTGCAACTTTTGCACCTGGCAAGCAAGTCACCATACGGTTATCATGTGCATCACAAATCCATTTATCTGTATTTCTAATTATTGAATCGCCTAGTACAAGGAGCCTCTCTCCTGCAATCTGTTCATCTATATGCACCTCATCAACCATATTAAGGGAGAGAACCTCAGTTTGTTCCTGTTGTTTATCTTCCTGGATCTCATCAAGTGTGATGAAGGAGAGATCATCAGGTGAAACCAGTTGTTCCTCTGTGTGTTCCTCATCAGGTGTGATGAGGGAAAGAGCCTCAAATTTATTCTGTAATTTCAGACTCTCAGAGTGATCCCCTACTCTTCTCCTCCTTTGAGTCACATTCCTCCAAACATCTCCCTCCTGAGTTAGTGAAGAGCCTTCTCCCTCAGAACTGTGCCCTGTCTCTTCTTTGTCCAGCATAGTCTGCTCCGCTCTGTCCAAGAACAGCTCAAGCTGCTTAATTTGTTGATGGTTAGATATGTGGGCCTCTAGCTGCTGGACCTTCTCTTCTAGTAGTGCAACCAGCTTGCACTTGCTGCAAGTGTAGTTCTCCATATGCTTTGGCAAGAACACAAACATGGCACAAGTATTGCAGGTAACTACAACTGTTCCCTCAGAATCCATTTTAACAAGTGCAGTATTCTGGGCCTCAAAAATGTGCACGTTTACTACCTTTCTACCTAGTAAGACTATTTTCTTCCTTTGTTCCTAGTTTGAAATCTTGTGCGCCATTAGGCGCGCGGGCCTCTAAAGCAGCTCTACTCCAACTGCAAAACTTACCAGTGCTCACTTCCTTTGTTTGGCTCTCCTCAGCAGCAGCTCTGCTTAAGAGCATATGCAGAATCAAAAGGGCTGACCCTGAAAGAGCTCAGAGCTTTTAAAGACTAGTGTGGTTCCACCCCTATGAGTCACAGTTCAGGGAAGGGCCTGGTGTTGCTCTGCCCCCCTGCTTCTGGAAGCTTCTAACTGCTTCCTCTGTTTGAACAGAGGTGGCTCTCAGCAGTTTAAATTATCAATTTAAATTAGTGGAGGCCTCTAAAGCAGCTAAGGTAGTCATATAATGCATAGTAAATTGGTAAATATGACAGTTTTCATCTTCTACATACAAAATCATACACTTAGAAACCTCCCTCCGTTGGAGCACAATGTAAATTCTTTTGAGAATTCTCTGTGATTTTAAAGCACAGCCAAATGCAGGCAATCAAGTTCTTGTGTTTTGTTTTTGTTTTTTGTTAACTGGACATTTGAAGTTTGCTTATGACTCATTGTGTTTAACATCTGAAAACTGTGAAGCAAAAAAGGTCGCCTCTCTTGGCTTATTGTATTTCAGCAAAGTAGCTCATCAAATATGCAGCACATTTATATAGGATTTTATTTTTATTTTTTTACATTTGTACCAATCCAAAATCTTCTCCCCCTTTTTATTTCCTTTTGCAGAATGGACCTTTTAAAAGTATCATGACCTGATACTTTAAAAATTATTGGTTAAACAC
Source organism: Bradypodion pumilum (assembly GCA_035047305.1). Lineage (NCBI taxonomy): Eukaryota > Metazoa > Chordata > Lepidosauria > Squamata > Chamaeleonidae > Bradypodion > Bradypodion pumilum. The sequence continues at coordinate 264,009,344 of JAWDJD010000003.1, forward strand.
ATGGTAATTTTCTTACTGCATGGGAAACCACAGAAAAAGGTCATTTTTAAAGAGTTCACTGGCAAACCTGGAATAAAACAAGCTGAACTACAAAACAAAACACAGAATGACTCACTATGTTAAATCAACATAAGGAGAAGAAAGACCTCCTAGAAGTCTCTTGTGAATTCTTGGGACACAACATGATACCAGCTTTTGGAGTTAATTTCCATGACGTGCCAAGATAACACAATTTAGAAATAAATGAAAATTGGGGGGGGGGGAGAGGAAATTGTATGATTTTGGATTGAAGATTTTAAGCAAATCCACACATGTAAACCCAGAATTATTTATTTAATTTTATTTTTCTATAACTTACCTCAAAGGAAGGCTACTCTGCAGCTGTACAACTGCAATTCTCATAATATGCTAATACTGTTGCATGAGATTCATAAATTCATTTTGGTATATTTAATTGCACTGGTTTCTCAAAATCATGGCAGCCCATATAGTTTTCCAGGGAGACCTAGGTTAAAAACACTGGGCAATCATGAAGCTATAGGGCTCGTCCAATAGTGGAGGACTGGATGTAGATGAGTCAAAACTATCTAATATTCTATAATGGGTCCCTTTTTCTGCTGCACTTGCTTGGCAGTAGGATCAGTACTGTATGGCTATCCTTCTGATTTCCTACAACTCCCCACACTAGGTTAGAAGCACTGTGAAAAATGAAATATGTGATTAACATTAGATATCTGTAACTGTTTGGAGATACAGGGTAAAAAAAAAAGTGGGTTGCAGAGTAATAGAATCCTTTGATGAATAATCTGTAATTTTGGGAAATGAAGTGAAAGCTACTCTCAAAACAATTTGGAAATAAATAAACTACCAAAAGTAATTCGGATATCAATCGAAGTATTCCAAGCTAGAGAGACCGAATCTATAAAAATCCTAATAATATGCTAATCAATACTGAAAATGAAACAATGTCCTAGAAATCATATTGCAAATATACTGAAGCATATAGCAGTATTTTAGAAGAAAATTACTCTGCACTTCATAAATTACACCAAAGTCCTTGACTTTGTGGATCATTCTAAAAGAAATAGATCTGCCTCAAAACTGTTATGATATGTAATCTATATTCTGTTACTCTGTATAAGAAGCTACTGTTAGAATAGTAAAGAAAAGCAGAATAATTTCTCACAGGAAAATGTCGGACAAGGTTGTATGTATTTTATTTCCCTATTTGTTTGAGACAAATACATAAAACATAATTAAAAATTTGGATTAGATTCAGATCAAGAAGCAGAAATTAGTTGAAGAAATATTAAATATATCACTATATATTAGTCATCTAAGCTATGACACCAACTTACTGAGAGAAAGCAGTGATCACTTGAAAAAATGAAACTGTAAAAGGGCAGTGAAAAATAGGCATGGGATTTTTGGATTTAAAAAAAACCCCTACAAATCTTATAATTCTTCATTCAGGGAATTCCGCTATACCTACATTCACTTAAATGTAGCTCATCTGGAGAAAAAGGCTAGGTGTAAATGTCTGATGCTTACCATAGATCAGGGGTACCCAAACTTTTGGGGCCATGGGTCGGTCATGTGATTCAGGGTGTGTGTTTGACGCTTCAGGGAAGCGACGAGGACTTCGTGGGCCAGATGAATTGGCATCAGGGCCAGATCCAGCCCTCAGGAAATAGTTTGGGTACCCCTGCCATAGGCGTAGCTCCAGCCTAGCTTCCTGTCTGGAAAAGAAGCTCCCAGGACACATCGAGTACAAAGTCATATCTGCAGAATAATTGCGTAACTTCAATGCTGACAAATGAACAAATATTAAAGATGTCGTATTCCTCAGTCCAGTCATCAATCCAAATTGAGACTGCAGCCAAGAAATCAAGACGACTAAGATGTCAAGGGGGCAGTTATGTAGGAACTTGAATAGATGCTCAAGAGTAAAAACGTGTCATCTGCACTATGATAGTCCTGATTACTATGTATGGATGTGAAAACTGGATAGTGAAGAAAGCTGGCAGGAAAATAATCAATTCATTAGCAACAGAAACACCAGGACCAGGAGCAACCCTTGTAACTAGCTGCCCGAGCATAACCGCTGCCTCTGCTAACTCTGAGCCAAATGAAAATGAAGAGTAACTATTCAAGCAGATGTTGGAACCTAAGGGGGAGAGGATGAGGCTGCTTATGATAGATTGTGATGAGAAAGGACATATGATTCAAGTAGTCCTTGTTGAATAGATTGTTAAATGTGGAGAGTTGCACTGCACCACTTCACACTCTTGCGGCCTCGGGACTAGACTGGTGTTGTTCTGCAGCTGCCTGGAGCTTATTATTGTTTCTACAGTATGACTACCTTAACTACTATTTTCTGGAACTAATTTTAATTGGTCATGACTGATGAGGACTTAGGTTCGACAAGACTTAGTTACTACTTTCTTCTCTATGTTTCCAACATGTTTTTCAAAACCAAATGGAAGTAGCCATTTTTCAACCTTGGACCTCCAGGTGTTCTTGGACTTTAATTACCAGAAGCCCAAGTCAGTACACTTGCTGATCAAAGTTTCTGGAAATTGAAGTCCAAGAACATCTGGGGGCCCAAAGTTGAGAAGCCCTGCTCTAGATTATACCATAATAAAAATGATGATGATGAAATGTGGATGATAAGGACAGATTTATACTGACCCACAGAGAGAAATGGTATCTCTTCAAAGTTAACCTAATAATAATAATAATAATAATAATAATAATAATAATAATAATAATAATAATAATAATAATAAAAATAATAATAATAATAATAATAATAATAATAATAATAATAATAATAATAATAATAATAATAATAATAATAATAATAATAATAATAATAATAATAATAATAATAATAATAATAATAATAATAATAATAATAATAATAATAATAATAATAATAATAATAAAAGAATCTGTATAGTTGCACCAAAAATACAGCTTCCAAGGAAATTACAAACTGGGTTTAAAATTCTCTGAGGAGTAAGTGTTTGAAGTGTGGTAAATGGAGGAGGAGGGAAACAGCTTTGTGGAGTATGCCAACTGAAATGATGGGATGAGCACAGATATAGGGTTAATCCACTGTAATTGGGAACAGCAGGATGAAAAGCAGAGTACAGTAAAACCTCGCATAAAGAGTGCCTCGCTTAGAGACTAACTCACTTAAAGAGCAGGATTTTCTCTGAATGGCCGGTCGCCTTGCTTAACAACTAAAACCAACCAAAACTTGCTTAACAACTATATTGGGGTTTGCAATCCCCCCCCCCCAAGAAGTTACATTTGGTCACTTACAATGGCGTTTCGCTTAAAGAGCAAACTGGCTTAAGGAGGAATCCCATGGAACGCATTATGTTCTTTAAGCGAGGTACCACTGTACTATTTAGGCATATGCTTTTGTATTTTAGGTGTAGATCTGGAAACTTGTTTTTTTGATATGGCTCATCACCTCTCATTTTCCCCAGATACATCAATATCAGTATTTTTTTATATTCACATAAGTAAAATGTATTGAAGGGCTTTTTCCATGGTTAGGCAAGTCCACTCTAAAGTGGCAAGTCAGCTGTCACAATTACTTGCAACCTATCCATACATATAACATGATTAAGCCTTTAATGGACAAACCGTAAGCCTTAACAGATGCATGGAAATATTTAAAAGAGCTTGATGCCCTATTTCTAATTCCATTGTTTCACTCATCTAATGATATCTGCATTATACTATAAAGATTTAAATGCTGCTCTTTCTCATAACGATGGCAACTTCTCAGAGTTTAAGCATATTACATTATTACTGTTAGCAATCCGTTGCCGGTATTATGTTGGAATTATGTTCTTAAAACATCCATTTTAAAATTATCTCTCTAAAATGTCCTAATGGGGCAAGGGAATCACAAAGCAAAACCCTACACATTTAACCTTTATAAAGATTTTCTTTACCAACAGAACAATCTGCCATACCAAGCCCTGTTTCTTCTTTCATATTAATTTAATTTTCGGGGGGGGGGGGGGGGATAAGATCTTGCTGTGTTGTTTTGAAACTGTGAACTTATTCATAGGTTCAAGACTCAAGCCAAGAAACCATCTGGGAAAATACTTCTGTACAACATCATAGATTTTCAAACCAATAAACTAGCTATGTTAAATGTAGTCACCAAAATTGTGTTGTTGTTTTTTTTATAAGGTAGAGCATTGCAAACAGTCTGCTATATGGCAATTCAACAAGGCAAAACTCTGTCAGCAGTTTCTTTAAAAACTAATTTTGCCACAAAGATTTGGTTACTCTACTATTCTTTTAAAAAACTAAGGGGAAATCTTTGCACTGAACTGTTGGGACAGGGAAGAAAAACTATTAACTGAGAAGAGTAATTCCCAATTTGTCAAAGAAATAATTTAATCACAAGTCTTAAGCTTCATATGTTAATTTAATGAGCATGGATTTCAAGGCAGATAATGCTTACCTTGCTTACTTGCTGACTGATTGATTATACAGTGGTACCTCGCATAATGAACGCATCATATAGCAAAAAAATCACACAACAAAGTGTTCGTTATGCAATGGCGATACCCCGAATAATGAATTTTTTTCATTATGCGGGGGTTTTGGTAACTAGGGTATACCCGCTTAATAGGAACCCCGGTTAACTAACTTTTTTTTTGTAATGCGGGGTATCTCCCATAGGGAACTGCATAGCAAAAAAAAAAAAACACCGCATAGTGAAGAGCTCAATGGAACTGAGTTATTTCATTATGTAGAGTTCTACTGTACATCCATCTGGATAACCCCCCAATCTGGGCGGTGTACAACATTTAAAATTTTCTCAGCCCTATATCTGTATATGGAAATAAACATAATTCTGCTCTTGTCTATATTACTAAATTTAAAAATGCAGGATACAGAACATGCAATTCTGTTTCCCAGTGCTTCCTATCAGAAACATTCTAAGTTTTCACCCCTACTTAATGCTGGTACAGAAATTGAAGGATCTGCTTATAAAATTCGTCTATACTGCAGGAGAATGTACCACTGCTCCATATTTACTATTAAGAAAACAATGATTGTCTAAAATAGGTGTGGGAATTATGGTTCTTCAGGGGTTCTAACCTTCCATCTCCTAGTAGCATTAGTCAGCAAGGTCACTGGCAAAGGATTATGGGAGTTGTAAATCAAATGTCTGAAGATTTCATTACTGTAACATCAATGTTTCATGTGTTTAGTTGCAGCATGAGAACTCAGCTCTTTGTATTTAATGATAGATGACAGTTTTGTGCTGATTTAAACCCCCAAGAAAAAACAACAACCAAATTTATAGAAAACTAAACACATCAGAAATGCTCCCATTTATTTTTACATGATAAAGGAAAACCTAAACATCAAATATCAGACAGCTAATTTTCACCCCACAAAAGAAGAGTGTTTGGACAGAAAGACATTCTCTCAATCAAGAGATGTCTGGACATTCTGTGTTTATGGTTACAGCTTCTTTTAAAATGAACATGAAAGGACAGTGCTTACAAGAAGCCTATCTGCAGTCAAACAAACAATAAATAACAGAATAGGATCAGAAAAATAGCATAACAAAGTTTTTCACATCTCTTTTTTAAAAGTCAAGTTAATATATTTTTAAACATGGAAAAAATCTAACATATTGTAACAATCATATATTAAGATTTCAGAAGAACTACTGTGGGAAAGAAATGAGGTATGATAACAAAACGCCTACTTTTAACCTATTTGGACAGCAAGGATTCACACAGCACTAAAATACTGCAGTGGTCTGCACCCATGCTGGGGATTCCCAGAAGCTAAAAAGAGCTTTTAATTGTGAGTTCCCATTTCCCTATGAAACATTTGCTGAAGCTCAAAAATCTACAAAAAAAATGCACTGGTGAAAGAACGAGTAGACCAAATCGAAAGAAAATATAGATCTTAGCTTGGCTAACAATAAATAATTCAGGCATGAAGCGAGGAAAAGTGGATCCAAGCAGGATGTGAGAAAGAAAAATAGACAGATGAATCCAAGCAACATGAAACATGCAACAATTGCACGAGTGGCAACAAAAGTCTGTAGAATATGACCATTTAGCCATGTCTTCTCTATCAATGTTCCAATGATTGGAATCAGGTTTGATAGGAAAAGGAAGCAGAGTATATATAAAGAAACCAAAGCTGAGCAAGGGTAGTGACTAGGCTAAAACAGGCCACACTAGTCAACATCCTAGGACTGAGCATAGGAATGGATGAAGGTCAGTCCATTTTCAGGCAGTTTCACAAGTGTTTATGAACCATACCATCCCGTTCTGCATTCATTTGCAACTTGGGAGTTGTTGTTGTTGTTCAGTCGTATTCATCTGCAACTTGGGAGTTTCGATGGAGAATTCACCCAACACTGGCATATTTGCATTGTGAGCATATTCTATACATCAAAATGTTTTCTACTTTACATTAAAAATAAATTTCTAAACAAATTTTTGGAACAGAATTTTTTTAAAGCTAAGACCTGAAATCTCAATATTTGGAGAGGCAAAAAACTTCCTGACTAGCTATATTCCAACATACATACACTTGTTTGGGAGGCACAGATGAAGCTGCCTGGTCATGGAATTAAGAAATGTTGTACTAAAAATGATAAGTGATATCATTCTACATTAGTATAGCGGTTGTACTCCTCTGTCCAGACCCCACATTTTCCTTATTCTTAAGCATGTATGATAAAGCAGGCAACTATGATACAAGAAGTTCCTGCCTGATGCCTCATTCCATTTTCTGTTTGCATCTAATGAGTGGTTTGTGACTGGTTGTAACATAGGGCATATGCAGGTGCAATGTCACAGCATTTCCTTAAGGCTCTGCTCTCCACCCTGTCCCCAAAGCTTGAAGGAAGCTTACAAAAATAACCCAGCAGGTAAAACCACAGGGAGGTACACCAAGAAAAACCAGAACAAAATCCAACTACTACAAGTCAAAGCACAACATATTTTACCTCTGCAACATAAAGGCAACAAATCTGGATTATCACCTTTTTGTCCAAATATGTTCCCAAATAAATGAATGTTATAATTAAAACATAAATCAGTTTAAGTAAATTTATAATCTTCTTAAATGTCAAGTGATACTTGTAAATGAACCTGTTTTATTGGTAAACCATGTAGGAACTACAACAGGCAAAGGCTTACTCTAGTTAACACTAATTAATACAAACTCACTAAAAAGAGGGTTCACGTCAAAGGACTTAATAAACATTGCATCATACAAGACTTTATAGCATGGCTCAACAATCAGGATCCTAATTTAAAATTTTCTTCTGACATGGATCTTAAATCCTTATCATTTTTAGACATCAATGTTGATATCTCCGATCAAGGAACTTTGTGCATGAAACTCTATTGTAAATCCACAGACAGAAATGTTTATCTCCCGTTTGGGTCATTCCATCCACATTATTTAAAAAGTAACACTCCATATAGTCTCTTCTCAAGGGCAAAAAGGAACTCCTCTACTGAATGAGACTTTCTAGAATCAGCTAATAATATCAGGGAGGCTTTACATCAAAGAGGCTACCCCATCACAGCATCGATGGTTCCTTTGATAAGATTCAAAAAAATACTCAGAAACGTACTTTTGACACAAAAAAAGGAAATCAGCAAATTTAGAATCAATTGATCTCTGGAGTTCTCTCCGTTGGCCAATGATATTAAAAAGATTATACATAAACACTGGCATATCCTTGGTGACATACCAGGATGCAATGATAAACCAGTTATAGGTTTTAGAAGGACCAGATCCTTGGGCAATATAGTAACACATACTGAGTGCATGGCAGACGGGGACTAACACAGAATATTTTATGTAGTCATTACAGATGTCACAACTGTGTCATATGCAAATTTGTCTGGGAAACAAAGGCTATATCCTTTCCAGAAGTTGATTTCCATCTTAAACTCAAACACTTTTCAAACTGTAATAGCATTAATTGTATTTATTTATGGATTTGTCCTTGTGGTAATAAATATGTTGGAAAATCTTCAAAACCCATTAAGATATGAATTGAAGAACATAGGTCCAGAATTAGAAACCAGGCACAGTATTACAAGCAGGGTTGGATTTGAAGAAGTGAGAACAAACACATAATGGATTGGACCCAGTTGGAGCTTGAACAGGTGCTTTCCAGATTACTAGAAGTCCACAACCAGCATTGCCAATGGCGATATTGGTTAGGATATTCTAAAAATTATAGTCCAAATTTCCCCCCTCAAATCCCAGGTCTTTAAAAAAAACACCACATAATATATTAAACTAAGGAATAATAAAAATCTTTGTAAGTGTGACTCATATTTAAAGTAGACTACTGAACTAAATTGGATTTACTTAATCCTACTAGTTAATTTCAATATGTCTATTCTGTGTAGGATTAAGATTGGATCCTACTGTTCAGTAACATTAGGCTGATCACCATAGCTTCTTGCTGAGAAAAGTGAGGCCATTCGAGGGCTAACACCAACATGATCTTTAACACCCCAACTTTATGTTCTATGTCACATTTCCAGACAACCCTTCCACATTCTTCTTTAATTTATGTAGCACTTATTAGCGCAATAATGAGAATGGCAAAAGAGATTATGACGAAGAGAAGGGCCTTCTCAGTGACACCAGTGACATTGTGGAATTTACTGCCAACAGAACTGTGCCAGGTCCCCATCTTTGGGGATATTTAAGATACAGTAAAAAACTTTGTTATTTAGAGAGACTTTTCAGGACATCCTCCTCAATTAGACAAGTTCATGGAGGACAAGGGTATTAATGGCTATAATTATGGATACCTAAGGACAACCTCTGGGTTGGAGAGATAGGCAGGATATCTCTCAATGCCATTTCCAGGGAATCCTAAGCAGGTGAAGGCATCTGCTTGAGAATACCCTGAAGCAAATGGTGAGCCACTGTGTGAGACAGAATGCTGAACTGGATGGGCTGTGGCCTGTTCCAGCAAGGCTGTTCTTATGTTCTTATGCCATTTAGTATTTAGTTTTTGGTTGTTTAAGTTGGTTCTCATACACCCCTGTTGGGGTGTTTGTTGGTTGTTTTTAATTGCTGAGTTGTGAATTTTGTATTTTTTAAATTGTTGTACACCATCCAGAGTGGTTAAGCATCCAGGTAGGTGGTATATAAATGTAAAGAATAAATAAAAATAAAATGATAATATCTCCACCACCACCCCAAGTGTCTTGAAGGATTCTAGAAATTGTAGTTCAATAAGTTATACTGTACTTTACAACTTTTGCTGCCTTTTTATCTGTCTCTCCATCCATCTGTCCAACAACCTCCCTGGGGCTCCCCATAGGAGCAATACTTTACTTTGGATACTTTAGAGTCGTTGTACCAACAAGAGGCCCATACATTGGTAGACATCTCCATGACGACATTCTGCACATGCAAACGGACCTGATAAATCAAGTCCATCCACGTGCAGTTTTTAGCCATTTGAATATCATGTCACCTGCTGGCTGGGCAGACCATGACATGTGCCTCTGCTTTCACCTTGCCCAAGGGATCCGATGAAGGACACTTTGGTGAGTTTTAGTCCTGGCCTAACATCATTGACGAGAGATGGGCAACACTGCCTAGTTAGATCACTCAAGCCACCACACCTCGACAAGGCTCTCACCTAGAGGGGGATAGAAGCAATACTATTTTAAAAAATCTTCTCATGTGTCTTTTATATTAAGAGGGTGAAATATGTATTAAACAATTAAAATAAAAAAAGAGTTGGCTTGTCTAGAGTAAGGCTGCTATTCTATACCCACATATTTGGAAAACTCATTCAACTAGCAAGGACTTATCTTCTATCAGGAGACCTGGGGGCACAGTGGTTAAACTGCTGCCCTGCAACCAAAAGGTTGGAAGTTCGAGCCTGACCAGTGCTCAAAGTTCCATCCTTCTGAAGTCAGTAAAATGAGTACCTAGCAGGCTGGGGGCAAAATGCTAATTAACTTGTGAACCACACAGAGAGTGCACTAAGCGATATGTGGTAGTATATACCATATATACTTGAGTATAAGCTGATTTTTTCAGCACCAAAAATGTGCTGAAAAAGGCAGACCCGACTTATACTCGAGTCATCTGCTCTATTTTCCAGGCTGCATGGGAGATCTGCACATTTGAGACCATCCAATGCTGCGATTTATATAGCTGACGAGCACTAGCAGAATGTGAGTATCCCTTTGAATGTTAACCACTTCCTGACCTCTGAATGCAGGTAAACGTCCTTGTCAGAAAGTGGTTAGATCTGGATCATAAAAGGAAAGAGCAAAAACCATTTGTAAACGTAATTTCTTTACTATTCACACACTGTAAATGTTCAACGTCCATATAGATATAAATTGTAAAAATAAATTGCCTTATATTCAGGTATTCAAATTCACAATTTCCATGCCAGCGATGGGCTTTCATGTAGAAGTGATCCAGGTGGTTGAAGAGCTGGCCTTGATCACTTCTACAGAGGTCATACGAGACTGGTTTATTTGTATTATTGAAACTCACTAGTAGCTACTGAATTTCCCACCCTTGTCTGATTCTCAAATTAATCAGTTTTCCTGGTTTCTCAGGTAAAATTAGGTACCTCAGCTTATATTCAGATCAGCTTATACTCAAGTATATATGGTAAGTGTGATTGCTTTGCTTTATCAGACATGTACACAGTTGTATTATCACAACTGCCGCCTTGGGTCATCCAAGGATGACCCAAGCCACCTTGGGTCATCCAAGGATGAGGAAGGCAGGGTAGAAATCATGTAAATAAATAAATCATACCTGTCAAGCACGGCTCCGGAAAATACAGAACCTGCGCAGAACCCTTCTGTGCAGAAGGGTTTTACGCATACATGCATGCGCAGTACCTACTTTCCCCACCGGTAAAATTACGGGATGGCGACGGGAAAGTAGAGGAAGCGGCGCAGAAATACGGAAAATCCCGGCCAATCCAGGATATTTGACAGGTATGTGTATTATTGATCAGTTGAACTTAGTCCATACTGAACAAAATGGGACTGAACAAATGTGATTCATTTTTATATAAGATTAAGGAGGGATTCAGAGCTGTAGACAGAGGGCCTCATAGAAGTACAGAGGAACCCTGTATAACGAAAATAATTCGTTCTACAAGGCACTTTGTTATACGGTTTTTTCGTTATATGATGCATGCATCGTACAACGAAAATCTCTTTGGGGAAAATCATAAAATGAAATTTTTTTAGTTGTACGGTTTTTCCCCATAGATATTTTCATTGTATGATTTTCCCCCATAGAGATGCACTGCATCATATAGTGGACATTTTCATTATACAGGACACAGTGGGTTTTTTTCCAAATTTTCTTCGTTGTACGATGCATTCATTATACATGGTTCCACTGTATGAGAAATCAATTCTTTCTCGTGTTAGAGAGAGAAATAACTGATTTTGGTTAAGTCAGATTTAACGACACAGTGCAGCTATGCTGATGCTAATCAAAGTAAGCAAATGATCAGTGCTTGGGTGGGAGGCTATCCAGGGAATCACATAAGCTGCTTTACACTTTCTAAACGGATATGACTGAAATAAATGAACAATGGAAAAAATATCCTTAAAAGAATTCAAAGCAGTAGCTAGGGGGATAGAAATGGGAGAAGGTTACATACAGGAAGGAACATGTTTATATGGTAGTGCAATTATGACAGTGCCTTTCCTCCACATCTGCATGTTAAGAAACTCATGGAACATCATTCTATGGAGATACTAAGCATTGTTTTCCTACACAACACCCATAGGAAATTACCATGAATTTGAGAGAGAGATGCTAGACTAGAGGTTTAATTCTATCAACTCTTTTCCCACTAGATCTGTGGATTTCATCTCTAATTACATCTGAAAAGAATGCAAGTTTTTCCCTTGCTGGGAAGAGGCCGAAAAAATAGTTCATAAAGAATGCAACTTGTAAAATCACAAAACGTTAAGAAAGCAAGGTGTTCTAAAACTGATGAATCATAAGTTCTACCTCTGTAAACAAAAAACTGAGTGTCAATAAAATTGCTACCAATGGCTGTTACCAGAAGGTGTCTTTAATGCTAGCCATCAACTCCTAATTGTAAACATGAGAAAATCTAAAGAAAACAGAGATGAACAAACAAAAACCCAACCACCTGCTCATAATTTTATTTTATAATGAACCTTTTTATTCTTGTATATTTCCTTTCCAAACCCCAAGAAGTACAATGGTGAAAAGTGACTGCCATGGTATAATGTAACCTCAGCTGCAACCTAATCCACTGGAAGCACAAAGCCTTTACAGAAACTCAGGGAACTGGAATCTATCCTCGTTCAAGAGGACAACTTGCTCCTGCAGGCTGGCCAATTCTGCGAGTTCTAGGCCACAGAAGTTAATTTTTAAAAGCTCTGGGATCAACTCCAACATACTCCAGCAAGTACAGACATCCTAAACCAGGGGTCGCCAACCTTTTTAAGTTACGGGCTGGGTCACGCTGCCTCAGACAGTTGAGGGGGGGCTGGACTGGTGATCTCCTTGCTGTTTATGGCTGCTGTAAATTAATCTGTGGCCAATTCTGGTGGTGGTGGTGGTGGCTGGAGCTAGGGCATGGGCCAGATGATTTAGCATCTTGGGCCAGATCTGGCCCATAGGGTGCAGGTTGCCAACCTCTGTCCTAAACCATCAAGGGCATTGTATGTTAACACCAAAACACTAAATCAGGCCCAGAAGCCTAAAGGGGACCACCAGTCCAGCCCACCCACCCAACTGTCTGAGGGAGCGTGACCCAGCCAGGATTGGGGAAACTGGAAAATCTCCACAGTCCTAACACCAGCATTCTACACCTGCATCAGCTTCTGTACCATCTTCAGAGGTAGCTCCACGTAGAGCAGAGGTTCCCAACCTGTGGCCCACGGGCCAGAGCCGGCCTATGATGCCAATACATCCAGCCCATTACCGCCTCTGCCGCACCCGGAAGTGGAAGTGGACACATTTATGTCAGCCATAAAATGCGCCCGCACATGTGCAAACACGCTCGCGGCTATCATAAATGTGGAAGTGAGCACATTTACAACAGCTGTAAATACACCTGTTTCTGTTTCCGCGGGGCATGGTCCGGCCCGCTCAGCTGTCTGGGGGTATGGTCAGGCCCTGGGCATAAAAAGGTTGGCCACCCCTGATGTAGAGTAATCAGTACTCAAGATTGCCAATGCATGTTGGACTAATTGAAGAGCCAGAATATACTCCAAAAGGCAGACCCAAATAAACTCATTGTAATAGCCTAATCTAGACATTTTTGTAAAATGGTAAGTGTGGCCAGGCTATCTCAATGTAGTGGTAATACGTTAATTAAATCAAGGGGACTACTGTCACATTTGAAAACAAATCTAGATGAGCATCTTCACATAAAATCATTCTGCTATGATTCTACCTACCACAGTGGTTTTCAGACTCTTCAGCATCATACCTCTTCATCTGTTTCCTGTTTAGAGAACTAAACAAGAGAATGACCTTCGACAACCTCTGATCCAGGAAGAACATTATGGCAAGAACAAACACTCTTGAGGGTACACAAGAACAAACCCAAATTAGAAGATGGAGGAAGGAGCTCACTGGACAAGGAACATCATAATGAGGATATAGCTGAAGAACTCAGACTCCCCTATGCCTTTTGGAGGAGCCTGAATAGGCTGAGGGGTGGAGTCCCTAAATACAAGACCAACATGTTCAAGTGGGGGTTAATGGTGTACAACAACATGCTGTGTGAGTGTGGAGAGATGCAGAATCCAGCTCATTAACATTCTGCCGATTACTACCAGAAACATGATGAGGACTTACGTTTGGCCAGTGGCTTCATTTTGGCAGTCCAGACCAGGGTTTGAGCAGGACACAAAAGAAGAAGAAACTGATTCCTGAAAAACCCTCATGTCTTCTCACTACTATTGTCATCATCCAGTCCCTTATAAACAACAGATTATTTCATAAATTTACATTTAGACAGGTTATAACCCTTAATAAAAATGTTAATCTAGTAAAAAGCAGATTTTTTAAAAAAAAAAACTCTGAAAAACTATTGGCAAAATCTAAGACAAAATGTTGTTTCAGCTGCTAAAAAAAATTCCTTTATGTACATCTCAAAACCTTTTACCCCATGGAATTTTCTTCATGTCCCTTCATCCCTTGAACAAAAACAACTGTAACAAAAAGTAAATGTGAGGATGATGCCCACACAGAACTAAAATGAGTTGTTTTTACAAATATCTGGATTGAAACTTCTTCGTTGAAATGTGCCCATATTTGCATATATCATTCCATGTAGCAGCCCAGAAAATAGCAAACAGTTCTTACACTGGAGACATGATTTGCAAGAGTTCATGTACTCCCAAGTCATTTAGCCACCAACTTCTTTACTGTTTGCATTAAAGGATGAAGGCGAGGCAACACATCTTACATGGAATGGCCTCCTTGCCATATGTGCCTCTCATATCTCTCCCATAGTGTAGAGGGCTATGGGTTCATTTTACAGAAGGACTGGCAATACAAGAAGCATTGTAAGACACATTACTTCCAAAATGATGGGTGCTCTCCTATGTGCTGGCAGAAATGAAAGTTTAGATTGTATTGATTGATTTTTTGGATAATAAAATCTGTTTCCTCTGGGTCAAATCCAAGACTTGAAAGAACAGCAACAAAAATCAAAGTATTGATGCAAATATACACAAGGGGAGTCTAATCACTGGCAGGCAAGATCAATATAATAAATAAGAGGAAGACAAATACTAGTCTTAACTTGCAGTTTCAAGATTAATATTTTTCTCTCACATTAATTTGTTCCTAAGAAACACTCTTGTAAGCCACAGAAATTCAGTTCCTCTCCTTTAATTGGAGCATATGATTTACAGCTTTCTTCTCTAGCTTTTATGAAAGACATTTTTAGCTGTCCCATGTGAGTTGCTAACATCTGCACTGATGAAGAAATTGCAAAAAGAAAAAAAAATGTGCATCTCACAAAGGATTACAGCTATCAGATTTTTAAGGAGCAGCTATATATTATAATTTGATGTACTGATAGTTTTTGAAGTAGAGTCCAATGTAAACTTCAAAAGATAATGAATATTTCATTACCATAGAGCTGACAGAAAAAGTTCAAAATTAGGACACTTAGACTATATATAACCACTTAAAATGCCTCAACCATATTTAGAGGCTAATGTTGTATTTCTGCACTGGTTATCAATTGTCCTTTGCTGTCCAGCATTACTAAGAGATCTTGATGAAAACTGCCTGTGTGTCAAGATCCATCAAGAAGCGCACACTGGGAAGCCTCTATGGAGATGGGATGTTTGGTTTATCATTTTCACTAATGGTTTACTTTCCCTGCTCCATGACAGCTTCAGCTCTTCTCATTTCTGAAACAAATACTTTATTTTTCTCTCGCTCAGCTTCCTAGAGGAGTCTTCCTTCCTTCTTTCCTTCCTATTGGTTTTGCTGCAGCTTCACTTTGGGTAAGCTTTAAAAAAAACAATGTGAAACAAAGACCTCCATGCTGAACTGGTGACTTCCAAACCAATTAATTGCCATAATCAGCTATTGTAGTATGGATAAGACACATGATAAAACATCAATGTGCAGTGGAGAGAAAAATCCCGGTGCTTCGTATTATAATGAAAGAAACTTAGCAGTTCGAAAGCAAGAAATTGCAAGTAGATAAATAGGGACCACTTTGGTGGGAAGGTAACAGCGCTCCATGCACTCTGGTGTCTAGTCATGCCTGCCACATGACCACAGAAACGTCTGCAGCAGCAGACAGCATTGGCTCTTCGGCTTTGAAACAGGGATGAGCATTGCACTCTAGAGTCGGATACGACTGGTTTTCAAGCAAGGGAAACCTTTACCTTTACCTTAACTAGAAAACTTGTTGTCAATGGTCAAACCTCATTGGATCAGATTCTGTAGAGAGAGGCTATCACTATTTTATTTTGATTATCAATTTGCAACACTTGCTGCTTGTCACACACAACATCAGGGTGTATTTAATTGCTCCTGTTAATAGGATCTCTGCCACCCTTCGCCAACAACACCCTTCTGCAAAAAGAATTAAATCTGACAAGAGGAATGCCAACACACGAAAACTTGTTTCTGAATATTTTAGTCTACCTGGAAACTCTCTGTATAATCTGTAACTGATTATTTAGGGGTGTGTGTGCAAAAAGAGATAAGATATATTCTGATTCTACAAATTCACTTAGAAGGATTGAATATCAACCAAGAGTTCTTAAGTCACTTCGTTGTTATGTCTCTTCAAGTCAGAACTGACTTAGAGTGACCCTAACTGGTTAAGTGACGTCACTACCAAGTGCGGAAGCCTACACTTATTCCCATGGTTTATCACTTGTGTCAACTATGTTGTTGTTACCTTGTAGGTTTTACGGGTGACATTATTCAAAGCCTGACAGTCCATTTTATTACTAACTAACCATTGTCACTGTCCATTATCTGTATATCCACCTGGTCATGGGGCCATGTATAAATATGACAGTCACACAGTCTCATTTTTATGACTGAGTAAATGGACTGGATCCCTAAAAGCTCACAGATATATACAGTGCTGGGCCTTTAAGGTGCCACCATGTTTTTGTCTTTTGTTTGCCTGACAAACTTGCACAGACTAACATGGCTACTTCTTCAAATGTTGCATGGATCTATGCTACCTCTGCCTTCAGATCTAGGCACCAAACTACTTCCCGGCAAATCATTAGGTTTATTTACTTATTTTAAACACCTATGATTCCTTGCTCATGGTCACACATGCTCTGGTCACCTCCAGACGTGATTATTGCAATGCGCTCTACATGGGGCTGCCCCTGATGACCATTCGGAGGCTGCAACTGGTCCAGAATGCAGCAGCTCGGGTGGTGATGGGGTGCAGGCGCTATTCCCGATCCTCGCTACTGCTTTGGGAGCTGCACTGGTTGCCAGTGTGCCTCCGGGTACAATTCAAGGTGCTGGTGATTACCTTTAAAGCCCTACATGGTAGTGGGCCAGGGTACTTAAGAGACCGCATCACCCCAAGTACATCTGCCTGTTGCACCATAGCAGACCGGAAGGGCTCTCTCATAGTTCCATTTGCTAGAGAGGCTCGTCTCTCTAGCACAAGAAGGAGGGCCTTCTCTGTGTCTGCTCCGGCCCTGTGGAACCTCCTGCCAACTGAACTTCGTCTCTAGGCAGAGCTTTTACCATTTTGTAGGGGCCTCAAGACCTAGCTGGTGTAGCGGGTGTAGGGGGCAGCTGGGGAGATAGCCACCTTGGGCTGGCTTGTTTGAGCGGTCAGTTCTTGGAAGATTGGGTGGTGGCATTGGTGGGCATTTTTAAAAGAAATTTTAAAATTTTTAACTTTAAACAAGTTTAAATTTTTGATGTTTTTAAGGCGTTTCTGTGTTTTTGCTGTTTTATTGTAAGCCGCCTGGAGTTGCCTCGGCGAGGGGGTGGCATTAGAAATATGATTAAATAAATAAATAAATACATTCCCTTCAAAGAAAGTAGCTTCTACAAAGAAGATAATACAAACGCTGCAATAAAAAGAATGGCAAGTTACAAAACTTGAGATTGCGAAGGAGGAGCAAGACCACCGTCACTACTATGATGAGATTAAGGCAGTTTCTTCTGCTTGGCAAATTTACCATGTCTTTGTCTGACGTCAAAAAAAGAGAAAAAACATTGGGACTCTCCGAAGCACAATGTCACCTCCCTGACTTGTTTCTGAATGGCCCAGTTTTGGCTACAGATCCAAAGTCACGTAGCAACTATGCTTGCGATTAAGAGTGATAGATACCTAGTCTAGTGGAGTGAATAGAATGATGGGCTAGGATTCAAGCAGCCAGAGTTCAAATTGCCACTGGTCATGAAAACCCACTTATGGTGTGGAACTAGTAAAACTACTCTTTAAATATCTCACTTGTTTTAAAAGTCCTATTAGGGTTATTATATGTCAGTTCTGAATTGATAGCACTTAACAACATAATTAGGAGTGATGCCTTTTCCTCAGGATACTGGGTGATTAGAAGGTGGCACTTCCAGAGAAAAATTAGAAAGGAGGAGAAAAAATGTCTAACTCAATTTTTTTCAAACCTTCCTATGGGGTTTCCCTGGGCTGCTTAAATACATTTTTAAAAATACTTTTGTAGAATTTAAGCTTAGCAAAATCTCATTACAGAACAACAAGGAACTAAAAATCAAGTTATTTGTCCCCAATAAATAACAATTGCACAATATAAAGTGAATTTTCACTTATGGTGGCCTTTTCAGGGTCTTCTAAGCAGAGAGTACTCAGAAGTGGTTTATCATTCCCTTCTGAGGACATCCTGAGACTGTACAGAATACAGATTACCCAAGATTACACAGGATGGCTCAGAATTAAACCCTATCTCAGTGAGAACACATACAAATAATTGAACTAATTCAATGAGAACACATGAAAAAACAAATACAATGCAATATTTTAAGTGGCTGAATATTATACAGTATATTTGTGTTCCAATGCACACTACTAGCAATAATTAAGTATGGGATGGCCAAACTTTTCAGGCCATGGGCTGGTCACCAACAATTTCACAATTGAAAATGTTATGCCTTACATGTGTAGGCACCTACAGTGGAAGAGAGAAGATAGGTGCTTCTCTCTAAGCAGGGCCTAACAAAACATTGATGTGGGAGCTGTGGTGACACGTGATGACCATTTACTGCAGTGAAGAACAGCTGCATGGAGAATAGACAGTTTAAGAATGGAAGAGGATAGAATGGCACTGACAGTCAAACTGAAGGCTTACATCATCTATCATCTCATTTGCCACAACAGCCCACCAGATGTTCATAGAAAACCATTGAATAAACATGTAGGTGCTATTATTTCTTTCATCCTAGAGAAAAAGTTCATGACTACAGCTACAGACACACTTATCCTCCATGACCTCTGTCTACATCTCTTCTGGAGCTGTCTTAAGATGGTGGCCATCACCATCTTGGTGAAAAGAATTCTACAGTTTAACCATAGCCAAACTGTTGTTACCTCCACAGATATACTCCCTTTGCTTAAAGAGGCACATCGAATCCCATCCCCTACACTATTGTTTTCCCCACTTGGAAATAAATATTTTTGAAGAGGAGACATTACTGCTTACATGTTATTTCTGAATGGGAACATGAACCCTAGAATATCAGAGCAGAGGTGTTGTTTGTGCATAGAGCCTACACTACAGGTGAAACTCAGAATATTAGAATATTGTGCACATGTTCATTCCGTTCAGTAATGCAACTTAAAAGGTGAAACAAATATATAAGATAGACTCATTACATGCAAAGCAAGATAGTTCAAGCCTTACTTTGTTATAATATTGATGCTTATGGCTTACACCTTATGAAAACCCCAACCCCTCCAATCTCATGTACCCCATAATCATCACATAATCTCATGTACGCTGTACGCCATGATCATCACAATCATAACAAATTAAGGCATGACATATCTCGCTTTGCATGTAGCGAGTCTATCTCATATATTTGTTTCACCTTTTAAGTGAAATGAATGAACATTTGCACGATATTCTAATTTTCCAAGTTTCCCCTATATAAGAAGGAATATCTCTGCTACAGACATATTACTTTCCATGCACACAAAGAAACAATAGAGAGGGGGAATGGAAAGACACTCCCCTCTAAATGTGCTGACGGAAGCCACAGAAATACTGGCTGAACACTGTAATGTTCCCTTTCCATCCTTCCCACTTCCTTACACTTGAATCTCAAAACTGTTAACTGCTGATGAAGGTAAAATACAGCACCACAGCTCCAGTTCCCATCACCCACGTACAGTGGCACACACCTAGCAGCTGTCTAGAATTGAGTAAGTTTGACTCTCCCATGTAAGTTTCTCCCTAAGTTTATGTTCAGACATGCATATTCACTACACAGTGGCCTAAATCCAATTACTCATCTCATCTATAGTGGGGCCAACAATTTGACTACTTGAATGGTAAAAGCTAACATTAATTACTTATTTGTATTTATTGCATCGTCATGTTAGTTATGGTTTTTATTTGTAAGAATTGATGGTTATTGTAATTTTGTACACATTTGTTGATTTATGTAACATTGCGAGCCACTAGAGCAGTGCATTAACACTAATTGGAGTGAGATAAATATAAATAAGAACTATGGTGACTTAGTGGTTAAGACACTGAACTTGACAACTGGAAGGTCGGCAGGTCAGCAGTTCGAGACCCGAGTGCTGCATGACGGAGTGAGCTTCTGTCTCTGTCCCAGCTCCTGCCAACCTAGCAGTTTGAAAGCAAGAAATTACAACTAGATAAATAGGGACCACATTGGTGGGAAAGGTAAACAGCATTCAGTGCACTCTGGTGTTGAGGCATGCCTGCCACATGTCCATGGAAATGTCTGCAGACACAGAAAGGGCTGGCATTTTAGCTACAGTATAAATAGAGATGAGCCCTGGCTTTCGAGCAAGGGCAATCTTTACCTCTCCTAAATATAAAAAAATATAAAAAAATTCTGATTCAAAGGGTCTAAAATAAAATAAATATTGATTCAATGGGTCTACTTTTCAAATTGAACATTCAAATTGACCACTCATTCCTACTTCAAGTCTTTCTCATGAAGTCATCCTCTTATCACAAAGACAGAACATTTATATTACCCTGATATGAACTCGATGGGCTGGTTTTGGTCCCTGCTTTGAAAAAAGAACTTCTGAAATAAAATTTCAGAAATAAATTGGAAATCCATATGGAAGAGAAGGATTATGAAGACAATGTCTCCCAGAATCAAGGAACATAATTACAAAGTGTTGTGGAGATGGTACTTGACCCTGGTGAGAATGAATCAAATTGATAAAACCATTTATGTTGGAGATGTAAGAAAATGGTGGGAACTTATTTGCATATGTGGTGGTATTGTAATACAATTAAGAAGTTCTGGGGGGAAAATGGAAGAGAAATATCGGAAATATTGGGAGTGAGAATTAAACTGGGACCAGGTACCATCATGTTGATAAATCCTGAGGACACTAATTTAGACAAAGATAAAAAAGATTTGATATCAATCATGTTAACGACAGGGAGACAATGTATAGCAAGGAAGTGGAAAAGTGAGGAGAATATTAGACTGGAGGAATGACAAATTGACATGGGAATTGTATGAAAGGAAAGGTTTAATCAAGGAGAGCAGATTCTGAAAGATTTGGAAACCATTCGTAGATTACCCATTGAGAAAAGGAGAAGGTAGCAGTCCAACACCTGATCAAATGAGTTTTTTTGATTAACTGAGAGAAGGATGGGATACGCCGTATCCCCCCAGGGCATTGTATATGTCACAAGGTGTAATTACATATTTTTTCCTGATTGTTTGTTTGTTTTGTACTGATATTGAAGGTGAATAATCCAAGAAGTTTAGATACTATATATTGTTATAAGCTTCAGAATATTTTATATGAAAAAGGAAAGGTTAAATATATTTAGGTTTCTTTAATATAAACAGGAATTTAACAAGTGCAAATATAACAATATTTTAAGCTGTTATTATAAGAATTTTGTGATTACATATTTTGTTCTATTTCTTTCTCTTGTTGCCTCTCAATCTTTTTTTCTTCTTTTTCCATTTTGTAAACGTATGCTCTTTCTTTGCTTAATTATGTATGTTTGTAAAACCTCAATAAAAAAAGAAAAAAGAACTCCACAGCTACATTTGTTTCTTTGAAGTCATAGTGCAGGGATTCTCAACCTCTGGCCCTTGGGCCAGATGCAGCCCACAGTGCCATTTCATGTGGCCCACCACCACCTTCACCACACCAAAAAGTGCCATGTGATGGAGGAAGGACAAAATGGCCATCCGTCCCCCGAAGCTGTCTGAGGGAACATGACCTGGCCGCTAGCTTTCAAAGGTTGAGAAATCCTGTCATAGTGCAAGTGACATTATTTGTGAATTGGGGATTTATGCAATTCTACTATCTCATTCTCTCTAGGTAGAATAATGACAGGGCCTTGATTAACTGTGAATGCAGAGATGCCCAGCTGATATGAAAACACCATTTGTGCTGTCAGCTGTATGATAAAAACCCAAAGTTCAAGCCTATCTCTTCTTAAGTACAAGGGTTCAGTGCCGGGGCAAATTTCTGAACTGGCCCCATACTTTTCAAGGGAGATTCTGTCCTACAGGCTATCAAGTGGTGGAGAGATCTAGTGATAATAATAATAAAGATCAAACTCAGTCAAAACTAGCACACTCCACGAGCCATTGCACAAAGTATAATTGCTGCCTGGGAAACCATATCGTTTATTTCTCTACCAGATTATAAAAATCGCTAAGCTGAAAGAAGCAACCAGTAGTAGCAATTAATCAAAGAGGCAACCTCTGAATAGGTTGCTCCTTCCAAAAATGCAGATGCTATTGAAATATGAACATCTGGGAAGACATTATGAATTCTCTGCACATACAAAGCTACCAACCTGTATGTACAGCTCCATTTTATTACAAAGAAATCAACTACAATAAGGATTGAAACAACAAAATTTGGTACTTCACACATTCTCCGACCCTCCTCTAAGTACGGAAAGATAGCAACACCTTGACCAAAAAATGAGATATTTTCCTTGAGTATTATTTAATAGGAGATATATTGCACAAATGCCCTACATGTGCATTGCAGTGTATTCTCAAGATTTACAGATCTTGTGTGCATTAAATATAAAGATAATCAACAGTAATTGAGATTTGATCAAATGAGATAGGCATGACTTGAGAGTAGGGGTGAGCGGTGTGGTCAAGAGAAGCATAGGTCCCACAAAGGACAAAATACATACACACAACAATCTGGCCTCAAGCTTACCAGCAGATTCCACCAGTTTTTAAAATGGCTTTAGATTCATTCATTCATTCATTTATTTATTTGGATATTTATATCCCGCCCTTCTGGCGCGGGCGCCACCCAGAGCAGCTCACAACATAAAAGGGAGAGAGCTCTTTAAAATCAAGAAGAGCAATCTCCGCAGGACACAATACATAATACAAGATAATAATACAATAAATAGCAAGCATGACAATTTGCTTTTTCTGGAGAGGTCCCCCTGTATTACTGGGATCCACAAACCCACAAGCAATTATTTTAGAGTTGGGCACCAGAGAGCATAAGGAGGAACTTTCAGTTAAGAAAAGCATATTCAGTCCAAACTCTGTTCAAGATATGAGTTTGATCCTGATGGGTATCAAAGTCAACTCAATCTTCCATTCTTCTGTATTTTGACAGATGGGGAAGTAATTGTAACCATCCCACATTCAATACTACAGAATAATTTGTGTGCATACTGTAGAGTTTATACATCCCTCTGATCCATTTCTGCACCAAGAAGGCTACTGCCATTGCTTTTGGACTGCAATGCTTAAGTTGTAAGCACTTGCAGCTACAGTAGAATCCCGTATAGTGATTTTAATCTGTTCCACAGAGCTGATCACTATGCGGTTTTCATCATTGTATGATCTTCCCTATGGAAAAATCTGTACAATGATTTTCCCTATGGGGAAAAACCATACAACGATGTTTGGCTCTAAGTGGTTTTTCCCATTGGAAAATCGTTGTACGGATTTCCCCATAGGAACGATCGTTATGTGGAATGGCTTTCCCTCCCTCCAAGCCTCATCGCTAAGCGATTTCATCATTGTATGGGGCAATCGTTATACGGGGTTCTACTGTATTTCTTTAAAACAGATTCTATTTGCTGTGCTTCTAGAAACTAAGGTGTTTACAATTTAAATTTCATAGATGCAGCAAACAGTACAATTTCATATGCTAACCAAGTTATAAATGAAACACAGCAGTAAAGTAAGTGAAGGTTTGATATGAAAATATGTGTTGGTGCTATAGCAATTGCTGTCATTTATTACTACAGAATGCTTTTGGTTCCATGTATATTTGGGACAAAAAAAGGAATAATTAAGTGGGCTGTAAGTGCTACAGAGCTTCTCTAGTGAGCACTGAGTTCACCGTGCACCATTCCTAATAGGGCCCTTCCAGCCCCAGCTTTTGCCTCACTATTCTGGATGCTGAATCTAGGATGCTAATTCCTCTTCTGTAAAATGAACACTTCCCTGATTCTTTTTTCTCTTTGCCAATGTCTGGGATTCCTGCTCATCCGCCCACAAAAGCCAGGGGATTGCTGGGAACCTTGACAGTTGGTGCACGGGTCTGTGCAAGGAAGTGGGGAGGATTGCACTGATAGAAATAATCTTGCTGCATGAACATTGGATCAAAATATTCTAACATGTATGTACTCTAACATTCTGTTCCCAAATATTATGTGCTAGAGAATTTGCAGGACATCATTCTTCTGTAATAAGGTGTTGCATCAGGACCAAAAAATTAATTGCCATTCACCTACAAATCCAGCAAAGGTAATATTTCTAGCTTTAGTTGAATCAGGGCATTAAATACACATGTAGCCATTTAATAAAGCACTTTTTGGGGACTAAGAGTCACAATCGAGGAGAGAGAGTAAACTATTCATTTAGTTGCATAGTAACAAAGGCCAAACATATAGAATACATTCTGAACAAATACATAGGAAACAGTCAACTCTTATCCAAGCATCTTGCTTTAATCCTGATTTAACCTGAAGTTTTCAATTTAGCTCTAGATTTTCCCCCAATTCTTTCCCTTTCTTTCAATATTTCTAAATGAAATTAGTCCTCTTTCCTCCACAGCTTTTATAGGGAATAAACTGTTTAGACTGGAATTATTGTTCATCTTCAGAAAGAAGAACAAAATCAATGCAAGCCGAAGCAAGTGTTTGATTCTACTTTAGGTAGAAGGTATGGAAAGCAGTTTAGCACTCCAGAAAATACCAAATCCTGCTACTTTGCTTTTTGAATATATTGATGCTTTTCACCTGCAAATACTTTTGATCATACTGTGTTTCTTTTACCAAAGCTAAGCTGAGAAATAGGAAAACTCTGAAATAAGCCTATCAATTAGCACTATCATTTCAAACCGGAAAGAACTGATATGACTGAGCTCAAAAATGACATGCACAACTGCTCTGGTTAAAGGGTGCTGTTAAATTTAAAAGAAAAAGAAAAGTTCCTATCAGGAAGCCCATCAGTTTTACCTCTATAATTGGAGATAGGGGGGAGGGAATTTTCAAATACTATGACTCAGCAACCATCATGGAAATACCCCTTTTGAAAAGAAATTACAGTATCATCATCTTAAAAAAAACAAAAAACAAAGTCGTGACTGCATTGGAAGTGGTTACAACAGTAATCCGACATTCCTCTAATAGAGAGATGGGCCAGAAGGATTTACTTCATGGAATTACGTTTATATCTTATTCCTCCTCTCTAGAAGGTAAATTCAATTGAATACAGTGGATAACTACAGTTTAATGCAATACGCACCGGGAGGGCCTTCTGAAAGAGCGAGGCTCCCACTTTTCAATTCCTGTTTTCCTTCCCCACAGATGAAAACAGAAATAAACTAGCATCCAATAAACTAGCCCAATTTTTCTTGTTTTGTGTGAATCAGGAACCAGCGTTTAAAATTAATTCCAATAATCACTAAACAAGTCAAATCTGTACTGCTTAGAAGAGACATTTATTAAAAAGAATCTGCTTTAATCCAAAATTCCTGGTCCATAGGTAACACAGCCAGCAATTAGACCAAGCAAAACAGAATCCTTGATTATTTCCAATCATTTAGATTTTTCAGTGGTTTGAACTGGAAACATTTCACTGCCTGAAACAGGGCATAATCTTGTTCAATGAGTTTATTTGACTTAAATTTACTAAGCAAAACTTGCTTATATTCCAACAATCCATGTAAATATGAACAGCAATATTGGGTTAGGAGAAAAAATGAACAATGAAAGTGCCTTAAATAGTATTTCTAAGCTAATTCAAAGCTTCATGCAAGAGTTATTTATTCTTAGAAAATTTGTCTTTACACTTCTATACGGCATTTCCTAAACAGATCTTTGGTCCTATCAATTTTAAACAGACAATATGGAAACAGTTGATACACTAATTTTAGGATACCCATCAACTCTGTCGGTCATGCTGTGGTTGTCTACTCATCAACTTTCAAGAGAATTTAGCACTCATCCACTGAAGTCTTTCCAGGTATGTCCAGTTTCACTGCCTCTCCTATACAATCACTTGGACCACTCAGTTCAATGGCAGACTGAAGCAATTTGTCATCCAATCATTTTTATTAATATGTATTATTACAATTTTTTAAAAGAAATAAAAATATTTCTACAGAAAAACATAAAGCACTGGAGATGTTCCACTTTGAGTCAAATTTTCTGTGCATACCCTTCCTTTGTCCTGGTGACAGGGGGAGAAGGAAGGCTTCTTTCTGCTCACACAATTAAGACCTCATTTATTGTTATTGCTTTACTTAAAAGTTACTACACTTTGATTTTTGCTATGAACACAGAAGGCAAAAAGCTAATCACTTTGGTACAGGGGGGGGGGGACGAGAGAGCCTTGATTTAAATCCACTCACAGTACTTTCCAAAAATTACAGGACACAGAGTGAAGCTGGTCTTATGACACAAGCATAATCACAAAATGACAGATGTTTGGTGAAATATAAATCAAGATGGAGAGATAGGACTTCATCTGGAAGTACTCATCCAATGGTTAAATTATATTTTTGTCTCCTCAGGTGTTATTTATGACACAAAACAGCTGATATTGTTAGATATTATATTCAGGGAGTAACATAAATCATTAACTAGGTTTTTTAAATTGCTGGAATTATTGAAAACCTAATACAAAACAGAGAAACTGAAGATAAAAGTTTATGTCATTCTTTTTTTAAAAAAACACAGTTGAACAGAAATGCAAGTATCCCATCTGTTTTTACAATTCCTCTTAAATTATAAATAATAATGTCTATATAGGTTTGCACTGCCTTTCCATCTGGAAACATGTACATAATTGCTGTCATTTTATAAATGCCAAATTTTCCTAAGCTGTTCTTCAATAGATAATTACAACTACTTTCTCCCACTTTTTATATACCGTATTTGTGTTTTAGCTGTAATTGTTTCCTATCAGTTCACAATTCTGCCTTATTTGTGTGGGTTTTGTAGTTTGTTTATAAAAATATAATTAAAAACCACTTTAGTATTGTAAAATTACCTATCATACAAGGAATCCCAGACTTGTCCAGTCAGAAAGAATGTGTATTATTGCGTGGGGAGATATCCTTTCAACTAGCGGACCGCTTCTGAATATGGCCTCCTTCCCCCAAAAGAAAATATTGAACAGTGATGGCAAACCATGGCACTCCAGGTGTTCTTGGACTTGAATTACCAGAAGCCCAAGTCAGCACTCCTGATCAGGGCTCCTGGGAATTGAAGCTCAAGAACAGCTGTAGTGCCAAGGTTCGCCATCACTGTTGATAGGCTAATCCCATTTAAAAATCTTTGCAGAATCTCCATGTTTATGTCTGGGTCTCCAGATGTATTTTGGTTACAACTTCCACTAGCCTCAAGTTAGAAAATAATGGGAATTAATGTTGAAATATATCTGAAAGGCTACAACTGCTCATTCCTCTACCATAATGCTTGTAATTACTTGAGAAACATCTGAGCCTTCCTATTGCCAACCGTCTTTCTCAAGCCAGCTCTATTTTTTTAAAAAAAGTAAGGTACTATGGCTTTTCTTATCCAAAGTCCAGAAACAAGAAACTTAACAAAACCTTGGAAGTAACCTGAAGACATGAAGACTAGTTGGCAACCGTGGAATTCAGCACATGGGAGAGATCTAAGTAAGAATCTCCTTGTAAAACAATTCAACCAAATATCTAAATGTAAAGAAAGCAGTTTATTTGGAAAAAGAGAGAGAGAAAGGCAACAATGATGTAAATTCAAAAGAAAAACAATGGACTGATCTAACTTAGGTAGCTAAATATTAAATACTTGACTACCAGTGAGATTTCGGGCTGTATGCAAAATGTATTGCAGTGCAAGATGGTCAGAAAAGATATTCTTGGTTTCCTATTACTGTATAAAAACAGGAAGTGGGTGAGAACAAAGCACCGTGTTCGCAGGAGTCAGAGTTGAATCTAAACTAGTTCAGAGGAAGAGGATTGACAGTTGCTTTATCCAATAGTATGATATCTTATATTTGTGATATCAGTAGAGATGTAAAATTTCCGTAAATTTTGAAGCTCGGAAAAAACCCAGTTTCCCCTGGGGGAAAATGGAAATTTTTAGAAAATTTGAAAAAAATGATTTCTAAAATATTTGAACCTCTCATCTTAAAATATTTTATTCATCATGTTCAAATAAAACATTCCATAATGTATATATTCATTTTTTCAATTTTTTCAATTTTTCTGGGAAAAAACAAAGAAGGCTTCAGGAAAAAAAAACGGGAAAAAACTGTTTCCCCCCCCAAATTTTTTCGTTTTTTCCCCAGGCCTTCACATCTCTAGATATCAGTAGTCTAACCATCAGATCATAAAATTACTTAGCAACTAAAGCTGCCTTCTCAATAACTTTTCCTTCAAAAGAATAGGCCAATTCCAAAGAAGTGGGCAATTTATTTATTTATTTATTTTGGGGGGTAAAAATGTTTTAGTGCAGAACAAAGATATGAAAATCAGTCCCCATCTAGATTGCCTGATGTTGCTCAACAGCACGACAGTCTTGCGTAGAGAATGGGCCATATTTGGCAAATTGGCATCAGGGCCATATTTGGCCCATCGGCCGTTGTTTGAGCAGAGAAAATGGCAGCTTAAAATCTATCGCATTCTGTTGCAAAACAGATTGCAAGGCGTGTTTTACTTCTGCTTTTGGTGGGAGGAACCACCTGAGCAGCCTGCTGAACCATGTGACCAGCCCGTGGCCCACAAAGTTTGGGCACCTCTGCTCTAGATATTTTCTCTCGCATACATTTTCCTACCCTTTTATTCTTTGGCATCGTTTTTTTTAGAATGAACATTCCAGGGGAGGGGGGGATGCATATATAAAATTTGATGCAAGAAATCTTAACATACAAACAGAATCACACAACTGATTCTCTGACTATTCATATCTGGTACTTCATGGGGAAATAAAATGAAAACACTGTGTCATGAAAAGCCTTCTTTCCTTTTTCATTTGTTTTACTGAGAATGCATGCTCAAGAGGGCAGAGCTCTGGAAATGAAAGCCTGCATGCTTCACCAGCTTAGGTTGTTTGGAGGAATTGGGTTTATAATGCTAAATAATAGAATAATTTTCCTAGCAACATCCTTGGTATGCACAGAGTGCATGGCACGCTAACATTAATTATACAGTCCATTTTCATCTCAGATTGCCCAAGTCTAGCAATTTTAAATTAGTGAATGAGTATCACTGAAATGAAGTTCTTCGGCCTATCAGATAAAGCACTCTGCTGGTGGAAAGGTTTTACCAAATCCCTCGTTCTGAACATCACGTAACAGATGTTCTCATTTTCTCCTGTTAAAAATCAATCCAGGGAGAATAAATACTGACCGTACACAACATGGTTGACAAATTCCACACCTTTATATTCTAATTTCAACAGATGAGAGGCACTGACCACATTGATATAGCCCACGTGATTTTATCAATGTTATAGCATGACTATTGACTATCACCACTGTCAGCATAATTAATAATCCTACAACAAATCAGTCTTGTTTTAAATGCACACCACATTCTTCCACAGACACAAACACACAAGGATGCATGTTCATCTTCTAATTCCTTGTCTTCATAAAACATGATTTGGTCAGGGATCAGCAAGATCAACCAAAAGACATCATGGTTGACAGTCCTCTCTCGTGTCTCCAATGTGTCAAAAAGGAACAATCCAGACTGTCCTCAGCTTAGTTCCATATGTACCCTGCTTCAGCTAAAGACAAACTGACCCAAGCTGCTTCAAACACATTATATAACTGCTCACCATAAATGTAGGAGGTGAGTGAGTCAGCGCTTACCCTTAATAACCATTAAGAGCAGCCCACTGATACAGGCAGCAGGAACTCAGCTGGAATAATTCCCCTGCATGTCATGTCTCACAATGCATGAAAAACCAAGGTGATCCACACCAAACTGTCACATGCTCTGGGCACCTCCACATGTTTAGTGCATAAAGGAGGAACAGTATATGAAAACCTTTGTTCAAAGTGCAGCCTCCCACAAGCTGTTTTGGTCATCCAAAGCAGAGGTAGTGGTCAGAAATTATTCCTGTGTTTCATGACATATATGCATGACTCATCTAAGAATATAAAACTGAACACAAACCAAATGATTTCAAAAGATTTGGGTCTGTTATAATGTCAATGTTGCAATATCTGCCGTATTTTCTGTGCTTCAATCCCATTCAAAAATCTCTCTATTAATCTAATATTAGAATGCAAACCTGCCTATTAATTGATTGATTGCACTACACATTTATTACTAAATATAGCATATGCATAAATGTTTAACAGAGATGTTTGTCTGCTAGGTGTAAACAACCAGGAAGTTTAGGGAAAATATTGTGCATTCTCAGATATGTTAGCACTGCTTCTCTCATTCCTGGTTCTTCATACTACCAACTAATATTTGTCAACCTTGTGGTCTCCGGAAGTGCTGTACTAGAATACCACCCTGGGTTAAAGATAATGGAATTTGTAGTTCACCATATCTAGAGGAAACCCACTCAAGGATGTAAAATATCAGATACTTCACCATAATGAGATCCCTACCCTCAAAGCAATATATAGCCATTTAAAATTGTGTATTCTCCTACTAGTACAGTGGTTCCCAACTTTAAGGCCCCAAATGTAGTTGGACTATAGCTCCCAGAAATCTTAGATAGCCCAGCAAAGGGTGAAGGCCTCTGGGAGACTTAGTCCAAGAACATCTTGGTCTAAAAGGTTGGGGACCAATGTACAGTATTAGGAAGTTAAAAACTAAAATTATGAAAAGCAAACAGATAAATAAAATGCATGTATTTATTTGCTGACAGGTTGCTTACATCTCATTTTGACAGGTAAAAAGGGGGTATTTACTTGAGGCTTCTCATATGATCATCCGTGGCACTGACTCTTATTAGAGACTTTACTTATTGTGAGCAATTTCTCTTTATCTTCCAAATTTAAGAACTAGGTACCTTCTTTTAAAAAAAAACTTCCAAACTTTCACACCTGAAAGATGAAACTACATTCATTTTGGGAGCTTGATTTTATGCTTCCCAAAAATGTTCATTTAATGTCTAACTTCTTATCAGTCAGCAAAATAACTCTGTAAAGAAGCATGGTGAAACTGATCAGCTCACTTTGTCTACAGATACACTTCCTCCTAACATGTCCATATAGAAAATGACGTATGAAGAAACTAAAATATATTTTCAGGACAAATGTGCTACTGATATTTCTGTACAAGAGACATCAGCTGATTGAGATAAATCATAGTAAAGGATAGGAACAATGCTCTTTAGCTTTCTCTGCTACCACCTTCTCACTAAACAATTTTTAGTGAATGAGAGCAGTGGTGATAGCCTGGGCTCAAAATTTACTACCACACTGTGGGTGTGGATTGGTGGGCGTGGCCCTGCATTGCACCTGAATTAGGTGCATTGCACCTGAATTAGGACTACTTTATTTCAAAACTTAGATGGGATAGGCCAGCCAGAATTTCTGCTACTGGTTCTGGCAAACTGATGTGAACCTGCTGATGCCCACCACTGAATGAGAGACTCTCAGATTAGAAGCATGATGTTGTGCTTTAAAAAAAATTGGAAAGCCTGTCTATGCATGCTAGCTCTCAAATCATTTGCAACCTTGATAAGATAAAATACAGAAGCTGAACATTTCCTGTTTGTATTGGTCTGCCCAACATCTTTTGAAATTTAAGCATAATTCAGTAACAATAGAACAGTTTGCTTTCTTCAGTCAGCAGACTCAAAACTCAAGTTATATGAATTATGAGATTGTTAAAATGATAGATAATATCCACCTCTTGGGCAGGGCGGATTTGATTTAAATCACTTTGATTTAAATCATGATTTAAATCACGATTTAAATCACTAGTCAGTAAGGCTCAATTTAAATCATGATTTTCTACATAAAGACTCATTTTTGCTGGAGTTGTTTTAATCTTAATATTTACAACCAGATAAAGGTTTCATTTTTAGAATAATACCTTTTCAGATTACAGTAGTTTTACAGTTATATCAGAAAATTACTGATTTGGTGGTTATATACCATTAGAAATACATAGATAATTATGACATTACTGCAAGGTGAACTATCTCCAGTTTAATAGGTTAATCATTCATATTACCTTAACATTTAAATAGTTTTATTTAACGAAAACAACAATATTTTATAGCATTATGTATGCTTATATTTGCTTAAACATCTATGTTTGTTAACTGATGTGGTAAATATATTTTTAAAAACTTAGACTAATAGTCATTGACTAAATCAGCCAGGTCCATATGATAAACTTCAAGCTGCTATACAAATAAAGATCTCAAGATGCAGAGTTCTGTCCTCAAAAGGTTTCACTTTTATTTTACTGCTTGCCCCTCCCTCCTCAAACTTTGCTCCTTGTGCTAGTCCATTCCAAACAACCTTCTATTCATTGAACTTCTTGAAACGTAGCAGCACTTAAGAGGTAAGGAGGTTGATTCTGTGTACATAGATTTGCAGAGGAACAATGGGATTAAGGTCTTTGCAGGCGCACCCCCCAATAAAGGACTCAGACACCAATGAAAGTGGATAACGGCACTTGGGCCACATTTATTGATTCATGCCCTAGTCCGAATTATAAATTTCTATTGGTAATTGACCAATCATAATTCTTAAGGCAAGCAGGCCGAAGTAACACTGGTAAGGTACCACCCAAAATTGCCAACGGCAATTGCTACAATGTATCCATTTGTATCAATTTGTTTGTTGACCACAAACAAATTGTTGACCGTAGTCAATATCTAACTAATGACCCCACCCTCTGACGCGTATCCGTAAAATCACGGGGTGATGCATGCTGTCTAGCTATAGCCATCACCCCGTCGCCTAGTTCATCGTTGACCGGACAACGTTTAACCAACTTATGCCTGTCTAGTGTTGTCCAGTCAATTGCGAACTTGCCGGATACCTGTGGGTCATAATGTTTACCTTACCAGTGCTACCCGCCCATGTGACCAAAGTCAACAGCAGCAGCAGAAAAACCCCTATGTCAAACCATAGCAACAGTGTGGGATGGGCGAAAAAACCAGGACCCGGAAGCCAATATGGGTCCCAGCCAAAAATTCCCACCCGGCCCCGAAGCGAGCAAAATATCACACTGTTAACTAGGGAGGGGGTGGAGGGGAAAAACTTCTCCGCTCCGTCGCTTCGCAAAATGGCAGCTCGGCTGCCTCGTGGCCACCCCTTTTATAAGGGCGTTGGCCACGCCCCTAACTACCCGGATGCCTTCGTCCTGTGGGGGGGCCCCCGCAAAGAGCGCGGCGGCCATTTTGGCGCCGCGCTTGCATTGCAGGCGCACCCCCCAATAAAGGACTCAGACACCAATGAAAGTGGATAACGGCATTGGGCCACATTTATTGATTCATGCCCTAGTCCGAATTATAAATTTCTATTGGTAATTGACCAATCATAATTCTTAAGGCAAGCAGGCCGAAGTAACACTGGTAAGGTACCACCCAAAATTGCCAACAGCAATTGCTACAATGTATCCATTTGTATCAATTTGTTTGTTGACCACAAACAAATTGTTGACCGTAGTCAATATCTAACTAATGACCCCACCCTCTGACGCGTATCCGTAAAATCACGGGGTGATGCATGCTGTCTAGCTATAGCCATCACCCCGTCGCCTACTTCATCGTTGACCGGACAACGTTTAACCAACTTATGCCTGTCTAGTGTTGTCCAGTCAATTGCGAACTTGCCGGATACCTGTGGGTCATAATGTTTACCTTACCAGTGCTACCCGCCACACGGAGGGGCTTCAAAGAAGGCTCGACGCCCCCCCCCAGACCGTCAGCTCGGTCGACAGGCCTGCTCGCCAATCACCCAACAGGAGGTCCACACCTCCTCGCGACAGATGGGCCCCATCCCCTGCATACAAGTCATAACTTTGGAGGCTAATAGCGGGGTGACGACTGACCCTCCCCCAAGCCCTGTAGACAAGGAAACGCGCCACTGCCCTATTCACCATGCGTCTAGCACGGTCAAGGGCCAGGAGGTCAACACCCCCTCTGTAGGAATGGCGCGGGACCATGTCTGACCAAACAAGGGTTGTGGCGGGCCAGACGTAATGCAGGTAGGCGAGGTCCTCGCAAATCGCATGTTTCAGCGACAAGCTGGTGACCTGGCCCAAATCATTGCCCCCCAGGTGTATGATCAGAATGTCAGGCGGGTCAGCATTCTGGCCTGAAAAAAGGAAAGGCAGCAGCTCCCGCCACAACATCCCGGGCTTACCATGCCATGTGAGACTTGCGTATGCACCAAGTCCCAGTCGGGGTCCCCACTCTGTCGCCGCAGCATAACGCGCTGCCCTGTGCACGTAGCTATGGCCCACCAGCCATACTGTCACTGGTGTAATACGACACCCCGGGTCTGTAAGGAAAAATGAGGGAAAGTAGGTAAGGTGACTGGGTTGGTACTCACGGCGGGAGTGGGCGCACATAAAACTGAAAACATTGCGAACCCCACCGTCCCATGCTACGTATGTCAGCCCCTGAGTACCCAAAAGCAGCTGCGGTTGAGGCCGCCCCTATACGGAATGAATGAGTGCCATAGCGGGCGCCTGGGAGGCCCACACTGGCCAGCGCTTTGCCCGTCACCTTCCAAAATTGAAACTTAGTAAGGGGAGACCCATCTTGGTGACAGAAAAACGGGCCATGGTGCGTGCCATACAGTGCAAGGAAATCCTGTAGGGCACCAACCGGACAGATGTCTGCCGAGGAACATCGTAGCAGTCTACTCCACTGCCTACGCCGTGCTGATACGTTTTAGAGGAGCGTATCCCCAACTGAGCCGAATATTGTTCACTCAGACATCTTCGAGTTCCAGTGCCCTACGACTTGCATCCGCCTTATACAGCATCTCAAGCTCGCCGATGCGGAGCACTCCAAAAAAGGCCACCGTTGTAGCCGCATGAAATGGGCTGCCTCATCTTATCAAAACAGAGGCAAGGCCAGCCCCGGGCCAATTGGGTAAAAACCCATGGGGAAATCGGGTGGCGGTCGTCCAGGCAACGCCCACGCGTGCGCACCCACTCCTCCAAAACATGTCTCACACGGAAGTGAGTGGTGCTGTCCACGACTTGCATCCGCCTTATACAGCATCTCAAGCTCGCCGATGCGGAGCGCTCCAAAAAAGGCGACCGTTGTAGCCGCATAAAATGGGCTGCCTCATCTTATCAAAACAGAGGCCAGGCCAGCCCCGGGCCAATTGGGTAAAAACCCCTGGGGAAATCGGGTGGCGGTCGTCCGGGCAACGCCCACGCGCGCGCACCCACCCCTCCAAAACATGTCTCACACGGAAGTCAGTGGTGCTGTCCACATGACCTCCCACTTTGGCCATAAAAGCCAACGCTGACAGCTTAGATGCTATGGTGCGAGGTGCAAAGCCCTGGGCATGCAGGTAAACCATGAACCGCAGAACATGGGTTACCGGGATCGGCCAGGTTCCTGGCATTTGGAATTGGGTACAGAATGCTCTGAAAGAATTAAATGCGTGGTGATACACCTTACGCGTGCGTGGCGCTAGTGACAGGCCAATCGCCCGGTTCACCTCTCCTTGCCGATGTTCCATATCCCGTCCGGGAGTGGCGAGGGAAATTCCTCCGCATCCGGGGCCAAGGCACGGAACCGGGAGATCTGCAGGCGGGACAAAGCATCAGCAATATCATTAGTAACCCCTGGGACATGCCTAGCCCTGAAAAGAACGTTGAGGCGCAGGCTGCGCAACGCAAACTGGCGCACTGGGTCCATAACCCTGGGCGATTTAGAGCTCTGTGCATTGAGAAAGTGGACAACAGCCGCATTGTCACACCAAAGTGGACAACCGAGTTGGCCTCCTCCTCGCCCCATAGCATCAAAGCACCCAGTATAGGGAAAATTCCAGATACGTGAGACCACGCAGGCGACCCGTGCCTGCCCAGGATGGTGGCCACCCACCATAGGCCCACTTCCAATTGAAGTACATCCCATAACTCAGGGATCCCGGGCATCGGGCTGTATCTTAAAGCAAGGGGAAGCCAGGAGCTCAGACCTCCAAAATGACACCCCATTGAAATCCCTCAGGATCTGTAGCCAGACAAGCACGTCTGCCCTGATACCCCGGGTAAGTCTAACCCTATGGTGGGGCCTGGATAGTCCTGCCATGGCGTCGCACAAGCGCCGCGCAAATGCCCTGCCCGGTGCGACGACCCTGCCAGCGAAATTGAGGTGACCATGTAGCACCAGCAGGTCCCTCGGTAATGCCATGCGCTTGGCCAGCAAGTCCGAGATAAGGGCCACTAGCTTTGACACCTTATCCCGCTGCAACCTAGAAGCCTGTGCTACCGTGTCAATCTCCACCCCCAGGAATACTAGCTGTGTAGGCGGGCCCTCGGTCTTTTCGGGCGCTAAAGGGACACCAAGTTCCTCGATTAGCGTCTGAAATGTGTTGAGGAGACGTGTGGACGTGTCCCAGCCCCGTTCAGCCCCGAATAAAATCATCCAGGGAATGGGCTACAGACCGGGACCCTGATCTGCGAACAAAAGCCCACTCTAGGAAGATGGAGTAACGCTCGAATGCCGAGCCCGAATTGGAACAGCCAAAAGGCATGGCATCAGTGCAATAATATGCTCCCCGGAACGGGGGCGCAGGGACAGGGCCAACGACCCTGCCCGCATAGACCTCCTTATCATTGCTGGCAGGAGCCACCTCCTCCCTCCCCCTAAGGGATAAAGATTGGGGGCATCCTGAGGGGACCCATCACCCATGAAAGGGATACGTAACCCCTGCCTAAAACCCTGAAGGAGATCTCCGCATCCTCTCCCTTCGGGAACAATGTGAGCCAGCGCTCCAACATGTCCACATTAATTGGGGAGGGAGCCCTTTGGTGAACTAGATCCATATGCGGCAGTCTTGCCAGCCCCCTGTCCACCCCTCCCTCTGCCCCGCATCCCTCCAGGCCTGGGACAGCCAGAGGCCGCATGGGGGCCAGCACAGGGGGGACACTAATGTCTGTATTTGCCATTCTCCCTATTGCAGGAACCATTGGACGAGAAAGTCCAGCACAGCAGGCGGGCTGAAACCCCCCGCCCCGCCCCCTGGCAGTGGACCTGTGCTGGGGCCGCCCGCTGGACCGCATGTCCACAATGGTATCTCTCCCCGGGCGCGGGGCGCGTGGGCGTCATGTACAAAAGCCACAGCCTGGCATGGCTCAACCCACCTAATGTCGGGGTGCCGGGGAATCCGCATATGGAATTACACGTCATAAGCCAACCACGATGGGCCCGGAAAGTCAACCATCGCCCGGTAGATGTTGTCCAAATACTGGACCATCGAAATTGCCAAATCCGGCCGGGCCCTAAGGTACACCGCCATGTATATGAGGTAGGCCGGCAACCAGTCGGCCCACGTACGTGGTGGCTTGCTACGACGTGCCTGCTCCTTATCCTTCTCATCCTGCCCCCCCTACTCCTTGGTGGGCCCTCTGTTGAGGAGTGAGAAGGTATCCACGTAATCCCCCCGCCAGATCTTCTCTTTGGTGGTCTGTGCCAAATGGACACCCAGCGGTAAGGAATACCCCGCCGTCAGCAAGGCCGACACGGGCACAACAGGAGCTGCTGGCATCTGAAAGGGGGCCTGTACTAACCCAGCCACCCCCAAAACATTCCCCACAGGGTAGAAAACACCCCCCACCACGGGGCCCTGAGTGGTAGTTATCGTCGCCAGGTGGGGCGTCAGCGGCTGGACCGCCGCCCCACCCGCGCGAGGCCAGGCCATTGGAAACCCCCCCCAACGTAGCCACGTGTGTAGGTGCACTAGCTTGGACCGCATACTCACGTGCTGCACCCCCGTAGGCCGCCCCTACCGGGGGTTCCGGCCCACTGGGGGCGTCGGAGCTCACAACCGCCGTCGAGCTCGTCGATGGGGCCTGACCCGCACCGGTCTGTTGAATGGGGAGCTGCGAGGCAGTGGCCCAGGTCGTGCCACGCGCCTCAAGCAGCTCGACCCGTCCCGTCGCCTGCCGCTGCCCAGCAGACGACGCGTCGAAACGAACCCCAAATGGAGACCAAGAGTGGCTAGCCCGGGCCAGGGATGTCTCGAGGGCCGCAACGCGGGCCAATAAGGCTTCCACGCTGACATGGGGCAAAGGACCAGCCGGCCCGCCTACTACAGGCATGGGTACAGGTCCCTGCACCCCGGGGCCCGAATAGGGCAACAACCCCACACCCGGGCCCGTTAGGGCCGATGTAGCAACCTGCCAGGGAAGGGGACCGGACCACCCCCCAAGGCTGGAAGGCCTCGGAGCGAGCTACGCTCCTATAAAGGGAGGCCCAGCGGAATGGGCAACACCATGAGAGGTGTCCACCGCTTGCGGGCCGAGGGCCACAGCCCCTACTGGCCCCGTGCGTGGGCCACCATCCTCCAGCCAGGGGGAATAGGGTCCCGGTGGGTGCAAGCAAATGTGGCTGCTGGGGAGGCGCAGCCGCGGTCTTCCAACCCAGATTGCGCCTCTGAACCGCACGAGCCGCGCTCGCAGCCGCCTTCTTCTTCGCGGGCCTCTCAGCCAATCGATGGGAAGCCGAAACGAGAGAATTCAGCAGCCAAAAGGCTTCCCGGTAAAAGCCAAAAGCGACGGAGGTAAGAGAGAAAAACTTCTCCGCTCCGTCGCTTCGCAAAATGGCAGCTCGGCTGCCTCGTGGCCACCCCTTTTATAAGGGTGCTGGCCACGCCCCTAACTACCCGGATGCCTTCGTCCTGTGGGGGGGGGGCGCAAAGAGCGCGGCGGCCATTTTGGCGCCGCGCTTGCATTTTCTCAATTCTGATGTTTATTGTATAACTTTTTTGCTATCAAGGAGGCATGTTATCGTTGCAGATCCAAATGCACAGTTTTGAAAACAGCAAAACCGAGCATTTGATTTGATAATATCTTCTAGAAAGAAAAATTGCCCCAAATAATCAGAAACCTCTGGGAGAACATGACATTGTGAATGGATTAATACAGCCTTATGCCACATAATTAAAAACTAATTTCATGATGAATAACCTTTGGACTATAATGTAAGGTATCTTAACTAGAACAAGAGCTTTAAAGAGATTTTTCCTCAAAAAGCATTTAAATAAAAAAAATTCTGATTTAAATTTTAAAAAATTCATTTTTTTGATTGTTTTTTTAAAAAAATCATTGATTTTTATCCACTCTGCTCTTGGGTCCATTTTAGGAGAAAGGCGTGTTAAAATATTATAGACAGATAGGTATCTCAAGCCATCTGAGTCTGCTCATTATTATTATTGATGTAAAAATATTATAAATAAATAAATATCTAAAGTTATGTGAAACTACTCATTATTATTACTGACTATATGTTATCCATCCTTCCTCCAAGGAGGTCAGGGTAGCACACATGGGCTTAAATCGAATTGTTAATCTTCACTAAAGTAAGGAATTTACTAAATCAATACTTTAGAACTTTGATTGATTCAGTGGGGCTACTTTAGTAGAGGTGAATAATTAATTTTAAGACAGTGTATGAGGTGAAGCTGAGAGTAGGTGACCAATTCAAGGACATCCAGTAAGAACCACTGCTGTTTAGATTTGTAAATCCAGGTCTCTTCAATCCTCATCTAAATTAATCTAGTAAGCCATAGTGGCTTTCAGGCCAGCATTTATTCCACAAGGAGCACAGCTCTAAGGATAATAGTGGTATTAATATATGAGGATCTGGGAGTCTCAATCAGTGAAAAAGTGTGAAACATCAGACCTACTGAAGTTGGCCTGCAGCACCAACAAATCCTTGTCACTCAATGATGATTGTGGAAGTTGATGTCCCAACCATCTAGAAAGCCAAAGATTTCCTACACTTATTTTAATACCTATTATTTACATAGTTTTATCTTCCTTTGCCATTCAGTCCACAGTGTTTGCAAACATAAGCATAGGAGCAAAATACTATGCTGCCTTCCAAGTCATCTGTAGGCTCTCTTTAAGCCATTTCTTTCAGCTGCTTCCCCCTCTGCTAGTGGGGACACAGTTTCATTCAAAGCAGATGGTACACTAGATACCAACTATGGCAGCATCTCTTAAAATTAACTCCTGGTGAACAGAAAAGCCCATGTGACGTTCTACCTGTCAGAAAGGGTAATGGCTGTACACACAAAAAACTGCAAAATGAGAAAGAGAAGCTACATTACTCAGAGAGTTAATATATGACTTCAGACATTTTGTTGTGTGCTTCTGCTCTGCTTAAAACTCTTCTACAGCTAGCAGTTCTGTCAGGGGAGTTCACTGCACATAGCCAAATACGAGTTCTGTACACATGCACGTGTGCACCCACAAACAGCCCTGCCTCATGTCCCTCCAAGCATTTCTGCATGGCAGGCTTGAACAAGTGCAAAGTGCAATGTGAACAGAAGATACCATTGCATGCCTCTGGTTACACAGCCTCTGTGGCTGTCATTTTCTGCAGTGACAAAGACAGTTTGACTATTCAATTTCATTATCAACCTTACATTACGATGAGAAGGAAGATTAATTGACGAAGGACTCTCCAGACAACAGCCTTTGCTATGGAACAATTAAGTTGTGTGTTACGAAACAAGAACATGGTAAGTTGTTCTACAAAGGTATCCAAGAACAAATGAGGATGGCCATGCCTAATGGCATTTTCATAAATGCACAGCAAATAAACAGTGTGAAATACAGTACATACAGGTGAAACTCAGAAAATTAGAACAGTGTGCACATGTTTATTCAGTTCAGTAATGCAACCTAAAAGGTGAAACAAATATATGAGATAGACTCATTACATGCAAAACGAGATAGTTCAAGCCTTACTTTGTTATAATATTGATGCTTATGGCTTACAGCTTATGAAAACCCCAACCCCCCAATCTCATGTACCCCATAATCATCACATAATCTCATGTATGCTGTACGCCATGATCATCACAATTATAACGAATTGTGACATGACATCTCTCGCTTTGCATGTAGTGAGTCTATCTCATATATTTGTTTCACCTTTGAAGCGAAATTAATGAACATTTGCACAATATTCTAATTTTCTGAGTTTCACCTGTATATGCGAGGAGAAGTCCAGAATGTTGCTTTACCATCACAAATCCCACTGCAACACTTTGTTCAAGCATGATATTAAACATTTTGGTTGTTGAAAGACAACTTTGTGACAAAAGGTAGAAGGAAGATTTCAATATTTTTGATACAAATTTGAGTGGAGAAAAAAAATGGAAGGATGTGTCTTAAAATGTGGAGTCATCATTATATGGAGTAAGAAATATAGTAAACCCCCTACTTATGAAAAAAAAAGTCTTGTTCCGTAGGCTTTTGCTTAAATTGGTTTTTATGTAACTCGAAGCAAACCCATAGGAAAAATTATTTTTACATAACTTGACGCAAACCCATAGGAAAAATGAAATTTTTATGTAAATCGAAGCAAGCCCATAGGGAAATAAATTTTTATGTAACTCAAAGCATACCCAAAGGAAAAATAATCTTTATTTAATTTGAAGCAAACCCATAGGAAATCATGTAAACCGGGACATGGTTTTTTAGCACAAAATCATTATGTAAGTTGAATTTTATGTAACTCGAGGCATATGTCAGTCGGGGTTTTACTGTATATCCAGTCTTTCAGTACTATAAAGAGATTTACTTATTACCCTTCACTTTTCCCTGCAGATCAGTGGAGCACACATTTCTCGATGCGAGGTTAATTTTGAGTTCCCACTCCATTCTTCTAAAATCTTCCTACTTCAATGGTACCATTGGGTGGTTGGTATAGAAAAGTGTGCCTTCCCCCAGGGTTCCTTTGGTTCTTGCGCACCTTTTTGGGGTGGGGTTTTTTTAAAAAAACTTAACTTTTTTATCATGTGTCTTTTATGTATTTACTGTCCGCTATGTAAACCGCCCTGAGTTGGGTTGTACCTGAGTGGGCAGTATATAAGCGTGAAAAATAAATAAATAAATAAAATGCCCAGGTTTGCCTCTGTTAAAAATGTGTGGGTATCCATATAGACTGCAGCTGTAACTCTCACTGACTAGAATTCTGTTGTGCTATAATATGAAGTGTGATTAGAGGGAGTAAAAGCTTATTCTTTTCCAAGTCTCTATCATTTATTTAGGCATAAGGAATTAACAGGAATCAGAGGGTTGATTATATGCTAAGTAAATAGCAAACATATGAAAATAAACACTCCATGCATTACAGATGATAAATTTATTGAGAAACATTGTCACCTTTCTTTTTCTTAAACAACTAGCATATTTTGCCCGGCGGTGCCAGGCTGTTTTAAATTGTGCTGGATAGTAAAGGGTTTCATTTTTTTCCTTGTACTAATAGTGCTGGGCTGTTTTAAATGGTGTTGAAAGGTTTTGTGATTTTGTGGCTTCGAGGCGCTGCGTCCGCCTGTGGCGGACTTGCGC
The DNA here is from genome assembly GCA_035047305.1 of Bradypodion pumilum. NCBI lineage: Eukaryota > Metazoa > Chordata > Lepidosauria > Squamata > Chamaeleonidae > Bradypodion > Bradypodion pumilum. The sequence goes on from JAWDJD010000003.1 coordinate 264,052,077, forward strand.
TCCCAGTGTGTGTTTTATTTTTTATTTTTTGTGCGCCGGCTTCCTCAGTGCCGGGCTCTTTAAATTGGTTTTTGAAGGTTTTTGTTTTTTGTTTATGCAAAATTTATTTTAATTTTTTATTTTTTTATTTGTAAATTTAATTTTGGTTTAGGCAAATTTTATTTTAATTTATTTAATTTTTTAAAAATTAATTTAAAATTTAATTTTGTTTTTTAAAATCTTTATTTTTATGCATTTTTTATTTTTTGTTTTGGTTTTTTTAGTGAAAAGTGATTTCTGGTTTTTTTTGGTATTTTTTGAGATTTAGTGTGAATATTTTTGATTTTTTTGCTAACTTATTTGATTTGTTTGGGAATTAATCTTTTAATTTTAAATATTTTTGAATGTTTTTTCTCTTGTGGCCTCTGGGCGGGGGTGGTGAGGTTTGCTTCCTCTCTACAATTCTTCTCTTCTGTCCTCTGGGTGCTTCTGGTAAGTGTTTCCTTTCTTTGCTCATTTGAGTTCCGGTCGTCATGAAGTCAAGACGTCTCGTGGTAGGCTCTCTAGCGGGTTTTTTTTGGGGGGGTTGAGTTTTTTTGGGGGGGGGGTCTGTGTGTTTTTTATTGTTTGTTTTTGGCTGTTTTTGTGTTTGCTTTTTCTATTTTTGATTTGTGTTTTTGAGTGTTTTCGGTTTGTGTTTTTGTGCTTACTTTTGGGGGGGCTTTCGTTTTTACGGGCCATGCTTGGTGGCCCATGGGAACGAAGCGCAGCGGCGGCGGGGGTGCCTTTCGTTTTCACGGGCCATGCTGGGTGGCCCATGGGAACGAAGCGCAGCAGCGGCGGGGGTGCGTTTCGTTTTCATGGGCCATGCTGGGTGGCCCGAGGGAACGAAGCGCAGCGGTGGCGGGGGTGCATTTCATTTTCACGGGCCATGCTGGGTGGCCCGTGGGAATGAAGCGCAGCGGCGGCGGGGGTGCCTTTCATTTTCACGGAACATGCTGGGTGGCCCGTGGGATCAAAGCGCAGCAACGGCGGTGGTGCGTTTTGTTTTCACGGGCCATGCTGGGTGGCCCGTGGGAACGAAGCGCAGTGGCGGTGGGTTTGTGTTTCGTTTTCACGGGCCATGCTGGGTGGCCCGTGGGAACGAAGCGCAGTGGTGGCGGGGGTGCCTTTCGTTTTCACGGGCCATGCTGGGTGGCCCGTGGGAATGAAGCGCAGTGGTGGCGGGGGTGCCTTTCGTTTTCATGGGGCATGCTGGGTGGCCCGTGGGAACAAAGCGCAGCGGCGACGGTTTTTTAAAATTCTTTTACTTTCTGTGCACTGGCTGACTCAGCGTTCTGCGTGCTCACGGCGCGCAGGACGCTGGGGCTTGTAGTTTTGGCTGCACGTGTTTGGTTACTGCAGCGGTTTTTTCCTGCAGCTTTTTTTTTGATTGGCCGCGGCGCGTTTCCAAATGTTCCTTTTGCCGCGCCGCTCAGCCTGATTGGCTCTGGCACTGCGCGGTGCAAGGAACGTTGGGAATTTAAGTTCCCTTTTTTTGTTTGTGTCCCGACAGTTACCTGCGAACCCCGTTCAGGCGAGTGCACGAAGGCTCGGACGGGGCTAGTGGGGCCTGGTGCAACATCCTTTGTCACATTCCAATGGTTAACGCACCATTTTATAGGTATAGATAGTTGACAAACCACTACAATTACAGTTCTGGCTCTCATCTTCCTTTAAAACAGGGGTGTCCAAACTATGGCCCGTGGGCCAGATCCAGCCCCCAATGCTAATTCATCTGGCCCATGAAGCCCTCGTCGCTCCCGGAAGCGGGAGTAAAACACGCCCATACAAAAGCATGTTTTACTTCCGCTTCCGGGAGTGATGAGGGCTTTTTGGGCCAGATGAATTGGCGTTGGGGGCCAGACCCAGCCCATGGGCCAAAATGACCGGCCCCTTGAACCACGTGACCAGCCTGCAGCCCAAAAAGTTTGGGCACCCCTATTTTAAAAGGTTCTGTTCTTCTAAAAGAATTGTAACATGATGGCCAAAATCCTGTTGCTTAACATAGCTAATAGCACTAGAGTAGGTTTATCGAATCAATGGGGATTTATTACTCAACTTTTTTGTAATTTCTACTGAGTAGGTCAGAGTTCGAATAGGTCCACTTGAATCAATGGAACTTGTGGAGAAGTTTACTCACCAGATCCCTATAGGTTCAACTGATCTAAAGCAATTTAGTGTTCACCAAGCAACAGGATTTTGGCCTATATTCGTACAACTCAGCCTTTTTTGCCCTGCAGAAATATTATAGATCCTGTTTTGATTTTCATTTGTTATATATCATTAGATTACCAGTATTATTTAAATGCACTTTTTATTTGTCTGGTGTATTGTTTATCATTTTTTTTGTTTATTATATGAAAACCAATAAAAATATTTTTTTTAAAAAAATTAGAGACAGTATTTCCATGTCTCACTAAATATCACCTCAACCACAATATATATATACACACACATATTATATATATATATATATATATATATATATATATATATATATATATATATATATATATATATATATATATATATATATATATATATATATATATATATATATATATATATATATATATATATATATATATATATAAAGTCATATGTTAGGCTGCAGCCGGCATAGACAACACCCTGAACATTCTTCATGGCATGTAAAAAAATTAAATGTGGAAGATGTGATCCTACTTTTACATATGTCACATGTAGAAGGAAATTATTGCACTGTCAGAGATTTCTTTAAAAACTTTAACAATTTTTACGAAATCAGCAAAACATTTTCCTATTTTATCATTCAAAGACTGAAAACAGTAACGTAAAAACCAAAAATCAATAGCAAGTTATAGCTGTAATTCATTCATAGCATCCTGGTCTTGGTTTTACAGCCTTTTAAGTCAGCCATTTCAAAGATCATTAAAATGCTGCCATCCTCTGTCTCTTTTACATACTGCAATCAACCACAGAATTGCCTCATCGGCCACAAGATTTTCCCCACTGCAACAGGTACAATACTTCCAGGTTCATTATCAGCTAACCCTTCGTATGCCAAAGCTTTTCCACATGTCAGAAATGCAATGCAAGGAAGGGTTAGGGTCAAAACACAAGACATTCTGGGAAATATTTTTGCAACAGTATTACTGTATGTAGCCTAGGCAAGGTGAGGTTGCTAAAGGAGATTTAAAGGGAAATCAGTTTAAAATTAGGAATATGAAAGCTGCTTTTGACTTCCCATAAGCTTTGCACAACTGGGAGAATACTAACCTGCTCCAGACTGTACAAGAAGCTTTCTAATTATATTTTCAGCTTCTGTTAAAAATAATCATGTTACCACAGAAACAACATTAAGATAACATTAAGAGCAAAATAAAAAAAGTGAGTTGTTGCTCTGAATATTAAAAAGTGCAAACTCAACAATTACTGCACATGTCTGATTTTTTGTAGCTAAGACATCTTTATTACCTTTGTTATAGGACTTGAAGAAACTAAAGAAATTAAATACAATTCTATTCCCCATCCCAATTTTTGAGAAATTTACACCTATTGTTTATTTGGACATATACCTTATTTGTTTCAACAGAATTTTATGTCCAAACAGGCACATCTGCAATTTATTTATTTTTATTTTATAGTAGCATTTCTATACAGCTTTTTTTTTGCTTGAAAGCGACTCAAAGCGGTTTACAGAGTCAACATAAATAACAAGAACATATCAATAAATAGCAGAACATCATACAGAAACACAATACAAAATTCAATACAAAGTTCCAATACAGTTCAGCATATCACAAAAATTCCAATACAGATCAGCATATCACTAAATCAATTACAGCACAGCCCAGGTGCTCCGACTTCTTCACGGCCAATGCCAGACCGGGGAAGGAGCTCAGCCAGACCGGGGAAGGAGCTCAAATGAGATGGCGGTGGTGGGAGTTCATATACTCACAGCGCCAGAAGCCCAGGTATTCCGACTTCCCCGCGGCCAATGCCGGACCGGGAAAGCCGCACTGATCGCCCCACAGTTAGAGACAGTCTCTCCGGGATATCAATTTAAGATGCAATATCAATTTAAGATGCAAAATTAAGACTTATGAGGTGGGCTTGCAAGGTTGGACACCAGCATTAAATCACAAATTATTCTGACTACAAAAGAATCACAAAATGCTACAACAGAATCACTGGCCTATATATATAGATACAGTACTTATGTTTTGTTATGTGATATTAGTTCTAACGGTCATTTTTGGAAAATTATTATTGTGTCTTTTATTGTATATGATTTTTATTATATTGGTTATTTCTTATAATTTACTTTTTTAATTGAACAATTTATATGTTTGCAAGCCACCTTGAGTGGTACTTGCACCAGAATGGTGGGGTACAAATGTAAATAAATAGTTAATAATAAATAAATGCTCCTTGGCTTTGCCTAATATGTGTTATTTCACTGCATATAATTGAAATATATATATATATATATATATATATATATATATATATATATATATATATATATATATATATATATATATATATATATATATATATATATATATATATATATATATATATATATATATATATATATATATATATATAAAGAGAAACTAATCTATTTGTAAGTAATATTTACAAAATCCCTAACATTTTGCTCTGCATCTTTGCATAATTGCACATTAAACACAAATCAGTTAGCAACATTCAATTTTCTTCTCTCTCTCTCTCTCTTTTTCTCTCTCACTGCAATCTCAGACATTTTACCTATGTCTTTTTAATTAATAAAATCACCTAACATTAACAACAAATATAATCTATACAACTAAAAAAATAGATATCAAAATTACATAACTAATAAGGGCACTCACCAGTTCTGGGACACTGTTTTTCAATCATCATCATTATATTTATTTTCATCTTTTTGTGTGACATTGATCTTGTCTACGTCCCACTTATTTTAATTTAATTAATACATACTCAATATACTATCCCCAAATCTCTTTAAATTCATTTTTAATTATTTCTTTAATTTTAATTCACATGTCAGTTTATCCTTTATTACCATATTCCATAATTCTTTATACCAATCCTCCAAATCTGATTCACAAAACATTTTCAATTTTTTAAAACAATTAACAATGTCACAGCTGTTACCATTAATCAGCTCTTTCTTGTTTCTTTCTATCTTCTTGTATCTAAAATCCATTAACAATGTTATTCTAGGACGTATTTATAATTTTAAAGATAATATTTGATTTATCTCCTCAAAAACCTTCTTCCAAATTTACTTTACAGATTCACAATCCCATCATAAGTAAAAATATGTCCCAATTTCGGTTTTTATATCTCCAACAATCATTCTTATTTTTTAGAATCATATTTTATCCGTATTGGGGTTGCATACCATCTCCAAATTGTCTTACAGCAATTTTCTTTAACTCTAACCGACATATTTTTTCATAATTCTTTGTTTCCATATCGTATCCCATTCTTTCTTAATTTCAACACCTAAATCTGTTTCCCACGTTAATTTTAAAGCTTTCTGTTCACCATTCTCCATTAAAATTTGATATACTTTACTAACAAAATATTTTGTTGTTATTTCCTCTTGTTCTAATTGCAATATTAACTACTAGCATGGGTTCCTGTCTTCGCCCGGGTCGTGTGGGCCCCCCCTGTCTTAACTCCCTGGGTGGCATTGCAGTGGGCGGTCCCGGGCCTCCATGCTGTTGGCAGTTAGCACCGGGGATCCGCCGTGGGTTGTGGGTCCCATCGTGGAGTGCCAGTGGCCGGCTCATCTGGGGGTGTCTACTTTTCCTCCGGTGCATGACAGACCCGCCGGGGGTTGTGGTGGCCGTTGCGTAGGCTGTCCCTCATAGCCCCAAGGCCATTCATTGCCATTGCCACGGCCTTGCCTGTCACCACTGTGGGCGCCTGCCCCGCCCTGCCCACGCCACCTCCTACAGCGGCCGGCTTATTTTGGGGTATCCACGTGTCCTCCGGTGCTGGTTTGGCTGCAGTGGCCGCCTGCAGCGGCCTTGCCGCAGCTGTCCTGGGCTCTCTGGCCATGGGCGCTGGAGGTTTGTTCAGGCACGCTCTGGGCAGGCGGTGGCCATTGTTGTCCCACCTGCGCAGCCTGCACCCCGCCCCTTCCATTCTCTGCCTGGCCTCCCTCATTGGCCGTGGCATGCCGCACTGGCTGCTGGGAGTTGTAGTTTATTTATTTTATTTATTTATAATTCAAATTTCTATGCCGCCCAATCAGGCAAACCTGACTCAGGGCGGCTTACAACAGGTTAACACACACACACACACACACACACACACACACACACACACACACACACATTAAAAAGGTGGGGAGGCTTTATTTTATAAGCCAACAGGCAGGGGCCACTCTTCCATCTGAGCCCCACACCTGCCCTGCCAACCAGGTTTTTAGTTCTTTTCTGAAAGGCAGCAGCTCTGTCTGCTCCCGCTACTCCCGCAGGAGGTTCCACAAAGCCGGTGTGGACACGGAAAAGGCCCTCCTTCGTGTGCCAGAGGGCCAGACCCCATCCAAGGCGAGCCGGGTGAGCACGCAGGCTTAGCCCGGCTCGCCTCGGAAGGGAAGGGGCAGTGCTGTCCACCCCCTCTCCTTCCAAGGCAAGCAGGGTGGGCACGCGGGCTTAGCCTGGCTTGTCTTGGAAGGGGAGGGGAGAAGTAGTGCTGCCCCCTTCCCTTCCAAGGCGAGTAGGGTGGGTGCACAGATCTCCGGTGGTGCCCTTGCTGTTTCGAGCCAAGCCTTGAAACAGCGAGGGCATCACTGGGGATCAAAACCACAAAGCCCACAAGGCTGGTCTCCACCTGGGAAGGCAGTTCCCAGGCAGAGAGCAGCCATGCCGGCTTTGTGGCTTGGATCTCCAGTGGTGCACGTTCCCTTGCAGAAGGGGCCACGGGTGGGTCTGCACTCACCCTCAACCCCTTCTGCAAGGAAATGGACCACGTGCCTGGTCAGTTCCCTTCTCAGAGAGCTGGCAGGTGTCTCTGCACTTACCCGCCAGCCTTCCGGGAAAGGAAGTGGCCAGGCGCTTGGCCGGTTCCCTTCCTGGAGGGCCAGAGGGTGTCTCTGCACTCACCAACCAGCCCTCCGGGAAGGGAAGCTGCCAGGCGCTTGGCCGGTTCCCGTCCTGGAAGACTGGCAACACGATGCTTCGGGTAACATTAAAATAATGTTATCCGGTGCAATTTCCCCCAAAAATTTTCACATTGTTATCCGATTTTAGCGTTATCCAATGCATTTGTTAACCGAGATACTACTGTATGTGAATGAATGAATAAATGAATAAATAAATAAATAAATTCTTATTAACTCTCAGTTTTTTTATCTCCATTACATTGATTATTTGTCATATTTTGCTGTTTTTTAAATTCTGCCTCTGTTAGCTTTATTGGTATCATCCCATTACGTGTGTGTGTGTGTGGGAGGGAGGGGGTGGTGGAAAATTTTCATTTCACAAACTGCTATCCTTCCAAATCAAGATAGGTTTTTTTATGTTTCTTTATTTTATGTTTCTTTATTTTAACTTTCAATTCATTTTTCATTTTATCATAATTTAATGTATTTAAGTCTTGCACATTTTTTGAAATATAAATTCCCAAATACTTAAAATATGTGTTTACTTTTGTCATAAATCTCTTTTTAATACTTTCAATATCCTCTCTATGTTCATTAAAAAAACTATGTCAGTTTTATTCTAATTAATTTTAAGTTCAGTTACCTCTTCAAAACATTTTAGGTGCTCTTGAATTATAGCCAATATTTCTTTAGGGTTCTTCCTAGTTAATAGAGTATATGTTAGGGGATGTAAGTCTTCGCCTCACACTCTAACTGGTTGCAAGGCATATTGTGCCTTTAAGACCCTACTGCAGGGGCATACAGGTGCTTGGACCTTTCCCTGATGTGCTCCATGGGCCAGTGTATTTAGGTTAAAGCAGGATTGCAGATTTCTAGCTACAATACTCAACTTGCCTGAGCTCTAATGCTCACCTTCCTCTGCTGACAGTCTGGACGAAGATTCCTGTGTCTTCCAGAACCTGCTATGAGGACTGAATCTTTGCACTGATCCTGATGATGGGTTTTGCCTGATATGCCATCTGTGCTTGCTGGACAAAGAAGGACTACTTGGGGTAAGCCTCCACCAGGAGGACAGAAGCTGTAGAACTCTTTGACTTATTCTGCAATTACAGCTTGCATTTACCCTGCTGGACTAGACTGCTACAGAACTGTATGGACTTGTATATAGCACAACTGAACTGTCTCAGTGAGGTCAAGTGAATATATCTGTTTTGTGTTACAGTTGTTGCACTGCATATACTCGCACCTTTTTACTTCCTGAATAAACCTATGTTGAGTTTTTCTTCTGCACCAAGATCTGTCTGCCAGTTTTTCTCACAAAGGACCACCTTGCCAGGTGTGAACCTCTTGCTGGCCACTGTATACCACTCTGCTAACCGTTTACATCAACAGTATCATCTGCAAACAATCCAATTTTTATTCCTTTTCCCACCATTCCTTCTATTTGATTATTTTATCTTACTACTTCGGCTAGAATTTTCATCATCAATATAAATAATATTGGGAACAAAGGATGTTCTGATCTCAATATTTCCTTACCTCCTTTACATCAGCTAATAAAACATAAAGGGGATATGGATGCTGGGACACAAACAAGGCCTAGTTCTCATTAATGTAGTGAAACTATTATATAGTTGGACTATACAGCATACCTGTCAACCTTCCCGATTTGGCCGGGATTACCCCATAATCCTGCGCCAATTGACGTCATTTCCCGACCCGCGCTGCCCAAACCCCATAATTTGACAGCGGGGGGAAGGAAGTACTGCGCAGCCCTTCTGCGCAAGTTGCCTTCTACGCATGCATAGAAGGGTTTTACACTTGTGTAGAACCCTTCCACGCATGCGTGGAAGTCTACGCCGCTTGCGTAGGGGGCTGCGCAAGCGGCGTAGCCTTCCTTGCATGCATGGAAGCCTTCCTCGCATATGTGGAAGCCTTCCACGCATGCGTGGAAGGCGACTTGCGCGGAACCGCTCTGCGCAGATCCTGTTTTTTCCGGAGCTGCGGGTTGACAGGTATGCTATACAGTGGAACTCCGGATAACGACAAAACTTGGTTCCACAAGTCGTGTCGTTATCCAGATTTTGACGCTATGTGGTCGCTATGGGAGATGCTCCGCATAACGACGAAAAAAGCCAAAGAACGTCGTTATCCGGAGCATTGATACCAAATGCCCCTCATAATGATGTTTTTGGGCGTTTTTTCTTTATTATGTGGAGCATCACGTGGTGCATAACGAACACGTCATTATGCGGATTTGTTCTTATCCGATTCTGTCATTATCCAGAGTTCCACTGTATCTGGACATTATCTCAGATGCAGAGATAGCAAGTATTCATTTCTTTGGACAACTCCTTGTGCAAACACTATGGCAGTTTGCAATGGGATTAGAGTGAATGTTTTTCGGTACAGGGAAAAGTCCCTCCCCCCCCCCCAGCAGTGAGTCAGCCAAAAGGCTAGGCTATCTCCAATATCTTGATTTTTGATACCTTCAAAAAGTAAACCCCACTTAAACTAATCTTCTGCCCTCAGGAAGAGTAGAGGACAACATGTTAAAGGGTTTTGCTACATGTTAAAGGATTTGTTTCTGCAAATTACTAATTACTGCACATTGTTGTTGTTCAGTTGCATAGTCGATTCCAACCCTTTTTCGACCCCATGGACCACTGCCCTCCAGGCACCTCTTTCCTCCACCATCCTCCTCAACCCGCCCAGCTCTGTGCTCACTGCGTCTACAACGCCATTTAGCCATCTCACTTTTGGCCTCCCCCTTCTTTTTTTGCCCTCCACCTTTCCCAGCATCAAGGCCTTCTCAAGTGAGTCCTCTCTTCTCATTTGATGTTCAAGTACTTTAGCTTCATTTTTACTACTTGACCTTCCAAAGAGCAGTCAGGACTGATTTCCTCTAAGACCGATTTATTTGTTCTCCTTGCTGTTCAGGGTACTGTACTCTCAAAACTCTCCTCCAGCACCACATTTAAGAGGCACCTTTCCTTCCTTTCAGGCTGCAAAATATCTTGAGCTGGAATTATCTCAGATATTGCAGAGATAGCAAGTATTCATTTCTTTGGACAACTCCTTGTGCAAACACCATGGCAGTTTGCAATACTGTGTCAGAGACAATTAAAACAAAGCCGCTGCAAGATGAAATAGTAGATGCACCTCTAAGGCAACACTGCAACTATACAGCAGGAAAGATAAAACCCATGCTCAAAACCACCTGACACCATTCATGGAATTGACAAGCAAATAAAAATGTCATTCTCTGATGCCAAAACAACAATTAAATTAGAACAAGGAGAACCTCTATGAAAAGACTCTCTTCCCAATTATCATCATGTATCAACAGTGTATGGGGGAATGACACAGTAGACATCTGAGAGTAAACAAAACAAGGAGGCAATTTTGAGTAGTGGAAGGTGATTAATCCATGAGGTGTGCCAAGCTGCAGACAGCTTCATAAGTAAGCAATAATGCTTTGAATGTCTGGTTGTATTTTTCAGAGTCTAAGTATTAACACCTCCCTAATAAGGGAAGCCTGGTTATAATGGGGGACTTCAATTACCCTCACATAGACTGGGTGAACTGTTGTTCAGCACATGATAAAGAGATAAAGTTCCTAGATATGCTAAATGATTGTTCCCTGGGACAGATGGTTGAAGACCCAACTAGAGGTACAAGAATCCTTGACTTGATCCTGAGTAATACTCAGGATCTGGTGCAAGATGTTAATGTGACTGATCCAATAGGGAACAGTGACCACAACTCAATTATGTTTAACTTGAACACAGACCGCAAGTCACTGATAAAATCTAACACAGAGACCTTAAATTTTCAAAAAGGAAATTTCCCAAAGTTGAGGAAACTAGTAAAAAAGAAGCTGAAAGGGAAAATTGAGAGAGTCCAAACACTCCAAGAGGCATGGAGGCTGTTTACAAAAACAATAACAGAGGCTCAATTGGAATGCATACCCAAAAGGAAAAAGGCCACTGCCAGGTCCAAGAGGACTCCAATGTGGCTTACAGGAGCTGTTCGGGAAGTGATCAAGAGCAAGAAAAGCTCATTTAGAAGATGGAAGGCTTGTCCGAATGAGGACAGCAGGCAGAAACATAAATTCTGGCAGAACAAATGCAAGGCAACAATCAGGAAAGCAAAGCAAGACTTTGAGGAGCGTATAGCTAAAAATACTCAGAGAAATAACAAAGACTTCTTTAAGTACATTAGAAGTAAGAACCCAACCAGGAAGGCCATTGGACCATTAGATGACAATGGAAGGCAAGGGGTTATTAAAGAGGAAACAGAGATTGCAGAGAGACTCAATGAATTCTTTGCTTCAGTATTCACTGAAGAAGACAGAGGCCACATGCCCAAAACAGAGCCTATCTTCGTAGGGAGGGAAACCGAAGAATTAAGCCAGATAGAAATAACCGGGGAGGAGGTCCTTGCATGTCTTGTTAAGCTAAACACTAACAAATCACCAGGACCAGATGGAATCCATCCACGAGTTCTCAGGGAACTTAAAGATGAAATTGCTGATCTCCTAGCCAAAATATATAATCTTTCCCTCAAATCAGGCTTTGTGCCTGATGACTGGAAGGTAGCGAATGTAACACCAATTTTCAAAAAAGGATCCAGGGGTGATCCAGGAAATTACCGACCTGTCAGTTTGACATGTGTCCCAGGTAAAGTGATGGAAACCATCCTAAAAGATAGAATTAATAGGCACATAGAAGAGAAGGCGCTGCTAAAGGAGAGCCAACATGGTTTTTGCAAGGGCAAATCATGCCTCACTAATCTGTTGGAATTTTTTGAGAGTGTCAACAAGCATGTGGATAAGGGGGATCCAGTTGACATTGTTTATCTGGACTTTCAGAAGGCTTTTGACAAGGTCCCACACCAAAGGCTCTTGAATAAACTTACCAGTCATGGAATAAAGGGACAGGTCTTGTCCTGGATCAGCAACTGGCTAAGGGACAGGAAACAGAGGGTAGCACTAAATGGACACTTCTCCAAGTGGAGGGAAGTAAAGAGTGGGGTCCCCCAAGGTTCAGTACTGGGACCCCTGCTTTTCAACCTCTTCATAAATGATCTAGAGGTAGGAGTAAAAAGCAAGGTAGCCAAATTTGCTGACGACACTAAATTATACAGGGTAGTGAAAACTGTGAGAGATTGTGAGGAGCTTCAGAGGGATCTCTCGACACTGGGGGAGTGGGCAAAACAGTGGCAAGTGAGTTTCAACATTAGTAAGTGCAGAGTGATGCATGTTGGGGCAAAGAACCCCAATTACATTTATAAACTGATGGGGTCTGAACTCTCTGCGACAAACCAGGAAAGGGACCTTGGTGTCCTGGTGGACAACTCAATGAAGGTGTCAACCCAGTGTGCCTCAGCAGTGAAAAAAGCAAACTCAATGCTAGGGATCATTAGGAAGGGTATAGAAAATAAGTCAGCAAGTGTCATTTTGCCTCTTTATAAATCTATGGTGAGGCCCCATCTGGAATACTGTGTACAGTTCTGGTCGCCATACCTCCAGAAGGATATTATGGAGCTGGAAAAAGTGCAGAGGAGGGCAACCAGAATGATTAGGGGACTGGAACACCTTCCTTACCATCTGAGGCTGCAACGGTTGGGCCTCTTCACTCTTGAACGACGACGTCTAAGAGGTGACCTGATTGAAGTTTATAAAATCATGCACGGTGTGGACAAAGTAGATAAGGAAAAACTGTTTTCCCTATCGCATAACACTAGAACTAGGGGACACTCGATGAAACTTTTGGGTACTAGTTCTCAAACAAATAAGAGAAAGTATTTTTTCACCCAGAGGATTACTGGTCTATGGAACTCCCTGCCAGAAGAAGTGGTGACAGCTGTCAGTCTTGACAGCTTTAAGAAAGGATTAGACAAGTTCATGGAGGACAAGAGTATCAATGGCTATAATTATGGATACTTAAGGACAACCTCCGGGTTGGAGAGATAGGCAGGATATCTCTCAATATCATTTCCAGGGAATCCTAAGCAGGTGAAGGCATCTGCTTGGGAATACCCTGAAGGAAATGGTGAGCCACTGTGTGAGACAGAATGCTGGACTGGATGGGCTGTGGCCTGTTCCAGCAAGGCTGTTCTTATGTTCTTATGTTCTTAAGGGCTCATTGAAGAAAGCAGGAAGCACACAAACCAATGTTTAAGCTTGCTAAGAAACTTTCAATTTTTTCTGTTCATCTGAAAGAGGGAAGCTCTATTTTACTATAAAATCTGCCTTGCCACATCATGAAAAACTACTTTCTTTACAATCTACACACTTTCATTTAGTACAACAGCAAGCAAAATATCACATACGAGTTTTGCAGCCTTATAGATTCTGTACTATATTACATCTTCAGACCACAAATATGTCTTGCTTCTCAACATGGCTGTTACTGTTAAACTAGAGCCAAAAAGACCAGGGTTCACAGCCAACTTGGCTATTAAAAGGGATACAATTTTTCTCTTTTCATTCTCGTAGGTGTGGAGAAAAAATCCCGACTTTTTTTTCCTTACTGAGCAAGACAATGAGCATATTTATGCATTTTCCACATTATTTATGTATTAATTTATTACTATTTTACTTATTTATTCTGCATGCCTCATTTATACCAGTGAAGATGGCACACAATCCATTAAACAATTTAGGCAACCCCAGGTAAAAACACCATAAAAGATAGCATTAAAAGCAAACAAAAAAAACCAATGAAATTGCCAAAAAAGACATTTTAAAACATATATTTGATATTTTTAAAGGAAGTTGTTTCATGAAAAATCTTGCATAAGGTTTTTTTTAATGCTGCAGCTAAAAAAATGCTGGCTTCTTTACTCCCATACAGGAGCTAAAAATCATCCAGCAGGTATTTTATAGGGTATCTTGATGTTTCAATACACCTTTTTCTGTCAAGGCAAGTAAATGTGTGGGTACATATTACTCCCTTAGTTATTAATTATGCAAGTAATTGATGCACTTGCACATTTTCTGTCTCTTGGCCTCATATGTATATATTTATTGTTTCCACTTATATATAACCCCATAGTGCTGAAGTATTATCTGGGCAGTTCACAAGGTAATTAAGTAAAGTACACTTTTGTCTCCCAACAAGCTGGGTACTCATTTCACTGACTTCAGGATCAGGAAGACTGAGTCAACCTTGAGCCCATCTAGATTGAACTCAAATCATGAGTAGAGTTTTGACTGCTGTACTGCAGCTTAACCACGATGCCACATGGGTTCATCCACCTCATTCTTCCAAATGGGCTCATCATCATCATTGTATGTGTCTGTTGCCATGTCAGGGTAAAATCAGAAGGGAGATATTATGCATACCATCCTAAGCTCTTTGGAAAACAAGTTACATATGTAAGTAGTAAATCGTACCAATCAATCAAAATTGAACATGGAAACTTACTGTTCACAATGTCTCCTTGAAGCTGAAGAATCTGTGGGACAGGCATAGTGAGAATAACCACATCAAACCAATCTGAAGCCCCTGTGTTGATGAAGACTTCCCATTTTCCATTTCTAAGGTAGATCTGAGTAACATGACGGTCATAAAAGATATCTGCATCTGATTTAAAAAAAAAAGACAAAACTAATCTTTGTTCCAAAAGTGGACTCAAGAAGTACAGAAAGAGGCAATCAACATGATCAAATAGCTGAATGAACTATTAAACATTTGGAGCTTATTGGATTGCAAAGAGAAAGAGAGACAACTCAGAGAGGTAGAAAACAAATACAAATTATGGAGCAAGAGAAATAAGTAAAAATATTTTTTCCCCTCTCTTTTAAGATTAGAACCTAGAATCTGGTAGATGATTCAGGATGGACAAAAAGGAAGTGTTTCTTTATGCAGCAGACAGTCTCAATATTTTGCACCTGGTTCTGGTTAACAGACATCAGCTTTCTGGCACAAAAATTAAAGCAGGCTCTGCAAGTCCATAGTCTACACACCTCCATTTAAAAATGAGTAAGGATTCCATGTTTTTATAAAAAAAACACAGCTACAGATATTCTATGCTCAACAGTCATGCTGGCTGAGTCATTAGTCAGAAAAACAAAACATTCCCTATCTCTGCCCCAGATACAAACAGCCCCTCTATCAGTTACCCCTGCCATCATCGATGAGGCATGCTGTAACAGGAGAGAAGAGCTGTTTATGGAATTTCCTCAGTAAAACCTACCTGGTGACATAGCCTTTCGCATGTGTATTATTAAGAGATCTTCTTGTGCCATATCCAATTCTGAATATTGGGGATCATCATGGCAGTCAGCCATGAAGATTGCCCTGAGAATATAATGCAGTGGCCTTTCATCTGCCTTCCGCATCGCAGCATGCCACTGATCCAGTTCCGTGAGTCAATTTCTGGTCCTGAGCCCTTTTGCCACACAAAGTGTTCCAGCCCCTGGTCAGTATTGATGAAGCTGCTGCCCTCTATCAAGATGGATTCAAGTGGGATTTAATCCATTTGGGGACTATCACCCTTCCCCATGGACTTTGCCAACCAAGGTCGTCAACTGGTGCTGAGTCTCTGGCAGTATGGTTTACTCTATTATCATAGCAGGATAATCTGGCCAGATTTAGCTATTAAGAGATGATTCAGTGAAATTCAATAAAGATGAGCATATGAATTCAGCTGCAACCCTGTATGCACTTATCCAAGATTAAGGCTGCATCATGACAGTTAAAAGAAATGGGGTTCCAATCAGGTTTTTTTTTTTTAAAAAACTAAGGGACGACCATGTGGTGTTTGACCCAATATCCATGTGCGCTTGAACTTTTTTTTAACTCTGCTGTTATACACAAGCACCCTCCCAATTTCACCCTTCCCCTCCAATCTCCTGTGCGGCTTCTTTTCTTATTTATCCCCATTGACGAAAGCCTCCATTCCAAATATGACACCATAAAACTTCACCTCTATCTCTGTTTCAGAGCTCTTTGGGTGCAGCTCCATTACTGCTGCTCCATGCATGGTACACAGTATTAAAAACAAATTTCCCATTTTATTGTTATAGTAGTAATATGATTGTTTTTGTTCAAAGATTACAACAGTTCTTTGCCATGACAGGAAACTTTACAGGGCAAGAGGCATAATACACAATATGCATCAACACACACACACAGAAGAATACAGCAGTTGATGAGTCCTCCAACATCTCATTGAGAAATACTCTTTCAAGAGCCCAGTATCTCTGTATGCTGGTTTCATCGATCTAAGGCTGCCTTCGACTCAATCTCCAGGATCAAGCTGTGGGAGGAGCTAGAGAAACATACTTGTCAAGTTTTGGACATGAAAATAAGGGAAATTTTAGGCCATGCCCTTCTCTCCCAGGCCACGCCCCCTCCTCCCCAAAATCTAGGCACATCCAAGAGCCTAGAAGAGGAGGAGCCACAGAGGAATGTTAATTTCCTCTGGTGGTAGAGGAAGAACCACCCCATAGGCATGACTGCTTCCCCTCACAGGGAAAAAGGCAGCTAGCAAGCCAGGTTTACGGCAATAATTATATTCTAAATTACCTCCTCTCTCTCTCTCTCTCTCTCTCTCTCTCTCTCTCTCTCTCTCTCTCTTCACCTTGTTAGGATTCTTTCACTGACCCTTAATGACCCAGTCCATGTCCTGCATAGGCTCCTCTTGTTCTAAATCTCACCCTAACTCTAAACATGTTCAGAAGCACTTAACTGGAACTAATTGTCATCATAATATTTTCAGGGGTTTGTTGCTTCTTTACCGTAACCATACCTTGGATCTATTCCACTCTGCAGAGACAGCAAGGAAAATCAGCTTGCCAGCACTTGCCAGAGAGCAAATGATTTCACCTCTTCATTCTCTAACATGGACACAGACAAGAGAATAAAGATGTGAAATACATCACTTTCCAGAGGTGGTACATTAGCAAGTGAAGTTAGGGCACTGATACATGTGGGAGTAAGGCACCGTAGGCAAAGACTGAAGAGAAAAACAAATTAATGGTGGCATATAAGAATGTGTTCTGCTCTTTACAGTTCAAGGTTCTGTTCCTTTCAATATATCTACTAGTTTGGAAGATATTGTTCAGCATCTCCTAGGTCAGCCTCAGGCCACACTAGCTGAGGGATTCTGTGTCCCACAGTCATAAAAAGATAAATTTTCTAGGTTCTGGTTTCAACCTTGCTTGAAAGAGAAAGCCAACTTGGCCTGTATATCCAAGATCCAGCACTAGGTGGGAAAGAGTCAACCTGATCTTTGTCTACCTGCCCCTTGCTGCCGGGTCTTCAAACCACCACTGACCTTGAGACAAATGTCTGAAAGGCAGAGTAACACATCCTTGTCATTTTTTTCCCACAGACCATAAGACCTCCTTATTCAAAAGGATTTGGAAGTTAAAATCAGGTTACCTAGGTATCTAACTGATGTGGTTTTACTAGTCTATATTTTGCTTTTATTATTTATTAGGTTTGGAAATTATAATTATTACTGCATATTTTATGAAAACTGTCCATGACTGTTTTAATATCACATCCAGATTATAAAACCATTTGAGAAGGCTGAGGTTATACCTCATCCATTTGTACCTGAAACTACTTTAACACTGTGCATTAAGTAATCTGCTGACTCAAGCACAGCGTCAGGCTATAAATATTTCAAACACACATGGGGCCAAATTCAATCATTTTATTTCTACCTCAAAGTGCCTTTAAACGTATATTAGGAGACAGAAGGAACAGGCATTTATAAAAACAAATATAGGTACATTCTAAATCTCTCTTTCCTCTGGAAGGCATTTGTTGTAAGGTTTGATTTTAGAAATACCTGAAGATTGCATTCTTATATTCATTCCTCAGAGTAAATTCCATTAGGCTTAATAGAAGCTTACTTCTGAGTAAATCTGTAAAGCAGGCATAAGCAGATGTCAGGCTTTCCAGATCAACTTTGCTTCTTACTAGAACACCAGCTAGAGGTGGACACAAAAAGGTGTCTTCGGGTAGGGTGGCTTCTGAACATTTAGATTTAAGATTCTAACTTGGTTCTCTCATACGCATAGATTTCTGAGTGGCTTTTCTCTTCATTAGAAAAGTCTGATTCAAGATGGAAGAAATCTTTTTAATCCCCATTGCTGTGAAATCATTGGAGATGAAAATTCTGATCAACCAGTAGTAAATCATCAAATGATTTACAGTCAGGTCAAATACATGCTTTACAAGTATGGAAGCCACACACAGAAACAACTCTGAATCTTGTGTCCCCCAAAATGCTAGCAATGTTTTTAAATTGAAAAGGCCTCCTTGTAGTCTTTGTGGTCAAACAAAATTGAGATGGGGAGGCAGGGATGCTAGAGTACCTTTCATACATGGCAAAATTGCTCCCCTCCCAAACTACCTAGAGGGCACATGCCAATTTCTTGAACCATTCTCCCCTCCCCCCAGTAACATTCAGAGGTGAGCAGTGGTGCTGTATTTAAGTCTCTGTAGGATTCGATGTAACTCATCTGTAATGTATCTCCAGCCCAGAAGTACTGTAAATCTAACTTTTAAATGTGGGGCGCATTTCTGCAGTGATATTTATTTGTTAGTTATTTACATCTAAGAATGTTCTCTCTCTTTTGAAACTGGTGGGATGGTAGGGAATGTTTTGTGGTAGTTTTTAATGGGGTTTTAATTGTGATTTTAACATTGTGATGGTTTTAATATCTGTACGCCGCCCAGTCTTTGGAATTGGGCCGCAATACAAATCCTAAAAATAAAATACTGTAAAATAATTTTTTATGCTGGCCATTTGGGAGATTTCCCACTTAATAAATTTAAAATCTTTCCCCAAAAATCTTTGCCAGCTACTGTGTGAGCCCTATATATTTCCAAAGCATGGTTTTGCTATGCTGAAAGTGAATTACATTAATTACATCCTTTAAAACGTATTGGAGCATTACCTGACTCCTTCAAATAGTGCTTGACAATTGATGAAATTCCCTGAGGTGTTACAAAATTTTCTGCGCCTTCTTTCATCATCATTCCATTTACTGGGGCAACCAATGGCTTCAACACTCCGTGGCTCAAGAGATCTTCATAAAAGCTTTAAAATAACCCCACCACCAAAAATACAGTTAATATGTTTACTAGCCCATTGGATACCTTCTGAGACCAAACTTGGTCATTTTCTTTTCAAATGCATACCTTAAGGAACAATCCATTATAGGATATGCCCACAACTACAGCAAAAGGATTGACCCTACCAAGAATATTTTACAGGTATTCAAGATAAAGCACTGAGACATATTAGACTTTTACAGGCAATTTTAAAAGTATGTTAGGCCCCACTGGTGTGGGGAAAATCTGTCCAGAACGATGATGCAAGACAGGAGTGATGAAGTTCTGGCACTCCCAGAAGACCAAGTAAACCTGGGGAAAGGGAAGAGGTTTTAGAAACTGTAGCCCAAAATATCTGGGGGCCCAAATGCACATTCCAAGGATTTCCCCAGAAAAAAAGGAGTAGTAAACCAGTTCTGAGTAATATCTACCTTAAAACCCTTGAAAGCCGTAAGTATGATTTGACTTGATGGTACACTTATTATTACTGAGGGGCTGCAGCGGCTTAGTGGTTAAGAAGCTCACCTTGTTAGTTGGAAGGACGGCAAGTCAGCAGTTTGAGACACCCTGGCACTGCATGAGGTTTTGAGCGCCCGTCTCTGTCCCAGCTCATGGGGACATAAAAGGAGCCTCATTCAGGCGTTCCCTGAGCTGAGTTTCTCCAGCAAAAATTCTTTCAACCCAGAATAATTTCTAACAAAAAATTATTATTACTAAAGACTCCCCACCATATATGACATAAGACCACATTTTTACTAATTGTATACCGATAGAGGTGAAGTTCATAGCCTCTTCCTCTCAGAGGGAAACCGCAAGATTTTTCTCCCACGGAATCTTGCAGGAGTTCTGTCATTTCATGGACCTCTTTCTTTCTTTTTGTTTTTGTACAGTAAGCTGCACAGTTACTACAATTTCTGCACAGAATGTTATTTTTTTGCTGGGCAGGATTCACCTGGAAAGAAAACTGAGGCCACGGGGAGCTCAGAAGAAGACGATGCCTGAGCCGCCGTGCCCTCCCGGCCTCGCTATCGCCAGGAGAAAGAGAGCTCCCCGAGGCCATGGGGAGCTCAGAAGACAACAACGCCTGAGCCGCTGCACCCTCCTGGCCTTTCAGCCAGGAGGAGGACAAAGGTGGTAGACTTTGACTCTGTTCTTGGGGCAGTTCTGCTGTGGGCGATCTATGTGGGGCCTCTGAAATGAAGTTTCCCTTTTGTTTTGTAACACCTTTGACATTGTAGTTTGATGTTTTCACATCTTGTAATTGAACTGTAATTATTGATTGCTGATACTTTGATGTTGTATTGATATTTTGTACCTTTGTAGATTTTTCTGATTATTTATTTGGTATCTGTGATTATGTGTACAGTAAACCCCCGGTTTACGTTGCGTTCGGTCAACGTCATTTTCGGTTTACGACGTGACTTTTTGTGGAAAATCATATCTCGGTTAACGATGTGGCATCGTTAACCAAGGGCACCGTGTTTCATCTCCTACCAAGTTGTTTCTGTTTCGGGCTCTCTGCCTCTCCAGCAGTGTGTGGGAGGCTTGGAGGATCTATTCAGCACTATCCTCGCCTTCCTAGGTGTTCCCTGTGCCGCCCAACAGATGATTATAGTTGCAACAAGCCTCCCACGCACTGCTGGAGAGGCAGAGAGCCTGAAACAGGGACTCCACCGATGACGATTTTCCAGCTTCATAAGATAGATCTCGTCATAGGGGTGGGCAGAGGTGCAGAGCACCTCCCCCGACCCCCCCCGAGGTGGCAGGGGTGGTGGGGACCCCCCAAAAAGGGGGAAATCCCATCATGATGGAGGTTTTCCTGCACATTTTGGGGTCTCTGCCACCCCTGCCCCCCCACAAAAAGGCTGCCCACCCTCCACAAGGAAGACTGATCCCCTACCTTTCCAGCTGATTGTGGGCTAATAAAAAAATTCGCCATTTTTGTTCCCTGTTTCAGGCTCTCCGGGTCCACAGCAATGTCGGGGGGAGGGGGCTGGAAGGACCTCTCCCGCACAAACCTTGTCTTCCTATGACCTTCCAGAGCCATGTTAGAAGCAAAAACAGTTGCGTCCGCCATCTTGGAAAGAAAAAAACCAAAAACAAAATGGCGGATGCAACTGTTTTTGCTTCTAGCACGGCTCAGGAAGGTCATAGGAATACGGGGTTTGCACAGGAGAGGTCCTCCCAGCCCCCCTCCCCCCGACATTGCTGTGGACCCGGAGAGCCTGAAACAAGGACCAAAAACGGTGATTTCTTTAGCCCACAATCAACTGGAAAGGTAGAGGATCGGTCTTCCTTCTTGTGAGGGGGGTGGGGGTGGGCAGCCTTTTTGTGGGGGTGGGCAGGGCTGGCGGAGACCCAAAAATGTGCAGAAAAAATTCTGTCGCAATGGGATTCCCCCATTTTGGGGGGTCCCCGCCACCCCTGCCACTTCTGGGGAAGGTCGGGGGAGGCGGTCCAAGTTGTTTCTGACCCCCCAAGGACCTTCTCTGATGCTGTTGCAAGCAGAAACCCCAGGGTAAACCCCTTCATCTGCTGCAGGTTTCTGCTTCCCGGTTAATGACGTTTCCCGGTTAGCGATGCATCATTGGGAATCAAGAAACATCATTAACCGGGCGTTTACTGTATTATTATATTGTTGTAATCTGTATGTATATGAATTCTGTTGTATTGCCTTGGAAGGAAACGTCTGCCGATATCTTTGAAGCCTAGGTGTTAAGGATCATGCATAGCTCAGCAGCACAATATATGCTTTACATTCAGGAGGTCTCAGGATCTGGAATGATTCTCTCTAAGAACTGTGGAGCTAGACAAACCATGTAGACAAACCCTGGGCAAATGCAGCCCTTTGGCGGTTTTTGCATTGCAGTTCCCATCAGCCTATAGAAGGGTTCCAAACCTTTTTAAGCCAGGGGCCGGGTCACGCTCTCTAAGTCAGCTTTCAGGGCCAGAACCGACAGCCATTTTGCCCTGCCTGCATGATGGGGGGTGGCCATTTTGTTCCAACAGCTTCAAAGGAGTGGCCATTTTGTTTCTTGAATGCCCTTGGAGGGGTGGGGGTCACAGGTCGGGAACTCCTGGCCTATAGTCAGTCAAAGACCGAGGAGAATGGGAGTCACAGCTCAAAAACAGCTAAAGGGCCACAGCTGCCCATTCCTGCTGTCAAAAGTGCATAAATGAGCCAGAGGTCTCTCTCAATACCAAGTGCAGGCCCCAGTTTTACATTTATGAAATGACACTGGTGACTAAAATTTTCCATTGACTGATGCCGTGTGTCACTTGTCTTTCCACATCCTGTAAAATCAGAGTAAATTATTAGTCTATGATTGTCAGCTGATGACAATTAGCTTCATTTTGTACCTTTTAGAGTAATGTGGTTTTTTTCTGTGTGTGCATTTTCTCATGCGGAAATAAGCAATGTCACCAGCTAACACTTACACAGAGCCACAGTTAAGTCACAGCTAAATCAGATTATTGGAGAAGCTAGCAGTACTAAGTTCAGGTTCAGGCGGAAAAATTCAGTGTGGAAAAATTGGTGTCCACCCTGAAGACCAAGCTTAAGCCAAACTCAATTTCTGCAGCTTCCTTCTTCCGTGTCTTGGCCAGACGTGAAACTGCCAAAATGAAGGCACCTTTTGGTGTGTTCATTCTGCAGTTCCTTTCACCTGACCTAGTGTGAGAAAGATTAGCCAGCAACACAAGGTTGCTGTTACCAGGGTATGCCCCATTGTGGTTCAAAAATACCACAATCTTCGAGGAGGCTTTCTGCAATGAGCTACACGAAAGGAAAACTAGGAAATATGAAAATGAGTTTCCATTAGGACGCTGTACAGTAGGCTCTTTTTAAAAATCTATTTCTAGTCTGATGTCATTTGTTCCAGATAAAAATCAATAGAACACAGGATTCATTTTGCTAGGATTTACAATTCTGCACGAGCTGAACTGTACCACTTGGCAATGCTGCAAAACAGAGGGAGAGGAGGAGGAAGGGTGCGCCAACCCCACCCTGCATTGGGCAGCCCTTTCTGTCCACAAGCCAGTCCACCCTAACCTACCAGCTGCTGGAAACGGAGCCTCATCTGGTCCATCAAGGCAATTCTTAATATTGCCCCGCATTTTGCTCCTCATACCTTAGAACTCTTACATAAGGCTTCGTGCCTGCGACAGAAACCAACATGACTCACTCTTAATTACAGGATGCGCCGAAACCCTGATGAAACAAAACAATCCCGATCTTTCTGTCTCTTTCCCTGTTTCCATCTCTCCCCCTCTTACTGTCATCTTTATTATTTTGTTTTTAAAATGGGTGTTTCCAGAGGTGGCTTTTTATGTTAATGCCATCACCCTACCACAAGCCCAGAATTTTATTGGGAGAGATGAGATGATATCATCTTCCATTTATATCCTCCCACCTCTTTCCCCCACCTCTCCTGTCTTTCTACCGCACAACATCCATTTCGGTTTGCACTGGCCGAGAGCAGCTGCTGCATGACAGCATCTCAAACGTTAAAAAAATACAACATTGCTGAAAAAAATAAAAGCACCAACGTGCAAAGCCAAACCTAAAGTGTCTTCTTTTCCCGTGTCTAGGTCAGACGTGCAACTGCCAAACTGAAGCCACCTTTTGGTGAATTCATTCTGTAGTTCTTTTCGCATGACCTAGTGCGAGAAAGATTAGCTGGTACAAGGATGCCGTTGCCCAGGGTATGCCCAATTGTGGTGGAAAATAACACAATCTTCGAGGAGGCTCTTTCTCTGTACCCCTGATTTTCTTCTAAAATAACCCCTGGCATGGAAAATCCAAAGGTAGGGAAGAGAGGAACTGTGCAAGGCTAACAGTGAAGCAATGTTCTGAAAGTCAGTCCCGAAAGTTTCTTTAACATCTAGCTTAGTAAAGGTAAAGATTGCCCTTGCTCGAAAGCCAGCTGTATCCGACTCTAGGGTTCAGTGCTAATCTCCTTTTACAGCCAAAGAGCCAGCACTGTGTCTGCAGACATTTCTGTGGACATGTGGCAGGCATGACTAGATGCCGGAGTGCATGGGATATTGTATACCTTCCCACCAAAGTGGTACCTATTTATCTACTTGTGATTTCTTGCTTTTGAACTGCTAAGTTGGCAGACGCTGGGACAGAGACGGGAGCTCACTCGGTTGTGCAGCACTCCTGTCTTGAACTGCTGACTTCCCAGTCGTCGAGTTCAGCGTCTTAACCACTAAACCACCACAGTCCCATACCATCTAGCTTAGGAAAAGGCTAAATTGTGCTACTTCAGTTAAAAGGGTCGTTTATTTATTTTTTGGTCTTTTTAACGTCACTTGACTCCTTCCCTCCAGCCCATTTCATTCATCCATAGGAGCCCTGGTGGCGCAGCGGTGAAACTGCTGTACTGCAGCCCAAAAGGTCGCGAGTTCGGTCCTGACGGGCGATCAAGTTGACTCAGCCTTCCATCCTTCCGAGGTCGGTAAAGTGAGCGTGCTAATTAAATGCTCATTAACTTGTAAACCGCCCAGAGAGTGCATTAAGGGGGAGCTATATTCGTGCCATTGCTATTGCTACTCATAAGCGCTGCGAGAGACTTACCCAGAAGTAAAGAGCCACCTGTTAGGACAACGGACGCTTCTCTCTTCCTCGCTTGCCCTGCAAAGCAAACTCCACCCCCTCACCGTGTTGTTGTTTTTCCCCACGGGTCCCCCACCACCACCACTCCCGTGTCCCCGGCTCACCTGCTGTGCTTTGCGGCGTCTTCAGGTCCCCGCGTGACGTACTGGGCTCCCAGGTCGGCCGTGCATCCCGGGTCCCGAGCGCAGCGGCTCGTGGCCATTCTTCCCCCTTTGCCATCACGTGCGCGGAGACAAGAAGTTTTTTAAAGCACACACGCGCCGCGCGCCGCGCCAATCAGCTTCCTCGGCGGGGCCAATCGGCAACCGGGAAGCACGGCAGGAACGGCGCGGCACCCCCCACCCCCACCCCCACCAGCGCCCGGTCTCCGGGGTGCCCTGGGCAGAAAAGAGCGCCACGCGCTCATTCAGGGGACAACTGCAGAGCACCTGGGGGCTGCTCAGCCCATAGGTAAGGGTGGGCAGGATGGCTATTTCCTGCGCATCCTGACCTACAGGCTAACTCCAAAGGTGCTCAGCACCACCCCACTCCACACACCAGACTCTTAGGAAAAGGGATTGCATTAGGGGGTGGTGATTTGTAATCTGGAGCCAGTCGGCCTGGAACCGGGACAGCCGTGACACTGGATTGCAAACGTGCTTTCCTCCCAAACTGCGAGACCTTGAGACACTTATTTATCTGGAGGGCAAGTCCCAGTAGTGTTGGCCCCGGATGATTTTATAATAATAATAATAATAATAATAATAATAATAATAATAATAATAATAATAATAATAATAATAATAATAATAATAATAATAATAATAATAGTATTATCATCATCGTTGTCATCGTCGTCATCATAACATAAGAACAGCCTTGCTGGAACAGGCCACAGCCCATCCAGTCCAGTATTCTGTTGCACAGTGGCTCACCATTTGCTTCAGGGGGTCCCCAAGGAGATGCCTTCACCTGCTTAGGATTCCCTGGAAATGGCATTGAGAGAGATCCTGTCTATCTCTCCAACCCGGAGGTTGTTCTTTTGTTGTTGTTCAGTCGCACAGTCGATTCCGACTCTTTGCGACCCCATGGACCATCGCTCTCTAGGCACCCCTGTCCTCCACCATCCTCCTTAGTCCACACAGCCCTGTGCCCATTGTGTCTACAATACCATCTAGCCATCTCATCTTTGGTCGTCCCCTTCTTCTTTTGCCCTCCACCTTCCCCAGCATCAAGGCCTTCTCAAGTGAATCCTTTCTTCTCATTTGATGTCCAAAATACTTCAGCTTCATCTTTGTTATTTGTCCTTCTAAGGAGCACTCAGGGCTAATCTCTTCTAATATTGACCTATTTGTTCTCCTCGCTGTCCAGGGGACTCGCAAAACTCTCCTCCAGCACCACATCTCAAAGGCATCTATTTTTCTTCCTTTCTAATGGTCCAGCTTTCACAGCCATACATTACCACCAGAAATACCATTGCTTTGACTATGCGGACCTTTGTTTGCAGTGAGATATCTCTACTTTTCACTATGTTCCCCAGGTTTTTCATAGCTTGTCTCCCAAGAATCAGTCGCCTTTTTATTTCATGGCTGCAATCTCCATCTGCAGAGATCTTGGATTCCAAGAAAGTAAAATCTGTTACTGCTTCTACTTCTTCCCCATCTATTTTCCAGGGACTGATATGGCCTGTTGCCATTATCTTGGTTTTGTTGATATTGAGTCTCAGGCCAGCTTTTGCACTCTCTTCTTTCAACCTAATCAGGAGCTTCTTTAGGTCTTCCTCACTTTCTGCCATTAGGGTGGTATCATCTGCATATCTCAAATTGTTGATGTTTCTCCCAGCAATTTTGATCCCATGTTGTGATTCCTCCATCCCTGCATTGCGCATTATGTGCTCTGTGTATAAGTTGAATAAGTAGGGTGACAGAATGCAGCCTTGTCTTACTCCTTTTCCTATTCCAAACCACCCCGTCATTCCATACTCTGTCCTAACTGTTACTTCTTGACTCATGTACAGATTTCTCATGAGACATATGAGGTTTTCTGGTATTCCCATCTCTTTAATTACTTGCCAGATTTTGTTGTGGCCTTGGTGTAGTCAATAAAGCAGAAGTAAGCTTGTTTCTGGTATTCCTTTGTTTTCTCCATGATCCAACGTATGTTGGCAATGTGGTCTCTGGTCCCCCTGCCTCTTCTGAACCCAGCCTGCACCTCTGGTAGTTCTCTTTCTACATGCTGCTGCAGTCTATCCTGTATTATCTTGAGCATCAAGATAGTTGTTCTTAGGTATCCATAATTATAGCCATTGATACCCTTGTCCTCCATGAACTTGTCATCATCATCATCATCATCATCATCATCATCATCATCATTATTATTATTATTATTATTATTATTATTATTATTATTATTATTATTATTATTATTATTATTATTATTATTATTATTATTATTATTATTATTATTGGATGCAAATCAACCATTTGATTCACAGTCGAGGACTGGAATAAGATTAACAGTTCAAGCTCTAACCAAGGACTTAAGAACTGTTAAGGTGTAATGTCTGAGTATACATGCAGTTCCTAGTAGAGTTGTTTTTGTGGAGAATTAGGATGCTCAAGTCCGATAAATCCAAAATTTTATGATCATCATCATCATACCTCCAGTTACTGCTGCTGACTGTTTACTATTGACACCCTCTGGTTTTGTCTCTTGCCTTTTGATTACTTATCCCTGGATGATTTTAATCTGATTTTATATATAGTATATGTGATTTTTTAAAAAATAAATAAATTTAAAAATTACATTGTAAGCTGCCCCCAGGGGTGTGCTCGCATCAAAAGGGCGGGATATAAATTTGAATAAATAAATGTGAACGAATAAATTAATAGGTTCAACTTTAGTTGTGAGTGAGATCCTCCTGCATTTTTAGCCCCTCTGTGTGCAGTCAGAGTCAGACGCACACTTACCTGGGAGTAAGTATCCACCTACCCCCTATGCCTTTTGAGCCAACACGCACAGACATACAGTACTGTACTTTGGCAAGAGGCGCTCCGTTCTGCCACGTGTCGGGGGTCTTGTGAGCGCGGACGGGGCGGGACTTTTGTGTGACAGGCGGCGCGCGCGCTGTCAGCCTGGCCTGATCCTGTGCCCTGCTGCGCTCCCCCTCTTTGATCTACTCCGTCCTCCTGGGCGCCCTGGGCCAGATCAGAGGCCCTAAAAGACAGGGGGGAGGGCGGCAAACTCACCTGCGCCCCGCGCCTTGTCCCACAGCACCAGGCGCGAAAGGCGCTGGGGCAGCTCCCTGCGCAAAAGCGCGGCGCACAAGCTGCCGGTCAGTCCCGCGCCCACGATCAGAACGCGCGCCATGGCCAGAGAGACGCACCGGATCCTGCCTCCTTGGGCCCTCCCTTCTTCCTGGGACTTACGCAAAAAGAAGAGCCCGGCCTGACGGAACCGCTTTCCTGGGATCCGCCAGCAGAGGGAGACAGTGCCCAAAACTAGCTGTTGACATTTAGCTCGGCTCCGACTGTGGCTTGGTTAGACTTCAGATGTCAGTTCCAGCTGGTAGTCGCGGTAGAGGAGTGAGAAAGCTGTGATCTCACCTTGCCAGTCGGCCTGGTCTATGAATTGTCTCTCTCTTCCCTAGCGGAGATGAAATATATGAATTTGCTTCATACCCATCTCAAGGGACTGAATATTGGTCGAAGGTTCTTAAGCCATTCACACACACACACACACACACACACACACACACACACACACACACACACACACACACACACACACACACACACACACACTGTGACTTTACTATTTATAAACTGATGGGGTCTGAAGTCTCTGCGACAAACCAGAAAAGGGACCTTGGTGTCCTGGTGGACAACTCAATGAAGGTGTCAACCCAGTGTGCCTCAGCAGTGAAAAAAGCAAACTCAATGCTAGGGATCATTAGGAAGGGTATAGAAAATAAGTCAGCAAGTGTCATTTTGCCTCTTTATAAATCGATGGTGAGGCCCCATCTGGAATACTGTGTACAGTTTCTGGTCGCCATACCTCCAGAAGGATATTATGGAGTTGGAAAAAGTGCAGAGGAGGGCAACCAGAATGATTAGAGGACTGGAACACCTTCCTTACCATCCGAGGCTGCAACAGTTGGGCCTCTTCACTCTTGAACGACGGCGTCTAAGAGGTGACCTGATTGAAGTTTATAAAATCATTCACGGTGTGGACAAAGTAGAGAAGGAAAAACTGTTTTCCCTATCGCATAACACTAGAACTAGGTGCACTCCATGAAACCTTTGGGTACTAGTTCTCAAACAAATAAGAGAAAGTACTTTTTCACCCAGAGGATCACTGGTCTATGGAACTCCCTGACAGAAGAAGTGGTGACAGCTGTCAGTCTTGACAGCTTCAAGAAAGGATTAGACAAGTTCATGGAGGACAAGGGTATCAATGGCTATAATTATGGATACCTAAGGACAACCTCCGGGTTAGAGAGATAGGCAGGATATCTCTCAATGCCATTTCCAGGGAATCCTAAGCAGATGAAGGCATCTGCTTGGGAATACCCTGAAGGAAATGGTGAGCCACTGTGCAACAGAATACTGGACTGGATGGGCTGTGGCCTGTTTCAGCAAGGCTGTTCTTATGTTCTTATGTTCTTATTCTGGACCCAGGTTCCTTCCCAACAAACCTCTGCCTCTTTTTCTAAACAAGCTTTAGAGAGAAAAAGCTTCATTGTTGCTTTTGTAATAAGGTTCTGAGATATCACTAGATGGGAAATTGACTCAGGAAGTCTGCATCTGTGTTATGATAGCTGGAGGTGCCTGCACCCACCAGCCATTGCTACTGAATTCATCTCCGCTGGGAAAGGACTGAATATCAAACAGAGATCTTAAACCATCACAAAGTGGCATATTCCTTATTGACTCATACAGTTTGTAATCTATTTCCAACCAATCACTGCCTCTTTATCTTGAAGCCACTTACAAACGATTGCCATGTAGTCCCACTCTTACGTCTGAGGAAATGTGCTTGATCCACAAAGGCTGACATTAAAATATAGCTTCTTCTTGTGCAGTATCCGATTCCAAATATTGACTATCCTCATGGTGATCAGCCATAAAGAATGTCCTGAGAATATAAGGCAGTAGCCTTTCATCTGCCTTTCGCATCGCAGCATGACCCCCTGTACCACTGATCCAGTTCTGTGAGTCACTTTCTGCTCCTGAGCCCTTTTGGCACACAAAGTCCTCATCAGCCCCAGACCAGTATTGATGAAGCTACTGCCCCCCGTCAAGATGGATTCCAGTAGGACTTAATCCACTTGGGGACCATCATCTTCCCTGTGGACTTCACCACCCAAGGCTGTTAGTCCTCAGGGTTGTCAGGTTAGTTAACTACCACCTGACAATCGGCATTTTGTTGCTGGCAGTATGGTCACTTCCTTTACCACCTGGCCAGATTGCCTAAAATATTGCAGTTAGTCTTTAAGGTGCTACTACATTTCCCCCTATGTTTTTAAACTTTTGTTTCTTGCCTGATATGCAGCTGAGAAAGCTCACTTTTTGGAGAGTAAGCACCATAGAATACAGTGGGGATGATATGAAAGCATCATGCTTATATTTATGAAGTACTAAAACAACTGGGATACATACATAGTTGTATATAGGTCAGACATGATGAAAAACATCCTTTGTTTGAAATCCTGTATACTGTAGATCTGCTAGAAAGACCCAGTTAGTCTTTCTGGAAAGGTATTGTCCAGCATTAGGGGCCCATAGTCCCAGCGAGGGGATTCTTCCTTCACGATGGTGGGCTGGTCTCCCCCCAACTTTCTTAAACTCGCTAAGAGTATTTATTGTCACAGCAGCTGCTATACTGATACAAGGGCAAAAGGAAAAATCGATACAAGCAAGTATAATAAGCATATTTTTTTACATTTGCTAACCACATTTGTTTTTCAAAATAAAATATATAAGGATATCAGATACGGGGAAACATTTTTTGAATGCGTGTTTAAAATATATTATGTAAAACATGAAAAGTTCATGTTGAGATTTTAATTACATTTTTAAAAAGATAGGCAAAAACTGTAAATTGCTTTTCAAGTCATCAGGCCCAAATTACCAACCTGGCCAGTGGGAGAAGACAACGATTTGTGACATTGTCCCTGTGTCTAACATTCCGCAGTGTGTGTGCGCGCATGTGTGCAGGCATGTGTGTGCGCTTGCGCACGTGCACATGCACGTGCATATGTGTGTGCATGAGTTGCACAAGTTCAAGCAGCATGAGTTTCGTTATACACATTTTTAACCAAACAACCAACCAACCAGTGAGCTAAAGTTACCAAAATATAGAAATTGCTACAAAATAGACACTGTTAAAATTAAAACTGTGATGGTACCTATGGGTTGCATAGTGCACTGCTACTTCTACAAATGCAGCATCTTGAACTTAATTTATGTAAACTGTAGCACAGCCACTGAAAAGTCAAGGTTTTGAGCAATGATAGTCTTTCTCTGAGGACCATCTACACCATGTTATACATCAGGGGTTCCAAACCTTTTCAAGCCATGGGCTGGGTCACGCTCTCTCAGTCAGCTTCGAGGGCCGGATGGCCATTTTGCCCTGCCTGCATGAATGGAGTGCCCATTTTGTCCCAACAGCTTCAAAGGGGCAGCCATTTCATTTCCCAAATGCCCTTGAAGGGGTGGGGCGTGGCATGAAATGGTGCCATGGGCTCAATCTGGCTCACAGGCCTTAGGCTGGGAACTCCTGTTATAGATCATTCATTAGGATCCTAGAAATAGGGGAGGAAAATATAGCAGCAAGGAAGAGGTAGTTTGCTCAAGCAGAAATGCCTGGGTGTAACAGGACCATCGCTTTGCTATGCTTTGCAATCTGGCATAAATCAATTTGAGAATTTTAGTGTCTTGCACGGAAGACAAAGAAGGAGCCGCAGTGAGGGCTAAAACACAGCTTTATTGCATGATGGTCAGGATGAACATGTAATGGCGGAGGTACAGCTCTTTTTATATTGCAACAATACATTTGAAAAGGGTTACACGGTAGCTTATTGACTGCTACCTGCGTGATGTCATTCTGAGTCACGCCCTTCTTCTCCAGGTGTTCCTTGCACAGGAAGGTTCCCGCAGCTGCCGGTGATTGGGGGAATTTGAACCATGTGAGCTGAACGCTCGCAGCTGCCCTCTATGGGTAGCTAGCTCGCATTCCTTTAAAAGCTGAGTTACATTGTGATCATTGTCAGGTTACATTCATACATTCTTAAAATGACACAGTTACATACAGAACACTCCTCCCCCCTAGGATGGGACGAAGTCCCTCAACCATTGTGGCTTCCCACATGTGTGCTTGGGGCGTACGACTGCTTGGCTGAGCTCAGGGGAACTAGGGGCTCTGAGTTCCGCAGACTCTCATCCTGCAACGGAAAGGGGGGACTCATTAGTCGTCTGACGGGGACTCTGTGGCAACCTTGCGTTTGGAGAGGGCAACGGAACATGTAACTGGGATGTGAACCCCTGCCTGTCGCTCGTGGTGTCTGGCGACCCCCCCAGCACGAATCTTGGGACCGATGAGGAGACCCTTGTTGTCTCACCCCAGTTTCTTGCACCTGCAACTGGCGTACTTGTGCTACCTCCTGCTGCCTGACTCAGTGGTCTTGGGGATAGAGAGAACGAACTTCCCCCTGCTGCCTGGGTTGGGGGTCTTGGTGATGGGGTAAACTCTAGAACAAAAGGACTGGGAGGACTGGAAATACCAGGGGCTGAACTAAAACCCCTCTTCTCGCTCGGACGGGTGGGGGACCACTCTGCGATATCCCCCTGGTATGGCAACATAAAATCAAACTCACCCCACTCTTTCAAAGTATCCTCCTCCCCGTGTGAGAATCCAGCGTATGCATTTGTACCTGGGGACATCCCCATGTCTCCCCCTTGGGCTAAACGGGTGGGGAAGAACCCTAACACTGACTCTCTTTCACTGGTAACTCGCCTTCTGAGCTGGTCAGCGTGCCTTCTCCACAGCAGACCTGTGCTAGTTTCAACCTTGTAAGACACTGGCCCCATTTGCTCAATGACCATTCCTGGAACCCACGTTGGTCCCGAGGTTGCGTAATTCCTGCAGTGAACTGGGCCCCCTACCGCAAAACTTTTGGATCTCTCTATCTCTATATTTCTCCCCTCATCCTCCACCCTGGTTGGATCCAACCGATCAAAAAGTGTTACCGGCTTCCTCCGCATGAGGAGCTCAGCCGGCGAAAGTCCTGAAGCTAGGGGAGTTGCCCTAAAGCAAATGAGGAATTGACACAGCTGGAGGTTCGATTCACCGGGACCCATGTGCCGCAGTGCGTCTTTCGTAGTGCGCACTTGGTGCTCTACCTGATTGTTTGTGGCGGGGTGAAACGGGGCAGAGGTAATGTGCCGGATGGCATTCCTCTCGATGAACGCCTTGAATTCTGCAGACATGAAAGTACTGTCATTATCTCTCACAAGGATGTCTGGCAGGCTGAAGCAACTGAACTCCTTGCGAAATTGTTTAATGGTTGTGGCAGATGAGGTGTTGGACATGGGAATGACTTCCAGCCATTTGGAATATGAATCGACTATCAGCAGAAACATGGACCCGTGAAAGGGGCCAGCGAAGTTGACATGTACTTGGGACCATGGCCCGCAGGCCATGTCCCATTCCCTATGGGGCAGCTGGGACTCCTCGGGCCAAGAGCTCTGGCAGCTCTCGCACGTGCCCACCAAGTGCTCTATATCCGCATCTATCTGGGGCCACCAGAAGTAGCTCCTGGCCAGTGCTTTGGAATGCACTATTCCCGGGTGGCTGGTATGCAGTAGCCTCAGCACCTTTGCTCGTAACTTCTCTGGGATGACCACCCGCTGGCCCCAGAAGAGGCAGCCCCTTTCAAGGGAAAGCTCTACTCTGCGCCTGAAAAACGATTTGAATTCCTCCTCGGGGGGAGTTGTGGGCCACCCTTCCCTCACCCAGGAACTGACTTGAAACAGAATTTTGTCGGCCACCATGGTTTTGGCGAGTTCTGCGGGAACTATGGGGGGTGAGTCGAGAGACTCGATCAGCAGGACTTGGTGGTCCTGCTCTACCTCGCATTTGGGGTCTCCTAAGCTAGGGAGGGGAGATCGGGACAGCGCATCTGCATGGGAGATCTCCTTCCCTGGGCAATGGACCAGTTCGTACTGATAGGCATTGAGGAAAATCGCCCAACACAGCATTCTGGGGGACAGGATTTGTGGGGTGGGCTTGCCTGTAGTAAAGATTTCCAAAAGGGGCTTATGATCGGTCACAATTGTGAACTCGCGGCCATACAGGAAATCGTGGAACTTCTTTGTTCCCGCGATTATGGCCAGGGCCTCTCTATCTGTTTGCGCGTAGTTGCGCTCCGCCTTTGAAAGTGACCTGGAATAGAAGGCAACCGGGGCTTCCCACCCGTTCTCTAACACGTGGCACAGCACCGCCCCCACCCCCACTGGTGACGCATCACAGACCAAAACTACCGGTTTCCGCGGGTCGAAATGGGTCAGGACGGCGTCTGAGGACAAGAGCGCCTTGTGCTCTTTGAACGCTTTCTCCTGCCTATCTCCCCACTGCCAAACCACATCTTTCTTAAGTAGCCCGTGCAGTGGCTCCGCAACGGATTCCTTCCTTGGCAAGAAGGAATGGTAAAAATTCAGGAGCCCTAGAAATGACTGCAGCTCCGGTTTCGCGGTGGGGCGAGGGGCGTTTTGCACAGCCTCAACCTTGGACTCGGATGGCTTGATGCCCTCCGGGGTTATTTTGAATCCGAGAAACTCAACCTCCCTTGCAAAACACACACATTTGTCCCTCCTCAACCTCAGTCCCGCTTTCTCGAATACAGTTAGTACCTTGTCTAGTCTTTTCGCTAGTTACGATTCACTCCCCGCTGTTATCAAAACATCGTCAAAATATGGGAGCATGCCTGGAAGCCCCTTTAAAAGGCGTTCCATGAGGGACTGGAAGATCCTGGGGGCCGAATTTACGCCGAACTGTAGGCGCGTTACCTTGAATGCCCCCTTATACATGACGATGGTTTGCACAGCAGCAGCAGCTGGGGTTACCGTGAGCTGCTGGTATGCCTGCGCCAGGTGTAGCTTCGCGAAACACCTTCCCCCCGTGTAAAGTGGCCAGTAAGTGGCTAACTACCGGCACCGGGTATGCATTTGGCCAAATGGCCTTGTTGATTGTACATTTGTAGTCAGTGCAAATCCTGACCTCCCCATTGGATTTTAAAGCTGTAACAATCGGAGTTTCCCACTCCGCAGAATCAACTGGAACTAAAATCCTCTGCCCCACCAATTTATCCAATTCCGCCTCAATCTTGTCCTTGAGGGCGAAGGGGACTCTTCTTGGCTTGAGACGTATGGGACGGATTTCTGGGTCCAACTCAAAAGAAACCGGGGGGGGCCCTGTAAGTCCCGAGTCCCTTCTTGAAAACTGCAGGGTGCACATCGCACACATCCCGAATTGGGTCAGTCTCTATGGCGTTTATGCTGGACAGTTCAATTCCCAGGGGAGCAAACCACTGGGTTCCCAACAGGTCCTCTCCTTGAGAACTACTAGGGGCAGTTTTTCTGTGAACCTTTTGAACTTCACCGTGAAGTTTCCCACCCCCAACACCAGGATCCCATAACCCTGCATGTCCCGTAAGTTCGACTTCATGGCCCGCAACTTGGGGCACGCATTTGGGAGAATGAGCAGGAACTCCTTCTGGGACAGGATGGAGTAGGACGACCCTGAGTCTATCTCCATCCAAACCAGGACCCCTTGTAACAGTACCTCTACGAAGAAGCGCCAGTGCTCCAGGCCCACGCGGTTCACAGCCACTGAGTTGTCATTGGCTGAGACCTTTCTGATGCCGGCCACCTTGCGTTGGTGTGCTTGAGGGTGTCACGATGAGCCCTTGTCCTCCGTTCGCCCGTGCCTGCAGACTCTGGCGATGTGGCCTTTCCACCCGCAGTTGTGGCATTCGGCCTTCCGGAATGGGCACCTCGTTCGGTCATGAGATGCCCCGCAGCCATCGCAATGATGGTTTCCTCTCTCACTGGCTCGGCGCTTTTCTCCATGCCTCTTGACTCTCTGCACGTCGTCGTCCTCACTGGAGCAGGAGTCCGCAGTCGTGGACGACTCCTCGGAGGTTGCTGGGGTGCCTGTGGGCAGCCGGGGGGCCCACCAGGCCGTTTGGGCCAAAGTCCGCCGGGCCACTTGCACGGGTGACTTTGCCCTCTCAGGTGCAGCCCCCCAGGACTTGAAGACTCTGACCCCGCTCCTCACCGCCTCGGCCACTTGGGCCTCCCGCAGTACCTCATTGAACGTGAGGCGATGGTCGCGGGTCATCAACTTTCTCTGGACCTCCTCGTCCCTTAGGCCACACAGCATGCAGTCTCGAAGGGCTATGTCCAGGTCCTCCCATTGGAGGGAACGGCCGCCAGCCTGAGGGCCGCCGCGTAGGTGGACACGGACTCTCCCGGGCGCTGGTCCCGCCTGTGGAACACGACCTGGCCCGGAAAATAGAGACGGGCGGCTGGAAGTGATCCCTCAGCGTTGTGAGGATGCGGTCAATGGGCACCGCGTCGACCTTCCGGGGAGCCAGCAGGTTCATCAGGATGCGCAGCGTGGCCGGCCCCACCTGGGCTAGGAAGTGCGACCGCACCTTCCCTTCGTCGTCGATGCCTGCAGCATCCATCGCATGCCGAAATTGGCACTCATACAGCTCCCATTGCTCAGGATCGCTGATGTCGAATTGGTGAGGCTTGATCTTGGGACACACCATGAATCCCACCTTCGTCGCCAATTTAGTGTCTTGCACGGAAGACAAAGAAGGAGCTGCAGTGAGGGCTAAAACACAGCTTTATTGCATGATGGTCAGGATGAACATGTGGTAATGGCGGAGGTACAGCTCTTTTTATACTGCAACAATACATTTGAAAAGGGTTACATGGTAGCTTATTGGCTGCTACCTGCGTGACGTCATTCTGAGTCACGCCCTTCTTCTCCTGGTGTTCCTTGCGCGGGAAGGTTCCCGCGGTTGCCGGTGATTGGGGGAATTTGAACCATGTGAGCTGAATGCTCGCAGCTGCCCTCTATGGGTAGCTAGCTCGCGTTCCTTTAACAGCTGAGTTACATTGTGATCATTGTCAGGTTACAGTCATACATTCTTAAAATGATACAGTTACGTACACAACAAGAATGCTGCAAAACTTTAGGACTGTCAGAGGGAGGAACTCCAGTATAACGTAACTGCCCCTGCCTCCTGACCCTTGTGGGTGGCCTTACAAAGCACAACACAGCATGTAATGTGTCACGGGCACTCTTTGTCCCAGGTGCAATTGATCCAAATGCCAATCTCTTGGTTGTGAAATCCATCCTTGTATTTGGGACTCATAAGAGATCAGATGCCTGACTGTTCCAGTCATCTGCCTGGCATGTCATCAGATTTAACAAGTTCTTCTCAAGAGAGAGGAGAAAAAGAATATTTCAAACAGTTTCACCTGCCCTATACCTTCACAGAGTTATGATTTGGAAAGAAATAGAGTAGGCACACAGATTTCTCATGCATTTACTAAACAATCTCTTTTTTGCAGTACAGCGGAACCTTAGTTAACAAACAGCTTGGTTAACATAAAAATAACATAACAAAAGGAAATCCATAGAAAATAGTGGCTCAGTTTACAGAATTTTTGGGAACGGATAAATTGGTTTTCAATGTATTCCTGTGGGAAACCATGTTTCGGTTAATGTATTTTTGGTTTTCAATGCATTCCTATGGGAAATTGCATTCAATGCATTCCTATGGGAAATTTGATTAAAGTAATTTTCGCTGTAAGAAACATCCTAGAGAACACATTAATTACATTATCCAAGGTTCCACTATATTTTGTCTCACAAATATTTTCCAATTATGCTAGACATGGGAGAGAGAAAGAGAGACTATCAGTGGTCAGCTAACATGTAGGTAGGAGTTCCATAAGGTCGTCTTATAAAAATGCATGGCTGTTTTGACATTGGACAGAGTAACCTTTTCATGAAGATTATCTTGCTCTTTTACAAATGACAAATACTACAGTTTCACGAAATGTTCTTCTGAACCTTTGCAAATATTTACAGATGAAGAAGGCAGTGATTAAGCAGCACTTTCTCAATCTGAAGTTTGCTCTACATGATTATAAATCTCATCCAGCTTGTTATTTTTTAATTGACCAAATGTCCACCGAAGCGGCATCATCATTTGCTGTTTCCCTTGCATTCATTTTGTTTCCATTCCTGCTTGAGAACGTGACATTGTATATATGTTAGAGAGGTTTGTTGAACAATAAGAGCAGATGACTACAACCTATCTATCTTGAAAAAACGGTAGCTGTGCTTTATTCTTATTTTTCCTCTACCATCTGTTCCCCTTACTTTTTTGACTTTGCAGATTTAATGGTTTGTATCTTAACCATGCCAGAACCGATGCTCATGAGCAATTTTCAGGGTACTGTCCTGCAATTCAGGTGCTTAAGCAATGTTTTATTAAGAATGTGATATATTGATATATCTTTCATGTTTTGTGATATTCCACCAGCAGATTCAGTAGCTTGTGTTTTTCTCACTGTGTGTATGCAGATGGATGGCCAAAATACATTGCCATCACCACCCATTGCCATTAGCAATTGCATGAAATACTTTTTAAAGGGAATTGCAGGTAAAGCTGAACTGATGCCTTTTCCCCTTAATGTGTATAAGGATGGGAGTCCTCAATTAAAATAGGGACTGCAATAGATCAAGTTCCTTATGTCAGTAATTTTAAAAAAGCAAGTGACAGACTAATTGCATGACTAGTATTTCTCCTCATGTCACCAACAAGGATTCAGCGAGAAGGAAGGATTGGTAGAAATCCGATTGGTAGTGGTGATTTTGTAAGGGAGAAATTTGGTGTAATTTAGGAAACATGAATGAAAGGAGAATTTTGGGGTTGTTGTGATCATCATGATTCTAAGGACAAGGTTATTTACTTTTGATGTTGCAGAATGTAATCAAATTAAATCCCAAAGGCACAGTTTCCTTTTGTTATTACCAATGTTTTCCAGTATTGACTGGCCAATTATGCTTCTTATCTACTGAGTGCTGGTTTATGTAAAGGATCATACTCTTCAATGAAGTTAGCTCATCTTTGTTAAACTGCTGTGTTCTTTAATTGAGGTTTGATGACCCAGTTGAAAAGTTTGCATTGCATTTGTCCTAAAATATGAATATTGTTGGAATGTCAGAGGAAATCTAACTTTTGTGCAAATGTCAAATATCATTGCAGGAAAACTGAAGATGTGGTTGGGTCCAGTTCTCCTGTACCTCCTTTATGGCTCTGTGTTTGTTCAAGGAGACATTCTGGGTGATGATGTTGATGTTGAAGCCACCCTCACAGCAGTAAGTAGTGTAGAATAGGAGAGCTTCCTCAATGAAGGACGCTGTAATGCTGAATAAGAAAACTTTAGAAAAAGAGCTTTGTTAACCTGTTGTGAAGACAAAAGTAAAATGGCGCATAACTTGCCCATGAAATAGTATGCAGGTGTCTTTGCCTACTGATCTATTGTGCACACTGCACCATACCATATGAAAGCAATTATACTGAGAATTACTATACATGGTAGGTACTTGTAGAGATACTTCTTTCTATATAATTGAGTTACTGAGGCTGCAATTTGAGGAGGAACGCCAGTGTGGAGGGAACAGATGTTTGGGAGCAAGTAATTACAAATAGAACTATCACTGTAATTAATTACCTTTTAAAAAGCTACTTCCTAATCTCTTGTACAATGAAGAATTTCTTAACTTTTTCCTGTTGAGTTATTTTAATGATGAAAACCTCTAATTTTGTCCCTGCAATAGTTGTAAAATAAGCTTAAGGACAATTTCCCATGCAGAATTCACAGATCAGATTTAGATCCCTCCTGAGCAAGTACCACCAGGAATTATTCTCCCATGAATCTTATTTGGGGAGCGGAATGGAAGATGCAAGAAGAAAGACAGGATGCTGTGAAATGGCAGGCTCAGTTTCCCTTATTTTTTTTAATGGTTCTGATGACCCATAGAGTTTCACAGAATTACAATGTGTCTCTGCTTCTCAAGGCAAAGGGAGAAATCTCAGGGTGAATTGCAGTGGAGAAGGAGGAAGACTGATCTTGTATATGAGATAGTTTTAAGTTCTGGACAACTATCTGGACAACAAAACTACCGCCAAGAACCACTGGCTGAGAGCATAGGTGTTTGTGTGTTGACAAGATTGTACCCTCTGATCTCAGATTTTTGGCCTTCATCTCAGATGACATCTTCTGATCTTTCAGGCATGGGGTAGGGTTTGTATGATAAGAAGAGGTGTTAGTAAAGAAGGAGGCTGTGTTGGAAACAGAGTCCAGAGGCATGCAAGGAAAAAAATGGCGGACATATTTATTTATTTTTGAAAACTCCTAATGATGACGAAAAAGACACATATTGGAATCCAGGAGAAGAATAGAACAAACTGACAGATACCTATATAGGATAAGATATCAGACTCCATTTCTTCTCACTCATAGAGTACATTATCCCTTTTTTTTTGTTTCTCTCCCATCTCACTTCTATTACAAAAGACACTTGGGGTAATGTGAAAGTTGCATTTCAGACTTCCAGAAATGGCTTAGGGAAGGAAGAAACAAAGTGACTAGGATCCCTAAGTAGGGGAAATATACACGAATAAAGAAAAGAAGAATCTATCTGTATTGCATCATTATTCTAGTTCCTCTGAACTGTGTCAAAATGTGCTCCAGAGTATGTCCTGGCTTTAAAAACGTTTTAAAATGGTTGTCTTCTCTCTGTAGAATCAGCTCATTGAATACTGGGGATACCCCTGTGAGATACATGAAGTTATGACGAGTGATGGCTATATTCTTAGCTTGTTCAGAATTCCACATGGCAGAATGAGTAATGTCAGCGGAAGTCCAAGTTAGTATACTAAAATCTTCTTAGCTTGACTTTTTTTCAAAGACATACAAAATTAAATTAATTATAATGTTCTAAAATTCCAGAGAGTGATTTGTAAAATGTGAAGTATGGAGGTGAACTCAGAATCAAACCAGAATCTCTTGCTCTGTGTAATTTCAGGGATGACCTGCTTTAATATATAAAGGTTGTGTATTAGGGCAGAGACCCCTGTCTACAACACTAGGTCATTTAGTGTGTGTGCTTTTTCTTTCAGGTGCAAAGCCACCAATCTTTGTACAGCATGGCTTGATGGTAGATGCTACTATTTGGTATCAAAATCTTCCTGAGAACAGCTTGGCGTTCATGCTAGCAGATGCTGGCTATGATGTTTGGTTAGGAAACAGCCGAGGAACCACCTGGTCCAAAAAACATGCATTCCTTTCACCCGACTCAGATAAATTCTGGGAATTCAGGTACACTGATTTATTTATTTTTAACATGGCAAAAATAAGTAGTAAGTTCCTGCTGCAGCTTCCAGTGATGTTTCAAAGATGCATTTTAATGAACTCACTGTCACATTTGTAATGTCATGCCCTGTTATCTCAAACTGGATTTCTGCAAGATCTGTGTGGCTGCCTAGTTCAGGTGGGGCCAGTGACTTCCTCCTCCATCTCAAGATCAGACTGGAAAGCTGCATTTGTCATCCAACAATTTATTTAAACAACCAACTGGGGGCAAGAATGGGCAAACTTTAACAACAGGGCAAGGGAAAGTTCCCTTCACTCTCTATTCCCCATTCCTTTGGTCCTGAGACTTTTTGCCTCTCTGGTTCAGTTTGCCAGGAGAGCATCTAGGTTTATTCAGTCCCAGGTAAAGTTACCTGGTGGTGGCAACAAGAACTCTCTGCATAGACCAAGTTCCAAGCCTCGGTCTCTGTGGAGTGTTCCAGCATTGCTTCTCAGATCCACTCTGGCAGGGATGTGACTTCTCTTGGGATTGGGCCTCCCAACTTCCACAACCTCCAACCCAAAATTGTCACATTTCCTTCCTCTCCTCTCTCCAGTAACTGGTTTAGGAAGGGTAAGGATTTGTGCTCCTAATACAAATTGGCTCTTCTGCTGGTACCCGGAATCTTACTATGGCCCAGCACATGGATCCTCCTTGAACAGATAGGCCCAACCCACAGGGAGATTGTGACTCACTGGCATTTCAACTCTGGCACAGCACCCCTCGTTCGTTGGCTTGATATACTGCTGATGATAATTGTATGTCTTTGCAGCTATGATGAGATGGCCAAATATGATCTTCCAGCATCTATAGATTTTGTTTTGCAGAAAACTGGATATAATCAAGTATATTATATTGGGCATTCACAAGGAACCACAATAGGTAAGCAAAAGGATTTACATCTTTGAAAAATTAGGGTTTCTCTCTCTTGAAGGCTTATGCACATTTTACCCCAATATAAGGTGTACCAAACACAATGGAACCTAATTTTCCATAAGCACGCACAAACTTGCACTATAAATGTGTTTATAGGGAAGTACAAGTTCAATAATTTCTGGTTTACCTATTACTGCAGCCTATATAGTAAAGATATCTACATTTAGTCACTTTTTGCCGGATCTTGGAACTAACATGTTACAAGTAACAATATTTATCAGTATCGCTTTTAGGTGTAAAAGATGGAATAATGGGGGGGGGGGATTTTTCCAATGCTTTGTAAACAGGCTTTGGATCTCACATTTTATTTGTCTAACACTTTTTACTTGCAGTATAACAATTTTCCCTTTTAAGTATTTTAAAATTATTGGAAGCTATTTCATGGTACAATCCTATACAAATCAATTTAGAAATAATAGATGTCTATTCCCTGTTGAGAAGTTCCTGCATTTTGACAACTGCTTTAATCTTTTCTGCTTTTAACTTTTGCAACTTCACATGGCAGTTTATTATTTTAATTTACCAGTTTCTAGCTACATTTTAGTCTTTTGAGAAAAGGTAGGATAAGTTTGTTTACAAGCAAGCAAGCAGATTAGCTAGCTGGGTCTGGATGATCCTGAAGGTTTCCTCTTTTGCCTAGAAAGATTCACTTAAACCAAGGGTTCTCAACCTTTTCAAGCTGAGGGCCCGGTCATCCTCCCTCAGACAGCTTCAGGGGGCCAGATGGCCATTTTGCTCTGCCTGCACAATGGGAGTGGCTTGTACACTTCCAGGTGTGGCAGAGGTGGTGGTGGTGCTACATGAAATGGCACCGAGGGCCGCATCCAGCCCATGGGCCATAGGTTGAGAACCCCTGACAAACTATGTGCATAGTGGAATGGGAAGAACTCCAAGGCACAGATGGTTATGAAAAAAAATTTATACTTTAAATGTTTTCAGAACTCAGCTTAAGCTTTGGCACATTTTGACGACCAGATTTATGTATTTATTTATTTTTAAAAACCGATATTTCCCATCCCAAACGATACAGAAGATATCAGGAAAAGTTATCCATTAAACTTTGGGACTGAGCAGTGTAAATTTTCAGAAAACAGCACACATAGTTTTCTATTGAGCAAAAAGGTCAGCAGGTTCAGATTTTGCATTTGATTTGTTTAAAAAAATGAATTCTTTGAAGTTGCATTATTTGGCATAAAAAAATCTGTTTGCCCCTCCTTTTTCTTCCCTTCAAGCTTTTATTGCATTTTCTACCAATCCTACGCTGGCTGAAAAAATCAAGGTGTTCTTTGCCTTAGCTCCTGTTGTTTTCGTTAAGCATGCAAAAACTCCGCTAGCAAGGCTTTCCCTAATTCCTGATATTAACATCAAGGTACGTAAGCTACGGTTGCCTAATCTGAACCGTGTGGAGAAGCAGAGAAGATACATGAAGCTCAGTTTTTTATTTGCTGATCATGTCAGTAAAGGCTAGTCTGGTCTTTTCCTTTCTCCAGAGCTAGAAGACAAACTCCAAAATTCATTTGTTTTTCTCCAGAGAGGGCACTCTACGCCCTTTAAGGTTAATTTCCTGCCCCACTTCCCTGGCATCATCTTGGCTGTGGTGCATACCCATCAAGCGCAGCTCCACAAAATACAGGAAATTACTGTGCATGCGTGGACATGCACACTCAGTAACCCATTTGCGCATGTGCACCGTGGCCGTGCATGCACAGTAACCCATTTGTTCATGTGCACAGTGTCTGTGCATGCACAGTAAACCCTTTCACCACCGGTCAAATATGGGACGGCAGCGGGAAAGGGGAGGAACGAGTGCAGAAAAATGGGAAATCCCGACCAATACGGGATACTCGACAGGTATGCTGTCACCCTGCTATGCTTTACATGACTGGGCCCAGACTCAGGGGGCAACAAGACAGATACTGCATCCATACCTTTCCAGTCAAGAGGTGATAACACATCTGGAACCTCCAGGGGCCTTGTATAGGAACAGCAGTGGCCTGCACAACAACTGCAGATGGAAGGCTTGCCATCATAGGGGCTACAGGAGCCTCCCTCTGGCCGAGGAAATGGCTGAAATCTTCAGGCATGACTATACTGGTCCTTTTGGAATAGGCCGGTGTGGTCTAAATAAGGTCACTTGGTGAGGAAGGGTGAAGAATATGCCATTTTGGTTTGATCCTTGCATTCAAATGGCATACTGACCTCTGTTCCTCTGTGAAGGGGCGGGAGAAATTAAATTATTATTATTGCATAGGCTAGATCATCACTAATGTGCTGAATTGTTTAGTTTAAATTTTAAAAATATTTTCTTTGCCTTTATGTAGTGCTGAATGAGAAACTGCTGGCAGCCACAGTTTTGATTTGCACTTCACACAAAGGCAAAGAAAATAGTGTTTTAAAATTAATCTAAATTGTACCAGCATTGTTCTAGCAGAGGTAAACAAAAATTCACTTCCTCTGTTCTTCTGCAGAAGAAGTCTTTAGTTTGCAGAGATTCTGAAGTGGCTTGCTTATTCAGCCCCAATATCGGAAACTGATAATGGAAGGAGGCTTATCAGCCTTAACAGCTGTATACAGT
The DNA here is from genome assembly GCA_035047305.1 of Bradypodion pumilum. Classification (NCBI taxonomy): domain Eukaryota; kingdom Metazoa; phylum Chordata; class Lepidosauria; order Squamata; family Chamaeleonidae; genus Bradypodion; species Bradypodion pumilum. The sequence goes on from JAWDJD010000003.1 coordinate 264,096,905, forward strand.
GATGCACTCCAATTATTTTTACTACTGTCTCTGTGGGTGGGGCCAAATCTGTGGGCAGGGCCAAATCTGTGGGCATGGCCAACACAATGGGGTATGGAGGTGCGTGTGGCCTGGGGGAATTTCCGCTACTGGTTCTCCCGAACAGGACAGAACCTGCTTCAGTGCATCACTGGCTGTACAGCTTGAATTTGATCCATTCCTAGTGATTGCACACACTGGAAATAGATCAAACTAGACCATACTTACCTTCACCAAAAAGTAGAAGCTCTTTGAAAGGGGTCAGAAAGGTGTGGGCAATAATGCTGTGAGGGAATGGGCTAGTGCGTCTAGCAAAGTTATTATCCAATTGCTATCTTGACAAGTGCACCAACCCATCCTTGCAGTGCTCCAAACAGGGGGCTAAACAGCCCATATTTTCAGCCTCTTACTCTTGACAGCTTTAAGAACACTCAGTGGGATTTAATATGTGTCAACTTGCCATTAATCCATTGATTCAATGAGTCTACTGTAAGCTAGGAATAGGATATTGGCCTGTATTTCTACCCATGTTCAGATTCCATTTTATTGCAATATAACTTAAGTGGGAGTACTTTGTTGAGAAGTTTATATTGCACACTGTATGTAATTGCTCATAATTTGGAAATGTTATACTCCCCCCCCCCCATTAGTAGAACTGGAATAATTAAGATTCTGTCTGAAAAATTTCAGCTCCTATTTGGATATAAAGCGTTCTCACCAGAAAAATATTTTGATGCTACAGTTAGGAGTACGTTGTGTGGCCAGGAGTTATTGGTACCTTTCTGCAGCAACCTGCTGTTCATAATATGCGGCTTTAATGAAGAAAACTTAAATATGGTGGGTAGAATCTACATTATTCTCTGTCTCTCTCTGTCTCTCTTTGCCATCTGGAGGCTTCTCCTTAATTGCAAAACTAGCCTCAATGAAATATTTCCAAGTATCTACAGTTTGATGAAATCCAATGAAGCCACGGAAACGAGTCTTCTTTTTTGGTTGCCCCCTGTGAGAAAAAAAATCTGATGATATGCAAATACAGTATTACATTACTGGCAGCTGAGGTTGTTTTTTTTAAATAATAAAAGCCTTCTCTTGTTCTCCATTGCTTTCCACACACTGGAAAGGATTATTTACAAGTTCTTTCTATAGGAGAGAAGTGAGGAGTATTTTATTACCAAAAGGTTCACCCTGCTGGTGTCATCCCCACCCTTCTGCAAGTAGAGCTATATCAACAGGATTTCAGCCATTATGGTGTTGAGTAAAGCTCTCCTGCCAACCTAGCAGTTTTAAAGCAAGAAATGGCAAGTAGATAAATTGGTACCATTTCGGCGGGAAAAGTAACACTGTTCCATGTGTTCCGACGTGTAGTCATGCCTGCCACATGACCAGAGAAATGCCTGCAGACGCAGACAGTGCTGACACTTTGGTTGTAAATGGAGATATGCACTGACCCCTAGAGTCAGATATGACTGGCTTTCAAGCAAAGGGAGATCTCTACCTTTAAGACAGCTTCAATTCCCGAGAGCTGCGTGATGGGAGACATGAAAGGAACCTTATTTGGGCATCCCCTGCAAAAATCTTTTCAACCCAGAGTAATCTCTGACACGAAAACAAATGATCCGTTATAATACCTGGCTTGGTTGTTATCAAGAAATGGCATGTCTGCACTCCCAACCTTGTGTGGCAGGACAAAGAACAAGAGACCCTTTTTGTTCATATGCCTTACTGCATTTTTTGGCTGGCAGTGCCGGGCAGGTTTTTTTGGGGAGTTGGTGGTAGGGGTGGTTTTGGGGGTACGCACACACACACACAACACAACCACACACACACAGAATACAGACACACTACACAACCACACACACACAACACAACCACACACACAACACAACCACAATACACACATACAATACACACACAACACACACACACGCGAAAGCTACGCAGGGAGAGGAGGGTCTTCCCTCCCCCAAGCCTCAGCAAGGACACACACACAACACAGCTCCACAACCCTGCCGGAGCTGCCTCAGGCTGGGCCGCAGTGGTGCGGAAGGCAAGTGGCTCAGCTCAGAAGGCTGTGCCGGGGAGTGCAATTGGCCCAGCCAGCAACAGGTAAGTGGGGCAGGGGAAAGGGACTGAGGGGGGAACGGGTGGGTGGGGTGGGTTCGTGTTCCCCCTTTTCCCTCCCAGACCAGGGCGGGCGGTGTGGTCCCCAGGCCTGTTTTCTGCTCCCTCAGTCCCTGTCCTCTGTCCCACTTACCTGTTGCCAGCTTTGCTGTTGGCTCTCTGCGCCTTCCTGGTGCAGCCTTGCAGGCTACGGTGCTCACCTTCCATGCCTCCGTGGTGCGGCCTGTCCTCCATCCCCACTGGCGCCAAGGCCTTCACTGGGTGGGTTGGGGGCACCAAAAGCAGGCGGCCCAGCCGGCAACTGACGTGCCTGCCCGCCCACCCGCCATGAGGAAGTGTCTCCTGGAGGGAAGTGGTTTGCGCGTTGGCCGGCTGTTTTTCTAAACACGCGCACTGGCTTCCTAGCATTCTCTGCGCTCGCGCCCTTCAGCCTGATTGGCTGAGGGGTGACATAGTGCGGAGAATGCTGGGCCTTGTAGTTTTTAATTTTTGTTATGGTTTGTGAGGCGGTTGCCCCACTTTTGGCGGTCGGACGCTTGCGGTGATGCTCGCAGAGTTTTATGGTAAGTGTGGCCGGCTCGGTATAGGATGGTTGGACCGGGTGTGGCCATGTATGCTGGACACATACCACGCAACCCCCTTCTTATAGGTATAGATGAAGAACAGCAGGAACTTTTCACACCTTCTGTAGTTTAAAAAATAACATCCTTTTGTTTTCTGAATGGCTTTAGACATTCAACACGGAGCCTGTTGGCAAGTAGGACTGCTCAGTGAAGATTTCCCCGAATCATATTTTTGTATTACAAAAGGATTTCAATTTCCATATGATTGACTATTTATAAGATAGAGACCTGAATCTTATTGGTTGTGTAAGCGAGGGCAAGTGAATTACTGCTAGATAGTAGTCAGCACCTGAATTTCTTACCACTGTTACAGTAATTGGCATACTACAAGAAATGCAAGTATCATCTCTTTAAATATATAGTAGCAATTCACCACTGAGATTTATGCCTCTGTATTTATACTGGCATAAACAACCAATAGGATTCTTTTCCCAGTAATGCAATTTCAAACTGACCAACCAGCAGTGTTTTGATGATCTGGTCATATACCAAATTCCATAAATATTTCACAAATGCAGATTTGAGAGTCATCAGTAGGCTGATGCATCTCAAAAAGATTCTATTACTAGGCATTGATGACAGAGAAGGGGGGAAGCTGTATTTGATACAGTTATGGGAGAAGAAAGCAACTAAAAGACATTTCTTCATTTAGAGCCGGATAGATGTATACACAGCGCATTCCCCAGCTGAAACATCTGTACAGAATATTATTCATTGGAAACAGGTAAGTTCCCAGAAGTTCTAACTATAACATTTTTTTACATTTATATAGATAAATAGAAGTTTATTAAAGCACTGGCAAAGTATTATGTTAAATCTGTTCTGATCTACTATAAAGCTTTGATGTTGCCATTATGATTTTGAAAGAATATAAAGCTTCAGCTTAAAGCAAAATATAACAGCTAAATATATATTCCTCAAGAGCACAGAATAATGGCCTGCAGATCAGTCTTGCTCACTCAGAACCTGAACACATTGACACACCAGTTTTATACATTAATTTATACCCCATGTAAACACTTCAGCATAATCCCATGAACCAGTCACCTAACTCCTAACAGTGCATTACTAGTGTCTGGAATAGCTGGAATGAAACCCATGGTTTGATAGAATCAACGCCTACCCAAAGCAATTTTGTAGCTTAGACCTATCAACTATTATGTCCTGATTATTAGGTAGTCCAATCTTGTTGATCTATATCTGGAGGAAGGAAGATGTCAGGACAGGGGGTATAAAGCGGCTGACTTTTGGGGGTTGCACACTCTGCCCAAATTCACCGCTCCCCCTTCCTTTTCTAATTACGTGGCACAGGCCTAGGTGCTTCACTCTCCATGCGTTTTACTGCCGGCGCGGACCTCAGGCCCAGTATACTAGTGTCTATTGGGAAGATGACATTCCTGCATCCCAGCAGGACATGTGGTAGCAAATAACGTGGCAAAGTAAGAGTCTTGGTTATATGTGCCAACTCCCAAACAACCACGCTACATACATAGAGGGTATGGCCCTGGGAAAATAAGGTGGCGTAAAAATGTAAATTTTACCCCAAAGAAGGAATGTCCACTGATAAGCTTTCCCAGGCCATAGAAGTGAAAGTAATTTAATTTAATATTCATATTTATATAGCCACCCAACTCACGAAGACTCTGGGCAGCATAAAAGTGAAAGTAACTCCCTCAGGAACATGGGATCAAACCCTTATTTCTAATTTAATGTCCCCTTTGAGCTTTCTTGCTTCCCAAGGTTATGTTACATGGTACTATAATAGCTCTTACAACACCCTCCTTTCCAAAAAACAAACGATGGTTGATTAAAATTAAGTTTCTTTATTGTTACCAAACATTGAGAAGCAATTTATAGTTCTTTATCCTGAATACATAACCACAGCATTCAGAAACTCTCTAATCAAATAGAGAATTTAGGAAATTAACATCCAGGCTTTTCCTCCTCAAATAAAGAAAACCTGTCTAAGCTAAGTGATAATTCTGGTTAGATCCTAGACCTAACTTGGCCCTAAGGCTACCATCTCTCACTCTCCCCTAACTGAAACCAACCTTCCCTCTCTTCAACTGAAAACCAACTGTCACTCCCCCCCCTTAACTGACAACCAACTGTCACTCTTCTTTCTTAACTGACAACCAACTGTCACTCCTCACTCAGCAACTACTCCCCGCCCCCTTAGAGAAGGAAAAAAACCTGACTTGGCTTACCTAATTTGCATATAGCCAATAAGAATCCAGGTAACCATACCCATTCCAAGAACAGTTTTAACTCTCCAAAGAGAATCCATGTTGAATAACATGGGCATAATCCATTACAGATGCCCATGTAGAAGGATTGTTGTGTATTTAAGGAAATGTGTTTGCCATTTTGTCTTGTTGTGAAGCATTTACTTTACTATGGTCCGAAGTCTCGCCAGGCTTTGGGAGGGTTCTGAACGAGAACAGAGCTGTCAACGGTTCTAACAGTTTTTCCCAACTATCAGTTCTGAACAAAGATAGCTGAGGAATGTGAGGGTGTGTGGTTAGCTCTGGCCACCTATTCTTATTCCAAATAAAGCTGTGTGTTTGGCCAGTATTGTTGGCTGCTGCCTATTATTTCCAGAACACTAAATTGGCGACGAGGATGGGATTTGAACTTGACCCGGATGTATGGCCTATCCGCCTTAAGCCTCGCCGTGTTCCCTTTGCTCTTAAGGACAAGATACAGTAGAGGCGGAAATTGATAAGCTTGTGGGTCAAGGTATTCTCATCCCTGTTGATTCTGCTGAATGGGAAACTTCTATTGTAACAGCCATTAAGTCAAATGGGGAGGTTAGGATCTGTGCAGACTACAAGTGCATGATCAACAAAGCCATTCAGCCCAACTCATATCCGGTTCCTGTTGTCAGCCATCTGCTGGCTACCTTACACGGGGCAAGTGTTTTGCTAAATTGGATTTAGCACAAGCATACCAGCAGCTAATGGTCACGGCTGCTGCTGCAGTCATGCAAACGATTGTTATTCATAAAGGGGCTTTCAAAATTACCCGTTTGCAGTTCGGGGTCAATGCAGCCCTCGGTATATTTCAATCGCTCATAGAGCATCGACTTAAGGGTCTCCCTGGGGTCCTCCCCTATTTTGACGATGTTTTAATCACTGCGGGGGACAAATTCGAATTGACAGTTGGGGAAAAAACCGTTAGAACCGTTGACAGCTCTGTCTCGTTCAGAACCCTCCCGAAGTCTCGCGAGACTTCGGACAATAGTAACGCAAATACATATTAAACTCTTTCACAACACAACAAAATGGCAAACACATTTCCTTAAATACACAACACAGGTCCTTATTGAACTATCCAGCAGGTTAGCTTACACAGTGCATTCAAGGCCATATGGCTTCTCTTTACATGCTTTACTTCTTCAAAAGCAAAAGGAAACTCTCCTGCAGCTATCAGCAAAACTAAGAATGTTACATTTTTCTAGGAACTTGTTGATTGGAGGGGGTGTGTGGGGGAGTTTTCATACCAGTAGTAAAAAATACATGTATACATGCATTTAAGATTTCTTTATATTTGCAGGCAATCAACAGTGGTGAATTCCAAGCTTATGATTATGGATTGCTATGTAACAGACGTTTTTATAAAGAGGTACAACAGTTTCAAGAACCCTTTTATGTTATCTCATTGTAGTGTAGCTATCTTTTCTTAGTGGAGTGTTATAGACCAAAGATGAACAGCACATGGCTTTCCATATGTTGTGGAGTTACATATCCAGCCAGCCCCAGCCAGCATATCCAGTGGTGAGGGATTGTGTGATCTATGGTCTAAACTGCTTGGAGTAGCTTTCAGCTAGATGGGTGGTATAAAGATTGGATGGTTTGTTGGTTCACTAAAAAGAATGAATGATAACCTCTGTATGGCTGCTAATTGCTTACTACTGATAATGCATTTTAGAAGAGTTTGGGAGTGAGACATTAAATAACCAGAAGTACTAGAATGGCTACTGGCTGCAGTTACCGAGTTGCCAGAACAGATGATGTGCCAGAAAGATATGGGTAGAGATGGACATAGCACATTAACAATGGAGAATGGGTTCTTCATTGTATTCTTGGCTTTGAAATTTGCACATTGATTTACATGTCAGCAAGTCAAATATTGATAGAGCTCTCTCTCTCTCTCTGTTTGTTTTGTAGACATGCAAATCTGTGCTTGTCTTATATTTACATAGGTGAATCTGCAAAGTTAGGCAGTGGTGAAGAAGGATTTTATGAAACAAAAGAAAAGAATTAGGATGAGAATTATTGCTTGCACAAATTAAATAACCGTGTGCAAATAACATACCTAATGCTTTAAAATGGAAATACTGTGCATTGTGCAAAATAATGATACCTTACTTTTTTTTTAAAAAAAATGGTCTTCTAAGAATTAGAAGCATTGAAGATGAATGCATCTTTTTTAAAAAAACATTTTTATTTTCCTCTCTGTACATACGGTATGTTTATGCAGATGCTCATGCTTTGCTTATGAAAGGGAAGGGACAGTAGGGAGAGAGACAGTTTACAAAGGTTGCAGGGACAGATGAGAAAAAACAGTGGAGACAAGGAATCTCAAAGGCTTTGAAAATTCTTTGTCCAGACATCTCTTCAAGAGTACCTAAATTAAAACAAATGAAGAATTGAGCAAGTATATTTTAGATTGTAAATATGATTTCCTTATTTCCTTAACTGAAGATGCTAAAGCGTAATTGGGTTTGGGTTTAATGGAGAGTCACTATGGACTGTATGACAAATTGTATGTTTCAGTTACTGGATTTTCCTTTAAGTCAGTGTTACCGAGTACCATGTAACATCTTCTGAGGGAGACAAACCAGGCAACATGCCTACAGGTGCATCCTTACACAAAAAATACAGGCAGAATTGTTGCTAGAAGCGTCTGTATTGTACTTTAACTTTTTTCCTCTCTCTTTTTTCTTAAAGTTTTTACCTCCTAAATATGATCTCACAGCGATGACTGTCCCAACTGCAATCTGGAGTGGTGGACATGACTGGCTTTCTGACCCAAATGACATTGCTATCCTAATCCCCCAGATAAAACATCTCATTTTCCATGAAAACATTCCTGAATGGAATCATCTGGATTTTATGTTAGGTCTTGATGCACCTGAAAAAGTATATAATAACATTCTTAAATTGCTAAAAGGATTTGTTAGATTATCAAGTTGTTAAAGAAGTTTCCTCAGTCATAAAAAGCAAAGAATCAGTTTTATAAATCAGTAAATGTTTTGCCACCTATAATAAAAACAAAGGTCATTGATTTCCTGCTTGCCTGATTCTTTAAACGTTTGATCGCCTGATGAAATGCAATTCCAGATGGGTCAGTTTGTCTGATTTGAGCTTCTGTTGTACCCAAACAATGTACTGGTAACTATTGTTTGTTTTTAATGATTTCCAAAGACAGCATGGCAAAATTTGGTGCTGTCATTTTGAGGAGGGAAGACAGATGAAGAAAGAGGTGGTCCTGGTGGGAAATCCCATTGTCAAATCACAGACAACTTCTACTGTTGGGGTTTCATGCAAACATTTTCACAACCAGGACCGTGCTGGGGCACCAAATTACTGGGATGGGCAGCCGTGCGCCACTACTGATAACTCATAACTTAAAGGGCCATGCCACCGCGGCAGTTTCTGCTTCAACCCCTCTCGCCGGGCTCCCCTTGGCCCTGTGGGAGAAAGTCCAAAGCGTTTCAGCAGTGGTGAGGAGATAATAATAATAATCTCTGTGCCGCTGTTGAAGCGCTTCGGACTTTCTCACACAAGGCCGAGGGGAGCCCTACTAGAGGATCTGAAGCAGAAACTGCCGAAGTGGTGTGGCTCTTTAAGTTATGAGTTCTCAGTAGAGGTGTGTGGCCACCCATCCCGGTAATCTGGCACCCCAGCACAGGCCTGTTCACAGCTTTCTACGCCTCTGGCTGACTCTTGAAATGTGATAATTGCTTGTACAGTATTAGATCAAGGTTCCTCATACTTTTAAAGCTGGAGGCCAGTTCATACTCCCTCAGACTGTTGAGGGACCAGACTATTTTTTGAATGGAATGTATTTCAATGGAAAATGTGAGCCTGCTTTTGGCTGATGAGATAGTCAATGTCCAGTTCCATGTTTGTCACTGCCAATCATAACAGGTGGTGCAAGTGTGCATCAGTTAGTCTGGATCTGATTGGAGATTTCAGATGTTTCATCCGGGAAAAGGTACTTCCAAAGACAAATGCAAAGGACAAACCAAACCAAAACAGAAAAGAAAGGAAGGAAAGAAGAAAGACAGACAGAAAGAAAGAAAGGGAGGGAGAGAGAGAGAGAGAAAGTTTAGTGTTTGGGAATCAAGACAATGGAAACGGCTGTAAGCTAGCCTAGCACATCTTTATTGCATGGAGTACAGTACGAACATGTGGTAATGGCGGACAAACAGCTCCTTTTATGCGGTGCTATACAATTGAATATGGCTCTTCGACAGGCATTGGCTACTGTCCAAGTGACGTCATCCTTGGTCACGCCTTTCTTGTCCAGGTGAGGTGAGTGCGGGAATCTTTCCCGCGCCGCTGAAGGCATTTGAGGAATGTGTACCATGTGAGCTGGGCGCTCGCTACTGCCCCCCGGTGGCCACTAGCTCGCGTCCTTATACAGAAGGTTACAGTGTTACAATTAGAGATTGTTACATCCACTCATTTGTGTGGTTACAATTACATTCATAAGAACATAAGAACATAAGAACAGCCTTGCTGGAACAGGCCACAGCCCATCCAGTCCAGCATTCTGTCTCACACAGTGGCTCACCATTTCCTTCAGGGTATTCCCAAGGAGATGCCCTCACCTGCTTAGGATCCCCTGGAAATGGCATTGAGAGATATCCTGCCTATCTCTCCAACCCGGAGGTTGTCCTTAGGTAGCCATAATTATAGCCATTGATAGCCTTGTCCTCCATGAACTTGTCTAATCCTTTCTTAAAGCTGTCAAGACTGACAGCTGTCACCACTTCTTCTGGCAGGGAGTTCCATAGACCAGTAATCCTCTGGGTGAAGAAGTACTTTCTCTTATTTGTTTGAGAACTAGTACCCAAAAGTTTCATGGAGTGTCCCATAGTTCTAGTGTTGTGCGATAGGGAAAACAGTTTTTCCTTATCTACTTTGTCCACACCGTGCATGATTTTATAAACTTCAATCAGGTCACCTCTTAGACGCCGTCGTTCAAGAGTGAAAAGGCCCAACCGTTGCAGCCTCAGATGGTAAGGAAGGTGTTCCAGTCCCCTAATCATTCTGGTTGCCCTCCTCTGTACTTTCTCCAACTCCATAATATCCTTCTGGAGGTATGGCGACCAGAACTGTACACAATATTCCAGATGGGGCCTCACCATAGATTTATAAAGAGGCAAAATGACACTTGCTGACTTATTTTCTATACCCTTCCTAATGATCCCTAACATTGAGTTTGCTTTTTTCACTGCTGAGGCACACTGGGTTGACACCTTCATTGAGCTGTCCACCAGGACACCAAGGTCCCTTTCCTGGTTTGTCGCAGAGAGTTCAGACCCCATCAGTTTATAAATGTAATTGGGGTTTTTTGCCCCAACATGCATCACTCTGCACTTACTGATGTTGAAGCTCATTTGCCACTGTTTTGCCCACTCCCCCAGTGTCAAGAGATCCCTCTGGAGCTCTTCACAATCTCTCACAGTTTTCACTACCCTGTATAATTTAGTGTCGTCAGCAAATTTGGCTACCTTGCTTTTTACTCCTACCTCTAGATCATTTATGAAGAGGTTGAAAAGCAGGGGTCCCAGTACTGAACCTTGGGGGACCCCACTCTTTACTTCCCTCCACTTGGAGAAGTGTCCATTTAGTGCTACCCTCTGTTTCCTGTCCCTTAGCCAGTTGCTGATCCAGGACAAGACCTGTCCCTTTATTCCATGACTGGTAAGTTTATTCAAGAGCCTTTGGTGTGGGACCTTGTCAAAAGCCTTCTGAAAGTCCAGATAAACAATGTCAACTGGATCCCCCTTATCCACATGCTTGTTGACACTCTCAAAAAATTCCAACAGATTAGTGAGGCATGATTTGCCCTTGCAAAAGCCATGTTGGCTCTCCTTTAGCAGCACCTTCTCTTCTATGTGCCTATTAATTCTATCTTTTAGGATGGTTTCCATCACTTTACCTGGGACACATGTCAAACTGACAGGCCGGTAATTTCCTGGATCACCCCTGGATCCTTTTTTGAAAATTGGTGTTACATTCGCTACCTTCCAGTCATCAGGCACAAAGCCTGATTTGAGGGAAAGATTATATATTTTGGCTAGGATATCAGCAATTTCATCTTTAAGTTCCCTGAGAACTCGTGGATGGATGCCATCTGGTCCTGGGGATTTGTTAGTGTTTAGCTTAACAAGACATGCAAGGACCTCCTCCCTGGTTATTTCTATCTTGCTTAATTCTTCGGTTTCCCTCCCTACGAAGATAGGCTCTGTTTTGGGCATGTGGTCTCTGTCTTCTTCAGTGAATACTGAAGCAAAGAATTCATTGAGTCTCTCTGCAATCTCTGTTTCCTCTTTAATAACCCCTTGCCTTCCATTGTCATCTAATGGTCCAATGGCCTTCCTAGTTGGGTTCTTACTTCTAATGTACTTAAAGAAGTCTTTGTTATTTCTCTGAGTATTTTTAGCTATACGCTCCTCAAAGTCTTGCTTTGCTTTCCTGATTGTTGCCTTGCATTTGTTCTGCCAGAATTTATGTTTCTGCCTGCTGTCCTCATTTGGACAAGCCTTCCATCTTCTAAATGAGCTTTTCTTGCTCTTGATCACTTCCCGAACAGCTCCTGTAAGCCACATCGGAGTCCTCTTGGACCTGGCAGTGCCCTTTTTCCTTTTGGGTATGCATTCCAATTGAGCCTCTGTTATTGTTTTTGTAAACAGCCTCCATGCCTCTTGGAGTGTTTGGACTCTCTCAATTTTCCCTTTCAGTTTCTTTTTTACTAGTTTCCTCATCTTTGGGAAATTTCCTTTTTGAAAATTTAAGGTCTCTGTGTTAGATTTTATCAGTGACTTGCGGTCTATGATCAAGTTAAACATAATTGAGTTGTGGTCACTGTTCCCTATTGGATCAGTCACATTAACATCTTGCACCAGATCCTGAGTATTACTCAGGATCAAGTCAAGGATTCTTGTACCTCTAGTTGGGTCTTCAACCATCTGTCCCAGGGAACAATCATTGAGCATATCTAGGAACTTTATCTCTTTATCGTGTGCTGAACAACAGTTCACCCAGTCTATGTGAGGGTAATTGAAGTCCCCCATTATAACCAGGCTTCCCTTCCTGGATGCCTCCTTTACAACATTCTCCAACTGCCAGTCTCCCTCAAGAGTTTGGGTCGGAGGCCGATAGTATATGCCTACTGTTAGACCATCCTTGTGGCCTGGTACTCTTACCCACAGAGCTTCTAATGGTGACTCCAAATCACCTAGATATTCCAATTCATACGATTTTATCACTTCTTTGACATACAAGGCTACACCACCTCCTGTTTGCCCCTTCCTATCCTATTCCTATTCAATACACAACATCCCTCCCCCCTAAGATGGGACAAAGTCCCTCAACCAAACTGGTTTCCCGCATGTGCGTTTTGGGCGTGCGGCCATTATGCTTGACTCGGCCGTGCCCCCTCGTCTGTGTCCTCCTGGCTCTTGTCCTGCAATTGGAGAGGATGACTCGTTAGTGACTCGCTGCGGACTTGCAGCTTTGGTATGGGCAGGAGAAGGGGGAGGAAGGGTTCCTGATGGGGATGTGGGGAAACCAGGGGCACTAGGGGCTAAAGAAAAACCCCGCTATTCGCTTGGATGGGTGGGGGAACACTCCGAACCCCCCCCCCCCGGTTTTGTAACTCAAAATCTAATCCAGGGGCAACAGGGGCAAACTCATTCCTCTCTTTCAAAGGACTGGGTAGAACTGGTGAATCTAAAGGATACGGATTTGAGCCTGTGCTTCCCCCCCTTGTTTGGGACTGTTGCCCTTCGTTTTCTCCCCCTTGGGATAAGCGGGTGGGGGAGGACCCTAACGTTGAGTTTTGCTGCTGGACCCCTCTGTCCAGCCCCCCAATCACTCGATGCCTTAGTTGGTCAGTGTGCCTTCTCCAGAGGAGACCCGTGTTGGTCTCGACACAGTATGACACTGGCCCCGTTTGATTAATGACTACACCCGGCACCCAGGCTGGCCCTGTGGTAGCGTAGTTTCTGCAATGTACAGGTTCACCTATCTGGAAATTTTTTGTGAGGCTGTGCTCAATGTTTCTTCCCCTATCCTCCACCCTGGTGGGATCCAACCTATTTAACAATGAGTGCAATTTCCTTTTCATGAGGAGTTCCGCGGGCGAGAATCCCGACGCCAATGGCGTCACCCGGTATGCCAACAGAAACTGGCAGAGCTGCCGGTCCAGATCCCCTGGTCCCATGTGCCGCAGCCCCTCTTTCATTGTGCGCACCAGGCGTTCCGCCTGGCCATTTGTTGCAGGGTGAAAGGGGGCTGAGGTAATGTGCCGAATGGCGTTGGACTCCAAGAACACCTGGAACTCGGCCGATGTGAAGGTACTCGCATTGTCACTCACAATGACGTCAGGTATCCCGAAGGTACTTATCAGCCTGCGCAGTTGTTTTATGGTTGCAGCTGATGAGGTGTTACGCATTGGAATCACCTCTAACCACTTGGAGTATGCATCCACTACCAGCAGGAAAAAGGAACCCCTGAATGGCCCTGCGAAGTCTATGTGGAGGCGGGACCACGGCCCCCTAGCTGTGTCCCATTCTCTGTGTGGAAGGCGGGACTCCTCAGGTCGAGAGCTCTGGCAACTTTCGCAGGTGTTCATCATGTGTTCAATGTCTGCGTCTAGCTGTGGCCACCAGAAATAGCTTCGGGCAAGCGCCTTAGAGCGCACAATCCCTGGGTGGCTGACATGTAAAAGCCGTAGCACCCTTGCTCTTAATGCTTCTGGGACCACCACCCTCTCCCCCCACAGAAGACACCCCCTTTCTGTGGACAACTCAACCCTCTTCCTGAAAAATGCAGAAACTCGTCTGCGGGGGGAGCCATGGGCCACCCCTTCTGTACCCAGGATCTAACAAGGGCTAACGTTTTATCCTTGGCCGTGGCTGCAGCAATTTCCATGGGAAGTATGGGGGGTGCATCTAGGGCTTCTATGAGGAGGACTTGGCTGTCTTGCTCTACCTCACACTTTGGGTCTCCCAGGTGGGGAAGAGGAGACCTTGAGAGTGCGTCCGCGTGGCTTATGTCTTTCCCGGGGTGGTACTCTAATAAACCCTTGTATGCATTGAGGAAAATAGCCCACCGAAGCATCCTGGGGGAGAGAATCTGTGGAGTGGGCTTGTCTGAGGTGAAAATACCCAATAGTGGCTTGTGGTCGGTTACAATGGTGAATGGACGACCATACAAAAAATCATGGAACTTCTTTGTGCCTGCCACAATAGCAAGGGCCTCCCTATCTGTTTGGGCGTAATTTTGTTCTGCCTTGGACAATGATCTCGAATAGAAGGCAACTGGGGCTTCTCGCCCGCCCTCTAACATGTGGCAAAGGACCGCCCCCACCCCCACTGGTGAGGCATCGCAGACCAAGACTACCGGCTTCTTTGGGTCGAAATGGGTTAGAATAGCCTCTGAGGAGAGGAGCTGCTTGAGTTCCCTGAAAGCCCGCTCCTGATTCTCCCCCCACCGCCAAACCGCATCCTTCTTCAGCAGCCTATGCAGGGGCTCTGCAATCGACGCTTTCCTGGGCAGGAAGGAATGGTAAAAATTCAGCAGCCCCAGGAAGGACTGTAGCTCCGGTTTCGCGGTGGGGCGAGGGGCGTTTTGAATGGCTGAGACTTTGGACTCAGCGGGTTTCACCCCCTCAGGGGTTATATGGAACCCCAGAAACTCAACCTCCCTGGCCAGAAACACACATTTGTCCCTCTGCAGCCTCAACCCCGCGGATTCGAAGACTGTAAGGACCTTATCTAGTCTCTGGGCCAGTTCTGATTCGCTCCCCCCAGATATCAATATGTCATCGAAAAATGGCAAGACCCCTGGTAACTTCTTTAACAAATGTTCCACAAGGGACTGAAATATTCCCGGCGCCGAGTTCACCCCAAACTGTAGGCGCGTTACCTTGAATGCCCCCTTGTGAGTTACAATGGTTTGCGCAGCAGCTGTGGCTGGGGTTACTGGAAGCTGCTGGTACGCCTGCGCCAGATCTAGCTTGGTGAAAAACTTTCCCCCATGTAAAGTAGCTAGCAGATGGCTAACTACCGGCACCGGATAGGCATTAGGGCGGATTGCCTTGTAAATTGTACACTTGTAGTCCGCGCAAATCCGCACCTCCCCATTTGCTTTCAACACTGTAACAATAGGAGTCTCCCACTCTGCAGAGTCCACAGGCACTAAAATCCCCTGACCCACCAGTTTGTCCAATTCCGCCTCAATTTTGTCCTTTAGGGTGAATGGAACCCGACGTGGCTTGAGTCTAATTGGGCGGACCTCCGGGTCTAGGTCGAAAGAAACTGGGGGCCCCTTGTACTTCCCGAGCCCCTTCTTGAATACCTCAGGGTATGCGTCGCACACTGCCTGGATCTCATTCCCCCCGATGGCATGGACGCCGCCTTTGAAGATGTCCAGGGGTTTGAACCATTGTGTTCCCAGGAGATTACACCCCCCCTCCCTTAGAACTACTAGTTTCCTTCTGAGTCCCTTATACTGTATCTCGAAGTCCCCGATCCCCAGCACTGGGATCCCATTTCCCTGCACGTCTCTTAAGTTCGCCCTCATCTCTTTGAGTTTGGGTCGCTCCTTGGGGGGAATGCGCAAAAACTCCTTATGGGAAATGAGAGAGTATACAGACCCCGAGTCTATTTCCATCTTAACAGGAACCCCTTGCAACAGTACCTCGGCATAAAAACGTGGTTGCCCTAGAGGCATACTGTGGACGGCCAAGTTGTCTTCCGCATGTACTCCTCGGTACACGTGGTCCCCCTCTGGGTCGCCACCGCCATCGTAGACTCTGCCGACGCCATCCCGTCTCCTCGAGGAGCGCTTGCTCTCGTCCCGGCGTTGCTTGCAGACCCTGGCGATGTGGCCCTTCCGTCCACAGTTGTGGCACTCAGCCTTCCTGAATGGGCACTTGCTCCGCTCATGGGACGCCCCGCATCCATCGCAGCACCGACCCCCTTTCCCTTTCTTCTCGCTCAGCCCCTTTCTGACTTTCCGGACTCCCTCATCTTCACTGGAGCCTGGGGTGGCGGAGCCCTCTGAGGATGTGGGTGAGCGCGGGGCAGGGGCCGCCCTCCAAGACGCCTGGACTGTGGATGCAGCTGCCTCTACTGGTGGAGGCTTTGCCTTGAGAAGCTTGTACCCGGCCCTCATGGACTCAGCAGCTAGGGCCTCTTGTAGTACCTCTTTAAAGGTGAGGTCGTGGCCTCGGGTCATGAGCTTCCTTTGGGTTTCCCCATCTCTCATCCCGCAGAGCATCCTGTCCCTCAGGGCCACATCTAGAATCTCCCGCCATTCGCATGGGGTTGCCGCCAAACGGAGGGCCGCTGCATACTCGGATACGGACTCACCCGGCTTTTGGTCCCTCCTCATGAAGGCCGCCCTGACAGAGAAGAAGGATACCTTGGGCTTGAAGTGGTTTCTCAGAGTCACCAGTATTTTGGTTACCGAAACCTGTTCCACCTCTCGTGGTGCCACCAGGTCCATCAGCGCTTGCACTGCGTGGAAACCGAGCATCGTGATGAGAAGACCTCTCTTCTTTCCTGCGTCGGTGATGCCAGCATACGCTACCGTACTCTTGAAATGCATTTTGAACCAGTCCCATCGCTCGGGATGGGTCACGTCGAACACTGGTTGCTGTGAAGTTGTCTTGTCCCCGTGGGAATCCATAATCCCACCTTCATCGCCAATTTAGTGTTTGGGAATCAAGACAATGGAAACGGCTGTAAGATAGCCTAGCACATCTTTATTGCATGGAGTACAGTACGAACATGTGGTAATGGCGGACAAACAGCTCCTTTTATGCGGTGGCTATACAATTGAATATGGCTCTTCGACAGGCATTGGCTACTGTCCAAATGACGTCATCCTTGGTCACGCCTTTCTTGTCCAGGTGAGGTGAGCGCGGGAATCTTTCCCGCGCAGCTGAAGGCATTTGAGGAATGTGTACCATGTGAGCTGGGCGCTCGCTACTGCCCCCCGGTGGCCACTAGCTCGCGTCCTTATACAGAAGGTTACAGTGTTACAATTAGAGATTGTTACATCCACTCATTCGTGTGGTTACAATTACATTCAATACACAACAGAAAGGGAGGAAAAAAATCAAGAAATGGAGGAAGGGAGGAAGAGTGAAAGGAAGGGAGTAAGGTAGAGAGAGAGAAAGAAAGGGAATAAGAGGGGGGAGGGAGAAAGAGAGGGTGGAGAGAGAAAGAAAGAATGAGCAAGCCCAGGAAGGAAAGAGATGTATGTCTCTGCAGGGCACCAGCTAGGGTGGGGGGTTGGGAAAGGTTAGAGCAACACCCCCTCTTTACAAGGCAGGGAGAGAAGGAGGGAGTAGGGGAGTGCCCATTCTCCACCCTTTGCTCCCAAGTTGGGGCCCAGAGAGGTTTTTGCTTGAGAGGCATCATTGCCCCCCCCCCAAAAAAAGCCTCCACCCCGGCACAAATTTAGAAGCTCAAAGGTTTCACGGATTCCGGGTGGTGGAGCAAAGAGATGGTTCCAACCCCAAGTGTCAGCACCCCCACCAACCCGCCAACCCCACCACCCCCACACACCAGCAGTACCTCACCCTCCCCATCCAACCCCAGGCAAGAACAGCTTCATCCCGCTCTGGGGGTGGGGGTGGTCTCCCTTCTGGACAAGGCTCTTCTCTTGCCAGGAATGTGGAGGCATTGGGTGGGGGACAACAAGGACCAACCCCTACCCCCTCTGCAAGCAGCTCTGCTGGGAATGGGAGAAAGTTCTGGGAATGGGAGAAAGAGACTTCTCAAGCCTTGAGGAGTGGGTCAAGACCCTGCCCAGGTCTCTGGTCCCGGGACAAAGGCAAGCGGGACTGTCAGGTCAGGGGGTGGGTGGATCCTGCCACCCATAGGGGTCCACTTTCCCAGGGTGCAGGAAGACCTAGGTCAGGAAAGGGTGAAGAGGTCTGGGAAGAAGTGCGCTACTCTTTTGCCACTTTGCCTACCTAGCAGGGTTCTGCGGAAGAGGGAGGGGGAGCTTCACCAACAAGACAAAGGGCAGCATCTGGAAAGTGGTAATGGGGGGCATGACCCCTTCTAAGGGGTCTCTTACCCACCTCGGATGGCGCCTCGGGACAGCAGGACTCCCCTTGCCTGAGGGTGCCCACTCAGCTGTCTGTCCAGTCCTCCATCTGTCCACCTACGCTGCCATGCCTTGGCTGTGTCTTCACGGCTGCAGATGCTGCTCACCCAGCCCTGCTGACTCTCTGTAGCAGGGCGGATGTTGTGAGGAGCTGCTGGAAGGGGTGGCCAAGCAAGGTTGATGGAAATGTCGCCCTTGGCTGCTCCAGCAGTCGCTTCTGCTGCTTTCACCGCTTCCCTAATCCTTGTCCCCTCTGCTTGCAGTGTGGATATTGTAAGGAGCATGCCTGTCTCGCTCACCCAGCCTTCCTTGCCACAGCTCCTTACAACATCCCCCCTGCTATGGAGCACCGGCAGGGACAAGCCAAGCCAAGTGGAGGGGAAAAGAATGAGGTGGTTGCAGTGCGTTTGAGGGTTGGATTTTTTGCTGCTGTAGGCCGGATCTGGCCCATGGGTTGTAGTTCGACTACTTCTATATTAGAGCCTATTCAGGCTCATTGGAGATTTGGGGGATCAGTCTTATTTATGGTGCCCAGATGTTGTAGATGCTGGAGTGCCCCAACATGCCCCTGAACACTCCTTTTTGAACCCCATTGGGGGGTTCTATTTCTATGAGGTACTCCCATATGCATCAGGAATCCCAAATTCGTCTGCTTCTAGTGTCAGTATCTGGTGTGCAGAAGGGGCTAAACAGCCTCTTCAGCACATCAGATATTGAAATTAAATATTTCCCCGCCTCTCTGCAGGGGGTCCTTCCTGTTTTAATGGATATAATCACTGCAGCCATGCCCCCTCAAACAGCTGAGCAGGCCGGTGAAATGGTTCCTCCTGGCAGTGGCACATGAATTCAACATGCATTTTCATGCTTTTTTGCATGAATTCAACATGCATTTTCATGCTTTTGGAGGAGGGAGGTCAGTCGGAGCATTTCCGCACAGTTTTTCATTTTTTTGGCACATTTTTACTGTGTTTCAGCACTTTTTGGCATAATTTCCGCACTTCTGGTGGCAGCAAGGCACTTCCATTGTTGGCAGCAATCTGGCCCATGGGTCAGATGATGATGTCCAGTGGGCTGGCCCCGGCCCATGGACCATAGTTTGGACAGCCCTGATCTAGACTAAGAACAATTTCAGACTGCCTCTTGTGGGGTGGTCTGGGATCATCGTTTATTTTTAGTTGCTTAATGATGGGGGAGAACTAAATCATGTTTAGCCTGGCAGTCCCATCTAATCAGAACAAGCAACCTTTGCTTTTATCATGAAGTGGCTGATATGGAAAAATTAAACACTTCCCCTGCTCCTCTGTAGAGGGATGGGGAACTGCCCACAGCTGTGAGCAGTTTCTTGATCAAGGCTATGAATCTATATTTATGCAGATGTTCATCTCTCTGAATTCTGTTGAATCTGTTGTGGCTGAGCAAAAATCATTTTGGCAAATGTGTATTTTCCAGGCAAGCCCTTTCACCACCTCTATGCCAAGGTGAACCTCTCGCCCTTGTTTTAAGAGGAACTCAAAGCAGTACTCAAATGAGTTACAGCAGCTCAATAATATCCTTCTTCGTGCTGTGTGCCTGTTGCAGATTTTTACAGATTTCCTGTGATGCGTAATCCTTCCAGCAGTCATAGTATGTTGCTCTGACAAAAGGCATTGTATAGTACAGTGATTCTCAATCTTGGCTCCCCAGATGTTTTTGGACTTCAGCTCCCAGAAATCCTGCCCAGCACAGTCAATGCTGCAGGCTTCTGAGAGCTGTAGTTCAAGAACATCTGGGGACCCAAGGTTAAGAACTACTGGTATAGTACCTGAAGAGGCAAGCAATTTTACCTTTTGCCCACTAGATGGTAATATACTACCAGATATGTTTTTGAACTTTAATGGAAGAAAACACATTTTTAATATTTTGTGCATGTGATTCTGCTAAAACTTCAGCTGATATTATGGCTTTTACAGTATTATTACTATGCTTTAGTAATAAGAAGAGTGCCTATAATATATAACCTAAACAGTAATATTAGTGTTTTTGATATTTAGAATTAATCTAGCCGATTAGATAAAATGTGAAATATACAGACTGTTTAATTTCAAGCAATATAATAAAAATAATAAAGTTGGTGCAATAGACTGTAGAAAGAAAAGTCATGTATTATGATAATGAATATTTAAAAGAAATGGACACATTTTTAACTAAAGAAGAAAGAAAGAAAGAAAAAATGACATGTGTATAGTCTTTGTTATTATGTAAAATATTTTGTCTATTAAAATGATTACAGTTCAATGAAGTAGGACAATTGGAAAAGAAAACCACATATCAGCTCTTTATAGTCTTTGGTGGCTCACACCAGTAGATGGCAACAGATATCTATAGGTCAAGATATGTAAGGACACAAAATGTTAAAAATGCTAACTAAAGAAATGCCTGTCTGAAAGAGATATTTTGATGTACACTGCTTAAAGTGGAAACTGAAAACTACCACATCTGAATTGTTTGTGCACATTATTACAGTACTTTGCCTGCTGATGTGGTACCTATTTATCTTCTTGCAATTTCTTGCTTTTGAACTGCTAGGTTGGCAGGAGCTGGGGCAGACGACAGGAGTTCACTCTGTTGCACAGCACTCAGGTTTTGAACTGCTGACCTGCTGTCAAGTTCAGTGTCTTAACCACTAAGCAAGTTAGAATTGACTGAGAGCATGCAATTATTATTATTTAAAGATGAGTGAATTTAATTATCCTCCATAAAATATTTTGGTACAGATACTTTATTCCTTTAGAACAAGAATGACCAATCTTGATGCTCCAGGTGTTCCTGGACTTCAATTACCAGAAGCCCAAGTCAGCACTCCTGCAAATCAGGACTTCTAGGAAATGAAATTCAAGAACATCTGGAGCACCAAGGTTGACCATCCCTGCCTTAGAAGAACTTCTAGAGCAGGGGTTCGGAACCTTTTTGTGGAGCGGGCTGGACCATGCCCCCTCAGACAGATGTGTGGGTCAAAAGCGTGGTTCCTCCCACTGCTTCCGGTAATTCCAGTGGTGGTGGTGGTGGTGGTGCCAGGGGAAGCGAGGGCAGTGCATTTTCACCAATTTTTGCTGCTTGCACTGCTTCCTGTGGTGATGGGAGCAAGGGTGGAAAGTTTTCACCATGTTTCCAGTTTTTTTGCGATGTTTTTGCTGCTTCTGGTGCATTTTTGGTGCTTCCAGTGGCATCGGCATTAGTGACTTCAGGATCCTTACCAACCAAATGGACATTTAGTGTCCTTACCAAGCAAATGGGGTACAAAGAAAAAGTCTCCTCAAAGATTGTGATATTTTTGAACCACAATCAGGCATACCTTGAGCAACAACAACCTTGTTGTGCCGGCAAGTAGATAAGTAGGTACCACTAGGTTAGGGGAAAGAAACCACAGAATGAATTCACCACAAAGTGGCTTCATTTTGGCAGTTTAAAGTCTGACCTAGACATGAAAGAAGAAGGCCAATCAAATGCTTTGTTTGTGTGTTATGTAAGGGAAATAATTCAGGGATTATATTATCAGTATTCATGGCCAAGTAAAAGCTTGTGTGGGTTTCAAGTCAAGCTTTTGACATCAATTGTTAAAGGCCTTCAAGGATTGCACAACTAAAACATTTCCACTTAAGATGGTTGGCAAAGACTTTTGATTTTATAGTATTAGTTGGATATACGACAAAAAAGTAGATCTTAGAGCAAATCAAGCCTGAACTATCTCTGGAGGCAAAAGGCAATGATGCTGAGCCTGTCTTACCTTGTGCATATCTTGAGAGGTCAAGATTCTGGTAAAGGCAATAATGCTGGAAAAGGTTAAAGACCAGGACTTCTCAATCTTTTTAAGCCGGGGGCCAGGTCATGTTCTCTCAGACAGCTTTGGGGAGTGGGGGGGATGGGCGGTTATTTTGCCCTTCCTCCACCACATGGCACTTCCTGGTGTGATGGAGGCAGGTGGTGGTACATGAAATGGTACTGCAGGTTGAGAATCCCTGTTAAAAACAGTGGGAAAAGGAGAAGGTCAAATGTGAGATGGAATGATTCTCTAAAGGATGATAAAGGCTTGAATTTGCAAGTGCTGAGCAGGGCTGGAGATGTCTTGACAACACATAACAATAACAAATGAGTTTCAAGTTAGGTTATTGTGGACTTCCCGCGTAGCGGGGAGTCTTATGAATATGAATGTATTAATATACTTCTCCCTATAAGTCCGTTTGCCGGCCACAGCCACTGCCATAATTCAGAATAAAGACTTCCTATCTTGGAAGCACTGGCTTTGTTGGAGGAGATAGATAAAAGGTTGGGCAACATTCCTGAAGCTGCTCCCCGATTGACAGGCAACATCCTGGTTTAACATAACAATAGCCACAGATGTTTCCCTGAGTTAAGGTAAACAATAGAGATTAATAGACACAAATGAGATAGGGTCCAGGGAAAGAGATGCTCCTTTAGATTAGAGTAGAACATTAGAAACCCCTGCCTATAGTATAGGGGTGACTTAGAAATGCTTAGCAAGCAGCACCCCTCTATAACCAGGGGCGGTGACCACCTCAGGGTCGTTACGCCCACAGGCAGGGTACTAAAAGCTTTTTGCCCACCTCATTTTGGGGCTGGACCACTACATCACGGCCTCGGTATGTCTTTATTCTAGCGCAGCAGGGTTTCTCATTACTACAGGTTATGGAGTTGTTTTTTAAATGGGACTGTGAAATAGCATGTACTGTGTAGACAGAGTGCCTGCAACTAATTTTTAAGCAATTAAAACCCCTTCTAATGTTTATTTTTTTCAGTCACTCTATTCACTGCACCAGTGGGTAAAAGCACTGTACCTGGAGACCAAAAACACAGGGTTCGATTCCCTGAGAACCACACAATAGAGGATATGAAAGAAGCATCATTCGGGCATCCCCTTATTGTTTAAGGTTTGTATTGCCTGTTATCATGATTGATCTTGTATTATATTGCGTGGGCGTGTGGAATTCGTTATGGTCCTGGTTCCCATGGGGTTGCCTACAAACGACCCTCAAGGTGATTGTGGGGGTGATAATACTGGGAACGACTGTGTGTTGTTTCATGCAATGTATTCCCTCGCTGATGTCAAGATGTCCCCCATGGAGAGAACCCCGGAATGTCCTCACTCCACGTCAGCTGATGCCGCTCCTACGCCGAGCCATCTGTCAGGTCCAACTAAACAAATAAAGGGGGAGTGTGGGATCCGCGCACACAATTGGTATACTGGCCCTGACAGAACCCCGGTGATGGGTGATCACCTCGTTGCCAGGGGTTCCTGAAGGGACAGAAATTGGGGGAGCGGAATATTAGATAGGGTTTAATTCATCACTAGCTGATCTTACAAACTGCTCGGTCAACAGAGAGCTAATGACTAACGTGTTTGGTGCGTAATAGGCAATCTCGCGCCTGCGGATTACCTTTAGCCCTAAAACCAATACCAGCCACATATTTACCCCGGATAACATGGAACAATGTATTTCCCCTGCCGTTAATTAAGTTAGTTAATTAACTTCCCCTGTAGACTTCCCCAATTAACTTGTGTAAACACGGAGTGTGAATTCTGCCAGATCGCAATGCTTTTACATGCAGCCTGTACATGATAAATACTAATGATTTGCCTTCATTAAATCACTGGTCTTCACTCCATCTTGCCTCGTGTCTCATTGCTTGACCAGTCTCCTCCGGAACCCAACAGCCGCTTCGCGGTGCCGATCCAGCTTGCGCAATCCGCTTCACAGCCCAGATCCAACAATATTGGAACTTTCTGGTTGCTGTACACTGCCCAGAGTGGGAGAATATCCCAGAAGGGTGGGGACACAAATACAAGCAATAAATAAAATAGATAAATAATTTTCAATTTTCCCTTTGGAATTATAGATTGGTAGGTACATTTTCCAAATGACCCCAGCAATCTGTCCCAGGGAAGTTGGCTGGATAGCTTAGTAAGTTGGAACACCTGGCTACAGGATCAGGAGTTTGATTCTTCACTGTGCTTTGTAAGAGAAAAGCCAGACTGTATCCTAGAGAGCACCCAAAGAAGGCATAAACCTCTTCTGAATGCTTTAAATCTAGGAAATCCCAGAAATGGTCACCATAAACCACAATCAGTTTGACTGCATATAGTTGTTGCTATCTTCTGTTTCCCATGCAGTTTTTCTGGCCAGTAGGTAACCTGTGGATATGTAAATGGCACATATAGCGAGATCTTCAGTTAAAAATTATCAGACATAGAGTCAGCTCATACTCTTTGCGGTATGTTTGTGAGGCACCCTGCCAGCTTTTCTACTGATTGATCTGTTGCAAAAGAATATGCTGGCTGCTTACATCATACTATGATAGCCTGTAATTATAGGTCATTTGTGTATTTAAGAAAAGCGATGGAATCAGTTTAACCACCCAAAGGATCAAACAGAACAGTCAGCTAGGTATAAACAGAAGGGATCT
Organism: Bradypodion pumilum; assembly: GCA_035047305.1. Taxonomy (NCBI): domain Eukaryota; kingdom Metazoa; phylum Chordata; class Lepidosauria; order Squamata; family Chamaeleonidae; genus Bradypodion; species Bradypodion pumilum. The sequence goes on from JAWDJD010000003.1 coordinate 264,121,494, forward strand.
ATTAGTTTGTTTATTATCCACTTTTCTCCCTCTCAGGGCCTGAGGCATTTCTCTTCCCTCCTCCCCTTTTGTCAAAAAGCTCAAGGGGGACCCATTATTATTGATGTAGAATGTGGAACTCTTTCTACAACAAAACATTTCCCTCATCATGAAAATCAATTAGTAAGAAAGAGAGGAAATGTTATACAAAACATCCGGAAGGACAGCCAGTTACCTGAGGTCCTCACTGTGATCAGAGAGATAAGCTATGAATTTGTTGGCCCTTTCAGGATTCCTGCGATGATGAGGGAGCATGCCAGGACTACTGTTAGACGCATACCCATCCCGCTCTCTTTCTGGACATCCATACATGATTCAGGTTCAGGTTTAGGCTTCTCTGTGCAAATGAGTTGCCAAGTGATGGTTCCAACGTCATGTTCAGGCTGAGTCTGGAGAATGCACCTCTTCATACACGTGAGGACAACTTGTAGTCAGGCAAATTTAAACTAAAAATTGCCCAGAAATCTGTCTTCATGGTAAAGGTTTTGCTAGGAACATAACATAACTGAACAGAGATTTTTTTTTTACCATAGAGTGGCTTAGGTGATCCGACTTGAATTCTGAACAGTCCATTCCCTGTCACATTACACAAAGCTGGGAAGCATCTGACTACAGATATAACTTTCCTTCATGCATAGAAATTGCCCGGCATTATGGGAATCTAGGTGGGTTAAAGGTAAATGATTAGGTGAAGCACATCTTCATAAAATATGTGGGAGAATCTAAATCTAGCACATAGATACAGAGATACTGAAACATTCAGAGGTGCTTTATTGGGTTATTTCACATTGTGCTTCTGTTCCCTTGGGTTGAAAAACAGTTACTGTATTCATAAAAGTATTCTTACCTTCCTGGACTAACTTTTTGTTATTGTTTTTGCTGAGATCTAGTTGATAATCTTGTTGTTCCATTTTCATCAAACTGATGATTTGGAACCATTTTGAAAGCAGTTCTGAATGCAACATAGTGCTTTACTCAGAACAGTATCATGGGTAATGAGGGTCAGGCTTTTTCCCCCATCCAGAGTTAATTGCAGCTGGCATAGTGGCAAAAGGTGGCAAAAGATGCTTTTAGCAACAGAGTCTAAACAAGTGTCTAAAGATAAAGTTGAAACCTGAGTCAGCTGGCATGTCCAGGTCCTACTAGGTGGTTCTCACCAGTTAGGGAGAGGCTTTCTAAAATGATGCTATCATCTGTGGTATCGAAAGACAATTAGAGGTTCATGAGAACTAGCAAGATCACATTCTTCTTTTTTCTGTTCCTGCTCCTGCTTCCTTGGGACATAGCAGTTCAGAACCCTGATTTAAACAGAGTTAGATCATCCAGATGTTACTGGGATTGTACTTCCTGACCACTTTGCTCAGGAAGGAAATACTAACCATGGGTGCATAGCTATTATTTTCTGGGATTAGCTTAGAATTTTTCGAAGACATTTCCTTGCCAAATATTTCTTTCAGACAGAGCCCTGGCAGCACTGTGGTTAAACTGCTGTACTGCGGCTAAAACATTGTGTGTGTAACATGATATTTTGAATGCAAAATATTTTTGAAATATTATAATATCATGCTTAGTCTGATTTCTATATTCTTAAATAAAGTTACTTGAAACTTCTAATTTCCCTTGACTCAGGTGGAGCTGGAAAGTTAATGGGCAATAAGCCAGGTGCCTGACTTCTTGGAAGCTACCTTTTGGGATGTTAATTTGTCTGTCCTGGCTGCCCAAGAACTATTGTTAAACTTGAAGCTCAGAGTGGCATTAGAGTGATTTCTTTTAAAATAGGTAACTTTCATGAAAACCTGCCTGTGTGCACGATTACTAACCCTGAATGTTATATCTTATCATTTCAAGGAACAGTGCTGATAAATTCTGATAAAAGCATATATATCAATGACCATACCCTGTGCTCTCAAGGAATTGTGTGAAAGAAGGAGTCAACTACCATCATCCAGATATGGACAATTTGTTGCCATGGTTGCTTCTTATCTAGCCTTTTGTTTTACTCAAATCTCTAATTGTAACACTTGCAATAGCTATTTGGTTTCTGCTACATGAAAAATAATTGTAAAATGCTGTTTCTGCCACATGAAGAATATTGTAAAATGACTCTGTATTTTCTGAACTCCCAAAATATTTCTTTTTCTTTAAAACCTGAAGTACATCAGGATTGGTGTTTATGCATGGGACAGGATGGAGGATTTAACAAGGAGGTGACACTGCTTTCATCCACAGATCAAAGACCACTATCTCAGGAAATGGGCTGTTTGGGAGGTGGCTATGTAGATTTCTGTATTAAGATTTATGGTTATGCAATTTGGGGGTTTAGCCATTTGCTACTGATATTTTGGGCATCACTTCGTGGAGGAGGTGACATGTCCATCAGTAATTTACCATGTGATCCTATTTGGACCAATTGAAATTGTCTGGATTTTTGACTTGTTTCATCTATAAAGGAAGGGTTTCTTGAGACTCTCGGCCCTGCTCCCTCTTCTTCTGGACCTTCACCTTCTCACTCCCTGATCCAGCGTGGTCAGGATGGCTTTCTCTCTCCCCCCCCCCCTTTCCTTCTCTCTCACTCTTTCTCTACCTCCAGCAAGCTTTTCCTCCCTATCTCTTTTCCTTAGGCAAATCTTAAGCATGTGATTTCTAAGCAATCTTCTCTTCCTTTCCCCTTTCTATCTTTACATAAGCTTTTCATTTATAGTAACTTCTTCATTTATTTTTATTCCTGAGTAACTCCATATGTTTAAGTATTTTTAAGCAATCTTCTGTATTTCTAAAGTGAACTCCATCTAACTGGATTTCTTAATTCTCTTATTTGGTACTTTATTTCCTTATTTGATTCATAAGTAAACATCTTTAAATTTGTATCAAAACACTTTGTCTGTGAGTTTGTTCCTGATTCAACCCTGCCTGTGTATGGTCCCATAAAAGGTTGCCAGTTTTCAGGTAACATGTGTTTGATCTGATGTGGATCAAGATAGACTCAGCCTTCCATCCATCTGGGGTCAGTAAAATGAGTACCCAGCATATTGGGGGCAAATGCTAATTAACTTGTGAACCACCCAGAGCACTAGTGGGTGGTATGTAAGTGTGATTGCTACTGCTAATTGCTTTCTTGGTCTACCCAACCACTTTCTTAAACATTGGTTATTTTTGTCACGAATGTTCCCCTGTGAACTGAATTTGAACAAAAGTTATTTGGAAAGCTCCTACTTTGTCACATCAAGATATGCCAAATTAAATATAGAACCTTGCAGGTGTGCTTATGCTGAATCATCAGTGGACAAAGTGCAGACCTGGGAGTATGCAAAGCCCCACCATGGCTATATTTTTGTCCCTCCCAGTCCCATCAGTTTCACCATTCTCCCTTTTAAAAAGTTGAGTTACTACTCTCACTACTCTAGGACCAGTGATTGAACTTTTTAAAAGGTTGGAAGAATCCCCTGCATTTTAACACCCCAAATTAACAATTTTCGAAAACCAGGAATCTTTCCTTTCTGGTTTCCTACCAATGTTGTGTTTATCATAGTCTGTGCATAGTCTGGAGAAGACCAAGGTGAGTAAATCCTATTGGTACCTTGGAACAATATGGCACACTGCCTCAAAGAGAAGCTAGTTTTACAGTCTAGATGACTTCTACCTGTATATACTCGAGTATAAGCCGACCCTATACTTGAGTATATACAGGTTGAAGTCATCTAGTATAAGTCGACTCCTCCTGCCAACCTAGCAGTTCGAAAGCAAGAAATTGCAATTAGATAAATAGGGACCACTTCGGTGGGAAGGTAACAGCATTTTGTGCACTCCAGTGTCTAGTCATGCCTGCCACATGACCACGGAAATGTCTGCAGAAGCAGACTGCGTTGGCTCTTCGCCTTTGAAACAGAGATGAGCACTGAACCCTAGAGTCAAATATGACTGGCTTTCAAGCAAGGGAAACCTTATAAGGCAACCCAAATATAAGCCAAGGTACCTAATTTTGACCTGAGAAACTAGGAAAAAAGATTGGCCCAAGTATACGCTGAGGGTGGAAAATGCAGCAACTGCTAGTGAGGTTCAATAATCACTTCTGCATGAAAGCCTGTCACTGGCAGAAAAAAAAAGATTATGGCTGATCCATGATCCCTAGCTAACCACTTCTTGACCACGACAGAAAGTGGTTCCTGACTCGGACAGGAAGAACAGATCTCCCATGCAGCTGGGTAAATAGAGCAGGTGACTCCAGCACCAAGATGGAGGAAGGTGCTCATTGTGCTGAAAAAAATTCAGCTTATACTCAAGTATATATGGTATATGTGGTGTATGCTAATGAAAGACCAGTAAGTATCAGTCTCTTTACAAATATACTTCCCCTGGGGGCAACGAAATGCATTTTTGGCTGCTTGACACAAAGGCTGGGTCTATCTTGCCTTTGACCTCAGGCAGCAAAATGTCCTGAGCTGCCCTGGGGATGAATACCAGCTAAGAGCCTATACTTTTGTGAACTTACATCAAATAGTTCTGGGCCTGGCTTCATTAATTGCTAAATGGTTTAAACCACAGGCACGTTACAGCAGGTTGAGTTTATAAATTGCCATAAGCCAGGTCATCACAAACATCAAAATAATGAATCTAGGTCTTACAAAGGGAATTTCAGCATATGGATTCGGTGATTACTGCATGCCATTCATTTCTTTAGATGAGTTGCATACCATTGTGTCCAGAGTTGCATTATTGAGCTTTTGATACAGTCTTGACCTAGAAATCCACATCATCTGTGAGGTCATTCACCAGCCAGATGATGGAAACTGTTTCCTTGCAAGAAATTTGCATTCTCTAATTACCCTTAATACCCTCAAAATTCATTATTTATGGTGGAAAGAACTGAAGAGGAGAAGGGTAAATTGAAGAGAAAGGCTGGCTGGAACACTGAATGTTTCTCAATCTTGGCCCCCTAGAGGTTCTTGGACTTCAGTTCTCAGAAGCCCAAGTCAGTACACCTGCTGATTGAGGTTTCTGGTAATTGAACTCCAAGAACACCTAGGGGCGCAAGGTTGAGAAACCCAGTTTATGCTGTAACTTTCTGCTGAAGGTCTTCATCCTCTTAAATAAGAGAACAACCTCTTCAAGAAAAAAAGTGTTCACTTTAGCTCAGGGCTGTAGCCAGGGGGTGGCCAGGGTGGGTTTTGCCCACCCCGAGTTAGCAGTTTGCCCACCCTCGAACTCCGGGTTGCTTAAATATATGACATTGTTGCCCATTCTGAAAAAATATCAGCCCTGCTTTAGCTATCATCATTCCAGTCCACAACATTGGCCCTGCTGCATTTTCTTAGCTATAGAAATGCCGTGATAGAACCCATGAAGGGAGGGATGGGGAGTCAAACATAAAGAGTGATTTTTTCCTCCCATTCATCCTGTACATGTATGTTTCTCCACACGTGTCAGTGGCACTTTTCTACCATACACAAATGATTCATTTAAGACGTTGCCTTCATTCTGTAACAAGCTTATTTATCTGCACCTGCTATATCATTAAGAGATCTAAGCAAGATAATGACCCTCAACACCCTCTGAACGGATATGAGCCTCAAGTCTGTCTGCTCAGATCCAGGAAGAGATTTATGGCAAGAACAAACATTCTTGGGGCACACAAGAGCAAAGGTAAAAATTAGAAGATGGAGGAAGGAGCTCAAGTGTGGCCTGCTGGTGGACAACAACACACAGTGTGAATATGGAGAGATATAGAATCCAACTCATTTACTGGTATGCTGATTGCTGCCAGAGACATGCACCAATGATGACTTGGGTTTAGGCAACGACAAAGCAAAGAAAATGACTTCATTTTGGCAGTCCAGCATTTGACAGAGACATGAAAGAAAAAGAACCTACAGAACTGGTATCTCTCAAGCACTGTGTCTTCTGGGATATTATGAATATCCCTACTACCTTGTCTCTCGTCATGTCAGCTTCATACAACAAGTGTGCTGAAGAATTTCTAAGTCTCCTGAAAATTCTTGTATTTGGTATGAGAACATAGCATCTAAGAAGTCTTCTTGTCCCTTGTCATGTTTTATTTATTTATTTATTTGAATTTATATCCAGCCTTCTTGCCCTAAGGCAACTCAGGGCAGCGCACAATACATACATATAAACACCCCATCCCTTAAAATTTAGTAAAAAATAAATTGAGTTAAAAACTATATAAAATCATCCCAAATTTAGAACTCCCCTCCCTTCCCTACCCATCAGTAAAGGGGCCTATATTCTAAAAGAGCCAACGAGCAAGAGTCACTACCCCGTCGGCCCCCCATACTTGTTCTGCCAGCCAGGTTTTTAACCCTTTCCTAAAGGGCAGCAATTCTGTCTGTAGCCGTAGATCTGCTGGCAGGAAGTTCCACAGGGTTGGGGTGGACACGGAGAAGGCCCTTCTCCTTGTGCTAGAGAGGTGGGCCCCTCTAGCCAATGGAACACTGAGAGAGCCCCTCCGGTCCGCCCTAGTGGGGTGAGCAGACACTCTTGGGGTGATGCGGCCTCTTAGGTACCCTGGCCCACTACCATGAAGAGCTTTAAAGGTCATTACCAGCACCTTGAATTGTACCTGGAGACAAACTGGTAACCAGTGCAGTTCCTGGAGCACAGGCAAGGCACGGACATAGCGCCCACACCCCATCACTACCCGGGCCGCTGCATTCTGCTTTCTCACAATTACATAAGACAGCACTATTTATTTTTCTTCCTGTGAAGCTAAGCACACATTCAGAAAGAGCACAAAAGGACAGGCCGGCCACAAAACGACAATGGGGCAAAATGACTCACCCAAGTTTTCAGGGTTTAGCAATCCATGTAACAGGGCAGTGATTATTTGAGGTTTAATTTTCGTGTGTTTCCAGAAATGCCCCCCCCAAATAATAATAATAATAATAATAATAATAATAATAATAATAATAATAATAATAATAATAATAATAATAATAATAATAATAATATATATATATATATATATATATATATATATATATATATATATATATATATATATATATATATATATATATATATATATATATATATATATATATATATATATATATATATATATATATATATATATATATATATATATATATATATATATATATAGCAATGACACATATTCTCTCAGGGAACAGAACAGTCTTTTTGTGTCTGTATTTGTTTATGCATGTTTAAGTTTATTGTATCAGTTTACATGGCTCTAGGTTTTCCAAGGTCCACAATAACCCTCTAATGCTATTAAATCTTCTGCAAAGAATTGTCCAGTCTGAGGTACAGTTTCTTTCATGTGGCCTTTCACCAGTGCACATCTGGCCCAATCTGGCCCAATCTGGCCCTGCTCTTTGTTTTCCAATTACACATTCTTTCAGCTTTAAAAGTGAACCAAGGAACTTTAGCAAACAGATTGCAAGATTTGGATTTATATCTCTGTTCAGACATAAAAATCTTTGAGGAATATCAGTCCTGAATAATATCTCTAATCTTCAGGTTATTTTGAAGAGAAAAATGGTTCTAAAAATGGTTTCAATGCAAGAACGCCCCCCCCCCCAAGGCATCATATCCACCTTGAATTTCTCCAAAGAAGGATGAATTTGACATGAAGTACATAAACATTGTCCAGGCACACTCTACTAATGTCTTTATAGGTTCAAAGGAAGATAATAGAGCTTGTAATAATTGTTTACTCCTATTAAAGTTATCTCTATAATATCTTCACATAATGAACTGTCAGCACCCTGCGATTGGAGGAAATGGCCAGGGAGGTTCAGTAATGTGGTAAATATCAGCCTCTTGGTATCCTTGAAGACATGATATCTATTTTTCAGTTTATGGAAGAACATCCTTTACAATACAGAGTCTCTGACAGATTGGTAAGTTTTTCTTTCACACTATCAGTTATGTGTGCCCTGGCTACTTGAGTGAGAACATGTGTTTAAAGTTATGCACTTTTTTGTTAGGATAGACAAGGATTTTGCTTGGCTCATTGTTGGGCAAGTATTTGCCAAAGGTAACACAATTCTTCATAAATATGATGGAAATATATATTTTTCAATGAAAGAGGAGAAAGCAAAACTGTCAAGTTTGTCTATTCAGGAATAGATTTTATAAATTACTAGCATAGTTTGTCCGGCATTGCCGGGTTGTTTTAAATTATGTTGTAAGGGATTATTATTTTGGTAATTTATGTAAAAAAGAGGTGTGTTGGTGGTTAGGGATGGTTTTGGGTGTGCAGAACCATCACCACCCATACAATACCACTCCAACCACCAACACACACATTAAAAATTCCTGGCAAGGCAGGAGTGTCGTGTGTGTGTGTGTGTGTGTGTGTGTGTGTGTATTGTCCCCCCAAACCCAGGGACCCTGCAGAGAGGGGATCCCCCCTCAGGACACCCCGTTATTAAAGAGAAGAAACCAAGTGTTTGGGAGGGGGTGGTGGATTCGATCCCCTCTCCCTGGTCCCCATGGTTTGGTAGGGTTGGGGGGACAAAAGGGGTCTGTCCTTCCAACCCTAACAGAGCCAGCGGACCTGCCAGAGAGGGGATCAATTCCCCTGCCCCCCCAAAAAAAATCACACTCCGTTTTAAAAGAGAAGAAACCAGCAAAGGATGCTGGGACACGAAGTTTAATTTGTGGTGTTACTGGTCGTGCATTGAAATATTTTCTGAAGCTTATTTTTGATTGGCTGCACCCCACTGGTGCATTTCTCAAACATTTGTTGACCTGTGGACCCGGTTCGGGCAAGTGCATGAAGGCTCGGTACAGGCTAGTATAGCCTGGTGCAGGATCCTTTGTCAAGTTCCAACGGTTAACGCTCAGATTTATAGGTATAGATTATCTGTTGAGAGCCTGGCATTTAATCCAGTTAACAGTTGCAAGTCACGAATAATTATACTTAATGGATCTGGCCAGGATGTGCAGGGAACAAATATTTTCTGCCTTGTTTTTGATGAAAAATTAACAAAACTAATTCTTTTCTTGAGGTATAGGATAAGAATAATTGAAAGATAAAAAAATTAAGATAGACAGATTTATTCATACTTAAATAATTGGCTACATAATCATGTTAGGCACTGACATCCTTTGGATGCCAAATTATCCTGGAAAAGCTTCACAATAGGAGGTTGTTTTGTGCTCAGCTGAATTTAAATGTCATTTGTCTATTTATTCATTTACCCTTTACCAATATTCGGTGTAATACATAGAATTTATTTACCCAAAATGCATGTGATCTGCTGCACTATTGCACAATCCCAAACCAGAGTCATATTTTTGCACTGCGGCCATGTAGCGGACCACATAATTCATAACATAATTGTTATTGCTTAAGGCACTCTCTCGGTGGTTCACAAGTTAATTAGCATTCTGCTCCCAACATGCTGGGTACTCATTTTACTGAACTCAGATGGATGGAAGGCTGAGTCAACCTTGAGCCCTGGCCAGGATTGAACTCACCACCTTTTGGTTGCAGTACAGCAGCTTAACCAATGCACCATACCTGTCAAGTTTTGGATTTGATAATAAGGGAAATTTCCCAGCAAATACAGGATACTTGACAGCTATGCTTATCCTGTGCTGCCCTCCAATGGCGGCAATAGGGCATTGCAGTCTAATTAATAATGGATAACGGTGGGAAATAGGGTAAAATAAGGGGTTTTCCTGGCCAATAAGGGATACTTGACAGCTATGGACTGCACTCTCAGGGCCTCCAGATGTTCTTGGACTTAAAGCTTTTATAGTATGCCTTTCAAAGCCAAGTTCTTTGAAAGATATACAGTTTAAAATAAATGAGTATCAGAATTGAATCATATTGAGCCTGAATAACCCGGTTACACTGTACACATATATTCTATCACAGAATTAGATTGCTCTATTGTCATGTTGTCCACATAGACAGGAGAGGCTAGTATGTGTGCATGTGTATCAGTTAGGACAAGTTGAATTCTTTGTTGAATTTCCCATTATAAAACTGGATTATACCATCTTCCATGCTTTGGTTTTGGCCCTTTTGGTGAAGAGACATTCTGACCCATACCATCTCTCATTTGTGATTATGGCTGAAATCCTGATGGGTTATCATAGTAAATTGTAACTGAAGTGCATCTGTTGAATCAATGAGGATTTAGTTTAATGCAAAGTTTGGAAAGTAAGCTGAATTACAGAACAAAGAGAAAAGATGACTAACCCAGAATGCAAGAGGGCTATTTAAATGGTGATACAATTTTATTTTTTGCCCCACAGCTCCACAAAGTGGAGAACAGAGTGATTGCAGCTCAGTCTGCTATATTACTTTTTTTGCAACTCAACCAAAATATGAGGCACATCTCACTGGGACCAGGAAGAGAGCCTTTTTGTTATCTGCTCTGGCCCTATGGAACCTCCTGCCACTTGAACTGTGCCTCCAGGCAGAGTTGCTCCCCTTCAGAAAGGCCTTGAAAACGTGGCTATGCCAGCAGGTGTGGGGTACAACTGGTACCACAACCCAGCCCTGCTGGCTCATTTAGCCCTGCCTGGGGATTTCATTTATTCCTCCCCTTCTTTTTAAGGGGATTGGGGAGGTTTTATGGATGTTTTTAGATAGTTTTATAGTATTTGGTTTTAATTAGTATTGGTTATGGGTTTTTACTGATGTTGTGAGCTGCCTTGGGTCGCTTGGGCGAAAAAGGTGGTTATATAAATCCAATAAATAAATAAATATCCCCTTTCTTCAGTTTATGGGACTGCGTTGACTCAAGTAGTTAAGACACTGAACTTTACAACTTAAAGCTCAGCAGGTTAGCAATTCGAGACCTGATTACTGCATGATGTAATGAGCTCTTGTCTCTGTCCCAGCTCCCGCCAAACTAGCAGTTCGAAAGCAAGAAATTGCTAATGGATAAATAGAGTGCATTCCACAAACTCTGGTGTTTAGGCATGCCTGCCACATGTCCACAGAAATGTCTGCAGAAGCAGACAGTGCTGGCTCTTTGGCTATAAACAGAGATGATCACCGAACCCTGGAGTCAGATACGATTGGCTTTCGAGCAAGGGTGACCTTTGCCTTTACTTCTTCAGTTTAAATCTATGACCATATTTATAACTCCATGGGATAGAAAGGATCTATTGTGGTGCTGCCCTACCAGGAGTTGAAAAGAAGCACATTGCTCTACCCCCTAAGTCATCCCATGATCACAAATCTTATTTGGTCCATCCTTAGTCATTTGTTTGAAGACAGTGGGGGACCCCTGCCAGGTTTTACCTAAACTTTTCTTGGTTTGTCATCACTTGGCCTTTATGTCCCAACATTCAAACATGCATCTGTCTGTTTTTAGTGTTAGTTATGCATATATGTTTTGCAATCTTACCCAAACAACGTGTATAAATATGGTTGAAGTAAAGGTAAAGGTAAAGGTTTTCCTTGCTCGAAAGCCAGCCGTATCCGACTCTAAGGTTCAATGCTCATCTCTGTTTCAAAGCCGAAGAGCCAGCGCCGTCTGCTTCTGCAGACATTTCCGTGGTCATGTGACAGGCATGACTAGACATGGAACACTGTTACCTTCCCACTGAAGTGGTCCCTATTTATCTACTTGCAATTTCTTGCTTTCGAACTGCTAGGTTGGCAGGAGCTGGGACAAAGATGGAAGCTCATTCCGTCCTGCAGTTCTCAGGAATCAAACTGCTGACCTTCCGCCTCCTAGTCAGCGTCTTAGTCACTTAAGCCACTGCAGTCCAATGGCTGAATAGTATCCATGGTTGGATACTATTTTTGTATATTTGATAAAATGGGCTATAATCCACAGAAGTTTATGGAACAATAAATATATTATTGCTTAAAATGCTTCAGAATTCTTGGGCCAGTTTCTTGTACAATATTTACATGCAAGGTCAAAGCCAGCTGTGAAATCTGGCTGACAATGTGCCAGTCATATATGATGAGTTGGCTGCCTACCTGGCCTCTATCTGCAACTTCTGGTTTCTTCTGGTTCTGTCAAAAATGAAAGGTATGATTGGAAGATCCATCTACATGCAAGCCTCTCTCCACAAACCTGAAGTAGATGGTACCAACATTTTATACACATTTGTCTGAAATTTGAAAGCACAAATAATTTCTGAGGGGGGTTTTAACACTGCCAATTGCAAGCAAGGTTGAAAAAAAAATGGAAAATGTGTAATCATTAGAATGTATAATTATAGCCAAAGGGAGACAAGAACCATTATATTTCTAAACCTCAGGCTTTGGATCTGAGTCAGGACAAACTTTGGTATTTTGCCAGTCTGTGAATAAATGGGCTGTTAGCGGAAACATAAAATAAACTCTAAGAGTCTGTGTCCATACCTGCAGCAGATTCATTGACCTTACAAACAATTTGTTCTTCCTTGTTATATTAGCTTAGTGCAAGGGGGGGGGACCTTTGAGAATTGTACAGTAGAAAATATTTATATGCAGAACATTTTAATGCATTTTATCCTCAACCTCTCAATTGCATTGCTGAAAAACTTAAGTGGATTTATGTGAACCAGCAAACATAATTCTCAAATACTGTAGTTCTTATGAAGATAAAAAATTACTAATTGCATTTACTTGTGAAGTTTTTCTCAAGCTGAGGCACATCAATGTCTTAATCATTTTAGATATTAACTGCAAAGCTTAACAATGTAATCAATTATTACTGTGATGTTTTACAGATGCCCAAGATGTTGTTGTACGTTATGTTATCCCTCTTGATCCTGGGATTTTCAGATTCAGAACGATATTCAAGGAAAAAAAGAGACGTAGCACCTGAAACATTTATGAATATAGTAAGTTAAAACATATTTCAATGCCAGGCAGAACGTTTTTGGTCTAGAATCCTCATTGCCACTTTGAATGTGCCTTCCAGTGCAGCATTTCATGCACAGTGTATCCCCTTGTTTCATATATGTATTTCTATATGTTTTAGAATAAGGCATCCCTTGTCTCTCTTTCCTAAAATAAATATCTGGGAACTAAACATTCTGGATCCTCCCAATCAGGAATGGAAGACTATGTTGACCGTGCTTTATTGCGTAATGGCTCTATTGAGCCATTATACAATCTAGTGTACCCCATGTTGGGAACCACAGGTTTAGACTATGTCTTCTAACAAGCTGATATTTAGAATGATGGCTGTTGATGTCCTATATCAGGGGTTCCCAACCTTTTCAAGCCGGGGGCCAGGTCCCATTCTCTCAGTCAGTTTCAAGGGCCGGATGGCCATTTTGCCCTGCCTGCATGATGGGGGTGGTCACTTTGTCCCAATAGCTTCAAAGGAGTGACCATTTGTTTTTCAAATGCTCTTGGAGGGGTGGTGGGCCACATGAAATGGTGCCATTGGCTGGATCCAGCCTGTGGGCCTTAGGTTGGGAACCCCTGTCCTACATGAATGGTAGAAGTTTGTGGGAGGCTGTTGAAGGCAAAGACCTGTAGTGAATTATCACTGTAGTGAGAAGTGTCAATGTTTTTACACAGCAGGTAGGATCCAGGCTTACTCATATTTAGAATATGCCAGTTAATATTAAGGAAAAAAAATACTGAAATAAATATAGCAATAGCAATTAAAGTTATATATCACCCCATATAGTGTTTAGCGCACTTTCTGGGTGGATCACAAGTTAATTAGCATTTTGCACTCAACATCCTGGCTACTCATTTTACCAACCTTAGAAGGATGGAAGACTGATTCATCCTTGATCCTCATTAGAACTGAACTTACAATGTCAGCAGTTTTGGCTGAAATACAGCAATATCGAAATGAAATTGAAGTTGCTCATCATACCTTTCCCACAGACAGGGTGAGTGAATGGTAAATAATATAGTGTTTCATTTGAATCCAGCAATATACAAATATAATCTCAAACAGCATGGAGCAAAGCTGTCAAGCTCTCATGTGCCAAACCCACAAAACCCCTGTTATTGTTGTTTCATGCCATCACATCACCTCTGATGAATGGTGTTCCTATGAATGAAGGAACTCTAAAATATCCTGTCCTCAACACCTGTGCTCAATTCATGTAAACTCAAACCTGAGATATCTATACTATAAATCTGTGTGTTAACCGTTGGAATGTGACAAAGGATGTTGCACCAGGCTCCACTAGCACCGACCGAGCCTCCCTGCATTCACACGAACCGGGTTCGCAGGTAACTGTCGGGTTGAGAAATGTGGCAGTGGGGCAGGAGCCCCCCGAATGTGAACAAAGAAAAAGGGCTTCAATTCCCAGCATCCTTTGCACTGTGCAACCCCTCAGCCAATCAGGCTGAGGGATACGAGCACAGAGGAGGCTGGGAACGCGCGCTGACTTAAAAAAAATGGTGGGAGCCAGAGGGAAAGACTTTGAAAGACCCAGCTGGAGGGAGCCAGGAAAAGATAAAGGTTAGGTAAGGGTTAGGGGGTGGGTGAGGGAGGCAATGAAAGGTGCTGGGTCCAGAAGGGTTGGGGGGGACAGACCCCTTTTGTCCCCCCAACCCTACCAAACCCAGGGGACCAGGGAGAGGAGATAGAATACACCCCCCCTGACACACACACACACACACACACACACACACACACACCATTTTAAAAGACGGGGTGTTTTTTTGGGGGGGGAGACGATCCCTTCTCTGCTGGGTCCCCTGGCTCTAGAAGGGTTGGGGGGGACAGACCCCTTTTGTCCCCCCAACCCTACCAAACCCAGGGGACCAGGGAGAGGAGATCGAATACACCACCCCTCCCAAACACTGTTTTAAAAGAGAAGAAAGAGCTTGGTTTCTTCTCTTTAATAACGGGGTGTCCTGTGGGGGGGGGATCCCCTCTCTGCAGGGTCCCCTGGCTCTGGAAGGGTTGGGGGGACAATACACTCACAAACACACACACACACACACACACACACTGCTTCTCTCTCTCTCTCTCTCTCACACACACACACACATACACACACACACACACACACAACATTCCTGCCTTGCCAGGAATTTTTAATGTGTGTTGGTGGTTGGAGTGATATTGTATGGGTAGAGGTGGTTGTGCACACCCAAAACCACCCCTAACCACCAACACACCTCTTTTTTACATAAATTACCAAAAAAATTTTTTTGTCCCTTACAACACAATTTAAAACAGCCCGGCTCTTTACCAACATTAAGAAAAAAACCTTCCAAAACCATTAAAAACAGCCTTGCACCGCCGGGCAAAATCTGCTAGTTCTTTATGGAATCAAACCATCTCATTATTGTTTCCCATCTTTTCTGAATGCCTTAAACTTTTCACAGTATTATAGTCTTTTCAGGCAAGTTTTTTTTTTTTAAAAAAAGATGTATCCAGAATATGACAGCCTCTGTTTCATAATTTTTGCTTCCAGAGAAAGCTCAGGCTTGATCTGATTTATACCCACTTGTTCGCTTATCTGGCAGTCCAGGGTAACTGCAAAGCCCTTCTTCAGCACCATAATTCAAATAAATCAATAGTTTTCCTCTCAGCTTTCTTCACAATCCAGCTTTCATGTCTATACATAACAACTGAGATTGATGATCTTGGACATGATCTCCAGTGACAAATTTTTACACTTGATGATATTCTCTACTTCTTTCATAGCCACCGTCCCAAGTCTCAATCTTCTTTGAATTGATGATTGAACTGAGGTATATAAAACATTTTCACAATTCCAATGTTTTCATTGTCAACATTAAAATTGTGTAGTTTTCAGTAATCATGTTTTTTGTCTTCTTAATGTTCAATGGCAAGTGCTTTGGAACTTTCTTTCACATTCACAAGAAGTCTTTCAAGTCATTGCTGCTTTCTGTCAATAAGATATCTTCTGAATCTAATCCATATTTCTGAGTACATATTAAACAGATAAGGAGATTGATGACATCTTTGTTTGGAATGTTTGCCAATGGAAAATCATTCTATTTCTCCATAACCTGCACTTATAGCAGCTTCTTGTCCACAATACAGGTTACTCATCAGGACAATCAAAAGCTGAGCCACACCCATTTCTTTCAGGGCAACCATTAGCATTTCATGATCCATATTGCCGCAATTATGCAGCTGGTGGCCCTACGTGGGTGCCTGGTTTTGTGATCAATCAAACTGGTCCTGTTTCTTACAGAATCGAAACAGCCACTGGTCTGATCTGGAGGAGGCACGCGGATCAATTGAGACCCAGAGTACAGAACCCACAAGACAAATACAGACACTCAAAGCTAGGGTTGGTCCCCACCCGTTTAAACCCAGGGGGCAGAGGTAATAGTCAGCAGCAAGCTGACTTAGACCCAGAGGTGTGTTCTTGGGACCAATTTCAAGGGGAAATTGTGGAATGCGTACCCCTACACTGTCCCAGCCTAGCACTCTGGATTTCTTTATTGATGATGACCAATTTTGTTTGGAGTCGCCCTCCACTCTTAATACACACAGGAGGGACCCTGAGTGTCTTATTCATCCACAGAATTAGATTTTGGTTTTGAGCGATCCCCTGCTCCTCCATCTGACAAACAAGCTTTAATTTGGGTTTACAATCCTCTCCCTCTAGTCAATCCCTCACTCCAGTCGGGGCGCCCATCCTATGAGCCCCTGAGCCGGCTCAGCCAAGCGTCCGACCCAGAAGGGAAACTAGACCGCCATCCTGGTTAAAGGATTTTGTTTTTACCTAGGGGGGAAGAATGTTATGTATGTTAACTGTGTTTTCTGACAGGAGCGGAATGTATCTTTTCTCATGTATCTATTCTTATGCAAATAAGTGGATCAAAAATGTGCACACTCTGTTAGCCAATGGGCTTGTTGTATTATTGTTACTGTTATTGTTTATAGGAGCTGAATGTATCTTTTCTCATGTATCTATTCCTATGCAAATAAGTGGATTGAAAAATGTGCACACTCTGTTAGCCAATGGGCTTGTTGTATTATTGTTACTGTTTATAGTGTATATAAGTCCGAGTTTTGCCCCATCCAAACTGTGTTCAAACCCCACTAATAAGGAGCTGAATTTCACTACTTCATTCATCTGCTTCTTCATTCCTTGAACACTAAACCTATCTAGAACAGACTGCCAAATCCCCCATCCCTGTGCAGTGCTGATCCTTGCCAGCTACTGTGAAAGTCCAGAAGAATCAGGGATATACCACTGTGATTGATTCCAACTTTATTCGCATTAATTGATGTTGGTCACATCACAGCGCTGTCCCATGGTGTTCACTGCATGACCTGGCCTACTTTCTTAAATCTGCCAATTATGTTCCTGGCACAAAAAATCCTATCTATTCCCCCCCCCAAGAGTGACCCCTAAGAACTTGAGCCTGCAAAGAGGGTCTCTCCCATACTCAAAATAAAGAGGCAGGACCCAGTCAAATTTTATGTAAACTTGGGCCAAAACTTTATTGAAATTTACATCTCTGACCTCTGGAGGGGTCATGCAAGCAATATCTTGTGTATCACCTTGTTTGCAATGGAATTTAGTGGCCTCATACTTATAATATTCCTTGGTAGCTTCTTTCCTATGGATTTCATCTTCTTCTGTGTCTAGGTCAAACGTGAAACTGCCAAAATGAATCTATCTTTTGGTGAGTTCATTCTTCAGTTCCCTTCACCTGATCTACTGTGAGAAAAATTAGCTGGCAACACAAGGTTGCCGTTACCAGAGTTTGCCTAATTGTGGTTCAAAAGTACCACAATCTTCAAGGAGCTTCTTTCTGTATACCCCTTCCTAGGGATTGGAATGTATATTGAACATTTCCAGTCTGTGGGCCATTGTTTTGTTTCAGACATTAGCTGGTGACTTCCAGTTACTAGCCAAGGCAGGAGATATATAGCCTTATTTTTATTTTATAGTCTAGCAAGCCAAACAGACCAACACTATAACTTGGTTTGATCTTTTGTTGCTGGAGCCTTATCTGAGATGATGAGGAAGTTGACCGAACAAAGACTGAAAGAGGAAGGAAGAAAAGAGGAACCTCTGAATGGTTTGGCTGGGACTTAACCAGGGTTTAAATTCATCAAACCTAAGAGGTTACTCAAGAGTCATCTATATGAGGATGGTCCTATTTATGTTATCTCTTTTTAAATTAGACTGTCAAAATTTGGGACTTGCCTTTATGGTAGAAGATTATTGTTGGACTAAATAATTTTATTTATAATAGATACAAGAATTTCATTATATTTTATAACATTTTACTACAACACTAAATTTTTAGTTACTTCAGCTTTTAACCATTTAATCACTTATTCTAAATTTTGTTTGGGCATCTGTCCCATTTCATTTAGCAACTAAAAATATTCCCATATTATAGGTTAAAGGTTTCCCTTGCTCGAAAGCCAGTTGTATCTGACTCTAGGGTTCAGTGCTCATCTCTGTTTCAAAGCCGAAGAGCCAGCATTGTCTGCTTCTGCAGACGTTTCCGTGGTCATGTGGCAGGCATGCCTAGACACTGGAGCACACGGAATGCTGTTACCTTCCCACCAAAGTGGTCTCTATTTATCTACTTGCAATTTCTAGCTTTTGAACTGCTAGGTTGGCAGAAGCTGGGACAAAGATGGGAGCTCATTCCAACCTGTAGCACTCAGGAATCAAACTGCTGACCTTCCACCTCCCAGTCAGCATCTTAACTCATGGTTATTACCAGGGCTTAGATGATTTGTGCAATGGCCAGCAAAGTACAAAAAGCCCCAGAGAGACATTCTTAAAAGTTTACAATAGATTATTACTTAACTTTAGACCAATTTACTCAATATGACCATTCTATTTCTTCCACGTAAAGATATCTGGGAGCTATAGCCCCAAGCACCTATACACTCTCGGATAACCTGGGTGTGAGCCCAGAAGGGAATTATCAACAAGCCTAGCAGGAGATATACAGCCTGAATACTTTTCTGGTAACTGGTCTTTGGACCTAGACTTTCAATGGGGGCCTTACATACATCAAAGAACTAATCTATACCTATAAATCCAGACGTTAACTGAAGAGTAATGCAGGGTTGCCAAAGCCGCCAGTGGGGCAAGAGCCCCACGAACGCGGACAAAGGGAAACAACTTTAATTCCCTATGCACCGCACCGTGCCTCAGCCAATCAGGCTGAAAGGTGTGAGCAAAAAGATCATTGGGAAACACAGTGTGCCCAATTGAAATCGAGCCGAAGGAAATAACCGCCGCACGAACACAAAGAAAACAAACAAAACTCCAAGTCTCAGCATCCTACGCGCCGTGAGCACTTCAGCCAATCAGGCTGAAGTGCATGAGCACGCAGAACACTGAAAAAGCTGGTGCACGGGAAATAAAATAAAAACACACTGGCCTCCTGCAATGGGAGTGCAAGTCTGCCGCAGGCAGACCCAGCGCCTCACGGCCTCACAAATAAAAAACCCACAAAAACCCACGGCGATACCACCGTCGGCCTTCTTTCCTGGAGCAATGGGGCGAAGAGGGACTCCCTCTCCTCCCCGCTACCCCGCTGAAGACACGGCGAGACCACTGCCGACCTCAAGGGCAGTTGAGCCGGGGTTGAAAAAATACCACCAGCAGGCAGCAGTTCGTCAGGGAAAGCACACTCCCTGGCGAATGACTGGCTGCTGCCTTTTGTACTTCCGACACCACTGTTTCAAGAACTAACACGAAACAGCAGTGGAGGTTATACAAAAGCAGCAGCCAGCAATCTGCAAGGAAGAGCACCACCCCTTATGGACTGCTGCCTGCCGATCTCCGGTTAGGTAAGCCAGGAGAAAATGGAGACAGAGAGGAAACATCGTCAGGCAGATAGCTCTTCTCTGCCTCCTTCTCCCCCGACCTACCTAACGAACCTTACCAGACGAAGAGCAAGCTGACTGTCGGCTCCTCCTTTTCCCCATTGCTGCATTGAAACCAAAATTTGAAGCAGTAATGGGGAAAAGAGGAACTGGCAGGCAGCCTTTTCTTCACGCAAAAATCCACAACAACAACAAAACCAAACATTTACCAAAAATGCCAAACACCAAAATTAATAAAACACAAATAAATAAATATTTTTAAAAATGTACTAATAAATAAAAAAGTAAACAACAAAATCCACAAACAAAAACATCCACAATACCAGAAAAGCACAGAAAAAACACCTAACTACAACACGAAAATACCTAACTCTAACAACATAACTACCACAAATTACACAAATAAACACCAATGAAATCACAAAAATGAAACAAACTAGAAATAAACAAACCAATTAAACAAATCTAAAACCCAACCAAACCACAAAAGAATAAACAGAAACACCTCCCAGCCCACCACCACAAAAACAAAACAAAGAAAAACCCCAGGAGAAAGAAAACCAGAGAACTCACCAGCATGTCTTCCCTCCACGAGATTGGAACAGAAATGAAGAAACAAAGACTACTTACTGGAAGAAGCCCCACCTAGAGGCCAGGAGAGAAAAAACAAGTGAAACAAAAAGAAGGATCCAACACTATTACTAACAGCACCACCTGCAGGCTGGAAGATTAAAAACAAGTTAAAAAGATTCAAAACAGCCCTCTTGCTAACAGCCCCACCTAGAGGCAACAAGAGTAAAAACAGCTAAAAAAAAGAATAAATTAAAAGTTTACAGAATAAAAAAAAATATGTTAAATAAAAAAATAATAAACATTTGTAGCATCCTCTGTTTATTTTTTACTTTAAAAAACCCCCAAAACATCTAAACAAGTTTATAACAGCCCGGTAATGCTGGGCAACCTATGCTAGTCCAATATACATTATAATGCCCCAATGGTCAGAACAACAGATGGGATAGTGGAAGATCTAACACTATCGCTTCCTGGATTTGATAGAATCATGCCAGAAACATCTATATTCAACTACGGGATCATTGCTTTCTGTCGGCACACCCAAACCAAAATATTTTCGATAAATTACATTCTTTAAGACAGGAAATCTTTGCAATGTATCACCTCTCTGATAGAAGTGGGGATTCTAAAAGCTGCCCCCACTCCCAATTTACTCAAGGACAGATAAGGATGTTCCCTAGGCAGGAGAAGTTCTGGATCTTCCAGAAACAGAAGGGAAGGACAAGTGCTCATCCTTTAAAGAACTGGACTCCTTTCAACAAATAGAAGATTGGTTTACCAACCCAGAGGAGACATTAGATAACACAGATGGAAATCACAATCATACTGAGAAAGATGAAGACCTTAATTTAACCTTCCCAAATAAAGATTCATTACTTATACTGTAGGTGACTGGTAAGAAGACCCCCTGAATAGTCTGAAATCCCAACTTCCACTCGCACCGACAGCATGTGAAAACAATAATCTATATAAAAGGAAAATTACTTTGTGGGAAAATGCCCACAAAACAAAACTGTGTAACAGGAAACATACTTGCAGAAATGCATAAATTTAGAGAAATATAAATGATATTTCAGGTTGGAAATTACTTGGAGAGTCAGCTGGTCTGTTTCTGCTTGCAGAGTGAAGTCATACAGTATGAAGGCTACCCTAATGAAGAATATGAAGTCCTTACAAGTGATGGCTATTATCTCACTGTCAATAGAATTCCGTATGGCAGAAAAAGCCCAGAGAATACAGGTATTTCTTCATTTCTTTATTGCTAGTTTTAAAAGATGAAACTGGTGGTGGGATTCAACAGGTTTATCCCAATTCGCCAGAACCAGTAGCAGAAATTCCGGCTGGCCCCGCCCATCCAAGTTTTGAAATAAAGTACAGTAGTCCTAATCTGGGTGCAACATTACATAGGGCTTTCTCCCTGGCCACACCCACCATACCATGCCCACAGAGTAGGTAGTGATTTTTTTTGTCTCATCACTGGATGAAACACATGATTGATTTATACTGGTTTATGAGATAATATTTGCTTAGGTCTCTTAGATGTAGAAGGTGTTCTAATGGAAGTTAAAGTAATTGATAATATGAAATAATTTGCTGCATCAGTGGTTCCAGGCTGGTTTTTCTTCTTCTTCTGTGTCTAGGCCAGGTGTGAAATTGTTAAAATGAATGTTTTTGAAGTGGTAGCCTTGTTAGTCTGTGCAAGCATAAGAATTGTAGACAGTGACCTCTAGTGACCATCTTGGTAGTGTGCCATAATAATACATAAAATTAATTCAGTATTTTTCAACCCGCATAAACCTGAAACCATGGAAACAGGTGAGTGGAGAAGCAACTTGTATACACCTTTAACAGAATAGGTACATTGCAAATTAACCGAATAATAATAATTCTTTGAGATCAGTCAAACAAGGAAAGCATGAATCCATATACCAGGAGGGGGAAATGGCAAAATAACTCATATACACTTCCAAAAATGAAATAAAGCAAGCAAGAAAAGGAGGGGTGGTGGTGGAAATCAAAGCCTACCCAAACCAAAACTAATAGAAGATGGAGACATTTTTCTCCCACCTCCACTTGATACCTTCTAAATGTGATAGAGTTTGATGATTTAATCCAGTGTTTCCCAAACTTTGATTTTTGGACTTCATTTCCCAGAAGTCTAAGTCAATTTCCTGAAACACTGATCAGCCAATATACTGACTGAGGCATCTGGGAATTGAAGTCCACCAGTGTTCCGCAGAAGATAATTTGGGAAACACTGGTTTAACCAATGACTTTGAAATAGAAAAGGCAAGGAAGGTTCACTTGGAACGTTAAGAACATATTCTTCTCCATTGGTGCCAAGTCAACATATTCTGTAGTTCTCTTTCCTTTTGGCTGCTGATAGTTACATCATGTCTTTTTAAATTTTTAAAACATATTTTACCCCACAAATGTTAGATTTAACACAAAAGATCTATGGGAGGTACTACACTGCATCACAAATACCTGTGGTCAAGTTGTACTATCCCAAGATCACAAAGAAAGTATATAGATAATGCTTATTCAGTCCATATTTACACATTATCTGATGACAATGTAAATCCCTATTATGATTTCAATTGGCACCCAGCAGACATCCAGCCCCTCCCTCCCCATCCAAAGACCTGGGCCTAGAGAGGAAGAAAAAGGAATCAGCAAGGCCCAGCTCTTCTGCTCATTCCATCCAGAGAGGCCCACAGGGGAGGTGAGTAAAGGACCCTGCCCCTCCCTCCCCATCCAAAGACCTGGGCCTAGAAAGGAAGAAAAAGGAATCAGCAAGGCCCAGCTCTTCTGCTCATTCCATCCAGAGAGGCCCACAGGGGAGGTGAGTAAAGGACCCTGCCCCTCCCTCCCCATCCAAAGACCTGGGCCTAGAGAGGAAGAAAAAGGAATCAGCAAGGCCCAGCTCTACTGCTCATTCCATCCAGAGAGGCCCACAGGGGAGGGGAGTAAAGGATCCAGCCCCTCCCTCCCCATCCAAAGACCTGGGCCTAGAAAGGAAGAAAAAGGAATCAGCAAGGCCCAGCTCTTCTGCTCATTCCATCCAGAGAGGCCCACAGGGGAGGTGAGTAAAGGACCCTGCCCCTCCCTCCCCATCCAAAAACCTGGGCCTAGAGAGGAAGAAAAAGGAATCAGCAAGGCCCAGCTCTACTGCTCATTCCATCCAGAGAGGCCCACAGGGGAGGGGAGTAAAGGATCCAGCCCCTCCCTCCCCATCCAAAGACCTGGGCCTAGAGAGGAAGAAAAAGGAATCAGCAAGGCCCAGCTCTACTGCTCATTCCATCCAGAGAGGCCCACAGAGGAGGGGAGTAAAGGATCCAGCCCCTCCCTCCCCATCCAAAGACCTGGGCCTAGAGAGGAAGAAAAAGGAATCAGCAAGACCCAGCTCTACTGCTCATTCCATCCAGAGAGGCCCACAGGGGACGGGAGTAAAGGATCCAGCCCCTCCCTCCCCATCCAAAGACCTGGGCCTAGAGAGGAAGAAAAAGGAATCAGCAAGGCCCAGCTCTTCTGCTCATTCCATCCAGAGAGGCCCACAGGGGAGGTGAGTAAAGGATCCTGCCCCTCCCTCCCCATCCAAAGACCTGGGGCCAGAGAGAAGGACACCTCCGGAGACCCCCGACCACCCCCAGGAGATACCATCCACAACCACCATCACAGCGAGGCCCGAGCCGGCACCTTTGACCGACTCCATGCGGCCGAAGGGAGGCAAGAGCTGCTGCGTGCATGCAAAGGATAAGTAACCGAACTGAAATAATATAGTTGACTAAACATAGATGGCTTATGGCAACTGACATAGTGACTGTACAAGAAACTGACTTACATAGAGACCTGATATAGTGGACTTCTTTCTTTCTTTCTTTCCCTTTCACTAATTAGTTCAACTGTTACTTTGATACTATGTGATAAACTGTGATATTGTGCATGATAATACTTTGTTTTAAAACTGTTAAAACTGTGATAACATGTGTGATGGGAAAAGACTGGTGTAGAGACCGGCAAGGCACGCCACAAAGTTTGCCAAGAGAACCCTATGGATCAAAACAAAAGGCAAAACAAGGGGATGCTCAGCACAGCAGATCTGAAAAGGGGGAGGGATACGAAAGGGGGAGGAGAAATACAGTGTTGCAGGGAACAATACTGCATAGGGACATGGAATGTGAGGTCTATGAATCAAGGAAAACTGGAAGTGGTTAAAAACGAGATGGAAAGAATAAGCATTGACATCTTGGGCATCAGTGAGCTAAAATGGACAGGGATGGGTGAATTCAGCTCTGGAAACCATCATATCTACTACTGCGGGCAAGAAAACCTTAGAAGAAATGGAGTAGCCATAATTGTCAATAAAAGAGTGAGAAAAGCAGTAATGGGATTTGTTGTTGTTCAGTCGCACAGTCGGTTCCGACCCTTTGCGACCCTATGGACCATTGCTCTCCAGGCGCCTCTGTCCTCCACCATCCCCCTCAGCCCTCCCAGCTCTGTGCCCATTGTGTCTACAATGCCATCTAGCCATCTCATCCTTGGCCTCCCCCTTCTTCTTTTGCCCTCCACCTTTCCCAACATCAATGCCTTCTCAAGTGAATCCTCCCTTCTCATTTGATGTCCAAAGTATTTCAGCTTCATCTTTACTACTTGACCTTCCAGTGAGCATTCAGGGTTAATTTCTTCTAAGATTGACCTATTTGTTCTCCTCGCTGTCCAGGGTACTCTCAAAACCCTCCTCCAACACCACATTTCAAAGGCATCTATTCTTCTGCGTTCAGCCTTCCTAATTGTCCAGCTCTCACATCCGTACATTACTACTGGGAAGACCATTGCTTTGACTATTCTAATTTTTGTTTTCAGTGTGATGTCTCTGCTTTTCACTATGTTCCCCAGGTTTCTCATTGCTTGTCTCCCAAGAATCAGTCGCCTTTTTATTTCATGGCTACAATCCCCATCTGCAGTGATCTTTGATCCCAAAAAAGTAAAATCTGTCACTGCTTCTACTTCTTCCCCATCTATCTTCCAGGAACTGATTGGGCCTGTTGCCATTATCTTGGTTTTCTTGATATTTAGTCTCAAGCCAGCTTTTGCACTCTCCTCCTTCAGCCCAATCAGGAGATTCTTTAGGTCTTCCTCACTTTCTGCCATTAGGGTGGTATCGTCTGCATATCTCAAATTATTGATGTTTCTCCCAGCGATTTTAATCCCATATTGTGATTCCTCCATCCCTGCACTGCACATTATGTGCTCTGTGTATAGGTTGAATAGGCATGGTGACAAAATGCAGCCTTGTCTTACTCCTTTTCCTATTCCAAACCATTCTGTCATTCCATGTTCTGTCCTAACTGTTGCTTCTTGGTTCATGTACAGATTTCTCAGGAGGCATATGAGGTGCTCTGGTATTCCCATCTCTTTAATTACTTGCCACATCTTGTTGTGGTCCACACAGTCAAATGCCTTAGTGTAGTCAATAAAACAGAAATAAACTTGTTTCTGGTATTCCTTTGTTTTCTCCATGATCCAGCGTATGTTGGCAATGTGGTCTCTAGTCCCCCTGCCTCTTCTGAAACCTGCCTGCACCTCTGGTAATTCTCTTTCCACATGCTGCTGAAGTCTATCCTGTATTATCTTGAGCATCACCTTACTGGCGTGTGGGATGAGCGCGATTGTTCGATAATTTGAACATTCTTTGGCATTGCCCTTTTTTGGGATTGGGACGTACACTGATCTTTTCCAATCCTGTGGCCATTGTTTTGTTTTCCAAATCTGTTGGCATATTGAATGCAGTAATTTGACGCCGTCATCTTTTAGCGCTTTGAAAAATTCAACTGGGATACCATCACCTCCACTAGCTTTGTTGTTTGCAGTGCTCTTTAGGGCCTTTATGACTTCGCTCTCCAGGATGTCTGGCTCAGGTTCTACTTCTTCATCATTGTGGTTGTCAGGAGTGTTGAGGTCCTTTTTGTAGAGTTCCTCTGTGTACTCTTTCCATCTTTTCTTAATCTCTTCTGCATCTGCTAGCTCCTTTCCTTCTTTGTCCCTTATCATGGTCATTTTTGCTTTAAATGTTCCCTTAATTTCCCCGATTTTTTTGAAAAGATCTCTGGTTCTGCCTCTTTTGTTGTTTTCCTCCATTTCTCTGCACTGTTCTTTTAGGTAGTTTTCCTTATCTCTCCTTGCTTTTCTTTGAAATTCTGTGTTCAAATGATTGTAGTTTTTCCTTTCTCCTTTGACTTTTGCGTTCCTTCTTTCCTCTGCTAATTTAAGAGCCTCATCAGACAACCACTTTGCTTTCTTACTCTTCTTTTCTTTTGGTATGGTTTTCTTTGCTGCTTCCTGCATGATGTCCCTCATCTCTGTCCATAATTCTTCTGGCACTCTATCTATTGAGTCTAAGCCATTGAATCTGTTCATCACCTCCACCGCGTATTCTTTAGGGATGCTGTCTAGGTGATATCTTTCTGGTCTCCGTGTTTTCCTTATTTTCTTTAGTCTAAGCCTGAATTTTGCGATCAATAGGTTGTGATCTGAGCCACAGTCTGCTCCAGGTCTTGTTTTTGCTGACTGTATGGAGGTTCTCCATCTTTGGCTGCAGAGTATGTAGTCAATCTGGTTTCGGTGTTGGCCATCTGGTGATGTCCATGTGTAAAGTCGCCTCTTGTGTTGCTGGAAGAGAGTGTTTGCTATGACCAGTGCATTCTCTTGGCAGAACTCTATCAATCTTTGCCCTGCTTCATTCTGTACTCCAAGACCAAATTTGCCTGTTATTCCCTCCACTTTTTGATTTCCTACTTTGGCATTCCAGTCTCCTAATATAATTTGGACATCATTTCTTGGTGTCTGTTCTATGAGGTGTTGTAAGTCCTCATAGAACTGGTCCATTGTGGCTTCATCTGCACCAGTGGTTGGTGCGTATATTTGGATCACAGTGACATTGAAAGGTTTGCCTTGAAATCTGACTGACATCATTCTGTCATTTTTGAGATTGTATCCCATTACTGCTTTTCTCACTCTTTTATTGACAATTATGGCTACTCCATTTCTTCTAAGGTTTTCTTGGCCGCAGTAGTAGATATGATGGTTTCCAGAGCTGAATTCACCCATCCCTGTCCATTTTAGCTCACTGATGCCCAAGATGTCAATGCTTATTCTTTCCATCTCACTTTTTACCACTTCCAGTTTTCCTTGGTTCATTGATCTCACATTCCATGTCCCTATGCAGTATTGTTCCTTGCAACATTGCATTTCCCCTCCCCCTTCCTGTCCCTCCCCTTTCTCCCCTCTGAGGTGTTAAGCATCCTGTATCACCTAGCCTGCCCTTTTGTTTTGCCTTTTGTTTTGGTCAATAGGGTTCTCTTGGCAAGATTTTTGGCGTGGTTGCCGGTGTCTGCGCCATTTTTCTCTCCTCATACATTTTATCACAGTTTTTAAAAATTTAACACATTTAAGACAACATATTATCATGCATATTATCACACTTTAAAATACAGTCTCTATGTCAGTTTCTATGTTTAGTCAGTATAAAGTCTCTATGTCAGTTGCTATATTAGTTCTTCTACATTTGCATATCTGTTACTTATCCTTTGCCTGGGACTCTGGCTCTCCTCCTCCTCCTCACCCCTCCACCCCCCGGCTGGGTGGCTGCCCGGCGGCGACGGCGGCAGGCCCTTTTTGCCGCTCGCCCTGCTCTCCTCCTGCTTCCTCACCCCCGGCTGGGATACAATCTCAAAAATGACAGAATGATGTCAGTCAGATTTCAAGGCAAACCTTTCAATGTCACTGTGATCCAAATATACGCACCAACCACTGGTGCAGATGAAGCCACAATGGACCAGTTCTATGAGGACTTACAACACCTCATAGAACAGACACCAAGAAATGATGTCCAAATTATATTAGGAGACTGGAATGCCAAAGTAGGAAATCAAAAAGTGGAGGGAATAACAGGCAAATTTGGTCTTGGAACACAGAATGAAGCAGGGCAAAGATTGATAGAGTTCTGCCAAGAGAACGCACTGGTCATAGCAAACACTCTCTTCCAGCAACACAAGAGGCGACTTTACACATGGACATCACCAGATGGCCAACACCGAAACCAGATTGACTACATACTCTGCAGCCAAAGATGGAGAACCTCCATACAGTCAGCAAAAACAAGACCTGGAGCAGACTGTGGCTCAGATCACAACCTACTGATCGCAAAATTCAGGCTTAGACTAAAGAAAATAGGGAAAACACGGAGACCAGAAAGATATCACCTAGACAGCATCCCTAAAGAATACACGGTGGAGGTGATGAACAGATTTAATGGCTTAGACCCGGTAGACAGAGTACCGGAAGAATTATGGACGGAGATGAGGGACATCATGCAGGAAGCAGCAAAGAAAACCATACCAAAAGAAAAGAAGAGTAAGAAAGCAAAGTGGTTGTCTGATGAGGCACTTAAAATAGCAGAGGAAAGAAGGAACGCAAAAGTCAAAGGAGAAAAGAAAAACTACAATCATTTGAACACAGAATTTCAAAGAAAAGCAAGGAGAGATAAGGAAAACTACCTTAAAAGAACAGTGCAGAGAAATGGAGGAAAACAACAAAAGAGGCAGAACCAGAGATCTTTTCAAAAAAATCGGGGAAATCAAGGGAACATTTAAAGCAAAAATGACCATGATAAAGGACAAAGACGGAAAGGAGCTAGCTGATGCAGAAGAAATTAAGAAAAGATGGAAAGAGTACACAGAGGAACTTTACAAAAAGGACCTCAACACTCCTGATAATCACAATGATGAAGAAATTGAACTTGAGCCAGACATCCTGGAGCGCGAAGTCATAAAGGCCCTAAAGAGCACTGCAAACAACAAAGCTAGTGGAGATGATGGTATCTCAGTTGAATTTTTCAAAGCGCTAAAAGATGATGGCGTCAAATTACTGCATTCAATATGCCAGCAGATTTGGAAAACAAAACAGTGGCCACAGGATTGGAAAAGATCAGTATACGTCCCAATCCCAAAAAAGGGCAATGCCAAAGAATGCTCAAATTATCGAACAATCGCGCTCATCCCACATGCCAGCAAGGTGATGCTCAAGATAATACAGGATAGACTTCAGCAGCATGTGGAGAGAGAATTACCAGAGGTGCAGGCTGGTTTCAGAAGAGGCAGGGGGACTAGAGACCACATCGCCAACATACGCTGGATCATGGAAAAAACAAAGGAATACCAGAAACAAGAGGCATTTGACTGTGTGGACCACAACAAGATGTGGCAAGTAATTAAAGAGATGGGAATACCAGAGCACCTCATATGCCTCCTGAGAAATCTGTACATGAACCAAGAAGCAACAGTTAGGACAGAACATGGAATAACAGAGTGGTTTGGAATAGGAAAAGGAGTAAGACAAGGCTGCATTTTGTCACCATGCTTATTCAACCTATACACAGAGCACATAATGCGCAGTGCAGGGATGGAGGAATCACAATATGGGATTAAAATCGCTGGGAGAAACATCAATAATCTGAGATATGCAGACGATACCACCCTAATGGCAGAAAGTGAGGAAGACCTAAAGAATCTCTTGATTGGGCTGAAGGAGGAGAGTGCAAAAGCTGGCTTGAGACTCAATATCAAGAAAACCAAGATAATGGCAACAGGCCCAATCAGTTCCTGGAAAATAGACAGGGAAGAGGTAGAAGCAGTGACAGATTTTACTTTCTTAGGATCAAAGATCACTGCAGATGGGGATTGTAGCCATGAAATAAAAAGGCGACTGATTCTTGGGAGACAAGCGATGAGAAACCTGGGGAACATAGTAAAAAGCAGAGACATCACATTGCAAACAAAAATTAGAATAGTCAAGGCAATGGTTTTCCCAGTAGTAATGAATGGATGTGAGAGCTGGACAATTAGGAAGGCTGAACGCAGAAGAATAGATGCCTTTGAAATGTGGTGTTGGAGGAGGGTTTTGAGAGTCCCCTGGACAGCGAGGAGAACAAATAGGTCAATCTTAGAAGAAATTAACCCTGAATGCTCATTGGAAGGTCAAATAGTAAAGATGAAGCTAAAGTACTTTGGACATCAAATGAGAAGGGAGGATTCACTTGAGAAGGCATTGATGTTGGGAAAGGTGGAGGGCAAAAGAAGAAGGGGGAGGCCAAGGATGAGATGGCTAGATGGTATTATAGACACAATGGGCACAGAGCTGGGAGGGCTGAGGGGGATGGTAGAGGACAGAGGCGCCTGGAGGAAAATGGTCCATGGGGTCGCAAAGGGTCGGAGTCGACTGTGCGACTGAACAACAACAACAGACATCAGTATGAAGGACAACCAGATTACTATAGGAAGGGAGTTCCACAACTATGATGTCACTATTGATAAAATCTTGCCATACATGTGTTATCCTTACAGGCCACATTACTTTGGGATACCATTAACAGACTCTCCAAACTAGTCTTAGATCCTAAATAGACCAATACCAGGGGAGTAGAACTTTAAATGCCTGGGTTTCAGGTTCATTTAAGCCATTTGAC
This sequence comes from Bradypodion pumilum, assembly GCA_035047305.1. Lineage (NCBI taxonomy): Eukaryota > Metazoa > Chordata > Lepidosauria > Squamata > Chamaeleonidae > Bradypodion > Bradypodion pumilum. Next base: position 264,152,352 of record JAWDJD010000003.1, read on the forward strand.
CACACTGTAAATTGGGCCAACTGCTGATAATCAATGCAAAGCTTTGATTGCAGCTGTCCCACACTCAGTCCTTGCTGCCCTTCTCAACAACCCTCTAATGGCCTTCTACACCAGTAGTAGCCTTTAGATAATTTTCAAAGGAAGCCCCTATAGTAGTCTTTATACCTCTCTTCCAGAAATCACCAGAGCACAGCATACTGAGATCAGACTGTCCAGTGTGTAAAATATGTACTTGACTGGTTTATCACCTGTACATATTTTTACTGAGACCACTTGGCTCTCCAATGACAGCTATAAAGTTAGGAATATTCCCAACCAAAGTATCTACTCTCTCAAGGAATCAACAAACTCACAGCAGGACAATTGCCTATTCCTTGGGCCTCAAAATTGCCCACCCTCAGTGTCTCCATCTTGTGTATTTGCCCTCATCCATCTTATCACTGCTTCGGGGCATCAACCCACAATTTTCACTGAGGGAATAGAAAACCAGAGCTGAGTGACATCCACAAATTGATGACGTTGTGCTCCAAATCCATGGATAAAATTTCTCAGTGGGTTTCATATATCCTTTAGACTAGGGGTCCTCAACCTACGGTCCACAAGCTGGATCTGGCCTGTGATGCCATTTCATGTGGCCTGCCGATGCCACCCGAAGCAGCCACATCAGCATTTCTGGCTGTCATAAACATGTTTATGTCATAAACACATTTATGACAGCCACGGATGCATTTTACGGAAGCGTTTGTGGTGGGGGAACCACCAGTCTGGCCCACTCAGTTGTCTGAGGGGGCATGGTACGGCCCACAGCATAAAAGGTTGAGAACCCCTGCTTTAGATAATACAGGAGAATGAACCTTGTGGGATCCCATAGTGCAACCAGCCAGTTCTTCTCTTTAATATCATCAACCAAGGTGGCCAAGGCTGTCTTGATGCCGAGTGCGTAAATCTAAGTCAATACCATCTTTTTGGGCACTTCATTAGGGACTGGGGCATGAGCTGTTTGTTAACTGTCTTAGAAATTCTTTGAGTCCAAAGAAGGCACAATCTTTTTTCCTTCAAAGCTGTTGGCACAATGCCCTTTCTTTAATAAAGTATTTATCTCTCCCAGGACCCATAATGTTAACTCATCTCTGTTCAGTTTTGCTAGTCGAGAAGAACTGGGATCAAAAGGCCATGCAGGCAGCCCAAATCTAGCAAGCATCCTATCCACACAAACCAATAGGCCATAATAAGTAGTGTAGATCCCTATAGCCTGCTGGTGCTGTGAACATTATTGTTTAAAATGTTTATCTCATACATTTGTTGAACAATTACTGTACATGATGGTCTCCTTTTCAAACTGCATCTCCAGCTATTATCTGTCAACCTGCAATGTCTGATTAACTGGATTTCTTTTGTCCCTATTCTACCCCAAATCATTTGTTTTCAGCTTCTAAGCCAGCTGTGTTAGTGTTACCTGGTGTATTTGCAAATGGTGGATGCTGGGTGACCAATACACCCAACAACAGCCTGGGTTTTGTACTGGCAGATGCTGGCTTTGATGTTTGGCTGGCCAATAATAGAGGCAGCAACTGGTGTAATCAACATCAGAAGTTTTCCATTAATCAAGATGAATTTTGGGATTTCAGGTAGGTTGAATGGCATCAAGCCTGGAATCTATTATTCTTCCATCCCCACCCTATGAGTAAAGTATGGAGTATATTGCAGTGTCTGTTAATGTACCCCCCAAAACACCACACCTTTTTTGAGGGGGGAGGGCTTAGGAGAGAGGGAAGGGAACCTTTAAGAACCCAATTTGAACTGAGCTTGCATAACATTTGTGGAACTCCAAGTGACTTGACAAAAGGCAAAGTAGAAAATGAGATAAGGAAGAAAGTGGAATGGAGTATCATTGCATAGAGGGATTGACTAGGGATGAAACCACACAGGGAAATAGATTTTAATTTGGACCACTTCTGGAGCGGTCTGGTACAATCTGTTTCTTGCTGATCACACATCAGGTGGGGGGGGGGGGGAAGTTCCAGTTTCAACCCAATGTGTACCCAAGCTAGTCTTCCTTTGGTAAACAGTGGGACTAATACTTTTTGGGCTGGGTTGGAGCAATACCCCCATCAGATCGAAAGGTCATTTTAAGAGAGATCACTTCTGTTAAAGTTCTTTTCCAGTGCCATCATCACATGTCTTTGCAGCTGTCTGATCAAGTCCTTGGTGGAACAGCAGAAAAGAATATTCTACGTGGCAGCTTTTCTTCTTCCAACTTCTGGTTGTCATTTCTGGTTACAAAAGTAGTGAATTGTAACAATTATATAAGTGAGCACAGAACTGCAAAAGAAGAGGAATGTCTTGGTAATAAATGCTTCACTACAGGAGGGGGTGTTTCCTGCACCTTTAAAACATGCTCTGGTGTGCCCCCTCCTGAAAAAACAATCTTTCGACCCAGCAGTTCCAGCTAATTATAGGCCGGTCTCCAAACTCCCCCTTTTAGGGAAGGTATTGGAGAAGATGGTGGTGCAGCAGTTGCAGGGGGTCCTGGATGAAGTGAATTATCTGGACCCCTTTCAATCATGTTTCAGGCCTGGATATGGTACAGAGATGGCATTGGTTGCAGTGGTAGATTATCTCTTGCGGGAGCAGGACGGCAGTCATCCATCCGTCCTGGCTCTTCTGGACCTCTCGGCAGCTTTCGATACCATCGACCACAGTATCCTTCTGGAACGGCTCAAAGGTTTTGGGATCCAGGGCACTGTGTTGTCCTGGTTTTCCTCATTTTTGGAGGGCCGTACCCAGTCGGTGTGGTTGGAGAGTGAGAGGTCCAGCGCTAGGCCCTTATAGTATGGGGTGCCATAGGGCTCAGTGCTCTCTCCTCTCCTATTTAACATCTATATGAAGCCATTGGGTGAGATTATTTGTTCCAAATGGGTGAGGTATCATCAGTTGGCTGATGATATCCAGCGGATTATCTGGACCCCTTTCAATCGGGTTTCAGGCCTGGATATGATACTGAGACTGCATTGGTCGTACTGGTTGATGACCTCTTGCGGGAGCGGGACTGGGGTCATCCATCCATCCTGGCTCTTCTGGATCTCTCAGCGGCCTTCGATACCGTTGACCACGGTATCCTTCTGGAACGGCTCAAAGGTTTGGGGATCCAGGGCACTGTGCTGTCCTGGTTTTCCTCATTTCTGGAGGGTCGTACCCAGTCGGTGTGGTTGGAGAGTGAGAGGTCCAGCGCTAGGCCCCTACAGTATGGGGTGCCTCAGGGCCCGGTGCTCTCTCCTCTCCTATTTAACATATACATGAAGCCATTGGGTGAGGTTATCTGTTCCCATGGGGTAATGTATCATCAGTATGCTGATGATACCCAGTTATATATCTCGGCCCATGGGGACCCCAGTGATGCAGTCAATGTCCTATCCAGATGTCTGGAAGCAGTTGGGGTCTGGATGGGGGACAATGGGCTACAATTGAATGCCTTCAAGACTGAGTGGCTTTGGATAGGGGGTCCCGCGTTATCCAGGGAGCTGCCAACTTTGGTCTTGGATGGGGCTGTTTTGCCCCAGACAGACCCGGTATGCAACTTAGGGGTCCTCCTGGATTCGGGGCTGCTACTAGCAAGTCAGGTGGCAGCTGTGGCCAGGAGGGCTTTCTCACAGCTTTGCGTCATCTGTCAGTTGTGTTCGCTCCTGGACCAGGACTCCCTGCTCAGGGTCACACATGCTCTGGTCACCTCCAGGCTAGATTATTGCAATGCGCTCTACATGGGGCTGCCCTTGTCAACCATTTGGAGGCTGCAGTTGGTCCAGAATGCGGCAACCCGGGTGGTGATGGGGCGGGGGCATTATGCTCGCGCCTCACCATTACTTCGGGAGCTGCACTGGCTACCAGTTTACCTCCGGGTGCAGTTCAAGGTGCTGGTTTTGACCTTTAAAGCCCTTCATGATAGTGGGCCAGGATACCTTAGAGACCGCATCGTCCCAAGAGTGTCCACCCGTCCAACCAGAGCGGATCGATGGGGCTCCCTAATGGTTCCATCTGCCAGAGGGGCCTGTCTCTCTGGTACACGAAGGAGGGCCTTTTCCGTGTCCGCACCTGCCTTGTGGAACCTCCTGCCTGTAGAGCTGTGGGAGCAGATAGAGCTGCTACCTTTCAGAAAAGACCTAAAAACCTGGTTGGCAGGGCAGGTGTGGGTCCCAGATGGAAGCGTGGCACCCACCTGTTGGCTTATAAATTAAGCCCCCATTTCTTTTAATTGTCAATGAAGGCAGTTTTTTTAATGTGGGTTTTTAAGAGGAATGGGGTAGGTGGGTGGGTATGTTGGGTTTTAATTCGTTGTATTGTTTTATGTGTGTTTTAACTTGTTGTGAGCCGCACAGAGTCATGTTTACCTGATTGGGCGGCATATAAATTTGAATATAAATAATATACAATTGAATCCTTCCAAGACTTAGTGGCTATGGATAGGGGGTCCCAGGAAGCTGCCAACTTTGGTCTTGGATGGGGCTGTTTTGCCCCAGACAGAACTGGTACACAACTTAGGGGTCATCCTCGATTCGGGGCTGCTACTTGCAGATCAGGCAGTGGCAGTAGCAGTGGCCAGGAGGGCTTTTGCACAGCTTCACGTCATCCATCAGTTGTGTTCGCTCTTGGACCGGAACTCCCTGCTCATGGTCACACATGCTCTTGTTACCTCCAGGCTAGATTATTGCAATGCGCTCTACATGGGTCTGCCCTTGACGACTATTTGGAGGCTGCAGTTGGTCCAGAATGCAGCAGCCCAGGTGGTGATGGGGTGCGGGTGTTATGCTCGCGCCTCACCATTGCTTCGGGAGCTGCACTGGTTACCAGTTTGCCTCCGGGTGCAATTCAAGGTGCTGGTTTTGACCTTTAAAGCCCTTCATGGTAGTGGGTCAGGATACCTAAGAGACTGCATCGTCCCAAGAGTATCTGCCCGTCCAACCAGAGCAGACCGAAGGGGCTCTCTAATTGTTCCATCTGCCAGAGGGGCCTGTCTCTCTGGCACACGGAGGAGGGACTTTTCCATGTCCGCACTGGCCTTGTGGAACCTCCTACCAGTAGAGTTGTGGGAGTAGATGGAGCTGCTGCCTTTCAGAAAAGGACTAAAAACCTGGTTGGCGGGGCAGGTGTGGGGCCTGGATGGAAGAGTGGCCCCCGCCTGTTGGCTTATAAAATAAAGCCTCCTACCTTTTAATGTGGGCAGTTTTAATGTGGTTAGTTTTTAATATGAACGGGGGGGGCTGTTTGGTGGGTGCGTAGGTTAAGGGGTTTTAATTGTTTTATATATATATGTTTTTAACCTGTTGTAAGCTGCCCTGAGTCAGGTTCGCCTGATTGGGTGGCACAGTATTTTGTGTTGGGATTTGTAGTTAAACAATGAAAGTGGGGCAGTTATTAAGATCTGAATTATTTACAAGTTCCTCCTAAAGTACTCCTCATGCTTAGCACACTTCCCAGCTAAAAATAAAGACTAAAAATTTGAGATAAAAAAAGAAAGGATATTTACTCACTATATTAGGGGTGCCCAAACTATGGCCCATGGGATAGATCCAGCCCATGGTGTCATTCCATCCAGTACTTGCTGCCCTCTGTGTGTTGGGAGTTCTTCCCATTCCATCATGCCTATGCAATTTACGTAAATTTTTCTAGACAAACAGGGAAGCTTCCTTCCTTCCTTCCTTTGAAGACCTCTTCAGTCCATCCACATACCTTGAAGAAAGGGAAGAAATGGGGGATGGGGATTGGAGACAGCATACCTCCTTTGAATGTTTCTTCAGCTGAAGGTTAGAAATAGATAGTTGTTCTAAGAAGCATAAAAGACTGTCCAACTGTTGCTGATGTTACTTCAGAGTGTAGCTGTTGTGTATGTACAATGTTGCTTTATATGTATGTACAATGTCGCTTTAAGAAATGTATGAATGTAACCTGGCCACAATCACAATGTAACCCAGCTGTAAAGGAACGCGAGCAAGCTGCCCATAGAGGGCAGCTGCGAGTGTTCAACTCACATGGTTCTCATTCCTCAAATCACCTGCAGCCGCGGGAACTCCCCGCAACAACAAACTACTACCGATCCACCACCGAAGATGGGCGTGACCCGGACGACGTCACGCCGGTAGCAGCCAATGAGCTACCGTGCAGCAAGATTCAAATGTATTGTACCACTGTATATAATGTGAGGTATCTCCGCCATTACCACATGTTCGTTCTGATCATCAACCAATAAACCTGTGTTAGTCCTTACTGCGACTCCTTCTATGTCTCCCGGAAAAGACACTAAAGTAGCTGAGGGGTATCAGGCTTCAGCACTCTCACAAAATCCCTTGTCTGTGCAATCCTAACCATAACAAATCCCAGTAAGCCCCTGTTGTGTATGTAACTGTATCACTTTAAGAATGTATGACTGTAACCTGACAATGATTACAATGTAACCCAGCTGTTAAAGGAACGCGAGCTAGCTACCCATAGAGGGCAGCTGTGAGCGTTCAGCTCACATGGTACAAATTCCCCCAATCACCGGCAGCTGCAAGGAACACCTGGAGAAGATGGGCGTGACTCAGAATGACGTCACGCAGGTAGCAGCCAAATGAGCTACCCTTTTCAAATGTACTGTTGCAGTATAAAATGAGCTGTACCTCCGCCATTACCACATGTTCATCCTGACCATCATGCAATAAAGCTGTGTTTTAGCCCTCACTGTGGCTCCTCCTTTGTCTTCCGTGCAAGACACTAAAGCCCCATTACACAACTACATTGACAAATAATTCAGTAAATACTTTAGATTTGGATGGTCTGATTTGCATTATTTTCCATTGATCACATGATGGAAAGGTCAGCATGAATCAGGCTACTTCCACTGGAGCTTCTATTTGTTTTAATTGAATGGCTTGATGTGGAGGGGTTTATAACCATTGTATTTCAAGTCATTCTTGCCTGTTCTAGTATCAGTGAGAGAGGCTGGGTAACAGGGAAACTAGGTACTGTTGGAATCCTTTTTTAATACTGTACCTGGTTCTACAATAATCTCCCCTTTGCCTTCCCCTTCCCTTCCTTTGTTTTTGTTTGTTTAAGGAAGATAAAACTAACATACGGATTCACTTAATCATTTTTCTTGTGACATGCAGAAAATGCTCACCATGGGAATACTTATTCAATGTGATTTCTAGTTTTTTTCCACTGTTTGCCAGAGGCATTTTTATAAAATTTAGAATATAAATGATTGACCACCTTTGGGTTCAAAATTCTCTGTTAAGCTTGTTAGAGATCTCTGAGCCTCTTTCTCCATCTCACTGGATTGGTATGGAAAATAAGCCTAGTTATTTTCAAAGGTTGGAAACAGGTTGTCTGAAGAAGCCAATATCACTTTATAAATCAGCCTGTCAATATTTATATCCCAGGAAGAGAGTCAGAAGCATTGAGGTGTATGGTCATTGCAGTAATCCTGTAAAAATCTTCATTTTCTAAGGACTGCTGAAACCTTTCTTCCAGTTGCTTTGTTGAAATGGAAGAGATCCTTCTTCTTCCTCTGGCAGGAATGCCACTAGGACTTTGTAAAGCTCTCTCTCTCTTTTTTTTAAAGTGAGCATCCTATGTCCCCATATAGCTGAACCAGGTGAGCTTCATGAGAAGTTCTTGTGGTATTTTGTGTTAAGGGTAACAGGAGAATTCCCGAAAGCAAAAATATTTGGGGAAAGGACATATAACCAGTGGGATGGAGCCCAAGGCAGGACCTCTTAATGATCTTGTTTGCTAGATAATTAATTAAGCAAAATCATAAAAATGATGTGTATCAGTTTATCGATCACTGATTGCTCTAACATAGTGTCTTTATAATAATGTTGCATTCCTTCTTTTGTTTTGCTGCAGTTTTCATGAAATGGGGATGAATGACTTGCCAGCCATTATAAACTTTGTCCTGGCAAAAAGTGGACAGGAACAAATCTTTTACATTGGTCATTCTCAGGGTACCACTATAGGTATGTTGTCCAGGTCTCACAGGATCAAGGTTATTGATGGCAGAGGACAAACTGCTCAGTGTTCCGTGTGAAAAAGAACCCTTTGTAGAGGAGAACAGGCATGCATGGCCTTGCCTAAAGAAGAGTATTGCTGTTAAGTATTTTGTGTTGGGATTTGTAGTTAAACAATGAAAGTGGGGCAGTTAATAAGATCTGAATTATTTACAAGTTCCTCCTAAAGTACTCCTCATGCTACTTCCCAGCTGAAAATAATGACTAAAAATTTGAGATAAAAAAGAAAGGATATTTACTCACTATATTAGAGGTGCCCAAACTATGGCCCATGGGACAGATCCAGCCCATGGTGTCATTCTATCCAGTCCTTGCTGCCCTCACCGCTCCTGGAAGCAGAAGTAAAATAAGATAAGGTAAGATAAATCTATATTGTCATTGTCCTGCACAGAACAACGAGATTGGGGGAAAAAACACTTATCAACCCAACAAAACCTAAACAAAATACAACTATACAAAATTATTGACATACTCCCACCCCACATATACACATTTAACCCCTAAAAAGCTCAAAAACTCTAAAAACTATATACAGAAGCTCCCTCATAGACTGCATTGCACTGCTTTCAAAGCCAGAACCGCTTTTGGGTAGAAACTATTTCTCAAGCGGCTGGTCCTGGTCTTTATGACCCTATACCTTCTTCTAGAAGGCAGAAGCTGAAAGAGATCATTTCCGGGGTGCATACTATCTTGCGCAATCTCTACAGCTTTCTTATAACACCTGGTGGCATAGATTTGATCTAGAGCCCCCACATGCACAAAATGCTGCTATAAATGATCTGCGGCTGTCATAAACATGCTTACGACAGCCGTGGGTGCATTTATGGCAGCATTTTACACACGTGTGGGCATGTTTTACTTCCACTTTCGGTGGGAGGAACCACATGACCAGCCCGCTCAACTACGTGACTGGCCCTCAGCCCAAAATGTTTGGGCACCCCTGCACTATATGCTTGGAAATCTTAATAGGTTGGTATGAAAAGGATGAAGAATTAGATTCGTTACTAGGAAAAATGCAGAGAGCTTTCCTCTATGACTAATGATTGGCTGAAAAAATACAGAAAGTTCAAAATGGGAGCCACCCCCACGTGAACAAACAAGGAACAGCTTCCAACAAAGAGAAGACAAGAGATTAAGGTTAGGCAATTAAATTTTGGCTGAAAGGCAGGGGCTTAACAGACACTCCCTCTTTCCCAGGATGTGTTAATCCTTTGCATGTTGAATTGCCAAATTCCAATATTTTGTACTCATTGGGAGGTGATAAATATAGGTTTTAATTCACATCCCTTTCTTGGAAGTACAGAATATAGTGCTTGATTATTTTTCATTCAATTGTAGCAACCACCAAATGGCAGCTAATTATGTGAGACAGTTACCAGAGATCAAATGCCCTATATATGGCTTTTTAAATAAGAGGTCACTAAGAAAACTATCTCTTAATTGCTGTTTAATACTAAAATGGGTGTTTCACAATAAGAAATGGTGCTCACACAAGCAGCTGAGAAACTGATTATACTCTAAAATCTTTCACAGTGTTACAAATTGCAAATTAGCTTAGAATTTTGTGACTGGCAACTATGAGAAAACAACAGGCTACCTTGATGTTGGTGCCAGAAACATGGCTTCTTGTAAGACATATCTTGGCTGTGCGTGTGCATGTGCATGTGCGTGTGTGCATGTGTGTGTATATGAGAGAGAGAGAGTGAATGAGTGAGAGTGAGTGAGAGAGATACAGACAGAGAGAGACAGAGAGACAGAGAGAGAGACATAGCGAAAGAGAGAGAGGCACACACACACAGACAGACAGACAGACATATGGTCACCTTTTAAAGTTGAAGCTGCTTATCTTGTCTCTTTTTGGACCCACAGCTAACAGAGTTGTGGATGACATGAAATTTGGAGTGGGAGAAATTTCAATGCAAAGTTCACCTTTTGTTTTGAATTGGATCTGGTACTTTTGGTGCAGAGAAATACATTATGCCAGTCTACTTATGACTAATACAAATGCAATCACCATTTTCCCTTAGATGAAAGATTTCTTCTGCCCCCACCCAAGCCCCACTGTTTGTTACCTGTTCCTCATTTTTCTAGTTTTAGATATAATGAGAAATTGTGCATCATCTAAATGCTAAAATATCCAATGCTTTCATCAATTGAAATAGTAAATATGTATTTATACATATGCTTAAACAAAAAAAGCACTATTGTTACAAGTCACTCTAGGTCAAATGGTGTTGGTGAGTTTGATGTAACGAACATTCTTTTCTTCCAGCTTTCATTGCATTTTCAGCCATGCCTGAATTGGCTCAGAAAATCAAACTACTATTTGCACTTGCGCCTGTTGTTTCACTGAATCACACCAGATCCCCATATGCTAAGCTAGCAATTTTTGCTGATACATTGGGAATGGTATGTGCTGCTTTTAAATGTACTGCCTTTGTGCCTCTACTTATTAGTGCCATCATTGTTGTCATTGTTATATCTTAACATAGTTAAGTCCATACCTGTCAAGTTTTGGATTTGAAAATAAGGAAAATTTTGGGCCATGCCCCTTCCCCACCAGGCCATTCCCACTCCTCCCCACAATCCAGGCACATCCAAGAGCCTAGAAGAAGAGGAGCCACCTGAGCCAGGGAGAAGGCAAATACTGTAATTTTAAACCCCTTTCCCCATTTGCTTCCACATCATTTCATAATATGGTGATTTTTATGGAACTGTTTTTTACACTTATGTCAGTTAATTGTCTACTGTCTTAGCCTTGTGTACCTCAATTTCATTTTTTAAAAAATCTGTGTTTAAGACAGGGCCACTGAAATATCCTCTTTATGTCGTATGCAAATATAGTTGAAGCTGATTGGCTCTTCCCTTTAACACCCTCTTTTGCAGGAGAGAGAAGAGACAATGAGCCAATCTGAGGCTTGCTTGTGGTGGCTGGCATGCTGTATTGTTCCCTGTGAGGGCAGCAGTGATGCTAAGGGGAGTGCCTAGGGGGTGCCCAACACTCCTCCTCTCTGGCTCTGTTATGGGAGATTTATGGAAAAATATGGTTGGCGGGAAAGAGGGGTAAAATACGTTAATTTCCCGGCCAAAATGGGATACTTGACAGCTATGGTTAAATCACATTTATCAGTTGAAAAAATGGACCATGTTTCCTATGCTCAATTTATTGTTTTTAATAGAGATTGTGTCTTACATAGATCTGTAATGCACAGATAAGGTGTTGACCCAGAACTTTCTTTCTTGGGTTTATTGTGGGATTATATCCGCTTTTAGTCTAAAGTTCATTAAACTTGTTTGTGACATTAAGATATCATTGTTAGCCTAGTACAGTGATGGCTAACCTTGGCACTACAGGTATTCTTTTTTTTTAAAAAATTAAATTTTATTGACTTTATTGAAACTTACAAAACACAAAAAAAGAATAAAGTGAAGAGAATCAGAAAGAAATGAAAAGTGCAACTAAACTACAACATTATAATAGACATCAGTACAAGACATTACATAGAACATAAAACAAGACTCTCATTATTTCCACATTGATTAGGTGTTTACATTAATATATTATTCTTACATAATCTCTGTTTACTTAGTACACATACCCACTTTAATAATTTTCTATCCAGTACGCCAATTGATCAGGTGGTGGCTTATTTCCCTTTTCTTTCTCTATAGTATACTCAATAAAATGTTTCCATATAAAAGTTATTCTTCTTTGTTATACATTTTTTAATGTTTAATTCACATATGAGCCTATCATTAAGTGCAATCATCCACATTTGTTTGTACCATTCTTCAATTTTCATTGAATCATTTTCTTTCCATTTAGTAGCAATGCATATTCTAGCAGTAGTTATAATAATTGATAATAAACCAATTTAAGGACAAATTATTATATTCATACACTAATACGGTGGGTGGATCAAATTTGATATCAATTCCCATTATTTCTGTTGCTTCTTTTTCTACCTTTGTCTAAAATTGTTTTATTATTTCGCAATTCCACCACATATGGATATACGTTCCCGTCTCCTTTCTGCATCTCCAACACTTATTAGATTTATTTCGATCAAATTGATTCAATCTGACTGGTGTTAAATACCACTTCCATAATACCTTGTAGTTATGCTCTTTAATTCTTATTGATAAATTTTGCATAATTCTTTTTTCCCATTTTTGATGCCACGCTGCTTCGTTAATATTTATGCTTAAATCATTTCCCCAAATTTCTTTTGTAATATCTTTCTTTTGTTCCAACTCATTTAATATTTTATATAATTTACCAATTAAACCTTTTAATTCTATTTTTCCAGATCTTATTTTATAATTAAATTCTCAAATTCTGTTACATTCATATTTAAGCTTACATCTGAAACAAATTTGCTATTCCATTTATTAATTGCTGCTATTTGAAGCTAATTTAATTTCATTTGTGTAAACATATTTCTAGCCAGTCTTTTAACAATAGTGCCTTATTATGTTCCAGTATCCCCTCTAATTCACTTGTCAAATTTGATGGAAAGGTTTTAAAATCTTTTAATTCAATTATTGGCAAAATGCCGGATTCATGGTATAAATCAATCATTATACTGATTCCAAAGACTGGGAAAGACGAAGAAAGAATTGAGTTATAGACCCATATCACTGCTTAATCAAGATTTAAAAATATTTACAGCCATATTAGCAAACAGATTTAATAGCATTATGGAGAAATATATAAAACCTGATCAGACAGGTTTCATGAAGGGAAGACGTGTAGCTGACTTAACAAGGAGGATAGTTGCAATAATGAATATAGCAGAACAAAGTAAAGATAAAATTGGAATATTACTATTGGATATATCCAAAGCATTTGACTTGTTACATTGACAGACTATTAAAGAAATCATTAAAGAGTATGGGTTTGGATCTAAATTTATGAGGGCAATTGATAAATTATACCAGCAAAGTAGTGCACAAATAAAAGTAAATGATGTCCTTACCCAAAACATAATGATAAAAGCAGGAACGAAACAGGGCGATCCCCTATCTTCAATGCTTTTTATAATGGTAATTGAACTCTTTGCAAATGCAATTAGGGAAGACAAAGAGATAAAAGGAATAAATAACAATAAAATCAACCTGTATGCTGACGACACCCTATTGATACTTAGGGACCCACAAAAAGCTTTAGCCAAAGTACAAACACATCTCAAAAACTTTCAGTTAGCAACTGGCCTTGAAATAAATTGGGATAAATCAGAATTAATACTTTTCAACATAGCTAAAGAGAAATGGAAATATATTGCGTCTAAATGTAATATTAGAATTAAAAATAATGCAAAATATTTAGGAGTAACAATATCAAAACAATACGATAAATTAAAACAGTTAAATTATGGTACACTTGTAAATGATATAAAAGAAACACTAGTTCGGTATGAAAAATTGAGATTATCATGGTTCGGAAGAATAGCTCTAATTAAGATGAAGCTTATACCAAAAATTAATTTTATTTTTGAGACTCTCCCAATTCAAATCAAGGAAAAAGACTTAAAGGGACTACTAATCCTATTAAACGAATATTGTAATGGTGGAAAGAGACCAAGAACTATGAAGATATTATTGTACAGGGATCAGAAAAAGGAGGGATTAGGATTACCAGATATCAGGAAGTATTACATTGCGTATCAGCTAAAAAATATTATTAAGATCTTAATTGGATCTGATACCATGGTGGAAAATACTGGTATGCACGATTTAAATAAAATTGGAAAAGCAATTTTCTTAGATAAAAATAAGGTCAAAGGTAAGCAAAACAATGTAGTATTAAAAGTATTACTAGATACTTGGCATGTGGTGAAAAGCAAAATGGCTCCTGTTATCGCACTACAGGTATTCTTGGGCTTCAATTAACAGAAGCCCAAGTCACCACTCCTGCTGATCAGGGCTTCTGGGAATTGAAGTTCAAGAATAGATGGAGTGCCAAGGTTAGCCATCACTGTCCTAGTACATAGGAGATGCAACATTTGAACCCCTGGACTCACAGCTCATTAGAGAAATAAAAAAACCAGAGTCCTGGTGCTTTCTTTGAATGTTACTCATGCTGCCTATTAGTTGATATAGAGAGTGCCTGCCAAAGAACTATGACTTCTAAGAAGCTTTGTATCAGCTTCCTTTATTTTTTACAAAACAACTGTTAAAAACATCAAGAAACAGGGAGGTAAATCACACAAAAGTCTTCCGCAGTTGCTGATTGGGAAAAAAAAGTTTTTTTAATTTTGGTTTCTGGGATACTAGTCCTGGAATTTCTAAATAATTTTGGGATTTGAAGTCCAAAACATGGAAGCACACACTTAATCTGAATTCCATCTGCAAGTCTGTGAATATGTCTCTAGTTCACAACTGAAATCCAAGCTGAAGAAGAATGGCTGAACTCCTCTCAGCTATTCTGGATTTGGCTCTGCTAGGTGTAGGAGATAATTAAGAGGCTATAGGGCAAAAACCAAAAACAAAGGTATGGCCAGGAAAACCATATTCTCCATTTTCTCAAAGAAATAAACATCTTTAGTACATTTGTCCAATACACAAAAGAAGTTAACATTCACAAGTTCAAGAGGTAGATTATTTTTCAGAAAGGGCAGCCATGTTCTTTTGATCATTTTTATGTTTATTTCAAAGACAGATTGAAAGCCAATCTATTACTATAGTTCCCTTTCTCCTTAGCCCAAAGGCCACATCTTTGACCAGGTTATCGTGCTATGGTAATAGAGTAGACCATACTGCCAGTATCTCAACACTGAGTGTCAGGTGGTAGTTAACTAACCAGTCTGGCCCACTCATCTGTCTGAGGGGGCGTGGTCTGACCCATAGCATAATAAGGTTGAGAACCCCAGGTCTATACAGCCAAAACCATTCCAGTGTTAATGGCTACATTCAACCACTCCTTGACTTTCTCAGATGCGGTACACTGAAAAGCCTACTAGGGTCACCATAAAGAAGACATGGCTTAAAGAAACAAGAAGAAATAAATAAGAAATGTCACATAAAAACATGCAAACAGGGGGCAGGGCAAGTTCTTGTGAGCAACACTGGAGGTCTGTCGTTGTTTCTTCTTCACATGTCGATGCATTGTGTTGGCAAGGCTTCTGAAGTACTGTATTTAATATATTTGGGTTGCAATGAACATTTGGCACCTTAGTCTGTTACTTTGACACCAAAATTAACTTTAAAAACAACAACACCTGAGCAAGTTCAAATGCAGTAAAGAATCAGCTGGGATACTGTTATCTTTTGTTACAGGTTGCCCTTGGTAAGAAATCAATGTGCATTCTACGTGACAGTGATAAAGCACTCGTTGCTAAAATTTGCAAGAAGAAATTCTGGAGCAACCATTGTGCTCAGCTGCTTTTCTCAGCAGGGGGAATTGCCAAAAATAATGTAAACTTGGTATGTCTTAACTTATTTTGATTGCTGAAATCATTTGACGTAGGGCCATTAGGACTCAACTCTAATGGCTACTTCTTCTCCTTCTTCATCTCCAGAGTCACATGGATGTCATTGTATCACATTTACTAGATTGTTCATCAATAAAAAATATAAGACACTGGGCCCAGGTAATTTTTTGCCATTTTAATTATTTAATTATGAATTGTATATTCAATAGTAGTAATTATCCCACTGTGGGAAATTCTCATTTTGAAACCAGGTTTGTGTGGGAGATATTCTTAAATGGAAAAGAATGTTCATATCAACCTGAATGTAATTTAACAAATGTCTGTACCACATAATATTTAAGAGTAATCACTTCTGAGGAGTAAGTGGGTGGACAGCTTTAATTGAAGTCTCCCTGCTAAAGTAAAGCATTATGTAATTAGAGTAAAATATTATATGAGCAAGATTATAGTTTTAAAAGAAAATCTTTTTTCTTTTTCTAAATGAAAATTATACTTACCTGAGTTTTAAATCTTTAAAGTAAGATAAAAAAATATGCATGTCCTCTTGATTCTTTATGACTTTTTCTCATTTTTCAGGTAAAACTAAGCGGAGAGCTCAAAGCTTTTGACTATGGTTCTGAGAATATCCAGAAATACAATCAGGTAAATAAGGATTAATTTATTATTATTTTTATAGTAAAGGCAGTGTTCCAGATGTACAAGAATAAAGCATAATTAAAATCTATGTAAGTAAAAATATATCTATCCTATGAAGTGGAAGTCAGCTGTAGATATGCAGAGTGTTACCAAGAAAGAAGACAGTGAAATAGCAATCAGATGGGAGTCAAATCAGTCTTTTATACTTAAACTAGCTGATGGCCCTGCTTCGCTCGGGTCTGGGTGTGTGTGCACTCCCTTAACTCCTGGGGTGACTCCCAACAGTCCGTCTCTTTTGTGTGGGGCCTGCCTGCCGGGACGTGTAGAAGGCATGCAAAAGGGAAATGGAGGCTGGGAAGTGGTATGTTGGCCCCAGGGAAGGCCGATTTCCCCATCATGCATCTCTCAGTTGGGCCAGGCCAGGCGAGGAGTGTTCCCTGTTGGCCCATCCTGCCTCAGCCTCTGCCTCCTCTCCAGTCATGGCAGAGGTGGAGGAGGTGCCATGCTCACGTTCTGCAGGAGCAGCATCCAAGGCTCTGTACTGTGTCCTGGAGTCCCTAGTGTGAGGCCGGATAGCGTAGGAGGGTGTCCCCCCCCTGGTCAGGTAAGGCTGGCCAGGGCCGGGTAACGGGGTGTGGGAACCATGGTTGGGCAGCTCCTCAGGCCGGGATGGGATGGAAAGTGGCCCACGTGTTCCCTCCTGCACTGACGCAAACCCATCCGGGCATGGTCGCAATTACTGGGCCTTGTCTGTGGGTGTTGGGCCACACTTACCATGTCATTTGGGGCAATGGTGGCTGGCGATGTGTGTACCTCACTTCTCCTGATAATTTTCCCACTCACTTTGGTCGTTGGGGCCTGGGTCTCCCATGGCTGCAGCCACCCGGGCTTCCTCCCAATTGCCCCATGGTCAGCCCGAGGTCTGGTCTGCTGCTGCTGGAGCGGTCATGCATGCCTTTGGCCGATCCCCCCCAGCCATGTGTTCTGGTGAGGCCTGGTCCTCCTGTGGCCACAGCCACCCAGGCTGTCGCTGAGGCACCCCGTGGTCGGCCTGGGGTATTTTCCACTACTGGCGCTGTGGTCACTCATGCATGCCGCCGCTGTCCCTGGCTGTTTGTTCCTTGGGGGGGGGGGGTCGTTGGCTGCCGGACCTTGTGCACAGTGCCTGTTGGCCGTTGCCCTTCCTCCTCCGCCGGTGTGGGAGCCCACTCAGGACCCACAAATGTACACCTCTCTTTTATATATATAGATGAGAGTAGAAATATTCCCCCTTCAGAACACCTAAAGGGGAAAAAAGAGGTCTCAACCATGTTGAAGAAAAAAATCAGAACATCCAGGATGGTCAAGTGGGTCAGGAGGGAGAGCAATGGTAAAGGTAAAGTTCTCCCTTGCTCGAAAACCTGTCTTGTCTGACTCAAGGGGGTTGTGCTCATCTCTGTTTGCAGCCAGAGAGTCAGCGCTGTCTGCATCTGCAGACATTTCTGTGGCAGGCATGACTTGACTAGACTAGAGTACAAAGAATGCTGCTACCTTTCCCACCAAAGCAATGCCTATTTATCTACTTGCAATTTCTTACTTTTGAACTGCTAGGTTGGCAGGAGATGGGACAGAGATGGGAGCTCACTCCATCATGCACCACTCAGATCTTGAACGGCTGACCTGGCGAACGTCTGGTCATCAAGTTCAGTGTCTTAACCACTAAGCCAGAAACACATGAACACAGTGGTGGGATTAAATTTTGTTTACTACCTACTCTGTGGGCGTGGTTTGGTTGACGTGGCCAGGGGGAAAGCCCTGCACCCGAATTAGGACTACTTTATTTCAAAACTTGGATGGGCGGGGCCAGCCGGAATGTCTGCTACAAGTTCAGGTGAACTGGGGCGAACCTGCTGATGCCCACCACTGCATGAACATAACAGTAGGAGTGGAGGGACAAGCTAGAGGAGAGAAAAAGAACTTTACCAGTGGTTTAGTGGCAACAGACAATCACTTTAGGTTGTAAATGCCCCTCCCACTTATATCCAGTGTTGGTGCATACAGGATTGTTGCCATGCTAACTTTATGGATGTGGGAAAAATGCAGTATTGCTGAGATGGTCGAGACAGATTGCTTCAGCACAGTAGAACAGTGGATGAAATTTTTGGCAGGGATGCCAACCTGCTGGATCCACAAACTTGACCTTATTCCTCAAGAGACACAAAAGGACAGGGTACTTAATCATAGTGATTGCCACTTCATGCACTAAGGCCATATTTATTATATGTTTATTATTTATTTCAATATTTCTTCTCCCTGAGAATGCCTCTAATGGTGTCACATATTTCCCCCAAGGCTTGGCTACTGCTGCTGTATATTTCCCTGTCCAAAGGGCACTAAAAGGAGCATAAAAGGGACACTATCCTAGGTACCCTTTCTGGTTAGAGCTCAGTTGGGTCTCAGGTTGAAACTAAAATACAACATCTATTGTGTTTTGGGGAGGGGGCAGGATGTCCAAAGTTCAAACCTAATCTTTTTCAGTGGGTATGAGAGCAACTATCTAGCACACAAATTCAACAAAATTCTGGTACAAAACTTTTATATATATACTAGAAAGAGGGGAACTGTCTTTTCCCTTGATTTCCCATAGACCGAACCAATCCCACAAAGATAATAATAAAAAGAAATAGAAGGCCCACCCTTCTGTTTGCCAGCCCATGACTAGGAGCTGAAAGAATATTAGTTAAGTTTGTAGCTCTCACTGATTTAGGGTGCATCTTGACCGTCAAAAAAAAAAAAGGGGTTCCCAATTGGATCTTTTTTAAACTTGAATTAAGGTCACATGGTGTTTGTGTGAGATTACCACTCTACACACCTTTCAATGCTTCAAAGAGTCAAAAAGAGGTCACC
This sequence comes from Bradypodion pumilum, assembly GCA_035047305.1. Taxonomy (NCBI): domain Eukaryota; kingdom Metazoa; phylum Chordata; class Lepidosauria; order Squamata; family Chamaeleonidae; genus Bradypodion; species Bradypodion pumilum. The sequence continues at coordinate 264,171,349 of JAWDJD010000003.1, forward strand.
CTAATTTCAATTTCCACATTTGTATAAAGTTGGAATTTTTGTTGAAAAAGTATGTAATATTTGTATAGAAGTGTAGCGATGAGAAACACAGATGCACACACAAGGTCAAGTCATGGGGTGAGGCGATGCTGAAAGATCAGAGATCTCCCTTTTATTCCTGAGAAACCTTGACACGTGTGTATCTAGCACAATTGCACAGTCATGACAAAACTGACAGGAAGACAGGTTTGAAAATAGGGTGTTGCATACATCGGTATATCGGAGGATGCACATCGGATAACTGTCAGAGAGAGCAACCCAGATGGACAGGGGCTGATAGGAGGTTTGAGGAGGGGGAAATGTGTGATGGTTCTGATAGTGAATTACTTGCGTCAGCCTCTGCCAGGAAGCGCCCAAACGGGTGTTGCAGTCGTGCCTGTGGGCAGATCCCGAGTTGAACAAGCAGCTTGGCCTCCCCCCTTCGGAGGCTGACGGGGGCCAGGGGGTAACGGTTTATCCCAAGGGCAGGGGGCACTTTTGGGGGCAAGGTTGAGTGTCACCCCTTCATAGAAGGGTCGCTTTTGAAAAAATACCACAAACATAGTTCTTGATGGTACTAGAGCTCCTTCAATGGTGGCAGGAAATTTTCACTCTTCTCACCAGTAGGGGGGAAATCATGCAGTTCCTCCTCCTTCCATGTTAGAAAAAGACAACTGAGTATTTTACATTCTTCCTCTAGAGATGCTGTTTGTGAGTAACAGCAAAAAACAATACTTTAGAAGGTGACGGAGTGATGATGACTAACTGAGGTGAAAAAGTGGTCTTGCCACCAATATATGGAGAAATCAATGTCTGGGGAGATCTAGTAGCTGGGGTAACTGAGATGATAGATATCTGGGGAAAAGTGAAATAATGAATTCAGAGCTATTATTGAAAGTGCTTATCCAAGGGCCTAAATATACTCAAGAAATAAAAACTCACTTTGAAAAATACAACCAGAGGAGGGCAGTGTAAGTAGATAATATAAAAAGAAAAGAATTACTGTATCTCCTGTCATAAAGAAGCCCAGACACAGGGCTCAGAATCTTAGAGTTGTTTTGTAACAATGTAATACTAGCAAATATTTTAGTTGCAATGCTATACCTTAAGGATGTTTTGTTCTTTTCTCTTTAGACAACTCCTCCTCTATACAACATAAAACATGCAAGGGTACCAACGGTGGTGGTAAGTGGTGGAAAAGACATCATAGCGACACCAGAGGATACTAAACAATTACTTCCTCTTCTTCAGAATCTAATGTACCACAAAGAAATCCCTCATTGGATGCACTATGATTTTCTCTATGGACTCGATGTACGTCAAGAATTATATGATGACCTTATTGAAATCATGCAGAGTTTCACGAAGACCATTTGACTTCATCAGATCTACATCAGGGCTAACATTCTAGGTTGACTCTCTTGGTGCCTTTGCAAACCAAATCCTTATTTTAGTGTTGGAGAATGGATGACACCTATTCCCATCCAGAAGCTGCTCTACACAGGATGATGATGCCCAGAATAGGCTACATAAAGTGATGATGTGTGTCAGTACCTATGTTCATAGCTCATGAGCCTTCCTCAGTAGGAGATATCCCATCCATACTCTATGACTCAAACATCATCTGGTTTATCCTCATCATATATTCCTTTGACAGGGAGTTGTAGGAAGGTTCTGCAGGAAAATCAACTCTCCAACATATAGCAATCAGCATGAAAGATAATGTTTCCCCACTGCAAGAAGCAAGGCTTCTTCTGGAACCTGTGTGAGCTGGAGTTCCTCTCCCTTGGTTTAAATGTTGACTGAAAGGCGAGTGGTCAGGAGTTCGATTCCCGAGTACTGCAGGACGGAATGAGCTTCTGTCTCTGTCCCAGCTCCTGTCAACCTAGCAGTTTGAAAGCAAGAAATTGCAAGTAGATAAATAAGGACCACATCGGTGGGAAGGTAAACAGCTTTCTGTGCACTCCAGTGTCTAGTCATGCCTGCCACATGACCACAGAAACATCTGCAGAAGTTGACAGCGCTGGCTCTTCAGCTTTGAAACAGAGATGAGCACTGAACTCTAGAGTCGGATACGACTGGCTTTTGAGCAAGGGATACCTTTACCTTTAGTAGTATACATTCCTAGCATTTATCATTCAAAAATGAATGTATATCGAAATATGTTCAGTAATTGGAAATAATGCAATCTAAAATCGGTAATGTAATGAAAAAATTGGTAATATGATTTTTTAAAAATCATAAGACAAAGGCTCAAAGGAAGGAAATTATGATTGCATTGTATGCCCAGGAATTTGACTTACACATTTTTTTTCCATTTTGCTTCCTACCGTAAATCAATGATTCTGCTTTATTTTGGCCCAAAACCTCTTGAGTAGTTAATGGGAAAGAAATGGTCTAATTCAAAGCAGCAAATTGCTGCTGATCAACTAGTGTTTGTTTGGATTCTCATCAGACTCCAAGCCTCCTGATTGGTGTACATGAATCCATGAGGGGACTCATTAACTAGTGGCAATTTGCTGCTGTGAGGTAAAACATCTTCTTTCTGTCAATGTCATACCTGTCAAATTTCAGGAAATTTCTGTAAAATAAGGGAAATTTCCTGGCCAAAACAGGAAACTGGACAGCTATGCTTATCCTGTGCTGGCCTCCAGTCTAACTCCAGTCTAATTGCAGTCTAACTAATATGGGATGATGGTGGGAAAGAATGTAAAATACTGGGGTTTTACAGAAATTTCCCGAAACTTGACAGGTATGGTCAATGTAACAGTACCTGAATTAAAAGTATACAGCTTGCATCTTTTAGGAGATATTCCAGTCGACTCCATGCCAAGGTCCATCACATTATTTGTGCAATTTCAGGTCTCTTGGAAAAGAAAAATCATATAAATGGAGAGGATAATGACTATGGACTGAGGGTTGAGGGCAAAATCATTCTCTAATTGTGTGATCTATCTATTAAAAGTTTATATGGGAACCAACCTTTCAGCTGATGCTTATTGGCTTTCTGGTTCAGTTTCTGAGGCTCCTTAAGTCTCCCTTTTGCCCATGGAAAGACTTTGAGAGCTTTGAAACAGGGTGGTGAAAAAGACTTCTAAAAGTCAAACGTTGTGACTGAATTATAATGATGTGGTGGTGATTTTTTTTTTAACTTTTAAAGTCCCTTCCCCTTTTAAAAAGGAAGCTGTAGGGAGCATTAGAAGATTAAACAGGGAGAAGAAGCGCTCAATGAATTTAAATTAATTGTTTCTGGTGCCCCAGTTTGTCTTATACCAGTGGGACTGTTCCAACAGTATTTACCCAATATTTCCATAGAGTTTAGTAAACTAAACTGAGTGAGAGAACAAAGAAAAAGAATATTCTGGAACAATACAAAGCCATCTAACTAGTAAGGAAACTTTTTTCTTTTCACCGCAGAACTCAGCTAAATAGCTGTTCAGACATGGAAACAGAGGGATAAGACATTTTAGCTAAATTTAAAGTGTTTTCAGTGCCCCAATCAAGTTTATGCAGCATGAAGTTATGCAACAGAATGTTGCCCATTTTTAAAATTAATTTTCATAAGAAAAATACAAAGAAAGGAAAAAATAACAAAACAAAGAAAATCACAAGACAAAAAAACTCAAAACACAATACTTTTCATACAATACAAAATACATAATGAAAATAAAATTTATCTTACTCCATTTTAAACTAATCTCATTCTTCAACTCATTCATCAACAAAAATAACCAAAATACATAATACTAATAACAAAGTAATGATAATACCACCCCGTGATATATACAAAGCCCCAAAGACCACAGTTTTGTCCCAATCTATCATTTCCAAAAAATCATTTGATCTGGTACTGGTTTATCTCCTTTGTGTTTCTCTAATGTATGCTCCACAAAGGGTTTCCTTATTTCCCAAAACCTACTTTCTTTAATTATACCCTTTTAAAAAATTCGACTCACATGTAAGTTTAACATTTAACGCAATTTCCCACATTTCTTTATACCACTCCTCCAATTTTAACACAGCATCATACAATTTTAACACAGCAATATGCTGACAGAGATAGATAATTTGAACATGGATATAAATAAAAAAAGATTTGCTGTCTATAATGTTAACTGTGGCAAGACAATGTATTGCAAGAAATTGGAAAAATGGTGCTGTGAGAATGTTGCCCATTATTACACTATTTGGAATGAGACTGAATGTGATTGTGACAGGCTGGTTCCCATCTGGACTTTTGGTAGATTGGCCACATGATTAGAACACTACAAAACTCTCTAAAATAATGGTGCAAGTCTTTCTGTTCACCACACAGCGCAGCTAAATGGCTAGCAGTGCAGTTCAAGGAGATACTGTACATACATTGCATGGTTAACCCAAGTCTGAGCCTTCCCTAGCCTTCTGTGATGGAATGGGTCACAAGTTACTCAACATGAAGTCTCTTTGGTTTTTAAACTGTCTTAGAATGTAGCTTTGCTTCTTTGCAAAGGCCTCTTAATTCTTTCTGCTGCGCTTATCTAGCAGATGGGCCTTGTAGAAGCTTCTCAGAGCTTCAGGCCTATGTTTTGTCTTCTTCCCCAGGTCTGAAATGTCCGTTCACGTCAACATCCAGAGCCTGGGAACACCAGACAATTGTTATGGGAACCAGTGGTTGTTTATATAAACCCTGGGCTCTAATTGGCTGTATGCTAATTAGGAGGACCAAGCTAATGTTTTTCCTATAGGCACATGAGTTTGGGAATTAGAGAGTTTGGGGTTTCTGAAGAGCTACACCTCAGAAGGGAGAGGGAGACTCTAACACCGAGTCCTGACTCCAACCCAAGCTTAGTCATGATTACTTAGATTAGTCAGATTTTTCTTTTGTTTCTGGGGGAAGGTCTGAGTGTTGATTTCCCTAACTGGCCTTTTTGATTATTATTTTTGTATGCTGTAATTCTGTATCCTGAACCAACAGAAGAACTGTTATTTCTACAATATGCTTTGAGAACAATAAACATATTTACATCATCGACAACATCTGTTCTTTGGGAGAGGGGGTAAGACAAGAGTTAAGCCATAAGCCTCACACTACCACATTTAATACAATACTCTCCATAGTACTTGCTGGGTTCTGTCAATACAGGTAAGCCCCAGGTTGCTGCAGGATCTGCAGGACAGCATTTAGGCCTCCTGGGCTCATCGGGAGTCTTTGGGGAAGTTCCATAGGGCAGGCTGGTAAAAGTTGCTCACTAGGAACGGGAGAGCCCCAAAGGCAAAGGCCAGATCAAAGCCTATCTGTCATACCTTCCCTAGCACCTTAGTGGTTGGGGTGTCCACAGACACCCCAGCCACTAAGTGCTGGCTCTTTGGATATATATATGGAGATGAGCACCATACCCTAGAGTCAGATATGACTGGCTTTTGAACAAGGGTGACCTTTGCCTTTATTTTAAATAGGTACCACTTCAGTGGGAAGGTAAACAGCATTCTGTGCACTCTGGTGTCTAGTCAGTAGGAAGTTCAAATAATAAAATTTAGGCTATTTAGAATACAGACATATCTTCTGTGAATATGGAGAAATTCAAACAATGCAGTATTTATGCAAGTGCAATTTACATTCTACTATGTGTATAAAAGAAGATCTAGTAAATGCTGAGATAACACTATTAAAGCAATCTGATCAAAAATAGTCTAATCGTTTTAACAATTTTAAGTTTGAATTTTATCTATATTTCATATACATCCACAATTTGTATTAAATTGTGCAACACCCTGATACAAAGAGCAAAATGTGTTGTTTTTTTACACTGAACATGGAGTTTATATGGGAGTTAAGACAGTTTTGGAAGCTAATCTAAATATTAATATACTGTATCAGAAGTATCTTGGGCAAAAATATGGACTATGCATCCCTATATGCTAAATCTAAGGAAATGGTATTAAAATCGGTTCATAGATGGCAATTGTGCTTTATAAAAATCCATAAATTTAAGGAAACAGCAGATACAGTAAATATTGGAGAAATTATGATTCAGAAGAGTAATTGGAACATATGTCCATATCTTCTGCTGGAAGGTTAAATCATTTTGGCATGACGTAATAGAGTGGATGAATCAGTGAACAATTGTTCAACCAACCACAACCATTATACAAAACTGTGTCAACTTCCACAACAAAATGTACATCCTTAGCAGAATTAATATATAATAAATTAGACAACATTTTCAGAAATTCAATCAAACAAGAAAATCAGCCTTCCATACACCGAAAAATAAAGCACACATAGACCATCCTCTTGCCAAAACCAAAAGGAGTTAGCAAATAAATGCAATCTCCTCAAACCAAAATGGATGAAGTTTAGAGAGATTTATCATCCCCCACACACTTGATGTCTGACTTGTCTTTTCCTTTTTTTGTGTCCAACACAACAGCAAGCATGTTGTTTCTTGAACAAAATAATGCAGGCAGGCAACCTATTTTACCCAATCCTGAATCTCAAACTACATTAGGCTGAGGATGAAGGGAATTCCACTGGTTTGAATTATGCCAACCTAGCAGTTCAGACAGTTAAAGAAAGTCTGACAGTAAGTCTTCAAAGGGGCACCATAGAGGTGAAATGCTGGGATGGTGTGATATGGAGAGGAAGGAACAGAACATAACCCATTGCGAGCTAGTGGAATCGGTCTTGGATAAGAACCACACCAATATTGCTTGCATGGAGGAATAGAGCCCTCATGGCACAGTGATTACATTGCTGACGTTATTAGATTGATCCTGATGAGGATCATGGTTGACTCAGCCTTCCATCCTTCTGAGGTCAGTAAAATGAGAACCCAGCATGTTGCGGGCAGAATGCTAATTACCTTGCAAACTGCCCAGAGAGTGCACTAAGTGCTATTGGTGGTACATAAGTGTAACTGCTATTGTGAGATGTCATTGACATTTTGGTCAGTTGCACAGTCGATTCTGACCCTTTGCGACCATATGGACCATTGTCTTCCATGCACCTCTGTCCTCCACCATCCTCAACCCACCCAGCTCTGTGCCCATTGTGTCTACAATACCATCTAGCCATCTCATCTTTGGCCGCCCCCTTCTTCTTTTGCCCTCTACCTTTCCCAGCATCAAAGCTTTCTCAAGTGAATCCTCCCTTCTCATTTGATGTCCAAAGTACTTCAGCCTCATCCTTACTAAGAGCAGTCAGGCCTGATTTCTTCTAAGATTGACCTATTTGTTCTCTTCGCTGTCCAGGAGACTCTCAAAACTCATCCAACACCACATTTCAAAGGCGTCTATTCTTCTGTATTCAGTTTTCCTAATTGTCCAGCTCTCACAACCATACATCACTACCAGAAATACCATTGCTTTGACTACACAGACTTTTGTTTGCAAGGTGATATCTCTACTTTTGACTATGTTCCCCAGGTTTCTCATAGCTTTCCTCCCAAGAATCATTCGCCTTTTTATTTTGTGGCTGTAGTCACCATCTGCAGTGATCTTAGATACCAGTACTAAGAAAGTAAAATCTGTCACTGCTTCTACTTCTACCCCATTTATTTTCCAGGGACTGATGGGGCCTGTTGCCATTATCTTGGATCTCTTGATATTGAGTCTCAAGCCAGCCCTTACGCTCTCCTCTTTCAACCTAATCAGGAGCTTCTTTAGGTCTTCCTCACTTTCTGCCATTAGGGTGGTATCATCTGCATATCTCAAATTGTTGATGTTTCTCCCAGCAATTTTGATCCTATATTGTGATTTCTCCATCCCTGCATTGTGCATTGTGTTCTGTGTATAAGGTGAATAAGCAGGGTGATAAAATGCAGCCTTCCTATTCCAAACCACTCTGTCATTCCGTATTCTGTCCAAACTCTTGCTTCTTGACTCATGTACAGATTTCTCATGAGGCATATGAGGTGTCCTGGTATTCCCATTTCTTTAATTACTTGCCACATTTTGCTGTGGTCCACATAGTCAAAGGCTATTGTGTAGTCAATAAAGCAGAAGTAGACTTGTTTCTGATATTCCTTTGTTTTCCCCATGATCCAACATATATTGGCAATGTGGTCTCTAGTCCCCCTGCCTCTTCTGAAACCCGCCTGCACTTCTGGTAATTCTTTCTCCACATGCTGCTGAAGTTTGTCCTGTATTATCTTGAGCATCACCTTGCTAGCGTGTGGGATGAGTGCAATTGTTCGACAATTTGAACATTCTTTGGCATTACCCTTTTTTGGGATTTTGGGATTGACATTACATATGCAAATTGTGCATTCAGTTCTATCCAGTTCTAGAAAGATTAGATCAAGCCAGTCTAAACCAAATTAGAACTGAATCTGATTTTTTTCGAGAAACAAGGCAGGAGATCCTTGTCCAATACTGATAATAGTGGTGTCATAAACTAGTCTAATTATCAAGCAGAAGCACTTTGAATAGGAGTCCTGGGTTGTTGTTTTTATTATTTTTACTGTTACTAATAGCAATAGCAATTACACTTATATTGCCCCTTTGCACTTAGGTCACAACGTAGTAATTTGTGTGATAAAATCACTCTAGATACTGTATATTTAAAATACCAAAAGGTATTGTTACTTATAGTTACACTCTGTAGTTATAGTAAGAAGGGAAAAGGGGGGAAATAGTCATCAGTACATGGAAGACTCTCCATGCTCGTCAGTCAGAGGAAAAAGAAGTATCAATGGAAGCAAGAAGAGGGGGTGGAGGTTTGCCTCAAAAGCCAGAAGCAGGGGGGAAACTTTACCAGTCAAGATAGTGGCAATGGACAATCACATGAAACCATAAAGCCTCTTCCCACTTATACCCAGTGTTAGTGCATGCAAGTTTGTTCTTATCCCAACAAAGAAGTGGGACAAAATGTTTTATTATCTCAGATACAGTAGAACTCCGGATAACGTCGTTACCTGATAACGTCAAATCTGCACAATGATGCGTTTGTTATGCACCATGTGATGCTCCGGATAATGATGCAAAAAGGCTAAAAAAAATGTCATTATACGGAGCATCTCCCATAGGAGATCCCGGATAACAATGGTATTTGGACATTTTTGTGTCATTATCCGGAGCATCTCCCATAGGGACCACATAACATCCAAATCCAGTTAACGACCAGACTTGTGGAACCAAGTTTGGACATTATCCGGAGTTCCACTGTAATTGATCTGAGAATTCAGTTTCTTTTCTCTGGAAATTTTACTTGCATAGATCTAATAAAGACTGGAGAGTCTAATTTTGCAGTAGGCAGTGAATCTGCTGTGACTTTGAGTCTGAAATTTACAAGAACAACCTGTAGGATTGGGGCCGTGAGGAGGCCCTTAGGATCCCGGAGGAGACTGGTCAAAGGAACGACACGAGGCAAGATGGAGAGAAGACCAGTGATTTATTGAGGGAAAATCATCAGTATATATTATGCAGAAGGCTGCGCATGGTAGAAGGGTTATCTGACAGAAAATCACATCACCCATTTACCCGGGTTAATTGAGAACCTCTCTTGGGGAAGTTAATTAACTAAGACAAACACTGACCATTGTCTGAGGCTTAGGCTAGGGTAAATATGGCTTCTATTTGCACCAGAGATTAAGCTTAACTCAGAGTGAGTAATTGCCTAATACATAACAGAGGTTAGAGATTTGCTCTCTCAGCAGAGCCACTGGTCAGGTCAAGGAATTGGGTGAATCAAACCCTATCATTTATTCACCCCCCTTAATTTCGGTGCCCGCAGAGCCCACGGCTCAGGGAGCGTTCTCCCGAAGTGGCCTCTGCGCGGGCCATTCCATGCCATTGGGGCATGGGGAGACCCCATTTCCCCTTTCTGTTTTATTTAAGGACCTGACCGACGACTCTGCGCAAGAGGGGTACCAGCTGATGAGCGGGAATGACGCTTCGGGGTTCCCTCCATGGGGGACATCTCGATAGCAGTGAGGGAATACATTGCACGAAACACCACACTGTTGTGCCCAGTATTACCACCCCCACAATCACTTCGTCTGAAGCCGTCCCCATGGGAACCACGACCACAAGGAGTCCTACCACCCCCATGAAGAATCCTCCTTGGTGTTCTTAACTAGGGTGTGGAGGTCCATGAGCTGGCTCTGTATCTTGTGGGTATTGTCTGTGAGGTTAAAGCAACACATGCCATGGACAGACTTGCAGCCCATATGATGTAACAATAGGGGATAATCGATAGCTGCTTGATTATCCAGTATGGCATGGTGAAGCTCTGCCTGCTCCTGGTTGAGCAGCGCTATTGCTGAGGAGGTGTGGTTGATGGCTTTTGCTAATCCGCAAGCCAATTGACCAATTCTCCGTGCGTTGCCTATGGCTAAGCCTGACACGCTGAATATACTGACTACAGCCTGGTTTTTCAGAGCTGTGGGTCTGAATTCAGACTGCTTTCTGTAGCAAGGCAAGATAATGAGATGTGTCATTGATACTGTGACCTGGGTTGATTCTAAGCTATCTCTGCAGCTTCTGGCATTGTGCAAATGTCTTTTCTAACACCTATGGGGAGGTGTGAAGATAAACTGGGGATTACCAGCTACCGGGTGCTCAATCTTTCCAAGCAATGGGCCGGTGCAAACATGGGCCGGTCTGGCTTCCTTTGGTGGGAGCTGGCCGTTATTAACAATATACAGAAATTCAAGTGTCCCTTGCAAATCCCAACTGGAGCATTGTACAAGGCATGAATAAATAAAGAGCAACTACAGGTAATAATAGCAATGAAAAGCATTCAGCTGCTTCTTGAGGCTTCCCTTCTTGGTGGGGCTTCATGTGCAGCTTGAGTTTGGAAAAGTCCTTAGAAGTGGCACTGAGTGTGCAAAATGTTCATAGAAATGTCTTTGGAGATGTAAGTCATAAAGGAAGACGGACAGCTGATGACATCCAGGACAGTGACTGGTGCCGCTCTTTGCAATCGTCCGGGTCTGATTCTGGCCTCTGGGACCTGTATGGGGAAGAGACTTGTTTGGGAGATAAAAATTCTAAAAGAGTTAGTTGGTTTTTGCACTTATAGGGTAGCAATTGCTGTGCAACTATGGGACGTGGTTTCCCCCCCTTTCTGTTTGTTTGTCAACGTAGGACTTAAGCGTCCGATAGACCCGTTCCACAATCGCTTGCCCCTGCGGATTGTAAGGAACGCCAAAAGTGAGCTTAATATCCCAGGTGGCCCTGAAGGTGGCCAGCTGTCTGGAGCTATAAGCTGGGGCATCATCGGACTTCGTGTGCCGAGGTTCGCCCTTGGCCGTGGGAAAGGAGATGCTGCTCCACATGGGGAGCCGTTTCTCCCTTCTGTGCTGTTACCCAAACAAACTGTGGAAAGGTATTAATGCAAACGTGCATGTACTGCCATTTGCCAAAATGTGGGGATGTGTGACGTTCCTTTGTCACACCTGGATGGCCTCTGTCCCTCATGGGTTGACCCCCCACGAGGGCCCCCCCGGTGTCCCTGCACGATGCAGACAGGAACGGACTATGCCTTGGGCTTGGGAAAGTGGCACGTTGAACTGCCTTGCGAGCGCTTTGGCATTTTGGTGAAAGAATGCATGACTCTGAATTGGAGTAGTGAGAAACAAACTTAGCAATTTTTTGTCTATCACGGGAGTGATGTGTGCTCCCAGTAGACTGTGAAGCAAATTCCTAGGAAACTGGCTGTCAGCAATTCTGTTTAAGCGTTCTTTGGCAAAGGTGCGCAAAGCGAGGTTCACGGCTGCCAACTCTGCCCGCTTGCGGAAGAGTCAGGAGCGTGTGCTAGGCTTGGTCCTCTTGCCAGGTAAGAACCTAATATGTGCGACCCCCATAAGTGAAAACTGTCCTAGCCCCCTGAAGAGGAACCAGTGACATAAATTTACACAAGGTGACTGTCTGCGTTTGAAGCGAGACGAGTCTGGGGTCTTATGGCAAACCTTGGCGCATGAAGCGCCAGGCTTCCCTTGGGTAAATTTCTCAAGAAGGCCCCCCTGCGCACATCCGCCCATGGCGTGCGTGCACACGTTTAGAAGAGTGCCAGATGGTGGCTTAGCCTTTTGCCTGTGCTTATACTAGCAGCCAAAAGGGAAGGGGTGGCCTAAAAATGCCTGTATCTGATTGAAGGGTGTGACCTGACTGCACTCTTAAAATGGTCCTAGGCAGTCCTGGCTAATGGGTGGCATTCTGCACATGCTCGGGAGCTCAGGGACTAATCCTTCCTCTGTGCTCTGGAGTTTGCAAAATGTGTCTGCACACTAGAGAGGGTGCTGTGGGCCAGGTGCCATACTTAAAATGACCTACTAAGACTTATTAAAAACAAGCCAACTATGACGTGCCAGCTGTAAGGAAATAATACACAAAAAATGAAAAGACACACAAGTTAAACATTTCCAGCAGGGAGTTCCACTGGCGAAAGGAGGAAAGGCAAGTCAGAAGTTAGCACAATGAGAATGCAGCAACTCTTATCATGACGAAATCAGATTAGGTCGGGTAACTAAGACAACCGGGTCCTCCTGTTAATTAATACCTATCAGTAATTAACTCTGGAGCCTGTGAAAGGAAGGGTGTAGAAATAAATAAATTGGTTAAGGCCTGGAGAGGAATTTTGTTCCTGTAAAAAAGGGTAAGCATTTTCTGAATATGCAGAGCGCAAGAATGTTTGCGCGCTTTTTCCTGTGAAAGGGGTACAATGAGTGAGTTACTTGCACAGATTAAAGTCAAAATACCAGAACAGTGTCTTTCCTAAGAGAATGAAGGAGAGTTAGAACGATTCTCAACCTGCGGCCAGATGTGGGCGAGTGGGCCGGAAGTGGCCCACGTTGCTCTGCTGCTACCCCCACCAAGCCAAGAAGGGCTGTGTGGCGCAGGAAGGGCAGGATGACTGTCCGGACCCCCAGAGCTGCCTGAGGCCCCGGAGCTTGGCCCCTGACTTTAAAAGGTTGAGAACCGAGGTTACAAGATGATAACACAATACACACATGAAGACAATGCAATTCTCTCACTCCTAGTGGGATACGTGACTCCAAGACGCTAAGAGACATTCAAAAAACCTTAAAACACAGAGATGGGGGTTTGAGGAACACAGACGTAGGGAGGGGCCCCATAGCTTATGATACAGTGAGGAAAACTCATAGAAGTGATTTTTGTTTTCAGATCGCGCTTCTGAAAAGAAAAATCTGTAAGGGTTGCAGAACCGGTTTCCAAGAGTGGCTTAATCCTTTGACAAAGAAAAGTCTCAGGGGAGGAAGGGGGAATCACCCCGCCCTATTGCAGGTTAGGATTCCCCCCCCTCTCCTGCCCAAGCTGCAAAGCAGGCAAGGCAAAGGGTTTTGTTCATCATGCTTTCTCAAACTTTAAATGGTTCCTGCCCATGAGCAGAGTGCAAACTGTTTAACACATATTTCACAGTGACATTACTACGCAGTTACACACAAGGAACACTTTTCCAGTCATACTGTGGTCATAGAGACAAGGCTTTTGCAATCATACACAGTTCTTGCAGTCATACATTCAGTGGTGCACCACACATACACACATTTATTTACGCATTCGCACATTCCTCCCCTGATCTGCAGCGTTCTATACTACACATGAGGAGATGGCTAATACACAGCTGGCTATTTACAGCCATCTGGGTGCTTCTACTTAGGGGCAAGTTTCTCTGGGCTACTCCCAAGGTGAGACAAGTAGGTTCTGCCTGTGCCCTGGGGGAACTCGGGGTACTATTGCTGGGATGGTTCTTCTGGCATAGCCAGGGCGATGGCTGCCTCCTTTCTAGCCTGGGCCAAATGCATGCCAGGGTGGCCATTTGGCATTAAGACAATCTTTTGAAGATCTGCCTGGTCTAGATTGGCTTTCTCTTCTAAGGTGTTTCATTTTACCACACTGGAAGCAGGCGCCTTGGGGTTTTGGCACTGCTCTGCGCCTGAGTGTGGTAATGGGTCTGCTCTGGAGCCCTGCGTGGCCAGGGGCCATGCAGATTTCCGTGAGCAGTGGGCGCTGAGCAGCCCTGCCTGAACGTGTGTCTGCCTTCAGATAGGCTGAGCACAGCAGTTGGGCGCTAGCTAATTGTGCCACTGGCAATTTCCCCGTGAATGGATCTTCCTCACCCATGCGCTGAATGGAGTTCTTAATTGGCAGGGGACTTTTAACTGTCAGAGAAGCGCCAGGGCCTCTCATGCCATGAATTCCTTCAGTGACGTCTGCAGCTGTCACTGAGGGAATGCTCCCTACACTGCCCTGCTTAAGCTGAAATGGCGGATAGAGACTTCTTGGGGCTGATGGTTCTGACTGCGCTGGGGTTTTCTGAGTCTCTATCTGGACTGGGTCTACCTCTGCTGAGAGCTTCCTACATTTGCTCCATGTGCGAATTATGCCCTCTGGAGCTTTCAGGGGTTGCTGAATGCAGTCTCCTATCTGATCCCAGAGCTCAAGGGTTAACGTACCTACTTCTGGGTAAAGCAGGCAGTGTTCCCTTAGGTACACCAAAAGTCTCGCTAGCTCTCCGCTGTGAAAACGCAACTGAATTACCCTGGCCAGGATTCTGAACTCTCCCTCACGAGTTCTTTGGCTAGCGGATGGACGCTGTCGCTGAGGACAGGTCCCCATATTACCTGCGATGGGTCCTCCGAAGTTTCCTCCTTGGGACGAGTCGACGCGTCTTTGGGCAAGTAATAGGTTCTGGCGACGATTCTCTGGGTAGAGCTCGGAGCGTGGACTGTGGCCACGGGCCCTCGGTGGCCACTGCGCTGTCAGGGGCTCACAGCTGCCCTGAGCGGAACGCGTTTTTCCCTTTGTTGCAAGCCGCCGCGAAAGTCGGGAGCAAGCTGTAGGATGCCTCTCTGTAATGCCTCACCACGTAGCTGTCTTCCCAATTGGATGGCTTTCCGACTGGGGCTGCTGCTCTGTCCTCCGGGATGATTGGACAAGGTTCAAGCGCAGAACCTGACCGTGTGATCGCTTACTCTCGAGTAGACCGCTCGGGGGTCGCTTACTCACAAGTAGATCACGTCTCGGGGTCACCAGATGTAGGATTGGGGCCGTGAGGAGGCCCTTAGGATCCCGGAGGAGACTGGTCAAAGGAACGACACGAGGCAAGATGGAGAGAAGACCAGTGATTTATTGAGGGAAAATCATCAGTATATATTATGCAGAAGGCTGCGCATGGTAGAAGGGTTATCTGACAGAAAATCACATCACCCATTTACCCGGGTTAATTGAGAACCTCTCTTGGGGAAGTTAATTAACTAAGACAAACACTGACCATTGTCTGAGGCTTAGGCTAGGGTAAATATGGCTTCTATTTGCACCAGAGATTAAGCTTAACTCAGAGTGAGTAATTGCCTAATACGTAACAGAGGTTAGAGATTTGCTCTCTCAGCAGAGCCGCTGGTCAGGTCAAGGAATTGGGTGAATCAAACCCTATCATTTATTCACCCCCCTTAATTTCGGTGCCCGCAGAGCCCACGGCTCAGGGAGCGTTCTCCTGAAGTGGCCTCTGCGCGGGCCGTTCCATGCCATTGGGGCATGGGGAGACCACAACAACCAAAGGTGCTGAACCCTATTCCCAAAATAGATTCAGCACCTTTAAATCCAATTCTATAATAGGGATTGGTAGAAAAGGAACTGATAGTACAACTGAGTAGAAAAATAATGCCTTTATACAGGATCTCTAGAACAAATATTATAGAGCTTCAGAAAGCTGAACAAAGGGCTACTAAATCAGTAGGAGCTATACTTCTATTATGGGCTGCAGTGGCTTGGTGGTTAAGATGCTGAACTTGATGATAGGAAGGTTGGCAGGTCAGCAGTTCAATATCCAAGTACTGCACAATGGAGTGGACTCTCGTCTCTGTACCAGATCCTGCCAACCTAATACTGTAGTTCAAAAGCAAGAAATTGCAAGTACTGTAGATAAATAAGTACTGCTTCAGTGGGAATGCATCCCGTGTCCTCCGGTATCAAGTAGTGCCTGCCACATGATAATAGAAACCTCTGTAGATGAAGACAGCACTGGCTCTTTGACTGTAAATGGAGATGAGTCAAATACAAATGGCTTTCGAGCAAGGGCAACCTTTACCTTTACTTTTACTTCTATAATTTAAATGACAACACCTTCCTGCTCTGCCGCTGTCTGGGAGGTCTGCTTACGTTGGCAAATTGCTTGGTTGCTAGAAGGCATCAGACTGAGGCAACAATGACAACAACTGGGAGGACCAGATGGCCAGGCACCCTCAGCAAAAGTGGCAATATGTAATCTGCCCCTTCCCAGGCATAGGTGTGAGCTCACCTTTAGAAGAGTGATTTGGCAGCATCTTATAAAATACCTGCTGTCCTTTGAACCACCTTTTCATCCAAATTAAGCAAGACCATGCAAGTCATCCAAACTTATTTTTTTTAAAAAATAAACAAGTACTGTATAGGCTTACTCCCCCCTCCAGGCATGCTGCAAGTATTGGGTGTCTGATGATCATTATTTCCTGAGTTCTGGCTCTACCCATATTTATATTATCTTGCATGATCAGTAAATTGCATAATATTTATTGTAAATATACTGTAGGGTGAAATCAATGTAGTTTGTTTCTGTCTAGTTGTCCATGGCATCCATTTGAAATCTAATTAGTGCTGATGAACAGAGGTAGGCCAGGAGAAGTATTTAATTTGAATGTGGCAGTATACGTTTGTCTCGTGTTTTAAGAATTTCCATCTTCAGTTGTCTACTTAACAAAGTTATGCATTTCTATTGTCAAGTATTAAAAGCAGGGCATCATCAATCCCATTATACAGGGTAGAGTTCACATATATACTATTGTGAGATTAAAATAAAATTTTTAATTGCCTTTAATTTATATCTGCCTTAGGTAAGAAACCACCCAGTTAGATACACCCAGGTTTTCTCAGAAGTCCTTTCCTTTGCTTCTCTGCAAAATGACACAGAAAAACATCTTCAGGCTGAGCCAGTGACACTTGGGACAAGCTGGGAATGGGTGGAGACAAGTGTGAGGATTTAAAGTCACCCAACCTGCAAAAATCAAACTTTTTCATCTTCCAGTCCCGTGAGCCCTGAGATTGGTCTCCTTTCTTTGGGCCTCTGGAAGCATTGCTGATCTCTGAGAGTCTATCTGGTGCCATGAGACCTAGCAGTTCTACTTCTCGGTGTGTAACTTGGGCCCCGGGTGAGGGGGGATGGACAAAGGAGTGCTAAAGCTTACTTCTGGAAAATCTCCCCTTTAGGGAGATTTTTTGAGAAAATCAGAGAGTCCAATCATTTACAATGTGAGTCTTTGGAACTCATCCATACCTAATTTTCTTGGAAATAAAAATGATGCATTCCAGATTTAGATTAATACAAATCCAAGCTGAATTAGGCTGCTTTAGACTAACTCTTATTTTTACAAGAAATGTTATACTCTCCATACTAATTACAATGGAAGCAGAATCTCACCTTGCGTGAGAGATAATAGTAGTATCTTTTTGGATTTTTGAACATAATCAAGATGGAAGAAACAGGAAGAGTAAGACAAGCACAGCTGAGAACAGAAAAGCTCAATTTGTAATCCTAGGGCATGTTTTATAAGTCAATCTTGAATTTCACTGTGTTTTAGGGGACAGATGTGGGTTACAGAAATATATACAGGTGCTATTAGTGCTATCTTCTTCTTCAATACATTTTTCAAAGGCTAATCTTAATTTGTAAATTACTGATGTGTGAGAAGACAAGTTCTGAAATAGACTGGTGATGTAGATGGAAACATGGTACAGCCCAAGTTTGATCTGGGCTGTTATTCTGAGAGGGCTAGGTTGGAATGATTTATTTTTTTTGCAGGTAGAAGGGTTATTTTAAGAGAGATTGCGCCAATTAAATGCCTACTTTCTAATTTAATCAGATGTGTTCCTTTGCAGTTCTCTGGTTGCATCATTCCTTCTATTATTTTGCTTCAGTTGCATATTTTTATTTTTAAAAATAACTCATCTATGCATTCCTGTTGCTCTAGATTCATGAATTTATTTTTAATGCATCTTAGTATGTGTTGTGTTTGAATACATTTTATGTTGTAATGTTTGTGAACTGTTTGGGATCATTACAATCCTCCAGTTTGTCTCCTTCTTCTTGGTCTTGTAATATCACGGGACTAATTTCCCACCTAAAGTATGTAGTCTGTACAGTTTTCACTCCGGTCGATAACCTCTAAGTTACCCCTCTCCCTTCCTGGGTCTTCCCACCCAAATGTATCTATTTCTGAGAGTATATATTGAGCGGTGCTGCGCCATTGTTCTCCATGTTCTGACTGCCTAATAAATGGTTTAGCCCTGTTATGCCGGCTGCTTCATATTTCTACCAGAACATCAAAGTATGCAAGTTCACAATTTGTTCTGGAAGTGGCATGGGAGAATTCAAAGTACTTTCAATAACCACACAATGTAAAAGTTAATGTGAATCAGACTGTCTTTTTTTCCTTCCAATCTGGACACCCACCCACCTCATGTTGCTGGAGACCTCTACACTATGTGATTGTTTGTTTCATTCTACAAAATAACTGTGGGGGTATGGCTTTGGATGATTTTCTGAACATGTAGTAAATTGAGGCATGATGCTTTGGGACAGTGAGCTTTCTCTCTAGTCACTTCATAGTATTTATGTATTCTTAAAACAACAAACAATGAAGTCTAGTGCTATATCATCCCTGTATTGCCATATTAGTTTAGCGTTAGATCATCTCTGCACAAACAAAATATAACAATCAATATGCAATCAAAATAATTCCAACTAACTCCAACAGGCTGTATTGCTTCCATATATGAGCTGAATGTATGTTTGTATGTATATGGAGAACTTGAGAAAACTGTCCTTTCCCCCTTAATGTCATGCAACCTTTTAAACACTCCCAGTGATGTAACAGTGGAACATTAAACCTGATAATAATGGCATCTGCATTCTGTGGTGTAGAATTTACAACAACAAATTTAACCAATGTGTCCTATGGCATGTAAAACAAAGATTATTATCCTATTTTCAACTTGTTATTTCTACTGATATTTAATAGAAGACATAAACATCTCAGATTTGATTTAGGAATGAGTTGAAGCAAACAATCTGAATTGGTTCAAGACAAAGGGGACATTTTGTAAAGGAGACATTTTGTAAAACTCTTGCAGTTGGAGTACATTCCTAGAAGAATAGGTTCTATGGTAATTAACAGGCTTCATAAACTAGTTAATTCCCAATGTTGGAAACCTGTTTTAATACAATTTTTACATCTATAATTTTAAGATATTTCTGCATATTTTCAGCAATTCACTCATTCTCTCCTGAAGACCCTTTTTTCTCTTCAGATTGGATAGTATATTTCAGTGATGGTGAACCTTTTAGAGACCGAGTGCCCAAACTGTAACCCAAAACCCACTTATTTATTGCAAAGTGCCAACACAGCAACAGGGGAGGAAGGAAACGTTCCCATTGGGCTGCTGAGCAGAGGGGCGGGGTGAACTTTGTGCTGGGGGAAGGGAGGAAGCACTCCCATTGGGCTGCTGGACAGAGGGGTGGGACAAACTCTGTGCTGGGGTAACTGCACGGGTGCCCACAGAGAGGGCTCCGAGTGACACCTCTGGCACACATGTCATAGGTTCGTCACCACTGGTATACTTCATATGGAATCATATTTTGCCTTTCTCAACACAGATCTCATATATGGCTGCTTTTGGCTGTGACAAACTTAATTCAACATGCTATGAGTTTAGAGAAACTCACAAGGAGAAGACATTTGAACCCTCAACAATCTATGACTATTGTAAGTTGCCTGTTTCAATGTTTTGGAAACAGTGGTCTGTGGTTTTATAACAAAATAATACAGGCAAATTATTACAATGTAATAAGGATGTTGTTTGGTTGACCGAGCTTTCTATTCCCTGCTCACATTATAATTTTTTTTAAACAAGTGTTCCAATCCTCTTCACAGAAATACATCTTTCCTTGATGTATATTGCATCAAACATGTTATTAATTTAAATGTACAGTATTTTTAATTATCTTGATTAATAGTCTTGTGGTGCTGGGAAAGGAGAAAGCTTGGCACACAGGGTTTCACAGAACTCATGGGAAGATTTTTCAAACCAAGATTTTAGTGACCAGCAAAACAAACACACCATACAAGTCAGTGAGCCTTGTTACCACCTGAGAATAATTGGAGATTGGTGTCCAGGGTTTAGAAATATATCCAAAACCAGATTCAACTGGTTCTTTGAATTTAGAATGTATCTCTAGGTTAGTATAGGGACACAGTCTTTTCCCAGCAGTTGATTTGCAAATCTCTTCCCTTTCAGCAGTTTCTTTTTGTCAAGGATTTCTTTTGCTGTTCTTGTTGCAGAATGAAATCCTCCATTATTGGGGGTATCCCAGTGAAGAGTATCAAATCCTAACAGATGATGGTTATTACCTAGCAGCAAATAGAATCCCTTATGGGAAAAACAGCCCTGTGGATACAGGTATCTTGAGAACATGACATAGTGGTTTTGTGTGAATGACTAAAACTGATGTTTACATCACAATCCCTCTTTCCCTATTGCTTACACAAGGAAAATAACTTCTTCAGAATTCATGTTATCCAGAAGATTGGCAACATACACATTATATTACCAGCAGTGGTGGGCATCACAGCAGGTTTGCACCAGTTCGCCAGAACCAGTAGCAGAAATTCTGGCTGGCCCCACCCATCTAAGGTTTGAAATAAAGTACAGTGATACGTCATACAACGTCCAAACTTGGTTCCACAAGTTTGGACTTTATACGGATTTGGACTTTGTATGAGGCATGCAAAATCCTAGCCGTGATACCTCATACAACGTCCAAATCCTTGCTGCGATGCTTCGTACAACGTTGTTTCCATAGAGATACATTGTACTGTAACATTACTTCAGGGCAAAGTCAAGGAAACAGACAGGAAACTGACAGAACTTTAAGAAATCATTGTCTAAAGGCTAAAAATATTACAAAAACATGTCAAACAACCCTGATTGTCCAAGAACCTGAAGAATGCTGCAAAAATCCCAGGAATGCTTCTAAAAATTCTGACGAAAAAAATCAAAAAAACCCAAAATCGCGCTCAAAACCACTCCTAGACACTCTTTGCCTCATGCAAAACCCACAAGAGCAATGCACGCATGTGTCCTGCCTTTTATACTGCCCAGGCACAATGCAACCTGGGAAAACCCCAATGCCTCATACAAAGTCACACGACTTTGTATGAGGCAACTTTTTTCAAGGAATTAGGCGATGTTGTATGAATCCAATGTTGTATGAAGCGGACTTTGTATGAGGTATTACTGTAGTCCTAATTCAGGTACAACACAGGGCTTTTCCCCTGGCCATGTCCACCATACCACGCCCACAGTGTGGAAGTAATTTTTTTAGCCCAACCACTGATTACCAGTATATTGGCATACACAGAAAGAGCCTCCTTGAAGATTATGGTATTTTTGAACCACACCCGGGTGTACCCTGGTAACGGCAACCTTGTGTTGCCAACTAATCATTCTCAGATTAGGTCAGGCGATGGGAATTGCAGAATGAACTCACCAAAGGTTGGCTTCATGTTGGCAGTTTCACATCTGGCCTAGACATGGAAGAGGAAGAAGAAGAAGAAGAAACCAGTATATTGACTGTTCCAGTTCTTACTCTATCATGCTGCTTGGCTGTGTGATAGGTATATCTCTTTTTATGAGCTTCAAAGTAGAAATGAATGAATTAAAGAAGGGACTGAAAGAAGCTACTTCATACAGGGTGAAGCAGATGTGGGAAATGTATCCTCTATTTTCTCCTCACTTTCCTTCTCTGGATTTTTGCGGAATAGGTGAGCCCATTTATACTTTCTTCCTTGGTCAGGTCCCTACAATAATGCACAGTATATGTAGGAGTACCTTTATCCAAAGTCCCTGAAAATGATGAAACTTATTAGCCCAATTTCCAATGATAATTTTATTCCCATTGCAAAAGTGTCTGTTCCCCAGCCTCTCAGAGCAGCTTTTACTATATAACAAAAAGAGGGAGGGAGGAGAAAAGTTTTTTTAAGATTTCCCCAAATCATCATATTACTATAGGTTTACTAAAACTGCTGTTTCAACGATGCAGAAAGTGTAAGGCAGAAAAGTTAAACCAGTTTGAATAGTGGAAGCAGTTTGCTATACTGCCAAGAATTTTCATATAAACCATTCTTTCTAGTAACCTGACAATATGAATGTTTGTACATCTTTTTTTTTTTAAAAAAAATAAAAGCCCCTTTATCTTCAATGAGGGATGACTACATGCAGCCCCAGTGGAAACCTTGGATGTCCCAGCTCAATGTCTAATATGACTTTCAATGTCCCTCCAAATATATTCTCTTTGTTTTCCAGGTGCACGGCCTGCTGTGCTACTGGTACCGGGTTTTGTGCTTGAGGGAAGACAAATGATTGTAAATCTTCCCAATAATAGCTTGGGATTTGTCCTAGCAGATGCTGGCTATGATGTCTGGATAATTAATAACAGAGGAACTACTTGGTCAAGAAAACATCAGAACCTGTCAATTGATCAAGAAGAATTCTGGGATTTCAGGTAGATTCACTGGGCAATATGCAGTTTAGATGGCTGGAATTTTGTCCTGAGTAATATTCCTGTTACTTGAGTGCAATAACAGTTTTATCCAGTCCTTCCTTATAGCAGAAGGTTTCCCTTGAAAGAAGGGACTGAATGTATATTGACTGCATTGCTTGCTGCATTTGCTCTTTCCAGTCTTTTGACTGGAATACATGTAAAATTAAAAGAATGAACCAAACCTTGGATCTGAAATCTTAGAGCAGGAGTTCTCAACCTTTTTAAGCCAGGGCCAGGTCATGCTCCGTCAGACAGCTTCAGGGGCCGGCTGGCCATTTTGCCCTTCCTCCACCACATGGTACCTCCTGGTGTGGTGGAGGCGGGGGGGGGCACATGAAATGGTGCCATGGCCCACATCTGGCTTACGGGTTGCAGGTTGAGAATCCCTGTCTTAGAAGGAGGTTCTCTTCTCATTTTTACCACCCTTAGATGAACATTTGGTAGAAAAATGAGAGTGGTTCTTTTTTGTCATTATTCCCAGCCTGTGTAGTTAATTTCTAAGAGAAACAAGGCAATCCCTTCCCTGTTAATTGTTCCATTGTCATATAGTTTGGAAGATCAATTATTGTAATTATGAAAACTTAGCTTTTTCATTTTTAATCTGAATGTTAGTTTTCTAAAAGGTATATATTAGGGATGTAAAATAATAGATTATTCTTTTTTAATTTGTTCTTGATAAGACTAGCCACTTCATCTCATCCAAGGAGCCTGTTAAGGATTTGTTAAGCATCCTTTACAATGATATTTTTTCCAATGGGGCAAGAAGGAGAAAAAGAGCAATTTTTAAAATGGAGTTTTCTTTAATTTGCACAAAATTGCTTTGTGCAAAACTAGTATGTTTTCCCCTTTCTGGAGCGACGTGGAGTCACACAGAGGTGGCAGAGGAGGGAATGGTCAAAACTGTGCAAGCAACTACCCAGTGCTTCTAATTTTAAAATGTTTATGCCCTAGGGTGGCAGTCACTGTGGGCTGGCTGTGTAACTTGTGCAATGTACATAAAAGTCATATTTACAAATTTAGAAACTTTCGTTAAGTTAAAAAAAGCAATTCAGTATCTTACAGGCAAGGTAAATGTTTTCTTCTTCTACACAGGAATAGTAAAAGAAAGAATTCATATCCCTATTTTTATAATGAAATCAAGAATGAATTCATTTATTTGTGCCACAGATTTATGCAGGCTACAGTTAAAATATCAGTGAAAAGGGGAAAGTTCTAAACTGGCTGTCATGTAAATAGATAGTTGAGTAATTAGAATATATTTGAGGGAACTGTCTGGATTTTGTTTAGTGAACATTTTATACAAGGCTCTTGACAACACAACCAATGGCTGTGCTGACTGGGGTAAATAGGAGTTGCAGTCCAACATATCTGGAGGGTAAAGTTGTATATTGATGTAGCCAGGTGTAGATGGGGATATTTTCAATTGTTCTTGTCTTTATATATTGCAGTTTTCATGAAATGGCAATTTATGACATTTCGGCAACCATAAACTTTATCCTGCAGAAGACTCGGCAAGATGGACTATATATTATTGGCTATTCCCAGGGTGCTTCATTGGGTACATTAAGAACTTTTTTTAAAAAAATGCATATTTTCTATTCTTTTTGAGTACATCCAGCCTAAGGATGTAATCAAGATGTTGACCAATTTGACCATCTAGTACAGGGATTCTCTACCTGCAGCATGGGCTGGATGTGGCCCACAGCACCATTTCATGTGCCCCTCCACTGCCTCCACCACACCCGGAAATGCCGTGTGGTGGAGGAAGGGGAAAATAGCTGTCTGGCTCCTGAAGCTGTCTGATGGAGCGTGACCTAGCCCCCAGCTTAAAAAGGTTGAGAACTCCTGATCTAGTATCTCTTCCTTCATGAGAAAAGGTACCTTGTCACATTGAGATGTACTATTCAAAAGAGACTTCTACAGTGAGATTTATTTTTGTTCTTATATGGGAACAAGAAAATGAGTATTTTTTTATTGCAAAACAATTTGTGAAACCCTTGCAAGAATGAAATAAGTTATGTATATTCCAGCATCAGAAATCTAGATGTGGGGAGAGGAGTCGTTTCATTAGCTTCTGGTTTTCTTTATTCCTACACACATGCACACATAAATACAATGTACACACTTATACGTACCTGGGTATTTGAGTAACACATTTCCTCTTTTCTGATGGTACAGACCACTTTAATGCCCAAGATGCAGAACTCAGCTCTGCTCTCTTTACAGAGGATGGTTGAGCTCCCATTAATACCACAAGCATGAGTCATTTCCATGTATGGCATAGGTGAGCAATGGATGGGTCTGGATAATTTGAACCCTACAATTTGCATAAACCAGAGGTTCCCAAACTTTTCAAGCCATGGGTCGGACACCTTTTTGAGCAGGCTGGTCACATAGTTCCTCCCGCCATAAGTACTGCTATAAATGCATCTGCGGCTGTCGTAAACATGTTTATGACAACCACGAGTGCATTTATGGCAGCGTTTATGGCAGGTGTGGGAGTGTTTTTTCATGTATTGATGCATTTTATGGCTGTCGTAAATGCGCCCGCTTCCGCTTCTGGGAGTAGTGAGGGTGGCAGCAGGCCACATGAAATGGTGCCACAGGTCAGGTCCAGACATAGTTTGGCAACCTCTGGCATAAGCAATGTTACCAATGCTCCTTGAAAAATTAGATTTTCACCAGCGGCTGGGGGGACATCTAAAGGACCATAGTTTCATGTGTTGTCTCTGTTTGAAAGATGTCATCTAATTTAAGGCAACAGACCATCTCCTCCTCCTGCCATAGCTGAATCTAAATACAGTATTGGCAATCCTCATGGTGATAAGCCATGAAGATTGTCCTGAGAATATAATGCAGTGGCCTCACATCTGCCTTCCACATCACAGTGTGACACTCATACCACTGATCCAGTTCCATGAGTCACTTTCTGGTCCTGAGCCCTTTTGGCATGCAAAGTCCTCATCATCAGCCCTAGGCCACTATTGATGAAGCTGCTGCCCTCCATCAAGATGAATTCAGGTGAAATGTAATCCACTTGGGAACCGTCACCCTTCTCTGTGGACTTAGGCACTCAAGCCATTAGTCCTCAGAGTTGTCAGGTTAGTTAATTGCCACCTGACACTCAGCATTGAGTTGCTGGCAGTATGATCTACTCTATTACCATAGCAGGATAACGTGGCCAGACAACTGACCATCACACATTCCAAACAACTACCTGTAGATAAGGCATCCAAAAAGAAAACTGAAAAACACACATCACAGAAAGTACGAATAAGGCCAATGATACTGTTATTGATACTTCTGTTCTGATATCCCAAACCCCAGAAAAGAAAAAAGCAGACAAAACCTGAGTGGAAATAATGATTTCAATACAGACTCCTACAGAGTTTTTTTAAAAAATCTGCTATCTTTAAAATGCTTTCTTTTCTGCAGGTTTAATTACTTTTACAGTCATGCCACAACTTGCTAAAAAGGTTAAGCTCCTCATGTGTCTTGCTCCTGCCTACACGTTTGTAGGCATGAAGGGGCCTCTTTCAATATTCATCAGACGCTCTGAAAGATTCTTAAGAGTAGGTATAAAAATGTGTTTATGATCATGACACAGTGTTGATTTAATATATTTTTCCTTGAATATATATCTGGAGGTGGGGGGATAGGAATAGTGTCAGTGTACCATACTCCCTGCAACTTAACACTGTCCCTCCTAGAGCTGACAGACTGTGTCTCCTCTGCAGTGTTGAGGTCCTTGAGGCTTGTGGTCCTGGGGGACTTTAATATACATGCTCAGTCTGGGGCAGCTGCAGACTTCATGGAAACCATGACATCTATGGAAGTATCCCAAAATATCACCACATCTACTCATGTGGTAGGCATATACTAGACCTTGTTTTCTTGGCAGCTCAGAGAGATGATGGTTGTTGGATCAGTTTGAGCAGCCAGGGATGGAATGGTAGGATGAGTTGAGGAGATTGTTATCACCTCTTCATGGGAAGGAATAGTATCAGTCTGGCTGGAGAAGATGAATTCATGGTCCATTCAGAAGAAATCCAATTTGGTGACTGACGATTTTAACAACTATCATCCAGTCACTAACATCCCCTTTATGGCCTCCAGCTTTAGCTAGCCTGCATTGGTTAGCAGTTGTTTTCCATGCTGGGTTCAATGTATTCATAGCCATGTATAAAGCTCTTAATGTTATGCGATTTGAGGGCACACCTCTTCCTTAGGAACTATACCTGTTCCACCCAAATGTTTAAACTTTTGGTGGTCACACCTAAAGAGGCAAGAAAGGAGGCCACCAGATCAAGAACGTTTTCTGCTTGAAGTTGCCAGGAAATAACTGCCGGGAGAAATTAGATCTGCTCCCACTCTACTAGCATTTTGGAAATAATTGAAAACATTTTTATTTTGTGAAGCCTTCTCTTCATAATCTGGCAATTACTGGAATTTATGATGGATTGCACCCTGATTTATTGTTGTGCACTACAATAATGGGAGACTGATTGAGTACCTGTTTTAAATCTTTTGATGATGTTGTTGATGCCAATTAAGTATATTTTAGTATTTTTATATAAAAATATATACGCATATATTATATAAAATATTTGTATATATCAGGGGGTCTCAACCTGGTGTCCATGGGCCAGATGCAACCCACATCACCATTTCATGTGACCACCCACCACCTCCACAACACCAGGAAGTGCCATTTGGTGGAGGAAAGGAGAAATGGCCATCCAGCCCTCAAAGCTGTTTGAGGGAGCATGGCCCGGCCCACGGCTTTAAAGGGTTGAGAACTCCGGGTATATATTTATTTATGTTTGCTGAATAATTACTATGAGAGTTTAGATATTTGTAAGCCACCCAGAGTGGTGTATTTACCAGATGGGTGGGACATACATACATACATACAATGCATATAATGACAGTCTTCCTTGTCATCCATATTTTAGTTGATCAAAATGCCATTGGCTTAAATAATAATTGGTGTATGCTGACTGATCAACAATTTTAATTTTTGTTGCTTGCTTAACAACTGATGTATTATTAACATAATTTCAAGCACTCACCGATGCTCTTAAACATCTTTAACCAGGGGATCTCAACATATGGTCCATGGGCCATACCTGGCCCACAGCCCCATTTCATGTGGCCTGCGCCGCCACCATTGCCACTGGAAGCAGAAGCAGTCACATTTAGGACAGCTCTAACTGCACCCACAGCTGTCATAAACACATTTGTGACAGCCATGGACGTGTTTTATGGCAGCATTTATGGCGGGGGGGGGGGTACCACCAGTCTGGCCTGCTTAGCTGTCTGAGGGGGCATGGTCCAGCCAATGGATTGAAAAGGTTGAGAACCCCTGTCCTAAAGCATTCAGAGAGGAGGTAGTTTGTGGAGGAAGGCAGTGGGTGCCCCACTATTTGTCAGATTCATGACATTCTCAAGCTTTCAACAAATAATTAGGCAATAATGAGTTTTGATCTTCAGTGCTGGACATTGTATCAATGTATTTCTGAGGTGTCTTTAATTGTTTTTCAACTGATTTTTTTTAATTTCCCCCCTTTTTTAACAGTTTGTACTGGGCAACAAAGAATTCCGTCTTCTTACTAAGAAACTGAAACTCTTGAATGCCAGGATGTGCAGCTATCCCATAATAGACAATATTTGTCTCCAGATATTATTCATAGGTGGAGGGTTTAATGGAAAAAACCTAAATGTGGTATGTATATTCTGAATCTTTTTTTTTAAAAAAAGTAGCATACATATATGCATCAAAAGAAAAGAAACCATGGATAATACAGAATGGTATACATTTACACCCCATAAAAATTGAATAGGATTATCTCTTCCTGTTGCATCAGAAAACACATGTTCCAGAGGGTTTTTCATTGGAGAAAGACTTGAATGGGAAAGGACCTGGCTGCAGGAAGAAGGTGGAATACCAATTCTTGCAGAACTAAAACGAATCTGTGGAAGTCCACCTCTGGATCTTAATTTTATTTGTCATAAAGTTTAAATGCCTTTATACATCCTGTATTTTAAAAACATCCCAAGAAAAAGACAAAAACCACTCAAGGGAAATTTTCCACAAGTCAAAGTTCTGTATCTTCAAAAAATATATATTTGAGTAAAGTATTAACTTCATACAGTACTGCAAAATATCAATATTCAAAGGTCATATCTTCAAAGTTTCTTCAAAATTTCATATAGTAAATAAAGTAGAATCCATCTTCAAATGCAAAATCCTAAACAATTTCAATAGTAGTATGAAACAATGTAGGGGCAATACTAAGACAAATCAACAGTGAATCGAGACTGTTCCGGTAAAACCAGTCTTTCACATATAGCTTCCTCAGGATAAAGGTTCTAAATACAATAAAAAGACAAATATAATTATAATAGCAATCCTATATATAGAAGCATTATTTATAATATCATACAATAAGGTAAGCAGTGAAACAAAAACGTAATAAATCCACAATACCTTTTATATGCGTTAAGGAGCCTCTAAATGTGTGTTCTATTAGTGCTCAAAATGTAAAAAAATAGGTAAGATCAACGTGATATATAAAGGGATAAATAAATCATGTACTAAATTTGTAACATCTGTAAAAAGTAGGACAAAGTCAGACCAAAGAACTACTTAAAGGAGACCTTCAAAAGACCAAGCGTCAACACTACAAGTAACAGGAAAGTTCGAGTTCTGAGTTTAACCCTTGAGGTTCCAAACTTTTACACATGTGAGTAAAGAACGCCTCCCATTGTCGGAGGCCCTTTCAATGTTCACTTTTTCATAGCGGAGCGGTTTAATAGCGCTCAGCCGTTCAGTGGACTTTTTGTTTAGATTTGGATTATGGCTACCCATGAAAAGGGATTTACATTTTCTGCAGCTGAAAAGGACAGAATTCTCAATCGGAACACTTTGTTCAGGACTGATGTTGATCTCTCTAATACTGATTTTGATAAATTAGAAGCATTGGAAATAAGAGCCATTAGATTTAAACTTCATGCTGCATACTTATCTGATTACTATAAAATGTCTCGAATCCCCAGGGGACTCCGCATTCAAAAGGGGCCAACACTTTTTTCTGACAATAAGGAATTTATGGACAAATGGACACTTATTTTGGACAAATGTTCGTATGATCTTATTTTGCTTCTTATCGACCAATCAAACAAAGAAATTGATATTATTAATACAGAGATTTAGACCCTTAAAGACTCATTGCAGCAACAATATTCTGCATCTACTTTTGATTCTAATATTAATTCCTTACAGGAAAAACTTGACGAATTTCATCAAGCTTTGATACAGTTTAAAAACAGGAAATTTCAATGGGATTTGCAGGATTACACTAATCTTAAAATTTACCACTGGCAATCTTCTTCGAGACCATTGTGCCAGAAGCGAGTTACTTGGAAAGATCAAGTTTTGAGCTCGGACATTGATACATTGGATTCGGACACTGCATCCTCTCTTACTGATGTTAGAACCTACAATACTCGACGATCGAGATTTTCAGATCAACCTTCTACTTCAACCACGCCTTTTTCAGCCAAGGGAAGGGCTGCACGGGGGAGAAAGAAAAACTAGTCTTCAACTTCTCTGATAAGGTACTGAGCCCCAGGGAACAATATTTGTTGTCCCTGGGATTGAGTTTTGTTCCCACTCCTGACTATAACTCCTTCCACACTAGGGTTGACATCTTTAGATTAATAAGACAACTAAAATTAAAAGCCTTTTACAGAAATATGGATACTTTGGATGCTGTACCTTTTAGACCTAGGTCCACCTTTGTTCCTTATATTGACAACCCTAACATTGAGGTGTTTCAGCAACTAGTTTTGAGGGACGTGTCATGATTGGAAGATCAATTTACCAGTCCCTACAAAAATATCAAACCGCATGATTGGAAACTTCTCAGCAATTTGGCACATGATCCATCTATTATAATTAAATCTGCTGATAAAGGGGGAGGGATCGTGATATTGAATAAATGTGACTACATATCTGAAGCTAACAGGCAGCTTTCTGATGAAAATTTTTATAGGAAACTCAAACTTGATCCTACCAACCGTTTAATGTCTACCATCTGTACAGTATTATATGAAGGTCTTTCACTGGGTTACATTTCTAGTAAAACTTTTGATTTTTTGCTTAATTCCTTTCATCAGATGCCCATTTTTCACTTGTTACCAAAAGTACATAAAGTCACTCCTTCCACTACCTTGGTCCCGGGATATCCTATTATTTCTGTCACTAATGCTCGTTTGGAACCCGTTTCAAACTTTTTAGATTCTTTTCTCAGTCCTATTGCACAGGACACTCCCTCTTTTGTTCGCTATTCTTCTGATTTTATTAATCAAATTGAAGGTTCCCAGGTTCCCGATCATTGTTGTCTTGTTACATTAGATGTGTCTTCCCTCTACACTAATATCCCTTTAGAAGAGGTTCGCTCCATTATTGAAGAATCGATCTCTAGAAATATCACCTCACCTCCTGTACATTATTTACTTGACCTCATTGATTTGATCTTTGAAAACAATTTTTTTCCGCTTCAGGAATCAATTCTACCTACAGGTTAAAGGCGTGGCCATTGGTAGCTCGGCCGCGCCGGCAGTGGCTAATATTTACATGAATCATTTCGAAAAGAATAACATTTATAACATGCATTCCAATCCGTTTTCATTATATTATACCGCAGATATATTGACGATTTATTTTTTCTTATTGATTCTTCCGACGTTGTCCCACAGTTTGTTCATTGGCTTAACCAACAGGATTCTAATTTACAGTATACTTACCACAGTGACATGTTGTCTATTCCTTTTTTGGACCTCACCATTTACATTAGTCAGAATAAATTACAAATGAAGCTTTTCTCTAAACCCACTGATCGTAATTCATATCTGCATTTTTCATCGTTTCATCCACACCACTTGAAAGCTAATATTCCTTTTAGTCTCCTTACTAGGATTAAATGAAATTCTTCTACATCTTTGGACTTTAAGCAATCAGCTGATAGAGTATGCAATCAATTGTTACAGAGAGGTTATCCGAACAAGGTAATTGACGACTCACTGCAAAGAATTAAATCCGTTCCTAGAGCTTCTTTGCTTACGCAAAGAAATGTTGATCATTTTCATTCAGCCTGGAAGACAAAACGCTGGATCGCTCTAAATTGTACTGGTCTTTGCAGTATACTCCGTTTGCAAATAAGATTAGAAAGATTGTACTTTGACATTGGGATTTAGTTTCTGATATCCCTGGTTGCCGGACCTTGCCATATATTGGCTTCAGAAAGACCCGGTCTTTGGGCCAGATACTTACCAAGACCGATGTTACTGATTCTTCCTGCTCCCAACATAGGATGTCTAAGCTGTTCTATATGTAGATTTACCATTGAGACTCAATCCATTTCCTCTAGGGACCACTCCTTTACTCACACTCTTAGAGACTTTACAAATTGCAATTTGAAGAATATAGTATATCTACTCAAATGTCCGTGTGATTTATTTTATATTGGTATTTCTACACGCCCTCTGAGAATTCATGTGAATGAGCATCGTTCATGGATTAGAACACAGACCCTGTCTGCTCCATTAGTTTCCCATTTTTTACGCTACAATCACACTGAGGATCAGATTCATGTTCTTGCCCTCGAGACTATTAAACTGCTCCGCTATGAAAAAGTGAACATTGAAAGGCGCCTCCGACAACGGGAGGCGTTCTTTACTCACATGTTTAAAAGTTTGGAACCTCACGGGTTAAACTCAGAACTCGAACTTTCCTGTTACTTGTAGTGTTGCTGCTTGGTCTTTTGAAGGTCTCCTTTAAGTAGTTCTTTGGTCTGACTTTGTCCTACTTTTTACAGATGTTACAAATTTAGTACATGATTTCTTTGTTCCTTTATATATCACGTTGATCTTACCTATTTTTTTTAACGTTTTGAGCACTAATAGAACACACATTTAAAGGCTCATTAACGCATATAAAAGGTGTGGATTTATTACGTTTTTGTTTCACTGCTTACCTTATTATTTGTATGATATTATAAATAATGCTTCTATATATAGGGTTGCTATTATAATTATATTTGTCTTTTTATTGTATTTAGAACCTTTATCCTGAGGAAGCTATATGTGAAAGACTGGTTTTACTGGAACAGTCTCGATTCACTGTGGATTTGTCTTAGTATTGCCCCTACATTGTTTCATACTACTACTGAAATTGTTTAGGATTTTGCATTTGAAGAAGGATTCTACTTTATTTACCATATGAAATTTTGAATAAACTTTGAAGATATGACCTTTGAATATTTTGCAGTACTGTATGAAGTTAATACTTTACTCATATATATATATATATATATATATATATATATATATATATATATATATATATATATATATATATATATATATATATATATATATATATATATATATATATATATATATATATATATATATATATATATATATATATATATATATATATATATTGAAGATACAGAACTTTGACTTGTGGAAAATTTCCTTTGAGTAGTTTTTGTCTTTTTCTTGGTATTCATACCGCTCAGCCATTCAGTGGACTTTTTGTTTAAAAACATCCCTACATCAAAATTAAAGAATTTTTATTTGTATGAGGATGTTAAATATACAATAAAAGGTGGGGTCCAAGCCTATACCTGTATACTGCAGTAAGAAGCTTTAGGAAAGATCATGATGTTACATGGTTTGACGGCTGACTACTATTTAAATTACATTAAATTAAATTTTTGAATTTGTATTGCCACCCCCTCGCCGGAGCGACTCTGGGTGGCTTACAATAAAAGCATAAAAACAATAAAAACATACATAAAATCCCATCCCCATCAAAATCCCACCCACCCCCATCTGTAAAAAGAAGGAGACTCTTATACTAGCAGGTGGGGGGTCACATCTCCATTAGTACCCCACACCTGCCTGGACAGCCAGGTTTTGAGTCCTATCATTATAATTTTGTATATTTGTAAAGCATACCTGCCTTTGGGTTAGATCAGGGGTGCTCAAACTAGAGCGCGTGGGGCAGATCCAGCCCCCAACGCCAAATCATCCAGCCTGCACTGCCCTCATCACTCCCCAAAGTGGAAGTAAAATGTTCCCATACGGGTGCATTTTACTTCCACTTCAAAGAGCAATGAGGGCGGCACAGGCTGGATGAATTGGTGTTGGGGGCCAGATCCAGCTCACGGGCTGTAGTTTGGGCACCCATGGTTTAACCAGGAAAACATGGCAGCTTAAAAACAGATTGCAAGGTGCGTTTTATTTCTGCTCCTAGTGGGAGGAACCACGTGACCGGCCCGCTGAACTACGTGACCAGCCAACGACCCAAAAAGTTTGGGCACCCCTGGGTTAGATTGTCAGACTTAGAGGAGAGCCACTGAAATGAGTAGAACTTAAAGCAACTTGGAACCATGAACTCCAATCTTACCCTTATGACTTTTGTTGTGATTAGTTTGTTCCATTAGTAGATCTTCTAAAAGGGCTGTCATAGAAAAGAAAATATGTCCCAAGAGAAAAGTTGATCATTTTCATTCAGCCTGGTAGAAAAAAAATCACTTTGAAAAGAATTCCAAAGGAATAGAGGATCTGGAGAAATTCCCATGAATGAGATTGATATTTCATCAACTTACTTTAGTGCTAAGGTATTTGAGGAATTTACAAGGCAGTTGGCATTTTGCGCCCAACAAATACTCATTTTGCAGACCTCAGAAGGCTGGAAATCTGAGTCAATCTTGAGCCAGTTTGGATCGAACCCAGACCATGAGCAGAGTTTTGGCTGCACTGTACTAGGGCCCATTTTGAATGAGGCAATAAATGAAATTCTGGAGCTGGACACAACATTGCCCTTTCTTGCATCAGGTACAAGACTTAAACTTTGTGTCATTCGCCAATTACGCCTGCTCCTGGACCGGGACTCTTTGCCTATGGTCACACACGCTCTGGTCACCTCCAGACTGGATTATTGTAATGCGCTCTACATGGGGCTGCCCTTGACGACCATTCGGAGGCTGCAGCTGGTTCAGAATGCAGCTGCCCGTGTAGTGATGGGGTGCAGGCGTTATGCCTGTGCCTCACCCCTGCTACAGGAGCTGCTTTGGTTGCCAGTGTGCCTCTGGGTGCAATTCAAGGTGCTGGTAATTACCTTTAAAGCCCTACATGGTAGTGGGCCAGGATGCTTAAGAGACTGCATGCACCCCAAGGAAATCTGCCTGTCTCACTAGAGCGGACCAGAGGGGCTCTTTCAAAATATCAACTGCTAGAGAGGCTCGCCTCTCTAGCACTAGAAGAAGAGCCTTTTCAGTATCCGCTCCAGCCCTAAGGAACCTCCTGCCAATTGAACTGTGTCTCCAGACAGTGCTGCTGCCCTTCAGGAAAGAGCTGAAAACCTGGCTGGCAGGGCAGGTGTGGGGAGGTGGAGAGGGAGCAACCTCCCCCCTGCCCCCGGCTCATTTAGAACAGGATCACTCATGTTTTTAAAAGTTTTTAACTAGATTTTTAATTTGTTGAGGGTGGCAGGTAGTTTTTCAGTGTTTTTTTTAGGAATTTTAAGGGTTTCTATAGTTTAAACGTTGGGGATCTTATATATGCCGCCCAGAATCGCATGTCAATTGGGGCAAAATTGAATAAATAAATAAATAAATAAACAGCTATATTACAGATGCACTTATAGCAGTGATGAGGCCAGCATCTGTTGAACTTCCATTGAACAGAATGTCCCAACAGTGCAGTGATGTGGAGTCAATGCTACTGCTGGCAAGTGGAAGTGGTAGGTTTCCTTCATGGCCACCAATGTATCTACAGTGTAATATTCAGAAGCTCTGGAAATGTTGTGGGTTGCAGAATTGCAAGAAGAGCTGAACCAGTCTGTTGGTTTGTAAAATAAAAATATATATTCATTCCTTGGAAACTAAAGAAAAAAAATGCACACCTAACTGTAAATCTCTCCCCCCCCCTCTTCCCTCTGTTTTCTTCCAGAGCCGAACAGATGTGTATTTTGGCACCTTTCCTGATTATTCTTCTGTAAAAACAGTAATACACTGGAGTCAGGTAGGGATCAAACTATTTCTCCCCCCCCCCCGCCCACACCTCAATATTATAAATATCTCAAGAATTTTTTTTAACAACTCAGCGTTTGACTTTGGGATGACAACCTAGTTTGTGGGTTGTTGGTGTGTTTTTGTTTCGTTTCATTTTAGAAAATATTTTTCACAGTTCCAATTTTTCACCTTTTGTCTTTATACTAGCAGTTGTCATGCTAAAAATCCTTTTGCCTCTCTTATAAAATTTTCATGCCAGAGAAATAGTATTCAGAGGAGCAGAAGGTGTGGTAAGTCCCTAAATTAACCAGTATTTCTAAGGGTGTGGAAATCTGGATATGCTGAGGGCTAGGGAGGTAAGCAGACAATCAGTAATTGGGACAGTTTCCAATGGAGGTTCTATGTACATACTAAAGAGGAATGTGCTCATAATGTTTAAAGCAGAATGTTTTTTGTTGTTCAATATTCCTCGGTCAAGGAGTATTACAGGTAACAGCCAGTATCCTGTTCAGGTTCTGGTAAGCAGAAAGTTCTGGCAGCTTAGTAATGTATGATCACAGTGCTAGTGCAGGCATCACCAATGTACTAGTGAAAGTTGTGCTTTCTTTGTGGAGATCATTACTTGTACAATGACAACACTTCTGCAAGAAGTCCCACATTACTATGATTTTTGGACTTTCCATTCAGTGGAAGCTCAGTATTTCCACAGAATACTGGCCAACTCTACAATGTTGCGTCTGCAGGACGGAAATGAGCTCCCGTCTTCATCCCAGCTCCTGCCAACCTAGCAGTTCGAAAGCAAGAAATTGCAAGTAGATAAATAGGGACCACTTCGGTGGGAAGGTAACAGCGTTCCGTGCGCTCCGGTGTCTAGTCATGCCTGCCACATGACCACGGAAACGTCTGCAGAAGCAGACAGCGCTGGCTCTTCGGCTTAGAAACAGAGATGAGCACTGCACCCTAGAGTCAGATACGACTAGCTTTCGAGCAAGGGAAACCTTTACCTTTACCTTTACTACAATGTAACAAGTGTTTTTGCAGATTTTAGGAAGATAAAACATTCTGGTAATTCAGATACCTAATTTTGATTTTTAGGTTTACATTAATATCAACTTTTCAAAATTAATGTTTTGAAATTATACCTTTAGTATTGTTTTATTTTTGCTTCTTAGGTTGCTAAATCAAAAGAATTTAAATATTTTGACTATGGATCTGAGAATGAAGCAATATACAATATGGTAAGGAACTGCAGTGGCTCAAGTGGTTAAGATGCTTAACTCTCTGATTGGAAGGTGGGAGTTTGATTCCCGGGTACTGCATGATGGAGTGAGCTGTCCCAGCTCCTGCCAACCAAGCAGTTCGAAAGCAAGAAAGTTCAAGTAGATAAATAGGGACCACTTTGGTGGGAAGGTAACAGTGTTCTGGTGTCTAGTCATGCCTGCCACATGACCACGGAAATGTCTGCAGAAGCATATAGCACTGGCTCTTTAGTTATAAACAAAAATGAGCACTAAACCCTAGAGTCGGATACAACTGGCTTTTGAGCAAGGGTGACCTTTATCTTACCTAAGGCAAGAGGTGATTATAATAACTATGCATCAAATATTAGATTAAATAAAAGTTATTCATAATAATTACATGCCACCAAACCAAATCAGATTTATGGACACCCTTTCCAGGCTTTTCGCATAGTTTACTATTTCTTTCTTCTGCGTGTGCCCTGGGATTGTGCAGTTTGCTCAAGCCTACACTGCTGACATATCTTCATTTTTCTTTTTTATTTCTCCCACAGAGCACCCCTCCATTTTATAAAATAGAAGATATGTCCGTGCCAACAGCTGTTTGGAGTGGTGGGAAAGACATCATTGAAACTAAGAAGGATATTGAACTATTGCTTCCCCGAATCACTCACTTAGTTTTTTATAAGAATATTCCCAGCTGGCAACATTTGGATTTCATCTGGGGCATGGATGCTCCAAAAAAATTATATACTGATATGTTTTCTCTGATGGGGAAGTTCAAGTAAACCTTTCCTATGTTGGCCAAACATTGTACCCTTTGTCAGTATATATTTGAATTCATCCTACTTTTTGTGTCTTGTGGTTTCCCGGCCCTTTGAATGGAGATTTGCATGAGGGTATGTGTGACAAGAGGAAGGCAGACTACCCATGAAAGTCCACCAAGGAATGCTATTTTTATGTGATTTCTCACAAGGTCTCAGTGTCAAAGTCCAGATATTTTGTTCAATTGCTTCTTATATTTGTGAGGAGATCCAGAGAGATCTCTTGACACTGGGGGAGTGGGCAAAACAGTGGCAAATAAGCTTCAACATTAGTAAGTGCAGAGTGATGCACGTTGGGGCAAAAAAAAAAAAACAATTACATTTATAAACTGATGGGGTCTGAATGAAGGTGTCAACCCAGTGTGCCTCAGCAGTGAAAAAAGTAAACTCAATGCTAGGGATCATTAGGAAGGGTATAGAAAATAAGTTAGCAAGTGCCATTTTGCCTCTTTATAAATCTATGGTGAAGCCCCATCTGGAATACACATCTCCAACTCCCAGATAAGAGAACAAAGCGGAATCAATGAAGCTGTTAATGAATATCACAAATGGAAATTGGGCTGGGCTGGACATGTCTCTTGAAGAACAGATGGGTGTTGGTCATCAGCAGTCACTGAGTGGTATCCTAGAAGAGTGGGGCTGTGGTGGCTCAGTGGTTAAGAAGCTCGCCTTGTTAGCAGGAAGGTTGACAAGTTGGCAATTCGAGACCTGGGTACTGCATGACAGTCTGAGCACCTGTCTCTGTCCCAGCTCCTGCCAACATAGCAGTACGAAAGCAAGAAATTGCAAGTAGATAAATAGGGACTATTTTGGTGGGGAAATATCTTGGGGACATGAAAGGAGCCTCATCCAGGAGTCCCTTGAGCGGAGTTTCTCCAGCAAAAAAAAACTTTCAACCCAGAATAATTTCTGACATAATTATTATTATCCCAGAAGAGTAAAAAGACCCCTTGGCAAGCCACTCAAAAGATGAGAAACCCCAATCATGAAAAGATTTGGTTGAATCTGGAGAAGAGCATAGCAGCAAAACCTTGATGACCATTCGGAGGCTGCAGCTGGTCCAGAATGCTGCGGCCCGGGTGGTGATGGGGTGTGGACGTTATGCTAATTGTGCCATCAGCCAGGGGGGCTCACCTCTCTGGCACAAGGAGGAGGGCCTTCTCCGTGTCTGCACCGGCCCTTTGGAACCTCCTGCCTGTGGAACTGTGTCTCCAGATGGAGATGTTACCCTTTAGGAAGGAACTAAAGACCTGGCTGGTGGGCCAAGTTTGGGGTGCGGGTGGGGATGGGGGTACCGTTGGGTGGTTGGTATAGAGAAGTGTGCCTTCCCCCAAGGTCCCTTCGGTATTTGCACACCTTTTAGGGGTGGGTTTTTTAACTTTTAACTTTGTTTTATCATGTGTCTTTTTATGTATTTACTGTCCGCTATGTAAACCGCCCTGAGTTGGGTTGTACCTGAGTGGGCGGTATATAAGCATGAAAAATAAATAAACAAAAATAAATAAATAAAACTAATGGGAAATGAGTCACGCCCAGCAGAAACTTATTCCTTGATAGTATGGTTAATCAAAGAATCAATCAAATCAAAGAGAGTTTACTTGAATGGTTTTGTAACACACTTTATTAAATGGTTTCCATTTGTCTCCAGCAACAGGGATAACCACAGAACATACTCAGCATGGAATTCAAAATTCAGCTGTTGCAAATTAAAATTTGTCATTTTACATGCCAATTTCAAAGTAAGGTTTTAGATGCACTCTTGCACAGAATTACAAGCCTGACACCAAGATAGAGTAGAATTGTTTCGCTTGCAAGTTAGAACCTTGAAAATTGGGATGAACTTTCTGGGTTCCAGAAAATGTAATGAAGAGATGGACCCAGGGCAGGTGGCAGCAAGGGGGATCCTCTCTATCTCTTTGTAGCACCAGTCCTGGGCATCCGGTATTGTGTCGGACAGCCCCAGAACTCCAGCCAGGTGAAAAGATCTCTGCCTCCTTCACTTTCTCCACTCTAGGTCCAGAGTGCACCTCCCAAAAGAAAAGAAAACAGGACAAGTCTTAATCACCTTCCCTTCCTTTTCTGTAGCTTTCCTGAGCGATTGCCACTCTCCATCTGCATCCAGACATCTGAGAACTAAGTTCCTGGACTTAGGACCGTGATGGCGAACCTTGGCACTCCATATGTTCTTGGACTTAAATTCTCAGAAGCCCAAGCCCCCTGTGAATCCACACAAATGGGTTTACTGTGATTCATCCGGCCCACT
Source organism: Bradypodion pumilum (assembly GCA_035047305.1). Lineage (NCBI taxonomy): Eukaryota > Metazoa > Chordata > Lepidosauria > Squamata > Chamaeleonidae > Bradypodion > Bradypodion pumilum. The sequence goes on from JAWDJD010000003.1 coordinate 264,211,362, forward strand.
CTTCCCTCATCGCTCCTGGAAGCGGAAGTAAAACACTCCCATACAGGTGCATTTTACTTCTGCTTCCGGGAGCAATGAGGGCAGCACGGGCCAGATGAATCACAGTATACCCATTTGTGAGGATTCACAGGGTGCTCGGGCTTCTGGGAATTGAAGTCCAAGAGCACATGGAATGCCAAGGTTCACCAACACGGTCCTAAGTCCAGGACCTCAGAATATCCAAGTGAACATATTGGCACCAAAACCGAAACTTTATTCACAAAATAAAATGAAACAGCACAGAAAAACAAGGCTTGACAGGGTGACACATATGCACTTAAATTTTTTTTTAAAAAAGCCAGGAATTACACCCACACATGGACTCAGGGGAAGAAAGTAAAGTTGTTGAATTGCAAGCTAAATTTTAAAACAAGGAACAAACCTTTCAGTCCACAAGAAAATCTTTCACCTTAAGAGGGGCAAGAGTGGAACCTTGATTTGCCTTGTAGCTGTTTAGCCAGACTTATGTGTCACTCTTTCCCTTCTACACTGTATTCCTAAACTCTCCTGGCTCCATGGTACAACACTTCCGAGGAAGCTCCCTATGGCCCTCCTGACCCATTCAGTGATCCAAGCAGGAAAGCCAATATCCCAGTGGGAGATGGTGCCCTTAGCCCTATCTCCTGTTGTTGCTCCAGCCAATGGGAAATTGGGGTGCAGGGGCTAATTTCTTCTTGAATACAGCCCACCCTAGAGTTAGCTCATCTCTGAACAGGTGTCCACCATCAATCTGTCCCCAGCTGTTATGAACACTGGTTTCCTGGGACAGAAGGAGGTTACTTGCCAACACTCTCAGCTGGCTACAGTTTTAACAAGACCATCTGGCCACACTCTGGGGCTACTTCAGTATCTGTGTTAACCTTTTCTGGGCATGTTCTTCACTGAATAGATCACCAGCAAAGAAAGAGAGGGCATTTAAATGCTTGCAGATAATTTCTGAAACCTAGAAGGAGTACACAACCCTCATCTGCAAGCTTCCTGCATGGGAGACATTAGGAAAGAGAAGAGAGAGCCACTGATTGTAAACTCCAGCAACTTCATAGAGAGTGCTGAGTGTCTGGACAATCCAGCAGCTGCAATTTCTTTTTGGAAATGGCAGAACGTTACACAAGCTTGAATCATTTTTTTCCCCAAAAGTGATCTGCTGTGGCAGGTACAACTGATTGGCGGAGATGGGCTCTGTTGATCAGCTGGATTTAAATCCCAGGTTTTTTAAAAAAATAATAATAATAATCAAGACACACCCTTTGCTATTATACTTGAAAAGTCTTCTGCCATCCTTTGTTACCTTGTACTGCCATCTAATGGAATAATTGGTATACTGCTTATAATACACAGAAAGAGCCTCCTTGAAGGTACAGTAGTGGTATTTTTGACCCACAATCCAACATACCTGGAGCAAAGGGAACCTTGTGCTGGCTAATCTTTCTCACACTAGGTCAGGAAAAAGGAACTATGAAATGACTTCTCCAAAAGGTGGCTTCATTTTGGCAGTTTCGCTTCTAGCCTAGATACCAAAGAATAATAATATTTCAACACTGATGCTGCAACTTTGATATCCATGTTTAACATTTAAACATTTAAAATATATTTGCCCTGAAAAACCTGCATGCTAACCTTTCGGATCATGCAGGGGTAGAGCACAACAAAGATATTAGATGGTTTGGGAAAATTCTATTTTTTTAAAAAAAAGAAATGTGGGAGAAGTGGAAACAAAATGCCTTTTGTTTTTGCTGAAAACTTTGTTTAAATCATGGGAAAAGAGCAGGCTGATGTTCTTCTTTGACGATTATGTGAAAGCGTTAAGTCTTAGTCCGTGGGGCAGTGTTTTAAAATGTATGATGAATTGGTTAGAAAATGTCCTGTTATTGAAGCAGAACTTAAAATGTGCACAATTAAATGGTGAACAGTTTCTAAAGATAAGAAGTGAGGGGCTGTATTGGAAAGAAGTAGAAAATTATTAACACAATTTTTATTCAACTATACATAATTCAAACAGATAGACATGTGATCATATACAGGTTTTTTGGAAAGTAATAGAAGAGGAAATTAACAAAATTCTGGGTACATCAATGATATTAGATCCCAAACTTGCAATCTTGGGGGAAGCTGATGATTTACATTTGGAAGATGCAAGAAAAGAATTATTGCAAACTCTGTTATTGGTCTCGCGACAGCTAATTGCCAAAGAGTGGAAAAGGGGTAAAAATATTAACAAGATGAGGTAGTATGCAGAGGTATGGCAATTGGCCCTGAACGAAAAACTAACTATGCAACTACACCAAGGAAGAGGGATAAAAGTGAAAATTCCATTTTGGGATATATGGAAACCTTTCATTGACTATGCATTAACCGATCAAAAAGGGAATAAACCAGGCCTTGACACGCTCTCTTTTTGGAAAAGATAATATAGTGTAAATGGTATTGAAACCCTTGCTAGTAACCCCAATGGAACACGGGTGGTATATTTTGTCTTACTTTCAACAGGATATTGCAAGATATATCCATACTCACTCTTTTCCCCTCTTACTTTTATCTTTGTGTGTGTGTGTGTGTGTGTGTGTGTGTGTGTGTGTGTGTGTGTGTGTGTGTGTGTGTGTGTATTTCCCCTTCATCTTTCCTTATTGTATATATAACCAAGTACATTATAGATTAAGAGTATTTAATAATGGTATTAGTCTATGAAATGATTTGTATAGGTTATGTTTCTGCGTGTTCTTTTTTTCTTTTGATGTGTTTGTTTTATTATGCTCTCACTTTGTTATCTTTGGTCAACAATATTTTTTTTATAAAAAAAGACATGTGACTTATAACACATCTGGTATAACAGTTGTGGGGAAAAAGAAGAACTGGTTTATTGACATTGCTATAACAGGGGATGCATAAATAGAAGACAAGCAGCTGGATAAAATCACAAAATATCATGATTTGCACATTAAAGTCGAGTGTTTATGGGGGGGATCTGTTTTTGTACTCATAGTAATTTGATCCCAGTTATGTATGTTAACTGTGTTTTCTGACAGGAGCAGAATGTTTGCAGGCGCACCCCCCCAATAACGGACACAGACAACATTGAAAGTGGATAACAGCAAAGGGCCACATTTATTGATTCAATGCCCTAGTCCGAATTATAAATTTGTATTGGTAAAACGACCAATCATAATTCCTAAGGCAAGCAGGCCGAAGTAACACTGGTAAGGTACCACCCCAAAATTGCCAACGGCAATTGGTTACAATGTATCAAATTGTATCAATTTGTTTGTTAACAACAAACAAATTGTTGACCGTAGTCAATAACTAACTCATGACCCCACCCTCTGACGCGTATCCGTGAAATCACAGGGGTGATGCATGCTGGTTAGCAATCATCATCACCCCATCGCCTGATTCGTCGTTGACCGGACAACGTTTAACTACTTTATTCCTGTCTAGTGTTGTCCAGTCAATTGCGAACCTGCCGGATACTTGTGGGTCATACTGTTTACCTTACCAGTGCTACCCGCCCATGTGACCAAAGTCAACAGTAGGAACGAAGAAAGACCCCTATATCAAACCATAGCAACAGTGTGGGATGGGCAAAAAAGCCAGGACCCTAAGCCAATGTGGGTCCCAACCAAAAATTCCCACCCGGCCCCGAAGCGACCATAATCACACTGTTAACTAGGGAGGGGGTGGAGGGGAAAAACTTCTCCGCTCCGTCGCTGAGGCAAAATGGCAGCGCGGCTGCCTCGTGGCCACCCCTTTTATAAGGGAGCTGGCCACGCCCCTAACTACCCGGATTCTCTGTCCTGTGGGGGGGGGGCCCGCAAAGGGCGCGGCGGCCATTTTGGCGCCGCGCTTGCATTGCAGGCGCACCCCCCCAATAACGGACACAGACAACATTGAAAGTGGATAACAGCAAAGGGCCACATTTATTGATTCAATGCCCTAGTCCGAATTATAAATTTGTATTGGTAAAACGACCAATCATAATTCCTAAGGCAAGCAGGCCGAAGTAACACTGGTAAGGTACCACCCCAAAATTGCCAACGGCAATTGGTTACAATGTATCAAATTGTATCAATTTGTTTGTTAACAACAAACAAATTGTTGACCGTAGTCAATAACTAACTCATGACCCCACCCTCTGACGCGTATCCGTGAAATCACAGGGGTGATGCATGCTGGTTAGCAATCATCATCACCCCATCGCCTGATTCGTCGTTGACCGGACAACGTTTAACTACTTTATTCCTGTCTAGTGTTGTCCAGTCAATTGCGAACCTGCCGGATACTTGTGGGTCATACTGTTTACCTTACCAGTGCTACCCGCCACACGGAGGGGCTTCACAGAAGACCTGACGCCCCCCCCCCAGACCGTCAGCTCGGTCAACAGGCCTGCTCGCCAGTCACCCAACAGGAGGTCCATACCTCCTCGCGACAGATGGGCCCCATCCCCTGCACACAAGTCACAATTTTGTAGACTAATATCGGGGTGATGACTAACCCGTCCCCAAGCCCTGGTGGTGAGAAACCGCGCCACTGCCTTATTGACCGCGCGCCTAGCTCGGTCAAGGCCAGGAGGTTAACGCCCCCTCTGTAAGAGTGGCGCGGAACAATGTCCGACCAAACCAGGGCTGTGGCAGGCCAGACATAATGCAAGTAGGCGAGGTCCTCGCAAATCGCATGCTTGAGCGATAAGCCGGTGACCTGGCCCAAATCATTGCCCCCCGAGTGGATGATTAGAATGTCAGGCGGGTCAGCCCCCAGGCCAGAAAAACGGAAAGGCCGCAGCTCCCGCCATAACATCCCAGGCTTACCGTGCCATGAGAGACTGGCGTGGTCACCCAGTCCCAGTCGGGGTCCCCACTCTGTCGCCGCAGCGTAACGCGCTGCCCTGAGCACATAGCTGTGGCCCACCAGCCATACTGTCACCGGTGTAATACGACACCCAGGGTCTGTAAGAAAATTGAGAAAAAGGAAGGTAAGGTGACTGGATTGGTACTCATGGCGGGAGTGGGCGCACATAAAACTGAAAACATTGTGAGCCCCACCTCCCCATGCTACGTATGTCAGCCCCAGAGTACCCAAAAGCAGCTGCTGTAGAGGCTGCGCCAATACGGAACGAATGTGTGCCATAACGGGCACCTGGTAGTCCCACCCTGGTGAGGGCTCTGGCTGTCACCTTCCAAAACTGAAATTTAGTAAGGGGAGACCCATCTTGGTGACAGAAAAACGGGCCATGGTGCCAGCCACGCAGTGCCAGGTATTCCTGTAGGGCACCAACCGGACAGATGTCTGCCAAAGAACACCGTAGCAGTCTTACTCCACTGCCTACGCCATGCTGATCTGTTTTGGAGGAGCGAATCCTCAACTGGGCCCAGTCTTTGGCAACATATACATCTCCGAGTTCCAGTGCCCTACCACTTGCATCCGCCTTAGACAGCATCACGAGTTCGCTGATGCGGAGCGCTCCAAAAAATGCCACCGTTGTGGCTGCATGAAAAAGGGCTGCCTCATAATGATCAAAACAGAGGCCTGGCCAGCCCCGGGCCAACTGGGTAAGAACCCCTGGGGAAATAGGGTGCCGGTCATCCGGGCAACGCCCACGCTCGCGCACCCACCCCTCCAAAACGTGTCTCACACGGAAGTCAGAGGTGGTATCCACATGACCCCCTACTTTGGCCATAAAAGCCAACACCGAGAGCTTGGATGCTATGGTGCGAGGTGCAAGGCCCTGTGCATGCAGGTGAACCATGAACCGCAGAACATGGTCCACCGGGATGGGCCAGGTCTCTGGCCATTGAAATCGAGTAGCAAAAGCCCTATACAAATTGAATGCTTGTTGATACGCCTTACGCGTGCGTGGCGCTAGTGACAGGCCAATCGCCCGGTTCACCTCTCCTTGCCAATAGTCCACATCTCGTCCGGGAGTGGCGAGGGAAATTCCTCCGCATCCGGGGCCAAGGCGCGGAACCGGGAGATCTGCAGGCGGGACAAAGCGTCAGCAATATCGTTATTAACCCCTGGGACATGCCTGGCCCTGAACAAGACGTTGAGGCGCAGGCAGCGCAGCACAAATGGCGCACTAGATCCATGACCCTGGGCGATTTAGAAGTCTGTGCATTGACAATGTGCACCACGGCAGCATTGTCGCACCAGAAATGCACCACCGAATTAGCCCACTGTTCGCCCCATAGCATCAAAGCCCCCAGAATGGGAAAAAATTCCAGGTATGTGAGATCCCGCAGGCGACCTGTGCCTGCCCATGCCGGTGGCCACCCACCATAGGCCCACTTCCCATTGAAGTACATCCCATAACCCAGGGATCCTGAGGCATCAGACTGGATCTGGAAATTGGGGGATGCCAGGAGGTCAGACCTCCAAAATGAGACCCCATTAAACTCCCTCAGGAATTGCAACCAGACAAACATGTCTGCCCTGATACCCCGGGTAAGCCTGACTCTGTGGTGGGGCCTGGATAACCCTGCCATGGCGTCGCATAAGCGCCGGGCGAAATCCCTGCCCGGTGCGACCACCCTGCGGGCAAAATTGAGGTGCCCATGTAGCACCTGCAGTTCCCTCAGGGATGCCTTACGCTTGGCCAGCAATTCCGAGATAAGGGTCACTATCCTGGACACCTTATCACCCGGTAACCTAGAAGCCTGTACTACTGTATCAATCTCAACCCCCAGGAATACTAGTTTGGTCGACGGGCCCTCGGTCTTTTCGGGCGCTAAAGGGACACCCAGTTCCTGCATTAGCGTCTGAAATGTATTGAGGAGACGTGCACACGTGTCCCAGCCCCGTTCACCCCCGAATAAAAAGTCATCCAGGTAATGGGCTACAGACCGGGACCCTGACCTGCGGACGAAAGCCCACTCTAGGAAGGTACTAAAACGCTCGAAAGCCGAGCATGATATGGAGCAGCCAAAAGGCATGGCCTTATCAAAATAATACTGCCCTTTAAATTTAAAACCCAGCAATTCAAAGTCGCCCGGGTGCACCGGCAAGAGGCGAAAAGCTGACTTAATGTCGCACTTGGCCAGCAAGGCACCCGGGCCACACGAGCGCACCATGCGCAGCGCATGGTCGAACGATGTATACCTGACCGAACAAAGGTCATCAGGTATCGCATCGCTGACCGATCGGCCGGCTGGGTAGGACAAATGATGAATAAGGCGAAACTCACCTAGGGACTTTTTAGGAACCAAACCCAATGGTGAAACCTTAAGGTTGGGAAAAGGGGGTGCGGGAAAAGGTCCGGCGACCCTGCCCGCGTCTAACTCCTTTTTAATGCTGGCCTCGGCTACCTCCTCCCTTCCTCTGAGGGATAAAAGGTTGGGCGCATCCTGAGGAGATCTATCACCCATAAAAGGGATACGAAATCCCTGCTTAAAACCTTGGATAAGGTACTCCCTGTCCTCTCCCCTTGGGTAGGATGCGAGCCAGCGCTCCAGCATGTCCACCTTAATTGGGGAGGGGGCCTTTCGGAGAACTAGTTCCATCCGTGGCAGGCTTGCCAGCCCACTGTCCACCCCTCCCTCTGCCTCGCACCCCCCCAGGCTTGGGACAAGCAGAGGCTGCATGGGGACCAGAACATGTGGGACACTCGTGCTTATACCTGCAGTTCTTCCGACTGCAGGAACCATTGGACGAGAAAGTCCAGCACAGCAGGCGGGCTGGAACCCCCTGCCCCGCCATTTGGCGGGTAACCTGCGCTGGAGCTGCTCGCTGGACCGCATGTCCACAATGGTATCTATCCCCCGGGGCAGGACGTGTGGGTGTCATATACAAGAGCCACAGTCTCTGGCACGGCTCATCCCATCTCATCTCGGGGTGCAGGGGAATCCTCATACGGAATTCCTCATCATATGCTAGCCATGAGGGGCCCGGGAAATCTACCATCGCCCTGTATATGTTGTCCAAATATTGGACCATGGGAATAGCTAGATCCGGCCGCGCCCTCAAATACACCGCCATGTATATCAAATAAGCGGGGAGCCAGTTAGCCCAGGTACGCGGCGGCTTACGGCGGCGTGCCTGCTCCTTGTCCTTCTCATCCTGACCCTCCCTTTCTTCCTTAGTGGGCTCTCTGTTCAGGAGTGAGAAGATATCCACGTACTCCCCTCGCCATATCTTTTCTCTGGTAGCCTGAGCCAAGTGATCACCCAATGGCAGGGAATACCCTGCCGTCGGCAAAGCCGAAAAGGGGATAGCTGGCCTACCCAAAGGGGCATGAGTTAACCCTGCCACCCCAAGTACGTTCCCAGCAGTGTAAGAACCAATGCCCACCCCAGCGGGCATGGTGGCAGTAGTTGTCGCCGGGTGGGTCGCCAGCGGCGTAGCCCCTGCACCACCCGCGCGAGGCCAAGGCCACTGAAAGGTCCCCCCTATATTGGGAATGTGTGCGGATGTACTCGTTTGCACCATATACTCACATGCTGCACCCCCGCGGGCCGCCCCCAACGGGGGTTCCGGCCCACTGGGGGCGTCGGAGCTCACGACCGATGTAGAGCTCATCACCGGGGCTTGACCCGCGCCAGGTTGCTGGCTGGGGAGCTGCGAGGCAGTGGCCGGAGCCGCGCCACCCGCCTGCAGCAGCTCAACCCTCCCCGCCGGCCGTTGTCCTGCTGCCGATAGCGCCTCCAAAGGTACCCCGAAAGGGGCACCTGCCTGACTGGCCCGGGCCAAAGACTCCTCTAAGGCCGCAATACGGGCCAGTAAGGTGTCTACAGTAACCATGGGTAAAGAGCCGGCCGGCCCACCTGACCCTTGCATGGGGACAGTTCCCTGCACCCCATGGCCCAGATATGGCCATTGGCCAGGGCCAAAGCCCGGTAGGGCTGGTGAGGAAACCTGCCAAGGCGGGGCACCGGGCCACCCCCCGAGGCTAGAGGGCCCCGGGAGAGGCTGCGGCCCAGAAGTAGTCGGCCCAACGGGTTGGGCGGAAGGAGGAGCGGTGTCCACCGCTCGCGGGCCGCGGGCCGGAGCGCCCTCCGCGCCCGCACTCTGAACGGGCCAAGGTGCGATAGACCCCAAGCCACTAGCCCCGGCCGGGGATGGCAAAGGTGGCTGTTGAGGAGGCGGCACCACGGTCCTCCGACCTGGGTTGCGCCTCCTAACAGCCCGAGCTGAATTCGCAGGAGCCTTCTTTTTGGAAGGCATCTCGAGCAAAAAAGGGAAGCTAGCTAAGCAAAATCGACCCAAAAGGCTTCCCGGCAATACCAACGAGCGACGGAGGCGCAGGGGAAAAACTTCTCCGCTCCGTCGCTGAGGCAAAATGGCAGCGCAGCTGCCTCGTGGCCACCCCTTTTATAAGGGAGCTGGCCACGCCCCTAACTACCCGGATTCTCTGTCCTGTGGGGGGGGGCCCGCAAAGGGCGCGGCGGCCATTTTGGCGCCGCGCTTGCAATCTTTTCTCTTGTATCTATTCTTATGCAAATAAGTGGATCGAAAATGTGCACACTCTGTTAGCCAATGGGTTTGTTTTATTATTATTACTGTTACTGTTTATAGGAGCGGAATGTATCTTTTCTCATGTATCTATTCTTATGCAAATAAGTGGATCGAAAATGTGCATACTCTGTTAGCCAATGGGCTTGTTGTATTATTGTTATTGTTACTGTTAATAGTGTATATAAGTCCGAGTTTTGCCCCATCCAAACTGTGTTCAAACCCCACTAATTAAGAGCTGAATTTCACTACTTCACTCGTCTGCTTCTTCATTCCCTGAACATGAAAATCCCTTAGAGCAATTATATTTCTGAAATGAAGGAACATTGGGTGGAGGTGGTACGAATTAATTTCTGGCACTCAAAGTAAAATATATGGAATTGTCTAAAATCTTGTTGCACAACTTTATACCAATTTTATACGACACAAAGATAACATCATCAACTGATGACATTACTTTTTGTTTTAATTTGATTGAAAAACTTCCTAATCCACACCCTTTGGTTTTGAGAGTCCCTAGAGATCCCTTGTGCCCTGGGAACATTTTTGGGAAACTCAGGATGAGGACTGGAAACCGTTCATGCCAGAAGATCCAGAACAGCAATTCTACCAGGGTGATTCACAGAGATCCAGCAGCACTTTAAAGACTAACTGCTACATTTTTAATGTGAGCTTTTGTGGATGAAGTCCACTTCATCAGACATCCACCAGTAATTTTGTGTTACAGAAATCTTCCCGGAAGGCTTCAAAAGGCTTCTCCATAGCTGCAGGAAATCTTTGAGAGTCTGAGAGCCTGAATAGGGAGATAGCAAGTTTGAAATTAAACTAATGCAAAAAGTAATGTCAAAGGTGATGACCTCATTCTTGTTGGATAGTGTGAATTTGTATCAACTGGATTTGAACAACTACTTAATTCTGTTTCTCTATTTGCTTTTGTTTATTCATTTCAATAATCATAGGAGTGACACTTTTGAGAAAATATTCCTGATTCCCTTACATAGACCCCTTTCTTTGCTATTAAGTTGTTGCCATCGTCATTGGCTGCTACTTGTATCTGAGTACATATTTTCCCTGGAAGTCATTTTCACAGTTGGTAGATGTTTCTCCAGTGACTCAATAAACCAATCTTGGCAGGAAAAATGCAACCACACACATTGCACTGAATAGATGGTGGAGGGTGCAGTTGAGTTTGACAAAGCTTCCATGCTTGTAGCTTAGCCTCTTCATGTCTGCGGCGTTCTTCTTCAAAGTGATCGTTAGCAGCAGAGATGGTTTGGTGCCCAAGTGGGCGATCTACGGCTGCTGCCTCCCAGGTTTGTGGGTTTAAACCTGACACTTTCATGGTTTGTTTCAGCTGGTCCTTATAACACTTCAAAGGAGCTCCATGAGCTCTTGTACCAGAGCTAAGTTCCCCATAAAGAATTTGATGAAACCTGGTGGGTGAGATGACTGACAGGTCTGTTTTCCAAATCTAGGACGTTTCAACAGGTGTTTTGAAACTGCTTTGACTTGGGAAATAGATTGTGATGTTCCTTTAAAAAGTGTCCATGCCCCTATCTAATTACCATTTTACAAGTAGTCAACTGATCTTAAATCATTATAACCACCTGCCTATCCAGATTTCCCTCCTTTATATTTTCGACAAGGCTGCTGAATGATGTTTGGTTTAATAGTGAAGCTCCAAGAGAAGAAAAATAAAGGAAATGTCAGTGGGAAAGCCTCTCCAGGTTCTGGCCACATGTTGTCAAAAACAGCTCAGACCCCCAACTCCCCTTTGCTGTTCTTGGAGCTGGGAGTGAAAGCACTGAAATGGGTGGACTAAAAATATCCTCTTCCCTTAGCCCTAGGATCTTGGTCCAAACATCCTGCTACAGCCTATACTCCCTCTCTCATCAGCACAAAAGATGGGAATCAGTTCCCTCTCTATTTCCCCTATTCTTTCTCTTCTCTCTCTGTTGTGTCTGGCAAACCATCACCCGTCCTATCCCCTCCTCTCTCTACTTTATATTCTGCCCTCTCCATTCAGTCTCTGCCTCTTCCTCCTTTCCCAGATGTTTCATCCTTTCCCATTTCCTCCTTACCAACTGATGTCAGCTGTTTTCTATCTGTACTTGGCTGGAGCAAGGCTGTAGTAGTCTCCTTCAAGCCCTCTAGGGAGCATGGGGCAAAAGCAGATGGACCACTAAAAGTGACCTCCTTACAATCTCGAAAAGCAACATATAAGGAAAATATTAGGATCAGATGGAGGAAGATAAATTTGGGTTTTGTTCATAGACAACTCTAGATTAAAACTTAGAACATGAATCTCACCAGCACTGTTGCGTCAGAGTGCTTGTGATGAAAAAATGATGAGCAATATGAATACTATCTCTCTTGTCATGTTCTTTCCATTCTTTCTCCACCTCCATTATTCTTGTTTATGTTGTAATAGATTATAATGGATGATCACCATGAAAAAATATTCAACTTGCAAGTAAATCAGCGGCTTACAAGTAAAACAGGAAAAACACAAGAACATTTAAAAATATTAAAAATTCAACTTATATAAGTTTAAACATTTTTAAAATTCTTAAAACTCTCATTTTTAAACCCCACTAGTGCCACATCCTGGATTTCAAGAAGCCAACTGCTCAGACAAGCCAGCCCAAGGTGGCTATCTCCCCAGCCACCCCACACACCCACTGCACAAACCAGGTCTTCACGCCCCTGCGAAATGGCAAATGATGTAGATTGCCTCAAATTAGGAGTACTTTTATTTTGTTTCAGAATTTGGAGCACTAAATGGGTTTTTCTTACCCATCTGGAATACTTCTCTGAAGATTAGGAGGGTTTAACCATTCGGTAGGACAGGGATTCTCAACCTGCTAGCCAGATGCAGCCACTGTGCTATTTCATGTGGCCCACCACCACCTCCAACAGACCAGAAAGTGCCATGTATTGGAGGAAGGGCAAAATGGCCATCTGGTCCCAAAAGCTGTCTGAGGGAGCATGACCCGGCCCCTGGCTTAAAAAGCTTGAGAACTCCTTCTGTAGGAGTTTCTTCTTTCATGTCCCAACCAAACCCTGGACTGCCAAAATGAAGCAACTTTCTTGGCTTTGTCATTTGCCAAACTTAAGTTCACATTGGTGCATGTTTCTGTCAGCAATCGGCATGTCAGTAAATGAGCTGGATTCTGAATCTCTCCACATCCATACTGCATGTTGTTGTCCACCAGTAGCCCCCACTTGAGCATGTTGGTTTTACATTTAGGGACTCTGACCCTCAACCTATTCAGGGTCCTCCAAATGACCTAGGGGAGGTTGAGTTCCTCAGCTATATCCTTCCTTGCTCAATGAGCTCCTTTCTCCATCTTCTAATTTGATTTTGCTCTCTGTACCCTCAAGAATATTTGTTCTTGTCATAAAGCTTTCCTAGATCTGAGCCAGCAGATCTGTCAGGCACTGTAGTCAGATTTCATGCACAAGTATGATTATACAGATATACTATGGTCACTCCTGACTGCTAGTTAATTGGAGGCAAATATGTAGTTCTTAGTCAGCTATTTGAGCAATGATGTGGTTCTTTCCTTCATAGTTTTATCCTAGTCAGTTCTGTACCATGTACTGACTTGTGCTATAATTTCTGGTTAGGAAATAGTTTGGGCGTCATTGTCTTATCTATGGGTTTTCCTGTTCTTACTTATTCTTCTCATTAATGTGCATTTATTGAGGATTTGACCGAGAGTAAGCCCAGGTAAGCTCTAAGGTTCATTGTTCAAATAATCTTCTTAATAGCATTGTTTGGGAGTATCTTTTTTCTTTCAATAACATTTAAGAACTTTTATTTTAGCTCTTATAAAAAAGACAGATCTGACAATTTTAATATGTAGAACTTTTTGCAAGAATTGTGTATTCCAACATGTTTTTGATGCTGATTTACTTTGGCCACACTATTTTTAAACCAAAGCTTCTCAAAGCCCTAAGGACGTCTGTCCGTCCAACCAGAGTGGACCGGAGGGGCTCTCTAATTGTGCCATCAGCCAGGGGGGCTCCCCTCTCTGGCACAAGGAGGAGGGCCTTCTCTGTGTCTGCACCGGCCCTTTGGAACCTCCTGCCTGTGGAACTGCGTCTCTAGACGGAGTTGTTACCCTTTAGGAAGGAACTAAAGACCTGGCTGGTGGGCCAAGTTTGGGGTGCGGGTGGGGATGGGGGTACCGTTGGGTGGTTGGTATAGAGAAGTGTGCCTTCCCCCAAGGTCCCTTCAGTTCTTGCGCACCTTTTAGGGGTGGGTTTTTTTTAAAACTTTTAAATTTTTAATCATGTGTCTTTTATGTATTTACTGTCCGCTATGTAAACCGCCCTGAGTTGGGTTGTACCTGAGTGGGCGGTATATAAGCATGAAAAATAAATAAATAAATAAATAAATATTCAATACCTGAGTGTCTGACATGAGCAACTTAAAAGTCTCATAATTGGAATACTTGTAGTTACTGAATTAAGTCAATATAAAATGCTGAGAATTAGGGGTGGGTCTTTAAAGTCATCATGAAAGATCTAAAATACAAAAGAGACTCTCTTTCACATATTTTATGTTTCATTGGCTGACAAAGCAGAGCCTTTAAAACATGAATGCTTCATATTAATGAAAAAGAGGTACACAAGTTTTCACCTTTTTCATGTTTTTTTTTTCAAACTTGCTTTCACCTTTTTTAAAAAAACTTCCTTTTACCTTTTTCCTTATAAAATTTAAGAAATGTTTCATCCAATAGCATCACAATGGTTGCTCAGAACATTTGGGAGGGGTCCTCTGGGACTTTTTTCATTTCCACAATAACCCTCTGATTTTTAAAAAAATGTTGCCCCGATTTTTAGTCTTTGGCTATTAAAATAAAAGTTAGGTTCAAGTGTGTTTAACACAAGTCTAAGATTGATACAAATTAAAACAAATGTTTTAGATTTGCAAAGTAAATAGAAATATGTGAGAAGCTATTTGGGAATTTGTGCATCAATACAATTACAGTGGAACCTCATACAACAATTGCCTCATATAGCAATGAAATCACATAACAATTAGGTTTGGGGGGGAAATGACGTCCCGCATAACAATTTTCCCTATGGAAAAAAACGTTCAATAATTTTTCAATAGGAAAAACCACTTAGCAAAAAAAAAAAAAATCCCTGTACTATGCATCCCATAGGGAAAATCGCTATACGATGCATGCATCGTATAGCAATTGTTTTGTACAATGAGTTCCATGGAACGGATTAAAATCGTTGTATGAGGTACCACTGTACTCTTAAACCAAGACAGATTACATGCATGTGCCCAACCATCATCCAATAGCTCTAGCAGCAATCAGATACCCACTCCTTCCCCTGTAGTTTACTCAAAGGTAAAAAGAGACTACAGCAGTACCTTGATGCTGTTGTGTTTGTTGGGAAAGGAAGGATACAAATGTAATATCTAACCTCCAATATAAAATCCCAATGCTTGGCAAAACACAACTTGTTATTCAACTGGCATGGATGTTTCCATGGGAGGAGACAATTCTCAGGCTGGTTTCTTCTGTTTCAGGAAACATAATAACAGCCTTGCTGGAACAGGCCACAGCCCATCCAGTCCAGCATTCTGTCTCACACAGTGGCTCACCATTTTCTTCAGGGTATTCCCAAGCAGATGCCTTCACTTGCTTAGGATTCCCTGGAAATGGCATTGAGAGATATCCTGCCTATCTCTCCAACCCGGAGGTTGTCCTTAGGTATCCATAATTATAGCCATTGATACCCTTGTCCTCCATGAACTTGTCTAATCCTTTCTTAAAGCTGTCAAGACTGACAGCTGTCACCACTTCTTCTGGCAAGGAGTTCCATAGACCAGTGATCCTCTGGGTGAAAAAGTACTTTCTCTTATTTATTTGAGAAGTAGTACCCAAAAGTTTCATGGAGTGCACCATAGTTCTAGTGTTATGCGATAGGGAAAACAGTTTTTCCTTATCTACTTTGTCCACACCATGCATGATTTTATAAACTTCAATCAGGTCACCTCTTAGACGCCGTCGTTCAAGAGTGAAGAGGCCCAACTGTTGCAGCCTCAGATGGTAAGGAAGGTGTTCCAGTCCCCTAATCATTCTGGTTGCCCTCCTCTGCACTTTTTCCAGCTCCATAATATCCTTCTGGAGGTATGGCGACCAGAACTGAACACAGTATTCCAGATGGTGCCTCACCATAGATTTATAAAGAGGCAAAATGACACTTGCTGACTTCTTATCTATACCCTTCCTAATGATCCCTAGCATTGAGTTTGCTTTTTTCACTGCTGAGGCACACTGGGTTCACACCTTCATTGAGCTGTCCACCAGGACACCAATGTCCCTTTATTGGTTTGTCGCAAGGAGTTCATACCCCATCAGTTTGTAAATGTAATTGGGGTTTTTTGCCCCAACATGCATCACTCTGCACTTACTAATGTTGAAACTCATTTGCCACTGTTTTGCGGAAGATAGGTAAGTTTCTCACCACTGAAGAAATTATAAGAAAATATGCAATGTTCTTTAAGTGCATTGGAAACAGTAATTGGAAAGGCCATCTCATGGCAATCTCCCATCAGAAGATTTGTCTTTTAGGAGCTACTAATCAGTGGTTTCCACCTCTTTTTTAAAATCTGTTTTCCCAACAAGATGTAACAAAGGTCTGTGGCAGTGATTTAAGAAACTCACTGCTTAGAGACAACAGGAATGGCTTTTCCATCTCTGGATCAGATGACTGTACACAGCAAAAAGCCAAGAAAACGGATGCCGGCCATTTGGGGCAAACTTAAACTACCCCCGTCTACTGAAAACAACAACAACAAAAGATGATTCCTTAATGAAAAGAGATAACTTCTGATAGGGCTTCCTTGCTATGAATACCACATTATGAGTTTATCCTTTTAAAGATTCAGTTTCATCTGTACATAATCTGATTAACATTGCTGGGTAAATGGTTGATGAAGGCACTCCCTAAATTAGGTAGCTAAATGTACATAGCAAATGGTACAAGACATACTAAACAGTTTGGACCAGAGCCAGCTACAAATAGATAGTTACAAGTGCTAGCATGACTGGAGCAATGATCACGACAATCCATCTGCTGACTTAAGTGGTAATAATAATAATTTTATGCCAGATATTATTCTGGGGTGAAAGGATTTTTGCTGGAGAAACTCCGCTCAGAGGACACTCAAATGAGACTCCTTTCATGTCCCCAAGATCTTTTTCCAACCAAAGAGGTCCCTGTTTATCTATTTGCAATTTCTTGTTTTTGAATTGCTAGATTGGCAAGAGCTTGGACAGAGATGGACACTCAAACCATCATGCAGTACCCAGGTCTTGAATGGCTGACTTGCTGACCTTCCAGCTAACAAGGCAAGCTTCTTAACCACTGAGCCACCACAGCCCCTCAGTAAGTGATAGTGGTTCATGCAACAAATGCCTTTCAAAATGCAACATTCCAAACTCAGCTGTTCAATGACTGTAATATAATTTACTAGCATATTTTGCCTGGCGGTGCCAGGCTTTTTAAAATTGTGTTGGATAGTAAAGGGTTTCTTTTTTTTCTTGAACCAATGGTGCTAGGCTGTTTTAAATGGTGTTGTACGTTTTTGTGATTTTTTTGGCTTCGAGGCGCTGCGTCCGCCTGCGGCGGACTTATGCTCCCAGTGGGGCTTTTTTGGCTTTTTTTTTTTGCATGCTGTCTTTCCTCAGTGCCGGGCTCTTTGAATTGGTTTTTGAAGGTTTTTGTTTTCTGTTTATGCAAATTTTATTTTATTTTAATTTATTTAATTTAATTTAATATTATTTAGTTCAAAATTTAATTTGGTTTTTAAAATCTTTATTTTTACGCATTTTTATTTTTTTGTTTTGTTTTTTTGAGTGAAAAATGATTTCTGTTATTTTTGGTATTTTTTGAGATTAGTGTGATTATTTTTGAATGTTTTTATAACTTATTTGATTAATTTTTGAATTAATCTTATTAGTTTCAATATTTTTGAATGTTTTTTCTCTTTTGGCCTCTGGGTGGGGGTGGTGAGCTTTTCTGCCTCTCTACAATTGTTCTCTTCTGTCCTCTGGGTGTCGCTTCTGGGTTTTTTTTTCTCTTTTGAGTTCCGGTCTTCATGGATGGAAGACGTGTTTTGGTAAGCTCTCTTGTTTTTTGGGGGGGGGTGTTTGGGATTTTTTTGGGGGGGTCTGTGTGTTTTTTGTTTGTTTTTGGCTGTTTTTGTGTTTCATTTTCTGTTTTTTGTGTGTTTTTGAGTGTTTTTGTTTTGTTTACTTTTTGAGGGGGGGTGGCTTTCTTTCCCGTGGGCCATGCTGGCTGGCTCGTGGGAAGAAAGGGCAATGGCGGGGGGTGGCTTTCTTTCCCACGGGCCATGCTGGCTGGCCCGTGGGAAGGAAGGGCAATGGTGGGGGGTGGGGGTGGCTTTCTTTCCCATGGGCCATGCTGGCTGGCCCGTGGGAAGGAAGGGCAATGGCGGGGGTGGCTTTCTTTCCCACGGGCCATGCTGGCTGGCCTGTGGGAAGGAAGGGCAATGGCGGTGGTGGTGCTTTTTTTGTTTTCTTCTCCACGGGCCATGCTGGCTGGCCTGTGGGGAAAAAGGGCAGCGGCGGCTGGCATTTTTATTTTTTATTTTTCGCGTGCAGGTCGCCTCAGCGTTCAGCACGCTAATGGCACACAGGGCGCTGGGGCTTGTAGTTTTGCCTGTGCGTGTTTGCTTACTGTGGCAGTTTTTTCCTGCGGCTTTTTTTTATTGGCCGCAGCGTGTTTCTGAACGTTCCTTTTGCCGCGCCACTCAGCCTGATTGGTTCTGGCGTGGCACGGCGCAAGGAACGTTGGGAATTGAAGTTCCCTTTTTTTGTTTGCAACTGGGGGGCTCCTGCCCCCAGGTCAAAAATTTCAACCTGGCAGTTACCTGCGAACCGGGTTTGGGCGAGTGAACAGAGGCCCATTACGGGCTAGTGGGGCCTGGTGCAACATCCTTTGTCACATTCCAACGGTTAACACACCATTTTATAGGTATAGATTCAGTGTTTTACAGAAAGGTAAGCAGACAGATGGAAGGGGAGATAATGTACTTAATACTAACCTGGCCCCTTGTTTATGAGGTTTTTAAGTGCTTAAACACATTGTGTAATCAACAATCAGGAATATGCATGGCTGCCATGAGAATGATGGCAATATTTTGTTTCTTTCAGTCTCTTTCTCAGATGTATTTGTGTTTGAAGGGGGGGAATGGTTCACAAAAGTTGCAGCAGTATGTATGTATGTATGTATGTATGTATGTATGTATGTATGTATGTATGTATGTATGTATGTATGTATGTATGTATGTATGTATGTATGTATGTATGTATGTATGTATGTATGTATTCACTCGCTTGCCAGCCATTATACTTAATTAACATGAATCACCAGCATAATCAGAATACAGTGATACCTTATACAACGTCCAAACTTGGTTCCACATGTTTGGACTTTATACGGATTTGGACTTTGTATGAGGCATGCAAAATCCTAGCCGCGATGCCTCATACAACGTCCAAATCCTTGCCGCGATGCCTCATAGAACGTCGTTTCCATAGAGATACAATGTACTCTAACAGCACAGACTTCAGGGCAAAGTCAAGGAAACAGACAGGAAACTGACAGAATTTTAAGAAATCATTGTCTAAAGGCTAAAAACATTACAAAAACATGTCAAACAACCCTGATTGCCCTGAAGAATGCTGCAAAAATCCCAGGAATGCTTCTAAAAATTCTGATGAATTTTTTAAAAAAAAATCAAAACCACTCCTAAACACTCTTCGCCTCATGCAAAACCCACAAGAGCAATGCACGCATGTGTCCTGCCTTTTATACTGCCCAGGCACAATGCAACCAGGGAAAAACCCAATGCCTCATACAAAGTCGCATGCGACTTTGTATGAGGCAACTTTTTTCAAGGAATTAGGCGATGTTGTATGAATTCGATGTTGTATGAAGTGGACTTTGTATGAGGTATTACATGTGATTTTACCATAGGTACTATCAAGACAAATGGGCCCATTGTCCCAGCTACCATATTTGCAAAATCAGAGCTTCCTTCTGACCTCCTTTGTCCCTGTACTTGTATTTTGACCTTCCATATGTTGACCCCCTCTTAAAGGGGTGTCATCAGAAGTATTTTCAAGGGAAATGGGCTGACATGAAGGGTAGCTATCTAGCCAATAGTTAAAGGTTTAGGTCACCCTTGCTCGAAAGCCAGTCATATCCAACTCTAGGATATGTTTATAGCCAAAGAGTTTGCAGACATTTCTGTGGACATGTGGCAAGCATGACTAGACACAGAACACTGTTTACCTTCCCACCGAAGTGGTCCCTATTTATCTACTTGCAATTTCTTGCTTTCAAACTGCTAGGTTTGCAGAAGCTGGGAAAGAGATGGAAGCTCACTCCATCATGCAGCACTCAGGTCTTGAACTGCTGACCTGCCGACCTTCCAGTCATCAAGTTCATTGTCTTAACCACTAAGCCACCGCAGCCTCTATCTAGCTAATAGGTGGGATATAAATATAAAAAACCAAACAAACTATTACCATATATACAGTCAAGTATTGCTCTGTGAAATTAATCATTTGTGATTAAACCTAGCTGGCTCTTACAAGCATACTATGCTTTTTTCATTTTATCAACTATAGGGGTACACAGAAAAAGCTTCAGCTAAGATTGTGGTATTTTTGAACTACAATAACAGCAACCTTGTGTTCCTAGTTAATCTTTCTCACACTAGATCAGGCGAAAGGAACTGCAGAATGAACTCACCAAAAGGTGCTTTCATTTTGGCAGTTCCACATCTGGCCTAGACACAAAAGAACTACATAAGCACATAATCTGATTCAAAGTACATTAACAAAGAATTTGCTAACACACCTAGACACTGTACTTTATCAATGGCTAACATAAGAGCCATGGAGTATAGAACCTCTAATCTAGGTTTGCCATATTCTGGTTTACCTGAGTTTTCCACATGTTTTATAAGGGCTGACCATTGCCTGTTTGAATCATTGTCTGGTTGGGATTCTAAGTTTTTATTTCTTTTTTTTTTAAAGCAAGTCTCTAACTGTTATAGAACTGGAGATACAAGAAGACATGTGCAGTCAGCCATCAGTGCTTAAGTTTTATTATCTTTAGTTTTATTATTATTGAGTTGTTATTTTAGCTGAAATCCTGTTATGTATGTATGTATGTGTGCATGTTCATTATACTGTAAAGGCAAGAATGTAACCACTCCAAATACCAACGATCTCAGCTGTAAAGGAACGCGAGCAGACAGCCCATAGAGGGCAGCTGCGAGCGTTCAGTCTCACATGGTCCACATTGCTCAATTACAAACAGCCGCGGGAAAACCTTCCCCGCATTCAGCAGCAGAAGAAAGAGGCGTGCCTGGGCGAGGCCACGCCGGTAGCAGCCAATGAGCTACCGTGCTACAAGATTCAAATGTAGAGTGCTACTGTATATATTGAGATGTATCACCGCCATTTCCTCATGCTTCACTGGAACCTCATGCAATAAACCTGTGTTAAACCACCCCTTCGGTTGTCCGGTAGTCTTTGGTCCCATACACCAAATTGGCAACGAGGATGGGATATGGCTGCCCACGGGACCAAGACATGCGCCGGCTACGAGATCAAGAAGCCGGGAGACTTGGAGCTGTTTGAGATAGACTTCAACGCAGCGCTGGTGGAGCTCGAAGTCTCCGATGAGGCCAAAAAGAGAGCCATTTTCGTCCGCATGCTCGGACACGAGACCAAGAGGACCTTGGTGGACCTGATCGCGCCGAGGAAGGTGGGCGACCTCAAAGCTACAGAGCTCCTGGCGGCGTTGCGCGCCCATCTCCGGCCAGCAATAGCGATGTTCCCCGCTCGGAGCGCGTTCTGGAGGCGAGTCCAGGCACCCGGGGAATCGGTCGATGAGTTCGCCGCGGCCCTGGGGTTGGCCGCCGGCCCATGCAAGTGGGAGCTCCCCGACATCACCCTCCGGGACTGCCTGCTCTGCGGTCTGAGGGACACAGAGACTCAGCGCGCGCTGATGAAAAGGGAGCCGCCTCCCACGTGGCAACAAGTCCTCGACACGGCACAGGCCGCGGAGGCCACTACTGCCGGGGTGCACGAGCTTCAGGACTGGCGCCCGAAGCCCGCCAAGGCAGAGAGCTCGGTGCGCGCGGCCCGGCGAGTTTCGAACTTGTCTGCGGAGAGCGACGACGACGAGGACGTCCGGAGGGTCCAGAGAGAGGGCCGGCGCTGCGACGGCTGCGGCGCCGCCCATGCCCGCGCCAAATGCCCATTCCGCAAGGCCGAGTGCCACAACTGCGGCCGGCGCGGGCACATCGCCAAGGTCTGCTGGAAACGGCGCGAGGCCACCAGGAGCTCTCCAGACCGCTCGGCGAGGCAGGACCGCACCACGAGGCCAAAGGACGGCACCCGGACCACGAGGACGCGGGACGGAGTAGGGCGCATCTCCGACGACAGCGAGGACGACGCGCCGGTTTGCAGCGTTTCCACGGAGCACCCCCGTTACTTCGTTGAGGTAGTGATACAAGGGGCCCCTGTTAGAATGGAGGTGGACTCGGGTTCTTCATACTCTATTATTTCCCAGGGGGAGTTCATGAAAATCGCCCCCCGCATGCGGCCCAAGCTCAAAGCGCTGAGGGCCACACTGAAGGACGTGCAAGGGAACCGCATCCCAGTGTTGGGGGTTGGGAAGTTCCAGGTCCGGTTTAAAAAGCACACCGCAACGCTTCCCCTAGTCGTCCTCAAGGGAGGTAAATGCAGCCTCCTCGGGACTCAATGGTTCCAGCCCCTGGGGTTGTTCATTGGGGGGGTGCACGCCGTGGGAGCACACGCCGCCGGGACTGATCCAATACAGAGCGTGTGCGACGCGCACCCCGAGGTTTTTAAAAAGGGGCTCGGAAAATTCAAGGGCCCCCCAGTGACTTTCGACCTGGACCCTGGAGTACGTCCAATCAGACTTAAACCGCGCAGAGTGCCTTTCGCACTAAAGGACAAAATAGAGGCGGAGTTGGACAAATTGGTGGGCCAGGGGATTCTTGTTCCTGTTGATTCTGCGGAGTGGGAAACTCCAATTGTAACAGCGCTCAAGGCCAACGGGGAGGTCCGCATATGCGCTGATTACAAGTGCACCATCAATAAGGCGATCCGCCCTAATGCGTATCCGGTGCCGGTAGTCAGCCACTTGTTGGCCAGGTTACACGGGGGGAGGTGTTTCGCTAAACTCGACCTGGCCCAAGCCTACCAGCAACTTCCGGTGACCCCCGCCGCAGCTGCTGCGCAGACCATAGTCACCCACAAAGGGGCGTTCCAGGTATCGCGCCTCCAATTCGGCGTGAATTCGGCGCCCGGGATCTTCCAGTCACTTGTGGAACGCCTCCTGAAGGGGTTAGAGGGGGTGTTACCCTACTTTGATGACGTATTGATTACAGGGGGGAGCCGGGCCGAATTAGCAACAAGGTTGGGAAAGGTCCTGACAATATTCGAAAAGGCGGGGTTGCGGTTGCGGAAAGACAAATGCGTCTTCTTCGCTACAGAGGTTGAGTTCCTAGGGTTCCGTGTCACTCCCGAGGGAATAAGGCCATCCCAATCCAAGGTAGCCGCCATCAAGAAGGCCCCTCGCCCCACCTCCAAGCCCGAGTTGCAGTCGTTCCTCGGACTGCTCAACTTCTACCACTCCTTCCTCCCGCGGAAGGCAGCCGTGGCAGAACCGCTACACAAATTGTTAAAAAAGGACGAGGCATGGAAGTGGGGCGACGACCAGGAGAAGGCTTTCAATGACCTGAAGCGACTCCTGGCATCAGATGCTGTACTGACCCACTTCAATCCCAAACGCCCAGTGGTCCTGATATGCGATGCATCCCCGGTGGGGGTGGGGGCGGTGTTATGCCACGTGCTGGAGAACGGTAGGGAGGCCCCGATAGCGTTCTACTCTAGGTCCTTGTCCCAAGCGGAGAGAAACTATGCTC
This sequence comes from Bradypodion pumilum, assembly GCA_035047305.1. Classification (NCBI taxonomy): domain Eukaryota; kingdom Metazoa; phylum Chordata; class Lepidosauria; order Squamata; family Chamaeleonidae; genus Bradypodion; species Bradypodion pumilum. The sequence continues at coordinate 264,234,865 of JAWDJD010000003.1, forward strand.
AGACAGACAGGGAAGCACTAGCAATAATTGCGGGGACCAAGAAATTTCATGATTTTGTGTACGGCCGCCCCTTCACCATAGTGACTGACCATAAGCCTTTGCTAGGCATTTTCACCGCAGATAAGCCCACGCCCCAAATCCTGTCCCCGAGAATGCTCAGGTGGGCCATTTTTCTCAACGCGTATCAGCACGCGTTGGTATACCGGCCCGGGAAGGAGATCAGCCATGCCGACACCCTGTCGAGGTCCCCCATTCCCCGGGATTGCTGCCACGTGGGCGAAGTAGAGAGGGACCACCAGGTCTTAATGATAGAGGTCCTAGACTCCCCTCCAGTAGTACCGGCCGACATCGCTAAAGCGACCGGCAAGGACAAAACGCTGGCCACAGTTTGCTCCTGGGTACAGAAAGGGTGGCCCGTGTCTTCCCCAGCAGCGGAATTCGACACATTTTTCAAAAAGAAACTAGAGTTGTCCCTAGAGAGGGGCTGCCTTTTGTGGGGACAGCAGGTAGTGATCCCCACATCTCTCCGGCCGAGGGTGCTTAAACTGCTGCACGTCAGCCACCCGGGGATCGTCCGCTCTAAGGCGCTGGCCCGCAGTTACTTTTGGTGGCCCCAGCTAGACGCCGACATCGAACACATGGTCGGCGCTTGCGAAGCGTGCCAGAGCTCCAGGCCAGAAGAGGCCCGCTTGCCTCACAGGGAGTGGGACGCAGCCAGGGGGCCCTGGTCCCGGGTACACGTAGACTTTGCTGGCCCGTTCAGGGGAACGCTTTTCCTCCTTGTGGTGGACGCGTTCTCCAAGTGGTTGGAGGTCATCCCAGTCTCGAGCACCTCCTCGGCCACAACAATTAAACAGTTACGGAGGGTCTTTTCCACGTTCGGTTTACCCGACACCCTCGTCAGCGATAACGCTAGCTGTTTCACGTCCGCCGAGTTCGGGGCGTTCATGGAGCGCAACGCCATTCGGCACATCACCTCCGCCCCCTTTCACCCGGCCACCAACGGCCAAGTAGAGCGCCTCGTGCGCACCACGAAAGACGCGCTGTTGCGCATGGGCCCCGGAGACCTCGACCTGAAATTGTGCCAATTCCTGCTAAGGTACAGGGTCACCCCATTGGCGTCAGGGCACTCCCCCGCAGAGCTGCTGATGCGCAGGAAGCTGGCCACGGGAATCTCCAAGCTAGACCCCACGAGAGTAGAGGACAAGGGGTGGAACATAGGGGTGGAACCTTCAAAGAGTTTCAGCGTAGGCGCCCCGGTGCACTGCAGGAACTACGCCAGCGCGGGGCCAGCCTGGGTGCCGGGCACCGTAGTAGAACGAACTGGCCCCGTCTCATACCGCGTAGAGACCAGTACAGGTTTCCTGTGGAGGCGACACGTGGACCAACTCAGGCGCAGGGTCCCCGGAGAGCAGGACGGAGTCGAGACAAGCAGTGAATCAGCGTTAGGGTACTCCCCCACCCGTTTAACCCAAGGGGGAGGGAAAGGGGAACATGGGCCCCCACCAAGGGGGGAGGGAAGGGAATCGATCCACAGAGATCTTTTGCGGGAGTTCGCGGCAGAGAGGAAGAGCCCCGACCTCACACATACCCCCCGGAATTTTCCCCGAAGCACAGATGCCCATAGAAGTTTAGACGTTGATTTACAGTACCAGGGGGAGTTAGCGGAGTGGTCCCCCACCCGTCCTAGCGAAAAGAGGGGTTTCAGTTCAGCCCCTGGTACTTCCAGTCCAAGTAGTCCCTGTGAGTTAGAATGCAATATAGCGCCAATGTCCCGGAGGCCGACACCCCCAAGACGGGAGGCAACAGCAAGTCCGCCCACCACAGTCTCAAGGTCCCCCGAGCAAGGACCGCAAGGTAGCAGGACCACAAGGGTGACCTCATCGGTTCCGCGGTTCACAATAGGCGGGTCCCTGGGTTCCGAGAGCAACAGGCAGGGATTCACCTCCCAACTGTTCATTCCATTCCCATCCCCGGGCGCAGGGCAGGCACGGTCGCTCCACAGAGCCACTAACGAATCCCCGTTTCCCGTTGCAGGACAAGCACCCGCGGAGTCAGGGATCACAGGCTCTCCAGTACTAGGGCAGACGCAGGCACGCCCCAAGCGCACGTGCGGCAAGCCACAATGGTTGCGGGACTTCGTCCCATCCTAGGGGGGAGGGATGTTATGTATGTATGTATGTGTGCATGTTCATTATACTGTAAAGGCAAGAATGTAACCACTCCAAATACCAACGATCTCAGCTGTAAAGGAACGCGAGCAGACAGCCCATAGAGGGCAGCTGCGAGCGTTCAGTCTCACATGGTCCACATTGCTCAATTACAAACAGCCGCGGGAAAACCTTCCCCGCATTCAGCAGCAGAAGAAAGAGGCGTGCCTGGGCGAGGCCACGCCGGTAGCAGCCAATGAGCTACCGTGCTACAAGATTCAAATGTAGAGTGCTACTGTATATATTGAGATGTATCACCGCCATTTCCTCATGCTTCACTGGAACCTCATGCAATAAACCTGTGTTAAACCACCCCTTCGGTTGTCCGGTAGTCTTTGGTCCCATACACCAAAAATCCTGTTGATGTAATTAGTTTTATGGGCACTTGAGGATGTTTTTCACTTTTGTCCCACAGTTCCCATGTAATCTCTTTGATCATGTCGAAGTTCTGGGAACTTTAGGATAGTAGGAGGAAATCTTTAGTTACTAACGATCACCACTGAAAAGGTCAGAAAGGTCAGAAATGAAAGTCACAAGCTTTTGCACTAGTAGAAAACATGTACCAGAATTCTATTTGTGCTACCATAATGTTTGAGTAACTTGGAGTGTTTGTAATTTTTAGTAATTAATTATGGCCTTCTCCCTATGAGTAACTCCCATGGCTTCTACATAATTCAAAGAATTATACAGGAGATTCAGAAACCATGGGACAGAAGTAGGAAGTGTTCAGTGTCCCAAAATCACCTCCTACTGATAACATCACCAGTCTTCCACATATGTAGTTATGACTAAATATTTTCAGTCCATTTTTCTGTATACAGTATTTTATATTTTATCCTTGCTCTTGGGATCTTATTTTGTTGTAACGTTGCCTCCAACTTAAGGCAATCCTGTAAATGATAAATCTCTAAAATGTTCTGTCCCCTGTCCACTTCACACCCTTCTTTCTATTCTAACTCTGACACATTCAGAGGCAAAACTTAATTTGCTTGTTACACCTGCCTGATTCTTTTACACAGGTCTAAAATGTGGCTGTTCCTGGCCGTGGTGTGTTTTATCCAGCAGTCTGCAAATTCAGAACTTGCAAACAAGAGACACTTGAATCCTCAAGAATTTATGAATATTGTAAGTCGCATTGGGAAACAATGATGTCGCTGAATGGAAATCCTTATAAATTCTTTGCAACCATTTTCTCCAGCTGATGGTCTATGCCATGGTTGATATATCCTAGGCAGCAAGCACATAACTTTCCAGATTAGCACTATGATTAACATTTATCTTGAGAGGGTTCTTCTTCTTCCTCTGCCATGTCCCAGTCAAACTCTGGACTGCCACTTCCTTGTCTTTGTCATTTGCCAAACAAAAGTCCTCATTGATGCATGTTTCTGGCAGTAATAGGCAGACCAGTAAATGAGCTGGATTCTATATCTCTCCATACTAACACAGCATGTTGTTGTCTTGCATTTAGGGACTACAACCCTCAGCTTATTCAGGGCCCTCCAAGTTACATAGGCAGTGGTGGGCTCCAAAAATGTTTACTACCACACTGTGGGCATGATATGGTGGGCGTGGTCAGGGGGAAAGCCCCGCGTTGCCCCCAAATTAGGACTACTTTATTTAAAAACTTGAGTGGGCAGGGCCAGCCAGAATTTTTGCTACTGGTTCTGGCGAACTGGTGCAAATCTGCTGATGCCCACCACTGTAGGGGAGGTAGAGCTCCTCAGTTGTATTCTCCTTTAATATTGTTCCATGTCCAGTGAGATCCTTCCTCCATTTTCTAATTTGGTTTTGATCTTGTGTACCCTCAAGAATGTTCTTGCCATAAAACTCTTCCTGGATCTGAGCTGGGAGATTTGAGGTTCATATCCATTCAGATAATGTCAAGGGTTTGGCTGAATGAAAACATTACATCTAGCTGATCATGTATTATAGGAATCTGTCTTTTACAAATTAATTGTGCTTATGACATATGTTTATCTCTACACATAATTTTACCTCAGTTAGAGTTTGCCCATTTCTTTATGATTGACCACCCAGGTAGGAGGTTATTCAAAATACAATGGAATTTTCTAAAATAAGCACCAATGAGCATGCTACCCTTAGTTTGTCCAAAATAACACTCAGATGTTCATTACAGCCTTATGAATCAAAAGTGATCAGAGTACAAATGAATGTAATTAACATCTTCTACCCACTATAGTCTGTGCAATGTCCTGCCCAACAGCTAGCTAATTTATTTATTTTATTTCAATTTTTATGCCGCCCATTCAGGTAAAAACCTGACTCAGGTCAGCGTACAACAGTTAAAAACATATAAAAACATGTTAAAACCCCATCATCCACCCATCCATCCCCCCTCATTACTCCCACCCCATTTAAAACTAAAAACTAAAAGCTAATAGTTGTGTTGGAACACTCCAGAAAGGAAAGACTGGAAAGTCAAGAGTTTGTTAATTGTTGGTGGCATAGCAAAAATCTCAGGGTGCCAGAGTCTGCAACCTCCACACTCTAAAATGCCAAGAATGGGGATGGAAACATAAAACATACACTCCCTTTAGTAATTTCCCTTGAATCCAATGTATTCAACATGACCAAAGACGACAAACTAAGACACAGATCCCTCTTCCGGGGTTCATGTGCCAGGATTCGAATTAAAGAAAAGCTATAAACTCCCAATCATTTTCTTTTGAAACAACACTACATGGGAGTGGCTATTAAAGATTGACATACGTACATAAATAGTAAATCAACCATGTTCACTCATGCAATCACCTGCATTATGCTTTGAGTAAGTTGTATATTGCCTCTCAAGCATAAGCTTTTCAAGCCAAGTACAGTAATACCTCGGATAATGCTAAAACTTGGTTCCACAAGTCTTAGCATTATCTGACTTTTAACGTTATCCAATGCATGCATCGGATAACGCTAAAATCCTATGGGATGAATTGCACAACATGAAAAGTCCATAGAGATATAATGTAACTGGCACAGGCTTTAGCGAACATTATCCAATGCATCTCATAGGACTTAACATTATGCGATGCAAATTTTTCCCCAGATTGCTTAGCGTTATGCGGATTTAGTGTTATCTGATGCAAGCGTTATCCGAGGTATTACTGTATACCTTTGATCTTTTGTGGTCGTATTTTTGGAACACCTTTGAGCTCAAGCATCACATAAATTTCTCTGAATTGAAATTTAAGGAATGGTTCAAGTAAAAATGTTTTTTAAACAACCACAGAGATTAGAACAATAATAATAATATATTAGACAAGAAACAAAACAAAACAAAAATAAAAACAAAAATGTTGTGGCACCTTAAAAATCTAACTGCTATATTTTATTGTTGGATTTCTTGGATTAATACCACTTCTTCATAACATTAAAATATAGCAGCTACTCGTTAAGGTGCCATAACATTTGTGTGTGTGTGTGTTGGTTATTGTTTTTTTTGACTGAGATGCTTGCACAAACTAACATTGCTACCACTTTGAAATCCTCAATACGTAATTCTATCATATTATGATAGTGTAGGCATAGCAATTCTAAGGATTGAGTTCTCTTTTTTTAAAATTACTCAAATTCTAACTGGATTCAATCTTTCCTCCCAGAGTGAAATTATTCAATATTGGGGATATCCAGATGAAGAATATGAAATTCTTACTGATGATGGCTATTACCTAAAGGCAAACAGAATTCCTTATGGAGTACACAGTCCTGGAAAATCAGGTAATTAAAGGAGAATTCCAAGGACAAATGGGCAGGTGTGTAGAACTGATTGAGTATGTGGTATGGAGATGGAGGTAAGATCAAGTGTGTGGAGAGGACGAAATGGGGTGGCAATTCGATGTTAACATTTGATAAGGTGACCATGGCATTATTAAAATAGGTAATGTAAATTCAGGGTGTTGATAACAAGAACACCCTGGCAATAGGAAGACATAAAAGCCATGAGTGGTAAGGATTTGTCTTTTCAGATTTGAGTATTTTTATTTATTTTATTTATTTATTGTTAGATTTCTATACCGCCCACTCAACCACAGCTGACTCAGGACGGTTCACAACATGAATAAAACAGATAAAAATAGAGTTAACAACCCACCCCTAAAAAGGGGTGCAGGTACTGAGGAACCGTGGGAGAAGACATACTCCTCTATACCAACCACCCAACGGAAGCCACCCCTCCACCTGCACCCCAAACTTGGTCCACCAGCCAGGTTTTTAGTTCTTTTCTAAAGGGCAACAACTCCGTCTGGAGATGCAGTTCTAGTGGCAGGAGGTTCCAAAGGGCCGGTGCGGACACAGAGAAGGCCCTCCTCCTTGTGCCAGAGAGGCGAGCCCCCCTGGCCGAATGCACAATTAGAGAGCCCCTCCTGTCCGCTCTGGTTGGACGGACAGACGTCCTTAGGGTGATGCGGTCTCTGAGGTAACCTGACCCACTACCATATAGGGCTTTAAAGGTCAAAACCAGCACCTTGAATTGCACCCGGAGGCAAACTGGTAACCAGTGCAACTCCCAAAGCAGTGTTGAGGCATGGGCATAACATCCACACCCCATCACCACCCGGGCCACAGCATTCTGGACCAGCTGCAGCCTCCGAATGGTCATCAGGGGAAGCCCCATGTAGAGCACATTACAATAATCTAGTCTGGAGGTCACCAGTGTGTGAGTGACCATAAGCAAGGAGTTGCGGTCCAGGAGCGGGCACAACTGGTGAATCACCCAAAGTTGGGCGAAGGCCCTCCTGGCCACCCCAGTTTGTGCTGAGGTGAATTTTTCCAAAGAAAGAAAGAAAACCCAACTATCCAACGATATATAAGGCATCACAAAAATCCAACTAAATCCCAGGTGCTAATATGTAATTATGATACCACTGTAGTGTATTGGATAGAGAGATGGAGTAGGACTAAGAAGACCTGGGTTCAAATCCCTGCTCAGTAATGGAAACTCAATGGTGGTGTGGAACTGGTAAAACCACTCCTTAAATATCTCACTCACCTTGAGAACACTATTAGGGTTGCTATGCATTGCTTCTGACCCAACAGTATGCAACAAAAACAACATGTAATTATCATTCTGTTTGGTTGCATCTCTGCATTCCTTTTCCTGTAGTTTGTTCTGCAGCCAGTCTTACCAACCTGTAGAATGCATGTGAACCTATTCCTCAGATATAGTGTTTCCTCTATCTGAAATGTGGTTTGTGATTGAGGAAATCTCACACTGAATTGAATCTGTTAGTTTTAAAGCACAACAAGTAATTGTAGTTTTGTTGGCTTTTGTTTTTGATCATAATGAGGTAAGTTAGTAATGACATTCATTTAACAATGGCTAACAATTTTCAGTGTAAGAAATAAACTATATTTATTCTATAATAACCCCGCTAGGTCAGAGCCTTGTTGGGGCATGGGGGCTTGAGCCATACCTGTCAACCATCCCGATTTGGCCAGGAAAACCCCGTAATTTGACGTCAATTGACGTCATAACCCGCCCCGTGCTGCCAAAACCCCGTAATTTGGCAGCGGGGGAAAACACTTTCCACGCATGCGTGGAAGCACTACGCCGCTTGCGTAGAGGCTGCGCAAGAGGCGTAGCGCTTCCACGCATGTGTGGAAAGCGACCTGCGCACAAGCGAACTGCACAGGTCCCGTTTTTCCGGTTGACAGGTATGGCTTGAGCAGTCTAACTAGGGAGCGCCCATCTCTCGCCAATGATGTTATGCTGAGACTAAAACTCACCCAAGTGTCCTCCATTGGATCCCTTGGACAAGGCGAAAGCGGAGGGCACATGACATGATCTGCCTACCTTTCTGATATCTAAATGGCTAAAAACCAGCATGCAGATGGACTTGTTTGTTCAAGTCCATTTGCATCCATGGAATGTTGTCACAGAGATCTCTAGCAATGCATGGACTCCTCACTGAATAACAACTCTATGGTATCCAAGACAAGGTATTCTATAAAAACAGATGTCTAGTTGCATCACCAAGGGATCACTGCAACACACTACACTAGTGTAATCTGATGCCCCAAGAAACTAAAAGTTCCAAGACAAAATGCCTATTTTCATATCATTTAATGAATCTCTTTCTCTCTCTTTATCTCCCCCTCTCTCTTTCCTAGGACCTAAGCAAGTTGTATTAATGGTGCCAGGTTTGGTGATGGAAGGTAGGTGCTGGATAGGAAATCTTCCCAATAATAGCTTAGGATTTATTTTAGCAGATGCTGGCTATGATGTCTGGCTAATAAACAACAGAGGAACCATGTGGTCTAGAAGACATCAGAACTTCTCAGTTGACCAAGAAGAATTCTGGGATTTCAGGTTTGTTCAAGGGTTGTTTGTACTGTAGTTTGATGGATGTGTGCTCAGTAAATCTCTTCTTCAGGCAATACACATGATCTAAAATTCCAGAAGAATTTCCCATAATTTTTATTAGCATATTCCAAAATAACAGTCCTGAAGATTAAAAATTCGATTCCCCCTCTCTCCAGTAGGCTAAATTTAAGCAGGACAGATACTGGAGTTATCCCATCATTTACTGTACCCTAGTGTAGTCTAGTATAGATGAGTTCAATTTCAATAATGTGTGTGTGTATTTTACAGTTTCCATGAAATGGCAATGTACGATATTCCAGCAACCATTAACTTTATCCTGAAAAAGACTGAGCAACAAAAATTATATTATATTGGCCATTCCCAGGGTGCTGGAATTGGTAAGTAAAGAAAATTAGACAGGATAACATCATTGTTTGCTTATTGAGTGAACAGCATTATATTCTCAGGACAATCTTCATGGCTGATTGGCACGAGGATCGCCAATATTCGGATTTAGATATGGTAGAACAAGAAGAAGATGTAAAAGTGATCTAATCTTTTGCAATTCCTGAATCTAGTTCCCACCTTTTCTTCATCTTTCAGATGTAGCTTATACCAGGCACCAAGCATATGGCACAGTTATAGTAAGTCTGACACCACTTTAAATGCCATGGCTCCATTGTACAGAATGCTGGGATTTGTTACTTGGGATGAATTCTCTGCCAAACTGCTATAATTCTATAGTTCGGGAGAACTGGAAAGGAAGACAGATGGCCATTGGGTAGAAGGAGTAACAATACCTAGATAGGATGTGGAACAGCCTTAATTGACCTTGAAAGTAGCTATACAGGAACCACATACCTGCTGACTATTTAGTAAAGGTTTCCCTTGCTCAAAAGCCACTCATATCCAACTCTAGGGTTTAGTGCTCATCTCTGTTTCAAAGCCTAAGAGCCAGCACTGTCTGCTTCTGCAGACGTTTCCGTGGTCATGTGGCAGGTATGACTAGACACCAGAGTGCACGGAACACTGTTTACCTTCCCACTGAAGTGTTCCCTATTTATCTACTTGTAATTTCTTGCTTTCGAACTGCTAGGTTGGCAGGAGCTGGGACAAAGACGGGAGCTCATTCCATCCTCTTTAGATGGTGTAATTTTTTTGCTCCTGAGAGAGACATCTTGTGTTGGCCTACCTAAATACACATACATTCAGACAAATAATCAGTTCGGTCATGGATTATTTGAAAATTAACTTGCAGTGTACATGTATCTTAGTGTGCTCTCATCTGCTTGCCTTTTCTACATAGACCTGTTTGCTTCTTGCGACTAACAGCAGGAAAGCAATGCTCTTAGAAGTCAAGGGACATCTCCCTCCCTGCTGCAGTTAAGTTGCAAGAAAAGATGTGTGTGTGGTCCTGGTTCATGAGCCACCAAAGAAACAACCAAGGGTTACATGCAGTCTTGGAGTCACAACACTCCTTTCTGTAGGATTAATTAAACTACCATACTTTATCTAATATTGTATAAAAAAAGGAGAAGTATATTCTTAGTGTAAGTGAGATTAACTTATTGCCACCAGGAGTGTGCTGGGCACCATCGGAGGGTGCTGGACAGGGGCGAGGGGCGGTGACCAAGGGACAGGGGAGAAGACTGCCCCGGGAATTGCTTGGTCACTGCCCCTCGCTTGCTCCACCTGGCGTGTGGTACTTTAGAATAAACCATTGCTCCAAGCTGAAGGAGGGAGCTTGGAGCAATGTCTTAATGGAAAGTACAGCGTGCCGAGCGGATAAAATAATAATAAAATTATTATTTGCACCCCAGGGCACCAGAGGTGAGGGTGCACCGGGATGAATCCCCCTGTCCCAGTGGCTCAGCCCATGCCTAATAATTGCCACCATGAATGATAAATGTATGGCAATGGTAGATGGCAAAAATGCTATTCCAGGTGCTCAATGCACAAACTACTATGTTAAAGCTCCAGGCGTTTGCATGTCAGGGTTACAGACTGGCCAATGTTGGATACTTTCATTAAATCAGAGACTAAGTGACTTTTAAAGAGCTGTTTGGGCTTGGTGGGAGGAGAAACTTCATGTCCAGAAAGTATTTGGCGCCTCCCAATCAGCTGAGAAGTTAGTCCCTTACACTGCTATTGAAGGTGCTTTTTATCATTTCAGCCAAATTGATGCCTTGACTTAAGGTCAAACTAGGAAGACAAGAAGCAGATTTTTAAATGAGAAGTGCTTCCTCAAGCCAGGAAAGATTCATGGGTCAGAAAATCTGAGTGTGGCTTTCATCTGTATAATAAAATATGAGATAAGACCTACTCATCTTTTACCCTGGCTCTTTGGATCCAGTTTTGCCTGATAGATGAAGCACTTGGACATCAGTTAGCGGTTCATTTAAGAGTATTTTCGTAAGAAGATTATTCTGTCATACTCTGCTTTCACATTTGAGACAGCCATCTTATCTAGGCTGGTAGCATGTCCAATTCTGCTGCAGCTACTTCATCTTTTCCTTCAAAATGGGTTTTTGCTATTAAAAATAATCTTCAGTAAAAACTTTGCCAAAGGGACTTGGAAATCATAGTTCTTACAATGGCTGTTTCCCTACATCCCAGACATTTGTATCTAGGTCTGGCTCACAACAATTCTGCCAACATACATAATATTTGATGGATATATGTCCTCTTCTTAAGCATTCTTAATTATATGTGTGCCATATCTACTATCATTAGCATTACTGCAGAATGAAATAAAAATATAATAGAGAATTGTCTAACCAAAGCTAGAGATCCTATCCATCTAGATAAACTGTGAGTGCCAGTATGTAAGATGGATACCATTTATCAGTGGCAAAACCATACATCAGTACCAGCCATCTACAAAGTCCATAGGATCAGACATGAATGAAGTCATTGATTTCACAGTCAATGGTAAAAAAATTGTACTGTACTCTGGTAGAGACAGATCCTAATTTGAAACACAGGGATTCATTAGACAGATGCAAAATTGAACTTGCATCAGAAAGTTTGCTTCAGGAATCAGATTGCAGTAAGAATAGACAAGGGTGGCAGTGATTTGCTGATATTTATTTGGAGCACCCCAAAAGCCATACAGAAGGATGATGTTGTAAAGATCAAGAGAGAGAGAAACCGTTTGAAATGTCTTCTTTAATGAAAATGTATCAACTCAGTTCCAAAAGCAAATATTGTCTTTTAATGAACACAAACTTGAGGTCTTATATTGCCTTAATGAAATCTTGAAAATCCAATAAAGATTTTAAACAAACTAGAGGTCTTATAGTGCCTAAATCAAATCTTGAAATTCTAATGAAGATATTCAGTTGAATAAACAAAGTCCGTGGGTCTTGTATATCTTATTGTTTTGAACAATAACGTATTATTATAATTCATAAATCTATGACATGGTCCTGAAACCTTTCTAGTAATAGGTTATTCATGTTTCTTCCTTGGGAAAAAGTCACAACATTTCTTTCTAGCGCGTCAAATAGCCTCTAGCATAAATTCTTTTGTGCTTCAATACATCAAGGTCCAGCTGTATACTGTATAGTCCCAAATGCTTTGAAAATATTTATCTCTTGCAGGTCTTATTGCCTTCTCAGCCATGCCAGGATTTGCTAAGAAAATCAAGCTGTTAATGTGCCTTGCTCCTGCATACACATTAGAGCATACCACAGGACCAATGAAAATGCTTTTGTCACTTCCTGATGGAGTCAAAAAGGTAGGTTCAGTATTTCTCGTGTCACTTCAGATTGGTAAAGACAGTAAAAAGTGTAAAGCATTTCTCATCTGTCTGTATTACTATGCTGAATCTCACATAGTGGTACAGTGATAGGCAGTGAACTGCATGCAGTTAGTTAGTTGCATGGTTGGATATTGTCCTGTCTAAATTAATGAAGGTGTGGCTCTGCTCTAAATACTTAATGGTCATGTCTTTAATTCATCTCTCTTGAGCTAATAAAGAAGGTTGGGTCCTTCCTTACACAAACTATACATCTACCACTCCTTGGGATTAATTACTAGAGGTAGGGACAGCACAGAAGGTCCAACTTCCTGGGGTTTTGAGCAAGGTTTTGGCCTTGCAGTTACAAATTAACACTACAATGGGAAAGAAGGATTGGCTGAAGCCTTATTTATTTATTTGGTTTATTTATATCCTGCCCTTCTGGTGCGAATGCTACCCAGAGCGGCTAACAACAAAAGAAGAGAAAGCTCTTTACAATTCAACAGTGCATAAATACACCAGATACAAAAAGTACACTAAAATAGAAACACATTCTTAAAACCACTAAAACTCTCCAGCATCCTCCCTAACCCCTTAAGAAGATAAAAGGACAAGAGTTTAAAAAGATTAACTCCACACTAAAATAAAGCCTAAAAACAAATAACATGTACAAAATTCACAGCAATGAGGCAACTAAACCAGCCAGTGGGCCTGGGGGGCGTTCCACCTGTTGGATCCCATACTCGCTGGCATAGCCAGGTCTTAAGTGCCTTTCTAAAGGGGAGCAGCTCAGTCTGGAGGTGCAGATCAGGTGGCAAGAGGTTCCAAAGGGCTGGGGCAGACACAGAGAAGGCTCTTCTCCTGGTCCCAGTCAAGTGTGCCTATCTCATTGAAGGGATCACCTCTCTGATCTGCCCTCATAGGATGGGTAGAATACTTTGGGGTGATGCGGTCAGTGGTGCCTAAACTACGGCCTGTGGGCCCAATTAGGCCATCTCATTAATCCAGCCCGGGCTGAGAACCCAGGCCCTCTCCAGAATGTCCTCACCCACCCCCACCACCTGATGTCACTTACGGCGTCAGCAATCACACTTTGTCCCCGCTGCTCCGAGCAGCCTTGGCTTGGTCCCATTGCTTCAGCAGCCTTTGGCAACATGGATCACTGCATGGGGAAATTTTTGGAGCCTTCTCTGTTTCAAAATTTTCAGCGCTGGGAGAGCCCCTTGGCACACCACACTGACATCAGCCTTGGCGCACCAATGGGCTCTCCCAGCACTGCGGATTTTGAAATGGAGAAGATTCCGAAAATTTCCCCACACAGCAATCCATGTTGCCAAGGGCTGCTGAAGCAATGGGACTGAGCCAGAGGCTGCTCGGAGCAGCGAGGACAATGCACAATCGCTGCCACTGCTGCTGCTGATGTCAAAACTGTCAGCAGCAGGAGCAGCCTACCTCCAGCCCCCACAGCTGTGTGTTGGGGCAGGACCGGCCCTCAGGAAAAAGGTTTGGGCACCACTGCTTTATATTTTCTTTCTGAGGCACATTGGAGACTGGTGCCTCTGAAAACTGAGGGTGAAAGAAGCCCATGAACCCTACTAAGTCACTCCTAACAGTCAAGTGCACTAGGTCATGACAAGTGAAGTCCGGTGAATTTGAGGGTCTGGAAGGACTATAAAGGTGAATAGATTTATTGTGGTATCAGCATTTGTATGCTAGATAAAGTCATCCAAGAATCAGGCCTTTGTAGTCTGCAGACAGTAGCCTGAAACTTACCTCCACTAGAAAAATGTCTATTATTTGACTGTCATTGTCCCTCTGGAAGTACGTCAAGAGGTTCTAGCAAATAATGAATGAAATAAGGTAACACAGACCAAATCCATCCATTTCAATGACACTAATCCCATAGATCAGGGGTTCCCAACCTTTTCAAACTGGTCATGCTCTCTCAGTCAGCTTCGAGGGCCGGATGACTATTTTTCCCTGCCTGGATGATGGGTTGCCCATTTTGTCCCAACAGCTTCAAAGAGGTGGCCATTTTGTTTCTCAAATGCCCTTGGAGGGGTGGGGGACAAATGAAATGGTGCTGCCAGCCAGATCTGGCCCATAGGCCTTAAGTGCCCGTCTCTGTCCCAGCTCTTGGGGACATGAAAGGAGCCTCATTCGGGCATCCCCTGCAAAAATGCTTTCAATTCAGAGTAATCTCTGACATGAAAACACACACACTATGAACTAGTCATATTCAAGAGAATAACAATGTTCTTCTGTCCATGAATAGACTTTGTGTTGACAATATTTTATTTCACCTTTCCCACCCAGTTTCTATAGCTAATAGAGAATGTTATTTGTGCTATTGTTGTTTGTGCTACTTAAGTGTAAGTGTGTACTTTTGTTTTACAGCATATATGGGGCAAAAAGGAATTCATCATTTTAAATAATAGACAAAAAAACCACATTGCCAACTTGTGCAGCTATCCAGTAATAGACAAACTTTGTATCAAGCTAATTTCCCTTTTTTCGGGATATAATGCGAAAAATCTAAATGTGGTAAGTAATTCTTTGCATTAAAAAAGAAAGTTTTGGTTTAAAGCAGACATAAAAGAAAAAGAAAGCAAATGAAACACATTCTACTCTATATATTCATTCCAGATAACCTTGGTTTATATATAACCTAGACTTTTGCATAGCTGGAGTAATTATCTGAGATGTTCTAAACTGTGCTTCTGCATGGTACTAGCCCATATCTGCCAGAGGACCATTATTTATTTATTTATTTACATGATTTCTACCCCGCCTTCCTCATCCATGGATAACATAAAAGTTTTTTAAAAAAACATACATAGAGTAAGAATAGATACCCCCCCAAAACAACAACAACAACAACAAACCCTCCCTAACCCCTTAGGAGAAATACACAACACAGTTTAAAACACATAAAAAGGATCAAAATAAGAAAGAATTAAAAAGATAAAAGATAGAAAGGGGGGAGGAGGAGTGATAAAAACAGAGAGGTATGTTAAGAAACAGGCCGAATTATATCAGCAAGCGGGACTGGGCCGTCACAGCTGTTGGGCTCCACACCCATTGGCACAGCCAAGTCTTAAGCACCTTCCTAAAGGGGAGTATCTCTGTCTGGAGGTGCAATTCAGGTGTTAAGAGGTTCCACAGGGCCGGGGCAGACACAGAAAAGGCTCTTCTCCTGGTCCCAGTCATGTGTGCTTCTCTTGGGGGAAGGGACCACCACTGAGCTTTTCGGTCTGCCCTTGTAGGACGGGTAGAATACCTTGGGGTGACGCGGTCCCTTAAGCATCCTAGTCCACTGCCATGTAGGGCTTTAAAGGTCAAAATCAGCACCTTGAATTGCACCTGGAGGCACACCGGTAACCAGTGCAGCTCCCAGAGCAGTGGTGAAGCATGAGCATAACACCCACACGCCATCACCACCCGGGCAGCCACATTCTGGATCAGCTGCAGCCTCCAAATGGTCATCAAGGGCAGCCCCATGCAGAGCGTGTTACAATAATCCAATCTGGAGGTGACCAGAGCATGAATGACCATGAGCAAGGAGTCCCGGTCCAGGAGCGGGCATAATTGGTAAATAACACGAAGTTGTGCAAAGGCCCTCCTGGCCACACCCGCCACCTGCTCCTCGAGCAGCAGTCACGACTCCAGGAGGACCCCTAAGTTATGCACCGGATCTGTCTGGGGCAAAGATACCCCATCCAGAACCAAAGCGGGTAGCTCCCGAGATAATGTGGGGCCCTGAACCCACAGCCATTCAGCTGAAGCCCGTTGTCCCCCATCCAGACCCGAACAACCTCTAGACAGCTGGTTAGGACTTTGACCGCATCACTCGGGTTCCCACGGGCCGCAATGTACAATTGAGTGTCATCAGTGTACTGATAGTACCTCACCCATGCACGCTACATGTTTGTGTGCACACATACAAACACACATACACAAGCAATAAAAACACCTCCACCCAATTCCTCTGGAGCCATTTCCATGTCTATTGTTCTTTCCCCCCCAGAGTCGAGCAGATATGTATCTTGGAACCTATCCTGATTTTTCTTCTGTGAAAACAATAATCCACTGGAGCCAGGTAGAGTTTCTTAAATGTTCTGTATGCAATTTCAAATTTGCATGGCTGCTATATGACAGAATACTTAGTGCCTGGTATATGCACAAGGACATTACATTTTCTATTTTTTTATAGCTAGGTTTTCCTGTCTTTTAAAAGTAAGGTGCTTCTGTCAAGAAGTAAAATTTTGTGTGTACTGAGTGTTAAAATAATTAAGAGGGTGTAGAAAAAGCAGCTTTGACTATGTATTTTATCTAAAAATAAGGTTTATGAAAAGTCACAGTAAAATAATTAGCTGCAGTCAAGACCAGAAGCAATGTCTTATGTCACACCAGACAGTTGAACACATTTTACAAATGACAGTGTGAAAATAAATAAAGGAGAGAATCAAAAATGTATTGAAATACGTAAAATTGACAAGATATGGTGTCTACAGCTCCTGTAACTTGCACTCTCTGTAGCTACAATATTCTGGTTGTATAGAACCTTGGTGCACAAAGTCCTTTGGTTTAATTCTCCAAGCTTTGCAAAATGTTAGTCAAAATAAAAATAATGACATTTGGCAACATAGTAGCAGTCTTTCAGATTCTGTGTTACAAGCCTTGTTCTTACAGGAGGTGCAAGAACAATAGGAATTCCTATTTTGAAAAGTTTGCTGGTATACCAGGCCCCTGTACTTCCAAGTCGTGGAGAAAGGATTGTTGATAGTGAGGGAGATAAGGATATATATAAATAATAGCTAGAAGAGATAGCTGGAACATTAGGATCAACACAACTCCATGTGATGCCACACTACATGCACCTGAGGCATATAGCAGCAATACCAGCAGTAACAATAGCAAGCACGGGAAGACAATACTGTACAGATTTCCTGAATAGATTTAAGTGCTGTGTGCATGTTATGCCCTTATTTTTTAGTGTTCAACTTCTTGTACTTTGCCATGGTTAATTGACTGGCACTATAAACTGATTGATTGATTGATTGAATGAATGAATGAATGAATGAATGAATGAATGAATGGTACTGGGCTATGTGAACACTTATTTTTTATGTTATTATAATATGCTTAAAACTAAAGATTCCTCAAAGCTATAATGCATTTTTACTTTTTAAATGATATATATTTGGGAATGGAAGATGTTTGGAAATAGAATAGCAACATTTTCCTCAGAACTGGAAACTATGCACATACCATCTATTTGTTAAAATAGTGATTGCACTTTCTAGTGATTGCAATATTTTAGCTACAGCTTTTAATACTTGTATGTGGGTTGTGGATTGATGTAGGGATCGTGGCCAATTGGGGCCACTCGCGGGGATGAAAGAAGACGCAGACACAGGTCCAGATGCAAGGGAGGCCACACCCAGGAGCGCTGAGTGGCCTCTTTTATTGACTGCCAAAAATACCTGGACTATGTGTGCCTAGCATAACTGCATGTCAGCAACAGATGAGGGGAAAGTGGGTTCAAACAATGGTTTTTTTGTGTGGTGGTAACAGATAAACAGATGTTTGTTCCAGAGGGTGACCAAAGGCTGACCATTAATTGGGGTAAACAGTGGTGGACAATGGCTTGTGGAATGGGGATGTTTGGTGGGGAAGATAAGGGGCTTCATGACTCGGGGACCTGTCATGCTGGGTCCGATAAGGACTCGCTTATCTCAGCTTCTGCCAGGAAGCGTCCTTGAAGGATTGTTATAGTATCATGTATGAGCGACCCCGGGTCGCGCGGCCGGCCTGACCTGGCCTCTCCCTTTTGGAAGCAGTTAGGGCTGTGGACTATGGGCATTTCTTGCGGCAGACTTGGGGTGTTTTGGGGACAGCCGAGTGTGGAGCGGAGGAAGTGACGATGGCTGGGGCGGATTGAGATATGGAAGTAGGAGTTATGGAGATCTGTGACCATGAACCAATCATTTTGGTTGATGAATGGTAATATCCCCTGCAAGGTTATCATGCGGAACTTTTTCCTGGCAATTAACTTGTTTAAGTATCTGAGATCGAGAATGGGGCGCAATCCACCATCCTTCTTTTCCACTGTAAAATAGCGGGAGAAAAAACCTGCTGGGTCATCCCTACAGATTGGAAGATATTGATAATCTGAATCTGAAGATTTTGCATTTGTTTGTGATTAAAGTATTATTTTAGATTTATCATCTATTTCTTGTAATCTCTCTCTCTCTCTCTCTCTCTCTCTCTCTCTCTCTCTCTCTCTCTATATATATATATATATATATATATATATATATATATATATATATATATATATATATATATATATATATATATATATATATATATATATATATATATATATATATATATATATATATATATATATATATATATATATATATATATATATATATATATATATATATAGAGAGAGAGAGAGAGAGAGAGAGAGAGAGAGAGAGAGAGAATACCTCACTAAATTGCAAAATAGATGTAATTATTTTTTTTCTTTTCAGATAGCTAAATCAAAAGAATTTAAGTATTTTGACTATGAAGATGAGAACAAAGTTATGTACAATATGGTAAGGATATGCCAGATACTTGAAAATATGAAATGCAGTGTTGATTTTTGCCATTGTTGACAATGCAGTGCAAAGAATGTTCAACATCTTGGAGTTACATGAAATATTGGATCATATCCTCTTGCATAGCTCTGTTCCTTTTCCTGTTTTAGGGTATGCACATGTTGTGTACAATATTATGAAGTTGTGCAAATCCTAAAACTGAAAAAGGAACACTTTAAATTTATATTAGTTTGTCATCACTTCCAGGTAGGGCTATGTAAGAGATAGCTAATCATTGTGTGCCCATCAAATAAATGAAAAGATTTTCAGAAAATGATGAGTTCTTTCATATAATTGCATTCACATGAGGCACATTATTTCTTTTCTGGATCCTAATGTCTGGAGTATGTCTTTTGTCATAGGTTCACAGCATTATTGAGATATGATATCTCACAGGGGAAGAAAAGGAGAAAATAATCAAATGAATCCATTTTTCACATCTGTTCTTTCACAGAACATGCCTCCATTTTATAAAATAGAAGACATGATGGTGCCAACAGCTGTATGGAATGGTGGGAATGACATTGTTGTACACACAAAGGATATTGAACAATTGCTCACTCAAGTCACTAACTTAGTGTTTCACAAAAACATTCCTGAATGGAACCATGCAGATTTTCTCTGGGGACTTGATGCTCCACATCACCTTTATAAGGATGCGCTTCATCTGATGGCGATGCATGCATAACATCTGAATGTGAGTTGCAAGTTGCACATATTCTGTTAGAACATAAGAACATAAGAACAGCCTTGCTGGAACAGGCCACAGCCCATCCAGTCCAGCATTCTGTCTCACACAGTGGCTCACCATTTCCTTCAGGGTATTCCCAAGCAGATGCCTTCACCTGTTTAGGATTCCCTTGAAATGATATTGAGAGATATCCTGCCTATCTCTCCAACCCGGAGGTTGTCCTTAAGTATCCATAATTATAGCCATTGATACTCTTGTCCTCCATGAACTTGTCTAATCCTTTCTTAAAGCTGTCAAGACTGACAGCTGTCACCACTTCTTCTGGCAGGGAGTTCCATAGACCAGTAATCCTCTGGGTGAAAAAATACTTTCTCTTATTTGTTTGAGAACTAGTACCCAAAAGTTTCATCGAGTGTCCCCTAGTTCTAGTGTTATGCGATAGGGAAAACAGTTTTTCCTTATCTACTTTGTCCACACCGTGCATGATTTTATAAACTTCAATCAGGTCACCTCTTAGACGTCGTCGTTCAAGAGTGAAGAGGCCCAACCGTTGCAGCCTCAGATGGTAAGGAAGGTGTTCCAGTCCCCTAATCATTCTGGTTGCCCTCCTCTGCACTTTTTCCAGCTCCATAATATCCTTCTGGAGGTATGGCGACCAGAACTGTACACAGTATTCCAGATGGGGCCTCACCATAGATTTATAAAGAGGCAAAATGACACTTGCTGACTTATTTTCTATACCCTTCCTAATGATCCCTAGCATTGAGTTTGCTTTTTTCACTGCTGAGGCACACTGGGTTGACACCTTCATTGAGTTGTCCACCAGGACACCAAGGTCCCTTTCCTGGTTTGTCGCAGAGAGTTCAGACCCCATCAGTTTATAAATGTAATTGGGGTTCTTTGCCCCAACATGCATCACTCTGCACTTACTAATGTTGAAACTCATTTGCCACTGTTTTGCCCACTCCCCCAGTGTCGAGAGATCCCTCTGAAGCTCCTCACAATCTCTCACAGTTTTCACTACCCTGTATAATTTAGTGTCGTCAGCAAATTTGGCTACCTTGCTTTTTACTCCTACCTCTAGATCATTTATGAAGAGGTTGAAAAGCAGGGGTCCCAGTACTGAACCTTGGGGGACCCCACTCTTTACTTCCCTCCACATTGTTACCAAATGGAAATTTTATTTAGCTATTGGAAGAAAGTATTGACAGAAAATATCACAAAGACAGGTTTGTGCTTATGATCCCTGAAGAACTGTTTAATCTAGTTTCCTACCTTGCTGGTAGAATTGATAGAGCTCTGCAGACAAACTGATCTGAAAGCCATAGCAAATAGATCTTTTCATTGGAAGAGCCCTACTGCCCTGCCACTGCCCAGATTATGAACTTGGCTGCTGGTGCAGTTTTGGAGATCTATACCTGCTTAGGGCAGTGATGGTGAACCTTGACACACCAGCTATTCTCGAGCTTCAATTTCCAGAAGCCTTGATCAGCAGGAGTTCTGACTTGGGCTTCTGGTAATTGACATCCAAGATCACCTGGATTGCCAAGGTTGACCATCACGGGCTTATGGTATTGCTAGCCAAAGAAGACAGCCTCGTGCTTTCCTTAGTGTATTCCGTCTTAACAGCCAAAAGTGGCTTATACATCTGGGACAATGACTCCATCATGTCACCTGGCAACAGAGTAGATGAATGGTCCAGATATTCATTTTCTAGTCACTTAGTGGCTGAAATCCAGTGGTAACTTGCAGCTAGAGGAGGTGATTGAACCAGGAAGGACTAAGTTCTATTAATTCAATTGGCCTTTTCTAGTTGATGGTTAGTACTGGATTTCAGCTGTTGTGTTTATTAAAAACCAAGACTGTTCATTTTCCATATAGGACTCTTAGCATTTTCCAAGAGACACCTTACTATCTGGCTAGGATCAATGCAACATATGTGTCATTTTTAGAACATTAAAATAACAATATATCAGAAAAAAAGATGGAATTGCCCTTCAGGGAACTGAAATTAGTTTATGAATTCTTCTCTTTCCTCTGAAGAGGAAATATTAAGATAAATAGTCACCAGAATCCTGTTTCCTAGGATAGTAAGTCAATACTAGAATACAGTATTTCTTTTGAAGCAATGGGAAATTGGTGAATCAACTCCTCTATAAGTTTAATTGATTCAAATGAGCCTACTCTAACTGTGACTTACTATTAAGTGAACTGGATTGATGGGGGACTGATTTACTACCCCTTTATCTGAAAGAGGGTGAGAAAATAAGAAACTTATATGAAAATAAGAGTCAGACAGATGTCCCTCGATAAGAAACCTCACAATGTCAAGCAGATAAATGCATTTAAGTGTTATAATGGATGAAAAGGCTTTTAAGACTTTTTTTGTTTTCTACGAAATTGACACCAGAATGACAAAAATGACAGAATGAAATCATTGCAGTGATGGATGGTGAATGGGAAACAGAAGACCATGAAGAAGAATTAATGAAATAAATCATACTTGCTGAATTTTCTTTTGAGTTTACTTCTTTTCCACCTTATTTGTTGCAAACATGAACTTCTTGTTTGCTTAAAAACACAATCAGAAGCAAATCAGCCCAGAAATATTTCTGACTATCAGACTAAACTTCCCTATTTCTCCATTCATAAACAAACATGATATTGAATTTCCCTGTTCCTCCATTCATAAACAAACAAATCTAAGACAAATGAAATATAATCATCAATGGGGAACAGATGTCACTTTAAGACAAAATTCACTATTTGGAATATGTGCCATTAATCACTTGTCCATCCTCTTTCCAAAACTGTGATGGGAAGGGCCATCTTCCAAATATACATTAAGTTGTCAACACAGAGATATACTGATTGAGATGAACAGAGAGTTTCGTTCCACAGGACACATTCCATCCATAGGAGTAGACTTGGCAACTACTCCCTTTCCCTTTCTAGATTCTTTTCAACACTGGGTGTCTCTGCAGTCTCTTTGATTTTCCTCTGTGTCTTCTGAAACCAAAGATTCCCATGTTCTTGCCCTCTTTATAACTTACGTGGGTGACAAGCACAGTAGGAGGGAGAAACATGCATGGGAAAAACATGCATGTCACTTAAAACTCTTTGCACCACAGATGTTTCAGGTTTGGGTGTGATGGGAGAGTTCCAATTACCACAGAGATAAGAGACTGCAGCCATCTCCCCCTCACTTGTTGGAAGCTGCAAGAGTTTCCCTTGCCACAGTTGTGGAACCTGTGAAAGGTTAAGGAGAACAAGCAAGTCACAGAGATAAACCATGTGACCATACCTATCAAGCTTTGGGCATGAAAATAAGAGAAAATGTAGGCCACACCCTTCTCTCCCAGGCCATACCCCCTTCTTCCCAAAATCTAGGCACATCCAAGAGCCTAGAAGATGAGGAACCACAGAGGAATGTTGAGTTCTCCTGGTAGAGGAAGAACCACCCCATAGGCATGACTGCTTCCTCTCACAGGGAAAAAGGCAGCCAGTAAGCCAGGCTTACTTCAACAGTTTTACTCTACATTCCCCCCTATTCTCCTGCCTATTCGACTGCATTTCATATTATGGTGATTTTTCATGGAACTATTTTTCACATTTTAATCAGTTAATTGTCCCCTGTCTTAGCGTTCTATGCCTCAATTTCATTTTTTAAAACTCTGTATTTAAGAGAAAACCATGGAAGTATGCTGTTTATATTGTATGCAAATATACTTGAAGCCCTCTCTCTCATGGGAAAGAGGGTGTTAAAGGGAAGTCAATGAGCCAATCGGCTTCAAGTATATTTGCATACAGCATAAACAGGATACTTCCACGGTTTTCTCCTAAACACAGAGTTAAAAAAAAATGAAACTGAGGCAAAAAACACTAAGACAGGAGACAATTAACTGATTAAAGTGTAAAAAACACTTCCATGAAAAATCACCATAATATGAAATGCAGTCGAATGGGGGGGGGGAGAGTAGGGGGAAATATGTTGTTGTTGTTGTTGTTGTTGTTGTTCAGTCGCACAGTCAACTCCGACCCTTTGCAACCCCATGGACCATTTTCCTCCAGGCGCCTCTGTCCTCCACCCTCCCCCTCACCCCTCCCAGCTCTATGCCCATTGTGTCTACAATACCATCTAGCCATCTCATCCTTGGCCTCCCCCTTCTTCTTTTGCCCTCCACCTTTCCCAACATCAATGCCTTCTCAAGTGAATCCTCCCTTCTCATTTGATGTCCAAAGTATTTTAGCTTCATCTTTACTATTTGACCTTCCAATGAGCAGTCAGGGTTAATTTCTTCTAAGATTGACCTATTTGTTCTCCTCACTGTCCAGGGGACTCTCAAAACCCTCCTCCAACACCACATTTCAAAGGCATCTATTCTTCTGCGTTCAGCCTTCCTAATTGTCCAGCTCTCACATCCATACATTACCACTGGGAAAACCATTGCCTTGACTATTCTAATTTTTGTTTGCAATGTGATGTCTCTGCTTTTCACTAGGTTCCCCAGGTTTCTCATCACTTGTCTCCCAAGAATCAGTCGCCTTTTTATTTCATGGCTACAATCCCCATCTGCAGTGATCTTTGATCCTAAGAAAGTAAAATCTGTCACTGCTTCTACCTCTTCCCCGTCTATTTTCCAGGAACTGATTGGGCCTGTTGCCATTATCTTGGTTTTCTTGATATTGAGTCTCAAGCCAGCTTTTGCACTCTCCTCCTTCAGCCCAATCAAGAGATTCTTTAGGTCTTCCTCACTTTCTGCCATTAGGGTGGTATCGTCTGCATATCTCAGATTATTGATGTTTCTCCCAGCGATTTTAATCCCATATTGTGATTCCTCCATCCCTGCACTGCGCATTATGTGCTCTGTGTATAGGTTGAATAAGCATGGTGACAAAATGCAGCCTTGTCTTACTCCTTTTCCTATTCCAAACCACTCTGTTATTCCATGTTCTGTCCTAACTGTTGCTTCTTGGTTCATGTACAGATTTCTCAGGAGGCATATGAGGTACTCTGGTATTCCCATCTCTTTAATTACTTGCCACATCTTGTTGTGGTCCACACAGTCAAATGCCTTAGTGTAGTCAATAAAACAAAAGTAAACTTGTTTCTGGTATTCCTTTGTTTTCTCCATGATCCAGCGTATGTTGGCGATGTGGTCTCTAGTCCCCCTGCCTCTTCTGAAACCGGCCTGCACCTCTGGTAATTCTCTCTCCACATGCTGCTGAAGTCTATCCTGTATTATCTTGAGCATCACCTTGCTGGCATGTGGGATGAGCGCGATTGTTCGATAATTTGAACATTCTTTGGCATTGCCCTTTTTTGGGATTGGGACGTATACTGATCTTTTCCAATCCTGTGGCCACTGTTTTGTTTTCCAAATCTGCTGGCATATTGAATGCAGTAATTTGACGCCATCATCTTTTAGCGCTTTGAAAAATTCAACTGGGATACCATCATCTCCACTAGCTTTGTTGTTTGCAGTGCTCTTTAGGGCCTTTATGACTTCGCTCTCCAGGATGTCTGGCTCAAGTTCAATTTCTTCATCATTGTGATTATCAGGAGTGTTGAGGTCCTTTTTGTAAAGTTCCTCTGTGTACTCTTTCCATCTTTTCTTAATTTCTTCTGCATCAGCTAGCTCCTTTCCGTCTTTGTCCCTTATCATGGTCATTTTTGCTTTAAATGTTCCCTTGATTTCCCCGATTTTTTTGAAAAGATCTCTGGTTCTGCCTCTTTTGTTGTTTTCCTCCATTTCTCTGCACTGTTCTTTTAGGTAGTTTTCCTTATCTCTCCTTGCTTTTCTTTGAAATTCTGTGTTCAAATGATTGTAGTTTTTCCTTTCTTCTTTGACTTTTGCGTTCCTTCTTTCCTCTGCTATTTTAAGTGCCTCATCAGACAACCACTTTGCTTTCTTACTCTTCTTTTCTTTTGGTATGGTTTTCTTTGCTGCTTCCTGCATGATGTCCCTCATCTCCGTCCATAATTCTTCCGGTACTCTGTCTACCGAGTCTAAGCCATTAAATCTGTTCATCACCTCCACCGTGTATTCTTTAGGGATGCTGTCTAGGTGATATCTTTCTGGTCTCCGTGTTTTCCCTATTTTCTTTAGTCTAAGCCTGAATTTTGCGATCAGTAGGTTGTGATCTGAGCCACAGTCTGCTCCAGGTCTTGTTTTTGCTGACTGTATGGAGGTTCTCCATCTTTGGCTGCAGAGTATGTAGTCAATCTGGTTTCGGTGTTGGCCATCTGGTGATGTCCATGTGTAAAGTCGCCTCTTGTGTTGCTGGAAGAGAGTGTTTGCTATGACCAGTGCGTTCTCTTGGCAGAACTCTATCAATCTTTGCCCTGCTTCATTCTGTGTTCCAAGACCAAATTTGCCTGTTATTCCCTCCACTTTTTGATTTCCTACTTTGGCATTCCAGTCTCCTAATATAATTTAGACATCATTTCTTGGTGTCTGTTCTATGAGGTGTTGTAAGTCCTCATAGAACTGGTCCATTGTGGCTTCATCTGCACCAGTGGTTGGTGCGTATATTTGGATCACAGTGACATTGAAAGGTTTGCCTTGAAATCTGACTGACATCATTCTGTCATTTTTGAGATTGTATCCCATTACTGCTTTTCTCACTCTTTTATTGACAATTATGGCTACTCCATTTCTTCTAAGGTTTTCTTGCCCACAGGGGGAAATATAGAATAGAATTATTAGTAAGCTTGGCTTGCTAACTGCATTTTTCCCTGTGAGAAGAAGCAGTTGTGCTTATGGGATGGCTCTTTCTCCACCAGGGGGAGCCCAGCATTCCTTTTCTCTAGTATGAACTGTACACGTCATAAAGATATAACACAATGATATATGGAAGGTTTATATGCCTCTGAATTTTTTTTAAAATGTGGGAAATTACAAAAAAAACACATGATGGTGGGATTAGGGGCTCTAAATTATAGGGTTTTCCCAGGTAAAACAGGATACTTGACAGGTATGCATGTGACTCTAAAACTGGGGTGCCCAAACTTTTTGGGCCACAGGTTGGTCACATGGTTCAGGGGGCTAGCCACTATGGCCTAGGGGCCAGATATGGCCACAATACCAATTCATCTAGTCTGTGAATCCCTCATGTTTTACTTCCCTTTCCAGGAGCAATGAGGGCTTCTTGGGCCAGATGAATTGGAGTTAGGGGCCAGATCCGGCCCTGTGCGATCCCTCATCCTGTTGGATTAGCTCTCTCATAATACAAGTTTAGGCACCACTGCTCTAAAAAGACAAATTGTCAGTCCTGAACTGCTGTGGAAGGAAAGCTCATGTAAACTCATGTGCAAACATATTCGATAGATGATTTTAACAAAGAATGCTTACTGTATATACTCGAGTATAAGTCCAGTTTTTAAGCCCCCAAAATGAGGTCCAAAAAGGTGACTTGACTTATACATGGGTCAACAACCATGAGGGTCCCAAAACCGCACTGGATTCGGTGCTGTTCGGGAGATTACAGGCAAATGTGACTTTTGGCTTCCGGAGAGGGGAAAGGGAAGCATATGGCTATAGGAGGGCACAAATCACAATTTCCCATTTAAATACATTGGAAACAAACAAACAGAAAAGCTTCAGAATACAAGAAATTAATTTGTTTGTTTCCAATGCATTTCAGTGGGAAACCAAACCTGTGCATAAAAAGAAAGGGTTTCACTTACCTTCATGTCTTTGTCCCTGCTCCATGTGGTCAAGATGAAGGGGGAAGCATGCTTCCTGCTTGCAGGGAGAGCAAGAGGCTAGGCTACAGCATCGCTTCCTGCCTCAGTGCAATTGGCCTTCCTGCCCATTTCCCCTGCAGCACCACCACTGGTTGGTGGTGCAAATACAGTTTTTTTTAAAAAAAATCAGTAACTACCATAAACACTCGAAAAAATGCCCACACAAATGTTTAAATTAATTAAATGGCATGTCTGCCGTATGGATGGTTCTAGGGTTCCTTGTCAAATTCTTTATGGGAAACTTATCTCCGGTACAAGAACTTTTGGAGCTCCTTTGAAGCTTTATAAGGACCAGCTGAAACAAACCATGAAGGTGTCAGCTACAAATCCACAAACCTGGGAGGCAGTGGCTGTAGATTGCCCACTTTGGCACCAAACTATCTCTGCTGCTCCCAATCACTTCAAAGGAGAATGTCACAGACATGAAGAAGCTAAGTGACAAGCACAGAAGCTTCATCAAACCCAACTATGCTCTCCACCATCTATTCAATATAATATTTGTGGTCGCATGTTTCATGCCAGAATCAGCTTATTAAGTCACCAGAGACACATCTATCAACTGAGAAAATGACCTCCAGGGAAAATGTGTACTCAGATATGAGTAGCAGCCAACAAATGAACTTGAGGAAAGGGATCAATGAATGCACAATGTCTGGAAGAAGGGCAACAAGACATTACATGGTTTCTCTCCCCATTAATGCAGTCTACACATGGAAAAGAAGGGAGAAACAGGCTTAAATGAATCTTGGACTACCACAATAAGGTGGCTCCTGGGAAATAGTTCTTAGCAAGGTTTGGCAAACAAAAAAAATAGAAAGCTACTTCAGATAACTATAGGATGCCTTGTCGGCTGGATAGTTCAGTAGTGTAGGTGTCTGGCTGCAGAGCCAAAGATTGAAATTTCAATTTGCCACTGTGCCTCTCCAGAGAAAAGCCAGCCTGTTTAGCCACAGAAAGTTGCACAGTTGCAAAACAGACCCAGAAGAAGGGAATGGTAAACCACCTCTGTACCTTCTCCACCTACGAGACTCTGAAAAGGTCACCATAGATCAGAATTGACTTGATGGTGACTGTGCAAAATGTTAGACATGCCAGATATTAAAACAACTATGAGATTTGTATCAGTTGGCTTAGACTTAGATCTTCACTTGCTATCAGAAAGCAAGCAATCTCCAACAGTTTCAATCTTGGGCTACTACTTCGACATCCTCATGTTCAGTGTCTTTAAAGCTCCCCTAAATGTTCTTCTCTATGTATTTTAAGGGTGTCCTCATTGCTGTTTGGCATTAGGAACGGGCCACCTTAGGGATCCTGTTTTTATCCATATGAAAAATATGGGCTTCCATTTGGAGTCGTCTTTGTGCAACAATGTTATGTAATTTGCACAAGCCACTCTTTCGAAGCATCTCCTCACTGGTAATATGATCAAAATATTAAATATTTAAAATTCAGCTGAGGCATCTCTGCTGGAGGATGTCAAGTCTCAGAGGAATTGATGGCTGTCGGGACCATAATGGAGATGAACAAATAGAGTTTAATTTTCAGTGATATAGATGGCGAGGACCAGATCTTATGCTTCCTTTTGCCATAGGTAGAAGATAGCTGTTGCTTTTCCCATATGGCATTTGGTGTCTACCTCTGCCTTCCTTTTGCCATAGGTAGAAGAGAGCTGTTGCTTTTCCCATATGGCTTTTGGTGTCTACCTCTGCATTTCCATTTTGGTCAATCACACTACTCAAGTAAGTAAACCTCTCCAATTCCTTTAGCCTCTGTGACCCAAGTGGTTACAGATTTTACAGAGAAGGGGGGGTGGGGAGTTTGGCCTGATGCCTAACCCTCCTCTTTTCTCATCTGGGCACGATAAGAAGCCTGCAATGGCAGAGTTTGTGCCAGTTTAGTACTTCTGTTTTACACCTCATGTTAATTCCCTCATATTTCTGCATGCTGATAGAGTCCTTTTGCCATCGGTTTTCAAGGTCTACAGCACAGGCGGGATTGGAGACAGGAAAAGACACTTTCTAAAACCATAGCTGCCCATATATCAGACCGAGTATAGCCAGACTAGCTAGGAAGTTTGTGAAACAATAGTCCAAACATGTAAGTTTTCCTTTTTCTGAAGAAATGTTCCTGATATCTAGAATTTCCATAGTTTATCCTGTAAATGTAAGTTTCTGTGAGTGCAAACTTATAGTCATGTAAATAGGGAATTTAAGGGTCTGCCTCACTGCTGTAGATATTTTTGAATATCATTTTGGGGGAGGGAGTTTGTTTGTTTGTGTGTGTGCGCGCACGTGTGTGTGTGTGTGCGTGCGTGTGTGCCTTAATAGTAGTAGGTACTGTAGGTGTTATACTTTAAGAAGTGTCTGGATCAAAGATGGCAAAATATAATATGTGGCCAATATAGTTGGAATGAGTGTACAGTATATGTCAAAGACATGGACAATGGCTGAAATCCTGTTGGACAGATACACAAATATTATAATTGTTAGTGGCAAATTGCCATGAGTTAAGACATCTCTGGAGGTTTTATCTATTGCATGCTATCTATCACATACTGTAATTTAATGTGCAACAAATAAGGTCCACAAAGATTTCTTAAATTATGGCAATACACTTCCAAAAGTTATGCTTTTTATGTAATTGTATAACAAGATTTCAGTCAATGATTTTTGTGTGTGTTTGAACCTTTCAGAATATACATCCATTTACTGCATAGATGGGACTGGCATTTTTCTGGCATTCTGAAAGTTACTGACATTTACCATCAAGTAAGAAACCATGGCAGGGAAACAGAAACTCTGACTTCGTGCACTCTGAGACAATCAGCTCTTAGTTTCTGAAGTACAGTATCAGATACTCTTTCAGTTTCTCATGTGATGCAACCCATTGTAAGTATGACTCACACTCCCCTGAATGTAACTATCAGAAACATCTGACCAACTCTTATCTCTATGTTTTGTAAATAGAAGTGATTATGTTGTATAATTCCAGATGGATTAAAGTATTTGGTGTGTTTCTTTCTTTTTGGCTTCACTCACTAACCCAACTGCTTCTTCAGAATATACTTACTGTTTTTATTGCTGAAGATGTTATGAACAAGCTTTAACTAAGAAGCATATCCACAGCAAGCCCCAGGTTGTTGGTACATTTGGGGTTCAGTCTGGAGGGGGGGGGGAGAGACACGAAGGATGAAACAATGACATCATTAGAAATTATTCCCTCTGGCAATAATAGGTTGTCATACTGAAACACAAGCACACGTGTTCACTTACTGTATAAAAAGAAGAGTGGTTAGAACAATGATAGGTGTGAAGCTTTTAAAAAGCAGATCTCCCTGAGTGACTCCTTCTATTTTTAATTTAGAACAGCTACCTTTTCAGTCATCTCAGCTAAGAGTGCCCCTACATTGCAGCAAGTGGATTCTGGTAATGTCTTCTTTTTTATTTATGAGGATAAGATTTAAAGGATGTGGAGAATGACTATATTGCTGAATTAACTATTGCATTCCTTCAATGTTAGGTAGTCTGAATACTTGTTTTTTTAATGGTGAATTAAACAGCCAAAATCCTGTTGTGTAGCTAAGTCAGTGCAATGGGAATGATGTCATTTGCAGCAGCAGATGGCTGAGAATTAAAATGTCCCTATTTTGATTTTGGATTGTGCAGAACTTTATCTTATTGCATGTAGTTCATGCACAACTTAAAATTAAAGCAGCAACCCTCTAATCAGTAGTGCATGTTGCTGGTGATATTGGTCCTATGCCAGAATATTGGCCATTGCTCTGCATAATTACAGGATACATCTTTCTTTGGCTTAGAGGGAGGCTGAGATCTTGACACTTATTTCAGTACTGTACTTTCATGCATTTAGGAGATTTCTGCCACGTTAATGACTTTCAGTAGGAAGATTCCCATGAAACATCCCCCCCCCCCATGTAGTCTGTTTATAGAAATGGCTTATTTGCATTTGTTATGTACAACTGCACTGTTTTACATACTAGGAAGGCAGATAGCCTCTCAAATCCCACAAGAGTGCTTCCCTGTGCATAGAAGATGCCCATATAACATTTCTCTACCTTTTTAAGCTGGGGGATGGGTCATGTTCCCTCAGACAGCTTCAGGGCTGGATGGCCATTTTGCCCTTCCTTCACTACTTGGCACTTCCTGGTGTGGTGGAGGCAGTGGGGGGCACATGAAATGGTACTGCGGGCTACAGGTTGAGAATCCCTGCCATTTAAAAATGCAGCAGAAACTCAGTGCCATGAATGGATTTTTGATGTTTATTAAAGGAGGTAGAAAGTCATTCCAGTTCCAGCAATGAGTGGAATGAGCCCGATGGCTCCATGGTCACATGTTCTTCCATATCTTGTATGTAGCTGGTTGTATGTGCAGTTTGGCAGATTGTATGTAGAAATGTGTGGTAGATGGACACAAACATTAATCAGATAATTTCTTAAGGTCACTTATGCCAGCTACTAAATTCAAGCTTTGTAACTGGTAGGGATAGGATAGATGAAAATGCTGTTTGGCTTATGCTTTTAAAAGGATCTCCACAATTTGATGTTTTTCTTAAAGAATGTGATGGAAAATATATGTGCAATAATGTTTATGTTTCAAAAAATGCTCATGAAAATGTACATGAGATTCTGCACAGAAAAAAGTAGTCTCACACCTTGAAGCAGAACCAGAATATAAAAGAATGAGATGGACAATGAACTATAATTTACTAGATTTACTTGATAATTTCCCTTTTTTTAGTCAAGACTTTCTTTTCAGGTTGTCTCTCTGTTCATTATCACTTCCACTGTTTTTCTCCCTTCTGTATAAAGAAAGGAGATCTGTTTAAAAAATTCAATAGAAGCAAAGAAACAAATACAGTACTTTATTAGTCCTCTCCTTAAAAGACCCATGGAAAAGAAATACTGTACCTTGGAGAGAAACAAACATGTAATGTTTCCTTGAATATTAACATGTTCCCTGGGAGGCTCCGAAGAGAGACGCCGCCGCCGCCATCGCCGCCGCCACGCTCTCCCCGCCCCCACCACCGGCGGGGAGATAAGGGGAGCCTCCCGTGGCCCGGGAGGCTCCGAAGAAAGACGCCGCTGCCGCCATCGCCGCCGCCGCGCTCTCCCCGCCCCCACCACCGGCGGGGAGATAAAGGGAGCCTCCCGTGGCCCGGGAGGCTCCGAAGAGAGACGCCGCCGCCGCCATCGTCGCCGCCGCGCTCTCCCCGCCCCCACCACCGGCGGGGAGATAAGGGGAGCCTCCCGTGGCCCGGGAGGCTCCGAAGAAGGACGCCGCCGCTGCCATCGCCGCCGCCGCGCTCTCCCCGCCCCCTTCATCGGCGGGGAGATAAATGGAGCCTCCCGTGGCCCGGGAGGCTCCAAGAAGGGACGCCGACGCCGACGCCGACGCAGCCGCGCTCCCCCTGCCCCCACCACCGGCGGGGAGATAAAGAGGCGCTGCCTCTTCCCGGGGGCCCACGCTATTCGGCCTGGGAATGGGAGGCAGGGGTGTCCCATCCCCCTTTGGACCCTGCCTGTTGGGGGGCTTAAAGGAGAGGCGCCGCCGGAGGCCCGGAAATTTTGTTCGGCGCTGGATTTGGGGGTGGATGGCGGAGGGGGAGGGAAGAGAGAGTGTTGGCCTTGCCAGCCGGGAAGGAGGGGCAGCATTCCGTCTTGGGAGGTTCCGGAGACTAATATAGGTGTTGTGACGGGCATGGGGCGGTATGGCAGGTACCGTGGGGCGGGCCGCACTCGGGGAATGCGGGTCCGATGTTTAAGAGCGGTCCCTCATTCCAGCCTTGCAGGTACATCTCTGGGTCCTGAGCAGCAGATCCAGAGTGACCCCGCCCTTAGGCTGCTGCTGGTGAATGCCAGGTCGGTTTGCAATAAGGCCCCCCTGATTCAAGATGCCATCCAGGATGGGCGGGCCGACCTGGCATGCATCACCGAAACCTGGCTGACACCTGAGGATGGAGTACCTCTTTCGGACATGTGTCCAGCTGGGTTCGGTATTTGGCACCAGCCTAGAGGTGAGGGGAGGGGCGGTGGTGTCGCCATTGTTGCCAGGGAGTCTTTGGGAGTCGCTAGGGCCACTGCTCCACAAGTGTCTGGTTGTGAGGCCCTGCTTCTACGGTTGGGCCCCAAGGGTCAGTTGGGGATCTTGCTCCTGTACCTGCCCCCTTGCAGAGTAAGGGATGCCCTGCCTGAGCTCCTCGAGGCCGCCTCGATGCTGGCGTTGGAGTTCCCGAGGCTTATGGTTCTGGGGGACTTCAATTTGCCATCGTTGGGGGTGGCCTCTGAGGGGGCAAGGGAGTTCATGGCTTCCATGGCAGCCATGGGCCTGACTCAGGTAGTTCGGGGTCCGACCAGGGGCAGCGGTCACATGCCAGACTTAGTTTTCTTGTCGGAGCAGTGGCAGAGTGACCTGAGATTACAGGACTTAGTCATCTCACCTGTGCCATGGTCAGATCACTATCTGGTGACTCTTGACTTCCTGGGGGCGACACTTCATCGTAGGGAGGCAGGGCCTATTAAAATGGTCCGCCCTCGGCAACTAATGGATCCAGATGGTTTCCGGAGGGAACTGGGGGATGTGCCTCTGGATCGGCTAAACGATTCACCCGAGGCACTCGTCGACCTATGGAATAGGACGACAATAGCGGCCTTGGATGAAATCGCGCCACTGCGGCCTCTCCGCGCCCGGGGAACTAGGTCATCTCCGTGGTTCACAGAGGAACTACGGGAACTCAAACGGGCAAAGAGACGCCTAGAGCGCCGCTGGGTGAAGACCCAGGATGACTCCGATTGGAGTCCGATTGGACACTAGCTAGAGCCGCTATTAGGGCCTACCTAGTGGCGATGGGGGTGGTGAGGCGGCAATACTTCATCACCCTTATTGCCTCCGCTGATAATCGCCCAGCCGCCCTGTTCCGGGTAACCAGGTCCCTTCTTGGTAGAGGGAGATCGGTGCCCGGTTGGCAGGGGTCGGCTGAGGACTTTGCTGACCATCTGGTGGAGAAAATCGATCGGATTCGTTCAGGATTGAATCCTGGCGTGGATGGGGAGGGTCGGGGGGGTGCCGGAGCACAGTCTTGCTGTTCGATCTGGGATCGGTTTGATCCTGTTGTCCCTGAGGAAGTGGACAGGCTCCTTGCAGATGTTCGTGCCACTACATGTCCTCTGGACCCCTGTCCCACCTGGTTGGTGAAAGCCTCCAAGGAGGTAACAGGGGGCTGGGTTGGAGGGATAGTAAATGCATCTTTACGGGAGGGGGTATTTCCTGCACAGCTAAAACATGCTTTGGTGCGCCCCCTCCTGAAGAAAATGTCCCTCGACCCAGCTGTCCTTAACAACTACAGGCCGGTTTCCAACCTGCCCTTTCTGGGTAAGGTTTTGGAGAAGGCGGTGGCGCGCCAGCTGCAGAGTGTCCTGGAGGAAGCGGATTATCTAGACCCCTTTCAATCGGGATTCAGGCCCGGATATGGAACGGAGACGGCATTGGTCGCACTGATGGATGATCTCTGGCGGGAGCGGGACGGGGGTTGTCCATCCGTCCTTGCTCTTCTTGACCTCTCAGCGGCCTTCGATACCGTCGACCACGGTATCCTGCTGGAACGGCTCGAAGGACTGGGGATCCAGGGCACTGTGTTGTCCTGGTTTTCCTCATTTCTGGAGGGCCGTACCCAGTCGGTGTGGTTAGAGAGTGAGAGGTCCAGCCCTAGGCTTCTCAAATATGGGGTGCCTCAGGGATCTGTGCTCTCTCCTCTCTTATTTAACATCTACATGAAGCCGCTGGGTGAGATCATTCGTTCCCACGGGGTGCGGTACCATCAGTACGCAGATGATACTCAATTGTACATCTCGGCCCGTGGGGACCCCAGTGATGCTGTTGAAATCCTATCCGGATGCCTGGAGGCCATTGGGGTCTGGATGGGGGCCAATGGGCTTCGGCTGAATCCCAGCAAGACAGAGTGGCTGTGGATAAGGGGCCCCATGTTATCCAAGGAGTTACCATCTTTGGTACTGGATGGGGCTGTTTTGCCCCAGACAGACCCAGTGCGCAACTTGGGGGTCCTCCTGGACTCACGGCTCCTGCTGGAAGAACAAGTGGCAGCCGTGGCCAGGGGGGCTTTTGCCCAACTTCGGGTGATTCGCCAACTGCGCACGCTCCTGGACCGGGGCTCCTTGCTTATGGTCACTCATGCTCTGGTTACTTCCCGACTAGATTATTGTAATGCGCTCTACATGGGGCTGCCCTTGACGACCATTCGGAGGCTGCAGCTGGTCCAGAATGCAGCGGCCCGGGTGGTGATGGGGTGTGGGCGATATGCCCATGCCTCACCGCTGCTTCGGGAGCTGCACTGGTTACCAGTTTGTCTCCGGGTGCAATTTAAGGTGCTGGTTTTGACCTTTAAAGCCCTATATGGCAGGGGGCCAGGATACCTTAGAGACCGCATCGTCCCAAGAGTGACTGCCCGTCCAACCAGAGCGGACCGGAGAGGCTCTCTGGTGGTGCCATCAACGAGGGGTGCACATTTGACTGGCACCCGAAGGAGGGCCTTCTCCGTGTCCGCACCAACTCTCTGGAACCTCCTACCAACAGATCTAAGACTTCAAAGTGAATTGCTGCCCTTCAGGAAAGGAGTAAAGACCTGGCTGGCAGGGCAGGTGTGGGGCCCGAACGGGACTATGGCCCCCGCCGGCTGGCTTTTATAAGACTCTCTTTCTTTCCCTCTGTGTGGTAGGTGGGACGGGTTAGTGGGATATGGGTTTTAAATGGGGGTGGATGTCGGTTTTTTCTTACTGGGTGGGTTTTTTATTGGGTGGGTTTTATAAGGTTTTTATAATGTTTTTATGTATTTTCTTGAGCTGCTGTAATGCCGCCCTGAGTCGGGTTCTGCCTGAGTGGGCGGCAGTTACAAATGTGAATGATAGATAAATAAATAAATAAATAAATTGTCATGAATATATCTATAATGCCTAAGCAGATACATTTTTAAAGCCAGAGTCATATGCTCCAAAACCCCTTGGGCTACAATGGAAACACCTCACAGTTTTCATCTAAAAATATTTTAAAGTTACAGGATGCAAACAAAAACCAAAAGGGGGGGGAAATAAATAATTTGGGAGATGATAAGCCATCCTGGGATGGCTTGTTTAAGTATTGCCCAGGCTGTCAGCTTTGAAAAATCTTGTGATGCGGCATTGGAGGGCATTTTTTTTAAAAAAATAAATTTTTCAAATTTTTGAAATTTGAAACAAGTGTGATTTTTAATGCCTTTAAAATGTTTTTGCAAAGTTTTTGTTTGTTTTGTGTGTAAGCCACCCGGAGTCGCCTTGGCGAGGGGGTGGCAGTAGACATGTGAGTAAAGGTAAAGGTTTCCTTTGCTCGAAAGCCAGTTGTATCCGACTCTAGGGTTCAGTGCTCATCTCTGTTTCAATGTTTGCTTCTCCAGACGTTTCCATGGTCATGTGGCAGGCATGACTAGACCCCGGAGCGCACGGAACACTGTTACCTTTCCCACCAAAGTGGTCCCTATTTATCTACTTGCAATTTCTTGCTTTCAAACTGCTAAGTTAGCAGGAGCTGGGACAAAGACAGGAGCTCATTCCGTCCTGCAGTACTCAGGAATCAAACTGCTGACCTTCCGCCTCCCAGTCAGCATCTTAGCCACTTGAATCACTGCAGTCCTTAGAAATGTGAGTAATAATGCATGAATGAATGAATGAATGAATTAGAGA
This sequence comes from Bradypodion pumilum, assembly GCA_035047305.1. Classification (NCBI taxonomy): domain Eukaryota; kingdom Metazoa; phylum Chordata; class Lepidosauria; order Squamata; family Chamaeleonidae; genus Bradypodion; species Bradypodion pumilum. The sequence continues at coordinate 264,271,969 of JAWDJD010000003.1, forward strand.
TTTTAATCACCAGATGATGATATCATCACCATTTACGCAATGCAGTTGTGCAACTGGATTTCAGCGATTGAGTACAATGGGTCTCAGCCCTAAAAATATACATACAGGACTACAAGGTCATTACATAAAGGAGCTTACAAATATGATAAGGCTTTCCCCATGCATTTAACCTGAAAGTGTGTGGGGTTCATAGCATGGTGCCAATGGTGATGCCTTCCATATACCCATCTAGCCATACCCAAGAGGTCCTGCATTTCTTTGTCTGCTAGTTTGTGTGCATTAATTATGCCTCCTTGTTTATTATTTCCTCATTTAAGAAACTATTTATCTTCAAAAAACTAAAACAATATCTTTTTTATTTTTCACAGATACAGCATGTGGCACCTTTTCCTGGTATTGTGTGTGGTTCAAGGAATTTTGTCCACAAAAGAACTTGCACCGGAAACTGGGAATGTGAATCCTGAAGCATATATGAATATAGTGAGTTGTTATTTTTGTTGTTTTTGTTGCACATAGATTGGGGGTGGGGGAAAACATAGTAAGTATTATCATGGAGTCAACAGTTATAAAATGAATAGTCAGTACTCTAGAGAAGGGATTAGAATGAAAACTGGATTCTACGTACTCTCTCATAAATTTATGTCTTCTGTGGCACACAGTAACAAGCAATGGTGGTATTACATGCTACAGTATTTTAAAAATAATAATAAATAAAGATAAAGAACTTCAAGCAAATCTAACACACTGGGTATGTATATGCTATTGCCAATGTACGGGAGCTATCAAAGGACCTGGACCCTATCCCCCAAATTGATTCAATGCTTTGGATAGCTCCCTTATAGTTTAGATGCCCAAACTACAGCCAGTGGGCTGGATCTGGCCCATGGTGCCAAATCATCCAGCCCCCACCACCCTGGAAGCAGAAGTAAAATGCACCCACACATGTGGAAAACGCTGTTGTAAATGACCCATGGCTGTTGTAAACGTATATTTACGGAAGTGTTTTGCACATGCATGGGCTCGTTTTACTTCCATTTCCGGTGGGAGGAGCCACGTGACTGACCCACTCAACTACATGATCAGCCCATGGCCCAAAAAGCTTGGACACCCCTGGATTAGATCAAAATCTGGCAACAAATTCCCTATGAAGTTGGAGTAAGCAGTCTCCACTGCCAGCAACCATGGGAGCACAACTTTAATGTGCCTCTGCAGTACACACCTTGCCACCTTGAAACTCTAAATTTAGGCAAACTCTCCCCCCTCCTTGCTATTTCTCAAGGCTCTATTAGTAAGTCAAAATTGATTAAATATATTGAGACAAATAAGCAATAGTTTTCAGGTCAAATAATGATATGGTGGACTTTAACAGATGTTTCCTTCAACAGAGTGAGATTATCCGCCATAGAGGATACCAAGCTGAAGAATATGAAGTATTAACAGATGATGGATACATTCTCTCTCTCAACAGGATTCCTTGTGGGAGGAAAAACCCAATGTGGAGTGAATGTAAGTAAAGCTACCAAGATTGATTGATTGATTCGATTTGTATGCCACCCACTCAACATACGCCAACTCAGGGTGGCTCACAAAAATCACAACATATCAGACATTACAGTACAATAAAATATAACAATACAATAAAATGTAACAATGCAATAAAAATAACAATGCAATAAAATATAACAATACAATAAAATGTAACAGTGCAATAAAATGTAAAAGACCAACACATACATTGACAACTGTGGCAAAGGGACCATCATCTCCTGATTCAGCCACCGACCCTCCCCAGCTGTTCCTCATTCCTCAGGCCAGGAGGCTGAGGAGCTATGGGGCAGAGCAAGCAGTTTTTAAACAGGCACCTGGTTAAAATACCTCCCCAGGTATTCCTCCTTCCTCAGGCCTGGTGGTAATGCTGAAGTAATGCTTTCTTTGTACTATCGAAAGATAAAGGTAAAGGTTTCCCTTGCTTGACAGTCAGTTGTATCCGACTCTAGGGTACAGTGCTTATCTCTGTTTCGAAGCCGAAGAGCCAGCGCTCTCTGCTGCTGCAGACGTTTCCGTGGTCATGTGGCAGGCATGACTAGACACTGTTAACTTCCCACCGAAGTGGTCCCTGTTTATCTACTTGCAATTTCTTGCTTTCAATCTGCTAGGTTGGCAGTTGGTGCTATCTACTTAGGGACAATTCATACATCATTTATTCTAAAAGCACCATTCACCAATGGGGCTTTGGCTTTATTCTTATGCAAGAGCACTGCATTCCAAACATCTTCATCTAGAAATGAACTGCTTGTGTCATGGTATAAGAATACACAAACTGCATTTATCAGTCTTCCACTCATATTCTTGACCCATTCAAGAATGGTGTTGTAACCAGAGATGTGGTGGGCACTGTGTATTTCTTTGCTTTATGCATTTCAAATATTTTTCCCATTGACTAAGCAGTGCTTGTGTGCATTTCTCAAATAACACACCTTTTTGTTTGTATTATCTAGTTAAAAAAAGCTTCTTAGGCTTGAGGTTTCTGATGAGAGGTCAGGAAGTGCATAATGTAAGATAGTAGACCTTACATTGAAGAACAATGTTACAAATTTCAGTTCACTTGCACTTCCCCTCTACTGTATCCCATAGTTGTACCATCAGCTAGAGGGGCACATCTCTCTAGCACACAAAGGAGGACACTTTGTGTCCGCACCAGCCCTCTGGAACCTCCTGCCAATAGAGCTAAGATTACAGACAGAATTGCTGCCCTTTAGAAAAGGCTTGAAAACCTGGCTGGCAGGGCAGGTGTGGGGTCCTAATGGAAATATGGCCCCCGGCTGTTGGCTCACACCAAGATAGCAATCAGGAGTCCTCTCTCTTTCTCTTTTAATGTACAGGGTGGGGTGGGTGGGATAACTGTTTTTTTTTTGTTTTTAGTGCTGATGTAAACCACCCTGAGTCAGGTTCTCCTGAGTGGGTGGCATAGAAATTTGAAAATTGAATTGAATTAAATTAAATTAGTATAGGCTAGGGTTAGCAACTTTGGTGGTGCATGGGACTATCTGTAGCTCTTAAGAACTACTGGGACTGATAATTCACACCCCTGCTGTAGGCCTTATTCTCATGGCTACCCATATTTCTGGAAAGGCTTTGTTAACCAGAATTTAAAACTTTAATGGGAAAATGTATTATGGTATGTCTTTTACATGTAAGAAATCAACACAGATCCCCTAATGGAGAAATTGCCTAAGAAGTGACATGTGGATTAGAACAGATTTCCTCCAGTTTAAGGGCCCCCAGATGCTTTGTCTTGCCCTGACAGGAATACTAGCCCACCACATTTATAGGCCACCAGTTAAGAAAAACCTATTCTCAGGATCCTAGAATTGCTGTATTGCTGATTTTCTTAACAGACCTTACTGTTTTATATACTTTAGATAGTTGACTTATCTCCCAAAATGAGAACTGTAAAAAAGATAGAATCAATAACCTCTTTTTTAAAAAGAAAGAAATTGATGTGAGAAGAACAAAGAAAAGAGGAGATGATGATTTTTCTTCATTTTCTTGATCCACATAAAATGCCACATTCTGGGCATTTCAGCGCAATCACTTGATATTTCTAAATACTTCCACTACTCTGATTCAATAAAATCTTTAATATTATGGGACAGGATTTCACCATATCTGCTGTTCCTTTCAGAGAAAGGAAAGAATAAGTCTCCTCTTCATTTTGTGCAAATAAGATGAAGAGCCACAAGAATATTTGCAGAGGTTGGCATTAGGAGTTATGGCAGGAAGTAAACAAGGTTTTGCAGGAACAATGTGATTCTTTCTGAAGGTGTAATTAGGATTTCTTAGAGGGTGGCAGTTTCTACAGACTCCTCTGCCAAGTATCAGGCCTTCCCAAAGACCTCCTTTCTTACAACCCACATTCACATTCCTCAAATAAGCTTTTCATACCTCTTCAGATACATGTATACTTCTTGCAACATGACTTCACAAATTCCATTGAGTGTGTGAAAAACAACATGAACAATTCAAAGCAGTAAGATCAGTTGAGTGCTTCCTGAGTGGAGCAGACTAAGTACCCATGTAGTTCAACATTATGTTCACCCAATGTCTAATTTATTTCTTCTGAGAAGCCCACAAATAAGACATCTACCTGTACAACTACATCTATCTGTACAGTTTAAAGAGGCTTATAAGAACATTTTCCTTATAGCCAGTGAATAAGTGTATAATTAGACTATGTCACCCTAGGATAACATCACTTGTTATTGCATGTATATTTCTGTTTTTAACTATTGAAAACCTCCCAGAGTAGGAAACTATCCCAGATGGGTGGTATAGAAATATAAATAAATAAATAAATAAATAAATAAATAGATAGATAGATAGATAGATAGATAGATAGATAGATAGATAGATAGATAGATAGATAGATAGATAGATAGATAGATAGATAGATAGATAGATAGATGCCCTCTCATGTTCCCCAGCAATGGATTTACCAGTGGTACCCAATCTTGGGGCAATAGATTTCACTATGCCTTCTACAAAATGTGGCCAGCACAGCCAATGTTGAAGGCTCCTGGGAGCTTTAGTCCAAGAATGTCTTGGGCCCCAAGTTTGGGAATGATTGTGATATAAAAAACATTCCATTGTTAATAATTGAAATCATTTATGACTAGTAGCCATGGATTACCTTGGCCTCTATGAATTTATCCAGTCACTACAATCTCTGGCAGCAAATTCCATTATTTACCTGTGCACTGGATAAAGATACATTTCTGAAAACTTCCACTATGCTGCTTCAGAGGAAGCTTTGGTATTATGAGAGATGATTTCTCCATACTGTAGCTACCTTTTCTGCATCATGCTTATTTTGAAATACTTCTATCATATCAATGTAAGGAAGCATTAGGGAAAGCTAAATATCTATATGATCAATGCTACAGTTTAGTCACAGATATGGCAAAGGCCTGCAGTTAGGGAAAAATAAGGAGCAAAGGAAGGGGAGAAGAAAAGTGTGGCAGAAATGGAGGAAGAAAAAGTGGTCTCATCTACTTTTGACTTTGGCACCGACAACTGATGGTTTCATTCTTGCCCACTTGACTGGTCTTCACTAATCTTTCCTGAGAGTTTTCACACACTCGATAGATAAGGAAGGGGGGGGGGGAATCTACACTCCCTTGACTTACCGATTCTATTTATTGTATTATTACTGAATGACGTTTAATGAACAAATCACTCAAATGATAGTCAGTTAATTACTTTGTGAACAAGATCCATTTATGGGAAACACTGTGCCTTTTATAACTCCATGCTATAGTTCATAATTAAAATAGCTCATATGTATTATCTATGGAAGAATGAAATTCCTTGGGGATAGAACCTTTAAGCCAGGGATTCTCAACCTACAGCCCTCAGTCTGGATCCGGCCCATGGCACCAATCATCTGGCCCGTGCCCTTGCTCCAGTCACTACTTCCACTGCCACCTCCTCAATCCTAAGCCTTACAACATCCATCCTGCTATTGAATGCCGCCAGGGACACGCCAAGCCAAGCAGAGGGGACAAGGACTGAGGCAGCAGCAGTGGAAGCGGCAGCAGCAGTAGCAGCACCGGCAGCGGCAGTTGGAGCGAGGGCGCGGGCTGGAAGATTTGGTGCCATGCAGCTCTTCCAGGCCAGTAAGCAGGGAAGTTGCATGGGGGAGGGCTCGGGGTGGTCCTGCCGGCACCACTACCACCTTTGGCATCAGCAGTGGGACAACCCCAAGCTCCCCCACTCCCTCCACCAATGCTGACACTGTCACTTTTGGTGGCAGTGGCAGCAGCTGGACTACCAGTTCAGCCCCTCAAAGAAAGAGTAGCTGATAACTGCTGAGATCCAGACATCACTGCAACATCACTGAAGTAATTAATGGGCCATTGACTTTGATCTTCTGTCCTACCTGACAAATGATAAAGTGTGTGCTTGTGCCTTGATTCTCTACCCCAACCTCCACTTAACAGCATCTTGATGACAGAGCTAAGGACCACTTTCTTATTTTATGGCAGTGAGCTGACTCCATGATACATAGGAAATGTGGTATTCAGATTCTGGGCCGCCATCAGTACTGCCGTATAGGGCCCGGAGCTGACAGGGGCCCTGCCACTGCCGGCCATAACTGTGACATTACTATGTGTGTAGGGGTGGGGGGTGGGGGTGGGGATAGGATTGCTCAGTATGAGGTCCAGAAATTTCTGATATTGGCCCTGTTTAGAGTGCATATGGAATATAAAATGTGCTATCATTGCTAAGAATCCTACATTTGTGGACTTCAAACTTTTGAAACATTCCTTATCAATACAGTTGTCCTCCTGCTAATACTAAAGAGAAAAATGCTGGAATTCAAAAACTAATCAGTTGTTCCAGCTGATAACCAATTTTCACTGGACATTTTTGCCCAGAAAAAAATGTTGTTGCCATATAGTTGTTAACAAATTATTATGTTTATGTCTCTTTTTGCAGCTCAAAAACCAGTGGTACTTTTGCAGCATGGCTTTGCTTTAGAGGGAAGTAACTGGGTTACAAATATGCACAACAACAGCCTTGGATTCATGCTAGCTGATGCTGGATATGATGTCTGGATAGGAAATAACAGGGGCAACTCCTGGTCGCGAAAACATCAAACACTTTCAACTAACCAAGAACAATATTCTGCTTACAGGTTATCTATAACTAAATGCATATAACCACTTAAAATGTTACTTTTGAATACTTTTTCCTACAGAAACAGTTTTGAGGAGTTTATAGTACAGACCAAAACAGAGACACAAAGACAAATAGACAAAAAACAAACAAATAAACAAACCCCAAGCCCCGCAGATGTCTGCTAAAAATTAAAATTTAAAGTTGCATTCTTGCAATGTATCAAAAAGAATTTGTAAACTAGAATTCAGTATCTGAAAGTTTGATTATTTCAATATTCAGAGAATAGTAATTACTGTATTTAACACTTAGAAAATAATAGCAAAGTTTTGGAAAGAAATCATTATCAACTGTTCTTTGCAAGATATATTTAATTTTTAAGACATCTAATTATATCTTCTTTCATTATTAAATGAAATTTATATTTAAAACACCAGCATATTTCTTGACAACTAGCAGAGTAATGATCCGAACATATTTTTAATAATGTTTTAACAATGTTATATTTTGACAAATAACAATTATGATACAGAGAATAAATTAATTAATATATTTATTTAAATACAATTTTGGGATGCATAATAGCCATGTTCATGTGTTTTCGGTTGACATATGTGGAGATGCTGAGTGAGCAGATGAATTATTTTCCTGCAACTAAGATAATTGAACACAATTTCAGTACACTCTTTGATTCAATTGTATCATAGCCATAAAAGTTGAGAAGTTTTCCAATCCTTGTATATCCTCACAAGAATCTTTAAGAGAGATACAATTCTTCTGCAGATCTGGCAAAAGAGAAGAGTTCTTAGGTCCCAATTAGGTAAAGGTCACCCTTGCTTAAAAGCCAGTTGTATCCGACTCTAGGGTTCAGTGCTCATCTCTGTTTATAACCAAAGAGCCAGTGCTGTCTGCCTCTGCAGATATTTCCGTGGACATGTGGCAGGCATGACTAAACACTGGAGTGCACGGAATGCTGTTTTTCCCTTCCCACCAAAGTGGTACCTATTTATCTACTTGCAATTTCTTGCTTTCGAACTGCTAGGTTGGCAGGAGCTGGGATGTCGACAGAAGCTCACTCCGTTGTTCAGTACTCGGGAATCGAACTCTGACCTTCCAGTCTTCAAGTTCAGCGTCTTAACCACTTGAGCCACCGCAGTCTCCTAGGTCTGATTATGATTCCATAAATCAGTGTGAGAACAGAGCTAATAAGAGTATCACTAGATATTAATTGCAAATTATAATTTATATTGCAGCTTTGATGAAATGGCAAAATATGACCTTCCAGCTATAATCTCTTTTATTACGGAAAGAACTGGAAAACCTAAGATGCATTTTGTTGGATTTTCTCAGGGTGCCACTCAAGGTATGTTAAACATGTCATTGAGATACTGGTGTGGGATAAGAACATATAATTAAGATGCCTCTTTCCTTCAGCTGCCAGAGAAAACCAAGTGTAGTTCTTTTCATCCTTTCAGATAAGAGCTGAACTTATTCTGATTTAGCATTTAAACTGACTGGAATTCCAACAGGAATATTTTGAAGTGGTTGAATATTGTGTTGAAATAATTGACGTTAATCTGAGTCACGAAGGGAATACTTTTCCCCTGTCCTTTGCTTCATATAGCGTGAGACAGATTAGCCAGCAACACAAGGTTGCCGTTACCAGGGTATGCCTGATTGTGTTCACAGTCTTTGAGGAGACTCTTTATGTTTACTCCATTTTCCCTACAAAGAGTCTAAACCATGGGTGGCCAACTGTTTACACCATGGGCCTGACCACGCCCTCCAGACAGCTGAGCAGGCCAGACAACACCCCCAGAAGCAGAAGCGGGTGCATTTATGGCTGTCATAAATGCACTCACTTCCATGCTTACAAGAGCCATGGGTGCATTTACGCATGAGTGGGTGCATTTTATGGCTGACGTAAATATGTCTGCTTCCACTTACAGGTGCGGCAGTGGCAGTCCACATGAAATGGTGCTATGGGCTGGGAATGGCTCATGGGCCATAGGTTGGGAACCCCTGGTCTAAACAATGTCCTGCACTGTCTGAAACTGATATCCCTCCCAAAAGACCACTCTCCTATGGATTGTGGAGTTTCTCCATTTGTTTTGTGCTTTCTCACTGAGAGGGCATGCTGCAGATGAAATAATCCTACTGTTATCTCCAATCTAAGACAGGAGGTAGCTGCAAAACCATCCACTCCACTTGTGTTTCCCATTGAGAATGGAAATTGGGGTATGCCTGTCCCATCTCTAATCTGTTACTTGCTGTGGGGTTCCATACCTGAATGCAAAAATGTGGGGAAAGCAGGAAGATATCCCAGTAATATCTTGGATCTTTTCTCCATTGTATCATCCCTCCTGTTGGCTTGGAACCAAGGACAAATTGGCACCCAGTACAAATCCATTTCCTAACCCTTGCTCTAGCAAGTGAGATTAGTTATATTCTGAAAGAATGGAAAAAGGAGGGAAGTGATTGCTAAAATGTCTTTTATGTGTGTATCCTTAGGTTTCATTGCATTTTCATCTATGCCACATGTAGCTGAAAAGATAAGCATGTTTCATGCGTTCGCTCCTTTAAGCACACTCCAGCAGTCCCAAAGCCCGTTTGTTAAGCTGCTATTTTTGCCTGATGGATTAATAAAGGTATTTCATTTCTGATGTGATGGTAGTGGTGATAATAATGATGTAATTGATTTTTATGCTGTTTCTGAAATATGTTTACTTATCAGCTGGTTCACAAATGTAGGTACATCTCTTGATTGCTGAACATTTGAGGTCCTACTATGAAAATTGACTCATGTGAAAAGTAATTATCCTTGAAGTTAAAAGAGGAGGAGAATTTTATTTGGTTTACATTTTGAAGCCAACCATCTAATTTACACTTTCCAAATTCAAATGCAATCAGAGTTAACATTTAGACCATACACATTGCTCTGAATCTTTCTCTGCACTTAGCTAAAAATATGCATAAAATGTAAATATTAGGGATCACTGCAGAGGACAATGAAAATATATTTTAATGCATTCTTTGCATACTACTCCAAAAACTGGATAGAAAGGATTTATGGCTAAATGCACATGAAATTGATAATGACTAGATATATATAAACTTTTAGGTCATTCTTACATGAAGTAACATTTGATATTGCAGGCGCACCCCCCAATAAAGGACTCAGACACTGATAAAAGTGGATAACGGCATTGGGCCACATTTATTGATTCATGCCCTAGTCCGAATTATAAATTTCTATTGGTAATTGACCAATCATAATTCTTAAAGCAAGCAGGCCGAAGTAACACTGGTAAGGTACCACCCAAAATTGCCAACGGCAATTGCTACAATGTATCTATTTGTATCAATTTGTTTGTTGACAACAAACAAATTGTTGACCGTAGTCAATATCTAACTAATGACCCCACCCTCTGACGCGTATCCGTAAAATCACGGGGTGATGCATGCTGTCTAGCTATAGCCATCACCCCGTCGCCTAGTTCGTCATTGACCGGACAACGTTTAACCAACTTATGCCTGTCTAGTGTTGTCCAGTCAATTGCGAACTTGCCGGATACCTGTGGGTCATAATGTTTACCTTACCAGTGCTACCCGCCCATGTGACCAAAGTCAACAGCAGCAACAGAAAAACCCCTATGTCAAACCATAGCAACAGTGTGGGATGGGCGAAAAAACCAGGACCCGGAAGCCAATATGGGTCCCAGCCAAAAATTCCCACCCGGCCCCGAAGCGACCAAAATATCACACTGTTAACTAGGGAGGGGGTGGAGGGGAAAAACTTCTCCGCTCCGTCGCTTTGCAAAATGGCAGCTCGGCTGCCTCGTGGCCACCCCTTTTATAAGGGAGCTGGCCATGCCCCTAACTACCCGGATGCCTTCGTCCGGTGGGGGGGGCCCGCAAAGAGCGCAGCGGCCATTTTGGCGCCGCGCTTGCATTGCAGGCGCACCCCCCAATAAAGGACTCAGACACTGATAAAAGTGGATAACGGCATTGGGCCACATTTATTGATTCATGCCCTAGTCCGAATTATAAATTTCTATTGGTAATTGACCAATCATAATTCTTAAGGCAAGCAGGCCGAAGTAACACTGGTAAGGTACCACCCAAAATTGCCAACGGCAATTGCTACAATGTATCTATTTGTATCAATTTGTTTGTTGACAACAAACAAATTGTTTACCGTAGTCAATATCTAACTAATGACCCCACCTTCTGACGCGTATCCGTAAAATCACGGGGTGATGCATGCTGTCTAGCTATAGCCATCACCCCGTCGCCTAGTTCGTCATTGACCGGACAACGTTTAACCAACTTATGCCTGTCTAGTGTTGTCCAGTCAATTGCGAACTTGCCGGATACCTGAGGGTCATAATGTTTACCTTACCAGTGCTACCCGCCACACGGAGGGGCTTCAAAGAAGGCTCGATGCCCCCCCCAGACCGTCAGCTCGGTCAACAGGCCTGCTCGCCAATCACCCAACAGGAGGTCCATACCTCCTCGCGACAGATGGACCCCATCCCCTGCATAAAGGTCATAATTTCGCAGACTAATGGCGGGGTGAGGGCTGACCCTCCCCCAACCCCTGCTGACAATGAACCGGGCCACAGCCCTGTTCACCATGCGTCTAGCCCGGTCAAGGGCCGGGAGGTCGAACCCTCCCCTATACGTGTGCCGCGGCACCACATCCGACCAAACAATGGTGGTGGCGGGCCACACGTAATGCAAGTAGGCGAGGTCGCCGCAAATCGCATGCTTTAGCGATAAGCCGGTGACCTGGCCCAAATCATTGCCCCCAAGGTGTATGATGAGAATGTCAGGCGGGTCAGCATTCCGACCTGAAAAAAGGAATGGCAACAGCTCCCGCCATAACATCCCAGGCTTACCATACCATGTGAGACTTGCGTATGCACCCAGTCCCAGTCGAGGTCCCCACTCTGTCGCCGCAGCGTAACGCGCTGCCCTGTGCACGTAGCTATGGCCCACCAGCCATACTGTCACCGGTGTAATACGACACCCAGGGTCTGTCAAGGGAAAAAACGAGGGAGAGAAAAGATGTGGTGACCAGGCTGGTACTCACTGTGGGAGAGGGCGGACATAAAATTGAAAACACCGCGAACCCCACCTCCCCATGCGGCGTATTTCAGCCCCGGAGTACCCAAAAGCAGCAGCAGTGGAGGCCGCCCCTATTCTGAACGAATGGGTGCCGTAACGGGCCCCCGGGAGGCCTACACTGGCGAGCGCTTTGCCTGTCACCTTCCAAAACTGAAACTTAGTAAGGGGAGACCCATCTTGGTGACAGAAAAACGGGCCATGGTGCGTGCCACGCAGTGCAATAAACTCATGTAGGGCACCAACCGGACAGATGTTCACTCTTGAACGACGGCGTCTAAGAGGTGACCTGATTGAAGTTTATAAAATCATGCACGGTGTGGACAAAGTGGATAAGGAAAAACTGTTTTCCCTATCGCACAACACTAGAACTAGGGGACACTCCATGAAACTTTTGGGTACTAGTTCTCAAACAAATAAGAGAAAGTACTTTTTCACCCAGAGGATTACTGGTCTATGGAACTCCCTGCCAGAAGAAGTGGTGACAGCTGTCAGTCTTGACAGCTTTAAGAAAGGATTAGACAAGTTCATGGAGGACAAGGCTATCAATGGCTATAATTATGGCTACCTAAGGACAACCTCCGGGTTGGAGAGATAGGCAGGATATCTCTCAATGCCATTTCCAGGGAATCCTAAGCAGGTGAAGGCATCTCCTTGGGAATACCCTGAAGGAAATGGTGAGCCACTGTGTGAGACAGAATGCTGGACTGGATGGGCTGTGGCCTGTTCCAGCAAGGCTGTTCTTATGTTCTTATGTCTGCCAAAGAACACCGTAGCAGTCTCACACCACTGCCTATGCCATGCTGATCCGTCTTAGAGGAGCGTATCCTCAACTGAGCCCAGTCTTTGGCAACATAGACATCCTCGAGTTCCAGTGCCCTACGACTTGCATCCGCCTTAGACAGCATCACAAGCTCGCTGATGCGGAGCGCTCCAAAAAATGCCACCGTTGTGGCTGCATGAAATAGGGCTGCCTCATATCTATCAAAACAGAAGCCAGGCCAGCCCCGGGCCAGTTGGGTAAGAACCCCTGGGGAAATCGGGTGGCGGTCGTCCGGGCAACGCCCACGCTCCCGCCCCCACCCCTCCAAAACATGTCTCACACGGAAGTCAGCGGTACTATCCACATGACCCCCCACCTTGGCCAGAAAAGCCAATGCTGACAGCCTAGATGCTATGGTGCGAGGTGCAAGGCCCTGGGCATGCAGGTAAACCATGAACTGAAGTACATGGGTCACTGGGATCGGCCAGGTTTCTGGCAGCCGGGATTGGATACAGAAGGCTCTGAAAGAATTGAATGCATGGTGATACGCCTTACGCGTGCGTGGCGCCAGTGACAAGCCAATCGCCCGGTTCACCTCTCCTTGCCAATGGTCCATATCTCGTCCGGGAGTGGCAAGGGAAATTCCTCCGCATCCGGGGCCAAGGCACGGGACCAGGAGATCTGCAGGCGGAACAAAGCGTCAGCGATATCATTATTGACCCCCGGGACATGCCTGGCCCTGAAGAGGACGTTGAGGCGCAGGCTGCGCAACACAAACTGGCGCACTAGGTCCATGACCCTGGGCGATTTGGAAGTCTGTGAGTTGACAATGTGGACAACGGCCGCATTGTCGCACCAGAAATGGACAACCGAGTTGGCCCACTCCTCGCCCCATAGCATCAAAGCCCCCAGGATAGGGAAAAATTCCAGATACGTGAGATCACGCAGGCGACCCGTGCCTGCCCAGGCTGGTGGCCACCCACCATAGGCCCACTTCCCATTGAAGTACATCCCATAACCCAGGGACCCTGAAGCATCAGACTGTATCTGAAAGCGAGGGGAAGCCAGGAGGTCAGACCTCCAAAATGATACTCCATTGAACTCCCTCAGGAACTGGAGCCAGATAAACATATCCACCCTGATACCCCGGGTGAGTCTAACCCTATGGTGGGGCCTAGATAAGCCTGCCATGGCGTCGCACAAGCGCCGAGCAAACGCCCTGCCCGGTGCGACCACCCTGCAAGCGAAATTGAGGTGACCATGTAGCACCTGCAGTTCCCGCAGGGACGCCTTGCGTTTAGCAAGCAAGTCCGAGATAAGGGCCACAATCCTTGACACCTTATCCCCCGGTAACCTAGAAGCCTGCGCTACCGTGTCAATCTCCACCCCCAGAAATACTAGCTGAGTAGATGGGCCCTCGGTCTTTTCGGGCGCTAAAGGGACACCGAGTTCCTCCATTAGCGTCTGAAATGTGTTGAGGAGACGTGTGCACGTGTCCCAGCCCCGTTCACCCCCGAATAAAAAATCATCCAGGTAATGGGCTACAGACCGGGACCCTGACCTGCGGACAAAAGCCCACTGTAGGAACGTGCTAAAACGCTCGAAAGCCGAGCATGATATGGAACAGCCAAAAGGCATGGCCTTATCAAAGTAATATTCACCCCGGAACATGAAACCCAGCAACTCAAAATTGCCCGGGTGCACTGGCAAGAGGCGAAACGCCGACTTAATGTCGCACTTGGCCAACAGCGCACCCGGGCCACATGAGCGCACCATGCGCAGCGCGTGGTCAAAAGATGTATACCTGACTGAGCAAAGGTCATCAGGGATAGCATCATTGACCGATCAGCCGGCTGGATAAGACAAATGATGAATCAGGCGAAACTCGCCCGGTGATTTTTTGGGGACCAAGCCCAAAGGTGACACCTTAAGATTTGGGAACGGGGGTGTAGGGAAAGGGCCGGCAACCCTGCCCATATCGACCTCCTTAGTAATGCTGGCAGCAGCTACCTCCTCCCGCCCCCTAAGGGACAAAAGGTTGGGGGCATCCTGGGGGAACCTGTCGCCCACAAAAGGGATACGGAACCCCCGTCTAAAACCTTGAAGAAGGTAAACCGCATCCTCCTCCCTCGGGTACAATGCGAGCCAACGCTCCAACATGTCCACATTAATTGGGGAGGGGGCCTTTTGGTGAACCAGCTCCCTCCGGGGCAGTTTTGCCAGCCCCCTGTCCGCCCCTTCCTCTGCCCCGCATCCACCCAGGCCTGGGACAGGCAGAGGCCGCATGGGGGCCAGCACAGGAGGGACACTCATGTGTGTACTTGCAATTCTTCCTGTTGCAGGAACCATTGGACGAGAAAGTCCAGCACAGCAGGCGGGCTGGAACCCCCTGCCCCGCCACCTGGCGGGGAGCCTGTGCTGGGGCCACTCGTTGGACCGCATGTCCACAATGGTATCTTTCCCCGGGCGCAGGGCGCGTGGGAGTCATGTACAGCAGCCACAGCCGCTGGCAGGGCTCATCCCACCTCATCTCTGGGTGCAGGGGAATCCGCATATGGAATTCCTCGTCGTAAGCCAACCACGACGGGCCCGGGAAGTCAACCATCGCCCGGTAAATGTTGTCCAAATACTGGACCATCGGAATCGCCAAATCAGGCCGGGCCCTGAGGTATACCGCCATGTAGATGAGGTAGGCCGGCAACCAGTTGGCCCACGTACGTGGTGGCTTGCGACGACGCGCTTGCTCCTTATCCTTCTCATCTTGCCCCTCCCTCTCCTCCTTGGTGGGCTCTCTGTTAAGGAGGGAGAAGATGTCCACATACTCCCCCCGCCAGATCTTCTCTCTGGTGGCCTGTGCCAAATGGTCCCCCAGTGGCAAAGTATACCCTGCCGTCGGCAAAGCCGACACAGGCACGGTGGAAACTGTGGGCATCTGTGAAGGAGCCTGGACTAACCCGGTCACCCCTAGAAGATTCCCGACCGGGTAACAAGGACCCCCTACCCCGGGGCCCAGGGTGATAGTTGAAGTCACCGGGTGGGGCGTCGGCGACTGGACCGCCGCACCACCCGTGCGAGGCCAAGGCCATTGGAAAGCCCCCCCCCCCAATGTGGCCATGTGTGTTTGTGCACTATTTTGGACCGCATACTCACACGCTGCGCCCCCATGGGCCGCCCCCACCGGGGGTTCCGACCCACTGGGAGCGTCGGAGCTCACGACCGCCCTAGAGCTCGTCGACAGGGCCTGATCAGCACCGGCCTGTTGATCGGGGAGCTGCGGGGCAGTGGCCGAAGCCAGGCCACGCGCCTCAGGCAGCTCAACCCGTCCCACCGCCTGCCGCTGCCCAGCAGGCGAAGGACCGACCAGCCCCCCAAAAGGGGCTCCAGGGTGACTAACCCGGGCCAGGGATGCCTCAAGGGCCGCAACGCGGGCCAGGAGGGCCTCCATGCTGACATAGCCACCTAAACCAAGGGGGGTGGTAAAGGGCCAGCCGGCCCACTAACTACCGGCGTCGGCACAGGTCCCTGTACCCCGGGGCCGGCATAGGGCCACGATCCAAAGCCCGGGCCCTGTAGGGCCGGGGAAGAACCCTGCCATGGAAGGGGGCCACACCACCCCCCAAGGCTGGAAGCCCCCGCATTAAGCTGCGCCCCAACGGAGGAAGGCCCAGCAGAATGGGTGACGCCAGCAGCGGCGGCCGCCGCTTGCGGGCCGGGAGCCGCGGCCCTTAGTGCGCCCGCACGCGGACCCCCAGCCTCCGGGCAAGGGGAAATTAACCCATCCCACCGGTCCCAGTGCGTTCGGGCAGAGGAGGCTGCTGGGGAGGCGCAGCCGCGGTCCTCCGACCCGGATTGCGCCTCCGCGCGGAACGAGCCGCGTTCGCAGTCGCCTTCT
The DNA here is from genome assembly GCA_035047305.1 of Bradypodion pumilum. Taxonomy (NCBI): domain Eukaryota; kingdom Metazoa; phylum Chordata; class Lepidosauria; order Squamata; family Chamaeleonidae; genus Bradypodion; species Bradypodion pumilum. The sequence goes on from JAWDJD010000003.1 coordinate 264,288,429, forward strand.
TCTTCGAGGGCATTGCAGCTGGTCAATAGGAAGCCTAAAAGGAGAGAATCAGCAGCCAAGAGGCTCAGGTACAAGCGACGGAGGTAGGAGGGAAAAACTTCTCCGCTCCGTCGCTTCGCAAAATGGCAGCTCGGCTGCCTCGTGGCCACCCCTTTTATAAGGGAGCTGGCCACGCCCCTAACTACCCGGATGCCTTTGTCCGGTGGGGGGGGGGCCTGCAAAGAGCGCGGCGGCCATTTTGGCGCCGCGCTTGCAATATATACATTTTTCCTGAAATGGAGACAGCAATGGTTCAATCACAAAGATTCCCCCCTACAACATACACACATGTGTGCACATACGTTTGTTCTCTCTCTCTCTCTCTCTCTCTCTCTCTCTCTCTCTCTCTCTCCCTCACACACACACACACACACACACACACACACACACACACACACACACACACCATTATAAATTTTATACAAAGCTGCATGGATGGACATGAAATTATAAGGACTGAGAGTGTGCAAATTTATTGACATTTACTTGCTGTAAAGTCAGGAATTCAGGTTTGCCTGTGTCTGTTCACATTCCCTATCTGGTTATTCAGGAAGAGTGAAGGAAATACTTGTTTGCAGTTCTGTTACAGCCATGTAGGTGGCATGGTTATAAGTTAACTACTGTATCTCACAAGCTGTAAATCAGGATTTCTGCTTCTTGCTATCCTAAACTGTTAAAAATATTCTTGCCAACAGAGATAAGTATTGTTCACAGTTCCTAAGAGGATTTATGTATGAGGATATTGGTTTAGCTATCTGGCCAGCAAAGAAGGACAATGCATAACCAAAACCAGCATCAATCTAGTTCAAAACATTAACTTAACACTCTTAACACTGAGGTTTCACAATTTTTTTCTTCAGGTGTGGGGTGGTAGGTTTGACAAAGCTTTGAAAGCAGATTTGTGAGGGATCAAAAGACATGACACTGCCAGTTCAGAGTAAGTGCTCTGCATAATTATGTGGATCCTGGTCCCAATCCATATAATTTCAATCTCTTGCTCTCAAGTATAAATTCCATCTATGTTATCAGGTCTGCACAGATTGGCTTCAGAAAGTCTCAGAGACAGATGTTTCTAAGGGCCAAGAGGTTGGACTACAGCTCTCAGACTACCACAGTGAGCAGGGACTTCAAATTCCACCAATTCTGAAAGTTGTAGTAAAAAATGAACATTTCCCATCTTTGTGCAACCCTTGCTTCCAACACAATTTATGCCCTACCATACGTCATTATTGTTCATAATTTAATCTGTTTGGTTTATCATTTATGTTTACTTTTATATTGTTACTTGTAAAAATCTTTTAATTTGTCATATGCCACCTAGAGTGGGAGACTATCCAAGATGGGCGGGATATAAATGTAATAAACATAACTTAAAAATAATATGCATTTTTGTGTTTATCAGAAATAGCTCACATAAATCCACATTTTTGCTGGGAAATGAATCATTTGGGAAACATTCTGCATTACAATTTATCAGTTTTACAAGCAGGAGATACTAAAGCTGAGAATCCCCTCTTGTTATTTTTTATCTCATAACCTTTCACATACATGCCAAACAGCTTTCACCACTTTCTCTCTCCTAGCAGCAGTTGAACTGGAAATGGTCAAAACAGCCACACCAGAAAATGGCTGCTTCCTTGGAGGTTGAGTGTTTTTAGCTAATGTTGTTTTAGTTTGTGTTATTGTTTTGTATTGTATTACATGTTGTTAGCCGCCCTGAGTGGTGTCATCACCAGGAGGGCGGGATATAAATCTTTTAATAAACAAAAATAAATAAATAAATAAAATTACCTACTACTATACTGTACCATCATATACAGTAGCTGTATATAATATTGATATATTTGCAGGTTTTCTTCGGCAAGAAAGATTTTTCCCTGAGGAGTGAGATTAAACAAAGACTTATTAATCGTATATGCAGTTCCAAAACCTTCAACAAGCTTTGCTCTTGGAGTCTCTCAGTTGTTGGGGGATCTAATGAGACAAACCTAAACATGGTATGTATACAGTGAAATTCAATTCAGCTGTCAAAAATTACTTAAATCATCCACTGCAGACAAAGAAGGTGGCAGTTATTACACTAATTCAGGAGTTCTCAACATTTTAAAGCCGGGGGCCGGGTCACGCTCCCTCAGACAACTTCGGGGGCTGGACGGCTATTTTGCCATTCCTCCAGCACTTGGTGGGGGCCAGATAAAATGGTGTCACGGGCCGCATCTGGCCCATGGGCCGCAGGTTGAGAATCCCTGCAATAATCCATTCGTATATGTATGACAACATAAATATGGAAACAACCAAGTAGGAATGGGGGGTAGATTGTAAGGAGAGAAAACCCAAACAGACCAATAAAGAATGGGTACTTTTTAGTAGCTTTGCTATGTTTGCTGATTGCTGGGAGACATAAGAGACAATGAGGAAATGTGATGAGATGGAAGATCTGAGGAATTTACTTGACTAGGATTCCCAAACAAGGGTGCTGCACTCTGCAGCATTTTATCACAGGTGTCATTGTTAAGGCTGACTCTGCTCACATCCCCCAGATAAGGGAACACAGTAAAAAAAACAAAAACCTGTACAGTATCTTGAAGCAATATCCACTTTGGAAAAAACACAACAAAATGTCTAATATGTTTCTTGCAGAGCCGAATGGACGTCTACATGTCACATTTTCCAGATTCAACATCAGTTCAAAATCTACTCCACTGGGGTCAGGTAAAATATCTGGAAAAAATAAACACGGGGTTATTGTTTTTTGGACTACACATCACATAATCCTCTATTCTGGAAGTTCCATCTGGCATACCTATATGAAAAAACTCTAAATGTAGCTGACCTAGAGAAAAGGTAGGCTTTAGGAAAACTTTGTGGCCTCACATAGTCCTAGCTCTTCCCTAGCTCCGTGATGGTGAACCTTGGCACTCCAGATGCCCAAGCATCCTGTGAATCAACATGGATGGATTTACTGTGATTCATCTGGCCCGTGCTGCCCTCGTCGCTCCTGGAAGCGGAGCTAAAAAGTACCCATACGGTTAAGAATCTTCCAGGTTAACCCTTCCTCCATATGGGCACATTTTACTTCCACTTCTGGGAGCGACGAGGGCAGCGCGGGCCGGATGAATCGCAGTAAATCCATTCGTGTGGATTCAAGGGTGCTTGGGCTTCTGGGAATTAAAGTCCAAGAACATCTGGAGTGCCCAGGTTCGCCATCACGGTGGCCTAGCTTCTTGCTCAACATGGGTACTCAGTGTGGTATAGTTGACAGAGTGACAGACCAGGCAAAGGGGAAGAAGGAAACTCTTTGTTTTTCTGTGGCAACTAATGCAGGATACCCACCTCATGGAAATATGGCATCAGAGGAAAGGGTTTCCTAAGGATCACAGCAGTGGAGAAAACAGTTAATTGCCCTGCCCACTTGCTACAATTCAATTACCTTACCACTCCTTCTCCCAGGAAGTTTTTCATTTTCTGAAAAACCTTAACTTTAAGATCTTGCACTTTACATGGTATTTATTTATTTATTTATTTATTTATTTATTTATTGCCTGGCTTAATGCTATCACTGTGGCATAACTTGCCATGGCATTTTGTACTTAATTAAGTGGTTACTCAGTCAGGCATATAGCCAACTGTGCAACCAAGACAATCCCAACACTTTGTCAATTAATGCAAATTAGCTGTTGCAAGTGGGACAAACTTTATGCAAACAGCTATATTATTCCAGCCTGTACCATGTAAGGAATGAGTGTATTTCATGTAAAGAAAAGAATGAGAGCATGTGCAGAGTGTGATTGGGAATGGATAAAAAGTAGCTGTGGTAAAAGTGAAGGCAAGGCCGGGGCAGATTAGCAGCAGCGCCTGGAAACAGAATGTTGGAGAGAGCTGATTTGCACGTTGGATTGTGATTGGTTGAGAGTCAATGATTGATGGGAAGGGCACTGGAATTCCTGAGGAAATCTATACCTAAAAGAAGGTGCGTGGGCCATTCGTGTCCAGCATTCACGTCCACACCCAGCCCAACCATCCTGTACTGAGCCGCCCACACTTATCTAATGACCCTACGAGCATCGCCGCAAAGGTCCGACCACCGAAAGTGGGGCAATCGCCCCACAAACCATAACAAAAATAAAAAAACTACAAGGCCCTTCAGCCAATCAGGCTGAAGGGTGTGAGCACAGAGAACACTGGGAAGCCGGTGTGTGCATTAAAAAAACATTGACATGCTGGCCAACCAACCATTTCACCGTGGCCCCAGCCTCACCGTGGCTTCAGCGGGGTTATAGGGAGGAGGGGGAGCCCCTCTTCTCCCCATGGCCCCAGCAATAAAGGCCAGTGCTGGCCTCGCCACGACTTCGGCAGGGTAGCGGGGAGAAGAGGGGGAGCCCATCTTCTCCCTGCACGCCTGCCGCTTCCCTCAGGGAGACGAAGACCGAGAACAGCGCTCCGTTCTCTGTCTTCGCCTCCTGGAGGGAAGCCATTGCTTTCCATGGGGGGTGAAGGCACTGGTGCCTTCATCCCCCTCCCACTGAGGAGAGTGAACCACTTTCCCAGGAAGCAAAGGCAGGGAACGGTGCTCCGTTTGCTGCCTTCGCCTCCCGGAGGAAAGCCATCGCTTTCCATAGGAGGTGGGAGTGAAGGCACTGGTGGGAAGTGAGCCCCTTCTACATTTGGCCCTTGCCTGTCAGAGAAGGGGCTTGCTTTCTTGACAGACAAGGGCTGAATGTGGAGCACCACTCCCCCCCCTCTGTCTCTCACACACACATACACACACATACACCAGGAACCCTTGCCTTGCAGGGCAGTTATTATCTGTGTGTTGGTGGTTGGGGTGGTTTTTTCGGGGGGTGCGCACCCCCCCCCAAACCACCCCACCCACCCACTCACAGATAATAACTGCCCGGCAGGGCCAGGAAAAAGATGCTAGTTGGAAATAAAAGGAGAGAGGTCATTTAGGGAAAGGGAAAAGCAGACATAGACAGAGGAAAAAACTAACTGACAGAAAAGAGTCAGAAATAAATAAAAAGAAATAAAGAAAGTCAGACAGACAGACAGACTGAGACAAAGAAATAATGAAAGAAATAGAAAGAAATGAAAAAGCTGAAAAGAGAGAAATGAAGAGATCCATCTAGCTAGCTGAAGTACAAATAAGAAGTAGAGAAACAGAGCTGATAGATAAATATCTGAGGTAAAATAGGAGATGCAGAGATCTGAGGAAAAAGAATAGAAAGACAGGGTTATTATTTTGTGAGGGAAATAGATAACTTGTCTTGCCTGAAGAATTTTGAAGTGGAAACTGCCTTTTATTTGTCACATTGTTGAAACATGATTGGTTACTTTTATAAACATCTCAGTGTTATGTAAAATAAACCCCTTTTTAAAAAATCTCAGTTTATTTATTTTAATTACACTACTAAGATTAGGCTGAAACAATAGTTATTAGCTACCCCTAGGAAGAGGGCAGGCAGTCATTTTATCAGGACAGGCTGGGATTGGATTGAGCTGTGGAATCTCCCAGTATATATCTGATAGAAATAAAAATCCAAATCAGACTTCGCATTTTTAAGAGTGCCCTGGCTTGGTACGATTTCCAATCAAGATTTCCCAAGGGAAACGGTTGGGTTATTGGTACATACATACCACTGTGGGACGTGAATGGGAGAATAAATTCTATTCTACTCAGTAACATGCACAGGACTATGCTTTATATAAGAGTAATTTTCTGAAAGCCTGCATTATCTCACCAGTCAGATTAATACAATTCCTCTGTCAGTACATCACCACCATTCCACTTATTCTTCCCTTTGCTCATTTTCTTTTCTCAATTTCCAGATACGCAAAACAGGAAAATTCAGGGCTTTTGATTATGGAAGTGGAAACCAGGATAAATACAATCAGGTAAGATGCAGCAGACAGAGTGATGGACTAAGACTCAAGAGGCTTGAGTTCAAATCCCCGTTCAGTTCTAGAAACTCACTAGGGTTGTGGAAGTGGTAAAAGCAGTACTTATATATCTCACTTGCATTGAAAACCCTATTAGGGTCCCTGTAAGTCAGTGGTTGAGTGGTTAAGATGCTGAACTTGATGACTGGAAGGTCAGCAGGTAAGCAGTTTGAGACCCGAATGCTGGATGATGGAATGAGCTCCCGTCTCTGTCCCAGCTCCTGCCAACCTAGCTGTTCAAAAGCAAGAAATTACAAGTAGACAAATAGGTACCAGTGTTACCAAATAGGTAAACAGTGTTATGTGCACTCTAGTGTTTAGTCATGCCTGCCACATGTCCACAGAAATGTCTGCAGACACAAACAGTGGCTATAAACAGAAATGAGCACTGAATCCTAGAGTCAGATATGACTGGCTTTCGAGCAAGAGTGACCTTTACCTTTACTAAGTCAGTTCCAACTTGATGACACATAACAACAAAGACATTAAAGATCCATAGGGCTCCAGCAGAAACTCAGCCGCAGTTCTGCTCAATGGAAGGTGTTTTATTCATTTCAACAACAAAAAACTAGATTTGCATGCTTATTATCTTTTTTTTTAATCATCCAAAATGGGCACTTTGGTGGCCTCCACATTATGTCAAACTTTAACTCCCATCACACTTCGTCACTGGATATGCTAATTTAGGCTAATAGGAATTGTAGTCCAAGAATTTCTAGAGTGCCACCCTTTGTCAAGCCTGGCTTTTTTTGAATGCATTTATTCCCTTAATGTTTGTTCATATATTGATCTCACAGAAATGGTATATTCTTTCTGTTATCTAGGGAATAAGAGCAGTCAGAATCTTAACATGAAAAAGTTTAAGCAAAATAATAAGCCACTGTCTTTTTTAAAAGATTGTCATGTTTAGGTTTATAATCAGAAAACACTGATATTTTTTTCTTTTTAGACTGACCCTCCATCATATAATATGGAACGTCTGAGAGTACCAACAACTGTGTGGTATGGGGGAAATGACTGGTTTGCAGATCCTAAAGATGTCAAAGCATTATTTTGCCGCATCCCTAGTGTAATCTATGAAAAAAAGCTTTCTAATTGGACCCATTTTGATTTTCTTTGGGGCCTTGATGCTCCTACGAGAGTTTATGAACACCTCATTGAACTGATACAAAACAATCCATACTAGTTTCCCACCAACACTGTTTGTTATTGTTGTTGGCGCAGTTGTGGTTGTATAAAAGAATACAAAACATGGGGCACTCTTTCTATTCCATTTTGGTGTCAGAGAAGTCAGCTTTTCATACCATTGGCTCTTTGTTAATGATGGACCATAAAATACTTGTATATTGCAATGGTTCTTAAGCAATTTAGTTATATGTAACATTTCCATGAAATATTAACATCAGGGAGAGCCAATCTATTCAGAGGTGGTGGAAAAATTATGTCCCACTACACAGACATCCCCTGCATACCATTTTCTATTGCAGAGTACCAACAGATCACCTGCTTTATTTTCTGTTTTAGTTACTTGGTTCTCATTGATTTTTAAAAATGCAGGAAATACATTTTTGTAGGAAATACAATTTTTGGGGTGGACTGATTCACATTTTTTTTTCTATTGATAACTCGACAAAAAGGAAAATACACCATTAAGATTTTACCAGATGGATAATAAAAGAGATAAGTTATGTTGGAGATGTAAAGAATTTGATGGAACATATGAACATATGTGGTGGAGTTGTAAAAAAATAAGGGATTTTTGGGGAAAAATAGAAAATGAATTTGGTGAAATATTGGGTAAAAATGTTAAGTTGGTGTCGGGTACTATTCTTTTAACGAATGTGGAAGATCTGGGTTTAAACAAGGAGGAAAAAGAACTACTGGAAATTGTACTGACAACGGGTAGACAATGTATAGCCAGAAATTGGAAAAACGATGTAGATATTCAGGTTGGAGAATGGTATAAAGAAATGTGGAGTTTAGCATTGAACGATAAATTGACATGGGAGATTAAAGTCAAAAGAGATAATTTAAAAGAGAATAGATTCTGGAATATATGGAAACCGTTCGTGGATCATTCTATTATGGCAGGTGATAGTTCAGGACCAGTACCATCTCAAAGAAGTTTCTGGACTTGAGTTAAAAATAAACTCTCCGGGCATTGTATATATTCACAGGGTGTTTTTTTTTAATTGGTTAAAAAGATTAGTGGTAGTACAGAAAGTTTTTTTTCCTATTATTTTGGATTTTGAAATAAAGGTTCTTAATATTTGGTGGTTAAATAGTAGTTAATGAATATAGATATTGTTATGTGCTACCATATAGTAATGTTTGTTAGTATGATTTTATGGATTCGTTAGTGTAATGTACTGTTAATGTATTGTTGATGTTTTCTTTTCTTTTTTCTGTATGTTTATTAAAGATTTAATAAAAAATTTAAAAAAAAAAAAGGAAAATACAAATCAAACCAGAGTTTCCCCTTCCAAATCCATAGCTTTCCCCCTCCACTGCTAGGGCTTCTCTATTTTTTAAAAATAGATGACTTGAACGGATACCAAAAAAAGGGGAGGCTGGATTGTGCGCACTCACACACAAAGTGGTGCTTTGCTACTTCAAATGTTTTCCTTCTCATTTTTTGCCTCATTAGGGAGGATGAGATGCACTCACACATGCAGACACACACACCAAAAAAGCCACCACTCCAGAAAAGATTATTTCCAGCAAAGTATCTATCTATCTATCTATCTATCTATCTATCTATCTATCTATCTATCTATCTATCTATCTATCTATCTATCTATCTATCTATCTATCTATCTAGACTGCAAATCAATCAATCAATCAATCAATCAATCAATCAATCAATCTATCTATCTATCTATCTATCTATCTATCTATCTAAATAGATAGATAGATAGATAGATATAGACACACACACATACATACACACACACACATATACACACACACATACACACACAAGATTCTTTTCCTTTTATAAGACTGTTTTCTTTTTACAATTTGTCCTCTCTCCATGGGCAAGACTCCAAATTTTTCAAAACAGCTTAAGATTGTTGGTGAGTTTTCTTTTTAAAAAGCTAATGAGATAAGGAAATTGACAAAGAAAAGCTTGTTACAGCTTCATGGCAGTTCCTTTTAACCATGCCCCCTATTGGCTTCAACAAAGCTGCAAACAGGTTTTTTTCCCCTTTGTCTCCCTGTATGATCATTTAAACAAAACAGACCCAAATTCCCCAATGCAAATTCACAGTGAGTGAATTCACATTTCCCTTCCTGTGTACTGTATTTTCATCCTCAGTCACTCTGAAATCATAAAATGTTGTCCGTTGGGTTTGACAAGACTGACATTTTTTAAAAATGATTCATGATCTTCTCCAGGACATTTTTGGTCCTGAAACTACATTGGATGAAAATGTGGAGTTTGACACATGGTAAATTGAATTGCACTATCATGGTCTGGAATTGCAGTAGGGTTTTACAACTCTCTTAGCCTTGTTTGGATGTTCAGGGAACAGCAATATGATTTACATGGGAAGAGTCCCCACCTCTCTTCTTTTCCATAGTGTCTTCTTGCTTCTCACCTATGCATTGGAAGGGGAGACATCTGCAGTTGAGAGTCTATGCTAGTTATGCTAGTTATGCACAGTACCTAACCTGAGGATTTTATAATCCAACAAAAACAGAACCATACATTACATGGGAATCTACATGTATCACAGCTTCCCTTTGCAAAGGTTTCCTTTGAAGGGTAGTATGAAAGTACCATTGGTCCAGAATACACACAAGGCATCTGCCTCTCTCTGCCATTTGTTCTCACCAGTTGTTAATAGGGGACAAATATAAGGATCATGCAACAGTGGCAATGCCTTCCAGTTTATTTCTGAGTAAAGTTCAAAGTTCTGGTGATGACCTTTAAGTCCTCAATGGTTTAGTTCCACTCTAATTGAAGGACAATCTTGTTTTTCTACAAATGGATCTTGAGCCTGTTTGGAGGATATAGTAAGGAGCACCACCCCAGCTATCATATACCCTTGACCAAAGAACAGGATGGTTGACTTCTTCCACCAAGCATGTAGCCTTGGGTGGAACACACATTCATCGGTGAGAGAGGAAATGAATATCCCATCTGACCAGTTCAACTGAATCAACTCCAGTGATGTTACAGCCAGATCACCCTCATATTTAATCTTCTTCCATATGAGCCTGCACATTTTTTTGAGAAAATCTTTAGAAACTTTCAAGTGAGATACTTTTAGTTGGGACAGGAGCTTTTCTTTGGCTGCAGTTCAGTTTCCTTTCCTAGGAAGACCCAGTCATCTTTGCTAACAACCCCTTGGAGACCAGTCCATTTTCAGATAGTCTTCTATGCCTAATTTTAATGTACTGTTTTCATCAATCCTTACTTTTAAAATAAACTCAGTTGCATTGATTACATCTCCAACTTTCTGTGGTTTGTGTTGTATAATTGGAGGAATTTTTAAAATGGTTTGTTTCCTTGCTGTAAACCACCTAGAACTCCTAAGAGATTCAATCTGATCAGTGTTAAATACCATCTCCATAAAAGCTTGCTGTTATACTGAGTCAAATGGATAAAACACAATCAGACAAATGTTGGAGATGTAAGGCGATAAGAGGAACCTACTTACATATGTGGTGGGAATTCCAGTATGCAAATAACTTTTGGAATTCAATAGAAGCAAAACTGGGGGAAATTAGGAATATTCCAATAAAGCTGAACCCAAAAATTGTTTTATTGTGGGAGGTTGAAGAACTTAAACTCGAACCAAACGAGAAAGAATTATTGATTATGTTATTGGTGGCAATTGCAAAAGAATGGGAAGAAGCCTTTTAGATTAGTAAAATTAGATGGTACGATGAAGCATTGCAATTAGCGTTAAATGAAAAATTAACAATGGAATTAAATATAAAAAGGTATCATAGGTAAAAGAAACTTCTGGGAAATTTGCAAACCTTTTGTTGTTTATGCTCTGTCTAATGAAGATGGTATTAAGCCGGACCCGGGAATGCATAAAGTTTGGGAGAAATAAATTAGGGGAGAAAGTTGTAATCATTTGCAAATTCCATTGTATAGCATAGGTGAGTTGTTTGTAAATGTAACTGTTTTTGTGTGCATGTATTATTAATGTTTACATTATATTTATAATAATTTTCGTTAATAAAAATTATTTTAAAAAGAAAAAAAAAGAATTCCCAAGAGATAAATAAGGATAGAATGGTTACAAAGTAAATAGATGCATAAAAGTGCAAACACAAACGGTATCCTTTATCCATGGGGTATATGTTCTGAGCTACTGCATATACCTGTAACCATGGATAACAGCGAACCTTGAATTTAGATTGCAAACAGTAGCCTCTAGAGGCCAGCTCTGGTAATGTGCCATAGAAATACATATATATCATGTATTTCAGGGATTTTTTTTTCAAAAGGTGATCATTTTTAGACCTGCAGATAACTAAAACTGCAAATACTGAATGTGTGGGGTGTGTGACTTGTAGATGAATAAAATAAGCTACTGTAAGGAGAGCTCCTTACAACAGCTGTCGTAGTTTTGTGCAGTTTGTGTTATCTGCAGAAACATAACAGCTCTTTTTGAAACTATTCTTCTTCAGGTGCCGTATCCATTCTGGATATTGACTATCATCATGCTGATAGTCTTCCTGTTCTTAACTCATTGGAACAGTTCTTCCAAGGACATGAGACTAAGAGAAAATATTTTACTTTCCCCCCAAAACAAGAAGGCGGAAAAGTGGTTTCCTAGTCCCATGCTGAGGAAGAAAAATAAAAAAAGCAGGAATTATTATCTTTTAGGTGTCCAGAGATGAGATTAATTGTGCTGACATGATTGTGTGTTTATTTTTCAATCTGGTTGCCCTGAATTCATCCTAATGGGTCTGCCCATTCATTAATTCAGGTTCACCTCTTTTCATGCAGATAATGGTAGTTATGCTAGTTATTCTCTCTAAATTGTATAATATATGCACTGCTGTTGTCGATATAGATCAATGGTTTAGCATCAAAGAGTGGGAGTTCAATTCCCCACTGTGCCTGCTTGAGGGGCTGGACTCAATTTGCCATAGGGTCTTTTCCAGCACTGTAGTTCAGTGATGATGATGAAGATGAAGAAGTTCCCATTTCAAGTAGTGTAGAATGTCTGTTGATAGTTTTCCCTTCCAGTGTTTCCTTTTTCTATTTAATCCCTTGTTTTATAGAGATAGGAACCTTTGACAGGTGGAATGTCCTATTTTCTGCTGTAATTTCCTTCTGGTTTAACCAAATTCAGCTTGTATGAGGGACTGTAAGCCTCCTTTTGCCCAGAAGATGATTCTACAGTAATTAGCTTTGCCAGTCCTCTTTGGGGGAAGCAGGGGTTAAACTGTTTCCAAAAACACCAGCTAAATATGTATATTCATGGGAGACTGCATCGGATTGTATTAAATGGCCAGAAGCCTGCTGATGCAGTTCTGCACATGTATAGCTCATGATATCATCAGTTGCAGCCATCTTTAATTAAAAGTTTCCTGTTTTCCTGTACCTCACCTTCTAAGAATCATCCATGGATCCCTGTAGTGGTAGTTATTAGTGCGACCCCATGATTATTCAAAATATATACATTATTATTTAGAATATGGGTTCTGATCAGTTGGGGCAGAGAAAAAAATCCCTTGGCCAGCTATTTCTCTGAAAGTTAATGATACGCTCTTAACTATACATCCCGTTCTGGGACACAACTTGGAGGAATCCAATACTAATTAAACAAGGCAAACAGTCCCTTAATCCTTAATGATCAACATTCGACCTTATGGCATGGGTCACACTAATCCTATTGTTTTAGGTTTGTACCTAAACATTAACTAGTCTTGTTTCTTTACTTTTCCTGGAGCCACGAAGCCAGGAAAGCCTTTCTGTCAATATCGCTGGTCAATTACATTTGTTAGTTATTAATCAGGTAGCCAGAGAGAATCTCTGCTGACCTCTAGTTTAAGGATTCTTAGAAGTTTGATTATAAATACTTGTTGTAAAAATAAAGCAATCAAGCTGTCAACCTGACCATCTTCGTGCATGTCTCATTACTTGCCCTCCGCAACCCCGGGGCATTGATCGCTACAGATCCCTTAGTTCTTGAGGATGTGTTTCGTGGCCTTGGGTTGAGGTAAAGTCTTTTATGTCCAAAAATTGCCACAGCTGGTCCTGCTGGCACTGGGACAGGTGGCAGTGATTTTATGACATTCATGGCTTCCTTCCCCCATCCTGCAGCCACCAAAGGCTTCCTCAAGTAGAAAGAGATCCCCAAGAGAGCCTTGAATCTGAGAGGAAACTTTTAATTAAAGATAAAAGGTTGTAGATGATGACATCAACTTTGTGCACACAGAGCTACACAAACAGGAATCTGTCTGCAACCTCAACCCTAAACACATTTACAGCAAAGTAAGCAATGCTGAGTTCTCTGGGTTTAATCTTTCTTAAACACCTTATGACCTCTATGAAAATTTGGCATGGGAGTAGTGATGGCTAACCTTGGCACTTCAGCTGTTCTTGAACTTCAATTCCCAGAAGCCCTGATCATCAGGAGTGCTGACTTGGGCTTCTGGCAATTGAAGTCCAAGAACACCTGGAGTGCCAACATTAGCCATCACTGACATAGGACAATAATAAATATGGATTTTTGTTGCAATAGTTTGCATTGAAAGCTGAATGCTGTAAGACTCTATTACATGAGGCAATAAGCAGAAGGAAAATAATTATTTCCCAAGCATTTACATTGAGCAATAAAGTGACTGGAGCATTGCATTATAATACCCTGTGGCTATTTTGCTGTGATATCTGACAGTGGCTTTCAGCTCACTTTACTTTCATTTTTTTTTAACTTACTTGGTTACTTGGTTGATCTGTACTTCTGTTGTGTTCTGATGGTTTTACCTTACACATGGATTACAATGTATCTGAGCCAATGTAACCTTGCCTATAGCAACAATGTAACCTTCAGCTGTATCATATAAACCCTGTAATAGGACGCGAGCTAATGACCACCAGCTGGCAGCAGCGAGCGTCCAAGCTCTCTTGGTCCGAACTCATCAAAGGCAACAGCGCGGGAAGTTTTCCCGCCACCACCTACACCTGGACAAGATAGAGGCGGAACTGGACAAACTGGTGGGCCAGGGGATTCTTATTCCTGTTGATTCCGCGGAGTGGGAAACTCCAATTGTAACGGCTCTAAAGGCTAACGGGGAGGTGCGCATTTGCGCTGATTATAAGTGTACAATTAACAAGGCGATCCGCCCTAATGCATACCCGGTGCCAGTGATCAGCCACCTTTTGGCCAGGCTGAATGGGGGAAAGTGTTTCGCCAAACTCGATTTGGCACAAGCCTATCAGCAACTTCCTGTGACCCCCGCCACGGCCGCGGCACAAACGATAGTTACGCATAAAGGAGCGTTCCAGGTGTCGCGGTTACAGTTTGGCGTGAACTCGGCACCCGGCCTTTTTCAGTCGCTTGTGGAACGCCTCCTGAAGGGACTGGAGGGGGTGTTGCCTTATTTTGATGACGTGTTGATAACAGGGGGGAGTGAGGCTGAACTGGCAAAGAGGTTGGACAAAGTACTGACCGTGTTCGAGAAAGCGGGGCTGAGATTGAGGAAGGACAAATGTGTCTTTTTCGAAACCGAGGTCGAGTTTTTAGGGTTCCGGATCACACCCGAGGGGATTAAACCGTCTAAATCCAAAGTAGCGGCCATTAAAAAGGCCCCTCGCCCCACATCCAAAACCGAGCTACAGTCCTTCCTGGGGCTCCTCAATTTTTACCATACATTCCTCCCGCGGAAGGCGTCCGTGGCCGAACCGCTCCATCGGTTACTTAAAAAGGAGGAGACATGGATGTGGGGTGACGAGCACGAGAGGGCGTTCAAAGAGCTAAAGCAACTCCTAACATCTGAGGCAATCCTGACGCACTTCGACCCCAAACGGCCAGTGGTCCTAGTTTGTGATGCATCCCCGGTGGGGGTGGGGGCGGTGCTTTGCCACGTGTTGGAGGACGGAAGGGAGGCCCCGGTAGCGTTTTACTCAAGGTCCCTGTCCCAAGCGGAGCGAAATTACGCACAAACCGACAGGGAGGCGTTAGCAATAGTAGCGGGGACCAAAAAATTTCACGATTTTTTGTATGGCCGCCCGTTCAAAATCGTGACCGATCACAAGCCACTGTTAGGGATTTTCACGGCAAGCAAGCCCACGCCGCAGATCCTGTCCCCGAGAATGCTGCGATGGGCTATTTTCCTCAACGCGTACCAACATGAGTTGGAGTACCGGCCCGGAAAGGAGATCAGCCATGCTGATGCACTTTCGAGATCCCCTTTGCCCTTGTCGGACGACCAAAAGGCGAGAGCAGAAAGAGACCGCCAGGTGTTGCTAATTGAGGTTTTAGACGCACCCCCAATAGTACCAACCGACATTGCTAGGGCGACAGGCAAGGACAGAACGCTGGAGAAAGTTAGTTCATGGGTACAGAAGGGGTGGCCGGCATCGTCCCCGAGTACAGAGTTCGACCCATTCTTTAGGAAGAAGCTAGAGTTGTCCCTAGAGAGGGGGTGCCTTTTGTGGGGCCAACGGGTGGTGGTCCCTACGCCCCTGCGGACGAGGGTGCTCGAACTGCTGCACGTCAGCCACCCGGGCATAGTTCGTTCAAAGGCGCTGGCCCGGAGTTACTTCTGGTGGCCACAGCTGGACGCGGACATTGAGCACATGGTCGGCACTTGCGAGGCATGCCAGGGATTCCGACCTGAGGCGGCCCGTCTCCCGCATAGGGAGTGGGACACAGCAAGGGGGCCATGGTCCAGAGTGCACGTGGATTTCGCTGGCCCATTCCGAGGAACCATGTTTCTCCTGGTGGTGGATGCGTTCTCCAAGTGGCTGGAGGTTATCCCAGTAAAGAGCACGTCCTCCGCCACGACAATTAGCCAGCTAAGGAGAGTCTTTTCCACATTCGGTTTACCCGACACTTTAGTCAGCGATAACGCTAGTTGCTTCACCTCCGCTGAGTTCGGAGCATTCATGGAGGCAAACGCCATTCGGCATGTCACATCCGCACCGTTTCACCCGGCCACGAATGGCCAAGTGGAACGGCTGGTGCGTACAACAAAGGAGGCGCTGCGGCGCATGGGCCCGGGGGACCTGAATCACCAAGTATGCCAGTTCCTCTTAGCGTATAGGGTAACCCCCTTAGCATCAGGCTACTCGCCAGCGGAGCTCTTGATGCGGCGAAAACTGACCACGATCCTGTCCAGGCTAGACCCGACGAGAGTCGAGGATAAAGGGAAAAACATAGGGTTGGCAGTCTCGAAAGGTTTCGCCGCCGGTGACCCTGTTCACTGCAGGAACTATTCCAGCGCGGGGCCAGCCTGGGTACCAGGGACGGTTGTAGAACAGACGGGGCCAGTGTCGTACCGGGTCGAGACTACCACCGGCCTCCTCTGGAGGAGGCACGCAGACCAACTGAGGCACCGAGTGAGTGGGCCAGTCAGTGGAGCTCAGCAACAGGATTCAGCGTTAGGGTTCTCCCCCACCCGCTTGACCCAAGGGGGAGACAGCAGTGGACAACAGTCCCAAGCAAGGGGGGAAGGCAGAAGCAGCGGCCCCGACTCATATCCTTTTGATACGCCAGTCCTATCAGGGGCCGGGGAAGGGGGAGAGGAGTTCGCGACCGCTGCCCCCGATTGTAATTTTGATTTTGATTTTGCGAGCCGGGGGGGTTTTCAGGAGTGTTCCCCCACCCATCCAAGCGAGAAGAGGGGTTTTTCGTTAGCCCCCAGTGCCCCCGGTTCCTCCCTAAGAAAGAGCACACCTCCCAACAACGCCGCGGAGCCGCGGCAAGTCACTAACGAGTCTCCCTCTCCAATTACAGGACAGGAAACCAGGGGACAAAGAGAAGGTAGCAAACCCGGGGAGAGGCAGCCCGCATCGAGACCCCAGCGTGTTCGAAATAAGCCATCTTGGCTGAGAGACTTTGTCTCCTAAGGGGGGGGGAGTGTGTTTAAGTGTGGGCTCGAGACTTTGTCTCGTCCTAGGGGGGAGGGGTGTTGTGTTCTGATGGTTTTACCTTACACATGGATTACAATGTATCTGAGCCAATGTAACCTTGCCTATAGCAACAATGTAACCTTCAGCTGTATCATATAAACCCTGTAATAGGACGCGAGCTAATGACCACCAGCTGGCAGCAGCGAGCGTCCAAGCTCTCTTGGTCCGAACTCATCAAAGGCAACAGCGCGGGAAGTTTTCCCGCCACCACCTACACCTGGACAAGAAGGGCGTGACCCGCAATGACGTCACGCAGACAGTAGCCAATGGGCTACCATGGCACCACGTTCAAATGTATTACGACTGTATATAAAGAGCTATCGATCCGCCATTACCTCATGTTCCCTCTGTCCACGATGCAATAAACCTGAGTTAACCCAGCCCGAGGTTGTGTCCTGTGTCTTGGTTTGCATACACCAAAACTTCACATGTCTAGTTTGATGTGGTGGATTGAAGCATCATCTCCCAAGAGATTTTAGCAGCCTCTTGCCATCAGGAGGTCCTACCTCTACCGTAACAGAATCCGATGGCACTCGCGGAACAGAGGCCCGTGTTTTCGATGCTCCTTTAGTCATTTTAAATATGACAACACAGCTGGATGGGTTCAGGTCATCCATTCTTTAGGAAGGATCATTTATTTACTTTCTCTTTCTCCCTCTCTTTGTGTAGGGGCATTGCATCATGCTTACCTCTTTAATGCAGGAAGCAAAATAACCAAGCATACCAATCTGCACTAATTCTTACAGAGGGAAAAACCATGCAATGGAAAACTTTAATACAAATAGAATATGTTTTAGACCTAGTAGAATGAAAGAGGAAGTTGGGCACTCTGTTTTTCCTTTCTCCACTACCCTCCCTTCAAATATTCAGAGGGAGATGAGATGATTAGCAAGAGAAAACATCCAATTAAATTATTTCTTTCTTTCTTTCTTTTGTTATTCATTCATTCATTCATTCATTCATTCATTCATTTATTTAGTAAATTTATACCCCACCCTCCTGGTGAAAACACCACCCAGGGTGGCAACAACAGGTAAAAACAATATAAAACAGCCAGAATATTTACAATTAAAACGTATACGCAACCTACAATTTAAAAAGACATGATTAAAAACAGCATAAAACTGGCTATATACTTAAAAACTACCCTCCCCCTCCTCCCACACACACATTAAATCAAAAACAGAAAATACCAGAAAGCTCTCCCACAGAAATTAGACAAGACAGTGGAGCTGGGAAGTGGATCCTCTGGAGCCCCACACCTGCTGGAAAAGCCAGGTCTTCATCATTTTTCTAAATGGGAGAGGTTCTGTTTGAAGGCGCACCTCTGGTGGTAGGAAGTTCCAAAGGCCAAAGGGCTGGGGCAGACACGGAGAAGGCTCTCTTCCTGGTCCTAGATAGATGTGCTTCTTTTATTGATGGGACCAATACTGAGGCCCTCCTGTCTGCCCTGGTAGGATGGGCTGATGCTCGGGGTGATGTGGTCTCTAAGGTATCCTGGCCCACTGCCATGAAGGGCTTTAAAGGTCAAAACCAGCACCTTGAATTGCACCCGGAGGCAAACTGGCAACCAGTGAAGCTCCCAAAGCAGCGGCGAGGCATTGGCATAATGCTCACGATCTATCACCACTCGGGCAGCCGCATTTTAGACCAGTTGCAGCCTCCAAATGGTCATCAAGGGCAGCCCCATATAGAGCGCAATACAGTAATCCAATCTGGAGGTGACCAGAGCATGAGTGACCATGAGCAGAGAGTCCCAGTCCAGGAGCAGTCACAGTTGGTGGATGACACGAAGTTGTGCAAAGGCCCTCCTGGCCACAGCTGCCACCTGCTCATCGAGCAGTAGCCGTGAGTCCAGGAGGACCCCCAAATTGCGTACTGGATCTGTCTGAGGCAACAATGCCCCATCCAGAGCCAAAGATGGCAGCTCCCGGGATAACACAGGGTCCCGAACCCATAGCCACTCAGTCTTGCCGGGATTCAGCTGAAGCTGACTGGGTGTCAGCATTTTATTCAAATAAAAAACAATTGAAAAACCAAACTTTGCAAATAAGAAAAGGCCATTTCTATTTGAAATTCCACTTTATGCTAGAACTCCCTTGTATTCCTAAAGTTTTACTCAGACTACTGAAAGCTACAGTGTAATATTGGATGTATTAAAAAAACTTGGTAGAGTTATTGCTTACCACTGACAATAAGGTAAGACTTATTGGGATATAGACTTGCTTCCCATGTCTTGAAGACTTCAGGCTACAAACCTCTTCTAAAAGACTTTGGAAGGCATCCTCTGGGTCACTCTGCTTCACTGGTCTCTAAAGTCATTGCGGGAGAATCCACATTGTCTATTCTGCCCCATTTTGCCATTGCTCCCCATGACATCACAAGAGAACAAGACCAGTGTTTAGATCTTGGTTCTTAAAACTTCGGAGAACAAGGTCTACTGACCCCAACAACTTGAGTGTCCAACTTGAGTGTAAATGTACTTCAGGAATGGGTAAAAAAGATTTCTGAGAATCACATTTTCTCAAATGGAAACAGCAAGCATGACCTCTGGTCAGTGGTGGGCATCAGCAGGTTCGCACTAGTTCAACAGAACCGGTAGCAGAAATTCTGGCTGGCTCTGCCCATCCAAGTTTTTTTAATACCCGCCATACCACACCCACAGTGTGGTAGTAATTATTTTGGAGCCCACCACTGCCTCTGGTGTGTCAACTGTCCATTTCTAGGATTTGTAGTCCAAAAATGTCATTTCCTTCATTCCTATTGCACCCATTTACAACATTCATACAGGCCTTAAATACAAGATAATGGTTTTCCACATTAGCATTTCTTTATTTATATCAATATTGCACAATTTAAAATTATGATTCGTTTATTTAGTGTAAGTTTGGGAAATGTATAAATGTATTATTTCCTTCTCAATGCAGAGAGAAAAATTACAAAGTCATTCCACCAGTCACTATTCTTTGGATTTCTGTAGTACCAAAATAATCTTGTAGATGCATTCCAGAGAGTGTTAGTAACAGATTAAATGGCAAATAACACAACACATTATAATCAAGTGACATATAACACTGCTGAAACACATTTCCTTGACATCTCATTTGAGCATTAATAATTGGGTGAGTATTCTCACTAGAACTAAAAAGGTATTGTGCAATGTTCCTCACATGTAACTTAAGCCATCAACAATATTGCTGTGTTGCATAGCCCTTTATATCAAGACAGAGAACAAGCACTAAACAAACAGCTACCCATTGAAATAGATTTGATCAGAAACATAAGAAGCCTCTTAGGCAATGGATTATGGTGATGTCGTATAAAGAGGCATCATTTAAAAATCCTGCTCCCTGCAAAACACTGCAAAGTAGACTTTGGAAGGTAATGTGTGCACTTATTTTATTTTTACTTAGTCTTTAGGTTAGCCCTATCTTTACATCTCTGGCAGCAGGAAGGTAGTTATCTAATTGTCTTGTTTTAATGTATTTGCTTCTATGTTTAAATCCATCGTAGCTTTGGACATGCACCAATGGAGGAATAACCTGTTTGCTGTTTTAGCATATTTTAATATTTTAAAGTAATCAGAATTAAAGGACCAGGAAAGGTAAAGTGTTCAAAAGTTAATGGAGGAAGTACAGTAGAACCTACCATGTCTAATTTTTCTTTCTTTCTTTCTTTCTTTCTTTCTTTCTTTCTTTCATCATAGTGTAGGCTATAAGCCTACACAAACTATACATGGAAGCAAGCCTTACTGATTTCAGCTCTGCTTCTGAGTAGACATATTCAAGATTACTTGGTTAAAGGTTAAATTGCAAACAAATACAGAAAGAGAATGCACAAATGCCTCTTGCTTCTTTCGCTTGAGGCAGGGCCATAGCCAGGCTTCTGGATGTGGGTGGGTGAATACTTTTTTTAGGATGGGCAACAAAGCATTCCTATGGGGGAACCACACTTTGCCAGAGTGGGCAAAGTGCTAAGTCAGGGTGGGCCAAACCCACACTGGCCACCCCCTGGCTATGGCCCTGACTTGAGGGCACCCAATATCAATGAACAGAACTACCAATAATCAACTATGAAGAGTAGAATGTATGGATTTTTAAACAACGGTTGCTGTAGGGCTGGTGGATGTTAACTATAGAATATCATTTGTCTGTGAAGTTCAGAAATGTTATATACTCTACATCAAGAGTTCTCAACCTTTTAAAGCCAGGGGCCGGGTCACACTTCCTTAGACAGCTTCGGGGGCCAGATGGCAATTTTGCCCTTCCTCCACCACATGGCACTTCCTGGTGTGGTGGAGGCAGTTGGAGGCCACATGAAATGGTGCTGTGTGCCACAGGTTGAGAATCCCTGCTCTACATGTATTGGCAGTAACCAAAAGGTTTTGTTCAGACTCTTATTCAGTGCTTCCAAAAATAATCAGTTTTGCCTCAGACTTTTTTTTTACTCTTGATTTGTATCCCACATCAAGTTTAAAGTTTGGAAGCTGGAAAATATGTGTCTCCCATTAACTATTCAAAAAGAGCTATAGCGAGGTTGGAGGAAATTTTTGGGTAAGTGCATACAGTATTTGCTTCCTTTCTCTTGAAAGGTGGTTCACAACACCTAAAGGTGGTTCACAACACCCAAGGTGGTTCACAACACCTAAAACTATAAGCAGTTTTTAGGCACAGAGAAAACCATGGATTTACCATACTAGGCTATTTTAAAATTAAAATTAAAAATAACTGTTATTTCTCAGGAAAATTGGGAAAGAACTGTAGGCATAATTGCCTCTTCTAAGGGAATGAAAGCTGCCAGGCCAATAGGCACAAGGAAATTTGTGACAGAATAGCTTTTCCATTTGGAGAGTATCCCAAAACAAAGCAAAATGGTGTAGTAATGCATAGGTGCATTGTGTCAGCCTAAATGGAGTTGTAGAGTTTCACTCTAAGCCAGAGGTTCCTAACCTTTTCAAGCCAGGGGTCGGTCAGGTCATGCTCTCTCAGTCAGCTTCAAGGGCCGGATGGCCATTTTGCCCTGCCTGCATGATGGGGGTAGCTATGTTGTCTCAACAGCTTCAAAGTGGTGGCCATTTTATTTCTTGAATGCCAATGGAAGGGTGGGGGGCCCACATGAAATGGCCCCATGGTCTGGATCCAGCCCATGGTTGGGAACCCCTGCTCTAAGCATTGAAGTGTAACTCCCTAAGATTAGTTCTTTTGTCTCAGATCAGAGCTATGGCATTAGAACCATTTTTCATATGATGATAATCACTTATCACATGATTATGCAAAATAGGATCCAATTAATAGAAAAAGTGTCATAAAGTCAGTTCTCACTTATGGCAACTTGTTTCAGGGTTTTCCAGATAAAAACTACTTGGAAGTGATGTACTATCTCCTTCTTCTAGGGACATCCTGGGTCTGTGCAGCTTCCCAAGGCTACACAGGCTGACTATTCTCCAAGGAAGAACAGTGGGGGGTTGAACTCTCAACATCTGACTCTGCAGCCAGGTACCTAAATCACTGAGCCAAGTCAACTAAAATAGTTACATTTCACTATAAAAATGAAATAAAACTATGAAATATTAAAGATAGCTATGGAATAGTAAAGGTGAAGATCTCTCTTAAGAGCCAGCGCTGTCTGCATCTGCAGATGTTTCCATGGCTGTGTGGCAGATGTGACCAGATGCCTGAGCTCATGGAGTGCTGTTGCCTTTCCCACTGAAGCAGTACATATTTAGCTACTTGCAATTTCTTGCTTTTGTACTGCCAAGATGGCAGGAGCTGGGAGAGACAACTGGCGCTTACTCTGTCGTGTAGCACTTGAGTCTTGAACTGTTAACATGCCAACCTTCCAGTTGTCAAGTTGTTGTGTTCTAATGGTTTTACCTTCCACATGGATTACAATGTATCTGAGCCAATGTAACCTTGCCTATAGCAACAATGTAACCTTCAGCTGTATCATATAAACCCTGTAATAGGACGCGAGCTAATGACCACCAGCTGGCAGCAGCGAGCGTCCAAGCTCTCTTGGTCCGAACTCATCAAAGGCAACAGCGCGGGAAGCTTTCCCGCCACCACCTACACCTGGACAAGAAGGGCGTGACCCACAATGACGTCACGCAGACAGTAGCCAATGGGCTACCATGGCACCACGTTCAAATGTATTCCTACTGTATATAAAGAGCTATTGATCCGCCATTACCTCATGTTCCCTCTGTCCACGATGCAATAAACCTGAGTTAACCCAGCCCGAGGCTGTGTCCTGTGTCTTAGTTTCATACACTAAATTGGCGACGAAGGTGGGATAATGGATCCCCAAGGAGCAGCCAGGGCACAGAGCGGGTTCAACATCACCAAACCGCAAGACTGGGAGCTGCTTGAGATGGACTTCCATGCGGCGCTGGTGGAGCTCAAAGTCAAGGAAGACGATGAGGAGAGGAAGAGGGCCATCCTCACCCGCATGCTTGGAATGGAAACCAAGCGGACGCTGGTGGGCATCATCGCTCCAAAGAAGGTGAGCGAATTTAAGGCGGACGACATCATGAAGCTGCTACGGGAGCGTTTCCAACCCGCGAGGGCGATGTTTCCCGCTCGGAGCGCGTTTTGGAGGCGAGTCCAAGCGCCGGACGAGTCGGTCGAGGCATTCGTGGCCGCCATGAGGGTAGCCGCTGCCCCCTGCAAATGGGGCAGCATCCTAGAAATGGCCCTCAGGGACGGCGTGCTGTGTGGCCTGAAAGACAAGGAGGTGCAGCGCAGCTTGATGAATAAGGAGCCGCCACCCACGCTGGCAGAGGTCGTCGAGGCCGCAGAAGCCGCAGAGTCCACGAATGCTGGAGTGGACGAGATGCACCAGTGGCGTGAGTGGCGTCCCAGAGCCGGCAAGGCGGAAAGGTCGGTGCACGCAACTCAACGGGCCTCAAAGTCGTCCTCAGAGAGCAGCGACGGCGAGGAGGTCCAGAAGGTCCGAAAAGGGGGGCGCCGCTGCGATGGTTGCGGAGCGGCCCACGAGCGTGCGAGGTGCCCGTTTAGAAAGGCCGAGTGCTACACCTGCGGCCGTCGGGGGCACATCGCCAAGGCATGCAGAAAACGGAAGGAGGGCCGGAGGCAGTCACCAGACCGTTCGACCAGGCCGGACCGTTCAGCGAGGCCCAAAGATGGCGTCCAGACCACGAGGAAGCAGGACGGCGTGGGCCGCGTCTCGGACAGCAGCGAGGACGACGTCCCAGTGCTCAGTGTGTCCGCGGAACAGTCCCATTATTTCGTTGAGGTACTAGTACAAGGGGCCCCCATCAGGATGGAAATTGACTCGGGGTCCTCCTATTCCATAATTCCCCAGAAAGAGTTTTTAAAAATCGACCCCCACGTGCGGCCCAAACTTAAAACTTTGAGGTCCACGCTACGAGATGTACAGGGGAACAGCATTCCGGTGTTGGGGGTCGGGAAATTTCGGGTTGAGTTTAAGAGACACTCTGCGGAGCTGCCCTTAGTTGTCCTCAAGGGGGGGAGTTGTAGCCTCCTAGGGACACAGTGGTTCCAGCCCTTAGGCCTGTTTATAGGGGGAGTACATGCAGTGGGGGTGGACCCAATACAAGCGGTGTGCGATGCGCATCCCGCCGTTTTTGAAAAAGGACTCGGAAAATTCAAGGGACCCCCTGTAGCCTTCGACCTAGATCCGGAGGTCCGCCCGATAAGACTCAAACCGCGCAGAGTGCCCTTCGCACTAAAGGACAAAATAGAGGCGGAACTGGACAAATTGGTGGGCCAGGGGATTCTTATTCCTGTTGATTCCGCGGAGTGGGAAACTCCAATTGTAACAGCTCTGAAGGCCAACGGGGAGGTGCGCATTTGCGCTGATTATAAGTGTACGATTAACTCTGCATGTGCTCTTAAGCAGAGCTGCTGCTGAGGAGAGCCAAACAAAGGAAGTGAGCACTGGTAAGTTTTGCAGTTGGAGTAGAGCTGCTTTAGAGGCCTCTACTAATTTAAATTGATAATTGAAACTGCTGAGAGCCACCTCTGTTCAAGCAGAGGAAGCAGTTTGAAGCTTCCAGAAGCAGGGGGGCAGGGCCACACCAGGCCCTTCCCTGAACTGTGACTCATAGGGGCGGAGCCACACTAGCCTTTAAAAGCTCTGAGCTCTTTCAGAGTCAGCCATTTTGACTCTGCATGTGCTCTTAAGCAGAGCTGCTGCTGAGGAGAGCCAAACAAAGGAAGTGAGCACTGGTAAGTTTTGCAGTTGGAGTAGAGCTGCTTTAGAGGCCTCTACTAATTTAAATTGATAATTGAAACTGCTGAGAGCCACCTCTGTTCAAGCAGAGGAAGCAGTTTGAAGCTTCCAGAAGCAGGGGGGCAGGGCCACACCAGGCCCTTCCCTGAACTGTGACTCATAGGGGCGGAGCCACACTAGCCTTTAAAAGCTCTGAGCTCTTTCAGAGTCAGCCATTTTGACTCTGCATGTGCTCTTAAGCAGAGCTGCTGCTGAGGAGAGCCAAACAAAGGAAGTGAGCACTGGTAAGTTTTGCAGTTGGAGTAGAGCTGCTTTAGAGGCCTCTACTAATTTAAATTGATAATTGAAACTGCTGAGAGCCACCTCTGTTCAAGCAGAGGAAGCAGTTTGAAGCTTCCAGAAGCAGGGGGGCAGGGCCACACCAGGCCCTTCCCTGAACTGTGACTCATAGGGGCGGAGCCACACTAGCCTTTAAAAGCTCTGAGCTCTTTCAGAGTCAGCCATTTTGACTCTGCATGTGCTCTTAAGCAGAGCTGCTGCTGAGGAGAGCCAAACAAAGGAAGTGAGCACTGGTAAGTTTTGCAGTTGGAGTAGAGCTGCTTTAGAGGCCTCTACTAATTTAAATTGATAATTGAAACTGCTGAGAGCCACCTCTGTTCAAGCAGAGGAAGCAGTTTGAAGCTTCCAGAAGCAGGGGGGCAGGGCCACACCAGGCCCTTCCCTGAACTGTGACTCATAGGGGCGGAGCCACACTAGCCTTTAAAAGCTCTGAGCTCTTTCAGAGTCAGCCATTTTGACTCTGCATGTGCTCTTAAGCAGAGCTGCTGCTGAGGAGAGCCAAACAAAGGAAGTGAGCACTGGTAAGTTTTGCAGTTGGAGTAGAGCTGCTTTAGAGGCCTCTACTAATTTAAATTGATAATTGAAACTGCTGAGAGCCACCTCTGTTCAAGCAGAGGAAGCAGTTTGAAGCTTCCAGAAGCAGGGGGGCAGGGCCACACCAGGCCCTTCCCTGAACTGTGACTCATAGGGGCGGAGCCACACTAGCCTTTAAAAGCTCTGAGCTCTTTCAGAGTCAGCCATTTTGACTCTGCATGTGCTCTTAAGCAGAGCTGCTGCTGAGGAGAGCCAAACAAAGGAAGTGAGCACTGGTAAGTTTTGCAGTTGGAGTAGAGCTGCTTTAGAGGCCTCTACTAATTTAAATTGATAATTGAAACTGCTGAGAGCCACCTCTGTTCAAGCAGAGGAAGCAGTTTGAAGCTTCCAGAAGCAGGGGGGCAGGGCCACACCAGGCCCTTCCCTGAACTGTGACTCATAGGGGCGGAGCCACACTAGCCTTTAAAAGCTCTGAGCTCTTTCAGAGTCAGCCATTTTGACTCTGCATGTGCTCTTAAGCAGAGCTGCTGCTGAGGAGAGCCAAACAAAGGAAGTGAGCACTGGTAAGTTTTGCAGTTGGAGTAGAGCTGCTTTAGAGGCCTCTACTAATTTAAATTGATAATTGAAACTGCTGAGAGCCACCTCTGTTCAAGCAGAGGAAGCAGTTTGAAGCTTCCAGAAGCAGGGGGGCAGGGCCACACCAGGCCCTTCCCTGAACTGTGACTCATAGGGGCGGAGCCACACTAGCCTTTAAAAGCTCTGAGCTCTTTCAGAGTCAGCCATTTTGACTCTGCATGTGCTCTTAAGCAGAGCTGCTGCTGAGGAGAGCCAAACAAAGGAAGTGAGCACTGGTAAGTTTTGCAGTTGGAGTAGAGCTGCTTTAGAGGCCTCTACTAATTTAAATTGATAATTGAAACTGCTGAGAGCCACCTCTGTTCAAGCAGAGGAAGCAGTTTGAAGCTTCCAGAAGCAGGGGGGCAGGGCCACACCAGGCCCTTCCCTGAACTGTGACTCATAGGGGCGGAGCCACACTAGCCTTTAAAAGCTCTGAGCTCTTTCAGAGTCAGCCATTTTGACTCTGCATGTGCTCTTAAGCAGAGCTGCTGCTGAGGAGAGCCAAACAAAGGAAGTGAGCACTGGTAAGTTTTGCAGTTGGAGTAGAGCTGCTTTAGAGGCCTCTACTAATTTAAATTGATAATTGAAACTGCTGAGAGCCACCTCTGTTCAAGCAGAGGAAGCAGTTTGAAGCTTCCAGAAGCAGGGGGGCAGGGCCACACCAGGCCCTTCCCTGAACTGTGACTCATAGGGGCGGAGCCACACTAGCCTTTAAAAGCTCTGAGCTCTTTCAGAGTCAGCCATTTTGACTCTGCATGTGCTCTTAAGCAGAGCTGCTGCTGAGGAGAGCCAAACAAAGGAAGTGAGCACTGGTAAGTTTTGCAGTTGGAGTAGAGCTGCTTTAGAGGCCTCTACTAATTTAAATTGATAATTGAAACTGCTGAGAGCCACCTCTGTTCAAGCAGAGGAAGCAGTTTGAAGCTTCCAGAAGCAGGGGGGCAGGGCCACACCAGGCCCTTCCCTGAACTGTGACTCATAGGGGCGGAGCCACACTAGCCTTTAAAAGCTCTGAGCTCTTTCAGAGTCAGCCATTTTGACTCTGCATGTGCTCTTAAGCAGAGCTGCTGCTGAGGAGAGCCAAACAAAGGAAGTGAGCACTGGTAAGTTTTGCAGTTGGAGTAGAGCTGCTTTAGAGGCCTCTACTAATTTAAATTGATAATTGAAACTGCTGAGAGCCACCTCTGTTCAAGCAGAGGAAGCAGTTTGAAGCTTCCAGAAGCAGGGGGGCAGGGCCACACCAGGCCCTTCCCTGAACTGTGACTCATAGGGGCGGAGCCACACTAGCCTTTAAAAGCTCTGAGCTCTTTCAGGGTCAGCCATTTTGACTCTGCATGTGCTCTTAAGCAGAGCTGCTGCTGAGGAGAGCCAAACAAAGGAAGTGAGCACTGGTAAGTTTTGCAGTTGGAGTAGAGCTGCTTTAGAGGCCTCTACTAATTTAAATTGATAATTGAAACTGCTGAGAGCCACCTCTGTTCAAGCAGAGGAAGCAGTTTGAAGCTTCCAGAAGCAGGGGGGCAGGGCCACACCAGGCCCTTCCCTGAACTGTGACTCATAGGGGCGGAGCCACACTAGCCTTTAAAAGCTCTGAGCTCTTTCAGAGTCAGCCATTTTGACTCTGCATGTGCTCTTAAGCAGAGCTGCTGCTGAGGAGAGCCAAACAAAGGAAGTGAGCACTGGTAAGTTTTGCAGTTGGAGTAGAGCTGCTTTAGAGGCCTCTACTAATTTAAATTGATAATTGAAACTGCTGAGAGCCACCTCTGTTCAAGCAGAGGAAGCAGTTTGAAGCTTCCAGAAGCAGGGGGGCAGGGCCACACCAGGCCCTTCCCTGAACTGTGACTCATAGGGGCGGAGCCACACTAGCCTTTAAAAGCTCTGAGCTCTTTCAGAGTCAGCCATTTTGACTCTGCATGTGCTCTTAAGCAGAGCTGCTGCTGAGGAGAGCCAAACAAAGGAAGTGAGCACTGGTAAGTTTTGCAGTTGGAGTAGAGCTGCTTTAGAGATTACAAACTAGGAACATAAGAAGAATATAGTCTTACTAGGTAGAAATGTAGTAAACCTGTACATTTTTGAGGCCCAGAATACTGCACTTGTTAAAATGGATTCTGAGGGAACAGCTGTAGTTACCTGCAATTCTTGTGCCATGTTTGTGTTCTTGCCAAAGCACATGGAGAACTACACTTGCAGCAAGTGCAAGCTGGTTGCACTACTAGAAGAGAAGGTCCAGCAGCTAGAGGCCCGCATATCTAACCACCAACAAATTAAGGAGCTTGAGCTGTTCTTGGACAGAGCGGAACAGACTATGCTGGACAAAGAAGAGACAGGGCACAGTTCTGAGGGAGAAGGCCCTTCACTAACTCAGGAGGGAGATGGTTGGAGGAATGTGACTCAAAGGAGGAGAAGAGTAGGGGATCACTCTGAGAGTCTGAAATTACAGAATAAATTTGAGGCTCTTTCCCTTATCACACCTGACGAGGAACACACAGAGGAACAGCTGGTTCCACCTGATGATCTCTCCTTCATCACACTTGATGAGATCCAGGAAGATGAACATCAGGAACAAACTGAGGTTCTCTCCCTTAATATGGTTGATGAGGTGCATGTAGATGAACAGATTGCAGGAGAGAGGCTCCTTGTACTAGGCGATTCAATAATTAGAAATACAGAGAAATGGATTTGTGATGCACATGATAACCGTATGGTGACTTGCCTGCCAGGTGCAAAAGTTGCAGACATCACAAGAAATCTAGATAGATTGTTAGAGAGAACTGGGAACGAGCCAGTTGTCATGGTACACGTTGGTACTAATGATGTTGGGAAGGCCAAGCGGTCTGTCCTGGAAGCCAAATTTAGGTTGTTAGGAAGAAGATTGAAGTCCCGGACTTCCAAGGTAGCATTTTCAGAAGTGCTGCCTGTCCCTCGCGCAGGACCTACCAGGCAGGCAGAGCTCAGAAGCCTCAATGCGTGGATGAGGCGGTGGTGTCGAGAGGAGGGCTTCAGATTTGTCAGGAACTGGAGAACATTTTGGGACAAGCCAAATCTGTTCAGGAGGGATGGGTTGCATTTAAACCATGATGGGACCAGATTGCTGGCACTCAACATCAAAAAGGCTGCAGAGCAGCTTTTAAACTGATAACTGGGGGAAAGCCGACAGGAGCTGGGCAGCATCCGGTTCGGGAAAGTGTGTACTTGAGTAGTGAGGAGGATGCAAAAATTACTGAGCAGAGCAAGGAGCTAGTCACTAGCATTCTAGCAGAAGGATGCAAGAGGCAGTCTAACAATGCAACTGGACACAAAAGACTGTGTCAGAAATGCATATATAAATGCTTGTATACAAATGCCAGAAGCCTCCGTAACAAAATAGGGGAGCTGGAATACTTAGCAATAGATAAGAATATTGATATTATTGGTATCACTGAAACCTGGTGGACGGATGATAACCAATGGGATACAGTTATCCCAGGCTACAAACTGTACAGGAAGGATAGGAAGGGGCAAACAGGAGGTGGTGTAGCCTTGTATGTCAAAGAAGTGATAAAATCTTATGAATTGGAATATCTAGGTGATTTAGAGTCACCATTAGAAGCTCTGTGGGTAAGAGTACCAGGCCACAAGGATGGTCTAACAGTAGGCATATACTATCGGCCTCCGACCCAAACTCTTGAGGGAGACTGGCAGTTGGAGAATGTTGTAAAGGAGGCATCCAGGAAGGGAAGCCTGGTTATAATGGGGGACTTCAATTACCCTCACATAGACTGGGTGAACTGTTGTTCAGCACATGATAAAGAGATAAAGTTCCTAGATATGCTCAATGATTGTTCCCTGGGACAGATGGTTGAAGACCCAACTAGAGGTACAAGAATCCTTGACTTGATCCTGAGTAATACTCAGGATCTGGTGCAAGATGTTAATGTGACTGATCCAATAGGGAACAGTGACCACAACTCAATAATGTTTAACTTGAACATAGACCGCAAGTCACTGATAAAATCTAACACAGAGACCTTAAATTTTCAAAAAGGAAATTTCCCAAAGTTGAGGAAACTAGTAAAAAAGAAGCTGAAAGGGAAAATTGAGAGAGTCCAAACACTCCAAGAGGCATGGAGGCTGTTTACAAAAACAATAACAGAGGCCCAATTGGAATGCATACCCAAAAGGAAAAAGGGCACTGCCAGGTCCAAGAGGACTCCAATGTGGCTTACAGGAGCTGTTCGGGAAGTGATCAAGAGCAAGAAAAGCTCATTTAGAAGATGGAAGGCTTGTCCAAATGAGGACAGCAGGCAGAAACATAAATTCTGGCAGAACAAATGCAAGGCAACAATCAGGAAAGCAAAGCAAGACTTTGAGGAGCGTATAGCTAAAAATACTCAGAGGAATAACAAAGACTTCTTTAAGTACATTAGAAGTAAGAACCCAACTAGGAAGGCCATTGGACCATTAGATGACAATGGAAGGCAAGGGGTTATTAAAGAGGAAACAGAGATTGCAGAGAGACTCAATGAATTCTTTGCTTCAGTATTCACTGAAGAAGATAGAGACCACATGCCCAAAACAGAACCTATCTTCGTAGGGAGGGAAACCGAAGAATTAAGCAAGATAGAAATAACCAGGGAGGAGGTCCTTGCATGTCTTGTTAAACTAAACACTAACAAATCCCCAGGACCAGATGGCATCCATCCACGAGTTCTCAGGGAACTTAAAGATGAAATTGCTGATCTCCTAGCCAAAATATATAATATTTCCCTCAAATCAGGCTTTGTGCCTGATGACTGGAAGGTAGCGAATGTAACACCAATTTTCAAAAAAGGATCCAGGGGTGATCCAGGAAATTACCGGCCTGTCAGTTTGACATGTGTCCCAGGTAAAGTGATGGAAACCATCCTAAAAGATAGAATTAATAGGTACATAGAAGAGGAGGCGCTGCTAAAGGAGAGCCAACATGGCTTTTGCAAGGGCAAATCATGCCTCACTAATCTGTTGGAATTTTTTGAGAGTGTCAACAAGCATGTGGATAAGGGGGATCCAGTTGACATTGTTTATCTGGACTTTCAGAAGGCTTTTGACAAGGTCCCACACCAAAGGCTCTTGAATAAACTTACCAGTCATGGAATAAAGGGACAGGTCTTGTCCTGGATCAGCAACTGGCTAAGGGACAGGAAACAGAGGGTAGCACTAAATGGACACTTCTCCAAGTGGAGGGAAGTAAAGAGTGGGGTCCCCCAAGGTTCAGTACTGGGACCCCTGCTTTTCAACCTCTTCATAAATGATCTAGAAGTAGGAGTAAAAAGCAAGGTAGCCAAATTTGCTGACGATACTAAATTATACAGGGTAGTGAAAACTGTGAGAGATTGTGAAGAGCTCCAGAGGGATCTCTTGACACTGGGGGAGTGGGCAAAACAGTGGCAAATGAGCTTCAACATCAGTAAGTGCAGAGTGATGCATGTTGGGGCAAAAAACCCCAATTACATTTATAAACTGATGGGGTCTGAACTCTCTGCGACAAACCAGGAAAGGGACCTTGGTGTCCTGGTGGACAGCTCAATGAAGGTGTCAACCCAGTGTGCCTCAGCAGTGAAAAAAGCAAACTCAATGTTAGGGATCATTAGGAAGGGTATAGAAAATAAGTCAGCAAGTGTCATTTTGCCTCTTTATAAATCTATGGTGAGGCCCCATCTGGAATACTGTGTACAGTTCTGGTCGCCATACCTCCAGAAGGATATTATGGAGTTGGAGAAAGTACAGAGGAGGGCAACCAGAATGATGAGGGGAATGGAACACCTTCCTTACCATCTGAGGCTGCAACGGTTGGGCCTTTTCACTCTTGAACGACGGCGTCTAAGAGGTGACCTGATTGAAGTTTATAAAATCATGCACGGTGTGGACAAAGTGGATAAGGAAAAACTGTTTTCCCTATCGCACAACACTAGAACTAGGGGACACTCCATGAAACTTTTGGGTACTAGTTCTCAAACAAATAAGAGAAAGTACTTTTTCACCCAGAGGATTACTGGTCTATGGAACTCCCTGCCAGAAGAAGTGGTGACAGCTGTCAGTCTTGACAGCTTTAAGAAAGGATTAGACAAGTTCATGGAGGACAAGGCTATCAATGGCTATAATTATGGCTACCTAAGGACAACCTCCGGGTTGGAGAGATAGGCAGGATATCTCTCAATGCCATTTCCAGGGAATCCTAAGCAGGTGAAGGCATCTCCTTGGGAATACCCTGAAGGAAATGGTGAGCCACTGTGTGAGACAGAATGCTGGACTGGATGGGCTGTGGCCTGTTCCAGCAAGGCTGTTCTTATGTTCTTATGTTCTTATGATCCGCCCTAATGCTTATCCGGTGCCGGTGGTCAGCCACCTTTTGGCTAGGCTAAATGGGGGAAAGTGTTTCGCTAAGCTCGACCTGGCACAAGCCTATCAGCAGCTTCCCGTAACACCCGCCACGGCCGCGGCACAAACGATAGTCACACATAAAGGAGCGTTCCAAGTGTCGCGGTTACAGTTCGGCGTGAACTCGGCACCCGGCCTTTTTCAGTCGCTAGTGGAACGCCTCCTGAAGGGGCTGGAGGGGGTGTTACCTTATTTTGATGACGTATTAATAACAGGGGGGAGTGAGGCCGAACTGGCACGGAGATTGGACAAAGTACTAACTGTGTTCGAGAAAGCGGGGCTGAGACTGAGGAAGGACAAATGTGTTTTTTTCGAAACCGAGGTCGAGTTCTTAGGGTTCAGGATTACACCCGAGGGTATCAAGCCATCCAAATCCAAAGTAGTAGCCATCAAAAAGGCCCCTCGCCCCACATCCAAAACCGAGCTACAGTCATTCCTGGGGCTCCTCAATTTTTACCATACATTCCTTCCGCGGAAGGCGTCCGTGGCCGAACCGCTTCATCGGCTGCTTAAAAAAGAGGAGACTTGGGTGTGGGGTGACGAGCACGAGAGGGCGTTCAAAGAATTAAAACAACTCTTGACCTCTGACGCAATTCTAACGCATTTCGACCCCAAACGGCCGGTGGTCCTAGTCTGTGATGCGTCACCGGTGGGGGTGGGGGCAGTACTTTGCCACGTGTTGGATGATGGAAGGGAAGCCCCGGTTGCATTTTATTCAAGGTCCCTGTCCCAGGCAGAGCGAAATTACGCACAAACCGACAGGGAGGCATTGGCAATTGTAGCGGGGACCAAAAAGTTTCACGATTTTTTGTATGGCCGCCCGTTCAAAATCGTGACGGATCACAAGCCCCTGTTAGGGATTTTCACGGCAAGCAAGCCCACCCCGCAGATCCTATCACCGAGAATGCTGCGATGGGCCATTTTTCTCAACGCTTACCAACACGAGTTGGTGTACCGGCCCGGAAAAGAGATCAGCCATGCTGATGCACTTTCGAGATCCCCTTTGCCCTTGTCGGACGATCAGAAGGCTAGAGTAGGAAGAGACCGCCAGGTGTTACTAATTGAGGTTTTAGATGCACCCCCAATAGTACCAGCCGATATTGCGAGGGCGACAGGCAAGGACAGGACGCTCGAGAAAGTCAGCTCATGGGTACAAAAGGGGTGGCCGGCATCGTCCCCAAGCACGGAATTCGACCCATTCTTTCGGAAAAAGCTAGAGTTGTCCCTAGAAAGGGGGTGCCTATTGTGGGGCCAACGGGTGGTGGTTCCTGCAGCCATGCGGCCGAGGGTGCTCAAACTGCTGCACGTCAGCCATCCGGGCATCGTTCGTTCGAAAGCGCTGGCCCGCAGTTACTTTTGGTGGCCACAGCTGGACGCGGACATTGAGCACATGGTCGGCACTTGTGGGGCTTGCCAGGGATCCCGACCAGAGGCGGCCCGCCTCCCGCATAGGGAATGGGACACAGCAAGGGGGCCGTGGTCCAGAGTACATGTAGATTTCGCTGGCCCATTCCGAGGAACCATGTTTCTCCTGGTGGTGGACGCGTTCTCCAAGTGGCTGGAGGTTATCCCAGTAAAGAGCACGTCCTCCGCCACAACAATTAGCCAGCTACGGAGGGTCTTTTCCACGTTCGGTTTACCCGACACTTTAGTCAGCGATAACGCGAGTTGCTTCACCTCCTCGGAGTTCGAGGCATTCATGGGAGCAAACGCCATTCGGCATGTCACATCCGCGCCGTTTCACCCGGCCACGAACGGCCAAGTGGAACGGTTGGTGCGTACAACAAAGGATGCGTTGCGGCGCATGGGCCCGGGGGACCTAAATCACCAAGTATGTCAGTTCTTGTTAGCGTATAGGGTGACCCCCTTAGCGTCGGGGTACTCGCCGGCAGAACTCTTGATGCGGCGGAAACTGACCACACTTCTGACCAGGCTGGACCCGACGAGAGTCGAGGACAAAGGGAAAAACATAGGATTGGCAGTCTCGAAAGGGTTCGCCGCCGGCGACCTTGTTTACTGCAGGAACTATGCAAGCGCAGGGCCAGCCTGGGTGCCGGGAACGGTAATTGAGCAGACGGGGCCAGTGTCATATCGGGTGGAAACGAGCACCGGCCTCCTCTGGAGGAGACACGCTGACCAACTGAGGCGCCGAGTGAGTGAAGAGCCGGTTAGTGGGGCTCAGCAACAGGATTCAGCGATAGGGTTCTCCCCCACCCGTTTAGCCCAAGGGGGAGACATTGAGGGACAGCAGTCCGAAACCGGGGGGGAAAGCGGTGGTCCCGACTCATATCCTTTTGATACCCCAGTTCTATCAGAGCCCGGGGGGAGGGAAAAGGAATGTGCGGCCGCCGCCGCGTCCCCCGAATGTAATTTCGATTTTGATTTTGGTTTTGCGAGCCGGGGGGGTTTTCAGGAGTGTTCCCCCACCCTTCCAAGCGAGAAGAGGGGTTTTTCGTTAGCCCCCAGTGCCCCCGGTTCTTCCCCGAGAAAGAGCACACCTCCCAACAACGCCGCGGAGCCGCGGCTAGTCACTAACAAGTCTCCCTCTCCAATTACAGGGCAGGAAACCAGGGGACAAAGAGAAGGTAGCAAACCCGGGGAAAGGCAGCCCGCATCGAGACCCCAGCGTGTTCGAAATAAGCCATCTTGGCTGAGGGACTTTGTCTCCTAAGGGGGAGTGTGTTGAAGTGTGGGCTCGAGACATTGTCTCGTCCTAGGGGGGAGGGATGTTGTGTTCTAATGGTTTTACCTTCCACATGGATTACAATGTATCTGAGCCAATGTAACCTTGCCTATAGCAACAATGTAACCTTCAGCTGTATCATATAAACCCTGTAATAGGACGCGAGCTAATGACCACCAGCTGGCAGCAGCGAGCGTCCAAGCTCTCTTGGTCCGAACTCATCAAAGGCAACAGCGCGGGAAGCTTTCCCGCCACCACCTACACCTGGACAAGAAGGGCGTGACCCACAATGACGTCACGCAGACAGTAGCCAATGGGCTACCATGGCACCACGTTCAAATGTATTCCTACTGTATATAAAGAGCTATTGATCCGCCATTACCTCATGTTCCCTCTGTCCACGATGCAATAAACCTGAGTTAACCCAGCCCGAGGCTGTGTCCTGTGTCTTAGTTTCATACACTAAACAAGTTCAGTGTCTTAACCACTAAGGCACCACAGCTATGAAATATATGTATGGAAATCAATACAGTGAAATCACCATCTACACTCAAACCAAGGGTACCCTGCCTTTGCTGAAGTCTAACTAGGTGTGTATTACTTTACCCACATTCCACCAAAAGTATGATAGTATAAAGGTAGTAAACAGAGTTCTGTTTTCTAGAATAGAAGAGGAAAATGCTAAGGAAGGCATTGAGACTTACCAGAAAGAGTGGGGAAGAGAGGAGAGTGAAGGAGAACATTTGGAGCTTTGAAGAAACATAACACAAGTACCCATTGCAGTGTAGTGGATTGAGTGAAGAACTAAGATTCAGGAAGCCTACTTTGAATCCATATCCTTCTGTGGGAATTCACTGGGCTGTGGAACTAGTAATACAATATAATTATCTCAATTATCTTGAAAGCCCTGCCATAAGTCACTTCCAACTTGATGACCATAACATAAACAACAGTGCACAGATAATAGCTTTCTTGTTCCTTGTTATTTAATATATACAAAGACAGCTGTTGATAACTTTTAGGACTGCTTTCAGATACTAAGGAAAAAATTGTTATCTCTAAACATTACCTTAGTTCAACAACTCTCCTGATAAAAAAATTAACAATGAAATTAAACTAAGATAAGGTAAAGAGGCTATTGGTTGTTAAAAAGTCTAGATTGCAAATTGTTCTGAAAAGGTTGTGTTCCCCATACAGTTTGGGAATGCTCCTTGAACATATAGTCTCCTTGAATTCATAGGTTTCCATAGTGATGAATTGTTCTCCTCCTCAAGGGAGGAGTGGTGAGAAGCAGCAGCTGCGCAGTGGGCCTGGCCATAAAACTGCCACCGCTGCCACTGGACGCCTCACCACCACCGGACTCCCTCAGCTGGCCCTGGCCTGGAGGGAGGAGCAGCAAGGAGGAGCAGCTGTGCGGCAGGTCCAGCCATAAAACCGCCGCTGCCACTGGATGGCCCTCCGCCACCGGGCGCCCTCAGCTGGCCCCGGCCTGGAGGGAGGAGCGGCAAGGAGCAGAGCTGTGTGGTGGGCCCAGCCATAAAACCACCACCACCACCTGACACTTCTTGTGACTGTGGTTAGGATGTATACATTTTTTTGAAATGTTTTTGAAATGTTTTTGTGATTTGATGCTTTGTAGTAGTGATTGTAATTATTTTGCTCTTTGTTAGCTGCCCAGAGTCGCTTTGCGAGTGGGGCAGCATACAAGTCAAACAATAAATAAATAAAAACACAATTTTGTGCTCAGACTGCAATCCAAATTGGCAACTAGCATTAATGTCTTAGTTGCAGAAATAGGAGAATGTGTCTTTTGGGGCTCCCAGAATTCCCTGTCAACCTAGCATTGCTGCAGAGTGTTTATGCTTTTACACAGTTGTCAGGATATGCCATGTTTTATCTGAAGAGGACTCAATTCCTAGAAACCTTTGCAACACTTTTTACGTGTTTTCTTTTGTTTTCTGCTACTTCCCTTCCCAAAGAAAAATGTGGTGGTTCATTGGAATCGTATGCCTAATGCAAGCAACTGGAGGCTCAAAAGAATTAACCAGGAGAAAAAGAGATGTGAATCCTGAAGTCTATATGAATGTTGTAAGCTAAACAGTAAATATTTTATAAATGAGGGGGCAGAACAGAATCTGCACTGGGCCTGGGATGTTCATCTGACAGAGCAGAAGAGCAACATATTCTCTTCCTGTTCTCTCAAAAGTCTAAAATGATGAACAGGGTAATGGAAGCCATGGCAAATACAAAGTGGAGAAATGGTTTTCTTTCATATGATACCATAGATTTTGGGGATCCTATTTTGAAAAATCAATGGAAAGTATACAACTATGTACTGCAATGTATAAATTTATGGGCACATTTTATCTGTATTTTCTCACAAAATGCACGCATAAAACTATAATCCTATGACGTCTCAGGTTTTGTTAGAGAAATAAGAAATCCCTATTTGAAATGTAGAATACTGTATATTGGTACAGTCCAACCACAAAATGTTTGAATTTATCTAGAGGAATGGCCTGTAAAGTATTTTGCTTGCATGTCTATAATTCTAAATATATTTTATACTAAAGCAAGCAATTTTTTACACATGATTAACACACACACATACACGCACGCACGCACGCACGCACGCACGCATGCGCGTGCGCGCGCGCACACACACACACACACACACACAGACACACACACACACACACACACACACACACATTGACAAGAGGGCAGCCAAAGGCATAGAGGAGGAGGGTGAGTAGCCAGATTGGAGGAGGGTTTTTAACAGCCAGTATGCCTCCCACGAAATAATGCCTGATGGCAGTTCCACAGGGTGGCGGGGCATAACGAGAGGTGGTTTTAGTGGGTAAAAATCCCACACACTGTGAAACAAGGGCTCCATAGCGTCTTTTGAAGAGTGCCACCTGCCCTAATTAAACACACACACACCACAAAATTATGAGAACTACAAACTTTGGAAGAGTCACAGTAATTTGAATTATACTTGAATCCTCATCTTATACTGGAAAGGAAGGACTAAGAGCAAATTCTGTTCAAATGTCCAGGTGTCGCTGGAGATTCTGATGGATCATTTTTGTAATTATTCTGTCTTTTCCAGTCCCATCCTGAGAAAGAACATGTCAGAAAGAAATGACAAGACAAAGTATGTTGTGTGTCATTTCTCTAGATCAGGGGTCCCCAACCTGTCACCCCCAAGCTCTTTCTGATCGGCCCTCCAACTTGCTTGTTTACTGCTATCACCCTCAAGATAGTTTCTCTCCAACTTAGACTGTTCTCCATGCCTCAAGCAGCATCATCTACTGCTGTTTTTCCTGTCTATTTCATACGAAAAAACACAATAGCCAAAATTGTTTCATCTGTTTTTCATGGTTCTCCTTTGTATAGTTTGTGAATCCCCACTATTGGGTTATGCGCCTGCACAAAACCTGGACCTGCGCAGGTGCATAACCCAATTGTGCGTATTCTCAAACTATATACTCGCAGAACAAAAGTTATCACTGGTAAATGCAACTTAACTTTCCTTCTGATAGCCCCTCTTGGTCTTATTCTCCATAGGTCTTTCAGACTTTTTTGCTAGATAGTAGACCTCAGGTATCCCTAACATTAACATCCCTTCATTGATCTCTGAATGTTTACTTTTAATCTAAATTGGTAGGTTACTAATTTTGTTACATTTTATTTACGATGTAACATTGGGCCCTCTAATATGGCCATATGTCACAAAATGTTGGGGACTACTGTTCTAGATTAAAACATTATCAATTAAATCATCTCAGGACTTCAATTTTTCTTCTCTTAGAGTGAGGTGATTTGCTATAGAGGATATCCCAGCAAGGAGTATGAAGTCTTGACAGAGGATGGTTATTATTTAACAATAAACAGAATTCCCAGTGGAAGATACAATCTTGCAGTCAGAGGTACCATTACATAACCTGTCTTTTGTGTGTTGAATCCCAAACCAAACCAAAATATTATTGAAGTATGGAGGAGAGTTTAAGAGTACCCTGGACAGTGAGGAGAACAAATAGGTTGATCTTAGAAGAAATCAACCCTGACTGCTCCTTAGAAGGTCAAACAAACAGTAAAGATGAAGCTAAAGTACTTTGGACATCAAATGAGAAGAGAGGATTCACTTGAGAAAGCCTTGATGCTGGGAAAGGTTGAGGGCAAAAGAAGATGGGTACGGCAGAGAATGAGATGACTAGGTGGTATTATTGACGCAATGGGCACAGAGTTGGGCAGGCAGAGGAGGATGGTGGAGGATGGGGTGCCTGGCGGGCAATGGTCCATGGGGTTGCAAAGGTTCAGAATCAAGTGTGCGACTGAACAACAACAAAAATGAAAGCTTTAATTGCTATCCAAGTGCAGAGTTGTATACAAAA
This sequence comes from Bradypodion pumilum, assembly GCA_035047305.1. Lineage (NCBI taxonomy): Eukaryota > Metazoa > Chordata > Lepidosauria > Squamata > Chamaeleonidae > Bradypodion > Bradypodion pumilum. The sequence goes on from JAWDJD010000003.1 coordinate 264,328,687, forward strand.
AAAAGTACACTTGCAAAAACAAGACCCTAGTTCATCCCAAACATTATTATATGACCCTTATTCCATAAACTCTAGCTTCAGTTCCAGGGAGCTGGATATGGTCTACAATTCTACAGCCATGATGAGATTACAACTTGACAGACATGTTGATGTCATGTACTGAAGCACGAAGAATGCTTTGAAATTATGTATGAGAGCTTCATCAAAAACAAATGATTCCCATTTGCTGGATATAAAGTATCTTTCTTTCTCTCTTTCTTTCTTTCCATTCAAAAGATCCAAAACCTGTTGTCTTTCTCCAGCATGGATTATTTGGAGAAGCTAGCCATTGGGTTGAAAATATGGCCAACAACAGTCTTGGTTTCATATTAGCAGATGTTGGCTATGATGTTTGGCTGGGAAACAACAGAGGAACCAGCTGGTCTCGAAGACACCAGAATTTGTCAGCTGACCAAGAGGATTACTGGAATTTCAGGTAGTCTTAATCAGTGTTAATTTAATTTAATAGTCATATTTATATATGACGCCCACTCAGGTAGAACCCGACTCAGGGTGGTGTTATGCTGCTACAGGTGCCCACAGGTGCCCGGGTACCGGTAGCAGAAATTTCCCCAGGCCACGCCCACTTGACCAGCCACACCAACCTCCCTCCCCTAGGCCATGGTGTAGGGAGGCCAAGTGGGCATGGCCCACAGAGTTAGCCATGCCCACAGAGTTAGCCACGCCGATGGTGGGAGTAGTAATTTTTTTTGCAGCGCATCACTTGTCCTAATTGAAAGAAACATCAGTTGGCTATATTATGGTGCAATTAGACTTTTCAGATCTATTGAATAGTGTTTCATGTCTTACCACAAAGCATGGAGTCTTGGAAGTGAAGGATAGCTTGATCCATTATTTAAAAAAGTAGCTTAGAAACTTTGATGTTCCGGTAGAAATGCGAAGCAACCAGCATAACAGGGCCAAACAACTTTATAAGGCAGTCAGAACATGGGGAGCAATGGCGTAGCACTGCTAAATATATACAACCAGGAATGGATACATTTGGGCGGGAAACAACAGGATTGGACAGGAGAGGAGTGGGGTGACTGGAAGGTCATTGGACCAGAGTGAAGACTATACATGACTACATAGTTTAGGCGGGAACGCAGTCCCACAAAACTTTAAGACCAAGAAGAAGGAGACAAAATGTAGGATTGTACTGATCCCAATAATATTACAAAACGTTACAACAATTAATGTATTCAAACACAACAGAAACTGAGGGACTGCAGTGGCTCAAGTGGCTAAGACACTGACTGGGAGGCGGAAGGTCAGCAGTTTGAGACCTGAATACTGCAGGACAGAATGAGCTCCCATCTTTGTTCCAGCTCCTGCCAACCTAGCAGATCGAAAGCAAGAAATTGCAAGTAGATAAATAGGAACCACTTTAGTGGGAAAGTAAATAACACTCTGTGTGCTCCGGTGTCTAGTCATGCCTGCCACATGACCATGGAAACATCTGCAGAAGCAGACAGCGCTGGCATTATGGCTATGAAACAGAGATGAGCACTGAACCCTAGAGGCGGATACAACTGGCTTTCGAGCAAGGGTGACCTTTACCTTTAGCTTAGAAACTCTAGTTAGTACTAAGGGTGATTGGAAAGGAATGGGGACCTCTGCTTTGAGTCTGCAGCCATTTTGTGAATGTTCATTTGTATGTCCTTCTATTTCTCTTTTGTATGACTCTGTGAATCTGAATTTGAAAACTCAATGGAAATATATAGGGAAAAAGTGTTTATCTATATAACTAAAATCAAGGTTCTGCGCTGTATGTTCCTTATACAAAACCACACCCCTGCACCAATCGTGCTGAAACTCAGCACATACGTACCTTGGGCCAAAGAGACGGTCACTGCGGGGGTGTCAAGCCCCATGGGGAAGGGTATGCCCTCTAAATCAATATGCAAATGGGACACCCCCACCAACAGGAGAAAAAGCAAGGGAAAATAGCCAACCAGGGGAGGGGGGTTGTGATGTCATCGCCACAGCTCAACTAATTCCCAGCTGACCAGATCTGGGGCTCTGTGACATTACAGGGCTCCCTAATACAAAGCGACAACCCTGCATCGATTGTGCTGGAAACTGTGTGCACACCTACCTTCAATGTCTGGGGTGGCCGGCGTGGGTAGCCAGCAGCCCGCCTCAGGGTTCTTGCCCATGAAAAGGGACTGCAATGCCTGACACCTGGCCAGCAGAAATGACCAGGAGAGTTGACTGTACATGCATGAGAATTCATGCATGCGCCTAACCCTGCCTGGCATTCCAGGCTATGGCACATGTGTGAAATTCAGTGCATGTGCCAAAGTCTGCCCAGCATTCCAGGTGGCGCACAGCCTAACTCTCAGTACAGATGTGGCAATTATGGCCATTATGGCCGCCCCCGCCACAGCAACTACTGTTGGTGGGCAGCCACTGCGGCATGGCTCCTTTGCACTCCTGAGGCATGCCACAGGGGGAAGGGAGAACCCACATCCGGGGGGGACGGGGGCGGGTGGAGGACGGGACCAGGCCACCGCCTTCCGCAGGCCTCTGCCCCTGCAAATGGGTCCTGTGCCTACCCGCCCAAATGGAGCCTCCCTTTCGCCTGACACAACCCACGGGAGGATGGAGGGGCCGGGCTGTGATGGCTACTCATTGACTGTAGTTGCTGGGGAGGCCGCCGCTGGTGGCCAGAGTCAAGCTGAGATGGCACCTCGCGGCGGAGCCGAGAGAGCAGCCGCAGCAACAGCAGACAAAAAGTTAAGGCAGTTGGGGTGGGGGATGGGAGGGTGGGCCTGGGTTTCTCCTTGGCCCGGGTAGGGTACCCCCACGCAACACCGGGTCCTCTGCTAGTATTTATATACATATTTTGAATTGATTTTCTCACAGATGCCTTTACTTTAGCTCCTGCTGTTTCCCGTTCCCTCTATTGGAGGTTGGAGATCATTACTGCTGGTTTGATTTCATATGTAGCAACCCTAAAAAGTGATGTTGTATCATATCTAAACTAATATAACAGGTTCTTCAGCCAATAATCTCTTCTCTTTCTGACACTTTTTAAAACTTTATTTTTTGTAGATTTGGTTTCTCATCAAGTGACTGTGGTATTTTATCCTTCTCCATTTTATCTGTTTTATGATTTCTTCCTTTTTTATATAAACTCAGTTTAGTAATTATTTGTTGGTCAACCTGCCAGTCAAAAAATTATTAGTGTCCTGCAATAAATTCACATTTTAAGTGTTTGTCCTTTTTAATAGGAGTTTGTGTTCAACTCCACAATAGGAATGCTCCATTTATTTTTGAGGAGGACAAAAAACAAACAAACAAACAAAAACCAGGATTCTTCACTCTGGAAGTTGGACCTGACAGACAGACACCTAAATGTGACTCACCTGAGAGAAACATCTAGATTGAAAAGCTTCCTAGCCCAATATAGGCCTTCTCTCCTAGCTTACTGTTCAAAAAAAGAAGGTCCCAGTGAGCACTAGGGCAGCTTCTTTTTCATACAGGAAACTAAGCTAAGATCAGGGCTGTAGCCAGGATTCTAGATTTGGGAAGGTGATTTTTTCCAGGAGGGGCAAAAAAATTTCAGGGGTGGCCAACAATGTTACACTCGCATACATAACATTGGCATCACGAGATGAGGGGACTGGCTGTTAGCTCAGGAGGGTTTTTGCCCCCCACCCTGGTTCCCTTGACTACGGCGCTGGTTAAGATAGGCCTTTTTCTAGGTAAGCCAATGTTGTCTGTCAGGTGAGATTTCCAGAGTGGAGAATTCTGGGATGTGGAAATCCTCCCACCACGAAAATAAAGGGCACATTTCTAGTCTACAGTTACATGCCATAAGGTGGAATCTAGAATACTTATCACCATACAATCTACATTCTTAAAAACAGTCATCTAGTAATAGAGTAGTAAACTGTGGCAAAAGAAAATGGCCAAAAACATGTTGCTTAAGGTAAATGGCATAGCATTTAACTAGCTCACAATTTCCAATTTTCCAATTTCCAATTTAATTTATATATATATATATATATATATACACCACAAAAACAATTATCACCATACACAGTTTACAATACAATTATGCAATAAAAACAATTTAAATAACAACATACAGAATTAATTACCGGCCCCACAACAGGGGGCGGGGGGGAACCAAACAGGTGTGCAAGTCCTAACGCTCCTGGTTGTCGGCAGGGCACCCACCCCCACAGCCGCAGCAGCAGTTCTCGGGCAGTGAGGGTGGCGGTCTTGAGCCTGGCCCGGCAGCCCAAGGCACTTTTATCACTCCCCGTGAGGGATGGGACAGGAAGGGTGGGTGGTCCCCCGCAGCCACGGCAGAAGTCCTTGGGCAGCGGGGGCAGCGGTCTTCAGCCTGGCCTGGCAGCCCAAGGCCCTTTTATCCCTCCCCATGAGGGATGGGACGGGAAGGGTGGGGACCCCCGCAGCTGCAGCAGCAGTCCTTGGGTGGCGGGAGTGGCAATCTTCGGCCTGGCCTGGCAGCCCAAGGCCCTTTTATCCCTCCCCGCAAGGGATGGGATAGGAAGGGCGCCCCCCACAGCCATGGCAGAAGTCCTCGGGCAGCGGGGGCGGTGGTCTTTGGCCTCACCCAGGAGCCCAAGGCCCTTTTATCCCTCCTTGCGAAGGACAGGATAGGAAGGGCAGGCCCCCTGCAGCCATGGCAGAATTCCTCAGGCAGCAGGGGTGGCAGTCTTTGGCCTGGCCTGGCAGCCCAAGGCCCTTTTATCCCTCCCCTCGAGGCCACTGGGATTCTCATTGGCACACATGCCCGTTGACTTGGCATATATTTGAAAATCCCCTGTGGTATTTATTAATTGACAGCTAGAGGTGACGGTATGCTACACCATTTGCCTTCTGCATGTATAACTATGTAACTGGATTTCAGTCATGAGTAACTTAATTAGTTAGTTAGTTTCTATCATACCTTCCCCCCAAAAAAGGAACAAGCTTGCATGTACTTTATTCATCATTCTAATGGCAATGAGAAACGAAGTCCAGTGGTACGTCGCTTAAAGAGCATAATGCATTCCACAGGATTGCTCTTTAAGCAAGTTGCTCTTTAAATTAAACACCATTGTAAGTGACCAATTGTGACTTCTGGTGGTGGTGGTGGTGGGGGGCTGGGAACCCCGATTTAGTAGTTAAGTGAGTTTTTGGTTGTTTATAGTTGACTAGCAAGGTTTGCCCGGCGTTGCCGGGCTTCCCCCCCTCTGTTGTATTAAAGAAGATTCATTGTAATGGTTTGTAATAAAAAAAATTTTTTTATTTTTGAAAAACATGTTTAACAATTAACGTTTCATTTTTAAAGTAATATTAAACATTTAACTATATATATATATTTTTCCTCCTTTGTCGTCAAGCGATGTGTGTTTTTTATCTGTAAAACATAAAACATAGGGAGAGATATTGATATTTGTCTATTGGTGTGTTTTTTTTTCTTCAAATGTATTTTTTGTGATCCTTAAATTGTTTTACATGTATTTAAATCTGAAAATATTGTTGTTAGAAAATATGTTTTATTTTTTTTAATATTTTTATATTTACCTTCAGTAAGAGATGTTTTTTTTGTCTTTCAGTTAGTTGATTGTTGATTTGTTGGGTCACCTGTTTAATGAGAATAATGACAAAGTTATATATATTGATTTTTTACAATATTATAAAATCTCATTGTTTTGTTTATTTACCTTTTTTTCTGGGTCTGTTCAAATTTGATCTTCAAAAAATGTTGAAGCATTAATTCGGCTAGTGCCTGGTTGTATGGAGTTGATGGATGTCTCATGATAAGTACATGCCTTCGTATGATTGAATCTATATCTAAGTCATCATTAATTTGCTGCTGTGGTTCTCTCTGTTGCGGTTGTGGCTGGTTGTCCTTTTTTTTGCATTGGTGGATTGTTGTGTTTCTTGTTGTACTATTTGTTTGTTGTTAATTTGTTGTATTATTTCTTCTAATGTTTTATTGTTTGGGTGTTGTTTTATTTCTGTGTTGCTGTCTTGTAGTTCTGCATTTTCCGTTGCTTGATCTTTGTAGTGATGTGCTGTTTTTTTCTGGTAGATTGTTGGTATTTCTTTTTTTGTGATTGTGCTCATTTCTGGTTGTTTATTTTCGCTTTCTTCTGGGTTGTAATTTCTTTTTATTGTGGTGGCTGTTTCTGTTTCCTTTGTTGTGTTGGTTTTTTGGTTTGTGTTGTCGTTGGCTGTTATTTCTGTTGTCTGCTGTTTCCATGGCAATATAAATTTGGGTTTAGTTATGATTTGTTTTTATTTTTTTCGGACAATTAGCATTTGTCCTTGTTTATTTTGTTGCTCTTCTTGTTTGTCTGTTGTGCTTTTTCTATTGATTTCATAGTAGTTGTCTGCTGTTTCTGTTGATTGTTGTTTCCATGGTAAAATCAGTTTGGGTTTTGTTGTGGCTTGTATTTCTTGTGTTTTGATAATTTGCATGTCTGGATGTTTATTTTCTAATTCTTCTTTTGGAATAATTTGTTTTCTTGCATTTGTTTTTTCCTCTTCCTCTGATTTGTTCTTTATGTAAATATGGGAGACACTCTCTGTTATTTCTGTTGTCTGTTGTCTCCATGGTAATATGTTTCCATGCTGATATTGCATGGAGTGATGGCTACTTGGTTTCCTGGCTGTGAGTGATTCTTTGGGGTCCTGGATTTTTGAGAGTATGTCTTCTTGCTGATTTTCGTTTTGTGTGTAATTCTGGTTTGATGGTTTGTTGCTTTCTTTCTCCATTTCCATTTCTTTTATTCACCCTCGCTATTGTTTCCCCTTGGAAAGTTTGCACTCACGACTTTGGCAACTCTCTTTTGGCGGATTAGTTTCGTTTTTAAGCTGTGTGTTTGCCGTATGTGTGTTTAATCTCGTTATCGCGTTATTTTCCCTCGCTGTTTTTGGAGTTTGGGAGAGCTAGGTGAGCTAAGTGGATTTGCATGTTTGTAGGTGTGTCTGTGTTTCGCGTTGCTGTATCGCTGTGCAGAAGGCATGGCTGTAAGGGAGTGCGTATTTTCCTTTTAAAGTTTTCGTGTCTTGCTTCTTTTCGAAGCGTCTGTGAGTGTTTCTTGGCTGTCTTTGGGAAAGTTTAGGGAAATTTGATGTGTACTGTCATTGACTCCTTTACTCGTATTTTGGTAAGTTAAACTGTTTTGATGTTATCTTTGGTAAAGGTGTTTAGGTGGTGGGGAGGGGGGCTTTGTTTTGTTATGGTGCTTTGTTTGTGTGGAGTTGTGAAAGTAGATCGGTGTTTCCCGTTTAATATCAGCAGGCAGAGTGGATCGATCCCCCACCCCCCATCCTTAAAACAACTCTGGTTTTAAAGAGAAGAAAAGACGGAGTTTTTTTAAGGAGGGGTGGTAGGGGATCGATCCTCTCTGCCTCATCTTTTGTTTCCAGCCGCGTTTCCAGCCACTGATGTTAAAAGGGAAACTCCTTTCGGGAGCTTCAGGCGACGCGGGAGAGTAAAAGAAAGCCGGCTGCTTTTGCTTGCCTGTGAGCTGTTTTCCTTTTTAATTTTCCGGGCGCCGTTTTCCTCAGCGTTCTGCATGGGTGCGCAGGACGCTGGGGCTTGTAGTAATGGGTTGGTGCTGTGTGTTTTTACTGGGTTTTTTAAAAATGCGTTTCTTTCGATTGGCTGTGGCGCGTGTCCGAACGCTGCGCCATGCGAGAGCCTCTCAGCGTGATTGGCTCTGGCGCGGCGCGGCGCAGCGCAAGGAATGTTGGGAAGTGAAGTTCTTTCCCTTTCTTGCCGTTTGTGGGGCTGAGGCCCCCGTGCCAGATTTTTAAATCCTTCGTTGACCTGCGTAGGGAATTCGGCCGTGCACACGAAGGGTGGGTGTGGGTCAGTAGGGCGACGCATAGCAGCCTATAGCCAGTTCCAACGGTGAACACTTGGTTTTATAGGTTAAGATAAGCAAGGTGACCATTCAGAGAAAATTCTGTTCTTTAAGCGAGTTAGTCTCTAAGCGAGGCACTCTTTGTGCAAGGTTTTACTGTAATAGGAATTCCAAAAAATTCTCAGTGGAAATCTCTTCCCACACTTAGGAGGGGATGCCCTAAGAACATCTGCCCATTCAACCAGAGTGGACCGGAGGGGCTCTCTAATGGTACCATCAGCTAGAGGGGCTCGTCTCTCTAGCACAAGGAGGAGGGCCTTCTCCGTGTCTGCACTGGCCCTTTGGAACCTCCTGCCAGTAGAGCTACGGTTGCAGACAGAGTTGCTGCCCTTTAGGAAGGGTCTTAAAACCTGGCTGGCAGGGCAAGTATGGGGGCCTGATGGAAGTTTGGCCCCTGCCTGCTGGCTTGTTCAATAAGCAAGATCCTCTCTCTCTTCTCTCTTCCTTTTTTTAGGAATGAGGCATGTGGGTTTCTTTTATGTGGGTGGTTTTATCTGCTTTTATCTATTTTTATATTTTCTATGCTCATTTTTAGATTGTCTGGCAGCCATCCTGAGTCAAGCTTGCCTGAGTGAGCGGTGCATAAATCCAAACATTAAATTCAATTCAATTGGGAGGAAAAGAGGAGAGTCAGAGAAATGGGAAATGCTTTCTGTAACACAGCTCCTGTATTCTCACAGCTACCATGGCCAGTTGTAGTCCAAAATTCTGATATTGCCTACCTCTGGGGACAACTTAAGCCCCAAAGCAATATTTTGAGTAAGAATCTGAACTCTGAAACAGAGTGACAGGCCCAGTGTCAGAATGTTTTTTACTGGGAAGGCTTCACTGTCCACCAGACAAGTCAATGAGAAACTGCTGACGTATAAATATAATTACTTTATCTGGAATTCTACTTTTTAATTCATTACTTAATTATTTACTATAATTCAGCAAATGTCTTCAAGTTAAAGATAAAAATCTATGTGTGTTAATTTGCACACATTTCAGGAAGGTAAACAACAGGACTTCAAAAAAAGTAGGGACCCAGGTATGTCCTTTCCATGATCCACACCTATTGACATGGATTCAGGAGCAAGATCAGAAAGCTACATGATTTTCAGCAAGGGGTAAGAAGATGGTCCTATCTATTCCTGTCCATTAACAGTGATGCCCATTCACACAATATATGTGAGAAGAGGGCTTCTGTTGTGGAAACTTCAAAGGAAAGTGAACAGATGACAACTGTGAGAGGAAAGTTTGGGGAAACAGGCACAGATGTCAGGGAACCCTTACCATATTTCTTGGTTTACATAATGTTTGTCTGTTTAATTTCAGTTTCCATGAAATGGCCATGTATGATCTTCCAGCAATGATAAATTTTATTTTGAAAACAACTGGACAGAAGCAATTGTATTACATTGGATATTCTCAAGGAAGTACTATTGGTATGCTAAAATGGAATGGAAATAGCCTCTCTCTCTCTCTCTGTTCTGTTTGCCCTACTTCCACCCCAAATATTATTGTATATTTACAAGGTCAAGGTCAGTGATGGCCCAAAAGACTGGGCAACAAATGACATTTTTCCTACAGAGATAGAATATTCAAAAGCAGCAAAATTATTTTAGCAAATGCAGAAGCCACCCTATTTTACCTCAAGATAGGGTCAGCCCTTGTCTAGGATCTCAGTCCTACTTATTTTGTGTCCTGATCAAACCCTGGACTGGCAAAATGAAGCCAATGTCTTGGCTTTGTCATTGGCTAAAATTTAGTCCTCATTAGTGCATGTTTCTGGGAGTAATCGGCAGACCAGTAAATGAACTGGACTCTGTATCTCCACATTCACAACATGTGTTGTAGTCCACCAGTAGCCCCCATTTTGAGCATATTGATCTTGCCTTTAGAGACTCCAGCCCTCGGCCTATTTAGGGTCCTCCAAGTGACGTAGGGGAGGTTGAGTTCCTCAACCATATCTTACTTTAATGTTGTTCCTTGTTCACAGCACTCCATCTTCTAACTTGGTTTTGCTCTTGCAAACCCTCAAGAATGTTTGTTCTTACCATAAAGCTCAGCCTTACTATAAGCCAGTCATTCCACTACACTTTTCTGAAAACCAGACTTGCCCCTGACATTGGCATTAGCCATGCTAGCTATGGGAATCTGAGAACCATAGTGTACATAAAAACTTTCCCAAGCTCTTCAGTTTTCCTACAGTGGCTATAGGCTTAAAAGTGCAGCTTAGACACATCCGTTAATGAAGTTCTGAACATTGCAGTGTATGTTATGTTTCACTTTTTCCCCCTTTAGGCTTGATAGCATTTTCAGCCATGCCAGAGCTGTCTCAAAAAATAAAAATGTTTTTTGCCTTGGCTCCTGTGATTACCATAAAGCATTCTAGAAGCAGCATACTGAAGCTCCTGTCATATCCTGATTTCCCACCTAAGGTACTAAGATATCAGTTTCAATTTTTATGATTAGGGAATATAAGATAACAAGGAACTAATTTTTCAATTTCATTAGCTAGCACTAGCAGGTTATCCTGCTATGGTAATAGAGTAGACTGTACAGTACTGCCTACGATTCATTGTCAAGTGTTAGGCAGTGGTTAACTAACCTGACAACCCTGAGGACTAATGGCCTTGGGTACCTAAGCACATAGGGAAGGATGATGGTCCTCAAATGGATTAAATCCCACTTGACTCCATCTTGATGGAGGGCAGCATCTTCATCAATACTGGCCTGGGGCTGAGGAAGACTTTGTGTGCCAAAAGGGCTCAGGACCAGAAAGTGACTCGTGGAACTGGATCAGTGGTTCGGGTGTAATGCTGCGATGTGGAAGGCAGTTTAGGATTGCCAAGATTTGGATATCGCAGACGAAGAAGAAGCACTAACAGAGACTTCAAGATTTCACTTAAACTCTTTCATCTAGATCAGGGGTTCTCAACCTTTTCAAGCTGTGGGCCAGACATGCCCCTCAGACAGCTGAGCAGGCCGGACCGGTGGTTACCCCAGCATAAATGCTGCTGTAAATGCGTTTATGAATCCGCGGGTCAATTTACGGCTGTCATATATTGCTGTCAGCCTATTTCCCCACCATCCCACTGCCGCTGACCACCACGAGCCAAGGAGAGTGGGATGGAGGAGAAGAAGGATCTTTTAAGCCTGTTTCCCCCATTCCCTCATCAGCCGGGTATAAGTAGGATGGAGGAGGGAAAGAAGGATCCTTTAAGCCCTCCATCCCACCACCAGTCGAGAAGATTGGGATGGAGAAAAAGAATGATCATTTAATCCCATTTCCACCCCATCCCACTGCTGCTGACCAGCAGGAGGCGGGGAGGGCAGGATCAGCCAGGCAAGAGAGCTCCTTTGGAAGCCGCCCTTTGCCCGGCTCATAGCGATCAGTGGCCACCACCGAACTGCACCAGTGGAGGGGCTGAGGGCAGCTTTCAAAATAGCCTTTTCCTGTCTCTAGCTGCTAATCCTCTCTAGCCGCCAAACCACACAAGCAAGGGGGGGGGGGCTGTTGCCGGCATATAAGATGCACTCCATTTTTCCGGTGTGTTTTAAGAGGGGGGAAGTGCATCTTATACACCAGTAAATACAGAATACAAATCAATGTGGGCTTTATTTTTTACAACTGGTAATACCTGTTATTCAGATTAGTAGTGAAGCTTCACCCTGTTGAATTGCAAATGGTCAGTTATTTAGGATATTTAGGCACCACTGCAGGGGTTTGGAATGACTGGTTCTTCTGTAATGATCAATGATGAAAGATGAAAGATGATGAGAATAACGAGGAGCATAAACCAGGACTTTGGAATGGATGACAATTTCCTTTAGCACATATTTTTAACCAAATTATTTCATTTGCATGTGTCAAAATGCATTCTTTGACATGCTTATCACTTTAATTGTAATGCAGCTCAAAAATGGCACTCAGAAATGTTTATAACTGAGCTTTGGCACTTCTTTCCTAATCAAATTATCTGCATGATGTAGTAGAACAAAATTGTAAACAAACATACAGCATTTTCTCACCTGACCATAAATGCAATTACCTGAAGGAAGTAGTTAGAGAAGGTATGTGAAATTGTTCTCACACATTCCTTCAGTGTCACCATTTTTTGGAATAAATGAATAAACTTTAATTAGGCTAATTGCAGTTTAACCTAACACTCACCAAATGCCATGTGTATGGGTACTTAATTTAATTAGGTCCTAATCTTTAACATATACCCAAAATTATAGTAGATTTAATAATTTTAATTAATCTGTGTTGCTTGGGAGTAGCAAGTTGTCAATGTACACAAAGAGCCATAGCCAGGAAAGGGAGAAGGAAACCTGATCATGGGAGCAATAGCAGCAAGAATGCAATGATTCTTTTGTCTTAAATTCCCTGAATGCAGCATGAAACCAATACTGTTGCATGCCTGTAGCCTGAAAGAGAACCATGTTAACAGTGACCACAAGGTGTGTGTGTGTGTGTGTGTGTGTGTGTGTGTGTGCGCGCGCGCACGCGCGCACTGCAGCTGTCTTTTTAGCAATAATAGAGGAGCCCGGGTAGTGATGGGGTGTGGGTGTTATGCCCATGCCTCGCCCCTGCTCCAGGAGCTACACTGGTTACCAGTTTGCCTCCAAGTGCAATTCAAGTTGCTGGTTATGACCTTTAAAGCCCTATATGGTAGTGGGCCAGGATACCTAAGAGACCACATCGTCCTAAGAACATCTGTCCATCCAACCAGAACAGACCGGAGGGGCTCCTTAATTGTTCCATCAGCCAGGGAGGCCCACCTCTCTGGCACAAGAAAAGGGCCTTTTCCATGTCTGCTCCAGCCCTTGGAAACCTCCTACCAGTAGAGCTACAGTTGCAGACGGAGCTGCTGCCCTTCAGGAAAGGACTTAAGACCTGGCTGGCAGGGCAGGTGTGGTGCCCTGAGGGCAATGTGGCTCCTGGCCACTGGCTTTTACCATGAGATGTACCCTCTCTCTGCTTCTTGGGGTGGCTGGGATTCTTAATGTGGGTGGGGTTTTTAAATTACTTTTACTGTATGGGGTTTTAGATTGTGGAAGCCGCCCTGAGTCGGGCTTACCTGAGTGGTTGGCGAACAAGTCGAAATATTAAATTAAATTAGGGAAAGAAGGAATCAGAGGAGAGCCAAAACTTTAGAAAAACAGAGATGTTAGGATTTGAAGAAATTCCCACTCAGCTTTTAGAACAAAGGATATACAAATATTTTCCCTTTTTGTTTTCTCTCTGCATATGATTACATAGAATTACTACTTTTAACAATACAGTGATACATCATACAATGTCCAAACTTGGTTCCACAAGTTTGGACTTTATACGGATTTGGACTTTGTATGAGCCATGCAAAATCCTAGCCGCGATGCCTCATACAACGTCCAAATCCTTGCTGCGATGCTTCGTACAATGTCGTTTCCATAGAGATACATTGTATTGTAACAGCACAGACTTCAGGGCAAAGTCAAGGAAACAGACAGGAAACTGACAGAACTTTAGGAAAACATTGTCTAAAGGCTAAATACATTACAAAAACATGTCAAACAACCCTGATTGTCCAAGAACCTGAAGAATGCTGCAAAAATCCCAGGAATGCTAAAAATTCTGATGAAAAATTCAAAAAAAAATCCAAAGTCACACTCAAATCCACTCCTAAACACTCTTTGCCTCATGCAAAACCCACAAGAGCAATGCACACATGTGTCCTGTCTTTTATATTGCCCAGGCACAATGCAACCTGGGAAAAACTGAATGCCTCATACAAAGCTGAGCGACTTTGTATGAGGTAACTTTTTTCAAGAAATTAGGCGATGTTGTATGAATTCGATGTTGTATGAAGTGGACTTTGTATGAGGTATTACTGTATTTCATTTAATGTTGCATGGGCAGTAGGTCAAAGGATGCAGCTGTTCAATAATGTAGAGCAGTCTTTTCCATCCTTCGGTTTTTGGACTTCAGTTCCCAGAAGCCTAAGTCAATCCCCCAAAGCACTGATCAGTCAATCTACTGCCTTGTACCAGGAGTGGAAATAAAACTTTCATACTTTGGTTTTGGCTAAATTTAGTGGAAGCACTTAAAATCACAAGGTACTGCAGTGGCTCAAGTGGTCAAGATGCTGAACTCGATGACTAGAAGGTTGGAGTTTGATTCCCGAGTATTGCACGACGATTACTCCCATCTCTGTTGCAGCTCCTGCCAACCTAGCAGTTAGAAAGCAGGGAAATTGCAAGTAGATAAATAGGGACCACTTTGGTTGGAAGGTAAACAGTGTTGTGTGCACTCCGGTGTTGAGGCATGCCTGCCACATGTCCATGGAAACATCTGCAAATGCAGACACTGCTGGCTCTTTGGCTATAAATAGAGATGAACCCTAGAGTCAGATATGACTAGCTTTCGATCTTTACCTTTAGGTAAGGACCACAGAATAGACCTAGATTTCAGTCATGGTTAGATAGCCCACTTTTCAGATATCCCACAGTAAGCTTTTCACTCTGAGTTATCTGAAAATGGTCATGCTTTACATATCTGCCTTATTGTGAATCCTCACATAAAAGCAGAACATGGAACAGCTGCTGGCCCAGTGCTACTAACAGTCTCACCTGCATGCCATGTGGGGAAGAAGCACATGCTGTTGTTGTTGTTCAGTTGCACAGTCAATTCCGACCCTTTGCGACCCTATGGACCATTAATCTCCAGGCACCCCTGTCCTCCACCAGCCCGCTCAGCTCGGTGCCCACTGCGTCCATCCAGCCATCTCATCCTTGGCCATCCCCTTTTTCTTTTGCCCTCCACCTTTCCCAGCATCAAGGCTTTCTCAAGTGAATCCTCTCTTCTCATTTGGTGTCCAAAGTACTTCATCTTCATCTTTACTATTTGACCTACTAAGGAGCAGTCAGGACTGATTTCTTTCAAGATTGACTTATTTGTTCTCCTCGCTGTCCAGGGTACTCTCAAAACTCTCCTCCAACACCACATTTCAAAGGTGTCTATTCTTCTGCGCTCAGCCTTCCTAATGATCCAGCTCTCACATCCATACATTACCACCGGGAATACCATTGCTTTGACTATACAGATTTTTGTTTGCAAGATGATGTCTCTACTTTTCACTATGTTCCCCAGGTTTCTCATGGCTTGTCTCCCTAGAATCAGTCGTCTCTTTATTTCATGGCTGCAGTCACCATCTGCAGTCATCCTAGATCCCAATAAAGTAAAATCCGTCACTGCTCCTACTTCTTCCCTGTCTACTTTTCAGGTGCTGATAGGGCCTGTTGCCATTATCTTGGTTTTCTTGATGTTAAGTCTCAGGCCAGCTTTTGCACTCTCTTCTTTCAACCTAATCAGTAGCTTCTTTAAAACTTCCTCACTTTCTGCCATTAGGGTGGTATCGTCTGCATATCTCAAATTGTTGATGTTTCTCCCAGCAATTTTTATCCCATATTGTGATTCCTCCATCCCTGCATTGCGCATTATGTGCTCTGTGTACAGGTTGAAAAGGTAGGGTGATAAAATGCAGCCTTTTCTTACTCCTTTTTCTATGCTAGGGTTGCTAAAATTGTCACCAGGAGAGACAACCTGGTAGTGGTACCATAGTGCTCAGGATGTCTCTCTGGCACTGTCTAAGTAGAAACACTGCCCTTGCTGTGTGAGTAGATCATTTTCCCCCCCACAAATTGAACCCCAACTAGCTGGTAATGAAAGCCCAGATGCAGTTTTTAAAAATGTGTTAATCAGTCCTGTCTGAAACCTACACCAGGGCTTCCATTGTCTGAAGCAACCAAAGTTGCTGTGAATTCATTTCAGATTCTCCCATACATGTAGTTAGAAGCAGAGAGGCCAAAATCTGGATCCAAACCAGTGAAAACTGTTGGACAGTCTTTGCAGAGTGGTGCAGCTAGTGTTTCCCCAAGGATTAATGCTGAATGCTTTGCATCACAAGCCCTTCATGAGTTCCCCTTTTCTTTTCCTGTAGTTCCTATTAAACAAATGCTCAGGCACATCTTTAGCAATATGAAAAATGTTTACTTACAAAAATCCTCAAGCAAATGGTGGTTGCAAGAGGATAGAGCTACGAGCTTTCTGTGACTAACACATTTTGAGTAAAAAAACAACAATCACTCAGATAAAAAAGACAGATCTAAACTAGTACATACCCAGACAGAGCTCAAAATGGAAAAGGCAGTTACTTTTGGAGGAAAGAAACATTTAGCCTGGTGATCAACTGATTAGATTAAAAAAACAGGCAATGACTATTTTTGTTAAAATCCCATCCTTTCCAATCTCTGTTACTATGTAAAATAAACACAAAGCATGATGGGATTGCTTGCTGCAAGCTCCACACAAACACTGAGCAAAGGTAGACTCCATCACTTATAAGTGTCTCATGGATGATATAGACCAGGGGTTCTCAATGTAATGCACGTGGACCAGATCTGGCCCATGGCACCAAATAATCTGGCCTCCGACCTTGCTCCAGCCACCACCACCATTGTTGCTGCCACCACGGCCACTGCCACCAGCAGCGGAATCAGCTGGGGCTCATTTACAGCTGTCATAAATGCATTTACGAGGGCCGTAAATGAGTCTTCAGCCGTCGTAATCCCATTTACGACAGCCGTGGATGCCATACCTGTCAACCTTCCCGGATTGGCCAGGATTTCCCATTTTTCGGTGCCGATTTTCGCCATTTCCTTCCTGGAACTGCCGAAACCCCAGAATTTGGCAGCAGGGGAAAGGCATTACTGCGCATCCCTTCTGCGCAGCTCACTTCTACGCATGCGTAGAAGGCTTTTACGCATGCGTAGAACCCTTCTACACATGTGTAGAAGGCTTCTGTGCAGAAGGGGATCATAGAAGCCTTCTATGCATGTGTAGCAGCAAGCTGCACAGAACAGTTCTGCGCAAGTCGCTTTTACGCATTCGTAGAAGGCTTTTACGCATGCATAAAAAGCAACCTGTGCAGAACTGTTCTGCGCAGGTCCCGGATTTTCCGGAGCCGCAGTTGACAGGTATGGTGGATGCATTTTACAGCAGCATTTATGGCGGGGAAACACCAGTCCACCCGCTCAGCTGTCTGAGGGGGTGTGGTCCAGTCCACAGTTGGAAAAGGTTGAGAACCCCTGATATAGACACAACAACTTTGAGGATCTTCTAATTGCAACTGGACATCAAGAACTTTTTGCAGTATTATAAAACTTACTGTACTGTTTTTGAAAAGTTAATTATATTGTTATAAATTATATTTTTGTAGGCTACACTTGGTTCTGGAGAGTTTGTATTATCAAGTAAGCCTATAAAAGACTTTCTCTTCAAGTTATGCAGTAAAAGATATATGCAGCAATTGTGTGGACATCTCATCTTTGCTCCTGGTGGATTCAATGCAACCAATCTAAATATGGTATGTAGATATTCAAAGTGTAGTAGAAGTCCTTTTCAGAGGTGGCATCCAGTGTGAGGAACCTTCCCCTTAAAAGATTTTCCTGGCATCTACCTAATGATCTTTTTCAATGACATGAAAATACCATACTATTTCCAGGCATTTTATGAACACTATTCTTCTCCTGTTTATAGAAGAGAACAAAATATTACAAAAGTCCCCCGCCCCCCATGTAGTGATGTCATGAGCATTTCTGTGCATTTTCACATATTGACACTTTTTTACAATAGCAAATTATGTAAGTGAGTTTTGCATTTAAAAAGCTTTCAGCAAAAAGTTCTTTCACTGCAGGAAAAAACCCTCACACTATCATAATATGTCAAAATAGCCTTTTTGCCAAAGTAAGTTGCTTCATCATTAGCTTCTACATCTCTGTCTATTGTCTAGTCTAGTGTAATTCTGTACTTGCCTAAATCACAGACATGCTAATATTACAATTCCAATCAATGAGGCTACCTTTAAATGATAAAACATGCATATAATGAAATATATATAGGTTTTTGCGGGTTCCGCTAGCATAATTGGCATAATACGGCCCCTTGCAGAGGCCACTTCAGTCGAGAAAGCTCCTGGCCCGTGGGCTCTGCGGGCACAGAAATTGGGGGGCAGATTAATAGTTATAGGATTAATTCACCCACATCTGACCTGACCGGCAATTCTGCTGAGAGAAGCAAATCGCTAACCTCCGTTACGTATTAGGCAATTACTGACTCACAGATCAGCCCAAGCTCTAGTGCAAATAGTGGCCATATTTACCCTGGTATAAGCCCCGAACAATGGATTTCCCCTGTCAGTGTTTGCCCTAGTTAATTAACTTCCCCAAGAGAGATTCCCCATTAACCCGGGTAAATGGGTGATATGATTTTCTGTCAGATGACGATTCTATCACACGCTGCCTTGAATTCCTATATATGATGATGTTCTTCCCTCAATAAACCACTGGTCTTCGCTCCATCTTGCCTCGTGTCGTTCCTTGACCAGTCTTCTCCGGGACCTCACGGCCGCCGCGCGGCCCCAATTCAACAGGTTTTGTTGTATGCCTACCAAGGAATAATCATAATAAAATGCTTGCCTTCAGAATGTCTGTCCTTCCCTTCTACATCTCAGAAGCATAACAGGGAAGTAACCATTCTTGTTACACTGAAAAGATTATGAATTAGAGCCATGGTTGCTAAGGCCAAAATTAACTTCATTCCACCTCATTACTGTGGAAAGTGACATGTTACCAAAATGACAAGTTACTTCAGAGCTCTGGGTATACAGATATTGGAAAAGTAGAACTGCACTGAATAACTTTGTTTTAGTTCAGTTTTTCCTCACATATTGTTTATCTTTCCTATTTTTCCTGCAGAGTCGAATAGATGTGTATGCAACTCGTTATCCAGATGGCACATCAGTTAAAAACCTTTTGCACTGGAAACAGGTAGAGAGTCATACATTTTTAAACCAGTTACTTACTCTTCTTCTTCTTGTGCCTTATCCATTCTGGATATTGGCTATTATCATGGTGACAGTCTTCCTGTTCTTAACTCCTTATAACAATTCTTCTGAGGACATGCCACACTAGTCTCTCAGGTTCTTCAGCCATGAAGTTAATCTATGTCCAGGGCTTCTTTTTCCAGGGATTGTACTTAGGAAGGAAAAATTTACAAACTTATATTGGTTGCATGCTGTTTTAATGGTTTAGAACTTTTCCCCTCAGAATTCTTAGATTAGTGGGTTGCTGTTGGACTGAGAACTAGCAGTGAAATTATTCTGTAAGCTATCTGAACAAATGTGGTTAAAATCACATTTTCATCAGTAAAAATAAAAACAGAAAACACTTTATCCGCAAATTGTTAGAACAAAGCAAATGTACTTTAAGTGTTGAGCAACTGGTATTGATTTCAGAAAGATTCTTCATATAAAGTAAGCTTCGTGACAATTACTAATTTATTATTTATTTGAGTTTATACTGTACATATCACATAATAACTGTTGCTGGTTTTCCCTTGCTCTTTCAATAGACAAAATCTGGATTCAGATATTTTGACTATGGGAATGAGAATGAAGTGAAATATAACCAGGTAAGTGAGAATGATTTTTAAAAATATTATAAGTATATGATCTTCTTCTTTTGTGTCCAGTATCTGGTGTGAGAAAGATTAGCCAGCAAAACAAGGTCACTGTTGCCCAGGGTATGCCCAATTGTGGTTCAAAAATGTGAAAAGTATCCACAATCTTCAAGGAGGCTCTTTCTGTGCATGCCATAAGTATATGGTGATTTTGAAATCTCCATGATGAACATCTTGGGAATTTTGGGTTATTCCTTTATCTAGTTGGCAGGGTTATGAGATAGAAGGGAAAATAACAGCAGCAGGGAAAGCAAGAAGAGCCTAAGCCTCAGTCCTAACCCCATTCTCACAATGAGTAGCTTTTTGTATAATTTTTTAAAAAAACACTCTAGAAGCATTTAAATAGAAAAAAAGCTATGTTTACTCACAGTTACAATGTATCATTACAATCAGAAGAATTATATAAAAAGGTTGGATTCTTCACCATGTGGGAGATACATCCTTCTTTTCCTGCAATATGATCAGTGGGTAAAGAGAGAGAAAGAGGGGGAGAGACAATGAAAGCAAACAAACAAACAGGAAGAAGGAAGGAAAAGTAGGAAATAGGGAAAAGAACTTTAACAGTGAGTTAGTGGCAAAGGACAGTCATTTTAGGTTGTAAAAGCCCCCACAGTATTAAGTGCATACACAATTGTTGCCATGCCGACAGAACATATATTTACTATGAGAAAATTATTTTGTGCTGTTTGGGAAAATCTGAACTCTATAGAAAGATCAGATCACACAGACTCAAGAGGATTCACCTGTCCCTTTCTAAAACCTGTTTGCTATATCATGTATGTTTTCTTTTTTCATCTGTTTCTTTGACTCTCACTGACCAAGATTTTTTTTAAAAAAAAATGCAATGAATGAATTGCAGAATATTTCCTGATCTCATGAAACTCAATGTATTGAGTACTAAGAGTAGAGTGTCCATCTGTTCCAGGACTAGGAGTAGACCTGAGGTCAGGATAAGGTTCAGGTTTAATGTACACTTCATGTGTTACCCTGATCCACAGAGAATTCCACTATGGGGCCAACCTAATGAAAACTGGAATATATAAGCAAAGACAAGCTGTGTGATCCATACATAAAATAAAATAAATGCAGGAAGAAGACGATATCTTTTTTAGGATCACTTTAAAAAATCAGACAGTGTGAGCTTTCATGATTCAACATCACTTCTTCAGGAAGGGTAGGAAAACTACAAAGAAGAACCCCAGAAATTCATGGCATGATGTTTCAGCCAGGCTCTGTATCTTAGATGTTCGGCGGGGAGGGTCACAGCAGACTGCATGCCCAATTCTGTAGGGCCTTGGATTTGGATTGTCCCTCCCCCTCCCCCGCCACAAAGAAAGCTCTTTAGCTTCAAAGAGTGCCATCTGGGAAGGTAATATGCAAATACCTGGTTTTCTGTTTTGGGAATTGTAAAAGGATGCAGTCTGCTGTTAGGGTTAGGGTTTTTCATTTGTAAAGCCTATATCACCTGTCATAAAAAATCTATACACAGCCAGTGGCTAAAATTTGAGCACAGAGATCACAAAACTTCATGTAATCGTGTAATAGATTCTAGCATTGTATGGATTCTGTAACTAAATGTGACTAGGCATGAATATTAAAATGCACTACCTGCCTGAGCCTGTAGACAACTCACAAATGGTCTAAAATTGGACGAGACACTTTTTATTGTATTTTGGGGAATATGATTCAATCTCATGTTTTCTAGAGCTTCCCTCCCTCATATAAAATAGAAGACATGGTTGTGCCAACTGCAATGTGGTCTGGTGGAAATGACTTGATTGCTGATCAAGAAAATACGAAGATCTTACTTCCTCGAGTCACTAACTTGGTATACCACCAGAATTTATCAGAATGGAACCATTGGGATTTCATCTGGGGCCTCAGTGCCCCCAAATATGTTTATTTCAAAATCATTGAATTGATGAAGAAGCATCTGTAACTAAATATACTGTGCTATAGCAGATTGAAATGGCATTTGCTTCATTCCCACCAGTGATCAGACTGTAACAGTAACTTCCCTGCTGCAACATGGGATGGCAAGGGGAGATCACTAATTCCTCACAACAATTTAAATGTGCTTAGATTATATACAGACTATAATATAGTTTTTCAGTTCACTCTTCTTGTTTCATGTCTGCATAAGTTTACTTGAATGAAAATTCCCTTGGAGTTCATTCACACACTATTTTGTCCCATTTTTAAAAACCCAAACTGTATTTCATCTCTCTGTTCATATTTGGCACCTTAGGATATCTACTAAGACCTCAGATCTTTTTGATACATATTACTGGAAAGCCAGGTCACCCGTTCCATGTTATTTTCCCCTCCTAAATGTGGAACTTCATTTCCCCCCATGAAAGGAGCATCATTTGGGCATCCCCTAAAAATTCTTTCAACCCAGAGTAATCTCTGACATGAAATAATAATAATAATAATAATAATAATAATAATAATAATAATAATAATAATAATAATAATAATAATAATAATAATAATAATAATAATAATAATAATAATAATAATAATAATAATAATTATTATTATTATTATTATTATTATTATTATTATTATTATTATTATTATTATTATTATTATTATTATTATTATTATTATTATTATTATTATTATTATTATTATTATTATTATTATTATTATTATTATTATTATTTCCTATTTGAAACATGTTTTGTTCCTTTGGCCCAGTTCCACAATCAGTCATCTTAAATCCTGATTCTGTCTTCTGAAATATTAACCTTTCTCCCAGGTTGGTTTTATTTACAAATTTGATGTTTCTTCTGTCGCATCATTCAAGTCATTGTTGAGGAAGACCAGGCCTGGGATATAACCAGGTTGTACCCCATTTGTTATAAAAAAAAAAGTATCATGTGCTGTCCATATGTGATTACCAAACACATACAGACCAGGTGGATAGAATAAAACTATCCAAAGAGATGTAGATTGGGCAATAGCAGAGCCAAAGATAATAAGGAAATACTGTACATAAATTCCTTATTGAAAGTGAAATGTGTTTACAGTCCCATAGATTTGTTATTGCGAGGGATATAACTTATTACTCCTTTTATCTGCTATTCAGAAAATGATCCATCATTCCTTCACTGGTTTTGAAAAGTTCATGCCGCTTCTCAAGACCTGGGTTTTTATTCCTTGTATGATATATCCACTGCAATGGGGATAAATAAGAACTATATTTCCATAGGTGAGGATGAGCTCAGAGTCCATATACTTAAATAATGGTCTGATTTCACAGCAAGGGAAATGTAAGTTGTTGTGTCCAAATGTTTTATTGCTTTAATTCTGCAATTGCCATTAAGTCTTTGCTGTAACAGGTGCCACTTTCTGTAAGGCGCCACTTTTATATGTAGTCAATGTAATCTGATTGGTTCTAACACAGGTTTCCCGCGTTAGCAAAAGCCCGGACAAATGTATCACTGTAACTGCCGTTCTGTCTGTATATAAGTTGCTACCCTTATTCCCCAGTATGAACAGCCCGAACAAGCCTTAACTGAGTTGATAATAAATCACTGATGTTTAACCCCGAACTTGCTGTCACATTGCTAATTACTCTCGGACTCAACATAAGTTCACTTGCATTCTCCCACTGTGAAGTTGTACTGGGAAATCCAGATCTGTTTGATTTAAGTAACCACAAAGGGAGGCAGAGGGAAAGCCTTGCTTGCTCCTTGCTTACAGTTCTTTTTATAGCCCTACAGGTGGTACTGTTGCAAAGAACTCCATTATCATGTTGTGACAAGGCTTTCCTTCCTCTCAATTTCCTCATCTTGTGATCTAAAAAAAACCTCTTGCCAATGGAGAGGAGCTCTATCGTTAAGCTGTTGTTGTAGTTTTTAAAAAAGGAGTATTTCCCTCAGAGAAGAAGCTATGAAGAAGAGTTTTGCTCATAGAGAGATGTTTTGTAAGAAAGAGTGTGGGCTAGCACTCTATGTGTGCACGTGTGTATGCATGTGTTGTCCTCACTCATGAGGTAAGAGGTGAGGGGGAAAGTGCTTCAGCAAAGCATTGTTTCATGCACCTGCACGTGTAGCCCATCCTCCCATTTCTGCATCAGTTCAAGAAATGACATGCATTAACTGGTGCAAATAGATCTGTTTTTGTATAAAAAGGTAGAGTCCCAGCAGCACCGGGGGTGAGGGGTGGGGGGGCTTCAGGTTAATTCAGATTTCCCTTTGGATTGTGTAATTAATGGGAGGGGGGAATTGTGAATCAGCAGGCCACATTTTTAGCAGTGTGGTTACTCTGTAAATCTGATCTTAGCAAAATCTTCATGACAAATATTTTTGGCCAGATACCACTGGAACTAGATTCAGATGACTGCTCTGAAGATTGTGGGACTACTTCTGTATTCCATAACTTGTGGTTTAATTGAAAGATCATAATTATTACTGTGAATACATTCCTGCTTGCATTATTGCATTAGGCTTTTATTATTCTTATGCTGTTATTGTTGGCTAGAATTGTGTTTTGCTTTTTTGAAATGATAAAATGTTATTATTAAAAACTATTATAGCAATTATATTTTAATTGTTTTGCAAGTAAAAGTAGCTTCCAGAGTATCTGCAAAACAAAAAAAGTCTGATATAAAGTGAGAGATATACACTAAATAAGCAAATAAATAAATAAATTGAAGTATTTGAAAAGTTGGTTACACCTGGAGTATTATTTCCTCCTAAATCAGCAACTGTAGTCTTACTACTGAATGCTGGTCCATATGGGAACTGTCTGCACATCTCAATGTTGGATATAACATGACTTTGTAGCACTGGTGGGTAAAGCATGGTCATGAAGCCAATCCAGATCTTATCTATGTTTTTTTTTTAAATGAGGAAGTCAAAAACCTATTTCTACAAAGCTCTCCCTAAAACCTGAAACTGGAAGAGTCAGGATTTTGAAAGTGAATAAAATGGATAGATGGGAAGGGAAGATGAAATGCCCTACATTTGTTATCCTGTGTCTCCCATTCTATGTCAACTGATGTATGGGATATGCCAAATATCCCAGTGGTTAAATTGTAGTACTGCAGCCAAAACTGCTGACACTATAAATTCAAACCTGAAGGACACCAGGTTGACTCAGCCTTCCATTCTTCTTTTTTTTAATTAAGTTTTTTATATATATTTTATATAATCTTTTAATTTTTGTTTATTTCAAAAAAGCAAAAAATACAACTAACAAACATACAGAAAAAAATGATAACAATACAATACAATGTTACATCGGACTCATAGAAAATAGCACATGATAATAATTAAGCTAATTATTTGCAATATAGCCCACAATATTAAATACCCACATTATAGGTTATTACTATAACCATAACAGTCGTAAAAGCTTTCAGTGCTACAACTATTTTTTATTTCTTTACTAATTACACAACACCCTGTGAATATTTACAATGCCCGGAGAGTTTAGTATCTATATCATCTCCAAAAACCACTTTGAGATGGTACAGGTCCAAATCTGTCCCTTGCCATAAGAGAGTGATCCACAAACGGCTTCCAAATACTCCAAAACCTATTTTCTTTTACTTTATCCCTTTTTACTTTAATCTCCCATGTCAGTTTGTTATTCAATGCTAAGCTCCACATTTCCTTATACCACTCTCCAGTCTGTATAAGTACATCATTTTTCCAATTTCTGGCTATACATTGTCTACCTGTGGTTAACATAATTTCCAATAATTCTTTTTCCTCCTTATTCAAACCCATACCTTCCACATTTGTTAATAGGATGGTACCTGACACCAGCTTAATTCTTTTACCCATTATTTCCCCAATCTCTCCTTCTATTCTTCTCCAAAATTCATTTATTTTTTTACAACTCCACCACATATGTTCATAAGTTCCAACCGTTTCTTTGCATCTCCAGCATAAATTATTCCTTTTATTATCCATCTGATGAAGCCTCAGTGGTGTCAAGTACCATTGCCACAACATTTTAAAATTATGTTCCTTAATTCTTACTGACATTGTTCTCATTATCCTCTTTTTCAATTTGTTTCTCCATTCAACCTCTCCTATTTTTATATTCCAATTTTGTTCCCACTTCTGTTTCAAATCATCTTGTGGATCTTTACCCTTATTCAGTATAATATAAAGTTTGCTTACTAGACCCTTAATGTTCTTTTCCCCTTTTCTAATCTTTAATACCAATTCTTCAAATTCAGTCTTTGTTCTATCTATCCCTACTTCTCTTCTATATTTTTTATTCCAGTTGACAATCTTCAATTTCCGAAACCAATCCAATTTTAACTTTTCAAATATTTTTTTTCTCTTGGTTTCATCCTCACAAACTTTTAACCAGTCCTTCAATAAAGACATTTCATTTTTATCCAATATTTCCCTTTTTTTCCTTATCTATTTTTATCGGAAAACACACCATATCAGTCAATTCCAGGATTGGAGAGAGATTTGGGACAATATCTTTCTTTACTCTTTTCCACGCCTCCATGAGGCCTCTCATCATATTATTACTTGTCTTTATCAATTTATCCTTTATTATTATTATTATTATTATTTATTCCCAAAAAGATCATTTTGCCAATATTCCTGTATTCTTTCATCTCCAATTCCTCCCAAATTACCTTTTCTCTTGCCAAGATCTTCACAACATTCTTAATTTGGAATGCTCGATAGTATGCTAACAAATTTGGCATACCCAAACCCCCTTCTTTCTGAGATAAGTACCAAAGCTTCTTTGGAAGTCTAGATTTTTTACCTCCATTACAAAAATTATTAAACATCTTTTGAAACTCATTAATTTCCTTCTCCTTCAAATGGATCGCAAGTGCGTCAAATAAAAAATCAATCTTTGGCAGCAATATCATTTTGCAAATTGCAATCCTCCCGAACCATGACAAATTCAACTTTTGAAACTCTTGTAATTTGCACTTAAATTCTACTTTCAAACTGTCATAATTCAATCTTTTAAGTTCTTCCAATTTGTTTGAGATAGTTATCCCCAAATATTTCAACTTTTCTTTAATTTGTATGTTAAGTATCCCCACTATCTTTCCCATCTCCTTTACCCCCATATTGCACAGCATCAATTCTGATTTATCCCAATTTATCATCAATCCGGTTATAGCCTCAAATTCCTGTAGTTGGTCTTTAATCCTATCAATTACCACCTCTGGATGTTTCACCATTAACAGCGTATCATCTGCATACATACTCACTTTATTGCCCAATATCCCTTCTATGTTTGGATCATCCCTTATATTTTTAGCTAATATTTCCATTGCCATAATAAACAGGATAGGAGATAGTGGACAACCCTGCCTGGTACCTGCCTCAAGCTTTACCACATCTGTAACCTCTTCGTTTACTCTAATCCTAGCACTCCCTTTTTGGCATAGTAGATCAATTACCCTTCTAAATCGATCCCCAAATCCATAATTTCTAACCATTTCCTTGATTGAAGACCATTGTAATGAATCAAATGCCTTGAAAATATCTAATGATAATAAACCCACCTTTTCCTTCGTTTGATTAACATTATCAATTAGATCTACTACCCTTCTAGTCAAGTCAGCCATGTGCCTACCTTTTAAAAAACCAACTTGGTCAACATTGATGTATTCCCCCATAAAGCTATTTAAACGATTAGCCAGTATTGCTGTGAAGATCTTGGCATCCTGGTTTATAAGAGAAATTGGTTTGTATGATTCCACCTTTTCCAGATTCTTTTCCGGTTTTGGCAGCAGAACGATTATGGTATTATACCACGAAGTCGGGATTTGTCCTCTATCTAAAATATAATTATATAACTTCACTAACTTTGGAACCACAACATCTTTAAATTCTTTATAAAATTCTGTCGATAATCCATCATCTCCCGGGGCTTTCCCCATCTTCAACCCACTAATTACCTCCTTTACCTCTTTATCGGTGACCCTTTCCTCCATTTTTTCTCGATGTTCCTGTTTTATTCCATTCCCTAGCTGTCTCTCCAAGATCCCTTTAAGCCTCTCCACATCTACCTCCTTTTTTGCATATAATGCTTGATAAAATTCCTTGACAATTTTACATTTATCCTTATTCTTGTTACACCTTAACCCTTGTTTATTAACCAACACCCCAATTTCTCTTTTTTCCCTTTTAGCCTTAGCTGCTCTTGCTAATAATTTTGAGTTTCTATTACTAAATTCAAAATACTCTCTATTTAGATAAATCAAATCTCTTTTAACTTTATCAATATCCTTACCCATTAACTCTGCCTTGAGTCTTTGCAATTTAGCGAAAGTTTTTTATCTTTACTTTTTGAATGGTCCTCCTGTAACTGCTTTATTTCTTTTCCTTTTTCTATCTGTTCTACTTTATATCTTTTATAATTAATACTCGCCAGCTTTATATTTTCCCCTCTGAAAACTGACTTCATGGTATCCCAAACAACGTTAAAATTAACTTCATTATTGTCGTTCCACTGCCAAATTTCTTTCCACCTTTCCATGATTTGCTCTTTACATTTTTGGTCTTTAAATAGGTTAGGATCATACCTCCAACTTCTTCCTCTTTGAATATCTTTTTGTAATTTCAATTCCAACAGTACTTTGGCATGATCTGATTCCTTAAAGATCCCAATTTCCATTCCCTCAATATTTTTAATCAGGTTTTCCGTAAGAAAGACATAATCTATTCTCGAGTAGGTCCCATGGACATGTGAAAAAAAAGAATATGCCCTTTCAGAGCCCTTGATCTCTCTCCAAGAGTCCTTCAAACCCATCGCAACCATCCATTTATCTAAAACCTTCCCTTTCAAACCAATTCCACATCTTGCTAAGTTCGTACAGTCTAAACCTGACCTTATCAAATTAAAATCTCCAGCCACAATGGTTTTTGCAACATTTTCTAGCTCCACTACTTTCCGAACTTTTTCTAAGAAATCCGCTTGATGGTCATTTGGAGCATATATATTTACCAACATAATTTCCTCGTCTTCTATTTTTCCTCTTACAATCAAATATCTACCCTCTTGGTCAGCAACACTTTTTGTAATCTCAAATCCTAATTTTTTAGAAATCATAATTGCCACTCCTCTCGCTTTTGAAGTTCCAAACGCCATCTCATAATGTTGAATCCATCCCAAAAAAAGTTTGTTTGTGTCTTTTGACTTCTGGTGCATTTCCTGTAAGAACACTATATCGGGTCTATCTTTCTTCAATGCCAATTCCAACCTCCGCCTCTTAAGAACAGAACCTGTACCCTTCACATTCCAGGTTAATATTTTAATATTTCCCATAATCTATTTCCTTTCTAACTTCTAAACTCTCCATTGGGCGTGCCATCACCAACCCCTTCCCCCAGAAACACACAATTCTACATAGAACACACACTATCACTCTCCCCACTTTCTTCAAAAAAAAAAAAGACACCTTCGACAACCAAAGAGGGGAGAGGGGGGACATGCAAGATGTGCCTACCAATCAGTGCTACGCGCTACTCACCCTTCTATATTGTTTAAATGCTTTGATTTTTATTAATCTATTTCTCATTGCTCCTTACTTGCCTCCTCCTCCACCATGATCAGCGACAGCTCCTCCTCTTCTTTTCCCTGCGGTGTTCCACCTGTGGCACCACCAGCCTCTGCCCTCTCATACTTCCTCCCCAGATCACCCGATTCCAACAATTCTTTCTTAAAATTTATCCACTCTTCTGAATTTGCTTTTACCAACTCCAACAAACTCAAATACTCCAATGGATCGGTCCCTTCATCAATTACTTGCATTCTTTTTTCATAAAAAAAAGTGCAGTTGCTGTGGGAATCTCCAGTTGTACCTTATGTTTTTACTCATCAACAATTTGGTTACAGGTCTCATCTTATATCTCCACGTTCTTTATTTCAATGAGATATCATTATAAACTTCTACATCAGAACCATCAAATTTCAGGGCATCAGGTCCAGCTTGTTTCAAAAAAGCCATTACTCTAAGCTTATCACCCCAATTTGCAAATTTTACCAAAACATTTCTTTGAACCACTTTCCCTCTTCTTGGGCCCACCCTGAATACACTTACAATATCTTCCTGTACAAATTCCTTTCCCATATTCAAACCATTTAACCACTGAACCACTCTTTCTCTTAGCTGGTCCGGTGTCCGTTCAACCACCTGACGGATCACAATGTTCTGCTTTCTCATCATATCTTCCACAGCGTCAATCCTTTTCTCGTGCTCTTCCAATTTCAGCTTATTCTCCCGCACCGCCTCCTGAGTCCCTTTTATTTCCTTTTTTATGACATTTACCTCATTTTGAACCAATTTCACATTTCCCTCTATTTTTTGCAAACTTAAGTCCACTTTTTTTGAAAAATCTGCAACAGATGATACTACCTTATCTTGTTTTTTCATCATTTCATTTCTATCTTTCACCCTTGATTCCTCATTCTTCTCCAATTTCTGGAACAATTTACCAATTTCCACCATAATTTGAGTATGATCATAAGGCTCAGGTGGCGGTGATGAAGACTGGGGGACCTCTTCCATTGGTGCTTTTTCTTTCCTCTTAGACTTCACTACTGGTTCTTCCTCTTTTGCTTTCCCTCTTGTGCCTTTATCCATGATGAAACACAATAGGAAAGTCCAGTGTTGCAGAACGTTGCAAAATCTTAGTCAGTCTAGGCAAGCCTGTGCCACTGCAACCACTAGTACCACCTATCCAAACAGGTCAGACAAAGCTTATAGGGAGGAAGAAATCCAGTGGAAAATTAGTTGCTGTAATCCACAAAAGAGAAGCAGGAACCGGCATATGCTCCAAACAGAAAGAAAAAAGGAATAATCCACGTCCGACCCGTTTCCCCAAAGCAGGCAGTCCAACTATTCGCCCTCCAAACCACAAAAATAGAGGCTCCAAAGAACAGGTCACCCAGATTTTTTCATTTGAGTCAAAGCCACCAGGAAGGGGGGTGAGAAGGGGAAAAAAAGCCCAAACTCCAAGCAAGGAGAAAAAAAAAACAGGAGGAGCAATATGTCCAAAAGGAAAATGTTATTTGTAATCCACACGGTGAAGGAATAAAAAGCAAGTTAATCCTTCTCTTGAAGCAAACGAATCAAAGCGCCC
Organism: Bradypodion pumilum; assembly: GCA_035047305.1. Taxonomy (NCBI): domain Eukaryota; kingdom Metazoa; phylum Chordata; class Lepidosauria; order Squamata; family Chamaeleonidae; genus Bradypodion; species Bradypodion pumilum. Next base: position 264,359,268 of record JAWDJD010000003.1, read on the forward strand.
TTTTCCAGTGGGTACATTAACTTCAGGGGGGAACCCCCCTTCTTCCTCTGTAAATCGGCAGACTTTCCCCACGCTCTTTAGACTCTAAACACACTGAAACCTTCAAAAGCTGGAGCCCAGACGAGAACTTCATAAACCACTTTACTATCGCCAAAGCACGCTGCGGTTCTCCTGGGGCGCTAGGAAGCCATAAACCAAAGCACAATCACTTTCGTTTTCCAGGACCGCCGCCATTAACGGGTCGTCCACCCGATTTTATCCACTTCCACACCCGCTTCCAAGTCCGGGCTCTTCTAAACAAAGTCCCCAGTTAGCTTTAACTTTTCCACATAGACTTTCTTGAACTTACATAAAGTTGTTCTCTTGTCGATTTTACTGCCGCCTCAGATCTCCGCCGTCTCACTGGTCCCGTTCTCGGCTCCTCGGCAGGGAAAGCCGCGGCTTCCGTCGCGAGCCTCGCCTACCCAGGAAACCTCCCAAACTTCGACCGCCCGACTTCAAAACTTTCCAAATAGGCAAGCAGGAGTCTTATCAACAAAAAATACCACTTTAAAATTTCCCCATTTTACTCAGTCACATTAGTTACCACTTTGATAAGCGCGAGCGTCCAGATCAAGATGTTACTCGTCGGCCATCTTGGCCACGCCCCCCAGCCTTCCATTCTTCTGAGGTTTGTAAAGTTGGTAAACCCAGCATTGTTTTTGCAAGCAAAGAAAAAAAAATCTTCTCGCAGGAGAAAGTGGTAGGTTGATTTTAAAAACTGAAAAAAGGATTCTGAAAAGATGATTGTGCACATGTTCTGCAAAGGCATTTTAGTGAAGAAGGAAAAAGACTGCTCAGTATGGACAGACTTGCTACATAATTTAGAACCTTCATCGTACACATCAGGTCACCCACTTTGGACTTGTTGATAACAGGTGTGAATGATGTTGGTGAAACTGTCAGAGATGCAACGCCAGAGTCAAGGCTGTGGAGTATGGCTCAGTGTGCCTGAACTGATTGATTGTAACTGTATGAATCATACCCATTGAAAATAACTTTTACATTGAAGTAAAGGTAAAGGTAAAGGTTTCCCTTGCTCGAAAGTCAGTCATATCCAACTCTAGGGTGCAGTGCTCATCTCTGTTTCTAAGCCGAAGAGCCAGCGCTGTCTGCTTCTGCAGACGTTTCCATGGTCATGTGGCAGGCATGACTAGACACCGGAGTGCACAGAATGCTGTTACCTTCCCACCGAAGTGGTCCCTATTTATCTACTTACAATTTCTTGCTTTCGAACTGCTAGGTTGGCAGGAGTTTACATTGAAACTTGCATGCAAATATCCTATTACATTTGTTCAACAAAACTCAGAAGTAAGTACCTTCCCTACCCATTGAAGTAAAGGGGAATATGTTTATCAGAACCCTGAAACTTAAAGCTAAGTATGCAGGTTATCACACTGACATCAGTAGAATGAGAATGTGCTATTTTAAGCAAAGTACACACTGGGATGCAATTTTGCCTTACAGCCATAACATGCAAGAATAATCTCCTGAGACCAAACTATGCTCAAAGTTCAAAAGTTTCAAAAACAAAGAGTCATGTCATTTCTTTGATAATCCACAACATCATAGTGCTAAAGCTTTTATCTTTACCTATAAGAAGGGCTGTTAACCATTAGTGTTCGGCATGCATGCCGGCACCCGGCCCAACCATCCCAAACTGAGCCGCCTACACATACCTGACCAGCCTTGGAGCATCACCACAATGATCTGCCAGCCGCAAGTGGGGCAACCGCCCCATGAACACAGCCAGAAAAACAAGGCCCAGCGTCCTCTGCGCCATGCCACCCCTCAACCAATGAGGCTGAAGGGTGCAAACGTGAAGGAGGCGGGGCAGCCCCAGAGCCTGGCGGCAGCCTCCCCATAACTTCGGGGGGAGAGGAAGAGCCTCTCCTCTCCCCCTACATGGCTTCGGAAAGGGAGCGGGGAGAGCCTCAACGCTGTCAAGGACTGATGACAGACCGGTGAGCAGCGCAACAAAGAAGGCCGCGCCTGGGAGGCCAGGCAACGAAAGGCTCAGACAGCAACAAGTAAGTGGGGCAGGGGAGAGGAACTGAGGGGGGGAAATGGGCCCGGGAACCACACCACCACCCCCCACCCCCTTGCCGCTCCCGCCCCCTTGCCCCCCCAGTCCCTGTCCCCTGCCCCACTTATCTGTTGCTGGCTGGGCCTTTTGTTGCCTGGCCTCCCCGGTGCGGCCTTCAGAGATGTGCAGCTCACCAGCCTCTTCTCAGTCCCTGCCGGCGCTGAGGCCAGTGCCGGCTGGCCGGAGTCGTATGTCCTTGCCTAGGCTTGGGGGGGAGGAGGAATAATCCCTCCTCCCCCCCCAGACAGCTTCGCTCTGTGTGTGTGTGTGTGTGTGTGTGTGTGTGTGTGTGTGTGTGTGTGTGTGTGTTTCCTCGGCAGAGCTTCAGGGGGGAGGAGGGGTACCCCCTCCTCTCCCCACACAGCTTCAGTGTGTGTGGGTGTGGGTGTGGGGGGGTGTTGTGTGTGTGGGGGGGTGTTGTGTGTGGGGGTGTTGTGTGTGGGTGTTGGTGTGTTGAGTGTGTGTGGTTGTGTTGTGTGTGCAGAGAGTGTGTGTGTATTGTTTGTGTGTGTGTGTTTGTGTGTGTGTGTGTGATTGTGTTGAGTGTGTGTTGAGTGTGTGTGGTTGTGTGATTGTGTGTGTGGTTGTGTGTGTATTGTGTGTGTGGTTGTGTTGTGCGTGTTTGTGCTGAGTGTGTTGTGTACCCCCCCAAAAAAAAACCTACCACCAAAACACACACACAAAAAAACTGCCCGGCAGGGCTGGGCAAAAAATACTAGTGGATACATATAAGTATACTCCTATCTACTCCAGCAAGATTGCTTTCATGCAAAGAGAGAGAGAGAGAAGTTAAAAGAGAAGGGGAGAAAGTGTCATGAATGGCCTCCTTGGAGTTGGCCCTACTATTAGACCAAATGAGGCAGCAGCCTCAGGTATCATGGTATCAGAAGTAGAACATATTGCCACTAACCAGGGCCCTAGCCTGGATTCTAGATTGGAGGGGGGTATTTTTTCAGGAGGGGAAACTCTCTCTCACTCTCACACACCGAAGTAGTCCCCCATCCCTATTAATCTACTTGCAATGTCTTGCTTTCAAACTGTTAGGTTGGCAGGAGCTGGGACAGACAACAGGAGCTCTTGCGCCCTGCTGGTGCCTTGGTGCGGAGCTTGCAGTGCGACGTCACTGGCAAGCCCTGTCCTGGGTCCCTCCCCAGGCTTCATCTGTATCCCCCCTCCCCTGGGGCCACAGGTTCGATCTCTGGTTTCTTCCATGCCCTGCAGGCTTCATCCTCGCCCGGCCGCCCTCTTCTCCTCCTCCTCCCCCCGCAGGCAATTGGAGAAAAGTGGAGGAAAAGGAAGCCACGAGAGGCTGAAAGGGAAACTTTGCAGTCTTTAATCCCTAGGATGGGAGGAGGCTGGAGCTGGGCGATCACATGCTACACCTTGATTAGGGGGGCAGCCTGTTAGCTCGGGGAAGGGGGGGCTACAACTGAATCCCAGCAAGACTGAGTGGTTATGGATAAGGGGTCCTGCGCTATCCCGGGAGCTACCATCTTTGTTTATGGATGGGGCTATTTTGCCCCAAACTGACCCGGTGCGCAACTTGGGGGTTTTAATTTAATTTAATTTAATTGTCACATTTATATACCGCTCACTCGGCCAAAGCCAACTCAGGGCGGTTCACAATAAAAATTAAAAAACACATGTTAAAAACAGTTAAAACTACCCACCCCCTAAAAACAAGGGCTGCAGGATCCAAAGGCACCATGGGGAAGAGTTCTTCTACACCAACCACCCAATGGAGGTTACCCTTCCACCTGCACCCCACACTTGACCCGCCAGCCAGGTTTTAAGTTCTTTTCTGAAAGGCAGCAATTCCGTCCGGAGACGTAGCTCTGTTGGCAGGAGGTTCCAGAGGGCCGGCGCAGACACGGAGAAGGCTCTCCTCCTTGTGCCAGAGAGGCGAGCCCCTCTGGCTGATGGAACAATTAGAGAGCCCCTCCGGTCCGCTCTGGTTGGACGGACAGACGTCCTCAGGGCGATGCGGTCTCTTAGGTAACCCGGCCCACTACCATATAGGGCTTTAAAGGTCAAAACCAGCACCTTGAATTGCACCCGGAGACAAACTGGCAACCAGTGCAGCTCCCGGAGCAGTGGCAAAGCATGGGCATAACGCCCACACCCCATCACCACCCTGGCTGCTGCATTCTGGACCAGCTGTAGCCTCCGAATGGTCGTCAAGGGCAGCCCCATGTAGAGCGCATTGCAATAATCTAGTCTGGAGGTGACCAGAGCGTGAGTGACCATGAGCAAGGAGTCCCGGTCCAGGAGTGGGCGCAACTGGCGAATCACCCGAAGTTGGGCGAAAGCCCTCCTGGTCACAGCCGCCACCTGTTCTTCTAGCAGTAGCCGCGAATCCAGGAGGACCCCCAAGTTGCGCACCGGGTCTGTCTGGGGCAAAATAGCCCCATCCAGAACCAAAGATGGTAGCTCCCGGGTTAACGCAGGACCCCTTATCCATAGCCACTCAGTCTTGCTGGGATTCAGTTGTAGCCCGTTAGCCCCCATCCAGACCCCAACAGCTTCCAGGCACCTGGAAAGGACTCTCCTGGTTCTCCTGGATTCGTGCCTGCTGCTAGAAGAACAGGTAGCAGCTGTGGCAAGGAGGGCTTTCGCCCAACTTCAGGTGATTTGCCAGTTGCACCCGCTCCTGGACCGGGACTCCCTGCTCATGGTCACTCATGCGCTGGTGACCTCCAGACTAGACTACTATAATGTGCTCTACATGGGACTGCCCTTGATGACCATTCTGAGGCTGCAGCTGGTCCAGAATGCTGTGGCCCGGGTGGTGATGTGGTGTGGATGTTATGCCCATGCCTCACCACTGCTTCGGGAGTTGCACTGGTTACCAGTTTGCCTCTGGGTGCAATTCAAGGTGCTGGTTCTGACCTATAAAGCCCTATATGGTAGTGGGCCAGATTACCTAAGAGACCGCATCGCCCTGTCTGTCCATCCAACCAGAGCGGACCGGAGGGGCTCTCTAATTGTGCCATCAGCCATGGGGGCTCGCCTCTCTGGCACAAGGAGGAGGGCCTTCTCCGTGTCCGCACCAGCCCTTTGGAACCTCCTGTCAGTAGAATTGCACCTCCAGACGGAGTTGCTGCCCTTTAGAAAAGAACTAAAAACCTGGCTGGTGAGCCAAGTGTGGGGTGCAGGTGGAGGGGTGGCTTCTGTTGGGTGGTTGGTATAGAGGATTATTCCTTCCCCCATGGTTCCTTCGGTACCTGCACCCTTTTTAGGGGGCCGATTTTTAATTCTGTTTTATCTATGATTGTGAACCGCCCTGAGTTGGCCTTGGTCAGCACCTTGATTTTATGCACTGTATGCCCTGCCCTACCAAGTGCTAATCTGACTCATTTTACCAGCTTCTGAAACAGCAGAAACAGTAATATTATCAAACTTTTCTTTTCTTTTGGTCTAAAGTATGAAGAAGTATCTGTACTGAGGTTTTATTTCTTACCCTTCAGCAGATGACTCAAAGGATTTGTTCAAGAATACAATTCTGAAAGAAATCTGATGACTAACTTGTTACCAAGCTTTAGCAATCTCAAGTGTTCTTATCTTGTTTTTATATCCAGGGCTTTATTTGGGGAACAATAGGCTTTTTGAATATCAAATGATTCCCATTAATGTTAGATTTCCCCCTCTTTCCCCTCTAAAAGCCAACACAAGTCCTAAAAATTGCGCATGAGAGCCAGTGACACAATGTCACAAAAACGTTATTCATGAGTTAAACAAAATCATTGCCCATTCAGTCAGGGCTGTTAATACTTAACCAGACATACCAATCAGGAAGGGTGGGTAGACATTGAGAAAGTATCAGAAATGAACACAACTTGTTCTGGAGTTCAAATCTAAAGAGTGGGTACGTGGTAGATTGAGCAAATGGGGCACAACATGCCTCGGACTAAACTGGCTCCAGTCAGGCCACATCTGCCTGCTTTATTTACTGTCTCTGTTCCCTTCATGCTGTGTTTGCCTGTCTGCCTGCGTATGTTCATATTTGTGTGTATGAACATACATGTTATCTCCAATTCCACCTGCTGTTGCTCGGCTTCTGTTCTACTAGTCCAGTGATGGTGAACCTTGGCACTCCAGGTGTTCATGGATTTCAATTCCCAGAAGCCCAAGTCAGCATTCCTACTGATCAGGGCTTCTAGGAAATGACACAATGGACACCAGTTACCATTGGTGCATGACTATAGAAACACCTCTGCTTGAATTCCTAGAAGCAGAATCAAGTTAGGCACAACTTCCTGGGAGTTAGCCTCACCACCTTGATTCTTCTATTACTGTGGTAGGGAAGTGGGACAGAGAGAGAGAAGGCAACATATATTAAATGGAGGAGGAGCAAAGAGCTGTGTCTCATCTACCAAGGACTTGACTTCAAATCCTGAGGCTCACAGGAGGAAAAGGCACAGGACATACCAGTTTGTGATGTAATGAAGTCTTAAGTACTTTGCAGCAAAAATAGTTTCCTCCTTGTTTTATTTTTGTCTTCACTTTTCGTCTCAAAGAAGAGGAAGATAGAAGTAGATGCGCTCTATGGAGTTTTCACTGTTTAAGTTTGGATTCAGTGATTGCTGAAGAGAGCTACTGAGGCTTAACCCTTATATATTTTGCTACCCTGCATTTGAAAAAGTTATTCCTCTATTTACAGTTTTATTGCATGCCACCAAAATGAAGAGAGCTGCTTCAACATGAACATTCATGGATTACAAGTCAATGAAAAAACATCTATTAGACAGAGAAACATCTGGGTCTGAAGAAGTAGGTGCCAGTCCAGGAATGCTTACAGAGAAATCAATGGATTAGTCTTTAAATTGACAGGGTTTTTTTGTATTTGCTTGGGTTATTTTGTAAAAAAAGGAGGGAGCAGAGAAAACACATGATAACAATAACAGTAACAATAAAAAATTCTGTATTTAAATTTTTTGTGCTGCTCTTTCCACTACTGTTGTTGTGCCCATAGAAGCAGCTTTTGAATGCACAATCAGGAGACATGTGATTCCCCTCCCTCTGAAAATTTGTTCTGGTGGGTTGAAATTTCCCCTGGAATATGGTTTCACAGGTGGAGAAGGGAGGAGGGCCTAAGGTGGTCACTCCTTCATTGACAAAATGGAAGATAGAAATCACCAAAAAGGACAAAATTGAGGCCAAAGCCCCCCCAAAAGGAGAAGATTATTCAACAAAAATTACTTTTTTCATTACTTTTACATAAGCTAATTTAAATCATTACTTTTACATAAGCTAATTTAAATTTTTTAGCCATTTAGATATCACATCACACACTGGCTAGGCAGACCATGATGCTTTCACCTTGACCAAGGGATCCAACAAAGGACACTTTGGTGAGTCTAGGCCCAGCCTAAATCATTGAAAAGTGATGGGCAAGACTGCCTAGTTAGACCCCTTTAGCCCTCACGCCTTGACAAGGTTCTTACCAAGAGGAGTTTTACACATTACAGTATTAGCAAAGGTAAAGGTTGCCCTTGCTCGAAAGCCAGTCGTATCAAACTCTAGGGTTCCATGCTCATCTCTGTTTATAGCCAAAGAGCCAGTGCTGTCTGCATCGGCAGATGTTTCCATGGACATGTGGCAGGCATGCCTCAACACCAGAGTGCACGGAAGCTGTTTACCTTCTGTTGTGTATGGAATAGCATGGAATGTAACTGCTACGTTATGCCTTTAAGTTAAATGTAACTGGTTCTACAGGAAATGTATACTTAAGCCATTTGTAAAGAACACATTGTATTCAGCTGCTATTGAAATGCGAGCTTGCTACCAGAGATGGGAGCAGCGAGCATTCAACTCACATGGTACAAATTCCCCAATCATGCCCAGCCACGGGAAAACTTCCTGCCACGGATACACCTGGACAAGAAGGGCGGGACTCCGGATGACGTCACGCTGACAGTAGCCAATAGGCTACCGTGTACCCCTATTCAAATGTATAGTGACTGTATAAAAGGAGTTGTATTGCCACCATTACCTTGTGTTCGAATTGTACATCATGCAATAAAGTTGTGTTAGCCAGCATATGGCTGCTTCTATCTTGCTTCCCTGAACACCAAACCTTCCCACCAAAGTGGTCCCTATTTATCTACTTGCAATTTCTTGCTTTTGAACTCCTAGGTTGGCAGGAGATGGGACAGAGATGGGAGCTCACTCCATAATTCAGTACCTAAGAATCGAACTCCGACCTTCCAGTCAGCGAGTTCAGGGTCTTAACCACTTGAGCTAACACAGTCCCCTTAGACATTATTGCTATAATTTAGTCACATCAATCATGTGCGATATGGAGAGTGTTCATGTATTTCTATTTAAATTATAAGCATTATTACTACAATTTAAATGGAAATACACTAACACTCACCATTTTGCACATGATTGTGACTAGCTAACCACCTTGGGGCACCTTGAGATAAAGGTGGGATATAATCCAAATAAATGAATAAGGCATAGTACTCAATGCTGTGTATTTGCTGCAGCTTACTGGAAATGAATATACAGAGACAAAAAGTATACAGAGGTCACTGTAGTTTTGTTGAAATATCTAGCTAGGCAACCAATGTGATATCACATTTAAGGTTCATACAGAACTGCCCTGCCTTGCCACATAACTCCTGTCATGCAACTATACCAGTATGTATAGTTTTGCATCTTTTCTTATGAAATGATTTTCTATAAAAATGATAGAGGGCTGATTAGATACCAACCCAAAATTTTATTTTCCTTGCTCAGTCAAGGAAGCTCACTGAGAAGGTGAACATTTAAATGTCATCAAAAAGGAAGATTCTGACTTATGGCAATCCTTCTCAGGATTTCCAAGGTATAAAGCACTGACAAGTAGTTTACAATTCCCTTTCTCTTTTGGCACCGGGACTTGTCCAAAGCTATGAAAGCTGGCTCATTTATTTTCTCTCATACATGAAAGAGAATTTTTTTAATACAGAAGGAAAATTCCACTTAGAACTTTCCAGCCCAGATGAATAATTTTAAAGGGAAATGTACCACTCCCAGGTAAAAGCCATATACAGGTACCTCAGATTCACAAAGGTTACAAGGTCCTTATATGTTTGCTTTACTTATCTGCATACTTTAACCATGTGACCAGTTCAACACTGGGGAAGATACATCTGTATCATCTATCTTACAGAGAGAACAAAACATAAGTTTGTCAGAGGTAATGTATTTCTTACTGGAAGATGAATACAGTACACATTTAGTTCTATATCATTCGGGACCGTAAAAACTGACAGGGCTGGCCAAGGCATTTTACCACTTGAAGCAAAACAGAACCCCTTCCTCCACCAAGGTGTGAAGAATCCAAACTCAATCAAATTCCTTTGGTACCAGATAAAAACCAACCCACAAGAACCTTTCCTTGTATCTGGCAGTAAAAGACCAGTGAGTAATTAGCAAGTAACAAATTGTTTCTTTTTTATGTCACAATAAAACCTGCTACCTGAGGCAGTTGCTTTACCCAACATAAGAGTAGTGGTAGATTTGAACACCTTTTAAGTGATTGATTTGGTATTCCCTAAAGATAACATTGTAGGAGAAGAGCAGGGGTCACCTACAATTAGCTTAAATATTCCCATGTTTTGATTATCATTTGAAGTATTTATTCATCCATTCCCAGAACTCAGCAAATTTGCCAAACTGACATCCTATATTATTTGATTTCAAACTTAACCAGAAACACATTTTAGATGTAGGCTGATGTGTGTGCCTTTCAGCCTTCTTTCCCATCTTCAGAGAAGCTAAGAGAATCTAAATTTCCAGATATCATGGCACCATATGTGAAAACGTCAGTATTTGCATATAATTTCTCTTAAAGTCTAACAGTCTGCATTGGATAAGCACCACATGTGAAAACGTCAGTATTTGCATATCATTTCTCTTGAAGTCTAAGAGTCTGCATTGGATAAGCAAAATGTGTGATACTGATAAGTGGTCTGTCATGTGAGGAATTGTTTGCATTTGAAATTCCTTCCCCTCAGCACCTTACTCATCCACCCTCATTTCACGTAAAGAGGCTAAAAAGATCAAAATCTACAACAACACTTGAGAGTTCAAAAAGTAGTCATCTGGGTTCTAGTTTTCCATGAGTACTTTTGAATACTATTGAACTTAAGTGGTAGGTGGCTGAATAAGGTTAAGAATACTGTAGATGGATATTCATTGCCAGAATTTCAAGATTCCAAGGATACAGCTACATATGATTGGTGCAACTTATCTAATGCCTTAAATCTTAACATGACTGATATAAATGTCAAACCAAAAGTTTCCACACTCTGCACTTCTCCTTGGAGGAAATGAATTCTGCATCAGGTTTGTGTTATGTGTGAGAACTGTATGCAAAAGCCAATGTCTGCAATTAATCTCTTAGTAAATTGGAAACATTTGTATCTATTCCGTATGAGAATACTATGGATTTGAAAACTTGCTGCCAGCTATCTGAGCAGTGGCATAGCTTTTCCTTTGTTCTTTATGTATCCTTAAGGTAATGAGTTAAAAGAATGAAAGGAGGATTTCTAGAAGTTAATTTTAGTAGCAAAACAAGATTTTAAAAATCTGTTATTTTTTGTGTTCTCTGTGTGTGTGCAAATTAATAGCTTGTATGAGGATTGTAAAGTTTCAGTTATTCAGAACAGCTTGGAGTGCACAAATTAATACATAGGGTAATCCCTCTAGACTAAATGAACATAAATAATAATTTGCCATTTGCCATTTTTGTTTTAAGAAACTTGGAAAAATATTTCCATCATTTGTGAGATTTCTTCTGGTGCTATGCACACAGCTCAATCCACATATACTCCTTGATCTGGTGTTTTTTTCCACTTTCCTTCTGAGAATATGAATTATTTGTTTTGCATGCACTGTCTGTTTAGAAATAAACACTGAGTTGTTTGATTAACAATACAAGAAATAAGGTTTCTCTTCCCCCATCAAAATAAGATTGCTGAATAGAGGAAAGCTTGGGGCAACCAAGAGTGATTATTGGATGGAAGGAGTCAGACTGTGTGTACTAAATCCTGGTGCTGAAAACAAATCCCTGAATTCACAGGGTTGTTGTTTTTTGTTCTAAGGGTATGTTTTTAGTTTTGCTTTCCTTTCACCCAGCCGGCTTTATTTTTAATCTGCCTGCTTTTACAATTATTCCCCTCAGTACAATTTACTAACAAGGAAATTACATTTCAATCTGTTGTAAAAAACAGGATTATTAATGGATCATTGTACCACACTGCCCAGCAACAGGATGTGGCTATTTATTGTTGTGATACATCTGTTCCAAGGATTTGTTCATTCCAAAGAACCAATGAGAAGAAGATCTATTGAGCCAGAAGCTTTTATGAACATTGTAAGTCATCTCTTGGCTTTGTGCAAAACAAGTTGAGTGTATAATCATTCTCCTAAAACAATGATTTAACTCTAAAAGTTTTCATTATATTATCAAAGCACCCCTTTCTTTCTTTCTTTCTTTATTCATTCTGCCTCTTGTAATCTGCAAATGAAAAAAAAACAATACAGTACTCCCCTTATCAATAATCCATTTTAAGCATTTAGAGAGGTGATGTAGAGTCTTTGGGTTATGTGCTTTGGTAACATGCAGTATTGCACTCATAATCCCAGCCTACTCTCACTTTCCTATAGGTGTATCTCTTTTGTACTTTGCAGTTCCGTACTCCTATTTGATATACCTCTTCGGAATCTTGAATGTGTTGTAATTAAATGAAAAATTAGTAACTCTTTTTTTCTTTACAGAACGAACTTATTATCCAGAAAGGTTACCCCAGTGAGGAACATAAAGTTATAACAGAAGATGGCTATATACTTAGCATAAACAGAATACCCTTTGGCATTAAGAACCAGAGTAATGAAGGTATTTTTTTTAAAATCTGCATTATGAAAATGGTATAAAAATTTAAAAATGTAAAGTAGGAAGATATTGAGGGGAAAGTATCATGAAACCCATTACTCAGACTGGTTACCCAATGCCTGCTGCACTCGCCTGCATTCCCTTATCCCAATCTCAGAGAGTGTTCAGAGAGTAGATGGAAAGGCTAAGGTTATGGGCCAGTTATGAGTGACTTCTTTTTGTAAAATCTGGTACCACCACTTCCTTTACCTTATCAAAAGCATAAATGTTTAATAACTAATGTTTATTCTGGTAGAGTGTAGCTTTAACCAAATCAAGTTCCAAACACTAGAATGGGTTTTGTAAATTTTATTAAAAAGAAAGAAAAACCAAAAAGTTGTCAAAATGGGGGGGGGGGAGTTGCAAACGTCTACAAATTCTGCTTCATTTTTATTACAAAGACTTTTAGAGACATTACTCTCCCTGTCTCCTTCCTTTCTTTTATGATTTGTTTTCCATGTGGACTGTATACAGTAGCTACAAAATCGGTAATCCCACCCAATCTTTATAACAAACAAAAATATTGTCTTCTCCAGTTTTGAGACCTGTGGTGTTTCTGCAGCATGGCCTGCTGGGAGATGGAAGCCACTGGATTATAAACATGGCCCACAACAGTTTGGGCTTCATCCTTGCAGATGCTGGCTATGATGTTTGGATTGGAAACAGCAGAGGAAACACTTGGTGCAGGAGTCACAAAAATTTGTCTGTAAACCAAGAAGAATTTTGGTCTTTCAGGTAACCATATTACAGGCAGTTAAGCACATTAGAGTATTATGGATGCAAAAAAAAAAAAAATCTCCCGACAAACCCAACAGTGCACAGGTGTTTTTTTTCCTTTTACCTTCTTTTTTTCCTTCTATTTTAATGCACAGACTGGTTTTTTATTATCTTTGTATTATCTATGTATTATTTTAATTCTTAATAAAAAAATTAATTAAAAAAATATCTCCAAATTTGCCTCTGTAGCAAACTAATGCTAGTAAAAGGTAAAGGTTCTCCTTGCTTGAAAGCCAGTCGTATCTGACTCTAGGGTTCAGTGTTCATCTCTGTTTCAAAGCCGAAGAGCCAGCGCTGTCTGCTTCTGCATACATTTCCATGGACATGTGGCAGGCATGACTAGACACCGGAGTGCAAGGAACGCTGTTTACCATCCCACCGAAGTGGTCCCTATTTAACTACTAGCAATTTCTTGCTTTCAAATTGCTAGATTGGCAGGAGCTGGGACAAAGATGGGAGCTCACTCCATCATGCAGTACTCGGGAATCGAAATGCTAACCTCCCGCCTTCCAGTCAGCATATTAGCCACCTGAGCTAAAAAATTAGCCAACTAATGCAAGCTGGGTAAAAAAAGAAAATGAATATCCCAGATTCCTACTGAGGACAGTCTGAAAAATGTTGGTGTTCTGTAACACTACTTATTCTTTCCAGTGACAGCTATAATCTCCCAGTTTAGAAAACTAATTTGAACTCTTGTAAAATGTGTTTTACTAGCTCTTGTCTGTCTTAGACTGTAATTTGAGCCAGCAAAGAATTTGTCTTTCCCATCCTCCTGTTTATTTGAAAGCCTGTACTCCAAATGCTGCATGAATGTGCTTTGAAAGGAGCAGGGGATAGCCTTTCTCTGTGGGGTCTCTTTCCCACTGCAGTGCCTCTGAAGTTTGAAATGAGGCCCTGTGGGGAAATGTTGTGGTCTTTCCAGAGATTCTCAGAGATTGCACAGCCCCTGACATTCCATTCCGGAAAGCTTAATCTTGCAACTACTTTGTTAAAGTTTGAGATTTCTACACTACCACCACCACCACCACCACCCCATTGGGTCTCAAGGGAGATGCAAGGTTCTTGTTCTGGCACTTCTAGTGGCATTCACTGGTGTTATTTGGTGTTCTTGTAATATTTATGTGATGTTATCTCTCCATCTTCCTCTGGGTCTGCCTTGTGGGAAACTACATTTTTTAAACAAATAAATTAACTATGAACTGTTGCCCTGCTCTCAATCTCATATTTCCTCAAAAGCAGTTTTCCAGTTTGGGACAATTTTGAAATAAAAGGCCCAAATTCAGTAGTACTACACACAAGTTTATATTGAAATACCAACTGGGCCATTTTAATGCATGTACATTCTCATGTACATTATGTATGGATGCTTTTCTGTATTATATGTTCCATACCATAAACAGGTCATCAGCAAGTCCCTTGTTCCCCTCTGTAGTTTTGATGAGATGGCTAAGTATGATCTTCCAGCTGTGATAAACTTCATTCTGCAGAAAACTGGACAGCAGCAATTATACTATGTTGGCTATTCCCAAGGTGCTGCAATAGGTAAGTTATTCCTAACACCTTTAAGCAACTAGCTCCCAGTCTTTAGTAATATGCTTATTCTAGTCCTCTTGGTTAATAATTATCAAGAAAATATCCAAGAGAACCTGGGAAAATTTCTAGGTATTGAAGTAATATTGAACTCTAGATATACAGGTAGTATCATTCTTCCTACAATTCAGAGCTGAAAGGAGATTGACATTTGAAGTAATGGTATGATAGCATAAAGATAGAATCAGATATTTCATTAAGATCTTTATTACTATCTTTTAGGAGAACTGGATTTCAATTGCCTTTTCTTCTACAAATTTTTCCAATACTTTATTGATAGGCATTTATTTAGCTTAATTTATAAGCACGCACACATAACTCATCCAATAAATATAGTCATTGTTAAAATCATAACCTTCATGTGATGCATGCATCATACTCTGGCAAGCTTGGTACTTGAAAATGAATAAGGGTCAGATTATAATAAGTGCTGCAGCTAAGCATTTCACACAATGATATAAATTTATCTAACAAATCAGGAATTTATCCAACCCAACAATCTTCTGTGCAGCCCACACATCTTCATGATGCTAATAGAAATTAAAGGTGTAGGTTGAATGAATTTCTTGTACAATCAGGCTGTATTGGTATAAATAACCTTTCCTTTTTAAAAAAATTGTAAGTTCACCTAATTATGTTTGTGGGGCATTATGACTATGTAAGCTAGACACTAGAGCAGTGGTTCCCAACATGTGACACACGCCTCACATGGGAACTTCAATTCCCAGAAGCCTAAGTCAGTACATTGACTGATCAGTGTTTGGGAGGAATTGACTTAGGCTTCTGGGGATTGAAGTCCAAAAATCAAAGGTTGGGAAACAGTGTGCTAGAGGGAGGTAAGGCTTGTGGGCAATTTTATCTACTTTGTTTAACCTCTTTTGTTTTTTGGATCTTTCCCCCCTCAGCATTCATAGCATTTTCAAGGATGCCAGAGTTGGCTCAAAAGATCAAATTGTTTTTTGCCTTAGCTCCTGTGACTAGACTTAAGTATGCTAGAAGCCCTGCAATGAAGCTTTTTAACCTCCCAGATAGACTCCTCAGGGTATGTTCTATTTCTTCTTTCCAATACTAGTTATTTTAGATTGGGGATCTAATCCTGATTTGTCCCATCTTTCTGTGGAAGACAAAAACTTGCAAGATTCTATTCTCTTTGCACAAAATGATGAGATTTTACATCCAGCCCCAAATCTCAGAAATGTTTTGCTATTTTTAGGAAACAATTATTGTGCATGACACAAAATCTGCAAACTTTGAAACTGTTGAGGCACATATTTTGCTTCATAGACTAATAAAAAGCAGCAGCATTGGACAAGAGTTGTTTTTACATCTTTGTGGTCAATGACTCTGTCTCTGTTATTTGCTTGCTATGTATGTGCTCGCTTCATAAAGGAAAAAACACATTAGTTTTCCACAGAAACAAGACATCTATTTAAATTTCATTATAAATGTAATAATTAGTTACTGACAATTCAATTTGAATTAAGCTAAGGCAAGTTCAGGTGATTGGGCAAAGGTAACAAGTCCTTGAGAGGTTTATGGCAGCTTCTCAACTCTTTACTCCAGCTACTGAAATCTTAAGAAAATAATATCTAAATGCTTCTTTTTAAAAACCATAAATAATTGACACTATGCTTTGTTGAAAAGTATTATCCTTCTAATAAATACTTTAGCTATTAATTTAGATTGCCTCAGATTATTTTGTTTCATCTCACTCAAACATAGACCTCTATGATACTAGCAAGTATTAGCGCATTGGTGGCAACCTGCCTCAGGAATCTTGTGGCAAGGAGATCCATAGAGTCAGGGAGGTTTTTTTTTAAAGAGTCTATGAGGAGCAATTTGAAGGAAGTAAATTTCTTGTACAATCAGTAAAAAAAACATGAAATAGATCTAATTGCAATAATAAAATTAATAACAGCAACAGCTGGAAGAGACCCTATAGAATAATAGAATGCCAGTATCGAACTCAAAATTGCTGAGTTCAAATACCTGCTCAGCCATGGAAATGCAATGTTGTCAATATGTTCCATACCTCAAAAACTCGATTAGGATTGCTATAATTCAGAAAGAACTGAACAACACAAAACTTAGCACCAAACAACAGTTTATAGCCTATAGAGAACATTCAGGAAAAGTACAATACCAAGAGGACCGTTGTTCTATTTTGCATAAGACAACAGCAGGGTCATCCAGTTTCTCCAACTGACAATTCTCTTTGTATTTTATAGGGTTTGCTTGGCAAAAAAGAATTCCCACCTCATAACAGATTTCTCAAAAAAATTATTTCTGCCTTCTGTCAGCGACAGCTTTTTACCAGTGTTTGTGGAAATTTTTTTTTCCTCCTCAGTGGGTATAATAGAGAAAATATAAATATGGTAAGTGCTTTTTTGAGTTTCTATTTGTTGCTTGGAACTGTTATTAGTAGCAACATGTTCACAGGATTTTTAAATGATTATAAAACCTTTGTTGCTCCTGCAAAGTCCTCTAGTTAAATCTTTTCCTATATTTTATGGAAATTATATATACCTGTATATCCCATGCTTTGATCTATACCTATAAAATGGTGCGTTAACCGTTGGAATGTGACAAAGGATGTTGCACCAGGCCCCACTAGCCCCGTCTGAGCCTCCGTTCACTCGCCCAAACGGGGTTCGCAGGTAACTGTCGGGTTGAAATTTTCGACCCGGGGGCAGGAGCCCCCCAGTCGCAAACAAAAAAGGGAACTTCAATTCCTAAAGTTCCTTTTGCCACGCCGCGCCAGAGCCAATCAGGCTGAGTGGCGCGGCAAAAGGAACGTTCGGAAACGCGTTGCGGCCAATCAAAAAAAGCCGCAAGAGAAAAACCGCCGCAGCAAGCAAACCCGCGCAGCCAAAACTATATTCCCCAGCGTCCTGTGCGCCATGGGCGTGCAGAATGCTGAAGAAGCCAGCGCGCGAAAAATAAAAACAAACCCAAACCGTGAGCCCAAGTCCGCCACAGGCGGACGAAGCACCCAGAAAACACAAATAAACAAACCCAAAATCAAAATAAAATGCAAACCCACCGACCATCTTGCATGGAGCAATGGGGAAGAGAGGGACACCCTCTCCCCCACGCTGCCCCGCCGAAGACATGGCGAGCCCAGCGAGACAAACTCTCTATAAAAAATACAAACATCCCCCACCCAACCGCTGCCAAAAACGCTGTGGCGGCAGCAACCAAAAACAAATAAAAAAAATGCAGGCAAACAAACCCCCACCCCCCCCCAAACAAACAAACCCCAACCCAGCCAGGGCCACAACAATACCCTCCCCCAAAAGCCGCATGAAACGGCAAGCCAAACACCCACCCAAAACACAGTCAAACCGCAACCCAGCCCGAGCCACGGGCAAAACACCCCCCCAAAAGCCACATGAAATGGCGATGGTATTTCCGCGGGCCAGCCATCAAGACTGGCCCACGAAAATACCTAAAACACAAATCAAAAACATTCAAAAAAACCAAAAAAACATACAAAAACACACACACACAGAAACCCCCACCTCAAACCCAAAAAACCAAAAACAGTCAAAAAGACACACACAAAAACCCCCAACCAAAACCCAAAAACAATAAAAAACACACACACAAACCCCCACCCAAAACCCAAAACCCAAACAGAACGCCCCCAACCCAAAACAACCCCCCCCCCTAAAAAAATGGAAAGAACTTACCAATACACGTCTTGCCCTGATGAAAACTGGAACTGAAATGAGGAGAAGAAGAGGCTTACCGGAACAAGCAAAACCAAAAAATTACTCAACACCACCACCCAGTGGCCAAAGGAGAAAAAACATCCAAAATATTCCCAAATATTCAATAAATCCCCAAAAATAGGGTAATCAATTCCAAAAGCATTCAAAAATATCCAAAAAAATCAAAAATAATTCACAGATAAAAATATTAATATTCAATAAAAAACACTGTAAAAAAATTCAATTTAAAAAAACATATATTTACACATTTTTTAAAATAATTATCCGAAGTAAAAATATTTGCAAAAATTCACAAAGAAACACATTCTTCTTTAAAAGTAGCAGATTTTGCCCGGCAAAACCTTAAAAAACAAATTTAAACAGCACGGCACAGAGGAAGCCAGCACACACACACAAAAAAAACCACTGGGAGTGCAAGTCTGCCCCAGGCGGACGCAGCGCCTCAAAGCCAAAAAATCAAAAAAACTTACGCCACCATTTAAAAAAACACAGCCCCATTGGTTCAAGAAAAAAAAAACCTTTACTATCCAACACAATTTTAAAAAGCCCGGCACCGCCGGGCAAAATATGCTAGTTCTAACTATTATCATGACAATGTTTGGGAGGAACTCAACTCTTTACTCAATCTGAAGGTCTAGTTCCCAGAAGGACATTTAATTATAATGATTGGTCTCAATAGTCATATTTGCCCAAACTGGGAATAAATAAATTCTTTACATGTTAAGGAATATAATAAATAGGAAATGGGTAAGAAACAAAAATGTCAAAAAATCAGACCCAATACTGTGTTCATGAGATCTGCAATGCAGACATCAAAATGGAGATCCCAGACTGAATTACTCAATAATATGTGCCATATGTACAGCTTATGCCTAGTGATGATATAACCCCATTTCTTCAACATTCCAAGACTGACCGTATCCTAGTTTTGACTCTTTCTCTTTGCAAAATATTGTTAAATATCTTCTGTAATGCTAGTCCTTTTCCTTCTGTTGAAAATCATGCTTGGTTTAAAAAATGCTGAATCTTACATCTTTCTTTCAGAGCCGACTACCTATTTATATTGCACGATCCCCAGCTGGAGCCTCTGCTCAGAACATACTGCATTGGAGCCAGGTATATTTTATGTACAGTATTTTTAGCCAGAATCCTGTTGCCATTTGTGTAAGATATATATAATTTACCAGGGCTAATTGTGACTAGTCTGTCTGGCCAGGTTATCCTGCTATCATAATAGAATAGACCATACTGCCAGTGACTAAATGCCAAGTGTTAGGCGGCAGTTAATGAACCTGACAACCCTGAAGACTAATGGCCTTGGGTGCCGAAGTCCATGGGGAAGGGTGATGGTCCCCAAGTGGATTAAATCCCGATTGAATCCATCTTGATGGAGGGCAGAAGCTTCATCAATACTGGCCTGGGGCTGATCGAGGACTTTGGGCTGGTGAGGACTTTGCGTGCCAAAAGGGCTCAGGACCAGAAAGTGACTTGCGGAACTGGGTCAGTTATATAGGTGTAATGCTGTGATGGGGGAAGGCAGACGAAAGGCCACTGCATTATATTCTTCATGACTGATCACCATGGTAATCGCCTATATTTGGATTTGGATACGGCAGAAGAAAAATTGTGACTAAATGACAAGATGCTGGTGTGTATTTCAGTCATGTGCCTAGCCGGGTGCCTCATTACTTAACTGAACTGCACCTGGTCACCTTGTCAAATAGCCATAATCTGCTGTTGCAAATTATGCAAACCTTTCATAAACTCCAGGAGGGTTCTAATCAGGAGGAGGTAATTTTTCAGCCCTCAGACCCCCCCCTCCCACTTGAATCAACTCTCAGAAGAGGAAACTTTGTATCCCTCTATATCTCTGCATTCCTCCCTGCCCTTCCTAAAACTATTTCTGCCACAGAATATGGCCTGGGGCTGATGAGGACTGTAGTAATTGTCCCTGGAAAACAATCAACACTAAACTTCTGATAGTGTACCAAGCTCAGTCCTGCTATTGCACTGGGAAATGTTTTTCCAGAGAACAAAGCAGCAAACTTCAGCTTGAGGTGTCTTCAGAAGACTCTTTCTTCCATGTTTAGAAATGAGTTGAGTCAAAGATCAGTACTTTTCAACAGAAACAGGTAAATAATTCTTAACTTGAGATGTGACATAATAGTTACTCTAAACAAATCTTTTAAAAATTCCATTTGTCAAACACTGCTGAATTTACAAGTCCTGAATATGTATAACAAATAATTTCCCTTTCCCATTTTCTCTATAGTGCCAAGACAAAAATCTAGATGAATTTTACAGTGAAATGTATACAAACTCTATGCATGACTGCTGAGAAGTAACCCCCATCAAATATATTGGAAAGTAATGCCTAGATAGGATGGGATATCTTCCACAAGGGGCACAAAGATATAAATCTAGATCTACTCTCCTAAAGGAATAAGATATAGTTCCTTGGAATTTGAGTTGTGATTGATAATTGAATGAATCCTATCAATTTAATACATTATTTGTTTTTTCCATTAGGTTTTTCACTGTGCGTTATTCAAAGGTTTTGACTGGGGTGATGAAAGCAAGAATAAGGAAAAGCACAATCAGGTAGGGAAATGTATACTTACTGAAAAGCATAATGTTTGAAAAATAAAAAGCAGTAGAAGGTGGTGGATAGGTAGGGTTTGTATATAGCCATGATGGCAAACCTAGGCACTCCAGGTGTTCTTGGACTTCAATTCCCAGTAGCCCAAGTCTCTGTGAATCCATATGTGCAGTAAACCCATTTGTGTGGATTCACAGAGACTTGGGCTTCTGGAAATTGAGGTCCAAGAACACCCGTATGCACAGTAAACCCATATGTGTGGATTCACAGAGACTTGGGCTTCTGGGAATTGAAGTCCAAGAACACCTGTATGAGCAGTAAACCCATTTGTGTGGATTTACAGAGACTTGGGCTTCTGGGTATTGAAGTTCAAGAACAGCTGGAGTGCCAAGGTTCGCCATCACTGGTATATAGAATTGATAACTGGGGTTAGGAGAAAAACCCCTCTGGCCATTGAAGGCCAGTTCCTATGAAACATTTCCTCTTAAAGAGAAGTCTAAATTCTAAACAGTCTTCTTTGCTCTATGAAGAGTGTTTCTGACTCTGAGTACGGTTGTTTGTCCTTTGAACTTATTCCTAGAAAATAAAGAAAAAAAGATCCACAATATGCCACATTGTTACTCTCAATACTTCTTTGCCAACAGGGCAAGGCCAGGAATGCTTGACTAGGAACTTTCCCTCCATCTTATCTTTCCTAGATTTTAGAATGGGGAAGAAAAGAGCATGAGTGGTCAAAATGGCAAGTGGAAATCACTCTTCATTGGCAAAAAAAAAAAAAAAGTATTGGCACTGAAATTTATTGTTAAAAGGGAGATGGTGTGGCATCTATTCCAATAGGTTATAGGGAATCCAAGATGAAACTATCCCCAATAGATGGCTGTCTAGCTTGTATTAGAAGACCCCTAGGAAAGGACACACACAGACTTCCAACTCAACTTGTGGAATAAAGAGGCGAGACAACAATATTTGGAGAAAGGCGTGGGCCGTGGGGGGAAAAATCTTTCTTCTGTGGGAGGTGCTTTTACACCACTTCCAGTTTTCTTTTTTCCAGGCTAAACTAATTTCTTTCAACCTTTCTTCATAAGAATTGTTTTTTCCACCCATCATCAATTCTGTCATTCTCCCCAGTACCATTTCCAGTTGCTCTACAACTAGGACAGAATGCTGATTACAGGGTAGACTTAGATCAAGGGTTCCCAACCTACAGCCAGTTGCTGCCACACCCACATCCAGCAGGGGAAGCAGATGCATTTATATCAACCATAAAACACACCCGCACATGCGTGAACGTGCCTGTGGCTGTCGTAAATGCAGAAGTGGGTGCATTTATGGCTGTTGTAAATGTGCCCACTTCCAGGGGGCATGGTCCGGCCCGCTCAGCTGTTCAGTGGGCATGGTCAGCCTCGCAGCATCAAAAGTTTGGGAACCTATGCTTTAGATTCAGAAGGCTGAAGAGACCAGGGTGGGATTTCTTACTCTGTGTTCCTTTGTTTGCATAGGACATTGTGATCAGATCAGTTGTAAAACACAACCTTATCTGAAATTGAGCATTTAAGAACATTTTTGTAGTACAGTTAACACTACATGCCTGTCTTAACTTATCATTTTCCAAAGAGATGTGTCCAAAGGTTAACTTTTGATTAAATTTGTTTTATGTTTTTAACTTCTTCACCTATAAATCAGAGGATGAGTAAAAGATATGGTATCTGGTAGGGAAATCACTACATTGGAAGCTTGCACCATGTATAGAAGCAGCTAGTTTATGGAAGGAATAATTTGCAGAGCAAAGAAAATTACAGACAAAACACCATAGAGGAGGCAAATGTGAAGGACGTTTGAAGGGTGTCCATTATATTAAAACAGCATGTTTTATAGAGCACAGTGCAGAGAAACCTGGACATTATGGAAAGAAAATAAGAGAAAAGAAATGTCATCATGAGAATATTGTAGATAGGATGAAGATAAAGACACTCAAAATTCAGTAAAGATTAAGGTATATATGAAAATTTTAAGTTAAAAAATAAACAAAGAGTAAACATACCATATATACTTGAGTATAAGTCAAGTTTTAAGCCCCCAAAATGAGGTCCAAAACGATGACTCGACTAATACACAGGTCAACAACTACGAGGGTCCCGAAACCACACTGGATTTGGTGCGGTTTGGGAGCTTAAATGTGATTTTCGGCTTCAGGAGAGGGAAAGGAAAACATATGGCCACAAGAGGGTGCAAATCATGATTTCCCATTTAAATGCATTGGAAACAAACAAACAGAAAAGCTTCAGAATACAGGAAATTAATTTCCTTGTTTCCAATGCATTTCAGTGGGAAACCAAACCTGTGCATAAAAAGTAAGGGTTTCAGTTACCTTTGTGTCATTGTCCTCATACCTGTCAACCTTCCCGGATTGGCTGGGATTTCCCGATTTTCGGCACCGATTTGCGCCATTTCCCACCTGCAGCTGGCAAAACACCAGAATTTGCAGTGGGGGGAAAAGAGGTACTGCACATCCCTTCTGCGCAGATCGCCTTCTACGCTTGCGTAGAACCCTTCTATGCTTACGTAGAACCCTTCTACGCTTGCGTAGAAGCCTTCTACGCATGTGTAGAAGGCGATCTGCACAGAAGGGGATTGTAGAAGCATTCTACGCATGCGTAGAAGGGTTCTACGCAAGCGTAAAAGCCTTCTATGCATGCATAGAAGGCAATCTGCGCAGAACCATTCTGCACAGGTCGCGTAGAAGGCAACCTGCACAGAACCGTTCTCCACAGGTCCCATATTTTCTGGAGCTGCGGTTGATAGGTATGATTGTCCCTGCTCCATGTGGCTAAAATTGAGGGGGAAGCCATGCTTCCTGCTTGCAGGGAGAACAAAAGGCTAGGCAAGAGCATCACTTCCTGCCTCAGTGCAATTGGCCTGCCTACCCATTTCCCCTGCAGTGCCACCACTGGTTGGTCGCACAAATACAATTTTTAAAAAATCAGTTAACTACCATAAACACTCAAAAACATGCCCACACAAATGTTTAAATTAATCAATTTTACTGTATTTTCATGTTTTTGATCATTGAAACTCAGTAGCAGCTGCTGCATTTTCCACCTCTGACTTATACTTGGGTCGATCTATTTTCCTAGTTTTAGAGGTCTAAATTAGGTATTCAGATCGACTTATACTCGAGTATATATGGTAATTCAAAAATGCATAAATGTATTCAATAGTCATTTTTTTATTTAAGATATTCAGTTAAAAAGCAAGCCGTGTTTGACAGATTTTTTTTAAATTATTATTATTTTTCCTAGTTAACACCTCCTTTATATAACGTGGAAGATATGAATGTTCCAACAGCCGTTTGGTCTGGAGGAAAAGACCTGCTCTCAGATCCAAAAGATGTTGCTATACTACTTTCTCAAATTAAAAATCTTATTTTTCACAAATCAATTCCAGAATGGGCTCATCTAGATTTCATCTGGGGAATGGATGCCACTCACCGTGTATATAATGAAATGGTGGAATTGATGAGGCATAATTCAGCCAGTGTGAACTTTCCATCATTTAAAAGCAATCCAAATTTACTTAAGACAAAGACCCACTTAGCCTAATGAGCTTTACTCTCAAGTAAGCGAATCTTTTCCACCTGCGCATTGCTTTGTGACATTTGCTTCTGAATTGCATTACCAATTTGAGCTTGATAGAGAATTTCTGTAGTAGGTGCAGAATAATTTACCAAAGTTTTAAATGCTTCCTTTCGGATGACTGTCAAAAACATTTTAAATGGTGATTGTCTTGGATTTTTTCAGAAAATCCATCTTTTATTAGCATAAGCCTTGAGCGCATGTTCTTTTTTTTTTGCCTTTAAAATGGAAACAAATTTAACAATACTTGAAGATTGTAGAAACTGGCAAAGTAATCTGAGTATAATAATAATGGTGTGCTGTCAAGTTGATTCTGATTCATGGCGACCCTTCCAGGTATTCTATGTAGAGAAAACTCAGGAGTAGTTGACCGTTTCCTTCATCTGCGGCATCCTGAGACTATGCAGTTGGCTCTTCTCCCTGAAGCACAGTGGGGAGATGAACTCCCAACTAGATATCTAAACCACTAAGCCATCCAGCTAGCTACTATAGGTAAAGGTAAAGGTTGCCCTTGCTTGAAAGCCAGTCATATCCAACTCCAGGATCCAGTGCTCATCTCTGTTTATGGTCGAACCTTCCAGTTTTCTAGTTCAGCGTCTTAACTACTAAGCCACCACAGTCCCAGCTAGCTACTATAACATGCATAAAATTATAAAGAATGTATAGATTAACAAATATGTAATAGGTTTGAAATACTTGTGTGGAAATAGTAAAACAATATAGCATCTCAACACTATTGTAATAGGGAGACCTGGTTTGCTGAGAGCAGTACCCTAGAACAGCAGAGAGCTGAAAAGTCAGGACTGTGGCAGCATTGTGGCCACATACCCCAATTTGAATTCCTAACTTGAGCAAAACTCAAGTGTGTGCTTTCCACCTTTGAAACCAAGAGGCAGGGACAGTGCTATATGTTACGTGGCAAGAGAATCGATTACAGCAGGTTTTCTCAACCTTGGGCCCCCAGATATTCTTGGACTTTACCAGAAGTTGTGATCAGCAGGTGTACTGACTTGGGCATCTGGTATTTGAAGCCCAAGACCATCTGCGGGCCCAAGGTTGAGAAACCCAGGATTATAGCATTGTTCAGGAACAAAATACCTCGGTGTAACACTTGACACTTTGAAGCAGCACTGCCTGAATACCAAACTAAAGTTAGGAATTACATTAGGAAACTCACAAACTGTACATAGAGCGCTCAACCATCCATGCTGTGTAAATCAGCTTTGACCCTGAGCATGTCTGTGGCAGAGTATGCTGCTCTAGCATGAAGCGCATCAGAACACACAAAATAAATTCACAATACCATTAATTAAACAATGTGTATATTGACAGGGTGCCTCAAACCTACACCAGTTGAGAAAATATATCCTCTTGTTGGTATTGTTCCACCTAAGATAAGGAAAGTGTCAGCACTATGCTGTATTATGAGTGCTCAACATATTTTCAAATATCCGGAAAGAACCAATCAGTGATTGTTATTTTCCTACCTACCTGATGACATCACCAAGTACCTGTTATCAACTGTTATCAACTGTCAAGTTCCAGGCTCTCTCTCACCTGTGAGGAGGTGACTGTGTTAGTTGTATTGTTCTCATAGTTAGAAATGTTGGTTAGTTTTGATAATAAATAATTTAATGAAAAAGGAACTAAAGACTTCTGAGCATTATTTATGCCACAGTTCTTCAGAAGATTCAACAACAGGTATTTGGAAATACCTTAACATAAAGAAGTAGTAGCAGAAGCTGAGAGAATTAAGCAAGAGAATGACCCTAGACAGCCTCTGAATGGATATGAGCCTCAAGTCCACTGACTCAGAACCAGGAAGAGCTTTAAGACATAGACAAACATTCTTGAGGGTACGCAAGAGCAAAATCAAATTAGAAGATGGAGGAAGGAGCTCACTGGACAAGAAATAGCATTCAAAGAGGATATAGCTTAGGAACTCGACCTTCCCTATGCCACTTGGAGGACCTTGAATAGGCTGAGGTTCTGAGGGTCTAAATGTAAGACCAACATGGGGGCTGCTGGCAGACAACAACATGCTGTGTGAATGTGGAGAGATACAGAATCTGACTCATTTGCTAGTCTACCGATTACTACCAGAAACATGTACCAATGAAGATTTAATTTCGGCCTGGCTGTAACCATTCATCATATCCTTTTATCTCTTAATATTTTTCTTCTATTTTTTTGAAATGGGGAATAATGTAATGAGAAGGGACAACTTTACCACAAAGCCCTGTAGTATGTAAATGCTGACCTATTATTTAAACTTGACATTCTTGGAAAAGAATGTACTTTGACCCCCCCCCCCCCCCCGCCCCAAGTCCATTGTTATATCATAACATGCTGGAGACACTTTGTGACTGAGTGAAAAGAAATACAAAACAGGCTTTTATTGCTGAATCCATTTTGAATTTACATCTTTTACAGACAGTATGTATGAAATAAATAATACTATTCATACTATTACAGACATACTTTTGGTAAGGGAGAAACACAGAAAGTGGAAATCATTCATACCTCCAAAATTGACCATGTCTTCCTGGTGGAAACACATCATGACTCGATACAGAGCAGTAATTTATGTCTGCTGCTGTAAATATGATGTCATTTTCAGATGTCAAAACAATGGCACTTATTACAGTTAACAGTCCACAGATTTCATCAACATTCTTGGAAGTCCTATTCCAGTTTACGATTCTTTTTTAAGTAAGTATTCTATGTTGACGAACTTCAGTCTTTTTGCTATATCCAGGGGAGTCTCTTCTTCCTAAAAATAAATAAATGGTAAATGCCACCAAGAATGACTGATACAATCAGATGGGCAGGATTTAAATAGAAATAAACAAACAAATAAAAACAAAACCAATTTTAAAATGTATCAACTAGCAATGAGTGGGAAAGTCTCCCCACTAAGTATTTGTGATGGATTTTTAACCTGGTTTCTCTAATTATAATACTCAGAATAAAACACAGATCATAGTTACAAATCTATACATTTTTGAAATTGTGATGTATTCCACAAAAAGAAAGAAAAAATATTTCTGGCAACTGCATCTCACTCTAAAACATACACTAACACACTTTAGTTGATGGATGCACGCATGCAAAAGTGTGTGCCTCTGAAAAATGCACATAGGTATATGTATACATTTCATTGAAGGACAAAGGTTGGAAGTAACTGAGACAGAACAAACTGGACAGTGGGGGGGAAACCCTTGTTGAAGTTCTTTCAGAGAACTTCAAAAAGGGATTCTCATCCCCATAGCCTGGAGTGTTGCTTTTATTACAGAATAATGGAACATTAGTGCTTAATGTTAGTGCAATTAATATGGTCACAGGAAGGCTCCAGTTTGATCAGCCAAAAAAATCATATTCATAAGTCACAGCATATGAAGACAGCAGTTAAAAATGAACTGAATGGCCAAACTAAAGTGAGCACTTCCTTGACGTCATGAGCTGGATTAGAATGCCCCCAAGTGGAAAATGTTTATTACATTTATACTGAAATGTTGTTGCTTAGTAAAGTAGGGTACACTAGAGCAGGGTTCCTCATACTTGGCTCTCCAGGTGTTCTTGGACTTCGATTCCCAGAAGCCCTGATCAACAGGTGTGGTAACTTGGACTTCTGGTAATTAAAATCTAAGAACACCTGGAGTGTCAAGTTTGAGAAACCCTACTCTAGAGTAATAAAAAAATTGTGTGACCATTTTCAGAGTTTTCCAGGTATAGAGTACATCTTGCCCAGGGCCACAAAATCCAGCTCTTCTGGCATGCACAGGGAGGAATGGAAGTTTCAGCCATTTACTTAACTCACTGAGCTATTCAGCCAGTTTGCACTAGAGTAAGCCTATTGAATCAAAGGAATTTGATGAGTCAACTCCTCTGTAAAATGTGTTGATTCAGATAGGATTACGCTAGTTGAAACTTATTCCACTTAAGTAAGTCACAATGGGAGTAGACCCAGTTGAATCAATGGAACTTACAGGAGAGTTGGCTCACCAAATCTGCACAGATTCAGTGGGCCAACTCTAACATCATCTACTACGTGAAGCACAGAATTTCAGCCACTGTTGTTTCTCCAATGTTAACACTCAGTTGCCTATGGTTGTAGGAATCGGGGCCGCAGAGGGCCGAGGTCCCGGAGGAGACTGATCAAGAAACGATACGAGGCAGTATGGAGGAGGATAAGATCAGTGGTTTATTGGGGAAAAGGCATCATCATATATAGGAGTAAAAGCGCAACGGTGGCAAAAACAGTCATCTGACAGAAATCACATCACCTGTTTGCTCGGGTTAATTGGGAATCTCTCAGAGGGAAGTTAATTAACTTGGCCAAACACAGACTGGGGAAAACACCATTGTTTGGGGATTAGGCAGGGGTAAACATGGCATCTGTTTACACCCGGGGTAAAGTTGAGCTTGGAGATGAGTGATTATTCTAATGGGTAACTGGGTTAGCTATTCGCTCTCTCAGCAGATCCGCTGGTCAGGTCAGGAAATTGGGTGAATCAAACCCTATCATTTATCCACCCCCCTAAATTTCTCTGCCCGCAGAGCCCACGACTCAAGGAGCGTTCCCCCGAAGTGGCCTCTGCGCGGGCCGTTCCATGCCACTGGGGCATGGGGAAACCACATCTCCCCTTTTAATTTCATTTAAGGACCTGACTGGCGACTCTGCGTAGGAGAGGCATCAGCTGCTGAGCGGGAATGACGCTTTGGGGTTCCTTCTTGGGGCGGCACTTCAATACCAGTGAGGGGATACATTGCGCCAAGCAGCAAACTGCTATGCCTAGCAGGACCACCCCCACGACCACCTTAAGTACCGTCTGAAGCCACCCCCATGGAATCCACGACCACATCCAGCTCCACAATGAGCTCCACCAGTCTCCCCATGCAGAGCCCTCTCTGATGCCCTGGACTATGGTGTGGAGGTTTGTGAGCTGATTCTGCACTCTGCGGGAATTATCAGTAAGGTTGAAACAACACATACCATGGAAAGATTCGCAACCCAAATGATGTAGCATTAAGAGGTAGTCTATATCTGCTCTATTGTCAAGTATGGCATGGCGAAGCTCCGCCTGCTCCTGGTTGAGCAGCGCGATCGCCGAGGAGGTGTGGTTGATGGCTTTGGCTAATCCGCAAGCCAATCGACTAATCCTCCGAGCGTTGCCGACGTCTAAGGCTGGCACGCCGACTATGCTGACTGCCAGCGAGACATATTCGGCTGGACTCAAAACTCTAAAGCTGCTATCACATGAGCTGTCTAACTGGGTGGTACGAGTGTGCCTTATGGGTGCTGAAACATTTGAAACAATTGTGCTTGGGGTGATCATATCCTTAGTAGGGAGTAACAGTGTCAACCGACTTAGGCAACATGTGGAGTCTGATACATTTGCGGGAATGTAGTTAAAAGTATACTGATTACACGTAAAGAACCAACCAGATGGTAACGTGACATGGGCATACATTGAACCAAGTGTCTCTGGTTTATCACAAGTCCAGTTGCTGCTGCCGGTATCGAAGCAGCGGTGCTGAGTTCGGCCGACTGCAGCGCAGCCGACCATTCAAGCACAAGTAGAGTTCGGGCTGGCCGCCACTCGCGGAGTGTGAAGAGTGGCTGCGTCAGCCGGCAAAGTCATGGTGAACCGCAATCCCCCCCAACGAGC
Source organism: Bradypodion pumilum (assembly GCA_035047305.1). Taxonomy (NCBI): domain Eukaryota; kingdom Metazoa; phylum Chordata; class Lepidosauria; order Squamata; family Chamaeleonidae; genus Bradypodion; species Bradypodion pumilum. The sequence continues at coordinate 264,389,322 of JAWDJD010000003.1, forward strand.
GTAGGTTGCAAAACTCGGAGGGAGGTGTGGCCCGAAAATCCTCTTCAGCAGCCAGTCGCCATCCCTGGCATGCGCATCTAGAGTGTGGCACACTGGGATGAGACAGGTGCTCAGAATTGAGGCAGAACCAATGTCCTGCTTCAGGCAAAAATAGGACTGGTTGACGAGACCCGCCAACCTTTCCCATAGGTTATAATGCATCCGGGCGGAAAGGTCTCCGTCTGGCATCAAGCTGCTGGCCCCAAGTGGGGCGGCCTGAACGCCTCCCCCCACAAGTAGGGAGAGGGTCAGGAGGATGATGGCTGCCATGGTGTTGGCGTGAATTCGGGCGAAGATGGCAGCCGTGAGGTTCTCCGGTGTCGGCTCCTTCTCCTCGCGTTGGAGGGCGTCCTCGGCCTCACTGCAAAGGGCCTTGACCATCCCCCAGGTGATCTTCGGCGCTGTCGGTGGCCGTCTCCTCCGACGGGTCTTGTCGGTCAGGGTGAGGTCCTCCATCTCTGGGACCGGACTCGGGTCGGCCTGGGTCCACGCCATGTGGTTCCAAGTGAGGCTTGACACACTGAGATGGAATCCAAACGACACCTGTAGGAGACATAACCGCAGCATACCCTCTCCCCCAGGTTATGAGCGGCGCCGGGCCCCTCCAAGAAGGGTCCGGTGGCACTCGGTATCGGACCATCGGTCGCAGGAGAGCTTCTGAACGGCGGAAGTGCTTCTCCTGCGGCGTGCAATCCGAAAAAACATTAAGGTGATTGTAGGTGAACAATACCTTATTCAGACAATGCTGTGCCTGAGCCTGTGACTTGGGGAGGGCTGGTGGCTCCCCCCTTTCTGTTTGTTTGTCAATATAGGACTTGAGCGTCCGATTGACCCGTTCCACAATCGCTTGCCCCTGGGGATTGTAAGGAACGCCAAAAGTATGCTGAATATCCCAAGTGGCCATGAAGATGGCCAGCTGCCTAGAGCTGTAGGACGGGGCGTTATCGGTTTTCACGTGCCGAGGTTTGCCCATGGCTGCAATGCAGGAAAGGAGGTGCTGCTCCACGTGGGAAGCAGTCTCCCCTTTCTGCGCCGTTGCCCAAACGAATTGTGAAAAAGTGTCTATGCAAACGTGCATGTACTGCCATCTGCCATACTGCGGAACATGCGTGACGTCCATTTGCCACACCTGATGGGCCTCCGTCCCTCGTGGGTTGACCCCCCACGAGGGCCCCCCCGGCGCCCCTGCACAATGCTGGCAAGAGCGAACTATGCCCTGGGCCTGAGAGAGTGGCAAATTGAACTGTCTGGCGAGTGCTTTGGCATTTTGGTGAAAGAAAGCATGGCTCTGGATTGGCGTAGTAAAAACACCCAAAACTGAACGTTGCTGAATTTCCTTTGCCGCCGCGTCCGCTCTGCTATTGCCCGCGGAAATCGGACCCGGGAGGTCCTGATGACTGCGGATGTGGGCAATATAGAGCGGCTCCGTGCGGTTTCGCAAATGAAATTGAGCAGTGAGAAACAAACTAAGCAAATTCTTGTCTATCGCGGGAGTAATGTATGCTCCCGGTAGACTGTGAAGCAAATTCCTAACGTACATGCTGTCCGTAATGATGTTTAGGCGTTCCTTGGCGAAGGTGCGCAAGGCAAGGTTCACCGCTGCCAACTCTGCCCGCTGCACGGACTTTTGTGGAAGAGTTAACAGCGTGCGCCAAGCTTGGCCCTCCTGCCAGGTCAAGACACCATATGTGCGACCACCATCCGTAAAGACTGTCCTGGCTCCCTGAAGTGGAACCAGCGAAAGCAACTCAAATAAGCTAACTGTCTGCATCTGAAGTGAGACAAATCTGGGGTCCTTTGGCAAGTGGTATGCCAAGCATCCGGTGAATCCTTCCAAAGCTATCGGAAGTGAGTCACCGAGCTGCATTAATTGCTGAACTTGTTCCTTGGTGAACGGGATTACGATTTTGGCCAAATCATGCCCTGAAATGTCCCTAGCTCTCAACCGCCCGCGGTAAACCACCGCGGAGACCAGTTCTTGGGGAGGAACGATTTTTCGTGAAGAGGTGTTCGGAAGGTACACCCATTCCACGATACTCGCCCCTTTCTCGGCATCTATGCCGAGCGCTCCAGTGAACATGGATCCTGACCGTACGATGTACAAATTCAGGATCGGAGCATATGGCCCTGGGGAGATCCTATCTATCCATCGCTGGCTGAGAGCTTGGTTAACTTTCTCGAGAGCCAAGCGTGCGTCTCGAGAAATCTTTATCCGGTCTGCTGGCTGCTTACCTAAAGTTAGCAGCGAGAAGAGCGGCTTCAAAAGATCCGTATCCAAACGAAAATACGGTCTGGCCCAATTGATGTTCCCTAAAACCTGCTGCAATTCTACCAGGGTGACTGAGTCCTGTAAATTGATTTGAGGCAAAACTGGTGCGGCGAAAGAGCGGAGAAGCCGATGACCCAAGTATGAGAAGGGCTCGGTTCTCTGCACTTTCTCTGGGGCAATGAGTAAACCTTTGTCCCCCAGGCTGGCCTGGAGGTCAGAAAATATTTCGCTGCCGAGTTGCGGCATCGTGACCAAGATGTCATCCATGAAGTGACAAACTATGGCTTTAAGGTAAAGGCTTCGAAAACTTGCCAGTGCGTTGTGAACATAAATTTGGCACAGGGTGGGCGAATTAGGCATGCCCTGTGGCAAAAATTTCCACGCGTAACGCTGCGTAGGCTCACTGTGGTTCACAACTGGCACCGTAAAGGCGAACCTTTCCCGGTCCCGGGGGTCTAAGGGAATTGTATAAAAGCAATCCTTGAGATCTACGACTAGGATCTCCCACCCCTCGGGAATCATGTTCGGATTCGGGATGCCGCATTGGAGCGGATCCATTGGCTGAATGCATTTATTGATCTATCTGAGATCGTGGAGGAGTCGCCACTTCCCCGACTTCTTCTTAATCACAAAAATTGGAGAATTCCATGGACTCGTGGACTGCTCTATGTGTCCTGCGTCTAGCTGTTCTTTAACTAGCTGCTTAAGGGCGACTAATTTCTCCCCCACTACCGGCCATTGTTCTACCCAGACCGGCGTGTCGGTGAGCCACTTAAGTGGCAACGCCATTACCCGAAGGTAAGCATAGCACCGTACTGCTGTAAAATGTCTCGCCCCCAAAGGTTGATGTGCACGTCAAGAATGTGCGGCCGAATGACCGCCGTGCCGTCAGCCTTTGGAATCGTGACTGTCACCCACTCTCGGCTTCTGAACGCTTCCTGAATGCCGCCTACCCCCCACACATCGGAGACCGGCTCAATGGCCCACTCCCTTGGCCACTGGCCCCTGCTTATCACGCTCACATCTGCTCCGGTATCTAATAAGCCTGAGAATATCCTATTATTCAGAAATACCTCGATAACCGGGTGCTGTTTCCACTCAATGTTGGTCTCCACTGTCGCTAAGACCTGGTATCCTTGTACTGCCTCACTGGCGCTCGAGCGGTCCTCTGACCGGGGCTCGGAGCTGTCACTGAGCCTTCCCTGGCTATCTGCTGGCGAGTGACAAGGAACCATGATCAGTTGCGCTAAGGTGTCTCCCTTGTGAATTGTCTGGGGCAGGTGAGTCCACAACTGAACCTGGAGAACGCCTGAAAAATTCGAGTCAACGACTCCTGGAATTATGAAAATTCCGCGTGCTCCAGCTACACTACGGGGCAAAACTAAACCTATAAAGCCCTTGGGCAGTGGACCCATGTACTGGGAATCCACCAGATAGACCGTGCCTGGCAGGTCGCATGTAACGTCCGCCTGACAAGTCAAGTCTAACCCTGTACTACCCTTGGGGCTGGCCTGTGCCCTCGCGTTGCCTGGAGTGGGACTGGGATCTAGTCTAGCTCTGGTGAGATAAGGGAAGCCTCTGTTTGGACCGGGGCCAGAGACATGCCCGCGTTCCGGTTTCCCGAATCCGGACAGTCTCGGGCCCAGTGGTAGCCTCTTTTACACTTCGGACACTGGGTTTTCGGAGCCTTGGAACGGCCGGACTTTTGTCCGCCTCCCTTGGATCGGCACTCCCAGCGAAGTGACCAACCTTGCCACAATTGTGACACGCTCCTTGGGTCTTTCCTTTTGGTCTCTTACCCCCTTGCACCGCTGCCGCTAGCAATCCCATCTTGTAGGATTCTGTGCCAACATCGGCGCAAGCTCTAATCATGTCCGTGAGTGTCAAGTCGGGACGATTGCCTAATGACTGCAGGATTTTACGGCAGTCTAGATTGGCATTGTCCTTGGCTAACTTCATCATGAGCTCTTGCTGGGCCTGCTCATTGTCAATCTGCCTGCTGATTGCTTCCTCCAGGCGATTGATGAAGTCCATATAGGGCTCTTGGGCTCCCTGCTTGATAGCGGTGTAATTTTTAGCCGCTTTGCCAGTTGCTGGGACTTTGAAAAACGCCCTGAAGGCGGCCTCGGCCGACATCTGGGGAGTGGCTAGAGGCAAGTTGATTTGGGCATCGATGGGCTCGAAGGCACCTGAACCATATAACTGGTCAGGAAGTACTGCACCTCCCATCCTGGCAGCCCTCGTTTGCGCCTCTAGGCGAAACTCGCTGTCCCAAATTAAGTACTGGCTAGCATCATCCGCATGACGGCTTTCCAGTCATGGGGAATCCACATGGTGTTCTCGCACACTTGCTGAAGCATGCCCCTTGTAAAACGACTTTGGAGCCCTGTTTCTGAGATGGCTTTCCGTATGGCCATGAGAAACTTATACGGAACTGGGGAATGAATTATCTGTTGGGCGCCTGTGAGCGCGTCTATTTCCATGCGGATGGGACATATCTGACTAAGCTCAGCTAGTTCTTCTGCTGGCAACTCCCCCTTCCTAATCTCCTCTTCAATTGTACGCTGAAGGGGACTTTTGGTAACTCGGGAACCCGTTGCTGTCAGAGAAGCGCCTGCGCTCCTCATTCCTTGCATTCCACCGGTGACGTCTGCAGCTGTCACCGGGGGAAAGCTCCCTACGCTACCCTGCCTAAATTGGAGTGACGGATAGAGCGCCGTAGGCGCCGTTGGCTCGACTGGCGCGACTGGCAGATTTGGGGGTTCTTTGGCCTCTACCCGGACTGGCTCTATCTCCGCTAAGAGCTTCCTACACTTTCGCCATGTGCGAATTACGCCTCCTGGAGCTTTCGGGGGTTGCTGAATGCAGTCTCCTATCTGATCCCAGAGCTCGAGGGTTAATGTACCTACTTCTGGGTAAAGCAGGCAGTGTTCCCCTAGGTACACCAAAAGTCTCGCTAGCTCCCCGCTGTGAAAACGCAAATTAAATATCCTGGCCAGGATCTTGAACTCTTCCTCACGAGTTCTTTGGCTAGCGGATGGACACTGTCGCTGAGGACAGGTCCCCATATTACCTGCGATTGGGTCCTCTCGGGACGAGTCGACGCGTCTTTGGCAGGCAACAGGTTCTGGCGACGTCACTTTCTGGGTAGAACTCGGAGCGTGGACTGCGGCCACGGGCCCTCGGTGGCCACTGCACTGTCAGGGATTCACAGCTGTCCCTGCGGAACGCGTTTTTCCGTAACCTGCAAGCCGCCGCGAAAGCCGGGAGCACGCTGTAGGATGCCTCTTTGGACTGCCTCACCGCAGGCCGTCCCTCCGCTCGGCTGGCTGCCGGACGGAGTGCCGCGCTGTCCTCCGGGATGATTCGGACACGGTTCAAGCGCAGAACCGGACCATGTGATCGCTACTCTGAGGAAGACCGCTCTTATTCACGAGTAGATCACGTCGGGGTCACCAGATGTAGGAATCGGGGCCGCAGAGGGCCGGAGGTCCCGGAGGAGACTGATCAAGAAACGATACGAGGCAGTATGGAGGAGGATAAGATCAGTGGTTTATTGGGAAAAAGGCATCATCATATATAGGAGTAAAAGCGCAACGGTGGCAAAAACAGTCATCTGACAGAAATCACATCACCTGTTTGCTCGGGTTAATTGGGAATCTCTCAGAGGGAAGTTAATTAACTTGGCCAAACACAGACTGGGGAAAACACCATTGTTTGGGGATTAGGCAGGGGTAAACATGACATCTGTTTACACCCGGGGTAAAGTTGAGCTTGGAGATGAGTGATTATTCTAATGGGTAACTGGGTTAGCTATTCGCTCTCTCAGCAGATCCGCTGGTCAGGTCAGGAAATTGGGTGAATCAAACCCTATCATTTATCCACCCCCCTAAATTTCTCTGCCCGCAGAGCCCACGGCTCAAGGAGCGTTCCCCCGAAGTGGCCTCTGCGCGGGCCGTTCCATGCCACTGGGGCATGGGGAAACCACATATGGTAGTGGGGTGGAAATGATGAATAATGTGTATTTTCCATAACTTTTTCTTCCATGGAGGGGGGAAAACCCTGTTCACCACCTTTCTTTCTTTAAAGAACTGTGTACAAAGAATCAGGTTCCCTTTCATAACACAAACAACAGTTAAACCACGTAATAGATCCAGAGACCTATCTAAACCTTTGCAAAACTATGCCTTTTAAAAACAACAACTTCCTTACCTTATCTCTTATGGAAGCATCCGCACCTGCGTCAATTAACAAAGGAATAACAGACTGGTTCTTCATTTCACAGGCATAATGGAGTGCTGTTCTTCCTGACTGGAAAGAGCAAAAAACATACAATCTTCAAGCATAAGTCCTAATATTCTTCTTCCTCAGTGAACCTTCTGAAAGAAATAGAAAATGTGGCCCTCAGAAATTTTGTAATTGAAACATGTTTATAATAATTTGGTTTACTACTTCATAATACCATATACCAGGGTTTCTCAACCTTGGGCCTCCAGGTATTCTTGGATTTCACATCTGCTCATTAGAGCTTCTGGGAATTGAAATCCAAGGATATCTGGCGCCCAAGTTTGAGAAACCCTGCCTTACACTATTCTTTCCATCTGCTGTGCACAGTCAAAACAGCAAGGGAATTAAGTGGCTTCTTCAACTTGTACAGAAAATTCTTAATCCTAGATTTTCCTATTGTGGCCTTTCTTCCCTAAGATTTGGGAAACTAAAGTTTGTTTCATGTGCAACTTTGCCTGTCTTAGTCAGCTTAAAAGAAAGTGAGCTGATGACCCTTCCCCTTCTATCATTCCCATAAAATAAAGCTTCTTTTCTCTGCAAATACAGGTGAAACTCAGAAAATTAGAATATCATGCAAATGTTCATTCAGTAATGCAACTTAAAAGGTGAAATAAATATATGAGACAGACTCATTACATGCAAAGTGAGATAAGTCAAGCCTTACTTTGTTATAATATTGATGCTTATGGCTTACAGTTTATGAAAACCCCAACCCCCCCAATCTCATGTACTCCATAATCATCACATAATCTCATGTACGCTGTACGCCGTTGTTGTGTATAAGAAAGTATGCCTTTAAACAATGTAACACTCGAAGAGGGGACAGAATAACTACCAGCTGTAACTCTGTAACCTCCTGTATCAGGATGCGAGCTAATGTCCACCAGATGGCAATAGTGAGCGTCCAGCTCACATGGTTCCAATTCCACAAATACCTACAGCGCGGGAAGATTCCCGCCACCACCTCACCTGGACAAGAAGGGCGTGACCAGAAATGACGTCACGCAGACAGTAGCCAATGGGCTACCAAGGAGCCACATTCAAATGTATAGCCTCTGTATATATTGAGCTGTTCGTCCACCATTACCACATGTTTCCCCGGACCACCATGCAATAAAGACATGTTAAGCCAATCCTTCGGCTGTTCCTGTGTCTTGGTTCTCATATACTAAATTGGCGATGAAGGTGGGATGATGGATCCCCACGAGATCAAGACACACGCCGGTTTCGACATCAACAAGCCGGAAGATTGGGAGCTCTTCGAAATGGACTTCCAAAGCGCGCTGGTGGTGTCCGACATTACGGACGAAGGAAAGAAGAGGGCCATCCTCACCCGGATGCTGGGACATGCCGCCATGAGAGTATTGGTGGACCTGGTTTCGCCGAAGAAGGTGAGCGAGGTGTCGGTCAAGCAGCTCCTGAAAGCGATGCGTGACCACTTCCAGCCCTTGGTCTCGATGTTTTCGGCTCGAGACGCGTTCTGGAAGAGAGTCCAAGCGCCTGGGGAGTCCATCGCAGCCTTTGCAGTGGCCCTCCGGTTGGCCGCCGGCCCTTGCAAGTGGGAGAACCTGGAAATCGCCCTCAGGGACCGCATGCTCTGTGGCCTGTGGGACGAGGAAGTTCAGCGAAAGCTGATGAACCAGGAGCCGCCCCCGATGCTGCACGAGGTCGTGAAGGCGGCGCAGGCCGCGGAAGCCACGAGGGCCGGAGTCAAGGGGTTCAGGGAAAGGCCCCCACAACCCGACAAGGCAGCGGGCCCGGTGCACGCGGCCAGGCGAGCGCCACAATCCTCCACGGAGAGCAGCGAGGACGAGGACGTCCGGAAGGTGCGGAAGGATGGCCGACATTGCGACGGCTGCAGGGCGGCCCACGACCGCGCCAAGTGCCCGTTCCGGAAGGCCGAGTGCCACAACTGTGGACGTCGAGGGCACATAGCCAAGGGTTGCAGACGGCGGCACGGGGACCAGAGAGGCTCAACAGACCGCCCACCGAGATTCCAGGAAGGCGCCCGGCCCTCGAGGAAGCAGGACGTCGTGGGCCATATCTCCAACGGCAGTGACGACGATGCTCCAGTTCACAGCGTGTCCTTAGGACATCCCCGTTACTTTGTTGAGGTACTGGTGCAAGGGGCCCCCGTTAGGATGGAAATAGGCTCGGGGTCCTCCTATTCAATCATTTCCCAGAGGGAGTTTTTGGGAATTTCCCCCAACGTGCGGCCCAGGCTCAAAGCACTGAGGTTTACGCTGCGGGACGTGCAGGGAAATAGCATTCCGGTGTTGGGGGTTGGAAAATTCAAGGTCCAATACAAGCGGCATGCCGCGGAACTTCCCCTGGTTGTCCTCAAGGGGGGAAGCTGTAGCCTTCTCGGGACTCAATGGTTTAAGCCCCTGGGGTTGTTCATTGGGGGGGTGCATGCCATTGGGACTGACCCTATACAAGAGGTGTGCGACGCGCACCCCGAAGTGTTCAAGAAGGGACTCGGAAAATTCAAGGGACCCCCAGTTGCGTTCGATCTGGACCCGGAGGTCCGCCCAATAAGACTCAAACTGCGCAGAGTGCCTTTTGCGCTCAAGGACAAGATAGAGGCGGAACTGGACAAATTGGTGGGCCAGGGGATTCTTGTTCCTGTTGATTCCGCGGAGTGGGAAACTCCGATTGTAACAGCACTGAAGGCCAACGGGGAGGTTCGCATATGCACAGATTACAAATGCACCATTAATAAGGCGATACGCCCAAATGCGTATCCGGTACCGGTGGTCAGCCACCTGTTGGCCAGGTTACATGGGGGGAGGTGTTTTGCAAAACTTGACCTGGCACAAGCATACCAGCAGCTCTCAGTAACCCCAGCTGCGGCTGCTGCGCAGACGATAGTCACTCATAAGGGGGCATTCCAGGTCACGCGCCTACAGTTTGGTATGAACTCGGCGCCAGGTATCTTCCAATCGCTCGTGGAACGCCTCTTAAAGGGTCTGGAGGGGGTCTTACCATACTTTGATGACGTGTTGATAACGGGGGGGGGAGCAAATCTGAATTGGCTGAAAGATTAGTCAAAGTACTGACGATATTCGAAAAGGCGGGGTTGAGGCTGCGAAAAGACAAATGTGTCTTCTTCGCAAAAGAGGTTGAGTTCTTGGGTTTCCGGGTAACCCCTGCAGGAATCAAACCCTCCAAATCAAAGGTGGCCGCCATTCAAAATGCTCCTCGCCCCACCTCCAAGCCCGAATTGCAGTCGTTCCTGGGGCTCCTAAACTTCTACCATTCCTTCCTGCCCCGGAAGGCATCGGTAGCGGAGCCGCTTCACAGGCTTCTAAAAAAGGACGAGGCATGGAAATGGGGCGAGAGCCAGGAGAAAGCATTCAATGACCTGAAACAACTCCTAGCCTCAGATGCCATATTAACCCATTTTGACCCCAAGAGACCAGTAGTCCTGATTTGTGGTGCGTCCCCAGTGGGGGTGGGGGCGGTTCTGTGCCATGTGATGGAAAATGGGCGGGAGGCCCCGGTGGCGTTCTACTCCAGGTCCCTGTCTCAGGCAGAGCGAAATTACGCACAGACAGACAGGGAAGCGTTAGCAATAATCGCTGGGACCAAAAAGTTCCATGATTTCCTCTATGGCCGCCCTTTCACCATCGTGACTGACCACAAGCCCCTCCTAGGCATTTTCACTGCGGACAAGCCCACGCCACAAATCCTGTCCCCTAGGATGCTCAGGTGGGCCATTTTCTTAAACGCATACCAGAACGCGCTGGTGTATCGCCCTGGAAAGGACATAAGCCACGCGGACGCCCTGTCGAGATCACCCCTACCCCACACAAGCGGCCACGTGTGCGAGGTGGAGCAAGACCACCAAGTGCTCATGATAGAGGTCTTGGATTCACCCCCCCGTATTGCCCGCAGAGATCGCCAAAGCGACAGGCAAGGACAAGACGTTGGCCCTGGTTAGTTCTTGGGTGCAGAAAGGGTGGCCAACGTCCCCCCCCCAGCGATGGAGTTTGCCCCATTTTTTTCGGAAAAAGCTAGAATTGTCCTTAGAGAGGGGTGCCTCCTGTGGGGCCAGCGAGTAATTGTCCCTGAATCCCTGAGGGCGAGGGTGCTCAAACTGCTGCACGTCAGCCACCCTGGAATTGTCCGCTCCAAGGCGTTGGCCAGGAGCTACTTCTGGTGGCCCCAGTTGGACGCCGATATCGAGCACATGTAGGGCACTTGCGCGAGCTGCCAGAGCTCCCGGCCCGAAGAAGCCCGTCTCCCGCACAGGGAATGGGACACGGCAAAGGGGCCGTGGTCCCGCGTGCACATTGACTTTGCGGGCCCCTTCAGAGGATCACTCTTTCTCCTCGTAGTGGATGCTTACTCCAAGTGGTTGGAGGTAATTCCGGTTGCGGACACCTCCTCAGCCACAACAGTTAAACATTTGCGGAGGGTGTTCAGCACTTTCGGCATACCCGACACCCTTATTAGCGATAACGCTAGTTGTTTCACGTCCGCTGAGTTCAGGGCATTCACCGAGATCAACGCCATCCGGCATATCACCTCTGCACCTTTCCACCCGGCGACAAATGGCCAGGTAGAATGCCTCATGCGTACCACCAAAGACGCGCTGAGGCACATGGGCCCCGGGGATTTAAACCTGCAGTTGTGTCAGTTTTTACTGGGATACAGGGTAACCCCCTAGCGTCAGGGTACTCGCCCGCAGAACTCCTAATGCGCAGGAAGCTGACTACGATACTGACCAGGCTAGACCCCGCCAGGGTGGAAGACACTGGGAGGAACATCGGGGTAGCGGGCACGAAGAGTTTTGAGATAGGCGCCCCGGTTCATTGCAGAAACTACGCTAGCGCAGGGCCAGCCTGGATTCCGGGCGTAGTCATTGGACAGACAGGCCCCGTGTCGTATTGCGTAGAGACCAGCACAGGTCTACTCTGGAGGCGACACGCAGACCAACTCCGGCGCCGGATCGCCGAAATCCAGGGCGCTGAAAAGGATTCAACGTTAGGGTTCTACCCCACCCGTTCAGCCCAAGGGGGAGGAGAGGGGGGCCGGTGGTCCCCACCACGGGGGGAAGGGAATAAGTTTGTCCCCGTAGATATCCTGACAGATACCCCCATAGATTCCCCAGTAGATGATTTTGAGTTTGAGTTACAAAACCGGGGGGGTTTCGGAGTGGTCCCCCACCCATCAAAGCGAGAAGCGGGGTTTTGCGTTAGCCCCCAGTGCCCCCGGTTTTCCCACAATGGAGTTCCTCCCTACCCCAAAAGCCGCGGAACCGCGGCAAGTCGCTAACGAGTATCCCTCTCCCATTGCAGGACAAGAGACCAGGGAGCAAAGAAGCGATAGCGCCCCCGAGACAAGCCAGCCAGCCTTGCGCCCAAAACGCATTTGCAATAAACCATATTGGATGAGAGACGTCTCATCCTAGGGGGGAGGGATGTTGTGTAAAAGAAAGTATGCCTTTAAACAATGTAACACTCGAAGAGGGGACAGAATAACTACCAACTGTAACTCTGTAACCTCCTGTATCAGGACGCGAGCTAATGTCCACCAGATGGCAATAGAGAGCGTCCAGCTCACATGGTTCCAATTCCACAAATACCTACAGCGCGGGAAGATTCCCACCACCACCTCACCTGGACAAGAAGGGCGTGACCAGAAATGACGTCACACAGACAGTAGCCAATGGGCTACCGAGGAGCCACATTCAAATGTATAGCCTCTGTATATATTGAGCTGTTCGTCCACCATTACCACATGTTCCCCCGGACCACCATGCAATAAAGACATGTTAAGCCAATCCTTCGGCTGTTCCTGTGTCTTGGTTCTCATATACTAAAGCCGTGATCATCACAATTGTAACGAATTAAGGCATGACATCTCTTGCTTTGCATGTAGTGAGTTAATCTCATAAATTTGCTTCACCTTTTAAGTGAAATGAATGACCATTTGCATGATATTCTAATTTTCTGAGTTTCACCTGTATGCATAACAAGTGCCTCAACAGAGGGCAGGGCAGGTACTCCCCTCCTCACAGGTTGGCTAAAACAGAGTGAGTAACACATGAATAGGGATAGTCTTTTTTCCCTCAGCCATACTGAAGCACTGCAAAGCAGAGAACAATACAAAAGAGAAAGAGACAAACTATAGGTCATAGTTGTGAGATTTTTGTACTGACAGTGGAATGTACAAGACTGTAAGATTTCCCCTTACATCGCATCACCAATTTTGACACACATGCATGAAGTTTAACTATTCTGATTTTACATGTTAAGATTTATTATTCCCCCCCCCCTTTATTTTTGGCTTTTCCACTCTCATGCCTGAGCTAATAATGTTCATGCTATACCTCTGTGAATTTGGTTCCCCCCCTCCCCAGATAACCTGCCTCATTCTCAGGCGATAGGGGAAAGGAGACAAGTTTTTCCCCTTCCTTTACCTATCAGCATCTGCAGTCATGAGAGGGAGAAACTACTTAATCTTGCCTTTAAAGGAAAGAAGCATAGTTGGTGCCAGGCAAGCAGTGGTTCCCAACCTTGACTCATCTTGGACTACAGCTCCCATAAATCATGGCCAGCACAGCCAATGGTGAAGGTTTCTGAGAATTTTGGTCCCATAAAGTCTGAGGACACAAGGTTAGGAACTACTGCTCTAAGTAACACTAAGATGTTACTGTGTTACTAAGATGTTACTGTATTCTATTATATTATGTACTTCATTTTTGCTGTATTGTATTCTTGTTTGATATGTTGTGAGCCACCCTGAGTTGGTGTATGCTGAGTGGGCAGCATACAAATCAAATGAATGAATGAACAATGTCTTACTTTCAAATCTTGGGAATCAACCCAACAATATTTAGTGCAACATTTTCTTACAGGCCACTGGAAAATGGGAGATTCAGAAACAATGAGAATAATAGATTCAAATATCCTGAATGTACATGTATTTTCTTTCCCACCCAGCATCACTGAGAATGAAGCTACATCATCACATAGTGATCCCATGCAACCTACTCCTGAGCACAGTAACTATATCATAATATCCTTCTGGAGGTATGGCGACCAGAACTGTACACAGTATTCCAGATGGGGCCTCACCATAGATTTATAAAGAGGCAAAATGACACTTGCTGACTTATTATCTATACCCTTCTTAATGATCCCTAGCATTGAGTTTGCTTTTTTCACTGCTGAGCCACACTGGGTTGACACCTTCATTGAGCTGTCCACCAGGTTTGTCGCAGAGAGTTCAGACCCCATCAGTTTATAAATGTAATTGGGGTTTTTTTCCCCAACTTGCATCATTTGCCACTGTTTTGCCCACTCCCCCACTGTCAAGAGATCCCTCTGGAGCTCCTCACAATCTCTCACAGTTTTCACTACCCTGTATAATTTAGTGTCGTCAGCAAATTTGGCTACCTTGCTATTTACTCCTAATTCTAGATCATTTATGAAGAGGTTGAAAAGCAGGGGCCCCAGTACTGAACCTTGGGGGACCCCACTCTTTACTTCCCTCCACTTGGAGAAGTGTCCATTTAGTGCTACCCTCTGTTTCCTGTCCCTTAGCCAGTTGCTGATCCAGGACAAGACCTGTCCCTTTATCCCATGACTGGCAAGTTTATTCAAGAGCCAGAGAGTGGTGAGACAGTCTATGAGACAGAATGCTGGACTGGATGGGCTGTGGCCTGTTCCAGCAAGGCTGTTTTTATGTTCTTATCTGTCATACACAGTGGATGAAAGGAAATGATAAGAGACCATGGAGCAAATTTTTTTAAAAATAATTAGTCCTACTGTTAATTAAAAAAAACTTTACAAGAAGCTCAAAACTGTTCTTAATATTTTCCATCTGTTTTGTTGGCTGATGAAAGTGGAACAATGGGGAGGAGTGAGTTGAAAACAGTCCTAAGCAGTATGATTTCCCAGGTCTCCTCATCTCTAAAATGACTCTGCTGTTGAACTGCCTCCTTGAACACCTGCCTTCTCAACATCTAAATTATTTCCTTCAGATCCCTCCTCAAACCTATTTCCTATGTCCTATTGTAACTAACCCTGTGCATCTGTAAATAAAGCAATGTACACTCTTCTCCCTATTTCCATCTCCCTCCCTTGTTTCAAACAATGATCTACCTAGATAATAGCAATGACAGATCTCTGTGTAGATTCACTTACAGAATCTGTAGCATTAACATCCACGCCAGCTCTAAGTAGCATCTTGATGAGGTTTTCGTTCTGTTTACTTCTGGATATCTGTTTATCAGATGGGAGGAAATGGAAGATTGTAAGAAAGACATTAATGAAAATTTGTCATTTACAAAAGTGTCGTATTACATGGTCAGATAATGAAGACTTTTATGTTATATTATCTGCCATCACAGAACTGACTTGTAAAACACCTAATAGGGATTTCAAGGTAAGTGAAAGGAGTGATTTCATTCATTCCATGCACCCAGTGATTTTCCATAATTGAACAGAGATTTGAACTAAGTCCTCTTGAGACTTAGTCTATTACCCAATCCACTCTACCCATACTTGCTTTTAGCCATCCACAAAAACACTGTTTTAAGAATTTGTGGGAATGTGCTTCCTCCTCTTTTTGATATTTTTCCTAATGCTTTCTAGTATTAACCGCAATCAAGTGAATCAGTTTTGCAGTCCCATAGTTAAATGCAATTCATAATTATGCTAAATTTTAGCATTATCATCTTATGCACCCTGACATAGTAATACCTGTCAGTGATCTTAGTGGAGTCTAACTTTAAAACATATTCCACATTGCACATCCAAATATTCCCATGTACTTACCTATGTGATACCAACCACCAAAGCAGAGACTGAAATCAAGGCATAGCTTCCTCATGACTTCTTCCCCTCTGAACAACCAGCCCCCACAGACTGCCTTAGAAATATGGAAGGTGAGCAAGGAGCTACCAGATAGGTGGGCAGAACCATATGAGACTCTACCACCTGGCCAAGAACAACCATGACCTGTGTGGAAAGCTTTAAATATACTGTGTGCAGGGGTATGAAGATTATTATTATTATGTTCACATTTATATGCACCCACTCGACTATGCGACTCAGGGTGGCTAACAAAAATGCAAATCATAACAGCGAATAAATCACATAACAGTAAATAAATCACATAACAGTAAATAAATCATAATATAAATCACCACATCGTAAAACATCATAAAATACTCATAAAATATTCATAAATGTTCATTTAAAGTCCTGTAGCAGCACAAATAATACGTCCTCATCCGTCCACAGGGGCCGCAGCGGCTCCTATCCTAGTCTAAGAATAACCATAGTAATTATGCACTGGAATCAACACAGGATTTCCTACTTTCTAAACTAAAGGACAATAAAACTATCAGTTTAAGAGAGATTCCTCTGACAGATGTTCTTTATAAGTTCCTAATAATAATAAAACTTATTCATGCAATAGGGAAAGAAAGATTTGTGGATAAGAATGATTTTTCTCTCTTGTTTCTCGGAGTCAATTTATACATTAGAAGTAGCATGTTGCTAGATGGAGAAATTCCCTAAGTGGCAAAAAAAAACTTTTGCCATAGCATGTGTTGGGGTTTTTTGTTTTGTTTTGCTGCCTCATCTTACTTCTATTATTGCTTATTAGTATCAGCTTCTATAACAAACTTTATTATCTGATTTGAACTTACCATAAGAAGATACCCAATGAGCATAACAGGCATTAACAGGATAATGAGCAAGTAGTCAAGGAAGCCAAATCTTTTTTTGACAGCATAATGCAAACATGTTCGTTCTTTCTAGAGACAAAAACAAAACCCCATGATTTTTTCAACAGCAACAACAATTAATATACTGCCCCTCTGGAGAACATAATTTCCCCATTCTGGGTGGTTTACAACATTAAAGTACAATAATAAATAAAAACAATGATGCAACAGTAATGACTGTCATGAAAAGTAGCAATTTTGGGTCCAAAAACAAATTAAATAATCTAGGGAGAGATATCCTTAAATGTTTCCCTAAGTAAAGTAATTTTAAAAGACTTTTAAAAATCTCTAGAGAGGGGACTTGCCACAGCTCCACTGGTAATTTATTCCAAATAGTAGATGCCACCACTGAGAAGGCTCTTTTCCTAGCTCTCTCTTGCCATTCTTTGTGTAGGGTTTTCTAGGTAGAAAATATTCAGAAATGGTTTACAATTCCCTCCTACTGGGGTGCTCTGGGATTATACACCTTGCCCAAGACTTCTTCCTGATATTAAACTCCCAAACATGGAACTATCCAGTCAGCTGATTATCATGAAGTAAAATTTTAATTCATTTATTTTACACATATTTAGGGATAACTGGGTCAGCTTTTTACTACCTTTCCCCAACAAAAGCTGCCGGTGGACTTTTTTGAGAAGCAGAGTTTTATGCCAGGACAGGAAATTGTAGGAATCGGGGCCGCTAGGGGCCGGAGGTCCCGGAGGAGACTGATCAAGAAACGATACGAGGCAGTATGGAGCGAGATCAGATCAGTGGTTTATTGAGGGAAAACTTCAGCATATATAGAAGTAAAAGCACAACGGTGGCAAAAACCGTCATCTGACAGAAATCACATCACCTATTTGCTCAGGTTAATGAGGAATCTCTCTAGGGGAAGTTAATTAACTTAGGCAAACACAGACTGGGGAAGACACCATTGTTTGGGGATAATACCGGGGTAAACATGGCCCCTATTTGCACCGGGGATTACGCTCTCCTTGGAGATGAGTGATTACCTTAATGGGTAACAGGGTTAGATATTCGCTCTCTCAGCAGAACCGCCGGTCAGGTCAAGGAATTGGGTGAATCAAACCCTATCATTAATCCACCCCCCTTAATTTCTCTGCCCGCAGAAACCACGGCTGGGAGCCTTTTCACCAAAGCGGCCTCTGCAAGGGCCGTTTCCATGCCCGATGGGCATGGGGAATCCATATCTCCCCTTTCTGTTTTACTTAAGGGCCTGACCGGTAATTCTGCGCAAGAGAGGCATCAGCTGCTGGGCGGGAGTGACGCTTCGGGGTTCCTTCTTGGGGCGGCACTTCGAGATCAGTGAGGGAATACATTGCGCAAAGCAGCAGATTGCTATGCCTAATATAATCACCCCCACAATCACTTTGAGTACCGTCTGAAGCCACCCCCATGGGATCCATGACCACATCCAATTCCATAATGAACTCCACCAAGTTCCCCATACTGAACCTTCTCTTATGCCCTCGACTATGGTGTGGAGGGCCGTGAGCTGGCTCTGTACCTTGCGGGAGTTGTCAGTGAGATTAAAGCAACACATACCATGAAAAGATTCGCAACCCAGATGATGTAGCAATAAGAGGTAGTCTATAGCCGCTCGATTGTCAAGTATGGCATGGCGAAGCTCTGCCTGCTCCTGGTTGAGCAGCGCTACCGCCGTGGAGGTGTGGTTAATGGCTTTAGCTAGTCCGCAAGCCAATTGACCATTTCTCCAAGCGTTGCCGACGGCTAAGCCTGGCACGCCAACTATGCTGACTGCCAACGAGACATATTCGGCTGGACTCATAACTCTAAAGCTGCTCTCACATGAGCTGTCTAACTGCTCTCACATGAGCTGCGAGTGTGCCGTATGGGTGAGGGAACATCTGAAACATTGGTGCTTGGGGTAATCATATCCTTGGTGGGGAGCAATAGTGTCAAACGACTAATGCAACATACAGAATCTGATACATTTGCAGGAATGTAGTTCCACGTGTACTGGTTACATGTGAAGAACCAACCCGAAGGTAGGGTGACATGAGCATACATTGAGCCAAGTGTCTCTGGTTTATCACAAGTCCAATTGCTGCTGCCAGTGTCGAGGCAGCGGTGCTGGGTTCGGCCGACTGCGGTGCAGCCGACCATTTTAGCACAAGTAGAGTTCGGGCTGACCGCCACTCGAGGAGTGTGGAGAGTGGCCGCGTCAGCCGGCAAAGTCATTGTCAGCTGCATTCCCCCCCAGCGAGCGTATGCCGTGAAGCTCGCAGGGAGATGCGGGCCGAAAATCCTCTTCAGCAGCCAGTCGCCATCCCTGGCGTGCGCGTCCAAGGTGTGGCAGACAGGGATGAGACATGTGCCCAGAATTGAGGCAGAACCAATGTCCTGCTTCAGGCAAAAATCGGACTGGTTGACGAGGCCCGCCAACCTTTCCCATAGGTTATAATGCATCCTGGCAGAAAGATCTTCACCTGGCATCAAACCGTTGGCCTGCAGTGAGACGACCTGAATGCCTCCCCCCGCAAGTAGGGAGAGGATCAGGATGATGGTGACTGCCATGGAGTTGACATGAATCTGGGCAAGGACTGCAGCCACGAGGTTCTCCGGTGTCGGCTCCCTCTCCTCACGCTGGATGGCATCCTGGGCCTCATGGCAAAGGGCCTTGACCATCCCCCAGGTGATCTTCGGCACCGTCCCCTGCGACCGCTGTCTCTCCCGACAGGTCCTCTCGGTCAGGATGAGGTCCTCCATCTCCGGGATCGGACTCGGGCCCGACTGGGTCCACGCCATGTGGTTCCAAGTGAGGCTTGACACACTGAGCTGGGATCCAAACGACACCTGTAGGAGACATAACTGCAGCATACCCTCTTCCCCAGGTTACGAGTGGCGCCGGGCCCCTCCATGAAGGGTCCGGCGGCACCCGGTATCGGACCATCGGTCGCGGGAGAGCTTCCGAACAGCGGAAGTGCTTCTCCTGCGGCGTGCAATCCGAAAAAACATTGAGGTGATTGTACGTGAACAATACCTTATTCAGACAATGCTGTGCCTGGCCCTGTGACTTGGGGCGGGCTGGTGGCTCCCCCCTTTCTGTTTGTTTGTCAATATAGGACTTGAGCGTCCGATTGACCCGTTCCACAATCGCTTGCCCCTGCGGATTGTAAGGAACGCTAAATGTATGCTTAATATCCCAAGTGGCCATGAAGGCCGCCAGCTGCCTGGAGCTGTAGGATGGCGCGTTATCGGTTTTAACGTGCCGCGGTTTGCCCATCGCCGCGATGCAGGAAAGGAGGTGCTGCTCCACGTGGGAAGCAGTTTCCCCTTTCTACGCCATTGCCCAGACGAATTGAGAAAAAGTGTCAATGCAAACGTGCATGTACTGCCATCTGCCAAACTGCGGAACATGCGTGACATCCATTTGCCACAATTGGTTAGCCTCTGTCCCTCGTGGGTTGACCCCCCACGAGGCCCCCCCCCGGTGCCCCTGCACAATGCTGGCAAGAGCGAACTATGCCTTGGGCTTGAGAAAGTGGCAGATTGAATTGTCTGGCGAGCGCTTTGGCATTTTGGTGAAAAAAGGCATGACTCTGAATTGGCGTAGTGAAAACTCCTAACACTGAACGTTGCTGAATTTTCTTTGTCTGCTCTTCTATTGCCCGCAGAAATCGGACCTGGTAGGTCTTGATGACTTCGGATGTGGGCAATATAGAGCGGCTCCGTGCGGTTTCGCAAATGAAATTGAGCAGTGAGGAACAGACTAAGTAAATTCTTGTCTATCGCGGGAGTGATGTATGCCCCCGGTAGACTGTGAAGCAAATTCCTGACATACTGACTGTCAGTAATGATGTTAAGGCGCTCTTTGGCGAAGGTGCGCAGGGCGAGGTTCACCGCCGCCAACTCCGCCCGCTGTGCGGACCTCTGTGGAAGAGTTAACAGCGTGCGCCAAGCCTGGCCCTCCTGCCAAGTCAAGACACCATATGTGCGACCCCCATCCGTAAAAACTGTTCTGGCCCCCTGAAGTGGAACCAGCGAAAGCAATTCGAACAAGCTGACTGTCTGCGTTTGAAGTGAGACAAGTCTGGGGTCTTTCGGCAAGTGGTATGCCAAGCTTCCCGTGAATCCCTCCAAAGCGATTGGAAGCGAGTCACCGAGCTGCATCAATTGCTGAATTTGTTCCTTGGTGAACGGGACTACAATTTTGGCTAGGTCGTGCCCTGAAATGTCCCTAGCTCTCAGCCTCCCGCGGTAGACCACCGCGGAAACCAACTCTTGGGGAGGGACGATGTTTCGGGAAGAGGTGTTCGGCAAGTACACCCATTCCACGATGTTCGCCCCCTTCTCGGAATCTACTCCGAGAGCCCCGGTGAACATGGATCCTGCACGAACAATGTACAAGTTCAGGATCGGCGCATATGGCCCCTGGGTGATCCTGTCTACCCACCTCTGGCTGAGAACCTGGTTGACTTTCTCAAGAGCTAAGCGCGCTTCTCGAGAAAGTTGTATCCGGTCTGCTGGCTGCTTACCCAAGGTTAGCAGCGAGAAGAGCGGTTTTAAAAGATCCGTATCCAATTGGAAATACGGTCTGGCCCAATTAATGTTCCCTAAAACCTGCTGCAATTCCACTAAGGTGACTGAGTCTTTCAAGTTGATTTGGGGCAAAACTGGTGCTGCGAAAGAGCGGAGAAGCCGATGACCCAAGTATGAGAAGGGCTCGGTTCTCTGCACTTTCTCTGGGGCAATGAGTAAACCTTTCTCCCCCAGGCTGGCCTGGAGGTCTGAAAACATTTCGCTGCCGAGTTGCGGCACCGCGACCAAGATATCGTCCATGAAGTGACAAACTAAGGCTTTAGGGTAAAGGCTTCGAAACCTTGCCAGTGCGTTGTGAACATAAATTTGGCACAGGGTGGGTGAATTGAGCATGCCCTGTGGCAAAAATTTCCACGCGTAACGCCGCGTAGGCTCACTGTGGTTCACAACCAGCACCGTAAAGGCAAACCTTTCCCGGT
Source organism: Bradypodion pumilum (assembly GCA_035047305.1). Classification (NCBI taxonomy): domain Eukaryota; kingdom Metazoa; phylum Chordata; class Lepidosauria; order Squamata; family Chamaeleonidae; genus Bradypodion; species Bradypodion pumilum. The sequence continues at coordinate 264,410,647 of JAWDJD010000003.1, forward strand.
CCCTGGGGTCTAAGGGAATCATGTAAAAACAATCCTTGAGATCTACAACTAGGATCTCCCACCCCTCGGGAATCATATTAGGATTTGGGACGCCGCATTGAAGCGGACCCATTGGCTGTATACATTTATTGATCTCTCTGAGATCGTGGAGGAGTCGCCACTTCCCTGACTTCTTCTTTATGACAAAAATTGGCGAATTCCAAGGACTAGTGGACTGCTCTATATTTCCTGCGTCTAGCTGCTCTTTGACCAGTTGCTTTAGGGCGACTAATTTCTCTCCCACTACCGGCCATTGTTCCACCCAGACCGGTGTGTCGGTGAGCCATTTAAGTGGCAACGCCATTACCCGAAGGTAAGCGTAGCACCGTACTGCTGTAAAATGTCTCGCCCCCAAAGGTTGATGTGCACGTCAAGAATGTGCAGCCGAATTACCACTGTGCCGTCAGCCCTTGGGATTGTGACTGTCACCCACTCCCGGCTCCTAAACGCTTCCTGAATGCCGCCTACCCCCCACACATCGGAGACCGGCTCAATGGCCCACTCCCGTGGCCACTGGCCTCTGCTTATCATGGATACATCAGCTCCGGTATCTAACAGGCCTGAAAATGATCTATTATTCAGAAATACCTCGATAACTGGGCGCTGCTTCCACTCAATGTTGGTCTCGACTGTCGCTAAGACCTGGTATCCTTGTACTGCCTCGCTGGCGCTCGAGCGGTCCTCTGACCGGGACTCTGAGCTGTCCCTGAGCCTTCCCTGGCTGTCTGCTGGCGAGTGACAAGGAACCATGATCAGTTGCGCTAATGTGTCTCCTTTGTGAATTGTCTGGGGTAAGTGTGTCCAAAGCTGAACTTGGAGAACGCCTGAAAAATTTGAGTCGATGACTCCCGGAATTATGAGAATTCCGTGTGCTCCTGCTACACTACGGGGCCTAAAACTAAACCTATAAAGCCCTTGGGCAGTGGACCCATGTACTGGGAGTCCACCAGATAGACCGTGCCGGGCAGGTCGCATGTGACGTCTGCCTGGCAAGTCAATTCTAGCCCTGTGCTACCCTTGGGGCTGGCCTGCGCCCTCGCAATGCCTGGAGTGGGACCTGAATCTAGTCTAGCTCTGGCGAGCTTTGAATGAGGGAAGCCTCTGTTTGGACCGGGGCCAGAGACATGCCCGCGTTCCGGTTTCCCGAATTCGGACAGTCCCGGGCCCAATGGTAGCCTTTCTTGCACTTCGGACACGGGGTGTTTGGAGCCTTGGAACGGCCGGAATTTTGTCCGCCTTTCTTGGATCGGCACTCCCTAGCGAAGTGACCGACCTTGCCACAAGTGTGACATGCCCCTTGGGTCTTACCCTTAGGTCTTCTACCCCCTTGCACCGCTGCCGCTAGCAAACCCATCTTATAGGATTCTGTGCCAACGTCGGCGCAAGCTCTAATCATGTCCGTGAGGGTCAAGTCGGGACGATTGCCCAGTGACTGCAGGATTTTACGGCAGTCTAGATTGGCATTGTCCTTGGCTAACTTCATCATGAGCTCTTGTTGGGCTTGCTCATTGTCTATCTGCCTACTGATCGCTTCCTCCAAGCGATTGATGAAGTCCATGTAGGGTTCCTGGGCTCCCTGTTTTATGGCGGTGTAATTTTTAGCCGCTTTGCCAGTTGCTGGGACCTTGAAAAATGCCCTAAAGGCAGCCTCTGCTGACATCTGAAGAGTGGCTAGAGGCAAGTTGATCTGGGCATCGATGGGCTCGAAGGCACCTGAACCATATAACTGGTCAGGAAGTACTGCGCCTCCCATTCTGGCAGCCCTTGTCTGAGCCTCAAGGCGGAACTCGCTGTCCCAAATCAAATACTGGCTAGGGGTGAGCATCATCCGCATGACGGCCTTCCAGTCATGTGGGATGAACATGGTGTTCTCGCACACTTGCTGAAGCGTGCCCCTAGTGAACCAGCTTTGGAGCCCTGTCTCTGAAATGGCCTTCCGTATAGCCATGAGAAGCTTATACGAGACTGGTGTGTGAATTATCTGCTGGGCCCCCGTGAGGGCATCCATCTCCATGCGAATTGGACATATCTGACTAAGCTCAGCTAGTTCTTCCGCTGGCAATTCCCCCTTCCTAATCTCCTCTTCAATTGTACGCTGAAGGGGACTCTTGGTAACTCGGGAGCCTGTAGCTGTCAGAGAAGCGCCTGCGCTCCTCATCCCTTGCATTCCTTCGGTGACGTCTGCAGCTGTCACCGAGGGAAAGCTCCCTACGCTACTCTGCCTAAACTGGAGTGACGGATAGAGCACCGTAGGCATCGTAGGTTCGGCTGGCGTGACTGGCAGATGTGGGGGTTCTTTGGCCTCTATCCGGACTGGTTCTAACTCTGCTAAGAGCTTTCTACATTTGCTCCATGTGCGAATTATGCCTCCTGGAGCTTTCGGGGGTTGCTGAATGCAGTCTCCTATCTGGTCCCAAAGCTTAAGGGTTAACGTACCTACTTCTGGGTAAAGCAGGCAGTGTTCCCTCAGGTACACCAAAAGTCTCGCTAGCTCCCTGCTGTGAAAACTTAACTGAAACACCCTGGCCAGGATTTTAAACTCTTCCTCACGAGTTTTTTGGCTAGCGGATGGACGCTGTCACTGAGGACAGGTCCCCATATTACCTGCGATGGGTCCTCCGAAGTTTCCTCCTCGGGACGAGTCGACGCGTCTTTGGGCAAGTAATAGGTTCTGGCGACCATTCTCTGGGTAGAACTCGGAGCGTGGACTGCGGCCACGGGCCCTCGGTGGCCACTGCGCTGTCAGGGGTTCACAGCTGACCCTGAGCGGAATGCGTTTCCCGCTGCTGCAAGCCGCCGCGAAAGTCGGGAGCAAGCTGTAGAAAAGCCTCTTGGACTGCCTTGCCGCCGGCCGTCCCTCCGGTCGGCTGGCTTACCAACCAGAGTGCCGCGCTGTCCTCCGGGATGATCGGACGCGGTTCAAGCGCAGAACCGGACCGAGTTGCTCGCTTACTCTCGAGTAGACCGCTCGGGTGGCTTACTCTCGAGTAGATCACGTCGGGGTCACCAGGTGTAGGAATCGGGGCCGCTAGGGGCCGGAGGTCCCGGAGGAGACTGATCAAGAAACGATATGAGGTAGTATGGAGCGAGATCAGATCAGTGGTTTATTGAGGGAAAACTTCAGCATATATAGAAGTAAAAGTGCAACGGTGGCAAAAACCGTCATCTGACAGAAATCACATCACCTATTTGCTCAGGTTAATGAGGAATCTCTCTAGGGGAAGTTAATTAACTTAGGCAAACACAGACTGGGGAAGACACCATTGTTTGGGGATAATACCGGGGTAAACATGGCCCCTATTTGCACCGGGGATTACGCTCTCCTTGGAGATGAGTGATTACCTTAATGGGTAACGGGGTTAGATATTCGCTCTCTCAGCAGAACCGCCGGTCAGGTCAAGGAATTGGGTGAATCAAACCCTATCATTAATCCACCCCCCTTAATTTCTCTGCCCGCAGAAACCACGGCTGGGAGCCTTCTCACCAAAGCGGCCTCTGCAAGGGCCGTTTCCATGCCCGATGGGCATGGGGAATCCATAGGAAATCATAAAGCAGTATAACAAGTTCTAATACCACTAGTTTTTATGAGTTGGGGCTAGCATTGAAGAGCTTAAGAACAACTAGCATCCTGCCTGGCTTGCTGTTAATTCTTGATGTTGCTATTCTGTTATTTGCACATGTAAGGAAAAACAAAGATATTCACATTTGAATATTGATATTGTGTAATTTCTGCAGGGATATTTATTTTATCAACAAGCAAGAAAAAAAATGAAATTCAAAGTGGCCTCCATTTTGCTAAAATGTGTAATTGAAAGGTGTGGCAAGAATCAAACTGCTGAGATGTTACTGGTACACTAATTTGTGTGTGTGTGGTAGTGTTTTACCAGTATTTTCCATCTACAGTGTCTTCCCTGAATACAGATTTGTTTGAAAATCTGTCCAGAAATCCCTTCCCACTAGTCCAGGAGTTCTCAACCTTTTAAAGATGCGGGCCGGGTCACGCTTCCTCAGAGAACTTTGGAGGCCAGACAGCCATTTTGCCCTTCCTCCACCACATGGCACTTCTGGGTGTGGTGGAGGCAGTGGGGAGCCACATGAAATGGCATGGGGGGGAGGGGCATATCCAGCCCACAGGCTGCAGGTTGAGAATCCCTGCACTAGTCCAATGATTTCTGGTATGTACCTTCATATTCATCCTATCCATTAGAATGGAAGTGATCAATTTATCTCAGTATTCCTCTGGCACACAGAAAGAGCCTCCTCAAAGTCTGTGGTATTTCGGAACCACAGTCGGACATACCCTGCTAATGGCAACCTTGCCAGCTAATCTTTCTCACACTAGGTCAGGTGAAAGGAACTGCAGAATGAACTCATCAAGTGGTGCCTTCATTTTGGCAGTTTCATATCTGGCCTAGACATGGAAGAAGCAGCAGCATTTCTCTGTATATACTGATTTGCTCCTTCACTTTTCCTCTCCCACCCCCCTCAAAGTGTTCTCATGCAAAGGAGAGAGAGAGATGGGCAGATAAAGTCACTGTTACTTCTCTTTGTCATTACCACATATAACGAAAAAAGAAATTTTGTGACGGACAGCACTTCCCATCGATGATGAGATCTGGTGACCAAACACACATCTAGCAAGAAGACAAGGGGAACAAAACTATATAGAACCGATCCCACGTGTCTCTAGCCATTTCAGCCATGGATAAGGGGAAGTATAAGACAGACAAGGTTGCTACCTGACAGATTGGGCAACTCTCAGGCTGGCATACTGAGGCTTAATCAGAAAGCCCATATTGAGGATGTGACTACATGGCTTGACTTTCAATGACTTTCATGGTTGTATTCTGAGTGGCTGTGGGTTCGGGGGCCCATGTTATCCCAGGAGCTACCAGCTTTGGTTCTGGATGAGGCATCTCTGCCCCAGACAGATCCGTGAGCCGCCACCTCTGTAATTTTTCCCATTAAAGTGGTTTGATTGTGACTTTCATTTAAATAATCAGATCAGGACAAATGCACAACTCATGGTGGTTATAACCATTTAAATTCAATTTAAACTACTTAAAATAATCCATCTATTGCAGCAAAACAATACCTCCCATTAACAGGTCATGGTTATATATTGGTGGAAGGGTAGCAAAGAGAGGGATAACATGTCTTTAGTGTTCTGGAAATAATAGGCAGCAGCCAGCAATACGAGCCAAACACACAGCTTTATTTGGAACTAGCATATTTTGCCCAGCGGTGCCGGGCTTTTTAAAATTGTGTTGGATAGTAAAGGGTTCCTTTTTTTTCTTGAACCAATGGTGCTGTGCTTTTTTAAATGGTGGTGTAAGGTTTTGTGTTTTTTTTGGCTTTGAGGCGCTGCGTCCGCCTGCGGCGGACTTGCGCTCCCAGTGGGGGCTTTTTTTGGCTTTTTTTTGTGTGCTGGCTTCCTCAGTGCCGGGCTGTTTGAAGTGGTTTTTTAAGGTTTTTGTTTTTTGTTTTTGGAAATGAGGTTAGTGTGTTATTTGTGTTTGTGAAAATGTTTATTTTTTAAACTGTTTTAAACTGTGTTGTTATGTTGTTGTTTTTTGGATTTTAAAAAGACGTTAGGTTGTTGTTGTTTTTTTAATTATTGAATTTTTAAAAAGAATGTGTTACTTTGTGAATTTTTGTAAATTGTTTTATTTTGGATAATAATTTTAAAAATGTGTAAATTTATGTTTTTTTTTTAAATTGAATGTATTTTACAGTGTTTTTTATTTTTTATTGAAAATTATTTTTTTATTTTATCTGTGAATTATTTTTGATTTTTTTTGGATATTTTTGAATGTTTTTTGAATTGATTACCCTATTTTTGGTGATTTATTGAATATTTTGGATGTTTTTGGATGTTTTTTCTCCTTTGGCCACTGGGTGGTGGTGTTGAGCAATTTTTTTGTAATTGCTTATTCCGGTGAGTCTCTTCTTCTCCTCATTTCATTTCCGGTTTTCATCGGGGCAAGACATCTTTTGGTAGGTTCTCTCCGTTTTTTTAAAGGGTTTTTTTGGGGGGGTTGGGGGCGTTCTGTTTTTGTTTAGGGTTTGGGGTGGGGGTTTGTGTGTGTGTGTTTTTTTAAGGGGGGTTTTGGGGTTGGGGGGCGTTCTTTTTTTGTTTAGGGTTTTGGGTGGGGCTTTGTATGTGTGTGTTTTTTAATGTTTTTGGGTTTTGGTTGGGGGTTTCTTTGTGTGTCTTTTTGAGTGTTTTGGTTTGTTTTTGGTGCGTTCTTTTTTTTGGGGGGTGCCTTTTGTTCTCACGGGCACTTGCGGTGGGGGTGCCTTTTCTTCCCATGGGCCATGCTGGGTGTCCCTTGGGGAGGAAGGGCACTGGTGGCGGGGGTGCCTTTTCTTCCCATGGGCCATGCTGGGTGGCCCGTGGGTAGGAAGGGCACTGGTGGCGGGGGTGCCTTTTCTTCCCATGGGCCATGCTGGATGACCCTTGGGAACGGAGCGTTGTTGCGGGGAGGGTGCCTTTCATTCCCACGGGCCATGCTTGGTGGCCTGTTGGGAAGAAGGGCAGTTGCGAGGGGGGGGGTTGCTTTTATTTTTGGCGCGCCAGCTGGCCCTTCGAATGGAAGGGCAGCGGCGGCAAGGATTGTATTTTTTTTCCTCCACGGGCCATACTTGCTGGCCTGTGGTGAAGAAGAGCAGTTGCGGGGCGTTTTTTTTTTTAAACTTGTTTTTTTTTTGCGCGCTGGCTGGCCTTTCGAACAGAAGGGCGACGGCGGGGGGGGGTTATTTTTTTTCCCCACAGGCCATTCTGGCTCGCCCGTGGGGATGAATTGCAGCGGCGGCAGGCTTATATATTTTTTTGCTTTTATTTTTCACGCACCGGCTGTCTCAGCGTCCTGCGCGCTAATGGCACGCAGGACGCTGGGGCTTGTAGTTTTGGCTGCGCAAGTTTGGTTTCTGCGGTGGTTTTTCTTTTGCGGCTTTTTTTTAGATTGGCTGCGGCGCGTTTCCGAACGTTCCTTTTGCTGCGCCGCTCAGCCTGATTGGCTCTGGCGCGGCGCGGTGAAAGGAACTTTGGGAATTGAAGTTCCCTTTTTTTTTGCGACTGGGAGGCTCCTGCCCCCAGGTCGAAAATTTCAACCCGACAGTTACCTGCGAACCCCATTCGGGCGAGTGAACGGAGGCTCGGACAGGGCTAGTGGGGCCTGGTGCAACATCCTTTGTCACATTCCAACGGTTAACGCACCATTTTATAGTTATAGATAAGAATAGGTGACCAGAGCTAACCACACACCCTCACATTCCTTAGCTATCTCTGATCAGAACTGACAGTTGGGAAAAACCGTTAGAACTGTTGACAGCTCTGTTCTCGTTCAGAACCCTCCCAAAGTCTCGCGAGACTTCGGACCATAGTAAAGCAAATACATATTAAACTCTTTCACAACAAGACAAAATGGCAAACACATTTCTTTAAATACACAACAATGGCCTTCTTGCAAAATTGTTCCATAGCCACCAAAAAAATCAGACTCTGAATCTGGTCACACAAAAGGTGCTTTGGCTATATCACTGTTGTTTCTCCATACCTTATTTCTGATGTTGACATCAGCATTCATTTTCAGAAGGTAACTGGCTATTCTGTTGTGTCCCTGTTTGCAGGCACAAATTAATGGCGTATCTCCACCATAACTGTCCTGGATGTTCAGACAATTGCTGTCTTCTTGCAGGATGAGCTGAAGTCCGTTGAGGTCATTGTTATAAGCTGCTTGGCAAATGGGCTGAACAAGGAAAGAAAATAAGTCTCTGTTTCTAGCTTTAAAGCATGATTCCAACAAATGACTGGCTGATTGTCCACTACTTTACCACACTTGTAGATCCTTCACAAATGTAGCTCTGTTATTTTCTGCAACTTGGCTTCAAAATACAAGGCTTGGTAGGCTTCTGGAAACACTCTGATGAGCACTTCACTGCCAGATGAAAGTTATCACTACAAGTCCAGGGAGCATGTAAAATTGGCCCCATGAGAAATAATAGCAGTCGAAGTCCTAACCAGGTATCTGGAGGCTGTTCAGGTCTGGATGGGGGACAACGGGCTTCAGCTGAATGAGTGGCTGTGGGTTTGGGGGCCCGCGTTATCCTGGGAGCTACCAGCTTTGGTTCTGGATGGGGCATCTCTGCCCCAGACAGATCCAGTGCGTAACTTGGGGATCCTCCTGGACTCGTAAGTACTGTTCGAGGAGCAGGTAGCAGTCATGGCCAGGAGGGCCTTTACACAACTTTGTGTTATTTACCAATTACGCCCACTCCTAGACCGGGAGTCCTTGCTCATTCATGCTCTGGTCACCTCCAGAGTGGATTACTGTAACGCGCTCTAAATGGAGCAGCTCTTGATGACCATTCAGAGGCTGCAGCTGGTCAAGATTGCAGCTGCCTGGGTGGTGATGGGGCGCGGGCATTATGCTCATGCGTCACCACTGCTCTGGGAGTTGCACTAGTTACTGGTGTGCCTCTGGGTATAATTCAAGGTGCAGGTTTTGACTTTTAAAGCCCTACATGGCAGTGGACCTGGATACTTAAGGGACCGCGTCACCCCAAGGTATTCCACCCATCCTAGAAGGGCAGACCAGAGAGGCTCAGTGGTGGTCCCTCCCTTAAGAGAAGCACACATGACTGGGACCAGGAGAAGAACCTTTTCTGTGTCTGCCCCAGCACTGTGGAACCTCTTACCACCTGAATTGTGCCTCCAGACAGAGCTACTCCCCTTTAGGAAGGCACTTAAGACTTGGCTGTGCCAGCAGGTGTGGGGCCCGACGGCTGTGATGGCCCAGTCCCGCTGGCTGATATAATTCAGCCTGTTCCTTAATGTACCTGTCTGTTTTTATCTCTCCTCTTCTTTAGGGGTTAGGGAGGATATGGGGGGGGGTAGCTGTTCTTAATCTATATATGTTTTTTAACTTTTATGTAAACCACCTTGGGTCATCCAAGGATGAGGAAGGTGGGTTAGAAATTATGTAAATAGACAGACAGACAGACAGACAGACAGACAGACAGACAGACAGATAGATAGATAGATAGATAGATAGATAGATAGATAGATAGATAGATAGATAGATAGATAGATAGATAGATAGATAGATAGATAGATAGATAGATAGATAACATAGTACAAACAGTTCTTGTACAACATTTGATGCTGTCAGACTTCAACACAAGATCCAATAGAAAGACTGCAATTTCCCCACTATCTTTTATTGGTGAAGGGTTAAATACAGCTTGCAAAGTTTCATTAGGATGTTTGCTACATGGTGGACATTTTTCATCTGCAGTAGTTCAGGGGCAAACATCTTCATGTGAGGAGGAGCTGCACTCGTCCCCACAACTCTTCATCCCCTTCAACCTTCATGCTGAAACCTGGAACCAAGAGCAACAGTTTTGTGGTGTAGGAGGATCCTGCTGGACCACATCACCCACAACACAGAGTCCTATAAGATGGCAGGAAGAACTGTCCCTCCCCTTCCTGACACTGGAGAAGCAATGGAAACAGGAAGAAACTTCGTGTTTGCAGCAGCATCTGGGTGGATTCTACAGTTGCTACAGGGACAAAATAGAGGTAGGGGCTCTAGGGCCACAAACATGTATGTGCTAGTCATATTTTCCATAATTTTGTTTAGCTATACCGGCAACTTCTCCACATCTGTGGGTTCAATAACTGCACTTTCAGTTATCCACAAGTCTATAAATATGCAATAAAAAATCCCTGGGGGCGTGGCTAAGATTGTGATGGAGTAACACACATATCTGTGAGCTCGTGCATTACAATGGGACACTAAATGAGAAAATAAACTTTAAAGAGACATAAAAGCTTGTAAAAGCTCACCCAAAAGAAAGCTCTTAATTCCTGTGCTTCAAGGTTGGAGTTTGGGAAGCAGCCTTGGCTGGAGAGGCAAGTGGCGAAAGCCGTGGCTTTGCCAGCTGGGCAGCAGCGAATGGGACCAAGAAGGGCAAGAAAAGTGAGATTTTTGCCAAAAAGTAAGGATTTGAATTTGGAGCTGTGGCTTGCCTGGTTGCTGGGGTGAGTGGAAGTAAGGACTTTCAAGCGGAAAGTAAGTGGAGAAGGAGTGAGTAAGTGTTGTGTGGAAGAAGAAGAAGGGGGGTTAATGGCGGTGGTGGTGAAGGAAAACAAAAGTGAAGTGGAAGGTTAAGATTGGAATGGAAACATCGGAGGAAGGTTTTTCGCTTGTAAAAAGAGAAGAAAGAAAAGAAGGAGAGGAGAACGGAAGGAGAGAGAGACTGAAAGAATGGAAGGAGAAGGAGGGAAAAGGAGGGAAAAGAATGGGAAATGGAGTGGAGGACTGAGGGTCTGGAGTGTTTGAAGAAGAAGGGAGGAGGGGCACCCCATGGAATCTGCAGCCGTGGCTGGTTGTTAATGGTGAAGCGGTAATCTCTTTGTGGGGTGAGCTTTTTGAGTTCAAACAACATAACTTTTTTGGGTAGGAGTCTTATTTTCTCTCTTTGTGGAGCTTTATTTTTTTGGATCCTTCAGATTGTTCAACTGGATTGCAGCAGGATTTTATGTGTGCCTGACTTTCCTGTTCCCTTTTGCTTTTTAAATACTGGGGTTTTGGATACACAATAGCTGGATTACTCAATTGCATCCAGGATTTTTGAGATAATCTTCAATCAAGTTGAGGGTGTTTGGAAGCAATTTCATTATTGGATTATAATAAAGAATTAGGACTCTTTTTCATCTTTCTCTCCTGATTTTGCCACTTGTTTGTTTTAAACTGGAGCTAGTTTCGAATTTGGAATTTTGAATTACGTCATCCTGGGGTTTTTTCTTTCTTTCCTTCCTTTTTTCCCTCTGCATTGGAGATACATTGGACTTACAATATTGGCAATAGATACAATTTTACTCTTTGTGGATTTACTCTCCCTTTTATGTTTTGTCACCAACATTTAAGTGGAATATAAAGTGTGGGTTTTTTCTATTTTTACTGAAGTTGGTGTTTATGAAGTTGGATTAACACCGAGACAAGGCTACTTGTGGATTATAATTGGATCTAATAAAGAGGATGGTTGGCACACTTGGATTACAAGGAGTCTTTAATTTTTTTAATTTTTCAAGCTTGGTTTTTAAAGTGAGTTTGTTCTGCTCTTGGAGTACTGGGCACATCATTTTGGCTTTCCCTTTCTCTTTTGGTCTTCACACTGGAGGCATAATACCATCCTTATTTTTGGCGGATACAATCTCTTTCCTGTGTTTTGGATTGGAGATTGGCAAATAATATAATATATTTGGATAACATCAAGCTTGAATTCTGGAACAGTTCCAAGGAGAGAGACCTTTGGGAGTTAAAAAAGTTGCTGCATTGAAGCTATTGTTTGATATCACAATGGATAAAATTGCAAGGGGACAAGGAAAGGAAATGAAATTGAAATGAAATGAAATTTTTAATTTATATACCGCTTACTCACCCAATGAGCAACTCAAAGCGGTTCACAAAACAAGCAATACAGCATATAAGAGCAACATAATCAATACAGAAAACGAACACAGGTGATGCAAAATAGCACCAAGCATAGTTATACAATAGCAATTATAACAATTACAGCAATTTAACATATCAGATATCATAAGGATGAGGAGGTTGTGAAACCTAAGAAAAAAGACAAACCATTAGCAGAAGAGGTATCTTCACCAACTTCATCGCCTGAGCCACCATATAATGGTTGAATTTGGGAAATTGTTCAAGAAATTTGAGAAGATGGAAGAGACAAGAGTGAAAGATAAAAATGAAATCTTGGGGAAACAGGATAAATTGGCTACTATGTTTATTGATTTTTCTTTAAAAAGTTGATCTCAATTTGCAAAGGATGGATGCCAATGTTAAGTTGATGCAAAATGATATGAGGGGATATTAAAGGGTTGCATGAGGAGGAGAAAGAAATTAAAATGAAAGTGGATGTGCAGGAAAAAAGGATAGATGTCATGGAAGAGATGATGAGAAAACAGAATATAGTGATTCGTAATATGGTGCAAAAAACTCCAGACCAGCTAAAGGACAGAATAATTGATTGGTTAAACAATTTGAAAATGGGGAAATATTTTGTTAATGAGGATATTGTAAGTGTTTACAGGGTGGGTCTGAGGAAGGGGAATGCTGTACAGAGAAATGTATTGGTCAAATTTGCAAATTGGGGTGACAAACTGAAGGTAATGGCCTTTTTAAAACAAGCTCGTTCTGGTGCTTTAAAAATTAATGGGAATGACGTGGAAATTTACAATGACATTTCTATGAAGGAACGTGGTTGGAGGTACAAGATGAAGCCAGTAACAAAAATTTTGATGGAAAAAGGGATAAAATATAATTGGTGTTTTCCACAACAGCTAAGATTCTTTCATGAAAGGAGAATGCATGTGATTGATGCTGAGACGGATGCATTGGAATATCTGTGTTTAAATTATTTGGTTAAGGCATCTTCAAGAGAATGGTTGGCACTGAGGAGGGCTTTGTTGGAGTCTGGGGCTATAAGGAGAGATTACGGAGGAGCTAAGGAGGAAGGAGCTGCAGGAGGAGAGGAAACAGGAGAGACTGAGGTTGATACTAGTTGATGTGGGGGGAAGTAAAGGCCAGAAGGGAGGGAAATAGGTGAAGGGACTGAAGTTAATGTGTCTTAAGGGAGATTAGATAAACTGATTGATTATATTATCAAGAAGAGTAGCGCTAGAGCTATTGCTGTTCAGCACATCTTACATGTCCCCCCCTCCCCTCTTTGGAAGATGAAGGCGGCTTTTTTGAATAAATTGTGAAAACACAAATGAACAATGCAATTTACTCTCCGGTGTCCTGGCGGTTTGTTGAAACAATCTATCCCGAGGTACAGCTCTTGCTTTGGCTAGGTTTTCCTCAATGATTTTGTCCAGGTAGCCTTTAACATGCAGATATGAGGAGATGGTACCACTTGCTATATCAAAGTCTTTCTCAACGGTGGAATTCCGTTTTGCTATTAAGAACAGTCCATATGGCAGGTTATATTTTAAATGGTATGGATGAAATGAATTGAAGTCCAGGTAGGCATTTCTGTCACATTCTGCCAATGTGTTTTCACCATTGTCTGGCCAGATACAAAAAATTATCAAAAGACACTGGCACATTGTTAATCACATACCTGGTTGCTCCTCTCCGCGTAGGGTAGGGTTGAGGAAATCAAGATCGATACAACAAATAGTGAGTAAAACAGACCATGAAACACGCTTTCTACCCAAACAACCATCTATAGTGGGTCATTTTCGATGTGGTCATTGTACACATTGTGCCCTGGCCTGGCAGACTAAAACAGTCTCAATCCGTAGCAGCAGTTTTACTTTATATTTAAAACAATTCTCAAACTGCAACAGCTCTGGATGTATCTATCTATTGATATATTCTTGTAGGTTAGGTTATGTGGGGGTGACTTCCTGCAAAATTAAAACTAGGGTAGGGGAACACAGATCTAAAATTTGCAATAAGAACCTGTCTGCACCGCTTGTCAGCCACTTCATTGAAGCAAATCACAATGACCAAGATTTTAAATTTGTAGTACTGGAGAATTATAAACAACAACCATTTCACCGCACTAACTTAGATATTGCTTTAAGACAGAGGGAGAGTTATTTCATCCATCGGTTCAACACCTTGTACCCATTTGGGCTCAATCAAGAAATTGATTTTACTTGTTTCCTATAATTCCTGTCCATAATCAGCTGTGTAAGTTCAGTATCTTTAAATATGAACTCTGACTAGTTTGGTTAACGTCCGTCGACACCATAAGAAGAAACGGGTGAGGTCTAGGATGCGATATAATAAATAAATAACAACGAATTGGACTTTAATAAGACACTACAGGTAATATTGTAAACCTTTATTCCAAGATCGTGTATATATGTATATATCCTTGTATATATCTGTTGGTAAATATTGTTAAATTGTTTATTTAGATCCCTGAGGAAATAACTGAAAATTCCTGTTATCGAAAGGAGTTCGGATCTTTGTGTTATAAAGACTTTTTGAGAAGTTTGCAGAAATCATTAAATCTATCTTATTTGCCAAGACAAACGGTTCCAGTTTACTCTAGTTTCCACGTTTGTCCCCTACATCTTTGCTTACGCCTAGTGGAGAATTCAGGGGTGGAAGAAGAGTGTGGCTAAATATATTATGAGGAGTTTTAAAGTGAAAGGTACAGGTTTTCCAGTTAAAAGAAGGAGGATTGAATCAGCACTGAGGAAGGACAAGCTGGATATAGTCTTTTTGCAGGAAACTCATCAAAAATCGCAGGATACGAATAAAATTTTTCTGGGATGGATGCAACATTACGAGAGGTCATATGGCACATCAAAGGCAAGAGGAGTGGAAATTTTGATATCAAATAGACTGGGCTTTGAGATAACAAATAGTATTTCAAACCCGGAGGGTAGATATTTGATAGTAAAAGGGAAAATAGATGATGAGGAATTAACTCTGGTGAATTTATATGCTCCAAATGATCATCAAGTTGACTTTTTAGAAAAAATTCGTAAAATATTGGTAAAAGAGAAAACAGCAAAGATGATTGTGGCCGGTGATTTTAACTTAGTAAGATCAAATTTAGATTGCACAAATATATCAAGATGTGGAAAAGGTATTAAAGGACAGACATTAGATAATTGGATGGTATCTTTAGGTTTGAAAGATACTTGGAGAGAGATTAAGGGGCCAGAAAGGGTATATACATATTTTTCACAGGTCCATAATTCATACTCCAGAATTGACTATATATTTGTAACAGAGAATTTGGTTAGAAACATAGAGGATATAGAAGTTGGAATTTTTAAAGAATCAGATCATACTAAAGTGGTGATGGAAATGTGGATTGAGGGTAAAAAGAAGTCAAGGAATATCTGGAGATATGATGACAAATTATTCGAGGACAATAAATGTAAAGAACAAATTGTGGAGAGTTGGAAGGAAAATTGGGATTGAAATGACAATGATGAGGTAAACTTTAACAAGGTTTGGGAAGCTATGAAGTCGGTTTTTAGAGGGGAAAGTATCAGGCTAGCTAGTATTAGACATAAAAAAATTAAGATGGCACAGAAAAAATTGAGAGTGAAATAAAGAGGTTTCAGGAGGAACATGCAAGGTCGAAGGATAGGAAGGTTTTTGATAATTTGCAAAGATTAAAGACTGAGTTGATAGGAAAGGATATAAAGTGAAAAGGGATCTTGTCTATTTA
Organism: Bradypodion pumilum; assembly: GCA_035047305.1. Classification (NCBI taxonomy): domain Eukaryota; kingdom Metazoa; phylum Chordata; class Lepidosauria; order Squamata; family Chamaeleonidae; genus Bradypodion; species Bradypodion pumilum. Next base: position 264,425,911 of record JAWDJD010000003.1, read on the forward strand.
AAAAGAGAATATTTTGAATACAGCAATAAAAATTCAAAAATATTAGCAAGAGCAGCTAAAGAAAAGAGGGAAAAAAGAGAAATTGGCCTTTTGATAAACAAACAAGGATTGAGATGTAATAAGATTAGAGACAAATGTAAAATTGTGAGATATAACGCTATCAAGCGTTATATGCAAAAAAGAGACAGATGTGGATAAGCTTAAAAAACAATTAGAGAAGCAAAAAGAGGGTGGTATAAAGCAGGAACATAAGGATAAAATGGAGGAACGAATAACAGAAAAAGAGGTAAAAGAGGTAATAGCTAATTTGAAAATGGGGAAAGCACCTGGGGAAGATGGGTTACCCACTGATTTCTATAAAGAATTTAAAGATATAGTAGTTTCAAAATTGGTGAAATTGTAAAACTATATATTAGAAGGGGGGCAAATTCCGACTTCATGGTATAGGACCACGATTGTATTGTTGCCAAAACCTGGAAAGGTCTTGGAAAAAGTGGAATCCTATAGACCTATTTCGTTGATTAATCAGGATGCAAAGATCTTTACAGCGAAATTGGCAAGTAAGTTAAATAGTTTTATGGGTAATTATAGAAATATAGACCAGGTGGGCTTTTTGAAGGGGAGACACATGGCGGACTTGACAAGAAGAGTGGTAGATTTATTAGACACTGTGAGACAAACAAAGGAAAAAGTGGGACTAATATCTTTAGATATCTTCAAGGCATTTGATTCTTTACAATGGGCTTCAATTAAGGAAATAATTAAATGTTATGGATTTGGTGATAAATTTAGAAAGATAATAGATCAATTATATCAACAAGGTACAGCTATTATCAGAGTAAACAATGAGGTCATGGAGGAGATAAATTTAGAAGCAGACACGAGACAGGGTTGCCCATTATCTCCGATTTTGTTTATCATGGCAATGGAGTTATTAGCAAAAGCTATAAGAGAAGATGGGGGAAATAGAGGGGGTAATGGGAACTAAGATAAATTTATATGCTGATGATACCTTGATAATTGCTAAGCACCCTGAGAAGGCATTGGCTAGGATTCAAGGGCATTTGAAGGTCTTTGAGGATATTACAGGATTGAAGATAAATTGGGATAAATCGGAAATGATGCTATGCAATATAGGAAAGGAAGATCAGAAGAGGATAAAAGGAATGGGTAATATTCAAATTAAAGACAAATTGAAATATTTGGGGATAAATATTTCAAGTAGTCTTGAAGATCTTAAGAGATTGAACTATGATAGTTTGAAAAATGAAATTAAAGTAAAAATTAAAAACTTTCAAAATTTAAAACTGTCATGGTTTGGAAGAATCGCACTTAGTAAAATGATGCTCTTACCCAGACTTAATTTTTTATTTGATGTTTTAGCAATTCAAATGAAAGAGAAGGAAATTAAAGAGTTTCAAAAGTTGATTAACGAATTTTGCAAGGGTGGAAAGAGGCCTAGATTATTAAAAAAAATTGGTATTTATCCCAGAAAGAAGGTGGATTAGGGATGCCGAATTTGTTGGTATATTATCGAGCTTTTCAAATCAAGAGTGTTGTGAAGATCTTGGCTAGGGAAAAAGCAATATGGGAAGAAATCGAAATGAAGGATTATAAACATATAGGAAAAATGGTCTTTTTAGGAGCTAATAGTGGAAAAGTTGTAACCAAAAACACAATGATGAAGGGATTGATGAATTCTTGGAAAAAAGTAAAGAAAGTTCTGGCCCTCAATTTCTCACCGATTATTGAATTGGAGGATATGGCAAATTTTCCAATAAAGATAGATAAAAGGGTAAAAGAAGTATTGGATAAAAATGAAGTTTTCCTGGGCAAGAAAGACTGGTTACGGACCTGTATAGATATAGATAAAAGAACAAATTTGTTTGGGCAAATAAAATTGAATTGGTTTCAGACTGCCCTGGTAAATAAATGGAATAGTAAATATTTGAGATAATATGAGTTGGATAGAGAAAAGACGGAATTTGAGGAGTTGATTTTGAAATTAAGAAAGGGAGATGGAAATATTAAGGATTTAGTCAGCAAATTGTATATAATTTTGAATAAGGAGGGTAATCCACAGGAGGATTTAAAAGCAAGTTGGGAGCAGGATTTGAATATAAAGATAGAAAAAGATGTATGGAGGCATAAATGGAAAAAGAGGATAATGAGAACTTTGTCAGTTAGAATAAAGGAATATAATTATAAAATGTTGTGGAGGTGGTACTTGACCCCAGTGAGGTTACATCAGATTGACAACAAAAAAGATAAAATGTGTTGGAGATGCAAAGAGGACATTGGTACATATGAACATATGTGGTGGAGTTGTACTGTGGTTAATGATTTTTGGGGGGGAAAGTTGAGAAAGAGATTGGTGAAATTATGGGCAAGAAAATTAAACTGGGGTCAAGTATCACCATTTTAACAGATGTGGAATGCTTTAATTTAAATAGGGATGAAAAATATATATTAGAAATAATGCTTACAACTGGTAGACAATGTATTGCTAGAAATTGGAAAATGATATAAGAATAAAGATAGAAGAATGGTACAAAGAAATGTGGAATTTAGCATTGAATGATAAATTAACTTGGGAGATAAATAAAAAAGGGGTATTATTAAAGAGAACAGATTTTGGAATATTTGGCAGCTTTTGTGGATTACTCACTTAGAGGGGATGAAATAAATAAACCTGTACCTGATCAGAGAAGTTTTTGGAAGGAAAATATTAAGACATCCTGATTTCTCCAGGGCAATGTAAATATCACAGGATGTATTAATTTTTTCTTTCGTTATTGTATTTTTATATCATTTAAATAGTACTGCATTATTATTATTATTATTATTATTATTATTATTATTATTATTATTATTATTATTATTATTATTATTATTATTATTATTATTATTATTATTATTATTATTATTATTATTATTATTATTATTATTATTAACGAACTTATGTATTAAATATCACACCATATTTAAAGTTTATAATTAAAAAGTTTTACTTGCAATTTACAAGGATAGGCTAATAATGTAGTGGTGTATTAATGAACTTGTCTAATTGTAATATGGTGTCAGAATCCAAATAGATATAATTTGTATGCAAATGCATTATGTATTTTTTCTTTTGTATGTTTTGTTTTTGTTCTATTTTTATATGATGCAAATTTGTTTGAAAATTTTAATAAATAATGTTTTATTTTAAAAAATCCCTAATGACATCAAATATATGCATTTCTATGGTGCATTCCTAGAGCTGGTTACCAGAAGTCACAGTCTTCACCATAATGTTTGTTTATAAGGAAATGGAGACAGACATTTTGGTAGCTCTCATGTAGAACAACAGAAACATATGAAACCCTCCTTCCACTTCTAGGACTTAGGTATATGTATGAAATATAGGGTTCGCTGTTATCTAAAGTTTCAGGTATCAGTGCAGATACGAGGGAAGACCTCCAATTTAGCTCGAAAATTGTAGCGATAACACTTATTTCAGCATTGAAAATAGGAGGCTGCTTTTTTCAAATTAGCTCATGTATTTTAAAAGGTGAGGGAGTCACAATGGACTTTCCTAATGCTTGTACATACTTTTAGTTGCCATGTGAAGGTGTTCTGTGTACATACATATCTACACCCATGGAAATTTTCTATGGGATAAGTACCAAAGGTCCTCTGTGAGAGTATTTCATGTGTCTCTTGAACATTTGGCTCACATACAATAATGTTCTTTCTATGCAAGGCAGGGTTCAAAAAAACACCACTATGTTTCTGGTTTGCAGAATCCTTTATATGATTCTTGTTTATAAAATCTAACTGGCACACAAAGATAAGAAAATCTACTCAAATTTATGAGAGGAAGCAGGCCCCAAAATATTTGTAGAGTCACAACAGAGTTATTTAAAAGGGGTTATTTATTTATTGTAAGCGGCTTTGGAATGCTATAGAGATCTTAGATGGGCAGGATTCCCAAGTTCATAATATAGAACAAATCATCATTGATAACAGAGCTCACTGGGATTTATCTCCAGTGAGGTAGTGATAAATTTTGAAGTGCAGGTAAGATAAGATAAATCTATAAGATAAATCTTTATTGTCATTGTCCCCTTGCAGGAACAACGAAATTTCTCGGTTGCTATATATCAACTCGAATAAGGCATACCCCTTAATTTAAAACAGTTACAGAAGCACCAATTAAGATAGTATCATGCAGTACAATTTAAAAATTCCAAAACTTAAAAATTTAAAAATTTTAAAAATTTAAAATTTAAAATAAGATAAGATGACTTCAGAGTCCAGAGTTTCAATTTAAGGCCAAAATTGCTCTGGAGACGAAACTGTTCTTGAGATGACTTTTTTTTTTACCTTCATTGTTCTATATCTCCGTCCCGATGGCAGAAGCTCAAAGAAGCAGTGGCCAGGATGTGATGGGTCTCCTACTATATATAATGCTTTTCTGTGGCACCTGATGGTGTAAATTTGTTCTAAAGTGGAGAGTGGACAGCCTATCATGACAGTCCCATAGTCCAAAAATGCAGGTGTCCAGATTGGTCCATGTCATGAAATGAGTGTCAGGTCTTTTGTAAATTTAATGGCTCTTAATTCCCCATTGAAGACTAAACCACCCTCAAATATATGCAACAATACATTTTCCTTGGTGTGGGGAGGGGCATTTCTTTCATAGCTCATGTGATGATTGCAGCTAAACTCAGAGGGAACTAGGGGAGTGACAGATGGTGCCATAATCCCGCCTACGCAGAAGGTTCTGAGGCTTCAGCCCAGAATGCCTTGGCCCCACTACACCACCGTTCCTCTCATCCTTGCGGTGCTTCCAGTGAAGTTCCCTGTGCACCAGACAAGGAAGCAACATGAGTGATCCCTTGCTATTAATGTACTATTGCTGTTCCACATTTACTTGATTTGGAGAAAAATGAAGAGGTTGATGAGAAAGAGGTTAGGATCTTATAATTAAAATTAACCAAACAGTAGCATTTGAGGGAAGCTCTTCAGATATCTTTGTTCTGCAAATGACTCTGCTGGGAACATAACAGCTTATATGAATTCAAACTTCTCTAGAAAATGCTTTGCATTACCAAGCTCAACTGAAAATCAAGCTCTGCAGCTGTAGAAAAGTTGCTAAACCATTACATGATCCTTCCACTGCTTACAAAACAGATGGAGAGATTCTCCCAAGTACAAATGGCAGATTGTGGACCAAAACCTTTTCACTGCAGTTTGAATCTGTTGTTCTAACCTTATTTTACTTATATATTCTATTCAAGGAATACAGTACTGTATATGTATCAGTTACTCACTACATATAGCTTTCTTAAATAGAGTAGATAAATGAAATAATATAAAGCAGCTGTGATAGATCCAACATGCTGGCACTGCAATCTAATTTTTAATTTTAATTTTAAAGGTATAGATTTATTTAAGGACTGGAGTCTACCTTCTGTGTAAGGGGAGAAGATAGAAGTAAGACTGAAGTTACATTTTGAATCCACAGTGTGGTGCTAGTAGATCTGTAGCCCGAAGGCAAACTAATCTTTCTAAAACAGGGGTGCCCAAACTACGACCTATGAGCTGGATCCGGCCTGCAGCACCAATTAATCCAGCCCTCGACACCCTTGCTGCTCCTGGAAGTGGAAGTAAAACATGCATGCATGGGCACAGAACACACCAGTGCATGTGCAGAACACTGCTGTAAATGACCCACGGCTGTCATAAACGCATTTACGACTGCCTTAGGTAATTTACGACAGCATTCTGTGCATGTATGGTTGCTTTTGATGCCCACGCATGTGCATTTTACTTCTACTTCTGGGTGGGAGGAACCATGTGACCAGCACGCTCGACCATGTGACCGGCCCCCATCTCAAAAAGTTTGGGCACCCCTGTTCTAGAACTTTGAAAGATAAAGTCCAATACAATTAGAGTAAGGAAAGATCCCATGCATTTAAATAGTCATTTGATGTATATGAAGGAATTTATACTTATGAGAGCCTTGCAATCTTTATCAGTTTAAGAGGAAGAGGAAAATCCCGTGTTTTTAAAGGCAACTTCACTGATAGAGGAAAAGGAACCAAGAAAGTGGCAAGAATGCCTATATTCAGGTAGATAGAAAAGCCACTGGAGTTCACTGTTCAATCACAGTGTTATTTGTTTAATGTTTTCCTTCTCACCAGGGCTTCCCCCAACAAAGGACATTAAAAAGCAAGCAAGCAAATTTTTTTAAAACAAATTGAAAATAAATTTAAAACCCATGTTTAAAACTAGTTTAAAGACCAAAGGTCTTCTGTAATAACATAATTTTTAGCTGAAGAGACCAAAGGGAGAGTCCCAGGACACTGTTGGCATACCCCCTGTACTGCAAGATCAATATTATCCTCTTTGAAGCATGACTCCCAAGTCCAGAAAATCATCCCCAGCAAGTGGACTGTCAAGATCATCAGGGATATTCCAAAAAAGGGGATGGGCATAGATTTTGAAATCCATTCACAACAGAGAGCAGTTCATGACCCACATGCAGACATGCACACACCTAGCAATTCTGCAGCTCATCACCCCCTTTTGTTGCCGCCAGAACCATGGCAATGGAATGTGGTGGCAGCATTTGAAACAGCATTTTAACACCTTCCCAGATTTATGTGTCTTCTTATTGGTAGTAAGAATTGCAGGTTCTGTCGTTTACCAACTTTTCTCCCTTAGAAGGGAATGCTCTACCTTGTCAGTCTGTGGAGTGATATTGTACAGGGACACAACTGCCCAATGGGAAAGGGCTGCACTGGATTTTCATTTCATATTCATTTCACTTTATTCTTGTATACCGCTTAATTCTGCCAAAGGAGACTCTAAGCGGTTAACATTGGTGCATGCTGACTGCAGTGCATTCAGCAGCAGGAAAGTGAAAAGATACAATAAAAAAATTACATACAGTACATAACACTCAACACAATAAACTGACATAGTCAAATGGAACAATACTCAAAATATGTCCTCAAAATGTGTCCTCTGGTGATGTTGGGGCCATATGGTGGAGGCAAAGCGTCCCAGCATCTTCGGGGCCACGGCCAGTCTTTTAACCCTCCCTGGGCGAAGCAGGACCCAAAGGAGGGGGTGGGAGCCAAACTCCACCGCCCGACAGCCACAGCTGATGCTGTTCCGACCTCTGGCGATGTTGGGGCCACAGGGTGTAGGCAAAGCATCCCAGTGTCTTCGGGGACACGGCCAGTGGGAACTGCATTATTACTTCAATTTAGTAGCTATCACCGATGTTCCTTCAATTACCACTGAAATTCCCCAGCTATTGCATCAGCTTCATAAGATACCGGAAAGCCACACTCTACCCACAGTGCCTTGCAGATGGGGCATAGAAAAATAATCTAATTTCCTTCCAGAAAAAAAGAGTAAAAATGATAGTGGTGGAATGAGTTCGGAATTTTTAGAGGTTAATTTTGGGAATAACAACTAACTCCCTGAATCTCTAGACAGTATGTCTATGGATTCTAAGACCTACATTACAAAAGAATAACTTTTCCAAGGCCTGGATGGGTAACAGAAACTATGAGGATCCTTCCTCTTATTCTGCTTATAGAATGCCAAGTACAGACACCTGGGGACAGAGCCCATCAAACAAAAAACATGGAAGGGGAGATTATGTTGCTGCACATCATAGTAGCACCATCCTGGTCCATCATATATAAGCACAAAAAACCTATCTGAGCATACTTGAGGAACATTAATTTAATCAGATTCCTGTATTACTAGGTCCTGGGTCAGCATGTTCCTCTAGGCATATCTAAATAATGAACAGTATGATGTCACCATGCAATAAAACCAGATTTCAGTATATGATAATACAGAAGGAAAATCGTTATTCACTCAGATTAAAGATCTACAAAGTAAAAAGGGCACCAAAAATGTGTGCTTTAGGAGGGTGCCATGCATTGTTGCTTTTTTATTACAAACCCCTGATTTATTACCTGATAAACAGACAATAGATGTGGTGGACCTAGGGAATGAAGAAGCAGACGAGTGAAGTAGTGAAATTCAGCTCTTTATTAATGGGTTTTGAACACAGTTTGGATGGGGCAAAACTCGTATTTATATACACTATTTATTTATTTATTTATTTATTTATTTATTTTTCGTGCTTACATACCGCCCACTCAGGTACAACCCAACTCAGGGCGGTTTACATAGCAGACAGTAAATACATAAAAGACACATGATAAAACAAAGTTAAAAGTTAAAAAACCCACTCCTAAAAGGTGCGCACGAACCGAAGGGACCTTGGGGGAAGACACATTTCTCTATACCAACCACCCAACGGCTATAAACAGTAACAGTAACAATAATACAACAAGTCCATTGGCTAACAGTGTGTGCACATTTTTCGATCCACTTATTTGCATAAGAATAGATACGTGAGAAAAAATACATTCTGCTCCTGTCAGAAAACACAGTTAACATACATAACGTTCTTCCCCCCAGGTAAAAACAAAATCCTTTAACCAAGAAGGCAGTGTAGTTTCCCTTCTGGGTCGGACACTTGGCTGAGCCAGCTCAGGGGCTCGTAGGATGGGCGACCCAACTGATGTGAGGGATTGACTAGAGGGGGAGGATTGTAAACCCAAATTTAAGCCCCGTTTGTCAGATGGAGGAGCAGGGGATCGCTCAAAACCAAAATCTAATTCTGTGGATGAATAAGACAACTCAGGGTCCCTCCTGTGTGTACTAAGAGTGGAGGGCGACTCCAAGCAAAATTGGTCATCATCAATAAAGGAATCCAGAGTGCTAGGCTGGGACAGTGGAGGGGTACACCTGGCCGGAATAGGGGAGCATTCCACAAATTCCCCTTGAAATCGGTTCCTAGAAGACACTTTCAGTCAATGTTGGCTGGCTGCTGACTATTACCTATGACGCCTGGGTTTAAATGGGTAGGGGCCAACCCTAGCGTTGAGTGTCTGTATTCGTCTTGTGGGTCCAGTACTCTGGCTCTCAATTGATCCGCGTGCCTCCTCCAGATCAGACCAGTGGCTGTTTCGATTCTGTAAGAAACAGGACCAGTTTGATCTATCACAAACCCAGGCACCCACATAGGGCCACCAGCTGCATAATTGTGGCAATGTACAGGGTCTCCGGACGAGAAACCCTTCTGGTGTTGTATTGCTATATTTGTGCCTTTGTCCTCTACTGTAGAGGGATTCAATCTGTCCAGCAAGGATGACAGTTTCCTTTGCTGGAGCAATTCAGCAGGGGACAGCCCTGAGGCAAGGGGGGTGAGCCTATATGTGAAAAGAAACTGGCATAACTGGAGCTCCAAATCCCCTTCACCCATACGCCGAAGCGCATCTTTAGTTGTGCACACCTGCTGCTCTACCTGGCCATTGGTGGCTGGGTGGAATGGGGCAGCAGTGATGTGCCTAATTGCATTCCTTTCCATAAAGGACTGGAATTCTGCAGATGTGAACGTGTACGCATTGTCGGATACCAGCACATCTGGAAGTCCAAATGCTGAAAACAGCCTTCTTAGTTGCATTATCGTGGTGGCCGAAGTGGTATTAGGCACCCTAATCACTTCCAGCCACTTAGAGAATGAATCCACAACCAACAAAAATAGGGCACCCCTAAATGGACCTGCAAAATCTATGTGCAACCTGGACCACGGGCCCTTGAGCAGAATCCCATTCCTGAGAGAGAAGGTGGGATTGCTCTGGGCGAGAGGATTGACAACTGGCACAAGTGCCGACCATTTGTTTTATGTCTTGGTCCAGTTGAGGCCACCAAAAGTAGCTACGGGCAAGGGCTTTGGAACAGACAATTCCCGGGTGACTTGTGTGAAGTAGATGTAAAACCTTTTTCCTGAGAGTGACAGGAATGACCACCCACTGGCCCCATAGAAGGCAACCTCGTTCCACTGACAATTCCAAACGCTTGCAGTGGAATGTTCTGAATTTTTCGGCTAGAGGAGAGACAGGCCAGCCTTTTTGTACCCAAGACATTACTTTTGTCAATGTTACATCCTTGGCCGTAGCCTTGGCTATATCTGATGGGACAACTGGGGGTGAGGTGAAAGCCTCAATCATAAGGACCTGGTGGTCGCTTTTGATCTTGCAATCGGCTTCCCCGACCCCTGGCAGTGGAGAACATGACAGGGCATCAGCGTGGCTGATGTTCTTGCTGGGCCTGTGCACCAAAGTAAAATCGTATGCATTTAGGAAAATTGCCCAACGCAACATCCTTGGGGTCGGAATTTGAGGCGTGGGCTTCCCATTCACAAAGATTCCAAGGAAGGGCTTGTGGTCAGTTACGGTGGTAAAAGGTCTTCCATAAAGGTAATCGTGGAATTTCTTAGTGCCTGCCATGATTGCCAATGCCTCCCTGTCTGTCTGAGCGTAATTTTTCTCAGGCTTTGAGAGTGAATGGGAATCGAATGCTACGGGGGCTTACCTCCCGTCATTTAGTACATGGTATAACACAGCTCCCACCCCACAGGGGATGCATCACACACAAGTACAACTTCCTTGTTAGGATCAAAATGAGTTAATACAGCATCCAAAGATAGCAGCCTTTTGAGTTCTAGGAACACTTTCTCCTGGCAATGGCCCCAGTGCCAAGCAGTATCTTTCTTAAGAAACCGATGTAATGGTTCGGCAACTGAGGCTTTGCGATGGAGAAAAGCATGATAGAAGTTTAACAATCCTAGAAATGATTGCAATTCGGCTTTACATTTTGGCCTGGGTGCATTTCGTGCAGCCGCCACCTTGGAGTCAGAGGGCATGATACCTTGGGGTGTAATTCGGTACCCCAGGAACTCCACTTCCTGTGCCAAAAACACACATTTGTCTCTTCTGAGACGTAGACCAGCCCTCTCAAAACGTGAGAGGACTCGATCTAGCCTGGCCGCTAGTTCGATGGTGTCCTTAGCCATGATCAGGACATCATCAAAATATGCCAGGACACCAGGCAAACCTTTTAAAATACGTTCTACAAGAGATTGAAATATTCCAGGGGCTGCATTCACCCCGAATTGTAGTCTAGTTACCTTAAATGCCCCCCTATGCGTTACTATGGTCTGGGCTATGGCAGCAGCAGGAGACACAGTCAATTGTTGGTAAACCTGGGCAAGGTCAAGTTTTGCGAAGCAATTTCCTCCATGCAAGGAGGCAAGAAGGTGGCTTACCATGGGCACAGGATATGCATTTGGGCAAATAGCTTTATTGATGGTACACTTGTAGTCAGCGCATATCCTAACCTCCCCGTTACTTTTCTAAGCAGTCACTATTGGTGTCCCCCACTCTGCAGAGTCCATTGGCACTAGGATGCCCTGCCTCACCAGTTTGTCCAGCTTGGCTTCTATCTTCTCCTTTAAAGCAAAGGGTACCCAGTGTGGCTTCATCCGGATGGGCCGGATGGTTGGGTCAAGTTCAAAGTCCACAGGGGGTCCTTTGTATAACCCTACACCCTTTTTGAACACCTCAGGATGTGCAGCACAAATGTCCCAGATTGGGTCAGTGTCTATTGTGTGAATACCAGAAAGCTGGATTCCCAAGGGCCTAAACCATTGGGTCCCAATAAGACAGTTAGTGCCCTGCTTAACTACAACCAATGGCAAGGAGGTGCGAATGTTTTTGAATTTGACCAAAAAATTCCCACTCCCAGGACTGGAATCTGGCAACCTTGCACATCCCAGAGGGAAGTTTTAAAAGATTTGAACTTGGGCGGAGAGGCAGGGAAAATTCTCAAAAACTCCCGCTGTGGGATTATGGAAAAGGTAGTACCTGAATCCACCTCCCTCTTGAAGGGGATGTCCTGCAGGCTCAGGTCTGCAAAGAAATGCTCGCTGGCGATGCCCACTTGGCACGGCTCAGGCTCTGGTGACACTTTGGCGATGGATGTTTTGTGGTGATGACTCTTCTTGGACTCAGGTGCTGGAGTTCTTTGCTTTCACTGTTGGCATACTTTAGCAATGTGCCCTCGTCGCCCGCAGTTGTGGCATTCCATGGTGCGGAAGGGGCACTTCCTGCGGTCATGCCGGGCTCTGCAGCCATCACACTTGCAAAGGAATTTCTTCTCCCGATCATCACGGTGCTCTTGGTGCTTTCGTTGGACCGCTTGGACTTTTCCCTCTGCATCGCTGGACTCCGATGAAGAGGTGGAACCAGGCGATGCTGAGGAGGATGAAGATGAATTTTGCTGAGCTTGCACAACTGAGTCGGTGGCACTGGTGGTGGAGTGGCGATGTCGAAAAAGCTTGATGACGGACCGTGCGGCCTCAGACGCTACTGCCTCTTGTAGGACAGCCTTGAAAGTTAGCATCTTCCTGATCATGAGGTGACATTGAGCATCTTTGTCCCTCATGCCAGCCAGCAGACGGTCCCGGAGTGCTTTTTTGATGTTGTCCCACTTGCACGGGGCGGCAGCAATGCGCAGAGTGGCGGCATAGTCTACAATGGACTCCCTAGGTCACTGCTCTCTTCTGTGGAAGACCACCCTGGCAGGGAAGATCGAGACCTCTGGCTGCAGGTGTTTCCTCAATGCAGACGTGATTTCTGCAAGTGGCACCACATCCATGTCCCTTGGGAGAACGAGGAGAGTTGCCAGCTCAAGCGTCTCAGAACCGCACTGAGTGAGGAAACAGGAGCACTTCTGGTCTTCGTCGGTAATCTTCTGCGAGGCCATTGCGTGGCGGAATCGGCGTTCGTATGTTGCCCATTTCTCTGAACATGCTGGGTCAAAAGGGCTGATGTTGCTGCTGTGTGGGGATGCCATCCCACCTTCGTCGCCAGTTTCGTGTTCAGGGAATGAAGAAGCAGACGAGTGAAGTAGTGAAATTCAGCTCTTTTTTAGTGGGGTTTGAACACAGTTTGGATAGGGCAAAACTCTGACTTATATACACTATAAATAGTAACAGTAACAATAATACAACAAGCCCATTGGCTAACAGAGTGTGCACATTTTCGATCCACTTATTTGCATAAGAATATTTACATGAGAAAAGATACATTCTGCTCCTGTCAGAAAACACAGTTAACATACATAACAGGAACACAACTGCCCAATGGGAGAGGGCTGCACTGGATCCCCTACTGGGGATTCCACTCCAGTGGGAACTGCATTATTACTTCAATTTAGTAGCTATCGCTGATGTTTCTTCAATTACCACTGAAATTCCCCAGCTATTGCATCAGCTTCGTAAGATACCGGAAAGCCACACTCTACCCACAGAGCCCTGCAGATGGGGCATAGAAAAATAATCTAATTCCCTTCCAGAAAAAAAGAGTAAAAATGATAGTGGTGGAATGAGTGCGGAATTTTTAGAGGTTAATTTTGGGAATAACAACTAACTCCCTGAATCTCTAGACAGTATGTCTATGGATTCTAAGACCTACATTACAAAAGAATAACTTTTCCAAGGCCTGGATGGGTAACAGAAACTATTAGGATCCTTCCTCTTATTCTGCTTATAGAATGCCAAGTACAGACACCTGGGGACAGAGCCCATCAAACAAAAAACATGGAAGGGGAGATTATGTTGCTGTACATCATAGTAGCACCATCCTGGTCCATCATATATGAGCACATAAAACCTATCTGAGCATACTTGAGGAACATTAATTTAATCAGATTCCTGTATTACTAGGTCCTGGGTCAGCATGTTCCTCTAGGCATATCTAAATAATGAACATTATGATGTCACCATGCAATAAAACCAGATTTCAGTATATGATAATACAGAAGGAAAATCGTTATTCACTCAGAGTAAAGATCTACAAAGTAAAAAGGGCACCAAAATGTGTGCTTTAGGAGGGTGCCATACATTGTTGCTTTTTATTACAAATCCTTGATTTATTACCTGACAGACAATAAATGTGGTGAACCTAGGACATGGATGCCCAAACTTCAGCCTGGGGCCCAGATGTGGCCCCTGACAACAATTCATCCAGCCCGTGACACCCTCATCGCTCCTGGAAGCAGAAGTAAAACATGCCCATAAAGGCCCGTTTTACTTCCACTTCCAGGAGTGACAAGGGCTTTGCAGGCTGGATGAATTAGCGTTGGGGGCTGCATCCTGCTCCTGGGCCATAGTGACCAGCTTCCTGAACCATGTGACTGGCCCACAGCCTGAAAAGTTTGGGCACCCCCGACCTAGGAGAAAGACCTAATCTGGAACTGGGCAAATCTAGGCCTAGGCTAAACTACTTTAGATGTTTCTCCCAGGTGACCTACATTTAAGTGTCTGCAGGTATTTTTCCATCGGGTGGACTTCCAAAAATGTAGCATTCTAGCATTTGTAGTCCAAAACATATTCCAAGTGTGCACTCAAGTACAAGTTTTGGAATTTATTTTATAGTCAGCACAATCAAACTTGCTTTCTTTTGTGTCTTTGAAGATGCATATTAAACTATTCAGCAATGTGACTCTACACTGGAAGAACAGGGCATTATAATATTTTTCTGCAGAAAACTGGCCTTCATATACCTACCCAATCTATACCTATAAAATGGTGCTTTAACCGTTGGAATGTGACAAAGGATGTTGCACCAGGCCCCACTAGCCCGTAATGGGCCTCCGTTCACTCGCCCGAACCTGGTTTGCAGGTAACTGTCGGGTTGAAATTTTCGACCCGGGGGCAGGAGCCCCCCAGTCGCAAAGAAAAAAAGGGAACTTCAATTCCCAATGTTCCTCGCGCCGCGCCAGAGCCAATCAGGCTGAGTGGCATGGCAAAAGGAATGTTCGGAAACGCGCCACGGCCATTAAAAAAAGCCGCAAGGGAAAATCCGCTGCAGTAAGCAAAAACGCGCAGCCAAAACTACAAGCCCCAGCGTCCTGTGTGCCATTAGCGTGAAAAATAAAAGTTAAAAAAAACGCCCACCGCCGCTGCCATTCTTCCCCACGGGCTAGCCAGCATGGCCCATGGAAAAAAAAGAACACCCCCCCCCTGCCACTGCCCTCCCGTTCGAAGGGCCACCCGGCACGCAAAAAATACAAGAACCCTCCCCCCCGCAACTTCCCTTCTTCAACACGGGCCAGCCAGTATGGCCTGCGGGGGAAAAAAGGAAACCCCCCACCGCCGATGCCCTTCCTTCCCACGGGCCAGCCAGCATGGCCCGCAGGAAAGAAAGCCACCACCCCCACACACACTGAAAAAATAAACACAAACCAAAAACATTCAAAAACACACAAAATCCAAAAAAAGAATCACAAAAACAATAAAAAAGAAGCAAGAAAAAACACACAGACACCCCCTCCCAAAAAAAATCCCACCCCCCACCCCCCCAAAAAACCAGAGAACTTACCAAAAGACGTCTTCCATCTATGAGGACCAGAACTCAAATGAGAAAAGAAAGAGAAAACTTACCGGAAGCGACACCCAGAGGACAGAAGAGAACAATTGTAGAGAGGCAACAATTGTAGAGAGACAGAAAAGCTCACCACCCCCACCCAGAGGCCAAAAGAAAAAAAAGCATTCAAAAATATTAAAACTAATAAGATTAATTGCAAAATTAATCAAATAAGTTATAAAAACATTCAAAAATAAACACACTAATCTCAAAAATTACCAAAAAAACAGAAATCACTTTTCACTCCAAAAAACCAAAACAAAAAATAAAAATGCGTAAAAATAAACATTTTAAAAACCAAAATTAAATTTTAAACTAAATAATATTAAATTAAATTAAATTAATTAAAATAAAATAAAATTTGCATAAACATAAAACAAAAACGTTCAAAAACCCATTTAAAGAGCCCGGCACTGAGGAAGCCAGCACGCAAAAAAAGAAAAGAAAAACCACTGGGAGCGCAAGTCTGCCACAGGCGGACGCAGCGCCTTGAAGCCACAAAATCACAAAACCTTACAACACCATTTAAAACAGCCCAGCACCATTGGTTCAAGAAAAGATATGAAACCCTTTACTATCCAACACAATTTTAAAAAGCCCGGCACAACCGGGCAAAATATGTTAGTTTTCCTATAAATCAGAACTTTGTTGGCATTTTACAGTTATGTAAGCAAAATTGTGCAGTTCATGACAGCAATTGCCATTTATTAGTGAGTGGCCAGAAATGCAAACAGCACCTTGTTAATGAGTAGAAATTTGCCACTGCAGTTTATGCAATTTCTGTTATGCAAAGCCAGCGTTGGCAGTTCGAGACCTGGGTTCTGCATGATGGATTGACCACCCATCACTGTCCCAGCTCTTGAGAACATGAAAGGAGCCTCATTTGGGCATTCCCCTGAGCAGAGTTTCTCTGTGCAAAACTCCTTTCAACCCAGAATAATTTCTGACATGAAATTATTATGTTATGCAAATGTAAATCACCAATAGGGTTGTAACTTTTACATTTTATGAAACCAACAGAGAGAGAACAATTGAGGGAATGCACATCAATGAAATTCATATAATTAATGTCACCTTCCCCTGCACAATATATCAGCTTCTCCCAAAAGGGAAGGCACCATTAATCTTCACAACAATCTTTTTAGTAACGCTACTCGGCAGTCCATTATCACTTTTTACCAACTGGTTCTGGGTTCAAAAAGTATAAGAATACTTGGGAAATTGTTGCATGCTTAGGATTTACTTGTAATCAGATTAATTCCATATTTGCTGGAGAAGTGAAAGATCGAGCATTACACAGAGCCCTTCTGTTTTTATAGGCATGATGCTCTACTATAGTCTTTTTCATTCATTATGTACTGCTTTTCATCCCATGACATATTGTTTGGCCAGAATCCTATTCCTGTATACATAAAGTCTATGTAACTTGCACTGGCTAATTACAACCATTTGACAAGGAGCTGAGCCACATCTTGGTCACATGCCTAACTGCATGGACAAGATGCACATTGGCACCTTGTCAACAAGCTATGACAGATTACATGTCCCATGCACAAGTCCCAAAAGGATTCCAGCCAATAGGTTTAATAAGTTCATTGCCGCAAGCATTACAACCAACTCTACCAAACCTTTTGTTTCAACTATTAAATTGTTTATTATCTCTCATCCATGGAAAATGGACCAATGATGCTTATAGAGAAAAATACACACAATTAGGAGTAATTAAAACACCTAGGGCTACCTTGTCATGTACACTTCTAAGAGTGCCATTATAAATGACTTTTTGGAAAAAGTGGAATGAAAGATAAATTGTGTAAGCAACAAAATCAATGTTAATAAACAGCAAGGATTTTCACTCTTTCATCCTGTGTAAGACCAGGAAAAATTACAGAATCAGACTGAATGTCAGCCTACTACAGCCACTCAAGCTGCTAAAAGATAAATAATTTCCAAAGTCTAAATCCAAATATTGGCAACTTTGCCATTGTTTTATATTGAAGGCTCAAATTGTTTCACTCAAGTTTTCCCTTTATTTTTGTAATGCAAGAGCCCAGCATCAAACAGCAAAGCTGAACAGTATAAGACAGGCAAAAGGTAGCATTTCTTCACATACCACTCAAAGCTAGTAAGTAATGTAGGGCATTGCAATGGGCACCATCCTTGTTAGCTTTAAAAGGGAATCAGACAGATTCAAAGAGGATAAATTTATCAATTAAGTGCTACACTGTATATTAAACTGTATCAGAGGTGGTATGTCTCTTGGCACTAGTTGCTAAGTAACTTGAGTAGGGGATTTCAAAGAGATACACTTGTTATACCATTTCAACAGAAATAGCAAAATAATAATAATTAAAAAAGAGTTGTGGCATCTTAAAGACAGTTTCATTTCAATCTGAGCATGTATTACAATCAACTTCCTCAGACACATGGAGCATTTTAGTTAAGCCACAGGGCTATATGCACAGAGGACATGGTTGAATCTGTGGAGACCATGTAAGGCAGTGTGTTCTCAACCTTTGGTGTTTGGACTTCAATTCCCAGAAGCCTAAATCAATTCCCCAAAGCACTGATCAGCCAATGTACTGACTTAGTCTTCTGGGAATTGAACTCACTATGTGGGGCATGGGCTCCACGTTGGGAACCACTGGTGTAAGGTGTGTCACTTCAAGGCTGAGGGCTAGTTTAGAAAGCAGAGATCATGACACATGACAATCAACAGCTGTGTCCTTCATCCAAGAACAATAGCCCCAGGGAGTGTGGCTGCTCTCCCTCACACAATCCATTATGTACTGCTAAAGTAAGTTATTCTCTCTGCCTTACAATTGAGCTGTCTTTAGTCATTCCTGCCTCTTCATTCTTCTATTTCACTGCACTTGCACATTAGCACACACCATATATGGCACTTTTCTCCAGATACACATTGCGGCACACCATGCTTTTCCAGGGAGCAATAGGTATGAAATTCCTAACACTACTCTAATCTGTGGAATAAAACTGAGCAATTTGCTGACACAAAATAATTGTGCTTTATTGATTCATTTCTAAATAGATTTTTGGTGCAGTGAGTAAGGCAAAATGCCCCAAATTATAATGCAATGCACTATATTCATCCATCTCAAACTGTCAATAGTATACTGAAAGTACTGTATGTATGTTCATGGTCTCTTCATAGTCTCTTTAGCCAGGAATGGCCAAAGTCCACACTCTTCTAAGCCAGGGTTAGGGAACATGCAGTTCTCTCTGTAGAGGATGATGACTTCTAACTCCCATCAGCCCTAGCCAACAAGGCCAATAGAAGGGTATGTAGTCCTTAAAAGTTATGTTTTCCCTGGTCCAGCTCCAAATCTAACTAGTACAGTACTGTACTTTGGAACACAGAATTAATACTACGACTATTACCCCAGAGTGTGATAGATATTGGATATTGCAGGCGCACCCCCCAAAGAAAGACTCAGACACCGGTATATGGATAAAGGCATTGGGCCACATTTATTGAATAATGCCCTAGTCTGAATTATAACTTTCAATTGGTACTCAGCCAATTATAATTCTTAAGGCAAGCAGGCCGCAGTAACACTGGTAAGGTTCCTCCCAAAATTGCCAATGGCAATTGGCTACAATGTATCCATTTGTATCAATTTGTTTGTTGAGACAAACAAATTGTTGACCGTAGTCGATAAACTATCTACTGACCCCACCCTCTGACGTGTATCCGTCAAATCACGGGGTGATGCATGCTGAAGAGCTCCTGCCATCACTCCTTTGCCTGGTTCGTCGTTGACCGGTCAACGTTATTACACCTGTACCTGTCTAAGTGTTGGCCAGTCAATTGCGAACCTGCCGGATACCTGTGGGTCATAAATATTTACCTTACCAGTGCTACCCACCCATGTGACCAAAGTCAAGAGCAAAACCCCTATATCAAACCATAGCAACAGTGTGGGATGGGCAAAAAAGCCAGAACCCAGAGGCCAATTGTAGGTTCAGGCCAAAAATTCCCACCCGGCCCCGAAGCGACTAAAATATCACACTGTTCACTAGGGAGGGGGTGGAGGGAAAAACTTCTCCTCTCCGTCGCTATTTCTAAAATGGCAGCTCGGCTGCCTCATGGCCACCCCTTTTATAGAGGCGTGGCCACGCCCCCTAACTCACCCGGATGTCTGAGTCCGGGTGGGGGGGCCCGCAAAGAGCACGGTGGCCATTTTGGCACCGCGCTTTCATTGCAGGCGCACCCCCCAAAGAAAGACTCAGACACCGGTATATGGATAAAGGCATTGGGCCACATTTATTGAATAATGCCCTAGTCCGAATTATCTTTCAATTGGTACTCAGCCAATTATAATTCTTAAGGCAAGCAGGCCGCAGTAACACTGGTAAGGTTCCTCCCAAAATTGCCAATGGCAATTGGCTACAATGTATCCATTTGTATCGATTTGTTTGTTGAGACAAACAAATTGTTGACCGTAGTCAATAAACTATCTACTGAACCCACCATCTGACGTGTATCCGTCAAATCACGGGGTGATACATGCTGAAGAGCTCCTGCCATCACCCCTTTGCCTGGTTCGTCGTTGACCGGTCAACGTTATTACACCTGTACCTGTCTAAGTGTTGGACAGTCAATTGCGAACCTGCCGGATACGTGTGGGTCATAAATATTTACCTTATCAGTGCTATCCGCCACACGGGGAGGCATCCATGATGACTCACCGCCCCCCCCCCAGACCATCAGCTCGGTCGCCAGGCCTGCTTGCATCACACCCAGAACGAGGTACATACCTCTAGCCGACAGGTGGACCCCTTCTCCTGCCTACCAGCAAAATTTTTGTGTAAGCCTAGCATCCGGTCTCCAATGGCCGTCTCACAGCCATGCTCAGAACGGGACGGAGCCACAGCCCCGTCCACTGACTGCCGGAACAGTCCGAACTAGGGAGATCCGCATCCCCCCTAAATTGGTGTCTCGGCACAATATTAGACCATAGCGACCGTATGCAAGCCATACGTGATATAAAATGCCAGGTCACAGCCCCTTGACGGTTTAGTAACAGCAGTGATCCATATAAGATTGCTGCCGCCTGTAAAACATTGGGCAGTCCAGCATCCCTGTCAGACAGCAGGAATGGCCACAGTTCCTGCCCACATGTGCCGCGCATACCATACCATAGCATACGTGCGGATGCACACAGCCCAGCCAGGGTCCACTCTCTGTTGCTGCAGCATATACAGCTGCCCAGTGTAAATAGCTGCGGCCCACCAGCCCCCTGCCACCGGCGTGTTGAGACCCCTGGGATCTGTAAAAGAGGAGAAAAAGGTGAAGGACACAACTAGGTACTCGTACAGTGAGGGGACGTACATATCCGAAATTGCGCATAGACGCATATCCACCTCCGAGTACCCCAAATGTAGCCGCGATCAACGCAACGCCTATCTTAGGTAAATGGTGCCAAAACGGGCCCCACACCGCGAAACGCGGCACCGGTCACCCTCAGGGACTTTACTATGGCAAGGGCAGACCCATCCCGGTGGCAGAAAACAGGCTGGGGCGCGCAGCAGGCACTGTCGAAAATTCATGTAGGGCACCAACCGGACAGGTGTCTCAAAAACTTCGTAGCAGTATACACCACTGCCTACACCGTGCTGAATAACACGTGAGGACCGCATCCCCACTCGAGCCCACTCATGTGTGACAGAGACATCTTCGAGTTCCAGTGCCCTACGAGACACATCTGCCTTACACAGGTGGGACCAACTCTGGACCCACTCACTGATGCGGAGCGCTCCAAAAAGGCTACCGTGGTAGCTGCGTGGCCAAGAGCCACCTCACACCTATCTGTACATAAGTAATGCCAGCCTCGTGCAAGGTGGGTCAGAAACTCTGGGAACAGGGGTGACGCGTGTACGGGCGGCGGACACGTTCCCGTGTCCACCCCTCCCAAACACGACGCATGAACGCATAGTGATACGCCTTACGCGTGCGAGGTGCCAATGACCTGTCCGGTTCCCTTCTCCTCACCAAACGTCCAGCCATCGGCCAAAAGTGGCGAGTGGAATCCCTCTGCTTCCGGAGTAAGGCACGGAACTGGGTGATCTGCAGGTGGTGGAAAGCAGCAGTAATGTCATTATAAATACCTAGAACATGTCTGGCCTAGAACAGCACATTTATGCGTAGGCTTCTCAAAAGAATAGACAAACTAATGTCATGACCCTGGGGGATTTGCATGTCTGGGTGTTGACAATGTGCACCACTGCCGCATTGTCACACCGAAATTGGACCACTGAGTAGGCCCACTCATTGCACCATAGCATCAGTGCTCTCCAAAATGGGGAAAAACGCAAGGAAGGTAAGATCGCGGAGGCGATCCGTGCACCCACCCTCAGAGTAAACCCCCATAAGTCTGGGAGCTGGAGGTATCCGACCGTACTTGAAATCTAGGGCAGACCATCAGGTCAGATCTCCGTGAAGAGACCCCGTTAAACCCAGGAGTAATTTGATCCAGACCGGACAAAATTAAGGTGGCCATGAATTAACTGCAGCTCACGAGGGCACACTTTATGTCTGGCAATCAATGCCAAACTCGCCGCTGAGCTCCAAGCCACAATATTCATGGTTAATCCGGATGCCCGCGCGACAGAGTCGATTCTGAAATGTGAGCTTAGTAGATGGGACCTCGGTCTATTCAGGCGCCAAGGGGACACCCAGTTACCACCTGAGTGTCTGAATTGTAATGAGGAGACGCTTGCACGTGTCTAAGCCCCGTTCACCCCCGAACCAAAAGTCATCGAGGTAATGGGCTAGAGACCGAGACCCCGACCTGTGAGCAAATGGCCACTGAGTGAAGTCCCCAATCGGTCGAGTGCTGAACATGAATTAACTCAATCAGAAGGGGGTTGGCCTTATCTAAGTAAAATTCCCCTCGGAACCTAAAAAACCCCAATAGGTCTAAATCATTGGGTGCACTGGCAATAATCTGAAAGCCGAGTGCATATCACACTGTGCCAAAACAGCACCAGAACTGCGTGAGCCAAACCAACTATGAGTACCTGACTGAACAAGGTCATCAGGAATGGCATCCCTGAATGGAGAACCCACAGGGTAAGCTGAATGGAGGATTAAATGACATTCACCCTAGTTCTAGCTCAGTATGAGCTTCATGGGGGAGACATTTGACTTAGGAAAGGTGTTTCCAAGAAGGGCCCCCGCTACTCTCATAGCCCCAACTCCCTTAGCTGTGGACAGTGGAGCCCCCTCTTCGTTACCCTGCAAGGGAACCAGATTAGTAGCATCCTGGGACCCCCAACACCCCCGAATGGATACAAAAGCCCCCATAGAAAACCCTCCAGCAGGCATCCTGCCCAATCCCTTCTTGGATGAACTGAGTGCCATCTCTCCAGGCTGACTATACTAATTGGGGCGGGGGGGGGGCTTATGACAAGGTTAGTTGCTTCAGACGGAGCTCAGATCGCCCCTGTGCACCCCTACCTCAGCCCCGTAACCCACCAACCCACGGGCACGCGGAGGCGGCGTGAGGGCCAGCGCAAAAGGGGACACGAAGTCGGTAATGACCGTGGTGCTTAGTACACGCATCGTCAGCTGAGGAGGCCGAACACAGCAGGCGGGCTGGAACCCCCTGCCCGACCAGTTAGCGTGGAGCCTGTGTCTGAGCAGCCCGCTGCTCAGCATGACCACCATGGTACCTATCACCAGGCACCAGTCACGTGGGAGTGATATACACGAGCACACTCGCTGACAGGGCTCATCCCACCTCCTCTCAGAGTATAGAGCCACCCTAATCCACATTCCTCACCGTATGCCAACTGCCATGGGCCCATCGAATCAACCATCGCCCTGCAAATATTAGCGATGGATGGAAGCACCAGGATGGCCCAAGCAGGTCAAGCCCTGTGGCATACCACCATACGTACAAGGTATGCCGCCCACCAGTTGGCCCAAGGTGCGCGGTGGCTCACGACGATGGGACATCTCTTTGTCTCAGTCGCCCTGTCCCTCTCTCTCCTCCTAGCGGGCTCGCAGTTCAATAGGGAGAAAATCCACATGTCCCTCTCCAGCCCTTACCCCTCATGGCCTGCGGCCAAGAATCACCCAGGGGCAAGTAATAGCCGGCCATCGGCAAAGCCCTCGACGGGACATTCTGCATAAAGGGCATGCGCAGCAGGACCCGGACAGCCCCTGCGATGCTCAGCACTGTCCCGGGGGCGGACACCCCAGTGCGTGGTGGCTTACTACGGCGGGACCGCACATGTCTCTGTCCTCCTGTCTGCACCGCCTATCCTTATTGGGATCTCGGTTCATAGGGAGAATATATCCACGTACTCCCCCCACCAAATCTTTTCCCTCGTGACCTGGAACAAATGATCACCAGGGTGCAATGAATAACCAGACGTCGGCAAAGCCGTCACCGGTACATGATGTACACGGGGCATACGCAGCGGGACCTGGACAGCCCATGCGATGCCACGTACTGCCCCGAGGGCAGAAACCCCCACCCCCAACGTCGTGCCAGAATGCAACCAAGGGGCACTGGGATAGGCTGGCAAGTGATGCCCACCAGTCTCAAATTGGGGAAGCCATGACCACTGAACCCCACCGCTGGAAGTGGACTGTGATGTGGGTGCATTCAACTTGAACCTAATACTCACTAGTTGCACCCCCGTGAGCCGCCCCCACTGGGGGTTCCGGCCCACAGCGGGCGTCGGAGCTCGCAACCGAAATCGAGCTCTGGGGCCACATCCAACCACACCCCAGTTGCATTTCTGGACAAACAGGGAGCTGCGAGACGGCGGCAGACACAGGCCGGAGTGTCTCAAGCAGCTCGACCTGGCTTGCCGCCTGTTGCAGAGTGGCAGCAGTCGAAGTAGCCGGTAGACACGAAGGGCCCCGGTAGATAGGGAAGGGCCCCCTCCCACTGGATTGCCCATGATGCCTCCAGCACAGCTAAACATGCTAACCAGGCATCCCCTGCCACGGAAACCCCTAGTACAAGGTGGGCCAGGTGGGCCGGACGGCCAGCTAGGTATTGGGCTAGAGGCCCCAATTTGAGATCCTGGGCCAGAATAGGGGCCATGCCCAAAACCCCGGCCCCTGAGGGGGTAAAACATGCTGTGTGCCAGCACCAGGCCCTCCCCCCAATCGTTCAGGCCCATGGCTGGCAACTGCGGGCCGAGGGCCGAATCCCCTGAAGGGCTGGCCTGAGGCTGAGAGCCGAGGGCCATATCCCAATCTGCCCCATACCACCGGTAACGGTGGGTAAAGGTGTTGTCTTGCTCCATTGCAGGGGCGCAGCCATGGCAAGGTGGCCATCCTGGGCCATCCTGAGGCTGGTCGCTGTGGCCTTCCTCTTGGGAGGCATCTCTAAGGAAGACGATCCCTGTCCGGGGATCGCAAGCGTCGAACTGGCTAAAAAGCCGAAGACTGGAGGAACGAAGAGCGACGGAGAAAACTTCTCCTCTCCGTCGCTATTTCTAAAATGGCAGCTCGGCTGCCTCATGGCCACCCCTTTTATAGAGGGGTGGCCATGCCCCCTAACTCCCCCGGATGTCTGAGTCCGGGTGGGTGGGGGCGCAAAGAGCGCGGCGGCCATTTTGGCGCCGCGCTTTCAATGCCATTAACAGCCTGATTACAGTGATACCTCATACAATGTCCAAACTTGGTTCCACAAGTTTGGACTTTATATGGATTTGGACTTTGTATGAGGCATGCAAAATCCTAGCCATGATGCCTCATACAACGTCCAAATCCTTGCTGCGATGCCTCGTACAACGTCGTTTCCATAGAGATATATTGTACTGTAACAGCACAGACTTCAGTGCAAAGTCAAGGAAACAGACAGGGAACAGACAGAACATTAAGAAATCATTATCTAAAGGCTAAATTGATTACAAAAACATTACAAACAACCTTGATTTTAGAGGACAAACCATACAACAAGTTTTTAACTTTTGAAAGCTTTATGAAGTGCAGGTTTAAAAGTTAAAATGTCCCATCATGCAGCCCAGTGTTAATCTGCAGCCATGCGGCCGATCATCCATTTTGTACAAGCTACTGTAAAGAATTACTGGATGGAAGCAGATGGGACAAAATGGACGCCAACATGTCCCATCATGCAGCACAGTGTTAATCATCCAAACAGCAGCAAACACCAAACAATTGCCCACCCCACCCAAAAAATGCCCTCTCTCATCCACCTCCCCACCCCAAGCCAATCGGAAACAGAAAACCTCATTTACCTACCTTTCCACTGTGTCAAAGAATGGTCCAAGAACCTGAAGAATGCTGCAAAAATCCCAGGAATGCTTCCAAAAATTCTGACAAAAAAATCCAAAAAAATCCAAAATTGCACTCAAAATCATTCTTAAACACTCTTTGCCTCATGCAAAACCCACAAGAGCAATGCATGCATGTGTCCTGCCTTTTATACTGCCCAGGCACAATGCAACCTGGGAAAAACCCCAATGCCTCATACAAAGTCGCTGCAACTTTGTATGGGGCAACTTTTTTCAAGGAATTATGTGATATTGTATGAATTCGATGTTGTACGAAGCGGACATTGTATGAGGTATTACTGTATTAGCATCCTGAAAATTGCAATAATAGCTCAAAGCTATGCAAAGAATAACATGCATATAAATCACTGGATACCAAATAATTGGCACTTTAAAGGTGGTGTAAAAATGTAGGAAAAAGACATCTAGGGAGAATGCCATGTGTGGAACTTGTGCTTCTATAAGGTGAAGGTGAAGGTTGCCCTTGGTTGAAAGCCAGTCGTATCCGACTCTAGGGTTCAATCATCTATGTTTACTGCATACTTGAAAGATACTTCTGCCTCACGGTTTCTTTTTCTCATTTGCATGAAATAAAAAGGTAACTGATTCTTGGGAGACAAGCTATGAGAAACCTGGGGAACATAGTTAAAAGTAAGGACATCACCTTGTAAACAAAAATTCGCATAGTCAAAGCAATGGTATTCCTGGTGGTAATATATGGTTATGAGAGCTGGACCATTAGGAAAGCTGAGTGCAGAAGAATAGATGCCTTTGAGATGTGGTGCTGGATGAGAGTTTTGAGAGTCCCCTGGACAGCAAGGAGAACAAATAAGTTGATCTTAGAGGAAATCAGCCCTGACTGCTCCTTAGAAGGTCAAATAGTAATGAAAAGAGAGGACTCACTTGAGAAGGCCTTGATTCTGGGAAAGGTGGAGGGAAAAAGAAGAAGGAGCAGCCAAAAATGAGATGGCTAGATGGAGTTGTAGTGGGCACAGAGCTGGGTGGGTTGAGGAGGATGGTGGAGGACAGAGGTGCTTGGCGGACAATGGTCCATAGGATCACAAAGGGTCGGAATCAACTGTGCAACTGAACAAAAAAATAGACACCATGCATAAATAGATACTGTACAACTTTTTTTTAACTATTCAGTGATAGTATGCTGAAAGGGTTTTCAACTGAAACACAAGAAAACAATGCATTGTATAAAGTATGCTGTGGTTACTTTTTTAATTAAGTTATCAACACACATCGGGTGCAGGAATGCCCTCTGACCAAGAGCAGTGACATTTTTGGTGTACAGTATATCACATTTTTAATTACACACTTTGTATTATGTGCCATTAAGTCAGCATTAACATGTAGCAACTTTAATACAGCTTTCCACATAAGATATTTATAGAGTAGTTTTACCAGTTCTACACACTCTAGTGAGCCTCCATGGCTGAGCTATGATTTGAACCATTCTATTCTATTATTCTATCTTCTACACCACCCTGGGTATCTCAGTTTGCACTACAGAACTTTACATTTCAAGCCAAATAGAAGTGTCAAACGACAAATTGACTGAAAAGTCAGAAACTCAAATCACTGTCTGAAATGGAATGCAGTCCAACCAGACATGCTTATGATCTCATTTATGTGCAGGTACAACACACCTGTCTCCCTTCCAATTCACTTTTAATGAGCATTCGCATTTCCCTGCAAGATGTTCAGTTTACATCTTGACCTTACAAATGAAAAAAAAAAAAAAACAGCCGTTGTTTTTCTTGCAGTATTAGTTTCATGCTGAAAACTACTAACAACCATAAGTTATTTGGTAAGTTTTTACAGTTTTTTAATAAATTGATACATTTGAGACCTGCAACAAATATGCTCTGGAAGAACTCAATTCCTGTTTGGGGCAGTTGAGCCAAATGTTTATCATTCGTACCTGTCAATTGCATTACCGGGGGGGGGGGGAGAGACCCACTTTACTATTGCATTGCTATTATTATGCCTAGTCCGGTAGGCCACATTGAAAAGTACCAAATTTAAAATCTCATAGATATGTTTCAATGATACATTTTGAAGCCTTCAGAACAAATGCTGATCAACCTCTCTGCACATTAATAACAAACAGGATTGATTAGTAGTTTAGGAAATTGTTACAAACCTGTGAATAGAGTATACCCATAGCTGTCCTTGGGTTGGTTGCTGGAATCCTTTGCTCTTGACTGGACTGTAGGTACTTGACTTTGTCTTGCCCTCTGATATGCTTAAATATGATTATGTGCTAATCTGCTCCAAATACTCCAAACAGCAAACAGGCTCAAAGATTGTACTCTTGCACTGAGAGCTTCCTATGTTCGTTCTAAGTGCGGTCTTAATCAGGCAGACTGAAAACCAATGGCATTTCAAGAAGCCCAGCCCAATGAGGCAGAGGTGACTGTCGGTTTACTAAGAGCTCACCACCGCTTACTACAAGTTGCAACAGAGAACGGGTTGGCTCATGCTTGTCAGTTTAGCAACATAAATTAGAGGTTACCTTCAAAATGAAATTTTTGAAACTGCAGGGAGAGAGGAACATAGCCTGACCTGGTTTTCTAAAATTTATACTAAAAAAGAGACAGAAAAGGAGTGATATGGTAAAACCACAAAGTGCAGAATTACCACATTACTGTTCAGAAAGTATATTGGGAGAGTCAGAACATAAGATGTTCTCCCCTTCAACCTGGCAACTTGTGGGGGATTCACTTTATTGAGACTGGTATGGAAACTGCTTATATGCTGCCTTTTGCTAGCAGGGAACTGCAGTGGCTTAGCAGTTAAGATGCTGAACTTGATGACTGGAAGGTCAGCAGTTTGAGACCTGAGTACTGCACAACAGAGTGAGCTCCTGTCTCTGTCCCAGATCCTGCCAACCTAGCAGTTCGAAAGCAAGAAATTGCAAGTAGATAAATAGGTACCACTTCAGTGGGAAGGTCAACAGTGTTCCGTGTACTTTGGTGTTTACTCATGCCTGCCACATGTCCACAGAAACTGTTGCAATGAGACATGGGAGGCGGCCATGTGGCGAAGTCCAGCCCCAACCTGAGTTGGGAGCAAGTATTTATTCCCTGCCTAGGGGCGAAGATGCGTATCTAAGATAATCACGCCATCCCCTGTACAGAAGGCTTGCGTGCATGGCATTGTCATGAAACCCGTGTCTGGAAGGCTATTCTGAGGCCACCCCGAGGTTAATGAAAAACCCATACTTAATTGCCTTGGGCTGGCGAGACCCATTGTTCCTGCCCTAATCTTGGGGTCTATGTGGATTGACCCCGGGCACCTAATCTTGTCCCTTGTTTGCCCCTCTTGCCTAACTCTATTTGCCCCCAGCCTGAGCCATTGTTTATTCCTAGCCTGCCCGCTCTCCTCTCCAGCCGAGCACAGCCCCAACTAGTTTGGGGACTGGCATGTGGGTTTGTTGACACCAGGCAACCCTTCGGGAGAGGTTCAATATCCAATTAATGTGGGCAACCCACAAGAAACATCTGCAGACACAGACAATGCTGGCTCTTTGGCTATAAACGGAGATAAGCACCGAACCCTAAAATCAGATACGACTGGCTTTTGAGCAAAAGCAACCTTTACCTTTACTAGCAGATTCATTCACTCCACCAGTACCTTGTTAACTGCTATAAGCAATTTAAGCTTGACGTTTTGGCTACTCAGGTTTACCATGCAACTGGCACAGAGTGATAAATCATCAGGTAATAACATAAAACATTTATAGAGTTGTGGAACTGGTTCAGCAGCCCAGCCCTTGCTATTTCCCTCATGCTAGCTCTCATGTTTCTGACAGATTTTTTTCCATGAACGAGTCTAAGTGTCTTTGTCTCTCAAGCCTGCATAAGTCAAGATATCTCTTACCCTTTGTTTTTTAAATTAAAGATGGGGAAAGGGGTACAATATGTTAGCCTTGTGAAGTGTCTGAGAGTTTGATTTTTGAAGAAACATACAATACCTGTATACACCTTTAATGTTCAGGGAAGCAAGACGATAGAAGCAGCCGTATGCTGGCTAACACAACTTTATTGCATGATGTACAGTTCGAACACGAGGTAATGGTGGCAATACAACTCCTTTTATACAGTCACTATACATTTGAATCTGGGTGCACGGTAGCCTATTGGCTACTGTCGGCGTGACGTCATCCAGAGTCGTGCCCTTCTTGTCCAGGTGTGTCCCTGGTGGGAAGGTTTCCCGTGGCTGTGTATGATTGGGGAATTTTTACCATGTGAGTTGAATGCTCGCTGCTCCCCTCTCTAGTAGCAAGCTCGCATTCCAATAGCAGCTGGATACAATGTGTTCTTTAGAAATGGCTTAAGTATACATTTCCTGTAGAACTGGTTACATTTAACTTAAAGGCATAACGTAGCAGTTACATTCCATACTATTCCATACACAACAACACCTCTCTCATTTTCCCAGTTAACTGCTATTGTGCTCTCTCTGTCTCTCTCTGTATTCTCATGGGTATTTTCTGTTTCAGATTGTGATGATGGGCTTGACAAGTGTTCTTGGTGGATATCACCATCTGTGGAATGCTGTGCCCTTTTTCCAGACTCATTTGTATTTCTGGTTACACCTGGCTGTTTCTCCTAGTACAACATTGTACAACTTTCCTCCACTGTACCACAGCTAAGTATTATTCTTGCTTAATCTGAGTACACTCCTATATCTCCAATACAACCTCCCTTTTATTCTCTTATTTTATAACTATATATCTTTAAAGCTGACAATGGAGAAATGAAGTTGTTAAAGATTTTGTGTATCTTGGTTCAATTATCAGAGCAAATGGAGACTGCAGCCAAGAAATCAGAAGACTGAGACTTGGAAGAGAAACTATGAAGAAACTAGAGAAGATAATCAAGTGTAAAGATGTATCGCTGGAGACCAAAGCCAAGACCACCAATATGATTTTATTTCTATTAACTATGTACAGATGTGAAAACTGGACAGTGAAGAAAGCAAACAGGAAAAAGATTGATTCACACAAAATATAATGCTGGAGGAGAGCCTTGCCAGATACCCTGGACTGCCAGAAATACATACAAGTAGGTTCTGGATCAAACCAAGCCTGAACTCTGTTTATATCTCATTTTTGAAAAATGATGAATAATAGCATTACATTACAATATCCCTGTAAAGATAACTGGAAAACATTGTTTGTTACTCTAATAATAAAGTAAATTAGTTACCATGTGGCACCTTACTTTTGGGAATGTAACTTTATGATACACTTATGTTATGATTAGCTAGAATAGTTAACTAAACTGTTGCAACTAGTTACTTTCAAGTTCTTCATAGTTCAGTTTTCTAGCTTTGTTGGAAAATTAAAACAGAACAGGACCTTCAAGGTAGGCATTGTGTAACATTGCTATCTGAAGCTCAACATCTATAAGGTCACAAGCACTCAGCTATATAACACAGAACTACGTGTGGCTTAATGTATTGACATAAACAGGCTTAAAGCTGGGCAAACCCTAAGATACTGATGTGTATGGGCTTGCTAAGTTCTACATAAAACCTGTAGAGACAGCTTGTAAATGTCACTTTGGGGAACAACTCCCAAAATCCACCATCTTGTAAAACCAACAGCCATGGTGGCTAGGAAATTTTGGGAGTTGTAGTCAAGAAAGATCTTTTTATTGGGATGGGCAACTTTAAGATGACCAGAGGACTCATCTTCCCCTTTCAGAGACCTCAGAAGAATGTCATCTGCCCTTCAATCCCCATTTCTATGCAATTAACACACACACACCCCAATAAATATTCTAAATTTTCAGCTGAAATGACCAATCACACCATCTGTTCTAGGGGTGATTAGTCATCTCAACTACTTACCTCCTGTATTCAGATTTAACTTCATATGGGCTGTTGTTTAGAAAACAAAAGTGACCAAATGGTCACCTTCAGGACCACAACCTTAATATTCGAAGTGAATAGGATTAGATTTCCAGCTGAAGGAAAACAATCCATTGAAATCTCTGGCAATAGTTCAAAATGGTGCAAACAAAAAAACTAAAACTGCCACTTCATGCAACAGGGATTTTGAGGATCAACAGCAAAAGGAACTGCTCTCATATAATATTCATAATTGACTTTAATTTTGATATATCTGGACTAATCTGACATACCTAGTGGGTAAATTGGTTGAACAATCCTGGAGGACTATTTTTTTGTGTTACACCATTCCACCTTGGCCACATGTAAGAGCGACAAGCTGGGGGGGGGGATCTTGGATGAGGGGTATATGCAAATCCTGGTTTCCTGCCTCTTAATTTTAAAAGGGTGTAAGCTCCTGTTTGTTCTTGCTGTTTTCCCATTTTACATCTAAGATTAAGCCTGGCTGGACTATATATTCCATGCCATGTCAGACTGAAGAAGTAGTCATGAACTATGAAAGCTTACTAAGTTTCGAATTTTTAAAGTGACCTGAAAGAGGTACCGTTTCTTTCCTGCAATTGTTTAAAACTGCACAGGCATAGCCATTTAAAAAGTGTTATTTGGTATGGGAAGAAAAGTAACAAGGCTGATGTCAGCCTTATCCTGTGACTGCTTGGATTCCCTCAAAACTTTTTCCTGGACTGCTGGATTGGTCTATCAATTTTCATGCATTAGGACCCTTTTCTTCTTATCCACCTTGAGAAGACATGTATGGTAAGTATGCACAAATTTCCACACATATTCGCGGCCTTTGCTCATTTCCTGAGAATTGACACTTAGCCCATTTGAAATACTATATAATAAGAAACTGACTGCTAATGATATATTTATCATGACATAAATTATTTCATACTTAAACAGGATACAATGGAACCTTGGTTAACAAATGGCTCGGGTAACATAAAAATCGCATAACAAAAAGAAATCCATATAAAATAGTGGCTTCGTTTATGGATTTTTTCCCCAGAATAGATTAATTGGTTTTCAATGTGTTCCTATAGGAAACCACATTTCAGTTAATGTATTTTGGGTTTCAGTGCATTCCTATGGGAAATTGCATTCAATGCATTCCTATGGGAAATTCAGTTAAAGTAATTTTTGCAGTAAGAAACGTCCCGGAGAACACATTAATTACCTTAACTGAGATTCCACTGTAAATGAAAATATCTACTGTATCCATTTGATTTAAAGATTTTAGGTATTGATAAGGATAGTTTATTTTAAACTGGCAGAACTGGCTGTGTCAGTCATTTAGAGGCTTATCAAATGGATTTACATCATACCTGTCAAGTTTTGGATTTGGAAATAAGGGAAATTTCCTGGCAAATAAGGGATACTTGATAGCTATGCTTATCCTGTGCTGCCCTCCAATGGCGGCAATAGGGCATTGCAGTCTAATTAATAAGGGATGAGAGTGGGAAAGAGGACAAAATAAGGGGTTTTCCCAGCCAATAAGGAATACTTGACAGCTATGATTTACATGTGCCATTGTCTTTTACCTAAAGCAATATTGGAAGCTGGCAAAATGACAAGAATTTTGAGGAAAGCTGAAGCTTCTTCTTCTTGTACTGAAGACTATGATTCTATACCCATTTTCAAGAGCACATATTCCCTTTAGCTCAATGTGACTAGTTTTGATGTGATGTGACCGCATTGTAACAATTGCATTTTCTCCAGTGTGTGGAGCAAAAATGAGATAATTAATAAAATGACAGTAGGGAGTGCCCAATACATTACATAAAAAAGTAAACCACATAATTAGTAGTGTTCATGTGGAAATGATATGGAAAGGTACAGCACTCTGAAACAGTCCCTTCTCTTACTATGCAAAGTAGCTGTTTTAGCCAGATAAATGTAAAATAAATAAATAAATAGATAGATAAATAACTGATAGATACCAAAGTCTGGGGCTTTTCATAACAATGCAAGAGGTTGGCATATAATTAGTGGTTTAAAAAATACATGTAGGATGGAATTAAGGCTATGGGTAATACTCTCCAAAGGTAAGAAACAGAAAGTAAGCTTTAACATATTTTTTTCTGTGAACAGCACTGCTGCTGTACAATAACGTAAAGTGCATTGCTATACAATATATTTTACAACCTATACTTTTGCTTTGGTCTTGCAAGCTCAGTTTCAAATGGCAAGAAAATTAGCTTTAGACTAACAGATATATCACATCTTCTTAATTCATGCCAGAACATTATTGGATTATTAAATTTCTTCTGAGAATTGAACCAGGCCCATACTGCTCATCATTACCTTAGGGGGATGTCTGTTTCTTTTATATGACTTTTCCATGAGATTGTGAACTTGTACAGCAACAAACCCAGAATTTCAAGAGATACCACATTGCCATCTTGAACAGCTTGTTCTCACCTGAGTTCAGAAGAGAACTCAGGCATGGATTCTAGCTGGGTGAGAGACCACTAGGGAATACCAAAGCTCTCAATGTATAGTAGAAACCAAAATGAAAATCTTTTTGGAACCATAAACGCCAACAGGTTTGCAGTATTTCAATGTGAACACTTATGGATTACCATCTGCTTTGTCATGGAGTGAAATACATAGTTATAAATTTATATGCTGCTGTTGTTGTTTGCTCTCAAGTCAGAACTGATTCACAGCAACTCTAATAGGCTTTTCAAGGTGAGACATTTAAGGAGCAATTTTACCAGTTCCACACCTCCAGTGAGCTTTCATGATTGAGCCAGGGGATCGAACTCAGGTCTCTTGAGTCATAGTCCAGTACTCTATCCACTCCACTCCACTGGGTGTCCCAAGGGTATATATACAGGTATACTAGGAGTGAAGATTCATACATGCATAGAACATGACATTTTAACTGACATTTATTAATAAGTGTAAGAATGCTGATTACGTAAACTGCTGTTGCTAGGGTGATTGTCTTTTTGAAATTTAGGTGCTTCTGATGATGGTTCCCATAGTGACATCCACAAGGAGCGGCCAAAAATATAGGCAGGTGTACTGATCCATATCAATAAACCAGTTCTCGTTTTTTTTATTTCTATCAGGAGCAGGGCTTCTGTAAAAAGCAGGAGAGTATTAATTATTAATTCATGACTAATCACAGCTATTCCTTTGTATTGCAATAAGAATAACTCAGAACAGTTAACTGTTATTTGTCCGTCAGCAAATGATATCACTGTCTTAGCTAATTCAAAACAACAAATAAACTGGAGATTTTACTGTCATAAGGCCTAGCTAGCTTCACTCAAAGAACTCCTGAGATTTGTTTGGATTTGTTTTCAGCTGCTACTTAAGTTTTCTATTTCTGTACTAGCCCTGAACCTACTTGTAACAATTTGCAACAACATTGTGCTGCTCTTGAGCCGAGCAGAGTAGTGCCAAGCATTGCTTGGAAGCACACATGGCTCCACACTCTACAAAAGAATTGTACAAAATATAACAATTAAAAATATATAGCACCATTTACATGTAGGAGCAGTTTTACCATGTTTTGGGGTCACTCAGCACCCTTGGCCATCCCATAACCTGTTTTTTTATACTGTATTATTATTTCTTCGTTTTGGTCATTAGTAAAAATCCAATTATTTTAGAATAAAAATGTTGGTGGTGAAAGTGGTTGTGAAAACAAATGCAGCCCTCCAAGATCAAAAGGTGGGCATCTCTGGCCTTTGGACTTGTAGATTGGCCAACCATAGCTTCAAAGAACATGATCCCAGAGGGTTACTGTATGAACCTGAGATTTGCTAATTCCGTGTACTGGTGATATCTGGCTAAGGACGCTTTGCATGCCAGGTCATCTTTGGGAGACCAACTGTAATAATATCTGGAAGGCTACAGGTCTTCCACCCTCTTTCAATGAAAGCAGCAAGAGTGGAACTACTCTGCTTTCCCCCCCCAAAGATACAGTGTTTAACTCAGTGTTTCCCAATGTAGGGTCCAGACACCACAGGAGGACTTCACTTCTCAGAACCCTAAGTCAGTACATTGGCTGATTAGATTCCACCACCATCAGCTAGAACAAAGAAGGGCAGTGTTGCCTGGGGATGACTGTTATAAATGCCAGGTTAAAAAAGGTTGGCTTTTACAGTATATACCCAAGATGGAAAGAAAAATGGATATTGGAATAAATTATTAAAGTGGAAACAAAATTGTCACACAGGAGGATTGTATCATTCCCCTGGCTTGTTAAGTGCTGTCAAGACATTTCCATCTTATGGTGACATTAGTAGGGTTTTCTAGACACATGAGATGTTCAAGGAGTTGTTTATGGTTGTCCATGTCTTAGTGAGTTTCCCCAGCCAAGTGGGGATTTGAAGCCAGGCCTCCTAGGTTCTAGTCCACCCTGGACTATCACCCTGACTGCCTATGCAACTAGACTGTATGACCTAACTCAGTGCCTGGGGGTAGGGCATGCATTCATAGATGACACTCTTCACCTGTTACAGCTTTGTAGTTACCTCTCACCGACCTCCTAGTGATCTCTATTGTACTGTTGCAACCTCTCATGTACATAGGGATTGCTGATAAATTGTGATTGCTGTATCTGTCTGAAAAGCCAAACCACACTTAACATGCTTCATATGAATGAATCACCAGGCACAATCTGGATGCACTCTATGTAGAAAGTTTGACCATATGAATAAGCCCATGCTAAACTTGAAAGCTGAAATTGAAAATATCCCCATATGATTAGGAAATACAGTGATACCTCATACAACGTCCAAACTTGGTTCCACAAGTTTGGACTTTATATGGATTTGGACTTTGTATGAGGCATGCAAAATCCTACCTGCGATGCCTCATACAACGTCCAAATCCTTGCCGCGATGCCTCATACAACGTCATTTCCATAGAGATACATTGTACTGTAACAGCACAGACTTCAGGGCAAAGTCAAGGAAACAGACAGGAAACTGACAGAACTTTAAGAAATCATTGTCTAAAGGTTAAAAGCTTTACAAAAACATGTCAAACAACCCTGATTATCCAAGAACCTGAAGAATGCTGCAAAAATCCCAGGAATGCTTCTAAAAATTCTGACGGAAAAATTCAAAATTGCGCTCAAAACAACTCCTAAACACTCTTTGCCTCATGCAAAACCCACAAGAGCAATGCACGCATGTGTCCTGCCTTTTATACTGCCCAGGTACAATGCAACCTGAGAAAAACCCAATGTCTCATACAAAGTCGCATGACTTTGTATGAGGCAACTTTTTTCAAGGAATTAGGCGATGTTGTATGAATCCAATGTTGTATGAAGCGGACTTTGTATGAGGTATTACTGTACAGACATCTTAGAGCACAATTATAAGCATGTGTACTCCAAGTTAAGTCAACGTTGTGCTGCAACCTTGATCTGATCTTTCATACTCTGCCATTTTGGTTTTCTTTGAACATTTTAGACTCTGCATCTTATTTTAGAAAGAAGTTGCAAAAATTTCCTGAACTTTAGCATTCTTACCATTCCACATACTGGGTGGGCTGCTTAATATATGGGTAATGTTAAACATGCTCTAACCGCTAGTGGCTTTAGTATTACAGTATATTAATGTTTCTGTCTTTTAATAATGATTTCCTGCCTTTTTCCCCGGGTTTGAATTCCAATTAGAACTTCAGTAATTGCTGAAATGTCAGCATTTATGTTTTCTTTTGGACTTGCCTAGTGGTGGGATGAGTGAAGCAGGGAATTGTTGAACCGCTTTTATTCAGTTCTCTCTATTGTATGTTGTACTTGATTTTGCATTTAATCTGTAATGTTGAATTTATGACTTCCATTATGACTGCCTTGGGGTGGGATGAGTGAAGCAGGGAATTGTTGAACCACTTTTATTCGGTTCTCTCTATTGTATGTTGTACTTGATTTTGCATTTAATCTGTAATGCTGAATTTATGACTTCTGCTATGTTGTATTTTTGAATATTGTATTCTTATGATTGTATTTTGTTGTCTGAAGCCACTTTGAGTCACCCATTGGGCTGAGAAAGCAGGATATTATTATTATTATTATTATTATTATTATTATTATTATTATTATTATTATTATTATTATTATTATTATTATTATTATTATTATTATTATTATTATTATTATTATTATTATTATTATTTAACCCCTAGCAGAGAAAAATGGCTAGAAGTCAATGAATAGATTATGTATTTATTTATTTATTGACTAATATGCCGCCCCACTCATGAAGTGCAACTCTGGGCGGCTCACAAACATATCACAACCTCAACAATACACAACAAAATACCGCAAGATACTAAGTACACAATAAAGCACAGTTTAACACTAAAATATCAAAAGTTTTTTTAAAATAACTTAAGTAAACAACTTAACTTAAATAAATAATTTAAGTAAGAAAGCATAAGCACAGAAGAAATAAAGGTCACAAAGAATAAAACATTTTTGGCATGGTTGAGAGGCAATGGTGCTTGCCTCATATTCCAATATTGATAGTTACAATTCTAAACATAGCTTTGTTTCTACATCTGCTATTCCAGGCACGTAAAAAATCTGGCTGGGACAGAGAGGTTCACATGAGCCACTCGGACACAGAATCCGTAATTTCTGTGTGGGTGAGTTTCTAGAGGGCGAGTGAGTTGTGAAATCTTCCTGTCCAGTCTCTTCAACACACTGAGCCAATTGACTCTTCATTGGTCGGGAGAATCGCATAAATTCACAAGGCTACACACTTACTAGGAAAACTGAACACTCACAAAAGACAGTATCCAATCACCACCCAAAATAACACCTAGATTTGGTACCAACAACTCCCCCTTTCCCAAAGGAACGAAACTGAGTTAAAATGTTTATTATTTTATTAAGTCGGCCTTGAGTCGAGTAGGGCGGGGTATAAATCGAATAAATGAAATGAAATGAATGAAATTAAAGATATTAAAAAAGAAAATAAACATTAAAAAAGAGATTCAAAACTTAAAAAAAGAAGGAAGCAAATCCTTATTTAAAAAAGAATCTTTAGTGTAAGGGACCAAAGACAACGAAACAGCCGAAGGGTTGGCTTAACACAGGTTTATTGCATGATGATCTGGAGGAACATGTGGTAATGGCGGATGGGTAGCTCAATATATACAGCTGGCTATACATTTGAATGTGGCTCGTCGACAGACTATTGGTTGCTACCTGCGTGACGTCGTAGAAGGTCACGCCCTTCTTGACCAGGTGAAGAGGTGGCGGGGAATCTTCCCGCACTGCTGATCCAGGTGAATGTGAGCCATGAGAGCTGGACGCTCGCTGCTGCCATCTAGTGGCCACTAGCTCGCGTCTCCTTATCAGGTTTACATTGATACAGCTGAAGGTTATAATGTTGCACACAGAAAGGTGACATTGTTAACACATGGCTAAGGTACATTGTTAAAGGCACAGCTTTACAGAACACAACATCCCTCCCCCCTAGGATGAGACGAAGTCTCTCAGCCAAGATGGCTTGTTGCATGTGCGTTTGGGCCGTGATGAGGGCTGACCCCCCCGGGGGCGCTACTGCTTCTTTGTTCCCTGGTCCCTTGTCCTGTAATGGGAGAGGGAGACTCATTAGTGGCTTGCCGCGGTTTGGCGGCCTTAGGGGAAGGGAAGAACTCCATTGTGGGCAGACCGGGGGCAATCGGGGCTAACGAAAAACCCCTCTTCTCGTTTGGACGGGTGGGGGACCACTCCGAAAAAGCCCCCCGGTTCTGAAAATCAAATTCTAACTCAGTTGGGGTGTCCGCATTTGTGGGGGAATTCCGCGAGATATGTATGGGGTCGGGGTCCTCCTCCTCAGAAAGATCCCCTAGGATATCTACGAGAACATCCTCCTCCCCCCTTGGTGGGGACCCGCGGCCCCCTTTCCCTCCCCCTTGGGCTGAACGGGTGGGGGAGAACCCTAACGCTGATTTTTTTCCTGTTTGGTCTGTGCCCTGCTCATCGGAGACCCTGCGTCGAAGCTGGTCCGCGTGCCGCCTCCACAGTAGCCCTGTGCTGGTTTCCACGCGGTACGACACGGGGCCGGTTTGCTCCACAATTACGCCCGGTACCAAGGCTGGGCCCGCGCTGGCGTAATTCCTGCAATGCACGGGGGCGCCTACACTGAAACTCTTCGTGGCCTCTAGCCCAATGTTCCTTCCCTTGTCCTCTACCCTCGTGGGGTCTAGCCTAGTAAGGATGGTGGTCAGTTTCCTACGCATTAAGAGCTCTGCGGGGGAGTATCCTGACGCCAACGGGGTCACCCTGTACCCTAGCAGAAACTGACACACTTGTAGGTTTAGGTCCCCGGGGCCCATGCGCCGCAACGCGTCCTTCGTGGTGCGGACGAGGCGCTCTACTTGGCCATTGGTGGCTGGGTGAAACGGGGCGGAGGTGATATGCCGAACGGCGTTAATCTCCGTGAATGCCCTAAACTTGGAGGACGTGAAACAACTAGCGTTGTCGCTAATTAATGTGTCGGGTATGCCGAACGTGGAAAAGAGCCTCCGCAAATGCCTAATGGTCTGGGCCGAGGAGGTGCTCGTGACTGGGATAACCTCCAACCACTTGGAGAAGGCATCCACGACAAGAAGAAACAGGGTGCCTCTGAACGGGCCCGCGAAATCAACGTGCACCCGGGACCACGGCCCCTTGGCTGAGTCCCATTCCCTGTGGGGAAGGCGGGCCTCCTCTGGTCTGGAGCATTGGCAACTTTCACAAGTGCCGACCATGTGCTCGATGTCGGCGTCCAGCTGGGGCCACCAGAAGTAACTCCGGGCCAGCGCCTTGGATCGCACGATGCCGGGGTGGCTGACGTGCAGCAGTTTGAGCACCCGCGGCCGGAGGGAAGTGGGAATCACCACCCGCTGCCCCCACAAGAGGCACCCCCTCTCTAGGGACAGCTCTAACTTTTTCCTAAAAAATAGGGCGAACTCCTCCGCTGGGGAGGACGCCGGCCACCCTTTCTGCACCCAGGAGCTAACTGCCGCTAACGTTTTGTCCTTCTCTGTCACTTTGGCAATGTCGGCGGGCATTACGGGGGGCGACTCCAGCACCTCTATCATCAGAACCTGATGGTCCCGCTCCCCCTTGCTCACCTGGCTGGGCGTCAGGGGGAGGGGAGACCTTGATAGGGCGTCCGCATTGCTGATCTCTTTCCCGGGCCGGTAGACCAACGCGTGCTGGTACGTGTTGAGAAAAATGGCCCACCTGAGCATCCTCGGGGACAGGATCTGTGGGGTGGGCTTATCTGCGGTAAAAATGCCTAGCAGGGGCTTATGGTCTGTTACAATGGTGAAGGGGCGGCCATACAGAAAATCGTGAAATTTTTCGTCCCTGCAACTACTGCTAGTGCCTCCCTGTCTGTGTGTGCGTAGTTTCTCTCCGCTTGGGACAGGGACCTGGAGTAAAATGCTATCGGGGCCTCCCTTCCGTCTTCCAGCACGTGGCACAGCACCGCCCCCACCCCCACCGGGGATGCATCACAGGTCAGGACTACCGGGCGTTTGGGGTTGAAATGGGTCAGTATGGCATCGGACGCTAGGAGGCTTTTTAGCTCACTAAATGCCCTTTCTTGGTCATCGCCCCACTTCCATGCCTGGTCTTTTTTTAGCAGTTTGTGCAGCGGTTCAGCCACCGCTGCCTTCCGGGGGAGGAAGGAGTGGTAAAAGTTGAGCAGCCCTAGGAACAACTGCAGCTCGGGCTTGGAGGTGGGGCGGGGGGCTTTCTTAATGGCGGCCACCTTGGATTTGGATGGTTTTATCCCCTCAGGAGTCACACAAAACCCTAGGAATTCAACCTCGGTTGCGAAGAAGACGCATTTGTCCTTTCGCAGTCTCAACCCCGCTTTTTCGAATATTGTCAGGACCTTCCCCAACCTTTTGGCCAATTCGACCCGACTCCCCCCCGTTATTAACACGTCATCAAAATAAGGCAACACCCCCTCCAGCCCCTTCAAGAGGCGTTCCACGAGTGACTGGAAAATTCCAGGCGCCGAATTTACGCCGAACTGGAGGCGCGTCACCTGGAACGCCCCCTTATGGGTGACTATGGTCTGTGCAGCAGCTGCGGCAGGGGACACCGTAAGCTGCTGGTAGGCCTGTGCTAAGTCGAGCTTAGCGAAACAGCAGATGGCCAGCAGATGGCTGACTACCGGCACTGGATATGCATTCGGGCGGATCGCCTTGTTGATGGTGCACTTGTAGTCGGCGCATATGCGGACCTCCCCATTGGCCTTTAGTGCGGTTACAATTGGAGTTTCCCACTCCGCAGAATCAATAGGCACAAGGATTCCCTGGCCCACCAATTTGTCCAGTTCCGCCTCTATCTTGTCCTTGAGTGCGAACGGCACCCGGCGTGGTTTGAGTCGAATTGGGCGGACCTCCGGGTCCAGGTCGAAAGTCACTGGGGGCCCCTTGAATTTCCCCAGTCCCTTTTTGAAAACTTCGGGGTGCGCCTCGCACACCTCCTGAATCGGGTCAGACCCAACGGCGTGCATCCCAACGGCGTGCACCCCCCCAATAAACAACCCCAGGGGCTGGAACCATTGAGTCCCGAGGAGGCTGCAATCTCCCCCTTTAAGCACGACTAGAGGGAGGGACGCGGCATGCTTCTTGAATTTAACCTGAAATTCTCCAACCCCCAACACTGGAATGCTGTTCCCTTGCACGTCCCGTAGTGTGGACCTCAACGCTTTGAGCTTGGGTCGCCTGTGGGGGGCAATTCTCAAAAACTCCCTCTGGGAAATGATTGAATATGAGGACCCCGAGTCAATTTCCATGCTAATGGGAACCCCTTGAACTAGTACCTCAACAAAGTAGCGGGGGTGTCCTACGGACACGCTGAATACTGGGGCGTCGTCCTCGCTGCCGTCGGAGATGCGGCCCACGCCGTCCTGCTTCCGCGTGGCCTGAGCGCCGTCCTTGGGTCTCGTTGAGCGGTCTTGTCCCGCGGAACGGTCTGCTGAGCTTCTCCGGGTCTCGCGCCTCTTCCTGCACACCTTGGCGATGTGCCCGTGGCGGCCGCAGTTGTGGCACTCGGCCTTCCGAAACGGGCACTTTACGCGGTCGTGGGCCGCTCCACAGCCATCGCACCGCCGGCTCTCTTTCCGGACCCTCCGGACGTCCTCGTCGTCGCTGCTCTCTGCAGACGACCTCGAAGCTCGCCGGGCCGCCTGCACCGGAGTCTCTGCCTTGCTCGACTTCGGCCGCCAGTCCGGGAGTTCTTGGACCCCAGCCTTTGTAGCTTCCGCGGCCTGTGCCGCTCTGACGACCTCCTGCAACGTGGGAGGCGGCTCTTGGTTCATTAATGTGCGCTGGGTTTCGGCGTCGTTCAGGCCGCACAGCACACAGTCCCGGAGGGTGATTTCGGCATTCTCCCATTTGCACGGGCCGGCCGCCAGCCGCAGGGCCGCCACGAATGCGGCGACCGTCTCCCCGGGCGCTTGGACTCGCCTCCAGAACGCACTCCGAGCGGGAAACATCACCGTGGCGGGCCGGACGTGCTCACGCAGCATCTGCATGAGTTCCTTGGCCTTGAATTCGCTCACCCTCCTCGGTGCGATCAGGTCCACCAAGGTCCTTTTGGTTTCTTGTCCGAGCATCCTGGTGAAGATGGCCCTTTTCTTTGCCTCTTCCGTGACTTCGGACTCAATCAGTGCTGCCTGGAAGTCCATTTCGAAGATCTCCCAGTCGCCCGGTTTCCTGATTTCGAAACCGGCGCATGTCTTGGTCCCGTGGGCTGCCATCATCCCATCCTCGTCGCCAATTTAGTGTAAGGGACCAAAGACAACGAAACAGCCGAAGGGTTGGCTTAACACAGGTTTATTGCATGATGATCCGGAGGAACATGTGGTAATGGCGGATGGGTAGCTCAATATATACAGCTGGCTATACATTTGAATGTGGCTCGTCGACAGACTATTGGTTGCTGCCTGCGTGACGTCGTAGAAGGTCACGCCCTTCTTGACCAGGTGAAGAGGTGGCGGGGAATCTTCCCGCGCTGCTGATCCAGGTGAATGTGAGCCATGAGAGCTGGACGCTCGCTGCTGCCATCTAGTGGCCACTAGCTCGCGTCCCCTTATCAGGTTTACATTGATACAGCTGAAGGTTATAATGTTGCACACAGAAAGGTTACATTGTTAACACATGGCTAAGGTACATTGTTAAAGGCACAGCTTTACAGAACACAACAGAAACCAAGAGGAAAAAAATATTTGAAAAGTTAAAACTGGACTGGTTTCAGAAATTGAAGGTGGATAATTGGAACAAAAATATAGAAGAGAAGTAGGGATAGATAGAACAAAGACTGAATTTGAAGAACTGGTAATAAAGATTAGAAAAGGGGAAAAGAATATTAAGGGTCTGGTAAGCAAACTTTACATTATACTGAATAAGGGTAAAGATCCACAGGAAGATTTGAAACGGAAGTGGGAACAAAACTTGAATATAAAAATAGGGGATGTTGAATGGAGGAATAAATGGAAAAAGAGGATAATGAGAACAATGTCAGTAAGAATTAAGGAACATAATTTCAAAATGCTGTGGCAATGGTACTTGACACCACTGAGACTTCATCAGATGGATAATAAAAGGGACAATTTATGTTGGAGATGCAAAGAAACGGTTGGAACATATGAACATATGTGGTGGAGTTGTAAAAAAATAAGTGATTTTTGGAGAGGAATAGAAGGGGAGATTGGTGAAATAATGGGTAAAAGAGTTAAGTTGGTGTCAGGTACCATCCTTTTAACAAATGTGGAAGGCATGGGTTTGAACAAGGAGGAAAAAGAACTATTGGAAATTATATTAACTACAGGTAGACAATGCATAGCCAGAAATTGGAAAAACGATGTAGATATACAGATTGGAGAGTGGTATAAAGAAATGTGGAGTTTAGCATTGAACGACAAACTGACATGGGAGATCAAAGTAATACGAGATAAATTAAAAGAGAATAGGTTTTGGAGTATTTGGAAGCCGTTTGTGGATCATTCTCTTATGGCAAGTGACAGTTCTGGACCTGTACCATTTCAAAGAGGTTTTTGGAGATGAAACAGATACTAAACTCTCTGGGCATTGTATATATTCACAGGGTGATGTGTAATTAGTAAAGAAACAAAAAATAGTGGTAGCACTGAAAGTTTTTATTACTGTTATGGATATAGTAATAACTTACAATGTGGCACTTAATATTGGGGGTTATATGGTAAATAATCAGTTTAATTATTATTATGTGCTAGCTCTTATGAACTTGAGGTAATACTGTATTGATGTTGTTTTTGTTGTATTATTATACTGTATTGTTATTGTTTTTCTTTTTTGTATGTTTGTTAAAAAATTAATAAAAATTTAATTAAAAAAAGATACACTCGACAGTTTAAGAA
This sequence comes from Bradypodion pumilum, assembly GCA_035047305.1. Taxonomy (NCBI): domain Eukaryota; kingdom Metazoa; phylum Chordata; class Lepidosauria; order Squamata; family Chamaeleonidae; genus Bradypodion; species Bradypodion pumilum. The sequence goes on from JAWDJD010000003.1 coordinate 264,470,852, forward strand.
AAAATCCTCAAAAAAACAAAACAAACAGAAAGCTAAGTAAAAGTAAAGGTCTTCCTTGCTTGAAAGCCAGCCAAGTTCAACTCTAGGGTGTGGTGCTCATATCTGTTTACAGCCGAAGAGTCAGCGCTGCCTGCATCTGCAGATGTTTTCATAGTCATGTAGCAGGCATGACTAGAGACTGAAATTTGTAGAACGCTGCTACCTTTCCTGCCAAAGCGATACCTATTTATCTATTTGCAATTTCTTGCTTTCACACTGTTAGGTTGCAAAGAGGTAGGACAGATGATGGGTGCACTCTGACACGAGTACTCAGGTCTTCAACTGCTGACCTACTGACTTTCTGGTTGTCAAACTCAGCATCTTAACCACTAAGCCACCCATAAGTAAGCTAACTACTCTGTACTAATACTTACACCATAGCAGAATTGAAATATAGTTTCACAGCTTACACAGAGAATAGCAAACAAGCATAACAGTATCTTCAGAGAAGCCTTTCCATCCCATTTTATACCTATCATCCATCTTCCAGAGTATTCCACCAACCAGGTTCCAAATCAGCCTGACCTTTCCAGAAGGGAATTACTTTTGTTAAAGTAACTTCATTCTTTCTCTTCAGCTGAAGCCAGTTCATTTAATTGGTAATGGCTGTAAAGAGTGATTTATATGCTTGGCTACATTCCTTCTCAGAAAAATAACATCTAGCTACAAAGACTTTTCAAATTGATGGCAAACAAGTAATGCCATACACACCCTTTTCACCAACTCTTCCCAGGCACCAGCTAACTGATTTCAATTCTATCAAGTTTTTATTTATTTATAGCTCAAATTTCTATGCCGGCCAATCAGGTGAACCCAACTCAGGGCGGCTCACAACAGGATTAAAACATACATATTAAAAACAATTAAAACCCACCCACCTATTAAAACTAACCACCGTGTCTACCCCCACCCCCATGTTGCCCTTGCCTGTCAGGATAACTTTGTAAGAGATATAAAATATGTGTTTTTTTTTCTTAACTTGCTACTTGACTATGTAAACCAGAAATAAAGCCTCACAAAGATATGTGAGCTGAAAGGCTCAGATTTGATGGAGTGGATGAAGTGTTGAGCTGTGACTCAGGAGACCTGGCTTCATATCCTCCTTTGGCTGCAATAATTCACTAGGGTCAGTCATAGCAATTGGTAAACCATCCCTTTGACATCTTCTTAGGTATGGTTTTCTTAGCTTTGCCATTTGACAGTGCATAACAGCAACTGCTGGTGGGGCAGTGGTTAAACTGTTATACTGCTGCCAAAATGTTGTGATCTTGATGGGACTCAAGGCTGTCTCAGCCTTCCATCCCTCTGAGGTTGGTTAAAAGGAGTACCCATAATGTTAATTACCTAACTAAGCACTATGGGGCAGCATAGAATTGTAATTGCTATTGCTAACTGCGCAAAGCGCGTGGCGTGGAATTAGAGAGGCGCCAAGGGCATCCTGCAGGGATTTCACTACACAAGGACACATTATCACAAGTCCACAAGCAGAGTGTGCATGGCCACAATAAGAATGTGGTTGTGGCAACCTTTGGCATGTCCCTAGACCCCCTCCCCACACTCTCTTATCAGACTTGGCTTATAAAGGCCTCAAATTTCACTGAAGTAATTCGAGGCCCGGCGGTGTGGCTTCCTGGCAAAGAGCCCAGGTGCCCTAAGGAGGGAAAATATGAGGTGGGTTTCCCCGTTGTTATCTCTCTGGTTGCCCTTTGCTCCATTTCTCCGGAGGTGGTTCTGCCTGTGCCCCACCCCGTCTTTGCTGCTGCTGCTGGTGTGTGTGTGTGTTGCATGTGTGAGTGTGAGGGAGGCGGAGAGAGAGCCCTCGTGTGATGCTACTGGGGTGTCGGGGTGTGTGTGAGAGCCCCCATGTGATGCTACTGGGGTGTTGGTGTGTGTTGCATGTTTGTGTGTGTGTGTGTGTGTGTGTGTGTGTGTGTGTGTGTGAGAGAGAGAGAGAGAGAGAGAGAGAGAGAGAGAGAGAGAGAGAGAGAGAGAGACCTCATGTGACGCCACTGGGTGTTGATGTGTGTTGCGTGTGTGAGAGAGACCTATGTGATGTTACTGGGGTGTTGCATGCGCGTGTGTATGAGAGAGAGCCCTCGTGTGTCGCTACTGGGTGTTGGTGTGTGTTGCACGTGTGTGTGAGAGAACCCTCGTGTGACACTACTGGGATGTTGGTGTGTGTTTTGCACATGCGTGTGTGTGTGAGAGCCCTCGTGTGATGCCACTGGAGTGTTGATGTGTGTTGCGCGTGTGTGAGAAAGCCCTGGTGTGAAGCTACTGGGGTGTTGGTGTGTTGTGTGCGTGTGTATGAGAGAGAGAGCCCTCGTGTGACACTACTGGGTGTTGGTGTGTGTTGTGTGTGAGAGCCCTCATGTGACGCTACTGGGGTGTTGGTGTACGTTGCGTGTGTGTATGTGTGTGTGAGAGAGAGAGAGCCCTCATGTGATGGTACTAGGTGTTGGTGTGTGTTGCGCATGTGTGAGAGGGAGAGCCTTTGTGTGATGCAACTGGGGTGTTGGTGTGTATTGTGTGTGTGTGTGTGTGAGAGAGAGAGAGAGACAGAGAGAGCGCCCTCATGTGACGCTATTGGGTGTTGGTGTGTGTTGCCCGTGTGTGAGAGAGACCCCTCGTGTGAAGCTACGGGGGTGTTGATGTGTTGCGTGCGTGTGTGTATGAGAGCGCCCTCGTGTGACGCTACTGGGTGTTGGTGTGTGTTGCGCATGTGTGTGAGAGCCCTCATGTGACGCTACTGGGATGTTGGTGTATGTTGCGTGTGTGTTGCGCGTGTGTGAGAGGGAGAGCCTTTGTGTGATGCAACTAGGGTGTTGGTGTGTGTGTGTGAGAGAGAGAGAGCCCTCATGTGACGCTATTGGGCGTTGGTGTGTGTTGCGCGTGTGTGAGAGACCCCTGTGACGCTACTGTGTGTTGGTGTGTTGTGTGTGTGAGAGAGAGAGCCCTTGTGCGATGCTACTGGCGTGTTGGTGTGTGTTGTGTGTGAGAGAGGGCGCCCTCGTGTGGCGCTACTGGTGCATGCGTATGTGAGTGAAAGAGAGAGAACTCTCATGGCGCTACTGGGTTGCTGGAGCTGGTGTGTTGCGTGTGTGAGAGAGAGCCCTCGTGTGGCGCTACTGGGGTATTGGTTTGTGTGTTGCGTGTGTGTGAGAGAGAAAGAGCCCTGTGCGACGCTACTGGTGTGTGTGTGTGTGTGTGTGTGTGTGCGCGCGCGTGTGTGTGTGCGAGAGCCCTCGTGTGGCGCTACTCGGCATCGTAGGCGGGAAACCAAGGGTTCCTTCGTTCGCGGCAGGCGCCTGCCGGGGCTGGCCTCGCTTGGCTGGAGAGAAACGAAGCAGCCCACCCGGCGGAACGTCCTTAGCCTACTAGCGGCTTGTGCCTACCTAACCGAGCCGGGAAGGAGGAGGAGGAGGCAGCCGTGAGCCGGTGGCAAGCTCAGCCCCCCCCTCCCCCGGCCCGAACCTCCTTGCCATTATTCTCCGCGGCTCATTCTAGCAAAAGCTCCAACAAGGCAGGCGGACGAGCGGACTTCCCGCCACCGGCGCCACACGAGACCCGGGTCCCCGGGCAGGTCTGCGCAGCCATGGCTTCAGGGTAAGCGAGTGAAGGTCTGGCTCAAGGAGTGCAATAATAGCGGAGCACCGAATGGTAGGTGGGGCGGGGCGGCAAAGGGAGAGCCGAGCGACTGGGAAGTCTCCCTCCTTGCCTGCAGTCAGTGCTAATACTGTATTGGGGGGCGCCGGGGGGGCACTGGCAAGGCGGAGCCCCCCGAGCCCAGGAAGACCACGGCGCGGGAACTGGGCTTTATCTGTCGGAAGGATATCATTATCCCCCCCCCCCGCCCTTTGTGTATGGTATGGCCTGCAGCTGGTTCTGTGGGGTGTGGAAATGAGCTAAATGGGGAATAAAGAGCGAGCGAGCGAGCGCCCACCTTCCCTCTCCTCCATTATTTGAAAATGTAATACAATTAGAATATAGACACACACACACACACACACACACACACCGCCATTGTTACTGATTGTCTCCTTGCTTTTAACATAATGCCGCTTTCTTGGGAGGAAGTGCTCTGTTTAGTTACTATGCAGCTGCCAGAAACAATAGATTGCCATATTCAGTCACATAGGGTATTTTTACGTCTATACTTTCCTCCCCCCCCCCCCCCCTTGTAGATAAAGTGGAGTCTCTGCACTAAGGAATGCTCTTTGCTCATTATTCCCCTCAGGAGTACCGCTTTCTCTTTGCTTGTTTTCAGCAGTTTCACAGCTGTGTTATTATTGATATCCAGAAGACGTGGTTTCCATCGAAATGGCCTTGAAATGCAGTGTAGCATACCTGTCAAGCACCGCTCCTGGAAATACGGGAACTGCTCCGGCCCGGGTGTGCATGCGTCGCAACAACTCATCTGTGTATGCGCAGAACCCCTCTGCCAATGTGCAGAACCTATCTGAACATGCGCAGAGCCCATTTGCGATGGGCGTGCGTGCGCAGTAACCTCTTTCCCCGCCGTTCAAATACGGGACGGTGGCGGGAAAGGGGAGAAATACGGGAAATCCCGGCCAATCCGGGATACTTGACAGGTATGCAGTGTAGATTTGTCTAAAAAAAAAGCCATCTAGTTCATAAATAAGGTTGCACTGAGAAAGAGTCTTTCCCTGAAAAGCCACTTTGCAAACATCTTATTTTGAATTACATTTTTTAAAAAAAGAAAAAACGAATTAATGGAGTAGATGTACTGCATAATTTATCACAGTGTTTCATTTTACAGGTACTGTACTAATGTCAGATTTGCAACAGATTCAAGTGGTGGTTGGATACAACTATAAATCTAAGCAGGGGTTCCCAACCTATGGCCCGTGGGTTGGACCCCGCCCGCTACACCACTTCCCAGATACCAACCCACTAGAAAATGGCTAAATTTGAGGAAATGTTTTCTACACAGCTTTCAAGTACTAAATATTCCTAGCCTTTAATTACAGGGGCAAAAAATCATACATTGCCAAATGGATGAATGCCATCTTGAAGTCTCTTAATAGACTTTGAAGTGAAGTAGGAAGAGCAAAGAATAATCAAGTAAAATGGGGCTACTTAAAAACAGGACAAATTTTCTGATGATGTGGAGAAATTCAATCAATGCAGTATTTATATCAGGGGTTCCCAACCTTTTCACACCGTGGGCCGGGCCACGCTCCCTGGACAGCTGAGCGGGCCTGGCACATGGTTCCTCCTGCCGTAAAAACTGCCGTAAAAGGCATCTACGGCTGTTGTGAATGCATTTACGGCAGGTGCAGGTGCATTTACGGCAGCATTTATGGCGCGTTTAGGCAGGTTGGCCACCCCTAATTGTGCAACGTGCTTCACCACGTGCATAAAAGATCTAATAAATGGCTAAACTCTATTGAAATACTGTATCCTGCTTATAGTCAAAAGTAGACTAATATTTTAACATTTTAATTTGTTTTGAATGTTACCTATATTTGTCTATAATTTTAAATGGTACAGTACTCTGATACAAATGAAAGAAAAGAGCCCTTAGGTTATATTGCCATATCCATTTATTTTGCTGCAGCCTGGTAACTGTCTTGGGAGTGGTTCTTATCTTAGTCAATAACACTTGACCTATACTCTCTGCTCATGTTACTTGGAGGTCTGGATAGAAGAGGACTCTTCTCAATAAGATCACACTGGATAACATTTAAACAACAGCTTATCAGGCTGTAGAAAATGCATTACTAAAGAACAGATAAGCTATTATAAGAATAATACAAAGTACTTATTCTTGAATTATGGGGAGACCATGTTAGACCTTTTAAATGAACAATTTATTAATAAAGAACAGATAAGCTATTATAAGAATAATACAACATACTTATTCTTGAGTTGTGGGAGATCATGTTAGACCTTTTTATCATACTGTCATCTATAATGTAAATGTTTAACCTTTTCAGCTGTTAAATAGAAATGAATTTGTTCATTCAGAGGTCTTCATAATACAGCATATGACTTATCTGTGAGTCATGTAATGCAGACAATATAATTTGAATAGTAAATTCTGTATTGTTTGCTATTACTGATTTAGTTAGAATTGACTAATTATCTTTACTGGACATTTTGGATACTTACTCCCAATATTAAGTTTACAATTTTTTCCAGTCCTATTGAGGCTCAACCAGTGGTGGGCTCAAAAATGTTTACTTCCATACTGTGTGCGTGGCCTACTCTGGGTGTGGCCTACTGTGTGGGCATGGCCTGCTCTGTGACGTGAGCATGTGACTCGGTGGGCGATATAGTCATGCCTGCCCAGTGATGGGAGTCAATTTTTTACTACCTATTCTGTGGGAGTGGTATGGTGGGCATGGCCAGGGGAAAAGCCCTGCATTGCACCCGAATTAGGACTACTTTATTTCAAAACTTGGATGGGCGGGGCCAGCCAGAATTTCTGCTACCGGTTCTGGCGAAATGGTGCGAACCTGCTGAAGCCCACCACTGGCCTCAACTGCAAAATGAAGTATACATTTTTAAATATCTATAAACAATAATCGTATAAGTAAATACAACTGAACAATTGGCCATAAAAAACAGTCAGTAGTCAAATATTGTCAAATGGTAGACAACTTGTTAGTACATTAAGGTTTTTTTAAACGAGTTACAGAAAGGGTGGTTTGATCTTCAGCCTGATTGGATTTTATAACAAACAAGAAGTTTTATTTTGAAATAGTGATTTTTAAAAAATGAAGTGGTTCAGTTAGCTCATTTATAGTTCATTGTTTTTCTGCCATAGAATGCATTATACTCTAAATAGAGTTTATAGGTTATCTCCCATCCAGAAACTGGATGGAACTGAACAGATTCTTCCTTAGTATTTTGTTCAAGTCAAGTTAAAGAAAAGTGTTGGAATGGCGGAATGGCTGGCCGCAAGGAAGACACGCGAGACAATCGTGCGGTGAAGTCCAGCCCCGAACGAAGTCGGGGATACGTATTTATTACCCTGCCCTGGGGTGATACTTGCGTAGGATGCGCGTGTCCCCTTAATACAGAAGGCTTGCATACGTGGCATTTTCCAGTGGTCAGGACAATACCTGCTCTTGGACATTGCCCTGTGGTTAATGGACAACCCACAACTAATTAAGGTTTGGGCTGGTGAAACCCATTGTTCCTGCCCTATCTCGGAGCCTTATGTGTATTGACTCCGGGTGCCTAGCTTTGTCCGCTGTCTGGCTCGGCTTGTTTGCCCAGCTTAATATGTAGCCAGCAGCTAAGGATTGTGTCTTTCTACTAGAGTCATCATCTTGGTTTTTACCCCATTTCTACTGTAGCCATCAGCCAAGGCTTTATGATTCACCCCCCAAACTAGCTAACTGGCCTGCGCCCCAATAGCCTTTCCTGCCAAGGCCGAGTGAACCCCTGGGGAAAGGTTTAGCCAATTATTCCCGCGGGCAACCCACAGAAAAGCAATCTAAAGGGATGACAATAGAGCAGCAGCAGCAGCTGTTAACAAACAGCCAGTCCTTTGAAAGCTGTAGTTAGTTACTAGTTCCTGCCACAAGCAAGATAGATTAAGGGGTAGTTATTGACAGAGCTTGCAAAAAAATGCTTTTGTTCTGATTTTTTTTTAACTGGCTGATATGGCTGTTTGGGGGAGCTGTAGTCCAGAAACTTCTCATTCTTTGGAGCACCTAATTTCTACCAGATGAACATTAGGAAAAGTTCTGCTAAGCATTTGGGTTTCTCCCTACACTCTGCAGGACTGGAGGGAGCAATCCCATTGTTACTGATGCCATTTGGAAATTATAACTCTAGGGTACTATCTAGCATTGGCATTCCTGGTTTTCAAAAATATTGGACAACATTTGACCAGGTTAAAATAATAATGTACATGAGAAACTTTTTTGCTCAGTCCATGCTTCTTGAACAAGCACCACTCTTAAAAGGGGAATTATAATGGCAACAAGAAGGAAACAGAAAAAGGACCAAGTGTAAAGGTAAAGGTCACCCTTGCTTGAAAGCCAGTGGTGTCTGACTCTAGGGTTCAGCGCTTATCTCTGTTTATAGCTGAAGAGCCAGCACTGTCTGCGTTTGCAGACATTTCCGAGGTCATGTGGCAGGCATACCTAGACACTAAAATGCACGGAACGTAGGCGTTAGTCAAATCTAATGAAGTGAGTCGAGAGAACGGATATGTCAGGAAAAGTGACTCACCCATCATCAAGAGGTTCACTGGAAAGCTCATAAAATAGGATGCCACACAGATAATCTGTATATATTATTTATGGGATAATGGAGAGATGATTGATCAAGTATTGTCAGTAGAAGACTCAATTAACTGAAATTAAATATGTTATCTGTCAAAACTACAATGTGTGTTTTTATTGTATTATGGGACTGTACAATAACAACTGCAAAAACAAAGATTCTACTTGTAATAAATGTCAGATCCTATAAGCATATACCTCTCACGTAAGAACAAACATTGTTTGCCCTGCAAATCTTTTTGCCTGCTCATATCTCAGTTAAATCACAATTGCTTGTGCTACAGGCCTGGTAAATTGCAACAGTGAGGGGCTATGTTGACTGTTGTGACCCTGACAAGGGCTGTCCTCTTTTGCCAATGCTACATTGCCAGATTTTGGCTGCAAAGCAATACCAACAATAAAACGAGACAATAAAAATATTATAATATGAATATCCAGTTTTGCTTTAAAACTCAAGCACGTGGAGAATGTGCACCTTCTTTTAAGTGGAATTGTATTTCTGGGAGGCTTATAGGAGGCCAAATCAACTTAAAACAAGGCACAAAATCCCCAGGTACCTTCTTTTAATGTTAAGGGAGAGAGCAACCAGCACTACTACAGTAGGTGTGTGGTGGAAGTGCAATGTGATCTGTAGGTCACATGTTGCTGTGCTTTTTTTACTGCTACATTTGTTTGCATCTGTGAGCTGCTACCGGGAATGAAACATGCAAGCAGTTTTCATAGTGCCACAAGACACATGCTATCAGGATTCAAACTATCATTCAGTCTACTCTTGCTGATTAGGGCTTCTGGGAATTGAAGTTCAAGAACATCTGGAGTGCCAAGGTTTGCCATCACTGGGCTATGATTACCAATATTTCAAATAGTAAGTAGGGTGTAAAACCATGCTGTATAAAGCATCAATCCAAATGTTGTCCTCTGCTTGGAGGGGCAAAATAGTCTCTTGTAGGAGAGTAGGCCATGAAAGAACTTTTCTCTCTTTTCCTTTGATAATAGAATTGGTGCTAACCTTAAACCACAAGAGATTTTTGTGCACAGTTCCTTACCTTCTCAGCTTTTCTTCCACTGTCTTTCTGGGTTCCTCTGGGTGTTCAGTGTTTGCCTTACCTTGAAGGGAGATTGTGCCAGTTGGTTAACGTCAGGTTCTGTGATGACAGAATATTACTGTAACTTGGTTTTACTTTTTAAAATAATGTGTCAATACAGATGAGTAGGGGATTGTCAACCTGTGGCCCGTGGTCCAGATGCGGCCCACAGCACCATTTCAATGTCGTCCCCCCCCCCAGTTCCACCACACCAGGAAGTGCCATGTGGTGGAGGAAGGGCAACATGGCTGTCCTACCCCCAAAGCTGTCTGAGGGAGCACGACCCGGCCTTTGGTTTAAAAAGGTTGAGAACTCCTGATATAATCAGACTCTACTGGAAAGACTAGAAGCATATTTGAGTGCAAAGTGCCTATTTCTGGGGATAGAACACAGCAAAGGGCGCATGTCTCTTGTTTCTGCCTATGTTCTGTTTGCATATTTGTGAATGAATTTTACAAAGCATTGCTCATCTCCGGAACCTAACCAGGGGATTTCTTGGTTGACCTTTCACCTTATGTTCCATGTGCCTTTCTACTTAGGTTCAGAGTGTCTCATTTCTGATTGTGATCTGTAGCCATCCTGACAGGTTAACACTGATGCCCTCTTGAAACCATATAAGGTGGCAGCCATTACTGCATTTTATGGCAGTGAATCTTATGGCTTAGCTATGTGCTATATTTCCTTTTATGTATCCTGCTGTTACAATTCCCAACATGCAGCTTTCCTAGATGACCTCAGGCTCTTGTGTACTATAAGAGAGGGAAGAGCACTTCTGATGTTCAGTTCTCTCTTCCACAAAGAAGACAAAGCTTCAGTAGTGCTCACTGATGGAGGAAATGCATACCATCCAGTTCAAAACCTTGTTAATAGCTCAAAGTCCAAGTGAACATGATTGAATCATTGCCTTGCCAGATACTCACTATGCAGTTTTGCAAATACTCATCTGGTTTGCATAGGCAGATTCTCTGGTGGCCAAAAGATCTAGAAATAGTGTTCTTTCCCCCTTTCAGCTTACCACATTTTCTTCTTCCTCTTCTTTGATTTCAAATGTAAGTTTCCATTCATTTCTGCAAACCTGACAGCGTGCAGGTGGTGGAACAAACAAGCAATGTAAGTTGAAAGCTTTTGATATTACTGTTTCTGCTATATACATGGAGTCTACCAATGTCATGTTCCAGTCAGCAGCTGCCTTTTGTGTGTGGTGGTGGTGCTAAGCTGGTTGCTTCAGGTGTTATGGGGGGTAGAGGAGGCAATCATTAGTGACACGAAAGCTGCAACAACATTGATCCGGGGCACTGGGAGGAAAAAGAGGCTGTTGCCTCAGCACCCTCCTACTCCCAGCGAATGCACCAAACTAAATGATGTTAGACTGAATATATTGAAGAGGAAAAATAATTCTTAAGGAAGATGTTGGGGTACACAGAAAGAGCCTCCTCGAAGATTGTGGCATTTTTGAACCACAATTAGGAGTATCCTGGTTACAGCAACCATGTGTTTCTGGCTAATCTTTCTCACACTAGGTCAGGCAAAAGGAATTGTACAAAGAACTCACCAAAAGGAGCCTTCATTTTGCAGGTTCACGTCTGGCCTAGACATGGATGGAAGAAAGAAAAAAAAAGGTGTTGAGCGTATAATATAAATTTCTGTTTTACAAATATTTATTTATTTTATTCACATTTATACTCTGCCCTTTTGATGCAAGCACCACTCAGGATGGTAAAGTAAAATCATGTTATGATGTATTAAAGATTACTTCGATACTAATGGCATTTGGTAGCTATTCAGATCTTTCCGTTTGAGGCTTGGAATACATGATTTAAAATGGCTAGTTAATTTATTAACATTAACATTTTCCAATTTCAAGCAACTAGTCATCATGTCTGAAGAAGGAAGTATTTCGAAACCGGTCACAGATTGCTTTGCATTGGAAGATTTCAAAACTTTATCATGTTAGTAAATTAACTAGCCATTTTACATCATGTATTCCAAGCCTCGAACGGTTTTTTCTTTGCTACATATTAATTCACCGTTTGGCCATTGCTTCTACGTTGTATTCAGATCTTTCCTATAGGAAAAAATAATCCACAACAGAATTAAGATTTCTCCACATGGTTTATATTTTGTATGTCTATGCTGGGCAGTAATACTTGGAACTCGGTTCTTAATGTAGAATGAGGGGTCATCCAAGGCAGCAAATGTTGTATTACATATTATATACAGTAATACCTCATACAAAGTCAGCTTCCTACAACATCGGATTCATACAACATCGCCTAATTCCTTGAAAAAAGTTGCCTCATACAAAGTCGTGTGACTTTGTATGAGGCATTAGGGTTTTCCCAGTATGCATTGTGCCTGGGCAGTATAAAAGGCAGGACACATGTGTGCATTGCTCTTGTGGGTTTTGCACGAGGCGAAGAGTGTTTAGGAGTGGTTTTGAGCATGATTTTGGATCATTTTTATTTTTTTCGTCAGAATTTTTAGAAGCATTCCTGGGATTTTTGCAGCATTCTTCAGGTTCTTGGACAATCAGGGTTGTTTGACATGTTTTTGTAATGTTTTTAGCCTTTAGACAAAGTTTTCTTAAAGTTCTGTCAGTTTCCTGTCTGTTTCCTTAACTTTGCCCTGAAGTCTATGCTGATACAGTACAATGATACAGTACAATGGAAATGACGTTGTATGAGGCATCGCGGCAAGGATTTGGATGTTGTATGAGGCATCGCAGCTAGGATTTTGCATGCCTCATACAAAGTCCAAATCCGTATAAATTCCAAACTTGTGGGACCAAGTTTGGACATTGTATGAGATATCACTGTACTTTGTTTAATGCAGGGGTAGGCAAAGTGTGCCCCATGGCTTCATGGAACCCAAGGCTGTTTTTGTGGTTCTTTGGCCCCTCTCTTCATTCAAGTCCTCCTGGAGGAGAAAAGGCAATAAAAGTCTGTACCTCTCCTGGAGGGGTGCACAGAAAGAGCCTCCTCAAAGATACAGTAAAACCTTGGTTAATGTAATTAATAAGTTCTCCAGGACGTTTCCTAAAGTGAAAATTACTTTAACCAAAATGTGATTTCTCATAGGAATGCGTTGAAAACCAAATAATCAAAATATTTTTTCTGTTCCAAACTTAAAAGGGCACTTTGGAATTTTTTGCCACTTTATAAAGAGATTTGAACAGGTAAAAGACGTTTCCTTCCACATTTTCTGAGCTCTGGAAGGAAATCAATTGGTTTTCAATGCATCCCTGTGCATTTTCAGCAGCCTATAGTGGCCAGCTGTGGTAATGCACCAGACTCATCCCGAACATCAGCTGTTTGCTTCCCCTGCCACCCGGTAGCTGGAGGAAATGTGTTTTAGCTGAAAAAATGCAGCAGAAATGCAGCAAGGATGTATCCCCACCCCAGCCCTGCCACCATGAGAAGTGGCGGAGGCTGCAAATGCAGCTGAAAAAATGGCGCAATTGTGCTCACTGCCGCCACCACTGAAATTGTAAGCCCTGGGTCAACCACCTTCTGAACCCCTGCTATAAACCCTCCCAGACACAATTCACCCTGGGGAAATGTTTTTGGTATGCAAAAAAAATCAGTGAATTGAGCCACTATTTTCTCTGGATTTCCTCTTGTACACTGAAAATTACATTAACTGAGCCATTTGTTAACCAAGGTTTCACTGTAGTAGTATTTTTGAACCACATTTGGGCGTACTCTAGTAATGGCAACTTTGTGCTGCCGGTTAATCTTTCTCATACTAGGTTAGGCAAAAGGGGCTGCAGAATGAATTCATCAAAAGGTGCCTTCATTTTGGCAGTTTCACGTCTGGCCTAGACATGGAAGAAGAAATCTCTTCTGGAGTTATGATTTTCCATTAAAATGTAGTGATGTCCCCTTCAGCTTATTTAGTCTGTCCCCTTCAAGTATCAAAACAGTACATTGTTTTCCTTTTTTCCACCCTTTGGAACTTCTCAGCACTAAAACAACTTGTGACACATTCATGAAGTGGAAAGTCAGTTCCTGGATTTCTGGAACTTGTTCAAACTGGTTTATTCTCTATTACTACATAGTAGTAATTATTTTTTAAAATGCTTGTGTTACCAAATCCTGTTGCTTATCATAGTACCGTACATACTTGAGTATAAACTGAGTTCTTTAGCCCCAAAAATGAGGTCCAAAAAGAGCACTCGAATTATACATGGGTCAACAACCACGAGGGGCTAAAAATATGAGGTTTTTTTAGTTATTCGGCACTTTAAAAGTAAGTTTTGGGATTTATACTGCGAAAAAAATCTGAGGTGCAATTACACAACTGGCTACAAGAGGGCGCAAATCATGATTTTCCATTAGAATATATTGAAAATCAAGTTCTCCTATTCTGGAGTTTGTTTTCAATTAATTCCTATGGAAAACCGCAGATTAAGAAAGAAGCTCTGCATTACAATTATGTCTCGCTTTCAAGCTAAGTGGTTAAGGCACTGAACTTGATGACCAGAAGGTCAGCAGTTCAAGACTTGAGTGCTGCAAGTAGATAAATAGGTACCACTTTGGTGGGAAGGTAAACAGCGTTCCATACACTCCGGTGTCTAGTCAGGTCTGCCACATGCCCCCAGAAATGTCTGCAGATGGAGACAGTGCTGGCTCTTTGGCTGTAAACCGAGATGAGTATTGAACCCTAGAGTCGGATGTGACTGGCTTTCGAGCAAGGGCGAACTAACTTTTACCTATTGTCTAATAATTTGTGCACAAGACATTGTAATTTTTTTATATCCCCCCCCCCTTTATGTCACTAGATGAAAGGAGTGAAAAGAAATAAAAAGCTTGGTTTGCCAGTACCAAGAGACATGGATCAGCCAATCACAGTGAGCTCCTTGGTAAGTAGTGCTATAAAGTGATGCTTTATAATGCATGAAGGTTTTTAATTGGTTGACACATTTCCTTATGCTGAATGAGTACTGCAGCATGGGTAGGTTGGTGTTTTAGGCAAAGCAATCTTTCCACCTGTGGTTAATATATGCAGTGGATTAGGGCTGTAATCTAGATGATTATTGGTACCAATATTTTCTACAGGATTTTCTGCATTTTTCTTTACTTTCTAGTATTTCCCAGGCAAAATATGTCCTCATTTTCTACTTGTGAAATCCTGCACATATACTACACAAGACTTAATGGCATTCTTAGTAGAATTCCTAACAGCATCTAGAATCAAATCTTACCTACTGCTTCCTTGGAAAATTAAGTTTGTCCTGCACTACTCTGCAGAATTTCTGTACAGTATTTCATTGTTGCTGGTATTAATTTCACATTGTTTAGTTTCAAATGGCGCTTACAATCCCCTGGTCTAGCATAACCATGTGAAATTGACTCAAGTAAGAGCTGGAAATTGACAAAATCAACAAAGACAGGCACAAGCAAGGTAGGCCTGTTAAATTAAATCTTGACTGGGAAATTGGCAAGAAGCCAGGATGAGGTATTGCTTAGCATTTCTCCCAGCTGTTGCTTTTGGATATTACTCAGTCTTCATGAACATCTCAGTGGGCCTCCCTGTTGGGGCAACATGTCAAAAGTCTCTGACATGAGAAGAAAATGTCAAGTAATCATTACATCCCTACGGTGGCAGATAATTGCTCAGCTTTCCAAAATCTAGTATGTTTGAATAGGTTCTAAAGATGTTTCATTGTGAATTCTATTTATTTTATTATTCCTTTTGAATAGACTCTTCTCTTTAATAGAATTGCCAACTTGCATGGCCTGTCAAAATCTTTTTAGGCTCCTCTATACCCTAAAGTCACCAAATATCTTTGATAATTCATGAAGATATGATGAATTCCACTAAAAATACATTTATTCTTAAAATTAAAGAGGTCTTAATCTCCTTTTTCTCTCCCCTCTTTTCCTATAATGTCTAGTAATAAAAATATTTGATATTAAATTATCACAGTGACAGTACTCCTGCTTTGCTTGATTAGCTGACACTTTCAGGACAGGGAAGCTCTTTGTATTGCTATATCTGGTAAAGGAAGAGAAGAAATGCAAGAAGGTAAAGGTTTGGGTTTGCTGTTCAAGATGATAGCTCCACACATGTAATAATAATGATCTTAGAACTTCAGAGATGGAAAGGAAGATCCTGTGATTCATCAAGAACAGCCCCTGTCAAGGAGACAAAGTAGGGAATTGAACTCCCAACCTCTGGCTCCACAGCCAGATACATAAACCATTGAGCTATGCTTGATTTTAGTTTGAGTAACATTTCATAGTGTTTCTGTTGAGCTCCTCTCTGTAAAAATTTAACAGCTAAGGTTGGCTTTAAAAGTGCTGAGTGAAAGGTTTATAACTATCATCTGTCTGCGGAGGTGGAGGTGGTGAGATGGGCATCAAAAGGACCTCATTGCTCTCTTTCATTAAGAAGGTTTTTGGAAAATAGGGAGTAATTTTCAATTAGACTGAGTGGTGGTTTATAAATATGGTGTGGATGTGGTGTGCTGTGGCAAAAGTGGCAGTAGTACTATTGTATTTTCCTCCATTATTTTGTCAATGTTTTGAGAAAACAGCACAACATAGTTGAACATCACCAAAACCAAAGTTTGCCACCAGTAGTTGTAGCTGAACATGTTGCTTGAATTTTTTGAATAAGATCATGTATGAATGAGCCATTAAAGTGAAATGTGGTTTATACTGTCTGTTTTAACAGAAAAAGCTGGCAGCTGTACCTGACCATACAGATGTTTCATTGAGACCAGAAGAACGTGTACGTGCCTTAAGCAAGCTTGGTTGTAACATCACAATAACTGAAGATATTACACCACGGCGCTACTTTAGATCTGGCGTGGAGATGGAACGTATGGCATCTGTATATCTGGAAGAAGGAAATCTGGAAAACGCCTTTGTTCTCTATAATAAATTTATAACGTAAGAACTAGTTTGAGGTTATGCATATTGACTTGATTCCTGAATAATTTTTAGTATGTGGTGTTTAGAACATCTTGATAAAGTGCTAGCAAATGACATACCTAGAAATTACAGGTATTTACTAGATGATAACTTTAGAACTAGGTGAATGTGTGTTCATTTGTAACAGAATTCAGATGTCTTTTTTGATGATAAAATCTGTTACCTGTTCTGCAGGTGTGCATTTTTCTAACACAAAGAGTAACAATTTTATCAGTTGTTTGGATGTAACTAACTAAATAATGTTGTTGCTTGCAGTCAATTTGTATTACCAATGCATAACTACATAACTTTACATTTGTACCTAAATGAAAGATAGGATCATACTTTCTGTGGTGTAGCTTACTACTAGCTACCTTTACAGTAATGGCAGTGTAGACACAATGTGGTGGAGAAATAGTGGCATGGTTAAAGTGCTGATCTTATGCTTAAGGGTGACAAAAAGGTAGACTGTAGGAGCAAAAGAGCTAGTGATTTGTAATATTCAATGGGGGGGGGGGGGGAATAACAACAACATTTTTGTTTAGTTTGCTTTTGAGAAAAGCAGGAAACTAAGTAGCTACTTTTAAAAAGTATAACTACAACACTAATAAATTATGTTTAGTATCCTGGAAATATAAGTATAACTAGTTAATTTTTAAAATTGAATTTTCTTTTAGCTATAACCAGTTGTGCATGAATGATAAGTACTGTACAGTGTAATTCTACTAGTACCAAAATATGTGTCACAACAAGACCTAACCTCAACACCAGTTTTTAGTTAAGAAGTCTTGTACTCTTCAGGAGTCTGAGTAATTGTGCCATGCTTTATGCCCCCTCAGACACTCGATTTAAAAAACAAAAACACTAAAGCAGTTTTCCCCTACTATGGGGGCATTTTTTCCAGTTAAAAAGAGAAAGAAAATATTTTGAGAGTGGTAGTGCAGCCCATATGTGTAAGAATCCTGACCATCATTAAGCCTTTTCTGACATTTCAAAATATTTGCATTTATTTTTTTAAAAATCCCCAATATTTGGGTCAGGAACCAGATGCTGTGAGGCTGCCTCAGAAAATAAAAGCTATGTTTGTATTCATTTCTTAATGAGATTAGGTACTTAGTGGCTGGAATCCTGTTGCACAGCTCTGTGCACATACGGCTAATGATATCATCACACATAGTGTTTTGTCTTTAATTAACAGTTTCTACCCAGGTGAGACTTTCGTGTCCAAAGCAAATTGCCGCCAGCCCCAGTCCTGTGGGTGGGAAAATTGGGAAAAGGTCCCATCTGATGACATATAGGACATGGAACTGTTTCAGCAGGATTCTGGCTAATGAGAGACATTGTTAGCACTCTTTATATGGGCCAGCTTTTTTTCCTTAGTTGTAAAAAAACCCCACCTCCACAGATGATGTACTGAGTAACGCCAAGTCACTGAAAAAACAAGACGTAGGCGTCTGTTTTAAG
This sequence comes from Bradypodion pumilum, assembly GCA_035047305.1. NCBI lineage: Eukaryota > Metazoa > Chordata > Lepidosauria > Squamata > Chamaeleonidae > Bradypodion > Bradypodion pumilum. The sequence goes on from JAWDJD010000003.1 coordinate 264,488,621, forward strand.
AGCTGACTCATATTTGTTTCTTTCCCCCTAAGGATTAGTTATAAGAGAAGTGGACAGAGTAAAATCTGTTGGTTACATCTATCACCCAGACTGTTTCTGCAGCCCCCAGCAATTCTAATACAGTGGTACCTCGCTTAAAGAGCATAATGCGTTCCACGAAATTGCTCTTTAAGCGAGTTTACTCTTTAAGTGAAACAGCATTGTAAGTGACCAATTGTGACTTCTGGCAGGGGGGAGGGGATGGCGAACCCCGATGTAGTTGTTAAGCGAGTTTTTGTTTGGTTTTAGTTGTTAAGCGAGGCAACCATTCAGAGAAAATTCTGCTCTTTAAGCGAATTAGTCTCTAAGCGAGGCGCTCTTTATGTGAGGTTTTACTGTACACATTTTAAAAAGAAAGAAATGGACCTCTGACAGCATAATTTGTTATATTGGGGTCTTGAGGGATCCATAAAGCCCTTGCATATCCCCCAAAATCGGGGAAGGGGTAATCAAAAACAGTGTTTGACTTGAACTTCCTCATCTCCTTTTGGTTAAATGTGAGAAAATGTTCATTTGCAATCTGCAGGGACAAGAAGGGCATAGAATTGTCAGTTAAGTCCCCACAGATTGCCCACCCTTGAGTATTATGATACTCTGGAATAGTGGTCCCCACTGTGGGGCCCATGCCCCACAAGGGGGCTTCAGCCTAAGTCAGTACATTGGCTGATCAGTGCTTTGGGGAATTGACTTTAGGCTTCTGGGAATTGAAGTCCAAAAACCAAAGGTTGGGAAACACTGCTCTAGAGTCTGACAATATGTTGGAATTGATTAATACCGCTATTGGTTTGTTGTTGTGATTGGAATTTGTCAAGAATAAGAAAAATTTGGGTGGCTTAGTGGTTACAATGCTGAACTTGAAGACTGGAAGGTCAGCAGTTTGTGACCCGAGTACTGCACAACGAAGTGAGCTCCCGTCTATCCCAGCTCCTGACAACCTAGCAGTTCAAAAGCAAGAAATTGCATGTAGATAAATAGGTGGGAAGGTAGACAGCATTTCGTGCCCTCTGGTGTCTAGTCATGCCTGCCACATGTCCACAAAAAGATCTGAAGACACAGACAGCACTGGCTCTTCAGCTATGAAACAGAGATGAGCACTGAACCCTAGAGTTGGATATGACTGGCTTTCATGCAATATAATCTCACAATCTGGATTAGGCCTATATCATGTTACAGTCCCCTATATGAGGATTTAAGCTTCGTTTGGAGATTTGTGCGGGGCTATTGCATTTGAGTGTAGCTGTCTATCTGAGAAAGTCCTGGTCCTCCAGGACTGATTCTGTGATTTAAAGTGTCTTTTTCAGTTAACTGGCTGTATGTCATTTGAGGGCAATCTGCCAACACACATTTTAATGAACATTCAAGAGTCCCTACTATCACCATAATGGTCATGAATTTAATTCTGGCAGGCGGTATGAAACTGAACCCTTGACAGAGTCTGTCTCTCTTCCCCAAGCTGCATAGTTTTTTTTCTTGCCCTGCCTTCTGCAGAGCGTGCATTAAAGGTTGCAGACAGGCCAGATGCTTCCTGAGTATTGCAGAACGGAATGAGTTCCCATCTTTGTCCCAGCTCCTGCCGTTCGAAAGCAAGACATTGCAAGTAGATAAATAGGGACCACTTTGGTGGGAAGGTAACAGCGTTCTGTGCGCTCCGGTGTCTAGTCATGCCTGCCACATTACCACGGAAATGTCAGCAGAAGCAGACAGCGCTGGCTCTTCGGCTTTGACGCAGAGATGAGCACTGAACCCTAGAGTCAGATACGACTGGCTTTCGAGCAAGGGATACCTTTACCTTTACTATTCCCTGAAGAGAAAGCAGAGACCTGCTTAGATCAATTCACTGTAGCAGCTCTTTCCAATTTATCCAAGGGTTGATTTTTTTTAAAAGGCAAAAAGAGAAAGTTGCTGTAAGGGAAGCCAGGAGTGGATTTTTTTTTGGGGTATGTTTTTGTCTCTAGAGAAAAAGAAATATATTTTGGAACATAGTTTGGAATCTTATTATTCTCCTCCCCCAAATATTTTAAAAATAATTTTCAATACTAATATTTTTTAAATTTTATATATTATACACACATATACATAACAAAAGTGTAAGAAGAACGAGTGAAATAAGAAAAAGTAAATCCTTTAACATGAACCTTTAACCATTTCCGTCTATTTGCTTTGATTCTTTAATAATACCTTCTTAATCCTTATTTATCCTTTAAATTCTTAAAACATCTATACTTATAACAAAAAACAAACATTTACAATAGCTCTGTCCCCCCCCGCTTCCCCCCCCCCATCCCACCTAGTGTTGTACTAAAGAGAAAAGGTGCCAATACTGTGATATAGTTGTAACCTTTCAAGTAGTTTCCCAAAATTTATATTCATCCTGACTGGGTTTGATCCCTGCTTTACTTGTAAGTGCATATGTTAAAAGTATTTTTAAAGTAAGTTTTGGTTTTATATTTAAGAGTATAAACTGATTCTCAGTTAAAGATAGCAATGGTGTATGAATAACAAATTAATACAGTTAGTAGCTTTAAAGGGAAAAAACAATAAAGTCATGTCCATGGATAAACAGATAGTTCTTTTAAGATTGGGAATCTGCCTCGAATCCTTTGAGGGGCTATTTTTCTTGATAAGTTTCACAATAGCAATGCAGAATCATTCTTGTTGCCACTGTGCCGGTGATCACCTCTGTAATAAAAACTCACCCTTCATTTGTGCAATGACTATGAACTACGAGGGTGGTGGGCCTTTATGTTAAGCAGATGATCAATATACTATTGGCCCTTAATTATTTCCTTACATATGACTGTAATTGACAAATGAAAAATGACTTTTTCCCCAGTAGTACTGTTAGGATGTACAAGACTGCAGTGCAGTAAATGATATGAATAACCATTATGCTCTTAGGCACTTTGCGAGCTAGCTGTAGAATAGTAGTGTTGTATTTTAAACTTTGAGGACTGCAGTGGCTCAAGTGGCTAAGAAACTGACTGGGAAGTGGAAGGTCAGCAATTCGATTCCCGAGTACTGCAGGACAGAATGAGCTCCCGTCTTAGTCCCAGCTCCTGCCAACCTAGCAGTTCGAAAGCAAGAAGTTGCAAGTAGATAAAATAGGGACCACTTTGGTGGGAAGGTAACAGAGCTCCGTGCGCTCCGGTGTCTAGTCATGCCTGCCACATGACCAAGGAAACGTCTGCAGAAGCAGACAGCGCTGGCTCTTCGGCTTTGAAACAGATGAGCACTGAACCCTAGAGTCGGATACGACTGGCTTTCAAGCAAGGGAAACCTTTACCTTTACCTATTTTAAACTTCAGATCTGTAGAAAGCTGCTGCGACGTAAAAAAGGGATGTTGCATCTAGCATATATGATTTATGCAACCTGCTTTTGTCTCGGCAGAAGAACAGTGGTGTTGTGGACATTCATCAGATATGCAAAGGGGAAAATGTTTGTGTCTCATTTTCTAGTTTGTTTGTAGAAAAGCTGCCCTCTCACAGAGACTACCAGCAATGTGCAGTTCCAGAAAAACAAGATATATTGAAGGTAGGAGGTGGTATTATTTACTAACATTTCAGAGGATATTTTTTTATTTCGTTATAGGAACTAGAGCTGAGAAAAAGTCTGCTTTTTGGATTGCAATTCCCAGAACCCTCTAACCAATTTGCCCAAAGCCTGGGGGATTGGACTCACAGTCCAAAAAAAGAATTTTGTGTAGGCTTTGCAGAAAGTAGGGAGCACTGCATTGGTGGGCTTTTCTAAAGTGCTTTGTCCCTGCTTGTGACTACATAGAAGAAGTGCTGGTGCCAGCACTCTGTGTTACAGTGTAAACCCAGAGACCTGGTTTTGCCTTTTGATACAGGATGGGTAAGTCACAGCCCATCTGATGATATGGACTGCAACTCCCTGCAGTGCTAACCAGCATAGCCAGAAATGAAGAATTCTGGGAAATGCAGTTCAGTAAGGACTTAATTTTGCCTATGTAAGAACATAAAGCCTGTTCTGGTGGGAAGATCAGTCTTTATAGATATTCTGCTCTTTGTGGCCACATCTTTTGAGCTAATTTGCTAATTGTATCCACTCCTTAAAATCTATCAGTAGCATGCACAAAGGAGGTTATACCAGCTTTTCTTCACCTGCCATTAAATGATCCTTAGGCATATTGAAAGAAATACAGTAAAAACCCTACTTACGCAAAAAGTCCATTCTGTAGGCTTTTGCTTAAATTGTTTTTTTATGTACCTCGAAACAAACCCATAGGAAAAAATATTTTTATGTAACTCGAAGCAAACCCATAGTAAAAATGAAATTTTTATGTAAATCAAAGCAAACCCATAGGGAAATGATTTTTTTATGTAACTCGAAGCAAACCCATAGGAAATCATGTTATGTAAATTTATGTAAATCGGGACATTTATGTAAATCGGGACATGGTTTTAGCACAAAATCATTATGTAGGTCGAATTTTATGTAACGGGGCATTTGTAAGTCGGAGTTTTACTGTATTGGTTGCTCTTAAATCTCACTCTTAGCATTTGTTCCATCATTTGAATTTTTAATAGTGAATGATTTATTATAGTTACGGGCTCAGTTTTATCATTTGGAATGAAAGAAAAGCAAATACTGTATACGTACAAGGTATTGTTTACATTCATGTGTTTATTTTATCTAACAAAGAAACTGAAGGACATAGCATTTCCAAGGACTGATGAACTAAAGAAGGACTTGTTACAGAAATACAATGCAGAATACCAAGAATATATTCATGGCAAGGTAAATTTCATCTGAACAAATTTATCTTATTTTTAATGATGTGTTCAGCCGATAAACAATGTTTTGTGTAACAACTAAAGAATGTGTTGAAACTCTCCTGGATTAGATGTTTCTGGTGGTTTTTTTTTTAATGTTTAGACTATTTCCTTTGAATCTGATGAAAAAGTTTCTTTGCTTCTGAGTCCCACCCCGAACCCCAATCCCCATAGCAAAAGAGATGGGAGCTGAATTACAGACCACATGTCCCCACCATTGGGACATTTGTTCTGATGTTTCACATGTAGGAAAATATTCACATGGAGCCGATTTGTTCATTGTCTGTTTGGCAAGGAAACAAATGAAAGCCATGAGAAGAAACTGGCAATAGTCCTGATATGAAAGTAGATTCACTGAGGGAGAGAGGGCCTGTTGGTGGTATCTTAACCAAAGCTATTCTTAAAACATGGTACCAGCAATGAATAAAAGGTTGTTGTGCAGTTGACCCAGCAGCCTCTCTTTTTAGGATCTAATATCTCTTATGATCCAGCGTAGAGGACATTTAAAAGCAAAGGGTGGCTTAACATTCCCTCACATCATACCCTCTTAGCCTCCAAACTGTATTTTTTCTCTTTGTTTTTGGTTGGGGCAAATATGTGGTTTAGTAATTCAAATGTGGGCCTGGGACTCAGGAAATGCAAGCAGTAGTTTATTCTGGGACCATGAAACTCATGGGGTCACTCTATACCAGGCTGATTTACCCTCACAGTGGTTGTTATCAGGATAAAATGGAGAGAGGGAAAGTCAAGCTCATTGGAGGAAAGGCAGGATAGAAATGTAGCTTATAAATACACAGTAGTCTGGGTCTAGCAAGTCACATGTAGGTGAAGCCCCATTGAATCTGCTCCTTTGTAGTGAAACCAAATGAGGGGTTGTTACTACACAATGGGGAAAATCCACATTGATCCTTTGTAAATTTGTACCGAATAGTTGTTTTTCTCTGGGTTAAGTTGCTTTAGCCAACCAAACGGGAGTCAACAAAGAGCTAGATATCCAGGAGGCATGGTTTCAGCAGAGCTATTCTAATAATCTGCAAACAAGGGCTGGTTGCCTATTTCCTCCTCTCCGACTCCTGACTTGAAAGTCAAAGCAAATGGTCTTCCATCAGCTGTCTTGTAAAATAGATTGCCAGTTTCCTTCTTCTCCCTCTATTTTTTTGTCTCCTTGGTACCCTAGGGCAGTGGTGGTGAACCTATGGCAGGCGTTCAGAGTGGGCACTCAGAGCCCTCTCTGTGGGCATGTGTGCCATTGGCCCAGCACAGAGTTCGCCCCACCCCTCTGCCCAGCAGCCCAATGAGAGCGCTTCCTCCCCCAGCACAGAGTGGGTTTTGGGTTGCAATTTGGGCACACGGTCTCTAAAAGGTTTGCCATCACTGCCCCAGGGCATTAACATTGAAACCAAACAATTTAATAATAATAATAATAAATGAACAGTTTAGAGATAAGTTAAGAAGAGCTAACATCCCTGTTAGTGTCCCTTTGCTTATTTTTTTTCTGTAGCTCAAACTTGAAAACTGGGTGTGCCAGTGTATGGTTGTCTATTCAGCCATGAAGTACTTCATCTCAAGTGATCACACTGTCTGAACTGAAGCAAATGAATTCACTACCCCCAAAAAAGTAGAAGACCCAGTGATGGGAGGGGAAAATTCCAGGCTGATCATCATTGATTTGTAGGTCATGTGTAAAATAATGTGAATCTGACAGTCAATTCCAGAGCATTTCCCATATTATTTTCCAGTGTCATATCACACACACACACACCAAGCTGGCCTTATTTTAGCTGTTAGGTAGCTGACTTTATTTAACATACTTTGCAGAACAAATGCAAAGCTGAATTACTGAAGAAACTAGAGCAACAGGAAATGATTGAAGCAGAGAAGAAGCGTGTGGCACAGATACGTCAACAGCAGCTGCAAACGGAACAGTTTCAGTTCTTTGAAGATCAGCTGAAGAAGCAAGAATTAGCCCGGGATCAGAAAATTAAAGATAGCTCAGTTACTTGCAAGCGTACTGATGGGAGCACATTGTCATCATGCATTTCACCACACTTGAACAATATTTCCCCCACAATTATAGCAGACAAGACGGGTGCCTCTGCTGGGCAGTCACCTCCTGTAAGTCGAGCCTTGAAACCTGCTGCTACGTTGAGCGCTGTTCAGAGTAAGAAAGCACCTTATTGTCTTCTTTCCTTGCTGTGGCAGTCTAGATGGTACAGAGGTCTATAAGGATGGGCCGTTGGGATTTTTTTTACTACAAATACCATAATTCTCCATTCTAAGAGTTCTACTTGACAGAGAGACACTTTGCAGACACCTGATGAGACTCATCTAGGAGAAAGACCTAAAATATGAGAACTGTGTAGGCCTAGTTCCATCTAACTTTCTGCTCAGAAAGAAAGTTGGCAGCTAGCACCAGGGCAAGAACAGGAAGGTTGAGCAGAGCATGGTCTAGTTAGGCCTCAAGGCCTTCCAGTTTAGGTCTTTCTCCCACATGAGCCACATTTAAGTGTCTGTATGGTGTCTCTCTGTCAGGTAGAACTCCCAGAATGTTTTTCCTTTTCATATCGAAAATAAGCAATTTGGGAAAGTCCCTTTTTTTAGTTAAAGCTCTCAGAATCCAGTGATAGGGATGAATCAGGAATTCTGGAATTTTAAATTTTCAAGAATTTTTTTTTGCAAATTTTGATCATAAAGTTTTTAATGCAACCATTATAGAGTCTTCATCCGTTTAAAGAAGAGGCTTATGTGCTATGTTGGGGTGAATCGTTAAAGAAAGATTTCTGAAACAGATCAATAGATATTGTTCAGATGGTTACAAGGATCTCTAGATAAACCTCCTGGACTTAATTTATATATTTTATTGCTCACAATGTAACATTCTACTCTTTTCTTATGGAACTCAGTGTATGGTGTTTCCCCCCTCTTATAACTTTGTCATATCTTTTTCAATAAATATTCATTAGTCCTGTCCGGTGGTTAGTCAGAAAGAGAGTGATAGGATAGAATTAGGAGCTTCTTGGATGAGCAAAGACCCCAACCTCATTCTCCTGTTCTGAATCTGACCCACGATACTAGGAGAGGGTGAGCCCTGGAAGTGTAGGGCTACTGGTTTTTTCTGGCCCTAGGACCACCAAAGTTCATACCACTCTTTTAGATGAAATGTTTTTTAAAAGTCTTCCTTTTCCTTCCTGTTTTGTGGGGAAATAAATTTTTATTTAACTTGTGAACCGCTTTGGGTCACCCCTGGATGGGGAAAGTGGTATAAAAATACTGTAAATGAATGAATGAATGAATTATTCTGAGGGACTCTGTGAAGCCACAAAAATGGCCCCAGAGATTGCCACCATTGCATTATTTAATTGGCTAAAATGCATAGGACAAATGAACAAGAATAGAGAAGCTATAGCTTGTGGTATGAAACTGATGGTGTGGAGGTCCTTTCCCCTCTCTTTGACAGGTTTCACTGTTGCTATATCTCATAGCATTAAAATATAAATCTTGCAGTACTGTATTTGTTGGGATTTTTTTTTGGGGGGGGGGGAGGTGGATGGGTTCTGGAGGAGATGCCAAATTGTACAGGATTATTACAAATTATGTGCAGAAAAGCATGCCTCCTATGCAAAATTTCCAAGGAAGGATCTTAATCTGCACAGAATTTAGGAGTTTCTTCTACAGAGCTGTACATGAAAAAAATACTGTGTGTATGTGTGTGGTGGTGGTAGTAAGACTATTGCCAAAAGGCAGTTGAGATTTGTGGTATTTATGTGACAGGATTTGAGCAAATGTTCAAAGCAAGAAATGTTTTGAGTACCTGTCACCTCCCTATTAACAGCCATAGCCAAGCATGATTTCTATAAAAGTTCATGGCATTACATGGAAGTGGGTGAGCAGCCCGGTGGGGAGAAATTGATTGATTACTCTCTGCTTAGTTTCTATGCGGGGGGGACGGGGGGGGGACAGGACACCTTTTCCACAACCAGTTGGACTTGAGTAAGACCGATGAATTTGACCTTTCTCCCACAATCTGCCTAACAGAACAAAATCCCTTCTACCACCTTGCTTTTAAAAAAACCTAATAGCCTTCACTTTCATGTTGGCTCGAAAGAGGGAGCTGTGCTCCATAGTCATTATGAAATCCAGACTGCTGGTGTATTTCATGAGCTAGTAAATTTGTGTACCCAATTTTACAAGTCCTTTTACAGGAATCTCAACTTCTGCTAGTGACATGTAAGCCAACCAAGCCATTTGCCAGGAGCAGAGAGCAGTTGACAGAGAGGAAGGGGAATGAAAACAATTGATAAGAGCAAGACAGTCACACGTAGGTGGCATTCTGTCTTCAGTGACTGATAATTTTCAGAAGCAGTCTGTCCATGAAAATACACAATACAATTGTTTCTTTTTTAAAAACTTGTGTTGCCTGAGCCCCTATAGATGATACTTGTGTTCCCTTTTTCTTAGGCAATGCAGCTGAAGGGCTGCGATGCGTGGTGCTGGCTAAGGATCTTTGCCCCAAATTTCTCCTTCGAGCAGAGGCAAATACAGTAAGAGGAATAGAGACATGTGGGATTCTCTGTGGAAAACTGGTACAGTTGAATCTTCACATTTGTATGGGGAAGGCTCTTTTGATAGTACTGTATTACCCTGTAATGAACTGATTTCAGAACAAAAGCAGATCAAAAGTGTAAGTGTGGTATCTAATTGACTGTATCAAGTAGCTTTATGGCTAGTTAGACTTCCTATTTTCTCCCTCCACTCATCCAGAAATAGTTATTGTAGGCAACGGAAAGTGTGTGATGTAGTTGAGTCATGATCACCACCATTAAAAGATTCCTCAGGCATTTTTGCTTTGTTTTTATTACAAAACACCAATTAGATTTTTTTAAAAAATCAGCCACTAATATTACAGGGAAGCCAATATTAAAGTCTGTGGAAGCTAATGATATAGTATAACAGATTCTTTTTTCTCCTTCCTATGAGGAAAGTAATCTTGCAAATATTCCTTGAGTTTTTGCTTAGAATTTGCTTGAACCTCAATTAAGTACTGCATTGTCTTTTTTCTAACAATGATAGTTCACTGTGAAACTATACCTAAAACGTGGCTGATGCATAAACTGATTGGCTTGGTCCACATACTTTAAAATAATATCTTCTGGCTAACAACAAGATAGAAATTATGCATTGTGTATCTATGAGAAATAAATTTTGCTTACCGGTAGTTTGGTTGACTAAGACAAAGATAATATATGTTTTAAAAATAGTGGATTTATATCGATCTGTTATTAAGTTCTGTATGAGAATAAAGGCATATTCCATGAAACGTGGGGATAGTGATATATCTAACAGTGGTGCTTGTAACAGAAAGTCAGGGGCTTAATCTCTAGAACAGAGGTTCCCAAACTTCTCAGGCCATGGACCAGTCAGATGGTTGAGCTGGTCAAAATTGTTCCTCCCGCCAGAAGCAGAAGTAAAACACATGTGCATGCAGAAAACGCTGTAAATGCTGTAAACTATGGGCCATAGTTTGGGAACCCTTGCTCTAGAATCTGCATACAAGTTTGAGAAAGCCTGTTGGTGGAGACAGTACAGAACCAGATAGACCAATGAAACTTCGTATGTTTCTTTAATTCTGCATCCTACAATGCACAGATGTAACCTTCTAGTATGCACTATCAGTATGAGCCTCTGTCATTTCTGTTTTTATTATTACTGTGATAAATTTTATTTTGGGGTTCAAGCATCAGTTGCTTCAAATTAGCAGGGCACAGATTAAATCAGTGGTCTGAACACTGCTTCCTCTACTTAAAAAACCTTACCATGACACTCTTTTTTTTGTTACAGACCCACAATGAATTCACTATTACTCATGTGATATTGCCAAAACAGTCTGCAGGGCCAGACTACTGTGATGTGGAAAATGTGGAAGAGTTATTCAGTGTTCAAGACCAACACGATCTCCTCACGTTGGGTTGGATCCATGTATGTATACACAGTTGGGCTAGGGAAGCTGATGAAAAAGTCAATGTCCATTCCTTATAGAACTGGTAGGAAACCTTTCCTGGCTCAAGTGCAGTACAGTAGAACCTCAGATAAAGTCCAAACTCCATTCCACAAGTTTGGACTTTATCCGAATCAAATGGACGATGCATCGGATAATGTCCAAAAATGGACTTTATCCGAGGTTCCTATACCAAATACCTAGGATAACGTCCATTTTTAGCGGTTTTGGACTTTATGCAATGCATCACGTGTGCATGAAAACCGCGACTTTATCCAAATCGGACTTTATCCGAGGTACCACTGTATTTCCCTTTGGAAAACTGACTTTCTGGAAGGCTGCTGCATGCCAGTGGTCAGTAGGGATAGTTTCTTCTTCAGCCCCTCCTGTGTGTCACACATGCATGCACACACACATGCACACACACACAAGGAACATCTTGAAGGGATATTCAGGACTGCTGTTCTCAATCACAAAAGAAAAAGATAAGTCTGCCCTTTAGAAAAGTGACAAATGATGGCACCCTCTGGACACCAACTGGATAATTGTATAAGTCAGGTTAAAATTACTGCTCAGTAATCTGTCGTTCCCTGTGTATTAAGTAGTGTTAAATAGGCAGAAACCATGAGTTTCTTGTTCAGTTCAGGATTTTTCTCTTGTATTTACAATCACACAGTAAAGTGAGAAACTTTCAAATGGTACTGTAATACTGAGTGTGAAGTATCTTGTTTTTAAGAGATTGTTGCAGTCCTATTCGTGTGAGTGAAGATAATAACTTAACTGGCTTCATTTACTGCCAGCAATTCACACAAAAAAAGATCACAGACTAATGTTGGCTTCTCCTTGATTGGGTTTGCCTTTGATTTGTACAATTACAATATACAAAACTTCTTTCCTTTCTTTACAGACGCATCCAACACAGACTGCATTCTTGTCCAGTGTTGATCTTCATACACATTGTTCTTATCAGCTCATGCTACCAGAGGCAATCGCAATTGTTTGTTCACCGAAACATAATGAGTGCGTTTTCTCTCTTTCCCATTCCCAGTAACATTCGGTTAGCTAGTTTCGATTTATGTCCCTATATAATCAGTCACCTTCAGATTCACTTTTAAGTTTCAAATCAGGTTAAAGAGAAAAGTTTGAACTACGTGCTTTGTTCATGCCATCAATTCACATAGGATGATGGCAATCTAATTTTCAGTGTGCAACCTCTTCTCTTGTGTATTATTTAAATTTTAACTTCTGCATTCTGTTCTGTTTGAGAAGAACAGGGAGGGAGCCAGTTGAGGTTTCCTTGGTAACCATTCAGAAATATAATCTGTGTTGAAAGATAATGGTCATAATTTATCCATTTAATTGATAGACTATGAGCCTTTAGGCCTGAGGTGCCCACACTTTGCAGGCCATGGGCTGGTGGTTGAACATGCCGGTCATGTTGTTCCTCCCACCTGGAAGCAGAAGTAAAATGCACATGCGTAGAACGCTGCCATAAATGACCATTTATGATAGCTGCGGATCATTTACAGCAGTGTTCTGTGCACGCACATGAGCATGTTCGTTTTACTTCTGCTTCTAGGAGAGGTGAGGGCAGCAGGGGGCTGTAGTTTGGGCACCCCTGCTTTAGGCATTCTTGCCTATTTTATGGTGCTGTTGCTCTTCAGTGTATAGTAGGATACAAAAAGTGAATAGCAGGGATGAAATAATTTCACACAGTGAGCAAAAGTCCTTACCATACAATACTGCCTTGTACTGCATCAGATTACAAGTATGTGCAGCTGCAGTACATAAATTGCTGTACTGCAATGAAAAGGTGAGTTCGATCCTGGCCAGGGCTCGAGGTTGACTCACCGTTCCATCCTTCCAAGGTTGGTAAATTGAGTACCCAGCATGTTGGGGACAAAATGCTAATTAACTTGTAAACCACCCAGAGAGTGCGCTAAGCACTATGGGGCAGTATATAAGTGTGAATTGCTTTGCTTTTATGCTTTTTCATGGGTCCCTAGACTGGCAGTGGTTTCCCTCTAAGCCTTTAAGAAGATCTGTCCTGAGCTTGCACCTTGAAATCCTTCCAAGTACATATGCCAAAGGATAGCATTTAGGATCTATCTCATGCATTGCATAAATGCATGTTGCCCAGATTGGTCAGTTAAATTTAAAAGTACATTATCAATACACTGAAAATATTTCTGACTGATTTGTGCAAATTCCTTTTCCCCCCCGAAGTAGGACCTACTTTGAGATTGTTAATGGTTTTAAACTGGATAGTTATTAGAGATCAGAATTCACCTACAGCATGTTTTCTATCCCTGGAATGTCATAATATAGTTAGGATAGAGAAATGTTGGCTGTCCAAAAGTTTACGATTATAACTTCCATAAATCTTTACTATTGACCTTGCTGGCTTGGCTTTTGTGAGTGGAAATCCAAAGATGTGAAGAACTGAAGATTCCCAATGTATTAGGTAGCAATTGAATGTAATGCAACCCTGTTGTAAAAGTGTCTTTATCACAAGATTTGCAAGGTCTTCTCTTGGCTGGTGAAGCAATTCTGCCTCCTGGAAATATGCAGAGCTTAGTGGGTAGAAGACCATAGAAAGAGCTTGGTACAGTAAGCTGGATCTCTATTAAACAGCTTTTCTTATATAGGAAGCTATTTATTTTCCAGTACTGCATGGAATTATGCTGTCTTTTGTTAATTGTAGGTTAAATTAAAATGCTTCCCTGTTCTCAGAACAGATTGATCTTTCATGCACAATTAATTCATTTGTTGTTACATGCTTCTGCTCCTTGTGATATAAACTTTGCCTTGTTTTCTAGCACAGGAATCTTTCGACTTACTAACGCTGGGATGCTGGAAGTTTCTGCTTGCAAAAACAAGGGCTTTCATCCCCATACCAAGGATCCTAGACTATTTAATGTGAGAATAAACACGTAATTTCCATTTATTTGGTTGAAGATTTATATGCTAAAAGTTGGAAACATTTTCACAGTATAATTGTCTTACATTAGTGTAAAAATGTGCAGTAACATTCCAACAAGTATACCAGGGGATCCCAGCCGGGGGCCGGATCACACTCTGTCAGCCAGCTTCTAGGGCCAGATGACCATTTTACCCTGCCTGCATGATGGGTGTGGCCATTTTGTCCCAACAGCTTTAAAGGGGCAACCATTTTGTTTCTTGAATGCCCTTTGAGGGGGAGCCACATGAAATGGTGCTGCAGGCCAGATCTGGCCCAGGAGCTTTAGGTTGGGGACCACTGAAGTATACAGAAGGCTGAATGTCTGGAATGAGGTGGAGGAGGATAAAAACCCAAACTAAGTAAAACCCATCCTGAAAATGGGTAGGGGAGTGGACTATCTGATTGGGGCATAATAGCTAGCAGACAGTAACAGAAGATGCTTGAAGAGGTCTTATTCATCCTTATTCTCTTGAAAAGATAAAAGCCACATTACCCTTTCAGAATGGGTTGAGGATAAGATTGTTGAAATGATAATACACAAAGACATACAGTTAATTATGCAAGGGGGAAAAGATGGTTGCCTCCATGAAGATAACGGGGAAATCCCTCAAACTACTTTGTGGCTATATGTTTAACAATTTAGCAGAAAAGTCAAATTTCTTTCCTTTGCAACTAAATTTGAACTGAACCTTACTAAAAGCAAAGGTCTGTCAAAGGCCAAGATATTTGGCTTGCACGGGGGGGGGGGGGAGGAATAGGGAAACACCCAGGTCCCTTGAGCCAATTATATTGTTCGGATGGAGGCTAGGACATGATAGGGAAGGGATTTGTGCCTCCCTCTGAAATTTTGGGGTGAGACGCCTCTATCCCAATCCACAAGCTGTTCCTGCTTCTGGTGGAAGAAGAGCAAAAATAAACACGAATTACACAACTGTTTACATTTTACCCTGCTGGTCTGAACTTAAAACAGGGAAAAGTAAGATACTGTATATGGATTTAAAATTACTCCATTCCCTATTGGTTTTTTCCCTGTTGTTGAACTTGTCATTTTTATTAATAATACAGTTGTACCTCATACAACGATTTCAATCTGTTCTACGGAGCTCGTTATATGAAACAATTGCTATACAATGCATGCATCGTATAGCGATTTTCCCTATGGGATGCATCGTACTGGGTGATTCGCCAGTTGCGCCCGCTCCTAGACCGGGACTCCTTACTCATGGTCACTCATGCTCTGGTCACCTCTAGACTAGATTATTGCAATGCACTCTACATGGGGCTGCCCTTGACGACCATCTGGAGGCTGCAGTTCATCCAGAATGAGGCTGCTCGGGTGGTGATGGGGTGTGGGCGTTATGCTGGCGCCTCACCACTGCTTCGGGAGCTGCACTGGCTTCCAATTTGCCTCTGGGTGCAATTCAAGGTGCTGGTCATTACCTTTAAAGCCCTACATGGTAGTGGGCCAGGATACCTAAGAGACTGCATCGCCCCGAGAACGTCTGTCCATCCAACCAGAGCAGACCGGAGGGGCTCTCTGCTTGTACCATCTGCTAGAGGGGCCCGTCTCTCTAGCACACGAAGGAGGGCCTTCTCTGTGTCCACTCTGGCCTTGTGGAACCTCCTGCCAGTGGAACTAAGACTGCAGATGGAGTTGCTGCCCTTCAGGAAAGATCTGAAAACATGGCTGGCGGGGCAGGTGTGGGATCCTGAAGATGTTGTGACCCCCCACCTGCTGGTTGGTTTAATATCAAAATAATCTTCCACTTTTTAATGTGTGGGAGTTTTAACGGGATAATTTGTTTTAATGGGGTTGTTCTTGTAAGGGTTTTAAGATTTATGCCGCCCAGAGTCTTTGTGAGTTGGGCGGGTATATAAATATGAATATAAATAAATAAATAAACTATGTATTTGTTTTTTGCTAAGTGGTTTTTCCCATTGAAAAATTATAGTACGATTTTTTCCATAGGGAAAATTATTATGCGGGACGCCATTTCCCCCCAGAACCTAATTGTTATGTGATTTCATTGTTATACGGGGTGATTGTTGTATGCGGTTCTACTGTACTTTAAAATACGTTAAGTCAGTCATTCTCACTACTGTACTTTTAAGTTATTTACTGGCAATTTCTAGTAATGTTAGGTGTTTTTTTTTTAAACCGTGCCCTGATTTCCAGAAGAGAGCAGGATAAGGTTGGAGGTTGAAAATGCACCAATTCAACCCCTTCCTCATGGGCAACTCTAGCGCCTTAGATATTCACAAAATTTTAAAAAGTCCACCATCACATGCGGTCTCTTAAACAGCTTGCACTTGATTGATTTCAGAGTTACTTTGTGTCTTGTGGCTGATTGCCTATGGACAGATACTAATGACTGATTTGATGACTTCTTTTACAGATGTGCAATCATGTCATTGGGAAGGATGTAAACATAACTGTATTGGATCTAAGGTGATAACAGATGGGTGAAGAAGGCCTCCCACAAAACCAGATGCCCCAAGGAGAACATAGCTGCCAGACTTTTCCAAAAGTGTTTTCAAAAATTATTGATATTTTATATTTCTACATTGTAGAGTTAATGCTTTGATATTTATTGCCCTTTCCTATTTTGAAGTTATTTTATTGTTCTGTTAAAGTTCACAGTGGCATTCAGTCAGGACATGTTATTATGATGGAATACTGTGAAAATAAAAAGAACTTGAAATGATGAAGGTGGTGAAATGTTTGTCAGATTTCTGGTGTTTATGTTTATATTTATGCAAATATACTTTGCATTATATTTTTATAAGTTTTCCAGCTATATATGTTCATAAAGTTGTGTTCACTAGATATAAGGCTAGTAAAGATATGATAACCAATCACATTATTTAAAAGAATTAATTACCAAGAGAGATGTTGTCATCAAGAAGCTCGCCTTGTTATCTGGAAGGCTAGCAAGTCGGCGGTTTAAGACCCTGGTACTGCATGATGGATTGAGCGCCTGTCTCTGTCCCAGCTCTTGGGGATGTGAAAGGAGCCTCATTTGGGCATTCCCTGACTGGAGTTTTTTCCGCAAAAAATTCTTTTAACCCAAATTATTATTATTATTATTATTATTATTATTATTATTATTATTATTATTATTATCATCATCATCATCATCATCATCATCATCATCATCATCATCATCATCATCATTAAGGATACAATGCATAGGGAAAAGAAATTTAAGCCCTCACTTTGCAGGGTGTTATATTGGTAAGAAATTTCCACCCTCTTACATGGCAATTAGCATTAAGAACTAGTCAGCACTAGTATGGCAATAGGAACATGCGCATGTTCCTGAGGATAATAATCTTTAACTTTTACCTGGCATTCACTATTTTTTGTACACACAATGTGATTACTAACTGCATCGTTATGTAACAGGTTAGAATCCTGTATTGTACTATAGAAATCATATGGTGGGCTCAAACAAAAATTGAATACCAGGTACAAATTAAAGGTTATTAACTCCAATTCTAGGCATACATCCAGTTGCTAATCTCAACTAGAGTGAACTGAGTTGTGGAATGGTCAGGTAGAACTTACATAAATCCCATTGACTGAATGAGTCTACATAGTTGGGATTAGCAACTGGGTTTGTGCATTAATGTTTACAAGGCCCATACCTGTCAAGTATCCTGTTTTGGCCAGGATTTCCCGTAATTCACCGATCTTTCCCACCATCCTGTAATTGGAATGGCCAGGAAAGGGGTTACTGCGCATGCGTGAAGGGGTTACTGTGCATGTGTGTGCCAGCACCGAGATACCTTCCCTTATTTTCATTGCCACAACTTGACAGGTATGACAAGGCCTTTGGCACATGGAAGTAGGAAGTCCCCACTCAAAGTGCTAATTGAGAAGGGTGCCTGTGGGCAGAGGGCAGTATCATGTTCATAAAGTTGCAAACACTGAAGCAGCAAGCGTAATGTAGAGAGGTTGAGATGCCTAACTCATTGGGGGCTGCTGATAAAAGTAGCCATGAGACCAAGCAGATGACTGAGTCTGATGACCACAGCAACTCCCACATTCGCAGTTACCAGCAAAATAAACTGAACAGGATAGTGGTCAGGCCATCTTTAAATAGAACAGTTTTCTTCTATCCCAGTGTTCCCCAAAGCACTGATCAGCCAATGTACTAACTTAGGCTTCTGGGAATTGAAGTCCCCCTGTGGGGCATGGGCCCCATGTTGGGAACCACTGTCATACTCTCTGGCATTTACCTCAAAGGTGAATTGTCACCTGTGTAACCAAGGGAAGACAAGAATTGGAAGCGGAAAATTGCAATGGTAGGGACACAGGTGGACTTGGTTTTACGGGCCCACAAAAATATTGACACTTTCTTACCATTCAAATGCATTCACGAAATTCTTGCAAATTTTTGAACAAAACTTTGTCTTCTCCCACACTAAAAAGTGCTTATCTTTCACCTCCCATACAGGAATGAAAAACCTTACCGATAATGGTCATGGGTTTTTTTTCCATTGAGAATGAGAAAACATGCATGGGTTTTTTACATTTTTACCATGTACCACAAGAAGCATAAATTAAGGTTACTACCTCTTGTCTTAAGTTGGCTCCTGCTATTATCGAAAAAACAGCCTAATAGAGCATGAACCACAGAAGGTGCATGTATTTTTATGCACATTCTTTCCAAATTGCATTCATTTTGTCCACATATACCTAACATGCACATTTTAATTGATTAAAGTGCCTATATTAATTTTTTTAAATGTATGCATTATTGATCATATATCTACAAAACAAATGTTTGCATGTGTGTTTCCCCCTCCCCTGAAATGTAGCAAGGGCACTGCAAGTACACAATGTCCTGTGGCAAACCATGTCCCATTCAATTAACAGTCTTGGGAGGCCAAAACAGGTAATTTTATATACAAATGCAAACACAATAAACTTTTTTTCATCCCTAGTTTCCAGCAGTGACCTTTCAGATTCTTCTGGGTAGCTCACAAGCAGGGAGTGCCCCAATTGTGTCTCCTCAAAGATAGTCATGTCCAAAATTGAGTTCTTCTGATCATAGCAGATCAATTAAGCTATTCTGGACAGTAGTCATTGACAAGTCTGACTCCGGAGCTTGGAAAAGTTACTTATTTTGTTTCCAAGAATCCCTCAGCCAATACAGTAGCTGGCTGTGGTAGACCCCGTATTCCTGAAGTTATGGTCCAAAAATATAACTTTCCCAAGCTCGTTAGATTTTTTTTCTATGCCTATGCCATGCAAACATTGGCTGGTATGGGGTTCAACTTGTGTGTCATTTTATTCTGATTCCAAAAGAAAACAATTTCCATTTGCTGTAATTAGAGTAAGAAAGACTAGAGGTGTTTTATTAATAAAATTACAAGCACCTGCCTGATAGCATGTGTGCAGTTAATTCTCCCCCCCCCAAAAAAAAAATTACACATAGATCTAACTGGAAACATAGTTGGCGACATTGTTATGAAATATTTGGAATGGAGTCAAACACAGGTAACTATTCCTCAATATGTTCACAGTGATGTGCTCAGAGAAAGAAAGGAAAGGAGGGAGTAAATTAGAAGCATTTGCGGTGAACAATGGATGGACCAGCCTCATCGTATTCCTGTTTGCTGATCCACATCTGCTGGAAGGTGGAAAGAGAGGCGAGGATAGATCCTCCAATCCAAACTGAGTACTTGCGCTCAGGAGGAGCAATAATCTGTAGGGAAAGATAGAGAAAATGAAAGACAACATTAAAACTGCTAGAGGTGCCTGGTAGATTGAATAGAGAATGTTCATTTGTTGGTGTGCTGCATGCCATGTCTGCCACAAAAATGGCAAACAATTTCTACTAGTACATACTTGTGCATGCAACTCAGTTGCGTGAAGCTGCTCCTCAAATCTCTCTTCACATCTAAAGGTGAGTTCAGGCAACTGGCCTATCTAGTATGGAGCTCACATAAATTACTCTTGACAGAAAAAATAGCACCTGTTTTCATTCATGTGGAGTGATCAACATTCTTGCAACAGCAGTCTTTTGTGGTCTGACTTACAGTTTTCACTTTTCCTAAGGCAGTTTAATTTTTAGGCAAATGTCTTTTAAAATTTCATGAAAGGGGTATTATGCTATTTTTAAAAATATTTTATTAACATACCATCAACAACATATAAACGTAAAAATAAATAAAAACTACATCATCCCAACAAGACAATCAATCCCCCAAACACTAAAAACGAATCATACAACCATCAAAATTTACATTTAGGGGGTGAAACACCCGTGCACAAATTGGGGATTGCAACATATCTCAAAAAAATAACTTCATATTTTTATACCTTCCAAAACTGAATCGTGTCTGTGCCAGATTTAATTCCTCCCTCGTCAGTCAGTGCGTATTGTATATATGGTTTCCAAATTTCCCAAAAGGATTGCTCTGTTCCTCTACTTTGTTTTTGACGAATTTGGTTTGTTAATTTTTCATTTAATGCTAACTGCCATACCCCTGTGAACCATTTTCTCCTAGAAATTACCTCTTTGCTTTTCCAATCCTGCGCTATTAGCTGTGTCGCTACTAAAACTAGTGCCAAAAATAACTCTTCCTTGGGTTTTTCTAATTTTAGTTCTTCTAGCTCTCCCAAAATGGTGTGTTTAGGTTCTAAGCCTATATTCATATTAAAAATCTTATTTATCTCGTCCTCTATCCTTTTCCAAAATTATTTTGTTTTATCGCACATCCACCACATATGCATATAAGATCCCTTTTCTTTATCACACCTCCAGCAAAGGTCTGACTCATTGCGTTTCATTTGATATAACTTATTTGGAGTGAGATACCATCTCCAGAGAATTTTACATGTATGTTCCTTTTCCTTCATTGACATAGTCCTCATAGCTTTATTTTCCCATTTTTTTCTCCAACTTCCATCTTTAATTATAATTTTCAAATTTTCTTCCCATATTCTTTTAAGTGCAGTTTGAGCTTCATCTCCTGGGATTAATAATTGATAAATCCTACTTTTTAAGCCTTGCCATTTCATTTCTCCCGTCCTTACTCTTATCACTAATTCCTCAAATGGTGTTCTTACTCTTGTTTCTCTATTTACTGCCCTTATACGACGATCCCATCCTTCCATTTGCATTTCCTGCAACTAATTTAAATTCAATTTATTATATAATTCTTTCCGTCCTTGATAAGTATCACCTTTTTTTAATCCAGTCTATAATTAATAGTACTTTATTCTGCCTTAGTATATGTCGTGTTTCAAACGTTGATTGTAAAGGGCAGTCCTGTATATCTAAAACTTCAATTATGGGTGATTGATTAGGAGCTAGTTTACCTTTAATTCCTTTCCATACGTTATAAATATTTTTAAGAGAGAAATTTCCTATTTTAAACTTATTATGCTTCTGGGCCAAGAACATCTCACCTTTCAACTTTTTAAACTCTTCCAATTCCTCTTCATATGCTAAGTCACATTGCTGGGTTAATAATTTTATTATTCTTTTCAAGTGAAAGGATTGATAATAGATTTTAACGTTTGGCAAATTAAAACCTCCACATTTATTTATTTTTATACCAAAATCCTTTATTTATTCTTGGCTTCCTCCCATTATTACAAATTTCATTTATCAATTTTTGCCATTTATTTAAGTCCCTTTCTTTAATTTTAATTGGGAGGTTTTCAAATAAGAAATTTAATTTCGGCATAATTTTCATTTTACAAATATTAATCCTCCCAAACCATGAAATTTTTAACTGTTTTATGTGGTCTACTAATGGATTTATATCATATTTTAGTTTAGTGAAGTTAATCTTATATAGTTCTTTCACCTCTTCCGTGACGTATATGCCAAGATATTTCAGGTATTATGCTATTTTGTATGCTTAACCATGATAGGTAAAGGAAACCATCTGATGACAATTTATTTCAAAAAACAATGCAAAAGTGATAGTGGAATCTTAGTCTTGATTCTACCTGGGGCAACAAGTACCCTTGGGAATCACCACTGAACAGTAATTCTAACAACTAGAATTATTATTTTGATAGGAACTCCATAGGTTAACATTTTGCTTGTCTCCCCACCCCCCAAATTGGGAAGTAAAATGAGGAATGCACATTTATTTCATCTAAAAGAAAATAATTAATTTCAAGGAATAGCTAATCCAAATACTGTATAATAAATCCAGATTAATCAAAGTCAAGTAATTCCCAATTCTCAATGCTATTCTCTTTCAACTTTTATTTTCATTTAGATCTGGCTTCTTGAATTCTACTTGTTTTCAGTGCTCTTTTCGCAAATTGCACTGGGGCAAAAGAAAATGACTAATGGAACTAGAGAAGAAGAGATCGATTTGACACCAAAGATTTTGGCAGAAAGGGGGTTCCTGCCTAGAGAGTAGGTTCCCACCAGTGGTTTCAATAGCAAATCGGGGGGAACATGATTTCAAATAACAAATCAAGAATGATACACAGAGAGAGAGATTTTTTTTAAAAAAAAAAATGAATCAAAATAAGCAGATTTTCCTAAGGGCAATTCTCTAAAATTAGAATGTCTAACTCTAATTATTTCTATGCCATACAAAAAAAAGTAGTAGTCCCATTGGCCATAAGAAAAAAAATCCAAACTCCATACTGAAGAAATATCAGAACTTGGTGAAGTTTCATTGTTGTACTAAAGTTTCCAGAATCTCTCATCTATCAAGCAGGGGGACATGGTGTTCCTGAGAATGATCATCTAGAAAATTAATTTTTCCAAATTAATTGGCCAACCAGCAAAACTTGTCTAAGCTTTTGAGATCTTTAGATTTCAGCAAAATAACCTGGCAAAAATTGTCCCCACCCATTTTGTGCCATTTTGGTTTGCTTTAATAAAGGTAATATACCCATGATGGTGAACCTTGGCACTCCAGGTGTTCTTGGACTTCAGTTCCCAGAAGCGTGCATGCAGTAAACCCATTTGTGTGGATTCACAGAGACTTGGGCTTCTGGGAATTGAAGTCCAAGAACACATGGAGTGCCAGTAAACCCATTCGTGTGGATTCACAGAGACTTGAGCTTCTGGGAATTGAAGATCTGAAATAAACTAAAGGGCTTTGGGGTTTTCTTCCTTCTTTGTCAGGAGGCTGGCATTCAAAATGGCCTTTCCCCTACTTAGCTCATTAATGAAGAGCATCCATTTCAATTAACATTGCAATCTTGGTACATAAACACCTTGGCAAGAGATATTCTTCACACGACTCTTCAAGGTTCAGCATCACTGTAATATACAATATTTGGCTCTTGCTGTTGTTTGTTTGGTGTACTTTAGACTTTTAGATGGTATTGTAGATGCAATGGGCACATAGCTGGGCAGTTTGAGGAGGATGGCAGAGGAGATGGGTGCCTGGAGGACAATGGTCCATAGGGTCACAAAGGGTTGGAATCGACTGTGCGACTAAAGAACAACAACAAAAGACTTTTCTGTACTAAGAAGTTCCATTAAGTAACTGTTTTTTGGTACAAAAATACAAAAATTGGCCAACCACTTTAAAGTCTTCACCTGACCTTCTTTGTCACTGTGAACTGGATATGAACCAACCTTGATTTTCATAGTGCTGGGTGCCAAGGCAGTTATCTCCTTCTGCATACGGTCAGCAATGCCAGGGTACATTGTGGTTCCCCCAGATAAGACGTTGTTTGCGTAAAGGTCCTTTCTGATATCGATGTCACACTTCATGATGCTGTTATAGGTGGTTTCATGAATGCCAGCCGATTCCATTCCTGTGATGGTTTCACCAAGTATTTATTTAAGCATTCCTCAATATTTTAAAGAATCCCCACCTTTTGAGCTACTGTACCTCTTTTAAGATGTACTATGGACACACATTAAGATCAATCAAGCATAATAAATATAAAACATGCAAAAGAAGGAAACCATACAAAAAAGCAAGAGATAATTTTATATGCAAATAACATTGCCACATGTGGTTAAATCTCAATAGCTGTCCAAAATGTTTGGGAGCAAAGGTTTTCCATAGGTGACAATGTTCAATAAATGCTCAACAGATATGCCTCAAGATGATGTTTTAGGATCTGATACCCAGAACCAAGAAGGCCCTGAGCTGGTTGCAAACTTTTCTTCCTCTGTAGATTTCAATTCCAATCACATTGGGGATTTTATGTACACCACCCAGAGTCGCATGTGGTTTGGGGTGGCAATACAAATTGAATTAATAATAATAATAATAATAATAATAATAATAATAATAATAATAATAATAATAATAATAATAATAATAATAATAATAATAATAATAATAATAATAATAATAATAATAATAATAATAATAATAATAATAATAATAATAATAATAATAATAATAATAATAATAATAATAGATGGGGATGAAGTGTGGTTCTGCAAACAAGACCAGAGCAGGATGTTAAAATGAACACTGGAACATCCAAGAAATTCTGAGATGATGCACAAAATAATAAAAATTACATAATGTATGCAGAATTAAAGTAATCTTAACCTATAAATCCAAGGGTTAACCGTTGGAAC
Organism: Bradypodion pumilum; assembly: GCA_035047305.1. Taxonomy (NCBI): domain Eukaryota; kingdom Metazoa; phylum Chordata; class Lepidosauria; order Squamata; family Chamaeleonidae; genus Bradypodion; species Bradypodion pumilum. The sequence goes on from JAWDJD010000003.1 coordinate 264,512,952, forward strand.
TGGCTATAGGTTGCTATGCCTCACCCTACTTGCCTGCACTCACCCTTCGTGCACACGGCCGATCTGGGTACGCAGGTCAACAAAGGATTGAAAAAACCGGCAGTGGGGCAACAGCCCCACAAACGCGAAGAAAGGGAAACAACTTCACTTCCCAACATTCCTTGCGCCGCGCCGCGCCAGAGCCAATCAGGCTGAGAGGCTCTCGCATGGGGCAGCGTTCGGAAACGCGCCGCAGCCAATCGAAAGAAAAGCATTTTAAAAAAACGCAGCACAAACACAAAGCAGCAACCCCTAACTACAAGCCCCAGCGTCCTGCGCGCCATGAGCGGCAGAGCGCTGAGGAAAACGGCGCCCGAAAAATGAAAAAGAAAAACAACTCACAGCCAAGCACACACCAGCCGGATTTCCCTCCCTCACCAACAGAGCCTGAAGCTCCCGACTGGAGTTTCCTCTTTAATATCAGTGGGTGGGGGAGTTGCGATCCCCCTCTCCGCTGGGTTCCCTACGGTTGGGAGGATTGTGGGGAGAAAAGGGATATATTGCCCCCACCCTTCTGGACACAGACGAACAGGCAGAGAGGATCGATCCCCCACCCCTCCTTAAAACAACTCCGTCTTTTCTTCTCTTTAAAAACGGACTTCTTTTAAGGAGAAGGGGGTGGGGTGGGGATTCCATCCAGTCTGCCTGATCTTTTGGTTCCAGAACTGTGGGGGCAATATATCCCTTTTCTCCCCACAAACCTCCCAACCCTAGGGAAGCCAGCGGAGAGGGGGATCGCAACCCCAACCCACAGATATTAAAGGGGAAACCCGATCTACTTTCACGACTCCACACAAACAAACCACCATATCACACTAAAGCCACCCTCCCCACCACCGAGCCCACCCTTCCTAACCCCAACGACCACGCCCCCCTTCCTAACCCCCAACGACCATGCCCCTCTCCCCACTACCTAACCCACCCTTCCTAACCCCCAACGACCATGCCCCTCTCCCCACTACCTAACCCACCCTTCCTAACCCCCAACGACCATGCCCCTCTCCCCACTACCTAACCCACCCTTCCTAACCCCCAACGACCATGCCCCTCTCCCCACTACCTAACCCACCCTTCCTAACCCCCAACGACCATGCCCCCTCCCCACTACCTAACCCACCCTTCCTAACCCCCAACGACCATGCCCCCCTCCCCACTACCTAACCCACCCTTCCTAACCCCCAACGACCATGCCCCCCTCCCCACTACCTAACCCACCCTTCCTAACCCCCAACGACCATGCCCCCCTCCCCACTACCTAACCCACCCTTCCTAACCCCCAACGACCATGCCCCCCTCCCCACTACCTAACCCACCCTTCCTAACCCCCAACGACCATGCCCCCCTCCCCACTACCTAACCCACCCTTCCTAACCCCCAACGACCATGCCCCCCTCCCCACTACCTAACCCACCCTTCCTAACCCCCAACGACCATGCCCCTCTCCCCACTACCTAACCCACCCTTCCTAACCCCCAACGACCATGCCCCCCTCCCCACTACCTAACCCACCCTTCCTAACCCCCAACGACCATGCCCCCCTCCCCACTACCTAACCCACCCTTCCTAAACCCCAACGACCATGCCCCTCTCCCCACCACCTAGCCCACCCTTCCTAACCCCCAATGACCACGTCCCTTCCCCACCACCAAATAAATAAATATTTTTTAAACATAACTAAAAACAGTCAAACACATCCAAAAATACACAAAAACAAAAACACCAAAAACAATATGAGGTAAACAAGGACACAATCAAAAACAAAACAAACAGACAAAAAATACAAATTCCAACCCCCCCCCCGCACGCACACACACACACACACACACACACACACAAAACAAAGAAAACAAGCAAGCTTACCAAAACATGTGCAACCACCACCAGGACTGAAAAACAAATGAATAAAGAAAGAGACTACTTCCAAGAAGAAGCTCCACCCAGAGGCCAGGAGAGAAAAAAAAGTCAAAATACAATAACCCCTACCAGCACCACCTGCTGGCCACAATAGTAAAAACAATTCAAAAACACACAACAGCATAACACAAATTCACAATTTTACAAAAAAGGTCACACCAATAAAAACAAGTAAAAAAAATTACACTAAAACATATGTCAATAAAATACAATAGAAACCTTTAAAACTCCTGTGCTGAGTTATAACCCAAATTTAAACTCCAAACATCTAAACACATTTTAAAACCAAGGAATGTAAAAAACATTTACTTCTACATTATGAAAATTATGACCTACGGTACAACTAATTTAAAAAATTCAAAAAAATAAAACATTATTCACTTACATAAAACAATTTGAAAAAATTATATCATACTTTCTTCTTTTATTAATCCTAAAAAAACCAAAAAAGCAGATCCCAGTTAATAACAGCCAAGCCAAAAAAAAATTAACATAAATAAACATTTTAAAATTTAAAATTACAGACTAAGCAATTTTTAAAAAACATTAACACAATTTAACCTTCCAACACAATTTAAAACTATTGCAAAAATATAAATGGTTCATTTTTTTATTAAAACAGACGGGGGAAAAAGCCCGGCAACGCCGGGCAACCTTTGCTAGTCATTCTCTAAACTAAACTGCAACTACAGTACAATACCAGATGCAATGTGAGATCTCTGTCCCTCCCCCTCTCCCTCCCTCCCCCCCTCTCTCTGTGTACACAAACACACACTAGACTACCTTGCTGCACGTTAAATTCTCATGAAGTTTATTTGGAGTACAATAATTTTAGGGGTTTTAAAGGGTTTGTACTATAAAGGAAATGATGGTACCAAAATGAAGACTAGAGAGATGCCGCCGCCGCGCTTTCTGGCCCTGATGGGGGCGAAGAGGCCCTCCGGATACTCCCCCTGCTGGCGTTTGTTGGGCCCTGCCCTCCCCCCTTGGACTTAAAAGGTGGAGGGTGCTGGATGAGCCGCTGCCATGCTTTCTGGCCCCAGTGGGGGTGAAGAGGCCCTCCGGCCACTCCGCCTGTCGGCGTTTGTTGCCCCCCCTTGGACTTAGAAGGCAGGGGTGCCAGACGAGCCGCCGCTGCTGCTGCACTTTCTGGGCCCGGTGGGGGTGAAGAGGCCCTCCATCCACTCTACCTGCCGATGTTTGTTGGGCCCTGCCCTCCCCCTCGGACTTAAAAGGCGGGGGGGGCGCCGGATGAGCCGTCGCCGTGCTTTCTGGCCCTGATGGGGGCAAAGAGGCCCTCTGACCACTCCGCCTGCCAGCGTTTGTTGGGCCCTGCCCTCCCCCCCTTGGACTTAAAAGGTGGGAGATGAGATGTCATTGCTGCTAACATGTTATAATGTAGCTGTTATGAATGGGCTTATTTTTTGATATGATTTTTTGTATTGTAATTTGACTTTGTAAACTGTTTTTATATTGGTTTTTTTTAATTGTACTGTATTATATGAATTGTACTGTATTACATTGTATTGATTGTGATGTTGTTGCCGCCTTGAGTCAATCTCGGTCAGAGAAAGGCGGAGTATAAATTAAAATTTGATTTGATTTGATGCTTTTAATAATTTTCAGCTTAGCTTCCAGCAGCCTAAAAATTCCTTATATGGTTACTGAAATTACTTGTCTCTTGGAAAATTATGCATCCAATTTGTGTTTGACTTCTCGAAGCATAACTTCTAATCCGTAGGTATGTAGTTCTTTGGTCCACTTCCCTGGCAAAGTAAGCTGGTGCACAACACCCACACAATCCTCTCTCTTCCTCTCTCTTTTAAGCAACCCATTCAAAGCACTGTTGCTTATAACAATGTTCACTATCCCTAAGGCACCAAGTGCCCTTCAATGTCTCTGGGTCCTGTTTTATGTAGTTTAGCAGGAAGCCAGGAATATTCACGCCTCATCTTAATAACTAAAATCAAGGTCCGGCCTTCACCCCAAAAATGGGCTGCGAAGAGAGTGCCCCCAGCACCCGGAGGCGTGTCGCAGAGGGCCAGACTGCGCCTGCCCAGACTGGCTGTGTGTATGCGTGGTGCGAACTGCCCCACAAGGCACTGGGGACAGCACAGGGCTGGATATCTGCCCTTGCACCCGCCCCCGGAAGCCAGAACCGCAAAGGAGCCAGACGCTGCCACCATGCCGAGGATCCAGACGCCGGAGGAGGACAGCCAACGGGAGCCGCTGCTGAGAAGCCTTGGCTGAGGAAGACTCGGAGCCCGCCACATGGACGCCCAGGGAAGGGAGACCTGGAGCGGCAACAGGTAGGCCTTCCCAGGCACATCAGGGTGGTGGTGGGAGCTGTGCGGTGGGGATGCCAGGGGCATTGGGGGTGGGAGGGTGAGGGTCCCACATGGGTCCCACACATGGGTCCCACATCGGGGTGGGGTCCATCATCGGGGGGCAGCTGCCATGCAGAGGGCAGGTAAAACTGCACCATCCAGTGAAACGGGTACCTCTGCTAGTCCCTTCTAATAGTTAAAATTGATGGCAATACAGGGTTCTGACACATTGTGTATGAAAAGCCCCTCCTCATCACTTTGAGCATGCTAACAAATCAGCAGATGAAGGCAATCAATGGAAGCTTGTTCAAGATTTCTATACTTTTGTAAGACTGAAACAGAATTGGGCAGAAGGCAACATCTAAAATTGTAGGACTCTAGGGCAGTGATGATGAACCTTGGCACTCCAGGTGTTCTTGAACAATTCCCAGAAGTTCTGATCAGCAGGAGTACTGACTTGGGCTTCTGGGAATTGAAGTCCAAAAACACCCAGAGTGTCATCATTCACCATCATTGCTCTAGAGCTCAGAAACCTTAACTAGGAGACATGTCATCTTCAAACTGAAGTCTCAAACTGAAGTCTACCTATATTTTGCCCATGATTTATAGGAGGGTAATCTGTGACCCTTCAGAAGTTGCATTATAATCATTGACCATTGGCCATTGTAACTGTGGCTTGATTGGAATTGAAATTCATCACTTTGAGGCCACACATCTGTTTTAGATGAAAATATAAACTGGTAGCATTGTTTGGTAGTGGCACTCACATTTTGTGTTGAAATATAATTATTTATTTATTTTATTGGTCATATTTATACTGCCACCCCCTCGCCATAGCAACTCCGAGCAGCTAACAGGTAAAAGCTATAAAAAACCTAAAAACCTGTACAAAGAACCCAATAAAACATTTGAAACATTGTCAGCATTAAAAACCCACCCAGTCCATCCACAAAAGGAGAGGGGGAATCTTTTTAGACAAGCCAGCAGGTGGGGGTCACTGTTCCATCCACCCCCACACCTGCTCAGCCAGCCAGGTTTTAAGATTTTTTCTAAAGGGCAGAAATTCCGTCTGCAGTCATAACTCTATTGGCAGGAGGTTCCATAATAGGACTGGAGTGGACACGGAGAAGGCCCTCTTCCTTGTGCTGGAGAGACCGGCCCTTCTAGCCGATGGTACAATTAGAGAGCCCCTCCGGTCTGCTCAAGTTGGATGGACAGAGGTTCTTGGGGAGACACGGCCTCTTAGGTATCCTAGCCCACTACCATGCAGGGCTTTAAAGGTTATCACCAGCACTTTGAATAGCACCCGGAGGCAAACAGGTAACCAGTGCAGCTCCCAAAGCAGTGGCGAGGCATGGGCATAATACCCATACCCCATCACCATCTGGGCAGATGCATTCTGGACCAGCTGCAGCCTCCAAATGGTCATCAAGGGCAGTCCCATGTAGAGCACATTACAGTAATCTAGTCTGGAGGTGACCAGAGCATGTGTGACAATGAGCAAGGAGTCCCGGTCCAGGAGCAGGCGCAACTGGTGAATTACACAAAGTTGTACAAAAGCCCTCCTGGCCACGACTGCCACCTGCTTTTCAAGCAGTTGTCGTGAGTCCAGGAGGACCCCCAGGTTGCGCACTGGGTCTGTCTGGGGCAGAATAGCCCCATCCAGAACCAAATATGGTAGCTCCTGGGATAATGCAGGGCCCCTAATCCACTCAGTCCTGCCAGGATTCATCTATAGCCCATTGCCCCCCATCCAGACCCCAACAGCCTCCAGACACCTGGATAGGACTTTGACAGCATCGCTTGGATCACCACTGGCTGAGATGTACAACTGAGTATCATCATCATACTGATGATACCTCACACCACGGGAACAGATGATCTCACCCAACGGCTTCATGTAGATGTTAAATAGGAGAGGAGAGAGCCCTGAGGCACCCCATATTGGAAAAGCTTAGGGCTGGACCTCTCACTCTCCAGCCACACCGAATGGGTCTGGCCCTTCAGGAATGAAGAAAACCAGGACCACACAGTGCCCTGGATCCCCAATCCTTTGATTATATAATATACTAGCTTATTTTGCCTGGCAGTGCCGGGCTTTTTAAAATTGTGTTGGATAGTAAAGGGTTTTTTTTTGTTTTTTTTTCTTGAACCAATGGTGCTGGGCTGTTTTAAATGGTGTTGAAAGGTTTTGTAATTTTGTGGCTTCGAGGCACTGCGTCCGCCTGCAGCGGACTTGCGCTCCCAGTGTGTGTTTTATTTTTATTTTTGGCATGCTGGCTTCCTCAGTGCCGGGCTCTTTAAATTGGTTTTGGAAGGTTTTTGTTTTATGTTTATGCCAATTTTAATTTAATTTAATTTATTTAATGTAAATTAATTTTTTTAATTTAAAATTTAATTTTGGTTTTTTAAATCTTTATTTTTACGCATTTTTATTTTTTGTTTTGTTTTTTTGGTTTTTTGAGTGAAAAGTGATTTCTGTGGGTTTTTTGGTATTTTTTGAGATTAGTGTGAATATTTTTGAATGTTTTGATAATTTATTTGATTAATTTGGGAATTAATCTTATTATTTTCAATATTTTTTAATGTTTTTTCTTTTGTGGCCTCTGGGTAGGGGTGGTGAGCTTTTCTTCTACTCTACAATTTTTCTCTACTGTCCTCTGGGTGTCGCTTCCGGTAAGTATTTTCTTTATTTCTCAGTTGAGTTCTGGTCGTCATGGAGTGAAGACGTCTCCTGGTAAGCTCTCTGGGTTGTTGTTGTTTTTTGGGGGGGTTGTGTTGGGTTTCAGGGGGGGTCTTTGTGATGTTTTTGAGGATACTTTTTGGATGTTTTTGTGTTTCTTTTTGACAGTTTTTGTGAGTGTTTTTGAATGTTTTTGTGTGTACTTTTTTTGGGGGGTGTGTGTCTTTTTTTTCCGTGGGCCAGGCTCGATCCCTGGCCCATGGAAAGAAAAGGGCGGGTGGTGGTGGTGGTATTTTTTTTTGCGGGCCAGGCTCGATCCCTGGCCCATGGAAAGAAAAGGGCAGGGTGGTGGTCTTTTTTTCCGTGGACCAGGCTCGATCCCTGGCCCATGGAAAGAAAAGGGCAGGGGGTGGTCTTTTTTTCATGGGCCAGGCTCAATCCTTGGCCCGTGGAAAGAAAAGGGGGGGTCTTTTTTTTCCACGGGCCAGGCTTTGAGCCTGGTCCGTGGAAAGGAAAGAGCGTGGGGGGGGTGTCTTTTTTTTCACGGGCCAGGCTCGATCCCTGGCCCGTGGAAAGTAAGGGCAGCAGCGGCAGGGTTTTTTTAATTTTATTTTTCACATGCTGGCTGCCTCAGCGTTCTGCGCGCTAATGGCGCGCAGGATGCTGGGGCTTGTAGTTTTATGTGCGCGTGTTTGGTTACTGCAGCGGGTTTTTTCCTGCGGCTTTTTTTATTGGTTGTGGCATGTTTCCAAACATTCCTTTTGCAAGGAATGTTGGGAATTGAAGTTCCCTTTTTTTGTTTGTGTCCAAGGGGGCTCCTGCCTCCCGGCCGCAAATTTCAACCCGACAGTTACCTGCGAAACCTGTTCGGCCAAGTGCACGGAGGCTCAGACGGGGCTAGTGGGGCCTGGTGCAACATCCTTTGTTACATTTCAACGGTTAACGCACCATTTTATAGGTATAGATAATTGGCCACAAGGCTATCTGTATCATCTTACCAATGAAAGAAGGTTGAAAGAGGGTCTCTGGACATCGGAAACGCTCATTTCCAATTGTGATCACTTGGCCATCAGGCAATTCATAGCTTTTTTCTAGAGATGATGAAGAAGCAGCTGTGGCCATCTCATTTTCAAAATCCAGAGCAACATAGCAGAGTTTCTCCTTGATATCACGGACAATTTCACGCTCAGCTGTAGGTGGGATTGGAAACAGAGAGCTGTGCATTAGCTTATAACAAAAACAACAACAATAATTAAACAATGAATATACAATTATTTCATGTTGTTTGTTTTCTAAAGCTGTAGTTTATATATTATATTAGATTACTTATAGTTTGAAGAAGTTCAAACAAGCTTAATATTTATTCTTACTGAAGAGGATTTCAGGAAGATTGCAATGTTTGAAGTTTCTAAAAAATAAAGAAAAGAGACATCTTTTCCAGTTTTGAGCCTAACGAAAGTACAAAATAATCTGGATGTTTCCTTTAATGTGCCATGCTGACGTCAGGCGATGGGGGCGGGTGAGGGTGCAGTCCGCGGTGAGCCTGGGTGCTCACCACAGGCCGCATTAATCATATGCAGGGGCCTAATTGGGCCCACGGGTCATAGTTTGGGCACCCCTGGTTTAAATAAATACACACATTTTAATTCAATTATAAATAATTCAGAATTTAAATGAGTTGATTGTGTTTATATTCTTGGGAAAAATAGAATTGTTCATCCTCTTTAACACACTGAAACAATCCTCCTCGTTCAGATCTATTTGTTAGTTCAAAATCTGTTTACAGTGCACCTCAGACAAATGCACAAACTAGCAACACAGTGCTTCTTGCATTCTGGAGTAGTTTCTCAGCAAAATGCACGTGGAAACAAAACTTTGAAAGTAAGAAAGTATAAAAATCACTGTTCTAATGTGTGGACTAGAGCAATATGGCAGCCAGATACAGTATCTACAAAGTTTCTAGGAATGTAACAAACTGAGAAATGTAAGGCATTGAGTATAGCTATATGTAATTTCCTTACCAGTCGTCACAAATGAGTAGCCACGTTCTGTCAGGATTTTCATGAGGTAGTCAGTAAGATCACGGCCAGCCAAATCCAAACGCATGATGGCATGAGGCAGGGCATAACCTTCATAGATGGGTACATTGTGGGTGACACCATCTCCAGAGTCAAGCACAATACCTTAAGAGGGGAAAAATAGGAAATTATAGTTTGCTTCATCTCAGATTGTTCTTTTTCATTTTCAGACGTTCCGAAACCGATGTGACTTGCTTACCTGTTGTACGTCCAGAGGCATAGAGGGACAGAACAGCTTGAATAGCGACATACATGGCTGGGACATTGAAAGTCTCAAACATAATCTGAAAAGCAATTGGGGGTGGGGGGGGGACAAGGAAGAATTGGATTTTCCTGTATAATGCATGTTGCTTGTAACTTCACACAAGAGATGGAAAAGTAAAATGGTTTGTATTATTAATTACTGGCTACACACACTTTCAAGGGTTTTGCCCCTAGTGCTTCTGATCTAGAATTAGGAAATATTTGCATTCCATTTATGTTGGACTTCAACTCTTGAATTGGATTATGGGAATTGTATTCCCAAACATCTGAAAGACAAATTTTTCCAAATCCTATTTTAATCACTGAACTTCAAACAAGAATGAACTATGACTGACATGATCTGTGATTTAACAGAACTCATCGACTAACAAATGTCAATGCATTTGAATTAGGTTTTGACTCAGTATAAATTGTTGCTCATTACATCCTTGCCTACAGTGCTGAAGAACTACAAAAATACCTATTTTGCAAGGAAGTGAGATATTCTGCAGCATCTTTAAGAAGTGATGAGAACAAGCATCACTTTTGCATAAATTAAGCAATATCAGGCAAATAAGGCTTTAACTTAAATAATACTTTAGCAGAAATAATGCAAAATATGCAAAATGAGACTGGCTGCTGTTTGCTCGAAATCTTTTAAGGATTTGCAAGCATCAAAGGGGCTGGTTGCATCTTTTAAGACAGGGATTCTCAACCTTTGACCAGCAGGCCGGATGTGGCCCACAATGCCATTTCATGTGCCCCCTCACCGCCTCCACCACACCTGGAAGTGGCATGTGGTGGAGGAAGGGCAAAATGGCCATCTGGCCCCAAAAGTTGTCTGAGGGAACGTAACCCAGGGTTATTGTTTTTTTTTATAACCCAGGCTCCTTCCCAATTAACCACTGCCACTTTTTCAGAACAAACTTTCAAAAACAAAGCTTTATTGCAAAAAGAACTGGGTATCAAACAAAAGTTACCATTTGGTGGGAAATACCACAATTTGTAGCTTGTGTAATTATCTATAGTCTGAGGGTTTTTTTGAAGCCACCTACCATTGTCACCTTTTATTGAACAAATCTTCACAGGAGAAGAAGTGAGTATCAACTGGAGTTTTTACTAGGTGTGAAATGTCACATTGACTTATCACAATTTGCAACTCGTGTCTAACCAGTTCCTCTCTTTTTATCTTGAGTTGTTTGTTGTTCAGTCGCACAGTCGATTCCGACCCTTTGCGACCCTATGGACCATTGTTCTCCAGGCGCCTCTGTCCTCCACCATCCCCCTCAGACCTCCCAGTTCTGTGCCCATTGTGTCTACAATACCATCTATCCATCTCATCCTTGGCCTCCCCCTTCTTCTTTTGCCCTCCACCTTTCCCAACATCACGGCCTTCTCAAGTGAATCCTCCCTTCTCATTTGATGCCCAAAGTACTTTAGCCTCATCTTTACTATTTGACCTTCCAATGAGCAGTCAGTGTTGATTTCTTCTAAGATTGACCTATTTGTTCTCCTCGCTGTCCAGGGTACCCTCAAAACTCTCCTCCAACACCACATTTCAAAGGCATCTATTCTTCTGCGTTCAGCTTTCCTAATTGTCCAGCTCTCACATCCGTACATTACCACTGGGAATACCATTGCTTTGACTATTCTAATTTTTGTTTTCAAGGTGATGTCTCTGCTTTTCACTATGTTCCCCAGGTTTCTCATGGCTTGTCTCCCTAGAATCAGCCGCCTCTTTATTTCATGGCTGCAATCTCCATCTGCAGTGATCTTAGATCCTAAGAAGGTAAAATCTGTCACTGCTTCTACTTCTTCCCCGTCTATTTTCCAGGAACTGATCGGGCCTGTTGCCATTATCTTGGTTTTCTTGATATTGAGTCTCAAGCCAGCTTTTGCACTCTCTTCCTTCACACCGATCAAGAGATTCTTTAGGTCTTCCTCACTTTCTGCCATTAGGGTGGTGTCGTCTGCATATCTCAGATTGTTGATGTTTCTCCCAGCAATTTTGATCCCATATTGTGATTTCTCCATCCCTGCATTGCGCATTATGTGCTCTGTGTATAAGTTGAATAAGCAGGGTGACAGAATGCAGCCTTGTCTTACTCCTTTTCCTATTCCAAACCACTCTGTCATTCCGTGTTCTGTCCTAACTGTTGCTTCTTGGTTCATGTACAGATTTCTCAGGAGGCATATGAGGTGCTCTGGTGTTCCCATCTCTTTAATCACTTGCCACATCTTGTTGTGATCCACACAATCAAATGCCTTAGTGTAGTCAATAAAGCAAAAATAAACTTGTTTCTGGTATTCCTTTGTTTTCTCCATGATCCAACGTATGTTGGCAATGTGGTCTCTAGTCCCCCTGCCTCTTCTGAAACCAGCCTGCACCTCTGGTAATTCTCTTTCCACATGCTGCTGAAGTCTATCCTGTATTATCTTGAGCATCACCTTGCTGGCGTGTGGGATGAGCGCAATTGTTCGATAATTTGAACATTCTTTGGCATTGCCCTTTTTTGGGATTGGAACATATACTGATCTTTTCCAGTCCTGTGGCCACTGTTTTGTTTTCCAAATCTGCTGGCATATTGAATGCAGTAATTTGATGCCATCATCTTTTAGAGCTTTGAAAAATTCAACTGGGATACCATCATCTCCACTAGCTTTGTTGTTTGCAGTGCTCTTTAGGGCCTTTCTGACTTCACTCTCCAGGATGTCTGGCTCAGGTTCAATTTCTTCATCATTGTGACTATCAGGAGTGTTGAGTTCCTTTTTGTAGAGTTCCTCTGTGTACTCTTTCCATCTTTTCTTAATCTCTTCTGCATCAGCTAGCTCCTTTCCGTCTTTGTCCCTTATCATGTTCATTTTTGCTTTAAATGTTCCCTTGATTTCCCGGATTTTTTTGAAAAGATCTCTGGTTCTGCCTCTTTTGTTGTTTTCTTCCATTTCTTTGCACTGTTCTTTTAGATAGTTTTCCTTATCTCTCCTTGCTTTTCTTTGAAATTCTGTGTTCAAATGATTGTATTTTTTCCTTTCTCCTTTGACTTTTGCGTTCCTTCTTTCCTCTGCTATTTTAAGAGCCTCATCAGACAACCACTTTGCTTTCTTACTCTTCTTTTCTTTTGGTATGGTTTTCTTTGCTGCTTCCTGCATGATGTCCCTCATCTCTGTCCATAATTCTTCTGGCACTCTATCTATTGAGTCTAAGCCATTGAATCTGTTCATCACCTCCACCGTGTATTCTTTAGGGATGCTGTCTAGGTGATATCTGTCTGGTCTCTTTGTTTTCCCTATTTTCTTTAGTCTAAGCCTGAATTTTGCAATCAGTAGGTTGTGATCTGAGCCACAATCTGCTCCAGGTCTTGTTTTTGCTGACTGTATGGAGGTTCTCCATCTTTGGCTGCAGAGTATGTAGTCAATCTGGTTTCGGTGTTGGCCATCTGGTGATGTCAATGTGTAAAGTCGCCTCTTGTGTTGCTGGAAGAGGGTGTTTGCTATGACCAGTGCGTTCTCTTGGCAGAACTCTATCAATCTTTGTCCTGCTTCATTCTGTGTTCCAAGACCGAACCTGCCTGTTATTCCCTCCACTTTTTGATTGCCTACTTTGGCATTCCAGTCTCCTAGAATAATTTGAACATCATTTCTTGGTGTTTGTTCTATGAGGTGTTGTAAGTCCTCATAGAACTGGTCCACTGTGGCTTCATCTGCACCCGTGGTTGGTGCGTATATTTGGATCACAGTAACATTGAATGGTTTGCCCTGAATTCTTACTGACATCATTCTGTCATTTTTGAGGTTGTATCCCATTACTGCTCTTCTCACTCTTTTATTGACAATTATGGCTACTCCATGTCTTCTAAGGTTTTCTTGTCCACAGTAGTAGATGTGATGGTTTCCAGAGCTGAATTCGCCCATCCCTGTCCATTTGAGCTCACTGATTCCCAAGATGTCAATGCTTATTCTTTCCATCTCATTTTTTACCACTTCCAGTTTACCTTGGTTCATTGATCTCACATTCCATGTCCCTATACAGTATTGCTCCTTACAACATTGCATTTCCCCTCCCCCTTTCCTGTCCATCCCCTTTCTCCCCTCTGAGGTGTTAAGCATCCTGTATCACCTAGCCTGCCCTTTTGTTTTGCCTTTTGTTTTGGTCCATAGGGTTCTCTTGGCAAGCTTTGTGGCGTGGTTTGCCGGTTTCTACGCCAATTTTTTCCTCGCATCATACATCATATCACAGTTTTAAAAGTTTAAAACAGTTTACACAACATATTGTCATGCATAATTATCACACTCTAAAACACAGTCTCTATGTTAATTGCTATATTAAGTCAGTATGAAGTCTCTATGTCAGTCGCTATATTAATTCAGCTACATTTTTCACATCAGCTACTTATCCTTGTGTCCTCACTCCCCAGGTGGGGTTGTTGTCTCTGGGTCCCTTGCTCCAGGGGCATCGCAGCGGCGGGCAGTGGATGTTTTCCCCGTGGCTCAGCTGTTCCTCTTCCTCTGCCTCTGGCTGCAGTGGTGGATGGTGACCTTCTCCCTCCTAGGCCTCTGGATGGTTTCTGGGCAGTTGGGGCCTGGTCTTTCTCTGCCTCTTTCTTCCTTACACCCAGGTTTTAGGATGGGGTGGGAGGGAGGGGCTGATTCTTCACTCACCTCCCTCCTTGGCTTCTGGATGGTTTCTGGGCAGTTGGGGCCTGGTCTTTCTCTGCCTCTTTCTTCCTTACACCCAGGTTTTAGGATGGGGTGGGATCTTGAGATCATTGTATAAATGATTGCCATGTAGTCTCACTCTTACTTCCAAAACGTAATTTACCTGTGTCATTTTTTCTCGGTTTGCCTTGGGATTCAAAGGAGCCTCTGTCAGCAGAGTTGGATGTTCTTCGGGAGCAATGCGCAGTTCATTGTAGAAAGAATGATGCCAAATCTGCAGTAAAAAGCAAAAAGGATTGTTTTTGGGATCATGCCGAACATCACCAACCACACATAGCAGCAATAAAATACTACACCATACCATCTTGAAATCTGCACTAGTTACTATAAAACATAGATCACATTGCCAACATACGTTGGATCATGGAGAAAACAAAGGAATACCAGAAACAAGCTTACTTCTGTTTCATTGACTACACCAAGGCCTTTGATTGTGTGGACCACAACAAAATGTGGCAAGTAATTAAAGAGATGGGAATACCAGAACACCTCATATGTCTCATGAGAAATCTGTACATGAGTCAAGAAGCAACAGTTAGGACAGAGTATGGAATGACGGAGTGGTTTGGAATAGGAAAAGGAGTAAGACAAGGCTGCATTCTGTCACCCTGCTTATTCAACTTATACACAGAGCACATAATGCGCAATGCAGGGATGGAGGAATCACCATATGGGATCAAAATTGCTGGGAGAAACATCAACAATTTGAGATATGCAGATGATACCACCCTAATGGCAGAAAGTGAAGAAGACCTAAAGAAGCTCCTGATTAGGTTGAAAGAAGAGAGTGCAAAAGCTGGCCTGAGACTCAATATCAAGAAAACGAAGATAATGGCAACAGGCGCTATAAGTCCCTGGAAAATAGATGGGGAAGAAGTTGAAGCAGTAACAGATTTTACTTTCTTAGGATCCAAGATCTCTGCAGATGGGGATTGCAGCCATGAAATAAAAAGGCGACTGATTCTTGGGAGACAAGCTATGAAAAACCTGGGGAACATAGTGAAAAGTAGAGATATCTCACTGCAAACAAAGGTCCGCATAGTCAAAGCAATGGTATTTCCGGTGGTAATGTATGGCTGTGAGAGCTAGACCATTAGAAAGGATGAGCGAAGAAAAATAGATGCCTTTGAGATGTGGTGTTGGAGGAGAGTTTTGAGAGTCCCCTGGACAGCGAGGAGAACAAATAGGTCAATATTAGAAGAGATTAGCCCTGAGTGCTCCTTAGAAGGACAAATAACAAAGATGAAGTTGAAGTATTTTGGACATCAAATGAGAAGAGAGGATTCACTTGAGAAGGCCTTGATGCTGGGGAAGGTGGAGGGCAAAAGAAGAAGGGGACGGCCAAAGATGAGATGGCTAGATGGTATTGTAGACACAATGGGCACGGGGCTGTGTGGACTAAGGAGGATGGTGGAGGACAGAGGTGCCTGGAGAGCGATAGTCCATAGGGTCGCAAAGAGTCGGAATCGACTGTGCGACTGAACAACAACAACTATAAAACATATAATACAGTGTCTGGAAACTGGTAACATTTTATTATATAGAAATGTGGAATACAGTCAAACCTCTACATATGATTTCCCCCCCCCCCGTTTCATGAGGTTATTGCGTACAGTAATACATCAAATAATGTTTACATCAGATAATGCTAAAACTGCATAACGTTAAGCAATCTGGAAAAAAAATTGCATCGCATAATGTTAAAATCCTATAGGATAATGTTTGCTAAAGCCTGTGCTGGTTACAATGTATCTCTATGGAGTTTTAACATTATGCAATACATCCCATAGGATTTTAACGTTATCCGATGCATGCATCGGATAATGTTAAAAATTGGATAACACTAAGACTTGCGGAACCAAGTTTTAGCGTTATCTTGGGTTTTACTATATGTCGAAAATTTGTACATTGAAAACACATTGCATTACCAGAAGAGGCTACTAGATGTCACTGTATATATATTTTTGTATGTCGAATTTTTCCTATTAAAAATTTGTATGTCAAATTATTTTTTATCCAGGTTTTGTTGGGGCAGTAAGTATTTGCCTAGTACCCCAACTGGATTGCAAGGCATATTATGTCTCTGGTGCTTTAAGGCTTGACTATGGAAAGCACACAGGTGTTGTGATGTTTCTAGAGAGATCGGTGGCCAACGTATTTATGACTGAGCAAAGCCACAGACCATAGCTTCAATGCTCAACTAAGCTCTGTTGCTGGCCTCGCATTCACGGCTGACCTTGGCTACAATGCCCAACCCAGGATACTAAGCTTGCCACGTCAAAACTCTGGTGCCCAGCTTCTGTTTTACTCTTCTACCAACAGCCTGGGATAAGAGTTCTGTGAACCTTAGGAGAAACTGCAAATACTAAGACTTCAATCTGCCCTGAGGAAAGGCTTTTTGCCTGACTTGCTTGTCTGCTGGAGAGAAGGACTACTTGGGGGTAAGCTGAAAAGCAGTTTAACTTTGCCTTCAGCCACAGCTTCTTTTTGGACTATACTCAAGCTGTGTAGAGACTTGTACATATCCTTGTGCAACTGTAGTTTCCCAGTGGAGCTAACTGGGAAACACTAGAGACTGTACTGACTTTCTTTTGCTGCACTGTATATATTTTTCACTACCTCCTTTTGAGTAAACCAGCTTGAGTTCTTCACTAAAGGCAAGGCTTGTATGTCTGTGTCACTCTCACAAGGAAGGGAGATCTCTCCCTAGGGGTGAACCTTCTGTCTCCTCTGCTGTCCGCAGCTCACCCCACGGATGCTATCAGGTTTTCTATTTGTATGTCAATTTTTTTTGTAAGTTGAACCATTTGTATGTTGGGATTCCACTTTATTTGTTTAATCTAATTTAGGCCTAAGTCCCAATTGGGGTCTTAAAGGCCTCATCCAGTTTCCACTCCTTATTCTCATGTAGAAAGCCATTTCTTTGGCATAATTTTCATATGAGAAAAGAAACAGAGACATTGTTAGGGGGAAAACAACTTAAACAACTTACTCTTAGTGCATGTTTGCTTAATGCAACAAATGTTCTAGGTCAGTGTTTCTTAAACTTGGGTGTTCTTGCACTTAAATTCCCAGAAGCTCAAGTCAGTACACCTGTTGATCAGGGCTCCTGTGAACTGAAGTCCAAGAACCACTGGTGACCCAAAATTGAGAAACCCTGTTCTAGGTGTCTTTCCTACTCCCTATATGGCACCAATTTACAAAGGAAAATATAGTGGCAGTTACTACATGAAATTTCCACAACTTCAGGCATAAGTATGTGAAGTCCTCTCAAGATGGGTAGAGAACCTATGATGCTCCAGAACCTACTTGACTGCAGGTCTCAGCAGCTGTAGCCAGAAGAGCAAAACATGAGGGACAGTGGGAGCTTCAGTCCCATATCATCCAGAAGGTCACACATTCCCATCCATCTCCTAAGACAAAGGGCTGCGAGACCCATATTGGTCAAAATGACACCAAAAGGCCTACATATGTTCTATGACCTAGAAATCTTAGTTACTTTTGGTATTGTCTCCAATAATGTTCTCATGTGCTTGCAACAGGTTACAGCTGTGACTTTGGCTCATATGAAAAAAAGTGCTTGTGTTATATCAGCAATGCAAGTCTGTCCTGGTCGATGGTATCAGAGTTGATTGTGTAGCTGGAGTATTTATCACAATCATATATATTAGGAATATGGAGAAGCATTTCTCAAGCTGTCTGTCCGTTTGTTAAATTAGACAGAAAACAAGCATACCAGTTATGATGTGGAAGCAGCCACCAGTAGCAGTGTAAGAGAAAAATCTCTGCAACAGAAGAAATGCCAACTACAGTCAAGAAAATTATAATATATATATAAAAATAAACAAAATGCCTACTTATGCTTGCCATCCATTTGATACTATTTTCTGAGTACCTTCACATCTATGATTTAAATACCTTCTCCATATCATCCCAGTTTGTGATGATTCCATGTTCAATGGGATATTTCAGCGTCAGGATCCCTCTCTTGCTTTGAGCTTCATCACCTACATAGCTGTCTTTCTGTCCCATGCCCACCATCACACCCTGAAAAGTTTGTATGAGAGGAAAAGATGATGATGATGATAACCTCAGGCGGATAAGCAATGGACATCAAAAGACAAACAAGAAGATACAAAGCACTGCCATTTCATTTTTAAATGCAGATGATGAGTCTTTTTCCCACTTAAGTGTAACTAGAAAGTGAGCAATACGGGATGAACAGATGAAGCTGCATTGTCCTGAGTTAGACTGTCCTTCTCCAGCAGAACGTTGTATGCAAATCAGTGCCAATTGTCCAAGGTCTTGAACTCTTGTATCCCTGAACATTCCCAGGATGAATATTTCTCTGAATAAGAATATGAAACTCCTGAACACAATTTTATGCATCAAATACAGGTTGACAACTGTTATTAGTTGTGACATTTACTGTTAACTCCTATCATATCACACCCAAAGTGGGGGAAGTAATTGGTCCAATTTTTAAACTTTCAAGAAGTGCATGTATGTGTGTGAGACTGCTTCCATTATGACATTCAGTCTAATTCATCTTTTCTTTCCTCTATGCCTGGCATGGCTTTAGTAGCTGGAGTATTCATTTACTCACCTGGTGCCGGGGACGTCCCACAATGGAAGGAAAAACAGCCCTTGGAGCATCATCCCCAGCAAAGCCAGCCTTGCAAAGTCCTGAGCCATTGTCACAAACCAGCGCAGTGGTGTCCTCTTCCTCACACATCTTTCTAGAGCAACTTTCTCAGACCTTCCACACAGGTACAAGTCCTAGAATGAGAGCAAAGAAGACCCACCACAATGGAATAAAACATTTTCAGAAAGTAGAAAGGTAACTCTAAGACTTAACTAAAAACAAGGCCTAGCTTTATTTATTTAGCATAAACCTTTTCTTTGCAGTTGTGATCTCAGCAGAAAGAAGAAAGGCTCTTTCTGTCTTATTACTTGTTCTCCTGATGCATGGTAGAGTATAGTATAGAGTAGAGTATAATGACTTAACATAAGTCTGGGGTACTTCAGGTCCACTAGGTATTGTTGGACTACAACTACTGCAATATTAGTAGATCTTGGAGAGGTCACAATTCTCAAAGACAACCACTCATCAAAGCAATAAAGGAATTTCAGATCCCATGATATTTATGCAAGTAAATAAAAAACCCAACAACAAAACATCTAATGAACATCTAAACATCTAATAAATATATAGCTACATACATAAACAAAGTTCACAATCATTTGGGCCATTGCAGAGTAATTGCCTATATATTTTATCCTTGTTGATACATCTCCTGTATTGACCAGGATGATGAGGTTTATTGAAGACAATTGTAAACTTGAGGAGTTTGGTGATATTTTTATTTTCCCCCTCTAAGCTCTGAAATAGTTAAAATCATATGAACATGTGTTAAAGAAGTAGAAATGGATGGTTGCACTCAATGATAAACTTACCTGTGAATTAAATATAAGAAAAGGCATTACGAATAAGTTTTATGAAATATGGAAACCTTTTATTGATCATACTTTGAATAGAGGAAAAGGGAACAAGCCATCACTTGATCAATTATAATTTTGGAATGACAATTAATTAATGTGTGAACTCCATTTCAGAGAATGTGTAAAGTTAGTGGATAAGTATTGGATGAATATCAAAAGTAAGCAAGTAAGAAGATTGAGCAACACTGTACCTGTAATGTAAACCTGTTTGTATTGTGGTACATTGTTTTATTGTATGTATTATGTATGTAATTAGTGGTTGTTTTTATTATTATTATTATTATTTGCACAATATTTAATAAAAAGAAGTAGAATTTGCTCAAGCAATTAATGCACTTAGAATGGTTTGCTGACCAGAAAAGGAATGGTTCCCAATTAAACGTATCAATTAGTAAGACTTAGTAGGGCCATAGAATAGATAGGGAGTTTTTGACAGGAAGAAGACAGAAGAGGTAGGATGGCTCTGAGCGCATCTGTGTCCTTGGCTGATAAAGTGGACAAGCACCTGGGATGTGTAATGAGTGGAAGGTCCCTGACTAAATAAGGAATAAAGCAGGTCATGGCAGCCCTTTCCTGTGATAGTGACCAGTAAGGAATCTCACCTATAAGGACAAAGCACCAATTAGCCCAGGGCAGATGGCCATTGTCGAGTCTGGACATCCTCTGAGCAAGGGGCATAGAGACAAGGAAGATGAGACAGCACTTTAGCTGCTAGGAATAAGAAAAGGGGGACTTAACCTCCAGATTTTGGAGCTCTCCATACATCAGAAGTGTCAGGAAGTTTCCCTCCACTTAACCGGGATCCCATGTAGCTAGAGAAAGGACAGAGGGAATCCATGCTAGGTAAATATAGCTTGTTTGTGTTCTTGTTTTGTTGCTTGTTCTGTCTTTGTTA
This sequence comes from Bradypodion pumilum, assembly GCA_035047305.1. Classification (NCBI taxonomy): domain Eukaryota; kingdom Metazoa; phylum Chordata; class Lepidosauria; order Squamata; family Chamaeleonidae; genus Bradypodion; species Bradypodion pumilum. Next base: position 264,533,349 of record JAWDJD010000003.1, read on the forward strand.
TGTTTTGCTTAGAGAATTGTCCAATAAAGCTTTGTTATTCACTCACTAAAGGCTGGGGTACACAGAAATAGCCTCCTCAAAGATTGTGGTATTTGTGAATCACAATCGGGCATACCCTGGTAATGGCAACCGTATGTTGCCAGCTAATCTATCTCACACTAGGTCAGGTGAAAGGAACTGCAGAATGAAGTCATCAAAAGATGGCTTCATTTTGCCAATTTCAAGTCTGGCCTAGACACGGAAGAAGAACTCGCTGTCTATGAGATCCGAAAGGAACCTAAAGGGAAAATATGAGTTATACAATGGAGTGGTCCAATCAATATCAATGTAAAAAGTGATTATAGTGCTCTGCAAGTATAAACTTTTAAAAATGTGCAAACATGTTAGGAAGATTGGATCCATTGGATCCCTGTCCCACCTGGCTGGTAAAAGCCTCTAAGACGGTGACAGGTGGCTGGGTCGGGGCTATAATTAATGTGTCTTTTCGGGTGGGGATGTTTCCTGCACCATTGAAACATGCTTTGGTGCGCCCCCTCCTGAAGAAGCAATCCCTCGATCCAGTAATTCTAACCAACTACAGACCTGTCTCCAACCTTCCTTTTTGGGGGAAGGTTCTGGAGAAGGCAGTGGCACGTCAGCTGCAGGGGGTACTGGATGAAGCGGAATATCTGGACCCCTTCCAGTCAGGATTCAGACCTGGATATGGAACTGAGACTGCATTGGTTGCACTGAAGGATGATCTCTGGCGAGATGGCAGTCATCCGTCCGTCCTTGCTCTTCTTGACCTCTCAGTGGCCTTCGATACTGTTGACCACGGTATCCGTCTGGAACGGCTCCAAGGATTGGGGATCCAGGGCATTGTGTGGTCCTGGTTTCCCTCATTTCTGAGGGGCCGGACCCAGTCGGTGTGGTTGGAGAGTGGGAGATCCAGTCCTAGGCCCCTAAAATATGGGGTGCCTCAAGGCTCGGTACTCTCTCCTCTCCTATTTAATATCTACATGAAGCCGCTGGGTGAGATCATCCGTTCCCATGGGGTGCGGTACCACCAGTACGCGGATGACACACAGTTGTACATCTCGGCCCTCCAGATGTCTGGAGGCTGTTGGGGTCTGGATGGGGGCGATTGGGCTGCAACTGAATCCTAGCAAGACTGAGTGGCTATGGATAGGGGGTCCTGCTCTATTCCGGGAGCTACCATCTTTGGTTTTGGATGGGGCCATTTTGCCCCAGACTGACCCAGTGCACAACTTGGGGGTCCTCCTGGATTCACAGCTGCTGCTTGAAGAACAGGTGGCGGCTGTGGCCAGGAGGGCCTTCACCCAACTTAGGGTGATTCACCAGTTGTGCCCACTCCTGGACTGGGACTTCTTGCTCATGGTCACTCACGCTCTGGTGACCTCCAGACTAGATTATTGTAATGCGTTCTACATGGGGCTGCCCCTGATGACCATTCGGAGGCTGCAGCTGATCCAGAATGCGGCGGCCCGGGTGGTGATGGAGTGTGGGCGTTATGCCCATGCCTCACCATTGCTTCAGGAGTTGCACTGGTTACCAGTTTGCCTCTGGGTGCAATTCAAGGTGCTAGTTATGACCTTTAAAGCCCTATATAGTAGTGGGCCAGGTTGCCTAAGAGACCGCATCGCTCTAAGGACGTCTGTCCGTCCAACCAGAGTGGACCGGAGGGGCTCTCTAATTGTGCCATCAGCCAGGGGGGCTCACCTCTCTGGCACAAGGAGGAGGGCCTTCTCTGTGTCCGCACCGGCCCTTTGGAACCTCCTGCCAGTAGAACTGCGCCTCCAGACAGAGTTGTTGCCCTTTAGGAAAGAACTAAAAACCTGGCTGGCGGGTCAGGTATGGGCTGCAGGTAGAGGGATGGCTTCCGTTGGGTGGTTGATATAGAGGAGTATGCCTTCCCCCATGGTTCCATCGGTATCTGCACCCCTTTTTAGGGGGTGGGTTTTTAATTATGTTTTTATCTGTTTTATCTATGATTGTGAACCGCCCTGAGTTGGCCTTGGTCGAGTGGGCGGTATAGAAATTTAACTAACTAAATAAGATGTATCACTGTTTTGCTATATCACATATTTTTTATCAAACAAACAAAAGGAAAGGATGAGGTCTTATAAAGGATGAACACAGTACAAATGGAAACTTCCATTGCATCCCCTTTGTACCTAAATTGTGCTGTATTGGTTGGGGAAATGTTTTAAAAATAGACAAGATGAAAGTTGAAGAAGTGGTTTGTCATTTGTCCATTTTAACGTTACAACCCACTACATCACAGGGTTGCTACCTCAGATAACACCACCCACAGCTCCGTTTGTGAGCAAACTAGCATCCACATTGGAATCATTGGGAGTACTTCCTTTTCCCTCTTCTCCCCCACCACTACCCCTTGGTTGTATAATAAAGCTAAAGCCCAAATAATTAATCAGTAGATATAGAGCAGTGATGGCGAACCTTGGCACTCCAGGTGTTCTTAGACTTCAATTCCCAGAAGGCCAAGTGAGCACTCCTGCTGATCAGGGCTTCAGGGAATGGAAGTTCAATAACAGCTAGAGTGCCAAGGTGCACCATCACTGACATAGAGTTACATGTATTAGTTAAGGGTAAACTTTACAGAGAGACATGGCAAAACATGTGTTATATTTCATACTGTATTTCCAATGGTATAGATTCCATCAGACAAGAGCTTGGGGACAGATGCTAGAATTGCAATGACCCATCATGATTTCTGTCATTATTCCATCCCTCTTATCAGATTCTGTGTTCCCCAGTTTGCTAAATTAAAGTAGGTATCTGAAAAAAGGAGGGGTAGCTAGGACAGAATAGGGGTTGTATTTGCCTAGTCATCCATGGCACAACAGCCCATCAGAAACAGCTCAGAACCACGGCATCCTACATGAGGGCCATGGACCTGCCCTAAATGGTACCTGCTCCTATTCATGTTACAAGGCACCTTCTGGAGCTGCTTTTTAAAAAATGGAGTGCGATAATGGTGGTTTGGGTATGGAGGAACTCTCTTCATTTCCATTTTTGTGGATAGATCTGAGTAAGTAGCACCAGAACACAAACTGGCAGAGAGGGTTAATTTGGGTAGTTTGCCCTGAATAATTTTATAATTTATTTATTTATTTATGGATTTATATCCCGCCCTTCTGATGGGAGACACCACTCAGGGCGGCAAGTGATGGCTCTTGGGGAATTTCCATTGAAGACCAGGTTGAACTCTGGAATGGAGAAATAGCCAGGGCAGTGGGCACAACTGGTCTTGTATGCACTTTATGGAGTGAAGCCAAACAAAGGTTAGGATTTAGTAGAAAGCTGGTAGTGATGAAATGATTGGGACTAGAGTGATGATGGCAGAAAAAGTACATCCAATTGAACATGGGGTACAGGCCATCATAAGACCGGTTTTGTAGCACCAGTGTAATTGCACAGAGTTATCCATAATAGTTGTTTCAAGTGATCAAGGTCTACCCTCTGGTTCCCAAGATGAAATTTGATCTAGAATGCTGTGATTAATAGATGTGATTTGTGATCCAGTAATTTACGTGTATTTGCTTTGGATGGGAGAAAAGACGATTCAAAATCTCCTCAAACAAGAAAAGCTTTGGTTACATCAATCTCAGCCTCCCTAATGAATGTAACTTTAGCACAGCTACATTTTGTTCCATTTATATATTGTATTTTCAGGCATATCCCTCGAAATTTAAGGTGTGTATTTCCATTATATTCCATTGCAGGGTGCTGATTGTTTAAAGCTGGATAATGAAAATATGTTGTACCTCATCTAAAATTCTTGGGGAATAAATCTTCATTTAAAAAAAGTAATTACACAAAAAAGAAGAAAAAACCCTTTTTAAATTTCCTTCACTGGAAAAAAAAAGGCTTAGAGGCAGATATTTAAAAAGGGTATTGAATATTTAGGTTTAATCATTTACTCAAAAGCACAGAAATATCACCTAACATGACTGTCTCTAGCCTAATTGGAACAAGCTATTTCCTAATTAGGAAGCAGAGTCTTTCAAAAGTCTGTTTTTGGAACACAGATGAAGAGGTCAAGAGTTTTTTTCCCCCTCCCCTCAAACTTGCATCAACAGAGCCAGAAATCTTGGAGGGAGGGAAGAGGTGGAGGAGGGGATATGGTATGTCTGCCTGAGCATAATGAACTCTAAATGAAATCCATATTTAGTAACCAGAGTGAAATCTCAGAGAGATTCTGAGAAATCAAATCATTAAGGCAGGTCTTCTGATGGTAGCAAAGCAGTGATTTAAACTTAGGCTCAGGATACTCTGGAGTGCTGGAATGATGATCCTCAGTAACTAGTTTAACTCAGAGCGTGGCAATAAACCTGCATTGTACATTACTTTTGGATGATTTAAGTATGCAATTAACTGTTCATCATCTTGCTACTGAGCAGAGCACTCCTAGGTTCCACAGAGTGTTACAACAAAACCATGTCTTTTTTTAAAATTTACTGTGGCAAGCAATCCTTATTGATATTATGACAATATATTTCCTATTACAGTTGTTACACATAATAATGATGATAATATTGTAATTGACTTTAAAATAAATATAAACATTTTCAACATTATAATTATTTCATCCTATTTTTCAGATCCCAATAGATCAATATAATTCAATCTACAAAACACACAACTTGAAAGTACAGAAAGGAAGAAGAGCAAAGAAACCCCATGAGATGAATTCAATAACAATCCAATAATAGCACCTCTTAAGAAGTCCTGACCAAAGCTATGAAATGTTTTTTCAAGGAGATCCTCCACCACCATCCAAATACCCTTGAGCATGAAAAGCTTCTACTGGGAGGGAATTTTGATAACATCAAAGGAGGCACTTTTGAAAACTGGGCCTCACTGGTAGTAGCATTCTCATACAAACTGAGGGAATGATGTGCTGGGAAATGAGATGCAATGCAGCATATTGTCTTATAATAGTACAAATATATTACAGTAGGAAGGTATTCTCCAATTCATTACATGCAAAACCACACACAGGGGAACAATGCCAGTTTAGTAATGAAGACACTGTACGGTCAATATTGTGGTCGGCAAAATATTACCCACTTCTAATACTGGTGCATTCAGTTCATTGGGCAGCCAGGTGGGGGTGGGGCAGAATCTCATATAAATAGTCTGCTTTCAAGTGAGACAATCATTGAATTTCAGCTCAAAAGAGATTGCCTAAGTGTCAGGGGAAAGGTTCAGCATGCCACATCCATCCTCCAAAGGGAGTACACATTAGCCCAATCACATTCTTTTTGATCACAGCCAATACATTTTTTGCAACATTTACTCTGCATAATCAATTTTACTGTAGACCAGTGGTTCCCATCATGGGGCCCTCACCCCACTGGTGGACTTCAATTCCCAGAAGCCTAAGTCAGTACATTGGCTGATCAGTGCTTTGGAGAATTGACTTAGGCTTCTGGGAATTTAAGTCCCAAAACCAAAGGTTGAGAAACACTGCTCTATGTGGTTAATATCTGAACTTCATTAAATGAAAACAGACTAAAGTCATGTCCTGAGTGTGGAAATACTGAGATGTTTGTATATGTTTGATTAAAACATTGGCTTCCAGAATATCTCCTTCCAGTCATTGGCCAGGGATTCAGAGAGCTGTATTCTCAGGATCTGGTTACCTCTAATGAATTTATACTAGACACTGTTTGCAGTGTCCTCATCATAATTTTACTTACTCATACAGCATAATGAACATAAGTAACAACATAACAGAATACACGTCAAAGTTTCTGCTCTAAAGAATTTCCATCACTCCTCTTGCTCTGAATTTCAGTTCATAACTAAAATCAAGTGCACTTCCTACCTCCTTGGCAAATCATCTGATAGGCAAAAATATAAAGCACTCTTAGACCCTAAACCCTTAGGAGCTCCAGTGCAGCGTTGAATGGAATCCATCAGAAACCTTAAGTGAAGAATCCTTTCCATGTCCATAGTGCAGGATCAAATGATGCACAGCTAAAATCTACAGCATCTAAAGTGAAAAGGTGCCCACTGGAAACAATAAATCTCATTGCAACAATTAGAGGGGAGACACGATGCCCAGCAAGTATGCCTTTCAGCGGTATTGAAACAAGAGCAAGACAGGTAAAATACTGAAAGGATGTGGCAGACCAATTGTAGGCGTTCCTGGCCCAAAGTCCTATATAGTATATAGACATCACAGGTGAGTCCTCTTTGCAGGTTTAATATGGGGAGGGGAGGGGGGGAGAGAGTAAAGGTCAGGAAATAAGCCAAACTCACTGTCTAGCCAAAATTAACTTCTTTAAGACCCACTAATTTCAGTAGCAGTGCTTAAATCCTCCCAACATAATATATGAGAGTAAAAGTGTTTAAATCAACCTGAGCGTTCACTCAGAAACCTGCCCCTCTAAATTCGATGGCTCTCCATGTTTCTCATTAAGTTAAAGGGGAGCAACTGAGACTTTACATCCCACAGAAGAAAATAGCAAACACCAATTAAATGTAATAGGTATAGGCAACACAGCCACTCATAGATTGCAGGACGAGATTTCTGAGGCGTCGGCATACTTGTTCAAAGCTGCAAGGAAGCTGTTGTTATTGAAAGAAAGGAGCCAAATCTCCAAATTCTCTCTCTCTCTCTTGGTTCAGTGCCACTTACCCTGCTGTCAGCGCTTTGCTTCGGGAGATCTGCTCTGGGCTGGTGCTCTGGGAAACAGAAGACGGCCTGGTTATATCGCTGCCTTCCCTGCACCCCTCCCACTGGCTTCCCAAACAAGGAGCAATCCCAGGCTGGCTCAATATCTCTCTGTCAAACAGAACCATATAGGGGCTTTTGCACAAAACATCTCTGATCTGGGTGGCCACAAGTGTTGTGTTCTTCTACTCTGCATTCCGTTCTGTAGTTGACAAAAGCAGGAGGAGGTTTCCACTGCCTGTCAGATAAACATGACTAAAATTTCAGCATATCTGCACATATGGGCAGGATTGTGCTGTGGTCCACCAAACAACCACCACCACAACCCACAAGAATCTACTGGCTAGGATGGCCTGCAAGGTATGGTAGTCCAAAAATGTAACTTCTTTCCAACATGTAACTTTCCCCCTTTTCTCTCCTTAAAGGTAAGAAAGGTAAATGCCACACTGAAGAAAAACAGCTGTTTAAGCACCCACATTGTGGCTGAGAAATACTAGATAAAGGTAGAGATTGCCCTTGCTCAAAAGCCAGTCGTATCCAATTCTAGGGTTCAGTGCTCATCTCTGTTTATTTTTAATTTAATTTTCAACTTGTTCGCCGCCCACTCAGGCAAGCCTGACTCAGGGCTTATAGCCAAAGAGCCAGTGCTGTCTGCATTTGCAGATGTTTCTGTGGACATGTGGCAGGCATGGCTCGACACCGGAGTGCACAGAACACTGTTTACCTTCCCACCAAAGTGATACATATGTATCTACTTGCATTTTCTTGCTTTTGAATTGCTAGGTTGGCAGGAGCTGGGACAGAGACAGGAGCTCACTCCGTCATGCAGTACTCGGGTCTCGAACTCCAACCTTCCAGTCGTACTACACACCTTCCAGTTGTACTACACACAATGATAACAGTGTGTAGTACAACTGGAAGTACTGTAGTACAACTGGAAGTAAACACTGTAGTACTCCAGTTGTACTACACACAGTGATAACAGAGGGAACAGGGAAGGTATGCCTTTTGTAAAAAGTACCTTGTAAAAAAATCATCACCATCATAATTCAACACAATACTAGGAAAATGCACAGCAAATAGCATGCATTTAGAATCAAAGTTTCAAAGATCCTATACTTTCATAAATTATAGATCTACAGGATGGGCCGTAAGTGCCTAACAATCCATATATTTTATGCATCCAGTGTATCTGTGTGCTGTGTGAGTAGGGACTTATGGTCCACCCTGTACAAATCAATAAATACTATATTTGGCCCAGTCCTGCTACTTGTCTACTCAGAAGTGAGTCTCACTGGATGTTCCCAGTTAATGGATTATAAGATTGCAGCCCAGTTGGGGATTAGTCCTCTTCATCAAATGTTCAAGTAAAAATACTGTATGTATCAGATTCAATATTAAAAGCATGTTAGTGTTCTTTCATTCATTTGGGCTGCCTGGTTAACAGCATCCCATATCCTCACCTTTCAGACCCAAGCATACAGCTTGTACTATGACCTTGTGATGTGACAAGGACAAACCCTTTAGAAATGGTATCTCTGTGACAGATAAACAAAGTAGAAATGCTTTCTGAATTTAAAATCTGTTGAAGAAGTACAGTGTGAATTAACATGCTTCATCTGAAAGTTTGGGGACCACAAAACATACCCCAGTGTCCTTCTTCATCCTAAAGGAAATTTGACAATGATTATTATGTTAACCAGCAGTTTATTGTGAACCATTTACATCTCATCACCATTCACACTAATTTATTCTATATAGGGAAATTATCTCTAGACCACTGAATCTTTTATAGAAGGGTGGACCACAACCTGAAGGTATATAGCCCATTTATGGCCAAGGTTAATAAACCATAATCTTTCCCTCCTGGATATCTTAATCCAGCTGTTACCAGGGACTTACATTTTCAGCCCTTTCGATGCTTCCAGTCTCTTGATTCTAGAGGAATACTTAGACTGGGAAAATATTTTGGAGAAGAAATCCATCCCACACCCACTATATATCTTTGGCAGGTATCTGTGGAAGGCCAATGGGAAATGCAGGTAGACCCTTCTTGAGTAACCAAGCTCACCTGCTAATCTGTTGGAAAAGATCTGCAGATTGAAGACTACAATACACTTTTGGAAAAGATGATCAGATATTGATAGCAAGTACTGTACAGCTAAGGAACTACAACACCTTACATCCATGAACCAAGAATGTAAGATAAATAATATGGGAATCAATAAAGAGAAGACTGAGGTAATGGCAATTGGAAGGAAACAGCGTACCCTCTAGATCAGGGGTTCCCAACCTAAGGCCTACAGGCCAGATCTGGCCTGCTTCACCATTTTATGTGCCCCCCACCCCTCCAAGGGCATTCAAGAAACAAAATGCCCACCCCTTTGAAGATGTTGGGACAAAATAGCCACTCCCATCATGCAGGCAGGGCAAAATGGCTGTCTGGCTCTCAAAGCTGACTGAGAGAGCGTGACCTGGCCTCTGGCTTGAAAAGGTTGGGAACCCCTGCTCTAGATATCGAGATAGAAGGAACAAGTATAAAGCAGGTGGCAGAGTTCAAATAAAGTAGAACATTTACTGAAAGTGGCAAAATGGACGAAGAGATTAACATAAGGTGCAGTAAGACAAGCCAGATATTGGGACAGTTAATGCTCCTCTTACAACATAAGGCAATACCAATCAACACAAAGAAATACCTCATACAAGGCATATTCATTCCTACCTTATGTTATCTGTGCCAAACAAGGACACTTACAACAAAACATAACCAAAAGTTAGTCACCACAGAAATGGGATGTCTCAGGAAGGCTGCTGGAGAGACTAGAAAGGATAAAATCAGGAATGAGGCTATAAGGAAAGAATTGGAACAGAACCAATCTTCATAAGAACATAAGAACATAAGAACAGCCTTGCTGGAACAGGCCACAGCCCATCCAGTCCAGCATTCTGTCTCACACAGTGGCTCACCATTTCAGGGTATTCCCAAGCAGATGCCTTCACCTGCTTAGGATTCCCTGGAAATGATATTGAGAGATATCCTGCCTATCTCTCCAACCCGGAGGTTGTCCTTAAGTATCCATAATTATAGCCATTGATACTCTTGTCCTCCATGAACTTGTCTAATCCTTTCTTAAAGCTGTCAAGACTGACAGCTGTCACCACTTCTTCTGGCAGGGAGTTCCATAGACCAGTAATCCTCTGGGTGAAAAAGTACTTTCTCTTATTTGTTTGAGAACTAGTACCCAAAAGTTTCATGGAGTGTCCCCTAGTTCTAGTGTTATGAGATAGGGAAAACAGTTTTTCCTTATCTACTTTGTCCACACCGTGCATGATTTTATAAACTTCAATCAGGTCACCTCTTAGACGTCGTCGTTCAAGAGTGAAGAGGCCCAACCGTTGCAGCCTCAGATGGTAAGGAAGGTGTTCCAGTCCCCTAATCATTCTGGTTGCCCTCCTCTGCACTTTTTCCAGCTCCATAATATCCTTCTGGAGGTATGGCGACCAGAACTGTACACAGTATTCCAGATGGGGCCTCACCATAGATTTATAAAGAGGCAAAATGACACTTGCTGACTTATTTTCTATACCCTTCCTAATGATCCCTAGCATTGAGTTTGCTTTTTTCACTGCTGAGGCACACTGGGTTGACACCTTCATTGAGTTGTCCACCAGGACACCAAGGTCCCTTTCCTGGTTTGTCGCAGAGAGTTCAGACCCCATCAGTTTATAAGTGTAATTGGGGTTCTTTGCCCCAACATGCATCACTCTGCACTTACTAATGTTGAAACTCATTTGCCACTGTTTTGCCCACTCCCCCAGTGTCGAGAGATCCCTCTGGAGCTCCTCACAATCTCTCACAGTTTTCACTACCCTGTATAATTTAGTGTCGTCAGCAAATTTGGCTACCTTGCTTTTTACTCCTACTTCTAGATCATTTATGAAGAGGTTGAAAAGCAGGGGTCCCAGTACTGAACCTTGGGGGACCCCACTCTTTACTTCCCTCCACTTGGAGAAGTGTCCATTTAGTGCTACCCTCTGTTTCCTGTCCCTTAGCCAGTTGCTGATCCAGGACAAGACCTGTCCCTTTATTCCATGACTGGTAAGTTTATTCAAGAGCCTTTGGTGTGGGACCTTGTCAAAAGCCTTCTGAAAGTCCAGATAAACAATGTCAACTGGATCCCCCTTATCCACATGCTTGTTGACACTCTCAAAAAATTCCAACAGATTAGTGAGGCATGATTTGCCCTTGCAAAAGCCATGTTGGCTCTCCTTTAGCAGCGCCTTCTCTTCTAAGTGCCTATTAATTCTATCTTTTAGGATGGTTTCCATCACTTTACCTGGGACACATGTCAAACTGACAGGTCGGTAATTTCCTGGATCACCCCTGGATCCTTTTTTGAAAATTGGTGTTACATTCGCTACCTTCCAGTCATCAGGCACAAAGCCTGATTTGAGGGAAAGATTATATATTTTGGCTAGGAGATCAGCAATTTCATCTTTAAGTTCCCTGAGAACTCGTGGATGGATGCCATCTGGTCCTGGTGATTTGTTAGTGTTTAGTTTAACAAGACATGCAAGGACCTCCTCCCTGGTTATTTCTATCTGGCTTAATTCTTCGGTTTCCCTCCCTACGAAGATAGGCTCTGTTTTGGGCATGTGGCCTCTGTCTTCTTCAGTGAATACTGAAGCAAAGAATTCATTGAGTCTCTCTGCAATCTCTGTTTCCTCTTTAATAACCCCTTGCCTTCCATTGTCATCTAATGGTCCAATGGCCTTCCTAGTTGGGTTCTTACTTCTAATGTACTTAAAGAAGTCTTTGTTATTTCTCTGAGTATTTTTAGCTATACGCTCCTCAAAGTCTTGCTTTGCTTTCCTGATTGTTGCCTTGCATTTGTTCTGCCAGAATTTATGTTGCTGCCTGCTGTCCTCATTCGGACAAGCCTTCCATCTTCTAAATGAGCTTTTCTTGCTCTTGATCACTTCCCGAACAGCTCCTGTAAGCCACATTGGAGTCCTCTTGGACCTGGCAGTGCCCTTTTTCCTTTTGGGTATGCATTCCAATTGAGCCTCTGTTATTGTTTTTGTAAACAGCCTCCATGCCTCTTGGAGATCTGTCAACCGCGGCTCCAATGAATCCGGGACCTGCGCAGACCAGGTCTGCGCAGGTCGCATTGTACACATGTGTGTGGAGGGCTACGCCACTTGCGTAGCCTTCTACGCAGGCGGCGTAGCCTTCTGCGCATGCATGGAAGGGAGCTACGTAAGTGTAGAGCCCTTCCATGCATGCATGCAACGCGACATGCGCAGATGGGCTGCGCAGTGCCTCCTTTCCCCCGCTGCCAAATTACGGGGGTTTGGCAGCACGGGTCGGGAAATGGTGCCGAATTACGGGGTCATCCCGGCCAAATTGGGATGGTTGACAGGTATGCCAATCTTTCTCTACACACAGAAACAACAAATAAAGTGGTTTGCCCATCTGGAGAGAAGGTCTTGGAATTCCATACCTTATAAAACATATATGGAAAGAGGAGAAGGACAAAGACCTTGAGGCAGACCCAGAGGAAGGTGTAGAGATAATATTAAAGAAATAACAAATAACACCAGTGGAGGCAGCTAGAAGTGTCAGAACAAGAACCTTGCATCTCTCTTGACACCTGATGGGGTAAAAGAGGAAGCAAAGAATAATAATAAAAGGAAAAGGGAATACTGTTTCCTAAATTATAAAAGAAAAATATATTTGGATTTACTGATGTATCACTGGGTCCACTGCAATATGTCAGAATGAACCCCAAAACCAGATTAGGGTTGCTGAGTCTGCAGCATCCTGTTCCCTGAGATTTTAGGGAGAACACCTGTGCCTCTCAGAAGAAAATGACCAGGAAACTTTCAAGAAGTCCTATAAGATTCCCCTAACAGAGGGGTTCCCAACGAATCATGAGTCTTAGGGTAAAAGAGTAAGATTTAACAAGATTTAACAACCACCACTCAACCCTGCAACCTGGCAGAAAATCTCTAGGATGTCTATACATGTCACGTTACACTCATGATTGTCTAACAACATGCTTCTGAGTAGCGTCAGAACATAACTAGATTAGGGATATGAATTTCACAACTTTTAATTCTTGGAAAGAAATTTAGAAGAGGGACCACATTCCTTTCTTCTGTTTACAGTGAGATTTCACTGCAGAATCCAGCAAAGACCATGTCCCCCAGACAGTTGAGTGGGCCGGATCACACCCCCTGGAAGTGGAAGTGGGTGCATTTACAGCTGTCATAAATGCGTCCACTTCTGCATTTACGACAGTCAGAGGCACATTTACATATGTGCAGGCAGGTTTTATGGCTGATGTAAATGAGTCCACTTCCACTTCCGGGTGCGGTGGTGGTGACACAGGCCACATGAAATGGTGCTGTGGGCCGGGGCCAGCCCACGGGCCATAGGTTAGGAACCCCTGTGTTAGGGGAATCTTATAGGTCTTCTTGAAAGTTTCCTGGTCATTTTCTTCTTAGAAGAAATGCCAAACTGTGGTTACAGTTGATGCATGTAATGGCAGAGTTCACCGGGAATGGGCAGAAAATATAGCAGACCTCTTCTATGCACAGGGTTCTCCTGGGAAGAATATAACTAAAATAAAGCTGCCAGGATAATTAGAATTCATGCACAGAATTATGACTTTCTCCTTCGTATAGTTTGTGAATCCACACTCATGGGTTATGCACCTGCGCAGAACGGCCGATCGGAGGCTTGAAAAGCTATTGGTCTAAAGTTTTGGCGGTAAGACCGCCCACCGTACCGCCCACCCTGAGGCACCCGCGCACCATTTTACCTCAGTTCTCTTCTTTCCGCCGTAGCAGCAGGACGATCGTTGAGAGCTTCCTCAATTTTTTCGCCCTTCTGAGGGAAAGTCTTTTGGCTAACTTTACATTCAATTTTTTTGGTGATCTTGTCCTTCGGGCAGGATCACCACCCCGGTGCTGTTTCTTCCTTCTGGTGGACTCAGTTACCTACTCGCTTCGGTCACCGTTTCCCCCCTCAAGGGGGTGGCGGCTGGCCAGCCCTTCGGGGTACCCGCATTCCAGAAACTTCCGTGGGAAGAATTTTTCTTTGATGGCCGCGGCCTTCAAACAGTGTTCGGCTTGCCTGAAAAAGTTTCCGGCTTCCGACGGGCATAGCCTCTGCCTTTTTTGCCTGGGAGAGTCTCACCAGAGCCAGTCTTGTCCTCACTGCAAGAAATTCACCCGTCTGGCAGTGCAGAACCGGAGCTACCGGCTCAAACCCCATCTGATGGAACTCTCTCTGGCTCCCGTGGCGGCCGCCTCTACCTCGGCTAGTGTCTCTCAGCCTCCTCCGTCTTCGGCTTCTTCTTCCGCTCTCCCCATCAAGAAGAAGAAGAAGAAGAGGGACAAGAACGGAGAGAAGAAAAAGAAACACGGGTCGGAGAAGAGGCGATCGCTCCCGCCTACTCCGCGCACCCCTGTTTCTCCGGGACCTTCGCCGCCATACTCGGTCGCAAGATGTCCGTCGCCTGGGTCTTCCATCTGGGGAGGACGGTCCTCCTCGGGATCGCCTGAAAAAGGACGCAGGGCTGGGGCTCCAGCTCGCCCACTTCAGGTGCTCCCGTCGCCGCCTCGTGGGAGGGCCCGCTCGCCTACGAGACAGGCCTCCGTCTCCCCAAGGCCCAGGACCCCGACGCTCGATGACGCGGCAATCACCATGCCGGCCTCCGTTTCGTCGCCGATCCTACCAGCCACCGTTTCGTCGCCGATTCTACCGGCCACCGTTTCGTCGGCCACCGTTTCGTCGCTCCCGACGGTGGGGGATCCATCCCAGATGGAGTTCCTGAAGGGGATGTTTGAGGTCATGGCTCAGACTTTCGCCAATCAGTTTAAGACCTCCATGCCTGCGGCCTCTGCGGCTCCAGGACCGACCACCGCAAGCCCCAGGGATGTTGGCCCTGCTGTGGCCCCTCCGACCTCTCGAGGGTTGAGTGTCCGCTCCGCTGGCCCATCCACATCGTCGCGGGTTGGTCCAGACGTTGATGCGGTGGACTCCCATCCCGCCGGCCCGCCCAGGCCATACTGGCGCGGTCCCAACATGGATGTAAGAGTTCCTCCCTCGTCCTCCGATGACTCCAGCGCCTCTTCGGAGGAGGACGAGGGAGACGTCGACGCCGAGAGGACGCCGGACCAGGCCATCGGCACGGTTGACCCACCACGCGGTGAGGATCAACTCTCGCTTACGGCCATGCTGACACGCCTCGGGACTGCTCTGAACCTGAAGGTGGACCAGCCGCCACTGGAAGGTGAAGACCAAATGACCGCCAAGCTGGACAGACGGGCGGTACGGCCGGTACATATCACCATGCTACCGTCCATGTTGACGTCGGTGAAGGCGACATGGCGGAAGCCGGTGTCAGCACACTCCGTTTCGTCCAGGCTCGATGGCATGTACAGAGTCCTGGACGAGAACGTCGAGTTCCTGCAAGCTCACCCCTTGCCAAATTCCCTGGTGGTCAAGGCTTTTCAACACAGGACGGCCACCAGCGGATTCCCAGTGCCTTCGACCCCGGAAGGGAAGAAGCTGGATGCGGTGGGCCGTAAATTCTATGCCACCGGTTCCCTCTTCCTCCGCGCCACCAACTACTCGGCCGCAATGGGCCTTTACCAATCCCACCTCTGGGAGCGAGTGAAGGCCGAAACGGTGACGTTGCCCGCCGATGCCCAGAAACGGATCGACGCGCTGGCATCCGAGGGGGACTTCCTAGCGGAGCAACAAATGAGAACGGCCAGGCATATCAACGACTATGCAGCGAAGGACATGGCGTCCGCTATCCTGCTCCGTTGTCACGCCTGGCTTAGGGGCACCTCCCTCGATGATGCTATGAAGAAGCTCATCGAGGAGTTTCCCTTCGACGGGCAGGGCCTCTTCGGGCAGGACACTGACAAGGTCCTCAATGAGATGCGGCAGACCAACTCCACGGCAAAGTTCCTGGGTCTCACCACGCCGGCTCCGCCTGCCAGGCCGAGATTCCAGCCCAACACGAGGCGGTACCAGGGAAACCCGCAACAACAGGGTGGCCCCATGGAGCAGCCCAGGTCTGGCTCCTACAAGCAGCGGCGCCAGCACAAGCCCCGTTACCAGCCTTACGGGCACGGCAAGCGTTCGGACGCTAAGTCCAAGTCGCGCGTTTGAAGATGCGACGGCCGAGTCTCTCTCGCTCCACATCCCGTACCTTCCCCTCCGGAACTTCCTCCTGGCATGGTCAGGCATCATGGACGACCGGTGGGTCTTAAAGATCTTGTCCTCTGGCTACGCCATCGAGTTCGTGCGGGCGCCTCGGGTAGGAAGACATCGTCTCACCACCTCGTCCCCCCATTTGGAGGAAGAAATATCAACCCTTCTGTCCAAGGGGGCCATCGAGCGGGTGGCGCCGCCCGACTGGGACAATGGCTTCTACTCGAGGTACTTCGTGGTTCAGAAGAAGGACGGAGGACTTCGCCCAATTCTGGACCTACGCCGCCTCAACAAGTGCATCCACACCAGGAAGTTCCGGATGGTGACCCTGCAGACCGTCCTTCCCCTCATCAACAAAGGGGACTGGTTCACAGTCATAGACCTCAAGGACGCCTACTTCCATGTCTCCATCCTCGAGGAGCACCGGAAGTTCCTTCGATTCCGCATTGGCGATTCCGTATACCAGTACCGGTGTCTACCGTTCGGTCTGGCCACGGCACCACGAGTCTTCACCAAATGCATGGCTCCGGTGGCTGCCTTCCTTCGCCAGCAGGGAATCAGGGTCTTCCCATACATCGACGACTGGCTGATTGTATCCCCCACCAGCTCGTCGGCCATTCGGGACACGCAATTCACGGTCCACCTCATGGAGAGTCTCGGCCTCAGGATCAACTTCACCAAATCGAAGTTGATTCCCTCTCAACGCGTCGAGTACATTGGAGCGGTACTCGACTCGCTTGCCACCAGAGCCTTTGCACCCCAGAAGTGCTTGCAGGACATCGCACAGGGAGTGAACGACCTTCGCACCAACCGTGCATCCGGGCGAAAAACGCTCAAAGACTACTGGGCCTCATGGCCTCGACCACGGCTGTGATCCCTCATGCCAAGTTAAAGTTCCGGTCCCTACAGTCATGGCTTCTTCACGAATTCGACGCGCTCCGGGAGAGCCAGTCCAAACGGCTGACTCCGTCACCGGAGCTGAGGGACCAGCTGCTGTGGTGGACGGCACCACTCAACGTGGCATCGGGGAAGAGCTTTTACCCCCCGCAACCCTCGTTGCAAATATTGACCGACGCGAGCAACCTCGGCTGGGGGGCTGCCTGCGGGACTCTCACGGTCAACAACCCTTGGTCGCCTCAGGAGATGGTGTTCCATATCAACTACTTGGAACTTCTGGCCATTTGGAAGGCCCTACGTTCCTTCGAGAGCCTGCTCACGGGCAAGGCGGTCCAAGTAGCCTCGGACAACACCACGGCTGTGGCGTATCTGAACAAGCAGGGAGGAACACGATCCACCACCCTTCTTTACCTCGCTGTGCAGCTCTGGGAATGGTGCCTAGAGAGGCACATTTTCCCGATTGGAGTGCACATTCAGGGCAAGCTGAATGTCTTGGCCGACCATCTCACCTCACCTCGACGACCCACGAATGGGAACTGGACGACGAGGTTTTTCAGTCGCTTTGCAAGGCCTGGGGGACCCCGGACATAGACCTCTTCGCGTCGGAGTCCAACATGAAATGCCACAGGTACTGCTCCAGGGCAGGCATCGGAATGAACTCCGAGGGCGATGCCTTCATGAAACGGTGGGATCAGGACTATTTCTACGCTTTTCCCCCGTTTCCTCTGGTCCAGAAGGTTCTCACCAGAATGTGTCAACACAGGACCAGGGCCATCCTGGTGGCCCCAGCATTGCCTCGCCAACCATGGTGTCCGTTGCTGTTACGCATGTCGTCTCAGTATCGCACGCTACCGGAGTCACCGACGCTTCTCCAAATGGAGCAGGGCCAGCTTCACCACTCGGACCTGCCCAGCCTCCACCTCACCGCGTGGAGGATAACCCCAGACTGTCCAGGATCCTGGAACTAGCCAGGCGCCCTTCCACAAGGAAGTCCTACGCTTCCAAATACAGACGCTTTTGTGCTTTCCTGACATCCCAGCAGACGCCCCTCTCACAGGTGGGACTGCAGGACGTCTTGACCTACCTCCTCCATTTGGCGGAGTCTGGCCTCAGCATCGCCTCCATCCGAGTACACCTCGCAGCGGTGGTGGCTCACTCCCCGGCTGGTTCGCCCGCTTCTGGCGCTTTCCGCGACCAAACGGTAAAACGTTTCCTCAAGGGGTTGCGGAACGCCTTCCCTCCGGTCAGGACTCCGACGGCGCAATGGTCACTCTCTACCGTCCTCAACGCGCTCACCAGGACTCCTTTCGAGCCCTTGGCTACCGCGGATGCTCGTCTCCTCACTTGGAAGACGGCTTTTCTGGTGGCCATCACGTCTGCTCGACGAGCCGGTGAGCTGGTTGCTCTACGGGCAGACGCACCGTTTCTCCAATTCTTCAATGACCGTGTGGTGCTCCAAGCGGACATCACCTTCCTCCCCAAGGTGGTCTCCCAGTTTCATATGGCACAGACTATCTCCCTGCCAACATTCTTCCAGAACCCCACTAACACCCAAGAAAGGACTTGGCACACGCTGGATGTCAAACGGGCTTTATTGTTCTACACCAGCAGGACGAGGGAGTTCAGGAAGTCGCAACGCCTCTTCGTGGCGTACGGGGGCAAGTCCAAAGGTGAACCCATCTCGGTGCAGCGGTTCTCCAAATGGATCACCTCTACCATCTACTTGGCCTACGAGTCGGCATCGCTGCCACCTCCATCGCATGTCAGGGCGCATTCTACCAGAGCGGTTGCAACATCCACGGCTTTTTCTGGAGGGCACACCGCTTGAGGACATCTGTAAGGCTGCCACCTGGTCCAGACCTTCCACATTTGTCCAGCACTACAGGGTGGACACCAGAGCCACTGCGGACGCCAGGCTTGGCCGTGTCGTCCTCACTCGGGGGCTACGGGCCCATCGCCCTTGACAGTTCACCCGGCCAGACCATCATCATCTTCATCGTGGGATCATCTCATCCGACTGCCCACCGACCAAGTAAGTGTGAGCTTGCTAGTCTCCCATGAGTGTGGATTCACAAACTATACGAAGGAGAAAGTTCGGTTTCACTTACCAGTGATAACTTTCGTTCTTCGAGTATATAGTTTGTGAATACACACTACCCACCCTGCCTCCCCTCTTGAGCTGCACGGATGAGATCAGTTGGTTTATCCTGTGCTTGGCTTAAGTATGGAACTGAGGTAAAATGGCGCGCGGGCGCCTCAGGGTGGGCGGTACGGTGGGCGGTCTTACCGCCAAAACTTTTGACCAATAGCTTTTCAAGCCTCTGATCGGCCGTTCTGCGCAGGCGCATAACCCATGAGTGTGTATTCACAAACTATATACTCGAAGAACGAAAGTGAACCCATCTCGGTGCAGCGGTTCTCCAAATGGATCACCTCTACCATCTACTTGGCCTACGAGTCGGCATCGCTGCCACCTCCATCGCATGTCAGGGCGCATTCTTTTGACCAATAGCTTTTCAAGCCTCTGATCGGCTGTTCTGCGCAGGCGCATAACCCATGAGTGTGTATTCACAAACTATATACTCAAAGAACGAAAGCTATCACTGGTAAGTGAAACCGAACTTTCTTGCACCAGATTAATGAATAATGGGTTTAACTGGCACAGAAATTGGCAGTTTCCTACATGGAACAATCAGACAAAAATGATTTTAAAAGAGAAAATGTGGCCAAAGCTTTTTTAAAATAGGAAGCCAGGAAAACTTGATGATACAGGTTGAACTATCAGCAGTGATTGTACACAATGCAAGACTTGGGAACTCATTGAGAACTGATGATTTATTTAACTAACCAATCAATGAATATTCTGCATCTCTCCCCAGATTCTAGGAGGCTGACAGTCAATTAAAACAATATAATAAACACAAGGAAAAATACAATTAAAAATAACTATATTCAAACAAGCAATAAAACCACTTGAAAGCATACCACCTAGGTTGAGAAAGCACACCAACCCACAGCTTTCCTTACTTTTTCAAGTGATTTCAAAGTTTACCTAAAAAGGGAGGTCTCTGGCTGATGATGGAAGGATGGGGTGAGAGGTGTAACCTGGTTTCTTGAACAATATATTTCAAAGATTGAAAGTAACCCGAGTGAGATTCATTGCAACTGGCTGTCACATTATGTCAATGTGATGTGGCTGAGGTCATGGAAACCCCTTACAGTTCTGGGTGGGTAAAGAACTAAGGCTCAGTATGGACAGATAAGAGGAGAGAATTCAACCTTTCATGTGCTCAAGTTTCTTCTCTTTTCCCCACCATTTCTTTTAGGGAAGATAATTTAATTTAATCTAATTTAATTTTCACATTTATATGCCGCCCACTCAAAGGAGCCCGACTCATGGCGGCTTACACAACAGTAATACAATATATAAAGAACAGTACAAAATACAATATACAATGTAACAACAATTATACGATATTCCTCCAGCAAATACAAAAGTACAAAATACAGCGGCCCTTCCAACGGCACCACAGGGCTCAACGACCTTGATGGAGCCCAAGCTCAACAACCTCAATGTCTTTGGTGGAGCCCAGGGCTCAACGTCCTTGGTGGAGCCCAGCTCAACATCCTCAATGCCGTTGGCGGCCCTTTATCCACCTCCTGCGATGGCGTCGCCGGAGGGGGGAGGAGACGTGGTGCTTGGCTTCTTCTTCTTCGGCTGCTGCTCTTGTCCTCCTCCTGGCCAAAGGGAAAGGGCCAGAAGGGCGTGGCAGCACAGCCAGCGTCTTCAGCCTCTGGTGACCATGGGGGCTCTTTATCCTCCTGGTCAATGGAAGCCTGGGCTCAATGTCTTCCAGTTATGGATCCCCACTAAAAGAAGACAGAAGCTGGATGAAGGGGTTATGGAATGGGTGGAGGAGAATAAGCTGAAACTAAATGCAGATAAGCTGGAGGTCAAGTTGGTAGGGAATAATCTGTTTCAGGTTGTGGGGGGATTTCCCTCAAACTGTGGAGCATATTCCTCCTGTTGAAGGAGGGGGTACATAATTTGGGAAGGGACTGCAGTGGCTCAGTGGTTAAGAAAGTCATCTTATTAGCTGGAAGGCGGCAGGTCGGCAGTTCAAGACCTGAGTACTGCATGATGGAATGAGCACCCGTCTCTGTCCTAGCTCCTGCCAACCTAGCATTTTGAAAATAAGAAGTTGCAAATATATAAATAGGGACCACTTCAGTGGGAAAATATCTTGAGGGCATAAAAGGAGCCTCATTCGGGCATCCCCTGAGCGGAGCAAATATCCATTCAACCCAGAAAGCACCTTTGTGTGCTTCTGACATGACAAAAAAATTAATAAATAATTTGTGGGTGCAACTTGACCCAAGGCTTTCTATAGGTGGTTTTGGTGGTCA
Organism: Bradypodion pumilum; assembly: GCA_035047305.1. NCBI lineage: Eukaryota > Metazoa > Chordata > Lepidosauria > Squamata > Chamaeleonidae > Bradypodion > Bradypodion pumilum. The sequence continues at coordinate 264,554,594 of JAWDJD010000003.1, forward strand.
AGGTTGTGCTTTATCAATTACAATGCATTGCCCATCTTCACCTGTGGTTTCCCCATGCCCCAGTGGCATGGAACGGCCCGCGCAGAGGCCACTTCGGGGGAACGCTCCTTGAGCCGTGGGCTCTGCGGGCAGAGAAATTTAGGGGGGTGGATAAATTATAGGGTTTGATTCACCCAATTTCCTGACCTGACCAGCGGATCTGCTGAGAGAGCGAATAGCTAACCCAGTTACCCATTAGAATAATCACTCATCTCCAAGCTCAACTTTACCCCGGGTGTAAACAGAGGCCATGTTTACCCCTGCCTAATCCCCAAACAATGGTGTTTTCCCCAGTCTGTGTTTGGCCAAGTTAATTAACTTCCCTTCGAGAGATTCCCAATTAACCCGAGTAAACAGGTGATGTGATTTCTGTCAGATGACTGTTTTCGCCACCGTTGCGCTTTTACTCCTATATATGATGATGCCTTTTTCCCAATAAACCACTGATCTTATCCTCCTCCATGCTGCCTCGTATCGTTTCTTGATCAGTCTCCTCCGGGACCTCTGGCCCTCTGCGGCCCCGATTCCTACATCTGGTGTCCCCGACATGATCTACTCGTGAGTAAGCAAGCGGTCTTCCTCAGAGTAGCTATCACACGGTCCGGTTCTGCGCTTGAACTGTGTCCGAAGCATCCCGGAGGACACCGCGGCACTCCGTCCGGCAGCCAGCCGAGCGGAGGGACGGCCTGCGATGAGGCAGTCCAAAGAGGCATCCTACAGCGTGCTCCCGGCTTTCGCGGCGGCTTGCAGGTTACGGAAAAACGTGTTCCACTCAGGGCAGCTGTGAGCCCCTGACAGCGCAGTGGCCACCAAGGGCCCGTGGCCGCAGTCCACGCTCCGAGCTCTACCCAGAAAGCGACGTCGCCAGAACCTATTGCCTGCCAAAGACGCGTCGACTCGTCCCGAGGAGGAAACTTCGGAGGACCCAATCGCAGGTAATATGGGGACCTGTCCTCAGCGACAGCGTCCATCCGCTAGCCAAAGAACTCGTGAGGGAGAGTTCAAGATCCTGGCCAGGATATTTAATTTGCGTTTTCACAGCGGGGAGCTAGCGAGACTTTTGGTGTACCTAGGGGAACACTGCCTGCTTTACCCAGAAGTAGGTATGTTAACCCTCGAGCTCTGGGATCAGATAGGAGACTGCATTCAGCAACCCCCGAAAGCTCCAGGAGGCGTAATTCGCACATGGAGAAAGTGTAGGAAGCTCTTAGCGGAGATAGAGCCAGTCCGGGTAGAGGCCAAAGAACCCCCAAATCTGCCAGTCACGCCAGCCGAACCAACGGCGCCTACGGCGCTCTATCCGTCACTCCAATTTAGGCAGGGTAGCGTAGGGAGCTTTCCCCCGGTGACAGCTGCAGACGTCACCGGTGGAATGCAAGGAATGAGGAGCGCAGGCGCTTCTCTGACAGCAACGGGTTCCCGAGTTACCAAAAGTCCCCTTCAGCGTGCAATTGAAGAGGAGATTAGGAAGGGGGAGTTGCCAGCAGAAGAACTAGCTGAGCTTAGTCAGATATGTCCCATCCGCATGGAAATAGACGCGCTCACAGGCGCCCAACAGATAATTCATTCCCCAGTTCCGTATAAGCTTCTCATGGCCATACGGAAAGCCATCTCAGAAACAGGGCTCCAAAGTCGTTTTACAAGGGGCATGCTTCAGCAAGTGTGCGAGAACACCATGTGGATTCCCCATGACTGGAAAGCCGTCATGCGGATGATGCTCAACCCTAGCCAGTACTTAATTTGGGACAGCGAGTTTCGCCTAGAGGCGCAGACGAGGGCTGCCAGGATGGGAGGCGCAGTACTTCCTGACCAGCTGTATGGTTCAGGTGCCTTCGAGCCCATCAATGCCCAAATCAACTTGCCTCTTGCCACTCTCCAGATGTTGGCCGAGGCCGCCTTCAGGGCGTTTTTCAAAGTCCCAGCAACTGGCAAAGCGGCTAAAAATTACACCCCTATCAAGCAGGGAGCCCAGGAGCCCTATATGGACTTCATCAATCGCCTGGAGGAAGCAATTAGCAGGCAGATTGACAATGAGCAGGCCCAGCAAGAGCTCATGATGAAGCTAGCCAAGGACAATGCCAATCTAGACTGCCGTAAAATCTTGCAGTCCCTGGGCAATCGTCCGGATTTGACCCTTACGGACATGATTAGAGCTTGCGCCGACGTTGGCACAGAATCCTACAAGATGGGATTGCTAGCAGCAGCGGTGCAAGGGGGTAAGAAACCGAAGGGAAAGACCCAAGGAGCGTGTCACAATTGTGGCAAGGTTGGTCACTTCGCTAGGGAGTGTCGATCCAAGGGAGGCGGACAAAAGTCCGGCCGCTCCAAGGCTCCGAAAACCCAGTGTCCGAAGTGTAAAAGAGGCTACCACTGGGCCCGAGACTGTCCGGATTCGGGAAACCGGAACGCGGGCATGTCTCTGGCCCCGGTCCAAACAGAGGCTTCCCTCAGCTCACCAGAGCTAGACTAGATCCCAGTCCCACTCCAGGCATCGCGAGGGCACAGGCCAGCCCCAAGGGTAGTACAGGGTTAGACTTGACTTGTCAGGCGGACGTTACATGCTACCTGCCAGGCACGGTCTATCTGGTGGACTCCCAGTACATGGGTCCACTGCCCAAGGGCTTTATAGGTTTAGTTTTGCCCCGTAGTGTAGCTGGAGCACGCGGAATTTTCATAATTCCAGGAGTCGTTGACTCGAATTTTTCAGGCGTTCTCCAGGTTCAGTTGTGGACTCACCTGCCCCAGACAATTCACAAAGGAGACACCTTAGCGCAACTGATCATGGTTCCTTGTCACTCGCCCGCAGAAAGCCAGGAAAGGCTCAGGGACAGCTCAGCGTCCCGGTCAGAGGACCGCTCGAGCGCCAGTGAGGCAGTACAAGGATACCAGGTCTTAGCAACAGTGGAGACCAACATTGAGTGGAAACAGCGCCCGGTTATCGAGGTATTTCTGAATAATAGAATGTTCTCAGGCTTATTAGATACCGAAGCAGATGTGAGCGTGATAAGCAGGGGCCAGTGGCCAAGGGAGTGGGCCATTGAGCCGGTCTCCGATGTGTGGGGGGTAGGCGGCATTCAGGAAGCGTTTAAAAGCCGAGAGTGGGTGACAGTCACGATTCCAAAGGCTGACGGCACGGCGGTAATTCGGCCGCACATTCTCGACGTGCACATCAACCTTTGGGGGCGAGACATCTTACAGCAGTACGGTGCTACGCTTACCTTTGGGTAATGGCGTTGCCGCTTAAATGGCTCACCAACACGCCGGTCTGGGTAGAACAATGGCCGGTAGTGGGGGAGAAATTAGTCGCCCTTAAGCAGCTAGTTAAAGAGCAGCTAGACGCAGGACACATAGAGCAGTCCACGAGTCCATGGAATTCGCCAATTTTTGTGATTAAGAAGAAGTCGGGGAAGTGGCGACTCCTCCACGATCTCAGAGAGATCAATAAATGCATACAGCCAATGGGTCCGCTTCAATGCGGCATCCCAAATCCTAATATGATTCCCGAGGGGTGGGAGATCCTAGTCGTAGATCTCAAGGATTGCTTTTATACAATTCCCTTAGACCCCCGGGACCGGGAAAGGTTTGCCTTTACGGTGCCGGTTGTGAACCACAGTGAGCCTACGCAGCGTGGAAATTTTTGCCACAGGGCATGCTCAATTCGCCCACCCTGTGCCAAATTTATGTTCACAACGCACTGGCAAGGTTTCGACACCTTTACCCTAAAGCCATAGTTTGTCACTTCATGGACGACATCTTGGTCGCGGTGCCGCAACTCGGCAGCGAAATGTTTTCTGACCTCCAGGCCAGCCTGGGGGACAAAGGCTTACTCATTGCCCCAGAGAAAGTGCAGAGAACCGAGCCCTTCTCATACTTGGGCCATCGGCTTCTCCGCTCTTTCGCCGCACCAGTTTTGCCTCAAATCAACTTACAGGACTCAGTCACCCTGGTAGAATTGCAGCAGGTTTTAGGGAACATCAATTGGGCCAGACCGTATTTTCGTTTGGATACGGATCTTTTGAAGCCGCTCTTCTCGCTGATAACATTAGGTAAGCAGCCAGCAGACCGGATACAAATTTCTCGAGAAGCGCGCTTGGCTCTCAAGAAAGTCAACCAAGTTCTCAGCCAGAGGTGGGTAGATAGGATCACCCAAGGGCCATATGCTCCGATCTTGAATTTGTACATTGTACGGTCAGGATCCATGTTCACTGGAGCGCTCGGCATGGATGCCGAGAAAGGGGCGAGTATCGTGGAGTGGGTGTACCTTCCGAACACCTCTTCACGAAACATCGTTCCTCCCCAAGAATTGGTCTCCGCGGTGGTTTACCACGGAAGGCTGAGGGCTAGGGACATTTCAGGGCATGATTTGGCCAAAATCGTAGTCCCGTTCACCAAGGAACAAGTTCAGCAATTAATGCAGCTCGGTGACTCACTTCCGATAGCTTTGTAAGGATTCACCAGATGCTTGGCATACCACTTGCCAAAGGACCCCAGACTTGTCTCACTTCAGACGCAGACAATTAGCTTATTTGAGTTGCTCTCGCTGGTCCCACTTCAGGGGGCCAGGACAGTTTTTACTGATGGTGGTCGCACATATGGTGTCTTGACCTGGCAGGAGGGCCAGGCTTGGCGCACGCTGTTAACTCTTCCACAGAAGTCCGCGCAGCGGACAGAGTTGGCAGCGGTGAACCTTGCCTTGCGCACCTTCGCCAAGGAACGCTTAAACATCATTACGGACAGCATGTACGTTAGGAATTTGCTTCACAGTCTGCCGGGGGCATACATTACTCCCGCGATAGACAAGAATTTGCTTAGTTTGTTTCTCACTGCTCAATTTCATTTGCGAAACCGCACGGAGCCGCTCTATATTGCCCACATCCGAAGTCATCAAGACCTACCGGGTCCGATTTCCGCGGGCAATAGCAGAGTGGATGCGGCGGCAAAGGAAATTCAGCAACGTTCAGTTTTGGGTGTTTTTTCTACGCCAATCCAGAGCCATGCTTTCTTTCACCAAAATGCCAAAGCACTCGCCAGAGAGTTCAATTTGCCACTCTCTCAGGCCCAGGGCATAGTTCGCTCTTGCCAGCATTGTGCAGGGGCACCGGGGGGGCCCTCGTGGGGGGTCAACCCACGAGGGACGGAGCCCAATCAGGTGTGGCAAATGGACGTCACGCATGTCCCGCAGTTTGGCAGATGGCAGTACATGCACGTTTGCATAGACACTTTTTCACAATTCGTTTGGGCAACGGCGCAGAAAGGGGAGACTGCTTCCCACGTGGAGCAGCACCTCCTTTCCTGCATTGCAGCCATGGGCAAACCTCGGCACGTGAAAACCGATAACGCCCCATCCTACAGCTCTAGGCAGCTGGCCACCTTCATGGCCACTTGGGATATTCAGCATACATTTGGCGTTCCTTACAATCCGCAGGGGCAAGCGATTGTGGAATGGGTCAATCGGACACTCAAGTCCTATATTGACAAACAAACAGAAAGGGGGGAGCCACCAGCCCTCCCCTAGTCACAGGCTCAGGCACAGCATTGTCTGAATAAGGTATTGTTCACCTACAATCACCTTAATGTTTTTTCGGATTGCACGCCGCAGGAGAAGCACTTCCGCCGTTCGGAAGCTCTCCCGCGACCGATGGTCCGATACCGAGTGCCACCGGACCCTTCCTGGAGGGGCCCGGCGCCACTCGTAACTTGGGGGCGAGGGTATGCTGCAGTTATGTCTCCTACAGGTGTCGTTTGGATTCCAGCTCGGTGTGTCAAGCCTCACTTGGAGCCACATGGCGTGGACCCAGGCCGACCCGAGTCCGGTCCCTGAGATGGAGGACCTCACCCTGACCGACAAGACCCGTCGGAGGAGACGGCCACCGACAGCGCCGAAGATCACCTGGGGGATGATCAAGGCCCTTTGCAGTGAGGCCGAGGACGCCCTCCAACGCGAGGAGAAGATGCCGACACCGGAGAAACTCACGGCCGCAAACTTCGCCCAAATTCACGCCAACACCATGGCAGCCATCATCATCCTGACCCTCTCCTTACTTGTGGGGGGAGGCGTTTAGGCCGCCCCACTTGGGGCCAGCGGCTTGATACCAGACGGAGACCTTTCTGCCCGCATGCATTATAACCTATGGGAAAGGTTGGCGGGCCTCGTCAACCAGTCCGATTTTTGCCTGAAGCAGGACATTGGTTCTGCCTCAATTCTGAGCACCTGTCTCATCCCAGTGTGCCACACTCTAGATGCACACGCCAGGGATGGCGACTGGCTGCTGAAGAGGATTTTCGGACCGCATCTCCCTCCGAGTTTTGCAGCCTACGCTTGCTGGGGGGGATTGCGGTTCACCATGACTTTGCCGGCTGACGCAGCCACTCTTCACACTCTGCGAGTGGCGGCCAGCCCGAACTCTACTTGTGCTCGAATGGTCGGCTGCGCTGCAGTCGGCCGAACTCAGCGCCGCTGCTTCGATACCGGCAGCAGCAACTGGACTTGTGATAAACCAGAGACACTTGGTTCAATGTATGCCCATGTTACGTTGCCATCTGGTTGGTTCTTTACGTGTAATCAGTATACTTTTAACTACATTCCCGCAAATGTATCAGACTCCACATGTTGCCTAAGTCGTTTGACACTGTTACTCCCTACTAAGGATATGATCACCCCAAGCACAATTGTTTCCAATGTTTCAGCACCCATAAGGCACACTCGTACCACCCAGTTAGACAGCTCATGTGATAGCAGCTTTAGAGTTTTGAGTCCAGCCGAATATGTCTCGCTGGCAGTCAGCATAGTCGGCGTGCCAGCCTTAGCCATCGGCAACGCTCGGAGGATTAGTCGATTGGCTTGCAGATTAGCCAAAGCCATCAACCACACCTCCTCGGCGATCACGCTGCTCCACCAGGAGCAGGTGGAGCTTCGCCATGCCATACTTGACAATAGGGCGGCTATAGACTACCTCTTAATGCTACATCATTTGGGTTGCGAATCCTTCCATGGTATGTGTTGTTTCAACCTTACTGATAATTCCCGCAGAGTGCAGAATCAGCTCACAAACCTCCACACCATAGTCCAGGGCATCAGAGAGGGCTCTGCATGGGGAGACTGGTGGAGCTGGATGTGGTCATGGATTCCATGGGGGTGGCTTCAGACGGTACTTAAGGTGGTCGTGGGGGTGGTCCTGCTAGGCATAGCAGTCTGCTGCTTGGCGCAATGTATCCCCTCACTGATATTGAAGTGCCGCCCCAAGAAGGAACCCCGAAGCGTCATTCCCGCTCAGCAGCTGATGCCTCTCCTACGCAGAGTCGCCAGTCAGGTCCTTAAATGAAATTAAAAGGGGAGATGTGGTTTCCCCATGCCCCAGTGGCATGGAACGGCCCGCGCAGAGGCCACTTCGGGGGAACGCTCCTTGAGCCGTGGGCTCTGCGGGCAGAGAAATTTAGGGGGGTGGATAAATGATAGGGTTTGAATTTCCTGACCTGACCAGCGGATCTGCTGAGAGAGCGAATAGCTAACCCAGTTACCCATTAGAATAATCACTCATCTCCAAGCTCAACTTTACCCCGGGTGTAAACAGAGGCCATGTTTACCCCTGCCTAATCCCCAAACAATGGTGTTTTCCCCAGTCTGTGTTTGGCCAAGTTAATTAACTTCCCTCCGAGAGATTCCCAATTAACCCGAGTAAACAGGTGATGTGATTTCTGTCAGATGACTGTTTTCGCCACCGTTGCGCTTTTACTCCTATATATGATGATGCCTTTTCCCCAATAAACCACTGACCTTATCCTCCTCCATGCTGCCTCGTATCGTTTCTTGATCAGTCTCCTCCGGGACCTCCGGCCCTCTGCGGCCCCGATTCCTACATTCACCCATTCCTGGCCAAAAGCTTGCTTTTGGTGCTGAATCATGTGCTCATAATCTCCAAGACTGACTATTGCAATGCTCTCTACATCAGGCTGCCTTTGAGGTTGGTGTGGAAACTTCAGCAGGTGCAAAATGACGCAAGGCCTTGATGGTTGAGGAATTCTGGGACCTATAGTCCAGAAAGGTAGCTTCTCCAAATTCTTTGCAGGAGCATGGAGACACCTTTACTAAACCCACTTGTCTTTTAAATCCATGTTTTATTTCATTTCACCACCATCATCTATACTGGACTTTTAACAGCTGTTGCATTTTTTCCAGCTATTTCTAAGTCACTTGCTGTAATTTTTTCAACATCTTATGTGTCCTGCTTTTCTGAGAAGCAAGACTAAAGAGAGATGCACTGACATTTAAGGCACAAACAAAATATTGCATTTCTGATGATCTTAAAGCACCGAGGATGCCAGTGCAAAGCTTAGGGTTGACTGGGAAAGCACCAGAAGGAAGGGGCTTTTTTTTTTTTAGGCAACACGAAACCACACAAAAAAAGATTTATACCTAAAATAAAGAATCTCAGCTGGCCGCTCTGAAATAGAAAGGAATTTACATTTATGGTTAACATTGCAGTGATTGGTTGTGAGTATAATCTGGCATTAGGCCAAACTATTTTTCCAATCTAAGGGAATGCTCAGGCTATTTGGGGTAAAAAGTCAGTTCTACTTTGTACAAGCGAATGGATTTCAGCATGTGGTCATTCAGTGTTGCTGCAGTTTTTTAAAGGAGGAAAGTAGTTTAATAGGCCATGCAGCATATATTCCACTAAGTCTTTGAAGAGTGGTAAAGATATATGTTTTGGTGTATGCAAACCAAGACACAGGACACAGCCTCGGGCTGGGTTAACTCAGGTTTATTGCATCGTGGACAGAGGGAACATGAGGTAATGGCGGATCGATAGCTCTTTATATACAGTGGTAATACATTTGAACGTGGTGCCATGGTAGCCCATTGGCTACTGTCTGCGTGACGTCATTGCGGGTCACGCCCTTCTTGTCCAGGTGTAGATGGTGGCGGGAAAACTTCCCGCGCTGTTGCCTTTGATGAGTTCGGACCAAGAGAGCTTGGACGCTCGCTGCTGCCAGCTGGTGGTCATTAGCTCGCGTCCTATTACAGGGTTTATATGATACAGCTGAAGGTTACATTGTTGCTATAGGCAAGGTTACATTGGCTCAGATACATTGTAATCCATGTGTAAGATAAAACCATCAGAACACAACATATGTATAGCCCCAAAGGTACCAAATAAGGATAAAATAGTTGTTCACAGTTTCTCAGTTGTATTATGTTTAGAGGGACCAAGAGACATTTTATTGCTTGAATCTTTTTAAGCTAAGGTGCAAAGCACCCAAAGCAAGCCAAATTAATTTCCCAGACACTTCTCTCTTCAGTCCTTACATTAAAAATGAAATACTGTAGTAACAGAAAAATACTTAACAGTTTCCTGCCATTTCATGACACTTCAAATCTGTTCTTGCAAAACAGCCATTTTTTTCATTCTTTCTTCATACCAGACCTTTAACTGGAGCAGGGCAACTGGGTCTTTACTCCAGGATGTCAAAATTTAGAGGGAGCAGACAGTGCTGCCTCTTCGGCTTTGAAACAGAAATGAGCACTGAACCCTAGAGTCGGATACGACTGACTTTCATGCAAGGGAAATCTTTACTTTTACCTTAAAATCTAGAGAAGGGACTGCAGTGGCTTAGTAGTTAAGATGCTGAACTTGATGACTGGAAGGTCAGCAGTTCGAGACCTGAGTGCTGCATGACAGAATGAGCTTCCGTCTCTAGCAGTTTGAAAGTAAGAAATTGCTAGTAGATAAATAGGTACCACTTCGACGGGAAGGTAAACAGCATTCCATGCACTCCAGTGTTGAGACATCCTGCCACATGTCCACGGAAACATCTTCAGAGGCAGACAGCTCTGGCTCTTTGGCTATAAACAGATGAGCACTGAACCCTAGAGTCAGATATGACTGGCTTTTGAGCAAGTGAGACCTGTACTTTTACTAAAATCTAGAGGTGAATTTGTTGTTGATTGTCAGGAAATTACATGGCAACATCTTCCAGCCACATTATTTTTTTAAAAATCACAACTTTTTCTCTTTTAGAAGAAGGACACCATTCTTATGCCACAGGTGGTGCTACTTGATTTTGCTCCCAAAATGACTAGTCTCAGCTCCATTCAGTATATCAACAGCAGGTGGAAAGGATCAGTAAGGAATTCCATTAATGAGACCAGAAAGCATGACCCTCTCTGCTCTATCAATACTGTTAACTACATATTTGAATAACGATTGTCCTTTTTCTGTGTGCAACAATGGTTAAGATGAATAAAAAGAACCTTCTCTGTCTTAGCACTTTGCTTACACCTTGTTATTTTAAAATGTCTCAGCCCATTAGGTAAAGGTAAAGGTCGCCCTTGCTCAAAAGCCAGCTGTATCCGATTCTAGGGTTCAGTGCTCATCTGTGTTTACAAAGAGCCTCTGTTTACCTCTGCAGAAGTTTCCATGGACATGTGTCAGGCATGACTAAAAACCAGATTACATGAAACAGTGTTTACCTTCCCACTGAAGTGGTAACTGTTTATCTACTTGGAATTTCTTGCTTTCAGCTGTCAAGTTGGCAAGAGCTGGGAGCTCACTCCATTGTGCAGCACTCGGGTCTCAAACTGCTGACCTGCCAACCTTCCAGATAGATAGATAGATATTTATTGTCATTGTCCTGCACAGAACAATGAGATTGGGGGGAAAAACACTTATCAACCCAACAAAACCTAAACAAAATACAACTATACATCAAGTTCAGCATCTTAACCACTAAGCCACTGCAGTCCCTCTGTACATTACCAGTTACTAATGAGGTGGTTTTCAGTTAATTTTAACCATTTTAACTATTTTTTTAAATATACAATATGCTTCTACTTTAAAATATTTTAAAATGGGTAAAATGCTACTGACTTCTCAAAAGCAACTTTTTAAAGGAGTAATGGGTAAATATTGCATGTTATGTCCCAGAAAAAAAATCACATTACAGTTATTACCTTTTAAAAAAGATAATGTTGATAATATTGTTACCCAATCACAAGTTACAGTATATCTAAGCTCTGGCCATTTCAAGGGTGACATTCAAAGACAAGAGTTCTTAATGTTTTCACACTGCGGGCTAGACCACACACCTTCAGACAGCTGAGTGGACCAGACTGGTGGTTCCCCTGCTGTATACACTACCGTAAAATGCATCCGCTGCTGTCGTAAATGCATTTATGACAGCTGCAGGTGCATTTACAGCATGTTTGCGACAGCTGTGGGCACATTTACAGCTGTTGTAAATGCTTCCGCTTCTGGTGGCAGCAGTAGTGGGCCACATGAAATGGTACTGTGGGCCGGCCCCAGCCCGTGGGCCATAAGTTGCGAACACCTGCTATAGATCAACAGTTTTTAAATCCTTTCCATGTTCTGGCATGCTATCAGAACAGGGGAAGAACTATGTGAGCCCCAGAATCAGCAATCATTATTAGAAAGGTATTACATCTAAGTTTTGTCTGGCCGGACATCCTGCTATGGTAATGGAGTAGACCGTACAACCAGCAACTCAAAGCCAAGTGTTGGGTGGTGGTAAATAACCTGACTCCTTAAAGGAGCCAATATCTACAAGCAGATGAGTCCCTTTAGGTGCAGTGATGGTCCCCTCAGTGGAGAAAATGCCACTGGAAACCATCATATTGAGCCCAACAGAAAAATGAGCAGAGGAACCACTTCACTATTCTGATTCCCAATGGTCATGGAGGCGGAAGAGGCCATGCCAGATGGAATGGCTGTGAAGGAGCACCTTCTTAATATCTTCAAGGCTGTGGAAGTCCATTGCCATCCTGATGTTAAATCCTGCATGTCTCATATCTGCCTGTCCCACTAGAGCAGACCGGAGGTGCTCCCTGATAGTCCCTTCAGCTAGAGAGGCTTGCCTCTCTAGCACAAGAAGGAGGGCCTTTTCTGTGTCTGCTCCAGCCCGGTGGAGCCTTGTTGTGTATGGAAACACTATATCTTTAAGAATGAATGTAACCACTTCGATGTAAGAATGTAACCTTGTAATGAACACAATGTTTCTCAGCTGCAATGGAACGCGAGCTAGCTACCCATAGAGAGCAGCTGCGAGCGTTCAGCTCACATGGTACAAATTCCCCAATTACTGTCAGCCGCGGGAACATTCTTACCACAGCTACACCTGATGAAGAAGGGCGTGACTCAGGACGATGTCATGCAGGCAGTGGCCAATGGGCTACCGTGCATCCATATTCAAATGTATTGTTGCTGTATAAAAGGAGCTGTACCTCCGCCATTACCACATGTTCAGATTGTATACCCTCCAATAAAGATGTGTTTGGCCTCATAGCTGCTGCCTACTGCATATCAATCTGCAAACATCAAAAGCCTCCTGCCGACTGAGCTGCATCTCCAGGCAGAACTTCTGCCCTTCCGAAAAAAACTTAAAACGTGGCTGGCGCAGCAGGTGTGGGGGGCAGCTGGGGTGACGGCCACTTTAGGGTGGCTCATTTGAGGGCTACCCGGGGTTTTAGCTTTAGTTTTAAAAGAAATCCTATGATGTGGCTGCTGGGTGAGGGTATGTAATTTTAAATTTTAAAATTTAAACAATTTTATACTTTTACTTCATTGTTTTATGTATATCTATCCTGTGATTTTATACATGTAAGCCGCTCGGAGTCGCCTACTAAATCAGCCAGCAGGCAGAGGCATACCTGTCAACCCACGGCTCTAGAAAAACGGGACCTGCGCACATCGCTTGTGTGCAGGTTGCGTTTCACGCATGCGCGGAAAGGTTTTACCTTTCCACGCATGCGCGGAAGCGCTATGCCGCTTGCGTAGGGGCTGCGCAAGCGGCATAGCGCTTCCGCGCATGTGTGGAAAGCATTTTTTCCCCGCTGCCAAATTATGGGGTTTTGACAGCGCGGGGCGGGTTATGACGTCAATGGACGTCAAATTACGGGGTTTTCCCAGCCAAATGGGGATGGTTGACAGGTATGGGCAGAGGTCACCACATCCCTGGTGCCCCACACCTGCTTTGCCAGCCAGGTTTTTAGCCCTTTCCTGAAGGACAACAACTACATCTGGAGACGCAGCTCAATTGGCAGGAGGTTCCATAGGGGCTGAGCAGACACTGAGAAGGCCCTCCTTCTGATGCTAGAGAGACGAGCCTCCCTAAGCAGACGGCACAATGAGAAGGCCTCTCTGGTCTGCTCTAGTGGGGCGGACAGATGTTCTCAGGGTGACGCAGTCTCTTAAGTATCCTGGCCCACTACCATGTAGGGCTTTAAAGGTCATTACCAGCACCTTGAATTGCACCTGGAGGCATACCGGTAACCAGTGCAGCTCCCAAAGCAGTGGCAAGGCACGGGCATACCGCCCATACCTCATCACCAGCTGGGCAGCCGTATTCTAGAACAATTGGTATATTAATCATATATCATCATAATAAAATTATTTTGTGCTGTCAAGCCAATTCTGACATGTGGGGACCCTTTTCAAGGTTTTCTAGGTAGAGAGTACTCAAAAGTGGGTTTACCATTCCTTTCTTCTGGGACTGTGCAAAATAAAATATTTATTTTGCACACTGAGGTATAAGGACATTTAGTGGCAAGACATCCCTAACTGCTGATGAAAATGGACTCAAATTGTAAAAAGTTACACTTGAATTTCATGTTGATGTGTGTGTTCATGTTAAGACAGGGAAAGAATCCTATGACGAATTTGGTGAAAAATGCAGATTAGGAAATGAAGATGGATGATGCATTTGAAGAAAAAGACTTTGTCATTATACAAATTCTGGTTACCACCAAGGAGTCTGGCCACCTGGACCTCCTCACAAGGTGGCAATATTGTAAATTGGCAAATAGATTATCTCCTAGTTAGTCGATAGTTTTAAATTGGTGGAAACCTATTTGGCTGCTTATACAAATTTATCAAAGAGTAAACAAAACAAAACAAAAACATTGTGACACCCTAAAGACTAATTGCTGTATTTTAGTGTCACCTGACATTAAAATAAAGTGTTAGTTTTTAAAATGCTACACTGTTTTTGTTTTGTTTACTCTCTGATATGCCAAAAAATAAAGCCACCCCTTAGGGTAGGGATTCACAACCTGCAGCCTGTGGGCCGGATGCGGCCTACGGCACCATTTCATACGGCCCTCCACCACCTCCACCACACCAGGAAGTGGCATGTGGTGGAGGAACAGCAAAATGGCTGTCCACAGGCCCCCAAAGCTGTTTGAGGGTGCGTGGCACTGACCCCGGTTTAAAAAGGTTGAGAACTCCTGCCTTAGTGAGTTCATTCTGTAGTTACTTTCGCCTAACCTAGTGTGAGAAATATTGTGGTTCAGAAATACCACACTCTTCGAGGAGGCTCTTTCTATGTACTCCACTTCAGGACAAACTGAACTGACTCTGGAGGGGAGGGGAGCATGTTGCAGCAAAACAACAACAAACAAACAACGAAGAGCTCTGCATCACCCTGAAGGCCTGACAGGGCCACCGTCTGTTGTGTTCTGTAAAGCTGTGCCTTTAACAATGTACCTTTGCCATGTGTTACCAATGTAACCTTTCTGTGTGCAACATTATAACCATCAGCTGTATCAATGTAACCTAATAAGGGGACGCGAGCTAGTGACCACCAGAGGGCAGTAGCGAGCGTCCAGCTCCCATGGATCATAGTCACCTGGTTCAGCAGCGCGGCAAGATTCCCCGCGACCTCCTCACCTGGTCAAGAAGGGCGTGACCTCCTACGACGTCACGCAGGCAGCAACCAATAGTCTGTCGACGAGCCACATTCAAATGTATAGCCAGCTGTATATATTGAGCTACTCATCCGCCATTACCACATGTTCCTCCGGATCATCATGCAATAAACCTGTGTTAAGCCAACCCTTCGGCTGTTTCTTTGTCTTTGGTCCCTTACACCAAATTGGCGACGAAGGTGGGATATGGCAGCCCACGGGACCAAGACATGCGCCGGTTTCGAAATCAGGAAACCGGGCGACTGGGAGATCTTCGAGATGGACTTCCAGGCCGCACTGATCGAGTCCGAAGTCACGGACGAGGCGAAGAAGAGAGCCATCTTCACCAGAATGCTCGGACAAGAAACCAAAAGGACCTTGGTGGACCTGATTGCACCGAGGAGGGTGAGCGAATTCAAGGCCAAGGAACTCATGCAGATGCTGCGTGAGCACGTCCGGCCCGCCACGGCGATGTTTCCCGCTCGGAGTGCGTTTTGGAGGCGAGTCCAAGCGCCCGGGGAGACGGTCGCCGCATTCGTCGCGGCCCTGCGGCTGGCGGCCGGCCCGTGCAAATGGGAGAATGCCGAAATCACCCTCCGGGACTGTGTGCTGTGCGGCCTGAACGACGCCGAGACCCAGCGTACATTAATGAACCAAGAGCCGCCTCCCACGTTGCAGGAGGTCGTCAGAGCGGCCCAGGCCGCAGAAGCTACGAAGGCCGGGGTCCAAGAACTTCAGGACTGGCGGCCAAAGTCGAGCAAGGCAGAGGCTCCGGTACAGGCGGCCCGCCGAACTTCGAGGTCGTCCGCAGAGAGCAGCGACGACGAGGACATCCAGAGGGTCCGGAAGGAGAGCCGGCGATGCGACGGCTGTGGAGCGGCCCACGACCGCGTGAAATGCCCCTTCCGGAAGGCCGAGTGCCACAACTGTGTCCGCCGCGGACACATCGCCAAGGTGTGCAGGAAGAAGCGCGAAACCCGGAGGAGCTCCGCAGACCGTTCCGCCGGACAAGACCGCCCAACGAAACCCAAGGATGGCGCCCAGGCCACGCGGAAGCAGGACGGCGTGGGCCGCATCGCCGACGGCAGCGAGGATGACGCCCCAGTGTTCAGCGTGTCTACTAGACACCCCCGCTACTTTGTTGAGGTACTAGTCCAAGGGGTCCCCATCAGGATGGAAATTGACTCGGGGTCCTCATATTCAATCATTTCCCAGAGGGAGTTTTTGGGAATTGCCCCCCACAAGCGACCCAAGCTCAAAGCATTGAGGTCCACACTACGGGACGTGCAAGGGAACAGTATTCCAGTGTTGGGGGTTGGAGAATTTCAGGTCAAATTCAAGGAGCATGCCGCGTCCCTTCCCCTAGTCGTGCTCAAAGGAGGAAATTGCAACCTCCTCGGGACTCAATGGTTCCAGCCCCTGGGGTTGTTTATTGGGGGGGTGCACGCCGTTGGGATGCACGCCGTTGGGACTGAACCAATTCAGGCGCACACCGAAGTTTTCAAAAAAGGACTGGGGAAATTCAAGGGGCCCCCAGTGACTTTCGACCTGGACCCAGGGGTCCGCCCAATTCGCCTTAAACCACGCAGGGTGCCGTTCGCACTCAAGGACAAGATAGAGGCGGAACTGGACAAGTTGGTGGGCCAGGGGATCCTTGTGCCTGTAGATTCTGCGGAGTGGGAAACTCCAATTGTAACCGCTCTAAAGGCCAACGGGGAGGTCCGCATATGCGCTAACTACAAGTGCACCATCAACAAGGCGATCCGCCCGAATGCATATCCGGTGCCGGTAGTCAGCCATCTGCTGGCCAGGTTACACGGGGGAAAGTGTTTCGCTAAGCTCGACTTAGCACAGGCCTACCAGCAGCTCACGGTGTCCCCTGCCGCAGCTGCTGCGCAGACCATAGTCACCCACAAGGGGGCGTTCCAGGTGACGCGCCTCCAGTTCGGCGTGAATTCGGCGCCTGGAATTTTCCAATCACTCGTGGAACGCCTCCTGAAGGGATTGGAGGGGGTGTTGCCTTATTTTGATGACGTGTTAATAATGGGGGGGAGTCGGGCTGAATTGGCCAAAAGGTTGGGGAAGGTCCTGACGATATTCGAAAAGGCGGGGCTGAGGTTGCGAAAGGACAAATGCGTCTTCTTCGCAACAGAGGTTGAGTTCCTAGGGTTTTGTGTGACTCCTGAGGGAATAAAACCATCCAAGTCCAAGGTGGCAGCCATCAAGAATGCCCCCCGCCCCACCTCCAAGCCCGAGTTGCAGTCGTTCCTAGGGCTGCTCAACTTTTACCACTCCTTCCTCCCCCGAAAGGCAGCGGTGGCTGAGCCGCTACACAAATTGCTAAAGAAAGACCAGGCATGGAAGTGGGGCGAGGACCAAGAAAGGGCATTTAGCGAGCTGAAAAGCCTCCTGGCGTCCGACACTATACTGACCCATTTCAACCCCAAGCGCCCAGTAGTCCTGATCTGTGATGCATCTCCAGTGGGGGTGGGGGCGGTGCTGTGCCACGTGTTGGAAAACGGAAGGGAGGCCCCGATAGCATTTTACTCCAGGTCCCTGTCCCAAGCAGAGAGGAACTACGTACAGACGGACAGGGAGGCACTAGCAATAGTCGCGGGGACGAAAAAATTTCACGATTTTCTGTACGGCCGCCCCTTCACAATCGTAACGGACCACAAGCCCCTGCTAGGCATTTTTACCGCAGATAAGCCCACCCCACAGATTCTGTCCCCGAGGATGCTCAGGTGGGCCATTTTTCTCAACGCGTATCAGCACGCGTTGGTCTACCGGCCCGGAAAGGAGATCAGCCATGCGGACGCTCTATCTAGGTCTCCCCTTCCCCTAACGCCCAGCCAGGTGAGCATGGGGGAGCGGGACCATCAGGTTCTCATGATAGAGGTGCTGGATTCGCCCCCCGTAGTGCCCGCCAACATTGCCAAAGCGACAGAGAAGGACAAAACGTTAGCGACAGTCAGCTCCTGGCTGCAGAAAGGGTGGCCCGCGTCCTCCCCAGCGGAGGAGTTCGCCCCATTTTTCAGAAAAAAGCTAGAACTGTCCCTAGAGAGGGGGTGTCTCTTGTGGGGGCAGCGGGTGGTGATTCCCACTTCCCTTCGGCCGCGAGTGCTCAAACTGCTTCATGTCAGCCACCCCGGCATCGTGCGATCCAAGGCGCTGGCCCGGAGTTACTTCTGGTGGCCCCAGCTAGACGCCGACATCGAGCACATGGTCGGCACTTGTGAAAGTTGCCAATGCTGCAGACCAGAGGAGGCCCGCCTTCCCCACAGGGAATGGGACGCGGCTAAGGGGCCGTGGTCCCGGGTGCACGTAGATTTCGCGGGCCCATTCAGAGGCACCCTGTTCCTCCTTGTAGTGGACGCTTTCTCCAAATGGTTGGAGGTTATCCCAGTCATGAGCACCTCCTCGGCCCAGACCATTAGGCAATTGCGGAGGCTCTTTTCCACGTTCGGCATACCCGACACGTTAATTAGCGACAACGCTAGTTGTTTCACGTCCTCCGAGTTCAGGGCATTCATGGAGATTAACGCCGTTCGGCATATCACCTCCGCCCCTTTTCACCCGGCCACCAACGGCCAAGTAGAGCGCCTCGTCCGCACCACGAAGGACGCATTGCGGCGCATGGGCCCAGGGGATCTGAACCTGCAAGTGTGTCAGTTTCTGCTAGGGTACAGGGTGACCCCATTGGCGTCAGGATACTCCCCCGCAGAGCTCTTAATGCGCAGGAAGCTGACCACCATCCTTACTAGGCTAGACCCCACGAGGGTAGAGGACAAAGGAAGGAACATCGGGCTGGAAGTTACAAAGAGTTTCAGCATAGGCGCCCCCGTGCATTGCAGGAATTACGCCAGCACGGGCCCAGCCTGGGTGCCGGGCGTAGTCGTGGAACAAACCGGCCCCGTGTCGTACCGCGTGGAAACCAGCACAGGGCTCCTATGGAGGCGGCACGCAGACCAGCTCCGACGCAGGGTCTCCGACGAGCAGGACACAGATCACGCAGGAAATAAGTCAGCGTTAGGGTTCTCCCCCACCCGTTTAGCCCAAGGGGGAGGAGAAGGGGACCGTGGGCCCCCACCAAGGGGGGAGGAGGATATCCTCGTAGATACCCTGGGGGATCTTTCCGAGGAGGAGGAACCCGACCCCATACATATCTCGCGGAAAGTCCCCACAAATGCGGATACCCCTACCAACTTAGATTTTGATTTTCAGAACCGGGGGGGGGTTCGGAGTGGTCCCCCACCCGTCCAAGCGAGAAGAGGGGTTTTTCGTTAGCCCCGACGGCCCCCGGTCTGCCCATAATGGAGTTTTTCCCTTCCCCTAAGGCCGCCAGACAGCGGCAAGCCACTAACAAGTCTCCCTCTCCCTTTTCAGGACAAGGGACCAGGGAACAAAGAAGCAATAACGCCCCCGGGGGGGCAGCCCTCTGCACGGCCCAAACGCACATGCAACAAGCCATCTTGGCTGAGAGACTTCGTCTCATCCTAGGGGGGAGGGATGTTGTGTTCTGTAAAGCTGTGCCTTTAACAATGTACCTTTGCCATGTGTCACCAATGTAACCTTTCTGTGTGCAACATTATAACCATCAGCTGTATCAATGTAACCTAATAAGGGGACGCGAGCTAGTGACCACCAGAGGGCAGTAGCGAGCGTCCAGCTCCCATGGATCATAGTCACCTGGTTCAGCAGCGTGGCAAGATTCCCCGCGACCTCCTCACCTGGTCAAGAAGGGCATGACCTCCTACGACGTCACGCAGGCAGCAACCAATAGTCTGTCGACGAGCCACATTCAAATGTATAGCCAGCTGTATATATTGAGCTACTCATCCGCCATTACCACATGTTCCTCCGGATCATCATGCAATAAACCTGTGTTAAGCCAACCCTTCGGCTGTTTCTTTGTCTTTGGTCCCTTACACCAAACCGTCAGAAATTTCTGGGCCCCGTACTGAGCAATCCTATTGCCTCCCCCCCCCAACACACACACACACTTTTCTCTCTCCTCGCATCGGGGTGGCGGTGGCGGGTGGAATACACAATTTCCCAGAAGAAATCGATGGGCAGTTGTATCCAACTTTAGAGTTCAGTGCTCATCTCTGATTACAGCCAAAGAGCCAGTGGCCTTGATCCACAAAAGCTCACATTAAAATCCAGCAGTTAGTCTTTAAAGTGCCACACATTATGCCCAAAAAACAGACTTTTATAGCAACACAAAGATAATTAAAAGGTAAAGGTCTCCCTTGCTCGGAAGCCAGTCGTATCCGACTCTAGGGTGCAGTGCTCATCTCTGTTTCAAAGCTGAAGAGCCAGTGCTGTCTGCTTCTGCAGACGTTTCTGTGGTCATGTGGCAGGCATGACTAGACACCGGAGCGCACGGAATGCTGTTACCTTCCCACCGAAGAGGTCCCTATTTATCTACTTTCAATTTCTTGCTTTCGAACTGCTAGTTTGGCAGGAGCTGGGACAAAGACGGGAGCTCATTCCGTCCTGCAGTACTTGGGAATTGAACTGCTGACCTTCCGCCTCCCAGGCAGTGTCTTAGCCACTTGAACCATTGCAGTCCTTATGACCACAGTTTTGTGCCACCAGGGCTCAGAAAGAAAGAAAGGAAGGAAGGAAGGAAAGAAGGATGGAAGAAAGGAAGGAAGGATGGAAGGAAGAAAGGATGGAAAAAAGGAAGAAAGGAAGGATGGAGGAAAGAAGGATGGATGGAAGGAAGAGTGGATTAGTGAAGGTAGATAGATAGATAGACGGATGGACAGACAGACCCGCCTGGAAGGGGAGGGGGCAGGCCAAAGAACAGCAGTGGCCCGCCTGAAATGCTGGGGGGGCACCACCCACCCACCCTGGCTCTGTTTCCCGCCCCCACCCCCCGCTGGCAGGCAGTCCCCAATGACGCCAGGCTTACCTGGCAGTCGTGCACTGGGGCATTTTGCCTGGCATTATGGTGGGGGCAGGGCAGGCGGAGGCTGCGATGGCGGGCAGTGCACATGTAACCACCTGCCTGGTCCAGGTAGTGGTGGGACCCTTCCCCTGAGGGGGAGGGGGAGGCCACGGGGCTCAAACCGGAGGAGCCGCCGCCGTCGCCCTCAAAATGTTTCTCTCCCCATGCAAGGCGGGCTCAAAGCCGCCCACCACCCAGGTGCTGCTGCTGCCAGCTGAGAACTTCAGGAACGATGTGAGTTCTGCTCACTGGGTGGGAAGGGAGGCCGGCGGTGGCAGTGGTGGCCGGCACAAGCACCACACGACTTCCTGCTGCTGTGCTCGGCCCTGGGGCCCGGCCCTCCTCGTGGGCTGAAGCCTGAAGGCAAGCAAGCCTTGACCCCAGATCCAGGTTGAGGCAGGGGGCCCTCTGGCGGGGCATGCGCAGTGGCACCACGCGCCGCAATTAAAAATAAAATAAAAATAAAAAAGTTTTTAAATTTTGTTTTAAAAAATGGGCTGCCCACCACCGGGCCCCCTACCAGCTCCAGGCCCGGGATGGGAGTCCTGGTTGTACCCCCCTGACAGTGGCCCTGTTGTGTTCTGATGGTTTTTATTGTACACATGGATTACAATGTATCTGAGCCAATGTAACCTTGCCTATAGCAACAATGTAACCTTCAGCTGTATCATATAAACCCTGTAATAGGACGCGAGCTAATGACCACCAGCTGGCAGCAGCGAGCGTCCAAGCTCTCTTGGTCCAAACTCATCAAAGGCAACAGCGCGGGAAGTTCTCCCGCCACCACCTACACCTGGACAAGAAGGGCGTGACCTGCAATGACGTCACGCAGACAGTAGCCAATGGGCTACCATGGCACCACGTTCAAATGTGTTACTGCTGTATATAAAGAGCTATCGATCCGCCATTACCTCATGTTCCCTCTGTCCACGATGCAATAAACCTGAGTTAACCCAGCCCGAGGCTGTGTCCTGTGTCTTGGTTCGCATACACCAAATTGGCGACGAAGGTGGGATAATGGATCCCCACGGAGCAGCCAGGGCACAGAGCGGTTTCAACATCACCAAACCGCAAGACTGGGAGCTGCTTGAGATGGATTTCCAGGCAGCCCTGGTGGAACTCAGAGTCAAAGGAGAAGACGAGGAGAGAAAGAGGGCCATCCTCACCAGAATGCTCGGGATGGAAACCAAGCGGACGCTGGTGGGCATAATCGCTCCGAAGAAGGTGAGCGACTTTAAGGCGAGCGACATCATGAAACTGCTGCGAGAGCGTTTCTGCCCCTCGAGGGCAATGTTTCCCGCTCGGAGTGCGTTTTGGAGGCGAGTCCAAGCGCCGGATGAGTCGGTTGAGGCATTCGTGGCCGCCATGAGGATAGCCGCCGCCCCCTGTAAATGGGGCGATATCCTGGAGTTGGTCCTCAGGGACGGCGTGTTGTGTGGCCTGAGAGACAAGGAGGTACAGCGCAGCTTGATGAATAAGGAGCCGCCACCCACGCTGGCAGAGGTCATAGAGGCCGCGGAAGCCGCAGAGTCCACGAATGCCGGAGTGGACGAGATGCACCAGTGGCGTGAGTGGCGTCCCAGAGCCGGCAAGGCGGAAAATTCGGTGCACGGGAAGACCGGACAGTCGGTGCACGCGACCCGACGGGCCTCAAAGTCGTCTACGGAAGGCAGCGACGGCGAGGAGGTCCAGAAGGTCCGGAAGGGTGGTCGACGCTGCGAGGGTTGCGGAGCGGCCCACGAGCGCGCGAGATGCCCGTTCAGGAAGGCCGAGTGTTACACCTGCGGCCGTCGGGGGCACATCGCCAAGGCGTGCAGAAAGAGGAAAGAGGGCCGGAGGCAGTCACAAGACCGCGCAGCCAGACCGGACCGTCCAGCGAGGCCCAAAGATGGCGCCCAGACCACGAGGAAGCAGGACGGCGTGGGCCGCGTCTCGGACGGCAGCGAGGACGACGCCTCAGTGTTCAGCGTGTCCGCGGGACAGTCCCATTACTTCGTTGAGGTATTAGTACAAGGGGCCCCTATTAGGATGGAAATTGACTCGGGGTCCTCCTATTCCATAATTCCCCAGAAAGAGTTCCTGAAAATTGACCCCCACGTGCGGCCCAAGCTTAAAGCGTTGAGGTCCACACTACGGGACGTACAGGGAAACCGCATTCCGGTGTTGGGGGTCGGGAAATTTCGGGTCAAGTTTAAGAGACATTCCGCGGAACTGCCCCTAGTTGTCCTCAAAGGGGGAAGCTGTAGCCTCCTAGGGACACAGTGGTTTCAGCCCTTAGGTTTGTTCATAGGGGGGGTGCATACCGTGGGGGGGGACCCAATACAAGCGGTTTGCGATGCGCATCCCGCCGTGTTTAAGAAAGGACTCAGAAGGTTCAAGGGACCCCCTGTAGCTTTCGACATAGACCCGGAGGTCCGCCCGATAAGACTCAAACCACGCAGGGTGCCGTTTGCACTCAAGGACAAGATAGAGGCGGAACTGGACAAACTGGTGGGCCAGGGGATTCTTATTCCTGTTGACTCCGCGGAGTGGGAAACTCCAATTGTAACGGCTCTAAAGGCTAACGGGGAGGTGCGCATTTGCGCTGATTATAAGTGTACAATTAACAAGGCGATCCGCCCTAATGCATACCCGGTGCCGGTGATCAGCCACCTTTTGGCCAGACTAAATGGGGGAAAGTGTTTCGCTAAACTCGATTTGGCACAAGCCTATCAGCAACTTCCAGTGACCCCCGCCACGGCCGCGGCACAAACGATAGTTACACATAAGGGAGCGTTCCAGGTGTCGCGTTTACAGTTCGGCGTGAACTCGGCACCCGGCCTTTTTCAATCGCTCGTGGAACGCCTCCTAAAGGGCCTGGAGGGGGTGTTGCCTTATTTTGATGACGTGTTGATAACAGGGGGGAGTGAGGCTGAACTGGCGAAAAGGTTGGACAAAGTACTGACCGTGTTCGAGAAAGCGGGGCTGAGATTGAGGAAGGACAAATGTGTTTTTTTCGAGACCGAGGTCGAGTTTTTAGGTTTCCGGATCACACCCGAGGGGATTAAGCCGTCTAAATCCAAGGTAGCAGCCATTAAAAAGGCCCCTCGCCCCACATCCAAAACCGAGCTGCAGTCTTTCCTGGGGCTCCTCAATTTTTACCATACATTCCTCCCGCGGAAGGCGTCCGTGGCCGAACCGCTCCATCGGTTACTTAAAAAGGAGGAGCCATGGATGTGGGGTGACGAGCACGAGAGGGCGTTCAAGGAGCTAAAGCAACTCCTAACATCTGAGGCAATCCTGACGCACTTCGACCCCAAACGGCCAGTGGTCCTAGTCTGTGATGCATCCCCGGTGGGGGTGGGGGCGGTGCTTTGCCACGTGTTGGAGGACGGAAGGGAGGCCCCGGTAGCGTTTTACTCAAGGTCCCTGTCCCAAGCGGAGCGAAATTACGCACAAACCGACAGAGAAGCGTTAGCAATAGTAGCGGGGACCAAAAAATTTCACGATTTTTTGTATGGCCGCCCGTTCAAAATCGTGACCGATCACAAGCCGCTGTTAGGGATTTTCACGGCAAGCAAGCCCACGCCACAGATCCTGTCCCCGAGGATGCTGCGATGGGCTATTTTTCTCAACGCGTACCAACATGAGTTGGAGTACAGGCCCGGAAAGGAGATCAGCCATGCTGATGCGCTCTCGAGATCCCCTCTGCCCTTGTCGGCGGACCAAAAGGCGAGAGCAGAAAGAGACCGCCAGGTGCTGCTAATCGAGGTTTTAGACGCACCCCCAATAGTACCTGCCGACATTGCTAGGGCGACAGGCAAGGACAGGACGCTGGAAAAAGTTAGTTCATGGGTGCAGAAGGGGTGGCCGGTTTCGTCCCCGAGTACAGAGTTCGACCCATTTTTTAGGAAAAAGCTTGAGTTGTCCCTAGAGAGGGGGTGCCTTCTGTGGGGCCAACGGGTGGTGGTCCCTGCGCCCCTGCGGACGAGGGTGCTCGAACTGCTGCACGTCAGCCACCCGGGCATAGTTCGTTCAAAGGCGCTAGCCCGGAGTTACTTCTGGTGGCCACAGCTGGACGCGGACATTGAGCACATGGTCGGCACTTGCGAGGCTTGCCAGGAATCCCGACCTGAGGCGGCCCGTCTGCCGCATAGAGAGTGGGACACGGCAAGGGGGCCGTGGTCCAGGGTGCACGTGGATTTCGCTGGCCCGTTCCGAGGAACCATGTTTCTCCTAGTGGTAGATGCCTTCTCCAAGTGGCTGGAGGTTATCCCAGTAAAGAGCACGTCCTCCGCCACGACAATTAGCCGGCTAAGGAGAGTCTTTTCCACGTTCGGTTTACCCGACACTTTAGTCAGCGATAACGCTAGTTGTTTCACCTCCACTGAGTTCGGAGCATTCATGGAGGCAAACGCCATTCGGCATGTCACATCCGCGCCGTTTCACCCGGCCACGAATGGCCAAGTGGAACGCCTGGTGCGTACAACAAAGGACGCGCTGCGGCGCATGGGCCCGGGGGACCTGAATCATCAGGTATGCCAGTTCCTTTTAGCGTATAGGGTGACCCCTTTAGCGTCAGGCTACTCGCCGGCGGAGCTCTTGATGCGGCGAAAATTGACCACGATCCTGTCCAGGCTGGACCCGACGAGGGTCGAGGATAAAGGGAAAAACATAGGGTTGGCAGTCTCGAAAGGTTTCGCCGCCGGGGACCCTGTTCACTGCAGGAACTATTCCAGCGCGGGGCCGGCCTGGGTACCAGGGAAGGTTGTAGAACAGACGGGGCCGGTATCGTACCGGGTCGAGACTAACACCGGCCTCCTCTGGAGGAGGCACGCAGACCAACTGAGGCACCGAGTGAGTGGGCCAGTCAGTGGAGCTCAGCAACAGGATTCAGCGTTAGGGTTCTCCCCCACCCGCTTAACCCAAGGGGGAGACAGCAATGGACCACAGTCCCAAACAAGGGGGGAAGGAAGCAGTAGCAGCGACCCCGACTCATATCCTTTTGATACGCCAGTTTTATCAGGGGCCGGGGAAGGGGGAGAGGAGTTCGCGACCGCTGCCCCCGATAGTAATTTTGAGTTTGATTTTGCGAGCCGGGGGGGTTTTCAGGAGTGTTCCCCCACCCTTCCAAGCGAGAAGAGGGGTTTTTCGTTAGCCCCCAGTGCCCCCGGTTCCTCCCTAAGGAAGAGCACACCTCCCAACAACGCCGCGGAGCCGCGGAAAGTCACTAACGAGTCTCCCTCTCATATTACAGGACAGGAAACCAGGGGACAAAGAGAAGGTAGCAAACCCGGGGAGTGGCAGCCCGCATCGAGACCCCAGCGTGTTCGAAATAAGCCATCTTGGCTGAGAGACTTTGTCTCCTAAGGGGGGGGAGTGTGTTTAAGTGTGGGCTCGAGACTTTGTCTCGTCCTAGGGGGGAGGGGTGTTGTGTTCTGATGGTTTTTATTGTACACATGGATTACAATGTATCTGAGCCAATGTAACCTTGCCTATAGCAACAATGTAACCTTCAGCTGTATCATATAAACCCTGTAATAGGACGCGAGCTAATGACCACCAGCTGGCAGCAGCGAGCGTCCAAGCTCTCTTGGTCCAAACTCATCAAAGGCAACAGCGCGGGAAGTTCTCCCGCCACCACCTACACCTGGACAAGAAGGGCGTGACCTGCAATGACGTCACGCAGACAGTAGCCAATGGGCTACCATGGCACCACGTTCAAATGTGTTACTGCTGTATATAAAGAGCTATCGATCCGCCATTACCTCATGTTCCCTCTGTCCACGATGCAATAAACCTGAGTTAACCCAGCCCGAGGCTGTGTCCTGTGTCTTGGTTCGCATACACCAAAGGCCCTGAGGCCTTTTTTAAAATTTGGCACAAGCTTTCTACCCACTTCCTCAGATGCAATGAAGTGGGGAAGGGAAAGTCCTGTCTCTCCCCCCCCCTCTCTCAATAAGATTCTCTCTTTCTTCAGGGCAGAGCGTGCACACCATTCCTGGGGGTGCAATATTTTATTTTGCACAGAACAAGGGAAGGTGTGTGTGTGTGTGTGTGCATGCAAGAGAGAAAGAGAGAGAGGCGGTCACGTGTGCCTCCCCTAGTAGTACACACACACCCTTTCCACAGTTGCAACAGAGTCCAGCCAGAGGGCAGCAATGATAGAAATGCTCGTGCTTTGGCTGAGGGCAGCAATGATAGAAATGCTCGTGCTTTGGCTCTTCACTGTGGGTCCGGTGAGTACTTTTGTCCCATTTGACACAATTTCTTCTGGTTTTCAGCATAGCTATAGATATGGGTTTGTTTCCCCCCCTTCCCACCCCTTTCCAGTCCGATCTGATCGGTTTCTACATTGACAGTTTTCATTAAAGACGGGGAGAAACGAGGCAGGAAGCCAATGTGACAATGAAAGTGTTCAGGACTGAACAGACAGAACACTTCTGAGATTGCTTGGGATAAACAGGCACAGATATAGTTGAGTTATTATTTGTCTCAGTAGGAGAAAGCAAATGGTTAGTCATTGTGTGTCTGAAGAAATGGACTTAAAAAGCACAAGAAGGTTCTTAGAGTCTTAGAACTACTATGATACTTTTGCTTTCGTTTTACATCCATAATGCTTGCCAAAGTTCCTCCCTGCACACACTCTCTTTCTCAATATTAATTCTGGTTGGAGATGGAGGATTTTAATATGCAAAAGTCTAAAAAATTAAGAATCTTTTAAGTGTCAACTAGGTTCAGATACTTCTTGATTATATAATAAGTCATGGGTTTTGTGGTTCTTGTCAAATTCATGTCAGTGTGGATTTTGTTGAAAAAATGTTTTTCTTGAGAAATCAGTGAGTTAATCACATTGTTCCTTCCGGCACGGAAACAAGTTGTTCAGGTGGGGGAGGAGGGAAAGTACTAAAATGATGACTATTCATGTAAACTTTGAGAAATCTGTACAGAATGTACCTTTAAGCATTTTCCATCGGCTTTCTTTGACCACTTTTCTAATAGTGTGAGATATCTGAGACATGCCTGGGTAAAAACTTGAGTCCATATTGACTGTGTAGTAGGACCTTGTTTTTCTTAAGGCAACTAGTTTTCTGTTTCTATTCTCACCTTCTTGGAGGCGCTTTGAGTTTTGCCCCTCTGAAGAAATTTGGAACAAGATTCACAGACTTAAGATGAGCAAATGGGAACAATAGCAAGAGAAGAACAGAGCCTTCAAAATGGTTATATTAAAGTGCTAAATGTGTTTTGCCAAAATATATCATTTCTTCCTCAAGGCAGGCTAATAAAATGTTTGTGCCACCAGGGAAAAAATGTAGGTGTTTCTTTTTATTGATTCCTTCAGCTTATGTCAATGAAAAACTTGCTACAAAGTCTGTAATGTTTTTGACATCCATAAAATGCAATTACTCTCATAAATGTAGTTTGTTTCAGAGGCTCCCTCATCATTTTGTATTTAGGATTATTCTAGATTTTGTATAGAGAATGGCCCTAAAAATCAAGCAAGCTGCTTCTATCTCTCCCCCCCCCCCAATCAGGTAGGAAAGCTGAAGCCCTCTTCAGGCCTGGGGTAACTCCAAACACCATCTCTACTTGTGGGGGCTGCTCCCTAAATAATAAACCCCCAAACCTCTCCATCAACATAGGGATTTCTATTCAGACTTGGATATTGTCCCTGTCACCAGCACAGCCAAACAGCCAGCGTTCCCTTTTGCTGTAACACTGCTGCAGCAAATGGTTGACCTCATGGTTCCTTTATAAAAGCAACTAGCATTTTTTGCCCGGCAAGCCGGGCAGATTTTTGTGTGTATTGGTGGTTGGGGTGGTTTTGGGGGATGTACACACACACAACACAACCACACACACAATAAACACACACAAAACACAACCACACACACAACACACACACACACACACAACACACACACAACACAACACAGCCACACAACCACACACACACATACACACACAGGGGGAAGAGAGAGAGAGAGGGCAGGTATAATGTATGTGTGTGTGTGTGTGTGAGAGAGAGAGAGAGAGAAGCAGCCCAAGTGAGTAGGGAGGGAAGGGGGGAGGTGGAATTGTTTTTTCCCCTTTCCTTGCCTGGAGTGGAGGGGGGAGGGAAGAGGGGAAAGCAGGGAAGGTTGTTTTTCTCCATTAACTGTTTCGAAGGTTGCTTTGTGTCAGCCTTCGAAATAGTTAATGGGGAAAAAACAAAGGCAGCAGACAGTGCTTCGTCAGGGGAGGTGCTCTCCCTGGTGGATGGCTGCCTGCCGCCTTTCTATTACTCCCACCACTGTTTTGTGTTAGCTCTCGAAACAGTGGTGGTGGGGTAATACAAAGGTGGCAGCCAGAGATCCGCCAGGGAGAGCGCCTCCCCTGATGAAGCGCTGCCTGCTGCTTCCCCCCAACTTACCTTGAGGCTGGCAGGGCTGGGGAAGCAAGGGCGGTGAAGCACTGCTGGGTTTCTTTTTGGGGTGTTGGTGGTAGGGGTGGTTTTGGGGTGCACACACACACACACACACACACACACACACACACACACACACACATGCGGAAGCTGCACAGGGAGAGGAGGGGCTCTCCCTCCCCCCACCCACCCCGTAGCATTGGCGAGGCCACACACACAGACACAGGGGGGAAGTCCGGATGGTTTTCCCTCCGGGAGATGGAGGCCAACAATGGTGCTCCGTTCTCAACTTCTGTCTCCTGGAGGGAAGCTGTTCGTTTTCCTTGGTGGGTGGGGGCCGAAGCTTTTAGCTCTCACCCACCATGGAAGGCGTTGTCTTCCCTCTGGGAGACGGAGGCCGAGAACGGAGCGCCGTTCTCGGGCTCTATTTTCCGGAGGGAAGCTTTTTGCCGAGGCCGTGGAGAGAAGAGAACTCCCTTTTCTCTCTGCAACCCAGTCGAAGCCACGGTGGTGGCAGTGCCGGCCTTTGTCGCCGGGGCCATGGAGAGAAGAGGCATTCCCTTTTCTCTCTGCAACCCCGCCGAAGCCGCGGTGGGGCAGGCCCTGGCCTTCATCGCTGGGACCTGGACGTGGTGGCGCATTTTTTCCTCGTGCGCTTTCCTGGCCTCCTCAGCACTTGTGTCCCTCAGCCTCATTGGCTGAGGGGTGGTGTGACATGGAGGATGATGGGCCTTGTAGGTTTTATCTGTTCGTCGTCATGGGGCAGTTGCCCCACTCTTGATGACCAGACCCTTGCGACAACCCTCAGACGGTGTAAAGGTAAGTGTGGCTGGCTCATTATGAGATGGTTGGGCCGGGTGTGGCCGTTAATGCCGGACATGCACCAATCTACCCTCTTCTTATAGGTAAAGATAGTGTTCTTGATGACACTGTATAAACTACAGTATGTGTCATGACACTGATGAAGTGGTCAATGTGGACATAATATATTTTATAAAGAAGTGAAGTAAATGGTTGTGATTGCAGACTAAAACTATGGTACCATCTAAAAGAGGAAATGGTTACACCCATGAAGTGGGTTTATAAAGCACAAGAACATTCTTAGAGTCTTAGAAATACTCTGATACTTTTGCTTTCATTTTCTCTGCCAAATTTCCTCCCCACACACACACACACACACACACACACACACACATGCGCCCACGCACACACACACATTAATTCATAATCATCAAATACAAGTTGTATAGTAAAAGTATCTTTTATTTACCTCAGGCCTCACTGAAACTATGTAAATGTTCCCACAAACTACAATCCATTACAGTTTTTCCAGTGTCTTAGTGGGGAATTAAGCAGAATTTCTTTATATTTTGTATATAGTGAGTTAGGATGCAACCCTGTGGCAGTTTTTGTGAGTAGGAAAGGAAATTTCAGGACAGCAAATCGTTCAGTTTTATTCTTCATCATGTATTAATATATAGAGAAGGGACTGCAAATTAGATGATGTGTGTTTGTTTGTAAAGTTGATTTCTGAAGCTATAGGCATTTATTTTACTTTACAAATGAGTCATAGGGATGTTCCAAGGATAAGTGGAGAGAGAGAGGAGCAGAAGACTTCAGAGTTTTGAAAAGTTAATGTTTAGGAACTACAGTTTGCAGTGCCTCCTGCCTGGCAGTGGTGGTTGGAGAATTTTTGCAGTTATGGGGGATTTTAGTCACAGTTTTCATAAGCCCACTTTTCCCCTAACAGGTAGAAAAACTAAAGCCCTCTTCAGGCCAAACAGCATCTTTACCTGTCAGGTCTGCTTCCTAAATGACTAGTACCCCAAACATCTCCATAAAGTTTCTTCTTTTTGTGTCGTATCTGATTCCGAATATTGGCTCTAATCACGGCAATCAGCCATTAATATTGTCCTCAGAATATAATGCAGTGGCCTTCAAATTGTCTTCCACATTGCAGTGTTACACCTGTACTACTGATCCAGTTCCGCAAGTCATTTTCTAGTCCTGAACCCTTCTTGTATGTAAAGTCCTCATCAACCCCACGCCAGTATTAATGAACCTGTTCTCCATCAAGATGGATTCAAGTGAGATTTAATCTACTTGGGGACCATCACTCCACCCTGTGGACTTCAACACCCAAGGCTGTTAGTCCTCAGGGATGTTGGGTTACTTAACTGCCACCTGGCAGTGTTGAGTCTCTGGCAGTATGGTCTACTCTATCACCATAGCAGGATAACCTGGTCAGATTAGCCCATCAACTTTGGTGTTGCCATTTACACTTGGATTGCCCCCGTCACCAGTACAGGAAAACAGCCAGTGTTCCATTGTAATACAGTACTTCTGCAGCTAATGGCTGACTTCACAGAGCATTTTGACACTACATAAACTATGTGCCATCATAGTGATGATGTAATCATTGTGGACATAACATTTTATAAAGAAGTGAAGTAAATGGTTGTGGTTGCAGAATAAACCTGTGGCACCATCTCAAGCAGGAAATGGTTGCACCCATGAGACGTTGTACTCTGGATTGTTTACTTTTCTTTTTTCCTCCCCCTCTTATTCATAGTCATGTGGCCTGATTACGACTGGACCATCACATGCCAGTGATTCTGTGTCTATAACATACCGTGTGAATAATAAATTTGCCGCTGTGAAACACATTTCTAAGAGGAGTGTTGTCTGTGTGGATAACACAGAATACCCATTCAATACATCTCTTGGTGTTGTCTGCTGTGAGTCTTGTCAACCTGGTAGGTATAGCTATAAGACAAAAGAAGAGATTGCAAACAGCACGGGCAGCCAATGTTTTATCATTTTAACCTTGTAAAATACTCACCCTTTCCAGTAATTTTTCATTTCCTTGCAAAAAGACCAGGCAGTGGTCACAAAGATTGGCATATAGGGGAAGAATTCAGTCTCTGTTATCAAGGGAACCAATTAGACACTTTTCTAGTACTCATTCAGATATAGAGAGTTGGACTGGAATAGAAATCATAGAGATGTGTAGTTGGAGTCTCACCTTAATGCACAGCCCATTGAATAGCTATGCTCCAGACCTGTCAGTGGGATACACACTTTTAGTGTAGAAATAGAATTAGATAAGAGTAGAAAACCTTGCCACATGTCATTCTGTGAACAAAACTGCTCACACAATATGATAAGTCCAGTTGCCTGGGAACAGAGATGTATTCTCCTCGTATCATTAAATTTTGTCAGTGGAGCCAAAAACAGATATTAGAGGTAGCATTGTTTGGTGACCAGTGTTCGGGACTGAAGCATGAGTTTCCTATGAAGTCTGATTTCAGAAACGTGGAAAGGCAGTCACCTCTTCGCAACATTAGTATACTTTCAGCTCTAATTACAGTCTATATTTATCATCTGTTTGGCCTAGGAAATGGGAAATAATAAAACTTTTTACTGTTGCCAAAATTATGATCAAAATTCCCCAACCATTCTTGAAATGACTACATGTAGGTTATCACCAATGCACAAACGAAATCCGTCCAAATAAATTCCTTTACTTCAGGTCAAAAATATATATACAGAATCCAAAATTGGTTTATATCGAGTAACAGAAAACCAAAGCTATCCGGTGTACAGCTTTTCAAATACAGGGTTTTCTATAATAATGATACAAAATAATAATCAATATATCTACATACATAAATACACACATATACACTGTTTATCTATCTATCTATCTATCTATCTATCTATCTATCTATCTATCTATCTATCTATATCTATATCTATATCTATATCTATATCTATATCTATATCTATATCTATATCTATATCTATATCTATATATCTATATCTATAAAACGATGTATTTTATCACAGTCCAGAGGATACGCTTACCTTCTAAATCAGTTCCTAGATATGTATTTAATGTTAGTAGATAGATTCATCTGCGTCATGGCCTCTTTGTTTTTTCATATGTTCCTCGACGTTGTACTCAAATGCAAGTCAGTAGTTTAAATACACTCAGCACATGGTCCAGGTGTGTCCATTTACATCAGTGCTGTGTACTCTAAAAGCTATAGTGTGCATTTATAAGTAGCAACTGAGGTCTGTCAGCATTTAGACTATGTGGTATTAAAGAGTCAAAAAGATGGATATAGTAAGCTTCTCTACATAATAAAGAATTATTCATATCAATTGTAGCATATTTTTTGGGAAGTACCTTTTCTAAAGCCAGAAACTTAATATCATCTTCGGTATGATTATTGTCAATAAATGTGATACAAGAGGAGCAGATGTTATGTGGCTACATATAAGGGACCGGTGTTCCAACACCCGTACTTTCAAGGGCCGTCCAGTTAAACCGATGTAAAATTTGCCACAGGGGCAGATTATGGCATAAATGACGTTGCTAGAATTACAGTTAGTACATCCTAATAATCTAAGTTCATGGTCTTTTCCAGGTATCTTAACAGACTTGGTTTCAATGGCAAAGTGGCAGGCAGCGCAACCCGAGCAGCGGTAATGCCCCCGAATAATGGGAGTAGGCAGTTTCGGATGCTGGTCCGAATTCACTATGGCGTTGCCAATAGTCTTGGTTCTCTTAAAACCGATGCGTGGTCTCAGTGTGCACCCTGGGATATCCTCAATCACATGCCAATGTTTATTAATCACCTTCTTAATTTTAAAAGCTAACGGTGAATATTCAAAAGAGCAACTTATCATGGGGGAAGTGTCCCGTGTTTCTTGAGTCAAATACAAAAAAGAGATCGTCTATAAAACGTTTGTATGAGAGCATGTGTTGATGGAATGGGTTTACTCTACTGTCGAAGATGTAAGTTTTTTCAAACCTTATCATGTAAAGATTTGCTACAGCTGGCGCGAGGGCGGACCCCATGGCGATTCCTTGGACCTGGAGATAGAAGTCCTCTTTAAATCTAAAAAAATTATTCTCAAGTACCACATCTGCAAGGTCCAAAAGGAAGTGCGTCGGTGGGTTTAAAGATGTTCTCATATCTAATGTAGCGTCTAAAATGGGTCTCACTAATCTAGAAGGATGTTTGTATATAGTGGTTGTATATCTAGCGTGAGGAGCCCTGCACCAGAGGGAATATGAATACCTTCAAGTTGATTAATAAAAACTGAGGAATCCCTGACAAAGGAGGGCGTCTCCCTAGTAAAGGGGTTAATAAATGAATTCACATATTTTGCACTTCTTTTTAATAAAGAACCCATACTGGCTACAATAGGTCTTCCAGGGATGAGGCGGTTACTATCAGAGATTTTATGGAGTTTTGGTAAAGTGTAAAAGATAGGTGCCTTAAAAAAAGGCTGATTGAGGTACTGAAAGGTTTTTTCTGAAATATAGTTAGACAATCCCTCATACAAAACTGTTCTGAGAACAGTGATGACTCTATTGGTAGGATTACTTTTCAGTTTTTTGTAAAAAAAACTCATTGCCAAGTTGTCTAAATATTTCATCTTCATAATCAGTAGTGTTTTGAACCACGATACCCCCACCCTTGTCTGCCGGTTTTATAGTAATAGAAGAGTCCTGAGCCAATTCATCAAGAGCCAGTTTTTCCGCAAAGGAAAAGTTCCTATAAAACTTCCCTTGAGTGCGTTCAATCTTAATGATATCTTTAAGGACTAAGTTGTAAAAAACTTCAATGGCTGGGCAGTCTACTTGAGGTGTAAACAGGGACCTGGGTTTAAAGGTATCTCCACCGCCCAAGTCTAAGCCCTTAAAAAAAGTGTTTGAGTTTTAACATCCTGATCAGTTTAAACAAATCAATTCTAGTATCAAAGGCATTGTACATGGGCGTAGGTACAAAGTTGAGTCCTAGGGATAGCACACGTACCTCAATTGGAGTTAACACACGAGATGAAAAATTAAAGATTATGTTTTCTTCTTCCCACTGCGGGCGCGCTGACCTAAAAAAGACCCACTAGAAGTCAAAGGCTCAACTCTGTCCCTGGTGTTCCTAAGTTCGTAGGACTTGGAGCTTCTTGAATCAACAGATGAAGATCTGATATCGCTATCAGTGGATTCTAAAGCAGAACTAGTAACAGGTTTTTCCCAAGTAACACGTTTGGGCTTTTTAAAGGAGAATTGCCAATGATACACTTTAGAAGAGTTGTAATCTGCTGTATCCCTATTGAATTTCTTGGTTTTAAACTCAATCAAGGATTGCTTAAAATCCTCCAATTTCTTAGTCATATCAGTCAGCAAATTGTCCGTAGAAGCCCCCGAGTGTTTGGTGGACAAGTCATTTCTAATAGAGACAATATCTGAAGTCAAGGAGGCAACCTCCTTATTAGATTGTTCAATGATTAATACCATCAATTCGTACGAACAGCGGTCCAGGATAGAGCCCTATTTCTCAACAAATTCCTTATTTTCCGTGAATAATGTAGGGCTCTTCTGAACTCTTAAGGCCTGTAGAATTCGGGAGTGTTTATAATAGTCGGCCAAAAAAGATTTAAAGATGACTTCTATCTCCAGGTCCAAGGAGTCGCCATGGGGTCCGCCCTCGCGCCAGCTGTAGCAAATCTTTACATGATAAGGTTTGAAAAAACTTACATCTTCGACAGTAGAGTAAACCCGTTCCATCAACACATGCTCTCGTACAAATGTTTTATAGACGATCTCTTTTTTGTATGTGACTCTGTAGATATTGTTCCTGATTTCATCAACTGGGTAAACTCACTAGATAGCAATTTGAAATTTTCTGGCCAATTTGATAAGACTGTTGTTCTTTCAGTGTATATCTCACGTTTCAGTGTATATCTCAGAGCACAGATTGTGCATGCGGTTATTTAGGAAACCGATAGATTGTAATTCATATCTGAACTACCGATCTTTCCACCCGAGTCACCTCAAAAGAAATATATCTTTTAGTCTTCTGGCATGTGATTGAGGATATCCCAGGGTGCACACTGAGACCACGCATTGGTTTTAAGAGAACCAAGACTATTGGCAACGCCATAGTGAATTCGGACCAGCAACCGAAACTACCTACCCCCATTATTCGGGGGCATTAACGCTGCTTGGGTTGCTCTGCCTGCCGCTTTGCCATTGAAACCAAGTCTGTTAAGATACCTGTAAAAGACCGTGAACTTAGATTATTAGGATGTACTAACTGTAATTCTAGCAACGTTATTTATGCCATAATCTGCCCCTGTGGCAAATTTTACATCGGTTTAACTGGACGACCCATGAAAGTACGGGTGTTGGAACACCAGTCCCGTATATGTAGCCACATAACATCTGCTCCTCTCGTATCAAATTTTCTTGTCAATAATCATACCGAAGATGATATTAAGTTTCTGGCTTTAGAAAAGGTACTCCCAAAAAAAATGCTTCAACTGATATGAATAATTCTTTATTACGTAGAGAAGCTTACTATATCCATCTTTTTGACTCTTTAATACCACATGGTCTAAATGCTGACTTAGACCTCAGTTGCTACTTATAAATGCACACTATAGCTTTTAGAGTACACAGCACTGATGTAAATGGACATACCTGGACCATGTGCTGAGTGTATTTAAACTACTGACTTGCATTTGAGTGTGTGTGTGTGTGTGTGTGTGTGTGTATATATATATATATATATATATATATATATATATATATATATATATATATATATATATATATATATATATATATATATATATATATATATATATATATATATATATATATATATATATATATATATATATATATATATATATATATATATATATATATAAACAGTGTATATGTGTGTATTTATGTATATAGATATATTGATTATTATTTTGTATCATTATTATAGAAAATCCTGTTGAAGTATTCGAAAAGTTGTACACCGGATAGCTTTGGTTTTCTGCTACTCGATATAAACCAATTTTGGATTCTGTATATATATTTTTGACCTGAAGTAAAGGAATTTATTTGGACGGATTTCGTTTGTGCATTGGTTATCACCCACCGTCTAGCCACTGTGTATTTGACTTTACATGTAGGTTATCTGCTGGACTCTTTGAGAACTGAAAAGGGGGGGGGGGTGTTAAAGTGAACATTCAAATGCAAAAACATTAAAAAACCATAACAATTTTTTGGGTTCAACTAGTTGAAAATAGCTAGTTTATCCCAATAAACTGGCCTAGCACACTATGTCATTGCAATATTGGAGGCACTGGCCTCACCTGTAGCCATTGCTTTCCATTCAGAACAAAGTTAAAGGTCGCCCTTGCTCGAAAGCCAGTCATATCTGACTCTAGGGTTCAGTGCTCATCTCTGTGTATAGCCAAAGAGCCAGTATTGTCTGCATCTGCAAATGTTTCCATGGACATGTGGCAGGCATGACTAAACAGTGGTGCACGGAACGCTGTTTACCTTCCCACTGAAGTGGTCCCTATTTATCTACTTGCAATTTCTTGCTTTCGAACTGCTAGATTGGTAGGAGCTGGGACAGAGATGGGAGCTCACTCCATTATGAAGTGCCCAGTCAGTGAGTTCAGCATCTTAACCACTTGAGCCACCACAGTCCCCTTTAGAATGAAGGCAATGAAGCAAATGAGAAAATGATATCAGCAGGTGCACAATGTGATCCCTGATCAGTTAGGGGTAGACAAAATAAAGTAGCAAGAAGGTAAGGGTTATGAGAAGCCCCCTTTTAATCTATGAAATGAATCCAGACTTATCTAGTACTTAAATACTTATGCTTCTCTTCTTGAGAAATAAATCAACTTATGCAGAAGTTGTTCAATCTACTGCTCATGGATTTTGTGATAACAAAAGTCTATGTAAAATAAAAACTGTTGATTATTTTTTGTCACACGTTCAGCCTAACACATTGTTGAATGATGTGTAAAGAGATACTTGATTTAATTTAGCAATATTTGTTTTCCTGCATAGACTGTTGGGGGAGGTTAAAACATTTTTTTTTAAAAAAATGTGAAACACTTTTATGCCAACCTCATTGTGTTTTTCCCCCTTTTCTAACAGGTTATGTTGCTAAAACCACTGGTTGCACAAAGGAAAATCCTAAAACCAGTTGTAAAAATTGTACACGGGGAAAAGAGTATATGGATCAACACAATTATAAAACCCAATGTTTCCGATGCAGTGGTTGTGATAAACAACATGGTATGTTTGCAATCTACCACACTTTATTACAACATCAACATGCTTGCACAGTAGAAAACATGACCATTATATTTTACAGAAAGCCTAATCTGTCACTTTGAACAGAATGGTACCGTGCATTGCCCATATAACAGATTTGTATAGAAGGGTTGGAATATATTGTGCCGAACAATGAAATGAGCTTTGCCACAGTGCCAGGCCGGTCTTCACTCTTCAATCGATCAAACATTATTGCGGTCGATGACCAGTGCAGTAAAAAGGGTTTAAGTGCATGAAATACTGTCAAAATGCACCCCCACAAAAATATTCGTTTGAATTAAAACAAAATAGAATTATTAGGTTGTTTCCTGCAGACCAGAGGCAGTTCAGTTCTGCAGGGTTTCTCAACCTTGAGCCCTCAGGTGTTCTTGGACTTCAATTACCTGATGCCCAAGTCAGCTCACCTGCTGATCAGGGCTTCTGGGAATTGAAGTTCAATAACATCAGGCCCTTATAGTATTCTTTACATAGTCAGCTCTTAGGTATTGAACACAGCAGCACTTTGTGAATAGAACTAAAATAAGTTTTATTAAAATAAAACTGTTAAATTCATTCAGCACATCTCTATTGTCTCTTCTCCACGTCTGTCTATCTCTGTCTGAGTACTCTTTCCCACTGCTCTCTTGAACCACATACTCCACTACTACTCTCTCATTGGTGTTTCTACACCCTGATTTCTCCAACACTACATACACTTAGTTCCTCCCAGTCAATTAGAACCATCCTTAGCAGTCAGAAGCTCAGGTAGCTAAGACGCTGACTGGGAGGCGGAAGGTCAGCAATTCGATTCCCGAGTACTGTAGGACGGAATGAGCTTCTGTCTTTGTCCCAGCTCCTGCCAACCTAGCAGTTTGAAAGCAAGAAATTGCAAGTAGATAAATAGGGACCACTTCAGTGGAAAGGTAATAGCGCTCCGTGTGCTCCAGTGTCTAGTCATCCCTGCCCCATGACCACGGAAACGTCTGCAGAAGCAGACAGCGCTGGCTCTTCAGCTTTGAAACAGAGATGAGCACTGAACCCTAGAGTCGGATACGACTGGCTTTCGAGCAAGTGAAACCTTTACCTTACCAACATTCCATGCTCCTTATTTCCCCTCTCTCAACTCACAATTACTGATAACTAGATTAACAGTACTGTACATATAAACATAACCAGGCATCACTTAGTTACAGAAATGCATAATGCTAAGAGTTGGATCCGGTTTATGCATTTTTATTCATGGAAAAGACTTTTGCTTTGTGTGCCAGTTTAGGACAGCTGATAGACATGAAAGGGCTACAACAGCTCAGCCATTAAAGGAAAAGAGAAGTCCAGAAAGCAAAGATTTTATCTGTGGTGCCAGTGCTATCTGAAAGCCTTCTTGTTACTCATTTGTTAATGTGCCCTACCAAAGAAAAATGTGGCAGATTGAAGAGTTTCTGCTGGCTTTTCAGCATGTCCGTGTAAAAGTTGTCACAAGAATACTGTATATAGTCAACTATAAGTTGTCCCAAATATAAGTTGAGGTACCTAATTTAGACCTCTAAAACTAGGAATATAGATTGACCCGAGTATAAGTCGGGGGTGGAAAGTACAGCAGCTGTTAGTGAGTTTCAATAATAAAAATACATGAACATACGGTAAAAATAATTAATTTAGACATTTGTGTGGGTATATTTTTGAGTGTTTACATTGACCTGAGTATAAGTCGAGTCCCATTTTGGGTCCTCATTTTGGTGGCTAAAAACCCAACTTATACTCAAGTATATATGGTAATTGCATTTCTGTGTATATATACTGACAATATATTTGGCACATGAGAGTCCTGGACTGTGAAGATTTGGCCTCAAATCCTCCCTTGATCCACTGCATTCAGTGGGTGGCTTGGTCACTTTCTGGTAGGCTGGCGCAGTAGTTAAACCAGGGGTGCATTTTTCTTCTGATTCCAGGAGCAACGAGGGCTTCGTGGGCCAGATGAATTAGCATCAGGGGCTGGATCCAGGCCCCAGACCATAGTGACTGGCTCCCTGAACCATGTGACTGGCCCATGGCCCGAAAGGTTTGGGCACCTCTTAGTTAAACTGTAGTATACTGCAGCCCAAACTGCTGTTACTGTGAGTTCATTTCTGATGGGCTCCAGGTTGTCTCAGCCTTCCATCCTTCTGAGATTGATAAAATGAGTACCCAGCATGTTGGGGGCAAAATGTTAATTACCTTATGAACACCCAAACAGTGCTCAAAACACTATGGGGTGGAATATAAGTGTAATTGCTATTGCTACACAAGAGTTTTATAAGGAACCTGTGGAGATATCCTGTGTTAACACATTGGATGATAGTTGGCTGTAGAGAAAAGTGAGCATGCTCATAATGTCTCTTACATTGATGAAAAGTAAAGCACTTAAGTGTGTCCTCAAGTGACCCTGCATTACATGCAACCTTGAAAATGTTTACAATCATAAATTGG
This sequence comes from Bradypodion pumilum, assembly GCA_035047305.1. NCBI lineage: Eukaryota > Metazoa > Chordata > Lepidosauria > Squamata > Chamaeleonidae > Bradypodion > Bradypodion pumilum. Next base: position 264,595,269 of record JAWDJD010000003.1, read on the forward strand.
AGAAGCCTTTGTAGGCTTTCTCTTCCAATTACTTGTTTGATGCAGGAAAATCAGAACTACAGAATCTCCCATCCCCAGATGGCAAACTAGCCTCTGTTTGAAGACATCCAGTGACAGAGAACTTGTCACTTCCTAGGCAATTGGGTCCACTTTCAAACTGTTCTAACAATCCAGATGTTTTTCTTAATGTTCAACTGTACCTTCCTATGTTTCAAACACATTAGATATAGTCCTGTTCTTTGATGTTCCTTTTTTTCTGCATGACAGCCATTTAAGGCACAATGCTCATTTTCCGTAAGAGACTATCTGGTGCTTCTGAGTCATTAGGTGTTGTTTAGAAAGCATTTTTCAAAATGTTTAAATCTCTTTTAGGTTGGGAAGTAGAGAAAAATTGTACCATCGACCAGAATACAAAATGTAGATGTAGACCTGGGTTCTTTTGTGATTCTCCACCATGCCGTCATTGTGATGCATGTGACACGTATGTACTATGGCTAAAATTTAAAGATTAAGGGGAATGTGAGAGAAAAATTAAGTCAAGATATAGAAGGAAAGGTGTGCCATTTGTCTTTACACATGAGGACAAGTAATTGTAATCATTTCCTCCTTGTTCTGCAATAGACCAAAATAGTCTCTTCTGGTGTCTTCTCAACAGTTTTTGTACAATTTGCATACTTTAACAAACTGTACAAAACTACAGTAGCAGCTGCCTTGTAGAATGCGCTTGTGGCATGCTGTTTATAAGAAGGCAACGTGGCCTTTGGTGCTATCTCTGTGTTTTGTAGATAGTATGCCAAAGACATTTATTGCACAAAAAGCACAAACTTTGGTGAGGGGAAAGCCCTCTGTATTTCACCCTTGCACTGGAGAAGATGTATCTCATGGGGAAATTTCTTGTAAAGGTGTTTCATTGTTATGAGTCAGCCTGAATCAAAGAGAATGAGGAGTCTTTGCATCCCTACATACAACCCAGGCATCTCTGAAACAGGACTCACATTTGAAATGGGGAATCTGCTCTTAGTTTAGGCAGCCTTTGAAGCTTTCTTTACTGTTGTTACTGCTAACCTTACTTTAGGTTGACTCAGCCTTCCACCCTTCTGAGGTTGGTAAAATGAGTACCCAGCATGTTGGGGGCTTAATGCTAATTAAATTATGAACCGCCCAGAGAGTGCACTAAGCACAATGGGGTGGTATAGAAGTGTGATTGCTTTAACCCAGGGGTTCCCAACCTTTTTGTGCCACAGGTCTGACCATGCTCCTGACAGCTGAGCAGGCCTGACCATGCCCCCTGGAAGCGGGCGCATTTACGGCTGTCAAAAATGTACCCACTTCCGCATTTATAACAGATGCAGGTGCGTTTATGCATGTGCGGGCACGTTTTACAGCTGATGTAAACACATCTGCTTCCACTTCCAGGTGTTGCGGCAGTGAGCCAAATTAAACGTTGCTGCAGGCCAGGTTCGGCCCATGGGCCATAGGTTGGGAACCCCTGCTTTAACTAATAGTCCAAATACTGCTGTTCGCTCCAAAAAGATGCATGGGAAAAGATGGTGAGGGTGAATGGATTCTTATTTGTTTCTACTGCTAAGAAAAGTTCAGCAGCAAAATCACTGTTGTGGTAGGGTATGGCCCTAGTGGGTTTAAGGGAATGATGTGGCCCATCCTGATAATTGTTTCACACCTATTAGCAGTTCTTAATACTTATCTCTTTGATGAATGGACATTGCAGCAGAAGTCGTAGAAGCATGTTGGAAGGAGGAATGTATCAGTTGCTCCTGTCCATGCTTTTAGACATCCAACAATAAAACTTCGCATAAAGAGTCTTCGCATAGTCACTTAGAGACTATGTTAAAGTGTTAAAGAGCAGAAATTTCTCTGAATGGTCACCCTTGCTTAACAACTAAAACCAACCAAAAACTCGCTTAACAACTAAAATGGGGTTTGCAATCCCCCCCCCCCAGAAGTCACAATCGGTCACTTACAATGGCAGTGGTGGCGCTTTTTCCAAGTGTTTCACTTAATGAGCAACTCGCTAAAAGAGCAATCATTTTAAGTGAGGTACCACTGTGTCTGAATACAAACGCACACCACAGAATCACAGATTCAAATATTGGACCTTCTTCTGCATATGCCTAATAATAAAGCTGGAATAACAGAGGTCTGACACTTTGGTCCATGGGCAATGTCAATTACATCTTGTTATACAGCTAAACTGTGAAATATGACAACAGGTACAATCCTAACTCCAAGTTAAGAACAAGTGAGTTGGGTTTGGATAGGGTTTAAAACCCTTGTGCCACCATAAGTGCCCTTAGGCCGTCCTAATCCCTTGTGCTGGCTGGTAGCAGTCAATTCAGTATTCATGGGATTGTGCTAAATTTGTGCTTTTTATTTTATTTTTTGAATCTAAAACCAGCCTAGTTAGGCTTGTGCCTTATGCAAACCTGCCCTTTTTGTAAGTCAACTCTATAAATCCTGCTGATTCAGTGGGTCACTCTAGTAGCCACTTACTGTGATTTCAGCCAATAATGTGAGTGGGCAGATAGTTACCGTATTTTCCGGCATATAAAACGACTGGGCGTATAAGACGACCCCCAACTTTTCCAGTTAAAATATAGAGTTTGGAATATACTTGCCTTATAAGACTACCTCTCTTCCAATGCACACCAAATAAAAATTAACCCACACTCAACCCGAAGACGCGCAGCCCTCCGAGTCGAATGGGCAGGTTCTGGTGGAGACCCAATCCACGCTCACGCTCTCCTCCTCGAGGTACAGGAAGATGTGTGCAGCTTGCTTCCCCTTGCTTCATACTCCCCACACAGAGCAGGGACTCAGCCGCGACACCCCCCACCATATGCGCCGGACATATGAAGCAAGGAGAAACAAGCTGTAGTTAAGTACCTGTCCTATAAGAGGACCCCCAACTTTGGCACAGATTTTTCGGGGTTAAAAAGTAGTCTTATACGCCAGAAAATACAGTATCTTTGTTTTTTTGGCAGACTGTCTAACCATTCTGTTACTTTCACAGGTGTGCAAATGACAGAATTTTAGAGAACTGCACACAAACAAAGAACACCATATGTGGAGATAGTAAAGGTAAAGGTCACCCTTGCTTGAAAGCCAGTTGTATCTGACTCTAGGTTTCAGCGCCCATCTCTGTTTATAGCCAAAGAGCCAGTGCTGTCTGTATCTGCAGATGTTTCCATGGACATATGGCAGGCATTCCTAGATACCGGAGAGCATGGAACACTGTTTACCTTCCTACTGAAGTGGTACCTATTTATCTACTTGCAATTTATTGCTTTTGAACTATTAGGTTGACAGGAGCTGGGACAGAGATGGGGGCTCACTCTGTCATGCAGTACTTGGGTCTTGAACCCAAATCTTCCAGTCTTCAAGCTCAGCATCTTAACCACTTGAGCCACTGCAGTCCCTCAACAATGATTAAAACCCATTAAATAAAAACTTATAAGAAATCTTAAGGAGGGAAAGCAGCTTCCAGGGACTCAGTCATACTTACTTAATGCTTGCTTGAAGAGGTTGGCTTTTATTATTATTATATTTTTTATTAAATGTTTATACATATAAAATACAAAACGCAATACAAATCAAATTAAATGTACTACATACTACTTATTTTTTTAAAGAAAAAACCCTAAGAGACAGAATACAAGAATAACAAATAACAAACAAATAAAGAGAAAGAAGAAAAAATAAGAATATACACACCTATCCAAATACAATCATCTTTATAAAAGCTAGCTCTTGACTTATTACTTAAATAATTATTCTCTAACCTTAACTGGCATCTCTAAAAATCATTTTCCAATAAGTCATATAATACCATTATGGATAGAGAATTTCCCCCAAAAAATATACATAATAATCACCCTGTGTTTATTTACATTGCCCTGGAGAGCTCAGAGTATCTCAATAATTTAATTCCAAAATCCACTTTGATCAGGTACAGGTCTATTTCTTTCATCCCCCATAAGGGAGTGATCCACAAAAGGTTTCCATATATTCCAAAATCTATTTTCTTTCAAATTATCTCTTTTTTTCTTTATCTCCCAAGTCAGTTTATCATTCAAGGCAAAATTCCACATTTCTTTATACCACTCTTCAGTTTGTATAATTACATCATTTTCCCAGTGTCTAGCAATACAATGTCTAGCCATTACAATCATTATTTCTAGTAACTCTTTCTCATCCTTGTTTAAATTAATACCTTCCACATTTGTTAACAGAGTGGTACCTCCTCCCAATTTTACCATCTTGCCTAATATTTCTCCAATTTCTTTTTCAATTCTTTTCCAAAACTCTTTAACCACTTTACAACTCCACCACATATGTTCATACGTTACAATAGTGTCCTTACATCTCCAACACATTTTATCTTTTTTATTATCCATTTGATGTAACCTCACTGGTGTCAGGTACCATCTCCACAACATTTTATAATTATGTTCCTTTATTCTAACCGACATAGTTCTCATAATCCTCTTTTTCCATTTATTTCTCCAAGTATCCTTTTCTATCCTTATATTCAATTCTTGCTCCCATCTTAGTTTCAATTCCTCTTGTGGATCACCCTCCTTATTTAAGATTGTACACAACTTACTAACGAATCCCTTAATATTTTTGTCTCCATTTCTGACTTTTAGAATCAGTTCTTCAAATTCAGTCTTTTCTCTTCCCAAATCATATTCATTTATATATTTGCTATTCCATTTACTGATCCTCAATCTCTGAAACCAATTCAGTTTTAGTTGCTCAAAAAAATTTATCCTACTAACCTCATTATTACATATCTGTAACCAGTCTTTCAACAGGATAACCTCATTCTTCTCCAATACCCCCTTTATCTCATCATTTATATTGATTGGAAAGCTCGCCATATCTAGAATTTCCAATATTGGAGAGACATTCGGGACCAGATCCTTCTTCACCTTCTTCCATACATTCATTAATCCTTTCATCATAATATTTTTAGTCACTACCTTTCCCAAATTGTAACCTAAAAAGACCATTTTACCCATATGTCTATAGTCCCTCATCTCAATATCCTCCCAAATAACCTTTTCCCTTGCCAAGATCTTCACAACATTCTTAATTTGAAATGCCCGGTAATATGCCATCAAATTCAGCATTCCTAACCCTCCTTCTTTCTGTGGTAAGTACCATAACTTTTTTGATAACCTAGATTTCTTTCCACCATTACAAAAATTATTAATCAATTTTTGAAACTCCTTAATTTCCTTATCCTTTAATTGAATCGCTAATGCATCAAATAAGAAATTTATTCTGGGTAATAGCATCATTTTAACAAGTGCAATTCTCCCGAACCATGACAGTTTCAACTTTTGAAAACTTTGTATCCTATTTTTAATTTCAGTTTTCAAACTATCATAGTTCACTCTTTTGAGCTCTTCCAATTTATTTGATATAAATATTCCCAAATATTTCAACTTATTCTTAATCTGAATATTAACTATATCCTTTATCTTCTTCTGATCTTTTTCACCCATATTTCACAAAGCATCATTTCTGATTTATCCCAATTTATTTTCAACCCAGTAATATCCTCGAAATCCTTTAGTTGTTGCCTGATTCTATTCATTACCTTCTCTGGTTGTTTTACTATTATCAAAGTGTCATCAGCATACATACTTATCTTATTTCCCATAATCACCTCTATTTTTCCTTCGTCTCTTATAGCTTTTGCTAATAACTCCACTGCCATAATGAACAATATTGGCGATAAAGGACAGCCCTGTCTCGTACCTGCCTCCAACTTTACCTCATCTATAACCTCATCATTTACTCTGACAGTGGCTATTCCTTGCTGATATAATTGACCGATTACCCTTCTAAATTTGACACCAAATCCATAACATTTAATTATCTCCTTAATTGAAATCCATTGTAGATTTCAATGGATCTACAATTGAATGCCTTGAATATATCCAAAGATATTAATCCCACTTTTTCTTTTGTTTGACTCACCATATCAACTAAATCCACTACTCTTCTAGTCAAATCTGCCATATGTCTCCCTTTCAAAAAACCCACTTGATCTACATTTATATATTCCCCCATGAAATTATTCAAACGATTAGCAAGTATTGCTGTGAAGATCTTGGCATCTTGGTTTATCAATGAGATAGGTCTATAAGATTCTAGTTTCTCTAAATTCTTCCCAGGTTTTGGCAAGAGTACAATTGAGGTCCTGTACCATGAAGTCGGAATCTGCCCTCCATCTAATATATAGTTATATAATTTTGCCAACTTTGGTACCACAATATCTCCAAATTTCTTGTAAAAATCCGTAGGCAACCCATCTTCTCCAGGTGCTTTTCCCAGCTTCAGTCTAGTAATTACCTCTTTTACTTCTTTCTCTGTCACTAATTCTTCCATTCTATCCCTGTGTTCTTGTTTTATTCCACTAATTATTTGCTTCTCTAATTGTTTTTTGTTTCACTTCATCTATTTCTTTTCTTGAATAAAGAGCTTGATAAAAATCCTTCACAATTTTACATTTGTCCTTTATCTTATTACATCTTATCCCTTGTTCATTAATCGAAACTCCTATTTCCCTCCTTTCCCTTTTATCCTTTGCTCCTTTTGCTAATAATTTTGAATTTTTATTGCTAAATTCAAAATATTATCTTTTTAAATAAATCAAATCTCTTTTCACCTTTTCTATTTCTTTACCTGCCAATTCAGTCTTTAATCTTATTAAATTAGCAAAAACTTTTTTATTCTTTGTTTTTGAATGTTCTTCCTGTAACTGCTTTATCTCCCTTTCAAGCTTATCCTGTGTTAACTTATAATTTTTAAATCTATTACTTGCTAACTTTATACACTCCCCTCTAAAAACCGACTTCATGGTATCCCAAACCATATTGTATTCTACCTCACCATTGTCGTTCCACTGCCAAATTTCACTCCAATTCTTCATAATTTGTTCTTTACATTTCTGGTCTCTAAATAGGTTAGCATCGTATTTCCAGGTTCTCCTTGATCTACTCTCATTCCATAATTTAATCTTCAATATCACCTTAGCATGATCCGATTCCTTGAATATCCCAACTTCCATTTCCTCCATATTTTTAACCAAATTTTCAGTTACAAATATATAATCTATTCTAGAGTAAGAATTATGTACCTGCGAAAAATATGAATATACCCTTTCTGAACCCTTAAGTTCTCTCCAAGAATCTTTCAAGCCTAGAGCAGCCATCCAATTGTCCAACATTCGCCCTTTAATCCCCTTTCCACTTCTTAATATATTTGTACAGTCCAAATTTGATCTTACTAAGTTAAAATCACCAGCCACAATCATCTTTGTTGATTTTTCTTTTTCCAAAATTGTGCGCATTTTTTCTAAGAATTCCACTTGATGATCTTTTGGGGCATATATATTCACCAACGTTATCTCCTCATCATCCAATTTCCCTTTCACTATCAAAAATCTCCCTTCAGAATCCGAAATGCTATTTATTATCTCAAACCCCAGTCTAGCCGAAATCAGGATTGTGACTCCTCTTGATTTTGATGTACCATATGATTTTTCATAATGCTGCATCCAACCTAAAAATATTTTGTTTGTATCTTGAGATGTTTGATGAGTTTCCTGCAAAAAAAACTATGTCCGGTCTATCCCTCTTCAAAGCAGACTCTATCCTCCTCCTCTTAATTTGAGATCCTGTACCTTTTACATTCCATGTTAACACTTTAATCATTCTCATATTTTAAATTGTCCCCCACTTTTATCCCTCCTGAGCTCTCCATTGGGCATGCTACCAAATAACCTAAAGTAATTAAAACAAAACTTAAAACAAAAAACACTTCAAAACAACAAGAAAAAAATCACCTTTGACATCCAAAGAGGGGAGGGGGGAACATGTAAGATAAGCATGGTACTTAAAGCTCAAGCGCAAATTCCACATTTTTTCCATTTTTTTAAAAAACAAATTTATTATGAATACTCTTCACCTTTAAAAATTCTCACTTTCAATCCTTTTCCCTTCTAACCTTTGCTTGACTCCTCCTCCACCACAATCAATGACAACTCTTCCTCTACTCCACCTGGTTGTTCTCCTCCTGCAGCACCTCCCTCATTAGCTCCAGCCAAATCTCTTCTTATCGCACCCGTCGCCAGCCAAATCTCTTCTTATCGCACCCTTAACTCCAACCAATCATTTGAACCAGCCCTGACCAAATAGAGTAAAGTCAAATACTCCAGTGCATCAGTCCTTTCATCAATCACCTGCATCTTTTTGTAATAAAAAAATCTTAGCTGCTGTGGAAATCTCCAATTATATTCTATCCCTTTTTTAATCAAAAATTTTGTTACCAGTTTCATTTTGTATCTCCAACCATGTTCCTTAATTGGAATATCATTGTAAACCTCCACATCACCTCCGTCAATTTTCAGGACGCCAGAGCCAGCTTGTTTTAGAAATGCCATTACCTTCAATTTATCCCCCCAATTTGCAAATTTAACCAAAACATTCCTATAATCATTTTTCCCCCTTCTCGGTCCCACTCTATAGGCACTTACAATATCCTCATTAACAAAATCTTTCCCCATTTTCAAATTGTTTAGCCAATCAACAATTCTATCTCTTAACTGATCTGGCGTCCTTTGAATCATATGACGAATCACAATATTCTGTTTTCTCATCATCTCTTCCATCACGCCTATCCTTTTTTCATGCTCATCCATCCTCATCTTATTTTTCTTCACCTCTTCCTGTATCCCTTTCATTTCCCTTTTCATCGCTTTCATATCATTTTGCATCAACTTAACATTACCCTCTAACTTATGGATATTTAAATCAGTGGGTGGCTTGGTCACTTTCTGGTAGGCTGGCACAGCAGTACTTCTGCTTCCAGGAGCAATGAGGACTTTGTGGGCTGGATGAATTAGCATCAGGGGCTGGATCCAGGCCCCAGACCATAGTGACTGGCTCCTGAACCATGTGACTGGCCCATGGCCCGAAAGGTTTGGGCACCTCTTAGTTAAATTGTAGTAGACTGCAGCCCAAACTGCTGTCACTATGGGTTCATTTCTGATGGGCTCCAGGTTGTCTCAGCCTTCCATCCTTCTGAGATTGATAAAATGAGTACCCAGCATGTTGGGGGCAAAATGTTAATTACCTTATGAATGCCCAAACAGTGCTTGAAACACTATGGGGTGGAATATAAGTGTGATTGCTATTGCTACACAAGAGTTTTATAAGGAACCTGTGGAGATAACCTATGATATCCCCTTATTTTACCCTCTTTTCTGCCATCATCCCTTATTAATCAGACTGCAATGCCCTATTGCCACCATTGGAGGGCAGCACAGGATAAGCATAGCTGTCAAGTATCTCTTATTTGCCAGGAAATTTCCCTTATTTCCAAATCCAAAACTTGACTGGTATGGCCTACAGGTCTCAGAGAGGATGCTGTGTCAGTCTGTTTCTGCAAAACCATAAATGTTGTAGCATCTTTATGTATAACAATGGTATTTCATTGTGTGCTGCCATGGAGTCACCGTCCATTTATTTAGACACAACACAAGTCTGAAGAAACAGATTGTAATCCAGTTATTGCAATCCACAGAACCTAACACTGAAATAAATGATTTTTTTCTCACTGCTGCCATGTTTTTGTTTCGCTTTTTACACAACTTTACTATCATACACTATACCTTCCCAAGCATCTTGATCAGCTACAAAGCAGATATGCAATCTAGATACTTTACCTTTAAAGTAATTTACGTTTTTCATGTCATATACTTCGTCTGAGCAGCAAAATCATTGATTCCCACAACTTGAACACCTCATGGTTGTTAAGTAAACCAGGACTACATGTTCTCTCGGGGAACTGCTATAAAATGAAATTGTCATTTGAATACACTGTAAAGTATTTTCATTTTGAAACTTCTGTGTTTGCTCTTGTACCAGCCATGTGGTTTGCATTGCTTATAGTGCAATTAGTCATGTATATAAAACATTACAACGTTCTACTTAACAGAGAATTTGCAGCTCCTGTGGCTAAATCCGGCTGTAATTCCGACTGTTTGCATCCTTGTCCTTGTGGGGATAGGATTAATATTGTGGATAACATGTAAGTTGATGTCTCTTTTCTTAAACCATGCTATGTTCTGTTTTTTTGTTCTGAATTCATTTGCTAAACACACCGTGGCCCAGCCAAATTAGAAAGAGGAGGCCGTTGGCCCGGCCGCCCCTTATAAAGGGGAAGCCGGCCATGCCCCCTCTCCCAAGCTGTGCCCGTGCCTCAGGGGTGGAGCCATCCACTATGCTGTGTCCACTTCTTGGGGGCTGCACCTGGGCATCAGTGCATTGGCGCTGCTCTGTTGGTTTGGTTTCCGCGGCATGCGTTGGCATTCGTTGGTTCCCTTTCTCCAGTCCATGGGTGACCAGAGCTCCCCGGATGTTCTGGTCATACACCTGGGTGGCAATGACCTGGCTCATGTCATGGGTTTGGAGTTGGCATGCACCATTCGGAGAGATCTCGCCCTGTTGGGTCAGTCCTGGCCACAGGCACAGATCGTTTGGTCTCAGATGATACCACTAATGTTTTACCGAGGTGGAATTGATCCATGGGGAGTTGACCGGGCCCGCAGGTCGGTTAACAGGGCAGTGGCCCGTCACGTGTATGCCAACGCTTTGGGAGCGGTGGTGCCACACCCGCTCATTCGCATACAAGACCGCTGTCTGTATCGCGCTGATGGTGTACATTTGTCGGACAGGGGCATGGACCTCTTTTTGTCCTCCATACAGACGGGCCTGCTGGCCGTTTGCGGCCATGGTGGGGCGGTAAGTCGGTGAACTCCTCCCCGTGTGGCGGATAGCACTGATTAGGGGCAACTGCATTAACAATCAACACGATAAATACAGTTGGTTGGCCATAGGGAGGACAAGGTTAGCCGAACGGGTATGGCCAGCCAGCTCAATTAGATAGGCAACACATAGAATAGGTCAACAACACACTTCCGCTGAAGCCGGTTGCTGGCATAGGCTCTCACGTTGTTACCGCAGTGTCAAGGTGTGAGAGTCAGATAATTAGGACTCTAATTGGATTTGCCCCTTACCAGTGCTATTGCGGCCCGTCTGATCCTTAACCATTGTTAAGGTAGGCCTTGTTTGAATTTAAATAAATGTGGCCCAATTATAATCCAAAAATTTCTGTGTCTGTGTCGTTATTGGGGTGTGGGTACAGCAAGGTACGCACGGCAGCAAAATGGCTGCCGCGCGCTTTGCTGGCCCCGCCCCTGAGGCATGGGCACAGCTTAGGAGAGGGGGCATGGCTGGCTTCCCCTTTATAAGGGGCAGCCAGGCCAACGGCCTCCTCTTTCTAATTTGGCTGGGCCACAGTGCGTTTACCCTCTACCCCCTCCCTTAGGTCACAGTGTGATTCTTGGTTGCTTCAGGGCCAAGTGGGAATTTTTGGCCTTGAACCTGATTGGCTCCTTGGTTTTTGGTCTTTTCGCCCACTCCACACTGTCGCCGAGGGGTGACTTACGGGGTTTGTTCTATAGTGCCAGATTTGGTCACTTCTGTCGGATAGCACTGGTTAGGGGCAACTGCATCAACAATTAACAGGATAAATACAGTTGGTTGGCCATAGGGAGGACAAGGTTAGCCCAACGGGTATGGCCAGCCAGCTCAATTAGATAGGCAACACTGAAGCTGGTTGTTGGCATAGGCTCTCACGTTGTTACCGCAGTAGCAAGGTGTGAGAGTCAGATAATTAGGACTCTAATTGGATTTGCCCCTTACCAGTTCTATTGCGGCCCTCTGATCCTTAACCATTGTTAAGGTAGGCCTTGTTTGAATTTAAATAAATGTGGCCCAATTATAATCCAAAAATTTCTGTGTCCGTGTCGTTATTGGGGTGTGGGTACAGCAAAGAATGGCATATGAAAATTCTAAGTTGAATTAAAATATGGACTAAGCAAACTATTTGCTTCCTCCTTTTGTTATGCGCAGCATTAAGCTCTTATTATAAAATGGAATGTTCTCAAAAATACAAAATAACAAATAATTGTTTGTTAAGTGAGTTCATTTCAGATCCTGTGATTACCACACAGTTACACTGTTCCGGTAAATAGTTGTTTGTGATTCTACCTGCAGATTACAATAAAAGGAAGAAATGCAACAAAAGGAAGAAATGCGACAACAATAAAGATGATGCCGAAAGTGTGAGTATCTTTTAAAAAGATGTAAAGTTTGTGATGTAATCCAAAGAATATAAGGAGAACTATTTACCTCAACATGTAGTAGGCTAGATTGCCATGATGACAGAGCATACCACATATGAGTTTTCATGGGGGAATAGAAAAAATTCAACATTGCTATTTTTGGTGGTAGTTTCATCTCCTGCAGTGTGCAGTTATGTTCTTTTGAAGCAAAGAAACATTGAGTCTTCTGCCTACTATAAATAAAAAAGTTTCTAATGAGTATTTGTGCCAGCAGTGAGTGTTATTAAGAAAAAGCATGTTTTGGATGCATATCTTTCATTCATCCTTCTTTTGTGTCATTTTAGGAAATGGAGTCTCTTACGTATCAAGGTACAGTATAGACAAAACATTAATTTCTCAAGGAGTGACAAATGCAACAGTTTATCTTATGAACTGGGTACAGCTCTACCCATAGCACCTAATAACTTTGTTTTACACCCTGTTTGGGGATACCACTATTAACTCTACAGGTGAAACTCAGAAAATTAGAATATTGTGCAAATGTTCATTCATTTCACTTAAAAGGTGAGGCAAATATATGAAATAGACTCACTACATGCAAAGTGAAATATGTTATACCTTAATTCGTTATAATTGTGATGATCACGCTGTACAGCGTACATGAGATTATGTGATGATTATGGAGTACATGAGATTGGGGGTTTGGGGTTTTCATAAACTGTAAGCCATAAGCATCAATTTTATAACAAAGTAAGGCTTGAACTATCTCGCTTTACATGTAATTAGTCTATCTCATATATTTGTTTCACCTTTTAAGTTGCATTACTGAACTAAATGAACATTTGCATGATAATCTAATTTTCCGAGTTTCACCTGTATTTTAAGTTACAGATAGTTACACTACTAGGGCTATTATTTGTGCTGCTGTTTTAATGGAATTTTGAAAATTTCACTTTATGTTTTTTAATGTTTTCATTGTCCAATCAAATATTAAATTTAAATGTCATATTAATTTAATGCATTATTAATAATTATATTGACATTAAATAAAATGTCATGTTAGCATATGACATAAGTTTCCCTAAACAACATTTAGGGAAGATATGATATATGTTCTAAAAATATGAACAAGAGAGAGGTTAAGTGGAAAGAGGATGTAACTGGTATGCAGCTTCATTTTATGATCCTGAGACTGAAATACCTCTGTGGATTGCCTGTTTGCCTACTGGGTCCAATTTAAAGTTATTGATTGTAACTTTTGATGCCTCAAACATCTGTGGGCCTGGCTAGCTAAGGGACTGCCTGTCTCATTCTGAGCCTATTTTGATGTTAAGATTATTAGGAGAGCCCCTTGTTAAAATTACCAGCAGATTTAGAAGCCTACCTAAGGAGCAGATGGGGAAGAGCCTTCTCCTGTGTAGCTCCCAGATTATGGGATTTTTAAGACTGGCCTATAATGTATTCCTAGCAATTTGAAAGCAAGGAATTTCAAGTAGAAAAAATAGGGACCACTTTGGTGGGAAGGTAAACAGCATTCCGTGTACTCCAGTGTCAAGGCATGCCTGCCACATGTCCATGGAAACGTCTACAGATGCAGACAGTGCTGGCTCTTTGGCTGTAAACAGAGATGAGCACTGAGTCCTATAGTTGGATACAACTGGCTTTCAAACAAGGGCAACCTTTACCTTTACTATAATGTCTAATCTTCCCTGCTCGACTGTTTTTAATGTTACAGTATTCTTTGATGTTCTTAGTGGATTTAATGTAGTGTAGTTTCTCAATTTTGATGGTTTCACAGAGGGTTGGTTTACTTGATTTCATTATTTTTTAAAGTTAAAATTGATTTTACGAGAAATTTCGTTGTTCCTGCAAGGGGACAGTGACAATAAAGATTTATTCTATTCTATTCTATTCAGTCTTTCCAGACCACCTTGCAAGTCACCTTGAGTCCTGTGTTGTTGTTTTTTTCTCAGTGGAAAGGAGGGCTATAAATGTCATCATTGACTGCAACTCGTATCCGAGAATGCATTTTTTTCCCCTGAAGCAAGAAAAATGTCACTGGTGTGAATTTGTTTAAGGTGGATCCCATCTTGCCATGAAGTGACCCACACACTATGATCTCAGAGCCATCACCCATGGCACACACGAAGCGCGGCATGCAGGATTTAACACCAGGACTACAATGGATCGCCACAGCCTTGAGGATATGGCATGGCCTCTTCTGCCTCCATGATCATTGGGAATCAGAAAGTGGTTCCTCATTTTGTTGTTGAGCCCAATATGATGGTTTCCAGTGGTTTCCTCCAGCCCGTAGCTGTTGGCACCTTTAGGGAGTTAGTTAGTTAACTGCTGCCTGACACTTGGCATTGAGTCACTGGCTGTACAGTCTACTCCATTACTGTAGCGGGATGTCCGGCCAGACAGGGCTATAAATGTAATACAAAAATAAATAACTAAGGAATGGGGAACCTGTAGCCCTCCAAGTGGTGTTGGACTGGAATTCCTATCAACTCTAGTCAGCACACCCAGTAACAATCCAATCCAATCACCTCTGGAAGGCTCAATATTACCCACCTCTACCCTAAGTGTAGTATAGAAAATTTGAGGAAGTATGACACCTCATTTCACAGCGACACTGTGATGGCAAAAATTGACTGGTTAAATCAGGCATGCCATACAACAGGGATTCTCAACCTGCGGCCCGCTGACAGAATGTGGCCCATGGCGCCATTTCATGTGACACCACCACCACCACCTCCACCACAACTGGAAGTATCATGTGGTGGAAGAAGGGCAAAATGGCCATTTGGCCCCTGAAGCTGTCTGAGGGAACGTGAGCCGGCCCCTGGCTTTAAAAGGCTGAGAACTCCTGCCATAGAGTTATAGGAGTTTCGTCCATTTCTTTTTGATTTTTCACAGGCTTAGTAAAACAGAATGTAAAGGTTGCTCTTGCTTGAAAGCCAGTTGTATCTGACTCTAGGGTTAAGTATTATAGCCAAAGAGCAAGTTCTGTCTGTGTCTGCAGACATTTCCATGGACATGTGGCAGGCATGACTAGATACCAGAGTGCATGGAACACTGTTTACCTTCCCACCGAACTAGTCCCTATTTATCTACTTGCAATTTCTTGCTTTTGAACTGCTAGATTGGCAGGAACTGGGACAGAGATGGGAGCTCACTCCATCATGCACTACTCGGGTCTCAAACTGCTGACCTGCTGACCTTCCCGTTGTCAAGTTCAGCATCTTAACTATCAAGCCACTGCAGTCCATTAGTAAAACAGTAGACAGTGTCATTTAATCATAATCATGTGTCATCAAGTCAATTCTGACTAAAAGTCACCCATTCTAGGGTTTTCCAGGTAGAGAAAACACAGAAGTGGTTTGCCATTCCATTTTTGGAGGGTATCTTGGAACTGTGCTTCTTGACCATGACCACATAGGCTGGCTCTTCTGGGAGGCACAGTGGGGAAATAAACTCCAAATTCATATGTACAGAATAATTCATGTTTACTAATTTTCCCCCACCTTTTCTTGCTAGATATTGATCTGAGCAAACACATTACTGACATTGCAGAAGAGATGACCTTGCAAAACGTCCGGACACTTGTTCGGAAACTGGGGGTGCCTCCCGGTACCATAGATACAATCACAAATGATAATCAGAACAATGCTACTGAGGAGAAAATAAAACTTTTAGAACAATGGTACCAACAGAATGGGATAAAAGGTGCTTATAACACTTTGATGTCTGCCCTCCAAAAACATGGCTTTTGTTTTTCTGCTGACAAGATTAAACAAAAAATCCAGCCTGTTTCGACACAATCATAAGTGTTGGAGGAACTGTTCATGAAAATGTTACTATTTTCTAGTGAAAACCCAGATATAATATGAATTCAAACTTGAACACCCCAGAGTCTGAAACAATTGTGCTATTCTCGTTCTTCTTAAATGAGTTCTGTCTGCAATTGGCCATTGGGCGGTAAACTGCAAGCATGAACCTTTTTAAAAGCAAAATTTAAGGATGGTTAGGTAAAGGTAAAGGTCATCCTTGCTCGAAAGCCAGTCATATCTGACTCGGGTTTGGTGCTCATCTCTGTTTACAGCCAAAGAGCCAGCTCTGTCTGCTGCATTTCCCACCCTCGTCTTATACTTGGGCCAATCTATTTTCCTGGGGTTTTAGGCCAAAACTGGGTACCTTGGCTTATATTTGGGTCAGGTCAGCTTATATTCGAGTATATATGGTAACAAAATTTGAGGAACTGATAGTACATGTGGAATGGAATGAAATAGCAAAGGGTTAGTAAGCAAAACATACAGGTGAAACTAAGAAAATTAGAATATCGTGCAAATGTTCATTCAATCCAGTAATGCAACTTAAAAGGTGAAGCAAATATATGAGATAGACTCATTATATGCAAAGCGAGATAGTTCAAACCTTACTTTGTTATAATATTGATGCTTATGGCTTACATTTTATGAAAACCCCAACCCCCCAATCTCATGTACCCCATAATCATTACATAATTTCATGTACACTGTACACCAAGATCATCACAATTATAACGAATTAAGGCATGACATCTCTTGCTTTCCATGTAGTGAGTCTATCTTTTTTTGCTTCACCTTTTAAGTTAAATGAATGAACATTTGCACAATACAGTATTCTAATTTTCCAAGTTTCACCAGTAAAATATTAGTCAAAATTGAGGCAGAACAGCATGATTTAAGAATAAGTTGGGAAATGAATTTAGGAGGAAATACCAAAGAGGAGGAATGGGCTAAGACACGGAAGCAAAAAATTATGAAAAACATTTCAGTTAGAATTAAAGAGGATTGTTATAAAACAATACAAAAAATGGTATACCTGTATGATCCAAATATGTTTCAACAAGATATTCAAAGATTATTGGAGATGTAAAAAGAGGCTGGAACATATCTACATTCATGGTGGGAATGTAAGAATGTGAAGAAAATAAGGAAAAGCGTCTCTATGGAAATGAATTAAGTATTGTTTATTAATTTGGTAATATGTCTTGGAAGTAGTTTTAAGGTACTGAAGAGGTTAATTGAAATTGCCTGAGTGTTTGCTTTACTGACCTTCTCAATCATGCTTGGTGCCGCTTTAAGTGCCAGATAGGAAACCTTTGGCTGAAATCCTGTGGCACTGCCTGCAACAAGTCCTCCCTCTTTTTTTGCTTGAGGGAGAACACATAAGCAACCAGATCCAGCCAATTCCTACTGTGTTTGGAGAGGAGGACAAGATATCAGTGATCACTAAAGCTTCCGGAGCAGAAGATCATGTTTCTCCCTCATTTGATGTTGGCTCTTGTGCTTTTCCAAGCCTTTTCTGCTATTTCACCTTAAGTTATTTTTATCCCAACTGACTTAGTTTGCTGTTTTAAATTGTTTCATTTCTGGCTGTGAGCTACCCTGAGCACTTTGATACAGATTATCTGTAAATACGTAAATAAATAAATGTTCAGCCAATGTTTATTTAAAAAGTTGCCATAAATATTCTGTATTTTATTCTGATAAACATTTTTAGAATACCATTGAGATATCTTACTGTTTGGATAATAGTTACATCAGATTTTGACTGACAATCATCTTGATCCAAAGCACACCCAAAATTTCCTTTACTTTCAGTGATGGCAGAAATTCTGGCTGGCCCCACCCATCCAAATTTTGAAATAAAGTAGTCCTAATTCGGGTGCAATACAGGGCTTTCACCCTGGCCACGCCCACCACACATGCCCACAGTGTGGTAGTAAAAAAAATTGGAGCCCACCACTGCTTACTTTGGCCATGCTTCCTTTTGTCCCAAGGAATATCCTTCAGGAAGTGATGGATATTGTGGTAGAAACAGCTTTGATTGCTACAAGCCTAGCTAGGGTTATGGTGGATATGTAGCACTCACCAGATGGAAATGTTGCTTATATTTATCCACTGGCTTTAACTCCTGTTGCTCAGTTATGCAAATGGAATTAATTTAGGAATTGAATAGACTAAGTTAAGAAGACTTTGTAGACATTATCTGTTGTGTGATGAGATGTGTTACCCAGTGTGCAACAGATAGTGCCTACAGAGGTTTTGTACATTTGAGTTGGAAAGTTATAGCCTTTGCATAACTGCATCGTCATTGTCTGCAACTCAATCCGAGTATATGGTTTTGTTTTTGCGGCCCCAGGGCACTGGAAGGCCTGGTCTTGGAGGCAAGCTGGTTCTGGGCTGCCTTCGCCCTCCAAGGCAAGCAGGAAAAATGTCCACTGGCATGAATTTGTTTAAGGTGGATCCCAGCTTCCCATGAAGTGATCTGCACACTATGATCTTGGAGCTATCTCCTGCGGCACATATGAAATGAGACTTGCAGGATTTAACACCTGGACTGCAGTGGACTGCCACAGCCTTGAGTAAACAGACAAGAAACACCTTTACAGCCAGGCCACCTGGCCTGGCCTCTTCTGTCTCCATGACCATTGGGAATCAGAGTTCCTACTCCGCTCATTTTGCCGTTGGGCCCAATATGATAGTTTCCAGTGGCATTTCCTCCACTGAGGGGACCATCTCCCCACCTAAAGGGGCTCATCTGCCTGTAGCCATTGGCCCCTTTCTGGAGTCAGGTTATTTACCACTGCCCAACACTCGGCATTGAGTCGCTCGCTGTACGGTCTACTTCATTACTGTAGCAGGTTGTCCGGCCAGACACTGCACAGCAGGATTGTAATATATCGTTAGTATGCACTGGGGTGAAGATTTGTGGTCATGGTGCATGCCAACAGAATGACATGGAAATACATAGTCATGAAGACTAGAAGTCATATTTAAGATCTGAAGAAGATGTGAAGACAGGACATTCAGGGTAGCATCTGCTACATGACCCTCTCAAAGGTAAGCAAGATAGCTAAACTGAGTAGTTTTGTTGATGAGATAATGGAGAATTCCCATAATGCAGGTACTGATGAGCATTTGAAGTCAAACTAAGCCTATACAGAAAAGCAAGGCTTCAAATGTGCCAGAATGAAACCAGACTTCTTGCACTTAACATCAATTAAGTGGTAAACAGAATTCTGAAGAAAAGCAATCAGCAGATCAATCAAGTGTTTGAGGTTGTACTCTATCGTTTCCTTGAACAGAATCTGCATGGTGATTTGGAGATGCAAAACAAAATTAGGGAGGAATCCAGGTTAGGACCACAGTGGAGAGAACAGCCTAAAAGTTTTTCTCCACCACCCAAGGTTGAAGTTGTGATAAAGGGCCCTTGCACATAGCCTTCACGGAATTGATCATGGTGTTAACAATAGCACATGCATGTACAGTACTTTGGTTGTTGCTCTGCTCTTTTCTGAACTTTATACTTCAAGCTTTCTGATTGGAAGTGTGGTTTAAGCAAAAGGATAAAGGAGATTGAAAACATGGTTCAGATGTTCTGAGAGGTTCTTCGTGGTCCCTGTGAAGGCACACAAATGGGTTAAATAATCACTTGAAGAATTACAGTTTCAAGTAATCAACTCATCCTTATACTAACTCTTCTACTACAAAGATGACACAAGTATGTGATGCAATCTTAATTTAGACTGGAATTTCCCTAAGAACCACTGCTGTTCTAACAACTTAAATGTTTTTATTAGCAAATGAGTCACTCCTTCCCCAAGAGAACATGCAGTCCTGGTTTTACTTAACAACCATGAGGTGTTCAAGTGGTGGGAATCAATGATTTTGCTGCACAGACAAAGTATATGACACGAAAACCGTAAATTACTTTAAAGGCACAGTATCTAGATTGCATATCTGCTTTGCAGCTGATCAAGATGCTTGGGAAGGTATAGCGTGTGATAGTAAAGTTGTGTGAAAAGCGAAACAAAAACATGGCAGCAGTTAGAAAAAATCATTTATTTCAGTGTTAGCTTCAGTGGATTGCAATAACTGGATTACAATCTGTTTCTTCAGACTTGTGTTGTGTCTAAATAAATGGACGGTGACTCCATGGCAGCACACAATGAAATACCATTGTTATACATAAAGATGCTACAACATTTCTGGTTTTGCAGAAACAGACTGATACATCATCCTCTTTGCGACCTGTAGGCTAGCCCCTCCCTTTTATTCTGATGACAATCAAAAGCCAACCTCTTCAAGCAAGCGTTAAATAAGTATGACTGAGTCCCTGGAAGCTGCTTTTTCCCCTTAAGATTTCTTATAAGTTTTTATTTAATGGGTTTTAATCATTGTTGAGGGACTGCAGTGGCTCAAGTGGTTAAGATGCTGAGCTTGAAGACTGGAAGATTTGGGTTCGAGACCCAGGTACTACATGACAGAGTGAGCCCCCATCTCTGTCCCTGCTCCTGCCAACCTAGTAGTTCAAAAGCAATGCATTGCAAGTAGATAAATAGGTACCACTTCAGTAGGAAGGTAAACAGCATTCCATGCTCTCCGGTGTCTAGGCATGCCTGCCATATGTCCATGGAAATATCTGCAGATACAGACAGCACTCGCTGTGGTCACTGAACACTAGAGTCAGATACGACGGGCTTTCAAGCAAAGGCGAATCTTTACCTTTACCTTTACCTAATCATTGTTGTTTTTAATTGCAATTTAACATATTATCATTTTCACTATTAATTGTTTTAATATTATGAGCTGCCTTGGATTTTCTCACAAGGAAACAGTCACCCTACAAATTATACTAACTAGCTAACTAAATGGGGTACACAAAAAGAGCCTCCTTGAAGATTGTGATATTTTTGAATTACAATCGGGCAACCTTGTGCTGCCAACTACCTTTCTCACACTAGGTCAGGCAAAAGGAACCTCGGAATGAACTCACCAAAAGGTAGCTTCATTTTGGCAGTCACACATCTGGCCTACACACGGAATAATAATACATAAATCCCTATAGTTCCCATGTTTTTTTACTAGAAAGAAGTGGTTCTCCTTGAAAGATTCGAAACAACACAAATGATGCTTTATAATTTCACCACTTTACTCAGAGTGGTAGCCTTCTTTAAAGAAAGAAAACAATACATTACAACAAGACAGTGAAAATTATTTTATGGAGAATCAGAAAGCTGTGACCACAGAGATATGAGGGAAGTAAATGGAAAGTACAGTGAAGAGAAAAATATCCTCCCCTTTCAGAAAGAACAATTCTATGTCTAATTGGGGGGGGGAGGGGGGGAGAGAGAGACTGGCAAGAACAAATCCTTCATTGCACAATACATAATGATTTCAAGGAATTGAATGATTTTTGCCTGTATGTCATTCTTGTAATTATTTCCAGTTGTGACCAGGACCAGTGGTGATGATTTCATACATAATGGATTTCAACCCCTTTCTCAGTCCCTAGCTGAAATAAATCCTTAGGCAGCTTCAGAACCTAGAGCAGGGATTCTCAACCTGCAGCCCATGGGCTGAATGCAGCCCATGGCACCATTTCATGTGTCTACCACCTGTACCACACCAGAAAGTGTCATGTGGTGAAGAAAGAGCAAAATGGCCATCTGGCCCCCGAAACTGCTTGAGGCAGTGTGACCCAGCCCCCAACTTAAAAAGGTTGAGAACTCCTGACCTAGAGGTTCGAAGGGACTGGAAACTTGAATGAAAGACAAAAGGCTGTTGCTAAAACTGTGTGAAAAACTGTGGGCTTGCAAGATTCCAGAAATCATAAATCACCGGACCTGGAAGAAGACGAGGAGGAGGAGAGAGTGAAGGCAGAAAAGGGGCTGTAGAGGAAATGGTCATGTGAACATGAGGGCAAAGATAAGAAAACAATGATAAAAATTACCTCTCCCAAGTATTTTCTATTCCAATGTGAGGTCTTTGGTGAACAAACTTGAGTGGAGGCTGCGTGTTGGAGCTGAGGGAGACTTTTGGGATTGCTGTGCATTGCTACTCACAGAGACATGGCTTAACTCTTTCATTCCCAACACAACGATTGAATTGCAAGGCTATACTACACACCGGTTGGACAGGACAAAGGATTCTGGCAAGAAACAAGGTGGGGGGAGTGTGTATCTTCGTAAATCACAATTGGTGCATGGACTCTGTCAGGTTGGATAGCCACTGTTCCCTGGAGGTAGAGTTTTTAATGATTAAATGTAGACCTTTTTATCTCCCCCGGGAATTTACAGCAGTAGTATTAATGGTGGTGTATGTGGCACCAACTGCAAATGCATGCATGGCCATGGATATTTTGTGTGGAAACATCAATACTAAACTGAGCAAATACCCAGAGGCTGTGTTGATCATCGCAGGTGAGTTCAATCATACAGACTTGAAGGCAATATTCCCAAAATTTCATCAGCACATTAAATGTGCAACTAGGGGGGAGAATACTCTTGACAAGGTGCATACAAACATTAAGCAGGCATATGAGGTTAAGCCCTTGGCACACCTTGGCAGGTCAGATCATGTGTCCCTGCTTTTGATACCAGCATACACACCCCTTAGGAAACAAGCCCCGATACAAACATGAACTGTTACTGTGTGGCCTGAGGGAGTCTCTCAACAGCTACAGGACTGTTTCCAGGAGACCGATTGGAATGTGTTTGACCATCAAGATCTGGAGACCTACACATCAATGGTCCTGGATTATATTAGATTCTGCACAGCCAACGTCATCAGGGAAAAGCATGTAAAGATGTATCCGAACAGGAAGCCCTGGATGACGAGTGAAGTTCGGAGACTGTTGAAGGCCAGAAACTTTGCTTTTAGAACTGGAGACCGGGTATTGTATAGTATAGAAAGGGCGAACCTGAAGAGGGGTATAAGGAAGGCAAAAACTGTGTATAGAGGGAAAATTGAAGATCACCTGAGTAGTCACGACACCAGGCAAGTATGGCAGGGGATCCAGCACCTTACTGACTACAAACCCAGTAATTCATCGCCTGTAGAGAGAAGTGCTTCTCTGGTGGAGGAGCTGAATACCTTCTTCGCCCAATTTGAGTTGACACCAGCAGTGGATCCAGCAATGTTGCCAGAGTCATCGTCATTACTCCCCATAGGTAATGTTGTCAGGGTGGAAGAGGGAGAAGTGAGGCAAATATTAAAAGGGATAAACGTGAGGAAGTCTATGGGTCCTGATGGAGTGGCTGGTAGGGCACTGAGAGACTGCTCAGAACAGCTGGCAGAAACTTATGAAGATTTTTAATCGGTCTTTGGCCCAAGCCACTGTCCCATCTTGTCTGAAATCCTCTACTATTATACCTCTGGCTATAAAACCTAACATAAATAGTCTGAATGACTTCCGCCCTGTGGCGCTTACACCTGTCATAATGAAATGCTTTGAAAAGTTGGTGCGGAACCATATTATGGCTTTGTTTACCAGTTGGACTTGACTCTTGTCAATTTGCATTTAAGAGAAAGAGATCCATGGAGGATACTGTGGCTATGGCCCTACATGCTGTTCTGACCCATTTGGAGAAACCAGGGACTTATGCGAGACTGTTATTTGTAGATTTTAGTTCTGCATTTAATACTATTCTTCCGCATAGACTGGTGCCCAAATTATTAGATCTGGGGCTTCCGCCATGCTTATGCAGGTGGATACTAGATTTTCTATCAAATCATTCCCAATGGGTCAGGATGGGCTCTCACGTCTCTGCGGATCTCAGTATAAGTACGGGGACGCCACATGTGTGTGTGCCGAGCCCGCTTCTGTACACGCTTTACACATATGATTGTGTTCCCAGTTACCCCAGCAATAAGATCATTAAGTGTGCAGATGACACAACGGTGGTTGGTCTGATCACAGCTGGGAGGGAGGAGTTGGCTTACAGGAAGGAGGTTGAGATGCTGACGGAGTGGTGTAGGGAAAACAATTTATTCCTCAATGTAAAAAAGACAAAAGAAATCATTGTGGACTTTAGAAAATGCAAATTGAACATCCAGCCACTTATTATTGAAGGGAATTGTGTGGAACAGGTCTCGGTGTTTCGATTTCTGGGAATGGAGCTGAGGGATGATCTAACATGGGGAGCAAACACCAAAGATCTGATGAAGAGAGTACAGCAGAGGTTATACTTCTTGAGAATCCTCAGGAAGAACAATCTTTCAAAGGACCTGCTGTTGGCATTCTACCACTGTACCATAGAGAGTGTGTTAACCTATGGTCTGTGTGTATGGTTTGGGAGTTGTACAGCTAGCATACCTGTCAACCCGTGGCTCTGGAAAAACGGGACCTACGCACATCCCTTGTGCGCAGGTCACTTTCCACGCATGCGCAGAAGCGCTACGCCACTTGTGCAGCCCCTACGCAAGCGGTGTAGCACTTCCGCGCATGCGTGGAAGGGGTAAAACCCTTCCATGCATGCGTGGAAGCGCTACGCCGCTTGCATAGGAACTGCACAAGCGGCATAGCGCTTCCGTGCATGCGTGGAAAGCGTTTTCCTCCGCTGCCAAATTATGGGGTTTTGGCGGGGTGGGGCGGGTTATGACGTCAATGGACATCAAATTACGGGGTTTTCCCGGCCAAATCGGGGTGGTTGACAGGTATGACAGCTAGGAAAAGAACAATGCTGTCCAGGGTCATAAAGACTGCGGAGGGGATAATCGGGCGTACTCTTCCCACTCTAGATCAAATCTATGCCACCAGGTATTATAAGAAAGCTGTAGAGATTGCGCAAGATAGTACGCATCCCGGAAATGATCTCTTTCAGCTTCTGCCTTCTAGAAGAAGGTATAGGGTCATAAAGACCAGGACCAGGACTTGAGAAATAGTTTCTACCCAAAAACAGTTCTGGCTTTGAATGCAATGAAATGCAGTTTATGAGGGAGCTTCTATATATAGTTTTTAGAGGTTTTAGAATTTTAGAGTTTTAGAGCTTTTAGGGGTTAAATGTGTATATGTGGGGTGGGAGTATGTTGATAATTTTGTATAGTTGTATTTTGTTTAGGTTTTGTTGGGTTGATAAGTGTTTTTCCCCCAATCTCCTTGTTCTGTGCAGGACAATGACAATAAAGATTTGTCTATCTAATGACCTCATTGGCCTTATACACTGCACCAAGAGGGTTCTGGTCAGTGAGTCATTTAATGAACATGATTATCAAACTCTGGTCATATTTTTGTGGGGAAATCTGAAGTCATTTATTGTAACATAACCTGAACATTTCTTTCAACAGACCATGTAAGTGTTCTGTAATGAGTGAGTTTTTTTAATCCTGACTGATTTTTTGTATTTTCTATTCTTTTTCACTTCCACCAGATGGCAGCAAATATGCAAACATGTAAACAAAAAATAGGAAATTGGTGTAAAACTCTTTATATCATATAGTATAATTACACATAAAAAGAGATCAGCATTTTCCCGCGAAATAGCTACAAATTATACAATGAAATACAGTAAAAATACCCTTAGACATACGGCATCCACGGCAAACCCAAGGCTCTATGACCATGGCTCAACGATCATGGCAGGGTCCCAAGTTTCAACCGCCATGATGGAGCCCATGATGGAAGCAGGAAAACACCTAACTAGCCCCAACATAATTACACAGACTTCAACCCCCACAGTCCCAGCATTTCAAGCTGCAAAATTGTCAGTGGGAGTAGCACGGGTGGCAGCTCTTATAGCCCCGGTGCAAGATGGGGAGCAGCTGTGCTCGCACTTCCCATGGACGGCATCAATGGGAGACACATTGGTGCCAACTCTTGTAACCCCTCAGACCCAGCGGCTTTTTTTCCATCCCAGGCTGGGGAGGGTCCAGCTTTGGGTCCAGGACTCCATGCCAGGTCCAGGCCAGGTCTAGCGTTGGAGGAGGTGGGGAAGTGTCTTTTGGGGCTGCCTAACTGAACCCCAGGTGCTGCAGATGTCTCTTCCCGCCCCTCCCTTCCTGGCCAACCTGCCAGGCAAGAGTCTCTCCTCCACGTCAGGTCCAGGGCTCTGATGGCCATTTTGCCCTCCCTGCACCATATGGCACTTTTTGGTGTGGTGGAGCCGGGGGGAACCACATGAAATGGTGTCACAGGCCACATCTGGCCCATGGGCCACAGGTTGAGAATCCCTGCTTTATACTGTTACTGCTCAAGAAGGATTAAAGTGATTTTGATAGGACAGTTAAAGACATTATTCCACAAGAGCAGCAAATGCAAGCGCGGCGCCAAAATGGCCGCCGCGCTCTTTGCAGGGCCCCCCCACAGGACGAAGGCATCCGGGTAGTTAGGGGTGTGGCCAGCTCCCTTATAAAAGGGGTGGCCACGAGGCAGCCGAGCTGCCATTTTGCGAAGCGACGGAGCGGAGAAGTTTTTCCTCTTACTCCGTCGCTTTTACCTTGATCGGGAAGCCTTCTGCTGCTGACCTTCCTCTTTTCGGCTTCCCTTAGGTCCGACTGAGATGCCTTCGAAGAAGAAGGCGGCCGTGAGCGCGGCTCGGGCGGTTCGGAGGCGCAATCCGGGTCGGAGGACCGCGGCTGCGCCTTCCCACCAGCCGCCTTTGCCGGCTCCCACCGGGACCGGTGGGATGGGGTCTATTACCCCCCGGCCGGAGGCTGGGGAGCCAAGCAGGGGTCCAGCATGGGCTGCGGCCCGCGGCCCGCAAGCGGCGGACGCCGCTCCTGGTGCTCATTCTACTGGGCCTCCCTCTATCGGGGCGCAGCTCACTCCAGGGCCTTCCGGCCTTGGGGGGTGGTGTGGTCCCCTCCCTTGGCAGGTGCCTACGCCGGCCCTGCCGGGCCTGGGTGTGGGGTCATGGCCATATTCGGGCCCTGGGGTGCAAGGACCTGTACCCACGCCCGTAACGGGCGGGCCGGCTGGCCCGTGGCCCCACGCCAGTGTGGAGGCCTTGCTGGCCCGCGTGGCGGCACTCGAGGCTTCCCTTGCTCGGGCCAGCCATGCTGGGGCTCCTTTTGGGGTGCACTTTGACGCGTCGTCTGCTGGGCGGCGGCAGGCGACGGGACGGATCGAGCAGCTTCAGGCGCGTGGCACGACTTCGGCCACTGCCTCGCAGCTCCCCAACCAACAGGCCAGCGCGGGTCAGGCCCCGGCAGCGAGCTCTACGGCGGTCGTGAGCTCCGACGCCCCCAGTGGGCCGGAACCCCCGGTGGGGGCGGCCCGCGGGGGTGCAGCATGTGAGTATGCGGTACAAACTAGTGCACCTACACATGTGGCTACGTTGGGGGGGGCTTTCCAATGGCCTTGGCCTCGCATGGGTGGTGCGGCGGTACAGCCGCTGATGCACCACCAGGCGACGTCAACCACCACCCAGGGCCCCGGGGTGGGGAGCGTTTCCTACCCTGTGGGGAATGTTTTGGGGGTGGCTGGGCTAGTCCAAGCCCCTTTCCAGATGCCCGCAGTTTCTGCTGTGCCTGTCTCGGCCTTGCCGACAGCGGGCTATTCCTTGCCACTGGGTGACCACTTGGCACAGGCCACCAGAGAGAAAATATGGCGAGGGGAGTATGTTGATATCTTCTCACTCCTAAACAGGGAGCCCACCAAGGAAGAGAGGGAGGGGCAGGATGAGAAGGATAAGGAACAGGCACGTCGTCGCAAGCCACCACGAACGTGGGCCAACTGGCTGCCGGCGTACCTCATCTACATGGCGGTGTACCTGAGGGCCCGGCCGGATCTGGCAATTCCGATGGTCCAGTATTTGGACAATATCTATCGGGCGATGGTTGATTTTCCGGGCCCGTCGTGGTTGGCTTATGACGAGGAATTCCATATGCGAATTCCCCTGCACCCTGAGATGAGGTGGGATGAGCCATGCCAGAGGCTTTGGCTTCTGTACATGACGCCCACGCGCCCCGCGCCAGGGGAAAGATACCATTGTGGACATGTGGTCCAGCGAGTGGCTCCAGCACAGGTTCCCTGCCAAGTGGCGGGGCAGGGGGTTCCAGCCCGCCTGCTGTGCTGGACTTTCTCGTCTAATGGTTCATGCAATAAGAAGAATTGCAAGTACAGACATGAGTGTCCCACCTGTGCGGGCCCCCATGCAGCCTCTGCCTGTCCCAGGCCTGGAGGGACGCGGGGCAGAGGGAGGGGCGGACAGTGGGCTGGCAAGACTGCCGCAGATGGAGCTGGTTCACCGAAAGGCTCCCTCCCCAATTAATGTGGACATTTTGGAGCGTTGGCTCGCATTGTACCCGAAGGGGGAGGATGCAGATTATCTCCTTCAGGGCTTTAGACAGGGGTTCCGTATTCCTTTCATGGGTGATAGGTCCCCTCAGGATGCCCCCAACCTTTTGTCCCTTAGGGGGAGGGAGGAGGTGGCTGCCGCCAGCATCAATAAGGAGGTCAATGCGGGCAGGGTCGCTGGCCCTTTCCCTGCACCCCCGTTCACTAACCTCAAGGTATCGCCCCTGGGCTTGGTTCCCAAGAAGTCACCAGGCGAGTTTCGCCTTATCCATCACTTGTCCTACCCAGCCGGACGATCGGTCAACGATGCTATCCCTGACGACCTTTGCTCAGTCAAGTATACATCTTTTGACCACGCGCTGCGCATGGTGCGCTCATGTGGCCCGGGTGCGCTGCTGGCTAAGTGCGACATTAAGTCGGCTTTTCGCCTCTTGCCAGTGCACCCGGGCGACTTTGAATTGCTGGGTTTCAAATTTCGGGGCGAATATTATTTTGATAAGGCCATGCCTTTTGGCTGTTCCATATCATGCTCGGCTTTCGAGCGTTTCAGTACCTTCCTAGAGTGGGCTTTCGTCCGCAGGTCAGGGTCCCGGTCTGTAGCCCATTACCTGGATGACTTTTTATTCGGGGGTGAACGGGGCTGGGACACGTGTACACGTCTCCTCAACACATTTCAGACGCTAATGGAGGAACTCGGTGTCCCTTTAGCGCCCGAAAAGACCGAGGGCCCATCTACACAGCTAGTCTTCCTGGGGGTGGAGATTGACACGATAGCGCAGGCGTCTAGGTTACCGCGGGATAAGGTGTCAAGGATAGTGGCCCTTATCTCGGACTTGTTGGCCAAGCGCAAGGCATCACTGAGGGAACTGCAGGTGCTGCATGGTCACCTTAATTTCGCCTGCAGAGTGGTCGCACCGGGCAGGGCTTTTGCCCGGCGCTTGTGCGACGGTATGGCAGGATTATCCAGGCCTCACCATAGGGTTAGGCTTACCCGGGGTATCAGGGCAGACATGCTTGTCTGGTTACAGTTCCTGAGGGAGTTCAATGGGGTCTCATTTTGGAGGCATGACCTCCTGGCTTCCCTTCAATTTCAGATTCAGTCTGATGCCTCGGGATCCCTCGGTTATGGGATGTACTTCAATGGGAAGTGGGCCTATGGTGGGTGGCCACCGGCCTGGGCAGGCACGGGTCGCCTGCGTGATCTCACATATCTGGAATTTTTCCCTATCCTGGGTGCTTTGATGCTATGGGGCCAGGAGTGGTCCAACTCGGTCGTGCATTTCTGGTGTGACAATGCGGCTGTGGTCCACATTGTAAATGCACAGACTTCCAAATCGCCCAGGGTTATGGATCTAGTGCGCCAATTTGTGTTGCGCAGCCTGCGCCTCAACGTACTGTTCAGGGCCAGCCATGTCCCAGGGGTTAATAATGATATTGCTGATGCTTTGTCCCGCCTACAGATCTCCCGGTTCCGTGCCTTGGCCCCGGATGCGGAGGAATTTCCCTCGCCACTCCCGGAGGAGATATGGACCATTGGCAAGGAGAGGTGAACCGGGCGATTGGCCTGTCGCTAGCGCCACGCACCCGTAAGGTGTATCACCACGCAATTAATTCTTTCAGGGCATTCTGTACTCAATTTCAATTGCCAGGAACCTGGCCGATCCCGGTAACCCATGTTCTGCGGTTCATGGTTTACCTGCATTCTTAGGGCCTTGCACCTCGCACCATAGCATCTAAGCTTTCAGCGTTGGCTTTTATGGCCAAGGTGGGGGGTCATGTGGACAGCACCTCTGACTTCCGGTGAGACATGTTTTGGAGGGGTGGGTGCGCGAGTGCAGGCGTTACCCGGATGACCGCCACCCGATTTCCCCAGGGGTCCTTACCCAGTTGGCCCGGGGCTGGCCTTGCCTCTGCTTTGATGCATATGAGGCAGCCCTGTTCCATGCAGCCACAACGGTGGCATTTTTTGGAGCGCTCCGCATCAGCGAGCTTGTGATGCTGTCTAAGGCGGATGCAAGTCGTAGGGCACTGGAACTCGAGGATGTCTGTGTTGCGAAAGACTGGGCTCAGTTGAGGATACGTTCCTCTAAGACCGATCAGCATGGCGTTGGCAGTGGTGTGCGACTGCTACGGTGTTCTTTGGCAGACATCTGTCCGGTTGGTGCCCTACAGGAATTCCTGGCACTGCGTGGCACGCACCATGGCCCGTTTTTCTGTCACCAAGATGGGTCTCCCCTTACTAAATTTCAATTTTGGAAGGTGACGGGCAAAGCGCTGGCCAGTGTGGGCCTCCCAGGCGCCCGCTATGGCACTCATTCATTCCGTATAGGGGCGGCCTCGACCGCAGCTGCTTTTGGGTACTCAGGGGCTGACATACGTAGCATGGGACGGTGGGGTTCGCAATGTTTTCAATTTTATGTGCGCCCACTCCCGCCGTGAGTACCAACCCAGTCACCTTACCTACTTTCCCTCATTTTTCCTTTACAGACCCGGGGTGTCGTATTACACCGGTGACAGTATGGCTGGTGGGCCATAGCTACGTGCACAGGGCAGCGCGTTATGCTGCGGCGACAGAGTGGGGACCCTGACTGGGACTGGGTGCATACGCAAGTCTCACATGGCATGGTAAGCCCGGGATGTTATGGCGGGAGCTGCTGCCTTTCCTTTTTTCAGGCCAGAATGCTGACCCGCCTGACATTCTGATCATACACCTGGGGGGCAATGATTTGGGCCAGGTCACCGGCTTGTCGCTGAACCATGCGATTTGCGAGGACCTCGCCTACCTGCATTACGTCTGGCCCGCCACAACCCTTGTTTGGTCGGACATGGTCCCGCGCCATTCCTACAGAGGGGGTGTTGACCTCCTGGCCCTTGACCACGCTGGACGCATGGTGAATAGGGCAGTGGCGCGTTTCCTTGTTGACAGGGCTTGGGGGAGGGTCAGTCGTCACCCCGCTATTAGCCTCCAAAGTTATGACTTGTATGCAGGGGATGGGGTCCATCTGTCGCGAGGAGGTATGGACCTCCTGTTGGGTGATTGGCGAGCAGGCCTGTTGACCGAGCTGACGGTCTGGGGGGGGGCGTCGAGCCTTCTTTGAAGCCCCTCCGTGTGGCGGGTAGCACTGGTAAGGTAAACATTATGACCCACAGGTATCCGGCAAGTTCGCAATTGACTGGACAACACTAGACAGGCATAAGTTGGTTAAACGTTGTCCGGTCAACGACGAACTAGGCGACGGGGTGATGGCTATAGCTAGACAGCATGCATCACCCCGTGATTTTACGGATACGCGTCAGAGGGTGGGGTCATTAGTTAGATATTGACTACGGTCAACAATTTGTTTGTGGTCAACAAACAAATTGATACAAATGGATACATTGTAGCAATTGCCGTTGGCAATTTTGGGTGGTACCTTACCAGTGTTACTTCGGCCTGCTTGCCTTAAAAATTATGATTGGTCAATTACCAATAGAAATTTATAATTCGGACTAGGGCATGAATCAATAAATGTGGCCCAATGCCGTTATCCACTTTCATTGGTGTCTGAGTCCTTTATTGGGGGGTGCGCCTGCAATGCAAGCGCGGCGCCAAAATGGCCGCTGCGCTCTTTGCAGGGCCCCCCCCACAGGACGAAGGCATCCGGGTAGTTAGGGGCGTGGCCAGCTCCCTTATAAAAGGGGTGGCCACGAGGCAGCCGAGCTGCCATTTTGCGAAGCGACGGAGCGGAGAAGTTTTTCCCTCCACCCCCTCCCTAGTTAACAGTGTGATATTTTGGTCGCTTCGGGGCCGGGTGGGAATTTTTGGCTGGGACCCATATTGGCTTCCGGGTCCTGGTTTTTTCGCCCATCCCACACTGTTGCTATGGTTTGACATAGGGGTTTTTCTGTTGCTGCTGTTGACTTTGGTCACATGGGCGGGTAGCACTGGTAAGGTAAACATTATGACCCACAGGTATCCGGCAAGTTGGCAATTGACTGGACAACACTAGACAGGCATAAGTTGGTTAAACGTTGTCCGGTCAACGACGAACTAGGCGACGGGGTGATGGCTATAGCTAGACAGCATGC
The DNA here is from genome assembly GCA_035047305.1 of Bradypodion pumilum. NCBI lineage: Eukaryota > Metazoa > Chordata > Lepidosauria > Squamata > Chamaeleonidae > Bradypodion > Bradypodion pumilum. Next base: position 264,627,628 of record JAWDJD010000003.1, read on the forward strand.
ATCACCCCGTGATTTTACGGATACGCGTCAGAGGGTGGGGTCATTAGTTAGATATTGACTACGGTCAACAATTTGTTTGTGGTCAACAAACAAATTGATACAAATGGATACATTGTAGCAATTGCCGTTGGCAATTTTGGGTGGTACCTTACCAGTGTTACTTTGGCCTGCTTGCCTTAAGAATTATGATTGGTCAATTACCAATAGAAATTTATAATTCGGACTAGGGCATGAATCAATAAATGTGGCCCAATGCCGTTATCCACTTTCATTGGTGTCTGAGTCCTTTATTGGGGGGTGCGCCTGCAATGGTACGCTATCCCGCCAGATCAAAATGCACAATGGTTCAGGCTAGTCACATTATTTTAGCCTCTTGAAATCAAGCACATGTAGCCCAATCCAACTATAATCTAGACTCAACATGAGGCAGTTTCTTTATTTTGAACAAAGAGAAATGGTGGACGATTTAAGTGAGACAGTAAGGTAAATGCCTTCCATATATAAGCAGTACAATTCACTTTTATAAAACACACAGTGATGGCCACAAACATGGACAGATTTTTAAAAAGGTGAGTCAGTGAAGGATAAAGCTATTCATAGCTATGAGACTTGATGGTTATCTATCTCCTCCTATAACAGAGGCAATGTGTGACATCTATACACCAGTATCTGGGAAATACAAATGAAAGGTAGCATGATACTCATGCAATGCTTCTGGCTTGCCATAGGGATCTGGTTACCCCTGTGAGAACATTGTGCTAAACTAGACAGTTCTTTGGCCTGGTACAAAATGGCTTGTGCATTCTTATGACTCTGTCCTTGATTGGTTCCAATCAGTTTCTGTTTCTTTAACTGGTTTTTCTGCTCTTCTACTATAAATACCCAGAATATGTAAATGACATCCTTGCCATCCCAACTCTGTAGCTGAAGAAGGAACCAGAGGTGAATGTAAGAGATATTCTAACTTGTTCCAATCCAGAGCCTGTGAAATTATTTTGGATTTACAGGGGGATTAATGCAAACTGCTGTGACCTGGGGTGAGGATTTCACAGCACGCTAGCTGTGACCTATCTGTTCAGATCTCATACAAACAGCATCATTACACCCTCACACATGTGTACAATCAGAATAGTATAATAAGCAAAGTTTAGGAAACTAATAGGAAAATAAAGTTTAAAAATATTTTCCCCTAGAATACAAATGATAAACTGTCGAGGCGAGAGAGGTGGCCTACAAATCAAGAAAATAAAGAAATAAACTGTACACTGACAGAACCTGCTTTGCGACTCCATGAAATGGCTGGTGAAGTATACTGCGCAGTGACCTCAGTCTAAAAGTTCTCTAGCTCCTTGGTTATCCAGAAGGCATCTTGGGTCTTAATGGGGTTTCAGCTGTCACTCCCCTTCTTCTTTGGCACAAACTGCTCAGTCTATTGACCCTGTGTATACTTTATGATTTAATTTCATCTTTTGAAATCTTTTTGCTCCTTGTTAAACTTTTTAACTCCAGTAATGGCAGATGGAAAATCAAGGATACCTGAGTAAGTTATTCCATTTTGGGGCCAACTAAAGACTCTTTGCTCTGTTTTATAGTAGTTCTGGAATTGCATGAATGCTCTCATCAGTTCTGTTTTAACACTTTTACCCTAAGAAAGAGTACCCTTCTAATGTAGAAGCCAAAATTCTATTGGTGTTCACATGAGTTTTGTTTAATGACTGCAGCTAATTGTGGCTAACTGATGAGGTGCTGTGGGTCTGTCTCATTTGTATGACCAGAGATAGAACCTATTGTTTAACTAAGACAAACCCTGGTATTTCATCAGTTAGCTGCAATTAGTTGTGGCAGTTTACCCATAAATCACATGAATACAAACCCCCTTAGCCTCAGCTTTCAATTTCTTAAGGAGTCACAGTCTTCCAGCTGGCTCACTTCCATAGAGGGAAATATTAAATCTCTAGGCCTAGCATTGGAACCAATGGCACTATTCACTGTCCCTGAGTTTTAGATTTGTTAAGCAAAGGCTATTAGATATTGACTCTGGACCCTTTTCTGTGCAGCCAATAAAACATGCTCTCCCTTGAGGTTGGGGATCCTCCCATAGCAAGTCCAAATGGCTCCCTATTTGTGTAACCTGACTCTCCCTCAAAAACATAGGGGTTTTGTTGTGTATGGATTGTAATGTGCCTTTAAGTAAATGTAACCACACAAATGAGTGAATGTAACAATCTCTAAAAGTAACACTGTAACCTTCCGTATGACGACGCGAGCTAGTGACCACTGGGGGCAGTAGCGAGCGTCCAGCTCACATGGTACAAATTCTCCAAATGCCTACAGCCGCGGGAAGATCCCCGCCACTGCCTCACCTGGACAAGAAGGGCGTGACTAAGGGTGACGTTACGCAGACAGTAGCCAATGAGCTACCAAGGAGCCACATTCAAATGTATAGCCACTGTATATAACGAGCTGTTCATCCGCCATTACCACATGTTCCCCCTGACCATCATGCAATAAAGATGAGTTAAGCCAGACTTCGGCTGTTTCTATTGTCTTGGTTCTTGAATACTAAATTGGCAACGAAGGTGGGATTATGGCTTCCCATGGAATCAAGATAACACAGACCGGTTTCGACATCAACAAACCGGAGGAATGGGAACTGTTCAAGATGGATTTCAAAAGCGCACTGATGGTGTCCGACAGACAAGGGGAAGAAAAGGGCCACCCTCATCAGGATGCCCGGTTTCTCGGCCATGAAGATTTTGGTGGACCTGGTGTCTCCAAGGAAAGTAGACGAGGTCCCAGTCAAACAGATCCTGAAAGTCCTGCGGGACCACTTCCAGCCCACGGTCTCGATGTTCTCGGCTTGGGACACTTTCTGGAAGAGGATGCAGTCCCCTGGTGAGTCCGTGCCTGCCTTTGCAGCGGCCCTCCATCTGGCTGCTGGCCCATGCAAGTGGGAGAACCTAGAAATCGCCCTCAGAGACCGCATGCTGTGCAGCCTGTGGGACGAGGAGACCCAGCAGAAGCTGATGAATAAAGAGCCGCCCCCAATGTTACAAGAGGTCGTGAAGGAGGCGCAGGCGGCAGAAGCGATGCAAGCCGGGGTTAAGGGGTTCAGAACAAGGCCCCCACAACCTGACAGGGCAGCAGCCCCGGTGCAAGCGGCCAGGCGGGCGGCACACTCCTCCACGGAGAGCAGCGAGGATGAGGACATCCGGAAGGTGCAGAAGGACAGCCGACATTGCGACGGCTGCGGGGTGTCCCATGACCGCAGCAAGTGCCCGTTCTGGAAGGCTGAGTGCCACAACTGCGGACGGCAGGGCCACATCGCCAAGGTTTGCAGGCGACGGCGCGGAGACCACAAGGGCTCAACAGACCGTCCCCCAAGGAAGCAGGATGGCATCCGGCCCTCAAGGAAACAGGATGGTGTGGGCCGAGTCTCCGACGACAGCGACATCGAGGTACATGGAGTGTACCAGCGCGTCCCCAGCGACGACAACGCGGCAGTCCAAAGCGTATCCTTCGGACACCCACATTACTTTGTTGAGGTACTGTTGCAAGGGGTCCCCGTTAAGATGGAGATATACTCAGTTTCTTCCTATTTCATTATTTCCCAGAGGGAGTTTTTGCGAATTTCCCCCAACGTACGGCCCAAACTCAAAGCACTGAAGTCTACGTTGCGAGACGTGCAGGGAAATAGCATCCTGGTATTGGGGGTGGGAAAATTCAAGGTGCAATACAAGCAACATGCCTCGGAGCTCCCTCTGGTAGTTCTCAAGGAGGGGGCCTGTTGCCTCCTGGGGACACAATGGTTTAAGCCCCTGGGGTTGTTCATAGGGGGGGTGCATACTGTCAGAACTGATCCAATACAGGAGGTGTTACGCGCATCCCGAGGTATTCCAAGAAGGGACTCGGAAAATTCAAGGCCCCCCTAGTTGCGTTCGACCTGGACCTGGAGATCCGGCCGATAAGGCTCAAACCGTGAAGGGTGCCTTTTGCACTAAAGGACAAAATAGAGGCGGAACTGGACAGGTTGGTGGGCCAGGGAATTCTAGTCCCAGTTGATTCTGTGGAGTGGGAAACTCCTATTGTAACAGCGCTAAAGGCTAACGGGGAGGTTCGAATTTGCACTGATTACAAATGTACCATTTATAAGGCAATACACCCAAATGCGTATCCGGTGCCGGTAGTCAGCTACTTGTTGGCCAAGTTACATGGGGGAAAGTGTTTTGTGAAGTTGGACCTGGCGCAGGCTTACCAGCAACTTTCGGTAACCCCAGCTGCAGCTGCTGAGCAGACGATAGTCACCCACAAAGGGGCGTTTAAGGTGACGCGCCTACAGTTTGGCATAAATTCGGCTCCAGGCATCTTCCAATCATTAGTGGAGTGTCTTTTGAAGGGCTTGGAGGGGGTCTTGCCATATTTTGATGACGTATTGATAACGGGGGGGGGGAGCGAGTCAGAATTGGCCAAAAGGCTAGACAAGGTACTGACAGTATTCGAGAAAGCGGGTTTGAGGCTGCGGAAAGACAAATGTGTGTTCTTCGCAAAAGAGGTAGAGTTCCTAGGTTTCTGGGTAACCCCGGTTGGCATAAAACCCTCTGGTTCAAAATGCTCCTCGCCCCACCACAAAGCCCGAATTGCAATCATTCCTGGGGCTCCTGAATTTTTACCATTCCTTCCTGCCAAGGAAGGCATCGGTGGCGGAGCCACTTCATAGATTGTTAAAGAAGGACGAGGTTTGCCGATGGGGTGAGAGTCAGGAGAGAGCATTCAATGAGCTGAAACAACTCTTATCCTCAGAGGCCATCCTGACCCATTTCGATCCCAAGAAGCCAGTGGTTCTGGTATGCGATGCCTCACCAGTGGGGGTGAGGGCGGTCCTGTGCCACATGTTGGACAGTGGGCGGGAAGCCCCAGTGGCGTTCTACTCCAGATCCCTGTCAAAGGCAGAGTGTAACTATGCACAGACAGACAGGGAGGCACTTGCAATAATCGCTGGAACAAAGAAGTTTCATGACTTTCTATATGGCCGCCCTTTCACCATCGTGACTGACCACAAGCCCCTGCTAGGCATTTTCACCGCAGACAAGCCCACACCGCAGATTCTGTCCCCCAGAATGCTGAGATGGTCCATTTTTCTAAACGCGTACCATAACACGCTGGTTTATCGCCCCGGAAAGGACATAATAATAATAATAATAATAATAATAATAATAATAATAATAATAATAATAATAATAATAATAATAATAATAATAATAATAATAATAATAATAATAATAATAATAATAATAATAATAATAATAATAATAATAATAATAATAATAATAATAAAGTTTTATTTATTTATCGTTTGTCTCTTCCAGAAGAAGACTCTAAGCGGTTTACATTGGGGCATGCTGCCTAAAGCAGGCAGCAGCGGGGGGAAGATACAAAATCAGTAAGCATACAACATAAAAAGCAAGAAAGAAAAGAACGTGTTCACTTCCACTCTTCCCCGTGGCAAATGCCAAGCTGGGAAAGAGGGTTAAGTCCTCGGGTGGCGCAGGGCAGCATCCTTTGAGCCCTCCGGGGCTCGGAAGGCGGGGACGTAGCAGCGGCGCCTGGCCTCCCATCCACCGGGACCAGGTGTTGCAAGTCCCGAGGAGAGGCAGGATGGGTCCTCGGGCGGCGCGGGGCAGCGTCCTTTGAGCCCTCCAGGGCTCGGAAGGCAGGGACGTAGCGGCGGCACCTGGCCTCCCATCCACCGGGACCAGGTGTTGTGAGTCCCGAGGAGAGGCAGGACGGGTCCTCGGGCGGCGTGGGGCAGCGTCCTTTGAGCCCTCCGGGGCTCAGAAGGCGGGGACGTAGCGGCGGCACCTGGCCTCCCATCCACTGGGACCAGGTGTTGCAAGTCCCAAGGAGAGGCAGGACGGGTCCTCGGGCGGCGCAGGGCAGTGTCCTTTGAGCCCTCTGGGGCTCGGAAGGCGGGGATGTAGCGGCGGCACCTGTCCTCCCATCCACCGGGACCAGGTGTTGCGAGTCCCAAGGAGAGGCAGGACGGGTCCTTGGGCGGCATGGGGCAGCGTCCTTTGAGCCCTCCGGGGCTCGGAAGGCAGGGACGTAGCGGCAGCACCTGTCCTCCCATCCATTGGGACCAGGTGTTGCGAGTCCCGAGGAGAGGCAGGACGGGTCCTTGGGCGGCATAAGCCATGCGGACGCACTCTCGAAGTCACCTCTGCCTCACGTGCGCAACCCCGCGTGTGAAGTGGAACAAGATCACCAAGTACTCCTGATAGAGGTTCTGGATTCACCCCCAATAGTACCCGCGGAAATCGCCAAGGTGACAGGGATTGATAAGACATTGGCCCTAGTGAGCTCCTGGGTGCAAAAAGGGTGGCCAACGTCTTCCCCAGTGGCAGAATTTGCCCCATTTTTTAGGAAGAGGTTAGAACTGTCCATGGAGAGGGGTTGCCTCCTTTGGGGCCAGCGGGTGGTCGTCCCTGAATCTTTGAGAGCACGGGTGCTCAATCTGCTGCACGTCAGCCATCTGGGAATTGTCCGCTCCAAGGCTTTGGCCAGGAGCTATTTCTGGTGGCCCCAGTTAGATGCTGACATAGAGCACATGGTGAGCACTTGCGAGAGTTGCCAAAGCTCTTGGCCCAAAGAGTCCCGACTTCCGCACAGAGAATGGGACGCAGCCAAAGGGCCGTGGTTTCGCCTGCACATAGATTTCGCAGGTCCCTTCAGAGGTTCATTTTTCCTCCTCATAGTGGATGCTTATTCCAAGTGGTTAGAAGTTATCCCAGTGGCAAACACCTCATCAGCCGCAACCATTAAGCAATTGCGCAAGGTGTTCAGCTCATTCGGTATACCCGATGTACTCGTGAGTGATAACGCAAGTAGTTTCACGTCTGCCGAGTTCCAGGCATTCATTGACATAAATGCCATCCGGCACATCACCTCCGCACCTTTTCACCCAGCGACAAATGGACAGGTAGAACGCCTCGTGCGTACAACAAAGGAAGCACTGAGGCGCATGAGCCCTGGGGACCTGAATCTACAGTAATGCCAATTCCTGCTGGTGACACCGCTGGCGTCAGGTTACTCGCCCACAGAACTCCTCATGCGCAGGAAGCTGACCATGATACTGACCAGGCTAGACCCCACAAGGGTAGAAGACACTGGGAGGAACATTGGGATAGCGGGCACCAAGAGTTTCGAAATAGGCGCCCCAGTCCATTGCAGAAATTACGCAACCGCAGGACCAGCCTGGGTTCCGGGGTAGTCATTGGACAAACTGGACCTGTGTCGTACTGCGTTGAGACCAGCACGGGTCTACTCTGGAGGCGACATGCAGACCAACTCTGGTGACGGGTTCCCGGTAGTCAGGGTGCGGAAACCGCGCATCAGAACTCAGCGTTAGGGTTCTCCCCCACCCGTTTAGCCCAAGGGGGAGGAGAGGGGGACCAGCGGTCCCCACCAAGGGGGGAAGGGAATGAGTTTGTCCCCACAGATATCCTGGAGGATGCCCCCATAGATATCCCAGAACATGAGTTTGACTTTGAGTTACAAAACCGGGGGAGTTTTTCGGAGTGGTCCCCCACCCGTCCAAGCGAGGAGCAGGGTTTTTCATTAGTCCCCAATGCCCCAAGTTTTCCCACAATGGAGTTCACCCCTACCCCAAAAGCTGCAGAACAACAGCAAGTCGCTAACGAGTCTCCCTCTCCTGTTGCAGGACAAGAGCCCAGGGAACACAGAAGCAATAGCTCCCCTGGGACAAGCCAGCCAGCCTTGCGCCCAGAACGCTCATGCAACAAACCACATTGGATGAGAGACTTCGTCTCATCCTAGGGGGGAGGGGTGTTGTGTATGGATTGTAATGTGCCTTTAAGTAAATGTAACCACACGAATGAGTGAATGTAACAATCTCTAAAAGTAACACTGTAACCTTCTGTATGAGGATGCGAGCTAGTGACCACTGGGGGCAGTAGCGAGCGTCCAGCTCACATGGTACAAATTCTCCAAATGCCTACAGCCACGGGAAGATTCCCGCCTCTGCCTCACCTGGACAAGAAGGACATGACTAAGGGTGATGTCACACAGACAGTAGCTAATGAGTTACCGAGGAGCCACATTCAAATGTATAGCCACTGTATATAACGAGCTGTTCATCCGCCATTACCACATGTTCCCCCTGACCATCATGGAATAATGATGAGTTAAGCCAGACTTCGGCTGTTTCTATTGTCTTGGTTCTTGAACACTAAAGGCTTTTCACTGGCAAGGTTTAATGCTTTGTTCTCTGAACTCCTATTTGGGAGATGCAATAAAATCCCATATGGTGATAGGTTGTGTCCTTGCGGGGCCAAACGTGCTGAATCAGTTATCCATGTTATCTTCCACTGCCCCTTTTACAAAGAAATCCACCTCAACTACCTAGATCTCATTTTAACCAAATTTAGAGGACTCTCAGATTCCTCTAGATCAGGAGTTCTCAACCTTTTGAAGCCAGGGGCTGGGTCACGCACCCTCAGACAGCTTTGGAGGCCGGACAGCCATTTTGCCCTTCCTTCACCACATGGAAGCGGGGGGGGGGGCACATCAAATGGCACCATAGGCCGCATCCAGGACACAGGCTAAAGGTTGAGTATTGCTCTAGATTGCTGCTTCTCTTGAACAATAGCTCCACTGATATAACATGGACCGAGTGGCTGCCTTTCGGTCAGGTGCCATCCGACTTCAACCACTCGGCAAGAGTTGATGATCCTTGATTTTACATGTTCTGGTTGTGCTACCATTTTTATACCCCTTGCACTTGTGGTGCCGTTGCTGTGCCAATGAAAGTTCTATGGAAGTTATGTAAGATAGGATCTGCTCCTGTGAGGCCAAACAAGCCAAAACAGTTATTCATGTTCGTTTCTATTGCCTAAATTATGAGTAAATCCTCCTTAAAATTTTAAACCCCTTTGACAAGTTTCAGCAGGCTTCCAGATTCATCCTTTTGCTTCTTATAAACAATGATTCTTCTGATTTTATAGATAGAGTGACTGCTTTTTTTAAATGTGTGCTATTAGACTCCACCCTTGTCATCATTGGCTGCAACTCGTATCCAAAAATGCATTTCCCTCCTGAAGCATGAAAAATGCCTTTGGCATGAATTTGTTTATAGTGCATCCCATCTTGCCATGAAATGACCCACATTCTATGATCATGGAGCCATCTCCTGCAGCACATATGAAATGAGACATTCAGGATTTAACACCGGGACTGCAATGGACTGCTGCAGCCTTCAGTATATGGACAAGGTATGCCTTCACAGCCAGTCCATCTGGCATGGCCTCTTCCACCTCCATGACCGTTGGGAATCAGAAAGTGGTTCCTCCTCCGCTCATTTTGCCATTGGGCCCAATATGATGGTTTCAAGTGGCATTTCCTCCACTGAGGGGACCATCACCCCCACCTAAAGGGGATCATCTGCCTGTAGCCATTGGACCCTTTAGGGAATCAGATTATTTACCACAACCCAACATTCGGCATTGAGTCACTGCTTTACTCAATTACCATAGCGGGATGTCCAACCAGACATGTATCATGCTGAGAGACTATTACCACAGAGCCAGTATGGCTACAGCTGGTGGTATTGTATGATGGGAAAAGGTGTGTACATTGGTGCACATCTGCATGCTTCTGTAAGCAAAGTTCGGTTGACAATGGAATGAAGAATGAATCAGACACAGATGTTGGGTGACAACATACCTCCAGCTCTCATCAGTGACTGAATTTTGCTAGAGACAGAAGAGCTCAGTGGGGAGCGGAAAAAGATCTGGGCTGCAGTCTTCCTCTCTAGACATGTTTGTTGTCTCTTGAGAGCACAAACATCAGTGGAGGAAATCTGACAAGGGATAGAAAGTGAGTCTTTGACTGTTGTCTACACATTGCTTGCAAGTGGCTGATTCTGTAGGCACAAGTTCATCACAGCAAGCACACCATATGTGTCAGTAAATCTTACTCCCGAGTTCTGCAAGCCAGTTATATAACCCACTCCTAGTCTTCAGGGCTCCCTGTACCATTGGGAAGAGTGAGGCTAGTATATCAGTAAGCAGCTCCCAGAATTGCCATCTCTTGGGGGAGAGAGATACACCCTTACCTGCATCCAGTTTTGGGTGTCAGCCGGTATGCCCCTAATTGGGTGTACCGGTAGTAGAAATTTCTGGTGGCCACGCCCACTGGCCCCCATGCGCATGCGTGCCTCCAGAGCTCCGAAAAACCATCAGCTTGGCTTGCGCAATCTGCCTCAGCGCATGTGTGAGATCTGTCTCAGCACAAGCACAAGAACGCAGGAAGGTCCCTCCCCATGCTCTCAGGCATGCACGGCTGAGGAGCTCAGCGCTCACGCACTGAGGCAGATCTCCACGTGAACTGCAAAAAGTCAAGCCAAGGTTGTTTTTTTTTTGCGCCGGTGAGCTGAGTGTGGCAGGGAGCACGGTCAGGCAGGCTGAGGCTGGGGTAGCTGTGCCGGGACCTTCCTCCCCCCCCCCCCACCGCCGGGACCACCACTGGCTCTGCTGTCTGGGTAGAGTCCTCAGCAGATGCCAGTAAGTCCCTTGCATGATTCTGGAAGTCGTCAGCAGACCAGCTAAATAGCCAATGGATTCTGAATTTCTCCACATTCATACCATATGTTGTTGACCACCAGCAGCCCCCACTTGAGCCTATAGGTCTTGCATTTAGGAACTCTGATCCTCAGCTTATTCAGGGTTCTCCAAGTGATATTGGGGAGGTTAAGATCCTCAGCAGCTTGAGACCCAAGTACTGCACAATGGAATGAGCTCCCATCTCAGTCCCAGCTCCTGCCAACCTAGCAGTTTGAAAGCAAGAAATTGCAAGTAAAACCACATGCCCAAAACAGAGCCTATCTTTGTAGGGAGGGAAAGCGAAGAATTAAGCAAGATAGAAATACAATGTAATACAGTTTTAGTGTATGGGACCAAAGACGACCGGACAACCGAAGGGTTGGTTTAACACAGGTTTATTGCATTGCATGAGGTTCCAGTGAAGCATGAGGTAATGGCGGTGATACATCTCAATATATACAGTAGCTCTCTACATTTGAATCTTGTAGCACGGTAGCTGATTGGTTGCTACCGGCGTGGCCTCGCCCAGGCACGCCTCTTTCTTCAGCTGCTGAATGCAGGTCTTGCTTCAGCTGCTGAATGCAGGTCTTGCTTCAGCTGCTGAATGCAGGTCTTTCTTCAGCTGCTGAATGCAGGTCTTGCTTCAGCTGCTGAATGCAGGTCTTTCTTCAGCTGCTGAATGCGGGGAAGGTTTTCCCGCGGCTGTCCGTGATTGAGCAATGTGAACCATGTGAGAGTGAACGCTCGCAGCTGCCCTCTATAGGCTGTCTGCTCGCGTTCCTTTATAGCTGATATCGTTTGTATCTGGAGTGGTTACAATCTTGCCTTACAGTATAATGAACATGCATACATACATAACATCCCTCCCCCCTAGGATGGGACGAAGTCCCGCAACCATTGTGGCTTGCCGCACGTTCGCTTGGGGCGTGCTTGCGCCTGCCCTAATTCTGGAGAGCCTGTGATCCCTGACTCCGCGGGCGCTTGTCCTGCAACGGGAAACGGGGATTCGTTAGTGGCTCTGTGGGGCGTCCGTGCCTGCCTTGCGCTTGGGGAAGGGAATGGGATGAACAGTTGGGAGGTAAATCCCTGCCTATTGCCCTCGGACCCCGGGGACCCTCCTAGTGTGAACCGCGGCACCGATGAGGTCGCCCTTGGGGAATGGCTACCTTCTGATCCCTGCTCGGGGGACCTTAAGACTGTGGTGGTGGGCGGACTCGCTGATGCCTCCGGTCTTGGAGGTGTCGGTCTCCGGAACATGGGCGCTATATTGCATTCTAACTCACAGGGGCTACTGGGACTGGAGGTACCAGGGGCTGAACTGAAACCCCTCTTTTCGCTAGGACGGGTGGGGGACCACTCCGCTAACTCCCCCTGGTACTGTAAATCAACGTCTAAACCTCTATGGGCCTCTGAGTCTCGGGGGGACTTCCGCGGCTTCCGCGGGGTATGAGTGTGGTTGGGGCTCCTCCTTTCTGACGGGGACTCCCGCAACCCGGGGCTCCTCCTCTCTGGCGGGGACTCCCGCAAAAGATTTCCGTGGATCGATTCCCTTTCCTCCCCCCTTGGTGGGGACCCATGCTCCCCTTTTCCTCCCCCTTGGGCTAAACGGGTGGGGGAGTACCCTAACGCTGAATCAATGCTGGCCTCATCCTCGTCTTGCTCCCCGGGGACCCTACGCCTGAGTTGGTCCACGTGTCGCCTCCACAGGAAGCCTGTACTGGTCTCTACGCGGTATGAGACGGGGCCGGTTTGATCTACTACGGTGCCCGGCACCCAGGCTGGCCCCGCGCTGGCGTAATTCCTGCAGTGTACTGGGGCGCCTATGCTGAAACTCTTTGTGGGTTCCACCCCTATGTTCCGCCCCTTGTCCTCTACTCTCGTGGGGTCTAGCTTGGATATCCCCGTGGCCAGCTTCCTGCGCATCAACAGCTCCGCGGGGGAGTACCCTGACGCTAAGGGGGTGACCCTGTATCTCAGCAGGAATTGGCACAATTTCAGGTCGAGGTCTCCGGGACCCATGCACAGTAGCGCGTCTTTCGTGGTGCGCACGAGGCGCTCTACTTGGCCATTGGTGGCCGGGTGAAAGGGGGCGGAGGTGACGTGCCGAATGGCGTTGCGTTCCATGAATGCCCTGAACTCGGCGGACGTGAAACAGCTAGCGTTATCGCTGACGAGGGTGTCGGGTAAACCGAACGTGGAAAAGACCCTCCTTAACTGTTTAATGGTTGTGGTCGAGGAGGTGCTCGAGACTGGAATGACCTCCAACCACTTAGAGAACGCGTCCACCACGAGGAGGAAAAGCGTTCCCCTGAATGGGCCAGCAAAGTCTACGTGAACTCGGGACCAGGGTCCCCTCGCAGCGTCCCATTCCCTAGGTGGCGAGCGAGCCTCTTCTGGCCTTGAGCTTTGGCACGCCTCACAAGTGCCGACCATGTGTTCGATGTCGGCGTCTAACTGGGGCCACCAAAAGTAACTGCGGGCTAGTGCCTTAGAGCGTACGATCCCCGGGTGGCTGACGTGCAGCAGTTTAAGCACCCTCGGCCGGAGAGACGTGGGGATCACTACCCGCTGTCCCCACAAGAGGCAACCCCTCTCCAGGGACAACTCTAATCTCTTTTTGAAGAATGTGTCGAATTCCGCTGCTGGGGAAGACACGGGCCACCCTTTCTGCACCCAGGAGCAAACTGTGGCCAGCGCTTTGTCCTTGCCTGTCGCTTTGGCGATTTCGGCCGGTACTACTGGAGGGGAGTCTAGGACCTCTATCATTAAGACCTGGTGGTCCCTCTCTACTCCGCCCACGTGGCAGCAATCCCGGGGAATGGGGGACCTCGACAGAGCGTCGGCATGGCTTATCTCCCTCCCGGGCCGGTATACCAACGCGTGCTGATACGCGTTGAGAAAAATGGCCCATCTGAGCATTCTCGGGGACAGGATCTGGGGTGTGGGCTTGTCTGCGGTGAAGATGCCCAGCAAAGGCTTGTGGTCAGTCACTATGGTGAAGGGGCGGCCGTACACGAAATCATGAAATTTCTTGGTCCCCGCAATTATTGCTAGCGCCTCTCTGTCTGTCTGAGCATAATTCCTCTCCGCTTGGGACAGGGATCTAGAGTAGAAAGCTATCGGGGCCTCCCTACCGTTCTCCAGCACGTGGCAAAGCACCGCCCCCACCCCCACCGGGGATGCATCGCATATCAGGACCACCGGGCGTTTGGGATTGAAGTGGGTCAGTACAGCATCTGATGCCAGGAGTCGCTTCAGGTCATTGAAAGCCTTTTCCTGGTCGTCGCCCCACTTCCATGCCTCGTCCTTTTTTAACAATTTGTGTAGCGGTTCTGCCACGGCTGCCTTCCGCGGGAGGAAGGAGTGGTAGAAGTTGAGCAGTCCGAGGAACGACTGCAACTCGGGCTTGGAGGTGGGGCGAGGGGCCTTCTTGATGGCGGCTACCTTGGATTGGGCTGGCCTAATTCCCTCGGGAGTAACACGGAACCCTAGGAACTCAACCTCTGTAGCGAAGAAGACGCATTTGTCTTTCCGCAACCTCAACCCCGCCTTTTCGAATATTGTCAGGACCTTTCCCAACCTTGTTGCTAATTCGGCCCGGCTCCCCCCTGTAATTAATACGTCATCAAAATAGGGTAACACCCCCTCCAACCCCTTCAGGAGGCGTTCCACCAATGACTGGAAAATCCCGGGCGCCGAATTCACGCCGAATTGGAGGCGCGAAACCTGGAACGCCCCTTTGTGGGTGACTATGGTTTGTGCAGCAGCTGCGGCGGGGGTCACCGGGAGTTGCTGGTAGGCTTGGGCCAGGTCGAGTTTGGCGAAACACCTCCCCCCGTGTAACCTGGCCAACAAGTGGCTGACTACCGGCACCGGATACGCATTAGGGCGGATCGCCTTATTGATGGTGCACTTGTAATCAGCGCATATTCGGACTTCCCCGTTGGCCTTGAGCGCTGTTACAATTGGAGTTTCCCACTCCGCAGAATCAACAGGAACAAGAATCCCCTGGCCCACTAATTTGTCCAATTCCGCCTCAATTTTGTCCTTTAGTGCGAAAGGCACTCTGCGCGGTTTAAGTCTGATTGGACGCACTCCAGGGTCCAGGTCGAAAGTCACTGGGGGGCCCTTGAATTTCCCTAGCCCCTTTTTAAAAACCTCGGGGTGCGCGTCGCACACGCTCTGTATTGGATCAGTCCCGGCGGCGTGTGCTCCCACGGCGTGCACCCCCCCAATGAACAACCCCAGGGGCTGGAACCATTGAGTCCCGAGGAGGCTGCATTTACCCCCCTTGAGGACGACTAAGGGAAGCGTTGCGGTGTACTTTTTGAACTGGACCTGGAACTTCCCAACCCCCAACACTGGGATGCGGTTCCCCTGCACGTCCTTCAGTGTGGCCCTCAACGCCTTGAGCTTGGGCCGCACGCGGGGGGCAATTTTCATGAACTCCCCCTGGGAAATAATGGAGTATGAGGAACCCGAGTCCACCTCCATCCTAACAGGGGCCCCTTGTATTACTACCTCAACGAAGTAACGGGGGTGCTCCGTGGAAACGCTGCAAACCGGCGCGCCGTCCTCGCTGTCGTCGGAGACTCGCCCTACTCCGTCCCGCGTCCTCGTGGTCCGTGTGCCGTCCTTCGGCCTCGTGGTGCGGTCCTGCCTCGTGGTGCGGTCCTGCCTCGCCGAGCGGTCTGGAGAACTCCGGGTGGCCTCGCGTCGTTTCCGGCAGACCTTGGCGATGTGCCCGCGCCGGCCGCAGTTGTGGCACTCGGCCTTGCGGAATGGGCATTTGGTGCGGGCGTGGGCGGCGCCGCAGCCATCGCAGCGCCGGCCCTCTCTCTGGACCCTCCGGACGTCCTCGTCGTCGCTGCTCTCTGCAGAGGACGAGTTCGAAGTCCGCCGGGCCGCGCGCACCGAGCTCTCTGCCTTGGCGGTCTTCGGGCGCCAGTCCTGAAGTTCGTGCACCCCGGCCGACGTGGCCTCTGCGGCCTGTGCCGCGTCGAGGACTTGTTGCCACGTGGGAGGCGGCTCCCTTTTCATCAGCGCGCGCTGAGTCTCTGTGTCCCTCAGACCGCAGAGCAGGCAGTCCCGGAGGGTGACGTCGGGGAGTTCCCACTTGCATGGGCCGGCGGCCAACCGCAGGGCCGCGGCGAACTCATCGACCGATTCTCCGGGTGCCTGGACTCGCCTCCAGAACGCGCTCCGAGCGGGGAACATCGCTATTGCCGGCCGGAGATGGGCGCGCAGCGCCGCCAGGAGCTCTGTGGCCTTGAGGTCGCCCACCTTCCTCGGCGCGATCAGGTCCACCAAGGTCCTCTTGGTTTCTTGTCCGAGCATGCGGACGAAGATGGCCCTCTTTTTGGCCTCGTCGGAGACTTCGAGCTCCACCAGCGCAGCGTTGAAGTCTATCTCAAACAGCTCCAAGTCTCCCGGCTTCCTGATCTCGTAGCCGGCGCATGTCTTGGTCCCGTGGGCAGCCATGATCCCACCTTCGTCGCCAGTTTAGTGTATGGGACCAAAGACGACCGGACAACCGAAGGGTTGGTTTAACACAGGTTTATTGCATTGCATGAGGTTCCAGTGAAGCATGAGGTAATGGCGGTGATACATCTCAATATATACAGTAGCTCTCTACATTTGAATCTTGTAGCACGGTAGCTGATTGGTTGCTACCGGCGTGGCCTCGCCCAGGCACGCCTCTTTCTTCAGCTGCTGAATGCAGGTCTTGCTTCAGCTGCTGAATGCAGGTCTTGCTTCAGCTGCTGAATGCAGGTCTTTCTTCAGCTGCTGAATGCAGGTCTTGCTTCAGCTGCTGAATGCAGGTCTTTCTTCAGCTGCTGAATGCGGGGAAGGTTTTCCCGCGGCTGTCCGTGATTGAGCAATGTGAACCATGTGAGAGTGAACGCTCGCAGCTGCCCTCTATAGGCTGTCTGCTCGCGTTCCTTTATAGCTGATATCGTTTGTATCTGGAGTGGTTACAATCTTGCCTTACAGTATAATGAACATGCATACATACATAACAACAGTACAATTCATATAATACAGTACAATTCAAATATATATATATAAAAACAGTTTACAAAGTCAAATTACAATACAAAAAATCATATCAAAAAATAAGCCCATTCATAACAGCTACATTATAACATGTTAGCAGCAATGACATCTCATCTCCCACCTTTTAAGTCCCAGGGGGGGAGGGCAGGGTCCAACAAATGCTGGCAGGCGGAGTGGTCAGAGGGCCTCTTTGCCCCCATCAGGGCCAGAAAGCATGGTGACGGCTCATCCGGCGCCCCCCGCCTTTTAAGTCCGAGGGGGGAGGGCGGGGCCCAACAAACATTGGCAGGTAGAGTGGATGGAGGGCCTCTTCACCCCCACCGGGCCCAGAAAGTGCAGCAGCAGTGGCGGCTTGTCAGGCACCCCTGCCTTCTAAGTCCAAGGGGGGCAACAAACGCCAACAGGCGGAGTGGCCGGAGGGCCTCTTCACCCCCACTGGGGCCAGAAAGCATGGCAGCGGCTCATCCAGCACCCTCCACCTTTTAAGTCCAAGGGGGGAAGGCAGGGCCCAACAAACGCCAGCAGGGGGAGTGTCCGGAGGGCCTCTTCGCCCCCATCAGGGCCAGAAAGCGCGGCGGCGGCATCTCTCTAGTCTTCATTTTGGTACCATCATTTCCTTTATAGTACAAACCCTTTAAAACCCCTAAAATTATTGTACTCCAAATAAACTTCATGAGAATTTAACGTGCAGCAAGGTAGTCTAGTGTGTGTTTGTGTACACAGAGAGAGAGGGGGGAGGGAGGGAGAGGGGGAGGGACAGAGATCTCACATTGCATCTGGTATTGTACTGTAGTTGCAGCTTAGTTTAGAGAATGATTACTTTAATTCTGCATACATTATGTAATTTTTATTATTTTGTGCATCATCTCAGAATTTCTTGGATGTTCCAGTGTCGATTTTAACATCCTGCTCTGGTCTTGTTTGCGGAACCACACTTCATCCCCATCTATTATTATTATTATTATTATTATTATTATTATTATTATTATTATTATTATTATTATTATTATTATTATTATTATTATTATTATTATTAATAATAATAATAACAACAACAACAACAACAACAACAACAACAACAACAACAACAACAACAACAACAACAACAACAACAACAACAACAACAACAATAATAATAATAATAATAATAATAATAATAATAATAATAATAATAATAATAATAATAATAATAATAATTCAATTTGTATTGCCACCCCAATCGACATGCGACTCTGGGTGGTGTACATAAAATCCCCAATGTGATTGGAATTGAAATCTACAGAGGAAGAAAAGTTTGCAACCAGCTCAGGGCCTTCTTGGTTCTGGGTATCAGATCCTAAAACATCATCTTGAGGCATATCTGTTGAGCATTTATTGAACATTGTCACCTATGGAAAACCTTTGCTCCCAAACATTTTGGACAGCTATTGAGATTTAACCACATGTGGCAATGTTATTTGCATATAAAATTATCTCTTGCTTTTTTGTATGGTTTCCTTCTTTTGCATGTTTTATATTTATTATGCTTGATTGATCTTAATGTGTGTCCATAGTACATCTTAAAAGAGGTACAGTAGCTCAAAAGGTGGGGATTCTTTAAAATATTGAGGAATGCTTAAATAAATACTTGGTGAAACCATCACAGGAATGGAATCGGCTGGCATTCATGAAACCACCTATAACAGCATCATAAAGTGTGACATCGATATCAGAAAGGACCTTTACGCAAACAACGTCTTATCTGGGGGAACCACAATGTACCCTGGCATTGCTGACCGTATGCAGAAGGAGATAACTGCCTTGGCACCCAGCACTATGAAAATCAAGGTTGGTTCATATCCAGTTCACAGTGACAAAGAAGGCCAGGTGAAGACTTTAAAGTGGTTGGCCAATTTTTGTATTTTAGTACCAAAAAACAGTTACTTAATGGAACTTCTTAGTACAGAAAAGTCTTTTGTTGTTGTTCTTTAGTCGCACAGTCGATTCCAACCCTTTGTGACCCTATGGACCATTGTCCTCCAGGCACCCATCTCCTCTACCATCCTCCTCAAACTGCCCAGCTATGTGCCCATTGCATCTACAATACCATCTAAAAGTCTAAAGCACACCAAACAAACAACAGCAAGAGCCAAATATTGTATATTACAGTGATGCTGAACCTTGAAGAGTCGTGTGAAGAATATCTCTTGCCAAGGTGTTTATGTACCAAGATTGCAATGTTAATTGAAATGGATGCTCTTCATTAATGAGCTAAGTAGGGGAAAGGCCATTTTGAATGCCAGCCTCCTGACAAAGAAGGAAGAAAACATTAGAAGTAAGAACCTAACTAGGAAGGCCATTGAACCATTAGATGACAATGGAAGGCAAGGGGTTATTAAAGAGGAAACAGAGATTGCAGAGAGACTCAATGAATTCTTTGCTTCAGTATTCACTGAAGAAGACAGAGGCCACATGCCCAAAACAGAGCCTATCTTCGTAGGGAGGGAAACCGAAGAATTAAGCAAGATAGAAATAACCAGGGAGGAGGTCCTTGCATGTCTTGTTAAGCTAAACACTAACAAATCACCAAGACGAGATGGCATCCATCCACAAGTTCTCAGGGAACTTAAAGATGAAGTTACTGATCTCCTAGCCAAAATATATAATATTTCCCTCAAATCAGGCTTTGTGCCTGATGACTGGAAGGTAGCGAATGTAACACCAATTTTCAAAAAAGGATCCAGGGGTGATCCAGGAAATTACCGACCTGTCAGTTTGACATGTGTCCCAGGTAAAGTGATGGAAACCATCCTAAAAGATAGAATTAATAGGCACATAGAAGAGAAGGCGCTGCTAAAGGAGATCCAACATGGCTTTTACAAGGGTAAATCATGCCTCACTAATCTGTTGGAATTTTTTGAGAGTGTCAACAAGCATGTGGATAAGGGGGATCCAGTTGACATTGTTTATCTGGACTTTCAGAAGGCGTTTGACAAGGTCCCACACCAAAGGCTCTTGAATAAACTTACCAGTCATGGAATAAAGGGACAGGTCTTGTCCTGGATCAGCAACTGGCTAAGGGACAGGAAACAGAGAGTAGCACTAAATGGACACTTCTCCAAGTGGAGGGAAGTAAAGAGTGGGGTCCCCCAAGGTTCAGTTCTGGGACCTCTGCTTTTCAACCTCTTCATAAATGATCTAGAGGTAGGAGTAAAAAGCAAGGTAGCCAAATTTGCTGAGGACACTAAATTATACAGGGTAGTGAAAACTGTGAGAGATTGTGAGGAGCTCCAGAGGGATCTCTTGACACTGGGGGAGTGGGCAAAACAGTGGCAAATGAGCTTCAACATTAGTAAGTGCAGAGTGATGCATGTTGGGGCAAAAAAAACCAATTACATTTATAACTGATGGGGTCTGAACTCTCTGCGACAAACCAGGAAAGGGACCTTGGTGTCCTGGTGGACAACTCAATGAAGGTGGCAACCCAGTGTGCCTCAGCAGTGAAAAAAGCAAACTCAATGCTAGGGATCATTAGGAAGGGTATAGAAAATAAGTCAGCAAGTGTCATTTTGCCTCTTTATAAATCTATGGTGAGGCCCCATCTGGAATACTGTGTACAGTTCTGGTCGCCATACCTCCAGAAGGATAATATGGAGTTGGAGAAAGTGCAGAGGAGGGCAACCAGAATGATTAGGGGACTGGAACACCTTCCTTACCATCTGAGGCTGCAACAGTTGGGCCTTTTCACTCTTGAACGATGGCATCTAAGAGGTGACCTGATTGAAGTTTATAAAATCATGCACGGTGTGGACAAAGTAGATAAGGAAAAACTGTTTTCCCTATCGCACAACACTAGAACTAGGGGACACTCCATGAAACTTTTGGGTACTAGTTCTCAAACAAATAAGAGAAAGTACTTTTTCACCCAGAGGATTACTGGTCTATGGAACTCCCTGCCAGAAGAAGTGGTGACAGCTGTCAGTCTTGACAGCTTTAAGAAAGGATTGGACAAGTTCATGGAGGACAAGGGTATCAATGGCTATAATTATGGATACTTAAGGACAACCCCGGGGTTGAAGAGATAGGCAGGATATCTCTCAATGCCATTTCCAGGGAATCCTAAGCAGGTGAAGGCATCTCCTTGGGAATACCCTGAAGGAAATGGTGAACCACTGTGTGAGACAGAATGCTGGATTGGATGGGCTGTGGCCTGTTCCAGCAAGGCTGTTCTTTTGTTCTTATAAGTAGATACAGTATATAGGGACCACTTAAGTGGGAACGTAGTGTTCTATGCACTCCGGTGTCTAGTCATGCCTGCCACATGACCATGGAAAACAGGACTGGCTCTTTGGCTATAAGCAGAGATGAACACTGTATCCTAGAGTTGGATACAACAGGCTTTCGAGCAAGGGCAACCTTTGCCTTTATCTAATAACAGAAGATCCCTGATTGGTATTCAAATTTGCTATGAAATTTGGCCATGCTTAGTTGAAAGTGAATAGTAAAGGTAAAGGTCATCCTTGCTCAAAAGCCAGTCGTATCTGACTCTAGGGTGCAGTGCTCATCTCCATTTACAGCCAAAGAGCCAGTGCTGTCTGTGTTTGCAGACATTTTCATGGCCATGTGGCAAACATGACTAGATCACTCACCCAGTCAGGTGGCCCCGCCCACAAAGTAGGCCCCACCCACAGTGTGGTACTAACATTTTTGGTGCCCATCACTGCCTGCATCCCCTCAACCTAGACTGCTGTCCTCATGTGTGATGCTATCCTTTTGTCAAGGGTGGCATAAGATGTTAATTGCGAGTGAAATTGAGACTATAAGAATTCTACCATTGCCTTGTCATCAACATCTCCTGGGCCAGCCCTGCCTGTTGCGCATACTGGCAGGAGTGAGGAAACTCCATGCTCTATTGAATCACCATTCAATGAATTCCCAGCCTTTGTGTAGCTTCTCACAAGTTAAGAAGGTTGACATTTCTCTGCCAACAGTATTGAGTGTCAAGCAAAGACATGCCGACATTTTTTTATCTCACCCTTTTGCCTGCCATGGAATGTGGCTCTTTGAGATGTTACTTCCAGTCCTTCAGGCTGATCTCTCCACCTCACCCTTGTACCAATCTTTGTAGAGGCAAGTTATGAAATATCTAGTTATTTTTGCTTTAAACTTTGTTTTTTTTTTTAAACTGAGCCCGCTGTTTCAAAGCACACTTCCACATGCCTTTTAAGGGCTGCCGGAAATATGGGACTCATGGGAAAAGAACCAACTTGTCAAGTAGCTACTTCAAGCTGGTTCTACCTCTTTCTAATAGTGGATCATTTGTTCTCTATGTACAAAGATGCTGGGGAAAAGGGATAAACCAAACAAACAAAATAAAAGTGACTATACTATGCTCTCCAGTGTCTAATCATGTGTGCCACATGTCCATGGAAACATCTGCAGACACAGACAGCACTGGCTCTTTGGCTTATAAACAGAGATAAGCACTGAACCCTAGAGTTACAGCATTCCGTGCACTCCGGTGTCTAGTCATGCCTGCCACATGACCACGGAAATGTCTGCAGAAGCAGACAGCGCTGGCTCTTCGGCTTAGAAACAGAGATGAGCACTGCACCCTAGAGTCGGATACGACTGGCTTTCGAGCAAGGGAAACCTTTACCTTTACCTTTACCTAGAGTTAGATACAACTTAGTTTCGAGCAAGGGAACAACGCCCTGAAAGGCCTCTTTGAAGAAGAGCGTTTTAGTGTCTTGCACGGAAGACAAAGAAGGAGCTGCAGTAAGGGCTAAAACAGAACTTTATTGCATGGTAGTCAGAGTGAACATGAGCTAAAGGTGGACCAAACAGCTCTATTTATAGTACACTGTACATTTTGAATAAGACGGGTGATAGTTCATTGGTTACTGTCCGCGTGACGTCATGGATTGTCACGGCCATCTTCTCCAGGTGCGGTGCGGCGGGGAGGTTTCCCGCCCTTCAGGTATTCAGGGGAATCTGTATCATGTGAGCTGATACTGTTATTGGCACGAGCAGTATTATTCTTAACAGCTTGCTACAATGTGTCATCGATTACTTACAATGGATACAATTGTCAGATACAATCAGTTAAAGGGTACTTGTCACAATCTATTCAGTACATAACATCCCTCCCCCAGGTGAGGACGAAGTCCTTTAGCCATTGAGGCTTTCTGCACGTTCGCTTTGGGCGAGTGGTGGCCGCACTTCGGGCTGGAGTCCCTGCATTTGAGGAGAGTGGCTCATCAGCGATTTGCTGCGAGTCGTGAGCCGGGGATTGGGAAGGTCTAGGTGTGGGAGTAAACTCCAGGAATGTGAGACCGGGGGCTCCAGGGACTAAAGAAAAACCCCGCTCTTCACTTGGATGGGTGGAGGACCACTCCGAAAATCCCCCCGGTCTCCTAACTCAAAATCTAACAAGTCTTCGAAATCCCTCTCCTCTAAATTGTTCCTGTTACCTGGCGGGTCAAAAGGATGCAAGTTTGTATCATTTTCCTCCCCCCTGTGGTCTGTGTCTCCCCCTTGGGATAAGCGGGTGGGGGAGAACCCTAACGCTGACTGCTCCATTTGGTCACTCACGTCTTGCCTTCCCACTACTCTACCTCTGAGCTGGTCGGTGTGCCTCCTCCAGAGGAGTCCTGTGCCTGTCTCGACATTGTAGGAGACTGGCCCCGTCTGTCCGACCACTATTCCAGGTACCCAAGTGGGGCCACCAGCCGCTTAGTTTCGGCAGTGTACCGGCTGGCTGATCACAAAACTCTTGGTGCCCCCCGTTTCTATGTTTCTACCCGTATCCTCCACCCTGGTTGGGTCTAATCTCGAGAGAATCGTGGTGGGTTTCCTCCGCATGAGGAGCTCGGTGGGAGAGAGCCCTGACGCTAAGGGGGTTACACGGTATCTTAATAGGAACCGGCAGAGCTGCAAGTTCAATTCCCCGGGGCCCATCCTACGCAGTGTGTCCTTCATTGTTCGCACCAGGCGTTCTGCTTGACCATTTGTAGCAGGGTGAAAAGGGGACGCAGTTATGTGGCGAATTTTGTTAATCTCTATGAAACTCTGAAACTCCGCTGATGTGAAAGTTGTGCCATTGTCGCTCACAAGTACATCAGGTAAACCAAAACAGCTGAATTCCTTGCGTAATTGCTTAATCGTTGCAGCTGACGATGTACTGGCCATGGGAATTACCTCCAACCACTTGAAGTAGGAGTCCACTATTATAAGGAAAAGGGTACCTCTGAAAGGACCCGCGAAATCCACGTGTAGACGGGACCACGCACCACGGGCTGTGTCCCATTCTCTGTGCGGAAGTTGGGACTTCTCGGGCCGGGTGCTCTGGCAGCTCTCGCAAGTGCCTACCATGTGTTCTATATCTGTGTCCAGTTTGGGCCACCAGACATAACTCCTAGCTAGCGCCTTAGAGCGCACGATCCCCGGATGGCTAATATGCAGCATCTTGAGCACCTGGGACCTCAGAACTTCGGGGATTACTACCCACTGCCCCCAGAGTAGGCAGCCCCTTTCTAGGGAGAGCTCATCTCTCCGCCTACCATAAATCCTGAATTCCTCCATAGGGGAGGTTGCCGGCCAGCCTTTCTGTACCCATGAGCTGACTAAGGCCAATGACTTGTCTTTCGCCGTAGCCTTGGCGATCTCAGCTGGCAGAATTGGGGGTGACTCTAGGGCCTCAATCAGGAGCACCTGGTGGTCCTGTTCTACCTCGCACTCGGGGTCCCCTGCCTGTGGGAGGGGTGACCTAGAAAGGGCATCAGCATGGCTGATCTCCTTGCCGGGGCGGTAGGTCAATGCGTACTGGTACGCATTGAGAAAGATCGCCCATCGCAGCATCCTTGGGGACAAGATCTGCGGGGTTGGCTTATCTGTAGTGAAGATTCCTAAGAGGGGCTTATGGTCAGTCATGACTTTGAATGGCCTGCCATAGAGAAAATTGTGGAACTTCTTGGTTCCTGCAACAATCACTAGGGCTTCCCTGTCTGTTTGCACGTAGTTGCGCTCTGCCTTGGACAGGGATCTCGAATAGTATGCTACTGGGTCGCCTGCTCTCTTGCATGTGGCAGAGGACTGCCCCCACCCCCACCGGTGAGGCATCACAGACCAACACAACGGGTTTCTTTGGGTCGAAGTGGGTCAACACAGCCTCGGAACAAAGAAGCTGTTTGAGCCCCCGGAATGCCCGTTCCTGGCTGTCCCCCCACTGCCAAGCTGCATCCTTTGTGAGCAATCTATGCAGCGGTTCTGCTACCGATGCCTTTCCCGGGAGGAAAGAGTGATAGAAATTTAGGACTCCTAGGAAGGACTGCAGTTCAGCCTTGGTGGTGGGGCGAGGAGCATCTTTCACTGCCACTACCTTGGACTCTGCTGGTTTTATACCCTCAGGGGTTATTCGGAAACCCAGAAACTCTACCTCTTCAGCAAAAAATACACACTTGTCCTTTCTTCACCTGAGCCCCGCTCTCTCGAACACCGTTAGTACCCGGTCTAACCTCTTGGCCAATTCCTGTTCCCCTCCCGCTGTTATCAGAATGTCATCAAAGTAGGGGAAAACACCTGGGAGCCCCTTCAACAATCTTTCTACAAGGGACTGAAAGATCCCTGGAGCCGAATTTATGCCGAATTGGAGGCGCGTCACTTTAAAAGTTCCCTTGTGGGTAACAATTGTCTGAGCGGCGGCTGTAGCTGGGGTTACCGACAATTGCTGGTATGCCTGGGCCAAGTCTAGTTTGGCGAAACACCTCCCCCCATGCAAGGTTGCTAGCAGGTGGCTTACCACCGGCACTGGATACGCGTTTGGGCAAATTGCCTTGTTAATCGTGCACTTGTAGTCAGCACAGATTCTGACCTCCCCATTAGCCTTAAGTGCTGTAACAATGGGGGTTTCTTACTCGGCGGAGTCCACCGGCACCAAAATCCCCTGACCCACCAGTTTGTCAAGTTCAGTCTCTATTTTGTCCTTTAGTGCGAAAGGCACTCTTCTTGGCTTCATCCTGATGGGTCGGATGTCGGGGTCCAATTCGAAGGAAACTGGGAGCCCTTTGAACTTCCCTGGCCCCTTCTCAAAAATGGCCGGGTGTGTGTTACTGTTGTGTTCTGTAAAGCAGTGCCTTTAACAATGTACCTTTGCCATGTGTTATCAATGTAACCTTTCTGTGTGCAACATTATAACCATCACCTGTATCAATGTAAGCCTAATAAGGGGACGCGAGCTAGTGACCACCAGAGGGCAGTAGCGAGCGTCCAGCTCTAATGGATCATAGCCACCTGGTTCAGCAGCGCGGGAAGATTCCCCGCGACTTCCTCACCTGGTCAAGAAGGGCGTGACCTCCTATGACGTCACGCAGGCAGCAACCAATAGTCTGTCAACGAGCCACATTCAAATGTATAGCCAGCTGTATATATTGAGCTACCCATCCGCCATTACCACATGTTCCTCCGGATCATCATGCAATAAACCTGTGTTAAGCCAACCCTTCGGCTGTTTCATTGTCTTTGGTCCCTTACACTAAATTGGCGACGAAGGTGGGATGGCAGCCCACGGGACCAAGACATGCACCGGTTTCGAAATCAGGAAACCGGGCGACTGGGAGATCTTCGAGATGGACTTCCAGGCCGCACTGATCGAGTCCGAAGTCACGGAAGAGGCGAAGAAAAGAGCCATCTTCACCAGAATGCTCGGACAAGAAACAAAAAGGACCTTGGTGGACCTGATTGCACCGAGGAGGGTGAGCGAATTCAAGGCCAAGGAACTCATGCAGTTGCTGCGTGAGCACGTCCGGCCTGCCACGGCGATGTTTCCCGCTCGGAGTGCATTTTGGAGGCGAGTCCAAGCGCCCGGGGAGACGGTCGCCGCGTTCGTGGCGGCCCTGCGGCTGGCGGCCGGCCCGTGCAAATGGGAGAACGTCGAAATCACCCTCCGAGACTGTGTGCTGTGCGGCCTGAATGACGCCGAGACCCAGCGCACATTAATGAACCAAGAGCCGCCTCCCACGTTGCAGGAGGTCGTCAGAGCGGCCCAGGCCGCAGAAGCTACGAAGGCCGGGGTCCAAGAACTCCAGGACTGGCAGCCAAAGTCGAGCAAAGCAGAGGCTCCGGTACATGCGGCCCGGCGAACTTCGAGGTCGTCTACAGAGAGCAGCGACGGCGAGGACGTACAGAGGGTCCGGAAGGAGAGCCGGCGTTGCGACGGCTGTGGCGCGGCCCACGACCACGTGAAATGCCCCTTCCGGAAGGCCGAGTGCCACAACTGCGGCCGCCGCGGGCACATCGCCAAGGTGTGCAGGAAGAAGCGCGAGTCCCGAAGGAGCTCCCCAGACCGTTCCGCGGGACGAGACCGCCCAGCGAGACCCAAAGACGGCGCCCAGGCCACGCGGAAGCAGGACGGCATGGGCCGCATCGCCGACGGCAGCGAGGACGACGCCCCAGTGTTCAGCGTGTCTACGGGACACCCCCGCTACTTTGTTGAGGTACTAGTCCAAGGGGTGCCCATTAGGATGGAAATTGACTCGGGGTCCTCATATTCAATCATTTCCCAGAGGGAGTTTTTCGGAATTGCCCCCCCAAATGCGGCCCAAGCTCAAAGCATTGAGGGCCACACTACGGGACGTGCAAGGGAACAGCATTCCAGTGTTGGGGGTTGGAGAATTTCAGGTCAAATTCAAGGAGCACGTCGCGTCCCTTCCCCTGGTCGTGCTCAAGGGAGGAAATTGCAGCCTCCTCGGGACTCAATGGTTCCAGCCCCTGGGGTTGTTCATTGGGGGGGTGCATGCCGTGGGAATGCACGCTGTTGGGACTGATCCAATTCAGGAGGTGTGCGAGGCGCACCCCGAAGTCTTCAAAAAGGGACTGGGGAAATTCAAGGGGCCCCCAGTGACTTTCGACCTGGACCCGGAGGTCCGCCCTATTCGCCTAAAACCACGCCGGGTGCTGTTCGCACTCAAGGACAAGATAGAGGCGGAACTGGACAAATTGGTGGGTCAGGGGATTCTTGTGCCTGTAGATTCTGCGGAGTGGGAAACTCCAATTGTAACTGCACTAAAAGCCAATGGGGAGGTCCGCATATGCGCCGACTACAAGTGCACCATCAACAAGGTGATCCGCCCGAATGCATATCCGGTGCCGGTAGTCAGCCATCTGCTGGCCAGGTTACACGGGGGGAAATGTTTCGCTAAGCTCGACTTAGCACAGGCCTACCAGCAGCTCACGGTGTCTCCTGCCGCAGCTGCTGCGCAGACCATAGTCACCCATAAGGGGGCGTTCCAGGTGACGCGCCTCCAATTCGGCGTAAATTCGGCGCCAGGAATTTTCCAGTCACTCGTGGAACGCCTCCTGAAGGGTCTGGAGGGGGTGTTGCCTTATTTTGATGACGTGTTAATAACAGGAGGGAGTCGGGCTGAAAAACCGGGGCCGCTGCAACTGCACACTGTGGACCACCTGGTCGCAGTCGTCGGGAATCCGTTGAGACACGTGGTGCTCCTGGGGCTCGTCGTCGTCGTGTAGCACCCGCTACACGTCCTCGTCCTCGCTGAAGTCGGAGGTGGATGTGGAGGGCCCCTGCTCTCCGTGGGAGGAATAGCTGTGGACTGGGACCACCGGAGGGGGCCCCCCAACTGTGGCAGTTGTGGCCCGGCACACCCATTCACCTTGTTGCACTGACTCGGCGGCTTGGGCGATGCGCAGGACATGCTCGAACGAGATGCTCTCGTCTTTGGCCAGGAGTTTTTTCCTGGCCCCCTCATCTCACAGGCCCAGCAAGAGCCTGTCTCTCAACCGGCAAGGCACGGCAGCCACCTGCAGGGCTGCCACGAAGTCTGCCACGGACTCACCGGCCCGCTGGCACCGCTGCTGAAATGCCAACCTTGCCGGAAACATGGACACTTTCGGGTGAAAGTGCTTCCTCAACTCGGCGAGGATCTCATCTAGGGGCACGGCCCTGAGCGGTCTTGGCATTAGGAGGTTGGTGGCCAGTTCCAAAGTCTCTAGGCCGCACTGGGCCAGCAGGAATGCCTGGCACTGGGCTTCCGCCTCGATGCCTTCAAGGTCCATAGCGTAGAGGAACTGCTGTTCGTAGAGTTCCCATTTTTCTGGCTTTGTGGTATCGAAGGGATGTTCACTTTTCGGGACAACATCCCACCTTCGTTGCCAATTTGGTGTCTTGCACGGAAGACAAAGAAGGAGCCGCAGTAAGGGCTAAAGCAGAACTTTATTGCATGGTAGTCAGAGTGAACATGAGGTAAAGGTGGACCAAACAGCTCTATTTATAGTACACTGTACATTTTGAATAACCCGGGTGATAGTTCATTGGTTACTGTCTGCGTGACATCATGGATCGTCACGCCCATCTTCTCCAGGTGCGGTGCAGCGGGGAGGTTTCCCACCCTTCAGGTATTCAGGGGAATCTGTATCATGTGAGCTGATACTGTTATTGGCACGAGCAGTATTATTCTTAACAGCTTGCTACAATGTGTCATTGATTACTTACAATGGATACAATTGTCGGATACAATCAGTTAAAGGGTACTTGTCACAATCTATTCAGTACATAACAAGCGTTCTAAATTGTTTTTTAAAGGTAGCCAGTGATGGGGCCTGGAGCAGCTTCACCACTAGTGTATTCCACAGTGTTGGTGCCACACTGAGAAGGCTCTATTTCTGGTTAAAGACTTTTGAGCCATCCTCGGGGTTGGCACCTGGAGCTGGGTTGACTGTGCTAACTGGCCACTGCCCATGATAAAGATTATTGATTGATTGACTGTGATGACTGGGTGATGTGGGGAGTTGCTCTGTGGGAGAGACGCTCTGACTGATAGCAAGGTCCCAAACCATATAGGGCCTTATATAACATTAACACCTTGTATCTGATTAGGGTTTCAGATCTGTTGGTTGCCCTGGCACACAATATCCTACCGACATCATCGTAGAATTGCAATAAGAATAAAAGACTAAAGTACCATGTTGACATAGGAATGAGTGTCTGGAATTTCTGTTGTAGTTCTTGGGGTTTAGAAATAAACACTGTGCATTTAAGTACATGCTTGGAGAAGAAATAATCCATTTAAATAGGCTCGTGGCTGAGAGTTATCACCCCTTTATTGTTAGCCCTCAGCCGATCTACGTCAGTTTTGTAACAGCTGCAACATAACCAATCAAAGCTGGCTACTGAAGATCAAGCTAGCTTCTTTAACATATTAAAATACTGAACATTGCATCACTTTTGCATCTCTGTCATTGGACTATTCTGCAGAGAATCCTTAACAGATTGTGTGAATTCTCAAAAGAACTCATAAGTGTCATCACCGTAATTCCTAAAGGATTCTGAATGACAAGTTAAATAAACTATGTTGAATTTATTAGAAAACATGCTTTTCTTTCAAAGTGCATCAGGTAACGCAAGAAAATATTCAGATTCTGGGAAATCTAAGTCCAAGATTCTCAGATGATGCAGACCAAAGAAAAGCATCTGAAATATAGTACTGACTGGTATAAGTATGTGTGATGGTGGTGTTCCTGATTTTTAAAGTTGTTGTTGTTGTTGTTCAGTCGCACAGTCGATTCTGACCCTTTGCGACCCCATGGACCATTGATCTCCAGGCACCCCTGTCCTCCACCATCCTCCTCAGCCCGCTCAGCTTGGTGCCCGCTGCGTCCACAATGCCATCCAGCCATCTCATCCTTGGCCGTACTCATCCTTAGTACCTTTTAAAGTACTAACTTGGAAACAATTGTCAAGTGGCCACTTTCTTGGCTTTTTTTGTTGGCCAGACTTAAGAGAGTGCACTAAGCGCTATAGGGTGGTATATAAGTATGATTGCTTTGCTTCATAATATATATAAAACAATTCCATATAATCTGTCTTCAAGAAACAGGAGTAAGATGCATTGCCACACAAAGGTTTGCTTCTAAAAATCCACTTCCTGTCACAGTTAATAGCAAAGGATGGAGAAAAGAAGGATTAACATTAAGGGGTAAAGCGTGTTGCTTAACATAGTGAATTGCACTAGAGCAAATCAATGGAGATTAGATAAATCAAGTCCTCTGTAAATTGCATTGATTCAAACAGCAAACTTCTCTAGTTCCAATGTATTATTATTATTATTATTATTATTATTATTATTATTATTATTATTATTATTATTATTATTATTATTATTATTATTATTATTATTATTATTATTATTATTATTATTATTATTATTATTATTATTATTATTATTATTATTATTATTATTATTATTATTATTATTATTATTATTATTATTATATTTGTTTGCTGCCCACTTGACAATGCAACTCAGGGCAGCTCACAACAGTACCCATCTAATACAATAATAAAAAAGTCATTCATCTAAAAGAATTCAAAGTCAATCGCAGAGAAGTCCAAGGCCTAGACTGGCCAGGGGGTGATATCTGCCCCCACCCCCACCCCAATGGCACCAAATGTAAGGCTCATCTAGACATTGATATATTCCTGTATTTGTATTGGTTTTCCCAAGATGTACATTAATTTAAAAAAAAACACCGTGTACAACTAAGCATGTTTTTTGGGGGGGTGGGGGAAGGAGCTGGAAAAATGAATTATTTTAAACACCATAGCAACATTGCTTATTTTGAATCCATTCTGGTTACTTTTTTAAAACTGTTTTTGCATTGTGATTGCATTGTGTCCAAACGTTTATTGCTTTGCAATCGCCATTAAGTCTTTGCTGTAAAAGCGCACCCTTTCTGTATTCAATGTAATCTGATTGGTTTAACACAGGTTTCCCGCGTTAGCAAAAGCCCTGGCAAATGTATCACTGTAACCGCCGTTCTGTCTGTATATAAGTTGCTACCTCATCCCTGTTTTCCCGTCTGAACTGAGCTGTAATAAATGACTTGTTGGTTAATCCCCGAACTGGTGTCACATTGCAATTAATACTTGGACTCAACAGATTGCTTGTGTCAGAGTAAATTGTGTCTCTGTGGTTTGGCAAGTTTTTATTGCCATGGTTTTGGATGCAACTTTCAACTTTTAAAAAATTATTTATTTCAAGTTAAACCCTGAGAGCAGCTGGGGAAGCCTCACACATTAGTTATCTTGTAAATGTATGTTGTGCATGTCAGGAGAATACCAGGAGAACTGCTGACCACGTACCTCACTGATCTACTGCTATACCAGTTTAAATATATATATTTTAAAATTACTATGAAAAATCTATGGACATCCCAAGAGAATTGGGGGAGGAGGGGAATCAAAGCATAGAAGTGCCAATTCAGAATTCAATACTTTTGAAAGCCCCTACAGTCTCCTGGACAATATACCACACAGCTTACAACTGGTGTAAAAGTTGTTCTATGAGAATGCATTCACTGACATAAATACCATGTGACTTTAAATTGTCTTCCAAAACCCTGAATCAGCTATTGATTTATTTCTACAGTGTAGATGAGCCTTTACTATGCCAAAGTATGCTGCAGTTAGAGTAGGCTCATATTAATCAACAAAATGTATGGAGGAGTTGAATCACTAAATTCATATTGACCCAATGGCTGATATTTATGCTATTGTACTTTCATTAATGTACATATCTAATAAGATTCCAGATATCATATTTCACACCATTACATATTACCCACAATGAGCGGCGGCAGAGGACTCCAGCCACCTCAGCTGGAGATGGTATGCCGCCCCACCCCAGGCCGGGGGTTGAAAAGCTGTGGGTTGCTGAGTGGTGGGTTGCTGAGTGGCGGCAGAGGACTCCGGCTGTCTCAGCTGGGGACGGTATGCTGCCCCACCCCCCGAGCTCAGTTATTCTTCACTGTATTGCTACTTTTTATGATTATGATGTTGATATGTTTATTTTGAACTGAACTTGTATGTGGGATTGTCGGCAGACTCTATTGCTGTACTGCTTAAATTTGATTTTGATTGTATGAATTATTTTGTATTAATATTCTGTATTGCTTTGATTTTCATTATTGTATGATCTATGCTGCATTTACCCTTGTATTGCTTTGTTGGTATTGTTTTTCTTGTATTGTATTGTATATTTTGTTTGTTATTGGCCACCTTGAGTCACCCATTGGGTAGAGAAAGGCAGGATACAAATAAAACTTGAAATGAAATGAAAACTATAGTTGGTAGAGGCCCCAGGACCGCAGAGTCTGAACACCTGATACAGTGCTTGTGTGCAAACAGTTTGCATAGCCCATGTGGCACTTCTGGTTTAATAAAGAAAATACATTTTAATGTTATATTACTTTTATCCCTGTTTTACTGGAATCAGCACTATTGCTCCCCATTTGCTGGCTTTTACAATACACCTCACTCCCATAAATAGCAAAACTTTACCACTGGGGGGAAGCCACTACTGCATGATGCTGCAAGTGTTATATTAATTAGAACAGTAATGGAACATTTGGTCAGGGGTCAAGAAACACCATGGCCTGTGAAATGAACTTTAGAATGTCATTGACTTGAGGTCACAAAAAACACAGCATTATAATGTACTCCTTTGTGGATGACATGATTCCTTTCCAGGGAGATGCACAGAGAGAGAAAGAAAATCTCTTTGTATTCATAGAACAGGCAGAAAAACTGCTTGGCAGAAAGACTGTCATATAGCACAAGATTATAGACAAGTCATTTAAACGAGAAACATCCAAGAAAGGGAGAGAAGTATGCAAGCAGAAGAAAATTGGTTGTGCCTGATTAGTTTTTGACATTGGAAAAATTCCCAGACATTTCATCATTGTTTGTTGCCTTCTAGCTCTGCTAGCACCACTCTGTCTAATGTTATGGCCAGCACTCAGATTTGCAAAGGAGAGAAAATAAAATGGGTGGCAGAGAATGGCCATGAATGCATTCATTCCTCCAGTAGCTTGTCAGCAACTCTTCCTGTTCTAGGCTGAGAAGGGGGGGGGCAGATTTACCAGTGTACCCCAGTTGTTGACAGAACATCATTCTCGGGTCAGTGGCAAGACAGGAAGAGGCTGGAGTTAGCATGGCAGCTTCTAAGTGGCTTTTCCGGAGGACATGGAAGGTCCAGATGATAGCCAGGGGTTTCCGTCCCCCACACTGGCTTCCTATTGGCTAGTGGAGAACCTTTGCATTCAACTACAGGTTGGCCAGAGAGAACTGTGGGCAGTAATTTGGGTGGTGTAGCAGACAGAGTGAAGGATAGGTAAAGGTGAAGTTCACCCTTGCTCCAAAGCTAGTCGTGACCGATTCTAGGTTGAAGCACTCATCTCCATTTACAGCCAATGAGCCAGCACTTTTTGCGTCTGCAGAAATTTCTGTGGTCATTTGGCAGGCATGACTAGATGCCAGAATGCACAGGACACTGTTACCTTTCCTGCTGAAGTGGTACTTATTTATCTACAGGTATTTGCAATTTTCTTGCTTTCGAACTACTAGATTGGCAGGAACTGGGACAGAGATGGCAGCTCACTCTGTTGTGCAGCACTTGGGTCTTGAGCCTTCTGGCCATCACATTCAGCATCTTAACCATTAAGCCACTGCACAGGATACTTGGATTTAAATTCTTGGTCAGCCCTGGAAGCCCAATACATCTGCGATTTTAAACCACAAATGTACCAGATACAATCCTGTTGTTTAATGAAAGCCACAACTAGAGTAGGGCCATTGAATCAGTGGAACTTACGGAACACTTTAATTACTAAAAATCCAGGGGTTTAATTGGCCTACCTTAACTGTGTGCTCCGGTGTCTAGGCATGCCTGCCACATGTCTATGGAAACATCTGCAAACGCAGACAGTGCACGCTCTTCGGCTTTAAACAGAGATGAGCACTGAACCCTATAGTCAGATATGACTGGCTTTCAAGCAAGGGTGACCTTTACCTTTACTATGCTAAGCAGCAGATTGAGCCACCTTTTGTCATACATATATGTGCACCTATTTCAGTTGTAAATACCAAACAAATACTAATTAAATACACATGGAACAACACAATTTTAAAATGCAGAAGACAACAACAACAACAAAAACCACACTTTGTTTAGACAGACAAACTGTGAGTCCTGCAATCAAAGGGGGGAAATCCTGCAAGTTATAGTCAAGACAGCATGTTGCAAGACTTGGCAGATATAAATTTGCCTATATAGTTGCCTGAGTAGTAACGAGATGTTCAATAGTTCGCTTAGTTCAATTTCTGGTCTGCTTTGATGTAGGCTGATGCTTACTTAAGCCACCTCTGGGCTGCATGACACGATTAATTGGCCATTGCAGGCATTGGTCCCATAGTAGCTAATCTATTAGGATAAATCCTACAGCTGCGCCTTGGCTACGCTTAGTCCGCCCACTCCTAAAGGGAAAAGTCAGGGCCCCATCTGTGTCCAATTCCGGCAAGCTCCCTCCCCCAATTACATTCCAGCAAAAGAGGAGAAAAGGAGTGCCAATGAACAAGTTAGCTGCCCAACTTTGAGGGAGAGGAGAGCAGACAGCTACATTTTTTTAATTTGGAAGTATATTTTTCTGCCTCTTGGCTGAAAAATAATGGTGAAGTCAACTGCAGTGGATCAAG
This sequence comes from Bradypodion pumilum, assembly GCA_035047305.1. Classification (NCBI taxonomy): domain Eukaryota; kingdom Metazoa; phylum Chordata; class Lepidosauria; order Squamata; family Chamaeleonidae; genus Bradypodion; species Bradypodion pumilum. The sequence goes on from JAWDJD010000003.1 coordinate 264,662,827, forward strand.
TGGCTAAGATGCTGACTGGGAGGTGGAAGATCAGCAGTTCGATTCCCGAGTACTGCAGGATGGAATGAGCTCCCGTCTTTGTCCCAGCTCCTGCCAACCTAGCAGTCAGAAAGCAAGAAGTTGCAAGTAGATAAATAGGGACCACTTCGGTGGGAAGGTAAACAGTGTTCCGTGCGCTCCGGTGTCTAGTCATGCCTGCCACATGACCACGGAAACATCTGCAGAAGCAGACAGCACTGGCTCTTCAGCTTTGAAACAGAGATGAGCACTGAACCTTAGAGTCGGATACAACTGGCTTTTGAGCAAGGGGAACCTTTACCTTTACTAAACAAATGACAAGGAGGTAATTTCCGCACAAAAGCCTGCAGGCCTGTGTAAGTGTATTTATGCAAATATATGCTTGCTTGACAACCTGTTTTACCTGCTGTATGTGCCTGTGTGAATACTCATTTTACCCTGGCTCTGCCTGTCACTTCTCACTCCACCACCAGTTAGAGTTGCCATAATTCTCTCCCGCAAAACCGGGATAGAAATGTACTTGACAAAAATGAGCAGGTTATCTACAAAATAGCCTTTTTAAAAACAAACATAATATAATGACAGCTATAAAACACTTTCACATTTAATATATCAATACATAAATGAATTTATTTACAACAGTTAATTCTTACTATAAGATGATCTGTTGTACTTCTGAGAAGTCGCGTCGCAGTCAACTCTTAATGTCCTCAGTTCCAGGAAACACACTGGTCGCGCTTATCGGGCAGTGGTGTGAGGCGAGGATATTAAGATTTGTCTCCAGGTATACACCAACTCCAGTGTGGCAGGAAATTGCTCGTTTGATAGCAAGAGTTCGAATTTATTTTAATGGTGTGTTATTTTACACAATCAGTAATTTTTTAAAATGTGGGACTTTAACATGATTTTTATTGAACTGGCCAGGACAATATTTCCGACCTTGAATCTGAGAGAATTCAAGGTTTTCCAGGATGTATGACAACCCTACCACCGGTTGCAGATGGGCCACCAACAAAAAGCACCAGATGCCTCTGTTGTGACCACTTCTTCTGTTTAGGTCAGACGTGAAACTGCCAAAATGAAGCCACATTTGGTGAATTCTTTTACGCAGTTCCTTTTGCCTAACCTAGTGTGAGAAAGATTAGCTGGCAGCACAAGGTGGCTGCTACCAGGGTACGCTCGATTGTACAATAGTTCAGAAATACCACAATCTTCGAGGAGGCTCTTTCTGTGTACCATGCTGACTGACAAGGTATATTCTCTGGCTTTAGTGGGGATTAAGCTCTTGTTTAATTCCAGGTTGTATATGTGTTAGTTTATATAAAACCCTGGTGGTGCAGTGCTTAAGCTGCTGTGAAAACGTTGTGAATTCAATCTTGACGGGGATCATGGTTGACTGAGCCTTCCATCCTTCCAAGGTCAGTAAAATGAGTCCCCACCATATTGGGACAAAATGCTTATTAACCTGTGAACCGGCCAAAAAGTGCACTAAACATTATGTGGCAGTATACAAGTGTAATTGCTATTGCTACAGGCTGAAATGTTTTGCATGAAGGCCTCTGTTAGGTCTGTTTGAAAGCCAAAAAATAAAAATAAATAAAAACAAACTCAAATGCACTGTGACTAGTTCCAATAGATTCAGATTCATAGAATTACTGGGGGAGGGAGAGGAGGAGAGAAAGGAAACTTTCATTATGAGAGACTGAAAACAACACTGGCAAGAAGAAGTCGATGACGTTTAGTTTCCATTTGTTAAAATATTTTGTGTGTGCATGTGGGCATGCATGGTCTAATAATCTCTGTCTAGTACGTACGTATGTACATCACCACCATCACCCTCACTCACACTCACACACACTCTGTTGAAACAATGCATCTACACTCGGAATAGTAGCATGTTCTTGAATGATAAGTGTATTACTTGTTTGTGAAAATATTCCTTAGTTACTTTCCTGCTCACCACAGCTCCAAGATGGATGTACAGTTGAAGATCTTTTAAAACAGTCTTTAAAAGAGAGAGAGATATATATTTAAAAATTAACAACCCACCAATGTTCAATACCACGGGCTGGATGAAATAATTTAATTTAATTTAATAGATATATATACCGCCCTATCCAATGGACTCTGGGCGGTGTACACAAGTTAAAACCAATATAAAACAATTTAAAACCCTTAAAATCATAGCAATATTACCAGTGGTGGGCATCCACCAGTCTGCCGCGGGCCGGTCGTTGCCAAGCTGGAAAAGGTAATTACATACCTGTCAAACTTCCCAGATTGGCTGGGATTTCCCAGTTTTCGGCGCTGATTTTCGCCATTTCCCACCCGGAGCTGCCGAAACCCCGGAATTTGGCAGCAGGGGGAAAGGCGTTACTGCGCATCCCTTCTGCGCAGCTCACTTCTACGCATGCGTAGAAGGCTTTTATGCATGCGTAGAAGGCTTTTATGCATGCGTAGAACCCTTCTACGCATGCGTAGAAGGCTTCTGTGCAGAAGGGGATCATAGAAACCTTCTACGCATGCATAAAAGCCTTCTACGCATGCGTAGAAGCAAGCTGCGCAGAATGGTTCTGTGCAAGTCACTTTTACGCATGCATAGAAGGCTTTTATGCATGCATAGAAGGCTTTTACGCATGCGTAAAAAGCGACCTGCATAGAACCGTTCTGTGCAGGTCCCGGATTGTCTGGAGCCATGGTTGACAGGTATGGGTAATTACCATATGGTACTGCGCCAAAATTACCGTACAATTACTGTACAGGATTCGTGCATGTGCAGACCCATTTCTGCGTCCACATACTCGGCAGAGCTATGGGCGGAGCCTGGCCGGGCATTTGTTTTGAATATTTATGAGGAAAGAAAATGGAAGTGATTTTTTTTATTTTGACACAGGATGCAACCGGAAATAATCTTTTTTAAAATTATTTTTCGAATTTATGGAAAATATACCGTACATCTCTGTACAGTAGTCATACATCATACGGAGGGCCAAATTACTGTACGGTATGGTAATTACCATACAGGTTGGATGGCCACACCACACCCACCTCCCACCCAGACCCCACCCACCACCTCCTCCTCCCCTCCTCCTCTCACCCCACTCTGGGTGATGGGTGTGCTTCTTTTGATGCCAAGCCTCCGCCGTTGTGCCAGGGTAGGGGGCAGGGGGGAGGCAGAAATGTGCTGGCCCACCGGGTGCAGACAGAAGTTATCTTTTTTTTAATTTTAACTTAATTTTATACAAATTACTTTGGCTATCCAGCTGCTCTTGGACTTCAAATCCCAGAAGCCCAAGTCAGCACACCCAATTATAAGTGCTTCTGGGAATTCCCCTTGTTTCCTCTCCGGGCTCTGCCCCTTCTCTTCCCTCTGAGCCAATCAGGGCGCTCCTCTGCACACACACACAGAGAGAGAGAGAGAGAGAGAGTGAGAGAGACCCTTGCTCCAAAGCCAGTAGTATCCAACTCTAGGGTGCAGTGCTCATCTCCATTTACAGCCAAAGAGCCAGTGCTCTGCTGTCTGCTTTTGCAGACGTTTTCGTGGTCATGTGGCAGGCATGACTAGATCACACACACAGGCACATAGCCACACCCAGCAAGTCACATGGCCAACATCTGGCCACACCTACTGAGTCACATGGCCACACCCACAGAGCAGGCCACACCCCCACAGTGTGGTAGTAGAAATTTTTGAAGCCCACCACTGAATATTACCCCACACTGTGCCATTTACTATCTAAAAACAAATATAAAATCTACAAAACCTAAACATTAAAAAATTAATTACAGGAGGGGGAACCTCAGATGAGCCAGAAAAGGGGAGCTTGTTGACAATCCCAGGGCCCAGGCCCATTTTGCCAACCATGTCAATTTTCCCCCTAAATGGTAGCTACTGGGCCTGGAGGCGTAGTTCTACCGGGCAGAAGTTCCATGGTGTGGGGGCTATGACCGAGAAGGCCCTTTTCCTTGTGCTGTAGAGGCGAGCCTCCAACAGATGGTACCTGAAGTGTGTCCTCTCAGTTTGCTCTCGTGGGATGGGTCAATGTCCTAGGGATGATGCGGTCCCTGCTCTATTATTTATTTATTTATTTATTTATTTATTTATTTATTTATTTATTTATTTATTTATTTATTAAACTTATAAACCATCACTCTAGGAAAAACTTTCCTACTCAGGGCAGCTAACAGCATAAAACTCAACAGATACAAACACAAATATTAAAATTTTCATATAAAAACATCAAAACCCAAGACACCCTAAAAAGAAAGCCTATTTGTGGTGCAAAGAAACAGAATAAAATGCCTAATAATCTAACCACTAAAGTGTTTCCTGATATTCAGCCTATCTCTGGCTTCCTTTTGTTTGGGTCCATTATTATGTGTTCTGCACTCTTTGCCTTTGAGAATAAATCTTATATCCTTGTAGGTATACAATGGCGACTCTATTTCCAAATGGCATCAGATCACCATTACCATATATACCTGAGTATAAGCCGACCCGAATATAAGCTGAGGTACCTAATTTTGACCTGAAAACCCAGGGAAATAGATTGATCCAAGTATAAGCCGAGGGTGGGAAATGCAGCAGCTGCAAGTGAGTTTCAATAATCAAAATACATGAAAATATGTTAAAATTATTTCAATTGTTGGCATATCTCAATCCGGTGTGGTTTTGGGACTCTCATGGTCATTGACCTGAGTATAAGATGTAATCCCCTTTTTGGGGCTAAAAACTTGGCTTATACACGAGTATATATGGTATGTCATTATCAGGTCCAGTAGTGGGATTCAATTTTTTTTTTACTACCTACTCTGTGGGCGTAGTATGGTGGATGTGGCTAGGGGGGAAAGCCCTGCGTTGCACCTGAATTAGGACTACTTTATTTCAAAACTCGGATGGGTGGGGCCAGCTGGAATTGCTGCTACCAGTTCTGGTGAACTGGCGCGAACCTGCTGAATCCCACCACTGATCAGGTCCCTAGCAGAAGAGACAGGTGAAGTTTTTCACACCAATGCATCCATTGGGGCCCAAACCTAAGTCCTTTTGCTCCTTCCCTATGTGGGTGATTAGTGCTCTCAGCCTGCTTTGCAAATATTAGCTGAGTACCAGGCAGGATTTAGCTAAGGCTTGCAGACATCAGCTGAGAGATGCCAGCTTTGTAAACCACATGATCTCTCCAATTGCTCAGTGTTCTGCAATGATTAGGAACTGGCATTTGTGTAGTGACATAGGAATACCAGAGCACCTCATATGCCTCCTGAGAAATCTGTACATGAACCAAGAAGCAACAGTTAGGACAGAACACGGAATGACAGAGTGGTTTGGAATAGGAAAAGGAGTAAGACAAGGCTGCATTTTATCACCCTGCTTATTCAATCTATACACAGAGCACATAATGCGCAGTGCAGGGATGGAGGAATCACAATATGGGATTAAAATTGCTGGGAGAAACATAAACAATCTGAGATATGCAGACGATACCACCCTAATGGCAGAAAGTGAGGAAGACCTAAAGAATCTCTTGATCGGTTTGAAGGAAGAGAGTGAAAAAGCTGGCTTGAGACTCAATATCAAGAAAACCAAGATAATGGCAACAGGCCCGATCAGTTCCTGGAAAATAGATGGGGAAGAAGTAGAAGCAGTGACAGATTTTACTTTCCTGGGATCAAAGATCACGGCAGATGGGGATTGCAGCCATGAAATAAAAAGGCGACTGATTCTTGGGAGACAAGCGATGAGAAACCTGGGGAACATAGTGAAAAGCAGAGACATCACACTGAAAACAAAAATTAGAATAGTCAAAGCAATGGTATTCCCAGTGGTAATGTACGGATGCGAGAGCTGGACAATAAGGAAAGCTGAACGCAGAAGAATAGATGCCTTTGAAATGTGGTGCTGGAGGAGAGTTTTGAGGGTACCCTGGACAGCGAGGAGAACAAATAGGTCAATCTTAGAAGAAATCAACACTGACTGCTCATTGGAAGGGCTAATAGTAAAGACGAAGCTAAAGTACTTTGGACATCAAATGAGAAGGGAGGATTCACTTGAGAAGGTCCTGATGTTGGGAAAGGTGGAGGGCAAAAGAAGAAGGGGGAGGCCAAAGATGAGATGGCTAGATGGTATTGTAGACACAATGGGCACAAAACTGGGAGTGCTGAGGGGGATGGTGGAGGACAGAGGCGCCTGGAGAACAATGCTCCATAGGGTCGCAAAGAGTCGGAACCGACTGTGCGACTGAACAACAACAACAAAATAGGAGGCTGATTTTCAGATATGTGGCTGGAAGGAACTTAATCTCTGAAATATATTGGATTCAAGAGATGATACGAGAATTTTTCTTTTTCTTTTTGTATCTAAGTGACAGCAACCCTATGAACAAGAGATCTCCCAAGTGTCCTCTTCTTCAACAGCCCTGCCCAGCTGTTGAACACACAAGCCTATGGCTTCCTTCATGGAATCAATCCATCTTATGTTTCGTCTTTTTGTCTTCTCGCTGCCTTCCCAGAATGATTGCCTTTTCCTGAGATTCTTGCCTTCTGAAGATGTGTCCAATGTATCGGAGTAATTAGTCTGGTGAAAGAGGTATTATTTACCCTCCTGGTGCTGCAGTTATTTTTTTATATATCTCATATTCAGTTGATACAAAATGATAAGGTTGACATCTAGGTATATCAATTACAAATTCCTAAACATTCCTAAACATCCATGCTTGCTTTTACAGTGTAGAGAAAATTAGACATCTGGTATCAAAGAGGAAGTCAAGACACCTGAATTAAACCTGTCTTGAAACAGGCAGGAAAATAGGTTTATATGTATATATTCTCCTCATGAGATGACCTCACATGATTCTCTGAAATCAGCTCTAGCTGCAGAAAATAGAGATGCACTTTGGGAACAAGGGCTTGTTTGTTTGCCCCAGTACTTATAAAGAAAACAAATAATTTTTAAAAGTGTTTGTGCAAAGGACTTGTGCTGTAGACATAACATTAAGCTATGGGTGAGGTGTTCAGGGACTTAACTTACGTGGCAGTGTGTGGAAGATACAGAACAACAAAATAAACTGAAAGAGATAAGTGTGCTTTTAGATTGCATTAATGAAGTCACTTTTTTCACAAGAAAAAATGGTTTCACTTTAAGCTGAGTGAACACCATAAGTGTTCATTTTGAGGCTTTTCAGGTTAAGTAAGATGTAGACAGACTGCGAGGTATTCACAGAGGGGTAACAATTCCAGTTGGGGGCAAGAGATGAAAGATTGTTGTCCTTAAATTTCTGGAGGATTGTGCCATAGAAAGCAGGGATGTTAGGAGTTAAACCCTATACAGCACACCTACACATTGAAGTTAGCATTGTTAGCGCCTAACCCAATGTTTCTTCCAGTTTTCATTAGCCCCTTCAGCTTACCAGATGTTTATACTGAAAGTAGTCTTTGGCAGCTGCAAGGCTACCATATATGCCATCCTCAGGGTTCAAATGTACAATACTGGAAATGGCATCTATGGGAGTGTGGCAATAGAATTGAACCCGATTGGGATTGAAAAGGTGCCTCTTTCTGACTACTGGGACCACTCCGGCATACAAAATGTGTGGATACCATTAAAAAAATTGCACCAGAACAGCCCCAGATCACACCACAGAGCAGACTTAACATCTGTCTGGACCACCCCAAAGGCCTTATGCATTAATGTAACTGTTGCTTCCCAGAATGGTTTGCCTGTAGCCTGAACAATAGAAAAGTACCTGTCCAATCTGCCAGTTTGGGGACATTTAAGAATACTGTATAGAAGTCTCAGAAACTAAGAACATTTGGGGGTTTTAATTTAACTGACACCAATGTTGTATTTTCTGTGTTTTCATTAATATATCTGCTACTTACTGAAAGGAAGTAGTTTGATGTGTTCTGATCTGGGTAGATTGATTGGATGTCAGCCATACCTGTCAAGTATCCCGGATTGGCCGGGATTTCCCGTATTTCTCCGCTCATTCCTCCCCTTTCCCTCCGCCGTCCGGTATTTGAATGGTGGGGAAAGGGGTTACCGCCCACGCGCACCCATCGCAAATGGGCTCTGCACATGTGCAGAGGGGTTCTGCGCATGCGCAGATGAGTTATTGTGGCGCATGCGCATCCGGGCCGGAGCAGTTCCCATATTTTCAAGAGCCGCGCTTGACGGGTATGATGTCAACCTATATACTGGTAAGTACATTTTTTTTCTTTGTCAGTCTGATCTCTGAAATACAAAAGACATCACTTCAGTCTCTGGAGCAATAACGTGATTTCAACTCTTATAGTAGGCTGTCTCTAACATATTGTTTGGCCCTGTGTTGTGTATGTAACTTACCGTATTTTTCGCCCTATAAGACGCTCCGGCATATAAGACGCACCCAATTTTAAAGGAGGGAAATCTAGAAAAAAAGATTCTGAACCAAATACTGTACTAAAAGGGAAGAAAAAAAACCCACATCTTTTCAGAAACCCCACATGTCCAGGTACAATAAAGCCACCACAAAAATACTCAAAGTCAAAATCTACCTGCCTTAGTCAACCTCCAAGAGGAACAAAGGGCCGGGAGGGCACGATGCTTCGCAGCAGCGGCGTCTTCGGAGCCACGGAAGGCTCCCTTTATCTCCCCGCCGATGGTGGGGGCGGGGAGAGCGCGGCAGTGTCTTCGGAGCCTCCCGGGCCACGGAAGGCTCCCTTTATCTCCCCGCCGATGGCGGGGGCGGGGAGAGCGCGGCAGCGGCGGCGTCTTCGGCTCCCTCGGCCAGGGAGCACTTTTAACCTCCCCGCCCGGTGGCAGGGAGGGACGGCTTCGCGCGGCGCGGCTTGGCTCGGCGCGGCTCGGCTCCCTTTATCTCCCCGCCGATAAAGGGAGCCACGCCGCGCCGCGCCGCGCGAAGCCGTCCCTCCCCGCCCCCTGCCACCGGGCGGGGAGATTAAAAGGGCTCCCTGGCCGAGCTGGGACAGAGACAGGAGCTCATTCCATCTTGCAGTACGCAGGAATCGAACTGCCTCCCAGTCAGCATCTTAGCCGCTTGAGCCACTATATTAAGTGCCTCATAATTTGTGATTAACATTAGTGATACATTTAAAAATGACATTTTATAAAATCTTTATAATCTGGATATGTGTTTGACGGCAGATTGTCATAGTCTAAGTGAGTTTGTTCAGTAATGTGAGGCCTACTAGATGGTAACACCTTTACTATAAGAACTGATTCTCTATGAAACACAAAATTGTTTTAAACATACAGTAGCTTTAACCCATGGGCCTCTGTCAGGGAATATAGCCACCCTAAGCAGCAGCTAGTCCAAATTTAAGCATACGGTACTCTGGGAAGGTGAAATTACCTTTTTTTTCCCTTGGTAGGGAGCAATTATTCCATGTTATAAAACAAAACAGTAAATGCCTGTTGTGACACATGTTTAATGAATGTCTGTCTGAATCCATTATCTTCTCCCCTAAAGTCATGCATTTAATTTTTATTTCTCTTGAAACAATTCAAATTAAATGGAGTTATGAAACAGCCACATCTTAACATCTGAACTGAAATGCCAGCAGCAACAGAGTAATGAATACAACTCTTTAATAAAATAAAATAATTTATCATCTTGGAGGGTCTCAAAGTGTACAAGGGAGCTGCAATTTCTCTCTCTTTCTCTCTTTCTCTCCAACAATGACAGAAGAGTAGCATCTGCTTCCCAGACTCCAAATACATTTCCCAAGAAAGCAAATGAAGTTGGTACTTACAGAGTTGAAATTCAATCTGAATCTGAACTGAGCAACATGGCTACATTTGTCTGATAAAACATCATGTAAAACTGAAATGGCAATCTGAACGGGTTTATAAACTTTCTATGGAAAAGTTCAGAATGAACTCTCACCATCAGCAGCACTAATAATAAATTTTGTGTCAGAAATTACTCTGGGACGGCTTCGCACGGCGCGGCTTGGCTCGGCGCGGCTCGGCTCCCTTTATCTCCCCGCCGATAAAGGGAGCCACGCCGCGCCGCGCCGCGCGAAGCCGTCCCTCCCCACCCCCTGCCACCGGGCGGGGAGGTTAAAAGGGCTCCCTCGGCCAGGGAGCCCTTTTAACCTCCCCGCCCGGTGGCAGGGAGGGACGGCTTCGCGCGGCGCGGCTCGGCTCCCTTTATCGGCGGGGAGATAAAGGGAGCCGAGCCGCGCCGAGCCAAGCCGCGCCGCGCGAAGCCGTCCCTCCCCGCCCCCTGCCACCGGGCGGGGAGGTTAAAAGGGCTCCCTCGGCCAGGGAGCCCTTTTAACCTCCCCGCCCGGTGGCAGGGAGGGACGGCTTCGCGCGGCGCGGCTCGGCTCCCTTTATCGGCGGGGAGATAAAGGGAGCCGAGCCGCGCCGAGCCAAGCCGCGCCGCGCGAAGCCGTCCCTCCCCGCCCCCTGCCACCGGGCGGGGAGGTTAAAAGGGCTCCCTCGGCCAGGGAGCCCTTTTAACCTCCCCGCCCGGTGGCAGGGAGGGACGGCTTCGCGCGGCGCGGCTCGGCTCCCTTTATCGGCGGGGAGATAAAGGGAGCCGAGCCGCGCCGAGCCAAGCCGCGCCGCGCGAAGCCGTCCCTCCCCGCCCCCTGCCACCGGGCGGGGAGGTTAAAAGGGCTCCCTCGGCCAGGGAGCCCTTTTAACCTCCCCGCCCGGTGGCAGGGAGGGACGGCTTCGCGCGGCGCGGCTCGGCTCCCTTTATCGGCGGGGAGATAAAGGGAGCCGAGCCGCGCCGCGCCAAGCCGCGCCGCGCGAAGCCGTCCCTCCCCGCCCCCTGCCACCGGGCGGGGAGGTTAAAAGGGCTCCCTCGGCCAGGGAGCCCTTTTAACCTCCCCGCCCGGTGGCAGGGGGCGGGGAGGGACGGCTTCGCGCGGCGCGGCGCGGCGCGGCTCCCTTTATCTCCACGCCGATGGTGGGGGCGGGGAGAGCGCGGCTGCCGTATATTTGCCTTATAAGACGCACCAACTTTTCCCCCCCAGTTTTGTGGAAGAAAAAGTGCGTCTTATAAGGCGAAAAATACGGTAAATAGTGCTTTAAACAGTTTGTAATTATTATTGTGGGATCGGGGTGATCCTCCATTGTGTCTTCTTCATGGTGCTCAGCTATCACGGGACTTGCATTCCCGCCCTTTCTAACGAGATGCGCAAAGTCTCCCTAGTCTCTGGTCACCCCACGATCACCCCACTTCTCTCCCAACCAATCCTGTTGTTTCCCACCCGAATGTATCCATTGTATATTGTATATAAAGTGCTGCTGCGTCATTGCTCATTTTGCTTACAATATTCATTTTGCTTACAATTGTTCATTTTGCTTACAATAAAGTTGCATTTGACCCTGTTATGCTGGCTGCTTCTCTTCAATTCCTGAACATCACATCCTGTGACTCAACATTTCATCCCATAATATTTCAATTAAATCACTGTGGTATCTCATCCAAGACACATTGCTCCCTGAAGGGATGAACATCTCCCTGCATCCCATACACAAAAGCTAGCTCAGCCAGCCTTTGTAATCATTCTGAATTTAAAAGGGATGAATCCCCAAGTTAACATTGGCCCAGTACCATTGTATGTGTGTGTATACTCTCCAACATTTCTTGCACATAATAACATACATAGAGGTAGTTGGGCAAACATTCACACATTTACATACAAAGAGACCTTTTGTCTCTAGTAAGATGCCTGTCAGGGTTTCAATAGCTTGGGATAACTTGACCCTGTAGGGTTGTGTACCTTTTGTCCTAGTGGACCAGCCTCCACTGTCTTAAGGAATTCCCTCTTGTAATCATGGGCTATCTTTGCCATACAGAAGGGCTATTATGGAAACCCTGACAGTGGGAGAGAGCTTTGTGGTAGAGAGGAATAGCTGTGAGGCCCAAAAAATAACAGCTAGGAGGTTGCCACTATTGTCCCTAGCACCTTCTTCCTTATGCATTCTTCTATTCCGCATATTGACAGAGCCAGTCCCAATCTCACCTCATGATAAAATGCCCAGGCAGATGACCAGAGCATTACCAGAGGAAGATCCAGATCAGAGCCTGTATTATATCCTACTTCATGTTGGTAATTTGTTCCCCACCACCAGCAAGAAAATATTTCTCTGCATCAGCATGGTTTTGTCCTAGATAAGGAAATGCCACTCTGTGGTGAAGGGATTTCAATGGCACTTGAGTGTGGTATTGTATTTATGGGATGTGAATTTAAATATATCAATAAAATATATATTTTAGGGCAGGGAAGGAACAATGCTTCACAAAACATTTCCCAAAAAATTACCTAATAGTAGTGAGAATTACTCACTTTCTTCTTCTAATCTAGAGGAACTTTCTGGAAGTGGGTCCTGAAACTAAGAGGCTGTCAATACAGAAACAAAGCCTACTCTTTGGGGCAGGTTGGAACCTGGGCAGGATTGAATTTACAATGCCAGCAGTTTTGGCTGCAATACAGCAATTTAACCACTGCACCAGGGCTCTTTTAAATTACGATACCTCATAGAATGATTTTAATCCATTCCATGGGGCTTGTTGTTTTACGAAACAATAGCTATACGATTCCCTATGGGATGCATCGTACAACAATTATTATTATTTTTTGCTAAGTGGTTTTTCCGATTGAAAAATTGTTGTACAATTTTTCCCATAGGGAAAATTGTTATGCGGGACACCATTCCCCAAAAAACCTAATTTTTATGCGATTTTGTTGCTATACATGCCAATTATTGTATGAGGTTCCACTGTATTTGGCCTTTTCTTCCATGTCTAGGCCAGACATGAAATAAAACTGAAGGATTGGTTAAGTAAAGTATCCCATAGAGACCATATAAGAGTAATATTTGAAGAAGGCAAAGAAATAAGGGGGACAACAAAAACTAGGGGGGGAACGAGACTTTCCAAAAGAACCAGGAAACCCAAGAAAATTTTAAACCTAGATTGGGAATGTTGAATGACTAACAGGGAAACATCAGAAGAAAATAATGAGAAAGTGGTGAGATTTTACTGAAGAACTATTCAGAAGTGAAAAATGAATGACAGTCCTCCTTTGAAGAAGAACCTACAATTCTAGGAAGAAAAGTGAAAGCTGCTTTGAAAGGCTTAGTGAGACTATAGAAAACAATCATTTGTAAAAAAATTAAGTCCCAAGGATAGAGGCGTGAGCAGTACCTAGATAATAAAGATACACATACATTGTTCATGGGGTTTTTTGTTTGTAATTTACTTATATATAAATTTTTTTCTTTTTGTTTGTAATTATGGTATTATAACATTAAAACAATTTTAAATATAATATTTATGATCTTAACTGGTGATGCTTTATGTCAGAGGTTCTCAACCTATGGCCTGTGGGCTGGATCAGGCCCACAGCACCATTCCTTCCAGGCTGCCCCCTCACTCCCATTGTCTCCATCCTTATACCCTCTGCCTGGCTTGGCATGTCCCTAACACCTCTCCATAGCAGGGCGGATGTTGTAAGAAGGCTTATAACATCTGTCCTGCTACAAATCAGCTTTAGGGACATGCCAAGCCAGGCAGCAGGAGAAAGGATGGAGGCGCTGGCGTCAGAAGCGGAAGATACACCCATTTCTTTTCCCGTTGCTGCTCTGGTTGAGTGCGGGCAAGGATAGGCAGGACCCCTCCTTCAACTACAGCAGGCCAGTAAGCATGGGAGCAGTGGTGGCGGTAGCATGGAGGGAGTGTTTGTGGGCCGAACTGGTGGCATGGGGGTGAAGTGTTGGTGGCAGCGATGGTGGCATGGGGGAGTGTTGGGGTGGACTGGTGTCTCCCCTGCTGACGCCATGGGGTGGGGGAAATGGCAGGGACATCAGTCTGGCGCACCAAAAGTCTGAGTGGATGTAATCTGGTTCCTGGCTTAAAAAGGTTGAGAACCCCTGTTTTATGCTAATGAAGAGATCAAAAATTTTAATGAGTAGATGAAGCGGGAGGAAAAATATTCCTATATGGCAAGTCAGTGATACTTTGAAGTAATATAAAAGTCACAGTTAACACTTTAGTCATTTTCAGTGTCATCATCATATCACATATTTACATACAAAGAGGACTTTTGTCTCTGGTAAGGGCTCTGGTTGAACTGGGTTGTGAGTGCCTCATTCTGTATGGATAAGTTACTGTCCCCACCTCAGAAGATAAGCTACGGGTAACACTAATGCTCCAAAATTCATTATATTTTGTATCATGTTACTCAACAATCTAGGAACTTAGTTTGACCTGTAATGCCTCAGAGCCTACATATACCAGAGACAGTTTTCTTCCATATATCCCCCTGTATCATTGCACTGCAGACAAATTTCAACCGACCTTCACACAAAAATGCAATCCCTATGCACTGTCCTGTCAGTATGAAACTAAGCTTTTCTTTTCCTGCACTCTTGAGACATGACTGGATTGAAACTGAAATAAATGAAAACATGTGAACAGAGCAAATAGAAATGGGAAGTAGAAGTAATATAAAAAAGAAACATTAGATTTACTCTTGGAAACATTTACAGCATTAAAAGAAAAGCCTACTTTTCAGATTGCAACTGATGAAATTCCCCAGTGACCCAGGGAAACTGCAATTTATAGGTTTTTATTTTAAGTAACTCTTCAAGTAAAAATATATATATTATGTGCTTATTGAAGAAAATTGAAGAGGAAAGTTTGCTTAAATCCCCTTCTAAAGTTATGATTTAAGACCCAGTTTTTTTTTAGTAACAACTGCAAACTTGAATTAGTTTAAGCTCATTTTTAAGACAAGTTACTGGAATTGGCAGAGGGAAGAACAGATTGTGCCCTGGCTCCACATATAGGTTGTAGCATGGGACAGAAGATGAAAGAAACAACATGTATAAATTGTTAATTGAAAAAATAAGAGTTTTTCTTACAATGCATATTAAGGTTTGGTGAACCAAATTTTTTATTTATTTATTTATTTATTTCTACACATTTATATCCCGCCCTCCTGGTGGGTACACCACTCAGGGCAGCTAACAACATAGTAAAAGATTACAGTAAAACAATAAAACAACAATAATTAAAACAGATCTAAAAGCCCCAATTAAAACCAACATTAAAAACACAAACATATCATCATTAAACAAACAACCCAACACACTCCAAATGATGGATAGATAGGCCTATGTGCTTATCTATCATGAGTCTTCAAAGGTTCAGATCAGACTGAAATTGTCAATTGCTTTAAAATAAATTAACATAAGGATTACGCAGTTAAACTTTTAACATGATGCAAAGAATAACTATCAAATTCTACAAGTGGTTGAAGGCATAATCACTTGGCTTAGTGCCATTCAAACATACACAACACCAGAGATCAGATACCAGAAGCATTTCTAGGCTAGCTGAGTACCCAGAGAAGAAAATTAAAACTGATCAGGCAATTATCTTGGATGTCCTTGTCATAAACCCAGCAGTGACCCTTGTAATTCATCCATGTCTATTTCTCAGAGCAGCGGGGAGTGAGGTCCATTTGAATGGATGATTCCAATAATCTTCATAATACATTGAAGCAGTAGTGAGACAATGGAGCATCATACAGAACTGACATTTACCAGGTGATATAGCACAGTCACACTTGGGGGATACCTGCTCCTCTTTGCTTTTACCTGAAAATATAGACTTCTAAGAGCAAGAATATAGAGACTGACTTAACTCCAGAGAAGAAGGGACACAATCTAAGGGTGAGCCCTGGTGGCACAGTGGTTAAGATGCTGTACTGTAACCAAAAGGTTGTGAGTTCTATCCTGACCAGGGATCAGGGTTGACACAGTCTTCCATCCTTCTGAGGTTGGTAAAATGAGTACCCAGAATGTTGGGAGCAAAATGCTAATTGACTAAATGCTATGGAGCGGTATATAAGAGTGATTGCTTTACTTTGAATAGCCATCTTTGTGAGTAATCGAGTTCAGCTTCTCGCTATCAACAGTGCTCTGTCCCCCTTCCTCACCAAAACAATAGGTGTGACATGCTGGCTGCAGTGATGCACTGAAACAGGTTCTGTCCTGTTTGGGAGAACCGGTAGTGGAAATTCTCCAAGGCCACGCCCACCTGGCTGGCCACGCCCACCTGGCTGGCCACGCCCACCTCCATACCCCACCCACAGAGATGGTAGTAAAAAAAAAGGAGTGCATCACTGACTGGCTGCTTCCTTCCTCAATGACTCCTGTTGTTAGAAGTTAAATTAAACAACACTCACATAGATCCTCAAGAAGATACGTAACCTCTTCCCCTTCCTTTCTCTTGGGGCATTGGATTCTTGTGTAAAGTGCCCAAAATGGAAATGCAGGAAGCTGGAGTGGGCTTATTTTTTTACTAGATGTTTGAGCAGGTTGTCCACATTTTTTGGCTTTCATCTATATTATCATAAGGCCTGGAAATTTATTTCTTTTTAAATGAAAGCTGAGTTTGCTAATGATCTGCCTACTCTAGAAAACTCAAACTAACCCATGTTAGTTATTACAACCACATTCTATTAAGTCCCATTAAATTATACCATGCAACCAATCTTAACCTATAAAACCAAGGGTTAACCGTTGGAAGTTCGTATAGGTTCCTAAGCCTGGCCCTACTAACCTGCACCCACCCTTCGTGCACATGGCCAAACTGGGTCTGCAGGTCAACAAAGGATTGAAAAATGCGCAACAGCCCCACAAACGCAAAAAAGGAAACAACTTCATTTCCCAATGTTCTTTGCGCCGCGCCGCGCCACAGCCAATCAGGCTGAGAGGCGCGACCACAAAGAACATTGAGAAATGCACCGCAGCCAATCAAAATCGAGCCGCAGGAAAAAACGCACCACAACCACAAATCACAAACTTATAACTACAAGCGCCAGAGTCCTGCGCGACATGAGCGCGCAGAACGCTAAGGAAGCCAGCACCTGATTTTTTTAAAAAAACTCACTGCCTCACAGCCACGCAAACACCAACCGCCTTTCTTTCCCTCACCAACAGCGCCTGAAGGTCCCGACTGGAGTTTCCCCTTTAATATCAGTAGGTGGGGGGTTGCGATCCCCCTCTATGCTGGCTCCCCTAGGGTTGGGAGGTTTGTGGGGACAAAAGGGGTATGTCCCCCCAACACTTCTGGACCCAGGAGACCAGGGAAAGGGGTTTGATTCCCCCACCAAAAAAATTCTGTCTTTAAAGAGAAGAAACCAACCGATCCACTCTCCCTGGTCTCCTGGGTCCAGAAGGGTTGGGGGGGACATACCCCTTTCCCCCCCCCCAACCCTTACGGACCCACGGGACCAGAGATTCCAACCTGCGGGAGTCTGCGGGATATTACATTTATTTTTACCATTTCCAAAAACATATTTAATCAGGTACCCAACTGTTTCCCCTTTCTCCCTTTAAAGAAAAATCCACAAATGGTTGTCAGATTTTCCAAAATCTATTTTCTTTAATTTTACCCTTATATTTATTTATCTTCCACGTTAATTTATCATTCAATGCAAGATCCCACATCTCTTTATACCATTCATCAATTTTTAAAATTACATCTGTTTTCCAGTTTCTTGCAACACAGTCTCCCAGTAGTCAACATTATAGATATTAACTCTTTTTTATCCTCATTTAACTTCAAATTTTCCACATCCGTTATCAACACTGTACTTGACTCCAGCTTAATTCCAAACCCCATAATATCCAGAAGACATTTACCACATTACATTTTCACCACATATGTTCATACGTTCCCAGAGATTGTTTACACCTCCAACACTTCTTACTTTTAGCATTATCCATTTGATGTTTCAGCTCCTGCCAAGCTAGCAGTTTGAAAGCAAGGTAAACAGTGTTCTGTGCACTCCAGTGTCTAGTCATGCCTGCCACATGACCATAAAAACAGCACTGGCTCTTCAGCTTTGAAATAGAGATGAGCACTGAATCCTAGAGTTGATATGACTGGCTTTCAAGCAAGGGCAAGCTTTACCTTTACTAAGATGCTGCAATGGGAGCTTTACCTTTACTAAGATGGGAGGCGGAAGGTCAGCAGTTCGATTCCCGAGTACTGTAGGATGGAATGAGCTCCCATCTTTGTCCCAACACCTGCCAACCTAGCAGTTTAAAAGCAAGAAATTGCAAGTAGATAGATAAGGACCACTTCAGTGGGATGGTAATGGCATTCCGTGCTCTCCAGTGTCTAGTCATGCCTGCCACATGACCACGGAAACGTCTGCAGAAGCAGACAGAGCTGGCTCTTTGGCTTTGATACAGAGATGAGCACTGAATCCTAGAGCTGGATATGATTGGCTTTCAAACAAGGGCAAGCTTTACCTTTACTAATAACAGCAAATCCCTGATTGGTATTCAAATTTGCTGTGAAGTTTGGCCCTGTTTATGCAAGTGGTTAGTAAAGGTCTTCCTTGCTCAAAAGCCAGTCGTATCTGACTCTAGGGTGCAATGCTCATCTCTATTTACAGCCAAAGAGCCAGTGCTGTCAATGTTTGCAGATGTTTTCATGGCCATGTGGCAGGCATGAGTAGAGTCACTTGGCCATGCCCACAGATTTGACCACACTCACAGATTTGGCCATGCCCAGAAGTAGCCCCCCCACAGTGTTTCCCTTATTTTCAAAACCAAAACTTGACAAGTATGCCCTGTTGCTTGAGCAGAAAGTTGTTGCCGCTACACGCGCTCGACATTTGGCGGGCAAGTCTCAGAGCCTCATTCGTCCCTGCCGCCACCTCGTGCCACTCACAGGCCCAGCTCGCACGCTTTCCAAAATGCCGCCATTGCCGCCGAGCAAAAGCCTGAAGTTGGGAGTGTCGTGTGTGTCCCCCCCGTGCTAGACCAGAGTCCAGCCCCCCCATCACCAGACACTTAGCCTTCTCCATACCTCTCTTCTCTCCCGCACCCCAGACATCCTGCAGGAAGAGAACTTCCTGCTGAATCCTGCAGGAAATGTTTGGGCATCACAAGAGTTGCACTGCACACTTCGCCTGGAGGGAGGGGGAGGAAGACGACGATGACGACATGCCAGTGGCCAGCCAACATGGCTCCTCCTCCTCCTCCCTAACTCTAGCAGTGGCATGAATATGAGAGACTTATGCGATTTACGGGATGGCGGGAAAGACAGGTGAAATACGGTACTTTCCCGGTGAATACGGGATATTTGACAGGTCTGTGAAACAGTGTTGGATTGGGGCCGCGAGGCGGCCGTTGGGTCCCAGAGGAGACTGGTCAAGCAATGAGACACGAGACAAGATGGAGCGAAGACCAGTGATTTGTTGAGGGGAAATCATCAGTATATATTGAGTAAGCGGGCTGCGTGTGATGAAACTGTCATCTGACAAGATCCACGTACCATGTTTACACGAGTTAATTGGGAACCTCTCCCGGGGAGGTTAATTAACCAAATTAAGCACTGACAGGGGAACTACATTGTTCCATGCTATCTTGGGGTAAACACTGGCTGATGTTGGTTTAAGGCTGGAGGTAATCCGCGGGTGCGACATTACCTATTACATGACTAATGAGTTAGTCATCCAATTTCCTCTTGCTCGAACTGTTTGTCAGGTCAGCTGTGGGTGAATTAAACTATGGCTATTAATCTGCTCCCCAATTCCTGTCCCCTCGGAACCAAAGCTCGAAGGAGCAATCTCCCAAACGATTGGTTCTGTCAGGGACAGTATGCCAATTGCGTGCGCGGAACCCGCAAAACAGTTTGCAGTCCCTTTGTGAGCAATGGTCCCAATTCAAGCCATAAAACAAGCCTAAAAACAAATCAAGGCAAAGCTGATTCAGCCTCTCTGTGTAGTCATACTCTTACTCTTACCACTTATTTGCCTATCTAAGTTGTATATGTGTCTATTCAATGATAATTACAAGATAATTCTGACTCAGGTAACCTTTCCAGGATGTTCTAGGTACAAAGTGCTCAAAATGGTTTATAGTTCCTTACTTCTGGGAGCACTGTGACACTGTCTGGCTTCTCTAAAAGGACACAGCAGGGAATCAAATTCCAACTTCTTGTTTTGCAGCCAAAGATGTAACTCACTGAAAATAAATCCATGCTTTATGATACCAGTATTTAGCATCTGGTCTCAGCAGTGGTTTCTATTTCAGCTGAAAGACTGAAGGACAAGAAGCAGCCTTATATTATAGCAGCTTAGACTAATGGTGTGTCCAGATCAGCAACATCTGGACTATAGTGGACAAGCCAAAGGCCAGTTTTGATGGTGGGAGTCTGTCTAGGATTCGTGTTATTATTTGTCAGAGGCCAGAGAAAAGGGGGAATCAATTTGTGTTTTCTGAACATTTAATCATCAATCAACAATAGTAAAATTAATAATAATGTGTATACATGTAACACCAGATTATGATACCCAGACACCTGAGAGTATTCTTGCACTCATGTATCCATGTCCTTGTGACAATATGTTTCTGTCCTTCCAACACTTAGGTAAAGGTAAAGGTTACTTTGCTCGAAAGCCAGTTGTATCCAACTCTAGGGTTCAGTGCTCATCTCTGTTTCATAGCTGAAGAGCCAGCGCTGTCTGCTTCTGCAGATGTTTCCATGGTCATGTGGCAGGCATGACTAGACACCGGAGTGCACGGAATGCTGTTACCTTCCCACCAATGTGGTCCCTATTTATCTACTTGCAATTTCTTGCTTTTGAACTGCTAGGTTGGCAGGAGCTGGGACAAAGACAGGAGCTTGCTCCATCCTGCAGTATTTGAGTATTGAACTGCTGACCTGCCACCTTCCAGTCAGAGCCTTAGCCACTTGAGCCACTGCAGCTCAGTGGTTAAGAAGCTCACCTTGTTAGCTGGAAGGCTGACATGATGGTTTGAGCTCCTGTCTCTGTCCCAGCTCCTGGCAACCGCAAGTAGATAAATAGGGACCACTTCGGTGGGAAAGGTAACAACATTCTGGTGTCTAGTCATGCCTGCCACATGTCCACAGAAACATCTACAAACAGACAGTGCTGACTCTTTGGCTATAAACAGATGAGCACTGAACCCTAGAGTCAGATACGACTGGTAACTTTGGATCTAACAGTAGGTAAAGGTAAAGGTTTCCCTTGCTCAAAAGCCAGTCATATCCCACTATAGGGTGCAGTGCTCATCTCCATTTACAGCCAAAGAGCCAGTGCTATCTGTGTTTGCAGATGTTTCCATGGGCAATCTGGCAGGCATTACCAGATTGGCCACCCAGTCAAATGCCCACCGATTAGGCCACGCCTGCCGATTAGGCCATGCCCACTGATTAGGCCACGCCCACGGCGTAGTAGTAAATTTTTTGGTGCCCATCACTGCATGGCATGGAACTATTGCTGTTTACTGTGGACACAACCTATTTTTGGAACCTGTCCTTAATTTCCCTTTGGAAATTTTGTTAGTGTACGTTCCTGTCCTGTGGGGTTCTGTCCCCTCTCCATAGTCTCAAGATATTAAAACACCATGGTGAGAAATGGAAGCAAGAGATGCATCTTTTCAGAGTATATAAATTAATTTATATGACTAAAGCATATTTATATGTGTATTTGAGTATGGAACTGGGACTTGGTGAGAGGTGGTTTCAAGTCCCCTTTAAACCATGGAACTCAATGAGTTACCTTTGGCCAGTCAATCTTAATCAGTGTGATCTACATTAGAAGGTTGTTGACAGGATAATGTATGGAGGAGGCAAACCTTGTATGTTACCTTTCAGTCTTGGGAGGAAAGGTTGAATTTGATGTAAATAATTAATCAGAGTAAATAAGTGCAGATATAAATTGAAACCAATTTGTCTAGTATATCCTGCATGTATGCACCCCTGAGTGGCCAGTAGGAGCAAGGGTGGTGTGAAATCCATGTGCTTTTGTGATGCATGACAGAGCTTCTCCTGGAACTGTTTATGGCCACAGGGGTCGTGGACATGATTACACAGGGAAATAGATCGCAATTTGGACAACTCATTGAGAAATCTTTTGCAATCTATTTATCAGCAATCACATGATGCACAGAACAATGTGCTCCAGCCTGAGCCCAATCTGGAGTGCACTCTCTTACTTGAAAGTCATCATTCCAGGGCGCCCCCCTCCCCCAGTATTGACTTGCTTTAATTTCACTCTCTAGGTATCCTTGTTTTGAGTGTCAACCATGGTTTCAGATTTGGTTGAGGACTCTTGAGATTATTGCTGTGTAACAGTTCTTCCAGGTCCACAGTGGCTCTGGGCTTCATGGTCACCATAAAAAACAGTGGTCCATCCAAAAATATTTATTTATTTATTTATTTGATTTATCTCCTGCCCTACTCAGCACAGGCCGACTCAGGGTGGCTCACAAATTTAAAGATACAATATAACAAAAGCAAGAATACAATAACAAAAAATAAACAAAAATACAATATAGCAATGAACAAGTCCAAAATATGATAGAAAACAGTAACAACTCCATAGTACACATATAACTCACTCCTGTCCCCAACAAGTCCAAGTGAAAAGTGGGGGCAGCGAAAATCCTACTGCTTCAATGGCCTTTAAAGTCCTGGCTGAGGCCCAGGGACACCAGTGGTGGTCTCGGAGTCCAAGCGCTATGGGGGCCTCCCCCCAACATGAGGGCCGGAAGCAGCGACAAAGTCCTGCCGCCTGTTATGTATGTACAATGTTGCTTTAAGAAATGTATGAATGTAACCTGACCACAATTACAATGTAGCTCAGCTGTTAAGGAACGCGAGTAAGCTGCCTATAGAGGGCAGCTGCAAGCGTTCAGCTCACATGGTTCACATTCCCCAAATCACCGGCAGCCGTGGGAACCTTTCCCGCGCGAGGATCACCTGGAGAAGATGGGCGTGACTCAGAATGACGTCACGCCGGTAGCAGCCAATAAGCTACCGTGCAACGAGATTCAAATGTATGTACTGCAGTATATAATGAGCTGTACCTCCGCCATTACCACATGTTCATCCTGATCATCAACCAATAAACCTGTGTTAGTCCTCACTCGACTCCTTCTTTGTCTTCCGTGCAAGACACTAAATTGGCGACGAAGGTGGGATACGATGGCGAATCCCAAGGTCAAGCCTTACCACTTCGATATCAGCGACCCAGAGCAATGGGAGCTGTACGAGTGCCAGTTTCGGCACGCGATGGAAGCCGCGGGCGTCGGCAACGACGCGAAAATGCGCTCCCATTTCCTGGCCCAGGTGGGGCCGGCCACGCTGTGCATCCTGATGAACCTGGTGGCTCCCCGGAAGGTGGACGTGGTGCCCCTCGACCGCATCCTAGAGTTGTTGCGTGAGCACTTCCAGCCCCCCGTGTCAATCTTCCCGGCCAGGGTCGCGTTCCACAGGCGGGACCAGCGCCCGGGAGAGTCCGTGTCCGCCTACGCGGCGGCCCTCAGGCTGGCAGTGGTGCACTGCCAGTGGGAAGACCTGGACACGGCACACCGAGACCGCATGCTGTGCGGCCTGAGGGACGAGGAGGTCCAGAGGAAATTGATGACCCGTGACTATCGCCTCACGTTCAACGAGGTACTGCGGGAGGCCCAGGCAGCCGAGGCGGCCAGGAGCGGGGTCAGAGTGTTCAAGTCCCGAGGGGCCACATCCGAAAGAGCCAAGTCACCAGTGCAGGCGGCCCGGCGGACACCGGCGAAGACGGCCTGGCGGGCCCCCAAGTCGCCTGCCGGCACACCAGCAACGTCTGAGGAGTCGTCCGCGACGGCAGACTCCTGCTCCAGCGAGGACGACGACGTCCAGAGAATAAAGAAACGCTGGGACAAGAGACAGACCCGCGAACGGCAAGACCGCCGCTGCGACGGGTGTGGGGCGTCCCACGACCGGACGAGGTGCCCGTTTCGGAAGGCCGAGTGTCACAACTGCGGCCGAAAGGGGCACATCGCCAGAGTATGCAGGCGCGGGCGACCTGAGGACAAGGGCGCCTCGAGCCACCCCCGGGCACACCAACAGAAGGCGACCGGCACCAGGAAGGTCTCGACCAGCTACAGCGAGGAAGGCGTGAACCGCGTGGGCCTGGAGCACCGGCGTTTTTTCATAGAGGTACTGTTACAGGGGGTCCCGGTGAGGATGGAGATAGACTCGGGGTCATCATATTCCATCCTGTCCCAAAAAGAGTTCATGCGCATTCCCCCAGATGCGTGGCCCAAACTGCGGGCCATGAGGTCACACTTACGGGACGTGCAGGGAAAGGGGATCCCAGTGTTGGGGGTGGGGAACTTCAAGGTGAAGTTCAAGAGTTACTCCGAGAAACTGCCCCTAGTGGTGCTCAAGGGGGGAAGATGCTGCCTTCTGGGAACGCAGTGGTTTGCTCCCCTGGGAATCGAACTGTCCGGCATTAACGCCATCGAGACTGACCCAATGCGGGACGTGTGCAATGCACACCCGGACGTTTTCAAGAAGGGGCTCGGAACTTACAAGGGGCCCCCAGTTTCCTTTGACTTGGACCTGGAAATCCGACCCATACGCCTCAAGCCAAGGAGGGTGCCCTTCGCCCTCAAGGACAAGATCGAGGCGGAACTGGACAAATTGGTGGGGCAGGGGATTTTGGTTCCAGTCGATTCGGCGGAGTGGGAAACGCCAATTGTTACGGCTCTTAAATCAAACGGGGAGGTCAGGATTTGTGCGGACTATAAATGTACGATCAATAAGGCCATTCGGCCAAATGCATATCCGGTGCCCGTGGTCAGCCACTTACTGGCCACGTTACATGGGGGGAGGTGTTTTGCCAAGCTAGATCTGGTGCAGGCATATCAGCAGCTCTCCGTAACCCCAGCTGCTGCCGCTGCGCAAACCATCGTCACGCACAAGGGGGCATTTAAGGTAACGCGCCTACAGTTTGGCGTGAATTCGGCCCCCGGGATATTCCAGTCCCTCGTGGAACGCCTTTTAAAGGGACTTCCAGGCGTCCTCCCATATTTTGACGATGTGTTGATAACAGCTGGGAGCGAATTAGAGTTAGCTAAGAGGCTAGACGGCTAAGAGGCGAATTAGAGTTAGCTAAGAGGCCAGAGTTAGCTAAGAGGCTAGATGCATCTTTTCAGAGTATATAAATTAATTTATATGACTAAAGCATATTTATATGTGTATTTGAGTATGGAACTGGGACTTGGTGAGAGGTGGTTTCAAGTCCCCTTTAAACCATGGAACTCAATGAGTTACCTTTGGCCAGTCAATCTTAATCAGTGTGATCTACATTAGAAGGTTGTTGACAGGATAATGTATGGATAATGTATAATACCTTTCGGTATTCGAGAAAGCGGGACTTCGACTGAGAAGGGACAAATGTGTATTCTTTGCGAGGGAGGTTGAGTTCCTTGGGTTCAAGATAACCCCAGAGGGCATCAAGCCCTCCGAGTCCAAGGTTGCGGCCATGCAAAACGCCCCTCGCCCCACCGCGAAACCGGAGCTGCAGTCATTTCTAGGGCTCTTAAATTTTTACCATTACTTCCTGCCAAGGAAGGCATCAATTGCGGAGCCACTGCACGCGCTCTTAAAGAAAGAGGCGGTTTGGCGGTGGGGAGGTAGGCAGGAGAAAGCTTTCAGAGAGCTAAAGGCAATTTTATCCTCGGATGCTGTCCTGACCCATTTTGACCCGAGAAAACCAGTAGTTTTAGTCTGTGATGCGTCCCCAGTGGGGGTGGGGGCGGTGCTATGCCACGTGTTGGAGAGCGGGCGGGAAGCCCCAGTGGCATATTACTCTAGGTCCCTTTCAAAGGCCGAGCGCAAATACGCGCAAACAGATAGGGAGGCATTGGCCATAATCGCGGGAACCAAGAAGTTCCACGATTTCCTATACGGCCGCAAGTTTACGGTGGTGATGGATCACAAGCCTCTCCTGGGAATCTTTACCACAGGCAAGCCCACCCCCCAAATCCTGTCCCCCCGAATGCTACGTTGGGCGATTTTCCTTAACGCATACCAGTATGAGCTGGTCTATCACCCAGGGAAGGAGATCTCCCATGCGGACGCGCTGTCCCGATCTCCCCTCCCTAGTTTAGGAGACCCCACATGCGAGGTAGAGCAGGACCACCAAGTCCTGCTGATTGAGTCCCTTGACTCACCACCCATCGTCCTGGCCGACCTCGCCAAGGCCACGGCGGCCGACAAGATACTGGCCCAAGTTAGTTCCTGGGTTAGGAAAGGGTGGCCATCCACTCCGCCCGAGGAGTTTTTCAAGCCATTTTTCAGGCGTAGAGTAGAGCTTTCCCTGGAAAGGGGCTGCCTACTTTGGGGCCAACGAGTAGTCATCCCAGAGAAGCTAAGGGCTAAGGTGCTGAAGCTACTGCATACCAGCCACCCGGGAATAGTGCGCTCCAAGGCTCTGGCCAGGAGCTTCTTTTGGTGGCCCCAGATAGATGCGGATATAGAACATTTAGTGGGCACGTGTGAGAGCTGCCAGAGCTCTCGGCCCGAGGAGTCCCGGTTACCCCATAGGGAATGGGACATGGCCTGTGGGCCATGGTCCCGGATTCATGTCAACTTCGCTGGCCCTTTCCGCGGGTCCATGTTTCTACTGAGAGTCGACTCCTATTCAAAGTGGTTAGAAGTAATCCCAATGAACAGCACCTCCTCTGCGGCAACCATTAAACAGTTGCGCAAAGTCTTTGCCTGTTTCGGCCTGCCAGACGTCCTCATTAGCGATAACGCCAGTACCTTCACGTCTGGGGAGTTAAAAAACGTTTATTGAAAGGAACGCCATCAGGCACATTACCGCTGCCCCTTTTCACCCCGCCACAAACGGTCAGGTAGAGCACCAAGTGCGCACTACGAAAGACGCACTGCGGCGCATGGGTCCCGGCGAGTTGAATCTTCATTTGTGCCAGTTCCTCATCTGCTACAGGACAACCCCCCTAGCTTCAGGGTTTTCGCCAGCCGAACTCCTCATGAGGAGGCGTCCGGTAACACTTTTTGACCGGATGGATCCATCCAGGGTGGAGGATGAAGGGAGAAATGTAAATATAGGGGTAGATAGCTCCAAAAGTTTTTCGGTAGGGGACCCGGTTCACTGCAGGAACTACGCAGCCTCGGGGCCAGCATGGGTACCAGGGACGATCATTGAGCAGACGGGGCCACTATCCTACAGGGTCGAGACTAGCTCGGGTCTACTCTGGAGAAGGCACGCCGACCAACTCAGAAGGCGAGTCACCAGTGAAGGGGGATCAGCGTTAGGGTCCTCCCCCACCCGCGTTACCCAAGGGGGAGATACGGCGGCATCCGCCGATACAAATGCATACCCTGGATTCTCACCCACAGAGGAGGATACTTTGAAAGAGAGGGATGAGTTTGGTTATGATTTGCAGTACCAGGGGGGGCGTAGCGGAGTGGTCCCCCACCCGTCCTAGCGAGAAGAGGGGTTTCAGTTCAGCCCCTGGTACCTCCAGTCCCCCCAGCCCTCTTGTTTTGGAATATACAATAGCGCCAGCCCCCCGGAGACAGACACCCCCGAATCAGGCAGCAGGGAGGAATCCACACGCCTCAGCCCCTAGAACTCCCGGACAGGCGACAGGAGATGGCGAGACCACGAGGGTCTCCTCGTCGGTCCTGAGATTCGTACTGGGGGGGACCCCAAGTTCCTCGAGCGGGGGGCAGGGGTTCACGTCCCAACTGTTCGTTCCATTCCCATCCCCCAATGCAAGGTTGTCGCAGAGTCCCCACCGAACCACTAATGAGTCCCCCCTTTCCATTGCAGGAAGGGATTCCGCGGAACCAGGAGCCCCCGGCTCCCCTGTGTTAAGTCAAGCGGCCACACGCCCCAGACGCACGTGCGGCAAACCACAATGGTTGAGGGACTTCGTCCCATCCTAGGGGGGAGGGGTGTTATGTATGTACAATGTTGCTTTAAGAAATGTATGAATGTAACCTGACCACAATTAAAATGTAGCTCAGCTGTTAAGGAACGCGAGTAAGCTGCCTATAGAGGGCAGCTGCGAGCGTTCAGCTCACATGGTTCACATTCCCCAAATCACCGGCAGCCGCGGGAACCTTTCCTGCGCGAGGATCACCTGGAGAAGATGGGCGTGACTCAGAATGACGTCACGCCGGTAGCAGCCAATAAGCTACCGTGCAACGAGATTTAAATGTATGTACTGCAGTATATAATGAGCTGTACCTCCGCCATTACCACATGTTCATCCTGATCATCAACCAATAAACCTGTGTTAGTCCTCACTGCGACTCCTTCTTTGTTTTCCGTGCAAGACACTAAACCGCCTCAATGGCCTTTAGGTCCTTACCGGAGGCAGGGCCCCAGGGATGCCCGGTCCTCCATATTGTTGGTTTTGTGTGTATAGTTTGAGCTGGACACATTCTGGGCTTGCTTTCCTCAACTGAGATGATGATACTTGGCCCACTTCCTGCTATGGTTTGGCTCCTGGCAGTCTCACCTCTTTCTGTAGTTTTGGGATTCATCAGAACAGGAATTCTGCTCTTGGAGTTTGTGGTCTGGTCCTAAAGAGCTGTTAGATTGTTAATGTAGCAGACACTGGTAATTAGGGGCAATGGCAAGGCATGGTATGGAAAGCTGTAAATAGAAAATTGGGCCTAAAATATGATTCTAGCTGATTTCAAGCAGAATACAGTTGAACTGAATCACTCAGATGTAAGTATGAGCATTATTTCCACAGATGCTACCCTTAAATCCTACCATATCTGCTATCAGTGAGGATTTTTTGAAGCCTAGGGTGGTGGTGGTTGTCTGATGTTGATAGGAAAAGAATGCAGGAATTTTGTTTCTGGCATGGATTATGATAGTGATTGTGAACCTTGGTACTCCAGCTGTTCTTGAACTTCAATTCCCAGAAAATCTTATCAGCAGGAGTGCTGACTTGGGCTTCTGGTAATTGAAGTCCAAGAACACCTGAAGTGCCAAGGTTCAACATCATGGGATTATAATCTAAGCAAGAAAAGAATTCTAGGCTTTAAATGTTTTGTACACCCTTTAAGTTGCTACCTGGGTCTACATAATTTGAGGGAACTCTCATTTATGGAAGCCTGTCTAATATAGCTACCCTCAGCAGCAGCAGCAGCAGCAGCAGCAGTAGCTAAGATCTTGTTCAAGGCCTTACTCCAGCCTTGCTCTGCTTTTTGACAGTAGGTGGGTGTGATGAGATGTGACAGAGTTTCTTCAACTGCAGTGAATAGGCTGTGGAATGTTCTCTCCAAGGATATTGCCTAACACACTATTACAGGTATGCCTTTCCAAAAGCAGCTAAAACTAGCTCTTTAAGAAAAAAAAATCAGCTGGATGTGATGCAACTGCGTCATATTTACTTTTTAACTTGTGACTGCTTTTATATTTACTTCCTCTCAGTTTTAAATTGACTAAAGAATTTAATGTGCTTATCCAAAAGTCAAGATAAACATGCTTAAATTATCACTTAAAACAAGTACATTTAGAGAAGGAAGTTGAAATTCCTTCACAGGTACTGCATGGTGTTGGGGTAATCAGTCTCTCTTAGTCTTTCCCTCAAAGGAGAATAAAAATGACAGGGTGAACCACAGGGATATTTTATTTGCTGGAAGCAGAGGGCAAGGCGATGCTTCCTGGAGTGCCATGTTCAGAGGCCAATATAACTTATTCATCTCATTACTTCAACAGTGAATAGAATATAGTTTATTGCACCAGTCATTGACTGTGGCAAAGCACTTCAACAGTGGCTCCTCTATTACACCAAGCTAGGTTGGAGTGTGTGGCAGACACATCTCTTTCCTCGAGAAACATATCCTGCTCCAAGGATGAGATTAATCATCTTATCCACAAACAGGCATAGGTAAAGGTCACCCTTGTCAAAAGCCAGTCATATCCAACTCTAGGGTTCAGTGCTCATTTCTATTTACAGCTAAAGAGCCAGCCCTGTCTATACCAGATTATAAAATATAAGATTATAAGGAGTGGTTCAAGTGGCTAAGATGCTGACTGGGAGGCAGAAGGTCAGCAGTTCAATTCCAGAGTACTGCAGGACAGAATGAGCTCCCGTCTTTGTCCCAGCTCCTGCCAACCAAGCAGTTCGAAAGCAAGAAATTGCAAGTAGATAAATAGGGACCACTTTGGTGGGAAGGTAACAGCGTTCCGTGTGCTCTGGTGTCTAGTCATGCCTGCCACATGACCACGGAAACATCTGCAGAAGCAGACAGCGCTGGCTCTTCGGCTTTGAAACAGAGATGAGCACTGAACCCTAGAGTCGGAGACAATTGGCTTTCGAGCAAGGGAAATCTTTTACCTTTACAAGAGATCCAGAGCAAGAGCCCAAAATAGTGAAAATTCAAGCCAATCTCAGAGGCAAGTAACTAAAATCTGTCTCATTCTCCCTCCAGTGAACAGCAAAAGTCAGGATACAAGGCAATTTGGAACCAGAATAGATGTTGTTGCCTATGATGACACAACTCTAAATGGAGGCTCATATACCTGGGCTGTCTGCCTTCAATGCAGATCAACCACTGGCATTTGACCAGCTGGGAAGAGATCTCAGCTGCAGGAGTTGGCCTGCTGAACACCCTGGGAGGAAGAGCCTTTCTCTAATGATAAACCCTATAACAGTAATGGCTAACCTTGGCACTCCAGCTATTCTTGGACTTCAATTACCAGAAGCCCAAGTCAGCACTCCTGCTGATCAGGGCTTCTGGAAATTGAAGTTCAAGAACAACTGGAGTGCCAAGGTTAGCCCTCACTGTCCTATCAAGGAAGCCCATTGTCCCAAAGAGACCTTCCTTGCAATTGAGCAGTTCAGCTAGTAGCTTCTCTCCAGGCTTGTGTATTGGACTGACAAAGGGTTCAGCCTCCTCTGGCTAAGCTCCAGACCTGTCTTTGTTTAGAACTCAGGCACCTAGTCATCCCATCCACAAGGATTCACCCTCATCTGAAGATCTGATTTCCTCAATCTCCAGGGGTCCAGGATCCACCAGATCCTGTAGCTCTTCACCCCTGCTGGGTTGGAGAAGCGCTGACTCATTTGTACAGGAAGATGGACCAGACAGAGACATGACACAGCTGGCCATCACTATTCCCTGATATCTTCAGTTCTGTTCAGCAGTTCTATTGCTGTTCTACACAGAGAAGAGAAGAAGGCCTCTGTTGTTCATGGAAGCTCTCCATGTGAATTATGACTCTTTTTCTCTGAGACAGCTAGATAACCTCTACTAATACTGAGGGTTTCTCCTGTTCAGGTTCATTACTCTCTAGACAGGGCACAGTTCTGAAAGAGAAGGCCCTTCACTAACTCAGAAGGGAGATGTTTGGAGGAATGTGACTCAAAGGAGGAGAAGAGTAGGGGATCACTCTGAGAGTCTGAAATTACAGAATAAATTTGAGGCTCTTTCCCTCATCACACCTGATGAGGAACACACAGAGGAACAACTGGTTCCACCTGATGATCTCTCCTTCATCACACTTGATGAGATCCAGGAAGATAAACAACAGGAACAAACTGAGGTTCTCTCCCTTAATATGGTTGATGAGGTGCATGTAGATGAACAGATTGCAGGAGAGAGGCTCCTTGTACTAGGCGATTCAATAATGAGAAGTACAGAGAAATGGTTTTGTGATGAACATGATAACCGTATGGTGACTTGCCTGCCAGGTGCAAAAGTTGCAGACATCACGAGAAATCTAGATAGATTGTTAGAGAGAACTGGGAACGAGCCAGTGTCATGGTACACGTTGGTACCAATGATGTTGGGAAGGCCAAGCGGTCTGTCCTGGAAGCCAAATTCAGGTTGTTAGGAAGAAGATTGAAGTCCCGGACTTCCAAGGTAGCATTTTCAGAAGTGCTGCCTGTTCCTCGTGCAGGACCTACCAGGCAGGCAGAGCTCAGAAGCCTCAATGCGTGGATGAGGCGGTGGTGTCGAGAGGAGGGTTTCAGATTTGTCAGGAACTGGAGAACATTTTGGGACAAGCCAAATCTGTTCAGGAGGGATGGGTTGCACTTGAACCATGAACCTTTTGACTCTGCATGTGCTCTTAAGCAGAGCTGCTGCTGAGGAGAGCCAAACAAAGGAAGTGAGCACTGGTAAGTTTTTGCAGTTGGAGTAGAGCTGCTTTAGAGGCCACCACTAATTTAAATTGATAATTTAAACTGCTGAGAGCCACCTCTGTTCAAACAGAGCAAGCAGTTTGAAGCTTCCAGAAGCAGGGGGCAGAGCCACACCAGGCCCTTCCCTGAACTGTGACTCATAGGGGCGGAGCCACACTAGCCTTTAAAAGCTCTGAGCTCTTTCAGGGTCAGCCCTTTTGACTCTGCATGTGCTCTTAAGCAGAGCTGCTGCTGAGGAGAGCCAAACAAAGGAAGTGAGCACTGGTAAGTTTTTGCAGTTGGAGTAGAGCTGCTTTAGAGGCCACCACTAATTTAAATTGATAATTTAAACTGCTGAGAGCCACCTCTGTTCAAACAGAGGAAGCAGTTTGAAGCTTCCAGAAGCAGGGGGCAGAGCCAAACCAGGCCCTTCCCTGAACTGTGACTCATAGGGGCGGAGCCACACTAGCCTTTAAAAGCTCTGAGCTCTTTCAGGGTCAGCCCTTTTGACTCTGCATGTGCTCTTAAGCAGAGCTGCTGCTGAGGAGAGCCAAACAAAGGAAGTGAGCACTGGTAAGTTTTTGCAGTTGGAGTAGAGCTGCTTTAGAGGCCACCACTAATTTAAATTGATAATTTAAACTGCTGAGAGCCACCTCTGTTCAAACAGAGGAAGCAGTTTGAAGCTTCCAGAAGCAGGGGGCAGAGCCACACCAGGCCCTTCCCTGAACTGTGACTCATAGGGGCGGAGCCACACTAGCCTTTAAAAGCTCTGAGCTCTTTCAGGGTCAGCCCTTTTGACTCTGCATGTGCTCTTAAGCAGAGCTGCTGCTGAGGAGAGCCAAACAAAGGAAGTGAGCACTGGTAAGTTTTTGCAGTTGGAGTAGAGCTGCTTTAGAGGCCCGCGCGCCTAACGGCGCGCGAGATTGCAAACTAGTGACAAAGGAAGAATATAGTCTTACTAGGTAGAAAGGTAGTAAACGTGTACATTTTTGAGGCCCAGAATACTGCACTTGTTAAAATGGATTCTGAGGGAACAGTTGTAGTTACCTGCAATACTTGTGCCATGTTTGTGTTCTTGCCAAAGCATATGGAGAACTACACTTGCAGCAAGTGCAAGCTGGTTGCACTACTAGAAGAGAAGGTCCAGCAGCTAGAGGCCCGCATATCTAACCATCAACAAATTAAGGAGCTTGAGCTGTTCTTGGACAGAGCGGAGCAGACTATGCTGGACAAAGAAGAGACAGGGCACAGTTCTGAGGGAGAAGGCCCTTCACTAACTCAGGAGGGAGATATTTGGAGGAATGTGACTCAAAGGAGGAGAAGAGTAGGGGATCACTCTGAGAGTCTGAAATTGCAGAATAAATTTGAGGCTCTTTCCCTCATCACACCTGATGAGGAACACACAGAGGAACAACTGGTTCCACCTGATGATCTCTCCTTCATCACACTTGATGAGATCCAGGAAGATAAACAACAGGAACAAACTGAGGTTCTCTCCCTTAATATGGTTGATGAGGTGCATGTAGATGAACAGATTGCAGGAGAGAGGCTCCTTGTACTAGGCGATTCAATAATTAGAAATACAGAGAAATGGATTTGTGATGCACATGATAACCATATGGTGACTTGCCTGCCAGGTGCAAAAGTTGCAGACATCACAAGAAATCTAGATAGATTGTTAGAGAGAACTGGGGACGAGCCAGTTGTCATGGTACACGTTGGTACCAATGATGTTGGGAAGGCCAAGCGGTCTGTCCTGGAAGCCAAATTCAGGTTGTTAGGAAGAAGATTGAAGTCCCGGACTTCCAAGGTAGCATTTTCAGAAGTGCTGCCTGTCCCTCGCGCAGGACCTACCAGGCAGGCAGAGCTCAGAAGCCTCAATGCGTGGATGAGGCGGTGGTGTCGAGAGGAGGGTTTCAGATTTGTCAGGAACTGGAGAACATTTTGGGACAAGCCAAATCTGTTCAGGAGGGATGGGTTGCATTTGAACCATGATGGGACCAGATTGCTGGCACTCAACCTCAAAAAGGCTGCAGAGCAGCTTTTAAACTGATAACTGGGGGAAAGCCGACAGGAGCTGGGCAGCATCCGGTTCGGGAAAGTGTGTACTTGAGTAGTGAGGAGGATGCAAAAACTACTGAGCAGAGCGAGGAACTAGTCACTAGCATTCTAGCAGAAGGATGCAAGAGGCAGTCTAACAATGCAACTGGACACAAAAGACTGTGTCAGAAAAGCATATATAAATGCTTGTATACAAATGCCAGAAGCCTCCGGAGCAAAATAGGGGAGCTGGAATACTTAGCAATAGATAAGAATATTGATATTATTGGTATCACTGAAACCTGGTGGACGGATGATAACCAATGGGATACAGTTATCCCAGGCTACAAACTATACAGGAAGGATAGGAAGGGGCAAACAGGAGGTGGTGTAGCCTTGTATGTCAAAGAAGTGATAAAATCGTATGAATTGGAATATCTAGGTGATTTGGAGTCACCATTAGAAGCTCTGTGGGTAAGAGTACCAGGCCACAAGGATGGTCTAACAGTAGGCATATACTATCGGCCTCCGACCCAAACTCTTGAGGGAGACTGGCAGTTGGAGAATGTTGTAAAGGAGGCATCCAAGAAGGGAAGCCTGGTTATAATGGGGGACTTCAATTACCCTCACATAGACTGGGTGAACTGTTGTTCAGCACATGATAAAGAGATAAAGTTCCTAGATATGCTAAATGATTGTTCCCTGGGACAGATGGTTGAAGACCCAACTAGAGGTACAAGAATCCTTGACTTGATCCTGAGTAATACTCAGGATCTGGTGCAAGATGTTAACGTGACTGATCCAATAGGGAACAGTGACCACAACTCAATTATGTTTAACTTGATCATAGACCGCAAGTCACTGATAAAATCTAACACAGAGACCTTAAATTTTCAAAAAGGAAATTTCCCAAAGTTGAGGAAACTAGTAAAAAAGAAGCTGAAAGGGAAAATTGAGAGAGTCCATACACTCCAAGAGGCATGGAGACTGTTTACAAAAACAATAACAGAGGCTCAATTGGAATGCATACCCAAAAGGAAAAAGGGCACTGCCAGGTCCAAGAGGACTCCAATGTGGCTTACAGGAGCTGTTCGGGAAGTGATCAAGAGCAAGAAAAGCTCATTTAGAAGATGGAAGGCTTGTCCGAATGAGGACAGCAGGCAGCAACATAAATTCTGGCAGAACAAATGCAAGGCAACAATCAGGAAAGCAAAGCAAGACTTTGAGGAGCGTATAGCTAAAAATACTCAGAGAAATAACAAAGACTTCTTTAAGTACATTAGAAGTAAGAACCCAACTAGGAAGGCCATTGGACCATTAGATGACAATGGAAGGCAAGGGGTTATTAAAGAGGAAACAGAGATTGCAGAGAGACTCAATGAATTCTTTGCTTCAGTATTCACTGAAGAAGACAGAGGCCACATGCCCAAAACAGAGCCTATCTTCGTAGGGAGGGAAACCGAAGAATTAAGCCAGATAGAAATAACCAGGGAGGAGGTCCTTGCATGTCTTGTTAAACTAAACACTAACAAATCACCAGGACCAGATGGCATCCATCCACGAGTTCTCAGGGAACTTAAAGATGAAATTGCTGATCTCCTAGCCAAAATATATAATCTTTCCCTCAAATCAGGCTTTGTGCCTGATGACTGGAAGGTAGCGAATGTAACACCAATTTTCAAAAAAGGATCCAGGGGCGATCCAGGAAATTACCGACCTGTCAGTTTGACATGTGTCCCAGGTAAAGTGATGGAAACCATCCTAAAAGATAGAATTAATAGGCACATAGAAGAGAAGGCGCTGCTAAAGGAGAGCCAACATGGCTTTTGCAAGGGCAAATCATGCCTCACTAATCTGCTGGAATTTTTTGAGAGTGTCAACAAGCATGTGGATAAGGGGGATCCAGTTGACATTGTTTATCTGGACTTTCAGAAGGCTTTTGACAAGGTCCCACACCAAAGGCTCTTGAATAAACTTACCAGTCATGGAATAAAGGGACAGGTCTTGTCCTGGATCAGCAACTGGCTAAGGGACAGGAAACAGAGGGTAGCACTAAATGGACACTTCTCCAAGTGGAGGGAAGTAAAGAGTGGGGTCCCCCAAGGTTCAGTACTGGGACCCCTGCTTTTCAACCTCTTCATAAATGATCTAGAAGTAGGAGTAAAAAGCAAGGTAGCCAAATTTGCTGACGACACTAAATTATACAGGGTAGTGAAAACTGTGAGAGATTGTGAGGAGCTCCAGAGGGATCTCTCGACACTGGGGGAGTGGGCAAAACAGTGGCAAATGAGTTTCAACATTAGTAAGTGCAGAGTGATGCATGTTGGGGCAAAGAACCCCAATTACACTTATAAACTGATGGGGTCTGAACTCTCTGCGACAAACCAGGAAAGGGACCTTGGTGTCCTGGTGGACAACTCAATGAAGGTGTCAACCCAGTGTGCCTCAGCAGTGAAAAAAGCAAACTCAATGCTAGGGATCATTAGGAAGGGTATAGAAAATAAGTCAGCAAGTGTCATTTTGCCTCTTTATAAATCTATGGTGAGGCCCCATCTGGAATACTGTGTACAGTTCTGGTCGCCATACCTCCAGAAGGATATTATGGAGCTGGAAAAAGTGCAGAGGAGGGCAACCAGAATGATTAGGGGACTGGAACACCTTCCTTACCATCTGAGGCTGCAACGGTTGGGCCTCTTCACTCTTGAACGACGACGTCTAAGAGGTGACCTGATTGAAGTTTATAAAATCATGCACGGTGTGGACAAAGTAGATAAGGAAAAACTGTTTTCCCTATCGCATAACTCTAGAACTAGGGGACACTCCATGAAACTTTTGGGTACTAGTTCTCAAACAAATAAGAGAAAGTACTTTTTCACCCAGAGGATTACTGGTCTATGGAACTCCCTGCCAGAAGAAGTGGTGACAGCTGTCAGTCTTGACAGCTTTAAGAAAGGATTAGACAAGTTCATGGAGGACAAGAGTATCAATGGCTATAATTATGGATACTTAAGGACAACCTCCGGGTTGGAGAGATAGGCAGGATATCTCTCAATATCATTTCCAGGGAATCCTAAGCAGGTGAAGACATCTGCTTGGGAATACCCTGAAATGGTGAGCCACTGTGTGAGACAGAATGCTGGACTGGATGGGCTGTGGCCTGTTCCAGCAAGGCTGTTCTTATGTTCTTATGTTCTTATGATGGGACCAGATTGCTGGCACTCAACATCAAAAAGGCTGCAGAGCAGCTTTTAAACGGATAACTGGGGGAAAGCCGACAGGAGCTGGGCAGCATCCGGTTCGGGAAAGTGTGTACTTGAGTAGTGAGGAGGATGCAAAAATTACTGAGCAGAGCAAGGAGCTAGTCACCAGCACTCTAGCAGAAGGATGCAAGAGGCAGTCTAAAAATGCAACTGCACTCAAAAGACTGTATCAGGAAAGCATATATAAATGTTTGTATACAAATGCCAGAAGCCTCCAGAGCAAAATAGGGGAGCTGGAATACTTAGCAATAGATAAGAATATTGATATTATTGCATACCTGTCAAGTTTTGGATTTGGAAATAAGGGAAATTTCCCGGCAAATAAGGGATACTTGACAGCTATGCTTATCCTGTGCTGCCCTCCAATGGCGGCAATAGGGCATTGCAGTCTAATTAATAAGGGATGGTGGCAGGAAAGAGAGTAAAATAAGGGGTTTTCCTGGCCAATAAGGGATACTTGACAGCTATGTATTATTGGCATCACTGAAACCTGGTGGACGGATGATAACCAATGGGATACAGTTATCCTAGGCTACAAACTGTACAGGAAGGATAGGAAGGGGCAAACGGGAGGTGGTGTAGCCTTGTATGTCAAAGAAGTGATAAAATCGTATGAATTGGAATATCTAGGTGATTTGGTGTCACCATTAGAAGCTCTGTGGGTAAGAGTACCAGGCCACAAGGATGGTCTAACAGTAGGCATATACTATCGGCCTCCAACCCAAACTCTTGAGGGAGACTGGCAGTTGGAGAATGTTGTAAAGGAGGCATCCAAGAAGGGAAGCCTGGTTATAATGGGGGACTTCAATTACCCTCACATAGACTGGGTGAACTGTTGTTCAGCACATGATAAAGAGATAAAGTTCCTAGATATGCTAAATGATTGTTCCCTGGGACAGATGGTTGAAGACCCAACTAGAAGTACAAGAATCCTTGACTTGATCCTGAGTAATACTCAGGATCTGGTGCAAGATGTTAATGTGACTGATCCAATAGGGAACAGTGACCACAACTCAATTATGTTTAACTTGATCATAGACCGCAAGTCATGATAAAATCTAACACAGAGACCTTAAATTTTCAAAAAGGAAATTTCCCAAAGATGAGGAAACTAGAAAAAAAAGAAGCTGAAAGGGAAAATTGAGAGAGTCCAAACACTCCAAGAGGCATGGAGGCTGTTTACAAAAACAATAACAGAGGCCCAATTGAAATGCATACCCAAAAGGAAAAAGGGCACTGCCAGGTCCAAGAAGACTCCGATGTGGCTTACAGGAGCTGTTCGGGAAGTGATCAAGAGCAAGAAAAGCTCATTTAGAAGATGGAAGGCTTGTCCGAATGAGGACAGCAGGCAGAAACATAAATTCTGGCAGAACAAATGCAAGGCAACAATCAGGAAAGCAAAGCAAGACTTTGCATGTCTTGTTAAACTAAACACTCCCAGGAGAAGAGAACAATAAACTACTTCTGGGTACTCTCTAGACTTTGAAAACCCTGAAAGAGTATCACTCTAAGATAGAATCAATTTGAGAGCTGTACTTATTATTATCCAAGCAATATTATACTCACAGAGACAGGAAAGCAATCGTGAACTCCCATTTTGTGCTGTCAATATTGGTGGGAGGTGGGGTGGCAGCCCTTGCAAACTAGTTACTTCCTAAGAGGCAGACACAAGGTTCTCTCCCAAAAATAATGAAAGAGGATTTTCCCTTTTGTCAGGTGGGCAACAGGAGCCGTGACTAGCATTGAAAATAGAGGAAAAACTAGTAAAGTAGAATCCCGTATAACGAAAAATCTCCATTCCACGGGGCTCTTCATTATATGAGTTTTTTGTTATACGAAGCACTATTGGTGATACCCGGTATAACTGGAAAAATGTTTGTTATACAGGGTATACCCTGTATAATGGGGAGGGGGGGGAATCCATTATGCGGCGTATCACCAATAGCGCAAAAACGCTTCCGTATATGAATTTTTCGTTATACGAAGCGTTCGTTATACGGGGTTCCATTGCATGGCAAGCAATGCACAAAGTACATGACAATAAAATGTTGATGGAAGCTATTGAAAAGTAGGAGAAAACCAACTTATACGTCTCTGGAAGAAATTTTCCACCCCTCTAAGAAGAATATGACAAAGTATTCCCTAAGCCTAACATTCTCAAAAGTCATAAGATGGTATTGTCCAAGTTAGTTTCCACCATGTATGTTGTACTGTAGCTGCTAACAACACTAGACAATGCAGTCAATGGCTATCCTGGCTGTAGATAAAGATGATGAGACCAGAAGGCAAAGGGGGAATATGGCTTGAAAAGGAAGAGGCACCATTGAAATGATGCTAGTTTTCTGGCACATTTGGAGGGCAAGGGGTTTGGGAAGGTTGTTCTGAATATGGCAAAGGCCAGGTTATTAGCACGGAAGCCGTTCACGTGATGAGCAAGTTGGTTTTCTATGGTGCCCTGCAGAGACATTAGAATGAGGTTGACCACAAAATGAGGTCAATCAACAAATCCCTTGTTGATTCAAAGAAAGAAGGGTTATTATCCCAAATTCTGGGCTTTATCACGTAGCTGCAGCCATGACATTTCATTCACTGTCCTCAGTATCTATTTTGAGATATTAAAAACCTCAGCAGCCAAAAAGAGGTGTTTCAGTACTAACCACCTCTAATTATGTCCAACAGCAAAACCCATTCACTGCAGCCACACTGCCAGCCTGTGGTTTATATGTGGAGTGGAATTTGCTAGAAGAATATTTTTTGTGTCATCATTCGGAGGGGTAAAATGTTTCTGATGGAGTCAGGGTTGCACGACTCCATTCTGTTTGTAAACAATAACAGTCCAAAACAATTTCATACATGCACACAAACGGACATGCAAATAATTGCTTTTAAAAATAGGCAATGAAAACAGATATAGTGCTTTTT
The DNA here is from genome assembly GCA_035047305.1 of Bradypodion pumilum. Lineage (NCBI taxonomy): Eukaryota > Metazoa > Chordata > Lepidosauria > Squamata > Chamaeleonidae > Bradypodion > Bradypodion pumilum. Next base: position 264,703,027 of record JAWDJD010000003.1, read on the forward strand.
AAAGACTATTCAGTCCCATACACTTAACAGTCATGCCGTTGTTTTCTATAAGACTAAACCATTTTATATAAATGGTCTTCAGTGGTTTGTGGGATTAAAGTAATAAATGTACTGTATAGGGCAGGGGTTCCCAACATTTTCAAGCCGGGGGCCAGGTCATGCTCTCAGTCAGCTTCGAGGGCCAGGTGGCCTGCGTGATGGGTATGGCCATTTTGTCCCAATAGTTTCAAAGGGGCAGTCATTTTGTTTCTCGAATGCCCTTGGAGGGGGCACACGAAATGGTGTCGTGGGCCAGATCCAGCCCTCGGGCCTTAGGATGGCAACCCATATACTTGGCAGCATAGGAAATATTGTGAGGTACTATTGTTTTTAATACTCCAAGGAGCTGGAGACTATATTTTAGTTTGGCTAAAACTTTTTTTTAAAATGCAATTACAGTAAAACCCAGACTTATATTTGCCTCGAGTTACATAACATTTGACTTACATAATGATTTTTTGTTAAAACCATGTCCCGATTTACACAATTTCTTATGGGTTTGCTTCGAGTTACATAAAGATTTTTTCCATATAGGTTTGCTTCGAATTACGTAAAAAATCATTTCTCTATGGGTTTGCTTCGATTTACATAAAAATTTCATTTTCCTATGGGTTTGCTTCAAGTTAAAGGTAAAGGTAAAGGTTTCCCTTGCTCGAAAGCCAGTCGTATCCGACTCTAGTGTGCAGTGCTCATCAGTGTTTCAAAGCCGAAGAGCCAGTGTTGTCTGCTTCTGCAGACGTTTCCGTGGTCATGTGGCAGGCATGACTAGACACCGGAGCACACGGAACGCTGTTACCCTTCCCACCAAAGTGGTCCCTATTTATCTACTTGCAATTTCTTGCTTTCAAACTGCTAGGTTGGCAGAAGTTGGGTCAAAGACGGAAGCTCATTCCGTCCTGCAGTACTAGGGAATCAAACTGCTCACCTTCTGCCTCCCAGTCAGCATCCCAGCCAATTGAGCCACTGGAGTTCAAATTACGTTAAAAAAAATTCCTACGGGTTTGCTTCGAATTACATAAAAAAACGATTTAAGCAAAGGCCTATGGAATGGACTTTTTTCGTAAGTAGGGTTTTACTGTATACCTTTTTCAAACAAAATAAATTTCTTGCTCAGTGGTTAAGATGCTGAGCTTGATGACTGGAAATTTGGCAGGTCACCATGTGCTTTGTGACAGAGTGAGTTCCCATCATCTGTCCCAGCTCCTGCCAACCCAGCAGTTCGAAAGTAAGAAATTGCAAGTAGATAAATAGGGACCACTGTGGCTGGAAAGGTATCTAGTCATGCCTACCATACAGCCTGCAGACATAGTGCTGGCTCTTTGGCTGTAAATGGAGATGAGCACCTCCTAGAGTCAGACACGACAGATTTTTAAGCAAGGGAAATCTTAACTGAAGCTACATTATGTTTCTCACACAGTTCACTGTAAATTATTGCATATGTAAATCATCTCCTTTTTCAAATGCCAGTATATTTATCCAAAGTAAAACTATCCATATGAAAGGAGGGATCAGTGGCAGGTGGAAATTTTCTTAGAGGTGCATGGAATGCCCCCCCCCCCCGGTTTGTGCCACTATTCTAAGATAGACCTTAAGCCTCACTCAAACCTTGAAATGCTACACTATGGCATGGAGGACTATACAGTATAGCACTAAATCAACATGTCCTCAGCCAGCATTTCCTGTGATTTCCATGTTTTGCTTGGCAGTTTTGAGTGCAGGTAAAAGTTCAGAAAAAAGGAATGAGACAGGCAGCAATGGGGAGGGGGGGTTTCCCCTTATTGTCATTCAACCCCCTATTGCACAAAGTAAGTAGTTCTCCCATCCTCTGGTGTTAGCAAGAGAATGGCTGGAGATGTGAAGTTGCACTTAGTCAACCTCTGACAGACGGAAAGGAGAGCAGAGTTTGGCTTTGGTTTGTAGCTATATTTTCTGTTTCTCTGTCTTACACTTGAATCTTAGCATGAACTAGCAGAGGACTCGGCGTTGCCTGGGGGTAATCTACCTGGGCCAAGAAGAGACCCGGGCCTGTCCTCCTCCCTCCACACCTTACCTTTTGGTCTGCTGTCATCATGGCCACTCTCTCAGCCCCGCCGTGACGTGCCGTCTCAGCCCGACTTTGGCAACCGCCACCGGCCGCCCCAGCAACTACAGTCAGTGGGTAGCCATCACAGCCCGAACCCTTCGTCCTCCCGTGGGTTGTGTCAGGCAGAAGGGAGGTTCCATTTGGGTGGGTGGGCAGAGGACCCATTGGAGGGGAAGCCTGTGGAAGGCAGCAGCCCGGTCCCGTCCTCTGCCCACCCTCCGGTTGTGGGTTCTCCCTTCCCCCCGAGGTGTGCCTAAGGAGTGCAGAGGAGCCATGCCGTAGTGGCCACCCACCGACAGTAGTTGCTGGGGTGGGGGAGGCCATAATAGCCATAATTGCTGCTGTCCATACAGGCAGCTAGGCTGTGCGCCACCTGAAACACTGGGCAGACTTTGGCACATGTGTGGAATTTCTTGCATGCGCCACAGCCTGGAATGCCAGGCAGGGTTAGGTGCATGCATGGATTCTTGTGCATGCGCAGTCACCTCTCCTGGTCATTTCTACTGGCCGGGGAGGGGGCATTGCAGCCCCTTTTCAGGGGCAATGACACCAAGGCGGGCTGCCAGCTACCCACACCGGCCACCCCAGATGTTGAAGGTAGGCGTGCACGCAGTTTCCAGCACAATCGGTGCAGGGGTGTCACTTTGTATGGGGGAGCCCTGTGATGTCACGGAGCCCCAGATCTGGTCAGCTGGGAATTGGTTGAGCTGCGGCAATGACATCACAACCCCCCTGGTTGGCTATTTTCTCTTGCTTTTTCTCCTGTTTGTGGGGGCATCCCCTTTGCAGATTGATTTAGAGGGTGTACCCCTCCCCATGGGGCTTGACATCCCCGCAGTGACTGTCTCTTCGGCCAAAGGTACGTATGTGCCAAGTTTCAGCGCGATCGGTGCAGGGGTGTGGATTTGTATAAGGAACATACCGCACCGGACTTTGATTTTAGTTATATAGATGAGGGGCTGTGCATTCATTTGTGTCGTTGTCGTCATCGTCGGCTGCTACTCGTATCTGAGCATACATTTTTCCTGGAAGTCATTTTCTCAGTTGATGGATGTATCTCTGGTGACTCAATAAACCGATCCTGGCATGAAACATGTGACCACACAATTACACTGAATAAATGGTGGAAGGTGTAGTAGAGTTTGACGAAGCTTTCGTGTTTGTCGCTTAGCCTCTTCATGTCTGCAACATTTCCCTTTGAAGTGACCGGTATCAGCAGAGATGGTTTGGTGCCAAAGTGGGCAATCTATGGCTGCTGCCTCCCAGGCTTGTGGGTTTATACCTAACACCTTCATGTTTGGGTTCAGCTGGTCCTTATAACACTTCAAAGGAGTTCCGTGAGGTCTTGTACCAGAACTAAGTTCTCTATAAAGAATTTGATGAGGAAGCCTGTGTAAGATTTAAGTAAACCTCTCTGTGTGAACTAGTTGTATGAGAGGACAGCAAAAGACCTCTTTGTTTGATATGGGGATACAGTATTTTGCAGGGAGAAATTTCCTTGGAATCTTCCTTTTAATGATTTCTTGTGGTTTTTGAATATTTTTCTGGGGGTTGGGTTCCTTTTTAATGTGGTTTGCTTGTGTATCACGTTCAGTTTTAATTTTTTATCGTTAATGGCTTTTTTGGCAACATTACTCAAGTACAGAAAATTCCCTTTTTTAAAACATTGTTGTTGTTGTTGTTGCACTTAGTTGCTTTTATTTAAAAGACAATGATAATTATGATAAGGGGGCTTCTCATAGGCCAGAAACAGATTTTAAATGTAGCCTATTATTAAGCTGAAACTATATTAAAAGTGAAGAGTGCTTAAATTCTGAAGATCAGTCATCAGATAGAGTAAATTAATTTGCATAACTCCAGAGTTGATAAAGTGTCTTGCAGTGATACTCAGATGCTTTCATTAGTTAATAATTTTCCTCTTCTAGTTCAGTGGTTTAGGTAGATCTCCCTTGCTCAAAAGTCAGTCATATCTGACTCGTATGCATGCATGTATGTGTGCTTGTAATCTCCGTTTACAGCTAAAGAGCCAGCCCTGTCTGTGTCTGCAGACATTTTCGTGATCATGTGACAGGCATGATTAGATGCTGGAGCTCGCAGAACACTGTTACCTTTCCTACCAAAGTGGTACCTATTTATCTACTTGCAATTCCTTGCTTTCAAACTACTAGATTGGCCGGAACTGGGACGGACAACGGGAGCTCACTCCATTATGCAGCACTCGGGTCTTGAAATGCTAACCTGCCAACCTTCTGGTCATCAAGCTCAGTGTCTTAACTGCTAAGCTACCGAGGCCCTGTGGTTTAGGAACTTGGCTGCAAAACCAGAGGTTGGAGATTTGATTTTGCACTGTACCTCCCAGGAGAAGAGCCAGCCTGCGTCATCACCATACCTGTCAAGTTTTGGTTGTGGAAATAAGGGAAATTTTCTGGACGTGGGCATTCGCGCATGCACAGTAACCCCTTTTTCTGGCTGTTCTAATGTGGGAAGACGGCAGGAAAGAGGTGGAAAGAGGGGTGAATTACGGTATTTCCTGGCCAAAGTGAGATACTTGACAGCTATGGTCATCACAGGCCAGATGGACCATCCCAAGGCACTTCCAGAAGAAGGGAATGGTAATCCATTTCCCTGTCAAGAGAAGTCATTGGTGGGGACTGACGGCCATCAGAAGCAGCCCAATGAGGACTAAGAACCCCCAGTGGCTGACGAATACTAGTCGGCTACGAAGAAAAGGATCGAAAAAAATCTGAGGGAGGAAAAGTTAAATAAACTATCTTTAGCCAGTGGTAAGTAAGATAACTGTATGGGTTTTTTTCCATGCCCTATCTGTGTGAAATTTTACTAACTCAGCCTTAAGTAGATGCTGTGCAAAGTTTTCAAAACTGCAGTATTCGTGGTTGTGTTTTTTGAAATGGCATGTCTTATTTATTTGTGTGTGATAGTAACCCAGCAATGCAAGCGCGGCGCCAAAATGGCCGCCGCGCCCTTTGCGGCCCCCCCCCCACAGGACAGAGAATCCGGGTAGTTAGGGGCGTGGCCAGCTCCCTTATAAAAGGGGTGGCCACGAGGCAGCCGCGCTGCCATTTTGCCTCAGCGACGGAGCGGAGAAGTTTTTCCCCCTGCGCCTCCGTCGCTCGTTGGTATTGCCGGGAAGCCTTTTGGGTCGATTTTGCTTAGCTAGCTTCCCTTTTTTGCTCGAGATGCCTTCCAAAAAGAAGGCTGCTGCGAATTCAGCTCGGGCTGTTAGGAGGCGCAACCCAGGTCGGAGGACCGTGGTGCCGCCTCCTCAACAGCCACCTTTGCCATCCCCGGCCGGGGCTAGTGGCTTGGGGTCTATCGCACCTTGGCCCGTTCAGAGTGCGGGCGCGGAGGGCGCTCCGGCCCGCGGCCCGCGAGCGGTGGACACCGCTCCTCCTTCCGCCCAACCCGTTGGGCCGACTACTTCTGGGCCGCAGCCTCTCCCGGGGCCCTCTAGCCTTGGGGGGTGGCCCGGTGCCCCGCCTTGGCAGGTTTCCTCACCAGCCCTACCGGGCTTCGGCCCTGGCCAATGGCCATATCTGGGCCATGGGGTGCAGGGAACTGTCCCCATGCAAGGGTCAGGTGGGCCGGCCGGCTCTTTACCCATGGTTACTGTAGACACCTTACTGGCCCGTATTGCGGCCTTAGAGGAGTCTTTGGCCCGGGCCAGTCAGGCAGGTGCCCCTTTCGGGGTACCTTTGGAGGCGCTATCGGCAGCAGGACAACGGCCGGCGGGGAGGGTTGAGCTGCTGCAGGCGGGTGGCGCGGCTCCGGCCACTGCCTCGCAGCTCCCCAGCCAGCAACCTGGCGCGGGTCAAGCCCCGGTGATGAGCTCTACATCGGTCGTGAGCTCCGACGCCCCCAGTGGGCCGGAACCCCCGTTGGGGGCGGCCCGCGGGGGTGCAGCATGTGAGTATATGGTGCAAACGAGTACATCCACACACATTCCCAATATAGGGGGGACCTTTCAGTGGCCTTGGCCTCGCACGGGTGGTGCAGGGGCTACGCCGCTGGCGACCCACCCGGCGACAACTACTGCCACCATGCCCGCTGGGGTGGGCATTGGTTCTTACACTGCTGGGAACGTACTTGGGGTGGCAGGGTTAACTCAGGCCCCTTTGGGTAGGCCAGCTATCCCCTTTTCGGCTTTGCCGACGGCAGGGTATTCCCTGCCATTGGGTGATCACTTGGCTCAGGCTACCATAGAAAAGATATGGCGAGGGGAGTACGTGGATATCTTCTCACTCCTGAACAGAGAGCCCACTAAGGAAGAAAGGGAGGGTCAGGATGAGAAGGACAAGGAGCAGGCACGCCGCCGTAAGCCGCCGCGTACCTGGGCTAACTGGCTCCCCGCTTATTTGATATACATGGCGGTGTATTTGAGGGCGCGGCCGGATCTAGCTATTCCCATGGTCCAATATTTGGACAACATATACAGGGCGATGGTAGATTTCCCGGGCCCCTCATGGCTGGCATATGATGAGGAATTCCGTATGAGGATTCCCCTGCACCCCGAGATGAGATGGGATGAGCCGTGCCAGAGACTGTGGCTCTTGTATATGACACCCACACGTCCTGCCCCGGGGGATAGATACCATTGTGGACATGCGGTCCAGCGAGCAGCTCCAGCGCAGGTTACCCGCCAAATGGCGGGGCAGGGGGTTCCAGCCCGCCTGCTGTGCTGGACTTTCTCGTCCAATGGTTCCTGCAGTCGGAAGAACTGCAGGTATAAGCACGAGTGTCCCACATGTTCTGGTCCACATGCAGCCTCTGCTTGTCCCAAGCCTGGGGGGGTGCGAGGCAGAGGGAGGGGTGGACAGTGGGCTGGCAAGCCTGCCACGGATGGAACTAGTTCTCCGAAAGGCCCCCTCCCCAATTAAGGTGGACATGCTGGAGCGCTGGCTCGCATCGTACCCAAGGGGAGAGGACAGGGAGTACCTCATCCAAGGTTTTAAGCAGGGATTTCGTATCCCTTTTATGGGTGATAGATCTCCTCAGGATGCTCCCAACCTTTTATCCCTCAGAGGAAGGGAGGAGGTAGCCGAGGCCAGCATTAAAAAGGAGTTAGACGCGGGCAGGGTCGCCGGACCTTTTCCCGCACCCCCTTTTCCCAACCTTAAGGTTTCACCATTGGGTTTGGTTCCTAAAAAGTCCCTAGGTGAGTTTCGCCTTATTCATCATTTGTCCTACCCAGCCGGCCGATCGGTCAGCGATGCGATACCTGATGACCTTTGTTCGGTCAGGTATACATCGTTCGACCATGCGCTGCGCATGGTGCGCTCGTGTGGCCCGGGTGCCTTGATGGCCAAGTGCGACATTAAGTCAGCTTTTCGCCTCTTGCCGGTGCACCCGGGCGACTTTGAATTGCTGGGTTTTAAGTTTAGAGGGGAGTATTATTTTGATAAGGCAATGCCTTTTGGCTGCTCCATATCATGCTCGGCTTTCGAGCGTTTTAGTACCTTCCTGGAGTGGGCTTTCGTCCGCAGGTCAGGGTCCCGGTCTGTAGCCCATTACCTGGATGACTTTTTATTCGGGGGTGAACGGGGCTGGGACACGTGTGCACGTCTCCTCAATACATTTCAGACGCTAATGCAGGAACTGGGTGTCCCTTTAGCGCCCGAAAAGACCGAGGGCCCGTCGACCAAACTAGTATTCATGGGGGTTGAGATTGCTACAGTAGTACAGGCTTCTAGGTTACCGGGTGATAAGGTGTCCAGGATAGTGACCCTTATCTCGGAATTGCTGGCTAAGCGTAAGGCATCCCTGAGGGAACTGCAGGTGCTACATGGGCACCTCAATTTTGCCTGCAGGGTGGTCGCACCGGGCAGGGCTTTCGCCCGGCGCTTATGCGACGCCATGGCAGGGTTATCCGGGCCCCACCACAGAGTCAGGCTTACCCGGGGTATCAGGGCAGACATGTTTGTCTGGTTGCAATTCCTGAGGGAGTTTAAGGGGGTCTTATTTTGGAGGTCTGACCTCCTGGCATCCCCCAATTTCCAGATCCAGTCTGATGCCTCAGGATCCCTGGGTTATGGGATGTACTTCAATGGGAAGTGGGCCTATGGTGGGTGGCCACCGGCATGGGCAGGCACAGGTCGCCTGCGGGATCTCACATACCTGGAATTTTTCCCATTCTGGGGGCTTTGATGCTATGGGGCGAACAGTGGGCTAATTCAGTGGTGCATTTCTGGTGCGACAATGCTGCCGTTGTGCACATTGTCAATGCACAGACTTCTAAATCGCCCAGGGTCATGGATCTAGTGCGCCATTTTGTGCTGCGCTGCCTGCGCCTCAACGTCTTGTTCAGGGCCAGGCATGTCCCAGGGGTTAATAACGATATTGCTGACGCTTTGTCCCGCCTGCAGATCTCCCGGTTCCGCGCCTTGGCCCCGGATGCGGAGGAATTTCCCTCGCCACTCCCGGACGAGATGTGGACTATTGGCAAGGAGAGGTGAACCGGGCGATTGGCCTGTCACTAGCGCCACGCACGCGTAAGGCGTATCAACAAGCATTCAATTTGTATAGGGCTTTTGCTACTCGATTTCAATGGCCAGAGACCTGGCCCATCCCGGTGGACCATGTTCTGCGGTTCATGGTTCACCTGCATGCACAGGGCCTTGCACCTCGCACCATAGCATCCAAGCTCTAGGCGTTGGCTTTTATGGCCAAAGTAGGGGGTCATGTGGATACCACCTCTGACTTCCGTGTGAGACACGTTTTGGGGGGGTGGGTGCGCGAGCGCGGGCGTTGCCCGGACGACCGGCACCCTATTTCCCCAGGGGTTCTTACCCAGTTGGCCCGGGGCTGGCCAGGCCTCTGTTTTGATCATTATGAGGCAGCCCAATTGCATGCAGCCACAACGGTGGCATTTTTTGGAGCGCTCCGCATCAGCGAACTCGTGATGCTGTCTAAGGCGGATGCAAGTGGTAGGGCACTGGAACGCGGAGATGTATATGTTGCCAAAGACTGGGCCCAGTTGAGGATTCGCTCCTCTAAAACAGATCAGCATGGCGTAGGCAGTGGAGTAAGACTGCTACGGTGTTCTTTGGCAGACATCTGTCCGGTTGGTGCCCTACAGGAATACCTGGCACTGCGTGGCATGCACCATGGCCCGTTTTTCTGTCACCAAGATGGGTCTCCCCTTACTAAATTTCAGTTTTGGAAGGTGACTGCCAGAGCCCTCACCAGGGTGGGACTACCGGGTGCCCGTTCTGGCACACATTCGTTCCGTATTGGCGCAGCCTCTACAGCGGCTGCTTTTGGGTACTCTGGGGCTGACATACGTAGCAGGGGGAGGTGGGGCTCACAATGTTTTCAGTTTTATGTGCGCCCACTCCCGCCATGAGTACCAATCCAGTCACCTTACCTTCCTTTTTCTCAATTTTCTTACAGACCCTGGGTGTCGTATTACACCGGTGACAGTATGGCTGGTGGGCCACAGCTATGTGCTCAGGGCAGCGCGTTACGCTGCGGCGACAGAGTGGGGACCCCGACTGGGACTGGGTGACCACGCCAGTCTCTCATGGCACGGTAAGCCTGGGATGTTATGGCGGGAGCTGCGGCCTTTCCTTTTTTCTGGCCTGGGGGCTGACCCGCCTGACATTCTAATCATCCACTTGGGGGGCAATGATTTGGGCCAGGTCACCGGCTTATCGCTCAAGCATGCGATTTGCGAGGACCTCGCCTACTTGCATTATGTCTGGCCTGCCACAGCCCTGGTTTGGTCGGACATTGTTCCGCGCCACTCTTACAGAGGGGGCGTTAACCTCCTGGCCCTTGACCGAGCTAGGCGCGCGGTCAATAAGGCAGTGGCGCGGTTTCTCACCACCAGGGCTTGGGGACGGGTTAGTCATCACCCCGATATTAGTCTACAAAATTGTGACTTGTATGCAGGGGATGGGGTCCATCTGTCGCGAGGAGGTATGGACCTCCTGTTGGGTGACTGGCGAGCAGGCCTGTTGACCGAGCTGACGGTCTGGGGGGGGGCGTCAGGTCTTCTGTGAAGCCCCTCCGTGTGGCGGGTAGCACTGGTAAGGTAAACAGTATGACCCACAAGTATCCGGCAGGTTCGCAATTGACTGGACAACACTAGACAGGAATAAAGTAGTTAAACGTTGTCCGGTCAACGACGAATCAGGCGATGGGGTGATGATGATTGCTAACCAGCATGCATCACCCCTGTGATTTCACGGATACGCGTCAGAGGGTGGGGTCATGAGTTAGTTATTGACTACGGTCAACAATTTGTTTGTTGTTAACAAACAAATTGATACAATTTGATACATTGTAACCAATTGCCGTTGGCAATTTTGGGGTGGTACCTTACCAGTGTTACTTCGGCCTGCTTGCCTTAGGAATTATGATTGGTCGTTTTACCAATACAAATTTATAATTCGGACTAGGGCATTGAATCAATAAATGTGGCCCTTTGCTGTTATCCACTTTCAATGTTGTCTGTGTCCGTTATTGGGGGGGTGCGCCTGCAATGCAAGCGCGGCGCCAAAATGGCCGCCGCGCCCTTTGCGGGCCCCCCCCCACAGGACAGAGAATCCGGGTAGTTAGGGGCGTGGCCAGCTCCCTTATAAAAGGGGTGGCCACGAGGCAGCCGCGCTGCCATTTTGCCTCAGCGACGGAGCGGAGAAGTTTTTCCCCTCCACCCCCTCCCTAGTTAACAGTGTGATTATGGTCGCTTCGGGGCCGGGTGGGAATTTTTGGTTGGGACCCACATTGGCTTCGGGTCCTGGCTTTTTTGCCCATCCCACACTGTTGCTATGGTTTGATATAGGGGTCTTTCTTCGTTCCTACTGTTGACTTTGGTCACATGGGCGGGTAGCACTGGTAAGGTAAACAGTATGACCCACAAGTATCCGGCAGGTTCGCAATTGACTGGACAACACTAGACAGGAATAAAGTAGTTAAACGTTGTCCGGTCAACGACGAATCAGGCGATGGGGTGATGATGATTGCTAACCAGCATGCATCACCCCTGTGATTTCACGGATACGCGTCAGAGGGTGGGGTCATGAGTTAGTTATTGACTACGGTCAACAATTTGTTTGTTGTTAACAAACAAATTGATACAATTTGATACATTGTAACCAATTGCCGTTGGCAATTTTGGGGTGGTACCTTACCAGTGTTACTTCGGCCTGCTTGCCTTAGGAATTATGATTGGTCGTTTTACCAATACAAATTTATAATTCGGACTAGGGCATTGAATCAATAAATGTGGCCCTTTGCTGTTATCCACTTTCAATGTTGTCTGTGTCCGTTATTGGGGGGGTGCGCCTGCAATGCTGAGTATCACAAGTAAGTTGCACCTGCCCTCCACTATAGCCAAGTACACAGAGAGAAAGAGAGACAGAGAAAGAGAAAGAGAAACCAAAGGATGAATTTACCACCGTTGGGATCAAATAGGCATTTGGGACCATCTCTCCCCAGCTATCCAAAACACAGAAGGGACTGATCACTTCTGGGTTTTTGGAGTGTGCGTGAGAGGAATCCTACAAGCTAGATAACCAGGGCAGAGAAGTCTGGCTGCTTGCTTATAAGTCCCACTTTTCTCTATCTGTCTTCTCTGCCTTAACCCACAATATAAACACTATATAGCTATTTGAACTCACTGAACTGTGCCAATTACGGTCTCTGACTTAATTTAAGAATTAAAAAAAGGAAAACCACACTTACAAAACTGGTTTTTACAAATTACTTTCTGAAGAAATTAGTGCTGTTTATGTATTCCTCTAGGCTAGGCTTTGTTAAAATGTAGGCAATATATCTTTATACAAAAAAAACCTAAAGAAATGCAAATGAATAACATATTTTTAAAAAAGAATATGAAACAGATGGGTTGAAAAGAAAACAATGTAATATGAGATGTTATGTAGCTTAAATGATTTCTTACAGGGATTTTATCCAGAACATTTTGTTTCTATGAAACTAAAGACAACTAGCATAGAACTCTTATATCTGTTTTGTTTACTCTCTGGTATAGTATAAAGCAGTGATGGTGAACCTATGGCACACGTGCCAGAGGTGACACTCAGAGCCCTCTCTGTGAGCACTCAAGTAGTCACCCCAGCACAGAGTTTACCCCGCACCTCTGCCCAGCAGCTCAATGGGAGCGCTTCCTCCCTTCCCCTTAGCACAGAGTTTACCCAACCCACAGACTTTACCCAACTGCAACCCAAAACCCACTTATTTATCACAAAGTGCCAACACAGCAACAGGGGAGGATGGAAATGCTCCCATTGGGCTGCTGGGCAGAGGGGTGGGGTGAACTCTGTGCTGGGGGAGGGAGGAAGTGCTCTCATTGGGCTGCTGGGAAGAGGAGGGTGAACTCTGTGCTGGGGGAGGGAGGAAGCACTCCCATTGGGCTGCTGGGTAGAAAGGCGGGGCAAACTCTGTGCTGTGGTGACTGCACAGGTGCCCACAGAGAGGGCTTTGAGTGCCACCTCTGGCACGTGTGCTATAGGTTCACCACTACTGAGATAGAGTGAAACAAGGATACTTGCTGAAATCAAACAGCAAAGTAGGAGGCAAGCCTTTACCAAAATTAAGATGACAATATTAGAGCTTCGTTACTCAGAAGTGAGCATGAGCCATACTTTCTGATTGCGTCCCCAAATCCAAGGTGATGGATGTCTGCTCCAAAATAAACAAGACCAAATTACTCATAATTAAACATGAGTAAGATTTTGTAGAGAATCCCCAAATCCACATCTGTCTTATTCAAAAGTAAGCCCTTTCATTAATTTAGGCACTCCCGTACAGTTAACTAACCTGTTCTCAAATAATGTGCATTCTCTGTAATTGCCTCCAGCTTGACTGTGTTTATAGTAGTCCTCCAAATTCTTATCAATATGAGGAGGTGGGGGGGGGGACACACCAGAATGAAAGTCCCTTCCTTGATTCCAGTAAAAAAAACTCTTCAGTGAACACTTAAATAGGGCTCAAGAAACCATTTCTATGATAACTGAATAATTAACTTGTTCCCCACAAAGAAAGGTAAGCATCACCAAAATGGAGGACAAGAGATGTTAAGGATTTGAATAAGCAGTTATATATCTATGTGAAATTGGAAGCAATTTTTATGACCTTAATAGATTTGTACACATTATCTGAGTAGGGAAGAGTTACGTAGATTAGATTCTGTCATGGTTGTTGAGCCTGCTGTCCAGGTGCTCCATTGTGATAGGCAAATCCAAGGCTCATGATATCTCTTCTTGTAGATTTTTATCCTTAAATCAGACTTGGATGGGACAACTCTTTTGATGGAGGACAGCTTGAAAAGAAAGATTGAGGCTTGCCATCCTAAACAAGGACATATGCCCATGCTAATGTTCAGTCTCTTTCACAGGGCCTTCCATGGTGATACCTTCCACTCCTGCAAAATCAAGGTGGTGCTGACTTTCAGAGAAAAATGTTGACTTGTGATTAGATGGAAAAGGAAAAAACCTGGGGTAACATTGCCAGCATCCAACCACATAGATACAAGACAGCCTGGTGGTTCTGAACTTGTGGGCAGTCCTATAGAAAAGTGGGCTTCCTTATGACCTTGTGAAAGGCATGCTAGAGACACTGGGATGGGGTCAATATCACTTCCCCAAAGGCCTGCCAAACTGCATCTTCTAGTAACACATGGCAACTGTACATGTTAGTCTCCTCCTGACCTCAGTCCACATTTTTCTCTCCCTCCACGGCTTCCTTTTTAATTACTTTCCATTTCTGCTGCTTGCTTGCCAAAGTTCTGCAACCTCCAAAGGTTCCCTTTATATTCAACCCAACAATGGAGCACAATAATTTGAAAATGATGTCCAAGCTACCATTTGAAATGAAGCAGATATATGCAATAGAAGTTTAGAAAATTCTAAACATGAGTCATTCCAGAGTCCAGGACAAACAAAAAACTATGGAAATAAAGGTGGCATATAAATAGATAAATATATAAATATATAAATAAATAATAAATAGGAGCCCTTTTAGGCTTTCTATCATTTGTTTCCAACTTGATTGGCTATAGCAGGGGTTCTCAACCTGCGGCCCGCAGAACGGATGGAACCCATGGCACAATTTCATGTGCCCCCCACACACACACACCTCCTCCACCACACCAAGAAGTGCCATGTGGTGGCGGAAGGACAAAATGGCCATCTAGCCCCTGAAGCTGTCTGAGGGAATGTGACCTGGCCCCTGGCTTTAAAAGGTTCAGAACTTCTGGGCTATAGCAACAACCCAGATTCAAAGCATAAGTTCCATAAAGAATCCATGGGGCACAACCATCGTTGCATACCCGTCAAGTGTAGCTCCCCAAAATAAGGGAAAGTTCTGCGCATGGGTGCACGTGCAAGTGCCGAACCCGTTGGTGCATGCGCAGAACCCTTTCGCACATGCACAGAACCCATTTGTGCATGCACAAATGGGTTCTGCACATGTGCGCATGCACAGTAACCCACTTCCCTGCCATTCAAAATGTGGGACGGCGGCAGGAAAGGGGATGACCGAGTGCCAAAATATGGGATTTCCTGGCCAATCCAGGATACTTGACAGGTATGCATCATCGTTGGACACAACTCAATCCAAGTATATGGTTTTTACCTGCCCCAGGGTGCAGGGAGGCCTGGTCTTGGAAGCCAGCTGGTTCTAGGCCGCCTTCGCCCTCCGAGGCAATCAGGAAAAATGCCACTAGCATGAATTTGTTCAAGGTTGATCCCAGCTTGCCATGAAGTGACCCACACCCTATGATCATGGAGCCATCTCCTGCAGCACATATGAAATAAGACATGTAGGATTTAACAACAGGACTGCAATGGACTGCTGCAGCCTTGAGCATATGGACAAGGTGTACCTTCATAGCCAGTCCATCTGCAATGGCCTCTTCCGCCTCCATGACCATTGGGAATCAGAGTTCCTCCTCCACTCATTTTGACATTGGGCCCCATATGATGGTTTCCAGTGGCGTTTCCACCACTGAGGCAACCATCACCCCACCTAAAGGGGCTCATCTGCCCATAGACATTGGCACAGGGCAGAGCACCCCTTGTGGAAAGTCTTCTCACACTGCATCACAACCATACTGCTCTAAACATAGCCAGCAGGGTCAGGTCTAGTATTTGAATGGAGAACCATGTCATGTTGAGAAGGAGCTATATCTCTGTGGCACGGTATATGCTTTCTGGGTAGAAAGCTTCAAGTTTAATCATCTATAGGTCAGGTTAAGAAGAAAATCTGCTTGAAACCCAGAGAACTCTGTCCAGGGAATCAGCTGGAGTGAGCTTTTAATTTTTATTTTAAAATGGCCTAAGCGCTGTTGAAGAGAAATCCTGTCCTCAAAGAGAATGAGAACTGAGTTTGTTTGTCTTGATACGCTACATGCTATTCCAGCACCAAGTGTAAGGGACAACTGTTCCATCCCAAAGAAGTTTCTGCCAATTTTTATTCCTTTCTAAAGCCAATGGAGGCTCTTGCGAGGCATTTCTCAGTGGTGCTATGGTTGAAGCTGTTGCTTTCCACTTCCTCATGTCTGATTTGTAATTAGAAGCTTGAATAAGAAGCTTAGAAGCAATTGCTACTGAGTTTCGTAGGCTTACCTTTGGGAAATGTAATCATGTTTTGATTTGGAGTTATCTGAAACAATGGCTCATCATACTTATTATATGAGATCAATAATGATCTAAATAATAATACTAAGAATAGTAAATCAGAAATTGTTTACCATTCCCTTCTTCTGGGGCCACCCTGGGACTGTGATGCTAGAAAATTGAACTCCCAACCTTTGGCTCCATATCTAAATACCTAAACCATTGAGCTTTCCAGCCAGCTACTACAATAGTACTTAACATTGAATCATATCTAGCAGAATATTGCAAAAATCCTCAAACTCTCTTCTAGCCTTTGATTGATATACCTGTGATTGACATCCCAGTGCTGATCACATGTTTTAGTGATACACACACTCACAAACCTCTTAAGTTTTCTTTTATTGAATGAGACAGTTGGCCAGCGATAGCCGTCATACCTAGATTTCAGTGATGATATTATTAAATGAAAAAAGTGTTATATTGCAAGAGATCTAGTAATCATTTTAAAAAGTAATTATATAATGGAAATATTTTATTTAAGACACAAGTTACAGAAAGTCACAGCCATATGAGTAAAATTGAGTAAGCTATGTACATCATAGAAAAAAAGATGCCAGAGGAACACTGCTAGGGGATGGAAAACTGCTGCTGATGATTCAGGTGCCATATCATCACGGTGATAGTCTTCCTGTTCTTTACTCCTTGGAACAGTTCCTCAGCGTCCTCCTCAGCGTCCTCCTCCATGGAGTTGGAAGGGGAGGAGAAGAGACCCCACACTGCCGCCGCCAGCCCTGAACAGAACACCTGCACTGGCAGGAGGCATAAAGGGGCCGGCGTGCTCTGCCCACCAACCTCAGCATCCTCCTTCATGGAGTTGGAGGGGGAGGAGAAGAGACCCCGTGCTGCCGCCGCCAGACCTGAACAGAACACCTGTACTGGTGGGAGGCATAAAGGGGCCGGCGTGCTCTGCCCACCAGCCTCGGTGTCCTCCTTTGTGGATTCGGACTGGCGGGGGTTGGGGGTGGGGGAGATGCCTGGCCGCCTGAGGCATTTACCATCAACTGGATGGCCAGTTGTGCCTTCAATGGCCCCATTGCCTTTGCCGCCGGACCTGGCCTGGTCCTTCCGCATGGGGGCAAGAGAAGGAGGCAACTTGCTGTGGGGCGGTTTACCATCTTTACTGCCGAACCAAGGTGGGATTGTGGGTGGGGTAGGAAGAGAGGGAGCTGGTCCTGCCAGGCAGGAAGGAGGGGCAGCATTCCGTCTAGGGGGGTTCCAGGGACCCATATACGTGTTGTGACGGGCATGGGGCAGTATAGCGGGTACCGAGGGGCGGGCTGCACTCAGGGAACGCAGGTCCGATGTTTAAGTGTGGTCCCTCATTCCAGCCCCAATGTTTAAGTGCGGTCCCTCGTTCCAGCCCCTGAGCAGCAGATCCAGAGTGACCCCGCCCTTAGGCTGCTGCTGGTGAATGCCAGATCGGTCTGTAATAAGGCCCCCCTGATTCAAGATTCTATCCAGGAGGGGCGGGCCGACCTGGCATGCATCACCAAAACCTGGCTGGCACCTGAGGATGGAGTACCTCTTTCGGACATGTGTCCAGCCAGGTTCGGTATTTGGCACCAGCCTAGAGGTGAGGGGAGGGGCGGTGGTGTCGCCATTGTTGCCTGGCAATTGGGAAACTCCAATTGTAACTGCTCTAAAGTCCAATGGGGAGGTCCGCATATGCGCCGACTACAAGTGCACCATCAACAAGGCGATCCGCCCGAATGCATATCCGGTGCCGGTAGTCAGCCATCTGCTGGCCAGGTTACACGGGGGGAAATGTTTCGCTAAGCTCGACTTAGCACAGGCCTACCAGCAGCTCACGGTGTCTCCTGCCGCAGCTGCTGCGCAGACCATAGTCACCCATAAGGGGGCGTTCCAGGTGACGCGCCTCCAATTCGGCGTGAATTCGGTGCCAGGAATTTTCCAGTCACTCGTGGAACGCCTCCTGAAGGGTCTGGAGGGGGTGTTGCCTTATTTTGATGACGTGTTAATAACAGGGGGGAGTCGGGCTGAATTGGCCAGGAGGTTGGGGAAGGTCCTGACGATATTCGAAAAGGCGGGGCTGAGGTTGCGAAAGGACAAATGCGTCTTCTTCGCAACCGAGGTTGAATTCCTAGGGTTTTGTGTGACTCCTGAGGGGATAAAACCATCCAAGTCTAAGGTGGCAGCCATCAAGAGAGCCCCCCGCCCCACCTCCAAGCCCGAGTTGCAGTCGTTCCTAGGGCTGCTCAACTTTTACCACTCCTTCCTTCCCCGGAAGGCAGCGGTGGCTGAACCGCTACACAAACTGCTAAAGAAAGAACAGGCATGGAAGTGGGGCGATGCCCAAGAGAGGGCATTTAGTGAGCTGAAAAGCCTCCTGGCGTCCGACGCCATACTGACCCACTTCGACCCCAAACGCCCAGTAGTTCTGATCTGTGATGCATCTCCAGTGGGGGTGGGGGCGGTGGTGTGCCACGTGCTGGAGAACGGAAGGGAGGCCCCGATAGCATTTTACTCCAGGTCCCTGTCCCAAACAGAGAGAAACTACGCACAGACGGACAGGGAGGCCTTAGCGATAGTCTCGGGGACGAAAAAATTTCACGATTTTCTGTATGGCCGCCCCTTCACCATTGTGACGGACCACAAACCCCTGCTAGGCATTTTTACCGCGGATAAGCCCACCCCTCAAATCCTGTCCCCAAGGATGCTCAGGTGGGCCATTTTTCTCAACGCGTATCAGCACGCGTTGGTCTACCGGCCCGGGAAAGAGATCAGCCATGCGGACGCCCTATCTAGGTCTCCCCTTCCCCTAACGCCCAGCCAGGTGAGCATGGGGGAGCGGGACCATCAGGTTCTCATGATAGAGGTGCTGGATTCGCCCCCCGTAGTGCCCGCCGACATTGCCAAAGCGACAAAGAAAGACAAAACGTTAGCGACAGTAAGCTCCTGGCTGCAGAAAGGGTGGCCCGCATCCTCCCCAGCGGAGGAGTTCGCTCCATTTTTCAGAAAAAGGCTAGAACTTCCCTAGAGAGGGGGTGTCTCTTGTGGGGGCAGCGGGTGGTGATTCCCACTTCCCTTCGGCCGCGGGTGCTCAAACTGCTTCACGTCAGCCACCCCGGCATCGTGCGATCCAAGGTGCTGGCCTGGAGTTACTTCTGGTGGCCCCAGCTAGACGCCGACATCGAGCACATGGTCGGCACTTGTGAAAGTTGCCAATGCTCCAGACCGGAGGAGGCCCGCCTTCCCCACAGGGAATGGGACGCGGCTAAGGGGCCGTGGTCCCGGGTGCACATTGATTTCGCGGGCCCATTCAGAGGCACCCTGTTCCTCCTTGTAGTGGACGCTTTCTCCAAATGGTTGGAGGTTATCCCAGTCACGAGCACCTCCTCGGCCCAGACCATTAGGCATTTGCGGAGGCTCTTTTCCACGTTCGGCATACCCGACACGTTAATTAGCGACAACGCTAGTTGTTTTACGTCCTCCGAGTTTAAGGCATTCATGGAGATTAACGCCGTTCGGCATATTACCTCCGCCCCGTTTCACCCGGCCACCAACGGCCAAGTAGAGCGCCTCGTCTGCACCACGAAGGACGCGTTGCGGCGCATGGGCCCAGGGGATTTGAACCTACAAGTGTGTCAGTTTCTGCTAGGGTACAGGGTGACCCCGTTGGCGTCAGGATACTCCCCCGCAGAGCTCTTAATGCGCAGGAAGCTGACCACCATCCTTACTAGGCTAGACCCCACGAGGGTAGAGGACAAAGGAAGGAACATCGGGCTGGAAGTTACAAAGAGTTTCAGCATAGGCGCCCCCGTGCATTGCAGGAATTACGCCAGCACGGGCCCAGCCTGGGTGCCGGGCGTAGTCGTGGAACAAACCGGCCCCATGTCGTACCGCGTGGAAACCAGCACAGGGCTCCTATGGAGGCGGCACGCAGACCAGCTCCGACGCAGGGTCTCCGATGAGCAGGACACGGGTCACGCAGGAAATAAGTCAGCGTTAGGGTTCTCCCCCACCCGTTTAGCCCAAGGGGGAGGAGAAGGGGACCGTGGGCCCCCACCAAGGGGGGAGGAGGATATCCTCGTAGATACCCTGGGGGATCTTTCCGAGGAGGAGGAACCCGACCCCATACATATCTCGCGGAAAGTCCCCACAAACGCGGGTACCCCTACCAACTTAGATTTTGATTTTCAGAACCGGGGGTTTTGTTCGGAGTGGTCCCCCACCCGTCCAAGCGAGAAGAGGGGTTTTTCGTTAGTCCCGATGGCCCCCGGTCTGCCCACAATGGAGTTTTTCCCTTCCCCTAAGGCCGCCAGACAGCGGCAAGCCACTAACAAGTCTCCCTCTCCCTTTTCAGGACAAGGGACCAGGGAACAAAGAAGCAGTAACGCCCCCGGGGGGGGGCAGCCCTCTTCACGGCCCAAACGCACATGCAACAAGCCATCTTGGCTGAGAGACTTCGTCTCATCCTAGGGGGAGGGATGTTGTGTTCTGTAAAGCAGTGCCTTTAACAATGTACCTTTACCATGTGTTATCAATGTAACCTTTCTGTGTGCAACATTATAACCATCACCTGTATCAATGTAAGCCTAATAAGGGGATGCGAGCTAGTGACCACCAGAGGGCAGTAGCAAGCGTCCAGCTCTAATGGATCATAGCCACCTGGTTCAGCAGCGCGGGAAGATTCCCCGCAACTTCCTCACCTGGTCAAGAAGGGCGTGACCTCCCACGACGTCACACAGGCAGCAACCAATAGTCTGTCAACGAGCCACATTCAAATGTATAGCCAGCTGTATATATTGAGCTACCCATCCACCATTACCACATGTTCCTCCGGATCATCATGCAATAAACCTGTGTTAAGCCAACCCTTCGGCTGTTTCATTGTCTTTGGTCCCTTACACTAAAGAGTTGCTAGGGCCACTGCTCCAAAAGTGTCTGGTTGTGAGGCCCTGCTTCTACCGTTGGGCCCTAAGGGTCAGTTGGGGATCTTACTCCTGTACCTGCCCCCTTGCAGGGTAAGGGATGCCCTGCCTGAGCTCCTCAGGGCCACCTCAATGTTGGCGTTGGAGTTCCCGAGGCTTATAGTTCTGGGGGACTTCAATTTGCCATCATTGGGGATTGCTTTTGAGGTGGCAAGGGAGTTCATGGCTTCCATGGCAGCCATGGGCCTGATTCAGGTAGTTTGGGGTCCGACCAGGGGCAGTGGTCACATGCCAGACTTAGTTTTCTTGTCGGAGCAGTGGCAGAGTGATCTGAGATTACAGGACTTAGTCATCTCACCTGTGTCATGGTCAGATCACTATCTGGTGACTCTTGACTTTCTGGGGGCGAAGCTTCATCATACGGAGGCAGGGCCTATTAAAATGACCTGCCCTCGCCGACTAATGGATCCACATGGATTCCAGAGGGAACTGGGGGATGTTCC
This sequence comes from Bradypodion pumilum, assembly GCA_035047305.1. Classification (NCBI taxonomy): domain Eukaryota; kingdom Metazoa; phylum Chordata; class Lepidosauria; order Squamata; family Chamaeleonidae; genus Bradypodion; species Bradypodion pumilum. The sequence continues at coordinate 264,724,199 of JAWDJD010000003.1, forward strand.
TCTGGATCGGCTACATGATTCACCCGAGGCACTTGTCGACCTGTGGAACAGGACGGCAACAGCAGCCTTGGATGAAATCGCGCCACTGTGGCCTCTCCACGCCCGTGGGGTTAGGTCATCCCCGTGGTTCATGGATGAACTGCGGGAACTCAAACGGGCAAAGAGACGCCTAGAGCGCCGCTGGGTGAAGTACCCAGGATGACTCCGATTGGACACTAGCTAGAGCTGCTATTAGGGCCTATCTAGTGGCGATGGGGGTGGTGAGGCAGCAATACTTCACCACCCTTATTGCCTCCGCTGATAATCGCCCAGCCGCCCTGTTCTGGGTAACCAGGTCCCTCCTCGGTAGGGGGAGATCGGTGCCCGGTTGGCAGGGTTCGGCTGAGGACTTTGCTGACCATCTGGTGGAGAAAATCGATCGGATTCGTTCAGGGCTGAATCCCGGCGTGGATGGGGAGGGTCAGGGGGGGGCACCGGAGCACTGTCTTGCTGTACGATCTGGGATCGGTTTGATCCTGTTGTCCCTGATGAAGTGGACAGGCTCCTTGCAGCTGTGCGTGCCACTACATGTCCTTTGGACCCCTGTCCCACCTGATTGGTGAAAGCCTCCAAGGTGGTGACAGGTGGCTGGGTCGGGGCGATAATAAATGCATCATTACGGGAGGGGGTGTTTCCTGCACCACTAAAACATGCTTTGGTGCGCCCCCTCCTGAAGAAAATATCCCTTGACCCAGCTGTCCTTAACTACAGGCCGGTTTCCAACCTGCCCTTTCTGGGTAAGGTTTTGGAGAAGGCAGTGGCGTGCCAGCTGCAGAGAGTGTCCTGGAGGAAGCGGATTATCTAGATCCCTTTCAATCAGGATTCAGGCCCAGGTATGGTACGGAGACGGCATTGGTCGCACTGATGGATGATCTCTGGCGGGAGCGGGACGGGGGTTATCCATCCGTCCTTGCTCTTCTTGACCTCTCAGCGGCCTTCGATAACGTCGACCACGGTATCCTTCTGGAACAGCTCAAAGGACTGGGGATCCAGGGCACTGTGTTGGCCTGGTTTTCCTCTTTTCTGGAGGGCCATACCCAGTCGGTGTGGTTAGAGAGTGAGAGGTCCAGCCCTAGGCTCCTCAAGTATGGGGTGCCTCAGGGCTCGGTGCTCTCTCCTCTCCTATTTAACATCTACATGAAGCCACTGGGTGAGATCATTCGTTCCCACAGGGTGCGGTACCATCAGTACGTGGATGACACCCAGTTGTACATCTCGGCCCGTGGGGACCTCAGTGATGCTGTTGAAATCCTATCCGGATGCCTGGAGGCCATTGGGGTCTGGATGGGGGCCAATGGGCTTCAGCTGAATCCCAGCAAGACAGAGTGGCTGTGGATAAGGGACCCCGTGTTATCCAGGGAGCTACCATCTTTGATACTGGATGGGGCTGTTTTGCCCCAGACAGACCCAGTGCGCAACTTGGGGGTCCTTCTGGACTCGCGGCTGCTGCTAGAAGAACAGGTAGCGGCTGTGGCCAGGAGGGCTTTTGCCCAACTTCGGGTGATTCGCCAGTTGCGCACGCTCCTGGACTGGGGCTCCTTGCTTATGGTCACCCACACTCTGGTCACTTTCCGACTAGATTATTGTAATGTGCTCTACATGGGGCTGCCCTTGACGACCATTCGGAGGCTGCAGCCGGTCCAGAATGCGGCAGCCCCAGTGGTGATGGGATGCAGACGATATGCCCGCGCCTCACCGCTACTTCGGGAGCTGCACTGGTTACCAGTTTGTCTCCGGGTGCAATTCAAGGTGCTGGTTTTGACCTTTAAAGCCCTATATGGCAGTGGGCCAGGATACCTTAGAGACCGCATCGTCCCAAGAGTGTCTGCCCGTCCAACCAGAGTGGACCAGAGAGGCTCTCTAATAGTGCCATCAGCTAGGGGTGCACATCTATCCAGCACCCGAAGGAGGGCCTTCTCCGTGTCCGCACCAACCCTCTGGAACCTCCTGCCAACAGATCTAAGACTTCAAAGAGAATTGCTGCCCTTCAGGAAAGGATTGAAGACCTGGCTGGCAGGGCAGGTATGGGGCCCAAATGGGAACACGGTCCCCGCCTGCTGGCTTATGTAAACAATTAAGAACTCTCTCTTCTTCTTTTTATAGTGGGTGGGATGGGTGGGTGGGATATGGGTCTTTTAAAGTGGGTGGGATATGGGTCTTTTAAAGTGTTTTTATGTGTTTTTAGAACTTGTTGTAATGCCGTCCTGAGTCTGGTTCTACCTGAGTGGGCGGCATATATATAAATATGACTATTAAATTAAATTAAATTAAATTAAATTAAATCATCAATGGGCTTTCACAGGCAATATGCAGTAAATTGTTGGTACAGTACTAACAACACAATGATATGGTTTCAGATGAAGAATTTACAAGAAACAACATAACCACAAACTATAAATGGGGAACTCAACCAAACATACTGTGTACATCAGCTTTGGCCCTGAGCATCTCTGCAGCAGAGTATGCACATCCACACATGCAAAACAAGTTGACATCGCTGTTAATGAAGCCATGTATATAATGACAGATGCCTCAAACCTACACGATTTTAGAAAATATACCCTCTTGTTGGTATCAGTTCACCTAAGAAAAGGAGAGAGGTAGCAGTGGATGCCAAGAAAAGTAAGCAAGAGAAGGTCTCTCAACATCCTCTGAACAGATATGAGCCGCACGTCCACCAGCTCAGATCCAGGAAAAGCTTTATGGCAAGAACAAATATTCTTGAGGGCACACAAGAGCAAAAGCAAATTAGAAGATGGGGAAGGAGCTCACTGGACAAGGAATATTAATGGACGATATAGCAGAGGAACTCAACCTCCCTTACATCACTTAGAGGACCCTGAATAGGTTGAGGGTTGGCGTCCCTAAATGCAAGACCAACATGCTCAAGTGAGGGGTGCTGGCAGACAACAACATGCTGTGTGAATGTGGAGAGATACAGAATCTGACTTACTTACTGGTCTGCCGATTACTGCCAGAAACATGCACCAGTGAGGACTTGAGTTTGGCCAACTACAAAGCCAAAAAAAGGCTTCATTTTGGCAGTTCAAGGTTTGATCGAGACACAAAAGAAGAATTTACAACATCATCATTCTGTCCCATCATTAATTATACTATTCTAAGAATGTGTAAGGCTTGTAGTGCTTGGTAATGTTGTCACAAATTAAATCTTTGCTGTGCTGGTTTTTATCTAGGAGAAACAAGAGACTACAGTGAGAAAGCTGAAAAAAAGAAAAAACAGAGGTTGAACATGTTAGTTTAAAACAGCTTCCTTTTTGTTCCTCTTCTGCCAGAACTTGGAAACTATCAGGAGTCCAAGTTGAATGTGTGCCATGAGAATCTGCTCAAGCCCATTGGGAGGAGAGGGAGGAATAAGCCTGGATGGAACTATGCCCTGAGTAGCTGGCACATTGCCTGACTAAAAAGATGATTTTTTAAAATACACACACACACACACACGCACACACACATGGAGTGTGTATGAAAGAAGGGGGCAGTTCAGTTCAAGTTTAGCTGAGTTAAGTTTAGCCAGTTTTGTTAGAAGCAGCCAGTTTTTATGTGAGAGAGAGTTTTGTATTGGATTAGAGCTGTGGTTCTCAACGTGGGGCACATGCCCCACAGTGGGGGAAATCTGATTTTTTAAGGGGACATTTGAGAATGAGTTAGACCAAGTTAATTGCCTTTTAGGCTTCCTCCACATGGACAGGATTTCACTTTTAGAATAATAAGAATTATATGTCACAAGGTCTGGACAGCAGGATTTTAAAGATGCTTAGATGGGGCAAGGCCAACAATAGTTTGGGAACCACTGGATGAGAGTGAAGCCTGGATGTAAGAAGGAGAACTGTGAAGCAGTTAGTGAAGAGTTTTGCTTCGAAAGGTCTGTTATTGCGAAGTAGCTGCGGAAAGGTTTAACTGGAGCATGTTGTCATCTCTGTATCAAGAACATTAAAGAAAGAGAACAAAGTAAATAAGATCTCAGCTGTAGGCTAAAAACTTGACTGATCCTTTTTATTCTTTTGTGTTTTTTTAAATAGATAACATTTTGGTTATTTCAAGTCTTGCTATTTATTTATTCATTATTATTTACAATAGCAGTAAAAAAAAATACTATGCCACCTATATGACTGCCAAGAGTAGTACAGTATAGTAATATACATTCAGCTCCTCAGGGTCAACATACAGGTTGGGAATCCACGACTTTAGACTGAGCACAGTAATAATACAACTATGTAGGCAGAGGCGCTCTTTTCGCATCAGAGTTGAACTGATGATGCAGAAAGCAAATGCTCTTTATTAGCTGTTCAAAGGAAGACAGCCAGAACATTGTGACAGGAATCATTCAGACAGGAAACGAAGTCTTGTAAAAAGAGCACAATTCAGCTGGTTTTCTGTGCAAGGCACTTTTACCAGTTGGCAACCCCTCTTCCACAGAAAGTCCTCACCCTTTCCAAAGATTTACCAACATGCTAGGAAGAGCTGTACTAGGAACACAGTGTTAGTCTATGGGAGTCTTATCTACCGTTGGAGAAGGAGCTGTGCCAGCAATCGTAGCCAAGTAAAGGAGATTCCTCTGCACTGTGTGCTTATGCTGCATGTACTGCATTTAACAGCTCATCTTTCATACTGTTATTGCATAGTACATCAAATCAGTTGGTTACTTCCCAACAGCTGCTGCAGCCATGACTCTTAGATTATCTCTGGCTTTACCTTGCACTCGTTCCAGCACGAAGACCACCAACATCGCCTGATGGCCACTCCAATATTTTAGGCTTAATGAACAAATGCAGAGAATATTATTGCTTCTAAAGTGCTGGTTCCAAGATTAGAAAGAAGTATGCTACTTTACAGCAGGGGCTCTCAACCTTTTTACATCAGGGGCCAGGTCATGCTTCCTCACACAATTGAGCTGGCCAGACTAGTGGTTCCCCCCGCTGTAAAAGCTGCCGTAAAATGTGTCCACGGTTGTTGTAAATGTGTTTACGACAGCCGCAGGTGCATTTGCGGCTGTCATAAAAGCATCCACTTGTGCCGGCACAGGTGCCACAGGCCAGGTCCGTCCCGTGGGCCATAGGTTGATAACTCCCCTGCTTTACAGCAAGGAAAGAAAAAGTCATTTTTGTAATGAAGTTTTGTTGTTTTTGTTTAGTATTAGGCATGGGGTAAGATCTTTAGTTTTGCTTTCTCCTATATTTAAAACTTCAGAAACTTCCAGTTGTTTTCTGAATATGCGATGTGTGATTTTTAGAAAATTATAGCAATAGCAATTACACTTATATACCACCCCATAGCACTTAGTGCTCTCTCTGGGTGGTTCACAAGTAAATTAGCATTTTGTCCCAACATGCTGAGTATTCATTTTACCGACCTCAAAAGGATGGAAGGCTGAGTCAACCTTGATCCCTTGTCAGGATCGAACTCACAATGTTCTGGCTGCAGCACAGCAGTTTAACCACTGCGTCACCAAGGCTCTTCAGTAATTCTTCAGTAATGGGCTGAAACAAGCTTCTCCCCCCCCCTTCACACTGGCAAAAAATCAATAGGCTATTCAATTGTAACTATTCTGACCTCAGCTGCCATTTTCATTTATTTAAAATCTCAAGTCCCTTCCATCACAGATATCAAGCCATTTGTAAATTTTGGGTAATTTCGCCCAAAAGTGAACTGAAGTAAAATTCTCACCCGTAAAATAACCTGTCAGACCTGGAGGGCTTATCTGTCTATCTGTTAGGGTCAGTACAATCATCATCATCATCATCATCATCATCATCATCATCATCATCATCATCATCATCATCATCATCATCATCATCATCATCATCATCATCATCATCATCATCTCCTCCCCCTCCTCCTCCTCCTTCCGTACCTGAATCCAAATACAGGCAGTCATCATGGTGATCAGCCATGAAGACTGTCCTGAGAATATAATGCAGTGGCCTTTCAACTGCCTTCCACATCACAGCATGACACCTGTACCACTGGTCCTGAGCCCTTTTGGCTCGTAAAGTCCTCATCAACCCCAGGCCAGTATTGATGAAGGTGCTGCCCTCCATCAAGATGGATTCAAGTGGGATTTAATCCCCTTGGGGACCATCACTCTTCCCTGTGGACTTCGGCACCCAAGGCCATGAGTCCTCAGGGTTGTCAGGTTAGTTAACCACTGCCTGACACTCAGCATTGAGTCGCTGGCAGTATGGTCTACTTTATTACCATAGCAGGATAACCTGAGCAGACTGGTCAGTACAATCAACAAGCATTAATCCACTGAGCTCAACTCAGTGCCCCCATCATCTTGGCAGGGGGTGACCATCCAGCTTGTCCCCTAGGGGATGCCTTTGTTCAGTAAAATCTGATCTGATCTCTGTTGGGATCACTTGTGGTAACTTCCATTTAGAAAGGAAGAGCTGTATTAGAAGAAGAGCTTTTCAACAGTGCCTTTTAAGGCGAGGTCTTTACTTAATTCACTGGAGGCAAAAGCAGGGGAAAGACTCTCTGCTGGTATTCTGTATCCACCAAAGCTCAAAAGGGAAATTTAATTATTTTCCCATGATTCTACAAAGGCGAAAACTGTGCACAACAGATGGTCCTGTGAAAAATCTGCAATAAAGTGAAAACTGGGTAAGATACTTCATGCAGAAAAAATCTCGTAAAGAATATTAATGAACAATAGCAATAAATTCCGTGAAAAGCTTGACAACCTTAGGCCAAGGGGTAGCTTAAATTAAAATGCTATGTTTGCAGGAATGAGTGTGTGTTTGTGTATGTATGCACGAAATTCATGTCCCTGTTGGAAATCCATATCCCTGCTGGAGCTTCTTTATTGGAACTGTGGTTTTCATTTTGAGTGATGATTAACAGTATATCTTCCAACCAAGCAGCTCTATTGCTGATATGAACTTCTGTTTAGAAACAGCATAGCACTAAACTCTACCCTCCTCAAAGAAAGTGTTGTGTTCTGTAAAGCTGTGCCTTTAACAATGTACCTTTGCCATGTGTTAACAATGTAACCTTTCTGTGTGCAACATTATACCCATCAGCTGTATCAATGTAAACCTGATAAGGGGACGCGAGCTAGTGACCACTAGATGGCAATAGCGAGCGTCCAGCTCTCATGGCTCAGATTCACCTGGTTCAGCAGCGCGGGAAGATTCCCTGCCACCTCTTCACCTGGTCAAGAAGGGCGTGACCTTCTACGACGTCACGCAGGCAGCAACCAATAGTCTGTCGACGAGCCACATTCAAATGTATAGCCAGCTGTATATATTGAGCTACTCATCCGCCATTACCACATGTTCCTCCGGATCATCATGCAATAAACCTGTGTTAAGCCAACCCTTCGGCTGTTTCATTGTCTTTGGTCCCTTACACTAAATTGGCGACGAGGATGGGATATGGCAGCCCACGGGACCAAGACATGCGCCGGTTTCGAAATCAGGAAACCGGGCGATTGGGAGATCTTCGAGATGGACTTCCAGGCAGCACTGATTGAGTCCGAAGTCACGGAAGAGGCAAAGAAAAGGGCCATCTTCACCAGGATGCTCGGACAAGAAACCAAAAGGACCTTGGTGGACCTGATTGCACCGAGGAGGGTGAGCGAATTCAAGGCCAAGGAACTCATGCAGATGCTGCGTCAGCACGTCCGGCCCGCCACGGCGATGTTTCCCGCTCGGAGTGCATTCTGGAGGCGAGTCCAAGCGCCCGGGGAGATGGTCGCCGCATTCGTGGCGGCCCTGCGGCTGGCGGCCGGCCCATGCAAATGGGAGAATGCCGAAATCACCCTCCGGGACTGTGTGCTGTGCGGCCTGAACGACGCCGAAACCCAGCGCACATTAATGAACCAAGAGCCGCCTCCCACGTTGCAGGTGGTCGTCAGAGCGGCCCAGGCCGCAGAAGCTACAAAGGCCGGGGTCCAAGAACTCCAGGACTGGCGGCCGAAGTCGAGCAAGGCAGAGGCTCTGGTACAGGCGGCCCGGCGAACTTCGAGGTCGTCCACAGAGAGCAGCGACGACGAGGACGTCCGGAGGGTCCGGAAGGAGAGCCGGCGGTGCGACGGCTGTGGAGCGGCCCACGACCACGTAAAGTGCCTGTTCCGGAAGGCCGAGTGCCACAACTGCGGCCGCCGCGGGCACATCGCCAAGGTGTGCAGGAAGAAGCGCGAGACCCGGAGGAGCTCCGCAGACCGTTCCGCGGGACAAGACCGCTCAACGAGACCCAAGGACGGCGCCCAGGCCACGCGGAAGCAGGACGGCGTGGGCCGCATCTCCGACGGCAGCGAGGACGACGCCCCAGTGTTCAGCGTGTCTGCAGGACACCCCCGCTATTTTGTTGAGGTACTAGTCCAAGGGGTTCCCATTAGGATGGAAATTGACTCGGGGTCCTCATATTCAATCATTTCCCAGAGGGAGTTTTTGGGAATTGCCCCCCACAAGCGACCCAAGCTCAAAGCATTGAGGTGCAAGGGAACAGCATTCCAGTGTTGGGGGTTGGAGAATTTCAGGTTAAATTCAAGAAGCACGCCGCGTCCCTTCCCCTAGTCGTGCTCAAAGGGGGAGATTGCAGCCTCCTCGGGACTCAATGGTTCCAGCCCCTGGGTTTGTTTATTGGGGGGTGCACGCCATTGGGATGCACGCCGTTGGGACTGATCCAATTCTGGAGGTGTGCGAGGCGCACCCCGAAGTTTTCAAAAAAGGACTGGGGAAATTCAAGGGGCCCCCAGTGACATTCGACCTGGACCCGGAGGTCCGCCCAATTCGTCTTAAACCACGCCGGGTGCCGTTCGCACTTAAGGACAAGATAGTGGCGGAACTGGACAAATTGGTGGGCCAGGGAATCCTTGTGCCTGTTGATTCCGCGGAGTGGGAAACTCCAATTGTAACCGCACTAAAGGCCAATGGGGAGGTCCGCATATGCGCCGACTACAAGTGCACCATCAACAAGGCGATCCGCCCGAATGCATATCCGGTGCCGGTAGTCAGCCATCTGCTGGCCAGGTTACACGGGGGAAAGTGTTTCGCTAAGCTCGACTTAGCACAGGCCTACCAGCAGCTTACGGTGTCCCCTGCCGCAGCTGCTGCGCAGACCATAGTCACCCATAAGGGGGCGTTCCAGGTGACGCGCCTCCAGTTCGGCGTGAATTCGGCGCCTGGAATTTTCCAGTCACTCGTGGAACGCCTCCTGAAGGGACTGGAGGGGGTGTTGCCTTATTTTGATGATGTGTTAATAACGGGGGGGGGGAGTCGGGTTGAATTGGCCAAGAGGTTGGGGAAGGTCCTGACAATATTCGAAAAAGCGGGGCTGAGACTGCGAAAGGACAAATGCGTCTTCTTCGCAACCGAGGTTGAGTTCCTAGGGTTTTGTGTGACTCCTGAGGGAATAAAACCATCCAAGTCCATGGTGGCAGCCATTAAGAAAGCCCCCCGCCCCACCTCCAAGCCCGAGCTGCAGTCGTTCCTAGGGCTGCTCAACTTTTACCACTCCTTCCTCCCCCGGAAGGCAGCGGTGGCTGAACTGCTACACAAACTGCTAAAGAAAGACCAGGCATGGAAGTGGGGCGATGACCAAGAAAGGGCATTTAGTGAGTTAAAAAGCCTCCTAGCGTCCGACGCCATACTGACCCACTTCAACCCCAAACGCCCAGTAGTTCTGACCTGTGATGCATCCCCAGTGGGGGTGGGGGCGGTGCTGTGCCACGTGTTGGAAAACGGAAGGGAGGCCCCGATAGCATTTTACTCCAGGTCCCTGTCCCAAGCGGAGAGAAACTACGCACAGACAGACAGGGAGGCACTAGCAATAGTAGCGGGGACGAAAAAATTTCACGATTTTCTGTACGGCCGCCCCTTCACCATTGTAACAGACCACAAGCCCCTGCTAGGCATCTTTACCGCAGATAAGCCCACCCCACAGATCCTGTCCCCGAGGATGCTCAGGTGGGCCATTTTTCTCAACGCGTATCAGCACGCGTTGGTCTACCGGCCCAGGAAAGAGATCAGCCATGCGGACGCTCTATCTAGGTCTCCCCTTCCCCTAACGCCCAGCCAGGTGAGCAAGGGGGAGCGGGACCATCAGGTTCTTATGATAGAGGTGCTGGATTCGCCCCCCGTAATGCCCGCCGACATTGCCAAAGCGACAGAGAAGGACAAGACGTTAGCGGCAGTTAGCTCCTGGGTGCAGAAAGGGTGGCCGGCGTCCTCCCCAGCGGAAGAGTTCGCTCCATTTTTCAGAAAAAAGCTAGAACTGTCCCTAGAGAGGGGGTGCCTCTTGTGGGGGCAGCGGGTGGTGATTCCCACTTCCCTTCGGCCGCGGGTGCTCAAACTGCTGCACGTCAGCCACCCCGGCATCGTGCGATCCAAGGCACTGGCCCGGAGTTACTTCTGGTGGCCCAGCTGGACGCCGACATCGAACACATGGTCAGCACTTGTGAAAGTTGCCAATGCTCCAGACCAGAGGAGGCCCGCCTTCCCCACAGGGAATGGGACGCGGCTAAGGGGCCGTGGTCCCGGGTGCACGTTGATTTCGCGGGCCCGTTCAGAGGCACCCTGTTCCTTCTTGTCGTGGACGCCTTCTCCAAGTGGTTGGAGGTTATCCCAGTCACGAGCACCTCCTCGGCCCAGACCATTAGGCATTTGCGGAGGTTCTTTTCCACGTTCAGCATACCCGACACATTAATTAGCGACAACGCTAGTTGTTTCACGTCCTCCGAGTTTAGGGCATTCATGGAGATTAACGCCGTTCGGCATATCACCTCCGCCCCGTTTCACCCAGCCACCAATGGCCAAGTAGAGCGCCTCATCCGCACCACGAAGGACGCGTTGCGGCGCATGGGCCCCGGGGATCTGAACCTACAAGTCTGTCAGTTTCTGCTAGGGTACAGGGTGACCCCTTTGGCGTCAGGATACTCCCCCGCAGAGCTCTTAATGCGTAGGAAACTGACCACCATCCTTACCAGGCTAGACCCCACGAGGGTAGAGGACAAAGGAAGGAACATCGGGCTAGAGGCCACAAAGAGTTTCAGTATAGGCGCCCCCGTGCATTGCAGGAATTACGCCAGCACGGGCCCAGCCTGGGTATCGGGCGTAGTGGTAGAGCAAACCGGCCCCGTGTTGTACCGCGTGGAAACCAGTACAGGGCTCCTGTGGAGGCGGCACGCAGACCAGCTCCGACGCAGGGTCTCCGATGAGCAGGGCACAGACCAAACAGAGAAAAAATCAGTGTTAGGGTTCTCCCCCACCCGTTCAGCCCAAGGGGGAGGAAAAGGGGATCGTGGGCCCCCACCAAGGGGGGAGGAGGATGTTCTCGTAGATATCCTAGGGGATCTTTCTGAGGAGGAGGAGGAACCCGACCCCATACATATCTCGCGGACTGTCCCCACAAATGCGGATACCCCTACTAAGTTAGATTTTGATTTTCAGAACCGGGGGGGGTTTTCGGAGTGGTCCCCCACCCGTCCAAGCGAGAAGAGGGGTTTTTCGTTAGCCCCGACTGCCCCCGGTCTGCCCACAATGGAGTTTTTCCCTTCCCCTAAGGCCGCCAGACAGCGGCAAGCCACTAACAAGTCTCCCTCTCCCATTTCAGGACAAGGGACCAGGGAACAAAGAAGCAGTAGCGCCCCCGGGGGGGGTCAGCCCTCTTCACGGCCCAAACGCACATGCAACAAGCCATCTTGGCTGAGAGACTTCGTCTCATCCTAGGGGGGAGGGATGTTGTGTTCTGTAAAGCTGTGCCTTTAACAATGTACCTTTGCCATGTGTTAACAATGTAACCTTTCTGTGTGCAACATTATAACCATCAGCTGTATCAATGTAAACCTGATAAGGGGACGCGAGCTAGTGACCACTAGATGGCAATAGCGAGCGTCCAGCTCTCATGGCTCAGATTCACCTGGTTCAGCAGCGCGGGAAGATTCCCCGCCACCTCTTCACCTGGTCAAGAAGGGCGTGACCTTCTACGAGGTCACGCAGGCAGCAACCAATAGTCTGTCGACGAGCCACATTCAAATGTATAGCCAGCTGTATATATTGAGCTACTCATCCGCCATTACCACATGTTCCTCCGGATCATCATGCAATAAACCTGTGTTAAGCCAACCCTTCGGCTGTTTCATTGTCTTTGGTCCCTTACACTAAAGAAAGAGAGACTTAAAATAAACCCATGACATGAAGTCATGAAAGATTATTTTAAAAAACCCAGAAGTAAGCCTGATAAACCTTATGTTAGAAGAATGGGGAGAAATACTGCAACATCAGTGCAAAAGATGGTATTTTTAACTCACCTGTTCCATCTTGATAGGTCTTCAAGCTTCTGATAATTGTTTAAAAGTACTGGATTTAATATAGGTGCAGTGGCTTAGTGGTTAAGACACTGAACTTGATGACTGGATGGTTGGCAGGTCAGCAGTTCAAGACCTGAGTGCTGCACAATGGAGTGAGCTCCTGTCTGTGCCCCAGCTCCTACTAACCTAGCAGTTCAAAAGGAGAAAAGAGGATAGTGATTAAATCAATGTGTTAATTTTCATGTACAGGTGCAAAATTAAAAATGTTCTAATTCAAGCAGAAATAAAATGCACCTAGTTGAGGGGGATATCTGTCCCTGCTGTTCATCATGGCTGAAACACTTCATTTCTATTTTTCTGATTTCTAAAGATGGGCAGGCCTTCAAAAAGAGGACTGTCCCCTGGCAGGCCGCCACATAAAGACCATATCTTCCCTCCAGACATGGGGTCTATCATACCAGAAGGTCAAGATCTAGCCACAAGGAAGCTGGATTACATGAGAAAGGTGCATACTGCATTCTGGCACCTGTCCAAGAACAGAGCAGAGAGAAGGAAAGATGAAAGAAAGTCTCTAAAGTAATGCAGCATAATAAAGGTCAGGGGGCACATCAAGCTGGAAAAGCTACCAGGATTGATGGTAGAATTCCACAGACTGGATTAAACCTGCATGCCAGACGTTTCCCATTCATGCACCAAAGAAATCCTTATGAGAATGGGGTTGGGCGAGGAATCTGTTCTGAGCTCTGATCATCCAATTTCATGACACAGAAGATTTTTTTAAATTTTTTTAAAGTGAAATAATCCACAAGTAAATATGGTGCAAAAATATGTCCTGTGCTTTTATTGTTGAACATGCTATTGTTATTCTGAAAATCAGTCTTATCTAATTATTAGTACGTGTAATGATTAACTGCAATCATGTTGCTTAGATTAGTAAATCATACTAGAATAAGCCCATTGGGTCAATGGGGATTTGATGACTCAACTTTTCCATTGGTTCGATGGATTCCAATGAGTCTTCTCTGGTTGTGATTTACTGTGCTAAACTAAGTCACAACTAGAGTAGGCCCATTTGAATTGACAGATGGCGCTAATTGACCAAATCCCTTGATTCAGTGGGTCTACCCTTCCTGTAATTCACTACACTAAGCAACAGGATTTCAGGCATTAAAAGTTTTAATCTGAAGCCTTAAGAACACTTGTTCTGTTTCTTGTCTTAAATGCAATAGTAATAGTGTTCCAGGAATAGTACCATTAGTCTGTTGCAGAAAAATCATATGGCATCTTATATACTGTGCTAAAAATTGCTATTATGTGTCTAACAAGTTGTTATCACTATTGTTGTTTTTACGGTATACAGTCCATTGCAACTGATGAAGTGGACTGTTTTTTGCAGAAGGATATAAAAGTAAAGGTCACCCTTGCTTGAAACCATACCTGACTCTAGGGTACAGTGCTCATCTCTATTTATAGTCAAATAGCCAGTCCTGTCTGTGTCTGCAGACATTTCCATAGTCATGTTGCAGGCCAGAGTGCACAAAACACTGTTTATCTTCACATCAAAGGGATACCTATTTACCTACTTGCAAATTCTTGCTTTCAAATTGCTAGGTTGGCAGGAACTGGGGCAGAGACATAAGCTCACTCCATTGTGCAGCACTTGGGTCTCAAACTGCTTGACCTGCCGACCTTCCAGTCTTCAGGTTCATGTCTTCACCACTAAGCCACTGCAGTACCATGATAAAATTAGTCCCAAGGCCACGTTTGGCCAAAAAGCATGCCTGATCTGCACTCATCTCCGTTGTTCCCAATCCCTTCAACTCCTCATCAAAAATGTTTCTTAGCATAAATAAGGTCATTCGCATCACTAGAAGCCCCTGGGAAAGGGTGTGATTGACCATTTGAATATTTCTGTAGGCTTAGAAGTGTTAGATGTTGTTGTGTATTCAAGTAAATTGCAAGTTGCTCCAGAAACGCTTTGCAAAGACAAAATGAAGATTTCCCGCCATTAGAATTAGCAGCTAGATTTTATGCGTATTCTTCCCTTCTGGGCATGCTCGTTATGTTAATCAGAGTTCAATGATTGGGTGATCCTGTTCCTGATTGGTTAAAACTGGTATATCACGTTATGATTGGTTAGTTAAGATTGTCCGGCAGGTTACTACGTTGTATCGAAGAGTCACCGGGGAGACACTATATAAGCCCCACAGGTAAACAAGGGTGGGGCCAGACCGGATCTATGCTTCTCATTATTGCTTCAGGTTAGACCTATGTCAGGCTAGCCTTGGGTCTTCTCTATATGCTCACACGCAAGGTGTAGCTTAGTACATTGCCACTATGGTAGAATTTAGGGGGGCCGATTACATGGGACTTGTGTAGCCATCTGCTGTCCGGATATCCTTGTAAGAGTAACCAGAAAGACTTTACAATAATCCGTTGTTCGCTGTTCTGGTCATCGTTTGCTGGACTGTTCTTTACAAGGGCCGGACACAACAGAGGTGTAAACATATCTTGGGAGCATACACTACAAAGACTAACACAATTAGTCATGTCACGGGAAAGACTTTTCTAGGCAAAACTAACTTCATTTTGTTTGTGTCTAACCAACCAATTAAAAAAGTTCCTGTCTTCCCAACACAGGGGTTACCCGACCCTATCTGCAAGTCTTGTGATTTTTCTTCCTTCTGGTTGCTAGTTGTTTATTTGCCTTGGAAGAGGAATGATTGTTCTGTAAGTGTCACCATCTTCCGGGGCATATTCATATTAGAAAACTGCCATTTTATGAAGGACATATGCTTCCCCTGGGTTGAAATATCTCCCTTTGAAAATGAAAGAAAAGATACTGTTACCTCCACATAAGTGCAATTATTTAGCTATTGCAGGAGTTCTCAACCTTTTAAAGCTAAGGGCTAGGCCATGCTCCCTCAGACAGCTTCAGGGGCTGGATGGCCATTTTGCCCTTCTTCCAGCACATGGCACTTCATGGTGTGGTGGAGGCAGTGTGGGGGCCACATGAAATGACATCACGGGCCACAGGTTGAGAATCCCTGAGCTATTGCATAGGAGGGAACAGGAGGCTTTCAACCAATTTCAAACAAGCCAGTGTTATTCTAGCACCCTGGTGGTGAACCTATGGCATACATGCCAGAAGTGGCATGCAGAGGCCTTTCTTCTGGCACGTGGGCCATAGATGGGAATCCCCGCCCCCACCCAGCCCAGCCAGCACTGCTTCCCCACCAACACCCTCTCTCTCTCCGCCAAAGGGGAGGCACAAGGGGAGGTTGAAATCCTGGCCAGGAGGCTGCAGCTAGGCAAGGTAACGTTGGGAGCACTCATGGGGTTGGGAGGTACCTCTGGGGGTGAGGAGCACTCATGGGGAGTAAGGAGGCCCCACAGGGGGTTGGGGATCACTCACAGGGGTGGAGAGGCCCTGCAGCGGCTGGAAAGGCCAGACTACCTCATCTGACTAATGGGAAATCCATACATGACTCAAGATGCAACAGTTAGGACAGGATATGGAACAACTGATTGGTTTAGAATAAGAAAAGGAGTATGACAAGTTTGCATATTATCACCCTGCTTATTTAACTTACCATATATACTCGTGTATAAGCCGGGTTTTTTATCCCCCAAAAGGGGAATCGGCTTATACTCGGGTCAATGATCACGAGGGTCCCAAGACCATGCTGGGTTGAGATGTGCCAACAATTTAATTAATTTTACCATATTTTCATGTATTTTGATTATTGAAACTCACTAGCAGCTGCTGCATTTCCCACCCTTGGCTTATACTTGAGTCAATGTATTTTCCAGGGTTTTCAGGTCAAAATTAGATACCTCAGCTTATATTTGGGTCATCTTATACTCAAGTATATATGGTATATGCAGAGTACATAATGTGCAATGCAGGGATGGATGAATCACAAACTGGAATTAAAATTGTGGGGAGAAACATCAACAACCTGAGATATGCAGATGATACTACCCTAATGGCAGAAAGTGAAGAAGACCTAAAGAAACTCATGCTTATGTTGAAAGAAGAGAGTGCAAAAGCTGGCCTGAGATTCAACATCAAAAACACCAAGATAATGGCAATCGGTCCTATCACTCCCTGGCAAATAGAAGGGAAAAAACGGAAGCAGTGACAGACTTTACCTTCTTGGGATCTAAGATCACTGCAGATGGTGACTGCAGGCATGAAATAAAAAGACGCTTACTTCTTGGGAGGCAAGCTATGAGAAACCTAGGGGACATAATTAAAATGTAGAGTCATCACCCTGCCAACAAAAATCTGCATAGTCAAAGAAATGGTATTTCCAGTAGTAATGTATGGTTGTGTGAGCTGGACCATATGGAAGGCTGAGCAAAGAAGAATAGACATCTTTGAAATGTGGTGCTGGAGGAGAATTTTGAGAGTCCCCTTGACAGCAAAGCAATCAACTAAGTCAATCCTGAAGGAAATCAACCCCAACTGCTCCTTGGAAGGACAAATATTGAAGATGAAGCTAAAGTACTTTGGAGTTTGGACAACAAATTAGAAGAGAGGACTCACTCAAGAAGTAATAAGGAGGGAAGGAGAAGAGAAAGAGTATCAGGTTATCAGGTTAGGGACTAAATGTTTTATATCCTAGTACTTTCTGTTAGTCTTTAACACAACATAAATGATTTTCAGGTCAAACAAGAACATCTTGCATTTTCCCTTCTGGAGGTATCTTCTACCTCCATTTTAAAGCTAATGCTCTAGGTCTCATTACTGCCAATTTACCTGAGAGGAAAAGACATGCTTCACTTGGTAAGAAGTTGGCTTGGTTCTGTACTCTAATCTGCTGTATCTTGTTCCCTACCCAAAACAGTATTGTTATGCTTCTACTCACTGTAGTGTGATCTTGAAAGAGCTGCAGAATAGGGGGCATGAAAGGAGCCTCATTCAGGCATCCCCTGCAAAAATCCTTTCAACCCAGAGTGATCTCTGACACAAAAATGAACACAAAAGTGTATTGTCATTGTTGTGGAGAACCATACCCATCAAGTTTTGGATTTGGAAATAAGGGAAATTTCCCAGCAAATATGGGATACTTGACAGCTATGCTTATCCTGTGCTGCCCTCCCATGGTGGCAATAGGGCATTGCAGTCTAATTAATAAGGAATGACAGCAGGAAAGAGGGTAAAATAAGGGGTTTTCCTGGCCAATAAGGGATACTTGACAGCTATGTGGAGAACACACACTTACAACACAACTGAATAGAGCATTTCTCTCTCATGACCCAACCTATTCTGGAAGCAAATTTCTCCCTACAAACAAAGGAGACCACCATAAAATCATTTGTTTTCATGTCAGAGATTACTCTGGGTTGAAAAGATTTTTTGCAGGGGATGCCCGAATGAGGCTCCTTTCATGCCCCCCCCCCTTGTGCAGTTCTCACATATTGAACCAGTCTTTCCAGTCTCCAAGCCTACCGCCTTAACCACTAAGCCACGGGGGGATGATCAACCATAAAATAAGAACAGTTCTTGCTCTCACGTTCTCTGCCCATTGTATTCCCTTGTCACTGCCAATGAAAGGAGCAAATAGGAATTACAGAGAGGAAGTAGGAGAGAAGGTGACGGAGCAGGGCATGTGAAAATGTATATGGTCAATAATGGGCTAATTGATTCACAACAGAAATGAGCTCTATAACTGATTTCTCGTTTCACTGCCTCAGTCCTACAGATCTCTCTGTGGCCAAAGGCATGGAATCAGGTGCTATGTCATTCTGCCAGCTTCACTGAGTAGCCAGATAATTAACTTTTTAAAACTTTCCAAACTGAAAATACATTGTTTTAATATCTGCTTAAAATGACCTTCTTGTACCCTTTGCAAGGTTGTATTCAGGACAGATGCTTCTGTCATCCCATGCTACTGGGCCTTGTTATCCCAATTTTTTCTGGATGTGGGGAGACTTTTCTCCACCCATGTAACTCAATAGCAAAAACACCATTCTCTATTTTCTAGAACAAACAGATATCTCGGTAGCTTTGATAATAAAGTATTTAATAAACCCCACCCATACAGCTCAGAATTGGCAGAGCATGTTTGAGATCACTATCATGTTATTTATTTATATTTTCCCGCCTTATCCCCTGAGCCTGGGTGAGTTACCCTGTAAATTAGGCCATATTCAAATCTAACAACCAAGAAGGTACTGCCCCAAACTGATTCCCAAAACAGGAATTTTGTCATCAGCCAAGATATTTTGTTCTGATAAATCAAAACAACTGTTTGTGCAGGTATATTTTATTTTATTTTCTGAAGGGTTGGAAAATGAAATAGACACTAACATAGGTTAAATGGTTAAGAGATATAAGAATATCACACAGAGATGAGTCATAAAGGAAAACTGCAAAGATCACAGCAGGAAACAAAAGTTGCTCCAGTTTTGAGGAGGGAAGTGGTGAGGCAAAAGAACCGACTGGAAATGATTCATTCAATTTGGTTTTGAAGATTCGGAAAAAAAGGGCTTGTCTTCCAAACATCACGGAAAAGATTTATGAAGAATTAAACAGAGATATATTTGAAAAATCCTCCAGGAAGTTATTCTTATCTGTTCAGTCTATGCACAGAACATATTATACAGAAAGCCTGACTAAATTAAAATGGAGGTGTGAGAATTGGTGTGAGAATTGGTGGAAGACCGCGGGCCGGTCACGTGGTTCAAGGGGCTGGTCACTATGGCCCAGGGGCCAGATCCGGGCCCACGCCAATTCATCCAGAACACAATGCCCTCGTCACTCCCGGAAGAAGAAGTAAACGGGCACGTTTTACTTCTGCTTCCGGGAGGGACGAGGGCGTCGTGGGCTGGATGAATTGGTGTCGGAGGCTAGATCTGGCCCCCAGGCCGTAGTTTGGGCACCCCTGCTTTAAGATATGCAGATGACACCCTCTTACTAGCCTTACTATTACTTTTGCCTCTGATCTTTCCCAGCATCAAGGCCTTCTCAAGTGAGTCTTCTCTTCTCATTTGGTGTCCAAACTACTTTAGCTTCATCTTCAATATTTGTCCTTCCAAGGAGCAGTCAGAGTTGATTTCTTTCAGGATTGACTTATTTGATCTCCTTGTTGTCCAGGATACTCTCAAAATTCTCCTCCAGCACCACATTTCAAAGGTGTCTATTCTTATGTGCTCAGCCTTCCTTATGGTCCAGCTCTCACAATCATACATTACTACTGGGAATACCATTGCTTTGACTACATGGACTTTTGTTGGTAGGGTGCTGTCTCTACTTTTTTATTATGTTCCCTAGGTTCTTTATAGCTTGCCTCCCAAGAAGTAAGCGTCTTTTTATTTCATGCCTGCAGTCACCATCTGCAGTGATCTTAGATCCCAAGAAGGTAAGTAAAGTCTGTCACTGCTTCTGATTCTTCTATTTGTCAGGGTGTGATAGGGCCAGTTGCCATTATCTTGGGGTTTTTCCATGTTGAATCTCAGGCCAGCTTTTACACTCACTTCTTTCACCCTAATCAAGAGGTTCTTTAGGTCTTCTTCACTTTCGGCCATTAGGGTAGTATAATTCTACATTTAAAATGTTGAATTATACTGAAAGAGTTGATTTCTGTTCAGATGGGATGAGCACACCAAATTGCATATTGTTCCTCCCTGCAAACAGGGAGTTCAATGCCCTTGAACTACCTGAAAGACAAGTGAGTGAGTCCTAGAGCAAATTAAGACTGAATTATCAATGGAGACAAATATTATGAAACCAAGGTTGTCTTGCTTTGGATACTCTGTGGGAAAACAATAATGTTAGGAAAGGTTGAAGGCAACAGGAAAAGCAAACGACAAAAGACAACATGGATTGATTCCCTAAAGCAGGGGTTTTCAGCCTTTTTAAGCCAGGGGACGGATCACACCCCTCAGACTGTTTGCGGGCCAGACTGGTGTTCCCCCACCACTGCCGCCTTTGGCGGTGATGGCAGTGGTGGTGGAGGGGGGAAGTGATCCAGCCGCCACCATTCTCCTACAAGAATTGACCAAAAGGCATGCTGGTTTCACATGCTCTGTTTCTTTCTACCTACTTTGTTCATGAGGAGACGAAGTTGAGAACATAGTTTCTTATCCCAACTTTAGTAGTTGAATCAACTGAAGTTTTCCTATTTTTATACCTAACAAGAAGCTATCTTTCAATATAATTTTTTTTTAAAAAACTCAATTGTTCAAATCTTTAATAGGAAATATTAAACTGTTTCTTATCATTCATAAAGGAGAAAGAAGAGAAGGCATATATGAGGCTTGGTCTCTGCAGATCATACTGACATAGCAGAAACCATTGAAATAGAGACAGACTGTCTGAGGAATTAAATCCAAATAATTAAGAGTTCTTAAAACTTAAAAAAAAACTATGAAAAAACCACAACAAAAATACTGACACAAAATGACTATGGACAGATACCTTTCAGCTGGTCCCAATCCTTATAAAACCACATCTGTAAACAAACTGTGCAGGATACGAACAGTCATAAGGATACCTATGGCATTAAAAAATGTCCAGCTGTAATCATTGTGGTTAGCAATCTGAAATTTACAATGCTGTGGGAGAAGAAACATCACTGAAAGCTAACCACAATGATGATAAAGGCAGATTCCTTTTGGGGCTTTCCCTACTGCCGGATCTGAAGGAAAGCAGGAGGAGGAACTGAAAGAACATCAAAATTAAAGGCAAAAATGGTACATTGAACAAACTCTCTGCTGATCATTAGATTATTTTGGTTTTGGTTCAATGATACTGATCCATTTAATCTGTACTTTGTTTTAATTTATGTAAATTGCCAGTAAGGTCTGTGATGGTAGGAAACCAGGGATCTGCAATAGAGGAAAGAAAAAGAAGCCAGATTGCATTACATTTTTTTTTGTTGGGAACCAATGTTATAGTAGCACTTGTACCTCTCCAATGAGCATACCTCTCCTCTTCGCTACTCCTCACTTCATTCACAGATTTCAATAATATTCAGGGATTTAAAATTGTGTAAATTAAGTGCACAAGGAGCACATTTCTAATTAATAGAGCCTCTTTTATACTTAGGCTGAAATCTTATTATGAATTGCATTAGAATAGGCCTATTGCATCAGTGGGAATTTGGTAAGACTTTTCCTCTTTAAGTTCCATTGATCAAATGGGCCTAACTCTAAATGAGACTTACTTTAACTGTAGTAAATCACAAGTAGAGAAGGCCCAGCTGAATCAATGAAACTTAGGAAAGAGGTGATTCATCAAATTCCCACTGATTCAATGGGCCTACTCTAATGCAATTTATAACATGAGCCACAAAATGTTGATTATTGAGAATCTCCACACAAGTCAGAACCATGGAAAATACTTTGGTGTATGCAAACCAAGACACAGGACACAGCCTCGGGCTGGGTTAACTCAGGTTTATTGCATCGTGGGCAGAGGGAACATGAGGTAATGGCGGATCGATAGCTCTTTATATACAGCAGTAATACATTTGAACGTGGTGCCATGGTAGCCCATTGGCTACTGTCTTCGTGACGTCATTGCAGGTCACGCCCTTCTTGTCCAGGTGTGGTGGTGGCGGGAAAACTTCCCGCGCTGTTGCCTTTGATGAGTTTGGACCAAGAGAGCTTGGACGCTCGCTGCTGCCAGCTGGTGGTCATTAGCTCGCGTCCTATTACAGGGTTTATGTGATACAGCTGAAGGTTACATTGTTGCTATAGGCAAGGTTACATTGGCTCAGATACATTGTAATCCATGTGTACAATAAAACCATCAGAACACAACACCCCTCCCCCCTAGGATGAGACAAAGTCTCGAGCCCACACTTAAACACACTCCCCCCCCTTAGGAGACAAAGTCTCTCAGCCAAGATGGCTTATTTCGAACACGCTGGGGTCTCGATGCGGGCTGCCTCTCCCCGGGTTTGCTACCTTCTCTTTGTCCCCTGGTTTCCTGTCCTGTAATATGAGAGGGAGACTCGTTAGTGACTTTCCGCGGCTCCGCGGCGTTGTTGGGAGGTGTGCTCTTTCTTGGGGAGGAACCGGGGGCACTGGGGGCTAACGAAAAACCCCTCTTCTCGCTTGGATGGGTGGGGGAACACTCCTGAAAACCCCCCCGGCTCGCAAAATTAAACTCAAAATTACTATCGGGGGCAGCGGTCGCGAACTCCTCTCCCCCTTCCCCGGCTCCTGATAGGACTGGCGTATCAAAAGGATATGAGTCGGGGCCGCTGCTTCTGCCTCCTTCCCCCCTCGCTTGGGACTGTTGTCCATTGCTGTCTCCCCCTTGGGTTAAGCGGGTGGGGGAGAACCCTAACGCTGAATCCTGTTGCTGAGCTCCACTGACTGGCCCACTCACTCGGTGCCTCAGTTGGTCTGCGTGCCTCCTCCAGAGGAGGCCGGTGTTAGTCTCGACCCGGTACGATACTGGCCCCGTCTGTTCTACAACCTTCCCTGGTACCCAGGCCGGCCCTGCGCTGGAATAGTTCCTGCAGTGAACAGGGTCCCCGGCGGCAAAACCTTTCGAAACTGCCAACCCTATGTTTTTCCCTTTATCCTCGACCCTCGTCGGGTCTAGCCTGGACAGGATCGTGGTCAGTTTTCGCCGCATCAAGAGCTCCGCCGGCGAGTAGCCTGACGCTAAAGGGGTTACCCTATACGCTAAGAGGAACTGGCATACCTGGTGATTCAGGTCCCCCGGGCCCATGCGCCGCAGCGCGTCCTTTGTTGTACGCACTAGTCGTTCCACTTGGCCATTCGTGGCCGGGTGAAACGGTGCGGATGTGACATGCCGAATGGCGTTTGCCTCCATGAATGCTCCGAACTCAGCGGAGGTGAAACAACTAGCGTTATCGCTGACCAAAGTGTCGGGTAAACCGAACGTGGAAAAGACTCTCCTTAGCCGGCCAATTGTCGTGGCGGAGGACGTGCTCTTTACCGGGATAACCTCCAGCCACTTGGAGAACGCATCTACCACCAGGAGAAACATGGTTCCTCGGAACGGGCCAGCGAAATCCACGTGCACTCGGGACCACGGCCCCCTGGCTGTGTCCCACTCCCTATGCGGGAGACGGGCCGCCTCAGGTCGGGATTCCTGGCAAGCCTCGCAAGTGCCGACCATGTGCTCAATGTCCGCGTCCAGCTGTGGCCACCAGAAGTAACTCCGGGCTAGCGCCTTTGAACGAACTATGCCCGGGTGGCTGACGTGCAGCAGTTCGAGCACCCTCGTCCGCAGGGGCACAGGGACCACCACCCGTTGGCCCCACAGAAGGCACCCCCTCTCTAGGGACAGCTCTAGCTTTTTCCTAAAGAATGGGTCGAACTCTGTACTCGGGGACGAAGCCGGCCACCCCTTCTGCACCCACGAACTAACTTTTCCCAGCGTCCTGTCCTTGCCTGTCGCCCTAGCAATGTCGGCTGGCACTATCGGGGGTGCGTCTAAAACCTCAATCAGCAACACCTGGCGGTCTCTTTCTGCTCTCGCCTTTTGGTCGTCCGACAATGGCAGAGGGGATCGCGAAAGCGCATCAGCATGGCTGATCTCCTTTCCGGGCCTGTACTCCAACTCATGTTGGTACGCGTTGAGGAAAATAGCCCATCGCAGCATTCTCGGGGACAGGATCTGCGGCGTGGGCTTGTTTGCCGTGAAAATCCCTAACAGTGGTTTGTGATCGGTCACGATTTTGAACGGGCGGCCATACAAAAAATCGTGAAATTTTTTGGTCCCCGCTACTATTGCTAACGCTTCCCTGTCGGTTTGTGCGTAATTTCGCTCCGCTTGGGACAGGGACCTTGAGTAAAACGCTACCGGGGCCTCCCTTCCGTCCTCCAACACGTGGCAAAGCACCGCCCCCACCCCCACCGGGGATGCATCACAGACTAGGACCACTGGCCGTTTGGGGTCGAAGTGCGTCAGGATTGCCTCAGATGTTAGGAGTTGCTTTAGCTCCTTGAACGCCCTCTCGTGCTCATCACCCCACATCCATGGCTCCTCCTTTTTAAGTAACCGATGGAGCGGTTCGGCCACGGACGCCTTCCGCGGGAGAAATGTATGGTAAAAATTGAGGAGCCCCAGGAAAGACTGTAGCTCGGTTTTGGATGTGGGGCGAGGGGCCTTTTTAATGGCTGCTACTTTGGATTTAGACGGCTTAATCCCCTCGGGTGTGATCCGGAACCCTAAAAACTCGACCTCGGTTTCGAAAAAAACACATTTGTCCTTCCTCAATCTCAGCCCCGCTTTCTCGAACACGGTCAGTACTTTGTCCAACCTTTTCGCCAGTTCAGCCTCACTCCCCCCTGTTATCAGCACGTCATCAAAATAAGGCAACACCCCCTCCAGGCCCTTTAGGAGGCGTTCCACGAGCGATTGAAAAAGGCCGGGTGCCGAGTTCACGCCGAACTGTAACCGCGACACCTGGAACGCTCCCTTATGTGTAACTATCGTTTGTGCCGCGGCCGTGGCGGGGGTCACTGGAAGTTGCTGATAGGCTTGTGCCAAATCGAGTTTAGCGAAACACTTTCCCCCATTTAGCCTGGCCAAAAGGTGGCTGATCACTGGCACCGGGTATGCATTAGGGCGGATCGCCTTGTTAATTGTACACTTATAATCAGCGCAAATGCGCACCTCCCCGTTAGCCTTTAGAGCCGTTACAATTGGAGTTTCCCACTCCGCGGAATCAACAGGAATAAGAATCCCCTGGCCCACCAGTTTGTCCAGTTCCGCCTCTATCTTGTCCTTGAGTGCGAACGGCACCCTGCGTGGCTTGAGTCTTATCGGGCGGACCTCCGGGTCTATGTCGAAAGCTACAGGGGGTCCCTTGAACTTTCCGAGTCCTTTCTTAAAAACGGCGGGATGCGCATCGCAAACCGCTTGTATTGGGTCCCCCCCCACGGTATGCACCCCCCCTATGAACAAACCTAAGGGCTGAAACCACTGTGTCCCTAGGAGGCTACAGCTTCCCCCTTTGAGGACAACTAGGGGCAGTACCGCAGAATGTCTCTTAAAATTGACCCGAAATTTCCCGACCCCCAACACCGGAATGCTGTTTCCCTGTACGTCCCGTAGTGTGGACCTCAACGCTTTAAGCTTGGGCCGCACGTGGGGGTCGATTTTCAGGAACTCTTTCTGGGGAATTATGGAATAGGAGGACCCCGAGTCAATTTCCATCTTAATAGGGGCCCCTTGTACTAATACCTCAACGAAGTAATGGGACTGTTCCGCGGACACGCTGAACACTGAGGCGTCGTCCTCGCTGCCGTCCGAGACGCGGCCCACGCCGTCCTGCTTCCTCGTGGTCTGGGCGCCATCTTTGGGCCTCGCTGGACGGTCCGGTCTGGCCGCGCGGTCTTGTGACTGCCTCCGGCCCTCTTTCCGCTTTCGGCACGCCTTGGCGATGTGCCCCCGACGGCCGCAGGTGTAACACTCGGCCTTCCTGAACGGGCATCTCGCGCGCTCGTGGGCCGCTCCGCAACCCTCGCAGCGTCGACCACCCTTCCTGACCTTCTGGACCTCCTCGCCGTCGCTGCCTTCCGTAGACGACTTTGAGGCCCGTCGGGTCGCGTGCACCGACTGTCCGGTCTTCCCGTGCACCGAATTTTCCGCCTTGCCGGCTCTAGGACGCCACTCACGCCACTGGTGCATCTTGTCCACTCCGGCATTCGTGGACTCTGCGGCTTCAGCGGCCTCTATGACCTCTGCCAGCGTGGGTGGCGGCTCCTTATTCATCAAGCTGCGCTGTACCTCCTTGTCTTTCAGGCCACACAACACGCCGTCCCTGAGGACCAACTCCAGGATATCGCCCCATTTACAGGGGGCGGCGGCTATCCTCATGGCGGCCACGAATGCCTCAACCGACTCATCCGGCGCTTGGACTCGCCTCCAAAACGCGCTCCGAGCGGGAAACATTGCCCTCGAGGGGCAGAACCGCTCTCGCAGCAGTTTCATGATGTCGCTCGCCTTAAAGTCGCTCACCTTCTTCGGAGCGATTATGCCCACCAGCGTCCGCTTGGTTTCCATCCCGAGCATTCTGGTGAGGATGGCCCTCTTCCTCTCCTCATCTTCTCCTTTGACTCTGAGTTCCACCAGGGCCGCCTGGAAATCCATCTCAAGCAGCTCCCAGTCTTGCGGTTTGGTGATGTTGAAACCGCTCTGTGCCCTGGCTGTTCCGTGGGGATCCATTATCCCACCTTCGTCGCCAATTTGGTGTATGCAAACCAAGACACAGGACACAGCCTCGGGCTGGGTTAACTCAGGTTTATTGCATCGTGGGCAGAGGGAACATGAGGTAATGGCGGATCGATAGCTCTTTATATACAGCAGTAATACATTTGAACGTGGTGCCATGGTAGCCCATTGGCTACTGTCTTCGTGACGTCATTGCAGGTCACGCCCTTCTTGTCCAGGTGTGGTGGTGGCGGGAAAACTTCCCGCGCTGTTGCCTTTGATGAGTTTGGACCAAGAGAGCTTGGACGCTCGCTGCTGCCAGCTGGTGGTCATTAGCTCGCGTCCTATTACAGGGTTTATGTGATACAGCTGAAGGTTACATTGTTGCTATAGGCAAGGTTACATTGGCTCAGATACATTGTAATCCATGTGTACAATAAAACCATCAGAACACAACAAATACAACCTCTCACTTGCGTGGAAAACTTCCACATATTGGATTTTCACTTTTCACCCAAGGAAGGCTAATTACATCAGAGTCTGGAGGCCGGGAATGTCAACAAGCTCCCCCTTTTGGCTCGTCTAAGGCTCCCCCCTCCTGTAATTAATTTTTAAAGTTTTTTGTAGATTTTATATTTGTTTTTAGATAATAAATGGCATGATGGCAAGGGTTAATATTGTTATGTTTTTAAGGGTTTTTAAAAATGGTTTTACCTCTCTATTGGTTTTAACTTGTGTACACCACCCAGAGTCCTTTGGATAGGGCAGTATATAAATCTATTAAATTAGATTAATTAATTAATTAACATGCTCTCTTGTTTAATCTACATGCTTTTAATCTGATTATGGCTACTGTCTGATTTCTAGGAACCTATTGTCATGAAAACGCCACTCTGTTTAATGATAGATTGTTGAGTTTTTTCTTTTCTAAGGTAACTCAGTGGGGTGTAGTGAACAGAGTAATGAACTCTGCACACCACTAGATAAATTGCTTAGATATCCTAACACAATCCATGTTATCATGCATGTCAGTAGCTGATCTGCTGTTGGTTTGTTCATGTACATTTGCATCTCCACTAAAAGGCAATGGCACTATCCTTTTCAAACTCATGCAAAAGTATCAAATGTGTATGCGTGAGAGAGGTCTTTCTCTGCTCAGACAGGCTAAATCAACCAGAATGAAGAGTTTAGTGATTACTGCTTCCAATCCCCATGAGTCGTGTGACCGTTGGGAACCAGACTGCACTCCACCAGTGGTCCAATATGCAATCAATTTATCCTTGCGATCGTCCTGTGACTAACAATAATTACATACTGTCTAGTTGATTCTGCTCCTCAAGGTTTTCCAGGGATGAAGTAGTCAGAAATGCTTTGCCACTCTCTTTTTCTAATGGGTGATCTAGGATGTATAGTTTTTCTGAGGCAGCCAAGGTGGCAGGGCATGTAGCCTCTTAGTCAGCCACACCTGCTCTGGGTGATCTTGGCTGACTGCTCTCCCAGAAGGTGCCATGAGGATTTGAATACCAGGCTCCAACCAGGAACTGTCATCTCCTAACCCCTGTCAGTTTCATCTAACTAGAGTAAGAATTTAATGCAAGAGTTTCCTCCCTTCAGCTTTGTGGAAATGGGAATTTCCAAAGGTGGAATTTGTATGGCTAGCTAACCCTGTTGAAACTCCCTCCATTGCCCAACACTTCAAGATACAGAACCCTCATTTTCATTCTATCACCCTAGACCAGTGGCTCCCAACCTTTTTTTGGCCATGCCCCACCTAAGCACCTCTAACAATCCTGACACCCCTCTTCCTGTCATATAATTCTTATTATTCAAAAAATGAACTCCTATTCTTGTGAGGAAGTCTATAAGACTTGGTCTGAATTGCCTCTCTTAAAAATCAAATTGCCCATCCCCCTGTGGTGCATGTGCCCCACGTTAAGAACCACAGCCCTTGACAGTGCAGGTACTGATATTTGTTTTGGGTGTATGAAGAGGGAAAGGGCAAAAGAGTCTTCAGATTTTTAGCCTCACTACATGTCCCTTAAATGTAACGGTTGCCCTTGCTTGAAAGCCAGTCATATCTGACTCTAGGGTGCGGTGCTCATCTCCATTTATAGCCAAAGAGCCAGTGCTGTATTCACCTGCAGACATTTCCATGGTCATGTGGCAGGCACGACTAGACAATGGAGTAAATGGAACACTGTTCACCTTCCATTCCCTCTGAAGTGGCACCTATTTATCTACTTGCAATTTCTTGATAGAATTCTTATGATTTGTGATAATGATGCTAAATTGCCAAAGGTTTGTGCAAAATTCTCCATGTTTTTGCAGAACATGTTTGTGCACAAATTTTGCACAAATTACCCAGTTTGGCATGAATTGCCACAAACAAGGGTTAGTTTTGGTTTTTCTTTTAAAGGAAGCATTAGATGGGTAGCTGGCTGCTTTTCCCACTATCTGCCAGTCCTTTTTGTGGGTGTTTTGTTTTCCTTCTGAAAAGGGAAATACCACTGAAGAGATTTTATCTCTTAACCATTTAACCTCTTTTTATGGAAAAGAGTTGGGGGTGGGGAGAGAAATGTTTATCTCCATCTGGGCTACAGGCAAGGAGTCTTGCAGCACTTGAAAATTCCTTGTTGAGTCATTTTGTAGGCATCATGCAACTCTTGGCTTTCAGAGTTCTCGTTTCCTTTTCAAATTGCTTTTTTTAACCATCTATACCTATAAAATGATGTGTTAACCATTGGAATGTGACAAAGGATGTTTAGCCAGGCCCTACTAGCCTGTAATGGGCCTCCGTTCACTCGCCCGAACCCGATTCGCAGGTATCTGTCGGGTTGAAATTTGCGCCAGTGGGGCAGGAGCCCCCCGGACGCAAACAAAAAAAGGGAACTTCAATTCCCAACGTTCCTTGTGCCATGCTGCACCAGAGCCAATCAGGCTGAGCGGTGCGAACAAAAGGAACGTTCGGAAACGCGCCGTGGCCAATCAAAAATAAGCCACAGGAAAAAAAACGCTGCACTAACCAAAATCGCGCACACCAAACTACAAGCCCCAGCATCCTGCGCGCCATGGGTGCGCAGAACGCTGAGGCAGCCAGCGTGCGAAAAATAAAAGTAAAAAAAACCCGCCGCCGCTGCCCTTTCCTTTCCACGGGCCAGGGATCAAGCCTGGCCTGTGAAAAAAAACCACCCCCCTCCCTTTTCTTTCCATGGGCCAGGGATCGAGCATGGCCTGTGAAAAAAGACCACCCCCGCCCTTTTCTTTCCATGGGCCAGGGATCGAGCATGGCCCGCAGAAAAGAAAGCCCCCCCCCCATGACCTTTCCTTTCCACGGGCCAGGCATCAAGCATGGCCCATGGAAAAGAAAGGCCCTCCCATGCCCTTTCCTTTCCATGGGCCAGGCATTGAGCATGGACCACGGAAAAGAAAGACGCCCCTCTAAAAAAGTAAACACAAAAACATCCAAAAACACAATCCAAAAACAGTCAAAAATACTAAAAACCAAAAATACAAAATACAAAAAAACCCCACAAAAACATCCAAAAAGGAAACACAAAAACATCACACAGACCCCCCCAAAAAAAACCAACACAACCCCCCCACCCCCCACCCCAAAAAAATTTAAAACCAGAGAGCTTACCAGGAGACGTCTTCACTCCATGACGACCGGAACTAAACTGAGAAAATAAAGAGAATACTTATCGGAAGAAGACGCGACAGCCAGAGGACAGCAGAGAAAAATTGTAGAGTAGAAGAAAAGCTCACCAGCCCCACCCAATGGCCACAAGAGAAAAAACATTCAAAAATATTCAAAATAATAAATACTTCCCAAATTAATGAAATAAGTTATCAAATCATTCAAAAATATTCACACTAATCACAAAAAATTCAAAAAAGAAGAAGAAAAGAAATAGGCTTTCACCCAAAAAAAACCCCAAAAAAATCTGAACACAGTATGGAAACATTGATTAAAAAAACATATTCTTACACATTTTAAAAATTATTATCCAAGGCACAACTGTTTAAAAAAAATACACATAGTAACACATTATTCAGTTAAATACAATAATTATAAAAAATTATATCATCCTTTCCTCTTTTGAAAAACCAAAAAACCAAAATAAAAAATAAAAAATCACAGTTTCTAACAGCCCATGCATAAAAATAAAATATTAAAAAAGCACAATTAAAAACTAACCTCATTTGCATAAAAATAAAACAAAACCCTTCCAAAACCATTTAAAAGAGCCTGGCACTGAGGAAACCGGCGCACAAAAAATAAAAATAAACAACACACTGGGAGCGCAAGTCCACCGCAGGCGGACGCAGCGCCTCGAAGCCAAAAATTCACAAAACCTTTCAACACCATTTAAAACAGCCCGACACCATTTGTTCAAGAAAAAAAACCCTTTACTATCCAACACAATTTTTAAAAGCCCGGCACCGCCAGGCAAAATATGCTAGTATATAATAATTGTATGCTGTCAAGTCAGTTCTGACTTATGGTGACCCTTTCCAGGGCTTCCTAGCTAGATCCTATACAAAAGTGGTTTATTGTTCACTTATTCTGTGGGCTTCCTAGGATGGCTCTGTTCGGCCAATGCTACACAAGTTGGCTCTTCTCCCAGGTGTCACAGTGGAGAACCAAACTCTCAGCTTCCCTAAACCACCTAATCATCTAATGACCAATTGTTTATTTTTTTACTATAAAAAGGACTCCCTCCCCCTTCCCGGAGGACACCAAGAATTGTGGGGTTTGCATATGGGGGGCTGTATGGATGTATAGGTAAAGGTAAGGGTTGCCCTTGATCAAAAGCAAGTTGTATCCAACTCTAGGGTTCAGTGCTCATCTCTGTTTATAGCCAAAGAGCCAGCACTGTCTGCACCTGCAGATATGTCCATAGACATGTGGCAGGCATGACTAGACGCCGGAGTGCACAGAATAGTCACTTCATTTTGTTTGTTTTATTCATTTCTTTATTTCCAGCATCTTTGTACCTAGAGAAATGATCCACTATTAGAAAGAGGTAGAAGCGGCTGGGTGTGGCTACTTGGTACGTTGGTTCTTTTCCATGAGTCCCATGTGAAAAGTTAATAAAACATGTTCCCCACCTGCTGTAGCAACCTCAAAGGAAACCCAGCATGTTAGTGCAAAGCACACCTCCTTCGCTCTCATTGTACTTTTCCTTTTCCAGATGTCTTAAAATATTTTCTGCAGCCCTTTTAAGGTATGAGGAAGTGTGCTTTGAAACAGCGGGCTCAGCTCAGTTTAAAAAAACAAAAACAAAGTTTTAAAGCAAAAATAACTAGATATTTCATAATCGTAGTTTGTGTGAGGAAATAATGTTTTGAATGGAAATGAGAAATAACAAGGAAGAAACTTGTTTTGTGCATCTATATTTAAACTGCCTCTACAAAGCTTGGTACAAGGGTGAGGTTGACAGATCAGCCTGAAGGACCGGAAGTAACATCTCAAAAAGCCACATTCCAACGGCAGACAAAAGGATGAAATCAAAAATGCCAGCATGTCTTTGCTTGATGCTCATACTGTTGGTAGAGAAATGTCAACCATTTCAACTCGTGAGAAGATCCACACAAAGGCCTATAATTCATTAAATGATGATGCAACTCATCATTTCCTCATCCCTGCCATTATTCACAATGGGCAGGGCTGGCCCAGGAGATGTTGGTGCTAAGGCAATGGTGGAATTACTAGAATCACCATTTAACTCACAATTAACATCTTATGCCACCCCTGACAAAAGTATAGCATCACACATGAGGAGAGCAGATTTGGTTGAGGGGATGCAGGTGAGGCTGAAGTGTTCTCCCCCAGGAGATAACAATACTGGGAGCTTCTGCCTGAGACACAAGTCTCATTCTTCCCAATAGTACAGGGAGCCCTAAACACTTGAAATGGGTTACATAATTGGCTTGCAGAACTCAGAGGTAAGAGTTACAGACACCTGTGATGTGCTTGTTGTCATGGACTTGCGCCTACAGAATCAGCCACTTGTAAGAATCAGCCACTTGTAAGCAATGTGTAGACAACAGCCAAAGATTCACTTTCTATCCCTTGTCAGATTTCCTCCTCCCCTGATGTTTGTGCTCTCAAGAGACAACAAACATGTCCAGAGAGGAAGACTGCAGCCCAGATCTTTTTCCGCTCCCCGCTGAGCTCTTCCGTCTCTAGCAAAATGCAGTCAATGATGACAGCTGGAGGTATGTTGTCACCCACCATCTGTGTCGGATATCATTCTTCACTCCATTATCAACCAACTTGATAACTTTTGCTTACAGAAACATGCAGACGTGCGCCAATGTACACACCCATTCCCATAATACAATACCAACAGCTGTAGGCATGCTGGCTATTTGGTAGCCTCTGTGGTAATAGTCTCTCAGCATAATATACTACTGTCTTCAAATGCATGGATCGATTGTGATTTGTTATAAAATGCTAAAAATATGCATTCTTTGGGCCAGGTTTCTGTTATGTGTCCACCACGTCTTCATTTCATTTATTAGATTTGTATCCCACCCTACTCATCAAAAATGTGACTTAGGGCGGCTTACAATAGAGAATATACAATACAATTATAAATTACAAAGTTACATGTTAATATCGTGGACTGCAGTGGCTCAAGTGGCTAAGACGCTGACTGGGAGGCAGAAGGTCAGCAGTTTGATTCCCGAGTCCTGCAGGATGGAATGAGCTCCCATCTTTGTCCCAGCTCCTGCCAACCTAGCAGTTTGAAAGCAAGAAATTGCAAGTAGATAAATAGGGGCCACTTTGGTGAGAAGGTAACATTGTTCCGTGCTTGCCACATGACCTCGAAGCAGACAGCGCTGGCTCTTTGGCTTTGAAACAGAGATGAGCACTGAACCCTAGAGTCAGATATGACTGGCTTTCGAGCAAAGGAAACGTTATGTTAATATCAATCACAGTGACAACACAGAGATCTCCTAACTCCACACATCTTCATGGATAAAGAAGGAAGCGGTATCTCCCACCCACCCATTTTTAAAACTTAAATTGTGCCATGGGAAGGTTGCATTTATCACAGGGAGACTTAGGAAACCAGAGAATAGACTCTAGGTCAAGAATACAGAGTGAACAGTTTGGTTGCAAAGCCACAAAAACATGGCTTCACATGCAAAAGTGTTTTACAAAGTGAAAAGTTTGCTACACAAGTAGCTTTCAGCATGGACTGACAATTCTTCAGTCCCTTCTAAAATAGATGGAGAGAGGGGAAGCCTGGTGCCAAGCAGAGAAAGAGTATGACTGTCAGTTCCAGACATATGGACAAGGCCTACTTAGGCTAGAAAGGGAGAGATTGGAATGAACTTGGTACTGCTAACAGTGTGGTTGTAATGGCATGAGAAGAGAAGGGGGTTGATGAGCGCAAAAGTTTTTAGCCAGTCAGCTCTCCTACTGGATAGAGAGAGGTGCCAACTCATCTTAGTCTTGAATGGCTCACATTCTTCCTGAAGGAGAAGGGTTTGAAAAAGTCGCCGCCAGCGCTCTGGAGCTGCTCACACCATCTTTGACCCCCTCCTCTGGCCCGGCAGGTCAGGGGAGGGGAGAGGCGCCCAGCTGAGCCTCATCTCCATGGTGGGGCTTGAAAAAGCTGCCGCCAGTGCCCTGGAGCCTCATGCACCATCTTCGGCCCCCTCCTCTAGCCTGGCCAGTCAGGGGAGGGGAGAGGAGCCCAGCTGGGCCTCGCCTCCATGGCGCGGCTTGAAAAAGCCGCCGTCAGCGCTCCAAAGCTGCCTGTACTATCTTTGGCCCTCTCCTCTGGCCCGGCCAGTCAGGGGAGGGGAGAGGAGCCCAGCTGAGCCTCGTCTCCATGGCAGGGCTTGAAAAAGCGGCCACCAGCACTCCGGATACACCCGTACCATTTTTGGCCCCCTCCTCTGGCCCAGCCGATCAGGGGAGGGGAGAGGAGCCCAGCTGAACCTCATCTCCATGGCAGGGCTTGAAAAAGTCTGCACCATCTTCAGCCCCCATTTAGTGTATGGGACCAAAGACAACAGGACAACCGAAGGGTTGGTTTAGCGCAGGTTTATTGCATAGTGTTCCGGTGAAGCATGAGGTAATGGCGGTGATACATCTCAATATATACAGTAGCCCTCTACATTTGAATCTTGTAGCACGGTAGCTCATTGGCTGCTACCGGCGTGGCCTCGCCCAGGCACGCCTCTTTCTTCTGCTGCTGAATGCGGGGAAGGTTTTCCCGCGGCTGTCCGTGATTGAGCAATGTGAACCATGTGAGACTGAACGCTTGCAGCTGCCCTTTATGGGCTGTCTGCTCGCGTTCCTTTACAGCTGAGATCGTTGGTATTTGGAGTGGTTACATTCTTGCCTTTACAGTATAATGAACATGCACACATACATACATAACATCCCTCCCTCCTAGGATGGGACGAAGTCCCGCAACCATTGTGGCTTGCCGCACGTGCGCTTGGGGCATGCCTGCGTCTGACCTAGTACTGGAGAGCCTGTGATCCCTGACTCCGCGGGTGCTTGTCCTGAAACGGGAAACGGGGATTCGTTAGTGGCTCTGTGGGGCGTCCGTGCCTGCCCTGCGCCCGGGGATGGGAATGGAATGAACAGTTGGGAGGTGAATCCCTGCCTGTTGCTCTCGGACCCCGGGGACCCTCCCATTGTGAACCGCGGAACCGATGAGGTCGCCCTTGTGGTTCTGCTACCTTCTGATCCCCGCTTGGGGGATCTTGAGACTGTGGTGGGCGGACTCGCCGTTGCCTCCCGTCTTGGGGGTGTCGGTCTCCGGGAAATTGGCGCTATATTGCATTCTAACTCACAGGGGCTACTGGGACTGGAAGTACCAGGGGCTGAACTGAAACCCCTCTTTTCGCTAGGACGGGTGGGGGACCACTCCGCTAACTCCCCCTGGTACTGTAAATCAACGTCTAAACTTCTATGGGCATCTGTGTTTCGGGGGAACTTCCGAGGGGTATGTGTGTGGTCGGGGCTCTTCCTTTCTGCCGCGGACTCCCGCAAAAGATCTCTGTGGATCGATTCCCTTTCCTCCCCCCTTGGTGGGGACCCATGCTCCCCTTTTCCTCCCCCTTGGGCTAAACGGGTGGGGGAGTACCCTAACGCTGATTCGATGCTATTTTTGTCTCCGTCCTGCTCTCCGGGGACCCTGCGCCTGAGCTGGTCCACGTGTCGCCTCCACAGGAAGCCTGTACTGGTCTCCACGCGGTATGAGACTGGGCCGGTTTGTGCTATTACGGTGCCCGGTACCCAGGCTGGCCCCGCGTTGGCATAGTTCCTGCAGTGCACCGGGGCGCCTACGCTGAAACTCTTTGTGGGTTCCACCCCTATGTTCCACCCTTTGTCCTCTACTCTCGTGGGGTCTAGCTTGGAGATTCCCGTGGCCAGCTTCCTGCGCATCAACAGCTCTGCGGGGGAGTACCCTGACGCCAATGGGGTGACCCTGTACCTTAGCAGGAATTGGCACAATTTCAGGTTGAGGTCTCCGTGGCCCATGCGCAGCAGCGCGTCTTTCGTGGTGCGCACGAGGCGCTCTACTTGGCCGTTGGTGGCCGGGTGAAAGGGGGCGGAGGTGATGTGCCGAATGGCGTTGCGCTCCATGAATGCCCCGAACTCAGCGGACATGAAACAGCTAGCGTTATCGCTGACGAGGGTGTCGGGTAAACCGAACGTGGAAAAGACCCTCCGTAACTGTTTAATTGTTGTGGCCGAGGAGGTGCTCGAGACTGGAATGACCTCCAACCACTTGGAGAACGCGTCCACTACAAGGAGGAAGAGCGTTCCCCTGATCGGGCCAGCAAAATCTACGTGTACCTGGGACCAGGGCCCCCTTGCCGCGTCCCACTCCCTATGTGGCGAGCGGGCCTCTTCTGGCCTGGAGCTTTGGCACGCTTCGCAAGTGCCGACCATGTGTTCGATGTCGGCGTCTAGCTGGGGCCACCAAAAGTAACTGCGGGCCAGTGCCTTAGAGCGGACGATCCCCGGGTGGCTGACGTGCAGCAGTTTAAGCACCCTCGGCCGGAGAGACGTGGGGATCACTACCCGCTGTCCCCACAAAAGGCAACCCCTCTCTAGGGACAACTCTAGTTTCTTTTTGAAAAATGTGTCGAATTCCGCTGCTGGGGAAGACACGGGCCACCCTTTCTGTACCCAGGAGCAAACTGTGGCCAGCGTTTTGTCCTTGCCGGTCGCTTTAGCGATGTCGGCCGGTACTACTGGAGGGGAGTCTAGGACCTCTATCATTAAGACCTGGTGGTCCCTCTCTACCTCGCCCACGTGGCAGCAATCCCGGGGAATGGGGGACCTCGACAGGGCATCCGCATGGCTGATCTCCTTCCCGGGCCGGTATACCAGCGCGTGCTGATACGCGTTGAGAAAAATGGCCCACCTGAGCATTCTCGGGGACAGGATTTGGGGTGTGGGCTTATCTGCGGTGAAAATGCCTAGCAGGGGCTTGTGGTCAGTCACTATGGTGAAGGGGCGGCCGTACACAAAATCATGAAATTTCTTGGTCCCCGCAATTATCGCTAGTGCTTCCCTGTCTGTCTGGGCATAGTTTCTCTCCGCTTGGGACAAGGACCTAGAGTAGAACGCTATCGGGGCCTCCCTCCCGTTCTCCAGTACGTGGCATAACACTGCCCCCACCCCCACCGGGGATGCATCACATATTAGGACCACTGGGCGTTTGGGATTGAAGTGGGTCAGTACAGTATCTGATGCCAGGAGTCGCTTCAGGTCATTGAAAGCCTTCTCCTGGACGTCGCCCCACTTCCATGCCTCGTCCTTTTTTAACAATTTGTGTAGCGGTTCCGCCACTGCTGCCTTCCGCGGAAGGAAGGAGTGGTAAAAATTGAGCAGTCCCAGGAACGACTGCAACTCGGGCTTGGAGGTGGGGCGAGGGGCCTTCTTGATGGCGGCCACCTTGGATTGGGATGGCCTGATTCCCTCGGGAGTAACACGGAACCCTAGGAACTCAACCTCAGTTGCGAAGAAAACGCATTTGTCTTTTCGCAACCGCAACCCCGCCTTTTCGAATATTGCCAGGACCTTTCCCAACCTTGTTGCTAATTCGGCCCGGCTCCCCCCTGTAATCAATACGTCATCAAAGTAGGGTAACACCCCCTCTAACCACTTCAGGAGGCGTTCCACGAGTGACTGGAAAATCCCGGGCGCCGAATTCACGCCGAATTGGAGGCGCGATACCTGGAACGCCCCTTTGTGGGTGACTATGGTCTGTGCAGCAGCTGCGGCGGGGGTCACCGGGAGTTGCTGGTAGGCTTGGGCCAGGTCGAGTTTAGCGAAACACCTCCCCCGTGTAACCTGGCCAACAAGTGGCTGACTACCGGCACCGGATACGCATTAGGGCGGATCGCCTTATTGATGGTGCACGTTCATATGTGGTGGCTGTGTGATAAAATGAGGAATTTCTGGGATGTTATAGAAGAAGAATTGAATAAAATATTAAACATAACAATAGTGCTAAGTCCAAAGATAGTATTACTAGGTGAAGTGGATGATTTACATCTGGAAAATAATAAAAAAGAATTATTGTTATCTTTATTGATGGTTGCCAGACAGCTAATTGCCAAGGAATGGAAGAGTGGAAATAATATTAATAAAGTTAGATAGTACGCAGATGTTTGGCAATTGGCTCTCAATGAGAAATTAACTATCCAAGTTCACCAGTAAAAGGGGTTACCAATAAAGACACCATTTTGGGAGATTTGGGGTCCCTTTGTCAACTTCGCTTTATTAGGTGATAACAAGTTTAACCCAAGCCCTGACATGATCCAATTTTGGAAACAGAATTGAAGGTAAATGGTCAAGAAACCCCTGCCGACATTCCCCGACAGAGCACAGGTGGTCGGGTTATATTGTTTTATTGCTTTAGATATTTTTTATAATGTATAGATTTGTTACTGTATTATTTTTTGTATTATTTTCATTATTTGTTTTTGTATTATTTCAGTTCTTAATAAAAGCTAAAAAAAATTAAAAAATTAAAAAAAAAAAGGAAAATCCCGGGCGCCGAATTCACGCCGAATTGGAGGCGCGATACCTGGAACGCCCCTTTGTGGGTGACTATGGTCTGTGCAGCAGCTGCGGCGGGGGTCACCGGGAGTTGCTGGTAGGCTTGGGCCAGGTCGAGTTTAGCGAAACACCTCCCCCTGTGTAACCTGGCCAACAAGTGGCTGACTACCGGCACCGGATACGCATTAGGGCGGATCGCCTTATTGATGGTGCACTTGTAATCAGCGCATATGCGGACCTCCCCGTTGGCCTTGAGCGCTGTTACAATTGGAGTTTCCCACTCCGCAGAATCAACAGGAACAAGAATCCCCTGGCCCACCAATTTGTCCAACTCCGCCTCTATTTTGTCCTTTAGTGCGAAAGGCACTCTGCGCGGTTTAAGTCTGATTGGACGTACTCCAGGGTCCAGGTCGAAAGTCACTGGGGGGCCCTTGAATTTTCCGAGCCCCTTTTTGAAAACCTCGGGGTGCGCGTCGCACACGCTCTGTATTGGATCAGTCCCGGTGGCGTGTGCTCCCACGGCGTGCACCCCCCCAATGAACAACCCCAGGGGCTGGAACCATTGAGTCCCGAGGAGGCTGCATTTTCCTCCCTTGAGGACGACTAGGGGAAGCGTTGCGGTGTGCTTTTTAAACTGGACCTGGAACTTCCCAATCCCCAACACTGGGATGCGGTTCCCTTGCACGTCCTTCAGTGTGGCCCTCAACGCTTTGAGCTTGGGCCGCACGCGGGGGGCGATTTTCATGAACTCCCCCTGGGAAATAATAGAGTATGACGAACCCGAGTCCACCTCCATTCTAACAGGGGCCCCTTGTATTACTACCTCAACGAAGTATCGGGGGTGCTCCGTGGAAACGCTGCAAACCGGAGCGTCGTCCTCGCTGTCGTCGGAGATGCGCCCTACGCCGTCCCGCGTCCTCGTGGTCCGGGTGCCGTCCTTTGGCCTCGTGGTGCGGTCCTGCCTCGCCGAGCGGTCTGGAGAACTCCTTGTGGCCTTGCGCCGCTTCCGGCAGACCTTGGCGATGTGCCCGCGCCGGCCGCAGTTGTGGCACTCGGCCTTGCGGAATGGGCATTTGGCGCGGGCGTGGGCGGCGCCGCAGCCGTCGCAGCGCCGGCCCTCTCTCTGGACCCTCCGGACGTCCTCGTCATCGCCGCTCTCCGCAGACGAGTCCGAAGCTCGCCGGGCCGCGCGCACCGAGCTCTCTGTCTTGGCGGGCTTCGGGCGCCAGTCCTGGAGCTCTTGCACCCCGGCAGTCGTGGCCTCCGCGGCCTGCGCCGTGTCGAGGACTTGTTGCCACGTGGGAGGCGGCTCCCTTTTCCTCAGCGTGCGCTGAGTCTCTGTGTCCCTCAGACCGCAGTGCAGGCAGTCCCGGAGGGTGACTTCTGGGGTCTCCCACTTGCATGGGCCGGCGGCCAGCCGCAGGGCCGCGGCGAACTCTGCGACCGATTCCCCGGGCGCCTGGACTCGCCTCCAGAACGCGCTCCGAGCGGGGAACATCGCTATCGCTGGCCGGAGATGGGCGCGCAGCGCCGCCAGGAGCTCTGTGGCTTTGAGGTCGCCCACCTTCCTCGGCACGATCAGGTCCACCAAGGTCCTCTTGGTCTCGTGTCCGAGCATGCGGACGAAAATGGCCCTCTTCTTGGCCTCATCTGAGACTTCGAGCTCCACCAGCGCTGCGTTGAAGTCTATCTCAAACAGCTCCAAGTCTCCCGGCTTCCTGATATCATAGCCGGCGCATGTCTTGGTCCCGTGGGCAGCCATATCCCACCTTCGTCGCCAATTTAGTGTATGGGACCAAAGACAACAGGACAACCGAAGGGTTGGTTTAGCGCAGGTTTATTGCATAGTGTTCCGGTGAAGCATGAGGTAATGGCGGTGATACATCTCAATATATACAGTAGCCCTCTACATTTGAATCTTGTAGCACGGTAGCTCATTGGCTGCTACCGGCGTGGCCTCGCCCAGGCACGCCTCTTTCTTCTGCTGCTGAATGCGGGGAAGGTTTTCCCGCGGCTGTCCGTGATTGAGCAATGTGAACCATGTGAGACTGAACGCTCGCAGCTGCCCTTTATGGGCTGTCTGCTCGCGTTCCTTTACAGCTGAGATCGTTGGTATTTGGAGTGGTTACATTCTTGCCTTTACAGTATAATGAACATGCACACATACATACATAACACCCCTCCTCTGGCCTGGCCGGTCAGGGGAGTGGTGCGGAGCCCAGCTGAGCCTCGTTTCCATGGCAGGGCTTGAAAAAAACGCCACCAGCACTCCAGAGCCGCCCACACCATCTTTGGCCCCCTCCTCTGGCCCGGCCGGTCAGGGGAGGGGAAAAGAGCCCAGCTGAACCTCATCTTTGCCGCAAGGCTTGAATCCGCAGGGAGGCAACGGAAGGGACATTTATTTTCCTCAGCCGGACTAGTTTCTTCCCTTGGCCCCATTATGGACTTGTGAGTCAGGGGCACCGTTAATTGATGTTTTTCGTATTTAATATTGTATTTTTTCCTGATTTGTAATTTTGTAACTCGATGATATTATTGTATTATTATTGTATTATTGACTGTATTGAGTTATATTTACTTGTGTTACTATATTATTGTGACTGTGTACACCGCTTTGAGTCACCCACTGGGTCGAGTAAAGCGGTATAGAAATTAAACATGAAAATGAAACATGAAATTAAATGATCAGGTTTGGAACTGGTTGTGATCTTGGACCCAACCCTCTTATTAGAGAAGTAGATAGTTGCCATGACCAAGACTGCCCTTTTTTCACCTTAGAAGATCACCCAGTTGCATTCACTCCTTGATGTAAGGTCTATGACAACATTGGTTCATGTCTTGTTAATCTTGAGAATTGATCAATGCAATGTTCTCTACATGGGCCTTCCCTTGAAGACAGAGCAGTAGTTGTAGCAGATGCAAAATGCTGCAGCCAAGCTGGTGGAGGTCCAGTCTCATCTTTTAATCCTGGTTCATTTGCATTGGTTGCCTATTAGATCCTGTGCCCAATTCAAGGTTCTAATATTAACACACAAAGCCTTCCATGGCTTGGGACCTCAGTACCTGGTGGAACATCTCCTCCAGTTACACTTAGCCTAGACATTTCCCCAGACAATTGGGTTCTGGATGTCCATCCCGTGGGAGGCCCAGAAAGTGATGAAAAGGAACCCATTCTCAGTGGTGGCTCCAATGACCTGGAATGTTTTATTAGCACATGTTTGCCTACCCTACTCTCTCCAGGAACTCAAGAAGGCTGTTAAGGCCACACTTTTCAGAGATGCATTTTAGGATATTTTTCTCCTTCCTGCCTTAAACTTATGATGCTTCAGTTGGTCTATGGCTCATTTTGCCTGTTGCTTTAATTCTTCTGTTTTTAATTTTATATTATACTAGCATATTTTGCCCGACAGTGCTGGGCTTTTTAAAATTGTGTTGGATAGTAAAGGGTTTCTTTTTTTTCTTGAACCAATGGTGCTGGGCTGTTTTAAATGGTGTTGTAAGTTTTTGTGATTTTTTGGCTTTGAGGCGCTGCATCCGCCTGCGGTGGACTTGCGTTCCCAATGGGGTTTTTTGGGTTTGGTTTTTTTTTTTTTTTGCGTGCTGGCTTCCTCAGTGCCGGGCTCTTTGAATTGGTTTTTGAAGGTTTTTGTTTTCTGTTTATGCAAATTTTATTTTATTTTATTTTATTTAATTTAATATTATTTAGTTCAAAATTTAATT
This sequence comes from Bradypodion pumilum, assembly GCA_035047305.1. NCBI lineage: Eukaryota > Metazoa > Chordata > Lepidosauria > Squamata > Chamaeleonidae > Bradypodion > Bradypodion pumilum. Next base: position 264,766,433 of record JAWDJD010000003.1, read on the forward strand.
TTGGTTTTTTAAATCTTTATTTTTACGCATTTTTATTTTTTGTTTTGGGTTTTTTGAGTGAAAAGTGTTTTTTGGTATTTTTGGTATTTTTTGAGATTAGTGTGATTATTTTTGAATGTTTTTATAACTTATTTGATTAATTTTTGAATTAATCTTATTAGTTTCAATATTTTTGAATGTTTTTTTCTCTTTTGGCCTCTGGGTGGGGGTGGTGAGCTTTTCTGCCTCTCTACAATTGTTCTCTTCTGTCCTCTGGGTGTTACTTCCGTTTTTTTAAATTATTTTCTCATTTGAGTTTCAGTCTTCATGGATGGAAGACGTGTTTTGGTAAGCTCTCTTGGGGGTTTTTTTGGGGGGGGGTTCTATGTGTTTTTTCTTGTTTGTTTTTGGCTGTTTTTGTGTTTCATTTTCTGTTTTTTGTGTTTTTGAGTGTTTTTGTTTTGTTTACTTTTTGAGGGGGGGTGGCTTTCTTTCCCGCGGGCCATGCTGGCTGGCCCGTGGGAAGGAAGGGCATTGGTGGTGGGGGGCTTTCTTTCCCATGGGCCATCCTGGCTGGCCCATGGGAAGGAAGGGCAATGGCGGTGGTGGTGCTTTTTTTGTTTTCTTCTCCACGGGCCATGCTGTCTGGCCCGTGGGGAAGAAGGGCAGGGGTGGCGGGGGTTTTTTTCCCCACGGGCCATGCTGGCTGGCCCATGGGGAAGAAGGGCAGTGGTAGCGGGAGGGGTTTCTTTTTTTCCCCCACAGGCCATGCTGCCTGGCCAGTGGGGAAGAAGGGCATCGGCGGCAGGAGTTTTTTATTTATTTTTTCGCGCGCAGGTCGCCTCAGCGTTCGGCGCGCTAATGGCATGCAGGACACTGGGGCTTGTAGTTTTGCCTGCGCGTGTTTGCTTACTGTGGTGGTTTTTTCCTGCGGCTTTTTTTTTTTTTGATTGGCCGCGGCGCGTTTCCGAACATTCCTTTTGCCGCACCGCTCAGCCTGATTGGCTCTGGCGCGGTGCAAGGAACGTTGGGAATTGAAGTTCCCTTTTTTTGTTTGCGACTGGGGGGCTCCTGCCCCCGGGTCGAAAATTTCAACCCGACAGTTACCTGCGAACTGGGTTCGGGCGAGTGAACGGAGGCCCATTACGGGCTAGTGGGGCCTGGTGCAATATCCTTTGTCACATTCCAACGGTTAACGCACCATTTTATAGGTATAGATTATTGCATGTTGTATTTTAAATTTTGTACATTTTATTTCTTGTGCTTATATGTTCACTCTCCTAACTGGCATTTAGGCCAGAAGGGTGGTAAACACATTTAATCAATTAATCAATCTCAGGTAGCAGAATATAGAGATAGCAAATTGCATCCATCCTCAAGGCTCCCAACCTTTTCAAGATGGTGCGAGGTCACGCTTTCTCAGTCAGCTTCGAGGGCTGGACAGCCATTTTGCCCTGCCTGCATGATGGGGGTGGCCATTTTGTCCCAACAGCTTTAAAGGGGTGGCCATTTTGTTTCTCAAATGTTCCTGGAGGGATGGAAGGCCACATGAAATGGTGCCGCAGGCTGGATCCAGCCCACGGGTCTTAGGTTGGGAACCCCTGCTCTAGGAAGCCTTGACTTTCAGCTTTGGTTAGTACCATCAGTCATCTCTCTCTCTCTCTCTCTCTCTCTCTCTCTCTCTCTCTCTCTCTCTCTCTCTCACACACACACACACACACACACACACACAGAGGAGTTGGAGATGACTTGATGGCACATAAACAACAACACTTGATGGCACATAAACAACAAGAAAAAATTGTCTATTCCTGCCCTATGATGCCTCAGGCTTGTCACAATAGCTGACAAGTAAGTAGAAAGACGATATTAGTCTCACAAGCTTTCATTGCCAGGTTTTCAGGTAATGCTTAATTTTTCATACTGCCCAAAGCAATGAAGTCTCATCTTTGTTACAGTAAGTCATTACTACACAAAATGCTTCAGCTTGTGAAATTGTTGAAATGCAGGAAACAAAACATTAGCAAACTAGTTGTCCTTCAAATTGCTAGTGGATATAAACTGGGAGTGGCAGTAAAGTCCCTAGGTTTTTCACCTACTGTGTGGGAAAATGAGCATGTCAGTATGATAAAGGTTTTTTTTATTCTTTGGCAGCTGCCCAGTTTAGATTTGCAACATGGGAAATCCCATTCACATGTCATTTGTCCTACTTTAAACCTTTTGTCTGACACTGCAAACTATCCTCCCCACCATCTGTGGCTTACACACATGAGAACTAAGAACTCCCACAGCTTAGTTTTTCATCACATCTGTGCCCATTCAGCTTGTTCTGCCCTGGAATGACATGTAATATGATGTGTCTAAGGCATGTAACAGACTCCTTTGAGCTGTGGTGCTGGAGGAGACTCTTGAGAGTCCCCTGGACTGTAAGGAGATCAAATCAGTCAATCCTAAAGTAAATCAACCCAGGCTGCTCCTTGGAAGGACAAATACTGAAGCTGAAGCTCAAGTACTTTGGCCACCAAATGAGAAGAAAGTACTCACTGGAGAAGGCCCTGATGCTGGGAAAGATCAAGGCAAAAGGAGAAGGGGGCGGCAGATGAGATGGTTAGATAGCATTGTTGACGCAGTGGGTGTAAACTGGGCAGACACCGGAGGATGTCAGATGTAAGAGGAGCCTGCCATGCAGTCGTCCATGGGGTCAAAAAAGGTTGGACTCACAGGGCCATAGCCAGGATTCTAGATGTGTGTGGGTGAATATTTTTGCATCTCTGTCTGTCTGTCTGTCTGTCTGTCTGTCTGTCTCTCTCTCTCTCTCTCTCTCTCTCTCGCACACACACACACACACACTCATAGACATACACAGAGTATATAAATTTATTAGTGACACAATAGAAGCCTCCTTTTGATTCATAAAATGACTAAAGAAACTTAGATACTGCCTATGCAGTAAAAGAAAAGAAGAAGCATATATTTCCTACTCCAGGAAACATGGGCAACACTGATAAATGAGTGCTGGTGGTGCAGTGGTTAAGACTGCTGCACTGCAGCCAAAACATCCTGACTGGGATCAAGGTTGACTCAAAGCCTTCCATCCTTCAAAAGTTGGTAAAATGAGTTCCCAGCATGTTAGGGGCAAAATGCTAATTAACTTGTGAACCCTCCCAGAGGGGCACTAATCACTGTGGGGTGGTATAGAAGTGTAATTGCTAAATTTTTGAAATGGTAGCCATGTTAGTCTGTGTTTTAAGCACTTCTGATGAAGTGGACTTGATCCACGAAAGCTAGCATTAAGTTATAGCGCCTTCTCCACTTCCACCTTCTCCTTCTGTGGACATGTGACAGGCATGACTAGACACTGAAGTACATGGAACGCTGTCTACCTCCCTAACAAAGTGGTGCCTATTTATCTACTTGCAATTTCTTTCTTTCAAACTGCTAGGTTGGCAGGTACTGGGACAGTGAGAGGAGCTCACTCCGTCATGCAGAACTTGGATATCAAACTGCTGAGTGGCTGACCTTCCAGTCATCAAGTTCAGCATCTTAACCACTAAGCCACTGCAGTCCCTGTGATACTGGACCAATGGTTTATTTAATTTAATCCATTTTTAGGAAGTTCCCTTCTGCCATTTTATATGGCCCTCATAAAGGTTAATACTGTAATTTAAAAATACATATTGTTATGAATAACAATACTTAGAAAGCAACAGTGTCTAGCAGGGCCACCATCAGGGCAGTACTACTAGTACTGCCGTATAGGGCCTGGAGCTTACAGGGGCCCTGCTGCTGCCGGCCATAACTATGTGTGTGTGTGGAGGGGGGTGGGCAATAGGATTGCTCAGTATGGGGCCCAGAAATTTCTGGTAGCGGCCCTGGTGTCTAGTCATGCCTGTCACATGTCCACAGAAATGTCTGCAGGCGCAGATAGCACTGGCTCTTTGGCTATAAATGGACATGAGCACAGGACCCTAGAATCAGATATGACTAGCTTTAGAGCAAAGGTGACCTTTACCTTTACCTTACAGCATCATACACACAAAAGGCTTTGGCTGAAAAATGAGCATTTTGGAGATGGAAGGCATGCAGAAAGGTACAAAGAGATGTTTCACAGGGTGGCAGAGCAATTCCCCTCTGACAGAAGGCTGCTCAAAAGGCAAGTAAAGGGAGACACGATAAAGGGAAGAGTGGCAACAAAGGGAGAAAAGTGGACAGGAAGAAGTTGCTTTTCATCTTTTCATGAAGCTGGCGCCTACTGGCCACCCCATGAAGCTGAATTTTGGAAGAACATGCAAAATACATAAAGGAGAGCATTACTTTACACAATGCCTCATTCAAGTGTGCTGAACCCTACACAGTGTTAACCCTTGCCACAAAATGCATCATGGCTAATGACTGCCAACTTGAACAGCTTTATTAGGAGACCAAACAAAATCACGAAGGATGGAGCTATCAAGGGCTTCTACTTATGATAGATCTGAAGGGCTACATATACAGTATCAGCTACTTTGGGGGAATGGGCATAAGATTAATGTTCTCCTTGTGTGCTTTCTGCATATTATTGCTTGGCTACAGTGGAAAGAGCACGTCCAACTGGAAAAACCTTTGAGCCGATCCAACGTGCCTCTTCCCTGGATGTTGTTGACACTTACATTATGCACAAATATAATCAAGAATGAGTTTTTTGCAGGAGCTTCAATACACACTGATAAAGAGAGAAAGGAAAGGGAAAATGTGAAAGTTATGAAGATTCAAGCTATCTAGAATTACAGAGAAATAATAAAAATCCACTCACTCAAAATTCAATTGGAGAAGCGCTTTATGATATCATTGATAAATCAGATAAATCAGATGCCTGAACTCTCACTAGACGCTAAAATGATTTAGCTGAGCTATTGTACTTTAAATCACAGTCTTACTGCGTTCACATAATTTTTTCCTAGCTTGTCATGGCTAATTGCACTAATTGACAAGGTGCCATGGCATATTTTGATCATGTGACAGATCATATAGCCCTTTGTGCAACTGAGATGCATCCCCAAACTTCATCGATTAGCTTCAATTAACTCCAACAAGTTACAAAAGCAATCAAGAATAAACTCATGAGCAATAAACTCATAGGATTCCGGCCATCATGAGAAGACAAGACTCACTGAAAAAGGCAATACTGCTAGGAAAAATGGAAAGCAGTGGGAATAAGGAGAGGCCTAGTTTGAGATGGATTGACACAATGAGGGAGTCACTGTGGATTCCCCATGCCCCAATGGCATGGAACGGCCTGCGCAGAGGCCACTTCAGTGAGAACGCTCCTGGCCCGTGGGCTCTGCGGGCAGAGAAATTAAGGGGGGTGGATTAATAATAGGGTTTGATTCACCCAATTATGACCTGACCGACGGTTCCACTGAGGAGGCATTCCTCTAGACTCTGTTACCCATTAAGGTAATCACTCATCTCCGAGTTTAGCCTAATCCCAGGTGCAAATAGTGGCCATATTTACCCCGGTCTAAGCCCTAGACAATGGTGTTTCCCCTGTCAATGTTTGCCCACGCTAATTAACTTCCCCAAGAGAGATTCCTCATTAACCTGAGTAAATAGGTGATGTGATTTTCTGTCAGATGATGGTTTTTCCCTGTATTGCCTTCTGATCTATATATGATGATGCTTTCCCCTCAATAAACCACTGATCTGATCTCGCTCCATACTGCCTCGTATCGTTTCTTGATCAGTCTCCTCCGGGACCCAACGGCCGTCCTAGCGGCCCCGATTCCTACATCTGGTGACCCCGAGATGTGATCTTACCTGTGAGTAAGCGATCACACAGTCCGGTTCTGCGCTTGAACCGCGTCCGATCGTCCCGGAGGACAGCGCGGCAGCCCGGTCGGTAAGCCAGCTGATCGGGAAGACGGCCCAAGCGGTGGGGCAGTACCAAAGAGGCATCCTACAGCTTGCTCCCGACTTTCGCGGAGGCGTTGCGGTTACGGAAAAACGCGTTCCCCTCAGGATCAGCTGTGAACCCCTGACAGCGCAGAGGCCGCCGAGGGCCCATGGCAGGGGGCCACACTCCGAGCTCTACCCAAAGAATCGTCGCCAAAACCTATTGCTTGCCTGAGACGCGTCGACTCGTCCCGAGGAGGAAACTTCGGAGGACCCCTTCGCAGGTAATATGGGGACTTGCCCTCAGTGGCAACGTCCGTCCGCTAGCCAAAGAACTCATGAAGAGGAGTTCAGAATCCTGGCCAGGGTGTTTCAGTTAAGGTTTCACAGCGGAGAACTAGCGAGACTTTTGGTGTACCTAAGGGAACACTGCCTACTTTACCCAGAAGGAGGTACGTTAACCCTTCAGCTTTGGGATCAGATAGGAGACTGCATTCAGCAACCCCCGAAAGCTCCAGAGCGTGTAATTCGCACATGGGGCAAATGTAGGAAGCTCTTAGCGGAGATAGATCCAGTCCGGATAGAAGCCAAAGAACCCCCAGCGCCAGCCGAACCATCGGCGCCCACAGCACTCTATCCGTCCCTCCAGTTTAGGCAGAGTAGTGTAGGGAGCTTTCCCTCGGTGACAGCTGCAGACGTCACCAACGGAATGCATGGAATGAGGAGCGCAGGCGCTTCTCTGACAGTTACAGGCTCCCAGACCAAGAGTGCCCTTCAGCGCACAGTGGAGGAGGAAATTAAGAAGGGGGAATTGCCAGCAGAAGAACTAGCTGAGTTTAGTCAGATTTGTCCAATTCGCTTGGAAATGGATGCCCTCACAGGGGCCCAGCAGGTAGTTCACTCACCAGTCCCGTATAAGCTTCTCATGGCTATACGGAAGGCCATCACAGAGACAGGCCTCCAGAGTCGCTTTACTAGGGGCACGCTTCAGCAAGTGTGCGAGAACACCATGTTCATCCCGCACGACTGGAAATCCGTCATGCGGATGATGCTCAACCCCAGCCAGTATTTGCTATGGGACAGCGAATATCGCCTCGAGGCTCAGACAAGGGCTGCCAGGATGGGAGGCGCAGTACTTCCTGACCAGTTATATGGGTCAGGGGCCTTCGAATCCATCGATGTGCAGACCAACTTGCCACTAGCCACCCTCCAAATGTCAGCCGAGGCTGCCTTCAAGGCATTTCTCAAGGTTCCCGCAACTGGCAAAGCGGCTAAAAATTACACCGCAGTTAAGCAGGGAGCCCAGGAGCCCTACATGGACTTCATCAATCGCTTAGAGGAAGCGATCAGTAGGCAGATCGATAATGAGGAAGCCCAACAAGAGCTCATGATAAAGTTGGCCAAAGATAACGCCAATTTAGACTGCCGTAAAATCTTGCAGTCACTGGGCAACCGTCCCGACTTGACTCTCACAGACATGATCAGGTCTTGCGCCGACGTTGGCACAGAATCCTACAAAATGGGTCTGTTGGCAGCGGCGGTGCAGGGAGGCAGGAAACCCAGACCCAAAGGAGCATGTCACAATTGTGGCAAGGTCGGTCACTTCGCTAGGGAGTGCCGATCCAAGGGAGGCGGACAAAATTCCGGCCGTTCCAAGGCTCCAAACACCCTGTGTCCAAAGTGTAAGAGAGGTTACCATTGGGCCAGGAATTGTCTGAGTTCGGGAAACCGGAACGCGGGCACGTCTCTGGCCCCGGTCCAAACAGAGACACCCCTTGCTCTGGGCGCGCCAGAGCTAGACTAGATTCCATTCACATTCCAGGCGTTGCGAAGGCACAGGCCAGCCCCAAGGGTAACACAGGGCTAGAATTGACTTGTCAGGCAGACGTCACATGCGACTTGCCAGGCACAGTCTATCTGGTGGACTCCCAGTACATGGGACCCCTGCCCAAAGGCTTTATAGGTTTAGTTTTGCCTCGCAGTGTAGCAGGAGCACGCGGAATTCTTGTAATTCTGGGAGTCATCGACTCCAATTTTTCAGGCATTCTCCAAGTTCAGCTTTGGGCGCACTTACCCCAGACAATTCACAAAGGAGACACATTAGCGCAACTGATCATGGTTCCTTGTAACTCGCCAGCAGATAGCCAGGGAAGGCTCAGGAACAGCTCAGAGTCCCGGTCCGAGGACCGCTCGAGCGCCAGTGAGGCAGTACAAGGATACCAGGTCTTAGCGACAGTGGAGACCAACATTGAGTGGAAACAGCGCCCAGTTATTGAGGTATTTCTGAATAAAAGATCATTTTCAGGGTTATTAGATACCGGAGCTGATGTGAGCGTGATAAGCAGGAGCCAGTGGCCACGGTAGTGGGCCATTGAGCCGGTCTCCGATGTGTGGGGGGTAGGCAGCATCCAAGAAGCGTTTAGGAGCCGGGAGTGGGTGGAAGTCCCACGCTCACCCTGCAGCCACACCATCGCTCGGGGGATCGAGCCCACCTGCGCCCGCCGCTGCCGCCGCCCCCCTCCGAGCCACGCCTGGCTGGAGGGGTGAAAAGCCGCCGCCGCCGCCACAGAGAGGCCTGCGCTCACCCCGCAGCCACACCATCGCTCGGGGGATCGAGCCCACCTGCGCCCGCCGCTGCCGCCGCCCCCCTCCGAACCACACCTGGCTGGAGGGGTGAAAAGCCGCCGCCGCCGCAGAGAGGCCCGCGCTCACCCCGCAGCCACACCATCGCTCGGGGGATCGAGCCCACCTGTGCCCGCCGCTGCCGCCGCCCCCCTCCGAGCCACGCCTGGCTGGAGGGGTGAAAAGCCGCCGCCGCCGCAGAGAGGCCCGCGCTCACCCCGCAGCCACACCATCGCTCGGGGGACTCGTTCTGCACAAGGGGAGTGACAGGTGGGAACCACTGCTGTTGACGCAGCTGCCCTTATGGTCTTTTGAACCATTGGGCACTTTTGTGACTGCTGGGTGGTTGAGATTAATTCTGTAGTTTTTATAATGTATGTGTTATTATTATTATTTCTATGTGACTTTTCCCTCCCCCTTCCCCCTCATTGTCATTTTATTCATGATATTATGCTTATATGTATTGTATTCCTATTATACAGTATTGTATACTGTTTATTCTGTATTGTATTTTTTGCATAATTTGATGTTTTGATTGTATTAATTGTGTATTGCCTTTTGAATTCTATTGTATATTTTGCTCTGTTTATTGTATCTATATATGTTGTAAGCCGCTTTGAGTGGCACTTGTGTCAGGAAAGCGGGATAGAAATAAAACTTTATTATTATTATTATCCCAAGGGCTGACGGCACAGCGGTCATTCGGCCGCACATTCTGGACGTGCACATCAACCTTTGGGGGCGAGACATTTTACAGCAGTACGGTGCTACGCTTACCTTCGGGTAATGGCATTGCCACTTAAATGGCTCACCGATATGTCGGTCTGGGTGGAACAATGGCCGGTAGTGGGGGAGAAACTAGTCGCCCTAAAGCAACTGGTTAAGGAGCAGCTAGACGCAGGACATATAGAGCAGTCCACTAGTCCTTGGAATTCGCCAATTTTTGTCATAAAGAAGAAGTCGGGGAAGTGGCGACTCCTCCACGATCTCAGGGAGATCAATAAATGTATACAGCCAATGGGTCCGCTCCAATGCGGCATCCCAAATCCAAATATGATTCCCGAGGGGTGGGAGATCCTAGTTGTAAATCTCAAGGATTGCTTTTACACAATTCCCTTAGACCCCAGGGACCGGGAAAGGTTCGCCTTTACGGTGCCGGTTGTGAACCACAGTGAGCCCACACAGCGTTACGCGTGGAAATATTTGCCACAGGGCATGCTCAATTCGCCCACCCTGTGCCAAATTTATGTTCACAACGCACTGGCAAAGTTTCAAAACCTTCATCCCAAAGCCTTAGTTTGCCACTTCATGGATGATATCTTGGTCGCAGTGCCGCAACTCGGCAGCGAAATGTTTTCTGACCTCCAGGCCAGCCTGGGGGAAGAAAGGTTTACTCATTGCCCCGGAGAAAGTGCAGAGAACCGAGCCCTTCTCATACTTGGGTCATCGGCTTCTCCGCTCTTTCGCAGCACCAGTTTTGCCCCAAATCAATTTGATGGATTCGGTCACCTTGGTGGAACTGCAGCAGGTTTTAGGGAACATTAATTGGGCCAGACCGTATTTCCGATTGGATACGGATCTTTTGAAACCGCTCTTCTCGCTGCTAACATTAGGCAAGCAGCCGGCAGACCGGATACAGATTTCTTGAGAGGCGCGCTTGACCCTCGAGAAAGTCAACCAAATACTCAGCCAAAGGTGGGTGGACAGGATTGCTCAGGGGCCATATGCCCCGATCCTGAACTTGTACATAGTTCGGGCAGGATCCATGTTCACCGGAGCCCTAGGAGTAGATTCTGAGAAAGGAGCGAGTATCGTGGAATGGGTGTACTTGCCGAACACCTCTTCCCGAAATATCATTCCTCCCCAAGAATTGGTCTCCGCGGTGATTTACCGCGGAAGGCTGAGAGCCAGGGACATTTCAGGGCACGACTTAGCAAAGATCATGGTCCTGTTCACCAAAGAGCAGGTTCAGCAATTGATGCAGCTCGGTGACTTGCTTCCAATTGCTTTGGAGGGATTCACCGGATGCTTGGCATACCATTTGCCGAAAGACCCCAGACTTGTCTCACTTCAAACGCAGACAGTCAGCTTGTTCGAATTGCTTTCGCTGGTTCCACTTCAGGGGGCCAGGACAGTTTTTACAGATGGGGGTCGCACATACGGTGTCTTGACTTGGCAGGAGGACCAGGCTTGGCGCACGATGTTAACTCTTCCACAGAAGTCCGCACAGCGGGCAGAGTTGGCAGCGGTGAACCTCGCCTTGCGCACCTTCGCCAAAGAGCGCCTAAACATCATTACTGACAGTCAGTATGTCAGGAATTTGCTTCACAGTCTACCGGGAGCATACATCACTCCCGCGATAGACAAGAATTTGCTGAGTTTGTTCCTCACTGCTCAATTTCATTTGCGAAACCGCACGGAAGCGCTCTATATTGCTCACATCCAAAGTCACCAAGACCTACCGGGTCCGATTTCCGCGGGCAATAGTAGAGCGGATGCGGTGGCAAAGGAAATTCAGCAACGTTCAGTGTTAGGTGTTTTCACCACGCCAATCCAAAGCCATGCATTCTTCCACCAGAATGCCAGAGCGCTCGCCAGACAATTCAATCTGCCACTCTCTCAAGCCCAAGGCATAGTTCGCTCTTGCCAGCACTGCGCAGGGGCACCGGGGGAGCCCTCATGGGGGGTCAACCCACGGGGGACAGAAGCTAACCAGGTGTGGCAAATGGACGTCACACATGTTCCGCAGCTTGGCAGATGGCAGTACATGCACGTTTGCATTGATACCTTTTCTCAATTCGTTTGGGCAACGGCGCAGAAAGGGGAGACTGCTTCCCACGTGGAGCAGCACCTCCTTTCCTGCATCGCGGCAATGGGCAAGCCGCGGCACGTGAAAACCGATAACGCCCCGTCCTACAGCTCCAGGCAGCTGGCGGCCTTCATGGCCACCTGGGACATTAAGCATACTTTTGGCATTCCTTACAATCCGCAGGGGCAAGCGATTGTGGAACGGGTCAATCGGACACTCAAGTCCTATATTGACAAACAAACAGAAAGGGGGGGCCACCAGCCCTCCCCAAGTCACAGGGTCAGGCACAGCATTGTCTGAATAAGGTATTGTTCACGTACAATCACCTTAATGTTTTTTCCGATTGCACGCCGCAGAAGAAACACTTCCGCCGTTCGGAAGCTCTCCCGCGACCGATGGTCCGATACCGGGTGCCACCGGACCCTTCCTGGAGGGGCCCGGTGCCACTCGTAACCTGGGGGAGAGGGTATGCTGCAGTTATGTCTCCTACAGGTGTCGTTTGGATTCCAGCTCGGTGTGTCAAGCCTCACTTGGAACCACATGGCGTGGACCCAGACCGACCCGAGTCCGATCCCGGAGATGGAGGACCTCACTCTGACCGAGAAAACCCGTCGGAGGAGGCGGCCACAGATGACAGCACCGAAGATCACCTGGGGGATGGTCAAGGTCCTTTGCAGTGAGGCCGAGGACACCATCCGGCGCGAGGAGAAGGAGCCAATGCCGGAGAACCTCACGGCTGCAATCTTCGCCCGAATTCATGCAAACACCATGGCAGTCACCATCATCCTGACTCTCTCCCTACTTGCGGGGGGAGGCGCTCAGGCTGCCTCATTGAAGGCCAGCGATTTGATGCCAGGCGGAGACCTTTCTGCCAGGATGCATTACAACATATGGGAAAGGTTGGCGGGTCTTGTCAACCAGTCCGATTTTTGCCTGAGACAGGACATTGGTTCTGCCTCAATCTTGAGCACCTGCCTCATCCCAGTGTGCCACTCTCCAGGCGCGCACCCCAGGGATGGGGACTGGCTAGTGAAACGGATTTTCAGCCCGTACGACCCAGCAAGTTCCTCGGAATACGCCCGCTGGGAGATGCGGCTGACAATGACTTTGCCGGCTGACGCAGCCACTCTCCACACTCCTCGAGTGGCGGTCAGCCCGAACTCTACTTGTGCTCGGATGACCGGCTGCTCCGCAGTCGGCCAAAGGCGCCGCTGCCTTGAAGTTGGCAGCGGCAACTGGACTTGTAACAACCCACAGACACTCGGTTCAATGTATGCTCATGTTACCCTACCATCTGGTTGGTTCTTTACGTGTAATCAGTACACTTGGAACTACATTCCCGCAAATGTATCAGATGCTATATGTTGTATCAGTCATTTGACACTGTTACTCCCTACTAAGGATATGGTCACCCCAAGCACAAATGTTACAAATGTTTCAGCACCCATACGACGCACTCGCACCACCCAGTTAGACAGCTCATGTGAGAGCAGCTTTAGAGTAATGAGTTCAGCCGAATACGTCTCGTTGGCAGTCAGCACTCTTGGCGTGCCAGGCTTGGCTGTCGGCAACGCTCGGAGGATTGGTCGACTGGCTTGTGGACTAGCTAAAGCCATTAACCATACCTCCTCGGCGATAGCGCTGCTCAACCAAGAGCAGGCAGAGCTTCGCCATGCCATACTTGACAATCGAGCGGCTATAGATTATCTCTTATTGCTACATCATCTGGGTTGCGAGTCTTTTCATGGTATGTGTTGCTTTAATCTCACTGATAACTCCCATAAGGTTCAGAGTCAGCTCACAGACCTCCACACCATAGTCGAGGGCATCAGGGAGGGTTCTGCATGGGGGACTTGGCTGAGTTCATTGTGGGACTGGATGTGGTCATGGATTCCGTGGGGATGGCTTCAGACGGTACTCAAGGTGGTGGTGGGAGTGATTGTACTGGGCATAGCAGTATGCTGTTTCACGCAATGCATTCCCTCACTAATATCAAGGTGCCGGTGCCTCTCCCGGAGGAAACCCCGAAGCGTCATTCCCGCTCATCAGCTGGCACCTCTCTTACGCAGAGTCGCCGGTCAGGCTCTTAAGTAAAACGAAAAGGGGAGATGTGGATTCCCCATGCCCCAATGGCATGGAACGGCCCGCGCAGAGGCCACTTCAGTGAGAATGCTCCTGGCCCGTGGGCTCTGTGGGCAGAGAAATTAAGGGGGGTGGATTAATAATAAGGTTTGATTCACCCAATTATGACCTGACCGACGGTTCCGCTGAGGAGGCATTCCTCTAGACTCTGTTACCCATTAAGGTAATCACTCATCTCCGAGTTTAGCCTAATCCCAGGTGCAAATAGTGGCCATATTTACCCCGGTCTAAGCCCTAGACAATGGTGTTTCCCCTGTCAATGTTTGCCTACACTAATTAACTTCCCCAAGAGAGATTCCCCATTAACCTGAGTAAATAGGGGATGTGATTTTCTGTCAGATGACGGTTTTTCCCTGTATTGCCTTCTGATCTATATATGATGATGCTTTCCCCTCAATAAACCACTGATCTGATCTCGCTCCATACTGCCTCGTGTCGTTTCTTGATCAATCTCCTCCGGGACCCAACGGCCGTCCTAGCGGCCCCGATTCCTACAACTCACTACCTTTAGTTTCAAGGACTTGAGCAGACTCTCCCGGACGCTGATCTCGCCTGTGGAAGGCGACTCTCGCCGGGTAGATGGACACCTTCGGCTGAAGGTGGTTCTGCAGCACGGCCAGGATCTCTTTAAGCAGGACCGTATCGATGTCCCGGGGCAGCAGGAGGTGCGTTGCAAGCTCGAATGTGGGGAGGCTGCATTGGGCAAGGAGGCAAGAGCGCATTTGCTCCTCATCTTCAATCAGCTCGGGGGCCATCACGTGCCTGAACTGGCGCTCGCACAGAGTCCATTTCTCTGGTTCCTTGAGGTCGAACGGAGGTAACTTGATGCTGTGGGAAGCCATATCCCACCTTCGTCGCCAATTTGATGTTTGCAGATTGATACGCAGTAGGCAGCAGTCAGGGGGCCAAACACATCTTTATTGCAGTGTAGTCAATTTGAACATGAGGTCAATGGCGGGGCGATGCTCCTTATATATGCAACAGTAATTATTCAAACCTGGCATGAAGCCACGTGATTGGTCAGTACAGGTAAACAGCCAGGTGATAACACTTAATTGGGTAATGAGTAAACAATAGGTACATCTCTGGTGGGAACGCAGTCCCGCGATATCTACACAAGAGGAGTATTCACAAGGGGGAAAAGGGGAGGGGGGAATGGAGGATCGCTAGATCCGATTCATTCACATTTCACTTGGTTACATGTTTCCTTTCAATCACAGTTCGCTTAAGTTACATACACAACAACCACCCACCCCAATGAAGAGTCTAGAATTATTATGGTCCCCCGAGTAGCCCTTCTGCCAGGCTTGAGTTCTCTCCTCATGCTCCCACACACACACACACACTACCCCCCAATGCCACCAACTTTTTCCATGTCACCCCGAGATATTCCTGATTGCTCTGCTGCTGCGGGTATAGCAGTGGACGTGCTAGACCTCCACTATCCTCCAGTGTCGCTGCCACCTGTTTAGTAAAGGTAAAGGTGTCCCTTGCTCGAAATCCAGTCGTATCTGACTCTAGGGGCTCATCTCTCTTTACAGCCAAAGAGCCAGCACAGTTTGTGTCTGCAGAAATGTCTGTGATGTCTAGATGCCAGAGCACACGGAACGCTGTTACCTTTCCTGATGAAGTGATACCTATTTATCTACTTGCAATTCCTTACTTTTGAATTGCTGGGTTGGCAGGAGTTGGGACAGACAATGGGCACTCACACCATCAAGCAGCACTCGGGTTGCAAACTGCTGACCTGCAAAAATGTCTGGTCGTCAAGCTCAGCAACTTAACCACTAAGCCACCGTGGCCCTTCATTACCTCTTTAGTAAAGGTAAAGGTTTCCCTTGCTCAAAAGCCAGTCGTATCTGACTCTAGAGTTCAGTGCTCATCTCTGTTTCAAAGCCGAAGAGCCAGCGCTGTCTGCTTCTGCAGACATTTCCATGGTCATATGGCAGGCAGGACTAGACACTGGAGTGCATGGAACGCTGTTTACCTTCCCACCAAAGTGGTCCCTATTTATCTACTTGCAATTTCTTGCTTTCAAACTGCTAGGTTGGCAGTAGCTGGGACAAAGACGGGAGCTCATTCCATCCTGCAGTACTCGGGAATCAAACTGCTGACCTTCTGCCTCCAAGTCAGCGTCTTAGCACTTGAGCCACTGTAGTCCCTGGGTAAACAAACTAAACCTTACTAGAAACCTGGCTACCACAATGCACCTGCCTACCATGATGTAAATATTATCTTGCATCTAGAATTGCACTGCATAGGTTGAGGTAATACTTAAAAACAGACAAGTTGAAAGTAGAAAGAGTTTCTCCATTACCCTTTTTGATTTCCACTACATACTGTATCACAGGGTTGTCATCTGAGGTAAAATCACTTGGATGCAAACTAACTACCTCATGGTCTGCACAGCTGCTTCATTGGGTGTGCTCCTTAGTGATGCCTTAGTGCTGTGCTAGAAAAAGAGAGCAACCTCTTTAAACAGGGCTGGGAAAGTGCTCTGAACAAAAACAAATGTAGGAGCCACAATTTTGAGTGAACCCAAAGACCTCCAGCTACCAAACTATATGCCGTATCTGCCCTCCTTTAGATTTTCACCCCAGAAAATTCCCACTGGTGTCAATGGGACAGAGAGAGGCATAACCCTAAATCAGTGCAGTACATCCTTTTGAAAACTGGACTCTCATCAAAAGGTTGTTGCCTAGATGGCAAAACGTCTTGAACTTTGCATCTGAGGATACACATGACTGGGATACACATCCAATGAAGATGATGATAGCATTGTTATTGTTGTTGTTTTAGTGTAAGGGACCAAAGACAATGAAACAGCCGAAGGGTTGGCTTAACACAGGTTTATTGCATGATGATCCGGAGGAACATGTGGTAATGGCGGATGAGTAGCTCAATATATACAGCTGGCTATACATTTGAATGTGGCTCGTCGACAGACTATTGGTTGCTGCCTGCGTGACGTCGTAGAAGGTCACGCCCTTCTTGACCAGGTGAAGAGGTGGCGGGGAATCTTCCCGCGCTGCTGAACCAGGTGAATCTGAGCCATGAGAGCTGGACGCTCGCTATTGCCATCTAGTGGTCACTAGCTCGCGTCCCCTTATCAGGTTTACATTGAAACAGCTGATGGTTATAATGTTGCACTCAGAAAGGTTACATTGTTAACACATGGCAAAGGTACATTGTTAAAGGCACAGCTTTACAGAACACAACATCCCTCCCCCCTAGGATGAGACGAAGTCTCTCAGCCAAGATGGCTTGTTGCATGTGCGTTTGGGCCGTGAAGAGGACTGACCCCCCCGGGGGCGCTACTGCTTCTTTGTTCCCTGGTCCCTTGTCCTGAAATGGGAGAGGGAGACTTGTTAGTGGCTTGCCGCTGTCTGGCGGCCTTAGGGGAAGGGAAAAACTCCATTGTGGGCAGACCGGGGGCAGTCGGGGCTAACGAAAAACCCCTCTTCTCGCTTGGACGGGTGGGGGACCACTCCGGAAAACCCCCCCGGTTCTGAAAATCAAAATCTAACTTAGTAGGGGTATCCGCATTTGTGGGGACATTCCGCGAGATATGTATGGGGTCGGGTTCCTCCTCCTCCTCAGAAAGATCCCCTAGGATATCTACGAGAATATCCCCCTCCCCCCTTGGTGGGGACCCGCGGCCCCCTTTCCCTCCCCCTTGGGCTGAACGGGTGGGGGAGAACCCTAACGCTGATTTTTCCTCTATTTGGTCTCTGGCCTGCTCATCGGAGACCCTGCGTCGGAGCTGATCCGCGTGCCGCCTCCACAGGAGCCCCGTGCTGGTTTCCACGCGGTATGACACGGGGCCGGTTTGCTCCACAACTACGTCCGGTACCCAGGCTGGGCCCGTGCTGGCGTAGTTCCTGCAATGCACGGGGGCGCCTACACTGAAACTCTTTGTAGCCTCGAGCCCGATGTTCCTTCCTTTGTCCTCTACCCTCGTGGGGTCTAGCCTAGTAAGGATGGTGGTCAGTTTCCTACGCATTAAGAGTTCTGCGGGGGAGTATCCTGACGCCAACGGGGTCACCCTGTACCCTAGCAGAAACTGGCACACTTGCAGGTTCAGATCCCAGGGGCCCATGCGCCGCAACGCGTCCTTCGTGGTGCGGACGAGGCGCTCTACTTGGCCATTGGTGGCCGGGTGAAACGGGGCGGAGGTGATGTGCCGAATGGCGTTGATCTCCATGAATGCCCTAAACTCGGAGGACGTGAAACAACTAGCGTTGTCGCTAATTAATGTGTCGGGTATGCCGAACGTGGAAAAGAGCCTCCGCAAATGCCTAATGGTCTGGGCCAAGGAGGTGCTCATGACTGGGATAACCTCCAACCACTTGGAGAAGGCGTCCACTACGAGAAGGAACAGGGTGCCTCTGAACGGGCCCGCGAAATCAACGTGCACCCGGGACCACGGCCCCTTAGCCGCGTCCCATTCCCTGGGGGGGAAGGCGGGCCTCCTCTGGTCTGGAGCATTGGCAACTTTCACAAGTGCCGACCATGTGCTCGATGTCGGCGTCCAGCTGGGGCCACCAAAAGTAACTCCGGGCCAGCGCCTTGGATCGCACGATGCCGGGGTGGCTGACGTGCAGCAGTTTGAGCACCCGCGGCCGAAGGGAAGTGGGAATCACTACCCGCTGCCCCCACAAGAGGCACCCCCTCTCTAGGGACAGTTCTAGCTTTTTTCTGAAAAATGGAGCGAACTCCTCCGCTGGGGAGGACGCCGGCCACCCTTTCTGCACCCAGGAGCTAACTGCCGCTAACGTCTTGTCCTTCTCTGTCGCTTTGGCGATGTCGGCGGGCACTACGGGGGGCGAATCCAGCACCTCTATCATGAGAACCTGATGGTCCCGCTCCCCCTTGCTCACCTGGCTGGGCGTGAGGGGAAGGGGAGACCTAGATAGAGCGTCCGCATGGCTGATCTCTTTCCCGGGCCGGTAGACCAACGCGTGCTGATACGCGTTGAGAAAAATGGCCCACCTGAGCATCCTCGGGGACAGGATCTGTGGGGTGGGCTTATCTGCGGTAAAGATGCCTAGCAGGGGCTTGTGGTCCATTACAATGGTGAAGGGGCGGCCGTACAGAAAATCGTGAAATTTTTTCGTCCCCGCGACTATTGCTAGTGCCTCCCTGTCTGTCTGTGCGTAGTTTCTCTCCGCTTGGGACAGGGACCTGGAGTAAAATGCTATCGGGGCCTCCCTTCCGTTTTCCAACACATGGCACAGCACCACCCCCACCCCCACTGGAGATGCATCACAGGTCAGAACTACTGGGCGTTTGGGGTTGAAGTGGGTCAGTATGGCATCGGACGCTAGGAGGCTTTTTAGCTCACTAAATGCCCTTTCTTGGTCATCGCCCCACTTCCATGCCTGGTCTTTCTTTAGCAGTTTGTGTAGCAGTTCAGCCACCGCTGCCTTCCGGGGGAGGAAGGAGTGGTAAAAGTTGAGCAGCCCTAGGAACGACTGAAGCTCGGGCTTGGAGGTGGGGCGGGGGGCTTTCTTAATGGCTGCCACCTTGGACTTGGATGGTTTTATTCCCTCAGGAGTCACACAAAACCCTAGGAACTCAACCTCGGTTGCGAAGAAGACGCATTTGTCTTTTCGCAGTCTCAGCCCCGCTTTTTCGAATATTGTCAGGACCTTCCCCAACCTTTTGGCCAATTCAACCCGACTCCCCCCCGTTATTAACACGTCATCAAAATAAGGCAACACCCCCTCCAGTCCCTTCAGGAGGCGTTCCACGAGTGACTGGAAAATTCCAGGCGCCGAATTCACGCCGAACTGGAGGCGCGTCACCTGGAACACCCCCTTATGGGAGACTATGGTCTGCGCAGCAGCTGCGGCAGGGGACACCGTAAGCTGCTGGTAGGCCTGTGCTAAGTCGAGCTTAGCGAAACACTTTCCCCCGTGTAACCTGGCCAGCAGATGGCTGACTACCGGCACCGGATATGCATTCGGGCGGACCGCCTTGTTGATGGTGCACTTGTAGTCGGCGCATATGTGGACCTCCCCATTGGCCTTTAGTGCGGTTACAATTGGAGTTTCCCACTCCGCGGAATCAACAGGCACAAGGATTCCCTGGCCCACCAATTTGTCCAGTTCCGCCTCTATCTTGTCCTTAAGTGCAAATGGCACCCGGCGTGGTTTAAGACGAATTGGGCGGACCTCCGGGTCCAGGTCGAATGTCACTGGGGGCCCCTTGAATTTCCCCAGTCCTTTTTTGAAAACTTCGGGGTGCGCCTCGCACACCTCCAGAATTGGATCAGTCCCAACGGCGTGCATCCCAATGGCGTGCACCCCCCCCAATAAACAAACCCAGGGGCTGGAACCATTGAGTCCCGAGGAGGCTGCAATCTCCCCCTTTGAGCACGACTAGGGGAAGGGACGCGGCGTGCTTCTTGAATTTAACCTGAAATTCTCCAACCCCCAACACTGGAATGCTGTTCCCTTGCACGTCCCGTAGTGTGGACCTCAATGCTTTGAGCTTGGGTCGCTTGTGGGGGGCAATTCCCAAAAACTCCCTCTGGGAAATGATTGAATATGAGGACCCCGAGTCAATTTCCATCCTAATGGGAACCCCTTGGACTAGTACCTCAACAAAATAGCGGGGGTGTCCTGCAGACACGCTGAACACTGGGGCGTCGTCCTCGCTGCCATCGGAGATGCGGCCCACGCCGTCCTGCTTCCGCGTGGCCTGGGCACAGTCCTTGGGTCTCGTTGAGCGGTCTTGTCCCGCGGAATGGTCTGCGGAGCTCCTCTGGGTCTCGCGCTTCTTCCTGCACACCTTGGCGATGTGCCCGCGGCGGCCGCAGTTGTGGCACTCGGCCTTCCGGAACGGGCACTTTACGCGGTCGTGGGCCGCTCCACAGCCGTCGCACCGCCGGCTCTCCTTCCGGACCCTCCGGACGTCCTCGTCGTCGCTGCTCTCTGTGGACGACCTCGAAGTTCGCCGGGCCGCCTGTACCGGAGCCTCTGCCTTGCTCGACTTCGGCCGCCAGTCCTGGAGTTCTTGGACCCCGGCCTTTGTAGCTTCTGCGGCCTGGGCCGCTCTGACGACCTCCTGCAACGTGGGAGGCGGCTCTTGGTTCATTAATGTGCGCTGGGTCTCGGCGTCGTTCAGGCCGCACAGCACACAGTCCCGGAGGGTGATTTCGGCATTCTCCCATTTGCACGGGCCGGCCGCCAGCCGCAGGGCCGCCACGAATGCGGCGACCGTCTCCCTGGGCGCTTGGACTCGCCTCCAGAACGCACTCCGAGCGGGAAACATCGCCGTGGCGGGCCGGACGTGCTCACGCAGCATCTGCATGAGTTCCTTGGCCTTGAATTCGCTCACCCTCCTCGGTGCAATCAGGTCCACCAAGGTCCTTTTGGTTTCTTGTCCGAGCATCCTGGTGAAGATGGCCCTTTTCTTTGCCTCTTCCGTGACTTCGGACTCAATCAGTGCTGCCTGGAAGTCCATCTCGAAGATCTCCCAGTCGCCCGGTTTCCTGATTTCGAAACCGGCGCATGTCTTGGTCCCGTGGGCTGCCATATCCCACCTTCGTCGCCAATTTAGTGTAAGGGACCAAAGACAATGAAACAGCCGAAGGGTTGGCTTAACACAGGTTTATTACATGATGATCCGGAGGAACATGTGGTAATGGCGGATGAGTAGCTCAATATATACAGCTGGCTATACATTTGAATGTGGCTCGTCGACAGACTATTGGTTGCTGCCTGCGTGACGTCGTAGAAGGTCACGCCCTTCTTGACCAGGTGAAGAGGTGGCGGGGAATCTTCCCGCGCTGCTGAACCAGGTGAATCTGAGCCATGAGAGCTGGACGCTCGCTATTGCCATCTAGTGGTCACTAGCTCGCGTCCCCTTATCAGGTTTACATTGAAACAGCTGATGGTTATAATGTTGCACTCAGAAAGGTTACATTGTTAACACATGGCAAAGGTACATTGTTAAAGGCACAGCTTTACAGAACACAACAGTTGTTTAGTCGCACAGTCGACTCCGACCCTTTGCGACCCCATGGACCATTTTCCTCCAGGCGCCTCTGTCCTCCACCATCCCCCTTAGCCCTCCCAGCTCTATGCCCATTGTGTCTACTATGCCATCTAGCCATCTCATCCTTGGCCTCCCCCTTCTTCTTTTGCCCTCCACCTTTCCCAACATCAATCCCTTCTCAAGTGAATCCTCCCTTCTCATTTGATGTCCAAAGTACTTTAGCTTCATCTTTACTATTTGACCTTCCAATGAGCAGTCAGGGTTAATTTCTTCTAAGATTGATCTATTTGTTCTCCTCGCTGTCCAGGGGACTCTCAAAACCCTCCTCCAACACCACATTTCAAAGGCATCTATTCTTCTGCGTTCAGCCTTCCTAATTGTCCAGCTCTCGCATCCATACATTACCACTGGGAAAACCATTGCTTTGACTATTCTAATTTTTGTTTGCAATGTGATGTCTCTGCTTTTCACTATGTTCCCCAGGTTTCTCATCGCTTGTCTCCCAAGAATCAGTCGCCTTTTTATTTCATGGCTACAATCCCCATCTGCAGTGATCTTTGATCCTAAGAAAGTGAAATCTGTCACTGCTTCTACTTCTTCCCCGTCTATTTTCCAGGAACTGATGGGGCCTGTTGCCATTATCTTGGTTTTCTTGATATTGAGTCTCAAGCCAGCTTTTGCACTCTCCTCCTTCAGCCCAATCAAGAGATTCTTTAGGTCTTCCTCACTTTCTGCCATTAGGGTGGTATCGTCTGCATATCTCAGATTGTTGATGTTTCTCCCATCAGCTAGCTCCTTTCCGTCTTTGTCCCTTATCATGGTCATTTTTGCTTTAAATGTTCCCTTGATTTCACCGATTTTTTTGAAAAGATCTCTGGTTCTGCCTCTTTTGTTGTTTTCCTCCATTTCTCTGCACTGTTCTTTTAGGTAGTTTTCCTTATCTCTCCTTGCTTTTCTTTGAAATTCTGTGTTCAAATGATTGTAGTTTTTCCTTTCTCCTTTGACTTTGGCGTTCCTTCTTTCCTCTGCTATTTTAAGAGCCTCATCAGACAACCACTTTGCTTTCTTACTCTTCTTTTCTTTTGGTATGGTTTTCTTTGCTGCTTCCTGCATGATGTCCCTCATCTCCGTCCATAATTCTTCTGGTACTCTGTCTACCGATTCTAAGCCATTAAATCTGTTCATCACCTCCACCGTGTATTCTTTAGGGATGCTGTCTAGGTGATATCTTTCTGGTCTCCGTGTTTTCCCTATTTTCTTTAGTCTAAGCCTGAATTTTGCGATCAGTAGGTTGTGATCTGAGCTGCAGTCTGCTCCAGGTCTTGTTTTTGCTGACTGTATTGAGGTTCTCCATCTTTGGCTGCAGAGTATGTAGTCAATCTGGTTTCGGTGTTGGCCATCTGGTGATGTCCATGTGTAAAGTCGCCTCTTGTGTTGCTGGAAGAGAGTGTTTGCTATGACCAGTGCGTTCTCTTGGCAGAACTCTATCAATCTTTGCCCTGCTTCATTCTGTACTCCAAGACCAAATTTGCCTGTTATTCCCTCCACTTTTTGATTTCCTACTTTAGCATTCCAGTCTCCTAATATAATTTGGACATCATTTCTTGGTGTCTGTTCTATGAGGTGTTGTAAGTCCTCATAGAACTGGTCCATTGTGGCTTCATCTGCACCAGTGGTTGGTGCGTATATTTGGATGACAGTGACATTGAAAGGTTTGCCTTGAATTCTGACTGACATCATTCTGTCATTTTTGAGATTGTATCCCATTACTGCTTTTCTCACTCTTTTATTGACAATTATGGCTGCTCCATTTCTTCTAAGGTTTTCTTGTCCACAATAGTAGGTATGATGGTTTCCAGAGCTGAATTCACCCATCCCTGTCCATTTTAGCTCACTGATGCCCAAGATGTCAATGTTTATTCTTTCCATCTCATTTTTTACCACTTCCAGTTTACCTTGGTTCATTGATCTCACATTCCATGTCCCTATGCAGTATTGCTCCTTACAACATTGCATTTCCCCTCCCCCTTTCCTGTCCCTCCCCTTCCTCCACTCTGTGGTGTTAAGCATCCTGTATCACCTAGCCTGCTCCTTTGTTTTGCCTTTTGTTTTGGTCCATAGGGTTAGCATTGGATAAAACAAATATTGAGGATTGACACTGTCACTGTCTTTCAGTGCAGATAGTATGTTATTTCAGGTAGATCTTATTGTGATACAGTATTAGGATCAGGAAGCGGTTCCTATTTGGGGTAGTTTAATGGGACAATAGAAAGCTGCCATACGCCATATCAGATTATCAATTCATCCTGGAAAATTGACATTTTTTGCACTATAATTCCCAGAGTCCCCTATCCAGTTACCTGTCCCCTCAGTGGGGCCACACACACACACACATACCCCATGGCCAGTGGCGGCAAGGTCCTGTCAGCTCCGGGCCCTATACGGAAGTACTGCCCTGATGGCGGCCCTGTGTCCCTTCCCCCAATGCAGCCAAGCTGGATAGGGGACAGGCAGGTAACTTGGAGATTTAGTCTGAATCTAAATCCTGCTGCTACTCTACCACTTACCCTACTAATCTGTACTCATGGAATTTGGTAGTGTGGTCTGTTTTGAACTACAATATCCACAATCCTTCATCTACCATGGCCTTTGGTACTCCTGCTGGATAGCGAATTTGGGGAAAGGGACTGTTGTTCTGGAACTTACTTTCCCATTCTGTCTAAACTGGCTGGCTGCAGTTTGCTGTGGTTAAAAGTATCTGCTACTGTTGTGTATGCAAGCAATTCATCAGTCACCACACACAACTCAGCTGCCAGCAATAGCGCACCTGAGGAAGCTCAACCCATGCGTCCCCAATCACCCAATCAACAACTAGCACGGGAAACCTCCCCGCTATAGGTGATCCTTAGGAAGGTTGCAACAAGCCTTAGTGAGGTTAGGTTCACAGTACATCCCCGATGACGTCACTGTGACTGCAACCAATGAGTGCCTTTGGAAGGAAATTCAAATACAGTATATAAGGAGCTGCGTCTCCTACATGTGCCCATGTACTGATTGACCATGCTGAAATAAAGAAGTGTTTGGCCCGCCTGCCGGCTCCGTGTGCATTCAATCTGCCTACATCAAAGCTACTCTACATGATCCTTTAAAATGAAGGGAGCAGACAAGTCTAAGGATTTTTCTCTATGTAAAGCATGTGTTTTTTCTACCACCAGTTTTACTCTCAAGTTGCATTTATTTGCAAAGAAAGAGAGAAGCTTGTGAAAGAGCTCTCATAACTAAAGAGAGATGGAGAAAGACTGGAACTAAAGGCCAGTCAGTCTTGCAAAGTAAAAATGAACCATTCTTTCAATCACAACTCATTCTTCTGGTACCACAGATAGCAGCTGTATTAGCAACCCAAGAAATATTGTGACTAGAGTGGGGAGGAGTAGATACAGTGCCCTGCATTATTGAGACAAAGCATTCCCCTGCACAGTCAAGGATCTGATGTTTAAGGAACAAGAATCTGGTCTGCTATTTCCCCTTCAGCTGGCTGGAAAGCTCCGAGGTTTGAGTATCTGCCTGTATAGCCAGAGGCTGGGAGTTTGATTCCCCACTGTGCCTCCTGGGAGAAAAGCCAGCCTTTACAACATTGGACAATCTGCACAGTCCCAGGGCACACACGCACCATGGAAGAAGGGAATTGTGGGGCCACGTCTGTGTATTCTCTATCTAGCAACCCCTGGAAAGTATTGCCATAAGTCAGAATCAATTCGATGTCAATGTACATACATATTTCCCCTCCAACTCACTCATAAATGCACAAGCACATGCACTCATTTGTGTATATTCACACATGTATGCCAAGTTGTCAGAATTCTGCCACTAAAAATGAATTTTAAATGTGGCATGTTTAAATAATAGGGGAGGGAAGCGGGGAATCTCAGTTAGGAAACTGAGGTCCAATTTACCCATCAGGCAAACAAGGTGGGAGACTTCAGAAAAATCCAATGCATTATCCCAATTCAAAGTGGGCAGCGGAACTAACTTTTTTTTCTTCATAGCAGGACCTGCCACTCAAAATAAGGCCATGTTGATGTCTGAGAGCAAACCAAAATCCAAAGCTTGCAGATGCATTTATTAGGATGAATTGTGAGGGGGGGGGGTATGCAAGTTTTCGAGCTCAAAGAGTTCTTCTTGAAGACAAAATAAATTGGTGAGTGGTGGAGATGCAGACATGGGAATCCAAATGGATATCCAGGAGTTTCTAACCATGCAGAACTGCAATAAAGTAGTGTTCCAGGTTGGAAAGTGTCACTTGATGGGTCAGACAGTTATGGATGTATCCTATTGCTCTTGAAAAGCCCAGCAGAGAAGAGTAAAGATCTGGAAAGCCTAGTACAGTGATGGCGAACCTTTTAGAGACCAAGTGCCCAGACTTAACAGGCTGCCATCCATGCCGTAGTGTGGCAGGGTGTA
Organism: Bradypodion pumilum; assembly: GCA_035047305.1. NCBI lineage: Eukaryota > Metazoa > Chordata > Lepidosauria > Squamata > Chamaeleonidae > Bradypodion > Bradypodion pumilum. The sequence continues at coordinate 264,792,321 of JAWDJD010000003.1, forward strand.
CTCTGTCCTGGGGGAGGGAGGAAGCACTCCTATTGGGCTGCTGGGTAGAGGGGTGGGGTGAACTCTGTGCTGGGGGGAGAGAGGAAACACTCCTATTGGGCTGTTGGGCAAAGAGACGGGGCAAACTCTGTGCTGGAACAACAGCACACATGCCCACATAGAGGGCTCCGAGTGCTCCCTCTGGCACATGTGCCATAGGTTCGCTACCACTTGCCTAGTCTGTCTGCCCCCCACTTTTATTTTACTTTCTGGTCCAATGGAGAGTTTTATGAGCTCGGAATTATATTATTGCATCTCCTGCCTTATGATTCTCTTGCTTCATTCTGCTGTATGTGTCAAGTATGGGATCATACCAGCAGACATTTCTTTAGCAGTAAACCAAACTGAAATAAGAAGAACCTACCCATGAATAAAGCGCATAGAACTTGGCTGCTGCTCAAACAAACTAACTTGGCTGAACAATCTATTCCCGAATTTCCTAAAGGTACAGATGAAAGAAAATAAAATATGGTATAATGTATTAATTTTTTATTTATGCAATATAAAATATAAATACTTCAGACATATCTGAATAAGAAATATGATCAAGTAAATTTTCTTCTACATCAATTGTTGTTCAGCAAAGTAAAAAAATTACTGGCTTCTATTCCACTTATGCAATTTGTTTGCTTTCTCAAATATAACAAAAAAAGCAATTCCATAGGAATCAGGTATGGCATTATTTCAACTTTTTAAACACATCCACATCACTACATCAAGTCAACATTCTCTTACATACATGCAGGACACATAAAATGTAGCTCTATGAAAGCTTTGATAGCCATAAAGAAGGTGTCTTTCTTCTCAGATAGCTTGTAACTACAACTTTCAATATCAAACAGTTGCAAATTATAAATACGTAAAGTATTCCATAAATACAGTAATATAAATAATAAAAATTCATGTCAGAAATTATTCTGGGTTGAAAGGATTTTTGCAGAAGAAACTCCACTCAGGGAATGCCTAAATGAGGCTCCTTTCATGTTCCCAAGAGCTGGGACAGAGCTGGGCGGTCAATCCGTCATGCAGTAGCTGGGTCTCAAACTGCTGACTTGCCAGGTTTCCACCTAACAATGTGAGCTTCTTAACCACCATAGTGAAGCTTGCCTTAGTTGGCTTTCATTCCAAAATTGTCCAAAGAGAAAGGCGGGAAGTTAGTCCTTGTTGAGCTTCTCTGTTGCCTTGTGGTTCCAAACAACATGGCTAAGGGTTCCAAACAGCCAATCCCAATGCGTGAAATATGGAGCATAGTTGAATTTGAACTTCAAGTGGTGGAGATCATGGTGGGGTGCTCCTCCATACAGACCCCAAGGGACCAGCCTGTGGGTGGACCATGGCAGGTCATAGCCACAATGATCCTCCACTGAGAGCCAGATATTGGTGATGTGAAAAGTCATCTCTGTCAACGGATGACAGTGGAGCAGCACCGGACATACCGCCGCAAAGCATCCCAGCCACAGCAATTCCCACATGCTCGAGTACTGGGTGGTGAGAGCAAAGGTGGAGACATGCTTGTGGTGTGCCTTGTGGAAGGTCTTGTAGAGCCAAGGCACCTTGTGATGGAGCAAATGCCACAAGAAGTACAGGAAGTCAAAAAGCAGGAGGCAAACAATGACATCCAGGAAAAGTCGCAGCAGCCTAGGAGCTCCCAATGGTAAGCTCATGGGTCTCCAGTACCAATGCGCAAGCGTCACTGGAAGGATGCAGAAAAGGTGGTGGTGGACACTTTGAGCCAGGCAAAGCACCATCATTCGCAGAGTTGGAGCAGTCTGTGGCTGGATTTTGTATTTTCTCAAGGCTGGGACTCGAGTGCTGAAGAAGTCCAAAGCCACAAAGGGCAAGCAGAACACTGTGTACACCGTAAAATTGAAGAGCACTGGGAAAATGGGTGATTTAATCAAGCCATCCCAGCTTCTGACAGTGTCCCAGAGAGGCTGTAAAACCAGCGGGCTGTGCTCACCATTTGCCCCATCGTCGTAGCTGGGCAGGAGACTTCTGTTCTGAATGTAGTGGCAGCCCATGCTGGTGTCTTCTGTTCCTGCTCCCTGCTTGTCTGCTGCTTTTGCTGTTATGATTGCTGTAACTGGACTCCTTTTATGACAAAGCTTCACCCTCCCCTTCAAACTGCAACGTCATAAAAAAAATTCCCCCACAGGGAAACAGTGCATTTTCACTTTCCTCTCATCAGCTGTGGCAAAAAGGAAAGTGCTCAAGGAATTTCCCTGTGCTTTCTTCCAGATGTTTGCCATAGGATGAACTGTCCTTAACTGTGCCCCTTATTGTTTAGGAAGATTTTTTTGGACTCTGAAGTCAGGTGTCAAGATGGGCATGAACCCTTCGCAGCCTAAATGCAAACGTTAGGGGAAAATAAAAGGAAACTATTCTCGGCACCCAGCCAGATGAACTGACTGAAGTTGTTTGAAGGCAGCCTTTCCAATCTACAAGTCTCATTACCCCCAACCATCCCTGCGGGTGGGGATGGGGGGTGGGAATTGTAGTTCAACACATCTGTAAGCCATCAGATCAGGAAAAACTGCCCTGTCCTTATTTCAAAAGAGGTTAGAGTTCACAAACTAGACTTGTAAAAAGTATGAATTCTCCATTTTAATTGTCATGTACCAGGCTAAAATTCTGATGCACAATCAGCACCAGACTAGATTTACAAGGTAGACATTCTAAAGAACTGTCACTGGAACAGTTTCAAATAATTGCTTCAGATTTCAGCTACTTGACACATACAGGGATTTTATTTTTGTGAGGGTGTGGGGAAAGAGATTTACAAACAGAAAAACAGCCAGGACAAAAAAAAAAATTATTATTAAAAATGCTATTGATTGTTGTCTCTCTTTCAACACCATCAACATAACATTTTAGAGAGAAAAAGTTCTGTGTGATATTTGTGGGATTTTTCCTTCTTTTGTTCTTGTTTTTGTTTGTTGTGTTTTGTTTTTTCTTGACAAATGACAAAAAATGCCTTGGATCAGCATTTTATAAAAGTGCCAGACGTTAGTTGCTTGTTTGCCTCCTGTCTATCAATCTGTCTGTATATCTCTCTGTCTGTTTTCCTTTATGGACTAGAACCTGTGTATATAGAGCAGTGATGGCGAACCTTGGCACTTCAGGTGTTCTTTGTCTTCAATTCCAGGAAGCCCAAGTCAGCACTCCTGCTGATCAGGGCTTCTGGGAATTGAAGTTCAAGAACACCTGGAGTACCAAGGTTTGCCATCAATGATACAGAGTACTGTCCTACGTATGTCTACTCAGAAATTAGACATGCCTACTAAAAGTGGCAGCAGTTTGTAAAACTGTGCAACCTACCATGAATCTTCATCATCAGGTATGCCAGCTAAGGAAAGAGACATGTTCAGCCATGCGGTTTCTATAGGGCTAGCCTCTTTTGTGTGTATGTGAGTGTGCATGTGCGTGTGTGAAAAATTCTTTCTATCTTATGGAAACCCTATGAATTACTGTATTTGCTGGTGCATATGACGCATTGGAGTATAAAACGCACCATGTTTTTATACACATTTTAAAGGAAAATTTATTTTTCTATATTTTTTCATTATTTTCCAAAATGATTTATTGTATGAAAAATGGCGAGTGATTGGCAGTGGCTGGAGAAGGGGAAACGGTGGCTTTAAAAAAAAATTTTTTTTGCAGCTGGTGGGGATTGGCAGTGACTGAAGTCGGGGGAAAGGGGAAAAGAGGGATCTTTTTGAAGCCACCCTTTCCCCCTTTCCCCATCTCCCCAGCTGGAGATGGGGAAAGGGTGGCTTCAAAAAGATCCCTCTCTCCTCCAGCTGGAGGAAATCATCAGCAGCTGGAGATGGGTAAAAGGCAGCTTCTAAAAGAACCCTCTGCCCCTGGCTGGTGGGGATTGGCAGCGGCTGGAGACAGGGAAAGGGAAAAAGAGGGATCCTTTTGAAGCCCTCCTTTCCCCGTCTCCAGCTGCGACCAATCCCCACCAGCCAGGGGAGAGAGGGATCTTTTTGAAGCCGCCCTTTCCCCATCCCCAGCTGGCACCGATTCCCACCAGCTGGAGGAGAGAGGGATCTTTTTGAAGCCACCCTTTGAAGCTTCTCTGGGATCACTACCCGCTGGCCCCAGAGTAAGCAGCCCCTTTCCAGCGACAGCTCTACTCTGCGCCTAAAGAATGGCCTGAACTCCTCCTCGGGGGGGGGGGGGAGTCGTGGGCCAGCCCTTCCTAACCCTGGAACTAACTTGGGCCAGTATCTTGTCGGCCACCGTGGCCTTGGCGAGGTCGGCCGGGACAATGGGGGGTGAGTCGAGAGACTCGATCAGTAGGACATGATACCTCGCATGTGGGGTCCCCTACGCTTGGGAGAGGGGATCGGAACAGTGCGTCCGCATGGGAGATCTCCTTCCCTGGGCGATAGACCAGCTCATACTGGTAGGCGTTGAGGAAAATGGCCCAACGCAGCATTCGGGGGGATAGAATTTGCGGTGTGGGTTTGCTGGTAGTAAAGATCCCCAAAAGTGGTTTGTGATCGGTCACTACCGTAAACTCGCAGCCGTCTAAAAAGTCATGGAACTTTTTTGTTCCGGCGATGATGGCTAGGGCCTCCCTATCAGTTTGCGCGTAATTGCGCTCGGCCTTTGAGAGGGACCTAGAGTAGTATGCTACCGGGGCTTCCCTCCCGCTCTCCAACACGTGGCACAGGACCGCCCCCGCCCCCACTGGGGACGCATCACAGACTAAGACCACTGGTTTTTTCGGGTCGAAATGGGTCAGGACAGCGTCCGAAGACAGGAGTGACTTAAGTTCCTTGAATGCTCTCTCCTGTCTGTCCCCCCACCACCAAACCACGTCCTTTTTGAGCAGCGCGTGCAGTGGCTCCGCGACCGATGCCTTACATAAGAACATAAGAACATAAGAACAGCCTTGCTGGAACAGGCCACAGCCCATCCAGTCCAGCATTCTGTCTCACACAGTGGCTCACCATTTCCTTCAGGGTATTCCCAAGCAGATGCCTTCACCTGCCTAGGATTCCCTGGAAATGACTGTAGCTCCGGTTTTGCGGTGGGGCGAGGGGCGTTCTTCACAGCTGCAACCTTTGACTCAGAGGGTTTGATCCCGTCCGGGGTTACCTTAAAGCCTAGAAACTCGACCTCCCTCGCAAAGAATACGCATTTGTCCCTCCTCAGCCGAAGACCTGCCCTCTCGAACACAGAAAGGACCCCATCTAGCCTCTTTGCCAACTCTAATTCGCTCCCCGCCGTTATCAACACGTCGTCGAAGTATGGGAGGACGCCTGGAAGCCCCTTTAAAAGGCGTTCCATGAGGGACTGGAAAATTCCGGGGGCCGAATTCACGCCAAACTGAAGGCGCGTTACCTTAAACGCCCCCTTATGCGTTACTATTGTTTGTGCGGCGGCAGCAGCCGGGGTTACAGAGAGCTGCTGATACGCCTGAGCCAGGTCTAACTTGGCAAAACACTTCCCCCCATGTAGCGTGGCCAGCAAGTGGCTGACCACGGGCACTGGATATGCATTTGGCCGAATGGCCTTGTTAATGGTACATTTATAGTCTGCACAAATCCTGACTTCCCCGTTCGATTTAGGGGCTGTAACAATCGGCGTTTCCCACTCCGCCGAGTCAACTGGAACCAAAATCCCCTGCCCCACCAATTTGTCCAGTTCCGCCTCGATCTTGTCCTTTAGGGCGAAAGGCACCCTCCTTGGTTTGAGGCGGATGGGCCGGATTTCTGGGTCCAGCTCGAAGGAAACCGGGGGCCCCTTGTATTTCCCAAGCCCCTTCTTGAAAACGTCCGGGTGCGCGTTGCACACATCCCGCATTGGGTCAGTCTCGATGGCGTTAATGCCGGACAGTTCGATTCCCAGGGGAGCAAACCACTGCATTCCCAAAAGGCTGCACCTCCCTCCCTTGAGGACCACTAGGGGCAGTTTCTCGGAGTAGTTCTTGAACTTCACCTTGAAGTTCCCCACCCCCAACACTGGGATCCCATTTCCCTGCACGTCCCGTAGGTGTGACCTCATGGCCCGCAGTTTGGGCCGCTTGTCTGGGGGAATGCGCATGAACTCTTTTTGGGACAGGATGGAATAAGATGACCCCGAGTCTATCTCCATCCTCACTGGGACCCCTTGCAACAGTACCTCTATGAAAAACCGCCGGTGCTCCAGGTCCACGCGGTTCACGCCTTCCTCACTGTAGCTGGCTGCGACCCTCCTGGTGCCGGCCGCCTTCCGTTGGTGCGTTTGGGGATGGCTGGGACTCCCTTTGTCCTCGACTCACCCGCGCCTGCATACTCGGGTGATGTGCCCCTTTCGGTCACAGTTGTGACACTCGGCTTTTCGAAACGGGCACCTCGTGCGGTCGTGGGACGCCCCACAACCGTCGCAACGGCGGTCCTGCCATTCTCGGGTCTGCCGCTTCTCATCACGCTTCTTGATCCTCTGGACGTCGTCGTCCTCGCTGGAGTAGGGGTCCGCTGTGGTGGACGACTCCTCGGATGACGTTGGTGTGCCGGCGGGCGGCTTGGGGGCCCGCCAGGCCGCCTTCGCTGGTGTCCACCGGGCCGCTTGTACTGGTGACTTGGCCCTCTCAGACGCGGCCCCTCGGGACTTGAACAGCCTCACTCCGCTCCTGGCCTCCTCGGCTGCTTGGGCCTCCCGCAGTACCTCGTTGAACGTGAGGCATTGGTCGCGGGTCATCAGCCTCCTCTGCAGCTCCTCGTCCCTCAGACCACACAACATGCGGTCACGGAGGGCCTGGTCCAGGTCATCCCACTAGCAGTGGACCGCCGCAAGCCTGAGGGCCGCCGCGTAGGCGGACACGGATTCGCCCGGTCGCTGGTCTCGCCTGTGGAACGCGACCCGTGCTGGGAAGATCGAGACGGGCGGCTGGAAATGCTCACCCAGTCTCTCCAGGATACGGTCGATGGGGACCTCGTCTACCTTCTGGGGGGCCACCAGGGTCATCAGGATCCGCAGCGTGGCCGGCCCCACTTGGGCCAGGAAGTGGGAGCGCATCTTCGCGTCGTCGTCGACGCCCGCGGCTTCCATCGCGTGCCGAAACTGGCACTCGTAGAGCTCCCATTGTTCGGGCTCGCTCACATCGAACTGGTATGCCTTGACCTTGGGATTCGCCATCGATCCCATCCTCGTCGCCAATTTAGTGTCTTTTCCAGGAGACATAGAAGGAGTCGCAGTAAGGACTAACACAGGTTTATTGGTTGATGATCAGAACAAACATGTGGTAATGGCGGAGATATCTCACATTATATACAGTAGTACAACACATTTGAATCTGGCTGCATGGTAGCTCATTGGCCGCTACCGGCGTGACGTCATCCGGGTCACGCCCATCTTCGGTGGTGGATCGGTAGTAGTTTGTTGTTGTGGGGAGTTCCCGCGGCTGCAGGTGATTTGAGGAATGGTAACCATGTGAGTTGAACACTCGCAGCTGCCCTCTATGGGCAGCTTGCTCGCGTTCCTTTAACAGCTGGGTTACATTGTGATTGTGGCCAGGTTACATTCATACATTTCTTAAAGCGACATTGTACATACATATCAAGCAACATTGTACATACACAACATCAGCATTGTTGCATTCTCCGGTTCAGCTTTTCTTTTCATGTAATGTTCAAATACTGTACAATCATATCAGTTTAGTTATTTTTGGTCTTGAGTCTCTTCCAACACTATAAGAACATAAGAACAGCCTTGCTGGAACAGGCCACAGCCCATCCAGTCCAGCATTCTGTCTCACACAGTGGCTCACCATTTCCTTCAGGGTATTCCCAAGCAGATGCCTTCACCTGCTTAGGATTCCCTGGAAATGGCATTGACAGATATCCTGCCTATCTCTCCAACCCGGAGGTTGTCCTTAAGTATCCATAATTATAGCCATTGATACCCTTGACCTCCATGAACATGTCTAATCCTTTCTTAAAGCTGTCAAGACTGACAGTTGTCACCACTTCTTCTGGCAGGGAGTTCCATAGACCAGTAATCCTCTGGGTGAAAAAGTACTTTCTCTTATTTGTTTGAGAAGTAGTACCCAAAAGTTTCATGGAGTGTCCCCTAGTTCTAGTGTTATGCGATAGGGAAAACAGTTTTTCCTTATCTACACCGTGCATGATTTTATAATCTTTAATCAGGTCACCTCTTAGACACCATCGTTCAAGAGTGAAAAGGCCCAACCATTGCAGCCTCAGATGGTAAGGAAGGTGTTCCAGTCCCCTAATCATTTTGGTTGCCCTCCTCTGCACTTTTTCCAACTCCATAATATCCTTCTGGAGGTATGGCAACCAGAACTGTACACAGTATTCCAGATGGGGCCTCACCATAGATTTGTAAAGAGGCAAAATGACACTTGCTGACTTATTTTCTATACCCTTCCTAATGATCCTTAGCATTGAGTTTGCTTTTTTCACTGCTGAGGCACACTGGGTTGACACCTTCATTGAGTTGTCCACCAGGACACCAAGGTCCCTTTCCTGGTTTGTCGCAGAGAGTTCAGAACCCATCAGTTTATAAATGTAATTGGGTTTTTTTGCCCCAACATGCATCACTCTGCACTTACTAATGTTGAAGCTCATTTGCCACTGCTTTGCCCACTCCCCCAGTGTCAAGAGATCCCTCTGGAGCTCCTCACAGTCTCTTACAGTTTTCACTACCCTGTATAATTTAGTGTCATCAGCAAATTTGGCTACCTTGCTTTTTACTCCTACCTCTAGATCATTTATGAAGAGGTTGAAAAGCAGGGGTCTCAGTACTGAACCTTGGGGAACCCCACTCTTTACTTCCCTCCACTTGGAGAAGTGTCCATTTAGTGCTACCCTCTGTTTCCTGTCCCTTAGCCAGTTGCTGATCCAGGACAAGACCTGTCCCTTTATTCCATGACTGGCAAGTTTATTCAAGAGCCTTTGGTGTGGGACCTTGTCAAAAGCCTTCTGAAAGTCCAGATAAACAATGTCAACTGGATCCCCTTTATCCACATGCTTGTTGACACTCTCAAAAAATTCCAACAGATTAGTGAGGCATGATTTGTCCTTGCAAAAGCCATGTTAGCTCTCCTTTAACAGTGCCTTCTCTTCTATGTGCCTATTAATTCTATCTTTTAGGATGGTTTCCATCACTTTACCTGGGACACATGTCAAACTGACAGGTCGGTAATTTCCTAGATCACCCCTGGATCCTTTTTAGAAAATTGGTGTTACATTCGCTACCTTCCAGTCATCAGGCACAAAGCCTGATTTGAGGGAAATATTATATATTTTGGCTAGGAGATCAGCAATTTCATCTTTAAGTTTCCTGAGAACTCGTGGATGCATGCCATCTGGTCCTGGTGATTTGTTAGCATTTAGTTTAACAAGTCATGCAAGGACCTCCTCCCTGGTTATTTCTATCTGGCTTAATTCTTCGGTTTCCCTCCCTACGAAGATAGGCTCTGTTTTGGGCATGTGGTCCCTGTCGTCTTCAGTGAATACTGAAGCAAAGAATTCATTGAGTCTCTCGGCAATCTCTGTTTCCTCTTTAATAACCCTTTGCCTTCCATTGTCATCTAATGGTCCAATGGCCTTCCTAGTTGGGTTCTTACTTCTAATGTACTTAAAGAAGTCTTTGTTATTTCTCTGAGTATTTTTAACTATATGCTCCTCAAAGTCTTGCTTTGCTTTCCTGATTGTTGCCTCGCATTTGTTCCGCCAGATTTTATGTTTCTGTCTGCTGTCCTCATTCGGACAAGCCTTCCATCTTCTAAATGAGCTTTTCTTGCTTTTGATCACTTCCAGAACAGCTCCTGTAAGCCACATCAGAGTCCTCTTGGACCTGGCAGTGCCCTTTTTCCTTTTGGGTATGCATTCCAATTGGGCCTCTGTTATTGTTTTTGTAAACAGCCTCCATGCCTCTTGGAGTGTTTGGACTCTCTCAATTTTCCCTTTCAGCTTCTTTTTTACTAGTTTCCTCATCTTTGGGAAATTTCCTTTTTGAAATTTAAGGTCTCTGTGTTAGATTTTTTCAGTGACTTGCGGTCTATGATCAAGTTAAACATAATTGAGTTGTGGTCACTGTTCCCTATTGGAACAGTCACATTAACATCTTGCACCAGATCCTGAGTATTACTCAGGATCAAGTCAAGGATTTTTGTACCTCTAGTTGGGTCTTCAACCATCTGTCCCAGGGAACAATCATTTAGCATATCTAGGAACTTTATCTCTTTATCATGTGCTGAACAACAGTTCACCCAGTCCCCCATTATAACCAGGCTTCCCTTCTTGGATGCCTCCTTTACAACATTCTCCAACTGCCAGTCTCCCTCAAGAGTTTGGGTCGGAGGCCAATAGTATATGCCTACTGTTAGACCATCCTTGTGGCCTGGTACTCTTACCCACAGAGCTTCTAATGGTGACTCCAAATCACCTAGATATTCCAATTCATATGATTTTATCACTTCTTTGACATACAAGGCTACACCACCTCCCGTTTGCCCCTTCCTATCCTTCCTGTACAGTTTGTAGCCTGGAATAACTGTATCCCATTGGTTATCATCCATCCACCAGGTTTCAGTGATACCAATAATATCAATATTCTTATCTATTGCTAAGTATTCCAGCCCCGGAGGCTTCTGGAATTTGTATACAAGCATTTATATATGCTTTCCTGATACAGTCTTTTGAGTGCAGTTGCATTGTTCGCCTGCCTCTTGCATCCTTCTGCTAGAGTGCTGTCACTAGCTCCTTGCTCTGCTCAGTAATTTTTGCATCCTCCTCACTACTCAAGTACACACTTACCCGAACTGGATGCTGCCCAGCTCCTGTCGGCTTTCCCCCAGTTATCAGTTTAAAAGCTGCTTTGCAGCCTTTCTGATGTTGAGTGCCAGCAATCTGGTCCCATCATGGTTCAAATGCAACCCATCCCTCCTGAACAGATTTGGCTTGTCCCAAAATGTTCTCCAGTTCCTGACAAATCTGAAGCCCTCCTCTCGACACCACCGCCTCATCCACGCATTGAGGCTTCTGAGCTCTGCCTGCCTGGTAGGTCCTGCGCGAGGGACAGGCAGTACTTCTGAAAATGCTACCTTGGAAGTCCGGGACTTCAATCTTCTTCCTAACAACCTGAATTTGGCTTCCAGGACAGACCGCTTGGCCTTCCCAACATCATTGGTACCAACGTGTACCATGACAACTGGCTCGTTCCCAGTTCTCTCTAACAATCTATCTAGATTTCTTGTGATGTCTGCAACTTTTGCACCTGGCAGGCAAGTCACCATATGGTTATCATGTGCATCACAAATCCATTTCTCTGTATTTCTAATTATTGAATCACCTAGTACAAGGAGCCTCTCTCCTGCAATCTGTTCATCTACATGCACCTCATCAACCATATTAAGGGAGAGAACCTCAGTTTGTTCCTGTTGTTTATCTTCCTGGATTTCATCAAGTGTGATGAAGGAGAGATCATCAGGTGGAACCAGTTGTTCCTCTGTGTGTTCCTCATCAGGTGTGATGAGGGAAAGAACCTCAAATTGATTCTGTAATTTCAGACTCTCAGAGTGATTCCCCTACTCTTCTCCTCCTTTGAGTCACATTCCTCCAAACATCACCCTTCTGAGTTAGTGAAGGGCCTTCTCCCTCAGAACTGTGCCCTGTCTCTTCTTTGTCCAGCATAGTCTGCTCCGCTCTGTCCAAGAACAGCTCATGCTCCTTAATTTGTTGATGGTTAGATATGCGGGTCTCTAGCTGGACCTTCTCTTCTAGTAGTGCAACCAGCTTGCACTTGCTGCAAGTGTAGTTCTCCATATGCTGTGGCAAGAACACAAACATGGCACAAGTATTGCAGGTAACTACAGCTGTTCCCTCAGAATCCATTTTAACAAGTGCAGTATTCTGGGCCTCAAAAATGTACATGTTTACTGCCTTTCTACCTAGTAAGACTATATTCTTCCTTTGTTCTTAGTTTGAAATCTCGTGCACCATTAGGCGCGCAGGCCTCTAAAGCAGCTCTACTCCAACTGCAAAACTTACCAGTGCTCACTTCCTTTGTTTGGCTCTCCTCAGCAGCAGCTCTGCTTATGAGCACATGCAGAATCAAAAGGGCTGACCCTGAAAGAGCTCAGAGCTTTTAAAGGCTAATGTGGCTCCGCCCCTATGAGTCACAGTTCAGGGAAGGGCCTGGTGTGGCTCTGCCCCCCTGCTTCTGGAAGCTTCTAACTGCTTCCTCTGTTTGAACAGAGGTGGCTCTCAGCAGTTTAAATTATCAATTTAAATTAGTGGAGGCCTTTAAAGCAGCTCTACTCCAACTGCAAAACTTACCAGTGCTCACTTCCTTTGTTTGGCTCTCCTCAGCAGCAGCTCTGCTTAAGAGCACATGCAGAATCAAAAGGGCTGACCCTGAAAGAGCTCAGAGCTTTTAAAGGCTAGTGTGGCTCCGCCCCTATGAGTCACAGTTCAGGGAAGGGCCTGGTGTGGCTCTGCCCCCCCCCTGCTTCTGGAAGCTTCAAACTGCTTCCTCTGTTTGAACAGAGGTGGCTCTCAGCAGTTTAAATTATCAATTTAAATTAGTGGAGGTCTCTAAAGCAGCTCTACTCCAACTGCAAAACGTACCAGTGCTCACTTCCTTTGTTTGGCTCTCCTCAGCAGCAGCTCTGCTTAAGAGCACATGCAGAATCAAAACACTATGTTTCAAATTAATCATTTTTCCCAGTTTTGGCTTTAAAAATTAATCAGTTCCCCTTTTGTTTGGCTTTTTTCATTGTGATGCTTTGAGATCGGTACAAAGATAATGGGAATACCATAGCCTGGAAGATCTTGGCCTTGGGCTCCAGTGACAGATACTTATACAGTACTCAAAAAAATTCTCTAGTTTCTTTATAGCTACCCTTCCTAGCTTCTGACTTTGGGGCTCCAATTTCTTTCCATACTGCACATGTGGAATAGCTTGGCTACATGTGCAACCAGAATTAAAAACACTAATTCCTTCTATGTTGATGTGTCCCCAGCCTAGAACACTTTACTACACACAATATTTTCATTCCATTGTTATCTCTTTTGTAACAAAACAATAAAGCAATATAGAACAAACGTTTGTCCAATGCAGGATAACAGAGACTAAATATGCCACCAGGATTCTTCTCTCATTTACAGGCCAAACCCATAATTATTGCAAGAAAAAAATCAGCTGAACGGTATAACGGTATAACTACTGAGAAAATTACAAAGAGACCATTCGTGGCAAAATAATCAAAAACATTTATTGTGCTCTTGCTTACATTTTTGAAGATCTTTAGCTTTATTGCTGTGCATATTCAAGAGGTTTTTCATATGTTATTCAGGGAAGACATCAATTCTATGTTGACAAGAAGTACAAGTGTTTGTTGAAGATTCTTTATTGAAGGACACTAAAAAAAGACTTTATACAGAAGAGCACAATAAATATATTGATTTTTTTGCCACGAGTGGTCTCTTTGTTGTGGGTTGCCCATGGGAATAATTGGCTAAACCTTTCCCCAGGAGTTCGCTCGGCTTTCGACAAATCCGGGGACCAACCGGGCTTGGCAGCAAAGGCAATTGGGGTGCAGGCTAGTTAGCTAGTTAGGGGTGAATCATAAGGCCTTGGCTGAAACAGGACAAACTGGGATGAGGGCTCTAGGGGAGCCACACGATCTTCAGCTGCTGGCTGCAATTAAGCTGGGCAAACAAACCAAGCCAGACAGCGGACAAAGTTAGACACCCGGAGTCAATACACATAAGACTCTGAGATTAGGGCAGGAACAATGGGTTTCGCGAGCCCAAACTTAATTAACTGCGAGCTGTCCATTAACCAAAGGGCAATGTCCAAGAGCCGGTATTGTCTCTGACCACCAGAAAATACCACGTATGCAAGCCATCTGTATTAGGGGGGTCGTGCACATCATAGGCACATATCACCCCAAGGCAGGGTAATAAATACGTACCCCCCACTCGTCGGGGCTGGACTTCACCGCATAATTGTCTCCGTGTGTCTTTGTTGTGGTCAGCTATTCCTACATTTGTAATTTTCTCAACAAACCCATAATTATAACAGTTGTGTACCATCAAGTCAGTTCAGGCTTAAGGTGATCCCTAGCAGGGTTTCCTAAGTGCTCGGAAGTGGTCACTCTTTTTTGCTGTGGGACTGTTCAACTTGCCTCATGCCATATAGGCTGGTTCTCCTGTAAGATACAGTGGACACCAGCCCCAGGAACACCAATTCACTGAGCTAATCTTGCTCATAGGTTGTTTTAAACATGCATTGTTCTTCTATACCTGCAATCTATTTTGTGCAGGAGAGAGGCCATTTTTCTGGACAAAATCAGCCAAGGTCTTTCAGGCCCCGTTTAGTTATTTAACTACTGACTGTACCTCTAACAACAAATTTTATTACATGTTGGTTGGGTGTATGGAGACCTACTGGTTCTCCTTGAGTCCATGATTTTCCAACCAATCAAATTGTTAAGAAAGCTGGAAACCTAGCTCCATCTCATGTTATACTTTAATTCAAGTAGAGTTGGTTGTGAAATGAATAGGAGGAACAAAACCAACCTGACCTCTTCTATGTGTTTAATAAAAATATGAGATAGAGAGTGAAGGTATATTTTCTGTCATGGAACTAAAATGTTATCACTTGCTAATTACTGCAGGAAAAAACCCTGTGTGTTTCACTGAGGAGAAAGGGCAGTTTTTGAGCTTTTGACCTGTGTTGGGCTTCAAGAATGCTGCGGTCATAAAGAGGCCATATGGGCCCCTGAGGGACCACATGTAGTCCAACGGCTGCAGTTCACCCTTTCCTGCACTGTAATCCTGTGAACAACCTAGAACTGACCCCATGTTAATGGGGGATAATTTTACAAGGAAGTCTCTTTTCATACTTTCAATGAAGATCTTCTAGGGGAAGTACCAAGAACAAAGGAAACAGAACTGCATGATTGTTTGAGACAGCTAACAGCTGCTTAACAGATAACTCCCCATTGGCGATAGTACCATGAAGTCAAATCCAATTGGTTTTCTATCATTCAGTCATAATTACACTTGCTACATTGTGTTGTGGCCCTGGAGCCCGAGTCTGATGAGGAAGACTTTCTGCCAGCATCTTGGCCTGCTGTCAGCATGTAACTGGCTCATATTGATCAAATTGATCAAGAAATGATAGAAGCACAGCCAGCAAATGCTGAGGCACCAAGTGTCAGTGAAGAGGAAATAGAACCAAGCATATCAGAAAGTTGCAGGCTACAGCTGCGAAATGAGCTACAGGTGTGAAAAAGGGAGGCCAGGGCTTGTTTGCAAAGACCACTCCCAGCTGTGAGCCCTGAACCTGAGCCCTCTTAAGGAGACGCACATGCCAGCACAAGTATTGTCGGAACAATACTTTTGAGTCCCGACACTGCGACACCCTGCTCCAAGAACTCTGCTTGTTTGATGACCCTGGGCCTTCTGTTTGGAATCTGACTATGACAGCTTTTCAAACTTGGCTCTTCTTGACTGACGCTTCAGCCTTAGACTTTGGACTGTTTTAAGACTCTGCCTCTTGTTCCTACTCCTTGTGTAGTGGCTGCTAGCCAGCCTGCCTTACGATGCAGGGAGGGGCATAATACATTGTCTCTAACTGGTTGTAATTATCACAGAAGGGGAAAGAATAGACCATCTTAAAGTCCTGGTCCATTTAGCCCCATACACCAAACTAACTATCTGCAGTTTACTAGAGCACTTAGATCCGGGATTCTCAGTTTTCTGGCCACAGGCCGGGCTACGGCCCCTCAGACAGCTAAGCGGGCCGTTGTGGTGCCATAAAATGTGTCCATGGCTGTCATAAAAGCATTTACTATGGCTGCAAAGTCATTTATGACTGTAATAAATTGTTTACTACAGCAGTGGACTCATTTACAGCAGCAAGACCATTTCCCATACCTGTCAAGTATCCTGGATTGGCTGGGAAATCCTGTATTTTGACGTGTGTTCCTCCCCTTTTCCGGTGCAGTCCCATATTTAGAACAGCGGGGAATGGGGTTACTGTTCACGTGTATGTGCGCAGAACCCACCTGTGCATTCGCAAATGTGTTCTGTGCATGTGCAAAGGGGTTCTGCGTATGCACAAAGGAGATATCCTGTGCATGTGCAAATGAGTTTTTCCTGCACATGCGCAAAGGAATTTTTCCTGTGCATGCGCACCCAGGCTGGAGCAGTTCCCGTATTTTCCGGAGCGGCGCTTGATGGGCATGCCCTTTCCTGGGATCAAGATATATCAAGAGTCATTCTACATCTGCTATGTTTACTCATGAGTTAGCCCTAAGCAGTGATCAACAAAAAGCAATTAAGTGGACAGAGCATTAAAACAGAAAGGATTTATAGATTAATGTCTCTTAACCAACAATAAAGAAAGTTACAAATCAGGGGCTCGCAAGAATAATGTTTCAATCCACCCACCTCCATTCACATGCCTCAATAAATCACCGTTTCACTTGAACATATTGTTGGATGAAATACAATACAGCATTTAGCGTAGCACTAATTTAGGGCATTATCCCCCATCACTCCCCAACCATCTTCTTCTCTCATACACAGCAGAAATTGAAAGATTCAAGGATCCCTTGAGCAAATGTCTCATCTGGCTAAGCACCAGTTCTAGGCAGCACAGTTGAAGGTGTTTGTAGCATACAACCCTGAGCATTTATTTTCCAGGGTAAGGGAGCTTTCCACCTACCCTACCCACCACCTTGCAATGACTAACCACATAGACCTTCAAAAAGCAGAGCTCTTCCAGCTAGACAAGTGATTTGAGCTGCTGTGAACTGTGGAGGAAGGCTATGGTTCAATACAAAGAAAACTGAAAAACTAATGGGCTGTGGAAAGTTGTCATATGAGTCTATCAGATATTCTGAGTCATTACTTACCACCAATACGTTAGCCGCCGCCAGGTACGTGTTTAGTGCTCTGTAATTAGACCATGGCATCAGGCATCAGATTATTCTAATTCAGAAAAACCTGCAATGGTTGCTAATTCCTTTTTAGGCCCAATTCAACATATTAAAAAAGAGAGCTCTAGATGGCTTCAAGCTTGGACACCTAAGGAACCACCTCTCCAGTTATGAACCTGTCCGAATGTTAAGACATTCACCAGAAGCCTTCTTTTCTGAGGACCACTGCTGACAAATGGGTGGGGAAAGTATTTTTTTCTCAAAACAAAAAAAATTGGTTCTTGTAAAGGTTACCATTGCTCAAAATCCAGTCGTATCCTACTCTAGGGTTCAGTGCTCAGCTCTATCTCATAGCCAAAGAGCAGTACCATCTGCTTCTGCAGACTTTTCTGTGGTCATATGGTAGGCAGGACTAGACATCGAAGCACACAGAACGCTGTTTACCTTCCCACCAAAATGGTCCCTATTTATCTACTTGCAATTTCTTGCTTTTGATCGGCTAGGTTGGCAGGAGCTGACTTGCCGCCTTCCAGTCAGCATCTTAGCCACTTGAGCTACTCCAAAAACAAAGGTTGAGTATATCTTTATTAGACCAATCGAGGCTCACAAACAGGCAAGCTTTCAAATCCTAAAATACTGCACACACCCAAGTTCTGTTGAAGAATCCTGTTAGACTCAAAAGTTTGCCTGTTTGTGAGTTTTCAATGGTTTAATAAAGGTATTACCCACCCTTTTGGGGGGTGGGTGGTAGAGGGTTCTTATATGTTGCTCTCAGAGGATGGAATGCAACATATATGGAGTGCTTTTGGGAAATTATTTGAACTAGTCTTTTCAACCCTTTTGATGTTTATTGGTTATCTGAATTTTTTTAGTTGAGTTTTTTTTTTGTTTCATTTTAAAGGTGTTTGGTAGCCACTTTGAATAATACCTGTTTAATGAAAATGCAAGAAAAATGTGAAGAACACTCCGACCTGCCTGAACTCCAGAAGGCCCTTATCACCATATACTCATTTCAACTCATGTATCATTTGTTGTTGTTCAGTCGCACAGTTGATTCTAACCCTTTGCGACCCTATGGATCATTGTCCTTTTAGTGTATGAGAAACAAGACACAGGAACAGCCGTAGTACTGGCTTAACACATCTTTATTGCATGGTGGTCTAGGGGAACATGAGGTAATGGCGGATGAACAGCTCAATATATACGGTGGTTATACATTTGAATGTGGCTCCACGATAGCCCATTGGCTACTGCTGGCGTGACGTCATTCCCGGTCACGCCCTTCTTGTCCAGGTGAGGTAGTGGCGGGAATCTTCCCGCGCTGTAGTTCTTTGGGGATTGGAACCTTGTGAGCTTGGGCGCTCGCTATTGCCACCAGGTGGACATTAGCTCGCGACCTAATTACACGGAATACATTGATACAGTTGGTGGTTGTTTTAATGCATAGAACTCAGAACACAACATCCCTCCCCCCTAGAATGAGACGAAGTCTCTCAACCAGGATGGCTTATTGCAAACGCGCCTTGGGCGAGACGCTGACTGGCTTGTCCCGGGAGTGCTACTGCTTCTCTGTCCCCTGGTTCCTTGTCCTGCAACGGGAGAGGGAGACTCGTTAGTGACTGGCCGCGGCTCCGCGGCTCTTGGGGAAGGGACGGAAAAACCGGGGGCACTGGGGACTAATGAAAAACCCCACTTCTCGCTTGGATGGGTGGGGGACCACTCCCGAAAACGCCCCCGGTTTTGTAAATGAAAATCAGAATTATCACCTGGGGTGCCATTAGAAAGATTCCGCAGGATATCTATGCCTGGGGTACCATTAGAAGGATTCCTCAGGATATCTATGGGGACAGAATCCCTCTCCTCCCCCCTAGGTGGGGACCACTGGCCCCCCTCACCTCCCCCTTGGGTTGAACGGGTGGGGGAGAACCCTAACGCTGAGTCCTGTTCCTCGCCGGCCACGCCCTGGTGCTCCTGAACCCTGCGACGGAGTTGGTCTGCGTGTCGTCTCCATAGCAGACCCGTGACGGTCTCTACGCAATACGACACGGGACCCGTCCTTCCAACGACGACGCCCGGGACCCAGGCCGGCCCCGCGCTGGTGTAATTTCTGCAATGCACCGGGGCACCGACTTTGAAACTTTTCGTGTCTGCTAACCCGATATTCCTCCCTGTGTCCTCCACCCTAGTGGGGTCTAGCCTTCCTACGCATTAAGAGTTCTGCGGGCGAGTACCCAGAAGCTAGGGGGGTGACCCTGTAGCCTAGCAGGAATTGGCACACTTGTAGGTTGAGATCCCCAGGACCCATGCACCTCAGCGCGTCTTTGGTTGTGCGCACGAGGCGCTCGACCTGGCCGTTTGTTGCCGGGTGGAAAGGTGCGGAGGTGATGTGCCTAATGGCGTTGATCTCTGTGAATGCCCTGAACTCTGCGGACGTGAAACAACTAGCGTTATCGCTAATTAGGGTGTCGGGTATGCCGAACGTGCTAAAAACCCTACGCAAATGCTTCACGGTCGTCGCCGAGGAGGTGCTCGTAACTGGGATGACCTCCAACCATTTGGAGTAGGCGTCTACTATGAGGAGAAAAAGTGTCCCTCTAAATGGGCCCGCAAAATCAATGTGCACCCGGGACCACGGCCCCTTCGCCGCGTCCCATTCCCTGTGCGGCAGACGCACCTCCTCGGGTTGGGAGCATTGGCAGCTCTCGCAAGTGCCTACCATGTGCTCGATGTCGGCGTCTAACTGGGGCCACCAGAAATAGCTCCTGGCCAGAGCCTTGGAGCGGACAATTCCAGGGTGGCTGACGTGCAGCAGTTTGAGCACCCTCGGCCTCAGGGATTCGGGGACCACAACCCGCTGGACCCACAGAAGGCACCCTCTTTCTATGGACAACTCCAGCCTCTTCCTGAAAAATGGGGCGAACTCAGCCGCCGGGGAGGATGCTGGCCACCCTTTTTGCACCCAGGAGCAGACTAGAGCTAGCGTTTTGTCCTTCCCAGTCGCCTTGGCGATGTCGGCGGGTACAATGGGAGGCGAATCTAAGACCTCTATCAGGAGTACTTGGCGGTCTTTTTCCTCCTCGCCCACGGTGCTACTAGTGAGGGGAAGGGGAGACCTCGACAGGGCGTCCGCGTGGCTTATTTCTTTCCCTGGGCGGTACACCAACGCGTGCTGATACGCGTTTAAGAAGATGGCCCACCGTAACATCCTAGGGGACAGGATCTGGGGTGTGGGCTTGTCCGCAGTGAAAATGCCTAGCAGGGGCTTGTGGTTGGTAACTATGGTGAAGGGGCGGCCATAGAGGAAATCGTGGAACTTCTTAGTCCCCGCTATTATCGCTAGCGCCTCCCTGTCTGTTTGGGCGTAGTTTCGCTCAGCCTGGGACAGGGATCTGGAGTAAAATGCTACCGGGGCCTCTATCCCGTTCTCCAGCACGTGGCACAGCAACGCCCCCATCCCTACTGGGGATGCATCACATATCAGAACCACCGGCTTCTTGGGGTCAAAATGGGTGAGGATGGCATCAGACGCTAGGAGTTGTTTCAGTTCAATGGCTCTTGGCTCTCGCCCCACTTCCACGCCTCGTCCTTCTTGAGTAGCTTATGCAGCGGCTCCGCTACCGAAGCCTTCCGAGGCAGGAAGGAGTGGTAGAAATTTAAGAGCCCTAGGAACAACTGCAATTCGGGCTTGGAGGTGGGGCGAGGGGCACCTTGAATTGCGGCTACCTTTGATTTGGAGGGCTTAATTCCCGCAGGGGTTACCCGGAAACCCAAGAACTCAACCTCTTTCGCGAAGAAGACGCATTTGTCTTTCCGCAACCTCAACCCCGCCTTTTCAAACACCGCCAGCACCTTGTCTAGCCTTTCAACCAACTCCTCCTCGCTCCCCCCCGTTATCAATACATCATCAAAGTATGGCAAGACCCCCTCCAGTCCTTTCAAGAGGCGTTCCACAAGCGACTGGAAAATGCCGGGCGCCGAGTTCACGCCGAACTGTAAGCGCGTCACCTGAAACGCCCCCTTATGCGTGACTATTGTTTGCGCAGCAGCTGCAGCTGGGGTTACTGAGAGTTGCTGATAGGCCTGCGCCAGGTCAAGTTTTGCGATAGGCCTGCGCCAGGTCAAGTTTTGCGAAACACTTTCCCCCATGTAATCTGGCCAACAGATGGCTGACTACCGGCACCGGATACGCATTAGGGCGGATCGCCTTATTAATGGTGCACTTATAGTCAGCACATATGTGGACCTCCCCGTTGGCCTTCAGTGCAGTTACAATCGGAGTCTCCCACTCCACGGAATCAACAGGAACAAGAATCCCCTGGCCCACCAATTTGTCCAGTTCCGCCTCTATTTTGTCCTTTAGTGCGAAAGGCACTCTGCGCGGCTTGAGTCTTATTGGGCGGACCTCCGGGTCCAGGTCGAATGCTACTGGGGGTCCCTTGAATTTTCCAAGTCCTTTCTTGAATACTTCGGGGTGCGCGTCGCACACCTCCTGTATTGGGTCAGTCCCAACGGCATGCACCCCCCCAATGAACAAACCCAGGGGCTTAAACCATTGAGTCCCGAGGAGGCTGCAACTTCCCCCCTTGAGAACAACCAGGGGCAGTTCTGCGGCATGCTGCTTGTACTGGACCTTGAATTTTCCAACCCCCAACACCGGAATACTATTACCCTGTACATCCCGCAGCGTGGACCTCAACGCTTTGAGCTTAGGGCGCACGTGGGGGGAAATTCCCAAGAACTCCCGCTGGGACATGATTGAGTAGGAGGAACCCGAGTCTATCTCCATCCTAACAGGGGCCCCTTGCACCAGTACCTCAACAAAGTAACGGGGGTGTCCCAAGGACACGCTGTACACTGGGGCATCGTCACCGCTGTTGTCGCTGCTCTCCGTGGAAGATTTCAGCATCCGTCTGGCCGCCTGCACCAACCCCGCTGCCTTGTCGACCTGTGGGGGCCTTTCTCTGAACCCCTTGACTCCGGCCCTCGTGGCTTCCACGGCCTGCGGCGCCTTCACAACCTCGTGCAGCGTTGGGGGTGGCTCCTGGTTCATCAGCTTTCGCTGAACCTCCTCGTCCCACAGGCCGCACAGCATGCGGTCCCTGAGGGCGATTTCCAGGTTTTCCCACTTACATGGGCCGGCGGCCAACCACAGGGCCGCTGCAAAGGCGGCGATGGACTCACCGGGCGCTTGGACCCTCTTCCAGAACGCGTCCCGAGCCAAGAACATCGAAACCGAGGGCTGGAAATGGTCGCGCATCGCCTTCAGGAGCTGTTTGACCGTCAGCTCGCTCACCTTCTTCGGTGATACCAGGTCCACCAATACTCTCTTGGCGGCATTTCCTAGCATCCGGGTGAGGATGGCCCTCTTCTTTCCCTCGTCCGTGATGTCGGACACCACCAGCGCATCTTGGAAGTCCATTTCAAAGAGTTCCCAATCTTCCGGCTTGTTGATGTCGAAGCCGGCATGATTAGCGTGTGTCTTGATCTCATGGGAATCCATTATCCCACCTTCGTCGCCAATTTAGTGTATGAGAAACAAGACACAGGAACAGCCGTAGTACTGGCTTAACACATCTTTATTGCATGGTGGTCTAGGGGAACATGAGGTAATGGCGGACGAACAGCTCAATATATACGGTGGTTATACATATGAATGTGGCTCCACGATAGCCCATTGGCTACTGCTGGCGTGACGTCATTCCCGGTCACGCCCTTCTTGTCCAGGTGAGGTAGTGGCGGGAATCTTCCCGCGCTGTAGTTCTTTGGGGATTGGAACCTTGTGAGCTTGGGCGCTCGCTATTGCCACCAGGTGGACATTAGCTCGCGACCTAATTACACGGAATACATTGATACAGTTGGTGGTTGTTTTAATGCATAGAACTCAGAACACAACAGTCCTCCAGGCACCTCTGGCCTCCACCATCCTCCTCAGCCCACCCAGCTCTGTGCCCATTGTATCTACAATACTTTCAAGCCAGCATCAAGGCTTTCTCAAGTGAATTCTCTCTTCTCATTTGATGTCCAAAACACCTCAAAAAGGATATATTGGCAGCAAGCACAGGGCAGTTTCTTGACTATCACCGCTCAGGCCTTCAGGGATGGTCCTGAATAATAAATTGATTCCCCCAAATGGAGACGAACTCTTCCTTCTATATCTGCTAAGTCTGCTTCTGATGTCTCGCTCTGTCCTTGGATGGGGAGATCAATCTATCCTACAACCCATGAGATAAACTTCCAGGAATCATAAAATTGCATCTTAAATGCAGTGAAATAAACTTATATACAGTACAAGCTCAAGACTTAAATGTGCTCTTTAAATATCTTATAAAATAATAAGACTAGTTGCTTGAGCTAGTTGTGTACTTTTGGTATTTTCAGACAGGGAACACATGCTTCCATCCTTCCTCCTTTTGTTGTTGTTCAGTCGCACAGTCTATTCCGACCCTATGGACCATTGCTCACCAGGCACCTCTGTCCATACCTGTCAAGGGCACCACCAGACAATATGGGACATGCATGTACAGAAGGCTTCCACGCATGCGTAGAAGGGTTCTGCGCAGAAGGCTTCTACGCATGCGTAGAAGGTTCAGCACAGAAGGCTTCTACGCATGCGTAGAAGGGTTCTGCACAGAAGGCTTCTACGCATGCGTAGGCTTCTACACATGCACAGAATGCTTCTATGCAGAATCCTTCTACGAATGCGCAGAGACCTTCTGCGCAGAACCCTTCTGCACATGCATAGAAGCCTTCTGAGAAAGCATAGAAGGGTTCTGCGCAGAAGGTAATGCACAGTAACTACTTTTTCCCACCCGTCAAATTACGGGATGGCAGCGGCTCCGGGTGGGAAAGTAAAAAAAGTGGCCCTGAATTGCAGGAAATCCCGGCCAATACGGGATACGTGACAGGTATGCCTCTGTATTCCACCATCCTCCTCATCCCACCCAGCTTTGTGCCCATTGCATCTACAATACTATCTAGCCATCTCATTTTTGGCCACCCCTTTCTTCTTTTGCCCTCCACCTTTCCCAGCATCAAGGCTTTCTCAAGTGAATCCTCTCTCCTCATTTGATGGCCAAAGTACTTTAGCTTCATCTTTACTATTTGCCCTTCTAAGGAACAGTCAGGGTTGATTTCTTTTTCGGATTGACCTGTTTGTTCTCCTCGCTGTCCAGGGGACTCTCAAAACTCTCCTCCAACACCACATTTCAAAGGGATCTATTCTCCTGCTTTCAGCTTTCCTAATGGCCCAACTCTCACAACCTTCCTCCTTTCCTCCCTATATAAAAGTCAACAGAAATGTTGAAGCTGTATGAATAGCTGTATGCTTCTCAATAACTGTAGGCTGCTTCCTCTTCTGTGAAGGCATCCTCTCCCTTGACCTAAGTTGTTGCAGCCCTTTGGGAAAAACTTTCACAACTAAAAATATTGCTTAGGGCAGTATTACAAAATCCTCATGACTAAGTGTTACATTGCCATCTTGTGACAGAACCATAAATTTATTTTAAATTGGCAACTTGTTCTGGAGATGCATCCAAATAAAGACAGAAGGTGGCAGCACCTTCCCTGCTTTACAATTGAACAGCAAAAGGAGCTTCCCTTGCGCATTGTTGCTGTTTCAGTTTGTTGGATAGCTGAATTTTCCAGGGGTTTTGATGATAGAGACCTCTAACGTACCTTACATGCTCCAACTGAGTAAGTAATTTCACATTTTCTCTGTCACACCAAATCAATATTTTCCAGACAGTTTCTCCCTTTTCTCAAGTTTGCTGTATAAATTTTTATGCTTGTAGTTTGTGAAATGGAGGTTGTTTTATTTTGTGCAAGCAAGAAACAAAACAAAACATAATGATGATGATGAAGATGGCAACTTGAAGACTAACTGCTATAGTTTAATGGGAACTTTTGTGGATCAAGCCCACTTCCTCAGAAGTAAGAATGAGACTACATGTCAATCATTTTTATATATGGCCTCAAGATGGAGTAATCAGTTAGACACAAGTTACAAACTGTGTGAGTCAATGTGGCATTTCACCCCTGGTAATGGCTCAAGTTTGATAATTAGTTATTATCCTTTGAAGCTTTGTTCTGTAAAAAGCATCAATGGTAGTTAAAAATATCCAAGTTATAGATAACAGCAGAAACAACATCACAGTTGTGGCATTATACATTTGGTAATGACTGAAGAACTCCTTAGTTTTGAAACTTGTTCTATAAACGTAGCAATGGGAAAGACTCTAGGCAATGGGAAAAACAGCAGAAAACAACAAAATTATTGTAAAGTACAGCTTCAAACTTGCTAGATAGCTCAGTGAGTTAGATGTCAGCTCCAGCCCTATACGGCAGTACTGCCCTGATGTCCCTTCCCCCAATGCAGCCAAGCTGGTTAGGGAACAGGCAGGTAACTTGGAGATTTAGTCTGAATCTAAATCCCACCTCTACTCTACCATCAACCCTACTAATCTGTACTCATGGAATTTGGTAGTGTGGTCTGTTTTGAACTACAATATCCACAATCCTTCATCTACCATGGCCTTTGGTACTCCTGCTGAATAACGAATTTGGGGAAAGGGACTTGTTCTGGAACTTACTTTCCCATTCCGTCTAAACTGGCTGGCTGCAGTTTGCTGTGGTTAAAAGTATCCGCTACTCTACATGATCCTTTAAAATGAAGGGGGCAGACAAGTCTAAGGACTTTTCTTTATGTAAAGCATGTGTTTTTAACTTTTTTCTACCACCAGTTTTACTCTCAAGTTGCATTTATTTGCAAAGAAAGAGAGAAGCTTATGAAAGAGCTCTCATAACTAGAGAGAGATGAAGAAAGACTGGAACTAAAGGCCAGTCAGTCTCACAAAATAAAAATGAACCATTCTTTCAATCACAACTCATTCTTCTGGTACCACAGATAGCAGCTGTATTAGCAACCCAAGAAATATTGTGACTAGAGTGGGGAGGAGTAGATACAGTGCCCTGCATTGTTGGGACAAAGCGTTCCCCTGCACAGTCAAGGATCTGATGTTTAAGGAACAAGAATCTGGTCTGTTATTTCCCCTTCAGCTGTCTGGATAGCTCCGTAGTTTGGGTATCTGCCTATATAGCCGGAGGCTGGGAGTTTGATTCCCCACTGTGCCTCCTGGGAGAAAAGCCAGCCTTTACAACATTGGACAATCTGCACAGTCCCAGGGCACACACACACACCATGGAAGAAGGGAATTGTGGGGCTACGTCTGTGTATTCTCTATCTAGAGACCCCTGGAAAGTATTGCCATGTCAGAATCAATTCGATGTCAATGTACATACATATTTCCCCTCCAACTCACTCATAAATGCACAAGCACATGCACTCATTTGTGTATATTCACACATGCGTGCCAAGTTGTCAGAATTCTGCCACTAAAAATGAATTTTAAATGTGGCATGTTTAAATAATAGGGGAAGGAAGAGGGGAATCTCAGTTAGGAAACTGAGGTCCAATTTACCCATCAGGCAAACAAGGTGGGAGAGTTCAGAAAAATCCAATACATTATCCCAATTCAAAGTGAGCAGGGGAACCACGTTTTTTTCCATAGCAGGACCTGCCACTCAAAATAAGGCCATGTTGATGCCTGAGAGCAAACCAAAATCCAAAGCTTGCAGATGCATAATGCATTTATTAGGATGAACTGTGAGGGGGAGGATATGCAAGCTTTCGAGCTCAAAGAGCTCTTCTTGAAGGCAAAATAAATTGGTGAGTGGTGGAGATGCAGACATGGGAATCCAAATGGATAGCCAGGAGTTTCTAACCATGCAGAACTGCAATAAAGTACTGTTCCAGGTTGGAAAGTGTCACTTGATGGGTCAGACAGTTATGGATGTATCCTATTGCTCTTGGAAAGCCTAGCAGAGAAGAGTAAATATCTGGAAAGCCTAGTATAGTGATGGCGAACCTTTTAGAGATGGAGTGCCCAGACTCAACAGGCTGCCATCCATGCCGTAGTGTGGCATGGTGAACTCTGTCCTGGGGGAGGGAGGAAGCACTCCCATTGGGCTGCTGGGCAAAGAGACAGAGCAACAGCACACATGCCCACACAGAGGGTTCCGAGTGCCCCCTCTAGCACATGTGCCATAGGTTCGCTACCACTTGCCTAGTGTGTCTGCCCTCCACTTTTATTTTACTTTCTGGTCCAATGGAGAGTTTTATGAGCTCAGAATTATATTATTGCCTCTCCTGCCTTATGATTCTCTTGCTTCATTCTGCTGTATGTGTCAAGTATGGGATCAAACCAGCAGACATTTCTTTAGCAGTAAACCCAACTGAAATAAGAAGAACCAACCCATGAGTAAAGCGCATAGAACTTGGCTGCTAATCAAACAAACTAACTTGGCTGAACAATCTATTCCAGAATTTCCTAAAGGTACAGACGAAAGAAAATAAAATGTGGTATAATGTATTAATTTTTTATTTATGCAATATCTGAATAAAAAATATAATCAAGTCAATTTTCTTCTACATCAATTGCTGTTCAACAAAGTAAAAAAATTACTGGCTTCTGTTCCACTTACGCAATTTGTTTGCTTTCTCAAATATGACGAAAAAAGCAATTCCATAGGAATCACGTATGGCATTATTTCTACCTTTAAAACACATCCACATCACTACATCAAGTCAACATTCTCTTACAAAAATGCAGGACACATAAAATGTAGCTTTATGAATGTTTTGATAGCCATAAAGAAGGTGTCTTTCTTCTCAGATGGCTTGTAACTACAACTTTCAATATCAAACAGTTGCAAATTATAAATACGTGAAGTATTCCATAAATACAGTAATATAAATAATAAAAATTTCATGTCAGAAATTATTCTGGGTTGAAAGGATTTTTGCAGAAGAAACTCCACTCAGGAAATGCCTAAATGAGGCTCCTTTCATGTTCCCAAGAGCTGGGACAGAGACAGGCGCTCAATCCGTCATGCAGTAGCCGGGTCTCAAACTGCTGACTTGCCAACGTTCCACCTAACAATGTGAGCTTCTTAACCGCTGAGTCACCGTAGTGAAGCTTGCCTCCGTTGGTTTTCACTCCAAAATTGTCCAAAGAGAAAGGTGGGAAGTTAGTCTTTGTTGAGCTTTTCAGTTGCCTTGTGGTTCCAAACAACATGGCTAAGGGTTCCAAACAGCCGATCCCAATGCATGAAGTATGGAGCATAGTTGAATTTGAACTTCAAGTGGTGGAGATCATGGTGGGGTGCTCCTCCATACAGACCCCAAGGGACCAGCCTGTGGGTCGACCATGGCAGGTCATAGCCACAATGATCCTCCACCGAGAGCCAGATATTGGTGATGTGAAAAGTCATCTCTGTCAACGGATGACAGTGGAGCAGCACCGGACACACTGCCGCAAAGCATCCCAGCCACAGCAATTCCCACATGCTTGAGTACTGGGTGGTGAGAGCAAAGGTGGAGACATGCTTGTGGTGTGCCTTGTGGAAGGTCTTGTAGAGCCAAGGCACCTTGTGATGGAGCAAATGCCACAAGAAGTACAGGAAGTCAAAAAGCAGGAGGCAAACAATGACATCCAGGAAAAGTCGCAGCAGCCTAGGAGCTCCCAATGGTAAGCTCATGGGTCTCCAGTACCAATGCGCAAGAGTCACTGGAAGGATGCAGACAAGGTGGTGGTGGACACTTTGAGCCAAGCAAAGCACCATCATTTGCAGAGTCGGAGCAGTCTGTGGCTGGATTTTGTATTTTCTCAAGGCTGGGACTCGAGTGCTGAAGAAGTCCAAAGCCACAAAGGGCAAGCAGAACACTGTGTACACCGTAAAATTGAAGAGCACTGGGAAAATGGGTGATTTAATCAAGCCATCCCAGCTTCTGACAGTGTCCCAGAGAGGCTGTAAAACCAGCGGGCTGTGCTCGCCATTTGCCCCATCGTCGTAGCTGGACAGGAGACTTCTGTTCTGAATGTAGTGGCAGCCCATGTTGATGTCTTCTGTTTCTGCTCCCTGCTTGTCTGCTGCTTTTGCTGTTGTGGTTGCTGTAACTGGACTCCTTTTATGACAAAGCTTCACCCTCCCCTTCAAACTGCAACATCATAAAAAAATTCCTCCACAGGGAAACAGTGCATTTTCCCTTTCCTCTCATCAGCTGTGGCAAAAAGGAAAGTGCTCAAGGAATTTCCCTATGCTTTCTTCCAGATGTTTGACAAATGACAAAAAATGCCTTGGATCAGAATTTTTATAAAAGTGCCAGAAGTTAGTGGCTTGTTTGCCTCCTGTCTATCAATCTGTCTGTCTGTCTTCCTTTATGGACTAGAACCTGTGTATATAGAGCAGTGATGCGAACCTTGACACTTCAGGTGTTCTTTGACTTCAATTCCCGGAAGCCCAAGTCAGCACTCCTGCTGATCAAGAACACCTGGTTCACCATCACTGATGCAGAGTACTGTCCTACGTATGTCTACTCAGAAATTAGATCTACTAGAAGTGGCAGCAGTCTGTAAAACTGTGCAACCTACCATGAATCTTCATCATCTGGTATGCCAGCTAAGGAAAGAGACATGTTCAGCCATGAGGTTTCTATATGGCTAGCCTCTTTTGTGTGTATGTGTGTGTGCACACGTGCGTATGTGAATTATTGCTTCTATCTTATGGAAACCCTATGAATTACTGTATTTGCTGGTGTATATGATGCATTGGAGTATAAGACGCACCATGTTTTTATACACATTTTTAAGGAAAAATTATTCTAAAAAAAACCTCTGCCCCTGGCTGGTGGGGATTGGAAGCGGCTGGAGACAGGGAAAGGGAAAAAGAGGGATCCTTTTGAAGCCCCCCTTTCCCCGTCTTCAGCTGCGACCAATCCCCACCAGCTGGAAGAGAGAGGGATCTTTTTGAAGCCGCCCTTTCCCCATCTCCAGCTGCCACTGATCCCCACCAGCTGGAGGAGAGAGGGATCTTTTTGAAGCCACCCTTTCTCCTTTGTATAGTTTGTGAATCCCCACTATTGGGTTATGCGCCTGCGCAGAACGCCGATCGGAGGCTTGAAAAGCTATTGGTCAAACGTTTTGGCGGTAAGACCGCCTACCATACCGCCCACCCTGAGGCGTCCGCGCGCCATTTTACCTCAGTTCTCTTCTTTCCGCCGTAGCAGCAGGACGATCGTTGAGAGCTTCCTCAATTTTTTATCCCTTCTGAGGGAAAGTCTTTTGGCTAACTTTGAATATTTTTTTCGGTGATCTTGTCCTTCGGGCAGGATTGCCATCCCGGTGCTGTTTCTTCCTCCTGGTGGACTCAGTTGCCTACTCGCTCCGGTCACCGTTTCCCCCCTCAAGGGGGTGGCGGCTGGCCTGCCCTTCGGGGTGCTCACCTTCTCGAACCTTCCGTTGGAAGAATATTTTTGATGGCTGCAGCCTTCAAGCAGTGTTCTGCTTGCCTCAAGAAGTTCCCTGCCTCCGACAGGCATAGCCTCTGTCTTTTTTGCCTGGGAGAATCTCACCAGAGCCAGTCCTCACTCACTGTAAGAACTTTACCCGACTTGCAGTGCAGAACCAGCTGAAAGCTCACCTTATGGAGCTCGCTTTGGCTCCCGCCTCGGCTGCCTCTACTTCTGCTGGTGCCTCCCAGCCCCCTCCGCTTCCTGCTTCTTCTTCTACTCTCTCCATCAGGAAGAAGAAGAAGAAGGATAAAAATGGGGAGAAGAAGAAGAAACATGGGTCGGAGAAAATGCGATCTCTCCCGCCTACGCCTCGCCCTCCCATCTCTCCGGGGCCTTCGCCTCCTTTTTCGGTCACGAGATGTCCTTCACCCGGATCTTCGATATGGGGCGGACGGTCCTCTTCGGGATCTCCTGAAAAAGGTCGCAGGGCTGGGGCTCCAGCTCGCCCACTGCAGGTACTCCCGTCTCCCCCTCGTGGGAGGGGCCGTTCACCCACGAGGCAGGCTTCCGTCTCCCCGAGGCCTAGGACTCTGACAATAGACGAACCGGCAACCACCATTCCGGCCACCGTTCCGTCCCCGATCATTCCAACCACCATTTCGTCGGCCACCGTTTCGTCCCAACCATCGGCGGCGGATGCATCCCAGATGGAGTTCTTTAAGGGGATGTTCGAGGCCATGGCAAAATCGTTTGCCCAGCAGTTCAAGGCCTCCATGCCTGCGGCCTCTGCGGCTCCGGTGCCGACCACCGCAAGCCCCAGGGATGTTGGTCCTACTGTGGCTCCACCGACCTCACGAGGGTCGAGTGTCCGCTCCGCTGGCCCACCCATATCGTCTTGGTGTGGTCCAGACGTCGATGCAGTGGGCTCCCATCCCGTCGACCCACCCAGGCCGTACTGGCGCGGTCCCGACGTGGATACCAGGGTTCCTCCCTCGTCTTCCGATGACTCCAGCGCGTCTTCGGAGGAGGACGAGGGGGACGTCGACGCCGACAAGACGCCGGACCAGGCCATCGGCGCGGTTGACCCACCGTGTGGTGAGGATCAACGCTCGCTCACGGCAATGCTGACACGCTTGGGGACCACCCTGAACCTGAAAGTGGACCAGCCACCACTTGAGGGCGAGGACCAAATGACCACCAAACTAGACAGACGGGCGATTCGACCGGTCCATATCACCATGCTTCCATCCATGTTGATGTCAGTGAAGGCAACATGGAAGAAGCCAGTGTCATCACACTCCATTTTGTCCAGGCTCGACGGCATGTACAGAGTCCTGGACGAGAACGTTGAGTTCCTCCAAGCACACCCCCTGCCGAACTCGTTGGTGGTCAAGGCCTTCCAGCATAGGACGGCCACCAGCGGTTTTCCGGTACCTTTGACTCCGGAAGGGAAGAAGCTGGACGCGGTGGGACGCAAGTTTTATGCCACCGGTTCCCTCTTCCTCCGAGCCGCCAATTATTCGGCTGCCATGGGCCTCTATCAGTCCCACCTCTGGGAGCAGGTGAAGGTCCTGGCGGCTAAGCTACCCGCCGATGCTCAGAAGGGTTTCGACGCGCTGGCGACCGAAGGGGACTTTCTGTCGGAGCAGCAGATGAGGACGGCCAGGCACATCAATGATTACGCGGCTAAGGACATGTCTTCTGCCATTTTCCTCCGTCGTCATGCCTGGCTCAGGGGTACCTCCCTTGATGATGCAATGAAAAAGCTCATCGAGGAGTTCCCGTTCGATGGACAGGGCCTGTTCGGACAGGACACCGATAAGGTCCTGAACGAAATGCGGCAAACGAACTCGACGGCCAAGTTCCTGGGGCTTACCACGCCGGCTCCGCCTGCCAGGCCGCGATTCCAACCCTTCACGCGGTGGTATCAGGGAAACCCGCAGCAACAGGGTGGCTCGACGGATCAGCCCAGGCCCGGCCCCTACAAACAACGACGCCAACACAAGTCCCGTTACCAGCCTTATGGGCAGGGCAAGCGTTCCGACGCGAAGTCCAAGTCCCGTGTTTGAAACCGCGATGGCCAAGTCTCTCTCGCTCCACCTCCCATACCTTCCCCTCCAAAATTTCCTCCAGGTGTGGTCGGGCATCACGGACGACCGGTGGGTCTTAAAGATCTTGTCCTCTGGTTACGCCATCGAGTTCGTGCGAGTGCCTCGGGTAGGAAGACGTTTCACCACCTCGTCCCCCCATTTGGAGGAAGAAATATCAACTCTTCTGTCCAAGGGAGCCATCGAACGGGTAACACCGCCCGACTGGGACAACGGCTTCTACTCGAGGTACTTCGTGGTTCAGAAGAAGGACGGAGGACTTCGCCCAATTCTGGACCTGCGCCGCCTAAACAAGTGCATCCACACCAGGAAGTTCCGGATGGTGACCCTGCAGACCGTCCTCCCCCTCATCAACAAAGGGGACTGGTTCACAGTCATAGACCTCAAGGACGCTTACTTCCATGTCTCCATCCTCGAGGATCACAGGTGGTTCCTCCGCTTCCGCATCGGCAATTCCGTGTACCAGTACCGGTGTCTACCGTTCGGACTGGCCACGGCACCGAGAGTCTTCACCAAGTGCATGGCTCCGGTGGCTGCTTTCCTCCGCCAGCGGGGAATCAGGGTCTTCCCGTACATCGACGACTGGCTGATTGTCTCCCCCACCAGTTCGTCCTCCATTCGGGACACACAATTCACAGTCCACCTTATGGAGAGTCTTGGCCTCAGGATCAACTTCGCCAAATTGAAGCTGATTCCCTCTCAACGCGTTGAGTACACTGGAGCGGTACTCGACTCGCTTGCTACCAGAGCCTTCGCCCCCCAGAAACGCTTGCAGGACATTGCGCATGGGGTGAGCGACTTTCGCACCAAACCGTTCATCCGGGCAAAAAAGGCACAGAGACTTCTAGGCCTCATGGCCTCAACGACGGCGGTAATCCCTCACGCCAAGTTGAAGTTCCGGTCCCTGCAGTCGTGGCTCCTTCACGAATTCGACTCGCTCCGGGAGAGTCAGTCCAAACGGCTGACTCCGTCTCCGGAACTGACGGACCAACTGCTGTGGTGGACGACACCACTCAACGTGGCCACGGGGAAGAGCTTTTACCCCCCCCCCAACCGTCATTGCAGGTATTGACCAACGCAAGCAACCTCGGCTGGGGGGCTGCTTGCGGCACTCTAACGGTCAACAACGCTTGGTCACCTCACGAGATGGTGCACCATATCAACTACTTGGAACTTTTGGCCGTTTGGAAGGCCCTACGGTCCTTCGAGACCCTACTCACCGGCAAGGTGGTTCAAGTGGCCTCGGACAATACCACGGCAGTGGCATACCTGAACAAGCAGGGAGGAACGCGATCCACCACCCTTCTTTACCTTGCTGTGCAACTCTGGGAATGGTGCCTGGAAAGACACATCTTTCCGATTGGAGTGCACATTCAGGGCAAACTGAATGTCTTGGCCAACCACCTCAGCCGTCTCACCTCAACGACCCACGAATGGGAACTGGATGCCGAGGTATTTCGGTCGCTTTGCGAGGCCTGGGGGACGCCGAGCATCGACCTCTTTGTGTCGGAGTCCAACAGGAAATGCCACAGGTACTGTTCCAGGGCAGGCATCGGACTGAATTCCGAGGGCGATGCCTTCATGAAACGGTGGGATCAGGACTACCTCTACGCCTTTCCTCCGTTTCCTCTGGTCCAGAAGGTCCTCACCAGGATGTACCAACACAGGACCAATGCAATTCTCGTGGCTCCAGCATGGCCTCGTCAACCCTGGTTTCCGCTGCTGTTACGCATGTCGTCACAGTATCGCACGCTGCCGGAATCACCAACGCTTCTCCAAATGGAGCACGGCCAGCTTCACCATTCGGATCTACCCAGCCTCCACCTCACCGCGTGGAGGATAACCCCAGACTATCCAGGATCTTGGAGCTAGCATGGCGCCCTTCCACAAGGAAGTCTTATGCTTCCAAATACAGACGCTTTTGTGCTTTTCTGGCATCCCAGCAGATGTCCCCGCCACAGGTGTGGCTGCAGGACGTTTTGACCTACCTCCTCCATCTGGCAGAGTCTGGCCTTAGCATTACCTCCATCCGGGTCCACCTCGCAGAGGTGGTGGCTCACTCTCCGGCCGGCTCGCCCGCTTCTGGTGCCTTTCGCGACCAAACGGTGAAGCGTTTCCTCAAGGGACTGCGGAACGCCTTCCCTCTGGTCAGGACTCCGACAGCACAATGGTCACTGTCTGCCGTTCTCAACGCGCTCACCAGGACTCCTTTCGAGCCCATGGCTACCGCGGATGCTCGTCTCCTCACGTGGAAGACGGCGTTTCTGGTGGCTATTACATCTGCTCAACGAGCTGGTGAACTGGTTGCTCTGCGGGCAGACGCACCTTTTCTTCAATTTTTCAATGACTGCGTGGTGCTCCAAGCGGATATCACCTTCCTTCCCAAGGTGGTCTCCCAGTTTCATATGGCACAGACTATCTCCTTGCCAACCTTCTTCCAGAACCCCACTAACGCCCAAGAAAGGACTTGGCACACGCTGGATGTCAAACGAGCTTTATTGTTTTACACCAGCAGGACAAGGGAGTTCAGGAAGTCACAACGCCTTTTTGTGGCTTATGGAGGCAAGTCCAAGGGTGAACCCATCTCTGCCCAGTGGTTCTCCAAATGGATCACGTCTACCATCTACCTGGCCTACGAGTCGGCCTCCCTGCCACCTCCGCCGCATGTCAGGGCGCATTCTACCAGAGTGGTTGCCACATCCACTGCCTTTCTGGAGGGCACACCGCTTGAGGACATATGTAAGGCTGCCACCTGGTCCAGACCTTCTACATTTGTCCAGCACTACAGGGTGGACACCAGGGCCACTGCGGACGCCAGGCTTGGCCGTGTCGTCCTCACCAGGGGGCTCTGGACTCATCGCCCTTGACGGTTCAACCTGACCATCATGCTCATCGTGGGATTATCTCATCCGACTGCCCACCGACCAAGTGAGTGTGAGCTTGCTAATCTCCCAATAGTGGGGATTCACAAACTATACGAAGGAGAAAGTTCAGTTTCACTTACCAGTGATAACTTTCGTTCTTCGAGTATATAGTTTGTGAATACACACTACCCACCCTGCCTCCCCTCTTGAGCTGCATGGATGAGATCAATTGGTTTATCCTGTGCTTGGCTTAAGTATGGAACTGAGGCAAAATGGCGCGCGGACGCCTCAGGGTGGGCGGTACGGTGGGCGGTCTTACCGCCAAAACTTTTGACCAATAGCTTTTCAAGCCTCCGATCGGCGTTCTGCGCAGGCGCATAACCCAATAGTGTGTATTCACAAACTATATACTCGAAGAACGAAAGTTATCACTGGTAAGTGAAACCGAACTTTCCCCATCTCCAGCCGCTGCCAATCCTCATCAGCTGGTGGAGGGGGGGAGGATGGCTTTAAAAATACCCCTCTCCCTGGCTCATGGGGATTGGTGGCTGCTGGAGCCAGGGTCTTTTACATTGGAGAGAGGTAGGCTGACTGAATTTTCAACATGATAATTTTGATTACCAGCACACAAGATGCACTCCATTTTCCCGGTGCATTTTAAGAGGGAAAAATGTGTCTTATACACTGGCAAAAACATTACTAACCTCCAAAAGATGCTGTAATGAACAGCCCTGCTCAGAACTTGCAAACTCAACGCTAAGGCTTCCTTTGTTGAGTTAATCCATCTCATGTTCAGTCTTTCTTTTTTTTCCTACTGCCTACCACGTTTCATAGCATTATTGTATTCTCCGGTTCAGCTTTTATTTTCATGTAATGTTCAAATACAATTATCTCAGTTTAGTTATTTTTAGCTTGAGGTGATAGTTCCCGCTTGATTTGGTCTTGAGTCTCTTCCAACACTATGTTTCAAATTAATCATTTTTTCCTGTATTGGCTTTAAAAATTAATCAGTTTCTCTTTGGCTTTTTTCTTTGTGATGCTTTTCAGATCGGTACAAAGTTAATGGGAATACCATAGCCTGGAAGATCTTGGCCTTGTCTCCAGTGACAGATACTTATGCAGTACTCAAAAAAATTCTCTAGTTCCTTTATAGCTACCCTTACTAGCTTCTGACTTTGGGGCTGCAATTTCTTTCCATACTACACATGTGGAATAGCTTGGCTACATGTGCAACCAGAATTAAAAACACTAATTCCTTCTATGTTGATGTGTCCCCAGCCTAGAACACTTTACTACACACAATATTTTCATTCCATTGTTATCTCTTTTGTAACAAAACAATAAAGCAATTTAGAACAAACGTTTGTCCAATGCAGGCTAACAGAGTCTAAATATGCCACCAGGATTCTTCTGTCATTTACAGGCCAAACCCATAATTATTGCAAGAAAAAAATCAGCTGAACGGTATAACTACTGAGAAAATTACAAAGAGATCGTTCGTGGCAAAATAATCAAAAACATTTATTGTGCTCTTGCTTACATTTTTGAAGATCTTTAGCTTTATTGCTGTGCATATTCAAGAGGTTTTTCATATGTTATTCAGAGAAGACATCAATTCTATGTTGACAAGAAGTACAAGTGTTTGTTGAAGATTCCTTATTGAAAGACACTCTATAAAGACTTTATTCAGAATTTTCTAAGAGGACAATAAATGATTTTGATTATTTTGCCACGAACAGTCTCTTTGTTATGGGTTGCCCATGGGAATAATTGGCTAAACCTTTCCCAAGGAGTTTGCTCGGCTTTCGACAGGTCTAGGGACCAACCGGGCTTGGCAGGAAAGGCAATTGGGGTGCGGGCTAGTTAGCTAGTTAGGGGTGAATCATAAGGCCTTGGCTGATGGCTACAGTACAAACAGGGCAAAACTGGGATGAGGGCTCTAGGGGAACCACACGATCTTCAGCTGCTGGCTGTTATTAAGCTGGGCAAACAAGCCAAGCCAGACAGTGGACAAAGTTAGACGCCCGGAGTCAATACACATAAAACTCCGAGATTAGGGCAGGAACAATGGGTTTCGCCAGCCCAAACTTAATTAACTGCGAGCTGTCCATTAAGCATAGGGCAATGTCCAAGAGCAGGTATTGTCTCTGACCACCGGAAAATACCACGTATGCAAGCCTTCTGTATTAGGGGGGTTGCACGCATCATAGGCACGTATCACCCTAAGGCAGGGTAATAAATACGTACCCCCGACTCTCGTAAGGGCTGGACTTCACTGCACGATTGTCTCCGCATGTCTTCCTTGCGGCCAGCCATTCCTACATCTGGTGACCCCGATGTGATTCTGATCAGAACCCAACGTTACCCCGATCGGAACCCGACGCGATCCAAAGGCTAGGCCAACGGGATTCCTAGCGGAAGCTGCGACAATCCTGAAGCAAGGAAGCCGACACGATCGTAAGCCCGGCAGACCCCACGTATCGGAACGGACACATTCCAAAGCCAGGGGAAAGCCACGATCCTGAACAGCAGAGGCAGAGCAGCAGAAGCCCACAGCAGAGAGCCATAGCCGCAATCCTGATCCACTGACCAGACCCGAGTGACATCATCCTGTGCATCACCTGCCCCGACGTACTACCCAAAAGGCGTGCTGACTCATCCCGTGGAAGCAAGTCTGGGGACCCCTGATCAGGTAGTATGGGGGCTTGTGGCGGGGGGCAAAACTCATCCATCAGACAGTAGGCTCAGGTGGAGGAGCTCAAAGGCCTGGCCAGGCAGTTTCAGATAAGGGTGAGGAGGAAGAGCCTGACAGAATTCGTGATGCATTTGGGGGAACACTATCTGTTCTACCCAGAAGCAGGCACAATGGATCCGGAGGTTTGGGATAGTGTAGGGAAATGCCTCAAAGAAGAACCCTGAGTGCCCACCAAAATCTTAGGGACTTGGAGCAAGTGTAGACAAATAATTGCAGCTGTCAGTCCAGCCCGGGTAGAGACCGAGAAACCCCCAGCGTACATAGAACCATCAGCCCCAGTGTGTCTCTACCCGACCATCCAGTTGAGACATGGGGGCTTGGGGGACTCTCCTTCTGTGGCTGCTGCAGAAGCCACGGGAGCGGGCAGGAACCTAGGAAGCGCAGGTGCTTCCGGGGTCACTAAGAGTCCCTTCCAGCTAATGGAGAAAGAGGAAGAGTTGTGCAAGGGGGAATTGCCGGCCGCTGAACTGGCTGAGCTCCAGAAGCTGTGTCCAGTCTGCTTAGAAACGGATGCCCTGATGGGCAATCAGCTGGCGACATACATGCCGGTTCCATACAAGCTGCTTGCAAAAATCCACAAAGCCATCACCGACACAGGGCTCCAAAGCAGATTCACTAGGGGCACACTGCAACAGCTGTGGGAATCCACCACGCTCATCCCTCATCACTGGAAAGTCACAACGAGGATGATGTTGAACCCCAACCAGTACCTCTTATGGGACAGCGAGTACCAGTTAGAAGTGCAGGCTAGGACTGCCAGGATGCGAGGAGCAGTAAATCCCGAGCAGCTATATGGCTCAGGGCAGTTCGATACCATCCAGGCGCAGTCCGTCCTGCCAGCAGCCATGCTCCAGCTGGCTTCTGAGGTGGCCTTCAAGACATACCTCAAGGTACCCGCCACTGGCAAGGGTGCTAAGAATTACACCACCATCAAACAGGGAGTGCAGGAAACCTACATGGATTTCATTAACCGGCTAGAGGAAGCAATTAGCAGACAGATAGACAACCAGGAGGCCCAAGAGGAGCTTATGATGAAGCTGGCAAATGACGATGCCAACCTCGACTGTCACAAAATCTTGCAGGCAATGGGTCACCGATATGATCAGGGCTTGCATGGACGTTGGAACAGGCTCCTATAAAATGGGGATGTTAGCAGTGGCTGTACAAGGTGGGAACCAGCCCAAGGGAGCTTGCTATCAGTGTGGCAAGATGGGGCATTTTGACAGAGAGTGCAGGTCAAAGCAGCCCAGCAAAGGGGGGGAGCGGCCATCCCATGGGCCGCCCGACCAAACCATCCACCCAGTGCCCAAGGTGCCATAACAGCTTCCATTGGGCCAACTTGTGCCTGAATTCGGGAAACCGGGCCGCAGGCATGTCTCTAGCCCAAGTCCAAATAGAGATAACTGCTGCCCTGGCATACCTGTCAAGCGCAGCTCTGGAAATTACAGGACCTGCGCAAAATGTTTCTGTGCAGGTCCGTTCTACCCATACGTAAAAGCCTTCTACACATGCGTAGAAGCGACCTGCGCAGAAACGTTCTGCGCAGGTCACTTCTATGCATGCATAGAAGGCTTTTACGCATGCGTAGAAGGCTTTTACGCATGTGCAGAACAGACCTGTGCAGAACCGTTCTGCACAGGTCACTTCTACGCATGTGTAGAAGGCTTTTACGCATCCCCTTCTGCACAGAAGCCTTCTATGTATGCGTAGAAGGGTACTACGCATGCGTAGAAAGGACCTGCGCAGAAGGGATGCGCAGTAACTCCTTTCCCTCGCTGCCAAATTATGGGGTAGCAGCAGCTCCGGGCAGGAAATGGAGAAAATCAGCGCGGAATTACGGGGTAATCCCAGCCAACATGGG
Source organism: Bradypodion pumilum (assembly GCA_035047305.1). NCBI lineage: Eukaryota > Metazoa > Chordata > Lepidosauria > Squamata > Chamaeleonidae > Bradypodion > Bradypodion pumilum. The sequence goes on from JAWDJD010000003.1 coordinate 264,832,208, forward strand.
GAATTTGACAGGTATGCGCCCTGGAGGCTCCGGAGCAGACATCCCAATAGTCACCCCAACGTTTCCAAGGCACAGGCAGAAACCAAGGGCAGCACAGGGTTACACCTAGAATGCCAGGAGGACGTTATTTGCGACCTACCAGGCACAGTCTACTTAGTTAACACCCAGTACAAAGGTCCCCTGCCCCAAGGCACAGTAGAGTTAGTCTTGCCTCGTAGCAGTGCAGGGAAGAAAGGGATCTTCGTGATCCTGGGAGTCATAGACTTCGATTACACAGTCATCATCAAAGTCCAGTTGTGGACACACCTACCCCAGACCATCAGCAAAGGGGATTCAGTAGCACAATTGATCATGGTTCCGTATCATCTGCCAGGTGGGGGCAAGGAAGTGATCAGAGGAGATTCAGGATTCGGGTCAACAGACCGCCAGAGAGAGGAAGGGGCAGTAGAAGGATACCAGATCATAGCGACAGTGGAACAGAACATAGATTGGAAACAGCGACCTGTCATTAAGGTATTTTTGAATAAAAGGCCTTTTGACGGTCTAGTAGACATGGGAGCTGATGTCACAGTAATTAGCAGAAAATTATGGCCTGATGAGTGGGCAATTGAGGCAGTTTCAGATGTGTGGGGGGAGGGGTAGGAGTAGTTCAGGAAGCCTATAGGAGCCAAGATTGGGTAGAAGTCACTATCCCGGGGGAAGACGGCACAACGGTAATATGCCCGCACTTCTTAAACATGCCCATCAACCTCTGGGAGAGAGACATTCTACAGCAGTATCGCGCCACCCTAACTTTCAGGTAATGGCGGTAGCTCAAATGGTTAACCAATGAGCCGGTATGGGTGGAACAATGGCCAATAGTTGGGGAAAAATTAGAGGCTTTAAAGCAGCTCATTAAAGAGCAGCTAGATGCAGGACACATGGAGCCATCCACCAGTCCCTGGAATTCACCAATTTTTGTCATCAAAAATAAGTCCGGAAAGTGGTGACTTCTTCACGATTTAAGGGAAATCAATGTGCATTCACCCATGGGACTGCTTCAGTGTGGGACCCCCAATCACAACATGATCCCCGAAGGGTGGGAGATCCTGATCGTAGACTTAAAGGACTGCTTTTACACCATCCCTTTAGACCCTAGGGACAGGGAAAGGTTCGCGTTTACAGTGCCAGTCACTAACCACAAGGAACCAACCCAACGGTTCACGTGGAAATATTTGCTCAATTCACCAACCCTGTGCCAAATTTACGTCCATGAGGCCTTGGAGGGGTTCTGGAACCTGCACCCCAAAGTCTTAGCTTGCCATTTCATGAATGACATACTGATCACAGCACCCAAATTAGGCAGTGACATATTTCAAGACCTCCAGAGCACATGGGGGAAAAAAGGATTAGTCATAACCCCTGAGAAAGTACAGAGAGATGAACCCTATTCTTATCTAGGGCACCGGCTGCTCCAATTTTTTGCAGCTCAAGTGCTGCCTAAGATCAATATTAAGGACACAGTCATGCTAGTAGAGCTACAGCATATTTTTGGGAACATTAATTGGGCAAGGCCATATTTTAAAATAGACACAGTCCTCTTAAAACCGCTTTTCATGCTGCTAACCCAAGGAAAGCAGCCAGCTGACCGGATACACATTCTGCGCGAGGCTAAGCAAACGCTACAGGCAGTAAACAGCATTCTCAGCACCAATGGGGTTAGCAAGGGACTACACGTCCCCATACTAAATCTGTACATCATTAGAACAGGGAGCATGTTTACTGGAGCACTAGTCATAGATTCTAGCCGAGGTGGGGGCGGGGGTGAAAATCATGGAGTGGGTTATCTACCAAACACCTCCTCCAGGAATATTGTCTCTCTGCAGGAATTGGTAGCCACTGTAATTCATAAGGGGAGGTTGAGAGCAAGGGACATTTCAGGATACGACTTGGCCAAGATAGTCGTGCCATTCAATAAAGAGCAGATGCAGCAACTCATGCAGTTGCGAGACACCCTACTCATAGCATTAGAAGGGTTCACAGGGAACCTGGCATACCATTTGCCAAAGGACCCCAGACTAGTCTCACTTCAGACTCAGACAATCAGGTTGCAGGAAATGCTGTCCATGACTCCAATTCAGGGAGCCAGGACAGTATTCACCGATGGGGGAACAGCCCAAGCACGCCTTGTGCCAGGATGACGGGCTGCTCCACAGCCAAAAGCCCACACCACTGTTGCCTGAGCCCCGGGAAAGAGACTTGGAAATGTGCTAAACCAGAGGCAATCAGTTATGTGTATGCTCATATTATTTTGCCTACAGGATGGTTTTTCACTTGTAACCAACAGACTTGGAACTACATACCCTCTAATGTGTCTGACTCATACTGCTGTGTGAGTCACCTAACCCTGGTACTCCACGAAAGGGAAATGGTCACCCCAAACACGGTCACCCCATGGCCAGCATGGCCCATACAAGCGGTCCAGCTAGATGAGACATGCAACAGCGATATCACCTTACTTAGTAGAGCAGAGTACGTGTCCCTAGCGGTCAGCATTATAGGGATGCCCGGACTAGCAATAGGTAATGCACGCAGGATCAGCAAGCTGGTGTGCGCGATAACTAAAGCCATCAATCACACTTCATCAGCCATTGCCATGCTAAACCGAGAGCAGGCTGGACTAAGACATGCGGTTTTAGACAACCGTGCAGTAATTGACTATTTACTGCTCTTACACCATTTGGGTTGTGAATCTGTCAGGGACATGTGTTGTTTTAACCTCATGGACAATTCTCGCAAAGTCCAGAATCAAACCACCAAACTTGACACCATAGTTAAACACATCAAGGAAAATGCCAACTGGGGTTGGTGGGATGAAGTTTGGTCCTGGGTACCATGGGGTTAGTTGCAAACAGCGCTTAAAGCTATCACTGTTGTTGTGGTAGTGGGAATCATGTTTTGCTGCTTTGCACAGTGCATTCCTTCACTCTTGTCAATGTACACCTCATGGTGGAGACCCCGGGAAATAGTTAAACCCAAATAGATCATGCCTTACATCTACTGTGCCCTCAGCCAGGCTGACTTAACTAATAAAGGAAGGGGTAATGTGGGTTGCCCGCAGGAATAATTGGCTAAACCTTTCCCCAGGGGTTCGCTCAGCTTTTGACAGATCCAGGGACCAACCAGGCTTGGCAAGAAAGGCAATTGGGGCATAGGCTAGTTAGCTAGTTAGGGGTGAATCATAAGGCCTTGGCTGATGGCTACAGTAGAAACAGGGCAAAACTGGAATGACGGCTCTAGGGAAGCCACACGATCTTCAGCTACTGGCTGCAATAAAGCTGGGCAAACAAGCCAAGCCAGACAGTGGACAAAGTTAGATGCCCAGACTCAATACACATAAGACTCTGAGATTAGGGCAGGAACAATGGGTTTCGCCAGCCCAAACTTAATTAACTGCGAGCTGTCCATTAACCACAGGGCAATGTCCAAGAGCAGGTATTGTCTCTGACCACCGGAAAATGCCACGTATGCAAGCCATCTGTATTAGGGGGGTTGCGCACATCATAGGCACGTATCACCCCAAGGCAGGGTAATAAATACGTACCCCCGACTCTCGTCGGGGCTGGACTTCACCGCACAATTGTATCCGCGTGTCTTCCTTGTGGCCAGCCATTCCTACATTTGTAATTTTCTCAACAAACCCATAATTATAACAGTTGTGTACCATCAAGTCAGTTCAGGCTTAAGGTGATCCCTAGCAGGGTTTCCTAAGTGCTCAGAAGTGGTCACTCTATTTTGAAATGGTGGTGCTGTGGGACTGTGCAACTTGCCTCATGCCATATAGGCTGGCTCTCCTGTAAGATACAATGGGGAATCAAACTCCCAGCCCTACGAACACCAATTCACTGAGCTAATCTTGCTCATAGGTTGCGTTAAACATGCATTGTTCTTCTATACCTGCAATCTATTTTGTGCAGGAGAGAGGCCATGTTTCTAGCCACACCCCCGGCAGCCCTGGACGCCGAGCCGCCACACCCCCGGGCACTTGCCCCAACACCGGCGGGAGCTGAAAAGCAGCGCTGGAGTGAGAGGCAGAGAGGGACTTGGGCAACAGCCACACCCCCGGCAGCCCTGGACACCGAGCCGCCACACGCCCAGGCACCCGCCCCAACACCGGCGGGAGCTGAAAAGCAGCGCAGGGGTGAGAGGCAGAGAGGGACTTGGGCAACAGCCACACCCCCGGCAGCCCTGGATGCCGAGCCGCCACACCCCCGGGCACCCGCCCCAACACCGGCGGGAGCTGAAAAGCAGGGGGGAGGAGAATGGCGGCATGAGACAGTCTCTTTAAGGATTGTTTTGGTTACTGAATTTATCTCTGAACGTTTCTTTTTTGATTAGATTATTATTGCTCTGGTTGTTTATGATATTGCATTTTAACTGTAATTCTTTACTGATATTTTTATATTGTTGATATATTATGTTATGTTATTATTGTACAGATTTTTTGTATTGATTTACCTTGTATTACTGTATTATTATGTTGTTTACTGTATTGCTTGGATTTTGATATGTTGTTGCCGCCTTGAGTCAGCTTTGGCTGAGAATGGCAGGGTATAAATTAAAATTGTATTGTATTGTATTGTAAAATCAGCCAAGGTCTTTCAGGCCCCGTTTAGTAATTTAACTACTGACTGTACCTCTGACAACAAATTTTATTACATGTTGGTTGGGTGTATGGAGACCTACTGGTTCTCCTTGAGTCCATGATTTTTCCAATCAATCAAATTGATAAGAAAGCTGGAAACCTAGCTCCATCTCATGTAGTACTTTAATTCAAGTAGAGTTGGTTGCGAAATGAATAGGAAAAACAAAAGGAACAAAACCAACCTGACCTCTTCTATGTGTTTAATAAAAATATGCGATAGAGAGTGAAGGTATATTTTCTGTCATGGAACTAAAATGTTATCACTTGCTAATTACTGCAGGAAAAAAATGCTATGTGTTTCACTGAGGAGAAAGGACAGTTTTTGAGCTTTTGACCTGTGTTGGGCTTCAAGAATGCTGCGGTCATAAAGAGGCCATATGGGCCCCTGAGGGACCACATGTAGTCCAATGGCTGCAGTTCACCCTTTCCTGCACTGTAATCCTGTGAACAACCTAGAACTGACCCCATGTTAATGGGGGATAATTTTACAAGGAAGTCTCTTTTCATACTTTCAGTGAAGATCTTCTGGGGGAAGTACCAAGAGCAAAGGAAACAGAACTGCATGATTGTTTGAGACTGCTAACAGCTGCTTAACAGATAACTCCCCATTGGCGATAGTACCATGAAGTCAAATCAAATTGGTTTTCTACCATTGAGTCATAATTACACTTGCTACATTGTGTTGTGGCCCTGGAGCCCGAGTCTGATGAGGAAGACTTTCTGCCAGCATCTCGGCCTGCTGTCAGCATGTAACTGCCTCCTATTGATCAAATTGATCAAGAAATGATAGAAGCACAGCCAGCAAATGCTGAGGCATCAAGTGTCAGTGAAGAGGAAGCAGAACCAAAGCAGAAAGTTGCAGCTACGGCTGCGAAATGAGCTACAGGTATGTAAAAGGGAGGCCAGAGCTTGTTTGCAAAGACCACTCCCAGCTGTGAGCCCTGAACCTGAGCCCTCTTAAGGAGACGCACATGCCAGCACAAGTATTGTCGGAACAATACTTTTGAGTCCCGACACTGCGACACCCTGCTCCAATAACCCTGCTTGTTTGATGACCCTGGGGCTTCTGTTTGGAATCTGACTGTGCTCTTGAATCTCCCTTGGACTGTTAAACCAATTACGGGTTTCCAAACTTGGCTCTTCTTGACTGATGCTTCAGCCTTATACTTTGAACTGTTGTAAAACTCTGCCTCTTGTTCCTACTCCTTGTGTAGTGGCTGCTAGCCAGCCTGCCTTACGATGCAGGGAGGGGCATAATACATTGTCTCTAACTGGTTGTAATTATCACAGAAGGGGAAGAATAGACCATCTTAAAGTCCTGGTCCATTTAGCCCCATACACCAAACTAACTATCTGCAGTTTACTAGAGCACTTAGATTCGGGATTCTCAATGTTTTCTGGTCACAGGCCGGGCTACGGCCCCTCAGACAGCTAAGCGGGCCGTAGTGGTGCCATAAAATGTGTCCATGGCTGTCATAAAAGCATTTAATATGGCTTCAAAGTCATTTATGACTGTAATAAATTGTTTACTACAGCAGTGGACTCATTTACAGCAGCAAGACCATTTCCCATACCTGTCAAGTATCCTGGATTGGCTGGGAAATCCTGTATTTTGACGTGTGTTCCTCCCCTTTTCCGGTGCAGTCCCGTATTTGGAACAGCGGGGAATGGGGTTACTGTTCACGTGTATGTGCGCAGAACCCACCTGTGAATGCGCAAATGTGTTCTGTGCATGTGCAAAGGGGTTCTGCGTATGCACAAAGGAGATTTCCTGTGCATGTGCAAATGAGTTTTTCCTGCACATGCGCAAAGGAATTTTTCCTGCGCATGCGCACCCAGGCTGGAGCAGTTCCCGTATTTTCCGGAGCGGCGCTTGATGGGCATGCCCTTTCCTGGGATCAAGATATATCAAGAGTCATTCTACATCTGCTATGTTTACTCATGAGTTAGCCCTAAGTAGTGATCAACAAAAAGCAATTAAGTGGACAGAGCATTAAAACAGAAAGGATTTATAGATTAATGTCTCTTAACCAACAATAAAGAAAGTTACAAATCAGGGGCTCGCAAGAATAATGTTTCAATCCACCCACCTCCATTCACATGCCTCAATAAATCACCTTTTCACTTGAACATATTGTTGGATGAAATACAATACAGCATTTAGCGTAGCACTAATTTAGGGCATTATCCCCCATCACTCCCCAACCATCTTCTTCTCTCATACACAGCAGAAATTGAAAGATTCAAGGATCCCTTGAGCAAATGTCTCATCTGGCTAAGCACCAGTTCTAGGCAGCACAGTTGAAGGTGTTTGTAGCATACAACCCTGAGCATTTATTTTCCAGGGTAAGGGAGCTTTCCACCTACCCTACCCACCACCTTGCAATGACTAACCACATAGACCTTCAAAAAGCAGAGCTCTTCCAGCTAGACAAGTGATTTGAGCTGCTGTGAACTGTGGAGGAAGGCTATGGTTCAATACAAAGAAAACTGAAAAACTAATGGGCTGTGGAAAGATGTCATATGATTCTATCAGATATTCTGAGTCATTACTTACCACCAACACATTAGCCGCCACCAAGCACGTGTTTAGTGCTCTGTAATTAGACCACCTCCCCAGTTATGTACCTGTCTGAATGTTAAGATATTCATTAGAAACCTTCTTTTCTGAGGATCACTGCTGACAAATGGGTGGGGAAAGTTTTTTTCTGAAAACAAAAAAATGTGGTTCTTGTAAAGGTTACCATTGCTCGAAATCCAGTTGTATCCGACTCTAGGGTTCAGTGCTCATCTCTATCTCATAGCCGAAAAGCCAGTGCCGTCTGCTTCTGCAGACATTTCCGTGGTCATGTGATAGGCAGGACTGGACATCGAAGCGTACTTTCCCACCAAAATGGTCCCTATTTATCTACTTGCAAATTCTTGCTTTCGAACGGCTAGGTTGGCAGGAGCTAGGACAAAAGACGGAAGCTCATTCCGTCCTGCAGTATTCGGGTATCGAACTGCCTTCCAGTCAGCATCTTAGCCATTTGTGTTACTCTGGTTGGGTATATCTTTATTAGACCAATTGAGGCTCACAAACAGGCAAGCTTTCAAAACCTGAAAGACTGCACACCCCCAAGTTCTATAATGCCTAGACTGTTGAAGAATCCTGTCAGACTCAAAAGTTTGCCTGTTTGTGAGTTTTCAATGGTTTAATAAAGGTATTACCCACACTTTTTTGGGGTGGTGGGGTGGTAGAGGGTTCTTCTATGTTGCTCTCAGAGGATGGAATGCAACATATATGGAGTGCTTTTGGGAAATTATTTGAACTAGTCTTTTCAACCCTTTTAATGTTTATTGTTATCTGATTTTTTTTAGTTGAGGTTTTTTTTTTTGTTTCATTTTAAAGGTGTTTGGTAGCCACTTTGAATAATACCTGTTTAATGAAAATGCAAGAAAAATGTGAAGAACACTCAGATTTCTCCCTATAGGGAGAAATCTCCTCCAACCTGCCTGAACTCCAGAAGGCCCTTATCACCATATACTCCTTTCAACTCATGTATCATTTGTTGTTCAGTCGCACAGTTGATTCTAACCCTTAGAGACCCCATTGATCATTGTCCTCCAGGCACCTCTGTCCTCCACCATCCTCCTCAGCCCACCCAGCTCTGTGCCCATTGTGTCTACAATACCTTCCAGTCTTCTCATTTTAAGCCGCCCCCTTCTTCTTTTGCCTTCCACCTTTCCCAGCATCAAGGCTTTCTCAAGTGAATCCTCTCTTCTCATTTGATGTCCAAAATACTTCAATTTCATCTTTACTATTTGACTTTCGAATGAAAATGGAACAAACACATATTCTCCCACTCTGTGCCACAAGACAGAGTATATCATTCCTTTTTTTTCTGGAGGTAGGGACTGTGCAGCTTGGTGAAGACAAATGAAGTATCTGTGCCATCTAATGGGCAACCATGAAAGTGTAATATAAGGGACACTATATACAATGAGTGATTCCACCGATTGCTCTTCTCTACCACCTTTCTCATGAAGGCAAGACTCAAAGCAATTCACAAATAATTAAAAATCAAGCATTAAAAACAACACAGAAAAAGCAGTTTTAAAAATTGTTACTCATAGAAATGTTAAAATCGTCATAACACAAATTAAGAAATATAAAATTGTTTCAAAACACCTCAAAAAAGATATATTGGCAGCAAGCACAGGGCAGTTTCTTGACTATCACAGTTCAGGCTTTCAGGGATGGTCCTGAATAATAAATTGATTCCCCCAAATGGAGATGAACTCTTCCTTCTATATCTGCTAAGTCTGCTTCTGATGTCTCGCTCTGTCCTTGGATGAGGAGATCAATCTATCCTACAACCCATGAGATCACTTTCTAAGAATCATAGAATTGCATCTTAAATGCAGTGAAATAAACTTATATACAGTACAAGCTCAAGACTCAAATGTGCTCTTTAAACATCTTATAAAATAATAAGACTAGTTGCTTGAGCTAGTTGTGTAGTTTTGGTATATTCAGACAGGGACCACATGCTTCCATCCTTCCTCCTTTTCCTGTTGTTCAGTCGCACAGTCAATTCTGACCCTATTGACCATTGCACCTCTGTCCATACCTGTCAAGTGTGGCTCCGGACAATACGGGACATGCACAGAAGGCTTCAGTGCAGAACCCTTCTATGCAAGCACAGAAGGCTTCCATGCATGCATAGAAGGGTTCTGCACAGAAGGCTTCTACACATGCATAGAGAGGTTCTGCGCAGAAGGCTTCTATGCATGCATAGAAGGATTCTGTGCAGAAGACTACTACGCATGTGTATGCTTCTACGCATGCACAGAAGTCTTCTACACATGTTTAGGATTCTACACATGCACGGAAGGCAAGCACAGTAAGGGGATGCACAGTAACTACTTTTTCCCCACCGTCAAATTATGGGATGGCAGCGGCTCCGGGTGGGAAAGTAAAAAAACCTGCGCTGAATTACGGGAAATCCCGGCCAATACGGGATATGTGACAGGTATGCCTCTGTCTTCCACCATCCTCCTCATCCCACCCAGCTTTGTGCCCATTGCATCTACAATACCATCTAGCCATCTCATTTTTGGCCGTCCCTTTCTTCTTTTGCCCTCCACCTTCCCCAGCATCAAGGCTTTCTCAAGTTAATCCTCTCTTCTCATTTGATGGCCAAAATCCTTTAGCTTCATCTTTACTATTTGACCTTCTAAGGAGCAGTTAGGGTTGATTTCTTCTAGGATTGACCTGTTTGTTCTCTTCGCTGTCCAGGGGACTCTCAAAACTCTCCTCCAACACCACATTTCAAAGGGATCTATTCTCCTGCGTTCAGCTTTCCGAATGGTCCAACTCTCACAACCTTCCTCCTTTCCTCCCAATATAAAAGTCAACAGAAATGTTGAAGCTGTATAAATAGCTGTATGCTTCTCAATAACTGTAGGCTACTTCCTCTTCTATGAAGGCATCCTCTCCCTTGACTTAAGTTGTTGCAACCTTTGACTTACGTTGTAGCAGCCCTTTGGGAAAAACTTTCACAACTAAAAACATTGCTTAGGGCAGTATTACAAAATCCTCATGACTCAGTGTTACATCGCCATCTTGTGACCGAACCATACATTTATTTTAAATTGGCAACTTCTCCTGGAGATGCATCCAAATAAAGACAGAAGGTGGCAGCACCTTCCCTGGTTTTACAATTGAACAGCTAAAGGAGCTTCCGTTGCGCATTGTTGCTGTTTCAGTTTGTTGGATTGCTGAATTTTTCCAGCGATTTTGATGACGGAGACCTCTAACTACATGCTCCAACTGAGTAAGTAATTTCACATTTTCTCTGTCACACCGAATCAATACTTTCCAGACAGTTTCTCCCTTTTCTCAAGTTTGCTGTATAAATTTTTATGGTTGTAGTTTTTGAAATGGTGGTTGTTTTATTTTGTGCAAGCATATCAGACAAGAAACAAAACAAAACATAATGATGATGATGAAGATGGCAACTTGAAGACTAACTGCTATAGTTTAATGGGAACTTTTGTGGATCAAGCCCACTTCCTCAGAAGTAAGAATGAGACTGCATGTCAATCATTTTTATATATGGCCTCAAGAGAGAGTAATCAGTTAGACGCAAGTTACAAATTGTGTGAGTCAATGTGGCATTTCACCCCTGGTAATGGCTCAAGTTTGACAATTAGTTATTATCCTTTGAAGCTTTGTTCTGTAAAAAGCATCAATGGTAGTTAAAAATACCCAAGTTATAGATAACAGCAGAAACAACATCACAGTTGTGACATTACACATTTGGTAATGACTGAAGAACGCTTTACTTTTGAAACTTGTTCTATAAAAGTGGCAATGGGAAAGACTCTGGGCTATGGGGAAAACAGCAGAAAACAACAAAATTATTGTAGTGTACAGCTTCAAACTTGCTAGATAGCTCAGTGAGTTAGATGTGGTTGGGAGTTACCTAGGATTCCCAGAATAAGGGAATGATAAACCATCTCTAAGTATTCACTACCTAGAAGACCCTGGAAAAGTCAGAATTGACTTGACAGCACAGTTATTACGGTAAATTAACGTCCTGAGAACCCTTGACTAATGTTTAATCCTTAGAGATGAGTACCCAGCATATGTATATAATTTATCTCAGCTGTCTCTTTCTGTATCCTTATTCTGTAAATTTCTTCCCCGGTATTGTAATTTTTAAATTCTATGAAGAATGTCCAGCTAGACTGAGATAATCTGAAACAAGGTCCTGAAACAAGGTCCTGTGTATTGCTATTCCTGATTTATGCCCATTGATTATTTTTGCAGATTTTCATGTTTGCCCTGTATTGAGTGGAGAGAGCCATCGTTGGCAGAGAATGGCATAGATCACATGAGCAGAACTGGAAAGTGTCCTTGATGTTGTAATATTGTGTATTGTTCGGCCCTGAAATCATGTTGCCAGATTAGATGTGGGAGCAGAGCTGGCATCTGAGTTTGTAACAGGGGATGCAGTAGTCCCCATTTCTGTGTCAGTGTTGTATAGGTTGTGTATCAATAGTTCACAGAACAGACTTCACAGCATATTATTATTATTATTATTATTATTATTATTATTATTATTATTATTATTATTATTATTATTATTATTATTATTATTATTATTATTATTGGGGGGGGATTTATTCAGCTATTTCTGTAAAGAATGTCCACAGGATCAGTTCCCCATTTTGAGTTGTTAATTTTAGTGCAGAGGTTGGAAAAGTTAAAGTCACAACATAGGCACGTTATAATAGTGAAAAGTGTCTTTGGTACTACTCAGTCTATACATTGCAGCTTCATTCAAAAGTATGGAAAAAACTGGTGCCTTTAGACAAGCTATATTGTCTATGCGCCCGGCATCCCTCTCCCTTGGCCCCTCCGGGCAGAGGATTTAAAAGGACGCCAGAGCTGCTGTTGCTGCCACGCTGCAGCTGGACTCTCGACCCTCTCACTACTGACCCCAGGATGGGACGCACCTACGCCTGGAGTCCCTCCCCCTTGGCCCATCCAGGCAGGGGATTTAAAAGGACGCCAGAGCCGCCGCTGCAGCAGCTGGACTCTCAAGCCTCTCCCAGGGCCCATGCCACTGGCCCCGGGATGGGAGGCACCTGCACCCGGCGTCCCTCCCCCTTGGCCTGTCTGGTGTGGGGGGGGGGGATTTAAAAGGACACCAGAGCAGCTGTAGCCACCACTGCTACAGCTAGGCTTTGCAAGCCCTGTTTGGATAAGCCTTAGCTTATAATATTAACCGTATATTTTGTACTATTGTATTGTTTGATATTATGGAATTGTAATCAGTGGCTTATTATTTTGTGCTGTATTCTACTGTTTTTGTATTTTTGGTATTTTGTATATTATTATGTATTTTGTATTTGGTTTGTTGTGAACCACTTTGAGTCACCCACAGGGTTGAAAAAAGCGATATACAAATTAAACTATTATTATTATTATTATTATTATTATTATTATTATTATTATTATTATTATTATTATTATTATTATTATTATTATTATTATTATTATTATTATTATTATTAAAAATCACAAAAATTCTTCCAACAATTTTGTATGGGCCTGTGAAGTTAAAAAGTGCTATTTCCCACTTGTTCTGAAAAGCAAATAAAATGCTGATGTAAAATATTCACACAACCTCCATTCCCCCCCCCTCCCAATTATTTTTAAAAAGCACTTAATTTACTTCCAAGCAAAATGTATTTCAGATCAAGGGTGCTAGTTTTTAAATACTGTATTTTCCGGCGTATAAGACGACTGGGCGTATAAGACAACCCCCAACTTTTCCAGTTAAAATATAGAGTTTGGAATATACTTGCCGTATAAGACTACCTCTCTTCCAATGCACACCAAATAAAAATTAACCCACACTCAACCCGAAGACTCGCAGCCCTCTGAGTCGAATGGGCAGGTTCTGGTGAAGAGCCAATCCACGCTCATGTTCTCCTCCTCGAGGTACAGGAAGATGTGTGCAGCTTGCTTCCCCTTGCTTCATACTCCCCGCACAGAGCAGGAACTCGGCTGCGGCACCCCCCACCATATGCGCCGGACATATGAAGCAAGGGGAAACAAGCTGCAGTTAAGTACCTGGCACAGATTTTTCGGGGTTAAAAAGTAGTCTTATACGCCAGAAAATACAGTAAGTGTGGTATATCACATTGTTTTTAAACACCACAGCTATGTTATCTCAAAACACACACAGAGACATATGGAAAATATAATGGTGGGATAGTACGATACACATCTTTTTCCAAAGCAAAGACAGGAACTCTGAAGCCTTCTACTACATGAATTTTCCTTGTCGAAAAGATGTACATATCTGTTTCTCCAGCATTGGAAAGGCCATGAATCCATTTCACAAGAAGCAAAATGTAATTTTTTTACAGGCCAAGAGCTCTGCTTTTCCCAAGCAATCTCTAGCCTGACGTTACACAAGGTATCGACCATCCAGTTGGGACAAAAGGGTTTGCATAAGGGGTAGCAAATGCCCCTTTTATGCAATAGGTTTATTTTGGCAATATCTGCAAGTTTATTTTGGATGGTGGAGGACAGAGGTGCCTGGAGGACAATGGCCCATAGGGTTGCAAAGGGTCGGAATTGACTGTGCGACCAAACAACAACAACAACAACATGAAACAAAGCTATTTGGCTAAGAGGAAAAGGAACTTTGCTTTATATATTTGTCTTCCATTGGCTTTCTTTGAATTCTCTTTACAAAGAGGTTTGGGTTTGTTTGATCACAAAGGTCAACTTTTAAGGTATTTCTTCCTGAATAGTTCCAGTGAAGCCCAGGAAAACTATTTCAAAATAAGACTTAAAAACCAACTCTCAAAAGTCCTAGAAAAATCCTAAGGTTTGTTTAGGTCCTCAGCTAAAACATTAACTGAAGTTTGTGGTTTGTTTATAAAATGACATGTAAGCAGAGACATCTGTACAAAGTACTATCCCACTGGTGTTAGCAATCATGGACACTTAAGAAACCCGTAAAAAAAGCCAGCCATATTTTCAAATTAATTTCCATATTCTCAGGACAACAGATGCTAGCAGGGATTCAATAAGTCCTTGTCTTCCCACTTCTCTGGCTTCCAATATCTCTGCATAATATACCATATTTTTGGACCATAAGACGCACCTGACCATAAGACGCACCCAGTTTTCAGAGCAGGAAAACAAAAATATATATATTTAATACTGTATTTTGCACCAGCAACCAGTGGTGGCACTGCAGGGGAAATGGGCAAGCCAGGCCAATTGCACTGAGAAAGGAAGTGATACTCTAGCCTAGTCTCTTGCTCTCCTTCCAACCAGGAAGCATGTTTTCCCCTCCATTTTGTCCACGTGGAGTAGAGACAAAGGCATCAAGGTAAGTGAAACCTTTTCTTTTTAAGCATAGGTTTGGTTTACCACTTAAATGCATTGGGAACATACAAACAGAAAACTTTTGAATACAAGAAATTTATTTCCAATACATTTAAATGGGAAATTGCAATTTTCAACCTCTAGTGGCCACTTGTTTTTCATATGTTTTTCCCCTACCCGGAACAGCTGAACAGCTGAGAAGCGGCAGTAGTAGTCTTCGGCCAGCTGCGGCTCTTGTGAAATATCCTTTTACAATAGCCACAGCTGGCCAAAGAACAGCATTTGGACTATAAGATGCACCCCCATTTTCTCCCCACTTTTGGGGGAGAAAAAGTGCGTCTTATGGTCCAAAAAATACGGTAAATCATATTCACTTTCAAAGTAAAGTAACTCAATGAAATTAGGCACAGGATTTCCAGGACCACAAATCCCGTAATTCTGGGTGTTCCCTTTGAAAGATTCATACTCACATTCATCTAAGTGTGGCTCACCTGAGGGGGGGGGGGAGACCTTTTTGGGAACTCTTGAGGTACAGCCTAGGCCAGTGATGGTGAAACTTTTAGAGAGTGCCCAAACAGAGGGGTGGGGCGAACTCTGTGCTGGGGGGAAGGAAGCACTCCCATTGGGCTGCTGGGAAGAGGGGTGAGGTGAACTCTGTCCTGAGGGAGGAAGCACTCCCATTGGCTTGCTGGGCAGAGTGGTGGGACGAACTCTGTGCTGGGGCAACAACGTGCATGCCCACAGAGAAGCATACCTGTCAAGTATCCCGGATTGGCCAGGAAATCCTGTATTTTGGTGCGCGTTCCTCCCCTTTCCTGGCACCCTCCTGTATTTAGAATGGCAGAGAAAGGGGTTACTGTGCATGTGCAGAACCCATCAGTGCATACGCAAATGTGTTCTGCGCATGCATAGTTTTTCCTACGCATGCGCACCTAGGCCGGAGCAGTTCCCGTATTTTCCGGAGCAGCGCTTGATGGGTATAGAGAGAAGGCTGTAAGTGCCAAATCTCTGACACGCGTGCCGTAGGTTCGCAACCTCTGGCCTAGGCCTAGCTCTGCTCTTGCTTCCTGCTCATAAAGGAAGTTCTCAGCTAGCAATAGTGCAACTTACTTTCTGCACAGGAAGCAAGAGTAGAGCTAGGCCTAGGCTAAGCCTCAAAGCCTATCCCAGCTAGTCTTTTTTCCCCAGTTGAGCCACACTTAGTTGTCTGTAGGTGTGGTCTGGCTTGAGGCTCTCATAGAATGGAGATTATTGGTTAAAAATCCTACACCTATGAGTAGTCAGGCATTCTCTTTTCTCTAGTAGTTTCAGTCATTGGCCCTTCAGGCATTCCACTCTTAGAATCAATGGCTATTGGGCCATGCTGGCAGAAGCTCCTAGAAAGTAAAGTCCAAAACATCTGGGTGGCTAAAGGCTGAGAACCAATGTTCAAGATCATTGTGAGATGAAACAATTTTATTGTTGTGTTTCAGTCCTTTCAATTCAAGTTGTACAGGTCTAGATGATTCTGAGCAGTGGGGGAAAAATCCACTTCCTGCTAGACTGTAAGAAAATAATACTGTATGTACTTAAGAAGCAAAAGAATCCCTTTCCAAGATAAGGCATTCTATTAAGCAAGCATTTTTGTTTCCTGAAGAAATGATCACAGCTCCCAACAAACTCAAAGTCTTTTCACTCATATTTCTGCATGAAGTAAATTATTTCTTTGTACACCCTCTGCGGGGCATCAAGGCCCCAGATGAAATCCAGATGTTCCCAGTCAGGAATATTCTTGTGGTAAACTAAGTTTGGGATCTGAGTTAGTAACAGGGCACTGTCCTTTGAGTCTGCCAGCCAGTCATTGCCACCAGTCCAGAGGGCTGTTGGAACAGTCATCTCTCTGACTTTGTAGAAAGGTGGCGTCGTCTAAAAAAGGAAGGAAGACAATAGTTTAAAATCTCTACGTCAGCACTGTAAAAGATTTCAAACCTTGCAAAAGGTTAGGGACCTGGATAGGGACTCCTTGCTTACGGTCACACATGCCCTGGTCACTTCCAGACTAGACTATTGCAATGTGTTCTACATGGGGCTGCCCTTGACGACCATTTGGAGGCTGCAGCTGGTCCAGAATGCGGCAGCCCGGGTAGTGATGGGGTGTGGGCATTATGCCCATGCCTCGCCCCTGCTCCGGGATCTGCACTGGTTACCAGTTTGCCTCCAAGTGCAATTCAAGGTGCTGGTTATGACCTTTAAAGCCCTATATGGTAGTGGGCCAGGATACCTAAGAGACCGCATCGCCCTAAGAACATCTGTCCGTCCAACCAGAGCAGACTGGAGGGGCTCCCTAATTGTTCCATCAGCCAGGGGGGCCCACCTCTCTGGCACAAGAAAAAGGGCCTTTTCTGTGTTCGCTCCGGCCCTTTGGAACCTCCTGTCAGTAGAGCTATGGTTACAGACGGAGCTGCTGCCCTTCAGGAAAAGACTTAAGACCTGGATGGTGGTGCAGGTGTGGAGCCCTGAGGGCAATGTGGCTCCTGCTCGCTGGCTTTTACCATGTGATGTACCCTCTCTCTGCTTCTTGGGGTGGGTGGGATTTTTAATGTGTTTGTGTGTGTGTGTGTGTGGGGGGGGGGGGTAACTGCTTTTATGGTATGGGGTTTTAGATTATGTAAGCCGCCCTGAGTCAGGCTTGCCTGA
The DNA here is from genome assembly GCA_035047305.1 of Bradypodion pumilum. NCBI lineage: Eukaryota > Metazoa > Chordata > Lepidosauria > Squamata > Chamaeleonidae > Bradypodion > Bradypodion pumilum. Next base: position 264,849,469 of record JAWDJD010000003.1, read on the forward strand.
GTGGGCGGCGAACAAGTTGAAATATTAAATTAAATTAAATTAAAGGTCTCTACAGAAAGACAAGAAATGCATCATCTCAAGGAGAGAAGATATGGTGAAGACACATTCTCATCCTCATTTCTGACTGAAATAAAACAGAATATTTTCCCCTCAAAGTGCATTACAAGTGAGAGTATGGAAAGATGACACAACTAAAGGAGTCAAAAAGCAAAGGGGGAACAGGAGATGTATAATTACTTCAAAACACCCTTTTTCCCAAGAGAAGAGCTTGCATCCTACCTATTTCAGAACACTATTGTCCGAGGAAACTGTGTTAACAGTTAGCTTATTGGGCTGGGGAGATCCAGGCTGAGGCCTGCTCTAAGCTGTGAAATTCATGAAACGTAACCATGGGACAGTCTCTTGCCTGACCTACTTGACAGGACTATACAAAGTGGGGAGGAAAGGCAGGATATAAATGTAAGCAACTACAAATACAGTGGTACCTCATATGATTTTCCCTATGGGATACGACGTACACTGAACCCTAGAGTCGGATACGACTGGCTTTCGAGCAAGGGAAACCTTTACTTCTGTCCTGTTTTTTGTGGGAGGGAATTATGGTAACCCTATACACAATGCAATTTTATATGTAGCAACTAGCATATTTTGCCCGGCAAGCTGAGCAGGTTTGGGTTCTGCAGCCCAGCAGAGGTGTGTGTATTTATACTCAACACAAACACACACACAACTCAACTACACACACACAACACAACCTCACACACAATACACACACACAACTACACACACAACTCAAACACACACAACTCAAACACACATACATCACAACCACACATACAACACACAGACACACTGCACATACAACACAACCAAACACACAACACAATCACACCCGATACACATGCCGTAGCTCCGTGGGGAGAGGTGCTCCCCTCCGCCCCCGAAGCCTTGGCAAAGATGCGCGCATGCACACACACGCGTGTGCACAGACACACACACACACACAATTTGCCGAAGCTTGGGGGGGAAGGGAGAGCCCCTCCCCCCAGCTTCGGCAAATTGTGTGTGTGTGTGTGTGTCTGTGTCTGTGCACACGCGTGTGTGTGCATGCGCGCATCTTTGCCAAGGCTTCGGGGGCGGAGGGGAGCTCTCCCTTCCTCCCCAAGCTTCGGCGAGGACACCCTGAAGGGTGCGCCGGGGAAAGGGTCAGGTGGCAAAAGGTAAGTGGGATGGGGTACAGGGACTGGGGGGGCAAGGGGGCAAGATGGGTGGGTGGCGTGATTCCTGGGCCCATTCCAACCACCACCCCCAGTCCCTCTCCCCGTCCCACTTACCTTTTTCGGGTTTTGTCTTTCCCCGGCGTGGCCTTCTGAGCAGGGATGCTCGGCGGCTGCCCTCTCCCTGCTTTCTGGCTGAAACCACGGGGGTGAGAGAGGAGGGGCTCCTCTTCCCCCCAAGCTACGGAGAGGCCGGCGCCAGTCTCTGGGGCTGCGGGGAGGCGATTGTTTCTCCCCACTACCTCACCGAAGCTGCACGGGGTGGGGGGTAGAGGATGGGCTCCTCTCCCCCCCCAAGCTACGGAGAGGCCGGCGCCGGTCTCCAGGGCTGCGGGGAGGCGATTGTTTCTCCCCGCTACCTCACCGAAGCTGCACGGGGTGGGGGGTAGAGGATGGGCTCCTCTCCCCCCCAAGCTACGGAGAGGCCAGCGCCGGTCTCCGGGGCTGCTGTGAGGAGACGATCGGCAGTTTAATTTTTGATGCGGGCAATGCCGGCTGTTCCACCTCCTCCGAGCTCCGCCCTTCAGCCTGATTGGCTGAGGGGTGGCACAGCGCAGAGGACACTGGGAACTGTAGTTTTTTTCTTTTGGGTCCGATTTGTGGGGCGGTTGCCCCACTCTCGGCAACCGGACCCTTGCGGCGACCACCACAGGATGGTATGGTAAGTGCAGGCGGCTCTGTTCGGGATGGTTGGGTGGTGTTTTGGCCGCTTTTGCCCGACACGCACTTGGCCGCTTTTGCCCGACACGCACCAACCTAGTCTCTCCTTATAGGTAAAGATAACAATTACACTTATATACCACCTCACAGTGTTTAGTGCACTCTCTGGGTGGCTCACAAGTTAATTAGCATTTTGCCCCCAACATGCTGGGTATTAATTTTACCGACCCTGGAAGGATGAAAGGCTGAGTCAACCTGGATCCCAGTCAGGATCGAACTCACAATGTTTTGGCTGCAGTACAGTAGTTTAACTACCGCACCACCAGTATATGTGCAAAGAAGTATCCAGCAGTGAGAAAACGTTACCTGGTTATAGTGAGCCATGTTTTCTGTCTTGCTTCCCCAGTCATAAGCTTTAAGCTGCCCAGTTTTCACTGCCTGAAAAAATCAATTATGCCACAATTATAAGCATGCATACATTGACAAAAAATTAAACAACAAAGCCAAAACAGGGAGGAATTGTAAATACTGTGAATTCTCATATTATAGTTAAGGCTAAGCAATGACTAATGATTAGCCTCCGTTTCTGGGCTTCTTTTTTGGAGAAGATTCAGGTCCATATCCATTAATGCACTGAAGCAGGTTCTGTCCTGTTTGGGAGAACTGGTAGCGGAAATTCCCCCAGGTCACACCCACCTGGCTGGCCACACCCACCTCTATACCCCATTGTGTTGGCCACAAATTTGGCCCCACCCACAGATTTGGCCCCACCCAAAAAAATTGGGAGTGCATCACTGCCCATATCTTATTGAGATTTTGCCAGTCAGAAACTCTTGCCAGTACAATTAACATGGGCTTGTGCCGTTCGTGCACACTCTTTTGTTGCAGAAGCAGTGACCTTAATGAAGAAAATGCACCTCTTGCTATGCAAGCAGCATGTTCCAGTGTTAACATGATAACACAGGGATATGGGGTAAGCTAACAGGGTGCAGGCCATCATATTTAAGCCATCCATTCACGCACAAGATCTGAAGAGTCATCTGGAAGCAGACGCCACCTTTTACAATATTCATTCAGTGCTAATATCTTCTTGTTTTATTTGATGTCTTGAGAAAAAACACGGACCCATGTTGCCAAGTGTGAGTTTTGCTGTAACAGCTAATTTGTAAATAGATTCCATTTAACCGGAAAGACTTCCTGCTAAATAAATACAGGTACAGTTGTTGTTCTGTGAGAGCCCAACTGGCATTACGGATAGTTTGTCAAACTAGAACTTGGGAGACCTGGGTTGACCTCCTCATTTGGCCTTGAAAATTACAGGGTTTTAGGTGACAAAATTTACCCACCCCTTGCTAGTTCACTCTGCTATGAAACCTTAACGTTTCTTTGGCTAGACTGCAGTGGCTCAAGTGGTTAAGACACTGACTGGGAGGCAGAAAGTCAGCAGTTCAAAACCTGAGTACTGCATGACGAATGAGCGCCCGTCTTTGTCCCAGCTCCTGCCATTCTAGCAGTTTGAAAGCAACAAACAGCAAGTAGATAAAAAGGGACCACTTCAATGGGAAGTTAAACAGACCCCGTTAATGGTCTTTTAGGCTTTCTCTGCGTGAATAGGAGTTAACCTTTTGAATAAATAAGAATTATATGACATGGATTTTAGAGATGCTTAGGTGGGGTATGGCCAAACAAAGATTGCGAACTACTGGTCTATTGGCAGCTGGCTTAACTGAATAGGTAACATTTTCAGAAGCATAGATGTTTCTACATGTCCTGCCTATGATACTATTGTTGTTGTTTTCTGGACACACAACAAAGGAGGCTGCAAGATCTGGTAACAACAAAAAGCCATCCTGCTGGATGAAGCAATAGTTCATTTTCTTCATGGGTTGCTGTGTGGTATGTTTTAAATGATCTATTAACTAAGAGCCTTGTACAAAGCAAAACACATGAAAGCCTATGGAAACAATTTGGTCTTGCCAGCATTTATGCTAAGAAGATGTATTTGGGCAGAGAAGCCAGTTGGTACATGGTACAGGTACAGTACAGTTGATCTGTGGTACATGACTGAGTGAGCATTGAACCCAGGTCTCCCTGTATTAACATCAACTGTCTGGCCACTTCAATACAATGATTGAACTCTCATATCACTATCACATTTTCATTTTAGAGGCATGAACAATCTAAACAAAATAAATCTAATTTAGGAAGAAAGCAAGGGACTAAATCCAGTTGGCAGTCAGAAACAGGAGTTAGCCTATCCATTCCATGTGAATTCATATAATTTTTGATTTAACAAGTTGCAGCCAATCGTCAATTGGCTTGACCGCGTAGTGAGTAAGGTATTGGGCTGTGGTGTGTTAGAGGTTGGGAGTTCAATTCCCCACATGCATAGCCTCATGCAAGCCGTACTGTTCTATTAAACCCTTACAATTTTTTTAACTATTTCTGAGTGTTCTGTCTAGAAAATTCTGGAGGAAAAAAAAGTCGCCCTAAGTCAGAATTGACTTGACGGCACACAATTATCATTATTTTATCTATTGTGCTTACTCTACAATTTAAGAGAACCCTAATTACTTGTGCAAGAAATCAAGCCCTCTGTGCCAAAATATTCAAATTTATCTAAGACATCACTTGTCTATTATGCATACAAATGGTCTAACTGATTAGTGAGGTTCCTGAAAAATATGTTGCTATTGAAGCAGAGCTTGGAAAAGTGACCTTTTTGGAATATATCTCATAGACTCTCCAAAATGGATGCATTTTCAATTCCAGTGCAGGTCTTAATTTCATCCTTCACAACCTGTTTCTCTGAATATAACCACCCATTCAAAATCTTAAAATCAATAGAACATGAATTTTTAATCCATATGAATGTTTAGACTTACCTGGCGCCAGTGAAGCATATTCTGCACAGATGTTCCAGCTGGACAGTGTGTCGAATATACATCAATACGACTCTGTAACAAGCAACACTGTTAACTAAATTTATTACAAAGGGAGACGTCCACATCTTTTCATATTAGGTTTGTTTGACAAAAGAGCCAAATATTTGGATGCCATAAGATTGCTGACTTTATTTGGAACACTGTAAAAATTAAAAATAACTCTTTAGAAAGACCAATGTGATATTCTGAAATAAGTCTCATTCTCAATGTAACAACAGCCAGAATCCTAGTACAGTGATAGCTCGCATAACGAACGCATTGCATAATGAAAGATTCACATAACGATGCATTTGTTATGCAAGGGAGATACCCTGCATAACGAAAAAAATGTTCATTATGTAGGGGTTTTGAATGGGAACCCAGGATAACAAACTTTTTTCTCGTTATCTGTGGCATCTCCCATTTGCTTCGCATAACGCTAAAAAACGCATAGTGAAGAGCTCCGTGGAACGGAGCTTTTTCGTTATGCGGGGTTCTACTGTACTTATGCCTGCTGGTGTACACCAAATGATGTAAACTGCTGCAGCAAGCTTGCTGAGTTTTCAGAAGTTGCCACTTTCAGAAGTTGCCACATTGTTGTCACATGCGCAAACGACATACAAACTCCAACTGCATAACTAATGGAAATCTGCTTCTCCCTTTGACTTATGCTAGCAGTTATATTTAACATAATTTTGGTTATAGCCAGATAACATGACTTTTGTGTTCAGCAGAACATTTCAACTTCAAGAGCCAATTAACTTCAATACAAAGCATTACATTTAACACAGAAGAAATATTTTTCTATTTCTCCTTTAAAATAAACTATACATGACCTTCATTAGAAGCCACTGAACTGATTATCTGGAAGCACTCCTAGACACGGTGATGCTAAAATCAAGGCAGCTGGGGTGGGGGTGGGGATTGCCATCACAATCTATTCCTTCTTGATATGAAGTTTTCTGCACCAATCTTTACTGGTGCCCATGCTGTAACACAGTGCCTACAAGTATACTAAGACAGCATTATTGTAACATTTCATCCCATAATGTCTGGTTGTGTACCAGTTTAAACATGTGTGACCATAAAGCACCTTATTTTTAAGAAAAGAAGAGTTTTTAAAATTGTATACCCATGATTAGGCGCTGGGAGAAAAAACAGTAACTTCTCTTACACTGTGTGTGAGTGCATGCACAGCCAGCATGGTGTAGGGCAGGGTTTCTCAACCTTGGTGCTTCAATTACAAGAAGCCCAAGTTAGGACACTTACTGATCAGGGTTTCTGGGAACTGAAGTTCAAGAACACCTGGAACACCAAGGCTGAGAAACCCTGATGTAGTGTATTGGAAACCAGGCTCTAAAGTTATGAAACTCATTGGGTGCTCCTGGATCCACAGTCCCTCAGCCTCTCAACCTACTTCAGATATTGCTGTGAGGATAAACTAGACAGCTTAAAAGCTACAAAGGCCACCTTGAGCTTACCAGAGGAAAGCCAGGATGCAAATGTAATAAGAATCATCAAGAATACACCTACAGAGAACTCTGTTCATTTTGACACAGAGAGAGAGAGAGAGGTACCTCATGCAATGATTTTAATCTGTTCCACGGGGCTCGTTGTTGTACGAAACAATTGCTATACGATGCATGCATCGTATAGCGATTTTCCCTATGGATGCATCATACGATTTTTTCACGCTAAGTGGTTTTTACCACTGAAAATTGTTGTATGGTTTTTTCCATAGGGAAAATTGTTCTGCGGTATGCCATTCCCCCACCCCCCAAAAATAACCCCTAATTGTTATGTGGTTTCGTTGCTATACGGGGCGATTGTTGTATGAGGTTCCACTGTGTGTGTGTGTGAGAGAGAGAGGGGGGTGGGCGGTGTAACTACTTAATGCTGTGACTAGGGTCATAAAGCCATTAACAGAGGCTTAACAGTAAGACTATTGGATGCACCTAGGCAATTCTGTCTTTTCAGTATTCCAAATGTAGCATAAGTCCCAGCTCATAAGGTGAAGCATAAGGCAAAAAAAGAAAAAAACATGAGTGATAGAAGCAGTATAAAACATATTCCAGCTTCTCCCATCCACAGACCTCCTAGAATGTACTACATTCTTTAGTTTAGACCAGTGGTGGCGAACCTATGGAACACGTGCCAGAGGGAACACTCAGAGCTCTCTCTGTGGGCACATGCGCTGTCGCCCCAGCATGGAGTTCGCCCTTCCCCTCTGCCCAGCAGCCCAATAGGAGTGCTTCCTCCCTCTCCTCCTGCAGAGTTTGTACCGCCCCTCTGACCAGCAGCCCAATGGGAATGCTCCCTCCCTCTCCCCAGCACAAAGTTCACACCACCCCGGCAGCCTGTTGGTTTTGGGCACTCGGTCTCTAAAAGGTTCACCATCACTGGTTTAGACCACACACTCTGCCTCATGTTTGGGCCATGGGAAATCTTACCATATTTAGATTCTTCTCATTAAAGCCACAAAGTAGAAAGAAAAAGTTGCCACAGAGGTTGTCCAGCAAGAAATGGTCACAAAAGTGAGTAGCAACCCATCTCATAATCGAGCTTTGGGGAAGAAACTGCTTGGTTCCAAACACTTCCTGCAGTGCAAGAACATAAAGGTTGTTTTGTTAGGAATATGTTTTCTTAAGGATGCTTCTAACACCATCAAAATATTACCAAGAATTTAGTGAGAATCCTCTGCTTTGACACCTAGATATAGAACCTGTGTTCTGACCAGCAAAATAGCAGTTACTAATATAAATACATCATTGAATTGAACAGGATAAACTTCTCAAATTATTTTCATACTATTTTGGGCAACTCAAAAGAACCACAAATTAATATTAAAGTTATCTGGGTCTTTCTCTCTTATCCTGCAAATAATAATATAAACACATGAATGTGCTACTCAAAGCCAAAATGAGTATGTAAAATGGTTTGGTAGAACCAGTAACTTTCTTCTATCCGCATGTTACTTAATCTAAAGCATACTTTATTAAAAGGACAGTCTACTATGCAGTACACTCAGCTCAATCTTGAATTACATCACATTATATACATGCAATCTCTAATCTTCAGGTTTTCTATTACTGCATAATTTCCCACAGATAGAATCTCCCTTGTATCTATCCTGAAGCTTGAGTCTGCTAAACTGAGTGATGGTATCATAGATCAGCAAGCGATAATGCTAATACACGCTTGGCATGACGAGTATGAATGTGCAGTCAAGTGGAAGAATCATGCATCCATTCTGCTCCAGACTTGTCCCAGGCACTGCAATCACTGTTCACTAACTTACTTAGTGAGATTACTCTTTACTATGCATCCCACTTCCACTTGAGCACCTTTCAGAATTATGGAGGAACATGGCTGGCTGGGCACCCCCAAACACAGACACACACAGACACACAGACACACACACACAAAGTGTCACCAGATAGTTGGTTATACAAATATACCATTAGCACATACCTGTCAACCATCACGATTTGGCCGGGAAAACCCCATAATTTGACGTCCATTGACGTCATAACCCGCCCCGCGCTGCCAAAACCCTGTAATTTGGCAGCGCGGGGGGAATGCTTTCCGCACATGCGTGGAAGCGCTACGCCGCTTGCGCAGCCCCTACGCAAGCGGCGTAGCGCTTCCACGCATGTGCGGAAGCATTTTACCCCTTCCATGCATGCACGGAAGCGCTATGCTGCTTGCATAGGGGCTGCGCAAGCAGCGTAGCGCTTTCGCGCATGTGTGGAAGGGGTAAAACCCTTCCACGCATGTGTGGAAAGCGACCTGCGCACAAGCGATGTGCGCAGGTCCCGTTTTTCCGGAGCCGCGGGTTGACAGGTATGCATTAGCAGTTAATCTGTACCTTGACATAGACCCACACATTGGCAATCAGCATAACAATTCAAAGAAACTGCCAGGAAAAATACTAATCAATAGGCCAAATCCTGTTGCTTAGCCAAGTAAACTGCACTAGAGTAGGTCCACTGAAGGGGATTTAGAGAATCAATTCCTCCATAAAGTCTATTGTTTCAGATGGGTTTACTCTGAGTGCCACTTACTTTAGTATAAATGTTTGTAGCCATGTTAATAAATCAGACAACAAGAGTGGCAATACACAGAAACCCATTTCAAACTACTTTAATCTACTCGGACACTCGGCCATAGACTGGAAGGTTGTTATTCTAGAACAGAGGAATTATAAGACTAGAATCCAGAGAGAGAGAGAGAGAGCAGATATTAAGTACATGCATATGCTGGACATGCATCTCAGGGGTTTAAATATCAGTTAATGGTTTCTGGGATATTATCAAATTTGATGCACCACAACTAACAGGTTATTATATGCTGCAATTTTGCCTTGGTCACTCAAATCATTGTCAATAGATGCTAACTCATTGGCAAATATGTATTGCCACAATGTTTATTGCTTGCAAGAGAGGTTTGTTTTGAAACCATTTTCAATAGGGCCAGGCTTTGCAGCAGATTTGAGTAACAACCAGGGATTTTCCATTATTGTCAGCTGTAAAAGCTACAATGTAACTTTTCTGTTAGGCTGGCCAATCATTGAGTGCCTGTGTACCTGATGTGTATAAATCAGGGGTGGCCAACTTTTTTGATCCGCAGGCCTGGCCAAGCCCCCGGAACAGCTGGGAGGGCAGGACCGCACCCCTGGAAGCAGGCACATTTACGACTGAAGTAAACACACCCACTTCCATGTTTATGTCAGCCATGGGCGCGTTTGCGCATGCACATTTTACAGCTGATGTAAATGTGCCCACTTCTACTTCCGGGTGCGGGGGAGATGGCAACAGGCTGGTTGGAATGTTGTTGTGGGCCAGGGCTGGCCCACGGGCCGTAGGTTGGAAACCCCTGGTATAAATTGATGCCATGAGGCCTTACTCTTATGTCCGATGAAGTGGATTTGATCCAAGAAAGCTCACATTTAAATAATGGAGTTAGTCTTTAAGATGCCACAACATATTTTGTCTCTTTTTTTTTTGCTGTTTTGTTTTGTTTACTCTCTGATTTGCTTTAGTATAGTAAGTTACAGGTAGAGTAGGCCCATTGAATTAATGGAATGTATCAAGTTCCCTCGCTAAATCCCAGTTGACTCAATGGACTTACTCTAGCATGGCTTGCTATGCTAAGAAACAGGATTTTTGCCAATGAGTAACTTGCATGACAAAATTCTACTGCATCATGTTTCTATGCAATAATACAAATACAGTACTGTACCTGATCCAGCAGCATAAGGCAAAATAGGTCAGAGAATAAAGTTTAGAACAGGGATCCTCAACCTACAGCATACCTGTCAAGTATCCCATTTTCCCCAGGAAAACCCCTTATTTTTACCCCTCTTCCTGCCCCCTCCCGTTTTATTAATTTCCCCTTATTTTTAAAAAAAAATCCTGACTGGAGCCCTCACAGGCGAAACTGCAGTATGTTTTTCCAGCCACCAGAGGTCGCTGTGTGGCAGGCTTTTTGCTTGTGGAAGGGGAGAGAAAGAAGGTGGTGGGGGCGTTCTGTAGTTTCTCTTTCATTTCCCTCCTGCCACATGGCCAATATGGAGGCTTTGTTTCTGCTGCTGAGCTGGTTGGAGCCACCATGCTGGGAGGGACAGGAGTCTACTCTAGAGGTGAGCGATATTTCATATATGCAGGGGAAAATCAGTGAGAGACTTGTCTCTCACTCTCATGCTTTATTGAGCTGTTTCTGCCCTGCCTCCTGGCTGGAGGCTTCCGTTTCTAGAGTTCTAGAGTTAACTTGGGAGGGGTGGGGGATGGTACTTGATCACTATATGAGAGAGAGGGGGGTCCGTTTCTGTTCTAGAGTTAACTTGGGAGGGGTGGGGGTGGGGGATGGTGCTTGATCACTATATGAGAGAGGGGGGTTCCGTTTCTGTTCTAGAGTTAACTTGGGAGCGGTGGGTGGGAGATGGTGCTTGATCACTATATGAGAGAGGGGGTTCCGTTTCTATTCTAGAGTTAATTTGGGAGGGGGGTGGGGGATGGTGCTTGATCACTATATGAGAGAGAGGGGGGTTCCGTTTCTGTTCTAGAGTTAACTTGGGAGGGATGGGGGTGGGGGTGGTGCTTCATCACTATATGCTAAAGGTAAAGGTTTCCCTTGCTCAAAAGCCAGTCGTATCTAGAGTGCCAAGGTTCGCCATCACAGTCATAGATTCCTACAGCGGCCAATTTTTAGAGCAAGAAGCTGCTTTTTGTACAAGAGAACAGATCCAAAATACACGGGGAGAATTATCAGAGCTCATAGATCCAGTGTGCCTGCACGGTTGTGTAAGGGGATCTTCTCAAAAGCCAATCGTATCCAACTCTAGGGTTCAGTGCTCATCTCTGTTTCAAAGCCGAAGAGCCAGCATTGTCTGCGTCTGCAGACATTTCCATGGTCATGTGGCAGGCATGACTAGACACCAGAGAGCACGGAACGCTGTTACCTTCCCACCAAAGTGGTCCCTATTTATCTACTTGCAATTTTTTGCTTTCGAACAGCTGGGACAAAGACGGGAGCTCATTCCGTCCTGCAGTTCTTGGGAATCGAACTGCTGACCTTCTGCCTCCCAGTCAGCATCTTAGTCACTTAAGGCACTAAGTAAACAAGAAAGAAAACAAAAGTCCCCCAAGAAGATGGGGAAAGGGTTCTTTGGCCCACACAGCTTTGTGCCCATTGCATCTACAATACCATCTAGCCATCTTATTTTTGGCCACCCCCTTCTTTTGCCCTCCACCTTTCCCAGCATCAAGGCCTTCTCAAGTGAATCCTCTCTTCTCATTTGATGTCCAAAGTACTTTAGCGTCATCTTTACTATTTGACCTTTAGTGAGCTGTCGTGGTTGATTTTTTCTAGGATCGACCTATTTCTAACACCACATTTCAAAGGCATCTATTTTTCTGCGCTCAGCTTTCCTAATGGTCCAGCTCTCACACCCATACATTACCACCGGGAATACCATTGCTTTGACTATGCAATTTTTTGTTTGCAAGGTGATGCCTCTACTTTTAACTATGTTCCCCAGGTTTCTCATAGCTTGTTTCCCAAGCATCAGTCGCCTTTTTATTTCATGGCTGCAATCACCATCTGCAGAGATCTTTGATCCTAAGAAAGTAAAATCTGCCAGTCGTATCCAACTCTAGGGTGCAGTGCTCATCTCCATTTACAGCCAAAGAGCCAGTGCTGTCTGTGTTTGCAGACATTTTCATGGCTATGTGGCAGGCATGACTAGAGCCCAGCAAGTCACATGGCTATATTTGGCCACGCCCACAGATTTGGCCACACCCACAGAGGGGTGTGGCCAAAAATTTCCCTTATTTTCAAATCCAAAACTTGATAGGTATGACCTACAGCCTATGGCCGGATTCGGCCCACAGCACCAAATCATCCAGTTTGCACCCTTGATCCAGCCGCCGCTTCCGCCACCTTAGTCCTTGTCTCTCCTGCTTGGCTTGCTGTGTCCTTAACGGCGCTCCGTAGCAGGGCGGATGTTGTAAGGCATACAACATCTGCTCTGCTATGTAGCGCTGTGAGGGACACGCCACATCAAGCCAAGTGGAGGAGACACGGGTGATGGCAGAAGTGGCCACTGTCGCAAAGGGGGAGAGGTCTCACAGAGTCTCACAGAGGCTACAAGGGGACTCCAGGCATTGGTGGTCCCAGCAGGGCAATCCTAATAAGGTTCTGTGTCCCGCTGTGCCTAAGTGAACACTCCTCCCATTTTACACACTGTTTGAATGGGAAAGGTAATAGACTTAATCTATCTACACTGAATCACAAACTAAGAAAATAAACAGAAAATAACTATGCTAACTCACTAAGTAGATATTTCTTCTTCTGGTACTGATGCAGAATGGCAGGCTATGCCATAGGTTCGGATGGGCCTCAAGCCCCCATGGCTTGGTCTCTTAGCCTGGCATGATTTCAGAATGAGATAGGCTCCCGCCAATATCAGAACCTCATCTAATCTTCCCTCAAATCGGGCTTGTTTATATAGTGTTTTTGCATGAGAAACTATGTGTGAAATGTACTAATTGGCATTTTGTTTTGATTAACAGATCTGTATCCCAGACCTTATCTGGATGTGCCATCTCTGACCGGCCTTCCCTAGAGATAGGCATCTGGGAACATCTTTGATCTCTTGACTGGAGTTCAAGAGTGATGTTGCTTCTCATGCCTTGATATGCTTATTGACGCACTTGTCTTGAGTGTTGGGTACAAATACGTGTTACTGAGTGCCAGGACAGGAAGACCTTATTTGGAAACCCTCTTGAAGTTATCTTAATAAGTGCTCCCAGCTAGGTGCTCTTACTCCTCCACTCTGAATGTTCTTAAGATAAGAAGTCATTAACTTTCACAGCAAGGCCTAGCAAGGTCTGCTAAATTAGAGAGGCCTTGAAAAGCAGCCTGGCAGAGTATTTCCTCATCCTATACAATCCAACTACATGAATCATATCACTACATGAATATGAAACATATCAAATTATGACACGACTCCTTATGAATATCCTGACAGCCACATTTCTGGTGGCCATGGGGCAGTTCTTTCACCTACACGATGCACGCTGGTAAGCAAGGGAGCGAGAGGGGGCTTTTTGGGTGTGGTGAGCTTGGGGTGGTCGCCGCTGCCACCAGTCCGGCCGCTCAACAGCCTGAGAGAGCGTAATCCGGCCCCCGGCTTTAAAAGTTTGAGGATCCTGGTCTAGACCATACGTCATCATTTCCTAGTCTGTAAATCACATAGATCTCTATTTCACAATTCATCTATACACATTAGTTGGTATTATGGGGTACACAGAAATAGCCTCGAAGATTGTGGTATTTTTGAACCACAGTCGGACATACCATGAGCAAAGGCCACCTTGTGCTGGCTAATCTTTCTCACACTAGGTAAGGTGAAGGAAACTGCAGAATGAACTCATCAAAAGGTGGCTTCATTTTGGCAGTTTCATGTCTGGCTTAAACATGGAAGACTAATAATGCTGGCTATCCTTTCCTTGTCTCATTACCAAACTTTCATTCAGCACTATCCTCAGGCAGCAGGCTTCTTCAGGCATCATGACAGGCACACCTTTCAAGGATGGATAACTGTAGCTCTCGAGATGCTTTTATGTTGCAGTTCCTATAATTTCATCTCATTTGCTATTCTGGGCTAGAACTGGTGGAAAGCATAGAGCCGTTACGGCAAACCTTGGCACTCCAGATGTTCTTGGACTTCAATTCCCAGAAGCCCAAGCCCCGTGAATACACACGAAGGGGTTTATTGCGATTCATCTGGCCTGCACCGCCCTTGTCTCTCCCAGAAGCAGAAGTAAAAAGCGTACGGGCACATTTTACTTCCGCTTCCGGGAGTGACGAGGGTGGATGAATAGCAGTAAACCCATTCATGTGGATTCACGGGGGCTTGGGCTTCTGGGAATTGAAGTACAAGAACATCTGGAGTGACAAGTTTCACCATCACGGGCATAGAGCAAAATCATCCAGAAGAACACAGCTGATCACCCTTGTTTAACAGCATTACTTTTTAGCCCCTAGTCTTGCTGCCAGATAACTATGAGTGATCTGGGTGTGTTCGCAATCTTTCATGAAACAGCAGCAGCCGACACCCACAAAATTTTCAGGAGATATTTTTCTGCTCTACTATTCATCCCGGACTTCTGAAATACCACCAAATCAACATTCTTTCAAAGCATTCTGAAACACAGAAATAATATTGACCATTGTCAAGTAACTCAAACGTTCTTGCAATAGCCTTGCATATAATGCATTTTAGACAATCAGAAAGTGCTACATAAATGCTAAGCATTGCTATCATTGGAGAACCTTCAAACACTTTAAGAGAAGAGGCAACAGCAATTACACTTATATACCGCCCCATACGCTTTGTGCACTCGCTGTGTGGTTCACAAATTAATTAGCATTTTGCCCCCAACATGCTGGATACTCATTTTACTGACCTTGGAAGAAAGGTCAGTAAAATGAGTCAACCTTGATCTCATCAGGATCGAACTCACAATGTTTTGGCTGTAGTACAGCAGTTGAACCACTGCACCATCAGGGCTCTTACTTCAACCAAGGCCAGAAAAATCTTTCAGGAATACTTTGTAAATGTTAAGTTGCAGGTGCTTCAGTATCAGCCTGGCCTGATATATGAGACCATCAAGCTGACATTCAGCTACCAGTGAAAATGCACCCTATCACTGGAACAATATTAAGGAAACAAGCTGAGCTTGTTGACAACAAAAGCAAGATATAGAAATGAAGGATGTAAAACCAGAGAGACATTTGGTGGTAATAATAATAATAATAATAATAATAATAATAATAATAATAATAATAATAATAATAATAATAATAATAATAATAATAATAATACCACCTCATACAACGTCCGCTTCATACAATGTCGGATCCATACAACGTCACCCAATTCTTGGAAAAAAGGTGCCTCATACAACGTCGCCGGACGTTGTATGAGGTATTAGGTTTTTTGCAGGTTTTTTTTGTTGTTGTTCAGTCACAGTCGATTCCAACCCTTTGCGACCCTATAGAACATCCTCCTCCAGGGATCTCTGTCCTCCGGGACGCCAGAGGAGGAGCCGACAAGCCTCGCCGCGAATCTCCCGGGCCCCCGCCATCGGCCCAGGATGGGAGTCAGCTGCGGCTACCGGCCCCGCCTCCCTCCAGCCCTGCCTTGACCAGAGGGATAAGAGGACACCGGAGGAGCAGCCAACAAGCCTTGCCGCAACTCTCCCGGGCCCCCGCCATCGGCCCGGGATGGGAGTCAGCTGCAGCCACCAGCCCCGCCTCCTCCGACTGGCTGCCGGTCGAACTCTGTGGGGCCTCCCAGCCCCGGCGTGGTCCGTTGGAGGCAAGGAAAGAAAGAACTCACCGCACTTGGGGCTCGCCTCTCTGCGGCCTCAAAAAAGGCTCCCCGCCTCCAACGGACCCCAGTGACGCCGGGGCTGGGAGGCCCCAAGGAGCTCGACCGGCAGCCCGCCAGAGGTGGCAGGGAAGAAAGAACTCGCCGCACCTGGAGCTCGCCTCTCCATGGCCCCAAAAGCGGCTCCCCACCTCTGGAGATGGGAGTCTGGTGCATCCGTTGCCTACCGCTGTCTCCACCCCCTCTGAGCCCTGCTTGGCTAGAGAGGAAAAAAGCCGACACGGACGCTGCACCGGAGGTAGAGAATTGTGGTATTTATATTATTATTATTATTATTATTATTATTATTATTATTATTATTATTATTATTATTATTATTATTATTTGCCCTGCTCTGGTGATGATCCTGAGGACTTGGAGTTGGGCTCCGACGTGGTTGTTGAGCTCGCTTCTTGCTAAATCCTGTTTAAGTTGTTGAGCCAAAGGCCCCTCTTAAAGTTCTGTCAGTTTCCTGTGTTTCTTTGACTTTGCCCTGCAGTTTGTGCAATGTTTCTCTATGGGAACGACGTTATACAAAGCATCGGTGGCAATAATTTGGACATTGTATGAGGCATCGCAGATAGGATTTTGCATGCCTCATACAAAGTTGGAATTCATACAATGTCCTAACTTGTGGAACCAAGTTTGGACGTTGTATGAGGTATTACTATAATAATAATAATAATAATAATAATAATAATAATAATAATAATAATAATAATAATAATAATAATAATAATAATAATAATAATAATAATAATAATAATAATAATAATAATAATAATAATAATAATAATCTAGCTTTCCTCAATCCAATGGGCGACCCAAAGCGGCTTACAGATAGTTTAAAGGTACAGCACAGCAAGTCAAATAAACAGTATCAAATCCCAATTTACAGTTACAAAATATCATGGCACAATATACAAAAACAAATCAAAAGCAGTATAGTACACATTTAAACAATATCAAATCCCAATTTACAATTATAAATATCATGACACAATATACAGAAATATTTCAAAGCACTACAGTTCATATTTCAGACAGTTTACATTTCATAGTAAAATAACAAGCAAGCCCTTCCAAGTTCTCAGCACGTTCATCTGAGAGAAACCTTTGGCCTGCAATAAAAGCATCTGTTCCCATTAAAATACAGAGCAAGTTCACAGTAAGTATCTCAACTCACACAAAGGAAGTTATTTTTTATTAATTATTTTGATACTTCCTCCTCCTCTGGGCCAGACATGAAATTGCGAAAATAAAGGCACCTTTTGGTGAGTTCATTCTGCAGTTCTTTTTGCCTGACCTAGTGTGAGAAAGATTAGCCGGCAACACAGGGTTGACATTACTAGGCTATTATTATTATTATTATTATTATTATTATTATTATTATTATTATTATTATTATTATTATTATTATTATTATTATTATTATTATTATTATTATTATTATTATTATTATTATTATTATTATTATTATTATTATTATTATTGCTATGCCCGACTGTGGTTTAAAAATACCACAATCTTTGAGGAGGCTCTTTCTGTGTATCCCTATTTAGAAACTGAAAGTGTACTACAGTCAACCCAACAAAAACATGGCCCTCAATAATTGTGTTAATATTATGCAGGAACTTTCTACAGCTGACAGTAACTGAAAAAGAGCTGTCCTTTGCCAGATACTGTCAAAATTCTCATGCTACTTTTGTGTCCAATCTTTCCATAAGTAGGGGCTGTGGTGGCTCACTGGTTAAGAAGCTCGCCTTGTTAACTGGAAGGCTGGCAAGTCAGCAGTTCGAGACCTGGGTACTGCATGATGGATTGAGCACCCGTCTCTGTCCCAGCTCTTGGGGACATGAAAGGAGCCTCATTTGGGCGTTCCCTGAGTCGAGTTTCTTCTGCAAAAATCCTTTCAACCCAGACTAATTTCTGACACAACAATATTATTATTAGTAAGAGTTGTAACCTTGCATCAAATTCTTGTGAAAACAGCTTTTAACATGCATACCATATGCAAACCGGGATAAGAAAATGGCAAAGACACTTAGTAAACAAATCTTGAAATACTCAAAACTACGGAGCATTAAAGAGTCTAAGAAATACAAAGCAAATACTTATTCAAACACTCCAATTAACAAGTGGCAACATCAACTTTTAAGTCTAAGGGAATTTTTAAAAATCATCCTAGGTCAAAAGATGTGTTTATTTTTAAGTAAGCCATTAGCTCAGGCTTTTCTTCTAGTACGTACAAAATAAGGCAGAAGCACATTCCCAAGTACTTAGTACATCTGATAATATTTGCTAACAGTACCTGAAGCAAACAGTTCATTCAAAATACATACTTTGAGCAGCAGTTCTGGAAACAGGCCAAGCTTGACCAAAGGGCTAGATGAGAATTTCACTGTGGCAATTGGTCCCAAGCCAAAAAATATTTTTATCTTCTTAGCTAGCTGTGGTAAAGTTGAAAATGCAATGAAACCTAGGAAGGGGGGGGTGGGGGGAGAGAAGAGAAAAACCAAAGATTTATATTTTTGTTCTGTTTTGCCACTCTAGCCTTAATACGAGTCTTTGAAGAAATATTTAAAGCTGCTACTTTAGCATCACAAGAATCCTTTATTTATTTAGATTTTTCTACCCCTTTAGCTTAAAAGTTAATAAAGTAGCTCTACAAAGATCAGACCTCAATATAATTGTTGCAGGCAATGGTTTGCGTTGGATTATGTAACTCAATAAATCACTGTTTCCTAAATTCTTGTAATTTGCTTTGATTTACACAGGAGCATTAATTCGCCTACATCTATTCCAATTCCAGAGCTTGGAAAGGTTACTTCTTTTTACTACTCTCAGAGTCCTCAAGCTTGCTGGCAAATTCTAGGAACTGCAGTTCAAAATTTTTTTGGAAGTGCTTACTCTAGAGTACATCCAAGCAAGAACACCCACAGAGATTGCTGTTAATGATCATCTTCCATATTTGTGCACTGGCTAGATATATAAAAGTCCTAGAACAAGCCTCTCCTGAAATTATTATGCAGTGTATGAATACAAATAAATATCACCCATTATGCTGTTAAGAAGCCTTTTAACCTACCTGTTGTGGTGCCCTGTGAATGGCCAACATAAAATAATTGCTGCTGACCAGTTGTGTTCAGAATGAAGTTAATGGAAGCTGTAAGGTCGTATTTTGCCATTTCATCATAACTGCAAAGTAAAACAAAGGCAACAAACAACATCCTTATTTTTATCATGTAAGAGGATCAATATTAATTTTCCAAGCTTTCGTTTCCTGGCATGCTGTGGTATTAATAGTGTGACAGAAGACAAATACAAGTATTTGTCGAGAGCTTATGAACCCTTAGCAACCAAAAATCAACCAGTATATCCCACATGAAAATGAGGTAACAACTATCTCAAGAACTATTTTAAAGAATAACATCATTAAAGCCAGAAAACAATTTTTAAACCATATCTGAAATCATGTTTGCAGTAATTTGCCATTTACCATCTTGCAAAAGTCCCTGTTGTTATCCACATCCACGTTTGCTACCTAAAAGTATGACTCCCACTGGCACGGTGATACTTGGTTCCTTCAGAGGCCTTGAAGAATGCAGGGGGGAACCTGCTGAGTACATTACAGAGACAGCAGCTGCATCTGGACAAGGAAGACCGGAGTTCAAGACCTCTAGTGAGCCAGCCAAATAGACAGCTTTGACAACTAACTTGACCACTGCTAACTGAAGAGGTGTTGGATCTTCCTTTGACTGGTACATTTTTAGAGTCATGTTTTCATTTTTCTTATCCTTTCATTTGTGTTATATAATTTTATTGTGAGGTGCCTTGATTTTCTTTCACAAGAGTGAGGTAGGACATAATCCAAAATAATGAATGGACGTAAAGCATATTGCTATGTTTTAAGGGTTTTTTAATTGTTTTATATTGGTTTTAACTTGGGTACACCGCCCAGAGTTCACTGGATAGGGCGATATACAAATCTATAAAATTAAATGTTGATGAACAGGTGATTAAGCCTAATTTTCTTAATCACAAAGCTCTTTATTTCAACCAACAGTATTTCTTCTCCCTGGTGCAGGGGTGTCCAAACTACAGCCCGGGGGGGGGGGCGGATCCGAACCCCAGGCCATAGTGATGGGCCCCTTGAACAACATGACTGGCCCACGGCCCAAGAGAATACTGCCTAGAGAATACTGTTTCCAATACAGGGAGTGGCAGGAGAGAAAACTTTAAAAGGCAATTTCAATTAAAAGGCAGGATGACTCAATCATTCCTTCCAGGCCAGCCTAAGGAGCTCTACAACCAACCCAATCACGTCCCTTCATCCATGTACGCACTGCCTACACATAGGATTTCTTTAAAATGTTTATTACTAGGAAGAGCACGCCTGATAAATTGGCAGTGGAAAGAGACCCTCCTGTCCTTCTGCCGGCAGATACAAAGATCCTTCCTCAGGAAGCCCCTTTGACAACTAACTTGACCACTGCTAACTGAAGAGGTGTTGGATCCTTCTCAAAGCAAAGAGAAAGCATGCAACATGCATTTTTGTCGAGCAAGCTTACGCTACCTGAACTTCCAGAACTCTTCTTGTTTCTCTGTATAGCTTATGTGTTTTCTGGACCAAGTGTTCCCACGGCTGTTTCCTAGCCAAACGTCGTAGCCGGCATCGGCTAATATAAAACCCAAGCTATTATAGTCCAGGTTGGTCACCCAGTTGCTTCCATCGGCAAGCAAACCATGCTGCAGAAACACCACTGGCTTGAGAGCTGAAAAGAAAACGTTTTAAAGTATGGTTATAATCAAGTGATTCAGTGGCCCCTTCAAGGCATGAATTTGCCAGAATCCTTCCTTTAATTAGTCCCTGTGAACTGTCGACACCTATCATAGATTTAGAGTGTAGAGCATGTGTGGGTAGCAACCATAAGAGACTGATGGGCCATTCAACAATTATGTGATCCATTTTTGGGGGGGAATTGACCCCCTCCCCCATGTAATCCGACTGTAATTTTCGCTTCGAACCCCGCCTTTAAAATTACGTAATCCAGAGTTTTTGTATTGAAATTTTTAGAGCTCAAAATTCCCAGAGATCATTTTTAAACCTAAAAAAGCGCCATGTTTCAAAACCACAAAAGCTCCAAATGGATTACGTAATCTTTGACCTGAACCCCCACCCCCACATAATTTTCAGTAATTCAGATGGCAACACACACACACACACACACACACACACACGAGGATCACGTAATTGTTGAATGGCCCCTGAGGACACATTTCGCTTGAATGCTGGGTTGGAAACAAAAAGAGCAAAGACTTTTAAAATAATCTAAAATGCAGCGGCTTAGTGGTTAAGGTGCTGAACTTGATGACTGGAAGGTTCCGTGCACTCCGCTGTTTAGTCATGCCTGCCACATGTCCACGGAAACATCTGCAAATGCAGACAGCGCTGGCTCTTTGTCTATAAACAGAGATGAGCACTGAATCCTAGAGTCAGATACAACTGGCTTTCGAGCAAGGGAAACCTTTACCTAGTTACAAGAAACAAACCTTTGAAAAAAGCTCTTCCTGCTGACTTTTATTTTGTCTTTTTGTCTCTTATTTGTTTTGTCCTGCACTGTGACGAATCAGCATCTTTGAAACTATTAAGAGGGATTGAGATCAGACACAGTGTTTGTCACAGCTTGCCTTTGCATTCTTGCAAAGGGTGATTAGATAAAATTTGGGGCCATGCCTTCAGGAGGGGAGTGCTTAACCCTCTTTGGCCTATCTACAGGCTTCATCACAATTGCAGCTTCAACACTGAATATTTTTCAGTGGGAGGAATATAGGGTGTAACGTGATAGGCATGATCCATAAAATGTATCCCTGAGATTTCAATTGCAATGATGCCTGTAAAATGCATGCAGGTGGAAGGAGTTTCCCCTTGTGGTTTTTCAGACTGGATCTTTAATTTCTGTAAATTTTAGGAGTTCATGGTACTTTAGGTAAAGGTAAAGGTCGCCCTAGCAGTTCGAAAGCAAGAAATTGCAAGTAGATAAATAGGGACCACTTCGGTGAGAAGGTAACAGCATTCTGTGCACTGTCTAGTCATGCCTGCCACATGACCACGAAAACGTCTACAGAAGCAGACAGCGCTGGCTCTTCGGCTTGGAAACAGAGATGAGCACTGCACCCTAGAGTTGGAAATGACTGGCTTTCTAGCAAGGGAAACCTTTACCTTTAGCTAAAGGTCGCCCTTGCTCAAAAGCCAGTCATATGCAACTCTAGAGTTCAGTGCTCATTTCTGTTTATAGCCAAAGAGCCAACGCTATCTGTGTGTGCAGACGTTTCCATGGAAATGTGGCAGGCATGACTAAACACCAAAGTTCGACTAAACACCAAAGTTCACAGAACACTGTTACCTTCCCACTGAAATGGTACCTATTTTATCTACTTGCAATTTCTTGCTTTCGAAATGCTAGGTTGACATGAGTTAGGACAGAGACGGGAGCTCACTCCGTCATGAAGTACCCGGGAATCAAACTGCTGACCTGTCGACCTTCCAATTATAAAGTCCAATGTCTTAACCATTAAGCCACCTCAGTCTCTTCTTGTAACTTCAGGTACCAAGTACGCTGGAAGAAGTCTTTGCTCAGGTTTGTTCCACCTTTAGCTTATCATGTAACTAAGAAGGGTAAGGAAGGATAAAAATAGCAATAGCTTAGCACTAAAAGCTCAGTTGACATCTTTTTCCAGTACAACTACAGAGATTCAGGAGGTCCAAAAAAGTAATTCTGAAGCTTAGCTGTTGTGACCTTTAAGTTGTGACTGAATGTAAATCATTCTTTTGCAACTGAAGAGGTTTTCCTAGAACACAAGCAGGAGAGATGCCTTTCTGTGAACACATTACCTCAACCTAGATTTGGGATCGGTTGGGCATGATGAACACAACTCCAGTGTTTGATGTGGCTTTCAATGTAATTTAATCACCTACTGCAAGTTATTATTTCTGGGGGGGGGGGGGGGGGGACCTGTTAAAAAGGAGAGGGAACAAAAAGCAAAAGAATAGCCAGAGGAAGAAACAGAGGGGAAATGGGTGGGTTGGACACCTTCTGGTTTTGATCCCCATACACTTCTGGATTTGACCCAGCCATCCACCACGTTGCAGTTAACAATCCTGACTGTCAGTTCCCTAAAACAGTGGTGGCGAACCTATGGCACACGTGCCATAGGTGACACTCAGAACCCTCTCTGTGTGGTTGCCCCAGCACAGAGGTTGTTCCATCCTTCCGCCCAGCAGCCCAATGGGAACACTTCCTCCATCTCCCCAGCAGAGTTCGCCCTGCCCGTGTCCAGCAGCCCAATGGGAGAGCTTCCTCCTTCCCCCAGCACAGAGTTCACTCCGCTCCTCTGCCCAGCAGCCCAATGGGAGCTTTTCTTTCCTCCCCTGTTGCTGTGTTGGCAATTTGTGATAAATAAGAGGGTTTGGGTAAACAGTTTAGGCATTCCGTCTCTAAAAGGATGTAGCCTAAAAGTAGAAATCATAGGACTCTAAGGTTGCTAAAGAATTATTTCAGCTTCCTCTTTCCTAACATAGTTAACTATACTTCCCCTAACTGATTTTAAAAGCTCAGCAAAGCGCCAAAAATACATCTAACCATTTAGAAATGCTCCCCAATCTTAGAGACCTGCAATGCGTTAGTGTAGAACTTTTATATAACTATAAAAAAACATTTTTTAAAGGAAAAGAACAGCAATTCTAGGTCACTTACTGCTACTATGTCTAAAAGAAGCTGAGAAACTGATGAAAGAACAAAAACAAAACCAAGGCGATTCTCACATGGAAAAAGTTTTATGACCCAGTAGGTTTCTAAGACAGCAAAATGTGTCTCTTGCCATTTCTCTGGCGTTCAGTGTAGCATGGTGGCGCAATGGCTAAACTGCTGTACTGCAACCAAAAGGTTGTAGGTTCAATCCTGACCAGGGCTTAAGTTTGAGTCAGCCTTCCATCCTTCCAAAGTAGGTAAAAGTATAAAGTAAAGGTATCCTTTGCTCGAAAACCAGTCATATCCAACTCTCATTCAGTGCTCATCTCTGTTTCAACGCCGAAGAGCCAGCGCCGTCTGCTTCCGCAGACGTTTCCACGGTCATGTGGCAGGCATGACTAGACACCGGCGCGCACGGAACACTGTTTACCTTCCCACTGAAGTGGTTCCTATTTATCTACTTGCAATTTCTTGCTTTCGGACTGCTAAGTTGGCAGGAGCTGGGGCAAAGACGGGAGCTCATTCCGTCCTGCAGTATTCGGGAATCGAACTGCTGACCTGCTGCCTTCCAGTCAGCATCTTAGCCATGTTGGGGGCAAAATGCTAATTAACTTGTGAACTGCCCAGAGAGCGCACTAAGATTTATGGGGCGGTATATAAGTGTGATTCCTTTGCTTTGTTTGGTCTTGGAAAAGGGAAAATAAGGAAATGAATACCTCTCTGAAAATGTGTCATATAATGTAAAGAATTAAAATCCAATAGTAGCTACATAAGTCTTTTTCCTCCTTCTTTCAATGCTAACTAATGGGAGAGGTATTTAATTTGTGGGACAGAACCTACTTAAGAACAGATTTCATATACAATCAAATGCCTTACTAAGCTAACAACCAGCCTTTCACTTTTCTGTAAACAGTAGAAGTATCAACAATCATACACTGCTGAACATATGGCATATTCTTCCTTCATCATAGTTGCCATCAATCAAATGTCTTTAAAACAGAAAGCAATGATGTTTCCAGAAGAAACATTTCACATTACTTAACAATGTATACAAAACTTAGGAAAATTAGTTGTTAGGTGGAAGCCAATATGGACCTTCGAGAGTGAATTCCGTCAGATTTTGCCCCAAAATAACGTTTTACACACAGAGAAAGAGATCCACCACTCCCCTCCTTAAACCCACACTTACCCTTGTCCAGCCGATTGCTTTTACCATGAGGGATTCTGTTAACACTGAGTATGTAACCGTCTTCTGTTACTACGTCATACTCCTCACTGGGATATCCTCTGAAGGAAATAATTTCACTCTGGAGGTAAGAGAAATAGCAAAGAAAGAAGTTGGTTTGGGAAGTTAATAAAAGTAGGGCAAGATTCCACACTGTAAAATACGATGATTCAATACGATGATCAAGAAGTACCACAGATGGCCCTTCCCTTCACAAGAAACACAGTATAGAAGACAAGGCTACAGTGGGAGTTCGGCTGGCACAAAAAGACGGTAAAGTAGCAAGGCCAACAATCAGACCTCAGAAAAGTTACTTTTTGGGACTGCGAGTTTCAGTATCCTCCACTCAGTGCAGCCCCTGCATATCCTTGTTGAAGCATTCTGGGAGCTGTACTCCCCCAAAGCAACTTTTCTATGTTCCAGATATAATAATGCTATTCCACACAATCACAGCCATGAGCTGCAAACCTGTTTAAGCAATAACTGCACTGGAGGAGGTGATGGTGGTGGTGCTGGGTGTGGACCCACTTTTCATAAAAATAAGAGTAGTTACCCTGGGGCACTTTTCCAGAACTATTACTGTCTAATGTTCTACTTGAGCAAGTGCTGTTCTTATGTGCACAATTTCCCCCCGAGCAATTATCAAGAGAAACCCAATGAATGGATTAGCAGGTGGCAAGTGCTGTACAAGCAGATGCCCACATACTTCAGTCTACACAATTCCCGTCCAACCATGATATGTGGAAGGGCGACTGTGCGCATGCGCTCCTACCATGAACAAGGAAGGAACTAGAGATCATCTTTTTATACAATAAACCAGTGATGGCGAACCATGGCACTGCAACTGTTCTTGAACTTCAAATCCCAGAAGCCCAAGTCCCTGTGAATCCACCAGGGTGGGTAAAAATCAATGATATTTTTTTAAAAAGAAATTGGATTTTTTTTTTAATTTAAATGATTTTTGAGGAAAAATCTCTCTAAAGATCGTGTTCTAGTTAAGATACATTATAGTCCAAAGGTTATTCATCATGAAATTAGTTTTTAATTATGTGGCATAAGGCTGTATTAATCCACTCACAATGTCATGCTCTCCCAGAGGTTTCTGATTATTTGGGGCAATTTTTCTATCTAGAAGATATTATCAAATCAAATACTTGGTTTTGCTGTTTTCAAAACTGTGTATTTAGATCTGCAATGATAACATGCCTCCTTCATTCATAGCAAAAAATGTTATAAAATAAACATCAGAATTGAGAAAAAGACCTTAATCCCATTGTTCCTCTGCAAATCTATGTACAGTACACAGAATCAACCCCCTTACCTCTTAAGTGCTGCTACGTTTCAAGACGTTCAATGAATAGAAGGTTGTTTGGAATGGAATAGCACAAGGAGCAAAGTTTGAGGAGGGAAGGACAAGCAGTAAAATAAAAGTGAAACCTTTTGAGGATGGAACTCTGCATCTTGAGATCTTTATTTGTATAGCAGCCTGAAGTTTATCATATTATTCTCACTCTCTCCCTTGAGGAGAAAAACCTGTAATGGCAGCAGGCCGTAAAAGAGACCAAATTTGGGAATATTTTAATAAAGTTCCTATATAACGTTATTGTTTTGGTTAAATAAAACTATTATTATTATTATTATTATTATTATTATTATTATTATTATTATTATTATTATTATTATTATTATTATTATTATTATTATTATTATTATTATTATTAAATGTTAAGGTACTGTATTTTCTGGCATATAAGACTACTTTTTAACCCCGAAAAATCTGTGCCAAAGTCAGGGGTCGTCTTATAGGACAGGTACTTAACTGCAGCTGACAAGTATATTCCAAACTCTATATTTTAACTGGAAAAGTTGGGGGTCGTCTTATACGCCCAGTCGTCTTATACACCGGAAAATACGGTAATGATTATTTTTCTCCTTCCAATAAAGTACAGCAGAACTGTTGTCCAAATATGAATGATTAACCTATTAAACTGGAGATTACCTTGCAGTAATTTCATAATTATCTATGTATTTCTAATGGTATATAACCATCAAATCAGAAATTTTCTGATATAACTGTAAAACTACTGTAATCTGAAGTTATTATTCTAAAAATGAAACCTTTATCTGGTTGTAAATACTGTATTAAGATTAAAACAACTCCAGCAAAAATGAGTCTTTATGTAGAAAATAATGATTTAAATCGAGCCTTACTGACTAGTGATTTAAATCATGATTTTAATCAAAGTGATTTAAATCAAATCCACCCTGGAATCCACACAAGTTCATGTGGATTCACAGGGACTTGGGCTTCTGGGAACTGAAGTCCAAGAACAGCTGGAGTGCCGAAGTTCACCATCACTGCAATAAACGGATCAAGCCACCTCAATCCTCCATGCTCCATTCCTTCAATCAGTTTCTCCCTACCTGTGTTTTGATACTAGAAGCAAGCCAGGAAGTAGGTTTTGGCCTTCTATCTGCTGCATATTGGTAAAAAATAAAATAAAAAACCTAAATTTATATACACCTTATAGCTTCTTCTTCCATGTCTAGGCCAGAAGTGAAACTTCCAAAATGAATGCACTTTTTGGTGGATTTATTCTGCAGATCCTTTCACCTGCTCTAGTGTGATAAAGGTTAGCCAAAGGCAACAAAAGGTTGCCATTATCAGGGTACGCCTGATTGTGGTTCAGAAATACTGTACCACAATCTTGGAGGAGGCTCTTTCTGTGTATCCCCACCTTATAAATTAACAAAGTAGGAATGTAAATAGACAAGGAAGCCCGTGCCAAATCCTATCTGGAGTTAAGTACCAAGCCCTTTTTAGAGAACATTTGTATACTTGTGAGTCTTAGAAGAGCCACATTTAAGGCAAGAACATGGACAGAGTTAAAAAGTGCCAAAAATCAAGCTTAGAAAAATTCTGAACCCAGTTTAGCAAAGCCATGAGGGGAAGGGTGTAAAGATTGACCGTAAGATCAGTAAAATGAAGGGGAAGCTACAAAAGAGTATAAAAATAACAGGAAAATAAAGATCAGATCACAGTAACCGTTTATAAAGAGAACCCACTAGCAAAGCACCAAGAATGTTAAATGAGAAACACAGATACTGTACAAGCAACAACTGGTTCTTAATCTTTGCTCTTCCACATGTTTAGGGTTTTTATCACCCAGAACCATTGGCCCATGCTGGCTAGTGCTTCTGGGAGCCTATATGCAATTGTCTAGAGCAGGAGTTTCCAACCTATGGCCTGCGGTCCTGGGCCAGCCCACAGCACCATTCCATCCAGCCTGTTGCCACCTCCGCTGCACCCGGAAGTGGACGGGTTTACATCAGCCATAAAACACGTCCATGAATGCATAAACGCGCACGCGGCTGTTGTAAATTTGGAAGTGGGCACATTTACAACATCTGTAAATGTGCCTGCTTTCACAGGGTATGGTCCGGGCCAGTCAGCTGACCAGTGGGCTTGGTCAGGCCCACGGTCTAAAAAGGTTGAGAATCTCTGATCTAGAAGGCCAAATGATAACACCTGCTATAAAGGAGTAATGCCTTTTATACATCCATCTAACATCCTAAAGAGAATCAATGCATTTACATACATTCAATTTTAGAATGCTTTTATCTCATGAAGCTGCCTCCATAAAGCTCCTGCTTTATGTACTTTATGGAACTGTTGTAATGCAAATATAATGGAAAAGCAAGACATAAAGTATATATGTACAATACGTACAGGTTTGCCCATCATGAGGGTGTTATACACAAAGTAAATAAAGTAGATATTTTCAATTCCCACTTTCAGTCTTCTTCTTTACTTCCTCTTCTACCCCTCACAAGGAAAGAGGGGGTTACAAAGTTTTTAAAAATGTAGATATTTTCAGTTCCCACTCAAAGAAAACTGAAACACCATTAACTAGCAATGAAAACTGAAAATAGTTTAAATTGAAATGGGTACAGCAAAATATAACTTACAATGTTCATTCTTGCTTCTGGATCCACATTTCTTTCTTGTTTCGCAACTGCTTCTGACATCATGAGACCCTGGACCAAGCCTGCCATGCTTAGGAAAAGCCACATTTTTATTCTGTGCAAAAGTAAAGTTCAGGTAAGAGACTAGTCCTTTACAAAGATTAATGATTTACCATAATACAGTGAGGCGGCTGGGGTGTAACAGCAAAGGCGAAGCAAGGCAACACTCCCAAAGCAACGGATTGGAAAAAGCCGAGTGTGTATCTTTAATAACAAGAAAGTGTTCACATGAATATCCTATTGTCAAATATCTTGGTTGTAAGTTTCTAAATCGTATTGTGGTATATATAATAAGAACTGTATCTAGAATATCTCTACATACATATCCACATACAGAAAAATATGCACATCCAAGAACACATATATATGCAAACCCCCCACGAAGAGCCCACGGAGAATGTGGAATGTTTCCCGAAGTGGAATCCCCAAGTTCATGCCCCCAGTGCTTGCATAACTTGCAGGTATGAGTAAGACCACTAGTTCTAAAGTCCACAAAAAGTAGTCTTCGGGATTTCTGTAAACGTATATCAGCTGTAAGAGCCATCCGTGGTGTAGACGTTGGGAATGATGTAAGTCAGCTCAAATTGCAGGTCCCCATGTAGTGGGTTGCACCAATGTGGTCAAGGAAGGGTTCTCGATGCCCCTCCGGTAAGCGGACATTTCGAACGACTTTGTCAAGAGTCTAACACATGTTCATGGTGTGTTTGTCACCTCCATAGTACTTTCTCTCAATGTGTGCACGCACATTTAATAACACTTTCTTGTTATTAAAGATACACACTCGGCTTTTTCCAATCCGTTGCTTTGGGAGTGTTGCCTTGCTTCACCTTTAATGATTTACCATGACAGCCACAAAGAAGAATGCACACGAAAAGCTTTATTATGTCCCATAAAAGAAACAGCAGATAAGGCCTCCAAGAGAAGGTCTGTCAAAATCAATGAGATTTTAACTGTGAGACAGTTCAATGGGCCTGAATTGGCACTGAATTTAGATAAAGGTCACCCTTGGTCAAAAGCCAGTTGTATCTGACTCTAGGGTTCAGTGCTCATCTCTGTTTATAGCCAAAGAGCCAGCCCAGCACTGTCTGTGTCTGCAGATGTTTCCGTGGACATGTGGCAGGCATGACTAAACACAGAACAGTGCATGGAACGCTGTTTACCTTCTCACCGAAGATGTACCTATTTATGTACTTGAAATTTTTTGAATTTGAACACCAGGTAAATTGTTGGAATTTTCTCATTTTCCTGATACCCAAAATCTGCTGCCTATGCATCCACCTCTTTGAAAAACAGCACAGGACTGGCCTTGTGAAGAATCACTACCCACACCACATGTTTTATTCTGATTCCTATTTTCCAATCTGGTGCCCTCCAGATGTTTTGCACTACACTTCCCATAACTAGCATGTTAAGAGTTGTAGCCCAACGAGTCTGGAGCTGGGCAAAATTGGCATATAATGTTGCTGCTGACTGTGATGATTTAATTCATAGCTGACCTTTCCTCACAATAACTTCAAATGGAGAGTAAACATTTCATCATTTCATATTTCATTTACAACACCAGTTTGCACATGTATGAATCTATTCAAAATACATGTTGGCTAGTGATATGTGAAATTTCTGTGCAAGTACTCTGTATATTGATGATATAGTAAAACTAACTATGTTTGAAGCTACCTTTTTTTTTAAAAAAAAGAAGCAGACTTTGAAAACACTCTCACCCCTACTATCTTTCAAACAGGAGGAATGTAGAATTATTCCATTAAAATTACATTGCACCTAATGTTCCCAAATTCGGCCTTTGACCAGTGACCATAAGCTACACATGAGCCCATATGACCGGAAAGCAATGACAAAACACTTGACCTATGCTACACTGCAACATGTGGTTTTAAAAGGCCAAGAGGATAAAAGTCAAACCATTTAGTGAGTCACGGACGTATTAACATTAATCACTAGGTGTTAACTTTTCTTCTTCCCTAGCATGGACTCTCAGGAACATGGAGAGCGCTAAGCCTGGGAGTCACTTTCTCTATCTCTTTGCCAAGCCAAGAAATCCTCACCTTGTTAACACCTACATTAAAAGCTCCCAATGAGACAAGCACAAATGTGATACCTGCACACAAATGTAATATAAACTGGTTAAATACTACATAGATAATTCTCAAAATTTACTCATGACGCTCTATGAGACTGCCACAACTAATCAGTTTTTGAGTGTTTATAAAGGTAGAATTTAATCAGTTTATGTACAGAAATTAGGCTGTCAGTAATCACCATGAACATGTTTGAAATGGTAGCCATGTTACATCTGTGCAAGCACATCTGAGAGTAAATAAAATAGAACAGAAAAAAAGACAAAAAATGTTGTGGCACCTTAAAGACTAACTCTTATATTTAACTGTGAACTTGCATGAACAAACTCCACTTCATCAGACTTCTGGACCAGGCTAGCCTACTTCAGTGTTCAGTCCCTAAATCTAATTATGTACTACACAAAGCACAGGGGTTGTATGATCAAAAATTTCAGGCTATACTCTTGGGCATAAAGAAAGGGCTGTTTACATATAACCCCAGAGTTACATTCATGAGTCGCAATAAGCCAGAATTGTTTGGGAAATTTCTGGCTTATTGGGAATGAGCTTGTGACAGTATATATAATCTGAGCTTTCATGATAGATCAATAACAAAACATGAAAGGATGATTGATGTCCAAATCTTCTATATATTCTCATCCACACAAGTTAGGAATCAAGCCAAGAACAGACCTTTGTTTCTAATTCTGGTCTGTTAGGATAGGAAAGAATCAATAATCCTGGTTCAGATGACAGACCAACCCATTTGAAGCCCTCCACATGTTACTGGTTTGCAACTCCCATCAGCCAGCAAATCTGAAGACTTTGGTTTGTAGTTTAACAGTGGTAGGAGAAAAGAAGCAGCAAAGAACCTATATGCATCAAGGCATTCTGGCTTACTGTATCATTTCTTTACTTCAGAAGTTCTCAACCTTTTAAAGCCAGGGGCTGGTTCACACTCCCTCAGACAACTTCAGGGGCCAGATGGCCATTTTGCCCTTCCTCCACCACATGGCACTTCCTGGTGTAGTGGAGGTGCTGGGGGGGGCACATGAAATGGTGTCACGGGCCACAGGTTGAGAATCCCTGTTTTATTCCATAGAGCAAACAATATACTTGCTCAGGAAGCATATAGATCTCTGCATAGGAAATGTGTTTCACATCAGCCTACATTGCTGACATGACATCTCTTCAAACCTAGGCCAATCCCAGCAGGTTTTTTGAGATACAAGAGATCTTCAAGAAATGGTTTGCCAATGCCACCCACTTGACTCTTAATTGTCAAATGGGAAAATGAATCCAGGCATCCTGAATTTTGTCTAAACTTCCACCTTCTGCCGCACCATGCTAGCTCTTAATTATGTCCATCTCTCCTGGTAAAATTTATTTTAAACTTATCTGTGAAAAAGGAAGCATCCCTACTTTATGACTCTTCCTTCCCATTTCCTCTTTATTATTAACAGTAAACTCAGTTCTCAGGGGTAGGGTTTTTATGTGGTCAAAAAAACACCGTCCATGCACGACGGGTAGGTCACGTTAGGCTCAGAGAATCACCAAAGTTTACAGAAGTACAGCCATTCTTTAATTGCAGTTCCTCCTCCAGAGACACAGTGCAGCACCCATAGCTGTGCAAATTGCAGTGAACAGTCCCTGCTCATGTTGGGAGCTGCCAGTCATTGTGAGGTTCACAGCTGTAACAAGATCTTAACATCTGGGGCTTTACCCATGGCACCATCATTTAGAGCAGGGGTGGTCAAACTTTGGGTTTTGAACTACAATTCCTGGAAGCCTAAGTCAGTACATTAGCTGATCAGTGCTTTGGGGAATTCACTTAGGCATCTGGGAATTGAAGTCCAAAAACTGAAGGTTCACCATGCCTGATTTAGATGTTATCAAAAGTTGCAGGTGACTCTATTGGTGAGTAGCAGAAAAACAAACAGCAACATCTCCTAGCAACCTTCACATTCTCTTTTCCAGGAAGCTTAAACATTCTCTTTCAAGCTGAGGTGTGGAAAGAAAAGGTGTCACTTGCCCAAGGTGCCAAAATTGCTAGTTATGAGTCTAGGGCAGGAGTTCTCAACCTTTTAAAGCCAGGGGTCGGTCATGCTCCCTCAGACAGCTTCAGCGACTGGACAGCCATTTGGCCCTTCTTCCACCATATGGTACGTCCGGGTTTGGTGGAGGGAATGGGGGGCCACATGAAATGACACCGCAGGCTGCATGTGGCCCACGGGCTGGAGGTTGAGAATCCCTTCTCTAAGGGGTTCCTCTAAGCCCCACTGATGCTCTTCCATGAGGTTAGGTCTTATAAGGAGATTAAAGTCCACAAACAATCCACTGAGAATTTAACACATCTTACAACTACATAATGCTGACTGAATGACAGGGAATCAAATCTTCCCACAGCTTCGGCTAATTCGCCAGTTGCGCCCCTTCCTGGACAGGGACTCCCTGCTTATGGTCACTCATGCTCTGGTCACCTCCAGACTAGACTATTGTACTCTACATGGGGCTGCGGCGGCCTGGGTGGTGATGGGGTGTGGACGCTATGCCCATGCCTCACCACTGCTTCAGGAGCTGCAATGGTTACCAGTTTGCCTCCGGGTGTAATTCAAGGTGCTGTTTTTGACCTTTAAAGCCCTACATGGTAGTGGGCCAGGATACCTAAGATACCGCATCGCCCTAAGGATGCCTATCCGTCCAACCAGAGCGGACCAGAGGGGCTCTCTTATTGTACCATCGGCTAGAGGGGCTCGCCCCTCTAGCACAAGGAGGGCCTTCTCTGTGTCCGCACCGGCCCTCTGGAACCTCCTGTCAACACAGTTGCATCTCCAGATGGAATTGCTGACCTTCAGAAAAGAACTTAAAACCTGGCTGGTAGCCCAAGTATGGGGTGCAGGTGGAAGGGTGTCCACCGTTGGGTGGCTGGTATAGTGGAACTCTGGCCCCTTCAGTCCCTGCACCCTTTTTAGTGGGTGGGTAGTTTTAATCAGTTTTAACTATGTTTTTATTTATGATTGCAAACCGCCCTGAGTTGGCCATGGCCAAGTGGGCGGTATAGAAATTGAAATAAATAAATAAATGTTTTCTTTTCTGGGGCTGGGTTGAGGAGAAGGAACATCTGACAAGCAGAGACCTCATGATAAACAGCAGAACAGGCTTTCTCCCACAACAGTAGTTTTATTGCAGTTCTCATATGGAAATAGCTACTAAAAAGAGGATCACATGTAAATTCCAACTAAGATGTCCTCTCCCACTTCTACAAGCTACAGAACAAAGTGTTCCAAACCTACAATTGTGTAACTGCATGCACAGAATAAAATACCACAGTTCAAAAAGCTTGGCACACAAGATGCAGGGCTTGCTAGAAGACATACATTGTAAGCATGTAACATATACATGCATACAATCCAGTTAACAGTAAATCAGAAATAGGCAACTTGGCATCCTCCTGTGCTCAGTAAAAACTGAGCAACAATAAATATTAGCAGAATTCTGCAGACAATACTTTCTGTGGGCTACATATGATAGGGCAGGAGCCAGACATTGGTAATTATCTCTTTCCACTGGTCCTAGAAGAGCTACAGTATCTCCAACCCTGTTCCCTCCATGAACACAGTATCCATCATGCCTAGCCAACATTGCCAAAGGTCACATTGAATGTAGATGAATGAGTCACTCTTCCAACTTATCTGAAGTACATAAACCAAATACTTAAATACTTAAGTACTTAAACCAAATACCTCAGATAACGTCCATTTTTTAGCATTTTTTGGACTTTATGTGATGCATCACGTGTGCATGAAAACCACGACTTTATCCGAATCAGACTTTATCCGAATCAGACTTTATCCAAGGTACCACTGTACTTATGTAGCCAAACCAGGATTACCCGCAAACAAGCTGGAGTTTTAACATCAAGATAAAGTGCTAGGAATCCCAGTTATTGCCAAGGTCATGATTCCTGGCAAGGGTTAGGAGAGGGGTTCCCAAACATTTCGGAGCATGGGCTGGTCACGTGGTTCAGTGAGCCGATCATGTGGTTCCTCCCACCGGAAGTAAAATGTGCCTTGCAATCTGTTTTGCAACAGAATGGGATAGATTTTTAGGCTAACATTTTCTCTGCTTAAACCAGGGGTGCTCATGGGCACATTTTACTTCCACTTCCCGGAGCGGCAAGGGCGGCAAGAGCTGGATGAATTGGTGTTGGGGCCTGGATCTGGCCCACGGGCTGTAGTTTGGGCACCCCTGGGTTAGGATCGCCATAACATTCTATGCAGTTACAAATTCAGCACTGTAGCTACTTCACACAAACACACCTTTCCTCTTCAACATGACAAGTCTCCCTGACTCTCAAACTAGCATCTTTTCTCTCCATCTCAAAATAATGCAGTTTGGAATTGATCTTCAGCTGCTGAGCTGGGAAACCATAAGTGTGTCACACTAACATTTCACACACACACACACACGGATACCATGGACAAAGGGAAAATAAGTAATCAAAAATTATGTTTGGAGATAGTTTCATCAGGTCCAGGCATGCTTTCTAATCTACAGCACAAGATGCACAGCTGAAATACCATCTACAATTCGGTTTTCTAGACTGGAGGGTAGCTCCCTTGTCTTCCAGATCATGGATCGCTTTGACAACTAGATGAATGGTATGGACCAAAAAAGCACATTAATACACACAGAATTTGCAGTTCATGAACTCTCTGAAGAGTTAAAAATCTGCAGAAGTTGCACTGCCACTCCAATTCCCATCTTCCTTTAGCAGCATTTCCCAACCTTTGGTTTTTGGACTTCAATTCCCAGAAGCCTAAATCAGTACATTGGCTGGTCAGGCTTTTGGGGAATTGTCTTAAGCTTTTGAGAATTGAAGTCCAAAAACCAAAGGTTGGGAAACACTGCTTTAACATTACCTATGTTGCCTAACACTAAGATGGGTTCCTGTCCCAACAACATCTGAAGTGCCAGAAACTTATTCTTGCTCAAAACTGCAAACGCCCTACATATGATGTTGTCGGTTTACCTGTAATCTTCAAATGCTTACTCCTTTTTACTGCCTCTTTTATCTGTGCCAAATCAGAACAGGAAGAATTATGCCATACATAGATCAAACTGAATCCTATGTTTTGGGTTTGGATTAGAAGCAATCCTTAGGTTTTATTAAACTAAAAACCATCCACATGTTCTCCCAAGCCAGTTGTTGACACACAAGGTAGTGTTAAGAGATGCTACAATGCAACCATCCTCAACACAGCATACACCCTATACCCGTGTTCCCAACGTGGGGCACACACCCTACAGGGGAGCAATTTGATTTTTAAGGGAGGCAATTCTAGAATGAGTTATTATTAACAATTAATTGCCTTTTAGGCTTCCTCCCTGTGAATAGAAGTTCACCTTTTGAATAATAAAAATGATATGCCATGGGGTGGAATCAGGATTTTAGAGAGACTTAGGTGGGGCATGGTCAAAAAAAGGTTGGGAACCAGTGCCCTATACCAAACATACACAATCAGCTCCTCGCAAGGTTACTTACACTTGATTTTTAAGCAAGTTTACTCAGGAATAAGTCTTGTTGGATTCACCAGAAAATGGCTTAAAAGACAGGTACCCCCTATTTTCAGGATCTTTTGTCTACACAAAGGGCTGGAACTGATCCTAGGAGGAAAAGTAAAATGCAGACAGTAAGATAAAGCACCTTAACAAAGCCCTATATGAGACCACAACTTCCTTGGCATGGATATTGGAGGATCATGGTGTTCATGAAACTGACCCTTAATGCCAAGATAAGCATCTGTGGGGGACCGAATGCTCTTTTCAAATGTTTATTTGCTGCTATTAACTAATCTCTACTCCAAGTCATAAGGACTGTGGTGGCTGGTTTTATTTATTTGTTTGTTTGTTTATTGATTGATTGATATAACTGCCTTTTACACCTAAGCTATCCAAGGCAGCTCACAACATCAATTAAAACCCATACCCAATACCAATTAAAATAAATACTATAAAACTCTCTAAAAACATCCATAAAACCTCCCCAATCCCCTTAAAAAGAAGGATACCCGGGCAAGAGTAAATAAAGGTTAAGAGTAAATAAAGGTTAAAGCACTGAGCTTGACCATGGGATGTTTGGCAGGTCAGCAGTTCGATATGGCATCTGTTCCAGCTCCTGCCAATCTAGTAGTTCAGAAGCAAGAAACTGCAAGGAGACAAATAGGTACTGCTTCTGCGGGAAAGGTAACAGTGTGTCTAATTATGCCTGTCACATGACCAGGGAAACAGCTACAGTCAGCGCTGCCTCTTTGGCTGTAAACGGAGATGAGTGCCACTTCTTAGAGTTTGATACTACTGGCTTTTGAGCAAAGGAGATCTTTACCTTTGCTCCAAGTAATAAATAAGTGATAAACTACCCCCTTACAAAACTCGGGCGGCAACAATAGCAAAAAAAGGGGGGATGGGAGGGGGATTTTGCTGTTTCAAAGGGAAGCCGCAGGTTGTAACGTGCAGGAGTGGAGCAGGGCTGTTAATGGTGGGCTCCAAAAAATGTGCTACCACACTGTGGGTGTAGTATGGTGGGTGTGGACAGGAGGAAAGCCCCGCGTTGCACCCAAATTAGGACTACAGTACAGTACTTTATTTCAAAACTTGGATGGGCAGGGCCAGCCAGAATTTGTGACAATGTATAGCAAGGAAGTGGGGAAATGATGGGAATATTAAATTGGAAAAATGGTTTAAGGAAATGTGGCAATTGGCTCTGAATGACAAATTGACATGGGAATTGAATGAAAAGAAAGGCATGATTAAGGAGAACAGATTCTGGAAGATTTGAAAACGTTTGGGGATTATGCATTGAGAAAAAGAGTTGGCTACAGTCCAGTAGCAGAACAAACAGGTTTTTTGATTCATTGAAAGAAGGGTTGCATACGGCGCATCCCCTAGGGCAATTGTACATATCACAGGGTGCAATTAATTTTGGTTTTAGGTACAGTATAGTTGTTGAAAGTGAATAACTCAAGTTGGTTAGACATATTGTTATAAGTTTAGATTATATTACATGGAAGGGGGGAGGTTAATTATAGCTATGATACTTAAACATAAAGATGAGTTTAACAAGAGGAAATATAACAATATATTAAGCTTTTTTATGTATTGTGTATTTGTATTGTAATTTTATATTCTTGTATTTTTTCCTACTGTTTTTTTTTGCAATTCTTTTTTGTAATCGTATGTTGTTGTTTTTGGGTGGGTTGTATTTTCGCAAAAACCCAATTAATTTTTTTTTTTAAAGAATTTCTGGAGAACTGGTGCAAACTTGCTGATACCCACCACTGGCTGTTAGGACATTTTTTTTTTGGGGGGGGGGGGTCGCTGGTTCATAGGAGTTGACCGGACGGCGAAGAATAACAAAGGGGGGGGGGGATGCCATAAGTAGCGGGGTGGGGGGGGTGGGCAAGATCCTCTTTCCGATCCCAGCTCTGGGAACCCTCCTCCTATAGATGCTACTCTGTCCAGGTCATTGTACCAAAACCCACCCCTCGTGGGTTCCACGAGGCTACCTTGGTTCCAAGGAAAGGAAGACAAAGACCCCCCCCCCGACTCCGAGGCTTTCCTTCCCGCCCTAGCAACCCCAACGTATCCCGGGGTCCCCTCTCGCCTCACCTGAGCGATGTCCAGGCTTGGGA
Organism: Bradypodion pumilum; assembly: GCA_035047305.1. Taxonomy (NCBI): domain Eukaryota; kingdom Metazoa; phylum Chordata; class Lepidosauria; order Squamata; family Chamaeleonidae; genus Bradypodion; species Bradypodion pumilum. Next base: position 264,888,034 of record JAWDJD010000003.1, read on the forward strand.
CAACCACTGACCGCACTCACCTGGAGGAAGCCCCGGCGAAGGAAGGCATTAAAGGCACAGCGGCGGCGCCCAACCCAACTTAATCTTCGGCCGCGGGCCCCTCCGCCTCCACGGGAAGGAGAGCGTCGCGACGCAGCCAACCAGCAGTCTTGTGCATCCCTCTCAGGCTATGCGTATTAGCCAATCACAGCTCAAGAGGAGAAAGCATCCCCCCCCCCTTCATCACACACACACTCTGCTTTCCTCTTTCACTTGCAGCAGGGGAGGGTTTGCAGAAGCAGCTGATTAGCGGGATGTTGTTGTTGCTGCTACCAGGCGCCAATTCAACTGCAGCAGGGCAAGCTCAACTTCCTGTGCCTTCTCAGTGGGGCCGTTCATGCCCCAGTGTCCCAAGGCTGACTTCAGCAGGGATTATTTTCTCCTGGGGAGTTTAGTCCCACCGGAATCAGTAGGGTACATTGGCTTTAATACACGGAGTAAACTCCATCCCCATCTGACGGAAGTAGCTACACAGCCTCGCGGAAGCGACAAAACGCAGCCGCGTGACCCGTTCCTTTGCGAGAAGTGTGGGGCTTGTCACGAGATGTTGAGGATTTCTTGGACTGAAACAATGACAACTACTTCTTCCATGTGCCAAACCAGGCGCGAATCTGCCAAAAAACGAAATTTAATGTTCAACTTATCGAACAATTGCGCTCATCCCACAAGCTAGCAAAGTGATGCTCAAGATAATACAGGATAGACTGCAGCAGCATGTAGAAAGAGAACTACCAGAGGTGCAGGCTGGGTTCAGAAGAGGCAGGGGGACCAAAGACCACATTGCCAACATACGTTGGATCATGGAGGAAACAAAGGAATACCAGAAACAAGCTTACTTCTGTTTCATTGACTACACCAAGGCCTTTGATTGTGTGGACCACAACAAAATGTGGCAAGTAATTAAAGAGATGGGAATACCAGAACACCTCATATGTCTCATGAGAAATCTGTACATGAGTCAAGAAGCAACAGTTAGGACAGAGTATGGAATGACGGGGTGGTTTGGAATAGGAAAAGGAGTAAGACAAGGCTGCATTCTGTCACCCTGCTTATTCAACTTATACACAGAGAACATAATGCACAATGCAGGGATGGAGGAATCACAACATGGGATCAAAATTGCTGGGAGAAACATCAACAATTTGAGATATGCAGATGATACCACCCTAATGGCAGAAAGTGAGGAAGACTTAAGAAGCTCCTGATTAGGTTGAAAGAAGAGAGTGCAAAAGCTGGCCTGAGACTCAATATCAAGAAAACCAAGATAAGGGCAACAGGCCATATCAGTCCCTGGAAAATAGATAGGGAAGAAATAGAAGCAGTGACAGATTTTACTTTCTTAGGATCTAAGATCACTGCAGATGGAGATTGCAGCCATGAAATAAAAAGGCGACTGATTCTTGGGAGACAAGCTATGAAAAACCTGGGGAACATAGTGAAAAGTAGAGACATCTCACTGCAAACAAAGGTCCGCATAGTCAAAGCAATGGTATTTCTGGTGGTAATGTATGGCTGTGAGAGCTGGACCATTAGAAAGGCTGAGCGAAGAAAAATAGATGCCTTTGAGATGTGGTGCTGAAGGAGAGTTTAGAGAGTCCCTTGGACAGCGAGGAGAACAAATAGGTCAATATTAGAAGAGATTAGCCCTGAGTGCTCCTTAGAAGGACAAATAACAAAGATGAAGATGAAGTATTTTGGACATCAAATGAGAAGAGAGGATTCACTTGAGAAGGCCTTGATGCTGGGGAAGGTGGAGGGCAAAAGAAGAAGGGGAGGGCCAAAGATGAGATGGCTAAATGGTATTGTAGACACAATGGGCACGGGGCTGTGTGGACTAAGAAGAATGGTGGAGGACAGGGGTGCCTGGAAAGCGATGGTCCATGGGGTCGCAAAGAGTCAGAATTGACTGTGCGACTGAACAACAACAAGCTGTGTCACTCTGTGCAAGCATATCGGAGAGTAAAAAACAACAACAACAGGACAGAAAACTTGGTGACACCTTAATTCCTGTATTTAAATGTGACCTTTCGTGGATCAAGTCCACTTCATCAGGCCACCTTTCGGTGAACTCATGCCTCCGTTGCTTTCGCCCAACCCAGTGTGAGAAACATTAGCCAGCAACACAAAATTGATGTTACCAGGGTACGCCCGATTGTGGTTCAAAAATACCACAAACTTTATGGAGGCTCTTTCTGTGTACCCAACAATGACACCTGGAAAAGTACTAAGGCAAATAAAGTCTCAAAAAATCATAAAGCATGCAAAACACAGACATCTGGAATCGGTTGGGTGACGTATTGAGAAAACAAAAGTACTCGTACAGAGCATTCTCTGTAAAGGTAAATTAAAAGGGGAAAGCATGCACAAGAAGTAAGAGAATTTCTCACCTGAAAGTCTTTATAACCCATAGAATGGAAACCATTGTCATGAGGTTTAAGCATACGTGCAGCTTTAGATATACGTAAAACCTCTATGTACGAATTTTTCCCATTCCATGAGGTTATTTGTATGCCGAAAAAATTGTATGTCAAAAACGCATTGCATTATATTTTGTATGTTGAATTTTTCCTTTTAAAAATTTGTATGTCAATTTTTTTTTAGCCAGGATTTCTATTTGTATGTTGAATTTTTGGTAAGTTGAACCGTTTGTATGTTGGGGCTCCACTGTATATGAAAATTCTAGTAAAATTATGTTGGTTTTAAATTTTAGTGCTCTCAGACTCAAATAAATAAAATAAGGATGATCAGTGAATACATGAATGTTATCAAAATGGCAAAGAAACTTATAATATGAAGTTAATGGGATAGTCTAAGCCAGGGGTGCCCAAACATTTGGGACTGTAGGTTGGTCACATGGTTGAGCGGGTTGGTCACATGGTCCCTCCCACCGGAAGCAGAAGTAAGGGGTGGCTGCAAATGCACAGGTGCATTTTACTTCCACTTCCAGCCTGCAGATGCATGGGTGCATTTTACTTCCACTTCCAGGAATGGTGCAGGCCAGTCGTATCTGACTCTAGGGTTCAGTGCTCATCTCTGTTTCAAAGCCGAAGAACCAGCGCTGTCTGAGTCTGCAGGTGTTTCTGTGGACATGTGGCAGGCGTGCCTAGACACTGGGACAGCGATGAAAGCTCACTCCATTATGTAGTACTCAGGTATCGAACTCCAACCTTCCAGTCTTCAAGTTCAGTGTCTTAACCACTTGAGCCACCGCAGTCTCCAAGAATCTATATACCTTGGTTGAACTGTCAACCAAAATGCAGGCCACAGCCAAGGGATCAGAAGAAGATTAAGACTTGAAAAGAGAGCAATGAAGAAATTAGAAAATGACATCAAATGTAAGGCTGTATCACCAGAGATAAACATCAGGATCACCAACACTCTTTTCTTCCCAATCATCACCTTGTATGGATATAAAAACGAGAGGGGAAAAAAGATGACAGGAAAAATGTTTGAAATATGGTGTGGGAGAAGAGCATTGAGGACATCCTGGATTTCCATGATGATCGCCAATATTTGGAATCGGATACAGCACTTGAAGAAGAAGGTGATAATTACTGGCTAAGGCCCAACATTCAAACATGGCCCATAGGAAAGCGAAGAACCTGGACGGGGATGGGGTGGAGAAGCGAGTGCTCAATGGAACAGCCTGACACCAAAAAGAAGTAGAGATATGGGTCAGTTTGACCCACGTTGCAACCAGGGGTAAAAACAAAATACTGAGCACTTCAGAAAAATAAAGCGGAGAGAGGGGACCCAGCCTGTGCTTGTCACTGAGATATAAATCCAATTTAATCCCCTTGTTACAAAATAACCACCTTGCAATCTACAATTTGTTGAAAATTATCTCTCCCGTCCCGACCTGGTCACTGCCCTCCTGGGATGTCTAACACAGTGACTTTGCATTATCATGTTTAAAGTAGCAAAGGAGCTTCGGCAATTCAGATAAATCCAGGCTGACTTTGCATCTGGCTCTGGAGTTCTCCCTTCTTAGCCTTAATCATGCTAAATTCCTCTGTGCAATTAACCGGACCAAATTGCAACCTAAAAAACACTTTTTGATCGCAAAGTGCCAACATAGCAACAGGGGAGGAAGTAAATGCTCCCTTTGAGCTGCTGGGCAGAAGGGTGGGGCAAACTGTGCTGGGGTAAGGGAGGAAGCGCTCCCATTGGGCTGCTGGGAAAAGGGGTGGGGTGAACTCTGTGCTTGGGCTGACTGCACGGGTGCCTACAGAGAGGGCTCTGAGTGCCACCTCTGGCACATCTGCCGTAGGTACACCACCACTGGTATAGAAGATGAGGCAAACACAATGTTGACAAGCAATAGTGGCAGTTGCAGTGTCTGTCTAGGTTATCCTGCTATGGTAATAAAGTAAACCCTGCTGCCAGCGACTCAATGCCAATTGAGACCTCCGCTGGGCCGTCAACAGTGGTATGCTTTTAGAGAGGATGTTAGGATTGGATGTCAGAGGCATTGCCTTATGGTGGCTCTGCTCCTTCGTTGATGGCTGTAATCAAAGGATCCAACATGGGAAGGCTGTGTCAACCCCACGGACAGTCTCCTGAAGAGTTCCCTAGGGGTCAATCATATGATATGTAAAGCCCCAAAGATCTGGGAGTTCAGTGTCATAAATACTCTACACTGATGACTCACAGGTCTGTCTTTCTTTTACATCTTCTGCAGTGGATGTAGTCTTGTGCCTTGAGGATTGTTTGGCCCCAATAATGGAATGGAATGGAATGGACAAAGGCTAATAAATTGAAGCTGAATCCTGACAAGATAGGAGCCCTGCTGTTGGATAGACCCTCTGCTCTCTCCTTAGATGAGGTAGTCCTCTTTTTGAGGATGAGGTTCTCAGCTTTGGTGTCATTCTGGATCCAGCATTTGCTATGGAATCCCAGATCACTGCTTTTCCCTGCATCATCAACAGATTGACCAACTGCACCCCTACTAGCCATGGGGTTTCTGACAACACTGGTTAATGCATTGGTAGGCTCAAGAATTGACTATTGTAATGTTCATTACTCCTTGGCAAATAGAAGGTGAAGAAATGGAAGCTGTGACAGACTTTGTGTTCTTGGGATCCAAGATCAGTGCAGACGGTGTCTGCAGCCATGAAATAAAAAGATGGTTAATCCTTGGGAGGCAAGCAATGGGAAGCCTAGGCAGCATAATTAAGTCTGCCAAGGTTATCAATACTGGCCTGGAGCTGATGAGGACTTTACGAGCCAAAAGGACTCAGGACTAGAAAGTGACTAGCGGAACTGGATCAGTGCTACAAGTGTCATGCTTCGACGCAGAAGGCAGATGAAAAACCACTGCATTATTGTTGTGTATGTACAATGTTGCTTTATATGTATGTACAATGTCGCTTTAAGAAATGTATGAATGTAACCTGGCCATATTCACAATGTAACCCAGCTGTTAAAGGAACGCGAGCAAGCTGCCCATAGAGGGCAGCTGTGAGTGTTCAACTCACATGGTTCTCATTCCTCAAATCACCTGCAGCCGCAGGAACTCCCCGCAACAACAAACTACTACCGATCCACCACCGAAGATGGGCGTGACCCGGACGACGTCACGCCATTAGCAGCCAACGAGCTACCGTGCAGCAAGATTCAAATGTATTGTACCACTGTATATAATGTGAGGTATCTCCACCATTACCACATGTTCGTTCTGATCATCAACCAATAAACCTGTGTTAGTCCGTACTGCGACTCCTTCTATGTCTCCCGGAAAAGACACTAAATTGGCGACGAGGATGGGATGGATGGCGAATCCCAAGGTCAAGGCGTACCAGTTCGATGTGAGCAAGCCCGAACAATGGGAGCTCTACGAGTGCCAGTTTCGGCACGCGATGGAAGCCGCGGGCGTCGACGACGACGCAAAGATGCGCTCCCACTTCCTGGCCCAAGTGGGGCCGGCCACGCTGCGAATCCTGATGACCCTGGTGGCCCCGGAAGGTAGACGAGGTGCCCATCGACCGTATCCTGGAGAGGCTGGGCGAGCATTTCCAGCCGCCCGTCTCGATCTTCCCAGCCCGGGTCACGTTCCACAGGCGAGACCAGCGACCGGGCGAGTCTGTGTCCGCCTACGCGGCGGCCCTCAGGCTTGTGGCGGTCCACTGCCAGTGGGATGACCTGGACCAGGCCCTCCGTGACCGCATGTTGTGTGGTTTGAGGGACGAGGAGCTGCAGAGGAGGCTGATGACCCGCAACCAACGCCTCACGTTCAACGAGGTACTGCGGGAGGCCCAAGCAGCCGAGGAGGCCAGGAGCGGGGTTAGACTGTTCAAGTCCCGAGGGGCCGCGTCCGAGAGGGCCAAGTCACCAGTACAGGCGGCCCGGCGGACACCAGCGAAGGCGGCCTGGCGGGCCCCCAAGCCGCCCGCCGGCACACCAACGTCGTCCGAGGAGTCGTCCACGACAGCGGACCCCTACTCCAGCGAGGACGACGACGTCCAGAGGATCAAGAAGTGTGGTGAGAAGCGGCAGACCCGAGAACGGCAGGACCGCCGTTGCGACGTTTTGAAAGGCCGAGTGTCACAACTGCGGCCGAAAGGGGCACATCGCCCGAGTGTGCAGGCGCGGGCGAGTCGAGGACAATGGGAGTTCCAGCCATCCCCAGATGCACCAACGGAAGGCGGCCGGCACCAGGAAGGTCGCAGCCAGCTACAGTGAGGAAGGCGTGAACCGCGTGGGCCTGGAGCACCGGCCATTTTTCGTAGAGGTACTGTTGCAAGGGGTCCCAGTGAGGATGGAGATAGACTCGGGGTCATCTTATTCCATCCTGTCCCAAAAGGAGTTTATGCATATTCCCCCAGATAAGCGGCCCAAGCTCCGGGCCATGAGGTCACACCTATGGGACGTGCAGGGAAATGGGATCCCGGTGTTGGGGGTGGGGAACTTCAAGGTGAAGTTCAAGAACTACTCCGAGAAACTGCCCTTAGTGGTCCTCAAGGGGGGGAGGTGCTGCCTTTTGGGAACGCAGTGGTTTGCTTCCCTGGGAATCGAACTGTCCGGCATTAACGCCATCGAGACTGACCCAATGCGGGACGTGTGCAACGCGCACCCAGACGTTTTCAAGAAGGGGCTCGGGAAATACAAGGGCCCCCCGGTTTCCTTCGAGCTGGACCCAGAAATCCGGCCCATCCGCCTCAAACCAAGGAGAGTGCCCTTCGCACTCAAGGACAAGATCAAGGCGGAACTGGACAAATTAGTGGGGCAGGGGATTTTGGTTCCAGTTGACTCGGCGGAGTGGGAAACGCCGATTGTTACAGCCCTTAAGTCAAACGGAGAGGTCAGGATTTGTGCGGACTATAAATGTACCATCAACAAGGCCATTCGGCCAAATGCATATCCGGTGCCCGTGGTCAGCCACTTGCTGGCCACGTTACATGGGGGGAAGTGCTTTGCAAAGTTAGACCTGGCCCAGGCATACCAGCAGCTCTCTGTAACCCCGGCTGCTGCCGCCGCACAAACGATAGTGACGCACAAGGGGGCGTTTAAGGTAACGCGCCTTCAGTTTGGCGTGAATTCGGCCCCCGGAATTTTCCAGTCCCTCGTGGAACGCCTTTTAAAGGGGCTTCCAGGTGACCTCCCATACTTCGACGACGTGTTGATAACGGCGGGGAGCGAATTAGAGTTAGCAAAGAGGCTAGATGGGGTCCTTTCAGTGTTCGAGAGGGCAGGTCTTCGACTGAGGAGGAACAAATGCGTATTCTTTGCGAGGGAGGTCGAGTTTCTAGGCCTTAAGGTAACCCCGGACGGGATCAAACCCTCTGAGTCAAAGGTTGCGGCCGTAAAAAACACCCCTCGCCCCACCGCGAAACCGGAGCTACAGTCATTCCTAGGGCTCCTAAATTTCTATCATACCTTCCTGCCTCGGAAGGCATCGGTCGCGGAGCCACTGCACGCGCTGCTTAAAAAGGACGCGGTTTGGCGGTGGGGGGACAGGCAGGAGAGAGCGTTCAAGGAGCTCAAGTCACTCCTGTCCTCGGATGCTGTCCTGACCCATTTTGACCCCAAAAAGCCAGTGGTCTTAGTCTGTGATGCGTCCCCAGTGGGGGCGGGGGCGGTCCTGTGCCACGTGTTGGAGAACGGGAGGGAAGCCCCGGTGGCGTACTACTCAAGGTCCCTCTCGAAAGCCGAGCGCAATTACGCGCAAACAGATAGGGAGGCCCTGGCCATAATCGCGGGAATGAAGAAGTTCCACGATTTCCTATACGGCCGCAAGTTTACGGTAGTGACTGATCACAAGCCACTTCTGGGGATCTTCACTACCGGTAAACCCACCCCACAAATCCTATCCCCCAGAATGTTGCGATGGGCCATTTCCCTCAACGCCTACCAGTATGAGCTGGTCTACCGCCCAGGGAAGGAGATCTCCCATGCGGACGCACTGTCCCGGTCTCCCCTCCCTAGTTTAGGGGACCCGGCTTGCGAGGTAGAGCAGGACCACCAAGTCCTGCTGATCGAGTCCCTCGACTCACCCCCCATTGTCCCGGCCGACCTCGCCAAGGCCACGGCGGCCGACAAGATGCTGGCCCAAGTTAGTTCCTGGGTTAGGAAAGGCTGGCCCACTACTCCCCCCGATGAAAAGTTCAGGCCATTTTTTAGGTGCAGAGTAGAGCTTTCTCTGGAAAGGGGCTGCTTACTCTGGGGCCAGCGGGTAGTTATCCCAGAGAAGCTAGGGGCCAAGGTGCTGAGACTACTGCACACCAGTCACCCCGGGATCGTGCGCTCCAAGGCTCTGGCCAGGAGTTTCTTTTGGTGGCCCCAGATAGACGGGGACATAGAGCGTTTAGTGGGCACGTGTGAGAGCTGCCAGAGCTCTTGGCCCGAGGAGTCCCGGTTGCCCCATAGGGAATGGGATACGGCCCGCGGGCCATGGTCCCGGATTCATGTTGACTTCGCTGGTCCCTTCCGCGGGTCCATGTTTCTGCTGGTAGTCGACTCCTACTCCAAGTGGTTGGAGGTAATCCCCATGAACAGCACCTCCTCTGCGGCAACCATCAAACAGTTGCACAAGCTGTTCGCCTGTTTCGGCCTGCCAGACGTCCTTGTTAGCGACAACGCTAGTACCTTCATGTCTGCAGAGTTCAAGACGTTCATTGAGCGAAACGCCATCAGGCACATTACCGCTGTCCCGTTTCACCCCGCCACAAACGGTCAGGTAGAGCGCCAAGTGCGCACTACGAAAGACGCACTGCGGCGCATGGGTCCCGGTGAGTTAAACCTCCACCTGTGTCAGTTCCTCATCTGCTACAGGACAACCCCCCTAGCTTCAGGATTTTCCCCAGCCGAACTCCTCATGAGGAGGCGTCAGGTAACGCTCTTTGACCGGATGGATCCGTCCAGGGTGGAGGATGAAGGGAGAAATATAAACATAGGGGGAGAAAGCTCCAAAAGTTTCTCGGTAGGGGACCCGGTTCACTGCAGGAACTACGCGGCTTCGGGGCCAGCGTGGGTTCCAGGGACAATCATTGAACAAACGGGGCCTGTATCCTACAGGGTCGAGACCAGCTCGGGTCTACTCTGGAGAAGGCACGCCGACCAACTCAGAAGGCGAGTCACCAGTGAGGGGGAATCAGCGTTAGGGTCCTCCCCCACCCGCATTACCCAAGGGGGAGACACGGCGGAACCCGCAGATACAAATGCGTATCCTGGGTTCCCAACCACAGAGGAGGATACTTTGAAAGAGAGGGATCAGTTTGATTATGATTATGATTATGAGTTGCCGTACCAGGGGGGTGTAGCGGAGTGGTCCCCCACCCGTCCTAGCGAGAAGAGGGGTTTCAGTTCAGCCCCTGGTACCTCCAGTCCCCCCAGTCCTTTTGTGTTAGAATATACCATAACTCCAGCTCCCCGGAGACCCACACCCCCAAGGCAGGCAACGGGGGAGAGTCCGCCCGCCACAGTCCCTAGAACTCCCAGGCCGGCAGCGGGGGGGGGCGAGGGCACGAGGGTCTCGTCGTCGGTCCCGAGATTCATACTGGGGGGGACCCCTAGCTCCTCAAACGGTAGGCAGGAGTTCACTTCCCAACTGTTCATTCCATTCCCGTCCCCCAATACAAGGGGATCGCAGAGCCCACACCGAGCCACTAACGAGTCCCCCCTTTCCGTTGCAGGACAGGACTCCACAGAGCCAGGCTCCCCTGTGTTAAGTCAAGCGGCCGCTCGCCCCAGGCGCACGTGCGGCAAGCCACAATGGTTGAGGGACTTCGTCCCATCCTAGGGGGGAGGGATGTTGTGCATGTACAATGTTGCTTTATATGTATGTACAATGTCGCTTTAAGAAATGTATGAATGTAACCTGGCCACAATCACAATGTAACCCAGCTGTTAAAGGAACGCGAGCAAGCTGCCCATAGAGGGCAGCTGCGAGTGTTCAACTCACATGGTTCTCATTCCTCAAATCACCTGCAGCCGCGGGAACTCCCCGCAACAACAAACTACTACCGATCCACCACCGAAGATGGGCGTGACCCGGACGACGTCACGCCGGTAGCAGCCAATGAGCTACCGTGCAGCAAGATTCAAATGTATTGTACCACTGTATATAATGTGAGGTATCTCCGCCATTACCACATGTTCGTTCTGATCATCAACCAATATACCTGTGTTAGTCCGTACTGCGACTCCTTCTATGTCTCCCGGAAAAGACACTAAAATTATATTCTCAGGACAGTCTTCACGGCTGATCGCCATGATGATCGCCAATATTCAGATTTGGCTATGGCAGAATAAGGCAGCGTAATAAGAAGTAGAGAAATCACCCTGACCATAAAAGTCTGCACAGTTAAAGCAATGATTTTCTCTTCCCAGTAGTAATGTGTGGCTGTGAGATCTGGACTGTAAGGAAGGCTGTGCACAGAAGACCCCTTTGAACTGTGGTGCTGGAGAAGACTTTTAAGAGTTTCCTGAACTGTAAAGGAATTAAATCCATCGATCCTGAACGGAATTGACCCTGACTGCTCCTTGGAAGAACAGATATTTAAGCTATAAGCTCATGGGATACTAGGAAAGATTGAAGGCAAAGGGAGAAGGGGTGGCAGAGGGTGAGATTTTATTTTTTAATTTATTGTTAAATTTTTATACTGCCCACTCAGCCAAAGCCGACTCCGGGCGGTTCACAACAGTGGGTAAAAACAGATTAAAAACAAATAAAACAGATAAAAACCAGCAATAAGAACCCACCCCTAAAAAGAGAGGGGTGCAGGAACTGAAGAAACCGTGGGGCAGGCATCATCCTCTATATTAACCACCCAACGGAAGCCACCCCTCCACCTGCACCCCAAACTTGGCCCACCAGCCAGGTTTTTAGTTCTTTTCTAAAGGGCAACAACTCCGTCTGGAGACGCAGTTCCACAGGCAGGAGGTTCCAAAGGGCCAGTGCGGACACAGAGAAGGCTCTCCTCCTTGTGCCAGAGAGGCGAGCCCCTCTGGTCAGCTCTGGTTGGACGGACAGACGTCCTTAGGGCGATGCGATCTCTAAAGTAACCTGGCCCACTACCATATAGGGCTTTAAAGGTCAAAACCAGCACCTTGAATTGCACCTGGAGGCAAACGGGTAACCAGTGCAGCTCCCAAGGCAGTGGTGAGGCATGGGCATAATATCCACACCCCATCACCACCCGGGCCGCTGCATTCTGGACCAGCTGCAGCCTCCGAATGGTCATCAAGGGCAGCCCCATGTAGCGTGCATTACAATAATCCAGTCTGGAGGTGACCAGAGCATGTGTGACCATAGGCAAAGAGTCCTGGTCCAGGAGCGTGCGCAACTGGTGAATCACCCGAAGTTGGGCAAAGGCCCTCCTGGCCACAGCTGCCACCTGTTCTTCTAGCAGCAGCCGCGAATCCAGGAGGACCCCCAAGTTGCGCACCAGGTCGGTCTGGGGCAAAATAGCCCCATCCAAAACCAAAGATGGTAGCTTCCGGGATAACACAGGACCCCCCATCCACAGCCACTCAGTCTTACTAGGATTCAGCTGTAACCCATTTGCCCCCATCCAGACCTCAACTGCCTCCAGACAACTGGAAAGGACTTTGACTGCATCACTGGGATCCCCACGGGCCGAGATGTACAACTGTGTATCATCCGCGTACTGATGGTACCGCACCCCGTGGGAACGGATGATCTCACCCAGCGGCTTCATGTAGATGTTAAATAGGAGAGGAGAGAGTACTGAGCCCTGAGGCACCCCATATTTTAGGGACCTAGGACTGGATTTCTCGCTCTCCAACCACACCGACTGGGTCCGGCCCCTCAGAAATGAGGAAAACCAGGACCACACAGTGCCCTGGATCCCAAATCCTCGGAGCCATTCCAGAAGGATACCGTGGTCAACGGTATCGAAAGGCGCTGAGAGGTCAAGGAGAGCAAGGATGGACGGATGACCACCATCCCGCTCTCGCCAGAGATCATCCATCAGCGCGACCAATGCAGTCTCAGTACCATATCCAGGTCTGAATCCTGACTGGAAGGGGTCCAGATATTCCACTGAGATGGTCAGACAGTATCATTGATGCAATGGACATGGATCCATGTAGACTCCGGAGAACGGCAGATGACAGAGGAGCCTGGTGTGCTGTGGTTCAGGGAGTTACAAAGTTTTGTACTCTAAAGGTAAAGGTAAAGGTTTCCCTTGCTCGAAAGCCAGTCGTATCCGACTCTAGGGTGCAGTGCTCATCTCTGTTTCTAAGCCGAAGAGCCAGCGTTGTCTGCTTCTGCAGACGTTTCCGTGGTCATGTGGCAGGCATGACTAGACACCAGAGCGCACGGAACGCTGTTACCTTCCCACCGAAATGGTCCCTATTTATCTACTTGCAATTTCTTGCTTTCGGACTGCTAGGTTGGCAGGAGCTGGGACGAAGACGGGAGCTCATTTCCGTCCTGCAGTACTCGGGAATCGAACTGCTGACCTTCCGCTTCCCAGTCAGCGTCTTAGCAACTTGAGTGCTACTAAATAAGGGTCAAATTACAGGATAGATTAAATAGATACATTTTCATCACTAAACAGGAGTGGACATTATCTGGATCAAGACCAGCAGGCCTGCATGGGTGGATAATAGCTCCATCTGATTTTTTGTCTTTAAAAATAGAGGCCCTCACCTGCAGAAGAGAGGGTTTTAAAGGGGAAAAGAAAAGGCTTCTCTTCATGACCCCATGAGTATGTGGGAGGATGTTTTACATAAAAACAGGAAATATATGATTTCAAAGGCATTCTTCTTCACAACAAACTATGCTGGCTAGGGCTGGTAAAAAGTTAAACCAGCAAAACTTGAAAGACCACAAAGCCCACCTCATCTCCCAGAGTGTTTAGAAATTCTATTGGACCAGTTACTTTCTGGATTAGAACTTCTATCGGACAAGTTACTTTCTGAATTAGAACTTCTATTGGACAAGTTGCTTTCTGGATTAGAACTTCTAGCCTCCTAACATGCTTCTTCTTCTTCTTCTTCTTCTTCTTCTTCTTCTTCTTCTTCTTCTTCTTCTTCTTGTGTGTATCCAATTCCGAATATTTGCAATCATCATGGTAATTAGCCATGAAGACTGTCCTGTACATATAATGTCCTGGACTTTCATCTGTCAGGTAATCCTTTATGTTAGGACCTAGACAACATAGATTAAGGGCCTAGTTGTAGCTTGATAGAAATAATTTGCTTAAAGTTTGAGAATCCAGCATTTTCTAACAGTTGGCACAAGCATAAGCCTACTCTGTACTTGGCACAGTAACCTGAAAGAAGTTAATTAGTCAAACTTTTCACCTCAGATTCACAGTTAGGCGGGGGGGGGGGGGAGAGAAGCAATGTACAGTATATGTGACATCCACTAGATGGAAGGGGGAGTTCAACGTACACTTGCCTTAGGGCATCCATGCATTGAAATGTATCATATTTGGCCCAGTCTGGCACAGACTAATGCCAACACTCTAAACATTGTTGAGTACATTAACTGTAAGATAAATGACGTACTTGGTCTGGCTCAGAATCTTTTAAAATACACAAGCAGCTGACAGCCCACAGCTGGGGGGAGGAGAAAACTGAGAAGCTCACCGGTCCGATGAAGGGGGATGCCTCATCAAAATGCCAATGACTTTATGCCAATGGAAACTTCATGGGGGCGTACGGCCCAATCCAAGAAGCCAATTAGCCAGAGAAAACAGGTAGCTATGAAAGCTGAATTTATTGTGTTTTTTTCTTGCACTCATTGAATGCTCAGAGGAGACAGACAGGGTTTTAATAAGCAAGTTTTTAAATGTTGTTCAAATGCCTATTTTATAGAAAATAGCTCTTTTGCTAATAAAGAGATCCTATGCTGATGGAACAGTGTGTTTATTCAAAGCAAATAGGAAATTGAGAGTGGAAGGTGATATGAGAAATTGAACAAGCTCTAAACAAAGAGACTATTTCTTTAATTTCCAAAGACTTGGAAACCAAAAGTCCTAAGAAGAAGGGTAGTTGGGCCTGCCTTCACCCTTTAAGGGAAAGGGGACAAAGTGAAGGGGGAAATTTCAAAGAAGGCACAGGGCTACAACTTGACACCCAATTATCTCAGAAGGACATACTCATTCACCTTCTATTCCTCCCAGTGCAGCAAGGTGATAGGGAAGCGGCACTTACTTACAGGAGTCAAAGGAAACTGACTTCATTTACAGAGCCACCCTTTACCCAGCTATAACAGAGAAAGCAGGGGAGCCACTTCTCTCTACTAAAGGCCAAGGCAGAAGCTACCAAGGCGAGGCCAATGCACTGGGCATTTTGAAAGCTCCACCGTTCCCCTAACTGATGAGACCCGGGAGTAAATCAAGTTAGAGTCCCAGCACGTGGTCACACCACGTGGGCCGGCGCAGGTGGAGCGGTGCCGACATCATCTACCTTCCGCATCGCAGTGTGACACCCGTACCACTGATCCAGCTCCACAAGTCACTTTCTGGTCCTCAGCCCTTTTGGCATGCAAAGTCCTCCTAAATTCCAGGCCAGTGTTGCTGACGCTTCTGTCCTTCATTAAGATAGATTCAAGTGGGATGTAATCCACTTGGGGACCATCACCCTTCCCTGTGATCTTTGCCTCAGGGTTGTCAGGTTAGTTAACCAATTCCTGGCACTTAGCATTGAGTCACTGGCAGTATGGTCTACTCCAGTGATGGCAAACCTTTTAGAGATTGAGTGCCCAAAATGCAACCCAAAACCCACTTATTTATCACAAAATTCCAACATGGCAATAGGGGATGGAGGAAATGCTCCCATTGGGCTGCTGAACAGAGTGGAGGGGTAAGCTCTGTGCTGGGGGAAGGGTGGAAATGCTCCCATTGGGCTTCTGAGCAGAGGGGTGGGACAAACTGTGCTGGGGGAGGGAGGAAGCGCTCCCATTGGGTTGCTGGGCAAAGGGGTGAGGTGAACTCTTGCTGGGGGACAGAGGAAGTTGTCCCATTGGGCTGCTGCGCAGAGTGAACTCTGTGCTGGGGCAACCGCCTAGGTGCCCATAAAGAGGGCTCCGAGTGCCACATCTGGCATGCAAGCCATAGGTTCGCCACCACTGGTCTACTCTATTACCATAGCAGGATAACCTTGCCTTACGTGCAGATCTTATTTTCTGGGGAATTCTGGAAGGGGTGTGTGTGTCAAAAAGAAAGATTAGTACTGTAGTCTCAAGAATTGACTGTTGTTACTCCCTGGCAAATAGAAAGGGAAGAAATGGAAGCAGTGACAGACTTTACTTTCTTGGGACCCTGTAGATCTGTAGAGGTGATTGCAGACATTCCCAGGGTCTGGATTCTTCTATCAGGTCCCAATCAAACCCTGGATGAACTGCCAAACATTTTGCACCCTGCCTTCCTCCTGCTGGGCTGGGAAGGCTATTCCTGACAGAATACACCAAAACATGCCTGTCTCTTGCCCAAGGGCATCTTTTCCTGAAAACCTGAGGTGTAAATATCTGATCTTGTTGATCCAATCTCACCAGCCAGAATCTCATTCAGTTGAACGTGGCTGGCTTTCAATATAGGCTGATCCTATAAACAAGTACAAGTAAAGCCCCTACTTATGAAAAAAGTCCATTCAGTAGGCTTTTACTTAAATTGGTTTTTTATGTAACTCAGAGCAAACACATAAGAATTTTTTTTTGGGTAACTCAAAGCAAACTCATAGGGAAATTGAAATTTTTATGTAAATCAAAGCAAACTCATAGGGAAATGAATTTTTACGTAACTCGATGCAAACCCATTGGAAAAAGAATCTTTATGTAACTTGAAGCAAACCCATAGGAAATCGGGACATGGTTTTAGTACAAAACCATTATGTAAGTCGAATTTTATGTAACTCGAGACATATGTAAGTCGGGGGGTTTGATGTTCGGGAATTGAAGAGAAGCAGCCAGCATGAAAGGGCCAAACACAGCTTTATTGTAAGCAAACCAAATGAACAGCAATGTTCAGAGACAAGAAGAAGACAAAATAGAGGATCACCCCGATCCCACAATAACAATTACACAATGTTACAGTAATTATTAAAGTTACATACACAACATCCCTCCCTCCTAGGATGGGACAAAGTCCCTTAACCATTGTGGGGGCCCACAGACTCTTTTGGGCCAGACTGACACTTGACTGGGTTCTGTAGACCTAGGGAGACTTGGTTCCATTGAATGAGACCCGGCATTGGGGTTTCTGTTAAAGCTATTAGCATTTTGGGAGCACTGTCCCGACTCTGGACTGGAACCAAGAAGGGGAAAAACCAAATCATAACCCCGTTTAGATGAAGCAGGAGCAGGGGATCGCTCGAAATTAAAACTTGAATTAGAGGGTGAAAAACTCAACGAAAAGTCCCTCTTTTGAGAAGTTTGAGTAGGGGGCGACTCAACAAAAACTTGCCTCTTTTGGGTGGGAGTAGAGGTAAACTTGAACCTAGGAGGATGGGGGGTCTCTGGTTTCATTCGGATGAGTGGCGGAACACTCGGGAAACTCCCCCCAATCCTGTAACAGATAAGGCGTCTTTCCATGCTCTAGGCTTGAGGACGATCCCCAGTGAAACAGTGACTGCTTTGAATTAGCAAGCTGGGGACTGCAACCAGCTGTCAAGCCTTCCTCTTCTCCCCCTTGGGATAAGTGGGTGGGGGAGGACCCTAACGTGGAATTGCCCTGAGTGGTATCACCACTCTTGACACTCTTGAAACTCTGTAACCCTATGTCTGAGCTGGTCGGCGTGGTGCCACCAAAGCAAATCAGTACCTGTTTTGACCTGGTAGAACACTGGTCCTGTTTGTTCCACCACAACCCCTAGAACCCATGCTGGTCCTGCGGCCACATAGTTCTGACAGTGCACCAGATCTCCAGCTGAGAATACCTTTTTGTGCGGAATTTCCACATTAATACTCTTATCATCCCCCCTGGAAGGATCCAACCGGTCGAACAGAGACACCAGTCTCCTGCGCATTAAGAGCTTGGCTGGAGATAGCCCTGAGGCTATCCATTTTTCATGGAATTATTTTTCACATTTTAATCAGTTAATTGTCTCCTGTCTTAGCGTTTTATGCCTCAGTTTCATTTTTTAAAACTCTGTATTTAATAGAAAACCATGGAAGTATGCTGTTTATATTGTATGCAAATATATTTGAAGCCCCTCTCTCCTGGGAAAGAGGGTGCTAAAGGGAAGTCCATGAGCCAATCGGCTTCAAGTATATTTGCATACAGCATAAACAGGATACTTGCACAGTTTTCTCCTAAACACAGAGTTTTAAAAAATAACAATTAAATTAACAATTAATAACAATTAAAGTGTAAAAAACAGTTCCATGAAAAATCACCATAATATGAAATGCAGTTGAATTGGTGGGGGGGGGGGAAGAGTAGGAGGAAATATAGAATAGAATTATTAGTAAGCTTGGCTGCTAACTGTATTTTTCCCTATGAGGGGAAGCAGTTGTGCTTATGGGGTGATTCTTCCTCCACCAGGGGGAGCCCAACACTCCTCTTCTCTGGTGAGCTGCATACCTCATAAAGATATAACACAATGATATATGGAAGGTTTATATGCCTCTAATTTTTTTAAAAAAATATGGGAAATTACAAAAAAAAAGTGATGGTGGGATTAGGGGCTCTAAATTACGGGGTTTTCTCAAGCAAAACGGGATACTTGACAGGTATGGCTCCCACTGCCAGACTGAGTCTTTTTAAAGTAAGCGATGCAGTGGCTCTGCTACTGATTCCTTCCTGGGCAGGAAGGAGTGATAAAAGTTAAGCAGGCCCAGGAACAATTGCAACTCAGGCTTGGTGGTTGGTTGTGGGGCATCACATACAGCAGCAACCTTACAATTGGAGGGCTTAAGGTTTAATTCCCTCAGGAGTTACCTTAAACCCCAGGAACTCTACTTCCCTTGCATGGAAAACACATTTGTCTTTTCTAAGATGTAACCCAGCATTCTCAAAAGCCTGTAATACCCGGTCCAACCTTTTTGCAAGCTCAGATTCACTCCCTGCAGTGATTAGCACGTCATCAAAGTAGGGGAGGACCCCAGGGAGACCCTTTAACAGACATTCAACCAGCGATTGAAACATGCCAGGGGCTGCATTTATCCCAAACTGTAGGCGGGTCACCTTAAAGGCTCCCTTGTGCGTAATGATTGTCTGAGCCGCAACAGCAGCGAGCGTAACTGAAAGCTGCTCATAGGCTTGCGCCAAATCTTGCTTGGTGAAACACTTTCCCCCATGTAAAGCAGCCAATAAGTGGCTCACTACCGGCACCAGATATGCATTAGGCCTGATGGCCTTGTTAATCGTACATTTATAATCAGCACAAATCCTGACCTCTCCATTAGATTTAATAGCAGTCACTATTGGCATCTCCCATTCTGCAGAGTCCATGGAACCAATATACCCTGACCCACAAGCTTGTCCAGCTCAGCCTCAATCTTGTCCTTTAGTGTGAATGGCACACAGCAAGGCTTGAGGTGAATAGGCCGCATGGCCGGGTCAAGGTCAAAAGAAACGGGGGGGCTGCATAGTTTCTAAGTCCCTTTCTGAAGACAGCCAGGTGCACGTTACAAATGTGCATGTTACAAGCATCAGAGTGGATGGCGTTGATGCCGGAGACATACCTGTCATACCTGTCAACCTTCCCAGATTGGCTGTGATTTCCCGGTTTTCGGCGTCGATTTGCGCCATTTCCCGCCCCGCGCTGCCGAAACCCTGGAATTTGGTAGCAGGGGAAAGGAGGTACTGCGCAGCCCTTCTGCGCAGGTCACCTTCTACGCATGCATAGAAGGGTTTTACGCAAGGATGTCCGCGAGGGGAACAGCATTGATGTCCCAGGGCAGCACTAGGTGGATGGCGAATTCCAGAGTGACCAGGCCACACTGGAGAGGAAGCAGGACCTCTTCTGGTCCTTGTCTACAATGCCCTCGGCCGCCATGGTGTGGCGAAACTGGCGTTCATAGAGATTCCATCTCTCCGGCGTGGCCGGAAGATTTGCTGGAAGCTTTATTGTAAGCAAACCAAACATGAACAGCAATGGTGCAACAGCTCATTATATACACTGTACAATGGAAACATTTGGGCAGGAAACAATATGATTGGTTAGGAGAAGAGTGGGGTGATTGTGGGGTTACTGGACCTGAGTGAAGACTTTGTGTGTCTTGTTAGAAAGGGCGGGAACGCAAGTCCTGTGATAGTTCAGTACCAAGAAGAAGACAAAATGGAGGATCACCCCGATCCCATAATAACAATTACACAACATTACAGTAATTATTAAAGTTACATACACAATAAGGTTTTACTGTAATCACATTCAGTAAAGACATTGTTTCAGGGAGGGACAGACATACACATACACACAGCTGATGATGGGCTGAATACTCTGGCAGCACTTCATCCCTAACTCCTCCCGCTAGTGATACTATCACATTAATTAAGTATATTTTTATATGTGTTAATATATTCCTTACAAAGCAATGTATACAAAAGCATAAGCAGAGCCATCTTGGAATTAAGAAGGCCTCTTTAGTTCAAAGTTGTTTACTGCTAAGCTTGTGAGGAACACACCCAAAAGGGTCTTATCTGAAATAAGCAGACATGTTTGCCACTGCTGTATATGTTACGATGTACAGTAAGTCATTGCATATGTAAGTTAGAATGTATGTGGCAAACATGAACATCAAGATAAAGGTGAAAACGCCTAACGGCCTGGGTGACCATCTGGACTGAAGAACACATGTGCCAAGCTGTTGTAATGTGGTACCCTGCTGTGCTGGAATAAAGACACATCGAGGCCGTGATGTAGTGGTCCAGCCACGAAATGAGATGAGCAAAAATATTTTATTCCCCTGCCTGTGGGCGGAGCAACTCTGAGGTGATCGCTGCCCCTGGATACAGATTGGCCCTCTTGCTAAGCATATTCTACATCACCCCTGTACTATAGGAGAGGGTCTCTAACGTTTTACTCTAATCTAAAGGAGCAGAAACATATGTCTCCCTGGGCTCTAACAGATCTACCTTAATTCAGGGAAACATCTGTGGCTATTGTCTACCTTAACTCAGGGAAACATCCATGGCTATTGTTATGCTAAGCCAGGATGTGGCCAGTCAGTTGGAAAGCAACTTTTAGGAATGTATGCCCAATTCTTATCTAGCTCTTCCAGAAAAACTCATGCTCCCAAGATCGGAAATCTTGCTTTGAATAATGGCACGACTGTGGCTGGCAAAGAAACTTTCCGGGAAAAGTATTTTAATATACACATAGGACTCCCAATACGCAGGCAGTCCATACCAAGCTTTATGAAAAGAATAAAAAGCTGGCTGTATCTTTGATAGGGGTCGTTGGATCTATGGATCCAAGAGACCATGCACATATACATTATTATGTACCATGATCATGTGTAATTGTATTATGTTATGCTTTGACAGAAAAACTTAGATAAAATTCTCCTTTTCCATTTCAAAACCTCTCTGGCTGATTTATTATTATAAAAGCTGTTTACTTAGTGGGTGGGAGTGACACTAGAAAGGAAAGCAGCAAAGACCAAAGAAACAATACTGAGCAGGGCCCCGCCCTGACCCAGGCCAGCATTGTTTAGTTTCGGTTTACTAACTGTAGATTTGTATCCCTTTCAGTTTTGACTTGTCAACTGCGAGAGCCTAGCCTTATAAATACGAGATTTATAAATACGTGTTTGGGCATCCAGGTGAGGGAAAGGAAGGGTGCGGTTCAACAGCTGACATCCACTCTTGTTAGGGGTGCGAAGGGTGCCTTTGGTGTACTGGTGTACTGGAACCAAAACAATAGAAGCAGCCGGAGTCTGGCTCAACACATCTTTATTTGCACACCGGTAGACTGAACATGTGGTAATGGCAGAGGTACAGCTCCTTTTATACTGCAACAATACATTTGAACCTGGTTACACGGTAGCGTATTGGCTGCTACCTGCGTGACGTCATCCTGAGTCACGCCCTTCTTCTCCAGATGTTCCTTGCGCGGGAGGTTCCCGCAGCTGATGGCAATTGGGGCATTTGTACCATGTGAGCTGAACGCTCGCAGGTGCCCTCTATGGGTAGCTAGCTCGCGTTCCTTTAAACAGCTGAGATACATTGAATACATTGTAATCATTGTTAGGTTACATTCGGGCATTGCAGTAACTTCATTTATTCTTAAAGCGATACAGTTTCATACAAAACAGTGCCCAATACGGTTCTGGAGAAAGGGAAGACTGACAGGTCCCGTTACAGCAGAAACTATGGGGTAAGTGTAGCAAAAAGTAATTTTTGCTTTTGCGGAACGGCGTTGGAGTCTGTTCTTGCCTCAAAAAAAAAAAAGAGGCGGCTGTATCCTCGCCTCTCAATCTTTTAAACCTGTTTATAAAAACCTCATTAAGGGACTGAGGTGGCTTAGTGGTTAAGATTCTGAAATTGATGACTGGAAGGTCGGCAGGTCAGCAGTTCAAGAACTGACTGCTGCAGGATGTAGTGGGCTGCCTTCTCTGACCCAACTCTTTGCAAACCAAACTAGCAGTTAGAAAGCAAGAAAGTAGATAAATAGGTGCCGCTTCGCTGTGAAGGTAACAGCGTTCCGTGTGCTACGGCGTCTAGTCAAGCCTGCCACAAGACCACACGGAAACGTCTGCAGACGCAAGAAGCGCTGGCTCTTTGGCTATAAATGGAGATGCGAACAACACCCTGGAGTCAGATATGACTGGCTTTTGAGCAAGGGCGATCTTTACCTTTAAAATCTCATTAACATTCCTCTCTTCCTTCTGCTTGTATTTACTTCACTCTTACTAATAAATCAATCTCTTATAAATAAATCACTTACTAATAACCACTTACTAATAAGTCAATCTCCTATTTTCCTCCCTCCCAAGACCAAAAAAAAAATATTTGTAGTTATTTTGGCAATGTTAGGAACCTCTTTGATTACAAGATGCAAATTTTATGCAGGAGAAGTTCTCTATAACAAGTAGGGCAAAATTGTGGGACAGAAAATAATATTCAAACTCATCTTCAGTTTTGCTGCGAGCAATAGCAACAGCTAGGAAACTAATCACCAAAGGATGGGTGTTGTGGTGAAGTGGTTTTCTGGAGAAGCTCAGAGGGTCAGATTGGGGTCTCTAAAGTGCCAGAGTTTTGCCCTAGAGTCAGAAATTTCCGGTGATTGTCCTCTTGTGTTTCACAGGGAAGTGAGGATGAAAACTGCCCCCCCAAAAAAAAATCAACCGAAAAATGAGTTGAACCTCCTAAAATAAAGCTACTTATGCAACAGTCAGCTGAATATCTGAATCCAACAAAAGGTTGCATATTCTGTTGTTTTTAATGTTCTGTCAAATAATCTCCAATTTACAGCAACACTACAAATCAGTTACAGTACTGTACTTCGAAATGCCCCATTAGTGATAGCCCTGCTCAAGTCTTGAAAACTCAAGGCAATGGCTTCCTTTATTGGGTCAATCCATCTCATATTTGATTTTCCCTCTTTTCCTGCTACCTTCACCTTTTTCCTAGCATTACTGTCCTTTCTGGTGAGCCTTTCCTTTTCACAGTGTGTTCATAACACCTTGAGTTTCATCATTTTTTGCTCCTAAAGAGAGTCCAAGCTTGATTTTATCTAGGACCCACAAGTTATTTTTCTAGTGGTTCATGATACTGTATCCAGAAATTGCCCTTCTTACCCTGCATTTCAAATTTTTCCTTCTTCCTATAAACGTTCCTTAATGTGAATTCATTTTAAAACTTCAAAACTAATTTGTAGGCATCCTATAATAGTGATGATGAACCTTGGCCCTCCAGGTGTTCTTGGACTTCAATTCCCAGAAGTCCAAGTCCCTGTGAATCCACACGAATGGATTCACAGGGACTTGGGCTTCTGGGAATTGAAGTCCAAGAACACCTGGAGGGCCAAGGTTCACCATCACTGTCCTATAAAGTAGTTAATTTTCTTAATATTTAGTGTGGTATACTGGATAGCGTGACAGACTCAGATTTAGGAGACCTGGGTTCCAATCTCAGTTTAGCCATAGACGCTCACTGGGAGAGTGGAACCAGCTCACATATCTTGAAAGCCCTATTAGGGTCACTCTTATTCAGTCTTACTTGATGGCACATAAGAACCTTGCTTGCCTTTCTAGGGGAGTGTGTTAAAGAAGCTGTCCACCATCTTTTAACCTCTGAAGGTGGGAGCGCTTAACATGTATGACATCTCTGAAGGTGGGAGTTTCTTCCTGCATGAGGAACGTGTTTTAAAAACTAGGCAAGATCATGTCAGATATTTTACACCAGGTATGGCCAACCTTTTTGCGCCGCAGTCCCGACCATGCCCCCGGGTAGCTGATCGGGCCGGACAGGACATGCCCCCAGAATTGGAAGTAGGTTCATTTATGACTGACGTAAAATGCCCACTTCCAGCTCTGGGTGTGGTGATAATAGGCTGGATGGAATGGCGCAAACTGGCCAGGTCTGGCCCACGAGCTGTAGGTTGGAAACCACTGCTTTACACCTTACTACCAAACATTTCTTGAACAAATAGCTCAGCTTGGTACTTTTCTATCAGATTCTGAGGTACATGACACATTTCATTTATGGAAAATACATTGCCTTTCTGGGAAAATACACTTCATACAACAGTAAGTCAACTTGTTCCTATGGTGAAGAGCAAAGCAAGCACACCTAAATACTGCCCCCCACAGCACTTATTGCACTTTCTGTTGGGTAATCATTTTACCAACCTCAGAAGAATGGAAGGCTGAGTCAGCCTTGATCCCTGGTCAGCATCAAACTCACAACTGTTTGGTTGCAGTACAGCAGTTTAACCACTGCACCACCAGGACTCCTGAAGAGAAAATCTGAAAGGGGTGATGGCACTCTCAGAGTCTCAATCCATGAGTTAGGCTCAGTTTAAGTACCTCTGTTGAATAAACTGCTGAATGGTAGGTAGGTCAATGTCTTCATAAGTCCCATAGATTCAGTGTGTAACACTCAGACCTTTTAAAACCAATCCTTTCTTAATGTAGTTGAATGAGAATTTAGGCTCAGCCCTTCTGTTAAGCAGAATGAAGCAGCTATTTTCTGCAATGCCTGAATAGTATGAAAGAAAAACAAAGTGATGTCTTGTTGTGTTCTGTAAAGCTGTGCCTTTAACAATGTACCTTTGCCATGTGTTAACAATGTAACCTTTCTGTGTGCAACACTATAACCTTCAGCTGTATCAATGTAAACCTGATAAGGGGACGCGAGCTAGTGACCACTAGATGGCAATAGCAAGCGTCCAGCTCTCATGGCTCAGATTCACCTGGTTCAGCAGCGCGGGAAGATTCCCCGCCACCTCTTCACCTGGTCAAGAAGGGCGTGACCTTCTACGACGTCACGCAGGCAGTAACCAATAGTCTGTCGACGAGCCACATTCAAATGTATAGCCAGCTGTATATATTGAGCTCCCCATCCGCCATTACCACATGTTCCTCCGGATCATCATGCAATAAACCTGTGTTAAGCCAACCCTTCGGCTGTTGCGTTGTCTTTGGTCCCTTACACTAAACTGGCGACGAAGGTGGGATATGGCAGCCCACGGGACCAAGACATGCGCCGGTTTCGAAATCAGGAAACAGGGCGACTGGGAGATCTTCGAGATGGACTTCCAGGCAGCACTGATTGAGTCCGAAGTCACGGAAGAGGCAAAGAAAAGGGCCATCTTCACCAGGATGCTCGGACAAGAAACCAAAAGGACCTTGGTGGACCTGATTGCACCGAGGAGGGTGAGCGAATTCAAGGCCAAGGAACTCATGCAGATGCTGCGTGAGCATGTCCGGCCCGCCACGGCGATGTTTCCCGCTCGGAGTGTGTTCTGGAGGCGAGTCCAAGCGCCCGGGGAGACGGTCGCCGCATTCGTGGTGGCCCTGCGGCTGGCGGCCGGCCCGTGCAAATGGGAGAATGCCGAAATCACCCTCCGGGACTGTGTGCTGTGCGGCCTGAACGACGCCGAAACCCAGCGCACGTTAATGAACCAAGAGCCGCCTCCCACGTTGCAGGAGGTCGTCAGAGCGGCCCAGGCCGCGGAAGCTACAAAGGCTGGGCTCCAAGAGCTCCAGGACTGGCGGCCGAAGTCGAGCAAGGCAGAGACCCCGGTACAGGCGTCCCGGCGAGCTTCGAGGTCGTCCACGGAGAGCAGCGACGACGAGGACGTCCGGAGGGTCCGGAAAGAGAGCCGACGATGCGGCGGCTGTGGAGCGGCCCACGACCGCGTAAAGTGCCCGTTCCGGAAGGCCGAGTGCCACAACTGCGGCCGCCGCGGGCACATCGCCAAGGTGTGCCGGAAGAAGCGCGAAACCCAGAGGAGCTCAGCAGACCGTTCCGCGGGACAAGACCGCTCAACGAGACCCAAGGACGGCGCTCAGGCCACGCGGAAGCAGGACGGCGTGGGCCGCATCTCCGACGGCAGCGAGGACGACGCCCCAGAGTTCAGCGTGTCTGCAGGACACCCCCGCTACTTTGTTGAGGTACTAGTCCAAGGGGTTCCCATTAGGATGGAAATTGACTCGGGGTCCTCATATTCAATCATTTCCCAGAGGGAGTTTTTGGGAATTGCCCCCCACAAGCGACCCAAGCTCAAAGCGTTGAGGTCCACGCTACGGGACGTGCAAGGGAACAGCATTCCAGTGTTGGGGGTTGGAGAATTTCAGGTTAAATTCAAGAAGCACGCCGCGTCCCTCCCCCTAGTCGTGCTTAAAGGGGGGGATTGCAGCCTCCTCGGAACTCAATGGTTCCAGCCCCTGGGGTTGTTTATTGGGGGGGTGCATGCCTTTGGGATGCACGCCGTTGGGACTGATCCAGTTCAGGAGGTGTGCGAGGCGCACCCCGAAGTTTTCAAAAAAGGACTGGGAAAATTCAAGGGGCCCCCAGTGACATTCGACCTGGACCCGGAGGTCCGCCCAATTCGTCTTAGACCACGCCGGGTGCCGTTCGCACTTAAGGACAAGATAGAGGCGGAACTGGACAAACTGGTGGGCCAGGGAATCCTTGTGCCTGTTGATTCTGCGGAGTGGGAAACTCCAATTGTAACCGCACTAAAGGCCAATGGGGAGGTCCGCATATGCACCGACTACAAGTGCACCATCAACAAGGCGATCCGCCCGAATGCATATCCGGTGCCGGTAGTCAGCCATCTGCTGGCCAGGTTACACGGGGGAAAGTGTTTCGCTAAGCTCGACTTAGCACAGGCCTACCAGCAGCTTACGGTGTCCCCTGCCGCAGCCGCTGCGCAGACCATAGTCACCCATAAGGGGGCGTTCCAGGTGACGCGCCTCCAGTTCGGCGTGAATTCGGCGCCTGGAATTTTCCAGTCACTCGTGGAACGCCTCCTGAAGGGACTGGAGGGGGTGTTGCCTTATTTTGATGACGTGTTAATAACGGGGGGGAGTCGGGTTGAATTGGCCAAGAGGTTGGGGAAGGTCCTGACAATATTCGAAAAAGCGGGGCTGAGACTGCGAAAGGACAAATGCGTCTTCTTCGCAACCGAGGTTGAGTTCCTAGGGTTTTGTGTGACTCCTGAGGGAATAAAACCATCCAAGTCCAAGGTGGCAGCCATTAAGAAAGCCCCCCGCCCCACCTCCAAGCCCGAGCTGTAGTCGTTCCTAGGGCTGCTCAACTTTTACCACTCCTTCCTCCCCCGGAAGGCAGCGGTGGCTGAACCACTGCACAAACTGCTAAAGAAAGACCAGGCATAGAAGTGGGGCGATGACCAAGAAAGGGCATTTAGTGAGCTAAAAAGCCTCCTAGCGTCCGATGCCATACTGACCCACTTCAACCCCAAACGCCCGGTAGTTCTGACCTGTGATGCATCCCCGGTGGGGGTGGGGGCGTTGCTGTGCCACGTGCTGGAAAACGGAAGGGAGGCCCCGATAGCATTTTACTCCAGGTCCCTGTCCCAAGCAGAGAGAAACTACGCACAGACAGACAGGGAGGCACTAGCAATAGTTGCGGGGATGAAAAAATTTCATGATTTTCTGTATGGCCGCCCCTTCACCATTGTAACGGACCACAAGCCCCTGCTAGGCATCTTTACCGCAGATAAGCCCACCCCACAGATCCTGTCCCCGAGGATGCTCAGGTGGGCCATTTTTCTCAACGCGTACCAGCACGCGTGGGTCTACCGGCCCGGGAAAGAGATCAGCCATGCGGACGCTCTATCAAGGTCTCCCCTCCCCCTAACACCCAGCCAGGTGAGCAAGGGGGAGCGGGACCATCAGGTTCTTATGATAGAGGTGCTAGATTCGCCCCCCGTAATGCCCGCCGACATTGCCAAAGCGACGGAGAAGGACAAGACGTTAGCGGCAGTTAGCTCCTGGGTGCAGAAAGGGTGGCCGGCGTCCTCCCCAGCGGAGGAGTTCGCCCCATTTTTCAGGAAAAAGCTAGAGCTGTCCCTAGAGAGGGGGTGCCTCTTGTGGGGGCAGCGGGTGGTGATTCCCATTTCCCTTCGGCCGCGGGTGCTCAAACTGCTGCACGTCAGCCACCGCGGCATCGTGCGATCCAAGGCGCTGGCCCGAAGTTACTTCTGGTGGCCCCAGCTGGACGCCGACATCGAGCACATGGTCGGCACTTGTGAAAGTTGCCAACGCTCCAGACCAGAGGAGGCCCGCCTTCCCCACAGGGAATGGGACACGGCTAAGGGGCCGTGGTCCCGGGTGCACGTTGATTTCGCGGGCCCGTTCAGAGGCACCCTGTTCCTTCTTGTAGTGGACGCTTTCTCCAAGTGGTTGGAGGTCATCCCAGTCACGAGCACCTCCTCGGCCCAGACCATTAGGCATTTGCGGAGGCTCTTTTCCACGTTCGGCATACCCGACACATTAATTAGCGACAACGCTAGTTGTTTCACGTCCTCCGAGTTTAGGGCATTCATGGAGATCAACGCCGTTCGGCACATCACCTCCGCCCCGTTTCACTCGGCCACCAATGGCCAAGTAGAGCGCCTCGTCCGCACCACGAAGGACGCGTCGCGGCGCATGGGCCCCGGGGATCTGAACCTACAAGTGTGCCAGTTTCTGCTAGGGTACAGGGTGACCCCATTGGCGTCAGGATACTCCCCCGCAGAACTCTTAATGCGTAAGAAACTGACCACCATCCTTACTAGGCTAGACCCCACGAGGGTAGAGGACAAAGGAAGGAACATCGGGCTAGAGGCTACAAAGAGTTTCAGTGTAGGCGCCCCCGTGCATTGCAGGAACTACACCAGCACGGGCCCAGCCTGGGTACCGGGCGTAGTTGTGGAGCAAACCGGCCCCGTGTCGTACCGCGTGGAAACCAGCACAGGGCTCCTGTGGAGGCGGCATGCGGACCAGCTCCGACGCAGGGTCTCCGATGAGCAGGGCACAGACCAAATAGAGGAAAAATCAGCGTTAGGGTTCTCCCCACCCGTTCAGCCCAAGGGGGAGGGAAAGGGGGCCGCGGGTCCCCACCAAGGGGGGAGGGGGATATTCTCGTAGATGTCCTAGGGGATCTTTCTGAGGAGGAGGAGGAACCCGACCCCATACATATCTCGCGGAATGTCCCCACAAATGCGGATACCCCTACTAAGTTAGATTTTGATTTTCAGAACTGGGGGGGGTTTCGGAGTGGTCCCCCACCCATCCAAGCGAGAAGAGGGGTTTTTCGTTAGCCCCGATTGCCCAAGGTCTGCCCACAATGGAGTTCTTCCCTTCCCCTAAAGCCGCCAGACCGCGGCAAGCCACTAACGAGTCTCCCTCTCCTATTTCAGGACAAGGGACCAGGGAACAAAGAAGCAGTAGCGCCCCCGGGGGGGTCAGCCCTCTTCACGACCCAAACGCACATGCAACAAGCCATCTTGGCTGAGAGTCTTCGTCTCATCCTAGGGGGGAGGGATGTTGTGTTCTGTAAAGCTGTGCCTTTAACAATGTGCCTTTGCCATGTGTTAACAATGTAACCTTTCTGTGTGCAACATTATAACCTTCAGCTGTATCAATGTAAACCTGATAAGGGGACGCGAGCTAGTGACCACTAGATGGCAATAGCGAGCGTCCAGCTCTCATGGCTCAGATTCACCTGGTTCAGCAGCGCGGGAAGATTCCCCGCCACCTCTTCACCTGGTCAAGAAGGGCGTGACCTTCTACGACGTCACGCAGGCAGCAACCAATAGTCTGTCGACGAGCCACATTCAAATGTATAGCCAGCTGTATATATTGAGCGACCCATCCGCCATTACCACATGTTCCTCCGGATCATCATGCAATAAACCTGTGTTAAGCCAACCCTTCGGCTGTTGCGTTGTCTTTGGTCCCTTACACTAAATGTCTTTTATTTCAGTTGTCATTTCTGTGTTTTTACTGTCAGGGATTGAGGAGAGGTGTTGATATCTCTTAGTCTTTTCTCCTGGTAGTGATCTAGAGCCATGCAGCTTGCCCACGAGCTCCTCTCTCAGGAGGCATCCTGGGAATTCAGATTAGATTCACTAATTACACTATGGTAATTAACTGCATCACTGCAATAATTACAATCCGCAGGTCTTAAAGGGGTAGAAAAATGTACTTGTTGAAGCCAGATGTCAGAAAAGAAATTTGTAAGTGGCAGCAATATATCATTCATACACGTGTTGTATATTGAAAAATATAAATGTACAGTGGTATCTCATACAACGATTTTTAATCTTCCACAGGGCTCGTTGTACGAAACAATTGTCCCTAAGGGATGCATTGTACAACGGTTTTCTCCCCCGCTAAGTGGTTTTTCCCATTGAAAGTTATTGTATGATTTTTTTCCCATTAGGAAAATTGTTATGCAGGACGCCACAACCCCCCCCCCAACTTAATTGTTATGTGATTTCATTGTTATATGGGGCGATTGTTGTATGAGGTTCCACTGTGCCTTTATTTGTCTATCAGAAATTAAACAAACCAGAACAGCAAAAAAGACAAAAAATGTTGTGGCACCTTAAAGACTAACTTCTGTATTTAAATGTGTGATTTCATGGACCAAGTCCACTTCATTAGACATTTATTAAAATTCATTTTTTTGTCTCTTTCCCTTTCTTTGCTAGTGACATTTCCAAGGCTGACTTAAAGAAAATTCTTCTGCAGCTTGAATGCCATTTCACATGGACTTTGCTAAGTAAAAAATTGATCCCAACGAGTTCGAGGAAAGAATTCTCGAGCAGATTGAGTTCTTGCCATTCAAATCTAAAATCCAGAATTATAATCTGTTGGCCTTTGTGGAATATCTGAATGGTAAGAAAGAAGATGCTTTGGAAAACTTAACAAAGGCTGAAGAGGCTGTGAAAACGGAGCATCCAGAAGATACTGAAAAGCACAGTCTTGTTACCTGGGGAAACTATGCATGGCTGTATTACCACATGGACAAAGTGGCTGAAGCCCAAACCTACATAAATAAAGTGGAAATCCTCTGTAAGCAACACAAAAGCACTTCTCCTTACAAGATGAGACTCCCCCACATCTACTCTGAAAAGGCATGGGCGCTCCTCAAGTTTGGGGGCAATTATTTTGAAAAAGCTAAGGAAAATTTTGCAAAAGCCCTGGAAGAGGAGCCTAATAACCCAGAATTTAATGCTGGCTATGCAATCGCTATGTACCATCTCGAGCAGGATCTAGAAGAAAGATCTGCAGCACAAGGCTCATCTTTGGAATATTTGAGACAGGCAGTAAGTCTGAATCCAGATGATGGTTTCATCCTACCTCTTCTTGCAGTAAAATTGCAGGACACTAATAATACTGAAGAAGGGGGAAAGTACATTGAAAAACTCTTGCAAAATACCCAGACCTTCCTTATGTGCTGAGGTATGCTGGCAAATTTTACAGGAGAATGGGGAACACAGAGAGAGCCCTGAGTTACTTGACCAAGGCATTAAGCATAACACCAAATTCAGCGTTCTTGCATCATCAGATAGGCCTTTGTCATAGAGTAATCTATTTTGACATGAAAAGGGAAAATGGTTTCTATTGTCAACCCACTGAAAGGATGAAAGAAGTGCTCAAGCTTTGTACAGAAAATTTCCAGAAGGCGGTAGAGCGCAAACCCAAATTCGTCTTCGCTCATTTGGACCTTGCGAACATTTACGCAGAAGGGAAACAGTTTCAGGAGGCAGACAAAATAGAAAAGCAGCAGCTACACTTAGCTTTTGGCCGCTACCAGCAATTTCATAGAAAATCTGATTCTGAAGCCATGAAACATTACTTGGAAGGACTGAACATTGAATATGAATCGATTGACAGAAAGAGATGCAAAGATTGTTTAAAGAAGTTGATAGAACAGAGAATCAGGAAAGGAATGGCAGATGGAAAGAGTTTTGCAACTCTTGGATTAATTCACCAGCTCAATGAGTAAAAGAAGCAAGCCATCGAATGCTATGAAGGGGCCCTGACAATGGAGCCTGGAAATGAGAAATACCTCAGTGCTATTTTTGATTTGAGGCTCTCTTTATAAAAATAAGTTTCCCCAGCTGTAGATCTACATTCTCTTTAAAAGCTGAGCAATATTTATAGTTTCCTTATGTAAATAATAGTCCATACATATTTTAGAAGTGACTTGATAGCAAATTTTAAACAAATTCAGTGTTTGCTCTATCGCATGACCCTACTGTCAATTTAAGTTAGGATTGCATTGTGCTTTTTAAAAAAGATATTTAAGGGACAATTAAGAACTTTTTGCTGAGTAAAAACAAAATTCACAGTTGAGCAATAACTTTGCTAGGACCAACAAAAAATGTCATAAAAGTGCACAGGCTTTCAGGTTCTCCACAAATCTGCATCCAGTTTGATGTAGTAAGATTAAAGTGGTAGGAAAAGAAATAGAAAAGGTCACAAATCTGACTGAATATTGTTTCCATCAGCGGGTAGAGGTCTACCCAGACAGTTGCATTCTGGTACAAAGAACCAACGAATTGACTCCCACTTCTGACAACACAAAGACTGCTTGCAAGGCACAAATCTGTCTGTTTGCTCCAGGAAAACCTTGGGTTTCTAAATCAGCCCAGAGCAGAAATACCATCAGTACGCGGATGACACTCAGTTGTACCCCAGTGATGCTGTCAAAGTCCTTTCCAGGTGCCTGGAGGCTGTTGGAGTCTGGATGTGGGCCAAGACTGAGTGGCTATGGATAAGGGGTCTTGCGTTATCCAGGAAGCTACCATCTTTGGTTCTGGATGGGGCTATTTTGCCCCAGACGGACCTGGTGTGCAACTTGGGGGTCCTCCTGGATTCGCGGCTGCTGCTAGAAGAACAGGTGGCGACTGTGGCCTGGAGGGCTTTCGCCCAACTACAGGTGATTCGCCAGTTGCGCCCGCTCTGGACCGGGACTCCTTGCTCATGGTCTCTCACGCTCTGGTGACCTCCAGACTACAATATTGCAATGCGCTCTACATGGGGCTGCCCTTGTGTTATGTTCTGTAAAGCTGTGCCTTTAACAATGTATCTGTGCCATGTGTTATCAATGTAACCTTTCTGTGTGCAACATTATAACCATCAGCTGTATCAATGTAAACCTAATAAGGGGACGCGAGCTAGTGACCACCAGAGGGCAGTAGCGAGCGTCCAGCTCCCATGGATCATATTCACCTGGTTCAGCAGCGCGGGAAGATTCCCCGCCACATCTTCACCTGGTCAAGAAGGGCGTGACCTTCTACGACGTCACGCAGGCAGCAACCAATAGTCTGTCGACGAGCCACATTCAAATGTATAGCCAGCTGTATATAGTGAGCTACTCATCCGCCATTACCACATGTTCCTCCGGATCATCATGCAATAAACCTGTGTTAAGCCAACCCTTGGGCTGTCTCATTGTCTTTGGTCCCTTACACTAAATTGGCGACGAAGGTGGGATATGGCAGCCCACGGGACCAAGACATGCGCCGGTTTCGAAATCAGGAAACCGGGCGACTGGGAGATCTTCGAGATGGACTTCCAGGCCGCACTGATCGAGTCCGAAGTCACGGAAGAGGCGAAGAAAAGGGCCATCTTCACCAAGATGCTCGGACAAGAAACAAAAAGGACCTTGGCGGACCTGATTGCACCGAGGAGGGTGAGCG
Organism: Bradypodion pumilum; assembly: GCA_035047305.1. Classification (NCBI taxonomy): domain Eukaryota; kingdom Metazoa; phylum Chordata; class Lepidosauria; order Squamata; family Chamaeleonidae; genus Bradypodion; species Bradypodion pumilum. Next base: position 264,921,598 of record JAWDJD010000003.1, read on the forward strand.
AATTCAAGGCCAAGGAACTCATGCAGATGCTGCGTGAGCACGTCCGGCCAACCACGGCGATGTTTCCCGCTCGGAGTGCGTTTTGGAGGCGAGTCCAAGCGCCCGGGGAGACGGTCGCCGCATTCGTGGCGGCCCTGCGGCTGGCGGCCGGCCCGTGCAAATGGGAGAATGCCGAAATCACCCTCCGGGACTGTGTGCTGTGCGGCCTGAACGACGCCGAAACCCAGCGCACATTAATGAACCAAGAGCCGCCTCCCACGTTGCAGGAGGTCGTCAGAGCAGCCCAAGCCGCAGAAGCTATGAAGGCCGGGGTCCAAGAACTTCAGGACTGGCGGCCGAAGTCGAGCAAGGCAGAGACTCCGGTACAGGCGGCCCGGCGAACTTCGAGGTCGTCCACAGAGAGCAGCGATGACGAGGACGTCCGGAGGGTCCGGAAGGAGAGCCGGCGATGCGACGGCTGTGGAGCGGCCCACGACAGCGTAAAGTGCCCTTTCCGGAAGGCCGAATGCCACAACTGCGGCCGCTGCGGGCACATCGCCAAGGTGTGCAGGAAGAAGCGCGAGACCCGGAGGAGCTCCGCAGACCGTTCCGCGGGACAAGACCGCCCAACGAGACCCAAGGACGGCGCCCAGGCCACGCGGAAGCAGGACGGCATGGGCCGCATCTCCGACGGCAGCGAGGACGACGCCCCAGTGTTCAGCGTGTCTACAGGACACCCCCGTTACTTTGTTGAGGTACTAGTCCAAGGGGTTCCCATTAGGATGGAAATTGACTCGGGGTCCTCATATTCAATCATTTCCCAGAGGGAGTTTTTGGGAATTGCCCCCCACAAGCGGCCCAAGCTCAAAGCATTGAGGTCCACACTACGGGACGTGCAAGGGAACAGTATTCCAGTGTTGGGGGTTGGAGAATTTCAGGTCAAATTCAAGGAGCACGCCGCGTCCCTTCCCCTAGTCGTGCTCAAAGGGGGAAATTGCAGCCTCCTCGGGACTCAATGGTTCCAGCCCCTGGGGTTGTTTATTGGGGGGGTGCACGCCGTTGGAATGCACGCCGTTGGGACTGATCCAATTCAGGAGGTGTGCGAGGCGCACCCCGAAGTTTTCAAAAAAGGACTGGGGAAATTCAAGGGGCCCCCAGTGACTTTCGACCTGGACCCGGAGGTCTGCCCAATTCGCCTTAAACCACGCATGGTGCCGTTCGCACTTAAGGACAAGATAGAGGCGGAACTGGACAAGTTTGGTGGGCCAGGGGATCCTTGTGCCTGTAGATTCTGCGGAGTGGGAAACTCCGATTGTAACCGCACTAAAGGCCAATGGGGAGGTCCGCATATGCGCCGACTACAAGTGCACCATCAACAAGGCAATCCGCCCGAATGCATATCCGGTAGTCAGCCATCTGCTGGCCAGGTTACACGGGGGGAAGTGTTTCGCTAAGCTCGACTTAGCACAGGCCTACCAGCAGCTTACGGTGTCCCCTGCCGCAGCTGCTGTGCAGACCATAGTCACCCATAATTGGGCGTTCCAGGTGACGCGCCTCCAATTCGGCGTGAATTCAGCGCCAGGAATTTTCCAGTCACTCGTGGAACGCCTCCTGAAGGGACTGGAGGGGGTGTTGCCTTATTTTGATGACGTGTTAATAACGGGGGGGAGTCGGGCTGAATTGGCCAAGAGGTTGGGGAAGGTCCTGACAATATTCGAAAAGGCGGGGCTGAGGTTGCGAAAGGACAAATGCGTCTTCTTCGCAACCGAGGTTGAGTTCCTAGGGTTTTGTGTGACTCCTGAGGGAATAAAACCATCCAAGTCCAAGGTGGCAGCCATTAAGAAAGCCCCCCGCCCCACCTCCAAGCCCGAGTTGCAGTCGTTCCTAGGGCTGCTCAACTTTTACCACTCCTTCCTCCCCCAAAAGGCAGCGGTGGCTGAGCCGCTACACAAACTGCTAAAGAAAGACCAGGCATGGAAGTGGGGCGATGACCAAGAAAGGGCATTTAGCGAGCTAAAAAGCCTCCTGGCGTCCGACGCCATACTGACCCACTTCAACCCCAAACGCCCAGTAGTTCTGACCTGTGATGCATCTCCAGTGGGGGTGGGGGCGGTGCTGTGCCACGTGTTGGAGAACGGAAGGGAGGCCCCGATCGCATTTTACTCCAGGTCCCTGTCCCAAGCGGAGAGAAACTACGCACAGACAGACAGGGAAGCACTAGCAATAGTCGCGGGGACGAAAAAATTTCACGATTTTCTGTACGGCCGCCCCTTCACCATTGTGACGGACCACAAGCCCCTGCTAGGCATCTTTACCGCAGATAAGCCCACCCCTCAGATCCTGTCCCCGAGGATGCTCAGGTGGGCCATTTTTCTCAACGCGTATCAGCACGCGTTGGTAAACCGGCCCGGGAAAGAGATCAGCCATGCGGACGCCCTATCTAGGTCTCCCCTTCCCCTAACGCCCAGCCAGGTGAGCAAGGGGGAGCGGGACCATCAGGTTCTCATGATAGAGGTGCTGGATTCGCCCCCCGTAGTGCCCGCCGACATTGCCAAAGCGACAGGGAAGGACAAGACGTTAGCGGCAGTTAGCTCCTGGGTGCAGAAAGGGTGGCCGGCGTCCTCTCCAGCGGAGGAGTTCGCACCATTTTTCAGAAAAAAGCTAGAGCTGTCCCTAGAGAGGGGGTGCCTCTTGTGGGGGCAGCGGGTGGTGATTCCCACTTCCCTTCGGCCGCGGGTGCTCAAACTGCTGCACGTCAGCCACCCCGGTATCGTGCGATCCAAGGCGCTGGCCCGGAGTTACTTCTGGTGGCCCCAGCTGGACGCCGACATCGAGCACATGGTCGGCACTTGTGATAGTTGCCAATGCTCCAGACCAGAGGAGGCTCGCCTTCCCCACAGGGAATGGGACGCGGTTAAGGGGCCGTGGTCCCGGGTGCACGTTGATTTCGCGGGCCCGTTCAGAGGCACCCTGTTCCTTCTTGTAGTGGACGCCTTCTCCAAGTGGTTGGAGGTTATCCCAGTCACGAGCACCTCCTCGGCCCAGACCATTAGGCACTTGCGGAGGCTCTTTTCCACGTTCGGCATACCCGACACGTTAATTAGCGACAATGCTAGTTGTTTCACGTCCTCCGAGTTTAGGGCATTCATGGAGATCAACGCCGTTCGGCACATCACCTCCGCCCCTTTTCACCCGGCCACCAATGGCCAAGTAGAGCGCCTCGTCCGCACCATGAAGGACGCGTTGCGGCGCATGGGCCCCGGGGATCTGAACCTCCAAGTCTGCCAGTTTCTGCTAGGGTACAGGGTGACCCCTTTGGCGTCAGGATACTCCCCCGCAGAGCTCTTAATGCGTAGGAAACTGACCACCATCCTTACTAGACTAGACCCCACGAGGGTAGAGGACAAAGGAAGGAACATCGGGCTAGAGGCCACAAAGAGTTTCAGTATAGGTGCCCCCGTGCATTGCAGGAATTACGCCAGCACGGGCCCAGCCTGGGTGCCGGGCGTAGTTGTGGAACAAACCGGCCCCGAGTCGTACCGCGTGGAAACCAATACGGGACTCTTGTGGAGGCGGCACACGGACCAGCTCCGACGCAGGGTCCCCGACGAGCAGGGCGCAGACCAAGCCGGGACAAAGTCAGCGTTAGGGTTCTCCCCCACCCGTTTAGCCCAAGGGGGAGGGAAGGGGGACCGCGGGCCCCCACCAAGGGGGGAGGAGGATGTCCTCATAGATATCCTGGGGGATCTTTCCGAGGAGGAGGAACCCGACCCCATACATATCTCGCGGAAGGTTCCCACAAATGCGGGTACCCCCACCAAGTTAGATTTTGATTTTCAGAACCGGGGGTTTTTTTCGGAGTGGTCCCCCACCCGTCCAAGCGAGAAGAGGGGTTTTTTGTTAGCCCCGACGGCCCCCGGTCTGCCCACAATGGAGTTTTTCCCTTCCCCTAAGGCCGCCAGACAGCGGCAAAACACTAACGAGTCTCCCTCTCCCATTTCATGACAAGGGTCCAGGGAACAAAGAAGCAATAACGCCCCCGGGGGGGCAGCCCTCGTCACGGCCCAAACGCACATACAACAAGCCATCTTGGCTGAGAGACTTCGTCTCATCCTAGGGGGGAGGGATGTTATGTTCTGTAAAGCTGTGCCTTTAACAATGTATCTGTGCCATGTGTTATCAATGTAACCTTTCTGTGTGCAACATTATAACCATCAGCTGTATCAATGTAAACCTAATAAGGGGACGCGAGCTAGTGACCACCAGAGGGCAGTAGCGAGCGTCCAGCTCCCATGGATCATATTCACCTGGTTCAGCAGTGTGGGAAGATTCCCCGCCACCTCTTCACCTGGTCAAGAAGGGCGTGACCTTCTACGACGTCACGCAGGCAGCAACCAATAGTCTGTCGACGAGCCACATTCAAATGTATAGCCAGCTGTATATATTGAGCTACTCATCCGCCATTACCACATGTTCCTCCGGATCATCATGCAATAAACCTGTGTTAAGCCAACCCTTCGGCTGTCTCATTGTCTTTGGTCCCTTGCACTAAACCTTGACAACCTTTTGGAGGCTACAGCTGGTCCAGAATGCAGCAGCCCGGGTGGTAATTGGGTGTGGGCATTATGCCCGTGCCTCACCACTGCTTCGGGAGCTGCACTGGTTGCCAGTTTGTCTCCAGGTGCAATTCAAGGTGCTGGTTTTGACCTTTAAAGCCCTATATGGTAGTGGGCCAGGATACCCGGACGCCAAAGCTCTGCACCCTTCCCCTGGCCCGGCCGGTCGGCGGGGAGTGAAAACAGCTGAGGGTGATGCGTGCCCTCAAAAGCGCTGCCACCAGCCCTGGACGCTGAAGCTCTGTGCCCTTCCCCCGGTCCGGTCAGTTGGCGGGAAGTGAAAACAGCTGAGGGTGATGCACGCCCTCAAAAGCGCCGCCGCTAGCCCCGGACACCGAAACTCTGTGCCCTCCCCCCAGCCCGGCTGGTCGGCGGGGAGTGAAAACAGCTGAGGGTGATGCGCGCCCTCAAAAGTGCCGCCGCCAGCCCCAGACACCGAAGCTCTGTACCCTCCCCCCAGCCCGGCCGATCGGCGGGGAGTGAAAACAGCTGCTCGCCTGGCAGCCAGCTGGAGGAGGAGGTGGGGAGGAAAGAACTGGCCACACCTGGGGCTCGCCTTTCTGTGCCCCAAAAACGGCTCCCAACCTCCAGATGACACCACCTACGTCAGGGCTTGGAGTCCTCGCGGAGCTCGCCTTGCAGCCGGCCGGAGGAGGAGGTGGGGAGGAAAGAACTGGCCACACCTGGGGCTCACTTTTTCCACGGCCCCAAAAGCGATTCCCCACCTCCAGACGACACCGGACTTGAGCCTCCCCCAGGGCCTATTCCATTAGTGGGAGGCTGCTGCGCCCGGCGCCCATTCCTCTGGCCCCCGCCAGGCGGGGAGCTCAAAAGAAGCTGGAACTGCCACTTCCTCATTTGCAGCTGGATTTTCCAAGTCTCTTTTTCTATTACTGGTTAGATTGTTTTTGATATGTCCTGTGGCCTCACTGTTTTGTTGATATGCTTATTGATATGTTTTTTGGATATGTCCTTTTGATATACTGATTGTTGATATTTTGACTTGTTGTACTGATATATTGTATTGTGGAATTTATTGTAATTTTATTGTAAGTGTATTGATTATTTATTTTTGCATTATCACATTGTTACATTGTACTTATATTAACTTGCTGTTAGCCGCTCTGAGTTGGCCTGTGCCGAGTTGAGCGGGATACAAATCTAAATAATAAATTAATAAATAAATAATAAATAATACCTAAGAGACCGCATCGCCCTAAGGATGTCTGTCCATCCAACCAGAGTGGACCGGATGGGCTCTCTAATTGTGCCGTCAGCCAGAGGGGCTCGCCTCTCTGGCACAAGGAGGAGGGCCTTCTCCGTGTTCGCACCGGCCTCTGGAACCTCCTGCCAACAGAGCTGCGTCTCCGGAAGGAATTGGTGCCTTTCAGAAAAGAACTCAAAATCTGGCTGGTGGGCCAAGTGTGGGGTGCCGGTGGGATGGTAACCTCCACTGGGTGGCTGGTATAGAGGATAATTCCTTCCCCCATGGTCCCTTCAGTCCCTGCACCCTTTTTTTAGGGGGTGGGTAGTTTTAATTAATTTTAACATGTTTTTATTTGTGATTGTGAACCGCCCTGAGTCGGCCTTGACCGAGTGGGCACTGTATAAATCTAATAATTAAATTAAATTAAATAGAGACTGGGACTACTCAGTGAGGGAAATGCAATTTCACTAGCTTTCATCTGCTATAAGGTCCCCCTGGGGAATTCAGTTTTCCTCCCTTTATTTCAATAGACCAGCAGGTGGGGCAGTTAAAAGGCATCTGCCTAAGTAAGAGGATGAGGAAGCTTGTAATCAAGGCATCCTAATCTAATTATCTTTGCCTGGAACTGTAAGAACGCAAGAGGCTTTGCCATTACAGTGCTTGGTTCTTTTTTTCAAAAAAGAAAGAACACACTGGAAAGCAGTGGGTGGACTGGAGCTAAACTCAAGATAAGCACTCTAGTCTTCTTTTCTTATCAAGTAAAAATGGAGACACGACTGCTTGCTCAGTGAGAATGTCTGCAACTCAAGGTCTGGAGACTGAAGGGAAAAGAAAAATCTTGCAACATAGCTTTTGCCCAGTCCATCATGGGTGGTTTTCTTCTCTGCCTGAAGAGATAGAAGCTGTGAAAAAATTGTCAAGAGGAAAAATGTTTTCTGTACAGTTCATCCTTCCTCACAAGGGAAGAGTTGGCGGAGAAGAGTTGTGTTTGAATCTGCCCAAGCAGCTCTTCTGCCTTTTTCTACAGCATCCGATGCCTGAAATTGATTTGGAACCGGTTTTTCAAAAAAGGTGAATTCCTAGCGGAGGATAGACCTTGGTTTAGGTGTGGATACTTGGGGCTGTTGGATTGGGGCCGTGAAGCAGCTGTTGGGTCTCGGAGGAGACTGGTCAAGCAATGAGACATGAGGCAAGATGGAGCAAAGACCAGTGATTTAATGAGGGAAAATCATCAGTATATATCGAGTAAGAGGGCTGCGTGTGATGAGACTGTCATCTGACAAGATCCACGTACCATGTTTACACGAGTTAATTGGGAACCTCTCCTGGGGACGTTAATTAACCAAATTAAACACTGACAGGGGAACTCCATTGTTCCAAACTATCTTGGGGTAAACACTGGCTGATGTTGGTTTAAGGCTTGAGGTAATCCGCGGGTGCGATATTACCTATTACATGACTAGTGAGTTAGTCATCCAATTTCCTCTTGCCCGAACTGTTTGTCAGGTCAGCCGTGGGTGAATTAAACTATGGCTATTAATCCGCTCCCCAATTTCTGTCCCCTCGGAACCAAAGCTCAAAGGAGCAATCTCCCAAATGATGGTTCTGTCAGGGACAGTATGCCAATTGAGTGCGCGGATACCACACTCCCCCTTTATTTGTTTGATTGGACCTGACAGATGGCTCGGCGTAGGAGCGCCATCAGCTGACGTGGAGTGAGGACATTCCGGGGTTCTCTCCATGGGGGACATCTCGACATCAGTGAGGGAATACATTGCACGCAACAACACACAGCTGTTCCCAGTATTATCACCTCCACAATCACCTTGAGTGTCGTTTGCAACCATCCCCATGGGAACCAGGACCATAACGAATTCCACCACCCCCACGTAGCATCCTTTTTAACCAAAGTATGGAGATCTGTGAGCTGATTCTGTACCTTGTACGAGTTGTCCGTGAGGTTAAAACAACACATGCCATGGACGGACTCGCAACCCAAATGATGTAACAACAGGAGGTAATCGATGGCTGCTCGATTATCCAGTATGGCACGGCTTAGCTCTGTCTGCTCTTGATTGAGAAGCGCTATCGCCGAGGTGGTGTGGTTAATGGCTTTTGCCAGAGCGCAAGCCAATCGACCAATTCTCCGAGCGTTGCCTACGGCTAAGCCTGGCACGCCAAACAAGCTGACTGCTAACGAAACATACTCAGCTTTACTCAGAATCCTAATGTTACTATCACATGAGCTGTCTAACTGGGTGGCACGAGCGTGCCGTATGTGTGAAGGTACATTCGTGCTTGGTGCAACCATTTCTCTAGTGGGAAGCAACAATGTCAAACGACTGATACAACAAAGGGAATCGGATACATTTGCAGGAATGTAGTTCCAAATATACTGGTTACATGTAAAAAACCATCCTGAAGCAAGGTAACATGAACATACATTGAATCAATAGTCTCTGGGTTATCACAAGTCCAGTTGCTGCTGCCAGGATCGAGGCAGCGGTGCTGTGGCCCTTCGACCGAGGAACAGCTGGTCATTCACACCGGGATGAGACATGTGCTCAGAATTGAGGCAGAAGCGGTGGTCTGCCTCAGGCAAAAATTGGACTGATTGACGGGGCCCGCCAATCTTTCCCAAACATTGTACTGCAGCCAGGCAGAGAGATCTCCGCCTGGCATCAGGTTGTTGGCTTCCAGCGAAGCTACTTGAACGCCTCCCCCCGCAAGCAGGGAAAGGATCAAGATGATGGTGGTCATCATGGAATTAGCTGTGATCAGGAAAAAAGGCTGCAATCAAGATGTTCTCCGGTGTCGGCTCCTTGTCCTCGCGCCAGATGACCTCCGCCGCCTCCTGGCATAGGGACTTGGCCATTCCCCAGGTGATCTTCGGTGCTGTCATCTGCTGTCGCTGCCTCCTCCGCTTGGCTCTCCCCGTCAGGGTGAGGTCCTCCATCTCCGGATCAGGTCTGGAACGGCCTGGGTCCACAGCATTGGACTCGAAGTGAGGCTTGACACACCGGGCTGGAATCCAGATAACGCCTGTAGGAGACATAATTGCAGCATACCCTCTTCCCCATGTTATGAGTGGTGCCGGGACCTTCCAGGAAGGATCCGGTGGCACTCGGTAATGCACCATCGGCCGCAAGAGCTTCCAAGCGACAGAAGTGCTTCTCCTGCGGAGTGCAATCCGAAAAAACATTAAGGTGATTGTACGTAAACAATACCTTGTTCAGACAATGCTGTGCTTGACCCTGATTTTTGGGGAGGACTGGTAGTTCCCCCCTTTCTGTTTGTTTGTCAATGTAGGACTTAAGCGTCCGATTGACCCATTCCACAATCGCTTGCCCTTGCGGATTGTACGGAATGCCAAAGGTGTGCTTAATGTTCCAGGTGGCCATGAAGGTGGCCAGCTGCCTGGAGCTATAAGCCGGGGCGTCATCGGTCTTCACATGCCGTGGTTTGCCCATGGCCACGAAGCAGGAAAGGAGGTGCTGCTCCACATGGGAAGCCGTTTCTCCCTTCTGTGCTGTTGCCCAAACAAACTGTGAAAAAGTATCAATGCAAACGTGCATGTACTGCCATCTGCCAAACTGCGGAACATGTGTGACATCCATCTGCCACACCTGGTTGGCCTCTGTCCCTCGTGGGTTGACCCCCCCACAAGGGCCCCCCTACTGCCCCTGCACGATGCAGACAGGAACGGACTATGCCTTGGGCTTGGGAAAGTGGCAGGTTGAACTGCCTTGCAAGTGCTTTGGCATTCTGATGAAAGAATGCATGAATTTGAATTGGAGTTGTGAAGACTCCCAAAACTGACCATTGCTGAATTTCCTTTGCTGCCGCATCCGCTCTGCTATTGCCCGCGGAAATCAGACCAGGCAAGTCCTGGTGACTTCTGATGTGGACGATGTAGAGCGCTTCGGTGCGGTTCCGCAAGTGAAATTGAGTTGTGAGAAACAGACTCAGCAAATTCTTGTCTATCGCGGGAGTGATGTATGCTCCCGGTAGACGGTGAAGCAAATTCCTAACATACTGGCTGTCAGTTATTATGTTTAGGCGTTCTTTGGCAAAGGTGCGCAAAGCGACGTTCACCGCTGCCAACTCTGCCCGCTGCGCGGACTTCTGTGGAAGAGTTAGAAGCGTGCGCCAAGCTTGGCCCTCCTGCCAAGCTGGAACACCATATGTACGACCCCCATCCGTGAAAACTGTCCCAGCCCCCTGAAGTGGAACCAGTGACATCAATTCACACAAAATGACTGTCTGCGTTTGAAGCAAGACGAATCTGGGGTCTTATGGCAAACCTTGGCGCATGACGTGCCAGGCTTCCCTTGGGTAAATTTCTCATGAAGGCCTCCCTGCGCACATCCGCCCATGGCGTGCGTGTGCACATTTCCTGGAGCTATTCTTGTGCTCCTGTGAGAAGGGTACCAGATGCTGGCTTAGCCTTTTGCCTGTGCTTAGACTAACAGCAAAAAAAAGGGGAGGGGTGGCCTGAAAATGCCTGTATCTGATTGAAAATGTGACCTGACTGCATTCTTAAAATGGTCCTAGACAGTCCTGGCTAATGAGTGGCACTCTGTACATTCTCAGGAGCTCAGGGACTAATCCTCCCTTTGTGCTCTGGAGTTTGTGAAATGTGTCTGCTCATATAGAGAGGGTGCTGTGGTCCAGGTGCCATACTTAAAATGACAGATTAAGACTTATTGAAAACAAGCCAACTATGACGTGCCAGCTGTAAGGAAACAATACACAAAAATGAAAAGACACACAAGATAAACATTTCCAGCAGGGAGTTCCAATGGCGAAAGGAGGAAAGACAAGTCAGAAGTTAGCACAATGAGAATGCAACAACTCTTATCATAAGATAATTAAGACAGCTGGCTGGGATCCTCCTGTTAAGGAATCCCTACCAGTAATTAAATTTGAATTTTTCAAAGACATACAAAAAAAGAAAAGAAAACAATAACTAACAATACAATACAATACATAAACAAATCCATAGTATCATCTTAACAAACATTACTGAATGTTAGCACATAACAATATCTAGACTCATTAATTACTATATAACCACAAAATAGTAAGAAAAAAACCATTATTTCAAAATCCAAAATAATAAGAACTTTCTGTGCTACCATTAATCTTTAGATTAATAAAAAACACCCTGTGAATATATCCAATGCCCGGAGAGTTTATTTGCTACTCAACTCCAAAAACTTCTTTGAGATGGTACTGGTCCTGAACTATCATTTGCCGTACAAGAATGGTCCACAAATGGTTTCCATATATTCCAAAATCTATTCTCTTTTAAGTTATCCCTTTTCACTTTAATCTCCCATGTCAGTTTATCATTCAGTGCTAAACTCCACATTTCTTTATACCACTCTCCAATCTGTATTTCTATGTCATTTTTCCAATTTCTAGCTATACATTGTCTACCCGTTGTCAATACAATTTCCAATAATTCCTTTTCATCTTTGTTTAAACCCAAACCTTCCACATTCGTTAAAAGAATGATACTTGACACCAGCTTAACACTTCTACCCATTATTTCACCAAATTCAGCTTCTATTCTCCCCCAGAAATCCCTTATTTTTTTACAACTCCACCACATATGTTCGTATGTTCCATCAAATTCTCTACATCTCCAACATAACTTATCTCTTTTATTATCCATCTGGTAAAGTCTTAATGGCGTCAAGTACCATTGCCACAACATTTTAAAATTATGTTCTTTAATTCTCACAGACATTGTTCTCATAATCCTCTTTTTCCATTTGTTTTTCCACTCCATCTCCCCAATTGTTATATTCAAACTTTGTTCCCACTTCCGTCTCAAATCCTCATGTGGATCTACCCCTCTATTCAGTATATTGTAAAGCTTACTCACAAGACCTTTTATACTATTTTCCCCTTTTCTAATTCTCCATACCAACTCCTCAAATTCTGTATGCATTCTATCTAGCCCTACTTCTTTTCCATATTTTTTGTTCCAATTTTCCACCTTCAACCTCTGAAACCAATTCAAATTTAATATCTCAAATATTTTTTCCCGCTCAACAAGAGACTCACATATTTTTAACCAATCCTTCAATAAAAGCATCCCATTTTTATCCAATATTTCCATTTTTCCTTATCTAACTTTATTGGGAAACACATCATATCAGTCAGTTCTAAAACTGGAGAGAGATTTGGGACCATATCCTTTTTTACCTTCTTCCACACCTCCACGAGACCTCTCATCATAGTATTATTTGGTCTTCTCAGCTTATCCTTTATTCCTAAAAAAATCAAATTTCCAATATTTCTATATTCTTTCATCTCCAATTGCTCCCAAATTGTTTTTTCTCTTGCCAAAATCTTCACAACATTCTTAACTTGAAAAGCCCGGTAATATGCTAGCAAGTTTGGCAATCCCAAACCCCCTTTTTTTTTGAGACAAATACCATAACTTCTTTGGAAGCCTAGATTTTTTACCTCCATTACAAAAACCATTGAACATCTTTTGAAACTCATTAATTTCTTTCTCTTTCAAATGGATCGCTAGTGTATCAAATAAAAAGTTAAGCTTTGGCAACAATATCATTTTACACATAGCAATCCTTCCGAACCATGACAGCTTTGACTTCTGAAGCTCTTGTATTTTGTTCTTAAATTCTACTTTCAAGCTGTCATAGTTCAATTGTTTAAGTTCTTCTAATTTGTTTGAAATAATTATCCCCAAGTATTTCAACTTATCCTTAATTTGTATATTAAGTGTCAACACTGTCCTACCCATCTCACTTGGTTTCAAATTGCACAACATCAATTCTGATTTATCCCAATTTATCTTTAACCCAGTTATATCTTGAAATATCTGTAAATGATCTTTAATCCTGTCCATTACCAACTCCGGGTGCTTTACCATAAGCAATGTATCATCTGCGTACATACTCACTTTATTACCCATGATCCCTTCTATATTTAAATCCTCCCTTATACTTTTAGCTAAGATTTCCATTGCCATAATAGTCAGAATAGGAGATAATGGACAGCCCTGCCTCGTACCAGCTTCTAACTTTACCACATCCGTAAGCTCCTCATTTACTCTAACCCTAGCATTTCCTTTTTGATATAGTAAATCTATAACCCTATTAAATTTATCCCCAAATCCATATTTTTTAACTATTTCCTTGATTGAGGACCACTGCAATGAGTCAAATGCCTTGAAGATATCCAATGATAATAGTCCCACCTTTTCCTTTGTTTGATTTACATTATCTATTAAATCTAATACCCTTCTAGTCAAATCCGCCATATGTTGTCCTTTTAAAAACCCAACTTGATCAACATTTATATATTCTCCCATAAAACTATTTAGACGGTTAGCCAATATTGCTGTGAAGATTTTCGCATCTTGATTTATAAGTGAAATTGGTCTGTACGAATCTACTCTTTCCAAATTCTTACCAGGTTTTGGCAGAAGAACGATTGTAGTATTATACCATGAAGTCGGAATTGATCCTCCATCTAGTATATAATTATATAACTTCACCAATTTCGGGACCACCACCTCCTTAAATTCTTTATAAAACTCTGTCGATAATCCATCGTCCCCAGGGGTTTTCCCTATCTTCAATCTGCTTATTACCTCCTTAACCTCTTTATCAGATATCTTTTCTTCCATTTTCTCCCTATGCTCTTGTTTTATCCCACTCCCTAACTGTTTCTCCAATATCTTTTTAAGCTTTTCCAAATCTACTTCCTTTTTTGCATATAGTACCTGATAAAATTCCCTGACAATTTTACATTTATCCCTATTCTTATTACATCTTAAGCCTTGCTTATCAACCAGTACACCAATTTCTCTTTTTTCCCTTTTAACCTTGGCTTCTCTTGCTAATAATTTTGAATTCTTATTACTAAATTCAAAATATTCTCTATTTAGATAAATCAAATCCCGTTTAACTTTATCAATATCCTTACCCATTACTTCTGCCTTAAGTCCTTGTAATTTCATAAAAAAATTTTTTTCTTGTTTTTCGCATGCTCCTCCTGTAATTGTTTTATTTCTCTTTCTTTTTCTGTCTGTTCTGCTTTGTATTTTTTATATTTGAAGCTTGCCAATTTTATACTCTCCCCCCTAAAAACTGACTTCATGGTATCCCATACAACATTAAAATTAACCTCATTATTGTCGTTCCACTGCCAGCTTTCTTTCCAACTTTCCATAATTACCTCTTTACTTTTTTGATCTTTAAACAAATTAGGATCGTACCTCCAATTTCTTACTCTTCGTATATTTTTTGTGCTTTTAGTTCCAAATATACTTTAGCATGGTCCGATTCCTTAATAATCCCCATTTCCACACCTTCTATATCCCCAATTAAATTTTCCGAAAGAAAAACATAATCTATTCTTGAGTAGGTCCCATGGGCGTGTGAAAAAAAAGAATATGCCCATTCTGAGCCCTTATACTCTCTCCACGAATCCTTCAAACCCATAACCTTCATCCAATTGTCCAGCACCTTCCCTTTCACACCAATTCCACTTCTAGCTATATTTGTACCATCTAATCCTGACCTTATCAAATTAAAATCACCAGCCACAATAATTTTTACAACATTTTCAAACTCCACTATTTTCCAGATTTTTTCCAAAAACTCTGCTTGGCGGTCATTCGGAGCATAAATGTTTACCAACATAATTTCCTCATCCTCCAATTTTCCTCTTAACAACAAATATCTACCCTCTTGATCCGCAATCTTTTTTGTAATTTCAAATCCCAACTTTCTTGAAATCATAATTGCCACCCCTCTTGCTTTCGAAGTACCGAACGCCATCTCATAGTGTTGCATCCATCCCAAATAAAGCTTATTCGTATCTTTTGACTTCTGATGTGTTTCCTGTAAAAACAATATATCTGGTCTATCCTTTTTCAACGCCAATTCCAATCTACGTCTCTTAAGAACAGAACCTGTACCTTTTACATTCCACGATATTATTTTAATACTTCCCATAACCAAGTTCTTATTCCAATTTTAAACTCTCCATCGGGCGTGTCACCAACAACCCTACCACTATACCCACTACATAAAACACACACTTTCACTCTCCCCACCTTCCTGCAAAAAGCCGCCTCTAGCAACCAAAGAGGGGAGAGGGGGGACAGGGGGAGAGGGGGGACATGTAAGATGCGCCCTACTGTCGGTGTTATGCGCTTTTACCTATTCTACCTCTATTAGCTCTTTAAAGTCAGTACAATCTAATGCTCATTGCTCCTTACCTACCTCCTCCTCCACCATGATCAAAGACGGCTCCTCCTCCTCCTCTCCCCGCTGTGGTGTTCCACCTGTAGGCCCACCGGCTTCCCCCCCCCTCATATTCCCTCCCCAAAGCTCCAGAGTCCATCAGTTCCTTCTTAAGATTTTTCCATTCTTCCGAATCTGCTCTTACCAATTCCAACATACTCAGATATTCCAATGGATTAGTACCTTCATCAATAACTCGCATTCTCTTATCATAGAAAAAACGCAATTGTTGCGGAAATCTCCAATTATACCTTATGTTTTTACTCATCAATAGTTTAGTAACAGGTCTCATCTTGTACCTCCATGTTCTTTATTTTAGTGAAATATCATTATAAACTTCAACATCTGAACCATCAAATTTCAATGCAGCAGAACCAACTCGTTTCAGATGAGCCATTACTTTTAACTTATCTGCCCAGTTCGCAAATTTAACCAGCACATTTCTTTGAACCACACTCCCTCTTCTTGGACCCACCCTAAATACACTTACAAAATCCTCCTGAACAAATTCTTTCCCCATATTCAGACCGTTTAACCACTGAACCACCCTCTCTCTTAACAAATCCGGTGTGCGTTCCACCACCTGACGGATCACAATGCTCTGCTTTCTCATCAAATCTTCCACAGCATCAATCCTTCTCTCTTGTTCTTCCAATTTCAACTTATTCTCCCGCACCACCTCCTGAGTCCCTTTTGCTTCCTTCCTTATGGCATCTACCTCTGTTTGAACCAATTTCATATTTCCCTCAAATTTTTTTAAATTTAGGTCCACCTTTTTTGTAAAGTCTGCCAATGATGACATCATCTTATCCTGTTTTTTCATCATTTCATTTCTATCTTTCACCCTTGAATCTTCATTTTTCTCCATTTTTTGAAACAGCTTGCCAATTTCCACCATTATTTGAGTCTGATCATATAACACTGTGGGCGGGGATGATGACTGAGCGGGTTCCTCCATTGGTGCTTTTCCTCCCTTCTTAGGCTTTACAACTGGTTCTTCTTCCTTTGCTTTCCCTCTTGTACCTTTATCCATGACAGTGTGATGTGTAAAAAGCCCAGTGCTGCAGTTCGTTGTAGAAGTTAGTTACTGAAATAAAGCTTGTAGCACTGCAGCCGCTGGTTCCACAGATCCAATAGGGAAATTTATACGCAAGCAGAAGATGAACGAGTTACTGTAATCCACTGAGATAAAACAGAAGGAAATGACTCTCCCAACAGGCAGCTTAGGAGAAATAGGAAGAGCAAAAAATGTTGATCCACAACAGGTCCGTTTCCCCAAAGCAAATAATCCAATCAGTCTTCTTCCAACTGCAGTAAAAAGGCTTCAGGGGAACAGTCAGCCCAAGCTTCTCCTTTAAAACAGCCAAGCCACCAGAAAAGAAAAAGAGGGGGGGGGACCAGAAGGGGAAAAAGCCCAAAATCCAACCAGCAAGGAGAGGAGGTAAGGGGCAATATATTCCACAGTAAACAAACAAGTATTTGTAATCCACACGGTGAAGGAACCAAAAACAAAAGCCACCTACTCCTTCTCTTGAAGCGGACAATCAAAGCACCATTTTCCAGTGGCTGCCTTAACTTTTGGGTAAAAAAAAAAACCAACCCTTCTTCTTCTGAGGAACAAAAAAAAACTTTCTCCAAGCTGTTTAAGCCGGGGAACTCCTAGTCAGCTTCCAATATTAAAGCCCAGACATGAATAATTAATCCACTTTGTTGTCGTCAAGATATGGCGCGGTCTCCTGGTGTGTGGAAAAAAACCATAGCCCAAACACGATCACTTTCATTTTCCAGAATCACCACCATTAACGAAACAATCACTTGTTTTGAACTGCTTCCATCCATTTCCATTTCAAAGCCAGGGCTCATTGAACAAGATCTCCAGCTGAGTTTAACCTTTAGTACTCCATTCAAGCACTTACATGCAGCTGTTTTCGTGCCAAACAACTTCTTGCCAGCTCCGAAACTTCCCTCACAGTCTCGCTGGTCACTTTCTTTTTCCAGGACCGGCCGCCATTAACGAAACCACCACTTGCTCTCATCCACTTCCACCCACTTCCATTTCAAAGTCCGGGCTCATTTAGTAAGAAACCCCAGCCAGTTTTAAAAAAATTTAAAGTTCCGCTCGTGCACTTACATGCAGCCTGTTTTCAAATCAAGCAGCACTTTGCCAGTTCCAGCCTTCCAAAGCCTTCTGCTCAGTCACGCTGGCCCCCGTTCTCGGCTCCTTGGCAGAAAAGCCGCGACTACCGTCACAGCTTCAACCGCACAAAGAAGCCTCCCGAACTTCGACCATCAGGCCTCAAAAGATCGCAAAACTTTCCAGGAAGACAGACAAGGTTCTTATCTTTAGAGTTTACCACTTTAAAACTTCTCCAATTCACTCCGTCACATTAATTACCACTTTGTTAGGCGCGAGCATCCGAAACTAGATGTTAGTCGGCGGCCATCTTAGTCACGCCCCCCCTTCAATGTGTTTTTGACATACAAATAACCTTGAGGAACAGGGGGGGAAATCGTATGTAGAGGTTTTATTGTGTTTCTAATACTTTCCTGGAGCTTGTAATGTATGTTTGTTTACTAACAGATTTACTTAGCTAACAATGATTAAACCTCACCTTTTTCACTGTGTTTGAATGGAATAGATAGCATTTATAAAATGTTAATATCTACAGATATTATAAGTGTTTACAATATAATAACTGATGTGTTTATATTAGCATGCTTGTACTGTCACTGAACTAAACAATTTATGTGCATTATTTTACATTACATATGAAGAAATCCACATGAAGATAACCTCCGATTTGCAGTGAGGCTGCAGTAATCAGCACATTAGACTCAATGTGAATGTCTTCTCAGCAGCCAGGCATAAGGTAATGCTTTTAATAAAATATATAGAAGGATTGTCGTTAATCTTATGCAGTGTTTGTATTTTCATTGGGGTATAGGACAAGAATCCTGGAGATTATCAGTGGAAATGGCTTTATTTTTCAAATGTTTTTGGAATCATTGTTCCTTTCATGATGGGATTTGTAAGACGCATAACAATTTCTTTGGAAACATCATAAACCAAATGCTAACAGCTTGACTTGACCTGCTCACAATCTTTTCTCTATAAAATACCTACAATGCTGGGTTGGTGGTTGGGTAAAGGAGAGCTGATGTCTACCCAAGGGATCACAGCAGCTGCTTTGAAAAACCCCTGCCATTAACACAATAACAAGAGAGCGGAGCATTGGAAAAGCCATTTGACCCCAACCCAGGATAGCAGCAATTAGGGATGAAGTTGCAATAAGCGAATTGGCCTCAGGGTAGGGACAACGGTGCACCAAAGACATAGGAAATGTACTCCAACTACATCTCCATCAACAATGGTGAACCATTACCATAACTGCTAGTCATGGTTAAAGGTTTCCCTTGCTCAAAAGCCAGTCGTATCCCACTCTACGGTGCAGTGCTCATCTCTGTTTCCAGGGTGGAAAAATCACACACTAAAGTGGTTTACAACTCCTTTATTTCATGAAGTTTGCCAAATACAAGCTTGCTGTTCTGAATATATTTGACAAACTTCATGAGATAAAGAAGTTGTAAACCACTTTAGTATGTTCTCTACCTAAAAAAAATCTAAACCAGGGTGGAAAATCGCTAAATTAACAAATGAATTAAAAACAAAAAAGTACAATTAATGGTAAGTGTAATATACCTTAGTGACTTTTTTCTACATTCAGAAGTAACTTTGTTTATTTGTGCCATTCTTTGTGTATTTATTTTTTCAATGGGTCAAGTTTGCTCTAGGGGCAAAGTTTTGGAATAAAGGCTTCTGTTCCCCAAACTATTCAATAGTGGCATGTCATTACATGTTCTCTTTGGCCAAGCAGTATCATACAGTCAGCACACAAATGTCACCCCAATGACACAAAATAGGTTACCGGTATAACTGTCTAAAACAAAAGCGACACACACCGGAAATTTTTCTGGAAAAGCATCGCAACCATGAAGTTGAGGCTAGTACATTTGATGTATTGTTTATACAGTCATGGAACTAGAATATTGAAAACAGATCCACTGGGATCACTGCAGTTCAGACTAATCCAAAGGCTAACCAGCAAATGTCAGAAACTCCAAATGTGTACAATGTGCAAACATTATGTAAGAGCCTGGTGGTGCAGTGGTTAAATTGATGTACTGCAGCCAAAATGTGAGTTTGATCCTGACCGGAAACAAGGTTGACTCAGCGATGCATGTCCTCCCTTTCTCTAATATATTGGGGCCACTTCAAAACACGTTGTTTCCAGTCTCTACTGATGTGTTTGGAAGACATGCAGAAAAACAAAAAACCACATCTTTTCCTTAAAGTAAGTGACAAACAGTAACAGCAATACTGCTAACTATCACTACATCTATATATATATATATATATATATATATATATATATATATATATATATATATATATATATATATATATATATATATATATATATATATATATATATATATATATATATATATATATATATATATATATATATATATATATATATAAATAACATGACAGAATATGTGATAATAGAGAGCGGGTTTCTCTGTCCCTTTCATTGCCACAGTTCACCAAATATGTCAATGCCCACAGCTCTATATTGGTGTAAACTAAACATCTTCATGCATTACAAAATGGGATGATTAAGTGTGCTCCACATCATGTAAGAAAATAACCCCCACTATTGTCTTGGGCTTAGCACTGTCAAAAAGGGCAGGACACCTTTGATGTAGGCAGATTGATTGCACACGGAGCCGGCAGGCGGGCCAAACACTTCTTTATTTCAGCATGGTCAATCTGTACATGGGCACAGTTAGGAGACGCAGCTCCTTATATACTGTATTTGAAACTCCCGCCACAGAACCCCATTGGTTGTGCTAGTCGTGACATCAGCAGGGGTTGCTGAATAGCTGCTGAGTCTCACCTGAAATCGGGCGGTTTCCCGCGCTAGCTACTGATTGGTTAGTTGAAGTCGCATGGGCTGAGCTTCCTCAGCTGCGCTACTTTGGCAGCTGAGTTGTGTGCGGAATGGGGAGAGCTGCTTGCATACACAATAACACCTCAGTCTAAATGAAAAGATGTGTGGATGGCATAATTGGATTTGAACAAAACAGCACCAAATCAAACAAAAGAGCAAGCTATATGCTTGTCTGGAGTGTCCACCGTGAGATTAACACAACAGTAAAATTAACACAAATTTGTAAAAAAATAAAATAAACATGTCACCCTTTGAAACAGAGGCGCACCTGAAATTATACCTTTGGCAAAAGTACTTAGAGGCACTCGATACTCTACCACCAGCAGGTACTCCACTACCTATAATTGCTACAATGAAGCCAAAGCATACAATAATAGTGCATCTGACACTACTATTGTCCCCAAAATATCAAAACCAGCCACTTCCAACCCACCAAAACAAAAAGGCACCTCACACCCAAAAATAAAATAAAATCTAAGTCTAAATTGACCTGAGATACTCCAAAACCAAAGAAGGTGCACTTGGACCTGAATGAATAGAAAATCAACCCTGACTGCTCTATGGAAGGTCAAATAGTAAAGGTGAAGCTCAAGTACTTTGGACATCAAATGAGAAAGGAGGATTCACTTGTGAAGGCCTTGATGTTGGGAAAGGTGGAGGGCAAAAGAAGAATGGGGCGACCAAAGATGAGATGGCTAGATAGTATTGTAGACACAACGGACACAGGGCTGGGCGGGCTGAGGAGGATGGTGGAGGACAGAGGTTGCTGGAAGACAATGGTCCATAGGGTCGCAAAGGGTCGGATTCAACTGTGCAACTGAACAGCAACAAACAGAAAACAAAAGAAAAAACAAAACATACAAGGATTCCTGTGTCTTCTGAGCAGACCAACCCAGTCTCCAGCCTTTCCCTCCACTGCCAGGAGAAGCACCACCACAACAAGAGAATTTGGTCTACTTAGGGACAGCTTCAGAACCAGAACAACAATATTCTCCTCAACCCCTGGATCACACTCCACAAGGCCTTCCCGTTGGGGCACTTCTTATGAGGTAACAGCAGATGTCCATGTTGATCGCAAAGTCAACAGATTCGATCTCATTCTTCTCCTTGACCTCAAGCTTATCCATCAACATCAGGCTGAGGCTCACTGGCTTACCTTCTTGTTCCACCTCAGAAGCATCAGGGACTTTAGAGCATGGTGAGATGGTTATTATAAATGGTTAGATAATGATTAAGAGATTAGTCTTCTTTATTTCTTTAGACGGTTTTCCATAAGTAGGTTTATAATCTGATGTTATTCTTTCATTGATAATTTTCCTCACTTACAGAGGATTCACATGCTACTGACTTACTTTCACCACCAATGTTGACACTGGATTCTGACACTGCAAAGTCCAAGCCACCTTCTCCATTCAAATATTTTTGATCCTATTACAATCTCATTCTCCAAATGGCAAAATCCCTTGAACTGGATAGCCAAAAGGAAGAGCCTAAGACATTGATGGTGAACCTTGGCACTCCAGCTGTTCTTGAACTTCAATTCCCAGAAGCCCTGATCAGCAGGAGTGCTGACTTGGGCTTCTGGTAATTGAAGCCCAAAAACACCTGGAGTGCCAAGGTTTGCCATCACAGGCCTAAGATCAAGACAAGTTATTTGATGCTATAACAAAAGAAGCTGCTACTCCCATACACATCTCCATGTTCCCATTTTTACTGGAACCTTTGAAATAGCCTTGAGAGTAATCCTCCTTGTACCAACCTCCCTCCAAAAGAATTGAGAATCTCTACTCAGTGGCTCAAGTCACTAAGACGCTGACTGGGAAGCGGAAGGTCAGCAGTTCGATTCCCGAGTACTGCAGGACGGAAATGAGCTCCCGTCTTCATCCCAGCTCCTGCAAACCTAGCAGTTCGAAAGCAAGAAATTGCAAGTAGATAAATAGGAACCACTTTGGTGGGAAGATAACAGCGCTCCGTGCGCTCCGGTGTCTAGTCATGCCTGCCACATGACCACGGAAACGTCTGCAGAAGCAGACAGCGCTGGCTCTTTGGCTTAGAAACAGAGATGAGCACTGCACCCTAGAGTCGGATACGACTGGCCTTCGAGCAAGGGAAACCTTTACCTTTACCTTTACTCAGTTTTAGACAATGAAACAAAATTCTTGCTCAAGTATCCCCAGCTGAACTCGATTTATTGTTGAGGCTTGCCAAACCAAACTCATATTGTATGAGCATTACATGTAGCAGCTATAGATAAGGAGCCTGTCCAGGGGAGAGTGATTGATATAGTAACCCTAATTGGCTTGGCTAAAGATAGAGGCATTGAAAGCTACCGTAATTATTGAAGACCTGAGCATGCAGGATGTTTTCTCCCCCTTTCAGATGTTTACATGTGTTCTTCTATCAAGTTCATGATGAAATTTGCACATTTAGATATCAATATCAATATTAACATTTCCCTTGCTCGAAAGCCAGTCGTATCTGACTCGAGTGTGCAGTGCTCATCTCTGTTTCAAAGCCGAAGAGCCAGCGCTGTCTGCTTCTGCAGACGTTTCCGTGGTCATGTAGCAGGCATGACTAGACACCGGAGGGCATTTAGATATAAAGCAAGCTAAATACTCACTAAAAGTAGGGACTCTTATCATCAAAATATATACCTGCCTCATCTTTGTCTGTAGCTTGCTGCTGGCTGTCGTGCAATGTTTTGAGACAGCTCCAGGAAATACCAGACACAATGGATTTCAACCAATAAGTGTAGTTTTTGAAGTGGTTGCTGTGTCACTTGGTGCATGCATATTGGTCAGAAAAAAGAAAGCAAAAATATTGCAGTACCTTAATAAAATATAACATATAACAGTAAATCCTTACTGTTTCACAATGTTTTTGTCTTGTCTTTTGTTTATTTTGATTCTTGTCTGTAAACAATCCAGACATGAATTGTAAGCTATTTAGGTAAAACTTCATAGTCTACAGCAGGTGTTCTCGACCTTTTCAAGTCAGGGGCCAGGCCACGCTCCCTCAGACAGTTGAGGGTGCCAGACAGGTTGTCCCCCCACAAATTATGGCTGCCTCTCAGAGCAACTCCTTCTCAACTGAGCAAGTGTGGGGTGTGGGGTTTCTTTTTACTCTAATTCCCAGAGTCTCCTAAATGGCAAAATTCTATCATTAACAGCCTTTCTCAGGTTGTGGTTTCCTTTATTGTGGCAATCCATCAAATGTTAAGTGTTCTTCCTTCCCCGTTGGCCTTCATCTTTTCCTAGTCTTATTGACTTTTCCGGTGAGTCTTCTTAGGATATGTCTAAAGCAGGGATTCTCAACCGGTGGCAGCCCACAGGCCGGATGAAAAAAAAAATCATTATGTAAGTCGAATTTTATGTAACTCGAGGGATATGCAAGTCGGGGTTTTACTGTAATCACATTCAGTAAAAGACGTCGTTTCAGGGAGGAGGGACACCCCCCCCCCCCAGCTGATGATGGGCTGAATACGCGGGCATCACTTCATCCCTAACACCTCCCGGTTTTAGAAAGGAAAGCAGACCAAAGAAACGAAACCAAGCGCCCATTGACCCAGCATCGTTTAGTTTCGGTTTCCATTTACAGCACTAGATTTGTATTCCTTTCAGTTTCCACTTCTCAGCTGCAAGAGCCTGTTATAAATACCCGGGTTTGGGCGTCTGGCTCTGGGCGGGAGAGGAGGGTGTGCAAAGCAGGCTGCGGTTCACCAGCTGACATCCACTCTTGTTAGGGGTGCGAAAGGTGCCCAATCCGGTTCTGGAGAAAGGGAAGACTGAGGTCCCGTTACAGCAGAAACTATGGGGTAAGTGTAGCAAAAAGTCATGTTTGCTTTTGCGGAACGGCGTTGGAGTCCATTCTCGCCTCAAAAATTTTTTTTTTTAAAAAGGGGGGGGGGCTGTATCCTCGCCTCTCAATCTTTTAGATCTGTTTATAAAAACCTCATTAAGGGACTGCGGTGGCTTAGTGGTTAAGACTCTGAAATTGATGACTGGAAGGTCTGCAGTTCGAGAACCGACTGCTGCAGGACGTAGTGGGCTGCCTTCTCTGACCCATCTCTTTCCAAACCAAACTAAAAGTTAGAAAGCAAGAGAGTTGATAAATAGGTGCCGCTTCGCTGTGAAGGTAACAGCGTTCCGTGCGCTCCGGCGTCTAATCAAGCCTGCCACATGACCACAGACGCAGGAAGCGCTGGCTCTTTGGCTATAAACGGAGATGCGAACAACACCCTGGAGTCGGATACGACTGGCTTTTGAGCAAGGGCGATGTTTACCTTTAAAACGTCATTGACATTCCTCTCTTCCTTCTGCTTTTATTCACTTCCCACTTACTAATAATATAAATCAATCTCTTATAAATAAATCACGTACTAATAACCACTTACTAATAAATCAATCTCCTATTTTCCTCCCTCCCAAGACCAAAAAAACTGGAGTTATTTTGGCAATGTTGGGAACCTCTTTGATTACAAGATGCAAATTTCATGCAGGAGAAGTTCTCAATAGCAAGTAGGGCAAAATTGTGGGACAAAAGTAATAATATTCAAACTCATCTTCAGTTTTGCTGCGAGTAACAGCAACAGCTAGGAAACTAATCACCAAAGGATGGGTGTTGTGGTGAAGTGGTTTTCTGGAGAAGCTCAGAGGGTCAGATTGGGGTCTCTAAAGTGCCAGAGTTCTGCCCCAGAGTCAGAAATTTCCGGTGATTGTCCTCTTGTGTTTCACAGGGAAGTGAGGATGAAAACTGCCCCCCTCCCAAAAAAAAAAAAATCAACCGGAAAATGAGTTGAACCTCCTAAAATAAAGCTACTTATGCAACTGTCAGCTGAATATCTGAATCCAACAAAAGGTTGCATATTGTGTTGTTTTTAATGTGTTGTCAAATAATCTCCAATTTACAGCAACACTACGGATCAGTTACAGTACTGTACTTCGAAATACCCCATTAGCGATAGCCCTGCTCAAGTCTTGAAAACTCAAGGCAATGGCTTCCTTTATTGGGTCAATCCATCTCATATTTGATTTTTCCTCTTTTCCTGCTACCTTCACCTTTTCCTTAGCATTACTGTCCTTTCTGGTTAGCCTTTCCTTTTCACAGTGTGTTCATAACAGCTTGCGTTTCATCATTTTTTGCTCCTAAAGAGAGTCCAAGCTTGATTTCATCTAGGACCCACAAGTTATTTTTCTAGTGGTTCATGATACTGTATCCAGAAATCCCCCTTCTTACCCTGCATTTCATATTATTCCATCTTCCTGTAAACGTTCCTCACTGAATCCATCGTATAACAGTGAGCTATAATGTGAGCTATTGAAGGCATGGTTTTACTGGTTCCACTCTCCCAGTGAGCTTCTATGACTAAACTGAGATTGGAACCCAGGTCTCCTAAATCCTAGTCTGTCACGCTATCCAGTATACCACACTAAATATTAAGAAAATTAACTACTTTATAGGACAGTGATGGTGAACCTTGGCCCTCCAGGTGTTCTTGAACTTCAATTCCCAGAAGCCCAAGTCCCTGTGAATCCATTCGTGTGGATTCACAGGGACTTGGATTTCTGGGAATTGAAGTCCAAGAACACCTGGAGGGCCAAGGTTTGCCATCACTGTCCTATAAAGTAGTTAAATTTGCTTAATATTTAGTGTGGCATACTGGTTTGACAGACTAGGATTTAGGAGACCTGGGTTCCAATCTCAGTTTAGCCATAGACGCTCACTGGGAGAGTGGAACCAGCTCACATATCTTGAAAGCCCTATTAGGGTCACTCTTATTCAGTCTTACTTGATGGCACATATGAACCTTGCTTGCCTTTCTAGGGGAATGTGTTAAAGAAGCTGTCCACCATCTTTTAAACTCTGAAGGTGGGAGCACGATATGCATGACTTCTCTGAGGTCCTTCCTGCATCAGGAACGTGTTTCAAAAACTAGGCAAGATCATGTCAGATATTTTACACCAGGGATGGCCAACCTTTTTGTGCCTCAGTCCTGACCACGGCCCCGGACAGCTAATAAGCCGGACATGCCCCCGGAAATGGAAGCAGGTGCATTGATGGCTGCCATAAATGCGCCAACTCCCGTGTCTACAACAGTTGCGGGCATATTCATGCATACACAAGTGTGTTTTATGACTGACATAAACATGCCCACTTCCACTTCCAGGTGTGGAGATGACGGGTTGGATGGAATGGCGCCACTGGCCAGGTCAGGCCCACGAGCTGTAGGTTGGAAACCCCTGCTTTACACCTTACTTCCAAGCATTTCTTGAACAAATAGCTCAGCTTGGTCCTTTTCTATCAGATTCTGTGGTACATGACATTTCTTTTATGGAAAATACATTGCCTTTCTGGGAAAATACACTTCATACAACAGTAAGTCAACTTGTTCTTATGGTGAAGAGCAAAGCAAGCACACCTAAATACTGCCCCCCCCCAGCACTTATTGCACTTTCTGTTGGGTAATCATTTTACCAACCTCAGAAGAATGGAAGGCTGAGTCAGCCTTGATCCCTGGTCAGCATCAAACTCACAACTGTTTGGTTGCAGTACAGCAGTTTAACCACTGCACCACCAGGACTCCTGAAGAGAAAATCTGAAAGGGGTGATGGCACTCTCAGAGTCTCAATCCATGAGTTAGGCTCAGTTTAAGTACCTCTGTTGAATAAACTGCTGAATGGTAGGTAGGTCAATGTCTTCATAAGTCCCATAGATTCAGTGTGTAACACTCAGACTTTTTAAAACCAATCCTTTCTTAATGTAGTTGAATGAGAATTTAGGCTCAGTCCTTCTGTTAAGCAGAATGAAGCAGCTATTTTCTGCAGTGCCTGAATAGTATGAAAGAAAAACAAAGTGATGTCTTTTATTTCAGTTGTCATTTCTGTGTTTTTACTGTCAGGGATTGAGGAGAGGTGTTGATATCTCTTAGTCTTTTCTACTGGTAGTGATCTAGAGCCATGCAGCTTGTCCAAGGC
This sequence comes from Bradypodion pumilum, assembly GCA_035047305.1. NCBI lineage: Eukaryota > Metazoa > Chordata > Lepidosauria > Squamata > Chamaeleonidae > Bradypodion > Bradypodion pumilum. The sequence goes on from JAWDJD010000003.1 coordinate 264,948,682, forward strand.
TACATAGGATGGTAGGAGATGGACTCTCATCAACCACTCTATAATCTTCACGAGCTCCTCTCTCAGGAGGCATCCTGGGAATTCAGATTAGATTCACTAATTACACTATGCTAATTAACTGCATCACTGCAATAATTACAATCCGCAGGTCTTAAAGGGGTAGAAAAATGTACTTGTTGAAGCCAGATGTCAGAAAAGAAATCTGTGGCAGCAATATATCATTCATACACGTGTTGTATATTGAAAAATATAAATGTACAGTGGTATCTCATACAATGATTTTTAATCTTCCACAGGGCTCGTTGTACGAAACAATTGTCCCTAAGGGATGCATTGTACAACGGTTTTCTCCCCCGCTAAGTGGTTTTTCCCATTGAAAGTTATTGTATGATTTTTTTTCCATTAGGAAAATTGTTATGCAGGACGCCACAAACCCCCCCCCCCCCAACTTAATTGTTATGTGATTTCATTGTTATATGGGGCGATTGTTGTATGAGGTTCCACTGTGCCTTTATTTGTCTATCAGAAATTAAACAAACCAGAACAGCAAAAAAGACAAAAAATGTTGTGGCACCTTAAGGACTAACTTCTGTATTTAAATGTGTGCTTTCATGGACCAAGTCCACTTCATCAGACATTTATTAAAATTCATTTTTTTCTCTCTTTCCCTTTCTTTGCTAGTGACATTTCCAAGGCTGACTTAAAGAAAATTCTTCTGCAGCTTGAATGCCATTTCACATGGACTTTGCTAAAGGAAGACATTGATCCCGACGAGTTCGAGGAAAGAATTCTCGAGCAGATTGAGTTCTTGCCATTCAAATCTAAAGTCCAGAATTATAATCTGTTGGCCTTTGTGGAATATCTGAATGGTAAGAAAGAAGATGCTTTGGAAAACTTAACAAAGGCTGAAGAGGCCGTGAAAACGGAGCATCCAGAAGATACTGAAAAGCACAGTCTTGTTACCTGGGGAAACTATGCATGGCTGTATTACCACATGGACAAAGTGGCTGAAGCCCAAACCTACATAAATAAAGTGGAAATCCTGTGTAAGCAACACAAAAGCACTTCTCCTTACAAGATGAGACTCCCCCACATCTACTCTGAAAAGGCATGGGCGCTCCTCAAGTTTGGGGGCAATTATTTTGAAAAAGCTAAGGAGAATTTTGCAAAAGCCCTGGAAGAGGAGCCTAATAACCCAGAATTTAATGCTGGCTATGCAATCGCTATGTACCGCCTCGAGCAGGATCTTGAAGAAAGATCTGCAGCACAAGGCTCATCTTTGGAATATTTGAGGCAGGCAGTAAGTCTGAATCCAGATGATGGTTTCATCCTACCTCTTCTTGCAGTAAAATTGCAGGACACTAATAATACTGAAGAAGGGGAAAAGTACATTGAAGAAGCTCTTGCAAAATACCCAGACCTTCCTTATGTGCTGAGGTATGCTGGCAAATTTTACAGGAGAAAGGGGAACACAGAGAGAGCCCTGAGTTACTTGACCAAGGCATTAAGCATAACACCAAATTCAGCGTTCTTGCATCATCAGATAGGCCTTTGTCATAGAGTAATCTATTTTGACATGAAAAGGGAAAATGGTTTCTATTGTCAACCCACTGAAAGGATGAAAGAAGTGCTCAAGCTTTGTACAGAAAATTTCCAGAAGCCGGTAGAGCGCAAACCCAAATTCGTCTTCGCTCATTTGGACCTTGCGAACATTTACGCAGAAGGGAAACAATTTCAGGAGGCAGACAAAATATTTCAAAGATTATTTGAAACGAAGAAACTGAACGGCGTAGAAAAGCAGCAGCTACACTTATCTTTTGGCCGCTACCAGCAATTTCATAGAAAATCTGATTCTGAAGCCATGAAACATTACTTGGAAGGACTGAACATTGAATATGAATCGATTGACAGAAAGAAATGCAAAGATTGTTTAAAGAAGTTGATAGAAAAGAGAATCAGGAAAGGAATGGTAGATGGAAAGAGTTTTGCAACTCTTGGATTAATTCACCAGCTCAATGAGGAGAAGCAGCAAGCCATTGAATGCTATGAACGGGCCCTGAAAATGGAGCCTGGAAATGAGGAATACCTCAGTGCTATTTTTGATTTGAGGCTCTCTTTACAAAAATAAGTTTCCCCAGCTGTAGATCTACACTCTTTAAAACTCTCCTTAAGTGAATAATAGTCCATACATACTTTACAATTGACTTGATAGCAAATTTTAACCAACTTCAATGTTTGCTGTATCACATGACCCTACTGTCAATTTAAGTTATGATTGCATTGTGCTTTTTTAAAAAAATATTCAGGGGACAATTTATTTTTTATTTATTTTTATTTTATTGTCAAATTTCTATACCGCCCACTCAGCCAAAGCCGACTCCGGGCGGTTCACAACAATGGGTAAAAACATATAAAAACAAATAAAACAGATAAAACCAGCAATAAGAACCCACCCCTAAAAAGAGAGGGGTGCAGGAACTGAAGAAACCGTGGGGCAGGCATCCTCCCCTATATTAACCACCCAACGGAAGCCACCCCTCCACCTGCACCCCAAACTTGGCCCGCCAGCCAGGTTTTTAGTTCTTTTCTAAAGGGCAACAACTCCATCTGGAGACGCAGTTCCACAGGCAGGAGGTTCCAAAGGGCCGGTGCGGACACAGAGAAGGCTCTCCTCCTTGTGCCAGAGAGGCGAGCCCCCCTGGCCGATGGCACAATTAGAGAGCCCCTCCGGTCCGCTCTGGTTGGACGGACAGACGTCCTTAGGGCGATGCGGTCTCTAAGGTAACCTGGCCCACTACCATATAGGGCTTTAAAGGTCAAAACCAGCACCTTGAATTGCACCCGGAGACAAACTGGTAACCAGTGCAGCTCCCGCAGCAGTGGTGAGGCATGGGCATAACGTCCACACCCCATCACCACCCGGGCCGCCGCATTCTGGACCAGCTGCAGCCTCCGAATGGTCATCAAGGGCAGCCCCATGTAGAGCGCATTACAGTAGTCTAGTCTGGAGGTAACCAGAGCATGAGTGACCATGAGCAAAGAGTCCCGGTCCAGGAGCGGGCGCAACTGGCGAATCACCCGAAGTTGGGCAAAGGCCCTCCTGGCCACAGCCGCCACCTGTTCTTCTAGCAGCAGCCGCGAATCCAGGAGGACCCCCAAGTTGCGCACCGGGTCGGTCTGGGGCAGAATAGCCCCATCCAAAACCAAAGATGGTAGCTCCCGGGATAAGGCGGGACCCCCTATCCATAGCCACTCAGTCTTGCTAGGATTCAGCTGTAGCCCATTTGCCCCCATCCAGACCCCAACAGCCTCCAGACAGCTGGAAAGGACTTTGACTGCATCACTGGGGTCCCCACGGGCCGAGATGTACAATTGTGTATCATCCGCGTACTGATGGTACCGCACCCCGTGGGAACGGATGATCTCACCCAGCGGCTTCATGTAGATGTTAAAAAGGAGAGGAGAGAGTACCGAGCCCTGAGGCACCCCATATTTTAGGGACCTAGGACTGGACTTCTCGCTCTCCAACCACACCGACTGGGTCCGGCCCCTCAGAAATGAGGAAAACCAGGACCACACAGTGCCCTGGATTCCCAATCCTCGGAGCCGTTCCAGAAGGATACCGTGGTCGACGGTATCGAAGGCCGCTGAGAGGTCAAGAAGAGCAAGGACGGACGGATGACCGCCATCCCGCTCTCGCCAGAGATCATCCATCAGCGCGACCAATGCAGTCTCAGTACCATATCCAGGTCTGAATCCTGACTGGAAGGGGTCCAGATATTCCGCTTCATCCAGTACCCCCTGCAACTGACGCGCCACTGCCTTTTCCAATACTTTCCCCAAAAAGGGGAGGTTGGAAACAGGTCTGTAGTTGGTTATGACTGCTGGATCGAGGGATGGCTTCTTCAGGAGGGGGCGCACCAAAGCATGTTTCAATGGTGCAGGAAATATCCCTTCCCGAAAAGACGCATTAATTATAGCCCCGACCCAGCCACCTGTCACCATCTTTGAGGCTTTTACCAGCCAGGCGGGACAGGGATCCAATGGACAATTAGTGGCGCGGACCGCCGCAAGGAGCCTGTCCACTTCATCTGGGGCAACAGGATCAAACTGATCCCAGATAACACAGCACGACTGTGCACTGGCTCCCCCCTGACCCTCCCCATCCACGCCAAGATTAAACCCTGAGCGAATCCGATCGATTTTCTCCACCAGATGGTCAGCAAAGTCCTCAGCCGATCCCTGCCAACCAGGCACAGCCCCCCCCCTACCAAGGAGGGACCTGGTCACCCGAAACAGGGTGGCTGGGCGATTATCAGCGGAGGCAATAAGGGAGGTGAAGTATTGCCTCCTCACCACCCCCATCGCCACTAGGTAGGCCCTAATAGCGGCTCTAGCTAGTGTCCAATCGGAATCGTTCCTGGTCTTCACCCAGCGGCGCTCAAGGCGTCTCTTTGCCCGTTTGAGCTCCCGTAGTTCTTCTGTGAACCACGGGGATGACCTAGCTCCACGGGCTCTGAGAGGCCGTAGTGGAGCGATTACATCCAAGGCAGCTATCGTTGACCCACACCATAGGTCAACAAGTGCCTCGGGCGAATCGTGTTGCCGATCCAGGGGAAAAGCCCCCAGTTCCCTCTGGAATCCATCCGGATCCATCAGTTGCCGGGGGCGGGCCACTTTAATAGACCCTGCCTCCCTACGATGATGTGTTGCCCCCAGGAAGTCTAGAGCCACCAGATAGTGATCTGACCATGGCACAGGTGTTATGTCTAGCTTCTGTAAATTCAGATCACTCTGCCACCGCCCCGACAAAAAGACTAAATCTGGTGTGTGGCCACTGCCCCTGGTAGGACCCCGAATTACTTGAGCCAGGTCCATAGTTGCCATGGAAGCCATGAACTCCTGAGCCACCCCGGAACCGGACCCCAGCGAAGGCAAATTGAAGTCCCCCAGAACCATCAGCCTAGGGAACTCCAACGCCAACGCTGAGACAGCCTCGAGGAGCCCAGGCAGGGAGTCCCTTACCCTGCAAGGGGGCAGGTACAGGAGTAGGACCCCCAACTGACCCTTTGGGCCCAGCCGCAGGAGCAGGGACTCACAACCCAGGAATTGTGGAGCAGTGGCCCTGGTAACTCCTAGCGACTCCCTGGCTATAATGGCAACACCACCGCCCTTGCCCTCATCCCTAGGCTGGTGCCAAACACCGAACCCGGCTGGACACATCTCTGATAGAGGCACCCCATCCTCTGGTCTCAGCCAGGTCTCAGTGATGCATGCCAGGCCGGCCCTCTCTCCCAGAATAGAATCTTGTATTAGGGGCGCCTTACTACAGACCGACCTGGCATTCATCAGCAGCAGCCTAAGGGTGGGGTCACCCTGGATCAGCTGCTCAGGACCTAGAGGTGAAACCGGGGGGCCAGAACGTGGGACAGATACTAAGCATCGGTCCCGCCTTCCCCGAGTGCGGCCCGCCCCACGGTTCCCGCTATAACGCCCCATGCCCGTCACAACCTCTAAATGGGCCCCTGGAACCTCCACCATTAACCCAGACGGAGTGTCGCCCCATCTTCCTGGCTGGCAGGGCCATCTCTCCCTCCCTCCCTCCCTAACCCACTTAAAACATACCCTCTCAGTCTCTCTTCCCATATTGATGGTCCCGGCGAGTTCCGACTGGCCGCAAGAGTCTCCAGGGCGGCAGTGGAAATTCCGGTGCGACCGCCGGCCATTTAAGCCCCCCGCAGGGGGGTGGGAACACAGGACACCAATGGAGGAAGTGATCCCAACAAGCTCTGATTGGCTGCAGGTGTCTCCAGAGCGGCAGGGGAAATTCTGCCGCGGCCACCGGCCCTTTGGGCCCCCCGCAGGGAGGCAAGAGCCCGGGACGCCAATGGTGGGGTGGTCCCAGCAATCTCTGACTGGCCGCAGGTGTCTCCAGGGTGGTGGTGGCGGAAGCTCCGCCGCGGCCGCTGGCCTACCGAGCCCCCCACAGGGGGGCGGGAGCCTGGGATGCCAATGATGGGGGTGGTCCCAGCAATATCCAACTGGCCGCAGGTGTCTCCAGGGCGGCGGTGGGAGTTCCTCCGTGGCCGCCCGCCTTTTGAGCCCCCTGCAGGGAGGCAGGAGCCTGAGATGCCGATGGTGAGGTGGTCCCAGCGAGCTCCAACTGGCCATATGTGTCTCCAGGGCAGGGTGGAAATCCCGCCATGGCTGCTGGCCTTTTGAGACCCCGCAGGGAGGCGGGAGCCTGGGACGCCGATGGTGGGATGGTCCCGGTGAGCTCCAAATTGGCCGCAGGTGTCTCCAGGGCAGTGGTGGAAGTTCTTCCGCAGTTGCCAGCCTTTTGAGCCCCCCGCAGGGAGGCAGGAGCCTGGGACGCCGATGGCATGGTGGTCCCAGCGAGCTCCAGACTGGCCGCAGGTGTCTCCAGGGTGGCGGTGGAAATTCATCCACAGCCGCCAGCTGTTTGAGCCCCCCGCAGGGAGGCGGAAGCCCGGGACGCCGATGGTGAGGGTGGTCCCAACAACCTCCTGGCAAAGGGAGGAGGGGCAGAGGCTGTTGTTTCTGCTGGCCCCGATGGCCCTTTACCTCTCCTGGCAAAAGGGAGGAGGGGCGGGGCTCACCTCAGCTGGTCAGAGGCTTCTTGTCTTCTGACGGCCCTTTACCTCTCCTGGCAAAAGGGAGGAGGGGCGGGGCTCACCTCAGCTGGTCAGAGGCTTTAGTCTTCTGCCGGCCGACGGCCCTTTACCTCTCCTGGCAAAAGGGAGGAGGGGCAGGGCTCACCTCAGCTGGTCAGAGGCTCTGGTCTTCTGCCGGCCGACGGCCCTTTACCTCTCCTGGCAAAAGGGAGGAGGGGCGGGGCTCACCTCAGCTGGTCAGCTGGTTAAGAACTTTTGCTGAGTAGAAACAAAATTCACAGTTGAGCAATAACTTTACTAGGACCAACAAAAAATATCATAAAAGTGCACAGGCTTTCAGGTTCTCCACAAATCTGCATCCAGTTTGATGGAGTAAGATTAAAGAGAGAGGAAAAGAAATAGAAAAGGTCACAAACCTGACTGAATATTGTTTCCACGAGGCATACCTGTCAAGTATCCCGGATTGGACGGGATTTCCTGTATTTTCGCGCCACTTCCTCCACTTTCCTGCCGCCATCCCGTAATTTGACCGGTGGGGAAAGTAGTTACTGTGCATGCACGTATGCTCAGAACCCTTCTGCACATGCGCAGAAGGGTTCTGCGCAAGTCCCGTATTTTCCGGAGCCACGCTTGACAGGTACCGTATTTTTCGCCTTATAAGATGCACTTTTTCTTCCTCAAAACTGGGGGGGAAAAGTTGGTGCGTCTTATAAGGCAAATATACGGCAGCCGCGCTCTCCCCGCCCCCACCATCGGCGTGGAGATAAAGGGAGCCGCGCCGCGCCGCGCGAAGCCGTCCCTCCCCGCCCCCTGCCACCGGGCGGGGAGGTTAAAAGGGCTCCCTGGCCGAGGGAGCCCTTTTAACCTCCCCGCCCGGTGGCAGGGGGCGGGGAGGGACGGCTTCGCGCGGCGCAGCTTCGCGCGGCGCGGCTCGGCTCCCTTTATCGGCGGGGAGATAAAGGGAGCCGCGCCGCGCCGCGCGAAGCCGTCCCTCCCCGCCCCCTGCCACCGGGCGGGGAGGTTAAAAGGGCTCCCTCGGCCAGGGAGCCCTTTTAACCTCCCCGCCCGGTGGCAGGGGGCGGGGAGGGACGGCTTCGCGCGGCGCGGCTCGGCTCCCTTTATCGGCGGGGAGATAAAGGGAGCCGAGCCGCGCCGCGCGAAGCCGTCCCTCCCTGCCACCGGGCGGGGAGGTTAAAAGGGCTCCCTGGCCGAGGGAGCCCTTTTAACCTCCCCGCCCGGTGGCAGGGGGCGGGGAGGGACGGCTTCGCGCGGCGCGGCTCGGCTCCCTTTATCGGCGGGGAGATAAAGGGAGCCGAGCCGCGCCGCGCGAAGCCGTCCCTCCCTGCCACCGGGCGGGGAGGTTAAAAGGGCTCCCTGGCCGAGGGAGCCCTTTTAACCTCCCCACCCGGTGGCAGGGGGCGGGGAGGGACGGCTTCGCGCAGCGCGGCGCGGCGCGGCGCGGCGTGGCTCCCTTTATCGGCGGGGAGATAAAGGGAGCCGAGCCGAGCCAAGCCGCGCCGTGCGAAGCCGTCGCAGAGTAATTTCTGACACAAAATTTATTATTAGTGCTGCTGATGGTGAGAGTTCATTCTGAACTTTTCCATAGAAAGTTTATAAACCCGTTCAGATTGCCATTTCAGTTTTACATGATGTTTTATCAGACAAATGTAGCCATGTTGCTCAGTTCAGATTCAGATTGAATTTCAACTCTGTAAGTACCAACTTCATTTGCTTTCTTGGGAAATGTATTTGGAGTCTGGGAAGCAGATACTACTCTTCTGTCATTGTTGGAGAGAAAGAGAGAAAGAGAGAGAAATTGCAGCTCCCTTGTACACTTTGAGACTCTCCAAGATAATAAATTATTTTATTTTATTAAAGAGTTGTATTCATTACTCTGTTGCTGCTGGCATTTCAGTTCAGATGTTAAGATGTGGCTGTTTCATAACTCCATTTAATTTGAATTGTTTCAAGAGAAATAAAAATTAAATGCATGACTTTAGGGGAGAAGATAATGGATTCAGACAGACATTCATTAAACATGTGTCACAACAGGCATTTACTGTTTTGTTTTATAACATGGAATAATTGCTCCCTACCTAGGAAAAAAAAAGGTAATTTCACCTTCCCAGAGTACCGTATGCTTAAATTTGGACTAGCTGCTGCTTAGGGTGGCTATATTCCCTGACAGAGGCCCATGGGTTAAAGCTACTGTATGTTTAAAACAATTTTGTGTTTCATAGAGAATCAGTTCTTATAGTAAAGGTGTTACCATCTAGTAGGCCTCACATTACTGAACAAACTCACTTAGACTATGACAATCTGCCGTCAAACACATATCCAGATTATAAAGATTTTATAAAATGTCATTTTTAAATGTATCACTAATGTTAATCACAAATTATGAGGCACTTAATATAGTGGCTCAAGCGGCTAAGATGCTGACTGGGAGGCAGTTCGATTCCTGCGTACTGCAAGATGGAATGAGCTCCTGTCTCTGTCCCAGCTCGGCCAGGGAGCCCTTTTAATCTCCCCGCCCGGTGGCAGGGGGCGGGGAGGGACGGCTTCGCGCGGCGCGGCGCGGCGTGGCTCCCTTTATCGGCGGGGAGATAAAGGGAGCCGAGCCGCGCCGAGCCAAGCCGCGCCGCGCGAAGCCGTCCCTCCCTGCCACCGGGCGGGGAGGTTAAAAGTGCTCCCTGGCCGAGGGAGCCGAAGACGCCGCCGCTGCCGCGCTCTCCCCGCCCCCACCATCGGCGGGGAGATAAAGGGAGCCTTCCGTGGCCCGGGAGGCTCCGAAGACACTGCCGCGCTCTCCCCGCCCCCACCATCGGCGGGGAGATAAAGGGAGCCTTCCGTGGCTCCGAAGACGCCGCTGCTGCGAAGCATCGTGCCCTCCCGGCCCTTTGTTCCTCTTGGAGGTTGACTAAGGCAGGTAGATTTTGACTTTGAGTATTTTTGTGGTGGCTTTATTGTACCTGGACATGTGGGGTTTCTGAAAAGATGTGGTTTTTTTTCTTCCCTTTTAGTACAGTATTTGGTTCAGAATCTTTTTTTCTAGATTTCCCTCCTTTAAAATTGGGTGCGTCTTATATGCCGGAGCGTCTTATAGGGCGAAAAATACGGTATGCCATAAGGTTTTCCGCTAACCTCAGACTTAAGATGGAAGTTGTTAGAGGTTTACCCAGACAGTTGTATTCTGGTACAAAGAACCATTTCTGACAACACAAAGACTGCTTGCAAGGTACAAATTTGTCTGTTTCCTCCAGGGAAACCTTGGGTTTCTAAATCAGTTCAGAGCAGAAATAGAGACTGCGACTATGCAGTGAGGGAAATGTAATTTCACTAGCTTTCATTTGCTATAAAGTCCCTGTGGGGAATTCAGTTTTCCTCCATTTATTTCAATAGACCAGCAGGTGAGGCCATTAAAAGGCATCTGCCTAAGTAAGAGGATGAGGAAGCTTATAATCAAGGCATCCTAATCTAATTATCTTTGCCTGGAACTGTAAGCACACAAGAGGCTTTGCCATTACAGTGCTTGGTTCTTTTTTTCAAAAAAGAAAGCACACTGGAAAGCAGTGGGTGGACTGGAGCTAAACTCAAGATAAGCACTCTAGTCTACTTTTCTTATCAAGTAAAAATGGAGACACGACTGCTTGCTCAGTGAGAATGTCTGCAACTCAAGGTCTGGAGACTGAAGGGAAAAGAAAAATCTTGCAACATAGCTTTTGCCCAGTCCATCATGGGTGGTTTTCTTCTCTGCCTGAAGAGATAGAAGCTGTGAAAAAAGAGTCAAGAGGAAAAGTGTTTTCTGTACAGTTCATCCTTCCTCACAAGGGAAGAGTTGGCGGAGAAGAGTTGTGTTCGAATCTGCCCAAGCAGCTCTTCTGCCTTTTTCTACAGCATCCGATGCCTGAAATTGATTTGGAACCGGTTTTTCAAAAAAGTTGAATTCCTAGAGGAGGATAGACCTTGGTTTTGGTGTGGATACTTGGGGCTGATGTGCATTTCCTTTTGTGTCATGTAGTCAGCAAGACAAAATGTGAATCGGCCTCTCAAATCTGTAAAAGAAGGATAGGGTTTTGATATGTGTAGTATATGCTCTAGTTGTTACTGAAACAGAACTTTTATGTCATATAGGTCATTGATGGCAAACCTTGGCAATCCATGGGGTTCTAGAACTTCAATTCCCAGAATCCTTGATCAGCAGGAGTGCTGACTTGGGCTTCTGGGAATTGAAGTCCAAGAACACCTGGAGTGCCAAGGTTCACCATCACTGATATAGGTCAATAAAGTAAGAAGAAAATATGCAAAGTTCATTTTATTTCATTTTTCAAGAGTATTTTAATATTAAATATATTCCATCTACAGTAGAACCCCAACATACAAGCATTCTACTTACAAAATTCGTATGAAGAGGTTTTATTGTATTTCTAATACTTTCCTGGAGCTTCTAATGTATGTTTGTTTACTAACAGATTTACTTAGCTAACTATGATTAAACCTCACCTTTTTCATTGTGTTTGAAAATCGCATGGAATAGAAAGCATTTATAAAATGTTAACATTTACAAATATGTGTTTACAATATAATAAATGATGCATTTATATTAGCATGCTTGTACTGTCACTGTGAACTAAACAATTTATATGCATTATTTTACATTACATATGAAGAAATCCACATGAAGATAACCTCCAATTTGCAGTGAGGCTGCAGTAATCAGCACATTAGATTCAATGTGAATGTCTTCCCAGCAGCCAGGCATAAGGTTGTGCTTTTAACAATAGATATAGAAGGATTGCCTTTAATGTTATGCAGTGTTTGCATTTTCATTGGGTTATAGGTCAAGAATTTTGGAGATTATCAGTGGAAATGGCTTTATTTTTCAAATGGTTTTGGAATCATTGTTCCTTTCATGATGGGATTTGTAAGACTCATAACAATTTCTTTGGAAACATCATAAACCAAATGCTAACAGCTTGACTTGACCTGCTCACAATCTTTTCTCTATAAAATGCCTACAATGTTGGGTTGGTGGATGGGTGAATGAGAGATGATGTCTACCCAAGGAACCATAGCAGCTGCTTTGGAGAGCCCCTGCCATTAACACAATAACAAGAGAGTGGAGCATGGGAAAAGCCATCTGACGCCAAACCCAGGATAGCAGCAATTAGGGATGAAGTTGCAATAAGCGAACTGGCCGCAGGGTAGGGACAAGGGTGCACCAAAGACATAGGAAATTTTGTACTGCCACTTCATCTCCATCAACAATGGTGAGTCATTACCATAACTGCTAATCATGGTAGTCTTCTTATACCAGGGTGGAAAATCAGACTAAAGTTGTTTACAACTGCTTTATTTCATTAAGTTTGCCAAATACAAGCCGGCTGTACTGAATATATTTGGCAAACTTTATGAGATAAGTTGTAAAACACTTTAGTGTGTTCTCTATCGAAAAACCTCTAAACCAGGGTGGAAAATCACTAAATTAAATAAGTTAAAAACAAAAAAAAGTACAATTAATGGTAAGTAATTCATAAGTAAATTTGTTTATTTGTGCCATTCTGTGTGTGTTGTTGATTTTTTCAATGGGTCAAGTTTGCTCTAGGGGCAAAATCTGACTGGGAATAAAGACTTCTGTTCCCCAAACTATTCAACAGTGGCATGTCATTACATGTTCTCTTTGGCCAGGCAATATCATACAGTCAGCACACAATTGTCACCCATTGACACAAAAAAGTTATAACTGCCTAGAACAGAGAAGCGACACACACAGGAAAATATTCTGAAAAAGCAGCCCAACCATGAAGTTGAGGCTAATACATTTGATGTATTGTTTATACAGTCATGGAACTAGAATATTGAAAACATCCACTGGGATCACTGCAGACTAATCCAAAGGCTAATCAGCAAATGTCAGAACTCCAAATGTGTTCAAAGAAGAACCGTAGACTCCAGAAATGAAGGGAATACTGTATGTGTATTTCTGATTGCATTAATTATGCCTTTCTTTGCATAAATTGGCTGGATAGTTTAGTGGTTTGAGCACCTGGCTGTGGAACCTGAAGTTGGGAATTGGATTCCCCACTGCCTCCTGAGAGAAGAGTCAGCTTGTGTAGTCAACAGCAAGCAGCACAGACCTAAGATGCCACTGGGAGAAGGGAATGGTAAACCACTTCTCTATTCTCCACCTAGAACACCCCGGAATGGGGTTCCACTAGTCAAAATAGTATTAATGGCACACAATTTAAATCAGTGTGTGCAAAGATAATGTGCAAACATTATGTAAGCCCTGGTGGTGCAGTGGTTAAACTGATGTACTGCAGCCAAAATGTGAGTTTGATCCTGACCGGGATCAAGGTTGACTCAGGGATGCATGTTCTCCCTTTCTCTAATATATTGGGGCCACTTCAAAACACGTTGTTTTCCATCTCTACTGATGTGTTTGGAAGACATGCAGAAAACTGAAAAGCCACCTGTCTGTTTTCGTTAAAGTAAATGACATAGTGTAACAGCAATATTGCTAATTATCACTACATCAAAATAATTTTTTTTTAAAAAAAATTAACATGACAAAGTTGGTGAAAATAGAGAGCTGGTTTCTCTGTCCCTTTCATTGCCACAGTTCACCAAACATGCCATCGGTTGTCAATGCCCACAGCTCTATATTGGTGTAAACTAACCATTTTCATGGGTTACAAAATGGGATAATTAAGACTGCTCCACATCATGTAAGAAAAAACAACAACCCAATATTGCCTTAGCACTGTCAAAATGAAGCAGGGCACCTCAGTCTAAATCAAAAGATGTGTGGATGTCACAATTTTATTTGCACAAAAGAGCAAAAGCAAACAAAAGAGCGAGCTATATGCTTGTCTGGAGTGTCGTCAATAAGATTAGTATGTGCAGTTGGGTTTTTAACTGCGTTTTAAAGGGACGTATTGTTTTTAATGGGGTTTTATTTATTGGGGGGTCGTACTGTAAGCCGCCCAGAGTCCTTGTGATTGGGGCGGCTATAGAAATTTGAGAAAATAAAATAAACACAACAGTGGTTAGTCAAGACAATCCATTTGCAAGCCAACAAAGATCATGGGTAACTTCAAGACCAGAGCAAAAGTTATTGCCTGGATAGTCCTCCCAAATGAAGTAGAACTGTGTTTTTTTAATTTTAAACTGATAATATGCATGATAATACTTTGCTCGGCCAGGTATACGTCATTTGATCAGGCCCTACGGATGGTACGCTCCTGTGGTCCCGGGGCGCTCCTGGCTAAGTGCGATATCAAATCGGCATTCCGATTACTGCCGGTGTGCCCCGCTGACTTCAAGCTGTTGGTTTTTCGTTTCTGAGGGAGGTTCTACGTAGATAAGGCCATGCCTTTTGGCTGTTCTATTTCATGTTTGGCATTCGAACGCTTTAGTACTTTCCTTCAATGGGCCTTTGTTCGCAGGTCAGGGTCCCGGTCTGTAGCCCACTACCTCGATGACTTTTTGTTCGGAGGTAAACAGGGCTCGGACACGTGTACGCGTCTCCTTAATACATTTCAGGCGCTTATGCGGGAACTGGGTGTCCCCTTAGCACCTGAAAAGACCGAGGGCCCAGCCACCATGCTCACCTTTTTAGGTATCGAAATCGACACTGTCGCACAGGCATCCAGGTTACCCTTGGATAAGGTGACTCGGATCTCCGCGGCGATTCTGGCACTGATTGCCAAGCGTAAAGTGTCTCTTCGTGAGCTACAGGTCCTTCACAGCCACCTCAACTTTGCCTGCAGGGTGGTGATCCCGGGCAGAGCTTTTGCCAGGCGTCTGTGTGACGCCATGGCTGGCCTATTAAAACGCCACCACAGGGTCCGGCTGACCAGGGGTATACGGGCAGACCTTTCAGTTTGGCTCACATTCCTCCAGGATTTCAACGGGGTCTCTTTTTGGAAATCAGATCTTATGGTCTGCCCTAAATTTCAAGTACAGTCGGATGCCTCCGGCTCTCTGGGTTATGGGATTTATTTTGAGGGGTAGTGGGCATATGGCCGATGGTCTCACACATGGCAGGGCACAGATCGCCTCTGCAATCTTACTTTCCTGGAATTTTTTCCCATTTTAGGGGCACTAATGCTATGGGGCGATAAGTGGGCCAATTCAGTGGTCCATTTTTGGTGTGACAATGCGGCAGTGGTGCACATTGTTAACGCCCAGATGTCCAAATCCCCTAGGGTCATGGCATTGGTTCGTCAATTTGTTTTGAGAACCCTACGCCTCAATGTGCTGTTCAGGGCCAGACATGTGCCAGGCATTAATAATGATATTGCCGATGCTTTATCCCGCCTGCAGATCTCCTGGTTCCGCGCCTTGGCTCCAGAAGCAGAGGAATTTCCCTCTCCACTCCCGGCCGAGATTTGGACATTTGGCGAGGAGAGGTGAACCGGGCGATTGGCATGTCCTTGGCACCTCGCACACGTAAGGCATACCAACATGCTTTCATACAATTTAGAGCCTTTTGTGGGCGACTACAGTTGCCTGAAGCGTGGCCAATACCAGTAGACCAGATTTTACAATACATGGTTTATCTTCACGATCAGGGGTTGGCTCCCCATACTATAGCCTCTAGGCTTTCGGCACTGGCATTTATGGCCAAGGCACAGGGCTTCACTGACTGTGTGAATGACTTCTTCATACATCATGTTTGGGAAGGGTGGACACGTGAATGTGGCCGCCGCCCGGACACACGTCACCCGATTTCACCAGATGTTCTTACCCACTTTGCACGAGGCTGGCATAACTTATGTTATGATAGGTACGAGGTGGCTCTTTTTCATGCAGCTACCACTGCAGTATTCTTTGGAGCGCTCCGCATCAGTGAGTTGGTACCACTGTCTAAGGCGGATGCGTCTCGTAGGGCACTGGAACTCGACGATGTCTATGTTACACACGAGTGGGCTCAGTTGAGGATACGGTCCTCAAAGGTTGATCAGCACGGCGTAGGCAGTGGAATCAGGCTGCTACGATGTTCCATTGAAGACTTCTGTCCGGTTGATGCCCTACATGAGTTTTTGGCAGTGCGTGGTACGCACCCTGGCCCGTTTTTCTGCCACCAGGATGGGTCTCCCCTTACTAAATTCCAGTTTTGGAAGGTGACCAGTACGGCACTTCACGGCACCCATTCATTTAGGATAGGCGCTGCGTCCACTGCAGCTGCGTTTGGGTACTCTGAGGCTGATATATGCCGGATGGGCAGATGGGGATCCATGCGCTTTGCATTATATGTACGCCCCCTCCATGCATGAGTACCAGTTATGTCATTGTTCCTTTTTCTTCTTTTACAGACCCTGTGTGTCCCCGCACACCGGTGGCAGTATGGCTGGTAGGCCACAGTTACGTGCACTGGCAGCGCAGTATGCTGCGGCGACAGAGTGGGGACCCCATCTCGGGCTACGTGCAGCCGCATGTATGCGATGGTACGGTAAGCGCGGCATGAGATGGCGGGAACTGTTGCCATTCCTGTTTTCCATCAGGGATGCTGGACCGCCTGATGTTCTTGTCCTGCACCTCGGTGGCAATGATCTCGCACAGGTCACTGGCCTCTCTTTAAAATTCACGATTTGCAGTGACCAAGCCTATCTACATTATGTATGGCCGTCCACGCGGCTGCTATGGTCGGACATTGTACTACGACAGACTTACAGGGGAGGCATTGACCTCCGTGCCCTTGACCGTGCTCGCCGGTCGGTGAACAGGGCTGTTGCCCAGTTCCTTGCAGACAAGGGCTTGGGGATAGCCATTCGGCATCCCAGGATAGGCTTGCAGGATTACGATCTCTATGCAGGAGATGGGGTCCACTTGTCGGCCAGAGGTATGAACCTCTTTCTTGAGGATATGCAAGCAGGCCTGGTGATCGAGCTGACGGTCTGGGGGGGCGGTGAGTCATCATGGACGCCTCCCTGTGTGGCGGGTAGCACTGGTAAGGTAAAGATTTATGACCCATAGGTATCCGGCAAGTTCACAATTGACTGGCCAACACGTAGACAGGTACAGGGGAAATAGGTTTGGCCAGTCAAGGGCGAACCAGGCAAGGGGTGATGTCAGGAGCTTCACAGCCTGCATCACCTTGATATTTAACGGATACATGTCATAGGGTGGGGTCAGTAGATAGTTTATTGACTCCGGTCAACAACCAAATTGATACAAATAGTTACATGTAGCCAATTGCCATTGGCATTTTGTGAGGAATCTTACCAGTGTTACTGCGGCCTGCTTGCCTTAAAGAATTACAATTGGATGATTACACCAATTGAAAGTTATAATTCGGACTAGGCCCAATGCCTTTATCCATATACCGGTGTCTGAGTCTTTCTTTGGGGGGTGCGCCTGCAAAGGAACTCAACACCACTGATAATAACATCGAACTTGATCCAGACATCCTGAAGAGTGAAGTCAGAAAGGCCCTAAAAAGCACTGCAAACAACAAAGCTAGTGGAGATGACGGTATCCCAGTTGAATTTTTCAAAGCTCTAAAAGATGACGGAATCGAATTACTGCATTCGATATGCCAGCAGATCTGGAAATCAAAACAGTGGCCACAGGATTGGAAAAGACCAGTATACGTTCCAATCCCAAAGAAGGGTAGTGCCAAAGAGTGTTCAAATTATCGAACAATTGCGCTCATCCCATACGCTAGCAAGGTGATGCTCAAGATAATACAGGATAGACTTCAGCAGCACATGGAGAGAGAATTGCCAGAGGTGCAGGCGGGTTTCAGAAGAGGCAGGGGGACTAGAGACCACATTGCTAATATACGGTGGATCATGGAGAAAACAAAAGAATATCAGAAACAAGTATACCTCTGCTTTATTGACTACACTAAGGCCTTTGACTGCGTGGACCACGATAAAATGTGGCAAGTACTTAAAGAAATGGGAATACCAGAACACCTCATATGCCTCATGAGAAATCTGTACAAGAGTCAAGAAGCAACACGGAATGACAGAATGGTTTGGAATAGGAAAAGGAGTAAGACAAGGCTGCATTTTATCACCCTACCTTTTCAACCTATACACAGAGCACATAATGCGCAATGCAGGGATGGAGGAATCACAATATGGGATCAAAATTGCTGGGAGAAACATCAACAATTTGAGATATGCAGACGATACCACCCTAATGGCAGAAAGTGAGGAAGATTTAAAGAAGCTAATGATTAGGTTCAAAGAAGAGAGTGCAAAAGCTGGCCTGAGACTTAACATCAAGAAAACCAAGATAATGGCAACAGGCCCTATCAGCACCTGGAAAGTAGACGGGGAAGAAGTAGAAGCAGTGACGGATTTTACTTTCTTGGGATCTAGGATCACTGCAGATGGTGACTGCAGCCATGAAATAAAGAGGCGACTGATTCTAGGGAGACAAGCCATGAGAAACCTGGGGAACATAGTGAAAAGTAGAGACATCATCTTGCAAACAAAAATCCGTATAGTCAAAGCAATGGTATTCCCGGTGGTAATGTATGGATGCGAGAGCTGGATCATTAGGAAGGCTGAGCGCAGAAGAATAGACGCCTTTGAGATGTGGTGTTGGAAGAGAGTTTTGAGAGTACCCCGGACAGCGAGGAGAACAAATAAGTCAATCTTGAAAGAAATCTGTCCTGACTGCTCCTTAGAAGGTCAAATAGTAAAGATGAAGCTGAAGTACTTTGGACACCAAATGAGAAGAGAGGATTCACTTGAGAAAGCCTTGATGCTGGGAAAGGTGGAGGGCAAAAGAAAAAGGGGGCGGCCAAGGATGAGATGGCTGGATGGCATTGTGGACACAGCGGGCACCGTGCTGAGCGGGCTGAGGAGGATGGTGGAGGACAGGGGTACCTGGAGATCAATGGTCCATAGGGTCGCAAAGGGCCAGAATCGACTGTGCGACTGAACAACAACCACCATCACCACTCAATGCAGAAGGATCAGGGGGAAAGAAAACCTATTGTCTCATTCTGGGAATTTTTAGTTTTAATTCCTGACAACCATTGAGCTGAACTTTCACTTTCTGCAGCATCACAGCCTTACTAAACCACTAGGTCCTAGGAGATAACCTAGACTTTTGGCAAAGAATGCTCTCATGAGATGAAACCATGAGCCGAGTAATGAATAAACAAGGAATTGAACAAACCTCAGGATACCCGTTTAAACTGCTTGTGTAATAGTATATTGAAACATTGGTTCTTTTTTGTGGCTCCTGTGATTCACACGACTGGTTTAGTCTGCACTTTCACAGCAAAAATGTGGAATGTTCCAGAGCTTGTGATGAGCAGCAGAATCTGTCCTTCACAATCATGGTCCCGTCCAATGTTCCCCTCTGTTCTTATTTTGCTACCATACCGTAAACACAATTCTTGTATTTTGGAGCAACTTCTTTTCGACTATCTGCAAATACAACCATTTGTGTATAGTTACATATTTTTTCTATTTGTATAAAGTTTTTTGTTTCAAATTCCCCACCCCCACTCCAAATAGAGAGAGAATTGGTTTTCCCAGTAAGCTTTTTTTGTTTTCTATGGCCCCATTCAAACATTGCGAGTCATGCAACAATAACATTCCTCTCAAAGATTGACATTGTTGTGTTCTAAAGCCTGTGCCTTTAAACAATGTACCTATCCATGTGTATCCAATGTAACCTATTCTATGTGTAACATTGTAACCTCCAGCTGCATCACTGTAACCTTAATAGGACGCGAGCTAGTGACCACTAGGTGGCAGTAGCGAGCGTCCAAGCTCATTGGTCCAAGACTCACCTAGAACAACAGCGCGGGAAGATTCCCGCCACTACCTTCACCTGGACAAGAAGGGCGTGACCCGCAATGACGTCACACGGACAGTAGCCAATGGACTGTCGAGGAGCCACATTCAAATGTATAGCCACTGTATATATTGAGCTGTTCATCCGCCATTACCTCATGTTCCCTCTGACCAGCATGTAATAAAGTTGTGTTAAGCCAGCTCTTCGGCTGTCCGGGTGTCTTTGGTCCCATACACTAAATTGGCGACGAAGGTGGGATATGGCTGCCCACGGGACCAAAACGTACGCCGGTTTCGACATCAAGAAACCGCAAGATTGGGAACTCTTCGAGATGGACTTCCAAGGCGCGCTGGTGGAGTTCGAGGTGACGGACGAGGCGAAGAAAAGAGCCATCCTCACCAGAATGCTCGGGCACGACGGCAAGAGGGTATTGATTGACCTCATCGCACCCAAAAAGGCGGCTGAATTCAAGGCAAAGGAGCTCCTGACGGTGCTGCGAGACCATTTCCGGCCCTCGGTAGCGATGTTTCCCGCTCGGAGCGCATTTTGGAGGCGAGTCCAAGCGCCTGGTCAGTCGGTTGCCGCTTTCGTAGCGGCCCTGCGTCTGGCTGCCGGCCCATGCAAATGGGAGAATTTGGAAGTCACCCTCAGGGACTGCGTGCTATGCGGCCTGAAGGACGCCGAGATTCAGCGCACGCTAATGAATCAGGAGCCGCCCCCCACGTTGCAGGAGGTCCTGAAAGCGGCACAGGCCGCGGAAGCCACGAAGGCCGGGGTGCAAGAGCTCCAGGACTGGCGGCCAAAGGCCGACAAAGCAGAGAGTTCGGTGCACGCAGCCCGGCGAATTTCGAAATCGTCCGCCGAAAGCAGCGACGACGAGGACATCCGGAGGGTCCGGAAGGAGGGCCGGCGTTGCGACGGCTGCGGGGCGGCTCACGACCGTGCCAGGTGCCCGTTCAGAAAGGCCGAGTGCCACAACTGCGGGCGACGCGGGCACATAGCCAAAGTCTGCAGACAACGGCGCAAGGACCGGAGGAGCTCGCCCGACCGCCCAGCGAGGGACCGGAGGAGCTCGCCCGACCGCCCAGCGAGGCCAGACCGCTCAACGAGACTAAAGGATGGCGCCCGGCCCACGAGGAAGCAGGACGGCGTGGGCCGCATCTCCGACGACAGCGACGACGACGCCCCGGTTTTCAGCATGCCCATGGGACACCCCCGTTACTTTGTTGAGGTACTGGTGCAAGGGCCCCCTGTTAGGATGGAGATTGACTCTGGCTCCTCTTACTCAATCATTTCCCAGAGGGAGTTTTTGAGAATTGCCCCCCGCGTACGGCCCAAGCTCAAAGCGTTGAGGTCCACGCTTCGGGACGTGCAAGGGAACAGTATCCCGGTGTTGGGGGTTGGGAATTTCCAGGTTCAGTACAAGCGGCACGCCGCGGAACTCCCCCTAGTCGTTCTTAAGGGGGGTAATTGCAGCCTCCTCGGGACTCAATGGTTTCAGCCCCTGGGTCTGTTCATTGGGGGGGGGTGCACGCCGTTGGGTCTGACCCGATACAGGAGGTGTGCGACGCGCACCCCGAAGTCTTCAAGAAGGGACTTGGGAAATTCAATGGACCCCCAGTAACGTTCGACCTGGACCCGGAGGTCCGCCCAATCAGACTCAAGCCGCGCAGGGTGCCTTTTGCACTCAAGGACAAAATAGAGGCGGAACTGGACAAATTAGTGGGCCAGGGGATTCTTGTTCCTGTTGATTCCGCGGAGTGGGAAACTCCAATTGTCACAGCATTGAAGGCCAATGGGGAGGTTCGCATTTGCGCCGATTATAAGTGCACCATTAATAAGGCAATCCGCCCTAATGCGTACCCGGTGCCGGTGGTCAGCCATTTGCTAGCCAGGTTACATGGGGGAAAGTGTTTCGCTAAGCTCGACCTGGCACAGGCCTATCAGCAACTCATGGTAACCCCTGCCGCAGCTGCTGCACAGACCATAATCACGCATAAGGGGGCGTTCCAGGTGACGCGCCTCCAATTCGGCGTGAACTCGGCACCTGGAATTTTCCAGTCGCTCGTGGAACGCCTCCTCAAAGGGCTGGACGGCGTTTTACCATATTTTGATGATGTATTGATAACGGGGGGGAGTGAGGTTGAGTTGGCTGAAAGGCTAAACAAGGTCCTGGCGGCGTTCGAACAGGCGGGGTTGAGGTTGCGAAAAGACAAATGCGTCTTCTTCGCGAAGGAGGTTGAGTTCTTAGGGTTCCGAGTAACACCCGAGGGGATCAAACCGTCCAAATCCAAGGTGGCCGCCATCAAGAAAGCTCCTCGCCCCACATCCAAGCCCGAGCTGCAGTCGTTCCTAGGGCTCTTAAATTTCTACCACTCCTTCCTTCCACGGAAGGCTGCGGTGGCTGAGCCGCTTCACAAGTTGCTCAAGAAAGATGCGGCATGGAAGTGGGGCGATGACCAGGAGAGGGCATTCACGGAACTGAAACAACTCCTGGCGTCTGACGCCATTCTGACCCATTTCGACCCCAAACGGCCGGTGGTACTGATCTGTGATGCATCCCCGGTGGGGGTGGGGGCAGTGTTATGCCACGTGTTGGAAAATGGGAGGGAGGCCCCAATAGCATTTTACTCCAGGTCCCTGTCCCAAGCGGAGAGAAACTACGCCCAGACAGACAGGGAGGCGCTGGCGATAGTTGCGGGAACCAAAAAATTTCACGATTTTCTGTATGGCCGCCCTTTCACCATCGTGACTGACCACAAGCCCCTACTAGGCATTTTTACCGCAGATAAGCCCACGCCACAGATCCTGTCCCCGAGAATGCTTAGGTGGGCCATTTTTCTCAACGCCTACCAGCACGCGTTGGTGTACCGGCCCGGGAAAGAGATCAGCCATGTGGACGCCCTATCAAGGTCCCCCCATCCCCTAACGCAGAGCCAGATGGGCGGAGAGGGGCGTGACCGCCAGGTGCTCATGATAGAGGTTTTGGATTTGCCCCCCATAGTGCCCGCCGACATTGCCACAGCGACAAGGAAGGACAAGACGTTGGCGGCGGTTTGCTCCTGGGTACAGAAAGGGTGGCCGGCGTCTTCCCCAGCAGAGGAATTCGCCCCATTTTTTAGGAAGAAGCTGGAACTGTCCCTAGAGAGGGGGTGCCTCTTGTGGGGGCAGCGGGTGGTGATCCCTACATCCCTTCGACCGCGGGTGCTTAAACTGCTGCACGTCAGCCACCCCGGAATTGTGCGCTCCAAAGCGCTGGCCCGGAGTTACTTCTGGTGGCCCCAGTTAGACGCCGACATCGAGCACATGGTCGGCACTTGTGAGAGCTGCCAATGCTCCAGACCGGAGGAGGCCCGCCTTCCCCACAGGGAATGGGACGCGGCTAAGGGGCCGTGGTCCCGGGTGCACATAGATTTCGCGGGCCCGTTCCGAGGAACCCTGTTTCTCCTTGTTGTGGACGCTTTCTCCAAGTGGTTGGAGGTCATCCCAGTCACGAGCACCTCCTCGGCCGCGACAATTAAGCATTTGCGGAGAATTTTTTCCACGTTCGGCATACCCGACACTCTGATTAGCGATAACGCTAGTTGCTTCACGTCCGCTGAGTTCAGGGCATTCACAGAGATTAACGCCATCCGGCACATCACCTCTGCCCCTTTCCATCCGGCCACCAATGGCCAAGTGGAGCGCCTCGTACGTACCACGAAGGACGCGCTGCTGCGCATGGGCCCCGGGGACCTCAACCTGCAAGTGTGTCAGTTTCTGCTAGGGTACAGGGTGACCCCGCTAGCGTCAGGCTACTCCCCTGCGGAACTTTTAATGCGCAGGAAGCTGACCACCATACTCACTAGACTAGATCCCACGAGAGTTGAGGACAAGGGGAGGAACATAGGGTTAGAAGCCACCAAGAGTTTCGGCGTGGGTGCCCCGGTACATTGCAGGAACTACGCCAGCGCGGGGCCAGCCTGGGTGCCGGGGGTGGTCGTGGAACAGACCGGTCCCGTATCGTACCGCGTGGAGACCAACACAGGTCTACTCTGGCGGCGGCACGCGGACCAGCTCCGGAGCCGGGTCCCAGGAAATCAGGGCGCCGGAAACACGGATACAAATTCAGCGTTAGGGTTCTCCCCCACCCGTTTAGCCCAAGGGGGAGGAGAGGGGGGTCGAGAGTCCCCACCGAGGGGGGAGGAGAAGGAATTTGTCCTCGTAGATATCCCGCGGGATTCCCCAACAGAGTTTATTTTTGAGTTACAGAACCGGGGGGGGTTTCGGAGTGGTCCCCCACCCGTCCAAGCGAGAAGAGGGGTTTTACGTTAGCCCCTGGTGCCCCTGGTTCGCCCACAACGGAGCCTACCCTTTCCCCGAAAGCTGCAAAACCGCGGCAAGCCACTAACGAGTCTTCCTCTCCCATTACAGGACAAGGGTCCAGGGAACAAGGAAGCGGGAGCGGCCCCCGGGTGGGCCAACCCACATCGCGGCCCAAACGCGAGTGCAATAAACCATCTTGGTTAAGAGACTTCGTCTCATCCTAGGGGGGAGGGATGTTGTGTTCTAAAGCCTGTGCCTTTAAACAATGTACCTATCCATGTGTATCCAATGTAACCTATTCTATGTGTAACATTGTAACCTCCAGCTGCATCACTGTAACCTTAATAGGACGCAAGCTAGTGACCACTAGGTGGCAGTAGCGAGCGTCCAAGCTCATTGGTCCAAGACTCACCTAGAACAACAGCGCGGGAAGATTCCCGCCACTACCTTCACCTGGACAAGAAGGGCGTGACCCGCAATGATGTCACACGGACAGTAGCCAATGGACTGTCGAGGAGCCACATTCAAATGTATAGCCACTGTATATATTGAGCTGTTCATCCGCCATTACCTCATGTTCCCTCTGACCAGCATGTAATAAAGTTGTGTTAAGCCAGCTCTTCGGCTGTCCGGGTGTCTTTGGTCCCATACACTAAAGACATTCCAAATGCTTCTTTGCTAAAGACGGCTATCAGACCCATCTTTGCCAAATTTGTAAAAAAAAAATTAATAAACATGTGACCCTTCGAAATAGAGGCGCACCTGAAATTATACCTTTGGCAAAAGTACTTAGAGGCACTCGATACTCTACCACCAGCAGATACTCCACTACCTAAAATTTCTACAACGAAGCCAAAGCATACAATAATGGAGGTTCATCATTCCGAACCTGCCTCTGACACTACTATTGTCCCCCAAACATCAAAATCAGCCACTTCCAACCCACAAAAACAGAAAGGCACCTCAAACTCAGAAAATAAAATATCTAAGTGTAAGTTGGCCTTAGATACTCCAAAGCCAAAGAAGGTGCATTTGGACCTGAATAAACAGAAAACAAAATAAAAACCAAAACATACTAAGAATCCTGTGTCTTCTGAGCAGACCCACCCAGTCTCCAGCCTTCCCCTCCACTGCCAGAAGCACCACCACAACAAAAGAATTTGGTCTACTTAGGGACAGCTTCAGAACCAGAGCCACAATCATTTCCTCAACCCCTGGATCACACTCCACAAGGCCTTCCCATTGGGGCACTTCTTAATGAAGTAACAGTAGATGTCCATGTTGACCACAAAGCATACCTGTCAAGTTTGGGGAAAATTCTGTCAAATAAGGGTTATTTCCCAGCCAAAACGCGAAACCGGACAGCTATTCTTATCCTGTGTTGGCCTCCAGTCTAACTCCAGTCTAATTGTAGTCTAACTTATATCGGGATGACGGCGGGAAAGAGTGTAAAATTCGGGGGTTTGACAGAAATTTCCCGAAACTTGACAGGTATGCCACAAAGTCATCACCAGTAAATAGATTCAATCTCATTCTTCTCCTTGTCTTCAAGCTTATCCATCAACTTCAAGATCAGGTTCACTGGCTTACTTTCTTGTTCCACCTCAGAAACATCTTGGACATAAGGACAGGTGACCTCAATTTTCCACACCAGAGTCAGACTGGACACCTCATTCCCTGCCTCCATCCTGGAAGCACAGGCATTCCCATCTGCATGGAATTACAATGTGGCAGAATTTTTGTACATACCAACTCAGACTTTTCCTATCTCCAATCCACATCCTATCTGGAAAGGAAGACACATATCTTGAATACTCAACAATAAATGTAGTACATTTATGACTGAGCACGCTACCAGCACTATACTAACTTGATCTCACACCACTCCCAAGAGATGTAGATTAATGTTGACAGCAGTAGACACAGGGACTACAGAACCATCAAAGAAATGTAAGACATCACAACTGCCAACTCCTCTACAACTGTAACACCATTCTTCCAGTTTGATGTCTACCTCCAATTCTGAGGAACTGGCAACATTGATGTCCTTATGCAGCGGAAAACATGGAAGGCATCAAAATATCTGCTCAAGGAAACTGGTCATAACCATGCCTCAACACCACATGATCCCAACTTCACCAGTTCTTCAACGTAAAAAGACATCATATACATTCTATAGGCAAATAAAGACAGACGTGTGATCCATACACAAAACAAATGCAGGATATAGATGATACCTTTGGATCACTCAAAAAATAAATCATTGTGCCATGTAATAGCAACAAGCACTGGCTTCCTGGGGTGGGAGGGGGGATACCATAAAAGCCTGCTGTTTTTTCCATATGCATTTCTAAGAAGATCACCTGGCAGAACCATTGTGCCAAAAAGTTTCATTGATAATTTTCCTGATGCATGCTTGCCTGATGAAGAGATCTTGACTCTCGGAAGCTCTCACAATGATTTATTTTTTGAGTGATCCAATAAAGGTATCACCATTTTCCTGCATTTGTTTCATATACTGTACTGCACATTCTAAACACAGTGTGAAGGCAGGAGCCTCAAAAAATGGTCTGTAGCTCCATCTTCTGACCTGCAAAGGAAAGACATGTTACATAAACTTCCATTTCACATAAGTGATACCTCATACAACGTCCAAACTTGATTCCACAAGTTTGGATTTTATATGGACTTGGACTTTGTATGAGGCATGCAAAATCCTAGCCGCGATGCCTCATACAACATCCAAATCCTTGCCGTGATGCCTTGTACAACGTCATTTCCATAGAGATACATTGTACTGTAACAGCACAGACTTCAGGGCAAAGTCAAGGAAACAGACAGGAAACTGACAGAACTTTAAGAAATCATTGTCTAAAGGCTAAATACATAACAAAAACATGTCAAACAACCCTGATTTTAGGGGACAAACTATACAACAAGTTTTTAACTTTTGAAAACTTTATGAAGTGCAGGTTTAAAAGTTAACATGTCCCATCATGCAGCACAGTGTTAATCTGCAGCCATGCGGCCAACCATCCATTTTGTACAAGATACTGTAAACAATTGCTGGATGGAAGCAAGGACAAAACAGATGCCAACATGTCCTATCATGCAGCACAGTGTTAATCATTCAAACACCAAACAATTGCCCACCCCACCAAACAGTGCTAACCCCCAAAAAGACCAACATAAGAAAAATTATGGAGCATGCAATCTGTTTTTAAAAACCACAGCAGCAAACACCAAACAATTGCCCACCACACAAAAATTTGCCCTCCCCCATCCACCTCCCCACCCCAAGCCAATCGGAAACAGAAAACCTCATTTACCTACCTTTCCACTGTGCCAAAGAATGGTCCAAGAACCTGAAGAATGCTGCAAAAATCCCAGGAATGCTTCCAAAATTTCTGACAAAAAAAAAAAAATCAAAAAAATCCGAAGTCATGCTCAAAACCACTCCTAACCACTCTTTGCCTCCTGCAAAACCCACAAGAGCAATGCACGCATGTGTCCTGCCTTTTATACTGCCCAGGCACAATGCAACCTGGGAAAAACCCCAATGCTTCATACAAAGTCGCAGCGACTTTGTATGAGGCAACTTTTTTCAAGGAATTAGGCGATGTTGTATGAATTCGATGTTGTACGAAGTGGACTTTGTATGAGGTATTACTGTATCTTCATCCTCAGATACAGAGGATTCACATCCTATTGATTTACCTTCACCACCAATGTCGACACTGGATTCTGACACTGCAAAGTCCAAGCCACCTTCTCCATTCAAATATTTTTGATCCTATAACAATCTCATTCTCCAAATGGCAAAATCCCTTGAACTGGATAGCCAAAAGGAAGAGCCTAAGACACTGATGGCGAATCTTGGCACTCCAGCTGTTCTTGAACTTCAATTCCCAGAAGCTCTGATCAGCAGGAGTGCTGACTTGGGCTTCTGGTAATTGAAGTCCAAGAACACCTGGAGTGCCAAGGTTTGCCATCACAGGCCTAAGAAGTCAAGACAAGTTATTTGATGCTATAACAAAAGAAGCTGCTACTCCCATACACATCTCCATGTTCCCATTTTTACTGGAACCTTTGTAATAGCTTTAAAAGAAATCCTCCTTCCACCAACCTCCCTCCAAAAGAATTGAGAATCTTTACTCAGTTTTAGACAATGAAACAAAATTCTTCCTCAAGTATCCCCAGCTGAACTCAATTATTGTCGAGGCTGCTCAAACCAAATCTCAGAGCAACACCTTCTCAACTGAGCAAATGTGGGGTGTTGCTTTGTTATTTCCCAGAGTCTCCTAAATGGCAAAATTCTATCATTAACAGCCTTTCTCAGGTTGTGGTTTCCTTTATTGTGGCAATCCATCAAATGTTAAGTGTTCTTCCTTCCCCATTAGCCTTCATCTTTTCCTAGCCTTTTTTACTTTTCCAGTGAGTCTTGTTAGGATATTCTAAAGCAGGGATTCTCAACCTGCAGCCCACAGGCCAGATGAGGCCCTCGGTGACATTTTATGTGGCCCCACCACCACCTCCACCACATCCAAAAGTTCCATGTGGTAAAGGAAGGGCAAAATGGCCATCTGCCCCTGAAGTTGTCTGAGGGATCATTACCCAGCCCCTGGCTTTAAAAGGTTGAGAACTCCTGGTTTAAACTAAGCATAGATTTTAAGAATGTCAGTCTCCAACATTGTATGTCTTATGGTATCCCATCTTTGCTCCCCAGGTTGTTATAATTAAATATAAATAAATATTTTATAGGACTGGGATTAAATACCATGGCTGAAGTTACGTTACGCAAACAGCACAGCTTTTGAAAGTGAGCTGTCATAAGATAAGAAATCTTTTTAAATATTATCTGTTTAGGGTTGCCATAATTCTCTCCCGCCAAACCGGGACAGCCACATGACATCATTGCATTCTTCAAACTGTGCAGGCATCGATTGGTGCTGTCTGGGAGACCACAGCTCTAAGACCCCAAGGAATCCCTGTCTGGGGCAGACAGCCTTTGTCAGTTTAAAATCAACTATAGTCAAGAGGATTTCCCCTGTGTTATTCTTCTTGCAAAAGACTACCGTATTTATTCGTGTATAATGCGCAAAATTTTATACCAAAAAAAGAAAACAAAGTTGGGGTGCGCGTTATAAACGAGGACTGGTGTCCCACCCCCGTCGCGAGCCTCTTTTACTTCCTTTTTAGAATTGGGTCGGCTGTCTATTGAAGGGGAGGCGGGGGTGTGGCTTTGAAGAAATTGACGGGATCTGATTGGGTGGCGCGGGAGACGAGGCGTGGCCCGGAGGTAGCTCGCAGTTCGAGCGAGGCTCCTGGGGGTCGGAAGTGCTCGTTTCGGATTGCATTTTCTTTACCCTGCAACAGGTGGGTCTGATTATCCCCCCCTCCCTCAATGTTTTAAGGCGTGCTCTTATGAACAAGCTTTTTCACCGATATAATTTTATACCGAGGTTTCATGGAAAATTAGGGGTGCGCGTTATACACTAGTGCGCGTTATACACGAATAAATACGGTATTCTTGATGGTTCTATTTTCATTTTTATTTTTTTGAATAAAATTTCTTGGGCTACTCTTGAAACCACTCTTCCTCCCCCTGAGGTTACCCCACCCTCCCCTTCACACACACCCCACTGATGTAGACTCACCCTCAAACCCCACACGAGGATCCCTTGGAAGAAAGTTCTAAAGAGGGGGCCAGAACGGCAATGTACTCCATGGTACCTCCGTTTCCCTCTGGAAGGAGAAAAGCAGGAGACAGGAAGGGACTTCTTTTGAAGGGACCTTTGCGATGGAGGACTCTTCACTTTGTGTCCTCCCTATTCCCTTCCTCTCTTGGAATACCGACCCTATGCTATTAACCCTTTGTGGTCACATGAAGAAGGAATCCTCCATCCCAGTGTATGGTGGAGGTTTAGCTTCTTAGATATGGGTGTTTCTTGCTCTCTCCCAGTTTTTGAGGAAAGGGGCTGAGGATGACTCCTTGTCCCCCAAACTTCAAGGTGAGTTAAGGGGTTTTTGCAAAGAGTTATTTCACTGCCTCTGTGCCTTTCTTTCAATTATCTCACTTGCAAGTGTCTCCCTTTCCCGGCAGGCTTCTCAGGGTGCTGTTTTGCCTTTGCTGCTTTCAAGAAGGATAATTGAAAGAAAGGCAGGGAGGCAGTGAATTAACTCTTTGCAAAAATCCCTTGGTGAAGGATGATCTTGCTTCCTTTGTTCAAATTTAAATATCTTGGACTTTTACATGTTTTTTCCTGAACCGGCCGGGACAGCTTGAATCCGGGGAAATCCTGGAAAACATATGGCAATCCTATATCTGTTGCATATTGAACTGTGTGACTCTCTATGCAACAGTTACTGCCTGTGGAGATTTCTTAATTTGTGGCAATTTGCCACTAAAAGTAATTCCTTTTTCATAACTGTGAAACAGGATTTCAGCCAATCTATCAAAGATGATGACCAAAATCTAACTGTTAATCCCTGTTGGATTGGGGCCGTGAAGCGGCCCTTGGGTCCCGGAGGAGACTGGTCAGAAGAAGACGCGAGGCAAGATGGAGCGTAGACCAGTGGTTTATTGAGGGAAAATCATCATCATATATAGGAATTCAAGGCAGCGTGTGATAGAATCGTCATCTGACAGAAAATCACATCACCCATTTACCCGGGCTAATTGGGAACCTCTCCTGGGGAAGTTAATTAACTAAGGCAAATACTGACAGGGGAAATCCATTGTTCATGGCTTGCACAAGAGTAAACATGGCCACTATTTGCACTAGGGTTTGGGCTAATCTGCAAGTGTGTAATTGCCTAATGTCTAACGGGAGTTGAGATTCAGCTTCCTCCTGCAGAAATGCCGGTCAGGTCAGATATGGATGAATCAATCTTATGACTATTAATCCGCTCCCCAATTTCTGTACCAGCAAAGGCCAGTGACCAGGAGCCTCCCTCAACCGGTGTAACCTTTGTCAGGGGCAGTTAATGCCAATTGTGCTTGCGGATACCGCACTCCCCCTTTTTCTGTTATTTTTGGACCTGACAGACGGCCCTGCGCAGGAGGGGCATCAGCTGGTGTGGGGGGATGACGTTTCGGGGTTCCCTCCATGGGGGACATCTCGATAGCAGTGAGGGAATACATTGCACGAAGCAACACACTGTTGTGCCCAGTATTACCACTCCCACAATCACCTTGAGTGTCGTCTGAAGCCATCCCCATGGGAACCACGACCACAACGAATCCCACCACCCCCACGAAGCATCCTCCTTGATGTTCTTGACTAGGGTGTGGAGGTCCGTGAGCTGGCTCTGTACCTTGCGTGTGTTGTCTGTAAGATTAAAGCAACACATGTCGTGGACAGACTCGCAGCCCAAATGATGTAACAACAGGGGATAATCGATGGCTGCTTGATTATCCAGTATGGCATGGCGAAGCTCTGTCTGCTCCTGGTTGAGCAGCGCTATTGCCGAGGAGGTGTGGTTAATGGCTCTTGCTAAAGCGCAAGCCAATTGACCAATTCTCCGAGCGTTGCCTATGGCTAAGCCTGGCACGCTGAATATACTGACTGCTGCCTGGTTTTTCAGAGCTGTGGGTCTGAATCCAGACTGCTTTCTGTAGCAAGGCAAGATAATGGGGGAAAGCCGACAGGAGCTGGGCAGCATCCGGTTCGGGAAAGTGTGAACTTGAGTAGTGAGGAGGATGCAAAAATTACTGAGCAGAGCGAGGAGCTAGTCACTAGCATTCTAGCAGAAGGATGCAAGAGGCAGTCTAACAATGCAACTGGACACAAAAGACTGTGTCAGAAAAGCATATATAAATGCTTGTATACAAATGCCAGAAGCCTCCGGAACAAAATAGGGGAGCTGGAATACTTAGCAATAGATAAGAATATTGATATTATTGGTATCACTGAAACCTGGTGGACGGATGATAACCAGTGGGATACAGTTATCCCAGGCTACAAACTGTACAGGAAGGATAGGAAGGGGCAAATGGGAGGTGGTGTGGCCTTGTATGTCAAAGAAGTGATAAAATCGTATGAATTGGAATATCTAGGTGATTTGGAGTCACCATTAGAAGCTCTGTGGGTAAGAGTACCAGGCCACAAGGATGGTCTAACAGTAGGCATATACTATCGGCCTCCGACCCAAACTCTTAAGGGAGACTGGCAGTTGGAGAATGTTGTAAAGGAGGCATCCAAGAAGGGAAGCCTGGTTATAATGGGGGACTTCAATTACCCTCACATAGACTGGGTGAACTGTTGTTCAGCACATGATAAAGAGATAAAGTTCCTAGATATGCTAAATGATTGTTCCCTGGGACAGATGGTTGAAGACCCAACTAGAGGTACAAGAATCCTTGACTTGATCCTGAGTAATACTCAGGATCTGGTGCAAGATGTTAATGTGACTGATCCAATAGGGAACAGTGACCACAACTCAATTATGTTTAACTTGATCATAGACCGCAAGTCACTGATAAAATCTAACACAGCGACCTTAAATTTTCAAAAAGGAAATTTCCCAAAGTTGAGGAAACTAGTAAAAAAGAAGCTGAAAGGGAAAATTGAGAGATTCCAAACACTCCAAGAGGCATGGAGGCTGTTTACAAAAACAATAACAGAGGCTCAATTGGAATGCATACCCAAAAGGAAAAAGGGCACTGCCAGGTCCAAGAGGACTCCAATGTGGCTTACAGGAGCTGTTCGGGAAGTGATCAAGAGCAAGAAAAGCTCATTTAGAAGATGGAAGGCTTGTCCGAATGAGGACAGCAGGCAGAAACATAAATTCTGGCAGAACAAATGCAAGGCAACAATCAGGAAAGCAAAGCAAGACTTTGAGGAGCGTATAGCTAAAAATACTCAGAGAAATAACAAAGACTTCTTTAAGTACATTAGAAGTAAGAACCCAACTAGGAAGGCCATTGGACCATTAGATGACAATGGAAGGCAAGGGGTTATTAAAGAGGAAACAGAGATTGCAGAGAGACTCAATGAATTCTTTGCTTCAGTATTCACTGAAGAAGACAGAGGCCACATGCCCAAAACAGAGCCTATCTTCGTATGGAGGGAAACCAAAGAATTAAGCCAGATAGAAATAACCAGGGAGGAGGTCCTTGCATGTCTTGTTAAGCTAAACACTAACAAATCACCAGGACCAGATGGCATCCATCCACGAGTTCTCAGGGAACTTAAAGATGAAATTGCTGATCTCCTAGCCAAAATATATAATCTTTCCCTCAAATCAGGCTTTGTGCCTGATGACTGGAAGGTAGCGAATATAACACCAATTTTCAAAAAAGGATCCAGGTGTGATCCAGGAAATTACCGACCTGTCAGTTTGACATGTGTCCCAGGTAAAGTGATGGAAACCATCCTAAAAGATAGAATTAATAGGCACATAGAAGAGAAGGTGCTGCTAAAGGAGAGCCAACATGGCTTTTGCAAGGGCAAATCATGCCTCACTAATCTGTTGGAATTTTTTGAGAGTGTCAACAAGCATGTGGATAAGGGGGATCCAGTTGACATTGTTTATCTGGACTTTCAGAAGGCTTTTGACAAGGTCCCACACCAAAGGCTCTTGAATAAACTTACCAGTCATGGAATAAAGGGACAGGTCTTGTCCTGGATCAGCAACTGGCTAAGGGACAGGAAACAGAGGGTAGCACTAAATGGACACTTCTCCAAGTGGAGGGAAGTAAAGAGTGGGGTCCCCCAAGGTTCAGTACTGGGACCCCTGCTGTTCAACCTCTTCATAAATTATCTAGAGGTAGGAGTAAAAAGCAAGGTAGCCAAATTTGCTGACGACACTAAATTATACAGGGTAGTGAAAACTGTGAGAGATTGTGAGGAGCTCCAGAGGGATCTCTCAACACTGGGGGAGTGGGCAAAACAGTGGCAAATGAGTTTCAACATTAGTAAGTGCAGAGTGATGCATGTTGGGGCAAAGAACCCCAATTACATTTATAAACTGATGGGGTCTGAACTCTCTTCGACAAACCAGGAAAGGGACCTTGGTGTCCTGGTGGACAACTCAATGAAGGTGTCAACCCAGTGTGCCTCAGCAGTGAAAAAAGCAAACTCAATGCTAGGGATCATTAAGAAGGGTATAGAAAATAAGTCAGCAAGTGTCATTTTGCCTCTTTATAAATCTATGGTGAGGCCCCACCTGGAATACTGTGTACAGTTCTGGTCGCCATACCTCCAGAAGGATATTATGGAGCTGGAAAAAGTACAGAGGAGGGCAACCAGAATGATTCGGGGACTGGAACACCTTCCTTACCATCTGAGGCTGCAACGGTTGGGCCTTTTCACTCTTGAACGACGGCGTCTAAGAGGTGACCTGATTGAAGTTTATAAAATCATGCATGGTGTGGACAAAGTAGATAAGGAAAAACTGTTTTCCCTATCGCATAACACTAGAACTAGGGGACACTCCATGAAACTTTTGGGTGCTAGTTCTCAAACAAATAAGAGAAAGTACTTTTTCACCCAGAGGATTACTGGTCTATGGAACTCCCTGCCAGAAGAAGTGGTGACAGCTGTCAGTCTTGACAGCTTTAAGAAAGGATTAGACAAGTTCATGGAGGACAAGGGTATCAATGGCTATAATTATGGCTACCTAAGGACAACCTCCGGGTTGGAGAGATAGGCAGGATATCTCTCAATGCCATTTCCAGGGAATCCTAAGCAGGTGAAGGCATCTGCTTGGGAATACCATGAAGGAAATGGTGAGCCACTGTGTGAGACAGAATGCTGGACTGGATGGGCTGTGGCCTGTTCCAGCAAGGCTGTTCTTATGTTCTTATGTTCTTAATGAGATGTGTCATTGATCTCTTACTGTGACAGAACTGGTTTTTCCTAAGGTAATTCTAAGCTATTTCTGCAACTTCTGGTGTTGTGCAAATGTCTTTCTAGCACCTATGGGGAGGTGTGAAACTTACAATGACTGGAGATTACCGGCTACCGGGTGCTCAATCTTTCCAAGCAATGGGCCGGTGCAAACATGGGCCGGTCTGGCTTCCTTTGGTGGAAGCTGGCCGTTATTAACAATACACGACCCTACGTATACAGAAATTCAAGTGTCCCTTGCAAATCCCAACTGGAGCATTGTACAAGGCATGAATAAATAAAGAGCGACTACAGATAATAATAGCAATAAAAGACATTCAGCTGCTTCTCGAAGATGAGGCTTCCCTTCTTGGTGGGGTTTCATGTGTAACTTGAGTTTGGAAAAGTCTTGTTTTGTAGAAAGGCATGGTTCTTAGAAGTAGCACTGAGTATGCAAAATGTTCATAGAAATGTCTTTGGAGATGTAAGTCATAAAGGAAGACGGACAGCTGATGACATCCAAGGCAGGGACTGGTGTCATCCTTTGCAATAGCTGAACTTGGCATCTGGGACTGATTCTGGCCTCTGGGACCTGCATGGGGAAGAGACTTGTTTGGGAGATAAAAATTCTGAAACAGTTAGTTGGTTTTTGCACTTATAGGATAGCAATTGCTGTGCAACTATGGGATGTTGTTCCCCCCTTTCTGTTTGTTTGTCAATGTAGGACTTAAGCGTCCGATAGACCCGTTCCACAATCGCTTGCCCCTGCGGATTGTGCGGAATGCCAAAGGTGCGCTTAATATCCCAGGTGGCCCCCAGCTATAAGCTGGGGCGTCATCGGACTTTCATGTGCCGAGGTTCGCCCATGGCCGTGGGAAAGGAGATGCTGCTCCACATGGGGAGCCGTTTCTCCCTTCTGTGCTGTTGCCCAAACAAGCTGTGGGAAGGTATTAATGCAAACGTGCATGTACTGCCATTTGCCAAAATGTGGGGCATGTGTGACGTCCATTTGCCACACCTGGATGGCCTCTGTCCCTCGTGGGTTGACCCCCCACGAGGGCCCCCCCGTGCCCCTGCACGATGCAGACAGGAACGGATTATGCCTTGGGCTTGGGAAAGTGGCAGGTTGAACTGCCTTGCAAGTGCTTTGGCATTCTGATGAAAGAATGCATGACTCTGAATTGGAGTTGTGAGGAACAAACTCAGCAAGTTTTTGTCTGTCGTGGGAGTGATGTATGCTCCCGGTAGACTGTGAAGCTAATTCCTAAGAAACTGGCTGTCAGTAATTATGTTGAAGCGTTCTTTGGCAAAGGTGCGCAAAGCGAGGTTCACGGCTGCCAACTCTGCCCGCTTGCGGAAGAGTCAGGAGCGTGCGCCAAGCTTGGTCCTCTTGCCAAGTAAGAACCTAATATGTGCGACCCCCATAAGTGAAAACTGTCCCAGCCCCCCTAAGGAGAGCCAGTGACATTAATCCATACAAGGTGACTGTCTGCGTTTGAAGCGAGACGAGTCTGGGGTCTTATGGCAAACATTGGCGCATGACGTGCCAGGCTTCCCTTGGGTAAATTTCTCATGAAGGCCCCCCTGCGCACATCCGCCCATGGCGTGCGTGCACACTTTTACTGGAGCTATTCTTGTGCTCCTGTGAGAAGGGTGCCAGATGCTGGCTTAGCCTTTTGCCTGTGCTTAGACTAGCAGCAAAAAAAGGGAAGGGGTGGCCTGAAAATGCTTGTATCTGATTGAAAGTGTGACCTGACTGCATTCTTAAAATGGTCCTAGGCAGTCCTGGCCGATGAGTGGCACTCTGCACATTCTCAGGAGCTCAGGGACTAATCCTCCCTTTGTGCTCTGGAGTTTGTGAAATGTGTCTGCTCAAATATAGAGGGTGCTGTGGGCCAGGTGCCATACTTAAAATGACCGACTAAGACTTATTAAAAACAAGCCAACTAGGACGTGCCAGCTGTAAGGAAATAATACACAAAAATGAAAAGACACACAAGTTAAACATTTCCAGCAGGGAGTTCCACTGGCGAAAGGAGGAAAGGAGGAAAGACAAGTCAGAAGTTAGCACAATGAGAATGCAGCAACTCTTATCAATCAGATTAGGTCAGATAATTAAGACCACTGGCTGGGGTCCTTCTTTTAAGGGATCCCTACCAGTAATTAACTCTGGAGCCTGTGAAAGGAAGCAATTTAAGACTGTAAAAAGAAATAAACTGGTTACTTTTAAGGCCTGGAGAGAAGTTTTGTTCCTGTAAAAAGGTAACGATTAAACATTTTCTGAATATACAGAGCGCAAGAGTGTTTGCGTGCTTTTTCCTGTGAAAGGGGTACAATGAGTGAGTTACCTTACACAGATTAAAGTCAAAATACCAGAACAATATCTTTCTTAAGAGAATGAAGGAGAGTTAGAACGATTCTCAACCCGTGGCCAGATGTGAGTAAATGGGCCAGATGCGGCCCACGTTGCTCTGCCACTACCTCCACCAAGCCGAGAAGGGCTGTGTGGCGAAGGAAGGGCAGGGTGACTGTCCGGACCCCCAGAGCTGCCTGAGGCCCCGGAACTTGGCCCCTGACTTTAAAAGGTTGAGAACTGAGGTTACAAGATGATAACACAGTACACACATGAAGACAATGCAGTTCTCTCATTCCTAGTGAGATACGTGACTTAAAAGCGCTAAGGGACATTCAAACACCTTAAAACACAGAGATGGGGGTTTGAGGAACACAGACGTAGGGAGGGGCCCCATAGTTTATGATTTAGTGAGGAAAACTCATAGAAGTGATTTTTGTTTTCAGATCGCGCTTCTGAAAAGAAAAATCTGTTTTCCTGAGTGGCACGAATTGCAAAACCGGTTTTCAGGAGTGGCTTAATCCTTTGACAAAGAAAAAAGTCTCAAGGGAAGAAGGGGGGTCACCCTGCCCTATTGCAGGTTAGGATCCCCCCCCTCTTCCACCCTCCTGCCTTCGTTGCCCTTAAGCTGCTAAGCAGGCAAGGCAAAGGGGTTTTGCTCACCATGCTCTCTCAAACCTTAAATAGTTCCTGCCCATGAACAGAGTGCAAACTGTTTAACACATACTTCACAGTGACATTACCACGCAGTTACACACAAGGAACACTTTTCCAATCATACTGTGGTCATAGAGACAAGGCTTTTGCAATCATACACAGTTCTTGCAGTCATACATTCAGTGGTGCACCACGCATACGCACATTTATTTACGCATTCGCACATTCCTCCCCTGATCTGCAGTGTTCTATCTTACACATGAGGAGATGACTTATCCACAGCTGGCCCTTTACAGCCATCTGGGTGCTTCTACTTAGGGGTGAGTTTCTCTGGGCTACTCCAAGGCGAGACAAGTAGGTTCTGCCTGTGCCTTGGGAGAGCTCGGGGTACTATTGCTGGGATGGTTCCTCTGGCATAGCCAGGGCGATGGCTGCCTCCCTTCTAGCCTGGGCCAGATTCCCGGATCTCGGTGCTGCCTCACGCTCCAGTGCCAGCATGGCCGTTTGGTATTCAGACAACCTTTTGAAGATCTGCCTGGTCTAGATTGGCATTCTCTTCTAAGGTGTCTCATTTTTCCACACTGGAAGCAGGCGCCTTGGGGTTTTGGCACTGCTCTGTGCCTGAGTGTGGC
The DNA here is from genome assembly GCA_035047305.1 of Bradypodion pumilum. Classification (NCBI taxonomy): domain Eukaryota; kingdom Metazoa; phylum Chordata; class Lepidosauria; order Squamata; family Chamaeleonidae; genus Bradypodion; species Bradypodion pumilum. The sequence goes on from JAWDJD010000003.1 coordinate 264,986,867, forward strand.
AATGGGTCTGCTCTGGAGCCCTGCGTGGCCAGGGGCCGTGCAGATTTCCATGAGCAGTGGGCGCTGAGCAGCCCTGCCTGAACGTGTGTCTGCCTTCAGATAGGCTGAACACAGCAGTTGGGCGCTAGCTAATTGTGCCACTGGCAATTTCCCCGTGAATGGATCTTCCTCACCCATGCGCTGAATGGAGTTCTTAATTGGCAGGGAACTTGTAACTGTCAGAGAAGCGCCAGGGCTTCTCATGCCATGAATTCCTTCAGTGACGTCTGCAGCTGTCACTGAGGGAATGCTCCCTACACTGCCCTGCTTAAGCTGAAATGACGGATAGAGACTCCTTGGGGCTGATGGTTCTGACCGCGCTGGGGGTTTCTGGGTCTCTATTCGGACTGGGTCTTCCTCTGCTAAGAGTTTCCTACATTTGCTCCATGTGCGAGTTACGCCATCTGAAGCTCTCGGGGGTTGCTGAATGCAGACTCCTATCTGATCCCAGAGCTGAAGGGATAACGTACCTACTTCTGGGTAAAGCAGGCAGTGTTCCCTCAATAATACCAAAAGCCACGCTAGTTCTCCGCTGTGAAGGCTTATCTGATATACCCTGGCCAGGGTTTTGAATTCATCCTCATGAATTCTTTGACTAGCGGACGGACATTGCCGCTGAGGACAAGTCCCCATATTACCTGCCGGGTCCTTTGAAGTCTCCTTCTCGGGACGATTCGACGCGTCTGAAGTTCAGGCAATAGGTTTTGCGTGACGAATCTCTGGGTAGAGCTCGGAGCGTGGACTGCCGCCACGGGCTCTCGGTGGCCTCTGCGCTGTCAGGGGTTCACAGCCGACCCTGAGTGGAATGCGTTTTTTCGTGCTGCAAGCCGCCGCGAAAGCCGGGAGCAAGCTGTAGGATGCCTCTCTGTAATGCCCCGCCGCAGGGCCGTCTTCTCCGATCGGCTGGCTTGCCGACCGGACTGCCGCGTTGTCCTCCGGGACGATCAGACGCGGTTCAAGCGCAGAACCGGACCGTGTGATCGCTTACTCTCGAGTAGATCACGTCGGGGTCACCAGGTGTAGGAATCGGGGCCACTAGTGACCAGGAGCCTCCCTCAACCGGTGTAACCTTTGTCAGGGGTAGTTAATGCCAATTGTGCTCGCGCATACCGCAAATCCCAGTTAGAGAGGACCAACTGGATCACTAATATACTAGTGAATCATCACTTATGTAGTTCCACTGCATTCAAGGATCTCTTCTATTTGGCACTGCCAATTACATTGCAATATGAACATTGCTATTTCATGACCTGCTAGAGCAACTTCTGTATATTAGTAAAATATAATAGGAACATATGTACATTGAATGCATAAGATTTTAAAACTTGCAGATTATACTCTTGTCTTTCCTCAACTTGCGTGTTCTTGTTCTAAAGCATTTTGGTTGTTAATGGTCAACCTCTATGAAAAACACTATCAATATGGTACTGGCACAGATGTAAATAAATATTTTGTTTGTGTTTTCAACATAAATATTAGAGATGTCGATTTTTCCAATGTGCAGAATAGACTACAATTTAACTCTCAGAAGGTGGCGCTGTTGTCTAAATGAAGCAGAATGAAGCCTGTTCTTCAGCTACCAACATGCACTATAAACTAGAGCTGTATGAATTGCTTTTGATGATGTCTCAAATCATATCAAGAAAAGCAGATGCCATCTATAGTACTGTGCATATATTGTCCAATGTGGACCAGAGAGTCTAGGCACAGATCTGATAACTTTCTGCTGTTCTGTCTCCTGCTCTGTCTTAATACCTGCCTTCTTGAGCTATTGTATAGATTAGAGAAAAAAGATCAGTAGTAAAGGTAGTAAAGGTTTCTCTTGCTCGAAAGCCAGTCGTATCCAACTCTAGGGTTCAGTGCTCATCTCTGTTTCAAAGCCGAAGAGCCAGCACTGTCTGCTTCTGCATACGTTTCTATGGTCATGTGGCAAGCATGACTAGACACGGAATGCTGTTTACCTTCCCCCTATTTATCTACTTGCAATTTCTTGCTTTCAAACTGATAGGTTGGGAGGAGCTGGGACAAAGATGGGAGCTCATTCCGTCATGCAGGAATTGAACTGCTGACCTCCTGCCCTCCAGTCAGGGTCTTAGCCACTTGAGCCACTGCTGCTTTAATATCCTTACAATAAGACTGAACTGAACAGGGTTTTTTTTTTTGGGGGGGGGGGCTTTTGAAGACTTGCCTATTAATTACAAACATTTACCAGGATGCCTCGCAATATTATTATCACATTGTCAGCATTATTTCTATTATAATTAGCACGATCATTATTATTATCTTTAATAATAATAATAAGATCTCATGGTCATAATCCTGTGTAATTTATGCCTGCAGAAGAGTGATGCTTTCACTGGCAGGAGATTTCATGAATGAAAAACTTCCCCTTTCCATTCCAAGGCTCCAATGATTTACATGCAATTTTAATGATTGTATGCAGGTTGGAGAAGCCATGAGACTGGGGTAAGAACAGTGGTGGGCTAAAAAAAAAAGTACTACCACACTGTGGGCGTGGTATGGTGGCATGGCCAGGGGAAAGCCTTGCGTTGTACCCAAATTAGGACTACTTTATTTCAAAACTTGGATGGACGGGGCCAGCCAGAATTTTTGCTGCCGGTTCTGGCAAACTGATGCGAACCTGCTGATGCCCACCACTGGGTAAGAAATCTTTAATTGCCCAAAATATTTTCTACTGATGATGCTATTAACCTTCTGCAAGTGTAATTTATGCAACAGGATTTTGTTGTATGGAATCACACTCATGTTGGAAAGGAGAAGTTCTAGGCAACAGTTTACTGCAAGAAAAGACACAAAAAAGAAAAGAAAGGAATCATTATGACACAGCCAGGGGACGTGTCATGCTCCCTCAGACAGATTTGGTGGCCGGACGGCCATTTTGCCCTTCCTCCACCACATGGCACTTCCTGGTGTGGTGGAGGCAGTTGTGGGGGGGGGGACATGTGCAATGGTGCTGCAGGCTGCATCCGGCCCACAGGCGACAGGTTGAGAATCCTTGCATTATGATATTAAAATAGTTTTATGGATCTTCTGTTTACTTATATGACATATGAGACCAGGGAGTGGGCAACAGGTTTTAGGCTTACATGCATTTTTGCATGGTTACTCTCATCTACCTTTACAACTGGCTGTGCTTGCTCATGCAGATACATGGAAGGTGAAACTTCTTTCTAATAGGTAAAGGTAATGGTTTCCCTTGCTCGAAAGCCAGTCGTATCCGATTCTAGGGTTCAGTGCTCATCTCCGTTTCAAAGCCGAAGAGCCAGCACTGTCTGCTTCTGTAGACATTTCTGTGGTCATGTGGCAGGCATGACTAGACACCAGAGCGCACAAAAAGCTGTTACCTTCCCACTGAAGTGGTCTCTATTTATCTACTTGCAATTTCTTGCTTTCAAACTGCTAGGTTGGCAGGAGCTGGGACAAAGATGTGAGCTCATTCCAACTTGCAGTACTCGGGAATTGAACTGCTGACCTGCTGCCTCCCAGTCAGCATCTTAGCCACTTGAGCCACTGCAGTTTTGTTGTGTATTGAATGTATTTGTAACCACACGAATGAGTGGATGTAACAATCTCCAATAGTAACACTGTAACCTTCTGTATGAGGACGTGAGCTTGTGGCCACCGGGGGCAGTAGCGAGCGCCCAGCTCACATGGTACACATTCTTCAAATGCCTTCAGCTGCGCGGGAAAGATTCCCGCGCTCACCTCACCTGGACAAGAAAGGCGTGACCAAGGATGACGTCACTTGGACAGTAGCCAATGCCTGTCGAAGAGCCATATTCAATTGTATAGCCACCGCATAAAAGGAGCTGTTTGTCCGCCATTACCACATGTTCGTACTGTACTCCATGCAATAAAGATGTGCTAGGCTATCTTACAGCCGTCTCCATTGTCTTGATTTCCAAACACTAAATTGGTGACGAAGGTGGGATTATGGATTCCCATGGGGACAAGACAACTACACAGCAACCGGTGTTCGACGTGACCCATCCCGAGCGATGGGACTGGTTCGAAATGCATTTCAAGAGTACGGTAGCGTTTGCCGGCATCACCGACGCGGGAAAGAAGAGATTTCTTCTCATCACGATGCTCGGTTTCCACGCAGTGCAAGCACTGATGGACCTGGTGGCACCACGAGAGGTGGAACAGGTTTCGGTAACTGAAATACTGGCGACCCTGAGAAACCACTTCAAGCCCAAGGTATCCTTCTTCTCTGCCAGGGCGGCCTTCACGAGGAGGGACCAAAAGCCGGGTGAGTCCGTATCCGAGTATGCAGCGGCCCTCTGTTTGGCAGCAACCCCATGCGAATGGCGGGAAATCCTAGACGTGGCCCTGAGGGACAGGATGCTCTGTGGGATGAGAGATGGGGAAACCCGAAGGAAGCTCATGACCCGAGGCCACGACCTCACCTTCAAAGAGGTACTACAAGAGGCCCTAGCTGCTGAGTCCATGAGGGCCGGGTACAAGCTTCTCAAAGCAAAGCCTGCACAAGTAGAGGCAGCTGCATCCGCAGTCCAGGCAACTTGGAGGGCGCCCCCTGCCCCGCGCTTGCCCTCATCCTCAGAGGCCTCCGCCACCCCAGGTTCCAGTGAAGATGAGGGAGTCCGGAAAGTCAGAAAGGGGCTGAGCGAGAAGAAAGGAAAAGGGGGTCGGCGCTGCGATGGCTGCGGAGCATCCCATGAGCGGAGCAAGTGCCCATTCAGGAAAGCGGAGTGCCACAACTGTGGACGGAAGGGCCACATCGCCAGGGTCTGCAAGCAACGCCGGGACGAGAGCAAGCACCCCATGAGGAGACGGGATGGCATCGGCAGAGTCTACGATGGCGGTGACGACCCAGAGGGGGACCACGTGTACCGAGGAGTACATGCGGAAGACGACTTGGCCGTCCACAGCGTGCCTCTAGGGCAACCACGTTTTTATGCCGAGGTACTGTTGCAAGGGGTTCCTGTTAAGATGGAAATAGACTCGGGGTCTGTATACTCCCTCATTTCCCATAAGGAGTTTTTGCGCATTCCCCCCAAGGAGCGACCCAAACTCAAAGAGAAGAGGGCGAACTTAAGAGACGTGCAGGGAAATGGGATCCCAGTGCTGGGGGTCGGGGACTTCGAGATACAGTATAAGGGACTCAGAAGGAAACTCCCTCTAGTAGTTCTAAGGGAGGGGGGGTGTAATCTCCTGGGAACACAATGGTTCAAACCCCTGGACATCTTCATAGGCGGCGTCCATGCCATCGGGGGGGGGAATGAGATCCAGGCAGTGTGCGACGCACACCCCGAGGTATTCAAGAAGGGGCTCGGGAAGTACAAAGGGCCCCCAGTTTCTTTCGACCTAGACCCGGAGGTCCGCCCAATAGACTCAAGCCACGTCGGGTTCCATTCGCCCTAAAGGACAAAATTGAGGTGGAACTGGAAAAACTGGTGGGTCAGGGGATTTTAGTGCCTGTGGACTCTGCAGAGTTGGAGACTCCTATTGTTACAGCGTTGAAGGCAAATGGGGAGGTGCGGATTTGCGCTGACTACAAGTGTACAATTAACAAGGCAATCCGCCCTAATGCCTATCTGGTGCCGGTAGTTAGCCATCTGCTAGCTACTTTACATGGGGGAAAGTTTTTCACCAAACTAGATCTGGCGCAGGTGTACCAGCAGCTTACAGTAACCCCAGCCACCGCTGCTGCGCAAACTATTGTAACTCACAAGGGGGCATTCAAGGTAACGCGCCTACCGTTTGGGGTGAACTCGGCGCCGGGGATATTTCAGTCCCTTGTGGAACGTTTGTTGAAGAAGTTACCGGGGGTCTTGCCTTACTTCGACGACATATTGATATCTCGCGCTCAATATCTCGCGAATCAGAACTGGCCCAGAGACTAGATAAAGTCCTTACAGTCTTCGAATCCGCGGGGTTGAGGCTGCGGAGGGACAAATGTGTGTTTCTGGCCAGGGAAGTTGAGTTTCTGGGGTTCCGTATAACCCCTGAGGGGGTGAAACCCGCTGAGTCCAAAGTCTCAGCAATTCAAAACGCCCCTCGCCCCACCGTGAAACCGGAGCTACAGTCCTTCCTGGGGCTGCTGAATTTTTACCATTCCTTCCTGCCCAGGAAAGCGTCGATTGCAGAGCCCCTGCATAGGCTGCTGAAGAAGGATGCGGTTTGGCGGTGGGGGGAGAATCAGGAGTGGGCTTTCAGGGAACTCAAGCAGCTCCTCTCCTCAGAGGCTATTCTAACCCATTTCGACCCAAAGAAGCCGGTAGTCTTGGTCTGCGATGCCTCACCGGTGGGGGGTGGGGGCGGTCCTTTGCCACGTGTTAGAGGGTGGGCGAGAAGCCCCAGTTGCCTTCTATTCGAGATCATTGTCCAAGGCAGAACGAAATTATGCCCAAACAGATAGGGAGGCCCTTGCTATTGTGGCGGGCACAAAGAAGTTTCATGATTTTTTGTATGGTCGTCCATTCACCATTGTAACTGACCACAAGCCACTATTGGGTATTTTCACCTCAGACAAGCCCACTCCACAGATCCTCTCCCCCAGGATGCTTCGGTGGGCTATTTTCCTCAATGCATACAAGGGTTCATTAGAGTACCACCCCAGGAAAGACATAAGCCACGCTGACACACTCTCAAGGTCTCCTCTTCCCCAGCTAGGAGACCCAAAGTGTGAGATAGAGCAGGACAGCCAAGTCCTCCTCATAGAAGCCCTAGATGCACCCCCCATACTTCCCGTGGAAATCGCTGCAGCCACGGCAAAGGATAAAACTTTAGCCCTTGTTAGATCCTGGGTACAGAAGGGGTGGCCCACGGCTCCCCCCGCAGACGAGTTTGCTGCGTTTTTCAGGAAGAGGGTTGAGTTGTCCACAGAAAGGGGGTGTCTTCTGTGGGGGGAGAGGGTGGTGGTCCCAGAAGCATTAAGAGCAAGGGTGCTACGGCTTTTACATGTCAGCCACCCAGGGATTGTGCGCTCTAAGGCGCTGGCCCGGAGCTATTTCTGGTGGTCACAGCTAGACACAGACATTGAACACATGGTGAACACATGCGAAAGTTGCCAGAGCTCTCGGCCTGAGGAGTCCCGCCTTCCACACAGAGAATAGGACACAGCTAGGGGGCCGTGGTCTCGCCTCCACATAGACTTCGTAGGTCCATTCAGGGGTTCCTTTTTCCTGCTGGTAGTGGATGCATACTCCAAATGGTTAGAGGTGATTCCAATGCGCGGCACTTCGTCAGCTGCAACCATAAAACACCTGCACAGGCTGATAAGTACCTTCGGGATACTGACGTCATTGTGAATGACAATGCGAGTACCTTCACGTCGGCCGAATTCCAGGCGTTCTTGGAGTCCAACGCCATTCAGCACATTACCTCAGTCCCCTTTCACCCTGCAACTAATGGCCAGGCGGAACGCCTGGTGCACACAATGAAAGAGGGGCTGTGGCGCATGGGACCAGGGGATCTGGACCGGCAGCTCTGCCAGTTTTTGTTGGCTTACCGCGTGACGCCATTGGCGTCGGGATTCTCCCCCGCTGAACTCCTCATGAAGAGGAAATTGCACTCATTGTTAACCAGGTTGGATCCCACCAGGGTGGAGGATAGGGGAAGAAACATTGAGCACAGCCCCACAAAAAACTTCCAGATAGGTGAACCTGTACATTGCAGAAACTACGCGACCACAGGGCAAGCCTGGGTGCCGGGGGTAGTCATTAATCAAACGGGACCAGTGTCCTACTGTGTCGAGACCAACACGGGTCTCCTCTGGAGAAGGCACGCTGACCAACTAAGGCATGGAGTGATTGGGGGGCCGGACAGAGGTTCCCAGCAGCAAAACTCAACGTTAGGGTTCTCCCCCACCCGCTTATCCCAAGGGGGAGAAAATGAAGGGCAACAGTGCCAAACAAGGGGGGGAGGCACAAGCTCAAACCCGTATCCCTTAGATACGTCAGTTTTCCCCAGCCCGTTCAAAGAGAGGAATGAGTTTGTCCCTGTTTCCCCGGAGTTAGATTTTGAGTTACCAAACCGGGGGGGGGGTTCAGAGTGTTCCCCCATCCGTCCAAGCGAAGAGCGGGGTTTTTCTTTAGTCCCTAATGCCCCCGGTTTGCCCACATCCGCATCAGAAAACCTTCCTTCCCCTTCTCCTACCCAAACCAAAGCTGCGAGTCCGCAGCGAGTCACTAATGAGTCATCCTCTCCAATTGCAGGACAAGAGCCAGGAGGACACAGACGAGGGGGCACGGCCGAGTCAAGCATAATGGCCGCACGCCCAAAACGCACATGCGGAAAGCCAGTTTGGTTGAGGGACTTTGTCCCATCTTAGGGGGGAGGGATGTTGTGTATTGAATGTATTTGTAACCACACGAATGAGTGGATGTAACAATCTCCAATAGTAACATTGTAACCTTCTGTATGAGGACACGCGCTAGTGGCCACCGGGGGCAGTAGCGAGCGCCCAGCTCACATGGTACACATTCCTCAAATGCCTTCAGCTGCGCGGGAAAGATTCCCTCGCTCACCTAACCTGGACAAGAAAGGCGTGACCAAGGATGACGTCACTTGGACAGTAGCCAATGCCTGTCGAAGAGCCATATTCAATTGTATAGCCACCGCATAAAAGGAGCTGTTTGTCCGCCATTACCACATGTTCGTACTGTACTCCATGCAATAAAGATGTACTAGGCTAGCTTACAGCCGTCTCCATTGTCTTGATTCCCAAACACTAAAAGTTTCTAATGGGGTGCAGCTCATATATCAGCAATGAATCAAAACTAGCTTGAAGAAACCTATCAGGTAACCATAATTCCAGAGTAAATTAGGAATATGGGTGTCTACTGACGACCTTCCCACAAGGTAGTTGCAGGGAGGATCCCTTTAATTTGTGGATAGGATAGCTCATGAAGTATCATAAACAGCTGCCTAGAATGGTTCCTTTTGTGTGGGATTGGATGGAGGGTGTCCTAGCAGATGTCACTACAACTCCTCTCAGCCATAACCATTGGTTAAGGACCAGTGGTCACCATCAACACCTAGACAGACACATAGTTCCCATCCTTGAATTATAGGATTGTTTTGGAATTAATCTTTTAATATGAAACAATGGATCATTGATTTAATTTCTCATGCGTTCAAGGTGCTTCAACAAAGACTTCTATCTTATGGAGTGAGACATGCCTGATGTTCAAGTTGGATTCTGAAAATGAAGATGCATCTGGGGTCATATAGCAAATATCTGTTGGATAATGGAGCACTCCTAAAGAATTTCAGAAGATCTGCCTCTGCTTTATAGATTAACTAGCATATTCTTTTTGTGTGTGTGTGTTTTTGGTGGTAGGGGTTACACACACACACAACACAAGTACACACACACAATACACACATACTCAATATACACACACACAACACAACCACACACACAATCATGCACACACAAAATACACACACAACACAACCAAACACACACTCATTACACACACACACACACACACACACACAACACAACCACACACAAACTACACACACAATGCACACACACATGCCATAGCTCCATGGGGAGAGGAGGGGCTCACCCCCCGGAAGCCTTGGTGACCACACACACACACACACACACACACACACACACACACACACACACACACACACACACACACACACACACACACACACACACACACACAATCTTGCTGAAGTTGGGGGGAGGGAATCTCCCTCCTTCCCCCCAATCCTCGGTGATGACTCCCAGAAGGCCGTGCTGGGGGGAAAGGGCCAGCCGGCAAAAGGTAAGTGCGGTGGGGATTAGGAAGGGGGGGCAAGCTGGTGGGGTGGTTGGGCGGCATATTTACAGGGGCTGTGCCTTTCCCCCCACTCCCTAACCCTCACCACACTTACCTTTTACAGGCTGTGTCTCTCCCCCCCCCCCCCGGTGCGGCCTTGTACGTTGGGAGGCGCACCGGCCTTTTCTTTCATCCCTGCGGGTGTGGAGGCCTCGACGCCCGCAGGGATGAAAGAAAAGGCCAGTGCACCTCCCAACGCAGAAGGCTGCGCCGAAGGGGACACCCAGCCGGCAAAAGGTAAGTGCGGTGGGGGTTAGGGAGTGGGGAGGCAAGGTGGTGGTGGTGGTTGGGCGGCGTACGTACTAGGGCTGTGCCTCCCCCCTAACCCCCACTGCACTTACCTTTAGCCGGCTGGGTGTTTTTCTCCCGCACTGGTTTTTTAAAAGCCAGCGTACTGGCTGCTCTGTCTCCACCGTCCTGCAGTACTCGGGAATTGAACTGCTGACTTCCCACCTTCCAGTCAGCATCTTAGCCACTTGAGCCACTGCAGTACAAATATTAAGAAAAGATAAATCTTGAAAATGTAGTGACAATTTAAGACCTTCCATTTTTCTTCTGTTCAGTCTGGCCTGTAGGTAGTAGGAGACAGCTAGAGCTTCAGAATGTTGTTGGCTTGCAGAACTCTTCATCTCTCTTATCTTATACTATAGTTACTTGAAAACTGAAATATTCTTTGTATACTTCATGGACCTCCAAATGAAGATGGCCTTTACAGTGTGGTTGACAGCTGGTATTGGTTATAGATTTTGGTGTTCAGGGATCAAGACAATAGAAGCAGCCGTAGTCTGGCTTAACACATCTTTATTACATGAAGTACAGAACGAACACAAGGTAATGGTGGCAATACAACTCCTTTTATACAGTCACTATACATTTGAAACTGGTTGCACGGTAGCCTATTGGCTATTGCTGGCGTGACGTCATCCGGAGTCCCGGCCTTCTTGTCCAGGTGTATCCGTGGTGGGAAGGTTTCCCACGGCTGTGTATGATTGGGGAATTTGTACCGTGTGAGTTGAATGCTCGCTACTCCCATCTCAGGTCGTAGGCTCACATTCTAATAGCAGCTGAACACAATGTATCTTTACAAATGGCTTAAGTATACATTTCCTGTAGAACTGGTTACATTCAACTTAAAGGCACAAGCATGTGGTTACATTCCATACACAACACCCCTCCCCCCTAGGATGGGACAAAGTTCCTCAACCAATGTGGTTTTCCGCATGTGCGCTTGGGGCGCACGGCTGCTGTGCTTGGTTCAGGAGTGCTAGCTCTGCTCTGTTCCCTCGGCTTCTGTTCTGTAATAGGAGAGTTAGACTCATTAGCAGCTTGCCATGTTCATGCGGCGCCTGACTGGGAGCGTGGAGAAGTGGAGGCGCACATTTGCGGCGACCCTGACTGTGAGCGTGGGGTACGAGTGATTTCTAACATCGAGAAACCGGGGGCTCCTGGGACTAATAATCAGGCGTACTCTTCCTACTCTAGATCAAATCTATGCCACCAGGTGTTATAAGAAAGCTGTAGAAATTGCGCAAGACAGTACGCACCCTAGAAATTATCTCTTTCAGCTTCTGCCTTCTAGAAGAAGGAATAGGGTCATAAAGACCAGGAACAGCCACTTGAGAAATAATTTCTATCCAAAAGCGGTTCTGGCTTTGAATACAGTGCAATGCAGTCTATGAGGGAGCTTCCGTATATAGTTTTTAGAGTTTTTAGAGTTTTTGAGCTTTTAGGGGTTAAACGTGTATATGTGGGGTGGGAGTATGTTGATAATTTTGTATAGTTGTATTTTGTTTAGGTTTTGTTGGGTTGTTAAGTGTTTTCCCCCCCAATCTCATTGTTCTGTGCAGGACAATGACAATAAAGATTTATCTATCTATATAACAAAAAACCCCGCTCTTTGCTCGGAAGGGTGGGGGACCACTCCACCCCCCCCCCCCCGGTTTCAAAAATCAAAATCAAACTCTTCCTCCCCAAACAACTCATTCCTCTCTTCCAAAGTATCCCTGGTGTCCAATGGATATGGATTTGTTTCAACCCCCTCCCCCCTAGGAGAGGATCGATGATCTGCATTTGTACCCAAGGGGTACCCTGTGTCTCCCCCTTGGAATAAGTGGGTGGGGGAGGACCCTAACGCTGAATCCTGAGGCTGTATGTCCGTATCTCGCCTATCGGTAACCCTACACCTAAGCTGATCGGCGTGCCTTCTCCAGAGTAGACCTGTGCTGGTCTCTACACAGTACGAAACTGGCCCTGTTTGCTCGATGACTAATTCCGGGACCCAGGCTGGTCCTGCGGCCACATAATTCTTACAGTATACGGGCTCTCCTACTGCAAAACCTTTGGTGTTTCCTATCTCAATGTTTCTCCCTTTATCCTCCACCCTGGTTGGATCTAACCTAGTCAGAAGTGTTGTGGGTTTCCTGCACATGAGGAGCTCTGCAGGAGAGAGCCCCAACACAAGTGGCGTCACCCTGTAGCAAAGCAGGAACTGCCACAGTTGCAGGTTCAGATCCCCGGGGCCCATCCACCGCAAAGCTTCCTTTGTGGTTCTCACCAGGCATTCTACCTGACCATTTGTTGCGGGGTGGAAAGGGGCAGAGGTGATGTGTCGAATGGCGTTTGTCTCAATGAATGCCTGAAACTCTGCAGGCGTGAAGGTACTAGCGTTGTCACTCACAAGCACGTCTGGCATCCCGAAACAACTGAACACCTTGCACAATTGCTTTACGGTTGCGGCTGACGAGGTGCTGGACATCGGAATAACCTCCAACCACTTGGAGTATGCATCAACTATTAACAGGAAAAGGGAGCCCCTGAAGGGAGCCACGAAGTCTATGTGCACCCGGGACCACGGCCCTCTGGCTGTGTCCCATTCTCTGTGGGGAAGTCAGGACTCCTCGGGTCGAGAACTCTGGCAACTCTCGCAAGTGCTGACCATTTGGGGCCACCAGAAATAGCTTCTGGCCAGAACTTTAGAGCGAACAATTCCGGGGTGTATGACGTGCAGTAGCTTGAGCACTTTTGACCTCAATGACTCGGGAATGACCACGCACTGGCCCCATAGGAGGCAGCCTCTTTCTGTGGAAAGCTCATCCCTTTTTCTAACATAAGCCGTGAATTCCTCCCCGTGGAAAGTTGTTGGCCACCCTTTCTGAACCCAGGAGCTTACTAATGAAAGGGTCTTGTCCATTGCCATGGCCTTGGCAAGGTCTGTGGGCACTATCGGGGGTGAGTCGAGGGCTTCAATCAGAAGCACTTGGTGGTCCCGCTCCACCTTGCACTTAGGGTCTCCTAACTGTGGCAGGGGCGACTCATGGCTAATATCTTTCCCCGGGCGGTGGACCAGCGTGTGCTGGTATGCATTGAGAAAAATAGCCCATCAAAGCATTCTGGGGGGGACAGAATCTGTGGCGTGGGCTTGCTTGTGGTGAAAATGCCTAGTAGGGGTTTGTGGTCGGTCACAACGGTGAATGGTCGACCATACAGGAAGTCGTGGAATTTCTTGGTTCCCATGCAGTGGCTCCACAACTGACGCCTTCCTTGGCAGGAAGGAATGATAGAAATTCAGGAGCCCAAGAAATGACTGCAACTCTGGTTTCACGGTGGGGCGAGGGGCATTTTGGATAGCTGCAACCTTGGATTTGGAGGGTTTTACTCCATCGGGGGTTATCTTAAACCCAAGGAACTCAACCTCCCTCACTAGGAACACACACTTGCTCTTTTTCAACCTCAACCCCGCTTTTTCGAATCTTGACAGAACCTTGTCTAACCTTTTGGCCAGTTCTGACACGCTCCCCCCCCCTGTGATCAGTATGTCATCAAAATATGGAGAACCCTGGGGAGCCCCTTTAACAAACGTTCCACGAGGGACTGGAAAATCCCGGGGGCCGAATTTACGCCGAACTGCAGGCGTGTGACCTTAAAAGCCCCTTTGTGGGTTACAATTGTTTGCGCATTGGCGGCAGCTGGAGTTACAGTCAGCTGTTGGTACGCCTGCACCAAATCCAATTTAGCAAAAACCTTTCCCCCGTGCAATGTGGCTAAGAGGTGGCTAACAACCGGCACCGGATATGCATTTGGGCAGATTGCCTTATTTATCGTACATTTATAATCTGCACAAATCCTGACCTCCCCGTTCGGCTTCAGTGCAGTCACAATAGGAGTTTCCCACTCCGCAGAGTCCACTGGGACCAAAATCCCCTGACCCACCAGTTTGTCCAGTTCCGCCTCTATTTTGTCCTTGAGGGCAAAGGGGACCCTCCGTGGCTTGAGCCGGATGGGCCAGATTCCCGGGTCCAGGTCGAATGAAACTGGGGGCCCCTTGAATTTTATGAGCCCCTTCTCAAACATGGCCGGATGTGCGCTGCACATGTCTTGGATGGGGTCGGCGCTGATACCAGACCCGACAGCATTGATGCCCCCTATCACAATGCCCAGGGGCTTGAACCACTGTGTTCCCAGTAAACAGCATCCTCCCTCCTTAAGGACTACTAGGGGCAGTTTCTACCGGAATTGTTTGAATTGCACCCTGAATTCCTGCACTCCCAACACTAGGATCCCGTAGCCTTGAACTGAGTCTTTAAAGCCTTAAACTTGGGTCGTGCATTGGGGGGAATGTGCAGGAACTCCCACTGAGAAATAATGGAGTATGAGGACCCCGAGTCTATTTCCATCTTAACTGAGACCCTTGCAATAGTACCTCAACAAAAAGTGGGTGTCCCAAGGACCGCTGTGGACCGCCACGCTGTCATCGCCATGCTGTCATCGCCACGCTGTCATCACCAAGGACCCATCGGTACACGCCATGCACCTCTGCGTCGCTGTCGTCGGAGACTCAGCCGACACCGTCCTGTTTCCTCATGGAATGGGCGCCATCCTGTTTCCTCAGGGGACTCTCGGCGGCGCCGCCTGCAGACCTTGGTGATGTGGCCCCGCCATCCGCAGTTGTGGCACTTAGCCTTCTGGAACGGGCACTTGCTTCGGTTGTGGGATGCTCCGCAGCCGTCACAACGCTGACCTGCCTTCCGTACCTTTTGGACATCCTCGTCCTCGCTGCTCTCCATAGAGGAGTGGGGGCCCCACCTTGCCGCTTGCACTGGGGCCGCTGCCGTGCCGGGTTGTGGGAGCCTTGTCATGAATGCCTTAACCCTGGCCCTCGGGGCCTCAACTGCTTGCGCTTCCATCAGGATCTCGCAGAAGGTTGGTGGCGGCTCCCTGTTCATCAGCTTTCGCTGGGTCTCCTCATCCCACAGGCCGCACAGCATGCGGTCCCTGAGGGCGATTTCTAAGTTTTCCCACTTGCATGGGCCGGCTGCCAGGTGGAGGGCTGCCGCAAAATCCGCCGTGGACTCTCCGGGGGACTGCACTCTCTTCCAGAACGTGTCCCGAGCTGAGAAGATCGAGACCGTTGGCCGGAAATGTTCTCACAGCGCCTTCAGGAGCTGTTTGGCCGGGACCTCGTCTACCTTTTTTTGGTGACACTAGATCCACCAGAATCTTCATGGCCGGAAACCCGAGCATCCTGATGAGGGTGGCTCATTTCTTTCCCTCATCGGTGATGTCGGGCACAGCGCGCTCTTGAAATCCATCTCAAAGAGCTCCCATTCCTCCGGTTTTGTGATGTCGAAACCGGTCTGTGGTGTCTTGATCCCGTGGGAAGCCATATTCCACCTTCATTGCCAATTTGGTGTTCAGGGACCAAGACAATAGAAGCAGCCATAGTCTGGTTTAACACATCTTTATTACATGAAGTACAGAACGAACACGAGGTAATGGTGGCAATACAACTCCTTTTATACAGTCACTATACATTTGAAACTGGTTGTACGGTAGCCTATTGGCTACTGCTGGCATGACATCATCCGGAGTCCCGCCCTTCTTGTCCAGGTGTATCCGTGGTGGGAAGGTTTCCCGCGGCTGTGTATGATTGGGGAACCTGTACCATGTGAGTTGAATGCTCGCTACTCCCATCTCTGGTCGTAGGCTCGCATTCCAATAGCAGCTGAACACAATGTATCTTTACAAATGACTTAAGTATACATTTCTTGTAGAACCGGTTACATTCAACTTAAAGGCACAAGTATGTGGTTACATTCCATACACAACATAGATGAAAAGAAGTTCAAAGCTAGGAAGCATAATGTCTGTGCTCAACACAATGGTGATCTGAATATTATAACCTGCGTACCTGTTTGATAATCTGAAAATAGTACTGGAGGCATTTCATCACCTTGCTACCCATGCATTCTCATAGTCTAGAATCATGCAAACTATGCTAAGTAAGTCTTCATCTATTTGATGCAAAAGTAATCATATCATATGATGTAATATGAAATTACTTGAGGTTCAGTGCCATAAAGTCCACTGTAAATTGAAAGTTCAGTACCAGAGGTCTATGATGCTGGAAAATTTGTGCTGGAATCCATATCTTGAAAGAGAAGCACAATACCAAATGTATGGAACTCAGATTTTGTTCTTTGTCCCAGGCAGCAGAATGACTCATCATGGCAGTAACAGTTAATTTCTTCTCTCTTCTATCAATATAGAAAATAATTAGATTGAGACACAACAAGTTGGACTGCCTGGGAGTACATGTGGAACTCCCAGATTCACTTTTAACTTCCATGCAGAACACAAGTAAGAGCTGTAATTACAGTATAAAGGTTGGCACCCAGAAGAATAGGCACCATCTTCTACCTATTTCATCCTGACAGATGGACATAAATATAGCTTTCCCCTATCAGAAAAAGGAGGTGGACAATATGGTACTTTCCCCAAAAAGAATGTTTATGTTTTCAAAGAAAAGTGAATAGTGCCAGGAAATGTTGCCACTTATTTTCCTATTATTCATCCGTAATAATATTCACCTCTAAATTTCAATGTTCTTTTTATTTGGTACCCTGAGGCAAAGCCCTAGTTGCCCTACTTTTGTTATACTTGGTTACTTGGTTGATCCATGTTTCATACATCAGGTTGGGTGACGGATCAAAGCATCATCTCCCACTGTTTCCAATCCCATGCCAGTCTCATCCAGGGCCTTGGGAACTTTGCCCTGAACTGGTCTTCCCATCTGGTTGTTGGCCTTCCTAGTCGTCGGTTTATGTCAAGTGCATCCACTCTATGATAGCTTTCATCCACCTGCCATCTTTGAAGCAGCACACATGCCCGACCCACTGATACCTTGCAAACTCAATCATCATTTATGTTTATTTTGCACCTGATCTTATGCATAGTTCTTCATTTGATATTCGATCAACCCATCATATGCGTAGCATCTTTTGCTCAATTGTTCTTTGTGTTACATCAATTACTTTAGTTATAACAATGGATATCAGAACAATGGAAATGAGTCAAGGAAATCTGAAAGATACTCAAGGTACCAATTAGAACAACCAACCCTAGAATCCATTCTGTATGACATCTCTTTTCAACCCAGAAGATTATGGTGATAAAGCTCTACTCAAGGTTCCAATTAGAACAACCAGCCCCAGTATCCATTCTGTATGATACCTCTTTTCAACCCGGAAGATTATGGTGATAAAGCTGTACTCATAATTTTTGAAGTGATGCATGTGAAGAATGCAGAGCAAGTGAGAACATTCAGTGTGTCCCAAATAGTAGCTGCAGAAACCACTAAACCAAATAAAAGCAATAGAACTCCCTTCCTTATAAAAAAACTAGCAGATTTTGCCCAGCGGTGCCGGGCTGTTTTAAATGATTTTGGAAGGTTTTTTTTCTTAATTTTGGTAAAGAGCCGGGCTGTTTTAACTTGTGTTGTAAGGGATTTTTTTTTTGGTAATTTATGTAAAAAAGAGGTGTGTTGGTGATTAGGGGTGGTTTTGGGTGTGCACAATCACCACTAACCATACAATACCACTCCAACCACCAACACACACATTAAAAATTCCTGGCAAGGCAGGAGTGTTGTGTGTGTAAGAGAGAGAGAGAGAGAAAGAGAGAAAGAGAAGCAGTGTGTGTGTGTGTGTATTGTCCCCCCAACCCTTCCAGAGCCAGGGGACCCTGCAGGGACACCACGTTATCTCCCCCCAGGACACCACGTTATTAAAGAGAAGAAACCAAGTGGTTTCTTCTCTTTTAAAATGGAGTGTGTGTGTGTGTGTGTGTGGGGGGGGGGGGTGTATTCGATCTCCTCTCCCTGGTCCCCTGGGTTTGGTAGTGTTGGGCGGACAAAAGGGGTCCAACCCTTCCAGAGCCAGGGGACCCTGCAGGACACCACGTTATCTCCCCCCAGGACACCACGTTATTAAAGAGAAGAAACCAAGTGGTTTCTTCTCTTTTAAAATGGAGTGAGTGTGTGTGTGTGGGGGGGGGGTGTATTCGATCTCCTCTCCCTGGTCCCCTGGGTTTGGTAGTTGTTATGTATGTATGTATGCATGTTCATTATACTGTAAAGGCAAGAATGTTACCACTCCAGATACAAACGATACCAGCTGTAAAAGAACGCGAGCAGACAGCCCATAGAGGGCAGCTGCGAGCGTTCAGCCTCACATGGTTCACATTGCTCAATCACGGACAGCCGCGGGAAAACCTTCCCCGCATTCAGCAGCAGAAGAAAGAGGCGTGCCTGGGTGAGGCCACGCCGGTAGCAGCCAATCAGCTACCGTGGTACAAGATTCAAATGTAGAGAGCTACTGTATATATTGAGATGTATCACCGCCATTACCTCATGCTTCACTGGAACCTCATGCAATAAACCTGAGTTAAACCAACCCTTCGGTTGTCCGGTTGTCTTTGGTCCCATACACTAAATTGGCGACGAGGATGGGATATGGCTGCCCACGGGACCAAGACATGCGCCGGCTACGTGATCAAGAAGCCGGGAGACTTGGAGCTGTTTGAGATAGACTTCAACGCAGCACTGGTGGAGCTCGAAGTCTCAGATGAGGCCAAAAAGAGGGCCATTTTCGTCCGCATGCTCGGACACGAGACCAAGAGGACCTTGGTGGACCTGATTGCGCCAAGGAAGGTGAGCGACCTCAAAGCCACAGAGCTCCTGGCGGCGTTGCGCGCCCATCTCCGGCCAGCAATAGCGATGTTCCCCGCTCGGAGCGCGTTCTGGAGGCGAGTCCAGGCACCTGGGGAATCGGTCGATGAGTTCGCCGCGGCCCTGCGGTTGGCCGCCGGCCCATGCAAGTGGGAGCTCCCCGAAATCACCCTCCGGGACTGCCTGCTCTGCGGTCTGAGGGACACAGAGACTCAGCGCGCGCTGATGAAAAGGGAGCCGCCTCCCTCGTGGCAACAAGTCCTCGACACGGCACAGGCCGCGGAGGCCACTTCTGCCGGGGTGCACGAGCTCCAGGACTGGCGCCCGAAGACCGCCAAGGCGGAGAGCTTGGTGCGCGCGGCCCGGCGAGTTTCGAACTCGTCTGCGGAGAGCGGCGACAACGAGGACGTCCGGAGGGTCCAGAGAGAGGGCCGGCGCTGCGACGGCTGCGGCGCCACCCACGCCCGCGCCAAATGCCCATTCCGCAAGGCCGAGTGCCACAACTGCGGCCGGCGCGGGCACATCGCCAAGGTCTGCCGGAAACGGCGCGAGGCCACCAGGAGTTCTCCAGACCGCTCGGCGAGGCAGGACCGCACCACGAGGCAGGACCGCACCACGAGGCCAAAGGACGGCACCCGGACCACGAGGACGCGGGACGAAGTAGGGCGCATCTCCGACGACAGCGAGGACGACGCGCCGGTTTGCAGCGTTTCCATGGAGCACCCCAGTTACTTCGTTGAGGTAGTAATACAAGGGGCCCCTGTTAGAATGGAGGTGGACTCGGGTTCTTCATACTCCATTATTTCCCAGGGGGAGTTTATGAAAATCGCCCCCCACATGCGGCCCAAGCTCAAGGCGTTGAGGGCCACACTGAAGGACGTGCAAGGGAACCGCATCCCAGTGTTGGGGGTTGGGAAGTTCCGGGTTCAGTTTAAAAAGCACACCGCAACGCTTCCCCTAGTCGTCCTCAAGGGAGGTAAATGCAGCCTCCTCGGGACTCAATGGTTCCAGCCCCTGGGATTGTTCATTGGGGGGGGGTTCACGCCGTGAAAGCACACGCCGCCGGGACTGATCCAATACAGAGCGTGTGCGATGCGCACCCCGAGGTTTTTAAAAAGGGGGTCGGGAAATTCAAGGGCCCCCCAGTGACTTTCGACCTGGACCCTGAAGTACGTCCAATCAGACTTAAACCGCGCAGAGTGCCTTTCGCACTAAAGGACAAAATAGAGGCGGAGTTGGACAAGTTGGTGGGCCAGGGGATTCTTGTTCCTGTTGATTCTGCGGAGTGGGAAACTCCGATTGTA
Organism: Bradypodion pumilum; assembly: GCA_035047305.1. Classification (NCBI taxonomy): domain Eukaryota; kingdom Metazoa; phylum Chordata; class Lepidosauria; order Squamata; family Chamaeleonidae; genus Bradypodion; species Bradypodion pumilum. Next base: position 265,007,041 of record JAWDJD010000003.1, read on the forward strand.
ACAGCGCTCAAGGCCAACGGGGAGGTCCGCATATGCGCTGATTACAAGTGCACCATCAATAAGGCGATCCGCCCTAATGCGTATCCGGTGCCGGTAGTCAGCCACTTGTTGGCCAGGTTACACGGGGGGAGGTGTTTCGCTAAACTCGACCTGGCCCAAGCCTACCAGCAACTCCCAGTGACCCCCGCCGCAGCTGCTGCGCAGACCATAGTCACCCACAAAGGGGCGTTCCAGGTATCGCGCCTCCAATTCGGCGTGAATTCGGCGCCCGGGATCTTCCAGTCACTTGTGGAACGCCTCCTGAAGGGGTTAGAGGGGGTGTTGCCCTATTTTGATGACGTATTGATTACAGGGGGGAGCCGGGCCGAGTTAGCAACAAGGTTGGGAAAGGTCCTGACTATATTCGAAAAGGCGGGGTTGCGGTTGCGAAAAGACAAATGCGTCTTCTTCGCTACAGAAGTTGAGTTCCTAGGGTTCCGTGTCACGCCCGAGGGAATAAGGCCAGCACAATCCAAGGTAGCCGCCATCAAGAAGGCCCCTCGCCCCACCTCCAAGCCCGAGTTGCAGTCGTTCCTCGGACTGCTCAATTTCTACCACTCCTTCCTCCCGCGGAAGGCAGCCGTGGCAGAACCGCTACACAAATTGTTAAAAAAGGACGAGGCATGGAAGTGGGGCGACGACCAGGAGAAGGCTTTCAATGACCTGAAGCGACTCCTGGCATCAGATGCCGTACTGACCCACTTCAATCCCAAACTCCCAGTGGTCCTGATTTGCGATGCATCCCCGGTGGGGGTGGGGGCGGTGTTATGCCATGTGCTGGAGAACGGTAGGGAGGCCCCGATAGCATTCTACTCTAGGTCTTTGTCCCAAGCGGAGAGAAACTATGCCCAGACAGACAGGGAAGCACTAGCAATAATTGCGGGGACCAAGAAATTTCATGATTTTGTGTACGGCCGCCCCTTCACCATAGTGACTGACCATAAGCCTTTGTTAGGCATCTTCACCGCAGATAAGCCCACACCCCAAATCCTGTCCCCGAGAATGCTCAGGTGGGCCATCTTTCTCAACGCGTATCAGCACGCATTGGTATACCGGCCCGGGAAGGAGATCAGCCATGCCGACGCCCTGTCGAGGTCCCCCATTCCCCGGGATGGCTGCCACGTGGGCGGAGTAGAGAGGGACCATCAGGTCTTAATGATAGAGGTTCTAGACTCCCCTCCGGTAGTACCGGCCGACATCGCCCAAGCGACAGGCAAGGACAAGACGCTGGCCACAGTTTGCTCCTGGGTACAGAAAGGGTGGCCCGTGTCTTCCCCAGCAGCGGAATTCGACACATTTTTCAAAAAGAAACTAGAGTTGTCCCTAGAGAGGGGTTGCCTTCTGTGGGGACAGCGGGTAGTGATCCCCACACCTCTCCGGCCGAGGGTGCTTAAACTGCTGCACGTCAGCCACCCGGGGATCGTCCGCTCAAAGGCGCTGGCCCGCAGTTACTTTTGGTGGCCCCAGCTAGACGCCGACATTGAACACATGGTCGGCACTTGCGAAGCGTGCCAAAGCTCAAGGCCAGAAGAGGCTCGCTCGCCACCTAGGGAGTGGGACACGGCTAGGGGGCCCTGGTCCCGGATACATGTAGACTTTGCTGGCCCGTTCAGGGGAACGCTTTTCCTCCTCGTGGTGGACGCGTTCTCCAAGTGGTTGGAGGTCATTCCAGTCTCGAGCACCTCCTCGGCCACAACAATTAAACAGTTAAGGAGGGTCTTTTCCACGTTCGGTTTACCCGACACCCTCGTCAGCGATAACGCTAGCTGTTTCACGTCCGCCGAGTTCGGGGCATTCATGGAGCGAAACGCCATTCGGCACGTCACCTCTGCCCCTTTTCACCCGGCCACCAACGGCCAAGTAGAGCGCCTCGTGCGCACCACGAAAGACGCCCTGCTGCACATGGGCCCCGGAGACCTCGACCTGAAATTGTGCCAATTCCTGCTTAGATACAGGGTCACCCCATTAGCATCAGGGTACTCCCCCGCGGAGCTGTTGATGCGCAGGAAGCTGGCCACGGGAATCTCCAAGCTAGACCCCACGAGAGTAGAGGACAAAGGGCGGAACATAGGGGTGGTACCCACAAAGAGTTTCAGCGTAGGCGCCCCGGTGCATTGCAGGAACTACGCCAGCGCGGGGCCAGCCTGGGTGCCGGGCACCGTAGTAGAACAAACCGGCCCCGTCTCATACCGCGTAGAGACCAGTACAGGCTTCCTGTGGAGGCGGCACGTGGACCAACTCAGGCGCAGGGTCCCCGGGGAGCAGGACGAAGACGAGGATAGTATCGAATCAGCGTTAGGGTACTCCCCCACCCGCTTAACCCAAGGGGGAGGAAAAGGGGAGCATGGGTCCCCACCAAGGGGGGAGGAAAGGGAATCGATCCACAGAAATCTTTTGCGGGAGTCCCCGAAAAAATGGAAGAGCCCCGACCACACACATACCCCGCGGGAGTTTCCCCGAGACACAGATGCCCATAGAAGCTTAGACGTTGATTTACAGTACCAGGGGGAGTTAGCGGAGTGGTCCCCCACCCGTCCTAGCGAAAAGAGGGGTTTCAGTTCAGCCCCTGGTACCTCCAGTCCCAGTAGCCCCTGTGAGTCAGAATGCGATATAGCGCCGTTTCCCCGGAGACCGACACCCCCAAGACGGGAGGCGTCAGCGAGTCCGCCCACCACAGTCTCAAGGTCCCCCGAGCAGGAATCAGAAGGTAGCCGAACCACAAGGGCAACCTCATCGGTTCTGCGGTTCACAATAGGAGGGTCCCCGGGGTCAGAGAGCAACAGGCAGGGGTTCACCTCCCAACTATTCATTCCCTTCCCATCCCCGGGCGCGAGGCAGGCACGGACGCCCCACAGAGCCACTAACGAATCCCCGTTTCCTGTTGCAGGACAAGCACCCGCGGAGTCAGGGATCAAAGGCTCTCCAGTACTAGGTCAGACGCAAGCGCGTCCCAAGCGCACGTGCGGCAAGCCACAATGGTTGCGGGACTTCGTCCCATCCTAGGGGGGAGGGATGTTATGTATGTATGTATGCATGTTCATTATACTGTAAAGGCAAGAATGTTACCACTCCAGATACAAACGATACCAGCTGTAAAAGAACGCGAGCAGACAGCCCATAGAGGGCAGCTGCGAGCGTTCAGCCTCACATGGTTCACATTGCTCAATCACGGACAGCCGCGGGAAAACCTTCCCCGCATTCAGCAGCAGAAGAAAGAGGCGTGCCTGGGCGAGGCCACGCCGGTAGCAGCCAATCAGCTACCGTGCTACAAGATTCAAATGTAGAGAGCTACTGTATATATTGAGATGTATCACCGCCATTACCTCATGCTTCACTGGAACCTCATGCAATAAACCTGAGTTAAACCAACCCTTCGGTTGTCCGGTTGTCTTTGGTCCCATACACTAAAGTAGTGTTGGGCGGACAAAAGGGGTCTGTCCCCCCCAACCCTTCCAAAGCCAGGGGACCCAGCAGAGAGAGGATCATTCCCCCCAAAAAAACAAAACACTCCGTTTTTAAAGAGAAGAAACCAAGCTCTTTCTTCTCTTTTAAAACTGAGTGTTGGAGGGGGGATGGATTTGTTCCCCTCTCCTGGGTCTCCTGGGTCCAGAAGGGTTGGGGGGACAAAAGGGGTCCCCCCAACCCTTCTGGACCCAGCACCTTTCATTGCCTCCCTCACCCACCCCCTAACCCTTACCTAACACTTACCTTTTCCTGGCTCCCTCCAGCTGGGTCTTTCAAAATATTTCCCTCTGGCTCCAGCCGTTTTTTTTAAGTCAGCGCGCGTTCCCAGCCTCCTCTGCACTCGTATCCCTCAGCCTGATTGGCTGAGGGGTTGCACAGTGCAAAGGATGCTGGGAATTGAAGTCCTTTTTCTTTGTTCACGTTCGGGGAGCTCCTGCCCCACTGCCACATTTCTCAACCCGACAGTTACCTGCAAACCCGGTTCGGGTGAGTGCAGGGAGGCTCTGTTGGGGCTAGTGGGGACTGGTGCAACATCCTTTGTCACATTCCAGCAGTTAACACACAGATTTATAGGTATAGATAACATGATGGGACCAATCATTTACTGACAATTCACGAGTAAGGAACAAAAACTGTAGTCATGATACGAAAGTACATTAGAGGAGGGGTTTCTCAACATTGACACTTCAGGTGTTCTTGTACTTCAGTTCCCAGAAGCCCAAGTCAGCACACCTGCTGATTGAGGTTTCTGGTAACTGAAGTCCAAGAACATCTGAAAATTTTGAAATGATCACCAATGCAAGCATATCAGAGAGTAAACAAAACAACAACAAAAGACAAAAACGTTGTGGCACTTGAAAGAGTAACTCCTGTATTTAAATGTGAGCTTTCATGAATCAAGTGCACTTCATCACACATAAGAGTAAGATGGTCCTACTCTTAAGTCTGACAAAGTGGGCTTGATCCACAGAAGCACACATTTAAATACAGGAGTTAGTATTTAAGGTGCCACAACTTTTTTGTCTTTTTTGTTGGTTTGTATCATTTACTCTCTGATATACATGAACATCTGGGGCCCCAAGATTGAGAAACCCTGAATTAGAGCTCTGAAAATTATTTCTTCTTTGTACAAATCAAATGCTATTACACAACAGAACTTAAAGAATATTATTGAATATAATGTTAATTAATGTAAAGCTTACATGATGCTTTGTAGATGCATATGTCTGATGTCCAAACACATAAAGTATCATCTGTGCCATACTTTCTTGTGAAGACCAGAGAACACATGAGCAGAAGTCCAAAAACACACACTATATGCTTAACAATGGAGCACGTAATGTACGCTTCTTTCCATGTTGTGTCTGAAACTGTGTGTATCTTAAAATATTTGCCACACAACAGCATAGGAACAATACATCACGTTTATATTAATATTCCATAAATACTACCAGAAGAGCCAGATAAATATGTTGGAAAAAGCTGATACAGATCTGGAAGTGTCAAGAAAATTTGCTAACAGATCTGGAAGAGGTAAAGGTAAAGGTTACCCTTGCTTGAAAGCCAGTCGTATCCAACTCTAGGGTGCAGTGCTCATCTCTGTTTCTAAGCCAAAGAGGAAGTAATTCAAGGAAGAATATAGTCTTACTAGATAGAAAGGTAGTAAACGTGTACATTTTTGAGGCCCAGAATACTGCACTTGTTTAAATGGATTCTGAGGGAACAGCTGTAGTTACCTGCAATACTTCTGCCATGTTTGTGTTCTTGCCAAAGCATATGGAGAACTACACTTGCAGCAAGTGCAAGCTGGTTGCACTACTAGAAGAGAAGGTCCAGCAGCTAGAGGCCCGCATATCTAACCACCAACAAATTAAGGAGCTTGAGCTGTTCTTGGACAGAGCGGAGCAGACTATGATGGACAAAGAAGAGACAGGGCACAGTTCTGAGGGAGAAGGCCCTTCACTAACTCAGGAGGGAGATGTTTGGAGGAATGTGACGCAAAGGAGGAGAAGAGTAGGAGATCACTCTGAGAGTCTGAAATTACAGAATAAATTTGAGGCTCTTTCCCTCATCACACCTGATGAGGAACACACAGAGGAACAACTGGTTCCACCTGATGATCTCTCCTTCATCACACTTGATGAGATCCAGGAAGATAAACAACAGGAACAAACTGAGGTTTTCTCCCTTAATATGGTTGATGAGGTGCATGTAGATGAACAGAGTGCAGGAGAGAGGCTCCTTGTACTAGGCGATTCAATAATTAGAAATGCAGAGAAATGGATTTGTGATGCACATGATAACTGTATGGTGACTTGCCTGCTAGGTGCAAAAGTTACAGACATCACGAGAAATCTAGATAGATTGTTAGAGAGAACTGGGAACGAGCCAGTGGTCATGGTACACGTTGGTACCAATGATGTTGGGAAGGCCAAGCAGTCTGTCCTGGAAGCCAAATTCAGGTTGTTAGGAAGAAGATTGAAGTCCCGGACTTCCAAGGTAGCATTTTCAGAAGTGCTGCCTGTTCCTCGTGCAGGACCTACCAGGCATGCAGAGCTCAGAAGCCTCAATGTGTGGATGAGGCGGTGGTGTCGAGAGGAGGGCTTCAGATTTGTCAGGAACTGGAGAACATTTTGGGACAAGCCAAATCTGTTCAGGAGGGATGGGTTGCATTTGAACCATGATGGGACCAGATTGCTGGCACTCAACATCAAAAAGGCTGCAGAGCAGCTTTTAAACTGATAACTGGGGGAAAGCTGACAGGAGCTGGGCAGCATCCGGTTCGGGAAAGTGTGTACTTGAGTAGTGAGGAGGATGCAAAAATTACTGAGCAGAGCAAGGAGCTAGTCACCAGCACTCTAGCAGAAGGATGCAAGAGGCAGTCTAAAAATGCAACTGCACTCAAAAGACTGTATCAGGAAAGCATATATAAATGCTTGTATACAAATGCCAGAAGCCTCCAGAACAAAATAGGGGAGCTGGAATACTTAGCAATAGATAAGAATATTGATATTATTGGTATCACTGAAACCTGGTGGACAGATGATAACCAATGGGGTACAGTTATCCCAGGCTACAAACTGTACAGGGAGGATAGGAAGGGGGAAACGGGAGGTGGTGTAGCCTTGTATATCAAAGAAGTGATAAAATCGTATGAATTGGAATATCTAGGTGATTTGGAGTCACCATCAGAGAAATAACAAAGACTTCTTTAAGTACATTAGAAGTAAGAACCCAACTAGGAAGGCCATTGGACCATTAGATGACAATGGAGGGCAAGGGGTTGTTAAAGAGGAAACAGAGATTGCAGAGAGACTCAATGAATTCTTTGCTTCAGTATTCACTGAAGAAGACAGAGACCACATGCCCAAAACAGAGCCTATCTTCGTAGGGAGTTAAAGCGAAGAATTAAGCCAGATAGAAATAACCAGGGAGGAGGTCCTTGCATGTCTTGTTAAGCTAAACACTAACAAATCACCAGGACCAGATGGCATCCATCCACGAGTTCTCAGGGAACTTAAAGATGAAATTGCTGATCTCCTAGCCAAAAATATAATATTTCCCTCAAATCAGGCTTTGTGCCTGATGACTGGAAGGTGGCGAATGTAACACCAATTTTCAAAAAAGGATCCAGGGGTGATCCAGGAAATTACCGACCTGTCAGTTTGACATGTGCCCCAGGTAAAGTGATGGAAACCATCCTAGGCACATAGAAGAGAAAGAGCTGCTAAAGGAGAGCCAACATGGCTTTTACAAGGTCAAATCATGCCTCACTAATCTGTTGGAATTTTTTGAGAGTGTCAACAAGCATGTGGATAAGGGGGATCCAGTTGACATTGTTTATCTGGACTTTCAGAAGGCTTTTGACAAGGTCCCACACCAAAGGCTCTTGAATAAACTTACCAGTCATGGAATAAAGGGACAGGTCTTGTCCTGGATCAGCAACTGGCTAAGGGTAGCACTAAATGGACACTTCTCCAAGTGGAGGGAAGTAAAGAGTGAGGTCCCCCAAGGTTCAGTACTGGGACCCCTGCTTTTCAACCTCTTCATAAATGATCTAGAGTTAGGAGTAAAAAGCAAGGTAGCCAAATTTGCTGACGATACTAAATTATACAGGGTAGTGAAAACTGTGAGAGATTGTGAGGAGCTCCAGAGGGATCTCTTGACACTGGGGGAGTGGGCAAAACAGTGGCAAATGAGCTTCAACATTAGTAAGTGCAGAGTGATGCATGTTGGGGCAAAAAAAACAATTACATTTATAAACTGATGGGTTCTGAACTCTCTATGACAAACCAGGAAAGGGATCTTGGTGTCCTGGTGGACAGCTCAATGAAGGTGTCAACCCAGTGTGCCTCAGTAGTGAAAAAAGCAAACTCAATGCTAGGGATCATTAGGAAGGGTATAGAAAATAAGTCAGCAAATGTCATTTTGCCTCTTTATAAATCTATAGTGAGGCCCCATCTGGAATACTGTGTACAGTTCTGGTTGCCATACCTCCAGAAGGATATTATGGAGTTGGAAAGGGCAGAGGAGGGCAACCAAAATGATTAGGGAACTGGAATACCTTCCTTACCATCTGAGGCTGCAATGGTTGGGCCTTTTCACTCTTGAACGACGGCGTCTAAGAGGTGACCTGATTGAAGTTTATAAAATCATGCATGGTGTGGACAAAGTAGATAAGGAAAAACTGTTTTCCCTATCGCATAACACTAGAACTAGGGGACACTCCATGAAACTTTTGGGTACTAGTTCTCAAACAAATAAGAGAAAGTACTTTTTCACCCAAAGGATTACTGGTCTATGGAACTCCCTGCCAGAAGAAGTGGTGACAGCTGTCATTCTTGACAGCTTTAAGAAAGGATTAGACAAGTTCATGGAGGACAAGGGTATCAATGGCTATAATTATGGATACTTAAGGACAACCTCCGGGTTGGAGAGATAGGCAGGATATCTCTCAATGCCATTTCCAGGGAGTCCTAAGCAGGTGAAGGCATCTCCTTGGGAATACCCTGAAGGAAATGGTGAGCCACTGTGTGAGACAGAATGCTGGACTGGATGGGCTGTGGCCTGTTCCAGCAAGGCTGTTCTTATGTTCTTATGTCTGCTTCTGCAGACGTTTCCGTGGTCATGTGGCATGTACCTCTGCCCTTAAAGTTATTGAGTCATACAATTGGTTGTGAATCAAACTTCACTTCTAAATAAATGCTATAGGACTGAACCTGAAAGTTGCTGAATGATGATCCGCTTAGATTGGCATTCATTTTTTTGTAAGTTAAATAGACATTTAAAATGCAATATAGTAGAACATGGGGAAATGGAAAACATTCACCCGCAACTCAACATAAAATAATTAGCTGCCTTCTGCATCTGTCATATCACTTATATAGTTACAATTTTTATTTTACTACACTTGTCCAACAAGTTTTCCAGCATCAGAGGTAGCCACTGGCTGGGCCAATGTGTATGTGATAATTTTCTTTTTAAGTGGGTTGCTGAGATCTTGTTTGTTTTTCTGTGTGGGTAGGTTACAAGTGTCCCAGAGTTTGGGAAAGTTAATTTTTTTTACAATGATTCCCATAATTCCTCAACCAACATAGCTCTCTATTTACCTATGTGTTTCCAAAAAGCATCACACTTTAGGATTCATGCAAATGGCCAGATCGATTCACAGGTCTGCAACCAAAAAACTGCATAGGATTTTTTTTACTGTTTCTTATAGATTTTTACTTAGTGAAACTGAGAAAAATACTAAAAAAATACCATCACATCAAGATTTCTTGCAAAACTCGTGTTTTTATTTTAATTTAGCATGAAGTTTGCCTTTAACCCAAAAATCTGATATCCTATTCTTGATTCTAAAAACCCTATCCAAAAATTATTTCTTACTTTCATTTAATATTTATTAGAGCTAGAATTAAGAATAATGCAAAGAGAAAATAAGATGAAGGAGGGGTATAGTAGTGTAGGTTTAGTGGTGTGAGGAAGCTCATATGATCATGTCCCAACAGGTTTTTTTTGTTTGTAGCAAAAGGTGAACATATCCAGGATTCTTACTGGCTGAGTTGAGCATGTTTCAACATGTTCTCTGGGGTATTATAAATGAGTATAAACACACCTACTGTCAGATTTGATCATGTTTCAACATGCTAAATAAGTTCAGGATCTTGGTTGCTGTATGAACCACACTCAGTTTATATCCTGCATTCAAATGTGACTGTGCTCATTTTTAGATCTGTATTATGGCTCCAAGAGGTTGTGTTCTTTCTTCGGAAATTTTTTGTTTTATTTGTGGTGAATACACTATTAATAGCCAACAAAGAAACATAAGTGATTTTGTGAAGAAAATGCATACTACCTATCAGGCACATTACTTCTGCTCCGTTTCACCCTGCCACCAATAGTAATGTGGAAAGACAAGTCCGCACTACAAAAGAAGCCCTAAAGAGAATGGGGCAGGGGGACATCGAGCTGCAGCTCTGTCAATTCTTGTTATGCTATCAGGTTTTAGTGTAAGGGACCAAAGACAATGAAACAGCCGAAGGGTTGGCTTAACACAGGTTTATTGCATGATGATCCGGAGGAACATGTGGTAATGGCGGATGAGTAGCTCAATATATACAGCTGGCTATACATTTGAATGTGGCTCGTCGACAGACTATTGGTTGCTGCCTGCGTGACGTCGTAGAAGGTCACGCCCTTCTTGACCAGGTGAAGAGGTGGCGGGGAATCTTCCCGCGCTGCTGAACCAGGTGAATCTGAGCCATGAGAGCTGGACGCTCGCTATTGCCATCTAGTGGTCACTAGCTCGCGTCCCCTTATCAGGTTTACATTGATACAGCTGATGGTTATAATGTTGCACACAGAAAGGTTACATTGTTAACACATAGCAAAGGTACATTGTTAAAGGCACAGCTTTACAGAACACAACATCCCTCCCCCCTAGGATGAGACGAAGTCTCTCAGCCAAGATGGCTTGTTGCATGTGCGTTTGGGCCGTGAAGAGGGCTGACCCCCCCCGGGGGCGCTACTGCTTCTTTGTTCCCTGGTCCCTTGTCCTGAAACGGGAGAGGGAGACTTGTTAGTGGCTTGCCGCTGTCTGGCGGCCTTAGGGGAAGGGAAAAACTCCATTGTGGGCAGGCCGGGGGCAGCCGGGGCTAACGAAAAACCCCTCTTCTCGCTTGGACGGGTGGGGGACCACTCGGAAAACCCCCCCCGGTTCTGAAAATCAAAATCTAACTTAGTAGGGGTATCCGCATTTGTGGGGACATTCCGCAAGATATGTATGGGGTCGGGTTCCTCCTCCTCCTCAGAAAGATCCCCTAGGATATCTACGAGAATATCCCCCTCCCCCCTTGGTGGGGACCCGCGGCCCCCTTTCCCTCCCCCTTGGGCTGAACGGGTGGGGGAGAACCCTAACGCTGATTTTTCCTCTATTTGGTCTGTGCCCTGCTCATCGGAGACCCTGCGTCGGAGCTGGTCCGCGTGCCGCCTCCACAGGAGCCCTGTGCTGGTTTCCACGCGGTACGACACGGGGCCGGTTTGCTCCACGACTACGCCCGGTACCCAGGCTGGGCCCGTGCTGGCGTAGTTCCTGCAATGCACGGGGGCGCCTACACTGAAACTCTTTGTAGCCTCTAGCCCGATGTTCCTTCCTTTGTCCTCTACCCTCGTGGGGTCTAGCCTAGTAAGGATGGTGGTCAGTTTCCTACGCATTAAGAGTTCTGCGGGGGAGTACCCTGACGCCAACGGGGTCACCCTGTACCCTAGCAGAAACTGGCACACTTGCAGGTTCAGATCCCCGGGGCCCATGCGCCGCAACGCGTCCTTCGTGGTGCGGACGAGGCGCTCTACTTGGCCGTTGGTGGCCGGGTGAAAAGGGGCGGAGGTGATAAGCCGAACGGCGTTGATCTCCATGAATGCCCTAAACTCGGAGGACGTGAAGCAACTAGCGTTGTCGCTAATTAATGTGTCGGTTATGCCGAACGTGGAAAAGAGCCTCCGCAAATGCCTAATGGTCTGGGCCAAGGAGGTGCTCGTGACTGGGATAACCTCCAACCACTTGGAGAAGGCGTCCACTACGAGAAGGAACAGGGTGCCTCTGAACAGGCCTGCGAAATCAACGTGCACCCGGGACCACGGCCCCTTAGCCGCGTCCCATTCCCTGTGGGGAAGGCGGGCCTCCTCTGGTCTGGAGCATTGGCAACTTTCACAAGTGCCGACCATGTGCTCGATGTCGGCGTCCAGCTGGGGCCACCAGAAGTAACTCCGGGCCAGCGCCTTGGATCGCACGATGCTGGGGTGGCTGACGTGCAGCAGTTTGAGCACCCGCGGCCGAAGGAAAGTGGGAATCACCACCCGCTGCCCCCACAAGAGGCACCCCCTCTCTAGGGACAGTTCTAGCTTTTTTCTGAAAAATGGAGCGAACTCCTCCGCTGGGGAGGACGCCGGCCACCCTTTCTGCACCCAGGAGCTAACTGCCGCTAACGTCTTGTCCTTCTCTGTCGCTTTGGCAATGTCGGCGGGCACTACGGGGGGCGAATCCAGTACCTCTATCATGAGAACCTGATGGTCCCGCTCCCCCTTGCTCACCTGGCTGTGCATTAGGGGGAGGGAGACCTAGATAGAGCGTCCGCATGGCTGATCTCTTTCCCGGGCCGGTAGACCAACGCGTGCTGATACGCGTTGAGAAAAATGGCCCACCTGAGCATCCTCGGGGACAGGATCTGTGGGGTGGGCTTATCTGCGGTAAAGATGCCTAGCAGGGGCTTGTGGTCCGTTACAATGGTGAAGGGGCGGCCATACAGAAAATCGTGAAATTTTTTCGTCCCCGCGACTATTGCTAGTGCCTCCCTGTCTGTCTGTGCGTAGTTTCTCTCCGCTTGGGACAGGGACCTGGAGTAAAATGCTATCGGGGCCTCCCTTCCGTTTTCCAACACATGGCACAGCACCGCCCCCACCCCCACTGGAGATGCATCACAGGTCAGGACTACTGGGCGTTTGGGGTTGAAGTGGGTCAGTATGGCATCGGACGCTAGGAGGCTTTTTAGCTCACTAAATGCCCTTTCTTGGTCATCGCCCCACTTCCATGCCTGGTCTTTCTTTAGCAGTTTGTGTAGCGGTTCAGCCACCGCTGCCTTCCGGGGGAGGAAGGAGTGGTAAAAGTTGAGCAGCCCTAGGAACGACTGCAGCTCAGGCTTGGAGGTGGGGCGGGGGGCTTTCTTAATGGCTGCCACCTTGGACTTGGATGGTTTTATTCCCTCAGGAGTCACACAAAACCCTAGGAACTCAACCTCGGTTGCGAAGAAGACGCATTTGTCCTTTCGCAGTCTCAGCCCCGCTTTTTCGAATATTGTCAGGACCTTCCCCAACCTCTTGGCCAATTCAACCCTACTCCCCCCCGTTATTAACACGTCATCAAAATAAGGCAACACCCCCTCCAATCCCTTCAGGAGGCGTTCCACGAGTGACTGGAAAATTCCAGGCGCTGAATTCACGCCGAACTGGAGGCGCGTCACCTGGAACGCCCCCTTATGGGTGACTATGGTCTGCGCAGCAGCTGCAGCAGGGGACACCGTAAGCTGCTGGTAGGCCTGTGCTAAGTCGAGCTTAGCAAAACACTTTCCCCCATGTAACCTGGCCAGCAGATGGCTGACTACCGGCACCGGATATGCATTAGGGCGGATCGCCTTGTTGATGGTGCACTTGTAGTCGGCGCATATGCGGACCTCCCCATTGGCCTTTAGTGCGGTTACAATTGGAGTTTCCCACTCCGCAGAATCAACAGGCACAAGGATTCCCTGGCCCACCAATTTGTCCAGTTCCGCCTCTATCTTGTCCTTAAGTGCGAACGGCACCCTGCGTGGTTTAAGACGAATTGGGCGGACCTCCGGGTCCAGGTCAAATGTCACTGGGGGCCCCTTGAATTTCCCCAGTCCTTTTTTGAAAACTTCGGGGTGCGCCTCGCACACCTCCAGAATTGGATCAGTCCCAACGGCGTGCATCCCAACGGCGTGCACCCCCCCAATAAACAACCCCAGGGGCTGGAACCATTGAGTCCCGAGGAGGCTGCAATCTCCCCCTTTGAGCACGACGAGGGGAAGGGACGCGGCGTGCTTCTTGAATTTAACCTGAAATTCTCCAACCCCCAACACTGGAATGTTGTTCCCTTGCACGTCCCGTAGTGTGGACCTCAATGCTTTGAGCTTGGGTCGCTTGTGGGGGGCAATTCCCAAAAACTCCCTCTGGGAAATGATTGAATATGAGGACCCCGAGTCAATTTCCATCCTAATGGGAACCCCTTGGACTAGTACCTCAACAAAATAGCGGGGGTGTCCTGCAGACACGCTGAACACTGGGGCGTCGTCCTCGCTGCCGTCGGAGATGCGGCCCACGCCGTCCTGCTTCCGCGTGGCCTGGGCGCCGTCCTTGGTTCTCATTGGGCGGTCTTGTCCCGCGGAACGGTCTGTGGAGCTCCTCCGGGTCTCGCGCTTCTTCCTGCACACCTTGGCGATGTGCCCGCAGCGGCCGCAGTTGTGGCACTCGGCCTTCCGGAACGGGCACTTTACGCGGTCGTGGGCCGCTCCACAGCCGTCGCATCGCCGGCTCTCCTTCCGGACCCTCCGGACGTCCTCGTCGTCGCTGCTCTCTGTGGACGACCTCTAAGTTCGCCGGGCCGCCTGTACCGGAGTCTCTGCCTTGCTCGACTTCGGCCGCCAGTCCTGGAGTTCTTGGACCCCGGCCTTTGTAGCTTCTGCGGCCTGGGCCGCTCTGATGACCTCCTGCAACGTGGGAGGCGGCTCTTGGTTCATTAATGTGCGCTGGGTCTCGGCGTCGTTCAAGCCGCACAGCACACAGTCCCGGAGGGTGATTTCGGCATTCTCCCATTTGCACGGGCCGGACGCCAGCCGCAGGGCCGCCACGAATGCGGCGACCGTCTCCCCGGGCGCTTGGACTCGCCTCCAGAACGCACTCCGAGCGGGAAACATCACCGTGGCGGGCCGGACGTGCTCACGCAGCATCTGCATGAGTTCCTTGGCCTTGAATTCGCTCACCCTCCTCGGTGCAATCAGGTCCACCAAGGTCCTTTTGGTTTCTTGTCCGAGCATCCTGGTGAAGATGGCCCTTTTCTTTGCCTCTTCCGTGACTTCGGACTCGATCAGTGCTGCCTGGAAGTCCATCTCGAAGATCTCCCAGTCACCCGGTTTCCTGATTTCGAAACCGGCACATGTCTTGGTCCCGTGGGCTGCCATATCCCACCTTCGTCGCCAATTTAGTGTAAGGGACCAAAGACAATGAAACAGCCGAAGGGTTGGCTTAACACAGGTTTATTGCATGATGATCCGGAGGAACATGTGGTAATGGCGGATGAGTAGCTCAATATATACAGCTGGCTATACATTTGAATGTGGCTCGTCGACAGACTATTGGTTGCTGCCTGCGTGACGTCGTAGAAGGTCACGCCCTTCTTGACCAGGTGAAGAGGTGGCGGGGAATCTTCCCGCGCTGCTGAACCAGGTGAATCTGAGCCATGAGAGCTGGACGCTCGCTATTGCCATCTAGTGGTCACTAGCTCGCGTCCCCTTATCAGGTTTACATTGATACAGCTGATGGTTATAATGTTGCACACAGAAAGGTTACATTGTTAACACATGGCAAAGGTACATTGTTAAAGGCACAGCTTTACAGAACACAACACAGGTAACACCACCATCACCCCCAGCTGAGCTCTTAATGCGCAGGAAACCAGCGTCCTTGCTAGACTGACCAGATCCTTCCAGGGTGGAGGATAAAGGGTTAAATATTGGAATTCAACGTAAGAAGGGTTTTGTGCCAGGAGATCCGGTACATTGTCGAAACTACGTGGCTGGTGGGCCATCATGGGTTCCAGGTTATGTGGTACAGCAAACTGGACCAGTGTCCTATAGGGTGAAAACAGGGAATGGTTTGTTGTGGCGGCGACATGCTGACCAACTCAGACGTTGGGTCACGGACCAGTCCTGGGAGGAACAGGGAGAAATACTCGATTTTGAAGTGCCCACAGCAGACACTGCTCAAAATAATTCGATGCTAGGGTCCTCCCCCACCTGCGTATTCCAAGGGGGAGGTGCAGCGTTGGATGCATTTTTGTTTCGTTGGAGGTTGCCAGCAAATTGCAACCCCCAGCTTATTAATTCTGTGCAAGCAAGGAAGTCACAGGGACTTGGTAATTCATCCTATGATTTACAGGATCGGGGGGGCGGAGTTTTGCGAGTGTTCCCCCACTCGTCCATGCGAGAAGCGCGGTTATGATTTCTTCCCTGAGGCCCCCCATCCTCCTGTGTTTGAGTCTACCTCTACTTCAACCCAAACAAGGAACCTTTGTTTTGAGTCATCCCCTACTCGTGTTAAAAGGAGGGAATTTCAGTTGAGTTTTCCTCCTTTGGAGTCTGGGTTTGAGTTTGAGCGATCCCCTGCTCAATCTACAAAAAAACAGGATTATGATTTGGTCCCCCCCCACACACACACACACTTCTCATTCCGGTTTGGGCACTTACCCCCACAATGCTAGTAGTTCTAGCGGTATTCCCATTGCGGAACATTCAACACAGGTACCAGCTAGCCCTAGGGCTCAGCTATCAGGTCAAGTGTCCGTGCGGCCAAAAAGACACTGTGGCCCCTGCAATGGTTACAAGACTTTGTCCAATCCTAGGAGGAGGAATGTTATGTATGTAGTGTTATGTTAATGCTTTTGTAAATAACTGATCCTCCATTTTGAGTCTCCTCAACATCGAACTATCGCAAGACTTGGTTTGCGCCTTTTTCCCTCGAGAAGCACAAAGGTTTCCCAGTTTACGATCACCCCACTATCTCCCCATTCCCAGCAACCAATCCTGTTGTTTCCTGCCTAATTGTATCCTTCCCAACCTGTATATAAGGCACTGCTGCCCCTCTGTTCTGTGTGTCAGTATCCAAATAAAGTTGTGTTTGGCTCCGTTATGCTGGCTGCTGCTTCTTAATTACTGAACAGAAAAAAGTTGGAAGAAGAAACTCATTGGGAAAGGAACAACATTAAAGGTGGATGTAGCTGAAAATCTCAATCTCCCCTATGTCACCTGGAGGACCTTGAATAGACTGAGGGTTGGGGTGCCTAAATGCAAGACCAACATGCTTAAGTGGGGACTGCTAGTGGATATCAGCACACATTGTGAATGTGGATAGACACAAAGTCTGGCCCATTTGCCTGTCTGCCAATTGCTGTATGAGACATGCACCAATGAGGACTTGCATTTGGGCAATGACAAAGCAAGGAAAGTGGCTTCATTTTGGCAGTCCAGGGTTTGATCAGGACAAATATATATAAAACAACCAACAACAACAACAACCATAACAACATCACCACTATCAATCAATGTTGGAGTGTTTGACTAATTTGATCCAATCTTTAAACTATATGCCATCAATAGCTATGAAAGAGATGTTACAGACTTTTTGAAGCTATTGCAGCCCACTCGCAACCATTTTTTACTCTATTTTTGTCTGATAATTTTTTTTACAATGTGTATTTTTAGAATATGAACTGTGCCTCTCCTTTACCATCTCTAGGGCTGCTAGGTCCATAGCATCTCATTTCCTGCGATTTCAAAACCAAATTCTGAGTCTAAGGGGCATATGTCAATAGCTCCTGCGGGATATAAATCCAAAATCCCATCAGATTCATTAAATGGTTGAACAACATAGGAATTGTCACCACCTCTTCTTTTTTACCTGCCTGGGCCTGGAAATTACTGGGAATCATTTGGACTATGAAGAGAGCAAGGATCAAAATCCTGAACCCTCTGCATCTTCAGAACCACAATTAAACTCAAGCAAGCAGAAGATGCTGAATTTGGTGCCAGGAAATTCCAATTCATTTATAAAATAATCTGTGGATGACAACAGCAGCAGTAATGGATGTTCTACAGCCTTACACAAACACAGAGAGAAATAGAGGGGATTGCTTTGTAGGAACAATACACCTGGGGAAAGATTATTCATAAAAAAGCTATCTTGCTTGAATCAAGTCATCTATAATGCTTCTGCCCCAGCTCCCTGGTGGCTCACTGGGTAAAAGCACTGTGTATGGTGTGGCTATCACGTAGAATAGAATTGGCACAAACCATCCTTGGATGGTTTGGGGTTTGGCAAACATGCCGCGTGCCCCGCAAAGGACCACTTGGGGATGGAAATTGGGGGCACGGGATTTGATATCAGTTGATAGCTAGATTGATTCACCATGCTTTGGCCAGCAGTTCTGAGAACAATGGTTGTGCAGAGGTCACAGATAAGTGACTCAAGGTAAACATACAGCAAGTTAATTAACTCCACGGAACCCCCGATCCCAAGAGTAAACTGTCATCCCATGTTTGATTAAGTCCGCCCCTGAAAGACAATGGCCTGCCAACCCTGAGTTAATTAACTGATAAGCATGCTTCCTGGAACATCCTAGTTACTCATTTTCCCCTTGTGCATGTCTGTATGAATGCAATGGTTTGGGGCAAAAGAATAAAATGCCAGCAGTCCAAGTGGGTTGCACTGGACTTTCACCTCATCTTTGCCTACGTGCCTTCCTTGTGTCCAGTCACTCCATGACCCAGCGTGCCATTTCTGGCCCACCATTCCAACACATGGAGACAGAAAGTACAGGGTTCAATTCCCCAAGAGCTGCATGGTAGGGGACATTAAAGGAGCCTCATTCAGGTGTCCCCTGTAAAAATCCTTTCAACTCAGAGTAATCTCTGACATGAGCATCTGAGCATCACATGGGCAAATCATTTGAGGTTAAAACCATTTCTAAATCTTGAGGGTAGAGATGAATACATTGAGAGAGGTGTCACAAGGCTGAACAATTGATTTGGCCTCTGAAGGACAATGTTGGGCCATAGACTTATAGGAACTTAGCAAGTTTTGTTTTACACGTTGTTGTGTTCTGTAAAGCTGTGCCTTTAACAATGTACCTTTGCCATGTGTTAACAATGTAACCTTTCTGTGTGCAACATTATAACCATCAGCTGTATCAATGTAAACCTGATAAGGGGACGCGAGCTAGTGACCACCAGATGGCAATAGCGAGCGTCCAGCTCTCATGGCTCAGATTCACCTGGTTCAGCAGCGCGGGAAGATTCCCCGCCACCTCTTCACCTGGTCAAGAAAGGCGTGACCTTCTACGACGTCACGCAGGCAGCAACCAATAGTCTGTCGACGAGCCACATTCAAATGTATAGCCAGCTGTATATATTGAGCTACTCATCCGCCATTGCCACATGTTCCTCCGGATCATCATGCAATAAACCTGTGTTAAGCCAACCCTTCGGCTGTTTCATTGTCTTTGGTCCCTTACACTAAATTGGAGACGAAGGTGGGATATGGCAGCCCACGGGACCAAGACATGCGCCGGTTTCGAAATCAGGAAACCGGGCGACTGGGAGATCTTCGAGATGGACTTCCAGGCAGCACTGATCGAGTCCGAAGTCACGGAAGAGGCAAAGAAAAGGGCCATCTTCACCAGGATGCTCGGACAAGAAACCAAAAGGACCTTGGTGGACCTGATTGCACCGAGGAGGGTGAGCGAATTCAAGGCCAAGGAACTCATGCAGATGCTGCGTGAGCACGTCCGGCCCGCCACGGCGATGTTTCCCGCTCGGAGTGCGTTCTGGAGGCGAGTCCAAGCGCCCGGGGAGACGGTCGCCGCATTCGTGGCGGCCCTGCGGCTGGCGTCCGGCCCGTGCAAATGGGAGAATGCTGAAATCACCCTCCGGGACTGTGTGCTGTGCGGCCTGAACGACGCCGAGACCCAGCGCACATTAATGAACCAAGAGCCGCCTCCCATGTTGCAGGAGGTCGTCAGAGCGGCCCAGGCCGCAGAAGCTACAAAGGCCGGGGTCCAAGAACTCCAGGACTGGCAGCCGAAGTCGAGCAAGGCAGAGGCTCCGGTACAGGCTTCTCGTAGTGGACGCCTTCTCCAAGTGGTTGGAGGTTATCCCAGTCACGAGCACCTCCTCGGCCCAGACCATTAGGCATTTGCGGAGGCTCTTTTCCACATTCAGCATACCCGACACATTAATTAGCGACAACGCTAGTTGTTTCACGTCCTCCGAGTTTAGGGCATTCATGGAGATCAACGCCGTTCGGCACATCACCTCCGCCCCGTTTCACCCGGCCACCAACGGCCAAGTAGAGCGCCTCGTCCGCACCACGAAGGACGCGTTGCAGCGCATGGGCCCCGGGGATCTGAACCTGCAAGTGTGCCAGTTTCTGCTAGGGTACAGGGTGACCCCGTTGGCGTCAGGGTACTCCCCCGCAGAACTCTTAATGCGTAGGAAACTGACCACCATCCTTACTAGGCTAGACCCCACGAGGGTAGAGGACAAAGGAAGGAACATCGGGCTAGAGGCCACAAAGAGTTTCAGTATAGGCGCCCCCGTGCATTGCAGGAATTACGTCAGCACGGGCCCAGCCTGGGTACCGGGCGTAGTTGTGGAGCAAACCGGCCCCGTGTCGTACCGCGTGGAAACCAGTACAGGGCTCCTGTGGAGGCGGCACGCGGACCAGCTCCGACGCAGGGTCTCCGATGAGCAGGGCACAGACCAAACAGAGAAGAAATCTGCGTTAGGGTTCTCCCCCACCCGTTCAGCCCAAGGGGGAGGAAAAGGGGACCGCGGGCCCCCACCAAGGGGGGAGGAGGATGTTCTCGTAGATATCCTAGGGGATCTTTCTGAGGAGGAGGAGGAACCCGACCCCAATGTCCCCACAAATGCGGATACCCCTACTAAGTTAGATTTTGATTTTCAGAACCGGGGGGGTTTTTCGGAGTGGTCCCCCACCCGTCCAAGCGAGAAGAGAGGTTTTTCGTTAGCCCCGACTGCCCCCGGTCTGCCCACAATGGAGTTTTCCCCTTCCCCTAAGGCCGCCAGACAGCGGCAAGCCACTAACAAGTCTCCCTCTCCCGTTTCAGGACAAGGGACCAGGGAACAAAGAAGCAGTAGCACCCCCGGGGGGGTCAGCCCTCTTCACGGCCCAAACGCACATGCAACAAGCCATCTTGGCTGAGAGACTTCGTCTCATCCTAGGGGGGAGGGATGTTGTGTTCTGTAAAGCTGTGCCTTTAACAATGTACCTTTGC
Source organism: Bradypodion pumilum (assembly GCA_035047305.1). Taxonomy (NCBI): domain Eukaryota; kingdom Metazoa; phylum Chordata; class Lepidosauria; order Squamata; family Chamaeleonidae; genus Bradypodion; species Bradypodion pumilum. Next base: position 265,027,682 of record JAWDJD010000003.1, read on the forward strand.
CATGTGTTAACAATGTAACCTTTCTGTGTGCAACATTATAACCATCAGCTGTATCAATGTAAACCTGATAAGGGGACGCGAGCTAGTGACCACCAGATGGCAATAGCGAGCGTCCAGCTCTCATGGCTCAGATTCACCTGGTTCAGCAGCGCGGGAAGATTCCCCGCCACCTCTTCACCTGGTCAAGAAGGGCGTGACCTTCTACGACGTCACGCAGGCAGCAACCAATAGTCTGTCGACGAGCCACATTCAAATGTATAGCCAGCTGTATATATTGAGCTACTCATCCGCCATTACCACATGTTCCTCCGGATCGTCATGCAATAAACCTGTGTTAAGCCAACCCTTCGGCTGTTTCATTGTCTTTGGTCCCTTACACTAAACACGTATTGAAACCTTTGTGGCAATGTCCTGTGGGTATTCTCTTGGTTTCTCAGCTGTCATAGATGCCAGTCATACTTTAGTTGCTTATTGTGGTCAGGAAGTCAGCAAGAAAAGAATAATAGTTGTAATTGTGGAGATTACTAAAGCTTGTTGATTGCCTCTTGCAGCCACCTCATAAGCATGAAACATCAGTTTTGTGTCAGCTTCCTTGTGGTTTTCACTGAGGCAATCCACCAACTTCTTGTTTTTCATTGAGTTTGAGGGTACACTAGCAGCCAGCAACTTATTTTGCTCTTGCCGAATACAGAGCCTGCAAAAAATTATTGAATTACTGGAACTTGCATTCCTATAATTCCACCTTTGCGCCAGCATGGCCATTGGGGTCTGGCAGAAAATGGACTAGACCTGCTTAAATGGACTAGAAAAGGACTAGACCAGTGCAATGCACTCATTTTATATCTGCAACTGTGCTAGTTGCACATTAGATCCATCTACAACTTGGAAATCTTAGTTTTCTGGACAACTAGCAAGGCTGTTGTTCACATTCTGGGAATACACAGTCTGTTGTTCACATTCTGGGAAGCCATAGATTGATCCTCACTTTAGCCTACAGCACCCTCTTTCTTTCTCTTCCTCCCTCCCCCCTCTCTATCTCTCTTTCTCTCCCTCTCACTCCCTCCTTCCCCCTCTCTCTCTCCCTCCCCTCCTCTCTACTGATCTTTTCTTGGTTAGCTCTTGAGACACTTGGTTTTGAAAGGGTTGCACAATATTAGGGGAAAGGCAGCAGCTTTCCCAGATTCTTCATAACATAGACAGAAATATATATATGCATACCACTGAAACACATGTATTGTAGTCTTTATTTTGTCAGGTTGTTCCTTTTTCATAGCAATTTTTTTCATGTAAATTCATGGACACTCAGAGAACAGATCATGGGGGTTGGTGTTCCCAAAGTTGCTAAACCTCACTCACCCAACTGCTTATGTCAGGGGTGCCCAAACAACAGCTGGTAAGCCGGATCTGGCCCCTGATGCCAACTCATCCAACCCGCACGCACTCGTACTGCTCCCGGAAGTGGAAGTAAAATGCACCCACAAATGCGCAGAATGCTGCTGTAAATGCACTGGCAGCTGCCATAAACATTTACAACAGCCGCAACATTCTGCACATGTGTGTGCATATTTTACCTCCATTTCTGGTGGGAGGAAACACATGGTCAGCCCAATTAGCTGTCTAGGGGGTGTAGTCAGGTCCATGGCCTGAAATGTTTGGCCTCCCCTGGCTTAGGTTTCTACAACACCTCCCAGAGACACCCCTCCCATCCTTTTACAGAAAGAAATCATGGATAACATAAAGGAGAAAAAACTATTCAGTTCATTGTGGCGTGAAAAAAAGCATTGAGAAAAACTCTATGTTATGAGTAAAAAGGGGCAGACTGATTACAATTTGCTTTTGCATCATGTGTCTGGTAAAAATATATATGAGAATTATAAATTATTTGTTTTATAACTGAGGCTGGCCCTGTTGTATTTAACCATGTAGTCTCAGCCTCAATGAAGGTATCTATACTATTTATTTATAGCAGTTTGCTACTAACTTAATCATATTGTGGCTTTGTCTTATACAATTGCAGGGTCTGTATTCTATTGTTTCTGCAGTAACTGTGAATTATAGACACAACCCCTGTTTATAAAACTCAGATGAAATAATATCTTAATAATAATAATTGCATGCCAACAAGTTGATTTTGACTTGTGGCAACCATGGTTCAGTATATTCAGGAGTGCTTTACCATTCCTTCCCTTTGGGAGTGCTTTGGGACTGTGCGCAGGCCCATGCTGACCATTTGGGACACAGGAACAAGTCCCAGTGTGCCCCAGTGACTGGCATCCCCCAGAGGTGGGTAGAAGTTTGTCACCTGGTGGCTACAATCCATGATGTCATGCAGTACCCCCATAGGGGCCGCCCCCTCCCTCCCTGTCCAATGCCCTTTTAGCATAGCCAGCACGCCCCTAACTGTGCAGCTTCCTCAAGGTGCAGCATCCTCAAATGTGCTTTTCTTTCAGGAGGTACAATGAGTTCTCAAACTTCTGAGCTCTTAGTTCACAGTTAGACATTCTTTTACTTCTACATTGATCTGCTGCTTCCCAGTCACAGAAACTCATAGAATCAAAAACTAATTTGATTGGAAGGGGGCTATAAGGCCACCGAGTCCAATCTCCTGTTCAAATGCAGGAATCCAAGTCTAAGGAGAGTTTTGTGAGGATCCTGGACAGCGAGGAGAACAAATAGGTCAATATTAGAAGAAATCAACCCTGACTGCTCCTTGGAGGTCAAATAGTAAAGACAAAGCTAAAGTACTTTGGACATCAAATGAGAGGAGAGGACTCACTTGAGAAAGCCTTGATGCTGGGAAAGGTGGAGGGCAAAAATGAGATGGCTAGATGGTATTATAGGTACAGAGCTGGGTGGGTTGAGGAGGATGGTGGACAGAGGTGCCTGGCGGGCAATGGTCCATGGGGTCGCAAAGGGTCGGAGTCGACTGTGCGACTGAATAACAACGACAACAAAAGTCTAAGCCAATGTGACAGATGGATGTCCAAGTTTCTGCTGAATGCTTCCAGCACTGGAACACTCTCCACTTTCTCAGGTAATTGGTTCCATTGTTATACTGCTCTAACAGTTATTTTTTTTTCTGATATTCAGCCAGAAAACTGAGTTCCTGTATTTTGAGATGATGGAGAACAGATCTAGCCCTTCCCCTGACTGACTATCTTTCAGTTTTTGAAAAGTGCTGTCATATCTTCCCCCATCCTTCTTTTCTCAAGGTTAACATGCCTAGTTCCTTCAGTCTTTCATCATAGGGCTTGTTTTCCATTCCCGTAATTATCTTGGTTGCCATCCTCCGAACATGTTTCAGTTTGTTGGCATCTTTTTTTTAGTGCGGTATCCAGAATTGGACAAAGTACTCAAGATTAGGCCTGACCAGTATTGATAGAGGCAGTGGTGTGCTGGCCCACAGGGATTCAGGGACTCATCCCGGTGTGCCCCAGCAACTGGCTCCCCCCACCCACCCACCCACCCAGACAGGCAGAGGTAACATGAATGTATTGGATTTCTCTCCCCCTTCCCACAATCCCTCAATATGTGCCCCATCACTTCCTGTCCACCGCCATCCCAAGGTGTCCAGCCAGCACACCCCTGAATAGAGGAGGGCTAGTACCTCACAGGATTTGGAAACTACAGTATGCTTAATACAGCCTAAAATAACATTTTTTCCTGCCACATTACATTGCTGACTCAAATTCTGCTTTGTGACCTGCAACAATCCCAAGATTCTTCTCACTCATAGTATTACTAAACCAAGTGTCCCTAATCTTGTAATTTATATTATTATATGCTGGTGGTGCATCTGACATGAATAAAGAAAGCTCTTATAATTGTGCATTTGTTTGTTTGTTTTTCCTCCCTAGGTATAGAACTTTGCACTTATCCCACTTAAATTTCATTCTGTTGTTTTCAGCCAAGTGTTCAAGCCTATCAAGGTTTTTTTAAAAAAAAATGTTTCTGTTTTATGACGTATTAACTATTCCACCCAGTTTAGTGTCATCTACTAATTTGGTGAGTATTCAAAGAAGAACAGGATTGACAGCTTCATCCACCATCCTTAAACTTAAGATCTCTCAACAGGTATTGGGAAGCAAGTCTGAATGACACTGAAATGAAGAAGCTGAGTGCAAAGGGCTTGTGTATTATAGCACACTAGCCTTACATGTTTCGTTTTCTTTTTTTCCTCCCACCTGATTATTACTACTAAAATACAAGGTTGGAGTATTACACTACTATGACTGAGTAAGTATGTGTATGAGTGCCTATGGGTTTTAACTGATTAGCTCAGATCTTCATTTTAGGATGTTGGTTTCTGCCTTCCTTTATATTTTTTACTTTCTTTTCTTGCTGGTTGGATTTTGTTACTGCCACTGTTGTCTTCTAGTTATCTTTTTCATGGGTTCTCTGGTCTGGACATTGGCAAAAATTCTTCCAGAAGTAATTTTGATAATGCTGTGTAACACTCCATTCCTATCCATGTTTATAATCATTTCCCCATTCACAGGAATAAGGTTTTCCTAGAGCTTCAGTAGCAAGCCTATGGACATGATTAGAGACTAGTGTCAGGATCTAAGGCACCTCCAGGATGAGTTCCCCAGAGGTAGCTTAATACTTGCAGAGTTGGACCCCCAGCCTGAAGAGCCCTGGGAAGGTTCTGGGCCATGATAAGCTCTTCCTGAAGGTCCTGGGAGGCTGGGCTATATAAGAGCCAGAGCTTCCTTCCAAGAGATGCCTCAGCAATGACTGGATTTGCTGTTGCTTGGCTTCTGAAGCTCTTGCCTTGTTCCTGCTGTTGAAAATTTCTTGCCTTGCTCCTAGTTCCATTCTTTGAAGATCTCCTGCCTTATTTCTGATTCCTGCTTTCAAAGACTTCCTGCCCTGATCCTGGTTCCTGTGCACTGATGATGTGCCTCACCTAGGTACTTGTTTCTTGAACCTCATCCTTGTCCTACTCCGGCCCCTAAAGGTACTCTGCTTTCTTGGTCATGTGCTTTCTAGCTTGCTTGGACTATGCCCTGTTGCTCAGACTAACCTATATCCCTGCCTACCTCAGATTTAATTTTAGACTTGGACTCTGGATGGTGATACAATTACTGTTTGGCCTGTTGTCTGGTTACCCAAATTCTGGTGCTCATGTAACTTGTCAGTTGCCTATGCCCTGGACTTTCTCAACTATATTTTCAGAAAAGACTGAAACATACTGGTGGAATTGCTGATGTTCCCAGAGAATAGCATGATACTTCTGTGCAATACAAGCCCTGGTATGGTTTCAAAAAGAGCAAACTTGCACAATTTTATAACAACACCAGGCTTTCTGTGCTGAAAAACCAGGGCAGGGAGACTTCCTGAGTAAAGACAGCACTAGGTTGGGACCACATATGGCCATTGGACCTTTCCTGTAGGCAAGAACAGCACCACTGCCAACCCAGCATTTCACTGGGGTAGGGGGAGTCAGGATTTTAGAGATGCTTAGGTGGAACATGGCCAAAAAAGGTTGGGAAACATGGCTCTAATCACTTTAAGTACTTAGAGATTAAAGGAAAGCAAGTGTTCATGAGTACAATACAGCACAGGCTGATGTAACCTGGCTGGTGATCAAAATACTTATTTACATTCTTTAGTGTTTAAGAACCAAGACAATAGAAACAGCCGAAGCCTGGCTTAACGCATCTTTATTGCATGATGGTCAGAGGGAACATGTTGCAATGGCGTATGAACAGCTCAATATATACAGTGGCTATACATTTGAATGTGGCTCCTCAGTAGCTCATTGGCTACTGTCTGTGTGACGTCACTCTCAGTCACGCCCTTCTTGTCCAGGTGAGGTAGTGGCGGGAATCTTCCCGTGGCTGTAGGTATTTGGGGAATTGGTACCATGTTAGCTGGGCGCTCGCTACTGCCCCCAGTGGTCACTAGCTCGCGTCCTCATACAGAAGGTTACAGTGTTACTATTGGGGATTGTTACATCCACTCATTCAAGTGTTACATTACTTAAAGGCACATTATGTTCCATACACAACACCCCTCCCCCCTAGGATGAGACGAAGTCTCTCATCCAATATGGTTTATTGCATGAGCGTTTTGGGCGCAAGGCTGGCTGGCTTGTCCCGGGGGCGCTATTGCTTCTGTGTTCCCTGGGCTCTTGTCCTGCAACAGGAGAGGGAGACTCGTTAGCGACTCGCTGTGGTTCTGCGGTTTTCGGGGTAGGGGTAAACTCCATTGTGGGAAAACCGGGGGCATTGGGGGCTAACAAAAAAACCCCGCTTCTCACTTGGACGGGTGGGGGACCACTCCGAAAAACTCCCCCGGTTCTGTAACTCAAAATCAAATTCATCTTCCAGAATATCTATGGGGGCATCCTCCAGAATATCTACAGGGACAAACTTATTCCCTTCCCCCCTCGGTGGGGACCACTGGCTCCCTCCTCCTCCGCCCCCTTGGGCTGAATGGATGGGGGAGAACCCTAACGCTGAGTCCTGATGCACGGTTTCCACGCCTTGGTTACCGGGAACCCGTCGCCAGAGTTGGTCCGCGTGTTGCCTCCAGAGTAGGCCTGTGCTGGTCTCAACGCAGTACGACACAGGTCCAGTTTGCCCAATGACTACTCCCGGGACCCAGGCTGGTCCTGCGTTAGCATAATTTCTGCAATGGACCGGGGCGCCTATTTTGAAACTCTTTGTGTCCGCTATCCCAAAGTTCTTCCCAGTGTCTTCCACCCTCGTGGGGTCTAGCCTGGTCAGTATCGTAGTCAACTTCCTGCGCATTAGGAGTTCTGTGGGCGAATAACCTGACGCCAGGGGGGTCACCCTATACCCAAGCAAGGATTGGCATAACTGTAGGTTCAGGTCCCTGGGGCCCATGCGCCTCAGCGCGTCTTTGGTGGTATGCACGAGGCTTTCTACCTGTCCGTTTGTTGCTGGGTGAAAGGGTGCGGAGGTGATGTGCCGGATGACGTTTATGTCAATGAACGCCCGGAACTCGGCGGACATGAAACAACTTGCGTTATCACTCACAAGTACATCGGGTATACCGAACGAACTGAACACCTTGCGCAACTGCTTAATGGTTGCGGCTGATGAGATGTTTGCCACTGGGATAGCTTCCAACCACTTGGAATAAGCATCCACTATGAGGAGGAAAAGCGAACCTCTGAAGGGACCTGCGAAGTCAATGTGCACGCGGGACCATGGCCCTTTCGCCGCGTCCCATTCTCTGTGCGGGAGCCAGGCCTCCTCGGGCCGAGAGCTTTGGCAACTCTCACAAGTGCTCACCATGTGCTCAATATCAGCGTCTAACTGGGGCCACCAGAAATAGCTCCTGGCCAACGCCTTGGAGCGGACAATCCCTGGATGGCTGATGTGCAGCAGCTTGAGCATTCTTGCTCTCAGGGATTCAGGGACGACCACCCGCTGGCCCCACAGGAGGCAACCCCTCTCCATGGACAATTCCAACCTCTTCCTAAAAAACGGAGCAAATTCTGCCGCTGGGGAAGACGTTGGCCACCCTTTTTGCACCCATGAACTAACTAGGGCCAACGTCTTATCTCTGCCCATTGCCTTGGCGATTTCTGCGGGCACTATTGGGGGTGAATCCAGGACCTCTATCATGAGCACTTGGTGGTCTTGTTCCACCTCACACACGGGGTTGCCCATGTGGGGCAGGGGTGACCTCGATAGTGCGTCTGCATGGCTTATCTCCTTTCCGGGGCAGTAAACCAGCGCACTCTGGTACGCGTTTAAGAAAATGGCCCACCTCAGCATTCTAGGGGACAGGATCTGCGGTGTGGGCTTGTCTGCAGTGAAAATGCCTAGGAGGGGCTTGTGGTCTGTCACGATGGTGAAAGGGCGGCCATATAGAAAGTCGTGACACTTCTTTGTTCCAGTGATTATTGCGAGTGCCTCCCTGTCTGTCTGTGCATAGTTACGTTCGCCTTAGACAGGGATCTGGAGTAGAACTCCACCGGGGCTTCCCGCCCATTTTCCAACACGTGGCACAGAACCGCCCCCACCCCCACTGGGGAAACATCACATACCAGAACCACTGGTTTCTTGGGATCGAAATGGGTTAGGATGGCGTCTGAGGATAAGAGTTGTTTCAGCTCATTGAATGCTCTCTCCTGAGTCTCGCCCCATCGCCAAACCTCATCTTTCTTTAATAATCTATGAAGCGGCTCCGCCACTGACGCCTTCCTAGGCAGGAAGGAATGGTAGAATTTTAGGAGTCCCAGGAACGATTGCAATTCTGGCTTGGAGGTGGGGCGAGGAGCATTCTGAACGGCGGCCACCTTTGATTCGGAGGGTTTTATGCCAACAGGGGTTACCCGGAAACCCAGGAACTCTACCTCTTTTGCGAAGAAGACACATTTGTCTTTCCGCAGCCTCAAACCCGCTTTTTCGAATACCGTCAGTACTTTGTCTAGCCTTTCAGCCAATTCTGACTCACTTCCCCCTGTTACCAATACGTTGTCAAAATATGGCAAGACCCCCTCCAGACCCTTCAAAAGATGCTCCACTAATGATTGGGAAATGCCTGGCGCCGAGTTCATGCCAAACTGTAGGCACATCACCTGAAACGCCCCTTTGTGGGTGACTATCGTCTGCGCAGCTGCTGCAGCTGGGGTTACCGAGAGTTGCTGATAAGCCTGCGCCAGGTCCAGCTTTGCAAAACACTTTCCCCCATGTAACCTGGCTAACAGGTGGCTGACTACTGGCACCGGATACGCATTTGGGTGTATCGCCTTATTAATGGTACATTTGTAATCAGCGCAAATTCGAACCTCCCCGTTGGCCTTTAGCACTGTTACAATTGAAGTTTCCCACTCCGCAGAATCAACAGGAACTAGAATCCCCTGGACCACCAATTTGTCCAGTTCCGCCTCTATTTTGTCCTTAAGTGCAAAAGGCACCCTTCGCGGTTTGAGTCTTATCGTGTGGATCTCCGGGTCCAGGTCAAACGCAACTGGGGGCACCTTGAATACACATTTGCTTTCTATTAGTCTTTTAGACCATTAAAGTGATGCAGTGCATATTCATTGCATAGCTGTCAAGTATCCCTTATTGGCCGGGAAAACCCTTATTTTACCCTCTTTCCTGCCATCATTCCTTATTAATTAGACTGCAATGTCCTATTGCCACCATTGGAGGGCAGCAGAGGATAAGCATAGCTGTCAAGTATCCCGTATTTGCCAGGAGATTTCCCTTATTTCCAAATCCAAAACTTGACAGGTATGATTCACTGCCCTCCAAAAATTATTTTTCACTTCCTCGGCTCCTCCACAGAGCTGAGGAAGTAATTAATTTACAGTGGAACCTCGTATAATGAAAATAATTTGTTCTACAGGGCTGTTCGCTATGCGATTTTTTTATTATACAATTTCCGCCCTATACTAACGAAAATTCCTATGAAAAAAACTGAACAATGAAAAAAATTTCACTAAGCGATTTTTCCCAGAAAGATTTTTATTGTACGATTTTCCCATAGGGACACTGTATCACATAGCAACAAAAATTGTTGTATTGGGTGCCATGTTTTTTCATTTTCTTTTCGTTATGCTTTTTTTTTCGCTATAGGGGACATTCGTTATATGGGGTTCCACTGTACTAGTGTTATGAAATGACTCTCTTCTTAAGTCAGTTGGCAACATTGGCAAAGTGACAGCAGGTTAGTGGAGATCAAATAACAGTTGCTTGAGGTCCATATGTCTTTTGGATGTGAGGGTTGTTCCCAATGGCATCCCAGCTTCCTAGTGACCAACAGTTCCAGGATGCCCCCAGAAGAAGGGTATGGTAAACCACTTCAGAGTATTCACTACTTGAAAAACTCAGAAATGGGTCACCATCAGTCAGAATTGATTTGACAACACACAATTAAAATTATTAATGTGCCACAATTTACAACATGCCAGATTCATAAAAATGTGAACCAAGCATCATATAATTTTGGGTTATGATTCAGTTGTGTAATCTTTTTCTAAAGGTAGAAATCATATTTTTGAAACCACGGTGTCACTGATTCCATCACATACATTTGTATTTGCAAATCCCCTAATGCAGTGTTTCTCAAACTTTGGTTTCTGGACTTCAATTCCCAGAAGCCTAAGTCAATTCCCCAAAGCATTGATCAGCCAATGTACTGATTTGGATTCTGAGAATTGAAGTCCACCATTGTTCCATGGAACAAACCCTATTTGCTGGTGTATAAGTCCCACTCCCCCCCCCTTAAAATACTATACACTGGAAAAATGGAGTGTGTCTTGTACTGTATATAGTGCCCTCTAGTGGGGTACTTTGGTAATAATGGGGTGTGTCATACTGTGATGTGACTTATACACCGACGAATATGGTAGTTTGGGAAATACTGCCCTAAGCTATTCTGAATGTCACATAGTGAATAAACAATTTATTTGTGGAGGGAACCTCCCAAATAGTGGCTGACTGGTTGGACAAAGCTTCACAGTTTTCATTATCTGATCTATTAAAATAATAAATCAAAATATAAAGTCATCTCATTGTGTTGTCTGCAGCCAACAATTTATGGGCATATTTTACAGGGTGCAGCAGAATGTCAAATATGCTGACTTCCTCCCCTGCTCATATGAAGGGCAACCTCAGTATTACTAGATCTATATGAAGGGTAACCTCAGTATAACTAGATCTATATACAGTATCCCCAGTCTCTTCTACGTACCATATTGCCAAAAAAAAAAACCCCTTGTGGAAATTGGATATTTGCAAGTAAACATACTGGCAAAAAGGGGGGGGGAGCACACAAGTACTGTGTCTAAGAACAGAGAAATGCATTTGAAAATGATTTGTCAGTCTTAAAGTTGTTTGTGGATTGCCCGCTCATGCAATTGGCTTAAACTCTTCCCACGGGGTCTGCTTGGCAGAGAAAACCGTCTCGAGAACCACCCTGGCTCCAAAGGAACACAAATTGGTTCGGGCTATAATTTGATAGTCTTATTAATTCACCCATAAACCATGGCTGATGACCTGCTCAGAAGCAGGCAACTCTCACAAGCTGGTAACCCCTGATAAGCATGCACAATAGCATGACTCATGCCCGCAGGTCGTGGGTAAGGTCAGATTGTGGTAAATAAACTGACCCCAAGTTAGACCCGGGAAGATCCCGAGATAGAGCGAGAACAATAGTCTCGCAAACCCCTAGTTTTATCAGTAGTAACAGAACTTCCCTATGATGTCAAAGCATACTCTGCATTTCCTTGAGTTACTTCTGTAAGCCTGAGAATGTAACTTATCAATAAAGTACCACATCAGCAAAAGCCTTCTGTAAGGGATTCACACCCAACGTATATGTGCGAGAGGTCAATAAATACCAGCTTCCTGACTTAGTTTGGGGCTGGACATTCGCTGCAGATCTGCCTCGTGTGCCTTCCTTGCGTCCAGTCACTCTCGCCTCCTCGATCCTCCGTGGCAACTCCTGTTGCAATCCCAACAGTTGCTGTAACACTTTTTTCTCTTTTGATTGTTGCTAAAACAAAGTAACATATTTCTCTGAAAACTGTTAACTTACAACATAAGAGAGATTGAGGGTCACAGCAATCAGCTGAGGGAACTGATTTTCTGGAGAAATAGCATACAACACTAGTCATAAAGTTAGGGGCAGGTGAATTCAGACATCAGTGGTGATATAATAATAATTTCATGTCAGAAATTATTCTGGGTTGAAAGGATTTTTGCAGAAGAAACTCCACTCAGGGAATGCCCAAATGAGTCACCTTCCATGTCCCCAAGAGCTGGGACAGAGACGGACACTCAATCCGTCATGCAATACCTGGGTCTCAAACTGCCAACTAGCCAGCCTTCCAGCTAACAAAGTGAGTGGTAATAAGATCTTAATAAGAAAAAGATCAGAAAAGTCTGACCTCACATGGGGTAAATGGTAAACAATATTATTTCTTCTAGAGTTCTAAAAACAGGGATATCATGTTTTGTTGTTATTTATAATTTATAAGCCACTGAGGGTAAGAGGCCTATTCCAAAGGCCCTACCCCCACCTCAGAGGGAGAAAGCATCCAGGGAAGAGAGGCCTGCGCCTGGCAGAAGCCATTGAGGGTGAAGAGGCCTATTCCAAAGGACCCACCTGCACCCCAAAGGGAGAAAGCATTCAAGGAAGAGAGGTCTGGCAGAAGCCATCCATGAAGAGTAAGAAGGAACATTGGCCAAAACACCACCGAGAGCACAAGGGCAGCTGCCATTGTCCAGCTCACACACCCAGGATGAATAAAAGAATAGACTCCTTGCTGTTTTCATCACAGACTCCAAGCTGCATGCATGCATGTGATAAGTAACTGAATTACCATATCACTAGTTAGTTGAATTCTTTATAATTGTTGACTTGATATAGTGGACTGTTCTTTTCATACCAAGGTTTTCCTTATACCAAGTTTGATGACTAGTTTTGAAATGGCTAATGAAATACATAGCAACTGACATAGCAACTTTACAAGAAACTGACTTACATAGTGAATTGATACAGTAGAGACTTGATATATAACTTACAGTAGAGACTTGACATTAGCTCAACTTTTACTCTGATACTGCATTCTAAACTGTGATAATATGCATAACACTTTGTCTTTAAAATGTTTTAAACTTTGTTTTTAAACTGTGATAACATGTATGATGGGAGGATACTGGCACAGAAACCGGCAAACCACACCACAAAGTTGCCAAGAGAACCCTATTGACCAAAACAAAAGGCACAGTCTACAGGAAATAGGATGCTTAACGCATCAGATCAGAAGAAGGGGAGGGACAAGAAAGGGGGAGGAGAAATACAGTGTTGCAAGGAACAATACTGCATAGGGACATGGAATGTGAGATGTATGAATCAAGGAAAACTGGGTTAAAAATGAGATGGAAAGAATAAGCATTGACATCTTGGGAACCAGCGAGTTAAAATGGACAGAGATGGGCGAATTCAGCTCTGGAAACCATCATATCTACTACTGTGGACAAGAAAACCTGAGAAAAAATGGAGTAGCCATAATTGTAAATAAAAGAGTGAGAAAAGCAGTAATGGGATATAATATCAAAAGTGATAGAATGATGTCAGTCAGAATCCAAGGCAAACCTTTCAATATCACAGTAATTCAAGTCTACGCACCGACCACTGGTGCAGATGAAGCCACAGTTGACCAGTTCTATGAGGACCTACAACACCTCATAGAACAGACACCAAGAAATGATGTATACATTATCATAGGTGACTGGAATGCCAAAGTAGGAAATCAAAAAATAAATGGAATAACAGGCAAGTTTGGTCTTGGAACACAGAATGAAGCAGGGCAATGATTGATAGAGTTCTGGCAAGAGAATGCACTAGTCATAGCAAACACCCTCTTCCAGCAACACAAGAGGCGACCCTACACATGGACATCACCAGATGGCCAACATTGAAACCAGATTGATTACATACTCTGCAGCCAAAGATGGAGAACATCCATACAGTCAGCAAAAACAAAACCAGGGGCAGACTGTGGCTCAGATCACAATCTACTGATTGCAAAATTCAGGCTTAGACTAAAGAAAATAGGGAAAACAATTAGACCAGACAGATATGACCTAGACAACATACCTAATGAATACACGGTGGAGGTGAGAAACAGATTTAATGATTTGGACTTGATAGACAGTGCGCCAGAAGAATTATGGACAGAGATGCGGGCCATCATGCAGGAAGCAGCAAGGAAAACCATACCAAAAGAAAAGAAGCATAAGAAAGCAAAGTGGTTGTCTGATGAGGCCCATAAAATAGCAGAGGAAAGAAGGAACACTAAAGTCAAAGAAAAAAGAAAAAATACAATCACTTGAACACAGAATTTCAAAGAAAAGCAAGGAGAGACAAGGAAATCTATTTAAATGAACAGTGCAAAGAAATAGAGGAAAACAACAAACGAGGCAGGACTAGAGATCTTTTCAAAAAAGTTGGGGAAATCGAGGGAACATTTAAAGAAAAAATGACCAATCTAAGGGACAAAGATGGAAAGGAGTTAGCTGATGCAGAAGAGATTAAGAAAAGATAGAAAGAGTACACAGAGGAACTCTACAAAAAGGACCTCAACACTCCTGATAATAACAATGATGAGGAAATGGAACTTGAGCCAGACATCCTGGAGAGTGAAGACAGAAAGGCCCTAAAGAGCACTGCAAACAACAAAGCTAGTGGAAATGATAGTATCCCAGTTGAATTTTTCAAAGCCCTAAAAGATGATGGAATCAAATTACTGCATTCGATATGCCAGCAGATTTGGAAAACAAAACGGTGGCCACAGGATGGGAAAAGATCAGTATTGGTTCCAATCCCAACAAAGGACAATGCCAAAGAATGTTCAAATTATCAAACAATTGCACTCATCCCACATGCCAGCAAGGTAATGCTCAAGATAATACAGGATAGACTTCAACAGCACGTGGAGAGAGAACTACCAGAGGTGCAGGCTGGGTTCAGAAGAGGCAGGGGGACCAGAGACCACATTGCCAACATACGTTGGATCATGGAGAAAACAAAGGTATATCAGAAACAAGTCTACTTCTGTTTTATTGACTATACCAAGGCATTTGACTGTGTGGACCACAACAAAATGAGGCAAGTAATTAAAGAGATGGGAATACCAGAACACCTCATATACCTCATGAGAAATTTGTACATGAAACAAGAAGCAACAGTTTGGACAGAACACGGAATGACAGAGTGGTTTGTGTAGGAATTGGGGCCACTGGCGTGGCCTTAGCGTCCCGGAGGAGACTGATCAAGTGACGACACGAGGCAAAAGGAGCGAGATCAGATCAGTACTTTATTGGAAAAAGGCAACATCATTTATAGGGAAGAAAGCGCAACGGTGGCAAAACTGTCACCGGACAGGAGAATTACCTCACCCACGTACCCGGGTTAATAGGGAACTCCTCAAAGGGAAGTTAATTAACTTGGACAAACACGGGGCGAGGAAGACCATTGTGTAGGGCTTAGGCAGGGGCAAACATGGCTTATTCGCGCCAGGGATTTTCCCCCGAGCCGGGAGATGAGTTACACGCTTAATGTTTCACAGGAGTCAGCTATCTGCTTACTTGGCAGAGCCGTAGGTCAGGTCACGGTAATTGGGTGAATCAAACCCTATATTTTATTCACCCCCCTTAATTTGGCGGCCGCAGAACCCACGGGCTGGGAGCTTCTCTCACCGCGGTGGCCTCTGGCGGGCCGTTCCATGCCCCGCGGGGCATGGGGAATCCGCATCTCCCCTTTATTTTCTATTTAAGGACCTGACCGGCGACCTTGCGCAAGAGCGGCATCAGCTGTTGAGCGGGTATGACGTCACGGGATTTCTCTCTGGGGCGGCACTTGGAGATCAGCGAGGGAATGCACTGAGCAAAACAACCGAGCATAATGCCTAGTATGGCTATCCCCACCACTACCTTAAGCACCGTTTGCAGCCACCCCCAGGGAACCCATGACCACATCCAATTCCACAGGGAACTCCACCAAGCTCCCCACGCGGAGCCTTCTGTAATGCCTGCAACTATGGTGTGGAGATCCGTGATCTGGCTTTGGATCTTACGGGAGTTATCAGTGAGATTGAAACAACACATTCCATGAAAAGATTCGCAACCCAGGTGGTGCAGCAAGAGGAGGTAGTCGATAGCCGCTCGATTGTCGAGAACGGCATGGTGAAGTTCTGCCTGCTCCTGATTGAGGAGCGCTATCGCTGTGGAGGTTTGGTTAATGGCTTTAGCCAAGCCGCAAGCCAAGCGGCCAATCCTCCGTGCGTTGCCGACGGCCAAGCCTGGCACGCCGACTAGGCTGACTGCTAGTGATACATACTCAGCGGGACTCATTACCCTAAGGCTGCTATCACAAGAGCTGTCTAACTGGGTTGTGCGTGTGTGCCGTATGAATGGGGAAACATCAACATTTGATACATTTGTGTCATTAGTACTTGGGGCAATCATGTCCTTAGTAGGAAGTAACAGTGTCAAACGACTGATACAACACATTGAGTCCGACAGATTCGCAGGAATATAGTTCCATGTGAACTGGTTGCAGGTGAAAAACCACCCTGAAGGTAGGGTGACATGAGAGTACAGCGAAATGAGTGTCTCTGGTTTATTACAAGTCCAGTTGCCGCTGCCGGGGTTAATGCAGCGACGCCGAGTCTGACCGTCTGAGGTGCAGCCGGTCATTCGGGTACAAGCAGCGTCCGGGCTGATCGCCACTCGAGGGGTATGAAGAGTGGCTGCATCAGCCGGCAAGGTTGATGCAAGTCGCAATCCCCCCCAGAGTGCATATGCTGAGAAGGTGGTGGGAGTGTGTGGGCCAAAGAACGCCTTCAACAACCAGTCGCCATCCTTGGTGCGCGCGTCCAGAGCGTGGCACACGGGGATGAGACAGGTGCTGAGGATAGATGCAGAACCAACGTCCTGCTGTAAGCAAAAATCGGACTGGTTGACGAGACCCGCCAACCTTTCCCACAAGTTGTACTGCATTCGTGCGGAGAGATCTTCCCCAGGCGGCAAGCCGTTGGCCTGGATTGGAGTAGCCTGAACGCCTCCCCCCAATAGCAGGGAAAGGGCCAGGATGAGGGTAATCGCCGCTGTGTTGGCATGAATCTGGGCAAAAACTGCGGCTGTGAGGTTCTCCGGCGTTGGCTCCTTCTCCTCGCGCTGAACGGCGTCCTGGGCGTCACGGCAAAGAGTCTTGACCATCCCCCAGGTGATCTTGGGCATCGGCGGCCGTTTCCTCCGGCGGATCTTCTCGGTCAGAGCGAGGTCCTTCATCTCCGGGATCGGACTCGGGCCGGCCTGGTTCCATGCCATGCGGTCCCAAGTGGGGCTTGACACACCGGGCTGGAATCCAGACGACACCTGTTGGAGACATAATTGCAGCATACCCTCTCCCCCAGGTTATGAGCGGCACCGGGCCCCTCCAAGATGGGTCCGGTGGCACTCGGTACCGGACCATAGGTGGCGGGAGAGCTTCCGAACGGCGGAAGTGCTTCTCCTGCGACGTACAGTCCGAAAAAACATTGAGGTGATTGTATGTGAACAATACCTTATTCAGACAAAACTGTGCTTCTCCCTGTGATTTGGGGAGGGCTGGTGGCTCCCCCCTTTCTGTTTGTTTGTCAATATAGGACTTTAGCGTCCGATTGACCCGTTCTACAATCGCCTGCCCTTGCGGATTGTAGGGAATGCCAAATGTATGCTTGATGTCCCAGGTGGTCATGAAGGTGGCCAACTGCCTAGAGCAGTAGGACGGGGCGTTGTCCGTTTTCACGTGCCGCGGCTTGCCCATTGCCGCAATGCAGGACAGGAGATGCTGCTCCACATGGGAGGCAGTCTCCCCCTTCTGCGCCGTCGCCCAAACGAACTGGGAAAAAGTGTCTATGCAGACGTGCATGTACTGCCATCTGCCAAACTGCGGCACATGCGTGACGTCCATTTGCCACACCTGAATGGCCTCTGTCCCCCGCGGGTTAACCCCCCACGAGGGCCCCCCTGGCGCCCCTGCGCAATGCTGGCAAGAGCGTACTATGCCCTGGGCTTGAGAAAGTGGCAAATTGAACTGTCTGGCGAGTGCCTTGGCGTTTTGGTGAAAAAAGGCATGACTTTGAATTGGAGTAGTGAAAACTCCCAAAACTGAACGTTGCTGAATTTCCCTTGCCGCCGCGTCCGCTCTGCTATTGCCCGCGGAAATCGGACCCGGTAGGTCTTGATGACTGCGGATGTGGGCAATATAGAGCGGCTCCGTGCGGTTTCGCAAATGAAATTGAGCAGTGAGAAACAGGCTAAGCAGATTCTTGTCTATCGCGGGAGTGATGTAAGCTCCCGGTAGACTGTGAAGCAAATTCCTAACATACAGACTGTCGGTTATGATATTTAAACGTTCCTTGGCGAAGGTGCGCAAAGCAAGATTCACGGCTGCCAACTCCGCCCGCTGTGCGGACTTCTGTGGAAGAGTTAGCAGCGTGTGCCAAGCTTCGCCCTCCTGCCAGGTCAGGACACCATAAGTGCGTCCGCCATCAGAAAAAACTGTTCTGGCCCCCTGAAGCGGGACCAGCGAGAGCAATTGGAACAAGCTGACCGTTCCTGTTTGAAGCGAGACGAGTCTGGGGTCTTTAGGCAAGTGGTATGCCAAGCTTCCAGTGAACCCTTCCAAAGCTATTGGAAGCGAGTCACCTAGCTGCATCAACTGCTGAATTTGTTCCTTGGTGAACGGGACTACGATCTTGGCTAAATCGTGCCCAGAAATATCCCTAGCCCTCAGCCTGCCGCGGTAGATCACCGCGGAGACCAGTTCTTGGGGCGGAACAATGTTCCGAGATGAGGTGTTAGGCAAGTATACCCACTCCACAATTTTCGCTCCCTTCTCTGAGTCTACTCCTAGCGCCCCTGTGAACATGGATCCCGATCGCACGATGTACAGATTCAGGATTGGGGCATAGGGCCCCTGGGCGATCCTATCTACCCATCTTTGGCTGAGAGCTTGGTTAACTTTCTCGAGCGCCAAGCGCGCGTCTCGAGAAATTTTTATCCGGTCTGCCGGCTGCTTACCTAGTGTTAGCAGCGAGAAGAGCGGTTTCAGAAGATCCGTATCCAATCGAAAATACGGTCTGGCCCAATTAATGTTTCCTAAAACTTGCTGTAATTCTACCAAGGTGACTGAGTCCTGTAAATTGATCTGAGGCAAAACTGGTGCGGCGAAAGAGCGGAGAAGCCGATGGCCTAAGTATGAGAAGGGCTCGGTTCTCTGCACTTTCTCCAGGGCAATGAGCAACCCTTTGTCCCCCAGGCTGGCTTGGAGGTCTGAAAACACTTCGCCGCCAAGCTTTGGCAACGCTACCAAAATATCATCCATAAAGTGACAAACTAAGGCTTGTGGGTGGAGGTTTCGAAACTTTGCCAGTGCGTCGTGAACGTAAATTTGGCACAAAGTGGGCGAATTGAGCATGCCCTGTGGCAAAAATTTCCACGCGTAACGCTGCGTGGGCTCGCCGTGGTTCACGACCGGCACGGTAAAGGCAAACCTCTCCCGGTCCCTGGGGTCTAAGGGGATTGTATAAAAGCAATCCTTGAGATCTACGACTAGGATCTCCCACCCCTCAGGAATCATGTTCGGATTCGGGATGCCGCATTGAAGCGGACCCATTGGCTGTATGCATTTATTGATCTCTCTGAGATCGTGGAGGAGTCGCCACTTCCCCGACTTCTTCCTAATAACAAAAATTGGCGAATTCCAAGGACTTGTGGACTGTTCTATATGTCCTGCGTCTAGCTGTTCCTTAACTATGTGCTTGAGAGCAACCAATTTCTCTCCCACTACCGGCCATTGTTCTATCCAGACCGGAGTATCGGTGAGCCATTTAAGTGGCAACGCCATTACCCAAAGGTAAGCGTGGCACCGTACTGCTGCAGAATGTCTCGCCCCCAAAGGTTGATGTGCACGTCAAGAATGTGCGGCCGAATTACCGCCGTGCCCTCAGCCCTAGGGATTGTGACTTCTACCCACTCTCGGCTCCTAAACGCTTCCTGGACGCCGCCTACCCCCCACACATCGGAGACCGGCTCAATGGCCCACTCCCTTGGCCACTGGCTTCTGCTTATCACGGATACATCAGCTCCGGTATCTAACAGGCCTGAGAATGATCGATTATTAAGAAATACCTCAATAACCGGGCGCTGTTTCCACTCAATGTTGGTCTCCACTGTCGCTAAGACCTGGTATCCTTGCGCTGCCTCACTGGCGCTCGAGCGGTCCTCTGACCGGGACTCGAAGCTGTCACTGAGCCTTCCCTGGCTCTCTGCTGGCGAGCGACAAGGAACCATGATCAGTTGCGCTAAGGTGTCTCCTTTAGGGATGGTTTGGGGCAGGTGTGTCCAAAGCTGAATTTGGAGAACGCCTGAAAAATTGGAGTCGATGACTCCTGGAATTATGAAAATTCCGCGTGCACCAGCTACACTACAGGGCAAAACTAAACCTATAAAGCCTCTGGGCAGGGGTCCCATGTACTGGGAATTGACCAGATAGACTGTGCCTGGCAGGTCGCATGTAACGTCCGCCTGGCAAGTCAATTCTAGCCCCGCGCTGCCCCTGGGGCTGGCCTGCGCCCTCGCAATGTCTGGGATGGGGTTGGACTCTACTCTGGCTCTGGGGAGTTCTGGGTGAAGGACGCCTCTGTTTGGACTGGGGCCAGAGACATGCCCGTGTTCCGGTTTCCCGAATTCTGGCAATACCTGGCCCAATGATAGCCTTTCTTGCACTTCGGACAGAGGGTGTTCGGAGCCTTGGGACGGCCGGACTTCTGCCCGCCTCCCTTGGATCGGCACTCCCTAGCGAAGTGACCGATCTTGCCACAATTGTGGCATGCTCCCTTGCTCTTACCATTAGGCCTTTTCCCTCCTTGCACCGCTGCCGCTAGCAGACCCATCTTATAGGATTCTGTGCCAACGTCGGCGCAAGCTCTAATCATGTCTGATAGGGTCAAGTCAGGACGATTGCCTAGGGACTGCAAGATTCTACGGCAGTCCAGGTTGGCATTGTCCTTGGCTAGCGTAATCATGAGCTCTTCCTGGGCTTGCTCATTATCAATCTGCCTGCTAATGGCTTCTTCCAGGCGATTGATGAAGTCCATGTAGGGTTCCTGGGCTCCCTGCTTAATGGAGGTGTAATTTTTAGCCGCTTTGCCAGTGGCTGGGATCTTAAAGTAAGCCCTAAAGGCTGCCTCGGCTGACATCTCGAGAGTGGCGAGAGGCAGGTTGATCTGAGCATTGATTGACTCGAAATTACCCGAGCCATACAGCTGCTCAGGAAGCACCGCGCCTCCCATCCTGGCAGCCCGAGTTTGCGCCTCTAGGCGGAACTCGCTGTCCCAGATCATGTACTGGCTAGGGGTCAGCATCATCCTCATGACGGCTTTCCAATCATGGGGGATCCACATGGTGGTCTCGCACACCTGCTGAAGCGCGCCCCTAGTAAAACGACTTTGGAGCCCTGTTTCTGCAATTGCCTTCCGCATAGCCATGAGCAGCTTATACGGGACTGGGGAATGAACGATCTGCTGTGCGCCCGTGAGTGCGTCCATTTCCATGCGGATTGGACATATCTGTCTGAGCTCAGCTAGTTCTTCTGCTGGCAATTCCCCCTTCCTAATCTCCTCTTCAATTGTGCGCTGAAGGGGACTCTTGGTAACTCGGGAACCCGAAGCTGTCAGAGGAGCGCCTGCGCTTCTCATGCCCTGCATTCCCTCGGTGACGTCTGCAGCTGTCACCGCGGGAAGGCTCCCTGCGCTACTCTGCTGGTACTTGAATGTCGGATAGAGTGCGGTGGGCGCAGTCGGCTCGACTGGCTGGACTGATGACTTCTCTAACGGGGGTTCTTCCGCTTCTATCCGGACTGGCTCGATCTGCTCTAAGAGTCTCCTACACTTCCTCCATGTGCTAACTATCCCTCCTGGGGCCCTCGGGGGTTGCTGAATGCAGTCTCCTATCTGATCCCAGAGCTGTAGGGTTAACGTACCTACTTCTGGGTAAAGCAGGCAGTGTTCCCTAAGGTACGCCAAAAGTCTCGCTAGCTCCCTGCTGTGAAAGCGTAACTTAAATACCCTGGCCAGGATTCTAAACTCTTCCTCACGAGTTTTTTGGCTAGCGGACGGACTCTGTCCCTGAGAACAGGTCCCCATATTACCTGCGAGTTGTCCTCTGAAGTTTCCTCCTCGGGACGGGTTGACGCATCTTGGGGCAAGGTAACTGGTTTCGGCGACGATCGTCTGGGTGGAGCTCGGAGCGTGGCCTCCTGCCACGGGCCCTCGGCGGCCTCTGCGCTGTCAGGGGCTCACAGCTGCCCTGAGCGGAACGCGTTTTTCCCTTTGGCGCAAGTCTCCCCGAAAGCCGGGAGCAAAGTGCAGGAATGCCTCTCTTGGAATGCCTCGCCGCTGGCCATCCTTCTGACCGACTGGCTGCCGGCCAGAGTGCCGCGCTGTCCTCCGGGTGGACGGGTCGCGGTTCAAGCGTGGAACCGGACCGCGTGGTTCGCTACTCGTGAGTAGACCCCTCCTGGGTCGCTTTAGTCACGAGTAAATCACGTCGGGGTCACCAGATGTAGGAATTGGGGCCACTGGCGTGGCCTTAGCGTCCCGGAGGAGACTGATCAAGTGACGACACGAGGCAAAAGGAGCGAGATCAGATCAGTACTTTATTGGAAAAAGGCAACATCATTTATAGGGAAGAAAGCACAACGGTGGCAAAACTGTCACCGGACAGGAGAATTACCTCACCCACGTACCCGGGTTAATAGGGAACTCCTCAAAGGGAAGTTAATTAACTTGGACAAACACGGGGCGAGGAAGACCATTGTGTAGGGCTTAGGCAGGGGCAAACATGGCTTATTCGCGCCAGGGATTTTCCCCCGAGCTGGGAGATGAGTTACACGCTTAATGTTTCACAGGAGTCAGCTATCTGCTTACTTGGCAGAGCCGTAGGTCAGGTCACGGTAATTGGGTGAATCAAACCCTATATTTTATTCACCCCCCTTAATTTGGCGGCCGCAGAACCCACGGGCTGGGAGCTTCTCTCACCGCGGTGGCCTCTGGCGGGCCGTTCCATGCCCCACGGGGCATGGGGAATCCGCAGGTTTGGAATAGGAAAAGGAGTAAGACAAGGCTGCATTTTGTCACCCTGCTTATTCAACTTATACACAGAGCACATGATGCGCAATGCAGGGATGGAGGAATCACAATATGGGTTCAAAATTGCTGGGAGAAACATCAACAATTTGAGATATGCAGACGATACCACCTTAATGGCAGAAAGTGAGAAAGACCTAAAGAATCTCTTGATTGGGCTGAAGGAGGAGAGTGCAAAAGCAGACCTGAGACTAAATATCAAGAAAACCAAGATAATGGCAACAGGCCCCTTCAGTTCCTGGAAAATAGATGGGGAAGAAGTAGAAGCAGTGACAGATTTTACTTTCTTAGGATCTAAGATCACTGCAGATGGAGATTGCAGCCATGAAATAAAAAGATGACTGATTCTGGGGAGACAAGCTATGAGAAACCTGGGGAACATAGTGAAAAGTAGAGAGATAACCTTGAAAACAAAAATCCGCATAGTCAAAGCAATGCTTTTCCCGATGGTAATGTATGGGTGTGAGAGCTGGACCATTAAGAAAGCTGAGCGCAGAAGAATAGATGCCTTTGAGATGTGGTGTTGGAGGAGAGTTTTGAGAGTCCCCTGGACAGCGAGGAGAACAAATAGGTCAATATTAGAAGAAATCAACCCTGACTGCTCCTTAGAAGGTCAAATAGTAAAGATGAAGCTAAAGTACTTTGGACATCAAATGAGAAGAGAGCATTCACTTGAGAAGGCCTTGATGCTGGGAAAGGTGGAGGGCAAAAGAAAAAGAGGACGGCCAAAGATGAGATGGCTAGATGGCATCGGGGACACAGTGGGCACAGAGCTGGGCAAGCTGAGGAGGATGGTGGAGGACAGAGGTGCCTGGAGGACGATGGTCTACAGGGTTGCAAAGGGTCGGAATCGACTGTGCGACTGAACAACAACATAATTTATTCAGTTTGGGTTTTTTGTTTAATTTCCTATTGTATAGATATTTTTAAATGTGCTGTAAGCTGCCCAGAGTGGGGGAAAATTCCAGGTGGGTGGAAAACAAACAAACAAACAAACAAACAAATAATATTTTAAAAACCTGAGGAACGGCTTGAAAAGGACTCAGAAAGATTGCTTCTTTACAAACACTTATGTGCTTTTTTCTTTTTGTACAAATCAGTCAGTTTGCCAGACTACTGATCTATCTACCACCTTAATCTCTAAAAACTGTATACCAGTAATGCAGAGTTATTTATACTATCCAGTAGTTTAAATAAATATCCTGCAGTGGCTCAAGTAGCTAAGACGCTGACTGGGAGGCGGAAGGTCAGCAGTTCGATTCCTAAGCATGGTAGGATGGAATGAGCTCCGGTCTTTGTCCCAGCTCCTGCCAACCTAGCAGTTCAAAAACAAGAAATTGCAAGTAGATAAATAGGGACCACTTCGGCGGGAACGTAACAGCGCTCCGTGTGCTCTGGTGTCTAGCCATGCCTATCACATGACCACGGAAACGTCTGCAGAAGCAGACAGCGCTGGCTCTTCGGCTTTGAAACAGATGAGCACTGCACCCTAGAGTCGGATATGACTGGCTTTCGAGCAAGGGAACCCTTTACCTATCCAGTATGCATGTTACCAGTCTATTGTTTAGAAATGTTGGCAGACCTTTTGCTGTTAAGTAAAGATACATAAGTTTTAAGGCAATTTGTGTTTAATTATTCTAGGTTTTACAAAGGTCCAGGAAGAATCAATTAAATAAGGAAGAATGTGTAGCTCTTTTTTCATGGTGCCCAAAATCAGTTAATTTTGGGCACCATGAAAAAAGAGCTACACATTCTTCCTTATTTAATTGCTGCCTCAATCTGCCAAATCGACTGTCTAGTCCAGGCAGAACACCATGGAAAGAATAAATAAATATCAGTCATGAAAACTTTGAAGAGGCAAAATGAAGGAAATTGTCACTGGAATAAAGGTAAAGGACTGTCAGGTCAAACAATAAGATGACTTCATAAGATGACTTATGACAAAACGGGGGATGCCCTTCCTGAAATGTTGATGTGAGGTGCCAATGCTCTAGTGCATAAGCTCCTCTGCTCTCCTGTAAAGATCATTTCACAGTGTAGTCCCACAAATAAAACTGACCCATCACAATCGTTTTAGCAGCAACCTGAGGCAACCAACCATGTGTGATTTGTATCACTTCAGACTACAAGTAAGATGGTTTTTTAAAAAAAGTTTTTATTAATAGTTAAAGTAATATAAAAGAAAAAAGAGTTCGATATACATAATTAGTGTACACAGAATAATTATACATTCCACCTTGTACTATCTTATCTTATCTAATATCATAAAAATAATAATGGAATAAAGAAAACCATATAAAATAAAGAATAAATTAGAGTAATAAAACATATACACTGGGGAAAAATATTAATACCCCATTAAACCCACCCGTGAATTGTTGGGACTGTTGGCGAGGATTCTGGTCCATTTAACTTCATTACTCCTTCCAAAATTGGATTGTATCAGGGCTAGAGTTAGTCTCATTGTCTTCTAATAATGCAAATTCAACACAACCCCCCAAATATATATATATATATCCCAAAAAGGGATCTTTATTGGGACCCCCTTCTTCTGGTGGAGTTTCATTGTTAATTTCTCATTTAGTGCCTATTGCCAAACGTCTGAGTACCATCTAGCTTTATTAATATTTATTCCAGTTTTCCATTCTTTGGCAATTAGTTGTCTTGCAACCATTAGTAAGGATAGCAATAACTCTTTTTTATTTTCTTCCAAAATTAATTCTTCAATTTCACACAATATTACCATCTTAGGACTTAATATAATTGATGTTTTTAGTATTTTATTCAATTCCTCCTCTATAACAAGTAAGACGTTTTATAGCTCAATATCCTCCATGTAACAACCCAAACAAATATCCTGACAATAATGGAGAAAACCCTCCTTAGTGCTAGTCAAGTCCACAAAAACTGTGTAGAAGACTAATTGTGCAAAGTAAAGGTAGAGGTCTCCCTTGCTTGAAAGCCAGTCATGTCCAATTCTAGGGTCCGGTGCTCATCTTCATTTATAGCCCAAGAGTCAGTGCTGTCTGCAACTGCAGATGCTTCTGTGGTCATGTGACATGGAATGCTGTTACCTTTCCCACTGAAGTGGTACCTATTTATCTACCTGCAATTTCTTGCTTTCAAACTGATAGGTTGGCAGGAGCTGGGACAGATGACAGGTACTCCATCAGGTAGCACTTGGTTCTCAAATTGCTGACCTGCATTCTCTGTGGTCATCAAGCTCAGTGTCTTCACCACTAAGCCACTATGGCCCTCAATTGTCTAAGAGGAAAGACCAAATCAGAGGGACACAGGTCACATATAAGACTTCTAACTGTCTGTTTAGCAAGATGGCTTTCACAGTGCTGGATTGATGGTTTAAAAATGCAGTAAGTCTAAATTTACTAACTTGTGGTGTAAGCTAGTCAAGAATATAACGTACATTCTGTATGAGGTTTCTCAACATAAAACACTTTGGGAAATATCTTGTGGATTGTTTGGCTTATGGTCAGGGGAACATGGACGAAAAGTGAAGTTTGAAAATCTGTATCTGAAAGATGACAATGATTAGATCTGCTGAGGCATCTTGCTCAAGCTACTTGTGCAAACAGTTTCCTGGAGAGATGGCTACTTTGTCCACACTAAAATTGGATGGGACAGACTCCTCTCTCCTTTTAAGGATCAACCTGAAGATAAACCAGGCTCAGAGAGCCAGGGGAGACAACAAGGTAAGAGATAATTCATCACCCGAGATGTCCAAGTATGACCATAGGTCGCTATGTGGTTTGATTTTCTTCACATCAGGGTAAACCAAAAGATAAATGTGATGGTGGGTGTCAGGGAAGACCACCCAATCTATCTTTGCTTTCTGAATGGAGCACCTGTCTAGCTTAGAGAAACAATATGTGATTTTAGTGTAAGGGACCAAAGACAACGAAACAGCCGAAGGGTTGGCTTAACACAGGTTTATTGCATGATGATCCGGAGGAACATGTGGTAATGGCGGATGGTTAGCTCAATATATAAGAACATAAGAACATAAGAACAGCCTTGCTGGAACAGGCCACAGCCCATCCAGTCCAGCATTCTGTCTCACACAGTGGCTCACCATTTCCTTCAGGGTATTCCCAAGCAGATGCCTTCACCAGCTTAGGATTCCCTGGAAATGATATTGAGAGATATCCTGCCTATCTCTCCAACCCGGAGGTTGTCCTTAAGTATCCATAATTATAGCCATTGATACTCTTCTCCTCCATGAACTTGTCTAATCCTTTCTTAAAGCTGTCAAGACTGACAGCTGTCACCACTTCTTCTGGCAGGGAGTTCCATAGACCAGTAATCCTCTGGGTGAAAAAGTACTTTCTCTTATTTGTTTGAGAACTAGTACCCAAAAGTTTCATGGAGTGTCCCCTAGTTCTAGTATTATGCGATAGGGAAAACAGTTTTTCCTTATCTACTTTGTCCACACCGTGCATGATTTTATAAACTTCAATCAGGTCACCTCTTAGACGTCGTCGTTCAAGAGTGAAGAGGCCCAACCGTTGCAGCCTCAGATGGTAAGGAAGGTGTTCCAGTCCCCTAATCATTCTGGTTGCCCTCCTCTGCACTTTTTCCAGCTCCATAACATCCTTCTGGAGGTATGGCGACCAGAACTGTACACAGTATTCCAGATGGGGCCTCACCATAGATTTATAAAGAGGCAAAATGACACTTGCTGACTTATTTTCTATACCCTTCTTAATGATCCCTAGCATTGAGTTTGCTTTTTTCACTGCTGAGGCACACTGGGTTGACACCTTCATTGAGTTGTCCACCAGGACACCAAGGTCCCTTTCCTGGTTTGTCTCAGAGAATTCAGACCCCATCAGTTTATAAATGTAATTGGGGTTCTTTGCCCCAACATGCATCACTCTGCACTTACTAATGTTGAAACTCATTTGCCACTGTTTTGCCCACTCCCCCAGTGTCGAGAGATCCCTCTGGAGCTCCTCACAATCTCTCACAGTTTTCACTACCCTGTATAATTTAGTGTCGTCAGCAAATTTGGCTACCTTGCTTTTTACTCCTACCTCTAGATCATTTATGAAGAGGTTGAAAAGCAGGGGTCCCAGTACTGAACCTTGGGGAACCCCACTCTTTACTTCCCTCCACTTGGAGAAGTGTCCATTTAGTGCTACCCTCTGTTTCCTGTCCCTTAGCCAGTTGCTGATCCAGGACAAGACCTGTCCCTTTATTCCATGACTGGTAAGTTTATTCAAGAGCCTTTGGTGTGGGACCTTGTCAAAAGCCTTCTGAAAGTCCAGATAAACAATGTCAACTGGATCCCCCTTATCCACATGCTTGTTGACACTCTCAAAAAATTCCAACAGATTAGTGAGGCATGATTTGCCCTTGCAAAAGCCATGTTGGCTCTCCTTTAGCAGCGCCTTCTCTTCTATGTGCCTATTAATTCTATCTTTTAGGATGGTTTCCATCACTTTACCTGGGACACATGTCAAACTGACAGGTCGGTAATTTCCTGGATCACCCCTGGATCCTTTTTTGAAAATTGGTGTTACATTCGCTACCTTCCAGTCATCAGGCACAAAGCCTGATTTGAGGGAAAGATTATATATTTTGGCTAGGAGATCAGCAATTTCATCTTTAAGTTCCCTGAGAACTCGTGGATGGATGCCATCTGGTCCTGGTGATTTGTTGTTGTTGTTGTTGTTCAGTCGCACAGTCGATTCCGACCCTTTGCGACCCTATGGACCATCGTTCTCCAGGTGCCTCTGTCCTCCACCATCCCCCTCAGTCCTCCCAGTTTTGTGCCCATTGTGTCTACAATGCCATCTATCCATCTCATCCTTGGCCTCCCCCTTCTTCTTTTGCCCTCCACCTTTCCCAACATCACGGCCTTCTCAAGTGAATCCTCCCTTCTCATTTGATGCCCAAAGTACTTTAGCCTCATCTTTACTATTTGACCTTCCAATGAGCAGTCAGTGTTGATTTCTTCTAAGATTGACCTATTTGTTCTCCTCGCTGTCCAAGGTACCCTCAAAACTCTCCTCCAACACCACATTTCAAAGGCATCTATTCTTCTGCGTTCAGCTTTCCTAATTGTCCAGCTCTCACATCCGTACATTACCACTGGGAATACCATTGCTTTGACTATTCTAATTTTTGTTTTCAAGGAGATGTCTCTGCTTTTCACTATGTTCCCCAGGTTTCTCATGGCTTGTCTCCCTAGAATCAGCCGCCTCTTTATTTCATGGCTGCAATCTCCATCTGCAGTGATCTTAGATCCTAAGAAAGTGAAATCTGTCACTGCTTCTACTTCTTCCCCGTCTATTTTCCAGGAACTGATCGGGCCTGTTGCCATTATCTTGGTTTTCTTGATATTGAGTCTCAAGCCAGCTTTTGCACTCTCTTCCTTCAAACCGATCAAGAGATTCTTTAGGTCTTCCTCACTTTCTGCCATTAGGGTGGTGTCGTCTGCATATCTCAGATTGTTGATGTTTCTCCCAGCAATTTTGATCCCATATTGTGATTCCTCCATCCCTGCATTGCGCATTATGTGCTCTGTGTATAAGTTGAATAAGCAGGGTGACAAAATGCAGCCTTGTCTTACTCCTTTTCCTATTCCAAACCACTCGGTCATTCCGTGTTCTGTCCTAACTGTTGCTTCTTGGTTCATGTACAGATTTCTCAGGAGGCATATGAGGTGTTCTGGTATTCCCATCTCTTTAATCACTTGCCACATCTTGTTGTGATCCACACAATCAAATGCCTTAGTGTAGTCAATAAAGCAAAAATAAACTTGTTTCTGGTATTCCTTTGTTTTCTCCATGATCCAACGTATGTTGGCAATGTGGTCTCTAGTCCCCCTGCCTCTTCTGAAACCAGCCTGCACCTCTGGTAATTCTCTTTCCACATGCTGCTGAAGTCTATCCTGTATTATCTTGAGCATCACCTTGCTGGCGTGTGGGATGAGCGCGATTGTTCGATAGTTTGAACATTCTTTGGCATTGCCCTTTTTTGGGATTGGAACATATACTGATCTTTTCCAGTCCTGTGGCCACTGTTTTGTTTTCCAAATCTGCTGGCATATTGAATGCAGTAATTTGATGCCATCATCTTTTAGAGCTTTGAAAAATTCAACTGGGATACCATCATCTCCACTAGCTTTGTTGTTTGCAGTGCTCTTTAGGGCCTTTCTGACTTCACTCTCCAGGATGTCTGGCTCAGGTTCAATTTCTTCATCATTGTGACTATCAGGAGTGTTGAGTTCCTTTTTGTAGAGTTCCTCTGTGTACTCTTTCCATCTTTTCTTAATCTCTTCTGCATCAGCTAGCTCCTTTCCGTCTTTGTCCCTTATCATGGTCATTTTTGCTTTAAATGTTCCCTTGATTTCCCGGATTTTTTTGAAAAGATCTCTGGTTCTGCCTTTTTTGTTGTTTTCTTCCATTTCTTTGCACTGTTCTTTTAGATAGTTTTCCTTATCTCTCCTTGCTTTTCTTTGAAATTCTGTGTTCAGATGATTGTATTTTTTCCTTTCTCCTTTGACTTTTGCGTTCCTTCTTTCCTCTGCTATTTTAAGAGCCTCATCAGACAACCACTTTGCTTTCTTACTCTTCTTTTCTTTTGGTATGGTTTTCTTTGCTGCTTCCTGCATGATGTCCCTCATCTCTGTCCATAATTCTTCTGGCACTCTATCTA
Source organism: Bradypodion pumilum (assembly GCA_035047305.1). Taxonomy (NCBI): domain Eukaryota; kingdom Metazoa; phylum Chordata; class Lepidosauria; order Squamata; family Chamaeleonidae; genus Bradypodion; species Bradypodion pumilum. Next base: position 265,058,052 of record JAWDJD010000003.1, read on the forward strand.
TTGAGTCTAAGCCATTGAATCTGTTCATCACCTCCACCGTGTATTCTTTAGGGATGCTGTCTAGGTGATATCTGTCTGGTCTCTTTGTTTTCCCTATTTTCTTTAGTCTAAGCCTGAATTTTGCAATCAGCAGGTTGTGATCTGAGCCACAATCTGCTCCAGGTCTTGTTTTTGCTGACTGTATGGAGGTTCTCCATCTTTGGCTGCAGAGTATGTAGTCAATCTGGTTTCGGTGTTGGCCATCTGGTGATGTCCATGTGTAAAGTCGCCTCTTGTGTTGCTGGAAGAGGGTGTTTGCTATGACCAGTGCGTTCTCTTGGCAGAACTCTATCAATCTTTGTCCTGCTTCATTCTGTGTTCCAAGACCGAACCTGCCTGTTATTCCCTCCACTTTTTGATTGCCTACTTTGGCATTCCAGTCTCCTAGAATAATTTGAACATCATTTCTTGGTGTTTGTTCTATGAGGTGTTGTAAGGTGATTTGTTAGTGTTTAGTTTAACAAGACATGCAAGGACCTCCTCCCTGGTTATTTCTATCTGGCTTAATTCTTCGGTTTCCCTCCCTACGAAGATAGGCTCTGTTTTGGGCATGTGGCCTCTGTCTTCTTCAGTGAATACTGAAGCAAAGAATTCATTGAGTCTCTCTGCAATCTCTGTTTCCTCTTTAATAACCCCTTGCCTTCCATTGTCATCTAATGGTCCAATGGCCTTCCTAGTTGGGTTCTTACTTCTAATGTACTTAAAGAAGTCTTTGTTATTTCTCTGAGTATTTTTAGCTATACGCTCCTCAAAGTCTTGCTTTGCTTTCCTGATTGTTGCCTTGCATTTGTTCTGCCAGAATTTATGTTTCTGCCTGCTGTCCTCATTCGGACAAGCCTTCCATCTTCTAAATGAGCTTTTCTTGCTCTTGATCACTTCTCGAACAGCTCCTGTAAGCCACATCGCAGTGCCCTTTTTCCTTTTGGGTATGCATTCCAATTGGGCCTCTGTTATTGTTTTTGTAAACAGCCTCCATGCCTCTTGGAGTGTTTGGACTCTCTCAATTTTCCCATTCAGCTTCTTTTTTACTAGTTTCCTCAACTTTGGGAAATTTCCTTTTTGAAAATTTAAGGTCTCTGTGTTAGATTTTATCAGTGACTTGTGGTCTATGATCAAGTTAAACATAATTGAGTTGTGGTCACTGTTCCCTATTGGATCAGTCACAATATATACAATATATACAGCTGGCTATACATTTGAATGTGGCTCGTCGACAGACTATTGGTTGCTGCCTGCATGACGTCGTAGAAGGTCACGCCCTTCTTGACCAGGTGAATAGGTGGCGGGGAATCTTCCCGCGCTGCTGAACCAGGTGAATCTGAGCCATGAGAGCTGGACGCTCGCTACTGCCATCTGGTGGTCACTAGCTCGCGTCCCCTTATCAGGTTTACATTGATACAGCTGATGGTTATAATGTTGCACACAGAAAGGTTACATTGATAACACATGGCAAAGGTACATTGTTAAAGGCACAGCTTTACAGAACACAACATCCCTCCCCCCTAGGATGAGACGAAGTCTCTCAGCCAAGATGGCTTGTTGCATGTGCGTTTGGGCCGTGACGAGGGCTGCCCCCCCCGGGGGCGTTATTGCTTCTTTGTTCCCTGGTCCCTTGTCCTGAAATGGGAGAGGGAGACTTGTTAGTGGCTTGCCGCTGTCTGGCGGCCTTAGGGGAAGGGAAAAACTCCAATGTGGGCAGACCGGGGGCAGTCGGGACTAACGAAAAACCCCTCTTCTCGCTTGGACGGGTGGGGGACCACTCCGAAAACCCCCCCGGTTCTGGAAACCAAAATCTAACTTAGTAGGGGTATCCGCATTTGTGGGGACCTTCCGCGAGATATGTATGGGGTCGGGTTCCTCCTCCTCAGAAAGATCCCCCAGGGTATCTACGAGGATATCCTCCTCCCCCCTTGGTGGGGGCCCACGGTCCCCCTTCCCTCCCCCTTGGGCTGAACGGGTGGGGGAGAACCCTAACGCTGACTTTTTCTCTGCTTGGTCTGTGCCCTGCTCATCGGAGACCCTGCGTCGGAGCTGGTCCGCGTGCCGCCTCCACAGGAGTCCTGTATTGGTTTCCACGCGGTACGACACGGGGCCGGTTTGTTGCACAACTACGCCCGGCACCCAGGCTGGGCCCGTGCTGGCGTAATTCCTGCAATGCACGGGGGCGCCTACACTGAAACTCTTTGTGGCCTCTAGCCCGATGTTCCTTCCTTTGTCCTCTACCCTTGTGGGGTCTAGCCTAGTAAGGATGGTGGTCAGTTTCCTACGCATTAAGAGCTCTGCGGGGGAGTATCCTGACGCCAAAGGGGTCACCCTGTACCCTAGCAGAAACTGACAGACTTGTAGGTTCAGATCCCTGGGGCCCATGCGCCGCAACGCGTCGTTCATGGTGCGGACGAGGCGCTCTACTTGGCCATTGGTGGCTGGGTGAAACGGGGCGGAGGTGATATGCCGAACGGCGTTAATCTCCATGAATGCCCTAAACTCGGAGGACGTGAAACAACTAGCGTTGTCGCTAATTAACGTGTCGGGTATGCCGAACGTGGAAAAGAGCCTCCGCAAATGCCTAATGGTCTGGGCCGAGGAGGTGCTCGTGACTGGGATAACCTCCAACCATTTGGAGAAAGCGTCCACTACAAGAAGGAACAGGGTGCCTCTGAACGGGCCCGCGAAATCCACATGCACCCGGGACCACGGCCCCTTAGCCGCGTCCCATTCCCTGTGGGGAAGGCGGGCCTCCTCTGGTCTGGAGCATTGGCAACTTTCGCAAGTGCCGACCATGTGCTCGATGTCGGCGTCCAGCTGGGGCCACCAGAAGTAACTCCGGGCCAGCGCCTTGGATCGCACGATGCCGGGGTGGCTGACGTGCAGCAGCTTGAGCACCCGCGGCCGAAGGGAAGTGGGAATCACCACCCGCTGCCCCCACAAGAGGCACCCCCTCTCTAGGGACAGTTCTAACTTTTTTCTGAAAAATGGAGCGAACTCCTCCGCTGGGGAGGACGCGGGCCACCCTTTCTGCACCCAGGAGCTTACTGCCGCTAATGTCTTGTCCTTCTCTGTTGCTTTGGCAATGTCGGCGGGCACTACGGGGGGCGAATCCAGTACCTCTATCATGAGAACCTGATGGTCCCGCTCCCCCTTGCTCACCTGGCTGGGCGTTAGGGGGAGGGGAGACCTAGATAGAGCGTCCGCATGGCTGATCTCTTTCCTGGGCCGGTAGACCAACGCGTGCTGATACGCGTTGAGAAAAATGGCCCACCTGAGCATCCTTGGAGACAGGATCTGTGGGGTGGGCTTATCTGCGGTAAAGATGCCTAGCAGGGGCTTGTGGTCCATTACAATGGTGAAGGGGCGGCCGTACAGAAAATCGTGAAATTTTTTCGTCCCCGCGACTATTGCTAGTGCCTCCCTGTCTGTCTGTGCGTAGTTTCTCTCCGCTTGGGACAGGGACCTGGAGTAAAATGCTATCGGGGCCTCCCTTCCGTTCTCCAACACGTGGCACAGCACCGCCCCCACCCCCACTGGAGATGCATCACAGGTCAGGACTACTGGGCGATTGGGGTTGAAGTGGGTCAGTATGGCATCGGACGCTAGGAGGCTTTTTAGCTCACTAAATGCCCTTTCCTGGTCATCGCCCCACTTCCATGCCTGGTCTTTCTTTAGCAGTTTGTGTAGCGGTTCAGCCACCGCTGCCTTCCGGGGGAGGAAGGAGTGGTAAAAGTTGAGCAGCCCTAGGAACGACTGCAGCTCGGGCTTGGAGGTGGGGCAGGGGGCTTTCTTAATGGCTGCCACCTTGGACTTGGATGGTTTTATTCCCTCAGGAGTCACACAAAACCCTAGGAACTCAACCTCGGTTGCGAAGAAGACGCATTTGTCCTTCCGCAGCCTCAGCCCCGCTTTTTTGAATATTGTCAGGACCTTTCCCAACCTCTTGGCCAATTCAACCCGACTCCCCCCCCCCCGTTATTAACACGTCATCAAAATAAGGCAACAGCCCCTCCAATCCCTTCAGGAGGCGTTCCACGAGTGACTGGAAAATTCCAGGCGCTGAATTCACGCCAAACTGGAGGCGCGTCACCTGGAACGCCCCCTTATGGGTGACTATGGTCTGCGCAGCAGCTGCGGCAGGGGACACCGTAAGCTGCTGGTAGGCCTGTGCTAAGTCGAGCTTAGCGAAACACTTTCCCCCGTGTAACCTGGCCAGCAGATGGCTGACTACCGGCACCGGATATGCATTCGGGCGGATCGCCTTGTTGATGGTGCACTTGTAGTCGGCGCATATGCGGACCTCCCCATTGGCCTTTAGTGCGGTTACAATTGGAGTTTCCCACTCCGCAGAATCTACAGGCACAAGGATCCCCTGGCCCAGCAACTTGTCCAGTTCCGCCTCTATCTTGTCCTTAAGTGCGAACGGCACCCTGCGTGGTTTAAGGCGAATTGGGCGGACCTCCGGGTCCAGGTCGAAAGTCACTGGGGGCCCCTTGAATTTCCCCAGTCCTTTTTTGAAAACTTCGGGGTGCGCCTCGCACACGTCCTGAATTGGATCAGTCCCAACAGCGTGCATCCCCACGGCGTGCACCCCCCCAATAAACAACCCCAGGGGCTGGAACCATTGAGTCCCGAGGAGGCTGCAATCTCCCCCTTTGAGCACGACTAGGGGAAGGGACGCGGCGTGCTCCTTGAATTTGACCTGAAACTCTCCGACCCCCAACACTGGAATGCAGTTCCCCTGCACGTCCTGTAGTGTGGACCTCAAAGCTTTGAGCTTGGGTCGCTTGTGGGGGGCAATTCCCAAAAACTCCCTCTGGGAAATGATTGAATATGAGGACCCCGAGTCAATTTCCATCCTAATGGGAACCCCTTGGACTAGTACCTCAACAAAGTAGCGGGGGTGTCCTGTAGACACGCTGAACACTGGGGCGTCATCCTCGCTGCCGTCGGAGATGCGGCCCATGCCGTCCTGCTTCCGCGTGGCCTGGGCGCCGTCCTTGGGTCTCGTTGAGCGGTCTTGTCCCGCGGAACGGTCTTCTGAGCTCCGCCGGGTCTCGCGCTTCTTCCTGCACACCTTGGCGATGTGCCCGCGGCGGCCGCAGTTGTGGCACTCGGCCTTCCGGAAGGGTCACTTTACGCGGTCGTGGGCCGCTCCACAGCCGTCGCATCGCCGGCTCTCCTTCCGGACCCTCCGGACGTCCTCGTCATCGCTGCTCTCTGTGGACGACCTCGAAGTTCGCCGGGCCGCCTGTACCGGAGCCTCTGCCTTGCTCGACTTCGGCCGCCAGTCCTGGAGTTCTTGGACCCCGGCCTTTGTAGCTTCTGCGGCCTGGGCCGCTCTGACGACCTCCTGCAACATGGGAGGCGGCTCTTGGTTCATTAATGTGCGCTGGGTCTCGGCGTCGTTCAGGCCGCACAGCACACAGTCCCGGAGGGTGATTTCGGCATTCTCCCATTTGCACGGGCCGGCCGCCAGCCGCAGGGCCGCCACGAATGCGGCGACCGTCTCCCTGGGCGCTTGGACTCGCCTCCAGAACGCACTCCAAGCGGGAAACATCGCCGTGGCGGGCCGGACGTGCTCACGCAGCATCTGCATGAGTTCCTTGGCCTTGAATTCGCTCACCCTCCTCGGTGCAATCAGGTCCACCAAGGTCCTCTTGGTTTCTTGTCCAAGCATCCTGGTGAAGATGGCCCTTTTCTTTGCCTCTTCCGTGACTTCGGACTCAATCAGTGCTGCCTGGAAGTCCATCTCGAAGATCTCCCAGTCGCCCGGTTTCCTGATTTCGAAACCGGCGCATGTCTTGGTCCCGTGGGCTGCCATATCCCACCTTCGTCGCCAATTTAGTGTAAGGGACCAAAGACAACGAAACAGCCGAAGGGTTGGCTTAACACAGGTTTATTGCATGATGATCCGGAGGAACATGTGGTAATGGCGGATGGTTAGCTCAATATATACAGCTGGCTATACATTTGAATGTGGCTCGTCGACAGACTATTGGTTGCTGCCTGCGTGACGTCGTAGAAGGTCACGCCCTTCTTGACCAGGTGAATAGGTGGCAGGGAATCTTCCCGCGCTGCTGAACCAGGTGAATCTGAGCCATGAGAGCTGGACGCTCGCTACTGCCATCTGGTGGTCACTAGCTCACGTCCCCTTATCAGGTTTACATTGATACAGCTGATGGTTATAATGTTGCACACAGAAAGGTTACATTGATAACACATGGCAAAGGTACATTGTTAAAGGCACAGCTTTACAGAACACAACAGTGATGTACAGAGAAGAGGCAGGGCCTCTTCGTACCATAAGGCGAACGGAGTGGTCGCTCCAGGCTCCCACTCCCAGGTGGCACCCCAGTGGTAAAGGAAAAGAAAATATTCTTTTTGCCAAGTAACTTAATTTAACCCCATATATTAGGGATGACCAAGGGGGTGCCATAGTTGGATCTCATTCCATCCTAAAACATGCCTTGGCCCAGCACTGAGAAGAGGTATACAGTAGTACCTCGCTTAAAGAGGTTAATGCGTTCCACAGGATTGCTCTTTAAGCGAGTTGCTCTTTAAGCAAAACACTGCCACCCCTGCCATTGTAAGTGACTGATTGTGACTTCTGGTGAGGGGGATTGCGAACCCCGATTTAGTTGTTAAGCAAGTCTTTGGTTGATTTTAGTTGTTTAGTGAGGGTGACCATTCAGAGAAAAATTTGCTCTTTAAGCGAGTTAGTCTCTAAGTGAGGCACTCTATATGCGAGATGGAGAATTTCATTTCATTTCATTTAATATTTCTATACTGCCTTTCTCAGACCAATGGCCGACTCAAGGCGGTTTACATAGGACATGAAATGACAAAACAAAAATAGCATATACAAAATTACATAATTCAATAAACAGGCATACAATAAACAGGCATACAAATTCAATTACAAGCAGCATCACAAGATATCAGCAATACAATACAATTTAAAACATTTAAAAAAGCAAAAGGGAGACCTTAACCATGAAGTCCCAAACAAAGTCCGGTAAAACAGAGTTGGAAAGGGTGTGGTAGTGCAGCGGCGGCAGCGGCGGCAATTTGGATCTCCCTGTGGCCACGGGGGTTCCCTTTATCCTCTTCCCACCAGGTAGAGGGGGCAGGAGGGGTGGGCAGTTTGACGTCAGTGGCGATTCGGAGCTCCCCATGGCCATGGGGGCTTCCTTTATCCTCCTCTTGGCAGGTGGAGGGGGCAGGAGGGGTGCGGCAGCACGGTGTCAGCAGCGGCGGCGATTCAGAGATGGAGAATTTTATATGTAGGAGTCCCAGTATATGACATTCCAATAAGAGACAGAAGAATGTAAATTAATTTCAATTGGCTAGAAGTCCCCACGTGGGAAGACTGATATCATGATAATAAAACCACTGTGCAAGGAACTGTTCACTCTCTTTCACTGTGGACCAGCCATGGGAGGGCCTCACATAATGTAATTGTGAGTCAGATAGGGCCAGAGCCCAGAGGGCCTCGATAACCAGTTAAGTTTTCTTTATTTTTGTATGTATTTTGAATGACTACATTTGCAAGTTTGCTTCTTTATGCTATACACATTTTCTTAACTTACTTAATAAACCTTATTAATCAATTACCAGAAGCCCAAATCAGCACTCCCCCTGATCAGGGTTTTTATGAATTGAAGTTCAAGAACACCTGGAGTGCAAAGCAGGGCCATAGCCAGGATTCTAGGATTTTGGGGGGTGGGGTTCAGGAGGGGTAACAATGACACACACACACACACATATATAACATTGGCATCCCAGGGTGGGTTGGGTGCCCCGGCTGTTAGCTCAGGAGGGTTTTCACCCACCCACACACCCAGCTACGGCCCTGGTGCAAAGGTTCACCATCACTGCTTTAAGTCTATGTCTCACCTCCAGCTGCTTCTCCAAAGGCAGACGGAAACACAAAACAGGTGGGTTCAAACAGAAATCTTCTCCTTTATTGGCCAGTATCACATGACCCAAGTTTAGCCAATTGGCAACAAATCCCAGGTCACTCAAATTACTAGTTATGGTGCTGGTAAAGGGATTTTGATTATCTGTATGGGGGGAAATCTATTGTCTCCCTGTTGTGTATGCATGAACTCATCCGCCACCGCACGCAACTCAGCTGCCAGCTATAGCGCAGCTGAAGGAGCTCAGCCCACGTGACTCAAACCATTCAATCAGTAACAAGCGCGGGAACCCTTCCCACCACAGGTGAACCTTAGTCAGGTATGCAGTACGTCCCAGTGACGTCACTGCTACCGCAACCAATGGGCACCCTTGGGGTGAAATTCAAATGTACTGTATGATATATAAGGAGCTGCATCTCCACCGTTTTGCTATGTACAGATTGACCATGCTGCACTAAAGAAGTGTTTGGCCCACCTTATGGCTCGGTGTGCAATCAATCTGCCTACATCAAATTGGTGACAAAGGTGGGAAAATGGCATCCCACAGAGTTACCCTCACTCCATTTGACATCTCCCGGCCTGAGTCATGGAACCTCTACGAGGAACAGTTCCTGTATGCAATGGACGTGGAGAACATCGAGGGCAAAACGCAACAACGAGCCTGCCTATTGGCTCAGTGTGGGTTGCCAACCCTGGAACTGGCGAGGAATCTCCTGATGCCGAGGGCACTCAAGTCGGTGCCCCTCTCCGAAATCCTTGCTGTGCTGCAGGCACACTTCTGCCCAAAGGTGTCTGTGTTCCTGGTAAGACTGGCCTTTCACCGGTGCGACCAGCAGCCTGGAGAGAGCGTGGCAGAGTTTGTTGCTGCGTTGAGACTGGCGGCTGTTCCTTGCTGGTGGGGAGCCTTCCTGGCCGAGGCATTGCAAGACCGCATCCTACTCGGCCTGTGGGATGAGGAGACCCAGCGGAGATTGTTGGCCTGGGACGAGGACATCATGTTTGAGCAGGTCCTGCAGGCTGCCCAGGCTACAGAGGCAGTCAAGGATGGAGTGAGGGTGTGCCGGGCGAGAACCGCAGCCTCCGGAAACCCATCGTCCACCGTGCAGTCCCACAGCTGCTCGTCTCGCAGGGAGTGAGAACCGAGAGCTGCGGCAGCCGCCGCCACGTCCTCATCAGACCTCAGCGAGAGTGAGAGCGAACCCGAGGTTCAGAAGGTGTGGAAAGGGCCTTCCGAGAAGAGAGACACCGCCGAAGCAAGCCGACGCTGTGAGGGGTGTGGGGGCACACACGACCGGAGGAAGTGCCCCTTCAAGAAGGCAGAGTGCCACAACTGTGGGCATTTGGGCCACATCGTGAAGGTGTGCAGACAACACAGAAGCCAAGATCCTGACCCGACCAGCTGCCACGGCCGAAAGGACAACGACGTCCGGAAGGTGTATGCGGGAGACACAGTGGTGAGACGTGAGTCGGACCGGCGCACCCATTTTTTGTAAAGGTACTGTTGCAGGGAGTCCAGGTGAAAATGGAGGTGGATTCAGGGACTGCCTACCCCATAGTCTCGCAGACCGAGTTTCTGCGACTACCCCCTAGGGACCGCCCCAAACTGAGAGCCCTCAAAACGAACTTGCGGGATGTTCAGGGAAATTATATCCCAATCCTGGGGGTGGGGGGACTTCACTGTCTATTTCAAAAACTTCACAAGGAAGTTGCCCTTAGTGGTCCTTAAGGGGGGGTCCAGTTGTCTCCTGGGGACCCAGTGGTTTGAACTGCTGGGCATTGCATTGACTGGAATCAACGCCGTTCGAGGTGACCCCATCCAAGATGTGTGCAACGCACACCCAGCGGTCTTCGAGATAGGACTTGGGGAGTACAGGGGGCCTCCTGTGGACTTTGATATTGACCCTTCCGTTCGGCCTGTACACCTCAAGCCGAGAAGAGTGCCTTTTGCACTAAAGGACAAAATAGAAGCGGAATTGGACAAACTGGTGGGTCAGGGGATTCTGGTTCCGGTGGACTCCGCAGATTGGGAGACACCGATTGTAACTGCATTGAAATCTAACAGGGAGGTTAGGATTTGTGCTGATTACAAGTGTACTGTCAACAAGGCTGTTCGCCCTAATGCCTACCCGCTGCCGGTAGTTAGCCACTTGTTGGCCAGGTTACACGGGGATAAATGCTTTGCGAAGCTGGACATAGTGCAGGCTTACCAGCAGTTAACAGTCACACCTGTGGCCACAGCTGCCCAAACGATAGTTACGCACAAGGGTGCGTTTAAGGTAACATGCCTCCAGTTCGGCAGGATTTTTCAGGTGCTTGTAGAACACCTCCTTAAGGGTCTCCCCAGGGTGTTGCTATACTTCGATGATGTATTGATAACAGCCGGGGATGAGTCAGAGTTAGCTCAGAGGTTAGACTGGGTACTACTGGGTACTGTCTGTTTTTGAAAGGGCTGGGTTACGCCTGAGAAGGGACAAGTGCGTATTCTAAGCAAACAAGGTAGAGTTTCTGGGGTTTCGGGTCACCCCTGATGGGGTAAAGCCCTCAAAATCCAAGGTTACGGCTGTTCAGGACGTCCCCACACCAGCCTCTAAAGTGGAGCTGCAGTCATTCCTGGGGCTCCTGAATTTCTACCACTCCTTCCTCCCACGGAAGGCTTCTGTGGCAGAGCCGTTACACCACCTACTGAAAAAGGATGCAGTCTGGCAGTGGGAGAGGCTCAAGAGTGAGCAATAAATGAGTTGAAGCAGCTTTTCTCTTCAGAGGTGATATTAACTCATTTCGACCCCAAGAAGCCCATAGTGCTTGTTTGTGAAGCCTCACCGGTGGGGGTCAGGGCTGTTCTCTTCCATGTGCTCGAGAATGGGAGGGAGGCACCGATTGCGTTCTACTCAAGATCTCTCTCGAAAGCAGAGTGCAACTATGCCCAGACAGAGAGGGAAGCCCTCACGATCATCGCAGGGACAAAGAAATTCCATGATTTCCTGTATGGGAGGGAGTTCATCATTGTCATGGACCACAAGCCCCTACTAGGAATCTTTGTCACGGCTAAGCCCACCCCACAGATTTTGTCCCCTAGAATGTTACAGTGGGCGAGCTTCCTAAACACGTACCAGTTTTTACACTGGTGCATTGCCCCGGGAAAGACATCGCTCATGCGGATGCGCTTTCCAGGTCTCCCCTGCCGGAGCTGGGGGAACCTAAGTGCGGAGTTGAGCAAGAGCACCAGGTGCTGCTCATCGAGTCTCTCAAATCACCCCCGATTGTGACTATGGACATTGCTAAGGCAACCGCCAAGGACAAGATCCTTTCCCAAGTGCTGGCATGGGTTAAGAAGGGCTGGCCCCTAACGTCCCCATCTGAAGAACTCGCATCGTTCGTCAGGAAAAGTTTCGAGCTTTCACTCGAAAGAGGATGTCTCCTCTGGGGCCAGAGAGTAGTCATCCCCAAAGTCTTGCGAGCCAAGGTGCTCCGGCTACTCCATATGAGTCATCTGGGGATCGTGAAATCAAAAGCTCTGGCAAGGAGCTACTTCTGGTGGCCCAACATAGATAAGGATATAGAAGAGCTGGTGGGCGCGTGCGAGAGTTGCCAACTCTCATGGCCCGAGGAGCATAGGCTACCCCCTAGGGAGTGGCACACAGCTTGAGGAGCGTGGTCGAGGGTCCACATGGACTTCAAGCGGCCCTTCAGGGGGTCAATGTTCCTACTTGTGGTTGACACATTCTCAAAATGGCTTGAGGTCATTCCAATGCAAAACACGTCCTCCGCTGCCACAATCAAACACCTGAGGAAGGTGTTCATGTGTTTTGGCTTGCCCGACATGTTAATTTTGGATAACGCATCCATTTTCACGTCCGCAGAATTCGAGGTGTTCCTCGAGTGGGACGCGATCAGGCATGTCACCTCTGCCCCTTTTCACCCTGCCACGAACGGCCAAGTAGAGTGCCTGGTCCGCACCACAAAGGGCGCACTAAGGAGGATGGGTCCAGGGGACCTGGAGCTACAGCTCTGCCAATTCCTCATGTGCTATAGGGTCATCCCGCTCGCGTCGGGGCAATCCCCCATGGAGCTCCTAATGTGGAGAAGAATTGCAACATTGTTTGACCGCTTGGATCCTTCTAGGGTGGAGGATAGGGGAACGAATGTGGCGGTCAATCAGAGAAAGGTGTTCGAGGCAGGCAACCCAGTCTACTGCAGGAGCTATGTGAGCTCAGGGCCAGCGTGGGTACCCGGGGAAGTAGTGGAACAAACTGGGCCTATATCGTACAAAGTCATAACAGAGTCAGGATTACTGTGGCGGAGACACACTGACCATACCTGTCAACCTTCCCGTTTTGGCCAGGATTACCCCATAATCCTGCGTCGATTGACGTCATTTCCCGACCCGCGCTGCCAAAACCCCGCAATTTGGCAGCGGGGGAAAGGAAGTATTGTGCAGCCCTTCTGCGCAGGTTGCCTTCTATGCATGCGTACAAGGGTTTTACACTCATGTAGAACCCTTCCACGCATGCGTGGAAGCCTACGTCGCTTGCGTTGGGGGCTGCTCAAGCGGCGTAGCCTTCCACACATGCGTGAAAGCCTTCCATGCATGCGTGGAAGGTGACCTGCGTGGAACTGCTCTGCGCAGGTCTTGTTTTTCCGGAGCCGCGGGTTGACAGGCATGATGCTGACCAGTTTAGGAGAAGGGTCACGGAAGCCACAGGTGGAGGTGATCCAGAAGAATCAGCGTTAGGGTTACCCCCCACCTACTTAAACTAAGGGGGGGAATACAGGACTCAGCATGGCAAACTGCATAGAACTGCGACCGCGGGAGTCGGCCTCCCAACCCGGGGATGAAGACCCACAGTTTGATTTTTTGTTTCAGGATGAGGGGAGTTTCGCGAGTGTTCCCCCACTCATCCCAGTGAGCAGCGGGGTTTTGAGTTCTCCCACAGGTCCCCTCATCCTCCCAGGTTCAGAGATACCTCATCCCTGCCCTTGCCAGGTTTCGATGGGACCCTGCAATTCTCCTGGGGGGAGGGCTCAAGCGCTGCTGCCGAACCTGGCAGCATTGCAGAATCAGCCGGCCAGCCGCAGCGCGTCCGCCGGCCCCCACAATGGTTGAGGGACTTTGTCCCATCCTAGAGGGGAGGGATGTTGTGTATGCATGAACTCATCCGCCACCGCATGCAACTCAGCTGCCAGCTATAGCGCAGCATCTGCCACTGCACACAGCTCAGCTGCCAGCTATAGCACAGCTGAAGGAGCTCAGCCCACGTGACTCAAACCACCCAATCAGTAACAAGTGCAGGAACCCTTCCCGCCACAGGTGAACCTTAGCCAGATATGCAGTACGTCCAAATGATGTCACTGCTACCGCAACCAATGGGCGCCCTTGGGGCAAAATTCAAATGTACTGTAAGGAGCTGTGTCTCCACTGTTTTGCTATGTACAGATTGACCATGCTGCAATAAAGAAGTGTTTGGCCTGCCTGCTGGCTCCGTGTGCAATCAATCTGCCTACATCAAACTCCCTGTTATATGTGACACTCTGGTGCCACTGGTTTGCCATCTTAATTAAAGCTAGGTCTTCCTCTTTTGAAATGCTGTATTGGGATGCCAATGAGTCATAATAGAGAAGGTCACCTGACACAAACTGCTGAGAGGGTCAGAGTCCTTCTAATAGCCACTTACAGCATCCCACAGCCAAGTATTTACGATGGAAAAGCAGGAGGCAGCTCATTAGAAGCAGCTCGTCACAGAACTAAGGCAGCATGTGAGTATGCTTAGTGCAAATATTTTCTGAAAATGAAAACAAAAAAATCTACTTTAAACAGAGGCATTTCTTACAATATCGACTGTAATCTTTAATAGCAAGAGGTGAGCAATTTGGACCATGTGGATGTCTCTGGGCTGTATGTCCCAGAATCCCATGCCATTTGCAGGAGGACTAGTAGGGGCTGTAGTTTAGGGACATCTAGACTATAAGATCAACCCTGTTTCACAGAGAAGGAAATAAAGATAATCAAGAACAAGAGACCAGAAATGAATATTAGAAATCTGAATTTGAAGTGATTCATTGGGACATAACTATGCTTGAAAGTTATCAGAAGTAGAAGAGAAATCTGAGCAGTAATTTTGACATCAACGTTCAGGAAATATGTAAATCAAACTACCCTGAAAGTAGAGGTGGCAGCAAACTGGCAGCCATTACTAGTATTTTTGCTGTGTTTTGCTTAGATTTTAGACATGCCACCTGTTGTCTGTAGCTCATCACCTGGACTGGATTTTCAGCTTTCATTTAAAAGAGAACATAAGTCTGGTGCCTTTATGGGATCAGAGGTATAAGGCAGAGCATTCAGCCCCATTTTGGCAGGTTATTTTGAAAGAATCTGCATCTGATTGGCTAATGTGTAAAGCCAACACAGTTTGACTAGATTTCATAGAGATAACATAAACTTGTGGATACCTAACATCTGTCTGTAGAACTGCCTTCAAGCAATGCATAGAAAGCAAAGAAGTGATAGCAGAAAAGGCTATCAGGGCAATTATGGGAATTTTGTTGTTGTTGTTCAGTCGCACAGTCGATTCCGACCCTTTGCGACCCTATGGACCATCGTTCTACAGGCGCCTCTGTCCTCCACCATCCCCCTCAGTCCTCCCAGTTCTGTGCCCATTGTGTCTACAATACCATCTATCCATCTTATCCTTGGCCTCCCCCTTCTTCTTTTGCCCTCTACCTTTCCCAACATCACGGCCTTCTCAAGTGAATCCTCCCTTCTCATTTGATGCCCAAAGTACTTTAGCCTCATCTTTACTATTTGACCTTCCAATGAGCAGTCAGTGTTGATTTCTTCTAAGATTGACCTATTTGTTCTCCTCGCTGTCCAGGGTACCCTCAAAACTCTCCTCCAACACCACATTTCAAAGGCATCTATTCTTCTGCGTTCAGCTTTCCTAATTACAGCACACAAAAACAAACTTTCCCATTGTCTGAAATTACAAATGTTCCCACATTTCTTGCTTGGATAAGAGGGTAGATACAATGACCCATAAGGGTCCCTTCTAGCTGTACAGTTTTAGGATTAAATGATTCCATGCCATTTTGGAAAAAACCTAAATTCCATTTTATATTCCATAGGTTTCTGTATGCTTATCTAGTGCAGCCCTGAGAAAAGGAGGAGATGGTATGGAGAAGAGAGGGGAAAGACAAGAAGGGGCACAATAGATTGCTACAAGATTCTGATCATTGCTATTTCTGTTACTATGCAAATACTTAATGGTGATCAAAGTAGAGATGCTAAGGCTGAACCAGAGTGCTAGAAAAACAATGTGGCACTGAGTGTGTTAAATCTGAACAATACAAAAAGCCCTGTGTGCCTGGATTGGCGAACTGGAAAATACAAATCCTATGCTGAGTTTAGTGAGGGCACTGATTGACTGAATCTTTGTGGTGAAGCACTGTGTGTCAGAAAGTGATCGCATGCTCAGGTGAAAAAGCTAACTTATTCGAAGTTCAAGAGGTGGTCCTCCTTTGATTCTAAGCCAGCAGACACCAGAGGAAGTAGCAATTAGACTGGAGACTGCCAACAGCAGATGAAATGAGGGAGTGGCAAAGAGGATCCATGACATGACTCCCAACAGCAAGGCAGCATTCTATGGCTCTGGAAGAAAATATAGAAACAATCATCTCATTTTCTAAGGAAGCACTAAGGCAGGGATTCTCAACCTGTGGCACATGGACCAGATGCAGCCTGCGACATCCTTTCATGCGCCCCCCCCAACTGCCTTCACCACACCAGGAAGTGCCATGTGGTAGAGGAAGGACAAAATGTCCAGCCCCCGAAGCTGTCTGAGGGAGGAAAGGGGGTGGTACAGTTCAGGGTCTGCACCTCCTGGCAAGGTGGCATTTAATGATTTCCAGATTTCTCATCATCTTTCTTTTGCATCTAGGATTGGCTGTAGCATTTCAGTTCCTCATCCCTAGATAAGTTTAATTTGAATATTATTTGATAACTAGCTGATTACCTGGCCTTGCTCGGGGTTTTTTCCTTAAAGGAAGTATAGTTTCTTCAGCAGCATTGTCTCCGGGCTGGAAACTTAAAGTTCTGTCAAGCCGCGGCCTCCCTTCGCTGAAGAAAGGAGGCTGTGGTTTGAATTTTCCAGCCAGACAGAACTTTATGTTTACGGGCCTGAGACGCCGTCACTGAAGAAAGCTTTACTGGCGGCATGTCCCGGTGGTAAATTCAAACCGCTGTCAAGCTGCGTTTTCCTTCCTTCAGCGAAAGGAGCACGTGGCTTGACAGAATATTAAGTTTACTGGCCAGAGACGCCACTGTGGAAGAAAACTGTGGCCGCTAATCATGGTCACAGCTTTCTTTAGTAGTGGCATGTCCCAGCAGAAACGTCAAAACCGTTGTCAAACCACATCCTCCTTCCTTCAGTGAAAGGAGGCTGCGGCTTGACAGAACTTTAGGTTTACGGGCCGGAGATGCCACCGAGTGGAAAATTCAAACCACTGTCAAGCCACGTCCTCCTGCCTTCAGTGGAAGGAGGCCGCGGCTTGACAGAAATTTAAGTCAATGGGCCGGAGACACTGCCGGGCGGTAAATTCAAACAGCTGTCAAGCCGCATCCTCCTTCCTTCATTACCTACTTGTAAATGTTGCCCTCTGTGGCCTTTGTCACTTTTATGTTGTACTGTTGAGAAAGCCTGGAAACCGTCCTGTTAGCAAGTTCTCCTGAAGGAAAAGTGTGGCTGCATTGGCTGCATTGGGATCGATTAGGGAAAATGGAGGCTGTTGTGCATGTGTGCAGTAATGCTGTTTCATTGCTTTTTCTCCTGTTGGTGGGGGTGTCCCTTTTGTGTCCCACTTTGGGGGGCATAAACCCCCAAATGGGTTTGTGACCCATTGAAATTCGGCATATACATACCTTGGGCTTATAAGATCAGCACTGTGGGGGTCACAAACCCATTTGGGGGTTTATGCCCCCCACAGTGCTGATCTTGTAAGCCCAAGGTATGTATATGCCGAATTTCAGTGACATTGGTCCAGGGGTGTGAGTTCCTTTAGAGCACATACAAACCCACACCTCTGTTTTATAGATATAGATTTATGCATATACTGTGGTGGAAAGGGTTAAGCAACATCTGCACATACATGTTCACATATACAGAAAGAGAAAGAGAGAGCAAATATTTGAGGGTTTTAGGCACCTTGAAGGTTTTGTAAGACTATGAAGTGAGTATTCCATTCCCCTTCTATATTTCGTTGGAGGAGAATTAGCCTGCATAAGCTTTTCTTTCTGAAATGTTCTGTCTTCCTCTAACACTCTTAATGCAGGTGACATATTTATTTCCGATTGTAATGCCTTCATACAAAACCACAACAACAACAATCAGTAACTAATTAGCTAAATCTTATACAAATGTTCCTGTAGTGCTAGCAGCATGTATAACCTATTATTGTTTTCATTACTTCTCACTCATAAAATACAGCATACATTATGCATAGGGAGAACATGAGATTTGAGATTAAGAGGTAGGTGACTACTCCTCCAAGAAGTTTGGGATGTGCTCCTCTTAAACTACAGATGAATTCAAAATGTTATTTATTTGTTTTTGTTTTGTGTGTTTTTTCTCTTCTGAATGGCACAAAAGCTGAATTGAATTTATTCATGGGATTTTTCATCCAAAGTGGCTTCTTCTTTTTTTGTGCCACTTGAGGGCATCTACTTTTTTATATCAGCATGTTTTGATAGATTTTTTTTCCATGCAGATGCACTAGATGCACTATGTGGATGGAGAAGGGTGTGTCCATAGACGGAGGGAGTTTTGGTGATGTTAGCTCTTGGCCATGATTTTCAGGGCTGTGATAACACGTCTCTGTGGTGTTTCCTCTGTCCTAAGCATCAGTTAATCTTTCTCACACTAGATCAGGTGAAAGGAACTGCATAATGAACTCACCAAAAGGTGCCTTCATTTGGCATTTCAGGTCTGGCCTAGCAGCAGCGGAAGAGGAGGAGGATGGAGGAGGAGGAGGGAATGCTTTTTCCAAGTACAGTAAAACGGAATTACGGAATTAATCCATTCCGCAGAGTTTTCCTTATAGCAAAAATTCCTTATCATGAATCGCCCATAGGAATGCACTGTGGTTTCCCATAAGAATGCATTGAAAACAAAAAATTCATAAAGTTAAGCGTAGTTTCCCATAGGAATGCATTGGAAAAAGTTCCAAAAAGTTCCGTAAGCCGAGGCATTATTTTCAATGGATTTCTTTCCGTAAGTCGGTTTTTCCGTTACTCGAAGCATCCGTAACCCGGGGTTTCCACTGAAATTGACTCCCTCAGACATCAAGTCTCCTCGCCTCCCCACCATTGATCCAAGTGATGTGGTTGATGTCCTATTCAGCTGTCTGGGGGCTGTAGGGGTCTGGATGGGTGACAACGGACTACAATTGAATCCTGGCAAGACTGAGTGGCTGTGGAAATTGCAATATGGCAGCGGCCACTGGAGGAGGGAGAGTGGCTGTGGCCGCCTCGGGTACAGGCATGGTGGTCAAGCCCATCTTTAGCCGGGACCTGAACAAGGCCAAGCGGCGCGTGCGAGAGCTGAACAGGGCCTGGTATCGAGAGATCCCAAACACACTGCACCTTTATCAGCTGGATATCACAGTGAGGCAAGGACATGAGAATATGCGGGAGATGTTTATGAAGAATGCCCATGTCACAAACTCCAGAGTTATTGATATGCTTGTTATTAAGGGGGAAATGGAAATGCAAGAGACAATTCATTTATGAAAACAATGGACTCATATCATGAGGTATTTTCATGAGACAGAACCACCACGACCCAAAGACTTCTTGTCCAAATTTTATGCAGGCCATGACCCATGAGCCAAATATATTTGTGGAGCTGTAATTCTGTGTTTTCTGTTCCACTGAAGTTATTCATGTGGACAGTTGTTGTATAATAATAATAATAATAATAATAATAATAATAATAATAATAATAATAATAATAATAATAATAATAATAATAATAATATATGCCATCATGGATTATATATATATATATATATATATATATATATATATATATATATATATATATATATATATATATATATATATATATATATATATATATATATATATATATATATATATATATATATGGAGGGCTTTTGCGCAACTTCACATTATTCGCCAATTACACCCATTCCTGGACCTTACTAATTACCAGCACCTAGAATTGCACTAGGAGGCACACTGGCAACCAGTGCAGCTCCCGAAGCAGTGGCGAGGCATGGGCATACCAACCACACCCCATCACCACCCGAGCAGCTGCATCTTGTGGAAGAGAAAAACAAGGATGTTCCTGCTACCCCTATGCTCACTCTCATATCCCCATCAACCCTATAGTTTTCTCCTTACTTCCTGAGGGCTTCGTTTATTTCACTGGTTTCCAAGAGAATATTACTATTGATCTCATCCACAGTGCTTTAATACAGAGTTTTTATACATGAATCAAATCTTTAGAATCCATGATGGCATGACTCCAGTAATACAAGTTCACTGTGATAACTCTATCAATGTTCAACAGTCAAAGCCACATGGTCAAGATATGTAAATTTCTATCATATTATCTCTATTTTGTAGTTCAGATAAAGATTTATTACATCTACCTGTCCTGTCTCTACACAAGATAATACTCAAAGGACAAAAACAATCAAGGGAGGGCAAAAAAACAGATTAATTCCCTATGTAAACCTAGGCTTCTTACATTAGCAGTTTCTATGACAAATGATGTTAAATTTGAAGGAGTCATAATGTAAAAGGAAAAATAATATTTTAATTAATTTAATTTAATTTATTTGATTTGTATGCTGCCCACTCAGCTTGCGCCGATTTAATAAAGCTAGAATGAACAATCCAGTTCTGTACATACTTAATCTGATAGAATTCAATGGGACTTACTCCTAAGTGATTATGCATTGTGTTCTCATCTGAAGTTCAGTTGATCAAGGTGGGGTTGTTCTTGTTATTATGTGTCCTTGGGTTGTCTCTGACCTGTACCAACCCTATTTTTTTTAAAAAAACAAAAGACAAAACAAAATGTCCTGTCCTCAACAACTCTACTCAAGTCTTGCAAACATAAGCCTATGACTTCACACAAGAAGCCAATCCATCTCACATTTAGTTTTCCTCTTTTCCTACTGCCCTCAACCTTTCTCAACATCATTGTCTTTCACAAAGCATCTTTCTTTCTCATGATGTGCCCAAAGTAGAACAGCTTCAGCTTCATCATTTTGCCTCCAGAGAAAATTCAGGCTTGGTTTGCTCTAGGACCCAGTTATCTGCCTTTCTGGTAGTCCAGGGTTTCTCCCACAGCACCATATTTCAAATGAGTCCATTTTCCCCCTGTCAGTTTTCTTTACTGTACACAAGGCGAGTTGCAAGTGATTAAATCTCATTATCTCCCCTATCTATCATCATGCTAAATGTTATCCAGATTGGGGCCAAGGTAAAAACAAGTCCTATAATTTAAAATGAATGTGCTAGATCCTTCTCCTATGTGATTTATTAATACAGTGGTTGATAGCAAGTAATCCTAGTGGTTATTATCATTAGCAGAATGATTATCAAAGTCATCTTGTCTTAAATAACAAAGTCTTCCTTTATGAACAGCAATTATGTGGGTTTTTTAAACTAGAAAATGTTATCTTATCTTATCAATAACCTGACCTTGGCCAGACTTTTTAAATAGAGAAACTGCCTGACTCAATATTTATTATCTGTTCTAAACTGGAGATGCAGTAGCTGAGAAGGATATTGCTGGTACAATCTGCAAAATCATTTTTACTAGGAACAACAAAATCATTTTTACCAGGAACATTCCCAAAATAGGCACTCACACAAATACCTACCCACCCCTACAAGCAGTGGTGGGCATAAGCAGGTTCGCACCAGTCTACCAGAACCGGTAGCACAAATTCTGGCTGGCCTCATCCATCCAAGTTTTGAAATAAAGTACAGTAGTCCTAATTCTGGTGCAACACAGGGCTTTCCCGCTGGCCACATCCACCACACCACGCCCACAGTGTGGTAGTAAATTTTTTTTTTAGCCCACCACTGCCTACAAGGCTGTTGTTTTCTGCCTCTTGTCTTACAGTGATGACTTATAGGGCTTTGGGTATCATCCCTGCATGTAAAACCACGTTTTGCACTTCCCTTCTTTTAACATCCCTTCCCATAATTCTCCATTTTCTTGGCTTTGAGAGCAAGGATGAAAAGCTGGGCAGTGCCTTCTCATATAAATTTGCCTCCTCCATATATGAGCCACCCCATTTCTTATATTCCTAACATTTCAGTCATTTAAAATCCTCATCAGTTGCTGATTCAGTTGCTGGCATCATTGACAATTAAGAGGTGATCAATAAGGTCTAATATACATGTGATAACAATTTAAATAGTAAGGGTTAGCTGATATAGTCATTGAAACAAATAATAAACATGGACCAAAAAAATAAATATTAAGAAGACCATGTTCATAGTAATCAGTAAAAAGCAATTAAATATCCAAAAAGAAGGTGTGGGATGTATTGGCAAATATAAGTATCTTGTAATTTGGGTGGGAAATCACATTAGAGATAAGTAGCATAGCTTCCTTAAGTGGAAGATTGTCACATGTAACAGTATCTATGAGAATGTGTCTCATAGTAACTTCAAATGACAATAGGATGTGTCTCATTTGAAATGTCTATGAAAGTGCACATTGTACAGTGTGATGTATTCTCAGTCTACTGTGTAGCATAGAATCATGGACTTTACCACAGGCTACTAGGCCTAAATCTAGTGCTGTGTCCCAGTAAAATAGATCCACTGAATCAGTATAATGTATGTAAGTGTGTTGCCATACTAAATTTTCATTGATATTGTAAGTCTGTCTTTAGTTGGGACTACCACGTGGACAGAGGTCGAAGAGAGTGGATGGGTCAAGTTAATTGATCATGCCAGAAAATATGAATGTTGATAACAAATTCAAAACACAAGGGTGAAAGATTTTAAATGTCTTATTTTGCAACTCAGATGAATACCAATACCCAGAACAAGCAAGGAAATCAAACTACAGTACATAGATTGCATTCTCCACACAAGCTATTGTTGTTGAAGCATTTGGGTGTGTGTGGAGTATGTTAAGCATCATTAGAATTAGCACCCTCATCTGTACAAGACAAGATGGTGCAGAATCTAGCAAATTACTTCTTGGACTACAGCTCCAAGAATCTTCTAGCCAGTATGTCTGGAGGATCTTGGGATGTATGTTCTAAATCAGTAGTTCTCAATGAGGGGCCCACATCCCACAGGGTGACTTCAGTTCCCAGAAGCCTAAGTCAGTACATTGGCTGATCAGTGCCTTGGGGAATTGTTGTGTATGGAAACACTATATCTTTAAGAATGAATGTAACCACTTTGATGTAAGAATGTAACCTTGCTATGAACACAATGTTTCTCAGCTGTAATAGAACGCGAGCTAGCTACCCATAGAGGGCAGCTGCAAGCATTCATCTCACATGGTACACATTCCCCAATTACTGTCAGTCGTGGGAACATTCCCACCATGGCTACACCTGGTGAAGAAGGGCGTGACTCAGAATGACGTCACGCAGGCGGTGGCCAATGGGCTACCGTGCATCCATATTCAAATATGTTGTTGCTGTATAAAAGGAGCTGTACCTCTGCAATTACCACATGTTCAGATTGCATACTACCCAATAAAGATGTGTTTAGCTTTGTAACTGCTGGCTGCTGCGTATCAATCTGCCAACATCAAAGGAATTGATTTAGGGTTCTGGGAATTAAAGTCCAAAAAACAAAGGTTGGGAAACACTGGTCTAAATAGATAAGTCGTCAAACTGCAGATGGGGACAATTGTAAACCATATTTTGAGTATAGTCCTCATTGCATGTTTTTGTTACATGTCATCAAACTCTCTCTGATTTATAGTGACCCTATAAATGAGAAATCTCCCAAATCTTCTATCCTCAACAGCTCTGCTCAGCTCTTGCAAACACAAGCCTGTGGCTTCCCCTTGAAGCCAATCCATCCTGTGTTTGGTCTTCCTGTATATTTGCTGTCTTCCGGTTTCCCCAGCATTTTGTCCTTTCCAGAGAATCTTATCTTCTAATGATGTGCCCAAAGTAAGACAGTCTCACCTTTATTTTTTGCCTCCAGAGACAGCTCAGGCTTGATTTGCTCTAGGACCCAGTTGTTTGTCTTTCTGGCATTCTAGAGCATCCATAGAGCTCTCTTCCAGCATCACATTTCAAATGAATGTATTTTTCCATGCCAGCTTTCTTTACTGTCCAGTTGTTGCACATGGACTGGAAACACAATAGTGTGAATGATCTTGCTCTCCAGTGACACATCCTTACACATGATCCTCTTTTCTAATTCCACCATTGCTACCCTTCCAAGTTTTAGTCTTCTTCTGATTTCTTGGCTGCAGTCTAAGGACATGTTGTTGGAAGCTGTACAAAGAAGGCTTCCCCTGCAGTGTTCTAGCAGCCTCTGTATGTTGGGTTGGGTGTTACTGGTGCAACCTTGGTTGCTTCCTTGGGTATTAAACATGCTCCAAATTGTTCAGTTGAATAATAAACAGTATAATTAAACTAGGGTGCATTTCTTACATACTGTTTTAGAATTAAGGGGTGGGGTGTCATCTTGGGTGCTTCCTGGCACTTATGACTTACAAGCTCTAGCCACCCCACCATACTCCTCAAAACAGATTTGAAGTTGAACTTTTTTGAAAGAGTTCTGGGAACTTGTTGAGCAGAGGCTGAACATTCTTAACCTAGTCACCAGACTGCAATTTCCAGTGTACATTCAAATGACTTACTGTTTCCAATTGGTTTCACAGAGAACAGTTTGGCCAGAGATTTAGCTATGCCAGCTTTAAACTCTCAATCCATTGTGTGTATCATTATTATGAATAATGCCCCTTTTTTTACTTTTCTCAGATAAAACTATTTACTACAAAAAATAGGTCATGCATGCTTGGAGAAACAGTGTTAGCTGGCTGCTCCACCTACAAAACGGAGTGTGTGTGCTTAGTTCAGAGAGAACATATATAAATATGACTATTAAATTAAATTCAATTAAGAACTCTCTCTTCTTCTTTTTATAGTGGGTGGGATGGGTGGGTGGGATATGGGTCTTTTAAAATGGGTGGGATGTGGGTCTTTTAAAGTGTTTTTATGTGTTTTTAGAACTTGTTGTAATGCCGCCCTGAGTCGGGTTCTGCCTGAGTGGGCGGCATATATAAATATGACTATTAAATTTAAATTAAATTAAATTAAACATGTCGCTCCTATGACACACATTGCTGGCAGCTCCTTGTGCCTAAGGATGTTCATAGCTTTCAATTTAATTTTAAAATGCAACTTACTAGATCCTTTCCTGGCATGGCAGAGAGCGGTGTTACAATAGTTCTTTAGTTCTGGGAAAGAGCTGCCTTGGGACAACTCTTGGTTCTGATAGAACTGGTCTCAGGAGACACAAACAGAAACTGTACCTTATAGGGTGTCCTCATGTTCAAATTGTGTGTGGTGAGTTCATCTATAGCAGCGAAGTTCAAGCTTCCCAAATATACTAAAGGTTATTGCAGGCGCACCCCCCAATAAAGGACTCAGACACTGATAAAAGTGGATAACGGCATTGGGCCACATTTATTGATTCATGCCCTAGTCCGAATTATAAATTTCTATTGGTAATTGACCAATCATAATTCTTAAGGCAAGCAGGCCGAAGTAACACTGGTAAGGTGCCACCCAAAATTGCCAACGGCAATTGCTACAATGTATCCATTTGTATCAATTTGTTTGTAGACAACAAACAAATTGTTGACCGTAGTCAATATCTAACTAATGACCCCACCCTCTGACGCGTATCCGTAAAATCACGGGGTGATGCATGCTGTCTAGCTATAGCCATCACCCCGTCGCCTAGTTCGTCGTTGACCGGACAACGTTTAACCAACTTATGCCTGTCTAGTGTTGTCCAGTCAATTGCGAACTTGCCGGATACCTGTGGGTCATAATGTTTACCTTACCAGTGCTACCCGCCCATGTGACCAAAGTCAACAGCAACACAGAAACAACCCCTATGTCAAACCATAGCAACAGTATGGGATGGGCGAAAAAACCAGGACCCGGAAGCCAATATGGGTCCCGGCCAAAAATTCCCACCCGGCCCCGAAGCGACCAAAACATCACACTGTTAACTAGGGAGGGGGTGGAGGGGAAAAACTTCTCCGCTCCGTCGCTTCGCAAAATGGCAGCTCGGCTGCCTCGTGGCCACCCCTTTTATCAGGGAGCTGGCCATGCCCCTAACTACCCGGATGCCTTCGTCCGGTGGGGGGCCCCCCGCAAAGAGTGTGGCGGCCATTTTGGCGCCGCGCTTGCATTGCAGGCGCACCCCCCAATAAAGGACTCAGACACTGATAAAAGTGGATAACGGCATTGGGCCACATTTATTGATTCATGCCCTAGTCCGAATTATAAATTTCTATTGGTAATTGACCAATCATAATTCTTAAGGCAAGCAGGCCGAAGTAACACTGGTAAGGTACCACCCAAAATTGCCAACGGCAATTGCTACAATGTATCCATTTGTATCAATTTGTTTGTAGACAACAAACAAATTGTTGACCGTAGTCAATATCTAACTAATGACCCCACCCTCTGACGCGTATCTGTAAAATCACGGGGTGATGCATGCTGTCTAGCTATAGCCATCACCCCGTCGCCTAGTTCGTCGTTGACCGGACAACGTTTAACCAACTTATGCCTGTCTAGTGTTGTCCAGTCAATTGCGAACTTGCCGGATACCTGTGGGTCATAATGTTTACCTTACCAGTGCTACCCGCCACACGGAGGGGCTTCAAAGAAGGCTCGACGCCCCCCCCCCAGACCGTCAGCTCGGTCAACAGGCCTGCTCGCCAACCACCCAACAGGAGGTCCATACCTCCTCGCGACAGATGGACCCCATCCCCTGCATACAAGTCATAATTTTGTAGGCTAATAGCGGGGTGACGACTGACCCTCCCCCAAGCCCTGTCGACAAGGAACCGCGCCACTGCCCTATTCACCATGCGTCTAGCGCGGTCAAGTGCCAGGAGGTCAACACCCCCTCTGTAGGAATGGCGCGGGACCATGTCCGACCAAACAAGGGTTGTGGCGGGCCAGACGTAATGCAGGTAGGCGAGGTCCTCGCAAATCGCATGCTTCAGCGATAAGCCGGTGACCTGGCCCAAATCATTGCCCCCCAGGTGTATGATCAGAATGTCAGGCAGGTCAGCATTCTGGCCTGAAAAAAGGAAAGGCAGCAGCTCCCGCCATAACATCCCGGGCTTACCATGCCATGTGAGACTTGCGTATGCACCCAGTCCCAGTCGGGGTCCCCACTCTGTCGCCGCAGCGTAACACGCTGCCCTGTGCACGTAGCTATGGCCCACCAGCCATACTGTCACCGGTGTAATACGACACCCAGGGTCTGTAAAGAAAATGAGGAAAAGAAGGTAAGGTGACTGAATTGGTACTCACGGCGGAAGTGGGCGCACATAAAACTGAAAACATTGTGAACCCCACCTTCCCATGCTGCGTATGTCAGCCCCGGAGTACCCAAAAGCAGCTGCGGTTGAGGCCGCCCCTATACGGAATGAATGGGTGCCATAGCGGGCACCTGGGAGGCCCACACTGGCCAGCGCTTTGCCCGTCACCTTCCAAAATTGAAACTTAGTAAGGGGAGACCCATCTTGGTGACAGAAAAATGGGCCATGGTGCGTGCCACGCAGTGCAAGGAACTCCTGTAGGGCACCAACCGGACAGATGTCTGCCAAAGAACACCGTAGCAGTCTCACACCACTGCCTACGCCATGCTGATCCGTCTTAGAGGAGCGTATCCTCAACTGAGCCCAGTCTTTGGCAACCCAGACATCCTCGAGTTCCAGTGCCCTACGACTTGCATCCGCCTTAGACAGCATCACAAGCTCGCTGATGCGGAGCGCTCCAAAAAATGCCACCGTTGTGGCTGCATGAAATAGGGCTGCCTCATATGTATCAAAACAGAGGCCAGGCCAGCCCCGGGCCAACTGGGTAAGAACCCCTGGGGAAATCGGGTGGCGGTCGTCCGGGCAACGCCCGCGCTCGCGCACCCACCCCTCCAAAACATGTCTCACACGGAAGTCAGAGGTGCTGTCCACATGACCTCCCACTTTGGCCATAAAAGCCAACGCTGAAAGCTTAGATGCTATGGTGCGAGGTGCAAGGCCCTGAGCATGCAGGTAAACCATGAACCGCAGAACATGGGTTACCGGGATCGGCCAGGTTCCTGGCAGTTGAAATTGGGTACAGAATGCCCTGAAAGAATTAATTGCGTGGTGATACGCCTTACGCGTGCGTGGCGCTAACGACAGGCCAATCGCCCAGTTCACCTCTCCTTGCCAATGGTCCATATCTCCTCCGGGAGTGGCGAGGGAAATTCCTCCGCATCCGGGGCCAAGGCACGGAACCGGGAGATCTGTAGGCGGGACAAAGCGTCAGCAATATCATTATTAACCCCTGGGACATGCCTGGCCCTGAACAGTACGTTGAGGCGCAGGCTGCGCAACACAAACTGGCGCACAAGGTCCATAACCCTGGGCGATTTAGAAGTCTGTGCATTGACAATGTGGACCACAGCCGCGTTGTCACACCAGAAATGCACGACCGAGTTGGCCCACTCCTCGCCCCATAGCATCAGAGCACCCAGGATGGGGAAAAACTCCAGATATGTGAGATCACGCAGGCGACCCATGCCTGCCCAGGCCGGTGGCCACCCACCATAGGCCCACTTCCCATTGAAGTACATCCCATAACCCAGGGATCCCGAGGCATCAGACTGAATCTGAAAATGAGGGGAAGCCAGGAGGTCATTCCTCCAAAATGAGACCCCATTGAACTCCCTCAGGAACTGTAACCAGACAAGCATGTCTGCCCTGATACCCCGGGTAAGCCGAACCCTATGGTGAGGCCTGGATAATCCCGCCATGGCGTCGCACAAGCACCGGGCAAAAGCCCTGCCCGGTGCGACCACCCTGCAAGCGAAATTAAGGTGACCATGTAGCACCTGCAGTTCTCTCAGTGATGCCTTGCACTTGGCCAGCAAGTCCGAGATAAGGACCACAATCCTTGACACCTTATCCCCTGGTAACCTAGAAGCCTGCGCTATCGTGTCAATCTCCACCCCCAGGAAGACTAGCTGTGTAGATGGGCCCTCGGTCTTTTCGGGCACTAAAGGGACACCGAGTTCCTCCATTAGCGTCTGAAATGTGTTGAGGAGACGTGTACACGTGTCCCAGCCCCGTTCACCCCCGAATAAAAAGTCATCCAGGTAATGGGCTACAGACCGGGACCCTGACCTGCGGACGAAAGCCCACTCTAGGAAGGTACTGAAACGCTCGAAAGCCGAGCATGATATGGAACAGCCAAAAGGCATGGCCTTATCAAAGTAATATTCGCCCCGAAATTTGAAACCCAGCAATTCAAAGTCGCCCGGGTGCACCGGCAAGAGGCGGAAAGCCGACTTAATGTCGCACTTAGCCAGCAGCGCACCCGGGCCACATGAGCGCACCATGCGCAGCGCGTGGTCGAAAGAAGTATACCTGACTGAGCAAAGGTCATCAGGGATAGCATCATTGACCGATCGGCCGGCTGGGTAGGACAAGTGATGAATAAGGCGAAACTCGCCTGGAGACTTTTTGGGAACCAAGCCCAGGGGCGATACCTTAAGGTTGGGGAACGGGGGTGCAGGGAAAGGGCCAGCGACCCTGCCCGCATCGACCTCCTTATTAATGCTGGCAGCAGCCACCTCCTCCCTCCCCCTAAGGGACAAAAGTTTGGGGGCATCCTGAGGGGACCTATCACCCATGAAAGGGATACGGAACCCCTGCCTAAAGCCCTGAAGGAGATAATCCGCATCCTCCCCTTTCGGGTACAATGTGAGCCAGCGCTCCAACATGTCCACATTAATTGGGGAGGGAGCCTTTCGGTGAACCAGCACCATCTGCGGCAGTCTTGCCGGCCCACTGTCCGCCCCTCCCTCTGCCCCGTGTCCCTCCAGGCCTTGGGACAGGCAGAGGCCGCATGGGGGCCCGCACAGGTGGGACACTCATGTCTGTACTTGCAATTCTTCCTATTGCAGGAACCAGAGGACGAGAAAGTCCAGCACAGCAGGCGGGCTGGAACCCCCTGCCCCGCCACCTGGCGGGGAACCTGTGCTGGAGCCGCTCGCTGGACCGCATGTCCACAATGGTATCTTTCCCCTGGCGCGGGGCGTGTGGGTGTCATGTACAGAAGCCAAAGCCTCTGGCATGGCTCGTCCCACTTCATCTCGGGGTGCAGGGGAATCCGCATACGAAATTCCTCGTCATAAGCCAACCATGACGGGCCCGGGAAGTCAACCATCGCCCGATAGATGTTGTCCAAATACTGGACCATCGGAATTGCCAAATCCGGCCGGGCCCTCAGGTACACCGCCATGTAGATGAGGTAGGCCGGCAGCCAGTTGGCCCACGTACGTGGTGGCTTGCGACGACGTGCCTGCTCCTTATCCTTCTCATCCTGCCCCTCCCTCTCTTCCTTGGTGGGCTCCCTGTTTAGGAGTGAGAAGATATCTACATACTCCCCCCGCCATATTTTCTCTTTGGTGGCCTGTGCCAAGTGGTCACCCAGTGGTAAGGAATACCCCGCTGTCGGCAAGGCCGAGACAGGCACCGCCAAAACTGCGGGCACCTGGAAATGGGCTTGGACCAACCCAGCCACCCCGAACACATTCCCCACAGGGTAGGAAACACCCCCCACCCCAATGCCCTGGGTGGTAGTTGACGACGCCGGATGGGGCGTAAGCGGCTGTACCGCCGCACCACCCACGCGAGGCCAAGGCCATTGAAAAGCCCCCCCCCCGACGTGGGAACGTATGTAGGTGCACTAGTTTGGACCGCATACTCACATGCCACACCCCCGAGAGCCGCCCCCACCGGGGGTTCCGGCCCACTGGGGGCGTCGGAGCTCACGACCGCCGTAGAGCTCGTCGCTGGGGCCTGACCCGCACTGGACTGTTGGTTGGGGAGCTGCGAGGCAGTGGCCAAAGTCGTGCCACGCGCCTCCAGCAGCTCAACCCGTCCCGTCGCCTGCCGCTGCCCAGCAGACGACGCATCAAAATGCACCCCAAAGGGAGCCCCAGCGTGGCTGGCCCGAGCCATGGAAGCCTCCAGGGCCGCAACACGGGCCAGCAAGGCCTCCACACTGACGGGGGGCCAAGGGCCAGCCGGCCCTCCTGCTACAGGCGTGGGTACAGGTCCCTGTACTCCGGGGCCCGAATAGGGCCATGACCCCACACCCAGGCCCGGTAGGGCCGATGCAGGCACCTGCCAGGAAGGGGGACCACACCACCCCCAAGGCTGGAAGGCCCCGGGGTGAGCTGCGCCCCTATAGAGGAAGGCCCAGTAGAATGGGAAGCACCAGGAACGGTGTCCACCGCTTGCGGGCCGCGGGCCGCAGCCCTCGCTGGACCCATGCTCGGGTCCCCGGCCTCCGGCCAAGGGGGAATAGACCCCATCCCACCGATCCCGGTGGGTGCAGGCAAAGGCGGCAGCTGGGGAGGCGCAGCCGCGGTCCTCCGACCCGGATTGCGCCTCCGAACCGCGCGAGGCGTGCTCGCTGCCGCCTTCTTCTTTGAAGGCATCTCAGCCCAACCTATGGGAAGCCGATAGAAGAAAAACTAGCAGCCAAAAGGCTTCCCAGTCAAGGCAAAAGCGACGGAGGTAAGAGGGAAAAACTTCTCCGCTCCGTCGCTTCGCAAAATGGCAGCTCGGCTGCCTCGTGGCCACCCCTTTTATCAGGGAGCTGGCCACGCCCCTAACTACCCGGATGCCTCCGTCCGGTGGGGGGGGGGCCCGCAAAGAGCGCGGCAGCCATTTTGGCGCCGCGCTTGCATTGTCCCAAACTGTGGTGGCTTAGTGGTTAAGATGCTGAAGTTGAAGGTTGGCAGATCAGCAGTTCGATAACCAAGTACAGTACTGCACAACAGGGCTGCCATCGGGGGGGGGGGCATCAGGACTCCCGTCCCGGGCCAGGAGATGATGGGGGCCCGCTGCTGCCGGGAAACCACTTATGTGCACATGCGCAAACAAACCACACATGTGTAGAAAACCACAGGGGCGTGGTGGTGCCGAGAAACCACTGGTGTATGCATGTGCAAACAAACCATGCATGCACAGAAAACCACAGGGGCATGGCCAAAATGTGTGAGGGGGGGGGCATGGCCAAAATTTGTGTGTGTGGGGGGGGCATGGCCAAAATGTGGGGGGGGCTGCATACCGGGCCTGGAAATTTCTGATGTCGGTCCTGCTGCACAACAGAGAGAGCTCCAGTCTCTGTAGCATCTCCTGCCAACCTAGCAGTTCGAAAGCAAGAAATTGCAAGTAGATAAAGAGGTACCAGTTCAGTAAGAAAGATAACAGCATTCCATACATTCCGGTGTCTAGCCATGCCTGACACAAGGCCACAGAAATGTCTACAGATGCAGACAGCGCTGACTTTTTGGCTATAAACAGAGATGAGCACTGAACCCTACAATTGCATACGAATGGCTTTTGAGCAAGAACAACCCTTTATTGTCCCTAAATGGCAGGGAGGGAATGACACTGGATGTCCTCAGTTGATTTTTAAAAAGGAGAAAGGGAGTTTAATGGTCAAGAAGATACAGGTATCCAACCAATTTGTTTTTAAAAAGAGGTAGCTATTCATCTTCCCACCCACTCCCCAAATCATTGATGCACTGCAGCAGGTTCTGTCAGGTTCTGCAGAACCTGTAGCGGAAATTCCCCCAGGCAATGCCCACTTGGTTGGCCACACCCACCTCCATAGCCCATAATGCAGGGTGTTTGGCCACGCCTACAGATTTGCCCACGTCCACAGATTGGCTAGCCCTCAGAGTAGGCAGCAAATTTTTTTGCAGTGCATCACTGCCCTAAATGGTAGTGATCTGGAGCCACCAGAATGTGCACGCTGCATGATCCCATTGATGACCCATTCTTAACTCGAATACTGGTTCTAATGCCATTCACCTTATATTCAAAATGAAAAACTTGGTCTTCCTGATTGTTGCAAGTAAAATTCTTTCAAGTAACCTACAATCAACACTTCTTCCAATAAGAGCCTGTATACACCCCTATCCGCATTTTTTTAGTGTCATTCAGTAGGCCATGATGACTTTCCTTTTTCATGTTAAATAAAGTAAACGACATAGTGAAGCAATGATGCATCTGCATAGCATGGTACACCTAGAATTGTGCTGCATCA
Source organism: Bradypodion pumilum (assembly GCA_035047305.1). Classification (NCBI taxonomy): domain Eukaryota; kingdom Metazoa; phylum Chordata; class Lepidosauria; order Squamata; family Chamaeleonidae; genus Bradypodion; species Bradypodion pumilum. The sequence goes on from JAWDJD010000003.1 coordinate 265,090,382, forward strand.
TTTAAGCAACTAATTAAAAAAGATGAGACTTAATAAAAGTGTAGGAAAGGGTTTCTGCATTGTCTAGTTTAATTTCACAACCCACTGCAATATTTCACACAGCTGCCATCTCTGTTACACTGCCCACTTCTCTATATGGGTGAGAACTGTCTAAACCAGGGGTGCCTAAACTATGGCCCATGGGCTGCTTCTGGCCCCAATGCCAATTCATCCGGCCTGCAAAGCCCTTGTTGCTCCTGGAAGCAAAAGTAAAACATGCCTGGGCGTTACGCATTTTACTTCCGCTTCCAGGAGCAACAAGGGCTTTGTGGGTTGGATGAATTGGCGTTGGGGGGCACATTCAGCCCCCGGGCCATAGTGACCAGCTCCCTGAACCACATGACTGGCCTGTTGGGCACCCCTGGTCTAAACAAAGTACAGAATGGGATAATTAGCAGTTTGCCAAAAAAAAGCTATAGTCCTAGTGCTGTGCCGGAAAACAGTCGAAAGCTATGAAAAGAGACATGGTGAATCGATGCAAGTTAGAACATGTAGAGAGTGTAAGCAATATAAATAGGAATATATATGCCAGTGTAGACTGCTTCTAAATAGACAGGCAGAATCATAGCTTACTCCATTTGACCAGTATTCCTGACCATTCAGTTATGAGTTAATTTGCAAAGTAAGCACTTACTTTGTTATTTGGTTTACACAGCTATACTGTATGTGGAAAATATGCGTTTCCCTGAAATCTTCACAAGTCATAGTTTCTTATTAAAGTGCATATACAGTCCTGCCGTTTGTCTCCTAATTACAGTATCTATGAAATAATAATTTCTGTGCCTGCAGGTTTCCTTTGTCATGACCTGTTCCTCCCCCCTCCCCCGCCAATTCTCCCACTACTTTGTCTAGACTCAGATTAAAATCAGATTAAAAATTCCATTTTAAAAATGGTAATCAAATTCCGGTGGTGTTAATTTATATTGAAATACTGTTTTTTTAAACCCTATATGTCAATACCTTTAATTTTAAACATGGTCTTTCTCAACTCACTCATTATAAAATAAGGATTATAAATTCTTGTTCTATATTGTGAAACATGGCATTCGTGTGGCATGTTTTAAAAGATGTTGTAAATCGAATTTAATAGATTTTGTATTGGCAACTCAACTTTATGAGGTTCTACAAGCTTCAATAAAGATTATTTATGTTAATCTTTCTGTCTCCCCTAACGCCCTGTCTAGTAGATCCAAATATAAGAGTTTTCAATTTTCTAGTTTGGGTTGTGTCTCCAGAGGTACATACTTGTTAACAATATATGGAGAGGAGGGATTATAATCCTGACCTGTTGTAATGTGGAACCCTGCTGTGCTGGAATAAAGACACATGGAGCCTGGGATATGGTGGTCCAGCCTCGAACTGAGGAGGGCAAAGACATTTTATTACCCTGCCTATGGGCGGAGCGACTCTGAGATGGTCGACGTCCCTAGGTTACAGATTGGCTCTTTTGCTAAGCATATTCTACGTCACATCTACACTATAGGAAAAGGGTTCTACTCTAATCTAAAGTAGCATCTGTTTCCCTGGCTCTAACTGACCTAACTCTGAGAAACATCTTGTGGCTATTGTCTACCTTAACTCAGGGAAGCATATTGTGGCCATTGTTTATGCAAAGACCAGGATTTTGCCAAGTCACTCAGGGAGCAGCTAAGGAATGTGTATTCCAATCTTATCTACCTCTCCAGATAGACCCATGCTTCCACGTTCGGAAGTCTTGCCCTGACTCATGCCTCGGCTGTGGCCGGTGAATGAACCTCTCAGGAGGGGAATGATTAATATTAAATAATTCCTTGAGTAATGCTGATTTCTTTAGAGCAGCAATACTAGTTACTGGCTTTCTCCAGCTTTGTGTGGACAAAGTTCAACCCCTTATCTCTCTCTCTGTTTAAGAGAACATTTCAGATATAAGGACTGTAAGGGCCAGAGTTGGTTTCAAAATGGAGACACCCTGGTCCTGTAAGACTGGAGGGCTGGGCTCTTCACTGTGCCTTTGCTAAGGGGGAAATGAATGTGCTTGTCTTGAAAAGTGGCCTATGAACCTTATCTGGGTCCAGGTGGTCAGGCCTGAGAATAATCATAACAAGGAAGGTAGGGGTACATTTTTAAAGCCTGAGAACAGGATGCATTTAGAACTTCTGCGTGTAGAACATCTGGCTATCAGAATGAACAAATGAATTTCAGTGGCTGGTCTTTTATATACACAGACACCCTTATAAACGACAGGATAGGCATAGGGTTGCCATCACTTACCCGGTTTTTCCCCCTTTCTCTTTTCACAGCTATTGCCCCTTATATGTTTAAGCTGAAATCAACGGCTACAGGCCTAGCAGTTGTTGGTGTTTTCCTGATGTTGGTGACAGCAGTTGTCGTCACTCTCGCAGTCCTCCACTTTCATCCCATCCAGAGTAGCAGTGGTAAGTCTTGTGTTTTCTTGCACCTCCTAGTACAGTAGAACCCCGCATAATGAGAAAAGTTGGTTCTATTATGTCTTTTGTTATGCAATTTTTTCGTTATACGAAGCATGCCTCATATAACAAAAATCCCTGTGGGATGCATCATACAATGAAAATCTCTATGGGGGAAATCATACAACGAAAATTTTCCGTTGTACGATGCATCCCATAGGGATTTTCGTTGTACGATTTATTCCGATAGAGATGCATTGCTTCGTATAATGAAAAAAATTGTTACACAGGGTATAGCAGTTAGCACCAATCCCCTTCATTATATGAATTTTTCGTTATATGAAGTGTTCATTATGCAGGGTTCCACTGTATAATAATGAAGGCTTCCTCCCTTTAGACATGTGCCTGACAACAAGTTCCATGAAAATTAATGCTGATTGTATTCTCAATCAACATACATTGGCTTACACTAAGGGAAGGAGTCGGGTTCGGCCTGAGTGGGCGGCATATATAAATATGACTAATAAATAAATAAATAAATAAAGGAAGTAACTGCAGCCTTCAAGATACTGTTGGATTGCAATTACCATCTGCCATGGACAGGATTGCTCAATGGTCAGGGATGCTAGATGCTCCAGTCCAACAACATCTGGAAGGCTTCACTTTGCTCATTAAGATGTTCAATGATGGTGAAGTTACTAACAAGGATTTGCTCAGTTGCATCCCTGTCACTAAGGGATGAAACAAGCATCAAAATAGCATCAAAATAAGGCTGAGAGTGTTGAAGAGAAGGAATCTACCTTAGTCTAGGTACATACTTACATGGAAAAATCCAGGTAGTTGTGTCATTCATGGGTTCCAATATTGGGGGGAAATGTCCCATCCTTCTGTGTTGTTTTATTTTCTATAGATGGTTACTTAATTGGTGTTGGCCGAGCAGACTGTACTGGTCCTGTAGCTGAATTACCTTTTGTAAGTACCTCATAAGATCATTCTCCCTTCCTTTCTTTTTGTCTCTGCTAACCTTTGATCTTACAATCATTTCATTTCATTTCATTTATTAGACTTGTATGTCGCCCTACTTGACAGTGTGACTCAGAGCGGCTAACATACCATGGAACAACATATATTGCAATATTAAAAAATCAATTTTAACTACAACAATATAATGCAATACAATCAATACAGTCAATAAATCTAACATACAAATGAAAATACAATACAGTCAGGTGGCTCTTTATCCCTTCCCGGTCAGGGAAGGGGTGGACCCTGGAGCACCTGCCGCGGCAGCATGAAGGTCCTCGGCCAGCCACAGGTCTGGCAGTACTTATCCCTTCCCAGCCAGGGAAGGGCGGGCCTTGGAGCAGCTGCGGCAGCGGCAGTGGAGGTCCTCGGCCAGCCGCGGTCCCAGCAGTTCTTATCCCTTCCTGGCCAAGGAAATGTGGGTATTAGAGCAGCTGCGGCAGCAGTGGTGGAGGTCCTTGGCCAACCATGGGCCCAGCAGTTCTTATCCCTTCCCGGCCAGGGAAGGGTAGGCCCTGGAGCAGCCCTTCCTTCCTTTGATTTTCATTGATGAAAGGTTATCATGATTCAACAAAGCATATTATGTCTATGGGTTTCTATGATTATATCTAATTGGCTGTTCACTACTTTAGGCAAATTATAATAGCAATGGTGGTTGTGATGGTGATGAATTAAAGAGATTACTTGCAAATAAAAGTTCTTATTTGCTTTAATTGTTACAATTTTAGCTGTGAAGGAGGCTCATACTGCAAAATAATATTGTTCAGTGAGCTGTTGCCTGACTGTAGGGAAAAATGCAATTAAGAAATTGTAGAGTAGGTTTAGAGACTAACTCAGAGGTTTCCTCTGACCTGCAGCCTCTCTTCTTTCACTTTCAGTGCTATGCAGGAAACTGGAGTTGCCATATGCCACGGAAAACCATGAATTTCAGATTTTATAACTGTCCCGCATGGGTCTATAAAAACATTGAAAATTCATGGTTTTCAAACCATTTGATTGGGGGGGGGAATGCACACATTTTCCATGCACTTCCATTGGAACCACCAGTAGGTGGCAGCAGTGAGCAGCAGTGAACAAGGAAGAAAGAAGGGGGTGCCTCGTGCCTTTTCTTGTGGCGTTGTTACACAAACGGGACGGAATGAGCTCCCGTCTTTGTCCCAGCTCCTGCAAACCTAGCAGTTCGAAAGCAAGAAATGTCAAGTAGATAAATAAGGACCACTTGGATGGGAAAGTAAACAGCATTCCATGTGCTACGGTGTCTAGTCATGCCTGATACATGACCATGGAAACATCTGCAGAAGCAGACAGCGCTGACTCTTTGGCTTTGAAACAGAGATGAGCACTGAACCCTAGAGTCGGATACGACTGGATTTCAAGCAAGGGAAACCTTTACTTCTGTCCCGTTTTTGTGAGGGAAATATGGTAACCCTACAGGAAACCCCACTCTTATCTTTGATTCCTGATTAGAATATAAACTTTTCTATGCTTACCATTGGAGACAGCTTGTTTTCAGCACAGTGGAAAGAAACCTCATCATTTTGTTCCCCTGAATCTGAATGGTAGGAAACTCAGGACAGATAATATGAAGTACTTCTTCACATGTGACATTTGCTACCACAGTATTTAACAATGTTTGCTTTTAAAAATTGAAGTTGGATACAATATCTGTTCCCTTCTGTACTTAAAGGTAGCATATTTTTCTATATCAATTGCTGAGGAACATGAGAGGAAGGGTGCTGCTTAATGTGTGAATTTCCTCGTAGAATTCCCAATTGCAGAAGCATCTATGAGAATTGAATGTTGGATGAAGGAGGCATTTGGGCATTATCAATCAATAAGTGACTAAGAGCATGTCCATGAGTGACCAAGAACTTTGGCTCATTCGTTTTCGGCTTGTTTTTGGACAGAGGAAGGGCCAGAAAAGGCATTTCACCCTAGCCAAACACCCTAAGCAATATTTGCCATCCTGGAAATGCTTCCCTTGCTTCTCTGAAGAGGGGCAGGGAAAATGTAATTATTATTCCCCCTTGCCAACTGTTGTAGCACTGGATTGGTTAGGGGAAAATATTTTTCTCTCTGTTTTCCCCCTTTTATTGCCTGGCTGTCAGTAAGGAGAGAAATAATTACACTTCCTTTGCTCTTCTGCGCAGAGGCAGGGGAAGTGTTTAATTGAAACATCCAGTATGTCTGTTCCTTTCTGTACAGTATATTAAGATAGGAAAATGAGGGGAGGGATGCTGCTTAACTCATGGATTTCTTTGTGGGATTCCCAAGGGCAGCTGCATGAAAAGAATGATAATTAACACCTTTATCATACTGAATGTTTTTAATGACTGCAAGTCTTGATGACTGTGAGCCAGCCATTCCCAGTCTCCACAAGCACTGGAAATGACAACAAAAAAGTAGAACCCTCTGATGATGATTTAAGAAGAAGTGATCCAAAGGAGATTAGGTTTCTCCAGCCCCTGCCAAATGTGATTAGGTAAAACCCTGACTGACCATCAAGTCAAGAGCATGCCCTTTAAACATGCTCTAAAACAAGGAGGAATTTAAAGGAATATAAACTTTGATCATGTTGCCTTTAAAATATCTTTATAGCTATTTAAATTAATCCTACAAGGTATTTAAAAAGGTACTTAAGGAAATGAGGCAATCAGAGGCATGTGTTTTGAAAGCCAGTTCCTATGACATACTTCACAACTAGGTAAAGGTAAAGATCACCCTTGCTCAAAAGCCAGTCGTATCTGGCTCTAGGGTTTAGTGCTCATCTCTGTTTATAGCCGAAGAGCCAACGCAGATGTTTCCGTGGACATGTGGCAGGCAAGACTAGACACCAGAGTGCACAGGACACTGTTTATCTTCCTACCAAAGTGGTCCCTATTTATCTACTTGCAATTTCTTGCTTTCTAACGTCACAACTAGACCAGCAGAAAACTGATACAGTAATACCTCAGATAACATTATGTTGTTTAGCCGCTTTGGGTCACTCTTGAGTGAGGGAAGTGAGTTATAAATATTTTAAAATAAATAAATAAATAAATAAATAAATAAATAAATAAATAAATAAATAAATAAACATTTGCATTGGATAATGCTAAAACTGCATAACGTTAAAATCCTATGGGATGCATCAGATAATGTTTGCTAAAGCTTGTGCCAGTTACAATGTATCTCTATGGAGTTTTAATGTTATCCAATGCATCCCATAGGATTTTAACTTTATCCGATGCATGCATGTTAAAAATCGGATAACACTAAGACTTGTGGAACCAAGTTTTAGCATTATCCGAGGTTTTACTGTATGTGCTTTAGTGTGCATGAAAACTATCAGTGGGCATCAGCAGGTTCGCACCAGTTCGCCAGAAACAGTAGCAGAAATTCTGGCTGGCCCCGTCCATCCAGGTTTTGAAATAAAGTAGTCCTAATTTGGGTGCAACAAAGGGCTTTACCCCGGCAACGGCCACCATACCACGCCCACAGTGTGGTAGTAAAAAAAATTGGAGCCCACCACTGCCTGTGTCCTCTCTTTGAATTTGCCTGAGGCATTTGCTACAGCTTCTCCATGGATATTATCTATTGTAACACACATTCTAGCTTTCAGAAATTTCTTTTAAAAAGCTGTTTGTTCTTGGGGTGGTTGGGGCAGTTTTTCAAGCTGTAAGCCCAAAATGACCTCCAAGAAACCTAAGAATACATTTCAAAGAGAACTGAGTATTATTTGAAAGTTCTGAGCAGGAGAGGTCTTTTTGCTCCACCACTTGGCCCTGAAGCCCATTCCTACTCTGGGATGTAGTACATGGTTGACTCAAAGAAGCACATGCCTGCATGAATAATTGGCCAAACCTTTCCCCAGGGGTTCACCTGGCCTTCAACAGATCCGGGGACCACCCGGACTTTGCAGGAAAGGCAAATGTGGTACGGACTAGCTAGTTAGTTTGGGGGGGCAAATCATAAAGCCTTGGCTGGTGGCTACGATAGAAACAGGGCAAGAACCTAAAATGATGACTCTAAAGAAAATACACAATCCTTTGCTTCTGGCTGCAGATTAAGTTAATAAACAGGGGCCAAACGGTTCATTTTCAAGATAAAGATAAAGCAGGAAAAATCCGTTTGAGGCATGAGCAATAAAAATATTGTTGATTTTAATATCACGTTGTTTATAATAGTTCACAGTCTTCCAGTAAATCTATGTTGTAAAAGTTGACTGGTTAAACAACTTTTTCGGGGGAACTTCCCTTCTTCAGACAACTTAATAGCTTTACTTTCCAACTTCTGTGAAGACAATTAATACATGCTAAGTTGAATAACAATAAATTTAAATATACTGTGCTTATTAATAATAATAGTAACAACCCACCTGGTTTCATCATGCTATATAGTTTATATCGCATGGTAATTCTTATGTTGCGTCCTAACCTCACATCGTGTTTTCTTTCTGGGCTGTGGACGTTACTATTTCTAAATGCTAAATCCTTTTATATAATGATGAACCAGGTGAGTATAATGAGAGCAAGCCCCTAACGCTCCTAACATTGCTAAAATGGCTACCCGGGATGGGGCAACTAAAGGGGAAAGAGAGTCTTTATGTGATGAACAGGCATTTTATGAGCCTCAGACTGTGTCTGTTTTTTTGTGTTGTTTTGGGGTTGTTGTTGTTTTGTTTCAACCAAAAAAAAAAGTCTGATCCTCTTGAAGAAGTGAACTAATTCACATGACCATGTTCCATTGCATTGTATGATCAGAGAATGACAATTGCATTAAGTGCCCTGTATATTCCTGCAGATTGCCTGTAGTGTGTCCAACCATGCAAAACTGGTTGTGCAATGGGAGTGTTTTTCAGAGTGGAACAAAGGTTATGTTTTTTTCTGTTGTGATCTCCCCAGCATCCAAGCCTACATAGTTATGTATCTGCCTGCACTGCAGCATCACTCTAGTCTAAACCATTTCATATGGAATTTATTATCAGGAACAGTCTATGGCAAAATATCAAAATTGTCCCCACAAAAATGATCTAATAAAAGTGGGGTTCATACATATCAGGTAATAGTGCAACACTAAGGTAAAGGTAAAGGTCGCCCTTGCTCAAAAGCCAGTCAGAATGTTTATAGCCAAAGGTTTATAGCCAAAGAGCCAATGCTATCTGTGTCTGCAGATGTTACTGTGGTCGTGTGGCAGGCATGGCTAGACGCTGGAGTGCACGGAACACTGTTTACCTTCCCACTGAAGTGGTACCTATTTATCTACTTACAGTTTCTTGCTTTTGAACTTCTAGGTTGGCAGGATCTGGGACAGACGCGAGCTCACTCTGTCATACATCACTCGGATCTCAAACTGCTGACCTACCAACCTTCCAGTTGTCAAATTGAGCATATTAACTACTAAGCCAATGCAGTCTGCATAGTGCAACACTAGCTTTCATCAATCTGAATTAAAAGAAAAATATTATGAAGTGGCGTCTTTGGGCATGGGTTGTTTCCTAGTAACTGCAAAGTTCAGCTGAACAACCAATACTTGCTCAAGAAGCCAGATCAGAGATAGACAAGCAGATGATGTATCAGGCAAAGATGATGACCTAAAATGTATAATGACTCATCTACATTGAACTCACATAATCTTCACTTCCTGAATTAATCTACAATCCAAAATACAATAGCCCTGCTTTTGCACTTTTCTGAACAATGCAGTGGAGTTCTCTGGTTTTAAAAAGGCATTTACAAAAAAATCATACATTCATAGAAACTGTATTGCCCTGTGTACATTAGGGAAAATATGTACAAAAGAACTAATATATTGGGGTGAACATGGGAATGCTTCCAAGCAATGTATATTTTATAGACATCTTTGTAACAAAGTGTGTACAAATTTTATTGTGGAAAATGTATCTGAAAATGTGTCGGAATTAAGGAAAATGTCCACAAATGACAGCTATTAAACCATAAAGGATGAATGCAAAGGCTAATTGAAGAAGCACATTAAGGCACCAGGATAAGAAAGGATGGAAAGTGAACGGAACTATGGGTAAAATATTTGCAAGTGATGTGGATCATAAATAGGCAGACACCCCCCACCCCAATTCCTAGCTTGAAATAGTGAACTCAGGCTGTGACTACCTGGTCAAATACTGTGAGATTTGCTCAGTTTATGAAATAGATGAATTCAAATTATTGTTTGCTGATCATATGGGGCAAAGGCTGAATTGAATCAGCTCTTTTTGCTTGCAAAGCAGCTTTTTTTTCCTCTGCCATGGGCAGGGAGGCTACTGGTTTTTCAAACCAAATGAATTTTAGATGCACTTTTTCTCTATTGCTGTTAGCTGTGGTACATTCTTGTAAAGAGGGGGGAGGGGATCTGTAGGTGATGATGTTTCAAAGGCATAGACAATTGGGATGTGACATTCAAGAGTGGGGAAACACACCACCATATTCTTTCCTTCCCCTCAATCATTCTTTGCATTTAATTTTTAAAACATATCTATTGTTTATATTTGATCACCCTATCACCTTATTCCTGGCTCAACGTTATTAATAAAAATATCAGCAAGGGCAGGATCAGAGGAAAGAAAGGGGGGGAGGCTCGCATCACATCTGGTATGAATAGTGAATTCCCAAATCAATCTCCAGCCCCTGTGAGCATTAAATGTGGTTTAAATGTGTAAATCAAATCCTGTCCAATGCAGTTTCAATGTAGTAACGCTTAGATCTGACTAACCATGGATAGGTTTGCCTGGAATGAATAGTTAATGAAATGCTGTGTTCTACTATAGATTGGCTATGCCAGTGGAGACCAGATTGGCACTGGTATCCTCTCACGGCTGTACTCCAGAGCATTCATTATTGCAGAACCCAACAATTCAACCAAACGAGTGGTGTTTGTGACTGCTGAATTAGGAATGCTCTCTCAAAGGGTTAGGTTAGAGGTAAGTAGGAGAAATGGTAGGTGTCTTTTCTACTCTTTTGACTATACATATCCTCAGACCAATTGGATTCCAAGAGCATACCTGTCAAGTTTTGGATTTGAAAATAAGGGAAATTTCCCGGCCAAAATGGAAGACTTGACAGCTATGCTTATCCTGTGCAGCCCTCCAGTGGTGGCATTAGGGCATTGCAGTCTAATTAATCCAGGAGGACGGCGGGAAAGAGGGTAAAATATGGGAGTATCCCAGCCAATACAGGAGACTTGATAGCTATGCAAGAGCTGTGACTTTTGATCACAAGCTTTAGTCTGTTTAGGGTTTTGTATGAAATCAAGGCAAATTATACTGTATGTTGTTACATATATATTTCTATAATATATGTTTTAATAACATGCTGTTAAGTTGTATCTAAGTTACAGCAACCCTAATAAGACATGTGAGATATTTTCTACCACTACCACTCTCCTCAGTGAGTTTCCATGCACAAGTAAGGATTTGAACCCCATTCACTTGTCTTTTGTCATTCTGTCCACTACACCATGCTGGACCACAGAAAAGATTACACACATCTCAGAAAGAGAAAAATAGAAAAAGAGCACAAATTGGAAGGATACAAGTTTCATGATAGGGTAGTGTCATCGGCATATCTTAGATTGTTGATATTTCTCCCAGCAATCTTAATTCTGGCTTGTGTTTCATCCAGCCCTGCATTGTGTATGATGTATTCTGCAAATCTATATCTATAAATCCAAGGGTTAACCATTGGAACTTGCTATACGTTTCTGCACCTGTCCATCCTATCCCATACCGAGCCTCCTGCACTCGCCCGAACCCAGCCCGCAGGTTACTGCAGGGTTGCCGAAGGTGCCAGTGGGGTAAAAGCCCCACGAACGCAAAAAAAAGGAAAAGAACTTCAATTCCCAATGTCCTCTGTGCCGCGCTGTGCCTCAGCCAATCAGGCTGAGAGGCGCGAGCTAAAAGAACATTGGGAAACACGGCGTGGCCAATTGAAATGGAGCTGCAGGGGAAAAAAACTGCCGCACGAACACAAACAAAAAACACAAAACTCCAAGTCCCAGCGTCCTAGGTGCTGTAAGTGTGCAAAATGCTGAGAAAGCCGGCATGTGAAAAATAAAATAAAAAAATGCAACGGGAGCGTAAGTCCACCGCAGGCGGATGCAGCGCCTCAACAGCCTCACAAAACAAAAAGCCACAAAAAACCACGCCGAGACACCCGCCGGCCTTCTTTCCCGGAGCAACGGGGAGAAGAGGGATTCCCTCTCCTCCACGCTACCCCACCAAAGACACGGCAAGACCACCGCCAGCCTCAAGAAAAGTTGAGCCGGGGTGGAAAAAAAACCAGCAGCAAGCAGCAGTTTGTCAGGGGAAGCACCCTCCCTGGTGAATGACTGGCTGCTGCATTTGTACTTCCGACACCGCTGTTTTGATTACAAACACGAAACAGCAGTGGAGGTAATACAAAAGCAGCAGCCAGCAATCCACAAAGAAGAGCACCACCCCTTACAAATCGCTGCCTGCCGATCTCCAGTTAGGTAAGCCAGGAGAAAAAGGAGACAGAGAGGAGAGAACAATCATCAGGCAGATAGCTCTTCTCTGCCTCCTTCTCACCCAACCTACCTAACAAACCTTACCAGGGGAAAAGCGGGCTGACTGCCGGCTCCTCCTTTTCCCCACTGCTGCATCGAAACCAAAATTCGAAGCAGCAATGGGGAAAAGAGAAAACGACAGGCAGACCATTCTTCACGCAAAGGTACACACCAACAACAAACACCAACATTGATAAAAATTAATAAAACACAAATAAATGAGTAATTTAAAAACCCATTAATAAACAAAAAAGTAAACCACAAAATCCACAAACAAAAACATCTACAATACCAGAAAAGCACAGAAAAAACACCTAACTACAACACGAAAATACCTAACTCTAACAACACAACTACCACAAATTACACAAATAAACACTAACGAAATCACAAAAACCAGAAATAAACAAACCAATTACACACATCTAAAGCCAAAGAAAACCACAAAAGAACTAACAGAAACACCTCCCAGCCCACCACCACAAAATCAAAACAAAGAAAAATCCCAGAATAAATAAAACCAGAGAACTCACCAGCACATCCTCCCTCCACGAGACCGGAACAGAAATGAAGAAACAAAGACTACTTACCGGAAGATGCCCCACCTAGATGCCAGGAGAGAAAAAACAACTGAAAAGAAAAGAAAAGAAAACCAACACTATTACTAACAGCCCCACCTGCAGGCCTGAATATTAAAAACAAGTCAAAAACAAAACAGCCCCACCTAGAGGCCACAAGAGTAAAAACAAGTCAAAAAAATAACAATAAATCAAAAGTTCACACAAATAACAAACATATGTTAAATAAATAAAATAAAGAGAATTATACCATCCTCTGTTGATTTTTAACTAAAAAAAAAACCCCAAAACATCTAAACACCCAATACATCTAAACACAGTTTATAACAGCCCGGCAACGCTGGGCAACCTATGCTAGTAATCTATATGCTGTGGCTTCCAATTCATTTTAGAATTGGCGAAGAGAAGGGAGGAGAGTATCATGATACATTTTTTAAAAAAAGACAGTCAGAGGAATCATGTCACAGTGATGCTTCATTATGAATTTATGACCACAGCATAATTGTAAAAATCCAAAATCAAGACTAGCAACTGATAAAGTAAAAAACAAAAAGTGGTGAAGGAGAAAGGAAATATAAAGCTTGAACTCAGATAAATTAAATACAGTACACAGATACCTCAGCAGTAGGATAACTGCTGTGTTTATTCTAATCAACAACAACAGCAATTTTTTCTTCATCTCATTCATGTTGGAGCTGGATTAAGATGAAGGCGAAAGGAGCTACATTGGCACCTCCTGAACCCAACAGTAGATGATAAAATAGAAGGCCTAGAAACCAATAATGGACAATGGTATGCCACCTTTGCCAGAGGTATAAGTAGGCATTCGCCCATTGTGATCTGGTGGGAGTTCAACAGGAGGGGAACTCAGGTGGGGCCCTGATAGCCTCAAGACAAGAGGAAAGCAGCCATAGGTAAAGGTAAAGGTTTCCCTTGCTTGAAAGCCAGTCATATCTGATTCTAGGATTCAGTGCTCATCTCTGTTTCAAAGCCAAAGAGCCAGCGCTGTCTGCTTCTGCAGACATTTCCATGGTCATGTGGCAGGCATGACTAGACACCAGAGCTGAAAGACAATCTGAGGCTGAGTGGGGCAGATACCCATTTATCCTACTGACCCCCCCTCCCCACACTGCCACTTGCTGCTGCAAACAAAAGCCCTAGTTTCTTTGATCTATAACACATAGATATACAATAATACAGTGCAGGCCGGCACAGGTGCTCCCACTCCCCCCAGCCAACAGGACTGGGGGAAGAAGCTCCATGTCTCAGCTGGAGGTGAGGCTGGTCTTGCTCTCGCCAGGGCTGGACTCGCTCTCGCTCTTGCCAGGGCAGGCGAACCAGCAGCTCCGGCGGTGGCAAGGTCTTTATCACCTCCCTGGCCGCCCCACAGCAGGCAAACCGGCGTACAATGCCTCTGCGGCAGCAGCGTTGACAGGTCCTTCCACTCCCCCACCAACTGGACGGGCCGGGAGGAGGAGCGTGGAGCCTCGGCGTCATCGGTGGTGGCAGTGCTTTTGAGGGCATGGGCCACCTGCATCTGCTCTCACTCCCCCGGCAACCGGATGGGCCAGGGGGAGGAGCGCAGAGCCTCGGCATCATCGGTGGCAGCGGCGCTTTTGAGGGCATGGGCCACCCGCAGCTGCTCCCACTCCCCCACCTACCATAGTTGACTACATGAGGTTTGTATTTTATTTCAGCCTGAATTGTTGGATTAGTATTTGTTCTTTCTTGACTCTTGTGACTATACTCTGTATGTGAATTAATTCCACACCTTGAGTAAGTTGTATCACTGAAGCAGTACAAAATCTGATCACAGATTCTAGCCCAGTAGAGAAAAGCAGCAGATATATTGATAGTATTTAAACATATTAAAACAGATTTTAAATGTAGCTGGAATAAAATCAGGGTTGGTGTCCTCTTGGAAAGGTTACCGTTTTGCCAAATAGCATTGACTTTTGCTTGTGGGCCAAAACCAACAAAAATGTGGCCATTTTGATTTCTTTAAGCAAGACAATAGCAGGTTTTGTATAAAAAAGTTATTTAGATTTTATTTATTTATTTGTTCAAATTTATATAGCCGCCCCCCTCGACGGGGCGACTCGGGGTGGCTATATAAATTTACTTTTTAGCTAGGCTTAGTCAGGCAGCAGTCTGCGCTAAATCATAGACAGAATTTAATGCACAGCTGCAATTATTGCAACCTTCTTCTTTTTAGGTACTACACCAACTGAAGCAAAAATATGGCGACCTTTACAGAGAAGACAATGTTATACTGAGTGCAGTTCATACCCATTCAGGACCTGGTGGCTACTTTCAGAATACCATTTTCTTGATAACATGCAAGGGGTTCATAAAGCCATCCTTTAATGCTGTTACCAGTGGGATCCTAAGGGTAAGAGCAAGCTCAGCCTATCTCCGGAAAATCCTTGCTTTTGTTTGTTACCTCATGAGAAACTCGCATGGTGGTGGTCCTAAGGGAAAACCTAAGCTGAGTGTGAAGATGTTATATCACTATCATACAGTGCCTTAATTTTTTTGTGTATGTTCAATAGCTAATTAGAAAAGATAATGGAAGCCTCAATTTCATTCTTTAATAGAAGCATGTCAGAGAAATAGTTTCAAAAAGTTCATTTAGAAATGTATGCATTATTTCTGATTCTCTTACCAGGAAAACTTCTCTATCAGTAAATAAGAGAGGTCAGTAAAATGAGTACCCAGCATGTTGGGGGAAAATGCTAATTACCTGGTCAACCACCCAGAGAGAGCAGTAATCGCCATGTTAAGTGTTATTGCCTTTGCTTTTGCAGTTTATGTTTATTGGATTTCAAAATAAGCATCACTGAACTCAATGAGACTTGCTTCTGTGCAAATACAGTATGCAACTGGTTATGTTTGGAACAGCTTCAGTTCAGTCCATGGAAGGAGATCTTTGTGCCTAACCAGGTTTAAGCATATAATTTGAGATATTGCTGATATGGGAGCTACTGATTTTTTTCTTGTTTTCTTATTTTCAGAGTATTGATATTGCTCATCAAAATATGATAAAAGGACGGATTTTTTCCAATAATGGCTTGGTAGAGAACAGCCAAATCAACCGAAGCCCTTTTTCTTATCTTCAGAATCCAGAATCAGAAAGGAACAGGTACAAAAAAAAGTTGCCTGCTGGATCTGAAAGTTACAATCTAGGCAGTAGCTAGACTTTAGCCTTATGAATACTTTTGTACTGTTAAATATCAAGCTATGATTTATTTATATAATTAGCCTTCTCATTAAACTAATAGGAATTAAGCTTTCTCAACAAGTAAGAGATTCACATTCCTAGCAGGAGAGGTGTTAATGATTGAAAATCAGTTAAATGTTATTGCTGTTCTTCTCTTTCTAGTGAGTTTAACTCAGATCAGCACTCCACAACTAGAAACCTCATTAAGTGTTATAATTCTTGTTATCTTTATTTTGTTAAGGGCATTGTATCCCAACATCCATAAAGCAAACCAAGTTGAGAAAGGTTGCTTTCTCAACTGAATGGAAAAACTGATATGCAACATGTTCTCTGTGTGTAACTCTCTACCCAAATTTATTAACTTGGGCTACACACAGAGAGAAAACAATGGGGTGTTTTAAATCACAAATCTAAATAGCTATGCTGACCAGAGCATTTTGGGAAAAGTCTAAAAAAGCCTTTCCCCCCAACCTCTGTTGAATGTATACCTTGCTCAATGGGATGCCGTGAACATTTCTAATTGGGGGAGAGGAAATAAAATAAGTATCTATTTAACTATTTATAACTGCCCCAAACAAGTAGTTGTCACCATTCCACCCCACCCCACCCCAAAAAGGAGAAACGTAATGACCCTTCAAAATTGTGTGCAAAGTTTGCAAACTTACTTGGCATTTTGGGGGTGAGTGAAGAGTTGTGACCAACTCAGCACTTAAACTGGGAACAGAGGTAAATAAGAGCAAAGCTGGTCAGACCTTTAGCCAAGAGAGCAATGATAAGAAATAGCTTAGCAGAATTGCAACCAAGACAAGCTGATCTGTACTTTAGACAAGGGGCAATGTGCAGTTGTTCTAAAGTGCAAACAAATGTTGTAGCCAACCAGGTATGAAAAATCAAAACTTGTTGAAAATTCACTCCTTGCTTTTTCATACCCCCCCCCCCCCCCCGCTTTCACATAACAACATGGCCTGGACCTAGGTACTCAAGCAGATGTCACAGTGAGGTTATTTGACATGATCCAGCAGGACGTTGTCTTGTACACACTGAACTATTGTTACGGAAAATGAACGGTTGGTGTCAATTTCAGACTGGGTGGGTGAACAAATGTTTCTAGGTGTAATCCTTAATAATTCTCAATTTCCTCACACTGTTGCCACTATTCACTTGTCATGCTCTCAGGACCTAATATGCACTGAGAGGAAGAACAGCAACTCCAGAAGGTTAAAGGAGTTGATGGTGAGACTATTATTGGGTCTAGACAGCTTCCTGAGAATGGTTCCTCCCCTGCGCACAACAATACAATAATGTTCTTACATAACTCTCTTTAACTGGAAAGATACGTGCCACAAATTAGGGAAATTCTCTTCTCTTTGCTGCCATTTTGGCTCTTCTTCAATGTACCTCTTTCCAGCTAGATAGCTAAGTTATTTTCTCCATGGTGAAAGCTGATTCTATTTAACCTCCCATACACTTTCCAGGTATTCCTCATATACAGACAAAGAAATGGTATTGCTGAAGATGGTTGCTGATAATGGTCAAGATATAGGAATGTTAAGGTAGGAATCCTCAAAGTTCCATTAAAGAATAAGGGGATCTCTCCCACTAGATCCAGATGTATTGTTCCTTCTATTTTACAGAAAAATCAGGGCAGCTGAGGGATAATGCAAACAGTGAAGAATAAGGATGCCCCAGAGAGTAAGAGACAAACAGAAACAAATGAAAAAATAGGTCCACAGAGACTGTGCTGAACAGAAAACACTTAGAGTTATACTAGATGCTTCCCTTAACACATTTTAGAAGCTGCTTTCTGCACCCTCAAGAGGCATAAAACCTCTGTTTGTCAACATAAGAGCTTTTCCTTGTTTCCATCTTTACGTTTAGCATGCATTGTTTTATGATTGGTCACTGAAAAAGCAAAAACAATTTGATTTTGTGAGTGTACATATTGCCAAAGAAATCCTATCTTTTCCTTGCAATCTAATTTGACACAGAGTCTGAATCTCTTGAATTAATAAAAATGTAAATTGGCTCTCTAAGTCAGGGATTTTCAACCTGTGGCCCATGGGGTGGATGCAGCCCACAGCACCATTTCATGTGGGCCCCCACCATCTCCACCACATCAGGTGATGCCATGTGGTGAAGGAAGGGCAAAATGGATGCACGGCCCCCAAACCTGTCTGGGGGAGCATGACCCAGCCTCCGGTTTTAAAAGGTTGAGAACTCCTGCTCTAAGTCTTAAGCCCTTCCTCTTAGGTGAGAGTAACTTATTGTTGTCTTCAGGATCCCCAGTTATGTGGAGAGACTACATGTGCTATTCAGGAAATGTAGATTTCCTGAATAGGACTTCATCCTATGCAGCAGAATAAGAGGGTAATGGGGCATTCCACTTATGCATCTCAGATAGGGTGTGTGCTAATTTTAAATTTTATTTCCCCATGTAAAAGATAAAATTACATCCTATAAAATTTTATCCCCCCATGTGAGAAATAAAATTACATCCTGTAAATTAATAATGTATATATCCAAGGAAAGAGATTCCCACTGTCACTTAGATGGCTTTTTCTCTCATGACCTAACAGCAAGATGGGGGTCATTTTTGTCATTTTAAAGCCTTTCAACATATGATGATCCTAATCCTGTTCATACCCACCAACTTCATGTGTCTAACATTTGCTACTGAAAACAAATGAGATCAAACTATTCCTGTAATTATACATCATACATTTGGCATCACATGTAGTCTGGTTCTAAGACATTGCCAGAACGCTGAGGAAAAAGTACAGAATGTCAACAGACAACAGAATTTAATCTTCACCTTTTGAGTTAGTTCTACCTAAAGCAGGGGTTCTCAACCTACAGCCTGTGGCTCCATTTTGTGTGGCCCATGTCGCCGCTGCCACCGGAAGTGGAAGTGGAAGCGGACACATTTATGACAGCTGTAAATGTGCCCGTGGCTGTCGTAAATGTATTTACGACAGCCGCGACCACATTTTACAGCAGCGTTTATGGTCCAGTCTGGTCTGCTTAGCTGTCTGAGGGTGTGTGGTCTGGCCCCTGACCTAAAGGAAGGAAGAGAACAGATTTGAGGCATTATATCCGCACTGCATTAATTCGATTCAGCACTAGAACTAGACTCAGCACTAACCCATATCACTACTCAAATCAAATATTTGAACATTTAACTTACTCAATACTGATTTCAGTGCTTAATTGCCTGATAGTGAAGCAACAAGGGTGTGGGCTGGGCTGAATATTGTCAGCATGTAAACAGTGTTTAACCAAAGTGTGAAACCAAAGTGTGTATCAATAAAGCAATTATATACAAGTCTGCTAAGAAGTAAATTCCACAGAGTGTGACAGCTTTCTTTTCAGGTGCCAAATTGTAGCCTAAGTGAACACAATTCTCACCATTTTATTTTTCACTAGCTGGTTTGCTATTCATCCAGTCAGTATGAACAACACCAACTGTCTTACAAGTAGTGACAACATGGGATACGCAGCTTATCTCTTTGAACAAGAGAAAAATGAAGGCTACATGACAGGACAGGTATGAGCAGTTTCAGGTTATCTCTGCAACATGAGCCAATGAAAATTACCAATTCTATGCATTAACACATTCCAGGGTCCAAACCAAGGAGTAATCAATATCCCTGGATTATCAGATGGTTCTATAGAGCTGTTCCATTTTTTTATTCACCATACAGTTCCCAGTGTGAGCAAGAATAAACTAAGGAACAGTAATTTCACAATAATTGCAATTTTGCTTTTATTCCCCTTTGAGGCACTTTCTGCATTTTTACATCAATTTTTCTCTACATTGTCATTCCTAAGCAAAATTCTGTTTCAAAATCTATGTCCAAATACAGTACTCATAAAACACTAATCACATTCTAGCTAAAACTATTCATTTTAGGCACTGTATCTTTGATAATGATTTCATGTCAGAGATTACTCTGGGTTGAAAGGATTTTTGCTGGAGAAACTCCACTCAGGGATGCTCGAATGAGGCTCGTTTCATGTCCCCTTGAAGCCCTCGGGTATCAAAACCTGACCTTCCAGTTTCCAAGCTCAGTGTCTTAACCACTAAGCCACCAGAGGAGTTTCTTTGGTGAGAAGACAACAAAGGACATTTTCAGCTCTTCTGCTGAATTCAATGAGATATTTATTTATTTATTTATTTTTCAATTTATATGCCGCCCCACTTGCAAAGTGCAACTTTGGGCGGCTCACAGACATATCAATACACATCAACACAATAACGTACACAATAAGGCACAGTTTAACACTAATGCATCAATAAAATAAATAAATCACAAAGTCCTTGCCGTTCAATGTTTGCACATGCACAGGTATGTTTTATATCTGATGTAAACACATCTGCTTCTACTTCGGGTGCAGGGGAGACGGCAATGGGCCAGTTGGAATGGCATTGCAGGCCAGGTCTGGCCCACAGGCCGTAGGTTGGGAACCCCTGTTATAATGGGTCAGTGTGGGTAGAAAGAGGGTAGAAAGAGGGAACAACAGTGCTTAAGTACCTATAGTGTGCCATTAATTTTTATTTTAGTCCTGTACAGGCATTCAGTTTACAGAACAGGAAAGATGGAGGTGTTAGAACAAGATGTGTGTGCATGCACTCTTGGGTGCACTAAACCTTCTAACTCTCAGATGTGTAAGATAAAATGCTTGAATGGGACTGTTAAGACAAGAAACAAAACAAAATTAAATAAAGACAAAAACATCTTATGTCTGAGGAAGTGGGCTTGATCCATTAAATTTCATATTAAAATATAGATATTAGTCTTTTAAGTACCACAACATTTTTGTCTTTATTTTTTTATTTTGTTTTAGTTTGTGTTGGGGTTTGTTTGTTTTTAGTCTAATAATATACATACAGACTAACAACGCTATCACTCAAAAAAAACCTGTTATGTAAATTGCTACGGAATGGACTTTTTATGTAAATCGGGGTTTTACTGTATAGGACTACTAGCTTTTAATAGTTGTATATCCAAAGAGTATATTTTAAGTAAAGTTTCCAGCTAGGTAGCCATGTTAATCTACTTTAAAATGTAGAGCAAAAATAAAAATGAAAGAGTTGTTTGGTAGCTTTTCAGTTGTCAAATCAGGGCCGTAGCCAGGGGGTGGCCAATGTGGGCATTGCCCACCCTGAGTTAGCAGTTTGCCCACCCTCAAACTCCCGGCTGTTTATATACTGTATATGACATATATACAGTAATGCCTCGGATAATGTTTGCATCAGATAACACTAAAATCGCATAACGTTAAGCAATCTGGAAAACAAATTGCATCGCATAACATTAAAATCCTATGGGATGCATTGGATAATGTTCGCTAAAGCCTGTGCTGGTTACAATGTATCTCTGTGGAGTTTTAACGTTATGCGATTCATCCCATAGGATTTTAACGTTATCCGATGCATGCATTGGATAATGTTAAAAATCGGATAACACTAAGACTTGTGGAACCAAGTTTTAACGTTATCCGAGGTTGTACTATATATGACTTTGTTGCTCACCTACCCACCTCTAGAATTCTGGCTATAGCCCTGTACTAAATATTTTGTTTTCACTCTTTCTATATTGTTGATGATAGCAGAAATTTCCGTGATAGTATTTCCACAGTTAATTACATCATGGATGTTTCTTGTCTTGACATAATGATTTGCCACCAAATTATTTCAAGCACTCTGAAGAGTTCATCTTTGTTATCTACTTGCCACAGATGGCATTGTGGTGCTCCTTCAGACCCCTCCAATGCAACTAGCTTTCCTGTTTTATTTTAACATGCTTGGTGCAGTTGAGAATAGCATAATGCCAAAACAAGGAGCAGTAATATTCAAATAGACAGGAGAATTCAACAGGAATTCAGTATGTAAAGGTTTACAGCTTAGCAAGATGAGAGCTGCCACCTGAACATATCTCATGCATACACTCAGCTCAGTCAGAATCCTTCCGAAAGCCCTACACTTCAGTCACCCTGCCAGCAATCCTTGCATCCTGAGTCAACCCAGCAGCTGCTATCCCAAATATGAGAACAAGTATGGTGACTCACTTCATGCAAATCACCAAATCTGTTTTTGCTGCCCTTCATGATCATTCATTCATCCATTCAATATTTATACCACACACTCTGAGCAGTCTACAAATAATTAAATGGACAAAGAACAACACCATACAATAATAAATCAAAATATTTGATGGTGTCTGAGGCAAGCAAGCTCAAATCTAAACCTCTTACTTATTGGCAGTGGTTAAATATCCTTAAAGGCCTCCTTGAAGAGAAACGTTTTAAGCTGTTTGAGCCATTAGACATCCACCTTGATTGTTTTCAAAAACAAGGAGGACCACAATCCTAGAGGATGGAGTTAGCCTATAGAACAAGTTGTATGTTACTATGGCAATGGTGGCAAACCTATGGCACGCATGCCAGAGGTGGCACTCGGAACCCTCTTTGTGGGCACCCATTCAATCACCCCAGCACAGAGTTCGCCCCACCCCTCTGCCCAGCAGCCCAATGGGAGCGTTTCCTTCCTCCCCTGCTGCTGGGTTGGCACATTATGATAAGTGGGTTTGGGGTTGCAATTTTGGTACTTGGTCTCTAAAAGGTTCGCTATGGCATCCCAAAACATACTATTAGCAGACCACTAAAATATTGAAAACGGATGAACTCTTGAATCCAGTAGGACCATTTCTCAGGCTGGGCACTAATGAACTTAAAAGGGTGGGAGAGAAGCAGAAAAGTCCTAATAAATTTTGTTTCAGTATCAGAATTTGTGTTAAAGTAGCACTCCATGATAGAGATTCTAGGTTTTTTGCCTCGGCTTGATGCACTATGTGTAGATTCAACTCATAAACTGAATAGGACTTCTTCTTTTTCATCCTTCAAATATGATTGAGCCTTTTTGTAATGTACAGGATAATTTATATATTTAGGGCTACTTCATATATGTCAGAATTTCTGCATACATATTGTGGCATAATGCCTGCTTCTTCTTCCATGTCTAGGCCAGACGTGAAACTGCCAAAATGACGCCACCTTTGGGTGGGTTCATTCTGCAGTTCCCTTTGCCTGACTATAGTGTGAGAAAGATTAGCTGGCAACACAAGGATGCCGTTACCAGGGTACACCCGATTGTAGTTCATGAATGCCACAATCTTCGAGGAGGCTCTTTCTGTGTACCCCAGAATGCCTGCTACTTCACACCACAAATCCTGAACTATCACCATCTGAAATGTACAGTAGCTGTCTGTTCTGTAATACAAAGTATTTTGGTGGGAGACATTGCATGGGCAAATAAGCCCTACAGTATTTGCTTTACCAAACGGCAGTCTCTTATGGCAGCGAAATCTATTAGTACTGGATTTTTTAATATGAGCAACACAGCAATTTGATATTTTGGACCTTCCTTGGCAGTATGACTAAGGGGGCTGTCACAACTTAACTGAAATCCACCACTGATCCGAGCATTTTCAGGCAGTGAGAGGAGTGAACTTGTGATTCAGCCTTCATGGTCTAACAACTGGAACTGTCTTCTTCTTTCAGGGACCCTATGTAGCAGCGTTTGCATCATCTAACCTAGGAGATGTGTCTCCCAACATAAAAGGTCCACACTGCATAAACACGGGGGAGTCATGTGAAAATGTCAACAATTACTGCCCAATAGGTGGGGTAAGTGCAAACTCTGGGCAAGGAAAAGGGTTTTACTCACTTCTGCAGATGAAAGCCAAGGAATTCCAGTTACTTCCTCACACCCAAAAGAGAACAATCCCAATAAGTTAGCAGTGGTGGTGGTGGCTGCTACACATATCCAAGTATACATTTCCCCTGGAAATCATTTTTGACAAACAGGAAAAATGCCTATGGCACGTATGAAATGAGATATGCAGGATTTAACACTGGGACTGCAATGGATTGCCACAGCCTTGAGGATATTAACAAGGTGCGCCTTTGCAGTCAGTCTATTTGGCATGGTCTCTTCCGCCTCCATGACTGTTGGGAATCAGAATAAGTGGTTCCTCCTCTGCTGTGGTGGCGAACCTATGGCACGCATGCCAGAGGTGGCACTCCGAGCCCTTTCTGTGGGAACCTGTGCAGCCACCCCAACACAAAGTTTGCTCTGCCCCCTGCCCAGAAGCCCAATGGGAGCACTCTGGGCCGTAGTCAAGGGGTAGCCAGGTTAGCCCACCCTGAGATAGCACATTGCCCACCCTGGCAAAGCGTGGTTTCCCATAGGAAAGCATTGAAAAGAGGCTTTGTTGCCCACCCTGAAAAAATATTCACCCATCCACATCTAGAATCCTGGCTACGACCCTGAGAGCACTTCTTCTCTCCCCCGAGTACAGAGTTTGCCCCGCCCTTCTGCCCAGCAGCCCAATGGGAGCATTTTCTTCCTCCTCTGTTGCGGTGTTGGCACTTTGCAATAAATAAGTGGGGTTGGGGTTGCAGTTTGGACACTCGGTCTCTAAAAGGTTCGCCATCACTGCCCACAGAAAGGGCTCCGAGTGCCACCTCTGGCATGCGTGCCATAAGTTCGCCACCACTGCTCTAAGCAGTTAGCATTTCCTGCCCTATATGAGCCAGGCCTACATCTTAGCATCCATCTTCTTGCTCCCATTTTGTCCTCTCTGTTCATGACATCTAGGTGTCTTTAGGATAGGGACTTAGTAACAGTACAGATAGAGGAGGGGAAAATCATAGATGTGCTGAAAAATCAAATGTTGGAGATTGTTTTTTGTTGTATTTTATTATAAAGTACCTGAACAAACCTGACCTAAACCATGTTTGCTTTTCTAAGTTAAAATTTTGGTGTTTCAGGCCCACTTCATGTTACCTTTAGTGTATGAGAACCAAGACAATAGAACAGCCAAAAGGTTGGCTTAACACATCTTTATTGCATGATGGTCCGGGGGAACATGTGGTAATGGCGGATGAACAGCTCAATATATACTGTGGTTATACATTTGAATGTGGCTCCTCGATAGCCCATTGGCTACTGTCTGCGTGACGTCATTCCCTGTCACGCCCTTCTTGTCCAGGTGAGGTGGTGGCGGGAATCTTCCCGCGCTGTAGGTATTTGGGGAATTGGAACCATGTGAGCTGGGCGCTCGCTATTGCCCCTAGTGGTCACTAGCTCGCGTCCTGATACAGAAGGTTACAGTGTTACAGCTGGTGATTATTATATCCACTCATTCGAGTGTTACATTACTTAAAGGCACAATATTCCAAACACAACATCCCTCCCCCCTAGGATGAGACGAAGTCTGTCATCCAATATGGTTTATTGCAAGCGCGTTTTGGGCACAAGGCTGGCTGGCTTGTCCCGGGGGCGCTATCACTTCTCTGTTCCCTGGTCTCTTGTCCTGCAATGGGAGAGGGAGACTCGTTAGCGACTCGCCGCGGGTCTGCGGTTTTCGGGGTAGGGATAAACTCCATTGTGGGAAAACCGGGGGCAGTGGGGGCTAACGAAAAACCCTGCTTCTCGCCTGGAAGGGTGGGGGACCACTCCGAACCCCCCCCCCAGTTTTGTAACTCAAACTCAAAATCATCTTCTGGGGTATCTGTGGGGGTATCCTTCAGGATATCTATGGCGACAAACTTATTCCCTTCCCCCCTTGGTGGGGACCACTGGCCCCCCTCTCCTCCCCCTTGGGCTGAACGGGTGGGGGAGAACCCTAACGTTGAATCCTGTTCCGCGCTGTCCGCGCTCTGGCTCCCGGAGACCCGGCGTCGGAGTTGGTCCATGTGCCGCCTCCAGAGTAGACCTGTGCTGGTCTCTCCGCAATACGACACGGGACCCATTTGCCCAATGACTACACCCGGAACCCAGGCCGGCCCTGCGCTAGCGTAGTTTCTGCAATGGACCGGGGCGCCTATTTCGAAACTCTTCGTGCCCGCTAACCCGATGTTCCTCCCCGTGTCTTCCACCCTCGTAGGGTCTAGCCTGGTCAGTACCGTAGTCAGTTTTCTGCGCATTAGGAGCTCTGCGGGCGAGTATCCTGACGCTAGGGGGGTCACCCTATATCCCAGCAAAAACTGACACAACTGCAGGTTTAAATCCCCGGGGCCCATGCGCCTCAGCGCGTCTTTGGTGGTACGCACGAGGCGTTCTACCTGGCCATTCGTCGCCGGGTGGAAAGGCGCGGAGGTGATGTGCCGGATGGCGTTGATGTCAGTGAATGCCCTGAATTTGGCGGACGTGAAGCAACTAGCGTTATCGTTAACAAGCGTGTCGGGTATGCCGAATGAACTGAACACCCTGCGCAATTGTTTAATTGTTGCGGCTGAGGAGGTGTTCGCAACTGGGATAACCTCTAACCACTTGGAATAAGCATCCACTATGAGGAGAAAAAGCGATCCTCTGAAAGGGCCCACGAAGTCAATGTGCACGCGGGACCACGGACCCTTTGCCGCATCCCATTCCCTGTGCGGAAGTCGAGCCTCTTCGGGCCGGGAGCTTTGGCAACTCTCGCAAGTGCCCACCATGTGCTCGATATCGCCGTCCAACTGGGGCCACCAGAAGTAGCTCCTGGCCAGTGCCTTGGAGCGGACAATTCCAGGGTGGCTGACGTGCAGCAGCTTGAGCACCCTTGCTCTCAGGGACTCAGGGACGACTACCCGCTGGCCCCACAGGAGGCAACCCCTCTCCATGGACAGTTCTAACTTTTTCCTGAAAAACGGGGCAAATTCCGCCGCCGGGGAGGACGTTGGCCACCCTTTCTGCACCCATGAACTAACCAGGGCCAACGTCTTGTCCCTGCCCGTTGCCTTGGCGATCTCTGCGGGCACTATGGGGGGGTGAATCTAGGACCTCTATCATGAGCACTTGGTGGTCTTGTTCCACCTTGCACACGTGGCTGCCTGTGTGGGGGAGGGGTGACCTCGACAGGGCGTCCACGTGGCTTATGTCCTTTCCAGGGCGATACACCAGCGCGTTCTGGTACGCGTTTAAAAAAATGGCCCACCTGAGCATCCTAGGGGACAGAATCTGTGGCGTGGGCTTGTCTGCGGTAAGAATGCCTAGCAGGGGCTTGTGGTCAGTCACGATGGTAAAGGGGCAGCCATAGAGGAAATCGTGGAACTTCTTCGTCCCAGCAATTATCGCTAATGCCTCCCTGTCTGTCTGTGCGTAGTTACGCTCTGCCTTAGACAGGGACCTGGAGTAGAACGCCA
Organism: Bradypodion pumilum; assembly: GCA_035047305.1. Lineage (NCBI taxonomy): Eukaryota > Metazoa > Chordata > Lepidosauria > Squamata > Chamaeleonidae > Bradypodion > Bradypodion pumilum. The sequence goes on from JAWDJD010000003.1 coordinate 265,117,354, forward strand.
CCGGGGCCTCCCACCCGTTTTCCAACACGTGGCACAGGACTGCCCTCACCCCCACTGGAGATGCATCACATACCAGAACCACTGGTTTCTTGGGGTCAAAATGGGTTAATATGGCGTCTGAGGATAAGAGTTGTTTCAGCTCATTGAATGCCCTCTCCTGGCTCTCGCCCCTTTTCCACGCCTCGTCCTTTTTTAGTAACTTATGAAGCGGCTCTGCTACCGACGCCTTCCTAGGCAGGAAGGAATGGTAGAAGTTTAAGAGCCCCAGGAACGACTGCAATTCGGGCTTGGAGGTGGGGCGAGGAGCATTTTGAATGGCGGCCACCTTTGATTCGGAGGGTTTAATGCCTGCAGGGGTTACCCGGAAACCCAGGAACTCAACCTCTTTTGCGAAGAAGACGCATTTGTCTTTCCGCAACCTCAACCCCGCCTTTTCAAACACCGTCAGTACTTTGTCTAGCCTCTCAGCCAATTCTGACTCACTCCCCCCCCCCGTTATCAATACGTTGTCAAACTATGGCAAGACCCCCTCCAGACCCTTTAAGAGACGTTCCACTAACGATTGGAAGATGCCTGGCGCCGAATTCACGCCAAACTGTAGGCGCGTCACCTGAAACGCCCCCTTATGAGTGACTATCGTCTGTGCAGCAGCTGCATCTGGGGTTACCGAGAGCTGCTGATAAGCCTGCGCCAGGTCAAGCTTTGCGAAACACTTTCCCTCATGTAACCTGGCCAACAGGTGGCTGACTACCGGCACCGGATACGCATTTGGGCGTATCGCCTTATTAATGGTACATTTGTAATCAGCGCATATTCGAACCTCCCCGTTGGCCTTAAGCGCTGTTACAATCGGAGTTTCCCACTCCGCGGAATCAACAGGAACAAGGATCCCCTGGCCCACCAATTTGTCCAGTTCCGCCTCTATTTTGTCCTTAAGTGCAAAAGGCACCCTTCGCGGTTTGAGTCTTATTGGGTGGACCTCCGGATCCAGGTCGAACGCAACTGGGGGCCCCTTGAATTTTCCGAGTCCCTTCTTGAACACTTTGGGATGCGCGTTACACACCTCCTGTATTGGGTCAGTTCCAACGGCATGCACCCCCCAATGAACAAACACAGGGGCTTAAACCATTGAGTCCCGAGGAGGCAACAACTCCCCCCTTTGAGAACAACCAGGGGAAGTTCCGCGGCGTGTTGCTTGTATTGGACCTTGAATTTTCCAACCCCCAACACCGGAATGCTATTTCCCTGCACGTCCCGCAGCGTAGACCTCAGTGCTTTGAGCTTGGGCCGCACGTTGGGGGAAATTCCCAAAAACTCCCTCTGGGAAATGATGGAATATGAGGAACCTGAGTCTATCTCCATCTTAACGGGGACCCCTTGCACCAGTACCTCAACAAAATAACGTGGGTGTCCTAAGGACACGCTGTGGACTGCCGTGTCGTCGTCGCTGTCATCGGAGATGCGGCCCACGCCGTCCTGCTTCCTCGAGGGCCGGACGCCTTCCTGGTTTTTCGGTGAGTGGTCTGTTGAGCCTTTCTGGTCTCTGTGCCGCCGTCTGTAAACCTTGGCTATGTGGCCTCGGTGCCCGCAGTTGTGGCACTCGGCCTTCCTGAACGGGCACTTGATGCGGTCATGAGACGCCCCGCAGCCATCGCAATGCCGGCCATCCTTCCGCACCTTCCAGATGTCCTCGTCCTCGCTGCTCTCCATGGAGGAGTGTGGTGCCCGCCTGGCCGCTTGCACTGAGCCCGCTGCCTTGTCGGGTTGTGGGGGCCTTGCTCTGAACCCCTTAACCCCGGCCCTCGTGGCTTCCGCCGCCTGCACCTCCTTCACGACCTCTTGCAGCGTCGGAGGCGGCTCCTTGTTCATCAGCTTTCGCTGAACCTCCTCGTCCCACAGGCTGCACAGCATGCGGTCCCTGAGGGCGATTTCCAGGTTCTCCCACTTGCATGGGCCGGCGGCCAAACGGAGGGCCACTGCAAAGGCAGCCACGGACTCACCAGGCACCTGGACTCTCTTCCAGAATGCGTCCCGAGCCGAAAACATTGAAACCGAGGGCTGGAAATGGTCGCGCATCGCTTTCAGGAGCTGCTTGACCGGCACTTCGTTCACCTTATTCGGAGACACCAGGTCCACCAATACCTTCATGGCGAGGAACCCAAGCATTCTGATGAGAATGGCCCTCTTCTTCCCCTCGTCTGAGATGTCGGACACCATCAGTGCGCTTTGGAAGTCCATCTCGAACAGCTCCCATTCTTCCGGTTTGTTGATGTTGAAACCGGCCTGCGTTGTCTTGATTCTGTGGGGATCCATTATCCCACCTTCGTCGCCAATTTAGTGTATGAGAACCAAGACAATAGAACAGCCGAAAGGTTGGCTTAACACATCTTTATTGCATGATGGTATGGGGGAACATGTGGTAATGGCGGATGAACAGCTATATATATATATATATATATATATATATATATATATATATATATATATATATATATATATATATATATATATATATATATATATATATATATATATATATATACACATACATACATACATACATACATACATACATACATACATACATACTGTGGCTATACATTTGAATGTGGCTCCTCGATAGCCCATTGGCTACTGTCTGCGTGACGTCATTCCCTGTCACGCCTTCTTGTCCAGGTGAGGTGGTGGCGGGAATCTTCCCGCGCTGTAGGTATTTGGGGAATTGGAACCATGTGAGCTGGGCGCTCGCTATTGCCCCTAGTGGTCACTAGCTCGCGTCCTGATACAGAAGGTTACAGTGTTACAGCTGGTGATTATTATATCCACTCATTCGAGTGTTACATTACTTAAAGGCACAATATTCCAAACACAACATTACCATAGCAGTATTTTTTTAAAAAAAAATAAAGTTTACTATAGCAGTATGAGAGAGTTGCATAGAATTAGAAAAGATACATTTCGACAATTCCTTTTTTTTCTTGGTAAAGTAGGGCAGCATCTTTAAACAAGCTGCTTGTGATTTTCTCCTTTTAATTTGTTATTTTACCATCCAATTTAGTCCAAGATGTGTATAGCTGAAGGTCCTGGTATGGACATGTTTGACAGTACAAAAATAATTGGAAGGAATATCTACTTGAAAGCAAAGGTGAGTCTTAATGGATCGACATGATTTTGTTTTAAACCACTGTTAATCTATGATACATTGAAAGTGTCGTGGATAATGTGGGGACATCGCTAGCCCTCAGACAAGAGAATAGTATGAATGTGATTCTCCCATCTAACCCACGTAAGCAATGAGCACTGATTTCTTAATAACCTGACTCTTTCAAATAAAGGATTGGAATGAAACACTACCTAAGCAGAAAGTGGGAAAATGTACATCCAAAAGCCCCAAAGAGTTCAAACTTCCCCTTGAAGCTAATAATATACATGCATAAGGTAAAGGTAAAGGTTTCCCTTGTTCGAAAGCCAGTCATATCCGACTCTAGGGTTCAGTGCTCATCTCTGTTTCAAAGCCAAAGAGCCAGCATTGTCTGCTTCTGCAGATGTTTCCATGGTCATGTGGCAGGCATGACTAGACACCAGAGCACACGGAACACTGTTACCTTTCCACCGAAGTGGTCCCTATTTATCTACTTGCAATTTCTTGCTTTCGAACTGTTAGGTTGGCAGGAGCTGGGACAAAGACGGGAGCTCATTCCGTCCTGCAGTACTCAGGAATCGAACTGCTGACCTTCCGCCTCCCAGTCAGCGTCTTAGCCACCTGAGCCACTGCATAGAAAGCAATAAGTAACCACAGAACAAGAGACAGCCATTTGTGAGGAAATTGATGTCCAAGTGCCAAGAAAGCCAGGAGGAGAGGATGCAAAAGAGACTTGTATACAGGATGGTTCTCAGAAGAAGTGGAAGACAACTGTAGGAAGAAAGAAAAATCTAAAATGAACAGTAGTGCAGATGTTTATATCCTCATAAAACAGGTTTATGATGAGGTAAATCTCAGGCCCCAGATACTGAAGGACAAAATTGTTACTCAATATGCCCCAGTGCACGAGGGGAATTTATCAGGCGTTTGGGGTCCCCTTTCTGACAGTAGGACCCCACAGGGCTGCACCACATATCCGAATAAAAGTGGAAATTACCAGAAGGCATTTCTGAGTTGTTTTTTTAAAAAAAGTCCTGTTCTAAAAACACAAGGGATCTAAGAAGAAAATACCAAGGTGGTGGACGGAAACTTTGTTTTAGAGGAGAATAATACCCTTAGATGTATAAATCTCTTGGAATTTGGAGGGTGCTTAAATATTGGAAGACTGTTTTCTCAGGGATGTCCAGGGTTTGCACAAATACCCTTGTGGTGCATTCAACCCACAGATCAGATTATTTCCATTTCAGCTCTCAGGTGGAATAAGAACCTTCTCCTGTCACTCTTGTTGAAAGCAGCCTTCCTACTCTGTCTTTTTAACCTGCAATGGCAGGAAGGGGAATTGTCGTCTTATCTTTTCACCTATGGAGAAGAAATGTCAAAAAATTGGCCCATCTAACAGCTTGCTCTTTCTCTCCACCTCAGGAACAAATTGTAAAGTACAAAATCAGAGTGGGACTGTGGTTCAGTGTGGTCCAGCTTTCTCAGCCCTTTTCACTGTCCAGTACAGCCATCGGATGGTACAAAACAGCAGGCAGGTTTTCAATCACCCTTATTTGTATTTCAGGAACTATACCTGACGGCCTCTGAAGAGATTAATGGTCCCATTAGTTCGGCTCAGCAGTGGGTTGACATGACCAACGTTACTGTGCAGCTCAATGCTACCCATACGGTAAAGGGCATTCCATCTATTGTTTTAGTTACAAAATAGAAATTAAGAGGTATAGTATTTAAAATGTACAGCTTAACTTTTTGTAATGCTTTCCCATAGGGTAAAACATGTAAACCAGCCTTGGGGTACAGCTTTGCTGCAGGTACAATAGACGGGCCAGGACCATTCAATTTTACCCAAGGTAGGTGAAGATAAATACTTACTCTATTTTCTGGCGTATAAGACTACTTTTTAACCCCAAAAAATCTGTGCCAAAGTCGGGGGTCGTCTTATAGGACAGGTACTTAACTGTAGCTTGTTTCCCCTTGCTTCATATGTCCGGCGCATATGGTGGGGGTGCTGCGGCCGAGTCCCTGCTCTGTGCGGGGAGTATGAAGCAAGGGGAAGCAAGCTGCACACATCTTCCTGTACCTCGAGGAGGAGAACATGAGCGTGGATTGGCTCTCCACCAGAACCTGCCCATTCGACTCGGAGGGCTGCGCGTCTTCGGGTTGAGTGTGGGTTAATTTTTATTTGGTGTGCATTGGAAGAGAGGTAGTCTTATACGGCAAGTATATTTCTCTATATTTTAACTGGAAAAGTTGGGGGTTGTCTTATACGCCCAGTCGTCTTATACGCCCAGTCGTCTTATACGCCGGAAAATACGGTATTATATTCATTATTGTTAGTAAAGGCCAAGGCTGCAACTGTTCAAAAGCCAGTCATATTCGACTCTAGGGGTCAGTGCTCATCTCCTTTTACAGTCTATGTCTGCAGTTGTTTCCATGGTCATGTGGCAGACATGACTAGACATCCGAAGTGCACGGAACATTATTACCTTCCTACCAAAGCGGCACCTATTTACTGTATCTACTTGTATTTTCTTGCTTTCAAACTGCTAGGTTGGCAGGAAATGGGACAGAGGCAGGAGCTCACTCCATCATGCAGCACTCGGGTTTCGAACAGCTGACCTGCCAACCTTCCAGTCATCAAATTCAGCGTCTTAACTTCTAAGTCACCACAGTCCCATTATTATCAGTTGCATATTATTTAGCATTCACCACTGGCCTTGAAATCTGTTGGTATTGATTCTGAGATATCAGATGTCTTTTTTTTCTAGTGTAACCTTGGCAAGCAGCCTCCTCTGTCTGGGTCAGGTTGAAAACAGCATAAATTGAACCTACTTGAACCTTCATGCCGGTTTCTTCATATAGAGAGTTTTTGGAAGGCCTTTCACAGAAGGCCTTCTCTGTGGCTGCTCCCAGGCTGTAGAATGCTCTGTCTTTGGAGGCTAGATTCCTCCCCCCCCCCCTTTGTCCTTCTGATAACAGTTGACAACCCAACTCTTCAGGCAAGAATTAGGACTACTTTATTTCAAAACTTGGATGGGCGGGGCCAGTCAGAATTTCTGCTACCCACCACTGCTCTTCTTTCCCTCCAGGCTCCACTGCCTGGACCCACATTATAAAGCTTTGAGGTGGGGAGAGCATACCTCTGATCATATACAAACAGAAACAAACAAATACACACACACACTGTTAGAGAGTTTCAGATGGTTCGGCCCAATAACTTCAGGATCAGTCATTTATATTTAAAGTCTTTTATTTCCACTGCCCGCATGGCGGTCAGTGGTGGTCTCAAGGGTCAGGGATGGAAGTGAGGTCAGAGGGTAAGCAAGGGTCCTTTAATAGGGTCAGGTGAGGTCAGAGGAACAGGGGTCGGAGGAGTAGGGTTACATAGGCAAAGCATTGTGGTATATGTAGTTCAGGGCAGTGTGATATTACATCTGACAAAACCCCTTCTAATATCATACGAACTGAATACATTGTGGGTAGGATTGGTGGTTTCTTATTCAGTAAGGCATAGGTTATCAAACAGGTATCCGTGTTGTGCTAACGGAAGTGGCTTGGTCAGAATATCTGCTACCTGTTCCTTGGTATCGCAGTGTGTCAGTTCTATAAAACCCTTTTCTATCAGCTCCCTCACATTCCTGCACTTGATATCTATGTGTCGGGACTTTCGCTTCACAGATTCAGCCTTTGCTATGTCTATGGCTGCTTGGCTATCTTTGTGAATGGTGATTGGAAGTTTGGGTCTCTCCCAGATGAGGGATATCAGTTCGTTTATCCAGATTAAGTCACATGCAGCGTTGGACAGACAAACGTACTTTGCCTCTCCGGTGGAAGTGGAGACTAACTTTTGCTTCTCGGTACGCCAGTATATAGGGCTGCCGTTTAGCATCACTATGTAGCCAGATGTGCTCTTTCTGGTACCCGAGCATCCGCCCCAATCAACATCTGCGTAGCATGAAAGGTTGATCCCGTTGCCCACTTGAGGAGTGAGTAGCAGTTTTGCGTCCATGGTACACTTTAGGTATCTCAGTAGTCTCTTGATAGCTGCCCAATGGTGGGTCTTTGGGTTCCCGGAATGACGTGAGAGAAGGTTCACTGCCAACGAGATGTCCGGCCTGGTCCAGTTGGTGATGTGTAGCAGTGATCCGATAGTGATGTCTTCAAAAGGTTCTCCCGCCTCATAAGCGTTTTTCATGAAATCTGTTTGCATAGGTGTCCCACATTGGTGAGCATCTGACATGTTACACCTGTCAAGAAGCTTGGCTATCTTTTCTTTCTGAAAGATGGCGAAACCATTGGGTATTCTTGAGACTTGTACCCCTAGGTATTTGTTCACTTCTCCTAAGCTTTTCAGGGAGAATTCGCTTTCCAGACCTTGGGCGAATTCATCACATCTGGACTTACTTTTTCCAAAGTACAACAAGTCATCAACATAAACTAGGACTTTTTCCACTCCCTCTGGTGATTTTCTTAAGAATACACACTTGTCGTCCTTGACTGGGGAAAAGTTCAACTGTCCCATTGCCTTAGCTAGGCATTCGTACCATCTTCTGCCGGACTGTTTGAGGCCGTAGAGGCTCTTGCTGAGCTACCATGTCTCTCCTTTGTTGCATCCAAAGCCGGGTGGTCCCTTGATGTATATTTTTTTTATCTAGTTGTGCGTGTAGGTAGGCTGTCTGTATGTCTAATTGGTACACCTGCTCTCCAAGTATGGTTGCCATCACTAGGGCGGCCTTGACACTTTCTGGTTTAACTGTTGGGGAATATGTGTCTTTGTAATCGTCTGGGCATCGCTGGATGAAACCTTGGGCTACCAATTGGGCTTTGTACATTGTTCGTTTATCCTCTAGCTGTTTCACCTTGAATACCCATTTCGTTCCCACCATCTTCTGTCCCTCGGGGACGTTCACAGGTGTGTACACATCAAGAGCCTGGAGACTTTCCATCTCTTTTTCAATTGCTGCTCTCCACTTGTCCTGCTCTTCAGGTGGTAGCTTGACTATGTTGTCATAACTTGTGGGCACCTCGGGGTAGGTGTCTATGCCTAGTACGTAATCCTCCAGCCCTTTGGGGGTTCGGTTTTTGGTCGACCTGGTTGACCTTCTAGGTGCTGCTTCTGGAGGGTTTGGCGACTCAGCATCCCTAATGTCTGTGGTGCTTTGGTGTGTTTGCCCTTCCTCACCTTCTTCACGTGGTGCGTCTTCTGATCCGCTGGGCCTCGCGTTGGGCAGCGGTGTTCTGGTTTCTTCTCATTCTGGGTCGCTTGTCAATACTTCATTTGCGTGTATTTTGCTCCAATTTGCATGTTCATAGAATGTGGCCAATCTGGAAACCACCACCTTCAGGTTGTGGTCTAAGAATCGGTACGCCTTCGAGCCTGGTTCATACCCTAGGAACCTTAGTCTTCTTGTTATGTTGTCCCCCTTCTTTCTCAGCTGCCTTGGTATGTGCATGTCTGCGAACACATCGAAGATGTGAAGGTGGGCCAGTTTGGGTTTCTGGTTGTACATGGCTTCATAGGGTGTCTTTCCAATGACACTGGACCATACTCTGTTCAGCGTGTAGTTGGAGTATAGTAGTGCTTCCTCCCAGTATGAGAAGCTCAGGCCTGCGTCTTCTATTGCGCACCTGATCATGGTCTGGAGCACTCCATTCCTTCATTCGGTGACTCCATTCTGGAAGCCTGAGAAAGGTGCGGTCTTGTAGTGTAGCATCCCCTTCTCGATTATCCAGTCCTCAAACTCTCTGGACAGGAATTCCAAGCCTCTGTCCATCATCAGTTGCTTTATGTTTGTGTTGTGTTTGTACCCTCTTGTAGAATTCCTTGAATTTGCTGAAGGTTTCGTCCTTGCTTCTGTGGGTGTACACGAAGCCGTACCGGCTGTAGTCATCAACTATCATCAGGAAACTCTCTTCTGACCTAAGGACTTCTTGAGTGGTCCCACCAGGTCAAGATGGACCAATTGGAATGGATGGTCTGACCTTCTGGTGGATGTCTTCGGTCATGATTCAACCTTTGCCTTGGAGCTTTTGCGTACGGAACACTCTAGATAGTTTTCACAACTCTTGACCTTTAGCCCTTCTGAGCATTCTAGCATCTTCTTGACTGTTGGAAAACCTATGTGTCCCAACTTCCTGTGCAGCAGGTGCACACACTCATCGTGTGTTGGCTTTCCTATGGATATCCTTGGCGTTCTTTGCTTCGTTTCGTTGACCCCTTCATTTCTCGTGGAACTGTGGGGGTTACCATTCTCCCCTTCTGGGTCCTCATTTCCGTGTTCCATGGAGTTGTCCGTGGTGCACTCTTGTGTTGTTTCGTGATCACTGCTATTGGTTAGTCCTATCATGACTTTTCTGTCGTCAGCTTCCTTGGCTATGAAGTATGGTAGGCCACCTATGAACTCCACGCTCCCTATTTCTTCTCCCCTTCTTTCGATGGATGCCATCTTATTTCCGAAGATTATTCTCAGGCTTGGGTCCTCCGTGAGTTTGGTGGTGGCCAGGACATTATAAGGAATTCCTGGGACATAAAGGACGTCTTTGGCCAGTCCAATTCCAGGGATAAGTACATTGCCTCTGCCAGCAACCCTTGCGTGTTCCTGGTTGGCAACCTTGATCCTGAAGGAGTCTTCTTCGAAGGAATCAAATATATCCTTGTGGTATGATGTGTGGGTAGTGGCCTCAGAGTCAATCAGCCAGCGTTGCAGTTGAGCGCCTGTGGGTCTGTCTGCCCTTTGGCGTCTAGCCCCTTTGCCGTGTTTGACTACGTTTACAGAGTCTGATTTGTGTTTCTCTTGTTCTCTCTGTGGTCTAGGCGCTCTTCCTGAACTGGGCGATCTCCATCGTCTGTCTTCTTTATTCTTGTCATCTCTGTGTCTGCATGGGTATTCATCATGTGACCCATGCCTTGGTCTTGGGGTGCCTTTGTGGCGCGCCCTATCACGTGGGGAGTTGTGTTCAGTAGCCCTCTTATCCTTGTGATGTGTTGGGCAATCCTTTCTAACGTGTCTCCTAGATCCGCATGTGTAACACTCTGGGGTTGAGCTTGTTTGCTCAGTGAAGGTAACCTTCCTGTGTGGCCTGCCTTCCCTGCGCATGATGGCTCTGAGATTGTCCTCAGCTATGAGTTTCCTGGTGACGTATTCTAAAGTGGCATTGTCACCACCCATGCTGTCTAATTGGGTCAGGAAGTAGTCCCAGCTTGGATCAAGAGAGTAGATAATGCTTTTCAGGTGCTGTTCTGTGACGATTTCCCCCCTTCTCAAGAGGTCGGACCTCATATTGTTTAGCTTCATCAAGTATTCACTCATGGTTGTTCCCGCCTTAATTTTGTATGTGAACAACTCTCTTAATAGCAAGCAGGTCGTACTCCTGTTTTTGCAATAAAACATGTTATACAATCTCTCCCATACATCATAAACAGTTAGCACATTCGGAATACTCCCATACACCGCAGTGTCAATAGAACTTAGAAGTAAACAGAATACCCTGTGATGCAGTCTGTCTGCCTCCAAAGTCCATGGCCCCCTTGGTGGGTTTTGGATCAAATGCAAAGCCCCCTGCCTCATCAGGATTACCTGAAATTGTTGGCCCCAGTCAATAAGATTCTTCCCGGTCAGGCAAAGGATTGGGAAGTTGTTTGGCAGTTGGCTTTGCTGGCTGGCGTTGTTTCTGTTGCTAGAGTAGTTCTGGTGTCCTGGGCTGTCTTCAAATTGGCAGTAAGAGATTGGGACACAGACTTTTGTATTTGAAGATCTTGTTTGTCCTTTTTCGGCTTGCCTGTAGGGGGAGTTTGCTTGCTCTCTGGCCTTTGAGCGACCTGATGTGACCTTCGCCAGAGGAGGAGCTCTCTTGCCTCTTCTGCGCCTGCATGAGACTCATTCTTCGCCGGCTGCCAAGATGAGCGGACCTCTACTCTGGAGGTCATAAGAACAGCCTTGCTGGAATGGGCCACAGCCCATCCAGTCCAGCATTCTGTGTCACACAGTGGCTCACCATTTCCTTCAGGGTATTCCCAAGGAGATGCATTCACCTGGAAATGGCATTGAGAGATATCCTGCCTATCTCTCCAACCCCGAGGTTGTCCTTAAGTATCCATAATTATAGCCATTGATACCCTTGTCCTCCATGAATTTGTCTAATCCTTTCTTAAAGCTGTAAAGACTGACAGCTGTCACCACTTCTTCTGGCAGGGAGTTCCATAGACCAGTAATCCTCTGGGTGAAAAAGTACTTTCTCTTATTTGTTTGAGAACTAGTACCGAAAAGTTTCATCGAGTGTCCCCTAGTTCTAGTGTTGTGCGATAGGGAAAACAGTTTTTCCTTATCTACTTTGTCCATACCGTGCATGATTTTATAAACTTCAATCAAGTCACCTCTTAGACGCCGTCGTTCAAGAGTGAAAAGGCCCAACCGTTGCAGCCTCAGATGGTAAGGAAGGTGTTCCAGTCCCCTAATCATTCTGGTTGCCCTCCTCTGCACTTTCTCCAACTCCATAATATCCTTCTGGATATTATCCTGCTTCTTCAGGTTGGAACATCGCTGAGAGGGCAGCTTCTTTGCTGGAGCTGCTGTCTTCGTCGGAGGGCTCTGTGGTGTTGCCGTGAGGAGGCTGCCATCTCTGCTGGGTCGTGGGAGCTCCGAGTAGCCAGGGCTCCACTTCTTTCGACCATGGCCTTGCTTGGAGATCAGCTTCCTCGCTTGAACTTCCCCTGCAATTGAGTCGGACGGGCGATTGAGTCGGACAGGTGATTGAGTCGGACGGGCGACGAGTCATGGTAGGCCTCCAGTTTTTGCTTCTCTTTGGCATGCGTCTCCGGTCCTTTCGTGCGGGCATGCATTTTGTGGCGTTCGTACCCCTCGCGTTCGCAGCTGGGCCCCTCGTGGTGGTCACGTTCCCTTCTGTTCCAGTAGCTTGTCTCTGGAGAGGGGCTGCGTCCCCTTCGGCTTTTGGTTGGGAAAAGTTCTTGATGGTCTGCCTTGGGGGACCTGCTGCGCTCTTTTTGTCCACGGTGGCTTGCTTCCAGGGAGAGGTCGTGTCCCCTTCGGCTTCTGGCTGCAAAGGGGGCCTCTGCCCCTCGGCGTAGTTCGGCCTGGTCATCAGCAGCGTCCCTCTCGGGTGCTCGCTGTCTACTTGGGGGTTCCCACTCCCCTTCTGGCTCCTGGGGGCTGAGGGTCAGCATGTCCCACATTTCTAGGGTGTGTGTGTCCACCCTCCGGGGTCCCAGGGCTTTTTCTTCCACGTGGCTGGGGCGGTGGGTTATCTTTGGGCATCGTTAGCCCGATGGGGTTTCCCGCTGGTGTGTTTGAATCTAGGGCCACCGCTTGTGATTGGTTGGCCATCTGGCTAGATTCAAACCTGGCGTGGTGCTTGGGTTTCCCGCCATGGAGGATCCCGGGGTAGAGCTTACTGCTCCATTAGTGGGGGGTTCACCTCCGTTGTTCATCAAGGCCAGTAGCTCTGCCATGGAGATCGTCCTTTTTCCGGCTATTGACTTGTAGACTTCAGTTACCAGGATTTCACCTTGGTCGCCCCCTTCGGTGGGTGCCCCTCCGATCCAGGCCTCCATCTGGCCATCTGGGTCCATCTCCGCGATGGTCCGGTTGGGGTTGATCTCTTCCATTACGGATTGGGGCCGTGCAGTCGCCGGTTCCGGAGTTTCAGGTCCTCCTTTGGATCCTGTGGGTCTGGCTTGTGTCTTGGACCCCACTTTGTTCGACTGAGTCTTTCTTTTGGTCATTTTTGTTTGTTCTGGAGTCGATTATGGCAAACCAAACCTCTGCTACCATTTTGTTAGAGAGTTTCAGATGGTTCGGCCCAATAACTTCAGGATCAGTCATTTATATTTAAAGTCTTTTATTTCTACTGCCCGCATGGCGGTCAGTGGTGGTCTCAAGGGTCAGGGATGGAAGTGAGGTCAGAGGGTAAGCAAGGGTCCTTTAATAGGGTCAGGTGAGGTCAGAGGAACAGGGGTCGGAGGAGTAGGGTTATATAGGCAAAGCATTGTGGTATATGTAGTTCAGGGCAGTGTGATGTTACATCTGACACACACACACACACACACAAACACACACACACACAGAGAGCTGGCTGAATTGCTCAGTGGTTTAGATATTGGGAATTTGATTCTCTTCTTCTTCTCCTCCTCCTCCTCCTCCATCCTCCTCCTTCTCCTCCCTTCGTCTTCAGCTTATTAACAGTAGCCTCATCCTGGAAACATAAACTAGCAATTACATTGTAAACATTTTGAAAAATATGTAAATATGTTGAGAGAAACTGCTTCCTAGATAAAACTTTTAATGTTCAGGAATTGATATGCAGCAGCTAGCATAACAGAGGCAAACACAACTTTATTTCGGGAACTGAACATGGAGAGCAATGGCGCAGCAGCACCTATATATAGAATACAGGAAAGATACATTCGGGCAGGAAGCAACAGGATTGGTTGGGAGAACAGTGGGGTAACCCAAGACTATGGAGTCTTCGCGCGTCTCGTTAGAAGTCCAGCGAGAGCTTAGTTCTAAGAAGAACACAAAATGGAGGATCACCCGATCCCAACAATTTAATACAAACTGTTAAAGCATTACATTCAGTTACATACACAACAAAACTGAAATAACATATCCTTCAAATTCCTTTTGAAAATTATAGGTTATTTAAATCATGACTTTTTAAAAAAGAGATATCTACTAGAATTCTAGATAGACATTCTCTGCTTGTATTGGTACGAAACCTAAATAAAAGAATAGGAAACAAGCTACTGTTTCATTTCTATTGACAGGCACCATAGAAGGCAATCTATTCTGGGATGCTGTTCGTGATGCACTTCTTGTTAAACCATCTGAAGAATTAACAGAATGCCACAAACCTAAACCCATCCTTCTTCCTACAGGAGAGGTATATATAAAAAAAAATGTAACCACTATGAGTATGTTTTTTCAACCTTAGATTGATAGTGGTGGAAACGTTCAGAGATGCACTACTTATCCAGGCTGGGCTTTCTTTGGAAATATATATAGTTTTGAGAGTCCCCTGGACAGCGAAGAGAACAAATAGGTCAATCTTAGAAGAAATCAACCCTGACTGCTCCTTATAAGGTCAAATAGTAAAGTTGAAGCTAAAGTACTTTGGACATCAAACGAGAAGAGAGGATTCACTTGAGAAGGCTTTGATGCTGGGAAAGGAGGAGGGCAAAAGAAGAAGGGGGCAGCCAAAGATGAGATGGCTGGATGGCATTGTACACACAGTGGGCACAGAGCTGGGTGGGTTGAGGAGGATGGTGGAGGACAGGTGTGCCTGGAGGGCAATGGTCCATAGGGTCGCAAAGGGTCAGAATCGACTGTGCGACTGAATAACAACAAACTCTGGAATCACAAGGCATTTGGTAACATATACAAGTGTGAAGATTATACCTAGTTGTTTCCACAGCTTAATGCTTTAAAAAAGATAACCAAGTCTGTTGTGCCTATTAGCTATCTAAGCAATAATCTTACGGAGTTCAAAACAAACTCCCGTATTATTATTTTTGCCCCTCTCCCTAAATTGTAGCATTTGTTGTCTTAACATAGAACTTTCACTTGTCTCGTATATAACTTGGACAAGATAATGGGGCCGGTGCTGACAGTATATGTTTCTAAATGCAGACTGAAAGCATTTGAAAATGTCTTGGGCTAATCAGGTGAGGTCTGCCCTTAAATAAAGGTCAGGGAATTTATTTTTATTTTATTTTATTTTTCGACTTGTATTCTGCCCCACTTGCGAAGTGCAACTCTGGGTGGCTCACAAACATATCACAGCCCCAAGACAAAGCACAGCAAGACATCAAATTATAAAACAAATTGTCCTCCGTCAGCACCACAGCTGGATGCCAGCAAGACCCAGGGGTCAGAGCCCAGGACTCAATGTCCTCAATGGAGCCCGGGCTCAACGTCCTCAATGGAGCCCGGGGCTCAATGTCCTCGACAGAGTCCGGGGCTCAACGTCCTCAACGGAGCCTGGGATTCAACGTCTTCGGCGGAGCCCAGGGCTCAACGTCCTCGATATTGCCTGGGGCTCAATGTCCTCGATGGATCCTGGGGTCAACGTCCTGAGTGGAGTCCAGGCTCAATGACCTCAGTGGCATCTTCGTCCGCCTTGAGACCCCAGCGGCCCTTTATCCTCCTCCTCCGGCGTTGGTGTAGCCAGAGGGGTGGAGACATGGCGCCCGGTCTTCAGCCGCCTCGAGACCCCGACAGCCCTTTAACCTCCTCCGGTGTTGGCATGGCTGGAGGAGTGGAGACGCCGCACATGGTCTTCAGCTGCCTCAAGACCTCAGCGGCCCTTTAACCTCCTCCGGCGTTGGCATGGCCAGAGGGGTAGAGACACGGTCCCACGGTGCCGGGTCTTTCATATCACAATGTGAATCTGTGAGTTGTAAAATGTTGGAGTCTAGCTCTCCTCCGTTGCAATCGCCGTGGCCAGTGTTTGGTGCCTCAGTAGTTATAGGAGTTAGAGTCCAACATCTGGAGAATGGACATTGTTTTCCTATCATTTTCTTATGATATTGCCAGTATCTCATCCCCACCAGTCAGTTTTTTCCTAATGAGTCACAAGCTCCCTTAATAACCTGGGCAGGAAAGAATTTAGCTAAGAGTATCTTTGAAAATAAAGACTAACACAAAGTTCCCCTTCTCTCCTGAATTTTTTAAGCTTTCATTTCCTTTCCCCTGGCATCCTGAAACTGTTGAAGTTCAAATTCTTACAGTCGGAGCCCTGGCCATACTGGCTGTTCCAGGAGAGTTTACGTATGTATCTTTAATCTCTGTAGGTAGTAAATAACTTTTCAAAAATGTACTTGTGGGCCATTTTGTGCTGAGCTCCGAAATAGTATAAACAAAAGATATTCATGGGGAAAAGCTTGTGTTGGGGAATAGATCTGAGGCTGCACATTTTCTAATGTCAGGGAGAAGAGGTTGGAAGGTAAACTAGATAGTACAGTACTATTATACAGTTAAGAAAGGAAAATCCAGTCCTAGTTTTGCTACACAGAAC
The DNA here is from genome assembly GCA_035047305.1 of Bradypodion pumilum. Taxonomy (NCBI): domain Eukaryota; kingdom Metazoa; phylum Chordata; class Lepidosauria; order Squamata; family Chamaeleonidae; genus Bradypodion; species Bradypodion pumilum. The sequence continues at coordinate 265,133,525 of JAWDJD010000003.1, forward strand.
AGTTAGAACACACAATTTATTTATTTATTTACTAGCAGATTTTGCCCGGCGGTGCCGGGCTGTTTTAAAAGGTTTTGGAAGGGTTTTTTCTTAATGTTGGTAAAGAGCCGGGCTGTTTTAAATTGTGTTGTAAGGGATAATTTTTTTGGGTAATTTATGTAAAAAAGAGGTGTGTTGGTGGTTAGGGGTGGTTTTGGGTGTGCACAACCACCACTACCCATACAATACCACTCCAACCACCAACACACACATTAAAAATCCCTGACAAGGCAGGAGTGTTGTGTGTGTGTGTGTGTGTGTGTGTGTGTGTGTGTGTGAGAGAGAGAGAGAGAGAGAGAGAAGCAGAGTGTGTGTGTGAGAGAGAGAGAGAAGCAGAGTGTGTGTGTGTGTGTGTGTGTGTGTGTGTGTATATATATATATATATATATATATATATATATATATATATATATATATATATATATATATATATATATATATATATATATATATATATATATATATATATATATATATATATATATATATATATATATATATATATATAGTCCCTCCAACCCTACCAGAGCCAGGGGACCCTGCAGAGAGTGGATCCCCACCCCCCGCAGAACACCCCGTTATAAAAGAGAAGAAACCAAGCTCTTTCTTCTCTTTTAAAAAAGAGTGTTTGGGAGGGGGGGTCGATCTCCTCTTCCTGGTCCCCTGGGTTTGGTAGGGTTGGGCGGGACAAAAGGGGTCTGTCCCCCCAACCCTTCCAGAGCCAGGGGACCCAGCAGAGAAGGGATCGTCTTCTCCCCCCCCCAAAAAAAACACACTCCATTTTTAAAGAGAAGAAACCAAGTGGTTTCTTCTCTTTTAAAATGGTGTGTGCGTGGGGGGGGGGTGTATTCGATCTCCTCTACAAAAGGGGTATTTCCCCCCAACCCTTCTGGACTCAGCACCTTTCATTGCCTCCCTCCCTCACTCACCCCATAACCCTTACCCAACACTTATCTTTTCCTGGCTCCCTCCAGCTCCCACCATTTTTTTTAAAGTCAGTGCATGTTCCCAGCCTCCTCTGTGCTCGTATCCCTCAGCCTGATTGGCTGAGGGGTTGCACAGTGCAAAGGATGCTGGGAATTGAAGTCCTTTTTCTTTGTTCTGAGTTCTGGACCTTCAAACCAACTCGAAGTTGGTCTTATTGCACAAATAGTTGTGTGAAACACATGCAAACACAAGCTCTTCTCATGCCTTTCAGGACAATGTCTGGACGGAGACTTCGTGAAGCCGTTAAAAGTGTAAGTTAGCAGTTCCAAAGTTTAATGATAGCTAAGGACCTAAGAGGCAATCCTCTTCTTTTTATCTCCCAATTTCCACTTGGAGTAAATGGCCAAAGGCAAGCCAGCTGGGGCATACCTGTCAAGTATCCCGTATTGGCTGGGATTTCCCATATTTTAGCACTTGTTCCTCCCCTTTCCCGGCGCCGTCCCGTATTTTGAATGGCGGGGAAAGGGATTACTGTGCATGCGAACCCATTGCAAAGGGGTTCTGCACATGTGCAAATAGGTTTTGTGCATGCACAAATGGGTTACTGAGAATGCACAAATGGGTTACTGAGCATGCGCAAAGGGGTTCTGTGCATGCACAAACTGGTTAATGGGCATGCGTGCACGCATGCGCAGTAATTTCCCATATTTTCTGGAGCCGCGCTTGATGGGTATGAGCTGGGGTGATCACTCCTTCAACGTTTTCAGTTTCAGCCTAAATCCACATGTTTAAACCCACAACCCACTGCGACATGCCTGCTATTTAATTTTGTACATTTAATGTGAGCATGCAGCCTATCTGTAATAAGAGCTTCTGAATTTCCACATCCAAGAAGAAGGGCTTACACTGAAGGGGCAGCTCTTGCCTTCCAGTTGTGCCCAACTTGTCAAATTCTACGGCCCATATGCCAGCATCTTATGTCCCTGACAGACAAATCAGGATTCGGGTACATATAAGCAAAGAAAGGAGTTTCATTTGCAAGAGGGCTTCTGTTGAATAGACTCCATGAGTTTATTCTAGTGAACAGACAAATCTGGAAACAGGGTCTGCTGTTATGCCACTGACAGCTATCCATCCCCAAGATAATGGTGGTGCTGAAGCTATCATGTTTAGTTTTGAGAAAAGTAGACTGGGTGAGGAGGGTGTGTGTGGAATATGACAGCACTCTACAAATACCTGAAATATAATCATAAAAATTATATTTCAGGTATTTGAAGAGTGCTGTCATATTCCACACACATCTCCTCACCCAGTCTCCTTTTCTCAAAACTAAACATGATAGCTTCAGCACCATATAATCATAAAAAATATAATCATAAAAAAGTGGCTAAGATGCTGACTGGGAAGCGGAAGGTCAGCAGTTCGATTCCCGAGTACTGCAGGATGGAAATGAGCTCCCGTCTTCGTCCCAGCTCCTGCCAACCTAGCAGTTTGAAAGCAAGAAATTACAAGTAGATAAATAGGGACCACTTCGGTGAGAAGGTAACAGCGTTCCGTGTGCTCTGATGTCTAGTCATGCCTGCCACATGACAATGGAAATGTCTGCAGAAGCAGACAGCGCTGGCTCTTCGGCTTAGAAACAGAGATGAGCACTGCACCCTAGAGTCGGATACGACTGGCTTTCGAGCAAGGGAAACCTTTACCTTTACCTTAATCATAAAAAGGAAGGGAAGGATCTGTTCTCCATCATCCCAGAGTGTAGGACATGTAGTAATGGGCTGAAACTACAGGAATCCAAATATAAGCTGAATATTAGGAAAAACGTCTTAACTGTTAGAGCAGCGCGACACTGGAACTAACTACCTCGAGAGGTGGTGAGCGCTCCAACACTGGAAGCATTCAAGAGAGAATTGGACCACCATCTGACATATCTACTTTGATTCAGATTCTTGCATTGAGCAGGGGTTTAGACTCGATGGCCTACAATGTCACTTCCAACTCAGTTATTCTGTGATTCTGTGATTCTATGATTCTATATCATATTATCCGGATGAGGAAGCGGCTCTTAACAGCTGCTCACAGCATGTTGGGGCTGGAGTGAACATGGAAGCCCTTTAACACAACTTGTTAATTGAAAGGCTTTTTGTTGGTTGAACATATGAGGTAAGGGAAGTATATGTTGAGGCCAGTTATACTAATTCTTTCTATTATATCAGTACATTGAGACCATCATTTGAGGCCTTTCTTCCGAATAGCCCTGCTGCCTAGACTAGAGTGGAGAGAGGTATGACAGGAACAGACTTTTCTGTGAGTTTTCTCAAAGACACCTTTCTAATACATTATTCCGTGGGCATTAGGCCAATATGTTTCTGTCTTTCTAGGATTTTAATAACTGGGCATACGTCTAATGTTTTACAATATTGGCTTAGTTAAAATAAACACATACACACCCCATTTCAGTTCTAGCTTGGTTTTAATTTTGTATGTTTCTTTTTTTCATATCTTACTTATACAGTAGAACCTCCGATAAAGTCCAAACTCTGTTCCACAAGTTTGGACTTTATCCGATTTTGGACTTTATCTGAATCAAATGGGCAATGCATCGGATAACGTCCAAAAATGGACTTTATCCGAGGTTCCTATACCAAATACCTCGGACAGCACCCATTTTTAATGGTTTTGGACTTTATGTCATGCATCACGTGCATGAAAACCTGGTGTGACTTTATCCGAATCGGACTTTATCTGAATTGGGCTTTGTCCAAGATACCACTGTATCTATATTGTTAGCCACCATAGGAAGATAGTGCCATGTTGGAAATGGAAGAAATAAACAGCATAATAGAATAAACAAACCCATAAAAATGCTACACCTATGCTGTGATTCAAGAGGGGGATTTTTGTCAAATCTGGCTTTCTTTCCTTCTTTTTTAAAAAGGAATTTGCAACTTATGGAAAACCGGGAATGAATGTTGTTGTTTCAGGACTATGCAATGCGTACACCCATTATATAACTACTTTTGAAGAATATCAGGTAAATAAACTGGCAACACGAAGACAGAGCTTTTGTTTAATGTTCAGTAATCTTTATTTGGGAATGCAATGGCTTAGTGGTTAAGACACTGAACGTGATGATTTGAAGCTCAGCAGGTCACTCGGGCCTTTGAGACCTGAGTGTTGCTTGATGAAGTGAGCTCCCATCTCTGTCCCAGCTCTTGCCAACCTAGCAATTTGAAAGCAAGAAATTGCAAGTAGATAAATAGGTATCACTTTGGTGGGAAGGTAAACATTCTGTCCCAGCTCTTGCCAACCTAGCAATTTGAAAGCAAGAAATTGCAAGTAGATAAATAGGTATCACTTTGGTGGGAAGGTAAACAGCATTCTGTACACTCTGTTGTCTAGTCATGCCTGCCACATGTCCTCGGAAACGTCTGCAGACGCAGACAGTGCTGTCTCAAAGGCTATAAATAGAGATAAATACTGAACCCTAGAGCTGTGATGGCAAACCTTGGCACTCCAGATATTCTTGGACTTCAATTCCCAGAATCCCCCGTGAACCCACACGAATGGGTTTACTGCAATTCTTCTGGCCCACACCACCCTCGTCGCTCCTGGAAGCGGAAGTAAAACGCGATGAGGGCGGCGCAGGCCGGATGAATTGCAGTAAACCCATTAATGTGGATTCACGGGGGATTCTGGGAATTGAAGTCCAAGAACATCTGGAGTGGCAAGGTTTTCCATCACAGCCCTGGCTTTTGAACAAGGGCAACCTTTACTTTTACTTAATCTTTTATTAGGGCTGTAAACTTAAAACAAAACAACATCTACCCACATATACCTGTCTCAATTAAAAAAAACTAAGAACTGCTACTGGGAATAAATGTGGATGAATTTGGGAATTTACTATGAAATGTGTGTTTGGCTCATGACACCTCTATAGTCTGGCTGCTTTCTAGAGATCTGTCATGAGCATGAGATATTGAATTCGTTCAGGCATCTTTTTCTTGCTTCATAGATTCAGCGATACGAAGGTGCATCCACCATTTATGGACCACATAGTTTGTCTGCATATATCCAGTCATTCCGAGGTCTAGCCAAGGCTATTGCTACGGTAAGTAAAAGTGAATGCTTGCAGCACAACAAACATGGAACCCAAAATGGGTTTCTTATTTTCTGTATTTAATTTAAAAAAAGAATGAAGGAATGTAGTTCGAAAGCAAGAAATTGCAAGTAGATAAATAGGGACCACTTCGGTGGGAAGGTAACAGCGTTCCGTGCGCTCCGGTGTCTAGTCGTGCCTGCCACATGACCACGGAAACGTCTGCAGAAGCAGACAACGCTGGCTCTTCGGCTTAGAAACAGAGATGAGCACTGCACCCTAGAGTCGGATACGACTGGCTTTCAAGCAAGGGAAACCTTTACCTTTACCTTTACCTGAGTGGGCGGTATATGAGCATGATAAATAAATAAATGAATGAATAAATTAAAATGTTCTTTGCCATTTTAAAAGCCAGCTTAAAACCTGGGATAAACTGCTCTAAGGACCCTTAAGTCTGTTTAAAAGGCTTATTTTACTTAGGCTAATTTCCTTTGACCTGGAAGCAAGAGCTTTCTCTTCAGACAGGGTTGTCTCGTTTTAATGTTTTGTTAGAGAGATGCTGATGAATCGGCCCAATAACTCCAGAGACTACTATAGTCCTTTAACAGTTTTTATTTCCACTGCCCACATGTGGTCAGTGGTCATCTCAAGGGTCAGTAAGGGTAATGGGGGTAGATGGAAAAGGTTAGGGTCCTTTAATAGGGTTGGTGATGTCACCGGGTCATGGGTTATAGGACAACAGTATCATGACACAGTAGAGCATTGCATTATGGTATAAGGAGATCGTAAGTGCGATATTATATCTGACAAAAACCCCTTCTAATATCAGACACTTTGATCACATATAACAATAGTCATTCATTCACTCCTTCAGACATAGCCTTTTGAACAAGTGATTGTGTTGTGCTAATGGAAGCGGTTTGGTTAGTATGTCAGCAACTTGGTCTTTGGTGTCACAATGAACTAGATCTATAAAACCTCTTTTTGAACGTTTTCTCACATGTCTGTATTTGATGTCTATATGCCTGGATCTTTTTCCTAATGCCTCAGCCTCTGATATGTTTATTGCTGCTGTGTTATCTTCATGAATCATGATGGGTAGACTTGGTCTCCCCCAAACGTTGAAGATTACTTCATTGAACCAGATTAGATCATCTGTCGCGCTGGACACGCAGACATATTCTGCTTCTGCAGTGGATGTGGATACTAAATCTTGTTTTCCTGTGCACCAGTATATAGGACTGCTGTTCAGGAGCACTAGGTAATCTGATGTGCTCTTCCTTGATTTTGAGTCACCTGCCCAGTCAGCATCGGCATAGCATGAAAGTGTGGTTTCTTTCGTCATTTGGGGTGTGAGCAACAGTTTTGTGTCAATGGTACCTTTGAGATATCTCAGTAACCTCTTGACTGCCGTCCATTGGTGGACCTTGGGGTTGTTCGAGTGTCTAGAGAGAAGATTCACTGCTAACATGATGTCCGGCCTGGTCCACGAGGCAATGTACAGTAGTGACCCGATGGTAGACCTGTAGAGGTGATTGTCCCCAAATAGTTCCCCTTCTTCGTGTGCGTTTTTGAGGAAATCTGTGTGCATGGGTGTCCCACAGGGATGAGCATCTAACATGTTACAACTCTCAAGGAGTTTGAGTATCTTTTCTCTCTGGGAGATTGCAAAAACCCCTTCTACCCTTGAAATTTGTACCCCCAGGTACGTACTCCAAGGCTCTTCAGTGAGAAGTGTTTCCGCAGGTCCTGAGCAAATCTGTCACATTTTGATTTGTCCTTCCCAAAGTACAGTAAGTCATCAACGTAAACCAGTAACTTCTCTGTCTCCCCCTGTGATTTCCTAACAAACATGCATCTGTCGTCTTCATTGGGGAAGAAGTCCAGTCTCTCCAGGACTTCAGACAAAAACATACCATCTTTTACCCGATTGTTTTAGCCCGTACAAACTCTTGTTTAGCAGCCAGGTTTCCCCATTTTTATACCCGATACCTGGCGGTGCCTTTACATATAGTTCCTTGTCTAGTTCCGCATGTAGATAAGCTGTCTGCATGTCGAATTGGTATACTTGTTCCCCCAGGATAGACGCCATCACCAGGGCTGCCTTCACACTCTCTGCCTTGACGGTAGGGGAGTATGTTTCGTCGTAGTCATCTGGGTATCTCTGGGAGAAACCTTGTGCCACTAGTCTGGCCTTGTACAGTCTCTGGCCGTCTTCCAGTTGTTTGATTCTGAACACCCATTTTGTTCCTATTGCCTTCTGATTCTCCGGGACTTGTGCAGGTGTGTACACGTTGAGGGCTGTGAGCCTCTCCATCTCTTTTTCCATCGCTCTCTTCCATCTGCCCTGTTCTCCAAGTGGTAACTTGATTATGTCATGGTAATTGGTAGGTGTTTCCGTGTGGGTGTCTATGCCCATTACATAATCCTCCAGTCCCTTCGGGGTCTGATTCTTGGTTGACCTGGTTGATCTCCTGGGTGCTCCCCCTTGTGGGTTGGGCAAATCACCATCCTCAAGGTCTACAGGACTCCGTCGTGATCGCTGTTTCTCAACCCTGTCATGCATTGTTTCTTCCCGCCTTTTGGGTCTTGGATCTGCTGATGATGCCTCTGCTTCTTCTTGTCTGTGCACACTCGTTAGGACTTCGTTCGCATTTATCCTGCTCCAGTTTGCATTTTCGTGGAATGTGGCCGATCTGGATACCACTAGCTTGAGGTTGCTGTCCAGGAATTGGTACGCCTTTGAGCCTGGTTCATACCCCAGGAATCTTAATTTCCTTGTCATTCTTTCTCCCTTTTTTCTCAACTGTTTTGGTATGCACATCCATGAATACCCCAAAAACATGAAGGTGCACCAGCTTTGGCTTCCAGTTGTACATGGCTTCGTAGGGTGTTTTTCCAACAATGCTGGACCACAGTCTGTTCAGTGTATAGTTCGAGTACAACAGTGCTTCTCCCCAGTAGGAGAAGTTCAGGCCTGCGTCTTCAATTGAGCACCTGATCATGGTTTGCAGTACTCCATTTCTTCTTTCGGCAACTCCATTTTGGAATGTGGAGAAAGGTGCAGTCTTGAAATGCAGCATCCCCTTCTTGACCACCCAGTCTTTAAACTCGTTGGATACAAATTCTGATCCACGGTCCGTCATTAGTTGCTTTATATTGATGTTGTGTTGGGTTTGTACCCTTTTATAGAACTCTTTGAACTTGGTGAAGGTTTCATCCTTGCTCTTGAGAGTGTAAACGAAGCCGTATCTGTTGAAGTCATCCACTATTGTCAGGAAAAATCTCTTTTGGCCCAGAGACTTCTTTAATGGCCCTACCAAGTCAAGATGGACTAACTGGAATGGGTGATCTCACCTTCTGGTGGACGTCTTCGGTCATGATTCAACCCTCGATTTGGAGCTTTTGCATACGGAGCATTCCAGGTAGTTTTCACAATTCTTGACCTTTAGCCCCTCCGAGCATTCCAGCATCTTCTTGACTATTGGAAACCCTGTGTGTCCTAGTTTTCTATGCAGTAGATGAGCGCATTCGTCATGTGTGGGTCTCCCTATAGAGATGCGAATCGCTACCTGCTCTGCGCCTGTGGCCCCTTCAATCTTGGTAGAACCATGGGGATTGTCTTCCTCCCCTTCTGAGCTCGTGTCCTCAGTATCTTCGGGAGTGCTTGAGTTATTTTCCTGTGCCACCTCTTTGTCATTACCCTCTAGTAGACCAACCAAGCCTCTGGCTTCGGTCTCTTTCTTGGCCAGGAAGTATGACAGACCCCTATGGTTTCCACGTTTCCTATTTTCTCTCCTCTTCTCCTGATGGATGCTTTACCATTCTCAAATATTATTGTCAGTTCTGGGTCTTCGGTAAGTCTGTTGGCCGCAAGGACGTTGTATGGAATGCCGGGGATAAAAAGGACGTCCTTGACCTCACCAATTTTGGGAACATTCACGCTGCCCCTGCCAGCTACCCTTGCTTGCTCCTGGTTGGCAACCTTGACCCTGAAAGAATCCTCTTTGAATGAACTGAATATTTCTCTGTGGCATGATGTGTGAGTGCTGGCCCCAGAGTCAATCAGCCAGCATTGTCTATGACCGTCTGCGGACCAGTCTGCGTTGTAGTGCCAGACTCCATTGCTATGCTTTACCACATTTATGGAGTCTGGCTTATGTTTCCCCGGTTCAGTTTGTGTTCTGAGTTCTCTCCCGGGGCTGGGCGACCTCCACCGCCTGTCATCACTGTCCCTGTCACTTCCATATTTATGTGGGTGCCTGTCCTGTGTTCCATGCCTCAGCACTGGGGTGCTATCATGATGTGCCCTATCGTGTGAGCGTGGCTGGTTGCTGACTCCTCTGTCCTTGTTGGATAGGGGCAGTCCCTCCTGAGATGCCTGCTGGATCCACAAGTATAGCACACCGGGGGCGGGTTTGGTCATTCTGTGAAGTTTACCCTTTTGGATGGTCTACCTTCCCTACGCATTAGGGCCCTTTCTCTCCTAATGTTGTCTTCAGCTATGAGCTTTCTGGTGAGGAACTCAAGGCCAATGTTGTCTCCACCCATATTGTCTAATTGACTCAGGAAGTAATCCCAGCTCGGATCTAGCAAGTTGTATATGATGCACACTAGAGACTGTTCAGTGACGTTCTCACCTCTTCTTATCAGGTCTGACCTCATGTTGCCTAATCTCATTAAGTGTTCACTCACTGGGGTCCCTTCCTTGATTTTGTATGCATACAGCTCTCTCATTAGCAAGCTGGTCATACTCCTGTTTGTGCAGTAAAACATATTTGACAGTCTCTCCCATACCTCAGATATGGTTAGCCCGTGTGGGATGTCGCCATAAATGGCAGGGTTGATGGAGCTTATCAGCAGGCAGAAAGCCCTATGGTGCAACCTGTCTGTCTCTAAGTCCCATGGTTTCTTTGGTGGATTTCGGATCATGAATTGAGCGTTCTCCCGCATCAAAATCACTTGAAACTGTTGAGCCCAGTCGATCAGATTTCTGCCATTCATGCAGAGTTGCTTGGCAGTAAGCTTTGTTGGCTGAAACTGCTGTTAAAGCTGTGCCTGGTGCTCAGATGTCCAGGTATTTATTCAAACTGGCAATATGGGATTGGCACACATTCAGTCAGCTTTGAAAGTCCCGCCTGCTGTAATTCTTGTGGCCTGTAGGTGGAGCTCTCCTCCCTTTCAGAGGTTGGCTGGCTGGCTCTTGCCTGTTGTTCCTCCTCACTCCCCCTCCCCTCTGGTGGGTGGAGCTGGCTTGGGATGCCTGCGCTTGCGTGGAAGCCATTCTGTGCTGGTCATCGTAGAGGAAAGGTCTCTGCTCCTGCGATCCTGTCCGTCTATAGCAAGGCCTTTTTGGATGGTCTGCCTCCTTTCTGATGGGGGACGATGTCTTCTGGGAATCTTGTGGTGGCCATTGTTGGGTTGTTAAGGAGGTACTTCGCTGAAGTCGCATGGCCTGAGGTTGGTGCCCAGTTGAGTGGTTTGAAGCAAGGTAGTTTTCTTCACATACCCTGTGTGTCACGCGTGTTTCTTCCCTGTAGTACCCGGGGATGCCTCTCTCTCTTTCGCGTCTGCATTCGGGCCTCTCACCATGCAGGGGTCCTGGGAAGGGGCTGTGCTCAGGATGGGTGCTTCCAAGGCTGCGGTCTTGGGGGTGCCTCATTGGGGGGGAGAGATTCCGACCCCCCCCCCCCCAGAGCACAACCATGTGGTTCCAGGCTTCAATTGAGCCTTCTCTGTATGCTAGCTGTAAGCAGGGGGGCTTCTCTCTCTGTGTCTTCCCCGGGGAAGGAGGGCCGGATTCACCCGTGGGACTCTTTCTGGCTTTCCCGCCCCCAGGTTTGAATCCAGGGCCGCTGGTTGTAATTGGTCGGCCATCTTGGCTGGATTCGAACTCGGCGTGGCGCTAGGGGTTCCCGCCGTGGAGATACCCGAGTTTAGGCTTACCGCACCGGAGATGGGGGTTTCTTTTTCCTCTTGCATCAGTGCCAGTAGCTCTGCCATGGAAATCGTTCTTCCTCCCGCTTGACCAATGGCCTTGAACAGCGTGTCCACTGTGATCGTGCTGCTCTGGTCAAAGTTTTCGGTAGTTGCCCCCTCGGTTCTGACCTTCATCTGGCCATTTGGGTCCATCCCCGCGATGGTCTGGTCAGGGGTACCCTTTTCCGCTATCGGATCGGGTTCTCCATTGCCATCCGCAGGGCTGGCCTGTGTCTTGGCTCCCACCTTCTTTGTTCAGGTCTTCCTTTTGGTCATCCTTGTTTGTTTTGGGGTTAATTATGGGCAAACCATCCTCTCTGCTACCATTTTGTTAGAGAGATGCTGATGAATCGGCCCAATAACTCCAGAGACTACTATCGTCCTTTAACAGTTTTTATTTCCACTGCCCACATGGTGGTCAGTGGTCATTTCAAGGGTCAATAAGGGTAATGGGGATAGGTGGGAAAGGTTAGGGTCCTTTAATAGGGTTGGTGATATCACCGGGTCATGGGTTATAGGGCAACAGTATCATGACACAGTAGAGCATTGCATTATGGTATAAGGAGATCGTAAGTGTGTGATATTATATCTGACATGTTTACAGATTGATACGCAGTAGGCAGCAGCTATGAGGCCAAACACATTTTTATTGGAGGGAATACAATCTGAACATGTGGTAATGGTGGAGGTACAGCTCCTTTTATACAGCAACAACACATTTGAATATGGATGCACGGTAGCCCATTGGCCACCGCCTGTGTGACATCATCCTGAGTTACGCCCTTCTTCACCAGGTATAGCCATGGCGGGAATGTTCCCGCGGCTGACAGTAATTGGGGAATTTGTACCATGTGAGCTGAACACTCGCAGCTCCCTCTATGGGTAGCTAGCTCGCATTCCATTGCAGCTGAGAAACATTGTGTTCATTACAAGATTACATTCTTACATCGAAGTGGTTACATTCGTTCTTAAAGATATATTGTTTCCATACACAACACTCGTTTAAGGTGAGTTATTGCTGTTTTTTATGTACAAGGTATGCTTTTAATTGTGCTTTATATTTGCTTTATGTGTTGATTGTATTTGATTTTTCTTAAATTTTTCTGCCAGAAACCTTGAATGCCATTTTTGGCCATACATTTAAAAATAAAATTCTTTCTTTACATTGCTGTTACAGGCCAGCATCCAAACACAGAGTTCTGCTGGATTCTGCTGTTATCAGGACATTCTTCCCATCCTGATCCAAGCCTTCATAGCACCAAGAACCTGTTCTGTAGCGTTTGCCAGCCTTCCAGAATAGGTTCTTGAAGTACATTAGAGAAGGAAGGCAGCTGTAGTGGAAAAGGAAAGGGTTAAGATGGAAAGGCTCACTTGTCTGTTGCAAAGATGTAAGAGAAATGCCTGGTTTTTAGGCAGATGTAAGAAGAATGCCTGATTTTCATCTCCTCTAGTTTCATGAGTCTCTCCTGGCCATGCCTTCCTCTTGCATCAGACTGGGCAAGCAGCCTAACTGAGTTGAGCAGCACATGAGTATTTGTCCATCCAGCCCACAGGTCAGCAAACTTGGCTTTCCAGGTGTTCTTGGACTTCAGGAACCAGAAACACAAGACAGCACTTCTGCTGATTAGGGTTTCTGGGAATTCCAAGAACATCTGGAGAGCCAGGTTTGTTGACCTTATTCAATTGAATTCAATTTATATGCCGCCCACTCAGCTTACGCCGACTCAGGGTGGCTTACAATAATCACAGCATAAAACAACATAAAAACAAATACAAAGCCATTATAAAAACGTTAAAACACTGTCATAAAACCTTAAAACCACCCACTTCATAAAAAAGAGAGCTAGAAAGCGAGAGGGGGAGGAGTCTCCTAATCTATACTAACCAACCAGCGGGGGTTACCCTTCTGTCAGTGCTCCACACTTGCCCAGCCAGCCAGGTTTTAAGTTCTTTCCTGAAGGGCAGCAGTTCCGTCTGGAGCTGTAACTCTGTTGGCAGGAGTTTCCATAGGGCCACTGCGGACACGGAGAAGGCCCTCCTTCTTGTGCTAGTTTGGTGTTCTGGAATCACGACGCTTGAAGCAGCTGTAGACTAGTTTAACACATATTTATTGCATGGAGTACTGTACGAACACAAGGTAATGGTGACAATACAACTCTTTTTATACAGTCACTATACATTTGAATCTGGTTGCATGGTAGCCTATTGGCTACTGTGGGCGTGACGTCATCCGGAGTCCCCCCCCCTTCTTGTCCAGGTGTGTCCGTGGCAGGAAGGTTTCCTGCGTCTGTGTATGATTGGGGAATTTGTACCATGTGAGTTGAATGCTCGCCACTCCCCTCTCTGGTAGTAGGCTCGCATTCCAATAGCAGCTGAATACAATGTATCTTTACAAATGGCTTAAGTATACATTTCCTGTAGAACTGGTTACATTTGACTTAAGGGCACAGTGTAGCATTTACATTCCATATTGTTCTATACACAACAACCCTCCCCCATAGGATGGGACGAAGTCCCTCAACCAATGTGGTTCCTTCCATGTGCGTTTGGGGCGTGCGGCTGCTAGGCTTGGTTCGGGGGCCCTATCCTTCTCAGCTCTCTTGGTTCCTGCCCTGCAATAGGAGGGATGGACTCGTTAGTAGTTTGCCGTGGTTGTGCCGCCCCAGACTGAGAACATGGGGAACTGGGGTTTTGCATTTGCGCCAGCCCAGACTGGGGGGCCCCTGGCTGGGAATGTGGGGTAGGGGTGAATTCTAATGTTGAGAAACCGGGGGCTCCTGGGACTAACGAAAAACCCCGCTCTTCGCTTGGATGGGTGGGGGACCACTCCGAAACCCACACCCACCCCGGTTCCAGAAATCAAAGTTAAACTCTTCCTCCCCATCAAACTCATACCTCTCTCCCAAAGTATCCCTGGTGTCCACAGGATATGGGTTTGTATCATTCCCCTCCCCCCTAGGTTGGGATCGATGATCCACATTTGTACCCAAAGGGTACCCCTTGTCTCCCCGTTGGGCTGAACGGGTGGGGAAGGACCCTAACGCTGAATCCTGTGGCTGGATGTCTGTGTCCTGCCTACTGGTGACCCTACACTGGAGTTGATCGGCATGCCTTCTCCAGAGTAGACCAGTGCTGGTTTCTACACAGTACGAAACTGGCCCCATTTGCTCAATGACTACTCCGGGGACCCAGGCTGGTCCTGCGGCCGCATAATTCCTGCAATATTCAGGCTCTCCAATTCCAAAACTTTTGGTATCACCTATCTCTATATTCCTCCCTTTATCCTCCACCCTTGTGGGATCTAACCTAGTCAGAAGCGTTGCTGCGCATGAGGAGCTCTGCAGGTGAGAGCCCTGACGCAAGCAGCATCACCCTATAGCACAGCAGGAACTGGCACAGCTGTAGGTTCAGGTCCCCGGGGCCTATGTGCCACAGCACCTCATTTGTAGTCCACGCCTGGCATTCTATCTGGCCATTTGTTGCGGGGTGGAAAGGGTCAGAGGTGATGTGCCAAATGGCGTTTTTCTCCATAAACGCCTGGAATTCCGCAGACGTGAAGGTACGGGCATTGTCGCTCACAAGCACATCTGATATCCCAAAACAACTAAACACCTTGCGCAATTGCTTTACGGTTGCGGCTGACGAGGTTTTGGACATCGGAATTACCTCCAACGACTTGGAGTACGCATCTACTATTAGCAGGAAAAGGGTGCCCCTGAAGGGACCTGCGAAGTCTATGTGTATCCAGGACCACAGTCCTCTGGCTATGTCCCATTCTCTGTGGGGAAGTCGGGACTCTTCGGGTCGAGAACTCTGGCAACTCTCGCAAGTGCTGACCATGTGCTCTATGTCAGCATCCATTTGGGGCCACCAGAAATAGCTTCTGGCCAACACTTTAGAGCGTACGATGCCGGGGTGGCTGACGTGCAGTAACTTGAGCACTCTCGATCTCAGTGACTCGGGAATGACCACCCGCTGGCCCCATAGGAGGCAACCCCTTTCTGTGGAAAGCTCATCCCTTTTCCTAACATAATCCATGAATTCCTCCCCAGGGGAAGACGTTGGCCACCCTTTCTGAACCCAGGAGCTCACTCAGGAAAGGGTCTTGTCCTTCGCCGTGGCTTTGGCAAGGTCTGCGGGACTATCGGGGGTGAGTCGAGGGTTTCGATCAGAAGCACTTGATGATCTCACGCTACCTCGCACTTAGGGTCTCCTAACTGTGGCAGGGGCAACCTGGAAAGAGCATCTGCATGGCTAATATCTTTCCCCAGGCGGTGGACCAGCGTGTGCTAGTATGCATTGAGGAAGATAGCCCGTCAAAGCATTCTGGGGGACAGAATCTGTGGCATGGGCTTGCCTGTGGTGAAAATGCCTAGTAGGGGTTTGTGGTCAGTCACAACAGTGAACGGTCGACCATACAGGAAGTCGTGATATTTCTTTGTTCCAGAGACTATGGCGAGGGCCTCCCTGTCCGTTTGCGTGTAGTTGCGCTCTGCCTGTGACAGGGATCTGGAGTAGAACGCAACTGGGGCTTCTCGCCCAATGTCTAACACGTGGCACAGCACCGCCCCCACCCCTACCAGTGAGGCATCAAAGACTAGAACTACAGGCTTTCTGGGGTCGAAGTGGGTTAGGACCGCTTCTGAGGACAGAAGCTGCTTTAATTCTTTAAACGTCTTCTCCTGACTGTCTCCCCACCACCAAACCGCATCCTTCTTAAGTAACTTATGCAGTGGCTCCGCAACTGACTCCTTCCTTGGTAGGAAGGAATGATTGCAACTCTGGTTTCGCGGTGGGCTGAGGGGCATTTTGGATAGCCGCAACCTTGGAGTCAGAGGGCTTTACTCCATCGGGGGTTATCTTAAACCCAAGAAACTCAACCTCCCTTGCTTGGAACACACACTTGCTCTTTTTTAACCTCAACCTCGCCTTTTCAAAAATTGACAGAACTTTGTCTAACCTCTTAGCCAGTTCTGACACGCTCCCCCCCTGTGATCAGCACATCATTAAAATGTGGGATGACCCCGGGGAGCCCCTTTAACAAATGTTCCACGAGGGACTGGAAGATCCCAGGGGCCTAATTTATGCCAAACTGCAGGCGCGTGACCTTAAAAGCCCCTTTGTGGGTTACAATTGTTTGCGCATCGGCAGCAGCTGGAGTTACAGTCAGCTGTTGGTACGCCTGCGCCAAATCTAATTAAGCAAAGACTTTTCCCCTGTGCAATGTGGCTAAGAGGTGGCTAACAACTGGCACCGGATATGCATTTGGGCGGATTGCCTTATTTATCGTACATTTATAATCTTCGCAAATCCTAACCTCCTCATTAGGTTTCAAAGCAGTTATAATAGGAGTTTCCCACTCCACAGAGTCCACTGGAACCCAAATCCCCTGGTCCACCAGTTTGTCTAGTTCCGCTTCTATTTTGTCCTTGAGTGTGAATGGGACCCTCCTTGGCTTGAGCCGAATAGGCCGGATTTCTGGGTCCAGGTCAAATGAAACTGGGGGCCCCTTGAATTTCCCGAGCCCCTTCTTGAAAACTGCCGGGTGTGCATTGCAAATGTCCAGGATGGGGTCGGACCCGATGGCATGGATACCCTCTATTGAAATCCCCAGGGGCTGGAACCACTGTGTTCCCAGGAGACAGCAACCCCCCTCTTTTAGGACTACTAAGGGCAGCCTCTCCCTGTGGTGCTTGAATTACACCTTGAATTCCCCCCTCCCCAACACTGGGATCCCGACCCCTTGGACGTCCCGCAACTGAGTCTTTAGGGCCTTGAGCTTGGGTCGCTCATTGGGGGGAATACACAGGAACTCCCGCTGGGATATAATGGAATAGGAAGACCCCGAGTCTATTTCCATCCTAACTGGGGAACCCTTGCAACAGTACCTCAACAAAATATTGGGGGTGTCCCAAGGACATGCTGTGGACAGCCGTGCTGCTGTCGCCGCAGACCCACCAGCGCATGTGATGCACTTCTGGGTCGCTGTCATCGGAGACTCTGTCGACGCGGTCCGGTTTCCTCGGGGGACGATCCGCTGGGCCCTTGTACTCTCCTTGCCATCGTCTGCATACTTTGGCGATGTGGCCCCTCCGTCCGCAGTTGTGGCACTCGGCCTTCCGGAACGGGCACTTGCTTCGGTTGTGGGACACCCCGCAGCCATCGCACCAGCGACTTTCCTTGCCATGCTTCTCTGTTGCCGCCGTCTGTACCTTTCGGATGCCCTCATCCTCGCTGGCCTCCGAAGAGGAGGAGGAGGCAGAGGGGGGTGTTGGGGATCGATGGTCCCACCAGGCCGCTTGCACTGGAGACGATGCCCCGTCTGTTTGTGGGGCTCTTGCCTTGAACAGTTTGACTCCGGCCCTCAATGCTTCCGCTGCTTGTGCTGCCGCCAGGATAGTGTTGAATGTCAGGTGGTCCCAGTCCATCAGCCTTCTCTGGACCTCCTTGTCCCTGAGACCACACAGCAGCCGGTCCCGCAGGGCCTCATCCAGGTCCACCCACTTGCACGGGACCACAGCTGCTCGGCGTACTCAGTCACCAACTCACCCGGGTACTGGTCCCTCCAGTGGAACGCGACTCTCGCCGGGAAAATGGACATCTGAGGCTGGAAATGGTTTCTGAGCACCGCCAGGATTTCTTTGAGCGGCACTGTATCAATGTCTTGGGGCATCAGGATGTGCATGGCCAGCTCCATCTGTGCGAGGAGATGCGAGCGCATCTTGTCCTCAACCGCCATTGCATGCTGGAACTGGCGCTCATAGAGGCCCCATCTCTCCAGCTTCTTGAGGTCGAACTGAGGGATGTTTAGGCTGTGGGAAGCCATTATCCCACCTTCATCGCCAATTTGGTGTTCTGGAATCACGACGCTTGAAGCAGCTGTAGACTAGCTTAACACATCTTTATTGCATGGAGTACAGTACGAACACAAGGTAATGGTGGCAATACAACTCTTTTTATACAGTCACTATACATTTGAATCTGGTTGCATGGTAGCCTATTGGCTACTGCGGGTGTGACGTCATCTGGAGTCCCGCCCTTCTTGTCCAGGTGTGTCCATGGCGGGAAGGTTTCCCGCGGCTGTGTATGATTGGGGAATTTGTATCATGTGAGTTGAATGCTCGCCACTCCCCTCTCTGGTAGTAGGCTCGCATTCCAATAGCAGCTGAATACAATGTATCTTTACAAATGGTTTAAGTATACATTTCTTGTAGAACTGGTTACATTTGACTTAAGGGCACAGTGTAGCATTTACATTCCATATTGTTCTATACACAACATCTAGAGAGACGAGCCCCTCTGGCTGATGGTACAATTAGAGAGCTCCGCTCTGCAGTCCGCTCTGGTTGGATGGACAGATGTTCTTGGGGAGATGCGGTCTCTTAGGTATCCTGGCCCACTACCATATAAGGCTTTAAAGGTCATCGCCAGCATCTTGAATTGCACCCAGAGGCAAACTGGTAACCAGTGCAGCTCCCAGACCGTATTGGAATAGGAACAGCTCTCAAAGAGCAAAAGCTCAGAGGACTGGCTATTCTAGCATTATCTCACAATAGTCGCCAAACAGAAGCCCTGTGGGAGGCCCATGGCTAGGACATGAGCAGCATCTTCTTCATAGGTTCCCCCCAAAATGATCAAAAAACCACATTGCCTCCAATATCAACATCTGAAGTCATGCTGAGTAGTTTCTACTGAATACCCTACCTCTCATATAAGGCTGGGGAACCTCAGTCCCTGGCACCCAAGCTAGCTCTTCTAGGATTTCAGTCTGGTCCTCAGAGCTTTTCTCAATGGCCATTGGCTTATTTTTGATGGTTTCTTTAGTGTTCAGGGAATGAAGAAGCAGACGAATAAAGTAGTGAAATTCAGCTCTTTATTAGTGGGGTTTGATTGGGCAAAACTCGGACTTATATACACTATAAACAGTAACAGTAACAATACAACAAGCCCATTGGCTAACAGAGTGTGCACATTTTTCGATCCACTTATTTGCATAAGAATAGATACATGAGAAAAGATACATTCCGCTCCTGTCAGAAAACACAGTTAACATACATAACAGTTTCCTACCCTTTTTGTGAATCCCTTCCCTCCATTTCTAAAAAGTTGAGATGCATCTCCTAAAGCTGAGTGGTTGGGAGCTAAAAGTTTTAAGTTAAATTACACTAGTGTTTTTGGTCCCATCTACTATAGCCATGGTGAGCAACCTGAAGAGATTGTTCGACTATAACTCCCATTAGCCGCAATCAGCATAGCCAATGGTGATGTGCTATGGATGTGCATGCCATCCCACAAGATCTTTTGATTGATGATGCCAGAAATTGAGCCTCAGCTTTTCTATAGTCAGGGCATCCTAAATACTAACATAAAACTCAATTTTTCTGAATGTGGCCCACTTTGTTATCATCGCACAAGGTACCATCTGCACAGAAACAGAGATGCCAGTAAGTTTGGGAAAACTACCAAATCTGCAGAAATACAAAGAATATTTATGAAGAGAACATCCTGAAAGCAATCTTTTTCTATCCCATAAAAGAATACAGTGCTCCGCCGCCCCAGGAGCATCGCCGTCTTTGGCTCCTTGCTGTGGCTGCCTTGGCTCATGTTGAGACTGACACGTGGACCTCCTTCCCCAAGTTGTTGGGGGAGTGGTAGCTCCTACGACTGTTCTCCAGTGGACATGGGGGTCTTGCTATGTTGGGTTTGCTGTAGTATAATTATATTTATTGCATTGTTATGATCTAATTATGTAGTGTAGTTTTTGTATTATGATATTATGTTTATCTGGATTGTTTTCCATTTTGAACTTGTTGTTTCTCTGTATTATCCTTTTATTGTTACTTTGTTGGATTATGTTGTTAGCCGCCTCGAGTTGGTCTCGGCTGAGGAAGGCGGGATATAAATTAAACTGATTGATTGATTGATTGATTGAGAATGCTTAAACTATCCAGCAAAAGAATGGGAAAGCTTAGTATATAGAGCAGGGGTGCCCAAACTTTGGTCTGAGGGCTGGATGCAGCCCCCAATGCCAATTCATCTGGCCCGCGATGCCCTTGTTGCTCCTGGAAATGGAAGTAAAACATGCCTGTATGAGATTCCAGGAGTGACAAGGGCTTCGTGGACCGGATGAATTGGCATCAGGGGCCATATCCGGGCCCCAGGCCATAGTGACCGGTTGCCTGAACCACGTGACCGGCTTGCAGTCTGAAAAGTTTGGGCACCCCTGATATAGAAGAAAAGAATAGAGTATCTGAGAAGAGGGCATGAGTGACATTGAATATCTCAAGCTTTTATTAACAGTAGATTTAAATGTATTAAATGAATGTAACTATAGCTTTCTAATATTTTTAAAAGGTCTGCCTTTTTTTTCTTATCCTTGTTTCTTTAACTTTGTTTCATGGTTAAGATGAATTGTACAGTTTTCATTTTACAGTGAATTTGATTTATTTTAGGGTACTGTTCCAGACTTAGAAAAACATCCTGAGCCACCTGTGTTTAACATAACGAACTTAAGCTTTCTGCCTCTTGTGGTTGATGCAAAGCCACAGGGTCATAAATATGGAGATGTGCTACAAGATGTACAACTGAAGTACCAACCGGTAGGTATATCTTTCATTTCATAGAAAAACAGAACAGTAAAACAAACCCTGCTTCTCTCTCCATGAATGGCACAATGAATTGGAAATTTGTTCTGTTTCTTAATAGTTCCTCTATATTGATAGAAGACACGTTCTTCCTGTCATCATCTTGTAGACATTATGACACTGTCTGTTTATAAGAAGAAGGTTGGGAGGCACCTCAAATTTTTCAGAAATACAAAAATTAAACTGTGGGTGTTGACGCTGTCAAGATGCCCACAAAATAGCCATCTGAAGACTGGACATGTTCGCTAGGATGAAAATGTAATTGTTACTAGTTAAGAAGTTTACATTTGCATATGAGCCCTGGTGGCGCAGTGGATAAACTGCTGTCCTGCAACCAAAAGGCTGTGAGCAACCTCTCCTATGTCACTTGAAGGACCCTGAATAGGCTGAAGGCTGGACATACCTGTCAAGTGCGGCTCCGGACAATATGGGACCTCCGTAGAACCCTTCTGCGTAGGTCTCTTCTATGCATGCGTAGAAAGCTTCTATGCATGCGCAGAAGGGACCTGCGCAGAACCCTTCTATGCATGCATGGAAGCCTTTTGCGCATCCCCTTCTGCACAGAACCCTTCTGCGCATGTGTAGAAGGGTACTACGCATGTGTAGAATGGTTCTGCGCACGTGTAGAAGGATTCTGCACATGCGTAGAAGGGTTCTGCACAGAAGGGGATGCACAGTAACTACTTTCCCCCCATCAAATTACGGGATGACAGTGGCTCCAGGCAGGAAAGTAGGAAAAGCAGCGCTGAATTACGGGAAATCCCGGCCAATACAGGATACTTGACAGGTATGGGTTGGAGTCCCTAGGTGCATGACCAACATGCTCAGTTGGGGGCTGCTGGCAGACAACTCTGTATGAGTGTGGATAGATACAGAATTTGGCTCATTTGCTGGTCTGCCGATTGCTGCCATAGGCATGCACCAGTGAGGACTTGGGTTTGGGCAATGACAAAGCAAAGAAAGTGGCTTTATTTTGGCAGTCCAACGTTTGAATGGAACATGAAAGAGGGAAAAAACATACCAGATGTTTACCCCAGAAGAAGCTTTTCAACTGCTTATAAGCCTCTCCTTATATGCTAGTTCCAGATGCACTGGGATCAGTGTAAATTTTAATGTGGAAAAAAGCACCAACTCTCTGATGAGGGTTCAAAATGGAGCGGGAGGGTGTGGCATTCTAGCATTCATGGAATCTGGACACATGGAGCTTGGACCTCCCTTGAGAGCTTGAAAGAGTACTCTAAGCACTCTTCTAGACATGGTTAGGAAGGCATGGTTTCTTTCCTTTCTGGAACGTTGAAATATACCCAATATTTTGGCAATACTTATAGCACTAGGCTGTAGAGGTGCCCAAACTATGGCCTGTGGGCCGTAGTTAGGGCACCCCTGGTGAAAGCATAGAAAATGGCAGCATAAAGTCTATCTCATCGTGTTGCAAAACAGAATGCAAGGCATGTTTTACTTCCACTTCTGGTGGGAGGAACCATGTGACCAGTCTGCTGAACCACGTGACTGGTCCACAGCCTGAAAAGTTTGGGCACACCTGCTGTAGAGTTTTCTTTTCTCACTTAAAACATATACACACATCATTTCAGAGTTGCCATGTTGTAGCATATGTACATAGCTATACATTTACGCAGAAATCATACTTTCTTAAAACTCAGAGGAAATAGCTTCGTTCAAACAAAGGTGAACCACTTGATTTCTGATTTGTACAAGAGAAATATTTGACAGTTTATGTTCTTATATGTGTGCAACACAGACTTATTCAGCTGAAAGCCTATTGCACAGTTCCACAAATGTCATCACTTTTAGAAGCAAACTGCAAAAGTTCAGAAATCTTCGTAGAACTTAACTGCTATACTCTGAGCCACAGACAGATAATGTCTAGCTTATGGCAGTTCATTTCCAAAGATTATGTCATTTGTGGAACTGGGCAATAGGATTTCAGCCACTGTCCTGTAATTAATTTTATCTTTCATTTAGGGAGAGGTGGTGATGGTGCAGTTTGTTGGTGGAAATCCAAGGAATTCTGCAGACAATATGGTATGTCTCTTCAAAGAGAAAATGTCCTATGATTCCTACCGTCCTTCCCCCACCCCAGCCCAGTTACCTATCTAAATCTGAAATGCAAGAAATGTGGAAACTTGAAGAAAATAAAACCAAGAACTGATGTTGATGTGATACTGTAGGATTAGGCATTATAAGATCAAAATGTGTGTTTTTTAATTCAAGCTGAGGAATGATGGCCAATTAGATCAAATGTATTGTTTCTGTGAGACCATCTCTAAAACATTGTTTTTTACACTGCTGTTTAGTTTCTGATTAATTCTATAAGGTAACAAACAGTAAAGGACTTTCTTGCTCGAAAGCCAGTTGTGTCTGACTCTAGGGCAGTGATGGCAAACCTTTTGGAGACCAAGTGCCTAAACTGCAACCCAAACCACAGTTATTTATCACAAAATGTCAACACAGCAGAGCGAACACTGTGCTAGGGGAGGAAGTGCTCCCATTGGGCTGCTGGGCAGAGGGATGGGCAAACTCTGTGCTGGGGTGACGTCGCACATGCCCACAGAGATGTCTCTGAGTGCCATAGGTTTGCCACCACTGCTCTAGGAGGTGGTATTTATCTCTACTTACAGCCAAAGAACCCAGCACTATCTGCATCTGCAGACATTTCTGTGGTCATGCTGCAGCCATGACTAGATGCCATCGTGCACAGAACACGGTTACCTTTCCCACTGAAGTAGTACCTATCCACCTACTTGCAATTTCTTGCTTTCAAACTGCTAGGTTGGCAGAAACTGGGACAGACAACTCTGTTGTGCAGCATTCATGTCTTGAACTGCTGACCATTAAACTCAGCATCTTAACCACTTAAGCCACCACAGCCCTGATTAATTTTGAACTTCATTTTTATTTAAATACTTTTTCCTCTAGGAAACCTTTAAGTTCCTCACAGTAGAGAAATACAACGACAGCTCTCAGTGTTGGCAAGTACTGTATGATGATGCCTCATGGGATACTAGGTAAGCAGTTCTACTAAGACTCCACCTTTTATTCTATGAGACACAAAAGACTAGTTGCAGTATTTACTGTAGCCTTATAGGTTATTAAGCAGATGGCCTCTTTCCTGTTTCATTATCAAATGGGGTAAACCTTTTTTTCCTTCTAATGAATTTTTGGCTCAGGAAAGGGTGAAAAATTCCAGGAAAGGCCTTGGGAGCAGCTGCAGGAGCAGATTATTGCTTTTAACGAGTTCACTGTGATATTGATATGTCGAAGGGTGGTGCTTCAGTTATTTGGAATGCATTCATTGTGCAAGTGAAATAACATAGCTCTAGATATATGCCAATTAATGCAGTAAATTTCAACAGTAGGTGAGAGGCAGGATTTGATTAAGTAGAGTCTCTGTTTCAAGTGATTGAGGAAACAAAGGCGATGGAGGAATTGTACAAACAGTTGCAGTTGTGCCTGGTCACATTCTGTAAAGTGTGTTTCAGTGAATTTTATGTTTTCATTTTTAACAAATGGATTCATCTGTGTATAGCAAACCAAGGTAAAACGTTCACCCTTGAAATGGGTGAGCTAGTTTAATCTACTGTCCCTGCTTCTCCTACTAGGTTCATCTGGCAGAAAGGCTCTTGGGGAACCAGTACAGCAACATTAGAGTGGCACATCCCAAACAACACTGAACCAGGGACCTACCGGTTGCATTACTTTGGTCATAACAAAGAGTTACTGAGCGCAATTCGTCCATTCAATGGGTCATCTTCACAATTTGAGGTTTTGAACTGAACATTGCAATTGTCACGTCGTGAGAAAGTGTTCCTTTTATCTATTTTTCACTTTTAAGAAATGGGAGGTTTTTATGCAGTATAGTGGAACCTCATACAACAATCGGCCCCGTATAGCTACAAAATCACATAACAATTAGGTTGCGGGGGAATGGTGTCCCGCATAACAATTTTCCCTATGGAAAAAATCATACAACAATTTTTAAATGGGAAAAACCACTTAGCAAAAAGAATCATTGTACGATGCATCCCATAGGGAAAATCGCTATACAATGCACGTATCATATAGCAATTGTTTCGTACAACAATAAGCCCCGTGGAACTGATTAAAATCATTGTATGAGGTACCACTGTATCTGATAGGAACACCTGTCTTACCACTAGTCCTTGAAGTTTTCCTCTCTTTCTCTCTCTCTCTCTCTTAGTATAGCACCAGGGGAAATCATTCTCATTCCAGCAGAAAAAAGGCTGATAACTCTATGCCAATATTATGGTTATGATGGCCAGAAGTGTAGTGGTGCCAGGTTCACAGGAATAAACCTGAGACTTCCTGATTAGCAGGATTGTAACATCATCTGCCGCTACCACAAGTACCGCAGAGTCTAGCTACAATCCTCACAATAGCTAGGAAAAAATTTGGTTACTCAGAAACAGTATTGCGAGCTGCCCTTATTGTAAAGCAAAGTGTTTTAAGATGGTTTAGTCTTGAATTGACATCAAAGAGCAGTTAGGTTTATATAAGACCTGCTCTTAGTGGAAACAAGTTATAGAACTCACTTGTCCATTCAGATTGATCCAGCTACTTGCATCCCCCCCTTTCCTTATAGGTGTGTGTATGCACGGCTGTGGAAAATGTCACAATGGGGATTTGCACTCCAAAATATATCACTACCCCACTGGTGACAGTACTTACAACACCGACAATTTGTTATCAACTCTGTAGTCTTCAACTCGACATGGCTTGGGTGCCAAATAATATAAATCACATCACTAGATTGGTTTGTGACTATATATATTGCTTTGTGTATGTTAAAAGACTGAAGATCAGAGCAGCTACAGATTTATTTTATTTTTTATTTTATAAATTTATACCCCGCCCTCCTGGTGAGAACACCAGGATGCTTATCCCAATGGCCTAATCAGATTCATGGATTAGCAGATGATTGGGCAAGAAGATCATCTGTTTGAATAGCAAATAGTGACATGTCTAAGCAGCAAGACAAACACCACTGACCCATATATTTTTAAAACAGAGCTTTTCCTGTTCATCTGGCAGATAGCAGCTTTCAGACTTATTTCCAGAGTGGTTTAAAATGGCAATTCCAGCCCTCCATAGTTGTACTGCAATTCCCATCAGGCCTAGCCAGCATATCAAAGATGAAGAATTATGGGAACAGAAGTCTAACAATACCTCAGTGACCATAGTCGTTCAAGGGTTCAAAAGATCGATCCAAAACTTTAAGAACCCAAAGAGTATTGACAGTCTCCCCTCCAGATGTTGTGCCTCCATCAGCCCTACACAACACAGCAAATATTGAAGGGACATGGTAGTTGCATGCAAAAACTATCTAGAAGGCCACAGTTACCTATTTCTCCCTTCAAGGCAGGGTTTCCCAACCTTGGGCCCCCAGATGTTCTTGGATTTCAATACCCAGTCGCCCTGTTCAGCAGGTGTGCTGACTTGGGCTTCTGGTAATGGAAGTCCAAGAACACCTGGGGGCTCAAGGTTAGGAAACTGCTTTAAAATCAGCAGTTCTTAAATTATCACTGCTGAAGAAGTTACTAGGTAATAGAACTATTACTTCTGGTAGGTGTAGTTTTAAAGAGCACTGTCTAAGAAGTTAAATATGTTAAGTGGCTCTTACAAATTCCACCTGTGCTCCATGCAATCCATTTACCACTTAGCATCTGAACCCAAAGCACAGTATTTACTAAGGCATATTGCTGAAACAAACAAAAATTACTTCCATGTGGGCAAGCGTAGGAATAAATGTAGGTTGGTTTTGATGTTTTAATTATGTTCAATTACCTTTTGGCTGAAATCCTGTAGAATAGCTCCATGTGTATGGCTTGAAGTTATGCAAGCAAGCGGTACAGAAAATTGCACCAAAGCAGAAGTGATATTCATGAAGGACTTCTGCAGCTGTGCTGTCCAATAGTCACACCATGAATTGCACAATTACTTATGCACTCAGGCTGTAAAATGTAGACTGCCTGGGCATAATGCCTTGCAGAGTTCCACAAGTCTCACTTTACATTATGCCATCTTCAACTGGATTTCAGCCAGCATTTTTTAAATTACTTATCTCAGCTTTCAACTCAATTCATGACAATGCTTTTTAACAACCAGGTTGCTTCATTATTACATCTGCTTCATGTCCCAAAGAATACAGAGGTTTAAGATTAGAAAGTGTTGAGCATGCTATGAGTCAGTTGTACATGATTAATACTGACTGCACTGGCTACATTAGTAATTTCTTCTTGTGATATCTTCAGTAGTCAACTTTACTTCTGCTTGCTAGATGTGAACACACCAAAAAGAACAACAGCCATGTTCTCCACTCTACACTAATAATGTAGAGAGTACAGAAGACATTAATGCTGGGATAGACTGTTGTTGAAAGGAGATATATGTGAACAACCCAGTGTAGATGAAAATACTGTCCTCTGGATTCTATTACACTTGAACAAAAATGGAAAACTTGAAAGTTAAAAACTGACTGTCTTCTGGAGTACATAGCTGGAAATTTTTACTATTTGGTAACAGGTTTTAAAAAGCAGAAAGGGTTCATTTTAAAATACAGTAATACCTCATACAAAGTCCGCTTCCTACAACATCGAATTCATACAACATTGCCTAATTCCTTGAAAAAAGTTGCTTCATACAAAGTCGCTGCGACTTTGTATGAGGCATTGGGGTTTCCCCCCAGGTTGGTTTTCCCCCTAGATTCAGGGTTGTTTGACATGTTTTTGTAATGTATTTAGCCGTTTAGACAATGGTTTCTTAAAGTTCTGTCAGTTTCCTGTCTGTTTCCTCCACTTTGCCCTGAAGTCTGTGCTGTTACAGTACATTGTATCTCTATGGAAACAACGTTGTATGAGGCATCACGGCAAGGATTTGGACGTTGTATGAGGCATCACGGCTAAGATTTTGCATGCCTCATACAAAGTCCAAATCCGTATAAAGTCCAAACTTGTGGAACCATGTTTGGACGTTGTATGAGGTATCACTGTATATAAAAATGGCAAGGACTTACCTTGTCGAGGCACTTTACTGAAGCTCTCCTACAAAATGCACAATGTGTCATGCTTCCCAAGCTGAGACTACATCTATTAAGTTGTGAAGTTTAGTCACCATAAACTGCTGTACTCATAAGGTTAGGCAACAAGCAAGCATGTACCAACCACCTTGCCTTCTATGAATCTCTGAGAATATTCAGCTATCTTTCTCTGGTTCAAATGCATGAGGCCAAAATTATGAACTGAAATAAACCAAAGTAGCAGAAGCTTAAGTTTGCTTAGGGTTTAAGAGAGTTGCCTTTTATACTTCTTCCATGCTACTGAGTTACTAGACCAGTGATGGTGAACCTTGGCACTCCAGGTGTTCTTGGACTTCAAATACCAGAAGCCCAAGTTAGCATACCTGCTGATCAGGGCTTCTGGGAATTGATGCTCAAGAACAGCTGGAGTGCCAAGGTTCACCATCACTGTACTAGACAGTTGTCATACAAAACACTTCCATCAGAAATCTCATAGTTAACACTCTTTCAGCTGAAAACAGCCTTCGTAGTGCTTGCATACTATGAATTTATTTTCAGATCCTTCAAGGAAGAAAACTCTGTGAATCATCAGTCTTCTAAGATCATATCCCAGTTCATTTATTTAGCGAATTTAGGCACATTATATCATTAGACCTGATTGCATGGCACTTAAAATAAGGTCAGAACCATGGTACTAAACACACATCGCAAGCAGAATCTTTTTCATGAAACTCTGAGTCCTGTTTAGAGTTCTTCTTTTTCTTTCATGTCTAGACCAGACGTGAAAATGCCAAAGTGAAGGCACCTTTGGGTGAGTTCATTCTGCAATTCCTTTTGCCTTGACCTAGTGTGAGAAAGATTAGCCGGCAACAAAAAGTTGCCGTTAGCAGAGTATGCCTGATTGTGGTTTAAAAACACCACAGTCTTTGAGGAGGCGCTTTCTGTGTTAATCAAAGGCCATTTTAAAATATACATGTTTAGCCTTAACTTCTCCGCCATAGAGTCTCACCTCAGCTATTCCAGGCAAGAACAATCAGGTGCAACATTAAAAGGCATATTGGGGCAACATTGGCTTAAGCACAGTTTCATTATTGTTTGAATGTCCAGTGTTCCTTCTTTGTGCATGGAAGTTATTTCTGATGAAAATCACCATCTACACTCAGATCCTGGATTAGCAATTACTTTAACCACATTTTCAGGAAACAACAACCCGCATCCCTTCTTTTCTGTTCTTATTAGCCACAGGCTTTCCAGATTGCACAAAAGACAGAAAACATCTGTTTGAGAAGTATCCTCCTTCCTTTCCAAGGGAGAGAAAAAATCTTCAATACTGTAGTATATTTAAGAAAATTATATTTTAGCAAAAAGTCATTGTATGCATTAATTGCATATTGTCATCTTTTGCAGTAGGTGCTTGGCTCACTGGCGGGCAATTCCAAGCCTTTTTGCTCTAATTCTCCAGTCACAGAATAAGCTATTGATCCATTTGTCCAGTTGGGCTGCTTGGTGATAGTGCCTCTGCCCAGTGGCCTTGAGTGAGTCCGTTTCACTTTCTTAGCTAGTCTTGCCACACACAATAACGTCGAACTGAATATCATGGAAAACCCACACAGCAGGAATGACGTAGTATAATTTCCAGTTGTATCCACAAGCCAACCTATGGAAAAAAACACAACATCTCTTTGAAAAGGGAAGTTACAGTGCTGAAAAATAACATTGACAAGTTCTGGCCTCACCAGAAAGAAGCTATTTTTTCACCTTCCCAAGTGTCTGGGATTTCCACCACCCCAATTATCAGGCCCAACTTTTTAATGGCAGTGCACAATGATGAAAATCATTAAATATTTGTCTGAGCTTTGCAGTAAGGTAAAAGAATGAACCCAGGTACCATGTGTCATGATCTTGAGTATCCATGGCACTTATCTGAAGCTACTAGAGCTCTTTCACGCACTCACCATACCTGTCAACCTTCCCGGATTGGCCAGGATTTCCCGGTTTTCGGTGCCGATTTGCACCATTTACTGCCCCGCGCTGCCGAAACCCCGGAATTTGGCAGTGGGGGAAAGGAGGTACTGCACAGCCCTTCTGCACAGGTCACCTTCTAGCATGCATAGAAGGGTTTTACGCTTTCGTAGAACTCTTCTGTGCTTGCGTAGAAGGAGGCTACGCAAGCGTAAAACCCTTCTACGCATGCGTAGAAGGTGACCTGCGCAGAACCGTTCTGTGTAGGTCCCGGATTGGCCGGAGTCGCGGTTGACAGGTATGGCACTCACATTCCTTTGGGATGAGTTCTTCACAGCTGCAGTCCCATGAGGGAGGTGATTGACAGCTACTGCACTTGCAGTCCCACGAGGTTACTGATTGACAGCTAGGTCAGCTGACTACACCACGAGGGAGATGACGTCTCTTCTCATGTCAATCACAGAACCCAGCTGCTCTAACACCTGCAGATTGGGACATCCCAAGAATGCAAAGGTGGAAGGGAAATCTCCTTTTGTGTATATAAGCAGAACCCTTTCCCTCATCTGTCTCCCCAGGCTGGGCTCAAACTTCCCATCACGGCATGGCACATACCCGAGATGTGCCCCTCTGATCAAAGGGAACACTACTAACTAAAAATTGCTATGTACTCTGTCTGTCTCTGTTCTTTTTCAGATGCTAATGGAAAATAAAACTCTTTGTGAGTAATACAAACTGAGTGGATGTCAGTTTATCAGGCTATATCCAAGTGCTTTGCTCTATGCCCCCACATGCTACCAGCATGCTAAACCACCGCATACTCCCTGTAAGCGACAGGTGGAGTTCTTTGAAGCCGATTGTGGCGCGGTACGGTGAGGCAACCTTAGGCTGCACTGGGAGTGTGTGGATAAAGGAAATTATCGCAGCCTAAAGAATCGGTACATGTCTCCTGTAAGCCAGCACCCGGTCGAACATTCAAGACACCATGAAAGTGAAAAAATGTAGGACCAACAAGATTTTGGAAACCTGCATGCAACTTAAGATTTACTTCCATTGTTCTGTTCAGAAGGATGTCAACTGGTACATCTCCCTTCATACTGTGCAAACAATATACTTTGCTGATTTCACCTGCCTAGGAAAACCAGTTTTCACCTAAAATCAAGGAAGTATCATTTCTGGTAACAAAGGTAGGTAAAGACAAATGTCGCCCTTGCTCATGAGGATTCAGTGCTCGCTTCCATTTATAGCCAAAGAGTCAGTGCTGTCTGCATCTGCAGAAGTTTCTGTGGACATGTGGCATGACTAGACACCAGAATGCTGTTTACCTTCCCACCGAAGTTGTACCTATTTCTCTACTTGCAATTTCTTGCCTTCAAACTGCTATGTTGGCAGGAGCTGGAACAGAGATGAGAGCTCACTCTGTCATGCAGCACTTAGATCTCAAACTGCTGACCTGCCAACCTTCCAGTTGTCAAGTTCAGCATCTTAACCACCAAGCCACCACAATCCCTTCAACAAAGGACAGAGCTTCAAATGTTCGCATTTATCTTACTCATAACTAACAAAAACAGATCTATCAACCATAACATTGGAACACCATTATTCTCCCAATGAACCCACAATGTTATAGATTGAGCATAGCTTGTCTATCCTATCCTCATAGCACCCCTATTGCATAAGATCATAGGCCAGTTATGGCGAACCTTTTAGAGACTAAGTGCCCAAACTCAACAGGCTGAATTCCTCATCGCAGAGGGGCGGGATGTGGCGGGGTGAACTCTGAGCTTGGGGGAGGGAGGAAGCACTCCCATTGGGCTGTTGGGCAGAGGGGTGCGGTGAACTCTGTCTTGGGGCAACAGTGTGGATGCCCACAGAGAGGGTTCTGAATGCCCCTTCTGGCACACTTGCCATAGGTTCACCACCACTGAGATAGGCAGAGATAGCACTTTGTCCAGTTCACACAACTTCACAACTAAGTAAGGGTTTGAGCTTTACTCTTTGCCTCGTCCAGCCTAAATCCAGTTTTATAATCTAGAAGTGAACAATCCATGGCCCTCCAGATGTTCCTGGATTATAACTCTCTTCATCCCAAACCATTGGCCATACTGGCTGGGGTAAATGGGAAGAGAACATTAATATCTGAAAGTCCACATATTCTCTATTCTAATCATTACCTCACATTACGCTGTCTATTATACACAAACAAACAAAACAAATTAATGTGGTTTATACAGTTCTGATCTTTTTGTCAAAGAATTTGAGATTCTTTCAAACAAATAATTTGGCCACAGGCTGCTTTTTTATCTCACAAGAGTACACACAGCAGGCCTGGACATAATATTAAAGGAAACATGGTGTGAAGTTGACTGGTTAGAGACTCTTCACATATCACAGTGAAAAGGACAAAAACACAGAACATTCTTTGACAGGGAGAAGAAAACAAGAAAACTGTTCATAATATTCTGTTCATCTGACAAGGTTACAATAATACTTTTTTTTGTTCTTGCTGCATTTTCCTAGCTCACAGTATGAAATAATAAGAGTATACTGCCCTCTGGTGTTTGGAGTAAAGTAAAATGAGTTTGATCAGTACTGTACTGTATTTTACAAAGAAGTATCTGTGTTAGCCCAAGCAAGCATTTCAAAGACAAAATTAAAAAATAAATGTAGAAAATAGTAGTTAAGATGCTGAGCTTGATGACTGGAAGATCAGGGTTCGATACCCAAGTGCTGCATGAGAGGCATTCCCTGAGCGGAGTTTCTCCAGCAAAAATCTTTTCAACCCAGAGTAATTTCTGACACACAATTTATTTTATTTAATGTAAAAAATAAGAGCTGAAAACACTGTGTCACCATAAAAGCTGTTATATTTTAAAGTGAGCTTTCATGGATCAACTCCACTCCCTAAGACATTAGAGAGAAACCATATGTCTGTCATATTTATCTATAACCCCTAGACCAACCAAGGATACAGCAAACAAAGTCTTTTTCTTATTCTTTGCTTCCTCTTTTACCCCATCAGATGTTGAGGGACAGATAAAGTCACAGTGATTTATTAGTAATTAGGAATAGGACTATGCAGCCGTGAATAATCTCAATTAACAGTTACTGTCTATGAGTCTAGACAGTAACAATACTCTTCTTAACATAGGTGGTAACCTTGGTAAACCACGGGAATCAATGTAAGATCTCACAATTGATAATGTGCCTACAATCCTTTGATCAACACTTAATCCTTTAGACAGGGTCTCCATGTACATTATCTCAGGGGTTGCCCTTTCAGGTGAGGTTCTGCAATGTGATTATTTTTTCCTATTACACTCACTTTCAGGCGATTCGAACAATGCATATGCAGGCAGAGATGTTCTGAAACGAGTAAACATTGATCAAGGATTTCTACCCTGCAGACTCAGATATATTTATAAATCCATATTTTCTGAGACAAAAATGAACACTTTGTGAGAAATGTTTCCTGAGCTCATGGGCCAAATCCTATTTGCTTATCACAGTGATGGTGAACCTTTTAGAAACCGAGTGCCCAAACTGCAAGCCAAAACCCACTTATTTATCACAAAGTGCCAACACAGCAACAGGGGAGGAAGGAAACACTCCCATTGGGCTGCTGGGCAAAGGGGTGGGGCAAACTCTGTGCTGGGGGAGGGAGGAAGTGTTCCCATTGGGCTGCTGGGCAGAGGGGTGGGGTGAACTCTATGCTGGGGGAGGGAGGAAGCACTCCCATTGGGCTGCTGGGCAGAGGGGCGGGGCAAACCCTGTGCTGGGTCTGACTGCATGGGTGCGCACAGAGAGGGCTCTGAGTGCCACCTCTGGCACACATGCAATAGGTTCACCATCACTGGCTTATGAGATCATAGAGAGCAACTGTAGAAGCATCCCCATGATTCCAGCAGGATCTCTTAGATGTGAGATCACTTGCCAGACCAATCAAATGACAGACTTCATGCCAGAGAAGAAAGACCGCCATGCAGTCGCTCTTAGACACATGATCTGTCTGCCCATTGTGTTTAAACGCTAATTTCTGCATAGCTTAGCAAGAACAAAAAAGAGGCATGATGTCCAACTTGTGTCCATTTATTGTTTAATGTAAAAAAGGACAAAGTGTTTCCTAGGTAGACAACAACAGGGCATTGTTGGTGAGGGAAGGCAAATAAATGAACACAAATCTGACACGCACAAAAGTAGCACAATTCAAAACTCCAGTGAGGGGAACACTTCAGCCTCCTATGACATTCTGTCAATGGTCCAAGACAACCATTCTTAACACAAGGACCTTCTGAGAGAGAGATTGCAACACATGTTGAATACTGCTACAATTCCCACCTCTTGCTTGCATGCATATGGATAAAACCTGCCAATTTGGAGATTTAGGCATCTGACAATGCAAAAAATAACTACAATACATATTAAGATTATTTCTTGCTGTTTGCGTGTGCTTCCAAGATGTTAATTTTAAAATATATTTTGGTCTTTCTTTTACAGATCGCCAGTATAAATCTAGTAAAAACAATTGGTATTATTTATACCATGGGAGAAAAGGATACTTGTTTTAATTATCAAATATCTTGATTTTTAATGATTTAGAACATGTTGCAGACTACACTTCTCTTATAGATAATAATAAAACGGAAAAGCCCATGTTTGGTAGGTGGAGTGCAAAAAATTTTTTTAAACGCTAGCAGACTGATTTTTTATTTACATTCAGAATCTGTGTATAGAAGGAATTAATTCTCTCTAAAGATTAGAGACATGCTTATAGTTCAGGTGGCGCAGTGGTTAAACTGATGTACTGCAACCAAAAGGTGGTGAGTTCGATCCTGTCCTGGGATCAAGGTTTACTCAGCCTTCCACGGTCAGTAAAATTAGTGCCCAACATGTTGGGAGCAAAATGCTAATTAACTTGTGAACCGCCCATAGAGTGCACTAAATGCTATGGGGTGGTATATAAGTGTGATGGCTTTGCTTTGCTATAGTCTGTAATTAAAAATAATCAAGTTATTAAGTTCAATTAAGTATTTATACTTTAAAATTAAAGTTTAGATTTAGCCTTCCTATTTGCATTTTTAAAATTACATTTTAAAACAATCAAGTTTTTAAAATCAAAATTAAAATCAATTTTAAAAATAAACATGAGTTTTTTTTATTTTCATTCTATATGAATAAATAAATAATAAATAGCTGAAGGAGGGAGGAAAAAATAACTGGAGCCATACACAGGATACACATATGAACAAGCTTGCATATGACATCCCAACTCACCTGCAACAGGTGGGCTGATTAGATATGGTATTGCATGGAGGAAGTACACCACCCCGAGAGCTGAAGACAATGTAGCTGGGCCCACCACATCCGCAGTCACCACTGGGATTAAAGTGACATAGGCACCGTCAAAATATCCAAAAGTGAATGAGAAAGGCACGAGAAGTGGAAAGCTTTGGAGAACTGGAAGGAAAAGACAGCAAAGGCCATCCATTCCCACCGCAAAGAGGTAGCAAACATAGCGGTACTTTTTCAAACACCTGTAGGGCAGCAAACAATACAGGAAGAAACAAGTTAGGCTCAACAACTTCCTCTTGGGTTCATTATCATTCCTCATTCCTCCCTCAATGAGGGAGGGGGGAAATGGCTGTAGCTCCACCCCCTCCCTTTTTAAACCCACACATCAAGTAGGACAGTGATGGCGAACCTTTTAGAGACCGAGTGCCCAAACTGCAACCCAAAACCCACTCTGTGCTGGGGAGGAAGCATAGCTTCAGCCCAATGAGTGGGAAAATCACAGCCCATTGGGCTGGTCAGCAGAGGGGCAGGGTGAACTCTATGCTCGGGTGATAGCATGCACACCTACAGCTCCATACATACAGTTTCTAAACCTTGAAATCAATGTGGTAAGGGCCTTATCCTCCTCCATGGGAATAGCAGTTCCTGCCTCTCCAGCTCTCTTGCTCTTTCTAACTCAAATCCTGAATCACAGGATCCTTCCTGTGATTTTCCCACCCATTTGGGCAGAAGCAAATAGTCCAGAGAGTTTACATATACAGCCAGTCACATTGAGTTATGGTATGGTAGCTCTTATTATGCACATGAATTACAATAACTTAAACCAACATTTGTCCCCTCATTCGTTTTTTTAAAAAGTATCGTAGAACACATGCAGAGTATTTTGCCCCCACCCAACCCCATTAAGAAGCTGCAGTCTCACCAGTCCAATATATGATTCTGAAAACAGAGCAAGCTTTACTCCAGTAGTGAAATAATATGATTTAAAGGGATCTATCTATTTTGTTTTTTTGGGGGAAAGATTTCCCGAGGACAAAAATTAAAATTACTACAGAAATTGGGGTGTGCGGAGTGACAAATTGGGTTTTGCATTTCAGACTACATTTCTCATAATTCCTCAGTTATCATCTCTACTAGGTATGCTAACTGGGGTATTTTGGGTGTTAAAATCCCCCAAAGTAGCCCTTTCCATCTCTGGCTACATACATGTCCCTGGGAAGAGGCCTCAAAAGGAGGATATCACAGATGAAAAGCTTGCCATTCACCAGCCCAATATATGATTCAATACTTAAATAAACTGTCCCACAAATTTATAGGTTTCCAATAACAAAAGGAAAGGAGAGGGTTTAAGAAGATGGCTTCTCCTCCTCCCTTCCAGGAAAGAGAACCTGCTCCAAGGGCTAATTGTCCTGAGACAGCAACACTGAAAGTAAGCACATTGGCCTCTGCCATTGGTCATGGTACACAGGGCCACAAAAAGGCTGCCCCCTCTGCTTCCCAGGAAAACAATGCAGCAAGAGCAAAAACATCCTCAATTTGCCTGCAGCCAAAAGGAGAAATGGTTAAAGGAACGTGGTTTCTCCTTCATGCCAGAAAGCACTGGTGGCAGGAAAATATGATACAGTATTAGGAAGACAAGTAGGCAGGCTTCCTTGACATGCTTCCTTCTCTGTCTAGTTTTACTCTGCTACCTCCTCACCTACAGACTGATACAGTTAGGGGTTTCGTCATTTTGCACCACTCTTCTCTCCCTCTCTTTGTCTCTTAGTCATGAAGTCAGTGATAGCCAACAGTGTAGTATTAAATTTGGAAATGTAGGTATTCATTGTGACAGTTCCCATAGTCATCTTGTCCCATAAGGAAAATAGACACATGACACTGGATTAGTTCATATCCACACTTAAGGAACTGGTCTTAATACCATTAAAATGACCATTTAAAACAAAAACCAGCCTCAAATACTTCGCATTGCAACCAAGGCAACTTACAATGATACCTGAATCCTGAGAAAACATGTCTCTCTCCCATCTTATATAAAGATTGGAGTTAAACTTACTATCTATGCCTATAAAAGAGAAATGTCCCCGTGTGGGTCCTGGAAAGGCTTCCACACCCCTTAACTGTCCCCGTCCAAACTGTGCACAACTTACCTGGCACAGGAGAGATGGTCAAGATGTGGGTCCCGGGGCCCGAGGTGGGCCCTGCACCCCACAAAATGGGGAAAGGAATGGGATCTACATCTCCCAAGGTGCCTTGGGAGATAAACGGCAGTTTAACAACAAGGCCTGGAAACAGAATGTTGGAAAAAACTGATTTGCATGTTGGACTGTGATTGCTTCAACAGCAAGGCCTGGAAATAGGATGTTGGAGAGAGCTGATTTGCATGTTGGACTGTGATTGGTTGAGAGTGAATGACTGATAGGGAAAGGTCCTGGAATCCCTGAGAAAACCTACATCTATAAAAAAGATGCGGATGGAACAACTCATTCCATGTAAGCCTCTATAGCCCAGGAACGAGACACTTTCAATGTACATCACTGCTGTGTGAGTGAGAGACATAGACAGACAGAAAGTGTGTGTCTGTGCAAGAAAATGCATGAGACAGTGGGTTCCGGGTCAGTCACTGGTGGGTGTATGGATGTATGTGCCTGAATATGTGTGTGTGTGAGAGAGAGAGAGAGTCTGTGTGTTTGGGTGAATCAGGGGCCGAAAAACCTACACATACAACAAACACACTCTGACCAAGGCCAGGCAATCAGCTAGTTCTAAATAAAGGTAAAGGTAAAAGTCTTCCTTGCTCAAAAGCCAGTCATATCTGTGCTTATCTCCATTTACAACCAAAGAGAGCACTATCTGCATCTGCAGATGTTTCCGTAGTCATTTATAGGTTTTAACTGACATTGCAAGCCGCCCTGGGTTGTTTAGGCAAAAAGGGCGGTTATATAAATCCAATAAATAAATAAATAAATAAATAAATAAATAAATAAATAAATAAATAAATAAATGTGACAAGCATGACTAGTCACTGGAGTGCACAGAATGATGTTACCTTTGCTTCTGAAGAAGTACCTATTTACATACCTGTCAACCTTCCCGATTTGGCCGGGATTACCCCATAAATTGACGTCGATTGACGTCATAACCCGGCCCCCGCTGCCAAAACCCCGTAATTTGGCAGTGGGGGAAACGCTTTCCGTGGATGCGCGGAAGGGTTTTACCCCTTCCACGCATGCGCGGAAGCACTACGTCGCTTGCGTAAGGGCTGCGCAAGCGGTGTAGCGCTTCCGCGCATGCGTGGAAGGGGTAAAACCTTTCCACGCATGCGTGGAATGCGACCTGCGCACAAGTGATGTGCGCAGGTCCCGTTTTTCCGGAGCCGCAGGTTGACAGGTATGCCTATTTATCTACTTGCAATTTGTTGCTTTCAAACCGCTAGGTTGGCAGGAGCTGGGACAGACGATAGGCACTCACTCCATCGCCATCACACAGCATTTGGGTCTCAAACTGCTGACCTGCCAACATTGTGGTCATCAAGCTCAGTGTCTTAATCACTAAGCCACTGCAACCCTACTATTCTAAATAGGTAAAGTTTTCCCTTGCTCGAAAGCTAGTCGTATCTGACTCTAGGGTGCAGTCCTCAACTCTGTTTCAAAGCTGAAGAGCCAGCGCTGTCTGCTTCTGCAGATGTCTCCATGGTCATATGGCAGGCATGACTAGACACCAGAGCACACGGAACGCTGTTACCTTCCCACCGAAGTAGTCCCTATTTATCTACTTGCAATTTCTTGCTTTCAAACTGCTAGGTTGGCAGGAGCAGGGACAATGACGAGAGCCCATTCCGTACTGCAGTACTGCACTCGGGAAATGAACTGCTGACCTTCCACCTCCCAGTCAGCATCTTAGCCACTTGAGCCACTTACCAACTACTAAAAAACCTAAATGGCTAAATTGAGGTTACCACAGATCAGGCACATCAGGAAAAGACAAGACTTTCTTGAAAAGACAACAAGGAAAAAGGTAGCAGCAAAAAGAGGGATTGATTCAGTAAAGGAAGCCAAGGCCTTGAGTTTGCAAAATCTGAGCAGAGATATTCATCACAGGACCTTTTGGAGAGCATGAATTCATAGGGTCACCATAGTTCAGAAGGAACATGATGACACATAACAACAAAATAAAGACTAGCAGAAAA
Source organism: Bradypodion pumilum (assembly GCA_035047305.1). Lineage (NCBI taxonomy): Eukaryota > Metazoa > Chordata > Lepidosauria > Squamata > Chamaeleonidae > Bradypodion > Bradypodion pumilum. The sequence continues at coordinate 265,172,707 of JAWDJD010000003.1, forward strand.
CACACTCTACTTCACCTATCAGTGTCCCAATGTTTGCACAGCTGGAAAGATGGACACTCTGCCCCTTTCATCAGCCAGAAGATCAAGGATGGCTAACTGATGTATTGTCTCTGTGTGCTAAAATTCCAAATAATTTTCTTGTAAATTGCTTCAAGAATCACTGTCTAAAAGGCAATCTGGGAGCCTGCCGAATTAATTTATGAAGCCAACAACAGAAAAGAGAAAGGAGTAAGACACATTCTTCACACATTCCTGGTCAAATCCTTGGCAAATTTCGCTGCTGGGAATCACAGTGACATTCTCTGCAATGTTTTAATGTTACCTTCTGTCTGTGAGCCATCCACATGTGATATTGCCAATGATGTCGATGATGCCAAGGATAGACATTAGGAAAGCTGCCTGCTGGTGACTCACTCCAACATTTAAGGCATAAGGTACCAGGTAGACAAAGAGAGGGCTGCATCCATAAGCCATGAATAAAACGGACCCAGCAAGCACCACAAAGTCAGGTATCAGTAAAAAATTATATTCCTGCCAGGAGCACTGACAAAGGCATTTGTGTGACCACACTTTGATGAGTGGGGAGCAGACGGACCACTGCTTAAAGTCCTGCTTTGGGGCTTCTGGCTCAAACTCCTGCTCGGGGAACTCCAACATGTTCTTGCAGTTCTCTTTCCTTGCAATTGGTCTCATTAAGGCACCGCAAACACAGAGATTTAACACAAAACCTCCCAAGATGAGTAAGGCTCCACGCCAGGAAAACTCTTCAATCAGCAGCTGAACCACAGGGGCAAGAATGAACGTGCCAATCCCACTACCTGACATGGCCATCCCATAAGCCAGGGCTTTCCTCTTGTTAAAATAGTTGCCTACCATCGCTATGGCTGGTGAATAAGAAAGGGCAAAGCCCAGCCCTGAAAGTAGAAAATAAACAAAAATTATTTGTTTGTTAGTTTGTTTACAATTATACCACACTTTTTTATGCAAACACCACTCAACTAAAGAATACAAAACACATTAACATGCACATATAAAAGCAAGTACTAATCTCATGTGATAAAGCAAAGTTCGCCCTTGATCAAAAACCAGTTGTATCCGACTCTAGGGTTCAGTGCTCATCTCTGTTTATAGCCAAACAGTCAGTGCTGTGTGCATCTGCAGACATTTCCATGGACATGTGGCAGGCATGACTAGACACTGGAGTGCACCAAATGCTGTTTACCTTCCCACTGAAGTGGTACCTATTCATCTACTTGCCTTTTCTTGCTTTCAAACTGCTAGGTTGGCAGGAGCTGGGACAGAGATGGGAGCTCATTCCATCGTGCAGCACTCGGGTCTCAAACTGCTGACCTGCCGATCTTCCAGTCATCAAGTTCAACATCTTAACCACTAAGCCACTGTAGTCCAAAAAGGACTATCTTGTCCTTATTATTGTCTGAAACGTCTTCCCAGAAATTTAATATTCAGAACCATAAGCTTAAACTCAGCAATGAACCTTTAAAAATAACTTTTTATTAGCGTAATCAAATAATCAACATACTCCCAGGAAATCACAATAAACACGTAAAACCAAAAATATACATATACTAACAACACAAAATAAAACTTACTATATGCCCTGGCCACAGGACCTAGTAAATGTTTGTGCTTTTCTTTTACTTCCTAAACTTCTGTATCTTTATCTCTAAAAAGACATTTTTTTTCTTGCACTGGCAACTTCACTTTCCTTTCCAATAGGACAAATTCTACCAACTCTCCCCATATGTCTTTACATCTATTTGCTTTTATCAATCCTTTTTTTCAGCTTAATCTCACTTGTTGATTTATCATTAAAAACCATTTTCCATATTTAATCCATTAAAATCAATGTTCCATATTTTCAGGGTTCCCACACGTTTCCACCATAAATGAAAATAAGTTCCAATCTCCTGGTTACATCTCCAACAATTTGCTGAGTACTTTGAATTATAACAACCCGTTGTTGTTTTCTAGTGTTATGTACCGTCTTCATATTGATTTATAACAATTCTCTTTAATCCTAGAATATCTATTCTTTATAATCAGTTTTGTCCATAAATTACTACATCCCTCCCATTTTATATTCCTTTCTAGATATGTTTTTAAATTATTCTTAAACCCTGATGGTGACCCTATGTTTCCATTAATAATCTATATGTTTACTTATCAAACATTTCCTTTTTTTATTTACTTCATCTTGCTCCCTCTGTACTATTAATTCTTCATATTTTGTCAACATGTAACTGTTTTTATGCATTTTTGTATGGTTTTAGCTGTTAGTTTTCTACTGTTTTTATCTTGTCTTAAGGGGTTGGGGAGGGTCCGGGTTAGGGTTTTAGATGTTTTTATGACTGTCTGTATTTTTATGTATATGTTGTTAGCCGCTCTGGGTGGCACATGCACCAGAAGAGCGGGATACAAATATGAATGAATGAATAAATAAATAAATAAATAAATGCTATGCTATGTTTTCCCTATTTTTAACCCAATTTTAGTCCATTTTTTTCTAATTATATTCACAAACTGAAGCTCCTAATAATTCATACGCTCATTTCATTTCCTCAGGACAGCACATATGAAACATTTCATTTCCTCGGGACAGCAATATGAAAACTGCCAACTAAGCTCTCAGAGGTTTGCTGAAGATAAATGTAAATAAAAAAAGAATAAAGCAGGAACCCTGCTTTGTAGTTTATTCTACGAAATTGGGAATATTAGTAGATACAACATCTCTGAACACAGAGACTCCATCTAGCTATCACAGCAGACTACTCCTTTTTGCATGTATCTAACAATTCCTTTAATATATCTTATATAGATTAATGGCTACCATGAGTTCAACTCCCAATGGGGTAAGAAATGAAGCAAAGAGAGGAGGGATGGAGATGGGTTCTACTGACGATTTTCATAATAACTCTCATTAATAATACCTCTCTGAAGTTGCTAGTGCTATCAGTAACAAAAGGGCTTCTTGTTTATAGAATACACTGTTGAAGAAGGTTGATACTGAAATGCTGGCACAATACATGCTATAACAAACAGATTCTTTTCCTTAGCAAACAAGCTATTGGCAGTCTTTGAGTATAGCCTTTCTACAACATTGTTATTAAACTGCAGGAGTCTGACCACTAAGCTCATATCACCTTGGCTACAATGCTAGTTTTATTAAGTCAGCAATTTCAGCATAAATATTTCCATTCCTTGTTTTTAGAAGAAAATAAACCAGAAGGAAACAACACAGTATTTTGGGAGTTTTTTTAAAAAAAAGGAATGACTAGATCCGTTGAGAATGAATCCGGGAGATGCAGTCAGGAGAAGATGAAGATTTTAAAAATGCAGAAAGTAAATCATTTGTGCAACATGACTAATGCAATTGTTTTACACAATTGCAATGTATATTTGAGCTACAACTGAAAAAGGTGTTTCATCTCCATTTGAAATGTTATCAAATCTCAAAACTGAGAAGCAAAATTACATCCATAGGTTGGAGAAAGTGAGCAAGAATACATGGGATTGTTTCATTTGAGCTTCCAAAAAAACCTATTTATTTTGTGTAAAATTACAATTTTACATCAAAATTTCATCATCCATGTGTGCTCCAGCATGGGTATCCAACATGCTAAAAACAGCATATATGCCTCCATATTTGAATTTTATAGATCTGAGTCAGAATCATTCTTTTCCCAAAATTAAGCTGACTTCTATTCTGATTGATTGTTTCATTCATGTTCCCATTAGGTGTCCCTGTCCTTCTTTCTTTAACTGCTGAATAGCTCAGTGGTTATCTGGCTGTGAGGGAGTTTGATTCCCCACTGTGTGTCTTTTACTGGGTTGGACTCCATAGGGCCCTTTCCAGCTCTGCAAATCTAAGATTATAATATTATTATAAATTGCCTGGTTCTTTCTGGAGATCTTTGCACAAGACTCTTTCTTCTTCACAGGTCTCTTCCCCAGTTCCCAAGTCACTACAATTGCAGTTATGGTGGCCTAATCCAAAAAATGCAACTGGACACTGGTTAAAGCTGCAAATTTATTACAAAACCCTGCTGAATCAATGAGACTTACCCTGAGTAACATACACAGGTCACTGCTAGAATAAGATTGTAATCCTCAATTTACCTATCTTGTGATGATGTCCCATTGAATTCAGTTGGGTCCTATTTACCATGAAGCATTGGCTCAAGTGGCTAAGCTGCTGACTGGAAGGCGGGAGGTCAGCAGTTCGATTCCCGAGTACTGCAGGACGAAATGAGCTCCCGTCTTTGTCCCAGCTACTGCCAACCTAGCAGTTCAAAAGCAAGAAATTACAAGTACAGTGATACCTCATACAACGTCCAAAATTGGTTCCACGAGTTTGGACTTTATACGGATTTGGACTTTGTATGAGGCATGTGAAATCCTAGCCGTGATGCCTCATACAATGTCCAAATCTTTGCTGCAATGCCTCGTACAACGTCGTTTCCATAGAGATCCATTGCACTGTAAACAGCACAGACTTCAGGGCAAAGTCAAGGAAACAGACAGGAAACTGACAGAACTTTAAGAAATCATTGTCTAAAGACTAAATACATTTTAAAAAACATGTCAAACAACCCTGATTTTAGGGGATTTAGTGTAAGGGACCAAAGACAATGAAACAGCCGAAGGGTTGGCTTAACACAGGTTTATTGCATGATGATCCGGGGGAACATGTGGTAATGGCGGATGGGTAGCTCAATATATACAGCTGGCTATACATTTGAATGCGGCTCGTTGACAGACTATTGGTTGCTGCCTGCGTGACGTCGTGGGAGGTCACGCCCTTCTTGACCAGGTGAGGAAGTCGCGGGGAATCTTCCCGCGCTGCTGATCCAGGTGGCTATGATCCATTAGAGCTGGACGCTCGCTACTGCCCTCTGGTGGTCACTAGCTCGCGTCCCCTTATTAGGCTTACATTGATACAGGTGATGGTTATAATGTTGCACACAGAAGGGTTACATTGGTAACACATGGTAAAGGTACATTGTTAAAGGCACTGCTTTACAGAACACAACATCCCTCCCCCCTAGGATGAGACGAAGTCTCTCAGCCAAGATGGCTTGTTGCATGTGCGTTTGGGCCGTGAAGAGGGCTGCCCCCCCCGGGGGCGTTATTGCCTCTTTGTTCCCTGGTCCCTTGTCCTGAAATGGGAGAGGGAGACTTGTTAGTGGCTTGCCGCTGTCTGGCGGTCTTAGGGGAAGGGAAAAACTCCATTGTGGGGAGACCGGGGGCCGTCGGGGCTAACGAAAAACCCCTCTTCTCGCTTGGACGGGTGGGGGACCACTCCGAAAAAACCCCCCGGTTCTGAAAATCAAAATCAAACTTGGTAGGGGTACCCGCATTTTTGGGGAATTTCCGCGAGATATGTATGGGGTCGGGTTCCTCCTCCTCGGAAAGATCCCCTAGGATATCTACGAGAACATCCTCCTCCCCCCTTGGTGGGGGCCCGCGGTCCCCTTTTCCTCCCCCTTGGGCTGAACGGGTGGGGGAGAACCCTAACGCTGACTTATTTCCTGCCTGATCAGTGCCCTGCTCATCGGAGACCCTGCGTCGGAGCTGGTCCGCATGCCGCCTCCACAGGAGCCCTGTGCTGGTTTCCACGCGGTACGACACGGGGCCGGTTTGCTCTACAACTACGCCCGGAACCCAGGCTGGGCCCGTGCTGTCGTAATTCCTGCAATGCACGGGTGCGCCTACACTGAAACTCTTTGTGGCCTCTAGCCCAATGTTCCTCCCTTTGTCCTCTACCCTCGTGGGGTCTAGCCTAGTAAGGATGGTGGTCAGCTTCCTGCGCATTAAGAGCTCTGCGGGGGAGTATCCTGACGCCAACGGGGTCACCCTGTACCCTAGCAGAAACTGACACACTTGTAGGTTCAAATCCCCTGGGCCCATGCGCCGCAACGCGTCCTTCGTGGTGCGGACGAGGCGCTCTACTTGGCCGTTGGTGGCCGGGTGAAAAGGGGCGGAGGTGATATGCCGAACGGCGTTAATCTCCATGAATGCCTTAAACTCGGAGGACGTAAAACAACTAGCGTTGTCGCTAATTAACGTGTCGGGTATGCCGAACGTGGAAAAGAGCCTCCGCAAATGCCTAATGGTCTGGGCCGAGGAGGTGCTCGTGACTGGGATAACCTCCAACCATTTGGAGAAAGTGTCCACTACAAGGAGGAACAGGGTGCCTCTGAACGGGCCCGCGAAATCAACGGGCACCCGGGACCACGGCCCCTTAGCCGCGTCCCATTCCCTGTGGGGAAGGCGGGCCTCCTCCGGTCTGGAGCATTGGCAACTTTCACAAGTGCCGACCATGTGCTCGATGTCGGCGTCTAGCTGGGGCCACCAGAAGTAACTCCGGGCCAGCGCCTTGGATCGCACGATGCCGGGGTGGCTGACGTGAAGCAGTTTGAGCACCCGCGGCCGAAGGGAAGTGGGAATCACCACCCGCTGCCCCCACAAGAGACACCCCCTCTCTAGGGACAGTTCTAGCTTTTTTCGGAAGAATGGAGCGAACTCCTCCGCTGGGGGGGATGCGGGCCATCCTTTCTGTAGCCAGGAGCTTACTGTCGCTAACGTTTTGTCTTTCTCTGTCGCTTTGGCAATGTCGGCGGGCACTACGGGGGGGCGAATCCAGCACCTCTATCATGAGAACCTGATGGTCCCGCTCCCCCATGCTCACCTGGCTGGGCGTTAGGGGAAGGGGAGACCTAGATAGGGCGTCCGCATGGCTGATCTCTTTCCCGGGCCGGTAGACTAACGCGTGCTGATACGCGTTGAGAAAAATGGCCCACCTGAGCATCCTTGGGGACAGGATTTGAGGGGTGGGCTTATCCGCGGTAAAAATGCCTAGCAGGGGTTTGTGGTCCGTCACAATGGTGAAGGGGCGGCCATACAGAAAATCGTGAAATTTTTTCGTCCCCGAGACTATCGCTAATGCCTCCCTGTCCGTCTGTGCGTAGTTTCTCTCTGTTTGGGACAGAGACCTGGAGTAAAATGCTATCGGGGCCTCCCTTCCGTTCTCCAGCACGTGGCACAGCACCGCCCCCACCCCCACTGGAGATGCATCACAGATCAGAACTACTGGGCGTTTGGGGTCGAAGTGGGTCAGTATGGCGTCGGACGCCAGAAGGCTTTTCAGCTCACTAAATCCCCTCTCTTGGTCATCGCCCCACTTCCATGCCTGTTCTTTCTTTAGCAGCTTGTGTAGCGGTTCAGCCACCGCTGCCTTCCGGGGAAGGAAGGAGTGGTAAAAGTTGAGCAGCCCTAGGAACGACTGCAACTCGGCCTTGGAGGTGGGGCGGGGGGCTTTCTTGATGGCTGCCACCTTAGACTTGGATGGTTTTATCCCCTCAGGAGTCACACAAAACCCTAGGAATTCAACCTCGGTTGCGAAGAAGACGCATTTGTCCTTTCGCAACCTCAGCCCCGCCTTTTCGAATATCGTCAGGACCTTCCCCAACCTCTTGGCCAATTCAGCCCGACTCCCCCCTGTTATTAACACGTCATCAAAATAAGGCAACACCCCCTCCAGTCCCTTCAGGAGGCGTTCCACGAGTGACTGGAAAATTCCTGGCGCCGAATTCACGCCGAATTGGAGGCGCGTCACCTGGAACGCCCCCTTATGGGTGACTATGGTCTGCGCAGCAGCTGCGGCAGGGGACACCGTAAGCTGCTGGTAGGCCTGTGCTAAGTCGAGCTTAGCGAAACATTTCCCCCCGTGTAACCTGGCCAGCAGATGGCTGACTACCGGCACCGGATATGCATTCGGGCGGATCGCCTTGTTGATGGTGCACTTGTAGTCGGCGCATATACGGACCTCCCCATTGGCTTTTAGAGCAGTTACAATTGGAGTTTCCCACTCCGCAGAGTCTACAGGCACAAGAATCCCCTGACCCACCAATTTGTCCAGCTCCGCCTCTATCTTGTCCTTAAGTGCGAACGGCACCCGGCGTGGTTTTAGGCGAACAGGGCGGACCTCCGGGTCCAGGTCGAAAGTCACTGGGGGCCCCTTGAATTTCCCCAGTCCCATTTTGAAGACTTCGGGGTGCGCCTCGCACACCTCCTGAATTGGATCAGTCCCAACAGCGTACATCCCCACGGCATGCACCCCCCCAATGAACAACCCCAGGGGCTGGAACCATTGAGTCCCGAGGAGGCTGCAATTTCCTCCCTTGAGCACGACCAGTGGGAGGGACGCGGCGTGCTCCTTGAATTTGACCTGAAATTCTCCAACCCCCAACACTGGAATACTGTTCCCTTGCACGTCCCGTAGCGTGGCCCTCAATGCTTTGAGCTTGGGCCGCTTTTGGGGGGCAATTCCGAAAAACTCCCTCTGGGAAATGATTGAATATGAGGACCCCGAGTCAATTTCCATCCTAATGGGCACCCCTTGGACTAGAACCTCAACAAAGTAGCGGGGATGTCCCGTAGACACGCTGAACACTGGGGCGTCGTCCTCGCTGCCGTCGGCGATACGGCCCACGCCGTCCTGCTTCCGCGTGGCCTGGGCGCCGTCTTTGGGTCTCGCTGGGCAGTCTCGTCCCGCGGAACAGTCTGGGGAGCTTCTCCGGGACTCGCGCTTCTTCCTGCACACCTTGGCGATGTGCCCGCGGCGGCCGCAGTTGTGGCACTCGGCCTTCCGGAAGGGGCATTTCACGCGGTCGTGGGCCGCGCCACAGCCGTCGCATCGTCGGCTCTCCTTCTGGACCCTCTGTACGTCCTCGTCGTCGCTGCTCTCTGTAGACGACCTCGAAGTTCGCCGGGCCGCCTGTACCGGAGCCTCTGCTTTGCTCGACCTTGGCCGCCAGTCCTGGAGTTCTTGGACCCCGGCCTTCGTAGCTTCTGCGGCCTGGGCCGCTCTGACGACCTCCTGCAACGTGGGAGGCAGCTCTTGGTTCATTAATGTGCGCTGGGTTTCGGCGTCGTTCAGGCCGCACAGCACACAGTCTTGGAGGGTGATCTCGACGTTCTCCCACTTGCACGGGCCGGCCGCCATCCGCAGGGCCGCCACGAACGCGGCGACCGTCTCCCCGGGCGCTTGGACTCGCCTCCAAAACGCACTCCGAGCGGGAAACATCGCCGTGGCGGGCCGGACGTGCTCACGCAGCAACTGCATGAGTTCCTTGGCCTTGAATTCGCTCACCCTCCTCGGTGCAATCAGGTCCACCAAGGTCCTTTTTGTTTCTTGTCCGAGCATTCTGGTGAAGATGGCCCTTTTCTTTGCCTCTTCCGTAACTTCGGACTCGATCAGTGCGGCCTGGAAGTCCATCTCGAAGATCTCCCAGTCGCCCGGTTTTCTGATTTCAAAACCGGCGCATGTCTTGGTCCCGTGGGCTGCCATCCCACCTTCGTCGCCAATTTAGTGTAAGGGACCAAAGACAATGAAACAGCCGAAGGGTTGGCTTAACACAGGTTTATTGCATGATGATCCGGGGGAACATGTGGTAATGGCGGATGGGTAGCTCAATATATACAGCTGGCTATACATTTGAATGTGGCTCGTTGACAGACTATTGGTTGCTGCCTGCGTGACGTCGTGGGAGGTCACGCCCTTCTTGACCAGGTGAGGAAGTCGCGGGGAATCTTCCCGCGCTGCTGAACCAGGTGGCTATGATCCATTAGAGCTGGACGCTCGCTACTGCCCTCTGGTGGTCACTAGCTCGCGTCCCCTTATTAGGCTTACATTGATACAGGTGATGGTTATAATGTTGCACACAGAAGGGTTACATTGATAACACATGGTAAAGGTACATTGTTAAAGGCACTGCTTTACAGAACACAACAGGGGACAAGCCATACAACAAGTTTTTAACTTTTGAAAACTTTATGAAGTGCAGGTTTAAAAGTTAACATGTCCCATCATGCGGCACAGTGTTAATCTGCAGCCATGTGGCTGATCATCCATTTTGTACAAGCTACTGTAAACAATTACTGGATGGAAGCAAGGACAAAATGGATGCCAACATGTCCCATCATGCAGCACAGTGTTAATCATCCAAACAGCAGCAAACACCAAACAATTGCCCACCCCACCAAACAGTGCTCCCCCAAAAAAGACCAACATAAGAACAATTATGGAGCATGCAATCTGTTTTTAAAAACCACAACAGCAAACACCAAACAATTTCCCACCCCACCAAAAAATTGCCCTCCCCCACCCACCTCCCCACTCTTCGCCTCATGCAAAACCCACTAGAGCAATGCACGCATGTGTCCTGCCTTTTATACTGCCCAGGCACAATGCAACGTAGGAAAAACCCCAATGCCTCATACAAAGTCGCAGCGACTTTGTATGAGGCAACTTTTTTCAAGGAATTAGGCGACGTTCTATGAATTCGATGTTGTATGAAGCAGACTTTGTATGAGGTATTACTGTACTGTAGATAAATTGGAACTACTTCAGTGGGAAGGTAAACAGTGTTCAGTGTGCTCCGGTGTCTAGTCATGCCTGCCACATGACCATGAAAACATCTGCAGAAGCAGACAGGGCTGGCTCTTCAAGCTTTGGAACAGAGATGAGCACTGAATTCTAGAGTCAGATACGACTGACTTTCGAGCAAGGAAAACCTTTACCTTTACTGTATGCTTAAAACAGGAGTCTCAGAGAATTTTCTACATCATTAAGAAGAATGCTTTAACAACAGGGCAATAATATCATCAACAATGTCAATAGCAATAATACCTGTAAGAACTCCTAAGGAAAGGTAAAGGTGCTCCAGGCTTGTAGCAAAGGAACTCAGGATGAGACCAGCAGAAGCAAGCAGTCCTCCAAGCATGATGCCCACTTGACAGGAGACGTGATTACTGATAAAACTCCCAAGCGGAGCTTAAAATGAAAATGACAGCAGTTAGCAGTTGAGTGTGCTGCTGAATGAATAAATATACTTTTACATGGATATGCTGACTGTCAGGAATCTACATGAGTGCTTCGTGCATGCCATTAGAGGGAGCAGTGTAGGAGCAGGTATGGATCTCACTGAACACCACTTTTTGTCCTCCACAAGTGCCACTTTGTGTTGGTTGTGTACTGAAGCTCAGTGTGTTAGAAAATCCCTATACAAATGCTTCCCATACTTTTATCTAGTCTATTCCCTTCTACCCAAGATCTCAAGAACCAGCCAGAAAGTGGGAAGAAAAAGGGACCAATTCCCACTAGTTTATGTAGTGGTTATGGTTTGGACGACAAGGAGATTAATCTTGATCTCTGTATTATTATTATTTTCATTTTAGTTCAACTTTGGGTATTATCAATTCAAAACAAAAAAATTTTTTTTATCTGAAATGTTATCTCAAATAAGCAGTTGCCTTAACGTTTCGTGCTGTGGTTTCCTCAAGCTTGATCTCCTAATCTCTACTCACTGATCAGAGATAACAACAGGAGGAAGTTCTGTGGTCAGAGATGTCCATACCTACATCAAACGATGGGTACAACTAGATGGGGATGCTATTGTGGGTGGGTTTAGAATGATTCAATGTTATATAAGACAATTGTGGCCAATTTTGGCATGAAATGTTTAATAATCCTGGGGAATTTTCAGGGCAAGAGTCCAAACTGCACTTCAAATCACTATAATTCTTTTTAAGAATGTGTTTTTTTTTGGCACGTGGCAGCTCTGAATTGATGTAACAGTTTGTGAAACTACAGTGCTTATCTATCATAGCACTAAATTGGTGAGAAGAGGTGCTTATTTGAGGGAGTTGTTCCCACTGTATTGGCATGCCAGAGAGAGAGAGAGAGGATGCCCAAAAGGAGGCATGTGACACAATCCTTGTTTACCCAGAGGTAGGTACCATACAGTGGTAGGTACCACTGAGGTAGGTACCATACAAGAGTGCAGGCTAAAAGCAGTTGAGCATTCACTGATGGTCTGAGCACTCACCACAAAGCATCGTAGCACAGTCTACTATGGAGTGGATCCAAGCTGTCCTGGCATAGTCCTGAGCAAAATAAGTCTGGAACTCCACAAAAAAAATCGAGATACATCTGGTAAGAGGGGAGAGATGCAGTCCAACATTATCAATAGTTTTTAGACCAGAAGATATCACAGTTTAAAAGGTTAAGCAGAAGTTGACATCTTGCTTATGGAGTCAAAAGTAAGATAGAGGTTTTCCTCTGAATCTTTAATTACCACCTTTAAAAAAACAGAACTTGAAAGTGTCATGTTGCCTTTATTTATTTATTTTTCTATTTTTGTTTTAAACAATCATTTTCAATTACAGTACAAAGAATGAGTTCTAATAAATTACCACAGAAACATTGATCATTACTAAAACATAAAATAATCTTAAATCATTGGCAAGAACTTTAGCATGTTTTTTTAAAAAAGTTAGTTAAAACTAGTTTAACATTTTAATTAATTATTATCAAAGTGTAGATAGAGTAAGTGCTTCTTAGTTCTTATGGTTTGAATCCATGGTATAATGGGTTTGAAAATAATGGACATTTTTAATGAATTAGCAGGATTCTTCACTGCATGCTCAAGCAGGACTAGCTGTTCAGTTTGGAAATTAGGGGTGGGCTATAGATTTTACAGACTTGAGAGTAAAACATTTTTTATTATTAATAATAATAGATTATCCCTCATTGGACACCAAAGAGTTTTGCCCTGTCTTGGGGACATCATCTCAAGATGACATTTTGCTGTATGGTGAGAGTTACCAAATCCCTCTTTTCATAACATGCCCTCTGAACTTATAGAGAAATGACTGTTGTTGGTTCATACAGATGGAGCATAAGTTCCCCTACATCAGAGAAAGCAAACCTTTTAGAGACTGAGTGCCCAAGAAGGAGGCAGATGGGCAGGCACTCTGCGATGTCATGTGGGTGTTGGAACACGCCCCCCCCCCAATGGGTGTGCTGCCACCACCTCCTCAACATCCTAGGAGGGGTGTCTGGGGAGTGTCTGGTTGCCTTACCTTGTCCTGCCACAGACTCCCAGGCAGGATTTCAGCCTCTCCTCTTGCCTCCCCACTGGCAGAACAAGAGGGATGGGTTGGGAAGCGGCACTGCCATTTGCACCAGCGGTTTTCCCACTGTTCAGATGAGCAAGGCAATACCATGTAATATCAGCTTAACAAAGAGTGACATAAATTCTGACCTGCCAGGAAGATACTAATAGATTGCCCCTCCTTGGGCACCAAAGAGGAAGAGGAGGAGGAGTTCTTGTCCTCATCCAAGTCAGACTTTAAACTGCCAAAATGAAGCCACCTTTTGGCTTTGTCGTTGGCCAAACTTAAATCCTCATCAGTTAAAGTTTCCAGTAGTAACCAGCAGACTAGCAAATGAGCTGAGTTCTATCTCTCTCCACATTCACAGCATGTGCAGTTGTCCAGCAGCAGCCTCCACTTAAGCATGTTGATCCTACATTTAGGGACTCTGACCCTCAGCCTATTCAGGGTTCTCCAAGTGACAGAGGGGAGGGTGAGTTCCTCAGCTATATCCTTCTTTAATGTTATTCTTTGTTCAGTGAGCTCCTTCCTCCATCTTCTAATTTGGTTTTGCTCATGCGTACCCTCAAGAATGTTTGTTCTTGCCCTAAAAGCTCTTCCTGAATCTGAATCAGCAGATTTGAGGGACATATGCATTCAGAGGATGTCAAGTGTCATTCTCTTGCTTAGTTCTCTTGACATCCACTGCTACTTCTCTCCTTATCTTAGGTGGAGTGATGCCAACAAGAGGGTATATTTTCTCAACTGGTGTAGGTTTGAGGCATCCTGTCACAATACACATTGTTTCATTAACAGCAATGTCAACTTGTTCCGTACATGCAGATGTGCTCCATCCTGGAGCAGCATACTCTGCCACAGAGACATTCAGGACCAAAGCTGACTTATGCAGTGTGGATGGTTGAGCTCCCCATGTATAGTTTGTCTACTAGTAAAGGTTTCCCTTGCTCGAAAGCCAGTCGTATCCGACTCTAGGGTTCAGTGCTCATCTGTTTCAAAGCCGAAGAGCCAGTGCTGTCTCCTTCTGCAGACGTTTCCATGGTCATGTGGCAGGCATGACTAGACACCGGAGCACACAGAACACTGTTACCTTCCCACCGAAGTGGTCCCTATTGCAATGTCTTGTTTTCCAACTGCTAGGTTGGCAGGAGCTGGGACAAAGACAGCAGCTCATTCCATCCTGCAGTACTCGGGAATCGAACATTGATCCTCATGCTAATATGTCAGCTACCATCAAATGATATACAGTAAAACACCGGGTTACAACCACGTTGGTTTAAGTTTGCTGCAGTTTACAAACGCCAAATCCTATAGAAATGCCATCCTGGCATTTCAGGACTGTTTTTTAATTTTTCAATGTGTCCCTATGGATGTTTCGGTTTACAAACTTTTCAGGTTACAACAGAGGCTGTTGGAACGGACCTCCGTCGTAACCCAGGGTTTTACTGTAGTTCGATTTACAGCCACTAAGTGCAACTCTCTACTTGAAACATGATCTGTAAGGCAGTTTGCAGCTACAAAAACCCTAACTAATGGCTGATTAGCAGCCACTGGTTAAATATGGTTAGGGGAGGAAAGCCTATTACTTTCTATGGTAAGAAATTTCTCTATTAAATTATTCACTCTGTCAGTTGTTTCGTCCACAGGTTGCTTGTCTTAGTGTGTAGGCAAAACCTTCTCTTCAGTTTACATCCAACTGAAGAGAACATTACTTATATGGCTCAATAAACTGAGTTTACAAAAAGAGCCCAACTTATCAATGATGACTTAACAGTTACTACAAACATCTCAAGGGCCAAGGAAATCTTTTTGTAATGTAAAAAACTGTTCCTGCTATCTTCTGCTTTTAGAAAAGAGAACCAAGAAGAGCATCTCAACCAGGATTAAACATGTATTGGTTGTTGCTTTTCATCCATAGGATTTGGAAGGGGGGAATAATTTTTTAAAAAGCAACTGAACACTATGTGGTAAAATCATTTTGTTTCTTTTTTAAAAAGTACACTAACATTGAGTGATGGTTTTACTTTTTTCTCTTCTGTGTTTTGAAAAGTCGCTGGAACTGCACAACAAATGCGTCTGGCAGAACCTAGGCCATATTACCTGTGTTCCACCCAGACAAACTGAACTCAGCTATTTACTGACTGAAAATGAATAATAAATAAGGATTTTAGTCATTTAATGATGTACTAAACTGAGTGGAAACCTTTCACCTTAAATCTTATGAAACTTGAGTTGTGCAGGCACCATTCACTGGCCTATCTGAAACAGCAAAGTCACTTGGGTGGGAATGGTACAAGTTACCTGGTACAAGGATTGCTCTCACTGCACAGGGAAATCACCACCTCCACTGCCCAAGCAAGGTTTGGCAGCAACCAGGCTGGTAGGTAGGTGGGGACCAACCAACCAACCATCCTTTCTTTCCAAACCACTTTCCTAGTCCTGCCTCTTGTCGCCTTATGTCCCGATTTTCCAGGATATTCCTGGATTCAAGCTGTCCCAGCTGGTTCAAGAAAAAACATGTAAAAGTCCTGGATTTTAAAATTTGAACAAAGGAAGCAAAATCACCCCTCACCAAGGGATTTTTGCAAAGAGTTCATTCACTGCCTCCCTGCCTTTCTTTCAATTATTTGCCTGAAAGCGGCGAAGGCAAAACAGCACCCTGAGAAGCCCGCCGGGGAGGGCAGACACTTTCAAGCGAAATAATTGAAAGAAAGGCATGGAGGCAGTGAAATAACTCTTTGCAAAAATCCCTTTGCTCACCTTGAAGTTTGGGGGATAAGGAGTCATCCTCAGCCCTTTTCCTTGAAAGCAGGGAGGGAGCAGGAAATACCCATATCTAAGAAGAGACGTGGGACATCATGCAGGAGGCAGCAAGATAAACCATACCAAAAGAAAAGAAGTGTAAGAAAGCAAAGTGGTTGTCTGATGAGGTCCTTAAAATAGCAGAGAAAAGAAGGAATGCAAAAGTCCAAGGAGAAAGAAAAAAATACAACCACCTGAATACAGAATTTCAAAGAAAAGCAAGGAGAGATAAGGAAAACTACCTGAATGAACAGTGCAAAGAAATGGAGGAAAACAACAAAAGAGGCAGGACTAGAGATCTTTTCAAAAAAAATGGGGAAATAAAGGGAACATTTAAAGCAAAAATGACCATGATAAGGGACAAAGATGGAAAGGAGTTAGCTGAAGCAGAAGAGATCAAAAAAGATGGCAAGAGTACGCAGAGGAACTCTACAAAAAGGACCTCAATACTCCTGATAATAACAATAATGAGAAATTTGAACTTGAACCAGACATTCTGGAGAGTGAAGTCAGAAAGGCCCTAAAAAGCACTGCAAACAAAGCTAGTGGAAATGATGGTATCCCAGTTGAATTTTTCAAAGCCCTAAAAGATGATGGAATCAAACTATTGCATTCAATATGCTAACAAATTTGGAAAACAAAACAGTGGCCACAGGATTGGAAAAGATCAGTGTACGTTCCAATCCCAAAAAAGGCAATGCCAAAGAATGCTCAAATTACCGAACAATTACGCTCATCTCACATGCCAGCAAGGTGATGTTCAAGATAATACAGGATAGACTTCAACAACATGTGGAGAGAGAACTACCAGAGGTGCAGGCTGATTTCAGAAGAGGCAGGGGGACTAGAGACCACATTGCCAACATACGTTGGATCATGGAGAAAACAAAAGATTACCAGAAACAAGTCTACTTGTGTTTTATTGACTACACCAAAGCTTTTGACTGTGTCGACCACAACAAAATGTGGCAAGTAATTAAAGAGATGGGAATACCAGAACACCTCATATGCCTTATGAGAAATCTGTACACGAACCAAGAAGCAACAGTTAGGACAGAACACGGAAAGACAGAGTGGTTTGGAATAGGAAAAAGAGTAAGACAATGCTGCATTTTATCACCCTGCTTATTCAATCTATACGCAGAGCACATAATGCGCAATGCAGGGATGGAGGAATCACAATATGGGATTAAAATAGCTGGGAGAAACATCAATAATCTGAGATATGCAGACGATACCACCCTAATGGCAGAAAGTGAGGAAGACCTAAAGAACCTCTTGATTGGGCTGAAGGAGGAGAGTGCAAAAGCTGGCTTGAGACTTAATATCAAGAAAACCAAGATAATGGCAACAGGTCTGATCAGTCACTGGAAAATAGATGGGGAAGAAGTAGAAGCAGTGACAGATTTTACTTTCCTGGGATCTAAGATCACTGCAGATGGCGACTCTAGCCATGAAATAAAAAGACGACTGATTATGGGGAGACAAGCTATGAGAAACCTGGGGAATATAGTGAAAAGCAGACATCACATTGAAAACAAAAATTCGCATTGTCAAAGCAATGGTATTCCCAGTGGTAATGTATGGGTGTGAGAGCTGGACCATTAGGAAGGCTGAGTGCAGAAGAATAGATGCCTTTGAGATGTGGTGTTGGAGGAGAGTCCTGAGAGTCCCTTGGACAGCAAAGAGAACAAATTTGTCAATACTGGAAGAAATCAATCCTGACTGTTCATTGGAAGGACAAATAGTGAAGATGAAGCTAAAGTACTTTGGACATCAAATGAGAAGGGAGGACTCACTTGAGAAGGCTTTGAAGCTGGGAAAGGTGGAGGGAAAGAGAAGAAGGGGGCATCCAAAGATGAGATGGATAGATGGTATTGTGGACACAATGGGCACAGAGATTGGTGGGCTGAGGAGAATGGTGGAGGACAGAGGTGCCTGGAGGAAAATGGTCCATGGGGTCGCAAAGGGTCGGAATCGACTGTGCGACTGAACAACAACAACAAGAAGCCAAACCTCCACCATACACTGGGGCGGAGGATTCCTTCCTTGAAGAATGCAATGATGTCACATGGCTCTGTCCCAGTTTGGCAGGAGATAATTATGGCAACCCTATGCCTAATGGATAATGACCAAGGCACCATGAGAAGGGAAGACCAAATTTTTTTTGTTTAGGCTATGTAATCCATCATTACTTATATATTTCTGGCTGAGAAGGATCTTTGGCTGGGGAAGCAGTGAAGGTTCCAGGTATCCATTGTTGGTGGCATCCCTAGTAGCAGGCAATGGAAGAGAGTGATGGCTCCACTACCTGAGACGATTACTGCAGTTCAGTTTAAGGGAGGACCAGCCCTCATTTTAGGCCAGCTCAATTTTCAGACAAAACTACCTGAAGATTGCCTGAGTTTGAGCAAAACTCTTAGGTCAAACCATTAACATATCCTTGTTTAATTTGCTCCTGAGCTCAGTTCAAACCAATGGTCCTACTCTTTAAAGTTGTGCTCATCTTGTTTCCTATATACCTTGTCATCCTTTCGATACCTCCTTTGGTCACACACAGAAAGGTCCTTTTTGCATCCCATCTTGTACTGGGTGAAAAAGATGCCATTCCTGGCACAGTACTACAACCCTTACTGAAACACAGTGTTTGTGACAACATGTGAAGACACAGCTGCACACAAAAGTTTGTGTGAAAGTTTTCACTCTGACAAAAATGTAATTTTATAACCCAAATAATTCTGCTATTATTGGGAAAGAATGCCAGCATCTATTTTTAAAAAGTTTTTTTTTATTACACACTAGATGAGCAGGAGGACAGGATTCCTAAACATTTCACCATTACATGGCATAGGGAATTTCAGAAGTTTGATTCCTGAGTACTGCAGGACGGAATGAGCTCCCATCTTTGTCCCAGCTCCTGCCAACCTAGCAGTTCGAAAGCAAGAAATTGCAAGTAGATAAATAAGAACCACTATAGTAGGAAGGAAACAGCATTCCGTGCGCTCCAGTGTCTAGTCATGCCTGCCACATGACCATGGAAACGTCTGCTGAAGCAGACAGCGCTGGCTCTTTGGCTATGAATCAAAGACGAGCACTGAACCCTAGAGTTGGATACGACTGGCTTTTGAGCAAGGGAAACCTTTACCTAAGAATTCAGCACATTTCATTCCACCCACCTCTTTATGTGACAGGCAAGCTTAGATCTGGGAGGATTACATTTCTGTTCCCAGAACTCTGGGAATGGAGTGGCACATCAGCCATGCCAAATGAGATAGGAAGTGACCAGGTTTGGTGTATGCAAACCAAGACACAGGACACAGCCTCGGGCTGGGTTAACTCAGGTTTATTGCATCGTGGACAGAGGGAACATGAGGTAATGGCGGATCGATAGCTCTTTATATACAGCAGTAACACATTTGAACGTGGTGCCATGGTAGCCCATTGGCTACTGTCTGCGTGACGTCATTGCAGGTCACGCCCTTCTTGTCCAGGTGTAGGTGGTGGCGGGAAAACTTCCCGCGCTGTTGCCTTTGATGAGTTTGGACCAAGAGAGCTTGGACGCTCGCTGCTGCCAGCTGGTGGTCATTAGCTCGCGTCCTATTACAGGGTTTATATGATACAGCTGAAGGTTACATTGTTGCTATAGGCACGGTTACATTGGCTCAGATACATTGTAATCCATGTGTACAATAAAAACCATCAGAACACAACACCCCTCCCCCCTAGGACGAGACAAAGTCTCGAGCCCACACTTAAACACACTCCCCCCCCTTAGGAGACAAAGTCTCTCAGCCAAGATGGCTTATTTCGAACACGCTGGGGTCTCGATGCGGGCTGCCACTCCCCGGGTTTGCTACCTTCTCTTTGTCCCCTGGTTTCCTGTCCTGTAATATGAGAGGGAGACTTGTTAGTGACTTTCCGCGGCTCCGCGGCGTTGTTGGGAGGTGTGCTCTTCCTTAGGGAGGAACCGGGGGCACTGGGGGCTAACGAAAAACCCCTCTTCTCGCTTGGATGGGTGGGGGAACACTCCTGAAAACCCCCCCGGCTCGCAAAATCAAACTCAAAATTACTATCGGGGGCAGCGGTCGCGAACTCCTCTCCCCCTTCCCCGGCCCCTGATAAAACTGGCGTATCAAAAGGATATGAGTCGGGGTCGCTGCTATCAAAATGATATGAGTCGGGGCCGCTGCTTCTGCTTCCTTCCCCCCTTGTTTGGGACTGTGGTCCATTGCTGTCTCCCCCTTGGGTTAAGCGGGTGGGGGAGAACCCTAACGCTGAATCCTGTTGCTGAGCTCCACTGACTGGCCCACTCACTCGGTGCCTCAGTTGGTCTGCGTGCCTCCTCCAGAGGAGGCCGGTGTTAGTCTCGACCCGGTACGATACTGGCCCCGTCTGTTCTACAACCTTCCCTGGTACCCATGCCGGCCCTGCGCTGGAATAGTTCCTGCAGTGAACAGGGTCCCCGGCGGCGAAACCTTTCGAGACTGCCAACCCTATGTTTTTCCCTTTATCCTCGACCCTCGTCGGGTCTAGCCTGGACAGGATCGTGGTCAATTTTCGCCGCATCAAGAGCTCCGCCGGCGAGTAGCCTGACGCTAAAGGGGTCACCCTATACGCTAAAAGGAACTGGCATACCTGGTGATTCAGGTCCCCCGGGCCCATGCACCGCAGCGCGTCCTTTGTTGTACGCACTAGGCGTTCCACTTGGCCATTCGTGGCCGGGTGAAACGGTGCGGATGTGACATGCCGAATGGCGTTTGCCTCCATGAATGCTCCGAACTCAGCGGAGGTGAAACAACTAGCGTTATCGCTGACTAAAGTGTCGGGTAAACCGAACGTGGAAAAGACTCTCCTTAGCCGGCTAATTGTCGTGGCGGAGGACGTGCTCTTTACTGGGATAACCTCCAGCCACTTGGAGAACGCATCTACCACCAGGAGAAACATGGTTCCTCGGAACGGGCCAGCGAAATCCACGTGCACCCTGGACCACGGCCCCCTTGCCGTGTCCCACTCTCTATGCGGCAGACGGGCCGCCTCAGGTCGGGATTCCTGGCAAGCCTCGCAAGTGCCGACCATGTGCTCAATGTCCGCGTCCAGCTGTGGCCACCAGAAGTAACTCCGGGCTAGCGCCTTTGAACGAACTATGCCCGGGTGGCTGACGTGCAGCAGTTCGAGCACCCTCGTCCGCAGGGGCGCAGGGACCACCACCCGTTGGCCCCACAGAAGGCACCCCCTCTCTAGGGACAACTCAAGCTTCTTCCTAAAAAATGGGTCGAACTCTGTACTCGGGGACGAAACCGGCCACCCCTTCTGCACCCATGAACTAACTTTCTCCAGCGTCCTGTCCTTGCCTGTCGCCCTAGCAATGTCGGCAGGTACTATTGGGGGTGCGTCTAAAACCTCAATTAGCAACACCTGGCGGTCTCTTTCTGCTCTCGCCTTTTGGTCCGCCGACAAGGGCAGAGGGGATCTCGAGAGCGCATCAGCATGGCTGATCTCCTTCCCGGGCCTGTACTCCAACTCATGTTGGTACGCGTTGAGAAAAATAGCCCATCGCAGCATCCTCGGGGACAGGATCTGTGGCGTGGGCTTGCTTGCCGTGAAAATCCCTAACAGCGGCTTGTGATCGGTCACGATTTTGAACGGGCGGCCATACAAAAAATCGTGAAATTTTTTGGTCCCCGCTACTATTGCTAACGCTTCTCTGTCGGTTTGTGCGTAATTTCGCTCCGCTTGGGACAGGGACCTTGAGTAAAACGCTACCGGGGCCTCCCTTCCGTCCTCCAACACGTGGCAAAGCACCGCCCCCACCCCCACCGGGGATGCATCACAGACTAGGACCACTGGCCGTTTTGGGTCGAAGTGCGTCAGGATTGCCTCAGATGTTAGGAGTTGCTTTAGCTCCTTGAACGCCCTCTCGTGCTCGTCACCCCACATCCATGGCTCCTCCTTTTTAAGTAACCGATGGAGCGGTTCGGCCACGGACGCCTTCCGCGGGAGGAATGTATGGTAAAAATTGAGGAGCCCCAGGAAAGACTGCAGCTCGGTTTTGGATGTGGGGCGAGGGGCCTTTTTAATGGCTGCTACTTTGGATTTAGACGGCTTAATCCCCTCGGGTGTGATCCGGAAGCCTAAAAACTCGACCTCGGTCTCGAAAAAAACACATTTGTCCTTCCTCAATCTCAGCCCCGCTTTCTCG
This sequence comes from Bradypodion pumilum, assembly GCA_035047305.1. Classification (NCBI taxonomy): domain Eukaryota; kingdom Metazoa; phylum Chordata; class Lepidosauria; order Squamata; family Chamaeleonidae; genus Bradypodion; species Bradypodion pumilum. The sequence goes on from JAWDJD010000003.1 coordinate 265,194,683, forward strand.
AACACGGTCAGTACTTTGTCCAACCTTTTCGCCAGTTCAGCCTCACTCCCCCCTGTTATCAACACGTCATCAAAATAAGGCAACACCCCCTCCAGGCCCTTTAGGAGGCGTTCCACGAGCGATTGAAAAAGGCCGGGTGCCGAGTTCACGCCGAACTGTAACCGCGACACCTGGAACGCTCCCTTATGTGTAACTATCGTTTGTGCCGCGGCCGTGGCGGGGGTCACTGGAAGTTGCTGATAGGCTTGTGCCAAATCGAGTTTAGCGAAACACTTTCCCCCATTTAGTCTGGCCAAAAGGTGGCTGATCACCGGCACCGGGTATGCGTTAGGGCGGATCGCCTTGTTAATTGTACACTTATAATCAGCGCAAATGCGCACCTCCCCGTTAGCCTTTAGAGCCGTTACGATTGGAGTTTCCCACTCCGCGGAGTCAACAGGAATAAGAATCCCCTGGCCCACCAGTTTGTCCAGTTCCGCCTCTATCTTGTCCTTGAGTGCAAACGGCACCCTGCGTGGTTTGAGTCTTATCGGGCGGACCTCCGGGTCTATGTCGAAAGCTACAGGGGGTCCCTTGAACCTTCCGAGTCCTTTCTTAAACACGGCGGGATGCGCATCGCAAACCGCTTGTATTGGGTCCCCCCCCACGGTATGCACCCCCCCTATGAACAAACCTAAGGGCTGAAACCACTGTGTCCCTAGGAGGCTACAGCTTCCCCCTTTGAGGACAACTAGGGGCAGTTCCGCGGAATGTCTCTTAAACTTGACCCGAAATTTCCCGACCCCCAACACCGGAATGCTGTTTCCCTGTACGTCCCGTAGTGTGGACCTCAACGCTTTAAGCTTGGGCCGCACGTGGGGGTCAATTTTCAGGAACTCTTTCTGGGGAATTATGGAATAGGAGGACCCCGAGTCAATTTCCATCCTAATAGGGGCCCCTTGTACTAATACCTCAACGAAGTAATGGGACTGTCCCGCGGACACGCTGAACACTGAGGCGTCGTCCTCGCTGCCGTCCGAGACGCGGCCCACGCCGTCCTGCTTCCTCGTGGTCTGGGCGCCATCTTTGGGCCTCGCTGGACGGTCCGGTCTGGCTGTGCGGTCTTGTGACTGCCTCCGGCCCTCTTTCCTCTTTCTGCACGCCTTGGCGATGTGCCCCCGACGGCCGCAGGTGTAACACTCGGCCTTCCTGAACGGGCATCTCGCGCGCTCGTGGGCCGCTCCGCAACCCTCGCAGCGTCGACCACCCTTCCGGACCTTCTGGACCTCCTCGCCGTCGCTGCCTTCCGTAGACGACTTTGAGGCCCGTCGAGTCGCGTGCACCGACTGTCCGGTCTTCCCGTGCACCGAATTTTCCGCCTTGCCGGCTCTGGGACGCCACTCACGCCACTGGTGCATCTCGTCCACTCCGGCATTCGTGGACTCTGCGGCTTCCGCGGCCTCTATGACCTCTGCCAGCGTGGGTGGCGGCTCCTTATTCATCAAGCTGCGCTGTACCTCCTTGTCTTTCAGGCCACACAACACGCCGTCCCTGAGGACCAACTCCAGGATGTCGCCCCATTTACAGGGGGCGGCGGCTATCCTCATGGCGGCCACGAATGCCTCGACCGACTCATCCGGCGCTTGGACTCGCCTCCAAAACGCGCTCCGAGCGGGAAACATTGCCCTCGAGGGGCAGAACCGCTCTCGCAGCAGTTTCATGATGTCGCTCGCCTTAAAGTCGCTCACCTTCTTCGGAGCGATTATGCCCACCAGCGTCCGCTTGGTTTCCATCCCGAGCATTCTGGTGAGGATGGCCCTCTTTCTCTCCTCGTCTTCTCCTTTGACTCTGAGTTCCACCAGGGCTGCCTGGAAATCCATCTCAAGCAGCTCCCAGTCTTGCGGTTTGGTGATGTTGAAACCGCTCTGTGCCCTGGCTGTTCCGTGGGGATCCATAATCCCACCTTCGTCGCCAATTTGGTGTATGCAAACCAAGACACAGGACACAGCCTCGGGCTGGGTTAACTCAGGTTTATTGCATCGTGGACAGAGGGAACATGAGGTAATGGCGGATCGATAGCTCTTTATATACAGCAGTAACACATTTGAACGTGGTGCCATGGTAGCCCATTGGCTACTGTCTGCGTGACGTCATTGCAGGTCACGCCCTTCTTGTCCAGGTGTAGGTGGTGGCGGGAAAACTTCCCGCGCTGTTGCCTTTGATGAGTTTGGACCAAGAGAGCTTGGACGCTCGCTGCTGCCAGCTGGTGGTCATTAGCTCGCGTCCTATTACAGGGTTTATATGATACAGCTGAAGGTTACATTGTTGCTATAGGCACGGTTACATTGGCTCAGATACATTGTAATCCATGTGTACAATAAAAACCATCAGAACACAACACCAGGTTACTGTATTTGCTAAATATATTAGTGTGTGTGGGGGGGGGGGGGATAATGAAAGTATGTAGAGGCATATCTTGTTCTAGATGTGAATCAGAAATCCAAGGTGCATGATCTTTCACCTTGGAGTGGGGAATTGGTTGAACCATGAAGGCTTCAGGTGACCATTAAAATTGCCTTCAGGTAATTCCGTAATTTCCCCCCTGAATCATAGGTGGCTTAGTGGTTAAAACACTGGACTTGATAACTGGAAGGTTGGCAAGTCAGCAGTTTGAGACCTGAGTGCTGCATGATGGAGTGAGCTTCTGTCTCTGTTCCAGCTCCTGCCCAGCTAGCAGCTTGAAAGCAAAAAATTGTAAGTAGATAAATAGGGACCACTTCAGTGGGAAGGTAAACAGCATACATGCCACATGTCCACAGAAACGTCTGCATATGCAGACAGCACTGGTTCTTTGGCTATAAACAGAGATGAGTACTGAACCCTAGAGTCAGCTATGGATGGCTTTCGAGCAAGGGCAACCTTTACCTACCATAGGTAAAGAAGCCTCATCTTTCTTTTTAAAATTTGGCTCCCGATAAATGCACACATAATCCCCCAAATATGGGTTTACCTTGTCACAGCTCTAGTGCAGATAGTGACCAGGAAGCAACCGATAACAATCATCCATCCCCAGCCACCATCTGGAGGAGAGGTACTTAATCTTTTCCGTGGTGCAGCCATGGCTGTGATGGAGGGTCTTTCCTTCTGACCAAAGTCACTGTGTGAGATCCATGCTAGTTGACAGACAAGGTACACATGGAATTTTACCTGGCACAAGGACACTTGGACATCTGAAACAAGAAAATAAAGCAATCACTAGGAGGAAAGTTCAAAGCAAACTATTCTTTGCCCTATCAAATGATTTGACAAAGTTCTTGCTTTATTGTTTAAAGTTAAGATGTATTTTTAACTGCATGGGTTACATGATGCAAATTCTAATGCATTGTTGGGAGCAGCTGACTACAGGCCATATTCTTTGAATTAATCCAATGTCTTTCCATTGTTTTTACTTTACATTCATGTCGCTAAGCATCTTTATCACTCACAGAATTTCAGCCATGTGTACTTCTTTAAACCCCTGCAAATATTTTGCAGCATTTGGAATGCAGATCTATCCTAAATGCCCCAGTTCTGTCATATTCAGGGAAGTAATTCAACATTTGAAAGCCAGTACAGCATATTAATAAGGAAGAAACTAATGTATGAGTCAAATCTTGCCTCTGCTGTGTAATTATTAGTTGACCTTAAACAAGCTACTTTCACTCAGGTTCAGTGAAAGTGCCTTGCCTAGGGTTATCTAGAAACTACAGCTTATATGAGAGAAATGGAGGGAATGCTGCCTATCTTTACAGGATTACTATAAAGATTCAAATTAGGTATATAGCACACCCAACACTCTGAAACTTGTGAAAGCAGTGCATACATTTACTATTGTTGTTGGGTTATTTTATGTATCACTAGCATATATATTTTTTGCCCAGCCCTGCCGGGCAGGTATAAATTTTGTTGGTGGTTGGGGTGGTTTTGGGGTGTGCATGCACACAAAGACAGGGGGGGAGATGGGTGAAGAGAGAGAGAGAAGCGAGAAGGGGAAGAGGGGGGGGAAAGAGAGAGGGGGTGATGAGAGTGAGTGGGGAAGAGAGAGAGAGGAGAGGGGGGAGAGAGAGAAAGGGAGAAAGAGAGAGGGGGAGAAAGAGAGAGGGGGAGAGAGAAAGGGAGAGAAAGTGAGAGGGGGAAGAGAGAGAGAGATGGGGGAAGGAGATTCTTTCTCTCCGGGAGGTGAAGGCGCGGCCTTCATTTTCCGGAGAGAGGGGAATCGCTTCTCTCTTGGTTGGCCGGGGACAAAGGTTTCATCACCAGCCAACCATAGAGAAGCTAACCCCCTCCGTGAAGGGGATTCCTTCTCTCCAGGAGGCGAAGAAGCAGCCTTCATTTTCCAGAGAGAGGGGAATCTCTTCTCTCTTGGTTGGCTGGGGACGTTTCATCCCCAGCCAACCAAGAGAGAAGCTAACCCACCACCCACACCCACACCCGTGGAAGGGAATTGCTTCTCTCTTGGTTGGCTGGGGATGAAACATTCATCTCCAGCCAACCAAGAGAGAAGCTAACCCCCTCCGTGAAGGGGATTCCTTCTCTCCGGGAGGTGAAGGTGCGGCCTTCGTTTTCCGGAGAGAGGGGAATCGCTTCTCTCTTGGTTGGCTGGTGGTTTCATCCCCAGCCAACCAAGAGAGAAACTAACCCCCTTCGTGAGGGGGATTCCTTCTCTCCGAGAGGCGAAGGTTTGGCCTTCATCTCCCATTTCCTGTGGCCCCAGAGGCCGGCGCTGGCCTTGCCGTTGCTTCAGGGGGGAAGAGGGGCAGCCCCTTCTCTCCCCGCGTGGCTTCAGCAAGGAAGCGAGGAGAGCCCGCGTCAGCCTTTTTTTTAGCACACAGCACTTTCCCGGCCTCCTCCATGCTCACTCCTTTCAGCCTCATTGGCTGAGGGGTGGCGCTGCATGGAGGACGCTGGGCATTGTAGGGTTTTTTGGTCGCATTCGTGGGGTGGTTGCCCCACTTGCGGCTGGCGGATCCTTGCGGCGATGCTCCAAGGATGTTCAGCTAAGTGTAGGTGGCTCAGTATGGGATAGTAGGGACGGGTGCGGGCGTGCATGCCATACACGAACGGTTAATGGGCCTTCTTACAGGTAAAGATTATTAACCTGATACAGGTTCTAAAACGATATTATATTTGTACGTTGTCCAAATCTATGAATGGCAACTAACAAGATTCTTGCCAAGATTTTGCTTCCATATAAATATACAGTAGATGCAATCAAAATGTATGTGTATTTCCTCAGAAATCCCATCTACATAAAAGCTATGGAAAGCTATACACAGATTTCCATACTAAGAGTTGTATTACAACATTTTAATTCACACATTACTGATGCAACACTTCCCATTACTATTCTCCCCCCTACAAAAAGCAAAACCCCAAAGAGTTTCCCAAATAAGTTCTTATGATAATAATAATTTTGTTATTCTTAGGATAGTTACACTTCACAATGGCATTCTCCCTCCTCCCCCACATCTCAGGATCAAAAATCCCAGTTAAAATGTTTTTTTGAAGCAACACCCTTGAGTATAGAATTTCAAAGGCATAAATAACATTTAAACACCCAACTGTCAGCCTTGTCTTTGAAGTTCATTTCCTTTACAATTTTTTTTCCTGGCGTTTCAAGGAAAGACTGGATCAAGAAGCTGGAATTTTGAAGCTTTGAACCACTAAACTCCAAAGATAGCCAACCAGATTCAAAGGCAATTTCAGAAAAATACAGATTCTATTGCTGAATCTCTATTCTTAGTTATGTTTTCTAGTATAGGCCCCCAGTGCAGAAGCCGTTATATCCCTAGATTTATGTATTTATGTATTTATGAATTTATATCTCGCCCTCCTGATGAGAAACATCACTCAGGGCGGCTAACAACCTATATAAAATACAATATGACCACAGATAAAACAACAACTGCTAAAAATACCTAACCCAACCCACTAAAAACAACATAAAAACATATACAATTAATCAGATTATAGCTAAAAAACACCCTCGCCCTCCCCCCACCCAGCATAAAATGGCAAAAAAAAAAAACAACAACAATATTAACAGCGAAAAGCAGGAACCCTTGAAAGGCTAAATAAGCCAGCGGGCTTGTACAGAAGAGTCACACATGCCCCAAACCCGCTGACATAGCCAGGTCTTCAACATTTTTCTGAAGGGGAGAAGATCTGACTGGAGATGCAATTCTGGTGGTAAAAGGTTTGACAGGGCTGGGGCAGATACGGAGAAGGCTCTCTTCCTGGCCCCACTAAGATGGACTTCTTTCACAGATGGGACCACCACGGAGCCCCTCCTGTCTGTCCTAGTAGGACGGGCTGACCACCTAGGGCTAACGCGGTCTCTTAAGTACCCGGGCCCAATGCCATGTAGGGCTTTAAAGGTCAAAACCAGCACCTTGAATTGCACCTGGAGGCAAACTGGAAGCCAGTGCAACTCCCGAAGCAGTGATGAGGCATGCGCATAAAGCCCACACCCCATCACCACCCGGGCAGCCGCATTCTGGACCAGCTGAAGCCTCCGGATGGTCGCCAAGGGCAGCCCCATGTAGAGCGCATTACAATAATCCAACCTGGAGGTGACTAGAGCATGAGTGACCGTGATCAAGGAGTCCCGGTCCAAGAGCAGGCATAATTAGTAAATGACACGAAGCTGTGCAAAGGCCCTCCTAGCTACGGCTGCCACCTGCTCCTCGAGCAGCAGCCGTGAGTCCAGGAGGACTCCCAAATCATGCACCGGATCTGACTGGGGCAAAAATGCCCCAGCCAGGACCAAAGATGGTAGCTATAGGGAAACCAGGGGGCCCCTGATCCATAGCCACTCAGTCTTGCCAGGATTCAGTTGTAGCCCGTTGTCCCCCCGAACAGCCTCCAGACACCTAGTTAGGACTTTGACTGCATCACTCGGGTCCCCACAGGCTGAGATGTACAGCTGGGTATCATCTGCATACTGATGATACCTCACCCCATGGGAACAAATGATCTCACCCAGTGGTTTCATGTACATGTTAAACAATAGAGGTGAGAGTACCGAGCCCTGAGGTACCCCACAGGGGAGCAATTTAGGGCTGGACTGCCCACTCTCTAACGACACTGACTGAGTCTGGCCTGTCAGAAATGAGGAAAACCAGGACAACACAGTGCCCTGGACTACCAACCCTTGGAGCTGGCCCAGAAGGATACCGTGGTTGACAGTATCGAAAGCCGCTGAGAGGTCAAGAAGAGCAAAGACAGTGGGGTTGCCCCTGTCCCGCTCCTGCCAGAGATCATCCATGAGAGTGACCAATGCCATCTCGGTACCATAACCGGGCCTGAATCCAGACTGAAACGGGTCCAGATAATCCGTATCATCCAGAACCCCCGGAGAAGTCAAGCTACTGCTTTCTCCAACACCTTCCCCATGAAGGGAAGGCTGGAGATCGGTCTGAAGTTTGAAATAACCGTAGGGTCAAGCGAAGGCTTTTTCAGGAGGGGGAGTACCAACGCATGCTTAAAAGCTGCTGGAAACACCCCCTCCCATGGAGAGGCAGTCACCATCGCACCGACCCAACTGCCCATTGTAGCCTTGGCAGCTCTAATCATACCTGTCAAGTTTCAGGAAATTTCTGTCAAATAAGGGAAATTTCCCAGCCAAAATAGGAAACTGGACAGCTATGCTTATCCTGTGCTGATCTCCAGACTAACTCCAGTCTAATTGCAGTCTAACTAATATGGGGTGATGGCGGGAAAGAGTGTAAAATACGGGGGTTTGACAGAAATTTCCCGAAACTTGACAGGTATGGTTCTAATCAGCCAGGCAGGGCAGTGATCTAACAAGCAGGTGGTATCATGCACAGCTCCAAGGAGCCTGTCCACTTCATCAGGGGCAACAGGATCAAATCGATCCCAGATAACATGACTAGACTCTACTCCAGCCCTCTCCAGGCGATCAGTTTCCACATCAGGATTAAAGATGGATATACACCAAGATTATTTTTACTACGAACTATATTTTTTCTATTTATTTGGATGAGAATTTGAGCAAGCTTCCTTATTTTTTTTAAAAAAAACAAACCTTACCACTTGTCTGTTGAAATCTCAACAATTAAAGGTGCCTCAACAGTCAGCTTACTTTCTCTGTTTATATTCCTGTTCTTATTGAAGAAAGGACTGTGGTAGCTTAGTGGTTAAGACACTGGACTTGACAACTGGAAGGTTTGCAGGTCAGCAGTTCACGGCCCAAGTGATGCATGACGGAGTGAGCTCCCATCTCTGTCCCAACTCCTGCCAACCTAGCAGTTTAAAAGCAAGAAATTGCAAGTAGATCAATAGGTACCACTTCATGGAAAGGTAAACAGAGTTCCATGCAATCCGGTGTCTAGTCATGCCTGCCATATGACCACGGAAATGTCTGCAGGAGCAGACAGCGCTGGCTCTTCGGCTTTGAAACAGAGATGAGCACTGCACCCTAGAGTTGGACACAACTGTCTTTTGAGCAAGGGCAACCTTTACCTCTTATTGCAGAAGAAAACTGGGAATCAGTCCCTTTTCCTGTTGTCTTGCTTATGCAACTTTTTTCTGAGTTGTCATTATTCTCCATTTTCTTACCACCCATTCAGTTTTCCATAGTTTCAAGAATAATGCAAGAGTGGAACTCAGGTAGGACTATCCATGATGACAGCTGGTATATTTATCATTTATTAATTTGTGTTTTGGATTTATATTCTGTCTTTCCCCTAGGGAACCTAAGGTAGCATTTGTGGTTCTCCTCTGTCCACTTTACCTTCATAATAACCCTGTAAGGTAAGTCATGCTGAGAAATTAGGATTCAGTGCAAGTTCCCCATAGCTGTGATGGCGAACCTTGGCACTCCAGGTGTTCTTGGACTTCAAATAACAGAAGCCCAAGTCAGCACTCCTGCTAATCAGGGATTCTGGGAATTGAAGGTCAAGAACAGCTGGAGTGCCAAGGTTAGGCATCACTGTCATATAGAGTTTCTAAGCCAAGCAAGGACCTGAGCCCAGTTCTCCTCTTGAATTACAAGTCTGATCTTGGTTATTCCAGTACTACAAAATGGCCCAAGCAGCAGTGATCTTGTTGCAAGTGATTTAATTATGTAAATTATTGGCCAGTTACCCAGTTATAATAAACAAAGTTGTCTGATTTGTGTATCCATTTTCCTTGGACTGGAACCTAAAATAGCCCAGCTGCAGTCCAGTCCTTTAACTGTTGAGCACACAATACTCATGCTGGCAAGAATCACAGAAATGGTCCCATGGAATGTTATTTGATGCCTTTTCAAGGAGTGGACAGAGACTGTTTTTAGAAGAAAGAAAAACAATGATAAGCAACTCAGAGGAAGCTTTTCATTCTCTTTGTGGTTTGTTAACCCTGGTCACAGGAACAATTCAGATTTTATGGCCTCACACATCATAACTGCACATAAAACAGCAGAAACATTCCTTCCCAGGATGTGCTTGTCTAGCACAACTAGGCAAATGGCATTATATAAACCAGATCATCACATAGGTTCTCATCCTTAGGCTCCCAGATGATTTTGGACTTCAATTCCCAGAAGCCCTGATCAACAGGTGTGCTGACTTGAGATTCTGGGAACTCAAGTCCAAGAACACCTGGAGGCTCAAGGTTGAGAAACATTCCATAACTCTCAGGAATTGGATGGCATTCAACAAAACCTCACAGTCAAATGAATCCATTCATCTTAAAAGAATGCCACAATAATTTGGGTTTTGTTTTGTTGTTGTCATTCACACAAACTAACACAGCTACCTCTTGGGGGTGGAGGACATTTCCTCTACATTATGGCATCCGTCTAGGGTTGCCAGACGGTATCCTAAAGAAGGTCATTTCCTCCTTTTCTATAATTTGTTCTCCCATCCTCCCTTACTTTAGTGTAAGGGACCAAAGACAATGAAACAGCCGAAGGGTTGGCTTAACACAGGTTTATTGCATGATGATCCGGAGGAACATGTGGTAATGGCGGATGGGTAGCTCAATATATACGGCTGGCTATACATTTGAAAGTGGCTCGTCGACAGACTATTGGTTGCTGCCCGCGTGACGTCGTAGAAAGGTCACGCCCTTCTTGACCAGGTGAAGAGGTGGCGGGGAATCTTCCCGCGCTGCTGAACCAGGTGAATCTGAGCCATGAGAGCTGGACGCTCGCTATTGCCATCTAGTGGTCACTAGCTCGCGTCCCCTTATCAGGTTTACATTGATACAGCTGAAGGTTATAATGTTGCACACAGAAAGGTTACATTGTTAAAGGCACAGCTTTACAGAACACAACATCCCTCCCCCCTAGGATGAGACGAAGTCTCTCAGCCAAGATGGCTTGTTGCATGTGCGTTTGGGCCGTGAAGAGGGCTGACCCCCCCCGGGGGCGCTACTGTTTCTTTGTTCCCTGGTCCCTTGTCCTGAAATGGGAGAGGGAGACTTGTTAGTGGCTTGCCGCGGTCTGGCGGCCTTAGGGGAAGGGAAAAACTCCATTGTGGGCAGACCGGGGGCAATCGGGGCTAACGAAAAGCCCCTCTTCTCGCTTGGACGGGTGGGGGACCACTCCGAAACCCCCCCCCCCGGTTCTGAAAATCAAAATCTAACTTAGTAGGGGCATCCGCATTTGTGGGGACATTCCGCGAGATATGTATGGGGTCGGGTTCCTCCTCCTCCTCAGAAAGATCCCCTAGGATATCTACGAGAACATCCTCCTCCCCCCTTGGTGGGGGCCCGCGGTCCCCTTTTCCTCCCCCTTGGGCCGAACGGGTGGGGGAGAACCCTAACGCTGATTTTTTCTCTGTTTGGTCTGTGCCCTGCTCATCGGAGACCCTGCGTCGGAGCTGGTCCGCGTGCCGCCTCCACAGGAGCCCTGTGCTGGTTTCCACGCGGTACGACACGGGGCCGGTTTGCTCCACAACTACGCCCGGTACCCAGGCTGGGCCCGAACTGGCGTAATTCCTGCAATGCACGGGGGCGCTTACACTGAAACTCTTTGTGGCCTCCAGCCCGATGTTCCTTCCTTTGTCCTCTACCCTCGTGGGGTCTAGCCTAGTAAGGATGGTGGTCAGTTTCCTACGCATTAAGAGCTCTGCGGGGGAGTATCCTGACGCCAACGGGGTCACCCTGTACCCTAGCAGAAACTGACACACTTGTAGGTTCAGATCCCCTGGGCCCATGCGCCACAACGCGTCCTGCGTGGTGCGGACGAGGCGCTCTACTTGGCCATTGGTGGCTGGGTGAAACGGGGCGGAGGTGATATGCCGAACGGCGTTAATCTCCATGAATGCCCTAAACTCGGAGGACATGAAACAACTAGCATTGTCGCTAATTAATGTGTCGGGTATGCCGAACGTGGAAAAGAGCCTCCGCAAATGCCTAATGGTCTGGGCTGAGGAGGTGCTCGTGACTGGGATAACCTCCAACCATTTGGAGAAAGCGTCCACTACAAGAAGGAACAGGGTGCCTCTGAACGGGCCCGCGAAATCAACGTGCACCCGGGACCACGGCCCCTTAGCTGCGTCCCATTCCCTGTGGGGAAGGCGGGCCTCCTCTGGTCTGGAGCATTGGCAACTTTCACAAGTGCCGACCATGTGCTCGATGTCGGCGTCTAGCTGGGGCCACCAGAAGTAACTCCGGGCCAGCGCCTTGGATCGCACGACGCCGGGGTGCCTGACGTGCAGCAGTTTGAGCACCCGCGGCCGAAGGGAAGTGGGAATCACCACCCGCTGCCCCCACAAGAGGCACCCCCTCTCTAGGGACAGTTCTAGCTTTTTTCTGAAAAATGGGGCGAACTCCTCCGCTGGGGAGGACGCCGGCCACCCTTTCTGCACCCAGGAGCTAACTGCCGCTAACGTCTTGTCCTTCTCTGTCGCTTTGGCAATGTCGGCGGGCATTACGGGGGGCGAATCCAGCACCTCTATCATGAGAACCTGATGGTCCCGCTCCCCCTTGCTCACCTGGCTGGGCGTTAGGGGGAGGGGAGACCTTGATAGAGCGTCCGCATGGCTGATCTCTTTCCCGGGCCGGTAGACCAACGCGTGCTGATACGCGTTGAGAAAAATGGCCCACCTGAGCATCCTCGGGGACAGGATCTGTGGGGTGGGCTTATCTGCGGTAAAGATGCCTAGCAGGGGCTTGTGGTCCGTTACAATGGTGAAGGGGCGGCCATACAGAAAATCGTGAAATTTTTTCGTCACCGCGACTATTGCTAGTGCCTCCCTGTCTGTCTGTGCGTAGTTTCTCTCCGCTTGGGACAGGGACCTGGAGTAAAATGCTATCGGGGCCTCCCTTCCGTTTTCCAACACGTGGCACAGCACCGCCCCCACCCCCACCGGGGATGCATCACAGGTCAGAACTACCGGGCGTTTGGGGTTGAAGTGGGTCAGTATGGCATCGGACGCTAGGAGGCTTTTTAGCTCACTAAATGCCCTTTCTTGGTCATCGCCCCACTTCCATGCCTGGTCTTTCTTTAGCAGTTTGTGTAGCGGTTCAGCCACCGCTGCCTTCCGGGGGAGGAAGGAGTGGTAAAAGTTGAGCAGCCCTAGGAACGACTGCAGCTCGGGCTTGGAGGTGGGGCGGGGGGCTTTCTTAATGGCTGCCACCTTGGACTTGGATGGTTTTATTCCCTCAGGAGTCACACAAAACCCTAGGAACTCAACCTCGGTTGCGAAGAAGACGCATTTGTCCTTTCGCAGTCTCAGCCCCGCTTTTTCGAATATTGTCAGGACCTTCCCCAACCTCTTGGCCAATTCAACCCGACTCCCCCCCGTTATTAACACGTCATCAAAATAAGGCAACACCCCCTCCAGTCCCTTCAGGAGGCGTTCCACGAGTGACTGGAAAATTCCTGGCGCCGAATTCACGCCGAACTGGAGGCGCGTCACCTGGAACGCCCCCTTATGGGTGACTATGGTCTGCGCAGCAGCTGCGGCAGGGGACACCGTAAGCTGCTGGTAGGCCTGTGCTAAGTCGAGCTTAGCGAAACACTTTCCCCCGTGTAACCTGGCCAGCAGATGGCTGACTACCGGCACCGGATATGCATTCGGGCGGATCGCCTTGTTGATGGTGCACTTGTAGTCGGCGCATATGCGGACCTCCCCATTGGCCTTTAGTGCGGTTACAATTGGAGTTTCCCACTCCGCGGAATCAACAGGCACAAGGATTCCCTGGCCCACCAATTTGTCCAGTTCCGCCTCTATCTTGTCCTTGAGTGCGAACGGCACCCGGCGTGGTTTAAGGCGAATTGGGCGGACCTCCGGGTCCAGGTCGAATGCCACTGGGGGCCCCTTGAATTTCCCCAGTCCTTTTTTGAAAACTTCGGGGTGCGCCTCGCACACCTCCTGAATTGGATCAGTCCCAACGGCGTGCATCCCAATGGCGTGCACCCCCCCAATAAACAAACCCAGGGGCTGGAACCATTGAGTCCCGAGGAGGCTGCAATCTCCCCCTTTGAGCACGACTAGGGGGAGGGACGCGGCGTGCTTCTTGAATTTAACCTGAAATTCTCCAACCCCCAACACTGGAATGCTGTTCCCTTGCATGTCCCGTAGTGTGGACCTCAACGCTTTGATTTGGGTCGCTTGTGGGGGGCAATTCCCAAAAACTCCCTCTGGGAAATGATAGAGTATGAGGACCCCGAGTCAATTTCCATCCTAATGGGAACCCCTTGGACTAGTACCTCAACAAAGTAGCGGGGGTGTCCTGCAGACACGCTGAACACTGGAGCGTCGTCCTCGCTGCCGTCGGAGATGCGGCCCATGCCGTCCTGCTTCCGCGTGGCCTGAGCGCCGTCCTTGGGTCTCGTTGAGCGGTCTTGTCCCGCGGAACGGTCTGCTGAGCTCCGCCGGGTCTCGCGCTTCTTCCTGCACACCTTGGCGATGTGCCCGCGGCGGCCGCAGTTGTGGCACTCGGCCTTCCGGAACGGGCACTTTACGCGGTCGTGGGCCGCCCCACAGCCGTCGCACCGCCGGCTCTCCTTCCGGACCCTCCGGACGTCCTCGTCGTCGCTGCTCTCTGTGGACGACCTCGAAGTTCGGCGGGCCGCCTGTACCGGAGCCTCTGCCTTGCTCGACTTCGGCCGCCAGTCCTGGAGTTCTTGGACCCCGGCCTTTGTAGCTTCTGTGGCCTGGGCCGCTCTGACGACCTCCTGCAACGTGGGAGGCGGCTCTTGGTTCATTAATGTGCGCTGGGTTTCGGCGTCGTTCAGGCCGCACAGCACACAGTCCCAGAGGGTGATGTCTGCATTCTCCCATTTGCACGGGCCGGCCGCCAGCCGCAGGGCCGCCACGAATGCGGCGACCGTCTCCCCGGGCGCTTGGACTCGCCTCCAGAACGCACTCCGAGCGGGAAACATCGCCGTAGCGGGCCGGACGTGCTCACGCAGCATCTGCATGAGTTCCTTGGCCTTGAATTCGCTCACCCTCCTCGGTGCAATCAGGTCCACCAAGGTCCTTTTGGTTTCCTGTCCGAGCATCCTGGTGAAGATGGCCCTTTTCTTCGCCTCTTCCGTGACTTCGGACTCAATCAGTGCTGCCTGGAAGTCCATCTCGAAGATCTCCCAGTCGCCCGGTTTCCTGATTTCGAAACCGGCGCATGTCTTGGTCCCGTGGGCTGCCATATCCCACCTTCGTCGCCAATTTAGTGTAAGGGACCAAAGACAATGAAACAGCCGAAGGGTTGGCTTAACACAGGTTTATTGCATGATGATCCGGAGGAACATGTGGTAATGGCGGATGGGTAGCTCAATATATACGGCTGGCTATACATTTGAAAGTGGCTCGTCGACAGACTATTGGTTGCTGCCCGCGTGACGTCGTAGAAAGGTCACGCCCTTCTTGACCAGGTGAAGAGGTGGCGGGGAATCTTCCCGCGCTGCTGAACCAGGTGAATCTGAGCCATGAGAGCTGGACGCTCGCTATTGCCATCTAGTGGTCACTAGCTCGCGTCCCCTTATCAGGTTTACATTGATACAGCTGAAGGTTATAATGTTGCACACAGAAAGGTTACATTGTTAAAGGCACAGCTTTACAGAACACAACACTTACCTACTGTATGTACATATGGACATACAGTAGGTAAGGGAGGGCTGGAGGACAAATTATAGAAAAGGAAGACATGTCCTCCTTTAGGATACCATCTGGCAACCCTATGCCCGTCCCAATAGAGTTTTTGCCACACAGCCACATTTTAAAAGCAAAAAACCTATAATGTTTAAACAGACTAATAGATCCTGTAAAGTGATTGCCTTTTCATTGTGGATTACTCCAAATATAACATACCATGAAGATTCCCAGAGGCTGAAAGAGCTTCAGAAAGTGATATCTGATTCAGGCTGTGCTGCATGTTTTCTGAATGCATTACTACTGTAAAGTGGTCTCCCTCGATTATAAAAGAGGTGCAAACCAATAGGGCGTAAGAATGATTATGAACAAACCTGTCCCCACAACCAGTCTGCTACATATCTTGGGAGAGTGGAAGAAAATAGAGGATCCAAAAAATTTCACTGTCTAAGGCAAAGAGGTATACCACCTCCCCTTCTGGATACAGTAATTTACTGGACCAAGAGGTGGATCATTCTCTAACGCTAGCAATATGGAAGCTGAAAGCAGAGGTCAGGTTTCATGAGCACAGAGGAAGCAGCTCAGACCACTATCCTCTCTTGCCAAACTTTGCTGCCAGGTTCATTAGCATAAAACTGGGGTAAGGAGGTAATGGAAACTTAATTCTTGACTCAGGAGGTAGTCCCATGCACTTATTTAGGAGTCCACTGAACTCAAATATCTGAGCTTAAATACATACGGTTGTTAATACTCCACTGTTGCTCACTTTTTCTTTTTCCAAATTTCTATGGCAAGCTTTATTCTGAACTTTTCAGTGATGTTTTTCTTTCCTGATATCTTAGGGTTTAAGTGATCAGTAACCATACCTGTCAAGTATCCCAGATTGGCTGGGAAATCCCATATTTTGGCCCTCCTTCCCCCTCTTCCCCGCCGTCATCCTGTATTGGGATGTCTGGGGAAATGGGTTTTTGTGCATGCGCGCCCCCAGAAGCAGCATTGCGCATGCACAAAGGGGTTTCTGTGCATGCACACCCCCAGAAGCAGCATTGCACATGCACAAAGGGGTTTCTGTGTATGCACGAAGGGGTTTCTGTGCATGCGCGCCACACCCAGAGAAGTTCCCGGAGACAACTTGACAGGTATGTCAGTAACACTGATCACATTTGTTATAATGCAAATTCTTTGTGATGTTTATTAGTGAGGTTAGATTCTCAAAATCAGGGGTGGGGCACAGTTTCACTCTGCCCATCCTTGCTTCAAATGATCAAAAGGAAGTTGTCCCTGAGGCAGGCTCACCAACTGGTTTAAGCTGAGCATTCAAAGACACAGATTAGCCAGTTTCCATGGTAATGGGAAGTCTTGTTTATGTAAGAGTGTTTCAGATGGCTCGGCCCAATAACTCCAGAGACAGTATATTATAATTAAAGTCTTTTATTCTCACTGCCCGCATGGCGGTCAGTGGCTGTATCAAGGGTCAAAGATGGAAGGGAAGGGTATGAGGTTGAGGTGGTCCTTTAATAGGGTCGGATGAGGTCAGAGGCATAAGGCTCAAGGGAATAGGGTTACAGTGGCAAGGCATTGTGGTACATGTAGTTCAGGTCAGTTTGATATTACATCTGACAAAACCCCTTCTAATATCATATGGGCTGACTACATTGAGTGCATACTTGAGCGTTTCATTTTCTAAGACACAAACTGCCAAACAGGTACTCATGCTGAGCTGAGGGGAGTGGTTTGGTCAGTATGTCTGCCACTTGTTCCTTTGTCTCACAATGTGTTAGCTCTATAAAGCCTTCTCTTATCATCTGTCTCACGTTTTTGCACTTGATATCTATATGTCTAGATTTCCGGTTTATAGTGTCACCTTTTGCTATCTCTATGGCCGCCTGGCTATCTTCGTGGATGGTGATGGGGAGCTTGGGCTTTTCCCAGATAAGGGAGATCAGTTCGTTTATCCAGATAAGGTCACATGCAGCATTTGACAGGCAGACATATTCGGCCTCGGTGGTGGAAGTAGAAACCAGTTTCTGCTTCTCAGTGCGCCAGTATATTGGGCTGCCATTCAACATCACCATGTAGCCGGATGTGCTCTTTCTGGTTCCTGAGCATCCGCCCCAGTCAGCATCGGCGTAGCATGACAGGTTGATTTCTTCGTCTATTCGAGGGGTGAGCAGTAATTCTGTCTCCATGGTGCCCTTCAGGTATCTCAGCAGTCTCTTGACGGCCGCCCAATGAAACGTCTTTGGGTTACTGGAATGGCGTGAGAGAAGGTTCACTGCCAGCGTAATGTCGGGCCTGGTCCAGTTGGCTATGTGTAACAGCGATCCAATGATGGATCTGTAGAGGCTGACATCTTCGAACGGTTCCCCTTCCTCGTAGGCGTTTTTCAAGAAATCTGTTTGCATAGGCGTCCCACAGGGGTGAGCGTTTGACATGTTGCACCTGTCAAGGAGTTCAGCTATTTTCTCCTTCTGGGAGAGTCCAAAGCCATTGGGTATCCTTGAGACTTGCACCCCTAGGTATTTGTTCACTCTCCCCAAGTTTTTCAGGGAGAATTCATTTTGCAGTCCATGAGCGAATTCGTCGCATTTGGACTTACTTTTCCCAAAGTACAATAGGTCGTCGACATACACTAGGACCTTTTCAACTTCCTCTGGTGATTTCCTTAGAAATACACATTTGTCGTCTTCAACTGGGAAGAAGTTCAATTGCCTCATTGCCTCGGCCAGACACTCGTACCACCTCCTGCCGGACTGTTTTAGGCCATAAAGGCTTTTGTTGAGTAGCCACGTTTCCCCTCTGTTGCGCCCAAAACCAGGTGGTGCTCAGACGTATATTTCCTTGTCAAGGTCTGCATGGAGGTATGCTGTCTGTACATCAAACTGGTACACTTGTTCCTTGAGGATGGTTGCCATTACTAAAGCGGCCTTTACGCTTTCTGGCTTCACTGTGGGGGAGTACGTGTCTTCGTAGTCGTCAGGGTATCGTTGGGTGAACCCTTGGGCGACTAGTCGCGCTTTGTACATTACCCCTTCATTTTCCAACGGTTTTACTTTAAACACCCATTTTGTTCCCACTGTCCTCTGTCCCTCAGGAACCTCAGCAGGAGCGTACACTCCGAGGGTTTTGAGGCTCTCCATCTCCCTTTCCATTGCCGCCCGCCACTTGTCCTGTTCTTCGGGAGGCAGTTTGTCTATGTCATCAAAGCTTGCTGGTGTCTCGGGGTAGGTGTTTATGCCCAGCACATACTCCTTTAGTCCTCTGGGAGTTTGGCCTTTGGTTGACCTGGTTGACCTGCGGGGCGCCTCTGCTGGGGTTTTTGGAGGTTCAGTCTCCACAACACTAATGGTATTTTGATGTGACTGCCTGGTCTCATCCCTCTCTGGTGGCGTGTCCACTGGTCTGTTGGGCCTTGAGTTGGATGAGGGTGCTTTGGTTCCTTCTTGTACTGACTCATTTGTCAGTACCTCGTTTGCGTGTATCTTACTCCAGTTCGCGTGTTCATGGAACGTGGCCGACCTGGAAATCACTATTCTCAGGTTGTGGTCTAGGAAGCGGTATGCCTTCAAGCCCGGTTCGTACCCCATGAACCTTAGCTTCTTCGTTATCTTGTCCCCTTTCTTCCTTAGTTGTTTTGGTATGTGTACGTCTGCGAACACACCAAAGATGTGAAGATGGCTCAACTTGGGCTTCTGCCTGTACATGGCTTCATAGGGCGTTTTCCCGATAACGCCAGACCATAGCCTGTTCAGTGTGTAGTTGGAGTACAGCAAAGCTTCCCCCCAGTATGAGAAGCTTAGGCCTGCATCTTCAATTGCGCATCTGATCATGGTCTGGAGCACTCCGTTCCTTCGTTCGGCGACTCCGTTCTGGAAGGCTGAGAATGGTGCGGTTTTGTAGTGTAGCATCCCCTTCTCGGTTATCCAGTCTTGGAACTCTTTGGACAGGAATTCCGATCCTCTGTCCGTCATCAGTTTCTTTATGTTGGTGTTGTTCTGAGTTTGCACCCTTTGGTAGAACTCTTTGAACTTGCTGAAGGTCTCGTCCTTGCTTTTGAGGGTGTATACGAAACCGTATCGGCTGTAGTCATCGACTATCGTCAAGAAGAATCTCTTCTGGCCCAAGGATCTCTCGAGTGGCCCCACCAGGTCGAGGTGGACCAATTCGAAAGGGTGGCTTGACTTCCTGGAGGATGTCTTCGGTCGTGCCTCGGTTTTCGCCTTGGAGCTTTTGCACATGGAGCACTCCAGGTAGTTCTCACAATCCTTGATCCTTAGTCCTTCTGAACACCCTAGCATCTTCTTGACTGTCGGAAAACCTATGTGTCCCAATTTTCTGTGCAACAGGTGCGCACACTCATCATGTATTTGTTTCCCTATGGATACCCTCAGTGTTCTATGCTCTGCGCTGCCAACCCCTTCATTTCTTGTGGGGTTGTTGTGATCATTGTTTTTCCTTTCTGGGTCTTCATGTTCGGGTTCCCTGGGGTCGTCTGCGGTGCAGTCCTGCATCTCTTCATCGTCAGTGCCGTTGATTAGGCCTATCATGGCCTGTCCATTCTTGGCTTCCTTGGCAAAGAGGTACGGTAGGCCGCCTATGAGCTCCACTCTTCCAATCTGCTTTCCCCTTCTTTCGATGGACACCTTCTTGTTTTCGAAGACTATCTTGAGGCTGGGGTCTTCTGTGAGCTTGGTGGTGGCCAGGACATTATATGGAATTTCAGGAGAGTAAAGGACGCCTTTGACCTGACCAATTCCAGGGATGAGTACGTCGCCCCTGCCCGTTACTCTTGCATGTTCCTGGTTGGCGACTTTGATTCTGAAGGAATCTTCTTCAAATGAGTTGAATATTTCCTTGTGGCATGATGTGTGGGTGGTTGCCCCGGAGTCGATCAGCCACCGTTGTAGGTGTGCATTTGAAGATCTGTCTGCCTTGTGGCTGCTGGTCCCTTCACTGTGCTTGACCACGTTCACTGAATCTGGTTTGTGTCTATCTTGCCCCTTCTGTGGCTTAAGCTCTCTCTTTGGGCTAGGTGACCTTCGTCGTCTGTCCCCCCTGTCATTGTCGCCCTTGTGTCTGCGTGGGTATTCGTCCTGTGGCTCACGTCTGGGTCTCAGAGTGTCCTCATGGCGTGTTTGATCGCGTGTGGGTTTGTGTTTTCTTGGTCCACATGTGTGACACTCAAAACTAGGGCTCCCCTGCTCAGGGAAACTGACTCTTTTGCGTGGCCTGTCCTCTCTGCGTATGGTGGCCCTACTTCTCCTAAGATTATCCTCAGCTATGAGTTTCTTAGTGATGTACCCCAATGTGGCATTGTTACTTCCCAAATTATCCAGCTGAGTCAGGAAGTAGTCCCATCTTGAATCGAGGGAGTTGTATATAATGCTAATCTGGTGCTGATCTGTCACGATTTCCCCCCTTCTTATGAGGCCGGATCTCATGTTGTTTAGTTTCATCAGGTGCTCGCTCATTGTTGAGCCCTCTTTCATTTTGTATGCATACAACTCTCTCAATAGCAAGCAGGTCATAGTCCTTTCATTGCAATAAAACATTTCATACAGTATTCCCCAAACCTCATGCACAGTTAGCCCATCAGGGATACTCCCATACATTGAAGTGTCAATAGAGCTTAAAAGCAAACAGAACACTCTGTGGTGTAGTCTGTCCACCTTTAGGGTCCATGGCTTTCTTGGTGGGTCCTGGATCAGGTACAGTGCCCCCTCCCTCATCAGAATTACCTGGAATTGTTGTGCCCAGTCCATTAGGTTCTCCCCAGTCATGTGAAGGATTGGGAAGTTGTGAGGTAGTTGGCTGTGCTGGCCGGCATTGCTTCCTTTGCTGGATCTGGCCTGGTGCCCTGGGCTGTCTTTATATTGGCAGTGGAGGATGGGTACACATATATTTGCTATTGGATGTCCCATTTGCAGTTTTTCTGGTCGCCTGTAGAGGGAGTTCGCTGGTCCTCTGCCCATGGAGCGACCTGAGTTGACCTGCAGTTCTTCTTCTTCGCCAGAGAGGGAGTTCTCCCGCTCCTCTTGTGCCTGCATGAACCTCATTGTTTGCTGGCTGCCGAGGTGAGCGGATCTCTGTCTCAGAGGTCCTGCTGTTTCAGGTTGGAGTGTTGGTGAGGAGTCACTTTCGTTGCTGGAGCTGCTTTCCTCATCGGAGGGTCCTGTGGAGCTGTCGCATGGAGGCCGCCATCTTTGCTGGACTGATGGGGGTTCGGGTCGTCGTAGCTCCGGCTCCTCGGGTCGTGGCTCCGTGTGGAGGTCGGCTTCCTTCTCCGGACATTCCCTGTGCTTGGTTCGGGCAGACAGCGAGTCGTGGTAGGCCTCACTTTCTTTGTCTCACCTTGCGTGTGCTTCCGGTCTTCCCACGTGGATGCGTGCCTTGTGGGTCTCACGCCCCTCCCGTTCGCGGTAGCGTGTTTCTGAGGGGGGCTGCGTCCCCTTCGGTTTCTAGCTGGGAAGGGTTTGCAGTGGCTTTCCTCCGAGGAGAGGTCGTGTCCCCTTCGGCCTTTGATTGCGAAGGGGGCCTCTGCCCATGTGAGGAGTTCGGCCCGGTTGTCAGCAGCGCTTCTCTTGGGGGCGTGGTGCCTGCTTGGGGGTTTCCGCTCCTCTTCTAGTTCCTGGGGGCTGAGGGTCGGCATGTCCCGCATTTCTAGGGTCTGTGTGTCCACCCTCCGGGGTCCCAGGGCCTTTTCTTTTCTTCGCGTGGTTGGGGCGCGCAGGTTATCTGCGGGTATTGTTGTTCCGGTGGGCTTTCCCGCCGGTGTGTTCGAATCTAGGGCCACCGCTTGTAATTGGTCGGCTATCTCGGCTAGGTTCGAACTCGGTGCGGTGCTTGGGGTTCCCGCCATGGAGGATCTCGGGGTAGAGCTTACTGTGCCGTTGGTGTGGAGTTCATCTCCGATGTTCATCAAGGCCAGTAGTTCTACCGTGGGGATCATTCCTCTCCCGGCTATCGCTCTGTGGATTTTGGTTGTCAGGCTTTCGTCTTGGTCGTCCCTTTCGGTGGGTGCCCCTCCGGTTTCGGCCTTCGTTTGGCCATCTGGGTCCATCTCCGTGATGGTCCGGTTGGGGTTGTCCTCTTCCATTACCGTTTGGGGTCGTGCGATTGCCTGTTCCAGAGTTTCGGGTCCAGTTGGTCTGGCTCGTGTTCTGGACCCTCCTTTGTTCAGTCGGGTCCTTCTTTTGGTCATTTGTTTTAATTTTGGAGTTGTTTGTGGGCGAACCAAACCTCTGCTACCATTTTGTAAGAGTGTTTCAGATGGCTCGGCCCAATAACTCCAGAGACAGTATATTATAATTAAAGTCTTTTATTCTCACTGCCCGCATGGCGGTCAGTGGCTGTATCAAGGGTCAAAGATGGAAGGGAAGGGTATGAGGTTGAGGTGGTCCTTTAATAGGGTCGGATGAGGTCAGAGGCATAAGGTTCAAGGGAATAGGGTTACAGTGGCAAGGCATTGTGGTACATGTAGTTCAGGTCAGTTTGATATTACATCTGACAGTTTAGCATAAAAATCACATCTCCTTCTAAAATAGACCATAAATGTGTGAGGATCACACTGGTTTTTTTGCTCCTAAAAGTGCCACCTTCTGAGAAACTCTCCATTTTGTATGGGTAAAAATAAAGGTCACCCATGCTCGAAAGCCAGTTGTGTCTGACTCTAGGGTGCAGTGCTCATCTCTGTTTATAGCCAGTGCTGTCTGCATCTGCAGATGTTTCCATGAACATGTGGCAGGCATGCACAGAATTCTGTTTACCTTCCCACCAAAGTGGTACCTATTTATCTACTTGCAATTTCTTGCTTTTGAACTGCTAGGCTGGCAGGAGCTGTGACAGAAACGGGTGCTTACTCCATCATGCAGCACTCGGGTCTTGAACTGCTGACCTGCTGACCTTCCACTGCAGTCCCTCTCATTTTGTATACATATGCATATTTTAAGCATTTCTTCCTTTTGAGGATACAACCACATTGGCAAAATAACATGGGACAGGCTATGGGGTTGGGATGACATAAATGCCAATGAGAATCAGCCTGGAGTTTCCACCTCCCACTTATTCCTGCAATATGAGTTTTTGCCTCTGCTGCTGGGTTTTTACCTTTTTTTGCTTATCAGGTTTACTTTCACCAGTTTAAACTGTGTGATCACTTGAACCAATGCAGAAAACTATGATCCTTCACTCCCTGCTGTTTCTCCAGGAAGAAACTGCCATCCCCCCCACCCTCACCTTTAAAAAACAACAGCACTGTGTTGCTAGGGCACCCAAGACAGAAGAAAAGAAATACTGTATAAAGAGAGGAGAGAAAGAAATTGCTAGTCTGCCCTTGTTTATAGCATATTAAGTAGTTCTATTGTAGTTGCACCTCCTTCAAAGGACTTGTTATGTATGTATGCATGTTCATTATACTGTAAAGGCAAGATTGTAACCACTCCAGATACAAACGATATCAGCTGTAAAGGAACGCGAGCAGACAGCCTATAGAGGGCAGCTGCGAGCGTTCACTCTCACATGGTTCACATTGCTCAATCACGGACAGCCGCGGGAAAACCTTCCCCGCATTCAGCAGCTGAAGAAAGACCTGCATTCAGCAGCAGGAAAGGAGGCGTGCCTGGGCGAGGCCACGCCGGTAGCAGCCAATCAGCTACCGTGCTACAAGATTCAAATGTAGAGAGCTACTGTATATATTGAGATGTATCACCGCCATTTATCTCATGCTTAACTGGAACCTCATGCAATAAACCTGTGTTAAACCAACCCTTCGGTTGTCCGGTCGTCTTTGGTCCCATACACTAAACTGGCGACGAAGGTGGGATCGATGGCTGCCCACGGGACCAAGACATGCGCCGGCTACGAGATCAGGAAGCCGGGAGACTTGGAGCTGTTTGAGATAGACTTCAACGCAGCGCTGGTGGAGCTCGAAGTCTCAGATGAGGCCAAAAAGAGGGCCATTTTCGTCCGCATGCTCGGACACGAGACCAAGAGGACCTTGGTGGACCTGATCGCGCCGAGGAAGGTGAGCGACCTCAAAGCCACAGAGCTCCTGGCGGCGCTGCGCGCCCATCTCCGGCCAGCGATAGCGATGTTCCCCGCTCGGAGCGCGTTCTGGAGGCGAGTCCAGGCACCCGGGGAATCGGTCGATGAGTTCGCCGCGGCCCTGCGGTTGGCCGCCGGCCCATGCAAGTGGGAACTCCCCGACGTCACCCTCCGAGACTGCCTGCTCTGCGGTCTGAGGGACACAGAGACTCAGCGCGCGCTGATGAAAAGGGAGCCGCCTCCCACGTGGCAACAAGTCCTCGACGCGGCACAGGCCGCTGAGGCCACGTCGGCCGGGGTGCACGAACTTCAGGACTGGCGCCCGAAGACCGCCAAGGCAGAGAGTTCGGTGCGCGCGGCCCGGCGGACTTCGAACTCGTCTGCAGAGAGCAGCGACGACGAGGACGTCCGGAGGGTCCAGAGAGAGGGCCGGCGCTGCGATGGCTGCGGCGCCGCCCAC
The DNA here is from genome assembly GCA_035047305.1 of Bradypodion pumilum. NCBI lineage: Eukaryota > Metazoa > Chordata > Lepidosauria > Squamata > Chamaeleonidae > Bradypodion > Bradypodion pumilum. The sequence continues at coordinate 265,219,250 of JAWDJD010000003.1, forward strand.
GCCCGCACCAAATGCCCATTCCGCAAGGCCGAGTGCCACAACTGCGGCCGGCGCGGGCACATCGCCAAGGTCTGCCGGAAACGACGCGAGGCCACCCGGAGTTCTCCAGACCGCTCGGCGAGGCAGGACCGCACCACGAGGCAGGACCGCACCACGAGGCCGAAGGACGGCACCCGGACCACAAGGACGCGGGACGGAGTAGAGCGAGTCTCCGACGACAGCGAGGACGACGCGCCGGTTTGCAGCGTTTCCACGGAGCACCCCCGTTACTTCGTTGAGGTAGTAATACAAGGGGCCCCTGTTAGAATGGAGGTGGACTCGGGTTCTTCATACTCCATTATTTCCCAGGGGGAGTTCATGAAAATCGCCCCCCGCGTGCGGCCCAAGCTCAAGGCGTTGAGGGCCACGCTGAAGGACGTGCAGGGGAACCGCATCCCAGTGTTGGGGGTTGGGAAGTTCCAGGTCCAGTTCAAAAAGTACACCGCAACGCTTCCCTTAGTCGTCCTCAAGGGGGGTAAATGCAGCCTCCTCGGGACTCAATGGTTCCAGCCCCTGGGGTTGTTCATTGGGGGGGTGCACGCCGTGGGAGCACACGCCGCCGGGACTGATCCAATACAGAGCGTGTGCGACGCGCACCCCGAGGTTTTTAAAAAGGGGCTCGGAAAATTCAAGGGGCCCCCAGTGACTTTCGACCTGGACCCTGGAGTACGTCCAATCAGACTTAAACCGCGCAGAGTGCCTTTCGCACTAAAGGACAAAATAGAGGCGGAATTGGACAAATTAGTGGGCCAGGGGATTCTTGTTCCTGTTGATTCTGCGGAGTGGGAAACTCCAATTGTAACAGCGCTCAAGGCCAATGGGGAAGTCCGAATATGCGCTGATTACAAGTGCACCATCAATAAGGCGATCCGCCCTAATGCGTATCCGGTGCCGGTAGTCAGCCACTTGTTGGCCAGGTTACACGGGGGGAGGTGTTTCGCCAAACTCGACCTGGCCCAAGCCTACCAGCAACTCCCGGTGACCCCCGCCGCAGCTGCTGCACAAACCATAGTCACCCACAAAGGGGCGTTCCAGGTTTCGCGCCTCCAATTCGGCGTGAATTCGGCGCCCGGGATTTTCCAGTCATTGGTGGAACGCCTCCTGAAGGGGTTGGAGGGGGTGTTACCTTATTTTGATGACGTATTAATTACAGGGGGGAGCCGGGCCGAATTAGCAACAAGGTTGGGAAAGGTCCTGACAATATTCGAAAAGGCGGGGTTGAGGTTGCGGAAAGACAAATGCGTCTTCTTCGCTACAGAGGTTGAGTTCCTAGGGTTCCGTGTTACTCCCGAGGGAATTAGGCCAGCCCAATCCAAGGTAGCCGCCATCAAAAAAGCCCCTCGCCCCACCTCCAAGCCCGAATTGCAGTCGTTCCTCGGACTGCTCAACTTCTACCACTCCTTCCTCCCGCGGAAGGCAGCCGTGGCAGAACCGCTACACAAATTGTTAAAAAAGGACGAGGCATGGAAGTGGGGCGACGACCAGGAAAAGGCTTTCAATGACCTGAAGCGACTCCTGGCATCAGATGCTGTTCTGACCCACTTCAATCCCAAACGCCCGGTGGTCCTGATATGCGATGCATCCCCGGTGGGGGTGGGGGCGGTGCTTTGCCACGTGCTAGAGAACGGTAGGGAGGCCCCGATAGCCTTCTACTCTAGATCCCTGTCCCAAGCGGAGAGGAATTATGCGCAGACAGACAGGGAGGCGCTAGCAATCATTGCGGGGACCAAGAAATTTCATGATTTCGTGTACGGCCGCCCCTTCACCATAGTGACTGACCACAAGCCCTTGCTGGGCATCTTCACCGCAGACAAGCCCACACCCCAGATCCTGTCCCCGAGAATGCTCAGATGGGCCATTTTTCTCAACGCGTATCAGCACGCGTTGGTATACCGGCCCGGGAGGGAGATAAGCCATGCAGACGCTCTGTCGAGGTCCCCCATTCCCCGGGATTGCTGCCACGTGGGCGGAGTAGAGAGGGACCACCAGGTCTTAATGATAGAGGTCCTAGACTCCCCTCCAGTAGTACCGGCCGACATCGCCAAAGCGACAGGCAAGGACAAAACGCTGGCCACAGTTTGCTCCTGGGTGCAGAAAGGGTGGCCCGTGTCGTCCCCAGCCGCGGAGTTCGACACATTTTTCAAAAAGAGATTAGAGTTGTCCCTAGAGAGGGGTTGCCTCTTGTGGGGACAGCGGGTAGTGATCCCCACGTCTCTCCGGCCGAGGGTGCTTAAACTGCTGCACGTCAGCCACCCGGGGATCGTACGCTCTAAGGCACTAGCCCGCAGTTACTTTTGGTGGCCCCAGTTAGACGCCGACATCGAACACATGGTCGGCACTTGCGAGGCGTGCCAAAGCTCAAGGCCAGAAGAGGCTCGCTCGCCCCCTAGGGAATGGGACGCTGCAAGGGGGCCCTGGTCCCGAATACACGTAGACTTTGCTGGCCCGTTCAGGGGAACGCTTTTCCTCCTCGTGGTGGACGCGTTCTCTAAGTGGTTGGAGGTCATTCCAGTCTCGAGCACCTCCTCGACCACAACCATTAAACAGTTAAGGAGGGTCTTTTCCACGTTCGGTTTACCCGACACCCTCGTCAGCGACAACGCTAGCTGTTTCACGTCCGCCGAGTTCAGGGCATTCATGGAGCGCAACGCCATTCGGCACGTCACCTCCGCCCCCTTTCACCCGGCCACCAATGGCCAAGTAGAGCGCCTCGTGCGCACCACGAAAGACGCGCTACTGCGCATGGGTCCCGGAGACCTCGACCTGAAATTGTGCCAATTCCTGCTGAGATACAGGGTCACCCCTTTAGCGTCAGGGTACTCCCCCGCAGAGCTGTTGATGCGCAGGAAGCTGGCCACGGGGATATCCAAGCTAGACCCCACGAGAGTAGAGGACAAAGGGCGGAACATAGGGGTGGAACCCACAAAGAGTTTCAGCATAGGCGCCCCAGTACACTGCAGGAATTACGCCAGCGCGGGGCCAGCCTGGGTGCCGGGCACCGTAGTAGATCAAACCGGCCCCGTCTCATACCGCGTAGAGACCAGTACAGGTTTCCTGTGGAGGCGACACGTGGACCAACTCAGGCGTAGGGTCCCCGGAGAGCAGGACGCGGACGAGGACAGTTTCGAATCAGCGTTAGGGTACTCCCCCACCCGTTTAGCCCAAGGGGGAGGAAAAGGGGAGCATGGGTCCCCACCAAGGGGGGAGGAAAGGCAATCGATCCACAGAAATCTTTTGCGGGAGTCCCCGTCAGAGAGGAGGAGCCCCGACCGCACTCATACCCCGCGGAAGCCGCGGAAGTCTCCCCGAAATTCAGATGCCCATAGAAGTTCAGACGTTGATTTACAGTACCAGGGGGAGTTAGCGGAGTGGTCCCCCACCCGTCCTAGCGAAAAGAGGGGTTTCAGTTCAGCCCCTGGTACTTCCAGTCCCAGTAGCCCCTGTGAGTTAGAATGCAATATAGCGCCAATGTCCCGGAGACCGACACCCCCAAGACCGGAGGCATCAGCGAGTCCGCCCACCACAGTCTTAAGGTCCCCCGAGCAGGGATCAGAAGGTAGCCGTTCCACAAGGGCGACCTCATCGGTGCCGCGGTTCACATTAGGTGGGTCCCCGGGGTCCGAGAGCAATAGGCAGGGGTTTACCTCCCAACTATTCATTCCATTCCCATCCCCGAGCGCAAGGCAGGCACAGACGCCCCACAGAGCCACTAACGAATCCCCGTTTCCCGTTGCAGGACAAGCACCCGCGGAGTCAGGGATCACAGGCTCTCCAGAATTAGGGCAGGCGCAAGCACGCCCCAAGCGAACGTGCGGCAAGCCACAATGGTTGCGGGACTTCGTCCCATCCTAGGGGGGAGGGATGTTATGTATGTATGCATGTTCATTATACTGTAAAGGCAAGATTGTAACCACTCCAGATACAAACGATATCAGCTGTAAAGGAACGCGAGCAGACAGCCTATAGAGGGCAGCTGCGAGCGTTCACTCTCACATGGTTCACATTGCTCAATCACGGACAGCCGCGGGAAAACCTTCCCCGCATTCAGCAGCTGAAGAAAGACCTGCATTCAGCAGCAGGAAAGGAGGCGTGCCTGGGCGAGGCCACGCCGGTAGCAGCCAATCAGCTACCGTGCTACAAGATTCAAATGTAGAGAGCTACTGTATATATTGAGATGTATCACCGCCATTTATCTCATGCTTAACTGGAACCTCATGCAATAAACCTGTGTTAAACCAACCCTTCGGTTGTCCGGTCGTCTTTGGTCCCATACACTAAAGGACTGCAGAAGCTTAGTGGTTAAGTCATTGAATTTGATGACCAGAAGGTTGAGACCCAACCGTTGAGACCCAACCGTTCCATGTCGGTGAGTGCCCATCTCTGTCCCAGCTCCTGCCAACATAGCAGTTCGAAAGCAAGAAATGCAAGTAGGTAAATAGGTACTGCTTTGGGAACAAACAGGCACTTCTGGTTAGTTACAAAATCCAGGTTATACTGAGAGAAAGGAAGAGAGAGAGATTGGAATTTTGCACTCTGACGTCTAGTCATGCCTGCCACATGACCATGGAAACATCTGCAGATGCAGACAGTGCTTGGTCTTTGGCTATAAATAGCGATGAGTACCACATCCAGGAGTTGGATACAACTGGTGTTCAAGCATGAGAGAGCTTTATCTACTTCCCATAGACTGCAGGACAGTTACATTAATAAGCTGCATCAAGGCAGAGTTGACTTGAGCCATTTCCCCTTTTCTCTCAGTGTGGCCAGTTAACTGGAATAGAGCCAAGGAAATCTGTTTATTCTGCGTGGAAATTGGCATTTCTGTTGCTGTGTAGTCACAACCAAAGTTTGTGTTCTGCTTTTCACACTGCTTTGATAAAATCACCTTTAATTGTGCATGTATGTGCCGTTTCAAAAATGAGAAAGAAGCTCAAAGTCAAGTGTGAAATTGTTTTCCAAAAATCATCATCATTTCCCCACATCCAACAAAAATACTTGGCCTTAAAAGCTGCCTGAAAGCGGGGGGGGGGGAGCAGGTGAAGTTTCCCTGTTATCATACTGTAGTCAGAAAATTCCTCCTGTTATCTAAAACAGCAAAAAATCTTGCAGGGGGTGGCCATAAAAACTAATATGTATTATCTGGATTCTGTCTTCGTTGACTACATTCCTTTTCAAAAGATGCTACCTTCTTCAAAAAATTTGCCTGTTGAAGTCTAAAGGCCAAAACCTTCAAAATATCAATGTGCTTTTAAGGTTGTGCTTTACCTACTTTGTGGTTTATTCTGTTGTTCTTCACCAATATTTAGAATGGTATGTAAATAAAAATATGGAACTACTGTATTTGTGTACAGTATATGATTACATTCTATAATTGCAATTGCTGCCACAACAGCTAGAGGGACACAGTGAATACCTCTAGTAAGCTGTGCTTTCAGTTTACATTGGTGGGCTGCAGTGGCTCAGTGGTTAAGAAGTTTATCTTGTTAGCTGGAAGGCTGACAAGTCGGCTGTTGAGCATACCCGTCAGGTTGCGGTTTTGGAAATCCGGGAGCCAGGCACGGATGTACAGTAAGTTTCCAGGTGCTGGATAGGAAATGGGTTACTGCGCAGGCATGGCCATCAGATTCAGTGGTGCACATGCACAGAAACCTCTGTGCTACTTTCCCTGACGTTGAAAATACGGGATGGTGGTGGGAAAGGGGCCGAACGAGCACAGAAATACGGGGAATCCCTGCCAATCTGGGATACTTGACAGGTATGAGTTTGAGACCCGGGTACTGTATGATGATTGAGTGCCTGTCTCTGTCCCAGGTCTTGGGCACATGAAAGGAGCCTCATTTGGGCATTCCCTGAGTGGAGTTTTTCCTGCAAAAATCCTTTCAACCCAGAATAATTTCTGACACAAAATTATTATAGTTTACATTGGTGACAATGCACTGCACTGAGTTTCCAAAATCCGTGATGTTCTTTACCTAAACTAACCATTCAAGCATTAAAGTACACACATGAGACCTACAATATGTTCATGGGTGTCTAAAGGGGAAAATATATCAGAAATTTTGCAGAGGTGTTAGAAACCCTGTGGCATAAATTGTTTGCCTTGAAGGGGAGTCACAGTTTAGTTAATAGATTACATTTTAATGGGGACATTAAATAACCTACAGTAGAAACAGAAGTATTTACAGTTGAAAGCACATTAATCTTATGGAAATAGTAACTCAGTCTCTCTTTTTAGTTTGATAAATCAGACCTCAGAGGAATCAATAGCTACAGATTTTTCCTCTTCCAATCACAGTTTATGTATTTAAAAAATTCTTTCTTTCTTTCTTTCTTTCTGTCTGTCTGTCTGTCTGTCTGTCTGTCTGTCTTTATTTATTTATTTATTTATTTACTTATTTATTTACTTATTTATGTGTTTGTTTGTTTGTTTGTTTGTTTAATACCCTGTCCCAATTAGTGCAAGCACCACTCTGGGCAGCTTACAACAATGAATGCTTACAATGGCTAAAGGCTGACTGGAAGGCAGGAGGTCAGCAGTTCGATTCCCGAGTACTGCAGGACGGAATGAGCTCCCACCTTTGTCCCAGCTGTCAACCTAGCAGTTCGAATGCAAGAAATTGCAAATAGATAAATAGGGGCCACTTAGGTGGGAAGGTAAACAGTGTTCCGTGCACTTTGGTGTCTAGTCATACCTGCCACATGACCACGGAAACGTCTGCAGAAGCAGACAGTGCTGGCTCTTCAGCTTTGAAACAGATGTGCACTGAACTCTAGAGTCGGATAAGACTGGCTTTCGAGCAAGGGAAATCTTTACCTTTATTGCTTTTAACTGAACATCCATACATAGGAATTTACTATGAAAACTGTACCATGTAAGAACATTACCGCATTATACTTCTCCCAGAAAGGAGAGCAAACAAACTCATTTCAGCTTAGCAACTGGCCTCCATACAGAAATGCAGTAACAGTTGATAGCTGCTGGGTTTTTTTCACAGTACAGCAGGGCGACTGCATTTAAGCAATAACACAATGGAACTGTTGGATCCCAACTGCAAAAGGCTCCATTTAAAGATCTAGATTATCTTTTAAAATAAGTAGTACAGCATTTTGTTGTGCCCAATATTTTTCCACCAAGTTTTAGCAGCGATGAATGAAGTTGTACCCAATAAAAGAAACACTTTAGCAACTCCATCACCTAGAGGTAAAATTTTCTTAATGTATCATGAAGATTCTATTAACAGGTTCAGGAATCTATTAATAGAACATATTTTTTAAAAAAATATTAAGTGTCGGGAGTTTGGCTTCAATTAATTCAGTTCCTCTGTTTCACCTGATCAAACAAGTATGCTTTAGGGCAGGGGTTTCCAACATTTTTACACTGTGCACCTGACCACATACCTCAAACAACTGAGCAGACCTGATCACACCCCCAGAAGTGGAAGCAGGCGCATTTACAACAGCCATGGGCACATTTATGCATGTGCGGGCACATTTTACTGTAGATGTAAACACTTCCACTTCCGAAGCCTGCGGTGGTGGTCCAGGTCCAGCCCACAGGCCATAGGTTGGGAACCCCTGTTTTACAGAACGTGTATTCTCTGCTCCTGTCACATACTTTGAAGACTACGAGACATCAGAAGTACAATATCTGGTTATGCTACAGTCTATCTAAGACACTAAACTTTGCCACTTTGCACTCACCCTGTTGTTTTTTAAGCACCAGGAATAGCATGTGCTTTTAGGTCAAATACCTTGGTATGGATAATTTCCTAATCCCTTTAAAGACATCTGCTTGATCATAAATTAGAGCAACACCTTGTCAGCCTCTGTTGCACAAAATCTTTTCTCTGCTTGAAATTCAGAATACCTTTGGTTATCTGGATTCGTGAACTGGAAATCACTTGAGAAATTCCACCAAGACTTCAGTTGCTTCCATCCAGGGAAGGGTACTTGTGGTCCAAGTGGAGGCACATCCTTTTTTGACCTTTGCTTTCTCCCCCTAATCCCATAATAATGGGCAAACTAAAGGAAGCCAGATATAGGATGAATATCAGGTGAAATGTCTTAATGGTTAGAGCAGTACAACAGTGGAACCAACTACCTTGAGAGGTGGTAAGCACTCCGACACTGGCAGCATTCAAGAGAGAATTGGACAACCATCTGTCATATCTGCATTGATTTGAATTCCTGCATTGAGCCTAAAGGGCCCTTTCCAATTCAGTTATTCTATGATTCTATGATCTTCTGAGCCTAGACCTGTCAAAGTGAACCAGTTCAATGTTACCTTTATTGTTATTATTGTGGAACTACATAACAGACATTTTGTTTGTTTGTTTGTTTGATTTGTATCCCGCCCTACTCGGCACAGGCTGACTCAGGGCAGCTCACAACATGTCAAATAAAGATACAATATAGCAAAAAAAATATAATATAACAAAAGCAAAGCACGAAATACAATAAAAAAGTAACAGTGACAACTCAATAATACAGCACACAACTCACTCCGGCCCCCAAAAAGGCCAAAAGTGGGAAGTGGTGGTCTTGCTGCCTCTACAGCCTTTGAGTCCTGGCCTGTTGTGTTCTGATGGTTTTATTGTACACATGGATTACAATGTATCTGAGCCAATGTAACCTTGCCTATAGCAACAATGTAACCTTCAGCTGTATCATATAAACCCTGTAATAGGACGCGAGCTAATGACCACCAGCTGGCAGCAGCGAGCGTCCAAGCTCTCTTGGTCCGAACTCATCAAAGGCAACAGCGCGGGAAGTTTTCCCGCCACCACCTACACCTGGACAAGAAGGGCGTGACCTGCAATGACGTCACGCAGACAGTAGCCAATGGGCTACCATGGCACCACGTTCAAATGTATTACTGCTGTATATAAAGAGCTATCGATCCGCCATTACCTCATGTTCCCTCTGTCCACGATGCAATAAACCTGAGTTAACCCAGCCCGAGGCTGTGTCCTGTGTCTTGGTTTGCATACACCAAATTGGCGACGAGGATGGGATAATGGATCCCCACGGGACAGCCAGGGCACAGAGCGGTTTCAACATCACCAAACCGCAAGACTGGGAGCTGCTTGAGATGGATTTCCAGGCGGCCCTGGTGGAACTCAGAGTCAACGGAGAAGACGAGGAGAGGAAGAGGGCCATCCTCACCAGAATGCTCGGGATGGAAACCAAGCGGACGCTGGTGGGCATAATCGCTCCGAAGAAGGTGAGCGACTTTAAGGCGAGCGACATCATGAAACTGCTGCGAGAGCGGTTCTGCCCCTCGAGGGCAATGTTTCCCGCTCGGAGCGCGTTTTGGAGGCGAGTCCAAGCGCCGGATGAGTCGGTGGAGGCATTCGTGGCCGCCATGAGGATAGCCGCTGCCCCCTGTAAATGGGGTGATATCCTGGAGTTGGTCCTCAGGGACGGCGTGTTGTGTGGCCTGAAAGACAAGGAGGTACAGCGCAGCTTGATGAATAAGGAGCCGCCACCCACGCTGGCAGAGGTCATAGAGGCCGCGGAAGCCGCAGAGTCCACGAATGCCGGAGTGGACGAGATGCACCAGTGGCGTGAGTGGCGTCCTAGAGCCGGCAAGGCGGAAAATTCGGTGCACGGGAAGACCGGACAGTCGGTGCACGCGACTCGACGGGCCTCAAAGTCGTCTACGGAAGGCAGCGACGGCGAGGAGGTCCAGAAGGTCCGGAAGGGTGGTCGACGCTGCGAGGGTTGCGGAGCGGCCCACGAGCGCGCGAGATGCCCGTTCAGGAAGGCCGAGTGTTACACCTGCGGCCGTCGGGGGCACATCGCCAAGGCGTGCCGAAAGCGGAAAGAGGGCCGGAGGCAGTCACAAGACCGCGCGGCCAGACCGGACCGTCCAGCGAGGCCCAAAGATGGCGCCCAGACCACGAGGAAGCAGGACGGCGTGGGCCGCGTCTCGGACGGCAGCGAGGACGACGCCTCAGTGTTCAGCGTGTCCGCGGGACAGTCCCATTACTTCGTTGAGGTATTAGTACAAGGGGCCCCTATTAAGATGGAAATTGACTCGGGGTCCTCCTATTCCATAATTCCCCAGAAAGAGTTCCTGAAAATCGACCCCCACGTGCGGCCCAAGCTTAAAGCGTTGAGGTCCACACTACGGGACGTACAGGGAAACAGCATTCCGGTGTTGGGGGTCGGGAAATTTCGGGTCAATTTTAAGAGACATTCTGCGGTACTGCCCCTAGTTGTCCTCAAAGGGGGAAGCTGTAGCCTCCTAGGGACACAGTGGTTTCAGCCCTTAGGGTTGTTCATAGGGGGGGTGCATACCGTGGGGGGGGACCCAATACAAGCGGTTTGCGATGCGCATCCCGCCGTTTTTAAGAAAGGACTCGGAAAGTTCAAGGGACCCCCTGTAGCTTTCGACATAGACCCGGAGGTCCGCCCGATAAGACTCAAACCACGCAGGGTGCCGTTCGCACTCAAGGACAAGATAGAGGCGGAACTGGACAAACTGGTGGGCCAGGGGATTCTTATTCCTGTTGATTCCGCGGAGTGGGAAACTCCAATTGTAACGGCTCTAAAGGCTAACGGGGAGGTGCGCATTTGCGCTGATTATAAGTGTACAATTAACAAGGCGATCCGCCCTAATGCATACCCGGTGCCAGTGATCAGCCACCTTTTGGCCAGGCTAAATGGGGGAAAGTGTTTCGCTAAACTCGATTTGGCACAAGCCTATCAGCAACTTCCAGTGACCCCCGCCACGGCCGCGGCACAAACGATAGTCACACATAAGGGAGCGTTCCAGGTGTCGCGGTTACAGTTCGGCGTGAACTCGGCACCCGGCCTTTTTCAATCGCTCGTGGAACGCCTCCTAAAGGGCCTGGAGGGGGTGTTGCCTTATTTTGATGACGTGTTGATAACAGGGGGGAGTGAGGCTGAACTGGCAATAAGGTTGGACAAGGTACTGACCGTGTTCGAGAAAGCGGGGCTGAGATTGAGGAAGGATAAATGTGTCTTTTTCGAAACCGAGGTCGAGTTTTTAGGGTTCCGGATCACACCCGAGGGGATTAAGCCGTCTAAATCCAAGGTAGTAGCCATTAAAAAGGCCCCTCGCCCCACATCCAAAACCGAGCTGCAGTCTTTCCTGGGGCTCCTCAATTTTTACCATACATTCCTCCCGCGGAAGGCGTCCGTGGCCGAACCGCTCCATCGGTTACTTAAAAAGGAGGAGCCATGGATGTGGGGTGACGAGCACGAGAGGGCGTTCAAAGAGCTAAAGCAACTCCTAACATCTGAGGCAATCCTGACGCACTTCGACCCCAAACGGCCTGTGGTCCTAGTTTGTGATGCATCCCCGGTGGGGGTGGGGGCGGTGCTTTGCCACGTGTTGGAGGACGGAAGGGAGGCCCCGGTAGCGTTTTACTCAAGGTCCCTGTCCCAAGCGGAGCGAAATTACGCACAAACCGACAGGGAAGCGTTAGCAATAGTAGCGGGGACCAAAAAATTTCACGATTTTTTGTATGGCCGCCCGTTCAAAATCGTGACCGATCACAAGCCGCTGTTAGGGATTTTCACGGCAAGCAAGCCCACGCCGCAGATCCTGTCCCCGAGAATGCTGCGATGGGCTATTTTCCTCAACGCGTACCAACATGAGTTGGAGTACAGGCCCGGAAAGGAGATCAGCCATGCTGATGCGCTTTCGAGATCCCCTCTGCCCTTGTCGGACGACCAAAAGGCGAGAGCAGGAAGAGACCGCCAGGTGTTGCTAATTGAGGTTTTAGACGCACCCCCAATAGTACCAGCCGACATTGCTAGGGCGACAGGCAAGGACAGGACGCTGGAGAAAGTTAGTTCATGGGTGCAGAAGGGGTGGCCGGCTTCGTCCCCGAGTACAGAGTTCGACCCATTCTTTAGGAAAAAGCTAGAGTTGTCCCTAGAGAGGGGGTGCCTTCTGTGGGGCCAACGGGTGGTGGTCCCTGCGCCCCTGCGGACGAGGGTGCTCGAACTGCTGCACGTCAGCCACCCGGGCATAGTTCGTTCAAAGGCGCTGGCCCGGAGTTACTTCTGGTGGCCACAGCTGGACGCGGACATTGAGCACATGGTCGGCACTTGCGAGGCTTGCCAGGGATCCCGACCTGAGGCGGCCCGTCTCCCGCATAGGGAGTGGGACACAGCAAGGGGGCCGTGGTCCAGAGTGCACGTGGATTTCGCTGGCCCATTCCGAGGAACCATGTTTCTCCTGGTGGTAGATGCGTTCTCCAAGTGGCTGGAGGTTATCCCAGTAAAGAGCACGTCCTCCGCCACGACAATTAGCCAGCTAAGGAGAGTCTTTTCCACATTCGGTTTACCCGACACTTTGGTCAGCGATAACGCTAGTTGTTTCACCTCCGCCGAGTTCGGGGCGTTCATGGAGGCAAACGCCATTCGGCATGTCACGTCCGCACCGTTTCACCCGGCCACGAATGGCCAAGTGGAACGGCTGGTGCGGACAACGAAGGAGGCGCTGCGGCGCATGGGCCCGGGGGACCTGAATCACCAAGTATGCCAATTCCTCTTAGCGTATAGGGTAACCCCCTTAGCGTCAGGCTACTCGCCGGCGGAGCTCTTGATGCGGCGAAAACTGACCACGATCCTGTCCAGGCTAGACCCGACGAGAGTCGAGGATAAAGGGAAAAACATAGGGTTGGCAGTCTCGAAGGGTTTCGCTGCCGGGGACCCTGTTCACTGCAGGAACTACTCCAGCGCGGGGCCAGCCTGGGTACCAGGGACGGTGGTAGAACAGACGGGGCCAGTGTCGTACCGGGTCGAGACTAACACCGGCCTCCTTTGGAGGAGGCACGCGGACCAACTGAGGCGCCGAGTGAGTGGGCCAGTCAGTGGAGCTCAGCAACAGGATTCAGCGTTAGGGTTCTCCCCCACCCGCTTAACCCAAGGGGGAGACAGCAGGGGACAACAGTCCCAAGCAAGGGGGGAAGGAAGCAGTAGTAGCGGCCCCGACTCATATCCTTTTGATACGCCAGTCTTATCAGGGGCCGGGGAAGGGGGAGAGGAGTTCGCGACCGCTGCCCCCGATTGTGATTTTGATTTTGATTTTGCGAGCCGGGGGGGTTTTCAGGAGTGTTCCCCCACCCATCCAAGCGAGAAGAGGGGTTTTTCGTTAGCCCCCAGTGCCCCCGGTTCCTCCTTAAGAAAGAGCACACCTCCCAACAACGCCGCGGAGCCGCGGCATGTCACTAACGAGTCTCCCTCTCATATTACAGGACAGGAAACCAGGGGACAAAGAGAAGGTAGCAAACCCGGGGAGAGGCAGCCCGCATCGAGACCCCAGCGTGTTCGAAATAAGCCATCTTGGCTGAGAGACTTTGTCTCCTAAGGGGGGGGAGTGTGTTTAAGTGTGGGCTCGAGACTTTGTCTCGTCCTAGGGGGGAGGGGTGTTGTGTTCTGATGGTTTTATTGTACACATGGATTACAATGTATCTGAGCCAATGTAACCTTGCCTATAGCAACAATGTAACCTTCAGCTGTATCATATAAACCCTGTAATAGGACGCGAGCTAATGACCACCAGCTGGCAGCAGCGAGCGTCCAAGCTCTCTTGGTCCGAACTCATCAAAGGCAACAGCGCGGGAAGTTTTCCCGCCACCACCTACACCTGGACAAGAAGGGCGTGACCTGCAATGACGTCACGCAGACAGTAGCCAATGGGCTACCATGGCACCACGTTCAAATGTATTACTGCTGTATATAAAGAGCTATCGATCCGCCATTACCTCATGTTCCCTCTGTCCACGATGCAATAAACCTGAGTTAACCCAGCCCGAGGCTGTGTCCTGTGTCTTGGTTTGCATACACCAAATGGCCGGAGGCATGGGCGGGGCCGCGTGACAGCAGCGAAGATGGTCTGTCCTGGCGTCCACTGCTGCAGAACCTCTCCGCCCCACAGAGGAGGCCGGAGGCGGCGACGAAAGTCCTGCCGCCTCTACGGCCTTAAGTCCTGCCCAGGCGGGGCCAGGAGGGAGATGCCTGCAGCTGCTGGCTCCCATCCCCGCACCAGTGAGGAGAGCAGCAGGGACATACAAACACTAAATTATGATGGAAACCTACTGAATACTTATATGTGCTTATGTTTCTAACATTCATTTGGAGAATATCACAAAATCTGCTGTCTACTCTGAACCTTGCAACTCTGTTTGCTCAGTCTCATATAGAAGTTCACAACTGAAGGGTTTAAATCAAGCATGTTATTGGGCTGCAGAATGCTCACAACAATGATATGAAAATTCAGGTGAACAAACCAGACTCAAAGATAGTCTATTCCAGAAGAGAAAACAGCGGGACATCCCTTGCCAAAATGTCAATGATCCATAGCTCATGTCGCTTTCTCTCAGAGGCCTTCTGCAGGAAGTCTGTATTTGCTTACAACAAGATGTGTAAGCTAGAACTGCTTCTTACTGATAACAACCTATATACAGTAACACAGGTGCAAATCTGTGAATCAGACCCTACATAGCATGAACTGACCAGTCTTCACATCAAACAATGATTTTATTAAAAAAACATTATGCAGCTTGGGATGTGGGGGGACATATAAACATTCTAGCATATAATCTCATTGGTCTTCAAATGGTCATACTGATGCAACGGAGGTTTAAAGTCTGATTGCAATGCAAAACAGCTGTTCCACAGCTCATCAAGAGGTGAGCTTTATTTCCAAAGAGTTCCACTGGACAAAGTTGTTTATAGAACTGCATATCTTGATAAGATCACACTACAACAGTGTCTGAATTGTTTTCTGTAACACTGACATTCTCTGTTGCATACTGAGTTGTGTGAATGAAAGCAGGTCCAGACGTGATTCATGCTTAAAAGATTCTTATCTTTAGTTGATCTATTTTATTTTTCACTTGAGTGATCCTCCTATTCACACTAATCAACATTTCTTTTCCCATGAGAAAGGTCCAGACAGGTCTTTGGATCTCTCCAATTTGTCTTTGTTGTTGTTGCTAAATAAAGCAACTGACATAGTGCAGCAGCAATGCAACTACATAGTTGCACACCTCAACCCTGTGTGGATGTATTATTGCTGCAAGAGTAAAAGTGAATAATCACTTATTAGTTATGCTGTTTCAGATGCCGAAAGATCTCACAGGTCTGTTCTCCTTACTTCTTTCCCTAGATATATGGACTCTGCTTAGTTCCATCGGTATTTCTTGCTCCAAAGAGGAGAGTGCAAAAGCTGGCCTGAAACTTAACATGAAAAAAAACAAGATCATGGCATCTTGCCCCATCACTCCCTGGCAAATGGAAGGGGAGGAAATGGAAACAGTGACAGACTTTACCTTCTTGGGATCTAGATCACTGCAGATGGTGACTGCAGCCATGAAATAAGAAGACGCTTACTTCTTGAGAGGCAAGCTCTGAGAAACCTAGGTAGTATAATAAAATGTAGAGACATCACCCTGCCAAAAAAAGGCCACATAGTCTTCCCAGTAGATAAGAGCTGGACCATAAGGAAGGCTGAGTGCTGAAGAATAGACACCTTTGAACTGTGGTGCTGGAGGAGACACTTGAGAGTCCCCTGGACTGCAAGCAAATCAAATCAGTCAATCCTGAAGGAAATCAACCCTGAGTGCTCATTGGAAGGGCAAATACTGAAGATGAAGCTCAAGTACTTTGGCCACCAAATGAGAAAAGAAGAGTCACTTGAGAAGGCCTTGATGCTGGGGAAGATCGAAGGCAAAAGGAGAAGGAGGCGGCAGAGGATGAGGCAGATGGATGGAATTGTTAAAACAATGGGCGTAGATCTGGCCGGCCCGCAGAGGATGGCAAAGGCCAGAGGAGCCTGGTGTGTGGTGGTCCATGACGTCACAAAGTGTCGGACTCAACTGTGCCAGTGAACAACAACCTCTTTGCCTTGCCTTCTTTCCATCTCACACACAGCCTCTGATTTCTGCTTCATTGTCTTCTCCATTATCCCTCTCTCTTTTCCTACCTCTCACCTTTCTTCTCCTTGCCACACCCAGTTTTGACAGATGACATCCAAGCAAGTGACCTGCTATCCCTCACAATTTCCATCAATAGGGGACTCTGCTCCAGGTTTCTGTGGTAACTCTTTCCCTGGAGACTTCTTCCCAGCCAAAGACAATGTATCCGTACCATAAGGAATAAATGGATTAAAAAAAATATACATTTGACAAAATGAACCATTTGGTTAAAGTGTAAAACCTGGAGGAGGATTTATGTTTTGGTATACCGATTTTAAAATTAGAAAAGGGGAAACATACAGTGATGCACTGCGAAAATTTTTACTACCCACTCGGTGGGCATGGCTATCTGTGGGTGTGGCCTCAAACCGCCTCACCTCCACCCCCCTAGAAAAGAAAAAAGAAACCTACCTTGCTCTCTTTCTTCGCGGAGATGAGGAGGAAGACAGAGTAGTCCCAAAGCAGCGGATACTGGTTATACAATAAGCTCTTGTAGTTTGGTCATGCCATTTGTTACGTGCCATTTAGAATTAATTCCACCTCGTTTTTAGAAGAGGGGAAGGGAATTGAACAAGACAAGGGATCAATTGATTTCTTCTTAGACATGAATATAGTCAACTAAACCCACTGGAATTTCTAATTAAGCAGTATGCAGTCTGTTAATGTACAACACCCATTATTAGTCTTATACTATTAATCTTCCTCTATGGCCATTAATCCCACTTACTGCTGGTCTGCTTTGTAGGCTATACTTTTGAAAATTACAACGTAATTTGTAGACAGGTCTCATTGT
The DNA here is from genome assembly GCA_035047305.1 of Bradypodion pumilum. Lineage (NCBI taxonomy): Eukaryota > Metazoa > Chordata > Lepidosauria > Squamata > Chamaeleonidae > Bradypodion > Bradypodion pumilum. Next base: position 265,236,041 of record JAWDJD010000003.1, read on the forward strand.
ATTGATTCTCACTACCACGACCACCACTGTTGTTTCTCAGTGGATTTATGGAAGTAATAAAATAGAATATCCAAATGTAGATGTTGGTCCAAGTCCAGCCACAAGAATCAAGTGAGGATACTTAAGACCCTTTAAGGGTTTTCTAAAGGGCTTTTACATGACTGGCATTTTGTAACAACACAGAGCTTTGATTCCATGGAGCCAGCCATGCAGAAACAAATCACAAATCTGACAGAATCCCCATTAACTAACTTATTGGAATCTCTTTATGATCTCTTTCAGTTTAGTTATCTATAGATCTATGTCTGGGAAAACTCTGCAGATAGCAATTCCATTTATCCTTGAATGGCCAAAAACTGTTTACCTATAGCAGAGCAGTAAGAAATGCTGGACAGTCAGCATTTTATAAGCCGCCCTGAGTCAGCCTGTGCCAAGTAGGGCGAGGTATAAATCAAATAAAGTAAACTAAACTAAACTTATGACAGTTGGCACTTTCTCGCCCTTACTCAAATTCATTTTGTGGGCAAATATGGAGTTGCCTGCTCAGATTAAAACAAAAAACTTTTGCAACTCTAGCTCTCCTTTTCTTATCAGCAGTGGTTGGTGGTCAGGTCCTAGATTGCTGCCTGGCCACAATAATGGATAGGTTGAGATTGAATCCAAACATGATAGAGATCCTGGTTTTGGGAGAGATCCTTCCTCAGTTGGCCGAGTACCAACCTGTTCTGGATAGGGTGGTTCACAGTGGTGGGCATCAGCAGGTTTGCACCAGTTCGCTAGAACCGGTAGCAGAAATTCTGGCTGGCCCTGCCCATCCAAGTTTTGAAATAAAGTTTTCCTAATTCGGGTGCAACGCAAGGCTTTCCCCCTGGCGATGCCCAACATACCACGCCCACAGTGTGGTAGTAAAATTTTCTAGAGCCCACCACTGGCGGTTCTCCACCTAAAGGGTCAAGTTTGGGATCTGGCCATGATACTGACCCCAGCTTTCTCTATGGAGAGGCAGGTATCAGCACCTGCCAGGGCAGCCTTTTTCCACCTTAGGCAAATTGTTCAGCTTCACCCATGCCTGGATAAGAAATCCCTCTTGACACTGTTTCATGCATTGGTAATCCTGAAGTTTGATTACTGTAATGCACCTACATGGGACTACTTGCGAAGACACTCCAGAAGCTGCACGAAGTGCAAAACGCAGCAGCAAGGTTCGTTCTGGGGCTGCAACAATTTAATTGTGTCACCTCAATGCTGTCTGGGCTGCATTGGTTACCTGTAGGGTTCTATGCCTGATTCAAAGCGCTGGTGTTATCTTACAAAGTCCTAAACTAGTAGTTCCCACAGGGAAATTTCAGTTCCCAGAAGCCTAAGTCAGTAAATTGGCTGATCAGTGCTTTCAGGAATTGACTTAGGCTTCTGGGAATTGAAGTCCAAAAAGCAAAGGTTGGGAAACTGCTCTAAACCATTTAAGATCTTGATACCTGCTGGAGTACCTCACCTTGATAAATCATTCCCAGACAACATGGTTTTCCCAGTCAGGGAGACCTAGGGTGCCCACACTGAGGGAAGTGCATAAGATATGCACAAAGAACTGATCCTTTTTGGTAGTGGCCCCAGCTTTGTGGAATGGGTTTCCAGCTCATGTCTATTAGGCTCCATCTCTGTTCACTTTCCACAAGCTAGCTAAGGCGGCATTATTTAAGGAGGTACTGTATTTGGGAATCTAATGTGCTAAATTAATGTGTTTTCTCCACCAAATGACGTTATTCTGACACCATTATTACTGTTTTAGGATGTTTCACTCGCTTAATTGGATATATTTTCAATTTATTTATATGAGTCTATATTATGTATCATTTTGTTTTGTTGGGCAATGTGCTTCATTATTTTGTATTGTCAATGACCAGAGTAACAATTAAGTTAGATGAGCAATAAGTCAGTCAGTCGGTCAGTCTGTCTGTCTGCCTGTCTAAAATTTTGATTTGGATTTTAGGAGTTGTTTTCCAGAAAAGGTAACTTTTACAGGGTATGATAGTGTACATATGTCTGTTTTGGCTTTTTAAAGATCAGAATCTTTTGGAAGCCACCTTCGTCCATTTGCCTAAATTAGGCTGTGTCATATATCGCCCAATTACAACATTCAATTTGAAAACTACACATGCTGTGCATCTAAAGCAATTATTGAAAAATAACTGCCTTATCCAGAAGTCAAGGTTTTACTTTGTCATTTTCTACCTATTCATTTCTTGAAAGGATGTTATATTCTCCTTCTTTGCCTTTCCCATGTTTGAACTCATTTGCTAAATCTGCTCTGACTCATACATTATTATTTGAAAGATTTCCTGTTGTATATGGTTTTGTTCACTTTAGCTGGTAGTTTCCAAAAAGGCCCACTGCCCAGCTGGGGCCAGACTGCACCTGCTTTTTCTGTGAGAAAACTTGGTATTGACTTCTTTGGCCATGGTCACTAAAAGGGGTTCCTTGTTGTTTTTTAACACTTAATTTGGTCCCCTTGATTTGTTTAAATTTTCAACAACAATTCTAAAAATAGTTACCCAGGCAAGGCATCTCTCTGCCCCCCCTCTCTCTCTCTCTCACACACACACACCAAAAGGTACCTGATTAGACCCCCAAGGTTTCCCTTGCTCGAAAGCCAGTCGTATCAGACTCTAGGGTTCAGTGCTCATCTCTATTTCAAAGCCAAAGAGCCAGTGCTGTCTGCTTCTGCAGACGTTTCCGTGGTCATGTGGCAGGCATGACTAGACACTGGAGCGCACGGAACACTGTTTACCTTCCCACCAAAGTGGTCTCTATTTATCTACAGTACTTGCAATTTCTTGCTTTCAAACTGCTAGGTTGGCAGGAGCTGAGACAAAGACAGGAGCTCATTCTGTCCTTGTTATGTCCGGCCCGTATAAGCACTAGTCCAGAAAATGATGAACAAAACAGCAACAAGTCTTTATTCAACAGTCTTTTAGAGATGAGCTTACAAAGTGCTCTGGACACAGAGATTGCTGCACAATCCCAGTGGAATCAGTCCCTCCAGACTCATGTCGTGTACGAGGCAAATACTAGCTACCATAGAAGCATAGCATAATGGAAGAGACCCAGGCTAAGCACTTGCTGGATACCTGTACAGAGTGGGAAGTGTAGATCCGGTCCGCCCCGACCCTTGTTTACTTGTGGGGCTTATATAGCGTCTCCCCGGCGGTGGCTCCTCGATACAAAGTAGCAACCCGCCAGATAACCATGACTAACCAATCGTAACAGGGTACATTTGTAATTAACCAATGGAGAACAGGATCCAAAACTGTAACCAATCACAGGACTTGGATTAGCATAATGAGCGCGCCCTGTGCAAGGGGTTTTCCCGCCACTTTAGGCTTTTAATTTGGATGGCCTTAATACGCAACAGTCCTGCAGTACTCGGGAATCATAAGAACATAAGAACAGCCTTGCTGGAACAGGCCACAGCCCATCCAGTCCAGCATTCTGTCTCACACAGTGGCTCACCATTTGCTTCAGGGTATTCCCAAGGAGATGCTTTCACCTGCTTAGGATTCCCTGGAAATGGCATTGAGAGATATCCTGCCTATCTCTCCAACCCCGAGGTTGTCCTTAAGTATCCATAATTATAGCCATTGATACCCTTGTCCTCCATGAACTTGTCTAATCCTTTCTTAAAGCTGTCAAGACTGACAGTTGTCACCACTTCTTCTGGCAGGGAGTTCCATAGACCAGTAATCCTCTGGGTGAAAAAGTACTTTCTCTTATTTGTTTGAGAACTAGTACCCAAAAGTTGAATCGAGTGTCCCCTAGGGACACCCTAGGCTACCATTGCAGCCTCAGATGGTAATGAAGGTGTTCCAGTCCCCTAATCATTCTGGTTGCCCTCCTCTGTACTTTCTCCAAATCCATAATATCCTTCTGGAGGTATGGCGACCAGAACTGTACACAGTATTCCAGATGGGGCCTCACCATAGATTTATAAAGAGGCAAAATGACACTTGCTGACTTATTTTCTATACCCTTCCTAATGATCCCTAGCATTGAGTTTGCTTTTTTCACTGCTGAGGCACACTGGGTTGACATCTTCATTGAGCTGTCCACCAGGACACCAAGGTCCCTTTCCTGGTTTGTCGCAGAGAGTTCAGACCCCATCCGTTTATAAATGTAATTGGGTTGTTGTTTTTTTGCCCCAACATGCATCACTCTGCACTTACTAATGTTGAAGCTTATTTGCCACTGTTTTGCCCACTCCCCCAGTGTCAAGAGATCCCTCTGGAGCTCCTCACAATCTCTCACAGCTTTCACTACCCTGTATAATTTAGTGTCGTCAGCAAATTTGGCTACCTTGCTTTTTACTCCTACCTCTAGATCATTTATGAAGAGGTTGAAAAGCAGGGGCCCCAGTACTGAACCTTGGGGGACCCCACTCTTTACTTCCCCCCACTTGGAGAAGTGTCCATTTAGTGCTACCCTCTGTTTCCTGTCCCTTAGCCAGTTGCTGATCCAGGACAAGACCTGTCCCTTTATTCCATGACTGGTAAGTTTATTCAAGAGCCTTTGGTGTGAGACCTTGTAAAAGCCTTCTGAAAGTCCAGATAAACAATGTCAACTGGATCCCCCTTATCCACATGCTTGTTGACACTCTCAAAAATTCCAACAGATTAGTGAGGCATGATTTGCCTTGTAAAAGCCATGTTGGGACTGGACCAGTAAAATCGAACTGCTGACTTCCCGCATTCCAGTCAGCGTCTTAGCCACTTGAGCCACTGAAGTCCATGTTAATAATTAGGGGTAAAACTCATTCAAAAAGGAGGCGTCAGAAAACTTCAGTGCTAATCACCTTCATCACAACACAGATTCTAGTCATCAATAGTATAAACAAAGTAGAAAATGTTGTTACTTATCTGGAAGAGCTCCATACTAAAACCCAGTGGTCATTAGGATTAGTTTTGATTACCTCAAACTTCTGTCAGCCATTCTTAGTAATTTTAAATTATTTTTATTTCACAAACCATCAAAAATATTGGTTTGAATCCCTGCTTAGCAATGGCAGGAAACTGGTAAAACCACTTCTTAAATATCTCACTAACCTTGAAAGACCTATTGGGGTTGCTGTAAGGCTTGACAGTACATAACAACAATTTTAAGTTCAACACATGCTATTATTATGAACCCATCCAAGTCCTAGCCTTTGCCATTTACATGGTGTTGTGTATGTACAATGTTGCTTGTTATGTATGTACATTGTCGCTTTAAGAAATGTATGAATGTAACCTGGCCACAATCACAATGTAACCCAGCTGTTAAAGGAACGCGAGCAAGCTGCCTATAGAGGGCAGCTGCGAGTGTTCAACTCACATGGTTATCATTCCTCAAATTACCTGCAGCCGCGGGAACTCCCCGCAACAGCAAACTACTACCGATCCACCACCGAAGATGGGCGTGACCCTGATGACGTCACGCCGGTAGCAGCCAATGAGCTACCATGCAGCCAGATTCAAATGTATTGTACTACTGTATATAATGTGAGGTATCTCCACCATTACCACATGTTCGTTCTGATCATCAACCAATAAACCTGTGTTAGTCCTTATTGCGACTCCTTCTATGTCTCCTGGAAAAGACACTAAATTGGCGACGAAGGTGGGATCGATGGTGAACCCCAAGGTCAAGGCGTACCAGTTCGATGTGAGCGAGCCCGAACAATGGGAGCTCTACGAGTGCCAGTTTCGGCACGCGATGGAAGCCGCGGGCGTCAACAACGACGCGAAGATGCGCTCCCACTTCCTGGCCCAAGTGAGGCCGGCCACGCTGCGGATCCTGATGACCCTGGTGGCCCCCCGGAAGGTAGACGAGGTCCCCATCGACCGTATCCTGGAGAGACTGGGTGAGCATTTCCAGCCGCCCGTCTCGATCTTCCCAGCACGGGTCACGTTTCACAGGCAAGACCAGCGACCGGGCGAATCCGTGTCCGCCTACGCGGCGGCCCTCAGGCTTGCGGCGGTCCACTGCAAGTGGGATGACCTGGACCAGGCCCTCCGTGACCGCATGTTGTGTGGTCTGAGGGACGAGGAGCTGCAGAGGAGGCTGATGACCCGCGACCAACGCCTCACGTTCAACGAGGTACTGTGGGAGGCCCAAGCAGCCGAGGAGGCCAGGAGCGGGGTGAGACTGTTCAAGTCCCGAGGGGCCGCGTCCGAGAGGGCCAAGTCACCAGTACAGGCGGCCCGGCGGACACCAGCGAAGGCGGCCTGGCGGGCCCCCAAGCCGCCCGCCGGCACACCAACGTCGTCCGAGGAGTCGTCCACCACAGCGGACCCCTACTCCAGCGAGGACGACGACGTCCAGAGGATCAAGAAGCGTGGTGAGAAGCGGTAGCCCCGAGAACGGCAGGACCATCGTTGCGACGGTTGTGGGGCGTCCCACGACCGCACGAGGTGCCCGTTTCGAAAGGCCGAGTGTCACAACTGTGGCCGAAAGGGGCACATCGCCCGAGTATGCAGGCGCGGGCGAGTAGAGGACAAGGGGAGTTCCAGCCATCCCCAGACGCACCAACGGAAGGCGGCCGGCACCAGGAAGGTCGCAGCCGGCTACAGCGAGGAAGGCGTGAACCGCGTGGGCCTGGAGCACCGGCGGTTTTTCGTAGAGGTACTGTTGCAAGGGGTCCCAGTGAGGATGGAGATAGACTCGGGGTCATCTTATTCCATCCTGTCCCAAAAGGAGTTTATGCGTATTCCCCCAGATAAGCGGCCCAAGCTCCGGGCCATGAGGTCACACCTACGGGACGTGCAGGGAAATGGGATCCCGGTGTTGGGGGTGGGAAACTTCAAGGTGAAGTTCAAGAACTACTCCGAGAAACTGCCCTTAGTGGTCCTCAAAGGGGGGAGGTGCTGCCTTTTGGGAACGCAGTGGTTTGCTCCCCTGGGAATCAAACTGTCCGGCATTAACGCCACCGAGACTGACCCAATGCGGGATGTGTGCAACGCGCACCCAGACGTTTTCAAGAAGGGGCTCGGGAAATACAAGGGGCCCCCGGTTTCCTTCAAGCTGGACCCAGAAATCCGGCCCATCCGCCTCAAACCAAGGAGGGTGCCCTTCGCACTCAAGGACAAGATCGAGGCGGAACTGGACAAATTGGTGGGGCAGGGGATTTTGGTTCCAGTTGACTCGGCGGAGTGGGAAACGCCGATTGTTACAGCCCTTAAGTCGAACGGGGAAGTCAGGATTTGTGCAGACTATAAATGTACCATTAACAAGGCCATTCGGCCAAATGCATATCCAGTGCCCGTGGTCAGCCACTTGCTGGCCACGTTACATGGGGGGAAGTGTTTTGCCAAGTTAGATCTGGCTCAGGCATACCAGCAGCTCTCTGTAACCCCGCTGCTGCCGCCGCGCAAACGATAGTGACACACAAGGGGGCGTTTAAGGTAATGCGCCTTCAGTTTGGCGTGAATTCGGCCCCCGGAATTTTCCAGTCCCTCGTGGAACGCCTTTTAAAGGGGCTTCCAGGCGTCCTCCCATACTTCGATGACGTGTTGATAATGGCGGGGAGCGAATTAGAGTTAGCAAAGAGGCTAGATGGGGTCCTTTCAGTGTTCGAGAGGGCAGGCCTTCGACTGAGGAGGGACAAATGCGTATTCTTTGCGAGGGAGGTCGAGTTTCTAGGTTTTAAGGTAACCCCGGACGGGATCAAGCCCTCTGAGTCAAAGGTGGCAGCCGTAAAAAACGCCCCTCGCCCCACCGCAAAAACGGAGCTACAATAATTTCTAGGGCTCCTAAATTTTTATCATACCTTCCTGCCCCGGAAGGCATCGGTCGCGGAACCACTGCACGCGCTGCTCAAAAAGGATGCGGCTTGGCGGTGGGGGGACAGGCAGGAGAGAGCATTCAAGGAGCTTAAGTCACTCCTGTCTTCGGACGCTGTCCTGACCCATTTCGACCCGAAAAAACCAGTGGTTTTAATCTGTGATGCGTCCCCAGTGGGGGTGGGGGCGGTCCTGTGCCACGTGTTGGAGAGCGGGAGGGAAGCCCCGGTAGCGTACTACTCTAGGTCCCTCTCAAAGGCCGAGCGCAATTACGCGCAAACTGATAGGGAGGCCCTAGCCATCATCGCCGGAACGAAAAAGTTCCATGACTTTTTATATGGCCGCGAGTTTACGGTAGTGACCGATCACAAACCACTTTTGGGGATCTTCACTACCGGCAAACCCACACCGCAAATTCTATCCCCCAGGATTCTGCGTTGGGCCATCTTCCTCAACGCCTACCAGTATGAGCTGGTCTATCGCCCAGGGAAGGAGATCTCCCATGCGGACGCACTGTCCCGATCTCCCCTCCCAAGTGTAGGGGACCCCACATGCGAGGTAGAGCAGGATCACCAAGTCCTACTGATCGAGTCCCTCGACTCACCCCGCATTGTCCCGGCCGACCTCGCCAAGGCCACGGCGGCCGACAAGATGCTGGCCCAAGTTAGTTCCTGGGTTAGGAAGGGCTGGCCCACGACTCCCCCCGATGAGGAGTTCAGGCCATTTTTTAGGCGCAGAGTAGAGCTGTCGCTGGAAAGGGGCTGCTTACTCTGGGGCCAGCGGGTAGTTATCCCAGAGAAGCTGAGGGCCAAGGTACTGAGACTACTGCACACCAGTCACCCCGCTCCAAGGCTCTGGCCAGGAGTTTCTTTTGGTGGCCCCAGATAGACGGGGACATAGAGCGTTTAGTGGGCACGTGTGAGAGCTGCCAGAGCTCTCGGCCCGAGGAGTCCCGGTTATCCCATAGGGAATGGGATACGGCCCGCGGGCCATGGTCCCGGATCCATGTTGACTTCGCTGGCCCTTTTCGCGGGTCCATGTTTCTACTGGTAGTCGACTCCTATTCCAAGTGGTTGGAGGTAATCCCTATGAACAGCACCTCCTCCGCCGCAACCATCAAGCAGTTGCGCAAGCTTTTTGCCTGTTTCGGCCTGCCAGAGTCCTTGTTAGCGATAACGCTAGTACCTTCACGTCTGCAGAGTTCAAGACGTTTATTGAGCGGAACGCCATCAGGCACATCACCGCTGCCCCGTTTCACCCCGCCACAAACGGTCAGGTAGAGCGCCAAGTGCGCACTACGAAAGACTCACTGCGGCGCATGGGTCCCGGTGAGTTGAACCTGCATTTGTGCCAGTTCCTCATCTGCTACAGGACAACCCCCTTAGCTTCAGGATTTTCTCCAGCCGAACTCCTCATGAGGAGGCGTCCGGTAACACTTTTTGACTGGATGGATCCGTCCAGGGTGGAGGATGAAGGGAGAAACATAAATATAGGGGGAGGGAGCTCCAAAAGTTTTTTGGCAGGGGACCCGGTTCACTGCAGGAACTACGCGGCGTCAGGGCCAGCGTGGGTCCCAGGGACAGTCATTGAGCAGACGGGGCCAGTGTCCTACAGGGTCGAGACTAGCTCGGGTCTACTCTGGAGGAGGCACGCTGACCAACTCAGAAGGCGGGTCACTAGTGAAGGGAATTCAGGGTTAGGGTCCTCCCCCACCCGCATTACCCAAGGGAGAGACACGGCGGAACCCGGGGATACAAATGCATATCCTCGGTTCTCAGCCACAGAGGAGGATACTTTGGAAGAGAGGGATCAGTTTGATGATGATTATGAGTTGCGGTACCAGGGGGTGTAGCGGAGTGGTCCCCCACCCGTCCTAGCGAGAAGAGGGGTTTCAGTTCAGCCCCTGGTACCTCCAGTCCCCCCAGTCCTTTTGTGTTAGAATATACCATAGCTCCAGCTCCCCGGAAACCAACACCCCCAAGGCAGGCATCGGGGGGGAGTCCAACCACCACAGTCCCCGGAACTCCCAGGCAGGGAACAGGGGGCGGCGAGACCACGAGGGTCTCTTCGTCGGTCCCGAGATTCGTGCTGGGGGGGACCCCTAGCTCCTCAAACGGTAGACAGGAGTTCACTTCCCAACTGTTCATTCCATTCCCATCCCCCAATGCAAGGTTACCACAGAGCCCACACCGAGCCACTAACGAGTCCCCCCTTTCCGTTGCAGGGCAGGACTCCGCAGAGCCAGGCTTCCCTGTGTTAAGCCAAGCGGCCGCTCGCCCCAAACGCACATGCGGCAAGCCACAATGGTTGAGGGACTTCGTCCCATCCTAGGGGGGAGGGATGTTGTGTATGTACAATGTTGCTTGTTATGTATGTACATTGTCGCTTTAAGAAATGTATGAATGTAACCTGGCCACAATCACAATGTAACCCAGCTGTTAAAGGAACGCGAGCAAGCTGCCTATAGAGGGCAGCTGCGAGTGTTCAACTCACATGGTTATCATTCCTCAAATCACCTGCAGCCGCGGGAACTCCCCGCAACAGCAAACTACTACCGATCCACCACCAAAGATGGGCGTGACCCGGATGACGTCACGCCGGTAGCAGCCAATGAGCTACCATGCAGCCAGATTCAAATGTATTGTACTACTGTATATAATGTGAGGTATCTCCGCCATTACCACATGTTTGTTCTGATCATCAACCAATAAACCTGTGTTAGTCCTTATTGCGACTCCTTCTATGTCTCCTGGAAAAAAGACACTAAACATGGCTAGTCCAAAATCATGGAAGCTTTTCCTTTCAGTACATGACATTTGGCTGGTGTTTAGAAGCCAGAGGCTAAGCTTCATCTTAGCTCGTACATCACATCTGGCTGTTGCTTGGAAGCCAATATTCATCACTGAATGGGGATAGCTCTCTCGCACACATGCCAAAATGGTGAGGCTCTATGACTGGATGACCCTCAAATAAAAAAAGAAAGAAAATCACTGATGTGTAGCAAAGTAGGGACAGCGCAACGAAGAGTAAATGATTCCTGAAACATTTGCTGATCTTGCATAAAGACATGAGTACATGTGTTCCACCAAAATTGAACTGCATTCCTTCTACTGCATAACCCTTCAACACGTGAACTGGCACTAGAACAGTCACAGAGCATAAATTGCCACCAGCACCAATGCTTTTTCATGGTACTTGTTGCCAAGTTTTTATCAGTCATGGGCTGTGAATGTCTTCCCCAAAGATTTTGAAGTGGATCTTTGCTTCCAAGATCAGGGACTGGACCAGTAATATCTTTTCTGCACCATTTTTCCTTGAAAGGGCTTGCTCTCTTCTCATAAATAAACTGATTTCCAGAGTATCCATTGCTTTATACGTAATTCTTTCAAAATTTGAAATGTATTTAAAATCTAAAATTATTGTTTATAGAGATAATATCAATATATCATCTGGAGAAACAGATATTTCCTGCCCCTGCCTCCTACAATACATCACATTCTTGTTTCAATGTAATGCAGATAGATTGGAACTGCTGTATTAGTGGGGGCAGGGGGGGAATAAATCAGACTAATTTTCCTCAAGGAACTGGGGGTTGCCCAGACATATCTTTGCCAGCAGAACATAGCATTCAGTTGGAAGGGCACCTGTAAGAAAATAAACACGTTTTTCTTAAACAGAGATTTGTGCAGAACTGGATTTACTACTACTTTTGCAGTAGAACAGGATAAGATCCTTGTTTGCACTCTATTTGCTTGTCTTCTTTTAATTATTCCATGCTCATTGATGTTCACCTATGTGAAGAATGGCTAAGAGACCTTTTAACCAGGAAAAGAGAAGGTTAAGGAGATAGTCATCTTCAAGTACAGATGAAACTTGGAAAATTAGAATATCATGCAAATGTTCATTCAGTCAGTAATGCAACTTAAAAGGTCAAACAAATATATGAGATAGACTCATTACATGCAAAGATAGTTCAAGCCTTACTTTGTTATAATATTGATGCTTATGGCTTACAGCTTATGAAAACCCCAACCCCCCAATCTCATGTGCCCCATAATCATCACATAATCTCATGTACGCTATATGCCATGATCATCACAATTATAACAAATTAAGGCATGACATATCTCACTTTGCACGTAGTGAGTCTATCTCATATAATTGTTTCACCTCTTAGGTGAAATGAATGAACATTTGCACGATATTCTAATTTTCCGAGTTTCACCTATTATTTGAGGGAATGTCATGTGAAGGTGGCAGACTTCTTTATTTTATTTTTTGCAGCTCAAGAGAATAGGATAAAAGTAATGGGTTGGTGTTATGAAAAGGGATATATACTTTCACTAACACTAGTAAGAACATAATTTGAAAATGCAATAGACTGCTTTGGGTGGAGGGGTAGAATTCCCCTTCATTCAAGATTTCTAAGCACACGTTGGATGGTTACCTATCAGGAATGCTCTAGTTTTAGATTTCCTACACTGGGCTCAATGATCCCGGAGTCCCATCTAGCTTTACAGTTCTATGATTTTATGTATCCATCGTATAATGGCTAGATAGCTTCATGAGTTAAGAAGTTGGACATTCATATCGGCTGCACATCCCAAAAGAATCAACTTGTAGCTGAGCTACAGAGTCCTAGGATGCTCCCAGAAGGAGGGAACAGTAAACCACTTCCGAGTACTTTCCACTTAGGATACTTTGGGAGTGGGGAGGTCACCATATGTCAGAATTGACTTGATGGCATATGATTCTCAGAAGGTAAGCTTTACTAACCACAAAATAGCTCTGAGGACTTTTAAGCTAGCTAATCTTTTTCCAGAGGGAGTGATGGAACTTCAGGGGGACATGAAGTAATTAAAAGAAGACCAACTTTTCGTCTTCTTTTTTGGAGCAATTCAGTGGTGCTTAAGAGAACAATCAGCTGACACATTTCATTTGAAGAACCTTATGAATTATGTATACACTTTCAGGTCTTCTGTTGCTTTGAGAGAGGTGCACATACTTCCATTATTGGCATTTCTGTCACAAAGGCAGATAAGATCATGTGGAAGGGGACAATGTTATTCTATTCATTCTTCCTGTGTTAGAACCAATGTGACTGATCTTTATGTACAGGAAACGTGGGCACTGACATTCTCACTGTATTAAAATTGTGTGCGTGACCATATTAGTCTATTGCAAGAGAAAACATGGAAGAATCTTGTGATACAGTACTTTAAGACTAACTTTTATTTCATGCACATTTACATAAACTACACTCTCTCCATCAGATACAATTAAATATACTATCATGTGTTTAAATCAGATAGTTCTGAAAGTGTGTATCTTTCAAAATATTTCCAGAACTGCAAGACTAGAAACATAATTTTTTTACCGATATTATTGAATTCCTTACTTAAATGACTGTGGTTTATGTCTCAAGATCCATTCCTCAGAGACTCCTTTGTTTGATCCTTAGTTTCAAAATATCTCCAAAACAATAAGAGCTAGAAAGATATTTTGGCCAGAAACTACTGACTGTCTAATTGAAATAAAATATTAGCCACATCTAAAGAATCATTTTCCCAGAGTCTTTTTCATTTCGTTGTCCCAAAAGATGTCCAAAATTACAAGGATTAGATACATACATGTTCGCATGGATACGATAGATTTCCTAACATAAATAACTAGCTAGGTTACATTTCAAAATGGGTTCCCCTACAGCCTTAGTTGGACCAACTAATAATTAGCTTTCAATATTGCCTGATTATAGACATTTCCAAGACTCTTCTACAGGGCTGGTAGGATCTTGATGAGTCCAAAGGTTAAGAACATAAGAACAGCCTTGCTGGAACAGGCCACAGCCCGTCCAGTCCAGCATTCTGTCTCACACAGTGGCTCACCATTTGCTTCAGGGTATTCCCAAGCAGATGCCTTCACCTGCTTAGGATTCCCTGGAAATGGCATTGAGAGATATCCTGCCTATCTCTCCAACCCCGAGGTTGTCCTTAGGTATCCATAATTATAGCCATTGATACCCTTGTCCTCCATGAACTTGTCTAATCCTTTCTTAAAGCTGTCAAGACAGCTATCACCACTTCATCTGACAGGGAGTTCCATAGACCAGTGATCCTCTGGGTGAAAAAGTACTTTCTCTTATTTGTTTGATAACTAGTACCCTAATGTTTCATGGAGTGCCCCCTAGTTCTAGTGTTGTGCAATAGGGAAAACAGTTTTTCCTTATCTACTTATAAACTTCAATCAGGTCACCTCTTAGACGCCATCGTTTAAGAGTGAAGAGGCCCAACCATTGCAGCCTCAGATGGTAAGGAAGGTGCTCCAGTCCCCTAATCATTCTGGTTGCCCTCCTCTGCACTTTTTCCAGCTCCATAATATCCTTCTGGAGGTATGGTGACCAGAACTGTACACAGTATTCCAGATGGGGCCTCACCATCTATACCTATAAATCTGTCTGTTAACCGTTGGAATGTGACAAAGGATGTTTAGCCAGGCCCTACTCACCCGTAATGAGCCTCCGTTCACTCGCCCGAACCCGATTCGCAGGTAACTGTCGGTTTGAATTTTGCACCAGTGGGGCAGGAGCCCCCCGGATGCAAACAAAAAAAGGGAACTTCAATTCCCAATGTTCCTTGTGCCGCCCCACACCAGAGCCAATCAGGCTGAGCGCCGCGAGCAAAAGCAACATTCGGAAATGCGCCGCGGCCAATCAAAATGAAGCCGCAGGGGAAAAAACGCTGCACAAACTGAAATCGCAAACACCAAACTACAAGCCCAAACATCCTGCTCGCCATGAGCGCGCAGAATGCTGAGGAAGCCAGCATGCGAAAAATAAAAATAAAAAAGGCAGGCTGTGGAACACCCCCCCCCCCCCCGCCATATACAGCGGCGATGGGATTCCCGTGGTCCGGCCACCCAGGCCGGCCCACAGAAATACCACCACCCCAATGCTGCATCAGGTGGTGATGGTATTTCCATGGTCCAGCCACCGAGACCGGCCCACCGAAATACCCCCACCCCCAACACAAAACAACACAATCCAAAAACATTCAAAAGTAATCAAAACCAAAAATAACAAACAGAAAAAGTAAACACAAAAACATCCAAAAACAAACAAGAAAAAACATATTTCCGTGGTCCAGCCACCGAGACCGAACCATGGAAATACCCCCACCCCCAACACAAAACAACACAATCCAAAAACATTCAAAAGTAATCAAAACCAAAAATAACAAACAGAAAAGGTAAACACAAAAACATCCAAAAACAAACAATAAAAATACACAGACCCCCCAAAAAACCCAAAACAACCCCCCCAAAAAAATTAAACCAGAGACCTTACCAAGAGACGTCCTCACTCCATGATGACCGGAACTAAACTGAGGAAAGAAAGAGACTACTTACCAGAAGAAGAAGTGACACCCAGAGGACAGTAGAGAAAAATAGTAAATTAAAAGAAAAGCTCACCAGCCCCACCCAGAGGCCACAAGAGAAAAAACATTCAAAAATATTTAAAATAATCACAAAGAATTCACAAATTAATGAAATAAGTTTTCAAAACATTCAAAAATATTCACAATAATCACAAATAATTCAAAAAAAGAAATAAGTTTTCACTCAAAAAAACATCTAAACACAGTATAGAAACATTGATTTTTAAAAAACACATTCTTACACATTTTTAAAATTATTATCCAATGTACAACTATTTTTAAAAAATTATATCATCCTTTCCTCTTTTTTAAAACCAAAAACCGGGGGCGTGGCTAAGATGGCCGACGAGTAACATCTTGATTTGGATGCTCGCGCTTACCAAAGTGGTAATTAATGTGAACGAGTAAAATGGAAAAATTTTAAAGTGGTATTTTCTGCTGATAAGACTCCTGCTTGCCTATTTGAAAGTTTTGAAGTCGGGAGGTCGAAGTTTGGGAGGTTTCCTGGGTAGGAGAGGTGCGCGACGGAAGCCGCGGCTTCTCCTGCCGAGGAACCGAGAATGGGACCTGCGAGACGCTGGAGATCTGAAATTCGAGGCGGCAGTAAAATCGGCAAGAAAGCGACTCTACGTAAGTTTATGAAAGTCTATGTGGAAAAGCTAAAGGTAGTTGGGGATTCTGCTTAGAAGAGCCTGGACTTGGAAGCGGGTGTGGAAGTGGATAAAATCGGGTTATCGATCCGTTAATGGCGGTGGTCCTGGAAAACGAAAGTGGTTGTGTTTTGGTCTAAAGCTCTTTTGCGCCCCAGGAGAACCGCGGCGTGCTTTGGCGACAGTAAAGTGGTTAAAGAAGTCTTTGTCTGGGCTCCAGTTTCTGAAGGCTTCAGTGTTTTTTGAGGCTGAGGAGTGTGGGGAAAGCCTGCCGATTTACAGAGGAAGAAGGGGGTCTCCCCCTGAAGTTAACGTGCCCGCTGGAAAAGGGCGCTTTGATTCGCTCGCCCTAGGAGAAGTATTAATTTTTTTTCTCTTACCCCTTCACCGTGTGGATTACAACTAACACTATTTTTTTTTGAAATATTGCTCCTCTTTTTTGCCTTTTATTACACAGCTTGGAATTCGGGTTTTTTTTTCTTCTCTCATTCCTCTCCAAGTGGCTTTGATTCAAATGGAAAAATCTGGGTGACCATTTCCTTGGAGTTTATATTTTTGCGGTTTGGAGTGCGAATATCTGGGTTGTTTACTTTGGGGAAACGGGCCAGTTGTGGATTACTCCTTTTTTCCTTTTGTTTGGATCGTTTTCTGGTTCCTGCTTCTTTGTGGATTACAACAATTAATTCTTCGCTGGATTTCTTCCTCTCTACAAGCTTTGTTAGAAGGGTCTGGATAGGCGTTACTAGTGGCTGCAGCGGCACAGGCGAGTGGATTGATTACGATTTTGCAACGCTCTGCAACACTGGACTTTTTTAGTGGGTGTCATCATGGATAAAGGCACAAGAGGGAAAGCAAAAGAGGAAGAACCAGTTGTGAAGGCTAAGAGGAAAGAAAAAGCACCAATGGAAGAGGTCCCTCACTCTTCATCACCACCACCTGAACCCTATGATCATACTCAAATTATGGTGGAAATTGGTAAATTGTTCCAGAAATTGGAGAAAAATGAGGTGAAAGACTGAAATGAAATGATGAAAAAACAAGATAAGGTGGTATCATCTGTTATGGATTTTTCAAAAAAAGTGGATTTAAGTTTGCAAAAAACAGAGGGAAATGTGAAATTGGTCCAAAATGAGGTAAATGTTATAAAAAAGGAAATAAAAGGGACTCAGGAGGCGGTGCAGGAGAATAAGCTAAAATTGGAAGAGCATGAGAAAAGGATTGATGCTGTGGAAGATATGATGAGAAAGCAAAAAATTGTGATCCGTCAGGTGGTTGAACGGACGCCAGACCAGCTAAGAGAAAGAGTGGTTCAGTGGTTAAATGGTTTGAATATGGGAAAGGAATTTGTACAGGAATATATTGTAAGTGCATTCAGGGTGGGTCCAAGAAGAGGGAAGGCGGTTCAAAGAAATGTTTTGGTAAAAATTTGCAAATTGGGGAGATAAGCTTAGAGTAATGGCCTTTTTGAAACAAGCTGGTTCTGGCGCCCTGAAATTTGATGGTTCTGATTTAGAAGTATACAATGATATTTCAATGAAAGAAAGAATGTGGAGATATAAGATGAGACCTGTAACTAAACTGTTGATGAGCAAAAGCATTAGGTATAATTGGAGATTTCCACAGCAATTGCGCTTTTTTATGAGAAAAGAATGCAAGTAATTGATGAAGGGACCGATCCACTGGAGTATTTGAGTTTGCTGGAGCTGGTAAAAACAGGTACGGAAGAGTGGATAAATTTTAAGAAAGAATTGTTGGAATCGGGTGCTCTAGGGAGGGAGTATGAGAGGGCAGAGGCTGGTGGTGCTACAGATGGAACACCACAGGGAAAAGAAGAGGAGCTGTCACTGATCATGGTGGAGGAGGAGGCAAGTAAGGAGCAATGAGAAATAGATTAACAAAAAACAAATTATTCAAACATTATATAAGGGTGGGTAGCGCGTAGCACTGGTTGGTAGGCACATCTTGCATGTCTCCCCTCTCCCCTCTTTGGGTATCGAAGGCGTCTTTTTTTTCAAAGAAAGTGGGGAGAGTGACATTGTGTGTTTTATGTAGAATTTTGTGTTTTTGGGGGAAGGGGTTGGTGGTGGCACGCCCAATGGAGAGTTTAGAAGTTAGAAAGGAAACAGATTATGGGAAATATTAAAATATTAACCTGGAATGTAAAGGGTACAGGTTCTGTTCTTAAGAGGCGGAGGTTGGAATTGGCTTTGAAGAAAGATAGACCCGATATAGTGTTCTTACAGGAAACGCACCAAAAGATACAAACAAACTTTTTTTGGGATGGATTCAACACTATGAGATGGCGTTTGGTACTTCAAAAGCGAGAGGAGTAGCAATCATGATTTCTAAAAGATTAGGATTTGAGATAATAAAAAGTGTTGGCGATCAAGAAGGTAGATATTTGATTGTAAGAGGAAAAATAGAAGACGAGGAAATAATGTTGGTAAACATATATGCTCCAAATGAACATCAAGCGGATTTCTTAGAAAAGGTGCGGAAAGTAGTGGAGCTAGAAAATGTTGCAAAAACAATTGTGGCTGGAGACTTTAACTTGATAAGGTCAAACTTAGACTGTACGAATTTAGCAAGATGTGGAATTGGCTTGAAAGGGAAGGTTTTAGACAAATGGATGGTTGCGATGGGTTTGAAGGATTCGTGGAGAGAGATCAAGGGCTCGGAAAGGGCATATTCTTTTTTTTTACACGTCCATGGGACCTACTCTAGAATAGACTATGTTTTCCTTACAGAAAATTTGATTAAAAATATTGAGGGAATGGAAATAGGGATCTTTAAGGAATCAGATCACGCTAAAGTACTTTTGGAATTGAAATTACAAAAAGATAATTGAAGAGGAAGAAGTTGGAGGTATGATCCTAATCTATTTAAAGACCAAAAATGTAAAGAACAAATTATGGAAAGGTGGAGGGAAAGTTGGCAGTGGAATGATAATAATGAAGTAAACTTTAACGTTGTTTGGGATACCATGAAGTCGGTTTTCAGAGGGGAAAGTATAAAGCTGGCGAGTATTAAGTATAAAAGATATAAGGCAGACCAGATGGAAAAAGAAAAAGAAATAAAGCAGCTACAGGAAGAGCATTCAAAAAGTAAAGATAAAAAAACTTTTGCCAAACTGCAAAGACTTAAGGCAGAATTAATGGGTAAGGATATTGATAAAGTTAAAAGAGATTTGATTTACCTAAATAAAGAGTATTTTGAATTTAGTAATAGAAACTCAAGATTATTAGCAAGAGCAGCTAAGGCAAAAAAAAGAAAAAAGAGAAATTGGGGTGTTGGTTAATAAACAAGGGGTAAGATGTAATAAGAATAGGGATAAATGTAAAATTGTGAAGGAATTTTATCAAACATTATATGCAAAAAAGGAGGTAGATGTGGAGAGGCTTAAAGGGATTTTGGAGAGACAGTTAGGGAATGGAATAAAACAGGAACATCGAGAAAAAATGGAGGAATGGGTTACTGACAAGGAGGTAGATGAGGTAATGTTATGTATGTACAATGTTGCTTTAAGAAATGCATGAATGTACCCTGACCACAATTACAATGTAGCTCAGCTGTTTAGGAATGCGAGTAAGCTGCCTATAGAGGGCAGCTGCGAGCATTCAGCTCACATGGTTCACATTCCCCAAATCACCAGCAGCCGCGGGAACCTTTCCCGCGCGAGGATCACCTGGAGAAGATGGGCGTGGCTCAGAATGACGTCACGCCGGTAGCAGCCAATAAGCTACCGTGCAATGAGATTCAAATGTATATACTGCAGTATATAATGAGCTGTACCTCCGCCATTACCTCATGTTCATCCTGATCATCAACCAATAAACCTGTGTTAGTCCTCACTGCGACTCCTTCTTTGTCTTCCGTGCAAGACACTAAAGGTAATCAGTGGTTTGAAGATGGGAAAGCCCCTTGAGATGATGGACTATCGACAGAGTTCTATAAAGAATTTAAAGATGTTGTGGTTCCAAAATTAGTGAAGCTATATAATTATATTTTAGATGGAGGACAAATTCCGACTTCATGGTATAGTACCATAATCGTTCTGCTGCCAAAACTGGGAAAGAATTTGGAAAAGGTGGAATCATACAGACCAATTTCTCTTATAAATCAGGATGCCAAGATCTTCACAGCAACATTGGCTAACTGCTTAAACAGCTTTATGGGTAAATATATAAATGTTGATCAAGTTGGTTTTTTAAAAGGTAGGCACATGGCTTACTTGACTAGAAGGGTATTAGATCTAATTGACAATGTTAATCAAACAAAGGAAAAGGTGGGTTTATTATCATTAGACATTTTCAAGGCATTTGATTCATTACAATGGTCTTCGATTAAGAAAATAGTCAGAAACTATGGATTTGGGGATAGATTTAGAAGGGTAATTGATCTACTATACCAAAAAGGGAGTGCTAGGATTAGAGTAAATGAAGAGGTTACGGATGAGGTAAAGCTCGAGGCAGGTACCAGGCAGGGTTGTCCGCTATCTCCTATCCTGTTCATTATGGCAATGGAAATCTTAGCTAAAAATATAAGGGAGGAGCCAAACATAGAAGGGATATTGGGTAATAAAGTGAGTATGTATGCAGATGATACGTTGTTAATGGTGAAAAATCCAGAGGTGGTAATGGATAGGATTAAAGATCAACTTCAGGAATTTGAGGCTATAACTGGACTGATGATAAACTGGGACAAATCAGAAATGATGCTGTGTAACATGGGGGTGAAGGAGATGGGAAGGATTATGAGGACATCTAATATACAAATTAAAGAAAAGCTGAAATATTTGGGGATAACCATTTCAAATAAATTGGAAGAACTTAAAAGACTGAATTATGACAGTTTGAAAGCAGAATTTAAGAACAAGTTACAAGGGTTTCAGAGGTTGAATCTGTCATGGTTTGGGAGGATTGCAATTTGCAAAATGATGTTGCTGCCGAAGATTAATTTCTTATTTGATGCACTTGCAATCCATTTGAAGGAGAAGGAAATCAATGAGTTTCAAAAGATGTTCAATAATTTTTGTAATGGAGGTAAAAAATCTAGACTTCCAAAGAAGCTTTGGTACCTGCCACAGAAAGAAGGGGGTTTGGGTATGCCAAATTTGTTAGCATATTATCGAGCATTCCAAATTAAGAATGTTGTGAAGATCTTGGCAAGAGAAAAGGTAATTTGGGAGGAATTGGAGATGGAAGAATATAGGAATATTGGCAAAATGATCTTTTTGGGAATTAAGGATAAAACGATAAAGACAAGCAATACTATGATGAGAGGCCTCATGAAGGTGTGGAAAAGAGTAAAGAAAGACTTGGTCCCAGATCTCTCTCCAATTTTGGAATTGACTGATATGGTGTGTTTTCCGATAAAAATAGATAAGGAAAAAAAGGAAATATTGGACAAAAATGAAGTGTCTTTACTGAAGGAATGGTTAAAAGTTTGTGAAGATGAAACCAAGAGGAAAAAAATATTTGAAAAGTTAAAATTGGATTGGTTTCAGAAACTGAAGGTTGACAATTAGAACAAAAAATATAGAAGAGAAGTAGGTATAGATAGAACAAAGACCGAATTTGAAGAATTGGTATTAAAGATCAGAAAAGGGGAAAAGAACATTAAGGGTCTAGTAAGCAAACTCTATACTATATTGAATAAGAGTAATGATCCACAGGAAGATTTGAAACGGAAGTGGGAACAAAATTTGAATATAAAAATAGGAGATATTGAATGGAGAAATAAGTGGAAAAAGAGGATAATGAGAACAATGTCAGTAAGAATTAAGGAACATAATTTTAAAATGTTGTGGCAATGGTACTTGACACCACTGAGGCTGCATCAAATGGATAATAAAAGGGATAATTTATGTTGGAGATGCAAAGAAATGGTTGGAACTTATGAACATATGTGGTGGAGATGCAAAAAAATAAATGAATTTTGGAAAAGAATAGAAGGAGAGATTGGGGAAATATTGGGTAAAAGAATTAAGTTGGTGTCAGGTACCATTCTATTAACAGATGTGGAAGGTATGGGTTTGAATAAGGTGGAAAAAGAATTATTGGAAATTATGTTAACCACAGGTAGACAATGTATCGCTAGAAATTGGAAAAATGATGTATTTATACAGACTGGAGAGTGGTATAAGGAAATGTGGAGTTTAGCATTGAATGACAAACTGACATGGGAGAAAAAAGTAAAAAGGGATAATTTGAAAGAAAATAGGTTTTGGAATATTTGGAAGCCGTTCGTGGATCACTCTCTTATGGCTAGGGACAGTTTTGGACCTGTACCATTTCAAAGTGGGTTTTGGAGATGATATAGATACTAAACTCTCCAGGCATTGTAAATATTCACTGGGTGTTGTGTAACCAGTAAAGAAATAAAAAAACAGTTGTAATACTGAAAGCTCTTATGAATGCTATGGTTATAGTGATAACCTATAATGTGGGTATTTAATACTGTGGGTTATACTCATACAACTAGTTTAATCATTATGCATGTGTTAATGAGCTTGTTGTAACATTGCATTGTATTGTTATTGTTTTTTCTGTATGTTTGTTATTTTTATTTTGTTTCTTTGAAAATTAATAAAAATTTATATATTTAAAAAAAACACCAAAAACCAAAAATAAAAATAAATGATCACAGTTTATAACAGCCCATGCGTAAAAATAAAAATTAAAAACTAACCTCATTTGCATAAACATAAAACAAAAACCTTCCAAAACCATTTTAAACAGCCCAGCGTCGCCAGGCAAAATCTGCTAGTAGATTTATAAAGAGGCAAAATGACACTTGCTGACTTATTTTCTATACCCTTCCTAATGATCCCTAGCATTGAGTTTGCCTTTTTCACTGCTGAGGCACACTGGGTTCACACCTTCATTGAGCTGTCCACCAGGACACCAAGGTCCCTTTCCTGGAGTTCAGACCCCATCAGTTTATAAATGTAATTGGTTTTTTTTTTTTTGCCCCAACAGGCATCACTCTGCACTTACTAATGTTGAAGCTCATTTGCCACTGTTTTGCCCACTCCCCCAGTGTCAAGAGATCCCTCTGGAGCTCCTCACAATCTCTCACAGTGTTTACTACCCTGTATAATTTAGTGTCGTCAGCAAATTTGGCTACTTTGCCATTTACTCCTACTTCTAGATCATTTATGAAGAGGTTGAAAAGCAGGGCTAAAATAACTCTGACAGACATTCCAGCCCATTTGTTAATTCCATTGGTGAGCTACTGTTTCATCCAAAGTGCTTTTGTGTAATGGAGTAGACCGGGTGGTCAAACTTTTTGGGCTGTGGGCCAGTCACATGGTTCAGCGGACTGGTCATGTGGTTCCTCCCACAGGAAGCAGAAGTAAAAAGTGCCCGTGCATGTGAAAAATGCTGCCATAATGTACCTGTGGCTGTCGTAAACATGCTTATGATAGCTGCGGGTGCACTTATGGCAGGATTTTGCACATGCACAGGCATGTTTTACTTCTGCTTCCAGGAGTGGCGAGGGCAGTGTGGGCCAGATGATTTGGCATCATGGGCCAGATCTGGCCTGTGGGCCATAGTTTGGCCACCCCTTGAGTAGACCGTACAGCCAGACTCAACACCAAGTGTTGGACAGTGGTAAATAACCTGACTCCCTATAGGGGCCAATGGCTATGGGCAGATGAGCCCCTTTAGGTGGGTTGATGGTCCCCTTCAGTGGAGGAAATGCCACTGGAAACCATCATATTGAGCCCAACGGCAAAATGAGCAGAGGAGGAACCACTTCATTGTTCTGATTCCCAATGGTCATGGAGGCGGAAGAGGCCATACCAGATATTGACTTGGCTGTGAAGGCACACTTTGTTAATATCCTCAAGGCTGTGGCAGTCCATTGCAGTCCCAGTGTTAAATTCTGAATGTCTCATTTCATACATGCCACAGGAGATGGCTCTGTGATCACAGTGTGTGGGTCACTTCATGGCAAGCTGGGATCCACCTTAAACAAACTCACGGCAGTTACATTTTTCCTGTTTGTCATTCTTCAAAAATTATTTCCAGGGGGGAAATGTATACTCAGATACAAATAGCAGCCGACAACGATAACATGTGTTCCAAAAATAAACCTACAGTCATTATCATACTGTATCTAGGATTATAAAACATAATGTGCTATAATCTGAGGGAGAACAATTCTATTGGCAATTTACCTCACAGTTTGTGTCAGATTTGGCACAGAAGAAATCAAATTAAAAACTGACCACTAGGTGTGGGGTGGGATTTGGGGATTTTCAGGACCACAAATGCCCTAATGCTCCTTTGGTGTATGCAAACCAAGACACAGGACACAGCCTCGGGCTGGGTTAACTCAGGTTTATTGCATCGTGGGCAGAGGGAACATGAGGTAATGGCGGATCGATAGCTCTTTATATACAGCAGTAACACATTTGAACGTGGTGCCATGGTAGCCCATTGGCTACTGTCTGCGTGACGTCATTGCGGGTCACGCCCTTCTTGTCCAGGTGTAGGTGGTGGCGGGAAAACTTCCCGCGCTGTTGCCTTTGATGAGTTTGGACCAAGAGAGCTTGGACGCTCGCTGCTGCCAGCTGGTGGTCATTAGCTCGCGTCCTATTACAGGGTTTATATGATACAGCTGAAGGTTACATTGTTGCTATAGGCAAGGTTACATTGGCTCAGATACATTGTAATCCGTGTGTACAATAAAACCAACAGAACACAACACCCCTCCCCCCTAGGACGAGACAAAGTCTCGAGCCCACACTTAAACACACTCCCCCCCCTTAGGAGACAAAGTCTCTCAGCCAAGATGGCTTATTTCGAACACGCTGGGGTCTCGATGCGGGCTGCCTCTCCCCGGGTTTGCTACCTTCTCTTTGTCCCCTGGTTTCCTGTCCTGTAATATGAGAGGGAGACTCGTTAGTGACTTTCCGCGGCTCCGCGGCGTTGTTGGGAGGTGTGCTCTTTCTTAGGGAGGAACCGGGGGCACTGGGGGCTAACGAAAAACCCCTCTTCTCGCTTGGACGGGTGGGGGAATACTCCTGAAAACCCCCCCGGCTCGCAAAATCAAACTCAAAATTACTATCGGGGGCAGCGGGCGCGAACTCCTCTCCCCCTTCCCCGACCCCTGATAGGACTGGCGTATCAAAAGGATATGAGTCGGGGCCGCTGCTATCAAAAGGATATGAGTCGGGGCCGCTGCTTCTGCTTCCTTCCCCCCTTGTTTGGGACTGTTGTCCATTGCTGTCTCCCCCTTGGGTTAAGCGGGTGGGGGAGAACCCTAACGCTGAATCCTGTTGCTGAGCTCCACTGACTGGCCCACTCACTCGGTGCCTCAGTTGGTCTGCGTGCCTCCTCCAGAGGAGGCCGGTGTTAGTCTCGACCCGGTACGATACTGGCCCCGTCTGTTCTACAACCTTCCCTGGTACCCAGGCCGGCCCTGCGCTGGAATAGTTCCTGCAGTGAACAGGGTCCCCGGCGGCGAAACCTTTCGAGACTGCCAACCCTATGTTTTTCCCTTTATCCTCGACCCTCGTCGGGTCTAGCCTGGACAGGATCGTGGTCAGTTTTCGCCGCATCAAGAGCTCCGCCGGCGAGTAGCCTGACGCTAAAGGGGTCACCCTATACGCTAAAAGGAACTGGCATACCTGGTGATTCAGGTCCCCCGGGCCCATGCGCCGCAGCGCGTCCTTTGTTGTACGCACTAGGCGTTCCACTTGGCCATTCGTGGCCGGGTGAAACGGTGCGGATGTGACATGCCGAATGGCGTTTGCCTCCATGAATGCTCCGAACTCAGCGGAGGTGAAACAACTAGCGTTATCGCTGACTAAAGTGTCGGGTAAACCGAACGTGGAAAAGACTCTCCTTAGCCGGCTAATTGTCGTGGCGGAGGACGTGCTCTTTACTGGGATAACCTCCAGCCACTTGGAGAACGCATCTACCACCAGGAGAAACATAGTTCCTCGGAACGGGCCAGCGAAATCCACGTGCACCCTGGACCACGGCCCCCTTGCCGTGTCCCACTCCCTATGCGGCAGACGGGCCGCCTCAGGTCGGGATTCCTGGCAAGCCTCGCAAGTGCCGACCATGTGCTCAATGTCCGCGTCCAGCTGTGGCCACCAGAAGTAACTCCGGGCTAGCGCCTTTGAACGAACTATGCCCGGGTGGCTGACGTGCAGCAGTTCGAGCACCCTCGTCCGCAGGGGCGCAGGGACCACCACCCGTTGGCCCCACAGAAGGCACCCCCTCTCTAGGGACAACTCAAGCTTTTTCCTAAAGAATGGGTCGAACTCTGTACTCGGGGACGAAGCCGGCCACCCCTTCTGCACCCATGCACTAACTTTCTCCAGCGTCCTGTCCTTGCCTGTCGCCCTAGCAATGTCGGCTGGTACTAGTGGGGGTGCGTCTAAAACCTCAATTAGCAACACCTGGCGGTCTCTTTCTGCTCTCGCCTTTTGGTCCGCCGACAAGGGCAGAGGGGATCTCGAGAGCGCATCAGCATGGCTGATCTCCTTTCCGGGCCTGTACTCCAACTCATGTTGGTACGCATTGAGAAAAATAGCCCATCGCAGCATCCTCGGGGACAGGATCTGTGGCGTGGGCTTGCTTGCCGTGAAAATCCCTAACAGCGGCTTGTGATCGGTCACGATTTTGAACGGGCGGCCATACAAAAAATCGTGAAATTTTTTGGTCCCCGCTACTATTGCTAACGCTTCTCTGTCGGTTTGTGCGTAATTTCGCTCCGCTTGGGACAGGGACCTTGAGTAAAACGCTACCGGGGCCTCCCTTCCGTCCTCCAACACGTGGCAAAGCACCGCCCCCACCCCCACCGGGGATGCATCACAGACTAGGACCACTGGCCGTTTGGGGTCGAAGTGCGTCAGGATTGCCTCAGATGTTAGGAGTTGCTTTAGCTCCTTGAACGCCCTCTCGTGCTCGTCACCCCACATCCATGGCTCCTCCTTTTTAAGTAACCGATGGAGCGGTTCGGCCACGGACGCCTTCCGCGGGAGGAATGTATGGTAAAAATTGAGGAGCCCCAGGAAAGACTGCAGCTCGGTTTTGGATGTGGGGCGAGGGGCCTTTTTAATGGCTGCTACTTTGGATTTAGACGGCTTAATCCCCTCGGGTGTGATCCGGAACCCTAAAAACTCGACCTCGGTCTCGAAAAAAACACATTTGTCCTTCCTCAATCTCAGCCCCGCTTTCTCGAACACGGTCAGTACTTTGTCCAACCTTTTCGCCAGTTCAGCCTCACTCCCCCCTGTTATCAACACGTCATCAAAATAAGGCAACACCCCCTCCAGGCCCTTTAGGAGGCGTTCCACGAGCGATTGAAAAAGGCCGGGTGCCGAGTTCACGCCGAACTGTAACCGCGACACCTGGAACGCTCCCTTATGTGTAACTATCGTTTGTGCCGCGGCCGTGGCGGGGGTCACTGGAAGTTGCTGATAGGCTTGTGCCAAATCGAGTTTAGCGAAACACTTTCCCCCATTTAGTCTGGCCAAAAGGTGGCTGATCACCGGCACCGGGTATGCATTAGGGCGGATCGCCTTGTTAATTGTACACTTATAATCAGCGCAAATGCGCACCTCCCCGTTAGCCTTTAAGGCCGTTACAATTGGAGTTTCCCACTCCGCGGAGTCAACAGGAATAAGAATCCCCTGGCCCACCAGTTTGTCCAGTTCCGCCTCTATCTTGTCCTTGAGTGCAAACGGCACCCTGCGTGGTTTGAGTCTTATCGGGCGGACCTCCGGGTCTATGTCGAAAGCTACAGGGGGTCCCTTGAACCTTCCGAGTCCTTTCTTAAAAACGGCGGGATGCGCATCGCAAACCGCTTGTATTGGGTCCCCCCCCACGGTATGCACCCCCCCTATGAACAAACCTAAGGGCTGAAACCACTGTGTCCCTAGGAGGCTACAGCTTCCCCCTTTGAGGACAACTAGGGGCAGTTCCGCAGAATGTCTCTTAAACTTGACCCGAAATTTCCCGACCCCCAACACCGGAATGCTGTTTCCCTGTACGTCCCGTAGTGTGGACCTCAACGCTTTAAGCTTGGGCCGCACGTGGGGGTCGATTTTCAGGAACTCTTTCTGGGGAATTATGGAATAGGAGGACCCCGAGTCAATTTCCATCCTAATAGGGGCCCCTTGTACTAATACCTCAACGAAGTAATGGGACTGTCCCGCGGACACGCTGAACACTGAGGCGTCGTCCTCGCTGCCGTCCGAGACGCGGCCCACGCCGTCCTGCTTCCTCGTGGTCTGGGCGCCATCTTTGGGCCTTGCTGGACGGTCCGGTCTGGCTGCGCGGTCTTGTGACTGCCTCCGGCCCTCTTTCCTCTTTCTGCACGCCTTGGCGATGTGCCCCCGACGGCCGCAGGTGTAACACTCGGCCTTCCTGAACGGGCATCTCGCGCGCTCGTGGGCCGCTCCGCAACCCTCGCAGCGTCGACCACCCTTCCGGACCTTCTGGACCTCCTCGCCGTCGCTGCCTTCCGTAGACGACTTTGAGGCCCGTCGAGTCGCGTGCACCGACTGTCCGGTCTTCCCGTGCACCGAATTTTCCGCCTTGCCGGCTCTGGGACGCCACTCACGCCACTGGTGCATCTCGTCCACTCCGGCATTCGTGGACTCTGCGGCTTCCGCGGCCTCTATGACCTCTGCCAGCGTGGGTGGCGGCTCCTTATTCATCAAGCTGCGCTGTACCTCCTTGTCTTTCAGGCCACACAACACGCCGTCCCTGAGGACCAACTCCAGGATATCGCCCCATTTACAGGGGGCGGCGGCTATCCTCATGGCGGCCACGAATGCCTCAACCGACTCATCCGGCGCTTGGACTCGCCTCCAAAACGCGCTCCGAGCGGGAAACATTGCCCTCGAGGGGCAGAACCGCTCTCGCAGCAGTTTCATGATGTCGCTCGCCTTAAAGTCGCTCACCTTCTTCGGAGCGATTATGCCCACCAGCGTCCGCTTGGTTTCCATCCCGAGCATTCTGGTGAGGATGGCCCTCTTTCTCTCCTCGTCTTCTCCTTTGACTCTGAGTTCCACCAGGGCCGCCTGGAAATCCATCTCAAGCAGCTCCCAGTCTTGCGGTTTGGTGATGTTGAAACCGCTCTGTGCCCTGGCTGTTCCGTGGGGATCCATTATCCCATCCTCGTCGCCAATTTGGTGTATGCAAACCAAGACACAGGACACAGCCTCGGGCTGGGTTAACTCAGGTTTATTGCATCGTGGGCAGAGGGAACATGAGGTAATGGCGGATCGATAGCTCTTTATATACAGCAGTAACACATTTGAACGTGGTGCCATGGTAGCCCATTGGCTACTGTCTGCGTGACGTCATTGCGGGTCACGCCCTTCTTGTCCAGGTGTAGGTGGTGGCGGGAAAACTTCCCGCGCTGTTGCCTTTGATGAGTTTGGACCAAGAGAGCTTGGACGCTCGCTGCTGCCAGCTGGTGGTCATTAGCTCGCGTCCTATTACAGGGTTTATATGATACAGCTGAAGGTTACATTGTTGCTATAGGCAAGGTTACATTGGCTCAGATACATTGTAATCCGTGTGTACAATAAAACCAACAGAACACAACAGCTCCATTTTGGGAATTCAACCTAACTTGCAGCCACCTGACAAACACTTCTATGTGATACATTGGGGGAGGGGGGAGGCAGTCTTTTTTAAAAGTCCACTATAGTCCATCATGAAACTTTGATCAGCTCACACTACAAATGACTCCCCCCCCCAAAAAAAAAGGCCAAATTCCACGAGTTAAAATATAACTAGGATGACTAGCATAAATCAGTACATTCTGCATGGTCAGCAGGCACTTTGGGTTTGCTAAATAATTCAATACCTAACAGCTTCCCTATTAAGTCCATTTCTTTTCTAGTTAACACTTTTCCTCAAATGCTCCCCTACTTTTTGAACACTCATACTGCAATAAAACAAAACAGGATGTTACCTGAATAATCAAGCATCAATGCCTTTCATAAAAGTAAAAGTAAAACATGAATGTGAATTTCACAGGGTTTGAAAAGTTTGACGATGCTGATTGCAATGCTCCAATTTTAAAAGAACCTAAGCTATTTCCCTTCTTTATTAAATAATTATTTCATTTCAGCAAATGTCTGTTTGATTCTACAAGATCCTGGGTGAAATCCCATTCTGTAACCTATGCCCCACAAGGCAGAAATTGTCACCAGGCACAGCAGTTTCTCAGAAATAAAAATTATCTGACTTTCAATCCCTCTTCAAAGGTCAAAAGGCTCCCCTGAATCCCATTTTTATCTTGGGGGAATCTGTTCAAGTCTGTGAGACAGGGACAGGTCTTTAACATTTATTTTTAGTTAGTTAGTTAGTTAGTTAGTTAGTTTATTTATACCCCGCCAAATTGGTGTAAGCACCACTAAGGGCGGCTTACAAAAAAAAATCCCATATCTTAATAAAACCCTAAAAGACACCTAAAGCTAAAACAATATTAAAACCCCTATCTAAAGAAGAATCACAAAACAAGTAAGCCCTACAATACCCACCCTAACCCCTTAAGAAGACAAAAATAAATTAAAACAGGATTTTAAAAGGATTTTAAAAGGAGGGGGAGAATAAAATCAGACAGGTCAATTGAAGGAACTATATAACCCAGCGGGACTGGGCCGTCACACCTGCCGGCCCCCACACCCGCTGGCATAACCAGGTCTTAACGGCCTTCCTAAAGGGGAGCAGCTCTGACTGGAGGCGCACTTCAGGTGGAAGGAAGTTCTACAGGGCCTGGGCAGCCACCGAAAAGGCTCTTCTTCTGGTCCCCATCAGGTGAGCTTCTCTTGTAGAAAGGACCAGCACTGAGCCTCTCTGGTCTGCCCTTGTAGGATGGGTAGAATACCTTGGAGAGACGTGGTCCCTTAAGTATCCTGGCCCACTGCCATGTAGGGCTTTAAAGGTCAAAACCAGCACCTTGAATTGCACCCGGAGGCACATCTTTTGTAAGGATAACTTTAATGCTGACAGCAATTTTTGGAAACAATGAAAGAGATTCCATGAAAGCTTTGTAATGTTCAGGGCGGGGATCAGAAATTTTTATTTCTGAAAAATTACTGTGGCTGACAACCATCATCGTCATCCTTAGGTGGTACTAAGTTCTTTAAAAGTTGGAAAGGTCACAGTTTTTAACTCTAGTCCCAGTCTCATCCTATTCAAAGAGCCAGCAATTTTAGACTTCTATATTCTACAGTTCCATTGAGCAGATGCTATAAAGAACTGGACTTTATGCTATATGTATAATGGTGCTCCCTATTTGATCCCTATCTGAATGGCAGGAGTTAGAACTATTTTAGGAGTGAGAAGGTTAAAACGACTGATACAATGAAGTTCTCTTCAGAGTTTGCCACTACTATCTATGTTACAAACTTACAACAATTTTTATACTACCACTCACTATCTTCCAAAGGAGGCTGTGAATTGCAGTTTTGTTATACAACTGTTTGAAATGATGTGTTATTGACTGCTAGCTTGCCTCCACATCTAAAAAAGGAGGACAGAGGGGCAAAGAGGGAAGCTTCCATAGGCAGAGGATGCTCAACACAATGGTTTCATAATCCAAGGTTAGTGGACAATGAGACTGCAAAGATTTCATCTTTGATCTTCAAGAAAGCCTTTTCTGAGAATTTCCTGCAAGAGCACTGGAATGCTACTATGCTTCCTTCACTGAGTACTGGCTGAATACTAGAATTCCAGGTAAGCAGTGTCCAATTCCCTCTCATTCAGGGGAAAAAGATTAAGACCAGGAGCCAGACTCTTAGGATGTCCCAGAAGAAAGAAGAACAAGGGTTGGAAGTTATGCAGAATGGCATCATGACCAAAATATTGTGGAGAAAGGTCCGAGGAATATTTGGATAAATGGGCTCAGCCTATGGGCAAAACCTGATTAGGTAACATACAACCAAGATGTGGGGCAAAGCACTATAGGCATCCATCCACACAATTTCCAGGTTGATACTAGCCTCCAATAGTGTGGATGGATGCCTATACTTTCAAGCAACCTCAAACTCAAAAATCAGACTTTCTTCTCCTACAGATTTTTGAAGTGGTAGCCATAACTGATGGATATGATTGCAAATATGACAGGGAATGCTGGTCTTGGACAATAATAAAGATATGGATTGAATATGACAGGGTACTTAACAATGCAAACCTAAGCATGTTTATTCCAAAGCAAATGCCATTGTGCTCAGGAGGACAGAGTAATAATTTTAAAGATGATTTAATGATTTGTTGCTTTAAAAGAACTTAAAATTCACAATCTTTAACTAAACTCTTTTTTAAAAGGAATAATACTTATGAATATAAATAAATCTTGCCCTTTGAAAAACATTATTTAAGATTGCTATCTAAGAAACAAACATTTATTGCGAAGCATGGCTAATAGGTTTGGAAAGACATTTGAAAATGTGGAGGAGAGCAAGACTAATTCTGTGGCTTACCATTCACATGCTCAAATGCCTGTCTACATTACCAACAGACAATCTCTAAGGCCTGTCATGTGGTTGTAACATTTATTCATCTGGCAGCATACCTCAAATTGTTGGTTGAAGGGAAGAAATATTAAAGATGGAATTAAGGATATCGACCATATTAGAGATTCAACAACCAACTCTTTATCCTGCTTAGTAATGGAAAAAATCACTCCATTACTTATCTTTCATGTTGAAGAAATCAATTTAAGCACAAACAGCTTCAGATTTGTCATCACACTATATTAAAAATCACAAGACTCAAGAACAAAATATGCATGAAAAACATAATCCCAGAATCCTATTTCATCAGGCGATGACAGCATCCTCATTCGCTTTTTCATTATTTTATTGCAACACTGCTCACAAGAATCATTAAGCCAGCCTCTTAACAGGTGTTTCATAAACAAAAACAAAACATCTAATTTTTCAAGGTTTAGGCCATCTATCCTCATTTAGATGAGCCTTTTCATTGGCAGCACCAACTTTGTGGAATTCTCTTCTGGTTGAGCTGTGCCAAGCTCCATCTCTACCTATATTTTTTAAAAAACATCTAAAATTGTTTCTCTTTAAAGAGGCTTTTATGGATATACTGCCAATGGCAGAATAATAGGATTTAATTAACTCTTTCCATCACCAAGTTGTGTTCTTTGTTGATGGTTAATTTAATATGGGGGGTATTATTTTTATTTTGTTATTCAATTTGTTTACTTTTTGTTCTTGTTTAATTTCTTATTGTATAGATTTTTTAAATGTTAGCCACCCAGAGTGGGAAAAGATCCCAGATGGGTGAAATATAAATGCAATAAATCTATATCCATAAAACAGAGGAGTGATCTTGTATGTGCTCTAAAGGAACCAACACCCTTGTACCAATCTTGCTGAAAGTTTACACATACATACCTTGGGCTTGGGAGATCAGCATTGTGGGGGTCTCGAAACCCATTTGGGGGTGTATGCCCCCCAATGTGGGACGCAAAGGGGACACCCCCACCAACAGGAGAAAAAGTGACAGAAAAGCAGTACTGTGCACATGCACCCCAACAAAACAGCACTACTGTGCATGCGCACCACAGCCTCTGTATGTCCTTTAAAGAAAAAACCCGAGCAACCCCAGCACCAAGACGACCTGGGTCCGCTTCATCAAAGATGGGTTGCCACCCTATTCCCTTTCCCAACAGAGTGAAGACTCAGCTACTGGTGGCTTGATGGGCGAGCCGGGCATGGAGACATGGTGGCGGCAGCCATGGTGCTGGATAAGGAGGACAGTAGGTGGTGGAGGTGAGCAGGGGCTGGAGAAAGAGAAGGGGGTGGGTGGGGAAGGAAGGAAGGAAAGAAGGACAGATGGATTGAATTTTTCGCTGGGAGACACCACTGCCAAAGAAAGCTGTGGCCGCGATTAGCGACCAGAGCTTTCTTCAGCGGTGGGGTCTCTGGCCCGTAAACATACAGTTCTGTCAAGCCGTGACCTCCTTTTGTTGACCAAAGAGGCTGTGGCTTGACAGAACTTATCATTTACGGGTCTAGGTCGCCACCAGGTGGAAAAGTAAAACCGCAGTCAAGCAGCACCATCCTTGCTTTTAAGGACAAAAACAACCCAGGCAAGGCCAGGTACTTAGCTAGTAAATAAATAAATACTGCCCATATTATCCCTGACAATTAGTCATGCTGGCTGTAGATTATGAGAACTGCAGTTCAAACCATCTGAAGGAAGAGAAAACTTCCATTAGGTCATCGAATCAGAGGATAAAAATAACTATATAATACATTGATTCTCCTTAGGAGGCCTGTCCTCTCTAAGTTTACACCACTACAGAAATATGCTTCCAATGAGAAAGTTTTCTTTTTTGGAAAGATATTGTCTGTATTATTTTCTTCTGGCAGAAAATAAAGGGTTGAAAGTTACAACTACATGAGAAGGCCAGGCCAGGGGAGATGTGTATCATAGAATATACTAGTTGGGTGGGGCCTTTTAAGCCTTCGAGTCCAATCCCCTGCTCAATGCAGGAATATGGATAAAAGTAGATCTGACAGATGGTTGTCCAATTCTCTCATGAATGCTTCCAGTTTTTGAGCGCTCACCACCTCTTGGGGCAGTTAGTTCCACAGTTGTACTGCTTTAACCATTAAGAAGTTTTTCTTGATATTTGGCCTATATCTGGTGTCCTTTAGTTTGAGCCTGTTACTATGCACCCTGCACTCTGGGATGACCGAGAACAGCTCCCACCCTCCTCTTTGTGATCATCTTTCAGGTATTTGAAAAATGCTACCATATTCCCTTCTTAGTCTCCTTTTCTCAAGGCCAAACATGCTCAGTTCCTTCAGTCTTTCCTCATATGGCTTGGTTTCCAGTCCTCTGGAACAACATTAAAGTAGGATAAAGCTGAGGAACTCAACCTCCCATACATCACTTGGAGGACCCTGAATAGGCTGAGGGTTGGAGTCCCTAAATGCAAGACCAATATGCTCAAGTGGGGGCTGCTGGTGGACAACAACATACTGTGTGAATGTGTAGATACAGAATCTGGTTCATTTTCAGGTATGCCAATTACTGCCAGAAGCATGCACTGATGAGGACATAAGTTTGGCCGACAACAAAGCCAAGAAAGTGGCTTCATTTTGGCAGTCCAGGGTTTGATCAGGACACAAAAGAAGTCCTCTGATCATTCTTGCTGCCCTTCTCTGCACCTGCTCTAATTTGTTTATATCTTTCTTAAAGTGTGGTGCCCAGGATTGGACACAGTACTCAAGATGTGGTCTAAGTAGTGGTGAATAGAAGGGGGTGAGTATCTCATGGGTTTTGGAAACTACACTTCTGATAATGCAATCTAAAAGAGTATAGACCTTTTTTGGAGCTACATCGCACTATGGACTCATATTTAGCCTGTGATCTACAACAATTCCAAGATCCTTCTTGATTGTAGTATTACTGAGCTAAGTATCCCCCCCATCTTGTAACTAGTGCATCTGGTTTTCTGTTCCCTTGGTGTTAAACTTTGCACTTCTCCCTGTTAAATTTCATTCATGATGATTTCCTTTTAACCTCAATGATTTTATTATAGGTTTTCCTCCAGAATTCACTCCTAAAAGAAACATGGTTTGCAGAAGAGCATTTAGCTACTGCTTAAATCTTAAATAATAAGTAAATCATCAAAGTTAGTGATGACATTGATGCAGCATGAAAGAAATTATATCTCAAATCTCCAACAGTAGCTCATTAACAGTACCACAGTAACTACTGTTACTGCTCTTGTTGTATTCATTTTATCCCATCTTTCTTCCAGGAAGCTCCTCAATAATAATAATAATAATAATAATAATAATAATAATAATAATAATAATAATAATAATAATAATAATAATAATAATAATAATAATAATAATAATAATAATAATAATAATAATAATAATAATAATAATAATAATAATAATAATAATAATATTTCATGTCAGAAATTATTCTGGGTTGAAAGGATTTTTGCTGGAGAAACTCCAGTCAGGGGACCCCAGAATGAGACTCCTTTCATGTCCCCAAAATCTTTTCCCACCGATGTGGTGCCTATTTATCTAGCCTTTATGTAAAGGTCACCCTTGCTCAAAAGCCAGTCGTATCTGACTCTAGGGTTTGGTGCTCATCTACGTTTGTAGCCAAAGAGCCAGCGCTGTCTGCATCTGCAGATATTTCTGTGGTCATGTGGCAGGCATGACTAGACACCAAAGTGCACTGAATGCTGTTTACCTTCCCACCCAAGTGGTCCCTATTTATCTACTTACAATTTCTTGCTTTCAATCTGCTAGGTTGGCAGGAGCTGGGACAGAGACTGGTGCTCAATCCATTATGCAGTACCTGGGTCTCAAACTGCTGACTTACTGGCCTTCTCAAGGTGAGCTTCTTAACCACTGAGCTACCGCAGCCCTTGAACTGATGTATTGGCAAAATAATAAACGGGAAGGAGTCTTAATGCCAAACTCTTTCCTCATTCACATACCCAAATTCCTTCCTAATTATTGGTTTCCTGCCTTAATTCCTCCCTCACCCCATTTTCACACTTAGGTTTCTGGGACTATACTTCTATTCACACTTACCTGGAAGTAAGTCCTAATGAACTTAAGTTGTCCTTGCTTGGAAGCGAGTCGTATCCGACTCTAGGGCTCAGTGCTCATCTCGTTTACAGCCAAAGAGCCAGCACTGTCTGCATCTGCAGATATTTCCATGGACATGTGACAGGCATGCCTAGACACCAGAGTGCACAGAATGCTGTTTAGCTTCCCACCGAAGTGGTACCTATTTATCTACTTGTAATTTCTTGCTTTCAGACTGCTAGGTTGGCAAGAGTTAGAATAGAGACGGGAACTCACTCTGTCATGCAGTACTCGAGTATCTAACTCCAACCTTCCAGTCATCAAGTTCAGTGCCTCAACCACTTGAGCCACGACAGTTCCTCCCTAATGAACATGAGTGGGGCTTATTTCTGAGCACACAGGTATAGGACTGTGTTGCAAGCAACACTGGCTGCTTATTTTCCAGACCTTGGAAGGTTTGTAGCATGCTCAGCAGGATTGCAAAATGTTATCCAAGGGCACGATATTTACTCCTGCAGGACTCAAGCTCTTGCTGGGATGTGCAGTGATGCCTCTGTTGTGCAACTTTGTTGTTGTGCCAAATGTACATCTCACTGATCTCAGCCACAGGTCGCATTGCAAAGCACCAGTTAGATTTAAGACAGTTAATTGTCCCTCCAAATCTGATCCTGTTTTAGCTTCACATTTTTGTAGAGGGTAAGTTTTTTGGATGTTCAGAGTGACACAAGAAGCATATATTTGTTGTTCATCAATCTTTGTTTTTCAAGCAGTCATGTTACCCTTCCCAAAATCTTTCCTTCTTCAGCTAAAATATTCTTTTTCCATTTCAGCTGAATGTTTCATGTGGATGTTTCATTACTGGTCTATGGAACTCCCTGCCAGAAGAAGTGGTGACAGCTGTCAGTCTTGACAGCTTTAAGAAAGGATTAGACACGTTCATGGAGGACAAGGGTATCAATGGCTATAATTATGGATACCTAAGGACAACCTCTGGGTTGGAGAGAAAGGCAGGATATCTCTCAATGCCATTTCCAGGGAATCCTAAGCAGGTGAAGGCACCTCCTTGGGAATACCCTGAAGGAAATGGTGAGCCACTGTGTGAGACAGAATGCTGGACTGGATGGGCTGTGGCCTGTTCCAGCAAGGCTGTTCTTATGTTCTTATGTATATGTGGATTCAGCCATATATTTAAATTTTCTTCTGTCTCTTAAAAGTATAGAAGTATTAATAGCAGTAGCAATCATGGCAATCAGTTAGGCTGGTGATGATGAACCTTGATTCTCCAGGTCTTCTTGGACTTCAATTCCCAGAAGCCCAAGTCATCATTCCTTCTGATCAAGGCTTCTGAGAATTGAAGTACCAGAACATCTGGAGTGTGAAGGTTTGCCATCATTGATTTAAACAGCAACTTCCAAGTACAAAGTACAGGGTGGCCCATAAGTCCCTACCCGGCCCGTAGAGAAGAGGGCTCAGCTGGGGGAGGGAGGAAGCACTCCCCTTGGACTGCCAGGCAGAGGGGTGGGGTGAACTCCATCCTGGGAGGAGGGAGGAAGCGCTCCCATTGGACTGCTGGGCAGAGGGGCAGAGCAAATCCTGAGGAGACTGCGGACATGACCACAGAAAGGATAGGTAGGGACTTATAGGCCACCCTGTACTTCACAGAGAAATCTATACAAGTGGAAAATAATGTTAAGTTCTTTATAGAGTACAACCTGTATTTCAGAAAAAAAGTGAGACATAAGAAAAGAAAAACAAGACTTTGTGGCGCAAACAAATGCAGTAGGGCAAAATGTAGAAGTGGTGGACTTCCAAGTGGCGCTGAATTGCAACTCTCATCAGTCATAGCCAGTGGTGTAAGATGATGGGTGAATAATGTAACTACTATGCATAACGTAACTGCTATACAAAAGATTACAAATAGAAATACTGTACA
Source organism: Bradypodion pumilum (assembly GCA_035047305.1). Classification (NCBI taxonomy): domain Eukaryota; kingdom Metazoa; phylum Chordata; class Lepidosauria; order Squamata; family Chamaeleonidae; genus Bradypodion; species Bradypodion pumilum. The sequence goes on from JAWDJD010000003.1 coordinate 265,274,446, forward strand.
GTATATACGATGGTTAGACCAGTGATTGAGTAAGTATCTGCTCTGTCAGTTGCCCATGACGTTAGCTGTGGATGGGCAAATTCACGACCGCAATTTTCTTGTTTTATGATTATCTATAAGCTAGACTTAGACTGGGCAGCCCCTCCGAGACTTCTGAATGGGGAAGCAAATCTTCACAGGCAAGAATGAGAAATTGGATACAGCATTTCTTTTCTTCCTGCTATTGAAGACAATCCAGGTGATGCTAACTCAGTCCTTTTACACAAACTGCATTGCTTACACTAGTTGTATAACTTATACAAGCTGTGCAAAACTATATCTGCTGCTTTGCTTCCTGAATTTTTGATAATCTCAAGCACAAAATTGTTTCTCTGCATCTTTTAAAACAATCCACTAGTTCTTCTGAGTTTGCCTTGTGTTTTGCCTCTTAATGAAAAGGACATTCATTTTGCATAGATTGAGCCAAAAGGGAGTTTGTGTAAATCATGAAAACTATCTGGCTGATTTACTCATCTACAGATTACTGCCAGAAGCATGCACCGAAGAGAATTTATGTTTGGCCAATGACAAAACCAAGAAAGTGACTTCATTTTGGCAGTCCAGGGTTTGATCGGGACATGAAAGAAGAAAGAAAACTAGACTGGGGAAAAACACTCCTTATCTTATTCTCATTGTCGAGGGGCCTTGAAAATACATGTTCTAGATATCTCATAAGGGTAAAACACCCTAACCAACAAGAACAAGAAGTTTAGCGAGTACTATTCCATACTTCAGGTACGGAATAGTACTTTGTAAATTAGAATGAACAGCAGTCTTTACAAAGGATTAGGCTACATGCTTTACAGTAAAATATATGTTAGTGTACTAATTAGTAAAACATCGGGCATAATGATCTTTAATCCAGGTTTTAAAAACTAAGCTCCCAGAACACTGATTGCTGACAAAGCAGGTGAAAATTTATGCTGGGTTTCAATGGTGCCATTACTACACAGACTTCAGTCCAAACTGGAAGGGTGCCTCACTCCGATATACTGCAGCCATACCCACTTCTAACACTCAGGTTACTACCCACCCCGTGTATTCCGAGACTGACTGATGACAAGGCAGAAACACTCTTTTTAAAACTTGCTGTCCACCATGTCTTTGCTTGGCAGGTATAATTCTGCCATTTGTTTAGACTTCTATACTACCCCATTCGTGTGAACACTCTCTGTGCAAATAATTTGCATTATTTCCTTCGTTCGCTTGATGTAAGATAGGCCACTAAACCTGTAATGCATTTGTCTTGTGGCTGTGACATAAAGTCAATTTCACAGTATTCATACATTGTTTTCTTACACTTCTCGCTGAAGCATAGCTCCAGTATTAATGAAAGGGTACATCTTGTATCACTCTCTTAACAATAGGGCTGGATCTGATATACAACAAAGCTTAACTTACATTCTTGAGTGATCTTTGCATCAGTTTTGAAATCTTTCTCACAAATCCACTTTGTAATGGCAACATTGGATTACCTTCCAAAGCTGTCATACAAGTGCTCTCCTCGCCCTCGCCCTTGCCCCCCTTTGGAACATTATGACATTATGAGAATACTGCATGCTTAATATACTTCACCAGCCAGTGGGCAAATGTCACAGTATAGCACAAAGTAAGTTTAAGGGTTGTAAAAAATAAGCTGTCTTAATAACAAAAGGTTAACTGAAGTGCTGTGTCTCTCAAGACCTTTAGCATATGAGGAAAAGGAATGGGATTGAATATTAAAGGAAAAATGAAGATTCATAGATGCTAAGTCAAGGAGGCCAAACCTTTTTGGCTGCAGGCCGGTCACATGGCACAGCGGGTTGGTCACGTGGATCCTCCCACCAGAAGTAAAACGCACCTTGCAATCTGTTTCGCAACAGATATTTTGCAACAGGATGAGATAGATATTAGACTATCATTTTCTCTGCTTAAACCAGGGTGCCCAAACTATGGCCCGTGGGCCAGATCCAGGCCCCGATGTCAATTCATCCAGCCCACACCACCCTTGTCGCTCCTGGAAGTGGAAGTAAAACATGCCCGTACTTCTGCTTCCGGGAGCAATTAGGCAGCACGGGAGTGAATGAATTAGCATCAGGGGCCAGATCTGGCCCACAGGCCATAGTTTGAGGACCCCTGTGCTAAGCTATAAACAGGCATATTATGTTAGCACCTGGTCATGACTTACACAGGATGGAAACAAAAGCAGGACTCATTGAGTGCTGCCTGCTAACCAGGTTTTAGAAACTGAACAAGACAGGATATTTGAAAAAACACAGCAGTGAAGCAAAGAGCAGGGCAAAATAACTCAAGCTTAACACTTTTTACTTTGTTCTATTATTTATTTAATAACAAAATAAAAATAACTCTGGATCTTTTCAGTTGTCCCATGACTACATCAATGTTTTCAACGAAAGCCTGTTTTTTCTTTAACTTTCCCGCACACTCCTAATGCACAACCACCCTAGGGGGAAAAACCACAGAGAAGGGCCTTCCCATTTATTAGTAATAAAGACATACCACATCTACTATGTATACAGGTTCCAGAGAAGCTGGAGTATTTTCAAGGCTGTAGTCAAGATTCTAGATTTTTATTTTATTTTTTATTTTATTTTATTATTATTATTATTATTATTATTATTATTATTATTATTATTATTATTATTATTATTATTATTATTATTATTATTTTGGGGGGGGGGGTAAAAAAATTTCAGGAAGGGCAACAATGTCACACACATATATATAACACTGGCATCCCGAGGTGGGTTTGGGGGTGGTCTATTAGCTTAGAAGTGTTTTTTCCCCACTGCCCCTCCCCCCGCCGGCTATGGCCCAGAGTACTTTGCATCTGTTGTTTCATGCAGAACTTGAACAGACAGTTGCAAAAACTAATTGCCAATTTAATTATATATTTATCCCATCAGAGCCCTGGACTAATTTTTTCAAATTCTACTTCAATCAAATTTTATTTTGGCCTGAGGGAAACCTGATGTATTTGTTAACCAACTTCAACAACGATTGACTCTAATTTATGGTTGGTTCTTTCAGTACTACAGTGGCAATGCCCAATGATAACCCAAGCTATCTTTCTACTTGACATCAAGAGAAGAACAGTGTCAGTACTGCCTCCATCTTCTTTTATCTCACTTGCATACGCATCTTCCCAGTTGCTGCCACCAATCCTGTACAGATGGTCTCACAAATCCTCTTTCTTTTTTTAGTGTAAGGGACCAAAGACAACGAAACAGCCGAAGGGTTGGCTTAACACAGGTTTATTGCATGATGATCCGGAGGAACATGTGGTAATGGCGGATGGGTAGCTCAATATATACAGCTGGCTATACATTTGAACGTCCTCGTCGTCGCTGCTCTCTGTGGACGACCTCGAAGTTCGGCGGGCCGCCTGTACCGGAGCCTCTGCCTTGCTCGACTTCGGCCGCCAGTCCTGGAGTTCTTGGACCCCGGCCTTTGTAGCTTCTGTGGCCTGGGCCGCTCTGACGACCTCCTGCAACGTGGGAGGCGGCTCTTGGTTCATTAATGTGCGCTGGGTTTCGGCGTCGTTCAGGCCGCACAGCACACAGTCCCAGAGGGTGATGTCTGCATTCTCCCATTTGCACGGGCCGGCCGCCAGCCGCAGGGCCGCCACGAATGCGGCGACCGTCTCCCCGGGCGCTTGGACTCGCCTCCAGAACGCACTCCGAGCGGGAAACATCGCCGTAGCGGGCCGGACGTGCTCACGCAGCATCTGCATGAGTTCCTTGGCCTTGAATTCGCTCACCCTCCTCGGTGCAATCAGGTCCACCAAGGTCCTTTTGGTTTCCTGTCCGAGCATCCTGGTGAAGATGGCCCTTTTCTTCGCCTCTTCCGTGACTTCGGACTCAATCAGTGCTGCCTGGAAGTCCATCTCGAAGATCTCCCAGTCGCCCGGTTTCCTGATTTCGAAACCGGCGCATGTCTTGGTCCCGTGGGCTGCCATATCCCACCTTCGTCGCCAATTTAGTGTAAGGGACCAAAGACAATGAAACAGCCGAAGGGTTGGCTTAACACAGGTTTATTGCATGATGATCCGGAGGAACATGTGGTAATGGCGGATGGGTAGCTCAATATATACGGCTGGCTATACATTTGAAAGTGGCTCGTCGACAGACTATTGGTTGCTGCCTGCGTGACGTCGTAGAATGTCACGCCCTTCTTGACCAGGTGAAGAGGTGGCGGGGAATCTTCCCGCGCTGCTGATCCAGGTGAATCTGAGCCATGAGAGCTGGACGCTCGCTATTGCCATCTAGTGGTCACTAGCTCGCGTCCCCTTATCAGGTTTACATTGATACAGCTGAAGGTTATAATGTTGCACACAGAAAGGTTACATTGTTACCACATGGCTAAGGTACATTGTTAAAGGCACAGCTTTACAGAACACAACATCCCTCCCCCCTAGGATGAGACGAAGTCTCTCAGCCAAGATGGCTTATTGCATGTGTGTTTGGGCCATGATGAGGGCTGACCCCCCCGGGGGCGCTACTGCTTCTTTGTTCCCTGGTCCCTTGTCCTGTAATGGGAGAGGGAGACTCGTTAGTGGCTTGCCGCGGTCTGGCGGCCTTAGGGGAAGGGAAGAACTCCATTGTGGGCAGACCGGGGGCAATCGGGGCTAACGAAAAACCCCTCTTCTCGCTTGGACGGGTGGGGGACCACTCCGAAACCCCCCCCCCCGGTTCTGAAAATCAAATTCTAACTCAGTTGGGGTATCCGCATTTGTGGGGGAATTCCGCGAGATATGTACGGGGTCGGGTTCCTCCTCCTCGGAAAGATCCCCCAGGATATCTACGAGAATATCCTCCTCCCCCCTTGGTGGGGACCCGCGGCCCCCTTTTCCTCCCCCTTGGGCTGAACGGGTGGGGGAGAACCCTAACGCTGATTTTTTCTCTGTTTGGTCTGTGCCCTGCTCATTGGAGACCCTGCGTCGGAGCTGGTCCGCGTGCCGCCTCCACAGTAGCCCTGTGCAGGTTTCCACGCGGTACGACACGGGGCCGGTTTGCTCCACAACTACGCCCGGTACCCAGGCTGGGCCCGCGCTGGCGTAATTCCTGCAATGCACGGGGGCGCCTACACTGAAACTCTTCGTGGCCTCTAGCCCAATGTTCCTTCCCTTGTCCTCTACCCTCGTGGGGTCTAGCCTACTAAGGATGGTGGTCAGTTTCCTACGCATTAAGAGCTCTGCGGGGGAGTATCCTGACGCCAACGGGGTCACCCTGTACCCTAGCAGAAACTGACACACTTGTAGGTTCAGGTCCTCGGGGCCCATGCGCTGCAACGCGTCCTTCGTGGTGCGGACGAGGCACTCTACTTGACCATTGGTGGCTGGGTGAAACGGGGCGGAGGTGATATGCCGAATGGCGTTAATCTCCATGAATGCCCTAAACTCGGAGGACGTGAAACAACTAGCGTTGTCGCTAATTAACGTGTCGGGTATGCCGAACGTGGAAAAGAGCCTCCGCAAATGCTTAATGGTCTGGGCCGAGGAGGTGCTCGTGACTGGGATAACCTCCAACCACTTGGAGAAGGCGTCCACGACAAGAAGAAACAGGGTGCCTCTGAACGGGCCCGCGAAATCAATGTGCACCCGGGACCACGGCCCCTTGGCCGAGTCCCATTCCCTGTGGGGAAGGCGGGCCTCCTCTGGTCTGGAGCATTGGCAACTTTCACAAGTGCCGACCATGTGCTCGATGTCGGCGTCCAGCTGGGGCCACCAGAAGTAACTCCGGGCCAGCGCCTTGGATCACACGATGCCGGGGTGGCTGACGTGCAGCAGTTTGAGCACCCGCGGGCCGAAGGGAAGTGGGAATCACCACCCGCTGCCCCCACAAGAGGCACCCCCTCTCTAGGGACAGCTCTAACTTTTTCCTGAAAAATGGGGCGAACTCCTCCGCTGGGGAGGACGCCGGCCACCCTTTCTGCACCCAGGAGCTAACTGCCGCTAACGTCTTGTCCTTCTCTGTCGCTTTGGCAATGTCGGCGGGCATTACGGGGGGCGAATCCAGCACCTCTATCATAAGAACCTGATGGTCCCGCTCCCCCTTGCTCACCTGGCTGGGCGTCAGGGGGAGGGGAGACCTTGATAGAGCGTCCGCATGGCTGATCTCTTTCCCGGGGCGGTAGACCAACGCGTGCTGGTACGCGTTGAGAAAAATGGCCCACCTGAGCATCCTCGGGGACAGGATCTGTGGGGTGGGCTTATCTGCGGTAAAAATGCCTAGCAGGGGCTTGTGGTCCGTTACAATGGTGAAGGGGCGGCCATACAGAAAATCGTGAAATTTTTTCGTCCCCGCAACTATTGCTAGTGCCTCCCTGTCTGTCTGTGCGTAGTTTCTCTCCGCTTGGGACAGGGACCTGGAGTAAAATGCTATCGGGGCCTCCCTTCCATCTTCCAGCACGTGGCACAGCACCGCCCGCACCCCCACCGGGGATGCATCACAGGTCAGGACTACCGGGCGTTTGGGGTTGAAATGGGTCAGTATGGCATCAGATGCTAGGAGACTTTTTAGTTCGCTAAATGCCCTTTCTTGGTCCTCGCCCCACTTCCATGTCTGATCTTTTTAAAGCAGTTTGTGTAGCGGTTCAGCTACTGCTGCCTTCCAGGGGAGGAAGGAGTGGTAAAAGTTGAGCAGCCCTAGGAACGACTGCAGCTCGGGCTTGGAGGTGGGGCGGGGGGCTTTCTTAATGGCGGCCACCTTGGAGTTGGATGGTTTTATCCCCTCAGGAGTCACACAAAACCCCAGGAACTCAACCTCGGTCGCGAAGAAGACGCATTTGTCCTTTCGCAGTCTCAACCCCGCTTTTTCGAATATTGTCAGGACCTTCCCCAACCTCTTGGCCAATTCGACCCGACTCCCCCCCCCCCCGTTATTAACACGTCATCAAAATAAGGCAACACCCCCTCTAGCCCCTTCAGGAGGCATTCCACAAGTGATTGGAAAATTCCAGGCGCCGAATTCACGCCGAACTGAAGGCGCGTCACCTGGAACGCCCCCTTATGGGTGACTATGGTCTGCGCAGCAGCTGCGGCAGGGGACACCGTGAGCTGCTGGTAGGCCTGTGCTAAGTCGAGCTTAGCGAAACACTTTCCCCCGTGTAACCTGGCCAGCAGATGGCTGACTACCGGCACCGGATACGCATTCGGGCGGATCGCCTTGTTGATGGTGCACTTGTAATCGGCGCATATGCGGACCTCCCCATTGGCCTTTAGTGCGGTTACAATTGGAGTTTCCCACTCCGCAGAATCAACAGGCACAAGGATTCCCTGGCCCACCAATTTGTCCAGTTCCGCCTCTATCTTGTCCTTGAGTGCGAACGGCACCCGGCGTGGTTTGAGTCGAATTGGGCGGACCTCCGTGTCCAGGTTGAAAGTCACTGGGGGCCCCTTGAATTTCCCCAGTCCCTTTTTGAAAACTTCGGGGTGCGCCTCGCACACCTCCTGAATCGGGTCAGACCCAACGGCGTGCATCCCAACGGCGTGCACCCCCCCCCCCAATAAACAACCCCAGGGGCTGGAACCATTGAGTCCCGAGGAGGCTGCAATCTCCCCCTTTAAGCACGACTAGAGGGAGGGACGCGGCGTGCTTCTTGAATTTAACCTGAAATACTCCAACCCCCAACACTGGAATGCTGTTCCCTTGCACGTCCCGTAGTGTGGACCTCAACGCTTTGAGCTTGGGTCGGCTGGTGGGGCCAATTCTCAAAAACTCCCTCTGGGAAATGATTGAATATGAGGACCCCGAGTCAATTTCCATGCTAATGGGAACCCCTTGAACTAGTACCTCAACAAAGTAGCGGGGGTGTCCTACGGACACGCTGAATACTGGGGCGTCGTCCTCGCTGCCGTCGGAGATGCGGCCCATGCCGTCCTGCTTCCGCGTGGCCTGAGTGCCGTCCTTGGGTCTCGTTGAGCGGTCTTGTCCCGCGGAATGGTCTGCTGAGCTTCTCCGGGTCTTGCGCCTCTTCCTGCACACCTTGGCGATGTGCCCGCGGCGGCCGCAGTTGTGGCACTCGGCCTTCCGAAACGGGCATTTTACGCGGTCGTGGGCCGCTCCACAGCCGTCGCACCGCCGGCTCTCTTTCCGGACCCTCCGGACGTCCTCGTCGTCGCTGCTCTCTGCGGACGACCTCGAAGCTCGCCGGGCCGCATGCACCAGAGTCTCTGCCTTGCTCGACTTCGGCCGCCAGTCCTGGAGTTCTTGGACCCCAGCCTTTGTAGCTTCCGCGGCCTGTGCCGCTCTGACGACCTCCTGCAATGTGGGAGGCGGCTCTTGGTTCATTAATGTGCGCTGGGTTTCGGCGTCGTTCAGGCCGCACAGCACACAGTCCCGGAGGGTGATTTTGGCATTCTCCCATTTGCACGGGCCGGCCGCCAGCCGCAGGGCCGCCACGAATGCGGCGACCGTCTCCCCGGGCGCTTGGACTCGCCTCCAGAACGCACTCCGAGCGGGAAACATCGCCGTGGCGGGCCGGACGTGCTCACGCAGCATCTGCATGAGTTCCTTGGCCTTGAATTCGCTCACCCTCCTCGGTGCGATCAGGTCCACCAAGGTCCTTTTGGTTTCTTGTCCGAGCATCCTGGTGAAGATGGCCCTTTTCTTTGCCTCTTCCGTGACTTCGGACTCAATCAGTGCTGCCTGGAAGTCCATTTCGAAGATCTCCCAGTCGCCCGGTTTCCTGATTTCGAAACCGGCGCATGTCTTGGTCCCGTGGGCTGCCATTATCCCACCTTCGTCGCCAATTTAGTGTAAGGGACCAAAGACAACGAAACAGCCGAAGGGTTGGCTTAACACAGGTTTATTGCATGATGATCCGGAGGAACATGTGGTAATGGCGGATGGGTAGCTCAATATATACAGCTGGCTATACATTTGAATGTGGCTCGTCGACAGACTATTGGTTGCTGCCTGCGTGACGTCGTAGAATGTCACGCCCTTCTTGACCAGGTGAAGAGGTGGTGGGGAATCTTCCCACGCTGCTGATCCAGGTGAACCTGAGCCATGAGAGCTGGACGCTCGCTATTGCCATCTAGTGGTCACTAGCTCGCGTCCCCTTATCAGGTTTACATTGATACAGCTGAAGGTTATAATGTTGCACACAGAAAGGTTACATTGTTACCACATGGCTAAGGTACATTGTTAAAGGCACAGCTTTACAGAACACAACACTTTTCTTTTTAGAAATCCACATTTTCTTGATTCCCTGGATTGACTTGTATCAAAGATACTGAACTTCCATGTGTTATTTTACTTTGACTTTCACCATCATGAAGTGGACAGGCTCCTTGCGCCGGTCTGCGCCACTAATTGTCCATTGGATCCCTGTCATGCCTGGCTGGTAAAAGCCTCTAGGACGGTGACAGGTGGCTTGGTCGGGGCTATAATTCATGCATCTTTTTGGGAGGGGATATTTCCTGCACCGTTGAAACATGCTTTGGTGCGCCCCCTCCTGAAGAAGCCATCCCTCGATCGAGCAGTCCTAACCAACTACAGACCTGTTTCCAACCTCCCCTTTTTGGGGAAAGTATTGGAAAAGGCAGTGGCGCATCAGTTGCAGGGGGTACTGGATGAAGCGGAATATCTGGACCCCTTCCAGTCAGGATTCAGACCTGGATATGGTACTGAGACTGCATTGGTCGTGCTGATGGATGATCTCTGGTGAGAGCAGGATGGCGGTCATCCGTCCGTCTTTGCTCTTCTTGACCTCTCAGCGGCCTTAGATACCGTTGACCACGGTATCCTTCTGGAACGGCTCCGAGGATTGGGGATCCAGGGCACGGTATGGTCCTGGTTTTCCTCATTTCTGAGGGGCTGGACCCAGTCGGTGTGGTTGGAGAGCGAGAACTCCAGTCCTAGGTCCCTAAAATATGGGGTGCCTCAGGGCTCAGTACTCTCTCCTCTCCTATTTAACATCTACATGAAGCCGCTGGGTGAGATCATCCATTCCCATCGGGTGCGGTACCACCAATATGCGGATGATACACAGTTGTACATCTCGGCCCGTGGGGACCCCAGTGATGCAGTCAAAGTCCTTTCCAGTTGTCTGGAGGTGGTTGGGGTCTGGATGGGGGTGAATGGGCTACAGCTGAATCCTAGTAAGACTGAGTGGCTATGGATGGGAGGTCCTGTGCTATCCCGGGAGCTACCATCTTTGGTTTCGGATGGGGCTATTTTGCCCCAGACTGACCCGGTGCGCAACTTGGGGGTTCTCCTGTATTCATGCCTGCTGCTAGAAGAACAGGTGGTGGCAGTGGCCGGGAGGGCCTTCACCCAACTTCGGGTGATTCACCAGTTGCGCACGCTCCTGGACTGGGACTCTTTGCTCATGGTCACTCACGCTCTGGTGACCTCCAGACTAGATTATTGTAATGCACTCTACATGGGGCTGCCCTTGATGACCATTCGGAGGCTGCAGCTGGTCCAGAATGTGGTGGCCCGGGTGGTGATGGGGTGTGGATGTTATGCCCATGCCTCACCACTGCCTTGGGAGCTGCACTGGTTACCCATTTGCCTCCGGGTGCAATTCAAGGTGCTGGTTTTGACCTTTAAAGCCCTATATGGTAGTGGCCAGGTTACCTTAGAGACCGCATCGCCCTAAGGATGTCTGTCCATCCAACCAGAGTGGACCTAATAGTGCCATCGGCCAGGGGGGCTCACCTCTCTGGCACAAGGAGGAGAGCCTTCTCTGTGTCCGCACCTGCCCTTTGGAACCTCCTGCCTGTGGAACTGCATCTCCAGACGGAGTTGTTGCCCTTTAGAAAAGAACTAAAAACCTGGCTGGCGGGCAAGTTTGGGGTGCAGGTGGAGGGGTGGCTTCCGTTGGGTGGTTAATATAGGGGAGGATGCCTGCCCCACAGTTTCTTCGGTTCCTGCACCCCTCTTTTTTTAGGGGTGGGTTCTTATTGCTGGTTTTTATCTGTTTTTACCCACTGTTGTGAACCGTCCGGAGTCGGCTTTGGCTGAGTGGGCAGTATAGAAATTTAACAATAAATAAATAAATCCCAAAACAGTTGAGCTCTCTGGTTCCCAACGGCTGGCATATGCCCCATGGTGGGGGGGGGGGGCAATCATCATCATCTTCTTCTTCTTCCATATCTGAATACAGTAATACCTCATACAACGTCCACTTCATACAACGTCGGATCCATACAACGTCACCCAATTCTTGGAAAAAAGTTGCCTTATATACTGTCACCGGACGTTGTATGAGGTATTAGTTTTTTTACATTAGTAGTACAGTTTGTTGTTGTTGTTGTTGTTGTTGTTGTTGTTGTTGTTGAGTCGCATTGTCGATTCCGACCCTTTGCGACCCTATAGGACCCTTTGGCCCTCGCCCAACTGTTCATCAGGTGGGCAGGCCTGCAGCAAAGATGCCAACCATCACCCGATGCCAGAGCTTGGAGGCCCCACGGAGCTCAACCGGCAGCCGGCCGGAGGAGGCAGGGAAGAAAGAACTCACCACACTTGGGGCTCGCCTCTCCACGGCCCCAAAAGTGACTCCCCACCTCCAACGGACCCCACCGACAATGGGGCTTGGAGGCCCCACGGTGCTCGACCGGCAGCTGGCCAGAGGAGGTGGGGAAGAAAGAACTCGACGCACGGTGAGTTCTTTCTTTCCCCACCTCCTCCGGCCAGCTGCCGGTCGAGCTCCATGGGGCCTCCAAGCCCCGGTGTCAGTGGGGTCCATTGGAGGTGGGGAGCTGCTTTTGGGGCCACGGAGAGGCGAGCCCCAGGTGTGGTGAGTTCTTTCTTCCCCGCCTCCTCCGGCGGGCTGCCAGTCGAGCTCCGTGGGGCCTCCAAGCCCCGGCATCGGTGGAGTCCGTTGGAGGCGGGGAGCCGCTTTTGGGACCAGCAGCCGGCTGGAGGAGGCGGGGAAGAAAGAACTCACCACACCTGGGCTCGCCTCTCTGCAGCACCAAAAGACACTCCCCGCCTCCGGAGATGTAAACCGCATTGAGTCTCCCTTTGGGCAGAGAATTGCGGTACAGTATATAAATTATTATTATTATTATTATTATTATTATTATTATTATTATTATTATTATTATTATTATTATTATTATTATTATTATTATTATTATTATTATTATTATTATTATTATTATTATTATTATTATTATTATTATTCATCGCCCCCCTGCTGGTGGAGAAATGCACCCCTCTGGCCCCTCTTAAAGTTCTGTCAGTTTTCTGTTTCTTTGACTTTGCCCTGCAGTCTGTGCTGTTACAATGTATCTCTATGGGAATGACTCTATACAAAGCATCGGTGGCAATAATTTGGATGTTGTATGAGGCATCACAGCTAGGATTTTGCATGCCTCATACAAAGTCAGAATTCATACAACGTCCTAACTTGTGGAACCAAGTTTGGACGTTGTATGAGGTATTACTGTATTGGCAATCATCATGGCGATCAAAAAAATCGATTTTTAAGGGGGGTGTTGTGTATGCACGCAGTTCAGCTGCTCACCATTAGCGCAGCTGATGGAGCTCACGTGGCTCCAATGTACCGAATGAGTAACTAGCGCGGGAAACCTTCCCGCCACAAGTGAACTATGTAAGGTATGCAGTACGTCAGAAAGACAACACCGATACTGCAAACAATGGACGCCTTCAGGCGAGATTCAAATGTATTATGTAGCATATATAAGGAGACAAGGCTCCGCCATTGCCTCATGTACAGATTGACCATGTTACAATAAAGTAGTGTTAGCCCATCTGCTGGCTCGTGTGCAATCAATCTGCTTACATCAAATTGGCGACGAGGATGGGATAATGGCATCCCACAGGGTCACCCTCTCTCCGTTCGATACCTCCCAGCCGGAGTCATGGGATCTCTACGAGGAACAGTTTCTGTACGCGATGGACACAGAGAAGATCGAGGGCGAAGCGCAAAGGCAAGCCTGCCTACTGGCTCAGTGTGGGTTGCCAACTCTGGAACTAGCAAGGAACCTACTGATGCTGAGGGTACTCAAGACAGTACCACTGGCTGAAATTCTCGCTGCCCTGTGGGCACATTTCTCTACCCAAAGGTGTCCATGTTCCAGGCAAGATTGGCGTTTATCCGGCGAGACCAACGGCATGGAGAAACTGTGGCAGAGTACGTAGCCGTGCTGAGGCTGGCAGCCGTTCCATGCCGGTGGCGAGCCTTCCTGGCCGAGGTGTTGCGAGACCATCTCCTACTCGGCCTGTGGGATGAAGAGGCTCAGCGGAAACTGTTAGCCCGAGACAAGGACATCATGTTCGAGCAGGTCTTGCAGGCCACACAAGCTGCTGAGGAGGTAAAGGACGGAGTACGGGCATGCAGGACAAGGTCCGCAGCCCCGGGAAGCTCGGTGTCCATGGTGCAAGCCCACAGCTGTTTGTCACGTCGTGCATGAGTCGAGAGCTGCAGCCGCCGCCATGTCCTTTTCGGGATCCAGCAAGAGCGAACCAGAGGTCCAGAAGGTGAGGAAAAGGCCATCTGAAAAGAGAGACACCACCGAAGCAAGCTGACGCTGCGAGGGGTGTGGGGGCTCACATGACTGGAAGAAATGCCCCTTCAAGAAGGCAGAGTGCCACAACTACGGACATTTGGGACACATAGCGAAGGTGTGCAGACAATGCAGAAGGCGAGACCCTGACCGGACCAGCCGCTATGGCCGGAAGGATGACACCATCCAGAAAGTGCATGCGGGGGACACCATGGTGAGACGTGTGTTGGACAGACGCACCCATTTTTTTGTGAAGGTACTGTTGCAGGGAGTCCAGGTAAAGATGGAGGTGGATTCAGGGACTTCCTATTCCATAGTCTTGCAGATGGAGTTTCTGTGAATACCCCCTAGAGACCACCCCAAACTGAGAGCCCTCAAAACGAACTTGCGGAATGTTCAGGGTAACTATATTCCGATCCTGGGGGTGGGAGATTTCACCGTCCGTTTCAAAAATTTCACAAGGAAGTTGCCCTTTTGGTGGTTCTTAAGGGGGGGGTCTAATTGTCTTCTAGGGACCCAGTGGTTCGAACCGCTGGGCATTGAACTGACCGGCATCAATGCCGTCTGAGGTGACCCCATTCAGGATGTGTGCAATGCACATCCCACGGTCTTCGAGAAAGGACTTGGGGAGTACAGGGGGCCTTCAGGGGACTTTAATATTGACCCTTCCATTTGCCCCATATGGCTCAAGCCGCGAAGAGTGCCTTTTGCACTAAAGGACAAAATCGAAGCAGAACTGGACAAACTGGTGGGTCAGGGGATTTTGGTTCCGGTGGACTCCGCAGATTGGGAGACACCGATTGTAACTGCCATGAAATCTAACGGGGAGGTTAGAATTTGTGCTGATTACAAGTGTACTATCAATAAGTCAATTCGCCACAATGCCTACCCGGTGCCAGTAGTTAGCCACTTGCTGGCCATGTTACATGGGGGTAAATGCTTTGCGAAGTTGGACCTAGCACAGGCTTACCAACAGTTAACGGTTACACCTACGGCCGCAGCGGCCCAGACGATAGTTACGCACAAGGGTGCATTTAAGGTGATGCGCCTCCAGTTCAGTGTGAACTCAGACCCTGGAATATTTCAGGCGCTTGTGGAATGCCTCCTTAAGAGTCTCCCTGGGGTCTTGCCATATTTTGACAACATATTGATAACAGCTGGGGATGAGTCAGAGCTAGCCCAGAGGTTAGACCAGGTACTATCTGTGTTCGAGAGGGCTGGGTTACGCCTGAGAAGGGACAAATGTGTGTTCTACGCAAATGAGGTTGAGTTTCTGGGGTTTCAAATCACCCCCGACAAGGTAAAACTATTGAAATCCAAGGTTGTGGCAGTACAGGACGCCCCCAGGCCAGCCACCAAATCAGAGCTACAGTCGTTCTTAGGGCTCCTGAAGTTCTACCACTCCTTCCTCCCACGGAAGGCATCCGTGGCGGAGCTGCTGCACTGCTTACTGAAGAAGGATGCAGCCTGGTGATGGGGGGAGGGTCAGGAGTGAGCATTCAATGAGTTAAAGCGGCTCCTCTCTTCCGAGGCGATATTAACTCATTTCGACCCCAGGAAACCCATAGTACTTGTGTGTGATGCCTCACCAGTGGGGGTCAGGGCTGTCCTCTGCCACATGCTCGAGAACGGGAGGGAGGCACCGATTGCGTTCTACTCGAGATCTCTCTCAAAAGCAGAGCGAAACTATGCACAGACGGATAGGGAAGCACTCGCAATCATCGCAGGGACGAAGAAATTCCGTGATTTCTTGTATGGGAGGGAGTTCACCATTGTCACAGACCTGGGAATCTTTGTCATGGCCAAGCCCACTCACCAGATTCTATCCCCATGAATGTTACGATGGGTGATATTCTTAAACGTGTACCAGTTCACATTGGTACATCGCCCAGGGAAAGACATTGCTCACGCAGATACGCTTTCCAGGTCTCCCCTACCGGAGCTGGGGGAACCCAAGTGTGAGGTTGAGCTTGATCACCAGGTGCTGCTCATAGAGTCTCTCGACTCGCCCTCCATCGTGCCCTCAGATATCGCCAAGGCAACCGCCAAAGACAAGGTTCTGTCCCAGGTGTTAGCATGGGTAAAGAAGGGCTGGCCCGCAACGTCCCCATCTGAGAAACTGGCATCATTTTTCAGGAAATGTTTCGAGCTCTCGCTCAAGAGAGGATGCCTCATCTGGGGCCAGAAGGTAGTAATCCCCAAGGTTTTTCGAGCCAAGGTGCTCCATTTGCTACACGTGAGTCACCCGGGCATTGTGAAGTCGAAAGCTCTAGCTAGGAGCTATTTCTGGTGGCCCAAAATAGATAAGGACATAGAGCAGTTGGTGGGTGCATGTGAGAGTTGCCAACACTCACGGCCCAAGGAGCCCAGATTACCCCCCCCCCAGGGAGCGGGACACAGCCCGCGGACCATGGTCAAGGGTCCACGTGGACTTTGTGGGGCCCTTCCGGGGGACAATGTTCTTGTTAGTGGTTGATGCGTTCTCAAAATGGCTGGAGGTCATTCCAGTGCGAAACACGTCCTCCGCAGCCACAGACAAACACCTGAAGGTGTTCACGTGTTTTGGCCTGCCCGATGTGTTAATTTCGGATAACGCGACCACATTCACCTTCGCCTAATTCCAGGCATTCCTCAAACGGAATGTGATCAGGCATGTTACCTCCGCTCCGTTTCACCCTGCCACAAACGGTCAAGTACAGCACCTGGTCCGAACTATAAAGGAGGCACTAAGGAGGATGGGTCCTGGGGACCTGGAGCTACAGCTCTGTAAGTTCCTCCTATGCTATAGAGTTACTCCACCTGTGTCGGGGCAATCCCCTGCAGAGATCCTGATGCGAAGAAGACTCACAACATCGTTTGACTGCTTGGATCCTTCCAAGGTGGAGGATAGAGGCACGAATGTGGTGGTAGATCAGAGAAAAGTGTTCAGGGCAGGCAATCCAGTGTACTGCAGAAATTATGTGAGATCAGGGCCAGCATGGGTACCCAGGGAAGTGGTGGAACAAACCGGGCCCATATCGTACCAAGTAAGGACAGGGTCGGAGTTACTGTGGCAGAGACATGCCAATCAGCTTAGGAGAAGAGTCACGGAAGCCACAGGGGAAAGTGGGTATTTTGACGAGCCAGCCTTAGGGTTGCCCCCCACCCGCATAACCCATGGGGGAAATACAGGACTCAGCTTGGCAGACCCATAGGAGACCGTCTCCCAACCCAGAGATGAACAACCCCAGTTTGATGTATTGTTACAAGATGGGGGGAGTTTTCATGAGTGTTCCCCCACTCGTCCCAGTGAGCAGCGGGGCTTTGAGTTGTCCCAGAGGTCCCCCCATCCTCCCCTACACAGAGATACCCCATCCCTGCCATTGCCAAGGTTTGATGGAACACTACAGTTTTCCCAGGAGGAAGGTTCAGGCGCAACAGCTGATTCTGGCAGCACCGCTGAATCGGCCGGCCGCAGCGTGTCCTCCAGCCCCCACAATGGTTGAGGGACTTCGTCCCATCCTAGGGGGGAGGGATGTTCAGCTGCTCACCATTAGCGCAGCTGATGGAGCTCACGTGGCTCCAATGTACCCAATGAGTAACTAGCATGGGAAACTTTCCCACCACAGGTGAACTATGTAAGGTATGCAGTACTTCAGAACGACATCACCGATACTGCAACCAATGGATGCCTTCGGGCAAGATTCAAATGTATTATGTACCATATATAAGGAGGAAAGGCTCCGCCATTGCTTCATGTACAGATTGACCATGTTACAATAAAGTAGTGTTAGCCCATCTGCCGGCTCGTGTACAATCAATCTGCCTACATCAAAGGGGGCAATTCAAGAATGTTTAGACCAAGTTAATGGCCTTTTAGGCTTTCTCCATATGAATAGGATTTTGCTTTTTGAATAATAAGAATTATATGTCATGGGGGTCGGGAATCAGGATTTTAGAGATGCTTAGGTGGGGCACGGCAAGAAAATGGTGAGTGTGATTATTTAGATTATGGTGTTCCCAGTATTAAAAGCATAACAACTTTTAGAGTGAACTTTAATCTTGCCAGACTTCATTAATTTTCTTGTTTTAGTAATTTGCCAGGACTAAGGGAAATACTCCTTCATTGACTCCACAGGGAACAGACCCAGAATTAACAACTAAAGGTGGCTGCTCCTACCCACTTGTTAATACAATCAAATCATTGTGCTCAAAGCATCTGTGTTAGCAAACTCCCTTCAACCAGTTCCTCCTGAAATATCTGATTATGAATTTACCTTCTGAGCAATGTACTGATCCCTTTTTGTAAAAGGTCAAAGGGTATAATCTATAGAAATACAGTGATACCTCATACAACGTCCAAACCTGGTTCCACAAGTTTGGGTACGGATTTGGACTTTGTATGAGGCATGCAAAATCCTAGCTGCGGTGCCTCGTACAACGTCCAAATCCTTGCCGCGATGCCTCATACAACGTCGTTTCCATAGAGATACGTTGTACTGTAACAGCACAGACTTCAGGGCAAAGTCAAGGAAACAGACAGGAAACTGACAGAACTTTAAGAAATTATTGTCTAAAGGCTAAAAACATTACAAAAACATGTCAAACAACCCTGATTGTCCAAGAACTTGAAGAATGCTGCAAAAATCCCAGGAATGCTTCTAAAAATTCTGACGAGAAAAAAAAATCCAAAATCACACTCAAAACCACTCCTAAACACTCTTCACCTCATGCAAAACGCAGAAGAGCAATGCACACATGTGTCCTGCCTTTTATACTGCCCAGGCACAATGCATCCTGGGAAAAACCCCAATGCTTCATACAAAGTCTCAGCGACTTTGTATGAGGCAACGTTTTTCAAGGAATTAGGCGATGTTGTATGAATTCGATGTTGTACAAAGCCGACTTTGTATGAGGTAATACTGTTATATTTATTTCTTAAGTTATATTTATTAACTGTGTTGGGTACATAGAAATAGCCTCTTTGAAGATTGTGGTATTTTTGAATCACAATCAGGCGTCCCCTGGAAATGGCAACCTTGTGTTGTCGGCTAATCTTTTTCACACTAGGCCAGGTGAAAGGAACTGTGGAAAAACTCACCAAAAGGTACCTTCATTTTGGCGGTTTCACGTCTGGCCTAGCCATGGAAGAAAAATTAACTGTATTTTATACTGTCCATTAACAATTGGTTCTCTGCACTGTGTACCCAAAAAGTGTTAAAGCCATAAAATATTTAAAAATATAAACCAAACAAAAGTAGGAATAAGTTTAAATAACCATCTTGGGTTGGCAGATATAGATCAGATTGCCTCCCGCCTTCGGTTCCAGCACCATTTTTATGGGGAGGGGGGGGGGGTAATTGTTTTATCTGCTGTTTTATCTTGTGTTTGTTAGCTGCCCTGAGTTTGCCTTGGCTGATTTGGTGGGGTAGAAATTGAACAAATAAAATAAATAAATAAATAAATGGCATTAAAATAAAACCAGTAGCATTTAGCATGGTTTGTTGTTTTTTTAAAATGAAAATCCTGGGGGAAAACCAAAAAGACTGCAAAGCAGGTGCTAGAGAAACTCCTCTTAGGAACGCATTCCTCAATCAGGGGGTGCCACTAAAAATCTTTTCTTCATTGTAACCACCTATCTTAACAATAGCAATTAGACTTATATACTGCTCCATAGTGCTTTGTGCACTCTCTGGGCAGTTCATAAGTTAATGAGAATTTTGCCTCCAACATTTTGGGTACTACCGTATTTATTCGAGTATAACGTGCACTCGTGTATAACGCGCACCCCTAATTTTCCATGAAATCTCGGTATAAAATTTTTTTCGCCTGGGAGGAGGGCCGCGGCGTGCTCTGTGCCTACCCGGCGCCGGCTTCTTGAGTCGCGCGGCCCGGGTAGTGCGTGGAGGTGAGCGGCGGCGGCAGCGGGACCTGGGCGCCTGGGAGGAGGGCCGTGGCGTGCTCCGTGCCTACCCGGCGCCGGCTTCTTGAGTCGCGCGGCCCGGGTAGTGCGTGGAGGTGAGCGGCGGCGGCAGCGGGACCTGGGCGCCTGGGAGGAGGGCCGCGGCGTGCTCCGTGCCTACCCGGCGCCGGCTTCTTGAGTCGCGCGGCCCGGGTAGTGCGTGGAGGTGAGCGGCGGCGGCAGCGGGACCTGGGCGCCTGGGAGGAGGGCCGCGGCGTGCTCCGTGCCTACCCGGCGCCGGCTTCTTGAGTCGCGCGGCCCGGGTAGTGCGTGGAGGTGAGCGGCGGTGGCAGCGGGACCTGGGCGCCTGGGAGGAGGGCCGCGGCGTGCTCCGTGCCTACCTGGCGCCGGCTTCTTGAGTCGCGCGGCCCGGATAGCGCGGAGCACGCCGCGGCACTCCCCCGGAGGGTTCCCTTCTCGACCCGGCGGGTGCGTGGAGGTGAGCGGCGGTGGCAGCGGGACCTGGGTGCCTGCCGCCGCCTGGGAGGAGGGCCGCGGCGTGCTCTTGAGGCTCGTTTAAAAGAGGCTCGTGTATAACGCGCACCCAGTCCTCGTGTATAACGCGCACCCAAACTTTGAGTCTTTTTTTGGGTATAAAATTTTGCGCGTTATACTCGAATAAATACGGTAATTTTTACCAACCTCGAAAGGATGGAAGGCTGAGTCAACCTTGAGCCCTGGTTAGGATCGAGCTCACAGTGTTTTGGCTGCAGTACAGCAGTTTAACCACTGTCCCACCAGGGCTCTTAGACATTTTAATGTCTTTGCCAGGAGCACCCAGAGAATGGCCTATGAAAATGATCCAAGGATCTGGAATGATGTACATAGGAGGAAACAGCCCTTCAAAGAAGTTGGCCACAAGCCAATTTCAAAGTCAATACAACACTGAACAATTTTTATAATAGGAATTTGACAAATTTTGATAGTAAAGCAAACTCACAGCCCCATGTAACATACAGCATATTGCATGCTGCAAGGATAATTGTGCTACTACACTAGAACTCCTGATAACGTCCAAACTTGGTTCCACAAGTCTTATAGTTAACCGGATTTGGACTTTATGCGGTCCCTATGGGAGACGCTCTGGATAAAGTCACAAAAAATGTCCAAGAACCGTCGTTATCCGGGATCTCCTATGGAGATGCTCTGCATAACATCAGTTTTTAGCCTTTTTGCGTCATTATCCAGAGCATCGCATGGTGCATAACGAACACGACGTTATGCAGATTTGACATCAGGAGCGGACGTTATCAGGAGTTCCACTGTACAGTACTTCTGTCTGCATACAATTTCACCATGTACACAAGTTATTTCAGATGCAAGCCTTGATAGGGGTGGGGGTGGGGGTGGGGGTGGGGGTGGGGGTGGGGGTGGGTTAGCCTAATAAAGCCCTGTTCCCTTTGCAGCCTTTTCAGCTATGACAGAAGCCTTTTTGAAGGATAGAACACAACAATCAGCACTGTTGGCCAAACAGTGCAGCAACCTCAACCCAAGCAACATTCCATTCAATTTTAAGCACCTCTTCCCTTCATGCAGTAGCTCAGGTGTCTAAGACGCTGAACTTAATGACTGGAAGATCAGCAGGTCAGCAGTTCGAGACCTGAGTACTGCATGATGGAATGTGTTCCCGTCCCTGTCCCAGCTCCTGCCAACTTAGCCATTCAAAAGCAAGAAATTGCAAGTAGATAAATAGGTACCACTTTGGTGGGAAGGTAACAGCGTTCCGTACACTCCCGTGTCGAGGCATGCTTGCCACGTGACCATGAAAACATCTGTAAACACAGACGGTGCTGGCTCTTTGGCTGTAAACAAAGATGAGCACTGAGCTCTAGAGTCGGATACGCCTGGCTTTCGAGCAAGGGCAACTTTTACCTTTGTCTACCTTCATGCGGGATTCCTACTCATCCCATTTTGTCTCAAAGCCTTCTTTTCTGGAGGTAAAGGAAGGGGAAGTATCTATCCCTGCATGTTGTTATTTTGGCCACAGTAAGATGTATTAATTTTTATTTATTTATTGCTAGTGCACAGTGTATGAGATTCTGGTATGTTCAATTTAGACTTCAAATTCCAGAAGTTCAACCCAGCATAGCATAGCCAATAGTAAGGGATTATAGGGATTCTGGTACAAAACTTCAGGAGGGTCAAAGGTTCTCCACTAACCCACTCACAGGAAGTTTGCTCAATATGAACAAACTTTCCGTTTCAGCCTC
Organism: Bradypodion pumilum; assembly: GCA_035047305.1. Lineage (NCBI taxonomy): Eukaryota > Metazoa > Chordata > Lepidosauria > Squamata > Chamaeleonidae > Bradypodion > Bradypodion pumilum. Next base: position 265,296,119 of record JAWDJD010000003.1, read on the forward strand.
CTTAAGCCTTCGATCCCCTACCTTTGAGACTTCTCTGCTTGCTCAAAGCACATTTTTTTCCTACCTAAGGACCGCATGAAGTCTTCCCAAAGTTAGTTTTTCACTGATCTTTCATTTTCCTTTCTACTCCAATGTTCTTTGCATCAGGCCTTTGCTTCTATAAATTAACTCACTCTTATTTTCCAAACCCAGTGTGGTATAGTGAATGGAGTAACTGACTAGAACTCAGGAGGCCTGGGTTTGAATCCCCTCTCAGCCATGGAAGCTCATTGGGAGAGTAGAACTAGTATAACTCCTTAAATACATAATCTTGACAGCTCTACTAGGATTGCTGTTAAGTCTGTTCCAACTTGACAGAAACATAACTAACTATTCTCCAAACTCCCATTTCTTTCAGCTGCCACCTATATTCCCTTTTCCCTCCATAATAGTAGTTATTTGGTACTTTTCTAGTTTCTCTGATCCCTGTTTAATTGCTCTCGAGAAATCTACTTAGTCTGTTTCTGACATAAATTGTTACTGAGGGTGCAGTTACATCCTAAAAAGTAACACATTGGAATTGACACTGTGAAATTGATTCAGATTTACTCATTTACACAACATACATGTAGTCTTACATTATATGCTCCCAACGTAGGTTATCTGAAATGGCCTTGAAGGCATTGTTTATTTTAAACTGGCATTTATGTTGCATCAAATTGTACTGATTTTATGTGTTTGCCCAGGTGAATCTATACCTATAAATCCAAGGGTTAACCATTGGAACTTGCTATACGTTTCTGCACCTGTCCATCCTATCCCATACCGAGCCTCCTGCACTCACCCGAACCCAGCCCACAGGTTACTGCAGGGTTGCCAAAGGTGCCAGTGGGGTAAAAGCCCCACGAACGCAAAAAAAGGAAAAGAACTTCAATTCCCAATGTCCTCTGTGTCGCGCTGTGCCTCAGCCAATCAGGCTGAGAGGCGTGAGCTAAAAGAACATTGGGAAACACGGCGTGGCCAATTGAAATGGAGCCGCAGGAAAAAAAGCCGCCGCATGAACACAAACAAAAAACACAAAACTCCAAGTCCCAGCGTCCTAGGTGCTGTGAGTGTGCAGAATGCTGAGAATGCCGGCATGTGAAAAATAAAATTAAAAAATGCAACGGGAGCGTAAGTCCGCCGCAGGCGGATGCAGCGCCTCAACAGCCTCACAAAACAAAAAGCCACAAAAAACCACGGCGAGACACCCGCCGGCCTTCTTTCCTGGAGCAACGGGGAGAAGAGGGATTCCCTCTCCTCCATGCTACCCCGCCAAAGACATGGCAAGATCACCGCCGGCCTCAAGGAAAGTTGAGCCGGGGTGGGAAAAAAACAGCAGCAAGCAGCAGTTTGTCGGGGAAGCACCCTCCCTGGTGAATGACTGGCTGCTGCATTTGCACTTCCGACACCACTGTTTTGATTACTAACACGAAACAGCGGTGGAGGTAATACAAAAGCAGCAGCCAGCAATCCGCAAAGAAAAGCACCACCCCTTACAGATCGCTGCCTGCTGATCTCCGGTTAGGTAAGCCAGGAGAAAAAGGAGACATAGAGGAGAGAACAATCGTCAGGAAGATAGCTCTTCTCTGCCTCCTTCTCACCCAACCTACCTAACGAACCTTACCAGGGGAAGAGCGGTCTGACTGCCGGCTCCTCCTTTTCCCCACTGCTGCATCGAAACCAAAATTCGAAGCAGCAATGGGGAAAAGAGAAAATGACAGGCAGACCATTCTTCACGCAAAAGTACACACCAACAACAAACACCAACATTAATAAAAATTAATAAAACACAAATAAATGAATAATTTAAAAACCCATTAATAAACAAAAAAGTAAACCACAAAATCCACAAACAAAAACATCTACAATACCAGAAAAGCACAGAAAAAAACACCTAACTACAACACGAAAATACCTAACTCTAACAACACAACTACCACAAATTACGCAAATAAACACTAACGAAATCACAAAAACCAGAAATAAACAAACCAATTACACACATCTAAAGCCAAAGAAAACCACAAAAGAACTAACAGAAACACCTCCCAGCCCACCACCACAAAATCAAAACAAAGAAAAATCCCAGAATAAATAAAACCAGAGAACTCACCAGCACGTCCTCCCTCCACAAGACCGGAACAAAAATGAAGAAACAAAGACTACTTACCGGAAGATGCCCCACCTAGATGCCAGGAGAGAAAAAACAACTGAAAAGAAAAGAAAACCAACACTATTACTAACAGCCCCACCTGCAGGCCTGAATATTAAAAATAAGTCAAAAACAAAACAGCCCCACCTAGAGGCCACAAGAGTAAAAACAAGTCAAAAATAACAATAAATCAAAAGTTCACACAAATAACAAACATATGTTAAATAAATAAAATAAAGAGAATTATACCATCCTCTGTTGATTTTTAACTTTAAAAAAACCCAAACATCTAAACACCCAATACATCTAAACACAGTTTATAACAGCCCTGCAACGCCGGGCAACCTATGCTAGTCAGTTTATATTTTCCTCTCAGGAAATTTATAAATTCATTTTTTCAAGAAACAACTTCATGTTTCAACACCAGCGGGTGCATGTGATCAGTATATTGCTGGAAACTAACATGATTTAAAAGACTTCATCAATGGATGCAAACATTGATTCATATTCCATGTGACCATAAATCAATTTGAAAAAATACAGATTTCAAAATGCATGTTATAGTCATCTAACCACAGCCTAAAAATCTTATGTTACTAGCTTACACATATTTACCTGAAAATACTGCTTGCCTGGAACTAAATGACATGTGATTGAGGGGAACTTATGTCTGAGTAAACTCGCAAAGGAGTGGAGCACTACTAGGACTTACAGGATTCTGAATCTTTGTTATGCTCATGTGCAGAAGTAAGCCTATTCAGCTTCCAAATTTGACATAAAAATTTAAATATTATATATATTGCTGTTGGGGTTTTTTTTGCAATACAAACAAGGATGAATAAAAGGTAAAGGTTTCCCTTGCTTGAAAGCCAGTCGTATCCGACTCTAGGGTGCAGTGCTCATCTCTGTTTCTAAGCCGAAGAGCCAGCGCTGTCTGCTTCTGCAGACATTTCCGTGGTCATGTGGCAGGCATGACTAGACACCGGAGCGCACGGAACATTGTTACCTTCCCACCGAAGTGGTCCCTATTTATCTACTTGCAATTTCTTGCTTTCGAACTGCTAGGTTGGCAGGAGCTGGGATGAAGACGGGTAATTAATGCAAATTTTGTAATAAGCTAAATATTTTGTAATAAGCTAAATAAGCTAAATGTTGTAAATAAAAGTCAGCATAGTCAAAACAATGGTATCCCCAGTAGTAATGTGTGGCTGTGAGAGCTGGACCATAAGGAAGGCTAAGCGCAGAAGAACACACGACTTTCAACAGTGGTGCTGGAGGAGACTCTTGAGAGTCCCCTAGACTGCAAGGAGAGCAAATCAGTCAATCCTAAAGTAAATCAACCTTGACTGCTCCTTAGAAGGACAAATACTGAAGCTGAAGCTCAAGTATGTTGGCCACCAAATGAGAAGAAAGGACTCACTGGAGAAGGTCCTGATGCTGGGAAAGATTGAAGGCAAAAGGAGAAGGGAGTGGCAGAGGATGAGATGGCTAGATGGATGTTGTGTTCTGTAAAGCTGTGCCTTTAACAATGTACCTAGCCATGTGGTAACAATGTAACCTTTCTGTGTGCAACATTATAACCTTCAGCTGTATCAATGTAAACCTGATAAGGGGACGCGAGCTAGTGACCACTAGATGGCAATAGCGAGCGTCCAGCTCTCATGGCTCAGATTCACCTGGATCAGCAGCGCGGGAAGATTCCCGCCACCTCTTCACCTGGACAAGAAGGGCGTGACCTTCTACGACGTCACGCAGGCAGCAACCAATAGTCTGTCGACGAGCCACTTTCAAATGTATAGCCAGCTGTATATATTGAGCTACCCATCCGCCATTACCACATGTTCCTCCGGATCATCATGCAATAAACCTGTGTTAAGCCAACCCTTCGGCTGTTTCATTGTCTTTGGTCCCTTACACTAAATTGGCGACGAAGGTGGGATAATGGCAGCCCACGGGACCAAGACATGCGCCGGTTTCAAAATCAGGAAACCGGGCGACTGGGAGATCTTCGAAATGGACTTCCAGGCAGCACTGATTGAGTCCGAAGTCACGGAAGAGGCAAAGAAAAGGGCCATCTTCACCAGGATGCTCGGACAAGAAACCAAAAGGACCTTGGTGGACCTGATCGCACCGAGGAGGGTGAGCGAATTCAAGGCCAAGGAACTCATGCAGATGCTGCGTGAGCACGTCCGGCCCACCACGGCGATGTTTCCCGCTCGGAGTGCGTTCTGGAGGCGAGTCCAAGCGCCCGGGGAGACGGTCGCCACATTCGTGGCGGCCCTGCGGCTGGCGGCCGGCCCGTGCAAATGGGAGAATGTCGAAATCACCCTCCGGGACTGTGTGCTGTGCGGCCTGAACGACGCCGAAACCCAGCGCACATTAATGAACCAAGAGCCGCCTCCCACGTTGCAGGAGGTCATCAGAGCGGCACAGGCCGCGGAAGCGACAAAGGCTGGGGTACAAGAACTCCAGGACTGGCGGCCGAGGTCGAGCAAGGCGGAGACTCCGGTGCATGCAGCCCGGCGAGCTTCGAGGTCGTCCGCAGAGAGCAGCGACGACGAGGACGTCCGGAGGGTCTGGAAAGAGAGCCGGCGGTGCGACGGCTGTGGAGTGGCCCACGACCGCGTAAAATGCCCGTTTCGGAAGGCCGAGTGTCACAACTGCGGCCGCCGCGGGCACATCGCCAAGGTGTGCAGGAAGAGGCGCGAGACCCGGAGAAGCTCGGCAGACCGTTCCGCGGGACAAGACCGCTCAACGAGACCCAAGGACGGTGCCCAGGCCACGCGGAAGCAGGACGGCGTGGGCCACATCTCTGACAGCAGCGAGGACGACGCCCCAGTATTCAGCGTGTCCGCAGGACACCCCCACTACTTTGTTGAGGTACTAGTTCAAGGGGTTCCCATTAGAATGGAAATTGACTCGGGGTCCTCGTATTCAATCATTTCCCAGAGGGAGTTTTTGAGAATTGCCCCCCACAGGTGACCCAAGCTCAAAGCGTTGAGGTCCACACTACGGGACGTGCAAGGGAACAGCATTCCAGTGTTGGGGGTTGGAGAATTTCAGGTTAAATTCAAGAAGCACGCCGCGTCTCTCCCTCTAGTCGTGCTTAAAGGGGTAGATTGCAGCCTCCTCGGGACTCAATGGTTTCAGCCCCTGGGTTTGTTTATTGGGGGGGTGCACGCCGTTGGGATGCACGCCGTTGGGACTGACCCGATTCAGGAGGTGTGCGAGGCGCACCCCGAAGTTTTCAAAAAAGGACTGGGGAAATTCAAGGGGCCCCCAGTAACATTCGACATAGACCCGGAGGTCCGCCCAATTCGACTCAAACCACGCCGGGTGCCGTTCGCACTCAAGGACAAGATAGAGGCGGAACTGGACAAATTGGTGGGCCAGGGAATCCTTGTGCCTGTTGATTCTGCGGAGTGGGAAACTCCAATTGTAACCGCACTAAAGGCCAATGGGGAGGTCTGCATATGCGCCGATTACAAGTGCACCATCAACAAGGCGATCCGCCCGAATGCGTATCCGGTGCCGGTAGTCAGCCATCTGCTGGCCAGGTTACACGGGGGAAAGTATTTCGCTAAGCTCGACTTAGCACAGGCCTACCAGCAGCTTACGGTGTCCCCTGCCGCAGCTGCTGCGCAGACCATAGCCACCCATAAGGGGGCGTTCCAGGTGACGCGCCTTCAGTTCGGCGTAAATTCGGCGCCTGGAATTTTCCAATCACTCGTGGAACGCCTCCTGAAGGGGCTAGAGGGGGTGTTGCCTTATTTTGATGACGTGTTAATAACGGGGGGGAGTCGGGTCAAATTGGCCAAGAGGTTGGGGAAGGTCCTGACAATATTCGAAAAAGCGGGGTTGAGACTGCGAAAGGACAAATGCGTCTTCTTTGCGACCGAGGTTGAGTTCCTAGGGTTTTGTGTGACTCCTGAGGGGATAAAACCATCCAAATCCAAGGTGGCCGCCATTAAGAAAGCCCCCCGCCCCACCTCCAAGCCCGAGCTGCAGTCGTTCCTAGGGCTGCTCAACTTTTACCACTCCTTCCTCCCCCGGAAGGCAGCAGTGGCTGAACCGCTACACAAACTGCTAAAAAAAGACCAGACATGGAAGTGGGGCGATGACCAAGAAAGGGCATTTAGTGAACTAAAAAGTCTCCTAGCGTCTGATGCCATACTGACCCATTTCAACCCCAAACGCCCGGTAGTTCTGACCTGTGATGCATCCCCGGTGGGGGTGGGGGCGGTGCTGTGCCACGTGCTGGAAGACGGAAGGGAGGCCCCGATAGCATTTTACTTCAGGTCCCTGTCCCAAGCGGAGAGAAATTACGCACAGACAGACAGGGAGGCACTAGCGATAGTTGCGGGGATGAAAAAAATTCACGATTTTCTGTATGGCCGCCCCTTCACCATTGTAACGGACCACAAACCCCTGCTAGGCATTTTTTACCGCAGATAAGCCCACGCCACAGATCCTGTCCCCGAGGATGCTCAGGTGGGCTATTTTTCTCAACACGTACCAGCACGCGTTGGTCTACCGGCCCGGGAAAGAGATCAGCCATGCGGACGCTCTATCAAGGTCTCCCCTCCCCCTGACGCCCAGCCAGGTGAGCAAGGGGGAGCGAGACCATCAGGTTCTTATGATAGAGGTGCTGGATTCGCACCCCGTAGTGCCCGCCGACATTGCCAAAGCGACAGAGAAGGACAAGACGTTAGCGGCAGTTAGCTCCTGGGTGCAGAAAGGGTGGCCGGCGTCCTCCCCAGCGGAGGAGTTCGCCCCATTTTTCAGGAAAAAGTTAGAGTTGTCCCTAGAGAGGGGGTGCCTCTTGTGGGGGCAGCGGGTGGTGATTCCCACTTCCCTTCGGCCGCGGGTGCTCAAACTGCTGCACGTCAGCCACCCCGGCATCGTGCGATCCAAAGCGCTGGCCCGGAGCTACTTCTGGTGGCCCCAGTTGGACGCCGACATCGAGCACATGGTCAGCACTTGTGAAAGTTGCCAATGCTCCAGACCAGAGGAGGCCCGCCTTCCCCACAGGGAGTGGGACGCGGCTAAGGGGCCGTGGTCCCGGGTGCACATTGATTTCGCGGGCCCGTTCAGAGGCACCCTGTTTCTTCTTGTCGTGGACGCCTTCTCCAAGTGGTTGGAGGTTATCCCAGTCACGAGCACCTCCTCGGCCCAGACCATTAAGCATTTGCGGAGGCTCTTTTCCACGTTCGGCATACCCGACACATTAATTAGCGACAACGCTAGTTGTTTCACGTCCTCCGAGTTTAGGGCATTCATGGAGATTAACGCCGTTCGGCATATCACCTCCGCCCCGTTTCACCCAGCCACCAATGGTCAAGTGGAGCGCCTCGTCCGCACCACGAAGGACGCATTGCGGCGCATGGGCCCCGGGGATCTGAACCTACAAGTGTGTCAGTTTCTGCTAGGGTACAGGGTGACCCCGTTGGCGTCAGGATACTCCCCCGCAGAGCTCTTAATGCATAGGAAACTGACCACCATCCTTACTAGGCTAGACCCCACGAGGGTAGAGGACAAGGGAAGGAACATTGGGCTAGAGGCCACAAAGAGTTTCAGTGTAGGCGCCCCCGTGCATTGCAGGAATTACGCCAGCACGGGCCCAGCCTGGGTACCGGGCGTAGTTGTGGAGCAAACCGGCCCCGTGTCGTACCGCATGGAAACCAGCACAGGGCTACTGTGGAGGCGGCACGCGGACCAGCTCCGACGCAGGGTCCCCGATGAGCAGGGCGCAGACCGAACAGAGAAAAAATCAGCGTTAGGGTTCTCCCCCACCCGTTCAGCCCAAGGGGGAGGAAAAGGGGGCCGCGGGTCCCCACCAAGGGGGGAGGTGGAAAGGGGGGATGTTCCCATAGATATCCTGGGGGATTTTTCAGAGGAGGAGGAACCCGACCCCATACATATCTCGCGGAATTCCCCCACAAATGCGGATACCCCAACTGAGTTAGAATTTGATTTTCAGAACCGGGGGAGTTTTTCGGAGTGGTCCCCCACCCGTCCAAGCGAGAAGAGGGGTTTTTCGTTAGCCCCGATCACCCCCGGTCTGCCCACAATGGAGTTTTTCCCTTCCCCTAAGGCCGCCAAACCGCGGCAAGCCACTAACGAGTCTTCCTCTCCCATTACAGGACAAGGGACCAGGGAACAAAGAAGCAGTAGCGCCCCCAGGGGTGTCAGCCCTCATCACGGCCCAAACGCACGTGCAATAAGCCATCTTGGCTGAGAGACTTCGTCTCATCCTAGGGGGGAGGGATGTTGTGTTCTGTAAAGCTGTGCCTTTAACAATGTACCTAGCCATGTGGTAACAATGTAACCTTTCTGTGTGCAACATTATAACCTTCAGCTGTATCAATGTAAACCTGATAAGGGGACGCGAGCTAGTGACCACTAGATGGCAATAGCGAGCGTCCAGCTCTCATGGCTCAGATTCACCTGGATCAGCAGCGCGGGAAGATTCCCGCCACCTCTTCACCTGGACAAGAAGGGCGTGACCTTCTACGACGTCACGCAGGCAGCAACCAATAGTCTGTCGACGAGCCACTTTCAAATGTATAGCCAGCTGTATATATTGAGCTACCCATCCGCCATTACCACATGTTCCTCCGGATCATCATGCAATAAACCTGTGTTAAGCCAACCCTTCGGCTGTTTCATTGTCTTTGGTCCCTTACACTAAAATGACAGTGGGTGTAGACCTGGGCAGCCTATGGAGGATGACAGAGGAGCCTGCTGTGCGGTGGTGGTCCATGGGGGTCGCAAAAGGTTGGACTCAACTGTGCGACTGAACAACAACAACAAAATATTGTTATGTTTTATGTGCATTTTAGTGTGTTTAGAAAATTAAATAAAATATATATATTTAAAAGATTCAGAATCCTTTAAGTTTGTAGCAGTGTCCCACTCCTTTGCACGTTTACTCTGTCTGTTTCACCACATACAATAAAAACTAAAACAAGAAGTAAACAAAGCAGAATAGCTAAAAGAAAGAAAGAAAGAAAGAAAGAAATGTTGTTGCACTAACTCCTGTATTTAAATGTGAGCTTTTGTGGACCAAGTCCACTTCATCAGACCACTTGGTGTTGCCACAACATTTTTTGTCTTTTTTTTTTTGCTGTTCTGTTTTGTTTACTTTCAGATATGTTTGCACAGACTAACACAGCTACCACTTCAAACATTTCCAAAATAAGAAGCAAACCCAAAATACTGTGATCCCTTAAGCATTTCAAAGTGAACTGTTACAAAGTAGTGCCCTGTAATCCATGAAAGGTCAAATTGAAATAATTATGTTAACAGTTAAAGCACCACAATCTGTTCTTGAAAAGTCTTGTTTTTGTTTTGATTATATAAACTACCCAAAAATGTGCTGTCAGCAGCACTCTTTCAAGCTAACTTAATGGAAAGGGGAGAAAGTTGCAATCAAAAAACCTCTGAAGGTGCCCATTGAGTTCTCCTCTGCACTAAACCTTCAGTCAACCAGCTGCTCCACAGGAGACAGAGGCTCCCTTCCTTCTTGTGACAACCCTGTTGGTGTTGTCTGTTGTCACATCACTACCAGCTTTTGGCAACCCTATGAATTAGTGATCTCCAAAATGTTCTGTCTTCAACATCCCTGCTCAACTGTTGCAAAGGCAAAGCCGTGGTTTCCTTCATGGAGACAATCTGTCTCATAGTCTTCCTCCTTTCTAGCTGCCCTCAACCTTCCCCGGCATTACTGTCTTTTCCAGAGACTCTTTATCTTCTCACAATGTGTCCAAATACAATCTTAGGTAACATTTTTTTTAAAAAAATAAGGGGAGGGCACATTTTATGCTCTGGCTCCCACTGTATGTGTCCAAGCCTTCACTAATGCAGTTCCTCGAGGCTTGCTCCATCTCCTCCCTTTATATTTTGAGCACTGAACTCCCATCTTGTGCTTTATAGGACCACAGGTCCACCTTCCCTCATTTTCAGGAGCATCTTGGCTTCCCATCTCGTTATAGTCCTGCCAACCTAGCAGTCCAAAAGCAAGAAATTGCAAGTAGATAAATAGGTACCACTTTGGTGGGAAGGTAAACAGCATTCCATGCACTCCGGTGTCTAGTCATGCCTGCCACATGTCCATGGAAATGTCTGCAGATACAGATAATGCTGGCTTTTTTGCTATAAACAGAGATGAGCACTGGACCCTAGTGTTTGATACGACTGGCTTTCGAGCAAGGGTGATCTTTACCTTTACCTGGAAGAGTAAAAGGACTGCAGTGGCTTAGTGGTTAAGATGCTGAACTTGACAACTAGAAGGTTGGCAGGTCGGCAGTTTGAGACCTGAGTGTTGTGTTCCTGTGATCCATCCCCGCTCCTGCCAGCCTAGCAGTTTGAACGCAAAAAATAAATAGCAAATAAATAGATACTGCTTTGGCTGGAAAGGTAACAGCATTCCATGCACTCCAGCATCTAGTCATGTCTGCAACATGAACACAGAAACATTTGCAGATGCAGACAACACTGGCTCTTTGGCTGTAAACAAAGACGGACACCATGCCCTAGAGTCAGACACAACTGGCTTTTGAGCAAGGCAGACCTTTACTTTTACCTAGGCTGTGTGTAAGCAAAAAAACCAGGGACACTTTCCTTATCAGTCAGCAAAAAAGGGGGTCCCGTTGGCAAGGATTCTGACTACCTACTACTACCTATAGGTCGCGTGGCCTTTCTTTTTCTTGCTTAAATCTCCAGAACTGATGCCAAGGCTGTTGTCAGATTTCTTTCACTCTGTTGCCTGGCTCATAGTTTGAGAGGAGTGAGAAGCTTGAGGGGACACTGGGAGGGCAAGATCCTGGACATAATGGCCCAGGTGGTGCAGTGGTTAATCTGCTATATTGCAGACAAAATGTTGTGAATTCAATCCCGACTGGGCAGGATCGGAAATTGATTCTGCCTTTCATCCATAGACGGTTGGTAAAATGAGTACCCAGCATGTTAGGGTCAAAATGCTAATTAACTTGTGAACTGCTGAGAGAGTGCACGAAGTGCTATGGGGTGGTACAGGGATTCTCAACCTGTGGCCTGTGCACCAGATGTGGCCCACAGCACCATTTCATGTGGCCCACCACCACCTCCACTACACCAGGAAGTGCCATGTGGTGTAGAAAGGGCAAAATGGCCGTCTGGCCCACAAAGCTGTCTGAGGGAGCATGACCTGGCCCCCGGCTTAGGAAAGTTGAAAACTCCTTGGTGTAGCATATAAGTGTAATTGCTATTGCTATGGGGGGAGGGGGTTTCACAGAGGGGAGAATGATCAGCTGCTTTGCCAGTTACTTGCCCCTAATATGAACATGTCCCCCTTGAAAATTCCAAGGGTCACACACATACCCGTTCCCCAAGTCTCCAGCAAAATATACCATAAAATGCACACAGGCACACACACACACAACACACACACACAGACTGCTTTTCCCCATTCATCTTCTCAGCTTGCACTCAAGGTCTAGCACACATTTCCCATTTTTGGAACAACATCACTAGTGGTGTCACCTTATTTGATTGTTTGTTTGTTTAATTTATTACATTTATATGCCACCCATCTGGGATATTTTCCCACTCTGGGCGACTTACCAAACATATTTTTTAAATCTCTACAATAAAAGTTAAACAAATCGAGTAAATTATAAATATCAACAAGAACAAAAATGATGAAAACCCATTTTAAAAACAACAAGAAAAACCCAGCAACCATGAACACATATTGGAAAAGTTTAAAGTTACCTTCACTGCCCACCTGAGCCCGACAGTGTCTGTCCCACTCATCCCACACAAAACGGGCATTTCCCCTTCAGCACAACTAATACAAACAACAAAAGCCAAAACAGTTGTGGCACCTTAAAAGACTAACTTCTTTATTTAAATACATTTAGTCTTAGTCTTTAAGGTGCCACAACGGTGAGATTTTTTTTGTTTGTTGTTGTTGTTTTGTTTACTCTCTGATATGCTTGCAGAGACTATAAACACGGCTGCCACTTCAACCATCTCTCTTAGGGAGGAGAGCAACACCTGGTGAATTCCTACCTGATCAAAGCAGTAGGCTCCTTGCCCGTGATCTCGTGTTTGTGTGTGTGTGTTTGTGTATGTACACGCGTGCATGTGTGCACATGCGCATGTGTGTGCATGTGGCAATCTCGTATGTGTGTGTGTGCGTGTGGTGATCTTGTGTGTGTGTGTGTGTGTGTGTGTGTGTGTGTGTGTGTGTGTGTGTGTGTGTTAGAATTTTCTTCCAAAGGATCCTCTTGTGGGGTTTGAGGGTGAGTCTACTTCAATGCTGTGTGTGTGTGTGTGTGTGTGTGTGTGTGTGTGTGTGTGTGTGTGTGTGTGTGTGTGTGTGTGTGTGTGTGTGTGTGTGTGTGTGTGTGTGTGTGTGTGTGTGTGTGTGTGTTAGAACTCTTGTGGGGTTTGAGGGTGAGTCTACTTCAATGCTGGGTGTATGTGTGTGTCGGGCGACAAAGGCTCAGCCTCAACCCGAGACACGCAACACAGCCGCTTCAAGTGAGAGAGAAAAAGCCGCACCTGTTGCACTTCTGCCTGGCTATGAGACTTAGAAGAGGCTGGAGGAGCGAGAGGCGCCCAGTTCTCAGGCAGGCCCTGTCCCGCCGCTCTGCCAAAGCCCATCCACCCCATCCCTGGCTCAACCTCCTACCGGGCGGCTGTCTCTCTCGTCTCCTGAGCCCGCAGTTCCTTCCTCAGGCGGCGTCCAAGTCAGACACGACCTCCGTGGCCGCCTTTGAGAGGGGAAAGGGAGGAGGGAAACGTGCCGGGGTCGCCGTGCAGCAGCGTGGGGCGGCGGCTCCTCCTCGGACTCGGAGCTCACGACGCGGGCCAGTACTAGAGGCCGCCGCCAGCCAGCGCCGGGGCTTTGCCTGCCTCTTGGTCGTGTCGTGTGTCAAACCATCAAAGCACCCCCAGCCACGACCCGCAGCGGCGGCGGCGGGAAAACGCGGCCGAAAAGCTCGCTCCCACCCCCCACCCACCCCGGACGCTGGGAAGCGGATTAATTACGCACAAACTCCTCGCTGTGGGCTTTATTTGGGGCACTGTGAACCGCAAGGATTTGCACAATAGCAACCACCTTGGGGGCGGGCAGGTGTGTGTGTATGTGTGTGTGTGTATGTCTGTATGTGTGTCATGAATCCAGAGTGAGGGCGGGGCGGGGCACCGTGTGGTGATGAAGAAAACTGGAGTGACACCGTCAAACTGGGTGGGAGGCCAAGTCGAAAGGGACGGTTTGCTCGGGCGTAAACTGCGCGGGCTCCGGGCGCTCTTTCCCCTTCCCAGCCCTTAACGCCCGACTCTCTCTCCCTCCACTTGTTTAAAGGTCGCCCTTGCTCGAAAGCCAGTCGTATCCGACTCTAGGGTTCAGTGCTCATCTCTGTTTAGAGCCAAAGAGCCAGCGCTGTCTGCGCGTCTGCAGACGTTTCCGTGGACATGTGCCAGGCATGCCTCAACACTGGGGGTGCACGGAAGGCTGTTTACCTTCCCTATTCCCTATTTATCTACTTGCAATTTCTTGCTTTCGAACTGCTAGGTTGGCAGGAGCTGGGACAGAGACGGGCACTCACTCCGTCGTGCAGTACTCGGGAATCGACCTTCCAGTCGTCGAGTTCAGTGTCTTAACCACTTGAGCCATTGCAGCCCTTGTTTAGCAATTATACTCATTTGTACTCATTTGTAATTATGGAGATTTCTATTGTAACTTATTTGTTTTATTCCTCTTTACCTACATTGCACTTTGTTATTGGTTACTGTGAATGAGTCTCCCATTGGGATGAGAAAAGCGGTATAGAAATTTAAATAAATAAATACTTCTATACCGCCCAACAGGACTGCAGTGGCTCAAGTGGTTAAGACGCAGTGGGCACAGAGTTGGGCAGGCTTATGTAAACAATTAAGAACTCTTCTTCTTTTTATAGTGGGTGGGATGGGTGGGTAGGATGTGGGTCTTTTAAAGTGTTTTTATGTGTTTTTAGAACTTGTTGTAATGCCGCCCTGAGTCGGGTTCTGCCTGAGTGGGCGGCATATATAAATATGACTATTAAATTAAATTAATAAATTAAAGACGCTGACTGGGAGGCGGAAGGTCAGCAGTTCGATTCCCAAGTACTGCAGGACGGAATGAGCTCCTGTCTTTGTCCCAGCTCCTGCCAACCTAGCAGTTTGAAAGCAAGAAATTGCAAGTAGATAAATAGGGACCACATCGGTGGGAAGGTAAACAGAGTTCCGTGCGCTCCAGTGTCTAGTCATGCCTGCCACATGACCACGGAAACGTCTGCAGAAGCAGACAGCGCTGGCTCTTCGGCTTTGAAACAGAGATGAGCACTGAACCCTAGAGTCGGATACGACTGGCTTTCGAGCAAGGGAAACCTTTACCTTTACCGCCCAACAGCACTTAGTGCACTCGTCTGGGCGATTCACAAGGTAATTAGCATTTTGCCCCCAACATGCTGGATATTCATTTTACCGTCCTCAGAAGGATCGAACTCACAATGTTTTGGCTGCAGTATAGCAGTTTATCCACTGCTGCGCCACCAGGGCTCTTCAAGTCAACAGAAAAAAGCCCCCACACTGCGAGACTCACGCGCGAGCCGTCGATTTTGGCCCATCAGACAGACTCCAATTTAGAGCGATACCCCTTCCTCCCACCTGGGTACCAACCAAACACTCCGAAGTAAGAGTTTCTGGGTTCTCGTCCTCCTCCTGGCCTCTGTGGGACGCCGTAGCCTCCCCAGGGCTGCACACGCAGAATGGTTCTTCTTGGTGGGGAATCGAACTCCCACCTCCTTCACACTGTGGTTTGAATCAATCTTTAATGTCTAAGCCATGCGCATGTGAGTGATATGATGGGCTCCCCTTTCAGCATGTGAAGACTTTCCATCAGTGTTACGCAAGTAACAGAGTCTGATAGAGAATTATGCACTGTGGTGACTTAGTGGTTAAGAATGAGCTTGATGAGGTCCGAGACCCGGAGTGCTCCTGCCAACCTAGCAGTTGGAAAGCAAGACATTGCAAGTAGATGAATAGGTCCGCTTCAGCCAGGAACAGTAACAGCATTCTGTGCACTCCGGGGTCTAGTCATGAATGTCACATGACCATGGAAATGTCTGCAGACACAGACAGCACTAGTTCTTCAGCTGTAAAGAAAGATGAGCCTTGCCCCTAGAGTTGGACATGACTGGCTTTTGAGCAAGGGAGACCTTTACCTAACAGGGAATTGCAACTAATAGTAGTGGCTCAAAGCAGTTTCTCAGTACCACATCCCTCTTTACTTGGTTGTGGACCTTTCCCCTTAAGTCCTCATCACTGCACCTTTCTGGCAGTAGTCGGCAGACCAGTAAATGAGCTGGATCCTGTATCTACACATTCACACAGCATGTTGCTGTCCGCCAGCAACCCCCACTTGAGCATGTTTGTCTTACATTTAAGCACTCCAACCCTCAGCCTATTCAGGGTCATCCAAATGACATAGGGAAGGTTGAGTTCCTTCTTGATAATGCCATGCCTTTGCAACTATTGTTCAGTCGCACAGTCGATTCCGACCCTTTGTGACCCTATGGACCATGGACCTCCAGGCACCTCTGTCCTCCACCATCCTCCTCAGCCTGCCCAACTCTGTGCCCACTGCGTCTACCACACCATCCATCCATCCATCTCATCTTTGGACACCCCTTCTTCTTTTGCCCTCCACCTTTCCCAGCATCAAGGCCTTCTCAAGTGAATCCTCTCTTCTCATTTGATGTCCAAAGTACTTTAGCTTCATCTTTACTATTAGACCTTCCAATGAGCAGTCAGGGTTGATTTCTTCTAAGATTGACCTATTTGTTCTCCTCCCTGTTCAGGGTACTCTCAAAACTCTCCTCCAACACCACATCTCAAAGGAATCTATTCTTCTGCGCTCAGCCTTCCTAATGGTCCAGCTCTCGCACTCATACATTACCACCTGGAATACCATTGCTTTGACTATGCGAATTTTTGTTTTTAAGGTGATGTCTCTACTTCTCACTATGTTCACCAGATTTCTCATAGCTATTTTAAGTTGCTCATTGCAGGACCATAATTGCATATACTGTATTGTATCTCAAATATCCTGTGATAATTTCCCAGTGAAAATTTTCTGTACCTTGGTTCAGTTATCAATCCAAGCAGGACCACAGCTAAGAAAGCAAATTAAAACTGAGTGTGTGAAGAACAGCTATGAAAGATCTAGGGCCATGATGGCGAACCTTGGCACTCCAGATGTTCTTGGACTTCAATTCCCGTATGGGCGTGTTTTACTTCCACTTCCGAGAGTGACGAGGATGGTGCAAGCCGGATGAATTGCAGTAAACCCCTTCGTGTGGATTCACGGGGGCTTGTGCTTCTGGGAATTGAAGTCCAAGAGCATCTGGAGTGCCAAGTTTCGCCATCACGGATCTAGGGGGAAAATCCTCATGTGGAAGTAGGAATCATTGAGACAAAGCCCTACAAGGCCTCAATTACTTTGTACAGATGTGAAAACTAAACAATGAAGAAAACTGTAAGGGAGAAAAAAAACACATTTTGAGGAGACCTTTTGGTTAATAATAATTTTGTGTCAGAAATTGTTCTGGGTTGAAAGGATTTTTGCTGGAGAAACTCTGCTCAAATGAGTCTCCTTTTATGTCCCCAAGAGCTGGGACAGAGATGGGCGCTCAGTCCATCATACAGTACCCGAGTCTCGAACTGCTGACTTGCCAGCCTTGCAGCTAACAAGGCAAGCTTCTTAACCTCTGAGCCACCGCAGCCCTGATCCACAGAAAGACAAGTACAGTAAGTGGATTCTAGATCAAACCAAGCCTAAACCTTTAGTAGAAGTTCTGCTTATGATTATCTTGAAATCTAGTGTTACCAGTTGCCATTACTTTTCCAAGGTTAGTTTTGGCCTGTGGGAAGGCAGGAGGCGAAAATTTTATTAGGGAACATCAAAAAGAAGATCCTCAAGATAACATGTAAAGCAGACTCTATGAGCAGTTTGAAGGGAGAGGAGAGAGGCTGAAATAGAGAAATCTGGGCTGGCATAACTTTAAAGGGACAGTGTGCAGACACCATAACCAAGAAATGTTTAGGGACATACCATGTGGCTAAAGCCTATCATTCTGCCTTTGAAATGCCTACAGCATTCGGGCTTGCCTGAATCCAGGTACCAGTCCCAAACAGAGTAGACCCATTGAAATAACCTAACAATCTACATATGAGTTGACTCGCCATTTAGTGATTGGTTGAGTGGGTCTACTCCCTTGGGATTATTAACTTAGTTTTGGTCACTATATTTAATATACAGTATATTGAAAATACTTTTCAACACTAGCTGTAGTTGTATTAGAAATAAAAATGCACAGGCATAGCACAAATTTATGGAGGCATATATAAATTTATTTACTCCACGGCAATAAGGGAATTGTTCAGACTTGTCTTAGAATGAAATCTTTCTGCCATCCTTAATTTTTACTTCTTCTGGTCCATTGCTTTTTCTTTCTTGACATGCAATCCACTAATGCTTTCTTTGAAATGTCATGCCCCTGCAATTATTTTGATAAGCTGCTCACTGCAGGACTCTTCTTGCATATAGTTATATCACATAAGATATCCTGTTATTATTTTCCAGTGAAAGGTGGGTGTACAAAATCAGGTCTGATTTGTTAAGACTGCACTCAATTTTAGATTATGAAATAAACTAGAAAGTGGCTAGTTGGACATAAAGTGCAATGTGAATGAATGAATGAATGAATGGAAAACAGTCATATCAATAACAAAACTTCAGATTTATTCTGCCCTTTCTCTCCACTTTTCCCTCCCATTGCAAAGTGCTTCATATAATCATTTCAGAGATCCTTTAATTTTCAGCATTAATACCTCAATTTTAGTGGATGAAGGCTGATGAAAGATGAGCGCATGTATGTGCGTTCACCATCAGTTCTAGGCATCAAGTGTTAACTTGCATATGTGAATGAGCTATCACAGCTATACTGAAGACTAAGTATTCCCACTATCTTGTAAGCAATAGTTTTATGTGGAGTCAGTTCATATGCTAATAATAACATCCAAAGGATCTCGAACCTGCAAGTCTACTGAAGTAATCATGAACCTGCATACATGGACCAATCAAAAGAGATTGTGATTTGCCTAGGGGCAACCACTAAGACTGTGGCTCAACTGAGGTTTTTCCCTATGTATTGCAGATAGTAACTCATGCTCTTAATCAGCAATGTACCCTTAATTTTCAGATGGTTATAATAGCTACTAATGACCATAGCCTTAGCAGTTCCAAAAATCATAGCCAGATGTGTGAGCCTGGATCCTTTATTAAACACCAGCTTCAAAACGGCAGATGCAAGACAGAAATGTAAGTTTCAGATTCCACCTCTAGCAGTGTTGACTAAAAGATGACTTGGGGACCAAATTTGTTAGACATAAGGTTGCCAATCATTAAGTATACCCCCTTCCCTCCCATTATCACATATTGAAACACAGGGTTTCTTTTTGGCTCGTGACAGAGGCACATAGAAATATGTTAAATCTCACCCCAGAGAAGATGGGATGAAATTTAGTCTATATACCAGATGAGCCAATTGTAGACAAATCAGTTGCATTGGATGAAGATGTCCTCAGTTCACAGTTGTACTTAAGGTAAAGGTTTCCCTTGCTCGAAAGCCAGTCGTATCCTACTCTAGGGTGCAGTGCTCATCTCTGTTTCAAAGCCAAAGAGCCAGGGTTGTCTGCTTCTGCAGACATCTCTGTGGTCATGTGGCAAGCATGACTAGACACCAGAGTGCACGGAACGCTGTTACCTTCCCACTGAAGTGGTTCCTATTTATCTACTTGCAATGTCTTGCTTTCAAACTGCTAGGTTAGCAGGAGCTGGGACAAAGACAGGAGCTCATTCCATCCTGCAGTAACCGGGAATCGAACTGTTGATCTTCCGCCTCACAGTCAGCGTCTTAGCCACCTGAGCTGCTGCAGTTTTAGATGATGTTAAATGTTAGTATTTGCCATCAGATTGTGGTGCGAGCACTATACTGTATAGCCTTTGGGTTTTTTCTTTTCTTCTTTTTTAAATGAAGTGTTCCTGTGCCCCTAGCTCTGATCATTATTGCATTCCAAAACCAGGGGTGGAAGACCTCCAGGCCATTACAAGTTTTGCTAAATCATAGTCTTCCCATTTAGTAACGGGCCAATTCTTGCCCACAAAGACAAAATCTAAACTACATGAATCTGGTCTTCAAAGACTACCTTATCCACTAGTTGAGCTCTTATGAGATGCATCATCTTAAGGAAAAGCAACAAAGGGCAAAAGCTAAAAGGGCTGCCACTTAACCTCATGCTTCTGTTGTTTCACTTTGCACTGATTTCATTACAGACCTCGAAGGCTATGGCACCTGAAAGATGGATTGGAAGAATGCTTTCAATGACTCTAAGGTTTTGAAAATTCTGTAACTAGTACTGTATTAAGTTGCAATCCCAAAGAGGACATTCCAAAGAGGATAGGATATGTCAGACCTCACTTTTGAAAGATGGGAGAGGTTGGTCCTTGCATTTGTCCACCCTAGGTCTTTTTCACCTTAGATGTTTATGTCATGGAGTTGGCATCACTAGAGGCAAGAATGCAGCCCAGTGACTTAGTGGTTAAGACGCTGAGGTGGAGACTGAAAGGTCAGGTTTCACTACCTGAGAGCTGCACTTGGGGACATGAAAGGTGCCTCATTCAGGCGTCCCCTAAAATCATTTCAACTCAAAGTAATCTATCTCCGGCATGAAATTATTATTACTTGTAGGACGGTGTTATGTATGTACAATGTTGCTTTAAGAAATGTATGAATGTAACCTGACCACAATTACAATGTAGCTTAGCTGTTAAGGAACGCGAGTAAGCTGCCTATAGAGGGCAGCTGCGAGCGTTCAGCTCATATGGTTCACATTCCCCAAATCACCGGCAGCCGCGGGAACCTTTCCCGCGCGAGGATCACCTGGAGAAGATGGGCGTGACTCAGAATGACGTCACGCCGGTAGCGGCCAATAAGCTACCGTGCAACGAGATTCAAATGTATGTACTGCAGTATATAATGAGCTGTACCTCCGCCATTACCACATGTTCATCCTGATCATCAACCAATAAACCTGTGTTAGTCCTCACTGCGACTCCTTCTTTGTCTTCCGTGCAAGACACCAAATTGGCGATGAAGGTGGGATACGATGGCGAATCCCAAGGTCAAGCCTTACCACTTCGATATCAGCGACCCAGAGCAATGGGAGCTGTACGAGTGCCAGTTTCGGCACGCGATGGAAGCCGCGGGCGTCGACGACGACGCGAAGATGCGCTCCCATTTCCTGGCCCAGGTGGGGCCGGCCATGCTGCGCATCCTGATGAACCTGGTGGCCCCCCGGAAGGTGGACGTGGTGCCCCTCGACCGCATCCTAGAGTTGCTGCGTGAGCACTTCCAGCCCCCCGTGTCGATTTTCCCGGCCAGGGTCGCATTCCACAGGCGGGACCAGCGCCCGGGAGAGTCCGTGTCCGCCTACACGGCGGCCCTCAGGCTGGCAGCGGTGCACTGCCAGTGGGAAGACCTGGACACGGCACTCCGAGACCGCATGCTGTGCGGCCTGAGAGATGAGGAGGTCCAGAGGAAATTGATGACCCGCGACTATCGCCTCACATTCAACGAGCTACTGCGGGAGGCACAGGCAGCCGAGGCGGCCAGGAACGGGGTCAGAGTGTTCAAGTCCCGAGGGGCCACATCCGAAAGAGCCAAGTCACCAGTGCAGGCGGCTCGGCGGACACCGGCGAAGACGGCCTGGCGGGCCCCCAAGTCGCCCGCCGGCACACCAGCGATGTCTGAGGAGTCGTCCGCGACGGCAGACTCCTGCTCCAGCGAGGACGACAACATCCAGAGAATAAAGAAACGCGGGGAGAAGCGACAGACCCGCGAACGGCAAGACCGCCGCTGCGACGGGTGTGGGGCGTCCCACGACTGGACGAGGTGCCCGTTTCGGAAGGCCGAGTGTCACAACTGCGGCCAAAAAGGGCACATCGCCAGAGTATGCAGGCGCGGGCGACCTGAGGACAAGGGCGCCTCGAGCCGCCCCCAGGCACACCAACAGAAGGCGACCGGCACCAGGAAGGTCTCAACCAGCTACAGCGAGGAAGGTGTGAACCGCGTGGGCCTGGAGCACCGGCGTTTTTTCGTAGAGGTACTGTTACAGGGGGTCCCGGTGAGGATGGAGATAGACTCGGGGTCATCATATTCCATCCTGTCCCAAAAAGAGTTCATGCGCATTCCCCCAGATGCGCAGCCCAAACTGCGGGCCATGAGGTCACACTTACGGGAAGTGCAGGGAAAGGGGATCCCAGTGTTGGGGGTGGGGAACTTCAAGGTGAAGTTCAAGAGTTACTCCGAGAAACTGCCCCTAGTGGTGCTCAAGGGGGGAAGATGCTGCCTTCTGGGAACGCAGTGGTTTGCTCCCCTGGGAATCGAACTGTCTGGCATTAACGCCATCGAGACTGACCCAATGCGGGACATGTGCAACGCACACCCGGACATTTTCAAGAAGGGGCTCGGGACTTACAAGGGGCCCCCAGTTTCCTTTGACTTGGACCCCGAAATCCGACCCATACGCCTCAAGCCAAGGAGAGTGCCCTTCGCCCTCAAGGACAAGATCGAGGCGGAACTGGACAAATTGGTGGGGCAGGGGATTTTGGTTCCAGTCGATTCGACGGAGTGGGAAACGCCGATTGTTACGGCTCTTAAATCAAACGGGGAGGTCAGGATTTGTGCGGACTATAAATGTACGATCAATAAGGCCATTCGGCCAAATGCATATCCGGTGCCCGTGGTCAGCCACTTACTGGCCACGTTACATGGGGGGAGGTGTTTTGCCAAGCTAGATCTGGCGCAGGCATATCAGCAGCTCTCCATAACCCCAGCTGCTGCCGCTGCGCAAACCATCGTCACGCACAAGGGGGCATTTAAGGTAACGCGCCTACAGTTCGGCGTGAATTCGGCCCCCGGGATCTTCCAGTCCCTCGTGGAACGCCTTTTAAAGGGACTTCCAGGCGTCCTCCCATATTTTGACGATGTGTTGATAACAGCTGGGAGCGAATTAGAGTTAGCTAAGAGGCTAAACGGGGTCCCTTCGGTATTCGAGAAAGCGGGACTTCGACTGGGAAGGGACAAATGTGTATTCTTTGCGAGGGAGGTTGAGTTCCTTGGGTTCAAGATAACCCCAGAGGGCATCAAGCCCTCCGAGTCCAAGGTTGCGGCTGTGCAAAACGCCCCTCGCCCCACCGCAAAACCGGAGCTGCAGTCATTTCTAGGACTCTAAAAATTTTACCATTCCTTCCTGCCAAGGAAGGCGTCCGTTGTGGAGCCACTGCACACACTCTTAAAGAAAGAGGCGGTTTGGCGGTGGGGAGATAGGCAGGAGAAAGCTTTCAGGGAGCTAAAGGCGCTTTTATCCTCGGATGCTGTCCTGACCCATTTTGACCCGAGAAAACCAATAGTTTTGGTCTGTGATGCGTCCCCAGTGGGGGTGGGGGCGGTGCTATGCCACGTGTTGGAGAGCGGGCGGGAAGCCCCAGTTGCATATTACTCTAGGTCCCTTTCAAAGGCCGAGTGCAACTATGCGCAAACAGATAGGGAGGCATTGGCCATAAGCGCGGGAACCAAGAAGTTCCACGATTTCCTATACGGCCGCAAGTTTACGGTGGTGACTGATCACAAGCCTCTCCTGGGAATCTTCACCACAGGCAAGCCCACCCCCCAAATCCTGTCCCCCCGAATGCTACGTTGGGCGATTTTCCTTAACGCCTACCAGTATGAGCTGGTCTATCGCCCAGGGAAGGAGATCTCCCATGCGGACGCGCTGTCCCGATCTCCCCTCCCTAGTTTAGGAGACCCCGCATGCGAGGTAGAGCAGGACCACCAAGTCCTGCTGATCGAGTCCCTCGACTCACCCCCCATCGTCCCGGCCGACCTCGCCAAAGCCACGGCGGCCGACAAGATACTGGCCCAAGTTAGTTCCTGGGTTAGGAAAGGGTGGCCATCCACTTCCCCCGAGGAGTTGTTCAAGCCATTTTTCAGGCGTAGAGTAGAGCTTTCCCTGGAAAGGGGCTGCCTACTTTGGGGCCAACGAGTAGTCATATCAGAGAAGCTAAGGGCTAAGGTGCTGAAGCTACTGCATACCAGCCACCCGGGAATAGTGCGCTCCAAGGCTCTAGTCAGGAGCTTCTTTTGGTGGCCCCAGATAGACGCGGATATAGAACGTTTAGTGGGCACGTGTGAGAGCTGCCAGAGCTCTCGGCCCGAGGAGTCCCAGTTACCCCATAGGGAATGGGACACGGCCCGCGGGCCATGGTCCCGGATTCATGTCGACTTCGCTGGCCCTTTCCGCGGGTCCATGTTTCTACTGATAGTCGACTCCTATTCAAAGTGGTTAGAAGTAATCCCAATGAACAGCACCTCCTCTGCGGCAACCATTAAACAGTTGCGCAAAGTCTTTGCCTGTTTCGGCCTGCCAGACGTCCTCGTTAGCGATAACGCTAGTACCTAAACGTCTGCGGAGTTCAAAACGTTTATTGAAAGAAACGCCATCAGGCACATTACTGCTGCCCCTTTTCACCCCGCCACAAACGGTCAGGTAGAGCGCCAAGTGCGCACTACGAAAGACGCACTGCGGTGCATGGGTCCCGGCGAGTTGAATCTTCATCTGTGCCAGTTCCTCATCTGCTACAGGACAACCCCCCTAGCTTCAGGGTTTTCGCCAGCCGAACTCCTCATGAGGAGGCGTCTGGCAACACTTTTTGACCGGATGGATCCGTCCAGGGTGGAGGATGAAGGGAGAAATGTAAATATAGGGGTAGATAGCTCCAAAGGTTTTTTGGTAGGGGACCCGGTTCACTGCAGGAACTACGCGGCCTCGGGGCCAGCATGGGTACCAGGGACGATCATTGAGCAGACGGGGCCAGTATCCTACAGGGTCGAGACTAGCTCGGGTCTACTCTGGAGAAGGCACGCCGACCAACTCAGAAGGCGAGTCACCAGTGAAGGGGAATCAGCGTTAGGGTCCTCCCCCACCCGCGTTACCCAAGGGGGAGATATGGCGGCATCCGCCGATACAAATGCATACCCTAGACTCTCACCCACAGAGGAGGATACTTTGAAAGAGAGGGATGAGTTTGGTTATGATTTGCAGTACCAGGGGGGCGTAGCGGAGTGGTCCCCCACCCGTCCTAGCGAGAAGAGGGGTTTCAGTTCAGCCCCTGGTACCTCCAGTCCCCCCAGCCCTTTTGTTTTGGAATATACAATAGCTCCAGCCCCCCGGAGACAGACACCCCCGAATCAGGCAGCAGGGGGGAATCCACACGCCTCAGCCCCTAGAACTCCCGGACAGGCAACAGGGGATGGCGAGACCACGAGGGTCTCCTCGTCGGTCCCGAGATTCGTACTGGGGGGACCCCAAGTTCCTTGAGCGGGGGGCAGGGGTTCACGTCCCAACTGTTCGTTCCATTCCCATCCCCAAATGCAAGGTTGTCGCAGAGTCCCCACCGAACCACTAATGAGTCCCCCCTTTCCATTGCAGGAAGGGATTCCGCGGAACCAGGAGCCCCCGGCTCCCCTGTGTTAAGTCAAGCGGCCGTACGCCCCAGACGCACGTGCGGCAAACCACAATGGTTGAGGGACTTCATCCCATCCTAGGGGGGAGGGGTGTTATGTATGTACAATGTTGCTTTAAGAAATGTATGAATGTAACCTGACCACAATTACAATGTAGCTCAGCTGTTAAGGAACGCGAGTAAGCTGCCTATAGAGGGCAACTGCGAGCGTTCAGCTCACATGGTTCACATTCCCCAAATCACCGGCAGCCGCGGGAACCTTTCCCGCGCGAGGATCACCTGGAGAAGATGGGCGTGACTCAGAATGACGTCACGCCGGTAGCGGCCAATAAGCTACCGTGCAATGAGATTCAAATGTATGTACTACAGTATATAATGAGCTGTACCTCCGCCATTACCACATGTTCATCCTGATCATCAACCAATAAACCTGTGTTAGTCCTCACTGCGACTCCTTCTTTGTCTTCCGTGCAAGACACCTCATTTGCATTGTTTTGTAACTTTTCTAGATCTCAGTTGCTTTTGTTGTGGCATCTTTGCCTATTTCTATTTTTATGATCTTATTGCATCTGTTCTTAAATTACTCTCCACCCAGATAATCTGATTATTGAAGGACGGATTAGGAATTGATTGACAAAAGGACTATTCCCATGTCTGTATCTAAGAAATATATACTTACATTTTCTAAATGGACATCAGAGATTCACTCAGTCTTTGTTGTTTGTTAAGATTTTAAAAAAATTACCTTGCCCCATCCCTATTTCATTGCCCCCAAAAGTGTGTCCCCCCTGCCCCATCTTTGACAATTTATTTATGTGTCGTCAAGTCAGAACTGACTTACAGTGTGCATAATAGGGCTTTTTCAAAGTAAGTGAGATATTTGGGAAGTGGGTTTACCATTTCCATCCCCTCTAGTGACTTTTCATGACTGAGTGGGGATTTCAACCCTGGGCTCTATAGTCCTTGACCATCATTCTATTTACTATGCCACATTGAGTACCAAATTTATGGTTGCCACATGACCACGGAAATGCTCCTGGACCAGGGCTCCTTGCTTATGGTCACCCACGCTCTGGTCACTTCCCGACTAGATTATTGTAATGCACTCTACATGGGGCTGCCCTTGATGACCATTCGGAGGCTGCAGCTGGTCCAGAATGCATCAGCCCAGGTGGTGATGGGATGCGGACGATATGCCCACGCCTCACTGCTACTTCAGGAGCTGCACTGGTTACCAGTTTGTCTCCGGGTGCAATTCAAGGTGCTGGTTTTGACCTTTAAATCCCTATATGGCAGTGGGCCAGGATACCTTAGAGACTGCATCGTCCCAAGAGTGTCCGCCCGCCCAACCAGAGCGGACCGGAGAGGCTCTCTAATAGTGCCATCAGCTAGGGGTGCACATCTATCCAGCACCCGAAGGAGGACCTTCTCCGTGTCCGCACCAACCCTCTGGAACTTCCTGCCAACAGATCTAAGACTTCAAAGAGAATTGCTGCCCTTCAGGAAAGGATTGAAGACCTGGCTGGCAGGGCAGGTGTGGGGCCCGAATGGGAACATGGTCCCCACCTGCTGGCTTATGTAAACAATCAAGAACTCTCTCTTCTTTTTTATAGTGGATGGGATGGGTGGGTGGGATATGTAAAATATATATAAATATGACTATTAAATTAAATTAAAATTAAATTAAATATGGGTCTTTTAAAGTAGGTGGGATATGGGTCTTTTAAAGTGTTTAAAGTGTTTTTATGTGTTTTTAGAACTTGTTGTAATGCCACCCTGAGTCGGGTTCTGCCTGAGTGGGGAGCATATATAAATATGACTATTAAATTTAAAAAATTAAAATTAAAAATGTGCTGACTCTTTGGCTGTAAATGGAGATGATTACTGACCCCTAGAGTCAGACGTGATTGGCTTTCTAGTAAGGGAGACCTTTACCTTACATATAATTCTATATTATATAATCTACTTGCCTTAAAAATAATTTTTATTTGTTTTTAAGGAAATATGAAGAAAATTCCTACATGCTTGGTCAATATCATTGCAACACCTTTCATAAAACAAACTCCTTCCCTGACTAAAGTGTTAAAATTTCAAACTCCAGTCTTACAGTGCCATCTGCTGGCGAAAGGAAGGAAAAATAGGAGATGTTTGAAAGAATATTTGCAAAATTGATACCTAGTAGTCCAGGGTGGTGGGAAGGCTTTAAAAATCATAAATCTGCACCAAATCAGTGGTTATGATCCCAATCCAAGAAGTAGTTATCCAGAAGCAATTTCTGATTTTTAAATCCACCCCCTCCCCTATTATTAGTCTTCCAAAGGCTTCCTCAGGGCAGAACCTAAAATGGAACAATAAGAATCATGGAATCATCATAGAATAACTGATTTGCAAGCTACCTAGTCCTAGGTGTGGCCTGGATAGCACAGGTCAAGTTTTTTTTTTCCTCTGGTTAATTTGCAGCTGTCAGTTACATCATTCCTTTTATATAACTATGCAAGTGGATTTTGTCCAGTCATGAAAAACATTCTTAGTACTTTTCACACACACGCACGCACGCACACACGAGAAATACCTAAAAAAGAAATATCTTTATAGGAAATGAGAGAACAGGAAAGATCTGGTGAGAAATGCTCTCATCTTTTCCTCCAGATTTGCTAGTGTGTGTTTCTGTTGCTTGCTATTTTGTTGCTGGGATTGTGGTGGCTCAAATGGTTAAGAGGCTGAACTTGACAACTGGAAGGTCAACAGGTCAACAGTTGAATACCTGAGTACTGCAGGACGGAATGAGTTCCTGTCTCTGTCCCAGCTCCTGCCAACCCAGCAGTTCAAAAGCAAGAAATTGCAAGTAGATAAATAGGGACCACTTGGGTGGGAAGGGAAACAGCATTCCATGCACTCCTGTGTCTAGGCATGCCTGCCATGTGTGCATGGAAACGTCTACAGATACAGATAGCGCTGGCTCTTTGACTGTAAACAGGGATGAACACTGAACCCTAGAGTCAGATACAACTGGCTTTCAAGCAAGTGTGACCTATTCTGTTGTTCAGAAGTGAATAAAATTTATGAACTTCAATGTTACCTATATTTTACGTGCTGGCTGGATATCTCAATGTCTAAGGTATCTGGTTGCGAAGCCAGACATTGGAAGTTCAATTTTCCACCATCCCTAGATCTTGTGCAGCTTGCCTGTGCAGCTTACCAACCTGTGTAGTCATAGGCAAGCTGCACAGATCTAGCCTCTGAAGAAAGGGCCTTTAAACCACCTCTGTGTACTCTTTACCTGGAAAGGTTTGCTATAGGTCAGAATTGACTTGAGGGTATGCAATTATTATTTTACTATATTTTACTATATTTTATTGTATTTTATGTATGATAACATGGGTTCAGGAGAGGCTGAATGAGAGGAAATGGGCTGGCCACCTGATCAGCTGATTTCTCTTCAACATTTTCTAAGGAAAACCAATACCTTGGAAATGAAAAGCTACTCTGCTAAAACTTTAATGGGAAAGCAAACAGGGCTGTAGATGGCAGTAACAGGTGAAAAAATGAAGACCACAGGCATGATCAGAAACCGTCACAAAATGGACTTTTATTTTTGCCATGTAAGTGTACAGTTAGCATCAACTTAGTAAAGTTTTTAGGATAAAGAGGGTATTCCAAACAAAGAAATCAAATTTGTTAAAAGAATTTTTCTTTTCTAAAATGTAAAATGGACAGACTCCAATCGCGGGCGTCTACTGGATCCCATTTCTTCCGGCAGAATCGGAAGCCCTCTGTGCACACAGAACTCCTGATCTAGAGAAACCCTCTGCAGAGGTTCGTTGGCACCACAGAAGGATATCGAGGGAAGAAAGTCCCAGTTCCTGTGGTACTAGACATTGAAGGATACTGTTTGATCTCTGCCATTGCCAAGATAGCAATGATCAATGTATGACAAATGATAACAGAACCATCCTCCCAACACCAGGTATGCAGGATAGCATTTCATAAATAATAATGTTTCATACAAGGTCCATAATTCTTAACTCATCACTTAATTGTGGGATCTATTTAGTTATTTTACTTTTTGGATATGCCCTTTTCATATTGCCAGTCCTTCCTTGGGATTAAGTTCAGCGTTAAGTTTTTCTTAAACAATTAGTATAAATTAACTATAGATACACTAACTGAAAAATGTTTGACCTTTCTGAAGATGACAAACATACAGCAGAATATTTGTTTTCTATCACTTCCAGTTGAAGGTATATTTCTCATAATGAAACTTTTTTTTTATAGCCATCAGAGGAAAGCAGATGAGGTGGGCTCGTACCGTCTTGGACTGCTGGTGGGGACTCCCATGTTTGAATGCTCCTCCGTAGAAATAGGGAGACAAAGTGGCATGTGCAGGGAATATATATTTTTCCTGATATGGAGGAGCAATCAGTTGTGTTAAGAATAGTTTGAGAGAATTAGGCTTTTCCTCCCATCACAATCATCGTAGGAAGCTGCCTTATATTAAGCAAGATCCTTGATCTGTTCTAGGCAATTCTAGTACTGGCAATTCTGAATGGCAGCAGCAGCAACAGCTCTTCAAGGAGTTAGGCAGGATTCTTTTGTAGCTCCTGGTAGATCCTTCCTTCTATTCCCTGGTGGTCATCCATGGCAACACTAGCCAGGTACAACCTGGTTTAGCTTTCAAAATCAGGGTGCATTCAGGATAGTATGATGAAGATCAAAGATGTTCAAGCTCAGAGCACTGAAAATTAGGGTTTCAAGAAATACAAGGCATAGTTAAACTCTCTGTGCAAGTTTCCAAAAGGTGCTTGGTGTGGCAAGAGAGTCTGAAGTGTTCTCCCTTACATCAGTAGATTCAATTATTCAACAGCAATGCGAACAATCAAAGGCAGACAGTTTGGGGGAAATAGTCTGATGACAAACAAAGGCAAACAAGATTCATTACACTAGTGTTCACACTAAATGCCAGTTTTGCAGTTTCATTTGAAACCAACAGCAATCATGAAACGTCATGAAGGATTTTTTTTTTAAAAAAAAAATCTCCTAGAGCAACTAATTGAATAATTATCACACTAGATCAGTAAACCCCAGAAGAAAAATTGTAGTAGTTATACTAATTAATAGCAATAATAATAATAAAACCAGTGTTTCATATTCTTAGGTCCTTTCCCCACACAGTATGTACTTCTGTAGATACAGTCCATAAAAACTGCCACGTTTGGCCACATTGCACATTTTTTTATACTTAAAAAAATGCAGTATGCAGTTAAAATGCCTTTGTTTCAACTCTTGGTACAAATTCTGAAGTTAATGTCCAATCCTAAAGTTAAAACATTTGCTACAGTGAGTTTAAATTGTTATTTATAAATCCAGCCGGTGGAACATCCATCATGGCTTCCTTCCCATTCTCTCAGCAGCTGTCGTTTTCCCCAGCAGCTCAAGAAGGTTTTCAGCTCCTCATGATTTCCATCACTGGTCATCAGAAATTTTCAGCATTTCTAGAAGGGCTCCAACAGCACCAAAATAACCCTTCGAAAATTATTTTTTTAAAAAATGGGAATGATTAGTGAAGCCATTGACATTTAAAGCAAATGGTTACAGTGATCAACGAATTCTGTACCAAATAAAAGGTTTTCTTAAACATCTAAATATATCAGGAATCTCAGAAAGATGTTGTAAAAAAACAACACCCAGAAAAACCTGCAGAAGGGGAAGAAAAATGTCTGCATTATCTAGTTTCCATTTTACTGGATGCTTAAGGAATGCCAAGAACAGCAAAGTACAGTAGAACCCCGTACAATGAAAATAATTCGTTATACGCGGCACTTCGTTATATGATGCATGCATCGTACAACACACTGCATCATGTAACGAAAATTTTCGTTATACGGGGCACTATGTTTTTTTCAAATCTTCATTGTACAAATTTTTTTTGCCGTAAGAGGCATTAGTTATACGGGGTTCTACTGTAGTGCAAAATGCTATGGAACTGTCTACTGGGAATAAAATTGGCTGTTCTTAAATTCCACTTTTACCATTTGGTGGTGTTTATTTGGGGGTGGGGGTTTGCAGGCAGACACTAGTTCACCCAGGAAAGCATTAAATACTTCATGAATTACAAATACTCTAGACATGAAATCTGGATACAAAATCCAGTCCATGCTGATTTTCATATTTGTATTTCTGCATGTCCAGAATTTTCTTCTGATGTACATGAAGTGATAAAAAGCCTGGACCTTCTTAAAGTGAAATATTAATGGATGAGACTGATTTTTTTTACACTAAACAACCCATGAATTATATATATCACCTGTCTTCCCCTCCGAGGAAACAGGACAGAGATATCCCTAAATTATGTCACAGCTAGAAAAGACATCTAGCAGGCCAATGAGTGTGACAGGGACACAGATCCAAAAGGTGGCTTTTTTTAAAAAAAAAATTAACTCATCAAAAGCCATTCTAAATCTTTTAAATAAAGAAAACTTCGGCAGGAGAGCACAGATAAATTACCTGCATGATGTGATGATGTAAACAGGTTATGATATGGTAGCAATCCTGAACACCAACACATGGTGACCACTACCACATTATGGCCTGTTTACATCATCACATCATGCAGGTAATTTCATTAATGCTTCAACTAAAAAAAGGGAGGACACCCAAAAACTGTGGTAAAGAGGAAATTTTCAGCTAAACATCACAAGCACAACAGGGCAATGTGTTGAAAAGAATCTGCATCCATCTCTGCTTCCATCTTTCCTCCTCTCTTAACACATAAACACACACATGCACATTCTTTGTACTTCTTACTAATTGCCTTATTGGGGGTGAGGGGGTGGATTCCCCCATCCCAACCCATAATTTCTTTAAAACAAAGAAAAAGAAAGATTTTGTCATCTTTTCTGTATAGTTTGCTGCCTAATTAACAAGGGGTGATACATAATTAGTCCTATGCTACTGATGGGAGACTTCAGAGAAACCTTCATTAAAGGAATGGCTGTAGAGTGAATATTTGATGGGTATTTTGATGCTCCTCAAAATGTACTCTAAAAGGTTAGGAGTCTCCTTAGAAATGGGTAGGAGGTGGTAGGGTTGACTGTGGATGGGAGGGGGCTGCAAAAAGCCTTCCATCCTCAGATTTTCACTAGCTGGGCATAACCCAATGATCTTTTCTACCTGTTCTCACTGGTGGCAATATATCTTCTACTAAAACAGATGTCACACTTGTACCTGAATGGGTATTGATCTTTCTCCCATTCACAGTTAAAAGTCTCGTGACCATTAGTGACAACTTACATCTTGCTGGAGGACACTAGTCAGTATTTTAGAAACTGACAACATGACATCATGGAACTTTTGAACAGTCCTTACCTCATGTTCCAAGAAGAGAGCTTTGAGTTGTCCCTTCGACCAGTAGTCCATAGCATAGGCTAGCACTTTCATGGCAACCGTGTTGATTCTCAAAAAGTTTCCAACAAATACCACCCTGTCAATGTTCTGTAAAAATTCAATGAAATAATTACACTGAAGGAGGTGGCAAGTTTAGCTTGAAACGCGAGAGATATTTCAATGGCATTTACAATTACAGAGATGCATTCTGTGTCTTTTAAAAGCAGGAACTAACACTATAGATTATTTTATTTGAATCAAAAATGCACTAAGGTAACACATCAGAAAACGATTTTCAGGACAAGATGATAATATTACATATTAAGTCATATAATATTACATAGTACTATAGTTGATGTTAAATGTTGACTGGAATTATTCTTTTTTTATTGCATTGAATGAATATTATTTTTGCTTTTCAAAAAAAAGCAAAGCAGATATTGCCATACTGTGGTAACACAAACCTTACCAATACTACCAAACTGTTGGCAATCATTTTTTTTTACAAGATTGTCCACCCATCCACCCAGTTTATAGCAGTAATCTGAAGGTACATTAACAAATTATCAGGGAATTGGGATTTATGGGGAAGTAGGAATTCCCTGTTAAGGCTAGCCAATGGCAACTCAAAATTAACTTTGTAGGTGGCAATAGGGATAAGAATAATTTTGTGTCAGAAATTATTCTGGGTTGAAAGGATTTTTGCGGGAGAAACTTCGCTTAGGGAATGCCCAAATGAGACTCCTTTCATGTCCCCAAGAGCTGGGACAGTGATGGGCGCTCAATCGGTCATGCAGTACCCGAGTCTCGAACTGCTGACTTGCCAACCTTCCAGCTAACAAGGTGAGCTTCTTAGCCACTGAGCCACTGCAGCCCCTGGCAAAAGAGATGAACTTAAAAGATTATCCACTGAAGTAAATTGAAACTTCTGGGGGCACAAATCTCTATAGCATAGATGACTACAGAGATTTGACTATTTGAGTTCCCCCTCATCATTTATGACAGGAATCAGTGCTCCTGCTACCTAAATTTGTACAAATGGGTCTCTGGGGGCACAAAAGTTTGCAGAGTAAATGCTTCAGGACTTTCTGAGGAACAGGGACAATAGTTTCATCTGCCCTTCCCTCCCCAGAAATCTTTCCTGTTCACTCTGAGCTCCAAAGCTAGTCATATCTGACTCGCTCATCTCTGTTTCAAAGCCGAATAGCCAGCGCTGTCTGCTTCTGCAGATGTTTCCGTGGTCATGTGGCAGGCATGACTAGACACCGGAATGCTGTTTACCTTCCCACCAAAGTGGTCCCTATTTATCTACTTGCAATTTTTTGCTTTCGAACTGCTAGTTTGACAGGAGCAGGGACAAAGACGGGAGCTCATTCCGTCCTGCAGTACTTGGGAATCAAACTGTTGACCTCCTGCCATCCATTCAGCATCTTAGCTACCTGGCTGCTATTCTTTAGAACAGTGTATTATTGCAACTATCCCTGTTGAGGATAGTATGCTCTTTAATGGGCAATTAAGAGCCATTACAAAATCTGCTGCTCATTTGTTGATATGAACTAATCAGCAACATTTTTTTTGCCAGTTCTGATTGTGGGTGGGAGCTGGGCTGAGGTGCAGATGGCTATGGAGACTATATAATGAGCACCCATTCTACCAAATTTACTACAGCACCATTGATTCATACTAAGACTGCATCATTTCTCTGTTCTACCTGCTTGATGAGCTCATGCTGAAATACTGCACGGCACTCATCACTAC
Organism: Bradypodion pumilum; assembly: GCA_035047305.1. Taxonomy (NCBI): domain Eukaryota; kingdom Metazoa; phylum Chordata; class Lepidosauria; order Squamata; family Chamaeleonidae; genus Bradypodion; species Bradypodion pumilum. The sequence continues at coordinate 265,330,090 of JAWDJD010000003.1, forward strand.
CTAATACTGTACAACTGAACTCCTTTGGAAAGGATGTGACTGATGGCAGTAAAAGTTTTATTCCAACAAGAATGTTTCAATCTCAAGAGGTGGCAGCCTAATTATCACCCTTGTGGTCTTGACTAAGTGTCAGATTTTTGTTCTTTTAATCAACTGCAAAATTGTTTTGCTTGAAAATCTGAAAGGTGTTAACATGAAAAAGGCCTAGTACACATTGTTCACATCTGAAGTCTGCCTCCGATAACCCAGTGCCTTCCTTGCAATCTAGTCATGCTTAGCATCTATGCAGCACTTTCTGAAGCTCTTTTTGCAGTAGCCTCAATATCTGCATACCAATCATTATCTTATATCAGTGATGGCAAACCTTTTAGAGACTGAGTGCTCAAACGCAACAGGCTGCTGTCCATGCCACAGAGGGGCAGGATGAACTTTGTGCTGGGGGAAGAAAGGATGCGCTCCCATTGGGCTGCTGGGCAGAGGGGAGAGGTGAACTCTGTGCTGGGGCAACAGCACGCATGCTAACAAAGAGGGCCCAGAGTGCCCCCTCTGGCACATGTGCTATAGGTTCGCCACCACTGCCCTATATACTTTCATTGCTCTCACAATTCAGATCCGGGTCTGAATCTAAACAAGAGGTGTTTATTTAAGATTCATAGTGAAACTGAACTCTATGTCAAAAGTTCATTTGGTTGTATTTTATAAGCTTTGCTGCACCAACTCCTAAAAATATTTTTAAATATTTAAAAAAATAGCTTTAATAATGCACTGCATTGTTACTTAAAATAAAGCCTTTATTTGTGTTTTGTCCCCTTAAGGATTCTGTACCAGGAATAATGCTATTACCTAACTGCTTTATCTTAAGATCTGACGTGATATTAGGGAAGAAAAATCATTTCGCCAGTTGGCCTGTGTCTGATGGAGGCATAGTAGTCTGGCATAGGGTCAATGTAAATAGCATGCTTCTCACTCATTTAGGTGATCCTTTAAGTAATGAAAAATGATTGTCATGACACATCCTTGCCGGCCATTATTTTGCATTGTGTGTGCTTTGACTAGACTGTAAATACTGGCTTGATTTTTAGTCTTTGTTGCAAAATGTATTATTTGGAGGAAATCTGCATTCCTTTTAAGTGTCTAATTTAACTCTCAGCTTCCCATGTTCAAATCTTGGCCAAGAAAACTATTCTAAAGGCGTATTAAACAAGGACATTGAGCCTCTGCTGCTCCTGGTTAAAGGAACAATCTGCACAATGGCTATGGAATGAGAAACAGTTTTGCATGAGAACCATAAGTTTAGAACTAGAAAACAATTTGCACGTTCATGTATTCTTTCCGCTGCTCTTCTGTGGGTATGGTTTCATTTTAGCACAACATATATTTTGCTGTGATCTTAAAGTCATGACGGCATAATTTGCTGTCTAAAACAGAACTGGAAACCATCATTTGAAATTGGCATTCATTTCTGACCTGGAGGGCAAGGTTAAACACAACCAGCTGTTTAAACATCATAGTAGACATTTCAAATGGAAAACAATGTCATGTGAAAGGTCATGATTCAAACTTATAATTTAGACCAGGAGTGCCCAAACTACAGCCGGGGGGCCGGATCTGGCCCCTGACACCAATTCATCCAGCCCATGAAGCCCTCGTTGCTCCCAGAAGTGGGAGTAAAACGTGTTTTACTTCCACTTCCGGGAGCGACGAGGGCTTTGCAGGCCAAATGAATTGGTGTTGGTGGGCGGATCCAGCCCCTGGGCCATAGTGACCCTGAACAACATGACTGGCCCACAGCCTAAAAAGTTTGGGCACCCCTTGTTTAGACGGCCACCTGAAATGAGCTACAGCCTTTACAAAATGAGAGTTGGCTCGGAAAGACAATGGGGATGCTTATGTAGGTACACAAAGCTGCAGTCCATTTTTTTCAACTATTGCAAAAAGACATAAATCTGTTTGAGGTGGCACCCTACAGGCTCACCCCATTCATTCATGTACATGTTATACTTTCACAAGCAAAGTATTTCATATTGCACACATCCCCCCCCAAAAAACAACAACAACCCTACATATATCATTACTATGAGTAACTGTCAATTTCTTCTTGTTAAAAGCAATCTGTGTTGCTTATAGCTGTGAACTCTCTAGGCTTTGATAGCCCTGTACAATGCTGCTTGAACTCCATGCCACAAGGCAACACTGTAAAGAAGCTGAAAGCAAAGAGATGGATCAGGGCTACTTGTTATCGAAGAGGCTTCCTACAACACAGTTACGTAAACTCCTTCAGTTAGTGTCACTGAGGTTCATTGAAAGGACAACTCAGTCACCAAAGCAGAGGAGCATTTCTTCAAAATAAATCCACATTACTTTGATTTGTTGTATTAGTAGCTCCTTTTCCCATTTCTTCATGCCACTACCTTGCCCTTCCATCAATCCCACTGACGTCAGAACAGGCAGGTGGTTGCTCCAGGGAAATCATGTCAAAAGGGAAACATGGTATTCCCTTGCTGTGAATTTCCCTAATCATCAAAATGGCAAATCCAATGAAGAGAACTCTGAAAACACTATAATCACACTTCTGTAGCATTAGACAATATTGATGGGAAGCAGAATATAGATAGCATCAGTCCTTGGTAGCAGGCATTCATCTCTCATAATTCTAGCTCTGATTCCAAAGTACACTAGCCTCACAACTGCAGGTGACTTTGCTGGGACTGATTAGGTTGATGATGACTAGTCTCAAACATCACTACACTTCATGATTGATATGGTTTTGAATCTGCACTAGCACTCCAGGCATCATACTACCCTGGCACCAATTTATGGCTGCAGTTTAAAAGACAGCTTTCAAGGCGCTATGTCATGATCATGGTCAGTGTCCAAACTCAACAGGCTGCTGGCCACGCCACACCCTCACACAGCATTTGAGCTGCCTGCCTTACCCCAAAAAGGGATAAGGACAGAGGTGCAGGGTGAACTCTGTGGTGGGGAAGGGAAGAAGTGCTCCCATTGGGCCGCTGGGCAGAGGTGCAGGGTGAACTCTGTGTGAAATGTAGTCTTGGAGGAGAGTTTTGAGGGTACCCTGGACAGCGAGGAGAACAAACAGGTCGATCTTAGAAGAAATCAACCCTGACTATTCCTTAGAAGGTCAAATAGTGAAGATGAAGCTAAAGTACTGTGGACATCAAATGAGAAGAGCGGATTCACTTGAGAAGGCCTTGATGCTGGGAAAGGTGGAGGGCAAAAGAAGGTAGCAGAGAATGAGATGGATAGATGGTATTGTTGATGCAATGGGCACAGAGTTGGGCGGGTTGAGAGGGATGATGGAGGATAGAGGTGCCTGGCGTGCAATGGTCCATGGGGTCGCAAAGGGTTGGAACCGACTGTGCGACTGAACAACAACAAATATCTAGTTAATGACTACTAGGAGACAAGAAAAGCCCAGTCTTTAAAAAAATGTGGTCATTGGTGATGGTCAAGAATAAGATGGCTAGGATTCACTGATACTGTACTGTTTTTGGATGAAATCTCACACAAGCTAATCATAACCATTAAATATAACTTTACAGAGCAAGTAAAAAAAGAGTGTACTATATCTGTAAGTCAAAGTTTCATATCACAGTACTACAGATCCAAGATAAGCAAGAGATCCAAGTACCTTGAGCAACAAACAGTGGATTTCAAAGCTTGTTAATAAACGTGCACTTACCTCATTTAGAGCACACATCCGGGCAATGGAGCCAATGTTGTTGGTGATGGTAACTAGCGTCGCTCTTGCTAGGTCCTCTTTACTGACAGATTCTCTTTTTTCTTTACTCATCATGTTCCCGAAGCTGTGTGATAATACTACAGAATGTGATCTTTCTTACATTTTTTCAGGAAAGCCACAGTTTCTAAAATATGTTTAAACAGTTTGCTTGGGATATTTATCTTTGTTGTTGATGATGCTATATTGTGGACACTTACCAGCGAGTAAGTACAATAAACAGAATCCTAAAATTGTTTAAAAACTAATCGAGAAAGAGAGGGAGAAGAGGAATCTGTTTTTCAAGGGAAATATTAAAATAAAAGCAACAATAGCAAAGGGATCCCAAGTAGATTTGATCACTGGAGTCTATGATTTGTTTACCACTTAACTATGGTTTGTTTATATTAATTGTGTAAGGTTCACATATGGAAGCTTAATACTGTGGAACCCCGACAAACAAACGGTTCTACTTACAAAAAATTCAACATACAAATAGAAATCTTGGCTTATAAAAAATTGACATACAAATTTTTAATAGGAAAAATTTGACATATGAAAAAATATATGGTGACATCTAGTGGCCTCTTCTGGTAATGTAATGTGTTTTCGACATACTGTACAATTTTTTTTGACATCAAAATAACCTTGTGGAATGGGGAAAAATCCTATGTAGAGGTTTACTGTACATATTAAACACGTGATTATTTTATTTTTCATTGCAATACCCCTCCCACTGAGACAGCTCCTGTTTTCATATACAGGTGAAACTCGGAAAATTAGAATATCGTGCAAATGTTCATTCATTTCACTTAAAAGGTGAAACAAATATATGATAGACTCACTACATGCAAAGCGAAATATGCCATGTCTTAATTCGTTATAATTATGATGATCCTGGTGTACAGCATACATGAGATTATGTGATGATTATGGGGTACATGAGATTGAGAGGTTGGGGTTTTCATAAGATGTAAGCCATAAGCATCAATATTATAACAAAGTGAGGCTTGAACTATCTTGCTTTGCATGTAAAGAGTCTATCTCATATATTTGTTTAACATTTTAAGATGCATTACTGGACTGAATGAACATTTGCACAATATTCTAATTTTCCGAGTTTCACCTGTATATTCTGCTGTCCATTTCACAAATTTGATGGAATGCAGTTGTCCATGAAAATTTATTCAGGATGTGATGCATTCATTATTATTTTTAGACTTAAGAGACATCTTTTCTATACTTAAAGAGACTAAAAAGGAGGGTTGTTTAGACAAATCCAGACTTCACAGGCCACTCTATATATGCAGAACTCACAAGTACTGTACTGCAGAAATCCTACTTGTCTTTCAAGACAGCAATTAATGTGTACCTGGATGCTACAGCTGATCCTTGAAGACCAAAACGCTCATAATCTCCGCCATAAATATCCTTCACCAGTTTATCCACATTGGTACTGTCTCCTTTTGTTGCCATTTCGAGAGCTTCTTCAAAGGTCTCGCAGCCAGTCAGCAAACAACACAGACCCAGGAATGTACCACCACCAAGACTAGGAGGAGAGAAAGGGATTTATTCATTTGTGGGGTTATTTGCTTTTCCCATATCCCAATTTGCCTCCTCTGAGTTCAAGATGGCATTTGTGACTCTCTTCCTCCACATTTCATCCTTGCAAGAGTGCTGTGACATACTGTAGGTCATACTGAAAAACCGTGACTGGTCCAAGACAACCCAATGAATGTCATGGCTGAGTGATGATTGGAAGCCCAAGTCTAATGTTCTAAACACTACACCATATTTGATTCACATTTTAGCCACCTAAGTGTATCCGACTCTAGGGCTCAGTGCCCATCTGTTTACAGCCAAAGAGCCAGTGCTGTCTGCATCTGCAGATGTTTCTGTGGACATGTGGCAGGCATGCCTAGACCTCGGAGTACACATAATGCTATTTATCTCACCACCAAAGTGGTCCCTATTTATCAACTTGCAATTTCTTGTTTTTGAACTGCTAGGTTGGCAGGATCTGGGACAGAGACGGGAGCTCACTCCATCAAGCAGTACTCAGGAATAGAATTCCAACCTTCCAGATGTCAAGTTCAGCATCTTAATCACTCGAGCCACCACAGGCCCTTTTTAGGCATATTACTATTGCCTGAATTCCTAAATACATTTTGCTCTGTGCAACTTTGAAATGTGCTCTTGCAATTGAGCTTTTCAAGTGTTAGCTTCAGTATGAATAGATGATGGCAGGAAGACAAGCTGAGTGCACTTTGAATCACTGTTATGATAAGCAAGTGTAGATGAATTTGGGCTACATTTCTGTAGCAAGCTGGTTCATAAACTCATCCAAATACTGCAGTGAAAAAAGCAAACTCAATGCTAGGGATCATCAGGAAGGGTATAGAAAATAAGTCAGCAAGTATCATTTTGCCTCTTTATAAATCTATGGTGAGGCCCCAACTGGAATACTGTGTACAGTTCTGGTCGCCATACCTCCAGGAGGATATTATGGAGCTGGAAAAAGTGCAGAGGAGGGCAACCAAAATGATTAGGGGACTGGAACACTTTCCTTACCATCTGAGGCTGCAACAGTTGGGCCTCTTCACTCTTGAACGACAGTGTCTAAGAGGTGACCTGATTGAAGTTTATAAAATCATGCACGGTGTGGACAAAGTAGATAAAGAAAAACTGTTTTCCCTATCACACAACACTAGAACTAGGGGGCACTCCATGAAACTTTTGGATACTAGATTCTCAAACAAATAAGAGAAAGTACTTTTTCACCCAGAGGATCACTGGTCTATGGAACTCCCTGCCAGAAGAAGTGGTGACAGCTGTCAGTCTTGACAGCTTTAAGAAAGGATTAGACAAGTGCATGGAGGACAAGGGTATCAATGGCTATAATTATGGATACCTAAGAACAACCTCCGGGTTGGAGAGATAGGCATGATATCTCTCAATGCCATTTCCAGGGAATCCTAAGCAGCTGAAAGCATCTGCTTGGGAATAATACCCTGAAGCAAATGGTGAGCCACTGTGTGAGACAGAATGCTGGACTGGATGGGCTGTGGCCTGTTCCAGCAAGGCTGTTCTTATGTTCTTATCTGTCTGCACAGTAAAGCAGTGTGTGGTGTAGGACACTGATGCCCATCCACAAGCTCAAGCTATACACAATTTTTAAAATCTCCACTAAGAGGCTAATCAGGCCAATATGAGAGGCCTCATGGTCTTCTGCTAACTTAACACACACATGCTTGGATGCAAGCATATCCTTACTGGCCTCCTAAACAGGAGTGGCAGCTGGGAGTGGAGTGTAGGGACTAAGTTATGCATATCCAAGTCCTTTTTGGGTGCAAAGCTTTGGTGGATTTAGGTCCGTGATGGTGAACCATGGCACTCCAGAAGAAATTCCCAGAAGCCCAAGCACCCTGTGAATCCACACAAATAGGTTTACTGCGGTTCATCTGGCCCACGCTGTTCTCGTCGCTCCTGGAAGCGGAGGTAAAACACCCATCTGGGCACATTTTACTTCTGCTTCTGGGAGCGAGGCGGGCAGTGCGGGCCGGATAAATCATAGTAAACCCATTTGTGTGGATTCACAGGGTGCTTGGGCTTCTGGGAATTGGAAGTCCAATAATATCTGGAATGCCAAGGTTCACCATCATGGATCTAGGTCAATGAGTAATAATATTAATTTAAAACAGGACACTGCTGCTTCTGAATTCCTGTGCACAACCTCAACATAGACGGAGCTAGATCCATGGTTGCTTGGATGCTAAATCACTGTGAAAACAGCTTGAACATGCTTAGATGTCTTTTTTAAAAAATTACTTGATATGTTTCTCTAAAGAAAGGACAAAGCAAAGATAAGATAGAATACTCACGAAGGGCTCACCCAGGAGGTTGCCCTGAGATTGTATAGCTTGCCCATGGCCACACAAGCTAGCATCTTTCCTACAAAGTATGGTGGAGTACTGAATTCTCAGCCCCTACCTGACATTTCATCTCACTGAGGTATCCAACCAGCCATTAGTCATTAGGTAAAGGTCACCCTTGCTCGAAAGCCAGTCGTATCTGACTCTACGGTTCGGTGCTCATCTACATTTATAGCCAAAGAGCAAGCGCTGTCTGCGTCTGCAATCATTTCTGTGGACATGTGGCAAGCATTACTAGACACCAGAGTGCGCAGAACACTGTTACCTTTCCACCAGTGGTACCTATTCACCTTCTAGCAATTTCTTGCTTTTGAACTGCTAGACTGGCAGGACCAGGGACAGAGATGAGAGCTCACTCCACTGTGCAGTACTCAGGTCTCAAACTGCTGACCTTCCAGCCATCAAGTTCAGCTTCTTAATCACCACAGCCCCTCAATATTTCATTCTTTGTTTTCTTCTCAATTCTAACCTTCTTCCTAGCTTATATTTTGCATCATTTGTATGAATTTTAAACTGTATTTATACGTATTGCCATATTGTGGAATGTATATTGCTATATGGGGTCTCTTGGGCTCTGTTTTAATCTGTACCATCCAGAGTAGTGCTTGCCCTAATGGGGCTGAACATAACTCAAGAAATAATAAAAATAAACTAATAGTGTTAATAGGTGTTCTTGAAACATTTTTAAAAGCCCTTAAAGAAAAGTTCCTCTCAATCACATTTTTAGATAATTCCACACTACTTGGTTCCTTTTTTCCTAAAGTAACAAAAACTAGAAATAGGTTACTTTTTTTACTTGCTTCACAAAACAACTACTGTTTTGGAAGCTCTATAATCTTTAGCTCTTGATGTGATTATCTTAAATGTACCTTTTAATAAGGTGATGTATCTTTGGATTTTTTTTAATTCAGTGATTACTAGGAATGCTCTGGGAAATTATACGGGATAGTTTGTAATCCTGCATCCCTTCAAAAGCTCTTCTTCTCTAAGGGTCACTGTAGGTTTAAGAGAAGTATGTGCTCCCTGTGATTAATGTGATTTCCCCTCCACAAGATTTCCTCAGTTTCCAAAGAAGCAGTCATATTACTCTGTCTCAGCAGGCTGACAAAAGAAAAACAACATTTATTTCAATATGAGCTTTCAGCAGACATGGAATTTTATTAGTACTGTATGAGCTTTCCTCAGCAGTGATTTTTGACTCGTGAGAGCTCACACTGAAATAAATCTATTAGTTTTTAAATGTTCTATAACATCTAACTTTTTTCTCTTTTGTCCAGCTTTTCTCAGTTACATGCCCAATCAGACTTGCAAATTATGCCCATGTTTACCTTGTTTCCCACTTCGGTGGGAAGGTAACAGCGTTCCGTGCGCTCCGGTGTCTAGTCATGCCTGCCACATGACCACGGAAACGTCTGCAGAAGCAGACAGCGCTGGCTCTTCGGCTTAGAAACAGAGATGAGCACTGCACCCTAGCCGGATACGACTGGCCTTCGAGCAAGGGAAACCTTTACCTTTACTTTACCTTCCAATAACCAATCAAAAAACAAAGTACAATAAATGGATGATATCTAGGGCAGGGTTTCCCAACCTTTTTACGCTGTGGGTTCATGTCCCCCTGGACAGCTAAGCAGACCAGACCATACCCCTGGAAGCGGACGCATTTATGGCTGTCATAAATGCGCCCAATTCTGCACTTACAATAGCTGCGGGCGCATTTACGGTTGACATAAACACGTCCGCTTCCACTTCCTGGTGTGGTGGTGGTGGGCCACATGAAATTGTGCTATGGGCCATAGGTTGGGAACCCCTGATCTAGGGGGAAATATCAACAGGTCTAAGAAATATAAATCTTTAATCACTTGAGGGAACATTTCTTCTAAAAGTATTCCAAACTTATTATCTAGGTTGACCCCCTGAGATCCAGGTGGTACCATCCAGTGGATGTCAATTATAAACAGAGGTTCAAATTCCAAACTCAACCATTGTATCTTGACCCAAACAACCCAGTTCATGGTCAATTTTGTTATTTTCAGCCTCATATATGCAGTGGCTCAAGTGGCTAAGACGCTGACTGGAAGGCGGGAGGTCAGCAGTTCGATTCCCAAGTACTGCAGGACGCAATGAGCTCCCGTCTTTGTCCCAGCTCCTGCCAACCTAGCAGTTCGAAAGCAAGAAATTGCAAGTAGATAAAAAGGGACCACTTTGGTGGGAAGGTAAACAGTGTTCCATGTGCTCCAGTGTCTAGTCATGCCTGTCACAAGATCACGGAAATGTCTGCAAAAGCAGACAGCGCTGGCTCTTTGGCTTTAAAATAGAGATGAGCACTGAACCCTAGAGTCAGATACGACTGGCTTTCGAGCAAGGGAAACTTTTACCTTTACCTATATGCGCAAAAGGAGTTAAACAGCCCTTATCTGACATTAAAAAGGCCACATTTAGAGTCTTTAAACTAGGTAAGTAGACAAACCATTTTCTTCAGGAGGAAGTTGTCTTCCAGAGATAATATATTCACCTGGTCCCTGTAACTCTTTTATAGTTGTCCTTGGAATACACGGCTAAGATGCTGACTCCAGAGCCTATATTTACTAGCAGCATAGGAAAAGGATTGTCAAGGCAGAAAGATGTTTTCTGACACTGTTCGGGATCCGTGGCATTTTCAAAATAATAGCACTCCGGCTGCCCATTGAAACCGACAGAATCCACATAAAGCAGACCCTGGATCAAGCAGTCCAACTCATCTAGCTTATGAAGCTGGAGGTCAGCGATCTGGAAGAGAAGTTAATAAATGAACACATGTTGACACCACAATACGAACCAAAGAGGAAGGGGTCAAAAGATTCTCTTGAAGTACTTTGTACTGTTTGAGTTGCACCATGGATCATCATCACCATGAAAATTAAAGAACTATTTGCACAGGAAATTTCAGGCCAGGAATGTTGTTTGCCCTTTGGATAACAATTATTACAGTGACCAGGCCAAGCAGTGTTTATGCCCAGGGCTCATTTCTTAATCTTGAAGGGATCTCACATTCTTCCTTAACACACCACTGTCTTCTCAAGAGAGCTAAAGATGGTTTGAAAGAAGGGTCGCTGCTTCATTCTTCTATCTGTAGTTAAGCAGGTTTCTATGCTGGCTCAAAAAGCAGCACACACTGTTTTGTTTTTACAGAAGAAACAAAGGGAACTTTTTCTGTGTGCATATGCTCAGTAACAATACGTAATAATTTTATGTCAGAAATTATTCTGGGTTGAAAGGATTTTTGCTGGAGAAACTCCACTCAGGGAATGTCCAAATGAGGCTCCTTTCATGTTCCAAGAGCTCAGTCCATCATGCAGTACCCGGCACCGGCTAAGAAGAAGAGCTTCTTAGTTTCATCCTCACATATGCACAGTGAGGATGAAACTATCAATTCTTTTTCAGTTCTCTTAAAATCAGTCTGCTTCTAGCTTTCAAGTGCATTTGCAAAACCAAAATCAGAGTTTGCAAATTACATTGTGAACTGCACAGAAAGTGCAGTAAGCACTTAAGGAGCAGAATACAAATGCAACTGCTATTGTAAGAATACTCTTAATTTGCAACAACTGGTTGTTTTAGCATGAAACACAGCAAGTGGAAAGGCAGAGGCTGTTGTCTTATGTCTTGCATAATCCTCAAAAACAGGCTCACCCACTCAAAGTAGCTAATAAGTATCACCTCACCTAACTTGTCTTCCCTTTGCTCAGGGCCAGCAGCCTACACCACAAACATACTGTTACAAGAAAAGCACAGCGTTTTTGAATTCTTACTTAAATGTGTCTCTTATGCTTCAGTATAAAATCAAGATGATTAGTTAAATCAAACAAATGCAAAGCTTAGAAGAGTAAAAAATAAACCATTACTGGATCTCTGGGAACATCTGGTATCATACCTCCAGATGTTGTTCACCACGATATCCTATCAGCACTCACTAAGTCATCGCAGTCCCTTTTATCACTGAGAAGGGGACCTCTAATCCAAAAAAGACCAAAATGGCAAAGGGTTTTATCCCACCCTCACTAAGTAGCCACAAAGAAAATTACTGAAACAGGAAAACTACTCAGATCTCCCAAGGATGGAGGAGCTTCACACAAAAAATCAAAAGGGAAACATCCCTTTTGATTGAGACTATAGATCCCATTAACCATTACCAGCAGAACTAATGGGAGTTAAAGGAACAGTGGTCCAACAAAATCTAGAGGACTGTATGGTTTAAATTTTAAGAAATTTTTTTTGTAGATATATTTGGTACTACAAAAGGCAAGGCAATAACAGTTGGAACAAAGAAGAATGGTAGCCCTGTAATGAAAGTTCTGCCAGTCTTACAGCATCTTTTAAGTTAAATCTCCTATTCTGAAAGTATCAATCACCAGGGGCAGGGGTTCCCAACATATGGCCCGTGGGCCAGTTCTGGCTCACAGCACCATTTCACGTGGCCTGCATTATTGCCGATACTGCCTCTAAAAGCGGAAGTGTTTAGGACAGCTGTAAATGTGCCCATGGCTGTCGTTAAAACATTTATGACAGCTGTGGATGTGTTTTACGGCAGAGTTTATGGCGGGGGGACCACCAGTTCAGCCCGCTCAGCTGTCTGAGGGGCATGGTCCAGCCAACACCTTGAAAAGGTTGAGAACCAGTGGTGTGCTGCTCCCAGTATGCCCTGGTATGCGTGTACCGGTAGCAAAAATGTCCTGAAGGCCACGCCCACCTGCCCACAGGTCACCTGGCCAGCACCCACCACTGAAAAGCCCCCAGCCAGCTTGGGTTTGCGCATGGAGATCTGCCTCATGCATGCATGCAGAGATGTACTTCAGCGCATGCAAGAGAGCATGGGGAGGCCCCTCCCTGTGCTCTCACACATGTGTGGCTGTAGATCTCCGCATGCATGCGCTGAGGCAGATCTCCATGGAAACTGTGGAAACCCAAGCCGGCCACCGAAACAACCCCCAGCCAGCTTGGGTTTTTACAGTATGCACGGAGATCTGCCTCAGCACCTGCGTGAGGGCACAGAGAGGCCGCTCACCATGCTCTCACACATGCACAGCTGCAGACCTCCTCATGCAGGGCCGGAGAGTGAAAGGCATATGGGTGTTCCGTTTGACAGCTGCCTTCAGGAGAAGGCAAGATGGAAGGCCCATCTTTCCTTCTCCAGAAGGCAGCAGCCGAACAGAGTGCCTGTTCAGCCCAGAGAAGGCAAGTCGGAAGGCCCGCCTTGCCTTCTCCGGAAGGCAGCCGCTGTACAGGCACTTGGTTCAGCCACTGCCTTCTGGAGAATGCAAGGTGGGCCTTCCATCTTGCCTTCTCCGGGCCGAACAGGCGCTCCGTTCGGCTGCTACCTTTCGCTTGGCCGGTTCCCTTCCCGGAGGGCTGCCCGACGAAGTGCAGAGACACTCGCCGGCCCTCTGGGAAGTGAAGCAGCCAGGTGCTTGGCCGGTTCCCTTCCTGGAGGGTGTCTCTGCATTCACCCCTTAGCCCTCCGGGAAGGGAACCAACCGACCAGGCTCACTTTTTAAAGCATTATCCAATGCATGCATCGGATAACGCTAAAAATCAGATAATGCTAAGACTTGTGGAACCAAGTTTTAGTGTTATCCGAAGTATTACTGTATAATCATAGATCTATATTAAAATCACTAATCATATAAAAATATATGCATAAACTACATGTTTACATATCTACACTCTACTTTTCCAATATTCAGCAGTTTGAATAGCTCTGTCATTTGCTTCAAACAAATCTTCGATATTGCACAGTTCAGACAACTTGCTGCAGATTAGCAGAGGTTCAAAGTCTTATTCTCACCACATTTACATTGTTCGCCACTGTCAATGTAGCCCTACCTCTTTTATGTTTGTTTTGCATCGTGTCGCACCAGTTCTCAGCCTATTCAGTGTCTTCCATTTCCCACATTGGAGATAGCAACCTGCTCCTGACTTCTCCTGACCTATAGTAATAGTAATCCTATTACTTAACCCTGTTAAGGCCATTGGCACAAATGTCTGCAGCAAACTGACGATAGTTAAGAAGCTCACCATAGATACTTTGTGTCACACTACTCATGTGACTTGGTGCATGATAACAAATGCCTATTACAACTTAATTAGCAGCAATTTGCTATACAGTGGAACCCCAGATAACAACAAAACTTGGTTCCACAAGTTGTCTTGTTATCTGTTTTTGACGTTATGCGATCCCTATGGGAGATGCCCCAGATAACAACAAAAAAATCGCCCAAAAACATCGTTATCCGGTGCATCACTACCAAATGCCTGCATAACGACTTTTTTTGGCATTTTCCCGTCGTTATGCGGGGTATCACATGGTGCATAACGAATGCGTCATTATGCGGTTTTGTCATTATGTGAGCGCGTCGTTGTCCGGGGTTCCACTGTATAATCATAGATCTGTAGAAAGATCTAAAGCTGGAACTAGAAGACCAAGACCAAGTCCTGTTACCATTTATGGAGGTAGACTATGGTTTGGGTCATAACACTACAGTTGAACTTCTGTTCCTAAGGCTGCTATAATAGTATGCAAACACTCAACTTCTGCAGTGGTTGAGACATTTCCAAGATCAAACATCTAATTTCCAGATAAGTGCAGAAGGAGGCAACTTCACTCAACAAAGGCTGCACTCTCATGCCATCGCTGAAACCTACCATGCCCACTGTTTCCACCACAAAAAATCAACAACGATGGAGTGAAACAGGGGACAGGCTCCTTAAGCACTATGTTTCCCAGCAAAACTGTGTGATTTGAGCAGCAGGAACTTTGGTGACACAGCAATGGGGCAAATGGACATGCAGATCATCTGTTCTCCAACTCTGCAGTGGTATCATTTATAGACCAGTTTAGACACTGCATTTTACTAATAGTCCATATATACAGTTTATAGTCTAGAGTAGTGTTTCCCAACCTTTGGTTTTTGGACTTCAATTCCCAAAAGCCTAAGTCAATTCCCCAAAACACTGATTACCTTCTGCTGGGAATTGAATCCCCCCCCCCCCAAATGGAGCGTGTGCCCCATATCAGGAAACACTGGTCTAGACAGTGTTGGAAACAGTGGGAGAGGGTAGGGATGTGAGAAATGCAGCTGCAGAATCTGCGAGGCAACTCTCTCCCTCATCACCTGTTACAAGGCTAAGGACCAAAAGTTATTCCAACCAGAACACCAGCAAGGAAAGGGTCATCTGGACTCAGGAGAGAGACAGAGAGGGATCACCGTTTGTAAACAGCTTAACACTTCACTGCAGGATTGTCAGATTAGTTGTGTACTCTCCCTTTTTAACTCTGTTCCATTTCCACGTTCAGGCTGTAATACTAGGGACCAAGGTCTATGACTTGATTTAATTTATATAGTATTCTAAACAAATAAAATAATTTAAAATGATAATTAATCCTACTACTAATGTTAGATATTTGCCACTGATGTGAAGCATATGTGTGCATTGTTTCAACTGAATGTGAGGACAAAGGAATTCTGGACAAATAAAAAAATAGTCATATAGAATGGTATCCTTCAAAAATAGTCCTGTTCTTTCATCCTGATGGATGGGGCTGTGGTGGCTCAGTGATTAAGAAGTTCGCCTTGTTAACTGGAAGGCTGGCAAGTCAGCAGTTCGAGACCCAGGTACTGCATGACTGATTGAGCACCTGTTTCTGTCCCAGCTCTTGGGGACATGAAAGGAGCCTCATTTGGGTGTTCCCTGAGTGGAGTTTTTTCTGCAAAAATCCTTTTAACCAAAAGTAATTTCTGACGTGAAATTGTTGTTGTTGTTGTTGTTGTTGTTGTTGGTGTTGTTGTTGTTGTTGTTGTTGTTAATTATCATCATCATCATCATCATGGAAGATTTTATGTATCCTTCTCAATTGGGGGGAGGGGGCCTAGAGAGGGTCAGTAGTCCTCATGAAAGTGGCAATGTGGATGTTACAGAAATAATATACCACTTGTTGTGAATAGCACCCAAAATTTATGAAGCAAAAAAATGTTTTATTTTTGAAATGCAAGAAATTTTGCCTAATATTTGTCAGCTGGGTCTGCCTCCAGTGAGGTGAGGCACTGGAATCTTCCAAAAAAAATTCCAGTGCTTTATTTTGCTGCAGGAAAAAAATCCCCTTCATATGTTTCTTCTATCTTTACTTTGTACAGTAAAACCCCGACTTACATATGCCTCGAGTTACATAAAATTCGACTTACAATATGATTTTGTGCTAAAACCATGTCCCGATTTACACAATTTCCTATGGGTTTGCTTTCGAGTTACATAAAGATTCTTTTCCCTATGGGTTTGTTTCGAGTTACGTAAAAATTCATTTCACTATGGGTTTGCTTCGGTTTACATAAAAAAATCATTTTTCCTATGGGTTTGCTTCGAGTTACGTAAAAGTTATAACTTTCCTATGGGTTTGCTTCGAGTTACATAAAAAAACCGATTTAAGCAAAAGCCTATGGCCTTTTTCATAAGTACCAGTAGGGGTTTTACTGTATCTCTGACTTCCCTGTCAAGTCAGTTTCAGCATGGAATCACCACAGGGTTGTACAGTATGTGTATATGTATTCTTACTGGATCACAGCATGTGGGTGTGGTACAGAATAAAAACAAGGCTGAATATCAAGTTATTCAAAACTTTAGGTTGCATAAGGTAACAGCACACCAGGTCGTCAATCATTGCAACACAACATCACCAAGGCAACTGGAGGTGAATCTCCACACAGTGCAAACTGTGCAGAGAAAGGAGAGGCATAAGAAAACATCCTCCATAATGATAACATGCTTGTCAGAGATGGCCGAGTTTTGCTTTCCAGTCTTAAAATGGCCACTTTTTGAACATGTGCTAAAAGCGCTATGAAAAGACAGACAACCAGCAACAGATGGTTCATGTATAGGGTGTGTTTCACCTGAATTCTCTGCATTTGGCAAATTGTGGCAGAATATGTGAACCAAATCTACTGGAGCACTTGTTTTTTAATTTATAATAATTCTGCCTGCAATATTTATGTCCAGCGTCTCATTCACAAAGGTACATACAGTACACGTAATTATCAACTTGAGATAATTTCACACGTGCTACAGAAGATGTTCAGTATTTTCTAGCCAGGATTTTGGCTGCCTTTAAACATCTTTTCTGGTTTGTCTTCATGGACCAATACAGATACTGTATCTATGTTTTAGTATCAGCAGCATCTTGTTCACAAAGTGCTGCTTAGAATGGCAAATTGTTAAGACTGGAGCTACAGTCAACTTATCCAAATTGCCAAGGTACAGTGAAAGAGCATTCTCGATGATTGTGGTATTTTAGAACCACAATCTGACATATCCCGGGCAATGGTAATCCTGACTAGTCTTTCTCAGGAAGAAAAGGAAATACTGAATGAATTCACCCGATGGTGGCTTGATTTTGGCAGTTTCATATCTGGCCTAGACACTGAAGAAGAATTCAAATTGCTCCAGAATATTATTTTTTTCTAGAAAACTCATATCACCATCTTCAGCAACTATGACTCACCAAGCCAAAAGTAGCCCACTATTTCTGTAGACTGGTTTACTAAGAGATTGGCCAAGTTCCAATTTTTGCTCTTCTTTGGGACTGCAAAAAAAAATTTGTTAGCAGCCTGCAAGATGCTGGTGGTGGATGGTTCTGTGTTTTTATTAACCAAATGCCTGCATGGGTCTTAATATTAATCTATAAGGATGTTGATAAGGAAAAAAATCTCAGCATTACACATTTGTTAACATGGCACAACAAATATGAATCCCTAATTTGCTATATGTCTGCTGAAGGCATCTCCTCTTGATTAACAATTACTATATTTTCTGGTTTATAAGATGCATCGGGTTATAAGATGCACCCCAGCTTTTAGACACATTTTTAAGGAAAAAATAATTTTCTACATTTTAACTACAGGAGGTGGGAAGGGAGGGATTGACCAGGCAAGAGAGCTCGTTTGGAAGCCTCTTGCCCGGCTGATCCCACCACCGCTGGCCATCAGGAGACGGGGATGAAAAGCGAGCAAGTTTGCTCCTTGCCCATGTTGGGGCACCAAATTACTGGGACAGGTGGCCGTACGCCTCTACTGAGAACCCATAACTTAAAGGGCCACCCACCTCGGCAGTTTCTGCTTCGGCTCCTCCCGCAGGGCTCCCCTCTCTCCCCTGTGGGAGAAAGTCCGAAACGCTTTGGCAGTGGTGTGGAGATTACTATTATTAAGCGCTTTGAACTTTCTCCGACAGAGCCGAGAGGAGCACGGTGAGAGAAGCCAAAGTGGAAACTGCGGAGGTGGCATGGCCCTTTAAGTTATGGTTTCTCAGTAGAGGCGTGCGGCCACCCCTCCTGGTAATTTGGCACCCCAGCACGGGCCTGGCTCCTTGGCCAACGAACTTGCTCAGGTGAGGCCTCCCTTCTCTGCTTGCCTGCCTCTCCAGGGCTGGTGGAAGATTGAAATGAATGGTTTCAGCATGGAGGAAAACAGCCAGGATTGGGCCCCTTCCACCCCTTTCTACAGAGTTACTGCCTTAACCAGCCTGGCGATGGGTAAAGGATTGCTCTTCCCTGTGGATCTTGCCAGAGGGGCCTGAAAAAGCCCTTTCCATGCGGATCCTGATCTCCCTAGCAGGATACATGGAGAAGGGAAATCCAGCAGCAGCAGTGGGGGTGAATCGCTCCTTTTGGAGAAATTTTGCTCATCCCATTCCACCCCCTTTGGTTTATGGCAGCCAGCGGAGGTGGGGTGGGTGGAAATGGACCTTAAAGGGGTCTTCTTTTCCACCCCATCCCACCCCATTCGGTTTATGGCAGCCAGCGGGGGTGTGACGGAAAAACACCCATCAGGAGGTGAGGGGGGAGGCTTCCCCTGGGCAAGTTCACTCGCAAAGGTGATCTCTTCTGGGAGCGAACCCACCCACTTTCCCTCCCCACTGCCTGATGGCCATCAGGGGCTGAGATGGGAGGCCTCGATCCCAGCCCGATGTCCATGCATGCTGCTAGGGTAGGACCCGGGCTTTGAGAACTCTCTCAGAAGCCCCGATCCCAGGCCAGTATCCGTCATGTCAAACCGTACCTGTGTTGGGGAGGGGAGGCTGTTACCGGATTATAAAATGCACTCTGTTTTTCCGGCATATTTTAAGTGTATCTTATAAACCAGCAAATACACTATTTAAGCTTAAAAGCAGGTTTCCATTTGATTTTGAAGCATTATTGCAAGGGGAAAATGTTTCTTAAACAAAAAATGTGTTGTAAGGTGAACATACCATGCGAAAGTCTTCCTCGAATTTGTAAGCTCCTCCTCCGGTGGCACAAAGCGTTGTGTGCAAGCTTGAGAAGTTTTTTTCACTACCCATCTGTATGAACCTGTGCATAGCAGAGCTTGGGAAACGGATGAAGTGAAGGTTCCCTTTACGGCCACACATAGTCAAGTTTTTTAATTCAAGGTGGACATCTCGAATGCCTGTTTTACCATAGGCTGTATTGGAAGTCAAGTATTTCCTAATGCTTTTCAGGTTTTCTACCTCCTCCTGTTCCTCTTCAGCTGTAATGTCTTTTGGCTCAAAGTAGACCAGTTTAACGAGTGTTCCACCAATATCCATGCCAAACCATGGGAAGGCTAGAAGAGGGGAGGAAAAAATATATGGATTACTATATGAATACAGTACTATGAATGTCAATTCTGAATGGGAGGGAAAACGTGGACTACTATATAAATACTATAAAAAATAAACACTGAAAGTGAAATTCAACTATAGCAATCCCATAGAATTAGAAAACCAGTCACAGATTTTGCTCATTTGGAAGCATCGCCCTTCTTCCTGAATAAGACACAGATTTCTTAAATTTTGCTTAAAGTGTGGCTTGGGCCTACATTCCCCAATCAGTGCTCTTCAAATGTGCTGAACTACAAAATCCATCATCCCCGGCCAGCAGAGCCTTAGGTTGGTAATGACTAATCTAGGCCACGGTGCTAATATAGAAACCCAAGGACCTTCAGTGGGTTAAGAATCTCAACAGGGTTTAAAAGATGTTATTTTGAATATACTCAACACTAAACAGCAAAAACAAAAAACAACAACAAAACCATAACCACCACATCTCACAACCCAGAAATCACATTTTAATGTCCTTTCACAGCAATAAAATGTTGTTTACAAGTTAAGTGGTCAAACTTCTGCTTTTGTGGGGGATGGGGAGGAATTGAGAGAAAACACTTGAGCTGATGATATGAATAATTAGTATACAGACTGATTTAACTAGAATAAAATACATTCAGCAAAAAGGGGGGGCACGAGGAGGAGAGTCACGCTCTTGGTCCTTTGCCAATCTCCTTCTTGCCCACTAAGGTTGAACTCTTTTTTCTTCTTCCATACTACAATACCCATTTGCACTTTCCCAGGAGCCATTATCAATAAATGTTGGCAAGTTCATCCCTTGTTCTACTTTCTCCCTAACATTTTCCCCACTTGCCAAACTTTAGTCAATAATTTTGCTGGAAGAAGGCTCTGTCTTTTTAAAATTAATGTTATCTACTATGTTAATTCATAGCACAAAATACTAGTACTGTAAATAAAAAATTATATGTCTTGAACAAATGTCCTTCGCAGAAAGGTAGAACACAGCAGCGGAAGACAAGCATCTTCTGCATGCTACTGTCTGTTTCTATAATAATAATCCTAAAACAAAATGATTCCACTGCATGTATGAACCATTCTATTATCTAAGAGAGGTTAAATAACAGATATTTTTTCTAACGTAATATAATGTAATGTGCAGTGACTCAAGTGGCTAAGACACTGACTGGGAGGTGGAAGGTCAGCAGTTTGATTCCCGAGTACTGCAGGACGGAATGAGCTCCCGTCTTTGTCCCAGATCCTGCCAACCTAACAGTTCGAAAGCAAGCAATTGCAAGTAGCTAAATAGGGACCACTTCAGTGGGAAGGTAACAGTGTTCCGTGCGCTCTGCTGTCTAGTCATGCCTGCCACATGACCACGGGAACGTCTGCAGAAGCAGACAGCGATGGCTCTTCGGCTTTGAAACAGAGATGAGCACTGAACCCTAGAGTCGGATATGATTGGCTTTTGAACAAGGGAAAGCTTTACTTTTATATATTTTTAATATTTTTATTACATTTTAATTTTACATATACAACAAAGAAAGAAAAAGAAAATTATTCAATTAAAATACATACAAAAATATCACCTTACTAATGTGCCCATTTAACTATCCAGCTTTTAAAAACAACTGTGCCCTTTAATTCCCAGGTAACTGTTTGCCATTAAGCTATACAGTATTTCTATTAATGGAACAGAAGAAAAGAAAAAGAAAAATATTTTTATTACCAAAAACCCACAAATCTTGTCCCAGTACTGGTTACAGTCCTTTCCCATTTAATTTGTGGCTAGTTGATTGGTTGGCTAGTTTGTTTGTTGGTTCACTTGTTTGTTCAATTTCTGTACCACCCATCTAGTGACATCTTCTAGGCTAATGTTTCCCAACCTTTGGTTTTTGGACTTCAATTCCCAGAAGCCTAAGCCAATTCCCCAAAGCACTGATCAGCCAATGTACTGACTCAGGTTTCTGGGAACTGAAGTCCACCAGTGGGACATGTAGCTTTTGGATGGGGGAAGAAGGATCAATTTTCAAGTGAAAACTATTACCTCTTTTCAAAGATGCAAAATAAAATTTAAGGTTGGGAGAGTAAGTTGGGAACCACAATTCTAGGTGGTTTACAAACAAAACTCTAATCCTTCTATCCAATCCCACAAAGCTACAAACAAATAATAACTATAAATTAAAAACTAATCAGGAAGCAATAACACCAATCATCAAATGACAAAAAGTGACAGTATAATCATTACAATTATCTCTTAAAATTGCCAATAAGATGCATTGGTTAATTATTAGAGATTGATAAAAAAATAAATAGTACAGTATTCAGAATAAAAAAAATTGAAGTACAGTATGTTATAAAGAAGGTTTATAGATAGATAGATAGATAGATAGATAGATAGATAGATAGATAGATAGATAGATAGATAGATAGATAGATAGATAGATAGAGATAGATAGTGATATAGATATATAGATAGAGATAGATAGAGATAGATAGATATGAAACTTGATGCAGATGAAGCTTATTATTTTTGTATGTTTTTTGTTAAATTTTTGTTAATATCAACTCAATAAAATTATTTTTTAAAAAAAAATAAAATAAAATTGCCAATATGGTGGGGAAGAATTAAAAAGGAAAAGGAATGAAGAGAATGAGACTTCCTATCTGATCTCTTTCTTTGCCTTGTTCCTTTGGGGAACAAGGCTCCCAAAAATAGAATGGTTCTATTTTTGGCACTGACATAATGGCTGCGAGGAAGAACACGTGTGTCCAGACCAGCTGATCCAAATTTAACAAAAGAACATATGGGAAAGTCTTGTTAGAAGGAAAACAAAAGACAAAAGCAGTAGAGGGGAAAAGTTCACTAATATGAGAGGCTGTTCATATGCCTTGTTTTTGTATGTGTGTTACGTACATATAGCTATAGGCCAATGTTTCCCAGTCTTTGGTTTTTGGACTTCAATTCCCAGAAGCCTAAATCAATTCCCCAAAGCACCGATCAGCCAATGTTCCAACTTAGGCTTCAGGGAATTGAAGTCCACCAGTGTTTCATGGAACATAGTTTGGGAAACGCTGCTATAAACCAACATGAAAACTGGGGGATTAATTTGACCTTGGATTAACTCACTCCCCTCACTGAAGTGATCAGAAACAAATTTTTAACAACCCCCATGCATATTTCACACCGCAGGTATAATGGTTAACCTACCATCCTATGAACATTCATTTGGCGCTCAATTCAGTAGGATTTATTTCTGAATTAACATTCCCCGGTCTTTACTGTTCAGAAGACTTTCAGGGCAGTATCCGTACCATACGCAGCAGTCTTATATCAGATCCTAAGCTGGGTTCCAGCCATACTAGCATCCTATATGCAAGGCAGAGGCTTTTATTTGGTCATGCTTCCCAGCACCCCTTCTGGAAGTATGGGCAGCCCTGAATATTAAAATGTTTGGGATAATAAGATATTCTAAATTTTCTCTTAGAAAAAGAAATGTAGTTTTTGGATGGGGGAAGAAGGATCAATTTTCAAGTGAGAAATATGACCTCTTTTCAAAGATGCAAAATAAAATTAAGGTTGGGAGAGTAAGATGGCAGGGAGAAACCTTAGTAAAACAAAATAAGCACATGGCCATGCCCAAATATATTAACTGATATCATCAAAAGTACCAAAGTACAAGGCTGAAGAATTATGATAGAAAAGTGGGGGGAAATAACTTGAGCAGCTTATCATATAGCCAAGATGTGAGACGTTCTCCATACCTTCTTTTTGCTATCTCCTGTTTCTGGCCTTGAGCAAATAACTGTCTCTTTTATGTTATCCACCACCACCCTTAAAGGATTGCTTTGAAACTAAATAAGAAACATGAATGCTTGCCCCAATCGCTTCAATAGTGACTTTCATTGTACAGAGATAGTCTTGTTAGGAAAAGTCTAAGTGCTGAAAGATATATACCTCATACAACGTCCAAACTTGGTTCCACAAGTTTGGACTTTTTACGGATTTGGACGTTGTATGAGGCATGCAAAATCCTAGCCGCAATGCCTCATACAACGTCCAAATCCTTGACGCGATGCCTCATACGTCGTTTCCATAGAGATACATTGTACTGTAACAGCACAGACTTCGGGGCAAAGTCAAGGAAACAGACAGGAAACTGACAGAACTTTAAGAAATCATTGTCTGAAGGCTAAAAACATTACAAAAACATGTTAAACAACCCTGATTGTCCAAGAACCTGAAAAATGTTGCAAAAATCCCAGGAATCCTTCTAAAAATTCTGATGAAAAAATAAAAAAAATCCAAAATTGTGCTTAAAACCACTCCTAAACACTCTTCACCTCATGCAAAACCCACAAGAGCAATGCATGCATGTGTCCTGCCTTTTATACAGCCCAGGCACAATGCAACCTGGGAAAACCCCAATGCCTCATACAAACTCGCACGACTTTGTATGAGGCAACTTTTTTAAAGGAATTAGGCGATCTTGTATGAATCCGATGTTGTATGAAGCGGACTTTGTATGAGGTATTACTGTATCTGATTTTGCAACAATAGTGTCAGATTTTAGGTGCCTTGATGCAATACAGCAAATCACTAATTAGCCTTGCTATAAAACAATTACTGCCAGGAGTTTCAAAAAGTGACCACAATTTAGACTATTTGGCTTCTGGAGTTTCTAAGGGCTCTGAATTTGAATGCTTATTGCATTCTTTTGCCAATTTTAGAAACTGAGATTAAAGTATTTGCTAATATTGACATAGTATTAAATATTAGAAGGAGATGGTTTAAAATTTTAGTGAAACTGGCCTGACCACACAAAAGTCCATTTGAAAGTTAAACCAGTCATTGAGTTTAGTGGAGCAAAACTTATGTTGTATATGCACAAAGCAGTAAATTCTTCCTTTTCCACAGTATTTTTTGAAACTTTACAGTGCCGTGTACATTCTTCCTTCTTGTTTGTAACAACAATCTGGGGGTTGAAGGTATTTTACTAATGGTTCCCCAGGCTCATCTCAAATCCAATTCTTTGCATGCATACACACACACACACACACACACACACACACACACACACACACACACACACACACACACAGGTGTTGTGTTGTATGTAATGTATACAAAACCGCACCCCTGTACCGACCGTGCCAAAACTTCGCATGCACCTACCTTGAGCGTGTGAGAACACGACTGCAGAGGTCTGACAGTCCAATTCGGGGTTTGTACCCCCAGAAATGGGATGCAGAGGGGGCGCCCCCTGCCAGGACAAATGTCCAAGAAATGCGGTAATGGATTGTGCATGCACAAACGTCTGCGCGCGCAACACATCCTCACCGGCCATCCAAGCGTCCAAAATGGAGACGGTGGGGGCCAAAGGACCATGAGGAGGCAGTGGCGGTGGTGGGCCAGAGATGCGAGGAGCAACCGATGGGCGGCAGCCCCGCCCCAGTGCAACACCACCACAGACACTGCCTGGTGCCCCGAAGCCCCCACAAGCCCTGGGCCTGCGCCGGCCGGCAGAAGAGCAGCATCCAGCACGGGACCAGAATGCCTCGGCAGGGGCCCAGATGGCTGGGGCGGCAGGGGAGCCAAGACCCACCTGGCAGGGTAACCACAGGCGTGACCCCCGGGCAAGGCCGGGTAATTGGCTAGTAGATGATAAAGCTATTCATACTTTTTAAGAAATAAGGAATAAGAAATAAGGATCAATATGTCTGTAATGAGAATATACTGAACTGAATATAAAAATATACTGAATATTTATTTATTTTATTTATATTCAAATTTATCCTGACTTTCATACAGCATTTTCACTGCTCTTACACCTCTTCTTCTTTCATAACAAAAATGCAAAATAACACATCTAATGCCCCTCTAACAATTTAGGATACAAGCAAGGGAATTTGTGAATTTACCAGAATCTTCTGCAATACTCTCCTTTCAAAAGATAACTAAATTGAAAATAAACTAGGCCAGCAAAAACAATGAATTATAAATTGAAAATAAACCAGGCCAGCAAAACAATGAATTATTGACTTCACAAGGTACTGTATTTCAAACTCAGAATTATCTTTCCTTCTCTCCAAGAAATGGGTCAATACATAAAGAAAGGACTGATTTAAAATCGCAACAACCCTACTTCCACTTCAGAACCAGCTCTTCACACCATCCCTACAAATTAACAAAAGCAGAGTCTAGATTCCCTCAAACTTGCATAGTAAGCTTGGTAACTTCTTTTCTTTCTTTTTTGAAAAACAGATTAAGCCTTCAAGATTACCAAACAAAGACTTCCTTACAATAGTCTTCTTCTTTTGTGTCCTGATCAAATTCTGGACAGACAAAATGAAGCCACTTTCTTGGCTTTATCATGGGGGGGGGGGGGGCACTATGATTTCAGATCAAGGTATAACCTATATCAGGGGTTCTTAACTTTTTCAGCCACGGGCTGGACCATGCCCCCTCACAGCTGAGTGGGCTGGACTGGTGGTTCACCCTCCCTGTCATAAATGCTGCCGTAAAACGCATCCGTGGCTGTTGTAAACATGTTTATGACAGCCACAAATGATTCTGCGGCCAATTCCGGCAGCGGCTGGAGCGAGGTTGGGGGCCAGATTAATTGGCGCCATGGGCCGGATCCAGCCCGTGGACCATAGGTTGCGAACGCATGACCTATAACTGGTGCTTTCAAATTTTGACTCTCCCTAGTAGTACAGTACTTGAAATTCATACCTACCTTCCACTAACATCATAAAGAAATTCAAGCAAAAGCCTAGGCACTGTCCATTTCCTACCCAAAATGATGTGTATTAACAAGGTAAAGAACTCCTCACAGCTGCAATCTAAAGGAACAAATCTAGTCCCAGCCTGGCTGACCAAGCAGTTCAAAATCTTTTCATCTTTTATCCCCTTTATACAAACCAACCTCACACAGGGAAATGAACTTTGCTCTTTGTTGTTTGTGAGAATACATCCTCACAATACCTGTCAATGTCCATCTGAAAGGAGACTAGCTTACAAGGCACAGGGAAATGCCATAAATATGGATGTATTTCTTGTGTAGAACTCTGAAAAACCAGTGACCTGAAAGGATATGTACAACAATTAAGTCAAGGACTTTGCATTTTAATTAAAACCCCAGTCTTAAGGTCAATACTAACAAGATAATGTTTAACGATATCCAGTTTAAACACTGCATGACCAAGTGGCTCACATCATACTACAGCATGACACAGTTGGACTCTCATATACTAATCTCATTACAGACTTAAACAAATCCTGTTTTTCAAGCTACAGGGAAGCTCCAATATGCCTTTATCAGGACAGATGAAAATCCACACTTCTGAATTGATAGGTAAAGGTAAAGGTTTCAATTGCTCAAAAGCCAGTCATATCCAACTCTAGGGTTCAGTGCTCATCTCTATTTTAAAGCCAAAGAGTCAGCGCTGTCTGCTTTTGCAGACATTTCCGTGATCATGTGGCAGGCATGACTAGACACCAGAGTGCACGGAACGCTGTTACCTTCCCACCTAAGTGGTCCCTATTTATCTACTTGCAATTTCTTGCTTTCGAACTGCTAGGTTGGCAGGAGCTAGGACAAAGACGGGAGCTCATTCCGTCCTGCAGTACTCGGGAATCGAACTGCTGACCTTCCGCCTCCCAGTCAGCGTCTTAGCCACTTGAGTCACTGCAGCCCTCTCTGAATTGATAACAGTTAGCTTATTTATTTATTTTGTGGAAAGAAAAGGGAAAACTACTCAAAATAATTAAAAGCAGAGTTCAGTTGCACTAGAAACATTTGTGTTGACAATGATTGTTAACCAAAATAAAAATGGTGATTCAATGCAAGCTAGCAAACATCTACTAATCAAAAGTACACAGCAAAAAATGAAAAAGCATGAATGTGTATTCTAAATGGTAAAACCTGTGGCCATCATTGAGAGATCTACATGTACAACGTGGGGTACTTACCTTTTGGTTTAGCACATTCTCTGCACACTGGAGTTTTAAAATAACATTTTTTTGTTGAAAGACATGAGGGCGTGTGTGTAAAGTGAACACTGGCTGGCATGAGATCCCGGTCTGATCTTTTTATTAGAAGCACAGCCTGTACTAACACAGAAGCACTCCCTGGATCTCTGCCCATGATTACAGCGACAATGACATCAGTTATGCAGTACACAGAGGAAACATTTCAATGACTTGCTCTCATCCCAGCAAAGGGGTTGCTGGGGATTCTGTTTCCTCATTGGGAGAAAGTGCATCTTGCGTCAGGAAGAAATGTGCATGGCTTCCCATTGGGAATGCAGGGGCAAGAAACTACACTTCAGCTCTGGCTACTATCCCAAAGACCATCCAAAGCAACCTTGATGATTTAATCAGCTCATGGGCTGAGTCTCCTTTCACTGATGGTTTACCTCTATTCTTCATTTCGGGAGAACAGAATAAAAGATTGGCCCTTAACTCCCTCCTTTGAATGTATCCAACACATACCTGTCAACCCGCAGCTCCGGAAAAAACGGGACCTGCGCAGATCGCTTGTGTGCAGGTCGCTTTCCACGCATGCGTGGAAGGGTTTTACACTTGTGTAGAACCCTTCCACGCATGTGTGGAAGCGCTTCACCGCTTGCGTAGGGGCTGCGCAAGCGGCGTAGCACTTCCACGCATGCGTGGAAAGCGTTTCCCCCGCTGCCAAATTATGGGGTTTTGGCAGCGCGGGGCGGGTTATGACGTCAATCAGCATCAAATTATGGGGTAATCCCGGCCAAATCGGGATGGTTGACAGGTATGATCCAACATGACGAATATTTGAACTCGAGAGGAAATTGTGAGACAGAACCAGCAAGGTCACAAACCCCCTAAAAGCCACATGAAGTTAGCAGGAAAATTATAGCATGCAAACTGATGCAGAGAAATGAGTATTATTCTCTTGGAAGCAGGGTCTTAGAAATACAGCACAGTTTTTTTAAATTGAAACAACCATGAACTAACAGTTTTTCTGCAGGGAGGAGTCTTCTTCTTTTGTGCTTAGCTCAAACTTTGGATTCCCAAAATGAAGCCATTTTCTTGGCTTTGCCGTTGGCCAAAATTAAGTCTTTATTGTTGTATGTTACTGGTAGTAGTCGACAGACCAGTAAATGAGCTGAATTCTGTATCTCTCCACATTCACAGAGCATGCTGTTATCTACCAGCATCCCCCACTTGAACATATTGGTCTTACATTTAGGCACTCCAGCCCTCAGCCTGTTCAGGTTCCTCCAAGTGACATACAGAAGGTGGGTTCCTCAGCCATAACCTTCTTTAATGTTATTCTTTGTCCAGTGAGCTCATTTCTCTCCTGATCTTAGGTGTATATTTTCTCAACTGGTGTAGGTTTGAGGCATCCTGACACTATTGCTTCAGTAACAGCAACGTCAACTTGTTTCTCATGTGTGAGTGTACTCCATACTGGAGCAACGTACTGGAGACGCTCAGGGCCAAATCTGATGTACGCAGTATGGATGGCTGAGCTCCCCTTGTACAGTTTGTGAGCTTTCTGATGATGTTGTTCCTCGTACTAACTTTGGCTTTGGTATTCAGGCAGTCCAGCTTCAAAGAGTGCCCTGTCAAGTGTCACACCAAGGTATTTTGGTGCTAAACAATGCTGTAGTCAATTCCCTTGCCATGTGACATCCAACTCAACCCTTGTTTCTGTTTTGAAGGTGGAAAGCACACACTTGAGTCTTGCTTGGATTAGGCTTCAAATGGTTGATGTTGTAATACTGTCCTAATTCTTCAAGTGCTCCAGCAAGTTTTCCAGCTACCTTGTATAATCCTTCAATGGCCACTGCTGCATAGTCTGCATGAACGAACAATTTTGTATTGTCATGAACTGGATTTGAACTTTTCTGGAGTTAAAGATATTCGTTTCTGAGAAGTCCCATGAAACAAACAAATAAAGGTCCTGCAGCTTAACAGCAATTTACAATCAGAAGGCAACTAAACCATTTCCAAAAAATAGGAACCATATAGAATTTTATATATACCTAATTCTATATGGTTCTCATGAGGCAAGCTGCACAGTCCCAGGGTGTCCCCAAAAGAAGTGAGTAAACCATTTCTGAACACTCAAGACCCCAAGAACGGACACCACAAGTCAGAATTGACTTGACAGCACACAGTCATCATTACGATATATACTGTAGGAAATCATATGCACTTAATATAGGAAGACTGATGTTTTTCTAAAGATACACTGAACTATTCAGTATTTTTAAATCAAAATGAATTTATAGTTGACTGCTCAACTATAAAAAGTTACATTAACCTGATCAATTCATTTTGAGCCTAGACTATACCTGTCAAGTTTTGGATTTGGAAATAAGGGAAACTTCCTGGCAAATATGGGATACTTGACAGCTTTGCTTATCCTGTGCTGCCCTCCAATGGCGGCAATAGGGCATTGCAATCTAATTAATAAGGGATGACGGCAGGAAAGAGGGTAAAATAAGGGGTTTTCCTGGCCAATAAGGGATACTTGACAGCTATGGCCTACACATTATGGTTTGCTACCACTATGTGTCAAAATTGTATTCATCTTTTCCTTCTTTTTCTCCCTTGATCAGGGAAGCATGCATCTATGCAACAACCCTGGAAGCAGGCAAGGCTGATGCCAGAGGCCACCTAAAAAACACCATGGCTTGAATGAACATCGAAGGTCTCCACAACCATTTTATCAATAGCTATAAAGAGATGAAGCCACACACTGTGGCCTCTAG
This sequence comes from Bradypodion pumilum, assembly GCA_035047305.1. Lineage (NCBI taxonomy): Eukaryota > Metazoa > Chordata > Lepidosauria > Squamata > Chamaeleonidae > Bradypodion > Bradypodion pumilum. The sequence goes on from JAWDJD010000003.1 coordinate 265,360,138, forward strand.
CACTGAAACTCCTAAGGAAACTTTTTTAGAGTGTTAATTTTTTTTTTTAAAAGAACATTTTATCCATTAGAATTGAAATAACATTAAACCAGAAAGCTGTTACTGACTGTGAGATTTCTAAGGGTTTGGAAACATTTCCCCATGCTTTACTGATTTCTCATTAAAATGTTGTGTAAATATGATTAATAAATTAAATTGAAAAAATAGTGCATTCCTATCTTTTTTAGAAGCAAAAGATCCCACTGAATACTTGTTATCAGTAAAATTATCACACAACCCTTAGTTATCAAAATGAACTGACCTTTTTCAAAGTAGATTTTATTCTGCTCAGACCTATTCAAGAGAATACAAGCATGAGGTTCAAAGTAGAAAACGTACACAGAAAGACACCTAGAATGAAACACCACAGATAGTTTTATGCTGATGCCAGATGTCTCTGGGCCAAAATAAAAGAGTTACACTGCTCAGTTTCAAGAGAAAACAGTTAGCATGTCATCTCCCCTGACCCATAACTTTTTGGGAGAAGAACAAAGACAATATTGCTTCCAGTGATGCACTGCAAAAAATTTTTACTACCTACTCTGTGGGCTGGCCATATCTGTGGGCGGGGCCAAATCTGTGGACGTGGCCAAACATCCTGCATTATGGGCTGTGGAGGTGTGCGTGGCCAACCATGTGGGCATGGCCTGGGGAAATTTCCGCTACCGGTTCTGCAGAACCTGACAGAACCTGCTGCAGTGCATCACTGATTGCTTCTCTTGGTGTCAGGTTATCCCAGAAGCTGAAGGTGGTAAAATTAATCATTAGCCACTTCATATGATGTTAAAATACCAAAAGGCTTAAGAACAACTTTAAACTGTACAATATTGAAGGAGCATTATCCTTACTGCCCACCCTCAAAATCTGATATTCTGATAAATCTGGCAAAAAATATTGAACTGCATCTTGTAAACCTCTGCCTGAAAGTTAATAAAACTGTAGGGAGAAGGCTGAGTGGTGGAGATTCTCCACTGGGAAAAATCCTAAACATTAAAAAGTACACTATTAAAGAAAAGGTAAAAAAATAACCTAAGCTAAGCATATTTCCCCTGACATCTAATTCTCTACATGTAATAATGTCTTCTCTTCTTTATTGATACTTATTCAGCCATATGAGCCCTGCATGCTGAGTGAAGGAGTAAAGCACGGACAGCTCAATAAGAACACTAACTAAACAGAAGATATCTAAAGATATCTAAAAGATTAGAATGGGCATTTAACCCGATGGCTGCTAACAGCTGAACAATCTAGGGGAAAGGTCATTAATGGATAATGTGAGAATACCTTTACCACAGATCAATCAACCCTTGATCATTTCAGAGAAGATAAAGAAAACAACTTCCAGAGCGATTTTGCCTGGCCATGGAAATGGGTCCGCAAAGGTCAATACAGATTTATCAGCACCCACTTGCTAACATCATTTTGCTTAAATGGATGGGTTTATGACCAAGGCAGAGTTTGAGAGAAACAGCAACATTCCTATTATTATTCTCCTCTCTTCTCTCTGGACTCAGTCAAGTCTCTAAGGCAGGGGTTCTCAACCGGATCCAGCCCACGGTGCCATTTCATGTGGCCCGCCACCCTTGCTCCCACCGCAACCACAGAAAGTGGCAGAAACAGCCGCGGATGCATTTACAGCTGTCATAAACGTGCCCGCAGCTGTCGTAAATGCATTTACAACCGCCGTGGACACGTTTTACAGCAGCGTTTATGGAGGAGGGAACCACCAGTCCAGCCTGTTCAGCTGTCTGAGGGAGCGTGACCTAGCCCGTGGCTTGAAAAGGCTGAGAACCCCTGCTCTAAGGAATGGAAATGTCAACTGAAGGGAAGCATACAAACTGTCCTTGGAACATAAGCTATAAGAAAATGTCTCTCGTCAACCAAAAAATATCCATAGGATTGGAAAGGCTGCCACCATCCAGGTGTTTCACCATGGCATTCGTCAATCTGAAATGCCATGATGAAACTCGTGGATGGTGGCAGCATTTCCAATCCTATGGATATATTTAAGTAATCAGCCATTCTTTCAAATGAGCTGCAGAACACTAGGAAGTAACATAACCAATCCTGCTCTCCACAGAAATGCAGAATTGGATGGGTAATTTACAGGCCACCCTGATCACTAAAGACAAAAAGACACTGAAAATACAAATATGCGCAGTATTTAACGAGTGACATTTTAAGTACTGTACAACAGAATAAGCTACTGTTTTATTTTGATAAAGGCAGTTCATTTGCTGAAGGTTCAAGGCCATGAAGATATAATAACTTCTAGCCAATTCATGATATAAACGTTTAGAAGAGTTTATTTTTGATGGGCAAGTCATAAAATGCAAGACAAGAGTCACATACTGGCATTCCACAATACGTCTTTGATATGTGTGTTTACGTGTCAGAATTACTCTGGGTTGAAAGGATTTTTTCAGGGGATGCCCGGATGAGGCTCCTTTCATGTCCCCCATCATGCAACTCTCAGAGAATCAAACCCCGTCCTTCCTGGGAATCGAACCCCGTCGAAGTAATCTCTCACAAAAACACACACATACATCTTTGATGGTGGAGATACAGGGATTAAGGCCCTCTTGTATGCACAGAAGCTGGCTACACCAACTCTGTTGAACACGTGCCTGTATAACTTTACAGTGGAACCTTGGTTAACGTAATTGATGCATTCTCTGGGACGTTTCCTACAGTGAAAATTACTTTAACTAAATTTTCCATAGAAATGCATTGAATGAAATCTCCCATAGGAATGCACTGAAAAACAAAATACTTTAACCGAAATGTGATTTCCCATAGGGAAATTGGAAACCAATTAATTGGAAACCAATTAATCCATTCTGGAAAAAATTCCATAAACCGAGCCACTACGTTCCATGTATTTCCTTTTCTTATGCGATTTTTATGTTAACCGAGCTATTTGTTAACTGAGGTTCCACTGTATATTTAACTTTGAAATAATTTTTGTCTGCATATGCTGTAAATGCAAGGGGGGGACTTATGATTTAGTGCACAGATGGTAATTCAGTACAAATAAAAATCTGAGAAGTTAGTGTCCAAGTTAGAAAAATTGCTATTGCAGAAGTGCGCAGAAAGTAAATCTAGATCTTGGGACAATCTGCAGTAGATTAGCAACAGTTAGGTAAAGGTAAAGGTCACCCATGCTTGAAACCCAGTTGTATCCAACTCTAGGGTTCAGTGTTCATCTCTGCTTATAGCCAAAGAGCTAGCGCTGTCTGTATCTGCAGACATTTCCATGGACATGTGGCAGGCATAACTAGACACCGGAGTGCACCAGCAGAATGAAAACTCCATGTAGAGAGTCATTAAGCAATGCCAGCATTAAATCAGTACAGTTTCATTCTTGATACACGTGAAAAACATTTCATCATATAGCACTATACGCCCAATCCGAACAAAGCTTCTTTATTGTGAATCAACATTAGCCAGAAGGGATAAAACTAGCTTTGTAAGCCAGAAGGATATAACTTGGGCTCTGAGGCTTCATTAACAAGATCCTGTACTATATTTCATCAGCAAGCCACACAAATTAGCTCATGCAATTTTCAATGCACCCTTTCACATACATAGCTAACAAACACCTTTAATATTGGCCCTCTGAACAATCAAACCAAACCAGAAAGACCAGATAAATCACTGTTCTATTCTGCTCTATTCTGGCTGCAAACTCCCTCGTTGAGTTACTTTGTTTATGTTATTACTAAAGTAATCTTTAAAAAGTAATATCTCCAACATTATTCCTTCCCATTTTCCCTTTTTTCAGAACAGGTTATAAATCCACATTTCAGTTTAGTCCAAAGAACTATATGAAATATTAGAGGTCTCAAATTCTCATTTATAATACAAATACAGTAGTTATTTTAAAATCTCTGACACTCAATGTATGATGTGATTAATGCAACAGTCGACAACGTACTAGTCAGATAGCTTTACATGCCGTAAAGATACAACAGAAATTACTTTTGACTATTATTCTAAAGCACAATGTTTAAGGTTGACACCACGAACAATTTGGCAAACTGGGCATGTATCTTCTTTCAGCTTTTGTTTACTGGTTCCTGGTTTAAAGGTTGTACATAGGACCTACAACATTTAAATTACGGATTCTTCTTTTTTTATGTGTGCTAGAGATTCTTCTTCATGTCCAGATCAAACTATGGACTGCCAAAATGAAGCCACCTTTTGGCTTTGTTGTTGGCCATAATTAAATCATCATCAATACATACATGCTAGAGATAATTAACACTATCAATATTTAAATAAAAGAATTCAGAATACAATTCTAATATCAATTTCCATTAAGATCCTAGGGATTTGCTCATAAGTAAGTATAGCTTGGCTAGTGGTCCAAAATTCTAAAACCAATTGTATTGATTTTAGTAGGGTTGCGGATTTTTAGAGGTAAGCATCCAAATATATTCTGATAGTAAATAGTCCGTTTATCTGTTATTAATCTTTATAAGTAGAAGTTTTATTTTATTCTTTCCTTCTCTTTTTAGGTTTAGATTGCCAATTCTTTATAATACAGCTGACTTCTTATACACTAACCATGTCTCACCATACAAAGTGATGATGCAACATAATGCGAAAAATCACACATTAGAACATTTTTCTATTCAGTGCGTATGAAGATATTCTCGTCTTCCACCTCAGCAAACAGTGCTAAAAGGTGGGATATCTTCCCTAAAATATAATAACTTCAGCACAATTAAATGAAGCCAATCCTAAATATACTAGCCTGGAAGCCTCCCTGAACATAGTAAAGGTAAAGGTTTCCCTCGCTCGAAAGCCAGTCATATCCGACTCTAGGGTTCAGTGCTCATCTCTGTTTCAAAGCCGAAGAGCCAGCGCTATCTGCTTCTGCAGACGTTTCTGTGGTCATGTGGCAGGCATGAGTAGACACCGGAGTGCATGGAACGCTGTTACCTTCTCACTGAAGTGGTCCCTATTTATCTACTTGCAATTTAACAAAATAAATAAATAAATAACTTTCTTGCTTTTGAACTGCTAGGTTGGCAGGAGCTGGGACAAAGGCGGTAGCTCATTCCATCCTGCAGTACTCGGGAATCGAACTGCTGACCTACAGCCTCCCAGTCAGCATCTTAGCCACTTGATCAGTGGGAATTCTCAATAAGCACACTTAAGAGTGAAGCTGTTCATCTCAGTGTTTCAGCAATATTCAAACCACCACTTGTGAGTGGATAATTACAGACATTACATATTTCTAATTACTAGTCTATGTAATTATATCAGAGGTTTCTAAAATTTAAAGCTTGTTCTACCAAAAAAAAAAAACCAGGTGCATAAACTTAAAACACATGCTGACCAAGGAGTCTTTCCGACACTTCAAAATATCTCCCCAACATATTATGAAAGGGTAAATAAATCTAGTAGAATTAATAGGGTGATACAGTTACAGATGATTATCAAGTGCAGTCTCCTATCCAACAGGCCAAAGTCTCTCAAAAGTTATCCGACAGAAGACGGAACGCTGTTACCTGCTCAACCTGTTCCTCGTTTTCTAAGATATTTTAATATATTTAATTAAAGAGAGAGAGAAATACATTATTGATATGCTTAACACTACCCTTGATGGAACTGTCCATTAAACTTACTTACAATGCTTCTCATCAACTATAAGCTTCATTCTGAGTTACTGATGGAGACTGCACACAAGCCACTCTCCTTTAACCATCCAAGCCTACATCTCACCAGAGGAAGCCGTCTTTTAAACAAGGTCAGGTTTATTTACGCAGAGCATGAAATTGAGAAACCTCTCGTTTTTCCAGCAGTGGGGAAGAAATGCGGGGTACCCACACACACACACACACACACACACTCCAGGCCTCCTCATTGGCTAGCAGGAGGACCAGCCTACATGGTATCAGCGGGTGTGTTCGACCGGAATGCGCCCCCATTGGCTGGCCCGAGACAGCATTTAATGCACTGAAGGTTGTACGGTGCCAGGCGGCTGTGGCACACCAATGATTATGGCAGCGCCTCCTCCTCTTCTTGGGAGTTCAAAGAAAATGGGAAGGAACTGGGATGATCCTTAAACAGGCGCACACACACACACACACACACATTGCAGCCACTACCTAAGCCACGAGGCTGGGGCTGTGCAAAACTCACAATACAAAGGGGCTCTTTTACGCATCAGAGCCGCAGTGGTTAAAAGCTGCTGTGCTGCCGCCAACACATTGTGAGTTTGATCCTGTAGGGACCTCAAAAAGGTTGACTCATCCTTCTGAGGTTGGTAAAATTTTTTGGGGGGGGCAAAATTAGCACGGCAAAAATGCTATGGGGAGGTAAGGTGAAGATCGACCTTGCTTGTAAACCAGTCGTATCCGACTCTAGAGTTTGGTGCTCATCTTCATTTACAGCCAAAGAGCCAGCGCAGGCATGACCAGACACCGGGGTGCACGGATGCTGTTTACCTTCCCGCTTAAAGCAGTACCTATTTATATTCTTGCAATGTCTTGCTTTCGAACTGCTAGGTTAGCAGGAGCTGGGACAAAGGACGGGAGCCCACTCCGTCGTGCAGCACTCGGGTCTCTAACTGCTGACCTGCCGACTCTCCAGTCGTCACATCCAGCGTCTTAACCATGAAGCCACTGCAGTCCCTCCCTGGGGCGGCATGGATGAGCAATTGGGCCCCAGGACGGAGGGCTGCCCTGCTCCCCATTCACATGCACTTATCCTTCAGGCCAAGTGGTGATTGTACGGCAGGGATGCCCAACCTTTTTGGTCCTTGAGCCGTTTCAGGGGGCCGGCCACTACGGCCCATGGGCCGGATCCGGCCCTGATGCCAATTCATCCGGCACGCAAAGCCCTCGTCGCTCCCGTAAGCAGAAGTAAAACGCACCCATCTGGGTGCGTTTTACTTCCGCTTCCCGGAGCGACAAGGGCTTTGCGGGCCAGATGTATTGGCATAGGGGGCCAGATCCGGCCCACCGGTCGTAGTCTGGGCACCCTTGTTGTATGGCCTTCTCGCTGGAAAATCCAAGAAACCAAGCCGGCTTTGGGGAGAGGCGACCCTTCCTTCCCCTCCCCCCCCCTCACCCTCCACTTACGGGGCCTGTTCTTCTTGCCCGAGTCCAGCCTCCGGCGCGTCCGGCATTTCTTGGTGGGCGAGCCGTGGCCGGAGAGCAGCGGGTCCGGGCGGGAAAGCATCGAGTGTGCAGCAGCAGTGTCTCCATGGCCGGGGCCGGGCAGCAGCGGCGGGCGAAAGCCGTTGTGCAGCAGCCCGTTGTGCAGCGAGCAGGTGGCCGGGAGAGGAGGAGGAGGAGGAGGCGGCGTCGGTGGCGGCGGCGTCTTGGGCGCTGCTGCTGCTGCTGCTGCGGCTACCGGGGAGACGCCACCGCCGGCTTGGCTTCGGAGCCTGTCCCCCATGGCGGCGAAGGAGAAAGCCGGGGGCGGCGCTTTTCGCTCTTTGTCTCCTTCTCCTCTCCTCCACCCGTCGCCGCGGCGTGCAAAAGCCAGCGAAAAGGCGCTCTCAGCCCTGGACGCGCGCGCCCTCCCGTCTTCTCACAGCCACTGCCGCCGTCGTGCGCCCGGGATGCGCCTCCATAGCTGCGCCGACGAGGCAGCGCTTCTTAGGCGCAGGCGCCCTGCCTGCCTGCCTGCCCGCCCGCCGCGGGAGGGAGGAGCGCTGAGAGGGGGCGGGAGTTGTGGCGTGATGGAAAGGGGCGGGGTGGCATCTCGGCATAAGGCAGCCTCGGAGTTCTCAACCTGTGTAAGCCCGCCAGCCCCGGGGGCCGGGTCACGCTCCCTCAGACAGCTTCAGGGGCCGGACGATCATTTTGCCCTTCCTCCGCTACATGGCATTTCCTGGTGTGGTGGAAGTGGGCCACATGAAATGGTGCCGTGGGCTGCATCTGGCCCGCAGGCTGAAGGTTGAGAATCAGCAGTGTAGGCTAAGCTGCCCGCAAAAGCCCTGGCAGTTCCCAGGAATGCGGTGGCATTCTTGGTTTCTCCCTCACGTGGAGCCCGGGGCACGTTGGGTGGCTCGGACAGAGGGTGACTCTTTGGGGAGTGACCTGGGTTTCTTTCACACAGGGCGGTGTTTAGCCTCCAGCAGATGTGGGTGGAAGGGCGAGGTCTCGCCCTTGCTCAAAAGCCAGTCGTAGCCCACTCTAGGGTTTGGTGCTCGTCATGGTGCCCACTGTGGGACACACATGCCCCACAGAGGGGCAATTTGAGAATGGGTTAGACCTGGGGTGCCCAAACCTTTCGGGCCATGGGCCGGTCATGTGGTTCCTCCCACCGCAAGCGGAAGTAAAACATGCCTTGCAATCTGTTTTGCAACAGGATGAGATAGATTTTAAACTGCCATTTTCTCTGCTTAAACCAGGGGTGCCCAAAATACGGCCTGTGGGCCTGCAATGCCCTCGTCACTCCCAGTAAAATGTGCCCTATGGGCACGTTTTACTTCCGCTTCTGGGTGTGATGAGGGTGGTGCAGGCCGGATGAATTAGCATCAGAGCCAGATCCGGCCCACAAGCTGTAGTTTGGGCACCCCTGGGTTAGACCAAGTTAATGGTCTTTTAGGCTTCCTCCACTTGAATAGGAGTTCGCTTTTTGAATAATAAGAATTATATGTCATGGGAGGAGGGCATCAGGATTTTAGAGATGCTTAAGTGGGGCCTGGCCAAAAAAAGGGTAAAGGTTTCCCTTGCTCGAAAGCCAGTCGTATCCGACTCAAGGGTGCGGTGCTCATCTCTGTTTCAAAGCCGAAGAGCCAGCGCTGTCTGCTTCTGCAGACGTTTCCATGGTCATGTGGCAGGCATGACTAGACACCGGAGTGCACGGAATGCTATTACCTTCCCACCGAAGTGGTCCCTATTTATCTACTTGCAATTTCTTGCTTTCGAACTGCTAGGTTGGCAGGAGAGAAAAAAGGGTAGAAACCACTGATTTACAGCCAAAGAAGCAGCTGCTGTTTGTGTCTGCCGATGTTTCCATGGTTGTGTGGCAGGCGTGATTAGATGCCAGAGCTCATGAATGCTGTTATTTTTCCTTCCAAAGTAGTACCTATTTTTTCTACTTATAATTTCTTGGAACTGAAGAGGCTTAGTGGTTAAGATGCTAAACTTGACGACTTGAAGTTCGGCAGTTCAAGACCCAAATGTTGCAAGCGGAGTTAACTGTCTCTGTCCTAGCACCTGCCAACCTAGCAGTTTGAAAGCAAGAGATTGCAAGTAGATAAATAGGTACTGCTTCCGTGTCTAGTTGTGCCTTCCACATGTCCATGAAAATGTCTGCAGATGCAGACAGGGTTGGTTATTTGGCTATAAACGGATGAGCACTGAACCCTAGAGCTGGATATGACTGGTGAACTACTAGGTTGGCAGGAGTTGGCTCACTCTGTCGCGCAACGCCCCGGCCTCGAACTGCTGACCTGCTGTCCTTCCAGTCAAGAAGCTCAGTGTCTTAATCACTACAGACCCTGTAGGAGGAAACATTTGGTTCAAAATCACCAGGGCTTGCTTTTCCCATTTTCTGTGGGTGAAGAGGATCTCACATTGTGCAGGCAGTGGGCTCAGGACAGGACAGTTTCCTTATTTATGAGATACTGTGTGTTTATATCCCATGTTCCTCCCAGGCAAGATATAGGAATCCCCATATTTTATCCTACAATAACCCTTAGAGGGTTTCCCAATTCAATAATTTTAAAGTTGTATTAATGTCCCTCTCTTTACATTAGTCACCTTATTCTTTCATGTGCAGATCAAACTTTGGACTGCCAAAATGAAGCCACTTTCTTGGCTTTGTCACTGGCCAAAATTAAATCTTCATCTGTACATGTTTCCAGTAGTAATCAGCAGACAAGCAAATGATCCAGATTCTGTATCTCTCCACATTAACACAGCATGTTGGTGTCTGCCAGCAGCCCCCTCTTGAGAATGTTGGTCTTACATTTAGACACTCTGACCATCAGTCTTTTCAAAGGTTGTCCAAGTGAAGGTTGAGTTCCTCAGCCATATCCTCCTTTAAAGATCCTTGTCCAGTGAGCTCCTTCCTCCAACTTCTAATTTGGTTTTGTCCTTGCGTACCCTCAAGAATGTTTATCTTTGCCATAAAACTAACTTTGGGGAAAGATGGTTGACTTTTGACCAGGCCCTCCAAGAGATATGGTTCACATTGTGAGCCACACTCATTGCTTAGAAGTTCGGCTTTAAAAAAAATAAAAATAATATGTACAAGAAAAACTTCTTAAAAGCAGTTTGGCTGAGGAGAGGTCCTTCTGTGAGGTGATGCCAGGGCAGAAGCTATCCCCCCACCACATAGGACGCACCCACAGAGGAAGGGAATAGAGGGGCATACACACAAAAGAGACACCTTTGACATCTGTGCTGCTCTATGCTTTCCAAAGCGAACCTGTGGAACTAGTTCTCAGCATCCCAATCTATACTTTCAAAGTGCTCTGTGAGACAGAGACAGTCCAACCCATCTTTGAATGGGAAATTAAGGCTGATAATTCAGGTTTATGCACATTTATTCACAATTACATGTCAGTTGTGTTCACTGAAATGAATTCCCTAATGGTGTTTTCTAGACTTAACATTTGTTGTGATCTAACCATGGTACGAAAATCCACAGTAAAGAGAAACATTTCTCCTATAATACCACATTTATATACATTATGAGTCTATGTCAGTATTGAGTGATGAGCTGAGGATAATATTCTCCTCTGATGATGATGCACTCAAAAGGTAGGAGAATCCACCTAATTTTGAAAATACAGCAGAGTGGTAAATGTAGATGAGCAAGGGAGGGTCAAGTGACCTGATTGTTGGTGGCAATTCTTTTCTCAGGTGTTTTGTCCAAAATGTTCAGCAGATGTGACCTAATGGTTGGAAGACAATTGGGAATTTATCCCTTCTGTTGAGGGGTGGAATTGGATGTAAAAGGCATTTGTGAGTGAAGAAAAAAGCCGCTATGCTATTTTGGATGGAACACGGGGAGACCTATACATGAAATCTGATGTAACTGAACAGCTCTCCTACCTAAAAGGAGAACCGCTTCACTTCTCCTTAGTTGTATAGTTGTACATTGGGCTAGCCAACTGGAAAATGTGCTCCTGTCTTCTAATCCTCCATCAAAAGGACGCCCGCAACCATGGGCTGAAGGACTTCTTCCATGTTTTCGGACTCAGTGAGTGGGTTTAGGTTGTGTTACTTTATAATGACGTGATTTTTGTATTTGTAAGTCGAACAATTAATTGTAGTATTGACTTGACTTGAGTTTATTGTGACTTGTATTATTTATGGTATTTTGCACTGTTATTTCTGTATGTTGTTGTATTTCCCCTCCCCCTCCCCCTCTCCTTCCCCCGTACTTATGATTTGCTTTGTATTTATTTGATTGTTTTGTAAACCGCTTTGAGTGGTCAATAGACTAGTAAAGCGGTATATAAGCATACTAAATAAATAAATAAATAAATCTATACCAGTCATGGCAAACTTTGGCACTCCATGTGTTCTTGGACTTCAATTCCCAGAAGCCCAAATCTCTGTGAATCCACATGAAAATCCACATTCATGTGGATTCACAGAGACTTGGGCTTCTGGGAATTGAAGTCCAAGAACATCTGGAGTGCCAAGGTTCACCATCATGTATCTATACAAATGTTTTAGTTGTCAAATATACTGTTGTTGCAGGCTGTCATAGCCACATCATTCAAACCCCTAAATTCATATTTGTGTTTGTTGTATTATAGTCCTATAGATGCCCTTTTTTAAACCTGTGAACATAAATCCTGTATATAATTTGAGCTTGAAATAATAGCTTTTGTCAATTGGTTTTTCTCCTCATTTGTTACTTGATTCAAATAGTTCAGGATAACCTGAGGTACTCATGACTTAATCTTTCATTTTTTAAATTTCCAGTAAAAGATGAGTTTTTCTTTCTTCTACCTAAGTTACTCAAATAGGAACAGTCAAGTATAGGAAGCAAGTCTTCCACCTGGCAAATGCCCATGTTTGGACATTTCAATTGCACCAATTTTTTAGTTACCATTCTGTATGAAAATAATACAGGAAGAATGACTTAAACATGTATGAATAGGATCTTGGATTCTTATAATTCTGAAGAGTGAAGATCACCGGCAATATATGAAAAGGAAAATATGGATCCTGGAAGGAATGTATTACTACTTTCCATATCTGACAAATGCTGGTCTTCTTAATAGACAACAGATGAATAAGTAGGACCATTTGCCAAGGGGTAATCTATCACAACATGCATGTAGTTCCTAGATAAATCAGCCATTTACATTTTCCTACTATGGACCAAACTTCTGCATCAGATCAGACACGTACAGTTTCAGTGGAATAGTAAGAATTGCCTTCTTTACGTCATACTGCAACACAAATGGGGAGAATACTCTGGATTTGACTAAATATCAACATCTGAGCAAAATCTTATGCTCCCTGGGTTTAGTGTTCAAGGAATGAAGAAGCAGATGAATGAAGCAGTGAAATTCAGCTCTTTATTAGTGGGGGTTTGAACACTGTTTGGATGGGGCAAAACTAGGAGTTATATACACTATAAACAGTAACAGTAACAATAATACAACAAGCCCATTGGCTAACAGTGTGCACATTTTTCGATCCACTTATTTGGGTAAGAATAGATACATGAGAAAAGATACATTCCGCTCCTATAAACAGTACAGTAACAACAATACAACAAGCTCATTGGCTAACAGAGTGTGCACATTTTTCGATCCACTTATTTGCATGAGAATAGATATATGAGAAAAGATACATTCCGTTCCTGTCAGAAAACACAGTTAACATACATAACACTGGGTGACATAGTTTTTATAGTTTCTAAGGAAATCCTGTGTTGGACAGGACTTGCACAGATGCACAAGACCAACATTCATTTATGGATTCAGCCTTTTGAATGGTTACCTGAGCACATTTCCTCCTCTGTAAAGGAATCACATCCATGTTTCTGCCTAGAAAAATAAGAAGGCTTGAGTTGGTCAGGGAAATACTCTTTAGATAGGAAAAAAGAAAGATGTATTTTCCTTTGAGGACAAAGAGAAAGGTATGAGATGGAAGAAAGTGACATCAACAACCAAGAATAGCAAACTAAGATTCAAGGAAGATTTGGTGCAAGTCAGAGCAGGTGAAAGATCGTTTAAGAAATTTGTGTAAAAATACTGGGGGAAGGATAGAAGTGAACGGAAGGCCTCAGTGTCTGACTGGTCCAGCTTAAAATGTTCGGGGATGCTTTATCTGGAGCTGTTCAAATGTTCTCTTTTGGGGTAGGTGGAGCAAGAACAACATTTTCCATTTCCAAGACATTCGTTCTTCCAATGCCACCACACTTCACTATTTTAAAATCCTTAAACTGGCTCCAATTATCATGACTATCTAGGCTTGCACCAATCCTTCTGAAATCATGCAGATTTCTTGCCTGTGGAATCCATCGTGATTCTGTCACCTAAATTAAAGTTTCAGGGTTTACTCTGGAGCGAAAGCAAAGACAAGACGCAGCCAGTAGTACAAAGCAAAAGTAATTTTATGTTGCTTCCAGAAAGGTACAACAGGTAGCCTTCTCTAAAAGTAAGAAAGACCTCAAGCTAGTGCAAGGAATTAAATCCCTTGGACCTTTATTTAAATGGTACTTGGTTGGTTCCCTATTACTAACTTCAGTGAACAAAGCATGCTTATTTATTTTTCTGGATGTAGACATGACTAACAAGTCAGGGATGTGTACCCCAAATCTCACGAGGAACTTAAAGTTTTAAGACCAAGTATTTTGTTACTCATGTAATCTCTTTTGGGGGCCATTATCTTATCAGAAAACCCTTAAAAATCGCCCAAAGTAGAGAATGAAGACCCTAAACTCAAGCTGAACTAAAGTTCATTTGTTATCCATTACTGTTGTTTATCCCTCAATATCATTTCCATACAAATTGCTTTTTGAAAAAGGAGGAAATAAGAATCACCCACCCCTACAAAATTAGTGTTTTTGTGCTTTTTTTTGTGCATTTACTGTTCCTATCTTTCTGATACTGTTTAGATTTGTTATTTTGCCTTTTGCAAGCATGGCAGTCAAAGAGGAACTAAATGAGAATGACAGGATCTAGGACTATGCACACTAGACCATGAAGTGGAATATTTCCAATCTGATTGCTCAACTTCAAAATGTTCTGAATGTGTCCTTTGTGGACACAGACACCACAAAGAAGAACTTTAAAGAAAAGTCTTTTCCACTTCAGAAAAGGGGGGGGGGAACCTATGCATTTGGATAGTATTTATTGCCATCAGAACTTTGAGGCACTCCCTGCTTCCCAGAATTTCAGTCAGCATATCCAGTTTCTGATGTGTTAACTATGCTTATGATGCACTCCTGCATGATGTGGTTTAATCCATTCCACAATATTTTACATCTTATTAGATTTTGAAATTCTGATTTGATTGCAATAGTGTTTCAGATGTATATCAACTGAGTATGGTGAAGCTGTATCATAGATGTTCACTTCTCTTTAGTCTCTTGCCTTGTTTCGCCTGCCATCCTGTCTCTTACCACATGTCTCTTTATAATGACTGGTCAGACAACATTCTTCATGGGGACTCAACCATGTTCCCAAAATGAATACCAAACAAAATTGGGCTCATTAGCCTCCATTTGAATTCTTCTCTGGGCGATGTTGAAGACTGCTGAGAATTTTTTTCCTTTTAAATGAAGATTATGTCATTAGCATTCCAGTAATATTATGTAAGCAAAGCAGGTCAACTGCATAATAAAAGCATATTGAAACAACCTCATTTCCCACAGGTACAGTAGTAAACAACACTCCTGGGAGTAGCCTTAAAACATCTCAAGGAATCAACAAGACCTTTGAGACACTGAGAGCATCTTTTAAAATGTTACAACTTATCTGGCTATATTCACAGATCATGATTTAGAAGTTGCTATTTATCTGTACATCTAACTCATTACTAACATCATATCATTAGAGTGCCCAGATACAGTACCTTGTATAAATACCAGGAACAAAATTTTCAGACCTCAGTTGTGTCTTTAATAAGCTATTGCAGAGGTTTTAGAAACAGTCAACATCCTCTTACTGATGTCACGTTGAAAAGAACTAGAACCATGCGTGACTGCTTTGAGACTAATGAGATCAATAATAATAAGCAACTGTTTCTCAAGCTAAAGCATTCTGCAGTTTCACGTCTGGCCTTGGCACAGAAGAAGAAGAAGCTAAAGCATCACCTCTTTCCCAGTTTCAAGACACTGAAGAAGTTGTCATCTGCATTGACAGCAAATGCTATTTTTGCCCTTGCTAGCTTCTTTCCTCTGGGTTAAACATTCCACTTCTAAACTTTTCTTGTTTATTTTCCAATGGATAGACCATTTCTGTCACCCCAGTAGTACATCATTATTGAATGTTGACATCAAGAATGGACATAAAAATTCGGATAAGTTGACTAATGCAGCCAAGTGGAACTACTACATTTGATGACCTGGTAACTGTGGTTCCAAGAGCCAGTAGTAGATAGGGTGTTGGATTATGACTCTGGAAATGTGGACACAACTCCCTGCTCAGCCACAGATGCTTGCTGAAAGGTGCCAATAGTAACCAACTCTTGAAACACTTGCATCTTGAAAGTCCTGTCACCGGGAATACCTTGACAGCTTGAAATAACTACAGTGCTATTAGAGCAGTCTAAAATCGTACACCCCCCTCCCCATAGCAGCATCATGCTGACCTATGTTCAGCTTGTAATCAACTACAAATCCTAAGCTCCTCTGTGTTTGTACCTCACACCAACCCAGGTGCACCTCATCTTCTACCTGTGGTTTTGGATTTTTGTTTTTGCCTAAATGCAAACTTTTGCACTTGATCTTGCGGAATTTAAGTGGGTTGACTTCAAACCTGTTCTCTCAGTGTCCTTTTGTATTTGCAATTTATCTTGCATTGGGATGAACTGCAAATACCGGAAGGATTCCCTCTCCATTCATCTAGGCCAGGGGGCTGCAAACTTGGCTCTCCAGATGTTCTTGGACTTCAGTTCTCAGAAGCCCTGATCAGCATATTTTATTTATTTATTTACAGTAGATTTATATAACGCCCCAATCAATAGACTCTGGGAGGTGTACACAGTCCAGTGAACACCTCACTGGCAGCTCAGCAACAATTAAAAAACAATATAAAAAAGAGTTAAAAGCTGACTTGGGCTTCTGGTAATTGAAGTCCAAAAACACCTGGAGAGCCAAGTTTGCAGACCCCTGATCTAGGCCATTGACAAAAACATTAAAGAATATGGGCTCCTGGAAAGGGGAGGGGAACCTGACAATGCTGCATTTGAAGTCATCTCCTTTTCTCCTAATGTTTTTGCTGTGTAAGTGTGGTAAGTGCCAAACAATGTTTTGTCTCCTAGCCAAATCAAGTGAGGCAGAACTGTTTGTACAGTTGCTCTGTTCATGAATAAAGAGGACTTAGTGAGAAGGCTCAATTTTTTAGAACAGGAAAATTCACACAAGGGAAACTTCCACAAGTTCCCTGACTTTGTTAAATTCCATTACTCTTCACTCCACTCATCTCCATTTCCACTTATGAGCTGCAGTAGCAGAGCACAAGAAAGCAGAAGGAGCCTATAGCAGTTTTGGAAAACTTTTTAAAAATTGAAATAAAAATTAATTACATTTTATGAAGTTTACCTTGCCTCAATCTGGAGGGTTTTTTTTACTTTCTAAATAAAATGATGCTCTTGGTAATTTGCAATCTTGTAATAATCTCACCAGGGACTATGGTGTCTTAGTGGTTAAGATGCTGAGCTTGATGAGTGGAAGGTCAGCAGTTGGATCCCTGAGTACTGCATGACGGAGTACACTCTCATCTTTGTCCCAGCTCCTGCCAACCTAGCAGTCTGAAAGCAAGAAATAGCAAGTAGATAAATAGGTACCACTTCGGTGGAAAGGTAAATAGCATTCTGTGCACTCTGGTGTCTAGTCACGCCTGCCACATGTCCACAGAGATGTCTGCAGACACAGACAGCACTGGCTCTTTGGCTATAGAGATGAGCACTGAACCCTAGAGTCAGATATGACTAGCTTTTGAGCAAATATATTATTTCATCGATTCTGACTTATCATTTCACAACTTTGATTAGCATTTTCCACACAGTAAAAAGTCTCTTTTACATTAAGATCTATAATTTCTTCCGTCAATGCACTTGAAGATCGCCACATTTCATGAACAGGCTTATGGTTCTGGGGGACTTCAATTTGCCATCATTGGGGATGGCTTCTGAGGTGGCAAGGGAGTTCATGGCTTCCATGGCAGCCATGGGCCTGACTCAGGTAGTTCGGGGTCTGACCAGGGGCAGTGGTCACATGCCAGACTTAGTTTTCTGGTCGGAGCAGTGGCAGAGTGATCTGAGATTACAGGACTTAGTCATCTCACCTGTGTCATGGTCAGATCACTCTCTGGTGACTCTTGACTTTCTGGGGGCGACGCTTCATCGTAGGGAGGCAGGGCCTATTAAAATGGCCCGCCCTCGGCGACTAATGGATCCACATGGATTCCAGAGGGAACTGGGGGATGTTCCTCTGGATCGGCTACACGATTCACCTGAGGCACTTGTCGACCTGTGGAACAGGATGGCAACAGCAGCCTTGGATGAAATCGTGCCACTGCAGCCTCTCCGCGTCCGTGGGGTTAGGTCATCCCCATGGTTCACGGATGAACTGCGGGAACTCAAACAGGCAAAGAGACGCCTAGAGCGCCGCTGGGTGAAGACCCAGGACGACTCCGATTGGACACTAGCTAGAGCTGCTATTAGGGCCTGCCTAGTGGCGATGGGGGTGGTGAGGCGGCAATACATCACCACCCTTATTGCCTCCGCTGATTGCCCAGCCACCCTGTTCCGGGTAACCAGGTCCCTCCTCGGTAGGGGGAGATCGGTGCCCGGTTGGCAGGGTTCGGCTGAGGACTTTGCTGACCATCTGGTGGAGAAAATCGATCGGATTCGTTCAGGGCTGAATCCCAGCGTGGATGGGGAGGGTCGGGGGGGGGGCACCGGAGCACAGTCTTGCTGTACGATCTGGGGTCAGTTTGATCCTGTTGTCCCTGATGAAGTGGACAGGCTCCTTGCAGCTGTGTGTGCCACTACATGTCCTTTGGACCCCTGTCCCACCTGGTTGATGAAAGCCTCCAAGGTGGTGACATGTGGCTGGGTCGGGGCGATAATAAATGCATCATTACGGGAGGGGGTATTTCCTGCACCCCTAAAACATGCTTCGGTGCGCCCCCTCCTGAAGAAAATATCCCTTGACCCAGCTGTCCTTAACAACTACAGGCCGGTTTCCAACCTGCCCTTTCTGGGTAAGGTTTTGGAGAAGGTGGTGGCGCGCCAGCTGCAGAGTGTCCTGGAGGAAGCGGATTATCTAGACCCCTTTCAATCAGGATTCAGGCCCGGGTATGGTACGGAGATGGCATTGGTCACACTGATGATCTCTGGCGGGAGCGGGACGGGGGTTATGCATCCGTCCTTGCTCTTCTTGACCTCTCAGCGGCCTTTGATACCGTCGATCATGGTATCCTTCTGGAACGGCTCAAAGGACTGGGGATCCAGGGCACCGTGTTGTCCTGGTTTTCCTCTTTTCTGGAGGGCCGTACCCAGTCGGTGTGGTTAGAGAGTGAGAGGTCCAGCCCTAGGCTCCTCAAGTATGGGGCGCCTCAGGGCTCGGTGCTCTCTCCTCTCCTATTTAACATCTACATGAAGCCACTGGGTGAGATCATTCGTTCCCACGGGGTGCGGTACCATCAGTACGCGGATGACACTCAGTTGTACATCTCGGCCCGTGGGGACCCCAGTGATGCTGTTGAAATCCTATCCGGATGCCTGGAGGCCATTGGGGTCTGGATGGGGGCCAATGGGCTTCGGCTGAATCCCAGCAAGACAGAGTGGCTGTGGATAAGGGCCCCCGTGTTATCCAGGGAGTTATCATATTTGGTACTGGATGGGGCTGTTTTGCCCCTGACAGACCCAGTGCGCAACTTGGGGGTCCTTCTGGACTTGCTGCTGCTGTTAGAAGAACAGGTAGCGGCTGTGGCCAGGAGGGCTTTTGCCCAACTTCGGGTGATTCGCCAGTTGCGCATGCTCCTGGACCGGGGCTCCTTGCTTATGGTCACCCATGCTCTGGTCACTTCCCGACTAGATTATTGTAATGCGCTCTACATGGGGCTGCCCTTGATGACCATTCGGAGGCTGCAGCTGGTCCAGAATGCGGCAGCCCGGGTGGTGATGGGATGTGGGCGATATGCCCATGCCTCACCGCTACTTCAGGAGCTGCACTGGTTACCAGTTTGTCTCCGGGTGCAATTCAAGGTGCTGGTTTTGACCTTTAAAGCCCTATATGGCAGTGGGCCAGGTTACCTTAGAGACCGCATCGTCCCAAGAGTGTCTGCCCGTCCAACCAGAGCGGACCGGAGGGGCTCTCTAATAGTGCCATCAACTAGGGGTGCACATCTGTCCAGCACCCGAAGGAGGGCCTTCTCCATGTCCGCACCAACTCTCTGGAACCTCCTGCCAACAGATCTAAGACTTCAAAGAGAATTGCTGCCCTTCAGGAAAGGATTGAAGACCTGGCTGGCAGGTCAGGTGTGGGGCCCGAATGGGAACACGGTCCCCGCCTGCTGGCTTATGCAAACAATTAAGAACTCTCTCTTCTTCTTTTTATAGTGGGTGGGATGGGTGGGTGGGATATGGGTCTTTTAAAGTGGGTGGGATATGGGTCTTTTAAAGTATTTTTATGTGTTTTTATAACTTGTTGTAATGCCGCCCTGACTCGGGTTCTGCCTGAGTGGGCGGCATATATAAATATGACATTTAAATTAAATTGAAATTAAATATATGCTCTGGTATACTTTGGCTTGTAACCAAGCAAGGCCCCAGGCAAAATGCCCTGGAAATCTGTACTGTTTGCAGTCCTTGATTGCTATGGGCAAGGAGGTCTTTCTCCTGCGTCAAGCTTTGTTTGATTTTTCTTCTACCAGCCAGACAAAGTTCAAAGGGTGGGCATGGCAGATACGAGACCAATGTGACATAATAAGAGATACTCCATTTAAGTCAGTGGATCTTCTCATTGCATCAGTAAGTATTCATGTCTGCAATGAGAAACTGCATCATGTTTGTCTCCCTCAACGTGTAGGAAATGTGTAAAAGATGAGGAAATACTGTATGATGAAACTGAATCTGTGTAACAAAGGGTTTCTTAATTGAGAACAGCGGGGACAGACAATGTCCCTTTTCTGTACTTTCCTGGTAATAATGTTGACCAATTAATGACTATATGATAACACAAATGTTGTACTGGCAAGAAAATTTCTGATCACAAACATTTTCCTTACTTCTAAGGCTGCCTGTTAACTAGCAATCAGAAAGGCACGGTTTGCTCTCATTTCCTTGGTGGTAGCCTAACAGTGCAGAAAACACTTGTTTATCTATTTCTTCTCAAACACTTTTTACCAAAGGCATCAACAGTTTAAAATTTTATTCGGTGGTGGGCATCAGCAGGTTTGAACCAGTTTGCCAGTACCAGTAGCAGAAATTCTGGATGGCCCCCCCCAACCAAGTTTTGAAATAAAGTAGCCCTAATCTGGGTGCAACTCAGGGCTTTCCCCCTGCCCACACCCACCATACCACGCCCACAGTGTGGTAGTAATTTTTTTTGGAGCCCACCACTGATTTTATTCCTTTCTTTAAAAGGGAAGAAAGAAACTGATGATAGCTCTAAAGTGAAAGCATTCTACAACCGGGCAGTAATAAAGGGAAAAGACCTCTCATGGTCGTCACTAAGCAGGCTTCTGCAAGATGGCTGCAGAATGACTGCTCTTACAGATTTTACTAAATGGGCTGGTTTACAGCAAGATGGCTCTACAGATGTCCTCATGTTCAGCACCCAGAAATTCTGACCATGAAGCATGCTTGCGGAGGCTTCCAAGAGCTGAAATCCAGAACATCTGTAGAGACTTAAGAACCATTGTCTCCTTAAACTGACAAGTGTTTTTAGATAATAGATGGCACAGGGTGGGGTGGGGTAATATTGTTATATTTTAAGGGTTTTTTAAAATTGTTTTACCTGTATATTGGTTTTGACTTGTGTACACCGCCCAGAGTCCTTTGGATAGGGCGGTATATAAATCTATTAAATTAAATTAATTAAACACTAACCCATGATCAGGAAATATGGGCCATCCAGGCATTTAGGAGTTCAACTCCCAGAGGTCTGTGCTAGCATGGCCAATGCCAAATGATTAAGATAGAGCAAAACACTGAACAATTTAATGGCTAGTTTGAGACTATCACCTTGAAAGAGCACTAAAACAAAACAAAAACTAGCAACCAGCATAGATGTTCCCCACAATGAGTTCTCATTAGCAAACAAGTTGCTATGTTTTGCACGATACTGTTTTACTTTCTTTCTTTCTTTGTGTCAGATAGACACCAGCATTTAATAACGTTTTACTGATATTGTTGAACAGCAGCAAATAGGTCTCCTTTGACATAAATCTGTAGAGGCTGCAGAACTGAGCTTGTACTATTCATTTGAAGCAGAATCTGGATTCTTTTGGACTGCATACACAGTGCCAGTAAAGGACAACGACACCATTGGTGGCAATATTTATTCATTTCTTTAATTTCTATACAATCCATCTGACTAAGCTGTCACTCTGGGTGGTGAAAATACAAATTATCATAGCACATGCAAAATATTAACCCACCCATACAAAACTGCATCACCTCAAGTAAAGCCCTGTTCTTAAAAAGATGAAGGCAGTGTTATGCTAGGAATCCAATGTGATCGTAAAATCAGCTAGGGGCAATGTCAGCCAATGCCTTTTTAAAAAGTGCTGCTTTGCTTAACATGTAGGTAGACTATGGAGAGGGAAGAGGCCTGCAAGATATGTGTGTGAGAGTTTCATAGTGACAGTGCCACCACCAAGGAAGCCCTGTTTCTGGTAGTCTTACTGGCCTCTCTTGGGGTGAGTAAGCACCGTTTGCACATTTGGGAAGACATGGTTATCCAGGCCATGTTCATCGGAGTGGTCCAGCAAAGGGAATCTCACTCTAGTAACAAAAGAGGATACCTTGCTTCCAGTAGCACTGGGGTACTTCTAAGAGCTCTTTCTCTCTCATAGCCTGCTAGCTCTAAGGGTCTGCAGGAATGACTACCTGCCAACCCAACACCTTCCATATTTTTTACACAATCCTTATCAGCCCTAGCCACCAAGGTCAATTGTCAGGCATGATAGAACCAACATCTGGAATGGCCACAGATACCATGCAAAGTCTACAAGCAGCAGCCTGAAGCTACATATTATTGCTTTTTGGAATCATCATAGCACTTTGAAGAAAAACGTTTGCTGAGTGTGATATGCAAAAGATAGCTCCCCAATGCTGTTTCTGTGGTTGCCAGGCCTTGCCTGGTCTTCTTTTCCCCCAGTATGTTAGGGTGAACTGTGGCTTCTAGAAGCCCCTGGCTTTAGCCCTTCACCTTTTCAGCAGGTTGTAAAGTTATCTTTTTATTATTATTATTATTATTATTATTATTATTATTATTATTATTATTATTATTATTATTATTATTATTATTATTATTATTATTATTATTATTATTATTATTATTATTATTATTATTGTTGTTGTTGTTGTTGTTGTTGTTGTTGTTGTTATTATTATTATTGTTGTTGTTGTTGTTGTTGTTATTGTTGTTGTTATTTATTATTATTTATTATTATTTATTATTATTTATTGTTATTATTTATTGTTATTATTATTATTATTATTATACCCTACCCATCTGGGATTTCATCCCCACTCTGGGTGGCTACCAACTGCAAGTAGATAAATAGGGACCACTTCTGTGCTCTCAACGGTCGTCCTGCTGCGAAGGTGGAAAGAAGAGAACTGAGGTGAAATGGCGGACTAAGGGTGGGTGGTACGGTGGGTGGTCTTACTGCCAAAACTTTTAACCAATAAGCTTTAAAGCCTTCGGAAAAGGCTCTTCTCCGGGTTGTAGCCTTCCTTCCCAGTTTTTGGTGTAGGCACCCAAAGCTGACCCGTTTGGGAAGACTGTCTGGGAAGTTCTCTGCATAGTTCAACACCAAAAATAACAATTTTTCAAAGCTCAAAGTTGGCATCTAGCCACTTTTAATTATTATTACTGCATTTGAGGCAGTCTGTGTGGCCCTGGAAAAGTACAAGTGTCACAAAATTGAGGACTAGTCCCAATGGCGTTAGCTATTTCCGTTTATGCAACTCTAAGTCTTCTAGTTCCTAAGCTGTGCTCTAAAGGGCTGCAATCCTGTGGCACTTTACCTGGAAGAGAACTCCACTGAAGTTCAGGGCTTCTTTGGAAGAAGGTGACTGTTAGAATTGCTCTGTTAACTACCATGGTAGTTCTGACCCATCCCAGGCAAAAAACTTTCCCGTTTGCCCCATGTTGAGCTTGTCTATAATTTGCATAAGACAATTGACAGAGTGTTCTGGAGAAAAGAGTTTGTTTTTGGGAACATTCTTGTGATAAGGTTTGGACAGATCAGTGTCCACAGTTCCTGGGTGCAAGGAAACACATACTACTTTAGCCTTCCCCCTCTTGAGTTCAACGCTGAGGTTCCGGGTGGCCATGTTGAGAGCTGCTTTTGACATCCGGTAGCTATACCATCCTCCTAAGGCTGAAAAATAAAACAGAACGGAGTCACTATACCTTGCTCCCAGCACCACATAGAGCTCGCGTATCAAGCAGATCACAGCCAACACCTCAGCCTACTACATATTTAATTCCTTTTTCAAAAGAGCTAAATAATTTGTGAGCAGTAAATCATGGATTAATTATGGCCATTAAATCTTCTCCAGACAAGGCCATTAGGGAAATAAGGTGATATCTATGAATTCTTCATTGCTACAGTAATTTTCTCATCAATATTACAAGTAACAATGAATGTGGCTCTTGAGGTATAGTCAGGACTATGAGACCTCTAGTACTACAGTAATCATTGCTAATAATTTTTGTGCTTCTGAAATGATACATGTTTCTCACACAATTATATTCATTATTTTCATGTACATTCATTTCTTTCCAAAGAGACCCACAAAAGCACACACAATGAAAAGAAAACATATAACAATAAAATATTCATATAGATGACATAATATAATAAACTCAAGCAAGAAATATAAGCATAAACATTCAAAAACACATGCCACATAATGGTAGAATAACAAAGGCCAGGGGAAACAACGGTCCTACAGCTCCTCTTGAATCACTATAGGGATGTCAACCTTAGGAGGGACTCAGAAAGAGAATTCCAGAGCATGAAGGCAACAATGAGAAAGGATATTTTTTACAAAATAAATGCAAGCTAGATTGCTTTGGTTTTTGGCCACTCTTAGAAGGGCAGGGAGAAATGACTTTATCTAGTTCAGGGGCTCATAGCGATTGAGGTGGACCAGTATATATGTGCTTTGAAAAAGACGACATCTTGAATTGAACCCATAAAACTACTTGTAACCTGAGAGCTGGGTGGGGAGAGGTATTATATGATCTCAATGAGAAGTGCCTATTAATAGCCTCACTGCTTTGTATTGTATTAGTTTTAGCTTCTGAGTTGTCTTCAAGGGTAGGCCCATGTAGTGTGAATTACAGTAGTCTAATCTTGAGGTTACAGCTGCATAATTCAGAACAGCTACGCGGGTGTTCTCTAATTAAGAAAATAGTTTCCATGCCACAGACAAATGATAACTTGCTGACCTGGCCATGGCTTCCACATGTTTCTTTAGGAAGAGCATTGAGTTTATTAAGACACCCAAACCCCTTAATTGATTCATAAGAATTTTTTTCCTTCATTAGTCATTAGGGAAGTGACAGGTGGATTTGTCAGTTGCCAAATGATGTGTATCACCTCTATCTTGGCTGGATTCAGCTTCATTTTGTTGACCTTCAGCCACATGACTACAGGTTCCCGACGATGACTAAGTGATGTCACAGGGCTGCTTAACTAATGTAGAATATATCTGGAAGTCATCAGCATATTGATGGCACCCAACTTCAAAGCCAAGGATTATCTCTGACAACGATTTTGTTAGTAGGAGCCCTGGTGGCGCAGTGGTTAAACTGCTGTACTACAGTCAGAACGTTGTAAATTCAATCCTGACCATGGGTCAAGGCTGACTCAGCCTTCCATCCCTCCAAGGTCAGTAAAATGAATACCCAGCATGTCTGGGGCAAAATGCTAATTACTCTGTGAACTGCCCAGAGAGTGCACTAAGTACTATGGAGCAGTACATAAGTGTAATTGCTTTGCTTTATACGTTGGACAACTTTCAGTTAAAACAGACCTGCAGTACTCCCACATGAAAATTCTCAGAGAGCTGATATGCTCTAGTAGTCCTCTACTATTACCGTCTTGGCAGGCGTATAAGACATACTCTCCTCCCCCCTAATACACTGGGAAAAACAGAGTGCATCTTATACACTGCATCTTATACACTATACACTGACAAATACGGTAAAGTGATACCTCATACAACGTCCAAACTTGGTTCCACAAGTTTGGACTTTAAACGGATTTGGACTTTGTATGAGGCATGCAAAATCCTAGCCGCGATGCCTCATACAACATCCAAATCCTTGCCACGATGCCTCATACAACATTGTTTCCATTGTACTGTAACAGCACAGACTTCAGGGCAAAGTCAAGGAAACAGACAGGAAACTGACAGAACTTTAAGAAATCATTGTCTAAAGTCTAAAAACATTACAAAAACATGTCAAACAACCCTGATTGTCCAAGAACCTGAAGAATGCTGCAAAAATCCCAGGAATGCTTCTAAAAATTCTGACGAAAAAATCCAAAAAAATCCAAAATCGTTTTCAAAGCTACTCCTAAACACTCTTCGCCTCATGCAAAACCCACAAGAGCAATGCACGCATGTGTCCTGCCTTTTATATTGCCCAGGCACAACGCAACCTGAGAAAACCCCAATGCCTCATACAAAGTCGCACGACTTTTATGAGGCAACTTTTTTCAAGGAATTAGGCGATGTTGTATGAATCCGATGTTGTATGAAGCGGACTTTGTATGAGGTATTACTGTACTTCCTGTTTCTTCTTGGAGAGGAAAAATGAAAATCACTCCCATACTGGCTTGGCAAAACACATCACTCTCCCTAATTTCCTCAACAAAATACACAATCCACTGTATTAAAGGCTGTTAAAAGATATAGAAATATCAGCAAGGATTCCTCCTCTTTGTCCAGATGGCAAACAGGATCACCCACTGGAGCTGTCTCGGTGCCATAGCCAAGTCAGAACCCATAATGGAAAAGGTCAAGTATGGATGTGTATTCTAGCTCTTTCTGAAGTTGCTCAGTTACCACCTTTTTGACAACCTTTCCCAAATAAGGCAGGATGGAAACTGGCTAATAACTAGGCATTTGCCTCTGGTCCATTTTCGGGTTTTTTAACAGACATTTTGTAATTGCTGTTTTTGATGCCTCTGGAAAGACATCCTTTGACAATGCAGTGCTAATCATGGTCAGCAGGAAGCAGCTTAATGATTGTTAAATGTTTATCATACCTTTACAAGTCCTCAAGATGGTTTCTGTAATAGTTTCATGTAATTTTAACAAGGTTGCCAAGATGGAGCTTGTACAGTTCCATGTACTTTAAGCATTTTTATGCAAACGCTTTACACAATGCAATGCGTGAATCAGCCCATTTTTCTCAAATAATATGAATCCAAATTTTTGGTACTATCTATATCAGGGGATTCTCAACCTTTTAAAGCTGAGGCCGAATCATGCCCTCTCAGACTGTTTGCGAGCCGGACTGGTGCCCCCTGCTGCTACTGCCAAAGGCGGGAACGGCGGAATACCAGTCCAGCCCACCAACATTTCCCTCCACACCGCCACCAAAATTCCGCATACACCCACCGCCAATACTCGTCTCCCTCCCACCCACTGCCACTATCACCACCAACACTCCCCCACCATGCCACAGGTCCAGCCCACAAACACTCCCCCCCCATGCCACAGCTGCCTACCTGCTTACTGGCCTGCCATGGATGAAGAAGATGTCATGACTGTCCATGCCTGCGCTCAGCCAGAGTGGCCCACATGAAAGACATGGGCCACCGTGTGCTGGGTCTGCCACTTTCACCACCACTGTCCTTGTATCGTCTGCCTGGCTGTGTGTCCCTAACACTGATCCATGGCAGGATGGATGTAAGTCTTCTTACAACATCCGCCCTGCTATAGAGCGGGATTAGGGACATGCCAAGCCAGGCAGAGGGGAAAAGGATGGCGGGGCGGGAGCAAGCTGGATGGAATGGTGCCATGAGCCATAGGTTGAGACCCCCTGATCTATATGTAACCCAAAGGGACTGCAGCGGCTTAGTGGTTAAAACGCTGAACTTGATGACTGGAAGGTCGGCAGGTCAGCAGTTTGAGACCCGAATGCTGCATGATGGAGTGAGCTCCCATCTCTGTCCCAGCTCCTGCCAACCTAGCAGTTCAAAAGCAAGAATTTGTAAGTAGATAAATAGGTACCACTTTGGTGGGAAGATAAAATGCACTCCATGCACTCCAGCAGCTAGTCATGCCTGCCACATGTTCATGGAAACGTCTGCAGATGCAGACAGCGTTGGCTCATTTGGTTATAAAGATGAGCACTGAACTTTACAGTCACATATGACTGGCTTTCGAGCAAAGGCGACCTTTACCTTTATGTAACTCAGGTCAGCATGACATAGTCTTTACAGCAAGGACAGAGTCCTATGTCCCTTCAGATATTTCTGGACTACAACATGCATGATCTTTCATCATTGTTTATGCTGGTTAGTTACAGTCAGCATAGCTCCCTGTCTGGGAGATGCTGAGAGTTGTAATATATAATAAAAAAAACTTGTCGATCCCTGGCTGAGGCTGATGAGTGTTGTAATGAAAAATCTAGAAGGCCGTAGTTGCTCACCTCCAGACTAGACTATCACATTTAAGATCCCGGGTTCAAATCCCCAGTCATGAAGGTAACTAGAAAAAGTGTACCAAAGATGATGTTAATACTAGCTTAAATACAACTGAATAATTTTTATTCAGAGAAGCAAAACAAATGGATAATTTATTTTTGTGTCTGTCAGAGCCTAGGATTATGGTCGTAATGTATGTATCCCAAATAATCTAACAAGCATCTCAGTATAATATCTGAGGGGATAAGGATGCAAAGCTACAGTTGACAGTATTAGAGTCATTAATATTTGTTAATTAATTCCATGAGAGTATGAGTCGATGAGGCAGGCATTAATTACCACATCTAATTTAGTACTAGCTTGCTATGATCAGTCTGGTCTATATTTTAATTCTATAATTGGCCCCACTTAACAATAATGATTTCCATTTTAATAATACAGTACCCCAATTTTGAGAATCAGGAAAGCTGTCAGTCCTTACTAGACACACACGTGTGTTTTTGATGCACTTGTTCACTGTTATTAGAGGCAAGCAGATCTCTGATTTTTGGATTAAAATTCCCTTAGGCAGCTAGACTAATTAGGGAACGTTAGGACCAGTGGTGGGCATAAGCAGGTTTGCACCAGTTTGCCAGAACCGGTAGCAGAAATTCTGGCTGGCCATGCCCATCCAAGTTTTGAAATACTGTAAAGTAGTCCTAATTTAGGTGTAACACAGGGCTTTTCCCCCTGGCCACACCCACCATACCACACCCACAGTGTGGTGGTTGTTATGTATGTATGCATGTTCATTATACTGTAAAGGCAAGATTGTAACCACTCCAGATACAAACGATATCAGCTGTAAAGGAACGCGAGCAGACAGCCTATAGAGGGCAGCTGCGAGCGTTCACTCTCACATGGTTCACATTGCTCAATCACGGACAGCCGTGGGAAAACCTTCCCCGCATTCAGCAGCTGAAGAAAGACCTGCATTCAGCAGCAGGAATGGAGGCATGCCTGGGCGAGGCCACGCCGGTAGCAACCAATCAGCTACCGTGCTACAAGATTCAAATGTAGAGAGCTACTGTATATATTGAGATGTATCACCGCCATTACCTCATGCTTAACTGGAACCTCATGCAATAAACCTGTGTTAAACCAACCCTTCGGTTGTCCGGTCGTCTTTGGTCCCATACACTAAACTGGCGACGAAGGTGGGATATGGCTGCCCACGGGACCAAGACATGCGCCGGCTACGAGATCAGGAAGCCGGGAGACTTGGAGCTGTTTGAGATAGACTTCAACGCTGCGCTGGTGGAGCTCGAAGTCTCCGACGAGGCCAAAAAGAGGGCCATCTTCGTCCACATGCTCGGACAAGAAACCAAGAGGACCTTGGTGGACCTGATCGCGCCGAGGAAGGTGGGCGACCTCAAGGCCACAGAGCTCCTGGCGGCGCTGCGCGCCCATCTCCGGCCGGCAATAGCGATGTTCCCCGCTCGGAGCGCGTTCTGGAGGCGAGTCCAGGCACCCGGAGAATCGGTCGATGAGTTCGCCGCGGCCCTGCGGTTGGCCGCCGGCCCATGCAAGTGGGAACTCCCCGACGTCACCCTCCGGGACTGCCTGCTCTGCGGTCTGAGGGACACAGAGACCCAGCGCGCGCTGATGAAAAGGGAGCCGCCTCCCACGTGGCAACAAGTCCTCGACGCGGCACAGGCCGCAGAGGCCACGTCGGCCGGGGTGCACGAACTTCAGGACTGGCGCCCGAAGACCGCCAAGGCAGAGAGTTCGGTGCGCGCGGCCCAGCGGACTTCGAACTCGTCTGCAGAGAGCAGCGACGACGAGGACGTCCGGAGGGTCCAGAGAGAGGGCCGGCGCTGCGATGGCTGCGGCGCCGCCCACGCCCGCACCAAATGCCCATTCCGCAAGGCCGAGTGCCACAACTGCGGCCGGCGCGGGCACATCGCCAAGGTCTGCCGGAAACGACGCGAGGCCACCCGGAGTTCTCCAGACCGCTCGGCGAGGCAGGACCGCACCACGAGGCAGGACCGCACCACGAGGCCGAAGGACGGCACCCGGACCACGAGGACGCGGGACGGAGTAGGGCGAGTCTCCGACGACAGCGAGGACGACGCGCCGGTTTGCAGCGTTTCCACGGAGCACCCCCGTTACTTCGTTGAGGTAGTAATACAAGGGGCCCCTGTTAGAATGGAGGTGGACTCGGGTTCTTCATACTCCATTATTTCCCAGGGGGAGTTCATGAAAATCGCCCCCCGCGTGCGGCCCAAGCTCAAGGCGTTGAGGGCCACGCTGAAGGACGTGCAAGGGAACCGCATCCCAGTGTTGGGGGTTGGGAAGTTTCAGGTCCAGTTCAAAAAGTACACCGCAACGCTTCCCTTAGTCGTCCTTAAGGGGGGAAAATGCAGCCTCCTCGGGACTCAATGGTTCCAGCCCCTGGGGTTGTTCATTGGGGGGGTGCACGCCGTGGGAGCACACGCCGCCGGGACTGATCCAATACAGAGCGTGTGCGACGCGCACCCCGAGGTTTTTAAAAAGGGGCTAGGAAAATTCAAGGGCCCCCCAGTGACTTTCGACCTGGACCCTGGAGTGCGTCCAATCAGACTTAAACCGCGCAGAGTGCCTTTCGCACTAAAGGACAAAATAGAGGCGGAATTGGACAAATTAGTGGGCCAGGGGATTCTTGTTCCTGTTGATTCTGCGGAGTGGGAAACTCCAATTGTAACAGCGCTCAAGGCCAACGGGGAAGTCCGAATATGCGCTGATTACAAGTGCACCATCAATAAGGCGATCTGCCCTAATGCGTATCCGGTGCCGGTAGTCAGCCACTTGTTGGCCAGGTTACACGGGGGGAGGTGTTTCGCCAAACTCGACCTGGCCCAAGCCTACCAGCAACTCCCGGTGACCCCCGCCGCAGCTGCTGCACAAACCATAGTCACCCACAAAGGGGCGTTCCAGGTTTCGCGCCTCCAATTCGGCGTGAATTCGGCGCCCGGGATTTTCCAGTCATTGGTGGAACGCCTCCTGAAGGGGTTGGAGGGGGTGTTACCCTATTTTGATGACGTATTAATTACAGGGGGGAGCCGGGCCGAATTAGCAACAAGGTTGGGAAAGGTCCTGACAATATTCGAAAAGGCGGGGTTGAGGTTGCGGAAAGACAAATGCGTCTTCTTCGCTACAGAGGTTGAGTTCCTAGGGTTCCGTGTTACTCCCGAGGGAATTAGGCCAGCCCAATCCAAGGTAGCCGCCATCAAAAAGGCCCCTCGCCCCACCTCCAAGCCCGAGTTGCAGTCGTTCCTCGGACTGCTCAACTTCTACCACTCCTTCCTCCCGCGGAAGGCAGCCGTGGCAGAACCGCTACACAAATTGTTAAAAAAGGACGAGGCATGGAAGTGGGGCGACGACCAGGAAAAGGCTTTCAATGACCTGAAGCGACTCCTGGCATCAGATGCTGTACTGACCCACTTCAATCCCAAACGCCCGGTGGTCCTGATATGCGATGCATCCCCGGTGGGGGTGGGGGCGGTGCTTTGCCACGTGCTGGAGAACGGTAGGGAGGCCCCGATAGCTTTCTACTCTAGATCCCTGTCCCAAGCGGAGAGGAATTATGCTCAGACAGACAGGGAGGCGCTAGCAATAATTGCGGGGACCAAGAAATTTCATGATTTCGTGTACGGCCGCCCCTTCACCATAGTGACTGACCACAAGCCGTTGCTGGGCATCTTCACCGCAGACAAGCCCACACCCCAGATCCTGTCCCCGAGAATGCTCAGATGGGCCATTTTTCTCAACGCGTATCAGCACGCGTTGGTATACCGGCCCGGGAGGGAGATAAGCCATGCCGACGCTCTGTCGAGGTCCCCCATTCCCCGGGATTGCTGCCACGTGGGCGGAGTAGAGAGGGACCACCAGGTCTTAATGATAGAGGTCCTAGACTCCCCTCCAGTAGTACCGGCCGAAATCGCCAAAGCGACAGGCAAGGACAAAGCGCTGGCCACAGTTTGCTCCTGGGTGCAGAAAGGGTGGCCCGTGTCTTCCCCAGCAGCGGAATTCGACACATTTTTCAAAAAGAGATTGGAGTTGTCCCTGGAGAGGGGTTGCCTCTTGTGGGGACAGCGGGTAGTGATCCCCACGTCTCTCAGGCCGAGGGTGCTTAAACTGCTGCACGTCAGCCACCCGGGGATCGTACGCTCTAAGGCACTAGCCCGCAGTTATTTTTGGTGGCCCCAGTTAGACGCCGACATCGAACACATGGTCGGCACTTGCGAGGCGTGCCAAAGCTCTAGGCCAGAAGAGGCTCGCTCGCCACCTAGGGAATGGGACGCTGCGAGGGGACCCTGGTCCCGAGTTCACGTAGACTTTGCTGGCCCATTCAGGGGAACGCTTTTCCTCCTCGTGGTGGACGCGTTCTCTAAGTGGTTGGAGGTCATTCCAGTCTCGAGCACCTCCTCGACCACAACCATTAAACAGTTAAGGAGGGTCTTTTCCACGTTCGGTTTACCCGACACCCTCGTCAGCGACAACGCTAGCTGTTTCACGTCCGCCGAGTTCAGGGCATTCATGGAACGCAACGCCATTCGGCACGTCACCTCCGCCCCCTTTCACCCGGCCACCAATGGCCAAGTAGAGCGCCTCGTGCGCACCACGAAAGACGCGCTACTGCGCATGGGTCCCGGAGACCTCGACCTGAAATTGTGCCAATTCCTGCTGAGATACAGGGTCACCCCCTTAGCGTCAGGGTACTCCCCCGCAGAGCTGTTGATGCGCAGGAAGCTGGCCACGGGGATATCCAAGCTAGACCCCACGAGAGTAGAGGACAAAGGGCGGAACATAGGGGTGGAACCCACAAAGAGTTTCAGCATAGGCGCCCCAGTACACTGCAGGAATTACGCCAGCGCGGGGCCAGCCTGGGTGCCGGGCACCGTAGTAGATCAAACCGGCCCCGTCTCATACCGCGTAGAGACCAGTACAGGTTTCCTGTGGAGGCGACACGTGGACCAACTCAGGCGTAGGGTCCCCGGAGAGCAAGACGCGGAGGAGATCAGCATTGAATCAGCGTTAGGGTACTCCCCCACCCGTTTAGCCCAAGGGGGAGGAAAAGGGGAGCATGGGTCCCCACCAAGGGGGGAGGAAAGGGAATCGATCCACGGAAATCTTTTGCGGGAGTCCCCGCCAGAGAGGAGGAGCCCCGGGCTGCGGGAGTCCCCGTCAGAAAGGAGGAGCCCCAACCACACTCATACCCCGCGGAAGCCGCGGAAGTCCCCCCGAGGCTCAGAGGCCCATAGAGGTTTAGACGTTGATTTACAGTACCAGGGGGAGTTAGCGGAGTGGTCCCCCACCCGTCCTAGCGAAAAGAGGGGTTTCAGTTCAGCCCCTGGTACCTCCAGTCCCAGTAGCCCCTGTGAGTTAGAATGCAACATAGCGCCCATGTTCCGGAGACCGACACCTCCAAGACCGGAGGCATCAGCGAGTCCGCCCACCACCACAGTCTTAAGGTCCCCCGAGCAGGGATCAGAAGGTAGCCATTCCCCAAGGGCGACCTCATCGGTTCCGCGGTTCACACTAGGAGGGTCCCCGGGGTCCGAGGGCAATAGGCAGGGATTTACCTCCCAACTGTTCATCCCATTCCCTTCCCCAAGCGCAAGGCAGGCACGGACGCCCCACAGAGCCACTAACGAATCCCCGTTTCCCGTTGCAGGACAAGCTCCCGCGGAGTCAGGGATCACAGGCTCTCCAGAATTAGGGCAGGCGCAAGCACGCCCCAAGCGAACGTGCGGCAAGCCACAATGGTTGCGGGACTTCGTCCCATCCTAGGGGGGAGGGATGTTATGTATGTATGCATGTTCATTATACTGTAAAGGCAAGATTGTAACCACTCCAGATACAAACGATATCAGCTGTAAAGGAACGCGAGCAGACAGCCTATAGAGGGCAGCTGCGAGCGTTCACTCTCACATGGTTCACATTGCTCAATCACGGACAGCCGCGGGAAAACCTTCCCCGCATTCAGCAGCTGAAGAAAGACCTGCATTCAGCAGCAGGAATGGAGGCGTGCCTGGGCGAGGCCACGCCGGTAGCAACCAATCAGCTACCGTGCTACAAGATTCAAATGTAGAGAGCTACTGTATATATTGAGATGTATCACCGCCATTACCTCATGCTTAACTGGAACCTCATGCAATAAACCTGTGTTAAACCAACCCTTCGGTTGTCCGGTCGTCTTTGGTCCCATACACTAAAGTGGTAAAAAACTTTTTTTGAGCCCATCCCTGATTAGGACCCATCTCCGCACTTCTAACAAGTATACAGAGCTAGATTGGGCCACAGGATTCTCATGTTGGCAGTATGGCCAAAGTGTGGCCCTCCAGATGTTGCTGGACTACAACATTCAACAGACCAAACTAGCACAGCCAGTTATACCTGGAGGCCATGTTTGGTCCATTGCTGCTATCAGCCTAAAACACACTGCTAGCATAAACCATATTAGGTGTGTTAGGTGTGAACAATAGGGGGAAAAGGCCCTCTTTATCATCATTATCTGAATATACAGTAAAACCTCGCATAAAGAGTACCTCGCTTAAAGAGCAAAATCGCTTAGAGAGCAATCCTGTGGAACGTATTATGCTCTTTAAGCAAGGTACCACTGTATTTTATTAAGCATATTTCCTCTCTGTGGATGATTTACATAAGGAATTCTAAAATGTGTTATGCCCAGATATGCAAGTATGTGTAAGAGAGCAGTGGGAACCTGTACATCTCCACATATAGTTATGCGGCATCAAGTCAGAACCAACTCACAGTGAGGAATTTCAAGGCAAGTGGGATATTTAAGGACTGCTTTTACTCCTTCCACTGCCCCAGTGAGCTTCCATAGCTGAGCTGGGATTTGAACCAAGGCCTCCTGGGTCCTAATCCACCACTCTGTTCACAACATCATGCTGAGTATCACCCACATACTACTAGACCAGTGATGGCGAACCTTTTAGAGACTGAGTGCCCAAACTGCAACCCAAAACCCACTTATTTATCACAGAGTGCCAACACAGCAATAGGGGAGGTGAACAAAGCTCCCTTTGGGCTGGTGGGCAGAGGGGTGGGGTGAACTCTGTGCTGGGGGAGGGAGGAAGCGCTCCCAACCATTGGGCTGCTGGGCAGAGCAAACTCTGTGCTTGGGTGCCTGCATGGGTTTCCACAGGGATGGCTCCGAGTGCCACCTCTGGCATGTGTGTCTCAGGTTTGCCACAACTGTACTAGACACTCATCATCCTTAGGCACTAGGACTAAACAGTATCTTCTGGAAGACCGACAGTTTTCCCACCTCTGTTACAGAGCCATGCAAATGATAACTGAAATGCTATTTATCAAAAGCATTTCACCCACCTTCAGGGGACATGCATTTTGTTAAAGAGTCTGAAGAGTCAATGCTACTCAAGAGGTTATGTTGTTAGCAGAATTAACAGGAACTGTTACTAAATAGATTCCCTAGGAGCCAATCCAAAGGGCATGGTATTACTGAAACAATCTTGCATAAAAAACATCTCAATCCTGTGTTACTGCAGTCTGGGCCGCATTTTAATTGGCTTGTAGGGATTCCTTCAAGATGCAGAGCCTCCTCTAATTACAGGTTCTGCTACATGACCTTTCAGTCCTACAGCAGTCAGAGAGAAAAGAAACAATAGGTAAAGGTTGCCCGTGCTAGAAAGTCAGTCGTATCTGACTCTAGGGTTCAGTGCTCATCTGTTTATAGCCAAAGAGCCAGTGCAGTTTGCGTCTGCAGATGTTTCCGTGGAAATGTGGTAGGCATGACTAAACACTGGAGTGCACAGAACACTGTTTACCTTTCTACCCAAGTGGTACCTATTTATCTACCTACAATTTCTTGCTTAAAAACTGCTAGGTTGATGGGAGCTGGAATGGAGACAGGAGCTCACTCTGTCATGCAGCACTTGGGTCTCAAACTGCTGACCTGCCAACCTTCCAGTCATCAAGTCCAGCATCGTAACCACGAATTCACCGAAAGAAACAATAACCAAACATCAAACATGGACAAATTTCTACAGAATTAGGCACTGACAATATTTAAGACTTCTGAGTCTTAAATCATCCTTACCATTGTCTCCTATGGACCCTACTCTGGCCGTTATATTCACAAGGAGAGCTTGGTGCTTTTTATCCAGATCAGAACCGCGATGTCCAAATGCTCCCGTTCCATTCAGCAGCAATGGGGCGAAATATTTAGCCACCAGTAAGGGGCCTATACAGTTGGTTGCCAGTGTAGTGGAGAGACCCTAGATCGAACATTAAATAAAAATGAGCAATCGAAACACAACAGACAGAACTTCAAAACAGCCAGACAGGATCAGAACAAACGCTCTCTATCCCGTATTGGGTTCATATAGTGGCCAAGTCTTGGTCTCCCTCTGGAAAGTCTTTTCCCCCGATTCCTCTGGTATCAAAAGCAACTGGAAATTTACAGACATAATGAAGACTAACAAATGTGTTACTGTGCCATAAGCCCTCATGGCCTACAGTTGCAGAGTTTAAGCAATAAAATCATATCCTGTAATGACCCATCATGGCCAGGAGCCATGCTTCTCAATAACAACAGCTTGATGTAACAATGTCACACATTTAGCCCCTGACACTGGCAACCAGAGGCTTAACAGCATGTCAAGTATGTTGATGTGTCAAGTGAGGAGAGGGGTGATTTGAGCTGCCTGCAGGACGATTTTGAAATTAGGCCAAGGACTATAATTTGCCTGCCCCTGGTCTAGGTTTTAATATTGGTACTTTTTAAAAAATAGATGCTGAGAACTAAAGTACTGTATGGTATGTTTACTTTAAGGAAGCACCACGGGCTTTTCATGGCTGGCAGTTACATGTTACTCACACATTTCAGTAGCATTGAGTAGGTAATGACAGATGATATGAATTGGTAAAGTGGCAACAGTTTTCTCAAAAGCAAAGAGCATACACGCTTTGCTGGGGCAGTGGGTGGTAGACTTCAAAACTGTTTCTTCCTAAACAGAACTCAAGATTTCTTATTTCCTATTGACTGTAACAGCTACAATCTGATTTTGTTTCCTTAACATAGCCAAGGTCTGCACCAAGGAGTTAACAGTAATGTCAAAGTTCTCACATCCCAACTGTTAGTAAAGCTTTTGGATAGCTCAGTGACTATGCAATAGATGAGAAGGTAAGGTTCTCTGGAAAAGACAATAATGGTGGGAAATATGAAAAGCAGTGAAAAACGAGGAAGGACAAAAGCAAGAAGTGATTCCCTAAGGCAGGAGTTCTCAACCGTTGCTCCCTCAGACAGCTTCGGGGGCCGGATGGCCATTTTGCCCTTCCTCCACCACATGGCACATCCTGGTGTGGTGGACGTGGTGGTGGGCCACATGAAATGGCGCCACGGGCCACAGGTTGAGAATCTCTGCCCTAAGGTAAACCACGGACTATACAGTAAAACCCCGGATAATGCTAAAACTTGGTTCCACGAGTCTTAGTGTAATCCGATTTTTAACATTATGCGATACATTTATCTCACACCATTAAAAAAAAGCCAACTTCTTTTGGGAGAAGCCGGGGGTGAGTGCGCTCACCTGCCTTCCCACGAAGTAAGATGCAGATGGGAGGCTGTGATCCCGGCATGCCTTGGGAGAAAGCGGGCGGGCGCTTTCTCCCAAGGCAAGCCCGGGATCAGATGCTGTGGTCCTCGGCTTGCCTTGGGAGAAAGCAGGCAGGCGCGCCCATGCGCTTTCCCCCAAGGCAAGCCGGGGATCACAGCGTCCGATCCCTGGCCTCCGGAGATCTCTGCGCCAAAGCCCGCAGGGCTGGTCTCCAGTCCTGCGGGCTTTGGGGGAGAGATCAACGTTGAGAAATTTGAGGGAAACTTTTGCATCACACAACATTAACTTAAAGTTGAGCGGTGCAAAGGTTTTCTTCAAATTTCCCGACGTTATCCAGTTTTAACGCTGTGCGGTGCACACATTAACCAGGGTATTACTGTAATTTGAAAGATTTGAGAAGAGATGTCGAGAACAGGATATTTTGGACCCCCTATTCATAGGGTCACTGTAAGCCAGAGACAACTTGATGGTGAATAACAGCAACAACTGTTAGTAAAGCTATACTTATTATATATCACTAGCATATTTGTGCCCGGCCTTGCCGGGCAGTTTCTTGGGTGTGCTTTTTTATTTATTTTTTGGTTAGGGGTGGTTTGGGTGGTGGTGATTTGAATTTGTTGTTTTTGACTTGATGTGATTTTTATTGTTTATTTTGATTTAATTATTCTTTTGACTGTTTTTTTCTCTTGTGGCCTCTAGGTGGGGCTGTGGTTTAGAGTACTATGTTTGCTTTTTTTATTGTTTGTACTCTTACGGCCTGAAGGTGGAGCTGTGGTAAGAGTTGTTGACTGTTGTTTTTTAATTTAGTTTGTTCCCGGCGGCATGGAGGGAAGAAGTCTCCCATAAGTGCTCCCATTTTTAAATGTTTTTATTGTGTGTGTGTGTGTGTGGGGGGGATGGATGGAGGGTTTACTGTGGTGGGTTAGTGGGTGGGTGGGCCGTGGGTGGAGGGTTTTCCCGTGGTGGGTGGCTTGGTGGGTGTGATGGGTGGGGGAGTGTTTTTCGTGGTGGGTGGGTGGTCCGGTTTCTCTTGGTGGGTTGATGGGTGTGTGTGTGTGCTGGGGGAGGGTTAACCATGGTGGGTGGGTTGGTGGGTGTGCCGGGTGGGGGAGGGTTTTCCATGGTGGGTGGGTGGCTGTCCAGGGGGGGAGTGTTTCCCATGGTGGATGGGTGGGTTTCTTTTGGTGGGTTTGTGGGTTGGTGTGCCGGGGTGGCGGATGGTTTACTGTGGTGGGTGGGTTGGTGGGGAGAAGCACCGGCCTTTTTCCCCACCCCTGCGGGCGTGGAGGCCTCCATGCCCACAGGGGAGAAAGAAAAGGCCGTTGCTTCCCCAGACGCAAAAATCCAGTCAGAGCCGGGAAAAGGTAAGTGCGATCGGTGGGGGTTATGGATTGGGGGGAAGCAAGGCGGGGGTGGCGGTGTGGTTACCAGGGCCGGGGCTCCCCCCCCACTCCATAACCCCTCCCCGACCGCACTTAACTTTTGCCGGCTCCGCCTGGGTCTTTCAAAGTCTTTCCCTCCCGGTGCGGCATTCTTCGTAGGGAGAAGCACCGGCCTCTCCTTCATCCCTGTGGGCGTCGAGGCCACATCGCCCACAGAGACGAAGTAGAGGCCAGTGCTTCTCCCTACGTAGAAGGCTGCACCAGGAGGGAAAGAGTTTGAAAGACCCAGGTGGAGCCGGCATGAGGTAAGCGCGGTTGATGGGGGTTAGGGAGTGGGGGCTAGGTGGTGGGGCTGGGGGGGGGTCAGCGTGGTTACCAGGGCCGTGCCTACCACGCACTCCCTAACCCCTGCCGACCGTGCTTACCTCCTGGCTCTGGTTGGGTATTTCAAAGTCTTTCCCTCCTGGCGTTTTTTTTTTAAGACGGCGCGCTGCGCCTTCCCAGCCTCCTCTGCGCTCACATCCCTCAGCCTGATTGGCTGAGGGGTTGCACAGCGCAGAGGACTCTGGGACTCGTAGTTTTATTTTTTTCGTCGCATTTGTGGGGCGGGTGCCCCACTGGCGACCTCCGGATCCCCGCGCCATTGGGAAGGCGGGGGTTAAGGTAAGTGCTGAGGGCTCGGTCGGGGATGGTTGGGCCAGGTGCAGGAGCCTTTGAACAAACCCAATGGTTAAGGGGCTTTTTTTATAGGTATAGATAGGACAGTGATGGCAAACCTTTTAGAGACTGAGTACCCAAACAGAGGGGGGAGCAAACTCTGTGCTGGGGGAGAGAGGAAGCGCTCCCATTGGGCTGCTGGGCAGAGGGGTGGGGCAAACTCTGTGATGGGGTGATGGTGCAAGTGCCAACAGAGAGAGTTGGGAATCCTACGTCTGGCACGTGTGCCATAGGTTCACCACCACTGTC
Source organism: Bradypodion pumilum (assembly GCA_035047305.1). Taxonomy (NCBI): domain Eukaryota; kingdom Metazoa; phylum Chordata; class Lepidosauria; order Squamata; family Chamaeleonidae; genus Bradypodion; species Bradypodion pumilum. The sequence continues at coordinate 265,400,172 of JAWDJD010000003.1, forward strand.
ATAGAATCTGTATCTTCATTTCTTTTGTCCAGAGGGTGATCAGATGAAAAAAGAGAAGACAAGATTATTGCAAGAATAAGTCTATCCATGATACCAGTGTGGTTTCGTGGACAGCATGACAAAGTAAGACTCAGGAGACTTGGGTTCGAATCCCCACTCACCCATGGAAGCTCCTCAAATAAGACACTTGTCTTAAAACCCCTATTAGGATTTCTATAAGTCAGATACGACTTGACAGCACATAACACACATTGAGTGTTGACCAAACTGTAGGTTTTACCTATGTACATTTAAAGAAATGCTATGTTTAGGTGTGCTTTTTTGTGGGGGACAAAGATACTGAAACACCTTTCTTCACACAACTGCCCTCTTTTCCCTCTGGAAGTCCGATGCAGTCTAGTAACCAGTACACTGTTGGGCATCAACTCACTCTTATGCCTTTTTTGTCACTGTTATGTGCTATCAAGTAAAAACCAACTTAGGGTGACTCTCATAGGGCTATCAAGGTAAGTGAGATATTCAAGGAATGGTATTAACAGTTCCACAACCCCAGACAGCTCCCAGAGCTAAGCTGGGATTTGAATCCAAGTCTCCTGAGTCTTAGTCTGTTGCACTATGCACTACACACTGGGTATGTTTACCAGGGTGTAAAACACCAGTGGTCGCTTAGTAGTTAAGAAGCTGAGCTTGACAATGGGAAGGTTGGTCGGTCAGCAGTTTGAGACCAGAGGGCTGCATGACAGAGTGAGCTTCCATCATTTGTCCCAGCTCCTCCCAAACTAGCAGTTCAAAAGTAAGAAATTGCAAGTACCTGTATCTGTAAGTACCACTTCAGTGGGAAAGGTCGAAGGGGCTGAGGTGACTCAGTGGTTAACAAGCTCACCTTGTTAGCTGGAAGGCTGGCAAGTCAGCAGTTCGAGACCCAGGTACTGCAAGATGGTTTGAGTACTGCCCATCTGTGTCCCAGCTCCTGCCAACTTAGCAGTTCAAAAGCAAGAAATTGCAAGTAGATCAATAGGGACCACTTCGGTGGGAAACGATCTTGGGGACATGAAAGGAGCCTCATTTGGGTGTCCCCTGAGCGGAGTTAAAGGTAAAGGTTTCCCTTGCTCGAAAGCCAGCCGTATCTGACTCTAGGGTTCAGTGCTCATCTCTGTTTCAAAGCCGAAGAGCCAGCGCTGTCTGCTTCTGCAGACGTTTCCGTGGTCATGTGGCAGGTAATTTCTTGCCTTCGAACTGCTAGGTTGGCAAGAGCTGGAACAAAGACGGGAGCTCATTCCGTCCTTCAGTACTTGGGAATCGAACTGCTGACCTTCCGCCTCCCAGTCAGCATCTTAGCCACTTGAGCCACTGCAGTCCCCTGAGCGGAGTTTCCCCAGCAAAAATCCTTTCAACCCAGATTTAATTATAGCGGGAGGAAAGGCAACAGCACTCCGTGCACTCGTGTCTAGTCATGCCTGCCACATGACCAGGAGACCTCATTGGCTGTAAACGGAGATAGGTATCGAACTCTAGAGTTGGATACAACTGGCTTTCGAGCAAAGGAGACCTTTACCTTGATTTTAAGACCTAAAACACCAGGAAGGGGTGGCTGGGGTTTGGCAACCCGTGTATATCCCCCACCTCTGCCGAGACGTCACGCAGGCTCGTCTCCCCTCGGCCGCTGGGATGCAGCATCGCCCCGCAGTTGACCAGCAGGTCCAGCCGGCCGTAGCGTTGGGCCACCGCCTCCGCGGCCTCTCGGATCTCGGCCTCCCGGGTGGCGTCCAGCTGCAAGACGGCCAGGCGGCCGGGGAACTCGGCCAGCAAGGCGCTCAAAGCCGTCGCCTGGGCGGGCCGCCGGCAAGTGGCGACCACCGCGGCGTCCTTCCTCGCCGCCAGGAGATGCTTGCAGAAATGCAGCCCGAGCCCTCGGCTGGCTCCCTGCACGAGAGCGACTGCCATGCCCCCCACCCCGCCCCACCGATTCCCCCCTCCGGACGGTGCAAAGCTAGAAGTCTCACTGAAGTCCAAGGGCATGCGTTTGCGGGGAAAGGCATGCAGTAATATACGATCGTAGCCCTTCACAACCCAAGTAAATAAAGTGTGTCTGCAAGGTTTGCTATTCAAGTCACTCCCTCCTTCACAAATCCCGGGCATATCACAACACAACACTCTACGCCACTTCCCGGATGGGGGAGGAAAAACCATGGAGGTATAAAAAAATAGGAGATGGCATTACAGGCTTCATGGTGTGTAAGTTTTTTGAAGCCAGTGGGCGAGTCCTGCCGCCATATTAGGTGGACCAAAACATTAGCAGACTACCCTTTACGATTGCTTCTTGTGTTGGAGGGGTGGTAGTGGATTGATCCCTCTCCTGGGTCCCCTGGGTTGTGGGGGGGGGGACAAAAGGGGTCTGTCCCCCCAATCCTTCTGGACCCAGGTGAGCCAGCGGAGAGGGGGATCGCAACCCCCCACCCACTGATATTAAAGGGGAAACTCCGATCCGGTTTTTCCTTTTAATATCAGGGGGTGGGGTGGATTCGATCCCCTCTCCCGGGTCCTGTGGGTCCGTGAGGTTTGGGGGTGTTGTGTTCTAACAGTGTAACCTTCCACATGTGATATCAATGTATCTGAACCAATGTAACCTTGCCTATGAGTAACAATGTAACCTTCAGCTGTATCACATAAACCCTGTAATAGGACGCGAGCTAATGACCACCAGCTGGCAGCAGCGAGCGTCCAAGCTCTCTTGGTTCAAACCCATCAAAGACCGCAGCGCGGGAAGTTTCCCGCCGCTACCTACACCTGGACAAGAAGGGCGTGACCAGCCATGACGTCACGCGGACCAGTAGCCAACGGGCTACCGTGGAGCCACATTCAAATACGTTACTACCATATATATAGAGCTGTTCGTCCGCCATTACCTCATGTTCCCTCTGTCCACCATGCAATAAACCTGAGTTAACCCAGCCTTTGGCTGTGCCTTGTGTCTTGACTCTCATACACCAAATTGGCGACGAAGGTGGGATGATGGATCCCCATGGAGCCAGGACACAGAGCGGGTTCAACATCACCAAACCGCAAGACTGGGAGCTTTTTGAGATGGACTTCCAGGCGGCACTGGTGGAACTCAAAGTCAAAGAAGACGACGAGGAAAGGAAGAGGGCCATCCTCACCCGCATGCTTGGGATGGAAACCAAGCGGACGCTGGTGGGCATTCTTGCACCGAAGAAGATGAGTGATTTCAAAGCCGGTGACATCATGAAACTGCTGCGTGAGCGTTTCCGACCCTCGAGGGCAATGTTTCCCGCTCGGAGCGCGTTTTGGAGGCGAGTTCAAGCGCCGGACGAGTCGGTAGAAGCCTTCGTAACGGCTATGAGGGTAGCCGCCGCCCCCTGCAGATGGGACCACTTCCTAGAGATGGCCCTCAGGGACGGAGTGCTGTGTGGCCTGAAGGACAAGGAAGTACAGCGCAGCCTGATGAACAAGGAGCCACCACCCACACTGGAAGAGGTTGTAGAGGCCGCGGAAGCCGCGGAATCCACGAATGCTGGAGTAGATGAGATGCACAAGTGGCGTGAGTGGCGTCCGAGGGCCGGCAAAGCGGAAAACTCGTTGCACGGGAAGTCCGGTCAGTCGGTGCATGCAACCCGACCGACCTCGAAGTCGTCTTCAGAAAGCAGCGATGGCGAGGAGGTCCAGAAGGTCCGAAGAGGCGGGCGCCGCTGCGATGGTTGCGGAGCGGCCCATGAGCGCGTGAGGTGCCCATTCAGAAAAGCCGAGTGTTTCAACTGTGGACGTCGGGGGCACATCGCCAAGGCGTGCAGGAAACGGAAAGAGGACCGGAGACAGTCGCAAGACCGTTCAGCCAGACCGGACCGTCCAGCGAGGTCCAAAGATGGCGCCCGGGCCACGAGGAAGCAGGACGGCGTGGGCCGCATCTCGGACGACAGCGAGGGCGACGCTCCAGTGTTCAGCGTATCTGCGGGACAGGCCCATTACTTCGTTGAGGTACTAGTACAAGGGACCCCTATTAGGATGGAAATTGACTCGGGGTCCTCCTATTCTATAATTCCCCAGAGGGAGTTCTTGAGAATCGACCCCCACATGCGGCCCAAGCTCAAAGCGTTGAGGGCCACACTGCGGGACGTACAGGGGAACAGCATTCCAGTGTTGGGGGTCGGGACATTCCGGGTTCGGTTTAAGAGACATTCTGCGGAACTTTCCCTAGTGGTGCTCAAAGGGGGAAGTTGTAGCCTTCTCGGAACACAGTGGTTTCAGCCCTTAGGTCTGTTCATAGGGGGGGTGCATGCCGTAGGCGAGGACCCAATACAGGCGGTGTGTGACGCACACCCCGCCGTTTTTAAAAGTGGACTGGGAAAGTTCAAGGGACCCCCTGTAGCCTTCGACTTAGACCCGGAGGTCCGCCCGATAAGACTTAAACCGCGCAGGGTACCGTTCGCGCTAAAGGACAAAATAGAGGCGGAACTGGACAAACTGGTGGGTCAAGGGATTCTTGTTCCTGTGGATTCCGCGGAGTGGGAGACTCCAATTGTAACAGCACTGAAGGCTAACGGGGAGGTGCGCATTTGCGCTGATTATAAGTGTACCATTAATAAGGCAATCCGCCCTAATGCATACCCGGTGCCAGTGGTCAGCCACCTTCTGGCCAGGCTGAATGGGGGAAAGTGTTTCGCTAAACTCGATTTAGCACAGGCCTACCAGCAACTCCCGGTAACCCCCGCCACAGCGGCGGCACAAACAATAGTCACACATAAGGGGGCGTTCCAGGTGTCGAGGTTACAGTTCGGCGTGAACTCGGCACCTGGCATTTTTCAGTCGCTAGTGGAACGCCTCCTGAAGGGGCTGGAGGGGGTGTTGCCATATTTTGATGACGTGTTGATAACGGGGGGGGGAGTAAGGCCGAGCTGGCTCACAGATTGGATAAGGTCCTGACCGTGTTCGAGAAAGCGGGACTGCAACTGAGGAAAGACAAATGTGTATTTTTCGAAACAGAGGTTGAGTTTTTAGGGTTCCGTGTCACGCCCGAGGGAATTAGGCCGTCCAAATCTAAGGTAGCCGCCATTAAGAAAGCCCCTCGCCCCACTTCCAAAACCGAGCTACAGTCGTTTCTGGGGCTTCTCAATTTCTACCATACCTTCCTTCCACGGAAGGCGTCTGTTGCCGAGCCGCTCCATCGGTTACTTAAAAAAGAGGAAAAATGGCTGTGGGGTGACGAGCAAGAAAGAGCGTTCACAGAGTTAAAGCAACTCCTCACATCCGAGGCAATCCTGACTCATTTCGACCCCAAACGGCCCATAGTTTTAGTCTGCGATGCGTCCCCGGTGGGGGTGGGGGCGGTGCTTTGCCACGTGTTACACGACGGAAGGGAGGCCCCAATAGCGTTTTATTCAAGGTCCCTGTCTCAAGCAGAGCGGAATTACGCACAGACCGATAGGGAGGCACTAGCGATAGTAGCGGGAACCAAGAAATTTCACGATTTTCTGTATGGTCGGCCGTTCAAGATCGTTACTGATCACAAGCCCCTGTTAGGAATATTCACTGCAAATAAGCCCACGCCACAGATCCTGTCCCCGAGGATGCTGCGGTGGGCTATTTTTCTTAACGCATATCAACATGAGTTAGAATACCGGCCAGGGAAGGAAATCAGCCATGCAGACGCGCTCTCACGGTCGCCGTTACCCTTGTCGGACGACCAGAAGGCAGGGGTAAGAAGAGACCGCCAGGTATTGCTAATAGAGGCCTTGGAGTCACCCCCGATAGTACCGGCCGACATTGCCAGGGCGACCGGAAAGGATAGAACACTAGAGAAAGTATGCTCGTGGGTGCAGAAGGGGTGGCCGGCGTCATCCCCAGACACGGAATTCGACCCATTTTTCCGAAAGCGAGTAGAGTTGTCTTTAGAGAGGGGGTGCCTGTTGTGGGGCCAACGGGTGGTGGTTCCTACGTCCCTGCGGCCGAAGGTGCTAAAGCTGTTGCACGTCAGCCACCCGGGAATCGTCCGTTCCAAGGCGTTGGCCCGGAGTTACTTCTGGTGGCCCCAGCTGGACGCCGACATAGAGCATATGGTTGGCACTTGTGAGGCATGTCAGTGCTCCCGACCGGAGGTGGCCCGCCTCCCGCATAGGGAATGGGACGCAGCAAGGGGACCGTGGTCCAGGGTGCACGTAGATTTTGCTGGCCCGTTCCGAGGAACCATGTTTCTCCTGGCGGTGGATGCATACTCAAAGTGGCTGGAGGTCATTCCGGTAAAGAGCACATCCTCCGCCACTACCATTCGCCAGCTAAGGAGGATCTTTTCCACGTTCGGTTTACCCGACACTTTGGTCAGCGATAACGCCAGTTGCTTCACGTCCGCTGAGTTCGCAGCGTTCATGGAGGCAAATGCAATTCGGCATGTCACATCCGCGCCGTTTCACCCGGCCACGAATGGCCAAGTGGAACGGTTGGTGCGCACCACAAAAGATGCGCTGAGGCGCATGGGCTCGGGAGATCTAAATCACCAAGTTTGTCAATTCCTATTAGCGTACAGAGTGACCCCCTTAGCGTCGGGGTACTCGCCGGCGGAGCTGCTGATGCGGAGGAAACTGACCACGCTTTTGTCCAGGTTAGACCCGTCAAGGGTCGAGGACAAAGGGAAGAACATAGGTTTAGCGGTCTCGAAAGGTTTCGGCGTAGGCGATCCTGTACACTGCAGGAACTATGCCAACGCAGGCCCAGCCTGGGTACCAGGGACGATAATAGAACAGACGGGGCCAGTGTCATATCGGGTGGAAACTAGCGCCGGTCTCCTCTGGAGGAGGCACGCTGACCAACTGAGGCACCGAGTGAGTGAGGGGCCGATCAGTGAGGCTCAGCGACAGGATTCAGCGATAGGGTTCTCCCCCACCCGTTTAGCCCAAGGGGGAGACAGAGAGGGACACCAGTCCGAAGCCAGGAGGGAAAGCAGTGATCCCGACTCATATCCTTTTGATACCCCAGTCCTATCCGAGCCCGGGGGGAGGGAAAAGGAGTGTGCGGCCGCCGCTGCCGCTTCCCCCGAATCCGATTTTGATTTTGATTTTGCTAGCCGGGGGGGTTTTTTGGAGTGTTCCCCCACCCGTCCAAGCGAGAAGAGGGGTTTTTCGTTAGCCCCTAGTGCCCCCGGTTCGTCCCAAACAAAGCACACACCTTCCAACAAAGCCGCAGAACCGCGGCAAACCACTAACAAGTCATCCTCTCCCGTTACAGGGCAGGCAGCCAGGGAGCAAGGAGGAGGGAGCGAAGCCAGGGCAGGGCAGCCCGCGCCGAGACCCCAGCGTGTTCGAAATAAGCCACCTTGGCTGAGAGACTTCGTATCATCCTAGGGGGGAGGAGTGTTGTGTTCTAACAGTGTAACCTTCCACATGTGATATCAATGTATCTGAACCAATGTAACCTTGCCTATGAGTAACAATGTAACCTTCAGCTGTATCACATAAACCCTGTAATAGGACGCGAGCTAATGACCACCAGCTGGCAGCAGCGAGCGTCCAAGCTCTCTTGGTTCAAACCCATCAAAGACCGCAGCGCGGGAAGTTTCCCGCCGCTACCTACACCTGGACAAGAAGGGCGTGACCAGCCATGACGTCACGCGGACCAGTAGCCAACGGGCTACCGTGGAGCCACATTCAAATACGTTACTACCATATATACAGAGCTGTTCGTCCGCCATTACCTCATGTTCCCTCTGTCCACCATGCAATAAACCTGAGTTAACCCAGCCTTTGGCTGTGCCTTGTGTCTTGACTCTCATACACCAAAGGGGGGACAAAAGGGGTCTGTCCCCCCCAACCCTTCTGGGCCCAGGGGAGCCAGCGGAGAGGGGATTGCCACCCCCACCCACTGATATTAAAGGGGAAACCCCATCTACTTTCACGACTCCACACAAAGCACCATGAGGCAATGTTTTGGGCCAACTAACATGGCGGACTGTCAGATTAGTCGGCTTCAAGTTCATCTTTTTTTTATACCTCCATGGGAAACTCTCTCTCTCTCTCTCTCTCTCCAAACTCTAGCCCAGTGCCGATTGCAAAACCGGCTGGGATTCGTAGTCCCGGAAAAAAACACCATTCTGCAAATCGTTAACACCGATTGTTTTTTCCTTCTTCCTTCAAAGGTCTGCACGCGCTCCTCCGAAATGAAAATTGGCATATTAATAAACTGTATTATCTGTTTTGCAACAGCAATTACACTTCTGTACCCGGTGGCTCTCAAGTGGCTAAGACGCTGACTGGAAGGCGGCAGGTCAGCAGTTCGATTCCCGAGTACTGCAGGACGGAATGAGCTTCCGTCTTTGTCCCAGGCTCCTGCCAACCTAGCAGTTCGAAAACAAGAAATTGCAATTAGATAAATAGGGACCACTTCGGTGGGGAGGTAAACAGCGTTTCGTGCGCTCCGGTGTCTAGTCATGCCTGCCACATGAACATGGAAACATCTGCAGAAGCAGACAGCGCTGGCTCTTCGGCTTTGAAACAGAGATGAGCACTGCACCCTAGAGTCGGATACGACTGGCTTTCGAGCAAGGGAACCATTTACCTTTACCCGTACCCTTTACCGCCCCATAGCGCTTATTGGACTCTATGAGCACAAGGTAATTAGCATTTTGACCCCAAGATGCTGGGTGGGTACTTATTTTCCTGACCTCGGAAGAATGGAAGTCTGAGTCAAGATCGAACTCACAACATTCGGGCTGCAGTACAGCAGTTTAAGGGGGCTGCGGTGGCTCAGTGGTTAAGAAGCTCGCCTTGTTAGCCGGAAGTCGGTAGTTCGAGAACCGCATGACGGCTTGAGCGCCCGTCTCTGTCCCAGCTCCTGCCAACCTAGCAGTTCGAAAGCAAGAAATTGCAATTATAGTAGATAAAGAGGGACCACTTCAGTGGGAAAAGATCTTGGGGACATGAAAGGAGCCTCAATCGGGCGTTCCCTCAGTTTAAATCCTCCAGCTAAAATCCTTTCAACCCAGAATAATTTCTGACACAAATTATTGGATACAATTATCAATCATTTGATTCACCGTTCAGGACTAGAATAAAATTAACAGTCCTAGCCAAGGAAGGACCTAAAGACTGTTGAGGTAACATCTGAGTATACAGTATATTCAGTTCCTAATAGAGGTTTTTTTTTTTTGAGAGTTAGGACATTCAAGTCTGACAAATCCAAAATTTCCAAATTCCTGGGCAGTCCTTTTGGTATTGCTCCAAGGGCTCCGATCACTATGGGAACAACAGATTTCCTCCTCCATAGATGCTCAACTTCAATTTGCAAATCACAATATTTTGTTATTTCCTCCAGTTGTTTTTCTTCAATTCATGCGTCTGACATTAAATTATCATCATCATCATCGTATCATTATTTTTACCACTGTGCCATCAGGGCTGCAAACGTAAGCGCAACATGCTCAACTAAAGGCTGCTGGCAGACAAATATGCTGTGTGAATGTTTTGTTGTTGTTCAGTCGCACAGTCGATTCCGACCCTTTGCGACCCCATTGACCATTTTCCTCCAGGCACCTCTGTCCTCCACCATTCTCCTCAGCCTGCCAAGCAAGCTCTGTGCCCATTGTGTCCACAATACCATCTATCCATCTCATCTTCTTCTCTTGCCCTTCACCTTTCCCTGTATCAAGGCCTTCTCAAGTGAGTCATCCCTTCTCATTTGATGTCCAAAATACTTTAGCTTCATCTTCACTATTTGGGTGGAGATACAGAATCCGGCACATTGACTGGTCTACGCCATGCGATGGTCCATGGCAGGGGTGCCCAATTTTTTTGGGCGGCGGGCCGGTCATGTGGTTCAGGGAGTTGGTCGCTATGACCCAGGGGCCATATCTGGCCCCCAACGCCAATTCATCTGGCCCATGAAGCCGTCATTGCTCTTGGAAGCGGAAGTAAAGCGCGCCTGTATGGGTGTGTTTTACTTCCGCTTCCTGGAGTGACGAGGGTTTCGCGGGCCGGATGATTTGGCATGGGGGGCGTAGTTTGGGCACCCCTGGTCCATGGGGTTGCAAAGGGTCGGACTCGACTATGCGACTGAACAACAAACGGATTACTACCAAAAGTATGCATCGATGAGGGCTTAAGTTTGGCTAATGACAAAGCCAAGAAAGTGGCTTCCTTTTGGCAGTCCAGGGTTCGCTCGGGACACGAAAGAACCCGAATTCGAATTGTCCCTAACTTTCCCAGACCCGCGTTCCTAAGTGTCGAAGGCACTGAGTGGGAGCCTGGGAGGGCTCCTCCCAAGGCGGTTCCTACAGGGAAGACTACATTTCCCAGCGCGCTCTGCAGCGCCGACGTAAGCTCCCATGAGCCCTTGCAGCTAGATTTGAAAACGAGACCGCGGCTGATCACTTCGCCGGACCGGACGCGTCTGCGGCGGCTTTCAGGTGCTCCGCTCAGCTGGTTCTGGGTCTGGTTCGGCCACGGCGCCTCCCGGGCATTTGGGCGTGGGCCACCGAGTCTGGATTCGGTCCTCACGCTGGCATGAAAGTGAGTAAGGATTCCTCTCCCCAAGAAAAGGTCTGCAATACAGCCCTGTAAACCAGGGGTGCCCAAACTTTTTTGGCCGTGGGCCAGTCACTATGCCCCGGGGCCAGATCCGGCCCCTGACGCCAATTCACCTTCCCCGTGAAGCCTTAGTTCCTCCTGGAAGCGTTTTACTTCCGCTTCCAGGAGCGACTGGTGTCAGGGGCCAGATCTGGCCCTGGGGCCATAATGACTGGCTCACGGCCAAAAAAGTTTCTTTGTATTTGTGGTAGGAGTTTCTGATTCTAAACAAATCTGCTTTGTATCCATGTTACTCCACATAATTTATTATGTGAGCTTCCCCTCTGTTATTTTATTTCAGCTGTGTCGGAAGCAAAATCCATAGAGTTCAAGGATGTTTAATCCTAATTAAATGACTTGATAGTGCACATGGGTGCGCAAAGTTTTCACATATGCAGCCCATTCTGTGCTTGCTTATATGTAAGATATGTCTTCTGAAAGAAAGGAACATTCTTGTTCCACAGGAGGGGCATATATAAACTTTAGGTTCTGCTAAGCTCTTTAAGGGGACTGGTGGCTCAAGTGATTAAGATGCTGAACTTGATGACTGGTGTCGAGGCATGCCTGCCACATGTCCATGGAAATGTCTGTAGACGCAGACAGTGCTAGCTCTTCAGCTGTAAACAGATGAGCACTGAGTCCTAGATTCGAATACCACTGGCTTTTGAGCAAGGGCAACCTTTACCTTTGTTTTTCAACCAGTAAGAGAGACAGGAGCATAACAGTAGCATGGAAAGATAAAAGTAGGAAATGAAAGAACAGAGTGCTTCTGTCTCCTCAGCCCAGAATCCAGCTTGTAATTTTTTCTTCACAGATATGTTCCTGACTTCCTAACCTTTTACTAAACTCATTTATCACAAAGATGGAAACCCTTTTTGCCCATGAGATGCTTTGGACGACAACTCCCATAGTTCCAAATTGAGCTGATGAGTGTTTTAAGCCTAAACATCTGGTGGGCCAATGATTTTCCAGTTCTAATTTAAGGGGATAAACTTCTTTATTTTTCGGTTAGGGTTAGGCAATTGAGAGTCAGATATAGCAAATCTTCCAGAATCCCAGTAGATTCCAGTATGTGTAATACATACCACATTCTGAGGGTCTTCTCAGGACATTGTGCAGTTCTGCTTGCCTGCTTTGTGATAGTGGTGATGATATAAAACCACATTGTGCCCCCCCCCCCCAAAAAAAAAGTCAAGAGAGTCTTGTTTAGTTATAAAGCTGCAGTCTTGGTTTCTTCACAATTTTTTTGGTAGAAATTTGCAGAATCTGAAAATGATTGTATAAGGTAAAATATGAACGAGTCATACTAGGTGTATTACTTATTTTTTTTCCATTTCACTTTGTTGCTTGCCAATGGTAATACAGTAATACCTCATAAAAAGTCTGCTTCGTACAACATCAAATCCATACAACATCACCTAATTCCTTGACAAAAGTTGCCTCATACAAAGTCGCTGCGACTTTGTATGAGGCATTGGTGTTTTTCCCAGGTTGCATTGTGCCTGGGCAGTATAAAAGGCAGGACACATGCGTGCATTGCTCTTGTGGGTTTTGCACGAGGCGAAGAGTGTTTAGGAGTGGTTTTGAGCGCAATTTTGGATTTTTTTGAATTTTTCTGTCAGAATTTTTAGAAGCATTCCTGGGATTTTTGCAGCATTCTTCAGGTTCTTGGACAATCAGGGTTGTTTGACATGTTTTTGTAATGTATTTAGCCTTTAGACAATGATTTCTTAAAGTTCTGTCAGTTTCCTGTCTGTTTCCTTGACTTTGCCCTGAAGTCTGTGCTGTTACAGTACAATGTATCTCTATGGAAACGACGTTGTACGAGGCATCGCGGCAAGGATTTGGACGTTGTATGAGGCATCGCGGCTAGGATTTTGCATGCCTCATACAAAGTCCAAATCCGTATAAAGTCCAAACTTGTGGAACCAAGTTTGGACGTTGTATGAGGTATCACTGTATAGCAAGTGAGAATCCATCCTAGCCTTCTGTGGAAGAGAGTTCCAGAATACAGGAGCAGTTTTTGGAAGGTCCCTCTGCCACATCCTTGCCAGGCGTGCTTATGACAGTAGTGGGACGGAGAGAAAGGCTTTCCCCAATGATCGTAGCACGTTAAGAGACTCCCAATGGGGAGATGTAGCCCATCATATAGTCTAGGCATAGCTGTACAGGACATTGCCAACCAGCCAAAATTTGGAAGGGTTAACAGGAAAGACTGGACCTTCTGTCCATTATGTGTTTTGTGGTAGTTTCTGTCAACCGTATGTGAAGAGAGTGCATCCCAATTTGTGCTAATGCGCTTTTCTTTGGGTGTCATGGCAGCAAGGATGGAATTCACTACAATAATTGCCGTATTGGCTCACGTCCACGTTCACATGCCATCAGCTGTGTCATACTGAACCTTTTGTTTTCATATTGTTCTGCCTTTATGTGGGATGTGTTTGTGTGTAATCCTTTTCTATTTTATTTTCTCTTTGGAGAAACTCCTGCATGACGCTCTTTTTGGGTTCACGGTTGATTGGCAAGGAATACCGCACAGGGCTTTTGGTGTAGAATACAACTGATACTTTCCTACTGTTGCCCATTGCTGGACAAGAGGAGTGGAGGGAAGTGTTGAACCGCCTGACTAAATATTTGATTTAACAGATCTTCTCTCTGAGGAATCCTGAAACTGTGAAGAATCTCGGACTTACTTGGAACGAGACTGGGAAACCCAGTAGATTAAATAATAGCTTTCTCTATTTCTTCAATTTGCTTCTTGCTTGAAAGACTAATTTCAATGCCAGGGTGTCTCCAAATGGGTCTGGGGAAAGATGCTTGTCTCACACCCATGAGAGCCTCTGCCAATCAAAGGTAGATAAAGTTGAGGACTAGTATTCTGGCTTTGTATCAGAGCCTGGAAAGGTTACCTTTTGGAGCTGCAACTAATTTTTGCAGAAGTAATACTGACAACAGCAAGACAATGTATTGCTAGAAATTGGAAGAAAGATTCTATAGTGGAAATAGAGGAATGGTATAGAGAAATGTGGCAACTTGCCTTAAACGATAAGTTAACATGGGAATTGAAAATTAAAAGAGGTATGACAGATAAAAATAAATTTGGAATTATTTGGAAACCATTCTTGGTCTATACATTGTCTGAAGGTAAAGGTGGCAGATCAGTCCCAAGTCAAATGAGTTTTTGGTTATAATATGGGACGCTGGGCATTTTCACAATTCCCAAGGTACTGTACATAGCACTGGGTTATTATGTTATGTTTAGATTTGGTTTTGATAGTGTATATTTTATATTAAAATAGCATAAGCTCAAATAAGATGGTTGAAATAAGGTAAAATGAATATATACTATCTGTCATTATTGTATTTTTAAATATGTGATTTTATTTTTAATTCATATGATTGACTTGTAATTTGTATTTTTATGTTATTCTTTACTATGTTAGGATGTCTCTTTTCTGTTTTTTTCAAAATAAATTACGGTTTTTTTGTAGTTATTGAAAATTTTAATAAAAAACATTAAAAAAAGAAGTGACTTTCTTAAGTGCTGCTCTGTAGATGTCAGTTTAGGATGGTCAGTTTGGGATGGTAAAAACAGACATAATCTCCCCCCCCCCCCCCCCCCCGCTGTCTTATATAGGTTGCTAAAAGTTGTTTTTAATTATGTTATATTGTATTTGTCTGAAAGTCACCCCGAGTCGCTACGGTGTGCAGGTGGCACTATAACAACAACAACAACAACAACAACAACAACAACAACAACAACAACAACAACAAAGTTACATTATATGACGCAATTGTGTGATTGTCAAGATTTCAATTTGTTAAATTATTCTCTTCAATAATCCATCTCTTTTTAATTCTAAGGATGGAGGCAACTTTTAATGGGCCAGTAATTCCCAGGCTGTCTTTTGTTTCTGCTGTTGAGCAGTCCCCAAGAACTGGCCTTGTGGATGCTAGTGACATTAAGAAAAATCTCTATGGTGACTTCTCTTCAATCTCTGATACGAGCCAGGTAAGAAAGCAAAGTTCCTGAGACCACATTTAGATTTCACAGCATGTGTTTGTTGTGAGGAAGATGAGGATGTACTGCTTCTCTATATATTGCTAGCAAGGGTACCCGGCATTGCCCGGGTGAGGGACCCAACTCAGGGCATATGTTTCACCCAGACACATCATACACGACTCAACACAAATTACACAACACACACATTACACAACACACATTACACAACACACAAAACACACACGGCACACCCACACACACACACATGACACACACACATATACACAGCACATACCCTCGACACACAACCCACACCCACCACAGCCACACACAGCCACACACCCTCTCCCACACACTTCCATGCTCTCTCTCTTCCTCTCTCTCTCACACACAATCTCTATTCCTCCTTGGGGCACACACACAGAGCAGTGGTGTACTGTGACTCTGCTCTCTCTCCCACTCTTGCACACTCAGATACTCTGTCTCTCCCCTTCTCTCTCTCTCTCTCTCTCTCTCTCTCTCTCTCTCTCTCTCACACACACACACACACACACACACAAATAAACACACTCCCTCCCTGGCCTGCAACTCCAGGCAACAGCCTGCTTCTGGAAGCGCAGGCCACACTACCGGGAGATGTGGGTTACCGCCGGGCTGGGCTGCACGGAGCCCCCACGCCCCTCCCACGGCACTTGCCTCACCTGTGGGGCGTTTTCTGTGCACCCCAGCTGGGCAGTAACCCAGGTCTCCCGGCAGCATGGCCGTTCTCGAAGAGCCGACCAACGTGCACAACCCAGAAGAGCTGCGGCTGTCGCTTGGCAACGCGGGAGACGCTGCCAGGTCAGGCAAGCACCCTTCTCTCCTGGATTGCCCCCCCCCATGTGCCAGCATTCCCCGGGTGTCCCCTCACGCCCCCTGGTGCACTGCCGGACCCTCACCTCGTGGGGGCAGTCCCTTTCCCCTCAGTCCCCGGCAACCTCATGCTGCCATGGCTGGCAGGCCCGCCTCACCCGCTCCTCGTGGTGCCGGATTCCTCCCTCCCCATTCCCCCCAGCCGCCGGGCCTCTCCCCGGAGGCCTGCACCCTCGTGCCCCCAGATGCATGGGCCCCTCCCCCCGCTTCCCCTCTGGGTGCCGGCCATCTGGAGCCCCCTCCCCCACCCCACCCCCTCTTCCCCGCACCCTCCCCCCTGGCCACTCCTACCCTGCAGGTTGCCCTCCCTGCCCCCCCCGGTCCTTTTTCAGGGCTGCCGCCCAAGGTGCCACCGCTGCTATTTCCCCCGGTGCTGCTTCGGGCCTGACACCCAAAGTTCCGCCACCACAGGTTGTGCCTCCGCTAGTGCGGAGGCCTCCAGAAGTGCTGGCTGTCCCTTGCTGCGCACACAGCAAGGTGGGTGGTGTTTGCCCGGCGCGCCTGCGCAGTCCCACACTTCGGCACTGGACTCACCAGCGGCTGGGGGTGCCCCTTTGTGGCTCCTTTTCGGGGTGAAGGAACCCGCGGCGGGCTGCTGGTACTCCGCGCTGACACAGCTTAAGGGGCAAGGTGAGTAATGGGCACAGTCCCAGGGGGTTTGGCGTCCAGGTGTCGTGGCGCATATGCATCTCACCCAACGACACATTAGGTTTATATATTAAGATATTAGTCCATCATATGCATCTTAATGTTCTCTGGATGTGTGTCTGTCTCTTTTTCTTAAGGGATATTCAGAATAGCATTAAAAACAACTATTCTGATGTATTGTATTTGTGGAAGTGACCTCCTGTGATTGGGTTGAGTTGGGGATGCAGGTTTGGAATTAAATGTTTTCCCTTCCAGTATTTGTGAGGGAAGGACTGTTCATTGGTGGAGTAATAACATTACAGTCGTCAGTGACTGGACAGAGGTTTTTGAGTGGTAGAGAGACTAAGTGACAAGTAATGTGGATGGAGAGTGCAGAGTTGGCTAAAAGAATCTGAAGGAAATGTAGCTGAACCCTTCCCTGAGGAAGTGGATGAAGACAGAAATTTGAGCCATAAAAGCAGTAACTGGAATTCCACAAAAAATATCATTGCTTTCAGGAGGGGTGATTGGGGTGATAAAGTGCCACTTCCCACATGTGTTGGCCATGAACTCTCAGCAATTGTAGTCACCAGGGGATGGCGAAAAGCCTTGGAAATTGCAGTCCAACAACATCTGGACTTGGTTGATTTCTGGCATTGGAGTTGAGAGCTATGCTGGGAAGGCTGGTCAAGTGGGTTCTAAAAGAAGGGAAGCTAGTAAACAGAAAGCTAAATAAACTAGTTGTGGGTTTAAAAAAACAGGGCAGTGAGGGCCTAAAAATAATGAATACAGTAATACCTTGGATAACGACCAAACTTGGTCCCACAAGTTTGGTCGTTGTCCGATTTTTACCATTATCCGATGCATACATCGGATATTGCTTTAAAAAGCTGGCTGTCTCTGGGAGGTTCGGGGGACCCGATCCGCGCTGTT
Organism: Bradypodion pumilum; assembly: GCA_035047305.1. Lineage (NCBI taxonomy): Eukaryota > Metazoa > Chordata > Lepidosauria > Squamata > Chamaeleonidae > Bradypodion > Bradypodion pumilum. The sequence continues at coordinate 265,417,212 of JAWDJD010000003.1, forward strand.
TCCGACGTCCCGCGACCTTCCCAGGCGCTGCTGCAAGGCAAAATGCCGGGGGAAACTCCTTCCTCGGCTGCAGGTTTTGCCTTGCAGCAGCGCCCAGAAAGGTTGGGGGACGTCAGAAACAGTGCGGATCGGCTCCCCCAACCCTTCCAGAGGTGGCATTTTTCCACCTATTTTGGGCTCTCTGCCGCCCGTGTCGCCTCTGGGAAGGTCATGGGACCTGATCCACGCTGTTTCTGATGTCCCCCGACCTTTCCTACACTGCACTGTCCCCTGACCCTCCCAGAGGCAGACGGCTTCTTTTTTCTTCCTTTTTTTTGGGGGGGAGGGGGAGGGGATATCCGATGTATGCATTGGATAACGCTAAAAATTGGATAACAACCAAACTTGTAGAACCAAGTTTGGTCGTTATCCGCAGTATTACTGTATTCATTATTTTTATTTTTTCATTAACATCAGTGTCAATCTGTTTCACATGGATCAGTGTGCTTCATACTGGAGCAGCATACTCTGCTGCAGAGATGCTCAGGGCCAAAGCATAGATGGTTGAGCTCGCCATGTATAGTTTGTCTACTTCCTGATTATATTGTTCCAGTGAAGTGATGTAGTCAGCCAATTATTTGGCAGCAGGTTTTGAGCACAATTTGAAGGTCTCAGTGTGCTATTTTTGTCATGCTGTGAACTGTCATAACTTCTAAGGGCTGGTTCCAGAATTTCTGGAGTTTAATGTGGCAATTCCTTTCTTCATTTAAAAAAATGCTGAAGGCAAAATACGAGGATGACCCACATTGTTAGTGGAAGATGTTAGCTGTCATTGCTCTGATAAATGAAAAGCTGCGAATTATCTACATAACTGGGGAGAAAACACAGAAAAATGTCTTGATGGGAAACCAATCTCTTTGAGCTTCATATCTCTTTAAGAAATTGTGGACTCCTGTCATATGAAAATAGCAACTTGGAAGCAATTACTAGGTCTATCTCACTTTTTCTTTTAGAGAGAGAGTTTGGAATCCAAAGAACGTATGCATGTTTGCCTTCGCATCAGACCATTTATGCAATTGGAAAAGGACAGTGATCAGGTTTGATTTAATTTTTTCTGTAAAAAAATCTAAAACCAAAACTTTATCAAATCTGTTTGGGTAAGAAATACCTCTTCTTTTTTAAAACTAAAATTTTTTTTTAAAAAAAACTTTTTACAGGATTGTATTTCTGTTCTTGATCCAACAAGTGTTATATTAAAAGCTCCCAAGAGTTCCAAGGTCTTTCGGCTTAGTGAGAAAAACATTGGGCAATTGGTGCAGAAATTCACTTTTTCACAGGTAGGAAAGTTTTTTTAAAACCCTCCTACTTTCATATAACCTTAATAGCAGAGGTTGCCCGGCGTTGCTGGGCTGTTTTAAATGGTGTTGGAAGGTTTTTTTTTATAATGTTTGTAAAGTAGAGGTTAGTCCAGCCGTGGGCAAACTATGGCCCGTGGGCCGGATCCACCCCGTTCGGCTGTTCTATCCGGCCCACGGATCCGAAAGAGCGAAGGGTTCTCTTTATATTAGTTCACACAAACACTCCATCCATGCTTTTGTTCCGGCCCTCCAGTCCAGTTTAAGAACCCATTGTGGCCCTCGAGTCAAAAAGTTTGCCCACCCCTGGGTTAGTCTATAATTGAATTTTTAAAAATGTGTATTTATCCAAAAAAAATTTGGCGGGCTGTTATAAAATGTGTTCATCTTTTTTGTATTTTTTTTGTGGATTAAAAAAAGAGAAAAGGATGATATAATTTTTTCAAATGGTTTTTTTTAACCAAATAATGTTTTAGTTTCTGTTTTTTTAAAAAAATAGCTGTACCTTAGGTAATAACTTAACAAATGTGAAAGTACATGGTTTTTTACATTTAATGTTTTTAAACTGTGTTTAGATGTGTTTATTGTGAGATTTATTTGTGATTTGTGTGAATGTGTGATGTAATGTTATGTTTTTGACTGTTTTTTCTATTGTGTCCTCTGGATGGGGCTGTTGAGTGTTTCCTTTACTTTGGCTGTTTTTTCTCTACTGGCCTCTGGGTGGTGCTTCTTCCGGTAAGTAGTCTCTTTCTTTCCTCATTTCATTTCCGGTCGTCGTGGAGGGAGGACGTGGGGGTGAGTTGGCTTGTTTTCTTTATTTTGTGGGGGGTGGGTTGGATTTTGTGGTGTTTGGTTGGTTTTTGTTTTTGAATTTGTGGTGTTTGGCTGGGTGCTGTTTGTGTTTCTTAATTTGTGTTTACTTTTTATTGTTTTTTGGTGTTATTTTTCTTTGGTTTTGTGTATTTTTGGATGGTTTTGATTGTTGTTTTTGTGTTTTTATTTATTTATTTAAGTATTAATTTATTGATTTATTTTTAAAAGTTTGTTTTTATGTTGTGGCTTGGGGGGGGGGTTTCCTTTCCGTGGGCCGGGCTCACTGTCCGGGCCGCGGAAATCCCAGCGCTGCTTCAGTCGGCGTTGGAGGGGGTTTATGGTGGTTTGTTTGTGTGGAGTTGTGAAAGTAGATCGGGGTTTCCCCTTTAATATCACTAGGTGGGGGGTTGTGATCCCCCTCTCCGCTGGCTCCCCTGGGGTTGGGAGGGTTGGGGGGAGAAAAGGGGTCTGTCTCCCCAACCCTTACGGACCCAGGAGAGCCATCGGAGAGGGGAAATCCCCCCAACTCCATTTTTATAGGGAGTCTAGAAGGTTTGGGGGGACAGACCTCTTTTGTCCCCCCAAACCTTCCAGACTCATGGGGCCCAGGAGAGGGGATCGATTCCACCCCCTTCCAAACATTCCGTTTTTAAAGAGACGAAACCGCTTGTTTTCTTCTCTTTAATATGGTGTGTGTGTGCGTGTGTGTGTGTGTGTGGAGGGAGGGGAATCCCCTCTCTGCTGAAAGCGAAACCCTTTTGCGGTAAGTAAAGTCAGCAGGCGGAGCGCCGTCCGATGGCTTTGCTTACCTGGGAATGGGTTCACTTTCGGGGGGCAGTGCCTTTCCCCCCCTTGCCGCCCCCCCCCGTTTTTGTGGCTTTTTTTCTGTGAGGCGTTGTGTCTGGCTGCAGCGGACTTGCGCTCCTGGTGTGTTTTTTATTTTTATTTTTTGCTCGCCAGCTTCCTCAGTGTTCTGCGCGCTCATGGCACGCAGGATGCTGGGGCTTGTAGTTTGGCGTTTGTGTTTTCGGCTTGTGCGTCGTTTTTTCCCCTGCGGTTTTCTTTTGATTGGCCGCGGCGCATTTCCGAAAGTTCCTTTTGCTTGCGCCTCTCAGCCTGATTGGCTCTGGCATGGCACGGCGCAAGGAACATTGGGAAATGAAGTTGTTTCCCTTTTTTCACGTTTGTGGGGGTCTTGGCCCACTGGCGCTTTTCTCAAACCTTCGTTGACCTGCGGACCCAGTTCGGGTGTGTGCATGAATGGTAGGTGCGGGCTAGTAGGGCCTGGCTTAGGAACCTATGCGAAGTTCCAACGGTTAACGCTTGGTTTTATAGGTTAAGATAGAATGGAAACTTTACTGAAGTATTGTTTGTTATAAATTTATATTCTGGAAAGTTTAAGGAAATAAGAGTTTTAAGGTTATTGTCCATGAGATCTATGCTGTAACAATCTTAAAGCTCTGCTTGTTGGTTTGTTAGGTATTTGGCCCAGAAACAACACAAGAAGAACTCTTTGAAGGTGCTGTAAAGCAGCCAGTGTTAGACTTCTTGAAGGGTCATAGTCGCCTAATATTCACTTATGGAGTTACAAACGCTGGAAAAACCTACACATATCAAGGTTTGGGTAAACTTCAGTAGTTTCTCTGGAAAATGTTCACTTGATTTGTGTAATGCTTTTTTGAGACATAATGGAGGAATCATATACTTCATGTGACACGTAGGCCATTAAGTCATGGATATGTGATTCCAGATCCCCTAATCCTGGGAGGTGGGGGGGGGGGATCCTATAATAAAAAAACGTTAGAGCAACAGTTCTCCAAAGGGTATCTGTGTGCACCTTTAAAAAAGTTCGAAACAATATTTGGAAGTTGATAGATTGGTATTTTTTCTTGTCTTTCCCCAACATTTGGAATTGGTATAGCTCTGGCAGGCCCTTTGAGTAAAAAGATGAAGCTTAATCTAAAACTGGTTACTAATGCTCACCCTGGTTTAGAACCACCATCCAGCTAGCCAGTTTATGGGGTGCTGGGTTTGGGGTGATTGGGTGGAGATTGATCTGTCCACGGTCCTCCTCTGTCCCCCACCCCAACTCAGGTTATCTGCATCTTTAAAACAAGTAGATACTTGTATTTTTTGTTTATTTGTTTGGGTCCTGCCCTCAGCTGAGACCAATTCTCTGCTTGCTTTAAATAAAGATTGTAGATATACACTAGTCAGATTAGAGATGTGAAGGCCCGGAAAAAAACCTGAAAATTTGGGGGAAAAACATTCTCCCACACCCCTACACCTCATTTTTTTCTTCTGAAGCCTTTTTTGTTTTTGGAAAAATTGAAAAAAATATTATGGAGTGTTTTATTTTAACATGATGAATAAAATATTTTAAGATAATGCCGGGTTCAAATATTTTATAAATCATTTCTAAAAAAATATGTATGGTATCAGATTATTTTCAATTTTTCCAAAAATTTCAGTTTCCCCCCGAAAAAATCCGGTTTTTCCCCCCAAGCTTCAAAATTTTCAGAAATTTTACATCTCTAAGTCAGATGAAGGAATGTTATGAAATTTTGACTGAAGGTTAATACAGTTGTCATGTTATGTTGGCTTTGAACTCTTTGGTGCAATCCTGTTGCTTAGAGTATTAAGTCACCACTAGAATAGGCCCATTGAATCAGTGAACTTACGAAGGAGTTGACTCACCAAATCTTCACTTACTCAGTGGGACTACTCTAGTTGTGACTTATACTAAGCAACAAGATTTCAGCCATTAGATGCTAAAGCATCTGTAGTATGACTGAAAGGATTAGAACTGGTTACTACTTGACCCAATGGATATCAAGCTGACTGCTTCTCAGGGACAGTGCGTTTCCCAAAGAAAATGTTCGGTATTCTTAAATTGGTGGGAACCTGATTTAGCATGATGATTCAGCATATTTATTTGAGAAGATTAAAAAGTATATGGCCATATTTTAGAGTGGAATTGAATATTCAAAGTCCTGATAAATGTTAATTTTTTCATGGCAGGCACTGAAGAAGCCAGTGGCATCCTCCCACGATCTTTGGATTTGTTGTTTAATCGCCTTCAATGCAAACTGTATCCGGGGATAGACCTGAAACCGCATCGATGCCGAGAACATAGAAGGCTAACTAAAGAAGAAGTGAGAGAAGAAATATTTGTCAAAAACTCACTGCTTCGTCTCATGAAAGAGGTGTGCTGATGCGACAATTAAGGTTTCTGAAAGTTTTTTCCCCTGAAGGAGCTTAAAGCCACCTCTGCATCAGTCCTCTGTGTGCGTGGATACAAATACATGTTTTCAACCTAACACAAAAGTTTATTTGTGGGTTTCTCTTCACTCCTGTTCTAGTCAAATAACAAATCTCCATAGACACCCAATGGGAGGCAAGCCACTGTATCAAGTCCAGAGTTGGCATAATTTTCCTTCCATTTGAGATAAATGATGGGGCCTTGTGAATCCAATATCTTGATGCACAGAACATTTCTCATCCTATCTCTCCAGTAGAAATATATATACCAGTAGTCCCAAAACTTTTGGTGTCATGTCTTTTCTTCTGAGAATCAGAGTAATCAATACACTCATGTCTCTCCACTTCTCATTTACCATCTCGTTCATCATTTATAAAAAGTTCAGTTTATAATGTAAAATTGAAGGTAAGCATAATAGCTTTATTTGTAAAAGAAAAAAGAAAGGTTAAATACAAATAGTTTGTCTTGAGATTTCTTGCATTCTCACAGCAATATCCTAAGAGTTTCTTTAAGCTGATTTAATTTTAAAAAACCAACAAATATTTCATTCTTGTGGCCTTTAGGAAGCATAGTCATGCACATCAGTTTGGGAACCAGTGTAGCTTTCTGCTAACATATAGGTAAGTCTTCTGTTAGCATAAACCCTACCCCGATGGTAGAGCAATGTTTCTGTAACTTCCTACAGTTCATTGCAGGCTGATTGGTGTATAATCATCTTACCAGGTTTACCAATTACATGATAAAAAATTGATGTATAATTGATACCCTTGCTTCCTGGTTTAGGGAGCTTCTCTCTCCAGAAACTTAAGCTTCTTCTTCTGCTTCCGTGTCTAGGCTAGACGTGAAACTGCCAAAATGAAGGCACCTATTAGTGAGTTCATTCTGCAGTTCCTTTCGCCTGACCTAGTGTGAGAAAGATTAGCCGGCAACACAAAGTTGCCGTTACCAGGGTACACCTGATTGTGGTTCAAAAAATGTTGCAACCTTGCTGTGGACATTTCCCTGCTAGTGCTTCTTTCAGAATGTTTCAGAACTTACAAATAAATGTAGTGGCACAAAAAGGCAAATTATGGCACATGCCAGGAGCGTAATGAGGAAAATTTTGAGAGTGGAGGAAAGTCTAAGCAAAGCAAGAAGTGCTTCTGGGTACATAGTACAAAACAGATATAAAGTGTGGTTTGCTTCCAGTAAAGTTCTGCTAAGTGTAAGTTCTTGCGGGCAGATATTATGCTGTCTGGTGTGCTTTGATGGTGTGTGTGTGTGAGAGAGACATCCTGCTCTGAAAGGAAAATCTGGAGTGTCATCTTTTTAAACAGATAATAGATCGGTCACCACTAGAACAGTGGTGGTGAACCTATGGCACGCATGCCAGAGGTGGCACTTGGAGCTCTCTCTGTGGGCACCCGTGCAGTCACCCCAGCACAGAGTTCACTCTGCCCAGCAGCCCAACGCGAGGGTTTCCTTTCTCCCCTGGTGCTGTGTTGGCATTTTGTGATGAATAAGTGGGCTTTGGGTTGCAGTTTGGGCACTCGGTCTCTAAAAGGTTCGCCATCACTGCACTAGAGCTTCTTTAGAATGATTGGAAAACCATAACCTTTCTAGTAGAATGTCCTGGAGATGAAAATTCTTCTCCAAAGCTTCCAAGCATTGTTATTATTTTCAATTAGGAAATTACTTTGTCACTGTCAGCAAGTGGATTCTGACCACTGAAAGCTTATTGGTCAAAGCCTTTAAAATGTTGCAGGGTTCTGTTCCTAACTCAGTTCCTCTGGAATATGCTATGGTGAGCATCAAACTTGTTATTTAGCAGTAATTTTTCATAAGTATATCATAATTTTTAAATTTTTAGTACAAAGGATGATGTTAAAGAGATTCTCTCCCCCCCCCAGAATATGTACAATGTGCCAGACAATTAAAATTACCTTTTATTATCTTAATTTTCAGACGGATTACCAAAGTGATAATTCTGAAGGTAAGTTAAATATCTGGATGAGAAAGAAGTATGCGTTCCATGTGAATGAATGTGGTTCTGGAGGAGACACCTTAGGGGCCATTCAACAATTACATCATCCATTTTTTGGGGGAAATTGACCCCCTTCCCCCCATGTAATCCAACTGTAATTTTCGCTTTGACCCCCCCCCCCCCCTTTCCCTTTAAAATTACGTAATCCAGAGATTTTGTATCAAAACTCTAATATTTAGAGTTTTTCACTATTGGTGCCTAATGCAGAATGTATCAGTGAGGATTCAATAATCTCAAATCTGATCAAAATTCCCAGAGATCATTTTGGCAGACCCCCTCCCCCCTCGAGGATCACGTAATTGTTGAATGGCCCCATACTCTGCCTATTGTAAACACACAGTAGATTGTCACTCTACTGAAATTGTTTTAAAACCCTATTTTTTAAAAATAACTGGGCATTCATTTCTGATTTTAAATGAAACATCCCCAAAATCCCAGTTTCCTTGACACAAGGTCCCATGTTGTAGATGAAAATGACTGTTCCTGGAGACTTTCTAGGCCAGTGATGGGTAACCTCATCACTCCAGGTGTTCTTGAACTTCAATTCCCAAAAGCCCTGATCATTGTGTGCTGATTTTGGCTTCTGGTAATTGAAGTCCAAGAACACCTGGAGTGCCAAGGTTAGCGATCATTGTTCTAGGCCTGCATTTTTCCTGCTTAAAAGGAATCCCTCCCCCTCTCCTGAAGTAGGGTGAATAGAAAATACTGTATTTGGGCCATATCCATGTGAGCTTCCTGTTTATCCCTGTTTTAACAAGTAGTATTTAGTAACAAACTTCCTTAAAATTTTGCTTTTTCAGGCTTGGAACTTCCACTGCAAAAAATGTTATTCAACAATACTATTTGATATCACATCTTTAAAAAAAAGGGATGGGGGAAGGGGGAGAGAGAGTTCTTTTGGCCAAATGTTTATGTGATACCCACATTCTTCTAGATTTGATAGAACCAGCAAATGAAGTTGAGGAGTCTTACACAGACAACGAGAGAAGCACAACATTCTCAATCTGGGTTTCCTTTTGTGAAATTTACAACGAGTGCATTTATGACCTCCTGCTTCCAATATCTGCTGACAAGAAAAGAAAGGTGTTGCGCCTTGCACAGGACATAAAAGGCTGTTCATATGTTAAAGGTAAAAATAATCTTCATAGTTAACAATCACATTTTCAGTAGCCTTAAAAGTAACTCTTTAAAAGTTGCTTTTTAAAAGGAATCAGATCTATAATTCATCACAATACAGCCCCAGCCATTCATTAACGCTACCAGTGATGGAGCGTAGTAACTAACTGAATTGTTTGTTAGGGTATTTTTTTTTGGGGTGGAAAAAAGCCTATGGATTATTAGGTAATGGGAAAAAATACAGATTTGCTTGAAATTAGTGATTTGCTCAAAATACTTCTAAATGCAAAGGAACTAAAAGGTCACTCTGATTCATACTCAGCCTGGGCATATTCTGGGCAACGGCAACCTTATGTTGATGGCTAATCTTTCCCACACTGGGTCAAGCAAAAAGAACTGCAGAATGAACTCACCAAAAGGTGCTTTCATTTTGACAGTTCCACGTCTGGCCTAGACACAGAAGCAGTAGATCTCAATTCTAAGTAGACAAATATACGATTGCGCTGTAAAAATTGCATCCTGAAGATAATAGAAAAATGAATAATCTGTGGTAGATAAATAATTTCAGCCTCAAGCCGTTTCTTACCCAATAAAAAAATTGTGTTTCAATTCACTCCCCACCCCCTGTACTTAAAAATTTCATTTTTGACCCATTGTACTTTTAGCATATTATGAATCTCCTTGAACTGGTTACATCTGCATATTTCAATAGCCTTTTAAGGAAATAAACATAAATTGGCCAGAATCCTCTATGTCTAGGATTATGCCCTGCATAAAGGATTGCACAATTCAGTCATGCCATTGGTGGCACAGTTTCACATTTCAACCAGTTGTGCAATGTGTGCCTATGGAAGTGCTTTGTGAAGGCCACTTTTGCCACGATGCAGTTAGCATGGCCGTTTGCATAAAATTGAATTACACAGTTGTAGTTACACACCAGGGTTTTAGCATTTTTGTGCTTCCTCAGAAATATTTCTGTCATCTAAAAATATAGTCATCAATTCTAATTTCTTCACTGGATTTTGTTCTGTAAAATGTTGAGGCTGTGGAAAAACTATGTGTGTGGTGACATATTTATGGCATTCTTAATGTAGGCATGGCCCAGGCATGTACATTGTTTCTCACTCTGTTTGAATGGATACAAAAACATAAAATGAGTTCCTTATTTTCTCCATCACCATGTTCCCTTCTTATGTATTCCCCTTTTAATGAGGGGTAATACCTCATCACACAAACCTCTGTCATGAAAAAGGATAACAAACGGTATGTAAGAGACATGATACATTTTCATAACCCTGTCTAACAGTACAGGTTTGGTGCAAACAAACTGTTAATCTGAGAGTAAATATGGTAAAGTGTGAAATCTAAATCCAACTTAATTGACTGGTGTCTCAAATGTGTGCAGATGCAGTACTTTATATGCAATATTTAATGACGTAACTTTGACTTTTCTTAAAGACTTACAGTGGATTCAAGTTTCAAATTCTAAAGAAGCTTTTAAACTCATGAGACTTGGCCTGAAGCACCAGAGTTTTGCCTCAACAAAATTAAATACCAACTCTAGCCGAAGGTAAAATCAGGGTATTTTATTGTAAAATACCATAATGTTTTGTCATCTCTTTAAACTAAGAAAGCTTATGCAATTCTGACTTGTGCTCATCTCTTTGTAAAAGTAAATGCTTTGATGTTTTCTCCTTTTAACTTGTTTTCCTTTAGTTCTGGATCATTCTGTTCATTTTTAATATTTTGGGGATTAAAATTAATAACTGACTAATATATCTAAAGTTGGATTCCTTGGAGATGGAGTACCTGCATTCTTACAATACACCAGACTAGTACTGGTGAAATGTAAATCAGCTTTGTGTCCCCAGTTTTGTGCATTCGACTTCCGATTAGGCAATTTCCATGTCATTAAGCCTAAGAATGTTTAGTATCAAACAAAGGAATTTCAATTCATCAATAAAATTCAGCTTGTTCAGAAAAAACCTAGTTTCATATCTTAGCAACTGTAATATATGCTTAATCACAGAAGAGGGAGGAAGCAAGATGTAACTTAGAGAAAGCTACACTGAACAGTAATACAACATGGGCAGAGGAGCATAGCCAGAGTATTTTCTAACATGAAATATACTGATTATTTGATAGAATCAAAACAGGACATACTGGAAACTGGAAGAAGCATTCAAAGACAGGAAGTGTCAGTAGTTTAATTGAAGACTGAGTGGTCTTTTTTAAACTAATATTTGAAACTAACAGTGGTTTTTGTTTTATCTTTTAGTCATAGCATATTTTCAGTGAAAATGCTAAAAATTGATTCTGAAGTTTCTCGAGTGAAGCAAGTCAATGAGTAAGTGGTCTTTCTATTGAAATATGCCATACATCACACAAGGAGCCTGTACTTCCAAGCCACCTTTTTGTTGTCTATCTCCAGGTTATTCCTTTGTGACCTTGCTGGCTCAGAGCGTTGTACCAGAACCCACAATGAAGGAGACCGCTTAAAAGAGAGTGGGAACATTAACACTTCCTTACTTATTCTCGGCAAATGCATCAACGCCTTGAAGACCAGCCAGCAATCAAAGTAGGTTCTGGTGGGATCTTTAGCTTCAATTCTAGGAAATCTGACATCAATCCCTTCTAACTGGTCCCTTATAAGAGCTCTGGTGGCACAGTGGTTAAACTGCTGTAACTGCAAACAAAAAGTTGTGAGTTCAGTTCTGACCCAGGGCTCAAGGTTGACTCAGCCAAAAGAACATTATAAGATAAAGAGGTGGGGTTGGAATTAAATCAATATATATTTCTGGTGCAAAGTATTGTTTTTATGAATGATAAATTGGAGAAATATTTTAATGATATATTCATTCTTTTCTTATTTTGCCTTTGGTGAAATGTTTAGAAACCTTTCCCTTCCACTTCAAAAAGGCCTATGGAGTAGAAATTATAGACAGGGTTCAAAAACATTGATCGGGTTACATTGCCTTTTCTCTGGAAGCAAAAATGATAAAATAGAGACTATCATACTTTATGACAATATGAGAAAGCAAGACTGGCTTGAAAAGACAATAATGCTGGCAAACGTTGGCACCAAAGGAGGAGAAGGACCAAATATGAGCTTAGTTGACTCCCGAAAAGAGTGGTTCCCAACCTTGGGTCCCCAGATATTCTTCGTATACCTTCCAGAACTATTAGAAGTACAGCCATTGTGAAGGCTTCTGGGAATTTTAATCCAAGAACATCTGGGGACCCAAGGTTGGGAAACACTGCCTAAAAAGGAAGCCATAGGCTGCATTTTACAAACGCTGAATAGCACTTTTGAGGTTACCCATTCACAGGACTGCCATAAATTTAAGGTGACTTGAGTGTAACAATAAAAAGCAACTCCTGGAGACCCCCAGCTAGAATGATTACTGGCTGTTGGCCATGTTGGCTGGGGGATTTTGAGAGTTACATGTTAAAATAACTTTCCAACCTCAAATCATAAAGGGGGAGGAACACGAAGCAAGGATGGTGAAGCATGGATTGGATTATTCGACGGAGGCTTGCTTCCATTTCAGCACCAGAAGCAAGTGCTCATTAATGGCAGTGTCTCTGATTTGAAAAAGCACAGTAATCAACAAAATGCCTGTTCTTCTTCTTAGGCTGCAGCAGCACATACCCTTTCGTGAAAGTAAGCTAACACACTATTTTCAAGGCTTCTTCAGTGGAAAAGGGAAAGTGTGCATGATAGTTAATGTCAGCCAGAGTGAAGCTGCATATGATGAAACACTCAACGTGCTCAAGTTTTCTGCAATTGCTCAAAAAGTGAGTGTGCTTCAATTGTAAATAGACAAATATCTGCAGGGAAATGACTGGCTCATGGACAGTCATAGACTTGCAAAGTGACAAAGGTTGGGCAGTCAGCTTATCTCGTACCAACTAATCAAGTAGTTTAGTTGGGGAGTTTTGAGGTGTGCGTGGGTGTGCAGTGTGAACCTATGTGTGTGTTTTGGGAAATGGATCCTATAAAGTTCCAGTAGCAGTGATTGGTGTACATGTGTTTGAAGTTGTAGTTCTGCTGAATACCGGTGGAACATAGTGCTCCACTGGCACAACCTCATTTAATTTATTTTATTTTTTGCATTTCTATACCACCCACTCAGGTACAACCCAACTCAGGGCGGTTCAACACCATAATCTAAAAACAAAATATACAATTTAAATAAAACTAGCATAAAAACATACAAAAGATAAAACAGATAAAACCACTTAGTTAAATTTACTCATCCCTATCAATAAAGAAGGGAGGGGAAGGGATCACTAAACTGGATTAGGCTATAAACCAGTGGGTGGGGGCCACATTCCCATCGGGTCCCATGCCTGCCCTGCCAGCCAGGTTTTCAGACCTTTCCTGAAGGGCAGCAATTCTGTCTGTAACCTTACCTCTATCAGCAGGAGGTTCTATAGGGGCGGTTCGGTCACGGAGAAGGCCCTCCTTCGTGTGCTAGAGAGATGAGCCCCTCTAGCTGATGGTACCATGCTTGCACATGCAGCGCCAATACACAAGTGAAGGTTTGTGTTACATGGATACCTTCTTGAAGGGAGAGAGTTAAGCGTTGGATCACTCATGCAGTGTCTGTTGAGTGATCAGGACTCTAGGCCTAGTTTAGAATATTAATGATACAGCTGATGATGAGTTAGCTGTTTTGGCTGAACTCATGAATGAAGTGCTTTGGGTTTACTTCACTTGACTTTGATCCTTGAAATGTGTACAGTATGCATCTCTTGGGAAAACTGTTGTGCTCATATTCAGGAAATGGAGGGGGGAGCTGTTACTAATAATAGTAATAGGGGACTGAAGCAAAGAAGAGAAGTTAGCCTGTTAGTCTCCAAGAACTGACACATGAAAGCATCCTTTGCCTGTCAGTTACACAAATTAACTTTGTATTTATCTTCTGCATGCATCAGACATAGAAAAATATACCTTACTTGCACCTCTTCTACATGGAGTTTGAACTCATTGCATAAATATTAGCAACCAAAGAGTTATGAGCATTAACCAGTTGCGGTATTTTGGGGGACATTATTGCAGTTTTCTGCAGAAGTTGTAGATGGTATTCATGTTAAGTCAGTTTGTTGCCTTTCCATGTTGTTTTTCCTATTTTAGTTGCACGCATGCTTTTCTAGTAGTCTACACTTGTGTGTACAAGGATAGTGTTTATAATGACACAGTAGTACTCTTCCCAAAAAATTGTGCTAGTTGATTTTGCTGCTAATAAAGATGCCAGGAAATTTTGCACACTGTTTAGGATTCCCCAAAACTTTGAATGCTAAGAATCATATCAAGTGATTTTTTGTTAGAAAGGTTTCAGAACTGCTAAAATAGAGTTGTGTAGCTTCTTTATTCCTTTCCCGTTCAAATTTTTAAGGAGCAATTCCTTGCCTATATCCTGGATTTTTTCACATTCCAATTTTTTTCCATATTAAATTTTCCTCACACATAATCCTTAGTGGTGCTTTAATCTGAAAAGCAAAATAATAATTTCACAAATTTGGTATTCCTAATCCCTCTTCCTTTTGGGGAATATACCATAACCTCAGAGACTTTTGGGTAGGAGCACTTAAAACAGTTATGACAACAGTGGAATTTAATATGTTCCTGACACTTTCATTCAACAGGTCATGATCTTGGATTCCTCCAGATCGCCAGAAGAAGAAACATTTGAACAGATGTCGGTCACAGCAGAATCTGAAAAGAAGATAGAAGATATCTGTTTGCCTATTAAAAGAGCAACTATTCTTTGGGAGAGGACCCTGGAAGATGTAATGGAAGATGAAGAAGAGCTGGTAGATGACAGCAGTGAAGTAGATGAGATCAACGAAGTGATGAAAGCCTCATACATGAAGGAAGCTGAAAGTAACATTATTGAGGAGACATCAAGCCAAGTAGAAGAAGACAGTGACATCCTCATTGGGAAAGATCAGTATCAGGTATATCTTGTGCCACTGTGGAAGTAGGCATTCTGATGCATACATGACCTTCCCCCTCCCGAGTATACATGGAGGATATGTTGTAAGACTTACCATGGGATACCTGAAACCATGGATAACAACAAACTATATTTAACATTTCAGACAGTGGCCTCTAGTGGCCAGCTCTGCTAATGCATCATAGAAATACATATTTTATGCATTTCAGGCTAAAACCATGGATACTGAAACCTCGGATGCAGGGGGGATGTGTAATAGCAAAAAGACAAAAAGCTTGAAGATTAAATGTATTTGTTTTTTATACATTTATGTTCTTTGATGTGAAAAATTGCACATATACTGTACAGTGTATTCCAAAAATTTGAAAAATAAATGTTAGTTTAAACTATGGCATTTTCCCCATTGACGGTTTGGCTTCCTCTTCTAAAATAAGTTCTTAAGATCTTTTTATCTCAGCAAGTATTTAGCTACATTGTCCATGTTATGTCAACTGAATCAGATTTTTGACCTGTCTGACCAAGTACTGTCAACTCTGACTGGCAGAATCTGCTCTCCACTTGGACACCCATGGTTTTCCCTTTTGATATACTTCTATTATATCAGACTTGCTAAGATTTATTTTTCCAATTTTTGGAATACCATAGATCCGTGATGGTGAACCTTGGCACTCCAGATGTTCTTGGACTTCAATTCCCAGAAGCCCCTGTGAATCCACATGAATGGGTTTACTGCGATTCATCTGGCCCACCTTTCCCTCGTTGCTCCTGGAAGCGGAAGTAAAACGCGCCCATATGGGCCCATTTTACTTCGGCTTCCAGGAGTGATGAGGGCATCGAGGGCCGGATGAATTACAGTAAACCCATTTATGTGGATTCACGGGGGCTTCTGGGAATAGAAGTCCAAGAACATCTGGAGTGCCAAGGTTCACCATCACGGCCATAGATACTATCCTGAGATTCTTAAGAGAAAGACGGAGTCAGAGTGCAACAAACCAAAGGGAGATACAGTAGTTGTTTACAGAAAGCACCTGGATAAACTAGGCTGAATATATTAACACTGCTGTCCTGACATGGCCTGCACATTGTCTTATCTGGTCTTCATAGGACCCTGGGAAGTTGTTTCTTTTGAACAGCATGTGTACAAAATATTTCACGAACACACTGAACATGCTATGGCAACAAATGTGTACAGTAATTGTTTTCCATGTACTGATTCTCTTCCTTTGGCCTGTGGGATTTTTATTTTATTCCCCCTCCCCCAAGGTTTCCAATATTTATTTTTCTGTGTTTTTAAGAGGTTGCTCACTATCATAGAGGATCTGAAAAACAGGCTGATTGATGAAAGGAAAGATAAGCTACGGTTGGAACTAAAAATCCGTGAGGAAGTTACACAGGAGTTTGCTCAATATTGTACTGAAAAAGAGAATGACTGCAAGTAAGCTCTTTGTACCTCTGTTTATGAAACAATGTTGAATACGCCTTACTATAAAAGTGGTAGCCTGTATTTACAAATAATAAAATTATACTAAACAGACAAGGGCGAATGTGGGCGATTTGTGGGTCTTAGTCACTTTTTGAAGAGTCTCACTCAGGTTTATTCACAGGCCAGCTGACTAGTCATGAACTAGGACTACTGACCTGCTTGAAAATAAGGGGCATGGGAAGCATGCATCTTGTTTTAAAGGAAAGTGGCCTGATAAATCAGAGATCCCTGTTTCCTGCCATTAACAGTGGCACAGAAAAGACTATTCATTTGGGCTCTAGCATCTCTTTCCCTTCCTCTTGATTCTGTCCCTTTTATCTGAGAAGGCAAAGAAATGTTAAGTTGAGGGGGTGCCATTATATGTACTAGAAGTCTCCAGTATCAAACCCCTCCCCCAGTCCTTTGATAGCCAATGGATTAGGATGTGTAATCTGTAATCTTTAAGGCTTTCCAATGGTATATTTAGCTCTTTAGTAGTGAAAAATAAAGTTATTAAGACTAAACACCCTTGCAAACAAACTATTTCTGCGCTCCTGCTCCTTCTGTGCTAGAAAGTAAAGTGGAAAGCCAGTTAAATCGCACATACTCAAAAGATAATCTCTGCATTGAAATACTGTATCTTGTTTTTATCCGAAGTGCAGTTTTCTTGGTCCTTAATAGTGTCACAAGCTGTTTTTCTTTTCTTTTTTTGTTTGCTCTCTCCAACCTCCCATTCCTGAAGGCATATGAATCTCCCCCTAGTTATTAAAAATATCATAGAAAATGCAAATTCCTTATGTTATCATGTTATGTTTAAATATTATCTGGGACTTTAGGAAACCAAGTAGAACTAGTGTAGAGGTGACACCCCCCCTCTGGAAAAATTTCAGGCTTACAGTTTTCCCCTCATCACTGCTATACTTAGGGTGTTTTTCAACCATAATCAAGAAATAATGGAAGAGAATTGTGAAGAGCGCATGCAGATATACAAGGACCTGCTGAAGGATTGTATGCCACAGATGCATGGTGAAGAAAGAGCAAAAGAACTAAATGCACAGTTGGATAAAGAGGACAAAGCAAAGGTAAGCTTAATTTCTCTTTAACTTCTAGACTGCAGTGCCTATTAGTCTTAGCCAGCATATCCATTAATGAAGGATGATGGAAAGTTGCAGTCCAATAACATGGATGACCAAAATTTGTTTATTTATTTATTTGTTGGATTTATATAACCACCTTTTTCGCCTATGCGATCCAAGACGGCTCACAACATTAGTTAAAATCCATACCCAATACTAATTAAAACTATCTAAAAACGTCCATAAAACCTCCCCAATCCCCTTAAAAAGAAGGACACCTGGGCAGGAATAAATAAGACCCCGGGCAGGGCTAAATAAGCCAGCAGGGCTGGGTTGTGGTACCAATTGTACCCCACACCTGCTGGCATAGCCATATTTTTAAGGCCTTCCTGAAGGGGAGCAACTCTGCCTGAAGGCTTACTCAGGTCAAATGTATTTCTGAATCATCTTTCTTGCACTTAATGGGTGTTTAATGTTAAAACGATGTACAGAGTAAGGCATCACTACACCTGTTGAGGCAATACTGTATTCTACCTGAAAGGTACCTGTGGTGCTAATAGAATAGGAATCCTGAAACTTTTCCAAACTGTTAGCCTGTATTTCTGGCCTGAAATACAAACTTTTCAATAGCAAACAGTGCAGTTTTGACCTAGGGATGAGAATTATTCAGCACACACGGTTTCTTCACTTTAAAAATGCCTGGTCGTGTGCGCCGGCCACACAGATAGGCATGTTACTCCCATCTCACAGACCAGTTTGGGACCTGAAAAGGGTCTTTTTTCCCCTTTTCTAAAATAAGAAATGACTTAGTGTTTAAGACACTGAATTTGATGACTAGAAGGTTGGCAGGTCAGCAGTTCAAGACCTGAGTGCTGCACGGCAGAGTGAGCTCCCATTTCTCTCCCAGCCCCTGCAAGTAGATAAATAGGTATCACTTTGTTAGGAATGTAAACAGCGTTCCAGCATCTAGTCATGACTGCCACATGATTATGGATATCTCCGCATACACAGACAGCTCTGGCTCTTTGGCTATAAATGGAGATGAGCACTGAACCCTAGGATCGGATACGACTGGCTTTTGAGCAAGGGCGAGCTTGACTTAAAGGTTTAGCATTGAAAAACTAGGAAGGTATAACTTGTCAAAATCTGGAAGGGGGTGATAGGGAGAACATAAACAAATGGGAAAGGTGCAGCCACCTTTGACTGCTACCCAACCTTGGTTTGAGCATTAAATACCTGGAAGTTTATCAGATCACAATTGCAATCCAAGTCTGGCCTTCAATTTTAAATTTCTAATCTAGTCCCTGTAACAGTAACGGATACAGGAGTAGAGTCAGCTAGTCCAACAGATTTGATCATGGGACTTTTCATTGTTCCCGTGCGCCTTCCCCTGCACAGAGTAAGTGTTTTGAGAAGCTACTGCTTTCTGACAGAAGAGGCTTCACCTGTCAATCTATATGAACACGCCCCCCCTTTTTTAAAACTTTTTTTTATTTTCTGTGTCTTCCAACAAGGGAAGTAAAGCTGGAGAACTGGCAGATGGTATTGATCTCTCTTGTATGGTAGAGTCATTTCAGCACAACCTCACTGATATTAAACAGCAGGCACAAAAGGCATATGGGGTGATCGTTGCTTTGGAAGAGCCCCAAACGACCATTGAACGGCTTGAGAAACAATTGCTTGAAGTTAGAGCTGACTTATCCCAAATGCAAGAGGAGCTGTTGTGCAAGAATAAAGGTATGTATGAAGAGAAAGGGGACTACAGCCGCCATACAATGTTTGCTGGTTTCTTTTTAAAAAGCCTACAATCAACCACATTTGCCAGAGTATGGAGGGGGTGGGCCTTTGGGCAATATGAGATAATGGTAGAAGCAACTGGGGAAGCGAGACGGGACCTAGAAGAACTTCCATTCCCAGGCTGTGACAGCCTGTAAGATTCTGGAAGAGAGCATACTTTTGATAGGAATCTTACATTCTCTCAATATAAGAAGTGAGGATACAACTCAGCTTCTTGTAGGTCTGTCTTGTTTTAGACTTCTTCATATCCAGTCTAAAAATAGGTTTCCCATGGATTACGATCAGTGATGCGCTGCAAAAAATTTACTACCACCATCCTGGGTCTGGCCATGCCCACAGTTAGCCACTGCCACAGAGTTAGCCACACCCCCAGGAAAAAGAGGAAAAAAAGAAAAGAAGCTGTTGCTTCTTCCAACCTGCCCAGTGCTGCGCTTGGGAGGCGCTGGATTGAGGTCGGAGGATGGCGGCAAAGGAGTTGGCGGCCAGGGGCTCGGTGCTGCTTCCCACAGCACAGCAGGTAGGCGCTGCGGCGGGCTGGGCCTGAGGTTGGGCTGCTGGAGGAGCAGCACCAGGAGGACCTCCTTCCCCACGGGGACATGGCGGTGGCCGAGGAGGAGTGTGGCGGCAGCAAGAGCACGGCGGCGGCAGCCAGCACGGGGGGCACCCCGGCGACTCCAGCAACGTCTGTGGCTCCTCCAGAGCCCTGCTGGCCCCGGTGCCCGGCAAGCACCCCCCTCCCCCCGTGCGCTGGGGCTGAGAAGAAGGTGCACTCGCTGCCGCCGCTGCCTTTCCTGGTCAAGGGAGGGGAGGGGCAGGGAGGTGGGTGTGGCTGGCCTAGTGGGCGTGGCCTGGGGCAATTTCCGCTAACGGTTCCCGGGATCCGGTGGGAACTGGGAGCAGTACACCACTGATTACGATAACTAACTGTACAAAGAGTGGAAAATTCATCATATCTGCATACACAGTATCCAGAATCCTATTGTTAGTGCAAATGTAAATGTAGTGGTGTCAATCGCTGCAACACATTGCTATTAGTTATTGTTGCTCCTTGTATCCCATAGTTCACAGCTCCTATGACTTGCACATGGTGAAGGATATAAACAGCAACCGCTTTACCAGTGGCAAATCCACCACTGTGCTAACCCGGTTGTAATTAATCAACAGGATTCAGGCCAGTGAATATATTGGGTGGATTACAACCAGCCAGGAGAACTGGCTTACAAGCAACCAATGGGCTGGCTGCTCATTAGCATTTGCTTGCATCAGTTAATTTCTTGTGTCACTGGACAGTGGACAGGTTGTCTACTGTGGCATTTTCCTTCTCATCAAACCAGAGAGACCTGTGAGATGGTGTGCTATTTGGCATCGCTTCCTGGTGTGTTGAAATGGTACAAGCCTGAGAAGGAGGAACTGCTTGCTTATGTACAAAATAATAACAAAATATGGAGCTTAACGTCACAATTTCTTTAACCCTTTTGCTGCATGGGAGCTATATGTATATGCTTATTTGTTTATTTTTTGTAAGCCACAGTTCCCTGAAAATCCCTTCTTATGTCCTGTAAATGCAGGCATTGTTGTTCTACTGGTTTGATTTTCAAAAAAAGAAAAATGTGCTATTGTGGCACTGCAGTTTTAAACAAAATGCAAAAGAAGAATGGTGGGATCATATCTGCTTGGTTAATAAATCTGAGCAATTATTTCTATGGCACATTAGTAATATTGAAACTTATATTACAGACTTGACAGTGCAAGAGAATAAACTGAATGAATCTGTTCAAGTTCTTCAAGATGCCACTGAGGTATATGTATTTCTGATATCTTTCTTGCACTACTCGACTGAGTCTAAGGCCAGGTTCAGAGGGTCTTTCCATGATTTACGAAGCAAAAATAAAAATAAAAAAAATCGCCCAAAGCCAACCTGAATTTCTCCCCAAATATTTATGTTTAGACATCACTACATTTCTTATCCATCAGGAATTCTCAACCTTTTAAAGCTGGGGGCTGGGTCATGTTCTCTCAAGACAGCTTCAGGGCCTGGATGGCCATTTTGCCCCTCTTCCACTGCATGGCACTTCCTGGTGTGGTGGAGGCGGTGGGGGGCCACATGAAATGGTGCTGCGGGCCGCAGGTTGAGAATCCCTGTTATACATTGTCATGTCTAATCTTAACCTTCTGTCATTGTTGCTGCTGAAGAAAATGGCTCTACAGAATAAACGTATACAGGAGTTAAGTCAAGCTGTGGAGGAAAAAGACAGTGAAATTAGCAGGCTGCATGTTCTGATCAGTCGCTTGGAAGCTGTCATAAAGGACTCTGTAAGTGTTTCGTTTATCACTTCTACCCTCAAAAATAGCAGTTGTGTTTTAATGTAAAATGCCAAACTAATGTCCTGTCGCAGGAAATTGGAAAACATTGCAGTATATCTTTTTTATTTGTGCATACATTATGGGAGAGAAGAAATTATTTATTTATTTATTCAATTTATAGACCGCCTTTTTCGCCTCGGCGACCCAAGGCGGCTCACATCAAATAAAACATCTTGTACGATAAGAACCTGGAGAGGTTCATACTGTAGCATTTTATTTGCACTCAAACTAGTGATAAAATAACTAAAATGTTAGTGGCATTTGAGGGGAAACAGTTCCTGAATCTCTAGCAGGGAGAGCACGTAAACATCCCCACGCTCTGATTTTCCTGACCAGGAGAGTTGTTGGCAGCTCTTGTCACAAAAATAATTTTGTTGAATTATGGGATTTCTAAAGCAAGTAATCTCTGAGTAATAAAAACAATGTCATGGTGTGAAGAAAACTGTGTAATAGTTTAAAAAAGTTGATATCTATTTAACTTTATCTTTACTCTGTCAGAAACCTTCCATCCATCCGAGGTCAGTAAAATGAGTACCCAGCATGTTAGGGGCAAAATGCTAATTAACTTGTGAACCACCCAGAGGGTGCACCAAGTGCTATATTGGGCAGGTATAGAAGTGTAATTGCTATTGAAAGTAGTCCATGTAAAACAGGGGTGCCCAAACCTTTTGGGCCACGGGCCGGCCACGTGATTCAGGGGGACAGGATGCATCTGGATACTTCTGCTCCTGGAAGCAACGAGGGCTTTGTGGGCCAGATGAATTATCATTGGGGGCCGGATCCGGCCCACGGGCCATAGTTTGGACACCAATGATGTACAATTTTAATAGCTTTGCTTTCCATAGAATTGTCTTCCTTTGCTTCGTTATAGGAGAACACAATTGCTGCTCTTCAACATGAAAAGAAACAGTCAGATCTGAGCAAAGTGATCTGTGTCCATTGTAGTGAGCCCATGGAGAAATATGTGGGTACTAGACGCAAACGAAATTTTAAAAGTGAGGAGGAGGAGGAGGGACCACCTGCAAAGCAAGGTATCAATTCCTGTTCCGCAGATGCAGAAAGGCACCAGAAGTCAAAGATCACATGCATTTCAGAATGAAAAGCAACAGCGTAAATTTGTAGTTAAGAAGAAGGATGACCAATATTATTCTACAGTACATCTTGCATGAACTTTTTATTGCTTTTAACTTACAAAAGTCCAAAATAAATATTTTTCGAATAGAAAGCAGTTTTTTTTTTTGCTTTTTGCATGTGGTATCTGTGGTTGTCATGCAATAGAGGTAAACTGGCTTCTGTTTAGTGAATCTGTTTTGAGCCTAGTCATGTGTGTACGCACGTGTAACTGATTTTCCTGAGCTTTCTAGTCACGGCTTCTTCCAAGCCTGTTTCTGTAAGTCCAGCACAGATGTTGTTTCTGCTTAACCACAGCTAAGAGCACATGTAGGAGTAGACACAGCATTTCTTTTCTATGCAAATTCGTACTCTACCTCCCCTTCCTCATTGCTCATGATGTAATAAGTCTGCACTGAGGTTAAGCCAACCATAGACAGTGGTTATTGAAATTAAGGTTTAAAATGATAACACTGCTAAGTAACCCTAGAAGTCCATAAGGACAAATCATACAAGCCAGAATCCTCAGTCATGCCAATATGAGGGCTGTGCAACTTCTTTCGGCTAATTGCCATTGTGCATCTGATTGCCTAACTAAGATGTGGTCCAATATTTTAGCATCTAGCAGTGGCAAGTTACAGAAACCTGATAAGAGTACCGGTAGGAATCTGACCATTGTTTGATAAGATAGCAGCAAGGAGGATTTATCAGGAAATGTCATGTACTTATGTCTATTGCACAGAGATAAAGAAAGGAAAGAAAAATGTTGGGCATATAGGGAAGGGTAATGATTGAAATCATAAATGCAGGATAGGAAGCTTTGTTGTCATTTTTAATAAACTTTGGACGACAAATGCATTTACACATTTATGCAAATCTCTGCATTGGCATACACTGGACAAAATCCTGTTTCACAGCTATGCAGGCACAACACAATGTTGTTGTGCCCATGGGTAGTTACGATAGCACTGAGGTAGAATTATGATCCACAAAGCACTTCCATTCACGTCTTACACATCTGGTTGTGCAGGGAATGCAAACCCAATCACACAATTCATTTATTTATGCAGATGTAAGTTTATATGACACATATAGGAAAATAATTTTGCCCACTGACTTAATAAAGAGCTAACTTAAGCTATCAAGTTATAACAGTCTCTTTATTATACATCCATCTAAAAAGCTGCTCAGCAGGGGGAAATGGCTATTCAGTTTCTTCAGCAAGAAAGTAATTCGGCTGTCTGAGTCTTAAGACAGGCTTGAAAAAGGCAGAGGTGGTAGCCTATTCTCTGAATAAGAAGATGGAATTTATTTGGTTAATCAAAACAATCCAACCATACAACCATCTTGCTCTGCTTAGATAATATATTTCTGTGATTTCTACAATTTCTGTTCATGTGCTAATAATATTCACGTGTCTCATAGTAATCTGTATTGAATAGTCTGTGTTTGAACAAATAGATGTACATGTTTAGATATGCTGAAGCTATGATTCTAAACATGCTTATTAGGAAGTAGGACCCATTGAACAGTGGTGTTTACTTCTGAGTAAGTATAGGTTTGACTATGAGACTACAGTTAAAGCCCCTTGCAGACATTTTTATGCAACTGATGTTTTGCAAGTCATTTGTACAACTCACTGTGTATAGTTCTGTAACTGCTTCATATTTCCACCTTTGCCATTCTAAGCAAAATTTATCCTAAAATAAAGAAAATGTCTTTTCCTTAGAGCAATGAGTGTTTAGGAGATTAGTTTGGGGTTCTCTTTTTCTTCCTCAGTTGCAATTTTTGTTTTCTTAAGCAGTGACCCTTCTACTTATGTATGTTGCTATCTATGTCATTAAAAGTCAGTGTAGTATAGTGGACAGAGACAGACTGGATTAAAATCCCACTGTGGCCATGGAAACTCAATGTAGGGTTGTAACAATGGGAAAGTCATTTTTGTACCTGTGGAATACCTTGGAAACACTTTTAGGGTAACCATAGGCCAAATCCAACTTGGTGGCACATACCAACATCATCTGTAATGCTAATCTCTGAAGTTCATGTTCTCTTGCACTAATCTGGATCTAGGCAAACAATTCTGTATATATTTTTCCTCTTGACTTAGAAGATTACTTTATGCTTGAAATAAGCAAGATTTGAAACCATTCATGCTTGAATTAACCAAGATTGGATGGCTAGAGTTTTGGAATTATAATGTTTACTTCCTAGTTCATTTTCATATTTCTATGTCTGATATTCTATGGTCAGAATCCTGTTAGGGGGAAAATTATGTGCATAAAGGTGACTTTGTTAGGCTTTTCATCATATTACCAGACCTTTTAACCAGTGTGCGACTGGTTGCATGAAACATGTGAGATTGCTATCCAGGTGATTATTCTTTACGAGCAGGATTCTGGCCTTTAAGATTCAGACTTTAGATTGAAATCATAACAAACCAGCTGAGCTGGTCTTGGAAAAACGATCTACATAAATAAATCATAATGTAGAGAGAAATATTTATTAAAGGAACTCATATTTCTAAAGGATGGCTGTTTACTAACCTGAGAGGCTACTTAGGCATAAGTGGTGTCAGGTAACGGTTTGAATCTGATGAAAAGGTGTTCACCTTAAGCTAATTTCCAAGGTTCTTATCCATTCATACTTATTAAAAAATTTAAAAGAAGAGATGGGCAATTTATGGTCATCCAGATGATGTCTGTTGACAGGTTCCTTGGGTTTTCATCCTTGACTATGCTGGGTAAGCTGTTCAGAGGTACAGCTTGGCAACATTTGTATGTTACAAATTGACCACCTGTCGTAAGGCAATGTGGGTTCCTGGCTAGACTTGCATGTTAGATTGAAGGAACAAGTTAGAAATGATCCCTAAATGTATGATCTGTTCTGCCCATTTCTGAATGAAGCTTTTCTATTTGACTATCTTTTTAAAAAAATTGGTCCAAGAATCTTCTGACAATCTATTGTTTGGAACGTGTGTTCTGGCTTATCTCTGAATAAAAGTGATGATCTTTTTAATTTTTATAGGATCTATTAACAACAATTCTAAAGATGCCATAGACACAAAGAAACCTGAAGAAATGCAACCCAGTACTTTGAAGGAAAAGGCAAAAGTGGTAGTGTTGGAAGAAAAAAATAAAAGTCTAGAAACCCAGTTGGCCACACTTAGAGAGGAGTTAGAAAAAGAGAGAAATGAGAATGAGAGATTTTCTAGAAAAATAACTAGTTTATCTCAGGAGCTTTCTTCAGAAGAAAGAGCTTTTGGCTTAGGCAGAGAACTTCAGGAGCAGCAGGCTAGTTTTGAAAAGATAATGTCTGAATTGGTTGCACTGAAAGAAACAAATAAATGTCAGAAGGAGAAAATTCAGATGCTTCTTCAACAACTAGAGGCTTCTAGTCAAACTATTGCAGAACAAAAATCAAAGATCAAGGCAGTTGAGGTAAAAATAGGTGAACTAAGCAATTTTGGTAGAGATCTTGATTTGGCAGGTCCAAAGGAAATTAAAGAGCTTCCAAAAGAGGCACACAAGGAAGCTCATGTTAATGTTGATCAAAACAGCTCATTTCACTGTAGCATTGAAAATATCTGGGAAGTGAGCAAGCAGATCATTTATGCATCTTCTCAAAAAAGCACTCAGATAGAAGACCTCCGTCAACAGGTTGAACAACTACAGAGGAAGGCCTTGGATGCAGAAGATGAAAACTCTCAGCTGAAGTTAAAGCTAAGTGAGACAGTTAATCAGATTAATGCGTTCTTGCAGGAAAAAGAGTGCCTCCTTAAGCAGTTACGGGATCTACATGCTGGAAAAAATAGGGAAGATGAGACTAGAGTACTTGGGTACCTTGAGCAAATTAAGGAAAAGAATGAGCTACTAGCTGAATTTAAGGCAAAGGAGGCCGAGACAACCTGCTTAGAACAAATGCTGAAAGATAAGCAGTCAGCCATTTTAGTTATGGAAAAAGAAGTACAAGACATGAAGGAGAAACATAATGCTTCAGAATCTAAAGTCAAAAAGTTAAACGACCAAGAAATACAATTGAAGGCAGAAGTTCTAGAACTGAGAAGCAAATTGAGAACTACTGAATTTCAGGAAAAGGATACGGAGAAATCAAAGCAGACTATAGAACTGTAAGTAACTATTCTGTACTCTAGTCCCCACACAATGTGTTCATGACCATAAACCTAATGTGACATTAGTTTATCTACATAATATTTAAACCTTCAATGAGATGCATGTGGCTTGTATAGGATGGTCTCCAAGCCATACACTGCTTGGGGTGTCCCTCTGTAC
Source organism: Bradypodion pumilum (assembly GCA_035047305.1). Classification (NCBI taxonomy): domain Eukaryota; kingdom Metazoa; phylum Chordata; class Lepidosauria; order Squamata; family Chamaeleonidae; genus Bradypodion; species Bradypodion pumilum. Next base: position 265,443,824 of record JAWDJD010000003.1, read on the forward strand.
TTCAACTTTGATAGATGGAATTATATTGTGAAATCAAGTTATAGTGATACCTCATACAACGTTCAAACTTGGTTCCACAAATTTGGACTTTATACGGATGTGGACTTTGTATGAGGCATGCAAAATCCTAGCCGCGATGCCTCATACAACGTCCAAAATCTTGCCGCGATGCCTCATACCACGTTGTTTTCATAGAGATACATTGTACTGTAACAGCACTAACTTCAGGACAAAGTCAAGGAAACTGACAGAACTTTAAGAAATCATTGTCTAAAGGCTAAAAACATTACAAAAACATGTCAAACAACCCTGATTATCCAAGAACCTGAAGAATGCTGCAAAAATCCCAGGAATGCTTTTAAAAATTCTGACAAAAAGAAATCCAAAATCGTGCTCAAAACCACTCCTAAGCACTCTTCGCCTCATGCAAAACCCGCAAGAGCAATGCACGCGTGTTTCCTGCCTTTTATACTGCCCAGGCACAATGCAACCTGGGAAAACCCCAATGCCTCATACAAAGTTGCACGACTTTGTATGAGGCAACTTTTTTCAAGGAATTAGGCGATGTTATATGAATCTGATGTATGAAGTGGACTTTGTATGAAATATTACTGTACTTGTTGTTTCATACTTTTATTGATGGATATAGCGCCTCCAGTGGCTTATTGGTTAAGGCACTAGGCTTGGAGACTGGAAAGACGGGTTCAATACCCAAGAGCTGCATGATGGGAGACATGAAAGGAGCCTCATTCGGGCATCCCCTGCAAACATCCTTTCAACCCAGAATAATCTCTGACACCAAAACGAGCGATTGATGTATATGTTGTATGCCTTCTCCCTTGCTGCAGTAGAATGGAAATGGAATTTTTTTTACTGAAATACCTGAGAGAATAACAAGAAATACAAAATGGAAATAACTATGTACCTTTATATTGAGCACTTTTTTTAATTTACATTGTTCTAAATAATAATTGTGTTCTGTCAAGTCGATTCTGACTCATGCTGATCCTTTTTAGAGTTTTCTAAGTGGAGAATACACAGAAGTACTTTACCTTTCCCCTTTTCTGGGGCACCCTGGGACTGTACTTTGGCCAAGGCTTCATAGGGTGGCTCTTCTCCCGGGAGGCATAGTGGGGAATTGAACTCCCAACCTGTAGCTCTGCAGATAGGTACCTAAACCAAAGAGCTAGAATAGTGCAAGTAAAATCAATGCAAGAGTGATAAAAGACTGAACAGTGTAAGATTTTTGAGCTGTAAATTTACACTTAGTTGAAACTAATTTCTACCGAACATAGTGAAATGTCCTTATGGAGCTGCATGTTTCTTGCTTTTAAAAGCATAAATTTGAGAGGTAAGGCTTTGGAGTTCAGACCAGAGCTGCTCCATTGCTGGTGGTAATTGTTCTTTGGTTATGGACTCCAGAATTCTGTTCCCATCTATGGCTCAAAAGATGTGGCTTGTTTGGAAATGGTCAGTTTTTGAGTCAACACGAGCTAGGAGTGAATGGTTGTGTTTATGTGACCAGTCTGCTCAGTGTGCAGTATGGTATGGTATTAGCCAGAATTCATGGCTCAAGACAATACTTTTATTTATTACATTTATATCCCGCCCTTCTGGGATAAATGTCTTTTGTACTATATGCCCTTTTCTGAACTGCAGGGAGTTCAGGTATTCTGGTTATAAGAGCAAAACTGCTGCTTTGATTGACATTGTGGCAACTTATTTTGTAGCACTGATGTGTGTTTAGACGGTGAGAAGGTATATTTCTGTCAGGCCTTCTCACCTCAGCCGGCAACCTCCTTTGTTGTTGTTCAGTCACACAGTCGATTCCGACCCTTTGTGACCCCATGGACCATTACCCGCCAGGCACCCCTATCCTCCATCATCCTCCTCCGCCTGCCCAACTGTGCCCATTGCATCAACAATACCATGTAGCCATCTCATTCTCTGCCGCCCCCTTCTTCTTTTGCCCTCCACCTTTCCCAGCATCAAGGTTTTCTCAAGTGAATCTTCTCTTCTCATTTGATGTCCAAAGTACTTTAGCTTCATCTTTACTATTTGACCTTCTGGGAGGGCGGAAATCATTTGTCATAGATGGGAATGACAGGAGCTTGGTGGGAATAACATAGGTGAGAATGACATTGGCAGAGTTGTACTAAGGAATGTACACATCTGTAAACAGTTGTAAAAAAAGATTTGAGAGCTTTTCTTCTGTTCTGTAAATTTGATATGCTAAAATCACTCCTTAAGGATTTAATTTTATTGCTACTTTCCTCTTTCCTTGCAGGTTGAATTCTAAGCTCTCAGAGAACACTGCTCTTGTCTCTGATCTGCAAATGAAGATCCAGCAGAAAGATGAAGAATATGCAGACCTGAAAGAGAAGATGACTGATGCAAAAAAGCAAATCGAGCAAGTCCAGAGAGAGGTTTGTCAAAAAGAGCCCGTCCGGAAGGCACTTTGTCTGTGTGCATCTCCTTGCTTGTTTTCATCTTTCACATTGTGTGTGTTTCTTTAAAAAAATGTGGATGGTCACTGGGAGATGATAACTGTGGACAAAGCTTAGAAATGCAGTAGTCATTTTCGTCTCTCAGAACCTCCAGGCTGTGCTGCTTGTGGGATTTGTGGGGTTTATCCTAAAAAGTAACATTTCCTAAGCTTTATGTGTAGAATAATGTTAAAGCATAAAAGAGAAGTACAGGGTCCGATTCCCCGAGAGCTGCACGATGGGGGACATGAAAGGAGCCTCATTTGGGCGTCCCCTGCAAAAACCTTTTCAACCCAGAGTAATCTCTGAGACGAAAACACAGCAATGATATTCCCACATCACCAGGAAGAAGCTACATTATGAACAGTTTCTGAATGTTTGTTCTATAAGTTTGGCATATTTGGCCAATTGCTGCCATTTGGACTCCAGTAGGGAACCTATCACTGACATTCCCTGACTCTCTACTTCCTCTTTGTTTTTCTTGCCTGTTCATCACCTTTTCCCTTGAATTGGTAAGAATCAGGCTCCTTGCTTGGCGATGGTGGTGCACACAGTGACAGTGCAGAGAAGGTTGGCAAATTCAGGGTTGGGACTAACTGAGGAGAATCTTGGCCATTACATAATCTGGGGAAAATAGTGGGTTTTTAAATTGCATAACTGTGTCTTTCATCTTGTCCACCTGGTTTTCTTACATCAGTTCTTGGCATGTGTATCTCTATAGCTTTGTCTCCAGTCAAAGGTCTGTATGAGTTCAAGGCTCTGGAAATCTTTGGTTCAGAAAACTGAGTCTCCGTCTATTGCTGGACATTAGCACCCCCACTGGCTCCAGCCCTTATGGCCAATAAGCATGGATTCTGAGGGTTATGGTTTTAACATCTGAGGACCCAGGTTTGGGGTCTAAACCACTTTCTTTCATTTGGCCATTCTCCCCAGGATTCAAAGTTGCAATTGAATGAGAATAATAAGGGTTTTCATTGTCTTATTTCTGAATATGTACCCCTCTGAGGATGCTGAGGGTAAGCATCTCTCACTGAATCTTCTTACAGGTATCCAACATGCGCACTGAAGAGAAATTGCTGCGAGGTAAAGTGAATGAACTTGAAAAGGCTAAAAGTCAGCTCACTGAAGAGCTTGATGTTAAGCAGCGAACAATCCAGCAGTTTAAGAAGGTATTAGAAAACATTTCTGGTTCCACTAGCTCCATGGTGGTGAACCTTGGCTCTCCAGGTGTTCTGGAACTTCAATTCCCAGAAGCCCTGATCAGTAGGAGTGCTGACTTAGGCTTCTGGTAATTGAAGTCCAAGAACATCTGGATTACCAAGGTTCGCCATCACTGCACTAGCTTGTGGAAAATGTTAGAACTTAAAGGCCATTCATCAATTACGTGATCCATTTTTTGGGGGGAAATTGACCCCCTCCCTCCATGTAATCCGACCGTAATTTTCGCTTCGAACTCCCTCTCCCTTTAAAATTACGTAATCCAGAGTTTTTGTATCGAAACTCTAATTTTTAGAGCTTTTCACTATTGGTTGCCTAATGCAGAACATATCGGTGAGGATTCTTGATGCATCACACCCTTTGTGAAGAGATTTTTTTGCAGGGAAGAATGAAGATGTCAGGTAAATTCTGATAGTGTACTTCTACTATCTTCTTTATAAGGATTATAAATTTCTGTCAGTTAAAATAGACTGCACAAGTAATTCAATAATCTCAAATCGGATCAAAATTCCCAGAGATAATTTTTAAACCTAAAAAAGTGCCATGTTTCAAAACCACAACAGCTCCAAATGGATTATGTAATCTTTGACCTGAAATCCTCCCCCCACCTGCCCCCACGTAATTTTCCATAATTCAGATGGCAGACCCCTCCCCCCCTCGAGGATCACGTAATTGTTGAATGGCCCCTTACATAGTAAATAATGAGAAAAGAAGAGCTGAGGATAGCACACACCATAAAGGCATGAGTAATAAATCAACTGTTTGAATTAACTAGGTTGGCTTTACAGCAGAGATGGGCAGTATATGGACCAATGCATTTTCCTTTTTTGCAGCCCACACCATTTGGGCCAGTTTTTGTGGTGTGGCACTGCTAATAATGAAACAAAGGATGGTTTCCCTTGAAAACAATGTGTGTAGGGGTTGCAAATTTTGCTTTAAAACAAGGTGTGGGATTTTTGTATCCTAGTATTCAGTGATTTGATCTGAAATCTGTCCTCATTCTTGGTTCTGAAACCAAGCTCCTATAAACTTGTCAGTGGGAGTCTAAATAGGATTTGAAATAACAGATCAGGAACACACAAGTGCTGCTACTACATTTCAGAAATCTGATGCACGTCTCTTGTGTTGCTGCTAATCCAGAAGATCAAATCGACATACCAACAATCCACATCATAATTTGTTCGGATTTCCCTTCTGTTGACAGCAGGAACATATTTCAGTCCAAACATGAATTTAGGGATCAAATTCTTAATTTTTCATATGTTTGCGGTGGTAATAATCTTGTTGCAATAACTTTCAACTCAGGCTACAGCTCAGTAACAGCCCCCAGCCTGATTCTGCAAATTTTGACACAGATTAAATGTCCATTTTCCAGGCAAGCCCAAATTTTAAAAAGGAGAGGCTTATGTCAATGTTTGGCTGGCTCTTGCCATTTGTCTGCTTTAATCACATTCAATTTAATCACCTCAATTTTTTAACAGTCCAGTCCCATACACATCTAGGTAAAGGTAAAGGTAGCCCTTGCTCAAAAGCTAGTTGTATCCGACTCTAGGGTTCAGACATTTCCGTGGACATGTGGCAAGCATGACTAGACACTGGAGTGCACGGAATGCAGTTTACCTTCCCACCGAAATGGTACTTATTTATCTAATTGCAATTTCTTGCTGTCGAACTGCTACATGTCTACTACCAGGACAATATTTGCTGTGACCAGTGGGCCCTGGGAGTATGTGGGTGCCTTATTCATCACTCATTGGGTAATGAAGCTAAAGTTTTTAGTCGGCCAATAATATTGATGTTTTACTTCTTCATGTTTCCAAATTAGGAAGAGCTAAATAAGAAACTGGAGAAAGTTTTACAGCAGTACGAGACAGCGTGCAAGGGTAAGTAATGTTCAGGTGCAGGTAATGCACTGGTGGCAGTGGGGAAATCTTTATTTTTTGCACATGCGTCTGGCACAATAGGTCCATTCCACTTTTATTGCTGTTTTATGCTACAGCTGCTTCTTTTATTATTGTGATTTAGTGACCTATTACTCTTGTGGGTCATTTTGTAAATTTTGCCTATAAATGTGAAAGGTGAAATAAATAAACGATCAGAAAAAGTGTGCCATTGTTTCCTTTTATGTAGGCTGCATGTTGCTCTGATGAGTCGAAGGTTGGCATTTCAGCCTTTTTGACTGAGGTTCTTTCAAAAAAGGTTTTACAGCTATTTTAAATAAATATAAAATGGTTAACCAATTTCAAGGCACACAGGTTTGGAAACGAACATGATGTAAAGTAGGGGTTCCCAACTTTTTTCCGCCATGGGGCTCCCCACGCCCCCCAATAGCTGAGCATACCGGACCAAACCCCCAGAAACGGAAGTAAATGCACCCGCTTCCGCGTTTACAACAGCCGTGGGCTGATGTAACTGTGTTTATGCATGCGCTGGTGTTTTACAGTTGTCATAAAAATGCCCACTTCTGTGTGCAGCGGTGGGCCACATGAAATGGTGCTGTGGGTCGGGTCCAGCCCTGTGGGTCATAGGTTGGGAACCCCTGATCTAAAGATTTGCAGGGTCCACCAGAAGATGAAGGAGACTCTCCTTCATTCATATTGCACAAGGCTAGGAACCCCCTAGGGAGGATTGGGGCCAGCAAAGAAGTAAAAGGCAATATATTTCTGAAAAATATTCAGTGATTTCCTGCAATAAATAATTGACTAACAAAAGGGAACGGGTGTTAATGGCTCTAATTGTTCTGCCAAAAAGTAAAAATATTTCTTGACTTGTGTAAAGAAAAAGTGAGTTATGCTGTTCAGGTAATGCTTCTGAACCAGTGAAAGGTTTATTTTTTCCCCTCTTAAGTTTGTAATACAGTAGAACCCTGCATAACGAAAAAACTCCGTTCCACAGAGCTCTTCACTATGCGTTTCCCCCCGCTATACGGTTCCCTATGGGAGATGCTCCCCATAACGTGAAAAAAGTTTGTTAACCGGGGTTCCCATTAAGTGGGTATACCCCGGTTACCAAAAACCCCGCATAATGGAAAAAAATTGTTATGCGGGGTATCGCCATTGCATAATGAACGCTTCGTTGTGCGAATTTTTCGCTATACGATGTGTTCGTTATGCGAGGTACCACTGTATCAAAAAGAGATTCAGGCATAATGAGGCCTTTGGTGAAAATATTGATTGCAGTATAGTATTGGTTGCTGCTAAAGGATTAGTGAAAAGTATTGCTCTTCTCATAGACAAGCTGGATGGATTATCAAATAGTTGAGGGGCTGTGGTAGTTCAGTGGTTAAGAAGCTCACCTTGTAAGCTGGAAGGCTGGCAAGTCAACAGTTCGAGACCTGGGTACTGCATGATGGATCGAGTGTCCGTCTCTGTCCTAGCTCTTGGGGACATGAAAGGAGCCTCATTTGGGCGTTCCCTGAGCAGAGTTCCTTCCGCAAAAATCCTTTCAACCCAGAATAATTTCTAACACGAAATTATTATTATCAAATAGTTTTCAGTGAATGTGTGGGAAGTGGGATGTTAGCGCAGGACTTCACATCCATCATTAAAATAAGGATGATGTTTGGTGGGGGGAGCTGGGGCCCATTGCTAGGAGGGGAGGACTGCAAATATAGCCCTGCTTCCCCCCCACACACACACACACACCAAAGCATAGTCCTTAAATCTGTGGAAGCACGTCTTTTGAAGTGGTCTTAAAGAAAATGGGTTTCCTTCAATCCTTAGATCTGTGTTCCAAAGAGAAAATTATTGATGACATGAAAATGACTTTAGAGGAGCAAGAGCAGACTCAGGTTGAACAAGACCAAGAGCTTGAGGCTAGGCTGCAGGAGAATGAAAGATGTGTTGCCGGTAAGTCACACAAAAAGGATCACCTTTCTAACCTTGCTCCACCATGCCCCCACCACAAATGAAAGCTCTGTTTCCTCAACATGATTGATGTATTACCTGGGGGGTGGGGAGAGGAATTCTTCCAAAATATAATGGTAGCTACGGGGTGGTTTTCAAATGCATTGCCTGATAGTTGGATTCTGGATACATACCCATGTTAGTTTGCTGTTACATTAACTATTTAGTTAGTTAGTTAGTTCGACTTTTATCGCTGCCCCCTTGCTGAGGCGACTCCAGGCAGCTTACAGTCTAACCAATAAGAATACTAAAATATAAAAGCATCCCCGCAATAACAATTAAAATAATAAAAGCATTAAAAAGCATTAAAATATCCCACCACATGCACAACAGTTAAAAACTAAAACCCAGATGGCCATTCGTATGAACCAGCCAGGAACGGGGGGGGGGGGTGTGTGTGTGCTCCACAAGCAGCACCCCACACCTGCTGGGCCAGTCAAGTTTTGAGGCCTTTTCTAAAGGCTAATAACTCTGACTGGACAGGAGGTTCCACAGGGCCGGAGCGGATAGCAAAAAGGCCCTCCTTCTAGTGCTAGAGAGGCAATCCTCTCTATCTGTTGGTACCATTAGGGAGCCCCTCTGGCCTACGGTCCTTTGGTGGGACGGGCAGATATCCTTGGGGTGACATAGTCGCTTAAGAAACCTGGTCCATGTAGGGCTTTAAAGGTAAAACCAGCACCTTGAATTGCGCCCGGAGGCACACCGGCAGGCAATGCAGCTCCTGCAACAAGAGTGAGGCGTGGGCATAACGCCCACACCCTATCATCATCATGCAGGCCGTTGCATTTTGAACCAGTTGCAGCCTCCAAATGGTCATCAAGGGCAGCCCCATGTAGAGCTCATTACAATAATCTAGTCTGGAAGTGAGGAGCCATCCAACAATTACGTGGCTCATTTTGGGGGGAAAATTGACCCCCTCCCCCCCATGTAATCCAACTGAAATTTTCGCTTCAAACCCCCCCCCCTTTTTTTAAAAAAAATATTACGTTATCCAGAGCTTTTGTATCGAAACAATTTTGGAGCTTTTCACTATTGGTGCCTAATACAGCCTGCACAAGCAATTCAATAATCTCAAATTGGATCAAAATTCCCAGAGATCATTTTTAAACCTAAAAAAGTGCCATGTTTCGAAATCACAACAGCTCCAAATGGATTACGTAATCTTTTACCTGACCACCACCACCACCTCACCCCCATTAAATTTTCCGTAATTCAGATGGCAGACCCCCCTTGAGGATCACATAATTGTCGGATGGCCCCGGACCAGTGTATGAGTGACCATAAGCAAGGAGTCCCTGTCCAGGAACGGGCATAATTGGCGAATCACTTGAAGTTGAGCGAAAGTTCTCCTGGCCATGACTGCCACCTGCTCTTTGAGCAGGAGTCGTGAGTCCAGGAGGACCCCCAGATTACGCACCAGGTCTGTCTGGGGCAAAAGAGCCCCATCTAGTACCAAAGGTGATAACTCCTGGGATAACACAGGGCCCCTTACCCACAGCCACTCAGTCTTGCCAGGATTCAGCTGTAGCCCGTTGTCCGCAATCCAGACCCTCACAGCCTCCAGGCACCTGGATAGAACTTCGACTGCAATGCCTGGATCACCACAGGCTGCGATGTACAAATGAGTACCATCAGCATACTGATGGTACTTCACCCCGTGGGAACGGATGATCTCTCCCAGAGGCTTCATGTAAATCTCTCTCTCTATAAAGGCCCCTTAACTGTTGGGTTCGTTCAAAGGCTCCCGCACCAGGCCCAACCATCCCCAACCTAGCCCTCCGCACTCACCGTAACCCGTAAAATTCAAACTTACCTAAACGGAGCCACCCTTACACATGTCCGTCCTCCACGACTGCCTCTTCCATCTGAACGTTAGTGAATGTATTCCACCAGAGGGAGCTACAATTAGTTAGAGATACTGTTCAGTGAACACTATCTAACTAAATATAGTACCCTCTGGTGGACTACATTCACTAACTATCTGTCTCTCTTTTTCTCTCTCTCTCTCTCAGACACAGAGAGAGAGACACACACACACAGAGTGCTTTTCTATTTCTCTCTCTCACACACACAAACACACACACAAACTCACGACACTACTGTCTTAATTTTTTAAAATGTGTGTGTTGGTGGTTGAAGAGGTATTTTACATAGGGGTGGTGGTTGTACAGAACCAAAACCACCCCAAACCACCAACACACACATTAAAAATGCCGGGCTGGGCAAACTATGCTAGTATTAAATAAGAGAAGCTTCATGTAAATATTAAATAATGTGTCCTGTAGCATCTTGGTTGTTTTTTAAAGCTCAACAACAATAAACTTGTTGGCCCACAGACACCAAGTATTTTATTTTGGAAGTACCTATTCAGTTGTTTTGTTTTATTTTGTTGTTTGTTTTATTATGTTATTTTGTTATTTGTATGTGCACCATCCGGAGTAGGAAATAGCCCAAATGGGCGGTATAAGAATGCAATCAATCAATCAATAAAATAAGTTTCATCCTCCTATCCAAAAGTGAGAGGGTACATGCTCTACAACAAGGGTTCCCAACCTTTTCAAGCTAGGGACCGGCCCACGTTTGGGACCTTCCTACCTGGTGGAGCGTCTTCCCCTCAGGACATCAGCCCACATCACTTGATCCTCCCAGATGTCACAGCTTCAAGTGCTGACTCCGAAATTTGCAAGGAAGGCCATGACTTGGAGAAGAGCCTTCTTGGTGACGGCACCAACTTTATGGAACTCCTTTCCAGTTGAATTGCACCAGGCCCCATCCCTGTCTACATCCAGAAAGCAGGTCAAATAGTATTTTTAAAGAGGCCTTTGAGAAGGTGTCAACAATGGCTCAGTGCTAGGTTTCCTATTTGGTCTCTCTCCACCATCAACAGGGTTTTCATAATTTTAATATTTGTTTCAAATATATTTTTAAGATGCAAGTTCGTCTTGTTAGCCGCCCAGAGTGGGAAAACCTAGATGGGCGGGGTATAAATTGAATAAATAATAATAATAGTAATATCTCAGTCAGCTTTGAGGACCAGACAGCCATTTTGCCCTGCCTGTATGATGGGGGTGGACATTTTGTTCCAACAGCTTCAAAGGGACAGCCATTGTGTTTCTCAAATGCCCTTGGGGGGGCACATGAAATTGCGCCGGGGGCCAGCTCATGGGCCTTAGGCTGGGAACCCCTGCTCTACAAGGATGAAGAGATAAATGGAATATAAATGGTGGCTGGGATTGTCTCTGCCTTGTCCATGAGCATAACATCTTGCATACTTTGGCTTTCCTCAGGCTTGTGCAAGGAAGTACTTAGTGCCTCTTTGAACAAACATAAGGCCTGTCAGTTGTGATGCAGCTGTCTCTGCCTTGTGTCATGGTGTGTCAGAAATCATTGTATTATTGTATGAATGTGTATTATGTATTTTACACTATGTAAACCACTTTGAGTTCCCTTAGGGGAAGGAAAGCGGTATAATAATAATAATAATAATAATAATAATAATAATAATAATAATAATAATAATAATAATAATAATAATAATAATAATAATAATAATAATAATAATAATAATAATAATAATAATAATAATAATCACACAGAGCTGAATGGGTGGAATGTAACGTGCTGCCTGAGCGACCACAGAATGCTGGTCAAGGAATCCCAATGGCATGTTATATAAAAACAGCAGGCTATGACAACCTTACTTAGATTGGGGAACCCCCACCCCCCAATACTTTAAGCGACATCTCCCATCATTCTCACCTGATGGCCATGTTGGCTGGGGATCAAAGCCCAGTGTATCTGATGAGCACCTGCTTGGAGAAAAACTGATCTGTGACAATTCAGATACAGGTAGATGCTAAATTCTAATAATAGGTCTGGCCATGTTAGATATGAATGACTTGTAATAATGGAGGTTGTCCAGCCTCCTGCACTATTATTACTGCATTTCTCTTTCATGTAGAACTGGAAGAGTGGAAGAAAAAGCACCATGAGCTGGAGAAACAAAGCAGTAATTTGAGACAATGCAACATTAACTTAGAGTGTGAAAAAAGTGCCGTGTTGCCTAATGAAGAACTAACAAGGTTGCAAGAGAAGCTAAAAGTAAGGTTTCCATTCCTGACATAGTTAATGATGTAAAACTTAATGCAAACCAAAAGGGATGTATGTTTTCTGCCTATTTTCTTAAATACCAATAAATTGCTATTGGTGATCTTGGCAAAAATTTCAGAAGACTAAAGGTCAAATAAAACTAAGCTTCTAGGTACAGATGGCTGCAGTGGCTTTATCCACTGTGGAGAAGTGTCTCCTGAATTGTTCATAGTGATTTATCCATCCATGCAACTGGAGAAAGCTATACAGTAGAACCCTGGATCAAGTCAGCACCGATAACAACAAAACCGTATAACGACAGCGCATTTTTAGATAAGATGTGCACCGGATACCGTCGTTATCCGGTGCATTGTGTTTGATCTCCTACCTGTTCACGCTGTTTGGGGACAAAAACAAAACAAAAATCGCCATTTTTGGGTCACTGTTTCTGGCTCCCCGGCTCCCCAGCAGTGTCTGGGAGGACCTATTCCACGCTATCCCACCTTCCTAGGTTCTCCCTGTGCTGCGCAACAGCTGAAAATAGTTGCGGCTACCATTTTGTGGTTTTTTTTAGGACTTCAATTCCCAGAAGCCCAAGCACCCTGTAAAATGCATGTGGTGGCCATTTTGTTTAAAGAGTGCTTGGGCTTCTGGGAATTGAAGTAAAAAACAAAACAAAATGGCGGCTGCAACTATTTTCAGCCGTTGGGAAACAGGGACCCAAAAATTGGGATGTTTTTTTTTGTAGGGGTGGGCAGAGTCGCGGATCAGCTCCCCCGACCCTCACGGAGGCACCCAGGCTGGCGGAGAACCCAAAAAGGGCGAAGGAGTTTTCCCTGGCGTTTTGCCTTGCAGGGGGTGTCAGAAACAGTGCGAATCAGCTTCCCCGACCCTCACTGAGGCAGCTGGGCTTTTTTTTTTTTTTGCGTTAGCCAATGAATGCACCGGACAACGACACGACTTGTGGAACCAAGTTTTGTCGTCATCTGGGGTTCCATTGTAAATAAGTCTATTTTCCTCTCTATCATAGCTATAGATTTTTAGGCTAATCAAAAATATCAGAGACATTCAAGCAAAGCCCCATTTCCCAAAAGTAAAATAAATTGTCCACTCTTAAGTAATTATTTTGCTAGCTTCTGCATCCTTTCAGCAGTTCTGCTGAAGATCCAAAATGGAATAGAACTGACACTACTCTGAAATCCATTTATCACTATGTGAAAAATAGATTATTGTTAGTTCATTAGAATACAGCCAATCAAACGGTTTCTCAACCCAAAACATATTCATGTTCCCATAACATTCTAACAGCATTCTCACAGACAAATGCTTACAGATAACCCAGCATTCTTGCAGCTCGTGGTCACGTAGAAAGCATAGTTGTTATGGCCTCGTGAAGGGCTCTTCCAGTAAATTCTGGCACCTGCTGATAACTTGCAGCAAAACAACTACTAGAAGCATTCTTTAAGGATTAACACAATTCTTACCTAACAGACTCCATGTTCTTAGCATAAAATATATTTTAAGTATTACAAATCCATCACAATTGTCATGCACTGATGGTGAACCTTGGCACTCCAGATGTTCTTGTTCAATTCCAGAAGCCCTGATCAGCAGAAGTGCCAAGGTTCACCATCACTGGGTTGGAACAATTTGAGGCTCTCCAGATGTGGTTCTACAGTCTCATCAACCCTAACCAACATATCTACTGGTGAGAGATAATGGTAGTTTTGTTCCAGTAATCTCTGGAGGGCAACAAGTTGCTTTTCTTTGCGATTTGAATCTGATTTTCTTTGGATTTCACTTAAATATGAATCAGTTTCCAATATTTACAGTAGATTAGAAATGTCACGTTTTGACCCCTCGGGGTGGAAAGAGAGAGAGGAAAGACTATAATTGTAAAACCTACAACAATATTATAGGTAAAGGTCGCCCTTCCTCGAAAGCCAGTCGTATCCGACTAGCGTTCAGAGTTCATCTCTGCTTATAGCCAAAGAGCCAGCATTGTCTGCATCTGCAGACGTTTCCGTGCACATGTGGCAGGCATGCCTCAACACCGGAGTGCACAGAATGCTGTTTACCTCCCCGCCGAAGTGGTCTCTATTTATCTACTTGCAATTACTTGCTTTCGAACTGCTTGGTTGGCACAAGCTGGGACAGAGATGGAAGCTCACTCCATCATGCAGTATCCTGGAATCGAACTCTGACCTTCCAGTCAGCGAGTTCCGCATCTTAACCACTTGAGCCACCACAGTGTTATACATACTGTTTAAACCATTAGTAGAAAGTTCTGTAGTCACTAGATGCATTTGGTTTGCAATGTACAACACAGTCAACATAGCCAATGGGCAACATTATGGGAGTTGTAGTCCAAGTCAATTGCAGGGTAGAGATTGAATGCTCCTGTGCTGAAGTGTTGTTTAGCATTGTGTTCAAATGTCGGTTAAATTTGGAGAAAAATCCTTTCTAAATGTTTTAATATCTTTTTGGCAGATTGATGCTCTTTTAAAGAAAGCAACTATATGTTCTTACCAAAGCATGAAAGCTTAAAACTATAAAGCGATTCTGAAAGACTTCTCAATTACTTAAGATAAATGGGTATAACACCTGATTAATTTTAACAGGAATGTGAAGAACAACATAAACTGGATCGCAAAAAATGGTTGGCAGAAAAAATGCTCCTCATAAGTCAAGCAAAAGAAGCCGAGCTGCACCGTAATAGAGAGGTGAAAAAGTTTGCTGAAAGTAGAGAACTTCATGCAAAGCAGCTAGAAGAAGCAGTGAGTAATGAATAAATACTGGCACTGGGGAAGGGGAAGGGGCAGTAATCATTTCAAGGGTCTAAAAATCCGACCCCAAAAGTTGTATTCAGAACTTAGTCCCATTCTGTTCAGGGCTTTCTCCCAGGTAAGCATACGTAGGATTGCATCTTCAACCCTACACAATGCCAGTAGCCTTTCTGTACTGTTCCTGTTCATTGTTTAATGTAAAATAATATAGTTATGATCTAGTTCAATGTAAAAAGTTATTATTATTTTTTGTGAGCATTCCTTCTTACCTTTCCTCCAAGAGTCTGGGGGTCATGAAAAAATAGAATTGCCAGAATTTATCCTCAATAATGCAGTGAGGCTGCTCTGCCCTCAAGGACAGGCAATGCCCAGAGATAATTAACACATTTTACAGCTTAGGGCTCTGAATTGGGCTCTCTCTGGTCCCAGTGCAGCTTCTTAAGAAGACTGTAATATTGAAACTGAATTATTGAAGAGAGAAATAGAATGTAAACGGTGGCAGAGAATTTTTGATTTGTCCAGATCGTGGCAGCACAAGCTCTCTTTTGGTACCAGGATAATTTATTGGCCATTCTGGTTAAATTTGGTGGTCAACGCTTGTACCCTGCATTTGATGGCTAGTAAGTGCAGAGTGATGCATGTTGGGGCAAAGAACCCCAATTACATTTATAAACTGATGGGGTCTGAACTCTCTGCGACAAACCAGGAAAGGGACCTTGGTGTCCTGGTGGACAGCTCAATGAAGGTGTCAACCCAGTGTGCCTCAGCAGTGAAAAAAGCAAACTCAATGCTAGGGATCATTAGGAAGGGTATAGAAAATAAGTCAGCAAGTGTCATTTTGCCTCTTTATAAATCTATGGTGAGGCCCCAGCTGGAATACTGTGTACAGTTCTGGTCGCCATACCTCCAGAAGGATATTATGGAGTTGGAAAAAGTGCAGAGGAAGGCAACCAGAATGATTAGGGGACTGGAACACCTTCCTTACCATCTGAGGCTGCAATGGTTGGGCCTTTTCACTCTTGAACGATGGTGTCTAAGAGGTGACCTGATTAAAGATTATAAAATCATGCACGGTGTAGATAAGGAAAAACTGTTTTCCCTATCGCATAACACTAGAACTAGGGGACACTCCATGAAATTTTTGGGTACTAGTTCTCAAACAAATAAGAGAAAGTACTATTTCACCCAGAGGATCACTGGTCTATGGAACTCCCTGTCAGATGAAGTGGTGACAGCTGTCAGTCTTGACAGTTTTAAGAAAGGATTAGACAGGTTCATGGAGGACAAGGGTATCAATGGCTATAATTATGGATACTTAAGGACAACCTCCGGGTTGGAGAGATAGGTAGGACATCTCTCAATGCCATTTCCAGGGAATCCTAAGCAGGTGAAGGCATCTCCTTGGGAATACCCTGAAGCAAAGGGTGAGCCACTGTGTGAGACAGAATGCTGGACTGGATGGGCTGTGGCCTGTTCCAGCAAGGCTGTTCTTATCTTATGTTCTTAAGGTATATTATGAATGTCTTTTCATCCTCCTCCACAAAACTCTCCAAACTCAAGATCTGCAGTAGTGCCTATATCTATACCAGGGGTTCCCAAACTTTTCAAGGTGAGGGCCGGGTCACGCTCTCTCAGTTGTCTTCGAGGGTCAGATAGCCATTTTGCCCTTCCTGCACAATGGGGTGGCCATTTTGTCCCAACAGCTTCAAAGGGTGGCCATTTTGTTTATCAATGCCCTTGGAGGGGTGAGGGCCACATGAAATGGTGCCAGGGGCTGATCCGGCCCATGGGCCTTAGGTTGAGAACCCTTGATCTATACCTTCAAAAATTGGGCACTGAAGGTGCCAATAAACATTGCTCTAACAGCTAGTAATGCATTTTAGTTAAACTGCTGGCTTTCTATTGCAGTATGGAAGACAGCATGCAGTTACAAACAACCAGTAAATATATATATATATATATATATATATATATATATATATATATATATATATATATATATATATATATATATATATATATATATATATATATATATATATATATATATATATATATATATATATATATATATATATATATATATATATATATATATATATATATATATATATGAAAATTACAGTTTAGTTTAAAAAATTAATATTCCAAAAACAAAATAGATCTTGCTGAGCAGTTTCTTAAAGATTCCTAATCCATTTCTCTCTTTAGGAAAAACATGTGGTAGAAAAGGATAACGACCTTGAAAAATGGCGTGCGGAAAGGGACCATTTGGTTACAGCTCTGGAAGTTCAGTTGAATTCCCTGATTTCAAGTAACAGAGAGAAAGACAAGGAAATAGAAGAACTGAAAAAGGCTATATTAAAAGCTCCTGGGAAGGTCGGTATGAGATCCTTGCTCCCAGCACTCTAAATAAATTTTGTGTCAGAAATTACTCTGGTTGAAAGCACTCTTATTCTATTATTGAGCCTCTCACAAACAATTATTCTGCCTAGTGCCGTGATGGCGAACTTTGGCACTCCAGATGTTCTTGGACTTCAATTCCCAGAAGCCCAAGCACCCTGTGAATCCACACAAATGGATTTACTGCTATTTGTCCTGCCCACGCTGCTGTCGTCGCTCCCGGAAGCGGAAGTAAAACGTGCCCGTACAGGCGCGTTTTACTTCCGCTTCTGGGAGCGAGGAGGGCATCGTAGGCCAGATGAATCGCAGTAAATCCTTTTGTGTGGATTCACAGGGTGCTTGGGCTTCTGGTAATTGAAGTCCAAGAACATCTGGAGTGCCAAGGTTCACCATCACAGGCCTAGTGAAACTTCCCATAGCTAATATTTGAAAGTACTGTAATTAAAATTTCTTTAGAACAATTTGAATCCTCATGAAAATTACAACTTGAACTTGATCCACATATAGATTTATCATTTTCTAGCATGGATGCACCAAATCACCTGATTTGGGAGGCTAAATAGGATCTTACTTCATTCATACTGTACTTGGATTGGAAACCATCAGGGAAGTCAAGTGATCTTCCAAGTAACACTAGAAGCGAATCCTGCCGAAAGTCCTGGTGAGCCTTTGCTAGCCAGAGGGATTAGACTGGCCAGTAATTTGAGTCCCCACCCTGCCATTTGTTATGTCCGACTTGCTTTTTCAAATATCTACTGTCTGAGAATGTGAACTATGCATCAAACTCATTTGCCGAAATTCAGTTGTGGAGTTATTCTAATTGAAAGCGAGTGGTGTATCTTGAGGTGGCAAATTGCCACAAATTTACGCATCACTGCTTGTATTGTTGGTTACAGGGCAAGCCAATCAACTGGCTTGGGATCAGGGATCCGAGTAGCATCTTGTTCTTGGGTGGCTATTTGCTTTTGCCAGTTACACCATTGCTGTTCTGCTTGTGTAACTCCACCACAGGATTTTGTCATTAATATGGGGACTCTACCTGTAATAACTCTATTTATTTGGTTGGTTGGTTCAATTTGTATCGCCGCCCAATCGACAAGCGACTCAGGGCAGCTCACAACATCCAATCATAAAAACTACCCCACCCCCACCCCAAAAAATCACTAAAATTATTAAAATATTTAATAATAGTTTTAGTCATTATATTGCCGGAGGAAAATCTGTGAGGCCATTAAGGGGAATTTCTTGGATCAAAAACTATTTTTGTGCTCCTAGATGCCATGGGGGTCCATTTTACCCCATTCTGAGAAGGCTACAGTCCAACTTATCCCCATTTAATAAATAGTTTGTAGTGGGGGGCTGGTGGTTCTATTAGGGGGAAAAACTTTGTAAGAAAAAAATTGGAAGTGGAGGCAAGCTTTCCAAGATTCAGGGATGGTTCCTAGGCCTCTGGAATCACCCACCCTGCTCTAGACAAATTCAGGTGTACTGCCACACTAAGTAGAGTATCTAGCCACTCCTTTCATTATCATCATTTTCTACATGAAACATGTAATGTTTCTGCAGTGGGAAGGTTTCTGCTGACATTCAGGCTCTCTGTGCAAGCAAGAACCCCGATTTTTCATGGTGCTTGTTTGCATAGAGAGCTTACACATGGGCAGGAACTTCCATTGCATATCAGTTGTTGTCTTCATGTAGACAGCCAAGACAGAGAAAGGCCCTTGATGTGTGTACATCAGGGGTAGGCAACCTACCACCCACGGGCCAGATCCGGCCCACGACACCAAATCATCAGGCTCTCACTCCCCCCTTCGCCGGAAGTGGCTGAAACAGCTGTAAACATGTTTACGGCGGCTGTAAATGCATCCGTGGCTGTTGTAAATGCGTTTTTATTTATTTACGGCTGCATTTATGGCAGTCACGGATGCGTTTTAGGGCAGCATTTACAGCGTTTGCCACCATTCTAGCTCCCCAAACTGAGGGGGCGTGACCCGGCTTAAAAAGGTTGGCAACCCCTTGTGCAGTCTATTCATGAAATTAGCACCCAAATAAGATTCTTCCACATATATAAATGAGCAATTAGTATTGGTAATTATTGAGTGATAATGCATTGTGTGAACACCTAAATACCAATTTGCTGAGGAAGTTAAGTAGGGGGGATGCATTTAAATGTCTGCTTAGGGACTTGCAGGGCAGGTGGACAGTGTTGATGTAAATGGTTAGCAGAGTGGTATGCAGTGGCCAGCAAGAGGTTCACACCTAACAAGGTGGTCCCTTGTGAGAAAAACAGGCAGACAGATCTTGGTGCAGAAGAAAACTCAAAATAGGTTTACTCAGGAAGTAAAAAGGTGCAAGTATATACAGTGCAACAACTGTAACACAAAACAGATACAGTAATACCTCATACAAAATCCGCAAGTTACCTCATACAAAGTCGCTTGACTTTGTATGAGGCATTCAGCTTTTCCCAGGTTGCATTGTGCCTGGGCAGTATAAAAGACAGGACACATGCGTGCATTGCTCTTGTGGGTTTTGCACAAGGCAAAGAGTGCTTAGGAGTGGTTTTGAGCGTGATTTTGGATTATTATTTTTGAATTTTTCATCAGAATTTTTAGAAGCATTCCTTGGATTTTTGCAGCATTCTTCAGGTTCTTGGACAATCAGGGTTGTTTGACATGTTTTTGTAATGTATTTAGCCTTTAGACAATGTTTTCTTAAAGTTCTGTCAGTTTCCTGTCTGTTTTCTTGACTTTGCCCTGAAGTCTGGGCTGTTACAGTACAATGTATCTCTATGGAAATGACGTTGTACGAGGCATCGCAGCAAGGATTTGGACGTTGTACGAGGCATCGCAGCTAGGATTTTGCATGCCTCATACAAAGTCCAAATCCGTATAAAGTCCAAACTTGTGGAACCAAGTTTGGACGTTGTATGAGGTATCACTGTATATTCTCTTGGGCTGCTCAGTTGACCTCACTGAGAAAGTTCAGTTGTGCTATATACAAGTCCATACAGTTAAATAGCCAGTCCAGTCCAGCAGGGTAAATGCAAGCTGTAATTACAGACAAAGCCAAAGAGTTCTACAGCTTCTGTCCTCCTGGTGGAGGCTTACCCCAAGTAGTCCTTCTTTGTCCAGCAAGCACAGATGGCATATCAGGCAAAAGCCATCGTCAGGATTAGTGCAAAGATTCAGTCTTCATAGCAGGTTCTGGAAGATGCAGGAATCTTCATCCCAACTGTCAGCAGAGGAAGTTGAGCATTGTAGCTGGAAGTCTACAATCCTGCTCTGACCTAAATATACTGGCCCATGGAGCACATCAGGGAAAAGTCCCAGCACCTGAGTGCCCCTGCAGTAGAGTCTTAAAGGCATCACAGACACAATATGCCTTACAACCAGCAGGGTGTGAGGCGAAGACTTACATCCCCTAACAGACAACCACCACAAGAAGCAAGCATGTTGGTTTCTTATAAGCTCTAATGGATCAGCCCCTGTTTAGCAGAAGGTTATCATTTAAAAAAATTAGTTTAATTATAGAAAATGTGAGTGGTATCTAATAGCCCAAAAGGTTACACATAGTTAAGTTTAGCTCCACATTCTTGCTTTCTGAATCGGACCACATGACTGGTACTGTATTTCTTCAAGCTGCAACTCAAAAGTTCAAGGGGAGGACTTTAATTCCTGAACCAAGATGGGAATCTCTCTTTTGTTAAGTGCACCTGTGTGTGTGTGTGTGTGTGTGTGTGTGTTTGTGTGTGTGTGTGTGTGTGAGAGAGAGAGAGAGAGAGAGAGAAGTTCAACATAAATCTGGCAAATACAAACTGTTCTTTGTGTTTCAAACAGTTTTTGGACTCTTCATTGGCTTCAGGTCTACAAACAGAGAATCCTATACTGAAATGTCTCTTTTAGAGTTCCAGTTGTTATATTAGTTTGTCCAAAAAAAATAAAAAATCTAATGGATTCTACAATGATGTGTTTTAACCTGCACTGTTAGCAATCTTTTTGTATAAATGTCTAAAATCCTATTTGGTTTACCTTTTGGCTCAATACCACTGGTATAACTTTCAGTAGCAAATTACTAAAAGTTAAGTCAGAGCAGGCAAATCCTATCACTCACCGGTTGCATGATTTGGTGCGGTAATAGGCAATGCCTACGCTGACTTCACAACTTGCAGCACATACAGAGAACAGAATTGTGGCTAATGCAGTAGATTTCAGTGCCTTTGTGTCTTTCAAAGGTCTGTGAAACAACTCTTGAAGAAAAAAGAGACAGTAATACCAAGAACATAAAACAGACTGGTTATGAGAACTCTACAGCTGCTACATCAGCCATCCAAACAGGAGCAGAAAAAAACAAGGTTGATGAAGTTTCGGACAGTAAACAGGTAAAATAACAATGATGACAGTATCTTATAATGCAGACCCACATACAGCTTTACAGTATTCAGCAGGGCTTATTCCCACATGATTCAGAACCACAATCTATTATAAAACCCACTGGGTTGGGATAGCTAAAATGGGATGGAATTGTCTGTTTCCTAGCTGGAGCAGAAAACATTTCTTTTCTGGTACATCTGTGGAAAGCCATGCCTGCCTAGCTGTGTTGTCAGCCACACACCTGGTATTGACAGATCTCTTTATCACTCTTTTCGCTCTGTTATTTTCTTGGGAGAGACAAGGTTCAAAAATGAAGATTTGCCACACTTAAAAAGCCCAGTTAAGCAGCCCATCTCTTAAAGTATTGGCTGGCAAAAGGTATCCAGGTATTGAAAACCACAGGCAATCTATCACTCTGCACTCCGCCAGCCACCCAATTAAGATGGCATTGTCTAAATTTAGCTGCCTTTTGCACCCCAAATGGTGCCTCCTTTATGTGAATGTATGAGCATGCCAGTCCAAGGATACAGATTTATTTACAGTAAAACCTCGCATAAAGAGCACCTCACTTAGAGACTAACTCGCTTAAAGAACAGAATTTTCTCTGAATGGTCGCCTTGCTTAACTACTAAAACCAACCAAAAACTCACTTAACAACTAAATCAGGGTTCACAATCTCCCCCCTCCCCACCAGAAGGCACAATTGGTCACTTACAATGGTGTTTCGCTTAAAGAGCAAACTCGCTTAAAGAGCAATCCCATGGAACGCATTATGCTCTTTAAGCGAGGTACCACTGTATTTGTAATATTAGAAAATCATTTACATGCATTAACTTACATAACTGTTTTTATTGCATTTAGTTGTATTCCATCTACACCAGTGGTTCTCAACCTTTTTTCGGCCATACCCCACCTAACTTACTTACTTGGTTGTTTCGTGTTTCACATGTCCGGTTGACTTGGCAGATTAAACTATCATCTTCAACTGTTTCTGGCAAATATAAACCATTCTTTGTGTGGCGGTCTCATCCAGGGCCTCAGGAACGTTGCCCTAAACGGGTCTTCCCATCTGGTTGCTGGCCTTCCTAGTGGTCACTTTATGTCAAGTGGTATCCATTCTGTGATAGCTTTTGTCCACCTACCTTCTTTGAAGCAGCACATGTGCCCAGCCCAACAATGCCTTGCAAACTCAATCAATGTTGACGCTTGTTTTGCACCTGATCTTATACACAGTTCTTCATTTTATATGCACCACCTAAGCATTTCTAAAATTCTGATGCTTCCCCTATGACATATACTTATTATTCATGTGGAGGATGCCTAAAAGGCCATTCACTGTTAATAAGTCATTCTCAAATTACCCACCCACCCTTAAAAATCAAATTGCCCCCCTGTGGGGCGTTTGCCCCATACTGGGAACCACGGATCTAGAGAAAGATCTGGCCAGAGAGCAAATGAGTACACGTTCTTACTTTTATGGTAGAATTTGTAGAAAATAGTCTCATTGTGAATACTAGTTTCTTTCAGTAATAAAATAAATCTTCAGGAGTGTGATTTTTGTATATAGTCTGTCTGGGTCTTATAGTCTGTCTGGATCTTATTCTCTCTGCTGCTTAGCTCCTAAAATCCCTCTGCTCATTTAAAAAAATGGATATTAGTGCAGTTTTCTTGTAATTTGCCACAGTCATGCTTAGGTTGGCAGCAGCATCACCAGAAATAATGAACATACTTCTTTCTTGTTCTGTTCAGTGGTTACTTAATTCTTTTACAGCTGGAGGGCAGCAGCTATTAGAAATGTGAGGAGGAAGTATAATATCCCTGGTAGCATCTCTTGCAGTTTGAACTTAAAAGTATGAAGAAATTATCCTATTGGTAGTAAAATAGTGATGATCCAGTTTGAGTTAGCAAGATATGTGTGAAAAGGAGAGAACATAAGTGTATATAATCTCTCCATCATACGCACCAAACAGCCATGTCATATTTGTAGTAGTAAATGCATGAATGCTTCCACATTGTTTCCTTATTAGAACAATTTCTAAGCACTAACCTAGAACTTTTTAACCCCATAAAGCAGGGATTCTCAACATACAGCCTGCAGGCCGGCCTGGCCTACAGCACCATTTCATGTGGCGCACGTTGCTATTTTCACCAGAAGTGGAAGCAGACATGTTTTACGGCAGCATTTATGGTGGGGGGAGCCATCAGTCTGACCCGCTCAGCTGTCTGAGGGGGTGTGGTCCATCCCGCGGCTTAAAAAGGTTGAGAGCCCCCGCCATATAGTTTAGCATTTCTCTTTCTGTCCCTCCCCAGCCCTGGCAACCTTTATGGGTTCACTTATTTATTTCCAGTTCCATAATTAAAAATATATATGTTAGCTGTCCTAAAATGAGCCTAGGCATATTGCACATCTACATCAAGGCCTGTTTTATACTCCTTATCTTACCTTTGAAGTGCCTGCATTTTATACCCAATTTTATACTGCTCTGTCCTAGCTACAGGATCAGTCAGACACCGTCCTAGATTCTTGTGAAGTCTCTTCGGAGAGTGACCAAGCCAGCCGCTTTCCAAAACCTGAAATGGAGATTCAATTCACGCCTCTGCAGCCCAATAAGATGGAAGTGAAACATCAAGGGAGTCCTTCCATGGTGACAGTGAAAATGCCCAAGGCCAGGAAAAGGAAAAGCAGTGCACTGGATGAGGTATGAGAATCTTACAACAAAAAAAACCCTGCCAAAATATTGATCAAAAATTACCTAAGTCTGTTTTTCTTGTGATGGCGAACCTTGGCACTCTTTGTGTTCTTGGACTTCAATTACCAGAATCCCAAGCCAGTACACCTGCTCATCAGGGCTTCTGGGAATAGAAATTCAGGAACTGCTGGAGTCCCAAGATTCGCCTTCACTGGTCTTAACTGATCAAGATGGCCAAAGGCATTCTCAACCAGCTTGCTATGTGGTAAAGTACTTACCACTACCCTGGCCTAATTTAACATTTGCAATGTGGTTGTGTCCCTTGTAGACACGTCAAATTTCTAAAAACATTAAAATCCTCCAGGGGAAAAGTGAGTGTATGTGGGTGTTTCCAGAAAATATTGTAAAAATGTTTGAAATAGATGCAGTACTTTTCTTATATCAAACATAAATTTGTTTTACTAAAAAACATAAAATTGTAATATTTGTATGTGTTTGTATGAAATATTTAAACAGTTAAGATCAGTGATGGCGAACCTTGGCACTCCAGGTGTTCTGGAACTTCAATTCCCAGAAGCCTTGATCAGCAGGAGTGCTAACTTGGGCTTCTGGTAATTTATTTGTATATACTGTATATATGTACACACACACAGTACAACCATCACTACCTCCTTAGTTTTGTATAAGCAAATTGTGAATGCCTTTCATATTAGTAGTGGCTAATTCACATGGGTCTGTGTGCCAGAAGGGAATTTGTGCTAGTGGAAGAGTTTTGTGCCTGATTTTAAATCTCTATATAGCTAGCACATGTTTGAGTTACGATTGTATTGTTATGGAGTCTGCTTGATGAACACTATGGGACACGGTTTTGTGTATTTTTCCTTTGTAAGCATGCACTGGACTGCATCCTTCATTAAATATCACATTGTGCTTAGCTTTGTGCACATTGTGCACAGTTGCTTGGAACAATTTGCTCTTTAAGCAAAATAATCTGCGTTCAAACAACTTTCCTCCTTTGAACTCCCGAGAAAGCGAGTGGAAACGGAGCACAGTTTCTCTCCACTATCTGAATAGCAACTACACTAAATTCATGGTTAGCAAGGTCTGAATTGTGTTGCATTACAGTTGCATGCGTAGATCTATTCTTCTATGCTTTTGTTGATGACTAAGCCACAGACAAGTAGATAAGCCCATATAATAGAGCACATCTCTGCCTTCCCAAGAAAGAGATGCAGTAATACCCTGGATAACACTAAAACTTGGTTCCACAAGTCTTAGTGTTATCTGGTTTTTAACGTTGTGTGATGCATTGATTGCACAACGTTAGAAAAACAGCCCGGTTCCCTTTTCGAAGAGGAAAGGGAACTGGGGATCAGTCCACCTCCCTCTTTAGAAAGGGCAGCGGGGATATTATGCGTGGAATCCTTGCTGCCCTTTCCAAAGAGGCAGGCGGATCGAGCCAAGCCCCAAAGTCGGCAGGACTGGTCTCCGCCTGGGAAGCGCCTTCCCAGGGGGAGACCAGCCCTGCTGGCTTTGGGGAAGAGACCTGCGAGGTGCCCTCACTGTTTCGAGGCTTGGCTTGAAATAGTGAGGGCACCACTGGAGATCCAAGCCCCAAAGCCTGCAAGGCTGGTCTCCGCCTGGGAAGGCGCTTCCCAGGAGGAGAGCAGCCCTGCCAGCTTTGGGGCTTGGATCTCCTCTCGCCTGCATCCTCGGAAAAGGAACTGGGGATCAGACGCTTTCCGAAGAGGAAGACGCACCCGCCGCCCCTCCTGGAAGGGAAGCGGCCAAGCGCGTGGCCCATTCCCTTCCAGGAGGGGAGGCGGGTGAATCTGCCAACCCTTCTGGAGCCTGCGGACCTGGCGGACGGGCCAGCAACAGCGGCAGAAACAGCCACGGGGGCATTTTTTTACAATGTGGCTGTTTCTGCCGCTGCCCTGTGGCCGGGTCTGTAGGGTCTGGAAGGGTCTGGAGGAAAGATCCCTTTGGCGCCTGCCCGGTTTCCCCCGAACCAAACCGGGGATCACAGCATCTGATCCCCGGCTTGGTTTGGCCGCTTCCCTTCCAAAAGGCACCACAGGTGGGTCTGCACGCACCCGCGGCCCTTTCTGGAAGGGAACAGGCACCTCGGGCACCTCGGAGGTCTCTGCCGCAAAGCCGGCAGGTGCTTCTCAGGCGGAGAGCAGCCCTGCCGGCTTTGGGGCTTGGATCTCCTCTTGCCTGCCTCTTCGGAAAGGGAACCGGGGATCAAGCGTGTAGAGTGACATGGAGAATGACAGATTTGTGGGACAGATTACATCTATAAAATGCAATGCTAGCTTTCCCCTTTTCAGTAGCCATTTTACAGATTGATTATTAACCTTCACATTAAGGTAGTTTTCTCCCACTAGAACATCACTTTATAGTCCTTTCAGATCATTGCCTGTGGTAAGATAAGAAACATTAAGATCACATTGTAGTTGTTGCCTTCTTTCTGAATGGGGAACCTGAATATTGGCACAGTGTTGCATATGAATACTGTACTTTGAGGAGAAGAGTTCATTCGAAAAATAACTTTCTTTTTTCTCAACCATTTTTTCTTTTAAGAGCAACAATCTAGCAGGTTGCTGGAAAAGCAAACTTAGAAATAAATGCACTTCTGATGATGTCAGTCTGGTACTGAATACTTTTTGAGCTTTTTGATGTAGATGTAAAAGTAGATAAGATTACTTAACATTATCTTCTTTAAGTTCATAATTCCTTTTCATAATACATTTAGATTATAACACTTCAGCAGCAGTGAATCATCTGCCATCTCTTGATACCCTTTCTATTATCTTGATAGTCTAGTAAACAGGATGTCCCTCCTGCCCATACATACCCGTCAAGCGCGGCTCCAGAAAATATGGGACCTGCACAGAACCCTTCTGAGCATGCGCAGAAGGGTTCTGAGCATACGCGCATGCACAGTAACTACTTTCCCTGCCGGTCAAATTACGGGATGGCGGCGGGAAAGTGGAGGAAGTGCGTGGAAATATGGGAAATCCTGGCCAATCCGGGATACTTGAGAGGTATGCATCCATATCCCTGGGTTCAGTACCCACTGTTTCAGTTTTTCATGGGTCCAAAAAATTAAGTTTAAAAAATCCCAGAAATGCAGAACTGGCCACTAGAGGCCACTATCTACAATGTAATGTTGAGAAGGAAACTGAATAGTTTTTCTGAGTGCAAGGGAAAGATTGACAGGCATTTGCAGCACCCCTGCCCCTTGTTTGCCTCAGATATATGTGCTGTAATACGTGGTTCACTGTTTTCTGTGGTTTCAGGTATCCACAGAAAGTATTAAAATGTATTGTCTACAGATATGGGGGGGGAGAGGGGGGAGCCAACCTACACTTGTTCATCAGTTAGATTTTATTCTGTAAAAAAGCTGAAACCATTCCTTTGTTCACCTTATATCAGTCAACACTTACGTGCACATACAGTACTTGTGTCTAAAGCCCTCACAAATATACAAATTGATTGTGATTTGATATTTTTGTAAAGTTTATTGTGATTCTCATTATGATTGTATTTTGCACTGTACATGTGGGGCTTCTGAAAAGAGGTTTTCCCCTTTGTCTTGATGCTTTGTTGTTGGAGGGTTGATACTGTATTATTGTGATTATTGTTTCCCGGTAATTGTACTGATCAATTATTGTGTATTTGTATCTTTATATTGTAACATTATGTATCTTAATATGTTGTTAGCCGCTCTGAGTTGGCCGTGAGTTGAGTGGAGCGGGATATAAATTTAAATAATAAATAAATAAATAAATAAATAAATAAATAAATACCCGGGGTAGAATATGCTTAAATGGAACAAGCAACAAATTGTCCTGAACATTTCAGCACAGGTGCTGCCACTGTAAAAACTGACCATCAATCATGAAAGCTCATTTAAATAAGAAACCTAAAATTATGGTAGGCAACACAACTGGCTGCACAGGAAATGAAGGAATGGTGGGCTTAGATCAGGGCTGTAGCCAGAAGGAGGACCGGGGGGGGGGGGAACCCTCCTGAGCTAACAGACCCCCACCCCCACCCCACGCCCAGGATGCCAATGTTATGTGTGTGTGTGTGTGACATTGTTGCCTCCCATACCTGTCAACCATGGCTCCGGCCAATCCGGGACCTGTGCAGAACCGTTCTGCGCAGGTCTGCTTCTACGCATGCGTAGAAGGGTTTTACGCTTGCGTAGCCCCCTTCTACGCATGCGTAGCCTTCTACGCAAGCAACGTAGCCTTCTGCTGCGCAGTACCTCCTTTCCCCCGCTGCCAAATTCCGGGGTTTCGGCAGCGCGGGGCGGGAAATGGCGCGAATTGGTGCTGAAAACCGTGAAATCCCGGCCAATCCGGGAAGGTTGACAGGTATGGCCTCTCCTGAATTTTTTTAACAATCCCCCCCCCCCCAAGAATTTTTTTAAAAAAATAATCTAGGCCTTGGCTTAGATAGATATACAAATCAACCCAGAATAATACAGATTTTTGATGGGGTACACAGAAAGAGCCTCCTTGAAGATTGTGATATTTCTGAACCACAATCAGGTGTACCCTGGTAACGGCAACCTTGTGCTGCTGGCTAATCCTTCTCTTACTAGGTCAGGCAAAGGGAAGTGAAGAATGAACTCACCAAAGGGTGCCTTCATTTTGATAATTTCATGTCTGGCCTAGACACGGAAGAAGAAGAAACAGATTTTTGATTGTGTGTGTAGGTGGTGGCGGTGGTTTCAATGCCCCTTATCTCTCAAGTTGCTCAAGGGTTGACTTGTGCATAGTAGTTGACTGTGGATAGAAATGGCAATGGAAATTTCTCAATGATTTCCCCAACCTTAATATATAGTTTATAAATGTTTTGAGCATTTGTACTGATTCCCTCCCCACCTCCAGAAATAGCTATTGGCAACCTAGCATTTGGTGAATTAGATGGATACTGACCATGCCATTCTATTTTTAAGGACTTTTTGAAGAATGAAAATGAGAAGAATGTAACATCCCCAGCCAACACAAATACAAGATCTGATTCATTAACTGTAGAAAAAAAGGTATGGGTTGAAAACCATTTCATTTCATCATTTGGAAACGAAGATCTTAGTCACTTGCTCCAATAGGCAGTAGCTCTGTCTTTTGTAGCAGAGCTTCGTAGAGTGGACACATTACCTCAAACAGAAGTGGGCAAAATATATATTTACTGGTGACTTTCAATAGATCAGCAAATATTTCTAGCTGCCAACAATAACAAAAAGCCATATTTCTCTCCTGAAAGCCTCAGTCTCTGTCAGTCATATCTGCACAGTGCAGGAAAGAGTTGGGTGATGAACGCTTCTGTTGTAATTGACCGCGCTTGCTCTGCCTTTGAAACTTAAATCTTTAAGCAGATTTTGAGAACAAATTGTTCATGTGAAGAATCAATTCTTTTTGCTTAAATTAACAAATGGTAGGCTGCTTGATGGAGTCATGTCGCTTTAAGGGCCATATGAAATTCAGGAGAAACCCCTATTCTTTGGTTGGTTGATGAATATTTTGCATAACGGGAAATTAAAAGTTTTATGAAGCAGAGCCCTGCTGGATCAGACCAAAGCCTTGCCTGGCTCAGGATCCTATTTGCACAGTGGGCAACTCGGATGTCAGTGGGAAGCGCACAAGTGGAACGTGAGCCCACAGACCCCAGCAACCGATACTGTCAGCATTTTGCCTGTGTTATTTGTGTTTATATTTAACTGTGATGGCTAGTAGTTGTTGGTAGCTTTTTTTCTCTAAGGAGTGTTTTTATTTTCTTGTCTAGGCAGCTCGACTTTTTAAAAATGATTCCTATATCTGTTTAAAATGGCCATTTGCTGATAAGTTCCTTTTCTCACTCCAATAGCTTTAGGTCTTGTTCATGTTTGTCAGTGAGCAAGAGTGTGGTGGCTTAGTGCAGGGGGTCACGGCCTGTGGGCCGGCCCCAGCCCAAGGCGCAATTTCATGTGGCCTGCTGCCACCCTCGCTCCCACCACCACTGCCGGAAGTGGTGATAACAGGCAAAAACGCACCGTCTCTCGCTCCTGAGTCCTCACACCATCACCAGAAGCAGTGGAAGTGGCAAAACAGCCAAAAATGTGCCATAAACGACGCTTTTTAACAGCAGCATTTATGGCAGGGGAACCACATGTCCAGCCTGCTCAACTGTCTGGGTGTGTGTGGTCCAGCTCACAACATGAAAACATTGAGAACCCCTGGCTTAGTAGTTAAGATGCTGAACTTGACCACCAGAAGGTCACCAGCTCAAGCCTCAAGTGCTGCATGACAGAATGAGCACCTGTCTCTGTCCTAGCTCCTGCTAAACTAGCAGTTCGAAAGCAAGAAATTGTAAGTAGATAAAAAGGTACCACTTCAGGGAGAAGGTAACAGCGTTCCATGCACTCTGGTGTCTAGTTATGCCTGCCACATGTCCACAGAACACCTGCAGACACAGACAGCACTAGCTCTTTGGCTGTAAACATACATGAGCACTGAACCCCAGAGTTGTATATGATTGGCTTTCAAGCTAGCACAACCTTCACCTCTTTTTCTCACTCCAATAATTTAAGACCTTGTTCATGTTTGTTAGTGCCTTTATATATCTTCTCTCTACGTGTAACAGCTTTGAGATCGAATATTGTTTAAAAAATGGAAAATAGATTGGCAATTTGAATTGGAGGAAGAGATATGGAATGTAGCTATAAATGATAAATTAACATGTGAGTTAAAGGGAATAAAAGGGATTAGTAAAAGAAACCTGACTTTAGAAATATATGGGGAGAATTTTTAAATTGTGCATTAGTGCAAGGGAAAGGAGTAAAGCCAACACAAGACGTATAATCTGTTTTTGGAACGAGGGGATAAATATATAAACATTTAATGTTGTTGAGAACATTTAACCAAGAAGGTTTATAAATCCCACTGGTGCTGAATGCACATAGTAATTAGATGTAATCTTGTTCAGATTTTTGTGTTTTTCCCCTTTTAGTTGCTGTGGTTTTTTGTACATTAAAACCCCGACTTACATATGCCTCGAGTTACATAAAATTCGACTTACATAATGATCTTGTGCTAAAACCATGCCCCGATTTACATGATTTCCTATGGGTTTGCTTCGAGTTACATAAAGATTTTTTCCTATGGCTTTGAGTTACGTAAAAGTTCATTTCCCTATGGGTTTGCTTCAATTTACATTAAAAAATCATTTTTCCTATGGGTTTGCTTCGAGTTACGTAAAGAATTTTTTCCTATGGATTTGCTTTGAGTTACATAAAAATCTATTTAAGCAAAAGCCTACGGAATTGACTTTTTTTGTAAGTAGAGGTTTTACTGTATTTTTATTTTTGTATACCCTCTTTCTCCCCCCTTTGTGCATGTCTATGCAAAAATGCTAATTACATTGTGAACTGCCCCAGAGAATGCTATAAGTGTTATGGGGCAGCATATAAATGTACTTGCTATTGCTCTAAGGAAGAGCAATGTAACAATCTGTCTAATTAACAACTGGTTGTAACACAGTGTTTACTGTTTTAAAGTACACGTCTTCTTAATATTTAGCAGGGCAATTCTAGCCATCCTGAGCTAGAATGTCTTCTAAGCTGTAGTTGCTTCCAGAAATGAGTATGTTGGGCAGTGATGGTGAACCTTGGCTCTCCAGGTGTTCTTGAACTTCAATTCCCAGAAGCCCTGATCTGCAGGTGTGTTGACTTGGGCTTCTGGCAATTGAAATCCAAGAACAGCTGGAGTGCCAAGGGTCACCATGACTGATGTAGGGTAACTGCCTTCAGAAGCCCTTTCTCCCTAATTTGATTAACTTTGGTAGTTAGAGTAAACCACAGGATATATTGTTAAGTCATGTGTCAACATTTGCTTAAATGCCCCTGGTTTAATGAATGTGCTCCAGCTGGGACTGCCAGTTGGATTCTGACCTTTGGATTCTATAGAGCTTACTTACAGCAGTTCAAAAGTAGGATCTGTATCATGTTATACAGTAAAACCCCTACTTATGAAAAAAAAGTCTGTTCCGTATGCTTTTACTTAAATGTTTTTTTTATGTAACTTGAAACAAACCCATAGGAAAAATGATGTTTTTATGTAAATCGAAGCAAACCCATAGGGAAATTAATTTTTACGTAACTCGAAGCAAACCCATAGGAAAAATAATCTTTATGTCGCTCGAAGCATATGTTAGTCGGGGTTTTACTGTAAGCCCTACCTAAAATCATTTAGGGAAATACTTTTTAATAGGAAAATTCTACTTTATTCATCATATTGTAATGTAGAAGTAATGTGTAATTTCCATACAAAGTAACGAGAGCTATTCATAACTGGTTAGTTGTGCATAGAACAGAAGATAGCACAGCCTTTAGTATTCCATACCTTAAATCTAATAATCTAAAATGTCTAATATTTTGTGTTATTTTAGATAGTTCTTGGTCTTTCTGCCAAAAAAGATTATTCCCTGAGAAGTAAATATCTGGTGTCAAGAACAAAGTCACCTGGGGATACAGGCCGAACTCTCCAAAAAATTGGCTCTCTCTTACAGAGTTCTCCCACAGCCCTACAGTCAAAAGGTACATACCAGACGGTAGATTTGATTCTTCAGATTTTCTTTGCACATGTATATTCTAAAGGAAAATGCTTGGGTTTTTAAACATGAGCTTGAGAAATCCAGCAAAACACTGAGCTTGAGAACCGGAAGCTTGGCAGGTCAGCAGTTCGAGACCCAAGTGATGGAGTGCGCACCCATCGTCTGTCCCAGCTCCTTGACAACCTAGCAGTTTGAAAGCAAGAAATTGCAAGTAGATAAATAGGTACCACTTCAGTGGGAAAGGTAACAGTGTTCTGTGCTCTCCGGAATCTAGTCATGCCTGCCACGTGACAGTGCTGATTTTAGCTGTAAACTGAGATGAGCACCACCCCTTACGGACTGACACGACTGGCTTTCAAGCAAGGGAAACCTTTATCATAGGCAAGCTCTGAGAAACTTGGGCAACATAGTTAAAAGTAGAGACATCACTTTGCAAACCAAAGTTCGCATAGTCAAAGCAATGGTATTTCTGGTAGTAATGTATGGTTGTGAGAGCTGGACCATAAGGAAAGCTGAGCGCAGAAGAATAGACAGCTTTCAAATGTGGTATTGGAGGAGAGTTTTGAGAGTCCCCTGGACATCGAGGAGAATAAATAAGTTGATCTTAGAAGAAATCAACCCTGACTGCTCATTGGAAAGTCAAATAGTGAAGATGAAGCTAAAGTACTTTGGACATCAAATGAGAAGAGAGGATTCACTTGAAAAGGCCTTGATGCTGGGAAAGGTGCAGGGCAAAAGAAGAAGGGGGGCGGCAGAAAATAAGATGGCTAGATGGTATTGATACATTGGGCACAGAGTTGTGTGGGTTGAGAAGGATGGTGGAGGATAGGAGTGCCTGGCGTACAATGGTCCATGGGGTTGCAGGAGGTCAGAATGAACTGTGCGACTGAACAACAACAACAACAAGTATACATATACTGTGATGTTTACAGCCTAATCTCCGATCCAGACTAAAAACTTTGAGAAGGACCCAACTTGCTTTTCTGGGAGAGCAGCAGTGTCTCTTGACATTAGTGTTAGCGTAGTTCGGTAGTTATGGTTAGAGCATTAGGCTAGGGATGGAGGGGCCAAGCTTCAAGTCAACACCTCATTGTGAAACTCATTGAATTTCTGGTGCCTTGTTATTCTACCGCTATTTGCTCATCATCTAAACAGGTGGAGCTCAAATACGTTGAGGGAAGGGAGCTAGCTAAGCTGGACATTTGTCCTGACCTCCTTGTTGCTTTCAGCTTGTGAAAATGACAGTAGGAAGATGGGGAGACTTCTTTTGCCAGGTGGTGTCTCCATATTAGCCAGAAGTCTAGTTTTTAGAACCAAAAAAGGATTGTTAGGACAACTGGGTAGGAAAAAGAAAAGCATGTATGTTGCCTTTTAGCAATTTGAATGAAAAAGGGAAAGGTTTCTCTTGCTCGAAAGCCAGTCGTATCCGACTCTAGGGTTCAGTGCTCATCCCTGTTTCAAAGCCGAAGAGCCAGCACTACCTGCTTCTGCAGACGTTTCCATGGTCATGTGGCAGGCATGACTAGACACTGGAGCACACGGAATGCTGTTTAGCTTCCCACCGAAGTGGTCCCTATTTACTTGCAATTTCTTGCTGTCAAACTGCTAGGTTGGCAGGAGCTAGGACAAAGACGGGAGCTCATTCCGTCTTGCAGTACTCGGGAATCGAACTGCTGACCTCCCGCCTTCCAGTCAGCGTCTTAGCAACTTGAGCCACTGCAGTCCCTGTCTTTGAATGAAAAGCAGGACATAAATGACCAATCAATAAGTGTAATGTCAATACAGCTGTATGGAAACAGGAGTTAAAAGTACAAATGCTATGTTCATTTTACCCTATATTGGTCAGACAGTGGTTTTAAAAGTATCTCCAGGAAAAGACAGTGAGAGACCTCTTAGAATAAAAATTCTCTGTGAAGTTGTTTCTTCAGTGGTGGTTGGGGTGAGAGAGTAATATAAGCAATTGGTGTGATTTTTTTTAAAAGGGTAACATATTACTGGAATGTCTTTCTAGCAAAGAAATTCATGGCAACATTAAAATCTTCCAAACCTACGGAGGAGGAATCCGTCAAAGATGTGAACCCAAAGAGAGCCAAGCGCAAGCTATATTCAAATGATATTTCATCACCCATGGACTTCTCTGGCCATGTGGTAAGTGATGCTATGAAAAGATACTTCTTCTTCGTGGTCCTCTGTGAAGCCACACAAATGGGTTTTATCCACGCATGCGCAGTAGCATCGGAATCTTCCAGAGCTCTTTCAGAGTCAAAGACTCCACCTCCGCGCTTCCCCACCAGCGGTCCCGCCCCCAACCTTCCCCAGTTCTCTTTTTACCGCCGCAGAGATTGGTTGTCTTTTTCAGAGCTCCCTTCGCGCCTTTTTAACGGTTACTGCATTTGAAAGTCTTCCCCCTTTCTCTTACTTCTATCTCTTTTTCTCTTACTTCTACTCTTATAGATAGTTTTTTCTGTGTCCACCCCCCCTCGCTTGTTGTGATTATAGTTGAAATAGTTTATTATTACAGTTCTTTATTGCTCCGTATAGTATTTACTGTGTCCCACCCCCCACCTCGCTTGTTTGGGAGAATAGTTTGACTAGCCTTAATTAGATTGGTCTTAATGTTTTACTTGTGTCTTTAGTTTATGGCAGCACCCACTCTGTTTAAACGGTGCAGGTCTTGTAATAACAAAATCCCCCTTAAAGGCGGCCATGAGGAGTGTTTATTTTGCTTAGGAGAAAAACACCAACCTCAATCGTGCCCAGTCTGTGCTAAATTCACCAGGGTTTCTCGGAGAAATAGGGAGTCTCGCCTTCAGCTGCATTTGCTCGAGACTCCTCTCCGCCCGCCGGCCCCCCTACCCCTGGCTGTTCCAGCTTCAGACTCAATGGAGCCTCAACCTTCTAAGCCCGCTGATACTCAAAGGGCTGCTTCAGCTTCCCAAAAGAAAGCGAAGCATGGCCCGGCTTCTAAGTCCAAGCACTCTTCCTCGGCAGAGGCTTCCACTTCCAAGAAGAAAGACAAATCGAAATCCAAGCCAGTGAAACCTAACACCCCCCCCCCCCTCGGAGGGCCCCTGCTCTCTCTCCTAGAGCGAAGGCTGCTGCCTCAGAGCCCAGGAGACGCTCCCCCTCCCCCTCCTCCTCCTGGGCAGAAGGGGGGGGGGAGGAGGGAGATTAACATTCCTCAGCTTTCTCCATTCACTCCTTCAGCAGCAGACGTCGATGTCGAGCCGCCTGCTTCTCCTTCCTTATCAGTACAATTGGCCTCACCCCCTCCCACCCCCATGCCTTCAGAGGCTGAGAGGGGAAGAACCAAGAGGCCTAAAAGGCACAGACAAAACACAGCTACCTCTTCTGATTCTTCATCGTCTTCTTCATCCTCTCCTTCACCATGCCCAAAAAGGAAGAAGAAAAAGAAGTCCCACAAGGGAGAAGTGTATTATCCCCAGGATTTTTATTACTCTCCACGTCTAGCCTATGCACCCGAGTACTATGATGACCAGGACTGGCAGAGAGGCCTTTGTTTTCAGCCATATGACACCTATGGAATGGAGCCTTTGCCCTCCTCCCGTGTCTCTCAACATCATGGGAAGAATAAACACAGGTGTGGTCTCCCCTATTGGGAGCAGCCTCCAGTGTCGTTGACGTCTGAGGATTCCTCCTCCTCCTCCAATGATGACTGTCGTCAATCTCGACGTCAAAAGAGAGGCAGACATGGAAAGGCTAAAAAGCAACACCAGCTTCAAGCCTCACAAGCATGTACTGTGAGGCCCAATTCCACTTCAGTCTCCACGTCTAAGAGCCCACATGCCTCGACATCTAAGACCATTATGGCATCTAAGCCCCAGGCACTGACATCTGCCTCTGGCTCTCACCAGACGCAACACCAACCCCATTCTCAGTCCAATGGCCCAGCTTCTCCACACCAGGAGAACCTTGATTTTGGCTTACCTCAAACTGTTTCCACACCACCACGTCAATCTAAAAAGAGGAAAAGGAGGCATAGGTCGACATCATCTTCCACCTCCATGTCAGAACCCTCAACTCCCACATGGTCTCAACCGGCCTCACCAGCCCCTTCTTCCCCTGCATCTGGGGTCATGGAATCATATCCCTCCTCACCCCCAGATGATTTTAGGGCCTATACAGAACTGGTAGCCAAAATGGCAAAGTCTCTCGATCTGGAGGCAAAGAGAAAGGATCCCAACAAGTGGATACGGTATTTGACCCTATATCTAAGAATAAACCACACCCAATCCAGCTTGCCATGGTGCCTTCTATACGGGTAAAGGAGAATTGGGTTAAACCTTCCTCCACATTTCCCATTTCCAAACGCATTGACAACATGTATAAGGTGCTAGATGTTGAGGCTAAATTTATTTCTAAACACCCTCAGCCTAACTGTGATGGTGGAAACCGCTCAACCTGGCTTCAGGCGACGACCCTCCTCCACTCCTACTGATAGGGATGGGAGGAAGATGGATACAGCAGCCAGATGGGTCTACTTGACGTCAACCTTGGGAATCAGGGCTGCCAATTACCAGGCTGTTATGGGGGCATATCAACGAATTCTATGGAAAAAATTACTCCCATTGTAGACGTCCTTCCTGAGGAACGAAGGGAGGCCTTGGCATTGGTTCAAGAAGAGGCCCTTAGGTTGGCCGTCCAACAATCTATGTCATCACGCCACGTTTCTGACTGTTTTGCACGTGTGCTTACTACCGCAATATCCCTACAACGTTATGCATGGCTAAAGTCCACCGACTTTCCAGATGAGGTGAAAGTCAAAATAGAAGACATGGACTTTGATGGTGAAGGGCTTTTTCACCAAAAGACTGATGATATTCTAGATGAGTACCAGAAGAAAAAATCTGCCACACGGATGAAGTTATCCAATGAACGCCAACGCACATTCTGCCCAAACTGGAGGCCTCGTTTTTATCCTCCACAGCGTTATTATAGACCTCAGCAAAACACCTATCACGGTGCAACTCGTCTTCCTCCTCCACCTCTCTTCTCGCAACAGAACCAGAGATCCAGACCCAGGACATCCTTCAGATATAACCCCCCAAAACCCAAACAGCGGTTTTGACTCCCATCCTTCAGGATCCATCACTTCAACCTCAATCACGCCTCTCGCCCCCTTCTTCAAAAATTGGCAAAGCATCACCACAGACCGGTGGGTCTTATCCATCATCCAAATTGGTTACGCACTCGAATTCACCACACAACCTCCCTTTGGGAGACCAAGATTCACCCTACCCTCTCCTGTTCTGGCAGAGGAAATTCTGACCCTCTACAAAAAGGGAGCCATTCGCTTGGTCTCTCCATCCACAATCCACACAGGATTTTATTCAAAGTATTTCGCAGTTCCCAAGAAGGATGGAGATCTTTGCCCGATTTTAGATCTCCGAGACCTCAATCAGTACATACAAGTCAGAAAGTTCAAAATGGTCACCCTTCAAAATATTTTACATTTACTTTACAAAGGTTGTTGGTTCATGTCCGTAGATCTCACCGATGCCTACTTTCACATTGCAATCCGGGAGGATCATCGGAAATACCTCCGCTTTTCTCTGGGCCCATACCTCTTCGAGTACAACCTCCTACCATTCGGCCTATGCGCTGCACCTCAAGTGTTCACAAAATGCATGGCCCCGGTAGCTGCATTCCTCAGAACAAAGGGTGTCACCATTTTCCCATATTTAGACGATTGGCTCCTGGTCTCCAGATCACAACATCAGGCTTCACTGGATATCACCTTCGTTCTTTCCATTTTAAAGGATCTCGGTCTACGCGTCAACATAAAAAAATCACATCTCAGCCCCACTCAGGACATCGAGTTCATCGGTTCATGCTTGAACTCCATCGCAGGTGCAGCCTTTCTTCCACAGAGAAGAATTCAGACTATTATACAAACAACCAGATCCATCATCGCTGCCAAACAGGTCTCAGCGAGAGCAGTGTTCCGGTTGCTCGGCCACATGGCCTCCACGACCGCAATCATCCAACTCTCACGTCTACGCATGAGACCCCTACAAATCTGGTTTCTTCACAGCTTCAACCACCAAACAGACTCCATGTCAATGCCCTTATACATTCCAAAACAGTTGCGTTTACAACTGAGATGGTGGACTCACCCACAGAACCTGACCACCGGCAGATCCTTTGTGCCACTGACTCCGACCATCCAAGTAACCACAGATGCCAGCACCTCTGGATGGGGTGCACACTGCCAGGGACTTCAAATCAATGGCCACTGGTCAATTCAGGAGCGTCTACTCCACATCAACAATCTAGAGCTCCTTGCAATTTGGAAAGCATTGAAAGCATTCGAACCAGTCATAACCAACCAAATTGTCCAAATTCTCACAGACAACACAACTGCAATGTTTTACATAAACAAGCAGGGAGGAACTCACTCAATACCTCTCCTCCACATGACTATAGCATTCTGGGATTGGTGTGTTCAACGCAATGTACTCCCCAAAGCGCAATGTACTCCCCAAAGCGGTACATCTGGCTGGGGTCAACAATGCGGAAGCAGACCTCCTGAGCAGGTTGTCGAGCCAACTACACGAATGGGAACTCAACCCCACCGTCTATCTTTCTCTGACACAGTGCTGGGGCCAACCATCACTGGACCTCTTTGCAACACATCTCAACAAGAAATGCGCCTGTTATTGCTCCAGGACCGGAATCGGGCCAGGGTCACTTGGAGATGCCTTCATGATGGACTGGACTCGGGAGTTTCTCTACATGTTCCCTCCGTTTCCACTTCTGTATCATGTTGTGTCTCTCCTGCAACATCGCCACACACATGCCATTCTAATAACTCCATGGTGGCCGAGACAAGCCTGGCTCACGTCCCTCATGAACATTTCCGCTCAGTATCGCCTTCTTCCTCTGCAACCAGACATCATCTCGAGGAACCATGCTCAGGTTCTCCATCCGGAGGTCCGCACACTCAAACTGACTGCGTGGTTGATTCTCCCACACTAAGGAGAGTGCTGCTGGCGTCAAGGAAACCTTCGACTATTGCTAGCTATAACAACAAGTGGAGAAAATTCATCTCCTTCACTGCTGATGCAAAACTCCCATCCACACCAACAACCTTGCCCACTGTGTTGAAGTTTTTGTTGCACTTAAAGCAATCTGGCCTTTCAATCTCCTCCCTTAAAGTCTAATTGGCCCATTGACTCTGAAGCTAGACACATTTTTCAGAATGACACCTTAAAATCTTTTCTGAAGGGCCTCTCAAATCTGTACCCGGACAGAGTCACCCCAGTATCTCAGTGGTCACTCCCCCTGGTACTACAAAACCTGACAGAAGGGCCATTTGAGCCACTCGCTTCAGCGCCCCTGCACCTCTCTTATAAGACAGCATTTCTTCTTGCTATTACTTCTGCTCGCTGGGTAGGTGAGTTGGCGGCCCTCTGTTCTGACCCACCTTATACCCTATTCTACCCTGAAAAGGTAACTCTACATACTGATGTCTCTTTCCTTCCTAAGGTTGTCTCTCCTTTCCACATGAATCAACCTATTATCCTTCCCACCTTTTCCCATAACCCTTCCATGGCTGTTGAAAGAACAATGCACACCCTGGATGTGCGTAGGACCCTAGCTTTCTACATTGACAGGACTAGGGAGTTCAGACTTACTCAGAGACTTTTTGTTGCCCACGCAGGCCCTAGGAAGGGCAAGGTGTTATCCTCCCAACGTCTCTCTCACTGGATAGTGGAGACAATTGTCCTAGCGTACCGGCTTGCACGGAAGCCTGTTCCAGAACACCTGCGGGCACACTCCACCAGGGCTTCTTCGACCTCCACTGCCTTTGCAGGTGGAGTATCTTTACCATTGATTTGTCAAGCTGCAACTTAGAGGCAGCCCACAACCTTCATCAGACACTACCGGATTGATGTCCGTCAAAAGCAGGAGGCACAGTTTGGGAGACGTATTCTCTCAGCAATTCTCCAGTGACACCCCTCCAGCCGGGTAAGTCAGCTTTTCAATCACCCATTTGTGTGGCTTCACAGGGGACCACGAAGAAGAAGAGCAGGTTGCTTACCTGTAATTGTTGTTCTTCGAGTGGTCACCTGTGAAGCCACACCTTTCCCACCCATCCTCCCCTCTGGTGCCACTGTCGCAATTTTAACATTCCTACTGAGGCGGCACCTTGGGACTGGGGAAGGTTGGGGACAGGACCGCTGGTGGGGAGGCGCGGAGGTGGAGTCTTTGACTCTGAAAGAGCTCTGAAAGATTCCGATGCTACTGCGCATGCGCGGGTAAAACCCATTTGTGTGGCTTCACAGATGACCACTCGAAGAACAACAATTACAGGTAAGCAACCTGCTCTTTGAAGGCCTGCAGTCTTTGGAAGAAAAGGCAGAGTTCGCATTGATCAAGAGTCCAAATGCAATTTTATAGAAGAAGACATGGAGTTCTGGTCAGTTTCTGTTTGCTTTGGGTGGCTGATAGAAGAGGGCTAAAAATTGACCCATGGGAACTGATTCCCCCTGACCCAAGTGGTTCCTGCCTGTTTTTCTCCAGCTTTTTGTAAATTCCAGCAAAGTATTTGAACAAGCCTCTCCCTCTAGTCTAATATTAGCTATGCGCTCAGTATGTAATAAAATGTCCTTAAATTCCCTTTCAGATTGTCATGGATCAGAAGGAAAGTGATCATGCAATCATCAAGCGGCGGCTCCGAACAAAGAAGATCTGTTAATTCTTTTAATGGGATATCATGTCTATAATTTAATTTTCAGTGGTTGAATTTTGGGATATAATGCTTCTGAAGGGAAAATTGGGTGCAGTTTGGAAACTGCAGCATTTTCACTGTTAATTATATGTACATTGTAAATGTTGTGCTTCATCATTTTATAATTTCACACAATCCTTGACAGAATTGTTGGTACTGGGCATTGTTAAATTGGAGTAAACAAAATGTACCCCCTGTGTTTTTTCCTGTTTATTCTGTTTAGAGATAGCAATGCAGTAAAACCGATTTATTTGTATTTGTATACCGCTTTTCTTGTCCTGAGACAACTCAAAGCAGTTCCCAACAAAATTACATATGAATACAAAGCATACAATAAATACAGTAAAATACAATAACATATAAGGTTACGATAATCCAAATATAACAGGATTATCCTATGCGATAGGATACAGTAATCAATTCAATAACAATATGTCAATACAAAACCAATAAAAAAACAATATACACAGTAAAACCAATATACACATAGCAAATAGTCATAGAACAATACGTACAATAACATATACAATATCATATCACAACACTACCGTGGCCTCCCTACCACAACTGCAACAAGTCCAAGGGGGAGTGGGCAGTGAAGTCCAACTAGCAACTGCCACCGCGGCCCTTGAGTCCCAGCCAGGAGGCGGGCTTGGGACTCAGGACGCTGAAGGTTGAGGTGTCCCAATGCGCTCTATCAGGCCGCCAGTGGCTCCGAGCGGCGGCGAGAGTCCAGCCGTGGCTGCCCGCTTTTTAAGTAAAAAGTCCATTCCATAACTTCTTACGATTTATGTAAAAAGTCCATTTCATAGTTTCTTACGTAAATAGGGGTTTTACGTAAATCGATGCATCTCTGTAGGGATGCATTGAAAATTGTAAAAACAGACTTGAAATTGGTTTCCAGTGCATCCTTATGGAAAATTGAACTTTACACCCCTAATAGCTGAGATGATAATGACAGGCATTCTCCCCCCGCCCTGCCCCCACACACCTTTTAAGCTTTTCTCCAAGGCGCGTTCACAACTAAAGCACGCGCCCCGGAGAAACCTCATGGGAACAGCGGAAGGGAGCGGATATTCCCCCCGCACTCTCCCAGTCCTGGCAGAAGCAAGCGGGGACTGCAGAAAATCATTGCCACCTCCACTGCAGCCATGGTAAGTGATGTCTTGCGACTTTCGGTGGTGGCGCGGGATGGAATTTCAGCTTTTAAAATGGTGGCACCACCATTTTAAAATCTAAACACACTAGGAAACCCCTTACATAACTCAATATTTTGCATAAATCACAACGTGATTTATGCAAAAAAAACCTTACATAAGTCAAAGTTTACTTCAGTAGAGGCGTACGTAAATCGTGGTTTTACTGTATACGTGTCTGTGTGTAGTAATCCTGTATATCATACCATAATCAATTTTTAAATAGACATAGAGCACAGAATTCCACACCTCCAAAATCCATGTTTATAGACTGTAAGGCTGGGCTTGGGGAGTCATTGCCATCTTCATGCGTTTAGATTATATCTTATTTTGGCTTTGGGGAGTTGAGCAACATTAATATTTATTGTACTGATGACATTTTTATGCTGCTTTTCCAGTCTAACAGTGCTCAAGGTACAAATATCATTAAAAACCGATCAAGCAACAAACTTGTTTTAGTGTATGGGACCAAGGACACCAGGACAGCCGAAGAGCTGGCTTAACACAACTTTATTACATGCTGGTCAGAGGGAACATGTGGTAATGGCGGATGAACAGCTCAATATATACAGTGGCTATACATTTGAATGTGGCTCCTTGACAGTCCATTGGCTACTGTCCGCGTGACGTC
The DNA here is from genome assembly GCA_035047305.1 of Bradypodion pumilum. Taxonomy (NCBI): domain Eukaryota; kingdom Metazoa; phylum Chordata; class Lepidosauria; order Squamata; family Chamaeleonidae; genus Bradypodion; species Bradypodion pumilum. Next base: position 265,486,963 of record JAWDJD010000003.1, read on the forward strand.
ATTGTAGGTCACGCCCTTCTTGTCCAGGTGAAGGTAGTGGCGGGAATCTTCCCGCGCTGTTGTTCTAGGTGAGTCTTGGACCAATGAGCTTGGACGCTCGCTATTGCCATCTAGTGGTCACTAGCTCGCGTCCTATTAAGTTTACAGTGATGCAGCTGAAGGTTACAATGTTACACATAGGAAAGGTTACATTGGATACACATGGATAGGTACATTGTTTAAAGGCACAGGCTTTAGGACACAACACCCCTCCCCCCTAGGATGAGACGAAGTCTCTTAGCCAAGATGGTTTATTGCACTCGCGTTTGGGCCGCGATGTGGGTTGGCCCACCCGGGGGCCGCTCCCGCTTCCTTGTTCCCTGGACCCTTGTCCTGTAATGGGAGAGGGAGACTTGTTAGAGGCTTGCTGCGGTTTTGCAGCTTTAGGGGAAAGGGTAGATTCCGTTGTGGTTGAACCGGGGGCACCAGGGGCTAACGTAAAACCCCTCTTCTCGCTTGGATGGGTGGGGGACCACTCCGAACCCCCCCCAGTTCTGAAAATCAAAATCAAACTCTGTTGGGGGATCCCGCGGGATATCTACGAGGGCAAATTCCTTCTCCTCCCCCCTTGGTGGGGACTCTGGACCCCCCTCCCCTCCCCCTTGGGCTAAACGGGTGGGGGAGAACCCTAACGCTGAATTTGTGTTCGCGCCGTCGGCGCCCTGACTTCCTGGGACCCGGCTCCGGAGCTGGTCCGCGTGTCGCCGCCAAAGCAGACCTGTGTTGGTCTCCACGCGGTACGATACGGGACCGGTCTGTTCCACGACCACCCCCGGTACCCAGGTTGGCCCCGCGCTGGCGTGCACCGGGGCACCCACGCTGAAACTCTTGGTGGCCTCTAACCCTATGTTCCTCCCCTTGTCCTCAACTCTCGTGGGGTCTAATCTAGTGAGTATGGTGGTCAGCTTCCTGCGCATCAAAAGCTCCGCAGGGGAGTAGCCTGACGCTAACGGGGTCACCCTGTACCCTAGCAGGAACTGACACACTTGCAGGTTGAGGTCCCCGGGGCCCATGCGCCGCAGCACATCCTTCGTGGTGCGTACGAGGCGCTCCACTTGGCCATTAGTGGCCGGATGGAAAGGGGCGGAGGTGATGTGCCAGATGGCGTTAATCTCTGTGAATGCCCTGAACTCAGCGGACGTGAAGCAACTAGCGTTATCGCTAATTAGAGTGTCGGGTATGCCGAACGTGGAAAAAATTCTCCGCAAATGCTTAATTGTCGCGGCCGAGGAGGTGCTTGTGACTGGGATGACCTCCAACCACTTAGAGAAAGCGTCCACAACAAGGAGAAACAGAGTTCCTCGGAACGGGCCCGCGAAATCTATGTGTATCCGGGACCACGGCCCCTTAGCCGCGTCCCACTCCCTGTGGGGAAGACGGGCCTCCTCTGGTCTGGAGCATTGGCAACTCTCACAAGTGCCGACCATGTGCTCGATGTCGGCGTCTAACTGGGGCCACCAAAAGTAGCTTCGGGCCAGCGCTTTGGAGCGCACAATTCCGGGGTGGCTAACGTGCAGCAGTTTAAGCACCCGCGACCGAAGGGATGTGGGAATTACCACCCGCTGCCCCCATAAGAGACACCCCCTCTCTAGGGACAGTTCCAGCTTTTTCCTAAAAAATGGGGCGAATTCCTCTGCTGGGGAAGACGCCGGCCACCCTTTCTGTACCCAGGAGCAAACCGCCACCAACGTCTTGTCTTTCCTTGTCGCTGTGGCAATGTCGGCGGGCACTATGGGGGGCGAATCCAAAACCTCTATCATGAGCACCTGGCGGTCACGCCACTCCCCGCCCATCTGGCTCTGCGTCAGGGGAAGGGGGGACCTTGATAGGGCGTCCGCATGGCTGATCTCTTTCCCGGGCAGGTACACCAACGCGTGCTGGTAGGCGTTGAGAAAAATGGCCCACCTAAGCATTCTCGGGGACAGGATCTGTGGCGTGGGCTTATCTGCGGTAAAAATGCCTAGTAGGGGCTTGTGGTCAGTCACGATGGTGAAGGGGCGGCCATACAGGAAATCGTGAAATTTTTTGGTCCCCGCAACTATCGCCAGCGCCTCCCTGTCTGTCTGGGCGTAGTTTCTCTCCGCTTGGGACAGGGACCTGGAGTAAAACGCTATTGGGGCCTCCCTCCCGTTTTCCAACATGTGGCATAACACTGCCCTCACCCCCACCGGGGAAGCATCACAGACCAGAACCACCGGCCTTTTGGGGTCGAAATGGGTTAGGACGGCGTCAGACGCCAGGAGTTGTTTCAATTCCGTGAATGCCCTCTCCTGGTCATCGCCCCACTTCCATGCCGCATCCTTCTTGAGCAACTTGTGAAGCGGCTCAGCCACCGCAGCCTTCCGTGGAAGGAAGGAGTGGTAGAAATTCAAGAGCCCTAGGAACGACTGCAACTCGGGCTTGGATGTGGGGCGAGGGGCTTTCTTGATGGCGGCCACCTTGGATTTGGACGGTTTGATCCCCTCGCGTGTTACCCGGAACCCTAAGAACTCAACCTCCTTCGCGAAGAAGACGCATTTGTCTTTTCGCAACCTCAACCCCGCCTGTTCGAATGCCGCCAGGACCTTGTTTAGCCTTTCAGCCAACTCGACCTCACTCCCCCCTGTTATCAATACGTCATCAAAATATGGTAAAACGCCGTCCAGCCCTTTGAGGAGGCGTTCCACGAGCGACTGGAAAATTCCAGGCGCCGAGTTCATGCCGAATTGGAGGCGCGTCACCTGGAACGCCCCCTTATGCGTGACTATAGTCTGTGCAGCAGCTGCGGCAGGGGTTACCATGAGTTGCTGATAGGCCTGTGCCAGGTCAAGCTTAGCGAAACACTTTCCCCCATGTAACCTGGCTAGCAAATGGCTGACCACCGGCACCGGATACGCATTAGGGCGGATTGCCTTATTAATGGTGCACTTATAATCGGCGCAAATGCGAACCTCCCCATTGGCCTTCAATGCTGTGACAATTGGAGTTTCCCACTCCGCGGAATCAACAGGAACAAGAATCCCCTGGCCCACTAATTTGTCCAGTTCCGCCTCTATTTTGTCCTTGAGTGCAAAAGGCACCCGGCGTGGTTTGAGTCTGATTGGGCGGACCTCCGGGTCCAGGTCGAACGTTACTGGGGGTCCATTGAATTTCCCAAGTCCCTTCTTGAAGACTTCAGGATGCGCGTCGCACACCTCCTGTATCGGGTCAGACCCAACGGCGTGCACCCCCCCAATGAACAGACCCAGGGGCTGAAACCATTGAGTCCCGAGGAGGCTGCAATTACCCCCCCTTAAGAACGACTAGGGGGAGTTCCGCGGCGTGCCGCTTGTACTGAACCTGGAAATTCCCAACCCCCAACACCGGGATACTGTTCCCTTGCACGTCCCGAAGCGTGGACCTCAACGCTTTGAGCTTGGGCCGTACGCGGGGGGCAATTCTCAAAAACTCCCTCTGGGAAATGATTGAGTAAGAGGAGCCAGAGTCAATCTCCATCCTAACAGGGGCCCCTTGCACCAGTACCTCAACAAAGTAACGGGGGTGTCCCATGGACACGCTGAAAACCAGGGCATCGTCGTCGCTGTTGTCGGAGATGCGGCCCATGCCGTCCTGCTTCCTCGTGGGCCGGGCGCCATCCTTTAGTCTCGTCGAGCGGTCTGGCCTCGCTGGGCGGTCAGGCGAGCTCCTCCGGTCCTTGCGCCGTTGTCTGCAGACTTTGGCTATGTGCCCGCGTCGCCCGCAGTTGTGGCACTCGGCCTTTCTGAACGGGCACCTGGCACGGTCGTGAGCCGCCCCGCAGCCGTCGCAACGCCGGCCCTCCTTCCGGACCCTCCGGACGTCCTCATCGTCGCTGCTTTCGGTGGACGATTTCGAAATTCGCCGGGCTGCGTGCACCGAACTCTCTGCTTTGTCGGCCTTCGGCCGCCAGTCCTGGAGCTCTTGCACCCCGGCCTTCGTGGCTTCCGCGGCCTGTGCCGCTTTCAGGACCTGCAACGTGGGGGGCGGCTCCTGATTCATTAGCGTGCGCTGAATCTCGGCGTCCTTCAGGCCGCATAGCACGCAGTCCCTGAGGGTGACTTCCAAATGCTCCCATTTGCATGGGCCGGCAGCCAGACGCAGGGCCGCTACGAAAGCGGCGACCGACTCACCAGGCGCTTGGACTCGCCTCCAAAACGCACTCCGAGCGGGAAACATCGCTACCGAGGGCCGGAAATGGTCTCGCAGCACCGTCAGGAGCTCCTTTGCCTTGAATTCAGCCGCCTTTTTGGGTGCGATGAGGTCAATCAGTACCCTCTTGCCGTCGTGCCCAAGCATTCTGGTGAGGATGGCTCTTTTCTTCGCCTCGTCCGTCACCTCGAACTCCACCAGCGCGCCTTGGAAGTCCATTTCGAAGAGTTCCCAATCTTGCGGTTTCTTGATGTCGAAACCGGCGTATGTCTTGGTCCCGTGGGCAGCCATGATCCCACCTTCGTCGCCAATTTAGTGTATGGGACCAAGGACACCAGGACAGCCGAAGAGCTGGCTTAACACAACTTTATTACATGCTGGTCAGAGGGAACATGTGGTAATGGCGGATGAACAGCTCAATATATACAGTGGCTATACATTTGAATGTGGCTCCTTGACAGTCCATTGGCTACTGTCCGCGTGACGTCATTGTAGGTCACGCCCTTCTTGTCCAGGTGAAGGTAGTGGCGGGAATCTTCCTGCGCTGTTGTTCTAGGTGAGTCTTGGACCAATGAGCTTGGACGCTCGCTATTGCCATCTAGTGGTCACTAGCTCGCGTCCTATTAAGGTTACAGTGATGCAGCTGAAGGTTACAATGTTACACATAGGAAAGGTTACATTGGATACACATGGATAGGTACATTGTTTAAAGGCACAGGCTTTAGGACACAACACTTGTTAAACTAATATCAAGAGGTAATAAATATCAAAAAGGGTGAAAAGGTTGGTTTGTAGAGATATTTCTTTGTACCTTTGCTAAAAGCAATGGGAGTGGGAACATCCTCATTGTAAATTGCTTTCCACAGTCGGGGAGCAACAGAGGAAAAAGTTCTGTCCCTTATAGCTGATGCGCAGGTTCCACAGGTAGTATCAGGAGGTTCTCTACTGAAGATCATATTATCCAGGCAGATTCATAATGCCTGTTAGACGGGGACCACACATTTGGAGCTTTAAAGCAGCGATTCTCAACGTTTTCAGGCCACAGGCCTGACCACGCCTTCTGGACAGCTGATCAGACTGGTCACGTGGTTCCTCCTACTTGGAAGTGGAAGTAAAACGCACCACACAACACATTTAGCGGCATTCTGCGTAGCGTGGTGCGCAGTTTCCCCCACTTCCTGGTTTAGTGAGGGTGTCGCAGGCCTGATGAAATGGCTTTGGGGGCCAGGTCTGGCCAAAGGAACATAAGTTGTGAATGCCTGCTTTAAAGGTTAAAGCTGGGCTTAGAAAAACCATTGGCAAACAGTGGGAAAATTATAGCTTCTTCCTTTTTATTCCTGAATGTGCAGACAATACCACATGTTCATACAATGACATAATTGCACTGACAGTTTTAGGAACTGCCACTTAATCTCATGGATAGTTATCACTCCTACAAATTCCTTCTAGCAGTGATTACCCTCACTCCCCCCCTAGGTTACAGGAAGCTTAACACAGACTCTGAATTAAATATTTACTGCTTTGGGTAGGTCTGCTTTTGCCTCCGGAAACAGGAGGGGTTGGCACTTCAAAGTGTCTACTTGCCTCGCGAGTCCTTGAGAATCCTTCAACCAGGTTGCGGCTGTTCTGTGTTGATGTAGGAGATTTTAATGCTTTAGTTTCTTCCTAGGGTAATGCTTTGTTTTAAAAGAAACAACAAATTAATGAGTGCTGTTAGTCTAAATTTCAGTCGTATATATTTAGTTTAATGATTGCGCTAATGCACATTTGTGCAACAGGCAGGGGGTGAAATTAAGCGCTTCAAGAGTCTTGTTACACTAATTCTTTTTTGTCAGCCAAGCCTGAATTTGTTCTGTGTATCTTTTTTAATCTAGGGAGGGATGAGTCCTCCATTACATATGATAGTTCAGTGTTTTATCCTTGAGAACTGTGTTTGCTATCCTAGTGAATGTCACATGCACATACATCTGTACCTCAGATGTTTGATGGGAATGCCCCTGATTTTTTTGGCAAAAGGCATTTTGATTCCATGATGTATAAATAGTTTACAATGGGAAACTATTGAAATGGTAGCAGTGCTAGTCTGCGTTTCAAGCATACCAGAGTAAACAAACAAACAAAAAAGACAAAAAAGTTGTGGCACCTTAAAAACTAACTGCTGTATTTTAATGATAGCTTTTGTGAATCAAGTCCATTTCAACACCTCTGTGTCTGCTGTGTATAAATTGATGTCATGAAGTCTTACGCTTATGTCTGACGAAGTCATATGTCATATCAGAGTTTACTCTCTCATATGAGGGGGAAACTAGTGTTTAACTTAGACCAGGATGTCTCAGGTTCATATCTTTATATTCTTCCAGGAATGAGAAGGTTAACTCTTTTGAACTACAAGTTTCAGAATATCCCAGCTACTTTGGTAGTGATGATCTGAAGAAGTAGTCCATTTCTATAGATCAAGGGTTCTCAATCTGCCGCCTGTGGGCCAGATGCAATCCATGGCGCCATTTCATGTGGCCCTCCACCACACCAGGAAGTGCCATGTGGTGGATGAAGGGCAAAATGGCCATCCAGACCCCAAATCTGTCTGAGGGAGCGTAACCCGGCCCCTGGCTTAAAAAGGTTGAGAACTCCTGCTATAGATGAACAAACAGGACAACAGCCTTGTTAGCTTGCATGTTCTGGGAGTTGTTGAGAACAGAGTAATTCACATAGAGTTAAAAGGGGACTTGGTTCTAGTTCAGTAGCTACCAGGCTGTAGCATTGGCCATGAAGTTGAATTAAGGCTTCAGGCCTAGTTACTGCCTTTTAAACTAAGCCTGCTCCTATAGTCTAGCCTATTTGTTTTTCCTCTGTAGAACTGCAACTATTTCAGATAATCATGTCTGGGTAACACAGGCTCAATAGGAAGCTAATTTGTTTCTGGAGGCAAAAAGCTTGGTTTTAATGGCACTTCAGAAAAAACTTAGTGAACACCATAAACTGAGCTAGCTGTCTTTCCTCTACATGGCTTCACTCCCTTTACACCTCTTGCCTAAGCTGGAGTGGGGTTCATGAATTTAGGGTGCAGTTATGTGTAGGCTAATAGAGGTTGGTGACTCCAATTTCCTGGGATTTTAGCTCAGACTTTATGGGAGCTATCTGAGCTGTTTGAAACCTGCCCCCAAATAGGGTTGGCACTTTGGCTAGTAGAGGTGGTACCTTCCTATTTAATGGGCTTCAACTACCATAAACTCCCACAAGCTGAATTATGGGAAAGCAAACCCCTAAACAGTAGTAATGTATGGCTTTGAAAGCTGGACCATAAGGAAGGCTGAGCACAGAGGAAAAGATGTCTTTGAACTGTGGAGCTGAAGAAGACTTGCAAGTTCCCTGGACTGCAAGGAGATCATATTAATCAATCCTGAAGGAAATCAACCCTGAGTGCTCCTTGGGAGGACAAATACTAAAGCTGAAGCTCAAGTACTTTGGCCACCAAATGAGAAGAGATGACTGACTGGAGATGCTAGGAAAGATTGAAGGCAGGATGAGTAAAGGGCGGCAGAGGATAAGATAGTTAGACACCATTGTTGAAGCAGTGGGCATAGATCTGGGCAGACTCCAGAGGATGGCAGATGACAGGAGCCTGGAATGCTGTGGTCATAGGTTTGCACAGGGTTGAAGCATCAAACAGCAGCAAAGGTAGAATAGCCGAATATGGTTCTTAGCCTTGCTAAATGGGGAGAAATGTGCTCCACTGAGCTTTGGAGAATCAAAATTCCTTGAGACACACAAGGGTATGTAGCGAAATGGGTTCTGACAGACTGCCTCAAAGTTCATTCTAAGCCGATACAGCATTGGAACGAACAGTCTGCACTGGGGTACACAGAAAGAGCCTCCTTGAAGATTGTGGTATTTTTAACCACAATCAGGGGTACCCTGGTAATGGCAACCTTGTGATGTCGGCTAATCTTTCTCACACTAGGTCAGGTGAGGGGAACTGCAGAATGAACTCACCAAAAGGTGCCTTCATTTTGGCAGTTTCACATCTGGCCTAGTCACAGAAGAAGAAGCAGTTTGCACTGATGCAGGTTAATACAGTGCTTGTGTGTTGAGAGAAATATGAATGATTACTTATGCCAAAAAACTCACAATATAAAATGAGTGTGATGTCCAGTCAATATGTGTTATGCCTTGAACTCTATCCAAAATGGAAAGAACTTTTAAAACAATCAAAAGGCAGCGTCCTACAAAAGGCGTTCTATTCAAGGTCTCTGTGCATAAAGGTAAGTGAAACTCCACTAGATGGCGCTTTGGCACTTTCTAAAATAATGGATAGACTTTAAAAAAAGCCCTGATCTCAAATATTTTCATTTCATTCTGATCCATTAAGGCACAAATAAGAGAAAAACAAATGTTTCTGTCTCTAAACAAAAGCATTAAATAACTGGACCTATAGGTCATATCTGAGGATTCATTCGAATTGCATAGTTTCTAGCTGTTGATGAGGCAGAGGGTGTTAAATAGCATATGGCTAGCCTAAAGAATGCTTCATCATTAGCTGCTGCAAGTGATAACTTGTGCTTCTTTATTGACAAGCCAAAATACCTCCTCCCTTCCCTAAAACTCCATACATTGATAGATGGCAGCAATTGCCTTTCACATTCCTGTTCCATTGCTTTTTAACTAATTCCTTTTGAAGTAGGCTGTTGGAAAAGAGATTGCTTTTTGAATACGAGCCTGGTTTTGACAATTTCAAGGAGAGATGGAAGATAACTCTTACATTGTAACATTTTAATACAATCCAAGCACAAATGCATCAGCTTAGTTTAAGTCTACACCAAATTCCACATGAAAGATGTAAAAGAGCATCAGCAGCCTTAAGAGTGGGAGCATTTTCAGTTGAAGTATATAGAAAGACACTAGGGTGAGGTGGCGAACTTACAGCATGCGTGCCAAACGTGGCACTCATAGCCCTCTCTGTGGGCATACGTGCTGTTGCCCCCAGCAGAGAATTCACCTCATCCCTCTGCCCAACAGCCCAATGGGAGCATTTTCTCCCTCCCCCAGCACAGAGTTCACCCCGTCCCTCTGGCCAGCAGCCCAATGGGAATGCTTCCTCCCTCTCCCAGCACAGAGTTCATCCTACCCCTCTGTTTGGGCACTCAATCTCTAAAAGGTTTGCCATCACTGGACTAGTGTGGTGGCAGATGATGGTGTCTCTGTGTGTGCCAAGTTGAAGAATATTTACTTATGAATGGGGACCAAATTCAATGATCAGTTCCAATAAAATACATCCATTCAACCAATAGGGCTTTGATAGGTAAATAGTAAAGTAATTCCCATGGATTCAATGTTCCTACTCTACAATTACTACTGAATTTTGCATCATGTGTATATCAGAATGCTGCTGCTATCATCCCCCAGTCTTATGCATATTTCCTAGCAGCTTAAGAAAAGTTTGAGTGCTGGCTACACATTCTTGTATGTAACAAACCAATAGCTTCATTGAAATGGAATTTATCTAATTTCATTTTGTTTTACATCAATATTTAAACATAATTAGGTCAGTATTAAGTATTCAGAGGAATAAAGCTAAAACCCTTTTACGAACCACTTAATAAAACCAACTACAAATTATCAATAGAAAAATAAAGCACTTGAAAGGTTTCCATTGTTATCTGGGAAAGGCCTGCCTATACAAGAAGGTGTTTATTTGTCACCAGAAGGTCAACAGGTTGGTGGGCATCCTAGCCTCTCTAAGAAGGGAGTTCCATAATCTGGGTGTGGCCACTGAATAGGCCTGGTTTTACATCCTTTTTACAAGCAGATCTGAGAAGGTGGTGGGACTGACAGATCTTGCCATCTTGGAGGAATCTTATATGAGAAGATGCAAACTCCCAGATAGCCTAGAGCAGACCCAAGACTTCTCTAGAGCAGACCCAAGACAGCTTTAAAGGTTATCACCGTACTTTGAGTTGTTCCTGTAACTAAATCAATCATAAAGGAAGCTGCTATAACAGAGGCATTATATTTTATTATGCCCGGGGTTTGATGATTGCTACCAAATCTACTACTGAATTTTACAACTACGTGTCTTACACAATAATATTTCTAATGTTCCTTTCTCCCCTATTGTCTATTGTTCTGATTTTTAAAAATGATCTAATGTTAGATTTGATTATTAATATTTACAACATCTCTTTATAATGGGTGTTTTTAATGTGTGTTTGTGTGCACACCTTGAACAGGGTGATGTCCAAAGTACTACAACTTCATGTTTACGCTTTGACCTTCCAATGAGCAGTCAGGGTTGATTTCTTCTAAGATCAACCTATTTGTTCTCCTCGCTGTCCAGGGTACTCTCAAAACTCTCCTCCAACACCACATCTCAAAGGCATCTATTCTTCTGCGCTCAGCTTTCCTAATGATCCAGCTCTCACAACTATACATTACCACTGGGAATACCATTGCTTTGACTATGACAATTTTTGTTTGCGAGGTGATGTCTCTACTTTTAACTATGTTCCCCAGGTTTCTCTTAGCTTGCCTCCCAAAAATCAGTCACCTTTTTATTTCATGGTTGCATTCTCTATCTGCAGTGATCTTTGATCCTAAGAAAGTAAAATCTGTCACTGCTTCTACTTCTTCCCCATCTATTTTCCAGGCACTGATGGGGCCTGTTGCCATTATCTTGGTTTTCTTGATGTTGAGTCTCAAGCCAGCTTTTGCTGGCTTAAAAAAGATAACTTAAAATATTGATTAGTCTCAATAATTTGAAGAAGAGCTGAATACAAAAAGCCCATCCATATATCATCCTGCTATAGTAATGTGGCTGGTGTTATGTACATAGCTATCTGCATCTAAAGCAGAGGTTCCCAAACATTTTTGGCCAGGCTCCACCTAAGCATCTCCAAAATCCTGATCCCCCCATGACATATAATTTATATTATTCAAAAAGTGAACTCATTCATGTGGAGGAAGGCTAGAAGGCCATTCACTATTGATAACTCATTCTTGAATTGCCCTGCTTAACTAAATTGCCTGCCTGTGGGAACCACGGGACTAAAGTAAAGCTTAGAAAGTTACTTTCCAGTTACCATTATATTTCCTCAAGGCCCAAACTTGTAGTTAGTGACCAAATGCATAGTTACATCTGCAGAAGTCAAATGATCTAACACTCAAAGATTTCTTGCTACTGATTAACAAGCATACCTGTCAAGCGCAGCTCCGGAGATTACAGGACCTGCACAGAACGTTTCTGCGCAGCTCACTTCTATGCATGCGTAGCATAGTTCTACGCATGCGTAGAAAGGACCTGCGCAGAAGGGATACACAGTAACTCCTTCCCCCCCACACTGCCAAATTACGGGGTAGCGGCAGCTCTGGGCGGGAAATGGAGAAAACCGGCGCGAAAATACGAGAAATCCTGGCCAATCTGGGATACTTGACAGGTATGTTAACAAGTCATAAAGACCAGGACCAGCCGCTTGAGAAATAGTTTCTACCCAAAAGCGGTTCTGGCTTAGAATGCAGTGAAATGCAGTTTATGAGGGAGCTTTTGTATATAGTTTTTAGAGTCTTAGAGTTTTAGAGCTTTTTAGGGGTTAATTGTGTATATGTGGGGTGGGAGTATGTTGATAATTTTGTACAGTTGTATTTTGTTTAGGTTTTGTTGGGTGGATAAGTGGATTTTCAATCTCGTTGTTCTGTGCAGGACAATGACAATAAATATTTATCTATCTAATTTTCTGGTACAGTAAAACCCCTACTTATGAAAAAAGTCTGTTCCATAGGCTTTTTCTTAAGTCGATTTTTTATGTAACTTGAAGCAAACCCATAGGAAAAAAATATTTTTTATGTAAATTGAAGCATAGGAAAATCCATATGAAAAAGAATCTTTATGTAACTCGAAGCAAACCCATAGGAAATTGTGTAAATCGGGACATGGTTTTAGCACAAAATCATTTTGTAAGTCGAATTTTATGTAACTCAAGGAATTTGTAAGTCGGGGTTTTACTGTACTTTTGGTTGGAGTACTCCCAAAAATCGAAGCAGTGATGTGTTAATTATCATCAAGAAACCACTGTGAATTAACACCATTTGTTATCAGCAGGTGTAATTTCATGACAGGATTTTGGCCAATGCATTTTAAACGTAAGAGTTTGCTTTCCTGTACTGTATCTCAAAAACTAACCTTAAAAAAAAAAGCTTAAAAAACCCAACGTATTGGACTGTGACAATGACTAACTTGGGTATGTTCTCCTTCCAAAAGCTTTGTCATCAAGCATGAGCCAGCACTTGAAATATGTAATCATCTATTTAGGGAGGCCACATCCCCACAACTCAAAGAATAACTAGAAACATAGTTCTAGTTACAATTACAGTTATAGCAACGGGGAGTGTAGTTTTCTCGTTTATCAAAAAAAGTATTCACTACAAGTGACAAGTCATGGACAAGAAAATGCATCCTTTTGGAAGAGGAGACAAATATATAAAAGAAGGAAAGGCTATACAAATCAACAGGAGGGGCTCCCTAGTTGTGCGTTCAGCTAGAGGGGCCCGCCTCTCTGGCATACGAAGAAGGGCCTTCTCCGTGTCCGCACCAACCCTCTGGAACCTCCTTCCAACAGAATTGAGGCTACAGACAGAACTGCTGCCCTTCAGGAAAAGTCTGAAAACCTGGCAGGCAGGGCAGGTGTGGGGCCTTAATGGGAATACAGCTCCAGCCTGTTGGCTCATCCCCAGTTAGTACTTAGTTAATATCCCTCCTTTTGTGTTGTTGTATCCCCCCATACCTGTCAACCGCGGCTCCGGAAAATACGGCACCTGCGCAAACGGTTCTATGCAGGTCACCTTCTACACAGTACCTCTTTTCCCCTGCTGCCAATTCTGAAGTTTTGGCAGCTGCAGGCGGGAAATGGTGCAAATCGGCGCCGAAAATCGGAAAATCCCGGCCAATCCGGGAAGGTTGACAGGTATGTATTCCCCCATTCCCTTTTATTTCTTTTTATTCTTTTAATTGGGGTGGGGGGGGGGGTAGTAGGGTGGGGAAGTGAGTGGGCGGTTTGGGATTTTAAAATCTGTTTTTATACATTTTTAACTGTTGTATGCCGCCCTGAGTCGGGTTTTCCTGATTGGGCTGCATATACATTTAAATAAATAAATAATAAAATAAATAATGTATCCATCTTCTGGAAAAATTCATTTGGTTAGACAACCCAGACTATTTCTGTTCCAAAAATGGACTGAAATCCATGCCATTCAGTAAAATGTGGGGTTGTGTGCTCATTTAAGTACGTATAGCAAAAGACTTGACAGCCAGGATGACAACCACAGAGCCAGTGGTAGGATTCAGCAGGTTTGCACCAGTTCACCAGAACCAGTAGCAGAAATTCTGGCTGGTCCCACCTACCCCAGTTTTGAAATAAATTAATCCTGTTTTGGGTGCAAGGCAGGGCTTTCCCCACCATACCACGCCCACAGAGTGGGCAGTAGAAATTTTTTTGAATCCCACCACTGCACAGAGCTACCTCAACTTGCTTTGAGCCCAACTCAAGGAAGAGGTAATATACTCTATTTGGTGTTTCTGTTAGACATAATGATAATAATCGTCTGTGTGGGAAGATATTTCAATAATTTCCTCATTTTAGACTATTCCAACTATTGTCAACAAGATGTACTGTTTGGAACTATGTACTGTGAGCAGATGTCATCATATGGAAGATATATTTGGTGATTTTCAAAGTCTTCCAGACAGATTAAAATATGCTGAGTCCGTAAGCAATGCCAAAGTTAATATTCCCACTGTATTGTTAAAAATGCTTATTATTCTAACAAATTCTAAAGAATGCAACAGTTTTCTAAAAGATATATAAAATGTAAAACTCAACCATTTGTTTGAATTCAGAGACGTCTCGGAATCTATGGTCTTAAAATGTAGCTTACTTGGGTTGTGCATAAATCCAGTACTCCAAGTCTCACTCTCAAATATTGTCAGTCAGTTATCTGTAATAATTATTATTTCACCAAAGGGCAATAATTGGACCCAAATTTGACCCAGTTTGGGGCTCTTGGTTATTGGTTACTCCTTAAACTTCAGATTGTGAAGACACAACAAAATGGGGGATCCAAAGTGATAACACAAAAGCTGTCCTTATAACCATTATTAATGCAATCTGAATCATAATTTGTATAGATGCAAAACAGCAGAAAAATATCTGTTTTAGCCATTTTTGTATTGATTTACTGAAATGCGAAAAACATAGTAAATGACCTGAAATGTTGTCTTGGTGGGGGTGGAGGAATGTCATTTTGAAATGTTTTGGTAAATACCCTAAGGCTTGACTCATGAGCAGTTTCATGTACTCTTCAAAACATTGCTCAAAGGACAAATCAGTCTTTTGGAGGAATAAAACACAAGCCACTAAAATTGAGAAGGCTTGACAGAGTGTTAAATGTGAGGATCATTAAAGAATAATGAGTTGTTACAAGCATGATTTGAAGGGGGAAATCTGTCAGTTTTTTTCCTTCTCCCATATTTGAATGTTTTTAAACTTTAAGTTCTTTTTAACCTGATTGTGCTGAAATTTGTAAAGGCTGGCACATTTTTCAAAAACAAAATCCTTCTCTAAATTTAGATGTATGGATGTTAAGTCACTTGTAGCTTGTGTACACATTTCTAAAGAAGCAGTCCTGTGAATGTGTTGCAGTGTGTTTGTAAGAAAAGAAGGAAGAAAGGCAAAATATTGTCGCACTTTAAACAGATTAACAAAAGATCACAGTAAAACAAAACTGTTAGCCTTTAAAGTGAAACAATATTTTGCCTTAACTCCACAACGTTATGATGACCATCATAGCTGTAACTGAGTCTCTGAATACTGTATTTTTTTAGCTGAATTCGCTTGTTTTAAAAAGTGTTAATGTTTTATTACTACTATAGTTTAATTGTTTTTAATATATAATTCATTGTGTTTTTAATTTTAGTTTTCAAAACTATGAACCACCCTCCCCACCGTGAGTCCCCTCATCAGGAGGAATTGAACCTATAAATGAGACAAATAAAATAAAATAAAATAGCTGATATATCCAAGTACAGTATTTCCAGACTGTATCCCATCCATGGGATAATCAAGCTCAACCCTGCTTAGCAGTGAAGATCAGATGAGGCTGGGCTTGTTCATGATGCTATAATCATAGGAAATGACTCACAAAGGGTTTTCCAGATACATAAGAGGCACAAGATAGGGTTTATAACAGCCACCTTACTCTGAGCTTCCACAACAGGCAGGGTTTTGAATCCACGTGTCCAATGTTTTATCCATTATGCAACATTGGATTTCACCCAAATTCAATAGATGAAGATGGGTGATATGATAGGAGATTCCCCAAAGAATTGGAGGACTGTGAACCTATTCTGGCATTCTCTAGGGCAATGACAGTGGCCCATTGGCTGATCCTTCCACTCTGGAAGCATCACTGGATTGCTGCTGATACAAAACAAAAACAATGATATCCTATATAGAGATCTCCTAGATAAGTTCAGTTAAAGTTGGGAAAATCCAACGGGAGGAAAGTGACACATTTTTAAAAGCACTAATGCAGGTTAAATAGAAAAGAATTCAAAACCAGAGCTTTAAGAGTTAAGCTCTCAAGCCTTTACACACCTGAAAGGACACAATTCTTAGTGTCATTGTCTTTGATGTCTGAAGTTTTAGAATTCTTAATTCTTTCTCTCTTGTACATGAATGTATGTACAAATCTCAGGCTGCGACTACATGGTCAAATACCACAGGGTTTGCTCTGCTTATAAAACAGAAAATTCAGAACATTTGAAGGTCTTTCTTTTATTTTATTTTTTGCTGACTATTTGATGTAAAACACTCAAGGAGGCCATTGCTTGCAGCAAGGGCAGGTTTATATCACCATCATTAGCAAATCAAACTGAATTTAATTGGACTGATTTAAGGTTCTGTCAGCAAGAGGTGTAACAATAAAGCTGTTTGAATGGAGAGTGTTTCTCACAACACTCTCCATTCAAGAGAGATAATAAGCAAACAATAAGCAATAAGAAAATAAATAAATATAAATCAATAAGCAAACAGTGTGTCAAACTTTTAATCAAAGACAAAACTTCAGTTGGAAGTCCATTTAAAGGGATAAATACCTCTTGATACTGCAATAAAATTATGCCTTGCAATTGTCATGATATTCACTAGGGCCTAGTCCGTGTAGAAGGGTGTGTGTGTGTCAGGTCATGTCTCATGAAGCCAACGTGCTTTCCAATAGACAAGCTTCACATGAGGGCTTTTAACAGCATGAATGTCACCTAATTCAATAAGCAGATCTCCCATAAAGATCTGTAGCCCCACTGATTGTAAGGTCCTACGAGCAGGCTTAACTTATAAAAGCCTGACAGTATTCAGTAACATCATATTCCTATGAGCAGACCTCCCCATGTAAAGGTCTGACAGTGTAACTTTCCTTATCTGAACATTCCAAGTTTATTCAGCCAGGCACAATAAAGATCTGTCTCTCCCTGCCAAATCTGTGAAAGGGGGGAGGGGTCTGGAAGGGCTAGAGCAGTATAGTCTAAACTCTGATAAACCTGCTCTGGGAAATCAGGCAGGGCTCTTTGCTGTGTAAGCTTGCTAAACCACAGGAATGCTGTGTAAGCTTGCTGCCAAGAAGACATGTCTCCCACTTGTATGTTCCCCAGGCTGAAGGCATATGTATCTCTTCACCTATATGTTAAGCTGAAACCATGTTTTATCAACATGTCCAGTAGGGAACATGTTTGTGCATGCTAGTCTTTCTCACACTAGTCAGCAAGATTCTTTCTAGTCTAGTCAGCAATATTACTTTCCCATAAAGGGGGCATATTATTGGAGGTGCACGGTTAACTGTCAATCACACCATTGATGCACATTTAGTTACCATCGTTACCCAGGATAACCCTATAAGGAGAAGGTGGGAAGAAGAAGGAGGGGAGCGAACATCTTAGAGAGGGTGAAACTTTGTCATTCTGGTCCTCAAGATGCCCATCTAGATATGGGGAGCTCAGAAGCCCCATTCTCTTATTAATTAGATTGATTATATATGTTTTTACTTTATAAGAAATATGTTTTAAGTGTAGAAGTAGGATAATAAAAATTATTGAAAAGGCATTTTCTCTGTCTGCCTGTCTGTGCTGCTTATCTGGATTCAGGGGGACATAGCTGATAAGAAGGCTTGCCAGAAATCCCAGATACACACAGAGGTCTCTCACGCAGATCTCTCATGCAGAGAAACTGGGAGTTGGCTTGGTTTAGCTCGGTCCGGCTACAGCTACGGCTTTCGGCCCTGCTTGATGTGGATCCCTGAACAATGGAGGGAGGGCGGGTATGGAGCCCACCGATCTTCCCCCTCCCTCCGTCATGACAGCAATTATCCCTCATGATGGAAATAAAGGGAAAAATTGCTCTGCCATAAATGCAGATTTAATTTAATTTAATTTAATTTAATTTTCGCGCTTATATACCGCTCACTCAGGCGAACCTGACTCAGGACGGTTTACATAGCGGACAATAATACGAAATACAGTAACATAACATACAATAAATACAGCAAAAAATTAAAGATACCACTTTAAATTATTTTTTCTCTTATATATTGTGTGTGGGATGCATACCCATCAAGCATGGCTCTGGAAAATATGGGACCTGCGCAGAACCCTTCTGCGCAGAAGGGTTCTGCGCATACGCGTATGTGCAGTAACTACTTTCCCCACCAGCCAAATTACGGGATGGCAGTGGAAAAGTAGAGGAAAGCGGCATGGAAATACGGGAAATCCTGGCCAATCCGGGATACTTGACAGGTATGGTGGGAGCAAGATGGTTTTATCGGTTTTTATTGTTTTTTTTTAAAGTAATATTTCAGGTCAGCATCTTTCTTTTTGTGCCCTTGTCTGCAATTTATCTATTGGGGCATACACCATGTGCTACTCAACTGGTGCAAAAACAGCACAGTGTATGTATGTACACACACACACACACACACACACACACACACACACACACACACATGATGTACCACAATGTTCACTGGCTTTTAGCTGATTCTGAACTTTTCTTTTTTTTTCTTTGAAGAGATGACATGCACCACATCAGCTAGGTGAATGCGTGTTGAACTGTGGGGGAAGTACGGAAGCCCTCTTGGCTTCTAGTTAGGTTTATTGTTTTGGCATTATTTGCTCATGAATGCTCTCTGTGTTTTGCATCTTAAATAAAAATCAGACTACTGAAGATGCTGTTTCTGGACTGTCTTTATTCCTGAGGAAACCCAGAGATTGAGGTGAAAGCAAACCGGCCCCCAAAATGCTACCACCCTGGAACCTCAATCTTACAGATACCTTGGAGTCGTTATTCAGCAAGGCGTCTCTACAACAACATTCCGCACATGCAAATGAACCTGGGAAGTTAAGTCCACCTCTCTCTCTCTCTCTCTTTGTGTGTGTGTGTGTGTGTGTGTGTGTGTGTGTGTGTGTGTGTGTGTGTGTGTGTGTGTGTGTGTTGTTTTTTTTTTTAGCCATTTGGATATCATGTCACCCAGGTGGACCATGACATGGGTCCTCTCCACTATTAATTTGTCCAAAGGATCCAACAGAGGACATAAGAACATAAGAACAGCCTTGCTGGAACAGGCCACAGCCCATCCAGTCCAGCATTCTGTCTCACACAGTGGCTCACCATTTGCTTCAGGGTATTCCCAAGCAGATGCCTTCACCTGCTTAGGGCTCCCTGGAAATTGCATTGAGAGATATCCTGCCTATCTCTTCAACTCGGAGGTTGTCCTTAGGTATCCATAATTATAGCCATTGATACCCTTGTCCTCCATGAACTTGTCTAATCCTTTCTTAAAACTGTCAAGACTGACAGCTGTCACCACGTCTTCTGGCAGGGAGTTCCATAGACAAGTGATCCTCTGGGTGAAAAAGTACTTTCTCTTATTTGTTTGAAAACTAGTAACCAAAAGTTTCATGGAGTGCCCCCTAGTTCTAGTGTGGACGCTTTGGTGAGTTTTAGTCCTGGTCTAACATCATTGACAAATGATGGGCAAAAATGCCTAGTTAGACCGCTCAAGCAGGGTTGTTGTTGTTGTTTTACACAGATTGGAGTGCCAGTCACTGTGGATTGCCCACTCACGCAATTGGCCTAAACTGTTCCTGCAGGGTTTGCTCGGCAGAGAACACTGCCTTGAGAACCACCCTGACCCCTAGGGAATAGAAATCGCATTCGGGCTATAATTTGATAGTCTTATTAATTCACTCATAAACCATGGCTGAATGACCTGGACAGAAGCAGGCAACTCTCACAAGCTGGCAAACCCTGATAAGCACACACAATAGCTTGACTCATGCCCAGAGGTTGTGGGTAAGGTCAAACTGTAGTAAACATGATGACCTTAAGTTAGACCCGGAAGATCCCAAGATAATGGGAAAACAATAGTCCTCACCAGTCCCAGTTGTCAGTGGCAACCGAACTTCCTGATGATGTACAAGTGCATCAGCATCTCAGGGCAGCTTCTGTGAATGTGGCTGGTCAGTAAATTTCCACAGGGAAAAAGCCCTCTGAATGAGGTCATGAAGAACCCACGTGTACAAACTCCAGAGTAATAAATATCACGATTCAGACCTCAGGCAGGGCTGGACTTTTCACCATCTTCTGCCTCGGATGCCTTCCTTGAGTCCAGCCACTCCGACCTCAGTGGGCCATTTCCGTGACCCAGTGGGCCATATCTGGCCCACTCCAACAAGTCGCAGGTGCCTGAGGTTGCTGATAACAGTAGGATATATTTTCCCCCTTGCACAAAATGGCAAAGGTAAAAATAAATAGCTCTGTTCCTCTCTGTTTACAATTTATATAAATCTCTCAGATTATGATGAAGGGGAAAGAGGAGCATAAAAACATTTTGATTATACATAATAAACATGTACATTTGAATATAACAACATTTCTTGGGATTTTTACAATCTTATGATAACAAGCTGTAATGATAAAGAGAAACCAAAAAAAATGAAGAAAACCAGAGGGGTTCAGATTTAAAAAAAAAAACTAAAGAAGGAAGGCCAGAAGGGCTGGAGGTATTTTCATTTTAGAAATGCAGCCAGCATAGACTTTGCAATCCCTTTGGCACCCATTAAAACTTCTCTGTTGGCTAGGCATTCTCAGTCTATCATTCTGTCCTACCATGTTTTATGGCTTCTTGATATACCATTTGTTTTATTATTGCTCTTTGTGCTTTTACAGCTGCTTTGCCATTTTAGAACCATACTTTGCACACAGCCCTTATAATTGTGTACTGTAGACTGGTTTTTTTTTTAAATTAATGAAGGAACAACTATGAGAGTGGGCAGCTCTCCCTCTGCTGGGTTACAGATTGCCTTTGATCATGTTAAAAGTATCTGAAAACATGACATAAAAATTAAGGACAATGAGTGTTTATAAGATGAATGTCCAGATCATACCTGTCAAGTTTTGGATTTGGAAATAAGGGAAATTTCCTGGCAAATACGGGATACTTGACAGATATGCTTATCTTGTGCTTCCCTCCAATGGTGGCAATAGGGCATTTCAGTCTAATTAATAAGGGATTACGGCGGGAAAGAGGGTAAAATAAGGGGTTTTCCCGGCCAATAAGGGATACTTGACAACTGTGGTCCAGATGGGCAGAAGCATTCTTCAGAAGACCTGAAGTCCAATTCTTATGTTTGATTTAGTGTCAGAAAGTTAATGTCCATCATTAGAATGCTTTGTAGCAAATTTAGAATAACCCATATTGTGATGTTGAAACATGTAAAGAAATCATGCTTTCCATAGAACATTATGTCCTACATGGATGGAAGCATTAACATTTGAAAGTGGATGTTAATGTGTTATGTATGTTAACTGTGTTTTCTGACAGGAGTAGAATGTATCTTTTCTCATGTATCTATTCTTATGCAAATAAGTGGATCGAAATTGTGCACACTCTGTTAGCCAATGGGCTTGTTGTATTATTGTTACTGTTACTGTTTATAGTGTATATAAGTCCAAGTTTTGCCCCATCCAAACTGTGTTCCAACCCCACTAATAAAGAGCTGAATTTCACTACTTCACTCGTCTGCTTCTTCATTCCCTGAACATGAAATAATGTTACTGCATAATCAATGTCAGTCCCTTGAAACAAAAACTTCTTTAATGCTCCACAGTTAGGATTTTGAAACCACATGAATCATAGTTCACTATAGTTAAGTGTTAAGTAGTCATTCTTCCACATTGAGAAGGATACTGCTATTGATAGAGACACATAATTTAGTTGCAAGGCAGGCAGAGATGGTAATTAGAACTGGAATAAATAGCACGTATGTGTGATAAACTGAATCTGGGCCCTGCTGTTTTAGTGAGTTTTGCTTGCTAAATTTCATAAGAACATAAGAACAGCCTTGCTGGAACAGGCCACAGGATTCTGTCTCACACAGTGGCTCACCATTTGTTTCAGGGTATTCCCAAGCAGATGCCTTCACCTGTTTAGGATTCCCTGGAAATGGCATTGAGAGATATCCTGAAAATGATTTGTCCAAACTTCTCCAAATTTGGCACAGAGCAAGAACAGGCTGTCTACTTCATCTGTGCCAAGTTTCATGCCAATCTGCGGACATCCTATTTTTAAATTGCTTGCAGAATATTATTTTGTTCTGATGCACAATAACATTTGCAACCTCTAGCAACCTAATTGTTGCAGTTTTCTGCAGAATTAATAAAACAGACAACAGAATCGAAGGGAAAAGCCAGAAATAACAAAGGGAAATCTGAGGAAACATACCAAACCCATAGTTCTTTTCAGGAAATCTGTGTTCTGGATCAGATGGAGAACTGCTTAATGTGAAGTAAGGTCTTGTCTTAAAACTGTTGTCAGCTGGAATAGAAAGCAGGCATTCGCCCACGTAAATTGTGCCAAGCAGAATTCCCTTTGCCAATCCCAACTCAGAAGATGATTTCAGACCACGTGAGAGGGTCAATCAGAACTGTATTGGGTGGTGGGGTGTGGTTCAAGAATAACTTAAATACTGTACAGTTCCTGTGCTTTCTCCACAACTTCGTATGTCCTGTTCAGGCATTATAGCAAGGAGGATTCATCAATGAATGTTGGGTCAAGGATCTTTTGGTTTCGTTATTGATTGTTCCTCACTGTTTTGCCTGTTTATGGTGCCGAGAAGAAGAACGAGTTGAGGTGGGGGGAAACGACCAAAAAGCTGATGTGGGTTCCAACTCCTCCAGTACTGTCTTCTTCTAAAGAGGATGGTGTCCTGGGACTCGAAGATGTACTTGCACATCTGAGGGCTTTGTAGTGTGTGGCAGGATTGCCAGTGGGTGCATCCGACCCTTGTTCACATGCGAGCAGGTGAGATCTGTGGGGTAGTCAGGGATCGGGATCACCTAGCAAACATCCAGTTTCAACTGTTGGCACTCAAAGCGGCTGGTACCAAGGGCACAGGCCTAACGGGCACCTGTGTTAGGATAGTGGGTGATCTGGTCAGTATCCATGGGGAAGGTGCCATGGACATGAGTGACAGGCAGGGTAAGGAATGTGATGGATCAGGAGGATCTTTCTTGCTCACTGCTCAACAGCCAGGGATTGAGTCCACAGGTTTAATGGTTTTGACGGGTGAGTTGACCTAAATAGCATTTGTGCATGGGTTGTTGTGGGAGGTATCCTCTTCCCTGCTTCAGTTTAGGTTGAAAGGAGAATGTTGGAACATATTCTTCTTGCAATTCGTAGTGGTAACTGCAACTGTTATAATGTTCCCATGCAAAAATGCATTACCCAATATCATTTGAACAGCTATAGCACACCTATGACTTAAAATCTGTACATGATAGGCAAATTCTGAGTTCAGATTTGGAATCAGCACACTCGGCATCATTTAAATCATATGTATTATTCCCAGTAGCAAAATTGTTGTTGCGCAGTGTTATCTATGCCTTTCTCTTTCCTCTTTCTTACCATCTCACGAAAGGAGGATTTTTCAGAGCCCACAGAGAGAGCCTCCTCGAAGATTGTGGTATTTTTGAACCTCAATTGGGCATATCCCAGGCAACGGCAACCTTGTGCCGGTTAATCTTTCTCAAACTAGGTCAGGTGAAAGGAACTACAGAATGACTTCACCAAAAGGTGGCTTTATTTTGGTATTTTCACGTTGGACCTAGACATGGAAGGAGGAGGAGGAGGAGGAGGAGGAGGGGAAGGGTAACTATTCATTCTGCCCTCAGCTGTTGATTTCTTGTACAATGCATAAAATGATGTTTCACCTGGGAGTCAGCTGCAAAAACCAATGTGCATTATCAAACAAAGAATATATCCCTCATATTTTGGAGTAAGTGTGGTAACAAGTGCTTGCAGCTCAGTTCAAAAACTGCCTTGTGGTTTGCCTTCAGGCAGGGCCAGTTCACAAAAGGAGCAAGGCACGTATTCTGAGGACTGAGAAGGAAGGGTACCTAAAATATTTCCTTTCATTCAGGCCAAGTCTGTTCTCTTCCAATATGTACTTTCCTTCATCATGCTTTTTCTGCAGGCAGCCTCTTGATGTCTTTGGAGATACAGGCCAGTGACACAAATTAACCTCTTTCAGAGCACAATTTAAACAGGCAAAAGTTTAGCTCAACCTAAAGAAACTTTCTTTCAAGAAATCCAGACAAAAAACTTTAAAAAAAAGAACATGTAGGAGACCAGACATGCTATTTGAGGGATCTGGTTGAGATACCAGCATATAAGATGCACTCCATTTTTCCGGTGTATTTTGAGCGGGGGAGGTGTGTTTTATATGCCGGTAAATATGGTACATATTGAAGGAAATGGATGTGAACATGCTTTGCTTTTGCATTTTTAAAAACGTTTCACAGTTCTGAAAGGCCAGTCACGTAATTCCCCTCTGCTTGCATCAATTGTTGCTTGATAGCCAAAAAACCACCATATATTCAGACACAAGATAATCCATCTGGAGTTAGGCATTCCCTTAGACCAGGTGTGGCCAACCTATGGACCATGGCACCATTTCATGTGTCCCATCCCCCCCCCTCACTGCTACCAGAAGTGGAAGCAGATGCATTTGCAACAGCGGTAAAACATGCCCACACATGCGTAAAAAACACATCCATGTCTGCCTGCCGTAAACGCTGCTGTAAATGCACCCACGGCTGTTGTAAATGTGTTTACAACAGCCATGGACATATTTTACGGCAGCATTTATGGTGGGAGGAAACATGTGACTGGCCCACTCAGCTGTCCAGGGTGTGTGGTCCGGCCCACGGCGCGAAAAGGTTGGGAGCCCCTGCCTTAGACAAAGGAAGGAAGGATAGGGCCAGTCTAGGAGGCAACAAATAACCTTGTGACTCCTCTCGGTCCAGGGTTTAGATGTCACAGATCCACGTTTCAGCTACTTTATTACTCTCTATGGACAGTGTAGGCATAAAGCATTAGTTTGATGAAACAGTGATCCCCAAACTTTTTGCATCATGCTGGCATTAATTTTGGGGAAATCCTTTTTTCTTTCCTGCTTTTCTTTTACCATCATCCTACCTTCTTTTAAACTAAAATGAAATTAAAATGAAATTAAAAATAAACACACACACAAAGAATATTTTAAAAACACAAAGTTTTTCATGTGAAATCCTATATTATAGCATTGATACCTATAATAAAAATTTGTTTAAATTCATAAAACTATTTTTTCCTGTATGTAAATCTTATTTCATGCTTCCTCCCTTGGAATTTCTTTAAGTATAGTAGTTTGGGAGCCAATGATCTAAAAAGCCTGCAGCCCATGATAAGAGTTTTACTATTTTTGAAAGGAAATCTTGTCGCTTAGCATAGTAAATCACATCGTGTTGTACCAACTGCCTGCAATGCTTTTGGCACTGTAGTGCTGGTTGTAATGCCAATAAAGGGTTTTTTAAAAAAAGTTTTGAAAGCATAGTAAATCACAAAACAATAGGCTCATTGAATCAATGGCAATTTGGTAAGTCAACTCTTCCATAATTTCTTTGGATTCAAATGGGCATACTCTAACTATGACTTACTTTTTTTGTTGTTCAGTCGCACAGTCGATTCCGACCCTTTGCGACCCTATGGACCACCGTTCTCCAGGCACCTCTATCCTCCACCATCCCCCTCAGTCCTCCCAGTTCTGTGCCCATTGTGTCTACAATACCATCTATCCATCTCATCCTTGGCCTCCCCCTTCTTCTTTTGCCCTCCACCTTTCCCAACATCACGGCCTTCTCAAGTGAATCCTCCCTTCTCATTTGATGCCCAAAGTATTTTAGCCTCATCTTTACTATTTGACCTTCCAATGAGCAGTCAGTGTTGATTTCTTCTAAGATTGACCTATTTGTTCTCCTCGCTGTCCAGGGTACCCTCAAAACTCTCCTCCAGCACCACATTTCAAAGGCATCTATTCTTCTGCGTTCAGCTTTCCTAATTGTCCAGCTCTCACATCCGTACATTACCACTGGGAATACCATTGCTTTGACTATTCTAATTTTTGTTTCCAAGGTGATGTCTCTGCTTTTCACCATGTTCCCCAGGTTTTTCATGGCTTGTCTCCCAAGAATCAGTCGCCTTTTTATTTCATGGCTGCAATCTCCATCTGCAGTGATCTTAGATCCTAAGAATGTAAAATCTGTCACTGCTTCTACTTCTTCCCCATCTATTCTCCAGGAACTGATCGGGCCAGTTGCCATTATCTTGGTTTTCTTGATATTGAGTCTCAAGCCAGCTTTTGCACTCTCTTCCTTCAAACCGATCAAGAGATTCTTTAGGTCTTCCTCACTTTCTGCCATTAAGGTGGTGTCGTCTGCATATCTCAGATTGTTGATGTTTCTCCCAGCAATTTTGATCCCATATTGTGATTCCTCCATCCCTGCGTTGCGCATTATGTGCTCTGTGTATAAGTTGAATAAGCAGGGTGACAAAATGCAGCCTTGTCTTACTCCTTTTCCTATTCCAAACCACTCTGTCATTCCGTGTTCTGTCCTAACTGTTGCTTCTTGGTTCCTGTACAGATTTCTCAGGAGGCATATGAGATGTTCTGGTATTCCCATCTCTTTAATCACTTGCCACATCTTGTTGTGATCCACACAATCAAATGCCTTAGTGTAATCAATAAAGCAAAAGTACACTTGTTTCTGGTATTCCTTTGTTTTCTCCATGATCCAGCGTATGTTGGCAATGTGGTCTCTAGTCCCCCTGCCTCTTCTGAAACCAGCCTGCACCTCTGGTAGTTCTCTTTCCACATGCTGCTGAAGTCTATCCTGTATTATCTTGAGCATCACCTTGCTGGCGTGTGGGATGAGCGCAATTGTTCGATAATTTGAGCATTCTTTGGCATTGCCCTTTTTTGGGATTGGAACATATACTGATCTTTTCCAGTCCTGTGGCCACTGTCTTGTTTTCCAAATCTGCTGGCATATTGAATGCAGTAATTTGATGCCATCATCTTTAGCATCGTTAAATCATAGCTACAGTAAACTCATTTGCACCAAAGGAACTTATGAAGGAGTTGACTCATAAGTAAGTGGGCCTACTGTAGCGTGATTTGCTATATGAAACAAGAGTATTTTGGTGTTTGTGTAATATACATGTAGTTGTTTCTCCAGAAATGTTGATTTTGGGAGGTCACCATGGGAATATTTAGTGCAATTCATATTATTTTAAGCATGTTCTTAATTTTTTTTTTTAAAAAAAAACACAATCAAATCGTAGTTTTTTTCAATAAGAAAAGTGTAATGAACAGCATTAATGAATTATTTTAAAAAGCATTGAGCAATGAACAATTTAAAAATTAATAATAATAATAAATTTTAATTTATATACCGCACTTTCTCAGCCGAAGCCAACTCAAGGCGGTCATTACAACATGTATATACCATACAATACAATACTACAATAATTAAAGAAGCAAGAAAAGTAAATCAGTACAATAATCAAGTAGCATAGAATCAAAAACAAAATTACAGTCCATCAGATATCATATATAAAAATTCAATAAGAATACATAATAATAAATCAATAATATAACAATTAGAAGTAGACCTAAATCAGCGCTCAATGATCACGACAGAGTCACATGACTCAACGTCGTCTTGGAGATCCATGACTCAAAGTCCACAATAGCATCAGAAAAAAGACAAACCCTCAACATAGCCTCGTGCTGTCCTGATGTCCTTGATGGTTAGAAGTGTCTCAGCTGGCATGGCATCGGCATCGACAAACCCCGATACCACCCGCCACTGGGGGCTCAACTACCCACGCACCCAACTCCCAAGGACGACCCGGCCAGATGATGAGCTGAGATGAAGACAGCTAGAGAAGCACCTAACGTGGTGTCATTCTAACTTGGTGTCATTCTACGTACAGTAGTTGACAGCAGCTGAATTTTATTTCAGCATTGGGAATGATGCAATTATCTTCTACCAGTAAATAGTCTATCATTGAAATCACTGAAATTTTGCCAGTCAGTTTCTCTTAGTATTTGAGGGTGAAAAAGGATACCAGGATATTTCTGAATATCAATGAACATTTGAAGATTAACAGACTGGGGATGATCAATTGTTAAATGATCTGAGATGAGAGAGTATTAAAACCATGATGCTTTTGAATTCCCATGGTTGACTTGATAGAATTAGGGAGAAAAGATTTCACAACAGAGATCAAGGCTAGGAGCTGGTGGAGTATTCCTGTTGGATTCTGTAGTTGGCAGTTTTCCCATTTTATTAACTTTCTTTCTTTATTCATGTCAGATGCACCCCCAGGACATAATAACATACAAAGCTAAAATTAACACATCTAAAAACAAAATAGAATTAAAAAGAGCTAGATGACATCTGCCCAATAGCGGGACACATCGACAGCATTTCCTCTTACCAACATAAAGTGCACGTTGAGGGGCATTGTGTGCATTGTATCATATGGGAGATAGTTTGTACTTCTCCGCATTCACACAGGCTGTCATCTACAGAGAAACCCCAATTTTCGTAAGATTAGCCCTTCATCTTCCTGCCCCTGCACAACAGTCTATTTAAAGCTTTCCACATAGGCCATGGTTGTTCTTGGCCAGGCGGTAGAGCGTCATGTGGTTCTGCCCAGTTATCTGGTAGCTCCTTGCTCACTCTCTATAGTTCTAAAGCGGTCTGTGGGGGCTGGTTGTTCAGAGGGGCAGAAGTTGTGAGGAAACTATGCCTTGATTTCAGTCTCTGCTTTGGTGGTTGGTGATCAAATAGCAGGTGTGTTTCCGAGGAACCTGCTTTGACCCACTCTGTCTGAGCAGCACTTTCTTGATGGAATTTTGATGGAGGGATGCCAGCTAAGTAATGCACTTTTTGTATTGCGGTTGGTTTTAGCCATCTTGTGACCAATGTCGCTGTTTCATTTAGGGCCACATCCACCTGCCCTTCGTGCTTTGATCTGCACCACACTGGACTAGTGTACTCTCCTGTAGAGTAACATAAAGCTAGTGCAGAAGTTCTTAATGTGTGTGTGGTTGGGCACCCCAACTTTTGCCTGTTATTTTCCTCAGACTATTGTTTTGGCAAAAACCTTCTTTTGCCAGTGGATCTTAAAAGTGAGAGTTCAATTCAGGGTAACTCTCAGGTATTTGAGGGTGATGCAATGTTCAAACCTGGTACAATTCCAAGTCATCTGCAGGCTTCTTGATGCCTCATGGTTTTTCAAAGGAAAGGCACAGAGTTGAGTTTTTAGGCAGTTTGGCTTCAGTTGGATATCCCTATAAAATATATATATATATATATATATATATATATATATATATATATATATATATATATATATATATATATATATATATATATATATATATATATATATATATATATATATATATATATATATATATATATATATATATATATATATATATATATATATATATATATATATATATATATATATTCAAAGCCTCAGTCAGTTTTTTCTCAACACCCTTAAAAGTTGCGTACTGTGTGGCAATTGCCAGGTTGGCAGTATAAAGAAAGCTCCTAGTGGCTTCCAGCAGTGGTTGATCATTAGTTTATATGTTACACTGTG
Organism: Bradypodion pumilum; assembly: GCA_035047305.1. Classification (NCBI taxonomy): domain Eukaryota; kingdom Metazoa; phylum Chordata; class Lepidosauria; order Squamata; family Chamaeleonidae; genus Bradypodion; species Bradypodion pumilum. Next base: position 265,516,243 of record JAWDJD010000003.1, read on the forward strand.
TGGGGGCTAGCACACTGCCATGCAGGAAGCCATTTCTTTGAATTTTACTCACTGAATTAGCATTAATATATGCTTTTGAGCAGGGGTGCCCAAACTTTTTGGGCCATGGGCCAGTCACGTGGTTCAGTGGGCCGGTCATGTGGTTCCTCCCACCAGAAGCGGAAGTAAAATGCACCTGGCAATCTGTTTTACAACAGGATGAGATAGATTTTTTAGTCTGCCATTTTCTCTGCTGATGACGGGATCCCCGTGAGAGGTGTACATACCTGTCAAGTTTTGGATTTGGAAATAAGGGGAATTTCCTGGAAAATAAGGGATACTTGACAGCTATGCTTATCCTGTGCTGCCCTCCAATGGCGGCAATAGGGCATTGCAGTCTAATTAAATAGGGATGACGGCGGGAAAGAAGGTAAAATAAGGGGTTTTCCCGGCCAATAAGGGATACTTGACAGCTATGGAGGTGTGGCGGGTCTGGCGGCTTGGCGCTTCTTCTACCCTCTGCCTGGACGGGGCCAGGGGGAGTGGCGCTGGGCTCAGCTGTCTCCCATTCCGGGGCTGATGAAGTGGACTTGATCCATAGAAGCTTAGATTTAAAGTGCTACAGCATTTTTGTTTTATTTATTCTCTGATATGCCTGAAAACAAAGACTAACATGGGTACTATTCCAAATAATTACTTCTGTATACTTTAACATCAATTATACATTGGAGGACTTGAATTAAAAATGAGAGGAAATGTAACCTATCATATATATGTTCCCTGTCACTTCTATCTATGCAAATATTCAGAAAGTTCCCTCCCTACATCCAGGGCATTCTATATCAAACTGAACTTGACCTTTCTTTCTCTGACTCCAATTTAAAACTGGCAAATTTTCAATAGGCAGCATCTCTCATTGGCAAGGACATAGATCAGAAAAGCTGTCAAGTACCTATTTCTAATTTTTCATGAAATAACAACTGTGAGTTCTTCCATCTTCATCCGTTGTTCTCTAGCAGAAAGCCTTTGCATATTTTATGACAGTTTCTTAGGAAGTTGGATTGTAATGCAAAAGGAATGCTACTGAATGTTTCACAAGCTTCTTTCAACTAGGGAAAAATGATTTTAATTGTGATAATAAATGTTATAAAAAAGCAAAGTTCCACCTCCCCATCTTTTTGTGGGGGCAGTAATTTGTATATAATTTACAGAAGGAAACTGAACAGAAAAAAGAATCGCCTGCTGAAACATGACTTTAAAATAGCAGCAATTGTTTGCCAGATTTAAAAGCTTTTTGAGGTTCTTATGCAAATAGAACCAGAAAAGCTGTATCATTTTATTCTTCCCTGCAATCCTTGTATTAATGTACATAATATTTGAAAAAGACTTAATTTTACTATAGATCTGACGAACATAGACCTTTTCTAGTTTATGCTATTTAAAGAGAACTTTTATGTAAATGTTTTTCTTTTCAGTCTCTAAATACACTGCATACTATCAATACATAATCATGTCTGCTTACATCAGAGCTACTTTATTTAAGATAATTTACCCTTTGCCAAAGAGAAACATTTCATTTTATCTACTTTTCAGCTCTCTTTTCTGTTCAACTTTAACTCCTCTCCCAGATCCGACCTATACTAGCTAAAATGAATAGCAACTGACGTATTTCAATGTACTTTAATGTTGTTTAATGGATTCTAATGTAGTTTAGATGTAGCCACAGGGACTGCTGGATGGTAGCTTCCAAAAAGCATTACTAACTATAAACACTCACATTTGGTTCTTCTCAAAAACCATGCTAAAGTTTTGCAACCACACCATGGCAATCACATCTATCACACACACGGAGAAGCAAGACGTGATATATAATAAATATATATTACTGGTGCGAACCTGCTGATGCCCACCACAACAACTCATCCAAATAAAAAGTATAATTGGGAGTTCCAGCCAGGCATGCCCTCCTTCCCTTTACTCTATTACACCCCCCTGCACTAGTTACCAATTTTTCTTTTTCTTTTTTAGCCAACACTCGCCATTTTGTAGCTACTGATCACACTATTTGGACTGGCTCTTGGAGAAATTATCCTTTAGGCCAGGAGTTCTCAACCTTTCAAAGCCGGGGGCCGGGTCATGCTCCCTCAGACAGCTTCAGGGGTCGGCTGGCCATTTTGCTCTTCCTCCACCACATGGCACTTCCTAGTGTGGTGGAGGCAGTGGGGACCACATGAAATGATGCCATGGGCCGCATCTGGCCCATGGGCCGTAGGTTGACAATTCCTGCATTAGGCTGTGACTGTTGTTGCATTGTTCTAAAAATATTGCCCTTGTGTGTCTGACATATCCGCACACCCATTTCAGCTCCCGTCTTCTCAAGGTGCATCCCCTGATTCATTTAATAGAAAAGACAATTTGAAGGAAGACTGCAAAATCCCTTCTGCAGATTAAAACCAGACCCAAGAGATGGAAGTAGAGAAGGATTGGAAAAATCAGTCTGTTTGTTCTCATTGTTGCTAAAATATTACGCTATGACTTCATGCCAACCAAGAAAGTTTTTGCTCTCTCTTTTTACAGCCACTGCATGGAGGGAGGAAATCTAAGGAGCAAAAATAATTGGGTGGGGACATTTAACTCTCTGCAAACCTATGCATATTGTTCCTGAAGCAGATAAGGTTCCTTTGTACTTGCTAGCAAATTGCAAAAATATCCTTCCAGGCTATATATTGAACATGACAGATTCAGAAGGTGAGTCACTTGTGGCCTTCCAGATGCCATTGGATGGTAAAATTTCATCTCCCTTATCCACATAGTGAATGGTGAAGGAATATAGAGTTGCAATCTAAGAAAGCAAGCACAGCTACGTATCTATTCCTCATCCCTTAGGCATCCCAATGTTTATCAACAGTGATGGAGTCCACAGTTGACTTCTGGTCATTGATCAATAACCACTCCAAGAGTCACAGACTCCCTAGTCTCGGCCTAATGTAAAAGTCAATCTTGTGTGGCTAATCTTGGCAGAGTAGAAGTTGTTTGTTGTTCTGGTCTGCTAGCCTTATATTGTACTGGCTATATTAGGCCAAAGAATGAAAGAGACCAAATGATAGGTGAAAAACAGCAATGAGTTTAATTTACTGCTTGCATTCATAGCCAGCAGGACTCAGTCCGGAAATGGTTTCCAAAAAGAACTGAGTAAAGATGACATTCTGCTTTGCTTTTTATATCATTTTTCCAGGAACACAGCTGGGTGTCTTAACCATCAAGCAAGCCCATTGGATAGCAATGGCATCAAGCAAAACCCATTGGATAGCAATGGCATCAAGCAAAACCCATTGGATAGCAATGACTTCAAGCTAACTCATTTAGATAGTAAGCATAATTACAGAAGCCAGACATAGCATTATTCTATAACTATAACTCCTAAAACTCAAATAATTCAATAAAATATTTTCATGGTATAAGCACTTCCACAATTATCAAAACTTAACTTTTCCCCAAGTTCATGACCAAGTTCATAACCTAATTAACTTGCTTATGACCCATGACATAATTAACTTATAACTGTTCCAGATGCTTTACTTAAATGTAGCTTAATGTACAATATCTAATTATGAGACTGGCTATCAATGAGGTAATACAAAGAACTAGTTAGAATATATTCTGGTTTCATTCACCTATACTTTGGAACTAATAATAAATACAATGTAGAGTAGCAACAGCAGAAAGTGAATATCTAAGTTCTTTCTAACTGTTGTGTGTATTTGGTTCTTAACTGCTAAATATTATATTTTCATGGAATAACTTGAATGAAAGTCTTCACTTTAGACTCCCCTATAGTATAAAGGATTACTCATAAAATATAGACACTGGCCACTCTTACAACCAGACATGTCCACTAGCTTTTAACAATTACCTAGCACTTAGTATTAGATAGCAGTCTTCCTGCTAGAGGCAACATATGAACTTAACTGTATGATCTTCTTGCCAGATGAAGATGACTTTTTAATCTTTATGAACGTTTGCCCTCCTCAATATGAGTTACAGTGCTGTCAGCTCTCTTGTGGGCCTACAGAGAAGGCTCTGAGGAAATTGTACAAAGCCCAATTAGGTCTTGGCAAATGGGAGACATGAATCCCATCATTACTTATTTTCAAAGCCTTATAACATACCTATAACTTACAACAGGCGACAACCACCCTAGATAGAGAAGTGAAGAATATTGGCCTTAGGATAAATGCTGAGAAATCGGCCATGCATGTGAATTCCATGACTGGGATCCAGGGAATCATACTTGGGTGACAGCAGCCAGAGAAAGCGGAAAGGTTTACTTATTTGGGCAGTGCAATCGCCCAAAATAGGGATGTAGAGGTAGAGGTCAAATGCTGCCTTAGAAAAGCAACAGCAGTCATCTGGAGAATTAATTAGATCTGGTCCTTGCCATCCATATTGCTGAAAATTAAACTCCATTTGTTTACCTCCATAGTGATCCCGACAGCCATCTATGCTGGTGAGACTTGGAAGGCATCAGCAAGTATCAACAAGAGACTTGACATCTTCCAGCAGAGGTGTCTCCACCAAATTTAAAAGATTTGATATTTTGACCATATTGCCATTGAGGATGTACAGTAAAGCCTCGGGTTATGATGGAGGTCCATTCCAACAGCCTCTGTTGTAACCTGAAATGGTCATAAACCAGATCACAATTTCCCATAGGGATGCATTGGGGGTGGGGGGAGCCCAACTGTAACAAAAATAATATTTTAAAAATACAAAAGCACAAAAAGCACAAAAAATGCCAGATACAATCATCCCTCACCTCAACAAAACCAACTGAGCAATTTCCCTACAGCAATTTCCACGTTGTTTGGGGACCTTATCCAACAACAATGATGGGACCTTTGGAGCAGTAAACACTGCATTCTGACATTGGGTGGGGTGGGAGGCAGCCATCTTATGTCTAATGGCACTGGCCTTTTTGTTGTTCAGGACTACATTTCCAACAAATCTTTGCAGAACAAAATGCCCGCATTTTTGGACATAATATGGCTGCCTCCCACCCCACCTGAAGTCAGAATGCAGTATTTACTGCTCCAAAGGTCCCATCATCGTCATCAGATAAGATCCCCAAGATCCCCAAACAGCATGGAAAATGTAGGAAGATTGCTCCTTTGGTTTTGTGGGAGTGGGTGGGGGACGATTGTAACCTGGAAATCAGTTGTAACCAGGGGATTTTTTTTAATTAAAAAGAAAGTTGGATTACTATTACTAGATATTTTTAAGGTGTTCAATTCACTTCAATGGGAAACAATTAATGAGATAATTAACATAAGAACATAAGAACAGCCTTGCTGGAACAGGCCACAGCCTATCCAGTCCAGCATTCTGTCTCACACAGTGGCTCACCATTTCCTTCAGGGTATTCCCAAGCAGATGCCTTCACCTGCTTAGGATTCCCTGGAAATGATATTGAGAGATATCCTGCCTATCTCTCCAACCCGGAGGTTGTCCTTAAGTATCCATAATTATAGCCATTGATACTCTTGTCCTCCATGAACTTGTCTAATCCTTTCTTAAAGCTGTCAAGACTGACAGCTGTCACCACTTCTTCTGGCAGGGAGTTCCATAGACCAGTAATCCTCTGGGTGAAAAAGTACTTTCTCTTATTTGTTTGAGAACTAGTACCCAAAAGTTTCATGGAGTGTCCCCTAGTTCTAGTATTATGCGATAGGGAAAACAGTTTTTCCTTATCTACTTTGTCCACACCGTGCATGATTTTATAAACTTCAATCAGGTCACCTCTTAGACGTCGTCGTTCAAGAGTGAAGAGGCCCAACCGTTGCAGCCTCAGATGGTAAGGAAGGTGTTCCAGTCCCCTAATCATTCTGGTTGCCCTCCTCTGCACTTTTTCCAGCTCCATAATATCCTTCTGGAGGTATGGCGATCAGAACTGTACACAGTATTCCAGATGGGGCCTCACCATAGATTTATAAAGAGGCAAAATGACACTTGCTGACTTATTTTCTATACCCTTCCTAATGATCCCTAGCATTGAGTTTGCTTTTTTCACTGCTGAGGCACACTGGGTTGACACCTTCATTGAGTTGTCCACCAGGACACCAAGGTCCCTTTCCTGGTTTGTCTCAGAGAGTTCAGACCCCATCAGTTTATAAATGTAATTGGGGTTCTTTGCCCCAACATGCATCACTCTGCACTTACTAATGTTGAAACTCATTTGCCACTGTTTTGCCCACTCCCCCAGTGTCGAGAGATCCCTCTGGAGCTCCTCACAATCTCTCACAGTTTTCACTACCCTGTATAATTTAGTGTCGTCAGCAAATTTGACTACCTTGCTTTTTACTCCTACCTCTAGATCATTTATGAAGAGGTTGAAAAGCAGGGGTCTCAGTACTGAACCTTGGGGGACCCCACTCTTTACTTCCCTCCACTTGGAGAAGTGTCCATTTAGTGCTACCCTCTGTTTCCTGTCCCTTAGCCAGTTGCTGATCCAGGACAAGACCTGTCCCTTTATTCCATGACTGGTAAGTTTATTCAAGAGCCTTTGGTGTGGGACCTTGTCAAAAGCCTTCTGAAAGTCCAGATAAACAATGTCAACTGGATCCCCCTTATCCACATGCTTGTTGACACTCTCAAAAAATTCCAACAGATTAGTGAGGCATGATTTGCCCTTGCAAAAGCCATGTTGGCTCTCCTTTAGCAGCGCCTTCTCTTCTATGTGCCTATTAATTCTATCTTTTAGGATAGTTTCCATCACTTTACCTGGGACACATGTCAAACTGACAGGTCGGTAATTTCCTGGATCACCCCTGGATCCTTTTTTGAAAATTGGTGTTACATTCGCTACCTTCCAGTCATCAGGCACAAAGCCTGATTTGAGGGAAAGATTATATATTTTGGCTAGGAGATCAGCAATTTCATCTTTAAGTTCCCTGGGAACTCGTGGATGGATGCCATCTGGTCCTGGTGATTTGTTAGTGTTTAGTTTAACAAGACATGCAAGGACCTCCTCCCTGGTTATTTCTATCTGGCTTAATTCTTCGGTTTCCCTCCCTACGAAGATAGGCTCTGTTTTGGGCATGTGGCCTCTGTCTTCTTCAGTGAATACTGAAGCAAAGAATTCATTGAGTCTCTCTGCAATCTCTGTTTCCTCTTTAATAACCCCTTGCCTTCCATTGTCATCTAATGGTCCAATGGCCTTCCTAGTTGGGTTCTTACTTCTAATGTACTTAAAGAAGTCTTTGTTATTTCTCTGAGTATTTTTAGCTATACGCTCCTCAAAGTCTTGCTTTGCTTTCCTGATTGTTGCCTTGCATTTGTTCTGCCAGAATTTATGTTTCTGCCTGCTGTCCTCATTCGGACAAGCCTTCCATCTTCTAAATGAGCTTTTCTTGCTCTTGATCACTTCCCGAACAGCTCCTGTAAGCCACATTGGAGTCCTCTTGGACCTGGCAGTGCCCTTTTTCCTTTTGGGTATGCATTCCAATTGGGCCTCTGTTATTGTTTTTGTAAACAGCCTCCATGCCTCTTGAAGTGTTTGGACTCTCTCAATTTTCCCTTTCAGCTTCTTTTTTACTAGTTTCCTCAACTTTGGGAAATTTCCTTTTTGAAAATTTAAGGTCTCTGTGTTAGATTTTATCAGTGACTTGCGGTCTATGATCAAGTTAAACATAATTGAGTTGTGGTCACTGTTCCCTATTGGATCAGTCACATTAACATCTTGCACCAGATCCTGAGTATTACTCAGGATCAAGTCAAGGATTCTTGTACCTCTAGTTGGGTCTTCAACCATCTGTCCCAGGGAACAATCATTTAGCATATCTAGGAACTTTATCTCTTTATCATGTGCTGAACAACAGTTCACCCAGTCTATGTGAGGGTAATTGAAGTCCCCCATTATAACCAGGCTTCCCTTCTTGGATGCCTCCTTTACAACATTCTCCAACTGCCTGTCTCCCTCAAGAGTTTGGGTCGGAGGCCGATAGTATATGCCTACTATCGCATATACTACGATAGTATATGCCTAATTAAATGTTGTAGGTTTGGGATTAAGTTTAGAAGAACGATTGAACAATTATATCAATATGGTTCTGCCAATGTCAGGGTAAATGATGTTTTTACAGAAGACATAAAGCTCGAATACGACTGGCTTTCGAGCAAGGGAAACCTTTACCTTTACCTTAAAGCTCGAAGCTGGAACAAGGCTGGCTTGTCCATTATCACCAATATTGTTTATTATGACAATGAAATTGTTAGCGAATGCCATAAGAGAGGATAAAAATATTGAGGAAATAGAAGGTAATATAAGAAGATAAGTTTATACGCAGATGATACTTTGGTAATTATGAAGTTCCCATGAAGGTATTAGAAAGGATACAAGCACATTTAAAGGAATTTGAGGAAATGACAGGTTTAAGAATAAATTGGGATAAATGTGAGATGATACTGTGTAATATAGGGAAAAAAGAACAAGGAAAAATAAAAGATAAACATAAAATACAGGTTAGAGATAGTTTGAAATATTTGGGGATAAATATCTCAAATAAATTTGAGGATTTTAAGAGATTGAACTACGAAAAACAAAAAAAGGAAATTAAAGAAAAGATACAGCAATACAAAAAGCGGAAGCTGTCTTGGTTTGGCAGGGTAGCACTGTGTAAAATGATGTTATTACTGAGACTTAATTTTTTGTTTGATGCCCTGCCAATCCAATTAAAGGATAAAGAAATTAAGGAATATCAAAATTTATTAAATAATTATTGTAATGGAGGGAATAAACCAAGAATATTGAGGAATTTGTGGTATTTATCCCAGAAAGAAGGAGGATTGGGATTGCTGAATATTAAAAATTGTTTTAGAGCTTTTCAAGTAAAATATATTGTGAAGGTTTTAATGAGGGAGGGGGTAATCTGGGAAGAAATTGAGATGAGGGAATTAACTCAAATTGGTAAAGCAGTATTTTTAGATAAAGCTATAGGTAGCTCCTGCCAACTAAGCAGTTCGAAAGTAAGAAATTGCAAGTAGATAAATAGAGACGGTGCGCTGGTGGGCAGAGCAAGCGAGCAAGGCAGGCAGAGGCAGAGGCGGAGGCTGCTGCGCCTGGAGGTGCCTGGTAAGCGGAGCCCCAAGAGAGCGGACGACACAACACAACACAGAGGGTGGAGGATGCCGAAGCCAGCTGGGAGCCACTGCTTGGCTGCGCCCACCACCTCCTCCGCGGCCGCCGAGCCCCGGCCAGGCGGACCATGTGGCAACAACGCCGGGTTCCGCTAGGGATGGGCAGGGATGAGTAGGTTTCTATATACAGTATCTGTATATAGAGAGGCCAGGGGGTGGTGAGTAAAAGATCCTGCCCCCCCCATCCAAAGACCTGGGCCCAGAGAGAAGGAAAAGGCATCAGGAGAAAGACAGGAGCCAACTCTGCTGCCATTTGCCATCCAGAGAGGCCAGGGGGTGGTGAGTAAAAGATCCTGCCCCCCCATCCAAAGACCTGGGCTCAGAGAGAAGGAAAAGGCATCAGGAGAAAGACAGAAGCCAACTCTGCTGCCATTTGCCATCCAGAGAGGCCAGGGGGTGGTGAGTAAAAGATCCTGCCCCCCCCCCCATCCAAAGATCTGGGCCCAGAGAGAAGGAAAAGGCATCAGGAGAAAGACAGAAGCCCAACTCTGCTGCCATTTGCCATCCAGAGAGGCCAGGGGGTGGTGAGTAAAAGATCCTGCCCCTCCCTCCCCATCCAAAGACCTGAGCCCAGAGAGAAGGACACCTCCAGAGACCCCTGACCACCCCCAGGAGATACCATCCATAACCACCATCACAGCGAGGCCCGAGTTGGCGCCTTTGACCAACTCCATGCGGCCGAAGGGTGGCGAGAGCTGCTGCATGCATGCAAAGGATAAGTAATCGAACTGAAATAATATAATTGACTAAACATAGATGGCTTATAGCAACTGACATAGTGACTGTACAAGAAACTGACTTACATAGAGACTTGATATAGTGGACTTTTTCTTTCTTTCCCTTCATTAATTAGTTCAACTTTTACTTTGATACTATGTGATAAACTGTGATATTGTGCATGGTAATACTTTGTTTTAAAACTGTTTAAACTGTGATAACATGTGTGATGGGAAGAGACTGGCATAGAGACCGGCAAGGCACGCCACAAAGTTTGCCAAGAGAACCCTATGGACCAAAACAAAAGGCAAAACAAGGGGATGATCAGCACAGCAGATCTGAAAAGGGGGAGGGATACGAAAGGGGGAGGAGAAATACAGTGTTGCAGGGAACAATACTGCATAGGGACATGGAATGTGAGGTCTATGAATCAAGGAAAACTGGAAGTGGTTAAAATGAGATGGAAAGAATAAGCATTGACATACTGGGCATCAGTGAGTTAAAATGGACAGGGATGGGTGAATTCAGCTCTGGAAACCATCATATTTACTACTGTGGGCAAGAAAACCTCAGAAAAAACGGAGTAGCCATAATTGTCAACAAAAGAGTGAGGAAAGCAGTAATGGGATACAATATCAAAAATGTTAGAATGATGTCAGTCAGAATCCAAGGCAAACCTTTCAATATCACTGTAATCCAAGTCTATGCACCAGACACTAGTGCAGATGAAGCCACAGTTGATATGAGGACCTACAACACCTCATAGAACAGACACCAAGAAATGATGTCCACATTATCTTAGGAGATTGGAATGCCAAAGTAGGAAATCAAAAAGTAAATGGAATAACAGGCAAGTTTGGTCTTGGAACACAGAATGAAGCAGGGCAAAGATTGATAGAGTTCTGCCAAGAGAATGCACTTGTCATAGCAAACACCCTCTTCCAGCAACACAAGAGGCGACTTTACACATGGACATCACGAGATGGCCAGCATCGAAATCAGATTGATTACATACTCTGCAGTCAAAGATGGAGAACCTCCATTCAGTCAGCAAAAACAAGACCTAGAGCAGACTGTGGCTGAGATCACAATCTACTGATCGCAAAATTCAGACTTAGACTAAAGAAAATGGGGAAAACAATTAGACCAGACAGATATGACCTACACAACATCTCTAAAGAATACACCGTGGAGGTCATGAATAGATTTAATGTCCTGTACCTGATAGACAGAGTACCAGAAGAATTATGGACAGAGACACAGGACATCATGCAGGAGGCAGCAAGAGAAACCATACCAAAAGGAAAGAAGCATAAGAAAGCAAAGTGGTTGTCTGATGAGGCCCTTAAAATAGCAGAGGAAAGAAGGAATGCAAAAGTCCAAGGAGAAAGGAAAAAATACAACCACCTGAATATAGAATTTCAAAGAAAAGCAAGGAGAGATAAGGAAAACTACCTGAATGAACAGTGCAAAGAAATGGAGGAAAACAACAAAAGAGGCAGGACTAGAGATCTTTTCAAAAAAAAATTGGGGAAATCAAGGGAACATTTAAAGCAAAAATGACCATGATAAGGGACAAAGATGGAAAGGAGTTAGTTGAAACAGAAGAGATAAAAAAAAGATGGAAAGAGTACACAGAGGAACTCTACAAAAAGGACCTCAACACTCCTGATAATAACAATAATGAGAAATTTGAACTTGAACCAGACATCCTGGAGAGTGAAGTCAGAAAGGCCCTCAAAAGCACTGTAAACAACAAACCTAGTGGAAATGATGGTATCCCAGTTGAATTTTTCAAAGCCCTACAAGATGATGGAATCAAACTACTGCATTCAATATGCCAGCAAATTTGGAAAACAAAACAGTGGCCACAGGATTGGAAAAGATCAGTGTACGTTCCAATCCCAAAAAAAGGCAATGCCAAAGAATGCTCAAATTACCGAACAATTGCGCTCATCCCACATGCCAGCAAGGTGATGCTCAAGATAATACAGGATAGACTTCAGCAACATGTGGAGAGAACTACCAGAGGTGCAGGCCAGTTTCAGAAGAGGCAGGAGGACTAGAGACCACATTGCCAACATACGTTGGATCATGGAGAAAACAAAAGAATACCAGAAAAAAGTCTACTTTTGTTTTATTGACTACACCAAGGCTTTTGACTGTGTGGACCACAACAAAATGTGGCAAGTAATTAAAGAGATGGGAATACCAGAACACCTCATATGCCTCATGAGAAATCTGTACACGAACCAAGAAGCAACAGTTAGGACAGAACACGGAATGACAGAGTGGTTTGGAATAGGAAAAGAGTAAGACAAGGCTGTATTTTATCACCCTGCTTATTCAATCTATACACAGAGCACATAATGTGCAATGCAGGGATGGAGGAATCACAATATGGGATCGAAATTGCTGGGAGAAACATCAACAATTTGAGATATGCAGACGATACCACCCTAATGGCAGAAAGTGAGGAAGACCTAAAGAACCTCTTGATTGGATTGAAGGAGGAAAGTGCAAAAGCTGGCTTGAGACTTAATATCAAGAAAACCAAGATAATGGCAACAGGTCTGATCAGTCACTGGAAAATAGATGGGGAAGAGGTAGAAGCAGTGATAGATTTTACTTTCCTGGGATCTAAGATCACTGCCGATGGCGACTGTAGCCACGAAATAAAAAGACGACTGATTATGGGGAGACAAGCTAAGAGAAACCTGGGGAATATAGTGAAAAGCAGAGACATCACCTTGAAAACAAAAATTCGCATAGTCAAAGCAATAGCATTCCCAGTGGTAATGTTTGGGTGTGAGAGCTGGACCATTAGGAAAGCTGAGCGCAGAAGAATAGATGCCTTTGAGATGTGGTGTTGGAGGAGAGTCCTGAGAGTCCCTTGGACAGCAAAGAGAACAAATAGGCCAATACTGGAGGAAATCAATCCTGACTGTTCATTGGAGGGACAAATAGTGAAGATGAAGCTAAAGTACTTTGGACATCAAATGAGAAGGGAGGACTCACTTGAGAAGGCCTTGATGCTGGGAAAGGTGGAGGGCAAGAGAAGAAGGTGACATCCAAAGATGAGATGGATAGATGGTATTGTGGACACAATGGGCACAGAGCTTGGTGGGCTGAGGAGAATGGTGGAGGAGAGAGGTGCCTGGAGGAAAATGGTCCATGGGGTCGCAAAGGGTTGGAATCGACTGTGCGACTGCAACAACAAATAGGGACCACTTCGGTGGGAAGGTAACAGCATTCCGTGTGCTCCGGTGTCTAGTCATACCTGCCACATGACCACAGATACGTCTGCAGAAGCAGACAGCGCTGGCTCTTCGGCTATGAAACAGAGATGAGCACTGAACCCTAGAGTCGAATACAACTGGCTTTCGAGCAAGGGAAACCTTTACCTTTATATAGAAATTGAGGGTATGAAAAATTTCCCATTAAAAATAGATAAGAGGGTGAAGGAAGTTTTACTTAGAAATGATGTGTTCCTCTTGAGGGGTTGGTTATGGGTTTGTAAATATATATATATAGAAAATTAGATATGAGGTTCAATTGGTTTCAGATTGCATTAGTAAATAAGTGGAATAATAAGTATCTGAGGGAAACAAGTTTGGAAAGGGGGAGGACGGAATTTGAGGAATTGGTATTAAAGACAAGAAAGGGAGAAATGGAAATTAAGGGCTTGGTGAGTAAAATCTATAAGTTTTTAAATCAAGAAGGTAGACCACAAGAAACATTGAGAAAAATTTGGGAACAAGATTTGAATGTCAAAACTACAGAAACAGCTTGGAAAAATAAATGGAAGTAAAGGATTATGAGAACCATGTATGTTAGAGTAAAGAAGCATAATTATAAAATGTTGTTTTCATGTTATTCATTTTTATTGTTATATTTGTATTTTCAAAATTTAATAAAAATTATAAAAAATAAATTAATTAAATGTGAGGTCATATACTGCAGTAAACGTAACCCAGGGCAGTCGTATGCTGGGGTTTCACTGTACTTTGAAGGAGAGGCTCATGCAAATTACATAACATTGTTTCATGAAGAAGACTCCAAATGACAAGCCATATTCTTTCATATGGAGGAAAACAGGATATCTAAGGTGGCTATAAGTTGGACCCTCCTAATGCCAAATGACAATGAGGATGCCCTCCAAATACATGGAGAGAACTTTTGTGACAGATTTAAAGACCCTGAAAATGACATAGGAGGATACCGAACTAGTCACCCAAGGCTAAAACTGTGGGAGATTCCTTGATGCCTGTTAGACTACTTAGTTCGGGAGGGTTTAAGTTTAAGTATAATATACCTAGGTGCTGTTTTTCACTCAACTGTCACCTTGTATTGAAGAGGGTCAAATGAAAAACAGCACCCGGGAATTTGTCTCCTGTGAATCCGTCTCTCCACCATTCATGCTGTAAAGCTGTGGAGCTTTCGGAATGATACCATTTCCGCCTTTCTTCCCCCTCCACGGAAGAGAAATGTCTTTCCGTGTGCATTGCTAATAATCTTCAAATTTACTCCCTCCTGTTATCATGATATTCATTAGCCTAATTGACAAAAGAGTTGCAATACATTTGCCATGATTAAAACTATTAATACTTATTGCACAAATAAATAAAAAAATAATAAGCATAATAAACATTATTTTGGTTCAAAAGCAAACTTTCCAGAGAGGCAAAAAGCAAGGGAATGAAAAGTATTTGGAAGCCCTGCATGACTAAACATCTAGGTAAAGGTCACCCTTGCTCGAAAGCCAGTCGTATCCGACTCTAGGGTTCAGTGCTCATCTCTGTTTCATAGCCGAAGAGCCAGCACTGTCTGCTTCTGCAGACGTTTCCGTGGTCATGTGGCAGACATGACTAGACACCGGAGCGCACGGAACACTGATTACCTTCCCACTGAAGTGGTCCCTATTTATCTACTTGCTCTCAAAGTAGGGGAAATTATATTTTGATATGGATTATTGTTTTTCCTCTCTATCACAGTCATGAAAAAATATTTCTCCTAGCAAACTGTTGTTTTGGTACAAGTGAACTACTATTGCTGGCTACATATTTCTACAGAAAAGAACAGCTTCTCTCTCCCTCTCCCTCTGTTTGTGTGTGTGTGTGAGAGAGAGATTATCAGCTAGTGTTTATTATTCTATTAATCATAACAATGTGTGATCTGGTGATTGCACATTTAACATAGCATGTGATTGGTTTTAAGCAGTGATTGTTTTCATACTCAATTTCCCCCCAATCTGGTTCCCTCCAAATGTGTTGGACAATAAGCTTCATAACTCCAAGAAAATTAAAGGAGTTATTGTCTAGTAGACACGGAGGACACAAGGTTGTGGAAGCCTAAAAACTTACCATACCTGTCAAGTATCCCGGATTGGCCGGGATTTCCCGCATTTCTGCGCTGATTTTTGTCATTTCCCGTCCAGAGCTGCCACTACCCCGTAATTTGGCAGTGGGGGAAATGAGTTACTGCACATCCCTTCTGTGCAGCTCACTTCTATGCGTGCATAGAAGGCTTTCACGCATGCGTAGAAGGCTTTTACAAATGCGTAGAAGGCTTCTATGCAGAAGGGTATGCGTAAAAGCCTTCTACGCATGTCTAAAAGCCTTCTACACACACGTAGAAGTGAGCTGTGCAGAACATTTCTGCGCATGTCCATTGTATGCATGCGTAGAAGGCTTTTACGCATGCATAGAATGGACTTGCGCAAAAACATTCTGCGCAGAAACGTTCTATGCATGCGTAAAAGCCTTCTACGTGTGTGTACAACGGACCTGCGCAGAAATGTTCTGCGCAGGTCCCGCAATCTCCGGAGCTGCGCTTGACAGGTATGAAACCTACTGCCCTTCCCAGGAATTATGAATCAAAACCTTTGATTTTTCCTTTCCAATCTAAAGTATACTGCTCATTTCCTTAAAATTATTAGGTAATTAAAAATCCCATTAAAATGTTTAGTGTAAGGGACCAAAGACAATGAAACAGCCGAAGGGTTGGCTTAACACAGGTTTATTGCATGATGATCCGGAGGAACATGTGGTAATGGCGGATGGGTAGCTCAATATATACAGCTGGCTATACATTTGAAAGTGGCTCGTCGACAGACTATTGGTTGCTGCCTGCGTGACGTCGTAGAAGGTCACGCCCTTCTTGTCCAGGTGAAGAGGTGGCGGGAATCTTCCCGCGCTGCTGATCCAGGTGAATCTGAGCCATGAGAGCTGGACGCTCGCTAATTCCATCTAGTGGTCACTAGCTCGCGTCCCCTTATCAGGTTTACATTGATACAGCTGAAGGTTATAATGTTGCACACAGAAAGGTTACATTGTTACCACATGGCTAAGGTACATTGTTAACGGCACAGCTTTACAGAACACAACATCTCTCCCCCCTAGGATGAGACGAAGTCTCTCAGCCAAGATGGCTTATTGCATGTGCGTTTGGGCCGTGATGAGGGCTGACCCCCCCGGGGGTGCTACTGCTTCTTTGTTCCCTGGTCCCTTGTCCTGTAATGGGAGAGGGAGACTCGTTAGTGGCTTGCCGCGGTTTGGCGGCCTTAGGGGAAGGGAAGAACTCCATTGTGGGCAGACCGGGGGCGATCGGGGCTAACGAAAAACCCCTCTTCTCGCTTGGACGGGTGGGGGACCACTCCGAAAAACTCCCCCGGTTCTGAAAATCAAATTCTAACTCAGTGGGGGTATCCGCATTTGTGGGGGAATTCCACGAGATATGTATGGGGTCGGGTTCCTCCTCCTCAGAAAGATCCCCCAGGATATCTACGAGAACATCCTCCTCCCCCCTTGGTGGGGACCCGCGGGCCCCTTTCCTTCCCCCTTGGGCTGAACGGGTGGGGGAGAACCCTAACGCTGATTTTTTCTCTGTTTGGTCTGCGCCCTGCTCATCGGAGACCCTGCATCGGAGCTGGTCCGCGTGCCGCCTCCACAGTAGCCCTGTGCTGGTTTCCACGCGGTACGACACGGGGCCGGTTTGCTCCACAACTACGCCCGGTACTCAGGCTGGGCCCGTGCTGGCGTAATTCCTGCAATGCATGGGGGCGCCTACACTGAAACTCTTCGTGGCCTCTAGCCCAATGTTCCTTTCCTTGTCCTCTACCCTCGTGGGGTCTAGCCTAGTAAGGATGGTGGTCAGTTTCCTACGCATTAAGAGCTCTGCGGGGGAGTATCCTGACGCCAACGGGGTCACCCTGTACCCTAGCAGAAACTGACACACTTGTAGGTTCAGGTCCCCGGGGCCCATGCGCCGCAACGCGTCCTTCGAGGTGCGGACGAGGCGCTCTACTTGACCATTGGTGGCTGGGTGAAACGGGGCGGAGGTGATATGCCGAACGGCGTTAATCTCCATGAATGCCCTAAACTCAGAGGACGTGAAACAACTAGCGTTGTCGCTAATTAATGTGTCGGGTATGCCGAACGTGGAAAAGAGCCTCCGCAAATGCTTAATGGTCTGGGCCGAGGAGGTGCTCGTGACTGGGATAACCTCCAACCACTTGGAGAAGGCGTCCACGACAAGAAGAAACAGGGTGCCTCTGAACGGGCCCGCGAAATTAACGTGCACCCGGGACCACGGCCCCTTGGCCGTGTCCCATTCCCTGTGGGGAAGGCGGGCCTCCTCTGGTCTGGAGCATTGGCAACTTTCACAAGTGGTGACCATGTGCTCGATGTCGGCGTCCAACTGGGGCCACCAGAAGTAACTCCGGGCCAGCGCCTTGGATCGCACGATGCCGGGGTGGCTGACGTGCAGCAGTTTGAGCACCCGCGGCCGAAGGGAAGTGGGAATCACCACCCGCTGCCCCCACAAGAGGCACCCCCTCTCTAGGGACAGCTCTAACTTTTTCCTGAAAAATGGGGCGAACTCCTCCGCTGGGGAGGACGCCGGCCACCCTTTCTGCACCCAGGAGCTAACTGCCGCTAACGTCTTGTCCTTCTCTGTCGCTTTGGCAATGTCGGCGGGCATTACGGGGGGCGAATCCAGCACCTCTATCATGAGAACCTGATGGTCTCGCTCCCCCTTGCTCACCTGGCTGGGCGTCAGGGGGAGGGGAGACCTTGATAGAGCGTCCGCATGGCTGATCTCTTTCCCGGGCTGATAGACCAACGCGTGCTGGTACGCGTTGAGAAAAATAGCCCACCTGAGCATCCTCGGGGACAGGATCTGTGGCGTGGGCTTATCTGCGGTAAAAATGCCTAGCAGGGGCTTGTGGTCCGTTACAATGGTGAAGGGGCGACCATACAGAAAATCGTGAAATTTTTTCGTCCCCGCAACTATCGCTAGTGCCTCCCTGTCTGTCTGTGCGTAATTTCTCTCCGCTTGGGACAGGGACCTGGAGTAAAATGCTATCGGGGCCTCCCTTCCGTCTTCCAGCACGTGGCACAGCACCGCCCCCACCCCCACCGGGGATGCATCACAGGTCAGGACCACCGGGCGTTTGGGGTTGAAATGGGTCAGTATGGCATCGGACGCTAGGATACTTTTTAGCTCACTAAATGCCCTTTCTTGGTCATCGCCCCACTTCCATGCCTGGTCTTTTTTTAGCAGTTTGTGTAGCGGTTCAGCCACTGCTGCCTTCCGGGGGAGGAAGGAGTGGTAAAAGTTGAGCAGCCCTAGGAACGACTGCAGCTCGGGCTTGGAGGTGGGGCGGGGGGCTTTCTTAATGGTGGCCACCTTGGATTTGGATGGTTTTATCCCCTCAGGAGTCACACAAAACCCTAGGAACTCAACCTTGGTCGCGAAGAAGACGCATTTGTCCTTTCGCAGTCTCAACCCCGCTTTTTCGAATATTGTCAGGACCTTCCCCAACCTCTTGGCCAATTCTACCCGACTCCCCCCCGTTATTAACACGTCATCAAAATAAGGCAACACCCCCTCTAGCCCCTTCAGGAGGCGTTCCACGAGTGACTGGAAAATTCCAGGCGCCGAATTTACGCCGAACTGAAGGCGCGTCACCTGGAACGCCCCCTTATGGGTGACTATGGTCTGCGCAGTAGCTGCGGCAGGGGACACCGTAAGCTGCTGGTAGGCCTGTGCTAAGTCGAGCTTAGCGAAACACTTTCCCCCGTGTAACCTGGCCAGCAGATGGCTGACTACCGGCACCGGATACGCATTCGGGCGGATCGCCTTGTTGATGGTGCACTTGTAATCGGCGCATATGCGGACCTCCCCATTGGCTGTTAGTGCGGTTACAATTGGAGTTTCCCACTCCGCAGAGTCAACAGGCACAAGGATTTCCTGGCCCACCAATTTGTCCAGTTCCGCCTCTATCTTGTCCTTGAGTGCGAACGGCACCCGGTGTGGTTTAAGACGAATTGGGCGGACCTCCGGGTCCAGGTCGAATGTCACTGGGGGCCCCTTGAATTTCCCCAGTCCTTTTTTGAAAACTTCGGGGTGCGCCTCGCACACCTCCTGAATTGGGTCAGTCCCAACGGCGTGCATCCCAACGGCGTGCACCCCCCCAATAAACAAACCCAGGGGCTGGAACCATTGAGTCCCGAGGAGGCTGCAATCCCCCCCTTTAAGCACGACTAGAGGGAGAGACGCGGCGTGCTTCTTGAATTTAACCTGAAATTCTCCAACCCCCAACACTGGAATGCTGTTCCCTTGCACGTCCCGTAGTGTGGACCTCAACGCTTTGAGCTTGGGTCGCCTGTGGGGGGCAATTCTCAAAAACTCCCTCTGGGAAATGATTGAATATGAGGACCCCGAGTCAATTTCCATTCTAATGGGAACCCCTTGAACTAGTACCTCAACAAAGTAGCGGGGGTGTTCTACGGACACGCTGAATACTGGGGCGTCGTCCTCGCTGCCGTCGGAGATGCGGCCCACGCCGTCCTGCTTCCGCGTGGCCTGAGCGCCGTCCTTGGGTCTCGTTGAGCGGTCTTGTCCCGCGGAACGGTCTGCCGAGCTTCTCCGGGTCTCGCGCCTCTTCCTGCACACCTTGGCGATGTGCCCGCGGCGGCCGCAGTTGTGACACTCGGCCTTCCGAAACGGGCATTTTACGCGGTCGTGGGCCGCTCCACAGCTGTCGCACCGCCGGCTCTCTTTCCGGACCCTCCGGACGTCCTCGTCATCGCTGCTCTCTGCGGACGACCTCGAAGCTCGCCGGGCTGCATGCACTGGAGTCTCTGCCTTGCTCGACCTCGGCCGCCAGTCCTGGAGTTCTTGTACCCCAGCCTTTGTAGCTTCCGCGGCCTGTGCCGCTCTGATGACCTCCTGCAACGTGGGAGGCGGCTCTTGGTTCATTAATGTGCACTGGGTTTCGGCGTCGTTCAGGCCGCATAGCACACAGTCCCGGAGGGTGATTTCGACATTCTCCCATTTGCACGGGCCGGCCGCCAGCCGCAGGGCCGCCACAAATGCGGCGACCATCTCCCCGGGCGCTTGGACTCGCCTCCAGAACGCACTCCGAGCGGGAAACATCGCCGTGGCGGGCCGGACGTGCTCACGCAGCATCTGCATGAGTTCTTTGGCCTTGAATTCGCTCACCCTCCTCGGTGCGATCAGGTCCACCAAGGTCCTTTTGGTTTCTTGTCCGAGCATCCTGGTGAAGATGGCCCTTTTCTTTGCCTCTTCCGTGACTTCGGACTCAATCAGTGCTGCCTGGAAGTCCATTTCGAAGATCTCCCAGTCGCCCAGTTTCCTGATCTCGAAACCGGCGCATGTCTTGGTCCCGTGGGCTGCCATGATCCCACCTTCGTCGCCAATTTAGTGTAAGGGACCAAAGACAATGAAACAGCCGAAGGGTTGGCTTAACACAGGTTTATTGCATGATGATCCGGAGGAACATGTGGTAATGGCGGATGGGTAGCTCAATATATACAGCTGGCTATACATTTGAAAGTGGCTCGTCGACAGACTATTGGTTGCTGCCTGCGTGACGTCGTAGAAGGTCACGCCCTTCTTGTCCAGGTGAAGAGGTGGCGGGAATCTTCTGCTGATCCAGGTGAATCTGAGCCATGAGAGCTGGACGCTCGCTATTGCCATCTAGTGGTCACTAGCTCGCGTCCCCTTATCAGGTTTACATTGATACAGCTGAAGGTTATAATGTTGCACACAGAAAGGTTACATTGTTACCACATGGCTAAGGTACATTGTTAACGGCACAGCTTTACAGAACACAACAAAATGATTCATTGAGGAACAGAAAACAAAGGGACACTACTATACAACTTTGTTGCTATGAGAGATGTTTTCTAGACCAAATTCCCTTGCTCGACCCTTAGACGCATAGTCTTGCTGCTTAGTGTAGTAAGTCACAACTAGAGCCATATGAGAGTTTGATGTGGACTGGAATGTCAACCTACACACCCACTTCCTTCCACTCTTCTTTTCTCTCTTCCCACCTACCTGAATTCTTTACCAATTTAGGTGGCCCTAAGCTGCTCAGAGACTGGGAGCAAGAAGCACTGCCGTAGATGCCTGAAGTACAGACACACACACCCTCCCTCCACACAGATATACCTGATCTGGTTTTTCCTGGCTGAAAGCCACCAGTCAGGCCAGGTAATCCTTCTATGGTAATAGAGTAGACCATACTGCCAGCAACTCAACGCTGAGTGTCAGGCAGCGGTTAACTAACCTGACAACCCTGAGGACTAATGGCCTTAGGTGCCGAAGTCCACAGGGAAGGGCAATGGTCCCCAAGAAGAAGAAAAAAAGCTAGCCAGAGACAGACACATACAAACACTTATGCTCTCTTGCTCTGCTCTCTTCTCAAACACACTGATTTCAAACAGCTTGATATCATCTGCTTCTCCTCCCAGGGGAAAGATCCATCTTTTCTCATCTCTTCTCAGAAGCTTAACAGGGGTTTGTAACCTACAGCCCATGGGCCGGATCTGGCCTGTGGCACCTAATAATCCAGACCCGACCTTGCTCCAGTCACCTCTGCTGCCACTGCTGCCGAAATCGGCCACGGAGTCATTTACAACCACATAAACACATTTACTAGAGCCATAAATGAGTCTGTGGCCATCATAAACATGTTTACAACCACCATGGATGCATTTTACAGCAGCATTTATGGTGGGGGGTACCATCAGTACAGCCCACTCAGCTGTCTGAGGGGGTGTAGTCTGGCCTGCGTCTGAAAAATGTTGAGAACCCCTGGATTAAAGGCTTGTTTAAACAGGTTTTTAACAAGTTTAAGCAAGTCTGTCCTTTTGTCTCTTCCCTTCCCTTTGCCTCAGCTTTATTTTTTAAATGCAGAACTGGTCTAGTGATATTCTGGTAATTAATACAATGAATCAGTGCTAGCCTTGTTTATTCCAATTAAAAAACAACAACATGAAATTCAAGGACATTCAAGGGCAAATTTTAGTTGAAGGTATCCTTGCAGTCCTTAGACATCATACCCAAATTGCCTACATTACCACACCACTACCCACAGACATACCGGCTGTCCTTTTACATATACAAACAACTGCTTGTATGACAAAATGTCCCTTGAAATCCTTCCATCTTGAAAAAAAGTAGAAGCCCATAGTGGTACAAAAGAAAAGCTAATTTGAGAGGGAAACAAAGGGAGAGATTTGAATCTGCCTTTGCATGGCACAGGAGCAAATTGTGATATATTTGAGCATGTAATGGTAAAGTTCTCCCTTGCTCGAAAGCCAGTTGTGTCTGACTCTAGGCGGTGGTGTTCATCTCTGTTTACAACGAAAGAGCCAGGGCTCTCTGTGCCTGCAGATGTTTCTATGGTCATGTGGCAGGCATGACAAGACACATGGTGCACGGGATGCTGTTATCTTTCCTGCCGAAGTGGTCCCTATTTAGCTACTTACAATTTCTTGCTTCCAAACTGCTAGGTTGGCAGGAGCTGGGACAGATGATGGGAGCTCACTCGGTTGCGCAGCCCTCAGGTCTTGAACTGCTGACCTGCTGACCTTCCGATTGTCAAGCTCAGCATTTTAATCACTAAGCCACTATGGCCTCATTTGAGCATGTAGTCAAGTCATAAGAACAGCCTTGCTGGAACAGGCCACAGTCCATCCAGTCCAGCATTCTGTCTCACACAGTGGCTCACCATCTGCTTCAGGGTATTCCCAAGCAGATGCCTTCACCTGCTTAGGATTCCCTAGAAATGGCATTGAGAGATATACTGCCTATCTCTGTTGTCCTTAGGTATCCATAATTATAGCCATTGATACCTTTGTCCTCCATGAACTTGTCTAATCCTTTCTTAAAGCTGTCAAGACTGACAGCTGTCACCACTTCTTCTGGCAGGGAGTTCCATAGACCAGTGATCCTCTGGATGAAAAAGTACTTTCTCTTATTTGTTTGAGAACTGGTACTCAAAAGTCCTTAAAAAAGTAACCTCTTATAGTTCTAGTTCTTAGATTAGCTCAGATCAAGGATGGATCCCTGCAAATGGGGTAAGTTCTTACTGAAATTCACAAGCATTGAATTCCTCAGGTATCTCTATTTTCAACTAGAATGATTTTCTCTAATGCCATTGAACTATGTTAGACTAGCCCTCCTCCTCCTCCTTAGAGCATGGGTTTCTTTATACAAATATTTACAGCATGACATAATGATTTGGATTGACATTGATGTAGAAATGGCTGAATCACTGAAAATCTAAATTCTATTTTCTTTAAAATAAAGAATAACCACAAAGGTGGATCCATTATACTTCAACTCAAAGCCTCAACTGTTTTTAAAAAAAATTAGAATAACCTTCAAGAATGGAAAAGTAGCAGAAGAATACATAGACTACTACTTGCCAACTGGTTTTCCAACCCAAATCCATTAAAATCACATTCTAAGCAATTTTAAAATGTGCATTCCTGGAGAAGTGAAGCAGCCTGGCAATTAGTGGTCTAATGAGAAAAGGAAAAATACTTTTAGTGTTTCTCCATTTGAAACTGCAACTTGAGCTGTTTTTTCTTTTTTTCTACAAAGACAAAACTAAAAACTAAAAACCAACTTTAGGGCTGAGCCACATACATTCGTGTACGTTTTCTAGTTTCCCCCCCAACTATGTAAAATTTAAATGTGTATTGGTCAAATTAAAATTCAGACTTATTGCATTGGTGCCAAATAAATAAATAAACTGTAGTTGAATATATATTCTTGTATTATTTATTTCTATGAACAGGATGATGACTAATGGCCTGAAGGATTTAGTATTACATTTGTCTCTGGCCATATATTGTTTGGTATTACAGCACAATTATACTAAATGGATATAATCAGTAGTGTATTATAAAAGCATGCTGAGAACTTAAGTGGCACAGATTTTGCTGGGATATAACATTTCAGATAGTAGATGGGGAAGTCTGGAGATTTGAATGTTCTCTTAAAACTTCCCTCATAGAGAATAAGACAATTTTACAAGAAAATGTTTCACAGAGAGGATTTCTGTTATGGGTGAATATTCTAATATGAATATTAGAATTGTGCAGTTTGAAGGGATCCCAAGTCTACTCCTTTGATGATGCGGGAAATCCTAAGCTAAAGCCCAGCCACCCAACTGTTAAATTATCTAGCCTTTGGTTGAAGATGCCAAAGAAGGACAGTTCACCATACCTGTCAGGTTGCCGGTGTCCAAATACAGGAAGGTTTCTGGGTGCATGTGTGCCGCTGCCTCTGACATTAGAGGCAGTGATGCGCATGCACAGTAACCCCTGCACACATGTGCAGTAACCGCTGCACGCATGTGCAGAAACCCATTCGGCCAGGAAAGGGGTTACTGCACATGCTTGCCCGTCAGAGGCAGTGGCATGCATGCACAGTAACCCCTTTCCTGGCCATTCAAATATGGGATGACGGTGGGAAGGAGCGTGACGGAGCGGTGAATTATGGGAAATCCCGGCCAAAATGGGATACTTGACAGGTATGCAGTCCACCAGCTTTCATGATAGCTGGTAGTGGACCAGGTTACTTAAGAGACCGCGTTGTCCCAAGGACATCTACCCATCCCACCAGAGCAGACCGGAGGGGCTCTCTAATGGTGCTATTGGCTAGAGAGGCTCGCCTCTCTAGCACTAGAAGGAAGGCCTTTTCGGCAACTGCCCTGGCTCTATGGAACCTCCTACTGGCTGAGCTATTCTTTCAGGCAGAACTATTGACCTTCAGGAAAGGCCTAAAAATTTGGCTGGCTCAGCAGGTGTGGGGTGCTGCCAGTGGAGCAGCCACCCCCCCCCCCGCCAACTGGCTTATATGAATGGCCGTTTGGGTTTCAGCTTAGTTTTAACCTACTGTGAATGTGGGAGGGTATTTTATGGCTTTAATGTTAAATGGTTTTTTATGATTTTAATTGTTGTAGGGACGTTTTTTAACTTGAATGTTATTATGGTTGTTTGTAAGCTGCCCGGAGTTGCCTTGGCGAGGGTGGTGGTGATACAAATTGAATAAATAAATAAATAAATGATCGTCTTGTCCCTTTTCAAACAGATGTTGCTGTTTTTTCTCCATCTCTTTGCCCTTGCAGGGTTTTTCCTTAAGCCACAGGTGGACAGCCTGTGATCCAAAGCTTGATGTGACTCTACTCCGGTTTACAGCCCTCCAAACTCCAATGGCTTCAATTCTTACTGTGCTTCCAAATGTCAGTGGCTCTGTGGCACGTTTATTTCAAAATTAGTCACAGAGAGATCACATACTGTACCTTGTTTTTTGGATGTGCAGAGGATTTTTTTTTACATTATGAGCAAGTTTATGGACAAAATGAAGCCAGAATGTATCCTTTTAGATCAGGGGTTGCCAACCTTTTGAAGTCGGGGGCCGGGTCATGCTCCCTCAGACAGCTGGTGGGCTGGACTGGTGGTCCACCCACTGCCGAATTGGCCGTGGACTCATTTACAGCTGTCGTAAATGTCTTTACAACAGCTATAAATGAATCTGCGGCTGATTTCGGCAGTGGCAGTGGTTGGAGCAAGGGCGTGGGCCAGTTGATCTGGTCCCATGGCCCAGATCAGGCCCATGGGCTGGAGGTTGCCTATCCCTGTTTTAGATAGTGGATGACAAGCAAGATAAAGTGCAGTGACCATTTTGGCTGCCACTAATGAACAATATTTGGGGGTGAGGGAAATAATCTTAATTAAAATACTGACCTGCTTGTGGGATAATGACAACTTTGCATGCTTCCCTATAATTAATATATTTTGGAGAATTTTTTGCAGGCTAAAGTGATTTCCTTTGTTGCCACTAACCATTAGCAGTGCCCCCCACCCCCTTTTCGGGCTCCTGAGGGAAGCCTGTGGAATGAGATGACATCACTGGCAGTAGCAAATTGCCCCTTATTAGGATTGATTTTTGCAAGGGCATGTGACCTTTGCTGTGCTGTGTGTAACCCATAGACACACTGTAATTGAAAAAAATAAATTTAATCAGCAGCATTCTGCTGATGACACAATTCATATTGTGAAGGTGCCATAGGATTTTGGCTGTTACAATTCAAGGTGTCTTACAGAATCATTGTATACTTTTTATAAACCAGCAGATATTGATGGTGCTGAAAAACATTTTCTTTAATCTATTTTGGTTTATCTCATTTTTTAGCTCTGGCCAAATGACATACACTGTCCAGCATGCACTTCTGATAAGCTGTTATACTTTCTTTGAGAAGAAGAAGAAAAATCTTTTCATGATCACAGTTTCATTGAGGTGCATGACAGATTGGAAGTGTGGTTTTTCTTCACTCGGTGCCATAAAGCCATAGCCTTGGGTTTGTGAAACCTGAACCTGGCTGTTCATGATAGGGCTTTTCGATTTGGAGGTCATCCATTCATAGAGCCACCATAACTCAGAAGCAAATTGATGGTATGTGGGGACTTTAGTATACCCAAATGACTCTTGAATTTCATCAAAGAAGTATGAAAGATAGGCATTATTAAAAAGCAGTGAACAAAGAAGTTGGCAAAATTAATAATTAATCAATGTAGGAAGACTACCCCATACGTCTTTGAGATTTCATAGGTTTCTGTGAAAATAAGACACTGATCGTATTCCTCCCCCCCCCCCATTTTGCTCTATGACAGGGTCTGCATCCCTGAATGCCCTTTCCAGATCAGCAAACACACAGAAAATCCAGTGCAGGAAAGATTCCATCCATCCATGCAGGAATTGCAACAACTATTTTACAACTTGATCTTAACTACAGATTACAGTAGAACTTAATGCTTTTATCTTAAAGACTGCAGACTGAAAAAAGAAATGTTCTGTATTTAAATTATCTATATTTGCCTTCCTTTTATAAGAGATGAATTCAAGAAAGTCAGGTTATTTTTAGAGTACCAAAAATGAAGAAGGGGGGAGGGGGAAGAGGACAAAGGCTTCTTGAGGAATGAACAGAAATCTATTTTTTCTACCTTGTTCTTTCTTTTCTCCATTGATATAAATCGCCACATTGTCAAGTGTATTGTTATGTGGGTTATTATGGGGTTTGAAGGTTTACCTTGCAGGCTCCTCCTCCCCTACCACTGTGCTTAAATCAACTAAAAACAACAATAAATAAATTCTCTTAAAAGTATACAAAAGTTTTAGGTGAGCCTTTTTGGGATGGGTTTCATTGTAGCTACCTGTTGCAACTCACTTGATGAAGGCACCATGGGAAAGGCACATCTCAGGGTCTAGGTAAATACATCTGGGAGGAGGCAATCTTTCAAGTTGGATGCCTCCACCACCTGGTGCCCATCTCCATGAAGAGCCTCAACTTCCTCTGCTTGAACTGGGAGATCAACCAGAGCAGAGATTCTCAACCTGCGGCCCATGGGCGGATGTGGCCCACAGCACCATTTTATGTGGCCCCCACTGCCTCCACCACACCAGGAAATGTCATGTGGTGGAGGAAGGGCAAAATGGACATATGGCCCTTGAAGCTGTCTGGGGGAGCGTGACCCAGCCTCCAGCTTGAAAAGATTGAGAACTCCTGATCCAGAGGGAGAAGAAACAACTCAACAGGATTCTCAGATACAGCTGCCTCTGTTATAGGTGTTTCATAAGGATACCATTTGCCAAGAAAAGCAGATATAATCACATTTCAGAACTTTAGTGTATGAGAGTCAAGACACAGGAAACAGCCAAGGGCTGGGTTAACTCAGGTTTATTGCATGGTGGACAGAGGGAACATGAGGTAATGGCGGACGAACAGCTCTATATATATGGTAGTAACGTATTTGAATGTGGCTCCACGATAGCCCATTGGCTACTGCCCGCGTGACGTCATGGCTGGTCACGCCCTTCTTGTCCAGGTGTAGGTAGCGGCGGGAAACTTCCCGCGCTGTGGCCTTTGATGGGTTTGAACCAAGAGAGCTTGGACGCTCGCTGCTGCCAGCTGGTGGTCATTAGCTCGCGTCCTATTACAGGGTTTATAGTGATCAGCTGAAGGTTACATTGTTACTCGTAGGCAAGGTTACATTGGTTCAGATACATTGTTATCACATGTAGAAGGTTACACTGTTAGAACACAACACTCCTCCCCCCTAGGATGAGACGAAGTCTCTCAGCCAAGATGGATTATTTCGAACACGCTGGGGTCTCGGCGCGGGCTGCCCTGCCCCGGCTTCGCTCCCTCCTCCTTGCTCCCTGGCTTCCTGCCCTGTAATCGGAGAGGATGACTCGTTAGTGGCTTGCCGCGGCTCTGCGGCTTTGTTGGGAGGTGTGTGCTTTGTTTGGGAAGAACCGGGGGCACTGGGGGCTAACGAAAAACCCCTCTTCTCGCTTGGATGGGTGGGGGAACACTCCAAAAAACCCCCCCGGCTAGCAAAATTAAAATCGTAATCGAATTCGGGGGAAGCGGCAGCGGCGGCCGCAAACTCCTTTTCCCCCTCCCCGGGCTCGGATAGAGCTGGTAGAGCTGGCGTGTCAAAAGGATATGAGCCGGGCTCACTGCTTCCCCCCCTGGCTTTGGACTGGTGTCCTTCTCTGTCTCCCCCTTGGGCTAAACGGGTGGGGGAGAACCCTATCGCTGAATCTGGTTGCTGAGCCCCACTGATCGGTCCCTCACTCACTCGGCGCCGCAGTTGGTCAGCGTGCCTCCTCCAGAGGAGACCGGTGTTCGTTTCCACCCGATACGACACTGGTCCCGTCTGTTCTACTATCGTCCCTGGCACCCAGACTGGGCCTGCGTTGGCATAGTTCCTGCAGTGTACAGGATCGCCTACGCCGAAACCTTTCGAGACCGCTAAACCTATGTTCTTCCCTTTATCCTCGACCCTCGTCGGGTCTAACCTGGACAAGATGGTGGTCAGTTTCCTCCGCATCAGCAGCTCAGCCGGCGAGTATCCGGACGCTAAGGGGGTCACTCTGTACGCTAACAGAAATTGACAGACTTGGTGATTTAGATCCCCCGAGCCCATGCGCCGCAGCGCATCTTTTGTTGTGCGCACCAACCGTTCCACTTGGCCATTCGTGGCCGGGTGAAACGGCGCGGATGTGACGTGCCGAATTGCATTTGCCTCCATGAATGCCGCGAACTCAGCGGACGTGAAACAGCTAGCGTTATCGCTGACCAGAGTGTCGGGTAAACCGAACGTGGAAAAGACCCTCCTCAGCTGGCCAATGGTAGTGGCGGAGGATGTGCTCTTTACCGGAATGACCTCCAGCCACTTTGAGTACGCATCCACTACCAGGAGAAAAATGGTTCCTCGGAACGGGCCAGCAAAATCTACGTGCACCCTGGACCACGGTCCCCTTGCTGCGTCCCATTCCCTATGCGGAAGACGGGCTACCTCCGGTCGGGAGCCCTGACATGCCTCACAAGTGCCAATCATATGCTCTATGTCGGCGTCCAGCTGGGGCCACCAGAAATAACTCCGGGCCAGTGCCTTGGAACGGACGATTCCCGGGTGGCTGACGTACAGCAGCTTTAGCACCTTCGGTCGCAGGGACATAGGAACCACCACCCGTTGGCCCCACAAGAGGCACCCCCTCTCTAATGACAATTCTATTCGTTTTCGAAAAAATGGGTCGAATTCCATGCTTGGGGATGACGCCGGCCACCCCTTCTGTACCCACGAGCATACTTTCTCCAGTGTTCTATCCTTTCCCGTTGCCTTGGCAATGTCGGCCGGTACTAATGGGGGTGAATCTAAGACCTCTATTAGCAATACCTGGCCGTCTCTTCCTACCCCTGCCTTCTGATCGTCCGACAAGGGCAACGGAGACCGTGAGAGCGCGTCTGCATGGCTGATCTCCTTCCCGGGCCGGTATTCCAACTCATGTTGGTATGCGTTAAGAAAAATAGCCCACCGCAGCATTCTCGGGGACAGGATCTGTGGCGTGGGCTTATTTGCAGTGAAGATTCCTAACAGGGGCTTGTGATCAGTCACGATCTTGAACGGGCGACCATACAGAAAATCGTGAAATTTTTTGGTTCCCGCTACTATCGCTAATGCCTCCCTGTCTGTCTGTGCGTAATTCCGCTCTGCTTGGGACAGGGACCTTGAATAAAACGCTATCGGGGCCTCCCTTCCGTCGTTCAACACGTGGCAAAGCACCGCCCCCACCCCCACCGGGGATGCGTCTCAGACTAAAACTACTGGCCGTTTGGGATCGAAATGAGTCAGGATTGCCTCGGATGTTAGGAGTTGCTTTAACTCTGTGAACGCCCTCTCTTGCTCGTCACCCCACAGCCATTTTTCCTCTTTTTTAAGTAACTGATGGAGCGGCTCGGCAACAGACGCCTTCCGTGGAAGGAAGGTATGGTAGAAATTGAGAAGCCCCAGAAGTGACTGTAGTTCGGTTTTGGATGTGGGGCGAGGAGCTTTCTTGATGGCGGCTACCTTAGATTTGGACGGCCTAATTCCCTCGGGCGTGACACGGAACCCTAAAAACTCAACCTCTGTTTCGAAAAATACACACTTGTCTTTTCTCAGTCGCAGCCCCGCTTTTTCGAACACGGTAAGAACTTTATCCAATCTATGTGCCAGCTCGGCCTTACTCCCCCCCGTTATCAACACGTCATCAAAATATGGCAACACCCCCTCCAGCCCCTTCAGGAGGCGTTCCACGAGTGACTGAAAAAGGCCAGGTGCCGAGTTCACGCCGAACTGTAAACGCGACACCTGGAACGCCCCCTTATGTGTAACTATTGTTTGTGCCGCCGCTGTGGCGGGGGTTACAGGGAGTTGCTGGTAGGCCTGTGCTAAATCGAGCTTAGCGAAACACTTTCCCCCATTCAGCCTGGCCAGGAGGTGGCTGACCACTGGCACCGGGTATGCATTAGGGCGGATCGCCTTGTTAATTGTACACTTATAATCAGCGCAAATGCGCACCTCCCCGTTAGCCTTCAGAGCTGTTACAATTGGAGTCTCCCACTCCACGGAATCCACAGGAACAAGAATCCCCTGACCCACCAGTTTGTCCAGTTCCGCCTCTATTTTGTCCTTTAGTGCAAACGGTACCCTGCGCGGTTTGAGTCTTATCGGGCGGACCTCCGGGTCTAGGTCGAAGGCTACAGGGGGTCCCTTGAACTTTCCCAGTCCACTTTTAAAAACGGCGGGGTGTGCGTCGCACACCGCTTGTATTGGGTCCACGCCTACGGCATGCACCCCCCCTATGAACAAACCTAAAGGCTGAAACCATTGTGTCCCGAGGAGGCTACAACTCCCCCCTTTTAGCACCACTAGGGGAAGTTCCGCAGAATGTCTCTTAAAACGAACCCGGAATGTCCCGACCCCCAACACTGGAATGTTGTTCCCCTGTACGTCCCGTAGTGTGGCCCTCAACGCTTTAAGTTTGGGCCGCACGTGGGGGTCGATTTTCAAGAACTCTCTCTGGGGAATTATAGAATAGGAGGACCCCGAGTCAATTTCCATCCTAATAGGGGTCCCTTGTACTAGTACCTCAACGAAGTAATGGGGCTGTCCCGCAGACACGCTGAACACAGGAGCGTCGCCCTCGCTGTCGTCCGAGATGCGGCCCACGCCGTCCTGCTTCCTCGTGGTCCGGGCGCCATCTTTGGACCTCGCTGGACGGTCCGGTCTGGCCGAACGGTCTTGTGACTGTCTCCGGCCCTCTTTCCCTTTCCTGCACGCCTTGGCGATGTGCCCCCGACGGCCGCAGTTGTAGCACTCGGTTTTTCTGAATGGGCACCTCACGCGCTCATGGGCCGCTCCGCAACCATCGCAACGGCGCCCTCCCCTTCGGACCTTCTGGACCTCCTCGCCGTCGCTGCTTTCCGAAGACGACTTCGAGGTCCGTCGGGTTGCGTGCACCGACTGTCCGGACTTTCCGTGCAACGAGTTTTCCGCTTTGCCGGCCCTCGGACGCCACTCACGCCACTTGTGCATCTCATCTACTCCAGCATTCGTGGATTCCGCGGCTTCCGTGGCCTCTACAACCTCTGTCAGTGTGGGTGGTGGCTCCTTGTTCATCAGGCTGCGCTGCACTTCCTTGTCCTTCAGGCCACACAGAACTCCGTCCCTGAGGGCCATCTCTAGAAAGTGGTCCCATCTGCAGGGGGTGGCGGCTACTCTCATAGCTGTTACGAAGGCTTCTACCGACTCGTCCGGCGCTTGAACTCGCCTCCAAAACGCGCTCCGAGCGGGAAACATTGCCCTCGAGGGTCGGAAACGCTCACGCAGCAGTTTCATGATGTCATCGGCTTTGAACTCACCCATCTTCTTCGGTGCAATAATGCCCACCAGCGTTCGCTTGGTCTCCATCCCAAGCATGCGGGTGAGGATGGCCCTCTTCCTTTCCTCGTCGTCTTCTTTGACTTTGAGTTCCACCAGTGCCGCCTGGAAGTCCATCTCAAAAAGCTCCCAGTCTTGCGGTTTGGTAATGTTGAACCCGCTCTGTGCCCTGGCTCCTTGGGGATCCATAATCCCACCTTCGTCGCCAATTTAGTGTATGAGAGTCAAGACACAGGAAACAGCCAAGGGCTGGGTTAACTCAGGTTTATTGCATGGTGGACAGAGGGAACATGAGGTAATGGCGGACGAACAGCTCTATATATATGGTAGTAACGTATTTGAATGTGGCTCCACGATAGCCCATTGGCTACTGCCCGCGTGACGTCATGGCTGGTCACGCCCTTCTTGTCCAGGTGTAGGTAGCGGCGGGAAACTTCCCGCGCTGTGGCCTTTGATGGGTTTGAACCAAGAGAGCTTGGACGCTCGCTGCTGCCAGCTGGTGGTCATTAGCTCGCGTCCTATTACAGGGTTTATAGTGATCAGCTGAAGGTTACATTGTTACTCGTAGGCAAGGTTACATTGGTTCAGATACATTGTTATCACATGTAGAAGGTTACACTGTTAGAACACAACAAGAACCCAGCTGCCTTGAGCTAAAAAGAGAGTTGTATGTTGGGAGACCAGCTTGATTGGGCTACCATGTAGCTGTAAGATGAGTGGCTAAGTAGTATTCTAGGATTGTTTATTTCATCCAGTCAAATAGATACAGTGGTGGACACAAAAGGGCAGCTTTTCTTTAAAAAGCATTTTAGACCCAGTTTTAGGCAACAAGTAAGGTGTGAAACCTCAAGGCTTTCCAAAGATGCTCATTTTCTGTTAAAGAGCTTAGCGCAATAAAAATTACATGCCATGAAGTCAATTCCAATCCACAACATCCTGTTCTTTCTTGTAACACAAGCCATTTTATCTCTTTTTCCATCTCAGCTATATACTCTGTTAAATTTAACCGTGTTGATTCGTTGTTTGCATTTTTCATTATGGTGCCTGAGCTACACAGTTGCTTTTGCAATGCTTTTGTAACACAAAAGCCCTCATTTCAAAAGGAATGTCAGCTACAAGGAAAATGTTCCCTATAGAGAAGACTCTGTCCCAGAAAATATGAATTAAACAGCAGATAAAGCAAACACTGCTCTGTTCTCAAGTTAGCTTTAGCCACTGAGGTCATTTTAACATTAGAATAGATAGCATAATCTTTTGGAGATTAGGGCAACTGCTTCCAAAATGAAGAGGGCAGTAGATGTGGGTGAAGCTGCCCCATTTCTCCATTCTCTTCTTTCTTCAGCCATTCTCTGCTGGCTGAAAGAAAAGGGAAATATGAAATGGCAGCTACCCAAGCCAAAGAGGAGTCATGGTGTACCACTTCTCCCCCTCAGAGGAGGAAGATAGTTCAGCTTTTTTAGTGTCTTGCACGGAAGACAAAGAATGAGCCGCAGTGGGGGCTAAAACACAGGTTTATTTCATGATGGTCAGGATGAACATGTGGTAATGGCGGAGGTACAGCTCATTTTATACTGCAGTAATACATTTGAATATTGTTGCACGGTAGCTCATTGGCTGCTACCGGCGTGACATCATTCTGAGTCACGCCCATCTTCTCCAGGTGATCCTAGCATGGGAAAGGTTCCCGTGGCTGCCGGTGATTGGGGAATGTGAACCATGTGAGCTGAACACTCGCAGCTGCCCTCTATGGGCAGCTTACTCGCGTTCCTTAAACAGCTGGGTTACATTGTAATCATTGTCAGGTTACATTCATACATTCTTAAAGTAATACTGTTACATACACAACACTCCTCCCCCCTAGGATGGGACGAAGTCCCTCAACCATTGTGGCTTCCCGCACGTGCGCTTGGGGCGTGCAGCTGCTTGGTTTAGCTCAGGGGAACTAGGGGCTCCGAATTCCGCAGAGTCTCATCCTGCAATGGAAAGGGGGGACTCATTAGTCGTTCGGCTGGGACTCTGCGACAACCTTGCATTGGGAGAAGGGAATGGAACATACAGCTGGGATGTGAACCCCTGCCTGTTGCCCGTGGCGCCCGGGGACCTCCCCCAGCACGAACCTCGGAACCGACGAGGAGACCCTTGTTGTCTCGCCCCGGTCCCTTGTGCCTGCAACCGGCATACTTGCACCACCCCCTGCTGCCTGACCCGGAGTTCTAGGGGATGGGGAGCGTGAACTTCCCCCTGCTGCCTAGCTCGGGGGGCTTGGTGATATGGTATACTCTAAAACAAAAGGGCTGGGGGGACTGGAGGTACCAGGGGCTGAACTGAAACCCCTCTTCTCGCTCGGACGGGTGGGGGACCACTCCGCGACACCCCCCTGGTAGGGTAACATAAAGTCAAACTCATTCCACTCTTTCAAAGTATCGTCCTCCTCGGCTGAGAATCCAGGGTATGCATTTGTACCCGAGGATGCCCCCGTGTCTCCCCCTTGGGTTACGCGGGTGGGGGAGGACCCTAACGTTGATTCCCTTTCACTAGTGACTCGCCTTCTGAGTTGGTCAGCGTGCCTTCTCCAGAGTAGACCTGTGCTAGTCTCGACCCTATAGGATACTGGCCCCGTTTGTTCAATGATCGTCCCTGGAATCCACGTTGGTCCCGAGGCCGCATAGTTTCTGCAGTGAACTGGGTCCCCTACCAAAAAGCTTTTGGAACTCTCTACCACTATATTTCTCCCTTCATCCTCCACCCTGGTCGGATCCAACCGATCAAAAAGGGTTACCGGCCGCCTCCTCATGAGGAGCTCGGCCGGCGAAAGTCCTGAAGCTAGAGGAGTTGCCCTATAACAGATGAGGAACTGACACAGTTGGAGGTTCAACTCACCGGGACCCATGCGCCGCAGTGCGTCTTTCGTAGTGCGCACTTGGCACTCTACCTGACCGTTTGTGGCGGGGTGAAATGGGGCAGAGGTAATATGCCGGATGGCATTTCTCTCGATAAACGCCTTGAATTCCGCAGAAGTGAAGGTACTGGCGTTATCGCTAACAAGGATGTCTGGCAGGCCGAAGCAACTGAACACCCTGCACAAATGTTTAATGGTTGCGGCAGATGAGGTGTTAGTCATGGGGATTACTTCCAGCCATTTGGAATATGAGTCGACTATCAGCAGGAACATGGACCCGCGGAAGGGGCCAGCGAAGTCGACGTGTATTCAGGACCATGGCCCGAGGGCCGTGTCCCATTCCCTATGGGGTAGCCGGGACTCCTTGGGCCGAGAGCTCTGGCAGCTCTCACATGTGCCCACTAAGTGTTCTATATCCGCGTCTATTTGAGGCCACCAGAAGTAACTCCTGGCCAGTGCCTTGGAGTGCACTATTCCCGGGTGGCTGGTATGCAGTAGCCTCAGCAACTTCACCCACAACATTTCTGGGATAACTACCCGCTGGCCCCAGAGCAAGCAGCCCCTTTCAAGGGAAAGCTCTACTCTACGCCTGAAAAATGACTTGAAATGCTCCTCGGGGGAAGTTGTGGGCCACCCTTTCCTTACCCAGGAACTGACTTGGGCCAGAATTTTGTCGGCCGCCGTGGCTTTGGCGAGGTCTGCCGGGACTATGGGGGGTGAGTCGAGAGACTCGATCAGCAGGACTTGATGGTCCTGCTCTACCTCGCATGCGGGATCTCCTAAACTAGGGAGAGGAGACCGGGACAGTGCGTCCGCATGGGAGATCTCCTTCCCTGGGCGATAGACCAGCTCATACTGGTAGGCGTTAAGGAAAATCGCCCAACGTAGCATTCTGGGGGACAGAATTTGTGGGGTGGGCTTGCCTGTGGTAAAGATTCCCAGAAGGGGCTTGTGATCAGTCACAACCGTAAACTCGTGGCCGTATAGGAAATCATGGAACTTCTTTGTTCCCGCGATGATGGCCAGGGCCTCCCTATCTGTTTGCGTGTAGTTGCGCTCCGCCTTTGAAAGGGACCTGGAGTAGTACGCAACCGGGGCTTCCCGCCCGCTCTCTAACACGTGGCATAGCACCGCCCCCACCCCCACTGGGGATGCATCACAGACTAAAACTACTGGTCTCCTCGGGTCAAAATGGGTCAGGACAGCATCCGAGGATAAAAGCGCTTTGAGCTCCTTGAAAGCTTTCTCTTGCCTATCTCCCCACCGCCAAACCGCCTCTTTCTTTAGTAGCGTGTGCAGTGGCTCCGCAATGGATGCCTTCCTTGGCAAGAAGGAATGGTAAAAATTTAGGAGCCCTAGGAATGACTGCAGCTCCGGTTTCGCGGTGGGGCGAGGGGCGTTTTGCACAGCCGCAACCTTGGACTCGGAAGGCTTGATGCCCTCCGGGGTTATCTTGAACCCGAGAAACTCAACCTCCCTCGCAAAGAATACACATTTGTCCCTTCTCAGTCTCAGTCCCGCTTTCTTGAATACTGAAAGGACCCTGTCTAGCCTCCTCGCTAGCTCTGATTCGCTCCCCACTGTTATCAAGACGTCATCAAAATATGGGAGCACGCCTGGAAGCCCCTTTAACTAGGCGTTCCACAAGGGACTGGAAGATCCCAGGGGCCGAATTTACACCGAACTGTAGGCGCGTTACCTTAAATGCCCCTTTGTGCGTAACGATGGTTTGCGCAGCGGCAGCAGCTGGGGTTACTGTGAGCTGCTGATACGCCTGTGCCAGGTCTAGCTTGGCGAAACACCTCCCCACATGCAACGTGTCCAGTAAGTGGCTAACCACTGGCACTGGATATGCATTTGG
The DNA here is from genome assembly GCA_035047305.1 of Bradypodion pumilum. Classification (NCBI taxonomy): domain Eukaryota; kingdom Metazoa; phylum Chordata; class Lepidosauria; order Squamata; family Chamaeleonidae; genus Bradypodion; species Bradypodion pumilum. Next base: position 265,553,489 of record JAWDJD010000003.1, read on the forward strand.
CCGAATGGCCTTGTTAATTGTACATTTGTAGTCAGCGCAAATCCTGACCTCCCCGTTTGATTTTAAGGCTGTAACAATTGGAGTCTCCCACTCAGCTGAATCAACTGGAACCAAAATCCCCTGCCCCACCAATTTGTCCAGTTCCGCCTCAATCTTGTCCTTGAGGGCGAAGGGCACTCTTCTTGGCTTGAGACGTATGGGCCGGATTTCTGGGTCCAACTCAAAAGCAACTGGGGGCCCCTTGTAAGTCCTGAGCCCCTTCTTGAAAACGTCCGGGTGCGCATCGCACACGTCCCGCATTGGGTCAGTCTCTATGGCGTTAATGCCGGACAGTTCGATTCCCAGGGGAGCAAACCACTGGGTTCCCAAAAGGCAACATCTTCCCCCCTTGAGAACCACTAAGGGCAGTTTCTCTGTGTAATTTTTGAACTTCACCGTGAAGTTCCCCACCCCCAACACTGGGATCCCATAGCCCTGCACGTCCCGTAAGTGTGACTTCATGGCCCGCAGCTTGGGCCGCGCATTTGGGGGAATGCGCATGAACTCCTTCTGGGACAGGATGGAGTAGGACGACCCCGAGTCTGTCTCCATCCTCACTGGAACCCCTTGTAACAGTACCTCTGCAAAGAAGCACCAGTGCTCCAGGCCCACGCGGTTCACGCCTTCCGCGCCATCGTTGGCTGAGACCTTTCCGATGCCGGCCGCCTTTCGCTGGTGTGCTTGAGGGTGTCTCAAGGCGCCCTTGTCCTCGGTTCGCCTGCGCCTGCAGACTGTGGCGATGTGGCCCTTCCGGCTGCAGTTGTGGCACTTGGCCTTCCGGAATGGGCATCTCGTCCGGTCGTGAGATGCTCCACAGCCATCACAACGGCGGCCTTGTCGCTCGCTGGTCTGGTGCCTCTCCCCGCGTTTCTTTACCTTCTGGACGTTGTCGTCCTCACTGGAGCAGGAGTCCGCCATCGTGGACGACTCCTCGGAGGTTGCTGGGGTGCCTGCGGGCGACCGGGGTGCCTGCCAGGCTGTTTTCGCCGACGTCCGCTGGGCCACTTGCACGGGTGACTTGGCCCTCTCAGGTGCAGCTCCTCGGGACTTGAACACTCTGACCCTGCTCCTGGCCGCCTCGGCTGCTTGGGCACCCGCAATACCTCGTTGAATGTGAGGCGATGGTCGCGGGTCATCAACTTCCTCTGGACCTCCTCATCCCTCAGGCCACACAGCATGCGGTCTTGGAGGGCCGTGTCCAGGTCCTCCCATTGGCAATTGACCACCGCAAGCCTGAGGGCCGCCGCGTAGGCGGACACGGACTCCCCCGGGTGCTGGTCCTGCCTGTGGAACGCGACCCGGGAAGATTGAAACGGGAGGCTGGAAGTGCTCACTCAGTAGCGCCAGGATGCGGTCGATGGGCACCACGTCTACCTTCCGGGGAGCCACCAGGTTCATCAGGATACGCAGCGTGGCCAGCCCCACCTGGGCAAGGAAGTGCGAGCACATCTTCCCGTCGTCGTCGATGCCTGCAGCATCCATCACGTGCCGAAACTGGCACTCGTACAGCTCCCATTGATCTGGATCGCTGATATCAAACTGGTGAGGTTTGACCTTGGGGCACGCCATGGATCCCATCCTCGTCGCCAATTTAGTGTCTTGCATGGAAGACAGAGAAGGAGCCGCAGTGGGGGCTAAAACACAGGTTTATTTCATGATGGTCAGGATGAACATGTGGTAATGGCGGAGGTACAACTCATTTTATACTGCAGTAATACATTTGAATATTGTTGCACGGTAGCTCATTGGCTGCTACCGGCATGACATCATTCTGAGTCACGCCCATCTTCTCCAGGTGATCCTAGCGTGGGAAAGGTTCCCGCGGCTGCCGGTGATTGGGGAATGTGAACCATGTGAGCTGAACGCTCGCAGCTGCCCTCTATGGGCAGCTTACTCGTGTTCCTTAAACAGCTGGGTTACATTGTAATCATTGTCAGGTTACATTCATACATTCTTAAAGTAATACTGTTACATACACAACAGCTTTGTTGTATTGAACGTTACTCTTCCTGAGTGCTTGGCTCTTAGGGTTCTCAGGATCGGACCCTGTGAGGAAAATGTCTAGCAAAATTTGTGCAGACAACATTAGAAGTTAATCCTCTCACAAGATCTGAGTCTAAAGGCTCTCAAAAGGAATCCAGCTGTACATGATACTGCTAAGCTGTCCTGTGTCTTCTCATCCTCATGAAGGTAGTGTGTGAGACAGGTAATTCTTCATCTGTTTAAAATCTATCACCCATTGTGTCTCTTCGTGGGTATGGATGGACACCTCTACCTCTTCTGTTTCAGGTGGCAGGGGGAGAAACACTACTGTGGAGCTTGGGCCTTCTGCTCAATGTGTGAATGTCTAACATGTATGGGAACATAGGGAGATGGATTTGTGATGTTTTTATGCCTCTCCCTATTTTTAGACTACAATTATTAGACAAAGATCCATAGGTGGATCATGACCAGGGTGAGCAGCACCTTTGAATGTTTTGAAAAGAAATACTTCTCTCCATCTCAAGTCATGATTTGCTCCAGGAAAAACTTAAATTTGTTGTTATGTTCCATCAAGTAGCCCTCGACTTATGGCGACCCTGTGAATGATTGTTCTCTAAAATAGTCTGTTCTCAACAATCCTCCTCAGAAATTGCAAACTCAAACTCAAAGGTTGTGGCTTCCTTCAAGGAGTCAATCCATCTGATATTTGGTCTTTCTCTTTTCTTGATGCCTACAATTTTCCCCAACATTATTGCACCACCTCAAGAATATTGTCTTCTCTTGACAACCTCAATTTCATAATTTCTGCCTCAAGAGATAGTTCAGGCTTGACCCATTTGCTTTGTCTTTCTGGCAGTCCAGGGTATCCACAAAGTTCTCATCCACTAAGATAAAGGATGCCCTTACTCAAAAAAACAGTTGTATCTGATTCTATGGTTCAGTGCTCATCTCTGTTTTTATAGTCAGTACTGTTGTGTTTGCAGATGTGTCCATGCGGGTTCATTTTACTTCCACTTCCAGGAGTGACGAGGGCAGCGTGGGCCAGATGAATTGCTGTAAACCCATTCGTGTGGATTCACAGGGTGCTAGGGCTTCCGGGCATTGAAGTCCAAGAACATCTGGAGTGCCAAGGTTCGCCATCACGGCCATAGGATGTTGAAGGCTGCTATCTTCTATGTTCAGAAGTAGGTTCCACTGAAGCCAGTGGGATTTGGGCTGAACCCATGGCAAAAAAATATTGGCTTACAAGATTAAAAATGCAGACATTTGTACAGCTGGTTCACACCTACATTTTATTTATTTTGTCACCTTTATGTTCTGCCTTTCTTCCAAGGAGTCTAAGTTGGTCTAGGGATGGTCTTCTCTCCCATTTTTCTACCTACACAACTGTATGGTAAGTATGGCAGATTGGCTCAAGATTGCTCAGTGGAGCATTACAGACATCATCAGACTCGACAGGGAAATATTTCACCTTACATGACCTGACATGCATAGAGTCAGTTCATATACCATCAGTTTCCAGTAATCAAATGTGCTGTTCAGTGATGAGAAATTGAACAAAGTAAACACAGATGTGAAATATCCTGTGGTCTGTACTGTGCTGTTCACATTGCATTCATCATCATCTGCCATACATCTGATTTCAGACTGGTGGCCGCTGTCACAATGCGTTTGTGTGCAATGTGAAATTTCTGAGAGCACATTCTCACAGCACAAAGGTGGTCATGGCTGGGCTCAGGGCAGTAGGGTGTCCTCCTTTTTGGTGACATGTAAGTGTCTCCCAAATCAGTTTCTCTAGCAGGGAAAGTAGAATCTTTGTTTGGGAAATGTTTCTAATCAGCCCTCTCTCCTTTTAAAAAAAGTAAAATGGTCCCATGGAAATAATTTTGTATTAAAAAACACAAATGATGTGGCTTCATTTTGGTGGTCAAGGGTTACCATTGATTGAGACACGAAAGAAGAAGAAGATGCATATTAGTGTAACTACTGATTCATGGAAGAAAAGATATGGCATGGTATGTCAATTATGTACAAGCTTCCTATGTGAGGTTAGTCCTAGCAGTGGACATGCTGTTCAGACCCTTCATCTGAACTTCCTTGGTAGATGGTAGGAATACAGTAGATATAATATATCTTGACTTCAGCATAGCCTTTGACAAAGAGTCCCAATAATATTCTGATTAGCAAGCTCATCAGGTCTGGGGTGGATAGCACAAATGTTAGGTGGATACACAGATGGTTACAGAATCATACTTAGACAGTACTTATCAATAGCTCCTTCTCAAACTGGGAGGGTACTACAAGGCTCAGAACTGGATCCGGTGCTCTTCAACATTTTTATTAATGACCTCGATGAAGGAATGCAGTGAATACTTATCAGATTTGCAGATGATTCAAAATTGGATGGAATAGCTAATATTTTGGAAGACAGGAATAGAATTCAAAAAGATCACTGGGCTGAAAACAACCGAATGAATTTAAAAGAGATAAGTGCAAAGTTCTACTCCTAAGGGAAAAAAACCCCAAATGGACAGTTACAAGATGAGGGAGAGGGACATGGTGGCTTAGAGCAGGAGTTCTCAATCTTTTAAAGCCGGGGGCTGGGTCACGCTCCCTCAGACAGCTTTGGGGGCCAGATGACTATTTTACCCTTCTTCCACCACATGGCACTTCCTGGTGTGGTGGAGGTGGGCCACATGAAATGGTGCGATGGGCCACATCCGGCCCACAGGCTGCAGGTTGAGAATCCCTGGCTTAGAGGCTAAGACGTTGATCTTGGCAACATTGAAGGTTGTCGGTTTGAGGCCCATGTGCTGCGTGGCAGAGTCTGTCCCAGCTCCTGTCAGCCTAAGCAGTTAGAAAGCAAGATGGGGGATACTTGAGGTACCAGTACTCCTCTATTAAGCACAAGTTCGACCACATCTAGTTTTGGACACTGCACTCTAAGAAGGATGGCAACAAATTCAGATGAGAGTGACAAGGGTAATCAGGGGTGTGAAAAACAAACTGTATGAGGAAAGATTAAAAGAACTGGATATGTTTAGTCTTGAGAAAAGGAGAGTGGTGGAGGATATAAAATCACTTTTTCAAATACTTGAATGATAGCCATAAAGAAGAGAGACAGGATCTGTTCTTGATCATCCCAGAATAATCACATGTTCAAACTACACAAAATCAAATATAGGCTGAATATCAGGATATAATAATTTCATGTCAGAAATTATTCTGGGTTGAAAGGATTTTTGCTAGAGGAACTCCACTCAGGGGGATGCCCGAATGAGGCTCCTTCCATGCCCCCAAGATCTCTTTTCCCACCCAAGTGGTCCCTATTGATCTGCTTGCAATTTCTTGCTTTCAAACTGCTAGGTTGGCAGGAGCTGGGACAGAGACAGGCGCTCAAACCATCATGGAGTACCTGGGTCTCGAACTGCCAACTTGTTGGCCTTCCAGCTAACAAGGCAAGCTTCTTAACTACTGAGCCACTGCTAATAGGAAAAAACCTGTTAGAGCAGTACAACAATAGAATCAACTGCCTTGAGAGGTGGTGACCATTCCATCACTGGCAGCATTCAAGAGAAAATTAGACAACCATCTGTCATATCTGCCTTGATTCAGATTCCTGAACTGAGCAAAGAGGTGACCTCATAGGCCCATTTCCACTCAATTATCATTCTAGATATTTGAACAAAGATACAGTAATTTTTGTTTAGATATTCTTTTTCTGTATATACTGCATTTGCCGGCGTATAAGACACATGGGAATTTAAGATGCACCCCATTATTGCCAAAATAGTCCACTATAGGCCACTATATAGAGTGGTACCTCACTTAAAGAGCATAATGTGTTCCACGGGATTGCTCTTTAAGTGAAACACCATTGTAAATGACCAATTGTGACTTCTGGTGGTGGTGGTGGGGATTGTGAACCCTGATTTAGTTGTTAAGCGAGTTTTTGGTTAGTTTTAGTTGTTAAGTGAGGCGACCATTCAGATAAAATTCTGCTCTTTAAGAGAGTTAGTACTCTAAGCGAGGCACTCTTTATGCGAGGTTTTACTGTACAGGACAAGATGCACTCTATTTTCCAGTGTATTTTAAGGGGGGGGGATGGGTCTCATACGCCAGGAAATATGGTATTCATTTGCAATAATCTGCAGAAAATACAAAGCAGGTTAGTCATTTGATTTATGCCCCATTTTTATCTCAGTGCTGTGTCCCAAGGTGGCTACCTAGTCACAATCATGCAATCTTGTGCAATATGGTGAGTAGCAGTATATTTCCAACTAGCAGAGGTTGCCCGGTGTTGCCGGGCTGTTTAAAATGAGTTTTTTTTAATGGACCATTAGAAAGGCTGAGCGAAGAAAAATAGATGCCTTTGAGATGTGGTGCTGGAGGAGAGTTTTGAGAGTCCCTTGGACAGCAAGAAGAACAAAATAGGTCAATAGTAGAAGAGATTAGCCCTGAGTGCTCATTATAAGGTCAAATAGTAAAGATGAAGATGAAGTATTTTGGACATCAAATGAGAAGAGAGGATTCACTTGAGAAGGCCTTAATGCTGGGGAAGGTGGTGGGCAAAAGAAAAAGAGGACGGCCAAGGATGAGATGGCTAGATGGCATTGTAGATACAATGGGTACGGAGTTGTGTAGACTGAGGAGGATGGCGTTGCCGCTCTGTTATAAACTGTGATCAGTTGTTGTTGTTGTTGTTGTTGTTGTTGTTTTGGGGGGGGAATTAAAAAAAAGAACAAAGGATGATATAATTTTTTCCTATTTTTATTTTACCAAATAATGTTTTATAATGTGTCTTTTTTCAAAAGTGTGTGTTGGTGGTTAAGGGTGGTTTTGGGTGTGCACAACCATCACCACCCATAGAATACTACTCCAATCACCAACACACATATTAAAAACTTATGGCAAGGCAGGAGTGTCATGTGTGTGTGTGTGTGTGTGTGTGTGTGAGAGAGAGAGAGAGAGAGAGAGAGAAACTGTGTATGTGTGACAGAGAGAGAGAGAGAGAGAGAGAGAGAGAAGCTGTGTGTGTGTGTGTGTGTGTGTGTGAGAGAGAGAGAGAGAGAGAGAGAGAAGCTGTGTGTGAGAGAGAGAGAGAGAAAGAGAAGCTGTGTGTGTGTGAGAGAGAAAGAGAAGCTGTGAGTGTGTGTGTGTGAGAGAGAGGGGCTGGCTTCCCTGGCTGGCTCAAGGTAAGGAAGCCCAGCGGGGTTGGGGTTGTGGGCTTCCCTTACCGGGGGCTGCCTTGCAGCCCGCGGTAAGGAAGCCCAGCGGCAGAGGGGGGGAATGTGGGCTTCCCTTACCGGGGGCTGCCTTGCGGACCGCGGTAAGGAAGCCCAGCGGTGTGTGTGTGTGTGGGCTTCCCTTACTGGGGGCTGCCTTGCGACCCACGGTAAGGAAGCCCAGCGGCAGGGGTGTGTGTGGGTTTCCCTTACCGGGGGCTGCCTTGCAGCCCACAGTAAGGAAGCCCAGCGGTGTGTGTGTGTGTGTGTGGGCTTCCCTTTCCGGGAGCTGCCTTGCGGCCCGCGGTAAGGAAGCCCAGCAGCAGGGGTGTGTGTGGGCTTCCCTTACCGGGGGCTGCCTTGCGGCCCATGGTAAGGAAGCCCAGTGGCAGGGTGTGTGTGTGGGCTTCCCTTACCGGGGGCTGCCTTGCGGCCCGCGGTAAGGAAGCCCAGCAGCAGGGGTGTGTGTGGGCTTCCCTTACCGGGGGCTGCCTTGCGGCCCATGGTAAGGAAGCCCAGTGACAGGGTGTGTGTGTGGGCTTCCCTTACCGGGGGCTGCCTTGCGGTCCGCGATAAGGAAGCCCAGCGGTGGGGTGGGTGGGTGGGTGGGTTGTGGGCTTCCCTTACCGGGGCCTGCCTTGCGGCCCACAGTAAGGAAACCCAGCGGCGGGGTGGGTGGGCTTCCCTTACCGGGGGCTGCCTTGTGGCCCGTGGTAAGGAAACCCAGCGGCGGGGGGGGTGTTGTTGTTGTGGGCTTCCCTTACCGGGGGCTGGCTTGCGGCCCACGGTTAGGAAGCCCAGCGGCGGGGTGGGGGCTTTACTTACTGGGGGCTGGCTTCCCTGGGACGTGCCGGCTTTCTCAGAGTTCTGCGCGCTCACGGCGCGCAGGACACTGGGGATTGTATTTTTTCATTTGTGCTTCTTCTTTTTTGTGTGGCTCGTTTTTGATTGGCTGCGCCGCGTTTCCCCATGTTCTTTGTGCTCCCGCCTCTCAGCCTGATTGGCTGTGGCTTAGCGCGGCGCAAAGAACGTTGGGAAATGAAGTTGTTTCCCTTTTTTTGCATTTGTGGGGCTGTTGCCCCACTGCCGCTTTACTCAATCCTTCGTTGACCTGCAGACCCAGTCCGCCTGTTTTCCCGAAGGGTGAGTGCAGGCAAGTAGGGCCAGCCGTAGGAACCTATAGCAAGTTCCAACGGTTAACCTTTGGTTTTATAGGTTAAGATGTGGTGCTCTTTGTATATATCAGTTTGACTTATCACATGCAATTTTAATGCAAATTTCCCCTCCTTTTAGAGAAGATGATATTTCTTTTTGGTGTCCCTTGCCCTCTGTGCCCTTCTGTTTGGTGGCATATATCTTCCTTTGTGTCACCTTTAAAGCCCTTCATGGTAGCGGACCAGGATACCTCAGGGACCGCATCATCCCTAGTACATCGACCCATCCCATGAGAGCAAACTGAGAGGGCACCCTGGCTGGCTCAAGGTAATATACCATCCATTGGGGAGGCTCACCTCTCCAGCACAAGGAAAAGGGCCTTCTCGGTCATAGCCCCCACCCTATGGAACCTCCTCCCAGTAGAACTACGCCTCCAGGCCCACTTGCTACCATTTAGGAAAGAACTGAAGACGTGGCTGGCAAAATGGGTCTGGGGGCCGGGATTGTCAACATCCTCCCCTTTTTGGCTCATCTGAGGCTCCCCCTCTTGTAATTATTTTTTTTTAATGTTAAGGCTTTGGAGATTTTATATTTGTTTTTAGATAGTAAATGGCACAGGGGGCAGGGAGGATATTGCTAAGTTTTAAAGGGTTTTTAATAGTTTTATATTGGTTTTAACTTGTGTACACTGCCCAGAGTCCATTGGATAGGGTGGTATATAAATCTATTAAATTAATTAAATTAAATAGCTTTCCTACTCATGAGGTATAGAGAGTCTTCCAGTGTCCTCAGAATAATTCCCAGCATCCTAGCTTTTAAAAAAAGATTTCTTTTTAAAATAAAAATTTATCTCTGTGCATTTTAATTATTTCTGATTTGGAAAACCAAAGTAAAAATCAGGGTGGGGGAGGAAGTAACCTGCAATTGTTCCTCTAAAGTGCACAAGGCATTTTGTAAAACCAAACCTTAAAAAAATATGTTAGGGAGAATGAGGGGTGGGGGACATTGGAAGCCTTCTATTTTGACATACCATACCACTTCAGAAGGTCTCTCACTCAAATGCTACCTGTAGGTGAGGGATTTGCTTCTTTTTTTCTAGCTGCCTGGATGTGCATTGTGTATGCGTGCATGTGTGTGTGTGTGTGTTTGTGTGTGTGTGCATGTGTGTTGGGAAACAGCCTTCTGGACTGAGTTTTGCCTTGAGCTCCTTTAGCCATTGTTATGTGCCAATGTATGCATCGTGTGAGCTTGTGATGTACAACGTGAACACTGAGGTCAGTGTGTTTGACAACTGGGTGTCAGATTTTTGCCTCAATACTGCTAAATTAGCTACGCTTTGTTGTACAGCGATCCAGTGTTGGTGACTCAGTTGCCAGACCCAATGACCCCAGCAGGATGGGGCCACAGGATCACCGGACCTCTTTCCAGACATAAAAGGCTGAATGTTTTTCAAATACTGTATTATATTCTGCAGCAAAAGGCCACTTAAGAAAATACAATAAGTGGATGTAATTATAGCAATGTTATAAATATTTAACGTATTACAAGTACAATGGAAGTGATTATCTTGGATTTATGGAATGCACAGTAATTACCCAACTGTCTACTCAAACAGACTTCCTCTTAAATATGCTTCTGGCATGGAAAAGAAAACAAAAAAATTGTGTTAGTCTATCTCCCTATTTGGACAAACAGCACCTAATTCTATTATTTTGTGTGTTGAATAGATTGGTCCTGTACCTTTTCAAATAATATAGGTTATATATTTCTCCTCTTTCTTTTCCCCTCCACTTGCATTTTCTTGCAACACTTATTTCAGTTTGGGGTTCTGAAAGTTTGGTGAGGTAGCCCTGAAATCTCATTCTGAATTTCACTCGAACTAAAGTATGTACTTGAACTAAAGCAGTGGCTCAAGTTGCTAAGACACTGACTGGGAGGTGGAAGGTCAGCAGTTTGATTCCCAGGTACTGCAGGACGGAATGAGCTCCCGTCTTTGTCCCAGCTCCTGCCAACCTAGCAGTTCGAAAGCAAGAAATTGCAAGTAGATAATTAGGGACCACTTTGGTGGGAAGGTAACAGCGTTCCGTACACTCCAGTGTCTAGTCATGCCTGCCACATGACCACAGAAACGTCTGCTAGAAGCAGACAGCGCTGGCTCTTCGGCTTTTAAACAGAGATGAGTACTGAACCCTAGAGTCGGATACGACTGGTTTTCGAGCAAGGGAAACCTTTACTAAAGTATGTAGAAGTACTCAAAGTAGAAATTTTTTTGGAAAAGAAAAGAAGAGCTCAGCTATTCAGTTTCTAGTGATTTTTTGTCAATGAGGAGCTGTTTACAGTGGGATTTACTACTGAGTAAAACAGTTGTGTAGATGCCGTGGTGGCTTAGTGGTTAAGACGCAGTGCTTGACGACTAAAAGGTTGGCAGGTCAGCAGTTTGAGACCTGAGTGCTGCATGACAGAGTGCTCTCTAGTCGTCTGTCCTAGCTCCTATCAACCTAGCGGCTCAAAGGCAAGAAATTGCAAGGAGATAAATAGGTACTGCTTCAGTGGGAAAGGTAACCACGTTGTGTGCCCATATGACTACAGAAATATTTATAGATGCAGACAGTGCTGGCTCTTTGGCTGTAAACAGAGATGAGCACTGCCCCCTAGAGTCAGACACAACTTGCTTTCGAACAAGGGAGACCTTTACCTTTACATAAAACATGTGTAGGATTTCGCAGCAGAATTACTTACTTACATCCCAGGTCAGGCTTCTCTCTCCCCCTCTCTTTCTCTCTCTCTCACCTACTCATGACACACCCTCTGCCTTTCAGATCTGTCTATCCTTTACTGAATAGGCTCTACAAATAATTGCTCATTTATGTCATGAAAAGCTGTCATAAAATATTTTTATACGCACCAAGCCATTATTCTTGCTTTCTTTATATTATTACCAGCATCTAAATTTGGAAAGTTTATTGAAAGTAATGAAAGGAAATGGATAGGAAAAAAGTCCCCTTTAGTGGCACTTATGTTTTTTTTTTAAACCCACCACATCTGTAGTTTTAATTGCACTCATCCTTCAGCTGAGGTCCTGGACTACTTACCTTCATAAAGATGGCAGCATGGGAAGTTACAGTGATCTTGAAATTGGATAGTGCTATTTGGATAGTGCTATTTGGCCAGACATCCTGCTACGATAATGAGTAGACCATACAGCCAGCGACTCAAAGCTGAGTGTTGGACAGCAGTAAATAACCTGACAATCCCTAAAGGGGCCAATGGCTTATGGGTGGATGAGCCCCTTTAGGAGGGGTCGTGCCCCCTCAATGGAGGAAATGCCACCGGAAACCATCATATTGGGCCCAACAGCAAAATAAGCGGAGGAGAAACAACTTCACTATTCTGATTCCCAATAGTCATGGAGGCCATGCCAGATGGACTGGATGTGAAGGTTTACCTTGTTAATATCCTCAAGGCTGCGGCAGTGCATTGCAGTCCAGGTGTTAAATCCTGCACGTCTCATTTCATATGTGCCACAGGAGATGGCTCCGTGATCATAGTGCTTCACTTCATAGCAAGCTGAGACCCACTTTAAACAAATTCATGTCAGTGGCATTCTTCCAGTTTGTCATTCTTCTGTGAAAATGATTTCCAGGGGAAAATGTATACTTGGATATGAGTAGCAGCTGCTGCTGCTGACGATTTGGGAGGCCAGGCTAGGTTACTTTTAGTCCTCCTGTCATCTTACAAAAAAGTTCCCCCACTTGCTGACATCTAGAATTTATGGACTACAAACCCCACCATCTCTGACTAGTGAAAATGGTGTCCGGGACTTTTAGAAGATATAATTTCAAACATCTGGAAATGCTATGTTGGGGGAAAACTGTCACATACAAAGGAGGTTTTAAACCCAATCCCATACTTTTCTTTCTCTTGGTGGAGAATCCCCCACCCCTCCCATTTTAAGGTATAGAGTTTGAGCTCACTCATTTAACAGGAGCAGCAGCAAATTGAACAGGCTAGAACTTTAATTCATCAGGAGAGCCTTCCTGAATGTTCCCTGAAACAGGGGAACAGTCCACAAGATAACCAATAATTAGATGTGAACAAGGAGCTACACACAGAAAGATGCGACATCAGCACCAATGCAAAAGAAAAGTTTTATATCCGGTGATGTAGAAGTGCTCCAATGACAATTAAGCTAAATAGGAAAAGGAAACTTTCAAATGTGAAGGTGGGTATTACATGTACAGATCATAGAATCTGGAACAATCTAGCTCTTTCTCTGCAGTGCAGGGTGCAGCAATGGAAGCCTTGACAGATGGCTGCCCAGTCACTTCAGATATATCACCATTGAAGTAGAATCCCTCCATCTCCCAAGACATCTTGTTTTGGCAGCTGGATAGCTCTCACTAGCAAGATGTTTCCCCTTGTGCAGGGATTCTCAACCTGTGGCCTGTGGGTCGGATGTGGCCCATGGCACCATTTCATGTGCCCCCCACCTCCTCCACCACACCAGGAAGTGCCATGTGGTGTAGGAAGGGCAAAATGTCCGTCTGGTCCCCGAAGCTGTCTGAGGGAGCATGACCGGGCCTCGGCTTTAAAAGGTTGAGAACACCTGCCCTAGTGTTTAGACAAAAAGCTGCTTCCCTGAGATAGCTATTTTTTGTTGTCCTTTCCTCTGGAGAAACAGAGAGTAAATCTGCTATATCTTCTCCTCAAAAGACTTTCAGACTTCTAAAGCCTTATCTCCCCCCCCTAATCTCCTCTTTGCCAGGCTGAGCATCTCCCTAACAAATCACTGGGTAAAGGCAGATCTTTAACTTGTAGCACATTTTTTATTATGAGCGCACACATGCAACATTCATAACATTTACATGTACACTACTTTCAAAGTAAGCCACACAATGCCTTGTTCTAAGCTAGGAGTTCTCAACCTTTTAAAGCCAGGGGCCGTTCACGCTCCCTCAGAAAGCTTTGGGGGGCCGGATGGCCATTTTGCCCATCCGCCACCACATGGCGCCTCTTGGTGTGGTGGAGGCAGGGAGCACATGAAATGGTGCTGTGGGCTGCATCCAGCTCATGGGCTGCTGGTGAGAATCCCTGCTCTAAGCTATGACAGCCATCGTTATGAATAGCAGTGAATGTGTTATACAGAATTAATTCTGATGTTGCACTTTCCAATTATGGAAACAGAAGAAGAGGAATATATCCTCTTGTTGACATCACTCCACCTAAGATCAGGAGAGAAGTAGCAGTGGATGCTGAGGGAACTAAGCAAGACAATGACCCTCGACATCCTCAGAATGGATATAAGCCTCAAGTCCACCGGCTCAGATCCAGGAAGAGCTTTATGATAAGAACAAACATTTTTGAGGGTACACAAGAGCAAAACCAAATTAGATGGAGGAAGGCACTCACTGGACAAGGAACATCATTAAAGGAGGATATAGCTGAGAAAGTCAACCTCCCCTATGCCATTAGGAGGACCCCAGAATAGACTGAGGGCTGGAGTGCCTAAATGCAAGCCTAACATGGTCAAGTAGGGGCTGCTGGAAGATAACAACACACTGTGTGAATGTGGAGAAATACAGAATCCAGCTCATTTACTGGTCTTCTGATTACTGCCAGAAACATGCACCGATGAGGACTTAAATCTGACTTCATTTTGGCAGTCCAGGGTTTGATCTGGACATGAAAGAAAAGGATAAGAGCAGGTAGCTTGCAAGTATGTAAGGGAGTTTTAATCTTATGTTGAGAAGGATAAGGGTGAGAATCGTAGTACCCTTGTCTGGTATACAATACCAACTGAGGATGTAAAGCAAACAGTTGTTCCAGTGTATTGCAGTCCCCAATGTGTTTCACAACCCTCTTTCTATCCAGGGAAATTTGTTCTTCCCCCAAATTTCCAAGTGAGTGCTTAAAACTTTCTTGATTCTGACTTACTGAAGGAAGAGTTTTCATTTGTAATTGCTGCTGTTGTGGTTTTGGAGCTGAAGAGGAAGGATGTTTTCAGGCAGATCTCAAATAATTAGCAACAAAACATCTTATATATGTGTTTCATCTGTTTTTTCTAAGTGGATGTTTTGTGGCAAGAAAATAAAAAGGAAGAGGTAGTAACGAAGCATGGCAGTGTCCCAAATAGAAGATGGCTTTGTGCACATTTACTGCCCCATTTAAATTCCATTTTTTGAGGCAGGACACATGCAGCACTAATGCCTTGTCTGTAAACATCCTAAACCTAAGAAAAAAATAACACATAAAGTCTGTTAATTAGAGTTTTTAGAGCTAAATGGACAAAGGAAGATATAGACTGGGGAAATGACGTGAACATGGAGATGGAATTACAGTATACAGTTTTATCAAGAGAAAGAGCTTCTAGTCATCAATACCATGCTGAAAGTACCATTAAAGAAACTACAGTAAAACCCTGACATACATATGCCTCGAGTTGCATAAAATTTGACTTACATAATTTTTTTGCACTAAAACAATGTCCTGATTTACATAAATGTCCCAATTTACATACCACAATTTCCTATGGGTTTGCTTCGAGTTACATAAAAATTCATTTTTTTCTATGGGTTTGCTTTGAGTTACGTAAAAATTCATTTTTCCTATGTGGTTGCTCCGAATTAAGTAAAAAACCATTTTACATAAAAGCCTACAGAACAGACTTTTTATGTAAGTAGGAGTTTTACTTGTATATGTATAGACATTTGTACATGATGGCACTAACAAGAATACTGTAAAGAAGAAAATAGATAGTATCCTTGATTAATCAGAGATAGAGAAACTGTTTGAGATCAACTGTCCCCGAAATTGATATAAGTTTGGTCATTGTACTGTTATCCCTATAGTTCACCACAAGTTAAAGAAAATTGGAAAAAGGAAAATCAGAAAAAGCATAGAAACTAGACAACTTAAGTATACTGCTCTTAAGGAGGCAATTCATGTAGGCATAAAAAAGATTGCACACTCAGATATCACAGAGAGAAATGTTTTGAACTAACATAAATATTAGTAGACATAATAGCAAGAACCTTAAAAGTTAAAATGTCAACAGAGAAAGAAGTGGAAGAAAGAAGAAATACTAGAACTAACTGAATGATAACGGTGGAAAACCAATGATCAAATGCAGAGAATATGCAAGAGCATCTGAAACAAAACCAGGGAAACTATAGAAAAATAATGGTACAAATAATATAAAGAAATGAGAGACTTTGGGAAATCCATGATTCCTAAAGTATACCTATATATTGTGTACCATCAGCGGTATTCTGAGTTATTGTTGTGTTCTGTAAAGCTGTGCCTTTAACAATGTACCTTTGCCATGTGTTATCAATGTAACCTTTCTGTGTGCAACATTATAACCATCAGCTGTATCAATGTAATCCTAATAAGGGGACGCGAGCTAGTGACCACCAGAGGGCAGTAGCGAGCGTCCAGCTCTCATGGATCATATTCACCTGGTTCAGCAGCGCGGGAAGATTCCCCGCCACCTCTTCACCTGGTCAAGAAGGGCGTGACCTCCTACGACGTCACGCAGGCAGCAACCAATAGCCTGTCGACGAGCCACATTCAAATGTATAGCCAGCTGTATATATTGAGCTACTCATCCGCCATTACCACATGTTCCTCCGGATCATCATGCAATAAACCTGTGTTAAGCCAACCCTTCGGCTGTTTCATTGTCTTTGGTCCCTTACACTAAATTGGCGACGAAGGTGGGATATGGCAGCCCACGGGACCAAGACATGCGCCAGTTTCGAAATCAGGAAACCGGGCGACTGGGAGATCTTCGAGATGGACTTCCAGGCCGCACTGATCGACTCCGAAGTCACGGAAGAGGCGAAGAAAAGAGCCATCTTCACCAGAATGCTCGGACAAGAAACAAAAAGGACCTTGGTGGACCTGATTGCACCGAGGAGGGTGAGCGAATTCAAGGCCAAGGAACTCATGCAGATGCTGCGTGAGCACGTCCGGCCCGCCACGGCGATGTTTCCCGCTCGGAGTGCGTTTTGGAGGCGAGTCCAAGCGCCCGGGGAGATGGTCGCCGCGTTCGTGGCAGCCCTGCGGCTGGCGGCCGGCCCGTGCAAATGGGAGAACGCCGAAATCACCCTCCGAGACTGTGTGCTGTGCGGCCTGAACGACGCCGAGACCCAGCGCACATTAATGAACCAAGAGCCGCCTCCCACGTTGCAGGAGGTCGTCAGAGCGGCCCAGGCCGCAGAAGCTACGAAGGCCGGGGTCCAAGAACTTCAGGACTGGCGGCCGAAGTCGAGCAAGGCAGAGGCTCCGGTACAGGCGGCCCGGCGAACTTCGAGGTCGTCCACAGAGAGCAGCGACGACGAGGACGTCCAGAGGGTCCGGAAGGAGAACCGGCGATGCGACGGCTGTGGAGCGGCCCACGACTGCGTGAAATGCCCTTTCCGGAAGGCCGAGTGCCACAACTGCGGCCGCCGCGGGCACATCGCCAAGGTGTGCAGGAAGAAGCGCGAGACCCGGAGGAGCTCCGCAGACCATTCCGCGGGACGAGACTGCCCAACGAGACCCAAGGACGGCGCCCAGGCCACGCGGAAGCAGGACGGCGTGGGCCGCATCTCCGACGGCAGCGAGGATGACGCCCCAGTGTTCAGCGTGTCTACAGGACACCCCCGCTACTTTGTTGAGGTACTAGTCCAAGGGGTTCCCATTAGGATGGAAATTGACTCGGGGTCCTCATATTCAATCATTTCCCAGAGGGAGTTTTTGGGAATTGCCCCCCACAAGCGGCCCAAGCTCAAAGCATTGAGGTCCACACTACGGGACGTGCAAGGGAACAGTATTCCAGTGTTGGGGGTTGGAGAATTTCAGGTCAAATTCAAGGAGCACGCCGCGTCCCTTCCCCTAGTCGTGCTCAAGGGAGGAGATTGCAGCCTCCTCGGAACTCAATGGTTCCAGCCCCTGGGGTTGTTTATTGGGGGGGTGCACGCCGTTGGGATGCACGCCGTTGGGACTGATCCAATTCAGGAGGTGTGCGAGGCGCACCCCGAAGTCTTCAAAAAAGGACTGGGGAAATTCAAGGGGCCCCCAGTGACTTTCGACCTGGACCAGGAGGTCCGCCCTATTCGCCTAAAACCATGCCGGGTGCCGTTCGCACTCAAGGACAAGATAGAGGCGGAACTGGACAAATTGGTGGGTCAGGGGATCCTTGTGCCTGTAGATTCTGCGGAGTGGGAAACTCCAATTGTAACCGCTCTAAAGGCCAATGGGGAGGTCCGCATATGCGCCGACTACAAGTGCACCATCAACAAGGCGATCCGCCCGAATGCATATCCGGTGCCGGTCGTCAGCCATCTGCTGGCCAGGTTACACGGGGGAAAGTGTTTCGCTAAGCTCGACTTAGCACAGGCCTACCAGCAGCTTACGGTGTCCCCTGCCGCAGCTGCTGCGCAGACCATAGTCACCCATAAGGGGGTGTTCCAGGTGACGCGCCTCCAGTTTGGCGTGAATTCGGCGCCTGGAATTTTCCAGTCACTCGTGGAACGCCTCCTGAAGGGATTGGAGGGGGTGTTGCCTTATTTTGATGACGTGTTAATAACGGGGGGGGGGAGTCGGGCTGAATTGGCCAAGAGGTTGGGGAAGGTCCTGACAATATTCGAAAAGGCGGGGCTGAGGTTGCGAAAGGACAAATGCGTCTTCTTCGCAACCGAGGTTGAGTTCCTAGGGTTTTGTGTGACTCCTGAGGGAATAAAACCATCCAAGTCCAAGGTGGCAGCCATCAAGAAAGCCCCCCGCCCCACCTCCAAGCCCGAGTTGCAGTCGTTCCTAGGACTGCTCAACTTTTACCACTCCTTCCTCCCCCGGAAGGCAGCGGTGGCTGAACCGCTACACAAACTGCTAAAGAAAGAGCAGGCATGGAAGTGGGGCGATGACCAAGAAAGGGCATTTAGTGAGCTAAAAAGCCTCCTGGCGTCCGACGCCATACTGACCCACTTCGACCCCAAACGCCCAGTAGTTCTGACCTGTGATGCATCTCCAGTGGGGGTGGGGGCGGTACTGTGCCACGTGCTGGAAAACGGAAGGGAGGCCCCGATAGCATTTTACTCCAGGTCCCTGTCCCAAGCAGAGAGAAACTACGCACAGACGGACAGGGAGGCACTAGCGATAGTCGCGGGGACGAAAAAATTTCACGATTTTCTGTACGGCCGCCCCTTCACCATTGTGACGGACCACAAGCCCCAGCTAGGCATCTTTACCGCGGATAAGCCCACCCCTCAGATCCTGTCCCCGAGGATGCTCAGGTGGGCCATTTTTCTCAACGCGTATCAGCACGCGTTGGTCTACCGGCCCGGGAAAGAGATCAGCCATGCGGACGCTCT
Source organism: Bradypodion pumilum (assembly GCA_035047305.1). Lineage (NCBI taxonomy): Eukaryota > Metazoa > Chordata > Lepidosauria > Squamata > Chamaeleonidae > Bradypodion > Bradypodion pumilum. The sequence goes on from JAWDJD010000003.1 coordinate 265,572,243, forward strand.
ATCTAGGTCTCCCCTTCCCCTAACGCCCAGCCAGGTGAGCAAGGGGGAGCGGGACCATCAGGTTCTCATGATAGAGGTGCTGGATTCGCCCCCCGTAGTGCCCGCCGACATTGCCAAAGCGACAGAGAAGGACAAAACGTTAGCGGCAGTAAGCTCCTGGCTGCAGAAAGGGTGGCCCGCGTCCTCCCCAGCGGAGGAGTTCGCTCCATTTTTCAGAAAAAAGCTAGAACTGTCCCTAGAGAGGGGGTGTCTCTTGTGGGGGCAGCGGGTGGTGATTCCCACTTCCCTTCGGCCGCGGGTGCTCAAACTGCTTCACGTCAGCCACCCCGGCATCGTGCGATCCAAGGCGCTGGCCCGGAGTTACTTCTGGTGGCCCCAGCTGGACGCCGACATCGAGCACATGGTCGGCACTTGTGAAAGTTGCCAAGGCTCCAGACCAGAGGAGGCCCGCCTTCCCCACAGGGAATGGGACGCGGCTAAGGGGCCGTGGTCCCGGGTGCACGTTGATTTCGCGGGCCTGTTCAGAGGCACCCTGTTCCTCCTTGTAGTGGACGCTTTCTCCAAATGGTTGGAGGTTATCCCAGTCACGAGCACCTCCTCGGCCCAGACCATTAGGCATTTGCGGAGGCTCTTTTCCACGTTCGGCATACCCGACACGTTAATTAGCGACAACGCTAGTTGTTTCACGTCCTCCGAGTTTAGGGCATTCATGGAGATTAACGCCGTTCGGCATATCACCTCCGCCCCTTTTCACCCGGCCACCAACGGCCAAGTGGAGCGCCTCGTCCGCACCACGAAGGACGCGTTGCGGCGCATGGGCCCAGGGGATTTGAACCTACAAGTGTGTCAGTTTCTGCTAGGGTACAGGCTGACCCCGTTGGCGTCAGGATACTACCCCGCAGAGCTCTTAATGCGCAGGAAGCTGACCACCATCCTTACTAGGCTAGACCCCACGAGGGTAGAGGACAAAGGCAGGAACATCGGGCTAGAGGCTACAAAGAGTTTCAGTGTAGGCGCCCCCGTGCATTGCAGGAATTACGCCAGCACGGGCCCAGCCTGGGTACCGGGCGTAGTTGTGGAGCAGACCGGCCCCGTATCGTACCGTGTGGAAACCAGCTCAGGGCTCCTGTGGAGGCGGCACGCGGACCAGCTCCGACGCAGGGTCTCCGACGAGCAGGGCACAGATCAAGCAGGGAATAAGTCAGCGTTAGGGTTCTCCCCCACCCGTTCAGCCCAAGGGGGAGGAAAAGGGGACCGCGGGCCCCCACCAAGGGGGGAGGAGGATGTTCTCGTAGATATCCTAGGGGATCTTTCCGAGGAGGAGGAACCCGACCCCATACATATCTCGCGGAAAGTCCCCACAAATGCGGGTACCCCTACCAAGTTAGATTTTGATTTTCAGAACCGGGGGGGTTTTTCGGAGTGGTCCCCCACCCGTCCAAGCGAGAAGAGGGGTTTTTCGTTAGCCCCGTTTGCCCCCGGTCTGCCCACAATGGAGTTTTTCCCTTCCCCTAAGGCCGCCAGACAGCGGCAAGCCACTAACAAGTCTCCCTCTCCCATTTCAGGACAAGGGACCAGGGAACAAAGAAGCAATAACGCCCCCGGGGGGGCAGCCCTCTTCACGGCCCAAACGCACATGCAACAAGCCATCTTGGCTGAGAGACTTCGTCTCATCCTAGGGGGGAGGGATGTTGTGTTCTGTAAAGCTGTGCCTTTAACAATGTACCTTTGCCATGTGTTATCAATGTAACCTTTCTGTGTGCAACATTATAACCATCAGCTGTATCAATGTAATCCTAATAAGGGGACTCGAGCTAGTGACCACCAGAGGGCAGTAGCGAGCGTCCAGCTCTCATGGATCATATTCACCTGGTTCAGCAGCGCGGGAAGATTCCCCGCCACCTCTTCACCTGGTCAAGAAGGGCGTGACCTCCTACGACGTCACGCAGGCAGCAACCAATAGCCTGTCGACGAGCCACATTCAAATGTATAGCCAGCTGTATATATTGAGCTACTCATCCGCCATTACCACATGTTCCTCCGGATCATCATGCAATAAACCTGTGTTAAGCCAACCCTTCGGCTGTTTCATTGTCTTTGGTCCCTTACACTAAAGTTATGTTGACCCTTTCCAGGTTTTTCTACTGAAGTAAATGAAATAGCAGATAAATTTTAAAAGCTAAATGATCACTACTGATGCATAGTAACAATTCTGTGATATTTGACAAAAAATTGCAATGTCATGACTATGTTAAAGATCAGTTTGAACTATTAATTATAACAGATATCACTACTGGACTGGACATACAGAATCCTGAAAGAATAAATGCAATACTGTACAGCTAACATAAACGAAATACTCACAGGAGTATTAAAGCTAATAGAAGATTATGACTCAAATGTTCTAGTGATTTTTTCCCAAACAAATAAATCTGTAGAACAAGAATCTTTTCTGAAATTTGGTTGAGCTACACTTTAATTACATTATTGAAACAAGAAACTGGCAATGCTTATGGGTGATTGCAGATCAGTGAGCTTAATGAGCTATTTGCGTGAAGTTTTCTTAAAGCTAACACCCGGCAAATTCAAATTTAAAAAGCTAAATTATTAAATTCAGAGGAATATTTAGGTACCATGGAAGCAGTACTCTGCCTACAAGCATTTGAGGAGTGGTTCCTTGACATAAATGTGGATATGTGCAGTTGTTTTACTGATTGCAAGGGAGCTCTTCACATGGTCCAGCATGATGATGGAATTGTGAGTACAAAGGGAGCTACTTGTGTAATTGCCAACCTCTGCTGGCAATTAAACCTGCAGTGAAAGTTGAAGGGCAGATGACAGAGGTCATAAAAATGCAAACAGAAATACAGCAAGGGCATACATTCTTACAAGTGCATTTGTATTCCAAGAACATAATTTGAGAAGCACCTGCTGAATAAAAAGTGATGGAATTGTCAAAAGTGAGTTAATCAACAACATCCAATATACAAAGCATGCAGTATTAGTAGCTGACAGTTTAGATCAGGGGTTCCCATCCTAAGGCCTGTGGGCCAGATCTGGCCCACGGTGTCATTTCATGTAGCCCCCACCCCTCCAAGGGCATTTGAGAAACAAAATGCCCACTTCTTTGAAGCTGTTGGGATGAAATGGCTGCCCCCATTGTGCAGGCAGGGCAAAATGGCTATCTGGCCCTCAAAGGTGGCTGAGAGAGTGTGACCCGGCCCCAGCTTGAAAAGTTTGGGAACTTCTGGTTTATATGATCTGCAAAGGCTACTCAATAAAGCAAATGAAGTGTGTCATAAACTTGCTCAAAAGCAAATGTTAAGAAATTCAACTTCATGGATATCAGTTTAAAACAACAACAACCAATCATCACATGAAATGCAGTTTAAAATTCAAAATGAATGTGTAGAACAGCATTTCTTTCCCAAATTATGTTCCGTGGAACACTGGTGGAGTTCAACTCCCAGAAACTTAAGTCAGTACATTGGTTGATCAGTGCTTTGGGGAATTGATTTAGTCTTCTGGGAATTAAAGTCTAAAAATCAAAGATTGGAAAACACTGGTGTAGAGCATGTTAATAAACAAAGGCACATTGGAATTTGGTGTAAAGGAAAAATGAGATCACAATAATAATGTCCCATCAAGTTGACAGTAGATTTAATGATCTAAAGTATGCAGAGTGGTGTACCCAACACAGGCCACTATTGAAAAGGTTAAAGTGTTTGATTTATCATCCAATGTTAAAATTTTCTTGATCAACACCTTGGCTAACAATAAATACTAAAGAGAATGAATAAATACGTGAAACCATGAACCAAAAAAATGCAGAAAACTAAAATACTTTGAAAAATTAAAAGTTCTGATTGTTATAGCTGCTCATTCAGGTAAAATAAATGGGAGATGAAGTGCACAAAGAAAAAGAAATTACTGGACAAAGAAAATTATGAAGTGGTTTGGATGCAACAAACCATAATTGGGAGTCTGGAGCTACCGTATGTAAAGTCAGAATAGTCAAGTGATGTCCAGTCTCCAGAGGAAGATAAGGAAGCTACCTATTATAAGGTCAAGTTAGCTTCCTTCATTACCAAAGCATAGCTGATTAAAGCTGCCTTTCAACTAAACTTTGAGGAAGACAGAAATAAAGCAGGTTTTTCTGTAGAATGGTATGTTTGGGCAGCTTATAATTTGGTCATTTTAAAAAGCACTGACAGTATATGAATCTGAGTTCTCTTGAAAAGCAGTGAGATATTTGTGCCTTTCAAAATAGCAAATGTCAGTCTTCTAGATTATGATCCAAATTCTGCTCAGGAAGAACCCTCCTATCTGATTGTGAAAGCTATTTTTAGTCAAAGTAAAATTGTTCAGCTTGGAGGAAAAGATAAGCCTAACCCTCACTCTGCCATTTGAGCTTGAAGAGAAAATATGCATGATGTAAAATTGTGCAACAAAATTTTGGTCAGTGGTTCTTAACAATTCCAATCAAAGCTAACACATACCTTCAGGAACATCTTTGTGTTAAAGCTTTGTAATGTCTCACTGAACAAATGTATGTATGTATGTATGTATGTATGTATGTATGTATGTATGTATGTATGTATGTATGTATGTATGTATGTATGTATGTATGTATGTATGTATGTATGTATGTATGTATGTATGTATGTATGTATGTATGTATATGCATTTTGGACCAAAAAGTAACTTTTGCAAGCCCTCCCATATATCATGATAGATATAGGAGCACCATATAACCTTACCTCTGGCCACATCAACGTCGGAGGCAGAAGAAGAGGACCAGCCCCTCAGCTGTGGCTCATCAGGGTGGTCGAAGCTGCTCCTGCCTGCCTGCCTGGGAGCCGCCGGACTTGCTGGACATCCCCTCCCCCTGGTGAGAGCGGGAGCGGGAGAAGAGACTGTCCCCAGCTGTTAGGCGGCTGGTGTGGTCATAAGGACTCTCTCGGGCCTTTTTCCAGCTGCTTCCTAATCTGAGCATGTGCTCTGTGAGGACGTCAAGCCTTGGACTCTGTCCAAGACTTGAGCTCCGGGCTCTGTCCGTAAGTTATTGTATTGATTGTATTATTGTATTGTTAAAAACCTTATTCATATTTATATCTTGTGCTGAATTGTATTTTTGCTTTTGCTTCTGTAATGGTTATTTTTATTGTATCAACTGCACTGTATTGTAATATTTAATTTCTGAATTGGTATCGTTGCATTTTTGTATTGTAGTATTACTTGTTGTTGAGCCGCCCTGAGTCAGCAAAAACTGAGTAGGGTGGGGGGGCATACAAATACAAAACTATTCTATTCTATATAACACTGTTTATAAGCAGGAACAGTTAGGTAAACCATTAATAATTAGATAGACATAAAAATGAGTTATGGATGAAATGAAGCCCTGTGACTGGTTCGTTCATGGCTCTTACAACAGACTATTTTATAAATGCAATTATTTAATCTTATTGCCTCAAAATACCTTGCTCTTTCAAGGATCCAAGAGAATAACTTTATGGTTTTTTGTCTATATGTGAGGGTAGGATGTGCCTGGACTTACATTTGTGGCACAGATGGATTGCTACAGTGCCTCAGTTTGGGAGTTTGATCTAATTATCACCTCTTATTCTGCCAATGTGTGATTTCAGAGAAAACCTGCCCAAAACATATACCGTAGTCATTGTGTAAGTTGGTGTCACTCAGATCAAAACCTATTAGATGGCAGTGGAGATGTGTGGGACTGATGCAGAACTATTCATGGGTTTCTATGAAATAATGGAAAATAAACCAATAAAAATTACAATGAATTAATTTATATGCAAAGTACTTCACAAATTAAAAATATTTAGAAGGATATTTTTGTGACAACTGAAAATGAGTTCTAGTCAAGTTTGGAAATGTGACTGCCAATTATTAGCTAATTATGCTCTAAGGCATAATTGCAGAGTAAGACTTCTAATATCAATACCTTGAAGCAGCACTTTGAATGGCATTTCAGTGGACATTTATATATTTGGCTGATGGATACCAGAGTGGGAGAACCACTTCTGGGTAAGCAAGGGAAGAAGGTGGAGTTGCTATCACTGTAATACATATTCAATCTCTTTCATCTGCCCCAAAGCGCTGTATTTGCCGGTTTATAAAACACATTAGCATATAAGACGCACCTGGTCCAGAATGTGATGGCCTGGGTAGTGATGGGGTGCGGGTGTTATGCCCGGACCTCGCCCCTGCTCCGGGAGCTGCCCTGGTTACCACTTTGCCTCCGAGTGCAATTCAAGGTGCTGGTTATGACCTTTAAAGCCCTATATGGTAGTGGGCCAGGATACCTAAGAGACCGCATTTTCCTAAGAACATCTGTCCATCCAACCATAGCGGACCGGAGGGGTTCCTTAATTTTTCCATCAGCCAGGGGGGCCCACCTCTCTGGCACAAGAAAAAGGGCCTTTTTCATGTCCGCTCTGGCCTTTTGGAACCTCCTGCCAGTAGAGCTATGGTTGCAAACGGAGCTGCTGCCCTTAAGGAAAGGGCTTAAAACTGGCTGGCTGGGCAGGTATGGAGCCCTGAGGGCAATATGGCTCCTGCTCGCTGGCTTTTAACACAAGATGTACCCTCTCTCTGCTTCTCAGGGTGGGCTGGTTTATTAATGTGGGTGGGTTTTTTTAACTGCTTTTACTGTATGGGGTTTTAGATTATGTAAGCTGCCCTGAGTCGGGTTTGCCAGAGTAGGTGGCAAACAAGTTGAAATATTAAATTAAATTAAACCCTGTTATTACTAAAATAGCCCACCATAGGCCACTATATACAGTATAAGGTGCACTCTATTTTTCAAGTGTATTTTAAGGGGAGAAGTGAGTCTTATATGCCAGCAAATAGGGTAATCATACAATTAAGAAAAGTAACTCTGCACTATGCCCATAAGCCGTGATGCACTGCAAAAAATTATTACTACCCCACCCTGGGTGTGGCTAACTCTGTGGGTGTGGCTAACTCTATGGGCTATGCCCACTTGGCCAGCCACACCATGGCCTGAGGTAGGGAGGTGGGTGTGGCTGGCCAAGTGAGCATGGCCTGGGGTGATTTCTGCTAATGGTTCCCGAGATCCGGTGGGAACCTGGAGCAGTACACCACTGCCCATAAGCGTTGCATCCAGAAAGTCCCAGGTTCTGTTCCTGGCATTTATTGCATGATTACCTTGGCATGCTGGAGAGCCTAGAGACCGAGAGCCCAAACAGAGGGGCGGGGTGAACTCTGTACTGGGGGGAGAGAGGGCAGAGGGGTAGGGCAAACTCTATGCTGGGCGAAGGCTCCCATTTGGGCTGCTGGGTAGAGGGGTGGGGTGAACTCTATGCTGGGGTATGCCAACAGAGAGGACTCTGGCATGAGTGCCATAGGTTCGCCACCACTGGCCTAGAGTCTGAAAAAATTACTTTTTTAGACTACAGCTCTGAAAATCCTCCAGCTGCCACTGCCACCATTGTAATGAGAAACATTGCAATGCAAAATATGAGACATATGTAGCTTTTATATTTGTATCAGTTTTTTCTTTTCTGGGTGTCATATTTATATTATTTTCTAACATCACAATCTCACATCAAATGATCAAAATGTTAGATGTTTTTGTCAAATTGAGATATTGACATAAACTCAACAAAACATATATGATCAAGACTTCTGGTCATGATCACACAGAGCTATTTCACTTTGAAGCTGGCTACCCTGCCTTTTGTTTGTCTCTCATAAGACTTTTCTCGAGAGGTGAAAGGCTTCTTTCTTTCTTTCCATCCACCTTCACCCACTCACAACACATGTACAGACTTCAGACATAAACAAGTGGGCATTTCATGAAAATTTCTAATGAAATAAAACCTGATAAAAAACCCTCGCAGACAACATTTGAATGTCTGTTCTTCATTTGTCTCATTTAAACTGCTTTTTTGCCTTTCAAAGTTTGACAAGGTGTCCCTGATCCTAGCCCATATGACACTCCATTACATTGAAGTATAGGGTTGTCATAATTCTCTCCTGCCAAACCAGGGCAGCCATGTGACGTCATTGCATTCTTCAAACTGCGCATGCATTGTATGGGGCTGTCAGAGAGACCGCGGCTCTAAGACCCTGCAGAATCCTTGTCCAGGGCAGACAGCTCTATCAGTTTAAAATAAACTGTAGTCAAGAGGTTTTCCCCACATGTGATTCTTCTTGCAAAAGATTATTCTTGATGGTTCTATTTTTGTTTTTATCTTTTTGAATAAAATTTATTCGGCCACTCTTGAAACCACCCCTCCTCCCCCTTAGGCTACCCCACCCTCCCCTTCACACACACACACACACACACACACACACACACACACACACACACACACACACACACACACACACACACACACACACACACACACACACACACACACACACACACACACACACACACAAATAAACTCACCCTCAAATCCCACATGAGGATTCTAAAGAGGGGCCCAGAATGGCATTGCAGTCCATGGCGCTTTCGTTTCCCTCCAGAACGAGAAAAGCAGGAGACAGGAAGGGACTTATTTTGGAGGAGGAATTTTGCGATGGATGACTCTTCACTTTCTGTCCACCCTATTCTCTCTAGGAATAATGACCCTATGCAATTGACCCTATGCGGTCACGTGAAGAAGAAATCCTCCATCCCAGTGTATGGTGGAGGTTTGGCTTCTTAGATATGGGTATTTCTTGCTCCCTCCCGGCTTTCAAGGAAAAGGGCTGAGGATGACTCCTTGTCCTCCAAACTTCAAGGTGAGCCAAGGGATTTTTGCAAAAAGTTGCTTCACTGTATCCATGCCTTTCTTTCAATTATCTCGCCTGCAAATGTCTCCCCTTCCTGGCGTACTTCTCAGGGTGCTGTTTTGCCTTTGCTGCTTTCAAGCAGGATAATTGAAAAAAAAGGCAGGGAGGCATTGAATTAACTCTTTGCAAAAAAAATCCCTTGGTGAGGTGTGATCTTGCTTCCTTTGTTCAAATTTAAAAATCTGGGACTTTTACATGTTTTTTCTTGAACCAGCCGGGACAGCTTGGATCCGGGAAAATCCTGGAAAACCGGGACATATGGCAACCCTATTGAAGTAGCATCTCTGATTTTCTCTTGAATGTAGTGCTAAAACACTACACACTTAACTTGGAAACATAGGTTTTAAAAAAACAAACAATCACCAGAATAGACTTGAGGAAGTATTGGAAGGATGCAATGTAGAGCAACATACTAAATATGCTTTATTCGTATTTTGTCAACTATTCTTAGTCACACTATTGCTGTTCTTATATTTATGTTGAACTGTCGTAATGATGATAATAGTTCTTTAAGGGTAGAATCCTATGTACTCTTACTAGGAATGAAACTTTATAGTTAGTCACCATGCATTGCCTCATCTATTATGCTGAAGTGTTTGGGTGGATTGTCCTTTACAGTTTCATATTAGTTTATTTTCATCATCTCAAGAACAAAAGAGAAAATCCACCCAAGCAGTTCAGAGTCACGGATGACACATTCCAAGATGCCTATCATCCCTGTCGTTTAATTCGGTTCAGTTATAATCCTGAAATTGTGCTCATTGACGTAAAATAAAGCTGGATTAACAGTGGCTTTGCTTTTTTTAAAGTCTTGAATGAAATTATGGAATTCATAAGAGAGCATTTTGGGCCGTGCTTTCTCCATGCACTCTGGTGTCTAGTCATGCCTGCCACATGACCACGGAAATGTCTGCAGAAGCAGACAGCGCTAGCTCTTTGGCTTTGAAACAGAGATGAGCACTGAATTCTAGAGTTGGATATGACTGGCTTTCGAGCAAGGGAAACATTCACCTTTACCTTGTCACTGAGAGGATGAGGTTTCCCTCTTCCGGGAGACCACGGGAGACCCTTCCCTGCAGTCATGGAACTGGAGAACTACCAGATTGTATTCCTCCCCATTGTCCAGAAGATTGCTCACTACTGACGGTGCCCGGTTGACAAAGGGTAGCAGAGAGTGGGCGCAGCGGGTGCCGGGGACAGGCATGCACCTGGGTCTGCAGCAGCAAAACAACAGTCCTTTGATTTGGTGCAAAAATAAAACAGATTTACTTCACAACAAAGGTGCAACAATATATAGTGGAGGCAATGAAAAGCAATACAATTCTTTGTGTCCCCCAGTTGGCGCCACTGAGGAACTAAACCCAAGCAAAGCTAGTACAAGTCCTGTACAGTCTGAAATCAGTCCTATACGTGGGCTGTATTAGGAAGGTGAGAACAAACAGCTTTACTCCTTACTCTTGAGTAACCTTTGTGTCCTGAAACCAAAGCAAGCTCAGCCAGTGCTTCTCCTCGGGGTTTGGAGTCTCAATACTTGCAGTGCTGTTTCCATTTTGTCTTATTCCAAGCTGGAAAGTAAGAGAGTGCAGTAATAATCCAGCTGCTGGAAAGTCTGACAGTCCCGTCAGGCATTGAAGCCAGGGCCAAAGCTTTGGAGAAGTAACAACCTTGGCAAAACATGATGGCCTTGGTGAGCATACAAAAGAGCAGCTGAAGCTCTGTGTTCTCTGTCTTTACCTCTAAGAAGGGGGTAGGGTGGTGCGTGTCCGGCATTAGCGGCCATACCCGGCCCAACCATCCCATACCAAGCCGGCCACACTTACCTTTAGAACATCCGAGGATCGCTGCAAGGGTCCAGTTGTCGAGAGTGGGGTAACTGCCCCACAAACACAAACAAAAAAGAACTACACATCCCAACATCCTCCATGCCACACAACCCCTCAGCCAATCAGGCTAAAGTGTGCAAGTGCAGAGGAGGCGGGGCAGCCAGTGCGTGAGTTAAAAAAACAACCGCCGACGTGCGCAAACCACTTCCCTCAGGAAGACACTTCGTCTCCCAGAGGGAAGCCATCCCTGTGGTCCCAGCGAGCGAGGCCGGCACCAGCCTCACCACAGCTTCGGCATGGTTGAGGGAAGGAGGGGGAGCCCCTTATCTCCATGTGGTCCCGACGAGGAAGAGGAGGCCTCCGGTCACCTTCCCCACCAGGCGAGAGCACAATCCAGTGCTTTGGTCGACCCTTGCCTGATGGGGAAAGCAAACACCTTCCCCACCAGGCGAGGGCACGATCCGGCACTCCGGTCAACCCTTGCCTGATGGGGAAAGCAAACACTTCCCCCCCCCAGGCGAGGGCACAATCCGGTGCTCCGGTCGACCCTTGTACAATGGGTAAAGCACATGCCTTCCCTGCCAGGCAACGGCCAAAACCGGCGCCCCGTTTGTGCCTTGCCTGACAGAGGAAGGGAGCCCCCTTCCCCTCCAGGTGAGGGCTGTACGCATGCATGTGTGTGTGGCTGTGTTGTGTATTGTGTTGTGAGTGTGGTTGTGTTGTGTGTGTAGTTGTGTTGTGTGTGTGTATTGTGTGTGTGTGCTTGTGTTGTGTGTGTATGTAGTCCCCAAAACCACCCCATCCACCAACACACACAAAAAACCTGCCCAGCAGTGTCGGGCAAAAAATACGAGTTGGGTAATAAGTACATCAGCTCGAGAACCCTCCAGAAGAGCTGTAGCAGCTGTGCAACTGTGTGCTTGCATCTTAAAGTGACAAAGGCAATATATGCCTTGCAATACCATTTGGGAAGTTCAGGCAACACTTACTCCCCCAACATCGACAACCAGTCATATTTCAACCACTGCCTACAGCAGGGGTTCCCATACTTTTTGCACTGCAAGCCAGTCATGTGGTTGAGTGGGCCAGTCATGTGGTTCCTCCCACCGTAAAACACATCTGTGGCTGTTGTAAACAGATTTACAACAGACAGGTGTGCATTTATGGAAGTGTTTGTGCATGCGTGGGCAGTGGTGGGCTCAAATTTTTTTACTGCCACACTGTGGCCATGGCATGGTGGGCGTGGCCAGGGGAAAAGCCCTGTGTTTCACCCAAATTAGGACTACTTTATTTCAAAACTTGGATGGGCGGGGCCAGCCAGAATTTCTGCTACTGGTTCTGTCGAACTGGTGCAAACCTGCTGATGCCCACCACTGTGAACAGGGCGTGTCCACTTCTGATAGCGGCAAGGGCAACATGGGCCGGATGATTTGGCACCATGGGCTGGGACCAGTCCCAGCCCCAGCCTGCAAGTCACAGTTTGGCCACTCCTAGCCTATGGTTTCAGCAGATGCTGCCCAGCACACACAGACACACAAACAAACACAATAAGGTCTCCTTACAGTCTGCTGCTATGGGTCATTTGCTTGGCCCAGTGCCTTACTCTGATGAAGGAGGCGCTCCCAGTGGGAGTTTTGATGAATTCTGGAGAACTGTACTAGCTATATTTTTACTGGACATGATAGGAGCCTCATTTGGGTATCCCCTGAGCAGAGTTTCTCCAGCAAAAATCCTTTCAACCCAGTGTAATCTCTGATATGAAATTATTATTACTGGGGAGAAGGAGGAAGAGATGGAGGTGAGTCCTCTTGAACGTGACAGCAAAAAATGCTGTTGTCAGATACGGCAGGAAAATGTTCTGAATTTCTGCAGCAAAACTTATATAGATCTTTGTAGTCTCTTCAGACTTCCCTGAAATTGCATGAGACATTCTGAAGTCTGCTTTGAGACAGATATCTAAACAGACTGAGCACCAATGACAGCAGGGGATCAGAGAAGACACACTGTATAAATGAATTGCTAGGATTGCAATGAGACACTTGCCTGACACTGCTGACTTGACTACAGTGATTCCAAAGGGTAGGGAATTTTAAATGTATTATTGTATTCTTACCATTAGAAACAGAGACTTGAACTTTAATTTAATTTAACAAAACATTTCCCCCTGTGATTTTGTGCAGAGCCTATAAAAGTAATTAATTGTGGCTGATGTTACAAAAGTTGTCCAGTTAAGTTATGAATTACGTTGTTCATTACTTTAGAAAACCAAATGGTTAATGCTTCACCCATGTTTAAGGTTTGTAATATTTTGAGATTCAATCAATCAACCCACCCACCCACCCACCTACACCTTTAAGACCCCCGAAAGAAAGAAAGAAGGAAGAAAAGAAAGAAAAGAAAGTGCCTATTACTGTTTATAATTTTAGGTTTTCTAAAAAGAGTGAAAGCTGGTAGGCTGGCAGAGTTTGCTGACTAGTAGATAGGTAAGCCCTCCCAATCCTCAGGACTCCAACTGTCAGAAGCCCAGTTTACTACTACCAGTGGTAAAGATTATGGAATTCATAGTCCAAACTAAATGTAGTGCCAAAGGTTTGGAACTCCTTGTATACCATATTCCTTCAACCAAATAATATGAAGGAACATAGCTTCTCTGAGCTTCTATAATTGCCCTTTAATACTTTCAGATAATGTTTGTTAAAATATCTGTCAAAAAATACAAACCATGTTGGCCTTATACACAATCGAAAGGCAAGGGTGACTGATACTTTTATTAAATCATTAATACGGGCTAATAAGGACTGACAACCTTTTGCCTAACAAGATGGTGACATAAATTCTAATCCATACCACCAGAGGTGAAATCTTAAACCCACATTTTCTGACCTGAGTCTGGAGACCCTGTTTTGAAACTTGCATTAAACAGAGAAGCCTGGCCCATACACCTGTCTGTGATTTCTGGAGTGTTTATATTTCTTTTTCTGCAATACCTACAGCTCTGTGGTGTCCAGCCCAGCCTGATGAAAGACCTATGTTGGGTTGGAAGCTAGTTTGTATTCATGGTTTTTTAAAAAGTGTTCTAATAAGAAGACCAAATGTGAGATGTATTGATTCCCAAATGAAACCACAGCCTTGTGTTTGCAGGAACTGAGCAAGGCTGTTGAGGGCAGGGCATTTTGGAAATTGCTCATTGGTAGGGTCATTGTAGGTCTGAGGCAACCTGACAGCACATCACAATAAGAACAACAACAGAGGTATCATCCACTCTTTTCCTTGGATATGGTTAAGAGGCTAATTCCAAAAGAGCATGCAAAGATTGTCTATACTGCAGAAAACGTGCCAGGAAACATTTCAGTGTAGGAGTTTTGAAGATATCACTTGATGGTTTTCATAATGGTAACTATTATGTGTGAAAAGGCAACTGAAAATAAATGTTTTTTTAGGGGAAGTTTTCCTTAAGGTTAATTGCACAATCCACCAGGATATAATACATCCACTGAGAAATGCTTGTTTATCTGGAAATATATACAGACAAGTAATTAAAAGGGCCACTTTCCACCCAATAACATGAAAGAAAGTTAAAAATTAATAAAAAAAACACCCTCGCGTTTGCTTTGGCAAATAACATTTTCAGCTTTCTTCTTTACAGAGCGGCCTCCTCCTACACCCTTCATTATTTTAATTCACACCCAGCAATCAACAGTAGCTCTTTGGAAATCCCTAAGAAAAAGAAACATATGAGAAAGAAGTGGAAGGAACTTTGAATGCAAGGGCTAAAAAGGATTTGAACTCAAAATTTAGTATTATGCAATTTGACAGAAATATATTTCCAATGTGTTGTGTAATTTAAACACCGAAGCCTCGTTTTACTACCAGGGAGCCTATCTATTAAATTTCCATGTTAAGGTAATACAGAATGATATCACCAGCACTAGCTGACTGATTGAACGCCAATAAAGAACAGCAGAAAAATTTCATTTTATTTTAACTCCACCCTTTTCCCATTATAGGGACCAGGTGTGGCTCACGAGTGGTGGGAAAAACCAGATATGGATAAAACCACAATAAATAAGAGTATTAAAACTCAGTTTAACATAAACAAAGATTTAATACCAAAAAATGTTTAATGATCTATCATCCACTCTTTAGTGTATGGGACCAAAGACACCAGGACAGCCGAAGAGCTGGCTTAACACAACTTTATTACATGCTGGTCAGTGGGAACATGAGGTAATGGCGGACGAACAGCTCAATATATACAGTGGCTATACATTTGAATGTGGCTCCTTGATAGCCTATTGGCTACAGGCTGCATGACGTCATTGCAGGTCACGCCCTTCTTGTCCAGGTGAAGGTAGTGGCGGGAATCTTCCCGCGCTGTTGTTCTAGGTGAGTCTTGGACCAATGAGCTTGGACGCTCGCTATTGCCATCTAGTGGTCACTAGCTCGCGTCCTATTAAGGTTTAAAGGCACAGGCTTTAGAACACAACACCCCTCCCCCCTAGGATGAGACGAAGTCTCTCAGCCAAGATGGTTTATTGCACTCGCGTTTGGGCCGCGATGTGGGTTGGCCCACCCGAGGGCTGCTCCCGCCTCCTTGTTCCCTGGACCCTTGTCCTGTAATTGGAGAGGGAGACTTGTTAGAGGCTTGCTGCGGTTTTGCAGCTTTAGGGGAAAGGGTAGATTCCGTTGTGGTTGAACCGGGGGCACCAGGGGCTAACGTAAAACCCCTCTTCTCGCTTGGATGGGTGGGGGACCACTCCGAAACCCCCCCCGGTTCTGAAAATCAAAATCAAACTCTGTTGGGGGATCCCGCAGGATATCTACGAGGACAAATTCCTTCTCCTCCCCCCTTGGTGGGGACTCTGGACCCCCTCCCCTCCCCCTTGGGCTAAACAGGTGGGGGAGAACCCTAACGCTGAATTTGTATCCGTTTTTTCAGCGCCCTGATTTCCTGGGACCTGGCTCCGGAGCTGGTCCGCGTGCCGCCGCCAAAGTAGACCTGTGTTGGTCTCCACGCGGTACGAAATGGGACCGGTTTGTTCCACGACCACCCCGGGCACCCAGGCTGGCCCCGCGCTGGCGTAGTTCCTGCAATGTACCGGGGCACCCACGCCGAAACTCTTGGTGGCTTCTAACCCTATGTTCCTCCCCTTGTCCTCAACTCTCGTGGGATCTAGTCTAGTGAGTATGGTGGTCAGCTTCCTGCGCATTAAAAGCTCCGCAGGGGAGTAGCCTGACGCTAGCGGGGTCACCCTGTACCCTAGCAGAAACTGACACATTTGCAGGTTGAGGTCCCCGGGGCCCATGCGCCGCAGCGCGTCCTTCGTGGTGCGTACGAGGCGCTCCACTTGGCCATTGGTGGCCGGATGGAAAGGGGCAGAGGTGATGTGCCGGATGGCGTTGATCTCTGTGAATGCCCTGAACTCAGCGGACGTGAAGCAACTAGCGTTATCGCTAATCAGAGTGTCGGGTATGCCGAACGTGGAAAAAATTCTCCGCAAATGCTTAATTGCCGCGGCCGAGGAGGTGCCCGTGACTGGGATGACCTCCAACCACTTGGAGAAAGCGTCCACAACAAGGAGAAACAGTGTTCCTCGGAACGGGCCCGCGAAATCTATGTGCACCCGGGACCACGGCCCCTTAGCCGCGTCCCATTCCCTGTGGGGAAGGCGGGCCTCCTCCGGTCTGGAGCATTGGCAGCTCTCGCAAGTGCCGACCATGTGCTCGATGTCGGCGTCTAACTGGGGCCACCAGAAGTAACTCCGGGCCAGCGCTTTGGAGTGCACAATTCCGGGGTGGCTGACGTGCAGCAGTTTAAGCACCCGCGGTCGAAGGGATGTAGGGATCACCACCCGCTGCCCCCACAAGAGGCACCCCCTCTCTAGGGACAGTTCCAGCTTCTTCCTAAAAAATGGGGCGAATTCCTCTGCTGGGGAAGACGCCGGCCACCCTTTCTGTACCCAGGAGCAAACCGCCGCCAACGTCTTGTCCTTCCTTGTCGCTGTGGCAATGTCGGCGGGCACTATGGGGGGCGAATCCAAAACCTCTATCATGAGCACCTGGCGGTCACGCCCCTCTCCGCCCATCTGGCTCTGCGTTAGGGGAAGGGGGGACCTTGATAAGGCGTCCGCATGGCTGATCTCTTTCCCGGGCCGGTACACCAACGCGTGCTGGTAAGCGTTGAGAAAAATGGCCCACCTAAGCATTCTCGGGGACAGGATCTGTGGCGTGGGCTTATCTGCGGTAAAAATGCCTAGTAGGGGCTTGTGGTCAGTCACGATGGTGAAAGGGCGGCCATACAGAAAATCGTGAAATTTTTTGGTCCCTGCAACTATCGCCAGCGCCTCCCTGTCTGTCTGGGCGTAGTTTCTCTCCGCTTGGGACAGGGACCTGGAGTAAAACGCTATTGGGGCCTCCCTCCTGTTTTCCAACACGTGGCATAACACTGCCCCCACCCCCACCGGGGATGCATCACAGATCAGTACCACCGGCCGTTTGGGGTCGAAAAGGGTCAGAATGGCGTCAGACGCCAGGAGTTGTTTCAGTTCCGTGAATGCCCTCTCCTGGTCATCGCCCCACTTCCATGCCGCATCTTTCTTGAGCAACTTGTGAAGCGGCTCAGCCACCGCAGCCTTCCGTGGAAGGAAGGAGTGGTAGAAATTTAAGAGCCCTAGGAACGACTGCAACTCGGGCTTGGATGTGGGGCGAGTAGCTTTCTTGATGGCGGCCACCTTGGATTTGGACGGTTTGATCCCCTCGGGTGTTACTCGGAACCCTAAGAACTCAACCTCCTTCGCGAAGAAGACGCATTTGTCTTTTTGCAACCTCAACCCCGCCTGTTCGAACGCCGCCAGGACCTTGTTTAGCCTTACAGCCAACTCAACCTCACTCCCGCCCGTTATCAATACGTCATCAAAATATGGTAAAATGCCGTCCAGCCCTTTGAGGAGGCGTTCCACGAGCGACTGGAAAATTCCAGGCGCCGAGTTCACGCCGAATTGGAGGCGCGTCACCTGGAACGCCCCCTTATGCGTGATTATGGTCTGTGCAGCAGCTGCGGCAGGGGTTACCATGAGTTGCTGATAGGCCTGTGTCAGGTCGAGCTTAGCGAAACACTTTCCCCCATGTAACCTGGCTAGCAAATGGCTGACCACCGGCACCGGGTACGCATTAGGGCGGATTGCCTTATTAATGGTGCACTTATAATCGGCGCAAATGCGAACCTCCCCATTGGCCTTCAATGCTGTGACAATTGGAGTTTCCCACTCCGCGGAATCAACAGGAACAAGAATCCCCTGGCCCACTAATTTGTCCAGTTCCGCCTCTATTTTGTCCTTGAGTGCAAAAGGCACCCGGCGCAGTTTGAGTCTGATTGGGCGGACCTCCGGGTCCAGGTCGAACGCTACTGGGGGTCCATTGAATTTCCCAAGTCCCTTCTTGAAGACTTCGGGGTGCGCGTCGCACACCTCCTGTATCGGGTCAGACCCAACGGCGTGCACCCCCCCAATGAACAGACCCAGGGGCTGAAACCATTGAGTCCCGAGGAGGCTGCAATTACCCCCCTTAAGAACGACTAGGGGGAGTTCCGCGGCGTGCCGCTTGTACTGAACCTGGAAATTCCCAACCCCCAACACCGGGATACTGTTCCCTTGCACGTCCCGAAGTGTGGACCTCAACGCTTTGAGCTTGGGCCGTACGCGGAGGGCAATTCTCAAAAACTCCCTCTGGGAAATGATTGAGTAAGAGGAGCCAGAGTCAATCTCCATCCTAACAGGGGCCCCTTGCACCAGTACCTCAACAAAGTAACGGGGGTGTCCCATGGACACGCTGAAAACCGGGGCGTCGTCGTCGCTGTCGTCGGAGATGCGGCCCACGCCGTCCTGCTTCCTCGTGGGCCGGGCGCCATCCTTTAGTCTCGTCGAGCGGTCTGGCCTTGCTGGGCGGTCAGGCGAGCTCCTCCGGTCCCTCGCTGGGCGGTCGGGCGAGCTCCTCCGGTCCTTGCGCCGTTGTCTGCAGACTTTGGCTATGTGCCCGCGTCGCCCGCAGTTGTGGCACTCGGCCTTTCTGAACAGGCACCTGGCACGGTCGTGAGCCGCCCCGCAGCCGTCGCAACGCCGGCCCTCCTTCCGGACCCTCCGGACGTCCTCGTCGTCGCTGCTTTCGGCGGACGATTTCGATATTCGCCGGGCTGCGTGCACCGAACCCTCTGCTTTGTCGGCCTTCGGCCGCCAGTCCTGGAGCTCTTGCACCCCGGCCTTCGTGGCTTCCGCGGCCTGTGCCGCTTTCAGGACCTCCTGCAACGTGGGGGGCGGC
Source organism: Bradypodion pumilum (assembly GCA_035047305.1). Taxonomy (NCBI): domain Eukaryota; kingdom Metazoa; phylum Chordata; class Lepidosauria; order Squamata; family Chamaeleonidae; genus Bradypodion; species Bradypodion pumilum. Next base: position 265,591,208 of record JAWDJD010000003.1, read on the forward strand.
TCCTGATTCATTAGCGTGCGCTGAATCTCGGCATCCTTCAGGCCGCATAGCACGCAGTCCCTGAGGGTGACTTCCAAATTCTCCCATTTGCATGGGCCGGCAGCCAGACGCAGGGCCGCTACGAAAGCGGCGACCGACTCACCAGGCGCTTGGACTCGAGCGGGAAACATTGCCACCGAGGGCCGAAAATGGTCTCGCAACACCATCAGGAGCTCTTCTGCCTTGAATTCAGCCGCCTTTTTGGGTGCGATGAGGTCAATCAATACCCTCTTGCCGTCGTGCCCGAGCATTCTGGTGAGGATGGCTCTTTTCTTCGCCTCGTCCTTAACCTCGAACTCCACCAGCGCGCCTTGGAAGTCCATTTCGAAGAGTTCCCAATCTTGCGGTTTCTTGATGTCGAAACCGGCGTATGTCTTGGTCCCGTGGGCAGCCATTATCCCACCTTCGTCGCCAATTTAGTGTATGGGACCAAAGACACCAGGACAGCCGAAGAGCTGGCTTAACACAACTTTATTACATGCTGGTCAGTGGGAACATGAGGTAATGGCGGACGAACAGCTCAATATATACAGTGGCTATACATTTGAATGTGGCTCCTTGATAGCCTATTGGCTACAGGCTGCGTGACATCATTGCAGGTCACGCCCTTCTTGTCCAGGTGAAGGTAGTGGCGGGAATCTTCCCGCGCTGTTGTTCTAGGTGAGTCTTGGACCAATGAGCTTGGACGCTCGCTATTGCCATCTAGTGGTCACTAGCTCGCGTCCTATTAAGGTTACAGTGATGCAGCTGGAGGTTACAATGTTACACATAGAAAAGGTTACATTTGATACACATGGATAGGTACATTGTTTTGAAGGCACAGGCTTTAGAACACAACACACTCCAAACTAAAACTGAATCATCATTGTAAGGTTAGAGCCTCTATGTACAATGCATCTAATCTAACCCATGGGCCTTTAGGTTGCCCACAATATTTAGAACTTTCCAAACATTTTTTGTACATTTCTGGGGTGATCACAGTGGAAATGGGCCAAAGACATTAATCCCTTGTATTATAGTGGCATTTTTATTTTGTGATTACAAGTGATGGAAAGAAAGGAAAAATTAAGGAAGACACTGACTTGGCAGCAACAGAGAAGGTCATTATGCTACCTACCTTAGAAACAACCCTTTCATGCCGCCCTTGCAGAGCCATTAATGAAACCACTATGGTTAGCCTCTGCCAACATGCAGTGCCAGGGAACTGAGTGAATGGGGGCGCTTTGTCTCTCTCCTGGAGAAAGAGAGAAGATATGGGGAGGTGCTTTTTGTGTTGTGCCACATTGCATAGATTTGAAGGGAAAGACTTGAGCTGTACATAAAGCTGATATACCCCCTGCTCTTAGAGTTGTTTGGCCCACAGTGACAATCATGTGAGGCCAATCTCTTGGACCATCCTCTCTTAGCATATTGAGCAAAAAGTGAACATTTTTGGCCTACCCTGTACTGATTACACATAGGGCATGTATGGACAAATCAGGAGTGGTGTTGTGGTTAAATATGTCACATAGGTGGGTTGTGTGGAGAGGGAGGGTAAGAATGGTGCATTCTCAATGAGGCCCCTTGATATGCTGTTGCATCTAACACTTTAGCACCACAGATCATAGGATTCAGGGGCTATGATAGGAGATGCACAGCACCCACAATTTCAGATCTGGAGAAGACAAGTGAGGTAGAGAAAGGGCACCAAGGATAGAAAATAACAGGATCTCTACCTTATCTTTTAAAGAAATCAGAGGACTATATCCATTGCCCTTTGAAGAAATCAGAGGACTGTGTCCATGTACTGCATGCCTTTTTAAGCTGCAGACTCACTCCCTTCCTGTTAGCTACTCAGGAGACTTCTCTGTTCACTGCCAAGACCTGAGTTTTCTCCTGACAGCTAGAAAAAAGAAGTGGAACAGAGCATCCAACTTTGTTTACTAAAACTACCCAGGCCTGAAGTGTCTCTTTTCTGTGCGCACCATTCAGTCTATGACCTGATGCTGCTGTTTAAGTTTCTCTACTTGCAGGAAAGGGGAATTTTATGGAAAACTGGAAGCATGCAAATACTGTCACAGACCTAGAAAGAATTGGGTCAGAATGTTTCCTAAAGGGAGCAGGACAGTTATTAGTCTGTGTGCCCTTATTCAGGCATGGTCCTGGGCAAGGTGGGGGTCAGTGCAGACCTCTAGTTGTAACTCTTGTGGATATCAGTAAGTCATTGATCCTGCACTAGTAGTGATGCCAGGAGTCAAACTTAGGGCCTTCTGCAAGTGAAGAATTTGTTCTTCTGTTGAGCTACTGTAACTCTCTGTGTGTCACATTTCTTAATCCCTGAACTCCCATTCCTAAAATGGCTGCTTCTGTACCAGCACTGTCTTCATCTATTGGTATCAATGGATCAGAACGCACAGTAGTCGTTGAAGAACCACGGGTCTGTTTAAAATATTTCATTCTCTTTCTTCACTACATGAACAAAATGGATTGTTTCTTGGAACAACTTCAAGGTGAACTAGCGTAGGTATGAGTACTGTATTTGCTTTGGCACAGGAATTTAGGATATATTATAGGCGTACAAGTAGCTGAGGGCGGCACTTTTCTTGATTTTATTCATTTTCTTGCTAATACCAATGTTAGCCTTCTTTCCCATCACATATGATAAAATTCATAGGTTAGAGGTGGGCCTGCTTGAAGCTTTGTTGTCCCAACTGATTTTAGCCGCAAACCAGCCACTCTGCTGCTGGTAAAACCTGGGCCTTGGGGAACACGGGCTTCTTTCATTTCCAGAAGCCATCAGGAGGCATGATTTTTATTTCAGAGAAGGACCTATGCCACATTCCTCCTCGTGGACCTAGTTTCAGTATTACATTGGCTTTTCCACAACTGGACATGTGCCCTTCCTCTCCTCTTGCTGCTGTATGGCCAAGTTTTAATTATGGTGAGAGAGGTGAAGTTTGTGATACATATGTGAGGGCTGAACATAGGGATGTTTTGTTTTGCTTGTAAGAAATGGAACTGAATTACTTGTGCCTCAGATTTTTCTACATATGGAACTAGTTTTTGCATGAGTGTATATCTCTTCCTTTGGATTCCTGGACCTACTGTGAAGATAAAGCTCTGGAGCCTAAATTTCTACTGTTTAAAGGACTCCTTAAAAGGTGCAGGTCAGAGTGAGCATCCTTGTTTAAGATAGAATAGATGGGACCAATGCAAATTGAATGGTAGCAAATGTAATTCATGTAAACCTTTTAAATGCTTTGTTGCCCAGAAAGCCCTCTAGCCTGCTTGCCATGACAGTGGGTTCATTAAAAAATAAGGACATAAAACAAGACACTGCGAGGTTGAAGGTTCAGATTCAGAACTGTTAGATCGTGAGTCCATGATCACTGGGTCATGAGCTGTCATTTGACAGCTCGGTGTCAGAAGCAGGCTAATCAAGGGTTGAGACAGGCGGAACAAAATCCGGAGCAGATTCTTCATTGGAACTGTCCAGGTCTGAGAAGGGGGTTATAACAAGAACCCATCCCAAAGGAAGTAAATCTGAAATTAAGGGACTTCATGGCTAAGAACCTGAGAGACTGGTGTGGCATGTCCTTGGAAGAACTGTTCCGATTAGTTAAGAACAGGAAGACTATCACCATGATGATAGCCAATATCCGGAATTGATATGGCACCTGAAGAAGAATAAGAAATGCAGCCAGATGACCTTGAAAGAGTAACAGTGTAGCAGCAGTCCAGGAGTAATGATATGCCACCTCCTTATCTCCTTTTGTTCTCACGTCAACCTTGACAGTTATCACCACCGCTGAGGACAGACATGGTAGACATGTGTGCAAGGATGAGCTCACCATAGAGCGCGTTGTAGCTGGGCAGAAGAATAGACCCATAACCCTGTGCACCAAATTCCATTGGTCTGTGAGACATCATGAGATAGGAGAGCATGGGACAGCACGGAGGGTAGTTAGGTTTTAGCTTTCCTACATGGAGTGCTGGGTGAGCCAGGACAGCCATCTGACCCGAGCTGCAAGGAACACAGGAAAACATAGTATAAGCCAGGGGTTCCCTACCTTTTCAAGCCAGGGGCCGGGTCATGCTCTCTCAGTCAGCTTCAAGGGCTGGATGGCCATTTTGCCCTGCCTGTATGATGGGGGTGGTCATTTTGTCCCAACAGCTTCAAAGGGCCAGCTATTTTGTTTCTCAAATGCTCTTGGAGGGATGGGGGGCACATGAAATGGTGCCACAGGCTGGATCCAGCCCACAGGAACCCTGGGACCTGGTATAAGCGATGGTGGAATAACACAGAGAGAAAACACTTCATCTGGTAAGTGTGCATGCAAAAATTCACATGTAATTTTTAGATTGTTTTGCACATCAAGCTACCTCAAAATTCTGAAAAGAGTCTCATTGGTTCAGCATAGTGTCAGAGTTGCCACACTTGAAACCCTAAAATAGCAAGTGCTTATAGTGTGAAATTATACAGAATGCATAATATGATGGTATCTGCAGCTGTGTTTATCTGTTGAGCTGCAGCACAAGGAAACGAATCAGACTGGAAGCAGACAGAAGGGAAAATACAATTGAATGTTTCTGCTGTGTTATAGTTTAAAATGAGGTAATATTCAGAGCAAGGAGAAGAACTTTCCAGTTGGTGAACCCTAGGTCAATCTGCATTTATATCCAGACTGACCTAGATGTCATCATGCCATCACTGTTATATTATTATAACAGTGCCAAGATTCGCCATCTCTGTTATATTATTATAACACCATCACTGTTATATTATTATAACAGTGATGGCGAATCTTGGCACTTCAGATGTTCTGGAACTTCATTTCCCAGAAACCCTGAGCAGCAGAAGTGCTGACTTGGGCTTCTGGTAATTGCCAAGGTTTGCCATCATTGTAATATAAGATCACTGTTTGTATCTGGTATGTTAAAGTTAATGTACGCATGATGACATCTATTTCCAGAAGGAGAAGGAGGGGAGGATGTGAAAAAGAAAAAAGTGGAAAATCAAGGCTAATTATTGGTTCTTAGTTTCATGTGGGATGTTAGAGTGGAACGGTGGGAATTTATATGACTGCTGAGCTACATATGGGATTCAGAAAAGACTGTACAGCAGCCTCCCTAAACATTTGTTTGTTTTGGTCTTTGGGTGAAATAGAAAGACATTTTTTCCTCAGAAGGAAAAAAAGAGACTCAAGGCTGCTGATTTTGGTAGCAGTCACTATCATCAGTATCTAGTCCTGTTACTAACTGAATTTTTCTTTATTTTTGATCCATGTAAATCAAGGGTTCCCAACCTACGGCCCACAAGCCGGCCTGCCCCCCCCATGCCATTCAATCTGGCCTGTTGCCATCTCCCCTGCACCCAGAATTAGAAGCTGGTGTGTTTACATCAGGTGTAAAATGCATCCACGCATGAGCAAATGTGCCCATGGCTGACATAAAACATGGAAGTGGGCACATTTATGACAGCTGTAAATGCACCTGCTTTGGCCTCCTGGGGGCATGGTCCAGCCCACTCTGCTGTTCAGGGAGAGTGGTCAGGCCCGTGGCACAAAAAAGTTGGCCACCCCAATGTAAATTAACAATAACAGAAGTAACCCAAAAAAATTATATCCATGGTTTTAACAAAAGATTTAATAGTTGACAATCCCATAGAAATTCTGGCTGAGGCAGAATATAGATGTAGTAAGAAAGATTTCTTGCTTCTGCAAGTTAGTTTTCTTTCCATTAATTTTCAAATTCTGCTGGAATGGATTGTTTCAAAAGTATCAGAATGTAGGGCTTCTCTGTTGAGCTACCTTATGTTCAAGCCATGGAAGGCAGCATATGTTTACTTGAGGGAAATGATTTTTTTCTGGATCAGAGAGAGGAAATATCTGGAAGAGCAGCCTTGCAATAACACATATGGGCAGCCTTGATATGCAAATTTGTTCATCTTTGTCTCCAGAGAAGGAGGCTTGAAACATGTGCCAGTTGTTTAAGATGACTCGGTCAACAAGGGTGCCATCATATTATATTTATTCAACAGACTCGTCCTAGCCAAAAAAAAATCAACAGACTCCATTGATTTCAGTAGGGTTTTCTTTATAAAGCTCTTTACATTTCCTATGGGTGGAAATCACAGGCCCCAAAGCATAGCTGTCAAATATCCCTTATTGGCCAGGAAAACCTCTTATTTTACCCTCTTTCCCACCGTCATCCCTTATTAATTAGATTGTAATGCCCTATTGCCACCATTGGAGGGCAGCACAGGATAAGCATAGCTGTCAAGCATACCTGTCAAGTTTTGGATTTGGAGATAAGGGAAATTTCCTGGCAAATACGGGATACTTGACAGCTATGCTTATCCTGTGCTGCCCTCCAATAGTGGCAATAGGGCATTGCAGTCTAATTAATAAGGGATGGCGGCAGGAAAGAGGGTAAAATAAGGGGTTTCCCCGGCCGATAAGGGATACTTGACAGATATGCTGTCAAGTATCCCGTATTTGCCAGGAAATTTCCCTTATTTCCAAATCCAAAACTTGACAGGTATGCCCCACAGTAATTAATATACCTACAGGACCTCCCAGGATTTTATGTACAGAGAGCATAGAGACCATAAACCTATGCTTTTCAATGAATTTGCAGTCGTTATAACTCTATTAGCATATTTTGCCCGGCCTTGCCGGGCAGCTTTTTGTGTGTGTGTTTTCTGGTTAGGGCTGGTTTGAATGGTGGTGATTTGAATTTGTGGTTTTTGAATTTATTTGAATTTTTTATTTTATTTTTTATTTTTATTTTTATTTGGATTTTAAAAATATTTTTTGACTGTTTTATACTCTTCAGGCCTCTAGGTGGGGAGGCATGGAGGAAGGACATCTTTCGTAAATGTTCTTGATTTATTATTTTATTTTTATTTTGTTTTGATTTTGGGGTGCTGGGCTGGGGAGTTTAAGTAGAGAGTTTCTACTTAAACAGCCCCCCCAAAGTGTTTTTGCTTGTTCTTTTGTATTTATTCTGGATTTTAGATGTGTTTTATTGTTTTGGATATTTTTATTTTTTTATTTTTTTCTGTATTTATTTTTTAATTTGTGATATTATTGTTTGTTGAGTTAGGTATTTTTGTTTTGTAGATAGGTGTTTTTAGTGAGTTTTCATGGTTTTTTGTTAGCCTTTGGTATTTCTGGTGTATTTTGTTGAGTTTGTTTTTTATTGTTTTGTTGTTTACTGGGTTTATTTGAATTGTTTGTTTATTTATTTGTGTTTTTTTATTTTTGATGGTTGGCCTTATGTTAAACTGTTTTTGTTTTGTTGTGGTTGTGTTTTGCGGGGTGAAGAACGGCTTGTCTGTCTTTTCCTCTTTTCCCCATTGCTGTTTTGAAATTAGGTTTTGATGCAGCGATGGGGAAAAGGAAGAGCTGGTAGTCAGCTTGCTCTTTGTCTGGTAAGGTTTGTTAGGTCAGTCAGGTGACAAGGAGGCAGAGAAGAGCTATCTGCTTCACGATAGTTCTTTCCTCTCAGCCTCCTTTTCCCCTGGCTTACCTAACGGGAGATCAGCAGGCAACGATCCGTAAGGGGTGGTGCTCTTCCTTGCAGATTGCTGGCTGCTGCTTTTCTATTACCTCCACCGCTGTTTCGTGCTTGTTTTCGAAATAGTGATGTGGGTAGTACAAATGCAGCAACCAGTCATTCGCCAGGGAGTGTGCTTCCCCTGACGAAGTACTGCCTGCTGCTGGTTTCTCTCCACCTCAACTTACCTTGAGGGCAGTGGTGGTCTCGCCGTGTCTTTTGTGGGGTAGCAGGGAGGAGAGGGAGTCGGCGGTTGTCGCGCCATGGTTTTTGCATGTTTGGGTTAGCGAGGCTGTGAGGTGCTGCGTCGCCTGTGGCGGCCTTGTGCTCCCATTGCGTGAGGCATTATTTTATTTTATTTTTCATGCACCAGCTTTTATAACATTCTATGCACTTGCACCCTTCAGCCTGGTTGGCTGAAGTGGTCACGGTACGGAGGACGCTGGGATTTGAAATTTTGTTTCTGTTGTTCACGTTCGTGCGGCAGCTTTTTTCTGCAACTCCTTTTGTATTGGGCGCACTGGCTTTCCCAACGTTCTCCATGCTCTCGCCTGTCAGCCTGATTGGCTGAGGGGTGGCGCGGCACGGAGGATGCTGGGGCTTGTAGTTTTTTTGTTTTGTTTGTGGGGCAGTGGTCGGTCGGGGTAAAGGCAAATGCAGGCAGCTCGGTAAGGGATAGTATGGACGGGTGCGGGCATGTATGCTGGATTCCAATGGTTAACGTCCCTCTTTATAGGTAAAGATTTAGGCATTAATTGTCCAGATCTACTCAACCTGTGAAGTGTGTCCTCCTTTTCCTCTGTTTCTTCACCCTTCTACAATAGGGTGATAATTCTAAAGAGAGACAACTCTGTTGTCTGTATATGTTCTTCATGGGAGTTGGGACCCTGGCAAATATCTGGGAGCAACTTGATCATTTCTTGGACAGAAAATTTGAGTGTGACAGAATTGGGGTTGGGGGATTGCTTTTAAAGTGTCCCCTTCTTCACATAGGAAATATACCCAAATAGTTAGTCCCAGAATAGGGCTTATGCAGTGGTTCAAATGGCTAAGATGCTGACTGAAAGGCGGGAGGTCGACAGTTCGATTCCCCAGTACTGCAGGACGGAATGAGTTCCCGGGTTTGTCCCAGCTGCTGCCAACCTTGTTGTTGTTGTTGTTGTTGTTGTTGTTGTTGTTGTTGTTGTTGTTGTTGTTGTTGTTGTTGTTGTTGTTGTTGTTGTTGTTGTTGTTGTTGTTGTTGTTGTTGTTGTTGTTGTTGTTGTTGTTGTTGTTGTTGTTGTTGTTGTTCTAGGTTGTTTCTAACCTAGCAGTTAGAAAGCAAGAAATTGAAAATAGATAAATAGGGACTACTTTGGTGGGAAGGTAAACAGCATTCCATGTCTAGTCATGCCTGCCACATGACCACAGAAACATATGCAAACGCAGATAGCGCTGGCTCTTCGGCTTTGAAACAGAGATGAGCACTGAACCCTAGAGTCAGATACGACTGGCTTTCGAGCAAGGGAAACCTTTAACTTTACTTTTACTGCTTTCAGAAAAGATCTGGCTTGACAACTTGTGTGTTTATTTATAAATATTTGGCAGCCATTTGAAGATTTTTCTGATATGAAATTTTAGGATGATGAAACCTCGGATATATTATGCCTAATGGGGTTAACTTTGCAGGTCATTCTGTCTTCAAACACAATGGCCATTCAATTTACCCAGGTGTTTTAGGTGTTTTCTTCCTTCCTCATTGATCCACATTTGAACCATTTAAGTCTAAATAAGAGTTTTGGAGAACTTGACATCATACTTGGTTTAACATTTTTATGGAGGGGAGGGACCTCTTCCTTTCCTCCCATTTGCCTTCTTTGGATCAACAACCAGCTAAATGTGAGTGAGAGGAAAGCAGATATCCAGGATCATGGCTGGGAGGTGGAAGGGATTAGACTCAGTTACATTCCTGCCTGAGAGTGAGATTGGGTTGAATTTCTGATAGTCTGATGAAAATTTAAGTGGTGTTACATCATTTATTTTGGTGGGGATTATATATTTTTGTGAACTTGAATAACTTTGTTGAACAGAGAAGGAAAAGAATAAAATGCCTTTTAACAAAAGATATTTAAATAAACACTTAAAAAAATAATTCCAAGAATGTTCCATTGACTTTTATGCTTAATTGTCACTTTTGTTGACAGAAGTAAGGTAGCATATTTCTATTATTTGAGCTGCAGTTTCTCAGCTAATGTTGACAGAAAAGAAGAACTGGTGATTAAGAAATGAGCCCAGATTTAAATGCTATAAAACTGCTATGTGGTTCCCTCCCCATAGCTCTATCTATCTTGACAATGTGTGTTTATTTATTAAACATCTGCAAGCAATATGAACATTTCCCCAATATGAAATTCAGTAGCTCAATGTACTTTGCAGCTTTTCTCTTATCAGACCATGTTGAAATAATTTTCCTGCAAAGGAAAAGATAATGTTCACTTCTTATTAACAACAAACACCTGATTTATTCATGTATGAAATTATAAATAGAGTGCCTGATCTACCCTTTCAAGGTTTGAAAAAAGATAATTAGAGATTAACTCATAATTAGAATTAGGTGATATTGCTTGAAGAAAAAGGATTTATTATGAGAGGATTTTGATTCCACTGGGATGTTTTTACAGGACTTTAGACTTCAACAGAAGCAAAAATTATATTGTAAAACAAAAGCTGTGTCCCACATATCTCATTAGGAAAAAAAAACCTATTTCTTTTATGCAATTTCTTCTATTTCTTCCATTTGTGTAATAAGAGATAATCTTGTTTAGGAACAGTGATCTAAATTCTCTGTCCAAAATCCTGGTTCAGCTGAGCCAAAACAGGCAACTATGCACATAAGGCTGCCTGTGGAACTACTTGGCCATTGCGCACCTCAGCCTCTTCAGAACAGAGAAATACTGTAGTTGAATACCTGCTCAGGCCCTTAACCACGCAGAGGGTGAAAATGGAAAACATGTTGAAAAACTGCCATTACAAAAATTACCATTATATGAATAATTTCCTCCAATAGCATTTTGGCTTCTGGGTGTTTAGAGAAAAATTCTCTGAAGGAGGAAAAAACCACATCCATGAAGACGGAACATGGTCAGATCACTGAATGTTGTCTGACTGTTGAGAGGATTAGAAAACTGGAGAAGAAGGAATGGAATCAAGTCCTGAAGAGAAAAATACTCTGCACGGTAGCATTATGTCACTCCCACTTATTAAATGCCTTTTCAGATGTGATAAAATCCATCGCTTCTTAGGGCCATGACAAGACAATCTGATGCATGAAATGAAGAAGACAGCAGAACTTGGCTTCTACATCCAGAAGCCAACTACTGTAGTAGTTTAATCTTTTTTGTATATGAGTGATGGGACAGCTTCCTCCTGAGGAAAGTATGCTATGCAACAGAATATTACACCAAATGACATGGGGGAATGAGCCCTGTCCTTCAACAGAATGAAATAGCTGGGAGCTGTTACAGTTAGACCCCTACCATAGTCCCTGTTGGCTGTTATTCGTAGTGATAGCGTTCTTCCTTTCAACTGTGTGTCTAGATCTGTTTTCTCAGTAGAGATTTTTCATCGTTTTCAAAGCACTGAACAGATAGGATAAGATAGATAAGATAAACTTTATTGTCATCGTCCCCTTGCGGGAACAACGAAATTTCTCATTTGCTATATATATATCAACTCAAAAAGACACACCCCATAATTTAAAACAGCTACAGAAACACTAATTAAGACAGTACCATACAGTACAATATAAAAATTTAAAATAAGATAAAATGACTTCAGAGTCCAGAGTTTCCATTTAAGGCCAAAATTGCTCTGGAGAAGAAACTGTTCTTGAGACAGCTCATTTTTACCTTCATTGTTCTATATCTCCGTCCTGATGGCAGAAGCTCGAAGAAGCAGTGGCCAGGATGTGATGGGTCTCCTACTATATCTAATGCTTCTCTGTGGCACCTGATGGTGTAAATTTGTTCTAAAGTGGAGAGTGGACAGCCAATAATACTCTCCACTGTTTTAATAATTCTGTGCAACATTATCCTATTCCGATGAGTACTACTCCCATACCACACACATAAGCCATATTGTGAGCACACTCTCAACAGCGCAGCGATAGAAGGCTAGTAGTAGCTTTTGTGGAAGATGGTTTTTCCTTAGAGCTCTCAAAAAATACAGTCTCTGCTGTGCCTTCTTCGCAAGCCCCCTTGTGTTGGCACCCCAGGACAGATCCTCCTGTATCTCAGTGCCCAGAAATCTGAACATCGCTACCCTCTCCACAGGTTCCGTCAATCAAAAATGGCTGGACATCGGTTCTCTGCCTCCTAAAATCCACCACAGGCTCCTTTGTTTTGTTTATGTTGAGGAGCAGATTATTGGTTCTACACCACTTTGGCAACTGCTCCACCTCATCTCTATAGGCTGTCTCACCCTCCTTATCAGAGATGAGCCCAATCACAGTCGTGTCATCTGCAAATTTGACAATCCTATTGCTAGGGTGGACAGAGACAAAGTCAAACGTACAGAGAATATAAAGGAGCGGGCTAAGCACACATCCCTGTGGTGTTCCTGTATTTGTACTAAGCATATTAGAGGTATAAGGGCCCAACCGGACCCTCTGGGAGCGTTCTGAGAGAAAATCCAATATCTACTCACAAAGTGATGGCGGGAACCCCAGATCTCACAACTTAGATATCAAATTTTGTGGTAGAATGGTGTTGAATGCCGAGCTGAAATCCGCAAAGAGAACACTGAGTATCATATGCTTACAGATGAGCACCTAGTCCTATTCCTTCCACTATTGTGTCCTCAATAGTTTTAGCAGTTGGCATGGAGAAGAAATGTCTCTCTCTCTCTCTCTCTCTCTCTCTCTCTCTCACACACACACACATACACACACCAAATTCTAGATAATCTAGGTTCTTGTTCACACATACAGACTACAGGTGAGCAAAACAATGGTCTCCTTCCTGAAATCAGGAAGCCTACAGTGACAGAGGAAGTAGGATTACATTCTTACCTCTAAGCATATTCACCTCACCAGGTTGTGTAATACTTAAATATACAACTACTAGCAAATTGGTTGACGGAAAGAGTTATTTAAAATCTAGCATGTATTTCTGATTGGAATTATGTTTGACCTTATTCTAGGAACATTTTTATTCAGTGCTAAAATGAATGAAATACACTGTCAAGAATGATGAACTGAAGGCAAAAGCATTTAACAAAAATGGGGCCTTCAGTGATAGCTAGCTCTCAATATAAAACAGTCCCAAACAGATTAGTCCATTTCATATGCAAAATGATACCAAAAATAACTTTGTAGAGTGATCTGCCATTTTTGTCACAATAGTAAATGTCCAATTTTCAATTGCTTATATCTTGGAGAGTTTTCAAAGTGTAGAGCCATAATCTTGACATGCTTTGAGGTTCACCCTATTAATAGGAACTATGCGGAGATTTCTCTTATCAAAAGTAAAACTAGTTTCTTCACAGTGAAGGAGAAAAATTTTGTGTACTGGCCAACTACAGATCAGATTGCAGTTCTCCTCCTCCTCCTCCTCCAAGTGCTGTATCCTTTCCGAATATTGGCTATCATCATGGCTAAAGCCTTCCTTTTCTTAACTCCTTGGAAAAGTTTTTCTGAGGACATTCTGCACCAGTCTATCAGGTTCTGAGACATAGCCACAAGGTCCAGCTATGTCCAGGGCCTCTCTTCCCAAGGATCTTCACTTGCATTATGAGTTGGAATATTCTATACTTTATGTCATTCCTCAGGGGCCATTCAACAATTACATGATCCTTTTCTGGGGGAAATTGGCCCCCTCCCCCCTATGTAATCCAACTGTAATTTTCACTTTGACCCCCTCCCTCCTTAAAATTACGTGATCTGAACCAAATAGTACTGTATTTTGCACCACCAACCAGTGGTTGCGCTGCAGGGGAAATGGGCGGGTAGGCCAATTGCACTGAAGCAGGAAGCGATGTTCTAGCCTAGCCTCTTGCTCTCCCTGCAACCAGGAAGCATGGCTTTCCCCCTCCGTTTTCACTGCATGGAGCAAGGCACAAAGGTAAACAAAACCCTGTCTTTTTATGCACAGGTTTGGTTTCCCACTGTCGGTTAGAAACAGCTCCAAATGGATTACATAATTTTGACCTGACCCCACATAATTTTTCTGTAATTCGGATGGCAGACCCATCCCCCGCTTTGAGGATCATTTGTTGAATGGCCCCTCATGATATGACCAAGGTATTGGAGATTTCTTTGTTTAATGGTTTTAAGCAGCTCTTGTTCTTTATCCATCTGGCGTAACAATTCAGTCTTCAACCTTCAACCTTCCTTCACTGCTAGAAACCAGTAAACTCACTTTGTGAGTTTTCTTGTGCATGTTTTCTTGGCATGCATAATCCAATTTGTATTAAAAATTTCCCTGTGTAGACTTACACCTGTAAACTGGCTTCATTGTGACATTGAACTGTACTTGCCAGAACAATACAGCTGGCTTTGTAATGAAAAGGATGAAACAGTAGATCATCTTTAAAATTCAAACAGATAGACATTTGCCTCACAACACACCTAATATAACTGTTGTTGTTAGGAATAAGGTCTGGTTTACTGACATTGCTATACCAGGAGACGCACAAATGGAAGAAAATCAACTGGAGAAAATCACAAAATATCGTGATTTGCAAATTGAAGTCGAGCTTCTATGGAAGAAGAAATCTGTTGTTGTTCCCTTGGAGCAATACCTAAAGGACTCCCTAGATATTTGGAAATTTTTGGACTTATTGGACTTGAACATCCTAACTGTCTAAAAAACTACCGTATTTTTTGGACCATAAGATGCTCTCTCCCCCCAAAAAAAGTGTGTGTGTGTGTGTGTGTGTGGGGGAAATGAGGGTGCATTTTATAGTCCAAATGCAGCTGCGGCTGGCCGAAGACCTCTGCTGCCGCCGCCACAGCTGTTCTGTGGTGGGGAAAGAAGGGCCAGGGAAAAGAAAAACATATGTTTGGTGGGCCATTACCACAGGTGGCCACAAGAGGGCACAAATTGCAATTTCCTATTTAAATGCATTGGAAATCAATTTCTTTTACAGTATTCTAAAGCTTTTCTGTTTGTATGTTCCCAATGCATTTCAGTGGGAAACCAAACCTGTGCATAAAAAGAAAGGGTTTCATTTACCTTTTTTGCCTTTGTCCCTGCTCCATGTGGCCAAAATGGAGGGAGAAGCCATGCTTCCTGGTTGCAGGGAGAGCAAGAGGCTAGGCTAGAGCATCGCTTCCTGCCTCAGTGCAATTGGCTTGCTTGCCCATTTCCCCTGCAGCAGCACCACTGGTTGGTGGTGCAAATATGGTACTATTTGGTTCAGAATATTTTTTCTTGTTTTCCTGCTTTAAAAACTGGGTGCATCTTATGGTCAGATGCGTCTTATGGTCCAAAAATACGTACTCTACTAGGAACTGCATATATACTCAGACATTACCTTAACAGTTCTTAGGTCCTTGGTTAGGGCTTGAACTGTTAATTTTATTCCAGTCCTGAACTGTGAATCAAATTGTTGATTTGTAAAGAATAATAATAATAATAATAATAATAATAATAATAATAATAATAATAATAATAATAATAATAATAATAATAATAATAATAATAATAATAATAATAATAATAATAATAATAATAATAATTAAATAAATAAATAAATAAATAAATAAATAAATAAATAAATAAATAAATAAATAAATAAATAAATAATAGCAGCAGCAGCAAAATTTGGTAAAAATAAGTTTGTTCTCAAAACAAGGACCAAAAGCAATCCTAGGGATTATATACTTATAGGGCTAAATTTTGTTTAAATATCCTTGACAGATGGCTACTTCTTAATGGTTATGTGAAAGACTAAGAAGAAAATGGGAGTAACTACATCTTGGTATTATGATAATAAGATGTATAAGGGAAGCATTTGACTACCTGAACTTGTTAGAAGTCTTGAACAAGTTATTAAAATGCCCTGGCAGAGATTACCTTATTTATTCCAGTTTCCACACATGTTTTGACAAGCAGATATGCTTTTATTTAGGTCTCATCAATATATATATATATATATTAGAGGATGAGGCACCATAGAAGCTAGATGATGAACCCCTTAGGCATAATCAAAGATGGTAACAGTAAACAACTTTGGTGTTACAAAAGAGTAGCATATATAGGAATTGGGATGCCTAATAACAGAGTTTCCTAGGCATTAAAATAAGGATGAGTAGTATTTGAAAGTCTCATAGTCACGATCATCCAGATACAGTATTTGTTTTGTTTCATTGATAGGATGCTAGCCATATACCAAATAGTATGAGATGTTGGAAGTGGAAGTCCCAACACTAATGGTTGCCCTCCCTGCCTCCCAGTATCTCTCAGATGATATCAGAGAATATCCTGGAAACTTTGCTGCTTGGAATTTATTCTAATGATCAGTAATACAGCCTGATGGACAGTTTAGTAGAACCAAAACAATTTTGTCTCAAATGTGCCCCAAAGGAAATGTGTATGTGTGTAATACAGTATATGGAAACAAGCTGCTGTGAGCCAACACATATACACCACATAGTGTTATGTATGTACAATGTTGCCTTAAGAAATGTATGAATGTAACCTGACTATAATTACAATGTAGCTCTGCTGTTAAGGAACGCGAGTAAGCTGCCTATAGAGGGCAGCTGCGAGCGTTCAGCTCACATGGTTCACATTCCCTAAATCACTGGCAGCCGCGGGAATCCTTCCCGCGCAAGGATCACCTGGAGAAGATGGGCGTGACGCAGAATGACGTCACGCCGGTAGCAGCCAATAAGCTACCGTGCAACAAGATTCAAATGTATGTTCCCCCAGTATATAATGAGCTGTACCTCCGCCATTACCACATGTTCATCCTGATCATCAACCAATAAACCTGTGTTAGTCCTCACTGCGACTCCTTCTTTGTCTTCCGTGCAAGACACTAAATTGGCGACGAAGGTGGGATCATGGCAAATCCCAAGGTCAAGCCTTACCAGTTCGATGTCAGCGAGCCCGAACAATGGGAGCTCTACGAGTGCCAGTTTCAGCACACGATGGAAGCCGCGGGCGTCGACGACGACGCGAAAGTGCGCTCCTACTTCCTGGCCCAGGTGGGGCCGGCCACGCTGCGTATCCTGATGAACCTGGTGGCCCCCCGGAAGGTGGACGTGGTGCCCATCGACCGCATCCTGGAGCTGTTGGGCGAGCATTTCCAGCCTCCCGTGTCGATCTTCCCAGCCCGGGTCGCGTTCCACAGGCGAGACCAGCGACCGGGCGAATCCGTGTCCGCCTATGCGGCGGCCCTCAGGCTTGCAGCGGTGCACTGTCAGTGGGACGACCTGGACCAGGCCCTCCGAGACCGCATGCTGTGTGGTCTGAGGGACGAGGAGCTTCAGCGGAAGCTCATGACCCGCGACTACCGCCTCACGTTCAACGAGGTACTGCGGGAGGCCCAAGCGGCCGAGGCGGCCAGGAGCGGGGTCAGGGTGTTCAAGTCCCGAGGGGCCACGTCCGAAAGGGCCAAGTCACCAGTACAGGCGGCCCAGCGGACACCAGCGAAAGCGGCCTGGCGGGCCCCCAAGCCGCCCACCAGCACACCAACGGCATCCGAGGAGTCGTCGACGACGGCAGACCCCTGCTCCAGCGAGGACGATGACGTCCAGAGGGTCAAGAAGCGAGGAGAGAAGCGGCAGACCCGCGAACGGCAAGACCGCTGCTGCGACGGTTGTGGGGCATCCCACGACCGCACGAGGTGTCCGTTCCGAAAGGCCGAGTGTCACAACTGCGGCCGAAAGGGACACATCGCCCGAGTGTGCAGGCGCGGGCGAGTCGAGGACAAGGGCAACTCGAGCCATTCCCAGACGCACCATCGGAAGGCGGCCGGCACCAGGAAGGTCTCAGCTGACTACAGTGAGGCAGGCGTGAACCGCGTGGGCCTGGAGCACCGGCGTTTTTTCGTAGAGGTACAGTTACAGGGGGTCCCAGTGAGGATGGAGATAGACTCGGGGTCGTCCTAGTCCATCCTGTCCCAAAAAGAGTTTATGCGCATTCCCCCAGATGCGCGGCCCAAGCTGCGGGCCATGAAGTCACACCTATGGGACGTGCAGGGAAATGGGATCCCAGTGTTGGGGGTGGGGAACTTCAAGGTGAAGTTCAAGAACTACTCCGAGAAACTGCCCCTAGTGGTCCTCAAGGGGGGGAGGTGCTGCCTTTTGGGAACGCAGTGGTTCGCTCCCCTGGGAATCGAACTGTCCGGCATTAACGCCATAGAGACTGGCCCAATGCGGGACGTGTGCAACGCACACCCGGACGTTTTCAAGAAGGGGCTTGGGACTTACAAGGGGCCCCCAGTCTCCTTTGACTTGAATCCAGAAATCCGACCCATACGCCTCAAGCCAAGAAGAGTGCCTTTCTCCCTCAAGGACAAGATCGAGGCAGAACTGGACAAATTGGTGGGGCAGGGGATTTTGGTCCCAGTTGATTCGGCGGAGTGGGAAACGCCGATTGTTACGGCTCTTAAATCAAACGGGGAGGTCAGGATTTGTGCAGACTATAAATGTACGATCAATAAGGCCATTCAGCCAAATGCATATCCGGTACCCGTGGTCAGCCATTTACTGGCCACGCTACATGGGGGGAGGTGTTTTGCCAAGCTAGATCTGGCGCAGGCATATCAGCAGCTCTCTGTAACCCCGGCTGCTGCTGCTGCGCAAATGATCGTAACGCACAAGGGGGCATTTAAGGTAACGCGCCTTCAGTTCGGCGTGAATTCGGCCCCCGGAATTTTCCAGTCCCTCGTGGAACGCCTTTTAAAGGGGCTTCCAGGCGTCCTCCCATATTTCGACGATGTGTTAATAACAGCGGGGGGCGAATCAGAACTAGCGCAAAGGCTAGACAGGGTCCTTTCAATATTCGAGAAGGCGGGCCTCCGACTGAGACGGGACAAATATGTCTTCTTTGCGAGGGAGGTTGAGTTCCTCGGGTTCAAGGTAACCCTGGAAGGCATCAAGCCCTCCGAGTCCAAGGTTGCGGCTGTGCAAAACGCCCCTCGCCCCACCGCGAAACCGGAGCTGCAGTCATTTCTAGGGCTCTTAAATTTTTACCATTCCTTCCTGCCTAGGAAGGCATCCGTTGCTGAGCCACTGCATGCACTATTGAAGAAAGAGGCGGTTTGGCGGTGGGGAGATAGGCAAGAGAAAGCTTTCAGGGAGCTAAAGGCGCTTTTATCCTCGGATGCTGTCCTGACCGACTTTGACCCAAGGAGACCAGTAGTTTTAGTCTGTGATGCGTCCCCAGTGGGTGCTATGCCACGTGTTGGAGAGCGGGCGGGAAGCCCCGATAGTGTACTACTCAAGGTCCCTCTCGAAGGCCGAGTGCAATTACGCGCAAACTGATAGGGAGGCCCTGGCCATCATCGCGGGAACGAAAAAGTTCCACGACTTTTTATACGGCCGCGAGTTTACGGTAGTGATGGATCACAAGCCACTTCTGGGGATCTTTACTACCGGCAAACCCACACCGCAAATTCTATCCCCCAGGCTGCTGCGTTGGGCCATCTTCCTCAACGCCTACCAGTACGAGCTGGTCTATCGCCCAGGGAAGGAGATCTCCCATGCGGACGCGCTGTCCCGATCTCCCCTCCCAAGTGTAGGGGACCCCACATGCGAGGTAGAGCAGGACCACCAAGTCCTGCTGATCGAGTCTCTCGACTCACCCCCCATTCTCCCGGCCGACCTCGCCAAGGCCACGGCGGCCGACAAGATGCTGGCCCAAGTTAGTTCCTGGGTGAGGAAAGGATGGCCCACTACTCCCCCCGAGGAACAGTTCAAGCCATTCGTCAGGCGTAGAGTAGAGCTTTCTCTGGAAAGGGGCTGCTTACTCTGGGGCCAGCGGGTACATAAGAACATAAGAACATAAGAACAGCCTTGCTGGAACAGGCCACAGCCCATCCAGTCCGGCATTCTGTCTCACACAGTGGCTCACCATTTCCTTCACGGTATTCCCAAGGAGATGCCTTCACCTGCTTAGGATTCCCTGGAAAGGCATTGAGAGATATCCTGCCTATCTCTCCAACCCGGAGGTTGTCCTTAGGTAGCCATAATTATAGCCATTGATAGCCTTGTCCTCCATGAACTTGTCTAATCCTTTCTTAAAGCTGTCAAGACTGACAGCTGTCACCACTTCTTCTGGCAGGGAGTTCCATAGACCAGTAATCCTCTGGGTGAAAAAGTACTTTCTCTTATTTGTTTGAGAACTAGTACCCAAAAGTTTCATGGAGTGTCCCCTAGTTCTAGTGTTGTGCGATAGGGAAAACAGTTTTTCCTTATCCACTTTGTCCACACCGTGCATGATTTTATAAACTTCAATCAGGTCACCTCTTAGACGCCGTCGTTCAAGAGTGAAAAGGCCCAACCGTTGCAGCCTCAGAAGGTAAGGAAGGTGTTCCAGTCCCCTAATCATTCTGGTTGCCCTCCTCTGTACTTTCTCCAACTCCATAATATCCTTCTGGAGGTATGGCGACCAGAACTGTACACAGTATTCCAGATGGGGCCTCACCACTAGTACAAGGCTGATGGACTGCGTTGGATTTAATAAGATCAGTCTTTGAGATGAGGTTAGCTATAGTCCTGGTTCTTCTGAACCCGATTGTGGGTTTATGTTGGCAGCCCGGCACGGAGTTACATTCTTAGGATCAAAGATCACTGCAGATGGGGATTGCAGCCATGAAATAAAAAGGCGACTGATTCTTTGGAGACAAGCTATGAGAAACCTGGGGAACATAGTGAAAAACAGAGACATCACACTGCAAACAAAAATTAGAATAGTCAAAGCAATGGTATTCCCAGTGGTAATGTACGGATGTGAGAGCTGGACAATTAGGAAAGCTGAACGCAGAAGAATAGATGCCTTTGAAATGTGGTGTTGGAGGAGAGTTTTGAGGGTACCCTGGACAGCGAGGAGAACAAATAGGTCAATCTTAGAAGAAATCAACCCTGACTGCTCATTGGAAGGTCAAATAGTAAAGATGAGGCTAAAGTACTTTGGGCATCAAATGAGAAGGGAGGACTCACTTGAGAAGGCCGTGATGTTGGGAAAGGTGGAGGGCAAAAGAAGAAGGGGGAGGCCAAAGATGAGATGGCTAGATGGTATTGTAGACACAATGGGCACAGAACTGGTAGGGCTGAGGGGGATGGTGGAGGACAGAGGTGCCTGGAGAACAATTGTCCATAGGGTCGCAAAGGGTCGGAATCGACTGTGCGACTGAACAACAACAACAAAACAATAGTTTGGATGGTCTTGGCATTGATCTCTAGTGTCATGTCTTTACACTTGGTGATCTTCTCTAGTTTCTTCATAACTGCCCTTCTGAGGCTCAGTCTTCTCCTGATTTCCTTGGCTACAGTCTTCATAACACACACAAACACACAGTACTGTATTGTGTTTGTATCATTAGGAGCTAGAGTGTGCAACATTGGTGCGTCTGAGGGCCAATTATTTTGCCTCCGGGAGGGCGCACAATTATGGGGGGAATGAAGTTGGCTACAGTAGCTAAAGTAGGTATTTTCGTAGTGCTATACACTTTGAGGGGCTACTTTGGAAGATGAGTGGTTACCTCTAGAAGAGGACTAGTCACCTTTATTTGCCAGGGAATACCATTTTAGCCGGATTAAGCAGGGATGTTTGATGGGACCAGGGGCTATAAGAAAAGGGTGGAGGGTCTACAAGCTGTCCCAGTGTCACACTTTGTCCACCACTGATTTACAGAAAGGATGAAGAAGCTTTTATAGTCCTCTAGATGTTGTAGGGATACTTGATCATTAACCATGCTTGACCATTAACCATGCTTGACCATTAATCATGTAGTTTGAGGCTGATGAGCATGGTTATGACAAACCTGGGAAGGTGACCTATGCTCTTTTTCTCTTGTTTAGAAGACAATGGTCCCATTTTATAGATGAACAGTACCAGCCTTGCCGTAAATTACAAGCCCAAGATACATCTGAGAAATTGTTATGATATAGTATTCTTATAGCAGATGTTAGCAGGTAAGTGGTAAAAGAGAGCACCTCTGAACATATTTATATGAATCTTGCTTTACTAGTGAAGACTTGTAGACTCCCTAAACTTCTTTTTCACCTGCCATTGGCATACATAATGCACATGAAAGGTGTGCAGAAACACAGCTATTTTTTGAAGGCCAGGGATATCAGTCTGTGGAATTTTTCTCTTGGACATGGCTCTGAAGATCAAGTCTATTCTGACTCAACTGAGTCAGTTGACTGATAGGCTATTAAATATTTTAATTAACAGGAAATTGGTGATTAAAATTAATTATGTAATTTCTATGAAGAAGTTCTATTTACTGAGATTTCAGTGGGCTCCTGTGATCAGGCATTTTTGAGAGGCTTAACTCATCTTTTCTGCAGTGTCTCCTTCTACCTGGCAAATTTAATTTGGCTGCTCAAGCAAAGTCTCAATATGAGGTCATTTCAAATTGCCTGAGAGAGAACAGAGTCACTTGTGTGATACACACTTTATTGAAAATAGTGTTGTCTTGTGTGCAAGTGTATGATAATTCAGAGAGAGTGCTCACATTCTGTCAAGGCACAGTCAACACCATCTCCAGTGGTGTACAGTTTCTTCAGCACTTAATGGCTCCTTCTCCCAAACATGAAGGCAAACGCCAAGCAAGCTAACAATAGCTTTTTATAGCCTACATCAGAAGTTCTCAACCTTTTTAAGCCAGGGACTGGGTCATGCTCCGTCAGACAGCTTCAGGGGCAGGACAGCCATTTTGCCCATCCTCTAACACATGGCACTTCCTGGTGTAGAGGAGGTGATGGTGGGACACTTGAAATGGTTCTGTAGGCCACATCCATCCCACAGGTTGAGAATCCCTGTTTTATATCTGCTTACATGCCAGAAACTGGTGGAAGCAAAAGCAAGGAAAGGCAGAAGTGGGAGTCTTCACCTTGTGGCTCAGGGTGTAAAGGACTGTTTTCATGAGAATTGAAGAGAAATGTTCTTAACATGAAAATAAGAACATAAGAACAGCCTTGCTGGAACAGGCCACAGCCCATCCAGTCCAGCATTCTGTCTCACACAGTGGCTCACCATTTGCTTCAGGGTATTCCCAAGCAGAAGCCTTCACCTGCTTAGGATTCCCTGGAAATGGCATTGAGAGATTTCCTGCCTATCTCTCCAACCTGGAGGTTGTCCTTAGGTATCCATAATTATAGCCATTGATACCCTTGTTCTCCATGAACTTGTCTAATCCTTTCTTAAAGCTGTCAAGACTGACAGCTGTCACCACTTCTTCTGGCAGGGAGTTCCATAGGGTGAAAAAGTACTTTCTCTTATTTGTTTGAGAACTAGTACCCAAAAATTTCATAGAGTTCCCCCTAGTTCTAGTGTTGTGCGATAAGGAAAACAGTTTTTCCTTATCTACTTTGTCCACACCGTGCATGATTTTATAAACTTCAATCAGGTCGCTTCTTAGACGCCATCATTCAAGAGTGAAGAGGCCCAATCGTTGCAGCCTGAGATGGTAAGGAAGGTGTTCCAGTCCCCTAATCATTCTGGTTGCCCTCCTCTGCACTTTTTTCAGCTCCATAATATCCTTCTGGAGGTATGGCGACCAGAACTGTACACAGTATTCCAGATGGGGCCTCACCATAGATTTATAAAGAGGCAAAATGACACTTGCTGACTTATTTTCTATACCCTTCCTAATGATCCCAAGCATTGAGTTTGCTTTTTTCACTGCTGAGGCACACTGGGTTCATACCTTCATTGAGCTGTCCACCAGGACACCAAGGTCCCTTTCCTGGTTTGTCGCAGAGAGTTCAGACCCCATCAGTTTATAAATGTAATTGGGTTTTTTTGCCCCAACGTGCATCACTTTGCACTTACTAATGTTGAAGCTCATTTGCCACTGTTTTGCCCACTCTCCCAGTGTCAAGAGATCCCTCTGGAGCTCCTCACAATCTCTCACAGTTTTCACTACCCTGTATAATTTAGTTTCGTAAGCAAATTTGGCTACCTTGCTATTTACTCCTACTTCTAGATCATTTATGAAGAGGTTGAAAAGCAGGGGTCCCAGTACTGAACCTTGGGGGACCCCACTCTTTACTTCCCTCCACTTGGAGAAGTGTCCATTTAGTGCTACCCTCTGTTTCCTGTCCCTTAGCCAGTTACTGATCCAGGACAAGACCTGTCCCTTTATTCCATGACTGATAAGTTTATTCAAGAGCCTTTGGTGTGGGACCTTGTCAAAAGCCTTCTGAAAGTCCAGATAAACAATGTCAACTGGATCCCCCTTATCCACATGTTTGTTGACACTCTCAAAAAATTCCAACAGATTAGTGAGGCATGATTTGCCCTTGCAAAAGCCATGTTGGCTCTCCTTTAGCAGCGCCTTCTCTTCTATGTGCCTATTAATTCTATCTTTTAGGATGGTTTCCATCACTTTACCTGGGACACATGGCATTTGAGAAAGAAGCCCAGTTCACAGAGGAATATCTTGAACATCATTACCCCAAGAATGACTTAGTTTGAAAGCTAATCTAAGGAAATTGCCACTACTAACTTCTAAAAGCAGAAATTATAAACCCCTTGCATGCCCCAAATATGGATAAAGTGAATAATAAGAAAGTTCATAATTATTTTGCAAATTCTGCTTTTGTTATATTGGGTTATACTGGTTAATATTTTATCTTTCAATGGATAAGCATAGTGATTTATTTTCATAATGGTTAAAGGGGCCTGAATGCTATGATGTTCTGTCTGACAAACCAGTGCTCAATTGTGAGCCTGTCCACATGGGCATAGGACATACTTTTTTTGTGTATTGATGGGATGGGTTTGTCCACTCTTTTTTCTGGCATTCACATGCGGTAACCACTGGAGCAGACCAAACTTCACCTTTCTGAGTCAGGGGTTCAACTGTGTCAGGGGTTCTACTATTTTGGTGTGGGGTTGAAGGGCTCCATTTTAGTCTGCTTCTGTATATGGGGACAGTTGGAATGGACAAAAGTAGAGCATTGCAAAAAGGACAAAAGTAGAGTCAAAGGCTCCTTCTGGTATTAATTTCTGATACCTTGAAATGGCTTAGAAGCTGTTTTAGGATAGCAAAACACTTCTCTTGGTCATTTGCAAAGGTGCTGAGGAAGTGAAATTATTTTTGTTGTGTCTGCTGTATCATCAGTGATATGCTTATTCACTTAGATTAAATTTTTCTGTGTACTGTTGATCAAGAAACTATCCAAAGCCACGGTCTGCATAGAAAAGCAAAGAAATACATTTTCTTTTCATTTAATCTAAACGAATTGATGCATCAGCGATGATCTAGCTGATGCAAACTATATATTAATAGTTTTATTTCCCCTTCTGTTATTTGTACAACTATTGTACAAGTAAATCCCCTGCTTATCTTCTAATGACCAGTCCTCAAACAAACAAAAGCAAGCCAATAACTAATTTGCAGAACTGCAAAATCATGTGGTAAGAAAAACACGTATACGCCAGGAGTTTTATCTATACTGATGATCTTGTCTTGACAGTCCAAGGGGCATTTTTTTGAGTAAATCGAGCATCAGCTAACTTCTGCCTTTCCTTAAGATCTTTCCTTATTATAAAAACCACCACCTGAGACCAAACCCTTTGAAAACACAGGTCTGGGCCTTCCACTTAAAGGATTGAGAAGCACAGAGGAAGCTCCAAGTTATTTGGAAAGGCAAGATTTTGGAACATTGTCTTACCCCAAAGTATTTAGGCATTACTCTGGAGTGAACCCCGACCTGCAGAAACATGGTCTGAACACCAAACAGAAAATTGCAGCTAGAAATAATATTCTTAGGAAACTAGCTGGGTTAGACTGAGGTGTGCACCCAACAAATAATAACAACAACTCTATTCCTTTGTTGCTCCCCAGTAGAATATGCTAGTGCTGCATGGTATAAATCAGCATATGTCAAAGAAGTGGATGTAGCTCTTAATGATGAATGCAAGATTATTACTGGCTGACTGTGAAAGTCTATTATTTGGCTGGTAATGACCCTCTGAAAGTGCATTGAGAGGTGTTAGCAAAAAAATAAATGCAATAGGGTAATGCATCACTATACGCATCCAGGGAGATGATGGCTAAAGTTGAGGAAAGGTTTTCTGCATAACTCTCAAGGCCTAAATGTATGCCCGTGCCTCACCACTGCCCGTGCCTCATCACTGCTTCGGGAGCTGCACTGGTTGCCGGTATGCCTCCGGGTGCAATTCAAGGTGCTGGTTATTACCTTTAAAGCCCTACATGGTAGTGGGTCAGGATATTTAAGAGACCGCATCACCCCAAGAACATCTGTCCATCCCACCAGAGCAGACCAGAGAGGCTCTCTGAAGATACTATCAGCTAGAGAGGCTTGTCTCTCTAGCACCAGAAGGAGGGTCTTCTCAGTGTCCGCTCTGGCCCTATGGAACCTCCTGCCAATTGAGCTGCGTCTCCAGACGGAGTTGCTGCCCTTCAGGAAAGGCTTAAAAACCTGGCTGGCAGAGCAGGTGTGGGGCACTTGCGATGCTGTGGCCTTGACCTGCTGTCTGATTTAAGAGCATTCTCTCACTCTTTTTTAAATTGGTGGGAAGGTAAGGGAATATTTTTGTGGTAGTTTTTAAAGGGGTTTTAATTGGGATTTTTAAAAAATTGTGATGGTTTTAATGTCTGTCTGCCGCCCAGAGTCTTTGGAATTGGGCGGCAGAACGAACGAACGAACGAACGAACGAACGAACGAACGAACGAACGAACGAACGAACGAACGAACGAACGAACGAACGAACGAACGAACGAACGAACGAACGAACGAACGAACGAACGAACGAACGAACGAACGAACGAACGAACGAACGAACGAACGAACGAACGAACGAACGAACGAACGAACGAACGAACGAACGAACGAACGAACGAACGAACGAACGAACGAACGAACGAACGAACGAACGAACGAACGAACGAACGAACGAACGAACGAACGAACGAACGAACGAACGAACGAACGAACGAACGAACGAACGAACGAACGAACGAACGAACGAACGAACGAACGAACGAACGAACGAACGAACGAACGAACGAACGAACGAACGAACGAACGAACGAACGAACGAACGAACGAACGAACGAACGAACGAACGAACGAACGAACGAACGAACGAACGAACGAACGAACGAACGAACGAACGAACGAACGAACGAACGAACGAACGAACGAACGAACGAACGAACGAACGAACGAACGAACGAACGAACGAACGAACGAACGAACGAACGAACGAACGAACGAACGAACGAACGAACGAACAAGAAGGAAAGCTAAGCTTATGAAAAAGCAAAAACAACACAACTTGCTGAATGGATGAATGCCAAAGAGTGTCTTCCACCAGGACATAGATTCGGGCTAAACCACGTGGAAGTCACTTAATAGACTTTGAAATGAAGTAAGATGATTAAAGAATAATCAAGTACAATACTTGGATATGCGACAAATTTTCTGTGAATGTGGAGAAATTCAATAAATGCTTTATGCCCTACTACATTTACAAAAGAAGATCTAACAAATTACCGAAATAATGTTGTTGAGGTAGCCCACTACTATCAAAATAGTCTGTTTTAACATTCGATTTGTTTTGAATTTTATCTTTATTTCATAAACATCCATAATTTTAAATTGTGCAATGCCCTGCCATGAATGAATAAAGAAAGAAAGATCTCTATTATCCCTTGAGTGTTAATTCTAATTGCAAATGTGTTATATATTTTTGTTCTCCGACTTACTCTGATAGTGAATGAGAGGCATGGGTTCTTTATAATTACCTCAGTATATTTTCCAGCAACCATCCAAGGAAAATGTCTTCAGATTCTTAAAGAACATCTCTAGTGTTCAGCCTCTCAGAGCCATTAGCTGCTTTATTTTTAATTTACACAGCTTTTGCCTTTTCTTCTCTTATTATTTTATTAGAGGTATTAGTAATTTGCATCTCTGAAAGCATTGTCAGTTTCGCATTTGCAATGTTAAGATGAAAACTATAAATATATTTTTATCACCCTTGCTCACTATTTTAGTGCTTCTACTTTGTTCCAGCTGTGCTCCCCATATGTCATGTTGATCCAAGGAGTGTATATTAATCCTACAGCAGCAGGGGAATTAATTTCACCAGAGTTCACATACACTTAAACTTTCCTTTTATCTTTTTTTCAGGAGCCTCAAGCTATGCATATTATTTGGACAAATTTTGGATTGTTTCACTCTGTGAGACTTGATGCAATAGCTTTCAATATATTTTACTACCAGCATCTCTATTTTTTTCCATTATCTTTGGTCGCCTTGTTACTCAAGCACTTTAGTATTGATTTTTCTTCTTTTAACAAGTTTGTAGATGGCCTCATTTGCTATATTAATAACAACTCCACCATTGCTGGTCCCAAACCCAGATGAAAAAGGAGGAGAGGTGGGCATCAGATTACCACCCTCGCCTTGTTAGCTGGAAGGCTGGCAAGTCGGTAGTTTGAGACCCAGGTATTGCATGATGGATTGAGCGCCCGTCTCTGTCCCAGCTATTGGGGATATGAAAGGAGCCTCATTTGGACATTCCCTGAGCAGAGTTTCTTCTGCAAAAAACTTTCAACCCAGAATAATTTCTGACACAAAATTATTATTATTATCATTAGCATCCTGGCCCTGTAAAACTATATTGCTGAAGAAGCTATGAGGAACCTTCTTGACCAGTATGATGTACTTGAGGAGACGGGCACCACACAGCATAAGAAGGAACTGCTACTGCTAGGTAAAGGAAAAGCTCACCCTTGCTTAAAAGCAAGTCGTTTTGCTTTTAGGGTGCAGTGCTCATAACTGTTCACAGTCCAAGAGCCAGTGCTGTCTGTGTCTGTAAATATTTCTGTGGTCACAAGGCAGGCACGGCTAGGCACCGGAGTGCACAGAATGCTGTTTCCTTCCAACCAAAGTGGTACCTATTTATCTACTTGCAATTTCTTGGTTTAGAACTGCTAGGTTGACAGGAGCTGGGACAGATGACGGTAGCTCACTCTGTCGTACAGCACTCAGGTCTTGAACTGCTGACCTGCCGACCTTCCAGTCATTAAGTTCAGTGTCTTAACTACTAAGCCACCACAGTCCCTTACTACTACTACTACAAAATAACTTAAAGCAAGTGATGTCAAATTTTAAAGAGTGCATAATTCCAGTAATCTGAGGTGAAGTTAGTACATAATTCCTTTTTGTTGTTACTGTTTTTAAATTGCTTATCATAAAATCTATAGCTTGCATGGATTTTACTTCTAAATTCCATTTTAATGTGCATCTTCCTTGGAGTTGAAATAAAATAATCACACACTGCCATTTCCTGAAATTTCGCTTTAAAGCTACAATCTTCAACTCATTTAAATTCTTCCTGAAATACACCAACAGCCTGATGCTTCCCCCTTGCTACATAATACTACAAGCTCAGCAGCATTTCAGCTACTGACAAATCCCAGCAGAGGAAAGGACCAGTTATTTATTTATTTTTACTTATATATTACATTTACAAACCACCCATCTGGGATATTCTCCCACTCTGGGCGGTGTACGACAGTTATTATTATTATTTTATGAATAACTGTAAATCATAAGTTACAGTTTCACTTTCTCCCACTTCAATAACACCTCAGGTTCTTTTCTTTGGATTTAAAAAGAAATTTGTAAATGTTTATAAGGCAGGAATGAAAATGCACCAAATGAGTTTCTCAGCCACCTACACTGGCTTAAAAAAAAAGGACACACAGCAATTTTCTATATGGAAAGGGATTAAAAAAATACTATGTTATTCCTCTATGCTTTGTAGTTTAAAACTGAAGAACCTGGCAGAATGAAGAGATATTGGCCATAATTTAGCATAAAAAAATCCTGCCAAATAACGCCAGGGTTGAAAGCCAGCCTTCTAAGAGCTAAACACTCAAAGCCCTCTATATCAGTTCTCAACCTTTTAAAGCCGGGGTCCACATCACACTCCCTCAGACAACTTTGGGGGCCATATGGCCATGGCACTTCCTGGTGTAGTGGAGGCAGTGGGGGCCCACATGAAATGGTGCCGCAGGCCGCATCCTGCCCACGGACTGCAGGTTGAGAATCCCTGCTCTATATGGATGGGAAAATTTTTTTTTTGCTATTTATTACATTCACATTTTGTGAATCTCAAATTTATGTTGCTCTGGAGAAATAAGCCAAGTGGAATCCTCATCTGTTCCTCTTCCCAAGTATGCATTCAACATAGATCTGCAGCTGGTAACAGCTCACTGCCAAGTGTACCTGTGTGACATATAGGTTGCATTTATACATCACAAACAACTTGCACTATGGGTGGTATATAAGTATAATTGCTACTGCGAATTGAAAAGTGCTATTAAATCACAGGAATTGAGGGCTGGAAGGGATCCCAATGGTCATTAAATCCAGTCTTCTGCCAAAGAAGGAAATCCACAACACTTCTCTGATAAATGGCCATCCAACCTTTGTTCAACAACCTCCAATGGAGAGCAAGTCACCTTCCAAGGTAATCCATTTTATTGTTGAACAGTTGAGGATATTCTTTCTAATGTTTAGTCACCATCTCCTTTATTTGAATTTGAACCCATTAGTCCATGATTTATTCTCTGGAGTCACAAAACTCACTTCATCTGTCACATGACAATGAAAGCAAGTAAGTAGAACATTCAGAATAGTATGTCTCTATATCTATTGGCCCTCCCAGGATCCATCCCAGGGCTATGGGAGTGGGCACAAATTATATCCTATCCCCTAACCTAGACCTGTGATGATGAACCTTGGCACTTCAGGTGTCCTTGGACTTCAATTACCAGAAGCCCAAGTCAGCACTCCTGCTGATCAGGCTTCTGGGAATTGAAGTTCAAGAACAGCTGGAGTGTCAAGGTTTGCCGTCACTGGCCTAGACACTATCCAGGAGTGGATGACATTCTGGAGGCAAAAGGCAGGGGAAATGTACATAGAAAAGTGAGAGACGAGGCAAGGTGGGAAGGAGCCTGCCAAGGAAGCGTCCAGCCAGATGGGAGACATAAGGAGGCCACAGGAGGAGATGGAAAGTGTTGAAGGTCAAGGAGGAGAGTGACTAAGAGGACTGGGTAGATGTCCCTAAGTGGAAGTGTGAAGAAACTATTGATGAGGTATGTGCTGGCTTCATAGCCTAGGGAACCAGAAGCTGATTGGGACCATGACTGTTTGAAGGAGCTCAGGCCAGAAGAGTCCAAGTAGTCCCCAAATAATTGACTAACAATCCAAGATGTTCAACAGATGCTAAAGAAAGGAAAGGACAATGGGGAGGATTTGCCCCAAATCAACGTCACTGTCTGTACTTTGAGAGACAATTTCACCAGCTGTACCAGGTGACACAAGACATCAGGGAAAGGAGAATTGAGACGTATAAGCCCTAGTGTAGACAATTGTCTGATTCCAGCTGATTCCCATAAGCATGGTGTTTGGACACAGGTTTGGACTTTGCTTTCAGAAGATGGATGATTCGGGGATGTTGTTTGTGATTCCTGGCTACCATATCATCCTTTAACGCTTCTTTTTTTCCAGGTTAAATTATTATTTTATTATTTATTTATTTAGATTTATATCCTGCCCCCTTGCTCCAGGGCAACTCAGGGCAGCGTACAACATATAAAAACATTACAATAGAAAACCCCATAAAAAACTACAATAAAAACTAATTTATTATTTATTTAGATTTATATCCTAGTGTACCTAGTTCCCTCAACCATTCTTCTTAGATCCACCCAGTGCTGGTTGTGTTTCCCACCCATAGCTGAGTTCACATTTCAAATCCTACATGAGTCCCCTCCCCACTTATTTTCAATTCCTTTAATGAACACCAAGACATCAATTAGTTATATTTAGAACAGCAATTACACACTTTTAGCGAACAGGCATTTCAACAAGTTAATGAGTAAGGCAGTGATTAGCATGAAGAAATCCTATTAACCTGGACCGCACCGTACAGTTGCTACATAGCGTAGCAATGTAATTACACAGTACTTTCTGTAAAATGTAATTGCCTGAACACTTTATGTTTTTACAACAATAATTCAGAATAATAAATAAAGATGTGGACAATTATAGTATTCCATGGCAAAGAGTCTGTGGAGTGGCGGCAGTTTTCCTTCGGAACATTTTCTTCAAGCATCTGGCTTCTATGTTGACAAATTCTGCCCATCATAGTTATTGTGTTATGAGTTAATGCAGTCTTTCTGAGCCATGAGCCACTACACAATGTCGAACAACTCTTCCATCAACCATGTCAGTGCATCATCAATCTTCCTCCTCCTCCTCCTCCTCCTCCTTAGCCACTAGGTGGCACTAGTCTTAGTCCATGGTTTGAGTCAAGCATTGCTTGCTGATTTCTGTGTTTATCCCAAAGATTAAGTAGGGGTTTCTTGCCTTCTAGGTCCAGCTGTGTTGTATCTGCTGAACCATTCATGAGTATTATCATTGTTACAATGGGGCTAGACACACACACACACACACACACACACACACACACACACACGTGCGCATGTGTGTGTGCGTGTGTGTATATGTGTGTGTGTGTGTGTAAAATAAAAACATCATGCTGCATGTAAGTAATGGATCTAGGAGGACCATGGTATCTTTCCCCCCCTAACTGGACATAACTCTAAAAAGTCTTTACTCAGACTTTTCAAACAGTTAAAAAACAGGGAACTTTTAATGATCACTTTTGAATTTACATTTTGCTTTTACAGAAAGCAGACTGTTTCCCCACAAGGGATATTGAGTTCTCCTCATTAGTGCTGTTATAATTAGCCTATGAAATAATACATGCCTACAAAATACAGCTAAGCTCCAGTGCTTTCAGGAACCACAGTTTCAGTGCTGATATAGTCCAAAAACAAGGGTGGGGAATGCCGTTATTAGACATCTAAAATCTTACAGACAGGCAAGCTTTTGAATCCTACAGGACCCTTAATTAGGCCAGCAGTTACAGAGGAGTCAAGATGCAGAAGAAAGAGATTCCCCAGATTAACCATGGCAAATGTTGAGGCCAGGCTCTCTTGTGTAAAACAAATTCCAAAATAGATAGTGCAACCTTGTAAAATCAGCAGTAGGTTTCAAGTTTCATCTCAGGTACTGAGTATGTGAATACAGTACAGTACAGTACCTGCATTTGTCCAGATATTGAAAAATGATCAATTTATATCACAGAAATAGGTTTTATCACCGGGTTGTAATTCAATAAAGCATAAAGGTTATGTGTACACACACACACACACACACACACACACACACACACACACACACACACACACACACACACACACACACACACACACACACACACACACACACACACACACACACACACACACACACACACACACCATTTGTGTCATTTTGTGCCCTTTGCTGTCACTGAATCTGATGGTGTGGCCAATATATACACATTTCTTTGCTGAAACAAGGCTTGTGTGCATTTTAGAGGCTACTGGGTCCCCAGAGTACTCTATTAAGTGTGCTTCTCCTCTAAAACAAAGCATTTACCCACCACATGTCTTGTTTTAGTGTCAAAAGGCAGGGGCAAGCAACAGCCAAGAAGTGGGAGTTTTCCATTTCTTGCTCTTAGTTGCACCATCAAAATTTTAAGACTTCTGTTGTGGCCTGTAGTGAGATCCAGGGGAATGAAAGTTGTTCACTTCAGATATAAACAATTCTGAGCAATACATAAACTAATGACCCGCTCTTTCCTGTGTCGGATGCCAAATTGATGTCCTTGAAGGAAGACATGAATATAAGCATACATTTCTTGGAGTAGAGAAGGCTATTTTAGCATCCTCCAGTAACCATGTGCACATATTTTTCTTTCAACAAGCCAAGGAGAGGCATTGAACCAGTCTCATTTCCTGTGATAGTCATGGTGCATTGTAAAACAAAGCTGTAACATATACCATGATACAACAGTGCCACTTGAAAAGCCCTTGGGAGAATCTCTGGGGACAGCAGCAAAAGAGGAAAGTACATTGCAAGGTAATCTGCAATTATCTGCATTATACAGTTACAGCAGTTTGATGCCCGTTTAAATTATCTCTATCCTTTTATATTTAGTGTGGTATTAGTGGGATATTTAAATTTTTTGCCAGACTTTGGTGAAGAGTACCCTAAGCACTTTAACAAATTAAAAATTCAATGGAGCTATGACAGTTAAGTGGTATTAGACTCCCAAAACTCTGTAATGGAGACAGTTGCACTCTTCATCTGCTAAAGCACAAAGAATAGGAAAAAGTGTGTGTGTGTGTGTGTGTGTGTGTGTGTGTGTGTGTGTGTGTGTGCACGCGTGTGTGCATGTGCGTGTGTGTGTGTGTGTGTGTATGTGTGTGTGTGTGTGTGTGTGTGTGTGTGTGAGAGAGAGAGAGAGAGAGAGAGAGAAGGTGGAGGATAGGAACTGAAAGCTAAATCAAAAATCAATCATGCTGTTACTGAAAAAGAAAAGCTAACTGCTTGGCACTCCAGACAGTTATATTATCAGAAGAAGCCACACAGATAAGAGTACTCAGGCATTATTTCTCTGGACCAGTCATCTCTTATCTATTTTGTAAAACAAGAGGATTGATTAGTGTCCTTTAGTTTCTTCTATAACTTTGTCTATACATGATTTATGGTTCTGTTCCTTTGGCATTTATAACTATTAACTATGCGGTCAACATAATCCTTAGACATTTTTCTCTGCAACTAAGATCTAGTGCCTGCACTTCTGAATATTCTGGTGGAAAAAAAAGTATCTCACTTGCTCATTTATTCACTAATTGTCAGGGTCCAATAAATTCAACCAGCAATTCTGGTTCTCCCATTGTCTCTCTTGAACCCCAAGATGCTTGTTAAAATGTACCAACCCATCAACCCAAATTTGGACCTTGCATTGGAAAGCTGGAGCTTGGAGATGGTACTTTTTCAGACTAAAATTTATTTATTTATTTAGACTTATATCACCGCCCGCTCGCCGTGGCAACTCAGGGCGGCTTACAGTCAGTAAAACAACAGTCACATTATACAATCGAATCACAGTACTATGATTAAAGCCAGTAAACACAAACAGCTAAATTACACCTTGTAAAAACATACTAAGAATCCTCTAGAAATTCTAGGAGTTATAGTCTCAAACAGTAGTAAATTCAAGTTTCATGCTTAAAAATGCTATAGGTAAAAATAAGTGTAAAGGAACTGTCTTCGGTACTGTATATGAAAATACATGTGGCTGCCTTGGTTTCCTAAACTCTAGAGTAGCTAAGCCTGTACCAGTTGGTTCCAACATGGCAATATTCAAATAGTTATGGCTGTGTCTGAAATAGCAAAGGAATCCTTTGTGTGGGATTTTCCCTTCTCTTTACACTTCTAAAACCAAACAATTCTGAAAATTCCCACTTTGATTTAATGTGCCATGCCTACTAAGATAGAATGAAATCCTATTGTATGGCTTCACAAAACCTGTAACTTTGGGAGGTGACTTGCTTCTAATCAAGACAATTCCATATAAATTATCCAGTGTATACTAGAGTACTGTCCATGAGATTTTCTTGGCAAGAACACTGGAGTGGGTTGCTAGTTCCTTCCCCATTGGATTCTATTTACTCTGAGTTGTCTGCTATGGCCTATCCATCCTGGGTGGCCCTACATGGCATAGCCCACAGCCACATCAAACTACACAAGCCAATGATCCTTGGAGGGAGTTATGCTCAAAATTTTACAAGGTAGGCTTCAACAGTACGTGTATTGAAAACTTCCAGAAGTACAAGCTGGGTTCTGAAGAGGCAGGGGAACTAGAGACCAAATTGCCAACATTTGCTGGATCATAGAGAGAGCAAAGGAGTGCAAGAAAAACATCTACATTGTTTCTGTTTCATTGACTATGCCAAAGCCTTTGATTGTGTGGATCACAATAAACTGTGGCAAATCCTTTAAGAGATGGGAGTACCAGACCATCTCATCTGTCTTCTGCAAAACCTGTATGTGGGTCAAGAAGCGAAAGTTAGGACCAGATACGGAGAAACTGATTGGTTTAGAATAGGAAAAGGAGTATGACAAGGCTGTATATTGTCACCATACTTATTTACCTTAGATGCAGAGTACATAACGCAGGGCTAGATGATGCACAAGCCGGAATTAAGATTGCTGGGAGAAATATCAACAACCTGAGATATACAGATAACACTACCCAGTGGATGTAGATCTGGGCAAACTCCAGTGCATGGCAGCTGACAGAGGAGCCTGGTGTGTGGTGGTCCATGGGGTTGCAAAGTGTATGGCTTGACTGTGCAACTGAAGAACAACAAAATACAGGAGCACAACATATAATGCTCACAAAGATTTCTTAACCTGAGACAATTTGTTATCACCTTTTCCGTAGCAGAGCAAACAGATTTCAATTAATATTTCAGAGGAGCCTGTTAATTAATTCAAGGGAATTGCTTTAAAATACCACACATTGAGTTAATGAAGCAACACAAAGGAATAAAATGCATCACTGCTCTGCTGATAATAATGGATAAAACACACAATTATTTCCAAGATAACTAGAAAAAAGAAATTATGCAGAGACAGACACCTGTTGTGTAGCTACTGTATGCTGGCTAAGCAAGAACGACACTACTAGTTGTGGCAAATTACCAAGAATCAAAAGAGTTCCTTCTTTGATTTTGTACTGTGCATTACATGCATGCAATGAGGTGAAGTTGCTCACAATCTGAAATCAAATCAGGGACTCTTTAACTAGCAGCAATCTGTTGGTGGTGGTGATGCATAGCTAGATCCTGGTCAATGCTGCAGTTTTTGTGTGTGAAGAGTAGACAAGGTTTCAATATTGGATCATATGTCCAGCTAGGGTAGTCATGTGGCATACGTACTTTATTTGAAGGGCTGTCCACTCCAAATTCAGTGTAAAGTTAAGGAACCATCGATATAGAGCAGATAGCAAACATAGGTCCCATAGTCCAAAATGTAAATTTCCAAACACTGACCTTAAAGTAATAAATACATATTTTTAATTAATAAATAATAAATAATTTCTCACCCCTGCCCATCGCTGTCTTGCTTTGATTGGATTGTTCTGTATAGCAGCCATGTAGTACCAGTTATTATATTATCATTTCCAGAATTAGAAAATGCAATGCATTTGAGAAAATGTATGAAGGTTCTGAATGGCCTAATGCATGTCTAACACTCATGCATTCGTCATGTACTTGGATGATATATATTTTTGTCTTACATGGGAACTCCACATCTTTGAGGATTGTTATGCTTATATGCATAGAGAAGTGATATATGGTTTATTGGAGTCTAGTCAGCAACTAGCTATAACTCTTATTGTGGGGAAAAGCAACTGCACAGCAGGCTTTGCTGTTGGTTGCATTCATCACCACCTGACTCCACCACTTATTTGTTCACTGCATTTTAATCTTACTTTTAACTGGAAAGGCTTGTAGAGATACACTGTGAAAGGCATGACACAGAAGGAAAGAAAAGGGATGGGGGAGGTAATAGGGGGAAAAATCAAATTCAGACATCAATTTGTAACATTACATAACAGCTGACCTAATCACCATAGCAATTCTTAGAATATCTTCATGGCTCTACTTGGCCTTTAATACAAAGGGGGAACGTTGGAAGTATTTGAAATGGGGATTTATCACAAGATGCTAAGAATTTCCTGAATCATGAGGGTGACTAGTGAAGAAGTATTAAAGCCAAAGAAAAAGATGAAGAAATCAAGAGCATATCAAATACAAATGGCTTTGGCCATGGAATGAGAAACCAATGCACAACTGGTGATTCACAGTACAGTGGAATCTCATAGAAGAATCGTCCCGTATAGCAATGAAATCACATAACAATTAGGTTTTAGGGGGAAATGGTGTCCCGCATTACAATTTTCCCTATGAAAAAAAAAATCATTCAACAATTTTTCAATGGGAAAAACCACTTAGCAACAAAAATCGTTGTATGATGCATCCCATAGGGAAAATCGCTATACAATGCATGTATCATATAGCAATTGTTTCATACAACAACGAGCCCCATGGAACGGATTAAAATCATTGTATGAGGTACCACTGTATTTATTATTTATTTATTTAGATTTATATACCGCCCCATTCAATAGACTCTGGGCGGTGTACACTGTCCAGTGAACACCTCACTGTCTGCTCAGCAAAACTTAAAAACAATATAAAAACAGTTAAAAGCCCTTCAATAAAACCAATTGCAAGAGGGGGAAACCTCAGATGAACCAAAAAGGAGAGCTTGTTGGCAATCCCATCCCCCAGATCCATTCCACTAACCACATTTTCAATTCTCTCCTAAACAGTAGCAACTGGGCCTGGAGGCATAATTCTACCGGGAGGAGGTTCCATAATGTGGTGGCTATTAGAAATAAAGGGAACAGAAAGGCAGGAAGTAGAAAAATGTATTAGGGAGACTGAATTGGGGTCAACACAGCATTTCTGTTGAGAGTTGGCACATTTGAAGTTGGAATACTTATAATGATGAGAGGAAGAAGGAAAAAAGAAAACAATGACTAGCTGGTATGGAAACAGCATAAAGGAAATGTGAATAGAAATTTCTCAGACGTATAGTCAAATAGATGAAGAAAGTAGGGAATGGGCCCATTCCCCATCACTGCAGCTTTGTGTGTGTGTGTACGCGTGTGTGTGCATACGTGCATGTGTGCACTATGTGGTTCATTAGGCTGAAGGAAAGGCTAATGGAGCTGATCTTTCAGCTCTACTGTAGCCTAATGAAACGGCCCACCCCTGCTGTCAGTAACAGAGCATCTTATTAATTAATTATGTGCCAGCAGGTTGTTCCTGACATATGGCAACCTCTTCCATGGTTGTCAGTACCCAAAAGTGTTTTATCCTTCATTTCTTTAGGGGGTGTTTTGGACTATGCAGCTTGCCTAAGGTCATGCAAAATGGCTTTTCTTCAAAGAGGCATACTGGGGAATTGAACTCCTGTCTTGTGGCTCCACAGCCAGGTATTCAATTCAATGAGTTATTCAGCTAGCAAATTTGGTGATCCACTTATGAACAGTCTGCACCTAGAATGAACCAGACAACATGCAATTATTAATAATGAATCTAGAGGCACAGAAATATGGAGAGCTTGTTCCTTGGTTCATGATGATGATGGTGATGAGGCAATGTGAACTGGCATAGTTACTAATTGGACTATGAGCTGCTATCCATATTAAGGCTAAAACCCAAAAAGCTTCAAACAAAATCAAATTAAACCACAAGCATCTGATTAAAATATACCCAAGCATGCTCAGCAGGACTTCTTACTTTTACATCTTTCCCCTGTGCCACATGGCGAACTTTTTTTGAAAACCACTTCAGTTTCAAAAGCCATTTGCCATATGGTAAGGGGTATTTCTGTCCAATAAACACAAGCCCCCACCCAAGTACCCTGGTGTGCCAATCTGTGTAATTTGTGTGTGCGTGCGTGTGCGTGCATGTGCATGTGTGCGTGTGCATGGAACATGCACATGAGCATGCACGTGCATGCGTGTGTGTGTGTGTGTGTGTGTGTGTGTGTGTGTGTGTGTGTGTGTGTGTGTGTGATACTGGCCTATGTGCTTTACAAGTGCTAATGAAATATTTTCATCCAAAAGTGTAATTCTTGCTAAGAAGAACATTTGCAAAGAATCCATCTTAGAAATAGGTCGCCAGAATCCCCAAATTGACTGCCCTTGTCTGTTATGATGTTTTTTTAACCATCATGTAGTGTCTGAAGCATCATTCACCCCAGCTTAATTGCTAATCCAGGTCAACATGAATTAAGTGTCCACAGAGGAGCTGGTCCTCAATTAAGGAATGACATTATCTTAATTCATTAGACTTTATTTGGAGACAAACCATAAATGAGGTTCCTAATAGAAATTTAATGTGGAGAAAGCACGAAATCATCTTTTGTGTGTGTTATTTTGAACTTCCCTTATTGAATACACAACAAAGTTAAGTATTTTCAGATTTGGAAATTTACTCTTAGTCTATTATAGTAATTGAAATGATAGTGGGAAATGGTAAGGTATAATTAAGAAGCATTTTTAATGTCAGCTTGAAAACAAAACAAAAATCCACTACTGTTACATTCCCATCATAATTGCACCTTATGTACTGATGTTTATTCATGTGAACCTATGCAACATATCTATTAGTGATAACTTATTCTTATTGACAACCAGGGTCAAGTAACCTCATGAATGGATTCAAGTATATTTGTTTGACACAATTTATTTGACAACCATGTAGTACCAAGCTCAGCATTCACTACATAGAACCATAGGAAGCTGCCTATTACACAGTCAGAACTTCACCCATCTAGTCCTTGACATCTAGAGATTCTAATGTACAATGGTGGTTGTTAAATCCAGTCCAGATTTGATTGATTGACTGATTGATTACACTTGTATACCAGCCTTCTGGAATATGCTCCCAAATTGGGTGGTTCACATAATTAAAATGCCAACAATCCAATACAGATAATCTATAATACCAACCCCCTCCTTAGAGGGTAGCATGTCAGACACACACACACACACATGCTACAAGCTCTATTTAAAGTGCAAAACCCTAGTCCCCAAAGCAGTTGGGAGCCTTAAGTACATGCTGTAAAGCACACATTAACCTAGACTGGATTGCATCTTCTGAAATTGAAGTCACCAGCAGCCATGAATCTAACCCAGTAACAATGGCACTCCATGGTTTCAAACATGCAGGAACATAAATCTTCTTTCAGGAATCCATTTCCATCTAAAGAAAAGTAATCTTCAGTTCAGGCTACTCAAAGAAAAGCTGTCTTCCTTCCTTCCAAAAATGGAGTTCATAATAGCTCACAACAAGACTTAAAACAGGTAGAAATGAAACCCTAAAAGTTATAATATTGAAACAGGATTAAACAAATTGTCAACAGGATTGCATTAGACCAGGAAATGAATTAAAATGTCATTTAAACATGCAAGGATTTAAAAGCAGAGCACCCAATCATGGAAAGGTATTTTGCTCAACAACCAGACAATTGTTAAAAGCCAAATCAAAAGTCCACCAGTGGAGAAACAGCAGGGAGGGAACCAGGCTAGCCCTATTCCCATGAAGGGTGTTCCATACCCGAGGAGGCTATTGTAACTGTGCTGGTTTTTTGTGTGAGCCAAAACCTCATCTGTTCCATGCTTTGACTTAAATGAAAAGTCTGCAATGACACAACACCTTTTTCCTTGTAAGACACTCTGAATATGGCTCATGTCTCTCATCAACTCATGTCTTTACCCCTCATACAAGCTTCTATAAAAGAAAACCAGAAGCACATCTGGAATCTATCTAGTGGTGGAGAATTATAATCTAAACCAGACCTCAGATCCTTTAAAATCAACATTTGAATAATGTTGAATAATGATTCTCTCCAACTTCCTTGTTTACAACATCTCCTCCTCACACATATCTATAAAGCTATCAAGGTTAGCATTTCCTGTAACTGATGAGACAGCCAGTGACCATAGACATAAATACTATAATATGTGCGTGAGCCTTTAAGAAAGCAAAGGGTTCTTTGTTGCTTTCACTGTTACATATAAATATGTCTTCTACTCTGGAAATGACTAAAGAGCCTTGCCTCATTTTAACAAATGTACATGTTTTTGCACACTGTACCTGTTTTAAATGCTAGTAGTTATCTATCTGCAAAAGAAGTTGGATCCTCAGTAGATCTCAGTGGCTATTTAGGTGTTTGTTTGAGCTCGGAAAGTCCTCCTGAAAGAGCATTATACAGTACAGTACCTGGCTGTTTCTTAGAGAGAGGGGCATACTAGGAGCTCTCCATGGTCCTATACATTATATAATGTTTATAGAAGGGGTTCTCAACCATTTCGTGCCACGGGCTGGATGACTCCCCCTCAGACAGCTGAACAGGCCGGACACGTGGTTTTCCCTGCAGTAAATGCTGCCGTAAACCACAGTGGATGAGTTTGTGCATGTGTGGGTGTGGGCGTGTTTACGGCTGTCTTAAATGCGTCCGCTTATGCTTCTGGGGTCATTACTGTGGGCCGGATGATTTGCTGTCACAGGCAGAGTCCGGACCATGGGCCATAGGTTGCAAACCCATGGTTTAAAGAATGAGTTCTAGTTGAGACTTGAGTTCTGTAGGCTAATGGGACTTTCAGCCTAAGTGAGATACTGTGTAGTTTAAAACCAAGGTTTCCTCAATTCCTCGGAAACCTCCATGTAAACAGAAGGATTTTTGCCACAGAAGCTCGACCACAGACTGGTTGCCTTGCCTAATAAGATTCAGGACTTCAGGCAATACTGAAACTCAGACACTACATTCTAACTAATACAAAAGTAATCTACTGAACAAACAACAGATGTTTGCTTCATATATACATTTGGTCCATTTACTATCTGGATGACTATAGCCTTTTTGACTATATCTCTTGGCAACAGACCAGATTGAAACCAAAGGTTTAATAGGATATTTCCTCCCTCCTTCCTGAATCAGAAGGTGTTAAGTATTCTTCAATTATATAGCTTCTTGATGTGTGCCCCTCACCAGTATTTTTCTGCCAAGTGAATGCTCTTAATTGTAGCATCAATACTCTTATAAATTGTGATACAATTTGTACCGCGTTTTAATAATAATAATAATAATAATAATAATAATAATAATAATAATAATAATAATAATAATAATAATAATAATAATAATAATAATAATAATAATAATAATAATAATAATAATAATAATAATAATAATAATAATAATAATAATAATAATAATAATAATAATAATAATAAAGTTTTATTTATATACTGCTTGTCTCTTCCAGAAGAAGACACCAAGCGGTTTACATTGGGGCATGCTGCCTAAAGCAGGCAGCAGCGGGGGAAAAGATACAAAATCAGTAAGCATACAACATAAAAAGCAAGAAAGAAAAGAAAAGAAGGCATTCACTTCCACTCTTCCCCGTGGCAAATGCCAAGCCGGGAAAGAGGGCTATGTCCTTGGGCTGTGCGGGGCAGCGTCCTTTGAGCCCTCCGGGGCTTGGAAGGTGGGGATGTAGCGGTGGTGCCTGGCCTCCCATCCACTGGGACCAGGTGTTGCAAGTCCCGAGGAGAGGCAGGACGGGTCCTCGGGCGGCACAGGGCATCGTCCTTTGAGCCCTCCGGGGCTCGGAAGGAGGGGACGTAGCGGTGGCGCCTGGCCTCCCATCCACCGGGACCAGGTGTTGTGAGTCCCAAGGAGAGGCAGGACGGGTCCTCGGGTGGCGCGGGGCAGCGTCCTTTAAGCCCTCCGGGGCTTGGAAGGCAGGGGCGTAGCGGTGGTGCCTGGCCTCCCATCCACCGGGACCAGGTGTTGCGAGTCCCGAGGAGAGGCTTTTGGACCATTTAAAGCCATCCAAATTTTTCCCTTCAGTTTAAAGAATTTCTAATTCAGTAATGTATATGGTTGTTTCAGAAAACAGAGTAAACTATAAAAATATTAGAATTTACCCTTGAAATGATTTCATATCAGACTTGTTGTGTCATCATCATTATTAAAGCTAAATGTTTCCTATGCTGAGGAAAAGGAAAAATTGTTTGTTTGTATTGCTGTTCACTAAGAAACAAAAGTTTTCCTAAAATTTGGATTTAGCCTTTTATTTTGTAGATAAAACTGATTGGATAATAGAAAGTGTTGCACATTTGCCTGTGATTTATAGTAGACCTAAATATTTGGCTCATCAGAGCTTCAAATTAACAATTAGAGGGTTGAGGTTCAGATTTGAGATTGTGGCCTTCAGCTCCCATATTTTTTTTAAAAAAGCCACAAACTTGCATTCATCCAATAACAATATTGATCAGATGTGCTATCAGGTAAAGTTTTTATTTATTCTGCAATTGCTCTTCCTTATTCACAGAATTTTACAAGCAGCTCAGGCACCACCATATACTTACTTGCATCTCTCCCATATTTTACCACTGTTAATTCTCCCCTATTTTTAAAAAAGTTACCCAACACACCATCCAGAATTAATATTCATGCTTGCTAGTATAAACACTGTTGTTGCTCTTTACTCTTTTTAATCTGCTGCTAACGAACCTGCATGGTTCACCTAAGGCTGAAGACAAGGCAAAGCAACAGGCAGTGTTTCTATTTTTTAAAAAAAGGGGGTGGGGGATTGAGAATTTGATTACTCACCATGCTATGTGGGGTGCCGGGCAGCCTGTATGGCAAGCTACATAGTTCCAATGATCCCAAGAAAGTGGTAAGGTAAATCCTTTCTGAATGCTTTATACCTAGAAAACCCTGCAAAGAATTGTCAAGCAATTGCTATGTCATGAAAGACCTCAAAGATGGTTGTTATTATTACTCATATTTAAAAAAAACATGTATAACTAGATAAACATGTTAACTGCAACTATAAATCAATATATGTAGCCTTTCATAAATTCATGAAAC
Organism: Bradypodion pumilum; assembly: GCA_035047305.1. Classification (NCBI taxonomy): domain Eukaryota; kingdom Metazoa; phylum Chordata; class Lepidosauria; order Squamata; family Chamaeleonidae; genus Bradypodion; species Bradypodion pumilum. The sequence continues at coordinate 265,635,420 of JAWDJD010000003.1, forward strand.
ACTTTCAGAAATATTCAGCTTGTTCGAAAAGGATACATTGATGTAAAGGAAACACCGACGTAGCTGCCCTCACTGGCATTGGGGCGCCTTTGTCGCTGCTGGGTGGTTGAGGTTAATTTTGTAATTTTTTATAATGTAAGTGTTTTTTTGTGATGTGTTTTTTGAATTGAAATTTTATGATATTATGCTTATATGTATTATATTCTTATTATGTTGCACTGCATATTGCTTATTATTTCTTGTTGGAAGCCGCTCTGAGTAGTGCGTGCACTATAAGAGCGGGGTACAAATAAACAATGATGATGATGATGATGTGTGGTGTCAGTTTTAAGAAAAATATACAATTTACCATGATATATATGCATCTATTGACATTCAGTGTGCTAAGTGCAGGAGTAGGACATCCCTGATTCTCATTAATCTGCCTCCTTTCTGTAATGTAAATTTTAAACAGCCTTTACTATCTCGATATTGCCAGTTGGCATAGCAAAAGAAGGAAGCATCAAAGCAGAAAGAGATTGACAGCTGAAGCCCCAAGAAAATCCAAAATCTCTCCTGGAAACTTCAATTGCTGTGCCTTAGACAGGACACAAGTTAAGCTCTTCAGACATTATTTATTTTGATTTCATCCAAGCAAATGATAGGCATCCAGGCATGGCAAGATGCACAGTAGCATATTAGCCTGGCCACATTTTAGAATTTCTTATTTTGATTTTATGTAGCTACTAGCTACACTGAGCCTTCATTATGCTTAAGACTGAATATATTGTATGTGCACATGAGTCTCTCAACTTCTTACTCTCCTGAGGAAGAGAGTTAAAAATATGTCTTATTTCTCCCCGCTAAGATTTCCCTTGTTCCAAATCTATTTAGAGCAAAATCTTTTTAACATTTGTTGGAACTTCTTGACTACCTTATGGTGTTTCCTCTTTCATAACAACCACAAGATTTCTCAGCTGTGCCATAGTCATTGCTACTTAAAAGAAAGAAAAATACATTTGTTTTTGTTTGCTTTAAGAATCAGCTGTCTTTGGAATTTTATGCTTGGGGATAGTAAAGGTAAAGGTTTCCCTTGCTCGAAAGCCAGTCGTATCCGGCTCTAGGGTGCAGTGCTCATCTCTGTTTCCAAGCCGAAGAGCCAGCGCTGTCTGCTTCTGCAGACATTTCCGTGGTCATGTGGCAGGCATGACTAGACACCGGAGCGCACGGAACGCCGCTATTGAGTTTCCCATTTAGCTGGAGAGAGCAGGAGTATTAGCTCAATCTCATCTATGTATTTATCCCAATTATTTGACAAGTATTTACACTGAACCTTATCTATAAATCCAGTATCTTTTACCCAACTTATTTGGCAAATATTTACACTTAATCTCATCCATTATTTGAAATAATGTAGAGACCCATTCATCAAAGATCCCATTTGCTGAGAAGTTTGATTTGCAGCCTATCTTATGCTCCAGTTTGCTTGTAGTGATCCAGTTTGCTGGCTCCACAATCTGAAATGCTACAACCCTTTTTCTAGTCCACCCAGCTTCTTCCTCCCTCCCTCCCTTCCCTGATCATTTTTGGTACACTGTCAAGCTGTTTGGTTTTTTAAAAAGATTCCATAATATTAGGGAGAAAATCAGTGATGCACTCCCAAAAAAAAAAATTTACTACCATGTCTGTGGGTGGGGGCCAAATCTGTGGGTGGGGCCAAATCTGTGGGCATGGCCAACACAATGGGGTATGGAGGTGGGCACTACCGGTTCTCCTGGACAGGACCTGCTTCAGTGCATCACTGGAGAAAGCGATAGCTTTCCAAATTTCTTCATAATATACATGAAATACACACATACTGAGGAAATTGTGTAGCCTTCTGTATTTTGTTGGGGCTGCTTCTATTTTTAAGAAATGTTAAAATCTTTTTCTTCTGTGTGGAAGTGATCTAGTGCTAAACTAATGTATCAATGCAACATCTCAGCAAGGATATAGACAGAGCTCTGTACAGAATGTTTTCAGTTAATTTTGATGCTGAGGGGAACTATGATGCTGAGGAGAAGTGTTCCATGTTTCCACTTGTGTTATATTAATATGTAATTTTACAAATAATATCCTGAGAGTAAACCCCATTGAACTTGGAGGATCTTCTTCTGGCATAAGTAGGCATAAGATCCTATGGTTACCATACTTGTGATCTACAAAATGGATATGTAGTCAGTTTCATTCCTGTGCTATGAATACTAACCATGCCCTTCAGATTACATTTCTCTGTTTACATGTGCTGCTCTATTTGCTGTGTCTAGCACTATAACAGTCACCAATATTAAAGGCATTGTCACAAATAAATGGTGTGATCTAACATGTCACTCATCACAAGATGTGATGACAGCTCTTCATCCCAAACAAATGTATGGCTAGACACAATATGTCTTATTTTTTAGACAAACAAGGGATTTTTTCTATTGTATTGTACTGGAACAATATAATGTTGGATTATATTTGTATTGAATTGGAAGCTTTCCTAAGAAGTCAAAGATAGTTCCCATGTGTAATAAAGGAAATTTAATTGCAGCATATTACCTATAGTAACACATTCATAGGAGCATAGAAAGGTCATGATGACCCAGAACAGATCGGTGGCTTGGCATTAGTTTAAGACACTCATTATAAAGAACTGGGAAAACTTCCAAACATTAGTAAGCAGTCTTATCAAGTACTAGCATATTTTGCCCGGCGGTCCCGGGCTTTTTAAAATTGTGTTGGATAGTAAAGGGTTCCTTTTTTTCTTGAACCAATGGTGCTGTGCTTTTTGAAATGGTGGTGTAAGGTTTTTTGTTTTTTTGGCTTTGAGGTGCTGCGTCCGCCTGTGGTGGACTTGCGCTCCCAGTGGGGGCTTTTTTGGGATTTTTTTGTGTGCTGGCTTCCTCAGTGCCGGGCTATTTGAAGTGGTTTTTTAAGGTTTTTGTTTTTTGTTTTTTGAAATGAGGTTAGTGTGTTATTTGTGTTTGTGAAAATGTTTATTTTTAAAACTGTTTTAAACTGTGTTGTTATGTTGTTGTTTTTTGGATTTTAAAAAGGTTAGGTTGTTTTTTTAATTATTGTATTTTTAAAAAGAATGTGTTTCTTTGTGAATTTTTGTAAATTGTTTTATTTTGGATAATAATTTTAAAAATGTGTAAATTTATGTTTTTTTAATTGAATGTATTTTACAGTGTATTTTTATTTTTTATGGAAAATTTATTTTTTATTTTATCTGTGAATTATTTTTGATTTTTTTGGATATTTTTGAATGTTTTTTGAATTGATTACCCTATTTTTGGTGATTTATTGAATATTTTGGAATATTTTGGATGTTTTTTCTCCTTTGGCCACTGGGTGGTGGTGTTGAGCAATTTTTTGGAATTGGGTGAGTCTCTTCTTCTCCTCATTTCATTTCCAGGTTTCATCGGGGCAAGTCGTCTTTTGGTAAGTTCTGTCCGGGTTTTTTTTAAGGGGTTTTTTTTGGGTTGGGGGGGCGTTCTGTTTTTGTTTATGGTTTTGGGTGGGGGTTTGTGTGTGTGTGTGTGTTTTTAAGGGGGGGTTGGAGGCGTTCTTTTTTGTTTAGGGTTTTGGGTGGGGGTTTGTGTGTGTTTTTTTTGAATTTTTTTGGTTTTGGTTGGGGGTTTCTTTGAGTGTTTTTGGATTGTTTTTGTTGCGTCCTTTTTTTTGGGGAGGGGGTGCCTTTTGTTCTCACGGGCCATACTTGGTGGCCCGTGGGAAGGAAGAGCACTTGCGGTGGGGGTGCCTTTTCTTCCCATGGGCCATGCTGGGTGGCCCGTGGGTAGGAAGGGCACTAGCGGCGGGGGTGCCTTTTCTTCCCATGGGCCATGATGGATGGCCCTTGGGAAGGGAGCATTGTTGCGGGGAGGGTGCCTTTTGTTCCCACGGGCCATGCTTGGTGGCCCGTTGGGAAGAAGGGCAGTTGCGGGGGGAGGTGTTGGTTTGCTTTTATTTTTGGCTCGCCGGCAGCCGCGGCCGGGTCCCCCCATGGGCCATACTTGCTGGCCTGTGGTGAAGAAGGGCAGTTGTGGGGTGTTTTCTTTTTTACTTTTGTTTTTTGCACGCTGCTGGCCCTTTGAACGGAAGGGCAGCGGCGGTGGTGGGGGGTTTATTTTTTCCCCCACAGGCCATGCTGGCTCGCCCGTGGGGATGTATGGCAGCGGCGGCGGCTTTTTTTATTTTTTATTTTTTGCGGGCCGGCCGCCTCAGCTAATGGCGCGCAGGACACTGGGGCTTGTAGTTTTTGCTGTGTGTGTTTGCTGTCTGTGGCGGTTTATCTTTTTCGGCTTTTTTTGATTGGCTGCGGCGCGTTTTCGAACATTCCTTTTGCCGCGCCGCTCAGCCTGATTGGCTCTGGCACGGCGCGGTGAAAGGAACTTTGGGAATTGAAGTTCTCTTTTTTTGTTTGCGCCTGGGGGGCTCCTGCTCCCGGGTCGAAAATTTCAACCCGACAGTTACCTGCGAACCCCGTTCGGGCGAGTGAACGGAGGCTCGGACGGGGCTAGTGGGGCCTGGTGCAACATCCTTTGTCACATTCCAACGGTTAACGCACCATTTTATAGGTATAGATTTGGACCTGTTGATAAAAACTTCAAGAAGAAACACTAAAGATAAGAGTAGCCTAGATTTGAACCTGCACCTGGGTTACCATATTAGGATAAAGAAGTGGTGTCTGTAGTTGGGGATACGAATCTGGTGAATAGGACTGGGCCAATAGGCCTCTCGAAGTAGACTGTAACCTCCTTTAAGGAGGAGGGATTTTGATTTTACATTTCCATGTGTAAGAGGATAAAAGGCCAACTTATCTACTGCTTAACCATGCCTTCTTGATAAGACACCACAAGTTCATTAAAGAAATAAAATGCTGCTTCATTTACTCTCAGAGTAAAAGACTGTCTCCAATTATTTTAGACAAGTCTGTAGATAACACCATGTTATCCTCCACATAAGGAGCTTGGCGGTCGAAAACCCTGACGCTAAGGGTGTTACCCTATACCCTAGTAGGAACTGGCACAGTTCCTGGGGCTCATCCGACACAAGCCGTCCTTCGTTGTCCGCACCAGGCATTCCACTTGCCCATTTGTCGCAGGGTGGAACAGGGCGGTAGTGATGTGGTGGATTCTATTGATCTCAATGAAAGCCCTGAACTCTGCTGATGTGAAGGTTGTAGCGTTATCGCTCACGAGCACGTCTGGTATTCCAAAGCAGCTGAATACCTTCCGTAACTGTTTAACGGTTGCAGCTGACGATGTACTGGACATGAGAATCACCTCCAACCACTTGGAGTATGCATCGACTATAACTAGGAACAGGGTGCCTCTGAAAGGCCCCGCAAAGTCTACATGCACGCGTGACCATGGCCCGCGAGCTGTATCCCATTCTCTATGGAGAAGTCGGGACTCCTCGGGCCAGGTACTTTGGCAACTCTCACGTGTGCCTACCATCAGTTCTATGTCAGCGTCCAGCTTGGGCCACCAGAAGTAGCTTCTCACTAGCGCTTTGGAGTGCACGATCCCCGGGTGGCTGATATGTAGCATTTTGAGCACCTGAGGCCTCAGTGTTTCGGGGACTATTACCCGCTGCCCCCAGAGGAGGCAGCCCCTCTCTAAGGACAATTCATCTCTCCTCCTCCCGTGAACCTTGAATTCCTCCGTGGGGGAGGTTGCTGGCCACCCTTTCTGTACCCATGAACTGACTAGGGCCAACAACTTGTCCTTCGCCGTGGCCTTAGTGATCTCCGCTGGCAGTATTGGGGGAGTCTCTAGGGCCTCAATCAGGAGCACCTGGTGGTCCTGTTCTACCTCACTCTCTGGATCCCCTACCTGTAGGAGGGGTGACCTCAAGAGGGCGTCTGCGTTGCTGATTTCCTTTGCCGGGCCGGTAAACTAGCGCATACTGGTATGTGTTGAGAAAGATTGCCCACCTCAGCATTCTTGGGGACAAGATTTGAGGGGTGGGCTTGCTCGTGGTAAAAATTCCTAGCAGGGGCTTGTGGTCAGTTACGACTGTGAACAGCCGACTGTATAAGAAATCATGGAACTTCTTAGCTCCTGCAACTATCGCTAGGGCTTCCCTGTCTGTTTGCACGTAATTGCGCTCCACCCTGGACAGGGATCTCGAATAAAACACTACTGGGGCTTCCCACCCACTATCTAGCACATGGCAAAGGACCGCCCCCACCCCCATCAGTGAGGTGTCGCAGACCAACACAACCGGTTTCCTGGGGTCAAAGTGTGTTAAGACAGCCTCGGAAGACAGAAGCTACTTGAGCCCCTTGAACGCTTGTTCCTGGGCTTCTCCCCACTGCCAAACCGCATCCTTTTTAAGCAATTTATGCAGCGGTTCTGGCACAGATGCCTTCCCGGGCAGGAAGGAGTGGTAGAAATCAAGAGTCCTAAGAAAGACTGTAACTCAGGCTTGGTGGTGGGGCGAGGGGCGTTCTGGACTGCTGATACCTTTGACTCAGCTGGCTTAATACCATCAGGGGTTATGCGGAATCCTAGGAATTCTACCTCTTCTGCAAGAAACACACACTTAATTTAATTTAATTTTTTAATTTAATCTTCGCGCTTATATACCGCTCACTCAGGTGAACCCGACTCAGGGCGGTTTACATAGCGGACAATAATACGAAATACAGTGACATAACATACAATAAATACAGCAAAAAATCAATCACCAAAAGTACAATTACAAATCCCTGTCCGCAAAAATTATACACACACACACACACACACACACACACACACACACACACACACACACACACACTTATCCTTTCTCAACCTGAGCCCTGCTTTCTCGAATACGGTTAGTACTCAGTCTAACCTCTTGGCCAATTCCTGCTCCCCCCTGCTGTTATCAACACATTATCAAAGTAGGGGAGGACACCTGGGAGCCCTTTCAGAAGCCATTCCACGAGTGACTGGAAAATTCCAGGGGCCGAATTCACGCCGAATTGGAGGCGCGTCACCTTAAAAGCTCCCTTATGAGTAACTATAGTTTGAGCGGCGGTGGCGGCTGGGGTTACCGTTAATTGCTGGTATGCCTGCGCTAAATCTAATTTGGCGAAACACCTCCCCCCATGCAGTGTTGCTAAGAGGTGACTCACTACCGGCACCGGGTACGGATTTGGGCAGATAGCCTTATTGATTGTGCACTTGTAGTCAGTGCAGATTCTAACCTCCTCGTTAGCCTTGAGTGCCGTAACAATGGGGGTTTCCCACTCAGCAGAATCTACAGGTACCAAAAATCCCTTGGCCCACCAATTTGTCCAGTTCTGCCTCAATTTTGTCCTTCAGTGCAAATGGCACTCTTCGTGGCTTGAGTCTGATGGGCCGAATCTCGGGGTCCATGTTGAAAGAAACTGGGGGGCCCTTGAACTTCCCGAGCCCCTTCTTGAAGATGGCCTGGTGCTCATTGCACACCTCCATGATTGGGTCAGCCTGCACGGCATGTATTCCCCCAATGAAGACACCCAGGGGCCTGAACCACTGTGTTTCCAGGAGGCAGCAGGTCCCTTCCCTTAAAACCACTAGGGGCAATGGCGTGGCACGCCGCTTGAATTGAACCTTGAACTCTCCCACCCCCAATACTGGGATACTCTTCCCTTGCATGTCCCGTAAGTTTGTCTTTAGGGCCCTCAGCTTGGGGCGCGACTTTGGGGGAATGCGCAAAAATTCCCATTGGGAGATTATGGAGTATGAGGACCCAGAGTCTATTTCCATTCTAACTGGGACCCCTTGTATCAGTACCTCTACAAAAAAACGTGGGTGCCTCAGGGGCATGCTGTGGACTGCCTGGTCGTGGTTGTCGGGAACTCTTTGAGACACACGGTGCTCCGCCGGCTCATCATCGTTGAAGATCCTGCTGACCCCGTCTGCTCTGCATTGCGGCTGTTCTGCCGGGCCCGTCCCGTCATCCCATTGCCACCTGCAGACCTTGGCGATGTGGCCCCGCCAGCCGCAGTTGTGGCACTCCGCCTTCCGGAATGGGCATCTGCTCCGGTTGTGAGATGCTCCGCATCCGTCGCAGCGGCGGTCTCCCCTGGTGCGGTCTCGACCCTCAGGCTTCCTCTGTACTCGTTGCATGTTGTCGTCCTTGCTGCATTTGGCGGTGGACACGGTACACTCAGGGGGTTCTTGCTCTCCACGGGAGGAACAGCTATGGACCGGAACTACAGATGCCCCCCCAGCCATTGTGGCCCTGGCCCGGCACACCCGCTCACCTTGCTGCACCGACTCAGCGGCTTGGGCAACCCGCAGGACTTGTTCAAAGGAGATGCTCTCGTCCCTGGCCAGTAACTTCTTCCTGGCACCCTCATCTCGGAGGCCTAGCAGGAGCCTGTCTCGCAGCACCTCACTCAGGGATGGCCCCCACCGGTAATGCACGGCGGCTACCCTTAGCACCGCCACGAATTCAGCCACGGACTCACCGGCCCGCTGACTTCGCTGTTGAAAGGCCAGCCTTGCCAGGAAGACCGACACCTTTGGGTGGAAATGCCTCCTCAGCTCAGTGAGGATGTCATCTAGGGCACCTCTCATAGCGACCTTGGCATCAGGAGGTTCGTTGCTAGCTCCAGCGTCTCCAGGCCGCACTGGGCCAGCAGGTATGCTCGACGCTGGGCTTCTTCCTCGATGTCCTCCAGGTCCATTGCGTAAAGGAACTGTTGTTCGTAGAGTTCCCATCTTTCTGGCTTCGAAGTACGAATGGAGCGATGTTCACTTTGTGGGATGCCATCATCCCACCTTCGTCGCCAATTTAGTGTGTTGCAAGGAAGACGATAGAAGGAGCCACAGTAGGGCTAAACACAACTTTATTGCATGATGGTCAGGGTGAACATGTGGTAATGGTGGAGATACAGCTCTATTTATATGGTCACTATATATTTGAATGTGGTTACACGGTAGCTCATTGGCTACTGTCCATGTGACGTCATCATTTGTCACGCCCATCTTGTCCAGGTGTTGTGTGGCGGGAAGGTTTCCCGCGCTGCAGATATCTGGTGAATTTATACCATGTGAGCTTGGACGCTCGCTACTGCCACCTGTGGCTACTAGCTCACATCCTCATATAGTTAGTTACAGTGATTACTCAATGAGGTACATATGGATACATTCATTCATTCAGCCGGTTACATTCCTTAAAGGTATATTACAAAGTTGCATCAACATTGCTTTCAATACATAACAGTAGGCTTTTGCTTAAATTGTTTTTTTATGTAACTCAAAGCAAACCCATAGAAAAAATGTCATGTTTATGTAAATCGAAGCAAACCCATAGGAAAAATGATATTTTTATGTAACTTGAAGCAAACCCTTAGGAAATTGTGTAAATCGGGACATGGTTTTAGCACAAAATCATTATGTAAGTCGAATTTTATGTAACTCAAGGCATATGTAAGTCGGGGTTTTACTGTACAACAATAGTCTGTTTTGAGAAACCAAGTGAATAGCTTATGATTTCCTCTGTAGCAGTAGCAGTTATCTTGAAGAATGCCTTCCTTCTTGGAAGTGCGAAGGGCAAGGCTAAGACTTCACTGGGTCACAGGAATCCTGCAGCATGTAGTCTTGTAGCTTGAGGAGCAGTCAAGCTCTCAGCATGAAAGCTTAACATAGCATTTACATCATGAGCAGTCAAGCTGTGGGCGGCGAAGCCATGGACCAGTCAAGAGAGCCAGCAAAGCTGAGCAAGACTACTGGAGCCAGACTAAACACCCCCAACTAGTGCAAGGCAGGCACTATACTTATAGAGGGCACCTAGTCATCATACAGATAAGGACTGACACCTGTGATAGGTGAGACACAGTCTCTTAAAGTGACATGCTACCATTTACACTCAGTACAATATCCTATACAACACTGGGAGTGAAAACCTACATACACCAACAAAAGTGGGTGGTACTGATTCATTACCTGAGGAATAGCTATGTGTAGGATGTTATAAGTGAAGGCACAAATGCATACATGTAGGAGCAGCTAAAGGTTGGTAGCAATGAAAGAAGAAAGAATGTGAGGATTATTAAGGAAAACACTTTTACTCCTGTGGTGCTTTTAACGGACCGTTATCTCAGCAGTCAAATGACAAGATAAAGGGAGGTTGGACACCACTGTAAGAGACAAACTGATTTTTCTTTGGGCTAAAAATGCAATATTTGTACACAGTGGCTGACACCTTGTCTTTGCACATTTGAGTTACGAAAGCAGCCCAGAAGATCATGCAAAGCTGGAAGAAGTATTCCCAAAAGAGTTCTTGAGGTACAAGAGGCAGCAGTTGTGATGCACATTGCACGATCAATTGTGCACTTCAAATTGCATGAATGGTACAACTGCACAATCAACTAAAATGTGAACCACACAAAATGAGCAATGTGATGCTGACAGCCTGGGAGTAACACCCGGCACACTTCAGCACACATATTTTTCTGTTATCACAGCTTCAACAGGATTTCAACCAATGTATTACAGCACAAGAGTATTATTTGGACAGAATTAAATGATAAGTTTTGGAATATGAAGGAACTTTGTGTGAGGTCATAAACAAAGAATGGCAACAATCAAGATGTCTGCCAAAATCCGTCATTGCTACACCTCAATGGAAATATTTGTATTATTGGTGATCAGGTCAATCATGATAGGTTTACAGAAATAGCATCCAATATTAGAAATATTCTTTTAAACATTCAAAATATTTTAAAATTTGCTTTTATATCAAATAGATGACATGGAAGTAAAATAATAGGGTTTTGTGACTATTTTAATAATGAAAATTGCATGACATCAAGTCAGGTTTGACTTATGGCAACTGTTTCCTGAGTTTTCTAGCTAGAGAATATACAGAAGTAGTTTATCATTCCCTTCTTCTAAGGACATCCTTGGACTGTGCAGCTTGGAGAAGGCCACACAGGTTGGCTTTTCTCCTAGGAGTTACAGTGAGGAACCAAACTTCTAACCTCTGACTCCACAACCAGATACCTGAGCTGTCCAACCAGCTGTGTGATCATTTTATACGCAACACATTTTTTGAAGGTAAATAAAAATTGTATAAGTTTTTATATACTCTAAAGTTAATATCAGACGGGTATAATATTCGGTATTATATGGAGAATGTGCTGGCCAATTCATCTTAAGCTGGTAGAAGATGAATGAGTACCAGGTGGGAAACAGAGAGAAGTTTGTAAGACAGGGAAAAAATGGGGGAGGGTGGGGAGAAAAGAAAGAAGGACACTTGCATAATGGAGAGGTTCATGAGTTCAGTTCAGGACAGGAAAGAAAGAAAAGGATCAGCATTGGGGAAAATGTGTTGAGGCAATAATGAGATAGAGAACTATGTATAATAATTTTGTGTCAGAAATTACTCTGGGTTGAAAGGATTTTTGCGGAAGAAACTCCACTCAGGGAATGCCCAAATGAGGCTCCTTTCACGTCCCCAAGAGCTGGGACAGAGACAGGTGCTCAATCCATCATGAAGTACCCAGGTCTCAAATTACTGACTTGCCAGCCGTACAGCTAACAAGATGAGCTTCTTTACCAGAGCACTGAGGCTGGAGGTGGAACTAATGAGTTTAATAGGCAGATCTATGTATAGTTTTGTAGATTTTAGAAATTTGCCCACCTGCAACACCTGGTCACTATATAAAGTCAGTGGGAATCCCCCTCACCCACCCCCCCAAAAAAGCTGGGCCAGAAAGTATTGATTTTATAATGTTTAAGTCAGTGGTTCCCAACATGGGGCCCATGCCCCACAGGGGAACTTCAATTCCCAGAAGCCTAAGTCAGTACATTGGCTGATCAGTGCTTTGGGAAATTGACTTAGGCTTCTGGGAATTGAAGTCCAAAAACCAAAGGCTGGGAATCACTGGTTTAAGTGCTATTATTTAATGCTTGTGAATTTAACAGCAGCCTTCTAGAAAAAGTGCTTTATCTATGCCTATGATGGTGCATTACCATTATCTCTAAAAGCCAGATATTTTCACTCTTAATTTGGAACAGCATGGCCATTTAAAATAAAATTGCCTTCATTCAGTGCTGTTTCATATGTGTAATGGCCTTGACTCAAAGCTATTTTCATAACAAAGACAATGAAAACTCCCTTGTAGATTGTATAGCTTCTATTGCATCTTCTGTGGAGTGTGATAGAAGCCATTGCCACCTTCCTTTGCTTTGTTAAAATTAAATGCTGCTATAACCACTGGAAGCATTCCTCAGCTGAGAGTTAGCAATAAAAGTAGATAATTTTGCAGTAATTAAACAACTGTGGCTTTTGTCTTTTAAATCATGCTGCTTGATTCAGTCTTAACTGCCACCCAGGTTTCTGGGGAAGGGGAACAACAGAGGTCTATAGCTTTTTCTTTTCTCCCTCTTTTATCCCTTCAGGTGTCGAGGGGAAGTCTATAGCTGTTTTCCTAAGTTGTATTCTCCCAATATTTTAGATCACAATTTCCATTTGCCCCAGATGCTATGACCAATGTAAATAATCATGGACTTGAAGTCTAAAACATCTGGAATGTACCATGTTGGGGAAGGTACAGGGCAGAAGTGGGTTTGAATTTAGCTGGCCAGAAACATAAAACAAGTGTACAACTGCCACACAAATACAGTGGTACCTCATACAATGATTTTAATCCGTCCCACGGGGCTCATTGTTATATGAAACAATTGCTATATGATGCATGCATCATATAACAATTTTCTCTATGGGGTGTATCTTACAATGATTTTTTTTTTGCTAAGTTGTTTTTTCCATTGAAAAATTGTTGTTTGATTTTTTCCATAGGGAAAATTGTTATGCGGGACACCACCACCACCCAACCTAATTGTTATGCGATTTCATTGCTATATGGGGCGATTGTTGTATGAGGTTCCACTGTAGTGTCAAATTAATAGCAATATTTAGAGTGCAGCTGAAAAAAGAACATTAAAAAATCAATGCGCTAAAACAGAAATTAAATAACAGTTCTGATGGATTTACAGAATAGATTTACATTACTAAAGTCAATAGATCATAAATCAGAGGAATTGTGAGTTGAAACCAGAGACAATATTAGAAGAGAATGCAAAAGGTCTGGCCTTGTAATAAAAAGAAAATGAAAGCTTACATATAGAGTTGCCATATGCCATGGAAAACTGTGACTTTCACATTTTATAACTGTCCTGCATGGGTCCATAAAAAACATTTAAAACTCACGGTTTTCAAACCACTTGATTTGGAGGGCGAAAATCCATACATTTTTCATGTACTTCCATTGGAACCACCAGTAGGTGGCAGCAGTGAGCAGCAGTGAACAAGGAAGAAAGAAGGGGGGGGCACCGCCTGCCTTTCCTTGTGGCGCCGTTACACAAACAGGATAGAATCAGCTCCCATCTTTGTCCCAGCTCCTGCAAACCTAGCAGTTCAAAAGCAAGAAATGGCAAATAGATAAATAAGGACCACTTGGGTGGGAAGGTAAACAGCATTCCGTGCGCTCCGGTGTCTAGTCATGCCTGACACATGACCACGGAAATGTCTGCAGAAGCAGACAGCACTGACTCTTTAGATTTGAAACGGAGATGAGCACTGAACCCTAGAGTCGGATATGACAGTGCCCCCCCTTCTTTCTTCCTTGTTCACTGCTGCTCACTGCTGCCACCTACTGGTGGTTCCAATGGAAGTGCATGAAAAATGTATGGATTTTCGCCCTCCAAATCAAGTGGTTTGAAAACCGTGAATTTTAAATGTTTTTATGGCTTTTGAGCAAGGCAAACCTTTACTTCTGTCCCATTTTTGTGAGAGGGAAATATGGTAACCCTATACATAGCTGATGAAAGAAGCAGTTTAGATAAGGAGTTCTCAACCTTTTTAAGCTGGTTACGCTCCCTCACACAACTTCAGGGGCCAGACGGCCATTTTGCCCATTCTCCACGACATGGCACTTTCATGCGTGGTGGAGGCGGTCGGGTGCCCTGCTCACAGGTTGAGAATCCCTGCTCTAGGGGAAACATCATGATAGTGAGAGCTATCCAGCTGCCAAAACAAGATGTCTTGGGAGATGGAGGGGTTCTACTGCAGTGGTGATATATCTGAAGTGACTGGGCAGCCATCTGTCAAGGCTTCTGTTGCTGCACCCTGCACTGCACAGAAGGAGCTAGTGTGATAGTGGGAATATACAGATTTGTGGTTTGAGACTGCAACTTTTAGAATCCTGCCTGGAGAATCCATGAAGAATTCTAGAAGTTAATATCAAATTCTGCTGCATAGGGAATATTGGGTGTTGCAGTGCAAAACTAAAACAATTGCAAAAACAACAACAACAACTCCCAACAGGACCTTTCTACTGTCAAAATCCTAACAAAAATATGCCAGCAAATTGGGAAAACAAAACAATGGCTCACAGACTGGAAACATTTAATATATATTCTTGAGAAAGAAGATGCCAAGGAATATAGTAACTATAGGACAGGGGTAGCCAATTTATGGCCCCTGGGCCAAATCTGGCCCATAGTGCCAATTAATCCAGCCTGTGGTGAAGATCCCGGTGCTGGCACTGGAAGTGGTGGAAGCACCGGAAGAGCTGAAAATGGCACCTTCACTGCTGCTGCTACGTCAGCCACAGGAAGTGGTGCAGTTACACTGTAGTTTTTATTCTCTTTAAGGTTGAGAAAGGCTAATTCTCAAATAGAGAGGCAAATACCTCATTAACATTCCAATACACACTCAACACACTTCGTGCATTAGCACGTGATTGAGAAATGGCTTGTCAATCAAAAGGGGAGTCCCGAGAATTAATAGAGGGGTGAAAAACAAACACCTGACAATGCAAATCAAGAAGACAATAGTAAAAACAAAATGAAGTCATTTCACATCTTTAACATTCTAAAGGAAGGTGTGAGGAGGTAATAAAGGTATAAAAGATCAAGCTTTATAGCTATCGAGAGGGTTATTTTCCTAGATAAGTGAGAGCCCTTGTCATTCTCTCTATCAAGGCCATGAAATCGTAAGTCTCGAATGAGTGCAAAAGGCCCGCAATTCACCAGCTATGAGATTAGCTATTTTCTCTTTTATGATTTTAATAGTTCTAAATCAGAGTAGATTAGATTAGATCTTCGCTATGTTTCTCCTGCATATTATGGATGAATGTTATGCTTGAATAAAAATCCCAAAAGGCAAGTACGGACTTGCGTCTTTGCTGCAAAGAACAGGAGTTTCGCAAGCCGAACAGGTTTGCAAGCCGAAAATAAGGCTTTTCAAGAACACCAACTTAGTTTTGAGCAGCAACACTTGTCAAAGGGGACATTTATTTTAGGATAAGCGAGTGCTACTGTGAATCCAAGAATGGAGGATTCCTTTCACTTTCACCAGCCTGGGAAACAGTATCAGCGGGGCATTCCATCTTTGAAAGTAAAAAGTTATTTTTTACATCACATCATTTCCCCAGAGCCTTATCCTCTCTATGTGCTTTGTGTACAAGCCTTGCTAGGAAGCAGGCAGAACCAACTTTCCAATAGGACATTACTTAACTGGGTTATGGTTCGTGCTGGCAGTCAAACGCATGGGGAGTGGAACTGCAGCCTGGGCCACGAGGCAGCAGAGGGACAGAGGGACGGTGGGCAAGGTGGAAAAATAGGGATGCCAAAGCCCATCAGCCACGACATAAAAAACACGCAAGGGATTTGACACAGGTACCAAAAGCTCTCAGTCTGCTGACTGGTCAGAAATAATAAAATAGCAGCCAAAAATAAATAGAATTTATATATACAGTACTACAAAAATCAGAACATTAATTATACAATAAAATTATTAAAAATTATTCTCTATCCTTCATAAGTATAACTATGTGTTCAACTGAATAATAGCATGGGGAGGACTGTATGTATACAAGGTGCAATGAATCTGCAGATATCTTACCTGCACTTCTCTTAAACCGAGCAGCATCTTCTTCTTCCATGTGTAGGCTAGGTGTGAAACTGCCAAAATAACAGCACTTTTTGGTGAGTTCATTCTGCAGTTACGTTTATGTGACCTAGCGTGAAAAAGATTAGCTGGCAACACAGGGTTGCCGTTACCAGGGTATGCCTAATTGTGATTCAAAAATACCACAGTCTTTAAGGATGCTATTTCTGTATATCTCACCGAATAGTATAAAGGTCATCTGTTGAGGGCATGCTGACTTTAATTATTCTGACTAAGATACGCTTCCTTGTTTGGAAGTAAATTGTTGTGTGGGTTAAGACTGAAGCTGCTACCCTGTGCCCAATTTTCTGAAAGTATACTGCATTCAGTGAAATGAGACTTTTCAATAGATGTCCATTGATTTGACTGACTGACTGGTGGACATTCTGCCTTTCTTCCAGTGGGCCCTGGTGGGGCATAGCTGTCAAGTATCCCTTATTGGCCAGGAAACCCCTTATTTTACCCTCTTTCCTGCCGTCATCCCTTATTAATTAGACTGCAATGCCCTATTGCTGCCATTGGAGGGCAGCACAGGATAAGCATAGCTGTCAAGTATCCTGTGTTTGCCAGGAAATTTCCCTTATTTCCAAATCCAAAACTTGACAGGTATGTGGTGGGGTACATGGCTCTTCCCTTCCCTCCTTCATTCACTTAAGAGCCCTGTGAGGAAAGTGACTGTCCGAAAGGTCACTAAGTTAGTTTCACATGGGGATTTGGACCCTCCCACCACACATCTAGAAATATGATCTTACAGTAGCTGATTTCACAAAGAGTCCCATCTGTTTAAGTAAAGGTGGGGAAAATAGCTGACACCCCCACCCTGCATTGTTGCAAAGAAATAAGAGGCATTTTGTCCATTTATTAAAGGCAGAAAATATGGAAAATGGGATCATTTGGCAGGTGCTCGGCAGAGGCAAGCGGTTAAAATTTCACTTTCTATATCCCTGACAGATCAAGGAAATCTCAGGGGACAGAGAACATTGTTAAATAATAATGCAAGCAATGTCTTCCTTATGAACTTCTCCACCACAAGCATTTGGGTATATCATGGTCAAAGTCAGAACACCCATAATACCATCCAGTTTCTGGTTGGAGAGGAAGAACAAGAAAAAGACTCCACACTGGAGGTCATTCTTCTCCATATTGACTTCAGACAAACTACTTGTTGGCCACGACTGATTTTGATCGGGCCACTGCCAATGAGAAGTAGAAAAGGTAAGGCAAGGGAATTATGTAACTGTTCATCTTAATAAATCAACATACCTTTGACTTAAGGCTGGTGATATTTCTATGTCTGGAGGGATTCCATCTCTGGTATTCTTTTTGTAGCAGTAGCCAGTAGGATGAAACGGATTGCCTCACTCATTTCTTTTGTGACATTCTCTGGAGCCCAAATGGCAAGAACGTTCTCTATCAAGCCAGCTGTTGTTAACATTGCATTTGAAACAATTACAACCAACGCCCTAAAGGCTACAAAAAGCTGGCTTGAACTGAAAGGTTGGCAGAATTCTGTTAACTTCCACCTGAGCATTAAGAAGTACAAGAATTGTGACATTTGAAATAAAAATGACTCTCTGGAAATTAAACTGTGCTTCTGGCAAACAAGGCATATTTGGGCTGCATGATTAGGCATCTTATATGTCACTCTCATGTCTGTAGATAGGTGCACATGGCATGCACCTGGAGGCATGCTCCATAAGCAAAGGTATTTTTCATTCTGTGAGACAATCATGCTTTAAAAATAGCATGAGCACAGGGTTGTAACCACCAGGGCCGACACCAGAAATTTCCGGGCCCAGTACGCCCCCCACATTTTGGCCATGCCCCCATGGTTTCTGTGCATGCGTGGTCTGTTTGCGCAAGCGTACATCGGTGGTTTCCCGCCGCCGCCACATCCCTGTGGTTTTCTACACATGCAAGGTCTATTTGCGCATGCGCACATCGTTTGTTTCCCGGCACCGATGGGCCCCCGTCATCTCTGGGCCCTGGACGGGAGTCCTACATGTCTCCTCCCCCCCTCGATTGCAGCACTGGTAACCAACTGCAAAGCAAGAGTTATAGACCAAGAGAGATTTGTTTCCACTT
Source organism: Bradypodion pumilum (assembly GCA_035047305.1). Lineage (NCBI taxonomy): Eukaryota > Metazoa > Chordata > Lepidosauria > Squamata > Chamaeleonidae > Bradypodion > Bradypodion pumilum. The sequence continues at coordinate 265,653,453 of JAWDJD010000003.1, forward strand.
TCCTGTTTCCTCTTTCATACAAGTATTGACTACGCCGGGGTGCGTATGTGTGTGTTTTAATTCTGCTTCCAGGAATGATGAGGGCTTTGCGGGCTGGATGAATTGGTGTTGGGAGCTGGATCCAGCCCACAGGCCATAGTGACTGGCTCCCTGAACCATGTGACCGGCCCATGGCCCAAAAGGTTTGGGCACCCCTGGACTACGCCATCTCAGCCTATCAAGAATTAAACCTTTGCTTTTAAAGAAATTTCCTGACAACAAAAGTAAGCTTCTTCTCACTTTATCTCTGGATACCACTGCCTCTTCTACACAGATAAGAAAAGAGCAATATCATATTTATTGTCTCCTTGCCCAAAATCTTCATGTTCCCTTGAAGCCACATGGGTGTTCCAGTACATTGGGAGAGAGCTTGGCACATATGCCAGGATTTTCAGTTGCTGCTCTTAGTCCTGCAGGACATGGGGGCCCATCCTTTGAGTAGCTCCTTTAAGTCCTGCAGGACTGGACCCTCACCCTGCTGCAGTTGTTAAGCTGCACCTGAGATCCCCGAGTAAGGTTGCAGACCAACATAGGCTCTACCTGGATACCCTGAGTGCTTTCACAATATAAGCACCAGCCCTTCCTTCCAAAAGGTGCCTCAGCAACTTTTACTTGCTTGGTGCCCCTGTCTTGTTCTTGGTTCCTACTCCTGAAGACTTCTGCCCAGTTCTTGTTTATAGTGGGCTGTTCTTTTGCCTTCCTTGGATCATTGAACTCTGACCTTGCCTTGTTCCAACCCTTGAAGATACTCTTCTTCAGGAATGAAGGTCAGCAGACTCGCATTTGCGTGGCTCCTGAATTGTTTGTCTGGATTTTGCTGCTGAGGACTGCTGCCTTACTCCTGGTTCTTGCTCCAGAAGATCTCTCCAGGCCATGACGTAGGGACGCCAAGTGGGTGTGGCCCAAAGAATTAGCCACGCCCACAGAGTTAGCCATGCCCATGGTGGGGGCAGTAATTTTTTTTTGCAGGTCATCACTGTTCTCTACTATTTGTTCTCCTGGTCACCTGACTTCTGGCTTATTTGGCCTACATTTTTGCCATGTGCTTTTGTTGTCTGGACTAATCCTGTATCTCTTGCTTCACTTAGATTTGGAATCGGGAGATTTGGTTACTGGCCAGCTTGTTACCTTGGTTAAGGTTTGCCATAATTCCCTTCCACAAAACCTGGACAGAAGTAAAGGTTTCCCTTGCTCAAAAGCCACTTGTATCCGACTCTAGGGTTCACTGCTCATCTGTTTCAAAGCCAAAGAGCCAGCGGTGTCTGCATTTGCAGATGTTGCTGTGGTCATGTGGCAGGCATGACTAGACACCAGAGTGCACGGAACACTGTTTACCTTCCCACCAAATTGGTCCCTATTTATCTACTTGCAATTTCTTGCTTTTGAACTGCTAGGTTGGCAGGACCTGGGACAGAGATGGGTGCTCATTCCGTCATGCAGTTCTCAGTTTTTGAACTGCTGACCTTCCACCACACACAGTTACAACCTGGGAAATTCCCAGTTTTCCGTGATGTATGGCAACTCTACCTTGGTTGTTCTGAGTCCTGGCATTTGTGTTGCCTGCCAGCTGCCTGCACCTCAAACCCTGAAAATACTTGTGTTAAACATCATATTAAGAAAGCTTTTCTGATATACTTCTCACCACATGAACCCTCACACATATTCCACTTATCATATGGTTTTAACTTTCTCATGCATTCACAACTACACGGAGAGAACTTTAGACATGTCTAGAATTAACTTTAGACAGACATTCAGCAAAACACATGGATGTCAGGGCAGGAGTTAGTGAATATGGTCCTATTTCCTCTCTACCCATTAACAATTGATGAAAATATACACATAAATGTCTCCTCTATCTTTTATGAGAAACTTGAGTGTTACCAAATGTCTTGTAATGTGCACCCCCCCCCCTTTTTTTTAAAGTCTTAGGCATAAGCCAAGGTAGGCAAAGTGATCTAGCAGACCTCAACCATTAAAGACACAGATAATAGTTGTGACATTACAGATCCTCCTGCCAGTGCTTTGTCAGCTTGAGTCAGAAGGAGATATAAAGTGAAAGGGCATTTGCAATAATTTAATTTAATTTAATTTAATTTTTCAAATTTCTATGCTGCCCACTCAGGTGAACCCGACTCAGGGCAGCTTACATCATTTTAAAAAACATATTAAACACATAAAACCCCACAATCCCACCCACCCACCCCACCCTGTACATAACAGAGAAAGAGAAAGGCTCCTGATTTAGACCAACAATTAGCTAAAATACAATATGTTCCCATATACTTCCTGTTTAGCATCTGCTAGATTTGTGATTGCATGTGTAGCTTTCAATATTTCATGGTTACCCACATCCAATCCTTTTTTGGCCATGGGCCGATCACATGGTTCAGTGAGCCAGTCACTATAGCCCATGAGCCAGATCTGCCCCCAATGCCAATTGAAGCAGGGCAAAGATTGATAGAGTTCTGCCAAGAGAATGCACTGGTCATAGCAAACACTCTCTTCCAGCAACACAAGAGGCGACTTTACACATGGACATCACCAGATGGCCAACACCGAAACCAAATTGACTACATACTCTGCAGCCAAAGATGGAGAACCTCCATACAATCAGCAAAAACAAGACCTGGAGCAGACTGTGGCTCAGATCACAACCTACTGATCGCAAAATTCAGGTTAAGACTAAAGAAAATAGGGAAAACAAGGAGACCAGACAGATATCACCTAGACAGCATCCCTAAAGAATACACGGTGGAGGTGATGAACAGATATAATGGCCTGGACACAATAGACAGAGTGCCAGAAGAATTATGGACAGAGATAAAGGACATCATGCAGGAAGCAGCAAAGAAAACCATACCAAAAGAAAAGAAGCGTAAGAAAGCAAAATGGTTGTCTGATGAGGCTCTTAAAATAGCAGAGGAAAGAAGGAATGCAAAAGTCAAAAGAGAAAGGAAAAAATACAATCTTCTGAACACAGAATTTCAAAGAAAAGCAAGGAGAGATAAGGAAAACTACCTAAAAGAACAGTGCAAAGAAATGGAGGAAAACAACAAAAGAGGCAGGACTAGAGATCTCTTCAGAAAAATCGGGGAAATAAAGGGAACATTTAAAGCAAAAATGACCATGATAAGGGACAAAGACGGAAAAGAGCTAGCTGATGCAGAAGAGATAAAGAAAAGATGGAAAGAGTACACAGAGGAACTCTACAAAAAGGACCTCAACACTCCTGATAACCACAATGATGAAAAAACTGAACTCGAGCCAGACATCCTGGAGAGCGAAGTTATAAAGGCCCTAAAGAGCACTGCAAACAACAAAGCTAGTGGATATGATGGTATCCCAGTTGAATTTTTCAAAGCTCTAAAAGATGATGGCGTCAAATTACTGCATTCAATATGCCAGCAAATCTGGAAAACAAAACAGTGGCCACAGGATTGGAAAAGATCAGTATACGTCCCAATCCCAAAAAAAGGCAACGCCAAAGAATGCTCAAATTACCGAACAATTGCACTCATCCCACACGCCAGCAAGGTGATGCTCAAGATAATACAGGACAGACTTCAGCAGCATGTGGAGAGAGAACTACCAGAGGTGCAGGCCGGTTTCAGAAGAGGCAGGGGGACTAGAGACCACATTGCCAACATACGTTGGATCATGGAGAAAACAAAGGAATACCAGAAACAAGTTTACTTTTGTTTCATTGATTACACTAAGGCATTTGACTGTGTGGACCACAACAAGATGTGGCAAGTAATTAAAGAGATGGGAATACCAGAGCACCTCATATGCCTCCTGAGAAATCTGTACATGAACAAAGAAGCAACAGTCAGGACAGAACATGGAATAACAGAGTGGTTTGGAATAGGAAAAGGAGTAAGACAAGGCTGCATTTTGTCACCATGCTTATTCAATCTATACACAGAGCACATAATGCGCAATGCAGGGATGGAGGAATCACAATATGGGATTAAAATTGCTGGGAGAAACATAAACAATCTGAGATATGCAGACGATACCACCCTAATGGCAGAAAGTGAGGAAGACCTAAAGAACCTCTTGATTGGGCTGAAGGAGGAGAGTGCAAAAGCTGGCTTGAGACTCAATATCAAGAAAACCAAGATAATGGCAACAGGTCCGATCAGTTCCTGGAAAATAGATGGGGAAGAAGTAGAAGCAGTGACAGATTTTACTTTCCTGGGATCAAAGATCACGGCAGATGGGGATTGCAGCCAGGAAATAAAAAGGTGACTGATTCTTGGGAGACAAGCCATGAGAAACCTGGGGAACATAGTGAAAAGCAGAGACATCACATTGCAAACAAAAATTAGAATAGTCAAAGCAATGGTATTCCCAGTGGTAATGTACGGATGTGAGAGCTGGACAATTAGGAAGGCTGAACGCAGAAGAATAGATGCCTTTGAAATGTGGTGTTGGAGGAGAGTTTTGAGAGTCCCCTGGACAGCGAGGAGAACAAATAGGTCAATCTTAGAAGAAATCAACACTGACTGCTCATTGGAAGGGCTAATAGTAAAGACGAAGCTAAAGTACTTTGGACATCAAATGAGAAGGGAGGATTCACTTGAGAAGGCCTTGATGTTGGGAAAGGGGGAGGGCAAAAGAAGGGGGAGGCCAAAGATTAGATGGTATTGTAGACACAATGGGCACAGAACTGGGAGTGCTGAGGGGGATGGTGGAGGACAGAGGCGCCTGGAGAACAATGGTCCATAGGGTCGCAAAGGGTCGGAACCGACTGTGCGACTGAACAACAACAACAACAACGAAGTCCTCATCCCTCCTGGTCAGGGAAGTAAGTCGCGCCCACGTGTTTTACTTCCACCTCTAGGAGCAATGAGAGCTTTGTGGGTCGGATTAATTGGCATTGGGGCTGGATCTGGCCCATGGGCTGTAGTGACTGGCCCACTGAACCACATGACTGGCCCAAGGCCTGAAAAGTTTGGGTACCTCTTGCATACATCATGAGAGATGGGATGGGAAACTCTTCAATAATATCAACCAAATAATTATTTTAAAAACAAATAAACTATATTTTGACTAGTGAAAAATAAGTTAACATGATTTAAAATGAATCCGGTGTGCAGTAACAAGCCCAAAATAAACAGAATTTCTTGGCACATTCCTAATATAGAAGGAATTGGTACAATTGCCAAATGCATGAAAAACAGGCAACATAAGGTTACAAAATATGAGCAGCAGCTACATGTATTCTGCTACTGGGAGATAATTCTCACTAAAAAAAAAAGCCACGGTGGGCCAGATTCTGACATTGTAAGGCAGCATATTGTACTTAAGAGAATTGAATGAATTGGGCATCACTCTCTGAAGAGGCAGAGCTTCCTGTATTTCTAAATGAGATCTCCACACCAGACAAGATGGATGTTTCCTTTTATAAAACAGGAAATCTTGCCTGTTCCTTTAAAACAGAGGTGGTCAAAGTATGGTAGATCTTGTTGGACCACAATTCCCATCAGCCCTAGCAAGCATACCCACTAGTCAAGAATGGTGGTAGTCTAGAAACATTTGGAGGCTGCCCTTTGACCATCCCTGCTTTAGATGTTCCACAGAACAGACATACAGAATATGAACCAATTCTGTCAGCTGTGTTGTGCTTCTTCCTTCCTTTAACTCTTTAACCTCTCAAGTTGCTAAGACGCTGACTGGGAAGCGGAAGGTCAGCAGCAGTTCGATTCCCGAGTACTGCAGGACGGAAATGAGCTCCCATCTTCATCCTAGCTCCTGCCAACCTAGCAGTTCGAAAGCAAGAAATTGCAAGTAGATAAATAGGGACCACTTCGGTGGGAAGGTAACAGCATTCCGTGCGCTCCGGTGTCTAGTCATGCCTGCCACATGACCACGGAAACGTCTGCAGAAGCAGACAGCGCTGGCTCTTCGGCTTAGAAACAGAGATGAGCACTGCACCCTAGAGTCGGATACGACTGGCTTTCAAGCAAGGGAAACCTTTACCTTTACCTTACCCATAGCTTTGAAATAGGATCCTAAAATACTAAAGAAAACAATAGTCAAGTTAAAAAAAAAACAGAGCTATTAATAAAGTACCAAATGCCGCTGAAGGTCAGTTTGCTAACTGTAATCTGGATCTCCCTACCAAGAAGAGACCAGGCTACCTCCAGATCTGTTGTCCCTTTGCCAACAAATAAGGCCAATTGCATTCACAGTTGCATCTAATTTGGAAATTGACGTGGTAGCTGCTGCAGGTTTTCATCTGCAAGTATTACTTATTTCCTTTCTCTTGGAGTGTCCCTTGCTTCTGAAATCAGAGAAGATTCGAACTGTTTAAAATGATACAGTACAATGATAAAGGTATGCAGTGTTAGGTGTCAATAAATGGCTGTTGGAAGCTAATATAGTACATACTCTAATTAAACAAAAACCACAATCAACAAGCAACAATGCCTTGATTAAGACTGATTGTAATTGCATAAGGATGTGTGAACTTTTGAGCTCTAATGAACTCTTCATCAGGCTAGATTATTTTTAAAATGTCGAAGACGTTAAGCAGAGCATTTTAAGCCATTGAGGTCAGTAATTAAATTTAGTCTGCAGATGGAAAATGCCAGCTTAATAGGGCTTTGATGGATAGGCAACTATCTCATAGGCCTGAAACTATTTGGTAATCTCAGTAGGAGTAGACCCTTTAAGAGGGTTATAGGAATACATTGGATCACTATTTAGCAATTGATGTAATGGGTCTACTCTAGCTGAGACTTGAATTGGGCATGTTTAGACAAACCTATTGGGATGGAGACAATACGATAGATCTTTGACTCTCAACGTATAAGATCCTTTCTTAGAGGCTCAAACAAAAATTGGTGATTATATTTCAGGTGGTGCACTATATTCAATAGTTAATTAAGTCCAGATTAACTGATATATAATACTGCCTCTAAAAAGAAGAAGAAAGAAATTCAGCTCTACCCTTCCTTGTCAGCCAAGATACTGTATATCTTAATAACACTACAGTTAACAACCCAGCAAATTCTCTGGACATCTTGGATTTTCTGTGACATACTTACATATGTTATTCTGACTCAGACAACCACTACTACCAGCTACGTGGTTTGTCAGGCTTCCCCATCGAAATGTATTCTGCCTCAAAAAATTGAACATGTAACATTTTGCAGCCTGCAGCTATCTTTTTCTACATCAGATGCAGCATCTGTCAAATATTTTAAAACAGATGTCAAAAGAAGCATTCTGATTACTTTTGTGTTGTACAGATCCTCCTGCCAGTGCTTTGTCAGTTTGAGTCAGAAGGAGACATAAAGTGAAAGGGCATTTGCAATAATATAAACCAACAATTAGCTAAAATACATTATGTTCCCATAAACGTTCTGCTTTGCATCTGCCAGATTTGTGATTGCATGTGTAGCTTTCAATATTTCATGATTACCCACATCCAATCCTAAAGACTCTTTTGAATATAGCTTCATTACAGCAAAAGAATATTGGCTAAAATGCACATGCATGAAATACCTGCACTGTGTGTGTGTGTGTGTGTGTGTGTGTGTGTGTGTGTGTGTGTGTGGATTGGATGGCCTAAAAGGCCCCTTCCAACTCAGTTATTCTACGATTCTATGATTTGAAGTAATTAGATGTAGCTACAGGGACTGCGGTGGCCTAGTGGTTAGGGCACTGAACTTGATGACTGGAAGGTCAGCAGTTCGAGACCCAAGTGCTGCATGAAAGAATGAGCTCCTGTCTCATTCTGCCAACCTAGCAGTTCAAAAGCAAGAAACTGCATGTAGATAAATAGCTACCACTTTGTGGGAAGGTAAACAACATTGCGTACATGCCGGTGTCTAGTCGTGCCTGCCACACGTCCATGGAAATGTCTGTAGACACAGACAGCACTGGCTCTTTGGCTATAAGTGGAGATGAACACTGAACCCTAGAGTCGGATATGACTGGCTTGTGAGCAAAGGCAACATCATACCTGTCAAGTTTTTGACATAAAAATAAGAGAAAATTTAGGCCATACTCTTCTTTCCCAGGCCATGCCCCCTTTCCCCCAAAAGCTAGGCCCATCCAAGAGCCTAGAAGATGAGGAGCCACAGAGGAATGTAGAGTTCTCATGGTGGAGGAAGAACCACCCCATAGGCACAACTGCTTCCCCTCACAGGGAAAAGGACAACTAGCAAGCCAAGCTTACTTTAACAATTTTCTTCTATATTCCCCCCTATTCCCCCCCTATTCGACTGCATTTCATATTATGGTGATTTTTTATGGAACTGTTTTTTACACTTTAATCAGTTAATTGTTTCCTGTCTTAGTGTTTTTTTTTAAAACCTCAATTTCATTTTTTAAAACTCTGTGTTTAGGAGAAAACCATGGAAGTATCCTGTTTATGCTGTATGCTGTATACTTGAAGCCCTCTCTCTCCTGGGAAAGAGGGTGTTAAAGGGAAGTCAATGAGCCAATCGGCTTCAAATATATTTGTATACAGCATAAACAGGATACTTCCATGGTTTTCTCCTAAACACAGAGTTTTAAAAAATGAAATTGAGGCAAAAAAAAAACACTAAGACAGGAGACAATTAACTGATTAAAGTGTAAAAAACAGTCCCATGAAAAATCACCATAATATGAAATGCAGTCAAATTAGGGGGGGGGGGAGAGAATAGGGAGAAATGTAGAATAGAATTATTAGTAAGCTTGGTTTGCTAGCTGCAGTTTTCCTTGTGAGGGAAAGTAGTTTATTTTATTTATTTATTTATATTCAAATTTATATGCCGCCCAATCAGGTAAACCCGACTCTGGGCGGCTCACAACAAGTTAAAACACACATAAAACAATACAACCAATTAAAACCCAACATACCCACCCACCTACCCCATTCCTCTTAAAAACCCATATTAAAAAACTGCCTTCATTGACAATTAAAAGAAATGGGGGCTTAATTTATAAGCCAACAGGTGGGGGCCACTCTTCCATCTGGGCCCCACACCTGCCCCGCCAACCAGGTTTTTAGGTCTTTTCTGAAAGGTAGCAGCTCCATCTGCTCCCGCAACTCTACAGGCAGGAGGTTCCACAAGGCTGGTGCAGACACGGAAAAGGCCCTCCTTCGTGTACCAGAGAGATGGGCCCCTCTGGCAGATGGAACAATTAGGGAGCCCCTCCAATCCGTTCTGGTTGGAAGGGTGGACACTCTTGGGGTGGTTCTTCCTCCATTAGGGAGAGCCCAACATTCCTCTTCTATGGTATGAGCTGCACATCTCATAAAGATATAATGTAATAATATATTGGAGGTTTACATGGGAAATTACCCCCAAAAAAGTGTGATGGGGGGATTAGGGGCTCTAAATTATGGGGTTTTCCTGGGCAAAACAGGATACTTGATAGGTATGGGCTACCTTTACTATACAGTTTCAAAAACCTCAAAAGTAGTTGCAGTTACAGTGATACCTCATACAACGTAGGACATTGTATGAATTCCGACTTTGTATGAGGCATACAAAATCCTAGCCGCAATGCCTCATACAATGTCCAAATTATTGCCACCGATGTTTTGTATAACGTTGTTCCCATAGAGATACTGTACATTGTAAGAGATGCTGCCCCCCCTGCAGCTGACCGCTCTCCAGGCCGGCCCGCCCGGAGAGCAGAAAAGCAAGGAGGACGCCATCGCTGTGAGAGGCTCCCTGACTCGCAGCTGGGGGGGGGTGTGAGGAGGAGGAGGAGGAATGGCTGAGCGGCAGGGAAAATCATCCACGAGGCTGGGGGTGGAGGTCTCCGGCCGGCCCCTGGCTTTGGTGGCCTCGCGGCAGCAGCAGCAAATGGCTTTCCCCGCTGTTCAGCTGGTCCTCCTCCTCCTCCTCACCCCCCAGCTGCGAGACAGGGAGAGCAGAAAAGCAAGGAGGACGCTGTCACTGCGAGAGGCTCCCTGTCTCGCAGCTGGGGGGGTGAAGAGGAGGAGGAGGAATGGCTGACCACCGCCGCTGCGAGCCATCCACTGCCGCCGCCCCGAGGCTGGGGGTGGTGGTCTCCGGGCGGCCCCTGGCTTGGGTGGCCTCGTGGCAGTGGTGGCAAATGGCTTTCCCCGCTGCTCAGATGGTCCTCCTCCTCCTCCTCCTCACCCCCCCGGCTGCGAGACAGGGAGAGCAGAAAAGTGAGGAGGACGCCGTCGCTGCGAGAGGCTCCCTGTCTCGCATCGGGGTGTGTGTATGAGGAGGAGGAACGGCTGAGCGGCGGGGAAAATCATCCACCACCACTGCTGTGAGGCTGGGGGTGGTGGTCCCAGAGCAGGGCAACAAAGCGGTGCTGCAAGTCCAAACTCCCGCCGGGGAGAGGGCTGAGGCAAGGAGGCAGCGGCGGCCAACTTCAGAGTCTTTTGCCACACCAGGGGACCTTATGCCTCATACAACGTCCGGCGACGTTGTATGAGGCACCTTTTTCCCAAGAATTGGGTGACGTTGTATGGATCCGGCGTTGTATGAAGCAGACGTTGTATGAGGTATTACTGTATTGCGGTAATACTTGTGAAGGAACTAGAAAACAATCATAGAGTGGAAAGACACATCATTGGAGACAAATGCTAAGATCATCCATGTTATATTCCTGATTACAAAATAGGAAGGCTGGCAGTGAGTAAGGCCTATTAAAAAAACCCCAAAACTAGAAAAGCAGATTTAATGACAATTTATTAGTTATTTGCAATTAGCTATTTTGTAGCTTTGCTTGAAGCAACTTTATGATGGCCTGATATTGGAGTTATACGTGCATGGGCTGAATGTGGCCTACAAAGTGATCTTATTTGTCATGTCACTCCAAAGGTATAACAAAGGCATGACCATATTCTAATGACAATTGTGTTGCTTTATTTAGGGGTTCCCCATTGCTATATCAGCTCTGTATTGACCCAATGTACATCCAATACATGTGTTTTGTGATGTTCTCGACACATTCCTTCTTTGTGATAGACCCCAATCAGAAATTGGGAAAGTCACTCTTTTGGACTACAACTCAGGGAATATTTATTTATTTATTTATTTATTTATTTATTGTTCACATTTGTATCACTGCCCCCTCGCCGAAGCAACTCTGGGCGGCTCACAAATAAAAACATAAAAAACATATACAAAAAGCCACAATAAAATCATTTAAAGCCATCCCCATTAAAATCCCTCCCACCCCATCTGTAAAAGAGGGAGAATCTTGATTATGTTTTATACAAGCCAGCAGGCGGGGGTCACACCTCTATCAGTGCTCCATACCTGCCCCGCCAGCCAAGTTTTGAGTTCTTTCCTAAAGGACAGCAATTCCATCTGCAGCCGTAACTCTATTGGTAGGAGGTTCTGTGGGGCTGGTGCGGACACAGAGAAGGCCCTCCTTCTTGTGCTAAAGAGACGAGCCCCTCTAGCCAATGGTACAATTAGAGAGCCCCTCCGGTCCGCTCTGGTTGGACGGACAGACAGATGTTCTTGGGGAGACGTGGTCTCTTAGATATCCTGGCCCACTACCATGTAGGGCTTTAAAGGTCATCACCAGCAAGTGAACCAGCATATCCCTGCAGACCTTAAAATGTCCCCAAGGTGGTATACAACTAAGATATTAAAACAATCATTAACAAGTACATGTAAAATATGCTGGGCAATGCAAAAAAACACAATGCACCAGAGAGTGTTCAGAGTACAGTTGGATTACCTTCTGGTTTCTTTAGCCTTAATGGCTCAGTACAGATAAATTGTAAGAGAAAATGACAAACTTACACATAATGGTATTCTTAATTATATAGCCAAAGTAGTTCAAACAAAAAAATTGGGCTGAGATGGCTGACATAGGTCATCTTTTACTTTTGCTTTCTCTTACATTTTATCCATACTGAGCTATAAAATTCTTGTCATATTGAATAACATAATTAGCAGTGTGTAGAAAAGTTACTTTCTTTGAGACTCTTCACAGAGTTCCATACTATCGTGGCCAGTGGGAGATTCTGAGAGCTATGGTCCAAAAGAATTTCTTTCCCATAACATTTTTTTAGATTAGTGCCATAACAGGTTTTGAAAATTTTTGTTGAAATCTTTCTTTTTCCTTATTTTTCTTGGCCCAAAGGGGCAGGCTCAAGACAAGTGAAACGAGGTCTCCAAGTGAGGTGCCACCTGAAGGAGAGACCCACCCCCAAGTCAGGATTTCTCAATCTTGTGTCTCCAGATGTTCTTGGACTTCAATTCCCAGAAGCCCTGATCAGCAGGTATGCTGACATGGGGTTCTGGGAATTGAAGTCCAAGAACATGGGGGGGGGGCAAGTTTGAGAAACACTGAGCGAGCTGCTTTTTAGTAGCTGACAGATGTGTTTAAACATAATAAAGAACAAACTACACTTTACAGATGTGTCTTGGCTCTAGACTCTGCTGGCTCAGGCCCACACGGAGTAAAGATTAGCTTCCCGTTGAAGCAATGGCCAGAACTCTCCAACCACTGGCCCTTGGACCTGTGATAGGACATATTCAAAAGGCAGAGCTAAACTTCTGATGTTAGGGGAAGCAACATGCCCCCAATATATTCCATCCTGAAGTAATGTCAGGAAAGGCAATCCAGCCTCTTGATTCTGAATGAACTCTCACCTTATGTTTTGACACAGCTAGAATGTTTTCTTAGCTCCCTTTGCTATCCTTATGCAGGCTTACGATGAAAAAAGGTCAGTATTTGTCAGTTTTCAGCATCTCTTCAGTTACTGCAGTTGTGACGATTGTCATGAAACCTGCTTGAAATGAAGTCAATGATATTGAGTTGTCAGTTTTTAGCACAACTGGTGACTTTATGTTGTTGTTACAAACAGAGTTTGAGCGCTTAAAATGGCAGAGCTTTTTTGTGTGGGGATTGAGTAGCTGTGCTTAACTTTAACTGTTCCCGAATGGGAACATGTAGCGAATGTCTGCCGCCAGGCGGCGCTAGGTCCCGGAGGAGACTGATCAATGACAATACGAGGCAAGGAAGCAGGATCAGATCAGTGTTTATTGGGAAAATGCATACACCTTTTATAGACCAGAAGGCCAGGAGAAAACAGCTATCACCAACAAGCCACTCACAGTACCTGTTTACTCAGGTTAATTGGGGAACTCTTCAGGGGAAGTTAATTAGCAGGGGTAAACATTGACAGAGGAAGCCCTATTGTTTCGGGCTTAGAGGCTGGGCAAACATGGCCCCTGTTTGCGCCGGGGATTTGCGCCAAGCCAGGGAGATGAGTGTGTACCCAATTACACGCAGGAGATATCGATCTGTTTGCCTGGCAGAGCCGCTGGTCAGGTCAGGTAATTGGGTGAATCAAACCCTATAGCCCTATAATTTATTCACCCCCCTTAATTTGGCTGCTCGCAGAGCCCACGGGCCAGGGAGCCTTTCTCCCGAAAGTGGCCTCTGCCGGGCCGATCCATGCCCAAGAGGGCACGGGGAATCCGCATCTCCCCTTACTTTTTTCTATTAAGAGCCTGACTAGTGACTCTGCGCAGAAGCGGCACCAGCTGTTGGTCAGGGATGACGTCACGGGGTTTCCTACTGTGTCGGCATCTTGAGATCAGTGAGGGAATACATTGAGCAAAACAGCAGACTGCAATGCCTAGTATGACCACCCCCACCACCACTTTAATTACCGTCTGAAGCCACCCCCATGGGATCCATGACCACATCCATTTCCATAGTGAGCTCCACCAAGCCCCCCATGCAGAGCCCTCGGTGATGCCTGCGACTATGGCATGGAGATCTGTGATCTGGCTTTGAATCTTACGGGAGTTGTCCGTAAGGTTAAAGCAGCACATACCGTGAAAAGACTCGCAGCCCAAGTGGTGCAGCAATAGGAGATAGTCGATAGCCGCTCAGTTATCGAGAATGGCGTGGCGAAGTTCCGCCTGCTCCTGGTTGAGGAGTGCTATTGCTGAGGAGGTATGGTTGATGGCCTTTGCTAAACCGCAAGCCAGATGACCGATCCTCTTTGCGTTGCCGACGGCTAAGCCTGGCATGCCAAAGATGCTGACTGCCAAGGAGAGATATTCGGCAGGTCTCATCACTCTAAAGCTGCTTTCACATGAGCTGTCTAACAGGGTGGTGCGAGTGTGCCGTATGAGAGAAGGAGCATGGGATACATTGGAAACAGTGGGAACATTAGGGCTAGGGGCAATCATATCCTTGGTGGGGAGCAAGAGTGTCAACTGGCTAATACAACATATAGAGTCTGTAATATTGGCAGGAATGTAGTTAAACGTATACTGGTTACACGTAAAAAACCATCCGGACGGTAGGGTGATGTGTGCATACTTTGAGCCAAGTGACACTGGGTTATTGCAAGTCCAATTGCCGCTGCCTACATCGAGGCAACGGCGCCGGATTCGGCCGGGTCCAGAGCAGCCGTGTATTCGGCCGCAGGTGGAGTTCGGGCTGACCGCCACTCGAGGAGTGTGGAGAGTGGCCGCATCAGCCGGCAAGGTCATGGTTAGCCGCATCTCCCATCGAGCATATTCTGATGAAGCTGATGGGACGTATGGGCTGAAGAGTCGCTTCACCAGCCAGTCCCCATCCCGGGGGTGTGCGCCTGGAGAGTGGCACACCGGGACGAGGCAGGTGCTGAGGATTGAAGCGGAACCGACGTCCTGCCTGAGGCAAAAATCGGACTGGTTGACAAGGCTTGCCAACCTTTCCCAAATGTTGTACTGCATGCGGGCAGAAAGGTCTCCGCCCGGCATTAAATCGCTGGCCTCCAATGAGGCGGCCTGAACGCCTCCCCCCGAAAGCAGGGTGAGGGTCAGGATGATGGCAAGTGCCAGGGTGTTGGCATGAATCTGGGCAAAGACTGCAGCTGTGAGGTTCTCCGGCGTTGGCTCCTTCCTCTCGCGCCGGACGGTGTCCTCGGCATCACGGCAAAGGATCTTGACCATCCCCCAGGTTATCCTCGGTGCTGCCGTCGGTGGCCGTCTCCTCCGGCGGGTCCTCTCGGTCAGCGTGAGGTCCTCCATCTCCGGGATCGGGCTCTGGTCGGTCTGGTTCCACTCCATGTGGCTCCAAGTAGGGCTTGACGCACCAAGCTGGAATCCAAACGACACCTGTAGGGGACATAACTGCAGCATACCCTCTTCCCCAGGTTATGAGCGGCACCGGGCCCCTCCAAGAAGGGTCTGGTGGCACTCGGTACCGGACCATAGGTCGCGGGAGCGCTTCCGAACGGCGGAAGTGCTTCTCCTGCGGCGTACAGTCCGAAAAAACATTAAGGTGATTGTAAGTGAACAATACCTTATTCAAGCAAGACTGTGCCTGTGCCTGTCCCTGTGATTTGGGGAGGGCTGGTGGCTCCCCCCTTTCTGTTTGTTTGTCAATGTAGGACTTTAGCGTCCGATTGACCCGCTCTACAATCGCCTGCCCTTGCGGATTGTAGGGAATTCCAAATGTATGTTTGATGTCCCATGTGGCCATGAAGGCGGCCAACTGCCTAGAGCAGTAGGACGGGGCGTTATCCGTTTTCACGTGCCGCGGCTTGCCCATCGCCGCGATGCAGGAAAGGAGGTGCTGCTCCACGTGGGAGGCAGTTTCCCCTTTCTGTGCCGTGGCCCAAACTAACTGAGAAAAAGTGTCAATGCAGACGTGCATGTACTGCCATCTGCCAAACTGCGGCACATGCGTGACGTCCATCTGCCACACCTGATTAGCTTCTGTCCCCCGTGGGTTAACCCCCCATGAGGGCCCCCCCGGTGCCCCTGCACAATGCTGACAAGAGCAGACTATGCCCTGGGCTTGAGAAAGTGGCAGATTGAACTGTCTGGCGAGTGCCTTGGCGTTTTGGTGAAAGAAGGCATGACTTTGAATTGGAGTAGTGAAAACTCCCAAGACTGAACGTTGCTGGATTTCCTTTGCCGCCGCATCCGCTCTGCTATTGCCCGCGGAAATCGGACCCGGTAGGTCTTGGTGACTTCGGATATGGGCAATATAGAGCAGCTCCGTGCGGTTTCGCAAATGAAATTGAGCAGTGAGAAACAAGCTGAGCAAGTTTTTGTCTATCGCGGGAGTGATGTAAGCTCCCGGCAGACTGTGGAGTAAATTCCTAACATACATGCTGTCAGTTATGATGTTTAAACGTTCCTTGGCGAAGGTGCGCAACGCAAGGTTCACGGCTGCCAACTCCGCCCGCTGTGCGGACTTCTGTGGAAGAGTTAACAGCGTGTGCCAAGCTTCGCCCTCCTGCCAGGTCAAAACACCATACGTGCGACCTCCATCCGTAAAAACCGTCTTGGCCCCCTGAAGTGGGACCAGCGAGAGCAATTCGAACAAGCTGACTGTTCCTGTCTGGAGTGAGACAAGTCTGGGGTCTTTGGGCAAATGGTACGCTAAACTTCCCGTGAAACCATCCAAGGCTATCGGAAGCGAGTCACCTAGCTGCATTAACTGATGAATTTGTTCCTTGGTGAACGGGACTACGATCTTGGCTAGATCGTGCCCAGAAATGTCCCTTGCTCTCAGCCTGCCGCGGTAGATCACCGCGGAGACCAGCTCTTGGGGTGGAACGATGTTCCATGAGGATGTGTTAGGCAAGTAAACCCACTCCACAATTTTCGCTCCCTTCTCAGAGTCTACTCCTAACGCCCCAGTGAACATGGATCCTGACCGTACGATGTATAAATTCAGGATCGGGGCATATGGCCCCTGGGCGATTCTATCCACCCACCTCTGGCTGAGGGCTTGGTTCACTTTCTCGAGCGCCAAGCGCGCGTCTCGAGGGATTTTTATCCGGTCTGCCGGCTGCTTACCTAAGGTTAGCAGCGAGAAGAGCGGTTTTAGAAGATCCGTATCCAGTCGGAAGTACGGTCTGGCCCAATTGATATTCCCTAAAACCTGCTGTAACTCTACCAGGGTGACTGAATCCTGTAAGTTTATCTGAGGCAAAGCCGGTGCTGCAAAGGAGCGGAGAAGCCGATGGCCCAAGTATGAGAAGGGCTCGGTTCTCTGCACTTTCTCCGGGGCAATGAGTAAGCCTTTGTCCCCCAGGCTGGCCTGGAGGTCTGAAAACATTTCGCTGCCAAGTTGCGGCAACGCTACTAAAATATCGTCCATGAAGTGACACACAATAGCTTTAGGGTGAAGGCTTCGGAACCTTGCCAGTGCGTCGTGAACATATATTTGGCACAAGGTGGGCGAATTGAGCATGCCCTGTGGCAAATATTTCCACGCGTAACGCTGCGTGGGCTCACTGTGGTTCACGACCGGCACCGTAAAGGCGAACCTTTCCCGGTCCCTGGGGTCTAAGGGGATAGTATAGAAGCAATCCTTGAGATCTACGACTAGAATCTCCCACCCCTCGGGAATCATGTTAGGATTCGGGATGCCGCATTGAAGCAGACCCATCGGCTGAATGCACTTATTGATCTCTCTGAGATCGTGGAGGAGTCGCCACTTCCCCGACTTCTTCTTAATCACAAAAATTGGCGAATTCCAAGGACTCGTGGACTGTTCTATATGTCCTGCTTCTAGCTGTTCTTTAACTAGCTGCTTGAGAGCAACCAATTTCTCTCCCACTACCGGCCATTGTTCTACCCAGACCGGAGTGTCGGTGAGCCATTTAAGTGGCAACGCCATTACCCGAAGGTAAGCGTAGCACCGTACTGCTGCAGAATGTCTCGCCCCCAAAGATTGACGTGCACGTCAAGAATGTGCGGCCGAATTACCGCCGCGCCGTCAGCCCTTGGGATTGTGACTTCTACCCACTCTCGGCTTCTAAACGCTTCCTGAACGCCGCCTACCCCCCACACATCGGAGACCGGCTCAATGGCCCATTCCCTCGGCCACTGGCTTCTGCTTATCACTGTCACATCCGCTCCGGTATCGAGTAACCCTGAGAACACTCTTTTGTTCAAAAATACCTCGATAACGGGGCGCTGCTTCCACTCAATGTTGGTCTCCACTGTCGCTAAGACCTGGTATCCTTGCACTGCCTCACTCGCGCTCGAGCGGTCTGCTGAACCGGGCTCTGAGCTGTCACTGAGCCTTCTCTGGCTGCCTGCTGGCGAGTGACAAGGAACCATGATCAGTTGCGCTAGGGTGTTTCCCTTGTGGATTGTTTGGGGCAGGTGTGCCCAAAGCTGGACCTGGAGAACGCCTGAAAAATTCGAGTCAATGACTCCTGGAATTATGAAAATTCCGCGTGCTCCAGCTACACTACGGGGCAAAACTAAACCTATAAAGCCTCTGGGTAGGGGTCCCATATACTGAGAGTCGACTAGATAGACTGTGCCCGGCAGATCGCATGTGACGTCCGCCTGGCAAGCCAATTCTAGCCCTGTGCTACCCTTGGGGCTGGTCTGTGCCCTCGCAGTGCCTGGAATGTGCCTGGAACCTAGTCTAGTTCTGGGGAGTTCTGGATCTGGGCGAAGGAAGCCTCTGTTTGGACTGGGGCCAGAGACGTGCCCGGATTCCGGTTTCCCGAACTCGGACAATACCTGGCCCAATGATAGCCTTTCTTACACTTCGGGCAGGGGGTGTTCGGAGCCTTGGGACGGCCGGACTGTTGTCCGCCTCCCTTGGATCGGCACTCCCTAGCGAAGTGTCCGACCTTGCCACAAGCGTGGCACGCTCCCTTGGTCTTGCCGTTGCCCTGATGTCTTTTCCCCCCCTGCACCGCTGCTGCTAGCAGCCCCATCTTGTAGGAGTCTGTGCCAACGTCGGAGCATGCTCGGATCATGTCCGTTAAGGTTATGTCAGGGCGATTGCCCAGGGACTGCAAGATTTTACGGCAGTCCAAGTTGGCGTTGTCCTTTGCTAGCTTGATCATGAGCTCTTGTTGGGCCTGCTCGTTATCAATCTGCCTGCTAATTGCTTCCTCCAGGCGATTGATGAAGTCCATGTAGGGTTCCTGGGCTCCCTGCTTAATAGCGGTGTAATTCTTGGCCGTTTTGCCAGACGCTGGGACCTTGAAGTATGCCCTATAGGCAGCTTCGGCTGACATTTCTAGAGTGGCGAGAGGCAAATTGATTTGAGTGTTGATGGGCTCAAAGGCACCTGAACCATACAGTTGGTCAGGGATTACCACGCCTCCCATCCTGGCAGCTCGAGCTTGAGCCTCTAGGCAAAACTCGCTGTCCCAAATCATGTACTGGCTAGGGGTTAGCATCATCCTCATGACGGCTTTCCAGTCATGGGGAATCCACATGGTGGTTTCGCACACTTGCTGAAGCGTGCCCCTCGTAAAACGACTTTGGAGCCCTGTCTCGGAAATTGCTTTCCGTAAAGCCATGAGAAGCTTGTACGGGACTGGGGAGTGTACTATCTGTTGTGCGCCTGTGAGCGCGTCAATCTCCAGGCGGATTGGACAAATCTGTCTAAGTTCAGCTAGTTGTTCGGCTGACAATTCCCCCTTCTTAAGTTCTATCTCAGCTGTGCGCTGAAGGGCACTCTTCACGACTAGGGAACCTGGAGCTGTCAGAGAAGCGCCAGCGCCTCTCATTCCTTGCGTTCCTTCGGTGACGTCTGCAGCTGTCACCGCGGGAAGGCTCCCTGCGCTACTCTGCCGATAGCTAATTGACGGATAGAGCGCCGTGGGCGCAGTCGGGGCGACTGGCTTGTCTGATGGTTCGACTAACGGGGGTTCTTTGGCCTCTACCCGGACTGGCTCGATCTGCTCTAAGAGCCTCCTACACTTTCTCCATGTACCAACTATCCCTCCTGGAGCTTTCGGGGGTTGCTGAATGCAGTCTCCTATCTGATCCCAGAGCTTCAGGGTTAACGTACCTACTTCTGGGTAAAGTAGGCAGTGTTCCCCGAGATACGCCAAAAGTCTCGCTAATTCCCTGCTGTGAAATCGTAATTTAAAAACCCTGGCCAGGATTCTGAACTCCTCCTCATGAGTTCTTTGGCTAGCGGACGGACTTGGTCTATGAGAACAAGTCCCCATATTACCTGCAGATGGTCCTCTGAAGTTTCCTCCTCGGGACGAGTCGACGCGTCTTTTCAGGCAATAGGTTCGGGCGTCTAGTGTCTGGGGTAGACCTCGGAGCGTGGACCTTCTGCCACGGGCCCTTCGAACGGCCTCTGCGATGTCAGGGGCTCACAGCCTGCCCTGAGCGGAACGCGTTTCCCTCTATGGCAACCTCCTCGAAAGCGGGAGCAAGCTGTAGGAATGTCTCTCTGGAATGCCTCGCCGCAGGCCACTTCTCTGATCGGCTGGCTGCCGGCCGGAGCGCCGCGCTGTCCTCCGGGGTGACGGGTCGCGGTTCAAGCGCAGGACCGGACCGCGTGGATCGCTACTCACGAGTAGACCTCTCCGGGGTCTCTTACTCTCGTAGAATCACGTCTCGGGGTCACCAGATGTAGCGAATGTCTGCCGCCAGGCGGCGCTAGGTCCCGGAGGAGACTGATCAATGACAATATGAGGCAAGGAAGCAGGATCAGATCAGTGTTTATTGGGAAAATGCATACACCTTTTATAGACCAGAAGGCCAGGAGAAAACAGCTATCACCAACAAGCCACTCACAGTACCTGTTTACTCAGGTTAATTGGGGAACTCTTCAGGGGAAGTTAATTAGCAGGGGTAAACATTGACAGAGGAAGCCCTATTGTTTCGGGCTTAGAGGCTGGGCAAACATGGCCCCTGTTTGCGCCGGGGATTTGCGCCAAGCCAGGGAGATGAGTGTGTACCCAATTACACGCAGGAGATATCGATCTGTTTGCCTGGCAGAGCCGCTGGTCAGGTCAGGTAATTGGGTGAATCAAACCCTATAGCCCTATAATTTATTCACCCCCCTTAATTTGGCTGCTCGCAGAGCCCACGGGCCAGGGAGCCTTTCTCCCGAAAGTGGCCTCTGCCGGGCCGATCCATGCCCAAGAGGGCACGGGGAATCCGCAGGAACACGGTCCCCGCCTGCTGGTTTATGTAAACAATTAAGAACTCTCTCTTCTTCTTCTTTTTATAGTGGGTGGGATGGGTGGGTGGTATATGGGTCTTTTAAAGTGGGTGGGATGTGGGTCTTTTAAAGTGTTTTTATGTGTTTTTAGAACTTGTTGTAATGCCGCCCTGAGTCGGGTTCTGCCTGAGTGGGCGGCATATATAAATATGACAATTAAATTAAATTAAATTAAAATTTAACTAAAATTATGCTCTTATGGTCTTTTCATTTGACACAATGAAAAGCGATATAGATTTGTTTTCCATGAGCCCTTGTGACAGGATGAGAATCATATGGACAATGGCTAAAATCCTATTGAGTTGTTATGTTTGCACAATTCAAGATTAGCTGTAAGAGTGGCAAGGGGAAGTAATATTCAGGACACACTTCTGTAGGATCATGATGGAAACCACACAACTGATTGCACAATCCATTTGTATAATCCTTGTTGTCTGGGCCTGCGTAACTTTACATTATGTTGCAACAGAGAAGATTCTGGCCAATATTTTAAAATCTGTGCCTTTGAGAGAGCAAGTGAAGTGTGATTGTCACATTCTCCCAATTGTTTTGTGAGAAAGAAAGCTTTCAATAAGCAAAACCATCTACAGATTAATGGAAATTCATGGACACAACAATCAAAGATGCTAGTTTAATGTTTCATTTATGAGAATATTTAATCATTGCACTGCTGCCAGCAAATAGCACACACAAAACAAGTAGCCTATAGCAATGAATGCTAACTGGAGGATTATAGAATCTGTACTCCCCAAAAGGAACATTTCCAAGCTCTGATATGCATCATATTCTACGTCCTCTTTTGGCAGGAGGTTTAGGCTCAATGACTCTTGGGCCTCTACACTCCTATGATTTTGTGAGTTTCTGATTCTATGGCCTTTCAGAAAAATCAATTCCATTTTATCATACAGACTTGTACAATCTTAGCTGGGAGCCTGGATAGATGCTGCCCTGAGGAGAGGAAAAGCTGGGGAAAACAAGAGTTGGGTGAGTACAAATTATTAAAAGTTTCTCCTCCTTGTTATTGTGGATAAGCATGTGGTAGCTGTGAATATTACATTTTTTTGAAACAGGTTTCAAATAATAAGAAAATGACAATTCATTCTTTGAAATACAAACTCTACATGTATTCATCTTGGGGGCAAAGTACAGCTTTTTCAACTGCTTACTCAAATATACATTCTGCCAAATTAATCAGTCTTACGCCTCAGTAAGTATGCATCTGAAGCGGTTATATGATGAAGGGAATGTTAAACCACTTCTGAGGATTTCTCTACCATGAAAACCCTGAAAAGAGTTGACATAAGTAAAAAAAAACAACTTGATAGCAGATAATTATTAGTAGGAAGTACAGATTGGCAAAGTTATTTTCTTGGGCTACAGCCTGCAGAATCTCCTAGTCAAGATGGCCAGTGACCATCTTGAGAAAGAAAATAAGCTTTGTGATGAAGCCAGCATTTTGAAATTTGTTCTCTCTTTTCACATCCAGCACACACACTAACCATTATACTATCTTGTCTCTCTCACATCAGTGGTTACTAAATAGAATGTGGCAAGGTCGAAGTGTGTGGGTAGAAAAACAATACAACAATTAATGGGCTTAACTTGCATAATAAAAATCCATATTAACAGTGTTGCTAAATAATAGTTTGCCTTACATGTAGATCAGGCTGCCTAGATCTGGTGGACTGGACCCTATCTCAGTAGGGATTAACAATTTTATTTACACAGATGCAGGGCCGCCATGGGGGGGGGGACCATCAGGACTCTCGTCCCGGGCCCAGAGATGACGGGGAAACCACTGATGTGCGCATGCACAAACAAATGATGCATGTGCAGGAACCCACAGGGGCATGGTGGCGCCAGGAAACCACTGATGTGCACATGCACAAATTATTCATGCGCAGGAACCCACAGGGGCGTGGCCAAAATGTGTGTGTGTGTGGGCATACTGGACCCAGAAATTTCTGATCCCGCCATGCACAAAGGCAAGAATTTATGGCTGCCAATGATGTCAGCAAAATCTTTCTCTGATTTACCTGAAATGCATCAGAACAACCAGTATATTAAGGCTCAGCTAAATCCAGAGTTGATTACTTGTCTGAGATGTGAAACAATTATATTTCCTCAACTAATTCAGTGCCAGCTCGTAACTCATATTATTAAATATTTACAAGATGAAAATTCAGGGGCATGGGAATAAGAAGGAAAAGAGCATTACATGCTATAAATATAGGCTGAATTAAATCACATTAGCAAAGAAAACACATTTGCTTAGAAATTAGCAAATGTGCTAGAAGAGTTTTACTGAGGCTCCTCTAGTATTGCTTTCAGGGTGAGTGAAACGGGATTCTTTTCGTGTAATTCCTGTGGCCAAAATCCAAAGATTCATGCATACCCAAGCCAACACTAAACCAATTAGACCCTCTTTTGGCAAAGTAAATGCCAAAATGCTATAACTACCCCCATATTGCTACTGCTACTGCTACAATCTTGTCCTCCTTCCTGGGGATGGATTTTCTTCCTTTTCCCTTTGAAATTCAATGGCAAATCATTTCAAGCAAACATTTAAACATCAAAATTCAAGAACAGCTGTAAGATATTTAAAGCAAGCAAAATATGATTTTTCCAGGCTGCTGCCAAATCCAGAAACATGATATGCTATCAAATATTACTAATGCAGTTTTTTTGAGAGCTGTTTGTTTGTTTGATTGATTGATTGAATGAATGGTAAGCATTCTTGAGGGAAGCAGATTTCTTTAATCTTAAAACTGTAGCTTGAATTCTTGCAACATTCTTATTACATCTTTCTTTGTGAAATATGGTTTCCCCATGCCCATCGGGCATGGAAACGGCCCTTGCAGAGGCCGCTTCAGGAGGACGCTCCTTGAGCCGCGGGCTCTGCGGGCAGACAAATTAAGGGGGGTGAATAAAATATAGGGTTTGATTCACCTAATTACATGACCTGACCGACGATTCTGCAAGGTAGGCTAATCACTAACTCCAGTGACTGATTAGGTAAACACTCATCTCCTGGCCAAGGAAAATCCCCGGTGCAAACAGGGCAGATGTTTACCCCTGTCTAAGCCCTAAAACAATGGTCTTCCTCATCCCGTGTTTGTCCGAAATAATTAACTTCCCCTTTGAGAGGTTTCCCAATTAACCCGAGTAAACAAGGTGACGTGATTGACTTTCGGGTGATGGTTTTTTCTACCTGCCTTCTGATCTATATAAGGTGTATGTATTTTCCCAATAAACCACTGATCTGATCTCGCTCCTGTTGCCTCGTGTTGTCATTGATCAGTCTCCTCCGGGACCTAGCGCCGCCTTGCGGCCAGACATCGCTACAGTGAAAGAAGTCTGTGCACCGACATTTCTTGTTCTTCTCATTTTTCACCTTATTCATTTTTAAATAATCTAGCCCAAATTATAATTTCTGCAGGGATTTCTAGTGTAAGAAAGCTGACATATTATGAAGTAGATTGACACAAGCTGCCAGAGTGATGCACATTTTATCCTCAAAGGCTAATAATTACTCTGTACAAGATGTTTTTGAAATATCAATTCATCCTGCGCTCAATATAAGAATGAGAGCTAGCTGCTGGATTCTCTTTCTTTCTTCTGAGGTAGACTATCCCTGGCAGTGGAGGCTCTCCTTGCTGGTCTTGTAGAGAAGACATATGAGCATATGTCCAGAGATGGTAAAGGAAAAATTCTTTCTTATAGTCAAGAGTCATTCAGAATTTCATTATTTCATCATCAGCAAAATTCCATCAACA
Source organism: Bradypodion pumilum (assembly GCA_035047305.1). Classification (NCBI taxonomy): domain Eukaryota; kingdom Metazoa; phylum Chordata; class Lepidosauria; order Squamata; family Chamaeleonidae; genus Bradypodion; species Bradypodion pumilum. Next base: position 265,678,184 of record JAWDJD010000003.1, read on the forward strand.
TTCATTCTTGGAGCAAAATAAATTAAATTTATGGCCACTCTGCCTTTGTTAGTGGTTGGAATTGGCCACAAAGAGTTTTTGATGGGTATTGCCTGAAGCAGTAATGGTGAACCTTTTAGCGACTAAGTGCCCAAACCCAATAGGCTGTTGTCTGCACTGCAGAGGGGCAAGGCGAAGGAAGCCCTTCTATTTGGCTGCTGAGTAGAAGGGCAGGGCAAACTCTGTGTTGGGTGATGGCATGCATGCCCACAGAAAGGGCCCTGAGCACCCCCTCTGGTATGCATGCCATATATTTGCCACCACTGGCCTAAGGCAACAGCACAGTGTCGCTACAAAACTACTAGATCTAAGAGAGAGAAAAATATTGTGTGGATTGAAAAACAAATCAAGGGAAGTTTTCCAAAAGACTTGGAACCTCCTCACAGAATATTTGAAATATATAATTTATATATTGAATATTTGAAATATATAATTTATATATTGAATATTTGAAAACTAAATAAATAAATATATTTATTTATATTTTATATTTATAAATATTTGATATTTGCGGTAAGTCCAAAGGAGAAATGTGAGGAGTGAAATGCAACATTATATAAAAGATGTTATTTCTTATTCCCCCATGTCCCGATCAAACCTTGGACTGCCAAAATGAAGCCACCTTCTTTGCTTTGTGATTGGCCAAACCCAAGTCCTCATCGATGCATGTCTCTGGCAGCAATTGGCAGACCAGTAAATGGACCGGACTCTGTGTCTTTCCACATTCACACCGTGTGATGTTGTCCGCCCCCACTTGAGCATGTTGGTCTTGCTTTTAGGGACCCCAACCCTCAGCCTATTCAGGGTCCTCCAAGTAATGTAGGGGTGATTGAGATCTTCAGCTATATTCTCCTTTAATAATGATGATGCTGATCCATAAGAGCCCGGCCAATCCCGCCCTCCCTGTCTCCTGATGGTCAGCGAGAGAGGGGTGGAAAAGGACTTTAAAGGACTTTTTCTTTTCCACCCCATTCCACTCTCCTTTGCTCTTGGAGCTAATTTTGGAAATTCATGAAAAAATTGTAGAAAATTATTTTCCCCCTTAAAAATGTGTATAAAAACATTCATCTTATACTCCGGCAAATATGGTATATGAACCGAGTTCATGCAATCTGGACACAGACAAGAGAAAAAGGATTAACCCATCCCTAACCCAAATACTTATTATTATTTTGATAAAGAGGTTGATAACATCAGAGGCAATTCTTACTTTAGAAAACAAGACTAACCTGTAGTCAATCTTGCATCCAATGTTTTAAGTCGTAGAACTGTTTAGCTGCAGGGATTTAGATATTTTGTTTTAAAACAAAAGCGTATTAGAGGTTTAATTAAATCTTTTCTTTTCCTGGCCTGGAAACAGGTGGCAAATTTTAGATAAGAACCCAAAGGCAAGCTCTAATGTGTTCAGTTTGGAAATGTTTTCACTAGAAGCCATAAAATACGTCAAAAGAATAATTAACTTTCTTTCAGGCATTACACAAAGGCTCCCACTGGAGCCTAAAAATCACATTTGTAAGATGAGGTAGCTTGTAAGAGAACCTTCACTATCATTACAAGATAGGCAAACATTTTGACAAGCTATACCATTGAGATTGTTTGGGGGGGGGGGAGAAAGTTTGTGAATTCCTTTGTCAAAAGTAATTTTTTTTCTATTCCAATATATCTACCAAAATGATTTTCGACTTTCTTCCATTGATCATAGTAGTTGTAATGGTTTTAAAAGGTACTGGCACAGATGGTTTCAAAGAGTCAGCAAGTTCTTATATTAAAGCATAGTTAATAATATTAAAATACTTGCTTTGCTTTAGCTTTTATCAGCAAAACTATAAAGAATACTTGTCTCAAATAGAGAATGCTGAGTGCGCCAAATGGTTTTTTTTTCTTCCAGCCTATAATTATGAAAGGCAATCTGCTCTATTACATTAATGCAGTTCATTTACCACATTCTTCTAAACTTCACTGCAATAAATCACACACCCCCCCCCCCCGTGAAAAGGAAGACCTACCTTTTTTTGGTCACTCTAATGTAGTTTGTGAAACTTACATTTTGGTGTACAATTTCCAGACACCCAAAGCTAGCATGGCCAGCTGCTGGGAGATATTCTGGGAGATGTAATAATAATTTTAAAAAGAAAAAAAGAACAGAACAGAACAAGACAAAAACCCCAACCCAACCCTTTCCTCATGCTTTGGGATCTGAAATTAGCTGAGGTGTGTTTGTGAACATATGTGTGCATGCACGTGGATAACCTTTTAGACCACTTTCTCAAACTGGAGATATACCTTCCTTGGGAGAGGGGCATAAAGATATTCCTAAAAAGGTGTCAAGAAAAGACATGAAAGGAGTTTGTGAAGGCATTCGAAAGGGAGGTGTAAGGGTTTGGAAGAAGGTGTAGACAAGGAGTCGCCATGACAGTAACTCACAGTTCACACATACATGCCGCCATCACCCACCCAATGGTGCCATCTGAAGTGAACTCAAGAAATAGCAGGTTTAGGTATACACTGTGAAGGAGGGATTCCTTGCACCCTTCTCTAAGGGTGGCAATGGGAGTTGCATGCGAGCAGCATTTGCTGATATTGTATTATTACTGTATTATTGTATCAAGTTATATTTTCTTCTGTTACTGTATTTTTTATTGTGACTTTGAGTCACCCGCTGGGTCAAGTAAAGCGGTATAGAAATTAAAGATGAATTGAATTGAATTGAATTTGGCCAGTGCTACTACTTTCAGTGCCTATGGCTATTTCTTTCACCTTCCTCTTGTTCCCTCTTCCTTTCTCCATCAGTAGCCCAATTAATCAGGAAGGAACTATAACTAAAAAGACTTCATTGTTGTTGTTGTTGTTCGTGACAATATTCCATTATGAATTTTTGGGACAAGAAAAGCTACTTATGTTAGGGCTTTTTATAATTCAAAACAATTATTTCCTAAATGTGCTGACACTTTCAGTTTTAAATTGAAAATCTGAAAATTCAGAAATAGAAGTGGATAGTAAGGGAGAGATGAAGGCCTGAGGGTTTATCAAAAATTAAAAGGGTGGATGATGCCAAAATTTGTTTTAGGTTTTAGTGGCTCAGGGTCAAAGTTCAAGAGGCATCTCACCCCAACATTTTGGCATGAAGTAACACCTCATTCCCCATTTTGGGTCATGAGCCACCTACAAGTTTAGAGGGGTTTATTGGTTAGGACACTGAATTTGACTGCTCAAATGTCGGCAGGTCAGCAGTTTGAGACCCGAGTGCTACATGACGGAGTGAGCTCCCGTCTCTGTCCCAGCTCCTGCCAACCTAGCAGTTTGAAAGCAAGAAATTGCAAGTAGGTAACACTTTGGTGAGAAGGTAAACAGCTTTCCATGCACTCAGGTGCCTAGTCGTGCCTGCCACATGTTCAGGGAAACCTCTGCAGACACAGACAACCCTGGCTCTTTGGCTATAAACAGAGATGAGCACCGAATCCTAGAGTTGGATATGACTGGCTTTTGATCAAGGGCAACCTATTTTAACATGGACAAACAGGTCAACAACAGTTAGTTTTGGTTCATACAACATTCCATAGTTAGTTAACTGCACTAGCTCTGGTTCAACTGTCTCTTGCCCTGCACCCCAAAGAATAGAATAGAATAGAAATCCTTTATTGGCCAAGTGTGCCAACACAACAGGAATTTGTCTTTGGTACATATGCCCCTCCAAGGATAAAAAAATGCAATATAATCACACAATTTAGTTATTCAGCAAGTTGATGGCATTTGGAAAGAAACTGTCTTTGTATCTGGTTGTTCTAGTATGTAATGCTTTGAAGCGTCGTTTTGTCGGTAAAAGATGGAACAAATTATTACCAGAATGAGTGGAGTCATTGAATATTTTCTCTGCTCTCTTTTTGGCTCGTGTAATATATAGATATTCAATAGAAGGTAGATTAACAGCAATATTTTTTTTCTGCAGTCCTAATTATGCGTTGGAATCTGTGTTTGTCTTGTTTAGATTCAGAACCAAACCAGACAATTATAGAGGTGCAGATGATAAACTATAATCCCTTTGTAAAATTGAATCAGCAGCTCTTTAGGCAACTTATAAGAACATAAGAACAGCCTTGCTGGAACAGGCCACAGCCCATCCAGTCCAGCATTCTGTCTCACACAGTGGCTCACCATTTCCTTCAGGGTATTCCCAAGGATATGCCTTCACCTGCTTAGGATTCCCTGGAAATGGCATTGAGAGATATCCTGCCTATCTCTCCAACCCGGAGGTTGTCCTTAAGTATCCATAATTATAGCCATTGATACCCTTGTCCTCCATGAACTTGTCTAATCCTTTCTTAAAGCTGTCAAGACTGACAGCTGTCACCACTTCTTCTGGCAGGGAGTTCCATAGACCAGTAATCCTCTGGGTGAAAAAGTACTTTCTCTTATTTGTTTGAGAACTAGTACCCAAAAGTTTCATGGCGTGTCCCCTAGTTCTAGTGTTATGCGATAGGGAAAACAGTTTTTCCTTATCTAATTTGTCCACACCATGCATGATTTTATAAACTTCAATCAGGTCACCTCTTAGACGTCGTCGTTCAAGAGTGAAGAGGCCCAAGCGTTGCAGTCTCAGATGGTAAGGAAGGTGTTCCAGTCCCCTAATCATTCTGGTTGCCCTCCTCTGCACTTTTTCCAGCTCCATAATATCCTTCTGGAGGTATGGCGACCACAACTGTATACAGTATTCCAGATGGGGCCTCACCATAGATTTATAAAGAGGCAAAATGACACTTGCTGACTTATTTTCTATACCCTTCCTAATGATCCCTAGCATTGAGTTTGTTTTTTTCACTGCTGAGGCACACTGGGTTGACACCTCCATTGAGTTGTCCACCAGGACACCACGGTCCCTTTCTGGTTTGTCGCAGAGAGTTCAGACCCCATCAGTTTATAAATGTAATTGGGGTTCTTTGCCCCAACATGCATCACTCTGCACTTACTAATGTTGAAGCTCATTTGCCACTGTTTTGCCCACTCCCCCAGTGTCAAGAGATCCCTCTGGAGCTCCTCACAATCTCTCACAGTTTTCACTACCCTGTATAATTTAGTGTCGTCAGCAAATTTGGCTACCTTGCTTTTTACTCCTACCTCTAGATCATTTATGAAGAGGTTGAAAAGCAGGGGTCCCAGTACTGAACCTTGGGGGACCCCACTCTTTACTTCCCTCCACTTGGAGAAGTGTCCATTTAGTGCTACCCTCTGTTTCCTGTCCCTTAGCCAGTTGCTGATCCAGGACAAGACCTGTCCCTTTATTCCATGACTGGTAAGTTTATTCAAGAGCCTTTGGTGTGGGACTTTGTCAAAAGCCTTCTGAAAGTCCAGATAAACAATGTCAACTGGATCCCCCTTATCCACATGCTTGTTGACACTCTCAAAAAATTGCAACAGATTAGTGAGGCATGATTTGCCCTTGCAAAAGCCATGTTGGCTCTCCTTTAGCAGTGCCCTCTCTTCTATGTGCCTATTAATTCTATCTTTTAGGATGGTTTCCATCACTTTACCTGGGACACATGTCAAACTGACAGGTCGGTAATTTCCTGGATCACCCCTGGATCCTTTTTTGAAAATTGGTGTTACATTCACTACCTTCCAGTCATCAGGCACAAAGCCTGATTTGAGGGAAAGATTATATATTTTGGCTAGGAGATCAGCAATTTCATCTTTAAGTTCCCTGAGAACTCGTGGATGGATGCCTTTTGGTCCTGGTGATTTGTTAGTGTTTAGTTTAACAAGACATGCAAGGACCTCCTCCCTGGTTATTTCTATCTGGCTTAATTCTTCGGTTTCCCTCCCTACGAAGATAGGCTCTGTTTTGGGCATGTGGTCTCTGTCTTCTTCAGTGTATACTGAAGCAAAGAATTCATTGAGTCTCTCTGCAATCTCTGTTTCCTCTTTAATAACCCCTTGCCTTCCATTGTCATCTAATGGTCCAATGGCCTTCCTAGTTGGGTTCTTACCTCTAATGTACTTAAAGAAGTCTTTGTTATTTCTCTGAGTATTTTTAGCTATACGCTCCTCAAAGTCTTGCTTTGCTTTCCTGATTGTTGCCTTGCATTTGTTCTGCCAGAATTTATGTTTCTGCCTGCTGTCCTCATTCGGACAAGCCTTCCATCTTCTAAATGAGCTTTTCTTGCTCTTGATCACCTCCCAAACAGCTCCTGTAAGCCACATTGGAGTCCTCTTGGACCTGGAAGTGCCCTTTTTCCTTTTGGGTATGCATTCCAATTGGGCCTCTGTTATTGTTTTTGTAAACAGCCTCCATGCCTCTTGGAGTGTTTGGACTCTCTCAATTTTCCCTTTCAGCTTCTTTTTTTACTAGTTTCCTCATCTTTGGGAAATTTCCTTTTTGAAAATTTAAGGTCTCTGTGTTAGATTTTATCAGTGACTTGCGGTCTATGATCAAGTTAAACATAATTGAGTTGTGGTCACTGTTCCCTATTGGATCAGTCACATTAACATCTTGCACCAGATCCTGAGTCAGGATCAAGTCAAGGATTCTTGTACCTCTAGTTGGGTCTTCAACCATCTGTTCCAGGGAACAATCATTTAGCATATCTAGGAACTTTATCTCTTTATCATGTGCTGAACAACAATTCACCCAGTCTATGTGAGGGTAATTGAAGTCCCCCATTATAACCAGGCTTCCCTTCTTGGATGCCTCCTTTACAACATTCTCCAACTGCCAGTCTCCCTCAAGAGTTTGGGTCGGAGGCCGATAGTATATGCCTACTGTTAGACCATCCTTGTGGCCTGGTACTCTTACCCACAGAGCTTCTAATGGTGACTCCAAATCACTTAAGCTTCCTGAGTTGACGCAGAAAGAACAGTCTCTGTTGCGCTTTCTTAATGATGTTCCTAATGTTAGATGGCCATTTTAAATCTTGAGATATGACAGTACCTAGAAACTTGAAGGACTCCACTATTAATACTGGATTATTTAATATTATAAGCGATGGATGTAGAGGTCAAAACCTCCTAACGTCCACTATTATTTCTATGGTTTTACCTGCATTCAGTTCAAGATTATTTCGGCTACACCACAGGACTAGTTGTTCAATCTCTTTTCTATATATGGACTCATCGCTGTCTTGAATGAGACCAATCACTGTGGTGCCATCTGCAAACTTAACTATTTTAACCGAAGAGTCTTTTGAGATGCATTCGTTGGTGTACAGGGAAAAGAGAAGTGGAGAGAGCACACAGCTCTGAGAAGCTCCTGTACTGATTGTCCTGATTTCTGATCTAGTTGTACTCAGCTTCACCTGCTGCTTCCTTTCCATTAGGAAACTTATCATCCATTTACAAATATGGTCCGGTACACCCAGCTGTCTTAATTTAGCTATGAGGATGTCCGGAAGGATGGTGTTGAATGCTGAACTAAAGTCGACAAAAAGGACCCTTGCATAGGATTTTGGAGATTCAAGATAGTTTAATATGTAATATGAAGTCATATTTACAGCATCTTCCGTTGATCTATTTGCACGGTAAGCAAATTGCAGCAGATCCAATAGTGGATCTATGATGGTTTTCAGGTGTGCCAGCACAAGCCTCTCCAAAGATTTCATGACCACAGATGTCAAGGCAACCGATATAAAATCATTTGGTTCCTTAGTAGAAGGTTTCTTTGGTACTGGAATAATAGTAGAATATTTAAAGTAGGATGGAACATAACACGTCTCCAATGATTTATTAAAGATACAAGTGAAGATGAGGGCTAGTTGTTCAGCACAGGTTTTTAGGTAAGAGGGAGTTAGCTTATCAGGGCCTGGTGCTTTTCTTGGGTTTAACCTATAAAATAGCCCTTGCACCTCCCTCTCCGTAATCACCAGAGGTGGTAGTCCTGTAGGTATATTATAAAGTTCCGTTGGCTTAATTCTTGTTGGTGTATCTAAGACAGCATTTGCAGAGGTAGATGCCTTTGCTTTGCTTTGAAACCTGCAATATAACACATTTAAATTATCTGCCAATTGTTGATTTCCTTCTACATAAGACAGCTGTTTACCATAACCAGTGATAGTTTTAAGAGTTTTCCACATATCTGCTGGTTTATTTTCGGAGAGCTGATTCTTTAACTTTTCAGTATACAGTAGTTCCTTTTTGCTGCTCGGATTTCTCTTGATAGGGTATTTCTCCTCTGCTTATACAATGTTCTATCCCTTTTTTTGTAGGCTTCCTCTTTAGCATAACGCAGCTGTTTTAGTTTAGTTGTAAACTAAGGTTTATTGTTGCCATAAATTTTCAAGTTCCTAGATGGCACACATAGGTCTTCACAAAAACTAACATATGAAGTTATAGTGTCTGTAAATTCATCTAAATCAGCAGAGGAGTTCTCAAATACATTCCAGTCCATGCAGTCAAAGCAAGCTTGTAATGTTATCTTTGCCTTTTCAGACCAGGTTTTCACTGTTTTGATTATTGGTTTCAAAGTTTTAAGCCTTTGTTTATAAACAGGCACGAGATGGATCATGCAGTGATCGGAGTATCCCACAGCAGAACGCAGTATGGAACGATAGACATCTTTTAAAATTGTGTAAAAAGTTTATGGCATTGAGCTTCACAGACTATCCTTGGAGATCATAAATGTGTGGACCTAGGAAAGTGAGGCCTAGTACATCCACAATGAGTGCAGGGCTTGTGGTGTATGGAAATCTGAAAGAGTGCAGTTCTGAGGCAATAGTCTCATTCTGCTCCTATGTCTGGCATTTGTGCTGTCTTTGCCACTTCTCCCCCTCCATCTTTGGGGCCCTGTCCAATTAGAACCTTTCACCACAGGTCTTAATCTATACATTGGCCCACTCCCTTGCAGGTAAAGACGCATTTTACTTCCCTATCTATTCAGTCTGTATACAGAACATACCGTAGGAAAGATGGGTTATGTTCAGTTGAAGAAGGAAGGAGAAGTGGAGGGGCGGGGGGGGGGGGGAGAAGAGACATCAACAATTTAGGATCTAAAGATGAAACCATCTTCCTGGCAGAAAGCAACAATGCCTTTAAATTGTCATGATCTTGCCTCTGCCTAGCTTTAACTTTCTGTCAAACTTTTTCTATGCAGTCTTCCTGCACAAGCAGCTGCCTTATCTTACAAGCATTCTTCTGGGAGGAGGGATGACTTCCTCAGGACACCTACACCGATTCACTGGCCAGTTGCCAGGGCATAGGGAGCAGTCCTGTCATTCCAAAGGTGGGAGGGACATTCCAGTGACACTGACACCTGCCAGGACAGGGACTGCCCCCATTCCAAAGGTGGGGAGAAATCAGCTCCTTTCTTAACCTAAAAAATCGAGGGTTAACCGTTGGAACTTCGCATAGGCTCCTTAGCCAGGCCCCACTAGACTGCACCCTCCATTCGTGCACACGCCCGAACTGGGTACGCAGGTAAACACAGGATTGAGAATTGTGCCAGGGGGGCAAGAGCCCCACAAATGCAAAAAAGGGAAACAACTTCATTTCCCAACGTTCTTTGCGCCACGCCGCACCACAGCCAATCAGGCTAAGAGGCGGGAGCACAAAGAACGTGGGGAAATGCACCATGGCCAATCAAAAACCACCCGCACCAAAAAAAGAGCACAAAGGGAAAAAACTACAATCCCAAGTGTCCTGCACGCCATGAGCGCACAGAATGGGGAGAAATGCGCCGCGTGAAAAATTAAAATAAAAAATGCACTGCCTCAGAGAAACACAGCCCGCGTTAAGGAAATCGCCATCCCGCAGATGGCCTTCCTTAACGCGGTCGGCAACAGAGGTCACACTGCGTTAGGGAAATCCCCCACCCTGCAGATGGCCTTCCTTAACATGGTCCGGCAACAGAGGCCACGTCACGTTAAAGAACTCCCTCCCCCGCTGCGGCTGCCCTTCCTTCTCACGGGCCAGGCATCGAGCCCGGAACGTGAGAAGGAAAGACACCCCCCCGCTGCTGCTGCCCACCGCCACATGGTATTGCCATGGGCCAGCCACCGAGGCCAGCCCACGGAAATACCCACACCCCCAACACAAACAAGAACATTCAAAAATAATCAAATACAAAAACTAATAAACAGAAAAAGAAAACACAAAAACATCCAAAAACAACCAAAAATAGACAAGGAGTAACACACAGAACCCCCCCCCAAAAAACCCCCCAAAAACTAACCCCCCTAACAAAAATAAACCAGAGAATTTACCAGGAGACGTTCTTACTCATCGACAAACGGAACTGAAATGAGAAAACGAGGACACTACTAACCGGAAGAAGACGCAACACCCACAGGCCATAGAGAAAAATCAGTCAAAATTAAAAATTATGCAACAGCACCACCCAGTGGCCACAGGAGAAATAACAGTCAAAATATTAAAATTAATCTAAAAGATTAAAAACAAGAAGGAAATAAGTTTGAAAAACATTCAAAAATATCCACAATTATCAAAAAATAATTCAAAAATAAATAAATAAGTTCTCACAAAAAAACCAAACATCTAAACACAGTAAAAAACATTGAATTTAAAAAAACATACACTTACACATTTTTAAAATTGTTATCCAAGGTACACCTATTAACAAAAATTCACAGAGTAACACATTATTTTTTTAAATACAATAATTGAAAAAAATTATATCAACCTTTCCTCTTTTTAAAATAAAAAAAAATGATCACAGTTTAAAATAGTCCATGCGTATAAATAAACATTAAAAAAACAATTACATACTAACCTCATTTGCATAAACATAAAACAAAAACCTTACAACAACATTTAAAACAGCCCGGCAACGCCGGGCAACCTCTGCTAGTCTGCTATAAAAAAAGCAGCCTTTCTCTTAGTTCTTTGGTCCTCTGACTCGAAGGCAAGACCCTTGTCTCGTCAGCTGGACTCATTGCTTCCCCTCTGGGAGGACGCATACCCAAGATGCGCCTGTCAGAGCAAGGGGAACCCTACTAATTAATTATTGCTGTGTACTTTGTCTTTTTGTCTCTGTTCTCTTTCAGATGTTTTACTTTGCCTAATGGAAGATGTATTGGAAAATAAAAACTCTTTGTGAGTTTTACATCAACTGAGTGATGTCCGTTTATCAGGCAATATCTAAGTACCATGCTCTCTGCTAATTATGCTACCAAATGCTAAATAAACCGCATGCTCCCTGTAAGCGACAGGTGGAGTTCTTTGAAGCTGATCATGGCGCAGGGCGGAACGGTGACAATTGTCTGCACTGGCATTGTGCGGATAAATGTTGATTTATCACAGCCAAGTGATCTTGACCTCCCTTCCGCACCCTCGGCGCCATGTCACACCCAAGACATAAATTACTTTTAGTGAAAGAAGAAAGTGCCAAAGGAGGACTGCAGTTGAACATTAAGAAGATAAAAACCATGATTACAGAAGAACTACACAACTTTAACATTGACAATGAACAGTACTAAAGGGTACTAAATTATAATACAGCAAATGTGGAGGAGATAATGTCTTTATACATATTTTCACTTTTAATCATTATCTAGTTATTCATTTTCTTTTGTTTAGTAATTAAAGAAGATCCCCCACCTGCCCCCAGCAATACATGAATTTTTAGAGTCATTGCGTGAATTAACATGGAACAAATCTGTTGCTCTTCCACTTTGGTGGAACTTAATGACATCTGTGTTTTAAATATGTATGAGCAAGTGGTGCAGCAGCTTGAAAATTATAATTTAGAAGAACTAAATTCTTTATTAAACCTTTGTGAGGCTTGCTGTAGAAAAATGAGTAATATATCTATACAGAAGGCATACATATTGAGACATGTATTTAGACTGTTGCATTTACAAGCATGAGTGACACAAAAACTGTTTGGCACTGACAAAACAATGTTTAAAAATTCAGATATATAACTGCCATCTACTTTATATTTATAAATCAGTCATGCATTTGAAAGTTTTTTGTCTCTGTGTTTGTATATATATATGTATCTGTGTCTACATGCAAAAATATTTCAAACTATTAAGGGGTCAACATGTTTTACAATCAAACTCATCACTGGAAGTTGTAGTTCTTTATGCTTTTCATGGTTTTCAAGGCAGAAACTACCACTTATTTCTTTAGCTCAAGGTAAAGCTTTTTATTATACTGCCGGTTTTAATTGCCATGAACAAGTATTAACTATTACTTATCTAATGTAACTACTGGGATACATCTTTGTGAGATTTCTTTTACATGTGCCAACACAACATAAGTTTAGCTTTGACATTTTATCCTTTGTCTTGGATGAGTGCTGCTCACAGCATGCTTGTTGTTCTGCAAAATGACTTCAGCCAATCTTGCCAATGCCTGAAAGTTGAAATGACAATTTTGGCAAGAATCTGCACACAATTCTGTTTGACTTCCTCCCACATCACTGTCAAAGTCTTCTGTGAAAGATCATCATTGAAGGCCCTGCTTTAAGTACTGAGAATGTTAGAGATTTAACAGTGTACTTATCCACAGCTCCAGTGATGAAACTCTCCCTAGCATGGCTAATGGTAGTCATAGTCTAAAAGATTCTTCCTCCTAAGTTTAGGGCTTTCCCTTTCACCTGGAGACAGCATTTTATAATTGGGCCTGATTTACCATCAGGCAGAGGCAACCATTTTAGAAGCCACATTCAGGAAGGATCTAGTACAGGGGTTTCCAACCTTTTCGGGCTGCGGGCTGGTCACATGGTTCAGTGGGGCCGATCACGTGGCTCCCCCAACCTGGAAGCAGAAGTGCACAACACTGCTGTAAATGCACCCGCGGCTGTCATAAACACATTTACAACAGCCATGGGTCATTTATGGCAGTGTTTTGCACATGCACGGGTGCATTTTATTTCCACTTCCGGGAACAGTGAGGGCAATGCAGGCTGGATGATTTGCCGCCATGGGCTGGATCCAGCCCATGGGCCATTGGTTGGGAACCCCTGATCTAGTAACTGTTCCTGAACCAGTCCTGTTCTTTCTCTCAATCTCCTCTAAAATAGCCTGTTGCCATAAGGTTGGTGGAGAACTTTATCCATTTGCCAGTATTGAAGGGAAGGATCTTCTTCCAATCTAGTCAATCTCTGTATGTAGAATGGAATTGGGATGTTGTCTTGTCATTTGCTTCAGACTGCAAAATGCCTTAGGCCAGCTCTGTTTGAAAAGAGTTTTATATTTCCCTCAGCTGCTGACAATAAATTGGTTTTAGCTGTGACTTCATGGCATTTTTAATTTGTTGTCAGCCGTCTTGAGAATTGATTTCATGAAAAAGCAATGTACTCTATTAACATTTTTTTTTGCATCTATATCAGCCCACCTACCAACTAGTCAATTGTATTTAAATTAGTCTTATGCTACGTCCAAGCAAATGTGCTTCAGATTTGTTTGATAGTACACAAAAGACTTTGCAACCTTCAGCTCATCAGATACGGGGGAGGGGAAAAGATTTCTCAATCTTATATAAACTGACAGGAAGAATGATGGGGAGTAATATTTCTGACGTATTTTTATCTCTGAAAGAGTTCTATTATTAAGCGATCTTCCCCACATAGACCCTACCTTGCTGTCACAATTTCACATTTATGTCTGTCCTTCACAACCTACGAAGAAGCAAGTGTAATGTGATGAATTATCTATATAACAAACCAACAGTCCATTGTTTCTGCAGTCCGTGCCTAGGATAACACATAACCAACCATAAGACATACTTCTTGAGCTGTGTTCAACTTTGAGGAACAGAGTTGTAAGACAACAGAGTAAAAAAGTGGAAAAACAGATGTCAGACTCAGACACATGCTTCATCACAGCCATAACAATTATTCTAGTGCCGAGAATTTTGTTGTCCTATTGAGGCTAGTGTTTCCTGGGAGATGATGGGAGGGAGGGAGAAATAACTGGGTCTGGATATGCAATGCTTACCATATTGGTTCTGTACTGAGCAAACTTGTGTTGTGTTTCCATCTGCCCAGAGAGGAGGGACTAGAAGTGGCATGCCCATCAGAATGAATGGCTTAGCTCCACACCCACGTTTGCACCCTGTAAATTTCTGCAATGTGACTCAAAGCCCAGGTTATCTTGCCTTAGTTACAGCTGTGTTTCCCACACAGACATTCTCCTGCTCTGATGGGATTTTAAACCTGGGGGTTGTAGACAGAAAAATGAAAAAGAGCTGGAAAGAAAAGGCAGTGGAAGGAAGAATCGAGATGACTGTACAGAACTGTCATTTTATACTTTCCATTTTAATAACAGTCCAGCTTTAAACATTTGTCTTTGCTGTTTAAGGAATATTTGCAGTAAAACATTTTGTTTGTGTGGGCAAAATCTGTTCAAGGAGAGGAAATCCATCTGCCCATTTTCTTATACAGAATTAGAAGAGAAGCTAAAATAATATGAAGTTCCTCTTATTCACAGCCCTTTCTCCCTCTCTCCCCCCTCCCTTTCTCTCTCCTGTGTCATTTTTCTGCCCATCAGAAAAACAAAGTACAATAAACAAAAACATCTAAACCACAGATTATGAACCCCATTTTAAATTTCAATATCAAAGCAGCGACTCAACGCCGAGTGTTGGGTTGTAGGAATCGGGGCCGCAGAGGGCCGGAGGTCCCGGAGGAGACTGATCAAGAAACGATACGAGGCAATATGGAGCGTGATCAGATCAGTAGTTTATTGAGGGAAAGCTTCAACATATATAGGAGAAAAAGCGCAACGGTGGCAAAACCGTCATCTGACAGAAATCACATCACCTGTTTACTCGGGTTAATTGGGAATCCTTCTTGGGGAAGTTAATTAACTGGGGAAAACACAGACATGGAACAACACCATTGTTTAGGGATAAGACTGGGGTAAACATGGCCTCTGTTTACATCTGGGATAAGACGGGGACTCGGAGATGAGGGATTACTCTAATGGGTAACAGAGTTAGATATTCGCTCTCTCAGCAGATCCGCTGGTTAGGTCAAGGAATTGGGTGAATCAAACCCTATCATTAATCCACCCCCCTTAATTTCTCTGCCCGCAGAAACCACCGCCGGGAGCCTTCTCACCTAAGTGGCCTCTGCCAGGGCTGTTCCATGCCCACCGGGCATGGGGAAACCATATTGGGTGGTGGTAAATAACCTGATTTCCTAAAGCAGCCAACAGCTGCAGGCGGATGATCTCCTTTAGGTAGGGTGTTGGTCCCCAGTGGAGGAAATGCGACTGGAAACTATCATTTTGGGCCCAATGCCAAAATGATCGGAGGAAGAACTCTGATTCCCAATGATCATGGAGACAGAAGAGGCCATGTCAGATGGACTGGCTGTAAAGGTGCACCTTGATAATATCCTCAAGGCTGTGGCAGTCCATTGCAGCCACGGTGTCAAATCCTTCATGTCTCATTTTATACGTGCCACAGGAAATGGCTCCATGATCACAGTGTGGGATTCACCTTAAATAAATTAATGTCAATGACATTTTTCCTGCTTCAGGAAAAAATGCATTCTTGGATACGAGTTGCAGCCGACGATGATACCAGTTATATGCATGTTTCCAACTGATCATTTTTGGCTAAGGACCTACAACTTCAGGGATTAGTTGACATGTATTATTGGGACTTATCTATCTTTTAGCCAGGATATAGAACTGAGCTTGTTAGACATATTATAATAGTGACTGGGTAAGCAGAACACAACCTTATTTGTTCTCCTGGATTTTTCAATGGCATTTGATATCATTGACCATGAGATTCTATTTCATTGCTTTAAGTTGTTGAGACAAGTCACCTGGTGCTTTGGAGTGAAGTGTCACCAATGTGCTTTTGATACCCAGATTTAATGCTCCTTTCCACCACTGAAGAAGCTGTCAGTCAAGATTGACACTTCTTTCTGACAGGATCCTCATTTCCAACAGCTACATGGCATGCAAGAACTCAGCATGATCCTCTCCATATCAGAAATACCTGTATCTGATTGAATTTGGCCAGAGTGGATGGGTGAGAAGTAGTTTTCATCCATATTTGAAAATAAGTTTCTGAATTCACAAACATTATAAATGGGATGGAAAGCATTTGAGATTTTTAAAAAGCAAATGACTGAAATCCTGTTACCTAATGTAAACACATTTAGAGGAATAATATTTTGAGGACAATAACAGGTTTGAGATGGGGCGCCCAACAACACACATTAAGAACCTCTGTGCTAGCTTTATGTTACTCTGTAGGAGAGTATGCTAGTTCAGTGTGGTACAGATCAAACCATGCAAAGCAGGTGGATGTGGCCTTAAATGAAACAGTGAGATTGGTCACAGGATGTTTAAAACCAACTCTAATACAAAAAGTGTGTTACTTACCTGGCATCCCTCCACTAAAATTCTGTAGCGAAAGTGGTGCTCAGAAAGAGTGGGTCAAAGCAAGATCCCCGGAAACACACTTGCTATTTGATCATCAACCACCAAAGCAGAGACTGAAATCAAGTCATAGCTTCCTTAAAACTTCTGCCCCTGAACAACCTCCCCACCCCCCACCCCCCAGACCGCCTTAGAACTATGAAAGGCAAGCAATAAGCTACCAGATAACTGGGCAGAACCACATGTGATTCTGTACTATCACACAAATCTGAAGCACATTTGCTTGGATGTAGCATAACACTAATTTAAATACAATTGACTAGTTGGTAGGTGGGCTGATATGGAAGCTAAAAAAATGTTAATACAGTACATTGCTTTTCATGAAATCAATTCTCAAGACAGCTGACAACAAATTAAAAATAAGGAGTAATGGGCACAAACGGTGTAGTACTCAACAGATGGGGAAAACCGTAAAGGGTCAGGCCAAGGTTATTTGAGAGGTGCGATATCAACAAAAGATTAAGACAGCGGGAAGCATTCTTTATTCACTTCTTTGATACGATGTATCCAAAAGGATTAAATCAGGAGCATGATCTTGCAGCGTTTCTATAGGTAACAGTCTAGGTCATAAGTTTTTGCGGCTACCGTAGTTGGTTTCGGGAGTTTACAACAATTGGTTACACGTGAGTTACTTTTCACTAAGCATAAGGGCAGCTGCCTCACATCCATTATTAATGTCCATACGCACCTAATAGAATGAGCGGAGGCAAGGATGCAACATTAAGAGACCTTTTTACACATTGGTAAGCCTTTTCCTTTTTTCATATAGCATTGTTGTCACAGATCAGATGTATAGCAGCGCTATTTACATTACATGTATTCATGTGTAACAGTCCTTTCCATCACTTTGTCATGCTAATCATTATGTTTATGTATAATTATTTTTGTGTGCAGATTTCCTGAAGAAGAAAAAGTTATTCGAAAAGTCGAAATAACTGGTATCGACTTTGAAAATTATAGCTGTATCAGTGAATCATTTATACTTACCCGTAGAGGAATTATTTTTGTTATCAAGAATTATGAAAAATCACCCATAGAGGAATCCCTTTTTGTTATTATTTTTGCATATATACAGCCTTTTGTTTGTGAAGAAGAATAAACTATATCAACTCTTTACCAAGTCGGATACATTTCATTCCATATTATCTTTAGAGACAAAACAGTCACCTTTTCAAACAAATTAAAAATGCCATGAAGTCACAGCTAAAACCAGATAACTGGGCAGAACCACGTGACTCTCTATTGCCTGGCCAAGAACAACCATGGTCTGTGTTGAAAGCTTTAAACAGACTGTGTGCTGGGGTAGGAAGATCAAAGGCAAATCTGAAAAAGTGCAGTTTCCCTATAGATGACAGCTTGTGTGAATGTGGAGAACAAACTACAGTATCTCCCATTTGACACAATGCACATGATGCCCCTGAAGAACACCTGGAATGCCAAGGTTTTCCATCATGGCTTTAGGGTTGGACAGGACCCCTAGCCTCCCAAACTAAAAATCAAACCCCAAATGGCTGTCAAGGTACTTCCATTTCTCTTCTTTTGTTTGTTACCTGCCGTTAAATAGACATGGTGGCTTCTGGAGGTTAAGAAAAATCCCCACCAAAAATTTCTCATCCTTCTCATAAAGAATTGCTACTTTGCACAGGAACCTACTTTCTTACTTAATGAATGTTTGTGTAATTGGGAATACTGTCAAATTTCCAGTGATTCTAAAAAGAATGTTATGGCTTCATTGTATTAAATTAAGGGTAGCCAACTGGCATCTGATTGGGAATCATGCCAGAAAGAACCAGTTGGCATGGCCAATTCAGCAGGGATAATAAAATGTCAGTTCATTTTCCTAACATAAACTCTCTAGGTATGCTGAATACACTAGAAACAAGTGACAATTAAGCCATAGAGAGGGTGCACAAATGCATTTATTGATGGATGAATTCTATTTAATCTAGTTAGGCTTGTATATATGATGTGCACATCCACTTATACCTACAATATTTTGATGGGATTCAGCAAAGCTTTAAATGTTATTTAATAAAGAGATTGCCTGTCATAATTCTTCTTTCCCCCTTCCCCCTTTGATTTCTTACTTGCAAACAATATATTATACAGGCAGGATATTTTAAAATGACTGTTTAATGTTCCATTAAATGAAAAATTCAAAAGCGGCTGCTGTAGAGAGGTCTAGCAATAAAGAAGGCTGAAGGGTGGGGGGAGACATCAAGCAGATTTTTAAAAATTCCTCTACAAATAGAACCACATGAGTAGCGATGCTAAATGCAAACTTAATAATTACCGTATTTATCGGACCATAAGACACACCTGACCATAAAATGCACCCAGTTTTAGAGCAGGAAAACAAGAAAAATATTCTGAACCAAATAGGGAGCCAGAACTGTAGTTGTAGCTCACTTCACCCAGGGCCGAAGGCACACGGGAAGCACGGAAGGGAAAGCATGCCCAGACAGTGAGGGGCTGATCTGCCAGCAGCACCTGGCTGCAGAAGACCAGCTGACCTGTAGCAGACCCCGCAGCGCTTCCCGTGCGCCTTGCCCAGATGGTGAGAGCCAGACCCGCCAGCAGCTCCCAGAGGCTGAAGACCAGCTTACCTGCCAGAAGCGGCTGCAGCTGCCTTGTCCTTTCGGCCATGCTGCTCTGGGACTCCTCCTCCTCCTCGCCTCCAGGACAACGAGGCTCTTCTTGAGCCTGCGTCCCAGAGTGGCATGGCTGAAAGGACCTCACCAGATGGACGGTGAGGTCCTTTCAGCCATGCTGCTCTGGGACGGCAGGCTCAGGAAGAGCCTCATTGTCCTGGAAGCGAGGAGGAGGAAGAGGAGTCCCAGAGCAGCATGGCCAAAAGGATGAGGCAGCTGCATCCGCTGCTGGCAGGTCAGCTGGTCTTCTGCCTCTGCAAGCTGCTTGCGGGTCAGGCTCTCACCATCCGGGTGAGGCGCACGGGAAGCATTGCGGGAGCTGCTGGCCGCATATGGAAAAGCCTTATTGCAGTGTGCTTAGACACATGAAAGCTTATGAGACATTCAAAAGGTTAGTCTTATAGGTGTTATATGACAATTTCTGGTATTAAATGTTATACCGGTTTAGCAGGAAAGCAAGTATTTATGGTTTAAAAGTTAACTTTAATAGAAAATATATTTGAAGCTAAGAGCTTTAATTATTACTAATGACTTTTTAAAGTAGCTTTCTAAGCCTTGACTGCTACAGTCACCAAGTCCCACCTGCCTATCCCTTTTTTTTAATGAAAAAAGATATCAGGCTCTTTATGATTGCACTATTCACTGATATATTTCCAAGTGCCAAATTCATAAAATTAGGATTGCACACAGTTGTGATGAATTATTGCCTCCTGAAGCTGCTCAGCCTTGGTATGGAGGTTAATGAAATGAGAGAAGAGATTTTTATGAGGAGCAGGATCCAGGAGGAAAAGGTTAGATTCCAACTCTCTTCCCATTATGGTTCTTTTGAAAATCTATATTTTTTGTTTAAAAAATGAGATGCAAGTAATATATTCAGTGCCATATCTGTTTTAGCCCTGAGTGTCTTATAGGTCAAATAAGGTTATAGATCACAGGGCACCCACTAACATCTCAGGGAAGTGCCAACCAGGGACATAAATTTCAGGATTAAAGACTCTGGAGGAAGATTTCTTGGTAAATTAAAAGCCGCTTTTGCTGTCAATATGGATTTTTCTCCCTCTGAAAACCAGTATGACACAGAATATGACTAACTTCTCCCTCAAAATCTCATTGTTTTCCTTCTATTGATGCAAGGAGTACAGAATTGTGTCCTGCAGCTATATCTGAAGTTAGTTTTTAAACAGAATAGGAGACAACATACAGTACATGATCAAATTGCCCGGAAAAGCAGGTCAAAGCCTCAGGGTATGGTGTTTTATTTTTGCAAGATAATATAATGAATAGATTTCCCAAGTACAGTATACCAGATTCTATTTAGTCAAGCAGGTAATGATTTATAATTTTCTAGCATATTTTGCCCGGCGGTGCCGGGCTTTTTAAAATTGTGTTGGATAGTAAAGGGTTTCATTTTTTTTTCCTTGAACCAATGGTGCTGGGCTTTTTTAAATGGTGTTGTAAGGTTTTGTGATTTTGTGGCTTCGAGGTGCTGCGTCCGCCTGCGGCGGACTTGCGCTCCCAGGGGTTTGGTTTTTTTGGTTCTTTTTGGGTTTTTTTTTTTTGCGTGCTGGCTTCCTCAGTGCCAGGCTCTTTAAATTGGTTTTTGAATGTTTTTGTTTTATGTTTATGCAAATTTTATTTTAATTAATTTAATTTAATATAATATTATTTAGTTTAAAATTTAATTTTGGTTTTTAAAATGTTTATTTTTACGCATTTTTATTTTTTGTTTTGGTTTTTTGGAGTGAAAAGTGATTTCTGGGTTTTTTTGATAATTTTTGAGATTAGTGTGTTTATTTTTGAATGTTTTTATAACTTATTTGATTAATTTTGGAATTAATCTTATTAGTTTTAATATTTTTGAATGTTTTTTCTCTTTTGGCCTCTGGGTGGGGGTGGTGAGCTTTTCTGCCTCTCTACAATTGTTGCCTCTCTACAATTGTTCTCTTCTGTCCTCTGGGTGTTGCTTCCGGTAAGTTTTCTCTTTCTTTTCTCATTTGAGTTCCGGTCCTCATAGATGGAAGACGTCTTTTGGTAAGTTCTCTGGGTTTTTGGGGTGGGTGGGTGGGTGGGGAAATTTTTTTGGGGGGGGTGTCTGTGTGTTTTTTCTTGTTTCATTTTTGGATTTTTGTGTGTTTTTGAATGTTTTTGGTTTGTGTTTTTGTTTTTTTCAGGGGGGTGGCTTTCTTTCCTGCGGGCCATGCTGGCTGGCCCGTGGGAAGGAAGGGCAATGGCGGGGAGGCTTTCTTTCCCACGGGCCAGCCAGCATGGGCAGCGCCAGTGGGGGGTTTCCTTTTTTCCCCGCGGGCCATACTGGCTGGCCTGTGGGGAAGAAGGACAGTTGCGGGGGGGGGGGGTTGCTTGTATTTTTCACGTGCCGGCTGGCCCTTCGAATGGAAGGGCAGCGGCAGTGGGGGCTTTTTTTAACTTTTATTTTTTGCGCGCCGGCCGTCTCAGCGTCCTGCGCGCTAATCGCATGCAGGACACTGGGGCCTGTAGTTTTGGCCGCGCATGTTTGCTTACTGCAGCGGTTTTTCCCTTGCGGCTTTTTTTTATTGGCCGCGGTGCGTTTCCGAACGTTCCTTTTGCCGCGCCGCTCAGCCTGATTGGCTCTGGCTCTGGCGCGGCGCCAGGAACGTTGGGAATTAAAGTTCCCTTTTTTTGTTTGCGACTGGGGGCTCCTGCCCCCGGGTCGAAAATTTCAACCCGATAGTTATCTGCGAACCAGGTTCGAACGGAGTGAACGGAGGCCCATTACGGGCTAGTGGGGCCTGGTGCAACATCCTTTGTCACATTTCAATGGTTAATGCACCATTTTATAGGTATAGATTAGAAAAACAAATCACTTAACCCTAATTCTTCCAAACTACAACAAACTTTATAATTGGTCAATACAGATCCATCACATGACAGAGATGTGCTTATAGCCAAACATACCAATCTCTGAGAATTTTTTCCTGAAATGAAATGTTCACTCCCCAGTAACTTGCTAAGAACAGCAACATTTGGAGAAAGAAACAACCTCAAAGCAGCTAAACCTCAAAGCAGCTAAAATTTCAGTGAGGCACAAGTGCCTTCTAGGTTTACATGTGTTTGTGTGTATGTGTGTGGGGTGTACACTAGGGATGAGTTAAGCTGTTATTTTTGCTTCCCCCCTCACATTCGATTTTTTCCAAGTTTGGAAGAAGTTTGATCAAAACAAATGAAAATAAAATAATTATCCATCCTTAGGTGTGGTGAGATCTCGTAGTTTCATGTTCTACCCCATTTTAGGCTTTACAAATTGGGTAATAAAGCTTGATAACAAATGGACTGAAACTGCATTTTGACCAATCCTTACTTTTTACTTATTTCGAATGTAGCATGTGGCCATTTGTTGAAAAAGTGGCTTTGTACTTAAAAGTGGCTTTGTACTTAAATATAGGTAAAAGTAAAGGTTTCCCTTGATCAAAAGCCAGATGTATCCAACTCTAGGATTCAGTGCTCATCTGTTTCAAAGCCAAAGATCCAGCACTGTCTGCTTCTGCATACATTTTCGTGGTCATATGGCAGGCATGACTAGACACTAGAGCACATGGAACACTGTTACCTTCCCACTGAAGTGGTCCCTATTTATCTAATTGCAATTTCTTGCTTTCAAACTACTAGGTTGGCAGGAGCTGGGACAAAGATGGGAGCTCATTCCGTCCTGCAGTACTTGGGAATCGAACTGCTGACCTTCCGCCTCCCAGTCAGTGTCTTAGCCACTTGAGCCACTGCAGTCCCTGTGCTTA
Source organism: Bradypodion pumilum (assembly GCA_035047305.1). Lineage (NCBI taxonomy): Eukaryota > Metazoa > Chordata > Lepidosauria > Squamata > Chamaeleonidae > Bradypodion > Bradypodion pumilum. The sequence continues at coordinate 265,700,993 of JAWDJD010000003.1, forward strand.
AATATACAACACAATATTGTCAGTTTATCCCACCTTATTTTGTGCAATCCATTGTCTATTATCTACCATGGTGTAATGCAGGAGTTCCCAACCTTTTTACGCCATGAGCCAGACCACGTCCCCTTGTCATCTGAGTGGGCCTGACCATGCCCCCAGAAGCAGGCACGTTTACGACAGTTGCAGGTGTGTTTACACATGTGTGGGTGCATTTTACAGCTGAAGTAAATGCATCCACTTCCACTTCCAGGTGTGGTGGCAGTGGACTGGATGAGTGGTGCCGTGGGCTGAGGTCAGCCCATGGGCCATAAGTTGGGAACCCCTGGTGTAATGCTTCATGAGGGAAATACAAAGGCAAAACTAGCTTTTCCCCAAGGTTGCACTCTCCAGATGCACCAAAATACAATTCTGGTGGCATTATTATGTAAACTCTTCCTTCCAAATGTTGAGTACAGCGATACAGGAAAAAGAGGGCCAAACGGTGAGAATCCCAGGAATAGAAAACCGTTTGTGGCGCAATATCAAGGTAATGTAGATAGTCAATGTTCAAAAGCGTACTTTAATGCGCAAGTAGATCCGAAGCCCTTTCCAGATAAATTGGCTTTTCCAAGCTTCCTCAGGAATCTATGCACATAAAAACATATACATATCATAACCATACAATATCTACATCAATATACAATATTACATATATATATACATCATATATACAACAGGGAAATGCATTTAAAGAAAATTATCTGCTTGCAATGTAGTTTCTCAAGGTATTATAATTTGACGTGAATAAAGTTTAATTTAAAGCCAATTTATCTGGAAAGGGCTTCGGATCTACTTGCGCATTAAAGTACGCTTTTGAACATTGACTATCTACATTACCTTGATATTGCGCCACAAGTGGTTTTCTGTTCCTGGAGTACAGCGATACCTCATACAACGTCCAAACTTGGTTCCACAAGTTTGGACTTTATATGGATTTGGACTTTGTATGTGGCATGCAAAACCCTAGCTGTGATGCCTCATACAACGTCCAAATCCTTGCCGCGATGCCTCATACAACGTCCTTTCCATGGAGACACATTGTACTGTAACAGCACAGACTTCAGGGCAAAGTCAAGGAAACAGACAGGAAACTGACAGAATTTTAAGAAACAATTGTCTAACGGCTAAAAACATTACAAAAACTTGTCAAACAACCCTGATTGTCCAAGAACCTGAAGAATGCTGCAAAAATCCCAAGAATGCTTCTAAAAATTCTGACGAGAAAAAAATTTGCGCTCAAAACCACTCCTAAACACTCTTTGCCTCATGCAAAACCCACAAGAGCAATGCACGCATGTGTCCTGCCTTTTATACTGCCCAGGCACAATGCAACCTGGGAAAACTCTAATGCCTCATACAACGTCACACGACTTTGTATGAGGCAACTTTTTTCAAGGAATTAGGCGATGTTGTATGAATCCGATGTTGTATGAAGTGGACTTGTATGAGGTATTACTGTATTGTAATGCAACCCCAGCATGCAGTGACCAGAGAAAAAGGAAAGATTAGCCTGACCCAAAGGAAGTTGTTTTGTATTATTTGTCTGTACAGTACTGTAATTACAATTAAAAAGGTTAGTTCCTGCCTCAAAGATCACCTAACTATTTGCATGTGTTACTTGAGGCCTTTGTTTTGCTCTGGCCTTATCTCTCTTGATTTTTGTCCACAGATCCTGAAGGAGATACTTCCCATCTCTGCTGTCAGAAGACGCGAACCAATATCATTGCAGGCGCACCCCCCAAAGAAAGACTCAGACACCGGTATATGGATAAAGGCATTGGGCCACTTTTATTGAATAATGCCCTAGTCCGAATTATAACTTTCAATTGGTGTATTCATCCAATTGTAATTCTTAAGGCAAGCAGGCCGCAGTAACACTGGTAAGGTTCCTCCCAAAATTGCCAATGGCAATTGGCTACAATGTATCCATTTGTATCAATTTGTTTGTTGACACAAACAAATTGTTGGCCGGAGTCAATAAACTATCTACTGACCCCACCCTATGACGTGTATCCGTCAAATTACGGGGTGATGCATGCTGAAAAGCTCCTGCCATCACCCCTTGCCTGGTTCGTCGTTGACCGGTCAAAGCTATTACACCTGTACCTGTCTAAGTGTTGGCCAGTCAATTGCAAACCTGCCGGATACCTATGGGTCATAAATCTTTACCTTACCAGTGCTACCCGCCACACAGGGAGGCTTCTATGAAGACTCATTGCCCCCCCCCAGACCGTCAGCTTGGTCAACAGGCCTGCTTGCAAATCCTCCAGAAAGAGGTTCATACCTCTAGCCGACAGGTGGACCCCATCCCCTGCATAAAGATCATAATTTTGTAAACTAATCGTGGGGTGTCAGATGACCATCCCCAAACCCTTGTCTGCCAAGAACCGGGCAACAGCCCTGTTCACCGAGCGGCGAGCGCTGTCAAGGGCACGGAGGTCAATACCTCCCCTGTATGAATGACGCGGTACGATGTCTGACCATAGCAGCCTTGTGGACGGCCACACATAATGCAAATAAGCTAGGTCACTGCAAATCGTGAATTTTAAGGAAAGGCCAGTGACCTGGGCGAGGTCATTGCCCCCGAGGTGCAGTACAAGGACATCAGGCGGTTCAGCATCCCTGATGGAAAACAGGAATGGCAACAGTTCCCGCCATCTCATTCCGCGCTTACCATACCAACGTATGCGTGCGATTGCACACAGTCCAAGCTGGGGTCCCCACTCTGTCGCCACAGCATACTGCGCTGCCCAGTGCACGTAACTGTGGCCCACCAGCCATACTGCCACCGGTGTGTGGGGACACACAGGGTCTGTAAAAGAAGAAAAGAGAACAATGACTTAACTGGTACTCATGCTTGAAGAGGGCGAACATATAATGCAAAACGCATGGATCCCCATCTTCCCATCCGGCGTATATCAGCCTCAGAGTACCCAAATGCAGCCGCAGTGGATGCAGCGCCTATCCTAAATGAATGGGTGCCGTAACGAGCCCCGGGGAGGCCAACACTGGATAGTGCCATACCGGTCACCTTCCAAAATTGAAATTTAGTAAGGGGAGACCCATCCTGGTGGCAGAAAAACGGGCCAGGGTGCGCGCCACGCCCTGCCAAAAACTCCTGTAGGGCACCAACCGGACAGATGTCTGCAATGGAACATCGTAGCAGTCTAACTCCACTGCCTACGCCGTGCTGATCAACCTTTGAGGACCGTATCCTCAACTGAGCCCACTCATTAGTGACATAGACATCGTCGAGTTCCAGTGCCCTACGAGTTGCATCCGCCTTAGACAGTAGTACCAACTCACTGATGGGGAGCGCTCCAAAAAAGGCCACCGTGGTAGCCGCGTGAAAAAGAGCCACCTCATACTTATCATAACACGGGTTATGCCAGCCTCGTGCAAGGTGGGTCAGTACCTCTGGTGAAATCGGGTGTCGAGTACCCGTGTCCACCCCTCCAAAACATGTTGTATGCGGAAATCATTCACGGAGTCAGCAAAACCCCTCAATTTGGCCATAAATGCCAGTGCCGACAGCCTGGATGCTATAGTGCGAGGAGCCAAACCCTGACTGTGTAAATAAACCATAAATTGTAAAACGTGTTCCACTGGAATGGGCCACACATCGGGCAACTGGAGTTGCAAACAAAAGGATCTAAATTGAACGAAAGCATGTTGATACGCCTTACGCGTGCGAGGTGCCAAAGACATGCCGATCGCCCGGTTCACCTCTCCTCGCCGAATGTCCAAATCTTGGCCGGGAGTGGCGAGGGGAATTCCTCTGCTTCCGGAGCCAAGGCACGGAACCGGGGGATCTGCAGGCGGGATAAAGCATCAGCAATATCATTATTAATGCCTGGTACATGTCTGGCCTTAAAAAGCACATTCAGGCATAGGCTTAGTAACACAAACTGACGAACCAACGCCATCACCCTGGGTGACTTAGACGTCTGAGCGTTGACAATGTGCACTACCGCCGCATTGTCACACCAAAAATGGACCACAGAGTCGGCCCACTCCTCGCCCCATAGCATCAAAGCTCCCAGGATTGGAAGGAACTCAAGGAATGTAAGATCGCGGAGGCGATCCGTGCCCCGCCATGCTGGAGGCCATTGGCCATAAGCCCACCTCCCCTCAAAATAAATCCCATATCCCAGGGAGCCGGAGGCATCCGACTGTACTTGGAATCTAGGGGAAACCAAAAGGTCGGATCTCCAGAAAGAGACCCCATTAAATTCCCACAGGAATGTAAGCCAAACCAAAAGGTCAGCCCGCATGCCCCTGGTCAGTCAGACCCTGTGGTGGCGCTTTAACAGGCCAGACATGGCGTCATATAAGCGCCGCGCAAATGCTCTGCCGGGCGTCACCACCCGGCAGGCAAAGTTAAGATGGCCATGAAGTACCTGAAGCTCACGAAGTGACACTTTACGTTTGGCCAGCAAGGCCAAAATCATCGCGGAGATCCGGGTTACCTTCTCAATGGGTAACCTGGATGCCTGTGCGACCGTGTCAATTTCAATACCCAGAAATGTGAGCATAGTGGATGGGCCCTCGGTCTTTTCGGGCGCTAAAGGGACACCCAGTTCCCGCATTAGCGTCTGAAATGTAGTGAGGAGACGCGTGCACGTGTCCGAGCCCCGTTCACCCCCGAACAAAAAGTCATCGAGGTAATGGGCTACAGACTGAGACCCGGACCTGCGAACAAAGGCCCACTGAAGGAAAGTGCTAAAACATCCGAATGCTGAACATGAAATAGAGCAGCCAAAAGGCATGGCCTTGTCTACATAGAACTTCCCTTGGAATCTAAAACCCAATAGCTCAAAGTCCCCTGGATGCACTGGCAGTAATCGGAATGCCGATTTAATGTCACATTTTGCCAGATGGGCACCAGGACCACAAGAGCGCACCATCCGTAGGGCTTGGTCAAACGACGTATACCTGACCGAACAAAGGTTATCAGGAATAGCATCATTGACAAAGTAACCCGCTGGGTACGATAGATGGTGGATTAAGCAAAATTCACCCGGGGACTTTTTAGGTACTAGCCCCAGAGGGGAGACCTTCAGGTTAGGAAAAGGTGGTTCGGAAAATGGGCCCGCTATCCTCTTAGCCTCTACTTCTTTGGCAATACTCAGGACAGCTACCTCCTCCTTACCCTTCAGGGAAAGTAAATTGGGGGCATCTTGGGGTCCCCGCACCCCTTTGAATGGAATACGAAAGCCCCACTGGAAACCCTCCAGGAGGTACTTAGCGTCCTCCCTCCTTGGATAAGTTGAGAGCCATCACTCCAACATATACACATTAACTGGTGAGGGGGCCTTTTGACTGGCTAGTTCCATCAGCAGAAGCTCTGCCCGCTCCCTGTCCACCTCTACCTCTGCCCCATGACCCACCAGCCCGCGGGCACGTGGAGGCGGCGTGGGGGCCAACGCAAGAGGGACACTCGTGTTTATATCGGCACTGTCGCTTATTGCACACGCCATTAGCTGAGAAGCTCCAACACAGCAAGTGGGCTGGAACCCCCTGCCCCGCCGGCTGGCGGGGAGCCTGTGTTGGAGCAGCACACTGTACAGCATGGCCACAATGGTACCTATCCCCAGGCGCCGGACGCGTGGGGGTCATGTACAAGAGCCACAATTTTTGACAGGGCTCATCCCATCTCATCTCAGGGTGTAGGGGCACCCTCATTCTAAATTCCTCATCGTAAGCCAACCACGATGGGCCAGGGAAATCCACCATTGCCCTGTAAATATTGTCCAAGTATTGGACCATAGGAATGGCCAGATCAGGCCAGGTCCTAAGGTATACCGCCATATAAATAAGATATGCCGGCAACCAGTTGGCCCAGGTGCGCGGTGGCTTACGACGACGAGACAGTTCCTTGTCTCTGTCATCCTGTCCCTCTCTCTCTTCCTTAGTGGGCTCACAGTTCAATAGGGAGAATATATCCACGTACTCCCCCCGCCAAATCTTCTCCCTCGTGACCTGGGGCAAATGATCACCAAGGGGCATGGAGTAACCAGCCGTCGGCAAAGCCGTCACCGGCACATTATGTATAGAGGGCATACGCAGCGGGACCTGGATAGCCCCTGCGATGCTCGACACTGCCCCGGGGGCGGAAACCCCCGCCCTCAATGAGGTGACATTTTGAAGCCATGGGGCACTGGGGTAGGCTGGTAACTGATGCCCACTAGCCTGAACTTGACGAGGCCAGGGCCACTGAACCCCACCACTGGAAGTGGGCTGTGATGTAGGTGCACTAATTTGAACCTGATACTCACTAGGTGCACCCCAGTGAGCCGCCCCCACTGGGGGTTCCGGCCCACGGCGGGCGTCAGAGCTCGCGACCGGAATCGAGCTCTGGGGCCACACCTGATTACTCCCAGTCTGCAGATCTGGACGAACAGGGAGCTGCAAGACACCGGCAGGCGTAGGCCGGAGCGTCTCAAGCAGCTCAACCCGGCTGGCCGCCTGGTGCAGCATGGCGGCCGTCGAGGTAGCCGGTGCAAATGACGGGGCCCCGGCAAAAAGAGAAGCGCCCCCCTCAACAGGAGGCTGTGCAATACCCAAGGATGCTTCCAGCACTGCTAAACGTGCTAGTAAAGCATCCACTGCTACAGAGCCCCCAGCATAAGGTGGGCCGGTTTGGCCGGAGGACCCACTAGGCAGTTGGAACGGTACACCGAAAGGAGAGCCAGGGCCAGAATAGGGCCATGCCCAAAACTCCGGCCCATGAGGGGCCGGAGGAGGAACGGGTTGTGTGCCCGCACCAGGCCCACCCCCGCTGCCCTGACCCATGGCCGGTAACGGCGGGCCGAGGGCCGAAGCCCCTGAGGGGCCGGCCTGTGGCTGGCCAGCCAAGCCCGGCTGCCAAGTGCCAGCCTGAATCGCCCCACCGGTATCGGTGGGCAAGGCTGGCATATTGCCCTGCCGCGGGGGCGCAGCCCTGGTCCTCCGACCCGATGGCTGTCCCCCGTCCTGCGCAGGGCCAGGAAAAGCCCTCCCCTTTGGCCACGGCTTCGTCGCCGGTGCCTTCCGTTTGGGAGGCATGTCTCCAATAAGAAAAAGCAGAATCCCTTTCCAGGGATCGAAAACCTAGCGCCGAAGCACGCGGTAGCCAAGCAAACCAAGGCTCCGCAAGCGCTAATCCTCCTTTCCCAGCCGGGAAAGCACAAAGGCTAAACAGCCGAAGACTAATTCACTAACAGCGACGGAGAAAACTTCTCCTCTCCGTCGCTATTTCTAAAATGGCAGCTCGTCTGCCTCGTGGCCGCCCCTTTTATAGAGGGCCACGCCCCCTAACTCACCCGGATGTCTGAGTCCGGGTGGGGGGGGGGCGCAAAGAGCGCAGCGGCCATTTTGGCACCGCGCTTTCATTAACAAACTTGGAGTTTTTCACTCCCATTAAAAATTAGCACCTCAATAAAGGCAATTCTGTTTCAGACATTTTCAGACTAAAATATTGTTGCTCAAGCAGTACCATTTCATGTTGCATCTGTACTAAATTTTGAATCTATAGGCAGGGTTGCCATAGCAACACTGTAAAGAAAAGCAAGGATTCTAAGAAGGAAGGAGGCAGATGTGCTTTTAAAAATACATTTTCCTCAGTCTTTCTTTATTTTGATATACAACTCTGGTTCATTCCTTTTACTAGAAGTTAGTAACTATTTCTGTCAGATAAATATTTATTCCTAGAACTGTGACTACAGTGACATATGAATTTGTTGTTGCTATGTCCTGTCCAGTTGCAACAGACCTACGGTGACCATAATGGGGTTTCAAAGTAAGTGAGGTATCTAAAGAGTGTTTTTACCAGTTCTGCTCTTCGGTGAGTTTCCACAGCAGAGCCAGGGAACTGAACTCATGTCCTTTCGTTGCTCTACTGCATGGGCAATACCAAGCCCTGCTTGGGGGTGGGGGTGGGGGGAAGGTGAGGGAATGCATTTCGGCTTGCCATTGCTGCTTTACTATGTGTCACACTGGGTACCCAATATATGACCTAATGTTCAAGGAAACATAAGGAACATACAACAATATGTGCTAGGAAATTTTAATTGTTGTTAGCCGCCCAGAGTCGTTGCCGAGTTGGGAAGCAATAGAAATTTGAAGAATAAATAAATAAATAAATAAATAAATAAATAAATAAATAAATAAATAAATATGTGAATATAGGATTATTCCCACACACATTTTAATGTAATTGATCATGCAAGTAACAGTTGCTAGATATAGCAATATATGAGTTAGCACGAGAAAAGCTAATAAAAATACATTACAGGCACTCTGAGATCTGGCAGCCCTAGTTGTCATACATGATTTCCTTTTATTCTGCCTCTTGTCTTCCAGTAAAAGCCAAGTCTTTGGAATACTTGTCAGGAGGCTGATTTTGTTTTTAAGTAGAAGTTGACAAGAACTTGATATACATTTCTCTCTCTAAGGAAATCTATTTGTAGATAGAACAGAGAGAAAACTTAATTACATATACTACGGTACCCTAAAACTCACTTCTTAGTCTACTGGCAGCCATTATAGAGAAGCCATGTGCATACCTGTCAAGTATCCCGGATTGGCCGGGATTTCCCGTATTTTCGCACTGATTTTCACCATTTCCCGCCCGGAGCTGCCGCTATCCCACAATTTGGCAGCGGGGGGGGGAGGAGTTACTGCACATCCCTTCTGCGCAGGTCCTTTCTACGCATGTGTAGAACTCTTCTACGCATGCGTAGAAGGCTTCTGTGCAGAAGGGGATGCGTAAAAGCCTTCTACGCATGCGTAGAAGTGAGCTGCGCAGAACGTTTCTGTGCAGGTCCGTTCTACGCATGCATAAAAGCTTTCTATGCATGCGTAGAATGGACCTGCGCAGAAATGTTCTGAGCAGGTCCCGTAATCTCCAGAGCTGCGCTTGACAGGTATGCATGTGCTGCTGTGTGTTTCTATCAAAGAGGAAGAAAATATGAAGTGACTGCTGAAAAAAGAAGGCAGTGAGCCTGGGAATTGTGATCTAAGCATAGATTTAGAAAAAACAATGGGGAAACACACTCACTTTCTGTTGTCCCTGGATGTGTTGGTGCTTCCAACACGAATTCCCCCTATGCCCCCCTCTCTAAGGAAACACATACCTTAGCGATCAGAAAGCCAAAGACTTGCTGATCAAGGGTAACTACAGCAATTGCAGTCAATCTCAGGCCTAGGAAAGTGGAGAGGTGAGAGATGAAAGAAAGAGAAGTAGAAGAGGCATTAATGAGAAGCTGTGTCAGAAAGCCAGCAAGAGTCACAATATCTCTGACTGCAGGCACTAAGACTAAAGCAGCATCCATGGGTCTTCTGAAAGCCTAATCTTCCAAAATAAGACACCTAATCAGACTGTCCATGGTTTTTACATTTGTCCTCCCAGGCCTGAGAAAATATTGGTCTGAACCTGGGCTTTATGCTTTCAGGGCTTCCCTTCAAGCTCTCAGCAAACATATGCAAAGAAAGCAGCTGAGGATCACCATCTTACAAAGATCTTGGCAAATCTGGAGTGTTACCTTCTGAGTGTCAGGGAAATCTGTCAAAAAAGTAACTTTCTTGCTGAGTTACATTGTATTTACTCAGGGCAGACTGTAAGCAGCCCAGCTGTACTGTAGTTTGAGTATCCCACGGTTTAGAAAGGGATTGAAGTAATGCCAATTTGCATCACTAAAGGAGGCACACGCAAGCTCATTGTCTCATTGTCTGGGAAGATAGCCCAATTAGCAAGGTCAGCTCTTTGATGGCAGTTTTTTTTATTTATTTATTTATTTATTTATTTATTTATTTATTTATTTATTTATTTATTTATTTATTTAGCTGCCCAACTCACAAAGACTCAAAGTTCACAAAAGTTAATGAATCTGAGCTCTATTCGGGATCAAAGCAATGGAGAGGAGCAAGAGTAACTCCATCTTGAATTTCAATACGCACATTCTCACACTAATGCATCATTAGGACATTAGATTTCTGAGAACCAAGGTCAATCTCAAGGGAAAGTTATCTCAATGGAACTTTCACAGATGCAAATCTCTAGGGAACATCTTCTTAAAGATGGGCCATAGAGACAGGACACCTATGTGTCTAAGGTCAAAGACTTGTTAATCAAAACATGATATGTCAATCACACACATCAAAGCATCAGCTGAATTCTTGTGGGCAGGGGAGCATCCTAAAAACATATAAAACCCCCAAGATTTTGGGAACAGCAGAAGTGGATCCAAATTTGGCGGAGCCCTGTTCATATTAATCCAGCCATGGCCTGATTTATCCAATTTGGGATAAGGGCGAATTGTTGTTGTTGTTCAGTCGCACAGTCGATTCCGACCCTTTGCGACCATCATTCTCCAGGCACCTCTGTCCTCCACCATCCCCCTCAGTCCTCCCAGTTCTGTGCCCATTGTGTCTACAATACCATCTATCCATCTCATCCTTGGCCTCCCCCTTCTTCTCTTGCCCTCCACCTTTCCCAACATCACGGCCTTCTCAAGTGAATCCTCCCTTCTCATTTGATGCCTAAAGTACTTTAGCCTCATCTTTACTATTTGACCTTCCAATGAGCAGTCAGTGTTGATTTCTTCTAAGATTGACCTATTTGTTCTCCTCGCTGTCCAGGGTACCCTCAAAACTCTCCTCCAGCACCACATTTCAAAGGCATCTATTCTTCTGCGTTCAGCTTTCCTAATTGTCCAGCTCTCACATCCGTACATTACCACTGGGAATACCATTGCTTTGACTATTCTAATTTTTGTTTTCAAGGTGATGTCTCTGCTTTTCACCATGTTCCCCAGGTTTTTCATGGCTTGTCTCCCAAGAATCAGTCGCCTTTTTATTTCATGGCTGCAATCTTCATCTGCAGTGATCTTAGATCCTAAGAATGTAAAATCTGTCACTGCTTCTACTTCTTCCCCATCTATTCTCCAGGAACTGATCGGGCCTGTTGCCATTATCTTGGTTTTCTTGATATTGAGTCTCAAGCCAGCTTTTGCACTCTCCTCCTTCAATCCGATCAAGAGATTCTTTAGGTCTTCCTCACTTTCTGCCATTAAGGTGGTGTCGTCTGCATATCTCAGATTGTTGATGTTTCTCCCAGCAATTTTAATCCCATATTGTGATTCCTCCATCCCTGCGTTGCGCATTATGTGCTCTGTGTATAAGTTGAATAAGCAGGGTGACAAAATGCAGCCTTGTCTTACTCCTTTTCCTATTCCAAACCACTCTGTCATTCCGTGTTCTGTCCTAACTGTTGCTTCTTGGTTCCTGTACAGATTTCTCAGGAGGCATATGAGGTGCTCTGGTATTCCCATCTCTTTAATCACTTGCCACATCTTGTTGTGGTCCACACAATCAAAGGCCTTAGTGTAATCAATAAAGCAAAAGTAAACTTGTTTCTGGTATTCCTTTGTTTTCTCCATGATCCAGCGTATGTTGGCAATGTGGTCTCTAGTCCCCCTGCCTCTTCTGAAACCAGCCTGCACCTCTGGTAGTTCTCTTTCCACATGCTGCTGAAGTCTATCCTGTATTATCTTGAGCATCACCTTGCTGGCGTGTGGGATGAGCGCAATTGTTCGATAATTTGAGCATTCTTTGGCATTGCCCTTTTTTGGGATTGGAACATATACTGATCTTTTCCAGTCCTGTGGCCACTGTTTTGTTTTCCAAATCTGCTGGCATATTGAATGCAGTAATTTGATGCCATCATCTTTTAAAGCTTTGAAAAATTCAACTGGGATACCATCATCTCCACTAGCTTTGTTGTTTGCAGTGCTCTTTAGGGCCTTTCTGACTTCACTCTCCAGGATATCTGGCTCAGGTTCAAAATCTTCATCATTGTGACTATCAGGAGTGTTGAGTTCCTTTTTGTAGAGTTCCTCTGTGTACTCTTTCCATCTTTTCTTAATTTAATTAATTTAATTTAATTAGCCTGCCAGAATTTACAACTCGATTAGGGGTCAGTTATGTTACCTTTTGTTATTTTACTTGGATTGTTTTGTAGTGTAGCCTAAATGATATATCTTCGTATTTACTCTGCGTATATTGGATTTGCACTTTGAAATAATAAAGCTGCTGAAAGAAAACTTTGTGCAGAAGTTACTTGCCAGGGCAGAGGAGCTGATATCAGTCAAGGAAGATAACTAATAAAAAGAGAGTTCTACTCAAAGGGGCAACATCTGCTGAAATTGTCCTCTAATCTCAGAAGGGAGTTTGGGAGTCTCGATCCTCATGAAAGAAGGGACTGCAACAGACAGAGTCTGTGATGGTAACTCTTTGAAACTTCCCAGAGAGACAATTGTCCTCTGCCTAGCCAGTGTGGTGCGTGGGAGAGTGGTTCTTCTGTAAGGACTATTATTCCTTAACTATAAACATGCTACGAAGCTAACACAACCACCTGCCCACTTCTGAAGCAGTCTTAACTGGGCGAGTGAGCCTTTGCCATCCAAGCACTTACAGCGGTGAGGCCTTTCAAACCTCAACCACACTGCTTTAACTTAAACATAGAGGGTCCGGCTTGGAGGCCCATCAGCGAAAAGAAAAGGAGCTGAACAGGGTGCAAGTTGGGACCTTCACAACACTGACGTCAATGGGAAGTGAATGAGTGCTTGTGCCAGGAACAAGCTTCTTTCCCAAAATATGTTTGTCTTGATCTAGCTATGAATACCAGAGGAAAGATTTCTAAGAGACCTTCAAGATTTCTGCCTCATAAGCCTATTTCTAACTTTGCAAGGTTGTAATTTCTTTGGCGTGAAGTCTTGGCAGACACTTTGCTTTATTGTGCACATTTGTGGGAGACACAGTTATAGCAGTTGTGTAAGAAAGCCTGTAAATTAAAGTGACAAGCTCTCTCTTTAGTTTAACTTGCTGAATAGATCACATCTGCTGAAGATTTACAGTTTGTAACAAAAATCACACTCACAAATTATGCCGTCAATAACCTCTTTTAAAATAAATTGATCAGTGATTTATGCCATTGTTACCCTAACTTTGAGTTGGAAAAAAAAAACCCCAAATTGAGTTTTGTTCCAGGCCTTCTAATTAGAAAATACATGGTTTGTGTAAGTAAAACTTATAAATTGCTTTGTGTAAATGAAATTCATAAAGCATTGTGTAAATGGAATATGTAAATAGGAAATATATAAATAGGATGGAATGCAAAAAAGGCATTGGGAGACACATTGAGTTCTGTGAAAAAACTAAGGTTGCAAACCTAAGCATAATTGTTGTTATTTGTTGCCAAATCAAAACTGAATTATAGTGATTCTAATAGGGCTTTCGTGGTAAGTGAGATACAATCAAACCCCGATTTACGAATGCCTTGAATTAAAAAAAAAATGAGTTACAAAAGGTTTTTTTTGGGTAAACCAGTGTCCCGATTTACACACAAAAAAACGGACTTACAAAAGGGGTTTGCGGCCATTTTGGTCTCTAAAATTCAAATTTTTAGCAGTCAAAATGGTGGCGCCACCATTTTGTGCATGAAAAACCCACCCTTGCTCCACTCACCCCCACCGCCTGAAGTGTAAAGAAATCACTTACCTTGGTGGCAGTGGAGGTCTTCGCTGAAACTGAAACAGGGGGACGGGGCAGTGGGACAGCAAAGGTTGTGGGCTTTGGAGAATGGCAGGGACCAAGGAATCCTTTCCCCTGACCCTTCTGGAGCCTGTGGTGCCAGTGGACGGGCCAGGGACAGTGGCAGAAACAGCCACAAGGACATTTTTATGAAGTGTCTGTCTGCCACTGCTGCAGGATCTGGAAGGGTTGGTGGAAATGAATCCTTTAGTCCACGATTTTCTCCGAAGCCCAGAGCCTTTGCTGTGTCTGAAAATGTCCCCCGCCCCACTTTTTTGGTCATAGCAAAGGCTCTGGTCTTTGGAGTAAGTCGCGGACTGAAGGAATCTTCCCACCCAACCTGTTTGGAGCCTGCGGCGGCAGTGAATGAGCCAGGGGCAGTGGCTGTGCTGGCCACCCAAGGCTTCTACAGGACTCTGGTCTGGCTGGGGAGCTTTAGAAGCAGCGGGGGCAGGGGCGGAGGAGGAAGGAAGCAGAAGAAGCAGCCTGTGAAAGGTAGGGAGATCTCTCCATTTTAATTTTTTTCCCAATGCATCCCCTATGGGGATGTCTTTTGAGTTACAAAAGTTGAGAGGGAACCGACTTTTGGCATAACTTGGGGTTATACTGTATTTAAGGAGTGGTTTTACCAGTTCCACACTCCCAGTGAGTTTTTTATGTTTGAATGAGGATTCAAACACAATTCTCTCGAGTCGTAATCCATCACTGTATCCATTACACTAAAGCACAATTACTGTAGAATAAATCCCACTAAACCAAGAGGGATTTATCATAGCATAAATTTGCCTAAGGTTGTATCAAAGCTTCTAAAACAGTGTTTCCCAAACTTTGGTTTTTGGACTTCAGTTCCCGGAAGCCTAAGTCAATTCCCTAAAGCACTGATCAGCCAATGTACTGACTTAGGCTTCTGGGAATTGAGTCTCCCTGTGGGGTATTTGCTACACTTTGGGAACCACTGTTCTAAAAGTATAAGCAGATACCTTATAATCACATATCATCAAGATGATTTTGGTTAACAGAGACCCTTACTCAGAAGCAGTTTGCCATTCTCTTCTTTTGAGGGTTCCCTGGGATTGAACATCTTGTCCAAGGTTACACAGCTCGCTCTTCTCCTGGGATGTAGATTGAGAAATTGAACTCCCAATCCCTGGTATCCAAATCATTCAGTTACCCACCCAGCAGGTGTATAATATACATACAGTAAAACTCCGGATAACAACAGTACCGGATAATGACAAATCCGGATAACGACAGTAATTTTTGAGAAAAGATTTGCACCGGATAACACCATTTTAATGTTATCCAATGCATCGTGTTTGATATCCTACCTTTTCACGCTGTTTTTTTTTTGGGGGGGGAATTGCCATCATCAGGTGCATGTTTCCTGTTCTCTGCCTCCCCAGCAGCCTCTGGGAGGATAGGAGGACCTTTTCCACGCTATTCCCACCTTCCTAGGACATCCCTGGGCCACACAACAGCTGAAAAAAGTTGCGGTCGCCATTTTGTTTATGTGGGTGTATTTTACGGCTGACGTAAATGCGTCTGCTTCCACTTCCAAGTGCGGTGGCAGCGGCTGCAGGCCACATGAAATGGTGCCAGATCCAGCCCATGGGCTGTAGGTTGGGAACCCCTGCTCTAGATGACAGCATGCTCCCTGTTTCCTTAGGTAAGGTAAATCAACTAGACTTCATACCCAAGACTTCCTATTTCCCTCCCCATTCACAACCAGATAAAACAGCATCTCCCTCCAGCAATCTGGGTAAATATACAAAAGCTCCCAAATATTGGCTGCTGTGGGAGCTATTATAAAAACAGGTTATTTACTATTTTTAGTGTTTCAGGGTAACAGAAGGACTCTACTTTCAGGAAGAGAAGAGTTTAGGTGTTTGTTCCAGTTGCCTGGTTTCTTCAGTCTTGTCACTTGGAGCTATTACAAGCAGAAAGAAAAAAAGTTAAATCAGTATTAAAGGTCTTCTTTGGGAAACATGCAGATGCATTTTTCTCTTTGGAGTGTCCTAAATCTATCTATTGCAGAATAATTACTTTTTGTTGAAAAAGTGATTCTGGTTGCTCTAGGATTTCCTATAGTAATTATATGCCTTGTGATATGCAGGTGTGTTGTAATGTATATATGTACTCCTCTCCTTTGCTTTTAAACAACTTTATGCCAAATAATGATTTTTTGGAGCCATAGAAGCTCACATATAACATTCCTTTCAGGGTTTTCAGCCAAGAGAGACATATGAGGACAGAAGTTTTATTGCTCAGAACCCTGTTTTAATTTTCCTTCTCCTCTTGAGTTTGCTTCAATCTGTTACAGATAATTTCTTTTGCCTGTTTGTTGGATCTCTGCCGCGAAGTAGGTTGTGCAAGCTGGATCGGGGCCGCGAAGCGGCCGGTAGGTCCTGGAGGAGACTGGTCAAGCAAAGACACATGAGGCAAGATGGAGCGAAGACCAGTAATTTAATGATGACAAATCATGAGTATTTATCCTGTTCTGGCTGCATGCACAAGCATAGCGATCCATTGTGAAACCAGACTTCACACCTCAAGTTTACACAAGTTAATTGGGGAAGTCTACACAGGGGAAGTTCATTAACTAACTTAATTAACTGCAGGGGAAGTACATTGTTCCATGTTATCGGAAGTAAACAAGTGGCTAACATTGATTCTAGGGCTTAAAGGAATCCGCAGACGCGAGATTAGCTATTACATGCCTAGCGAGTTAGTCATTAGCTCTTCATTGTCCGAGCTGCCTGTGAGATCAGCTATTGATGAATTAAACTCTATCAAATATCCGCTTCCCAGTTTCTGTCCCCTCGAAGCCTAATAGCTCGAAGGAGTGATCTCCCAAACTGGGGTTCTGCCAGGGACAGTTGACCAATTGTGTGCGCGGATCCCACACTCCCCCTTTATTTGTTTAATTGGACCTGACACATGGCTCGACGTAGGAGCGGCATCAACTGACGTGGAGTGAGGACATTCCGGGGTTCTCCCCATAGGGGACACCTTGACATTAGTGAGGGAATACATTGCGCGATACACCATATATCTGTTCCCAGTATTATCCCTCCCACAATCACCTTGAGTGTCGTTTGTAGCCAATTCCATGGGAACCAGGACCATAACTAATTCCACCACCCCACGTGGCGTCTTCCTTGATATTTTTAACCAAGGTATGGAGATCTGTGAGCTTACTTTGTACCTTGTGCGAGTTGTCCATGAGGTTAAAACAACACATGCCATGGACTGACTCGCAACCCAAATGGTGTAACAGTAGGAGGTAATCGATAGCTGCTCGATTATCCAATATGGCATGGCGAAGCTCCGTCTGCTGCTGATTAAGCAGCGCTATCGCCGAGGAGGTGTGGTTAATGGCTTTTGCCAAAGCGCACACCAATTGACCAATTCTCCGAGCATTGCCAACGGCTAAGCCTGGCACGCCAAACAAGCTGACTGCCAAGGAAACATACTCAGCTTTACTCAGGACCCTGATGTTGCTGTCACATGAACTGTCTAACTGGGTGGCACGAGTGTGCCGTATGAGGGGAGGTACATTAATGCTTGGGGCAACCATATCTTTATGGGGGAGCAACAGTGTCAAACGACTGATACAACAAAATAAATCAGATACATTTGCAGGAATGTAGTTCCAAGTATACTGTTTACATGTAAAAAACCATCCTGAAGACAAAGTAATGTGAGCAAACATCGAGTTAATAGTCTCTGTGTTATTACAAGTCCAAGTGCTGTTGCCAGGGTCGAGGCAACGGCGCTGTGGCCCTTTGACTGTAGAACAGCCGGTCATGTGAGCACAAGTTGAGTTCGGGCTGACCGCCACTTGGGGTGTGTACAGAGCGGCCGCATCAGCCAGTAGGACTTTCGTGACTTGAGTTATCCAGTGCACGTATGTTGAAAAGGCAGTCTTGTAAAATGGACCAAATATCCGCTTCACCAAGCAGTCACTGTTCCTGATGCGCACATCTGGGGAGTGACACACCGGGATGAGACAAGTACTCAGAAGAGAGGCAGAATCGGTGGTCTGCCTCAGGCAAAAATCGGACTGGTTGACGAGGTTCGCCAATCTTTCCGAAACATTGTAATGCAGCCGGGCAGAGAGATCTCCGCCTGGCATCAGGTTGCTGGCTTCCAATGAAGCTGCTTGAACCCCTCCCCCCGCAACCAAGGAAAGGATCAAGATGATGGTCGTCAAGGAGTTAAAGGTGATCTGGGACAAGATTGCAGCCATGATGTTCTCCGGCATTGGTTCCACGTTCTCCCGCCGGACGGTGTCCGCCGCCTCCTGACACAGGGACTTGGCCATCCCCCAGGTGATCTTCAGCACTGGCATCGGCTGTCGTTGCCTCTGCTTGGCTTTCTCCATCAGGGTTATTCCCTCCATCTCCGGTATCGGGTCCGGGGACGCCTGGGTCCACACCATTGGACTCGAAGTGAGGCTTGACACATCGGGCTGCACAATGTGGGCAGGAACGGACTATGCCCTGGGCTTGGGAAAGTGTCAGGTTGAACTGCCGTGCAAGTGCTTTGGCATTTTGATGAAAAAATGCATGACTCTGAATTGGAGTCGTGAAGACTCCCAAAACTGACCATTGCTGAATTTCTTTTGCGGCCGCATCCGCTCTGCTATTGCCCATGGAAATTGGTCCAGGCAAATCCTGGTGACTTCTGATGTGGGCGATATAGAGCGCTTTGGTGCAGTTCCGCAAATGAAATTGAGTTGTGAGGAAAAGACCTAACAAATTCTTGTCTATCGCGGGAGTGATGTATGCTCCCAGTAGACTGTGAAGCAAATTCCAAACATACTGGCTGTCAGTAATTATGTTCAAGCGTTCCTTGGCAAAGGTGCACAAGGCAAGGTTCACAGCTGCCAATTCCGCCCGCTGCGTGGATTTCTGTGGAAGAGTTAGAAGTATGCACCAAGCCTGGCCCTCTTGCCAAGTAAGAACACCATATGTACGACCCCCATCAGTGAAAACTGTCCTAGCCCCCTGAAGTGGAACCAGGGACATTAATTCACACAAACTGACTGTATGCATTTGAAGCGAGACGAGTCTGGGGTCTTTTGGCAAATGGTATGCCAAACATCCAGTGAATCCTTCCAATGCAATCGGAAGTGAGTCACCGAGCTGCATCAGCTGCTGAATTTGATCTTTTGTGAATGGGACCACGATTTTCGCTAAATCGTGCCCTGAGATATCCCTTGCTCTCAGCCTTCCTCGGTAAATCACCGTGGAGACCAGTTCCTGTGGAGGAACGATGTTTCGGGAAGAGGTGTGTGGTAAATACACCAATTCCACGATACTCGCCCTCCGCTCAGAGTCTACTCCCAGAGCTCCGGTGAACATGGCTCCTTCCGGACTATGTACAGGTTTGGAACAGGAGCATATGGCCCCTGACTAATCCTGTCCACCCATATTTGGCTGAGAACATGGTTGACTTTTTCGAGAGTCAAGCGCGCCTCTCGGGGAATGTGTATCCAGTCTGCTGGCTGCTTACCTAGCTTTAGCAGTGAGAAGAGCAGCTTCAAAAGGTCAGTATCTAGCCTAAAATATGGTCTAGCCCAATTGATATTCCCCAGAATCTGTTGCAATTCTACAAGGGTGACTGAATCTTTGAGATTGATCTGTGGCAAAACTGGTGCTGTGAAAGAACGGAGAAGCCTATGGCCCAAGTATGAAAAGGGCTTGGTTCTCTGAACTTTCTCCGGGGCAATGAGTAACCCTTTCTCCCCCAGAGTGGTCTGGAGGCCTTTTAACATTTCACTGCCGAGTTGCGGCGCTGCGACCAAGATATCATCCATGAAATGACACACTAAGACTGTGGGGTGATGGTTTCGGAACTTCTCCAGTGCATCATGAATGTAAATTTGGCACAGGGTGGGCGAGTTGAGCATCCCCTGTGGCAAAAATTTCCACGCATAACGTTGCATGGGCTCTCTGTGGTTCACGACTGGCACTGTAAAAGCGAACCTTTCCCGATCCCTTACATCTAAAGGAATGGTATAAAAACAGTCTTTTAAGTCTACGACCAAGATCTCCCAACCCTCAGGGATCATGTTTGGATTTGGGATGCCCCATTGAAGTGGACCCATTGGCTGGATACATTTATTGATCTCTCTTAGATTGTGAAGGAGTCGCCACTTTCCTGACTTTTTCTTGATAACGAATATGGGCGAATTCCAAGGACTGGTGGACCGTTCTATGTGTCCTGCATCTAGCTGTTCTTTGACCAGCTGTTTCAGGGCGACTAATTTCTCCCCTACTACCGGCCATTGCTCTACCCAGACTGGCGTGTTGGTAAGCCATTTAAGCAGTAAAGCCATTACCCGAAGGTAAGAGTGGCACGGTACTGCTGTAGAATATCTTGCCCCCAGAGGTTGACATGCACATCCAAAATGTGTGGCCGAATGACTGCTGTGCCATCAGCTTCGGGGATCGTGATTTCTACCCAATCCTGGCTTCTGAATGCTTCTTGAACACCACCTACCCCCCACACATTGGAGACCAGCTCGAGAGCCCACTCACGTGGCCACTGACTCTGGCTGACCACACTGACGTCAGCTCCTGTATCTAAGAGCCCATCAAAAGGTTTTTTTTATTTAAAAATACCTTTATGACTGGCTGCTGCTTCCACTCTATGTTGGTTTCCACTGCCGCTAAGACCTGGTATCCTTGCACTGCCCCTTCTGCACTTGAGCAGTTGGCCGACCCGGACTCTGAGCTGTCCCTGAGCCTTTCCTGGCTGCCTGCTGGCGAGTGACAAGGAATCATGATCAGTTGCGCTAATGTGTCTCCCTTGTGAATGGTTTAGGGTAGATGTGTCCAGAGTTGAACCTGGAGTACACCCAAAAAATTGGAGTCAATGACTTCTGGAATCACTAGGATTCTTCGCATTCCTGCGATACTATGGGGCAAAACTAAACCTGTATAACCTTTAGGCAGGGGTCCCATTTATTGGGAATCGACCAGATAGACTGCGCCTGGCAAGTCACATGTGACTTCTGACTGGCAAGTCAAATCTAGTCCTGCACTGCCCTTAGGTCTGGCCTGCGCCTCCGGAATGCAGGGAATGTGACCGGAATTTAATCCATCTCTGACTCTCCCAGAGCGACTGAGGTCTCTGTTTGGACCGGGCCCAGAGACAAGCCCGTGCTCCGGTTTCCCGACTTCGAGCAGTTCCTGGCCCAGTGGAAGCCCTTGTTGCATCATGGACATGGGGTGGTTGGAGCCTTGGGATGACCCGTGCTTTGGCCATTGCCCTTCTTGGATCGGCATTCTTTAGCAAAGTGACCGATCTTGCCACAATTGTGACATGCTCCTTTGGTCTTGCCTTTGAACTTCCTACCACCTTGCACCGCTGCTGCTAACAGAACCATTTTGTAGAAATCTGTACCAACGTCGGCACATGCCCTAATGATGTCAGTGAGAGTCAGATCGGGACGGTTGCCCAGTGACTGCAAGATCTTATGGCAGTCAAGGTTGGCATTGTCTTTTGCCAGCTTCATCATAAGCTCCTGTTGGGCTTGCTCATTGTCTATCTGCCTACTGACTGATTCCTCCAACCAATTGATAAAGTCCATGTAGGACTCCTGGCCACCCTGTTTGACTGCTGTGTAATTCTTGGCTGCTTTGCCAGCTGCCGGGACCTTGAGATAAGCCCTGAAGGCTGTCTCAGCTGCCAGATGAAGTGTGGTGAGAGGCAAGGTGATCTGCGCATCGACAGATTCGAACTGGCCCGACCCATATAGCTGGTCAGGGATTACTGCTCCTCCCATCCTGGCAGCCATTGTCTGCACTTCGAGATGATACTCGCTGTCCCATAGCAAATACTGGCTGGGGTTGAGCATCATTCTCATGACGGCTTTCCAGTTGTATGGAGTGAGCACCATAGTTTTGCACACTTGCTGAAGCATGCCCCTAGTGAAGCAACTCTGGAGTCCTGTCTCTGTGATTGCCTTCCGTATTGCCATGAGCAACTTGTACGGAACCGGCGAATGGGTCGTTTGCTGTTGACCCGTGAGGGAATCTACCTCCATGTGGACTGGGCATATCTGCCTAAGCTCAGCTAGTTCTTCTGCTGACAACTCCCCACTACTGGTTTCTTCCTCAACCATGCACTGGATGGCACTTTTGGCTATCTGGGAACTTTTAGCTGTCAGAGAAACGCCAGCGTTTCTCATACCATGCATTCCTTCAGTGACGTCTGCAGCTGTCACTGAGGGAAAGCTTCCTACGCTGCCCTGTTTGAACTGAAGTGACAGATAGAGAGCATTGGGGCTGATGTCTCTGACTGCGCTGGGGGTTCCTGGGTCTCTATCTGGACTGGGTCTACCTCTGCTATGAGCTTCCTACACTTGCTCCATGTGCTGATTATCTTATCTGGGTCTCTGGGTTGTTGCTTAATGCAGGCTCCTATCCTATCCCAAAGTTGGAGACTAAGCATGCCCGTTTCTGGATAAAACAGACAATGTTCCCCCAAGTACACCAAAAGATCCTCTAACTGGGTGCTGTGAATGCGTGTACAATTTACCCTGGCCAGGGCCTTTAATTCCATTAAGTGAATTCTCTGGTTAGCGGTCAGACTTTGTTGCTGAAGACAAGTCCCCATATTACCTGCCGGTCCTTTGAAGTTTCCTCCGCGGGACGAGTCGATGCGTCTGAATCAGGTAACTGGTTTGGCGTGACGTCCCTCTGGGTAGGACTCGGAATGTGGACTGCGACCACAGGCCCTCGGTGGCCTCTGCAATGAAGTCAGGGTTCAGAGCCGACCCTGAGCGGAACGCGTTTCCGCTGAGCAAGATGCCTCAGAGCTTTGGAGCATGCTCTGCCTCTCTGGAATGCCTCGTAGCGTAGCTGTCACTCAGATCGGATGGCTTTCCGACCGAAGCTGCTGCACTGTCCTCCGGGAAGACTCGGACACGGTTCTGGCGTAGAACTGGACCAAGGAGGTCACTTACTCATGAGTAGAATCACGTCAGGGTCACCATATGTTGGATCTCTGCCACGAAGCAGGTTGCGCAAGCTGGATTGGGGCCATGAAGTGGCCGTAGGTCCTGGAGGAGACTGGTCAAGCAAAGACACACGAGGCAAGATGGTGCAAAGACCAGTAATTTAATGACAAATATTCATGACCAGTAATTTAATGACAAATACTCATGACAAATCATGAGTATTTATCCTGTTCTGGCTGCATGCACAAGCATAGCGATCCATTGTGAAACCAGACTTCACACCCCAAGTTTACACAAGTTAATTGGTGAAGTCTACACAGGGGAGGTTCATTAACTAACTTAATTAACTGCAGGGGAAATACATTGTTGCATGTTATCGGAAGTAAACAAGTGGCTAACATTGATTCTAGGGCTTAAAGGAATCCGCAGACGCGAGATTACCTATTACATGCCTAGTGAGTTAGTCATTAGCTCTTCATTGTCCGAGCTGCCTGTGAGATCAGCTATTGATGAATTAAACTCTATTAAATATCCGCTTCCCAGTTTCTGTCCTCTCGAAGCCTAATAGCTCGAAGGAGTGATCTCCCAAACTGGGGTTCTGTCAGGGACAGTTGAGCAATTGTGTGTGCGGATCCCACACCTGTTTACAGTAGAGGATTGTTCACCCCTGTTCGTTGGTGAATTTTGTTTTTCTGAGGACTGTTTACTATTTTTCCAGCTGTTATTTTTGGTGGATTTGGGTTGCTGGGCTGCTGAGGCAGAGGGCCTGGGAGAGAGTTGGGGGCCTGGAGGTAAAATGTTCTTGGCTTCAGTCTTTAATTGCTGTGTATATATTTATATTTGTATACTTTTAATATTGTATTCTTATCTTTTATTCAATGTTGTACGCTGCTAAGAGTGGGAAGACCACCCAGATGGGTGGTATATAAATGTAATGTAATAAATAAATAAATAAAAATATTATTTTGCACAGATGTCACATTCCCCTTTTTGCTAATTTCCATTCTTTTGTTATAGCAGGAGAGAGCTCATTTTGGCAGTTTGAAGCCTGATCTGAACATGAAAGAAAAAGAAGAAGTAGGGGTGAGTGACATCTAGAATTCTAGGGACCCAATAACTCTTAGGTTTTTTATACACAGCAGTAGGCAGGTGTTGAATCTGGCCCTTATAAGCACGAGTCCAGGACAACGACATAACAAACAGCAATAGGCTTTATTTCAACAGTCAAAAGTAGAGATGAGCTTACAAGGTTTCCCGGATCCCAAGATGGCTATACAATCCCAGCGAAGTCAGTCCCTCCAGACTCTTACCCGTCTTTGGGCAATTTAGTGCTACCATGAAGCACAGCAGTGGAGGGACCCAGGCATAGAGCTACCCGGCTACCTGGGAAGTATAGATCCGGTCCGGCTCCACCCTAGTTTGCCCATGGGGCTTATATAGTGTCTCCCTGGTGGTAGTTCCTGGATACAATGTGGCAACCAAACGGACAAGCTTAACTGACCAATCATAACTGGGGATATATGTAGTTAACCAATGGAGAACAGGATCCAAAACTGTAACCAATCCTAGGGCTTGGTTCAACCTTATGAGCATGCCCTTTTGCAGGGGTTTCGCGCCACTTTGAGCTTCTTGCTGGAATGGCGGGAAACCGCCATTTTGCTCTTGCAAGGGCGCTCCTGCGTTACTTTGCAAATGTGCCTCAAGACACAACAGCAGGGTAAATTAATAAATTGCTATAGCCTGAGTTTGCAAGTTGTCATGATGTTTACCCTCTTTTTTGGGGAGGGGGGGGTTAATCATGCCTTCCTGTCACACTTTACCATTTGCCTTCTTACCAGCAGAGTCTGCCTCCTCCTCTGTGGGGCATTTCCCCTTACGAGTTCCCCTTGGCTCCACGGTTGGAAAGGGTGTAGGGAATCAGAATTAGGTAGCATAGATGTGGCCTCTCTGTGTGGTCCAGTCAACCCCCAGGCCTAATTCAATAGACACAAAGAACAGTTTCTTGCACAGTGGTTTTATTATCCTGATATCAGTCTTCCCACGTGGAGACTTCTAGCCAATTGGAATTAATTTATATTCTTTTGCCTCTCATTGGAATTTCATATACAGGAACTCCTACACATGAAATTCTCCATCTTGAAGTACTAGTACTAGGTAATTAAGTGGCTACAGGAATCAGGGAAAAGCACAGTTAGAACGAGGCTTTTCCATGACACAAGTTCTCCAAGCCTTATACTCCCCACTCTAGCCCAGCAATTAAACTCTCCACACGTTTAGAAATATAACAAAATAGTTCTTTTACTTAATGTTGCTTCAGATAGATAAGTAAACTTGCATTGGGGTGCCCCCCTAGTTAGTGCAGGCACCTCATCGACCCTATTTTGCCCATTCTTACCATATAATTCTCTAAAGGTCATGGCATGTGTGATACACAAATTGTGTAATAAATAAAAGAAAAATGTGGATTGCACTACAGCAAGGTGCACTGTGTTTGCCAATTTACAATATCACGTGTCACAGCCCTGTTCTATATTTTCCTTAGAAACACGGCTCATGATATGAAACTTCTGCTCATGCGGTCACTCACACTCTAGTCTCCTCCAGATTGGATTATTGTAATGCGCTCTACATGGGGCTGCCCTTGGCGACCATCCGGAGGCTTCAGTTGGTCCAGAATGCTGCTGCTCGGGTGGTGATAGGGTGTGGGCGTTATGCGCATGCCTCACCGCTGCTTTGGGAGTTGCACTGGCTTCCGGTTTGCCTCCGGGTGCAATTCAAGGTGCTGGTTTTGACCTTTAAAGCCCTACATGGCATTGGGCCGGGGTACTTAAGAGACCGTGTTACCCCTAGGTGGTCAGCCCTTCCTACTAGGGCAGACAGGAGGGGCTCAGTGGTGGTCCCATCTGTGAAACAAGTCCACCTCAGTGGGGCCAGGAAGAGAGCCTTCTCCGTGTCTGCCCCTGCCCTATGGAACCTTTTACCACCAGAATTGTGTCTCCAGTCGGATCTTCTCCCCTTTAGAAAAATGTTAAAGACCAGGCTATGTCAGCAGGTTTGGGGCATGTGTGTGTGACTCTTCTGCGCAAGCCCGCTGGCTCATTTAGCATTCTAAGGTATCCGGTTCTTTCACTGTCTGTGGATTGTTTTTGTCATTTTATACTGGGTGGGTGTGGGTGTGGGTGTTTTTTTAGCTACAACTCGTGTAGTTTTTTTATGTATTTTAGGCTGTTTTTTAGTATGTTGGTTTGGGGTTTTTAATGTTATTGTCTTACTTGTGTTTTTATTGTATCTTGTATATGCTGTTAGCCACCCTGAGTGATGTTTTTCATCAGGAGGGCGGGTTTAGTGTATGGGACCAAAGACGACCGGACAACCGAAGGGTTGGTTTAACACAGGTTTATTGCATGAGGTTCCAGTTAAGCATGAGGTAATGGCGGTGATACATCTCAATATATACAGTAGCTCTCTACATTTGAATCTTGTAGCACGGTAGCTGATTGGTTGCTACCGGCGTGGCCTCGCCCAGGCACGCCTCCATTCCTGCTGCTGAATGCAGGTCTTTCTTCAGCTGCTGAATGCAGGTCTTTCTTCAGCTGCTGAATGCGGGGAAGGTTTTCCCGCGGCTGTCCGTGATTGAGCAATGTGAACCATGTGAGAGTGAACGCTCGCAGCTGCCCTCTATAGGCTGTCTGCTCGCGTTCCTTTACAGCTGATATCGTTTGTATCTGGAGTGGTTACAATCTTGCCTTTACAGTATAATGAACATGCATACATACATAACATCCCTCCCCCCTAGGATGGGACGAAGTCCCGCAACCATTGTGGCTTGCCGCACGTTCGCTTGGGGCGTGCTTGCGCCTGCCCTAATTCTGGAGAGCCTGTGATCCCTGACTCCGCGGGAGCTTGTCCTGCAACGGGAAACGGGGATTCGTTAGTGGCTCTGTGGGGCGTCCGTGCCTGCCTTGCGCTTGGGGAAGGGAATGGGATGAACAGTTGGGAGGTAAATCCCTGCCTATTGCCCTCGGACCCCGGGGACCCTCCTAGTGTGAACCGCGGAACCGATGAGGTCGCCCTTGGGGAATGGCTACCTTCTGATCCCTGCTCGGGGGACCTTAAGACTGTGGTGGTGGGCGGACTCGCTGATGCCTCCGGTCTTGGAGGTGTCGGTCTCCGGAACATGGGCGCTATGTTGCATTCTAACTCACAGGGGCTACTGGGACTGGAGGTACCAGGGGCTGAACTGAAACCCCTCTTTTCGCTAGGACGGGTGGGGGACCACTCCGCTAACTCCCCCTGGTACTGTAAATCAACGTCTAAACCTCTATGGGCCTCTGAGCCTCGGGGGGACTTCCGCGGCTTCCGCGGGGTATGAGTGTGGTTGGGGCTCCTCCTTTCTGACGGGGACTCCCGCAACCCGGGGCTCCTCCTCTCTGGCGGGGACTCCCGCAAAAGATTTCCGTGGATCGATTCCCTTTCCTCCCCCCTTGGTGGGGACCCATGCTCCCCTTTTCCTCCCCCTTGGGCTAAACGGGTGGGGGAGTACCCTAACGCTGATTCAATGCTGATCTCATCCGCGTCTTGCTCTCCGGGGACCCTACGCCTGAGTTGGTCCACGTGTCGCCTCCACAGGAAACCTGTACTGGTCTCTACGCGGTATGAGACGGGGCTGGTTTGATCTACTACGGTGCCCGGCACCCAGGCTGGCCCCGCGCTGGCGTAATTCCTGCAGTGTACTGGGGCGCCTATGCTGAAACTCTTTGTGGGTTCCACCCCTATGTTCCGCCCTTTGTCCTCTACTCTCGTGGGGTCTAGCTTGGATATCCCCGTGGCCAGCTTCCTGCGCATCAACAGCTCTGCGGGGGAGTACCCTGACGCTAAGGGGGTCACCCTGTATCTCAGCAGGAATTGGCACAATTTCAGGTCGAGGTCTCCGGGACCCATGCGCAGTAGCGCGTCTTTCGTGGTGCGCACGAGGCGCTCTACTTGGCCATTGGTGGCCGGGTGAAAGGGGGCGGAGGTGACGTGCCGAATGGCGTTGCGTTCCATGAATGCCCTGAACTCGGCGGACGTGAAACAGCTAGCGTTATCGCTGACGAGGGTGTCGGGTAAACCGAACGTGGAAAAGACCCTCCTTAACTGTTTAATGGTTGTGGTCGAGGAGGTGCTCGAGACTGGAATGACCTCCAACCACTTAGAGAACACGTCCACCACGAGGAGGAAAAGCGTTCCCCTGAATGGGCCAGCAAAGTCTACGTGAACTCGGGACCAGGGTCCCCTCGCAGCGTCCCATTCCCTAGGTGGCGAGCGAGCCTCTTCTGGCCTAGAGCTTTGGCACGCCTCGCAAGTGCCGACCATGTGTTCGATGTCGGCGTCTAACTGGGGCCACCAAAAATAACTGCGGGCTAGTGCCTTAGAGCGTACGATCCCCGGGTGGCTGACGTGCAGCAGTTTAAGCACCCTCGGCCTGAGAGACGTGGGGATCACTACCCGCTGTCCCCACAAGAGGCAACCCCTCTCCAGGGACAACTCCAATCTCTTTTTGAAAAATGTGTCGAATTCCGCTGCTGGGGAAGACACGGGCCACCCTTTCTGCACCCAGGAGCAAACTGTGGCCAGCGCTTTGTCCTTGCCTGTCGCTTTGGCGATTTCGGCCGGTACTACTGGAGGGGAGTCTAGGACCTCTATCATTAAGACCTGGTGGTCCCTCTCTACTCCGCCCACGTGGCAGCAATCCCGGGGAATGGGGGACCTCGACAGAGCGTCGGCATGGCTTATTTCCCTCCCGGGCCGGTATACCAACGCGTGCTGATACGCGTTGAGAAAAATGGCCCATCTGAGCATTCTCGGGGACAGGATCTGGGGTGTGGGCTTGTCTGCGGTGAAGATGCCCAGCAACGGCTTGTGGTCAGTCACTATGGTGAAGGGGCGGCCGTACACGAAATCATGAAATTTCTTGGTCCCCGCAATTATTGCTAGCGCCTCCCTGTCTGTCTGAGCATAATTCCTCTCCGCTTGGGACAGGGATCTAGAGTAGAAAGCTATCGGGGCCTCCCTACCGTTCTCCAGCACGTGGCAAAGCACCGCCCCCACCCCCACCGGGGATGCATCGCATATCAGGACCACCGGGCGTTTGGGATTGAAGTGGGTCAGTACAGCATCTGATGCCAGGAGTCGCTTCAGGTCATTGAAAGCCTTTTCCTGGTCGTCGCCCCACTTCCATGCCTCGTCCTTTTTTAACAATTTGTGTAGCGGTTCTGCCACGGCTGCCTTCCGCGGGAGGAAGGAGTGGTAGAAGTTGAGCAGTCCGAGGAACGACTGCAACTCGGGCTTGGAGGTGGGGCGAGGGGCCTTTTTGATGGCGGCTACCTTGGATTGGGCTGGCCTAATTCCCTCGGGAGTAACACGGAACCCTAGGAACTCAACCTCTGTAGCGAAGAAGACGCATTTGTCTTTCCGCAACCTCAACCCCGCCTTTTCGAATATTGTCAGGACCTTTCCCAACCTTGTTGCTAATTCGGCCCGGCTCCCCCCTGTAATTAATACGTCATCAAAATAGGGTAACACCCCCTCCAACCCCTTCAGGAGGCGTTCCACCAATGACTGGAAAATCCCGGGCGCCGAATTCACGCCGAATTGGAGGCGCGAAACCTGGAACGCCCCTTTGTGGGTGACTATGGTTTGTGCAGCAGCTGCGGCGGGGGTCACCGGGAGTTGCTGGTAGGCTTGGGCCAGGTCGAGTTTGGCGAAACACCTCCCCCCGTGTAACCTGGCCAACAAGTGGCTGACTACCGGCACCGGATACGCATTAGGGCGGATCGCCTTATTGATGGTGCACTTGTAATCAGCGCATATTCGGACTTCCCCGTTGGCCTTGAGCGCTGTTACAATTGGAGTTTCCCACTCCGCAGAATCAACAGGAACAAGAATCCCCTGGCCCACTAATTTGTCCAATTCCGCCTCTATTTTGTCCTTTAGTGCGAAAGGCACTCTGCGTGGTTTAAGTCTGATTGGACGCACTCCAGGGTCCAGGTCGAAAGTCACTGGGGGGCCCTTGAATTTTCCTAGCCCCTTTTTAAAAACCTCGGGGTGCGCGTCGCACACGCTCTGTATTGGATCAGTCCCGGCGGCGTGTGCTCCCACGGCGTGCACCCCCCCAATGAACAACCCCAGGGGCTGGAACCATTGAGTCCCGAGGAGGCTGCATTTTCCCCCCTTGAGGACGACTAAGGGAAGCGTTGCGGTGTACTTTTTGAACTGGACCTGGAACTTCCCAACCCCCAACACTGGGATGCGGTTCCCTTGCACGTCCTTCAGCGTGGCCCTCAACGCCTTGAGCTTGGGCCGCACGCGGGGGGCGATTTTCATGAACTCCCCCTGGGAAATAATGGAGTATGAAGAACCCGAGTCCACCTCCATTCTAACAGGGGCCCCTTGTATTACTACCTCAACGAAGTAACGGGGGTGCTCCGTGGAAACGCTGCAAACCGGCGCGTCGTCCTCGCTGTCGTCGGAGACTCGCCCTACTCCGTCCCGCGTCCTCGTGGTCCGGGTGCCGTCCTTCGGCCTCGTGGTGCGGTCCTGCCTCGTGGTGCGGTCCTGCCTCGCCGAGCGGTCTGGAGAACTCCGGGTGGCCTCGCGTCGTTTCCGGCAGACCTTGGCGATGTGCCCGCGCCGGCCGCAGTTGTGGCACTCGGCCTTGCGGAATGGGCATTTGGTGCGGGCGTGGGCGGCGCCGCAGCCATCGCAGCGCCGGCCCTCTCTCTGGACCCTCCGGACGTCCTCGGCGTCGCTGCTCTCTGCAGACGAGTTCGAAGTCCGCTGGGCCGCGCGCACCGAACTCTCTGCCTTGGCGGTCTTCGGGCGCCAGTCCTGAAGTTCGTGCACCCCGGCCGACGTGGCCTCTGCGGCCTGTGCCGCGTCGAGGACTTGTTGCCACGTGGGAGGCGGCTCCCTTTTCATCAGCGCGCGCTGAGTCTCTGTGTCCCTCAGACCGCAGAGCAGGCAGTCCCGGAGGGTGACGTCGGGGAGTTCCCACTTGCATGGGCCGGCGGCCAACCGCAGGGCCGCGGCGAACTCATTGACCGATTCTCCGGGTGCCTGGACTCGCCTCCAGAACGCGCTCCGAGCGGGGAACACCGCTATTGCCGGCCGGAGATGGGCGCGCAGCGCCGCCAGGAGCTCTGTGGCCTTGAGGTCGCCCACCTTCCTCGGCGCGATCAGGTCCACCAAGGTCCTCTTGGTTTCTTGTCCGAGCATGCGGACGAAGATGGCCCTCTTTTTGGCCTCGTCGGAGACTTCGAGCTCCACCAGCGCAGCGTTGAAGTCTATCTCAAACAGCTCCAAGTCTCCCGGCTTCCTGATCTCGTAGCCGGCGCATGTCTTGGTCCCGTGGGCAGCCATATCCCACCTTCGTCGCCAATTTAGTGTATGGGACCAAAGACGACCGGACAACCGAAGGGTTGGTTTAACACAGGTTTATTGCATGAGGTTCCAGTTAAGCATGAGGTAATGGCGGTGATACGTCTCAATATATACAGTAGCTCTCTACATTTGAATCTTGTAGCACGGTAGCTGATTGGTTGCTACCGGCGTGGCCTCGCCCAGGCACGCCTCCATTCCTGCTGCTGAATGCAGGTCTTTCTTCAGCTGCTGAATGCAGGTCTTTCTTCAGCTGCTGAATGCGGGGAAGGTTTTCCCGCGGCTGTCCGTGATTGAGCAATGTGAACCATGTGAGAGTGAACGCTCGCAGCTGCCCTCTATAGGCTGTCTGCTCGCGTTCCTTTACAGCTGATATCGTTTGTATCTGGAGTGGTTACAATCTTGCCTTTACAGTATAATGAACATGCATACATACATAACAGCGGGATAGAAATTTACAAATAAATAAAATAAATAAATGAATAAATAAATGTGTTAGATGCATCAGATCAGCCAGACAGCAACAAAAAACACCACAAACTTCCCTCGGAGTCAGAAAGATTCAGATATATACGGTACGTGTTCTTGCAGACAGCTACAATCAAGCTTCTCTTTCTGTTACAAAGAAGGTTTTAAATATCTATGGATTTAATGCTTTTCTGCTAATCTTTCTGGATTAAGTGCCCACCTGAGATTTATGAGGACTCAGGTTGTATTTCTGTCTAAATTATTCCCCACTTGAATGCCTCAGGTGTAACAACATTAATAGATTTATTCAACTACAATGAAATGAACAGCAACATAAAAACCTCACTGCTTAGTCAAAGACAGGCAATAGCATTTAATAAACCAAAGGTCAGGGTTATAAATTCTCATTTGTTCTGCCCTTGCCTGGCTTTTAACTCTTTATATAATATGTACAAAAATGCAAATGTAGTAATTGTTGCTTTTTTTGCATTGACTAAAAAAAGAAACAGCCTTTGATGGGTTGTTTATATCTTTGCCATCAATCAGCCAGTCCTGTTGAGCTTCCAGTATGTTTCACAGAGGAGGGAGAAACACCAATTTTCCTGCAGTCTATTTTGTACAAATAGTGATGGGAAAAGTCTCCACTTTGTTCCTCAGTCTTATTGTGGAGGCCAGATCTCAGAGTGTGTATGTGTGTGCTCAAGATGATAATTCAGTCTCTTGAGACAGCCAGTCTCTCTGGGAATAAAAACAAATGGTGAGATTTTGTTCCTCAAAAGAGGAAAGTCTGTCTCAAAGCCTAGGTGAACTGTTGAATAGCTAAGTCTCCAAGGAGCTAGCCAAATAGTATTTAGGTAATGTAAGCCAACAACATTGGGTTTTTAAAAAAATTAGTACAGTCACAAAAGATAAAAAATGATGGGGGTCTGAACAGCAGGGATAAAAAAGAATGAAATATAATGGACTATTTGTGACTAAATTAACAGATTTATGGTGAAGGGCTATAAACAAATGTTGTACAGTACAGTACTTTGATTTATTTATTTTTAAACAAACTAGAGATTTTCACATTCTTTGGATCAATGTGGGAAAGGGGATTGAACCAGACACGTTTGTGTTGATTCTATGTAAACTGTAGGATAAAGCAAAGAGCTGCTTGTGACCTGTGGGATAGAGCAGCACCTACGACCAATCATCATGTTCCATCTAGCATTGGTGAGGTTTAAAAGTTTCTAACGAAAGATGCCTAGCAATTTGAACTGAGGATATGAAATTACCAAGACAGAGCTGCAGTTGTCAAAGAAGAAAGTGAGTGAGAACTGAACTCCCCAATATAACTCATGTTCGCCATTGGATGGTCCAACCACTGAAGTACTAGGGAGGGTTCTGTGTTGTGTATACCCAAACCCTCCATCTACCATTTTGGAGAGTTGTGTGGTGGGAGATGAAAGGCTGGTATTATTTTTCTAGATAGGATTCTTATTCTAGATTTTTCTCTTTCTTATCCAGCTTGGTTAATTTACTAGGGTTTACTATTAGGACTAAAGGTGTCTGTGAGACTTGAGGGGAATGTCTCTTTCTCTTTTTGCACTGAGTTTGACTAGCAAAGTCAGAATTAGTGCACAATCGCCTCTCCACTTCTTTTTCTTCTTCTAAGTTTGATTCATAGCCCACCACTGTATGCTGACCTATGCGCCAAGTAGTAGAAGAGTGTCTGTGAAGGAAATGACATCCTCCTGTCTACTCCATCCCAAAAGTGATGTTTTTTTTCTTTATCCATATCAGAGAGATGCATAATTTCAGATTATGGGTGGATAAGAAATAGAGATAAAATTCAAAACAAAATAAAATGTTAAAATATTTAGACTATGTTTGATCAGATGTGGGCTACCTCAATAGTATTATCTCAGCAGTTTACTGTAGCTTCTTTGTACACATAGTAGGGCATAAATTGTAAACACATAAATGCTTCATGTATTGAATTTCTTCACATTCAAGGAACATTTAGCCTAGCATCTTCTGGTTTAATATTTAGAGCTTGAGAGGTGTGTAGAAAACTTTTCCTCATTTTAGCTGTCACCTAGAGGGTTGGTGTCCATGAAATGTAGGTGTTTTGTGCTGTATTACTTTATTCCATTCATTATTTGCTAGTATCTCTCAACATACTTCTGGAGGGGCAATAACAGCCAAATAATGGATATTTCTAAGGAGGTAGAATTCAGGCAGCCAGGAACTAATGCTGTGTAATTCATTAAGAGCTACATCCATTTGTTTGGCATGTGTTGATTTATACCATATAGCATTAGCATATCCTGCTGAGGAACAGAGTTGCTGGGCTTATTGTTCGTTGATATGCACCCAGCCAGTATTCTAAGTATGTTATTTCAGGTGGCAATTTTCTGTTTGGTGTTTAGACAATGTTTTCTGGGTATGATCCTGAGTGAGGCCCAAATATTTAGGCTACTGGATTGTAGCCTTTCTGCCATCTATCATTATTAAACGGACTGGGTATTTTAGGATCATATATAACACACATTAAATGGAATTCTGCCCAGTTTATAATGGCTTTGCCATTTTCATCATAGCCCCAAACATTGCTGTGGCTGTTGAAATCTCTAGCTAGAAAGCGAGTGCTTTGATTTTCCATATTAGACGGCTTTTTAAAGTAGAATGATATATTAGATGGTTTATAAATCAATGTTACTATACAAGCAGCCAGCTTGAACATCACGCTTTATATGTTGTCATTTTCAACATTTGAGAGGACTGTAATATCTCATCTTACAAATACTGTATGGCACTTCTGTATTGTTTGTTGGGTCTCCCAACAACAAAACACATTTGAGGAACTTTTGGTCAACACTGCTCAGTTCTTATGTGAGTTTCTTTGCACACAAAGAATGTTGCATTTCTATTCATGGCAAAGTGAAGCTAAGAGTTTTGCTTTGGATGAACAGATTTCCTTGATATTAATAGAAATTAGCATGATTCATGGTCCTAAAAAGGACCATTAGGTCATTTTGCTGATCAGCTCAGTGTATGGTTAGCCCACGGAAAAACCCACATGTACTTGTAATGCTTTCCAGTGTTTGGGTAGGATCCTTCTATGCTCTCCTTTGATGGCATCCACGTCTGCACAGAAGCCTTCTACGCATGCGTAAAAGCCTTCTACGTATGTGTAAAAGCCTTCTACGCACACGTAGAAGTAAGCTGCGCAGAAGGGATGCACAGTAACTCATTTCCCCCTGCTGCCAAATTACAGGTTAGCGGCAGCTCCGGGCAGGAAATGAAAATCGGAGCAAAAAAAAAAAACGGGAAATCCCGGCCAATCCGGGATACTTGACAGGTATGCCCACATCATTCCTGGGGGCTACTCTGGCCAAGCATGGGTGAGAAGGGCAGCCTGGAACCCTCTTCCACCCACACCATGCAGCTCCTCCAGGCTGATAAGCAGGGAAGTGGTGTGGGGGTGGAGTGGTGGGTGGCTCAAGGTGGTCCTGCCAGTGCTGGCAGTGGTAGGGCAGAGTGGTGGGGGCTCAGGGTGGTCCTGCTGGTGGTTGCGCCACTGCAGACAGCGATGGTGGCAGGACTACCCCGAGCCCCCACTACTCCACACTGCTGCCGCTGGCAGGACCACCAGTCTGGCCTCTCAACTGTCTGAGGGGGCATGAACTGGCCCCCCAATTTAAAAAGTTTGAAACCCCCAAAAAGGGTAGAAGATGGTGTGGGTCTTTATTTGGGTACTGGGTGGGGAGCTGCATATCCTTAGTACAAGCCAAGTCATGTCTTTTTCAAGTGTTTTGGAAAGGAAAATTTTGCTCAAAGCAATCTCCCCTTGCCCCAACATAATTAATAATTAATAATTTAATTAATAGTTCAACTTATTCACTGCCCACTCAGGCAAGCCTGACTCAGGGCGGCTTACAAAATTTAAAACCCCCATAAAATAAAAACAATTAAAATCCCTACCCCCAATTTAAAAAAAACCACCTACCTCATGCAGGAGAGAGAGGGTGCATCTTATGATACATCTTATAGTAAAAGCCATCTTATGGTAAGAGCCAGCGGGCAGGAGCCACATTACCCTCAGAGCCCCATACCTGCCTCGCCAGCCAGGTCTTAAGTCCTTTCCTAAATGGCAGCAACTCCGTCTGTAACCGTAGCTCAACCGGCCGGAGGTTCCAAAGGGCCAGTGCGGACATGGAAAAGGCCCTTTTTCTTGTTCCAGAGAGGTGAGCTCCCCTAGGTGATGGAACTAGGGAGCCCCTCCGGTCCGCTCTGGTTGGACGGACAGATGTTATTAGGATGATGCAGTCTCTTAGGTATCCTGGCCCACGGCCATATAGAGCTTTAAATCTCATAACCAGCACCTAGAATTGCACAATGAAGAGGCAGACATATTGAGCTCGTGCATTTTCTGTTTTATTGCTATGGTGATTACTCTAGTAATATTTGAAATGACAGCCTCATATCTCATAAACCAGATGCTCCATAATTATGCTGCCACATAAACTAGAACTAGCTAGCTCACCATAAACTTGCTACACACTCAGAAATCAACTCCTTAATTTTCACTGTTTTACAGTAAGGGGAAAATAACTCAACCCAGGAGAAATAAAGCTGAATGAAAAATCCACAAAGTTAAATAAGGCATATCTTAACATACATTGTGCAAGCATGTAGCTGCCGGTCAGCAAGTAGCCTGGCGGGACACTGATACTGTCAGTGCTACCAACTAATAAACATCAGTGCAGTCTCATGTTCTGTTTTGTACATCCATTGCCCACATGACTATATCCTATAAGATAAGAAGACAATCATGACAAGTCCTTTAGCTAAATTAACTACTAGTGCTACATCATAGGCATAGTAATAGTTGTAACACTATTAATCTTAAATACTAATTTTACTACTCCTTAAGTATGAGTAGAAACACTCCTTTAAAAAATATTTTTAAGTACCCTTATTTTAACTTCTGTTCTTTTTCTGTACTATGCTGGTCTTGGACCATAATAAAGATTGATTGATATATCCTGATGTCTCCTTGAAAAGGTAGATTTCCTCACCTCCCAGTCATCCCAGAATATTCCTTCCAAAACAAACAACTCACTTGTCCTCTGTCAACAACAGAAGAGGTGTTTGATAGAAATGAGTCCCACCAACTGAGCAGTACACACAAGAAGAAGGGAGGAGATGATGGGGCGTAAGTGAGTGAGAGCAAGAAGATATGGTGAGAGGACTAGACAATGCATTACAACATACCCAAGACAAACCCCTCATTCTTAACTTGAAATCAACCAAAATTTTCTGAGGGGCAGTACCACAAAATTGCCAATGATAAAGACAAAAGAGTGCATTGTTACCCACCCCCCAGTGGGCCAGTGTAAGGATTTGAATAAATTAAACCAACTGCTCAATTTGCTTTCTTAAACATATTTTGCATCCAGAATGCATTCCAGAAATGAAAAATAAAATTACACCTACTTGAGCACCATGGATGCAATCAAAGCAAAGTTTGATAAAAGTTACTTTTTGGAATTACAGCTCCAGGAGTAGCCAGGCTGGCAGTGACAGCCCAAAATAATAACTTCTTCAAACTTTGAATCATACAAAGCTACTGTATGTGGGTTGTGTGTGTGTGTAGGCATTAGCATTTGTATTTTTAGCTTGATTTTATAATATTTTTTCCTGAAATTTGCTAGTTCTAAGTAATTTATCAGTTCCATCTTTGGAAACTCCCCTGGGTGAAAGAGGTGTCTAAATATTTCTTTTAAGCACTCAAAATCTCCTTTTAGTTTGAAACAGGCAATTACTGGAATGAGAAATTATAGCTGTATTCAGTTGAGGAACTTTAAATTTGGAGAAGGAATGGAACAAAATCATTGCATAAAATGATTGCATACATGTACCAATGGTTTTCAAACAGAAAAGGCTTATTTCAGTGGGAGAATAGAGATGAGAAACTTTTAAGAAAAAAAATATATATTTGAAAGATTATTCTTCTCAGTTGTTTAGCCAAAGAAGATAGCTTTTAATGAAACAGAGAGATGCCAAGTATAAGTGTAAGATTAAATAATAAAGTGGGATGCTTCAGAAGGAAAATTGCCCAGCAATAGCTTAATGAGTATACAGTATTTCATAATAAGCTTACTTACTGCATTTACACCCTACTTTTTAGTTTAGAGCAGGAGTTCTCAACCTTTTAAAGCCGGGGGCCGGGTCACACTCCCTCAGACAGCTTCAGGGGCTAGACAGCCATTTTGCACTTCCTCCACCACATGGCACTTCCAGGTGTGGTGGAGGCAGGGGGGGGCACATGAAATGGTGCCATCCATGGACTGCATCCAGCCCACAGGGTGCAGGTTGAGAATCCCTGGTTTAGAGTAACTCTTCCTCTTAGCTCCTAAGTTCCTCTCTTACTTCACTGCTTTGTTCTTACAATTAGGGTATCCCAAGGACTTGTATCTGAAGAGCACTGAAGAGTAGCTGATGAGGGGGACCTTTGATAATGGAGAAATGGCCTCCATCACTTAGCAAAGTGTGCAAAGCCGATGGCCCAAAAGAACACAAGGAGACTTCTTCATTAAAACACACTTACACACACAGATTTTGTAATAAATTGTGTGGGAGCAAGTGAGGCCTTCCAAGGTTTGTAAATGTGCACATGCAGATCCCAGATATCGAGAGATCACCATTCCTGCAGTATGCCATTGGACTGGAATTTTCCCCTTCAGCAGGGCTCTGGAAATAATCTAGTGTAAGAAGAAATTATGGTCCAGAGCAGGGGTGCCCAAACCTTTTGGGCCATTGTTATGTATGTACAATGTTGCTTTAAGAAATGTATGAATGTAACCTGACCACAATTACAATGTAGCCCAGCTGTAAAGGAACGCGAGTAAGCTGCCCATAGAGGGCAGCTGCGAGCGTTCAACTCACATGGTTCTCATTCCTCAAATCACCGGCAGCCGCGGGAACTCTCCCGCACCAGCAAACTACTATGGACGAGGGGCGTGACTCACACGACGTCACGCCGGTAGCGGCCAATAAGCTACCGTGCAACCAGATTCAAATGTATTGTGCTACTGTATATAATGTGATGTACCTCCGCCATTACCACATGTTCATCCTGATCATCAACCAATAAACCTGTGTTAGTCCTCACTGCGACTCCTTCTTTGTCTTCCGTAAATGTGCACATGCAGATCCCAGATATCGAGAGATCACCATTCCTGCAGTAGGCCATTGGACTGGAATTTTCCCTTCAGCAGGGCTCTGGAAATAATCTAGTGTAAGAAGAAATTATGGTCCAGAGCAGGGGTGCCCAAACCTTTTGGGCCATGGACCAGTCACGTGGTTCAGTGGGCCAGTCATGTGGTTCAGTGGGCCGGTCATGTGGATCCTCCAACTGGAAGCTGAAGTAAAATGAACCTTGCAATCTGTTTTTGCAACAGGATGAGATAGATTTTTAGGCTGCCATTTTCTCTGCTTAAACCGGGGTGTCCAAACTATGGCTCATGGACTGGATTCGGCCCCTGATGCCAATTCATCCAGCCCATGCCGCCCTCATTGCTCCTGGAAGCAAAAGTAAAATGCACCCATATGGGTGCATTTTACTTCCGCTTCTGGGAGTGATGAGGGCCGGTGCATTTCACTTCCGCTTCCGGGAGCAATAAGGATGGTGTGGGCTGGATGAATTGGCATCAGGGCCAGATCCGGCTCATGGGCCATAGTTTAGGTACCCCTGGTCCAGAGTGATGTGAAAACATGACTCTATGAGTGTGGTGGGTAGAGTTGGCCCAGTTTGCAGCTTGAGGAGGAACAGTAAATTCTCCTTCCCTGCTGATCAAGGTCCACAGCACTGGTTCAGGCTGACTAAGTTACCCTAGCTCAGGAGGAAACATTTCCACCATCTCCTCACTCTTATAGTCATATAATACAGTGGGTTGTATCCAGATTTAACTCATGCTTACAGCAGTCTCAAACATAGATTAGACCTCATCCCCATGAAGAAAGAGTAGCGTGTAATGCAACCCATAAATAATAAATCAAAGATCTAATAATTGGTGTCCCTTCATGAGTGCTAAACTGGCTGTCTGAGGCAAGTGCCTCACTCCATCAGATAGCAAAGCTGGCTTGTAGAGCATTAAACATTTCTCTCTCATGCTAATAATTTCTTGTGCATTGCTCCCTCCTGCACATACCCACATTTCTGTTTTCATGGTGAACGTGGGTTTGGAAGCATGCATTTGCCAGGAGAACATCCAGTACAGCCTTTAGCAGCAAACATTGATTGTGTACGAATCACTTTATGGAAATCCTTCCTGGAGCCTTCCACAAGAAACACAATTACACCTATGGAGAGCTATATAACTTTCATGGTTTTGTTCTTGGGGCCATCTGTTGCAGTGTTCCAGCAGTGAATCGGAAGGGATCTGATGAAAACAAATAGCATCTGCAACAACAACTGAACTTTTAGTGCTTATAATTCTGTTGCAAAGATAAACTTTGCAACATGTAGGAACTTGCTACCTAAAATCATGCGTGTGAAATGTCTTCCTTTCACATATAAAATTGAAGTTAAATGAATATGTAGGACAATAGTCTGAATATCCATCAAAGAGCAGAACTCATAAAGCTCTCCTTCATTTATTAGACACACCATTTAATTATTTTACATCTGCATTTTAAATACATTATAATTACATTGTTGCAATGGATATCTATCAATTGTGCAAAAAACAACAACACAGGATATAAATATTGAGTTACTGTATTTCTTATCAATGTACTTGCTCTCCTTTTCATTTTGTTGATCCCGACACATTCCAGCACTCCTGAGTTGTTCCTCATGCAGGTATGCTCAACTGTGCTTAGAGGAATGTACCTAGCCCATCATTGAGAAATTACTTTCAGGTCTGGAACTGCCAGCCTTCCAGTCATCAAGTTCAGCATCTTAACCACTAAGTCTCCGCAGTGCCACCTGCCTCTACTACAGCACTGCAAATAAGAGTAAATTCTATTAGAGGTGTGTAGTAATTTCAAATAGCTGCTTAACAAGGTAACTTTTGCATCCTTAACCCAGCAGGTGTTCTGAGACTCAGAAGTTAGCTACAGTAAATAGGAGATGAAGAGCCTCTTTACCCAGCAATCAGAGAAGGAATTTGAACCATCTGGAAAGATTGTGTGCAAGTTGAGCCTGGTTTACTGCAGCACTATAGTAGAGTCTTAAATGGACAGCTTTGTGATTGTTATGCACTTCAAACATCCTCAATGCAATCGCGAGGACTCATTTGGATTTGATTGCATTCAGGTGGTGTCCACTTATTTT
Source organism: Bradypodion pumilum (assembly GCA_035047305.1). NCBI lineage: Eukaryota > Metazoa > Chordata > Lepidosauria > Squamata > Chamaeleonidae > Bradypodion > Bradypodion pumilum. The sequence continues at coordinate 265,741,786 of JAWDJD010000003.1, forward strand.
CTAGCCCAGATTTCCTCAAACCTGACTCCCCAGGTGTTCTTGGATTTTAATTACCAGAAGCCCAAGTCAGCACACCTGCTGATCAGGGCTTGTGGGAATTGAAGTCCAAGAACATCTGGAGAGCCAAATTGGAGGGACCCTGTTCTAGCCCATTCTGGTACAAGCAAAGGCATACTCTTTATACCTGGAAATCCTATGCTTTTGATGATATCTCATAATCTTACTTATGGTTTGCAACCGTCTAACATTATTCCTTTTTTATTGATGGTTCTCACTTTCCGGCATTTCCCCAGATCTCATTTATTGCTAGTGGTTCACATTTAATTTCTTGCTAGCAGTACAGAGGCACTATTGTGTAGCCCAGACCTCATAGCTGGATAAATTACTTTGAAAAGTAATGAGTTATGGTTACAGTTGTGAAATCCAAAATAACCAGTTAACATTGCTGTTGAATGTTTTAAAACTCTTCACTTTCCAACTTGTCAAAAATAACAAAATTAGTATAATTAGTCTCTCTCCCTGAGGCATAGGAAAATTTCAATGACCCAGAGGCTATTTTTCCTACTACCTGACCGTGAGAGTTCACACGACCTAAACCTGTGTGTACCTGAAGTGATTTGCCACAGAAATATAACATATCTTTTAAAAGGCCTTTTCTAGAGATTCCAAGTGGACAGAGTGAAAAAACAGAACAAGAATTTATTTTTAAATTATCACATAATTCATAGCCTCCAGCCATAAAAATGAAGAACACACACACCCGCCCAAGAAACTCAGAAAATGGATTCATAAGGGAGCAACACACTTGTATAGAGTGCTTCTATTTCTGGTGCTTCTGGGTTGAAAGGATTAGCTGGTGATAAATCTCCATTCCCACCAACATTTCACCAAGAAAGTGCTGCTCAGAAAGAGTGGGTAAAAGCAAGATCCTTGGAAACATACCTACTATTTGATCACCAAAGCAGAGACTGAAATCAAGGCACAGTTTCCTCATAGCTTCTGCTCCTCCAAACAACCAGCCCGCACAGGCTGCCCTAGCACATTGGAAGGCAAGCAAGGAGCTACCAGATACTGTACTGTAACTGGGCAAAACCACTTGATTCTCTACCGCCTGGCCACAAACAACCATGGCCTGTGTGGAAAGCTTTAAATAGACTGTGTGCTGGTGTACAAAGATCAAGGGCAAATCTGAGAAAGTGGGGTTTTCCTGTAGATGGTAGCCTGTGTGAATGTGGAAAAGAGCAAACATTTGCCAATACGATACAATCCACACAATGCTCTTCAATGTGCACTGAGGAGGACCTTATGTTGGCAAGAGGAAAAGCTGTTGACATGGCCTGATATTGGGTGGATTTCATCTAGTCTTTCTAATTCCTTTTTATTTTAGAAATATTAATTTTAGCTTTGTATGTTACTATATGCTGGTGGTGCCTCTGAAACAAATAAAGAAAGAATAGAATGCTGAAAAGGGTTGGAATATTGTAGAACAGTTTTCCCAATTTGGATATCCTCCAGATGCAGTGAACTAAAGCTCACATCATCTCTAGCTAGCATGGGTGAAGATGATGGAAGCTATGTTCCAACACATCTGGAAGGTGCCACACTGGAGAAACTATTGTAGTGCAATGATGTTTCTATACAGTACTATTTATTTGTATCTCTGACAGAAATTCATACCTGTCAAGTTTTGGGAAATTTCTGTCAAATAAGGGAAATTTCCCGGCCAAAACAGGAAACTGGAAAGCTATCCTTATCCTGTGCTGGCATCCAGTCTAATTCCAGTCTAATTGCAGTCTAACTAATACGGGATGACAGCGGGAAAGAGTGTAAAATACGGGGGGTTGACAGAATTTTCCCAAAACTTGACAGGTAGGATCCAAAGGTTCCCTCTTGAATGTAGAAAGTGTTTTCATTTCATGGAGGGGCAGGCAGTACACTTCACATCAAAGCATTACAGAGCAAAAGTGAACTTAAAGAGACATGTTTATACATGTGCTTGCATAACTGCTGTAAAATAAAGCTGTCTGTTATAGTACAACATTCATTCTTGCTCAGAAACTTACAGAACAGCATTATGTGGCTGCTTTCTTTCCATTTATGATGTCAGGCCCAATTTATATATACATATATACATATATACATATATACATATATACATATATACATATATACATATATATATATATATATATATATATATATATATATATATATATATATATATATATATATATATATATACACACCTGTTTGATGGTAAAAAGTTTGATGGTAGTTATATATATATATATATATATATATATATATATATATATATATATATATATATATATATATATATATATATATATATATATATATATATATATATATATATATATATATATATATATATATATATATATATATATATAACTACCATCAAACTTTTTAATTCTAGCAATTTCCAAAAGTTCAATTCAATTTCTTGATCAATGTACACACAAAATCGCTCACAGAATCCTGAAAAGGGGGTGAAGCAGGGTGTTAGACATTCAGATAAAAACAGCACTTATACTTGGACTACACATTCTGCTACAGAGCTAATTGTCTCCCTCTCCCCATTTTTATACATCATTGATGAAAAAAATAGCATACATTAGTCCAGCAGGAAACTGAATGAACAGACACTTTGGATCAGCTCCCAGAGAGCCAGATGCAATGGCAAAAAATAAGAGGTTTACAATTATTTCTGATCACTCTGTATTTGATAAAAGTTTTCTTGATGCTTAATCAGTGATAACCCGGTTGTAACACTGAAATATTATCAATCACACATGGAGTTTGCCCTTTAGTCTCTCTCCGCAAGGAGACAACTGGAAAATAACAAAAGCTTTTCCTATTCTTTACCAATAGCAATTACACATTTAGCTTAGAACACTCTCAGGGCAGCTCACAAGGTGATTAGCATTTTGCCCCCAACAAGCTGGGCACTTGTTTTACTGACCTCAGAAAAATAGACGGCTGAATCAACCTCGAACGCATCATGATTGAGCTCAAATCGTGAGCAGTTTTACTAGCTTATCAACTGCACTATGGGAGAACAATTAGTTTCAATAGTCTGGAGAAATTATTTTGCTTCGATTGGATTCTTTACAATTAAATCAGTGTGGAATGGAGAGCCAAGCTATTGTAAAACTACACTGTCATGTCAACTTTTATTTGTTTGCTTTTGATGCTGAAGAAATTCTTAAATTTCCCAGAGTTCCTTGTCTGGCCAGAATACCCAGAGTAAAATGGAATGGTTTATTTTGTGGTATAATCAGGTTGGGTTAATGGTCTCTGTGAAGGTGTTATGTATGTTAACTGTGTTTTCTGACAGGAGCAGAATGTATCTTTTCTCATTTATCTATTCTTATGCAAATAAGTGGATCAAAAATGTGCACACTCTGTTAGCCAATGGGCTTGTTGTATTATTGTTACGGCTACTGTTTAAAGGAGCAGAATGTATCTTTTCTCATGTATCTATTCTTATGCAAATAAGTCGATCGAAAAATGTGCACACTCTGTTAGCCAATGGGCTTGTTTTATTATTGTTACTGTTACTGTTTATAGTGTATATAAGTCATACCTGTCAACCATCCCGATTTGGCCAGGAAAACCCCGTAATTCGACGTCGATTGACATCATAACCCGGCCCGCGCTGCCAAAACCCCGTAATTTGGCAACGGGGGAAATGCTTTCCGCACATGCGTGGAAGCGCTACGCCACTTGCGCAGCCCCTACGCAAGCGGCGTAGTGCTACCACGCATGCGTGGAAGGGTTTTACCCCTTCCAAGCACGGGTGGAAACACTACGCCACTTGCGTAGGGGCTGCGCAAGCAGCATAGCACTTCCGTGCATGCGTGGAAGGGGTAAAACCCTTCCACGCATGCGTGAAAAGTGACCTGCGTACAAGCGAAGTGCGCAGATCCTGTTTTTCCGGAGCCGTGGGTTAATAGGTATGATATAAGTCTGAGTTTTGCCACATCCAAACTGTGTTCGAACCCCACTAATAAAGAGCTGAATTTCACTACTTCATTCGTCTGCTTCTTCATTCCTTGAACACTAAACTGGCGACAAAGGTGGGATGGCATTCCCACATGGCAACAACATCGGCCCATTCGACCCAGCGCATCCAGAGAAATGGGCAACATACGAACACCAGTTCCGCCACGCAATGGCAGCGCAGAAGATCACCGATGGAAACCAGAAGCACTCCTGTTTCCTCGCTCAGTGTGATTCTGAGACGCTTGAGCTGGCAACCCACCTTGTTCTCCCAAGGGACGTGGATGTGGTGCCGCTCGCAGAAATCATGTCCACACTGAGGAGGCACCTGCAGCCAGAGGTCTCGATCTTCCCGGCCAGGGTGGCCTTCCACAGAAAAGAGCAGCAACCCGGTGAATCCATTGCAGACTACACCACTGCGCTGTGCATTGCTGCCACACTATGCAAGTAGGACAACATTGAAGAAGCACTCTGGGACCATCTGCTGGCCGGCATGAGGGACGAAGATGCTCAATGTCGCCTCATGATCAGAAAGACACTAACCTTCACGGATGTCCTAGAAGAGGCAGTAGCGTCTGAGGCTGCATGGTCCGGGATAAAGCTTTTCCAGCATCGCCACTCCACCACCAGTCCCACCGACTCAGCTGTGCAAGCTCAGCAAAGTTCACCTTCATCCTCCAAAGCATAGCCTGGTTCCACCTCTTCATCGGAGTCCAGCAACACAAAGGGAAAAGTCCGAGCGGTCTGACGAAAGCACCGAGAGCACCTTGGCGATCAGGAGAAGAAATTCCTTCACAAGTGTGATGGCTGCGGAGCCCGGCATGACTGCAAGAAGTGCCCCTTCCGCACCGCAGAATGCCACAACTGTGGGCAAAGAGGGCACATTGCTAAGGTATGCCGTCAGCGAAAGCAAAGACCTCCAGCACCTGTGCCCAAGAAGAGTCATCACCACAACACGTTCATCGCCAAAGTGTCACCCAAGCCTGAGCCGTGCCAAGTGGGCATCGTCAGCGAGTGTTTCTTCACAGACCTGAGCCTGCAGGACATCTCCTTCAAGATGGAGGTGGATTCAGGTACTATCTTTTCCATAATTCCACAGTGGGAGTTTTTGAGAATTCCCTCTGCCTCTCGGCCCAAGCTTAAATCCTTTAAAACTTCCCTCCGGGATGTGCAAGGTTGCCAGATTCCGGTCCTGGTGGTGGATAATTTCTTGGTTAAATTCAAAAACATTTGCACCTCCTTGCCATTGGTTGTAGTTAAGCAGGGCACTAACTGTCTTATTGGGACCCAATGGTTTAGGCCCCTGGGAATCCGGGTTTCCGGCATCCACGCAATAGACTCTGACCCAATGTGGGACGTTTGTGCTGCACATCCTGAGGTATTCAAAAAGGGTTTAGGTTTATACAAAGGACCCCCTGTTGACTTTGAGCTTGACCCAACCATCCAGCCCATCCGGATGAAGTCACGCCGGGTACCCTTTGCTTTAAAGGAGAAGATAGAAGCCGAGCTGGACAAACTGCTGGGGCAGGGCATCCTAGTGCCGGTGGACTCCGCAGAGTGGGAGACACCAATTGTGACTGCTTTGAAAAGTAATGGGGAGGTCAGGATATTTAATTTAATTTAATTTAATAGTCATATTTATATATGCCACCCACTCAGGCAGAACCTGACTCAGGGCGGCAATATACGCTGACTGCAAGTATACCATCAATAAAGCTATTTGCCCGAACGCATATCCTGTGCCCGTGGTAAGCCACCTTCTTGCCTCCTTGCATGGAGGAAATTGCTTTGCAAAACTTCACCTTGCCCAGGCTTACCAACAATTAACTGTGTCTCCTGCTGCTGCCATAGCCCAGACCATAGTATTGCATAGGGGGGCATTTAAGGTAACTAGACTACAATTCGGGGTGAATGCGGCGCCTGGAAAATTTCAATCTCTTGTAGAACGTATTTTAAAAGGTTTGCCCTGTGTCCTGCCATATTTTGACGATGTCCTGATCACAGCTAAGGACACCGTCGAACTAGCGGCCAGGCTTGATCGAGTCCTGTCACGTTTCGAGAGGGCCGGTATATGTCTCAGAAGAGACAAATGTGTTTTTTTTTTTGCACAGGAAGTGGAGTTCTTGGGGTACCGCATTACACCCCAAGGTATCATGCCCTCTGACTCCAAGGTGACAGCCGTGTGGAATGCACCCAGGCCGAAATGTAAAGCCGAATTGCAATCATTTCTAGGATTGTTAAACTTCTATCACACTTTTCTCCATCGCAAAGCCTCAGTTGCCGAACCATTACATCGGCTTCATAAGAAAGATACTGTTTGGCACTGGGGCCAAAGCCAGGAGAAAGCGTTTCTAGAACTTAAAAGGTTGCTATCTTCGGATGCTGTATTAACTCATTTTGATCCTAACAAAGAAGTTGTATTTGTGTGTGATGCATCCCCTGTGGGGGTGGGAGCTGTGTTATGCCATGTACTAAGTGACGGGAGGGAAGCCTCCATAACATTATATTCTTGTTCCCTCTCAAAGCCTGAGAAAAATTACGCTCAGACAGAAATTCCACGATTACCTTTACGGAAGGCCTTTTATCATCGTAACTGACCACAAGCCTCTCCTTGGAATCTTTGAGGCCCACGCCTCAAATTCTGTCCCCAAGGATGTTGCATTGTGCAATTTTCCTAAATGCATACGATTTTACTTTGGTGCACAGACCCAGCAAGAACATCAGCCACACTGATGCCCTGTCATGTTCTCCACTGCCAGGGGTCGGGGAAGCCAATTATGAGATTGAAAGTGACCACCAGGTCCTCATGATTGAGGCATTCGACTCGCCCCCGGTCATCCCCTCAGATATAGTCAAAGCTACGGCCAAGGATGTAACATTGACTAAAGTAATATCTTGGGTACAAAAAGGCTGGCCTGTCTCTCCTCTAGCTGAGGAATTCAGAAAATTCCACCACAAGCATTTGGAATTGTCAGTGGAATGAGGTTGCCTTCTATGGGGTCAGCGGATGGTCATTCCTGTCACTCTCAGGAAAAAGGTTTTACACTTACTTCATACAAGTCATCCAGGAATTGTCCATTCAAAAGCCCTTGCCCGTAGCTACTTTTGGTGGCCTCAACTGGACCAAGACATAGAACAAATGGTCGGCACTTGTGCCAGCTGTCAATCCTCTCGCCCAGAGCAATCCCACCTTCCCTCTCAGGAATGGGATTCTGCTAGGGGCCCATGGCCCAGGTTGTACATAGATTTTGCAGGTCCATTTAGGGGCACCCTATTTTTGATGGTTGTAGACTCATTCTCTAAACGGCTGAAAGTGATTAGAGTGCCTAATACCACTTCAGCCACCTTATAATGCACCTGAGAAGGCTATTCGCAGCATTTGGACTTCCAGATGTTGTTGTGTCTGACAACGCATCCACATTCACATCTGCAGAATTCGAATCCTTCATGGAAAGGAATGCAGTTAGGCATATCACTGCCACCCCATTCCACCCAACCGCCAATGGCCAGGTGGAGCGGCAGGTACGCACAACTAAAGACGCGCTTTGGCGTATGGGTGAAGGGGATTTAGAGCTCCAGTTATGCCAGTTTTTTTCCACGTATAGGCTCACCCCCTTTGCCTCAGGGCTGTCCCCTGCTGAATTACTCCAGCAAAGGAAACTGTCATCCTTGCTTGGGTGCCTGGGTTTGTGATTGATCAAACTGGTCCTGTTTCTTACAGAATCGAAACAGCCACTGGTCTGATCTGGAGGAGGCACGTGGATCAATTGAGACCCAGAGTACTGGACCCACAAGACGAATACAGACACTCAACGCTAGGGTTGGCCCCCACCCGTTTAAACCCAGGGGGCAGAGGTAATAGTCAGCAGCAAGCTAACTTAGACCCAGAAGTGTCTTCTAGGAACCGATTTCAAGGGGAATTTGTGGAATGCTCCCCTATTCTGGCCAGGTGTACCCCTACACTGTCCCAGCATAGCACTCTGGATTCCTTTATTGATGATGACCAATTTTGCTTGGAGTCACTCTCCACTTTTAGTACACACAGGAGGGACGCTGAGTTGTCTTATTCATCCACAGAATTAGATTATGGTTTTGAGCGATCCCCTGCTCCTCCATCTGACAAACGGGGCTTTAATTCGGGTTTACAATCCTTCCCCTCTAGTCAATCCCTCATTCCAGTCGGGTCGCCCATCCTATGAGCCCCTGAGCCAGCTCAGCCAAGTGTCCGACCTAGAAGGGAAACTAGACTGCCATCCTGGTTAAAGGATTTTGTTTTTGCCTAGGGGGGAAGAATGTTATGTATGTTAACTGTGTTTTCTGATAGGAGCGGAATGTATCTTTTCTCATGTATCTATTCTTATGCAAATAAGTGGATCGAAAAATGTGCACACTCTGTTAGCCAATGGGCTTGTTGTATTATTGTTACTGTTACTGTTTATAGTGTATATAAGTCCGAGTTTTGCCCCATCCAAACTGTGTTAAAACCCCACTAATAAAGAGCTGAATTTCACTACTTCATTCATCTGCTTCTTCATTCCTTGAACACTTAAGAAGGTCAAGCTGCTAAATCTTTCAGTAATAATGTTCTACTGTTCCCATTTGCTCAGGAAAGATATTGCTTGTATTATGCATTTATTACCTCTCAAGCGAGAAAAAGAGCTAGATAATCTCCTGACTTGACAGTTGATAGCTTTTCTGGGCAAACATATTCCAAAGATAGTCATGTTTGAAAATGATTTAAATATGCCACAAATTTTTACCTCACTAAGGAGGAGGCCTTGAAATGAAATGGGTTATTTCCTCTTGGAGATTTGGTCTCTGCTGTACAAATCAGCTTATGCACAAGTACACTAGGAAAAGATGTAGCACATTCAAATTGCATTCCTTAGAATTGTATCAGTATTCTCACCCTGTCTAAATTCTGTTCTGGGTACACAGAGGTAGACACTCCCAAGGAGCTATTTCTGAATTTCAAACTCCAGTTCCCAAGGTTTCCTATATATTTCCAAGATCTCTGTTACCCCATATCTGAAAATTGCCCCTTTTATTATTTTTTAATATTTTTATTTTCAATAAAAATGCTTTTACTCTTTATTTTCCATTCCCCCCCCCCGACTATACCCATGTCCACAAACATGTCCAGAAACACCACACTGTACCATGATTCACTTGCAGGAATCTCTCTGAATATTCTCATTTGCCCTGGGCATGTTGGGGCAAGTCCAAAAACCTCCCATTGTATCTGCTGCCCCAAAAGCCAGGAACTCACTTCCACCCTTCCTGGAAGCTACAGCCATCCCCAAAGTCTTGAGATTAATTCTTTTCTCTGTTTGCTTGTCACTTTCTCTCTATTGTCTTTGGGGTGAGTGGTAGATTAGAAATTAACATATCTACAAAGTGCTGGGTGGGAATGCCCAGGGGCATCTTCACTGAAGCTCCGGCCTTGGCTGCAATCCTGAATGGGGCTATTAAATAACATGGGGAGCTCCACATTAGGTAATATTTTGGTCAGCGTTGGTTCTTCCTTATAAGCTGCTATATAAGAAGGTAAAAACTAACATTTTAAATTTGCTTCATGTCTTAGAAGGCCAAATTGAAAAGGAACTGAAGCCAGAGATATTGCTGCAATCTGGCTGTTTGGAGAGGCCAGAGAGAGAACAATGGGTGCCATTTAAGCCCATCAGGAAATCTTTGTTAAAGAAATTTGCTCTCTGCAGCTGTCTGCAAGGAAGATGACAAACAACCAGGAAACTTTGGGCTGGGCTACTGGATGATTTCCTCCAACCAAGAGTGTGTTTTGGGGGAAAATAACATATATGGACTTTTAGAACTAACTGCAACTCTTCACATAGCAGCTTCCATTCTGACCACATGGTGAAACTCCTCCCACTTCTCCATGTGACATCCTGAACCAACCAAGTTTGGGGGTGGACTTCTCTTCCATGTGTGTGGGATCCGCGCACATAATTGGCATACTGTCTCTGACAGAACCACGGCTTGGGGGAACACTCCTTGGAGCCTAGTTCCGAAGGGACAGACATTGGGGAGCGGATTAATGGTCATAGTTTAATTCACCGATCGCTGACCTGGCAGGCAGTTCAGACAGTAAAGGGCAAAAGATCACCGGGTGATGAACTCGATAAGCATGTAATGGGTAATCTTGTATCCGCAGAGACTCTGAGTCCAAGAGTCAACTTAGGCACATGTTTACTCCCGATAGCAGTAGACAATGCATGTCCCCCAGTAGTAAATTAGATAGATAAGGAACTTCCCCCGGTGAAGTCACCCCTGATGAGTAACTTGTGTAATCTTAAAGTGCAGACCTGCAGTTTTCCTGTAACGGCCATGCGCAACCTATGCATGCGGTCGAGCTAGGCAGGGTATAAAGATTAGAGCCTTCTGATCAATAAACGCTGGTCTTCGCTCCATCTTGCCTCGTGTGTCTTTACTTGATCAGTCTCCTCCGGGACCTTCCGGCCAGCATCGGGCCTGATCCAACACATGTGGACACTCCTGAGCATATCAAATATAGGGGCATACTCATTACTCTCTCATGTGATGCCTTGGACCAATAGTGTTTATGCAAGCCCCTTTCTGCTCCATTTGAATGCATATATAAGATGGCTTCTCCCAGACGACGGAGACCCATTGTCTGGTGCAGAACCCTTTCTTTTCTGGTTCTGCCTTGTGGTAGCAATTTCCCATAGCATGTTGGCCATGTGTTATGGAGGTGATTAATTTGCCTCACAGTTCTTGTTTTTCCTTCTCTATCCAATGTTTAATTTTGCTTATTGTTTTCTTATTTGCTTTCCAAGTAAACTTTTGTAATTTGCATCAAGCAATTGTCTGTGGTTTATTTAAAAGTTTGGAGCTAATTTTGTGGGTGAACTCTATTGAATTGGAATGGTACTTTCAGTTCAATGGTCTCCTTTCTATTTGAACCCACAATTTAATGTGGTCTTTTGGTTCCTGAATCAACCTTGCCTGTGGGACGTTCCCCTAAATTAAAAGGTAACAATTTTTCAGGTAACATCTCTGCGAAGTTGCCAACTTCCAACCTGAAATCATAGTGCTACTTCTCCATAATAATGTAGTAGAGGGAAAGACAACCACACTTCTTCTCTCTGTTCCTCCTTAGATCCATGACTGCACACTCCCCCTCTCATTGTCTGCTATGGTCCAAATAGAATCCCAAATTCATGGAGGAGGAGCTATAGAGGCTCTTCCTTGCCCAACATCAAGAGACTGAAAGCTATCTGGTTGGTATTCTGAGACCTAAACAAAATGTTTAGCACTTATTTATTATTTGCCTCCAATTTTCTTGTCCTTGGCATGCTTTGTTTTATGATTGGTTATTCAAAGGTAGGGGTACACAGAAAGAGCCTCCTTGAAGATTGTGGTATTGTTGAACCACAATCAGGCATACACCAGGCAACGGAAACCTTGAGTTGACAAATCTGTTTTAGGTCAGGCAAAAGGAACTGTTGAATGAATTCACCAAAAGGTGGCTTAATTCTGGCAGTTTTATGGCTGGCCTGGACATGGAAGAAAAAATTCAAAAGTAAACAGATACTAAATGATCAATAGTATCTTTTAGGGTGGAGAGCCATGGGCCACGCTTTGACGATGAACCAGCATTTTAAGTCAAGAATTGATAAATAAGATTATACAAGGAATAAGGAAAGCTGGGTGAAGTTTTGTTTTGAATGAAGAAAGGAAGCACTTGACCGTCTGACCTAAATGGAGGTCACACTGAAGTCAGAACATCCCTCCAGGCAGATGTAGTATTTTCTACCACATAGCGCTCACACGGCAAAGAAAAAGCTATAGCGCATCTGTCACATGCAGTAGCGGTCTGGGTGGTAAGCTAAAAAAATCACTCCAAAACATCAGCAAAAATAAGCCCTAGAAAGAACAAACTTCATCCCCACCAAGGAAACATCTCCACAAAGATTCAGGCAGCCGCCACTGCTGAAGGTACAGCACCTGTTGGGAAAGTTGAGTAGACTATGAGATACAATTATAATATAACAAAATACAATATATATAGCAGTATATAACAATCTGTGTATCAAATTTTATAATGTACCACATCACATTTTATAGGACATTATCAAACTTGATACACAGATTGTTATATGCTGCTATATATTGTATTTTGTTATATTATACCATCTTCATAATATTCTCTTTCACAGCATGTCTCACAGCATGTCTTCCCTGGGACAGATGGTTGAAGACCCAACTAGAGGTACAAGTATCCTTGACTTGATCATGAGTAATACTCAGGATCTGGTGCAAGATGTTAATGTGACTGATCCAATAGGGAACAGTGACCACAACTCAATTATGTTTAACTTGATCATAGACTGCAAGTCATTGATAAAATCTAACACAGAGACCTTACATTTTCAAAAAGGAAATTTCCCAAAGATGAGGAAACTAGTAAAAAAGAAGCTGAAAGGGAAAATTGAGAGAGTCCAAACACTCCAAGAGGCATGGAGGCTGTTTTCAAAAACAATAACAGAGGCCCAATTGGAATGCATACCCAAAAGGAAAAAGGGCACTGCCAGGTCCAAGAGGACTCCGATGTGGCTTACAGGAGCTGTTCGGAAAGTGATCAAGAGCAAGAAAAGCTCATTTAGAAGATGGAAGGCTTGTCCGAATGAGGACAGCAGGCAGAAACATAAATTCTGGCAGAACAAATGCAAGGCAACAATCAGGAAAGCAAAGCAAGACTTTGAGGAGCGTATTGCTAAAAATACTCAGAGAAATAATAAAGACTTCTTTAAGTACATTAGAAGTAAGAACCCAACTAGGAAGGCCATTGGACCATTAGATGACAATGGAAGGCAAGGGGTTATTAAAGAGGAAACAGAGATTGCAGAGAGACTCAATGAATTCTTTGCTTCAGTATTCACTGAAGAAGACAGAGACCACATTCCCAAAACAGAGCCTATCTTTGTAGGGAGGGAAACTGAAGAATTAAGCCAGATAGAAATAACCAGGGAGGAGGTCCTTGCATGTCTTGTTAAACTAAATGCTAACAAATCACCAGGACCAGATGGCATCCATCCGTGAGTTCTCAGGGAACTTAAAGATGAAATTGTTGATCTCCTAGCCAAAATATATAATATTTCCCTCAAATCAGGCTTTGTGCCTGATGACTGGAAGGTAGCGAATGTAACACCAATTTTGAAAAAAGGATCCAGGGGTGATCCAGGAAATTACCGACCTGTCAGTTTGACATGTGTCCCAGGCAAAGTGATGGAAACCATCCTAAAAGATAGAATTAATAGGCACATAGAAGAGAAGGCACTGCTAAAGGAAAGCCAACATGGCTTTTGCAAGGGCAAATCATGCCTCACTAATCTGTTGGAATTTTTTGAGAGTGTCAACAAGCATGTGAATAAGGGGGATCCAGTTGACATTGTTTATCTGGACTTTCAGAAGGCTTTTGACAAGGTCCTGCACCAAAGGCTCTTGAATAAACTTACCAGTCATGGAATAAAGGGACAGGTCTTGTCCTGGATCAGCAACTGGCTAAGGGACAGGAAACAGAGGGTAGCACTAAATGGACACTTCTCCAAGTGGAGGGAAGTAAAGAGTGGGGTCCCCCAAGGTTCAGTACTGGGACCCTGCTTTTCAACCTCTTCATAAATTATCTAGAAGTAGGAGTAAATAGCAAGGTAGCCAAATTTGCTGACGTAAACTAAATTATACAGGGTAATGAAAACTGTGAGAGATTGTGAGGAGCTCCAGAGGGATCTCTTGACACTGGGGGAGTGGGCAAAACAATGGCAAATGAGCTTCAACACTAGTAAATGCAAAGTGATGTACGTTGGGGCAAAGAAGAACCCCAATTACATTTATAAACCGATGGGGTCTGAACTCTCTGCGACAAACCAGGAAAGGGACATTGGTGTTCTGGTGGACAGCTCAATGAAGTTGTCAATCCAGTGTGCCTCAGCAGTGAAAAAAGCAAACTCAATGCTAGGGATCATTTGGAAGGGTATAGAAAATAAGTCAGCAAGCATCATTTTGCCTCTTTATAAATCTATGGTGAGGCCCCATAGATAGGTCACCATACCTCCAGAAGGATATTATGGAGCTGGAAAAAGTGCAGAGGAGGGCAACAAAAATGATTAGGGGACTAAAACATCTTCCTTACCATCTGAGGCTGCAACGGTTGGGCCTTTTCACTCTTGAACAACAGCGTCTAAGAGGTGACCTGATTGAAGTTTATAAAATCATGCACGGTGTGGACAAAGTAGATAAGGAAAAACTGTTTTCCCTATCGCATAACACTAGAACTAGGGGGCACTCTATGAAACTTTTGGGTACTAGTTCTCAAACAAATAAGAGAAAGTACTTTTTCACCCAGAGGATCACTGGTCTATGGAACTCCCTGCCAGAAGAAGTGGTGACAGCTGTCAGTCTTGACAGCTTTAAGAAAGGATTAGACAAGTTCATAGAGGACAAGGGTATCAATGGCTATAATTATGGATACCCAAGGACAACCTCCGGGTTGGAGAGATAGGCAGGATATCTCTCAATGCCATTTCCAGGGAATCCTAAGCAAGTGAAGGTATCTGCTTGTGAATGTCCTGAAGGAAATGGTGAGCCACTGTGTGAGACAGAATGCTGGACTGGATGGGCTGTGGCCTGTTCCAGCAAGGCTGTTCTTATGTTCTTATGTAATGGGGAATGCGCTCACACAGCAACACAGAGGTTAAATTCATTGACATAAATTCAATGCCAGGTGATTGTTTTGTAATTCCCCACATTGTAATGGCAGGTGTTTGTTTTTTAATTCCCCACATTTCAAATTGAATAGGGGACATTTAGAGCTGATCCTAATGACAGTGGGAGATCATCTACCACTGCCAGTTGTGGGAAGCTGTATTGATTTGCATGATGATGTCAATCTGATTTAATCACTTTATGACTCTGTATCTGGTGTATATAAGATCATGCCTTGCTTTTTCATTCCTATGTCTGATGAAGTGAACTTGCTCCATGAAAGCTTCCATTAAAAAGATTACAATTAGTCTTTGAAGTGCTGCACTGGTTTTGTTTTTGCTTTTGCTTTCTGATATGCCTGAAACACAATCACATGGCTACTATTCCAAGAGATACAATTAGTTATAAATAAGTCTGTGAGAGGCTATGTCAACAAAATAGTGGGTAGCCGAGATGCCAAAAGTTATATTTAGGTGAACAGCAATTATAGCCCGAAGAAGGAAAGAGAATGTTCTGCCAGTTCTAGTTGTGTTAATGGCCAGAAGGAAGGTAAGACTGCCGCCTCTGGCTTTCCTGGCAGGATGGGGAGGCCTCCACGAAGACAGGCGTCGGACACCGAACCAGCCCATCAAAGACGGCATCCCAAGCACCGCCTCCGGCCAGGACTTTCAAGGCTGTTGAGGCGGGTGAACTCTTGCCACTGCCTCCGGCTTTCCAGGCAGGGTGGGGAGGCCCTCGTGAAGACGGACGTCAGATGCTGAGCCAGCCCATCACTGCCGGCGTCCCAAGCACCGCCTCCAGCCAGACGTTTGCAGCCATCACTTTCTATCTGTGGACTTGTCTGGGGCTGGAGTAAGTTGTGGGTCATTACTGTTTCTGTTTTCCATTGTATTTGGTACTGTGTTTGCTACATTGTATTTTGCCTTTTGCTGCATTGTATTTTGCCCTTTGTTATACTGTATGCTATATTGTATTTTGCCCTTTGTTAAACTGTATGTAAACTGCCTTGAGTCGCCCTAGGGTGAGAAAGGCAGTATACAAATATAACAAATAAATAAATAAGTGGAAGTGTTACAACCAAATATATTTTTTGTTTCTGTTTTTGCACTTCTAAAAGTTTCAGTGGTATAAGCAGCCACTAGTCTTGAAGCTCACTTAACCAGATGAGTCAAAGTTGTATACTGTAGGACTGAGCAAAAAAGAAATTGCTTCCCTGACTGTCATAAGCAGCTATATTGTCAAGAACTCACAGTCGCCCACAGCTTCTTTCATATTTACATAATGAAGAGGCAAAGAACCTTCCAGTAGGTAAAAATATAGGATCTTAAGAAATCCTGTCTTCTTCCATCCTCTTTTTATTTTTCAAATGTAGTTTCAGCCCAGTCATCCATCAGCTCCAAGAACATTATATGTGACTGGATTGACAGTGCAATGTTTCTGAGAAACTTAAGGGAAGCCTTGATCTCCTCAGAATATGAACTCTTTCTTGCTATAGTTTTTAAAAACAGCAGAACAGAATTTGGAATTGGAATATATACTGCACAAAAATTAACTTTCAGCACAGCTTTGTTTCCTCTTCTCATTTCTTTTTATGGGAATAAAGTGTCATGAGAGGGGCTGGAAGGTTGGTTGCAAGTTTCTTGGTAGCACGCATTAATGCAAGGCTGATTAACAGTCCTTTTATATAATATTTTGCCATCGTCACACTTTACACTGTCAGATCTTCTTTGATTTGGATTCTAGCATTGAGCAGAAGGGTTGGACTCGATGGCTTCATAGGCCCATTTGAACTCAGTTATTCTGTGAAGAAATGTGACATGTCTTAAGTATTCACACATTTGTGAATCCACAACATGAGGCTTCTGGGAATGTTTCATAGAAATACAAAGGAAACAAAATGCAAGCGCGGCGCCAAAATGGCCGCCACGCCCTTTGCGGGGCCCCCCCCCCCACAGGACAGAGAATCCGGGTAGTTAGGGGCGTGGCCAACTCCCTTATAAAAGGGGTGGCCACGAGGCAGCCAAGCTGCCATTTTACCTCAGCGACGGAGCGGAGAAGTTTTTTCTGTGTCTCCGTCGCTCGTTAGCTTACCGGGAAGCCTTTTGGTAGCGGTTCTGCCTTTCCGGCTTCCCCTTTTTGCTCTGGTGGAGATGCCTTCGAAGAAGAAGGCAGCTTCGAGCTCAGCTCGCGTTGCTAGGAGGCGCAACCCAGGTCGGAGGACCGCGGTGCCGCCTCCTCAGCAGCCACCTTTGCCAGCCCCGGCCGGGGCCGGCGGAATGGGGTCTATTGCCCCTTGGCGTGATCTGAGCGCGGGCGCGGAAGGGGTTCCGGCCCGCGGCCCACGAGCGGTGGACACCGCTCCTGCTCCTGCCCACGCTGTCGGGCCTACTCCTCTTGGGCTGCAGCCTCTCCCGGGGCCCTCTAGCCTTGGGGGGTGGTGCGGCCCCCTGCCTTGGCAGGTTTCTTCACCAACCCTGCCGGGATTCGGTGCTGGCCAATGGCCATATGTGGGTCCCGGAGTACAGGGACCTGGACCCATGCCTGGGCCAGGCGGGCCGGCCGGCCCTTTGCCCATGGTCAATGTGGATACCTTGCTGGCCCGTATTGCGGCCCTGGAGGCGTCGTTGGCGCGGGCCAGTCAGGCGGGCGCCCCTTTCGGGGTTCCTTTTGAGACGCCGTCGGCTGGAGGACAACAGCCGGCGGGGAGGGTCGAGCTGCTGCAGGCGTGTGGCGCGGTTTCGGCCACTGCCTCGCAGCTCCCCAGCCAGCAACCAGGTGCGGGTCAAGCCCCGGTGATGAGCTCTACGTCGGTCGTGAGCTCCGACGCTCCCAGTGGGCCGGAACCCCCGGTGGGGGCGGCCCACGGGGGTGCAGCGTGTGAGTATACGGTGCAAGCGAGTACATCCACACACATTCCCAATCTAGGGGGGACCTTTCAATGGCCTTGGCCTCGCGCGGGTGGTGCGGGAGCCACGCCGTCGGCGACCCACCCGGCGACGACGACTGCCACCTTGGGCACCGGGGTGGGTATGGGTCCTTGCACTACAGGGAATGTTCTGGGGGTGGCTGGATTAGTTCAGGCCCCTTTTACCAGGCCGGCTGTCCCTTTTTCGGCCTTGCCGACGGCAGGGTATTCCTTGCCACTGGGTGATCACCTGGCACAGGCTACTAGGGAAAAGATATGGCGTGGGGAGTACGTAGATATCTTCTCACTCCTCAACAGAGAGCCCACCAAGGAGGAAAGGGAGGGTCAGGATGAGAAGGACAAGGAGCAGGCACGCCGCCGTAAGCCGCCGCGTACCTGGGCCAACTGGCTCCCCGCTTATTTAATATACATGGCGGTATATCTGAGGGCGCGGCCGGATTTAGCTATTCCCATGGTCCAATATTTGGACAACATATATAGGGCGATGGTCGATTTCCCGGGCCCCTCATGGCTAGCATATGATGAGGAATTCCGTATGAGGATTCCCCTTCACCCCGAGATGAGATGGGATGAGCCGTGCCAGAGGCTTTGGCTTTTGTATATGACACCTACACGCCCTGCCCCGGGGGATAGATACCATTGCGGACATGCGGTCCAGCGAGCGGCTCCAGCGCAGGTTACCCGCCAGGCGGCGGGGCAGGGGGTTCCAGCCCGCCTGCTGTGCTGGACTTTCTCGTCAATTGGTTCCTGCAATCGAAAGAGCTGCAGGTATAAGCATGAGTGTCCCACATGCTCTGGCCCCCACGCAGCCTCTGCTTGCCCCAAGCCTGGGGGGGCGCGAGGCAGAGGGAAGGGTGGACAGTGGGCTGGCAAGGCTGCCACGGATGGAGCTAGTTCTCCAAAAGGCCCCCTCCCCAATTAAGGTGGACATGCTGGAGCGTTGGCTCGCATCGTACCCGAAGGGGGAGGACAGGGAGTATATTCTTCAAGGTTTTAAGCAGGGATTTCGTATCCCTTTTGTGGGTGATAGGTCCCCTCAGGATGCTCCCAACCTTTTATCCCTTAGAGGAAGGGAGGAGGTGGCTGCGGCCAGCATTCAAAAGGAGTTAGTCGCGGGCAGGGTCGCTGGACCTTTCCCCGTACCCCCGTTTCCCAATCTTAAGGTCTCGCCACTGGGTTTGGTTCCCAAAAAGTCCCTAGGTGAGTTTCGCCTTATCCATCATTTGTCCTACCCAGCCGGCCGATCGGTCAACGATGCTATCCCTGATGACCTTTGTTCAGTCAGGTATACATCGTTTGACCATGCGCTGCGCATGGTGCGCTCGTGTGGCCCGGGTGCCCTGCTGGCCAAGTGTGACATTAAGTCAGCTTTTCGCCTCCTGCCGGTGCACCCGGGCGACTTTGAGTTGCTGGGTTTTAAATTTAAGGGGGAATATTATTTTGATAAGGCCATGCCTTTTGGCTGCTCCATATCGTGCTCGGCTTTCGAGCGTTTTAGTACCTTCCTAGAGTGGGCTTTCGCTCGCAGGTCAGGGTCCCGGTCTGTAGCCCATTACCTGGATGACTTTTTATTCGGGGGTGAACGGGGCAGGGACACGTGCGCACGTCTCCTCAACACATTTCAGACGCTAATGGAGGAACTTGGTGTCCCTTTAGCGCCCGAAAAGACCGAGGGCCCATCGACCAAGCTAGTATTCCTGGGGGTTGAGATTGACACAGTAGTGCAGGCTTCTAGGTTGCCGGGTGATAAGGTGTCCAGGATCGTGGCCCTTATCTCGGAATTGCTGGCCAAGCGTAAGGCATCACTGAGGGAACTGCAGGTGCTACATGGGCACCTTAATTTTGCTTGCAGGGTGGTCGCACCGGGCAGGGCTTTTGCCCGGCGCTTATGCGACGCCATGGCAAGGTTATCCAGGCCCCACCACAGAGTCAGGCTCACCCGGGGTATCAGGGCAGACATGTTCGTCTGGTTGCAATTCCTGAGGGAGTTTAATGGGGTCTCATTTTGGAGGTCTGACCTCCTGGCGTCCCCCAATTTCCAGATCCAGTCTGATGCCTCAGGATCCCTGGGTTATGGGATGTACTTCAATGGGAAGTGGGCCTGTGGTGGGTGGCCACCGGCATGGGCAGGCACAGGTCGCCTGCGGGATCTCACATACCTGGAATTTTTCCCCATTCTGGGGGCTTTGATGCTATGGGGCGAACTGTGGGCTAATTCGGTGGTGCATTTCTGGTGTGACAATGCTGCTGTTGTCCACATTGTCAATGCACAGACTTCCAAATCGCCCAGGGTCATGGACCTAGTGCGCCATTTTGTGCTGCGCTGCCTGCGCCTCAACGTTTTGTTCAGGGCCAGGCATGTCCCAGGGATTAATAATGATATTGCTGACGCTTTGTCCCGCCTGCAGATCTCCCGGTTCCGCGCCTTGGCCCCGGATGCGGAGGAATTTCCCTCGCCACTCCCGGACGAGATGTGGACTATTGGCAAGGAGAGGTGAACCGGGCGATTGGCCTGTCATTAGCGCCACGCACGCGTAAGGCGTATCTACAAGCATTCAATTCTTACAGGGCATTTGCTACTCAATTTCTCTTGCCAGAGACCTGGCCTATCCCGGTGGACCATGTTCTGCGGTTCATGGTTCACCTGCATGCACAGGGCCTTGCACCTCGCACCATAGCATCCAAGCTCTCGGCGTTGGCTTTTATGGCCAAAGTGGGAGGTCATGTGGATACCACCTCTGACTTCCGTGTGCGACATGTTTTGGAGGGGTGGGTGCGCGAGCGCGGGCGTTGCCCGGATGACCGGCACCCTATTTCCCCAGGGGTTCTTACCCAGTTGGCCCGGGGCTGGCCAGGCCTCTGTTTTGATCATTATGAGGCAGCCCTTTTTCACGCAGCCACAACGGTGGCATTTTTTGGAGCGCTCCGCGTCAGCGAACTCGTGATGCTGTCTAAGGCGGATGCAAGTGGTAGGGCACTGGAACTCGAAGATGTCTACGTAGCCAAAGACTGGGCCCAGTTGAGGATACGCTCCTCTAAAACAGATCAGCATGGCGTAGGCAGTGGTGTAAGACTGCTACGTTGTTCTTTGGCAGACATCTGTCCGGTTGGTGCCCTACAGGAATTCCTGGCACTGCGTGGCATGCACCACGGCCCGTTTTTCTGTCACCAAGATGGGTCTCCCCTTACTAAATTTCAGTTTTGGAAGGTGACAGCCAGAGCCCTCACCAGGGTTGGCCTACCAGGTGCCCGTTATGGCACACATTCGTTCCGGATTGGTGCAGCCTCTACAGCAGCTGCTTTTGGGTACTCTGGGGCTGACATACGCAGCATGGGGAGGTGGGGCTCGCAATGTTTTCAGTTTTATGTGCGCCCACTCCCGCCATGAGTACCAATCCAGTCACCTTACCGCCTTTTTTCTCAATTTTCTTACAGACCCTGGGTGTCGTATTACACCGGTGACAGTATGGCTGGTGGGCCACAGCTATGTGCACAGGGCAGCGCGTTACGCTGCGGCGACAGAATGGGGACCCCGACTGGGACTGGGTGACCACGCCAGTCTCGCATGGCATGGTAAGCCTGGGATGTTATGGCGGGAGCTGCGGCCTTTCCTTTTTTCTGGCCTGGGTGCTGACCCGCCCGACATTCTAATCATCCACCTGGGGGGCAATGATTTGGGCCAGGTCACCGGCTTATCGCTTAAGCATGCGATTCGCGAGGACCTCGCCTACTTGCATTATGTCTGGCCTGCCACAACCCTGGTTTGGTCGGACATTGTCCCGCGCCATTCTTACAGAGGGGGCGTTAACCTCCTGGCCCTTGACCGCGCTAGGCGCGCGGTCAATAAGGCAATGGCGCGGTTTCTTGCCAACAGGGCTTGGGGACGGGTTAGTCATCACCCCGATATTAGTCTACAAAATTATGACTTGTACGCAGGGGATGGGGTCCATCTGTCGCGAGGAGGTATGGACCTCCTGTTGGGTGATTGGCGAGCAGGCCTGTTGACCGAGCTGACGGTCTGGGGGGGGCGTCAGGTCTTCTTTGAAGCCCCTCCGTGTGGCGGGTAGCACTGGTAAGGTAAACAGTATGACCCACAAGTATCCGGCAGGTTCGCAATTGACTGGACAACACTAGACAGGAATAAATTAGTTAAACGTTGTCCGGTCAACGACGAACCAGGCGATGGGGTGATGACGATTGCTAACCAGCATGCATCACCCCTGTGATTTCACGGATACGCGTCAGAGGGTGGGGTCATAAGTTAGTTATTGACTACGGTCAACAATTTGTTTGTTGTCAACAAACAAATTGATACAAATTGATACATTGTAACCAATTGCCGTTGGCAATTTTGGGGTGGTACCTTACCAGTGTTACTTCGGCCTGCTTGCCTTAGGAATTACGATTGGTCATTTTACCAATGCAAATTTATAATTCGGACTAGGGCATTGAATCAATAAATGTGGCCCTATGCTGTTATCCACTTTCAATGTTGTCTGTGTCCGTTATTGGGGGGGGGTGCGCCTGCAATGCAAGCGCAGTGCCAAAATGGCCGCCGCGCCCTTTGCGGGCCCCCCCCCACAGGACAGAGAATCCGGGTAGTTAGGGGCGTGGCCAACTCCCTTATAAAAGGGGTGGCCACGAGGCAGCCAAGCTGCCATTTTACCTCAGCGACGGAGCGGAGAAGTTTTTTCCCCTCCACCCCCTCCCTAGTGAACAGTGTGATATTATGGTCGCTTCGGGGCCGGGTGGGAATTTTTGGTTGGGACCCATATTGGCTCCGGGTCCTGGCTTTTTTGCCCATCCCACACTGTTGCTATGGTTTGATATAGGGGCTTTCTGTGTTCCTACTGTTGACTTTGGTCACATTGGCGGGTAGCACTGGTAAGGTAAACAGTATGACCCACAAGTATCCGGCAGGTTCGCAATTGACTGGACAACACTAGACAGGAATAAATTAGTTAAACGTTGTCCGGTCAACGACGAACCAGGCGATGGGGTGATGACGATTGCTAACCAGCATGCATCACCCCTGTGATTTCACGGATACGCGTCAGAGGGTGGGGTCATAAGTTAGTTATTGACTACGGTCAACAATTTGTTTGTTGTCAACAAACAAATTGATACAAATTGATACATTGTAACCAATTGCCGTTGGCAATTTTGGGGTGGTACCTTACCAGTGTTACTTCGGCCTGCTTGCCTTAGGAATTACGATTGGTCATTTTACCAATGCAAATTTATAATTCGGACTAGGGCATTGAATCAATAAATGTGGCCCTATGCTGTTATCCACTTTCAATGTTGTCTGTGTCCGTTATTGGGGGGGTGCGCCTGCAATGAAACATGCACACATTTGAAAATGGGTAACACCTAAAAGGCATGAGTTGAAAAATAATAATGCACCAACACTTTTCAGTCTTACAATCATACCTGTCAACCTTCCCGATTTGGCCGGGATTACCCGGTAATCCTGCACTGATTGATGTCATTTCCTGACCCGCACTGCCAAAACCCCGTAATTTGGCAGCGGGGGAAAGGAAGTACTGCACAGCCCTTCTGCGCAAGCCGCCTTCTACGCATGCGTAGAAGGGTTTTACCCTCATGTAGAACCCTTCCAGGCATGCGTGGAAGGCGACCTGCATGGAACCGCTCTGCACAGGTCCCGTTTTTTCCGGAGGCGCGGGTTGACAGGTATGCCTTAACGGTGTTCATTTCTCTTTTGAATCATAACCGTTAGCCCAAGATTTCTTGCAACAGAATAGATTTAAGCATTGTGACCATATTTGCCTAGATTCTATTTTTATAGCAAATATGGGAAATGAGTCGGAAACGGTGTGGCTGTCATGCCTAGGATCTAGGGATGTAGAAATTTCCAACTAAATTTCATCCTACTTCATCACATCCCACCTGGATTTTTTTTCTCATCCTTGTTCAATATTGCATTGTAACTTACTTCTGAGGCAGAAGATCACCAATGAAGACCAGAAGCACTCCTGTTTCCTCACTCAGTGCGATTCTGAGACGCTTGAGCTGGCAACACACCTCGTTCTCCCAAGGGATGTGGATGTGGTGCCACTCGCAGAAATCATGTCCACACTGAGGAAACACCTGCAGCCAGAGGTCTCGATCTTCCCGGCCAGGGTGGCCTTCCATAGAAGGGAGCAGCAACCTGGGGAGTCCGTTGCAGACTACTACGCTGCTCTGCGCATTGCTGCCACCCCGTGCAAGTGGGACAACATCGAAGAAGCACTCCAGGACCGTCTGCTGGCCAGCATGAGGGACGAAGTTGCTCAATGTCACCTCATGATCAGGAAGACGCTAACTTTCAAGGCTGTCCCAGAAGAGGTGGTAGCGTCTGAGGCCGCACAGTCTGGCATCAAGCTTTTCCGGCATCGCCACTCCACCACCAGCGGCACCAACTCAGCTGTGCAAGCTCAGCAAAATTCATCTTCATCCTCCTCAGCATCGCCTGGTTCCACCTCTTCATCAGAGTCCAGCGATGCAGAGTGAGAAGTCCGAGCGGTCCGACGGAAGCACCGAGAGCACCGCGCTGATCGGGAGAAGAAATTCCTTTGCAAGTATAATGGCTGTGGAGCCCGGCATGACCACAGGAAGTGCCCCTTCCGCACCGCAGAATGCCACAACTGTGGGCGACAAGGACACATTGCTAAGTATGCCGACAGTGAAAGCAAAGAACTCCAGCACCTGAGTCCAAGAAGAGTCATCACCACAAAACGTCCATTGCCAAAGTGTCACCCAAGCCTGAGCCGTGCCAAGTGGGCATCGTCAGCTAGCGTTTCTTCACAAACCTGAGCCTGCAGGACGTCCCTTTCAAGATGGAGGTGGATACAGGTACTACCTTTTCCATAATCCCCACAGCGAGAGTTCTTGAGAATTCCCCTGCCTCTCGGCCCAAGCTCAAATCTTTTAAAACTTCCCTCTGGGATGTGCAAGGTTGCCAGATTCCAGTCCTGGGGGTGGGAAATTTCTTGGTCAAATTCAAAAACATTCGCACCTCCTTGCCATTGGTTGTAGTTAAGGAGGGCACTAACTGTCTTATTCGGACCCAATGATTTAGGCCCCTGGGAATCTGGCTTTCTGGCATTCACACAATAGATGCTGACCCAATCCGGGAGGTTTGTGCTGCACATCCTGAGGTGTTCAAAAAGGGTTTAGGGTTATACAAAGGACCCCCTGTGGACTTTGAGCTTGACCCAACAGTCTGGCCCATCCGGATGAAGCCATGCCGGGTACCCTTTGCTTTAAAGGAGAAGATAGAAGCCAAGCTGGACAAACTGGTGGGGCAGGGCATCCTAGTGCCTGTGGACTCCGCAGAGTGGAAAACACCAATAGTGACTGCTTTGAAAAGTAACAGGGAGGTCAGGATATGTTGGTTGTGGATTCATTCTCTAAGTGGCTGGAAGTGATTAGGGTGCCTAATACCACTTCAGCCACCACGATAATGCACCTGAGAAGGCTGTTCGCAGCATTTGGACTTCCAGATGTGCTGGTGTCCGACAACGTGTCCACGTTCACATCTCCAGAATTCCAATCCTTCATGGAAAGGAATGCAATTAGGCACATCACTGCTGCCCCATTCCACCCAACCACCAATGGCCAGGTGGAGCGGCAGGTGTGCACAACTAAGGATGCCCTTCGGTGTATGGGTGAAGGGGATTTAGAGCTCCAGTTATGCCAGTTTATTTTCACGTATAGGCTCACCCCCCTTGCCTCAGGTCTGTCCCCTGCTGAATTGCTCCAGCGAAGGAAACTGTCATCATTGCTGGACAGATTGGATCCCTCTAGGGTAGAGGACAAAGGCACAAATATAGCGATCCAACACCAGAAGGGTTTCTTGTCTGGAGACCCTGTACATTGCCGCAGTTATGCAGCTGGTGGCCCTACGTGGATGCCTGGGTTTGTGATCGATCAAACTGGTCCTGTTTCTTACAGAATGGAAACAGCCACTGGTCTGATCTGGAGGAGGCACGTGGATCAATTGAGACCCAGAGTACTGGACCCACAAGACGAATACAGACACTCAATGCTAGGGTTGGCCCCCACCCATTTAAACCCAGGGGGCAGAGGTAATAGTCAGCAGCCAGCCAACATTGACCCAGAAGTGTCTTCTAGGAACCGATTTCAAGGGGAATTTTTGGAATGCTCCCCTATCCTGGCCAGGTGTACCCCTACACTGTCCCAGCCTAGCACTCTGGATTCCTTTATTGATGATGACCAATTTTGCTTGGAGTCGCCCTCCACTCTTAATACACACAGGAGGGACCCTGAGTTGTCTTATTCATCCACAGAATTAGATTATGGTTTTGAGCGATCCCCTGCTCCTCCATCTGACAAACGGGGCTTAAATTTTGGTTTACAATCCTCCCCCTCTAGTCAATCCCTCACTCCAGTCAGGTCGCCCATCCTATGAGCCCCTGAGCCGGCTCAGCCAAGTGTCTGACCCAGAAGGGAAACTAGGCCACCATCCTGGTTAAAGGATTTTGTTTTTACCTAGGGGGGAAGAATGTTATGTATGTTCACTGTGTTTTCTGACAGGAGCAGAATGTATCTTTTCTTGTGTATTTATTCTTATGCAAATAAGTGGATCAAAAATGTGAACACTCTGTTAGCCAATGGGCTTGTTGTATTATTGTTACTGTTTATAGGAGCGGAATGTATCTTTTCTCATGTATCTATTCTTATGCAAATAAGTGGATCAAAAATGTGCACACTCTGTTAGCCTATGAGCTTGTTGTATTATTGTTATTGTTACTGTTTATAGTGTATATAAGTCCGAGTTTTGCCCCATCCAAAGTATGTTCAAACCCCACTAATAAAGAGCTGAATTTCACTACTTCACTCGTCTGCTTCTTCATTCCCTGAACACGAAACCATCGGAAGACCTTGGTAGGTAAGTGTCGTTGCTGGGTCCGTCGGTGGAAGTGTTGGGTGGTTTTTAGTGGCTTGATAGGCAGGGGGACTAGAGACCACATTGCCAACATACGTTGGATCATGGAGAAAACAAAGGAATACCAGAAACAAGTTTACTTTTGTTTCATTGATTACACTAAGGCATTTGACTGTGTGAACCACAACAAGATGTGGCAAGTAATTAAAGAGATGGGAATACCAGAGCACATCATATGCCTCCTGAGAAATCTGTACATGAACCAAGAAGCAACAGTTAGGACAGAACACGGAATGACAGAGTGGTTTGGAATAGGAAAAGGAGTAAGACAAGGCTGCATTTTATCACCCTGCTTATTTAATCTATACACAGAGCACATAATGCGAAATGCAGGGATGGAGGAATCACAATATGGGATTAAAATTGCTGGGAGAAACATAAACAATCTGAGATATGCAGACGATACCACCCTAATGGCAGAAAGTGAGGAAGACCTAAAGAACCTCTTGATTGGGCTGAAGGAGGAGAGTGCAAAAGCTGGTTTGAGACTCAATATCAAGAAAACCAAGGTAATGGCAACAGGCCCAATCAGTTCCTGGAAAATAGATGGGGAAGAAGTAGAAGCAGTGACAGATTTTACTTTCCTGGGATCAAAGATTACGGCAGATGGGGATTGCAGCCATGAAATAAAAAGGCGACTGATTCTTGGGAGACAAGCCATGAGAAACCTGGGGAACATAGTGAAAAGCAGAGACATCACATTGCAAACAAAAATTAGAATAGTCAAAGCAATGGTATTCCCAGTGGTAATGTACGGATGTGAGAGCTGGACAATTAGGAAAGCTGAACGCAGAAGAATAGATGCCTTTGAAATGTGGTGTTGGAGGAGAGTTTTGAGAGTACCCTGGACAGCGAGGAGAACAAATAGGTCAATCTTAGAAGAAATCAACACTGACTGCTCATTGGAAGGGCTAATAGTAAAGACAAAGCTAAAGTATTTTGGACATCAAATGAGAAGGGAGGATTCACTTGAGAAGGCCCTGATGTTGGGAAAGGTGGAGGGCAAAAGAAGAAGGGGGAGGCCAAAGATGAGATGGCTAGATGGTATTGTAGACACAATGGGCACAGAACTGGGAGTGCTGAGGGGGATGGTGGAGGACAGAGGTGCCTGGAGAACAATGGTCCATAGGGTCGCAAAGGGTCGGAACCGACTGTGCGACTGAACAACAACAACAACAACGATAGGAGTCCCTCAGTTGTGGGTGATATAGCTGGGCTGTGGTGGCTGGTTGCTGCTGCGGTGTCCTTAAAGCTGCGATTAAAGCATCTAAAGCAGCTTGGACAGCATCGCCCTGGGTTGCGAGGAGAGAGGTAAGAAGGATGCGACATTCAGCTTCTGTCATGAAGCTGACACGTTGCGAGGTAGCTTGGAGGGCTGAATCCATGTCTTCTGCCTCACCCAATGGCGATGCCCTCTGTATCATCTTGGTCAGATGCAGATGCATGTGGTTCAACTGTTACTGGTGTGTAGAACCCACAGTTTTCAGCAGAGGTTGGAGAAGTTTCCATGATCATGCTGAATAGTGGATTCTGGGAGTTAGAGGGGTTTTTTTTAATAAAGGCCTTTTTTTGTCTCAGATTCTTTAGTGTAAGGGACCAAAGACAATGAAACAGCCGAAAGGTTGGCTTAACACAGGTTTATTGCATGATGATCCGGAGGAACATGTGGTAATGGCGGATGAGTAGCTCAATATATACAGCTGGCTATACATTTGAATGTGGCTCGTCGACAGACTATTGGTTGCTGCCTGCGTGACGTCGTAGAAGGTCACTCCCTTCTTGACCAGGTGAAGAGGTGGCGGGGAATCTTCCCGCGCTGCTGAACCAGGTGAATCTGAGCCATGAGAGCTGGACGCTCGCTATTGCCATCTAGTGGTCACTAGCTCGCGTCCCCTTATCAGGTTTACATTGATACAGCTGATGGTTATAATGTTGCACACAGAAAGGCTACATTGTTAACACATGGCAAAGGTACATTGTTAAAGGCACAGCTTTACAGAACACAACATCCCTCCCCCCTAGGATGAGACGAAGTCTCTCAGCCAAGATGGCTTGTTGCATGTGCGTTTGGGCCGTGAAGGGGGCTGACCCCCCCCGGGGGCGCTACTGCTTCTTTGTTCCCTGGTCCCTTGTCCTGAAATGGGAGAGGGAGACTTGTTAGTGGCTTGCCACTGTCTGGCGGCCTTAGGGGAAGGGAAAAACTCCATTGTGGGCAGACCGGGGGCAGTCGGGGCTAACGAAAAACCCCTCTTCTCGCTTGGACGGGTGGGGGACCACTCCGAAAACCCCCCCCGGTTCTGAAAATCAAAATCTAACTTAGTAGGGGTATCCGCATTTGTGGGGGAATTCCGCAAGATATGTATGGGGTCGGGTTCCTCCTCCTCCTCAGAAAGATCCCCTAGGATATCTACGAGAATATCCCCCTCCCCCCTTGGCGGGGACCCGCGGCCCCCTTTCCCTCCCCCTTGGGCTGAACGGGTGGGGGAGAACCCTAACGCTGATTTTTCCTCTATTTGGTCTGTGCCCTGCTCATCGGAGACCCTGCGTCGGAGCTGGTCCGCGTGCCGTCTCCAGAGGAGCCCTGTGCTGGTTTCCACGTGGTACGACACGGGGCCGGTTTGCTCCACAACTACGCCCGGTACCCAGGCCGGGCCCGTGCTGGCGTAGTTCCTGCAATGCACGGGGGCGCCTACACTGAAACTCTTTGTAGCCTCTAGCCCGATGTTCCTTCCTTTGTCCTCTACTCTCGTGGGGTCTAGCCTAGTAAGGATGGTGGTCAGCTTCCTACGCATTAAGAGTTCTGCGGGGGAGTATCCTGACGCCAACGGGGTCACCCTGTACCCTAGCAAAAACTGGCACACTTGCAGGTTCAGGTCCCCGGGGCCCATGCGCCGCAACGCGTCCTTCGTGGTGCGGACGAGGCGCTCTACTTGGCCATTGGTGGCCGGGTAAAACGGGGCGGAGGTGATGTGCCGGACGGCGTTGATTTCCATGAATGCCCTAAACTCGGAGGACGTGAAGCAACTAGCGTTGTCGCTAATTAATGTGTCGGGTATGCCGAACGTGGAAAAGAGCCTCCGCAAATGCCTAATGGTCTGGGCCGAGGAGGTGCTCGTGACTGGGATAACCTCCAATCACTTGGAGAAGGCGTCCACTACGAGAAGGAACAGGGTGCCTCTGAACGGGCCCGTGAAATCAACGTGCAACCGGGACCACGGCCCCTTAGCCGCGTCCCATTCCCTGTGGGGAAGGCGGGCCTCCTCTGGTCTGGAGCATTGGCAACTTTCACAAGTGCCGACCATGTGCTCGATGTCGGCGTCCAGCTGGGGCCACCAGAAGTAACTCCGGGCCAGCGCCTTGGATCGCACGATGCCGGGGTGGCTGACGTGCAGCAGTTTGAGCACCCACGGCCGAAGGGAAGTGGGAATCACCACCCGCTGCCCCCACAAGAGGCACCCCCTCTCTAGGGACAGTTCTAGCTTTTTTCTGAAAAATGGAGCGAACTCCTCCGCTGGGGAGGACGCCGGCCACCCTTTCTGCACCCAGGAGCTAACTGCCGCTAACGTCTTGTCCTTCTCTGTCGCTTTGGCAATGTCGGCGGGCACTACGGGGGGCGAATCCAGCACCTCTATCATGAGAACCTGATGGTCCCGCTCCCCCTTGCTCACCTGGCTGGGCGTTAGGGGGAGGGGGGACCTAGATAGAGCGTCCGCATGGCTGATCTCTTTCCCGGGCCGGTAGACCAACGCGTGCTGATACGCGTTGAGAAAAATGGCCCACCTGAGCATCCTCGGGGACAGGATCTGTGGGGTGGGCTTATCTGCGGTAAAGATGCCTAG
Organism: Bradypodion pumilum; assembly: GCA_035047305.1. NCBI lineage: Eukaryota > Metazoa > Chordata > Lepidosauria > Squamata > Chamaeleonidae > Bradypodion > Bradypodion pumilum. Next base: position 265,772,291 of record JAWDJD010000003.1, read on the forward strand.
CAGGGGCTTATGGTCCGTTACAATGGTGAAGGGGCGGCCGTACAGAAAATCGTGAAATTTTTTCGTCCCCGCGACTATTGCTAGTGCCTCCCTGTCTGTCTGTGCGTAGTTTCTTTCCGCTTGGGACAGGGACCTGGAGTAAAATGCTATCGGGGCCTCCCTTCCGTTTTCCAACACGTGGCACAGCACCGCCCCCACCCCCACTGGAGATGCATCACAGGTCAGAACTACTGGCCGTTTGGGGTTGAAGTGGGTCAGTATGGCATCGGACGCTAGGAGGCTTTTTTGCTCGCTAAATGCCCTTTCTTGGTCATCGCCCCACTTCCATGCCTGGTCTTTCTTTAGCAGTTTGTGTAGCGGTTCAGCCACCGCTGCCTTCCGGGGGAGGAAGGAGTGGTAAAAGTTGAGCAGCCCTAGGAACGACTGCAGCTCGGGCTTGGAGGTGGGGCGGGGGGCTTTCTTAATGGCTGCCACCTTGGACTTGGATGGTTTTATTCCCTCAGGAGTCACACAAAACCCTAGGAACTCAACCTCTGTTGCGAAGAAGACGCATTTGTCCTTTCGCAGTCTCAGCCCCGCTTTTTCGAATATTGTCATGACCTTCCCCAACATCTTGGCCAATTCGACCCGACTCCCCCCCCCCGTTATTAACACGTCATCAAAATAAGGCAACACCCCCTCCAGTCCCTTCAGGAGGCGTTCCACGAGTGACTGGAAAATTCCAGGCGCCGAATTCACGCCGAACTGGAGGCGCGTCACCTGGAACGCCCCCTTATGGGTGACTATGGTCTGCGCAGCAGCTGCGGCAGGGGACACCGTAAGCTGCTGGTAGGCCTGTGCTAAGTCGAGCTTAGCGAAACACTTTCCCCCGTGTAACCTGGCCAGCAGATGGCTGACTACCGGCACCGGATATGCATTCGGGCGGATCGCCTTGTTGATGGTGCACTTGTAGTCGGCGCATATGCGGACCTCCCCATTGGCCTTTAGTGCGGTTACAATTGGAGTTTCCCACTCCGCGGAATCAACAGGCACAAGGATTCCCTGGCCCACCAATTTGTCCAGTTCCGCCTCTATCTTGTCCTTAAGTGCGAACGGCACTCGGCGTGGTTTAAGACGAATTGGGCGGACCTCCGGGTCCAGGTCGAATGTCACTGGGGGCCCCTTGAATTTCCCCAGTCCTTTTTTGAAAACTTCAGGGTGAGCCTCGCACACCTCCAGGATTGTATCAGTCCCAACGGCGTGCATCCCAACGGCGTGCACCCCCCCCAATGAACAACCCCAGGGGCTGGAACCATTGAGTCCCGAGGAGGCTGCAATCTCCCCCTTTGAGCACGACTAGGGGAAGGGACATGGCGTGCTTCTTGAATTTAACCTGAAATTCTCCAACCCCCAACACTGGAATGCTGTTCCCCTGCACGTCCCGTAGTGTGGACCTCAATGCTTTGAGCTTGGGTCGCTTGTGGGGGGCAATTCCCAAAAACTCCCTCTGGGAAATGATTGAATATGAGGACCCCGAGTCAATTTCCATCCTAATGGGAACCCCTTGGACTAGTACCTCAACAAAATAGCGGGGGTGTCCTGCAGACACGCTGAACACTGGGGCGTCGTCCTCGCTGCCGTCGGAGATACGGCCCATGCCGTCCTGCTTCCGCGTGGCCTGGGCGCCGTCCTTGGGTCTCATTGAGCGGTCTTGTCCCGTGGAACGTCTGCGGAGCTCCTCTGGGTCTCGCGCTTCTTCCTGCACACCTTGGCGATGTGCCCGCGGCGGCCGCAGTTGTGGCACTCAGCCTTCCGGAACGGGCACTTTACGCGGTCGTGGGCCACTCCACAGCCGTCGCATCGCCGGCTCTCCTTCCGGACCCTCCGGACGTCCTCGTCGTCGTTGCTCTCTGTGGACGACCTCGAAGTTCGCCGGGCCGCCTGTACCGGAGCCTCTGCCTTGCTCGACTTTGGACGCCAGTCCTGGAGTTCTTGGACCCCAGCCTTCGTAGCTTCTGCGGCCTGGGCCGCTCTGACGACCTCCTGCAACATGGGAGGCGGCTCTTGGTTCATTAATGTGCGCTGGGTCTCGGCGTCGTTCAGGCCGCACAGCACACAGTCCCGGAGGGTGATTTCGGCATTCTCCCATTTGCACGGGCCGGCCGCCAGCCGCAGGGCCGCCACGAATGCGGCGGCCGTCTCCCCGGGTGCTTGGACTCGCCTCCAGAACGCACTCCGAGCGGGAAACATCGCCGTGGCGGGCCGGACGTGCTCACGCAGCATCTGCATGAGTTCCTTGGCCTTGAATTCGCTCACCCTCCTCGGTGCAATCAGGTCCACCAAGGTCCTTTTGGTTTCTTGTCCGAGCATCCTGGTGAAGATGGCCCTTTTCTTTGCCTCTTCCGTGACTTCGGACTCGATCAGTGCTGCCTGGAAGTCCATCTCGAAGATCTCCCAGTCGCCCGGTTTCCTGATTTCGAAACCGGCGCATGTCTTGGTCCCGTGGGCTGCCATATCCCACCTTCGTCGCCAATTTAGTGTAAGGGACCAAAGACAATGAAAGAGCCGAAAGGTTGGCTTACCACAGGTTTATTGCATGATGATCCGGAGGAACATGTGGTAATGGCGGATGAGTAGCTCAATATATACAGCTGGCTATACATTTGAATGTGGCTCGTCGACAGACTATTGGTTGCTGCCTGCGTGACGTCGTAGAAGGTCACGCCCTTCTTGACCAGGTGAAGAGGTGGCGGGGAATCTTCCCGCGCTGCTGAACCAGGTGAATCTGAGCCATGAGAGCTGGACGCTCGCTATTGCCATCTAGTGGTCACTAGCTCGCGTCCCCTTATCAGGTTTACATTGATACAGCTGATGGTTATAATGTTGCACACAGAAAGGTTACATTGTTAACACATGGCAAAGGTACATTGTTAAAGGCACAGCTTTACAGAACACAACAGATTCACAGCACAAAAACAATTCCCATGTTATGGCATTCATTTTGGCAAATAACCAGAGCAGTATTCAGGGTCTCCAGAAGGCCATGTCAGCATGTTTTAAAGCCATTCTCATTATCTTCCACTTCAGTAAATGAGAACAAAAGTTATAGGAGTTCTTGGCAGGTCAAGCCATAAGACTGTAAGGGCTTGATTACTTCAGAGGGCTCCAATTTAATAAAACATTAATTTCAATGTTCACTGCAAATATCATACATTTTAAGCAGATCCCTTCACGTTAGACCAGGTTTTTTTTTTAAAAAAACAACCAACTCCTGATGTTATGTTTCAAAGCGAAAATCTCAGCACATCACTGTTACTGAGGATCTGTTATGTTAAAGGCAGGACAGTTTTCTTCAGTTTAATGGGGAGGGGGGGACAGATACTGTATAATGTAATTATCTTAAAGCAGAAAGAGATATCTCACAGGAGATTTTCAGCTAAAAGCATGAAACTACCACAAGCCTATTGTAAATTATATTTTCTATCTTTTTTAATTAATTGAGGCAAGTTTCACTTGAGAGCATTTTGGAAGAAGATATTATCAGTAATACACATTGGTTTAACAAATTGTTAGATTGGAAGCATATCTGGCTGGGTAGCTCAGTCATTTGGAATACCTTGAGTTAGATTCCCAGCTGTGTCTCTTGGAAAAAGAATGTGCTTCCATGGCCCTGGGCAAGGTGCCCAGTCTAAAGTGCCACAAGACGAAGGAACTGGCAAACCACATCTAAATGCTATACCTAGTTCCATAAGTTGGAACCAACTTAATAGACATAATTATTACCTAGGAAGCCTAGCAAGTAACTTTACACTGTGCCAGACTTTAAATCCAATTTAAAGGCTCAGAATCCTATGGAAATATAAGTGAATTCACATCTCTCTCACTTTGTACTCATACAAGGGAAGTTCCGATTTCCCTGGGTTCTGTTTTATTAACTGGCCACACATAAAGAGAGGAGAAAGAAAGCCTTGTTTGGAGCTCTCTTGTAAGAGGTATGGTTACAGGGGAACAACCTAATAAGCTGTAAACCAACTTATTCCTCTTATTTCTTCCTCTTATTATCTTTTTCTTTTCTGTGTTTGTGTCTATGTAGAAATGCTCTAGTGCATTGGTGGCAAACCTATGGAATGCATGCCAGACAGAGCACTTCCAGCCCTCTCGGTTGGCATGTGCACTGTCACCCCTGCACACAGTTTGCCCTGCCCCTTTGCCCAGCAGCTCAATGGGAGCGCTTCCTTCCTCCCCCCAGCACAGAGTTTGCCCTGCCCCTCTGTTTGGGCAATCGGCCTCTAAAAGGTTCACCATCACTGTTCTAGCACAACAGTGCTGACTCCAAGCTGTTTTTAAAATCTGTGCATGTGTGTGTGTGCGTGCATGCGTGTGTACGTGCATGCGTGTGTGTGTGTGTGTGTGTGTGTGTGTGTGTGTGTGTGTGTGTGTGTGTGTGTGAGAGAGAGAGAGAGAGAGAGAGAGAGAGAGAGGGAGATCTTGCCGACAGAGAATGTCTCACAGCTATAACCAGTGTTTTATGTCTGACAGATATAACCTTATTTCACGTTCATAAATGAATGAAATCTTGTTCATATTTTACTTTTACTTTTCTGTCATAGAGTGGTTAGTTCTGCTCACTGTTCCTATGAGTGTGTGCTGACATGGTGACTTTTCTGTATGCCTGAATTGATGCAAATCAATCTGTTGGGTTTTTTTTTAAAAGAAGAGGAAGCCTAAGCAGTGGACCCAAAAACTATAGATTTGCATTTCCATTCACAGCATGTGATCAATTTGGGTAGGGAGGGGGGGATGAGAATCATTTGGAATACCTTGGAATACCTTGAGTATAGCATTTCCTCCATTTTCAACCATTGTGATTGCACTCTAATTTGCGGAGTCTAATTGCAGGAGGGACTGCAGTGGCTCAAGTGGCTAAGACGCTGACTGGGAGCCGGAAGGTCAGCAGTTCAATTCCAGAGTACTGCAGGACAGAATGAGCTCCCGTCTTCGTCCCAGCTCCTGCCAACCTAGCAGTTTGAAAGCAAGAAATTGCAAGTAGATCAATAGGGAGTGTTCTGTGCACTCCGGTGTTTAGTCATACCTGCCACATCACCACGGAAACGTCTACAGAAGCAGACAGCGCTGGCTCTTCGGCTTTGAAACAGAAATGAGCACTGCACCCTAGAGTCGGATACGACTGGCTTTCAAGCAAGGGAAACCTTTACCTTTTACCTTTAATTGCAGGCATCAGGGTGCATCTCAGTTTCAGAATCAATTGACTTAGACATGCTCCAGCTTCTCATTGATTAGCTTTGGAAATTTAGGTAAAAATAGCTATGGAAATTTAGGATTCTGACCATTGCCCAGCAGTGGCTATCCAGGTTTCAGACAGGATTCTTCCCTAGCCCTACCAGGAGTCATCAGGGATTGAACCTGGGACTTTCCACATGCAAAGTCGATATTCCACTTGTCACCATAAGGACTGATGCCTTTATTCTTTCTGTTTGTCTTTTTGATTGCAACCATAGTAAAAATTCTCAGTAGTCCTGAATACTCAGCTGGTGCTCTCAGAATATTTTCTGCACCACTTAAAACATTTGAGTATTTGAACTTTTTTAAAAAATGGTACAATGGCCATTTGCAGCCATGGTCTGCAGTATAACCATTCAAACATGTTGTTCCAAATTTAGCTCATGACTGTGAAAAGCTCACCCTCTGGGCCATCTGCACCCAGCTGAGAAACAAATCCGGCTCTCATGGGACAGTTGACAGTAAATATATTACCAGCTGCTGTGCATAGAGGAAAAGCCATCCATGCTTTGCACACAAAGCCCGCTGCAAAAGGATGGAGAAGCACTCACTGATGTCCTTATGTAAGTGACACTCGTATTACAAAAACCTTTTTTAAAGCTGCATATTTTACCAGATGTGAAATTATTCTGAAGCAATGAGACCACGGCCAATTATTGAAGACTAAGAACTGCAATTTCTTTATAGTTCATTGCAAAACTCCACTTTTTGGAACAGCTAATCCTCAATTTAGAATAGAAAAAGGAGTACAACAAAGTTTTATATCAGGGGTGCCCAAACTATGGCCTGGGGGACAGATGCGGCCCCTGATGCCAATTCATCCAGCCCGCGAAGCCCTCATCGCTCCTGGAAGCGGAAGTGAAACGCGCCCGTATGGACACATTTTACTTCTGCTTCCAGGAGCGATGAGGGCTTCGTGGGCTGAATGAATTGTGTCAGGGGCTGCATCCGGCCCCTGGGCCACAATGACCAACTCCCTGAACCACGTGATGGGCCCATGGTCTGAAAAGTTTGGGCACCCTTGTCTTATATTGTCACCCTGTTTATTTAGTTTATATGCAGAATACATCATGCATAATGCAGGGCTGGATGAAGCACAAGCTGGAATTAAGATTGCTGGGACAAATATCAACAACCTGAGATACGCAGATAACACTACCCTAATGGCAGAAAGTGAAGAAGACCTAAAGAGCCTCTTGATGAGGGTGAAAGAGGAGAGTGCAAAAGCTGGCCTGAAACTCATCATTTTAAAAACAAACAAACCAAGATCATAGTGTTACCCAAAAACTGATGCCCCCTTTTTCTTATTGATTACAGGAGCATGTGAGTGTGGGAACAGTTGCAACTTTGGTCGATTGCTGGCGGAACCCTTCTCCCAAGGACGAGGAGGCATTTATTTCAGACAAAAATATAAATCAAGTTTATTGAAAAGGAGTTAAAACAACGCTGAGACTGCAGATTGAAAGTTGGCACCAATCAAAAAGTCCAGATTTGAATCCAGGATGCAAAAGGACCAATGACGAAGATGGGCATCCTTCAGAATGGGCTGAGGAGGCAGCATTGCTTGAGGCTCTTGGCAAACATTCCATTCCCACCCAATATTTAATCTATCCAAGTCAACCCAAGCACTATCTACAATTGAATACAGTAGGGGTCCCAAAACAATGAGCATGTCAGGTGCAAGAATAAACAAAAACAATACAACTGGTAAACAGAAGAATCAAGGTGGCTTTTCTTGGGGCCAAAGGTTAAGTGATGGCTTCCTGTGGCATTGAGCACTCCTTGATACTTGCAGGAGGTAAGTTTGAGGTGCAAGAAAGATCCTGATTTGAGATACAAACAGAGCATATTAAAATCAAATTTAAAATATTTTTAGAGTCTTTTTTAGGGACATAATCTATACAGAGCAAAGGACATATGCTAGCCTGAATAGAATAGTTCCAGGTATTTGAAAACATTTTTATTAAGTTATCTGACATCCCAGGTATAACTGCCAATGAAATAAAATTCAACCCTTGCAGTATATACCTTCAAGCGTGTGTGAATGGGTGCTTGTGTACACATAAGCCTCATCAATCCTAAATGTGGGTGGAAAAATGAAATATGGTGAAAGGAAATTACTTTATTGAAAGAGTAAAATAACATTTGAAAGGAAAAATATAGAGACAAAACTTGGGGTGCTTATTTCTGAAAATGGGGTTACAATAGCATCACTCCATGGCAAACAGAAGGGAAAGAAATGGAAGTAGTGACAGACTTTATCTTCTTCATATCTAAGATCACTACAGATGGTGACTGCAGTCATGAAATAAAAAGATGCTTACTCCATGGGAGGCAAGCTTGGCAAATTTAGGCAACATAATATAAAGTAGAGCCGTCACCCTTACAACAAAAGTCCGCATAGTTAAAGCAATGGTCTTCCAAGTAGTAATGTATGGCTGTGAGAGCTGGACTATAAGGAAGGCTGTGCACAGAAGAAACGACACCTTTGAACTGTTGTGCTGGAGAAAATTCTTGAACTGCAAGGAGTTCAAATCAGTTAATCCTAAAGGAAATCAACCCTGACTGCTCCTTGGAAGGACAAATACTGAAGCTGAAGCTCAAGTACTTTGGCGACCAAATGAGAAGAAAGGACTCACTAGAGAAGGTGCCGATGCTAGAAAAGATTGAAGGCAAAAGGAAAAGGGGGCGACAGAGGATGAGATGGGTAGACAGCATCATTGATGCAGTGAGCGTAGATTTGGGTGAACTATGGAGGATGGCAGATGACAGAGGAGCCTGGCATGCCATGTTCCATAGGGTTGTAAAGGGTCAGACCCGACTGAGCAACTGAACAACAACAATCCTCCACTGTTTAAATAAATTTTCATTACACTTTGATTTTTTATTATTATTACTCTTAAAAACTGCATGTTTTAAATAGCTTTTCCCCTTAGAGTCTTGCTTTTCCCCTTTTACTACTAACCCTTTTTTAACGTATGAAACACACATACAGTACATGGACTGTAGTGGCTCAAGTGGCTAAGATGCTGACTAAGAGATGGAAGGTCAGCAGTTCGATTCCTGAGTACTGCAGAACGGAATGTCCCAACCTAGCAGTTTAAAAGCAAGAAATTGCAAGTAGATAAATAAGGACCTCTTCGGTGGGAAGGTACATGACCACGGAAACATCTGCAGAAGCAGACAGCGCTGGTTCTTCGGCTTTGGAACAGAGATGAGCACTGCACCCTAGAGTCAGATACGACTGGCTTTCGAGCAAGGGAAACCTTTACCTTTACCTTACATGGAAAGATAGATGGATAAACAACACTGTTTCCCCACCCGCTTCCCAGCTAGAAAACATTCAATACCTTTCTCTATTATGGCTCAAACAACTCTATTTTACACTTTCTCTTTCGATATAAGATTTTCCATTCTACACCTTGCTATGAGGAATATTTATTTATTTATTTATTTATTTATTTATTTATTTATTTATTTAAATTTTTCTTGGTGCCCCCTCACCTGGGCGACTCCGGGTGGCTCACAAATATAAAAGCATCATACAACAATAAAATCACAAGAACCTTACTTTAAAAACCATTAAAACTATTAAAATATTTAAAATATTAAAATACCCTCCCCAACAGCCACAACTTGAATTTCAAAACTGAATCCCGGGTGGTCCTCATATAAGCCAGTGCAAGGTGGCTACCACACCAGCAGCACCCCACACCTGCCGTGCAAGCCAGGTTTTAAGATATTTCTTGAAGGGTAATAGCTCTGCCTGGAGATGTAGCTTGGTCAGCAGGAATTTTACACAGGGCCAGGGCAGATGCCGAAACAGCCCTCCTTCTAGTGCTAGAGCCTCTCTAGCCGATGGAACCATCAGGGATCCCCTCCGGTCTTCTCTGGTAGGATAGGCAGATGTCCTTGGGGTAACATAGTCTCTCAAGCACCCTGGTCCACTACCATGTCCACTACCATATCGTGATAAAAATAGGTTGGATAATAAACAATCCCTGGAACAGCAGAAATATCCTCTCCAATTGCTAAAAGGAAAGGAAAAACAATATAGAGATGTTAAGGGAAATAATTAATTATGGCAGCATACCAAGGGAGTATAGATTTCATGGATGTACTTTATGTTCCCAATTCACAAAGGTTTTGGAATTTTGCCAGGGGTTGTTATGTCTTTAAATGGGAGCGATTACGCCAAGTTAAGGGACTGCAGTGACTTAGTGGTTAAGACTCTGGATGCAACAACCAGAAGGTTGGCAGGCCAGCTGTTTGATACGCAAGTGCTCCACAATGGAGTGAGCTCCTGTCTCTGTCTCAACCTCTGGCAACCTAGCAATTCAAAAGCAAATAGTTTCAAGTAGATAAATAGGTACCCCTTTGGCAAGAAAGGTAGCCGTGTTCGGTGCATTCCGGTATGTAGTCATGCTTGCCACATGACCATGGAAACGTCTGCAGATGCAGAGCATTGGCTCTTTGGCTCTAAATGAAGATAAAAACAGTGATGGCGAACCTTGGCACTCCAGGTGTTCTTGGACTTCAATTACCAGAAGCCCAAGTCAGCACTCCTGCTGATCAGAGCTTCTCGGAATTCAAGTTCAAGTTCAACCCTGGAGTGCCAAGGTTCACCATAACTGCAATACAATATTGATACAATTCATTTAAATCTTTTTCTAGATCAGTGTTTCCCAACCTTTGGTTTTTGGACCTCAATTCCCAGAAGCCTAAGTCAATACATTGGCTGATCAGTGCTTTGGGGAATTGGCTTAGGCTTCTGGGAATTGAAGTCCAAAAACCAAAGTTTGGGAAACACTGTTCATTTGACATCAGTATTTGGAAATTAATTTTTATAGGGAAATGTTACAATTACAAATTACTTGATGTACCTTATTAATTGTTATTATTTGTCCCTTGGTTCATCTCCTCTCTCAAATTATCTACTGTATTGCTTACTACCCTTTTTTGTTATGTTACTTCTTATCTATTACTTTTTTTTAAAAAAAGTCTATCTAAAAAAGTAAGAAAGAGGGGTAAACATTTCAAAACCCCTTAGTTACAACTGAATATAACATGCTAAAGATAATGTTGTTACATGTCAACCTGTTACTTCTGAACTCTGAAAAATACATGCAACTTCCTTGGGAGAGAAAAAAATCTTACTTTTCCTTTCTGACAGGTTTCCACTTCAGTTGTTACTAATTACATATCTTCCTACTCGTTTTGTGAGCTGTGTGATTCTTCCATACTCAGTCTGTTTAAACAAATTTTCCTGTAAAACACATACATTTTGTTGCTAAATATCAAACTCTACAATAAACACATCCAATTCAAAACATAATAATACTTAACCACATAACAATCAGCTGAAGTTGTGTGACACAAACAAGCCATCTCCAATTACCCTGCAATCTCCACTCAATGCATAATCTCAAGGGGGGGGGGGAATGAAAATATAAAAAATTGGATGTAGTTTATAGTAACTGTGACAATAATTCCCTTAAAAAGACCATCATCTTGAAAATTATGAGTGTCTTGGCAAATACTTATTTTAATTGGAAACAGACAGGACATTTCAGTTGCTTAAACTCATTGCAAGTATGCTGATACTGTACATAACATTTCACATTTAGACTGATAGTGTTAACTATCTAAAAGTGTGTAAATATTAAAATCTGAATGGCCTCAAAGTTTGGGAAATTAACCACACAGCAGAAAATCTAAGATTCTGGGCAAAAGAGTTAATGCATAATCTCAGAAAGAATAAATTTACCCCATTTTACTTTCTAAATGGGAAGCCTGATCTCATATGACTTGAAAACGATGAAAAACTGACACAGATTTTGAGTACCATTTCACTATACAGTATACATTTGCATGTCAACTCTTGCAATTAATCATTTGGGTAATTGTGGCTATATGTACTGTTTTTATTCTTGTTCTGCGGTATCCAAATACAAATATTGGCCATCCTTATGCTGATCAGCCATGAAGCCTGTAATGAGAATATAATGGCTTTCATCTGCCTTCTGCATTGCAGCATGACACCTGTACCAGCGATCCAGTTCTGCAAGTTACTTTCTGGGACTGAGCCTTTTTGGCACACACAGTTCTCATCGGCCCCAGGCCAGTATTGCTGAAAGTGCTGCCCTCCATCAAGATGGATTCAAGTGGGATTTAAACCACTTGGGGACCATCACCCTTCCCTGTGAACTTTGGCACCCAAGCCATTAGTCCTTAGGGTTGTCAGGTTAGTTAACCATCGCCTGAAACTTGCCATTGAGTCACTGGTAGTATGGTCTACTCCAGTGATGGCAAATCTTTTAGCAGCCAAGTGCCCAAGGAGGTGGCAGTGGCACTTGCCCACAACGACATGCATGCCGACAGAAAGGGCTCTGCATGCCACCTCTGGCATGTGTGCCACAGGTTCACCAGCACTAGTCTACTCTATTACCACAGCAGGATAACCTGGCCAGATATACATACAATAGACTGCAAGTATCATTCATATGTTAACTGGCTCTTGTGTTTGTAGTTCTAACAGGTTAAATAAATTCTTAGACAGGTCAATTGAACAGAAGGGGCCTAAAAACTACATAAGCCTCACTAACTTCAGTGCATCTATTCTAGTTGGGACGTACAACTTTACTGTAACAAATTTATTATGGTACATGCTATGGTAGATTAGACTGGCACCCAATATGGTGTACCAGAAAATCATCAGACCAGCACAGGAAAGAACATGGTATGAACTATGGCACAGATATGGAAACTCATTGCCTTGTGGGGTGGGATAGGTAAAATCACTCAATACATTTCTCTCTTACTTCAAATGATGTGAATGATGTGTTATTTTCAATAAGTAGGTTTCTGAAACTTTTCTGCTTTTTGTTACTGTGTTGCATTGCGTAGGCTGACTGATTTTTTTGTATTTTAGGGATCCTATTGTACTGTTTTACGATATTGATATTGATTATATGATTATGCTATATTTATTGGATTCATATTGGTGAATTATTTTGTCATTTTTGGATTATTGTATTGTAACTAGTGGCTGATTATTATCTTGTTGCTGTTTTTTTATTACTTCTTGTATTTTGTATCTTATTGTGCATTTTATTTGTTGCAAACCGCCTTGAGTCACCTGTAGGGTTGAGAAAGGCGGTATACAAATAAAACTTGAAATGAAAAATGAGAATGAAGTTAACATTTATTTTCTTCGTACTATGTCTGCATTAGCAGTGAGGTTAAAAAAATAGAAATATAGTAGTTTTTTCTAGTTTTTGTCAGAGTTATTTCTAATTTATATTTATTTTTAACTTGAATATGTGTGTGTGTGCCCAACTGTATGTGCAGATGTGATCTAGTGCTAAACTAATGTATCATTGCAATGATCTGGTGCTAAACCCAGTAATTTTTTGAAACCTTCAGGGCAATTAGTGGGAAAGATTGCAATGGTGGGTGTTCCTACTGTCCATAGAATAAGCAAGGATGTCACACCCAACTATGTCACCAGAATATCACCCACACTCACACCTGTCTATCCACCCCACACTCCAACCCCAGTCTCTTTGGAGAATGGAACAATTGATCACACAAGGAAAACACTGTTCAAATATCTGTGGCTTTAAGAAAATAGAAGCTCCTGACAGCGGGGGGGGGGGGGGGGCGGAATCTCCACATCTGAAGCAAAAAGAGTCAGGCTGATTCACATTGGCTGTTGCATCATGGATCAGTTTTTAAGTGCAAATTCATCCATTCTGCCTTCATAGCAAATCATGTACTGTTTTCCCATGTTGTTGCAGTCTCAGTAACTTTGTCACACAGTTATTTCCTCTGGCAAGAATGTTATATCTTTTATCACTACACCCATGCACTGCATAGCAGGGCAGATGTTGTAAGGCTTACAACATCTGCCCTGCTACAGAGCGCCATTAGGGACATGCCAAGCCAAAAAGAGGGGACACATATTGAGGCAACAGCAATGGAGGCTGGAGGGAGGGTGCGGGCCGTAAGATTTGAACTCTAGAGTCAGACATGACATGTTTTCTAGCAAGAGAGACTGTTACCTTTAATGGTTTGCAATCATTTTGCAAGTTTTCCCCCAGTACAAACCAGAGCCCCAAAGTGATAAGCAAACACTTTTCTAAATTATTTACCAACCCTCTAGCACTGTTTCCAAAAATAAACATTTTCAAACAAAGTTTTCCATCTGAAAAGTTTTTTTTATGTCTGAACATTTAAGATGCTTTCATTTATTTTAATTTTATTTTACTGCTTCCCCCTCATTCAAGTGAAATAGAGGATTAATCATGCCATTGTTTGCCTATCAATCAAATATCCTGTGCTCACTTTTATTTTACTGCTATAACAACACTGACTGAAGGCAGAAAACCAAATAAGGGATGTACTGAGAAGGAGCGAACAGGAGCAATTACTAGTATTAGATGACAACACACACACTACAGGCATTGTCTGCACTCTTAGTGAAAGGGAGATCTTAGCAGGATCTATAGACAATTAGTATGGAAATCGCAATGGACACAGGTTAAAATTAGCATGATTGCATATGGGGACCTGTGCACTCCAAAATACTTTACAGAGATGATTATACCATCATTTATTTAAACTGGTTCCTCAGAGTCTATTTGGCTCGCTGCAGCCTGCACAGCTTAACTTTGATTTTCCCATCTCATTTCTTTTGTTGCTTTCATGTATGGTAGTATCTTTTTCTTCTTGTTGTGGAAAATGATAATGGCAGCTGGTGATCACTATGGTTGGTGGGACAGCAGGCACAACGCTGGAAGGTGGAGATCGTCAGCAGTTACGTGGTGACATTTCCAACTTATAAAGGTAAAGGTCTCCCTTGGTCGAAAGCCATTTGTGTCCGACTCTAGGGCAATGCTCATCATGGTTTCTGTGTCTGCAGCTGTTTCCATGGTCATGTGACAGACATGACTAGCCACACGGAATGCCGTTACCTTTCCCACTGAAGCAGTACCTATTTATCTACTTGTGATTTCTTGCTTTCGAACTGCTAGGTTGGCAGAGTTAGGACACATGACGGTGCTCACTTTGTTGCTCAGCACTCGGGTCTCGAACTGCTGAGCGGCTGATCTTCCAGTTGTCAAGCTTAGCATCTTAACCATTAAAACACCATGGCCCTAACTTATAAAAACCCTCTGACTAATTGGTCACCAAATGTGTGTTTTTGTTTTTTTGCCAATAGCAACCCTAATCATCCATCCACAGCAAGGAAGCATGCAGAGAAGTAACCTGACTACTGATAGTCTGAACCTGATATCGGACACTCACTCAAACATTGAGACTCGCCTGCCAAGTCACCAGATCTATGGAGAACATTGATTGAAAGGAAGCAGTAGAAATATGGACCTTTTGCTATAGACTAGTGATGGCAAACCTTTAAGAGACCGGGAGCCAAGGAGGAGGAGGCAGCGTTACTATTAGAATACCAGTAGGTCAACAGATGAACAGATGAAAGTAGGTTCAGCGAGAGATGTCATTTCACACTTGTCAAGCATGCTGGGGAGTAAATTCTTAGTCATTGTTATGAAAATTCTACATCCCATCCAGGCTACTGTGGAAGATGGATTTATAGAGCATAATATTAAAAACAAGTAGGCACTTAAAGCTACATTATGAATAATGGATATTTCTAATAACTTTACATGGTTGGCTTGACTTTAACAGCCTTTTACCTCAGCATTCTTTGTTCATCTCTCACTAACCATCATCCTCAATTAGCATTCTTCACATGTCACTTTGTTTTTGTTCATCACTCCATCTTAGCGTCCTGCTGTGAATCATTCCTTCACACATTCTGTTACAAAAACGTTGAGGAGTACAGGACACAGAATAGAGAACTGCGGCCCTTAGTTCTGATGCCTCAGTCAAATCAAATGAGAAACCATAATTGCAGAGGACTTTTAAGCACAGTTTTTCCAACCAGCAGTGAATCTACTTGCTGAATCCATCTGGCTTCCATTTAACCAGTTCAATTGCAAGAAAATAAAAAGGGGAACATCATTAAATGCTTTTCTGAAATCACAATAAATGGCACCCACAATGTTCCCACAGTGTACTAAGCCAGGAGCATTATATCAAGATATTTACAGTTCACTTCTTTATCATCCCTTGTAATATATTTTATTTATTTTTCTGATTTATATTTTCAGTTAGTATAGAGCAGCAATTCTTAGGATCTTCTTTGTTTAAAAAGTTAAAATTTGACCTTTGAGGACATAACAAAAGCATATATTTATTTATATTTATTTATTTGTTACATTCATACCCCGCCCATCTGCGATATTCTCCCACTCTAGATGGCTAACAGCACATTTTAAAAAAACTATACAATAAAAAAATTAAACAAAAGGAATAAACAAAGTAAATTATAAGTAACAGACAAAAATCACACACACACACACACACACCACATTAAAAATAACCATCTACAGGGAACACATCTTGGTGTCTATTGCTCGACCTTAGGCAGATAATCCCCAAAATCCTCTTTAGAAAAACAATTTAAGTTGTTTTTTAAACATAGGTAGAGCTGGAACATGGCGCAGCTCAACCAGAAGAGAATTCCACAAAGTTGGTGCTGCCACCGAGGAGGCTCTTCTCCAAATCACGGCCTTCCTTGTCAATCTCAGGGTTGGCAATTGGAGCTGCACCATCTGAGAGGAACGAGTGATGTGGGCTGATGTCCTGAGGGGAAGACGTTCTGCCAGGTAGGAAGGTTCCAAACGATTTAGGGCATTAAAAGATAGAACTAACACCTTGTACCTGATACAGTAAGGAATGGGTACCCAGTGAAGCCATGCCAAAGCTGGGGAGAAATGATCAAATTTTCTCACTCCAGTAATCAGCCTGGCTGCTGTACTTTGCACCCATTGAAGCTTCTGTATCAGGAACAAGGAAAGCCCCTCATAAAGAGAATTACAGTAATCAATACATGAGACTAACAGAGAATAACTACAAGTAATGTTATGAGGAAATGACTGTCCAAGTAGGGACACTATTTGATACACTTGGGGAAAAGTGGTTTTGGTCACCACTGCAATTTGCGCTTCAAGATGAGAATCTAATATGACCCATAAGTCCCCTGGTCCCTAGGGGAGAGAACAATCCCATCAATCCAAGGGGCCAAATCACCTAGTCAGGCTGATGGACCCTCCAAAACCAGAACCTCCATCTTGTCAGGGTTCAGTTTCTACTTGTTAACTTTGGTCCATTCCATTACTACGGCCAGACAATCGCCAAGGCACTGGACCTCATCCACTGCAGAAGATGAAAAGGTGAGATAGAGTTGGGTGTCAGCTCCGGGCAAGTGGCGGGGTCAACGGGCAAGTGGCGGGGTCAACGGGTGGGCACGCGCTTCCTCCGCCTCCACTTCCTCTGTGCAGGACGTACAGAGGCTGACGGAGGCTTCAGCTCCTTGTCATGACCCGCCTGAACTGCACATTCTGATGAGTCTCCTCTCTCTCTCTGGGGGGTGGTGGTGGAGAGGGAGGCAGATGCGGAGAAGCCATGGGCTGGGCTGCACAGAGGAGGATGTTTTTCTCAGTTGTTATGAATGCTGTTAGACCTGAGAGACCTGGCTCTCCTTCCTCCTCTCGGCTTTGAGCAGCCCTCGGCAGTGCTAAGAGAAGCAGGGAGCCAAAGGTGGGCTTTCTCTGTGGAGCATAAAAAAAAGCAGCGAGCGAGCAAACCCACCAGCCATCCCAACCCCTCCGCTTGCAGGCAATGCATAGTGAAGTCCCTGGGTTTCTTTTCTTTCTTTTCCTTTCCCCCCCTTTTTTTTGGGGGGGGGGGGAATGAGGCCACACCCACACAGTTGGCCATGCCCATGTCCACAGTTGGCCACACACACACACACACACAGTTGGCCACGCCCAACTGGTTTTGCCCACCTCCTCAGGTGACATAAGCTGGAACTGATCCCATAAAACCTGACAGGAAATTTCACCGGACATTTGAGCCTGATTTACTGTATCAGCTTTGGAATCAAGGTCTCAACAGATGATCTCAACCTTTGTTCTAAAATGAGTTGGGAATTTCTCACAACTCTGTTGGTTTTGGTGAGGGCCCAAAGAATGTCCACCTGTGGTGAGGTTGTGAACAATTTTATAAAGTTCTGCCTGTTGGTTATCTGCCTCTTTAATGCAGAGGGCATGAGACAGGTAGATGGAAGTGGTCTGTCTCACCAACCTAAGGTTTTCCACCAATGGGACCTGTCTCCACCTGCTCTGTAGTCTTCGTTTTCATTGCTTCATCACTCAGAGTTCCTCCATGAAACACAGAGACAGACAGGTTCTGCAGAGGAGAGGGTGTTTAGGAATGATCATGTCCACTGCCTGGGTTCTGGCAACCTGAGATCTGGCAACCTGAGCTTTAACAGGAGTGCCAACCATGTCAGTCAGAAACCCACCCAAGGCAGCTTGGAAACCAACTTGATCCAGCAGCTTATGTGAACGGACCATTTTAATTGGTCCTAACTCTTGTGGGGTGGGGGTTGGTGTCATGACCTTAAATCTCAGCAGGTGGTGATCTGACCATGATAGGCTGGAGGAAACAATACCCTCCACCCACAGACCACTGTCTCCACGCATCACAGAAAAGATCAAATCCAGGATATGCCCTGCCACATGTGTGAGACCAGTGACACACTGGTATCCATGAATTCCGAAGCTGCTCCAACAAGAAACCCCTCTGCATGAATGTTGAAGTCACCCAACACCAATGCCTTGGGGGACGACAACACCAAGCAATACTTGGTGCAAAGTTCCAAACATTTATTTGTGTTTATACCAGTATTTCTATGTCACCTTCCCCAGGCAGCTGTTATACAGACTAGAACTATACACCAGAATTCCATTACCAAAACTTGAAATGTAACATCCATACAGCCAGAATGTTCCAATATGCACCAGCAATCTCAAACTTTCAGTTACACATTGAAAATAGCAAGAATTTCCACTTGTGCAAGCAGTTAGTAGATTCCCCCATGTGCTATCACTAGAACAAGAGGAACCTGTGGCAGAACAGACAGTTCTGCACAAGGTTCATAAGCAACAGAATACTAATAAATACAGATAAAGACTACTAATTAACAATATAAATCTAAATTGGCACCCTGCAGAACACTACAATACGGGAGAGTGTCAGTGGGGAGCAGCATCAGCAAATCCAATAAAGCCATTCAAAATAATTTAAAACCAAGGGAGTAACAATACATCACTAAAGGCTCTGACACTGCATCCTTAACTAAAAGCAGAATGAAGCAAAAGGGGTTTCAACTAATATTTCTTAAAATGCCATTAAGTAGCCAAACTTATATCCCTTAACAGGGAGTTCAAGAAGTATGGGGAGATCAAACAGGAATATGCTGTCTCTAATGACTAATGTTATCAACCTCAGTGGTAGATCTACAAAGCAAGAACTTACAAAGCTGGTCTTAAGGCCTTTTAAAAGAAAGTTGTCATCCTACCACCCTCCAGAGACCTTAGTCCAGGGTTCAGCAACCTTTTAAAGTTGGGGGCCAGGTCATGCTCTCTCAGACAGTTGAGGGAACTGGACTGGTGGCCTCCCCCCACTGTAAATGCTGCCGTAAACTCATCCGTGTCTGTTGTAAATGCATTTATGGCTGCCATAAATGCATACACATCCGTGTCTGGCAGCAGTTGAAGTGAGGGTGGGGGCCAGATTATTTAGCACAGTGGGTCAGATTCAGCCCATGAGTCATAGGTTGCTGATCCCTGCTTTATATTAGATATTATCTTTACCAATAAGGAGGGACACCAGATGTTCGTGTCCGGCATGCATGCCCACACCCGGCCCAACCATCCCGAACCGAGTCACCTACACTTACCTTACCATCCTGTAAGGGTCACCATAAGGGTCCGCCAGTCACAAGTGGGGCAACCACCGAACAAACATGACCAGAAAAAACTACTGTTCCCAGCATCCTCTGTGCTGCGCTACCCCTCAAGCCAAGGAGGCCAGGAAAGCGCTGCACGCAAAAAAAAAAAACCCCCACCGCCACATCCAGGCCCCGGGTGCCGACAACTAAGGCCAGCGCCAGCCCTCCCGTGACTTTGCCAGGGCTGCGGAGAGAAGAAGGAGGCCCTCTTCTCTCTATGGCCCTGGTGCCGGACCCGCCTCAACTTCGCCAGGGCTGCGGAGGGAAGAGGGAGGCCTTCTTCTCTCCACCACCCCATTGCCGTCCCAATGCAACTTCTTTCCAGGAGCAATGGGGAGAAGAGGGACTCCCCCTCCTCCCCGCTACCCCATCGAAGACATAGCAAGGTAAGTTGAGGCAGGGGAAGCAGCAGGCAGCACTTCCTCAGGGGAGGCGCACTCCCTGGCAAATGGCTGCCTGCCCCCTTTGTATTACCCACACAGCTGTTTTGAGAACTAACACAAAACAGCGGTGGGGGTAAAAGAAAGGCAGCAGCCAGTCATCCGCAAGGGAGAGCGACTCCCATAACGAATCACTGTCTGTTGCCTTTCCTTTCCCCAAAGGTTCTTCAAAACAGTTATTGGGGGACAAAAAGCCCACCCACCCACCCCACGGGAGGGAAAGGGGAAAAAAACCTTACACCTGTCCCCCTTCCCTCCCTACTAATCCAGATGCAGCTTCCAGAATGGCAGCTTTCTATCTCTCTCTCCCTCTCTCACACTCTCCCTCTCTCTCACACACATACACACCTGCTAGACTGTTTCTCTCTCTCTCTCTCTCTCTCTCTCTCACTCACACACACACACACACACACACACACACACACACACACACACACACACAGCACCCCTGCCTTGCCAGGCAATTATTATCTGTGTGTTGGTGGTTGGTTTGGTTTGGTTTTGGAGGGGTGTGTGTGTGCACACACACCCCAAAACTACCCCAACCACCCACTCACAGATAATAACTGCCCAGCAGAGCTGGGCACAAAAAACTAGTATAATATAATATATAATATTATAACCTATATTATTCTTACCTATTTGTCATGTTGGCTTGGGATGATGGAAGTCAATATTCAAAACATCTGGCTGATACCATGTTCAGAAAAGCTAAGGAGCCATCATTACAGAAAATAAAATTGGACAGGGGAGAAGTTACATGAATCACACTGGGGAATTTTCTAATGGCAGTGATGGAATGGGTCATGTAGCTTCCAATTTTTGTGGTGTCAAGTAACTGACTAAGCCTGATAGGCATGTTTATTAAAAATAACAACACAAACTTCACTGTCATTTATTTACAAGTAATTTTGGTCTCATTTGTTCAATTGATAAATCCAGGGACCCGCATATAGCTGAGTGGAAGTGATCCATCAATAAGTCCCAAGTTAAAAGGCTGTCATGTAATGGATAGGCAAGAAGTGACTCTATTAGCATTCCTCCTGATAATAATTCTTACTAGTAAAAGCATTCCCAATGAATAATTGTGTGGGCTCTGCTAGCCTGTAATATGTGTTGGCCCTTAATAGATAAAGGGACTGCATGGTGGTTTAGTGCTTCAGATGCTGAAATTGACGACTGGAAGGTCGGAAGGTCAGCAGTTTGAGACGCAAGTGCTGCAGGACAGAGTGAGCTCCCGTCTTTGTCCCAGCTCCTGCCAACCTAGCAGTTTGAAAGCAAGAAATTGCAGGTAGATAAATAGGTACCACTTAGATGGGGAGGTTACAGTGTTCCATGTCCCTGCTACATGACCACAGAAATGTCTGCAGACATGGAGATGAGCATCTCCATGTCTTCTGTTTGATATGACTGGCTTTTGAGCAAGGGCAACCTTTAACCCAATGATGGGCAGTCTTGGCCCTCCAGCTGTTCTTGAACTTCAATTCCCAGAGGCCCTGATCAGCAGGAGTGCTGATTTGGGCTTTTGGGAATTGAAGTTCAAGAACAGCTGGAGGGCCAAGACTGCCCATCACTGCTTTAACCCTTAATAGATGACCACAGTTAAAATAGATACTAGCATAGTCTGAAACAACTGGGGTTTTTTTCAGAAGAGAAAAGTAGCAATGCTTCACATTATGAATTCCTCCTGCAGTATAACCATGCAGCTTTGAAAGGATTTGGTTTTCATCAGGTTATAATTCTAATTACACAGAAGTCAGCCGATCTCCAAACCTGTTATTTGATTAATGGTTTCTTGGAATAGGTTGGGATAGAGTTTATCAGATGTAACTAATCTGAGATGTTAATTCAGTCGACTAAGGACTTACTGCTAGAAGCTTATAAATTATGAATGAATTGGAGAGCTTTATAATCATGATACAATTTGGTAGATAAATTAATACAACTAACCCAGGGAATATCAGGTTATTGCTAATGGTATCTCAAAAAGTATATGATGCATGAATAGTAGACCTGCCATAGAGAACTAAAGTAATGATTTCTTCTAAGAGGCAAACCAATGGATTAAAGAGCTCCATGTGTTTGCGCACACATGTGCAATTATGTGCAAATGCAAACCAGAAGTGAGCACTTTAAAAATATGAAATCAAAATGGAGACTAGTCAACTCAAAGACAACCTATTGTCGAAATAGGCATAAAGTTATTTTCAGGCCTGGAGGGTATGGCTTTTCCATAAATACCAATGTGGGGGCAAATGTATTAGTAAGGTATCTTGACACTATTTTCGAAGAGGGGCTTGTTAATCTTTGCCACACTCATGGTCTTAATCTGAATTGGGGGTGAAGTTTAAATTCCAGAACATATAGCCATGCAATTATTGGAAGATGCAAATGTTGGACAGTTCAGACAGGAGGAGTTGCTGTCTCCAAATTATGTCAAGCTTTATAGGTGTTACTGTGGAGTAAATTTAGAAATAAAAGTTCAAGAATCAAGTATGTACTATCCTAAAACTGATTTTTTTAAAATAATTGCCATGTTAGTTTGTGTTTCAAACATATCAGAGAGTAAACAAAACAAAAACATTGTGGCACTTTAAAGACTAATGGCTGTATTTTAATGTTAGCTTTCATGGATCAAGTCTGACAAAATGGACTTGATCCACAAAAGCTAACATTAAAATATAGCCGTTAGTCTTTAAAGTGCCACAATGTGTTTTTTTTTGTTTTCTCTCTGATTTCCTAAAACTGGCTCTTTCCTCCCAAGCAAGCAGTGACACCTGGCCACCCAAAGACAGTAAGCCTCCAGTTTGAAGTAGAGTAACCAAATAGTGACCAGTGTTGGAGAAGACTACGATTATGCTTTTAAAAATTCTGATTGGTTATATGGAATTTTTTTATCTTTTTATTGGTTCTTTATCTCTGCAAAATGAGCGGAGGAGGAATTCATATTAGTTACATCTGATGTAACAAATATGATGGACCACCAGGAAGGCAAATAAATGAGTTTTACAGAGAACTAGCCTGCGTGACCTTGGACAAACTTCACAGTCCAATGGTGACCACAGAAGAAAGGAATGGCAAACCACTTCTGAGCATTCTCTTCCTGAAAATGGCTGCCAATAGTAGGAATTGATTTTACAGCATATTATTATTATTATTATTATTATTATTATTATTATTATTATTATTATTATTATTATTATTATTATTATTATTATTATTATTATTATTATTATTATTATTATTTAGATCAAGTCAATCCTGAACTCTTTCTACAAGCAAAGAATACTAAAGCTATTGTAGTTTGGCCATAATATAAGAAAGCTAGACTCACTTGATCGTCGTCATCGTCATCGTTGGCTGCAACTCGTATCCGAGAATGCATTTTTCCCTGACACAAAAAAATTGCTATTGGCATGAATTTGTTTACGGTGGATCCCAGCTTGCCATGAAGTGACCCACATACTATGATCACGGAGCCATCTCCTGCAGCACATATGAAATGAGACATGCAGGATTTAACACCAGGACTGCAATGGACTGCCACAGCCTTGAGGCTATGGACAAGATGTGCCTTCACAGCCAGTCCATCTGGCATTGCCTCTTCTGCCTCAATGGGAATCAGAGTTCTTCCTCAACTCATTTTGCTGTTGGGGCCAATATGATAGTTTCCAGTGGCATTTCCTCCATTGAGGGGGCCATCACCCTACCTAAAGGGGCCCATAGCCATTGGCCCCTTTAAGGAGTTAAGTTATTTACCGCCACCCAACACTCAGCATTGAGTCACTGGCTGTACAGTCTACTCCATTACCATGGCGGGATGTCTGGCCATACTCACAGGATAATGCTGAGAAAAGTGGAAGGGAGCAAGAGAAGAAAATGACTAAACATGAAATGTATTAATAAAAGAAGTCATGGCCTTTATTTTTCAAAACTTGGCCAGAGTTTTAGAGGTCATTAATTTATAGGCTCACCATAAGTAAGAAGTGATTTGATGTTATATAAAAACAACACAACAACAATTTTGTTTGTAGGCACTTATCAATAGCTTGGGTCACAAATTTTTGGCATTAGTGATCTCTTCCTCTTAAGCTGATGTCTCCACCTCTCGTGGCCTGCTGTTACAATTTATGTACTGTTGGCTGGCTTTCTATGGTTCTTCCATTCCACACCAGTGCAGTTTGAAGTCTCTGCAGATAACACAGCATCTTGAATGGTGTTTAGAAAAAGCTGGGACAATCTAGCCATCTCAACACAGTATGACATACCTTGTAAAATGTGTGCCAGCCATGAAGCCTAGTAATATGTGAGTACCAAATTATGCAGCAAAGCCAACAATTGTTTTCAAATTATGTGGGTGTATGTGTTTATCAGTCTTTATTACCTGCTCTGAGAGCACCAATGTACTGAAGGGGAGGATAGAATTTCTCTTAAATTATTGAATCCAATACTGACTCACTCCAAATAGCTTGTGAGCTTTCATGTCTATATTCCCAGCATCGCTAGACAGCACAGAAACTCACAATATGATTGGAAGGGGTCATGTGCCAATTGTTGTAATTGTGACATTTCTGATACAGATATTGGTCATTATGAGAGAGCAGTTTGGGCAGCATCTTTATGGTGATCATAATGTGTGCTTTGACTCATTGTTAGCATGCCGGAGAGACCAACAGCCATATTGTCAGTATTGATGGGCATGGAAAGTTTTCACTGAGATGCCACGCTTCTGCCTCTACCTTCCATCCAACATAATAGCTAACATGTAAAACTCATGTTTGACAATAATGAACCACTGTGATCGATAAAAAGACAAGGTCAACTGACAGTACCTTTGTAGAGTAGCAATGTATGTGTGAGGATATGTTCTTAATCATTCCAGAGTGCAGGGCACAGAATAATGGGCTCAAGATACAGGAGGCCAGATGTTAACTGAATATCAGGGGAAAGTTCCTAACTGATAGAGCAGTTCAACGATCTAACTAACTACCTCAGGAGGTGACCAATGCTTCCAAAACTGAGTCAGGTTCGCCTGAGTGGATGGCATAGAAATCTGAAATTAAATTAAATTCTGTTGGTACCTTCCTTGGTAGCATTTAGAAACCCAGCTAAGACCTCCGCCCCCACACACCCCAGCCAACAAAGAATTCTTGTATTTCCATCTCCGGCTTTATTGTTGAAAATTTATTTTTGCCTTTTAATATGCTAACGTTTTTAAACTTTGATACAATTCAGCTGTCTTATTGTTACTGTAATATTTTTTATTTTATTGATTTTGTACCTATCATCCACTCAAGAATATTGCCAGTTGGGCAATATGTAAACATTTTAATAGACACATGAAAGACGAAAATACAGGTCACACGATGGTTTGTAAATTATCTATTTTGCTCACAGTCCATGTCTTCCCATCCTTGTGCTCCGCCACCCTCTTTAGACCCACGTAAGGAAGCCAACAACAAAGTCAGGGAGGCGACTTCATTTTGGAATCCTGAAGTTGGATCTGGGCATGAAAGTAGAATGTAAGGAGGCAACTTTCTTTTGTTTTTGTCATGTTTTAAAATGGTTTTTAAGTCAGTTCAATGATCGTTTATTTTAAAAGAAAAAAATAATAATGTTTTAATTTCTCTGTGTATGGATGTGTCTTTACTTAGGTACTGATTTTTAAATTCATAATGTAAACCACCTTGAATCCTGTAAAAGAAAAAGGAGTGGTATTAAGTAAGTAAGTAAAAATCCTAAGATTACAAATACTTTTTTGAGGTGCACATTTGAGGAAAACATATATGTATTTAAAAACAACTGAAATACTCCTCTAAAAAATGTATGTAATGTTTGTATGTAATGTATTAAAACAAACCTTCAAAATGGTGAATACATCTACCACACAAATCTTTGATGCCATAAATCTGGACTATCAGTGGCATTTCCACTTCATATTTCACACATATTTTAATAACTATTAAATAGGATGCTATTCCCTTTAGGGAATTTAAAAATAAACAATAGGAGCAGATTCTGTGGTTGTCTAAATTTTATCATTTGAGTTTGCTAATGACTAGACAAATGAGGAACACACAATATTTACAAGGTTTGAATTCTCTTCAACTGCTCAGAAACAGGTAGAGAGCAACTGTATTAGTATTATTATTGTATTTTATGGAAATTGTGAGTTATTGTATTTTTTTGTCTTTATTGCGTATTATATACTATTTTTATTGCGTATTATATACAGTACTGTTATATTTTTTCTTTGTATTGTAATGCTGCTCTGAGTGGTGCTTGCACCAGGAGGGTGGGGTATAAATAAACCAATAATAATAATAATAATAATAATAATAATAATAATAATAATAATAATAATAATAATAATAATAATAATAATAATAATAATAATAATAATAATAATAATAATAATAATAATAATAATAATAATAATAATAATAATAATAATAATAAATTGACCTAGTTTCAGAATTTTATCTCCATAAAGTTTCAAGATACCTGTGAAACTCTTGACATTGGAGATTTCCATTAGGGATCAGACCTGGTAGTCTTTAGTATTCGTGTGAAACTTCATCCTTAAGCAAAGATTTAATTTGCTCTTTCCTCTGGCTCATAAAAATAGAATTGTTTTCACACTACACTGCCCCGACGACACAATTACATTTTGTTTTTTGCTATATAAACAGAATTTATCCATGTCCCAGAGATACTGCAATCCAATTATACACTGTGTTGACAGGATAGTTATTACCGGCCTCATGCCTATAAATTGTCGCTGTAAGTCAGAGCTGAAAAATTGATTCTGAACACTTTAAATTGGTGTCATTGATGTACAAACAAGCCTAAGCCTGCTTCCAAAGGTTCATTGTCTTATGTACCTATATGGCAGAAATGCTGGTAGGTGTGGTTGGACAGGGATATTGCAATTCTGCTCCATAATTTTACTGTGATAATAATAATTTTGTGTCAGAAATTATTCTGGGTTGAAAGGATTTTTGCAGGAGAAACTCTGCTCAGGGAACGCCCAAATGAGGCTCCTTTCATGACCTCAAGACCTGGGACAGAGACAGGCGCTCAATCCATCATTCACTACCCAGGTTTCAAACTGCCGATTATTATTTACTGTGATAACCTTCCTTTTCTCTCCCAGACCTTGGAACATTATTATTTGAAAGGAATTTATTATATTACCAACTCCCTTGAGGCAGGTGACTGTAATTTTTTTCTCATATTTTTTCTTACAAGAGTAATTTTTGTGTTACTGATGTGTTGGGCTGTGTTATTTATTTGTTATTTCAGCTTGTAAGGGTAAAGGTAAAGGTTTCCCTTGCTCGAAAGCCAGTCGTATCCGACTCTAGGGTGCAGTGCTCATCTCTGTTTCTAAGCCGAAGAGCCAGCGCTGTCTGCTTCTGCAGACTTTTCCGTGGTCATGTGGCAGGTATGACGACACCGGAGTGCACGGAGCGCTGTTACCTTCCCACCGAAGTGGTCCCTATTTATCTACTTGCAATTTCTTGCTTTCGTACTGCTAGGTTGGCAGGAGCTGGGGCGAAGACAGGAGCTCATTTCCGTCCTGCAGGACTCGGGAATCGAACTGCTGACCTTCCGCTTCCCAGTCAGCGTCTTATCCACTTGAGCCACTGCAGTTCCTATTTCAGCTTGTACACCAGTCCATAGTCTAAGCACTCCCTGGATGGGTCGCAACATGCTAAATCACATTAAATGACTTGCACAAATGCAAATACAGTGGTACCCCACTTAAAGAGCATAATGTGTTCCACGGGATTGCTCTTTAAGTGAGTTGCACTTTAAGCGAAACACTTGGGGAAAGCGCCACCGCCGCCATGGTAAGTGACAGATCATGACTTCTGGTGGGGTGATTACGAACCCTGATTCATTCATTCATTCATTCATCGATCTATTCATTCAAATTTATATATTGCCACCCAAATCGAACGAGTGACTCTGGGCAGCATAACAACAATGATAAAATCGCTACAACAATCAAACATTAAAGACCCTTAAAAACCACTAATAGGGGGCATGACTAAGATGGCCGACGAGTAACATCTTGATTCGGACGCTCGCGCTTATCAAAGTGGTAATTAATGTGATTGAGCAAAATGGGGAAATTTTAAAGTGGTATTTTTTGTCGATAAGATCCCTGCTTGCCTATCTGGAAAGTTTTGAAGTCAGGCGGTCGAAGTTTGGGTGGTTTCCTGGGCAGGCGAGGCTTACGACAGAAGCCGCGGCTTTCCCTGCCGAGGAGCCAAGAACGGGACCAGTGAGACGGCGGAGATCTGAGGCGGCAGTAGAATAGGCAAGAAAACAATTCTATGTAAGTTCACAAAAGTCTATATGGAAAAGTTAAAGTTAATTGGGGATCTTGCTTAGAAGAGCCTGGACTTAGAAGCGGGTGGAAGTGGATAAAATTGGGCGGTCAACCCGTTAATGGTGGCGGTCCTGGAAAACAAAAGTGATTGTGTTTTGGTCTATGGCTTCCCTGCGCCCCAGGAGAACCGCGGCGTGTTTTGGCGATAGTAAAGTGGTTTAAGAAGTTCTCGTCTGGGCTCCAGCTTTTGAAGGCTGCAGTGTGTTTCGAGTCTAAAGTGTGTGGGGAAAGTCTGCCGATTCACAGAGGAAGAAGGGGGGTTTCCCCCTGAAGTTAATGTACCCACTGGAAAAGGGCGCTTTGATTCGTTCGCTTCAAGAGAAGGATTAACTTATTTTTTATTCCTTCACCGTGTGGATTACAAATAACATTTTCTATTTGGACATATTGCTCCTCCTGTTTTTCTTCCCTCCTTGCTTGGATTTTGGGCTTTTTTTCTCTTCTCACCCCCCTTCCTGGTGGCTTTGACTCAAATGAAAAAATCTGGGTGACCGTTTCCTTGGAGCCTCTATTTTCGTGGTTTGGAGGGCGAATAGTTGGACTGCTTGCTTTGGGGAAACGGGTCGGATGTGGATTATTCCTTGTTTCTTTTTGTTTGGAGCATATTCCGGTTCCTGTTTTTTTTTTTTTTTTTTGTGGATTACAGCAACTAATTCTCTGCTGGATTTCTTCCTCCCTATAAGCTTTGTTTGCCTTGTTTGGATACGTGGTACTAGTGGTTGCAGTGGCACAGGCTTCTCTGGACTGACTAAGATTTTGCAACGTTCTGCAACACTGGACTCTCCTATTGTGTGTCATCATGGATAAAGGCACAAGAGGGAAAGCAAAAGAGGAAGAACCAGTAGTGAAGTCTAAGAGGAAAGAAAAAGCACCAATGGAAGAAGCCCCTCAGTCTTCATCACCGCCACCTGAGCCTTATGATCATAGTCAAATTATGGTGGAAATCAGAAAATTGTTCCAGAAATTGGAGAAGAATGAGGAATCAAGGGTGAAAGATAGAAATGAAATGATGAAAAAACAAGATCAGGTGGTATCATCTGTTGCAGATTTTTCAAAAAAAAGTGGACTTAAGTTTGCAAAAAATAGAGGGAAATGTGAAATTGGTTCAAAATGAGGTAATTGTCATAAAAAAGGAAATAAAAGGGACTCAGGAGGCGGTGTGGGAGAATAAGCTGAAATTGGAAGAGCAAGAGAAAAGGATTGATGCTGTGGAAGATATGATGAGAAAGCAGAACATTGTGATCCGTCAGGTGGTTGAACGGACACTGGACCAGCTAAGAGAAAGAGTGGTTCAGTGGTTAAATGGTTTGAATATGGGAAAGGAATTTGTTCAGGAAGATATTGTAAGTGTATTCAGGGTGGGCCCAAGAAGAGGGAAAGTGGTTCAAAGAAATGTTTTGGTAAAATTTGCAAATTGGGGTGATAAGCTTAGAGTAATGGCTTTTCTGAAACAAGCTGGACCTGATGCTCTGAAATTTGATGGTTCTGATGTAGAAGTTTACAATGATATTTCATTGAAATAAAGAACGTGGAGATATAAGATGAGACCTGTAACCAAATTGTTGATGAGTAAAAACATAAGGTACAACTGGAGATTCCCACAGCAACTACGCTTTTTTATGAGAAAAGAATGCAAGTAATTGATGAAGGGACCAATCCATTGGAGTATCTGAGTTTGCTGGAGTTGGTAAAAACAGATTCAGAAGAGTGGATAAATTTTAAGAAAGAATTGTTGGAATCGGGTGCTCTGGGGAGGGAGTATGAGAAGGCAGAGCCTGGTGGTGCCACAGGTGGAACACCGCAGGGAAAAGATGAGGAGGAGCTGTCGCTGATCATGGTGGAGGAGGAGACAAGTAAGGAGCAATGAGAAATAGATTATTAAAAATTAAAGCATTTAAATAATATAGAAGGGTGAGTAGCGCGTAGCACTGGTAGGTAGGCACATCTTGCATGTCCCCCCTCTCCCCTCTTTGGTTGTCGAAGGCGTCTTTTTTTAAGAAAGTGGGGAGAGAGATAGTGTGTGTTCTATGTAGAATTGCGTGTTTTTGGGGGAAGGGGTTGGTGAAGGCACACCCAATGGAGAGTTTAGAAGTTAGAAAGGAAATAGATTATGGGAAATATTAAAATATTAACTTGGAATGTGAAGGGTACAGGTTCTGTTCTTAAGAGGCGGAGGTTGGAATTGGCGTTGAAGAAAGATAGACCTGATATAGTGTTCTTACAGGAAACGCACCAGAAGTCAAAAGACACGAACAAACTTTTTTTGGGATGGATTCCACATTATGAGATGGCGTTTGGAACTTCAAAAGCGAGAGGTGTGGCAATTATGATTTCTAAAAAATTAGGATTTGAGATTACAAAAAGTGTTGCTGATCAAGAGGGTAGATACTTGATTGTAAGAGGAAAAATAGAAGATGAGGAAATTATGTTGGTAAATATATATGCTCCAAATGACCATCAAGCAGATTTCCTAGAAAAAGTTCGAAAAGTAGTGGAGCCAGAAAATGTTGCAAAAACTATTGTGGCTGGAGATTTTAATTTGATAAGGTCGGGTTTAGACTGTACAAATATAGCAAGATGTGGAATTGGCTTGAAAGGGAAGGTTTTAGATAAATGGATGGTTGCGATGGGTTTGAAGGACTCTTGGAGAGAGATTAAGGGCTCTGAAAGGGCATATTCTTTTTTCTCACACGTCCATGGGACCTACTCGAGAATAGATTACGTCTTTCTTACGGAAAACCTGATTAAAGATATTGAGGGAATGGAAATTGGGATCTTCAAGGAATCAGATCATGCCAAAGTACTTTTGGAATTGAAATTACAAAAAGATATTCGAAGAGGAAGAAGTTGGAGGTACGATCCTAACCTATTTAAAGACCAAAAATGTAAAGAGCAAATCATGGAAAGGTGGAAAGAAAGTTGGCAGTGGAACGACAATAATGAAGTTAATTTTAACGTTGTTTGGGATACCATGAAGTCGGTTTTCAGAGGGGAAAGTATAAAGCTGGCGAGTATTAAATATAAAAAACATAAGGTAGAACAGATAGAAAAAGAAAAAGAAATAAAGCAGTTACAGGATGACCATTCAAAAAGTAAAGATAAAAAAACTTTCACTAAATTGCAAAAACTCAAGGCAGAGTTAATGGGTAAGGATATTGATAAAGTTAAAAGAGATTTGATTTATCTAAATAGAGAGTATTTTGAATTTAGTAATAGAAGTTCAAAATTATTAGCAAGAGCAGCTAAGGCTAAAAGGGAAAAAAGAGAAATTGGGGTGTTGGTTAATAAACAAGGTTTAAGGTGTAACAAGAATAGGGATAAATGTAAAATTGTGAAGGAATTTTATCAAGCATTATATGCAAAAAAAGGAGGTAGATGTGGAGAGGCTTAAAAGGATCTTGGAGAGATAGTTAGGGAATGGAATAAAACAAGAACATCGAGAAAAAATGGAGGAAAGGGTCACCGATAAAGAGGTAAATGAGGTAATTAGTGGGTTGAAGATGGGGAAATCCCCGGGAGACGATGGATTATCGACAGAATTTTATAAAGAATTTAAAAACGTTGTGGTTCCAAAGTTAGTGAAGTTATATAATTATATTTTAGATGGAGGACAAATCCCGACTTCATGGTATAATACCATAATCGTTCTGCTGCCAAAACCGGGAAAGAATTTGGAAAAGATGGAATCGTACAGACCAATTTCTCTTATAAATCAGGATGCCAAGATCTTCACAGCAATATTGGCTAATCGTTTAAATAGTTTTATGGGGGAATATATAAATGTTGACCAAGTTGGTTTTTTAAAAGGTAGGCACATGGCTGACTTGACTAGAAGGGTATTAGATCTAATTGATAATGTTAATCAAACGAAGGAAAAGGTGGGTTTACTATCATTAGACATTTTTAAGGCATTCGATTCATTACAATGGTCTTCAATCAAGGAAATAGTTAGAGATTATGGATTTGGGGATAGATTTAGAAGGGTAATTGATCTATTATACCAAAAAGGGAGTGCTAGGATTAGAGTAAATGAAGAGGTTACAGATGTGGTAAAGCTTGAGGCAGGTACCAGGCAGGGATGTCCACTATCTCCTATCCTGTTTATTTTGGCAATGGAAATATTAGCTAAAAATATAAGGGATGATCCAAATATAGAAGGGATAATGGGTAATAAAGTGAGCATGTATGCAGATGATACGCTGTTAATGGTGAAACATCCAGAGATGGTAATGGATAGGATTAAAGATCAACTACAGGTATTTGAAGCTATAACCGGACTGATGATAAATTGGGATAAATCAGAACGGATGCTGTGCAATATGGGGGTAAACGAGATGGGAAAGATAGTGGGGACACTTAATATAGAAATTAAAGTTGAAATATTTGGGGATAACTATTTCAAACAAATTGGAAGAACTTAAACGATTGAATTATGACAGTTTGAAAGTAGAATTTAAGAGCAAATTACAAGAGTTTCAAAAGCTGAATTTGTCATGGTTCGGGAGGATTGCAATTTGCAAAATGATATTGCTGCCAAAGATTAATTTTCTATTTGATGCACTTGCGATCCATTTGAAGGAGAAGGAAATCAATGAGTTTCAAAAGATGTTTAATAATTTTTGTAATTGAGGTAAAAAATCTAGACTTCCAAAGAAGTTTTGGTACTTATCTCAGAAAGAAGGGGGTTTGGGTATGCCAAATTTGTTAGCATACTATCGAGCATTCCAAATTAAGAATGTCGTGAAGATCTTGGCAAGAGAAAAGGTAATTTGGGAGGAATTGGAGATGAAAGAATATAGGAATATTGGCAAAATGATCTTTCTGGGAATAAAGGATAAACCGATAAAGACAAGCAATACGATGATGAGAGGCCTCATGGAGGTGTGGAAAAGAGTAAAGAAAGATATGGTCCCAAATCTCTCTCCAATCTTGGAATTGACTGATATGGTGTGTTTTCCGATAAAAATAGATAAGGGAAAAAAGGAAATACTGGATAAAAATGAAATGTCTTTATTGAAGGACTGGTTAAAAGTTTGTGATGATGAAACCAAGAGGAAAAAAATATTTGAAAAGTTAAAACTGGACTGGTTTCAGAAATTGAAGGTTGATAACTGGAATAAAAAATATAGAAGGGAAGTAGGGATAGATAGAACAAAGACCGAATTTGAAGAATTGGTATTAAAGATTAGAAAAGGGGAAAAGAATATTAAGGGTCTAGTAAGCAAACTTTACATCATATTGAATAAGGGTAAAGATCCACAAGATGATTTGAAACGGAAGTGGGAACAAAATTTGAATATAAAAATAGGAGAGGTTGAATGGAGAAACAAATGGAAAAAGAGGATAATGAGAACAATGTCAGTAAGAATTAAGGAACATAATTTTAAAATGTTGTGGCAATGGTACTTGACACCACTGAGGCTTCATCAGATGGATAATAAAAGGGATAATTTATGCTGGAGATGCAAAGAAACGGTTGGAACATATGAACATATGTGGTGGAGTTGAAAAAAAAAAGAATTTTGGAGAAGAATAGGAGAGATTGGGGAAATAATGGGTAAAAGAATTAAGCTGGTGTCAGGTACCATCCTATTAACAAATGTGGAAGGCATGGGTTTGAATAAGGAGGAAAAAGAATTATTGGAAATTATGTTAACTACAGGTAGACAATGCATAGCCAGAAATTGGAAAAATGATGTAGTTATACAGATCGGAGAGTGGTATAAGGAAATGTGGAGCTTAGCATTGAATGACAAACTGACATGGGAGATTAAAGTAAAAAGGGATAAATTAAAAGAAAATAGGTTTTGGAGTATTTGGAAGCCGTTTGTGGATCACTCTCTTATGGCAAGGGACAGTTTTGGACCTGTACCATCTCAAAGTGGTTTTTGGAGATGATATAGATACTAAACTCTCCGGGCATTGTAAATATTCACAGGGTGATGTGTAATTAGTAAAGAAATAAAAAATAGTTGTAGCACTGAAAGCTTTTATGATTGTTATGGTTATAGTAATAACCCATAATGTGGGTATTTAATATTGTGGGCTATATTGCAAATAATTAGCTCAATTATTATCATGTGCTATCTTTTATGAGTTTGATGTAATATTGTATTGTATTGTTATTGTTTTTCTTTTCTGTACGTTTGTTAGTTGTGCTTTTTTGCTTTTCTGAAATAAATAAAAATTATTTTTAAAAAACCACTAATAGACTTTAAAAATCTACCCTCACCCTCCCCATCAATTGTTTAAAAAATAAAGTTAAAAGAGCCCTTTTGGCACACAAAGTCCTCATCAGCCCCAGGCCAGTATTAATGAAGCTGCTGCCCTCCATTAAGATGGATTCAAGTGAGATTTAATCCACTTGTGGACCATCACCCTTCCCTGTGGACTTCTGCACCCAAGGCTGTTAATCCTCAGGGTTGTCAGGTTAGCTAACTGCCCCTGACACTCGGCATTGAGTCACTGGCACTAAGGTAGAAGGATAACCTGTCCAGACTTCCATCAAGGCCAGGTATGTTTATTTCTAATCATTCTGATGATCCTCCTAATACAGTGAACCCCTGCTTTACGAAATTAATCTGTTCCTCAGGGTATTCCTCATAGTGATTTTTCCTTAAAGCGAACTTAAAGAGATACATACACCACACCCTGGCTTTAAAAGGTTGAGAACTCCTGGGCTAAAGACTCAAATTACCATCTTGCCCAAAAGCAAGCCTCATTCCCTTCAATTAGATCATTTGTTTCCTAAACTGCTAGTTTAGCCAGTGGCTACAGAATACTACAATAGGCAGGTGCACCTACCCACCCACCCACCCACCTACATACCTACATACATACCTACATACATATCTACATACATACCTACATACATACATACATACATACATACATACAAATCTGGTAGCAAGACACAAGGTAGAAGGTAGGAAGGTGTTATTTGAAATAGAAATTAGAAATGTAAAAATACTTTCCAGCTTCATCAAATTTGGCACAGAGCAGGCTCATCACTGTGCCAATTTTGGTCCAGATTAGAAAATGGATTCAAAAATAAAAATATGTCTGAACATCCCCTCCTTAATATCAGTATTAAGAAATACTGTTTTGACTGGACACACAATGTCAGAGGTGCAACCATATACACCTGTGATATTTAGGATCCTAATATTTACAGCTGAGAATCTGATCACTATTAGCAAAAATTTATGTATTTTATTTTATTTCTATAGTGCTGTAAAGGTCATTCAGGTTGGTGTACATACCAGCAAAAATACCATATACAGTGGTACCTTGGATGAAATCCGATTCGGATAAAGTTGCGGTTTTCATGCACACGTGATGCATCGCACAAATTTCAAAACCGCTAAGAAATTAACGTTATCTGAGGTATTTGGTATGGGAACCTCGGATAAAGTCCATTTTTGGACGTTATCCGATGCATCGCCCATTTGATTCAGATAAAGTCCAAAATCGGATAAAGTCCAAACTTGTGGATTGGAGTTTGGACTTTATCGGAGGTTCTACTGTAGTATAATAAGGAAAAAACCTATTTAATGATACTCCAACACACATAAAACTATAATTTAAAAACAGCTGAAACATAGCAGCATTAAGTCAGTATATTTAAAATAAGACCAAAGGATAGAATAAAATCACATTAAATCAGCTAGGGGGCAAAATTGTCAACAAAGGCCATTTTGAACAATCCTGCCTTAGCCAATTTGTGGAATACAGCAAAGGAGATGGCCCTGGCAGGCAGTGGGAAAGTGCTCTACAGATAAACTCCTACCACAAGAAGGCCCTATTTCTAACTGACGTTTTCTTGGCCTCTCTCAGGATGGGTATCCTCAATCCATACCTGTCAACCATCCCGATTTGGCCGGGATTACCCCGTAATTTGACGTTGATTGACGTCGTAACCCGTCCCGCGCTGCCAAAACCCCGTAATTTGGCAGCAGGGGGAAACGCTTTCCACACATGCATGGAAGCACTACGCCACTTGCGCAGCCCCTATGCAAGCGATGTAGCACTTCCGCGCATGTGTGGAAGGGGTAAAAGCCTTCCACGCATGCACAGAAGCGCTACACCACTTGTGTAGGGGCTGCGCAAGCAGTGTAGCACTTCCACACATGTGTGGAAAGCGACCTGCGCACAAGCAATCTGCGCAGGTCCTGTTTTTCCGGTGCTGCGGGTTGACAGGTATGCCTCAATCCACCTGTTTGCAAAAACCTGGTTTTCCAGGCCATATGTATCAGAGAGAGGTGCTCTATGTCATAATGAGATCCCAACCTCTTCAGGACTTTACCAACACCTTGAATCAGGCCTGGAGTTGTATCTACACTACATGTGAAGGTTCGATATCTTTGTCCTGCTGACCTGCTTTTGAAGAGCAAAAGTGCCTCCATATTCCATACCTTGACCTGAACAATGTTCCTTTCGATTATTCAGAGTTCCCTTATAAGAAACACTCAACCTTTTCCTGTCCTTCAAAGGCCTCTCCCTCTTTCTTAAATACATTCAGAATGGTATTAATATTTCTTTCTCACCCACCAGCAGCTTTTAATTTCCTGTCTTGCCTAATTGAGATGGTGCCCCCAGGCTCTTTTTGCCCCTCTTGAGTTCTGATGTATACTACTTTGCTAAGATGCCCACACATTTCCCCTAAGAATAAAGCTGTGATTGAATAATGCATGTATATTTTAGGAGGCTATGTACTATTTTATTTCCCACTGTGATATATGTGCAGTTTTAAGACTTTAGCCATGAAGTGGGATTGTCGTGGTCTTTAGTACTAAAATACACACATTGAACTTGCTTGAAAATGTGTTAGCGTGGAGTGCTCCTGTTTCCTGTTCCAGCCAGTACATGCCTTCCTACACACTAGTTTTCTATTCTCTTCATCAAACAATCTGTAGGAAACTGTATACTGTATATATATAAACTAATCTTATTTTTGAGTGCCCCTTATTTTAGTTCCCAACTGCTAAGCAGCTTCTGTTTCTTCCCATAATGAATGATTGAACATATTGTAGTTTTATAGTATGTGTGTTTGTTTTGATCAAAGATCAAACCTGATTGTCTATTCATCTCTATTGTCTTTCCCCTTTGGCAAGCCAATGTCAAAGTGTGTTTCTCTCTAAGCATGTTTAGTAAGGGTAAAAGTCTCCCTTGCTCAAAAGCCAGTCATGTCTGATTCTAGGGAGCGGTACTGATCTCCATTTACAGCCAAAGAGCTAGTGCTGTCTGCATCTGTGGTGATGTGGCAGGCATAACTAGAGTGCACAGAGTGCTGTTATCTTTCTCACCAAAGTGGTACCTATTTATCTACTTGCAATTTCTTGCTTTCAAACTGCAAGGTTGGCAGAAGCTGGGATAGATGATGAGAGCTCACTCCGTTGCTCAGCACTTGGGTTTCAAACTGCTGACCTGCCACACTTCCAGGTGTCAATCTCAGCATTCAATTCCGTATTGTGCCTCCAGGGAGAAGAGCCAGCCTGTGTAGCCATGAGCAAACTGCAGAGTATCCCAGGTCACCTCCAGAAGAATGGAATATCAAATCACTTCTGTGTACTGTCTACCTAAAAAAAAAAACAACCTGGAAAGGCTTGTCATAAGTCAGAATTTACTTGAGAGCACACAATCATCATTAGTTAGGTAATGCCTAGGTTATATTTCCTATGAATATTATGGCATCATGTTACCAAATCATAGACAAAGTAAAAATAAAAAGCAGGAAGGAGATAGGGCAGTGATGGCGAACCTTGGCATTCCAGGTGTTCTTGGACTTCAATTACCAGAAGCTCATTTCAGCACTCCTGCTGATCAGGGCTTCTGGGGATTGGGGTGTAGAGACCCGCAGCATGGGTGGGTCCCCAGAATGGTAGCGTGGGGCCTCCAGTTTGAGTACCCCTTTGCAGGGTGGCCCACAAAGGGACTGCGGCCTGCCTCCTGGAGAACACTCTCACACCACAGACTCTTATTCTGGTTTGTGGAAGGCACCTCTTTGAGTACTCTCTTAGGCAGAGTAAACGGTAGTTGGCTATTCAATAGCAAGAGTCCATGAAATGGCTGGAATACGACCGTTGCTTGTTCTTCTTCTTCCCCAATACAGTCACATCTGGGATGACTGCCAAGGTGCTTTTGGCGATACTCCCAGACTCCAGATAAGCAGAAGACAAGACAAAGAAGTTGCCTTTTTCAGTTTTATTAATCAATTCTTAGATACACTATAACACATTCTAATAAATAAAAGAAATAAAAGCAAGAATATAAAATCTATCCAGCCTATCCAGGTATGAGGCAAGAACCCCCCTTATTGGAACAATTAGATATTCATCCTTCCCCCGAAGAGACGTGACATGGGCTATGCCCACTTTCCCAATGAAGGCTCCTGAGGTGTAAAACCCTTTACCTTTTATAGATAGAGAAGGCTCCCTTTATCAAGATAAGGAAGATCTTATTTGGTCACTGCTCTTACCCTTCCGAATAGGTTTTTGAGAAGTGTGCAGAGATGTGGGTTGGAGTAATCACCCTCTCCCAAACTGATTTTCGAGGCGAGAGAAAACCTGTCAACTGGTCTATCAGCTGATTCAGCTGATTAGGCTCGGGTGCAAAGACGGGACAATTTTCAGGTCCCTCCCAAGAGACCTAGAGCTGCGTGCAAAGATGGGGGAAAAACTCCTCCCTTCCCTTGGAAAGCTGTCATAGTACTTTTCCAAGACTGAACCTCTCCTTTCCCCCCTCCCTTGGGGTTCGGAGAAGTTACTATCATACACCTGTTCAGCTTGCCTTTGCTAGGCAAGTCTGGACTTGTCAGAAAACAGGCAGAGCCTTTTACTGAACCAGTGTATAAAGTCAGTGGTGTAATAGGCCTTTATGTGAGACCTATTTATTGAAATGTAAAGTCACTAATGTCAGACCTTTATATATGAAGTCTGCTCATAGAATCCTACAGTCAGTAATGTTACAAACCTTTATAGATGAGGTTTGCTTATTGAAATGTAATATTAATGGTGTTACAAGCTTTTATATGTGAAGCTTGCTCATTGAAAGGTATGATGAAATCATGAAACATGAAATGATCCCTTATAAGAATGAATTAGCCCTTGTGAATATTATGACATGGAGTTCCAGAACACCTGGAGTTCCAAGGTTTGCCATCACTGAGATAGGGAGAAGTCAAATTTTGGCTACTGTAGAATAGTTTACTGTGGTTAAATTACCAAGAAAGATTATCTAAAACAGAGGTATTAGAAGAAGAAAATTTAAATAGATACTGTGAAGGATTGCCAGCCATGATGTAGTGGAGCCAGGACTTGCAGGGGGAAAGTCCCAGCACTTTCCAACTAGCAGAGTTTATAACATCGTTCACCATCACTACCCTTTACCTACATTCCTACATTCCTACCTACATTCCTCACAGGCCTTGAGAGAGACATAGATTGCCCTAGGAACAGTATGTTCCTGCAAACTATCACTAATATTTGACAGTGATTTTATATTGAACAGATAATTAAGAACTATTCACTTTACAAAAGAGCTGCTACTTGTTTGTTATATCCTGTTCCCTAAAGTTTTGAGTATGAAACCTAAAGTCTCCTCAAAACTGGAGTCTCAGGGACAAAGTGTGAGAGCTGGCAATCCAACAACATTACTGGAATAAACATGGAGCAATCTACTGATCTTTTGCCATTTAACACCCACAGTTTTGAAAAGTTCTGTTTGAGGCTCCAGACTAAGGAGAAGAACAAGCAGATTGAGGAGGGCTTTGTTGGCTTCAGTCAAAGGTATCCTTTTCTCTCCCCACACATAAAATCTGCTCCTAAAGCAAATTAATCTCACTTGTTGTATACTGCAGCTGGTCATGGACTAGGGCAGTGATGGTGAACCTTGGCACTCCAGTTGTTCTTGAGCTTCAATTCCCAGAAGCCCTGATCAGCAAGAGTGCTGACTTGGGCTTCTATTAATTGAAGTCGAAGAAGACTGCCTCTCATTCTACTTTTACACACACACACACCAACATCCCAGCAACAGTTTTGCAATACAGTACTTCACATTTCTTATCAGACAGTATAATAAGGAAGTCGCTGAAGGGATGAAGAGGAAAAACAGACATTTGGCATTTTGAGAATTTATAAAGCCAGCCATCCACCAGAATCAGAGCTCATGAGCTGTGGAGGCAGAAGATTAGGTGCAAAGCTAACTTCCATTCACCTTTGCAGGCGCACCCCCCCAAAGAAAGACTCAGACACCGGTATATGGATAAAGGCATCGGGCCACTTTTATTGAATAATGCCCTAGTCCGAATTATAACTTTCAATTGGTGTAATCATCCAATTGTAATTCTTTAAGGCAAGCAGGCTGCAGTAACACTGGTAAGGTTCCTCCCAAAATGCCAATGGCAATTGGCTACATGTAACTATTTGTATCAATTTGTTTGTTGACAGAAACAAATTGTTGACCAGAGTCAATAAACTATCTACTGACCCCACCCTATGACGTGTATCCGTTAAATATCAAGGTGATGCAGGCTGTGAAGCTCCTGACATCACCCCTTGCCCGGTTCGCCCTTGACCGGCCAAACCTATTTCCCCTGTACCTGTCTACTTATTGGCCAGTCAATTGCGAACCTGCCGGATACCTATGGGTCATAAATCTTTACCTTACCAGAGCTACCCGCCACACGGGGAGGCGTCCATGATGACTCACCACCCCCACCCCCCCAGACCGTCAGCTCAGTCACCAGGCCTGCTTGCATATCTTCAAGAAAGAGGTTCATACCTCTGGCCGACAAGTGGACCCCATCTCCTGCATAGAGATCATAATCCTGCAAGCCTATCCTAGGGTGCCAGATGGCTGTCCCCAAGCCCTTGTCTGCCAGGAACCGGACAACAGCCCTGTTAACCGACCGGCGAGCGCAGTCAAGGGCACGGAGGTCAATGCCTCCCCTGTAAGTCTGTCGCGGCACAATGTCTGACCATAGCAGCCGCGTGGATGGCCATACATAATGTAAATAGGCTAGGTCACTGCAAATCGTGAATTTTAAAGAGAGGCCAGTGACCTGTGCGAGGTCATTGCCACCGAGGTGCAGGATAAGAACATCAGGTGGTCCAGCATCCCTGATGGAAAACAGGAATGGCAACAGTTCCCGCCATCTCATACCGCGCTTACCGTACCATCGCATACGTGCGGCTGCACGTAGCCTGAGATGGGGTCCCCACTCTGTCGCCGCAGCATACTGCGCTGCCCAGGGCACGTAACTGTGGCCCACCAGCCATACTGCCACCGGTGTGCGGGGACACACAGGGTCTATAAAAGAAGAAAGAGGGATAATGACATAACTGGTACTCATGCATGGAGGGGGCGTACGTATAATGCAAAGCGCATGGATCCCCATCTGCCCATCCGGCATATATCAGCCTCAGAGTACCCAAACACAGCCGCAGTGGGCGCGGCGCCTATCCTAAATGAATGGGTGCCGTAACGAGCCCCAGGGAGGTCCACACTGTTAAGTGCCATACCGGTCACCTTCCAAAACTGGAATTTAGTGAGGGGAGACCCATCCTGGTGGCAGAAAAACGGGCCAGGGTGCGTACCACACACTGCCAAAAACTCATGTAGGGCACCAACCGGACAGATGTCTTCAATGGAACATCGTAGCAGTCTGACTCCACTGCCTATGCCGTGCTGATCAACCTTTGAGGACCGTATCCTCAACTGAGCCCACTCATGTGTAACATAGACATCGTCGAGTTCCAGTGCCCTACGAGACGCATCCGCCTTAGACAATGGTACCAACTCACTGATGCGGAGCGCTCCAAAGAAGGCTACAGTGGTAGCTGCGTGAAAAAGAGCCACCTCATACCTATCATAACATAAGTTATGCCAGCCTCGTGCAAGGTGGGTAAGAACCTCTGGTGAAATCGGGTGATGTGTGTCCGGGTGGTGGCCACGTTCATGTGTCCACCCTTCCAAAACATGATGTATACGGAAATCATTCACGCAGTCAGCGAAGCCCCGCACCTTGGCCATAAATGCCAGTGCTGAAGGCCTAGAGGCTATAGTACGGGGGGCCAACCCCTGACCGTGAAGATAAACCATGTATTGTAAAATCTGGTCTACTGGTATTGGCCACACTTCAGGTAACCGTAGTTGCCCACAAAAGGTTCTAAATTGTATGAACGCTCGCAGCTGCCCTCTATGGGCTGTCTGCTCGCGTTCCTTTACAGCTGAGATCGTTGGTATTTGGAGTGGTTACATTCTTGCCTTTACAGTATAATGAACATGCATACATAACATACGCCTTACGCGTGCGAGGTGCCAATGACATGCCGATCGCCCGGTTTACCTCTCCTTGCCAAATGTCCAAATCTCGGCCGGGAGTGGCGAGGGGAATTCCTCTGCTTCCAGAGCCAAGGCACGGAACCGGGAGATCTGCAGGCGGGATAAAGCATCAGCAATATCGTTATTAATACCTGGTACATGTCTGGCCCTGAACAGCACATTGAGGCGTAGGCTTCTCAAAACAAATTGACGAACCAATGCCATGACCCTAGGGGATTTGGACATCTCGGCGTTAACAATGTGCACCACTGCAGCATTGTCACACCAAAAATGGACCACTGAGTTGGCCCACTTGTCGCCCCATAGCATTAGTGCTCTCAAAATGGGAAAAAATTCCAGGAAAGTAAGATCGCGGAGGCGATCCGTGCCCTGCCATGCATGAGGCCATCGGCCATATGCCCACCGCCCCTCAAAATAAATCCCATAACCCAGAGAGCCGGAGGCATCCGACTGTACTTGAAATTTAGGGCAGACCATAAGGTCTGATCTCCAAAAAGATCAGATGTTAAAATCCTGGAGGAATGTGAGCCAAACAGAAAGGTCTGCCCATATACCGCTGGTCAGCCGGACCCTGTGGTGGCGTTTTAATAGGCCAGCCATGGCATCACACAGGCGCCTGGCAAAAGCTCTGCCCGGTGTCACCACCCTGCAGGCAAAGTTGCGGTGGCCGTGAAGGACCTGTAGCTCACGAAGGGACACTTTACACTTGGCAATCAATGCCAGAATCACCGCGGAGATCCGAGTCACCTTGTCCATGGGTAACCTGGATGCCTGTGCGGCAGTGTCAATTTCGATGCCTAAAAAGGTGAGCTTGGTGGCTGGGCCCTCGGTCTTTTCAAGTGCCAAGGGGACACCCAGTTCCCGCATAAGTGCCTGAAATGTAGTAAGGAGACGCGTGCACGTGTCCGAGCCCCGTTCACCCCCGAACAAAAAGTCATCGAGGTAATGGGCTACAGACCGGGACCCTGACCTGCGAACAAAGGCCCATTGGAGGAAAGTGCTAAATCGTTCGAATGCCAAACATGAAATAGAACAGCCAAAAGGCATGGCCTTATCTACGTAGAACTTTCCTTGGAAACGAAAACCCAACAGCTCAAAGTCCTCGGGGTGCACTGGCAGTAATCGGAATGCCGATTTGATATCACACTTTGCCAGGAGGGCCCCGGGACCACAGGAGCATACCATCTGTAGGGCCTGATCAAACGACGTGTACCTGACTGAGCAAAGGTAATCAGGAATAGCATCATTGACCGAGGAACCCGCAGGGTAAGAGAGATGGTGAATTAAGCGAAATTCACCTGGGGTCTTTTTCAGAACTAGCCCCAGAGGGGAGACCTTCAAGTTAGGGATTGGTGGTTCAGTAAAGGGCCCCACAACTCTCATAGCCTTCATCTCCTTAGCTATGCTTTGTGCAGCGACCTCCTCATTACCCTTTAGAGAAAGTAAGTTTGGAGCATCCTGCGGTCCCCGAACACCCCTAAATGGTATACAAAAGCCAAACTGAAAACCCTCTAGCAGGTACCTCGCATCATCCCCTCTAGGATAAGCGGAAAGCCATCGTTCCAGCATAGGGATATTAATTGGGGAGGGGGCCTTTTGCGTGGCCAGCCCCGTCAGAGGGAGCTTTGACCACCTCCTGCCCACCCCTACCTCTGCCTCATGACCCACCAGCCCGTGGGCACGCGGAGGCGGCGTGAGGGCCAGAGCAAGAGGGACACTCGTGTCGGAAACGACACTGACGCTTGTTGCA
Source organism: Bradypodion pumilum (assembly GCA_035047305.1). Classification (NCBI taxonomy): domain Eukaryota; kingdom Metazoa; phylum Chordata; class Lepidosauria; order Squamata; family Chamaeleonidae; genus Bradypodion; species Bradypodion pumilum. The sequence goes on from JAWDJD010000003.1 coordinate 265,816,441, forward strand.
CACGCCGCTAGCTGAGAAGCTCCAACATAGCAGGCGGGCTGGGACCCCCTGCCCCTGGGTCACAGCCGCCTGCTGCACGGCATGGCCGCAATGGTACCTATCACCAGGCGCCGGATGCCTGGGAGTCATATACAAGAGCCACAATTGCTGGCAGGGCTCATCCCACCTCATCTCAGGATGTAGGGCCACTCTCATCCTGAATTCCTCATCGTAAGCCAACCACGACGGGCCAGGAAAATCAACCATCACCCTATAAATGTTGTTGAGGTATTGCACCATCGGAATGGCCAAATCAGGCCGGGCCCTCAGGTATACCGCCATATATATAAGGTATGCCGGCAACCAATTGGCGCAGGTACGCGGTGGCTTACGACGACGGGACAACTCCTTGTCCCTGTCATCCTGTCCCTCCCTCTCCTCCTTGGTGGGCTCACGATTCAAGAGGGAGAAAATATCAACATACTCCCCTCGCCAAATCTTATCCCTCCTGGCCTGTGATAGATGATCACCCAAGGGCAAGGAATAACCAGCCGTCGGCAGAGCCGCCGTCGGCACATTTTGGATGGAGGGTATGCGCAGCAGGCCCTGAAAAGCCCCTGCAATGCTTGGCATACCCCCAGGGGCGGACACCCCTGCCCTAACCAAGGGGCCATTTGGCAACCAGGAGTTAATGGGGCAGTGTGGAAGCAACTGCCCACCCACAGTAACCTGCCGTGGCCATGGCCACTGCACCCCCCCAGTGTGACTGGACAGTGTCGGTGGTGCACTAAATTGAACCGGATACTCACTAGTCGCACCCCGTGAGCCGCCCCCACTGGGGGTTCTGGCCCACGGCGGGCGTCGGAGCTCGCGACAGGCATCAAGCTCTGGGGCCACACCTGACTGCTCCCCATCGGCAAATCCGAACGTGCAGGGAGCTGCGAGGCACCAGCCTGGGCTGGCCTGATGGCCTTGAGCAGCTCGACCCTGTTGACGGCCCGCTGGATAGTCACAGCCGACGTGTTGGCCGGGGTCGACGAAGGGGCCGTAATTGAAGCGGCGGCTAAACCCCCATCAGAAGGCGGTTGGGCAATGCCCATTGATGCCTCTAGCACTGAAATGCGTGCAAGAAGCGCATCAACGGTCTCTGAGCCCCCTGTATAAGGTGGGCCAGATTGGCCGGATGGCCCACTGGGCAGTTGCTGGAGTGGAAACCCGAATGGGGATCCAGGGCCTGAATAGGGCCATGCCCAAAACTCCGGCCCGTGGGGGGCCGGAGGAATGGTGGGGTGGAAACCTACACCAGGCCCACATGGGCCACCCTGTCCTGAGCCATGAAAAGGCCCTCCAGGGGCAGGGATCCCCGAGGGGCCAGCATGTGCCAGCACAGCCTGCAAGCTTGTGCCAGGCTGACAGGCAGAAGCCTGGTTGGCCCCACTGGCAGCAGTGGGCAAAGCCATCCCACTGCCCTGCTGTGGGGGTGCAGCCCGAGTCCTCCGACCCGATGGCTGCCCCCCAGTCGAAGAAGGGGTAGGGAAAGCCCTTCCCCTCGGCTGCGGCTTGACCGCCGGAGCCTTGCACTTGGGAGCCATGTCTCCCAGAAGAAACTGCCTCCTAATTGATCCCTGGCCAGGGATCGATCCTGTGCCCTGAGTACCGCAGTAGCGAAGAGCAAAGGTACTCCGTTTGAAGCTAAGGTACGAAGGACAAAGTGCAGAGTAAAAATGTGGCGGAGCAAACTTCTCCGCTCCGTCGCATTCTAAAATGGCAGCTCGGCTGCCTCATGGCCACCCCTTTTATAGAGGAGTGGCCACACCCCCTAACTCACCCGGATGTCTGAGTCCGGGTGGGGGGGGCCTGCAAAGAGCGCAGTGACTATTTTGGCGCCGCGCTTTCATTCTCACTGTTGCAATGGCCCATGGGGACCGGAATAGCTGGCCGCAAGGGAAGGCACATGAGACGAATGTGCGGTGAAAGTCCAGTCCCGATCTAAGTCGGGTGGCATATTTATTGCCCTACCTCGAGGTCTCCATGCCTAAAGGAACACATGATCCCATCACAGAAGGCTAATGCATACGTGGCACTTTGCTGACCAAGTTACGTTCGACAGCTCTTGGAAGTTACCCTGGACCTCTGCTGAGGAACTGATCAACAGGATGGGTGAAACCCATTGTTCTTCGCCTTATCTTGGAGCCCATATGGTCTCCGGGAAACTGACTTCCTTAGCTGTTGACTCAGCGAATTTGCCCAACCCAGCCTTATCTTCAGCCAGAAGAGGAAGAATGAGTTTTAACCTGGTTAGGTCATCACCTTATGACATTTGCCCTACTTCTCTCAGAGCCTCCAGCCAAGGCAATATGATTTATTCCAATTAATCTAGCCCGCATCCCAATTTCCCTTCCATCAGAGCCCGTGTTGGTCCTCAAGCCATGTCCGTAAGCGAGCGAGCCCATCGGGAAGGGTTTTGGCCAATTTACGAACGCGGGCATACTACATCTCACGTTAACTTTAAGGTCAGGGAGAATTGTCACTTCTCTGCACCCACTGAGACTGCACAGAATCATCTAGAAGTACTTTTCTTTGGTTACAGGCCTGGTTCACTCTGCCATACAAGCAAAACTTCTGTTTACTAATCATAGAGTCACTATAAGATGAAAACAACAAGACAACAAGTAACAGCATAACCTTTCACACCTTCCTAAATAGCGAAATAACTTACTGAACTTGGTTCTTGTGTCCCCAGTTTCAAAGAATGCCCATTTTAGATACTAATAAAGTTTTAAATATTGTTTTACATTGGGCAACAGAGGGTATCTAATTTTGGAATTTGCAGAAATTAGTTGAACACAACCTCCACACAAGAGGAGGAAGAAATCAAGGAACATCCAGACTCTTGAAGGCCTTAGTTTCCAGCTGTGGTATAACTATGAAGAGTGATGCTGACATTTACTGAGTAATGAGAGAGAAATCTTATTGGGTAGCAGAAGTCATGAACTACTTTGATGTGTGTAGAGAATAGAGTTATCATATGTAATGGAAAACCATGAATTTCACGTTTTGTAACTGTCTTACATGGTTCAATAAAAACATAGAAATTTCACGGATTTCAAACCACTTGATTTGGAAGAAAAAAATTCTTACACCTCTATTGGAATGACCAGTAGGTGGCAGCAGCAGAAGCTTGGTAAACAAGGGGGTGGGGAGAAACGCGCTTGTCCTCTGTTCTCTGTAGCAGCAGCAGCAGTTCAATACCCGAATACTGCAGAACGGAATAAGCTCCCGCCTCCCGTCTTTGTCCTAGCTCCTGTAAACCTAGCAATTTGAAAACAAGAAATGGCAAGTAGGTAAATAGGGACCACTGCAGGGGGGGGCAGTGTTCCCTGTGCTCCAGTGTCTAGTCAGGCCTGCTGCATGACCACGGAAACATCTGCTCTCGTCTCTGTCCCAGCTCCTGCAAACCTAGCAGTTTGAAAGCAAAAAAAGGCAAGTAGATAAATAGGGGCCATTTTGATGGGAAGGTAAACAGCATTCCATGCACTCTAGTCATGCCTGCCACATGACTATGGAAATGTCTGCTCCCGTCTCTGTCCCAGCTCCTGCAAACCTAGCAGTCTGAAAGCAAGAAATGGCAAGTAGGTAAATAGGGGCCATTTCGGTGGGAAGGTAAACAACGTTCCATGCACTCTGGTGTCTAGTCATGCCTGCTGCATGACCACCGAAACGTCTGCAGAAGCAGACAGCACTGGCTCCTCGGCTTTGAAACAGAGAGGAGCACTGAACCCTAGAGTCGGTTATGACTGGCTTTCGGGCAAGGGCAACCTTTACTTCTGTCCCATTTTTGTGAGAAGGAATTATGGTAACACTAGTAGAGAAGAGAGTCCAGTTTCTCCCAAAATAAATAGCAAAAGCTCCAGTGGTGACTAACTTTAAGATATTTTGAATGTATAACAAAGAATAATAGCATGTCACTTTAAAATACAGTATGAATATCTAAATTCAAACATCCAGATAGTCACTAACACTAAGTAAGCCTGTCCCACTTGTTCTAATGAGCAATGTAAACATTTTCTTCTATTCTCATTTTTTATTCCAGTTTCAGTAAAGACAGATGAAGCTGCTACATTTCCTATAATGTTTGAAGGAAAACTATGGTTACTTTTTGGCAGGAAAGTTCAGATAAAATAATACAGTGCATTGTTAAAAGTTATGACTATGTGCAGTTGTAGCTATACCACAAAGATAGAATTGGCTTGAGATACCCTAAATTCTACTCTTCTTGGATAATATTATTTTACAGTATCTCTTGTCCAAACTGTAGTTTCCCCATGCCCCAATGGCATGGAACGGCCCGCGCAGAGGCCACTTAGGGAGAATGCTCCCTGAGCCGCGGGGCTCTGCGGGCAGAGAAATTAAGGGGGGTGGATTAATAATAGGGTTTGATTCACCCAATTCCTTGACCTGACCAGCGGTTCTGCTGAGAGAGCGAATATCTAACTCCGTTGCCCATTAAGGTAATCACTCATCTCCAAGGAGAGCCTAATCCCTGGTGCAAATAGAAGCCATATTTACCCTAGCCTAAGCCTCAGACAATGGTCAGTGTTTGCCTTAGTTAATTAACTTCCCCAAGAGAGGTTCTCAATTAACCCGGGTAAATGGGTGATGTGATTTTCTGTCAGATGACCATTCTACCATGCACAGCCTTGGACATAATATATACTGATGATTTTCCCTCAATAAATCACTGGTCTTCGCTCCATCTTGCCTCGTGTCGTTCCTTTGACCAGTCTCCTTCGGGATCCTAAGGGCCTCCTCATGGCCCCAATCCTACATCTGGTGACCCCGATGTGATCTTACCCGTGAGTAAGCGATCACACGGTCCGGTTCTGCGCTTGAACCGTGTCCAATCATCCCGGAGGACAGAGCAGCAGCCCCAGTCAGAAAGCCATCCGATTGGGAAGACAGCTACGTGGTGAGGCATTACAGAGAGGCATCCTACAGTTTGCTCCTGACTTTCGCGGCGGCTTGCAGGTTACGGAAAAACGCGTTCCGCTCATGGTCTGCTGTGAACCCCTGACAGCGTAGTGGCCACCGAGGGCCCGTGGCCACAGTCCACGCTCCGAGCTCTACCCAGAGAATCGTCGCCAGAACCTATTACTTGCCCAAAGACGTGTCGACTCATCCCGAGGAGGAAACTTCGAAGGACCCATCGCAGGTAATATGGGGACCTGTCCTCAGCGACAGCATCCATCCGCTAGCCAAAGAACTCGTGAGGGAGAGTTCAAAATCCTGGCCAGGGTGTTTAAGTTGCGTTTTCACAGCGGAGAGCTAGCGAGACTTTTGGTGTACCTGGGGGAACACTGCCTGCTTTACCCAGAAGTAGGTACGTTAACCCTTGAGCTCTGGGATCAGATAGGAGACTGCATTCAGCAACCCCCGAAAGCTCCGAGAGGCGTAATTCGCACATGGAGCAAATGTAGGAAACTCTCAGCAGAGGTAGACCCAGTCCGGATAGAGACCCAGAAACCCTCAGCGCAGTCAGAACCATCAGCCCCAAGGAGTCTCTATCCGTCATTTCAGCTTAAGAAGGGCAGTGTAGGGAGCATTCCCTCAGTGGCAGCTGCAGATGTCACTGAAGGAATTCATGGCATGAGAGGCCCTGGCGCTTCTCTGACAGTTAAAAGTCCCCTGCCAATTAAGAACTCCATTCAGCGCATGGGTGAGGAAGATCCATTCCTCTCCAGGCCTTAATAGTATTTCTACAGCCTTACACTCCTTCCTTTCACAGGCTCCAGGGTTAATTAACAGGAGGACCCGGTTGTCTTAGTTACCTGACCTAATCTGATTTCGTCATGATAAGAGTTGCTGCATTCTCATTGTGCTAACTTCTGACTTGTCTTTCCTCCTTTCCTCCCTTCGCCAGTGGAACTCCCTGCTGGAAATGTTTAACTTGTGTGTCCCTTCATTTTTTTGTGTATTATTTCCTTACAGCTGGCACGTCATAGTTGGCTTGTTTTAATAAGTCTTAGTAGGTCATTTTAAGCATGGCACCTGGCCCACAGCACCCTCTCTAATAAGCAGACACATTTTGCAAACTCCAGAGCACAGAGGAAGGATTAGTCCCTGAGCTCCTGAGCATGTGCAGAGTGCCACCCATTAGCCAGGACTGCCTAGGACCATTTTAAGAGTGCAGTCAGGTCACACCTTCAATTAGATACAGGCATTTTTAGGCCACCCCTTCCCCTTCTGCTGCTAGTCTAAGCACAAGCAAAGGCTAAGACAGCATCTGGCACCCTTCTCACGGGAGCACCAGGATCGCTCCAGTGAAAGTGTGCACGCACGCCATGGGCAGGTGTGCGCAGGGGGGCCTTCTTGAGAAATTTACCCGAGGGAAGCCTGGCGCTTCATGCGCCAAGGTTTGCCATAAGACCCCAGACTCGCTTCAAACGCAGACAGTCACCTTGTGTGAATTAATGTCACTGATTCCCCTTTGGGGGGCTAGGACAGTTTTCACTTATGGGGGTCGCACATATTAGGTTCTCACTTGGCAAGAGGACCGAGCTTGGCGCACGCTCCTGACTCTTCCACAAGCGGGCAGAGTTGGCAGCCGTGAACCTCGCTTTGCGCACCCTTGCCAAAGAACGCTTCAACATAATTGCTGACAGCCAGTTTCCTAGGAATTTGCTTCACAGTCTACCGGGAACACACATCACTCCCGCGATAGACAAAAATTTGCTAAGTTTGTTTCTCACTACTCCAATTCAGAGTCATGCATTCTTTCACCAAAATGCCAAAGCGCTCGCAAGGCAGTTCAACCTGCCACTTTCCAAAGCCCAAGGCACAGTTCGCTCTTGTCTGCATCATGCAGGGGCACCGGTGGGGGGCCCTCATGGGGGGTCAGCCCACGAGGGACAGAGGCCATCCAGTTGTGGCAAATGGACGTCACACATACCCACTTCTTGGCAAATGGCAGTACATGCACGTTTGCATTAATACCTTCCCACAGTTTGTTTGGGTAACAGCACAGAAGGGAGAAACAGCTCCCCATGTGGAACAGCATCTCCTTTCCCACGGCCAAGGGCGAACCTCAGCACACGAAGTCCGATGACGCCCCAGCTTATAGCTCCAGGCAGCTGGCCCCCTTCAGGGCCACCTGGGATATTAAGCTCACTTTTGGCGTTCCTTACAATCAGCAGGGGCAAGCGATTGTGGAACGGGTCTATCGGACGCTTAAGTCCTACATTGACAAACAAACAAAAAAGGGGGGAACAACATCCCATAGTTGCACAGCAATTGCTATCCTATAAGTGCAAAAACTAACTAATTCTTTCAGAATTTTTATCTCCCAAACAAGTCTCTTCCCCATGCAGGTCCCAGAGGCCAGAGTCAGACCCGGATGATTGCAAAGAGCGGCACCAGTCACTGTCCTGGATGTCATCAGCTGTCCGTCTTCCTTTACTCAGTGCTACTTCTGAGGACCATGCTTTTCCCCAAAACAAGACTTTTCAAAGCTCAAGCTACACATGAAACCCCACCAAGAAGAGAAGCCTCATCCTTCGAAAAGCTGCTGAATGTCCTTTATTGCTATTATTATCTGTAGTTGCTCCTTATTTATACATGCCTTGTACATTGCTCCAGTTGGGATTTGCAAGGGACACTTGAATTTCTGTATATTGTTCATAACGGCCAGCTTCCACCAAAGGAAGCCAGACCGGCCCATGTTTTGCACCGGCCCATTGCTTGGAAAGATTGAGCACCCGGTAGCCGGCTATCTCCAGCCATTGTAAGTTTCACACCTCTCCATAGGTGCTAGAAAGACATTTGCACAACGCCAGAAGCTGCAGAAACAGCTTAGAATCACCCCAGGTCACAGTATCAATGACACATCTCATTATCTTGCCTTACTACAGAAAGCAGTCTGGATTCAGACCCACAGCTCTGAAAAACCAGGCTGCAGTCAGCGTGTCAGGCTTAGCCATAGGCAACGCTCGGAGAATTGGTCAATTGGCTTGCGGATTAGCAAAAGCCATTAACCACACCTCCTCAGCAATAGTGCTGCTCAGCCAGGAGCAGACAGAGCTTCGACATGCCATACTGGATAATCAAGCAGCCATCGATTACCCCCTGTGGTTACATCATTTGGGTTGCGAGTCTGTCCACAGCATGTGTTGCTTAAACCTCACAGACAATACCCACAAGATACAGAGCCAGCTCACGGACCTCCACACCCTAGTTAGGGACATCAAGGAGGATTCTTCATGGGGGTGGTAGGACTCCTTGTGGTCGTGGTTCCCATGGGGACGGCTTCAGACGACACTCAAAGTGATCGTGGGGGTGGCAATACTGGGCACAACAGTGTGTTGTTTCGTGCAATGTATTCCCTCACTGCTATCGAGATGTCCCCCATGGAGGGAACCCTGAAGCGTCATTCCCGCTCATCAGCTGGTACCTCTCTTACGCAGAGTCGCCGGTCAGGCTCTTAAGTAAAACGAAAAGGGGAGATGTGTTTTCCCCATGCCCCAATGGCATGGAACGGCCCGCGCAGAGGCCACTTCGGGAGAACGCTCCCTGAGCCGTGGGCTCTGCGGGCAGAGAAATTAAGGGGGGTGGATTAATAATAGGGTTTGATTCACCCAATTCCTTGACCTGACCAGCGGTTCTGCTGAGAGAGCGAATATCTAACTCCGTTACCCATTAAGGTAATCACTCATCTCCAAGGAGAGCCTAATCCCTGGTGCAAATAGAAGCCATATTTACCCTAGCCTAAGCCTCAGACAATGGTCAGTGTTTGCCTTAGTTAATTAACTTCCCCAAGAGAGGTTCTCAATTAACCCGGGTAAATAGGTGATGTGATTTTCTGTCAGATGACCATTCTACCATGCGCAGCCTTGGACATAATATATACTGATGATTTTCCCTCAATAAATCACTGGTCTTCGCTCCATCTTGCCTCGTGTCGTTCCTTTGACCAGTCTCCTCCGGGATCCTAAGGGCCTCCTCATGGCCCCAATCCTACACAAACAAAGCAAAAACTCTACTTTTGCAAGTCTCAAATATTTATCTTCAGTGCTACACAAATTTTTGATATTACAAATGGGCAAATTCAAATTTTGATGGGCAAATTCAGCTTTAGAAACCATTATGAATGATTACAGCCTATGAAAGCTCAAAGTGAAATTTATTTTTCAGTCTTAAAGGTGTTACAGTAATTTGTGTTTGTTCTTTTTCTGGGTAAATGTTAATGGACCCTTAAAACAGACTATTATAAACAACAATGAGCTACTGATCAAAGTGGGAAATGTATGGCAAACCTTATCTGAACATGACAGTTGTCCTAGATTCATGTGAAATTCTGTCATGCACGCTGGTACTGTATTAAACTGCAGTCATTAATCACATAGAAATGTTTAATTATTCTTGGAAGGTGTGTTTCAAGTGTCCACATGCCCTCTGCCCCTTCACCATTCTCAACCTTTATCACATCCTCTTATCCATAACTTTGATCGAGTTTAAATGCCTTCTTTAAAAAAAATTTAAAAAAAACTTTAGCAAATGAAATGCCATTATATTGAGAAGACACAATAAGTACTTGAATTGGTATCAGTTTAGCGCAGGGGTGCCCAAACGTTTTGGGCCGGGGTCCTAACCATGCCCCCAGAACAGCTGAGCAGGTCAGACCACACCCCCGGAACAGGGTGTGTTTGCGCATGTGCGGCCATTTTACTTCCTGGTTTGGTGCAGACACTTTTGTGCATGCGTGAAAATGGCCATTTTACTTCCTGGTTTGGCGCGGACGCTTCTGTGCATGTGTGAAAGTGGTCATTTTACTTCGCAGAAGCGTCTGCGCCAAACCAGGAAGAAAAATTGCTGTTTTTTACGCATGCACAGAAGTGTATGAATTTACTTCCTGGTTTGGCGAGGGCATCGTGGGCCTGATGATCATGGGCCTTTGGGGCCATATCCGGCCCATGGGCTGTAGTTTGGGCATGCCTGGTTTAGCGCTCTATACCTAGGAGAAAATATATTTTAAAAACACCATTTACTACTGTAATTGGATTGCAATCATAATCCTTGACACTGTGAACAGAAGGTAGGCAAGAGGAATAAGGTTCATCCTTCTCTCTGTGTTGGATAATCTTTACAGAGTGGTGCAACTAATGTATCCTAAAGGCTTAAGGCTGAACATTTTGAAATGTAAACCCTCTTTGATTCCCTTTTTCTTTTCTTTTTTCTTAAATCTTAGGGTAAAGGTAAAGGTCACCCTTGCTCGAAAGCCAGTTGTATCCGACTCTAGGGTTCAGTGCTCATCTCTGTTTCACAGCTGAAGAGCCAGTGCTGTCTGCTTCTGCAGACATTTCCGTGGTCATGTGGCAGGCATGACTAGACACCGGAGTGCACGGAACACTGTTTACCTTCAGACTGAAGTGATCCCTATTTATCTACTTGTAATTTCTTGCTTTCGAACTGCTAGATTAGCAGGAGAATTCTTAGTGTACAAGAATGTACAAATGTACAAATGCTCAGGCACAGTTTTAGCAGAATGAAAAAGAATGTTTACTTACAAAGCTTGTGTTCAAACAAAGTTCTCAGGTAGATGGCAAAAATATAATATAACAGTGCATTTCAAATTGGCTGAAAAAAGCAGGAAGAGCAATCTCTCAGGCAAATTAAGGTTGCACAAGGGTACTGAGCTACAGTACTACCTTTACGAATCTAAAAACATTTTGAATCAGAAAGAACTATGCTGAACAACTGAAGACACAGACAGAATTAGACTAAACTAAACTGGTACACATCCAGATGCAAAGCTCGAAGTAGAAAACAGTTACTTTTGGAGGTAAGAAACATTTTGCCTGCTAATTAGCTATTTAGATTTTTTTAAAGGCAATTACTATGTTTGTTAAATACTGGCCCTTGCCATCTTCATGTTACTGTACTATGTAAAACAAACACAAAGCATGATGGGATTGCCTGCTGTAAATTCAATACTGTGCATCATCCCTGATATCACCTGACCACGCCCAACATCTCCCTCAATGGATTAATATCAGTGATTTCACAAGCTAGGCAAGGCAAAATAACGCAAGTGGTAGCACCCAAAAAGCAAAACAAAACACGCAAGCCCTGCAAGTCAAACAATATACAGTAGACCCTCGCATAATGATGTTACCTGGTTCCCCAAGTAGCATTGCTAAGCGATTTTTGTTGTTATGCGGGTTTCTATGGAGTTTCCCGCATAACGACGTTTTGTCCGGATAATGACGGTTATTTTAACGTTGTTGTCCGGACAACGACACTAAAAACATTGCTATGCGGGGAACACATGGTGCATAATGACGTGTTGTTAAGCGAAAATGATGCTATCTGAATGCATTGTTATGTGAGGGTTGACTGTATTGCATATTCATGCCCAAAGATTGGATCTACATGCAATTAGTGCTTATATTATACAGTCTTATTTCAATTAGTTATAAGAAAGAATTTTGCTGCAAGTCACCAAATGCTACTCTAACTTTTTTTTAGCAAAGTTTTTTTTAATATTACCATTCTAATTGGATGTTGCATTAATAATAGTGTGTGGCGCCATGGCAATTCTGACTTATAGCAATTCTTTCCAGGGTTTTCTAGATAGAGAATACAGAGAAGCAGTTTGCTATTCATTTCTTCTGGAGGAACTCTGAGACTGTGTAGCTTTCCAGGACTACACAGATTGGCTCTTCTCTCAGGAGGCACAGTGGGGGATTGAACTCCCGAACCATCGAGCTATCCTACCAGGTTTATTTCATTAGTTAGACCATATTACCAATGCTATTTCAATTACACATAATAAAAATTGCATTAATTATACTATGATTACTGAAAATAATTAAATGTCTAATGGATGCATGTTAGCACTGATTTATATCGAAACCTAACTTTACAATTAAATTAAGAAATTGTAACAAATGAATCCATTTAAATGTTACACAGAAGTGTAATATGTTTTATTATAATCAGCACTAGAAGGAAAAAATGTTACATACCTCTACATTACTTACTTCATTTGAAATTGTTTTCCAATATCCATAAAAATTATCCATTATTTTCATGAATGTAAAGTTCTGGTCTTCCATCTCTCTCTTTAACTACTTCATTCATATTTAGTAATTGAGCTAATTGTCATAGTTTACTGATCCATTCTTTGCCTATGATCTCTTTTCCTTTATCCAGTTAGAAGGAATTATCAATGTTGCTGCTATTAATAAATTAATCATTTCTCTCTATACCTCAGTTTTCTCTATTTTACTATTTCAGCATTATACATATGTATAAACAATTTCCAACACATACAACTAATTTTGTAATGAATGTCATTGATTCTTCATTGTGTCAGATACAACTGATAAATCAGCTGAAAATAGTTCTCCTTTAAATTAATGCATAAGGAGCTTTCCATCCACCTCCAGTAAAAAAAGTGAAATAAAAGAAAAATTTCCAAACTGCTTCAAATGTTGCTGTCAAGCATTATTTGTTACATCCCAACACAGTGAAGCATTGACAGATGTCTGCTTCTACCAAATGTCTACTTCTGCATAAGAGAAACTTCACATCAAATTCTATCAAAATGGACTAATCCTGAATGCCAGATGTTACAAGCTGAAATGTTTCAAAACCTTCAAATATAAAATGCAAGTCCACTGAATGTGATTTTAAAACTATCAACTACTGTATATTCCAGCTTTTTTATCTACTTTTTAAAGCAATAATAACATCAATCCACTTGGCTATTATTACTGATATTTTTATTAAGTATTCATTTATTTACTATATTTATAGGGGATGCTAAATAATTTTTTTCTCTTAGTGGCTCACAACACGGAATAATAAGCATAAAATTGCAATGCACTTCTCTATGCCTTGTGTTATCTGTATGTGTGTCTTGTAAACTGCCTCAAGCATTTTGTGTTAAATTAAAAGGTGGAATAGAAATAAGTTGCATTTATATGAAGCAAAGCAATCATACTTATATATTGCCTCATAGGGCTTAAGAACATAAGAACATAAGAACAGCCTTGCTGGAACAGGCCACAGCCCATCCAGTCCAGCATTCTGTCTCACACAGTGGCTCACCATTTCCTTCAGGGTATTCCCAAGCAGATGCCTTCACCTGCTTAGGATTCCCTGGAAATGATGTTGAGAGATATCCTGCCTATCTCTCCAACCCGGAGGTTGTCCTTAAGTATCCATAATTATAGCCATTGATACTCTTGTCCTCCATGAACTTGTCTAATCCTTTCTTAAAGCTGTCAAGACTGACAGCTGTCACCATTTCTTCTGGCAGGGAGTTCCATAGACCAGTAATCCTCTGGGTGAAAAAGTACTTTCTCTTATTTGTTTGAGAACTAGTACCCAAAAGTTTCATGGAGTGTCCCCTAGTTCTAGTGTTATGCGATAGGGAAAACATTTTTTCCTTATCTACTTTGTCCACACCGTGCATGATTTTATAAACTTCAATCAGGTCACCTCTTAGACGTCGTCGTTCAAGAGTGAAGAGGCCCAACCGTTGCAGCCTCAGATGGTAAGGAAGGTGTTCCAGTCCCCTAATCATTCTGGTTGCCCTCCTCTGCACTTTTTCCAGCTCCATAATATCCTTCTGGAGGTATGGCGACCAGAACTGTACACAGTATTCCAGATGGGGCCTCACCATAGATTTATAAAGAGGCAAAATGACACTTGCTGACTTATTTTCTATACCCTTCCTAATGATCCCTAGCATTGAGTTTGCTTTTTTCACTGCTGAGGCACACTGGGTTGACACCTTCATTGAGTTGTCCACCAGGACACCAAGGTCCCTTTCCTGGTTTGTCGCAGAGAGTTCAGACCCCATCAGTTTATAAATGTAATTGGGGTTCTTTGCCCCAACATGCATCACTCTGTACTTACTAATATTGAAACTCATTTGCCACTGTTTTGCCCACTCCCCCAGTGTCAAGAGATCCCTCTGGAGCTCCTCACAATCTCTCACACTTTTCACTACCCTGTATAATTTAGTGTCGTCAGCAAATTTGGCTACCTTGCTTTTTACTCCTACCTCTAGTTCATTTATGAAGAGGTTGAAAAGCAGGGGTCCCAGTACTGAACCTTGGGGGACCCCACTCTTTACTTCCCTCCACTTGGAGAAGTCTCCATTTAGTGCTACCCTCTGTTTCCTGTCCCTTAGCCAGTTGCTGATCCAGGACAAGACCTGTCCCTTTATTGGGCTTAGTGCACTCTCAGGGCGGTTCATAAGTTAATTAGCATTTTGCCCCCAAACATGCTGGGTACTCATTTTACCAACTTCGGAAGGATGGAAGGCTGAGTCAACTTTGAGCCCTGGTCAGGATTGAACTCACAACCTTTTGGTTGCAGTATAGCAGTTTAATCATTGCACCACCGGGTATTATTGAAATGCCTTCGAGAATTTTTACATGAAGAGCAGTACAGAAATACTTTTAAATACAGTAGAACCTTGGTTAACAAACGGCTCAGTTAACATAAAAATTGCATAGCAAAAGAAAATCAATAGAAAATAGTGGCTCAGTTTACAGAATTTTTTTGGAACAGATTAATTGGTTTTCAATGCATTCCAATGGGAAACCACGTTTTGGTTAAGGTGTTTTGGTTCTCAATACATTCCTATGGGAAATTTGGTTAAAGTAATTTTAGCTGTAAGAAACATCTAGGAGAATGCATTAATTACATTATATTGCAGGTACCACTGTAATACAAAAAACCATATTTACATAAATAAATTATACACAGTATTCTGAATAAAGTAGAAAATTGATAATATGTTCATACCAGCACAAAATGTTTAAGTGTTGTCAGAGAAGAACTGAAGTTGATTAACTCACTTCCTATGTACATGGATAGAAGATTCTGGCACGTAGTATTCAGAGTACCACAGAGATTACATTTCTTCATGCTAGATTATATTATAGAATTAACAGAAATACCAATTTCATTCTCACAGCAGAGTGCTTATTTTTCAATATGAAGAAAGCAAAGATAAGTAGGTCTATAGAATGTAGTTTTGCGGCTAAGCTTCAAAGTGTTATTGCTCATAGACTATTTTCTTGTTACGACAGCTAGTGTGTGGTTTGGCACTTAACAAGCTATGTAGTCAATTTTTCATCTATGCCTAAAATGCGTTCCATTTCATTCATATGTTAAGTTTCCATGCTGTTGATAGGTAAGACATAATCTATCTGCTGATGCTGTTGTTTTGAGGAGGGAAAATAAGATGTAAAGAACAAGGCACCAGGGGTTCTCCTCTTTCAAAGACCCATTTGCTGGTGTCTTTGCAACTGGTTGCACCTATTTGTTGACAAATACATTTTTAAGTTCAACCCTGGTTTTCCTGCTGTCTTCTTTTTATCCCCATTCACTGGCTAACAAATTGCTATTTTCCCTCCTCAACGGGATGTCCAATACTTTCTCCTTTTGCAAAGAATGGCAAAGAAAGAGAACTGGACACACATGGATAAGGCATGCTGGCATAGAGAGCACCTGTTGTGTTCTGTAAAGCTGTGCCTTTAACAATGTACCTTAGCCATGTGATAACAATGTAACCTTTCTGTGTGCAACATTATAACCTTCAGCTGTATCAATGTAAACCTGATAAGGGGACGCGAGCTAGTGACCACTAGATGGCAATAGCGAGCGTCCAGCTCTCATGGCTCAAATTCACCTGGATCAGCAGCGCGGGAAGATTCCCCGCCACCTCTTCACCTGGTCAAGAAGGGCGTGACCTTCTACGACGTCACGCAGGCAGCAACCAATAGTCTGTCGACGAGCCACATTCAAATGTATAGCCAGCTGTATATATTGAGCTACCCATCCGCCATTACCACATGTTCCTCCGGATCATCATGCAATAAACCTGTGTTAAGCCAACCCTTCGGCTGTTTCGTTGTCTTTGGTCCCTTACACTAAATTGGCGACGAAGGTGGGATCATGGCAGCCCACGGGACCAAGACATGCGCCAGTTTCGAAATCAGGAAACCGGGCGACTGGGAGATCTTCGAAATGGACTTCCAGGCAGCACTGATTGAGTCCGAAGTCACGGAAGAGGCAAAGAAAAGGGCCATCTTCACCAGGATGCTCGGACAAGAAACCAAAAGGACCTTGGTGGACCTGATCGCACCGAGGAGGGTGAGCGAATTCAAGGCCAAGGAACTCATGCAGATGCTGCGTGAGCACGTCCGGCCTGCCACGGCGATGTTTCCCGCTCGGAGTGCATTCTGGAGGCGAGTCCAAGCACCCGGGGAGACGGTCGCCGCATTCGTGGCGGCCCTGCGGCTGGCGGCCGGCCCGTGTAAATGGGAGAATGCCGAAATCACCCTCCGGGACTGTGTGCTGTGCGGCCTGAACGACGGCGAAACCCAGCGCACATTAATGAACCAAGAGCCGCCTCCCACGTTGCAGGAGGTCGTCAGAGCGGCACAGGCCGCGGAAGCTACAAAGGCTGGGGTCCAAGAACTCCAGGACTGGCGGCCAAAGTCGAGCAAGGCAGAGACTCCGGTGCATGCGGCCCGGCGAGCTTCGGGGTCGTCCGCAGAGAGCAGCGACGACGAGGACGTCCGGAGGGTCCGGAAAGAGAGCCGGCGGTGCGACGGCTGTGGAGCGGCCTCTAAAGCAGCTCTACTCCAACTGCAAAACTTACCAGCGCTCACTTCCTTTGTTTTGCTCTCCTCAGCAGCAGCTCTGCTTAAGAGCACATGCAGAGTCAAAAGGGCTGACCCTGAAAGAGCTCAGAGCTTTTAAAGGCTAGTGGCTCCGCCCCTATGAGTCACAGTTCAGGGAAGGGCCTGGTGTGGCTCTGCCCCCTGCTTCTGGAAGCTTCAAACTGCTTCCTCTGTTTGAACAGAGGTGGCTCTCAGCAGTTGAAATTATCAAATTAAATTAGTGGAAGCCTCTAAAGCAGCTCTACTCCAACTGCAAAACTTACCAGCGCTCACTTCCTTTGTTTTGCTCTCCTCAGCAGCAGCTCTGCTTAAGAGCACATGCAGAGTCAAAAGGGCTGACCCTGAAAGAGCTCAGAGCTTTTAAAGGCTAGTGGCTCCGCCCCTATGAGTCACAGTTCAGGGAAGGGCCTGGTGTGGCTCTGCCCCCTGCTTCTGGAAGCTTCAAACTGCTTCCTCTGTTTGAACAGAGGTGGCTCTCAGCAGTTGAAATTATCAAATTAAATTAGTGGAAGCCTCTAAAGCAGCTCTACTCCAACTGCAAAACTTACCAGCGCTCACTTCCTTTGTTTTGCTCTCCTCAGCAGCAGCTCTGCTTAAGAGCACATGCAGAGTCAAAAGGGGCCCCCAGTGACTTTCGACCTGGACTTTCGACCTGCTGGCCAGGTTACACGGGGGAAAGTGTTTCGCTAAGCTCGACTTAGCACAGGCCTACCAGCAGCTCACGGTGTCCCCTGCCGCAGCTGCTGCGCAGACCATAGTCACCCATAAGGGGGCGTTCCAGGTGACGCGCCTTCAGTTCGGCGTGAATTCGGCGCCTGGAATTTTCCAATCACTCGTGGAACACCTCCTGAAGGGGCTAGAGGGGGTGTTGCCTTATTTTGATGACATGTTAATAACGGGGGGGAGTCGGGTCGAATTGGCCAAGAGGTTGGGGAAGGTCCTAACAATATTCGAAAAAGCGGGGTTGAGACTGCGAAAGGACAAATGCGTCTTCTTCGCGACCGAGGTTGAGTTCCTGGGGTTTTGTGTGACTCCTGAGGGGATAAAACCATCCAAATCCAAGGTGGCCGCCATTAAGAAAGCCCCCCCGCCCCACCTCCAAGCCCGAGCTGCAGTCGTTCCTAGGGCTGCTTAACTTTTACCACTCCTTCCTTCCCCGGAAGGCAGCAGTAGCTGAACCGCTACACAAACTGCTGAAAAAAGATCAGACATGGAAGTGGGGCGAGGACCAAGAAAGGGCATTTAGCGAACTAAAAAGTCTCCTAGCGTCTGATGCCATACTGACCCATTTCAACCCCAAACGCCCGGTAGTCCTGACCTGTGATGCATCCCCGGTGGGGGTGGGGGCGGTGCTGTACCACGTGCTGGAAGACGGAAGGGAGGCCCCGATAGCATTTTACTCCAGGTCCCTGTCCCAAGCGGAGAGAAACTACGCACAGACAGACAGGGAGGCACTAGCAATAGTTGCGGGGACGAAAAAATTTCACAATTTTCTGTATGGCCGCCCCTTCACCATTGTAACGGACCACAAGCCCCTGCTAGGCATTTTTACCGCAGATAAGCCCACCCCACAGATCCTGTCCCCGAGGATGCTCAGGTGGGCCATTTTTCTCAACGCGTACCAGCACGCGTTGGTCTACCGGCCCGGGAAAGAGATCAGCCATGCGGACGCTCTATCAAGGTCTCCCCTCCCCCTGACGCCCAGCCAGGTGAGCAAGGGGGAGCGGGACCATCAGGTTCTTATGATAGAGGTGCTGGATTCGCCCCCCGTACTGCCCGCCGACATTGCCAAAGCGACAGAGAAGGACAAGACGCTAGCGGCAGTTAGCTCCTGGGTGCAGAAAAGGTGGCCGGCGTCCTCCCCAGCAGAGGAGTTCGCCCCATTTTTCAGGAAAAAGTTAGAGCTGTCCCTAGAGAGGGGGTGCCTCTTGTGGGGGCAGCGGGTGGTGATTCCCACTTCCCTTCGGCCGCGGGTGCTCAAACTGCTGCACGTCAGCCACCCCGGCATCGTGCGATCCAAGGCGCTGGCCCGGAGTTTCTTCTGGTGGCCCCAGGTGGACGCCGACATCGAGCACATGGTCGGCACTTGTGAAAGTTGCCAATGCTCCAGACCAGAGGAGGCCCGCCTCCCCCACAGAGAATGGGACTCGGCAAAGGGGCCATGGTCCCGGGTGCACATTGATTTCGCGGGCCCGTTCAGAGGCACCCTGTTTCTTCTTGTCGTGGACCCCTTCTCCAAGTGGTTGGAGGTTATCCCAGTCACGAGCACCTCCTCGGCCCTGACCATTAAGCATTTGCGGAGGCTCTTTTCCACGTTCGGCATACCCGACACATTAATTAGCGACAACGCTAGTTGTTTCACGTCCTCCGAGTTTAGGGCATTCATGGAGATTAAAGCTGTTCGGCATATCACCTCCGCCCCATTTCACCCAGCCACCAATGGTCAAGTAGAGCGCCTCGTCCGCACCACGAAGGACGCGTTGCGGCGCATGGGCCCCGGGGACCTGAACCTACAAGTGTGTCAGTTTCTGCTAGGGTACAGGGTGACCCCGTTGGCGTCAGGATACTCCCCCGCAGAGCTCTTAATGCATAGGAAACTGACCACCATCCTTACTAGGCTAGACCCCACGAGGGTAGAGGACAAGGGAAGGAACATTGGGCTAGAGGCCACGAAGAGTTTCAGTGTAGGCGCCCCCGTGCATTGCAGGAATTACGCCAGCGCGGGCCCAGCCTGGGTACCGGGCGTAGTTGTGGAGCAAACCGGCCCCGTGTCGTACCGCGTGGAAACCAGCACAGGGCTACTGTGGAGGCGGCACGCGGACCAGCTCCGACGCAGGGTCTCCGATGAGCAGGGCACAGACCCAACAGAGAAAAATCAGCGTTAGGGTTCTCCCCCACCCGTTCAGCCCAAGGGGGAGGAAAAGGGGACCGCGGGTCCCCACCAAGGGGGGAGGAGGATATTCTCGTAGATATCCTGGGGGATCTTTCCGAGGAGGAGGAACCCGACCCCATACATATCTCGCGGAATTCCCCCACAAATGCGGATACCCCAACTGAGTTAGAATTTGATTTTCAGAACGGGGGGGGGGGGTTTCGGAGTGGTCCCCCACCCGTCCAAGCGAGAAGAGGGGTTTTTCGTTAGCCCCGATTGCCCCCGGTCTGCCCACAATGGAGTTCTTCCCTTCCCCTAAGGCCGCCAGGCCGCGGCAAGCCACTAACGAGTCTCCCTCTCCCATTACAGGACAAGGGACCAGGGAACAAAGAAGCAGTAGCGCCCCCGGGGGGGGTCAGCCCTCATCACGGCCCAAACGCACATGCAATAAGCCATCTTGGCTGAGAGACTTCGTCTCATCCTAGGGGGGAGGGATGTTGTGTTCTGTAAAGCTGTGCCTTTAACAATGTACCTTAGCCATGTGATAACAATGTAACCTTTCTGTGTGCAACATTATAACCTTCAGCTGTATCAATGTAAACCTGATAAGGGGACGCGAGCTAGTGACCACTAGATGGCAATAGCGAGCGTCCAGCTCTCATGGCTCAGATTCACCTGGATCAGCAGCGCGGGAAGATTCCCCGCCACCTCTTCACCTGGTCAAGAAGGGCGTGACCTTCTACGACGTCACGCAGGCAGCAACCAATAGTCTGTCGACGAGCCACATTCAAATGTATAGCCAGCTGTATATATTGAGCTACCCATCCGCCATTACCACATGTTCCTCCGGATCATCATGCAATAAACCTGTGTTAAGCCAACCCTTCGGCTGTTTCGTTGTCTTTGGTCCCTTACACTAAAGCACCAAAGAAGCCTACTCTCATTTTACCTGTCTCTGACCTGAAAAAGGCAGAACATGTTCTAAACACACCAGTGAAATATTTACACAATTACGTCCTGTTTATGGGTGGCGTGAATGCATCTGTTTGAAGAACTAAGGGCAATAGCAATGACACAAAATGTACTTGCCAGATTGACCACTTAAAAAGTAGGAACTCATAGGATCTTTTTGGCAAGTTTTAATGAACCTAACAAGAAACTGCTGCTCTTCAAGCAGAGATATGTAGGTAAAGGTCACCCTTGTTCGAAAGCTAGTTGTATCTGACTCTAGGGTTCAGTGCTCATCTGGGTTTATAGCGAAATAGCCAGTGATGTCTGGTTCTGCAGACATTTCTGTGGCCATGTGGCAGCCATGACTAATGCTGTTCACCTTCCTACCAAAGTGGTATCTATTTATCTATAGTACAGGTACTTGCAATTTCTTGCTTTCAAACTGCTATATTGGTAGGAGCCTGGATAGAGATAGGAGTTCAATCCATTGTGCAGCACTCGGGTCTCGAACTGCTAACCTGCTGACCTTCCAGTCATCAAGTTCAGCATCTTAACCACTAAGCCACCACTGTCCCTTATAAGAGACATGTTACTTTGCCTTTTCTATCAACCAAGGTAACACCATTAAAAGGGAGGAGATGGATGCAGAGGAGACCAAGAAAATTACTTGCCAGTTAACCTAATGTCTTTGCCAGGTAAATTGATGAAATGTTTTGTTTCTTTACAGATCAAACACTGTAGAAGAAGGGTGGTTGGGCAACAGAACTTTCTGGAGCAAATTGTAAACCTCTAGGAACCATCAAGTCCCACACCAGTCTTCCAAAATGGGTAAAGTTAAACATCAACAAACTACATCCAGTGCTTAGAATTCTCCTTTTGGTTTTGTCTTGTTGTGGTGGTGGTGGTGGTGGCCTGAGGAGATGAGTAACATCCTTCTTAATAGTGATGGGGGGGGGGGGGATATTACTCATCCCCTGGGGGTTCCCAAAGATAGGAGATGACATTTATTCGAAACATTTTTAAAAATTGGCTGCAGGGAACATGGCAAGCCTGCAGGGGCCACCAAAATAGCCTTCCTGAAGTCTTGCTGAAGAAAAATAAATCAATGTGGCATCTGCAAAGGCACCTTTTCTTTTCTTTTTTCCCTTTTCTTTGAGAGTTTTACTAAGTTTGTGGATCACAAGCTCCTCCAAAAATATCTCTCTCTTCCCTTAGTGAATGAGGAATAAAGTGCTGAATGTAGTTCAGTTGAGTCAAACCAAGTTGAAACTTATCCTCGGATGTCGTAATGATTTCTTCTCCCCCGGAGGATCGGGGCCACTAGGTGCAAGGAAGGCACGAGATACGGAAGTGTGGTGGAAACGTCAGTCCCGATCAAGTCGGGTGATCTGTATTTATTGACTTGCATTCTTGATCACTTGCGCACAGAGCGCATATGACCCCTATTACAGAAAGCTTGCTTATGTAGCATGTTGCTGGCCAAGGTACATTTGCCAGCCTAAGAAATTACTAAGAAAATACTGCATGCCAAGGTTCCCCATAGGCAGACTAATCAGCAGATGTAGCGAGACTCACTTTTCCCGTCCTATCTCAGAGTCCTTGTAAACTCCGGGCTTCTACACCTAATTGTTTGGTCTAGCAACAGCTTAGTGTCTCCGCAGACGTGAGTGAGATACTATGAACTGTTTACTAGGCATTGTGACATTTGGGTGACTTTTGTCCCACTCCTTTCAGTGCTCTCAGCCAAGGCAATATGGAGTCTCTACTGCTAACTATCACTATTAGCGTTTACCCAATTTCCCTTCCTGCATAGCCAGGTTGGTCTCCAGTCCGTGTTCTAGCCAGACAGACCAATCGGGAAAGGTTATGGCCAATCAATAACACATCCCATCCACACTCGTAGAGGTGGCGGGGGTTGGATAGCAAAAGGTGTGAGTGCATACTGAGTGTATAAATTTACTTTTGGAGCTAGAATGTCAGAATGCAATCTCTGTGTAGGTTTGCATGCACACAGGGATATACCTTCTCAGTCCCTGAAACACTTTGCAGAAAAAAAGAAGCCAGCTAACTCCTAGTCTCTTAGTAAGTTATAGTTTAGTCACATTAATGTCTACACTGGCATCTGCTACAGGCTATTTACAGCAATCAGATATACCCAGACTCTTAACCTTGCAGTAATCATGATAAAAATCATCTGCTTTAAATATTAAAACAAAAACAAAATATGACTGTCTCTGTTAAATCTTTGCAAAGCAATAAATGTTAATTATGAATGAGTATTTGAGAGAGAAGAAAAACATAATTCTGGCTATAAACACAAAGCTGATTCTACAGTCACAACCAAGCATAAGAATGTTGTGGAAAGACAGGAAATGTCATCTTCTGTCAAGGACCCCAGGGCTGTGGAAAGGCCTCAAAAACCCTGCCAAGCCCTACTTTTCCCAGTTCCCAAACTCAGCAAACCAGTGGGCAAACCAGTGGCAAATGAACTCAACACTAGTAAGTGCAGAGTGATACACGTTGGGGCAAAAAACCCCAATTACATTTATAAACTGATGGGGTCTGAACTCTTTGCGACAAACCAGGAAAGGGACCTTGGTGTCCTGGTGGACAACTCAATGAAGGTGTTAACCCAGTGTGCCTCAGCAGTGAAAAAAGCAAACTCAATGCTAGGGATCATTAGGAAGGGTATAGATAATAAGTCAGCAAGTGTCATTTTGCCTCTTTATAAATCTATGGTGAGGCCCCATCTGGAATACTGTGTACAGTTCTGGTTGCCATACCTCCAGAAGGATATTATGGAGCTAGAAAAAGTGCAGAGGAGGGCAACCAAAATGATTAGGGGACCGGAACACCTTCCTTACCATCTGAGGCTACAACAGTTGGGCCTCTTCACACTTGAACGACGGCGTCTAAGAGGCGACCTGATTGAAGTTTATAAAATCATGCACAGTGTGGACAAAGTAGATAAGGAAAAATTGTTTTCCCTATCACATAACACTAGAACTAGGGGGAACTCCATGAAACGTTTGGGTACTAGTTCTCAAACAAATAAGAGAAAGTACTTTTTCACCAGAGGATCACTGGTCTTTGGAACTCCCTGCCAGAAGAAGTGGTGACAGCTGTCAGTCTTGACAGTTTTAAGAAAGGATTAGACAAGTTCATGGAGGACAAGGGTCTCAATGGCTATAATTATTGATACCTAAGGACAACCTCCGGGTTGGAGAGAGAGGCAGGATATCTCTCAATGCCATTTCCAGGGAATCCTAAGCAGGTGAAGGCACCTCCTTGGGAATACCCTGAAGCAAATGGTGAGCCACTGTGTGAGACAGAATGCTGGACTGGATGGGCTGTGGCCTGTTCCAGCAAGGCTGTTCTTATGTTCTTATGTGTGTCATAGTAATATACCATCCCTACAAAGTATTCACGGTTATCATATCTTCATGTCCTGTTTGGCTTGCATCAGGGAGATCTCAGACCTCAGATGACCTCTTTGAGAACCAAAGGAAACAAAGAGGCTGATCAACCCCACTGTTAATTGTGTCTTGGGAAAGAATCTTTGTTCAGTAACAGAAAACTAAATAACTTGCACATCACTGAAAGTATTTTTACACTTAATGGCACACATAATATTTTTAAGCAGGTAAGCTCCATAAACTGTAAGTAGTAAAGAATAGTTGGAAATAAAGTAGCAGAAAAGATGAAGTTTAGCTAACCTCCATCCTATACATAACAAGGTATGGGGGTCTTATAGAACATAATCTAGCTGTTTTACTCAGCTGGCTGGGTTACATTTGGATTTTAAGCATGACACTTGCTGCTTGTTTCAGTCCTAAGCTAGCCCAAATCCTAAGATTTCATTAAGAAAAATATCTAGCCTTGTTGTTCTTTTGACGAATATTGTTTCAAGAAACAAGTGTTTTAATGTGATTAGCCAATGAGTGAAGCCAGCCATAGTTTAATAGGATCTCACAGATGAGTAAAGACTAATTTTATAATGGATAACAATTATAATTTTCAGTGCACATGTTTTGCAAACAGCTGCATTCGGCATACTGTCCCCAAACAGTGCATAGATACACGGAGACCACAAAGAAGAATAATGAAGCCATAGAAGTGAATGATAGTTGGGGGATTATGGGGACTTTAGTCCAAAAAAGAATTTTTCAAAGCTTTGATATTTATTCATTTTGCTTTTCATCTCTCTATCTCCTCTCTTCCAGCTGCTTGTTTTACTGCTAT
Organism: Bradypodion pumilum; assembly: GCA_035047305.1. Lineage (NCBI taxonomy): Eukaryota > Metazoa > Chordata > Lepidosauria > Squamata > Chamaeleonidae > Bradypodion > Bradypodion pumilum. Next base: position 265,841,188 of record JAWDJD010000003.1, read on the forward strand.
GCTCTGTACTTTACAATGAAATTCAGAACAGAGCTCGGACACTTTTCTTTTTGAAGTACAGCTTCCAGAATCTTTCAACCAAAATTGCCACTGGCTTTGTTGGCTGGGAGATTCTGGGAATTTTAGTTCAAGGAATTATCAGTCTCTGTTTCTAATAAGACAGATATATCAATTTCCTGCATGTATTTACTGAACCACAAGATGCACTTAGCAGGTCAATATCTGAATAAGTAACACACAGAATCATTCTGAGACAAATACATGTAGATTAGTTCTTTGGAAAGGATAATTTCTATATCATTGTCTGAAACTTTTTTCCTAGAAACTTAAAATTCACAGAAACTATAAGATCACTGAGCTTAAATTTAATCAGAAGTTTCTGATAATTTATATATACTCTTTATTCTTTCTTTTCAGCCTTTCCTAACCTTTCAGAGCTCTTATTGCTTAAGGGTAGCCCTGGCTAAGTACCAGAAGCCTATGGAAAATAAAACTTGATTTTTTTGGGGGTGGGATGGGGTGTATTATGTGGAACCATTCCTTCTTAAAACAACCCTTTCATTTGTACAGAAATTACTCCAATCTGGTTCCAAAAAAAGGGCAGTCATACCACTGGATCAAAAAGTTCTAGCTTGGCTGTGGAGCAAGGTCTGCCTGGTTCTCAATCTCCTGCATGTCAAGTGCTCACCAGGAAATAGTTTGTACTGGATCATGCCACAAGCAATCTATTTCTCTCAATGACTGTAGATATTTCATGTTTCTGGAAGGCATCTTTCCCAGAATTTTGCAGTTAACATTTTTACCTTACGTATTTCCTGGAACATTAAATAAACGAAGCACTGTTTCAAAAAGGAATAGAGGATGAAAGATTGGTGTTCACTTTGCAAAAGCCAGAAGTGGGTTTTCTGTATAAGATCTACCTCCAATTTGTCTGAAGGACAAATAAATACTGTTAAGTGTATCAGCAACTCAGAACAGTATGTCCAGATTGTAATATTGCTGGAGTTATAGTTTCAGAAAATGTCTCAAGGCCTTATGACAGAGACTGAAATTTTATTTTGGTGCAAAGGGTCATGTTCAAAGAGGATGAGGCCGGTACATGCTAGTAAGTCACCAGAAGAACAAGGTTTTATTGTTAAGGAGAGTAATGACCAGCTGCCAGTGTGTCCAGCTCAGAAGTTTTCATTTCTGTGGTCAGAAGCAGACCACAACATGATTCAGGTGTAGCATTCAGAGAGGGAACGGGGTGAGGGGTGGGGTGGGGGAGAGAGAGGGTTCCTCATGATATCACAGAGGTGGAGGAAATTCCCTCCCTTCCAGTCTTTCTGCTGCTAAGGCTTATGCATCTTGTAGGCTCCTGTGTCATGGAACTGGTGCCTTCCTTATTCTAAATTGTATTAATGGGCCCAACAAGCAGTGTGTGGGGAGAGAGCCAGGAGAAACAGGATTGTGTGTGTGGGGGGGAGGGGAGCTGGAAGGTAGATGCACATGGGCCTGTCATGCCAATGCGAGGAACACACACAAATACCCTTTTTCTATGATAGTGATCCCTGGACCAAGTTGGGAATGGCTAGGAACTGGTGCCCAGGATTTAGAGAAGAGGTAATCTGGACCATGCCAAGAGTTGAATGCTAAAAATCTTGGAAAACCCATTTCTCAAAAGATGGCCAAAAAAAAAGGCAGAGCAATCTACCACACACACAATACTAGCCTGTCAACTACCTGGCAGCCCACCTGCCAACTAGTTTGTTTTCTTACCATCAGCTGCTATAAATGTATACCAACTTATTTAACCTTATTTAGAAGTTAAAATTATTTGAAGTGTTAGTTTTTGTGTGAAATTGTTTATCCACTCTTCAAATAACTTCATTCATTGTGAAAGTCTTCACTTGAAGTAAATATTTTCTGGCTTTCTTCTGGATTAATTGGTGATTAGAAGCCAGGAATATGTAGACTTCCTGAAGTAAGACAATTAAGGCAAATAAAGACAATATTTGTTTGTTTTTCGTGTCAGAGATTACTCTGGGTTGAAAGGATTTTTACAGGAGATGCCCAAATGAGGCTTCTTAACAATTCTACACAGAAATGAGTGCTGTTAATAATATTTAACAAATTGCTGCAGATAAGATGAGAAAGTGACATGCGCTGAATTTTGCTGTAAAAACAAAATGGGTTTATGAGCTACTGGATAGCTCAGTGGTTTAGATATCTGGCTGTGGAGCCAGAAGTTGGGAGTTTAATTCCCCATTGTGCCTCCTGCAAGAAGAGCCAACCTGTGTGACTATGGGCAAACTGTGTAGTCCCAGGGCACTCGAAGAAGAAGGGAATGGTAAGCCACATCTGAGTATCCTTTACCTAGGAAAACCTGGAAAGGGTCTTCATAATTCCAAATTGACTATTATTATAAAAATTTACCATTAGATTCACAGTCAGAGACTAGTATAAAATGAACAGTTCAAGACCTAATCAAGGACCTAAGAACTTTTAAGGAATTATCTAAGTATATAGGCAGTTCCTAGTAAAGTTGTATGTGTTTTTTAGAGCTAGGATGTTCAAGTCCCAAAAAAAATCCCGAAATTTCCAAATATCTAGGGAGACCTATAAATATTTCTTTTCCCATAAATACTCAACTTCAATTTGCAGATCATGGTATTTTGTAATTTTCTCCAGGTGTTTATTCTCAATTTGTGCATCTCCTGGTATAGCAATGTCAATAAACCAGGTCTTCTTGTTATCCACAATAGTTATAGCAGATCAAATATCTTTTTCATTACAAAACTGGCATTTGTGATTTTTGGAATCTTGCTGTATTTTAGCCTTTATGCAATTGATTGGCAAAACTTGTTTGTGAGCTGTCTAGTTAAATCCTTCAGTTTCCTTCTTCAATACTCCTGCTCTTAATCTGCCCCATGTCAGATTCTGGTCAGCCTTTCCTTCTATGTTTTTCAAGCATTGATCATATATAGGCTTGTTTTTCCAGTTTGCAGCTCGGTTTTCAATCCTTTCTATATTCAGCTTCCTTCTTCACTGTTTTCAAAAGATCTCCTTTATTAACTTGGTGTTATGTATTGAATGAAATTGTTCCACCATTTTATGTTCTCCTCAGTTTCTAAGTAACGCGAGATTGGGGTTCGCGCCATTTTACTCCGAGAAGCGCGATTGAGATCAAGTCCTCGATCACCCCACTCTCTCTTGGGTTCCTTCAACAAATCCTGTTAAAGTCCATCAAAATGTATCTTTCCGTACCTGTATATAAGTTGCTGTGGCACAGTTAAAATTGTGTTCTTAACCCTGTAATAAAGTAATGTGTTTGGCCCATATTGCTGGCTGCTGCTCGTTATTTCAGGAACACTAAACTTCCTTAAGCATCACTTTTCTTAATTTAATCATTCAAGCTATGCTTTTCTTCCTCTACCCTCTGTTTCACCTGCTGGAGTCCTCTGCCGCCCACACCTCTACAAACAATCAATGTCACTTTTTGGGTGCAGTGCATGATACATAGTCATTAGCTTCCTTGTTTTTCAGTCTAGTTGTTCAGTTCCATTTGGGCCCAATCAATTATTCCAACTGAATATTGTATAACAGGCAATGCCTGGGCATTAATTACTTTTATAATAGTACCTCCACTCAGTTTTGACCTCAAGATTTTCCAGATCTGCTTTATATATTTTGTATTATTATGATTAAGTTTGCCTTGGAGCTGCATGTAGTCCTGCATTCAAGCCACTTCATATACCATAACCAAATTTTCTTCTTTTCCAGTGCTGGTTGCCATAAGATTTATCTCCCTAGCTAGAGATGCCAGGAAGCATACTAGCAGTTCTGTGTGATGTCAGCCAGTGCTTCAGACCTGATAGTCTATGTAAGCCACCACTAGCTTTGATGGCAGTGAATCTGTGCTGGGGCTTAGTCTGAATCAAGAGTTCTCAACCTTTTAAAGCCAGGGGCCGGGTCATGCTCACTCAGACAGCTTCAGGGGCTGGATGGCCATTTTGCCATTCTTCCACCACATGGCACATCCTGGTGCAGTGGAGGCAGTGGGGAGCCACATGAAATGGTGTCACAGGCCGCATCCAGTCCACGGGCTGCAGGTTGAGAATCCCTGGACTGAATTATAGCTGGAAATGCCCATGGTTGTGAACCTAATTTGGGGATTGGGTCCATAGTCTTGATCATACTGTAGCTCCTGTTCAATCTGCACTAAGACATGGGGTAGATTCAATATCAATAAACAGCTGTATTAAAAGACTTTCAGGCAGGAAGGTTCCAGGAATTGAGATATTGCATCTTAGAAATAGTTATGGAAACACAAAAGGGAAACAGAACCCCTTAGAAATGACAGCGCATAAAATGAGGGGGGGGGAGAGAATGCTGTCTAAAGGGTGTGTCTTGATTAGTAAAAACTCCTACATTTGTGTCAGTTTTGCCAGGTTCCAAATTGATTCAAAAGCTAAAGAATACACAATGCATATCTGAAGCTTGCATTATCTTGTTGAAATGCAGATGCACCCCTTGGCGGGTGGTTCTTGAATCACTGTACAGTATTTGGATGTGTGGCCTTATATCTCAGTGCACATTGTATCTATTGTCTCTGATTGCCTGTCATGGTATACACACACAGCCCAACTCAAAAGCATGTGATATGGGAGCCAGGTTTTTCAGCCCCATTTTTAGCACAATGTTTTCAGCCCATGAATTCATGTCCTAAGGATGTCTTTAAATGGCCTTTTTAAAATAGCATTAGAAAGTAACTAGATATTACTTGTAATAAAGTAAAACCTCACATAAAGAGCGCCTCGCTTAGAGACTAACTCACTTAAAGAGCAGGATTTTCTCTGAATGGTTGCCCTCACTTAATGACTAAAACCAACCAAAATCTCACTTAACAACTAAATCGGTGTTCGCAATCCCCACACACACACCAGAAGTCACAATCGGTCACTTACAATGGCAGCGATGGTGCTTTTTCTACGTGTTTTGCTTAAAGAGCAACTTGCTTAAAGAGCAATCCCATGGAACGCAATATGCTCTTTAAGCAAGTGTTGTGTATGTACAATGTTGCTTGATATGTATGTACATTGTCGCTTTAAGAAATGTATGAATGTAACCTGGCCACAATCACAATGTAACCCAGCTGTTAAAGGAACGCGAGCAAGCTGCCTATAGAGGGCAGCTGCGAGTGTTCAACTCACATGGTTATCATTCCTCAAATCACCTGCAGCCGCGGGAACTCCCCGCAACAGCAAACTACTACCGATCCACCACCGAAGATGGGCGTGACCCGGATGACGTCACGCCGGTAGCAGCCAATGAGCTACCATGCACCCAGATTCAAATGTATTGTACTACTGTATATAATGTGAGGTATCTCCGCCATTACCACATGTTCGTTCTGATCATCAACCAATAAACCTGTGTTAGTCCTTATTGCAACTCCTTCTATGTCTCCTGGAAAGGACACCAAATTGGCGACGAAGGTGGGATCGATGGCGAATCTCAAGGTCAAGGCGTACCAGTTCGATGTGAGCGAGCCCGAACAATGGGAGCTCTACGAGTGCCAGTTTCGGCATGCGATGGAAGCCGCGGGCGTCGACGACGACGCGAAGATGCGCTCCCACTTCCTGGCCCAAGTGGGGCCAGCCACGCTGCGGATCCTGATGACCCTGGTGGCCCCCCGGAAGGTAGACGAGGTCCCCATCCTGGAGAGACTGGGTGAGCATTTCCAGCCGCCCGTCTCGATCTTCCCAGCACGGGTCGCGTTCCACAGGCGAGACCAGCGACCGGGCGAATCCATGTCCGCCTACGCGGCGGCCCTCAGGCTTGCAGCGGTCCACTGCCAGTGGGATGACCTGGACCAGGCCCTCCGTGACCGCATGTTGTGTGGTCTGAGGGACGAGGAGCTGCAGAGGAGGCTGATGACCCGCGACCAACGCCTCACGTTCAACGAGGTACTGCGGGAGGCCCAAGCAGCCGAGGAGGCCAGGAGCGGGGTGAGGCTGTTCAAGTCCCGAGGGGCCGCGTCCGAGAGGGCCAAGTCACCAGTACAGGCGGCCCGGCGGACGCCAGCGAAGGCGGCCTAGCGGGCCCCCAAGCCGCCCGCCGGCACGCCAACGTCGTCCGAGGAGTCGTCCACCACAGCGGACCCCTACTCCAGCAAGGACGACGACGTCCAGAGGATCAAGAAGCGTGGTGAGAAGCGGCAGACCCGAGAACGGCAGGGCCGCCGTTGCGACGGTTGTGGGGCGTCCCACGACCGCACGAGGTGCCCGTTTCGAAAGGCCGAGTGTCACAACTGCGGCCGAAAGGGGCACATCGCCCGAGTATGCAGGCGCGGGCGAGTCGAGGACAAGGGGAGTTCCAGCCATCCCCAGATGCACCAACGGAAGGCGGCCGGCACCAGGAAGGTCGCAGCCAGCTACAGCAAGGAAGGCGTGAACCGCGTGGGCCTGGAGCACCGGCGGTTTTTCGTAGAGGTACTGTTGCAAGGGGTCCCAGTGAGGATGGAGATAGACTTGGGGTCATCTTATTCCATTCTGTCCCAAAAGGAGTTTATGCGTATTCCCCCAGATAAACGGCCCAAGCTCCGGGCCATGAGGTCACACAGGGAAATGGGATCCCGGTGTTGGGGGTGGGAAACTTCAAGGTGAAGTTCAAGAACTACTCCGAGAAACTGCCCTTAGTGGTCCTCAAAGGGGGGAGGTGCTGCCTTTTGGGAACGCAGTGGTTTGCTCCCCTGGGAATCGAACTGTCCGGCATTAACGCCATCGAGACTGACCCAATGCGGGACGTGCGCAACGTGCACCCGGATGTTTTCAAGAAGGGGCTCGGGAAATACAAGGGGCCCCCGGTTTCCTTCGAGCTGGGCCCATCCGCCTCAAACCAAGGAGGGTGCCCTTCGCACTCAAGGACAAGATCGAGGCGGAACTGGACAAATTGGTGGGGCAGGGGATTTTGGTTCCAGTTGACTCGGCAGAGTGGGAAACGCCAATTGTTACAGCCCTTAAGTCGAACGGGGAAGTCAGGATTTGTGCAGACTATAAATGTACCATTAACAAGGCCATTCGGCCAAATGCATATCCAGTGCCCGTGGTCAGCCACTTGCTGGCCACGTTACATGGGGGGAAGTGTTTTGCCAAGTTAGATCTGGCTCAGGCGTACCAGCAGCTCTCCGTAACCCCGGCTGCTGCCGCCGCACAAATGATAGTGACGCACAAGGGGGCGTTTAAGGTAACGCGCCTTCAGTTTGGCGTGAATTCAGCCCCCGGAATTTTCCAGTCCCTCGTGGAACGCCTTTTAAAGGGGCTTCCAGGCGTCCTCCCATACTTCGACGACGTGTTGATAATGGCGGGGAGCGAATTAGAGCTGGCCAAGAGGCTAGATGGGGTCCTTTCAGTGTTCGAGAGGGCAGGTCTTCGACTGAGGAGGGACAAATGCGTATTCTTTGCGAGGGAGGTTGAGTTTCTAGGCTTTAAGGTAACCCCGGACGGGATCAAACCCTCTGAGTCAAAGGTTGCAGCTGTGAAGAACGCCCCTCGCCCCACCGCAAAACTGGAGCTACAGTCATTTCTAGGGCTCCTAAATTTTTATCATACCTTCCTACCTCGGAAGGCATCGGTCGCGGAGCCACTGCACGCGCTGCTCAAAAAGGACGCGGTTTGGCGGTGGGGGGACAGGCAGGAGAGAGCATTCAAGGAACTTAAGTCACTCCTATCTTCGGACGCTGTCCTGACCCATTTTGACCCGAAAAAACCAGTGGTTCTAGTCTGTGATGCGTCCCCAGTGGGGGTGGGGGCGGTCCTGTGCCACGTGTTGGAGAGCGGGAGGGAAGCCCCGGTAGCGTACTACTCTAGGTCCCTCTCAAAGGCCGAGCGCAATTACGCGCAAACTGATAGGGAGGCCCTAGCCATCATCGCCGGAATGAAAAAGTTCCATGACTTTTTATACGGCCGCGAGTTTACGGTAGTGACCGATCACAAACCACTGTTGGGGATCTTCACTACCGGCAAACCCACACCGCAAATTCTATCCCCCAGAATGCTGCGTTGGGCCATTTTCCTCAGTATGAGCTGGTCTATCGCCCAGGGAAGGAGATCTCCCATGCGGACGCACTGTCCCGATCTCCCCTCCCAAGTGTAGGGGACCCCACATGTGAGGTAGAGCAGGAGCACCAAGTCCTACTGATCGAGTCTCTCGACTCACCCCCCATTGTCCCGGCCAACCTCGCCAAAGCCACGGCGGCCGACAAGATGCTGGCCCAAGTTAGTTCCTGGGTTAGGAAGGGCTGGCCCACGACTCCCCCCGATGAAGAGTTCAGGCCATTTTTTAGGCGCAGAGTAGAGCTGTCGCTGGAAAGGGGCTGCTTACTCTGGGGCCAGCGAGTAGTTATCCCAGAGAAGCTGAGGGCCAAGGTACTGAGACTATTGCACACCAGTCACCCCGGGATCGTGCGCTCCAAGGCTCTGGCCAGGAGTTTCTTTTGGTGGCCCCAGATAGACGGGGACATAGAGCGTTTAGTGGGCACGTGCGAGAGCTGCCAGAGCTGTCAGAGCTCTCGGCCCGAGGAGTCCCGGTTACCCCATAGGGAATGGGATACGGCCCGCGGGCCATGGTCCCGGATCCACGTCGACTTCGCTGGCCCTTTCCACGGGTCCATGTTTCTACTGGTAGTCGACTCCTACTCCAAGTGGTTGGAGGTAATCCCTATGAACAGCACCTCCTCCGCCGCAACCATCAAGCAGTTGCGCAAGCTTTTTGCCTGTTTCGGCCTGCCAGACGTCCTTGTTAGTGATAACGCTAGTACCTTCACGTCTGCAGAGTTCAAGACGTTTATTGAGCGGAACGCCATCAGGCACATCACCGCTGCCCCGTTTCACCCCGCCACAAACGGTCAGGTAGAGCGCCAAGTGCGCACTACGAAAGACGCACTGCGGCGCATGGGTCCCGGTGAGTTGAACCTTCATTTGTGCCAGTTCCTCATCTGCTACAGGACAACCCCCTTAGCTTCAGGATTTTCCCCAGCCGAACTCCTCATGAGGAGGCGTCCGGTAACACTTTTTGACCGGATGGATCCGTCCAGGGTGGAGGATGAAGGGAGAAACATAAACATAGGGGGAGGGAGCTCCAAACGTTTTTCGGCAGGGGACCCGGTTCACTGCAGGAACTACGCGGCGTCAGGGCCAGCGTGGGTTCCAGGGACAGTCATCGAGCAGACGGGGCCAGTGTCCTATAGGGTCGAGACTAGCTCGGGTCTTCTCTGGAGGAGGCACGCTGACCAACTCAGAAGGCGGGTCACTTGTGAAGGGGATTCAGCATTAGGGTCCTCCCCCACCCGCATTACCCAAGGGGGAGATGCGGCGGAACCCGGGGATACAAATGCATATCCTCGGTTCCCAACCACAGAGGAGGATACTTTGGAAGAGAGGGATCAGTTTGATGATGATTATGAGTTGCGGTACAAAGGGAAATGTAGCGGAGTGGTCCCCCACCCGTCCTAGCGAAAAGAGGGGTTTCAGTTCAGCCCCTGGTACCTCCAGTCCCCCCAGTCCTTTTGTGTTAGAATATACCATAGCTCCAGCTCCCCGGAGAACAACACCCCCAAGGCAGGCATCGGGGGGGGAGCCCACCCACCACAGTCCCCAGAACTCCCAGGCAGGGAACGGGGGGTGGCGAGACCACGAGGGTCTCTTCGTCGGTCCCGAGATTCGTGCTGGGGGGGACCCCCAGCTCCTCAAACGGTAGGCAGGAGTTCACTTCCCAACTGTTCATTCCATTCCCGTCCCCCAATGCAAGGTTACCACAGAGCCCACACCGAGCCACTAACGAGTCCCCCCTTTCCGTTGCAGGATAGGACTCCGCAGAGCCAGGCTCCCCTGTGTTAGGCCAAGCGGCCGCTCGCCCCAGGCGCACGTGCGGCAAGCCACAATGGTTGAGGGACTTCGTCCCATCCTAGGGGGGAGGGATGTTGTGTATGTACAATGTTGCTTGATATGTATGTACATTGTCGCTTTAAGAAATGTATGAAAGTAACCTGGCCACAATCACAATGTAACCCAGCTGTTAAAGGAACGCGAGCAAGCTGCCTATAGAGGGCAGCTGCGAGTGTTCAACTCACATGGTTATCATTCCTCAAATCACCTGCAGCCGCGGGAACTCCCCGCAACAGCAAACTACTACCGATCCACCACCGAAGATGGGCGTGACCCGGATGACGTCACGCCGGTAGCAGCCAATGAGCTACCATGCAGCCAGATTCAAATGTATTGTACTACTGTATATAATGTGAGGTATCTCTGCCATTACCACATGTTCGTTCTGATCATCAACCAATAAACCTGTGTTAGTCCTTATTGCGACTCCTTCTATGTCTCCTGGAAAGGACACCAAAGCGAGGTACCTAAGTGACTCAATTGTTACTTACTATATATAAAAAAGTAATTTTCTAACTACCAGTTACATGAATTGCTACCTCTGAAGTAATTACAGGAAGCTGTAAAGATAGAAAGTTATCCTATTCCTCTTAAACCAGCGCTGTTACCTGTCACTGGTTAATTCCAAGCTGTTGAAGACACCACATGTGCTGGTATCTGCCTTAGATATACTGTATGCCAGTTGTGCCACAGACTGCCCATCTCTGCTGTACTTCATGTTATACCACCACCTTGTTCATTTGGTAAGTACTTAGGAATCTTTCCTAATAGATTATTTCCACATCAATTAAGATAGCTAGTAATTTTCCTTTATGCTTTTAAAAAGAGAAGCCTAGTCAAGTACATCTGCTAACCTGGAACCGATTCATTTGATTACCGGTTTCAGGACCAGACTGCAAATGATCTGGCAGTAATAATGTCGTGGAAAATATTTCAGAAAGCTGCCTCTCTCAGCTTTCGTCAGCAATTCCCAATTTGAGCATGGTGGTATCAGATTTGAGAACTGATGAAATGAGCTAAGGCTTAGCTTTTGCTTACCTTTTGCCCAAAGGCTTTGAAGTATAATGGTCTCCAGCAAGGTAATTTCAAGTTCCCCTATCTGCAGGTCAGTTTAATTTAAAAAACAAACCCAAAAGGTTTTATGAGTAATTTCTATGGGAGAATAGAAACCTGCCTGAATCTAAGGAGTTGCCTCTTGTGGTATTTGCTTTTATTAGCAGATAGCCCTTCTAGTATATGAAACAATTTTAAAACCATTCAGAACTTACTCCTTATAGTGTAAGTGAGTCACCACTGAAACACTGCTGAACTTTTAAAAAATTAATCTCTGCTGAGCATTATGTTTTGACACATTTGCATCAGTTACAGCATTATGTGATTTAATCTTTCTTCCTTATGCTCTACATTTAGTCCAACCTCTACATTTAGTCTAACCTCCTTTGATCCCAAAGCAGATTCTCTCTATATCCACTTACTGAAAGTGGGTCCTAAAAAAGCTTTGTAGGGCAACAGAAGAGATTTTGGGGATTTGCATCTTCACATAGTTTCCAATCTCAGTTTTCCTCCAAGTTGTCTTCATCATGGAACAAAATTTAAAATATTTTGGCCTCAAAGCTACACTCTCTCCCATTTAATCTTGCAGATGTGGAATTGAGGTCATTTAATTCAAACACAGCTGTTCAGCTCAAAGCTAGTAGACCAGATATATACTTGGAAAGTGTTAATGTGTTCTTTATGATTCTGGTGGGTTTCCAAGCTTCAAAACATTATCCTGAAAACAAATTGGAGATTTACTGGCAGGTATACTGTGATTGCATTTTAAAATTCCAGGGTGGGTTTCAAATCTAAAGTACAAAATCTGGCCACTCAAGGGTAGCTTCTGGGTGTAGCAGAGGAGACAGAGTTACCTTAAGCCATTGATAGTTCTGGCTAGTTAGGTAAGAAACATGGCAACCAACGATGACCAGAACCAAGGGCAAGAGTAAGCATTTATGCATGTGTACATACATGCATACATGCATACATGCATGCATACATACATACATACATACATACATACATACATACATACATACATACATACATACATACATACATACATACATACATACATACAGTACTATGCAAAAGTCTTAGGCCCCCACCAGTTGGTTTGGGGAGAATTCAATGAGTGATTCCAGGGGCCATAACTCTGCGGGTTCCGCATGCCCAATTGGCATAGAACCTTGGCAGAGGTTAAACCAGTTGAGCAGACTCCTGGCCACTGGCCCTTGCCAGTACGGAAATTGGGGGAGCGAATTAATAGTATAAATCATAAGGGTTTATTCACCCACACCTGACCTGACCAGCGGTTCTGCTGAGAGAGCAGAACGCTAACCTCCGTTACCCATTAAGCAATTACTGACTCACAGATCAGCCTAATCTTTGGTGCAAATAGAAGCCATATTTACCCTGGTGTAAGCCTCGGACAATGGTTTTCCCCTGTCAGTGTTTGCCCGAGTTAATTAACTTCCCCAAGAGAGATTTCCCATTAACCCGAGTAAATGGGTGATGTGATTTTCTGTCAGATGACGATTCTTTCCTGCATTGCCTTCTGATCTATATATGATGATGCTTTTTCCTCAATAAACCACTGATCTGATCTCGCTCCATATTGCCTCGTATCGTTACTTGATCAGTCTCCTCCGGGACCCAACGGCCATCCTAGCGGCCCTGATTCCTACATAACTCTGAGACCATAACTTCAAACTTTACCAAACTTGGAGAGGGTTGAGAAGAGAGGCAGCAGAAGACTCTCTCCAATTTGAGTGGCTTGGGGGATGAGGTATGCCCTCCAGTCACTTATTGAATTTTCCCCAAACCAGCTAGTGGGGACCTAAGATTTAATTAACTACAGCAAAACCCCTTATGCAAAAAGTCTGTTCTGTAGGCTTTTGCTTAAATCAGTTTTTTATGTAACTCGAGGCAAATCCATAGGAAAAATTATTATTTTACATAACTCAAAGCAACCCATAGGAAAAATTAAGTTTCTATGTAAATTGAAGCAAACCCATAGGGAAATGAATGTTTATGTAACTCAAAGCAAACCCATAGGGAAAATGAATCTTCTATGTTACTCGAAGCAAACTCATAGGAAATTGTGTTATATAAATTTATGTAAATCGGGTCATTTATATAAATCGGGACATGGTTTTAGCACAAAATCATTATGTAAGTCGAATTTTATGTAACTCAGGCCATTTGTAAGTCGGGGTTTTACTGTATAATATCTTCTTTCAGTCTCAATCTAGCTTTACAAGGTAAATTTGAGGAGAACTCTTACATGAAATGTAAGAACTGAATATTTGTTAGTCTAAATAGACTGTACAGTACTGGGTTAAATTGACCAACAGTCTTCTGTTATTGCCTGTACCATCTGTTATTCAATATTACGCAGCTTCATATTGTTCAATATGGTTAATTATTTTTCAGAGCCAATGACATAACTGATATAGATATATTCCCTCAATTGTGTCTGAACGTCTAATCCATGAGCAAGTAACATGACTCCAGCTGTGATAAAACTGATCATGGAAAACATCTAAAAGACATCTGGGAAAGTAGTGATTGTAACCCCTCTGAAGTTGCCTGCTTGATACTAGCAGGTCAGTCTAGATTGCTATACTGTATTTTGTTTACTCATTTTCTACTAAAAATATGGACGATGGTTTTGATGCGCCATTGAATCCCAGGGGTTGCCTGTTGTTTTGTTTCTCAGACCTGTTTCATGCCCAGTATAAAAAGACAAAGTACTATTGTACTCAGTGGTGCACTGCAAATTTGTCTACTACTGGCTCCCTGGGCATGGATGTGGGCGTGGCTGTGGCTGTGGCTGTGTGGGCGTGGCCTCAAACCCGATCCCCAAGGAAAAAAAGAATAAAGAAAATAAAATCTACCTTGCTTTGCCCTGGTCAGCCCTTCACCATCCGGACACGCTTTCACTGGTGGCATGGGCAGGGCGGGATGGTGTGCTGGCTGCCTCCCCCTCCCAGTGCTGCTGGAAATGCATCCCTTCCCATGCACTTAGCCCCAGGCTGAAAGCGCACGGGAAATGCTGAGGCGAAAGCACACCTGCTTCAGCCTGGGGCAAAGCGCGTGGGAAGGGATGCATTTCCAGCAGCGTTGGGAGGGGGAGGCAGCCAGCACACCAACTTCCAGCAGTGGCGGCAGAGGAGGAGGAGGTGAGGGGGCTTGGTGTGGGAGGGAGGGGGTGTGGCCAGCCGGTTTTGCTACCAGCTCCCAGGAACCGGTGGGAACTGGGAGCAGAATGCCATGGATTGTACTGATTTTGGGCACCTGTGCCTTTAATTCAAAGCTTGCCCATTTGTTGCTTCCTGCTGGTGAAATTACTGTGAATTGCCTGTTGATTTTCCTCTTTTAATTGCTCCTGCTTGCCAGTTCATGTTCAGAAGAAGGTGTCTTTAATTAACAATCATTCTCCAAGAATCATATTATTATTTATATCACAAGCATAATGACATTGTCTAAGAGTGGGGAAATATCCCAGATGGGTGGGGTAAAAATGTAATAAATAAATATAAATAAAATAAAACTAGAATGGTGAATTGTTCATTAGTTAATAAGTCAAGGCTTTAACTCAGGGGTTCCCAACCTATGGCCCATGGGCCAGATACAGCCCATGATGCCATTCCATCAGGCCAGGTACTTTCTCCACCGCACCCGGAAGTGGAAGTGGACACACTGATGCCTGCATAAGCACATGCTTGTGCATGCACAAATGCACCCATGTGTTGTAAACACAGGAGTGGGCACATTTACAACAGCTATAAATGTTCATTCTTCTGATTCCGGGGGCATGGTCTGGCCCACTCAGCTGACCAGGGGGCATGGTCAGGCCCATGACAGAAAAAGGTTGGCCACCCATGCTTTAACTCCTTGCAGCAAAAGCTACAAGCAATATAAGCATCAGTGTCTTAACTAGTGGTAATTCATTGCTGAGATTTACACTGTATTCCATATGCTAGCATACATAAACAGTAGAATTCTAGCCACTTTCTTTTCATTTTATACTAGCATTTTTTGCCTGGCCTTGCCGGGCAGGTTTTGTTTTGTTTTTATGTTTGGGGGTATTTTTATACGGCCAAAGACACAGCAAGGGCAACAGGCAGGGATCCGCCAGGGTAGGCTTATCCCCTATCGGATTTCTGCCTCTCGCCCTTGCCATTCTCCCTCCGCTGTTTTGAAAACAACCCTTGAAACAACGGAGGGAGAATATCTAGGGCGAGAGACAGGAATCCATCAGGGTAGGAGCCTACCCTGGTGGAACCCTGCCTGGTGCCTTCTCCTGGAGAGAAGCGGTTCAGTTTTCTCGGTGGGTGGGGGCCGAAGCTTTCAGCCCTCACCTTCCATGGAAGGCGATGGCTTCCCTCTGGGAGATGAAGGCCGAGAACGGAGAGTTGTTCTCGGCCTTCGTCTCCTGGAGGGAAGAGGTTTGTTTTCCTCAGGGGGGGCAAAGCTTTCGGCCCCCGCCCTCCATGGAAGGCGATGGTTTCCCTCCGAGAGACAAAGGCTGAGAACAGTGTGGTGTTCTCAGCCTTTGTCTCCCGAAGGGAAGTGGTTTGTTTTCCTTAGTGGGCATGGGCCAAAGTTTTCAGCCCCCGCCCTCCGTAGAAGGTGACGCCTTCCCTCAGGGAGAGAAAGGCTGAGAACAGAGAACCATTCTCGGCCTTCGTTTCCCAGAGGGAAGAGGTTTGTTTTCCTCAGTGGGGGTGCGGGGCAAAGGTTTTGGCCCCCACCCTCCGTGGAAGGCGATGGCTTCCCTCAGAGAGACGAAGGCCGAGAATGGTGTGGTGTTCTCAGCCTTCATCTCCTGGAGGGAAGCAGTTCATTTTCCTCAGTGGGTGGGGGATGAAGCTTTCAGCCCCTGCCTTCTGTGGTAGGCGATGGCTTCCCTCCTGGAGACGAAGACTGAGAATGGAGTACCATTCTCGGCCTTCATCTCCTGGAGGGAAGTGGTTCATTTCTCTGCTGCCCCACCGAAGGCATGTGGGGAGAAGATGGATTCCCCCTCTTCTCCACGCTACCCCGCCAAAGCCACAGCAAGGCCGGCACCGGCCTTTGTCGCCAGGGTAGCGAGGAGAAGAAGGGCTCCCCCTTTTCCCCGTAACCCCGCCAAAGCCACGTTCTTGGCCTTTGTCTCCTGGAGGGAAGTGGTTTGCACGTCAGTCGTTGTTTTTTTTTACGCATGTGTCGTCTGCCCCACCTCCTCCATGCTTGCGCCCTTCAGCCTGATTGCCTGAGGGGTTGCGTGGTACGGAGGACACTGGGAAGCGTAGTTTTTTGTTCAGGTTCGTGGGGTGTTGGCCCCACTCTCAGCTTCCGGACCCTTATGGCGATGCTCGCAGGGTCAAAAGGTAAGTGTGGGCATCTTGGTACAGGATGGTTGGGATGGGTGTGATCACGCATGCCGGACACGCACGGCCCATGCACCATTTTATAGGTAAAGATAGGTCAACACCATAGAAGGTCATACCCAAACTATCTCTAGTTGTTCTGCGTGGTGAGGTGTTTATGGTTTAATTGGATGATTTTTAATCTAGGTATGGTTAAACCATCTTCACTTTACAAAGTAAAACTGTAATACAGCTATTTTATTTAAAAATGCACTTCAGAATCAATTTGTGATGGAACATGGCATTTTGTTAGCATAACCATTGCAACGTCAAGGATAATAAATGATTTGATTGATTTGTTGCTCAGAGAGCTCTAATTTTATATTGTAGGCCATTGCAAAGCATTTAAACTATTAATATATGTATGATTTATGGAAGACGTTCAATGCAATCATTCTGCAAGGATGGTAGGACTAGCACAACCCACCTTTAGTGTCTGAGAATTGCATCTAAAGTTATGCATGGAAAATGCCTTAGGGACAGATTTGTGCTGAAAAGTTGGGGTATACGTTTAATTAATTAATTAATTACATATAAATGTGACAAACCAGAACTATAACCTAGTTTCGGTGTCTTAGACATGCCAAATTGACATGAGGGAACATACAATTTCCTCATATGGACAAACTATGGTGCATCTTTGATTGACACTGCAGGAAGCCATAAACATGATGAGCCTTCTTCCCCGGTCCGGCATTGGCCACGGGGGAGTGATAAACACCTGGGCTTCCAGTGGTAAGGACTCAAAAGCTGAACGCCAGCCCAGGTCCTCTCCCCCGGTCCGGCATTGGCTGCGGGAGAGTGATGAACACCTTGGCTCCCAGCGGTAAGGACTCAAAAGCTGAACGCCGGCGGTGCCCACCCGAGTCCTCTCCCCCGGTCTGGCATTGGCCACGGGGGAGTGATAAAAATCTGGGCTTCTGGCAGTAAGGACTCAAAAGCCAAACACCAGCGCCGAATGCCCGAGCCCTCTCCCCAGGTCTGGCATTGGCCGTGGGGGAGAGATGAACAGCTGGGCTCCCGGTGGTAAGGACTCAAAAGCCAAACACCGGCGCCACCCACCCGAGCCCTCTCCCCTGGTCCGGCATTGGACGCGGAGGAGTGATGGACCCCTGGGTTCCCGGCGGTAAGGACTCAAAATCTGAATGCCAGCACCACCCGCCCGAGCCCTCTCCCCCGGTCCAGCATTGGCCACCGGGGAGTGAAGAGGACGTGGACCTGGGCTCCAATGCATTCGTTGAGCCTAGCCCTAGTTAAGGGTGTTTTTTTATTTTTTATATTGTTGATTATTGCACTGTTATATTGTATTTGTGTACCTATATTATTGCTGTATTATTGTTATTTTAATATTGATTGTGCTATTGTTGTTTTGATATTGTTGTTCTGCCGGCTGAGGGAAGCGGGGTATAAATAAACCGATGATGATGACTTTCTAAGAAAAGTTTTCTCCTGCATTTAGAGTATGGGTTCCATATTTGACCCTATGTGCCTGTGTAAATTATGCATCCTTAAGTCAATTTATGGCAACTTTTATAGGGGTCTCAAGGCATGTGATATTTTTAAAGAG
The DNA here is from genome assembly GCA_035047305.1 of Bradypodion pumilum. Taxonomy (NCBI): domain Eukaryota; kingdom Metazoa; phylum Chordata; class Lepidosauria; order Squamata; family Chamaeleonidae; genus Bradypodion; species Bradypodion pumilum. The sequence goes on from JAWDJD010000003.1 coordinate 265,859,133, forward strand.
TGGTTTTACTAGTTCCACATACACCCCTCCAGTGAGTTTCCATAGCTGAGCAAGGATCACTCTGTCCATGACACCACACTTAGACCAATATTTTTCCACATGCTGCTAATCCGGTATGTTGAGTAGGGAGAGGTGTGTAAGGATTTTAAAAAATGGGGACATTGCTAACCCCTAGACTGCAGGGACCTGTTCCCCAGGAACTGTCAAGATTTTAGACAGATGTTCTGATTTTACATCTCCTGTTACTTAATCTCCTTGGATGCAGTCCATCTGGCTCCTGGATCCTTGAATTCGTGTGAAGTGGTTAGACATTTCCATACCACTTCTTTATCTGTCTTGGGCTTCAATCTCCTCAGAGCTTTATTGATTCTGCTTTCAGCAAGTTACACTTTCTTTTCAGAGAAGATAAAGCAAGATAGGCGTTGAGCAATTCAACACTATCTCATTCACCAATCAGCATTTCCCCATCTTTCCGGAATAGCAGGCTTGCTGATTCCTTCCTCTTCCTCTTGCTCTGAATGCAGCTTTTTGTTGTTTGTAATCTCATTTGCAAGTACAGTATAAATCTATTCCCAGCTTTAGCCTTCCTACCTTCTCTCTGCAAATACTGACTGCTTTTTCTAAGGGTGTGACCACACTGGCACTTGGGTTGCTGGTTAGTGCAGTCTAAATAGGATTACAATATGCCATTTGATACAATCTCACATCTAAATGGCATGTCAACTTCAAGTGATCGTATTTAGTCCAGTTCCATCCACTGTCAATTGGACACTTTCCCTGCCCCTCTGCAGAGTGAAGTTATAAATATTTTTGTCATTGTTGATATGCTGAATCACTTAGATCAGGGATTCACTACCTGCAGCGCCCAGCACCATACCTATCAAGTATCCCATATTGGCCGGGATTTCCCGTTTTTCTTGCCTCGTTCCTCCCCTTTCCCGCCGCTGTCCCGTATTTGAATGGCAGGGAAAAGGCTTACTGCACATGCGTGGCCACGATACACATGCGCAAATTGGTTACTGTGCATGTGTGGCCACGGTGTGTATACACAAATGGGTTACTGCACATGCGCGGCCATGGTGCACATGCACAAATGGGTTACTGAGCATGTGTGTCCACGCATGCACAGTAATTTCCTGCATTTGGCAGTCGCACTTCACGGGTATGCGCAGCACCATTTCATGTGCCCCCCCCCCACTGCCTCCACCACGCCAGGAAGTGCCATGTGGTGGAAGAAGGGCAAAACGGTCATCCGGCCCCCAAATCTGTCTGAGGGAGCGTGACCCAGCCCCTGGCTTAAAAAAGGTTGAGAACTCCTGACTTAGACTAATTTTAAAAATAGTTTACTTGTGTGTAGTGCCAATCAAGAAAGTACCTGCAGCCGAGGACTTCACATAAAGGCAAAGAAACTTGACAGAGTTCCTGGGGCACAGTGGTTAAGCTGCCGTGCTCCAGTCAAAATTCTGCTCACAATCTGAGTTTGATTCCAACAGGATCAAGGTTGACTCAACCTTCTATCCTTCTGAGGTTGGTAAAATGAGTACCCAGCTTTTGGGGGGCAAATTGTAGTTTGCATAATTACCTTGTAAACCACCAAGAGAGTGCTATAACAGTTGCATTTATTGCATTTATTTAAGGCCAAAGCCTCGCTTGCTTGAAATCCAATTGTATCCTTCTCTAGGGTGCTCAGGAGTGTGCTGGGCACCTTGGGAGGGTGGTGGACAGGAAGTGATGAGGGCTCCTATTGGGGGAGTTGGGGGTGCAATTCAAGGTGCTGGTGATGACCTTTAAAGCCCTACATGGTAGTAGGCCAGGATATCTAAGAGACCACATCTCCCCGAGAACATCTGCCATCCAACTAGAGCGGACCAGAGGGGCTCTCTAATTGTACTATCGGCTAGAGGGGCTCATCTCTCTAGCACAAGAAGGAGGGCCTTCTCTCTGTCCGTACCGGCCCTATGGAACCCCTTATCAATAGAGTTATGGCTGCAGACAGAATTGCTGCCCTTTAGGAAAGAACTTAAAACCTGGGTGGCAGGGCAGGAGTGGGGCACTGATGGGGTGGTGACCCCCGCCCGCTGGTTCATATAAATAACTTAGATCCTCCCTCTCTTAGGGTGGGTGTTTTTTTTAATATTGATGGTTTTAAATGATTTTACTGGGGCGTTTCTTGTTTATGTCTTTTATACCTTATCTGTTAGCCGCCCGGAGTCACTTCGGTGAGGGGGCGGTGATACAAATATGAACAATAAATAAATAATGAAACCCATACATTCCCATTACCTCTGCCTGCCTCTGGGGGGCACCAGTCACTGGGGAGCACCGGGATGAGTCCCTGTATGAGTCTCTGTCACCACTGCCATTCAAAGTGCTTGGGTCTTGAACACTAGGAGGACTAATGGTAGAAGGCAATTTAAGGCATAGATAGCAAGGTGTTGTACAGGGAGGGATGGTTGGTACCCCATATGAATTCAAAAGAGGAATCTGCAAGCAGCTCAGACTATAGTCTTTGGGGAATCATGTCTCCAAACACGAACTGCACCCATAAACAATTCCTTCACCCAGCAATGATACAACTTTTGAGTCATTTGCCTCACTCATTTCTTGTATGTTACAGAGTCAGATTTACGGGCTGGAGTACATATGACCAGCTCCTCCTCCTTTTGCTCTTCCACCACCTCCACCATCACCATGTTCTCTGCCATTATCATCCCAGCCCTATGGAGGTAAACTGGAAACTCCACTGCTCTCAGCAGAGAGACAAAGTGGGTGGGTACCAGTGAAGATCACCGCAAGGAGAAATTTGCAGCCATCACTGCAAAGGATCATACCTGTCAAGTATCCCATATTGGCCGGGATTTCCCGTTTTTCAGTGCTCGTTCCTCCCCTTTCCTGCTGCCACCCCGTATTTGAATGGTGGGGAAAGGGGTTAATGCACCTGCATGCCCACTGTGCGCAAGCACAAATGGGCTACTGCACATGCATGTCCACTGTGCGCATGCACAAACATGCGCAAATGGGATACTGTCTACACATGCGCAGTAATTTCATGTATTTTGCGGAGCCGCGCTTGATGGGTATGGCAAGGATGCATTTAAATTTCAACATATTCCTCGGAGTTAATAGCTATAATCCTGTTAGTTAATTCCACTGGCATAGCTCCAATGCCATAATGTTGGGTGATGATTTACTGCCAGTTAAGAAGTCAGTACTTGCTTTTTTCATGACATACTGCAGTCACATCAAGGAAGCAGTTTAGACACAGCACAGCACAGCAGCCAGACAAGAAAAGCAAAAGCCAACTTCTTAAGTGGGGGCAATTTGCTCCTGAAATTTATACCATTTGACTTATCGTAAATATGTAGTAGAACCTCAGTCAATGCATAGCTTATATTTACATAAAATGGAAGGTGATTTACTCTCCCATTAACCAAAATATTAATGCAGTTGGCTCAAGTGTATTTCTAGTTGTACCTGCTGACCTAAGAGAGGGTGTGAAAAATTGTTGCCCCCACCTCCCGCCCCGTCCAACCATGAACCTCCACTAGCTCCATGGCTCTTTCTCTCATGATTCTCCAACCCTCATTGAAAAACAAAATTGAGTAGTGGCTCAAGTGGCTAAGACACTGAACTTGACAACTGGAAGGTCAGCAGGTCAGCAGCTCGAGAACCGAGTACTGCAAGACAGAATGAGCTCCCATCTCTGTCCCAGCTCCTGCCAACTGAGCAGTTTAAAAGCAAGAAATGGCAAGTAGATAAATAGGGACCACTTTGGTGGGAAGGTAGACAATGCTCTGTGCACCCTGGTGTTGAGGCATGCCTGCTACATGTCCACAGAAACATCTGCAGATGCAGATAGCGCTGCCTCTTTGGCTATACATGAAATTGAGATGAGCACTGAACCCTAGAGTCGGATAGGACTGGCTTTCAAGCAAGGGTGACCTTTACCTTTACTATCAAACATGATGGAGATAGGGTTTTGCTCTTTCCCCCTCAATCATCACATAGCTCAATGGTTCTTCCTGAGTTACTTTTTCAATTAATTTGGAGGATTCAGCAATATTTCCTGGAAGGGCAGAATAGCTGTACAGTGATGCTTGATCATAAATTGTGTGCATTGTGATCACCACTGCAACAGAAAGCATTTGTCTGTGCATATTAGAATAATGAATAAATCTAGAATTCCTGCAGGGCATATGGTCCCTTCATTCTCTTGGGACATCCATGCAGGTGGCACAGAGACTATATGGTGACACTGCTTCCTGGCCGTGCTAGAGTACAGGTGAATTTGCTGTTAAAAAGAGTAGAGAAGAAAATACAATACTAAGCAGCTTCATTCATTTAACATAGCTTCCTCTTCTCTGACTTTCCATTCTACCCAGGTTGCGCTAGTTTGGAAATACTAAACAATGCCATGGCATACCTGTCAAGTGTTGCCTGTGAAAATACGGGAAATTCTCCGGGCACGGGCGCGCATGCGCAGCAACTCCTTCATGCATGCGCACAACCCCTTCACACATGCACACCCCTTCACACATGCGCACCACTGCCTCTGATGGGCGCGCATGCACAGCAACCCCTTTCCCAGCCGCTCCAATACGGAATGACAGTGGGAAAGAGGGGGAAAGAGGGGCAAAAAATGGTATTTCCTGGCCAATACGGGATACTTGACAGGTATGTGCCATGGCAGTAAGACTCGTGGAACGCCATGTACTGTAAGCATGGTAATCAAATCAGAACAATTCAAATCAAAGGTAACAAATTGCCTAAGGATTGCCATGGGCTCTGACTCAAAGTAAACATAGAAACTTATCTGCTATTCACATGTGCGCAGGTAGTTCCGTAGATTCAATAAATCAGCGACAATTTTATTATGGGAGCATTGATTGGTATTGTCTTGTTGATATCCACAACAGCACAAGAGAGAAAAGCCCAATAAACTTTACATCCTTAGGTGTAATTGAAACTGCAGAGGCTTAAATGATTTTTAAAAAGTGATCTGAAATTGCCAGAAGCAAAGTAATGGAATGGAGTTCAATCCTAATTGCTACTTCCATTGTTCTTATGGCTAATTGTTCATTTTCTAGGTTTGTTTCACAATGGCCTCCATGCCAGGAAAGAAAAGCTGAAGTCAGTTAGGTTTTTCCAGAGACCCCTGTTCTGTTCATTTAGCAAACAACGCATAGGAAAAGACATATGTGTGCATTTATATATTATTTTATATATATTATATATATTATTTTATATGCATTTGCAGAACTGTCTCACCTGAACTAAACCATGAACAGTGTGTGAGAGTGAGAGTGAGGGAGGGAGAAGGGCCGAGAGGCATATCACACATAACAAAAAGCATTGCAGTACTCAATAGGTGACTTGTTCTTGTTCAGTCGCACAGTCGATTCCGACCGTTAGCGACCCCATGGACCATTTTCCTCCAGGCACCTCTGTCCTCCACCATCCTCCTCAGCCCGCCCAGCCAATGGGTGACTACACATTTTTTTTAAATCTTCAGGATTTCCTCTGCTTATACCAGGATTTCTCAACCTTTTAAAGTCGGGGACTGAGTCACGCTCCCTCAGATAGCTTCGGAGGCTGGACTGCCATTTTGCCCTTCCTCCACCACATGGCACTTCCTGGTGTGGTGGAGCAAGTGGGGGGGGGGGGGTGTGACATGAAATGGTGCCATGGGCTTCATCCGGCCCACAGGCCGCAGGTTGAATAATCCCTGGCTTATACCATGAGTGAATTCAAAGAGTTGTTTATGCTTGCATGACACAAGGGCTTAATCAAATTCATCCATTACTCTTTTTTTCATTCAAAATGTCTTTTTTCTGTGACACTGGAGCAGAGAGCCTACTTTTTTTCATGTCAATATGATCTCTTGAGCTCCATCTCCCCTGTGCAGATCACTTCATGTGCTATACGGAGGGAAGGGAGGGCTGTGTCCACATAGGCAGTGTCCTATTAGCTCTTTAGCATTATGTTCACGGTGTTTCCTCTGTCCCAATCATCATCCTTTTAAAATGTACTAGCTTTAGAGCAAGGGCGACCTTTACGTTTACATTTACCAGTATCTGTGCCTTAGCAATTTTTGAAACCTGCTCCTTGCCTTCCAAACCCCTTCCTGTCTGCTCTCACACGGCCACATTTTACATCAAATGGCTCAAGCAGAATTCCCCAGCTTCTTGGGAAGATGTTTTATAGAGCCCTCCAATACTGCAACATGGAGGTGAATGTTTTGCCAAGCTCTGGATGTAATTCAAATCCCCCATGTAAAACACAAAATAACCAATGCATTTTAATCTGAAAAGATGTGTGAGATCTGTATGTAAATATCTTCAAAGAAGGGAAGCAGACTTGCTTTTCCTTTATCTATAATTCTTTTTCTTTTTATTCTAAATTTATATGTTAATTTGCAATTTTGAAAATTTGTGGTTTTAAGCTGAATTTAGTCACAGGATTAATATAATATAATAATATATCTATACCTATAAATCTGTGTGTTAACCGTTGGAATGTGACAAAGGATGTTGCACCAGACCCCACTAGCCCTGACTGAGCCTCTGTGCACTCGCTCGACCGGGGTTCGCAGGTAACTGTCGGGTTGAATTTTGCACCAGTGGGGCAGGAGCCCCCCGACTGCAAACAAAAAGAAAGGACTCCATTTCCCAACATTCCTTGGGCCGCGCCGCACCACAGCCAATCAGGCTGAGAGGCGCGAGCAAAAGGAACATTCGGAAATGCAACGCGGCCAATCAAAATGAAGCCGCAGGAAAAAATGCTGCACAAACGGTAAAAACAAACCCAAAACTACAAGCCCCAGTGTCCTGCGTGCCATGAGCACGCAGAACACTGAAGAAGCTGGCGCGCGAAAAATAAAAATAAAAAACACACTGGGAGCGCAAGTCCGCCACAGGCGGACGCAGCACCTCAAAGCCACGCAAACACCCGCCGGCCTTCTTGCATGGAGCAACGGGGAGGAGAGGGACTCCCTCTCCTCTACGCTACCCCGCCAAAGACACGGCGAGACCACCACCGGCCTCAACAAAAGTTGAGCCGGGGTGGAATAAAACCACAACAACAGAGGGTGTTCAAGGGGGGAAAGGTATTTATGCCTTCACCACCACCCCCTTGAAAGCAAAACAATTCCTCCAGAAAGCAAAGGAACCGGACGGCGGTCTGCCTGGTGCCTTTAATTTCCGAGTAAGTGTTTCGCTTTCAAGGGAGGGCGAAGGAATCATTGCCTTCCCCCCTTGAAAGTGAAACAATTCCTCCTCTGTCGCATGAGGGGTGGGGAAAGAGGATACCCCTCTCTTCCACCACCACCACCCATGCTTCGGCGAGGCAACGGGGAAAAACTATGTTTTCCCCTGCAGCCTTGGAGGCTTGCCCAAGCCAGCCTGTAGCTTGGGGGGAGGGGATACCCCCCTCTTTCCCCCCCAACCCAGGCTATGGCAAGGCACTGGCCAGCCCCCCTGTAAAAAATACATACATATAAATAAATAAAAGAATCCCCACCCCCACCTCAACGCGAGGATTTAACATGGACTGCCCAGCAAGGCAAGGCCATGTTAAACCCTCCCACCCCCCACCCCACCACCCCCACACACACACATTGAACCCATTCCCAGGTAAGCAAAGCCAGCGGACGGCATTCCGTCCGCTGACTTTACTTACCCCAAAAATAAAACACAAAAATCAGAATCAAAAACATTCAAAAATAATCAAAATCAAACCCAAAAATAAGAACAAGACAGACACACAGAACCCCCCCCAAATAATAATAATAAAAATAACAAAACAAACCCCCAGAGAAATTAAACAAGAGAACTTACCCCCACATCCTCCCTCCACGACATCCGGAAATGAAATGAGGAAAGAAAGAGACTACTTACCGGAAGAAGCGACAACGAGAGGCCAGTAGAGAAAAACAGTCAAAGCAAAAGAAAACCTAAACAGAACCACCCAGAGGCCACAGGAGAAAAAACAGTCAAAAATATTCACAGAAATGACTCACACATTTCTAAAATCCTGTGTTCAGTTTTCACTCAAAAATAAAAACGCAACATTTTAAAACATTTTTAAAATATTAAATTTGAAAAAACATATACTTACACATTTTTTAAATTTTTATCCAAAGTACAACTATTTAAAAAATTCACATATTAAAACATTATTTGGTTCTAAAAAATAATTGTAAAAAATTATATCATCCTTTCCTCCTTTTTTAATCCAAAAAAACAAACCAAAAAAAGCTGATCACAGTTTATAACAGCCCGTGCATATAAATAAACATTTTAAAAATCACAAAACCTTTCAACATCATTTAAAACAGCCCAGCACCATTTGTTCAAGAAAAAAAAAACCCTTTACTATCCAACATAATTTAACGTCTTTTTATATAACAATACACATAAAAAACCCTTCCAAAACAATTTAAAACAGCCCGGCACCGCCGGGCAATCTCTGCTAGTATATTATAAACTAACATTAAAATACAGCACTTTGTCTTTAAGGTGTTTTTGTCTTTTGTTTTGTCTATTCTCTGATATTCTCTTTTGTCTATTCTCTACAGACTAACATAGCTTCCACTTCAAAATATGTCAGTGGCATATAAATTCAATGGCAAACATAATCAAGTAAAAAGAACAGCAACAGAGAAAGCAACACTAAAATAGTTGTACAAGCAGGAAAAACCTCATCATATCTTTTCTTTTAAAAAAAAATCCTGGCTATAATAAACATGTACTAAGGACTTATATATTTCCCAGGGCAATGTTTGCTTCTCTTCTCTTCTCAGACTGTAAGAAAATCCAAAGTATCCTATACTTTGTCCTGAAAGGATATATTTACTAGTTGATTACCCGGCCTTGCCCAGGGGTCACACCTGCGTTTACTGGGCCAGGTGGGGCCTGGGCCCCCTGCCGCATTGGCCATTTGGTCTCCCACCAAGGCATCCTGGTCTTGTTCTGGGTGTTGCGCCATTGCTGGCGGAACATTATTGGCTGGCCATCTGTGGTGGCGGTGGATTAATGGGCGTGCCCGGCATGCCAGCGCTGCTGCTCACTGCTCCGTCCTCCAGGCCAGCAGAGGCCCAGGGCGTGTTGGTGCATTGGCTGGGGTGGGTTTCTGCTGGGGCGGGACCTCGCCGCTCTGGCCTGGTGGGCTGTGTGAGTGGGTGTGGCGGGGGGTCCCTTTGGGGAGTTGTGTTCCCCAGGCTGACCATGCCGCAGTGCAGCCCTGCTGTTGACCCTGCAGCCACCACTGCCACCTCCTCATGGCCCTTCGGCCCCTGCCCTCTCCGGCACCACCATTTTGGACGCCTGGGTCATGGGTGAGGCCGTGTTGCATGTGTGGACGTTCACACATGCACATTACCGAATTCCCTGGCCATTTGTCCTGGCGGGTGGGGGTGCCTCTTTGCGAACCTTTTGAGGGCACATACCCCAAAATGGGCTGCTGGACCCCTGCAGTGCTGATCTTGCACATGCAATGTAGACGTGTGCCAAGTTTCAGTGCCATTGGTGCAAGGGTGTGGATTTGTATAAAGAACATACTTGATGACACCTCTGTTTTATATATGACTATCATAGTTTGCCCGGTGTTGTCGGGCTGTTATAAATTGTGTTTTGCTTTATTGGGGTTTGTGTGTTTTTTTGAGTTAAAAATAAACAGAGGATGCTATAAAACATTATTTTATTTATGTAACATATGTTTGTTATTTGTGTAAACTTTTGATATATTATTTGTTTGACTTGTTTTTACTCTTGTGGCCTCTAGGTGGGGCTTTATTGTTTTTTAGTTGTTTTTACTATTCCGCCCTGCAGATGGGGCTGTTAGTGGTTTTGTTTTAGTTTCACGTGTTTTTTCTCTCCTGGCCTCTAGGTGGGGCTTCTTCCGGTAAGTAGTCTTTGCTTCTTCATTTCTGTTCGGATCTCGTGGAGGGAGGATGTGCTGGTGAGTTCTCTGCTTTTCTTTCTTCTGGTGTTTTCCTTTGTTTTGTTTTTGTGGTGGTGGGCTGGGAGGTGTTTCTCTAAGTTCTTTTTTGTTTTGGTTGGGCTTTAGATTTGTGTGATTGGTTTGTTTATTTCTGGTGTTGTTTATTTTTGTTATTTCATTGTTGTTTATTTGTGTAATTTGTTGTAGTTGTGTTGTTAGAGTTAGGTATTTTCGTGTTGTAGTTAGGTGTTTTGTCTGCGCTTTTGTGGTATTGTGAATGTTTTTGTTTGTATATTTTGTGGTTTACTTTTTGTTTATTAATGGTTTTTAATTAATTATTTATTTATTGTTTTATTAATTTTTATTAATGTTGGTGTTTGTTGTTGATGTGTAGGTATGCATGAAGAACGGGCTGCCTGTCGGTTCCTCTTTCCCCCATTGCTGCTTCGAGTTTTGGTTTCGATGCAGCAATGGGGGAAAGGAGGAGGAGGCAGTCAGGCCGTTTTTCCCCTGGCTGGTAAGGGTCGTTAGGTAGGTCCGGGGAGAAGGAGGCAGAGAAGAGCTATCTCTGCCTGATGATGGTTCTCTCCTCTCTGTCTCCTTTCTCTCCTGGCTTACCTAACCGGAGATCGGCAGGCAGCGATCCATAAGGGGTGGTGCTCTTCCTTGTGGATTGCTGGCTGCTGCTTTTGTATTAACTCTGTCAGAAGTACAAAGGCAGCAGCCAGTCATCCGCCAGGGAGGGTGCTTCCCCTGATGAACTGCTGCCTGTTTTGGGGGGGGGGTCAACCCCGTCTCAACTTTCCTTGAGGCCGGCAGTGGTCTCGCTGTGTCTTCAGCGGGGTAACGTGGAGGAGAGGGTCCCTCTTCTCCCTGTTGCTCCGGGAAAGAACGCCGGCGGATGTCTCGCGGTGGAGTTTTGTGGCTTTTTGTTTTGCAAGGCTGTGAGGCGCTGCGTCTGCCTGTGGCGGACTTGCACTCCTGTTGCATTTTGTAATTTTATTTTTCGTGCACCAACTTTCTCAGCGTTCTGTGTGCTCACAGTGCGCAGGACGCTGGGACTTGTAGTTTTGCGTTTTTGAGTTTGCGTTCGTGCGGCGTTTTTTTTCTGTGGCTCAATTTTAATTGGCCACGCCATGTTTCCCAATGTTCTTTTTGCTCGCACCTCTCAGTCTGATTGGCTGTGCCGTGACGTGGAGTGGTGCGGCGCGGTGCGGTGCAGAGAACGTTGGGAAGTGAAGTTTCTCAACCCTGCAGTAACCTCCAGACTGGGTTCAGGCAAGTGCAGGAGGCTCGGTACGGGGTAGGATGGACGGGTGCAGAAACGTATAGCAAGTTCCAATGGTTAACCCTTGAATTTATAGGTATAGACTAGCATAGGTTGCAGTAAGGTAAAGGTCACCCTTGCTCGAAAGCCAGTCATATCCAACTGAAGGGTTAGTGCTCATCTCTGTTTATAGCCAAAGAGTCAGAGCTTTCTGCATTTGCAGACATTTCTGTGGACATTTGGCAGGCATGACTAGATACTGGAGTGCAAGAAACACTGTTTACCTTCCCACCAAAGTGGTCCCTATTTATTTACTTGCAATTTCTTGCTTTCAAACTGCTAGGTTGGCAGGAGCAGGGACGGAGATATGAGCTCCCTCCATCATGCCTCTTAGGGCTTGAACTTCTGACCTGCCAACCTTCCAGTCATCAAGTTCAGCATCTAAACCACTAAGCCACCGCAGTCCCTAGATTAGCAGTAAATCACCCTATTGCCTTATTGCTAAATTTTCTATCATATTTTTGCATATTTCTCTTCTGTTGGTTCCTAAGCACTGTCATAGCACTAGAATACTTCTGAAGCTAGAGGAAAAAATATATTTTCTGAAAAGAGGAAGGGAAATGAAGCTATTTTGTGGTTTCAACCGCAGATTTGACATACAATAATGAGTAGTGGCAGGATCAGATAATGAAAGAAAAGATGGGAAGCTGTGGCCTCACATTATTATCGCATCCCAATGAGTGTAAACAATGGAGAACACGGATTCAAACTATAACTGAGGACAGTGATAACAGTCCAACACAATCTAATCCACACAAAAAAGGGGTTACTACCAAAGTCAGTACAATGATGAATCACTCTGTTTCAACCTGATTTGGATTCCTGGTATAGTTCAGGTTGAGGTGAGAAGTGCCTGACCAAGCTTTTTGTTCAGCAGACAGAAACATGGTTAAGGCTTATAGCATACAGCTCTCTTTACCCTTTCTGCACTGAATAGTCCAGACTATAAAAAATGGAGAACCCTTTCTGTTATAAAACTTATTTTGTATATGACATGGTCTCCTTAGTTGAGTGGTATGACCATAGATCAACTTAGTCTATGACCTAAAGCCAATTTTAAGACTCCGATACAATGGACCCTTTAAAATGAATAAGAACCAGATGAGCTGATGCTTGCAAGTTCTGCAGATTTAAGTGATCTACTCTAATTGGGACTAAAATGGATTTATAGCAGGTATATTTGTCTGCCTGTCAGCTGGCAACTCTAAGAGCCAATTCCATGCTGATCTCTTTCATGAAAGATTGAACAGAAGGATAAAAGTATAACTGGCAAAAGGAAAATGACAACAGGAAAATGCTTTAAAAGACATTGTGCTATGACAAAGTTAGAATCTAAAAAGAATATGATTGCCACCAAGGCAGTCATAAAAAAAAGCATGAGTAAATCTGCTTTCCTTATTTAGAAGTTGATGTTATATTTGTAGGTGGTAGGAAAACCTACACCTCATAAGATGACTAACCAAATAAGTCTCTGTTACTCCAATTGCCAGAGTCTAAAATAAAATAAAGAGGAGTGAATTTAAGTAAAAAGCTTTTCAGTTTTAATAGTAGTAGTGAGATTTTAAATGTTGTACCACACATGGTCATACTGTTTGAGTAGCTGTGGCACAGCCCACATACAGTAATCCCATTTGCTCCTCCCAGCTAAAGGTAAAGGTTGCCCTTGCTCAAAAGCCAGTTGTATCCGTCTCTAGGATTCAGTGCTTATAAGGTTACCATAATTCAGTGCTCATCTCTGTTTCAAAGCCGAAGAGCCAGCGCTGTCTGCTTCTGCAGACGTTTCTGTGATCATGCAGCAGGCATGACTAGACACCGGAGTGCATGGAACGCTGTTTACCTTCCCACCGAAATGGCCCCTATTTATCTACTTGCCATTTCTTGCTTTCAAACTGCTAGGTTTGCAGGACCTGTGACAGAGATGGGAGCAGACGTTTCCGTGGTCATGCAGCAGGCATGACTAGACACCAGGGCACAGGGAACACTGCCCCCCCAAGTGGTCCATATTTATCTACTTGCCATTTCTTGCTTTCAAACTGCTAGGTTTGCAGGAGCTGGGACAAAGACAGGAGCTCATTCTGTCCTGCAGTATTTGGGTATTGAACTGCTGCTACGAGGCCAAGGCATGTTTCTCCCCACCCCCTTGTTTACCAAGCTTCTGCTGCTGCCACCTGCTGGTCATTCCAATAGAAGTGCAAGAATTTTTTTTCTTCCAAATCAAGTGGTTTGAATACCGTGAATTATCCATGTTTTTTATGGAACCATTCAGAACAGTTACAAAACGTGAAATTCACAGTTTTCCATTACATATGGCAACTCTAAGTGCTCATCTTTTTCTATAGTCAAAGAGCCAGGACTGTCTGTGTCTGCAGACATTTCTGTAAACATGTGGCAGGGATGACTAGACACCAGAGTTCATGGAGCACTGTTTACATTCCCACCAATGTGGTACCTCAAAAGCTGAAAGAGAATATTTTGTAAAAGAAAGGCTGCATCAGTCAAAATGGGAACCTTTCCCAAAACCACATCAATTCTCTGAGGCGTTTATTATAAACCTCTGGAGTCTTGTTTTTTTTATTTTAAAAAAATCTGGAATAAAAAACACAAGAGTAAAAAAATATAGAGAACAGCCAGATGGCATAAAAATCCTAAAACCACTGCAATATTCAAATTAAACACTATCAGCAGCAAGAAAAATGGGTACTATTGTCTTATATTAAAAACACAACTTTTTTTCACAACATGAAAAACTGTTTTTAAAACAGGCTTTGAGAAAATGAGATGTAGAGGTTAAAACAGAACCACAAAAGAGAGAGAGAGACTTAATTCCCTGAAGATATTTTGATTGGTCTGAAATCTGAAGGTATAAAACCCTTTCTGTTTACAAAATCATCTAAGCAAAGCTGGGCCAAAAGATAAAATGGCACTTGATTTTCTTCTGGGAGCTGAATAAGATGCATAACATCATGTCAAGACTGTTGTGGCAAAGACAACAGAGCCCGTGCATCTTAAACAGTGGAATTTAATCATTTTCTTTGTTGCAGCCTCCTCAGGTGAACTCTGCAGCTACCATGTTGACTAAATTTTAGTATTTTATTGTCCTAAGGAACCCTTTGCTTTTGCTACAACAGTTTAACATTAATATACCATGCCTCTTACTCAGTTTCAAAAAAAAAAGGTCAAGTTTTATTTTTAACATCCAAAAGCCTGGTAAGCTGAATGCTATCGTGGCATGGGTAGAATGCAAGAAGAAAGGAACAAACTAGAACTTGGTAGAAACTAGTTAAAAGTAATATGTGTTGTTAATGTAATTAGTAATTAGAATGTTGGCCTTTAGGTACAATAGCACCTAGGTTACTTTCAAAATTTACTATTTAAGGGCATATTACAACATTTTTAGAACATTTTAATAGTAATGTTTCAGTCCCTGTGCAATTCTCTCATCAACCCAAAATGCCTTTTCATTTTTGGGGTACACAGAAAGAGCCTCCTCGAAGATTGTGGTATTTTTGAACCATAATCGAGCAGACCCTGGTAATGGCAACCTTGTGTTCTTACACTAGGTCAGGCGAAAGGAACTGCAGAATGAACTCACCAAAAGGCACCTTCATTTTGGCAGTTTCACATCTGGCCTAGACACGGAAGAGGAAGATAAAGATTTTCAAGGTGCAATGTTAAAATTAACCACTAGAACATAGCAGAAACTATTGCCCTATTTCTGGTCTGTTAGTGGCAGCGCTCAGTGATAATAATACTCAACAGCATTAAGAGCAAAAGTAACAATAATTGCTGGAAAATAATCAATGACAAGAGTTCCTTTTAAAATGCAGTGCTCCAGTCTCACACTAGAACATCTGGGCTGTAGAAAGTGGCTGCAAGAACAGAAGGCTGAAGTTCTCATATCACAGAAGGAACAGAAGTCAAGTATTGCACCAGATATCACACAGAAGAATTGCCAACAGTAAGTATACTGAGGAATTTTGATTATTCCTTTTAGTTAGAAACAACAACAACACAGAAATGTGGAGATATCAACTGTGTCTCAGCCTGCACCCTTCATTTCTTTTTACACAAAAACTAGCATTTTGTCTAAGAGCATTTAAAGTATTAAAAAAGTTTCTTTACTTACAATACCATTTATAGTTATGGTTGAAAGAAAGAAAAAGTAGAAAGGGAGTCTGCACACCCAGTAGAAGAGCCTCCCCTGTTTGTTGCTCAGTCAGAAGTCAGAAAAAGAAGAAAGTGGCAAAGGACAATCAAATTATAGGCTGTGAAACCCACCTCCCATGGATACCCAGTGTTAGTGCATGTAAGATTGTTATTATTTGATCAAAGTGATTGTTGTGTCCTAATAGTGTAACCTTCTACATGTGATATCAATGTATCTGAACCAATGTAACCTTGCCGATGAGTAACAATGTAACCTTCAGCTGTATCACATAAACCCTGTAATAGGACGCGAGCTAATGACCACCAGCTGGCAGCAGCGAGCGTCCAAGCTCTCTTGGTTCAAACCCATCAAAGACCGCAGCGCGGGAAGCTTCCCGCCGCTACCTACACCTGGACAAGAAGGGCGTGACCAGCCATGACGTCACGCGGACCAGTAGCCAACGGGCTACCGTGGAGCCACATTCAAATACGTTACTGCCTTATATATAGAGCTGTTCGTCCGCCATTACCTCATGTTCCCTCTGTCCACCATGCAATAAACCTGAGTTAACCCAGCCTTTGGCTGTGCCTTGTGTCTTGACTCTCATACACTAAATTGGCGACGAAGGTGGGATGATGGATCCCCACGGAGCCAGGACACAGAGCGGGTTCAACATCACCAAACCGCAAGACTGGGAGCTTTTTGAGATGGACTTCCAGGCGGCACTGGTGGAGCTCAAAGTCAAAGAAGACGACGAGGAAAGGAAGAGGGCCATCCTCACCCGCATGTTTGGGATGGAAACCAAGCGGACGCTGGTGGGCATCCTTGCACCGAAGAAGATGAGCGATTTCAAAGCCGGTGACATCATGAAAATGCTGCGTGAGCGTTTCCGACCCTCGAGGGCAATGTTTCCCGCTCGGAGTGCGTTTTGGAGGCGAGTTCAAGCGCCGGACGAGTCAGTAGAAGCCTTCGTAACGGCTATGAGGGTAGCCGCCGCCCCCTGCAAATGGGACCACATCCTAGAGATGGCCCTCAGGGACGGAGTGCTGTGTGGCCTGAAGGACAAGGAAGTACAGCGCAGCTTGATGAACAAGGAGCCACCACCCACACTGGAAGAGGTTGTAGAGGCCGCGGAAGCCGCGGAATCCACGAATGCTGGAGTAGACGAGATGCACAAGTGGCGTGAGTGGCGTCCGAGGGCCGGCAAAGCGGAAAACTCGTCGCACGGGAAGTCCGGTCAGTCGGTGCATGCAACCCGACCGACCTCGAAATCGTCTTCAGAAAGCAGCGATGGCGAGGAGGTCCAGAAGGTCCGGAGAGGCGGGCGCCGCTGCGATGGTTGCGGAGCGGCCCATGAGCGCGTGAAGTGCCCATTCAGGAAAGCCGAGTGCTTCAACTGCGGACGTCGGGGGCACATCGCCAAGGCGTGCAGGAAATGGAAAGAGGGCCGGAGACAGTCGCAAGACCGTTCAGCCAGACCGGACCGTCCAGCGAGGCCCAAAGATGGCGCCCGGGCCACGAGGAAGCAGGACGGCGTGGGCCGCATCTCGGACGACAGCGAGGGCGACGCTCCTGTGTTCAACGTGTCTGCGGGACAGCCCCATTACTTTGTTGAGGTACTAGTACAAGGGACCCCTATTAGGATGGAAGTTGACTCGGGGTCCTCCTATTCTATAATCCCCCAGAGAGAGTTCTTGAAAATCGACCCCCACGTGCGGCCCAAACTTAAAGCGTTGAGGGCCACACTACGGGACGTTCAGGGGAACAGCATTCCAGTGTTGGGGGTCGGAACGTTCCGGGTTCGCTTTAAGAGACATTCTGCGGAACTTCCCCTAGTGGTGCTAAAAGGGGGGAGTTGTAGCCTCCTCGGAACACAGTGGTTTCAGCCCTTAGGCCTGTTCATAGGGGGGGTGCATGCCGTAGGCGAGGACCCAATACAAGCAGTGTGTGACGCACACCCCACCGTTTTTAAAAGTGGACTGGGAAAGTTCAAGGGACCCCCTGTAGCCTTCGACTTAGACCCGGAGGTCCGCCCGATAAGACTTAAACCGCGCAGGGTACCGTTCGCGCTTAAGGACAAAATAGAGGCGGAACTGGACAAACTGGTGGGTCAAGGAATTCTCGTTCCTGTGGATTCCGCGGAGTGGGAGACTCCAATTGTAACAGCACTGAAGGCTAACGGGGAGGTGCGCATTTGCGCTGATTATAAGTGTACCATTAATAAGGCAATCCGCCCTAATGCATACCCGGTGCCAGTGGTCAGCCACCTTCTGGCCAGGCTGAATGGGGGAAAGTGTTTCGCTAAACTCGATTTAGCACAGGCCTACCAGCAACTCCCGGTAACCCCCGCCACAGCGGCGGCACAAACAATAGTCACACATAAGGGGGCGTTCCAGGTGTCGAGGTTACAGTTCGGCGTGAACTCGGCACCTGGCATTTTTCAGTCGCTGGTGGAACGCCTCCTGAAGGGGTTGGAGGGGGTGTTGCCATATTTTGATGACGTGTTGATAACGGGGGGGAGTAAGGCCGAGCTGGCCCACAGATTGGATAAGGTCCTGGCCGTGTTCGAGAAAGCGGGGCTGCGACTGAGAAAAGACAAATGTGTATTTTTCGAAACAGAGGTTGAGTTTTTAGGGTTCCGTGTCACACCCGAGGGAATTAGGCCGTCCAAATCTAAGGTAGCCGCCATTAAGAAAGCCCCTCGCCCCACTTCCAAAACCGAGCTTCAGTCATTTCTGGGGCTTCTCAATTTCTACCATACCTTCCTTCCACGGAAGGCGTCTGTTGCCGAGCCGCTCCATCGGCTGCTTAAAAAAGAGGAAAAATGGCTGTGGGGTGACGAGCAAGAAAGAGCGTTCACAGAGTTAAAGCAACTCCTCACATCCGAGGCAATCCTGACTCATTTCGACCCCAAACGGCCCATAGTTTTGGTCTGCGATGCATCCCCGGTGGGGGTGGGGGCGGTGCTTTGCCACGTGTTAGACGACGGAAGGGAGGCCCCGATAGCGTTTTATTCAAGGTCCCTGTCCCAAGCAGAGCGGAATTACGCACAGACCGATAGGGAGGCACTAGCGATAGTAGCGGGAACCAAGAAATTTCACGATTTTCTGTATGGTCGGCCGTTCAAGATCGTTACTGATCATAAGCCCCTGTTAGGAATATTCACTGCAAATAAGCCCACGCCACAGATCCTGTCCCCGAGGATGCTGCGGTGGGCTATTTTTCTTAACGCATATCAACATGAGTTAGAATACCGGCCAGGGAAGGAAATCAGCCATGCAGACGCGCTCTCACGGTCGCCGTTACCATTGTCGGACGACCAGAAGGCAGGGGTAAGAAGAGACCGCCAGGTATTGCTAATAGAGGTCTTAGAGTCACCCCCGATAGTACCGGCCGACATTGCCAGGGCGACCGGAAAGGATAGAACACTAGAGAAGGTATGCTCGTGGGTGCAGAAGGGGTGGCCGGCGTCATCCCCAGGCACGGAATTCGACCCATTCTTCCGAAAGCGAGTGGAGTTGTCTTTAGAGAGGGGGTGCCTTTTGTGGGGCCAACGGGTGGTGGTTCCTACGTCCCTGCGGCCGAAGGTGCTAAAGCTGTTGCACGTCAGCCACCCGGGAATCGTCCGTTCCAAGGCGTTGGCCCGGAGTTACTTCTGGTGGCCCCAGCTGGACGCCGACATAGAGCAGATGGTTGGCACTTGTGAGGCATGTCAATGCTCTCGACCGGAGGTGGCCCGCCTACCGCATAGGGAATGGGACGCAGCAAGGGGACCGTGGTCCAGGGTGCACGTAGATTTTGCTGGCCCATTCCGGGGAACCATGTTTCTCCTGGTGGTGGATGCATACTCAAAGTGGTTGGAGGTCATTCCGGTAAAGAGCACATCCTCCGCCACTACCATTCGCCAGCTAAGGAGGGTCTTTTCCACGTTCGGCTTACCCGACACTTTGGTCAGCGATAACGCCAGTTGTTTCACGTCCGCTGAGTTCGCAGCATTCATGGAGGCAAATGCAATTCGGCATGTCACATCCGCGCCGTTTCACCCGGCCACGAATGGCCAAGTGGAACGGTTGGTGCGCACCACAAAAGATGCGCTGCGGCGCATGGGCTCGGGAGATCTAAATCACCAAGTTTGTCAATTTCTATTAGCGTACAGAGTGACCCCCTTAGCGTCTGGTTACTCGCCGGCTGAGCTGCTGATGCGGAGGAAACTGACCACGCTTTTGTCCAGGCTAGACCCGTCGAGGGTCGAGGACAAAGGGAAGAACATAGGGTTAGCGGTCTCGAAAGGTTTCGGCGTAGGCGATCCTGTACACTGCAGGAACTATGCCAACGCAGGCCCAGCCTGGGTGCCAGGGACGATAATAGAACAGACGGGGCCAGTGTCCTATCGGGTGGAAACTAGCACCGGCCTCCTCTGGAGGAGGCACGCTGACCAACTGAGGCACCGAGTGAGCGAGGGGCCGACCAGTGGGGCACAGCGACAGGATTCAGCGATAGGGTTCTCCCCCACCCGTTTAGCCCAAGGGGGAGACAGGGGGGAAAGCAGCGAGCCCGACTCATATCCTTTTGATACCCCAGTTCTATCCGAGCCCGGGGGGAGGGAAAAGGAGTGTGCGGCCGCCGCTGCCGTTTCCCCCGAATCCGATTTTGATTTTGATTTTGCGAGCCGGGGGGGGTTTTCGGAGTGTTCCCCCACCCATCCAAGCGAGAAGAGGGGTTTTTCGTTAGTCCCCAGTGCCCCCGGTTCTTCCCAAACAAAGCACACACCTCCCAACAAAGCCGCAGAGCCGCGGCAAACCACTAACAAGTCATCCTCTCCGATTGCAGGGCAGGAAGCCAGGGAGCAAGGAGGAGGGAGCGAAGCCGGGGCAGGGCAGCCCGCGCCGAGACCCCAGCGTGTTCGAAATAAGCCATCTTGGCTGAGAGACTTCGTCTCATCCTAGGGGGGAGGAGTGTTGTGTCCTAATAGTGTAACCTTCTACATGTGATATCAATGTATCTGAACCAATGTAACCTTGCCGATGAGTAACAATGTAACCTTCAGCTGTATCACATAAACCCTGTAATAGGACGCGAGCTAATGACCACCAGCTGGCAGCAGCGAGCGTCCAAGCTCTCTTGGTTCAAACCCATCAAAGACCGCAGCGCGGGAAGCTTCCCGCCGCTACCTACACCTGGACAAGAAGGGCGTGACCAGCCATGACGTCACGCGGACCAGTAGCCAACGGGCTACCGTGGAGCCACATTCAAATACGTTACTGCCTTATATATAGAGCTGTTCGTCCGCCATTACCTCATGTTCCCTCTGTCCACCATGCAATAAACCTGAGTTAACCCAGCCTTTGGCTGTGCCTTGTGTCTTGACTCTCATACACTAAAGTGATGGTGATGCTATCGATGCTCCTATTATATCAGTGTCATATGTGTGCAGCACACATAAGTATCCAGCAAACCCAGTGTTGAGATGCTACAGGTGCCCACAGGTGCCCGGGCACCAGTAGTGAAAATTCCCCAGGCCACACCCACTTGACCATCCACGCCCACCTCCCTACCCTGGCTATGGTGTAGGGAGGCCAGGTGGGCATGGCCCACAGTTAGCCACACCCACAGAGTTAGCCATGCCCATGGTGGGGGTAGTAAAAAAAATTGCAGCGCATCACTGACAAGCCCCCTGCCCTTCCTCCGCCATGTCTCCAATTGAAAGCTACGAAGAGGGGACAGAAAGAGGAGGAGGCTGCTGTGATGGCGGCAGAAGCCATCTACCTATTACCACTGATTTAGTGTAAGGGACCAAAGACAATGAAACAGCCGAAGGATTGGCTTAACACAGGTTTATTGCATGATGATCCGGAGGAACATGTGGTAATGGCGGCTGGGTAGCTCAATATATACAGCTGGCTATACATTTGAATGTGGCTCGTTGGCAGGCTATTGGTTGCTGCCCGCGTGACGTCGTGGGAGGTCACGCCCTTCTTGACCAGGTGAGGGGGTCGCGGGGAATCTTCCCGCGCTGCTGATCCAGGTGGCTTTGATCCATTAGAGCTGGACGCTCGCTACTGCCCTCTGGTGGTCACTAGCTCGCGTCCCCTTATTAAGCATACATTGATACAGGTGATGGTTATAATGTTGCACACAGAAAGGTTACATTGATAACACATGGTACAGGTACATTGTTAAAGGCACTGCTTTACAGAACACAACATCCCTCCCCCCTAGGATGAGACGAAGTCTCTCAGCCAAGATGGCTTGTTGCGTGTGCGTGTGGGCCGTGAAGAAGGCTGCCCCCCCGGGGGCGTTATTGCTTCTTTGTTCCCCGGTCCCTTGTCCTGAAATGGGAGAGGGAGACTCGTTAGTAGCTTGCTGCTGTCTGGCGGTCTTAGGGGAAGGGAAAAACTCCATTGTGGGCAGACCGGGGGGCGTCGGGACTAACGGAAAACCCCTCTTCTCGCTTGGACGGGTGGGGGACCACTCGGAAAACCCCCCCCCGGGTCTGAAAATCAAAATCTAAGTTGGTCGGGGTACCCGCATTTGTGGGGACTTTCCGCGAGATATGTATGGGGTCGGGTTCCTCTCCCTCGGAAAGATCCCCCAGGGTATCTACGAGGATATCCTCCTCCCCCCTTGGTGGGGGCCCACGGTCCCCTTCTCCTCCCCCTTGGGCTAAACGGGTGGGGGAGAACCCTAACGCTGACTTGTTTCCTGCGTGAACCGCGTCCTGCTCGTCGGGGACCCTGTGTCGGAGCTGGTCTGCGTGCCGCCTCCATAGGAGCCCTGTGCTGGTTTCCACGCGGTACGACACGGGGCCGGTTTGTTCCACGACTACGCCGGGCACCCAGGCTGGGCCTGTGCTGGCGTAATTCCTGCAATGCACGGGGGCGCCTATGCTGAAACTCTTTGTAACTTCCAGCCCGATGTTCCTTCCTTTGTCCTCTACCCTCGTGGGGTCTAGCCTAGTAAGGATGGTGGTCAGCTTCCTGCGCATTAAGAGCTCTGCGGGGGAGTATCCTGACGCCAACGGGGTCACCCTGTACCCTAGCAGAAACTGACACACTTGTAGGTTCAAATCCCCTGGGCCCATGCGCCGCAACGCGTCCTTCGTGGTGCGGACGAGGCGCTCTACTTGGCCGTTGGTGGCCGGGTGAAACGGGGCGGAGGTAATATGCCGAACGGCGTTAATCTCCATGAATGCCTTAAACTCGGAGGACGTAAAACAACTAGCGTTGTCGCTAATTAACGTGTCGGGTATGCCGAACGTGGCAAAGAGCCTCCGCAAGTGCCTAATGGTCTGGGCCGAGGGAGTGCTCGTGACTGGGATAACCTCCAACCATTTGGAGAAAGCATCCACAACGAGGAGGAATAGGGTGCCTCTGAACGGGCCCGCGAAGTCAACGTGCACCCGGGACCACGGCCCCTTAGCCGCGTCCCATTCCCTGTGGGGAAGGCGGGCCTCCTCCGGTCTGGAGCATTGGCAACTTTCGCAAGTGCCGACCATGTGCTCGATGTCGGCGTCTAGCTGGGGCCACCAGAAGTAACTCCGGGCCAGCGCCTTGGATCGCACGATGCCGGGGTGGCTGACGTGCAGCAGTTTGAGCACCCGCGGCCGAAGGGAAGTGGGAATCACCACCCGCTGCCCCCACAAGAGACATCCCCTCTCTAGGGACAGTTCTAGCTTTTTTCTGAAAAATGGAGCGAACTCCTCCGCTGGGGAGGATGCGGGCCACCCTTTCTGTAGCTTACTGTCGCTAACGTTTTGTCTTTCTCTGTCGCTTTGGCGATGTCGGCGGGCACTACCGGGGGCGAATCCAGCACCTCTATCATGAGAACCTGATGGTCCCGCTCCCCCATGCTCACCTGGCTGGGCGTTAGGGGAAGGGGAGACCTAGACAGGGCGTCCGCGTGGCTGATCTCTTTCCCGGGCCGGTATACCAACGCGTGCTGATACGCGTTGAGAAAAATGGCCCACCTGAGCATCCTTGGGGACAGGATTTGAGGGGTGGGCTTATCCGCGGTAAAAATGCCTAGCAGGGGCTTGTGGTCCGTCACGATGGTGAAGGGGCGGCCATACAGAAAGTCGTGAAATTTTTTCGTCCCCGAGACTATCGCTAATGCCTCCCTGTCCATCTGTGCGTAGTTTCTCTCTGTTTGGGACAGGGACCTGGAGTAAAATGCTATCGGGGCCTCCCTTCCGTTCGCCAGCACGTGGCACAGCACTGCCCCCACCCCCACTGGAGATGCATCACAGATCAGAACTACTGGGCGTTTGGGGTCGAAGTGGGTCAGTATGGCGTCGGACGCCAGGAGGCTTTTCAGCTCACTAAATGCCCTTTCCTGGTCATCGCCCCACTTCCATGCCTGGTCTTTCTTAAGCAGCCTGTGTAGCGGTTCGGCCACCGCTGCCTTCCGGGGGAGGAAGTAGTGGTAAAAGTTGAGCAGCCCTAGGAACGACTGCAACTCGGGCTTGGAGGTGGGGTGGGGGGCTCTCTTGATGGCTGCCACCTTAGACTTGGATGGTTTTATCCCCTCAGGCATCACACAAAACCCCAGGAATTCAACCTCGGTTGCGAAGAAGACGCATTTGTCCTTGCGCAACCTCAGCCCCGCCTTTTCGAATATGGTCAGGACCTTCCCCAACCTCTTGGCCAATTCCGCCCGACTCCCCCCTGTTATTAACACGTCATCAAAATAAGGCAACACCCCCTCCAGACCCTTCAGGAGGCGTTCCACGAGTGACTGGAAAATTCCTGGCGCCGAGTTCACGCCGAATTGGAGGCGCGTCACCTGGAACGCCCCCTTGTGGGTGATTATGGTCTGCGCAGCAGCCGCGGCGGGAGACACCGTGAGCTGCTGGTAGGCCTGTGCTAAGTCGAGCTTAGCGAAACACTTTCCCCCGTGTAACCTGGCCAGCAGATGGCTGACTACCGGCACCGGATATGCATTCGGGCGGATCGCCTTGTTGATGGTGCACTTGTAGTCGGCGCATATGCGAACCTCCCCATTGGATTTAAGAGCGGTTACAATTGGGGTTTCCCACTCCGCAGAATCTACAGGCACAAGAATCCCCTGACCCACCAATTTGTCCAGTTCCGCCTCTATCTTGTCCTTGAGTGCGAACGGCACCCGGCGTGGTTTTAGGCGAACAGGGCGGACCTCCGGGTCCAGGTCGAAAGTCACTGGGGGCCCCTTGAATTTCCCCAGTCCCATTTTGAAGACTTCGGGGTGCGCCCCGCACACCTCCTGAATTGGGTCAGTCCCAACAGCGTGCATCCCCACGGCATGCACCCCCCCAATGAACAAACCCAGGGGCTGGAACCATTGAGTCCCGAGGAGGCTGCAATTTCCTCCCTTGAGCACGACCAGGGGAAGGGACGCGGCGTGCTCCTTGAACTTGACCTGAAATTCTCCAACCCCCAACACTGGAATACTGTTCCCTTGCACGTCCCGTAGTGTGGCCCTCAACGCTTTGAGCTTGGGCCGCTTTTGGGGGGCAATTCCACAAAACTCCCTCTGGGAAATGATTGAATATGAGGACCCCGAGTCAATTTCCATCCTAATGGGCACCCCTTGGACTTGTACCTCAACAAAGTAGTGGGGGTGTCTCGTAGACACGCTGAACACCGAGGCGTCGTCCTCGCTGCCGTCGGCGATGCGGCCCACGCCGTCCTGCTTCCGCGTGGCCTGGGCGCCGTCTTTTGGCTTCGCTGGGCGGTCTCGTCCCGCGGAACGGTCTGGGGAGCTCCTCCGGGACTCGCGCTTCTTCCTGCACACCTTGGCGATGTGCCCGCGGCGGCCGCAGTTGTGGCACTCGGCCTTCCGGAAGGGGCATTTCACGCGGTCGTGGGCCGCGCCACAGCCGTCGCATCGTCGGCCCTCCTTCCGGACCTTCTGTACGTCCTCGTCGTCGCTGCTCTCTGTGGACGACCTCGAAGTTCGCCGGGCCACCTGTACCGGAGCCTCTGCTTCCCTCGACTTTGGCCGCCAGTCCTGGAGCTCTTGGACCCCAGCCTTCGTAGCTTCTGCGGCCTGGGCCGCTCTAACGACCTCCTGCAGCGTGGGAGGCGGCTCTTGGTTCATTAATGTGCGCTGGGTCTCGGCGTCGTTCAAGCCGCACAGCACACAGTCTCGGAGGGTGGTTTCGACGTTCTCCCATTTGCACGGGCCGGCCGTCAGCTGCAGGGCCGCCACGAACGCGGCGACCGTCTCCCCGGGCGCTTGGACTCGCCTCCAAAACGCACTCCGAGCGGGAAACATCGCCGTGGCGGGCCGGACGTGCTCACGCAGCAACTGCATGAGTTCCTTGGCCTTGAATTCACTCACCCTCCTCGGTGCAATCAGGTCCACCAAGGTCCTTTTTGTTTCTTGTCCGAGCATTCTGGTGAAGATGGCTCTTTTCTTCGCCTCTTCCGTAACTTCGGACTCGATCAGTGCGGCCTGGAAGTCCATTTCGAAGATCTCCCAGTCGCCCGGTTTCCTGATTTCGAAACCGGCGCATGTCTTGGTCCCGTGGGCTGCCATCATCCCACCTTCGTCGCCAATTTAGTGTAAGGGACCAAAGACAATGAAACAGCCGAAGGATTGGCTTAACACAGGTTTATTGCATGATGATCCGGAGGAACATGTGGTAATGGCGGCTGGGTAGCTCAATATATACAGCTGGCTATACATTTGAATGTGGCTCGTTGGCAGGCTATTGGTTGCTGCCCGCGTGACGTCGTGGGAGGTCACGCCCTTCTTGACCAGGTGAGGGGGTCGCGGGGAATCTTCCCGCGCTGCTGATCCAGGTGGCTTTGATCCATTAGAGCTGGACGCTCGCTACTGCCCTCTGGTGGTCACTAGCTCGCGTCCCCTTATTAAGCATACATTGATACAGGTGATGGTTATAATGTTGCACACAGAAAGGTTACATTGATAACACATGGTACAGGTACATTGTTAAAGGCACTGCTTTACAGAACACAACAACTGATCAAAAGGAGGAAGTGGCCACACACTACTCTCCAGAGTCATCCTGCTGCAGGAATGCCTTGCTCTAAAGGTCCTCAAAGCTAAGGCTCAATGCTAGGAGTGGGTTATCTAAGGAAATCATAGCAACGAGTCACCAGGATATCTGGGGCATTCAGCTAAATTCCTCTACTGTTGGCTGGTAGCAACAGCTTTCCAGAGCAGCCAAGGTGCCCCAAGCAGTACCTGTATTGTTGCCTCGGGTCGTATCTGGTCTCATGGTAGGGCCATCCCTGATTTTAAGGGATGAGAACAAGAGAAACAAGGCATAGCTTGGGAAGAAAGATTTGTATATGTCTTTTTTACACATTTGCCAGCAGGTTTAACATAATTCCTCCAGTATTGAAAACAACATTTTCATAATACAGTGCAGACTATACAAATTTTAATAAGCATTTTTCAGAAGGATGCTATAATTGCAAGTTAATTGCAAATCTGTGAGCTCTTTATTCACATACCACGTATTGTGTTGGAAGAAGTGATTCACTGTTTTCTCCAGCAAGGAGCCTGGACTTTCCTTGCTCCAAACCCACACACACACACACAGGCTTTCTTATAGTTTTAAAATATTAGCTGTTCCTTTGGAACAGTGACTGGAGAGGATCGTGCTCCTACCAGTTATTTTTTAAATATAGTTTTACAGATTTAACAGCAGGAGATCATCCTATGTTCAGATTGGTTGGAAAAAGTGTGTAACTGAAACACCACCCAGTTTTGATCAACCTAGCAAGATATGGACTAGCCTTAATAGAATATGTACAGATGTGCTGACTTTTTGCATAAATAGGCAAAACTACCATCACCAGCATGTGAATGTGGGGCACCGTGTCAGACTGTGCAACATGTTATACAAAAATGTAGCCTTAGAGCATATGAGGACAGTAGCGAATATTTTTTTAAGGGCAACTCCTGTTGCAATCAAATATATAAATTGTTTAAAGGTAAAAGTAAAGCCAGTCGTATCTGACTCTAGGGTGCAGTGCTCATCTCTGTTTCAAAGTCGAAGAAACAGCATTGTCTGCTTCTGCGGACGTTTTCGTGGTCATGTGGCAGGCATGACTAGATACCAGAGCGCACGGAACGCTGTTATCTTCCCACCGAAGTGGTCCCTATTTATCTACTTGCAATTTCTTGCTTTCGAACTGCTAGGTTGGCAGGAGCTGGGACAAAAGACGGGAGCTCATTTCCATCCAGCAGTACTCGGGAATCAAACTGCTGACCTTCCGCCTCCCAGTCAGCGTCTTAGCCACTTGAGCCACTGCAGTCCCTCATAAATTGTTTAGATGTTTGTTTATAAATTAATGTTTAGTTTTCTATAGTTTTCTATACTGTATTTCCTTTCTTGTTATATGTTGACTCAATATGTACAAATGGCATATGCTAAATAAATAAATTAATAAATACCTAATTAGCTGCCACACAGAGAGATATGGATGCGGGCAGGAATGGAGAAGTCTGCCTTGTGTTAAGGGTGTGGAGCTAAGGAAATTCCCCATTCATCTTGCCTGAGTGGATGCAGAAAGAGGTCATCTGTCAAGCCTTTTTCATGTTTTGCAGCCAAACTCTGTGCTCAGCATGAGAAGGAAGAGAAGAACATATTTCCCACAATGGAATTGCCTTTCTGCTTGCTATAGAAAAGGGAAAATGAGAGGGAAGGAAAGAGTGAGTGGTGGAAGGCTGGTGGCAGGTATTGCCATTGAACAAGTAAGGTCCCCTTCCTCTTCGTTGTCTTCTTTGTCCTCTACCATGTCTAGGACAAACATGAAACTGTCTGATCTGATGTGAGAAAAATTAGACAGCACACCCGATTATGGTTCAAAGATACCACAGTCCTCAAGGAGGCTCTTTCTGTGTACCCCAGTAAGGTCCCCTGTCCCCTCACTAAGAGGGAGCCAAGAGATAAACCTCTACCACAAGTTACAAGGAAAGCTCTTTAGACTCCAGATAGACACCACATTCCAAAGTTTGTCAAATTTCACTCCTCTGGCTGTTGGATTGAACTTCCTCCCTGCCTTAGCCCATGGTATGCAACTGGAGGTGCAATCCTGTAATATCTAAAGGACCACTCTACTGTATGGGAGTAATCCAAATGCCAGCAATGAAATAAAAAAAGTCTTAAATCCATTTCTTCAGCATAACTGGTTTTGTGTAACAGACAAGGAACAAAATAAAACAAAAATATTTTTAAAGGCAAAAAATGTTGTAGTATCCTAAAAGCTAACTGCTGTATTTTGATGGGAGCTTTTGTGGCTCACGGCCACTCCCTCCGATGTGGTTTTGTGTAGCAGCTTGGTTTTTTTCCTTCATGTTTTGTTTATACGGTAAAACCCTTACTTACGAAAAAAAAGTCCATCCCGTAGGCTTTTACTTAAATCGGTTTTTTATGTAACTCGAAGCAAACCCATAGGAAATCAGTAAATCGGGACATCGTTTTAGCACCACAAAATCATTATGTAAGTCAAATTTTATGTAACTCAAGGCATATGTAAGTCGGGGTTTTACTGTATATTGGTGGGGCTAAAACTAATGAAATTTATTTATTTATTTATTATTTAGTATGCTTATATACCGCTTTACTTGTCTACTGACAACTCAAAATGAAACAATCAAATAAATACAAATAATCAAATAAATACAAAACAAATCATAAGTACGGGGTAAGGGGAGGGTGAGGGGGCAATACAGCAATATACAGAAATAACAGTGCAAAATACAATAAATAATACAAGTCACAATAAACTTTACAAAAAATATCAACTCAAGTCAATAATATAATTAACTGTTCAACTTACAATTACAAAAATCACGTCATCATAAAGCAACACAACCTAAACCCACTCACTGAGTCCGAAGAACAAGGAAGGAGAACAAGGAAATAGGCAGGCCTACCTATCACAGATGTGTTTTCAAGTGGTTGCAATAATCCATTAGTTCATTAAGTCTCATCCTCCTATGCAGCAGAATACAGAGGAATTAGAATTATTCTGCCTCATTAGCTCTTAGGCATTACTTAAGGAAAGTGGGGGGGGGGTCGGTAAGAGGGCTGCTATCTGCAAGCAATCAAAACCTGTAAGGCAGGCATTCCAAAATTATAGGATTTTAAAAATTAATATCCTTTTATTAGCTTTCTAAGCTTTCAGGTTTTTTTCTCCTTTCTAGACATATTCATCTTAAGGGCATTAACTTGAATTTTTTAAAAGGATAAGAGGAAACTATTTCTGGAGATGTATCCTAAATGTAGGACCTGCTTCAGCAAGAAATTGTAATGTTGACTTTGTAGCAATTACGGAGAAATTTATTTTTACAAAATGTATTTGACATGAAATGTTTATACCATATCTTTCCATCAAAAAAGGGAGATTGGATTCATGAGATGCATGTGGCCAACCAACACTCCATCCTGTACAGTAAAACCCCGGGTTATGACGGAGGTCTGTTCCAACAGCCTCTGTTGTAACCCGGAAAAACTGTAGCCCGAAACATCCATAGGGATGCATTGAAAAATTAAAAAATGGTCCTGAATTGATTGTTGTAAACCGAAACAAATACATTAAAAATTTGTAAACCAGGATGGCATTTCCATAGGATTTGTCATTGTAAACCACATCAAACTTAAACTGAGGTGGTTGTAACCTGGGGTTTTACTGTATTAGCCTTCAGATCCCTTCCATGAGAAAGACATTTTCCTCTGTGTGTGTGTGTGTGTGTGGCAATTATGTCCTCAGAGGTCTTTCAACTGTGAGGCTATCCAGGGCCGCCATCAGAAATTTCTGGGTCCCATACTGAGCTATCCTATTGCCCCCCCCCACACACACACACACACATACACATATACTTATGGGCGGCAGCAGGGCCCCTGTCAGCTCCGGGCCCTATACAGCAGTACTGGTAGTACTGCCCTGATGGCAGCCCTGAGGCTATCTATACTGGAGTATAGCCTGCTATATGGAGCAGGTTGGGGGCAGGTGGGGGTGGGTTGGTCTGATCAAGTGCATGCGTTGATCAGGCCAATCCATCCCAACCCAGACGCCAACAAACCCCATTTGGAGACCTCATAAGGAGGACCAACCATATTGTCTCACCGTATTTTATCCCACCCCCAGAGTATGTGCACGCTGAAGACAGGTTAAAATAGAATGGAGCTACATTGTAGCTAATCAGGGGAATCAGCTATAATGCAACAGTTCATCTCCATACCTGTCAACCTTCCCGGATTGGCCAGGATTTCATGGTTTTCGGCGCCGATTTGCGCCATTGCCCGCCCCATGCTGCCGAAACCCCGGAATTTGGCAGCAGGGGAAAGGAGGTACTGCGCAGCCCTTCTTTGCAGGTCACCTTCTACGCATGTGTAGAAGGGTTTTACGCTTGTGTAGCCCCGTTCTACGCATGCGTAGAAGGTGACCTGCGCAGAACTGTTTGCGCAGGTCCCGTATTTTCCGGAGCCACGGTTGACTGGTATGTTCATCTCTAACCTTACAATTACAAAAATTGTAAGGTTAGAGCCAAACAACTTCTTTACAGCTGATAAGGGAAGCCCTCCCCGCACCAGCTGCAAAGCACTGTGTCCCACCACCACCATGGTCACCCCAACTAATCAGTCCCAGATCAGCAGGGTGGGAAGGAACAGCCTCTTTGCATCTGATGGGGGAAATCTTTTCCCCATCAGGTGCAAAGTAGCTGCTATGGAGGCTGATGGGACTGCTACAGCTCCATTGGAGAAACAAAATGTTGTCTGGATGTGGAGATCATGTCAAACAGCATTGTGCTCCTTTTATAAAGCCACTCTACACCAAATCCGGGAGGGCCAGTGTAGACAAGAAAGAGCCTCCTAGAATATTGTGGTATTTTTGAACCACAATTGGGCGTACTCTGGTAATGGCAACTTTGGTGTTGCCAGCTAATCTTTTTCACACCAGGTCAGGGGGAGGGAACTGCAGAATGAACTCACCAAAGGTTGCCTTCGTTTTGACAGTTTCATGTCTGGCCTAGATGCAGCAGAAACAGAAGCAGAAACAGAAGCAGAAGCAGAAGCAGCAGCAGGAGAAGCAGGAGAAGCAGAAGCAGGAGAAGCAGAACCAGAAACAGCAGAAGAAGCATAAGAGGAGGAGGTCTTTGTTTTACTTGGAAGCTAGCTTTATGTTGTCCTTTAAGGAGGATATGTCCTCCTTTTCCTTGATGTGTAAGTGGCCACCCTAGGCTACCAGACCCTCTACCCCTAGTGAATTTCCTTGGCCTATTAGGAAATGTTGAGCTTTTGACTGCTAATATCATTCCTCTCTCGTTGTTTAAGTAAAATAGTGGTGAATGGCAGAGTGGATATAGCATAGCATATCAATTTTGTGTGTGTGAGTTCAGTCCCAGGAATGAACATTGTGAAATCATTTGTTCCTATGGAATAACTGATTGTTGCCTAGCTAGACAATCCAGCAAACATTACTTAATGTTTTTCCTTTCCCCTATTCATTCATTTTCAGTAAGCTGCAGTAAACATAAGGCACAGGACCTTTCAGAAACTTATTAAACACAATGCCATATTTATTTATTTGACTTATCTCTCATCTTTATCTTAATGCTGGGCCCCAAAAGAGGGTTACATAATCACAGTCTTGTGCAATTTGGTGGGAAGTCCTGTATTATCCCTTAGATTATAGGAGTAATATCTAATTGTGATACTATTTGCATATATTAGTTAAAATTAACATATACAAATTTAATACAGAAACACAATTTTTATGAAGAATGTCCTTTTTTGTATGTGTTTCTCCTCAACATCATCTGCTACCCCACTCTCTTTTTTTGGCAATGATGTTAATTCACCTGCCCCGTCCTGCCTGTTTCATGCCCCAGATAGCCTTTTTTTAAGACTGGAAGAGATTATCTGGGCATTTCCTGATTCTTTTTTAAAGGTAATTTCAGGCATGGAATTGCTGTCTTAATCCAAAAATAGCCTTGAAATGGCAGCTCACATATTTCCCTAAGGCTTCCAGGAGCACCAATTGCCAAAGGGGTGGTAGGGAGAATGCATAGTTTGCACCCTTTAGAGAAAGGTAACAATGATACCTAGACTTTTAGGCTTTGTCCACCCCTCATGCAAAATGAAACAATTGCAAGTAAAATCTAAGCTGAGTTAATATGAACAGATGTGGGAAAGAAATGTTTTGGGCTTACATTTTCCCCCTTTGTAAAACAACCATTTCCCACTCTCCAAGACTGGCAGTGAGATGAAGTGCATCTTGTCCGGGGGGGGGGGGGGGTTAGTGTAAGGGACCAAAGACAACGAAACAGCCGAAGGGTTGGCTTAACACAGGTTTATTGCATGATGATCCGGAGGAACATGTGGTAATGGCGGATGGGTAGCTCAATTTATACTGCTGGCTATACATTTGAATGTGGCTCGTCGACAGACTATTGGTTGCTGCCTGCGTGACGTCGTAGAAGGTCACGCCCTTCTTGACCAGGTGAAGAGGTGGCGGGGAATCTTCCCGCGCTGCTGATCCAGGTGAATCTGAGCCATGAGAGCTGGACGCTCGCTATTGCCATCTAGTGGTCACTAGCTCACGTCCCCTTATCAGGTTTACATTGATACAGCTGAAGGTTATAATGTTGCACACAGAAAGGTTACATTGTTACCACATGGCTAAGGTACATTGTTAAAGGCACAGCTTTACAGAACACAACATCCCTCCCCCCTAGGATGAGACGAAGTCTCTCAGCCAAGATGGCTTATTGCATGTGCGTTTGGGCTGTGATGAGGGCTGACCCCCCCCGGGGGCGCTACTGCTTCTTTGTTCCCTGGTCCCTTGTCCTGTAATGGGAGAGGGAGACTCGTTAGTGGCTTGCCGCGGTTTGGCGGCCTTAGGGGAAGGGAAGAACTCCATTGTGGGCAGACCGGGGACAATCGGGGCTAACGAAAAAACCCTCTTCTCGCTTGGACGGGTGGGGGACCACTCCGAAAAACCCCCCCGGTTCTGAAAATCAAATTCTAACTCAGTTGGGGTATCCGCATTTGTGGGGGAATTCCGCGAGATATGTATGGGGTCGGGTTCCTCCTCCTCAGAAAGATCCCCTAGGATATCTACGAGAACATCCTCCTCCCCCCTTGGTGGGGACCCGCGGCCCCCTTTCCCTCCCCCTTGGGCTGAACGGGTGGGGGAGAACCCTAACGCTGATTTTTTCTCTGTTTGGTCTGTGCCCTGCTCATCGGAGACCCTGCGTCGGAGCTGGTCCGCGTGCCGCCTCCACAGTAGCCCTGTGCTGGTTTCCACGCGGTACGACACGGGGCCGGTTTGCTCCACAACTACGCCCGGTACCCAGGCTGGGCCCGCGCTGGCGTAATTCCTGCAATGCACGGGGGCGCCTACACTGAAACTCTTCGTGGCCTCTAGCCCAATGTTCCTTCCCTTGTCCTCTACCCTTGTGGGGTCTAGCCTAGTAAGGATGGTGGTCAGTTTCCTACGCATTAAGAGCTCTGCGGGGGAGTATCCTGATGCCAACGGGGTCACCCTGTACCCTAGCAGAAACTGACACACTTGTAGGTTCAGGTCCCCGGGGCCCATGCGCCGCAACGCGTCCTTCGTGGTGCGGACGAGGCGCTCTACTTGACCATTGGTGGCTGGGTGAAACGGGGCGGAGGTGATATGCCGAACGGCGTTAATCTCCATGAATGCCCTAAACTCGGAGGACGTGAAACAACTAGCGTTGTCGCTAATTAACGTGTCGGGTATGCCGAACGTGGCAAAGAGCCTCCGCAAATGCTTAATGGTCTGGGCCGAGGAGGTGCTCGTGACTGGGATAACCTCCAACCACTTGGAGAAGGCGTCCACGACAAGAAGAAACAGGGTGCCTCTGAACGGGCCCGCGAAATCAACGTGCACCCGGGACCACGGCCCCTTGGCCGAGTCCCATTCCCTGTGGGGAAGGCGGGCCTCCTCTGGTCTGGAGCATTGGCAACTTTCACAAGTGCCGACCATGTGCTCGATGTCGGCGTCCGGCTGGGGCCACCAGAAGTAACTCCGGGCCAGCGCCTTGGATCGCACGATGCCGGGGTGGCTGACGTGCAGCAGTTTGAGCACCCGGGGCCGAAGGGAAGTGGGAATCACCACCCGCTGCCCCCACAAGAGGCAACCCCTCTCTAGGGACAGCTCTAACTTTTTCCTGAAAAATGGGGCGAACTCCTCTGCTGGGGAGGACGCCGGCCACCCTTTCTGCACCCAGGAGCTAACTGCCGCTAATGTCTTGTCCTTCTCTGTCACTTTGGCAATGTCGGCGGGCATTACGGGGGGCGAATCCAGCACCTCTATCATAAGAACCTGATGGTCCCGCTCCCCCTTGCTCACCTGGCTGGGCGTCAGGGGGAGGGGAGACCTTGATAGAGCGTCCGCATGGCTGATCTCTTTCCCGGGCCGGTAGACCAACGCGTGCTGGTACGCGTTGAGAAAAATGGCCCACCTGAGCATCCTCGGGGACAGGATCTGTGGGGTGGGCTTATCTGCGATAAAAATGCCTAGCAGGGGCTTGTGGTCCGTTACAATGGTGAAGGGGCGGCCATACAGAAAATCGTGAAATTTTTTCGTCCCCGCAACTATTGCTAGTGCCTCCCTGTCTGTCTGTGCGTAGTTCCTCTCCGCTTGGGACAGGGACCTGGAGTAAAATGCTATCGGGGCCTCCCTTCCGTCTTCCAGCACGTGGCACAGTACCGCCCCCACCCCCACCGGGGATGCATCACAGGTCAGGACTACCGGGCGTTTGGGGTTGAAATGGGTCAGTATGGCATCAGACGCTAGGAGACTTTTTAGTTCGCTAAATGCCCTTTCTTGGTCCTCGCCCCACTTCCATGTCTGATCTTTTTTAAGCAGTTTGTGTAGCGGTTCAGCTACTGCTGCCTTCCGAGGGAGGAAGGAGTGGTAAAAGTTGAGCAGCCCTAGGAACGACTGCAGCTCGGGCTTGGAGGTGGGGTGGGGGGCTTTCTTAATGGCGGCCACCTTGGATTTGGATGGTTTCATCCCCTCAGGAGTCACACAAAATCCCAGGAACTCAACCTCGGTCACAAAGAAGACGCATTTGTCCTTTCGCAGTCTCAACCCCGCTTTTTCGAATATTGTCAGGACCTTCCCCAACCTCTTGGCCAATTGGACCCGACTCCCCCCCCCCCGTTATTAACACGTCATCAAAATAAGGCAACACCCCCTCTAACCCCTTCAGGAGGCGTTCCACGAGTGATTGGAAAATTCCAGGCGCCGAATTCATGCCGAACTGAAGGCGCGTCACCTGGAATGCCCCCTTATGGGTGACTATGGTCTGCGCAGCAGCTGTGGCAGGGGACACCGTGAGCTGCTGGTAGGCCTGTGCTAAGTCGAGCTTAGCGAAACACTTTCCCCCATGTAACCTGGCCAGCAGATGGCTGACTACCGGCACCGGATACGCATTCGGGCGGATCGCCTTGTTGATGGTGCACTTGTAATCGGCGCATATGCGGACCTCCCCATTGGCCTTTAGTGCGGTTACAATTGGAGTTTCCCACTCCGCAGAATCAACAGGCACAAGGATTCCCTGGCCCACCAATTTGTCCAGTTCCGCCTCTATCTTGTCCTTGAGTGCGAACGGCACCCGGCGTGGTTTGAGTCGAATTGGGCGGACCTCCGGGTCCAGGTCGAAAGTCACTGGGGGCCCCTTGAATTTCCCCAGTCCTTTTTTGAAAACTTTGGGGTGCGCCTCGCACACCTCCTGAATCGGGTCAGACCCAACGGCGTGCATCCCAATGGCGTGCACCCCCCCAATAAACAACCCCAGGGGCTGGAACCATTGAGTCCCGAGGAGGCTGCAATCTCCCCCTTTAAGCACGACTAGAGGGAGGGACGCGGCGTGCTTCTTGAATTTAACCTGAAATTCTCCAACCCCCAACACTGGAATGCTGTTCCCTTGCACGTCCTGTAGTGTGGACCTCAACGCTTTGAGCTTGGGTCGCCTGTGGGGGGCAATTCTCAAAAACTCCCTCTGGGAAATGATTGAATATGAGGACCCCGAGTCAATTTCCATGCTAATGGGAACCCCTTGAACTAGTACCTCAACAAAGTATCGGGGGTGTCCTACGGACACGCTGAATACTGGGGCGTCGTCCTCGCTGCCGTCGGAGATGCGGCCCACGCCGTCCTGCTTCCGCGTGGCCTGAGCGCCGTCCTTGGGTCTCGTTGAGCGGTCTTGTCCCACGGAACGGTCTGCTGAGCTTCTCCGGGTCTCGCGCCTCTTCCTGCACACCTTGGCGATGTGCCCGCGGCGGCCGCAGTTGTGGCACTCGGCCTTCCGAAACGGGCACTTTACGCGGTCGTGGGCCGCTCCACAGCCGTCGCACTGCCGGCTCTCTTTCCGGACCCTCCGGACGTCCTCGTCGTCGCTGCTCTCTGCGGACGACCTCGAAGCTCGCCGGGCCGCATGCACCGGAGTCTCTGCCTTGCTCGACTTCGGCCGCCAGTCCTGGAGTTCTTGGACCCCAGCCTTTGTAGCTTCCGCGGCCTGTGCCGCTCTGACGACCTCCTGCATCGTGGGAGGCGGCTCTTGGTTCATTAATGTGCGCTGGGTTTCGGCGTCGTTCAGGCCGCACAGCACACAGTCCCGGAGGGTGATTTCGGCATTCTCCCATTTGCACGGGCCGGCCGCCAGCCGCAGGGCCGCCACGAATGCGGCGACCGTCTCCCCGGGCGCTTGGACTCGCCTCCAGAATGCACTCCGAGCGGGAAACATCGCCGTGGCAGGCCGGACGTGCTCACGCAGCATCTGCATGAGTTCCTTGGCCTTGAATTCGCTCACCCTCCTCGGTGCGATCAGGTCCACCAAGGTCCTTTTGGTTTCTTGTCCGAGCATCCTGGTGAAGATGGCCCTTTTCTTTGCCTCTTCCGTGACTTCGGACTCAATCAGTGCTGCCTGGAAGTCCATTTCGAAGATCTCCCAGTCACCCGGTTTCCTGATTTCGAAACCGGCGCATGTCTTGGTCCCGTGGGCTGCCATCATCCCACCTTCGTCGCCAATTTAGTGTAAGGGACCAAAGACAACGAAACAGCCGAAGGGTTGGCTTAACACAGGTTTATTGCATGATGATCCGGAGGAACATGTGGTAATGGCGGATGGGTAGCTCAATATATACAGCTGGCTATACATTTGAATGTGGCTCGTCGACAGACTATTGGTTGCTGCCTGCATGACGTCGTAGAAGGTCACGCCCTTCTTGACCAGGTGAAGAGGTGGCGGGGAATCTTCCCGCGCTGCTGATCCAGGTGAATCTGAGCCATGAGAGCTGGACGCTCGCTATTGCCATCTAGTGGTCACTAGCTCACGTCCCCTTATCAGGTTTACATTGATACAGCTGAAGGTTATAATGTTGCACACAGAAAGGTTACATTGTTACCACATGGCTAAGGTACATTGTTAAAGGCACAACTTTACAGAACACAACAGGGGGTATATTTCCAAGGCTCATGGTCCATTTTGACAAATAAAAATGTATTCCAAGTCACATGTATGGTTGAAAAATGTGCACGTCAAAAATTGCTTATCTGTGGGAAATGCACACAAACTGGCTTCAAGCATTGGGGAAAAGCATTAAAATACTAGACAATAAACAAAAAAAAAGAGAACAAACATTGTGTCACTTTAAACATTAACTGCTACATTTTAATGTGAGCTTTAGTCGGTCAGATTCACATCCTCAGACATGCCAATCATTTATACATTGCCCCAAAATGAAAATTACAATGATTGGTTAGTAGACACAGGTTTCAAATTGTGTGAGTAAAAGTGGCATTTCACACCTGATAATGACTTAAGACCTCAGTTTGATAGTCAGTTTTTTCTTTGAAACTTTGTTCTTTTAAAAGCAATCATTATTAGCTGATAAACGAGCTTAGGCTATAGATTACAACAAGAGGAATGACATAATTGTTGTGACATTACATATTTGGTAATGAATTAAGAATCTTTGACTTTATCTTGAAGCTCGTTCTGTAAAAGTGGCAATGGTTATTTGGGAAGGAACCTGGGCTATGGAAAATAACAGCAGATAACAACATATTTATTGTAACATTTCTTATTTGGTAATGCCCCAAGAACCTTTGAATAATATTCAGTCGCAGGAGATGGGTACCCAGCATATGTATATATTTTATCTCAGTTGTCTTGATTTGAATACTTACTCTGTATTGTTTATTCTCCAGGATAGCAAGTTTCAAATACCACAAAAAAGTCCCCGGGGAAGACTGAAATTATTTGAAACAAGTTCCTGTATATTTCCATTCCTATTGTTTGATTTATGCCCATTAATTCTTTTGTGCTGAAATCGCCCCATTTGTCCTATGTAATGAAACGGGTCATTGTTGGCAGAGGAACAAGTAAAAAGTGCTCTTGATGTTGCAGGTAAACTAACTAGGCCCTGTAATTTTTTTGCCAAAGTAGATGTAGGAGCAGGCCTAGCATCTGGATTTGTAGCAAGGATTAGTTTCCATCTCTATATCATTGTTGTGTAGGCCAGTGTGCGTCACTAATTGCTTGACAATTACAGGCCTGCTACAAAGGGTTCAGGAAAGTGAAGTATTCTTGTCAAGGAAGGGTTGCACATAATTTATGATTTTTGTGGGTAAAGTCAGTTGTGGGCTGGAGGTGACAACTAGTGATATTTTGTCATTTTCTCTTCTGGGTCTGTCTTACAGTAGGTTGTCTCTAGGAATTTGTCTTGCCTCATTAATTTCCTTAATGGGATACACAGAAAGAGCCTCCTTGAAGATTGTGGTATTTTTGAACCACAATTGGGTGTACCCTGGTCATGGTAATCTTGTGTTGCCGGCCAATCTTTCTCACACTAGGTCAAGTGAAAGGAACTGCAGAATGAACTCACCAAAAGGTGCCTTCATTTTGGCAGTCCTGGGCCATAGCCAGAGGGGGCCCGGGGGGGGGGCGAAAACCCTCCTGAACTAACAGCCCACCCACACCCATACCCACCCCACCCCACGCTGCCAATGTTATATATGTATTTCTGACATTGTTGCCCCGCCTTAAAAATTTTTTGCCCCTCCTGAAACCCACCCACCCCAATCTAGAATCCTGGCTATGGCCCTGTGGCAATTTCACACCTGGCCTAGACACAGAAGAAGAATTTCCTTAATTCATTTTAAGGAAGGTTTTAACAAAATATGCATTAGTTTCCATCTGGGAAGCAAAACAAGCCTTCCAACTCAATGTTAAACTATCAGATGTTTATATCTACATACTCAATGTATCCATCTTCATTGCAAGGAGCAGCAGCAAAACCAACAAAACATGTAAAAAATTGTTATTACACACCAATATAATGCCTGGAAAAGTTTGTATCTATAATAATAATAATAATAATAATAATAATAATAATAATAATAATAATAATAATAATAATAATAATAATAATAATAATAATAATAATAATAATAATAATAATAATAATAATAATAATAATAATAATAATAATAATAATAATAATAATAATAATAATAGAAAATTAATCCAACGGGGATAACTAGTCAACAACTTATTACAACAACTTATTAAATACAGAGTAGAAGAACGAAGGTGTTAGGAAGTTTACGAGAACCATTTTTAGCAGGTTCCTAGGTGAACTGTAGCTGGATGATTAGGTGAGTCATTGAGTCAAGGCACAGTTTGGTCCTTTTATGTTAGCATGTCTCATATAATAATAATTTTAAAAGCTAAGTGGCCTGCTTGCATCCTGCCAAAAAGCAGAGAGCTTTCATTGCAGAGCTTCTCTCCTTTTAAAATGTCACACTGTTGATTCACTGTGACATAATAGCACAGAAAAAGCAGTATTGGAAAAACCCACTTCAGCAATTTAATTTGAAGACAAATGTGCCTATGCAAACACATCCACTGAGTATAGAAGGATGTTTGTAATGAAGGCTGTGAAAAATCCCAAAGTCCAAATTCTGAAAAATGAGTAGAATTGTTTCTTTCTACTACTTTTAGGCATTCAGTAATAAAATTCTGTGACACACAGTAGATACAGAAAGACCTTAATGTTGCAGTGATCCACGGAAAGGGTCACCTGGTGCGGAAATGGCCCACGGAGGTCAGAGTGACTGGCCGCAAGGGAAGGCACGTGAGACGAATGTGCAGTGAAAGTCCAGTCCCGTATGCAAGCCTTCTGTGACAGGGTCACGCGCCACTCAGGCACATAACACCCTGAGGCAGGGTAATAAATACAGACCACCCGAACCAATCAGGACTGGACTTTCACTGCACATTCGTCTCACGTTCCTTCCTTTGTGGCCAGTCACTCCAACCTCCATGGGCCATTTCCGCACCAGGTTACCCGTTCCATGGGTCACTGCAACATCTGGTGACCCCAACGTGATTTGCTTTGAGACCTGATGTGATTCTAAGGGGCCACGACGTGATTTTCCTTGAGAGTCACGGCACAATTCTTCCCGGAGGCTATGGAGAAGCTCCGATCAGAACAATACCCTGATTGGAACTCAGCACGATCTTAGGACCAGGCCAACGCGGTCCGCAGCGGAGACCGCGACCACCCGGCAAGGAAGGCAACGCAACTGCGAGCCCGGACAATCCCACATTTTCGGAACGGACGCGTTCCAGACACCAGAGGCAGCGAAAGCCTGCAGCCACGACCAGAGCCGTGATCCAGACCCAGAGGGACATCGTCCTGTGCATCATACACCCTGCTGTACTACCTCCAAAAAGGTGCACCGCCATCTCCCGCAGAGGCAACTCCAGGGATTTCCCGCAGGTAGTAATGGAGGCTTGCTGGGGGGGGGCAAGATTTCTCCGTCAGACAAAGAGCTCAGGTGGAAGAGCTCAAGAGCCTGGCCAAGCTACACCACATTCACATTTGTCACGTAAATCTAATGGATCTGGTGATGTATCTGAGGGAACACTGTCTGTTCTACCCAGAAACAGGCACGATCAATCTAGCGGTTTGGGATAAAGTAGGGGATTGCCTTAGGAAGGAGCCCAGAGCACCCGCCAACATCATAGGGACATGGAGTAAGTGTAGACATGTCATTGCAGCAGTCAGTCCAGTCTGGATAGAGACCGAGAAACCCCCAGCGTATGTAGAATCATCAGCCCCAGCAAGTCTCTATCCGACCATCCAGTTTAGACATGGGGGCATGGGGGACTCCCCTCCAATGGCAACTACAGAGGCCGCAGGAGCAGGCGGAAGCCTAGGAAGCGCAGGTGTTTTCCAGGTCACCAAGAGTTCTTTCCAGCTAATGGTAGAGGAGGAAACACGCAAAGGGGAATTACCGGCCGAGCAACTGGTCGAGCTTCAACAGCTATGTCCAGTCCGCTTAGAGACGGATGCCCTCACGGGTGATCAGGTGGTGGTATACATGCCAATTCCATACAAATTGTTTGCGGAAATCCGCAAAGCCATCAGAGATACAGGGCTCC
Source organism: Bradypodion pumilum (assembly GCA_035047305.1). Classification (NCBI taxonomy): domain Eukaryota; kingdom Metazoa; phylum Chordata; class Lepidosauria; order Squamata; family Chamaeleonidae; genus Bradypodion; species Bradypodion pumilum. The sequence continues at coordinate 265,900,991 of JAWDJD010000003.1, forward strand.
AGAGCAGATTCACAAGGGGCACGCTCCAGCAGCTGTGGGAATCCACCACGCTCATCCCTCATGACTGGAAGGTCATGATGCAGATGATGCTGAACCCCAGCCAGTACCTTTTGTGGGACAGTGAGTATCGGTTGGAAGCGCAGGCAAGAGCTGTCAGGATGGGGGGGGAGCAGTAATTCCAGAGCAATTATATGGCTCAGGACAGTTCAACACCATCCAAACGCAGTCCATCCTGCCAACAGCCACGCTCCAGCTGGCTTCTGAAGTCGCCTTCAAGGCGTATCTTAAGGTGCCAGCTACCGGCAAAGGTGCCAAGAACTATACAGACGTCAAACAGGGAGCGCAAGAGCCCTACATGGATTTCATTAACAGATTAGAGGAAGCAATTAGCCAACAGATAGACAATCAGGAGGCACAAGAGGAACTTATGATGAAATTGGCAAAAGACAATACCAACCTCGATTGCCGCAAAATCTTGTAGGCGATGGGTCACCGAACTGATCTGACGCTTACCGACATGATCAGAGCTTGCACTAATGTTGGGACAGACTCCTATAAGATGGGGCTGTTAGCAGTGGCAGTGCAAGGGGGGAACCACCCAAAGAACCAACCTAAGGGAGCTTGTCACCGGTGTGGCAAGCTGGGGCACTTTGCCAAAGAGTGTAGGTCCAAACAACCCCACCAGAAGGGGGCGGCCCACCCATTGGCCACCCAGCCATACCATCCACTCAATGCCCAAGATGCCACAACGGCTTCCATTGGGCTAAGAACTGTCCAAATTCGGGAAACCAGGCCACGGGCGTGTCTCTGGCCCCGGTCCAAATAGAGACAATGCCTGCCCTGGAAGCCCCAGAGTGGACATCCCACTAGAAACACCCAATGTCACACCCAGCATCTCCGAGGCACAGGCAGAAAACAAGGGCAGTGCAAGACTAGACTTGGAATGCCAGGAGGACATTACATGCAACCTGCCAGGCACAGTCCATCTAGTTAACTCCCAGTACAAGGGTCCTCTGCCCCAAGACACCATAGGATTAGTCTTGCCTCGAAGCAATGCAGGGCAAAGAGGGATCTTCATGATCCCAGGAGTCATAGACTCTGATTACACCGGAATAGTCAAAGTCCAGCTGTGGACGCATCTACCCCAGACAATTAGCAAAGGAGATTCTGTGGCGCAATTGATCATGGTTCCTTGTCATCTGCCAGGTAGAAACCAGGAAGGGACCAGAGAAAGCTCAGGATTCAGGTCGACTGATCACCCAAGAGAGGAAGGGGCAGTAGAAGGATACCAGATCATAGCGACAGTGGAAAAGAACATTGAGTGGAAACAGCAACCTGTCATTAAGGTATTTTTAAACAAAAGACACCGGAGCTGACATCACCATGATTAGCAAAAAACTGTGGCCCCCAGAGTGAGCCATAGAACCAGTTTCAGACTTGGCATACAAAGGCCAAGACTGGGTAGAAGTCACCATCCTGAGGGCAGATGGCGCAGCGGTCATCCGACCACATATTTTAAACGTGCCTGTCAACCTCTGGGGGAGGGACATTCTGCAGCAGTATCATGCCACCCTAACTTTCAGGTAATGTCCCTACCGCTCAAATGGCTAACAGATGAGCTGGTATGAGTTAGAGGCTTTAAAGCAGCTCGTTAAAGAGCAGCTTGAGGCGGGACACATAGAACCATCTACCAGTCCCTGGAATTCACCAATTTTTGTCATTAAAAAGAAGTCCGGAAAATAGTGACTTCTTCATAATTTGAGGGAGATCAATAAGTGCATCCAGGCCATGGGACCACTTCAATGTGGCTTTCCCAACCCAAATATGATCCCAGAAGGGTGGGAGATCCTAATCTTAGACTTCAAAGACTGTTTTTACACCATCCCTTTATATCCTAGGGACAGGGAAAGGTTCACCTTTACGGTGCCAGTCACCAATCATAGGGAACCAACCCAACATTTTGCGTGGAAATTTTTGCCACAGGGCATGCTCAACTCGCCAACCCTGTGCCAAATTTATGTCCACAGGGCATTGGAAAAGTTCCGGAACCTTCACCCAAAGTCTTAGTTTGCCATTTCATGGATGACATATTGATCACAGTGCCCAAATTGGGCAGCGATGTATTCTGTAACCTCCAAAGTACATTGGGGGGAAAGGGCTTGGTGATTGCCCTGGAGAAAGTTCAGAGAACCGAACCCTATTCATACTTGGGACACCGGTTACTCTGATCTTTTGCAGCTCCAGTTTTGCCTAAACTCAACATCAAAGATTCCATTACACTAGTGGAACTCCAGCAAATTTTAGGAAATATTAATTGAGCAAGACCATATTTTAAAATTAGCACCGATCTCTTAAAGCTGCTCTTTTCGCTACTAACACTAGGAAAACAGCCAGCTGATCGAATTCAAATTCTGCGAGAGGCTAAGCAAACTCTCCAGGAAGTCAACCGCATTCTTAGCCACCGCTGGGTAGACAGGCTTAGTGTGGTGCCATTAACCCCCATGCTAAATCTGTATATCATTAAAACAGGCACCATGTTCGCAGGAGCTCTAGGCACAGACTCCAGCGGGGGTGGTAGTGGTGGTGGTGGTGGTGAAAATTGTGGAATGGGTGTATCTACCAAACACCACTTCCAGGAATATAGTTCCTCCGCAAGAGCTGGTAGCCACAATCATTTACAAGGGGAGGCTAAGAGCGGGGACATCTCAGGACATGACTTGGCCAAAAAGCCATGCCCTTCAATAAAGAACAGACACGCCAATTGATGCAGCTAGGGGACACTCTCCCGATCGCATTAGAGGGTTTTGCAGGTAATTTGGCATACCACTTGCCAAAAGACCCAAGACTGGTCTCACTCCAGATGGAGACGGTCAAATTACAGGGCATACTGTCCTTGATCCCTCTACAAGGAGCCAAGACAGTATTCACCGATGGGGAAAAGTATATGGAGTGCTTACTTGGCATGAGGAGCAGGCTTGGAGAACGCTACTGACACTTCTGTAGAAATAATCACAGAGAGTGGAATTGGCAGCAGCGAATCTAGCCTTAGGCACATTTGCCCGAGAGCCATTAAATATTGTCATGGACAGTCAGTATGTCCGGAATTTGATTCATAATTTACCGGGTGCCTACATCACTCCCGCCATAGACAGGAATTTATTGGGCTTATTCCTGACCATGCAATTTCATTTGTGAAACCGCAAGGAAGCACTGTATGTCGCTCATATTAGGAGCCATCAGGATCTACCAGGTCTTATTTCAGAGGGCAATAGCAGAGTCGATGCAGCCGCAAAGGAAGCGCACCAAAAATTGGTCTTGGGAGTCTTCATGACCCCAATTCAAAGCCACACATTCTTTCATCAGAATGCCAAGGCATTAGCAAGGCAGTTTAACCTGCCATTGTCACAAGCACAAGGTATTGTGCGTTCTTGCCCGCAATGTACAGGAACACTGGGGGGGCCTTCATGGGGGGTCAACCCATGAGGGACAGAAGCTAACCAAATTTGGCAAATGGACGTCACGCATGTTACACAATTTGCGAGACGGCAGTACATGCATGTCTCCATTGACACATTCTCGCAGTTTGTCTGGGCCATGGCCCAGAAGGGAGAAACTGCGACCCATATAGAGCAACATCTCTTGTCATGCTTCACGGCCATGGGTAAACCAGGCCACTTGAAGACAGACAACGCACCAGCTTATAGTTCCAGACAGCTAGCCACATTTCTAGCCACTTGGGACGTAAAGCACACATTTGGCATTCCGTACAATCCCCAAGGACAAGCCATTGTCAAACGGGTGAACCGGACGCTAAAGTCCTACATTGAAAAACAAACAGAAAGGGAGGAGATAGTCTCCCTGAAAAGCCAAGGACAGGCACAGCACCGTCTGCAAAAAGTCTTATTCACATACAATCATTTAAACATTTTTGCTGACTGCACTCTGCAGGAGAAGCATTTCTAAAGCCGGGAAGCTCTCCTGCACCCCATGGTTCGATTCAGAGTGCCGCCAGACCCCTCTTGGAAGGGTCTGGTACCCCTGATAACCTGGGGGAGAGGGTATGCAGCGATTATGTCTCCTACAGGTACCATCTGGATTCCGGCCCGCTGTGTGAAGCCATACTTCAAGCCGCATGGCGTGTTACCGAGTAGTCCCGGACCCGCTGCCAGAGATGGGAGAAATCAATCTGATGACAGGACGGAGACAGGGCAGGCGATACCGACCGAGGCGACCCAGGATGGGGGAGCAGAGAGTGGCCTGGGGATGGTCAAAACCCTGTGTGACGATGCCCTGTCCATCCTGAGAGAGCAAAACACTGAGCCCACTCCGCAAAACATGGTGGCCGCAGTGTTAGCTCAAATCACCTACAACTCCCTGATTATTGTCTTGATCCTTTCCTTGCTTATGGGGGGAGGGGTTCAAGCTACCTACAGGGACTTGATGCCTGGCGGGGACCTAACTGCCTGGCTCCAGTACAACATTTGGGAACGACTGGCCAAACTTGTCAACCAGTCGGATTTTTGCTTGAAGCAGACCACGGACTCTGCTTCACTTTTGAGTACATGCCTTATTCCGGTCTGCCGTGCTCCAGGAGAGCAGGTCAAGGACATTGAATGGTTGCTTAAATGAGTATTTGGACTTCATCACCGAATCACGTACGCAACTTATGCATCCTGGGGGACTCAGGTAACCAAGACTTTGCCCGCTGATGCGCTCACTCTGTACACACCCCGAGTGGCGATCAGCCCAAACACGCCCTGTGCCAAAATGACCGGCTGCTCCACAGCCAAAAGGCCACACCACCATTGCCTGAGATTTTAAAATGTAACCAACCAGAGACTATCAATTATGTGTATGCTAACATTATTTTGCCCACAGGATGGTTTTTCATTTGTAACCAACGAACCTAGAACTACATACCTACCAATATGTCAGACTCATACTGTTGTATCAGTCGCTTAACACTGGTACTCCCCGAAAGGGAAATAGTCACCCCAAGGCTAGCACGGCCCGTACGAGCGGTCCAGCTAGATGAGACATGTGTCAGTGATATCACAGTGCTCAGCAAGGCAGAATATGTCTCTTTAGTGGTCAGTATTATAGGGGTGCCCAGGTTGGCGGTAGGCAATGCACGTAGAATTGGACAGCTGCCATGCATGCTGGCTAAAGCCATTAACCACACTTCATCAGCCATTGCTATGCTCAACTGAGAACAGGCTGAGCTTAGACATGCAGTCTTAGACAATCGGGCAGCCATTGATTATTTACTGCTTCTACACCATCTAGGATGTGAAGCTGTTCATGACATGTGTAGTTTTAACCTTACCGACAATTCTTGCAAGGTCCAGAGTCAAATCACCGACCTTAGCACCATAGTCACCCATATCCGGAAAAATCCCAACTGGGGTTGGTGGGACGAACTCTGGTCTTGGGTGTCATGGAGCTGGCTTCAAACAATGCTCAAAGCTATCGCTGGCATTGTAGTAGTGGGAATTATGCTTTGCTGTTTCGCACAATGCATTCCTTCCCTTTTGTCAATGTGCACCACATGGCGGAAACCCTGAGAACTCATTACACCTAGACAGATCATGCCACACATCTACCAAGCTCTCAGCCAGGCTGATTTAAATAATAAAACAGGGGGGGATGTGGGTTGCCCGCGTTCATAATTGGCCAAAACCCTTCCCGATAGGTTCACTCGCCAGCACACGGCTTGAGTACCAAACAGGCTTGGACAGAAAGGAAATCGGGGTATGGGCTATTGATAGTTATGATTCATATTGCCTTGGCTGGCAGCTCGGAGGGAAGTAGGGCAAATGTCATAAGGTGATGAACCCAAGTTAATGCACAGATACATAACCCAGGTAACACACAATATCTAACTCATGTCCGCAGACTTAGTTGGGCAAACAAGCTGCGCTGGACAAGTTAATTAAGTTTAGTTGCCCAGAGTCAATATAGCCAAGACCCCAAGATTAGGGCGAGAACAATGGGTTTCACCAACCCGGTTAATCAGTTCCTCAGTGGAGGTCCAGGGTACTCAGTAACTTCCGAGTAGCTTCTAAGAGCTGACGAATGTAACTTGGTCAGCAAAATGCCACATATGCAAGCCTTCTGTGACAGGGTCACGTGCCACTCAGGCACGTAACACCCTGAGGCAGGGTAATAAATACAGACCACGCGAACCAATCGGGACTGGACTTTCACTGCACATTCATCTCATGTACCTTCCCTTGTGGCCAGTCACTCTGACCTCCGTGGGCCATTTCTGCACCAGGTGACCCTTTCCGTGGGTCACTGCAACACCTTAATCCTAAACTCAAAAGCAAACCTGTTTATGAGTTCAAGGAAGAGTTACTGCTCATCTCTAGTGATATGTAGTGCTTAGTGGTTCACAAAGTAATTAGCTTTTCCCCCTCAACATGTTGGTTAATAATTTTACTGACCTTGGAAAGGTGGAATGCTGAGTCAACGTTGAGCATGTCAGAATCAAACTCAGATCATGAATAGTTTTGGCTGAAAAACAACATTTTAACCACTGCGCCATGAGAGTTCGTATGCCACCAGACTCTTGGTTGTTATTCCTGTGGGAAATTTTTTGTTGTTGTTGTTCAGTCGCACAGTCGATTCCGACCTTTTTTGACCCCATGGACTACCGCACACCAGGTACCGCTATCCTCCACCATCCTCCTCAACCCACCCAGCTCTGTGCCCATTGTGTCTACAATACCACCTAGCCATCTCATTTTTGGCTGCCCCCTTCTTCTTTTGCCCACCACCTTTCCCAGCATCGAGGCTTTCTCAAGTGAATCCTCTCTTCTCATTTGATGTCCAAAGTACTTTAGCTTATCTTTACTATTTGTCCTAAGGAGCAGTCAGGGTTGATTTCTTCTAAAACTGACCTATTTGTTCTCCTTGCTGTTCAGGGTACTCTCAACACTCTCCTCCAACACCACATCTCAAAGGCATCTGTTCTTCTGCGCTCCGCTTTCCTTATAGTCCAGCTCTCACACCCATACATTACCATTGCTTTGACTATGCAGACTTTTGTTTGCAACGTGATGTATCTATTTTTAACTATGCTGCCCAAATTTCTCATAGCTTGCCTCCCGAGAATCAGTCGCCTTTTTATTTCATGGCTGCAATCTCCATCTGCAGTGACCTTGGATCCTGTTGTGTTCTAACAGTGTACCCTTCTACATGTGATAACAATGTATCTGAACCAATGTAACCTTGCCTACGAGTAACAATGTAACCTTCAGCTGATCACTATAAACCCTGTAAATGGACGCGAGCTAATGACCACCAGCTGGCAGCAGCGAGCGTCCAAGCTCTCTTGGTTCAAACCCATCAAAGGCCACAGCGCGGGAAGTTTCCCGCCGCTACCTACACCTGGACAAGAAGGGCGTGACCAGCCATGACGTCACGCGGGCAGTAGCCAATGGGCTATCGTGGAGCCACATTCAAATACGTTACCACCATATATATAGAGCTGTTCGTCCGCCATTACCTCATGTTTCCTCTGTCCACTATGCAATAAACCTGAGTTAACCCAGCCCTTGGCTGTTTCCTGTGTCTTGACTCTCATACACTAAACTGGCGACGAAGGTGGGATGATGGATCCCCAAGGAGCCAGGGCACAGAGCGGGTTCAACATTACCAAACCGCAAGACTGGGAGCTTTTTGAGATGGACTTCCAGGCGGCACTGGTGGAACTCAAAGTCAAAGAAGACGACGAGGAAAGGAAGAGGGCCATCCTCACCCGCATGCTTGGGATGGAGACCAAGCGAACGCTGGTGGGCATTATTGCGCCGAAGAAGATGGGTGAGTTCAAAGCCGATGACATCATGAAACTGCTGCGTGAGCGTTTCCGACCCTCGAGGGCAATGTTTCCCGCTCGGAGCGCGTTTTGGAGGCGAGTTCAAGCGCCGGACGAGTCGGTAGAAGCCTTCGTAACAGCTATGAGAGTAGCCGCCACCCCCTGCAGGTGGGACCACTTTCTAGAGATGGCCCTCAGGGACGGAGTTCTGTGTGGCCTGAAGGACAAGGAAGTGCAGCGCAGCCTGATGAACAAGGAGCCACCACCCACACTGACAGAGGTTGTAGAGGCCGCGGAAGCCGCGGAATCCACGAATGCTGGAGTAGATGAGATGCACAAGTGGCGTGAGTGGCGTCCGAGGGCCGGCAAAGCGGAAAACTCGTTGCACGGAAAGTCCGGACAGTCGGTGCACGCAACCCGACGGACCTCGAAGTCGTCTTCGGAAAGCAGCGACGGCGAGGAGGTCCAGAAGGTCCGAAGGGGAGGGCGCCGTTGCGATGGGTGCGGAGCGGCCCATGAGCGCGTGAGGTGCCCATTCAGAAAAACCGAGTGCTACAACTGCGGCCGTCGGGGGCACATCGCCAAGGCGTGCAGGAAAGGGAAAGAGGGCCGGAGACAGTCACAAGACCGTTCGGCCAGACCGGACCGTCCAGCGAGGTCCAAAGATGGCGCCCGGACCACGAGGAAGCAGGACGGCGTGGGCCGCATCTCGGACGACAGCGAGGGCGACGCTCCTGTGTTCAGCGTGTCTGCGGGACAGCCCCATTACTTCGTTGAGGTACTAGTACAAGGGACCCCTATTAGGATGGAAATTGACTCGGGGTCCTCCTATTCTATAATTCCCCAGAGAGAGTTCTTGAAAATCGACCCCCACGTGCGGCCCAAACTTAAAGCGTTGAGGGCCACACTACGGGACGTACAGGGGAACAGCATTCCAGTGTTGGGGGTCGGGACATTCCGGGTTCGTTTTAAGAGACATTCTGCGGAACTTCCCCTAGTGGTGCTAAAAGGGGGGAGTTGTAGCCTCCTCGGGACGCAATGGTTTCAGCCTTTAGGTTTGTTCATAGGGGGGGTGCATGCCGTAGGCGTGGACCCAATACAAGCGGTGTGCGACGCACACCCCGCCGTTTTTAAAAGTGGACTGGGAAAGTTCAAGGGACCCCCTGTAGCCTTCGACCTAGACCCGGAGGTCCGCCCGATAAGACTCAAACCGCGCAGGGTGCCGTTCGCACTAAAGGACAAAATAGAGGCGGAACTGGACAAACTGGTGGGTCAGGGGATTCTTGTTCCTGTGGATTCCGCGGAGTGGGAGACTCCAATTGTAACAGCACTGAAGGCTAACGGGGAGGTGCGCATTTGCGCTGATTATAAGTGTACAATTAACAAGGCGATCCGCCCTAATGCATACCCGGTGCCGGTGGTCAGCCACCTCCTGGCCAGGCTGAATGGGGGAAAGTGTTTCGCTAAGCTCGATTTAGCACAGGCCTACCAGCAACTCCCTGTAACCCCCGCCACAGCGGCGGCACAAACAATAGTTACACACAAGGGGGCGTTCCAGGTGTCGCGTTTACAGTTCGGCGTGAACTCGGCACCTGGCCTTTTTCAGTCGCTCGTGGAACGCCTCCTGAAGGGGCTGGAGGGGGTGTTGCCATATTTTGATGACGTGTTGATAACGGGGGGGAGTAAGGCCGAGCTGGCACATAGATTGGATAAAGTTCTGACCGTGTTCGAGAAAGCGGGGCTGCGACTGAGAAAAGACAAATGTGTATTTTTCGAAACAGAGGTTGAGTTTTTAGGGTTCCGTGTCACGCCCGAGGGAATTAGGCCGTCCAAATCTAAGGTAGCCGCTATCAAGAAAGCTCCTCGCCCCACATCCAAAACCGAACTGCAGTCATTTCTGGGGCTTCTCAATTTCTACCATACCTTCCTTCCACGGAAGGCGTCTGTTGCCGAGCCGCTCCATCAGTTACTTTAAAAAGAGGAAAAATGGCTGTGGGGTGACGAGCAAGAGAGGGCGTTCACAGAGTTAAAGCAACTCCTAACATCCGAGGCAATCCTGACTCATTTCGATCCCAAACGGCCAGTAGTTCTAGTCTGCGACGCATCCCCGGTGGGGGTGGGGGCGGTGCTTTGCCACGTGTTGGACGACGGAAGGGAGGCCCCGATAGCGTTTTATTCAAGGTCCCTGTCCCAAGCAGAGCGGAATTACGCACAGACCGACAGGGAGGCATTAGCGATAGTAGCGGGAACCAAAAAATTTCACGATTTTCTGTATGGTCGGCCGTTCAAGATCGTGACTGATCACAAGCCCCTGTTAGGAATCTTCACTGCAAATAAGCCTACGCCACAGATCCTGTCCCCAAGGATGCTGCGGTGGGCTATTTTTCTTAACGCATACCAACATGAGTTGGAATACCGGCCCAGGAAGGAGATCAGCCATGCAGACGCGCTCTCACGGTCTCCGTTGCCCTTGTCGGACGATCAGAAGGCAGGGGTAGGAAGAGACCGCCAGGTATTGCTAATAGAGGTCTTAGATTCACCCCCAATAGTACCGGCCGACATCGCCAAGGCGACGGGAAAGGATAGAACACTGGAGAAAGTATGCTCGTGGGTACAGAAGGGGTGGCCGGCGTCATCCCCAAGCATGGAATTCGACCCATTTTTTCGAAAACGAATAGAATTGTCATTAGAGAGGGGGTGCCTCTTGTGGGGCCAACGGGTGGTGGTTCCTACGTCCCTGCGACCGAAGGCGCTAAAGCTGCTGCACGTCAGCCACCCGGGAATCGTCCGTTCCAAGGCACTGGCCCGGAGTTATTTCTGGTGGCCCCAGCTAGACGCCGACATAGAGCATATGATTGGCACTTGTGAGGCATGTCAGGGCTCCCGACCGGAGGTAGCCCGTCTCCCGCATAGGGAATGGGACGCAGCAAGGGGACCGTGGTCCAGGGTGCACGTAGATTTTGCTGGCCCGTTCCGAGGAACCATTTTTCTCCTGGTAGTGGATGCGTACTCGAAGTGGCTGGAGGTCATTCCGGTAAAGAGCACATCCTCCGCCACTACCATTGGCCAGCTAAGGAGGGTCTTTTCCACGTTCGGTTTACCCGACACTCTGGTCAGCGATAACGCTAGCTGTTTCACGTCCGCTGAGTTCGCGGCATTCATGGAGGCAAATGCAATTCGGCACATCACATCCGCGCCGTTTCACCCGGCCACGAATGGCCAAGTGGAACGGTTGGTGCGCACAACAAAAGATGCGCTGCGGCGCATGGGCTCGGGGGATCTAAATCACCAAGTCTGTCAATTTCTATTAGCGTACAGAGTGACCCCCTTAGCGTCCGGATACTCGCCGGCTGAGCTGCTGATGCGGAGGAAACTGACCACGATCTTGTCCAGGTTAGACCCGACGAGGGTCGAGGACAAAGGGAAGAACATAGGTTTAGCGGTCTCGAAAGGTTTCGGCGTAGGCGATCCTGTACACTGTAGAAACTATGCCAACGCAGGCCCAGTCTGGGTGCCAGGGACGATAGTAGAACAGACGGGACCAGTGTCGTACCGGGTGGAAACGAACACCGGTCTCCTCTGGAGGAGGCACGCGGACCAACTGCGGCGCCGAGTGAGTGAGGGTCCGATCAGTGGGGCTCAGCAACCGGATTCAGCGATAGGGTTCTCCCCCACCCGTTTAGCCCAAGGGGGAGACAGAGAAGGACACCAGTCCGAAGCCAGGGGGGAAAGCAGTGATCCCGACTCATATCCTTTTGACACGCCAGCTCTATCAGAGCCCGGGGAGGGGGAAAAGGAGCTTGCGGCCGCCGCTGCCGCTTCCCCCGAATTCGATTACGATTTTAATTTTGCTAGCCGGGGGGGTTTTTTGGAGTGTTCCCCCACCCATCCAAGCGAGAAGAGGGGTTTTTCGTTAGCCCCCAGTGCCCCCGGTTCTTCCCAAACAAAGCACACACCGCCCAACAAAGCCGCAGAGCCGCGGCAAGCTACTAACAAGTCATCCTCTCCGATTACAGGGCAGGAAGCCAGGGAGCAAGGAGGAGGGAGCGAAGCCGGGGCAGGGCAGCCCGCGCCGAGACCCCAGCGTGTTCGAAATAAGCCATCTTGGCTGAGAGACTTCGTCTCATCCTAGGGGGGAGGAGTGTTGTGTTCTAACAGTGTACCCTTCTACATGTGATAACAATGTATCTGAACCAATGTAACCTTGCCTACGAGTAACAATGTAACCTTCAGCTGATCACTATAAACCCTGTAAATGGACGCGAGCTAATGACCACCAGCTGGCAGCAGCGAGCGTCCAAGCTCTCTTGGTTCAAACCCATCAAAGGCCACAGCGCGGGAAGTTTCCCGCCGCTACCTACACCTGGACAAGAAGGGCGTGACCAGCCATGACGTCACGCGGGCAGTAGCCAATGGGCTATCGTGGAGCCACATTCAAATACGTTACCACCATATATATAGAGCTGTTCGTCCGCCATTACCTCATGTTTCCTCTGTCCACTATGCAATAAACCTGAGTTAACCCAGCCCTTGGCTGTTTCCTGTGTCTTGACTCTCATACACTAAAGATCCTAAGAATGTAAGTCTGTCACTGCTTCTACTTCTTCCCCATCTATTTTTTAGGGAGTAATAGGGCCTGTTGTCATTATCTTGGTTTTCTTGATACATTATGTGAATCCCAGCCACAAACCTCTCCACCAGCTGTCAGGAAAGGATGCTAACTTTAGCATAAATATTGAACTCAACTTAAGAGCAGTGGTTGGCTCCAAAAAAAATTACTACCACACTGTGAGCGTGGTATGGTGGGCATGGCCCTGTGTTTTGTCCGAATTAGGACTACTTTATTTCAAAACTTGGATGGGCAGGGGCAGCCAAAATTTCTGCTACCAGTTCTGGTGAACTGGTGTGAACCTACTTATGCCCACCACTGCTTAAGAGGAGTCTAATTTCAATGAAGCAAACTGAAACAGCATTGCTTTTCCGGTCTAGTTCATATCCAGCTCATCAATGTAATATTTACAACAATGGGTGAACTGTCCCATTTTTTATGAACAGCTGGCGATGTTACATGCACCAAGGGATGTTCTACTCTTTGAGTGAACTGACCAGGCATCTGTAATTCTTAGAACAGCAGGGTGATTCTAAAATAGGGCTTAGTTTGAAAGCATTTTCCAATCACTGCCTGATCTTTTGGGACTTGATACAATGGGCACCATTTGTTGCTGCTGAACTCATCAATAGAATGGAAATGAATTTAACTTTCATACATGATGGTAGTTTGGTGTAAAACTAAATGACTTTAATTTTCATACACGATGTAGGCTAACATCCTGTTGTTTTTTACAGATTGTAACACCTCTATGAGCTGGTCGCTCTGCCCAAGCCCTGCCTCTAGCTTGCTGTTCCACAAGGAAGTTGCCCCATTGTTTTTGCTGTACATGCACACCTGGGCCGGAGCAGTTCCCGTATTTTCAGGAGCGCACTTGACGGGTATGAGTGGTTCCTATTTCTCTACTAGCAATTTCTTGCTTTTGAACTGCTAGGTTGGCAGGAGCTGGGACAAAGATGGGAGGTCACTCCATCGTGCAGCACTCAGGTCTCAAACTGATGACCTGATGACCTTCTAGTCTTCAAAATCAGCATCACCTCACTCCCCCCAAAGCACATTCTGTGACTGCTCAGAGCTCTCCACAACAAACACAAGTTGTCTCCCCCCAAAAAACAGAAGAATTTCACCACTAACAGGAAAAACTGTCCTTTTTTAAAGCGGCCCCCTCCATTGTTTTAGCCCAAGACCCATTTTTCTCCCCAAAACTTCTTTATTACAAAAACAAAACAGGGATGCCCTTTGGAGCACTTCTAGCTTCACATGGAGAAGCTAATGAAAAAGGTCCTGGGTACATTCTGGGTATACGATTTCACCTTGGTCGTTTAGGAGAAAGGCAGGATATAAATATATTTCTCTGGTTACCAGAGAGCAAATGCTGCTGCTAGAGAAGAAAGTTTAAGGTATGTGTATGTGTGAAGTGACTTTGAAGGCTAACCAATCATCTCACTCCATTTCCAGCTGGCTTGGGGTCTCAAGCTCAGAAATGTTTTTATATGTGCTTTCCTTATACAGCAGTGGTGCACCAAAACAAAGGAAGGAGATGGAGAAACAGAATGAGCCCGTGCATTTGGACCTATTGTGCCATTTGGAGAATGGCAGGAAGTCAAACGTGAGGGTCTTATTCATGACCACCTCACCTTCTGGGTGCATTTTGCCATCTGGCTAACTTCTAGAAGCATGAGGGTTCACACACACCCCTCCATCAATGCTGGGTAACTTTATAATTTGATTATAAAATTATTTTATTTTATGATTTTATTAAATTTGGGATTTATTTATAATTTATTTGGATTTATTTGTATTTAGAACCTATTTACCCAGATTCCAAAGGGAACTGCAATGACTTAATGGTTAAAATGAACTTGACAACTGGAAAGTCAGCAGGTCAGCAGTTTGAGACCTGAGAGCTGCACGACAGAGTGAGCACCTATCTCTGTCCCAGTTCCTGCCAACCTAGCAGTTCGAAAGCCAGAAATTACAAGCAGATAATTAGGTATCACTTTGGTGGGAAGGTAAACAGTGTTTTTATGCACTCCGGTGTCTAGGCATGCCTGCCACATGTCCATGGAAACATCTGCAAGTATACAGTGCTGACTCTTTGGCTATAAACAGAGATGAGCACCGAACCCTAGAGTTGGATACGACTGACTTTCAACAAGGGTGACCTTTACCTTTAACCAGATTCCTCTCCTGCCCATTTCCACAACTGTTGTCAGGATCAAACTCACAATGTTTTGGCTGCAGTACAGCAGTTTAACCACTGCACCACCAAGACTCTTCTCAAATCAAAAGGACCCAACGCAATGACATTGTATGTGTCTGCCACATGATATCACAGGAACTTGTCTCAGGTCTAGGGTCCTGGGATGCTGCTGACCTGGCAACCTTAGGTACAGGCATTTTTATATAAATTGTTATTAATTTACAGTATTTGGCACTTAAGGCTGAAATGAAAATAAAAAAACTGCAAATAACCATTTTGGTATCTGTATCAATGTACAAACCGCTGTAACAGAGCCTATTTTCAGCATTTAAAATGCCCACTCAGTTAAAATAATTCCCTGTAACTTAACTCTGACTATATAGGACATTTCATCAAATGTGCAATGTTCAACCAGTTCAGAAAGAGTTGAAGATTCTAAGTCTTCTTCATTCATCTAAATTAAAAATCACTTACACCAACATCCTCACATTTCCAAGTCCTCTGTCAAGCAGAAAGGAGAGAGTTATCAAGTAGTAGCTTGGCACTGCAATGCTCAAAAGCAATCACTTTAAATTTATTTTTCTAATTAACATTTTGACCTTTCCATAGGTTCAAATCTTATAAACCCTTACTGAAACACAAGTCATCTCCCATACTATGTCAATTCACATGCTGTCTGCCAAATGAAACTGTCTTATGCTGATCCAGTCAATTGGTCTGCAGCACCGGATTTGGCGCCTCATCTTGAACCTACGAACATCTCATGTGGACAAGACATGCTCCCTCAGACAGCTTTGGGGGGCCAGATGGCCATTTTGCCCTTCCTACACCACATGGCACTTCCTGGTGTGGTGGAGGTGGTGAGGGGCCACATGAAATGGTGCCGTGAGCCACTTCCAGCCTGTGGGCTGCAGATTGAGAATCCCTATTTTAGAGACTGAGTGCCCAAACTGAACAGGCTGCTATCCACGCCACAGAGGGGTGGGTGAACTCTGTGCTGTGGGGAGAGAGGAAGTGTTCCCATTGGGCTGCTGAGCAGAAGGGCGGGTGCCCACAGAGAGGGCTCTGAGTGTCCCCTCTGGGTTTACCACCATATTCCTAGGATATTTCCTGCTATTATCTGCTGCAATGGCCAATGACACTCAAATGCCAGCCCTGCTTCCTTTCAACACAAAATGACAGAAGATGAGCCTTGGCCTTTCCACATAAAAACTCAGTGCACTAAAATGGGTTCTTTTTGTTGCTCATGTGTTTAAATAAGCAATTTCTCTGTAACAGCGTTCCGTGCGCTCCGGTGTCTAGTCATGCCTGCCACATGACCACGGAAACGTCTGCAGAAGCAGACAGCGCTGGCTCTTCGGCTTAGAAACAGAGATGAGCACTGCACCCTAGAGTCGGATACGACTGGCTTTCGAGCAAGGGAAACCTTTACCTTTACCTTTTACTATTAGCATATGGGTGGTGGTGTTAGTGGTGTGGGGGGAGAGACTATGGTAGGATGAGGCCTTAGACATGCTGAAAAATCTTCTAAAGGACATAATTTCCCCTCTTTTCCCAGACAAAATACCACTGTCATCTAGGCAACTTCCATGGAGCTGAAAAGAATGGCAAAGCATCCAAAGATTCCCACTTCCCACTTTGACCTCCAGCCTTTGCAGGCGCACCCCCCAATAAAGGACTAAGACGCCGATGAAAGTGGATAACGGCATTGGGCCACATTTATTGATTCATGCCCTAGTCCGAATTATAAATTTCTATTGGTAATTGACCAATTATAATTCTTAAGGCAAGCAGGCCAAAGTAACACTGGTAAGGTACCACCCAAAATTGCCAACGGCAATTGTTACAATGTATCTATTTGTATCAATTTGTTTGTTGACAACAAACAAATTGTTGACCGTAGTCAATATCTAACTAATGACCCCACCCTCTGACGCGTATCCGTATAATCACGGGGTGATGCATGCTGTCTAGCTGTAGCCATCACCCCGTCGCCTGGTTCGTCGTTGACCGGACAACGTTTAACCAACTTATACCTGTCTAGTGTTGTCCAGTCAATTGCGAACCTGCCGGATACCTGTGGGTCATAAATTTTTACCTTACCAGTGCTACCCGCCCATGTGACCAAAGTCAACAGCAGCAACAGAAAAAAACCCTATATCAAACCATAGCAACAGTGTGGGATGGGCGAAAAAACCAGGACCCAAGAGCCAATTGTGAGTCCCAGCCAAAAATTCCCACCCGGCCCCGAAGCGACCAAAATATCACACTGTTAACTAGGGAGGGGGTGGAGGGGAAAAACTTCTCCGCTCCGTCGCTTCGCAAAATGGCAGCTCGGCTGCCTCGTGGCCGCCCCTTATATAAGGGTGCTGGCCACGCCCCCTAACTACCCGGATGCCTTCGTCCGGTGGGGGGGCCGCAAAGAGCACGGCGGCCATTTTGGCGCCGTGCTTGCATTGCAGGCGCACCCCCCAATAAAGGACTCAGACACCGATGAAAGTGGATAACGGCATTGGGCCACATTTATTGATTCATGCCCTAGTCCGAATTATAAATTTCTATTGGTAATTGACCAATTATAATTCTTAAGGCAAGCAGGCCAAAGTAACACTGGTAAGGTACCACCCAAAATTGCCAACGGCAATTGTTACAATGTATCTATTTGTATCAATTTGTTTGTTGACAACAAACAAATTGTTGACCGTAGTCAATATCTAACTAATGACCCCACCCTCTGACGCGTATCCGTAAAATCACGGGGTGATGCATGCTGTCTAGCTGTAGCCATCACCCCGTCGCCTGGTTCGTCGTTGACCGGACAACGTTTAACCAACTTATACCTGTCTAGTGTTGTCCAGTCAATTGCGAACCTGCCGGATACCTGTGGGTCATAAATTTTTACCTTACCAGTGCTACCCGCCCATGTGACCAAAGTCAACAGCAGCAACAGAAAAAAACCCTATATCAAACCATAGCAACAGTGTGGGATGGGCGAAAAAACCAGGACCCAAGAGCCAATTGTGAGTCCCAGCCAAAAATTCCCACCCGGCCCCGAAGCGACCAAAATATCACACTGTTAACTAGGGAGGGGGTGGAGGGGAAAAACTTCTCCGCTCCGTCGCTTCGCAAAATGGCAGCTCGGCTGCCTCGTGGCCGCCCCTTATATAAGGGTGCTGGCCACGCCCCCTAACTACCCGGATGCCTTCGTCCGGTGGGGGGGCCGCAAAGAGCACGGCGGCCATTTTGGCGCCGTGCTTGCATTGCAGGCGCACCCCCCAATAAAGGACTCAGACACCGATGAAAGTGGATAACGGCATTGGGCCACATTTATTGATTCATGCCCTAGTCCAAATTATAAATTTCTATTGGTAATTGACCAATTATAATTCTTAAGGCAAGCAGGCCAAAGTAACACTGGTAAGGTACCACCCAAAATTGCCAACGGCAATTGTTACAATGTATCTATTTGTATCAATTTGTTTGTTGACAACAAACAAATTGTTGACCGTAGTCAATATCTAACTAATGACCCCACCCTCTGACGCGTATCCGTATAATCACGGGGTGATGCATGCTGTCTAGCTGTAGCCATAACCCCGTCGCCTGGTTCGTCGTTGACCGGACAACGTTTAACCAACTTATACCTGTCTAGTGTTGTCCAGTCAATTGCGAACCTGCCGGATACCTGTGGGTCATAAATTTTTACCTTACCAGTGCTACCCGCCCATGTGACCAAAGTCAACAGCAGCAACAGAAAAAAACCCTATATCAAACCATAGCAACAGTGTGGGATGGGCGAAAAAACCAGGACCCAAGAGCCAATTGTGAGTCCCAGCCAAAAATTCCCACCCGGCCCCGAAGCGACCAAAATATCACACTGTTAACTAGGGAGGGGGTGGAGGGGAAAAACTTCTCCGCTCCGTCGCTTCGCAAAATGGCAGCTCGGCTGCCTCGTGGCCGCCCCTTATATAAGGGTGCTGGCCACGCCCCCTAACTACCCGGATGCCTTCGTCCGGTGGGGGGGCCGCAAAGAGCACGGCGGCCATTTTGGCGCCGTGCTTGCATTGCAGGCGCACCCCCCAATAAAGGACTCAGACACCGATGAAAGTGGATAACGGCATTGGGCCACATTTATTGATTCATGCCCTAGTCCGAATTATAAATTTCTATTGGTAATTGACCAATTATAATTCTTAAGGCAAGCAGGCCAAAGTAACACTGGTAAGGTACCACCCAAAATTGCCAACGGCAATTGTTACAATGTATCTATTTGTATCAATTTGTTTGTTGACAACAAACAAATTGTTGACCGTAGTCAATATCTAACTAATGACCCCACCCTCTGACGCGTATCCGTAAAATCACGGGGTGATGCATGCTGTCTAGCTGTAGCCATCACCCCGTCGCCTGGTTCGTCGTTGACCGGACAACGTTTAACCAACTTATACCTGTCTAGTGTTGTCCAGTCAATTGCGAACCTGCCGGATACCTGTGGGTCATAAATTTTTACCTTACCAGTGCTACCCGCCCATGTGACCAAAGTCAACAGCAGCAACAGAAAAAACCCCTATATCAAACCATAGCAACAGTGTGGGATGGGCGAAAAAACCAGGACCCAAGAGCCAATTGTGAGTCCCAGCCAAAAATTCCCACCCGGCCCCGAAGCGACCAAAATATCACACTGTTAACTAGGGAGGGGGTGGAGGGGAAAAACTTCTCCGCTCCGTCGCTTCGCAAAATGGCAGCTCGGCTGCCTCGTGGCCGCCCCTTATATAAGGGTCCTGGCCATGCCCCCTAACTACCCGGATGCCTTCGTCTGGTGGGGGGGGCCGCAAAGAGCACGGCGGCCATTTTGGCGCCATGCTTGCATTGCAGGCGCACCCCCCAATAAAGGACTCAGACACCGATGAAAGTGGATAACGGCATTGGGCCACATTTATTGATTCATGCCCTAGTCCGAATTATAAATTTCTATTGGTAATTGACCAATTATAATTCTTAAGGCAAGCAGGCCAAAGTAACACTGGTAAGGTACCACCCAAAATTGCCAACGGCAATTGTTACAATGTATCTATTTGTATCAATTTGTTTGTTGACAACAAACAAATTGTTGACCGTAGTCAATATCTAACTAATGACCCCACCCTCTGATGCGTATCCGTAAAATCACGGGGTGATGCATGCTGTCTAGCTGTAGCCATCACCCCGTCGCCTGGTTCGTCGTTGACCGGACAACGTTTAACCAACTTATACCTGTCTAGTGTTGTCCAGTCAATTGCGAACCTGCCAGATACCTGTGGGTCATAAATGTTTACCTTACCAGTGCTACCCGCCACACGGAGGGGCTTCAAAGAAGGCTCGACGCCCCCCCGACCGTCAGCTCGGTCAACAGGCCTGCTCGCCAATCACCCAACAGGAGGTCCATACCTCCTCGCGACAGATGGACCCCATCCCCTGCGTACAGGCCATAATTTTGCAGACTAATGGCGGGGTGACGACTGACCCGCCCCCAACCCCTGCTGACAATGAACCGGGCAACTGCCCTGTTTACCATGCGTCTAGCACGGTCAAGGGCCTGGAGGTCGAACCCTCCCCTATACGCGTGCCGCGGCACCATGTCTGACCAAACGAGGGTTGTGGCGGGCCACACGTAATGCAGGTAGGCGAGGTCGCCGCAAATCGCATGCTTCAGCAATAGGCCGGTGACCTGACCTAAATCATTGCCCCCAAGGTGTATGATCAGGATGTCAGGCGGGTCAGCATTTCGGCCCGAGAAAAGGAATGGCAACAGCTCCCGCCACAACATCCCGGGCTTACCATACCATGTGAGACTTGCGTATGCACCCAGTCCCAGTCGGGGTCCCCACTCTGTTGCCGCAGCATAACACGCTGCCCTGTGCACGTAGCTATGGCCCACCAGCCATACTGTCACCGGCGTAATGCGACACCCAGGGTCTGTCAAGGAAAAAACGAGGGAAGAGAAAAGGTGCGGTGACTCGACTGGTACTCACGGTGAAAGAGGGCGGACATAAAATTGAAAACATTGCGATCCCCACCTCCCCATACGGCGTATCTCAGCCCCGGAGTACCCAAAAGCAGCCGCCGTGGAAGCCGCCCCTATTCTGAATGAATGGGTGCCGTAACGGGCCCCTGGGAGGCCAACACCGGCCAGCGCTTTGCCGGTCACCTTCCAAAATTGAAATTTAGTAAGGGGAGACCCATCTTGGTGACAGAAAAATGGGCCATGGTGCGTGCCACGCAGTGCAAGGAACTCCTGTAGGGCACCAACCGGATAGATGTCTGCCAAAGAACACCGTAGCAGTCTTACTCCACTGCCTACGCCATGCTGATCCGTCTTAGAGGAGCGTATCCTCAACTGAGCCCAGTCTTTGGCCACATAGACATCTTCGAGTTCCAGTGCCCTACGACTAGCATCCGCCTTAGACAGCATCACAAGCTCGCTGATGCGGAGCGCTCCAAAAAAGGCCACCGTTGTAGCCGCATGAAACAGGGCTGCCTCATACCTATCAAAACATAGGTCCTGCCAGCCCCGTGCCAGTTGGGTAAGAACCCCTGGGGAAATTGGGTGGCGGTCGTCCGGGCTACGCCCACGCTCCCGCACCCACCCCTCCAAAACATGCCTCACACGGAAGTCAGCGGTACTGTCCGCATGTCCGCCTACTTTGGCCATAAAAGCCAGCGCTGACAGCCTGGATGCTATGGTGCAAGGTGCAAGGCCCTGGGAATGCAGGTCAACCATGAATTGAAGTATATGGGCCACCGGGATCGGCCAGGTATCTGGCAGCCGGAATTGGGCACAGAATGCTCTGAAAGAATTGAATGCGTGTTGATACGCCTTACGCGTGTGTGGCGCCAGCGACATGCCGATCGCCCGGTTCACCTCTCCTTGCCAAGGGTCCATATCTCGTCCGGGAGTGGCGAGGGAAATTCCTCCGCATCCGGGGCCAAGGCGCGGAACCGGGAGATCTGCAGGCGGGACAAAGCGTCAGCGATATCATTATTGACCCCCGGGACATGCCTGGCCCGGAACAGCACATTAAGGCGCAGGCTGCGCAATACAAACTGGCGCACCAGGTCCATGACCCTGGGTGATTTGGAAGTCTGTGAGTTGACAATGTGGACAACGGCCGCATTGTCACACCAGAAATGAACGACCGAGTTGGCCCACTCCTCACCCCATAGCATCAAGGCCCCCAGGATGGGAAAAAATTCCAGATACGTAAGATCACGCAGGTGACCCGTACCTGACCAGGCTGGTGGCCACCCACCATAGGCCCACTTCCCATTGAAGTACATCCCATAACCCAGGGACCCAGAGGCATCGGACTGTATCTGGAAACGAGGGGAAGCCAGAAGGTCAGACCTCCAAAATGACACCCCATTGAACTCCCTCAGGAACTGGAGCCAGATAAGCATATCTGCCTTAATGCCCTGGGTTAGTCTCACCCTATGGTGGGGCCTGGATAAGCCTGTCATGGCGTCGCACAAGCGCCGAGCAAATGCCCTGCCCGGTGCGACCACCCTGCAAGCGAAATTGAGGTGACCATGCAGCACCTGCAGTTCCCGCAGTGATGCCTTGCGTTTAGGAAGCAAGTCCGAGATAAGGGCCACTATCCTTGACACCTTATCCCCTGGTAACCTAGAAGCCTGCGCTACCGTGTCAATCTCCACCCCCAGGAAGACTAGCTGTGTAGATGGGCCCTCGGTCTTTTCGGGCGCTAAAGGGACACCAAGTTCCTCCATTAGCGTCTGAAATGTGTTGAGGAGACGTGTGCACGTGTCCCAGCCCCGTTCACCCCCGAATAAAAAATCATCCAGGTAATGGGCTACAGACCGGGACCCAGACCTGCGGACAAAAGCCCACTGTAGGAAGGTGCTAAAACGCTCGAAGGCCGAGCATGATATGGAACAGCCAAAAGGCATGGCCTTATCGAAATAATATTCACCCCGGAACTTAAAACCCAGCAACTCAAAGTCACCCGGGTGAACCGGCAGGAGGCGAAAGGCAGACTTAATGTCGCACTTAGCCAACAGCGCACCCGGGCCACATGAGCGCACCATGCACAGCGCTTGGTCAAAAGATGTATACCTGACCGAGCAAAGGTCATCAAGGATAGCATCATTGACCGATCGGCCGGCTGGGTAGGACAAGTGATGGATCAGACGGAACTCACCCGGTGACTTCTTGGGCACCAAGCCCAAGGGTGACACTTTAAGGTTGGGGAACGGGGGTGCAGGGAAAGGGCCAGCGACCCTGCCCGCATCAACCTCCTTAGAAATGCTGGCGGCAGCCACCTCCTCCCTCCCCTTAAGGGACAAAAGGTTGGGGGCATCTTGGGGGGACCTATCACCCTGGAAAGGAATACGGAACCCCAGTCGAAAACCTTGAAGCAGGTAAACCGCATCTGCCTCCTTCGGGTACGATGCGAGCCAACGCTCCAACATGTCCACATTAATTGGGGAGGGGGCCTTTCGGTGGACCAGCTCCCTCTGTGGCAGTCTTGCCAGCCCCTTGTCCGCCCCTACCTTTGCCCCGCATCCCTCCAGGCCTGGGGCAGGCGGAGGCCGCATGGGGAACAGCACAAGAGGGACACTCATGCCTGTACCGGCAATTCTTCTTACTGCAGGAACCATTGGACGAGAAAGTCCAGCACAGCAGGCCGGCTGGAACCCCCTGCCCCGCCACCTGGCGGGGTGTCTTGCTGGGGCCGCTCGCTGGACCGCATGTCCACAATGGTATCTTTCCCCAGGCGCAGGGCGCGTTGGAGTCATGTACAGAAGCCACAGCTTCTGGCAGGGCTCGTCCCACCTCATCTCAGGGTGCAGGGGAATCCGCATACGGAATTCCTCGTCGTAAGCCAACCACGACGGGCCCGGGAAGTCAACCATCGCCCGGTAAATGTTGTCCAAATACTGGACCATCGGAATTGCCAAATCCAGCCGGGCCCTGAGGTAGACCGCCATGTATATGAGGTACGCCGGCAACCAATTGGCCCACGTACGTGGCGGCTTACAACAACGTGCCTGTTCCTTATCCTTCTCATCCTGCCCCTCCCTCTCCTCTTTGGTGGGCTCTCTGTTAAGAAGGGAGAAGATGTCCACATACTCCCCACGCCAGATCTTCTCTTTGGTGGCCTGGGCCAAATGTCCCCCGGGGGCAAGGAATACCCCGCTGTCGGCAATGCCGACACCGGCACAGTGGGAACCACAGGGATCTGGAAAGGAGCCTGGACCAACCCGGCCACCCCTAACACATTCCCGACTGAGTAAGAGGTACCACCCAAAACAGGGCCCTGGGTGAGAGGTGAAGTCACCGGGTGGGACGTCGGCGACTGAACCGTCGCACCACCCGTGCGAGGCCACGGCCACTGGAATGCCCCCCCAACGTGGGTAGGTGTGTGGGTGCACTAGATTGAACCGCATACTCACATGCTGCACCCCCATAGGCCGCCCCCACCGGGGGTTCCGGCCCGCTGGGGGCGACGGAGCTCACGACTGCAATTGAGCTCGTCGACAGGGCCTGACCAGCATCAGCCTGTTGAGTGGGGAGCTGCGAGGCAGTGGCTGAAGCCGGCCCACGCGCCTCGGGCAGCTCGACCCGTCCTGCCGCCTGCCGCTGACCGGCAGACAAAGGATCAACCTGCACCCCAAAAGGCACCCCCGGGTGGTTAACCCTCGCGAGGGATGCCTCGAGGGCCACAACGCGGGCCAGAAGGGCCTCAACACTAACGTAGCCCCCTAAGCCAAGTGGGGGCAAAGGGCCGGCCGGCCCACTGGCTGCAGGCGCTGGTCCAGGTCCCTGGACCCCGGGGCCCATATACGGCCACGACCCCAGGCCCGGCCTCTGCAGGGCCGGGGGGGTACCCTGCCAGGGGAGGGAACCCAGCCACCCCCCATGGCTGAAACCCCCCGCAGGAAGCTGCGCACCCATGGAAGAAGGCCCCGCAGAATGGGCCATGCCAGAGGCAGTGGCCACTGCTTGCGGGCCGGGGGCCGCGGCCCCTGCTGGGCCGGTACGCGGACACCCCGCCTCGGGCCAAGGGGCAATTAACCCCATCCCACCGGTCCCGGTGGGCTCAGGCAAAGGAGGCTGCTGATGAGGCGCAGCCGCGGTCCTCCGACCCGGCTGGCGCCTCCGTGCAGAACGAGCCGCGTTCGCAGTCGCCTTCTTCTTAGAGGGCATAGCAGCTAAACGATGGGAAGCCGGAAAAGTCAAGAAAATTAGCAGCCAGAGGCTTCCCGATGAAAGGCAAGAGCGACGGAGGTAAGAGGGAAAAACTTCTCCGCTCCGTCGCTTCGCAAAATGGCAGCTCGGCTGCCTCGTGGCCGCCCCTTATATAAGGGTGCTGGCCACGCCCCCTAACTACCCGGATGCCTTCGTCCGGTGGGGGGGCCCCGCAAAGAGCGCGGCGGCCATTTTGGCGTCGCGCTTGCATTCTTTTCCCTGTCTGCAAATATCATAGATCCACACATGTAAAACAGAGTTGAGAAAACCATGGGCCTCCCAGAGTTTTTGAACTTCAGTTCCCAGAAACCTTATGCAAAGTTGTAAGCCCTGTGCTCCTTCCCCCACCCCAGGACCGGCTGTGGGGAAGTCGGAGCACCTGGATTCAAGGGCTCCATTATTTTTTCGACGCGGGATGAGGTACAGCTGCTCAGACGCCCCCTGGCCTGCCTAGCCAGAGGGTTGGAGGAGCGTTGGCTCACCAGGAAGAGGACTATCGTGACGGTGGTTGGGGGCTTGTGTATTTGTTGTTGAACCAATGTTTGTTCTTTGATTTGATATGCTACTCTACCTTATTGTTTATTGTATTCTTTTGTATTTATTATATATTGTGTATTATTATATATTGTTAAATTTTTTGCTATATTGTAAGCCGCCCTGAGTGGTGTGCTCTTGTTATATTGTATTTTTGTTTTTGTCATATTGTATCTGCATTTAACATGTTGTAATGCCGCCCTGAATTGGCCTCCACTGAGTAGGACAGGGTTTAAAACAAACAAACACCTGCAGAGCACAACATTCCCTATCTTTACTCTACTACAAAGGGTTACATAGGACTGCTATGGGCATTTCAAAGTTTACTTTGTATTTGCCAATGAGCTTGGGGAATTAACAAAATTCCTCGTTGTTGGGTGCTGATTATGATAAGCTTTTCCCTCTGATTGTGGATAAAACAAAATGTTTCCTTGCATTTTGGCAGGGCAAAATGGAAATGAATTTTTTAAATATGCAAAGTCCCAATCCATTTCTGTTTTTGCTCTTTGCCTAACACTTGAGCTCAAAAAGTTGATATATCACGAATTTCATTACACTGATGACTGCACAAGAGTCCTCTCCTCATCAAATTATATCAAATTGTTTCTCTTTCAGTACAGCAGAACTTTTTAAAACCAGGAAACATTTTTCTTCAGCTCCAAATCAGAAGAGAAAACTCATCTGACATCAAGTGGGACTCCAAATGAACATACAGTGGAACCTCATACAACAATCATATAGCAACGAAATCGCATAACAATTAGGTTTTGGGAGGAAATGGTGTCCCGCATAACAATTTTCCCTATGGAAAAAATCATACAAATTTTTCAATGGGTATATCACTGTATATATAATTCAAAGAGCATATGCTGTAATAAAGCTGGTTCTCATTCATTGAAATTATGCTGGATAGCCATGAATATAACTGTAAGTTTCAACTGAATGAGAGTAAGGCTTTGTGCAGCTTCCTTCTCCTTGTCTGTTACAAATGAACAAACTCAAGGCAAAGAACAGGCAGTGTAGGAATCGGGGCCGCTAGGGCGGCCGTTGGGTCCCGGAGGAGACTGATCAAGTAACGATACGAGGCAATATGGAGCGAGATCAGATCAGTCGTTTATTGAGGGAAAAGCATCATCATATATAGATCAGAAGGCAATACAGGGAAGAACCGTCATCTGACAGAAAATCACATCACCCATTTACTCGGGTTAATGGGAAATCTCTCTTGGGGAAGTTAATTAACTCGGACAAACACTGACAGGGGAAAACCATTGTCTGAGGCTTACACCAGGGTAAATATGGCTTCTATTTGCACCAAAGATTAGGCTGATCCGTGGGTCAGTAATTGCTTAATGGGTAACGGAGGTTAGCGTTTTGCTCTCTCAGCAGAACCGCCGGTCAGGTCAGGTGTGGGTGAATAAACCCTTATGATTTATACTATTAGTTCGCTCCCCCAATTTCCGTACTGGCAAGGGCCAGTGGCCAGGAGTCTGCTCAAATGGTTTAACCTCTGCCAAGGTTCCGTGCCAATTGGGCATGGGGAAACCGCAAGGCAGGCAGGAAGAAATGACCCATCTACTGCCTAACTATAAGCACCACTGCACACAGATACATTTTCTGCAAGCAGTCTTCAGTAGCACCAATTACTATTAGTTCGCTCCCCCAATTTCTGTACTGGCAAGGGCCAGTGGCCAGGAGTCTGTTCAACTGGTTTAACCTCTGCCAAGGTTCCGTGCCAATTGGGTATGGGGAAACCGCATCTCCCCTTTTTCTATTGTTTAGCAACCTGACAGGCGACCCTGCGTAAGAGTGGCATCAGCTGGTGAGCGGGAATGACGCTTCGGGGTTCCCCCCACGAGGGACACCTCGAGAACAGTGAGAACAGTGAGGGAATACATTGCATGAAACAGCATCCTGCTATGCCTAGTACTATCACCCCCGCGATCACTTGGAGCGTCGTCTGGAGCCACCCCCACGGGATCCATGACCATAACAAACTCCACCAATCCCATATCGAACCCTGCTTAATGTTCTTGACTAGGGTGTGGAGGTCCGTGAGCTGGCTCTGGACTTTGCGCGAGTTGTCAGTGAGATTAAAGCAACACATGCCATGGACAGATTCGCAACCCAAGTGGTGCAATAACAGGAGATAGTCTATCGCCGCTCGATTGTCAAGAATGGCATGGCGAAGCTCTGCCTGCTCCTGATTGAGCAGTGCTATCGCTGAGGATGTATGGTTAATGGCTTTCGCTAATCCGCAAGCCAATTGACCAATCCTCCGAGTGTTGCCGACGACTAAGCCTGGCACGCCAAGTATGCTGACTGCCAACGAGACGTATTCAGCTGGGCTAAGAACCCTGATGTTGCTATCACATGAGCTGTCTAACTGAGTGGCACGGGTGTGTCGAATGGGTGAGGAAACATCTGAAACATTTGTGCTTGGGGTGACCATATCCTTAGTAGGGAGTAACAGTGTCAAGCGACTGATACAATACATAGCATCTGATACATTTGTGGGAATGTAGTTCCAAGTATACTGGTTACATGTAAAGAACCAACCCGAAGGTAGGGTGACATGTGCATACATTGAGCCAAGTGTCTGTGGGTTATTACAAGTCCAGTTGCCGCTGCCGACCTCGAGGCAATGGAGCCTGCGGCCGACTGCGGAGCAGCCGGTCATTCGAGCACAGGTAGAGTTCAGGCTGACCGCCACTCGAGGAGTGTGGAGAGTGGCTGCGTCAGCCGGCAAAGTCATTGTCAGCCGCATCTCCCAGCGGGCATATTCCGAGGAACTTGCTGGGTGGTATGGGCTGAAAATCCATTTCACTAGCCAGTCGCCATCCCTGGGGTGCACGCCTGGAGTGTGGCACACAGGGATGAGACAGGTGCTCAAGATTGAGGCAGAACCAATGTCCTGCTTCAGGCAAAAATCGGACTGGTTGACGAGACCCGCCAACCTTTCCCATATGTTGTAGTGCATCCGGGCAGAGAGGTCTCCGCCTGGCATCAAATCGTTGGCCTTTAGTGAGGCAGCCTGAACGCCTCCCCCCGCAAGTAGGGAGAGGATCAGGATGATGGTGAATGCCATGGAATTGGCATTAATCTGGGCAAAGACTGCAGCTACGAAATTCTCCGGTGTCGGCTCCCTCTCCTCGCACCGGAGGGCGTCCTGGGCCTCACTGCAAAGGGTCTTGACCATCCCCTAGGTGATCCTCGGCGCTGTCGTCCGCAGTCGCCGCTTCTCCCGCCGGGTCCCCTCGGTCAGGGTGAGGTCCTCCATCTCCGGGATCGGACTTGGATCGGTCTGGGTCCACGCCATGTGGTTCCAAGTGAGGCTTAACACACCGAGCTGGGATCCAAATGACACCTGTAGGAGACATAACTGCAGCATACCCTCTTCCCCAGGTTACGAGTGGCGCCGGGCCCCTCCAGGAAGGGTCCGGTGGCACCCGGTATCGGACCATCGGTCACGGGAGAGCTTCCGAACGGCGGAAGTGTTTCTCCTGCGGCGTGCAATCGGAAAAAACATTAAGGTGATTGTACGTGAACAATACCTTATTCAGACAATGCTGTGCCTGACCCTGTGACTTGGAGAGGGCTGGTGGCTCCCCCCTTTCTGTTTGTTTGTCGATATAGGACTTGAGTGTCCGATTGACTCGTTCCACAATCGCTTGCCCCTGCAGATTGTAAGGAACGCCGAAGGTATGCTTGATATCCCAAGTGGCCATGAAGTTAGCTAACTGCCTAGAACTGTAGGATGGCGCGTTATCGGTTTTCACGTGCCGAGGTTTGCCCATCGCCGCGAAGCAGGCCAGAAGGTGCTGCTCCACGTGGGAAGCTGTCTCCCCCTTTTGCGCTGTCGCCCAGACGAATTGCGAAAAGGTATCGATGCAAACGTGCATGTACTGCCATCTGCCAAACTGCAGAACGTGCGTGACGTCCATTTGCCATACCTGGTTGGCTTCTGTCCCTCATGGGTTGACCCCCCACGAGGGCCCCCCCGGTGCCCCTGCACAAGGCTGGCAAGAGCGAACTATGCCTTGGGCTTGAGAAAGTGGCAGATTGAATTGTCTGGCGAGCGCTTTGGCATTCTGATGAAAGAATGCATGACTCTGGATTGGAGTAGTGAAAACACCTAACACTGAACGTTGCTGAATTTCCTTTGCCGCTGCGTCCGCTCTGATATTGCCCGCAGAAATCGGACCCGGTAGGTCTTGGTGACTTCGGATGTGGGCAATATAGAGCGCTTCCGTGCGGTTTCGCAAATGAAATTGAGCAGTGAGGAACAAACTCAGCAAATTCTTGTCTATCGCGGGAGTGATGTATGCTCCCGGTAGACTGTGAAGCAAATTCCTGACATACTGACTGTCAGTAATGATGTTTAGGCTCTCTTTGGCGAAGGTGCGCAAGGCAAGGTTCACCGCTGCCAACTCTGCCCGCTGCGCAGACTTCTGTGGAAGAGTTAACAGCATGGGCCAAGCCTGGCCCTCCTGCCAAGTCAAGACACCATATGTGCGACCCCCATCAGTGAAAACTGTTCTGTCCCCCTGAAGCGGGACCAGCGAGAGCAATTTGAACAAGCTGACTGTCTGCGTTTGAAGTGAGACAAGTCTGGGGTCTTTCGGCAAATGGTATGCCAAGCATCCGGTGAATCCCTCCAAAGCAATTGGAAGCGAGTCACCGAGCTGCATCAATTGCTGAACCTGCTCTTTGGTGAACGGGCCCACGATCTTTGCTAAGTCGTGCCCTGAAATGTCCCTGGCTCTCAGCCTTCCGTGGTAAACCACCGCGGAGATCAATTCTTGGGGAGGAACGATGTTTCGGGAAGAGGTGTTCGGCAAGTACACCCATTCCACGATACTCGCTCCTTTCTCGGAATCTACTCCTAGGGCTCCGGTGAACATGGATCCTGCCCGAACTATGTACAAGTTCAGGATCGGGGCATATGGCCCCTGTGCAATCCTGTCCACCCACCTTTGGCTGAGAATTTGGTTGACTTTCTCGAGAGCCAGGCGTGCTTCTCGAGGAATGTGTATCCGGTCTGCCGGCTGCTTACCTAGCGTCAGCAGCGAGAAGAGCGGTTTCAAAAGATCTGTATCCAATCTGAAATACGGTCTGGCCCAATTAATGTTTCCTAAAACCTGCTGCAATTCTACCAGGGTGACTGAGTCCTGTAAATTGATCTGAGGCAAAACTGGTGCTGCAAAGGAACAGAGAAGCCGATGACCCAAGTATGAGAAGGGCTCGGTTCTCTGCACTTTCTCTGGGGCAATGAGTAAACCTTTCTCCCCCAGGCTGGCCTGGAGGTCTGAAAACATTTCGCTGCCGAGTTGCGGCACTGCGACCAAGATGTCATCCATGAAATGGCATACTAGAGCTGTGGGATGAAGGCTTCGAAACTTTGCCAGTGCGTTGTGAACATAAATTTGGCACAGGGTGGGTGAATTGAGCATGCCCTGTGGCAAAAATTTCCACGCGTAACGCTGCGTGGGCTCACTGTGGTCCACAACCGGCACCGTAAAGGCGAACCTTTCCCTGTCACTGGGGTCTAAGGGAATTGTGTAAAAGCAATCCTTGAGATCTACAACTAGGATCTCCCACCCCTCGGGAATCATATTTGGATTTGGGATGCCGCATTGAAGCGGACCCATTGGCTGTATACATTTATTGATCTCCCTGAGATCGTGGAGGAGTCGCCACTTCCCCGACTTCTTCTTAATGACAAAAATTGGCGAATTCCAAGGACTAGTGGACTGCTCTATATGTCCTGTGTCTAGCTGTTCTTTAACCAGTTGCTTTAGGGTGACTAATTTCTCCCCCACGACCGGCCATTGTTCCACCCAGACCGGCGTATTGGTGAGCCATTTAAGTGGCAACGCCATTATCCGAAGGTAAGCGTAGCACCGTACTGCTGTAAAATGTCTCGTCCCCAAAGGTTGATATGCACGTCCAGAATGTGCGGCCGAATGACCGCTGTGCCATCAGCCTTTGGGATCGTGACTTCCACCCACTCCCGGCTTCTGAACACTTCTTGGATGCCGCCTACCCCCCACACATCGGAGACCGGCTCAATGGCCCACTCCCGTGGCCACTGGCTTCGGCTGACCACGCTGACGTCAGCTCCCGTATCTAGCAACCCTGAGAATGATTTTTTATTCAAAAATACCTCAATAACTGGTCGCTGTTTCCACTCAATGTTGGTCTCCACTGTCGCTAAGACTTGGTATCCTTGCACTGCCTCACTTGCGCTCGAGCGGTCTGCTGACCCGGACTCTGAGCTGTCCCTGAGCCTTCCCTGGCTATCTGCTGGCGAGTTACAAGGAACCATAATCAGTTGCGCTAATGTGTCTCCTTTGTAAATTGTCTGGGGTAGGTGCGTCCAAAGCTGAACTTGGAGAATGCCTGAAAAATTGGAGTCCATGACTCCCGGAATTACAAGAATTCCGTGTGCTCCGGCTACACTGTGAGGCAAAACTAAACCTATAAAGCCTTTGGGCAGGGGTCCCATGTACTGGGAGTCCACCAGATAGACTGTGCCTGGCAAGTCGCATGTGACGTCTGCCTGGCAAGTCAATTCTAGCCCTTTAGTACCCTTGGGGCTGGCCTGTGCCTTCGCAATGCCTGGAATGTGAATGGAATCTAGTCTAGCTCTAGCGCGCCCAGAGCAAGGGATGTCTCTGTTTGGACCGGGGCCAGAGACGTGCCCGCGTTCCGGTTTCCCGAACTCGGACAATTCCTGGCCCAATGGTAGCCTCTCTTACACTTCGGACACGGGGTGTTTGGAGCCTTGGGACGGCCGGAATTTTGTCCGCCTCCCTTGGATCGGCACTCCCTAGCGAAGTGACCGACCTTGCCACAATTGTGACATGCTCCTTTGGGTCGGGGTTTCCTGCCTCCCTGCACCGCCGCTGCCAACAGACCCATTTTGTAGGATTCTGTGCCAACGTCGGCGCAAGCCCTAATCATGTCCGTGAGAGTCAAGTCGGGACGGTTGCCCAGTGACTGCAATATTTTACAGCAGTCTAAATTGGCATTATCCTTGGCCAACTTCATCATGAGCTCTTGTTGGGCTTCCTCGTTATCGATCTGCCTACTGATCGCTTCCTCTAAGCGATTGATGAAGTCCATGTAGGGCTCCTGGGCTCCCTGTTTGACTGCGGTGTAATTTTTGGCCACTTTGCCAGTTGCGGGAACCTTGAGAAAAGCCTTGAAGGCAGCCTCGGCTGACATTTGGAGAGTGGCTAGTGGCAAGTTGGTCTGTGCATCGATGGATTCGAAAGCCCCTGACCCATATAACTGGTCAGGAAGTACTGCACCTCCCATCCTGGCAGCCCTTGTCTGAGCCTCGAGGCGATACTTGCTGTCCCATAGCAAATACTGGCTGGGGTTGAGCATCATCCGCATGACGGCTTTCCAGTCGTGCGGGATGAACATGGTGTTCTCGCACACTTGCTGAAGCGTGCCCCTAGTGAAGCGACTCTGGAGTCCTGTCTCTGTGATGGCCTTCCGTATAGCCATGAGAAGCTTATACGGGACTGGTGAATGAACTACCTGCTGGGCCCCTGTGAGGGCATCCATTTCCAAGTGAATTGGACAAATCTGACTAAGCTCAGCTAGTTCTTCTGCTGGCAATTCCCCCCTCTTAATTTCCTCCTCAACTGTGCGCTGAAGGGCACTCTTGGTCTGGGAGCCTGTAACTGTCAGAGAAGCGCCTGCGCTCCTCATTCCATGCATTCCGTCGGTGACGTCTGCAGCTGTCACCAAGGGAAAGCTTCCTACACTACTCTGCCTAAACTGGAGTGACGGATAGAGTGCTGTGGGCGCCGATGGCTCGGCTGGCACTGGGGGTTCTTTGGCTTCTATCCGGACTGGATCTACCTCCGCTAAGAGCTTCCTACATTTGCCCCATGTGCGAATTACGCGCTCTGGAGCTTTCGGGGGTTGCTGAATGCAGTCTCCTATCTGATCCCAAAGTGGAAGGGTTAACGTACCTCCTTCTGCGTAAAGTAGGCAGTGTTCCCTTAGGTACACCAAAAGTCTCGCTAGTTCTCCGCTGTGAAACCTTAACTGAAACACCCTGGCCAGGATTCTGAACTCCTCCTCATGAGTTCTTTGGCTAGCGGACGGACGTTGCCGCTGAGGGCAAGTCCCCATATTACCTGCGAAGGGTCCTCCGAAGTTTCCTCCTCGGGACGGGTCGACACGTCTACGGGCAAGTAATAGGTTTTGGCGACGATTCTCTGGGTAGAGCTCGGAGCGTGGCCCCGTGCCACGGGCCCTCGGTGGCCTCTGCGCTGTCAGGGGTTCACAGCTGACCCTGAGCGGAACGCATTTTTCCGTAACCGCAAGCCTCCGCGAAAGTCGGGAGCAAGCTGTAGGATGCCTCTTTGGTACTGCCCCGCCGCTTGGGCCGTCTGCCCGATCGGCTGGCTTACCGACCGGGCTGCCGCGCTGTCCTCCGGGACGATCGGACGCGGTTCAAGCGCAGAACCGGACCGTGTGATCGCTTACTCTCGAGTAGATCACGTCGGGGTCACCAGGTGTAGGAATCGGGGCCGCTAGGGCGGCTGTTGGGTCCCGGAGGAGACTGATCAAGTAACGATACGAGGCAATATGGAGCGAGATCAGATCAGTCGTTTATTGAGGGAAAAGCATCATCATATATAGATCAGAAGGCAATACAGGGAAGAACCGTCATCTGACAGAAAATCACATCACCCATTTACTCGGGTTAATGGGAAATCTCTCTTGGGGAAGTTAATTAACTCGGACAAACACTGACAGGGGAAAACCATTGTCTGAGGCTTACACCAGGGTAAATATGGCTTCTATTTGCACCAAAGATTAGGCTGATCCGTGGGTCAGTAATTGCTTAATGGGTAACGGAGGTTAGCGTTTTGCTCTCTCAGCAGAACCGCCGGTCAGGTCAGGTGTGGGTGAATAAACCCTTATGATTTATACTATTAGTTCGCTCCCCCAATTTCCGTACTGGCAAGGGCCAGTGGCCAGGAGTCTGCTCAAATGGTTTAACCTCTGCCAAGGTTCCGTGCCAATTGGGCATGGGGAAACCGCAAGGCAGGCAGGAAGAAATGACCCATCTACTGCCTAACTATAAGCACCACTGCACACAGATACATTTTCTGCAAGCAGTCTTCAGTAGCACCAATTACTCATCACACAGGAGTAAGCTGAGAAGACGCATTTCAGTGCCTTGCCCTGAATGGACGCCAGTCTTGCCACACACAGAAATCTATTCCAGCATTCTGTCTCAACAGGAAATCAGATTATTTAAAATTATTTACATTTTATTTATAGTACTTATTATCTTAAGGTCATGGCGATTCATCATGTAACATTTAAGTCAAACAGTACCTAATAAAAATGTCAACTAGCCCTATCTTCCCTGCTGCAGACAAGTCAACTTTTCAAGTACACCTCACAACTAAAACAACAGCAGATTGTTTAACTGCCTTTGGGACTGGTAATTTAAAGACCTTTCAGCCACTTTCTTTGTATTAGAGTATTTGTATCAGTAAAATCTGTCACTGCTTCTACTTCTTCCCCATCTATTTTCCAGGAACTGATGGGGCCTGTTGCCATTACAGTATCTTGGTTTTCTTGATGTTGAGTCTCAAGCCAGCTTTTGCACTCTCCTCCTTCAACCCAATCAAGAGATTCTTTAGGTCTTCCTCACTTTCTTCCATTAGGGTGGTATTGTCTGCATATCTCAGATTGTTGATGTTTCTCCCAGCAATTTTGATCCAATATTGTGATTCCTCCATACCTGCACTGCTCATTATGTGCTCTGTGTATAAGTTGAATAAGCAGGGTGATAAAATGCAGCCTTGTCTTACTCCTTTTCCTATTCCAAACCGCTCTGTCATTCTGTGTTCTGTCCTAACTGTTGTTTCTTGTTTCATGTACAGATTTCTCATGAGGCATGTAAGTTGTTCTGGTATTCCCATCTCTTTAATTACTTGCCACATTTTGTTGTGGTTGACACAGTCAAAAGCCTTGGTGTAGTCAATAAAACAGAAGTAGACTTGTTTCTGGTATTCCCTTGTTTTCTCCATGACCCAACGTATCTTGGCAATGTGGTCTCTAGTCCCCCTGCCTCTTCTGAAACCAGCCTGCACTTCGGGTAGTTCTCTCCACATGTTGCTGAAGTCTATCCTGTATTATCTTGAGCATCACCTTGCTGGCATGTTGGATGAGTGCAATTGTTCGATAATTTGAATATTCTTTGGCATTTCCCTTTTTGGGGATTGGAACGTATACTGATCTTTTCCAATCCTGTGTCCACTGTTTTGTTTTCCAGATCTGCTGGCATATAGAATGCAATAATTTGATTCCATCATCTGTTAGGGCTTTGAAAAATTCAACTGGGATACCATCAACTCCACTAGCTTTGTTGTTTGTAGTGCTTTTTAGGGCCTTTCTGACTTCACTCTCTAGGTTATTTGGATCAAGTTCAATTTCCGCATCATTGTTATTTTCCGGGGTGTTGAGGTCCTTTTTGTAGAGTTCCTATGTGTACTCTTGCCATCTTTTCTTAATCTCTTCTGCATCAGCTAACTCCTTTCCGTCTTTGTCCCTTATCATGGTCATTTTTGCTTTAAATGTTCCCTTGATTTCCCTATTTTTTTAAAAAAAAAAAGATCTCTAGTCCTGCCTCTTTTGTTGTTTTCTTCCCTTTCTTTGCACTGTTCGCTTAGGTAGTTTTCCTTATCTCTTAGATTTTAGGATCTAAGCCACTGCAGATGGTGACTGCAGTCGTGAAATAAAAAGATGATTGATTCTGGGGAGACAAGCTATGAAAAACCTGGGGAACACAGTGAAAAGTAGAGACATCACTTTGAAAACAAAAATTCGTATAGTCAAAGCAATGGTATTCCCGGTGCTAATGTATGGGGATGAGAGCTGGACCATTAGGAAAGCTGAGTGCAGAAGAATAAATGCCTTTGAAATGTGGTGTTGGAGGAGAGTTTTGAGAGTCCCCTGGACAGCGAGGAGAACAAATAGCTCGATCTTAGAAGAAATCAACCCTGACTGCTCATTGAAGGGTCAAATAGTAAAGAGGAAGCTGAGGTACTTTGGGCATCAAATGAGAAGGGAGGATTCACCTGAGAAGGCCTTGATGCTGGGAAAGGTGGAGGGCAAAAGAAGAAGGGGGCGGCCAACAATGAGATGGTTAGATGGTATTGTAGATGCAATGGGCACCGAACTGGGCAGGCTGAGGGGGATGGTGGAGGACAGAGGTGCCTGGAGGTCAGTGGTACATATGGTCACAAAGGGTCAGAATCAACTGTGCGACTGAACTACAACAATTTGTATCAGAGTATTTCTATCAGAGTGTTGCACAGTTTTAAATTATGCATATGTATGAAATGAGGGTGAAACTCAAAACAAATTAAAATGTTAAAATAGTTAGCCTATTTTTGACCAGAATCAGGCTACTTCAATAGTGTTATCTCAGCCATTTACTAGGTCTTCTTTTGTACACATGGTAGGGCACAAATTAGGTAAAAGTAAAGGTTGCCCTTGCTTGAAAGCTAGTAGTATCTGACTCTAGGGCTCATCTCTGTTTATAGCCAAAGAGCCAGCACTGTTTGCATCTGCAGACATTTCCATGGACATGTGGCAGGCATGACTAGACACTGAAGTGTACGGAACATTGTTACCTTCCCACTGAAGTGGTCCCTATTTATCTACTTGCAATTTCTTGCTTTCGAACTGCTAGGTTGGCAGGAGCTGGGGCAGAGACGGGAGCTCACTCCGTCGTGCAATACTTGAAACTTGAACTACTGATCTGCCAACCTTCCAGTCATAAAGTTGAGCATCTTAACCATTAAGCCACTGTAGTCAGGGCACAAATTACTTTCTGGCGTATAAGACTACTTTTTAACCCCGAAAAATCTGTGCCAAAGTCGGGGGTCGTCTTATAGGACAGGTACTTAACTGCAGCTTGTTTCCCCTTGCTTCATATGTCCGGCGCATATGGTGGAGGGGTGCCGCGGCCAAGTCCCTGCTCTGTGCAGGGAGTATGAAGCAAGGGGAAGCAAGCTGCACACATCTTCCTGTACTTTGAGGAGAACGTGAGCGTGGATTGGCTCTCCACCAGAACCTGTCCATTCGACTCGGAGGGCTGCACGTCTTCGGGTTGAGTGTGGGTTAATTTTTATTTGGTGTGCATTGGAAGAGAGGTAGTCTTATATGGCAAGTATATTACAAACTCTATATTTTAACTGAAAAAGTTGGGCATCGTCTTATACGCCCAGTCGTCTTATACGCCGGAAAATACGGTACATGCACATAAATGATGCATTGATTGTATTTTTCACATTCACAGAAAATTTGTCCTGTGTCCAAATAGCTCCATTTTACTTGATTATTCTAACATTGTGGTATACAGTAATACCTCATACTAAGTCCGCTTCATACAACGTTGAATTCATACAACATCGCCTAATTTCTTGAAAAAAGTTGCCTCATACAAAGTCGCTGTGACTTTGTATGAGGCATTGGGGTTTTCCCCAGGTTGCATTGTGCCTGGGCAGTATAAAAGGCAGGACACATGCATGCATTGCTCTTTTGGGTTTTGCATGAGACAAAGAGTGTTTAGGAGTGGTTTTGAGCACGATGTTGGATTTTTTTTAAAAAAAATTGTCAGAATTTTTAGAAGCATTCCTGGGATTTTTGCAGCATTCTTCAGGTTCTTGGACAATCAGGGTTGTTTGACATGTTTTTGTAATGGTTTTAGCCTTTAGACAATGATTTCTTAAAGTTCTGTCAGTTTCCTGTCTGTTTCTTTGGCTTTGCTCTGAAGTCTGTGCTTTGCAGTACAATGTATCTCTATGGAAACGACATTGTACGAGGCATCGCGGCAAGAATTTGGATGTTGTATGAGGCATCGCGGCTAGGATTTTGCATGCCTCATACAAAGTCCAAATCCATATAAAGTCCAAACTTGTGGAACCAAGTTTGGACGTTGTATGAGGCATCACTGTATTTGAAACACAATTGGGTGCACCCCAAGCCTTGTGCCATCTAATCTTTCTCACACTAGGTGAGGCAAAAGGAACTGCAGAATGAATTCACCAAAAAGTGGCTTCATTTTTGCAGCTTCACTTTTGGCTTAGACACGGAAGAAGACGGTCAGGGTTCAATCCAGATAGGAAGAAAGCAATGTCACAAAATCTTGTTTTCCTGACTAGCTCAGAGATCAATCTCCGCTGCTCTGATTTTTAAGTGGAAGGCACAGACTTGTGTTTTCAATGGATTTGGCTTCAGCTGATTATTTTCATAATACTGTATTAGGAAAGATCTTCTAATGCTGAATTTAGCTGGTGCTTGACAGATTCAAAGATATTCCTCCTGGACTATCTAGACAAGATCAGCAAAGGT
The DNA here is from genome assembly GCA_035047305.1 of Bradypodion pumilum. NCBI lineage: Eukaryota > Metazoa > Chordata > Lepidosauria > Squamata > Chamaeleonidae > Bradypodion > Bradypodion pumilum. The sequence goes on from JAWDJD010000003.1 coordinate 265,939,806, forward strand.
AAAATAATCAGTTGATCACTTATGTAAGTGTTAAAAAGGAATGAGAGTACACTGTATGAGACCATTCCTTTCATTTTCAATGTAAGACCCCCCCCCTCTGGGGAGACTCCGGCTGGTGTGTATGTTTTTAGCCCCCACAACGAAGAGGAGATTGGGATGGGCAGCGATGACCACACTTGGCCTGCCCACACCTGGGCATGGCTAGCTGCATGCCTCACAAAACCCTGTTCTGTCTCAGCAAACTCCTTTTTGCCTGCTGGAGCCAGGGAAGTGGTAACGGCCATGCCCATGCCCACCCTGATAGGCTGGCCTGCTAACCACTAGCTGGTGCAGTAACCTGTGTGTGTGTGTGTGTGTGTGTGTGTGTGTGTGTGTGGGCATTTCTGGGTTTTGCCCATCCGGCGCAGGGAAGGGAAAGGATTGCCCTTGTCCCTGGCATCAGCTCATGCCCTGCCCGCCATACCCCCCCCCCTTTCCATAAATCTCAACTTAATAATCAATAAACATAGCCCAAGCCTTTAACCATATCATTCTGTGTCTGGTCTCCTTATTTTGTGCTGGGGGTTGGAAAAGCAGTATGTATTTTAAATGGTGCTAAGATGAAACTTGGCATTGCTGAACTTAGAACACTTAGGGTGATTTCATTTGAGAGCCTGTGTTTTCCCAGTGGATTCTTTCTCCTCTGTCCTACACCGTATATTTATTTATTGAAGTTTTCTCTCTCAACTGCATAACGTCTTCCACATCATGTGGGGTGTGCAGTGGGTGATTGCTGAAATGTAATAATGTACTGCACTTGTGCCTCCTTAAAATTAAACAAATAATCTTTGATTTTGAAGTAGAATAGCAACCATTTCTTTCAGTCCATGATCTTTAGGAGATATGTAGAACTTTTGGAACTGCAGTTGGTGGTGGATAGGTATTTTATGTTTCAAAATCATCTTCAATATGCCGAATTAGATTTCAGATTTGAGCCATACAGCTCTTGCCAGATCTAAATTCTGCCAGTTCTGAAACTAGAAGAGGTTCAATTTTAGGGGCTAGATAATTTAATTATCATTCATTTAAACACTTTGTATAAGTCAGGGGTTCTCAACCTTTTCAAGTCAGGGGCTGGATCATGCTCCCTCAAACAGTTGAGTGGGCCGGACTGGTTGTTCCCCAGCCATTTATGGCTACTGTAAATGAGTCTGCGGCTGTTGTAAATTCATAAATGAGTCCATGGCCAATTCTGCCGCCGCCACATATTTTTATGATGTGCTGATTTGTCTTAACTGCCAGGAACAGCTAGTGTGCAATTCAGTTAAGGGTTAGATTTGCATACAGTGCCCTTTTGTTCAGTGTTCAGTGTTTTCAGTAGTCTCCAAGATTTCTGGTTGTTTCTTGCCATGCCAATCTCTGCTATAGTTTCTATCCAATAAGTTCTTTTTTTCCCCTGCAAGTGTCGATACCAGTTTTTCCCCAGCTTTAATTGTATGTTCATGTAAAGTATTTTCTTCAAAATGTGAAAAACAATCCAAGTACTGGACATTTGTTTCAGGAATGAGACTGGGCTATAGTTAGTCCATCACCTCTTGGAATGGAGGCATGAGAACTTTCCAAAATGGAAGTTATAAATGAATCACAGGTCTCTGGTTGAGGGGCAATCTGAAGCACAGCTGTATCTAGTTTTATTGTAAAATCTTCCGTTACCTTTTTTGAAATTATACCTCCTAATAGATTAGGTTTTTCCCAACCTTTGGTTTTTGGACATCAATTCCCAGAAGCCTAAGTCAATTCTCCAAAGAACTGATCAGCCAATGCACTGACTTAGGCTTCTGAGGACTGATGTCCGCCTCTGGGGCCCACATTGATAGCCTCTGGTGTAGACTAAGGTTGGGTGGCTGAGTAGATCTTGCATAGAATGCATCTGTGCTCAGATATTGGGATAGGATCAACAATGCTCTTAATGAAGTGTTGAACTATAGGAGTGATGGCGAACCTTTTAGAGACTGAGTGCCCAAGCTGCTACCCAAAACCCACTTATTTATCGCAAAGTGCCAACACGGCAGGGCAAATCTTGTTGGGGGGGGAGGGGAAAGAGAGTGATCCCATTGGGCTGCTGGGCAGAGGGGCAGGGCGAACTCTGTGCTGGGATGATGGCACATGCCCACAGAGAAGGCTCTGAGTGCCCACTCTGGCACACATGCCACCACTGAACTATATCCAACTACATTTGGATTGTAGCCTCTCTGCCACCTCTCAGTTAATGAATTGGTAGTTTAGGGTAAGGCACATTGAGTGGGATTCTGCTAGTTTTGCAATACTTTACCATTTTCACCCAAATGTTGCAATGGCTATTGAAAATTCAAATAAAGTAAATATATTGTATTTCCATATTAGACAGCTTCCTGAAGCAGAATGGTATGTTAGATGGTTTATGAATCAGTGTTACTATACACCCAGCCAACCATCAAGATGCCTGTGTTTTATTCTTTGGTATAGTATATTGAGAGGACTATAATACCTGGTCTTACAAAAATGGCACTTCCCCATTGTTTGTGCAGCCTCTCAGTAACTAGACATATCTTGAGAAATTTTGGTTGACATTGTAAGTTCTTCTGTGGATTTCCTAGACACAGGGGACCTCATATTTTGTCAAGTTTAGATGAAGATATGCCCTCTATATTAATTGAAATTATTGTTATTTGTTGTCCTAAAATATTTTGCTCATCAGCAAGTTTATAGTGAAAAGTTTCTGTGCAGGAAGGATTGACCTGATCTACGCCCTTGCCTCACAACCTTTTCAACGCTACGAGGAAGCACATGTACTACAAGCTGGAACTCAGAACATTGAAATTATGAATTTTCAAATAAGTACCTCAAGAATTCGCTCTCAATTCATTAGTACAGTAGAACCTCAGATACAGTCCAAACTCTGTTCCACAAGTTTGGACTTTATCCAATTTTGGACTTTATCCAAATCAAATGGGCGATGCATCAGATAGCGTCCAAAAATGGACTTTATCCGAGGTTCCTATACCAAATACCTCAGATAACATCCATTTTTTAGCGGTTTTGGACTTTATGCAATGCATCACGTGTGCATGAAAACCGAGACTTTATCCGCATCGGACTTTATCCAAGGTACCACTGTACATGTTTTCCCAAAGGATCTTCAGCACACCTTCTCAAGTAAGGTATAAAATTTCTGTATTCACTTTTGCTAATTCTGTTTTCAAATAACCCAGCAAGTACATATTGAAATATTATATATGCTTTCCATTGAGTGTGCTTGGTGATCCTAAACCCTACAGTGGTTCAGCTTAAATAATTTTGATTGCAAAATCTTCCTGAGATAGATCACTTAGACACCTGCAACATAAATTTTAATATGGCAGCGTCCCCCAAACTGGTGTCCAGTTGTTTGGGAATACAGTACAACCATTTGCCCTTCCCATTAGCCATGCTGCCTGAGGCTAATATACTTCTAGTCCAAAACATCTGGAATGACCAGGCTGAGAAATAGTATAATTGACCTATTTTGGATGTTTGTTACATATAATGAAAACATGCTGTCAGCTCATCAGGCATTTAATAACAATAATGTGTTATCAAGTCTTTTCAGGGATTTGTAGATACAGAAGACTCAGAAGTAGTTTACCATTTCTTCTGGGGTTGCTGTCAGACTGTGCACGTTGCCAATGGCCACACTGGCTTGCTCTTTTCCTAAAAGGTAAGTGGGGAAGTGTACTCCTGACCTTTGTCTCTACAGTTAAATACCTAACTCGCTAAACTATCTGCTTAGGGTAGGGGTTCCCAACCTAAGGCCCATGGCCCGGATCTGGCCCACAGCAATTGTACAAGGTATCACTGTACCTTGATACCCAGATGAATACTGATATTATTGGAAATGACTGTCTGACTTCATTCTAGAGTTAACCCTTTAGTGGGAGAATAGCCAACTATGACAAACATAGGCTATAGCCAAAATAACAGGGGATGCTATAGCTCAAGCAGAGAAATGGAAGGCATGCCCCTATACTTTCAAAGGATATTTTGAACATCTTCAAGCACATGAAGAAACTTCTGATTAATATATTTGCACCTACTATAAAATGTACAAATTGAATACTGTAATATAGTGTGGCCAACAATAAGGCTTCCTGGTGCTTTTGCACAATTCCCATCAGCTTTAATCAGCACAGTCGTTGCCTAACCCATGATAGTAATAATAATTTCATGACAGAAATTATTCTGGGTTGAAAGGATTTTTGCTGGAGGAACTCCACTCAGGGAACGCCCAAATGAAGCTCCTTTCATGTCCCCAAGAACTGAGACAGAGACATGAAAGGAGCCTCATTCAGGCATCCCCTAAAAATCCTTTCAACCCAGAGTAATCTCTGACACAAAATTATTACCCATGGCAGTTTTATCTGTGTAACAGATATAATAGAGGTATAATAGTATGTATTAGAGTGAAATATAATATTTTTTCTTTTTGTTGCCCTCTGCCATCTAGTTGCACTAACTACAGGAATCCTGATGGGAGTTTTCAAGTTATGTGAAAAATTTAAGGAAAGGTTTTACCAGTGTCACACACACATCCAGTGAGTTTCCATAACCAAGCAGGTATTTGAACCCAGGTCCCTTGAGCCCTAGTCCATTATCACACCACATTGGCTGCTCAGCCAATATTTACTCCATCTAAACCCATAGCTTCGTGCAGACCAAAAACAACTTGACTCTTTCTCCCTCCAACTCCCAGGCAGACTGTTTTCAGTTCAGCAAAACTAGTTAAAGACTTTTTCCTTGAACAATGGAATATTATTTCTTTGCGCATTTAGGAACTGAGTAGTACTGTATGTAATAATGTTGGAACACTGAACTTTATTTAAAATTGTAAACATCAAGACATACTGTAAACACGTTACTGGAAAAGACATAAATTGATCCCAGGCAAAATTTTGCTATTGTCGGTGCACATTGTGCCGCTACTTAGGGCAGATCAGCATTATACTTTTAACTGGGTTTTTCGTACCACTAAAAAAATCTTCCAATGAATTTCAAAGATTGTCGTCTGGCAAAATGTAATCAATCAAGAGACCCAGATTCTCCATTATGGAAGGACAGTAACCCAGGGACAAAGTACACTTGTTAACCCTATTTTAAACTTTTTATGTTTAAAATTGGGTGAAGATGTCTTTCTCCAGGAGTTGCTGGAGTATAATTCCCATCACTCTCACAGAGCAAAGATGCTGGGAAATTGCATTTTAGCACTATCTGGAGCAGCATTTCCCAAAACTGGTGGACTTCAATGCCAAGAAGCCTAAGTCAGTACATTAGCTGATCAGTGCTTTGGGGAATTGACTTAGGCTTCTGAAGTCCAAAAACCAAAGATTGTGAAACAATGATCTGGAGGATCATACACCTCTCATGCCTGCAATTGTGCAAGTGTATTCACATTGTGAATGTGGCTCAGGGAGTTGATTAGGTTCTTGAGGTTCTTGAGATTCCCACCAGTTTTCTAAGCACATAGAACTAATGTTGTAAGTTACCGCAGCTAAATGGAGCTGATTAACAAGTTGCCAGACCCATGACTAGGCATACAAGCAGGTGCATGACCAGCACTTTGCTAATTAGCCTCTATTAGGCCCTATGACTTCTGCATATAGGAAAAAAACTTAGTGGGATTCGATATGAATATTTAGGTGAGACCTGCTTATAACCACAACTCTAAATGCCACCTGCCTGATATCTATCACAGTCTTTGGGTATACTATATTTCCATAAATGCAGAGACACAGAGGACACTAACTGAGCCTCTAGGAAGACATAGTCTCAAATGCATTATAACTTTCATAACTGTTGTGCTTGCACATACCCCTTCCATTCCTCAAGGCAAGAAGTCATTTGAATATCCAGGAAGGGTAGTCATTAATGCCAGTAAAGGAGGCATAAAGAGTTCCTACTAACTTTCAACACTGATACTAGTCTGTCTACCTGACAAGAACATGATCATTTGCTATAGGAAGCTCAAGACAACAGACAAGTTTGTAAGTGGAAAGGAGACTTGTCACACAAAAAGAACAAGAGACACACAATACAGTACATGAAAAGCAGCTGAAATCCTGCTACCATCCATACAATTTATTAATACATTTTTGGTACACCCCCAAATGTAATTGAAATAAGACAGCAGACACAAAGAATTAATAGATACATAGAAGATATCTTGCATTTCCTTATTTTGTCTCCTGTAATTGGTTAAATGTAGCCCTGTTATTTCATTTTCAATGGTTCACAGTCACTTTCCTGGATGCACATCAAAGACAAACAATGAGAAAAGACTTAACAATATATGATGACCACTTTTGGCCAAGGCAAGGGAGGTTTTGTTCTTCTACGCCAGCCAAATGTTGGCACTGATGCAGAGAATGTTAGTTGTGCTCAAGCCTGACTGAAATCATGATTATGTGATTTTATTATGTGTTTTTAATGTGCAGTTGTTAGCCACTAAGAGTGGAGGTAACCCCAGAAAGGTAGGATATAGATGGAAATTTATTATTATTATTAAATCAGTAGGAGAAATCACTAAGTGCCAAGCTACATGAGACATTAACCCACCTTATCAGAGTACATCTGAGGAAGTAAGTGGAAAGTAATCCAGGGATTACTAAAATAGGTCTATTAGACTTAAAGCTGCTAAAGGTTTTCCTTGCTCCAAAGCCAGTCGTATCCGACTCTAGGGTTCAGTGCTCATCTCTGTTTCAAAGCCGAAAAGCCAGCGCTGTCTGCTTCTGCAGATGTTTCCGTGGTCATGTGACAGGCATGACTAGACACTGGAGCGCACGGAACGCTGTGATCTTCCAACTGAAGTGGTCCCTATTTATCTACTTGCAATTTCTTGCTTTCGAGCTGCTACAAGACTTTTCATTCTCCCTTACCAGGAAGGTGAAACTTGCAGAAGCTGCCTAAGCTATTCAGCCAAATGTGTTTACAAAATACTGTATTCAGGTTTTCCTAACACCCGATTTTTTTTTAAGCAGCTAGGCATGAATGGCAGCCATTTCAACACTATACACTGGTTAAAGGCTAGTGTTGAAAGTACTGTATTCCTGAACCACTTTGCCTAAGTAATCACACCACAGAGGGACATTTTGTCGCACATCTTTATGAGCTAGGGCAGTGATGGTGAACCTTGGCACTCCAGATGCTCTTGAACTTCAATTCCCAGAAGCCCTGATCAGCAGGAGTGCTGACTTGGGCTTCTGGGAATTGAAGTCCAATAACACGTGGGGTGGCAAGGTTCACCATCACTGAGCTAGGGAGATATACCTTTTAATATATAAATCTATAAAACAATACAGGTTCACTGGGCATATACAAAGTATTTTTGATCTCTTTATCTTGGGATTGTGGGTAACTATGCTTAGGGAGAGCTTTGTGGGCTAAGACTGGCAGAGGCTTCCAGACATGAAGAAGATGCCCATTCCTACCACAGGAGGTCTTGTGCTCTTATCCTAGAGTCTATATTGAAGACCACTTATCAAACATACCTCAAAGCTTTAGTCATTCACTGTACATTTTGTCTCCCTCACATTATTTTCAGATGTACTGCTCAAAGTATGGAGGTTTCATAGCTGCCATATAATATGCATGGAACTACTTATTGATGTTTCCTCCAGGAATTCTCTATCTAACCTCCTTATAAAACCATCTAAGATAGTTACAATCAGAACTAATCTATTTTACCATATTGATTTGAGAAATAAGATTTAAGTGAAAAGCAATGGCACCTAGCAGTCTCTCTTATACTACTAACACAAAGGTCTTCTTTCTTTCTCTTCCGTGCTTCATAATGTAACAAAATTCAAGGCTATAAACTTGTGCAAATCCATTAGCAACTTCTTCAGAATAACTGCTAGTGAGGTTTCACCCATGAGTCCTATTTCTATATGGAATGTATTTCACATTCCAGCACAAAAAAGAAGAAAGCTTCAGGCTATTCCCAATAGACAACTGGTCCTCCTCCTTTTGATTTAGAGCATGGCTGGACAAGTGTTTCGCCCACTCTTTGGAGCTCTCAGGGGTTAATCCTGGCTCCATGCACCCACATTTCACAAACTCTGGAGCACCTCAAGTTCCCTCAAGCACTTCTTTCTTAACCCACATCAGAGGGTTCTGCTTTTTTATGGTGATCCCACATATATTATTTGCAGTGCCATGGATGATGGAAATGGCATATAAAAGAGGCTTCCAACCATCCAAAAGCTGCTTCCAGGCTAAACATCTGGTTGTGCTGAAGGGGCTAACGAGCCCCTTCAGTTTATCCAGTGTTTGAATTAAACACTTTCCTTGCTCCTCTGCAGGGAAAGTGTTTCATTTGCCCTTATGGATTAATGCTTCATCAGGCCTTTCACCATACAAGCAAGGATTATTTGAGGTGCTTGGAGAGGAAGCAGGCTAAATGCTATTTAGCCCCTCTCTAATTTTAAAGCCACCTGAAAATCACTAAAAGGTAGCCTGGAAAGGCTCATACTTTAACCTAGATATAGCTGGACATCCTTCTAATGCCCATGCTTAGGGTTGTATAATTTCTTTATTCCCATTATTGAAACATGATACAAGCTAGCTAATACCTTCTGAATTGGGGCCACAACACTTTGCATCTGGTGGTGGATAGCATTGTCTTGTTAAACATAATTTTCTTGAAAATGCCTTATTTACTAGTAGAGCAAAAACATTCAGTACCTCCATTGCCTCTTGGATTGTCTTATTGTTCTCAAAGGTATGAAAAAGACATGGGGAAACAGCCAAAAGCTTCTTCCTGGCTTGTGGTCCCTGGGATGTTTTTGTGATATTAAATCTGATTGTGATGACTACTAAAAAAAAAAGTGGGTGAGGCTGCTGGGAAAAAAGGAAGCAAAAGGAAATTGGCTGAGCCAATAGAAAATACAAGCCATTCAATATTGTCAACCAAATGGTGGTAAGAAAGAAACGTTGTCTCCAGTGTTTCCCAGGCATATTTAGCAAGAGGGAGTACATTTTAGTTCATTTTTACAACAAACTTGCATATTTTGTCCTAAAAATGGTGCAAAGAAACATGAGATTTAAAACGAAATTAACATGGGGAAAAGCAAAAGGGATGGATTTGACTGGTCAGCTAGAAAATTACAATTCCTGATGTCATTAAAAGTTTTCAATTTTTGTGTGTGTATTTAAACATCAGTGCTTTAATTAAGGTTGCTATCCTATTTTTCTGAGATGATCCTCATCTCTGAAATATAAATGACAGGTTAATACAAAATCATCCTCTCCATGCTGGGAACATCTGTACCAACTGAATTTTACTTGTTCAGGTGAATATGGATATTGTTCAGCTTTTTAAAATAAAGGACTAAATCAGGGGTGTCCAAACTACAGCCCATGGTCCGGATACGGCTCCCAACACCAATTCATCCGGCCCACGAAACCCTCGTCGCTCCTGGAAGTGGAAGTAAAACGCGCCCATTGGTGCTTTTTACTTCCACTTCCAGGAGCGACAAGGGTGTCATGGGTCAGATAAATTGGTGTTGGGGCCGGATCTGGCCCATGGGCCATAGTTTGGGCACCCCTGGACTAAATGGAATGTGTGAATTCCTTTACAAATGAGATACAAAGAGCCCTCATTTTTCTTTTTTGTGAAAGATCAAATGTGGAAAAACATAAAACTGAAATGTATGCATCCCTAGATATGTTTGTCAACTCTGTCTTATTTGCCAGGAAATTTTGATGTCCGTGCAATATTTTGCCTACTCTTTCTGAAAGGTTAAAACAGGGCATCTAAAGTTAGCTCTGGCATTTTGCAAAGCCAGTGAACTGGTGGGAAAAGCACACAACTCCACTCCCCATGTGTCACGTGAGAAGTATTCCCCCCTCCCCCACCCCCCACCCCCACTTTGTGTTAAAATACTATTTGGCAAATGCCATATTGGCTTTTCCAAACCAATAGAAATCTGTGTTTATGTGCTGTAGATATGTGTTGCTCTTAAAAAAAACAGGGGAGGAGGGAAAGAGAGCAGAAGAGATGTCACTGTATTTAGCAGAAGGACATTTAATACAATAAACCAAGCTCACTGATTTTTCTTTACATTCCTTCAGAAGTGAATCAGATGCATTTCATAAGGTCCAGAGTTTCTCCTGGCTGACTGGGTCTTCAACACTGTCCTTTGCCCACCAGGCAGGCCCTTGTCCATACAGAACTTGTTCAGTCATAAGTCATGAGTCTTTTTTCTTGAGTAATCAGAGCTCCTCCTATTCAAAGAAAAAGAAAATTGAAAGGCGTTCAATATGAGCAGGGTAGGACTTCTAGTTCACAGCACACACTAGAAGTGTTTTCTTCACCTCCATCACTGGCTTTTTATTTCAGGGTAGCCTGTAACATAGATGGGCAACATTTACCAACGTAATAGACTACACAGGATGTCAAGAATGACTTTTTGCAGAAAAAGTTTTCATGCAGATTAAATGGGCGGACTAAGTATGACAAAAACCACACACCTATCACTGCAGGATAAATAAAAACTGGCCTTCTTGCTTGATTTCACTGGAGTTTGGAATGATATTTTTAACACGCAATGTACAAGTATTGTTTTCCCCAAAATAACCCATTGGTTGTTACTGTACAAATAGAATGTTATTAGAACATTAGTAGTGTCACATTTTGATCACCACTAATTTGCCCTTAAAATTTTTAAATAGGAGGAAAGGGCTAAAACTGGCCATAAAACCCTCCTCCTAAAATCCAATGTATTGCAACGAAAGAATAAAGCTTACTTATTATATAGAGGGCTTGGCAAGACAGCTCAGTTGGAGACTGGCAAACAAGACTCCTGGCAAACATGGCTGAATGTCAGGGATTTATGGGAACTGCATAAACGAGGGTGCTAAGGTTTGGAACCAGTATTCTAAGAGGATGTTCAGCTAATAGGAGCTTTCCAGTGGTGGGCATGAGCAGGTCTGCACCAGTATGTGCCTACCGGTAGTAAAAATGGAGTGGCTGGGGAGGCACTTTGGGTTGAAACTGAGCTCTGGAAAACCCTTGGACAAGGGGGAAATGGCTTCAGAAGTTTGCTATAGAGTGATGAAAATACAAGAGAGCTGAGGCAGCTGAAGAGGAGGAAGATGCCGAGCGCCGTGGCTCCACTGAGCACCGCGTTTCCTCCCCTCCCCCCCTCTGGCCACTCCACTGTCGAGGGGGCTTTGAAAAGGGCTGCCGAGGACTCGAGCTGAGGCAGCTGAAGAGGAGGAAGACACCAAGTGCCATGGCTCCACTGAGCGCCACGTTTCCTCCCCTCCCCCCTCTGGCCACTCCATCGCTGAGGGTGGCTTTGAAAAGGGCTGCTGGAACTTGCAGCTGGAGCCTCCAGACTTGCCGGACACTATCCCCGGTGAGAGCGGGGATGGGAGCGAGAGATTGGCTCCAGGTGCAAGGCGCCCGCCACGGCCATGGAGACTCTCCTTGCCTTTTTCCGTCGGCCTTTCCTGGTTTGAGTCATTGCGTCCTGGCTGAGGATTACGAGCCTTGGACTCTGCCAAAGACGTGAGCTCGACTCCGTCTGTAATCTATTGTACTGACTATATTTTTATTGCATTGTTAATTTTTCTTATTTACATTTATATTTTGTATTGAAATGCATTTTTGCTTCTTGCCTCTACATTTACTTGCTATTGTGTAGTGCTTATAGTGTATATTGTATTTTTGATATATTCATTTATATTTTTGCTTTATTATTGTTTTTATTTTATGAATTATGTTGTTTTTTATATCTTGTATTTTTTGATGATTTTTGTATGAATTATGTTATTGATATGTATCATTTTGCTTATGTAAACCGCTTTGAGTCACCCATTGTGGTCGAAAAAAGCGGTATATAAACTAAACTTTGATTCGATTCTCATAGCTCTATAGTGAAAAGCAGTCACAAGGCCAACAGGCCACGCCCACCCAGTCACATGGCCATGCCCACAGTGTGGTAGGAATTTTTTTTTTATGCCCAGTTGCCCACCACTGGAGCTTTCTGTGTGGTGCAACAGAGGAAAGAAAGAACAAAGATCTTCTCTCCTTCACCCACCAAACCCAAAATACAAATTCAAGACATTTTGCATGCCTTTAATTAGTGAATTTCTGTATTTGAAGAACATTCTGCTTTGGGGTGGGTGGGTGTTTACTGCCCTTAAGCATGACCAAGATACAGTGCTTTGTTACCCAAGGAGGACAGAATAGAGTTTCTGATTAAAAAAATTATGACTGGATTCTAGTCACAGCGGTGATCAGATTATTTATGGAGATAAAGAGATGGTTTCTTGTAAATGAGGCTGATTTCATTAATAATGTTTTCGCTGTAATTTAGGTAAACAAATTCAACAGACTGCAGTCTGAGACAAAGTTATAGAGGATGGAGACAAAATCTTCCTCCTTTGCAGAGGCCAAATTGGGATACTGTTACCAATCCACATTTTATAGCACGCTCTTTTGATAATGCCTTACTTCCTGGATTGCCCAACCCTGCGAAAAATGTGGTCATTCACTTGAACTGATAAAAAGAAGGTAACAATCGAAGGACAGAAGTACATATTATGAGGCTGGGAGGCTTGGATCATAAGATTTCAAATGTTAACAGAAAGGAAAGGTCCCATCTCTTATCACCTCTGCCACCCCCAAGAACTTCCCCACTCTCTCTGATAGGTTAGGAGCCCCTGCTTGAATAATGGAGGTGAGATAGGATCTAGACAAAGTCCATAATTTCCCCCCATTAAGTGTTACTTAAGTGTAATACCCCTCTGTAGTGTCTCAGTAAGCGTGCATTACTGAGTTTCTGTGGCAACCCATAATTCATCTGCAGGAAAAATATATATTATATAAGAGACAATTTCTGGCTAAACCTGTGAGGAGAGTGTTTTCCCCCACTAGAAAGTACATACTAACACTTCCCTTCTTAGCTGCTGGAAATGAATCTTATTAAAATCTATTTATAGCACACAAATGGTTTCAAAGAGCTGTTGGGAAAATTTTAGAAGATCGCTCAGAAATCCTGAGCCTAAATGTTTGTAATGGGGTAAATAGATAGTGGGACAAATAAAACACAAAACCCACACCTCATACCTGTGTTCAGTTATGCCAAAGGGGTGAAGTCTTATTGGGGTCCCACTCATGGGATCATGTTTATTGGGGTCTCAATCCCAACCATGGGATCCCTGTCAACATTTTCAGTGAAATGCACTTACTGGCTCATCTTTGGATTTCTAGGTCAAGGGTGTGCTCTGGCCGACTTCCAGGTGGGGACTGGGCTTATGTGTCTCCTTATGTCTCTATTATCCAATTAACCCTCTACAAAACTTCAGGCATCCTGCTTGAACAGTACAGTGGTACCTCGCTTAAAGAGCATAATGCGTTCCACAGGATTGTTCTTTAAGCGAGTTTGCTCTTTAAGCAAAACACCATTGAAAGTGACCAATTGTGACTTCTGGCAGGGGGCGATTGCGAACCCCGATTTAGTTGTTAAGTGAGTTTTTGGTTGTTTTAGTTGCTACGCGAGGCGACCATTCAGAGAAAATTCTGCTCTTTAAGCGAGTTAATCTCTAAGCAAGGCGCTCTTTATGCAAGCTTTTACTGTACTTGAATCCCCCATGGGCAGGGGAATGCTAGATATGTTTAATCTGAAAGGTACTGAGCATTCATCAATTAGAGGACCATCCAAGTCTACAACCCATCCACTGAACAAACTCTTTTCTGAGTAGGTCTGAGAAGAAGCATTAATCTCTGACAGAAGGAAAGACTTCCCTCTCCCTCACTTCCTGCAACCTGGAAGTACTGTACTACAATCCAAGATTCAGCCCTCAGGTCATGAAGTTACCCAGTTCTGCAGCATCCAGTTCAAATTCTGTGGTCTCTATAAATCATTTTCATGCAGCTCCACAAGTTGATTATTTTGCTTTGGGGGATGGGTGGGAGTTTGCTGAATGGAGGCTAAGAAATATATAAACTCACACATATATAAACTCAGTGAAAAGTCTCCAGCAACAGCTGCATTGTAGTTGTTTTAAAGAGCACAAACAGGCAGATACATTAGCAAATGATCATAAGCAGGGGACTGCAGTGGCTTAGTGGTTAAGACACTGGACTTGATGATTGAAAGGTCAGCAGTTCAAGACCCGAGTGCTGCACGACAGAGTGAGCTCCTGTTGTCTGTCCCAGCTCCTGCCAACCTAGCAGTTTGAAAGCAAGAAAATGTAAATAGATAAATAGGTACCACTTTGGTTCAGTGCAATCTGGTGTCTAGTCATGCCTGCCACATCTCCACGGAAATGTCTGCAGACAAAGACAGCACTGGCTCTTTGGCTATAAACAAAGATGAGCACTGAACCCTAGAGTCAGATACAATGAGCAAGAGTGACCTTTACCTTACAAGCAGAATATCCTGCTTAACACCTGTCATGCCAGCCACTTTATTGTTTGGGTTGGACATGAAGATGGAGTCATACCAGCAGATACTAGAAACATAATTTTTAAATGAATTGTTACCCTTACCACATTTAGAAAAAATTCATTACTGGTATTCACTGTACAATTTTTAAAAAGGTAATTTGTTAAAATCTTATTGCTAGTTCCAGCAAGAGAAAAACCACTAACTTTACTGATTTATGTACCATTCAATTGTTGTGCCAATATGTTACTCTTAGGGGGAACTAAAAAATGGACTACTAGACACTATGTGACTCGCTATATTTAATTACTTTCTTCTTCTGTGGGGAAAGGGGGAAGTACCCACCTAAAACAGTAAGAATATGGCCTAAAACTTTGGTGTGATTCCTCTAAATGCCCCAGGCATTTTTATCCTCCAAATGGAGAGCAGAATGAGGAATAAACTTCCTTTTTGTGAAAAAGCAACATCAACCTTATTGAGATCGCAAAACCTTCAGAAGGATCATTGTTTCCCCCTTCTTACCACTCAAAGGTATTATGTTAGAGGTGACATAATTACTTTTAATGTTTTCTAAACCCTGTGTGATTAACAGATAATACACAGATCCACAGAAGAAAAGGATAAAAAGATTGGGTGTGACAAAATATACAATAGGTGTGATATAAGGCTTGGGTTTGGGGGTAGGGTTGTTGTTTTTATGAAAAATTCAAGCTCCCTTTTGGAATAAAGCAAGAAAATTATTAGAAACTAGCATATTTTGCCCGGCGGTGCCGGGCTTTTTAAAATTGTGTTGGATAGTAAAGGTTTTTTTCCCCTTGAACCAATAGTGCTGGGCTGTTTTAAATGGTGGTGTAAGGTTTTGTGATTTTGTGGCTTCGAGGCGCTTGCGCTCCCAGTGTGTTTTATTTTTATTTTTTGCATGCCAGCTTCCTCAGTGCCGGGCTCTTTAATTTGGTTTTTGAAGGTTTTTGTTTTATGTTTATGCAAATTTTATTTTAATTTAATTTATTTAATGTAAACTAAATTTTTTAAATATAAATTTAATTTTGTTTTTTTTTAATCTTTATTTTTACGCATTTTATGAGTGAAAAGTGATTTCTGTGTTTTTTTGTGGTTTTTTTGAGATTAGTGTGATTATTTTTGAATGTTTTTATAACTTATTTGATTAATTTGGGAATTAATCTTATTAGTTTCAATATTTTTGAATGTTTTTTCTCTTGTGGCCTCTGGGTGGGTGTGGTGAGCTTTTCTTCCTCTCTACAATTTTTCTCTTCTGTCCTCTGGGTGTCACTTCCGGTAAGTATTTTCTTTATTTTCTCATTTGAGTTCTGGTCCTCATGGAGAGAAGATGTCTTATGGTAAGCTCTCTGAGTGTGTTTTTTTTTGGATGATATAGGCTCAATATCTGGCCCGTGAAAAGGAAAGAAAGGGGCGAGGGGGGTCTACAGAATGGACTTTTTTCGTAAGTAGGGGTTTCACTGTACACTTTTTACTTTGTTACATCAGCTATCAGTAAAAGCTGTATTTCCTTTTTAGAATCTGAACGTGATTTAAGGAAGACTCGCACTAACTGATAAATAAATATTTGTACACATATGCACGTTAACTATGTCCCATGAAATAATTCCAGCATATGGCAGCCTTCCCAGAATTCTCGAGATAGGAAGTACTCAGAAATAGTTGATTAGGCTCTGCTTCTAGCAGTACTCTAAGACCATGCAGCTTTGCCCAAGGTTACACAAGTATGGCATGTAACCCTATCAGCACATACACAATGGTTGGTTGTTCTCCCAGGAAGCACAGTGGGGATTCAAACTCCCAGCCTCTGGCTCCACAGCCAGGCACTCCAACCCACTGAGTTATTCCAGCTCTAAACATATGCTGTGTATGTAACTGAATGTATTGCTTTAACAGTTTGTATTTAATTGTTGGGATCGGGTGATCCTCCATTTTGTGTTCTTCTTAGAACTAAGCTCTCATGGGACTTGGGTTCCAGCCCTTTCTAACGAGAAGCACGAAAGGTTTCACAGTCTCTGTCACCCCATGATCACCCCACTGTTCTCCCAACCAATCCAGTTGCTTCCCGCCCGAATGTATCATTTTTGTATTGTATATATAGGCGCTGCTGCGCTATTGCTCTCCATGTTCAGTTCCCGAAATCAAGTTGTGTTTGGTCCTGTTATGCTGGCTGCTGCATATCAATCTCTGAACATCAAAACATATATACACACATGTTCATTTATTCATAAACAGATTACTTTCCTATTTTCATCCAAACAATTTAAAAATCACCCTCAGGATTGATTTTTAGTATCTTCCCTCTGTGGTCACAAACACTTTAAAATGCAATTTACTTCCTTCACTCATCTACTACAGACAAGACTAGATATCTGGGCAAAACATCATTTTCTGGGGGAAAGGCTATTCTGTAGATATAAGAAGACTTTATCAGTTATCTGATGATTGACGATGTGCTTTTCATAGAATTTCCTCTCTTGAGTTCTTTCTTAAAACGAAAAGGAAAAGCAAGGTCAAATAAAAATTGACAGCTCAAGAGAAAGTCCAACAAAACAAAATAAATGGCTTTACTTCAGGATACACAGCCTTCCACATGGCTATATATTAGGTGTGGTAGTTTGAAGGATCCTGGTCACTGGAGAGTCAGAAGACAGGCCAGAGATAAATCTAAGAAACCATTCAATTGACAGCTATTCTATGAAACTGTCCTTGACCAAGAAGGCAGGGTCCTAACTTTTAAAGAAAATATAATTGTCAGAGATATGGATTATCCAATCACTGTACTGAACCCAAAAGAACTAGCCAAGACATTTCACATAACACCTCCTCCATTCCACAAACAAAAGCTAACTAGACTGGCAGGGTAATCGTGATTCAACACTGCCATCAATACTTGGAGGACTCTGAATCAGTTGAAGGTTGGAGTCGCTAAATACAAGACCAACATGCTCAAGTGGGGGCTGCTGGCAGACAACAACACACGGTGTGAATGTGGAGACACGGAATCTGGCTCATTTACTGGTCTGCCGATTGCTGCCATAGACGTGCACCCACGAGGACTTGGGTTTGGGCAATGACAAAGCGGATTCATTTTGGCAGTTCAGGGTTTGATCGGAACATGAAAGAAGACCTGAGAAAAAGAGGCTAATTTAAGGAGCACAGGATAGGCCTGCTTCAGCTCGCCTATGGCCATGCTAAAGGTTTTATACTTGGGAGTTAAATCCCACTGAAGATGTAAGTCCACCTACATTTACATGGAAGAGACTTCCACTTAAGATAATTGTTTCGGAGTAATTATGCATTGGAAGGGACAGGATATCAGTAATTAATTGCTTTAATAAAAGCTTTTTTAAAAAAAACTATCATCCTTAAGTTGTTTTGGGGGCATCTCTTTTCTTTGAGAATAGCCACCCATCATGTTGTTGTTGTTGTAATGTGCCATCAAGTCATCTCTGATCTATGGACAAGAGATCTCAAAAATGTCCTGTCCTCGACAGCTCTGCTCAACAATGGCAAGTTACGATGTTTGGCTTCCCTTAAGGAATTGTTCCATTTTGCATTTGGTCGTCCTTGCTTCCTGCTGTCTTCTACCTTATTCAAATGGGAAGTGTCATAGCACTGCACTTTATTCCTTGTACAAAATGATATTAAAAATAAAGTAAGTACATAAAAATAAACTATGATTTCAGGAGGGACAAAAAGGTATTGAAAATCACTGAAAACCCAATTGTATTAAACAAGAAAACATTGCATGAATGATAGGAAAAACATCAATTGTATGCCTTCAGAACTCAATACTTTGAACAAAGCAAGTCTTCCATCTGAAAGACCCCCTAAGAGACTCACCTCTCCAGAAAGAGGACTTGTGAGTGCTTAGCTCAGGGGTTGCCAACCTTTAAAAGTCAGGGGCCAGGTCATGCTCCCTCTGACAGTTAAGGGGTCTGGACTGGTGGTCCGCCTGCCATTTACGGCTGCAGTAAACTCATCCACGGCCGATTCCTGTGGTGGCCGGAGAGAGGTCGCGGGTTGGATGAATTGGGGCCACAGGCTGTAGGTTGAGAACTCTTGGCTTAGCTCTTTAATAGTTGGTTATGAATGCATGTTAGGGGTAAGGTCTCTTCTTCAGGCAAACTCCTACTATTTAACAGCTACAAGTGGGCAACATGAATCATTCCTCCAACTGAATTTAATATGCACATTTTTATTTCATTTGTTTTGGGGAAGAACTCTCCAAAATTCACAAATTTCTTCATAAATTCAATGGAAATAATTTACGATTAAGAAAATGCAACTGTGAGGCAGGCAAACGATTAAATTCATTAATCTCTAAAACAACAAACCAAGAGTTCATTGTGATAATCTGGGAAAATAGACATTTCTCAAATATTCTTGGTGGTCCTTTCTGTTATCAGAACAAGGGTGCAAAACAGATAGCAAGAAAGTGTGCACCCAATCACACTGGAAATGGTCTGTCTGTGGGGGAATTTCTCGTTATGTCCCCCAAAGTACTAGCTCTATAGCTGAATTAAACTTGAAATGAAATGAATCAAAAAGGTCAAACTTGGACTACGGATTGGGGCCGGGCTGGGGCGTAATTCCATGTAGATCTTGTGATCACTAGGAAATAGATAACACGGGTTGTTGTTCAGTTACACAGTCGATTCCGACCATTATCCTCCAGGCACCTCTGTTCTCCATCATCATCCTCAGTCCACCCAGCTCTGTGCCCATTGTGTCTACAATACCATCTAGCCATCTCTTCTTTGGCTGCCCCCTTCTTCTTTTGAAGGGCCACTCCACAAATGGTCCAAAATCAATTTGTTTTCTCCATTTGTTTACATCACTTCCTAACTTAAGAAACCTGAAGCAATAATTCACTGCTTTCCACACTTGGGGACTGTGAAGAAATCCAGGGGGTTGTGAAACTTGGAGATTTTGGAAACTGGAGATTTTAACCATCTTTCACTTTAGTTTTGTTTCTGCTGTTTCTTAAAGTTATATTTGCATTAAAATTTTGTAACAAGAAAAAGAGTTGTCCTTATTCTTTAGTTTCAAATAAACTTCTTTTAAGTTTTTGTGTCTATATGCAATCTTAAATCATGAATGGCTTTTTTGCTTGTTTGTATTATTAAAATCAGGACTGTGGTGGTTAAGATGCTGAACTTGATGACTGGAAGGTCGGCAGGTCAGCAGCTCAAGCACCAAGTACTGCAAGATGGAGTGAGCTCCTGCCTCTGTCTCAACTCCTGCCAACCTAGCAGTTCAAAAAGGAAGAAATTGCAAGTAGATAAATAGGTACCACTTCGGTGGGAAGGTAAGCAGCGTTCCATGGTGTTTAGTCATGCCTGCCACATATCCATGAAAACGTCTGTAAATGCAGAGAACAATGGCTCTTTGGCTAGAAACAGAGATGAGCACTGAACCCTAGAGTTGGATGCGACTGGCTTTCGAACAAGGGCAACCTTCACCTATTATTAAAATAAAATTGGGTGGTTATAAAGGAGAAATAAGATAGCATGAAGAACTCTTGTGATGTTGAAAATAGTGGAAACCAATGCGCTTATTTACCTTCATTCCAGAATTACATGCCTTTAATGTGCTTGAATCCATCTTTAAAGGAAAGGGCCAATATGGGCAGAGATAAAATTATCTCTCTATAGACTGGAAAGGTTATATAGTTCCCCTGATTTCTTTACATGCATTTGAATTAAACAGTTCTGTTCACGAACAGTCATGAAGGTCTCAAGCAAGGACGTCACAGGTTATCATTTCCTGACAAATCCTACTTTAGCAATGCCTAAGGAATTTCAAGTGCAACTATAATGGCCTTGCTCGTATTACTCACTGGTTTCTTCCTTTTGCTTTCAAGATGTGACCTGATAAACTAACACCTCCCACGGTGAATAAGCAAATCCTCTGCTCAGTGACTGCCTGCAGTATGTTTATTTAAAATTATTTGGCTTGTCTTTCTCTGAAGAATATGGAACACTAAAAACACCATATGTAGAGTGGGAAATCAAAGTGTTGTTGTCTAAACAGCAATATGACAAACAGGAAAATGGAAACTTCATCAGTGTTAAAATGAGTCTGGTGGTGGAGAGGAGAGCCATTCAATGGTATGCCTCTCACATAGCAAACCTTCTTCCTAGTGACATGCATTAGCAGACCTAGCACATATATTTAAATAAATGTTAAATGACAGAGGTTCATTGAGAAAAGCTATCATAGACACCTTGCATAGAGGCATCTAGGCATTAGGAGGGAGTGCCTGCCATCTTATGCAAAAACTCAAGCTGGGAAAATGTAAGAATTCTCCAGGCAACATGAGCACTGGGGGTTCAGGGAGACAGCAACTGGTGAGCCTAGGAATTATAGGTCAAAAAGGCTACCACTGTCTATGTCCAAACAGGGCATATAGCCTGCTCATTGGAGCTCTCGGGGGATGATCCTGCTTTCAGCAACCACATTATGGACAATGGAGCATCCCATTGAGGCCTACTTTTTTGTGACACTCCAATATACACTCGTCTCAGTGCCTGTGAAACTGGGATTGCAATTAAACACTTCCCCTGCTCCTCTGTGTAGGGGCAGGGAAAATGTAATTATTTATTCCCTTCCCTCAGGGACTGCAGTGGCCCAAGTAGCTAAGATGCTGACTGGGAAGCGGAAGGTCAACAGTTCGATTCCGAGTACTTCAAGACAGAATGAGCTTCCGTCTTTGTCCCAGCTCCTGCCAACCTAGCAGTTAGAAAGCAAGAAATTGCAAGTAGATAAATAGGGACCACTTCGGTGGGAAGGTAACAGTGTTCTGTAAGCTCCGGTGTCTAGTCATGCCTGCCACATGATCACGGAAACGTCTGTAGCAGCAGACAGCACTGGCTCTTCGGCTTTGAAAAAGAGATGAGCACTGCACCCTAGAGTCGGATACGACTGGCTTTCAAGCAAGGGAAACCTTTACCTTTATTCCCCTTCCTAGCTGATTCTTGTAGTGCCAGATCAGTGGAGGGAGGGGGAGAGAATCAGTTTTCTTCATTTATTCCCCTTATAGCTTTCATCAAGAAACTTCACCACCAGTTTCCATCCACATTACAAGGGAAAAAATGAAGGAAAAGTGGCTAAAACGCTGACTGGGAGGCAGAAGGTCAGCAGTTCGATTCCCGAATACTGCAGGACAGAATGAGCTCCCATCTTTGTCCCAGTTCTTGCCAACCTAGCAGTTAGAAAGCAAGAAACTGCAAGTAGATAAATAGGGACCACTTCGGTGGGAAGGTAACAGCGCTCCGGTGTCTAGTTATGCCTGCCATATGACCACGGAAACGTCTGAAGAAGCAGACAGCGTTGGCTCTTTGGCTTTGAAACAGAGATGAACACTGAACACTAGAGTCGGATATGACTGGCTTTTGAGCAAGGGAAACCTTTACCTATACCTTTACTAACTAATTCAGTACCACAACAATCAGCCAGGAGGAGAGGAAATAATTACACTGTTACCTTTGCACCGAAGCGGTATCTATTTATTTACTTGCAATTTCTTATATTCAAACTGCTAGGATGGCAGGAGCTGGGGCGGAGACGGGTGTTCACTCTGTCATGCAGCACACAGGTCTCGAACTGCCGACCTGTCGACATTCCAGTCATCAAGCTCAGCGTCTTAACCACAAACAATTTCCAGTACTCCACAGAATGGAACCACAGCAGTTCAAGCAAATCCAAACTGATACAGCTGTGTAACAAATACCCTGTGACACAGCTCTGAACAGATTACATAAACCGTCTCACTAACAGATAAAATCAGTCATCCTGTATTTTTACTGTATAACAGATATTCGTGCTGTGGTCTCCACAGCTGCAGCAAGATTTCTGAACGTCACTTATTTCTAGAAGTACTTCTCTCTGTTTGCTGAACAACCCACTTCTCAGCCACAAAAGGTACATCAGATGTGCTCCTGGTATGGTGTGAAATCCTGCTGCTAAAAGGAAAAAAGAAATCACACTGGAGGTCTTAACATTTCCAAGAGAAATGCGCTACAATATGAAATTGTCTGACATATATGTAGAGT
Organism: Bradypodion pumilum; assembly: GCA_035047305.1. NCBI lineage: Eukaryota > Metazoa > Chordata > Lepidosauria > Squamata > Chamaeleonidae > Bradypodion > Bradypodion pumilum. The sequence goes on from JAWDJD010000003.1 coordinate 265,962,331, forward strand.
CAATGATGGGCGATAGCAATTAGTGACTTGCAACACAACTCTCGACCTAGCAGCAGCATTTCTGTTCTTTACAAGCTGTGATGCAGACACAATTTGTAGTAAAATCCAAAGGAGAGCAAGAGAACAAATGAGTACTCTCTGCAAGAGGTCGCCTCCATACATTCTGCTATCCCAAAGCTGCTTATTCTTTGAGGCTCTTTCTAGAGTAAATAAGGATAGGATTCCACTCAGAAGCCATGATCTGCAAACACATTTTATTTAGCCTTTGTGTGGAAATACTTATGGTTTTTTTGAATGCATGCCAAGTTCAGCTTAAAGAAACAAAATGAGCCTGGAAAATGCAAAACTGGGAAAGTACTGTATTTTCTGGCGTATAAGACTACTTTTTAACCCCGAAAAATCTGTGCCAAAGTCGGGGGTCGTCTTATAGGACAGGTACTTAACTGCAGCTTGTTTCCCCTTGCTTCATATGTCCGGCGCATATGGTGGGGGGTGCCGCGGCCGAGTCCCTGCTCTGTGCGGGGAGTATGAAGCAAGGGGAAGCAAGCTGCACACATCTTCCTGTACCTCGAGGAGGAGAACGTGAGCGTGGATTGGCTCTCCACCAGAACATGCCCATTCGACTTGGAGGGCTGCGCGTCTTCGGGTTGAGTGTGGGTTAATTTTTATTTGGTGTGCATTGGAAGAGAGGCAGTCTTATACGGCAAGTATATTCCAAACTCTATTATTTTAACTGTAAAAGTTGAGGGTCGTCTTATACGCCCAGTCGTCTTATACGCCGGAAAATACGGTATTTCATCATTATAACAAAATCATTCATTGACCATTTGTGAGCTACTAGGTAATCTAAGCAGAGCAGGAAATAGTCCATCTCATCAATCAGAAAAGGGAGCAATTTTGCCTCTAACACGTTGAGCTGTGGAATAGCACCCAATCATGGGTCACTTTATCTTCCGGATACAACTGGCTAATTAGTGTTTGTGTTCTCAAGTTAAAAGAACTACAGAATGAACTCACCAAAAGGTGCCCTCATTTTGGCAGCTTCACATCTAGCCTAAACTCAGAAGAAGAAGCATCCTCTCCGAATATAATAAACTTGTAAATGCTACTTTTTTGTTGTTGTGCAGCTCCCAGAATCTCCCTGACAGACACAATCACCTCCTAACCAAAATACAATCAGAACTCAGAAAAGTTAGGAATTTACCTTTTTGGCCTACGATCCCCAGAATCCAGTTTCTGTGGTGGCTAGAGAATTCTGGGAGCTGTAAAACAAAAAGAAGCCCCTTTTCTAATCTCTTAATAAAATTCCCAGCACTCTTTAGAAGTAGACCACCACAAGCTGGCAGAACTCGATAATCAAAAAACTGACTTTTAGACCCAGTCTTGTCCTTATTTGTTTTTGTTTGGTAGAAAAGATAGACATAAATCACTGAGTAAGTGTAGTAAATGGCAGATGACCTTACAGAACAAATTCGGGCTTCTCAGCAAGCTTCAGGGCCTCATGCATGCCTGCAGCTGACAGCTTACGGTTGATATTCCTATATCTGCATTGCAGCAGATTGCGATAGGTTGTCCTCAGGTCCCGGTTGAAGAAGGCATATATAAATGGGTTAATAAGAGAGTTTGCATAACCCAGCCACAAAAATGTCCTCTCCATCCACAATGGGATACAGCTGCAGGACGTCCCACAGATAAAAGGTCGTGCAGTGGAGAGTATGAAAAAGGGTAGCCAGCACACGGTAAAAGCCCCAACGATAATCCCGAGGGTGGTGGCCGCTTTCTGCTCCCTTTTGAAAATGGAAATGTTCTTCCGCTCATGCTTCAGCAGCCGTGAAAAATTGGTACAGTCTTCTGATTCTTTGTGCAGTTTCACCATGCCATTGGCAGACACCATCCCTTCGTTTTCCTCAGGGCGTGGAAATCCTGCAAACTTGTGTTTGGCTGCACTCTTCTTGGCAGCCTTGTAGATCTGGTAGTACATGAAAAGCATCACTGACATGGGGATGTAAAACGCCACTGCCGTGGAATAAATCGTGTACCCAAAGTCTTGGCTGATCAAGCAAACCTTGTCGTCGTTGATATTCTGAGCCCAACCAAAGAGAGGCGGCAAAGTAATGGAAGCCGACAACAGCCACACAGAGAGGATCATTTTGGCCATACACTTCCCATTTTGCCTTACAGGATAGGTGAGAGGCCTGGTGATGCCAAGATACCTGAAAGGAAGAGAAAGAAAGAAAGAAAAGTTAATGTCTTCTATTTTTGTTACCACCTGCTTTGGGAATAATACAAACTGGGCAATGACAAATCACAACTTGGCCAGCTAATGAAACATGGGGAAAAACAGTTTACAATCCATGCTGGCTTGGTCCTTCAAACACAATGTTTATTAAAACGGAATAATGGTATAGATCCGTGATGGCAAACCTTGGCACTCCAGCTGTTCTTGGACTTCAATTCCCAGAAGCCCAACCACACGTAGGGATGTACTACATGTATTCAGTGGATTCTCAGGAACTTAAGCTTCTGGGAATTGAAGTTCAAGAACAGCTGGAGTGCCAAGTTTCACCATCATTGGTATAGATCATGTCTACATTGTAAAGGTAAAGGTAAATTGTACACTATATTTAACTGAACCAATTCAAACATTGGTTGGTTTTCTCCCTAATTCCAGAGCTGTTGTTTTTGTATACCAAGCACTTCACAATAATTTTCTTCTTCATCCTAACAGAACAAATGTGTGAGGGAATGGATTGCATAAGTAATGCTAAGTTACCGCTGGCAAAACCATAGCCCATTACAATATAAGGTAAAGGCTCATCAGCTGTAGGATCTATTATGTGAAATTGTATACAGACACTTTTATTCTCATGTTTGTAAGTATAGCTTTGAAACTGTTGAATTTATGTCATATTTTAGAGTTATCAGCTGTCCTATCCGTATAAATCTGTGTTGTTTTATTCTTTTTAATTCAGATTCAAAGAGGTGCCATTCTATTACCTAGCCCAAATTTAGCACCAATGTTAAGAACTGATTTTATTCTATTTCGACTCAAGTAGATACGTTTGTGGTGATACATTTTGATTGTATCTTGTGTACTTAAACCCTTTTTACCATGCTGGTCAATGACCATAATAAAGTGATTTGAGCTGTAGGCGGCTGTGAATGTATCTTTTCGTCTTTCTGTCTTTGGCTGACGAAAGATTCCTCACTTTGTCTCATACCTGCCAAGTTCCAGCTGCAAAAATAAGGGAAATTTTCTGGGCAGGGGCACCCGCGCACCCTGCTTCTGACAGGTGTGCATGCACAGTAAACCCTTTGCGCATGCACACCACTGCCTCCGATGGGTGCGCATGCACAGTAACCCCTTCATGCATGCGCACCGCCGCCTCTGATGGGTGTGCATGCGCAGTAACACTCCCCTCTGGCTGCTCAAAATTTGGGATGGCGGTGGGGAAGAGGGGGAAAGAGGGGGACATACGGGATTTCCTGGCCAAAACAGGATACTTGACAGGTATATGGTTTGTCTCCAGCTCATTACTTTCAAGTAACCGCTAACTGCATCCTTGTAATGAGTCATTCTATGGAAATGATAGGAGTGAGGATTGGACTGAACTTAAAAATAATTATTTGTAAATAGTGGCTGAAATCCAGTAACATAAAATAATGCTATGTTAAGCCCAATGACATACTCAGCTGTGCCTATATTTTATCAATTAAAAGTTTCCTATTCTCCTCCCACTGCAGTCTCCTAGGCTTTCTTAGTATTCTTTTGGTCCTGGGAAAACCTTCAAGGACAGCAGGGGCAGTGGGTAGAGGAGGCTAAAATGTCTGGAAATTGCTGTTGGTGGTCCCGGCAGCTGCAATGTTGGGACATCTAAGACTCCACACGCACCCCAAAATATGTTGTCTTCAAAGACTTCTGCAGTCCCAAGGAGGCTTTAAAGGGATCTAAGAATCTTGCAGGGATATAAGAAACTTTTTATTAACATAATTTATCAACCAGGTGTATCTTTACTAGATTTCAGCAATTGAATTTCTTGTAATAATTCCTTTTTGCAGTATGTATGGAAGGGAAATTGCTTCATTCCCTTTTCAGCATCACTGTAAATGTTTTAGTTATTTTATAGTTAGAAAAAATGTGCAACATCACTACTTATCAGAACTGGAAGTTTGACCGATTTTCCCCAACACAACAATTTGTAGCATATTTTGAAGTAAACATCTGATTGATGTTAGTTTGAATCATGAAACTACCGGTAGATACTTTTTCAAAATTATAACTATATTAGTTCTTTTTCAAAACTACAACGGTATAATAACTCTTTATGGAGTTCTTCCAATTGTAGTTGTCCCTGTTTTTACTTTTAAAATGGAACTTTTCAAGCTCTGAGAACGGGAGAAAACTGATGGGGAAAGTAGCAGGCATAAGACTTCAACAACCGCAACACACTTTACAGATGTTTTAACAGTAACCAACACTGACATGACATGCGATTCAGCCTTAAGATTCACCACATTCTAGGCCAAATTATAGAAAATATGTACTATTATCATGAACATTATATCTAGCAGTTCTCAAACACAGATTTTTAAAAGATGCTCTTATGTAACCAGGTCAGAATGGTTAAATATAGCCTCAATTAAGGTCAACCTTGCATATTATGTATTTCTGAAGTGCCCCACAGTGCAAGTTAGTGCATTCATATTATTTTTTTAATTTCACGAACATTATACTGACATGATTAAAATGCATTAGACTGAGAAATCATGTCAGGGCAAACTATATTAGTTCTATAAAATACAGCATTTGAAATTAAAATACATTAATCTACATAAAATGCATTAAATCATTTTCTCTAATGTTTCTATTTCAGCTGCAGATGATGGCCTCTAAAGATGAAACTGATATCAATCAGGGAGCTCTCATAATGTTCACCTCAATATAGCCATTTAGTACACACATCCCATTTAACCTTGAAAAATTAAAATTTCTTTTTATCACAATGTAAATCACTAAGCTGTCTGCATGGATAAGGCATGCAGAATGACTGAACAGAGATTAGTATAGTTCTTACCCATTTTCCTACAGAAAGTAGAAAATGGATTCTTTCACCTGCCAGATCTCCTGTATCTTTGACGGTTGTGTGAAAGAGAGATTTACAGCATGGGTAGTTTATCATGAATGCCCAGTGTGGTCTTGTGGATAGTGATGGAGACAGGGTTTCACAAACTTGGGTCCCCAGGGGTTCTTGGACTTCTAATTCCCAGAAGCCCCAGCACACCTGAGTAACTTTTTTATTGTGAGTAACTTTTAATAATTCTTGATTGTTTTATTGTTGGTTTTATGATGTTAGGAATGATTTTTTTCCAAGAGGGGTGGAATATAAGTGTAAACAAACAAACACTGAGCTGCCTGGGTTCAAATCCATGCTCAGCCACATAAACTCACTGAGGGTATGAGGCTAGTAAAATCTCTCCTTAAATATCTCACTTACCTTGAAAACCCTTTCAGAGTCTTTATAAGTTGACTCTGACTTGATGACACATAACAAAGTTTGTCATGAGGGGTTGGCCCAAGACACATAGCTGAGTTATTTTGGGTACATATGCCCTACCCCCCCCCAATAAAATACTGCAACACATTCATGGATATCTTTTCCTATTCCTGGCGGTAAAAAACAAAACAAAGGAAACAACTAATAATGCATTACTTGTTAAACGACATGCAAAAAATCTGTTGATTAAGGCAGAAGTGGTCCAACTGTCCAACAAGTTAAACTTTATTTATTTGTTTGTCTAATACCCTGCCCCATCAAAGAAAGACAGCCCACAAAACAATAATATCAAACAGAACAATCCAAACAAGATAAAACTAATGATTAGCATTAATAAAATACATACCTAGCTGGAATACATTTAAATTTAAAGACTTATACTCATTAATAACCTACGTTTTCTATTCACAGCCAAAATATAACTCAATTAGAAAAAACAAATCAAAATTGAATTTAAATTAAACTGGAAATAATTGAGTTCATTAATTGAGGAATCTTGCACATTTGTAATCAATTTACAATGCTAGTTGGAAAAAGGAACATTTTTAGCTGTTTATGAAATGCTGTGGCACAGAACACCCAAGTCTTTGTATGGATGTTGGGTGCTGATGTCTTCTTTGTATTATGTCTTGTTAAGTCCCTTTACGAAATGCCATAAGTGTGGAACCAGATCTAATTTCCATGGACAGCTCCTTCCATAAAATGGGGGCCACTGCATAGAAATTCCCTTTGCTCCATAATTACTGAAAATACAGAACCCATGCCCTCTTTTGCACCTATCACCATCTCCCTCTCACGCACACATTTGATTTTTTTCTCAATAGGAGACAAAGGGGTTTTATTTTTCCCCTCCATGTCTGTTCTTATCTTATTAGTATTGTACTGGATGCAAAAAACACAACTAATATATTTTGACTCTTAGGTCTTCTGGAAAACTGATTTCCTCTAGACTCCTTCTTCTCAAGGTTCCAATGGTTTTAGATTCCATGACAGACTGATTAATGTATCTGTCTTTGGAATCAAAGGTTGGGAGTTCAATTCCTAACTTTGTGCAAGCTGCAAAGTCCCAGGGAACTTCCAGAGGAAAGGAATGGTAAATCACTTCTGAGTATTTCCTCTCTAGAAAAGAGTTGCTGTCAGTTAGAACTGACCTGATTGTATGCAATTATATTCGTCGACAACTCATATCTGAGAATGCATTTTTTCCTGAAGCAGGAAAAATGCCATTGGTGTGAATCTGTTTAAGGTGGATCCCATCTTGCCATGAAGTGACTCATACACTATGATCATGGAGCCATTTCCTGCAGCACACATGAAATGAGACGTGCATGATTTAACACCGGGACTGCAATGGACTGCCACAGCCTTGAAGATATCATCAAGGTTTGCCTTCACAGCCAGTCCATTTGGCATATTCTCCTCCACCTCTATGACCATTGGGAATCAGAGTTCCTCCTCCGCTCATTTAGCCATTGGGCCCAAAATGATGGTTTCCAGTGGCATTTCCTCCACTGAGGGAGCCATCACCCCACCTAAAGAGGCTCATCCACCTGTAGCCATTGACCTCTTTAGGGAGTCAGGTTAGTTAACCACTGCCTGACACTTGGCGTTGAGTCGCTGGCTGTACGGTCTACTCCATTACCATAGCGGGATGTCCGGTCAGACATATTATACAGATTTATGCTCTTATTATTTTTAAGTGTTCCTCAGAGTAACAAAGGAATACCACAATAACCACAATTTTTCTTTTTCTTACTCATTTTTCTACAGACCATGCTTTGTTATTTTTTAAAAACAGGTCTATTATCTTACAAATAGATTTTGTAAATTATTCTTTTCAGTGGAGAGCCAGCCTGCAATCACAGGTAGCCTAAAAATAATTTCATTTTTGTTCCTTTCTCTAACATGAATACACTGCTCACTGTATTCTTCTATCACTAATGTGTCATGGGATACTATCACACATGGACTTCTTCAAGTGCCGTATCTGTTCTGAATATTGGCTATCATCATGGCAATAGTCTTTGTGTTCTTAACTCCACATAACAGGTCTTCCGAGAACATTCCACAACTGTCTCTCAGATTCTTTGGCTTGTCTGTCTATGTCCAGGGCCTCTCTTCCCAAGGATCTTCCCTTGCATACCAAGTTGGAGTATTCTATACTTCGTGTGGTTCCTCATGATATGACCAAAGTATTTGAGCTTTCTTTGTTTAATGGTCTTAAACAGTTCTTGTTCTTTATCCATCAGGCGCAACACTTCTATATTAGTCACATGGTCAACCCATGATATCCTTACCAGTTGCCTGTTAATCCAAATTTCAAAAGCTTTGATGATCTTTTCAGATGCTTTAGTCCAGGGTTCCTCAAACTTGGCTCTCCAGCTGTTCTTGAACTTCAATTCCCAGAAGCCCAAGTCAGCACACCTGTCCAAGCTTCAGCTCCATATAGCAACATTGGTAATATTTAACATCTTACTATTCAGATCTTTGTAATGAGAGTTAGATCTCTACTGCATAACAAAAGTCACATTCTCTATTTGTATTTTAATCTCTACCTCAGGATCCCATTTTTCATTTAACATACTCCCTAAATAGACAATTTTATCCACTCTTTCGATTTTTTGTGTTCCTGCCATTGGTTTGCTGTGAGTTGGTGCTCAGCTTATAACAAGATATTTGATATGACACCTGGACAGAGTGCTAAAATGAGGTACAGTGGACCCTCGATTAACAATGCATTCGAATAGCGTCATTTTCTATTAACGATGCTACAACGCTACCAATTTGATTGTTCAAACAACGTTATTCGAATAGAGGTGGTACTTGTTCCCGTCGTTATTCGAATAACGACGTCGTTATTCGATTAACGGCAGTATTTTTACCATCGTTATTTGAATAATGACTTTTTTGCCGTTATTCGAATAACGACGTTATTCCAATAGTTACGCTACTTGGGGAACCAAATAACGTCGTTATTCGAGGGTCCACTGTATAGAAAAAAGTGATCCTGGAAATTAAAGCACTTTTAAAACTGAAGCCTGGATGCTAGTTTACATAAGTTCATTGCAAAGCCACTATCTAACCAAACTTAGCAGCAAGGGCATTATAGTCAGGAAAAGGTATTTTTATCTTGAAATGTGTAAACAATAAAGTTGAATCCAAACACAACTGACAGAAATGAAAAAATGTATTCCTATCCCATAGTGACATCTTTTGAAAATTGCAATATTCTACAAGGTCCTGGTGGTACACCCACTCTTCAAGTATAGCAGAAAAAGACAAAACAAATTATGTTATTGCTTTACTGGAGGTTTGCCAAAACCTGCCACTCCTTTCTCAGGCTTCCTTAACCTTGGCCCTCCAACTGTTCTTGGACTTCAATTCCCAGAAGCCTAAGTCAGCACTCCTCCTGATCCTCCTAGAGTGTCAGAGGCTGCAGATCCAACAGAAATTACCTCTATGTTAGCACACCCTGAGTTCTCTGGTCTAACATGGTCTGCAAAGAGAAATACTTATATAAAGATGTAAAATTTCCAGAAATTTTGAAGCTCGGGGGAAAAAAACGGCTTTTTTCCGCGGGGAAATTGGAATTTTCGGAAAAATTTAAAATAATCTGACACCATACATATTTTTTTAGAAATGATTTATTTGAACCCAGACTTATCTTAAAATATTTTATTCATCATATTAAAATAAATCATTCCATAATATTTTTTTTATTTTTTTCAATTTTTCGGGGGGAAACAAAAAAGGCTTCAGTAAAAGACGGGGAAAAAGTTTCCCCCCAAATTTTTCCGTTTTTTTCCCAGGCCTTCACATGGATATCATACCAAACACATAGGATATCATTAACATCAGTAAGCAGTGAGGCACCTGAGTATTTTCTGTGAAGTAACTTTGAATTTATGGAACACAGAAGCAATGTAGACAAATAAATCTTACAGAAATAGAGAAGCTGGTGTTACCTGGAATTACTGCAACACTGAAAGGACTTATACCTTGATGCCCAAATGAATTTTGATTTGACTCAAAGTAACTGTTTGATTTCAATCTGCATTTAATTCTTTATTGGTATATATGCCAGCAGTGACAAACATAGGCTCCCCCATCCTGAAGATCTATACACTTTTGTAGGGCTGAGGCAATGATCATGCGTCAGATTCTCTGAACGATACATGAGTTTCTCTTTAGCTTCTTCTTTTTCTACTATATGTATTCTTTATTTCTGTCTTGAAAACTGCAGTTTCATTCTTTCAGAAAGATTTCATTCACTTTTTATTCCAAAGCCTTTTATAATCTCCGTTTGGCAATTGAGGTGCTTTCACAATTTGATTTCTCTCTTTATTTCCTTGTAGGTGGGGTTGTTCTTATACCTCTTCATCCCGGCCCACAAGTTCACATTTTCTGGTCTTCTTGTTTCTCTGTCACTCCTAACAACACAAATATTCACTTCTATATCGACGACCATTTCGTAATCTTGCTTTTACCCTTCATTATGAATTATACCTGGTTGCTTTCCTTGTGTAACAAAAAGGAGAGGAAATCAAGCTGGCAATTTTGTCTTGTAACTTTCAACAATAGTGCTGTATGGACTGTTGCCCAGATAAGATGATGTTGCCAAGAGAGACATCTAACATTACAAAACACACACCCCTTCAGTCCTGGTGTGTTTGAACAGCTGCCTTTATTTAGTAAATTGTTTCTGTGCAGTATGATTTATCAAGAAATATAACCACCCTTATGCTCATTCTCCTCATGGGATTATGACTATAGCGGTAACAAGACAGACAAAAATTTCTTCCAGGAAAATAGCGAAGAGGCTACTGGCCAGCTGGCACCATGCTCCATGAGTTAACCGTGTGCTGAATGAACGTTTCTTGTCTCAGTGAGAAATAAGCAAAACATACAGTGAAGTCTGCTATTCTCCTCTCTTTAAAAATCATTTCCAGTCAAACTTCCCTACCTCTCTAACCGTTTTTTTAAAACCTTAAGGCAACTTGATTCATAAGCTTCTACAACTACAGTAATACCTCGGATAACGACCGCATCACATAACGCTAAAATCGGATAATAACCTGATATTGTGTGTGTGTGTGTGTGTGTGTGTGTGTGTGTGCATTGGTTTGGTGTTCTGAAAATAACAGGCAGCAGCCTGGCTGCTTCCCTTTCCGGAGGGCTGACGGGTGAAGGGCTGATGGGTGAAGGGCAGCCGGCGTACGGGTGCTCTGTTCGGCGGCTGCCTTCCGGAGAAGGCAAAGCGCGTTTGCCCACTCTCTCCCTAAACAAACCCATGGTCCGTGTGCTGGTTTGTTTGGGGAAAGCATGCGCTTGCCCGCTCTCTCCCCAAACAAACCCGCGGTCCGTGTGCCGGTTTGTTCGGGGAGAGAGCGCACTTGCCTGCTCTGCCCAAACAAACACACATCTGATCCCCGGTTCCCTTTCTGAGGAGGCAGGCGAGAGGAGATCCAAGCTCCAAAGCCGGCAGGGCTGATCTCCGCCGGGGAAGCACCTTCCCAGGCGGAGACCAGTCCTGCCGACTTTGGATCTTGGCTCGATCTGCCTGCCTCTTTGAAAAGGGTAGTGGGGATTCCACGCATGGAACCCCCACTGCCTTTTCCAAAGAGGCAGGCGGATCGACCCCGTTTCCTTTCCTCTTCGGAAAGGGAACTGGGGTGTTTTTTAGCGTTATCCGATGCATGCATCAGATAACACTAAAAATCGGATTACACTAGTAAGTGCAGAGTGATGCACGTTGGGGCAAAAAAACCCAATTACATTTATAAACTGATGGGGTCTGAACTCTCTGCGACAGACCAGGAAAGGAACCTTGGTGTCCTGGTGGACAGCTCAATGAAGGTCTCAACCCAGTGTGCCTCAGCAGTGGAAAAAGCAAACTCAATGCTTTTTACACTGCTTTTTTCACTCAATGATCATTAGGAAAAGTATAGAAAATAAGTCAGCAAGCATCATTTTGCCTCTTTATAAATCTATGGTGAGGCCCCATCTGGAATACTGTGTACAGTTCTGGTCGCCATACCTCCAGAAGGATATTATGGAGCTGGAAAAAGTGCAGAGGAGGACAAGCAAAATGATTAGGGGACTGGAACACCTTCCTAACCATCTGAGGCTGCAACGGTTGGGCCTCTTCACTCTTGAACGATGGCGTCTAAGAGGTGACCTGATAGAAGTTTATAAAATCATGCATGGTGTGGACAAAGTGGATAAGGAAAAACTGTTTTCCCTAACGCACATCACTAGAACAAGGGGGCACTACATGAAACTTTTGGGTACTAGTTCTCAAACAAATAAGAGAAAGTACTTTTTCACCCAGAGGATCACTGGTCTATGGAACTCCCTGCCAGAAGAAGTGGTGATAGCTGTCAGTCTTGACAGCTTTAAGAAAGGATTAGATAAGTTCATGGAGGACAAGGGTATCGATGGCTATAATTATGGATATCTAAGGACAACCTCCGGGTTGGAGAGATAGGCAGGATATCTCTCAATGCCATTTCCAGGGAATCCTAAGGAGGTGAAGGCATCTGCTTGGGAATACCCTGAAGCAAATGGTGAGCCACTGTGTGAGACAGAATGCTGGACTGGATGGGCTGTGGCCTGTTCCAGCAAGGCTGTTCTTATGACCAGACTTGTGGAACCAAGTTTGTTCATTATCTGAGATATTACTGTATTTGGTTAGGACCAGGATTCTCTTTATCAGTCACAATAGATGGATGGAGACAGCCATTTATTTCTCCTCAAGGTGACTCTGCCATTTGCTGAGAAATCCCTTCAGCTGAGCTCCCCAAAAGTAGTGGCCCTGCAGCTGGGCCGAAAAAGGTCCAGCTTGAGCATGAATCAGGGGCAGGTTGAAGCACAATTATTCACATGTTATGCAGTCACTGGGAAATAGGTCACAATGAACCGTTCCACAAGCAGTGCAAAATGCAATCTATTTCCTGATGTGATTGTATCTTAAGTTTCAAAGAATAGAAAGCAGGGTTAGGTAATCATCAAAATCAAATCACTAAAATGTTTTTGTTTTTTAAGGCCAAGCTTTTGAGTCTAGCAAGATCTTCATCAGCTGAACACTGAAGAATATAGGGGAGAAACAGAAAAGCCCCCCAAAATTATCCTGACAAGATGGTGAAGCATCAAGGTCTGTGTTAAAATAATGTTCCCAGACAGAGCCGCCGGCCTTGTTGCATCAGCTTGAAAGCCCTTGACTAGTGACTCTTTGTCAACAGAGATGAGGAAGAGCAAATCATTCTGCAGTGCCTGAAGTGAAACCCAACACCTCAAACTGAGAAACTCACCTGTTTTTAAATTAATCTAGTGAGCCAATAAAACTATTACCCAGTCTAGTTTCTGTTGAAGACTCCGTGGCTCTTTCCCTCCTTTAAATTTAATTGAAAGGAAAAATCTTACAAAATTTGAAAAGATGGATCTCAAAATGATAGCCTGCCTCCTGTGCCTTAACCCTGGTAGCTACCTTTATAGGCAGTTGGTCTATTTAGCTCATTTTGCTAATTCTGACTGGAAGAAGTAGCTTTTGTGAATTTTCCGCTGTGTTTGAGTGGAGAAGCCCAGGATTGAACCTGTAACCTTCTTCCTGTAAAGCAAGAGCTTTAAATGGGAGCCACTGTGTTTCCCCAGAGAACACTGGCAAACCTCATAGTCAACCTTAGTTCTTTCTTTCCTCAAGAGACTTAAGGGTGGGGAATGAGGTCGTGTGCGTCACAACACCAAAAGGCTTTTAGAAGAAGTTTCTTTTGGATGAAAATGATGAAAACAACGGAATCTTCTCAGCCTCCTTCATTTTTTGGAGACGGTTTAAACTGCAACAACATTTATCTTGTCAAGTAGAGTCACTTTAACTGTGCTGTTTCATTTATCATCTTTTATTTCTTCTTCCCTGAGAAATGCTGCATTAAAGTTTTGAACTCTCTGTGTTATCTTAGAGCTGAACTGTATGTGCAATTTGAAGCAAAGCCTCAATTTTTTGGGAAAAAAATTTCTACACAGCCAAAGGCTAGGTGAAATAGCTGTAAAAGCAATATCCCGAAACCCAACACCTTTCAGACATGCTAGATAACAAATCCCACCACCTGGTGAGGGATTATCAGAGCCACGCTACAGCGCATCCAGGTGGTATCTGGTTGGAGAAGCTTGGGATAAAAAGCCATGTGAGTTACGTTGCACATCATGTTCACAAGAACATTACATGTCCTTTCTAGTATGAAAAAGACTAGTAGACCAATACATGCCCCCTTCACAAGAACATAACTGCTCTTACTAGAAGCCCAATTTTTGTATTATTTGGCAAAGCCAGCATGAGAATTAGCTACAACTGCCAGCCCAGTTACATCATTTTCCTTCAAACACTGCCAAAAGCTACTGCACTTCCATGCTGCTATCAAATATTAATTGGCCATGACCTTAGCGTACATTTTACACTTGTATAATTTTCACTGAAACTGATGGAGCTTAAGAGTACAAAACTTATCAAGAGCCAAAGCGTTGGTACTGAGTGAGACCAGACCAAGATATTCTGCTATTTGAAGCAGAGTAGTAAATAGCCACTCTCTGACTATTTATGTCAAGATATCTTGTACCCAAAGCCACCCAGGTTATTCAGCACCTGATGCAAAAATAAATAAATAAATCCACATGCATTCTCTCCCCACTACTGGAAATAAAAAAATGTAACAAATTAAATAACTAGCAATCTGCTGCCCTTTCATGCACTCTAAATATACTGCCTGTGGCAGTCAATTCACTCTATCTTTGCTCAAACAGGCAAAGAGACGCCTAGAGCACCGCTGGGCGAAAACCCGGAGTAATTCCGATTGGACACTAGCTAGAGCCGCTATTAGGGCCTACCTAGTGGTGATGGGGGTGGTGAGGTGGCATTACTTCACCACCCTTATTGCCTCCTGTTTCGGGTAACCAGGTCTCTCCTCGGTGGGGGCGGTGCCCAGTTGGTAGGGTTTGTTGATCATCTGATGGAGAAAATCGATTGGATTCGCTCGGGGCTTAACCCTGGCATGGTAGGGGAGGGTCGGGGGAGACCAGGGCTCAGTCTTGCTGTGTTATCTGGGATAGGTTTGACCCAGTTGTCCCTGATGAAGTGGACAGGCTCCTTGCAGCTGTTCATCTCACTACCTGTCCTTTGGATCCCTGTCCCACCTGGCTGGTGAAGGCTGCCAAGGAGGTGACAGGTAGCTGGGTCGGTGCTATTATAAATTCATATTTGCGGGAGGGGATGTTTCCAGCACCTCTGAAACATGCTTTGGTCCGCCCCCTCCTGAAAAGAACCTTCTCTTGACCCAGCGGTTCCATCAAACTTTACGCCAGTCTCCAACCTCCACTTTTTGGGGAAGGTTTTGGAGAAGGCAGTGGTACATCAGCTGCAGGCTGTCCTGGATGAAGCGGATTATCTGGACCCCTTTCAGTCAGGTTTCAGACCCGGGTATGGCACTGAGACAGCATTGGTCGCACTGATGGATGATCTCTGACGGGAGCGGGAAGGCGGTCATCTGTCTGTCCTTGCTCTTCTTGACCTCTCAGAGGCTTTCGATACCATCAACCACAGTATCCTTCTGGGATGGCTCGAGGGGTTGGGGATCCAGGGCACTGTGCTGTCCTGGTTCTCCTCTTTCCTGAACGGCCGGACCCAGTCGGTGTGGTTGGAGAGTGAGAGGTCCAGCCCTAGGCTCCTCAAATATGGGGTGCCTCAGGGCTCGGTGATTTCTCCTCTCCTATTTAACAGCTACATGAAGCTGCTGGGGGAGATCATTCGTTCCCACGGGGCGCGGTACCATCAGTACGCGGATGACACTCAGTTGTACATCTTGGCCCGTGGGGACCCCAGCGATACTGTCAAAGTCCTATCTGGATGTCTGAGGGCCGTGGGGGTCTGGATGGGGGCCAACGGGTTACAACTGAATCCTAGCAAGACTGAGTGGCTATGGGTCCTACGCCATTCCGGGAGCAGGCATCTTTGGTCTTAGATGGGGCTATTTTGCCCCAGACAGACCCAGTGCGCAACTTGGGGGTCCTCCTGGACCCCCAAGTTGCTGCTAGATGAGTGGGCGGTGAACAAATTGAAATATTAAATTAAATTAATTAAATCTAGTGACAGGGCCAGAGCTACCACTGAGCAATGATTCTGGCTGTGGGAAACACAGATCAAATCAGACCTTGAAAATAACATGTTAAAAACACACAATACTCGAAAACTTTTTAGAGGAGCTGAATAACAATGGGAAACTTTTTATTATGCTTTTAACAATGGCCACTCTTTTTTAATTTCTTAGAAGAATGAGCAGTATGCTTTGATTAGTGTTTGTTTGCTTTTTCTTTTCTTTTTGCCATGATCTCTGTTCCACAAATGAAACTGGTGATAAAAGAGGCAAAATCTAGGAAGGTTTTGCAATGTTATGAGCTCTGGTTTTCAATCCTAAAAAGTTTCTGCATAGAACAGAAGTGTTTTCAGACTACCTATGACTTCTTTAAAAGGTAACAATGAATATAATAAGTAACATAAGAAATTAAAGTTTTTTACCACCAAAAGTCAGTAATGCTGGATGAATTTTTGAAGCTGGTTAGTGATTAACAAAACAAATTATGTTTAAGCTAATGTTCCACGTTTTGAGTCAAATCCACTTTCATCAATGCAATTCACAACTTAACACTACACCTCCTAATAACAACATCTGCACATTCTGCATAGCTCCTGATATCAGCAACATCAATTATCTTCCATACACATAAATCCAGCTGGTACAGCTTGGGGGGGGGATTGTTTTTGGTTGGGTCTCCCTGGCTAACATCTTCTAAGGGGCGTTCTGAAATACACAGCCAACATTTATAGAATCATGGAAAGACAGTACAATCCTGTACAAGAGAAGAAATAATTCTGTATACAGCAGAACACATCTTCAAATTGCTATGGAATGCCGAAGTCAATGTAAGATTACGGTGTCTCAAAAAAAACAACAACAACCCTAGAGTTGCTTGTAGGACACTTATGAAATGCTTTGTAATGGGCCTGCAAAGTCAAAATAATTCTACCATCTCTTCTGATGCTGTTTTCCTGTGTAAATGGACAAGACTCTATATCAGGGATGGTCAACCTTGGCACTCCAGGTCTTCCTGAACTTCAATTCCCAGAAGCCCTGATCAACAAGAGTGCTGACTTGGGCTTCTGGGAATTGAAGTCCAAGAACACCTGGAGTGCCAAGGTTGACCATCACTGCTCTATATAATCAGTAGGGTGCGGTCAGTGGCCAGAGTCAAACTTTGGTCAAAGAAATTGGGATTTCAGTCACCTTTATAATGCAACTAAGCTTTCTCAATGCCGCATGGCCAAAATTTGTTCAGTGGGAGAATAAAGCTTGAACATGCACAGCCCATAACTCAAGTCTACAGTCAGCTCTGAAAATATTTTCCTGTCTTGAGACTCAACATCAAGAAAACCAAGATAATGGCAACAGGCCCTATCAGTCCCTGGAAAATAGATGGGGAAGAAGTAGAAGCAGTGACAGATTTTACTTTCTTAGGATCAAAGATCACTGCAGATGGTGATTGCAGCCATGAAATAAAAAGGCGACTGATTCTTAGGAGGCAAGCTATGAGAAACCTGGGGAACATAGCCAAAAATAGAGACATCATCTTGCAAACCAAAATTCGTATAGTCAAAGCAATAGTATTTCCGGTCGTAATGTATAGTTGTGAGAGCTGGACCATTAGGAAAGCTGAGCACAGAAGAACAGATGCCTTTGAAATGTGGTGTTGGAGGAGAGTTTTGAGAGTCCCCTGGACAGCGAGGAGAAGAAATAGGTTGAACTTAGAAGAAATCAACCCTGACTTCTCCTTAGAAGGTCAAATAGTAAAGATGAAGATGAAGTACTTTCCCAGATAATATGTGGAGAACAAGGGAAAGTGCAATTATTATAATTGCTATTATTATTTTATATCCACTAGATTATTGCTGAACATTTCTCAATAAAATGGGTTTGTTTTGTGCCCTTTCTGTGTACTGCCAATTGATATTTCAGCTGTGGGCAGTTTCTTAATTGGCAGTACACAGAAAAGCAATTTTTAAAAAAAATTAATCTAAGTGAATCAGCGCATCAGTGGTGATCTAGCAGACCAAATAAAACATAATCTCACTTCCTCTACTCCTCCACAGAGGGACCAGGAGAAGTGTTCTGTTTGCCAATATTCTGAAGCATCTTATAAGCCTCTTAAAGATACCCGAGACCAACCCACCCCATCAGCACACCAAACAGTGGAACAAATGCCAGTGTAGACAGACTGTTAAACTGAAGGCGGGTAGAAATTTTGTAAGATAAATAAATAAATAATGTATACTTCCACTAGCCACATGAAATCAGAAGAAAGCCCTGTCTCATGCAACATTATGTTCAAACAGTGGCCAACATAATCAAAATGCAGGATGATGGGAGTTGTATTCCATTGATATCAGGAGGCTCACAGGTTCCCCACTCATTTCAAGGATCTATTTGGGGTAAACTGGAGTGGTCAATAAGGGTCACAATTGCAACAGTCACCATGAACTTAAGTCATGATTACAGTCACCATCCACAACATACAGAACTGAACAGGGGTCGTGATCTGCTAGATCAGGGGTGGCCAACCTTGGTGCCCGAGGTATTCTTGGACTTCAATTGTAGGGCTTCTGGGAACTGAAGTCCAAGAACACTTGGGGCACCAAGGTTGCCCCCCCCCCCAGTGCTAGATTGTACAGTATTGCTGGTATTGAATGCAATTTTAATACAGTAATACCTCATACAAAGTCCGCTTCATACAACATCGGATTCATACAACATCACCTAATTCCTTGAAAAAAGTTGCCTCATACAACTTTGTATGAGGCATTGGGGTTTTCCCATGTTGATTGTGCCTGGGCAGTATAAAAGGCAGGACACATGTGTGCATTGCTCTTGTGGGTTTTGCACGAGGCGAAGAGTGTTTAGGAGTGGTTTTGAGCGCAATTTTGGATTTTTTTGAATTTTTTCGTCAGAATTTTTAGAAGCATTCCTGGGATTTTTGCAGCATTCTTCAGGTTCTTGGACAATCAGGGTTGTTTGACAAATTTTTGTAATATATTTAGCCTTTAGACAATGATTTCTTAAAGTTCTGTCAGTTTCCTGTCTGTTTCCTTGACTTTGCCCTGAAGTCTGTGCTGTTACAGTACAATGTATCTCTATGGAAACGACGTTGTATGAGGCATCGCAGCAAGGATTTGGACGTTGTATGAGGCATCGTGGCTAGGATTTTGCATGCCTCATACAAAGTCCAAATCCGTATAAAGTCCAAACTTGTGGAACCAAGTTTGGATGTTGTATGAGGTATCACTGTAAGTGAAGGACACAACTTATGAATATAAAATTATGTAAAGAGTAATAATATTTGGAAGTGTAAGCTCCATATGCACCAATTAGGAATGCAGCCAGAGATATCATTTGGTATTTGAGAGGGAGAAGCTTTCACATTCATTAGGAAAGAAAAAAAGAGGAAGAAGAGAATGGTATTTTGGAATGGGATGTTTTCCCACTGCTATACATGCAGCTTAAAAGCATAATGTTTTCTAAGTGCCAATTATTGCAGTATGTTCTCATTAAAAAAAACAATGAAAACACCAGGAAAAATTATAACTAAATGATACAGGAGAGAAACTATTTTTTCTCTCTCATCAGGATGCATTCACCATAGGATGGGGTAGGTGGCAAGGAACTGTGCAACATGGACCTGACATAACTTAAAATAACTAGAACAAATTATGTTGTTCAGTCACACAGTCGACTCCGACCCTTTGCAACCCCATGGACCATTTTCCTCCAGGCGCCTCTGTCCTCCACCATTCCCCTCAGCCCTCCCAGCTCTGTGCCCATTGTGTCCACAATACCATCTAGCCATCTCATCCTTGGCCTCCCCCTTCTTCTTTTGCCCTCCACCTTTCCCAACATCAATGCCTTCTCAAGTGAATCCTCCCTTCTCATTTGATGTCAAGTACTTTAGCTTCATCTTTACTATTTGACCTTCCAATGAGCAGTCAGGGTTAATTTCTTCTAAGATTGACCTATTTGTTCTCCTCGCTGTCCAGGGGACTCTCAAAACCCTCCTCCAACACCACATTTCAAAGGCATCTATTCTTCTGCGTTCAGCCTTCCTAATTGTCCAGCTCTCACATCCATACATTACTACTGGGAAAACCATTGCTTTGACTATTCTAATTTTTGTTTGCAATGTGATGTCTCTGCTTTTCACTATGTTCCCCAGGTTTCTCATTGCTTGTCTCCCAAGAATTAGTCGCCTTTTTATTTCATGGCTACAATCCCCATCTGCAGTGATCTTTGATCCTAAGAAAGTAAAATCTGTCACTGCTTCTACTTCTTCCCCGTCTATTTTCCAGGAACTGATTGGGCCTTTTGCCATTATCTTGGTTTTCTTGATATTGAGTCTCAAGCCAGCTTTTGCACTCTCCTCCTTTAGCCCAATCAAGAGATTCTTTAGGTCTTCCTCACTTTCTGCCATTAGGGTGGTATCGTCTGCATATCTCAGATTATTGATGTTTCTCCCAGCGATTTTAATCCCATATTGTGATTCCTCCATCCCTGCACTGCGCATTATGTGCTCTGTGTATAGGTTGAATAAGCATGGTGACAAAATGCAGCCTTGTCTTACTCCTTTTCCTATTCCAAACCACTCTGTCATTCCATGTTCTGTCCTAACTGTTGCTTCTTGGTTCATGTACAGATTTCTCAGGAGGCATATGAGGTGCTCTGGTATTCCCATCTCTTTAATTACTTGCCACATCTTGTTGTGGTCCACACAGTCAAATACCTTAGTGTAGTCAATAAAACAAAAGTAAACTTGTTTCTGGTATTCCTTTGTTTTCTCCATGATCCAGCGTATGTTGGCAATGTGGTCTCTAGTCCCCCTGCCTCTTCTGAAACCAGCCTGCACCTCTGGTAATTCTCTCTCCACATGCTGCTGAAGTCTATCCTGTATTATCTTTAGCATCACCTTGCTGGCATGTGGGATGAGCGCGATTGTTCGATAATTTGAACATTCTTTGGCATTGCCCTTTTTTGGGATTGGGACGTATACTGATCTTTTCCAATCCTGTCGCCACTGTTTTGTTTTCCAAATCTGCTGGCATATTGAATGCAGTAATTTGACGCCGTCATCTTTTAGCGCTTTGAAAAATTCAACTGGGATACCATCATCTCCACTAGCTTTGTTGTTTGCAGTGCTCTTTAGGGCCTTTATGACTTCACTCTCTAGGATGTCTGGCTCAAGTTCAATTTCTTCATTATTGTGATTATCATGAGTGTTGAGGTCCTTTTTGTAAAGTTCCTCTGTGCATTCTTTCCATCTTTTCTTAATTTCTTCTGCATCAGCTAGCTCCTTTCCGTCTTTGTCCCTTATCATGGTCATCTTTGCTTTAAATGTTCCCTTGATTTCCCCGATTTTTTTGAAAAGATCTCTGGTTCTGCCTCTTTTGTTGTTTTCCTCCATTTCTCTGCACTGTTCTTTTAGGTAGTTTTCCTTATCTCTCCTTGCTTTTCTTTGAAATTCTGTGTTCAAATGATTGTAGTTTTTCCTTTCTCCTTTGACTTTTGCGTTCCTTCCTTCCTCTGCTATTTGAAGAGCCTCATCAGACAACCACTTTGCTTTCTTACTCTTCTTTTCTTTTGGTATGGTTTTCTTTGCTGCTTCCTGCATGATGTCCCTCATCTCCGTCCATAATTCTTCTGGTACTCTGTCTACCGAGTCTAAGCCATTAAATCTGTTCATCACCTCCGTGTATTCTTTAGGGATGCTGTCTAGGTGATATCTTTCTGGTCTCCGTGTTATATGTGCAGTTAAACCTGATACTTAGGTTGGCCTGCATAGGGACAGAAAATAAGATGACCAAGCAAGCTGATAGATTAATGTGCAGCTGGAAGAGCTGAAATTTTCCCTTTCCTATAGAAGCCCTTTGTGGCTACTGCAGGTTGCATTCTTCTGAAGCCACACCCAGTGGTGCAATAGTAGTAGGGCTCACAGAGTCAAAGCACCATGACTTTTTGCATCAGCATGGAAAACTCTGCTAACAACACTGCCCTCATGCTTTCTCATTCCTTCTAAACTCAAGTGCAGTCCTGACGGTATTCCCAAAAATGTCAATATTGTCCATATTCTCTAAAGGGTAAAACCACATTATTATTATTTTTAAAAGTAACATTTGGGATCAAGGAGGGATGAACCCCTGCCACAGGCAGCTCAAGGCCAAAACTTGCTATTTTTGATATACAGTCCGGGGTACCCAGAAAGAGCCTCCTCAAAGATTGTGGTATTTTTGAACCACAATCGGGCATATCTCAGGCAATGGCAACCTTCTGCTAGATAATATTTCTCACACTAGGTCAGGCAAAAGGAACTATGGAATGGATTCACTAAGGTTGATCATTTGGGAAGTTTAATGTCTGACCTAGACATAGAAGAAGAATGCACAGTCCTGCAGAGTGAAGTAGAGGCAACCATGTCAAGAGAATATGGAAGTAAATCTATATCTATAAAACAGAGGTGTGCAAAGCCAAGGAGGGAGAGAAGGTCCGAGGGCTCCTCAACAACTGTGTGCCGCTCTCTCACCAGGTGGCCGGACACATGTATGGGAATGATAATGGCAGTAAGTGACCATCGATGGAGAAACGGGATGGGTGACGGAAGAGAAAGACGGAGGAAGGGAGGCACTGTTGACCCACGTATACCCCACGAGGTTTCCAAGAGGGAAAGGCTGGTCTATGTTAAGGAAATGAAAAACCTGAGCGAAGCCGGGTAATCAGCTAGTAATGGCATAAATTGGGGAAGCAGATAGCACTTGCCTTGCACTTTCTACATACCCCAGACGGAACCCCGGCAGTATACTGAATATTGTTTTCTATCAGTAAACTTTTCTGTATGGCTGGGAAACTCTGGCCTTCCTGATCTTTTAGGGACAACGGCCACAGTCACTTACTACAAGGCATGTTGGGTTGAACTTAAAGAATGTATCAACAAAAGATCCCTCATGGATACACAGCACAGCAGTGAAGAATGACCATAATAAGCCATCCAGCTCTCTCCCTCTGCGTCAGCACAACTTCATTCTTCATAATACAGTATTAATTAATGCTGATCTTTTCCAAAAATGCCACAATTGAAACAGCCATTAGCCCGCCTCAATTCTTGCTCAATCATACTAGCTAAATGATGGGACTTTCCAACAATGATGTACTTTCTGGTTTCCAATGTCTTCTGCAATCATTTGTAATTTTATCTCTCCCAGCTCTCCACAGAAAATAACATTTGGAAGCTGAGTTAATTATGTTTGCATGTTAAAAGTGCACAGAACACAGTATGGATATCCTGTAAGCAACTGTATAAACAGGAAGAAATAGAAGAGGAAAAGGCACTTGTAAATTACGTTTCTGAAAAAATAAATAGATAACAAGAGATATAAATCCTGATTACCAGCAGATGTACAGATGCGCAATCACAGATCGTACACTTGGTTATTCCCTACACAGGGGGGTGAGCATGTGTGGAAGACCAGAGTTGTTACTCTCACTCCCTAGGGAAGAAGAGGGGGAAACTGGCATCTTTTCTCCTTATATTTCCCTCTCCAAACTTTTCCCCCTATAGAGGTGATGGAGACTTTGCTGCTTTTCATACACAGCAACCTCTATAAAAGGTCCAGGAAAAGAAAAGAGAAAGGTCACACTTAATTACTAGCTGCCTACTAATAAGTGGATTCAGGCAAGTAAGCAGTCAGGATAAGAACAAGAGAGAGAAAAGGGCAGAGAAGTACGAAAGCCTGGGGAACTTGGCAGAGGCCATTTTGCCCAGAGCTTCATGAACCCTATCATTCTCACCTAAGGATCAATCAGATGAGCATAGTTTGTTTTTAGGATCATTTGTGGTGTGATCTGGATTGATTTGTTTTCTGTGGCCATGAATATCAGGTACATGCCATCACAATCAAGTCTGAACCATTTCCACATTCTTCCACTCCCTTTTGGAGCAGTGCCAGTGCTGCTATCAATTAGGACTGACTCTGGTTTTTCCCTATTCAGTGGTCTGTGCAGTTGCCTGTTTTGCAGCTAAATGTGGGTAGTGCATTTCCAGGGAGACAAACCTGTGATGTGTGGAGTGTGGTGGCAAAAGGTTCAGAGGAGCAACCCTTTCCTATGTTTTCCTCTTTCCTTTTTCTAAGTGGTTCAGCACCATGCCATACACATTGCAAGCGATGTATCACTTTATACCTAATGCAGTGTTGAATTTTTCAGGGGGGAAGAAATCTGCGTGACGATGGCAGGTGGCACTTTTATCTCCCTAGGTCTCCCTCAAGCTACTCTGTAAAACAGGACAAGCTGATAAAATCACATGCTGCCAGAAAGTTGCCATCTGCCCAGGTTATGAGTCTGTCCCCAGCACCTGCTGTGCTAGTTTTAATATTTTATGTTCCAAGGCAACTTGGAAGCAAACTGCATCAAGAAACTTCTCTCCCATTCCCCTACTCAGATCCAGCACCGTGACTAAAGTCTCGCCTCTAGGTACCCAAAATGAGACTGCTTTTTCCCTGGGGGCAGAACATACTCCCAGAGTTACTCATTACAGTCTGCTCCAGATTAGAAGACATTTACACTCCCTCAGCTATTTTAAGCATGTTTTTGTTGGCTACAGTCTTTGGTTCTGTTTGTTTGTTTAGACCACAACATCCAAAAAAGCAATTCTATAGAAACACTACCCGTAGTATGAGGTCCATTCAGTCGACATTATTGAGAGTGGCTACTCCCAACCTTTTTTTTGGCCATGCTCCACCTAAGCAGCTCTAAATTCCGAATACACCCCTCCTGGACATATAATTCTTATTACAATGGAATTCCGGATAACGAAAGCACCGAATAACGACAAATCTGGATAAAGACAGCAAATTTTTAGAAAAGATGTGCACCGGATACCGTCACTGTGTCGTTATCCAGTGCTGTCATTTTTCTGCTCTCACCCGCCGCCCCTGCCAGCAGGGAACCGGCAGGGGTGGTGGGTAGGTCTGTGTGCACCCTTCAGCCCTCTGGGGGGAGAACTGGCCAAGCACGTAGCCGCTTCTCCCCCCTAAGGGCCAGTGCATGGGTCTGTGTGCACCCTCCGGGGGAGAACTGGCCA
Source organism: Bradypodion pumilum (assembly GCA_035047305.1). Taxonomy (NCBI): domain Eukaryota; kingdom Metazoa; phylum Chordata; class Lepidosauria; order Squamata; family Chamaeleonidae; genus Bradypodion; species Bradypodion pumilum. The sequence continues at coordinate 265,987,101 of JAWDJD010000003.1, forward strand.
AGCGTGTGGGCTCTTCTCCCCCCTAAGGGCCAGTGCATGGGTCTGCATGCACCCGCCATGAATCGGTACTCACCTGCCGCCGCTGTAACACGCACCCTTCTGCTTCCAGGAATGACCGGCTCCTGGCCAGCAGTGCAGGTGAGGTGGATCAGCGCTCACCCGCTGCCACTGTAAAATATTCCTTTCGCTTCCAGGAGTGACTGGAAGCGGAAGGGCATGTTTTACAGTGGCGCTCTGTGAGTGCTGATCCTCCCCATCCCTGGAAGGGCACGTGTTAGTGGCGGTGGTGGGTGAGTATGATCCACCCACCACTGTTGCAGGCAAGCAGCCGGTCAACCGCTTGACTGGCTCCTTGCCTGCAACGGCGGTGGGTGCGCGCAGACACACACACCCCACCCCTCTGGGAAGGGAATGGGCCACGCCAGGCTTGGTTTGGGGGGAAGCGGCTTTTAAAAAGTGATATCCAATACATCGACCGGATAAGGACGAAAACCAGATAACGACATGACTTGTGGAACCAGGTTTTGTCTTTATCCGGAGTATTACTTTATTCAAAAAAAGGGAACTCCTATTCATGTGGAGGAAGCCTGAAAGGCAATTAACTTGGTCTAAACAAGATTCCAAATAACATGGAATCCGTCTCAAATTGCCCCCTTAAAAATCAAAGTACAGTACCCCCACATCGAGAACCACAGGGCTAAAAGGAGCAACACTTGGAAGAGAGCTATCTCAGTGGTGGCCCGTCACTATGGAATTACTTTCCTGTTGAGATCTGTCAGGATTCCTCTCTTCAAGCCTTTAGAAAGATGTGAAAAACTTTCCTTTATAGAGCGGTCTTCTCATAAAGCCTCACTCAGTAGCTTTACACTTCTTTTTAACTGTACTTATAATTCTGTATTATAGTTATTGATTAATCATTCTGTTTGGTTTTATTTCACATACAACTTTCAAACAAGTTGGGGCATCTTTATAGCAATACAAATACAAAGGGCAAGAACCCGATATAAAGTAATCATCTCTGAAAAATATCATGACCTTTTGAAAAGATAAGTTTATGAATTCTTCAGTTCCTTTGGTTTGATCTGGTATGAGAAAGATTAGCCAGCAAAAACAAGGTTGCCGTTGCCTTTGGTATGCCCAATTGTGGTTCAAAAATTTAAAAGGTATTCACAATCTTCACTGGACAAGGAATAACATTAAAGAAGGGCATAGCTAAGGAACTCGACGTCCCCTACGTCACTTGGAGGACTCTGAATAGCCTGATGGTTGGAGTCCCTAAATACAAGACCAATATGCTCAAGTGGGGGCTGCTAGCGGACAACAACACACTATGTGAATGTGGAAAGATACAGAATCCAGCTCATTTGCTGGTCTGCTAATTACTACCAGAAACATGTACAGAGGAGGATTTAATTTTAGCCAACAACATAGCCAAGAAAGTAGCTTCATTTTGGCAGTCCAAAATGAAGTCCAAAGTTTGATCTGGAGACGAAAAAAGAAGTTTATGAATTGCTTGTGTGGCTATTTTTCAGTATAGTAAAACCTCACTTAAAGAGCGCCTCGCTTAGAGACTAACTCGCTTAAAGAGCAGGATTTTCTCTGAATGGTCGCCTCGCTTAACAACTAAAACCAACCAAAAAACTCGCTTAACAACTAAATCGGGGTTCACAACCACCCCCGCCAGAAGTCACAACTGGTCACTTACAATGGTGTTTCGCTTAAAAAGCAATCCAGTGGAACACATTATGCTCTTTAAGTGAGATACCGCTGTACTGCATAAGCACAGCAGTTTGTTAAAATGCCTTGCTCCTCCACCGTCCCCCAATTCTTAATGTACAGATCAGAAATTTTGTTAGGACTTCCTTTCCAACCAGTCTATGAGGAATATACACTGCTAGTGGCCTCTTTCTCCATCTTATTTCAAAAGGTGGGGAGGGAAGGACAGATCTGCATATGAGTGTGTTTGTTACGCAGTATCAGCATATATAGATACAGAAAAACTTTGCAGGGAAGTAGACATTCTGTAACCCAAACCACCAAGGGGAAAAGAACAGCCCTTAAAGTTATTTAAAGCTGGACTGTGAAAAATGATATTTCTTATCACAGTCCCTAAGGGATCTCTGATACAACACCATGTCTCCTTCTAAAACTGAACCATCCACAAGAAAGCATTTCCCAAGGTTACCTTGACTCAAGCATGGCAGCCTATTTACTAGAATGTTATCTGCCGAGGCCAAGAGCACAAAGTAATTGCAGCATAGCTTGAAATGAAGATAGCAATGAGTTTGTTTGTGTAAAATTGCACCAGAGACAGTTGCATAATGCCGAGCTCTAGAAATGGAATAACTATTTCTACTACAATTTGTTCTTTCCCTCTACAGGTCTGCCCTAATTCCCACTCAACCAGGAATTTCAGTTTGGCTGAGCCCAACACATCAAAACAGCTTTCTTGTAAGAAATGCCTGCTTTGGGATAAATAAAACCATTCAAGTTCATCAAGGAGAATGCACATTCCCTATGACTAAACCATTCTCCCTCCCACAATGTGACTTCCACAGAGACTGCCTCTACAATCAAACTTGCAAATTAAGTCTGTTTACCTTCCAATGACCAATCAGGTCACTAATTGGTCATCAGTACAAATGCAGGATAAATGCAAAATATGTAGATGAGGAAAGAAATGAGTTGCAACAAATAGGACATCTTTCACTACTTGAGGGAGCACTTCTAAAAACATGCTAAAATAGCAGCCAGAATCCAGGGGGCAATTTATGCTTGTGTAAATCATGATGGCAAATTGCCATTGATTAATGACCTGCTGACTGTTACAGGTTCACACCAAACTGCAAAATCAGACTCAACCAGCACTTGTTAGCTTCATTTGTTGCCATGATTTATGCAATTTCACTTATACAAGCATAAATTACCAGCTGGGATTCTGCAACTGTTTGACACTAGCTATCTATTACAAAAGTTCCCACTGGAATATTACAAGGGTCTTCCGGCACTTTATAAAGATTCATAGGTTTTCTTTTATTTGGCATATGAACTTTCATTGATTTCAGCCTACTTTATGAGATGCAAACTAAAACATTATGACTTATAGAACTGTGCAAAACTCTTAGGCCTCTACCAGCTGGTTTGGGGAACATTCAATGAGTGAGGGGAGTGAGGGGTTATGGCTCAGCCCCTGAGCCACCTAGATAAAACTGTAGACAGTATTCTGCTAACTATTCTATCAACCATATCAAAGTTTTGTGACGTTTGGAGTTAAGGTATCTGAGTTATAGCTCCTCAAATCCCTTACTGAATTTTTCCCAAAGCAGCTGGTATAACAATAATTTCATGTCAGAAATTATTCTGGGTTGAAAGGATTTTTTGCGGAAGAAACTCCACTCAGGGAATGCCCAAATGAGGCTCCTTTCATGTCCCCAAGAGCTGGGACAGAGACGGGCACTCAATCTGTCATGAAGTACCCATGTCTCAAATTGCTGACTTGCCAGCCTTCCACCTAACAAGGCAAGCTTCTTAACCACTGAGCCACCGCAGCCCCATAAAACAGCTGGTGGTGGTCTAAGACTTTTGCACAGTACTGCATATTTCCTTCCTATACATGTCATTACCTTAACTGACATCCAAAATAAGACTAATATGACCTGTCTATTGGCTAAAAATAATTGCTAATTGTGTGGATGCAATTAACACACACATTAAAATAGCCTTTTGGTATGTAAACAAATGCTTCAGCAGCTCTGGAACTAATGGGAGTGCAATATTAAACTTTTTTTGCCATGTTCTCAATGAACATAATTTCTCCAATGCAGTTTACATTTCAAAGGAGGGACTCCTTGAAATACAAATAATGGCTTCAGAAGGACACTTTTCGTCAAATGTATGACAGGGAATAACACGAGCCTAAGGATCCTGACTTTCTTGCAATGCTGTTTACATAATGGAAGATTTTTCTTTCTTTCTTTCTTTGATAGATTTACATCTCACCCCAATTAGTGTAAATACTGCTCTGGGCGACTAACAGAATCCAAAAATAAACAAATTAACTCATAAATAACAATGATCAAAACATAAACCTAATATAATTACAGTAATTGCATTCTCCTAATCAACACTGTGTCCAGCTTGTCCCTGTAATTAATCATTTGATTTGTTTGGAACCACCAAGCCCGTGGGTGACTTCTGTTTGAGAGCAAAGATAAACATGGTCAAAAGCGATCTAGCAGGATACTGTATCTCAGAATAGGAGTGGGCAAAACACAACCCATGGGAGCACTTCAGACCCCTTCTGCACAATTCACTATCACTTACCACCATCACAAACTATAAGACAGAAATCACTTCCTTTATCAACAGAGAAGGAAACAGTGTTCTGCCTCCCACTCTCCAAGAGCTCTATTGCACAAGAAGACACACTTTAGTACAGTAGTCAACCTATGGCACACGTGCCAGAGGAAGCACTCAGAACTCTCTCTGTGGGCATGCATGCAGTCACCCCAGTAAAAAGTTCGCCCCGCCCCTCTGTCCAGCAGCCCAATGGGAGTGCTTCCTTCCTCCCCCAGTACAGTTAGACCCGCTCCTCTGCCCAGCAGCCCAACGGGAGCACTTCCTCTCTCTCCCCACAGCACAGAATTCACCCCACTCCTCTGCGGCACGGACAGCAACCTGTTGAGTTTGGGCACTCGGTCTCTAAAACAGGCTTTTTCAACATTTTCGGGTCACGGGCCTGACCATGCCTCCTGGACTGCTGATCAGGCCGGTCATGTGGTTCCTCCCACCCAGAAGTGAAAGAAAAATGTACACAGCGCATGTGCAGAACGTGTTTTAATTCTGCATCCGGGATCAGTGAGGGTGTTGCGGTCTGGGTTTGGCCTATGGGCCGTAGGTTAAGAATGCCTGCTCTAAAAGGTTTGCCATCACTGCTTTAGTACCTTTCTCTACCATTTCACTCACATAGGCATAATAATTGAGTCGGCGTATGCTGAGTGGGCGGCATACAAATCGAATAAATGAAATGAAATTGAACAAATATTTATTGAACAACTGTGTTAAAAAAAGAACATGTGGAGTAGTGGTTACTGCAGCCAAACTCTGTTTGAGTTCTATCCTAACAAATTCGAGGTTGACTGAGCCTTCCACCCATCCAATGTTGTTAAAATTAGCATAGTTTGCTGGGGGCAAAAAAATCAATTATTTGCCCAGAGTACTCTAAGAACTGGGAGGCAGTATATATTGCAAGTGTAATTGCTATTGCTAATTGGATTCTGGCTATTATTTTTGAAACATTTCAAAATAACAAGTTTTCCCACAAGCCCAAATGTAAAAACTACACACAATTAGCAATGCAAGAATAAACTTCAATATCCAAAGAGCGAAACATTCAAACAGGTTTTTTTAAACTGAGTAAAACAAATCCTGTAACTTTGGCCTCAAAAGACACCAAATAAAAAACCACTGAGATCCTTTTACTTAAATCATGAATTCAACAAGTGAATATGTCTGATGACAAATTAAATAAACCAGTGGCTTAACTACCAAACAATGTGCCTGTCACTTTTCCCCTTTAACCACGCAGGTGCACTAGGAAGTACACAAAGCACCACTTAGGATTTCTGCTCTTGCTGGTTTCCTCTCAGCAGAAGGAAGCAACCAGAATAAATCTTCAGCATTTGCTCAGCTCCTTACAGATTAGCTTCCACTCTCTGGCTTCTTTTTCTTAGCTGGCCCTCAGAGATGCAATCTCTGAAAATATTTTTTTATTATTTCCTTGACTTGCTTACCTCAGCGAAGAGCAGGTAAGGATTGCCTTCAACATAAAATAGCCACTTAAATATTTCTAAAACAAAGAAAATAAAACACATCCAAAAGGGGAAAACAATATAGAACACAACTCTGCATTAAACATTTGCCTTTCTTAATTGATATGCTTCTTCTTCTTTTGCCGCATCAGGAATTGAGGGAGATGCAAGGTCCTTGCTCTGGCACTTCTAGTGGCCTCCACCAGCATTATTTGGTGTTCTTATAATTTTTCTTTGATGTTATCTCTCCACCTTCCTCTGGGTCTGCCTCATGGTCTTTGTCCTTCTCTTTCCACACATGCCTTGTATGGTATATAGACTTCCAAGACAGTTTCTCCAATTGAGCAAACCACTTTATTTGTAGACTCTGTATGTAAATTAAAATTGGTTGTATTCCAGTTCTTTTAATTTGTATGCATAGATGCAAATATAAGAATATTCACTATAAACAGACACACAATATGTCTCTTCCAAGAAGGGAAGAATACAGATTCAAGACTAGCCAAAGTCATTCTTCAACTCAAAGAACAAGATGGCACCTCTGTCCACTCCAACATACAGAAGCCATCTGGAATGGCAGTGAAGTCTTACCACCAACACATGGCACAATATAGCATCCTCCATAGATTTCTCTTCTTGAGAAGCTGCGTGTTCATATGTTCTACTTTACTGAGGATAGACATCTTATTTGAAGGACCTTCGCACCAGCCATGTTGGTCTAGGAGTGTGGGAGCTGCAACCCCAAACTGTGAAGTTTCCCATCTCGTCTTCTGTTGCCCCTGAGGTCAGCTCAAGAAGCAAAATGCAGATTGCTTGAGGCACACTCCTGACCCCAGTAGTCTGTCCAGGAGAAGACTAATGGTGACCCCTCCTCTCCTTCCTTCCAGCACTGCTTTGGACTGGATAGCCATTTCAACTGATGATGCCCTCAAATTATAGCACTGTCTTCTTTGGGAATAGGAGTTTCATGTTTAATGAATGTCCTAAAGGAGGATTTAGCTGAGTATCTCAACATCTCCTATGTCATTTGGAGGAACCTGAATAGGCGGATGGTTGAAGTCCCTAAATGCAAGATCAACATGCTCACGTGGGGGCTGCTGGTGGACAACAACACCTGATGTGAATGTGGAGGGATACAGAATCCAGTTCATTTAATGGTCTGCCGATTGCTGCCAGAGGTATGCACTGATGAGGACTTGTGTTTGGGCAATGACAAAGCGAAGAAAGTGGCTTCATTTTGGCAGTCCAGGGTTTTGATTGAGACACGAAAGAAGAAGAATTGATGTCCACCCTCATAATTCAGTGGGAACTCTCCAGGCTGAATTATGGGAGTGGAAGCTCCAAAAGCAAAAGATTGTCCTACAGTCCCTCTAACTGCATCCAGTTCCCTCAATATCAGTGGAAAGAAAAGTACCTTGCCAGGCTGTGTGAATCATGAGATTCCCTGAGAGTTGAAAATTCCTCTGGGAGAGTGAGATCTGACAGAAGTCTGCCTCCATACAGTGTGAAGTTTCTTCAAATAAAAGGCCTATACTGTATAACAGATGAAAAAATATCTCAGGAGAAGGTAGTTTTTGGTCATCACCCATTTGTTTATTTATTTTAGTTACACTCTGCTCCCTCCACCAAAACATGCATTTAATGAAGCAAATATAAAACAATACAAAATATAAAGCGAGACCATAAAAATCATCCCACAAATCAATGACTTAATGTAGTGGTTTCCCCAAATGTAGTCTCATCACTGGTCAAATACAAAGTCATTACTTTTTTGTTAAATATCTGCAGTATTAAGTTTAGGCACTTCCTTCTGGAGGCACTTTTCAGAGTGAATGCTGGTGAATACGTCCAGTACCAAAATTATACTGCTTCCTATAATTATTCATTTTAGATTTATATCTAATCTTCACAATCTGCCTCTATGAGTTACATGTTTTTAGAACTTAAACCATTATTATTATTGAATACAATGATGATGACGCTGCCGTTGATGTCATTTAGAGAAAAACAAACAACTTTATAGAATAGGACATAAAGCATAATAACAACAGGCTAACTTTAGTTTTGTTATTTCCCTGTTACAGTGTGACCTATTCCAGAAAATGGGAATCAAGCTACCTATTGGGAATTGTCACGCTGAAGACTTCCTATAAAGTGACACACACATTGTTTGGCACGTATTTATCAAATTGAGCTCCCTGCAATGCCCAACACTATCCTGTATTTCCTATCAACTCTTTGAAGTTCCAGGCTGCTACGGAGGAAATTGGTCCCAGGAGAAATAAACTGGAAGAAGAGGAAACATTATTCAGGTACCGTGCTTGCTTTCTCCTTGCTCTGATATTGTCATAGGAAAGGGTGAGCCTTTAAAAAGGGACAAATACCCAGTCCCTGCAACTAGAAAATAAGTCAGGGTTGGACTTCAGTAATCACGCTACTAATTTCTTGGGCCATCCCGCACAATTGTGCAGTTTTATTTTAAGGGCGAGTACTTGTTGACCTCCTCTATATATTAGACTTGGGAATGTTTGGCCTTCAGGGGTGCTTGATTGTAACTTTATTCAGTCCTAAGTATTATAATGGTCAGATGTGAGTTGCAGTCCAACAGCAACTGCAGTGCCACATGTTTCCTTACTAACACAAAGAGGGCCAAATCACATGCAACAAATAATAAGCATAAGAAATCATGGACTGTGTGAATTTCATGTTTTTAAAAATCTGCATTTTATTTGACCAACAAATAAGGTTAAATCACATGCTTTTAATCCGAGCCCTTCTCAGTGGAGGTTTACTCTATTCATAATGTGTTGTTTTTTAAAATTACATTGATACCTCATACAACGTCCAAACTTGGTTCCACAAGTTTGGACTTTATACAGATTTGGACTTTGTATGAGGCATGCAAAATCCTAGCCGTAATGCCTCATACAACGTCCAAATCCTTGCCGCAATGCCTCATACAACATCATTTCCATAGAGATACATTGTACTGTAACAGCACAGACTTCAGGGCAAAGTCAAGGAAACAGACAGGAAACTGACAGAACTTTAAGAAATCGTTGTCTAAAGGCTAAAAACATTACAAAAACTTGTCAAACAACCCTGAAGAATGCTGGAAAAATCCCAGGAATGCTTCTAAAAATTCTGATGAAAAAATTCAAAAAAAATCTAGAATCGCACTCAAAACCACTCCTAAACACTCTTTGCCTCATGCAAAACCCACAAGAGCAATGCACGCATGTGTCCTGCCTTTTATACTGCCGAGGCACAATGCAACCTGGGAAAACCCCAATGCCTCATACAACGTCACACGACTTTGTATGAGGCAACTTTTTTCAAGGAATTAGGCGATGCTGTATGAATCTGATGTTGTATGAAGCGGACTTTGTATGAGGTATTACTGTAACTGTCTTTCTTTTTGAAAAACTTTAATTGAAATTTGGGGGAGTTTTAGTTCACTGTATGGCAAAAAGAAGGTCAGAATTAGTCTTAGTTTTAAATAATCAGGTTAATAGTGCCAGTAGGAAAATTCAGGTTCTTTTTCAAGCGCTGTATCTCATTCCGAATATTGGCTATCATCTTTATTGCCATAAAGATTGTCCTGGGAACAATGTAATACAGTGGTCTTCCATTTGCCTTCCACATCGCATCGTGAAATTTGTACCGCTGATCCAATTCTACAAGTCACTTTCTGCTCCTGTGCCCTTTCGGCACACAAAGTCCTCCTCAGACCTAGGCCAGCAATGATGAAGCTGCTGCCCTCCATTAAGATGGATTCAAGTGAGATTTAATCCATATGGGAACCATCAAGTTAGGTAGTTAAAAAGAGATTTTTAAAATGGTTTCTTCTGAGCATGTGGGCTAAGGAGGAGAAGACACCAATGGAAGCATCTGCCCTCTTAAAAGGCAAACAAACAACTCTAACTAAAACAAACAAAGGTCACACTGTGCATGGTAATTTGGGTCAAATTACCCTGTGGTGGGAAGACAGGATCTTTTTATAATTGGCTGGTCATGTGCCTAAAAAGGAGTCTTTAAGGTCAGATGACAAATTGTGTTAGCATTCAACGTATGCCTGGGTTGCATTACATCTCTAACTGAAATTCATTAAAAATTGAAAGTTTCTTAGCCAAGAAGCTCTCGCTGCCTGAACTCTGCCCTTGAACAAAACAAAAATGCTGCTCCTACAGCAGGGCTTTACAAAAGCCAGAAAGCCATGTATATTTGTTACTTTCATCATTGCAGTTTTTTATCCAAGGCTTGCACCCTCCAAATGGCATCTCAGCATGGCACCTCGACATATATAGTAACAAAAACAGTATCTTAATGAGCTCTCAGTTGAAGGACAGCACAGAAGAACAGCAGCATTAATAGGTTTTGTTTGTTTGCTTGCTGGCTTTCTTGTCCATCTGCAAGACCTGGTAATGGCAGGACTAAGCTGTATATCTTTGACAGAATAGATGTTATTCATTCCATCTCTTTTCCATGAACAATGTCCCCTGGCCCATCTAAACAAAAGACTGTGGGGCAAACATTACCCATGTAGATTTTGCATGAAGAATAATGCAGTTGATTTGAGTGGGTTCCAAATCAAACAGGGTTTATTCCAAAGTAGTCCAAAGTAGTGCACACCAATTTGACAATTTGGGCATTAGACTTCAGTAAAAGAAAGTTAGACAATGTGTCTCCAAAGTGCTGCATACTAGGGGGAAAATCCACGGTAGGGAAAGGAGAGCAGGGAAGTTGGACTTTACTCACTGACAACTCTAGCTTCCCATCTGGGCCATGAATCTCCACAACATTTCCAATCACAGTGCTCAGGGGAAGATTGTTGAAAGAAAGGTGTCTTACTTACCCCTCTTGTGCTCTTCTGGTTCACTTCCAGCAGCAGAAATGTTTTAGAAATACAGTAATAATCATCTATTCACGGACACTTCCTTTCAGAGAGGGAAATAAAGGCCTGGTTTTATCTACACAGTTTCAGAGGGACAATGGCTAGGATTGCCAGTCTGAAGATACCAGCATCACCCGAGGAAATACTGAACACAGAGCTGGGGATTTTAATAGTGCTTCCAAGTACTGTACAGTGGAACCCCAAATAACGACAAAACTTGGTTCCCCAAGTCACGTTGTTATTTGGATTTCGTCGTTGCTCAGGCAGAATTTTTTGTCGCCCATTTTGGGGTCTCCGCCACCCCTGCCACCATCAGGAGGCTCGGGGTAGCCGATCGGACTTTTTTCCAACCCCCGCTTGGACGCTGCTGCAAGCCAAAAACTGCAGCCGATGAAGGAGTTTCCCCCACTGTTTTGCCTTCCAGCAGTCCGGGCATGTGGGGTGTGTGTGTGTGCAAAAAGCCCTGATTGGCTCCCCATAGCATCAAAGAGGTGTGTGTGTGTGCAAAAAGCCCTGATTGGCTCCCCATAGCATCAAAGAGGCACCCAGGGTGCCTCTGCCCACCCCCACCCCAAAAATGATGACGTGGTCTCCTACCTGTTCACGCTGGTTGTGGAGGAAAAAATCTCTCCCTGCCCGCGCAACAGTTGATAAAAGTTGTGGTAGCCATTTTGATTTCTGGTTTTTTGGACTTCAATTCCCAGAAAGCCAAAGCTTCCTGTAAAAATCATGGAAGTATAATAAAACAGGAGATGGCACTACTATGGAGGTATAATAAAACAGGAGATGGCACTACAGACTTCATGCTGTAAGTTTTTTGAAGCCAGTGGGTGTGGCCTGCCGCCATATTAGATGCCCCAAAACATTACCTCCGACTACTTTTTACAATTGCTTCTTGTGTTGGTGGGGGGTGGAATCTATCCCCTCTCCCTGGTCCCCTGGGTTTGGTAGGGTTGGGGGGACAAAAGGGGCCTGTCCCCCCAACCCTTCCAGAGCCAGGGGACCCTGCAGAGAGGGGATACCCCCCGCAGGACACCAAGCGGTTTCTTCTCTTTAAAAACGGAGTGTTGGGGGGAATGGAATCGATCCCCTCTCCCTGGTCCCCTGGGTTTGGTAGGGTTGGGGGGACAAAAGGGATCTGTCCCCCCCCAACCCTTCCAGAGCCAGGGGACCCTGCAGAGAGGGGATACCCCCCGCAGGACACCAAGCGGTTTCTTCTCTTTAAAAACGGAGTGTTGGGGGGAATGGAATCGATCCCCTCTCCCTGGTCCCCTGGGTTTGGTAGGGTTGGGGGGCCAAAAGGGGTCTCTTTAATAACAGGGTGTCCTGTGGGGGGATCCCTTCTCTTCCGGGTCCCCTGGCTCTGGAAGGGTTGGGGGGACAGACCCCTTTTGTCCCCCCAAGCCTACCAAATCGATTCCACCAACACCACCCCCAACATTCCATTTTTAAAGAGAAGAAACCGCTTGGTTTCTTCTCTTTAACATGGGGTGTGGACCCCCCAACCCTCCCAACCCCAGGGGAGCCAGCGGAGAGGGGGATCCCAACCCCCCACCCACTGATATTAAAGGGGAAACTCCGATCGGGTTTTCCCTTTTAATATCAGGGGTTAGGGTGGATTTGATCCCCTCTCCTGGGTCCCATGGGTCTGGGAGGGTTGGGGGGACAAAAGGGTCTGTCCCCCACCCCTTCTGGACCCAGGGGAGCCAGTGGAGAGGGGGATCGCAACCCCCCACCCATTGATATTAAAGGGGAAACCCCGACCTACTTTCACGACTCCACACAATCAAAACAGCATAAGCCAATGTTTTGGGGCAACTAACATGGCAGACTGTCAGATTAGTCGGCTTCAAGTTTGTGACGTCATGTCATGTCCTGTTTTATTATACCTCCATGGTAAAAATTCTTGCAGCGGCCATTTTATTGTACAGGAAATATTGGCTTTCTGGGAACTGAAGTCCAAAAAACCAGAAATCAAGATGGCCACAGAAAGTCTCCTTGAAGATTGTGGTATTTTTGAACCACAATTGGGCATACCCTGGTAATGACAACCTTGTGTTGCCAGCTAATCTTTCTCATACTATATCAGGCAAAAGGAAATATGGAATGAACTCACCAAAAGGTGACTCCATTTTGGCAGTTTCATGTCTGACCTAGACACAGAAGAATGCGGAAAAAAATCCTAGGAAAAGGGCTAGTCTGTGTAGACATGGGCAACCTACAGTCCCAGGATGCCCCTAGTACAGTGAAGGTGAACCTTGGCACTCCAGCTGTTCAGCTTCAATTCCCAGAAGCCCTGATCAGCAGGAGTGCTGACTTCAGCTTTTGGAAATTGAAGTCCAAGAAGAGCTGGAGTGCCAAGGTTCGCTATCATGGCCCTAAAAGAAAGCAGTGGAAAATTGCTTCTGACTATTCTCTAACTAGAACACTAGAAAGCGGATCACCATGGGTCAGAATCGACTTGACAGCAAACAACTCTCTGTTGTTATTGTTGTAACTGAGTATAGGGCAGAGTTCTCAACCTTTTTAAGCCAGGGGCCGGGTCACACTCTCTCAGACAGCTTCAGGGGCCAAATGGCCATTTTGCCCTTCCTCCACCACATGGCACTTCCTGGAGTGATGAAATGGCACCACGGGCCGCATCCGGCTCACTAGCCGCAGGTTGAGAATCCCTGGTATAGGGGGAGTAGAAAGATTAACCTGTCATCTATGGAGACACCTATGGAAATGCATGAAATTGAGACTACAATCCAAGAACTATTATACCTTATTTACAAAGCTTTTAAAATAAATTTAATACAGTGCTTGAAATCTAGCAATAAGTCACAACTAGAGTAGGCCCACTAAATCAATTTGAACTTACATAAGAACATAAGAACAGCCTTGCTGGAACAGGCCACAGCCCATCCAGTCCAGCATTCTGTCTCACACAATGGCTCACCATTTCCTTCAGGGTATTCCCAAGCAGATGCCTTCACCTTCTTAGGATTCCCTGGAAATGATATTGAGAAATATCCTGCCTCTCTCTCCAACCCGGAGGTTGTCCTTAAGTATCCATAATTATAACCATTGATACTCTTGTCCTCCATGAACTTGTCTAATCCTTTCTTAAAGCTGTCAAGACTGACAGCTGTCACCACTTCTTCTGGGAGGGAGTTCCATAGACCAGTAATCCTCTGGGTGAAAAAGTACTTTCTCTTATTTGTTTGAGAACTAGTACCCAAAAGTTTCATGGAGTGTCCCCTAGTTCTAGTGTTATGCGATAGGGAAAACAGTTTTTCCTTATCTACTTTGTCCACACCGTGCATGATTTTATAAACTTCAATCAGGTCACCTCTTAGACGTCGTCGTTCAAGAGTGAAGAGGCCCAACCGTTGCAGCCTCAGATGGTAAGGAAGGTGTTCCAGTCCCCTAATCATTCTGGTTGCCCTCCTCTGCACTTTTTCCAGCTCCTGGAGGTATGGCGACCAGAACTGTACACAGTATTCCAGATGGGGCCTCACCATAGATTTATAAAGAGGCAAAATGACACTTGCTGACTTATTTTCTATACCCTTCCTAATGATCCCTAGAATTGAGTTTGCTTTTTTCACTGCTGAGGCACACTGGGTTGACACCTTCATTGAGTTGTCCACCAGGACACCAAGGTCCCTTTCCTGGTTTGTCGCAGAGAGTTCAGACCCCATCAGTTTATAAATGTAATTGGGGTTCTTTGCCCCAACATGCATCACTCTGCACTTACTAACGTTGAAACTCATTTGCCACTGTTTTGCCCACTCCCCCAGTGTTGAGAGATCCCTCTGGAGCTCCTCACAATCTCTCACAGTTTTCACTACCCTGTATAATTTAGTGTCGTCAGCAAATTTGGCTACCTTGCTTTTTACTCCTACCTCTAGATCATTTATGAAGAGGTTGAAAAGCAGGGGTCCCAGTACTGAACCTTGGGGGACCCCACTCTTTACTTCCCTCCACTTGGAGAAGTGTCCATTTAGTGCTACCCTCTGTTTCCTGTCCCTTAGCCAGTTGCTGATCCAGGACAAGACCTGTCCCTTTATTCCATGACTGGTAAGTTTATTCAAGAGCCTTTGGTGTGGGACCTTGTCAAAAGCCTTCTGAAAGTCCAGATAAACAATGTCAACTGGATCCCCCTTATCCACATGCTTGTTGACACTCTCAAAAAATTGCAACAGATTAGTGAGGCATGATTTGCCCTTGCAAAAGCCATGTTGGCTCTCCTTTAGCAGCGCCTTCTCTTCTATGTGCCTATTAATTCTATCTTTTAGGATGGTTTCCATCACTTTACCTGGGACACATGTCAAACTGACAGGTCGGTAATTTCCTGGATCACCCCTGGATCCTTTTTTGAAAATTGGTGTTACATTCGCTACCCTCCAGTCATCAGGCACAAAGCCTGATTTGAGGGAAAGATTATATATTTTGGCTAGGAGATCAGCAATTTCATCTTTAAGTTCCCTGAGAACTCGTGGATGGATTCCATCTGGTCCTGGTGATTTGTTAGTGTTTAGATTAACAAGACATGCAAGGACCTCCTCCCTGGTTATTTCTATCTGGCTTAATTCTTCGGTTTCACTCCCTACGAAGATAGGCTCTGTTTTAGGCATGTGGCCTCTGTCTTCTTCAGTGAATACTGAAGCAAAGAATTCATTGAGTCTCTCTGCAATCTCTGTTTCCTCTTTAATAACCCCTTGCCTTCCATTGTCATCTAATGGTCCAATGGCCTTCCTAGTTGGGTTCTTACTTCTAATGTACTTAAAGAAGTCTTTGTTATTTCTCTGAGTATTTTTAGCTATACGCTCCTCAAAGTCTTGCTTTGCTTTCCTGATTGTTGCCTTGCATTTGTTCTGCCAGAATTTATGTTTCTGCCTGCTGTCCTCATTCGGACAAGCCTTCCATCTTCTAAATGAGCTTTTCTTGCTCTTGATCACTTCCCGAACAGCTCCTCTAAGCCACATTGGAGTCCTCTTGGACCTGGCAGTGTCCTTTTTCCTTTTGGGTATGCATTCCAATTGGGCCTCTGTTATTGTTTTTGTAAACAGCCTCCATGCCTCTTGGAGTGTTTGGACTCTCTCAGTTTTCCCTTTCAGCTTCTTTTTTACTAGTTTCCTCAACTTTGGGAAATTTCCTTTTTGAAAATTTAAGGTCTCTGTGTTAGATTTTATCAGTGACTTGCGGTCTATGATCAAGTTAAACATAATTGAGTTGTGGTCACTGTTCCCTATTGGATCAGTCACATTAACATCTTGCACCAGATCCTGAGTATTACTCAGGATCAAGTCAAGGATTCTTGTACCTCTAGTTGGGTCTTCAACCATCTGTCCCAGGGAACAATCATTTAGCATATCTAGGAACTTTATCTCTTTATCATGTGCTGAACAACAGTTCACCCAGTCTATGTGAGGGTAATTGAAGTCCCCCATTATAACCAGGCTTCCCTTCTTGGATGCCTCCTTTACAACATTCTCCAACTGCCAGTCTCCCTCAAGAGTTTGTGGTCATATGTGGTCATTCACCAAATCTGCACTGATCCAATGGGCCTACTCTATTGTAACTTACTATTGGATTTCAACCACCATTTCACAACAAAACGTTAGAATTTACAATCATTAGCCCATGATAAGATATTTGAACGTAACACATTGCAAATTAAATTTGTCATCCCATTAGGATTTAGGGGGGGAAATTAATTAAAGATAAGGCTTTAAAAAAACAATAAATCAATGTAAATGTAAAACCTAATTCAAACAAAAAAATTAAATTGATTTTTTAAATCTTCTAATCCATTCCTACATCCTTCCAAAAAAGGGAGGGGTCATTGTACACCACTGGGCAAAGTGTAAACCAGAGCTGAGATTTGCATCTGACAAATCAACCATCTCAAGAATCTTCAGAATCTTCCACAAGCCTAACAAGTCAGGACAAACCAAATTCAATTAATGCATGCATTTCAGCTACCTATACGTTTTCTAAGATCCTGCACCACATATCAGAATAATATCGCTTGCTATATGTGGAGTGTGGACTTCCATTCAGAATTTCAGCCACTCTTGGGGAAAGAATTCTAATACAGAATTCTAAGCTTATCTGAATGGTAAAAAGTAGCTAAATGCTCACTTGCTGATCTGAGTAGCTAGCAGTGGATATACCTAGACAACTATATTGTGAAAATTAGGGTGGAAAAGACAAATTGTAGGCTGTCCTACAATTGACACATGGCTTTGGAGCTTCTGGAAAGACATCCAAATTACCTATCATTGCTTTAATAAAATATATGGCTACATTAGACTACCATCCCTTCTCTCATTTCTCCCTTTTCCTTTTCATAACGTTTGGTGGCTAGGCACTGAAAGAATTCTTCAGTAAAACTGTAAATACCTATTATGCAAATGAATTCTGAGCAACTCTTTTCTTCCTAACAAATACAGACCCTTATATTGTAACACTTGGGAGCATAGCATTCATTTGAAAAGAAAGATCACATTCTCATATTACAAGGGCCAAAATCGAATAGGTAGATAGGTAGATAGGTAGATAGATAGATAGATAGATAGATAGATAGATGGATGGATGGATGGATGCATGGATGGATGGATGCATGGATGGATGGATGGATGGATGAATAGATGAGTCGGGTTTGCCTGATTGGGCGGCATAGAAATTTGAGCTATAAATAAATAAAATAAATAAATAGATAGATAGATAGATAATCCTTCCATGTGTTTATCCAAAAAGTTGTTGTTCAGTTGCACAGTCAAGTCCAACATTTTGCGACCCCATGGACCACCGCATGCCAGGCTCTTCTGTCATCTGCCATCCTCAGTAGTCCGCCCAGATCTACACCCACCGTGTCAATGATGCCACCTAGCCATCTTATCCTCTGTTGCCCCCTTCTCCTTTTGCCTTCGGTCTTTCCTAGCATCAGAGCCTTCTCCAGTGAGTCCTCTCTTCTCATTTGGTGGCCAAAGTACTTAGTAACCTCCACCTAATTCAATGGAACTTATTTCATGGTTAGATGGTCTACGTTTGAGACTAAACTTGTGCTGTCATTAAGTGGCACATAAAGCAGCAATCAAATTATTGAATTGATACTACATATTATTGAATTTTACAATATAGAGTAAATTCCAGTTGAGTGGAGGAATAAATGTTTGTTTCTTCTCTCCAGCTGGGATTTCCTGTTTCATAGTTGGCATGTTTCATATACAGTACAAATTAACCAGATATTGAAATCCTCCATTCTCATACCCCTGAGTGGAGGAAGTAGAGATAGAAGAAAACACAAAGAACTAGATGGCACCTGTTGTCATGGCAGTAAAAAAAGAGAGAGAAAGAAACAAGCACCAGAGTCGTTATTTGAATGAGGATCCTCAAATTCATCACAAGTTATCCCTTTCCACTCATTGCATCAGGCAGGGTCAAAACAACCCTATGCTAAAAATGCTCTTTTTAGAGATCTTGTGCTCACAGCTGCTTCTTTATCGCCAGAGGATGTTTCATCCACAAGGTGGCACTGGTTTCTGCAATAAATTTTCTACAAAGCTAAATGGTGATGATTTCTGGATACCCAACAAAAGAGAAAACGTTTCTAGATAATGCCGCCCATTTATTTACACAAATAAATGGGCGGGAAACATGCAGCCCTTGGGTCACATGTGGCCTTCTAGGTGCCAAATTATAGCCTCATTGTACCACAATACCTACAATTTAAAAAAATTGTTTTGTGCTCTTTAAAGGGTATTGAAATACAATGTTATTGTGTTTTCATGGCGCTCAGGTTGAGAAATGTGGCAGTGGGGCAGGAGCCCCCCGAACGTGAACAAAGAAAAAGGACTTCAATTCCCAGCATCCTTTGCACTGTGCAAACTCTCAGCCAATCAGGCTGAGGGATACGAGCACAGAGGAGGCTGGGAACGCGCGCTGACTTTTAAAAAAAAACCTGAGAGCTGGAGGGAAAGACTTTGAAAGACCCAGCTGGAGGGAGCCAGGAAAAGAGAAGGGTTAGGTAAGGGTTAGGGGGTGGGTGAGGGAGGCAATGAAAGGTGCTGGGTCCAGAAGGGTTGGGGGGGCAGACCCCTTTTGTCCCCCCAACACCAAACCCAGGGGACCAGGGAGAGAAGATCGAATACACCCCCCTACACCCCCCACCCCCACCCCCACTCCATTTTAAAAGAGAAGAAACCACTTGGTTTCTTCTCTTTAAAAACAGAGTGGTGTGTGTTTTTTTTGTGTGTGGGGGGGAAACAATCCCTTTTCTGCTGGGTCCCCTGGCTCTGGAAGGGTTGGGGGGACAGACCCCTTTTGTACCCCCAACCCTACCAAACCCAGGGGACCAGGAAGAGGAGATCGAATACACTAGCTTGGTTTCTTCTCTTTAATAACAGGGTGTCCTGCGGGGGGGGGGGGACCCCTCTCTGCAGGGTCCCCTGGCTCTGGAAGGGTTGGGGGGACAACACACACACACACACACTGCTTCTCTCTCTCTCTCTCTCACACACACACACACACACACACACACACACACCACTCCTGCCTTGCCAGGAATTTTTAATGTGTGTGTCGGTGGTTGGAGTGGTATTGTATGGGTAGTAGTGGTTGTGCACACCCAAAACCACCCCTAACTACCAACACACCTCTTTTTTACATAAATTACCAAAAAGAATTATCCCTTACAACACAATTTAAAACAGCCCGGCTCTTTACCAACATTAAGAAAAAAAACCTTCCAAAACCATTTAAAACAGCCCGGCACCGCCGGGCAAAATCTGCAAGTGTGTGTGTGTGTGTGTGTGTGTGTGTGTGTGTGTGTGTGTGTGTGTGTGTGTGTGTGTGTGTGTGTGTGTGTGTGTGTGTGTGTGTGTGTATATATATATATATATATATATATATATATATATATATATATATATATATATATATATATATATATATATATATATAAATGGTTTCCTTTGCTCAAAAGCCAGTCATATCCAACTCTAGGGTTCAGTGCTCATCTCTGTTTCAAAGCCGAAGAGCCAGCGCTGTCTGCTTCTACAGACGTTTCCGTGGTCATGTGGCAGGCATGACTAGACACTGGAGCGCATGGAACACTGTTACCTTCCCACCAAAGTGGTCCCTATTTATCTACTTGTAATGTCTTGCTTTCGAACTGCAAGGTTGGCAGGAGCTAGGACAAAGACGGAGGCTCTTTAAGGGGGTCTTTCAATTTAAGACCCCCTTTTGTAAGAAAATGTGAGGAATGAGGCTGCAAGAGTGGATGTGGCCCTCCAAGGCTGTCTATGCCTGTCATAAGATCCTTTCCCCTCCTTACAGGTGACAAACATAAAACAGTGCCTATGTTAGCCGCACTATGGGTCACATGCATGCACCATAGGACTTTCATATTTCTTGAGACTTCAACACTCAAGATTCATCAAATCTTCTAGCCAGAATTCTGGGTGCTTTAGCCAAGAAATCAAAGTCTTCCCAGAAGTGTTTAAGTACACACAAGTGAAGAATAAAGGTTCCAACAGCTATATTGTTCCTTTGAAGAAGACAAGAGGACATGGATGAGAATGGCTAAGGGATAGCCATAGTCTCTCTGGTCATTAGGGTGCCTCTCAAAAAACAATGTCTTCTATTCTTTTGTGGCTCTCAGAAATGCACGTACAGACCTGATCCCAACTGTTAGAAGAGCCATCACACACCGTGTGTACATAAGCATGCATCCAGAATAGTACACTGGGGGTTCTGCTCTGCCCTATGGTAATGTTCACTGCACCAATTTGATGCATCAAGTATATTATCCTTTTAATGCTAAATTGTTAATATTACTAATGTAACCCTTTCTTGTGGTTTTTTAGGCATCTTGTACTCAGCAGTGGTTTGCTACTCAGTTCCCCTGGGGTGCTCAGGGACCATGTAGCATGACGGAGCACGAAGATTGGCTTCTCTCCTGCAAAGCAAATTGAAGCCCTGAGCCCTGGCTCCACAATCTGGTGCTCCATCTCACTGTAATATGTGAAGCATTCAGGAATCTGTGAAGTCCAATTTACTGTAATTAATATTCTAAATCCATCAACTTAATTCAAATGATCAGTTTGGAAGGCTGCAATATTTAGGCTCCATTACAAAGTGTACATTTCAATGAATCCGTATTTATTTATTTTATAATTTTGATCAGTTTAAAAAATGCTGCTAAGTAATTGGACAGCAGATTTTAAAAAAATAAATACTTCTGTTACCTGAACATCAAGAGCTACAAAATCAGCAATTGGGAAGCAACCTCTTAAAACATGTAGCTAGGCTAAAAAATGAGGAATGTAGTTATTAAGACAACACCTGCTGCACTATATGCAAACTCCATGTGAAAACTAAAAATGTATGGTTTTCTTTCTTCAGAAGTACTGTTTTCTTTCATTTTCAAACCTTCTTAGGAGTCAGTACAATTCAACTTCACTTCTGAGCAGAAATGCATATGACTGCAATCTACTACATATCTCAGGCAAATTACATTTTGGGATATTTACAACTCTGAGAATCTTTAAGACAACACAGCCAATGGTCATAATCTAAATAAGTAATATTACAAAATAGTAATTTTTTTCCAAACTATGATCTTCTATTTGTTTTTCTGGGGTAAGCCTTGTTGAAATAAATGAGACTCATTTTTGAGAAGACACATTTTAGACGATTGTACATCAAAATCTGGTAGCAACTCTAAATGTCAACTCAAAAGTGTCCACAACAAAGATATGGAATCTTTGGACCACCAATTCCCAGAAGCTCAAGTCAGCATGGGTGAGGGGAGCTGTAATTCAAAAGGCCAAATGTTTCCAAGCTTGAGCTATAGATCAATAAAACTTGGAGCAAATCTGATTGTAAGTTTTCTAACTACTGATTTTAACCACAATAAACCATTGAGAAGAAAGTGGCTGATGGGTGATGTACTAGTACAGCCTTCCCCAACTTGGTACTCTCCACATTAGCTGGAGATAATGAGGATTGTACCGTATTTTTTGGACCATAAGACGCACCTGACCATAAGACAGTTTTCAGAGCAGGAAAACAAAACAAAAAAATTAATACTGTATTTTGCACCAGCAACCAGTGGTGGCGCTGCAGGGGAAATGGGCAGGCCGGCCAATTGCACTGAGGAAAGAAGCAATACTCTAGCCTAGCCTCTTGCTCTCCTTTCAACCAGGAAGCATGTTTTCCCCCTCCATTTTGTCCACGTGGAGCAGAGACAAGGGCATCAAGGAAAGTGAAACCCTTTCTTTTTAAACACAAGTTTGGTTTCCCACTTAAATGCATTGGAAACATACAAACAGAAAACTTTTGAATACAAGAAAATTATTTCCAATGCATTTAAATGGGAAATTGCGATTTTCGCCCTCTAGTGGCCACTTGTTTTTCATATGTTTTTCCCCCCTGCCCGGAACAGCTGAGGAGGCAGTAGCAGTCTTTGTCCAGCTGCTTGTTGTTGTTGTTGTTGTTGTTCAGTCGCACAGTCGATTCCGACCCTTTGCGACCCCATGGACCATTTTCCTCCAGGCGCCTCTGTCCTCTACCATCCCCCTCAACCCTCCCAGCTCTGTGCCCATTGTGTCTATAATACCATCTAGCCATCTCATCCTTGGCCTCCCCCTTCTTCTTTTGCCCTCCACCTTTCCCAACATCAATGCCTTCTCAAGTGAATCCTCCCTTCTCATTTGATGCCCAAAGTATTTTAGCTTCATCTTTACTATTTGACCTTCCAATGAGCAGTCAGGGTTAATTTCTTCTAAGATTGACCTATTTGTTCTCCTCGCTGTCCAGGGGACTCTCAAAACCCTCCTCCAACACCACATTTCAAAGGCATCTATTCTTCTGCGTTCAGCCTTCCTAATTGTCCAGCTCTCACATCCATACATTACTACTGGGAAAACCATTGCTTTGACTATTCTAATTTTTGTTTGCAATGTAATGTCTCTGCTTTTCACTATGTTCCCCATGTTTCTCATCGCTTGTCTCCCAAGAATCAGTCGCCTTTTTATTTCATGGCTGCAATCCCCATCTGCAGTGATCTTTGATCCTAAGAAAGTAAAATCTGTCACTGCTTCTACTTCTTCCCCTTCTTCCCCGTCTATTTTCCAGGAACTGATGGGGCCTGTTGCCATTATCTTGGTTTTCTTGATATTGAGTCTCAAGCCAGCTTTTGCACTCTCCTCCTTCAGCCCAATCAAGAGATTCTTTAGGTCTTCCTCACTTTCTGCCATTAGGGTAGTATCGTCTGCATATCTCAGATTATTGATGTTTCTCCCAGCGATTTTAATCCCATATTGTGATTCCTCCATCCCTGCACTGCGCATTATGTGCTCTGTGTATAGGTTGAATAAGCATGGTGACAAAATGCAGCCTTGTCTTACTCCTTTTCCTATTCCAAACCACTCTGTTATTCCATGTTCTGTCCTAACTGTTGCTTCTTGGTTCATGTACAGATTTCTCAGGAGGCATATGAGGTGCTCTGGTATTCCCATCTCTTTGATTACTTGCCAAGACCAGCATTTGGACTATAAGACGCATTCTTATTTTCTCCCCACTTTTTTTTTTTGGGGGGGGGAGTGTGTCTTATGGTCCAAAAATACGGTATTTCAAGGTATCTGCAAAACAATGAACTAGGAGATTCTGGGAACTGTAAGAACATATACAAGAAGATCTCACTGGAATGTCTGAAAATAACAGTGGACAAAGATGGAAATGATTACACATGATGCAAACAGTAAATAAACACCAATCACATCTTCAAAGATATGTTGGGCTGGAGAAATATATAGAACAACCAGTATAAACACAGATATGATCTTTGCCATTCAGTAGCCACGGACCCAAGATTAAGTTATGCTGGCCTTAATAGAGCATCCTTCTGACATAGGGGATTGTTCTGTTTAAAAGAGGAAAGGAACTGACTAAAAATTCTAGTCCCAGTACCATCTAGCCCACTGATGGCTAACCTTGGCACTCCAGGTGTTCTTGGACTTCAATTACCAGACGCCCAAGTCAGCACTCCTGCTGATCAGGGCTTTTGGGAATTGAAGTTCAAGAACACCTGGAGTGCCAAGGTTCACCATCACTGATCTAGCCAAACAAGAAATCAGCAGGGCACTCAGGTTCCTCTGTTTAAACTTTCTGGGGACTGTCTGCAATAAGCTCAAGGAAAAAAGCATTAACTGGTCTATAAAGCTACCTAAATAGGCAATCATACAAATGTCTAAGGCTTAAAAGACTTTTCTAGCCATTGGGAATATTCACCAACACACCGAAGAGCAACAATCCACATTCAAGATGTACAAGGACTCTTTTCCTTGTACATTCTTTCCCAGTATCTCCAGTAGCTCATTGTCCCTCCAGAGCTCTAAAAAGGGACTGTTTAAGTTCTATCTAAGTGGAAGAACTATCCCCAAAGCTTACGATTCATTTTCTACCCATCAAACACCCATTTTCCTTTTCCCAGGCTTCATTTTCTGTTTCAACAGCCTTTTTCCAGTCTTCTGGTTTTAATGAACAAAATTTAAAATTAGCTCATATTTATAATTACAAAACAGAGGATTAATCCAAAGGAGCGGGGAAAAGCTTACAGTCCTTTGCCACTGCATCCAAACCTATTTCATAACACTATCTACTTCTCCAACACAGAAAGGAGAATATATAAGTTTAAAAATCAAATTAGATAGTTAATCATTTCCAGGTAGTACAGAAATTTAGTGCACTGCTAAGGATTTCATCCCACACAACATATATTGGTATTTACTCATTCAAAGCAATCCACTCCGCATAATTGCCATTACATTTTATTATTTCTCTTTTAGACAAAAGCAGTCAAAGTGACACTCTGAAAATTAGAATATCGTGCAAATGTTCATTCAGTTCAGTAATGCAACTTAAAAGGTGAAACAAATACATGAAATAGACTCATTACATTCAAAGCGAGATAGTGCCACCCTTACTTTGTTATAATATTGATACTTATGGCTTACAGCTTATGAAAACCCCAACCCCCCCAATCTCATGTACCCCATAATCATCACATAATCTCATGTACGCTGTACGCCATGATCATCACAATTATAACGAATTAAGGCATGACATCTCTCGCTTTGCATGTAGTGAGTCTATCTCATATATGTGTCTCACCTTTTAAGTGAAATGAATGAACATTTGCACGCTATTCTAATTTTCCGAGTTTCACCTGTAAATCAAACCACTCTGTCTTAAACAAATCCCTTTCATCAAATTTGTCACTTGCTAAGGTACTCAAAACAACAGGATGTACAAATTTGAGAAATTCATTCTCCAAAACCCTGTTTCTTAACCAAAAAACAGCTCTAGAGACTGCTGCTGGGAGCGAAAAAGTAGATGAGCTGCTTAATCCTTTGCTCCCGCTATATGTTCAATTAAAATCTTCCCCATCTACTTTCCTATCAGGTGGGAAAACAGCTTGGGTGCCATAATTCAAAGCAGACAAAACTGTTAGAAGAAAGATGGTTAACTACCTCCATCCAACAGCTGCTCTTCCACTCTCAATCACAGCATCTTGGGCTTCTGACTTGTTTTAGTTGTTTTAATACTAGTGTCCATAGAAAGAAAGGCGTGGGAGTCTAGGTATCACACCAAATGTTGTAGGATTAGTAATAGCAATTACACTTATATACCACCCCATAATGCTTAAAGCACTATCTGGGCTGTTCATAGGTAATTAGCATTTTGCTCCCAACATGCTGGGTATTTTAACAACCTCAAAAGGATGGAGGGCTGAGTCAATCTTGACCCGATCGAGATTGAACTCAAACTGTGATCAGAGGTTTTACTACATTACAGCAGTTTGAACACGGCACCACGAAAGCGCATTACATCTTGCATAATCCCACTTCATCTACCAGGCTGGCTGGGACTGATGGAGGCCAACAACACCAGGAATATTTCAGCTTCTCCAGCTCTGATGTAGTGGATGGTTAGATTTCTCCACGTGAAGCCAGATTGTGCTAGGAAAGTCATGTTAAACCCTAGAAAAGCATCAGTTCACAGATGCTTTCGAACAGAAATCCACAAGTTCCCGTGCTTTCCCGTATGGTAAAGGTCGCCCTTGCTTGAAAGCCAGTGCATCTGCCTCTAGGGTTCAGTGCTCATCTCTGTTTATAGCCAAAGAGCCAGCACTGTCTGCATCTGCAGACATTTCCATGGACATGTGGCAGGCATGCTTCAACAATGCACGTAACACTATTTACCTTCCCAATGAAGTGGTACCTATTTATCTACACGCAATTTCTTGCATTCAAACTGCTAGGTTGGCAGGAGCTGGGACAGAGCTCACGCCATCGTGCAGTACTCGGGAATCGAACTCAGATTTTCCAGTTGTCAAGTTCAGCGTCTTAACCACTTGAGCCACTTGAGCCACCGCAGTCTCCTGACACCGCAGCGCAGACACTAATGTCATTGGCCAGGAAGGGAATCAAGAGGGACACAGACTCTTCCTGCACTAAGTGGTCCATTGTTCATTATCACACAGGCACATCACCACTACAGGATCTTATTTCTCTTCCTATAGTTCTAGGGACAAAATATGCTCAAAGCAGCTAACAATAAAATGCAAATAAAATGGAGTATTATTAAAATGCAACAACATCCATTAAAGTGAAACACATAAAATATGAATCAGAAATAAACTGCACCCAGTTAAAACCCAGTTTGACAAACACAACAGCCAAACAGCCAAAGGCAAGCCTAAATATAAACATTTATTTGCCTGACATTCAAATGGCAACAAAGGTAGCACTACCCTTGAAATATCTGAAGAAAACCTTTAGCAGCCATTCACATGGCCTTTTCTCAGGTTCCCACTAAATGTGCCTCTTTTACTAGTAAGAGAGACAGAGGAACTCGGCTGAGAAATTTTAAAGCCCAGGCAAGCACACTGGAAAGAATATGATTCTTCAAATAACCTAGTTCTGATCCATGAGCAACTTTTATCAATTACAGCCATAACACTCCTGCTGAAGTTTGGATTTAGAGTGCCAGTTTCCTCCTGCAGGGCTCAGGATTCTATTAGCTTGTTATGCTCCCAGATATCTATGTTCATCCATTGCTGTCTGAGCTGTTGTATTGATCATGTTAGATGGCCTAAATATAGGATATGAACCTGAGTAAGTTATTCTTCTAAGGAGACAAGTATTGACAAACTCTAGTGTTCAGTTGCCCACAGGGGAATGGAAAAATCACACACAAACTCTTCTGTGCACAATGCAGTTGGCTTCTTGCTGGGGTGTGGACTAGACTTACATTTGGCCCTTGTCCTCAACAGGTTAACAAAAGGATGCATTGCTAAGCTTGTTTCTATTTTGCAAAATGTCTTGCTTCTCAGTTATTATTATTCTTCCATGTCTAGGCCAGACATGAAACTGCCAAAGTGAAGGCACCTTTAGGTGAGTTCATTCAGCAGTTCCTTTCGCCTGACCTAGTACAATCAGACACATAAGTAGTGAAGACAAGATGCGATATAGGCTGCCAGTGGTTACAGACTAATGCCCATCTTTTAGTGAAAAAGAATGTTCAATTAGTTGAAATGAATCAGAAGAAAGTCAAAGAAAAGTCAAACTGTTCATATAAATTATATCAGGAACAGTTCTCTTTCAGTATTTGCCCTTGGAAAAATGGTGTTCTTTCAGGCATAGTCGCTTTTTGTAAAGTATAAGGGAAATACATATTCTCCTTACATTATTAATAATAATCCAGTAAAATAATTTCCACATAAAGCTTTTAATGTGTTTGAATATAACATTTAAACCAAACATGCTAACATCATCATGCAGTTTCTCAACCTTGGGCTCCCAGATGTTCATGGGCTTCAATTCACAGAAGCATTGATCAGCAGTTATGCTGACTTGGGATTCTGGTAATTGAAGTCCAAGAACATCTGGAGGTTCAAGGTTGAGAAGCCATGGATTCTAGAGTACTGGAAGACTTTCTGGAATTTTTTCCGCCACAGCTACTTTTCCAGGAAAACCCATATCACTGCTTCGGAGACCTGTGCAATCTAGCTGTTTCCTAAATGCACTGGCAGATTTTCCATGGTAGACACTATGATTCTGTCACTGTTCTTATCCCACTATGGAATTATGGTATTCAAAGAACCACTGGCACAATCATTTCCAATGTTTCCTTCCAGAACTGCAGAGCCAACTATATTCCTTAGTACAGTGTAGAGCAGAGTCAATGAAGCAAGCCAGATAAATGATAAGAACACAGCAGGTGGAAGTCTTGCTTCCAAGCCAACTAAATGCCAATTTGAGCACATACAATGCATGTTGTACGGCACTGGAGATAGCAAAGAAGGCTTATTTCACTGTGTCCAACAGATGCTCAGAAGACTTCAATGGAGCTCATTAGAGTGGTCAAGAAACTGTTGACCCCAGAGTGGGCTCTTCTAGGGCTTTCAAAAGGCTGCAAATATTCTTTTTCAATATACTTTGAGGTCGAAGTTGTTCAGGGTTGAAGCATTCTAGAGGCCACAGTTATAACAGATCTAAATGAGATATAAGATGCCTCCTCTAGCCAGGTGTTGTGATATTACTTTTAGTGAATGTGGACTCAAGTTCTGGACAACATATGTGGAAGTATCTGTACAGCACGTGCCTCTTGATACCACTCTCTTAGTGCTCGTGAATAATGACCTGCTGAGTCCAAGGTATTACTTAAGTGTTTTTATGTGACAAGAGTCTGCCATCTTGAAAAAGCATACCTAAGCCTCACAGATCTGTCACGCCACAACCAAGCACAACCATTCATTCTTAGGGAAGACAACTCATAATGTTGTTGTGGGATGGTAGTAACTATTTATTTCTAGAGGAAACTGATTCAGACCAGTGGTTTCCAATGTGGGGCCCATGCCCCACAAGGCAACTTTAATTCCCAGAAACTTAAATCAGTACATTGGCTGATTAGTGCTTTGGGGAACTGAAGTCCAAACACCAAAAGTTGGGAAACACTGTTCTATACCATTTTTCCTATAATACATCCCTTAAATGACTGTTAAAAGCACCTGTCTCCCACCAGAATAAAATAAACAGTTACTTTCTTTAACAAGCAGGATATTTATAGGTCTATACACATTCTGCTAATTACATGTATTGTTTATGCCATAAATTGGGGAGTGGATAATCCCTACCAAGAAACTGCTTACTAGTCATTGCAAGCGAGCAATGGGCTGAGGTGGCTCAGTGGTTAAAATGCTCACCTTGTGTTGAGTCCGAGTATTAATTGCAATACGACAGCAGATCGGGGGTTAACCAACAAGTCATTTATTGCAGCTTAGTTCGGACTGGGGACAACAGGGATGAGGCAGCAACATATATAGAGACAGGAAGGCTGTAACAGTGATACATTTGCCCGTACATCTAGTTAGCGCGGGAAACCTGTGCGGGACCCAATCAAGTACATGGAATAGGCGCCTTACAGCAAAAGGACGTGAATTCAGCAAAGACTTAATGACGAACATAACTTAAAGTAATATATGTAGTTAACGTTTGGACACAACGCCTTGCTAGCTGGAAGGCAGGCAATTCAGCAGTTCAAGACCCAGTATTGCATGACAGATTGAGCACCCGTCTCTGTCCCAGCTCCTGCCAACCTAACAGATTGAAAGTAATAAATTACAAGTAGATTAATAGGGACCACTTCGGTGGGAAAAGATCTTGGTGACATGAAAGGAGCCTCATTCCAGCATCCCCTGAGTGGAGTTTATCCAACAAAAAACCTCTCAACCCAGAATTTCTGACACAAAATTATTATTATTGTTACTTTTGTATCATTAGTTAATTAAAAGGTTACAAAAGGGAAGGTCGGTAGGAGAAGTCAAGTTACATCTAAAAGAACATAGGGTGATTAAAGGAAAGTATGGTAGTGGGCCGGGATACCTAAGAGACCGCATCGCCCTGAGGACATCTGTCCGTCCAACCAGAGCAGACTGGAGGGGATCTCTGATTGTTCCATCAGCCAGGGGGGCCCACCTCTCTGGCACAAGAAAAAGGGCCTTTTCCGTGTTCGCTCCAGCCCTTTGGAACCTCCTACCAGTAGAACTACACCTGCAGGCGGAGTTGCTGCCCTTCAGGAAATGACTAAAGACCTGGCTGGTGGGGCAGGTGTGGAGCCCTGAAGGCAATGTGGCTCCTGCTCGTTGGCTCTTATCATGAAATGTATCTTCATCCTGCCTCTCGGGGTGAGTGGGATTTTTTAATGTGGGTTAGGGGTTTTAATCTGTTTTTATGTGGGTTTTTTAACTATGTGAGCCGCCCTGAGTCGGGTTCCCCCTGAGTGGGCGGCGAACAAATTGAAATATTCAATTAAATTAAAAGTAGTGTAAATCCTTCCTGTCTGCAATGGAAACCCTATGCTTCACCTAGGCTACTTCTAAGTCTTACCAATAGTGCACAGTAGTTCTCACTGGTTGAGTACTGATAATAGACCTATTCCAGCCTTAGAGCATGACTAATATGAGGTACAACTGTATATACTTGCCAAATACAATTACTTTTATTGGAATGGGGTGGAGTATATTGGTCCTCTCACTCAATCTCTCCATTGCTTTAGATACCATTACCAAGTTATCTTCTGGTTGCATTGGCTGTGGGCATTTGAGTGCTCTCATAAAAGGTAGTTTTCCCAAGGCCTGCCTAGAACACTTTATTCTACAGCAATGAGGGTGTTAAAGATGCCACATTAAGGCTCTGCATATTCTCAGTTTAAGTAAGAACCTCTCCTGTACCCTGTCTCTCTATTTCAGCATGAAGTACACAGAAAAAGCCTCCTCGAAGACTGTGGTATTTTTTAACCACAATCGAGCATATCCTGGTAACAGCAACCTTGTGTTGCCAGCTAATCTTTCTCACACTAGGTGAGGCGAAAGGAGCTGTGGAATGAACTTGCCAAAAAGTGCCTTCATTTTGGCAGTTTCACGTCTGGCCTAGACCCAGAAGAGGCATGAACAGTGCAAAGCTGATTAATAAGTCAAGCCTGGGTTTGTGGAGTTTGAAGTCATGAGGAAGAGCAAGTGAACTAACAGTGACAAAGTAAGCTCTGCCCATAGGTCACAGTAGTAAAGTTAGACCTGCAATTTATGTCTGCGACAACCATCTCATTTTCACAGTGTAATAAATTTCAGAGCTGTCTGGGTAGTTCATTAGTTTAGTTCAGCTGCAGAGCCAGAGGCTAGGAGTTCAATTCCCCTAATGTGCCTCCTGTGAATAGATACAGCCCCTGTGGACATGGGCAAGCTGTATAGTCCCAGGACACATCCAGAAGAAAGGAATGGTAAACTACTTCTAAGAAACTTGGGGAACATAGTCAAAAGTAGAGACATCACCTTGCAAACAAAAATTCGTATAGTCAAAGCAACGGTATTCCCGGTGCATTTCATTTTAAAAGGTAACCTTCCAAATCCTGTCAATTCGCCTCTCATGTATTGTACCAACTTTATCTGGAAGGTCTATGTACAGTATAACATCTGAATAGGTCTTGCAGTATATGTGTAAATTCCAAAACTCTATACAGGTATGTGGTTGAGTCCTAGATTTGTCTGATCTGTGTGAACTAGGGCCAAACATATATTTGGAGTAGAATTTGGAAAAGTTATTTTTTTGGACTACAAATCCCCAGCCAGTGTGGCCACTGATTGAACAGATATTAAGCATTAGTATCATGCAGTGGAGAGCAAACCGTTTTTAACTCTGTGTACGGAATGCCAGAGTGGTTTGGAATAGGAAAAGGAGTAAGACAAGGCTGCATTTTATCACCATACTTATTCAATTTATACACAGAGCACATAATGCGCAATGCAAGGATGGAGGAATCACAATATGGGATCAAAATTGCTGGGAGAAACATCAACAATTTGAGATATGCAGATGATACCACCCTAATGGCAGAAAGTGAGGAAGACCTAAATAACCTCTTGATTGGATTGAAGGAGGAGAGTGCAAAAGCTGGCTTGAGACTCTATCAAGAAAACCAAGATAATGGCAACAGGCCCTATCAGTCCCTGGAAAATAGATGGGGAAGAAGTAGAAGCAGTGACAGACTTTACTTTCCTAGGATAAAAGATCACTGCAGATGGTGATTGCATCCATGAAATAAAAAGGCAACTGATTCTTGGGAGGAAAGCTGAGAAACCTGGGGAACATGGTGAAAAGTAGACATTACATTGCAAACAAAAATTTGCATAGTCAAAGCAATGGTATTCCTAGTGGTAATGTATGGTTGTGAGAGCTGGACCATTAGGAAAGCTGAGCGCAGAAGAATAGATGCCTTTGAAAAGTGGTGTTGGAGGAGTTTTGAGAGTCCCCTGGACAGCGAAGAGAACAAATAGGTCAATCTTAGAAGAAATCAACCATGAGTGCTCATTAGAATGTTAAATAGGAAAGATGAAGCTGAAGTACTTTGGACATCGAATGAGAAAAGAGGATTTACTTGAGAAGGTTTTGATGCTGGGAAAGGTAGAGGGCAAAAGAAGAAGGGGGCGGCCAAAGATGAGATGGCTAGATGTTATTGTAGACACAATGGGCACAGAGCTGGGTGGGTTGAAGAGGATGGTGGAGGACAGAGGTGCCTGGAGGACAATGGTCCATAGGGTCGCAAAGGGTCGGAATCGACTGTGCAATTGAACAACAAAAAACTACTTCTGAGTACTCTCAACCTGGGAAACCCTGAAAAGGATCACCAAGCTGTCACCTCAAACTCTCAAAAAGATGATCAGTTTTTAAGTTACTTGATGTAAATGAAACAGCCAGAGAGGTTTTGAAATGGGAAGAGAATTTTATCTAAGAAAGTCAATCATAACATGACATAACATGCTCATAATGCCTGCATGCATGGTCTCGGATCTATAAATAGATCCAAGGACGTCCATCAACAATTTAACAAAGCTTTTATACTCTTCATAAGCCATGCGTACGTGGTTCTTCAGTCCATATGGACCCCCAGGGGCAGTAGGCGTTCCACATTCCCATCTTGACACCACACCCCATTTAGCATGTTCAATGGTGTACATACACATCTGTCTTCTTATCTTGATGTTACAATGTCACATACTTATACTAACGTGTGCGGTAGTAAACATGGCTGCTTACTTTAGATAAGCACTTTGGGTGTGTTCTTAGTAGATGAGCTGTAAACAACTTTTCAGCTGGAATGAATTACATCATTCCAAGATGGCTCTGCTTATGTTACGGCCTGATTCTAATTGCATACATTATTTTGTAAAGAGAATCTGTCAACAAACCAAAATTGGCTATACTATATATTGCTGGGTGACAGTACATCAGAAATAACCTGATGGCACATTATTATTTAATTTCACAACAAGGAATTTTTACTTTCACCAAAATGCTTCATTTTAAAAACAGGATGCCATTATTGGTACAAAATTGTTCTGGCTTCACAGCACAGGAAAAGCAAAACCGTTGCAGACTGTGTGTGCCTTGAAATTAAGCAAGCAAAAAAAAAGGAAAGAAAAGGCCATATGTGGTTATGACACCTGACATTCCTTGCAGAAGTGGCTAATGTGTGGCTTACAAATTGCTCAGGATGCCAGAGCAACTGAAAAGCATCTTTGGAGGGTCTACATGACATAATATTAAGAAAATAAGGAAGGCTCTAGCATCCACAAGATTTATCCTTTCCTTTTTACTTGCAGCCACACAACAGGGTCAAAGCATGTAGCGTACAGTAAGCAGGAATTGGGAGTGGGAAGAGCCATTAAGGCAGATGTGCCCAAACTTTTTGAGCTGTGGGCCGGTCACATGGTTCAGGGGGACCAGTTACTATGGCCTGTGGGCCAGATCTGCCCCCCAATGCCAATTCATCCGGCCTGCGAAGCTCTCATTGCTCCCGGAAGCGGAAGTAAAATGTGCCCATCTGGGCGCATTTTACTTCCACTTCTGGGAGCAATAAGGGCTTTGTGGGCTGGATGAATTGGCATTGGGGGCCGGATCCAGCCCACAAGCCATAGTTTGGGAACCCCTGCATTAAGAAAAAACTGGGAAGATCTCTAGAGAGGAAATGTAGGTTTGATTCCCTGCACTGGATTTTTCTAGCTCTCTTTGCTTTAGTCTCTCAGTCCTATCTTTTAGCTGACAGCCAGCTGTAACCGGGTTGTTTACTTCATCTAATGCTACACAACACAAACTTCGAGGAGGTTGTTTTTGGACTCTATGACTGTCTGCGTAATTTCTGGAATTGTACTCCAGAAACATCATTTTCCCAGACTCTGCTGTAGCAAATTCTTGTGGCTAATACTGTGAAGTGCTTTCCATTTAAACTTCTAAGCTAACGTCCATTTAGTTTACTCTCTATTCCTGTTTGCTTCCTCAAATTCTGCCTGTCCAGTCTGCTTGCTTATTTTTCTTTTCTGAACAACTCTTACATGATGAGAGACTGTCTGTAATCTGTCTATTTTGCGTGGAATTCTTTGGACCTTATTCTTTTGGGGACTTTCATTCTGCTCAGTATTAGGAAGTCGTGATTAATGTGCTTTACGGTTTGTACCCCAGGACCGGTTCTGGAGCAGTCTGAGACCCACTGAATGAAGCTGAGTAATGCATGAGAACATGATCACCCAAGTGGAAGTGCTAAAAATAAACCAACCACTGCCAATTATCTCCTCTTTAACTGAAGTAATTTTGCTTACAGTTGGAAAAAGCAACTGCACTGTTAGCAAGCATCCTAGTCTTCAGTGTCAATTCTGACAGCTGCACGCATTCTTTCTACTCATCAGTATACTTTCTGCAGAGAGATTGTTGAAACCCAAGACATCCCAAGTCGAGTGATGCAGTGTAGCTCCATTTCAGGACAATAAAGTTAAGGCCATTTCCCCTTACTTCTGTATGACTGAGAAAATTAAAAAAGTCAACAACAGAGCTGTTTCATACCCACATGTTGATAGTGGCCACAGGATTTTGCCTGAAACTCACAGTCTTTCATCACATCTAGATGTGCACAAGCTAAACAAATACCATCTGGTTCTGATGCTTCATTGGTCTCACGGAGTTTCTTCATCAAACTGATCCCAGGCTGGCTCCCCACCCCCACCATCTCTGTTGTACACGTTTCCACCTGTATCTTTCACCTTCCCTATTGAAAAGATAAAGGGCACTCAGCTGAGTCCTGGTGTTGTTGCCTGATCACTGAAAAAAATGCAGTACTACAATTACAAAGCTGTACCTATTGGCAATTCAGAGATACTGTAACAGTGAGACTATCCTTTGCCTTCACTGTATTATACCCAACAGGAGAAACAACACCAATATCTGATAGAGCAAAACAAATTTTTACAATACTGTGAGCCATTCTATTAACTGATGACAAATGGTAAAAAGAGACAGCTGTATTTTGGTATCTAATACAGTAAAACCCCTACTTACGGGGGGAAAGTCTGTTCTGTAGGCTTTTGCTTAAATCGGTTTTTTATGTAACTCGAAGCAAACCCATAGGAAATCATGTAAATTGGGACATGGTTTTAGCACAAAATCATTATGTAAGTCGAATTTTAGGTAACTCGAGGCATATGTAAGTCGGGGTTTTACTGTACAACAATTCTATAGCATTCTTCTTCTTTTTTCGCGTGGTGCAACATCCCAGCTGACTATACATCTAGTTTATCAAAGATACATAAGGATTTAAACCAGGTTTGGAGATTATATGTCCCATTAACCTCTAGCCACCACAGCCGGCAGGGAAGACCAGCTGGAGCCGAGGACCAACAAAATCTAGGAGGCTTCATATTTCCTATCACTGACTTATATTCTGGACTATTTGCTTATTATTCGGAGAAACTATCCTGTTGCCAAGAGTAAAATTTTGGCTTTGCAAAAAGAAAAATGTTTGCTTTTGTGTAAACTAAGAAGAAATATATTATATTGCTATCCTATCAAGATATATGCATGCTGAATCCTGGTGATTTCAGTAGACTTTGTGCTGCTTAGCTCAGCCCAGAATTGGGTTAAACTAGGACACCCATGCTGGAAGAAGTTCCTTTTTTAGTCTGTTGCTACAGGTATACACAGATCCTGTTTATTTGACTAAGCTCTATGTAGATGGGATGTCATGCATAAGTCTCATATCAGCCTAGGGTTGCCATAATTCTCTCCCACCAAACTGGGACAGCCACTGAATTCTTCAAACTGTGCATGCATTGGACAGGGCTGTCAGGGAGACTGTGGCTCTAAGACCCACAGAATCCCTGTCCAGGGCAGTCAGGGAATACCGACCCTATGCAATTAACCCTTTGTGGTCACGTGAAGAAGGAATCCTCCATCCCAGTGTATGGTGGAGATTTGGCTTGTTAGATATGGGTATTTCTTGCTCCCTCCCGGCTTTCGAGGAAAAGGGCTGAGGATGACTCCTTGTCCCCCAAACTTCAAGGTGAGCCAAGGGAATATTGCAAAGAGTTATTTCACTCCCTCCATGCCTTTCAATTATCTCGCTTGCAAGTGTCTCCTCTCCGCGGCGGACTTCTCAGGGTGCTGTTTTGCCTTCACCGCTTTCAAGCAGGATAATTGAAAGAAAGGCAAGGAGGCAGTAAATTAACTCTTTACAAAAATCCCTTGGTGAGGGGTGATCTTGCTTCCTGTGTTCAAATTTTAAAATCCGGGACTTTTACATGTTTTTTCTTGAACCGGCCGGGACAGCTTGAATCTGGGAAAATCCCGGAAAACCTGGACATATGGCAACCCTAGCTATGCCCCACCCAGATTTCCATTCATCTCATCATCCTTCCTCTTTCCTTTTCATACAACATCTATTCTTATTTCCCTTACAAAAGGGGGGGAAATACAAAGCAAAAGAGACCCCTGCTGGAACAGATATGAAACCTGTTCTTGTGCAGACACAGTTTACAACCTACAACTCCACATGAACCTTAGAAAACCGTTATACAGTATGTCTAGATTAGTTAGTTTCACTCTTAACTTCCTAACTCTTAGAAAGGATCTTTATTAGTTTACCTGACCCAATCAATACAAGAGAGGGATGTTAAGAAATAAATGTAACCAATTTCCAAGAGTAAGGGAGGGAGAAGCAATATCAAGAATCTGGAAACTACTAAAGAATAATATCAAATATAATAGTTCTTGGTTCTAAAAGTGGGATAAGACACATCCAGGGCACTGTCCCAAATCTATAGGTCTTTATTATTTTAATATGGATTAATGAAACCAAGACAACAGTTTTCTCTTCTATGTCTCCACTGTAAATTTTGGAATCATTTCTTTACACGGAGACTGGATATAAAAACATTCTGCTAAGTACCTGTATGTTGACATCAGTAGCTCAATCCAAATCAGTTTTAAAGCAGGATTCTCTCACAACTTACTAAAAAAAAGATGTACCGATCCATGTAAAATAAACTCATGAAATCACCCCTTTACTGCAAGGAAGCATGTGTAATTTACGAAAGCCTATCTTTAAACCAAACTAATCAAAAGTATACCACAACTGGAGATCACAAAGCAGGATAAGTAATTTTTCTCAAAGAGCACTACAATTCTCGATTTTCAAAACCAATTAAGTTTCATTTGGCATTAGCATTTGTGGAGCGCTGCCCACTTCTTCAAATGGAAATGGGCTGTAGTCTATACAAGTTTATGTCAAATAAAACGCATTACCGTTTAAGGTATTTCTGCTGCTGTTGGCTAATACATGATCTCCTCCCTGGAAATAGGGAAATTTCAAAGGGAAATACAATGAGAAAATCACATACCCACTTCACCCCCATTGATTTCTGAAGGCAGCTTTCCTCAGGCACACTGGATGGTGGCGAGTGGCGTGGCCTCATTGGGGAAGCGGGTTGCCCACTGGCAAGTGAGCTAAGGCGCTTCACACACTCTAAACCAGGTGTGCCCAAACTATAGCCTGTGGGCTGGATCCGGCCCCGACGCCAATTCATCCAGTCCGCGGCACCCTCACCGCTCCCAGAAGCGGGAGTAAAACACGCCCGTACGGGTGCGTTTTACTTCTGCTTCTGGGAGCGATGAGGGTGGTGTGGACCAGATGAACTGGCGTCA
The DNA here is from genome assembly GCA_035047305.1 of Bradypodion pumilum. Lineage (NCBI taxonomy): Eukaryota > Metazoa > Chordata > Lepidosauria > Squamata > Chamaeleonidae > Bradypodion > Bradypodion pumilum. The sequence goes on from JAWDJD010000003.1 coordinate 266,024,888, forward strand.
GGGGCCGGATCCGGCCCACAGGCCATAGTTTGAGCACCTCTGAACCACAGCCCAAAAAGTTTGGGCAGCCCTGCTCTAACCCTTGCATGTGTCAACGCACATGTTGTGAACGCACCCAGCCCCGCCATGTGCCATTGATAAGGAAGGCTCGTTACACACGTGTACACACCCCAGAGGCAAGAGAGGGGTCCCTAGACGGGCAGCCCCCCCCCCTTGAGCTCGGGTGGGTGGGGGCCTGGGGAGGCTCCTCTCTCTGTGGTGGTTACCTACCTGTCGATACTGATTACGCAGAGGGTCATGATGGAGGCGGTGCAGCACATCACGTCCATGGCGATGAAGACGTTGCAGAAGAAGCTGCCGAAGATCCACTGGCCGCCGATGAGGTCGGTGACGCTGACGAAGGGCATGACGGCCACGGCCACCGACAGGTCGGCCAGGGCCAGCGAGACGATGAGATAGTTGGAGGGCTGCCGCAGCTTCTTGACGAAGCAGACGGAGATCACCACTAGGCAGTTGCCGGCGATGGTCAGCAGGGTGATGAGCGACAGGGCGGCCCCGATCACCACCTTCTCCGCGTTGCCGTAGCTCAGGATCTGCTCCCCGCACAGCAGCGTGTCGTTGCCGGCGGCGCCCACCAGGGGGCTGGGGCTGCTGCTCGCCCCGTCGGCGGCGGCGGCAGCGCCCCCTCCTCCTTCGCCCCCGAGACTGGCGGCGGCGGCGGCGGTGGCCCCTGGCGAGAGCAGCTTCCCGCCGTCGATGCCGAAGCGGGGCGGGTCCCACGAGCCCGAGATCATCATCGCGCCCAAGAAGGCGGCGCGCAGGAGGAGCAGCAGCAGCGGGCAGCCGCCGGTGGTGGTGGTGGTGGTGCTGCCGTTGAAGGCGAGGAGGACCATGTGGAGGAAGGCGGACCAGCAGGCAGCCCGACGGCAGCCCGAGGCATGCCCGCCTCTCCACGCGGCGGCGGCGGTCCCCAGCGCTCCGGCGTCCGCGGGGTGGTGCCTCCCCCGGGCTGCTCCCGCCGCCACTTCGACGACGGCCCCGAGGGCTCTAGCATCGTCCGCCCGGCTGCGAGCGGCGGCAAGAGCAGCCTGAAAAGGGGGGGCGTGTGGGGGCGAAGCGCGCCTTGCGCTCTGCCTCTGCCAGCACAGGTCCGCCTCCACGGGGCGGGGGGTGGGGGGCAGGCAGCCCGTCGGCGCCTCAGCCCAGTTGCCCGACCGGCGAGTGGCCAAACTCGCCCAAGCAGCGGCTGGGGGTGGACCCTGCCTTCATAGCGCCACCTTTTGGGCTGCGAGGAGGGCGGCAATTGGGGGGGGGGGGAGTGGAGGCACTCGCCTCGACGCCGGACTCGCACGAGGCACCGACCGACCGAGCCTCCTCCTGCAAGGCAGGGGATCCTCCCTCCTCCCACCACCACCCAGGCACGCGCACGCGCAGCTCTGCCTCTCCCCCCCCCACTCCCGACGGAGGGGACCGGCGGAACCTCCCCTTCGCGTGGCGCCCGCCCGTCCATAACACCCCCAGCCCAGGGTTTGGCCTTCGTTTCCTCCTGGGCGAACTTGACGACTTGGAAGAAGGGGGGGTGGCCAGGGTGGTCTTGGCCCACCCTGAGTTAGCACTTTGGGGCCATTCAACAATTACGTTATCCTTGAGGGGGAGGGGGCATGCCTGTCAAGAATCCCGGATTGGCCGGGATTTACCGTATTTCCACGCTGCTTCCTCCACTTTCCCGCCGCCTTCCCGTAATTTGACGGGCAGGGAAAGTAGTTACTGTGCATGCACGTATGCGCAGAAGGGTTCTGCGCAGGTCCCGTATTTTCCGGAACTGCGCTTGACGGGTATGGGAGGGGGTCTGCCATCTGAATTACGGGGGGGAAAATACGTGGGGGTTGGGGGGTCAGGTCAAAGATTACGTAATCCATTTGGAGCTGTTGTGCATTAGGCACCAATAGTGAAAAGCTCTAAAAATTAGAGTTTTGATCCAAAAGCTCTGGACTACGTAATTTTAAAGGGGTGGGGTGGAGGTCGAAGCTAAAATTATGGTTGGATTACATGGGGGGAGGGGGTAATTTTCCCCAAAAATGGATCATATAATTGTTGAATGGCCCCTTTGCCCACCCATAGGAATGTATTTAAAAGAGGCTTTGTTGCTCATCCTGGGGAAAATATTTCCCACCCACATCTAGAATCCTGGCTGTGGCCCTACTTGGATGGTCTGCAGGTCAGCAGTTTGAGACCTGCGTGCTGCATGACAGAGTGAGCTCCCACCTCTGTCCCAGCTCTTGCCAACCAAACAGTTCACAATGAAAAAATTGCAAGTAGATCAATAGGTGCCACTTCGGCGGCAAAGGGGACAGCGTCCCGTGCGCTCTGGCATCTTGTCATGACTGCAGGAAACATTGCATACGCAGACAGCACTGGCTCTTTGGCTGTAAACGGAGACTAGCTTTCAAACAAGGGAGACTTACCTTTACCTTAGGAATGTTTCATCTTAAAACCCCTCACATTAACTGCCCTGCTCAGTTCTTGCAAAAGAAAGGCCAAAGCCATGCGTTCCTTTGTTAGGACATGGTCTTTCTTGTTTTCCATTTTTAATAAGCATTGCTGCCCTTTTTCAGATACCTCTTGACTGTCTAAAGAACTGGGTTTCTAATAGGTTTTTTTTTTAAAAATGGGTGTGAGTCAAGTTGTGTCCCTGTTCGAGTGTTCTTTGAAACCTTGATAAAACGGTTCCCCCCACCCCACCCCAAATCAGCATCACTGCTGCCAAGCACCCTCCCGATCATGGCCATGGAATAAAAAATGGATCCTTGTGGATCCACATGTTTTATAACATGGGATCCAACCCAAAACATTGTCCAATAAGATATTCCATTTGGGTGCATGGATTACAACATGGAAATCATTGACCCTTTGGTACATGGCTTTGTAGTGGGACAAAAACACAAATATAAGCCGCAGATCCTCGTATATTTACATAATTTTTAAATGAGAAACCCCAAAACCGCTGTCAAATCATAGATCCCATTTCTTCCCATAGACTGCAAAACAGAAATCATGGTTCTTCTGCACATGGCTTCACTGTGATGTTAAATATGGATCCAATGCATGGATTCATATGATTTTTTGGGCGGTGGGGGTGAGGAATCAAAAATATTGTGAAACCATCGCTCCTATTTCTTCAGACTACTCCACAGTCAGAAATCATGTCTTTGTAGTGCACAAAAGCATGGAACCTGCTAGAACACATTTGAGAGGCCGTAACAACTGTGAGAGAGGAAATCTCCAAATTTGCAACTCCCTCCTTGGTATCAATTGAGACTGATCCCAACTGAAGAGAAGGGAGAGGAAAAGAGAAGTTACTCCCTCTTTTGAGAAAGTGGCACTTCAACATTTAATTGGTGCATTCCCTCCAAGGGCCTAGGTCTAGAAAGTATGATGGGTACAAGAAAAGTAGAGGGACATTGTTTAATTTAGGCTAGTACAGTGATGGCTAACCTTGGCATTCCAGCTGTTCTTGGACTTCAGTTACCAGAAGCCCATCAGCACTTCTGCTGATCAGGGCACCTGGAGTGCCAAGGTTAGCCATCTCTGGGCTAGTATCTCTTGGGAGATTGCTCTGTTCGCTTGCTGCTTGACTTGCCCTCTACATAAGTTCTGCAACCATGCTGAAGAGCTGCTTAGTTGTGAGTATTAGATGAGGATAGGGTTGCTTTATTCTTGTAGGAACTCTTCTGGAACTTTTTTGCCTCAAAGCCTTATTGTATGTGTAGTATTTGATCCACAAGTTTTTGATTGTAACTTTTTTGAAACAGCAACGTCATTCTTTTAGAATCTTTTCACTACTTTTACAGCTCTTTGGTTATTTTGGGAAGAGAGTTGTACATGCTAAATCCAACCTAGCCTTGTCCATATATCAAAAGCTTATACATTTTGTGGGCATCTTGGCATTCCCACCTTGCAGGATTGGTGAAAAAATTAAAGCTGTTTCCATCCATTCCACTAGATGGGTAGTTCTTTGTGGTTGTTGTTCAGTTGCACAGTCGAATCTGACTCTTCACAAACATCATCTGTTCTCCTCTTGGAAAACTTTTACCATTGTAGTGGTGTCTAGGCAGCTCTTTCTACATTTCAATCTTCTCCTTGGGGGTTCAAGCTCTATAAAACCAGGGTTCTCAACTTTTTCAAGCTGAGGGCCAAGTCATGCTCCCTCATATAGCTTCGAGGGCTGGAATGGCCAATTTGCTTTGCCTGCCACACATGGCACTTACAGATGTGGCAGAGGCAGTGGGGGGCGGCACAGGAAATGGTGTGGGCTGCATCCGGCCCCCAGGCCGTAGGTTGAGAATCTCTGCTATAAAAGATGACCTGCCTTTTGTGCCCCTCTTGTTTCTTTCATTATTTGCTGTCACTTCCTGTCATAATTCTGGTGGAGCAATATGTGCAGATAGTAAGTATACCATAACTACAGGAATAAGTTCATATGTCTCATTTCGGTTAAACCTACATGTTTAGCATGTGCAGATTTTTATCACATTGCACAAGTTAACATTCACAAAATTTGAGGGGAGGGATGCGAGCCCTCTAGTCAGTTTCAGAACACTTTCTTAATAAACTATTTCTGGCTGCAAATTTTATGCTTCCTATTTAAGCAATGTTTTTTATGCATCAATGTTCAGCCAAAGTAATACTTAAACATTTTGAAGACTAATCCTTCCCCACACCAGTGACTTGCAATTTCCTTGTGGCTTCTCTGCTTCTTAGGTGAAAAGCACAGACCCGAATTTTTAAAGGATTAGGTTTTAATTGAGAATGTGATGCATATATGTGTTTGTGTAGGCATCCTGGCAATCACCAGAAAGTTTGCAGTTCCCATTTTACCATCACCACCAGAGTTTTTATGTCTTCAGGTAATTAATAATTGTGTACCATCAAGTCAATTCTGACCTATGGTGACCCTTTTTAGGGTTTCCCAAGCCAAGAATACTCAGAAGTGGTTTACCACTCCCTTTTTCTAGGGGTGCCCTGGGACTATGCAGCTTCCCAGCCTCTAGCTCTACAACCAGATACCCAAACCAGTAAGCTATCAAATAGAACAATTGTTTTAATAGAATTACAGGATGTGGCTATTCTCAGCACTAAAAGCTGTCAGCAGAAAGCTGTACCTATTTAAATGCTTCCTGTTAAGAAGTTGATCAAAGCTCAGATATAAACCCAAGTACAGGTACGTTACTCTTTCTATCTTCTGAAAATAGGCTAAAAGAAATGTAGATCTGAACGTCCTCAAACTAGCACAACTAGATGGGTTGGTGTCAGTAATTAGGGTTGGCCAGTTACATTATCTGGGAGGGAATGTTGCCTTTTTGAACCGTGTGACAGTAGAGCAGTATAACTGAGCAAGTAAAGTCATCTGTGCTGCAACTCCATGGTAAAGAAATGCCAGCTGGAATTATTTAAGTGTTCCTTATTAGTCAATCTAGATTCTGGACTTCATTGTTTTCTGGGGAGAGAAATACTTTTCATGTGTGTCCTACTTTACATACTTTTAAAATGTAGTACACCATCTGTGCTGCATTTAGGAGATCTGTTGTTTGTTGTGCAGAGTGGAGCTGTAGTAGACCTCTGCCCTAAAGTTGTATTCTGGGGGCAGCCTTGCATAAATTAGAACCATAAGTCTGTAACTGACAAGTGTTTGTGGCGAGCTAACTATCATCGGGAAAGGTAGGAAATGATTTAGGAGAGATGTGATTTCATATGTCTACCTCACTCGGTTCCCCACTAGGAAGAATAGGCCAAAATCCTATTGGTGTATGTTGGAATTCACATAACTTGCTGTGACTAATTGCAGTTGATTGATTAGCTGTCTGGGTACATGCTGGTAGTGCAGTCAGGCATATGTCCAAGCCCTGAACTGTGACGTGTTCCAGCATTTCATCAATTAGCAGCAATTGGATGAGGCAAGTTATATACCATAAATCTTATCTGCATTGCCTTAGGATTCTGGCCATTGAGCTGTAGTCTAAGGACTACCAAGTCCAAACCATTACCATTAAAGGACAGCTAAAGCACCACAGCAAACAGCCATATAGCCTCTGTATTAAAATCTCCAAAGAAGGAGAACCCATTAGGATTTAAACAGCTCTTATTGTCTGGAATTTATTCCTAATGTTTAATCAAGATCTTTGAATTTGTTAGTTTATGACTTCTTCTCTGGAGCAACAGAAAACAAACTTTAATCCGTCTACTATATTGCAACCAGTGAAGCATCAAGAGGACCTGAGAGCAGATCTCCTGTAAATTTAACTACTATTAGATAAGGAGGAATGATGGTTTGTTATAATGTGAACTTCTTGAAATCACCTCTGCTAAACAACTATTTGAAGGAGAAACTCCTTTGTACCTAATATAACTGGAGATTTAATCAAGTTGTTCAGTCGCATAGTTGTGCCCGACCCTTTGCGACCCCATGTACCATCGCACACCAGGCACCCCTAAAAGGCCATTCACTGTTAATAACTAATTCTCAAATTGCCTCCCTTAAAAATCAAATTTCCCCCCTGTGGGAAGTGTGCTGCACATTGGGAACCATGGTTCTAAAGTCAAGTAGGACTGACTCACCTATCATTCCAAACACCACTGGATCAATGTGATAGGCCAGTGGTGGTGAACCTTGGCACTCCAGGCATACCTGTCAACCTTCCCGATTTGGCAGGGATTACCCCGTAATCCTGCGCTGATTGACATCATTTCCCGACCTGCGCTGCCAAAACCCCGTAATTTGGCAGTGGGGAAAAGGAAGCCCTTCTACGCAAGTCGCCTTCTATGCATGCGTAGAAGGGTTTTACACTTGTAGAACCAATTAGCAGCAATTGGATGTAGAACCCTTCCACGCATCGCTGGAAGGTGACCTGCGCGGAACCGCTCTGCGCAGGTCCCGTTTTTTCCGGAGCCACGGGTTGACAGGTATGACTCCAGGTGTTCTTGGACTTCAATTACCAGAAGCCCAAGTCAGCACTCCTGATGATCAGGGCTTCTGGGAATTGAAGTTCAAGAACATCTGGAGTGCCAAGGTTTGTCATCACTGTGATAGGCCAAGACAACCCAAAATATTTTGTACTGGAGACAATGACCAGGAACAGCCCTTTTTTATTTTACAGATGCTGTCTAGGTTGGCAGATGAACCTTACTCTAGTTCTGTTGATGGGACAGTATGCTCTACCACACCTGGGACAAGAGGCTAATATAGGGCAAGGGAGGATGGGCAGAACAAGGTGTGAACAGCTTATGTGACCCACACAACTCTGATCTCAAAAGAAGGAAATGCCATTACCTTGTGAACCACCCAGAGAGTGCACTAAGTGCTATGGGGTGGTATATAAGTGTCATTGCCATTCCTAGGATGTCCTTTGCCTCCTCCACACACTTGCAGTTACCGGGGAGATCAGCTTACTGTGCCTTATGGTAGGGCAGGATACAGGAGCAGAGAGCTGAAGATGAGAAAAAGAAGGTGAGAAGATTTAAGACAATAAAGAATAGGAGCCAGCATAGAAATGAAGGGGCTATAAATAACAGTTTCTTGCTGAATGGACTGAGACCTTTTTCAGAAGAGGAGCTTCTCAGATTTCCTTTACGTTATGAGAGGAAAGGGAGAAAATGATATACCTGTAAAATTCTTTTATTTGGGAGGGGAAACTGGGAGTGAAGTGTCTTTGTTGTAAATTAGGCCAGCCTCAATGACATCCAAAGAAAAGTGGAATACTTTTGGACATGATTGAAAAGAAGTGGAATTGTCTCCGGCACCAACTTTGAGTGTTACTTTTTGTGCTTTCTACCATCTAATGAAGATAGGGTCATTGGTACTGCTTTAGAAGAGAGGCAGTTTTGTATTCTGGCCAGTCAGGCTTCATATTCTAAATCACAGTAAGCATCAGATATAAACTACTGATTGTCTTCTTGAGTGAGAGTTCAAACTCTGAAGCATCTGAATTGATGAGAATGAGGGTTTGGATGTTGAGATAATAGCAATCTTGCATGTACTAACACTGGGTATCAGTGGAAGGGGGCTTTACAGCCTAATGTGCTTGTCCTTTGCAACTACTGTTTTTTTATTATTTATTTAGTTGATATCCCCACCCACAAACTGGTGGCTCACAGACACTACAAAATCAACAAAAAGACAAATCACCTCATATAACTATACTGTACATAGATGATTGGTAACTTGATTGGCAAAGTTCTTTCCCCCTTCTCTGAGGTTTGAGGCAAGCCCTCACTCCTCTTCCTGTTTGCTTTCTTGCTTCTACTGTTTTGTTGATAGTCCTTCTTTTTCTGCTTTTCCTCCAAGCAGTTACAAGCATGGAGGTACTCACCAAATGCTGGAGATTTCATTTTCTTTATTTCTTCTGACTGTAATTATAGATGATAGCTGTAAATAAAGATATCCTTTTTCTACTTTAAATGCTTCTAGGTTGATTTTATCATGCAACATGCTAGATTGTGTGCGTGTGTGTGGAAACCCAAAGGGCTAGGCAGGGGCTGAGAGTGAGGTTGTCTCACCAGATTTTCTCTATGTTGCTGTTAGTGTTTTTGTGCCTCATATTCTGCTAACAGAGATAAATAACCAATATTGGAATACAGGCAGCTAACATATCCTTTGCTTTAGAAATAATTTATTTTCTATTGTTTTCTTTATGTAGAAATAATTTATTTTTGTTTTCTTTATGTAGTTAAGTCATGTCTTTATTAAAATAATTTGTAACACTCTACAACTACATTTTCAAGGTGACACATACTGCAAATTTTCTAATAAAGTAACCAGTAGAACTGCATATAATTTTTAGAAATTGTTGTTAGCTTGCTGCTGTTGGATGTAATTTTGTTTCCTTCTCACCTATATTAAAAATAAACTGAAGGCTAAAACAGCTCCATCTCCAAATGTTGGGACACAAAGAATGAATGGATACCCCTTTCTTACTTATACACGCACACACCAAAGATTCACTTAATCCACTCACTACTCTCCTATGCAAAACAATAATGAGCAAGTTTCCAGACTAACCCCCAAATACTCTAAAAATGTTTTATCATTGCCTGAATATCCCCATTTTAGAACATGGAAGCTGCACAAAATATAGAAGTTATAGTTTGGAAAGTTTGGCATGGCATTTTTAAAGGTGCAGGATTAGTTTTGCATGAAAGAGTGAGAGCAAAAGAAGTTCACAAAATAACGAAGAGCTAGAAGTAAATTAGGAGAAGGCAGACTGTGCCTCCCACATAGTTTCACAGAAGACACTAACATGAAAACATTTATTTGCCATCATAAAAATGATGACATACTTTAGGGGAATGAGGTGTAGGATTCACAGTCTCGGGAAACTTATGCTACATTTGGTAATTTGCACAGAGCCAATGTATTTGAGCAGCATTTCCGACACTTCATATAACTTGTCCATCTGGCATTTGACTGGGCTGATTTCTCTAATGCCAGCCATTTCTCTGTTTGGGTTAAATGCCCCTGCTACCTGTGTAAACTACCTGCTCTGCCAGAGACCAATACCAGAAGAAGGGACAGATAAACCACCCGTGAGTCCTTGATACTTAAAAAAATACCCGTGGGAATGAGTGGCATAAGGCAGAGACAAATGGTACATCATTGTTATTGCTGTTCACTCTCATTTTTATCTGCACTATGTGATTTAAATATTACTATTATTTCAAAGTCAATGGACAACCATTTCATGTTTCCTTTTGCATTTGTCTTAGACAAGGAAAAATGACACTGGGCTCTCCTCTTTGGTGTGAAAACAGGAGAACAGAGCTGGGGAAAGTTACTTTTCTGAATTGCATCTCCCTCTAAAACTCAGTCACTGTGGCCAGCTGGTGTTGTGTTCTGATGGTTTTATCTTACACATGGATTACAATGTATCTGAGCCAATGTAACCTTGCCTATAGCAACAATGTAACCTTCAGCTGTATCATATAAACCCTGTAATAGGACGCGAGCTAATGACCACCAGCTGGCAGCAGCGAGCGTCCAAGCTCTCTTGGTCCGAACTCATCAAAGGCAACAGCGCGGGAAGTTTTCCCGCCACCATCTACACCTGGACAAGAAGGGCGTGACCCGAAATGACGTCACGCAGACAGTAGCCAATGGGCTACCATGGCACCACGTTCAAATGTATTACTACTGTATATAAAGAGCTATCGATCCGCCATTACCTCATGTTCCCTCTGTCCACGATGCAATAAACCTGAGTTAACCCAGCCCGAGGCTGTGTCCTGTGTCTTGGTTTGCATACACTAAATTGGCGACGAAGGTGGGATGATGGATCCCCACGGAACAGCCAGGGCACAGAGCGGGTTCAACATCACCAAACCGCAAGACTGGGAGCTGCTTGAGATGGACTTCCAGGCGGCACTGGTGGAACTCAGAGTCAAAGGAGACGACGAGGAGAGGAAGAGGGCCATCCTCACCAGAATGCTCGGGATGGAAACCAAGCGGACGCTGGTGGGCATAATCGCTCCGAAGAAGGTGAGCGAATTTAAGGCGGGCGACATCATGAAGCTGCTGCGAGAGCGGTTCTGCCCCTCGAGGGCAATGTTTCCCGCTCGGAGCGCGTTTTGGAGGCGAGTCCAAGCGCCGGATGAGTCGGTTGAGGCATTCGTGGCCGCCATGAGGATAGCCGCCGCCCCCTGTAAATGGGGCGACATCCTAGAGATGGCCCTCAGGGACGGCGTGTTGTGTGGCCTGAAAGACAAGGAGGTACAGCGCAGCTTGATGAACAAGGAGCCGCCACCCACGCTGGCAGAGGTCGTAGAGGCCGCGGAAGCCGCAGAGTCCACGAATGCTGGAGTGGACGAGATGCACCAGTGGCGTGAGTGGCGTCCTAGAGCCGGCAAGGCGGAAAATTCGGTGCACGGGAAGTCCGGACAGTCGGTGCACGCAACTCGACGGGCCTCAAAGTCGTCTACGGAAGGCAGCGACGGCGAGGAGGTCCAGAAGGTCCGAAAGGGGGGTCGACGCTGCGAGGGTTGCGGAGCGGCCCATGAGCGCGCGAGATGCCCGTTCAGGAAGGTCGAGTGTTACACCTGCAGCCGTCGGGGGCACATCGCCAAGGCATGCAGAAAACGGAAAGAGGGCCGGAGGCAGTCACAAGACCGTGCGGCCAGACCGGACCGTCCAGCGAGGCCCAAAGATGGCGCCCAGACCACGAGGAAGCAGGACGGCGTGGGCCGCGTCTCGGACGACAGCGAGGACGACGCCCCAGTGTTCAGCGTGTCCGCGGGACAGTCCCATTACTTCGTTGAGGTATTAGTACAAGGGGCCCCTATTAAGATGGAAATTGACTCGGGGTCCTCCTATTCCATAATTCCCCAGAAAGAGTTCCTGAAAATCGACCCCCACGTGCGGCCCAAACTTAAAGCGTTGAGGTCCACGCTACGAGACGTACAGGGAAACAGCATTCCGGTGTTGGGGGTCGGGAAATTTCGGGTCAATTTTAAGAGACATTCTGCGGAACTGCCCCTAGTTGTCCTCAAGGGGGGAAGCTGTAGCCTCCTAGGGACACAGTGGTTTCAGCCCTTAGGTTTGTTCATAGGGGGGGTGCATACCGTGGGGGGGGACCCAATACAAGCGGTTTGCGATGCGCATCCCGCCGTTTTTAAGAAAGGACTCGGAAAGTTCAAGGGACCCCATGTAGCTTTCGACATAGACCCGGAGGTCCGCCCGATTAGACTCAAACCGCGCAGGGTGCCGTTCGCACTCAAGGACAAGATAGAGGCGGAACTGGACAAACTGGTGGGCCAGGGGATTCTTATTCCTGTTGATTCCGCGGAGTGGGAAACTCCAATTGTAACGGCTCTAAAGGCTAACGGGGAGGTGCGCATTTGCGCTGATTACAAGTGTACAATTAACAAGGCGATCCGCCCTAATGCATACCCGGTGCCAGTGATCAGCCACCTTTTGGCCAGGCTGAATGGGGGAAAGTGTTTCGCTAAACTCGATTTGGCACAAGCCTATCAGCAACTTCCTGTGACCCCTGCCACGGCCGCGGCACAAACGATAGTTACACATAAAGGAGCGTTCCAGGTGTCGCGGTTACAGTTTGGCGTGAACTCGGCACCCGGCCTTTTTCAGTCGCTTGTGGAACGCCTCCTGAAGGGCCTGGAGGGGGTGTTGCCTTATTTTGATGACGTGTTGATAACAGGGGGGAGTGAGGCTGAACTGGCAAAGAGGTTGGACAAAGTACTGACCGTGTTCGAGAAAGCGGGGCTGAGATTGAGGAAGGACAAATGTGTTTTTTTCGAAACCGAGGTCGAGTTTTTAGGGTTCCGGATCACACCCGAGGGGATTAAGCCGTCTAAATCCAAAGTAGCAGCCATTAAAAAGGCCCCTCGCCCCACATCCAAAACCGAGCTACAGTCCTTCCTGGGGCTCCTCAATTTTTACCATACATTCCTCCCGCGGAAGGCGTCCGTGGCCGAACCGCTCCATCGGTTACTTAAAAAGGAGGAGCCATGGATGTGGGGTGACGAGCACGAGAGGGCGTTCAAAGAGCTAAAGCAACTCCTAACATCTGAGGCAATCCTGACGCACTTCGACCCCAAACGGCCAGTGGTCCTAGTCTGTGATGCATCCCCGGTGGGGGTGGGGGCGGTGCTTTGCCACGTGTTGGAGGACGGAAGGGAGGCCCCGGTAGCGTTTTACTCAAGGTCCCTGTCCCAAGCGGAGCGAAATTACGCACAAACCGACAGGGAGGCGTTAGCAATAGTAGCGGGAACCAAAAAATTTCACGATTTTTTGTATGGCCGCCCGTTCAAAATCGTGACCGATCACAAGCCACTGTTAGGGATTTTCACAGCAAGCAAGCCCACGCCGCAGATCCTGTCCCCGAGAATGCTGCGATGGGCTATTTTTCTCAACGCATACCAACATGAGTTGGAGTACCGGCCCGGAAAGGAGATCAGCCATGCTGATGCACTTTCGAGATCCCCTTTGCCCTTATCGGACGACCAAAAGGCGAGAGTAGAAAGAGACCGCCAGGTGTTGCTAATTGAGGTTTTAGACGCACCCCCAATAGTACCAGCCGACATTGCTAGGGCGACAGGCAAGGACAGAACGCTGGAGAAAGTTAGTTCATGGGTACAGAAGGGGTGGCCGGCATCGTCCCCGAGTACGGAGTTCGACCCTTTCTTTCGGAAAAAGCTAGAGTTGTCCCTAGAAAGGGGGTGCCTTTTGTGGGGCCAACGGGTGGTGGTCCCTACGCCCCTGCGGACGAGGGTGCTCGAACTGCTGCACGTCAGCCACCCGGGCATAGTTCGTTCGAAGGCGCTGGCCCGGAGTTACTTCTGGTGGCCACAGCTGGACGCGGACATTGAGCACATGGTCGGCACTTGCGAGGCATGCCAGGGATCCCGACCTGAGGCGGCCCGTCTTCCGCATAGGGAATGGGACACAGCAAGGGGGCCATGGTCCAGAGTGCATGTAGATTTCGCTGGCCCATTCCGAGGAACCATGTTTCTCCTGGTGGTGGATGCGTTCTCCAAGTGGCTGGAGGTTATCCCAGTAAAGAGCACGTCCTCCGCCACGACAATTAGCCGGCTAAGGAGAGTCTTTTCCACGTTCGGTTTACCCGACACTTTAGTCAGCGATAACGCTAGTTGTTTCACCTCCGCTGAGTTCGGAGCATTCATGGAGGCAAACGCCATTCGGCATGTCACATCCGCACCGTTTCACCCGGCCACGAATGGCCAAGTGGAACGGCTGGTGCGTACAACAAAGGAGGCGCTGCGGCGCATGGGCCCGGGGGACCTAAATCACCAAGTATGCCAGTTCCTCTTAGCGTATAGGGTAACCCCCTTAGCGTCAGGCTACTCGCCGGCAGAGCTCTTGATGCGGCGAAAACTGACCACGATCCTGTCCAGGCTAGACCCGACGAGAGTCGAGGATGAAGGGAAAAACATAGGGTTGGCAGTCTCGAAAGGTTTCGCCGCCGGTGACCCTGTTCACTGCAGGAACTATTCCAGCGCAGGGCCAGCCTGGGTGCCAGGGACGGTTGTAGAACAGACGGGGCCAGTGTCGTACCGGGTCGAGACTAACACCGGCCTCCTCTGGAGGAGGCACGCGGACCAACTGAGGCACCGAGTGAGTGGGCCAGTCAGTGGGGCTCAGCAACAGGATTCAGCGTTAGGGTTCTCCCCCACCCGCTTAACCCAAGGGGGAGACAGCAGTGGACAACAGTCCCAAGCAAGGGGGGAAGGCAGAAGCAGCGGCCCCGACTCATACCCTTTTGATACGCCAGTCCTATCAGGGGCCGGGGAAGGGGGAGAGGAGTTCGCGACCGCTGCCCCCGATTGTAATTTTGATTTTGATTTTGCGAGCCGGGGGGGTTTTCAGGAGTGTTCCCCCACCCATCCAAGCGAGAAGAGGGGTTTTTCGTTAGCCCCCAGTGCCCCCGGTTCCTCCCTAAGAAAGAGCACACCTCCCAACAACGCCGCGGAGCCGCGGCAAGTCACTAACGAGTCTCCCTCTCCAATTACAGGACAGGAAACCAGGGGACAAAGAGAAGGTAGCAAACCCGGGGAGAGGCAGCCCGCATCGAGACCCCAGCGTGTTCGAAATAAGCCATCTTGGCTGAGAGACTTTGTCTCCTAAGGGGGGGGGAGTGTGTTTAAGTGTGGGCTCGAGACTTTGTCTCGTCCTAGGGGGGAGGGGTGTTGTGTTCTGATGGTTTTATCTTACACATGGATTACAATGTATCTGAGCCAATGTAACCTTGCCTATAGCAACAATGTAACCTTCAGCTGTATCATATAAACCCTGTAATAGGACGCGAGCTAATGACCACCAGCTGGCAGCAGCGAGCGTCCAAGCTCTCTTGGTCCGAACTCATCAAAGGCAACAGCGCGGGAAGTTTTCCCGCCACCATCTACACCTGGACAAGAAGGGCGTGACCCGAAATGACGTCACGCAGACAGTAGCCAATGGGCTACCATGGCACCACGTTCAAATGTATTACTACTGTATATAAAGAGCTATCGATCCGCCATTACCTCATGTTCCCTCTGTCCACGATGCAATAAACCTGAGTTAACCCAGCCCGAGGCTGTGTCCTGTGTCTTGGTTTGCATACACTAAAGCTGGGAGCTGTAAGCTAAAAAAAAAAGTGGCTTTTTCCCTCCAAGGTGAGAGAAAGATTTGTTGAAAGTGAGCGTAGGAAGGGAGGAAGATGTTAACTATAACACACTTCCTCCTACTGTCCAGCCTTTTTGTAGCCTCAATCAATCAATCAAACAAACCATCAGTCACCACATTTATTTTCCACCTAGCTTGTGGAGATAAAACCATTGTTCTTTATGTCATTGTACAAATCAGCAGCTTGAATGGGCTACAGAGAAAGAGCCTCCTCGAAGATTGTGGTATTTTGAACCACAATTGGGCGTATCCCGGGTAGGGTTGCCATATGTCCCGGAAAACCGGGATTGTCCCGAATTCAAGGTTGGAAAAATAGCTATCATTATATTATGTTTGTTTTTTAAAAGACTATTTTGTACTTCTGTCCCGGTTTTGTGAGAGAGAATTATGGCAACTCTAATCCCGGGCAACGGCAACCTTGCGCTGGCTAATCTTTCTAACACTAGGCCAGGCAAAAGGAACTCCAGAATGAACTCACCGCTACTGGTGGTCTCATTTTGGCAGATTAAAGTCCGACCTAGACATGAAAGAGGAAGAGGAAGAAGCAGCTTGAATGATACAATTGTGCTGCCTCCATAATTAATGACACATTTTCCCAGAGGAGAATATTTTCTACTTCAGAATTTCTAAAACTGTTCTTACCACAAAGTTTAAGGTACAGTTTACTCAGAAAGAAAGCCCAATGGTGTAGCAGAGCCACGGTTCATAGGATAAGAATAGCAAGACTTTCTCATTACCAAGGATGGTGCCACCATCTTATCTCCACCATCCTCAAGCTCCAGTGCTCACCCTACCCTTGGCGGTGATCCCTTAGGATAATCTGTTGTGAACTGTATGTATGTTGTGAATAGATAGTAAGGAAATAGTAAAGGTCTCCCTTGTCAAAAGCCAGTTGTGTCCGATTCTGGAGGGGTGTATGTGTCTCATCCCTGTTTACAATCAAAGAGAAGTGCTGTCTGCATCTGCAGACGTTTCCAAGCTCATGACTAGATACTGAAGCATATATAATGCTTTCCCACCGAAGCAGTACCTATTTATCTACTTGCAATTTGTTTTCGAACTGCTATGTTGGCAGGAGCTGGGACAGACAATAGGCGCTCACTCCATCACACAGCTGACCTGCCAACCTTCTGGTGGTCAAAGTCAGCATCTTTTTTTTCTATGAAAAAGATAATTTTTATTGTATGTACAATAAATGGAAGTAAAGGTTTTTCCACCATACCATCTTTTTTCTTTAACTTTATAAATTACAACTCCCTGACAAGGATTAATAAATTTGTCTCAAGATTGAAAAAGAAGAAAAACCAAGTACATTATTTGGGTTCAAATTTCATCATGAATAAAAGTGACAAAACTCAGTGCATACAGGGAGGGGGCACGAGCCATCTCTTAACCACTAAGCCACCATGGCCACACACACGGATAGATTGACCCAAAGAGCACTGTGCATTTTGGGCTCTTCTTGAGGATGTGGCTTTGGATGAGTGATTGCTGGGGATAGCGATATCATTAGGCTGGAGAAATGGTAGTCTTGGGCAGTAGTACACCAGTGTGGTCCATTGTGCCATTTCTACCATCAGCTATCAACCAACCTTTGCTGCTCTTGCCTCAATTTCTTCCTTATGCCTCTCCTTTTTTCTGCACCTTTTCACCACTGTTTTTCCACCTCTTGTTCAATTGCACGGCTCTATCCTTCCTGGCTGGCATTGCCCAGCCACCTGGACATCGTCCTAAAGAAGTGGCTGTTGCCCAGAGCAGCCGGTTTTTAATGCAGATCTGGCAAGACATGACTGGCACTTTTGTACAGAACAGGGCAACAACAATTTACAGTAAAGCCAAGGCAGTGTGGTGGAAGAGGAAGTGATAGAAGGATGCGGTGAGCTTCAAAGGTGTGGAGCAGCAATGGTTTGTCCATTCCTGCCTCAGGCAGTAAGAAAGAGTTGCCACTGATTGCTAGACCTCAATGATTTGTCACAGTACTACCAAACACACTCTTGATTTCTGTAGATTTCACTATTTCCATAAGCTTAGCTTTGCAGCTGTACATCTAGAGAAATATGACACACATGTGAGTGTAACAAATGGACTTTCAGTGATGGTGAACCTTGGCACTCCAGGTGTGCTGGAACTTCAATTCCCAGAAGCCCTGATCAGCAGCAGTGCTGACTTGGACTTCTGGTAATTGAAGCCCAAGAACACCTGGAGTACCAAGGCAAACAAAGGAGATTAGCCATGTGATCCATATTCAAATTACAAAAAAAAATGCAGCAAGAAGGCAATACCTTTAGTGGATCACTGAAAATTAAAACGTTGAAAGCTTTCAAGATCCAAGATTGAAAAGGCATCAAAAAGCCTTTTACTGTTGTTCTACATGCATTTCTAAGATTTGTACCTGGCCAGAAGACATGCCATGCCTGAAGAAGAGGTATTGGGTCTCGAAAGCTTGCAACGTTTTAATTTTGAGTGGTCCAATAAAGGTACTGTATCACCTTCCTCCTGTAATTTTTGCATTGCTTTTTAATTGGAGTGCCAAGGTTCACCATCACTGTAGTGGGTGGTGAGATGAAGGGAACAATAAAGCACATGGATTTATGAAAAACCCTTGAGCACTGAATGTCCTACTATTGTGTAAATAGTGAGCTTTCTTTCAATCCATGTGTTTGTGAGTTACAGTACTGTATAGTCGTTTGCAATGTAGATAAGCTGAGAGGAATGCTGATAACATTATTAACACAGCACTGGCTAATGGATTTTATCTCCTGTTGAATACTTGATGTTTCATAAATTTTGCATAGATCCCCCTAAAGATTTTTTTTAACATTTCTATTTCCCCTTAGAAAATATTTAAATTGACTTAGAAAAGACTTACTGTATTACACAATATTATTGCATAGGCTATATGAAATAATAGTGACAATCGTTGACACACTTTAGACTTTACCCTAATAACGTAATATGTGAAATAGTTGAAGATTTTCTACACTTTTGATCAACCATCAATCCAAAGAGAGACTGTAATTAAGACATCAGAAGAGACTGAGAGCCAGACTAGAGAGACAAATACAGTATCAGATTTTCTCTAATTATAAAACATGTGAATTCATTTAAATTTTTAGTGCTCACACGATGCAAAGGTTGAATTGAATCTATCTGTCCCTTTTTGCTCCCAATGTGGCATTTGTTTTATTATTATTTCAAAATGTGGCATTGGAAATGTTTACCAAAAAAAGGTGAATGCTAGATTAAATCAAGTCTGAACTGTCTGTTGAAGCCTGAATGACTAAACTGAGACTATCATAATTGAAGACAAACTCAATAGAAGAAACAATAATGCTGGGAAAATTTGAAGTAGCCAGTAGGCAAAGAATAAAAAATACTGTATCCATGAAACAGACTGATTCAGTAAAAGAAGCCATGGCCTTGAGTTTGTAAAACCTGAGCAGAGCTGCTAATGTCAGGGTCTTTTTGGTCCTTCATAGGCTCATTATAAGTCAGAAGCAGCTTGATGGTCTGTCACAGCAACAATATAGTGTGTGGGTTCCGCGCACGCAATTGGCATATTGTCCCTGACAGAACCATCGTTTGGGAGATTGCTCCTTCGAGCTTTGGTTCCGTGGGGACAGAAATTGGGGAGCGGATTAATAGCCATAGTTTAATTCACCCACAGCTGACCTGACAAACAGTTCGGGCAAGAGGAAATTGGATGACTAACTCACTAGTCATGTAATAGGTAATATCGCATTTGCGGATTACCTCAAGTCTTAAACCGAAATTAGCCAGTGTTTACCCCAAGATAGTTTGGAACAATGGATTTCCCCTGTCAGTGTTTAATTTGGTTAATTAACCTCCCCGGGAGAGGTTCCCAATTAACTCGTGTAAACATGGTACGTGGATCTTGTCAGATGACAGTTTCATCACACACAGCCCGCTTACTCGATATATACTGATGATTTTCCCTCATTAAATCACTGGTCTTCGCTCCATCTTGTCTCGTGTCTCATTGCTTGACCAGTCTCCTCCGGGACCCAACGGCCGCCTCGCGGCCCCAATCCAACAATAGTGTGTATATATGAGCATGCAACTAATCTGTTTTGGTTCTTGCTCCTAGGTTTGTATTAATCAATGTAATGAAAATGAAATACAGACTAACCCACGCCATCGGCCCCGGGAGTGGAGACAGGTGGGAGCCGCCGCCGGAGCCGCCGCAGCTGCCTTCGCTCTCCGGGCCCGCCCGCCCGGAGAGCAGAAAAGGACGCCGCCGCCGCTGGCCCCTCGAGGAGCTCCCTGTCTCGCCCGGGGGCCCACGCCATCGGCCCCGGGAGTGGAGACAGGTGGGAGCCGCCGCCGGAGCCGCCGCAGCTGCCTTCGCTCTCCGGGCCCGCCCGCCCGGAGAGCAGAAAAGGACGCCGCCGGCCCCTCGAGGAGCTCCCTGTCTCGCCCGGGAGCCCACGCCATCGGGCCCGGGGGTGGAGACAGGTGGGAGCCGCCGCCGGAGCCGCCGCAGCTGCCTTCGCTCTCCGGGCCCGCCCGCCCGGAGAGCAGAAAAGGACGCCGACGCCGCCGGCCCCTCGAGGACTTGTTGGGGTCGGAGAGAGATGTATGAGATGTTATTGCACTACTGAGATGTTACTGTGTTTACTGTATTTTATTATATTGTGTATTGTATTTTTCCTGTATTGTATTATTGTTTGATATGTTGTGAGCCGCCCTGAGTCGGCGTATGCTGAGTGGGCGGCATACAAATCAAATAAATGAAATGAATGAATGAAATGAAATGAAGAGTCAAAATCTGGCCTACATATGTCTCTCAGACATTCTTGCAGTTACCAGCACCCCTAGGGAACCTAGAATCCACACCCTCATTTTTTTACCTTTTTTCCTGCTCAGAAAGTTTTCTCGTGTCTTCTAAGGGCCTCAAGAACAATTCTGCCATGTTCTGAGGGGTTCCCAGCCAGCATCCTTGTAGCCCTCCAACCGCTCCAACATTTGGGCTCTACTAAAACAATAAGCAACATTCATGGGCACACCTGTTAGGATGTTATCTTCTCAGTCTTGTGCATTTTGACAATAGTGTTTTCCAGCAGCAGCGTAAGACATATTGTTCCCTGAGGCAGAGCAGTAAATGGCATCCCACCCACCTAAGTCAAGGTGCACCGTATCTAAAGCCAACTAAGCTATTTTGGCACACGAGGCAGAAAATCTCATAAGCCCTTCTTTTTATCCCTGGCATTAATAAAAATAAAACATAACAAAGTAAGTAGCTAACAATTTGCTGCCTATTTGTCATTTGCCTCATTATCCTAATAATAAATCTGGCCCTATGAAACAGTCTCCTGAGAAGACAAATTTCTTTGTTAATTTATAAATGTGCAGGTTGAACAAGTGGGTTGCAAGTAAGTGCACTGCCAGACATGAAACTCAGATTTTGGCAGATTTTAAGCTGCATCATCTTTTCCGTGTATTAAAATCCAAACTAGCTTTCAGCAGTTGCCCAGACTCTGCAGTATCTGAAACTTCTCGTTAACGAAACTTTTGTGACCCATTACAGACAGATAACCCAAGGTAACAAACAATAAAATTACAGACGCAAAGGGGAGCTTATTTATTTTATTATTTATATCCCACCCATCCAACCAAAATGTCATTCTGGACTGTGACAGGTACACAGAAGTGGCCAAACGGTGTGGCAATGTTCAAAGATAGGAAATCCGTTTGAGGCTTGAATATGTAGTAATATAATATAATGTTTTATTCTGGTAGTTAATATATTCAGTATCTTCCAGTAGAGCAATACAACAAGTCCAATACATTGTGAAAGTCAACCGGTATGCAGACTCTTTCAGGAGAATTTCCCTTCATGTGACAACACAAAACGTAAATAGGAAAAAAATAAGGCTTAAAGATAAAGGTAAAGGTCTCCCTTGCTTGAAAGCCAGTCGTATCCAATTCTAGGGTTCAGTGCTCATCTCTGTTTCAAAGCCAAAGAGCCAGCGCTGTCTGCTTCTACAGATGTTTCCATGTTCATGTGGCAGGCATGACTAGACACAGAACACTGTTACCTTCCCACCAAAGTGGTCCCTATTTATCTACTTGCAATTTCTTGCTTTCGAACTGCTAGGTTGGCAGGAGCTGGGACAGAGACGTGAGCTCATTCCGTCCTGCAGTACTCGGGAATCGAGCTGCTGACCTTCCGTCTCCCAGTCAGCGTCTTAGCCACTTGAGCCACTGCAGTCCCTAAGGCTTAGTATGTAACAATCATATCCGTTCCAATATTAGTTGTCATCATGGTGATAATCCTGTTCTTAACTCCTCAGAACAATATTCCGAGGATATTCCACACCTGTCTCTCAGGTTCTTCCGTCACCAGGTCCATCTATGTCCAGGGCCTCTCTTCCCAATGATCTTACATTGAAAAACAAGTTGGAGTATTCTATATGCTGTTCCTCATGATATGGCCAAGGTATTGGAATTTTCTTTGTTTAATGGTCTTAAACAATTCTTGTTCTTTATCTATCTGGCAACTAAAATAATACTAAATAGAAACCCATATAAATTACACCCAGATAAGTGAATAAAATATCCTAACAGAGTAATAATGGCAGGAAAATAAAATATTATATGGTAGATATAAACCCTTTAGCTTAAGGGCAATGCATTTCCAAATGCCTCTTTAAATATTTCCACCTGGAGGTCATCTATTCCAGCCTTAGCTTAGTGCAGGATGTAACTCTGGCATTCAAACAGATAGCTATAAAGCCTCTGCTTGAACACACACACAGACACACATCCTTAAAAAAGATGGGGGAAATGCATATGTTCACTTGAGGCTAAACTGTCAAGGACCACAAGGACCAATGCAAAACCTATTTTTCCCTCCCTTTTTCTGCCAGGCTTTTTCAAGGGCCCCCGTCTCTGGCTACGCTAGCTGGGGCTTTTGGAAATTGTCCCCACCCCAGTAAGATTTCTAAGCTCTGTTCCTTCCACACACTACAAAAGGCTGCTGAAAAGGCAACAACTTACACCTGATAAAATGATCTATTTTGGAGTCCTTCTGAAATTAAGATGAAGGTTCTACCAGCCTTATTTAAAAAGCAAAGATTTATATTGTGCCTTTCTCCCAAAACTGGAATGATAGCAACTCACAGCAAGATTAACAAAAAACAAAACAAAAGAGTCACAAATAAGTCTATAGTCTGAACACAATTAAACCAATTATAACTATTATAAAAAGAATGTCTGATAAAATAAATTTTTGGACTATGATGGGTAAAGTATCCCCCAGATAGAAAGGCCACTGGTGTCCTGGGTGATAGTGGGGCATTGTAATCCAAAAAGCAGTTTTGTCGAGCTCTGCTTAAAGTACAACTGAATCGAAAGACATTTTAAACACTCTCCTAAAGAAAGAATTGCATCTACCTATTAAAGTTATTTCCTCTGTGTCAGTCAACAGTCTAATGTCCATCTGAATCATAAGGTCCAATGGGTTGCAGGGGGTACATCCCTGATGTAAGGTTGATTGATTGAACTCTTCCAGATGGAAGGTGTCTTAGCATGCAGTAAGATGGAAAGAAAGGTGCAGGGAATAATCTCTCTTAAAGCAATCCTTATTTTATTTTTTAATTTTTTGGGGGGAGGGGATCAGTCCATCTAGCCCAGCCCTCAAAAGTAATAGTCCTACTGCTGGGCCAAAAATCCATCTTAGGCACAGATCAAGTTTGGGATACAGCACAATTCCCCATACATCAGATGTCCACCAGGACATAGATTGCACCAGACCACTCAATAAGAGGTCAACAATTTTGAATATTTCCCCATGTTATCATAGCCTCACATGAGACTCGTCAAAACATATTACAGGTATGTGGTGTTAACACTGGGCTTCATGGATTCCACTTCCCCCCTTTTTCTGTGTTTTGTTTCAGAGGCAAATGTTGAATTCTAGAGAAAATTAAAATGCCCTTTGCTTCTTTCCAAGATAAAGCTGAGCCCGACCTGGCCTCCAAAAATATTATCAGGCTATTGCAGACCTCAAGTTTCAGAAAGCTTTTGAAGCAGGATAATTTCTTAATGTTCCAGTGAGTTTACAAAATGCTTCTTCTGGCTCACAGTTCAGAAATCCAGCTGTACTTTACTGAACCATAGAAAGGAACAGAAGACTCTTAAGAGTATGGGAAATTGCTCAGGATTTCCAGAACACTGTTCTCTTCCTTTTTATGCCAAAGAGGACTCCCAGCAGACACATTATTACCATCTCCGGTTCTCTTGAGCATCAAATCACATTCTGCCTGCTATAATCACTACACACAGACTAGAATTAAAAATTGGGGGAAAGGCCATGGGATTAAGTCTCTTTTTTCAACATCATAGAGATACTTCGCAATAAGGCAACAAGAATAAGGTCCAATACACCCATTCAAAATGGTGCAGAATTTGCAAGGCATGTCTTTTATTAAGCCATTCACATTACAAGTACAGTATATCCTTTTAAGAAAATAAAAAATATAGGGATATCAAAGGTTCGAAAAAGCTATTTTGAACAACTCTAAAAGTCTCTCAGCAAATATGGTCAGTGGCTGCGCTCTCTGAAATTGTGTGAGAGTTGTGGTCCAAAAATGTACCTTTTCCATTATTGGGCAATATTGCTCAATTATGATGCTTCCAATGCTCTTTTTTAATGATTTTTTAGAATGGGATACTTTCAGATACTTTCCTAAGGGACTGTGGTAGTTTAGTGGTTAAGATGCTGAACTTGATGACTGGAAGGTCAGCAGGTCAGCAGTTTGAGACCCGAGTGTTGCATGACGGAGTGAGCTTCTGTTTCTGTGGTCCAAGCTCCTGCTAACCTAGTAGTTCAAAAGCAAGAAATTGCAAATAGATGAATAGGTACTACTTTGGTGGGAAGGAAAACAGCATTCCATCCACTCCAGTGTCTAGTCATGCCTGCCACGTGCCCACGGAAATTTCTGCAGATGCAGAGAACACTGGCTCTTTGGCTATAAACAGAGATGAGCACTAAACCTTAAAGTCAGATATGAATGGCTTTTGAGCAAGGACAATCTTTACCTTTACCTACTTTCAGATGAACAGTGTACCACAGGAATATTGTGGTTGAATAATATTCACAAACACAGATGTCTGCATTGGTCTTTAGTACAACAGGTGCAGTGGAAGGCATTAACATTACAGTCCTATGCATCATTATTCATAATCAAACATCCTTGGGATTTTTTCTTCTGTGATCCTAATTCACTAGGGTTCTGCGAATGGAAGATCTTTGAGTATACAAGGATGAGTCCAAGCAGAAGACTGGACTGGCTAGAAAAGGGGGGACATTTTAGACAGTCTTTGCTCCCTTGAGAACCTACCTCTGCTATTCCAGACAACTGTTCAGCTCACAGAGAAAGAACATGTGAACGGAATTCTGGTCAAGGTAACTCAAGACCCCAGCCATTATGTGTAATAGGACAGGCGCCAAGGTTAGTGTGCATAAGATTATAGTCGGAAAGGAGTTTAAAAACAAATTAAGCAGTAAAAGCATTTTAAATGTCACAATAAAAAGGTCCAATATGAAAAATGTCACAGTGGGTGCATTTAGGGAACTTTCTGCTTTTCCTAAATAGCTTTCTTTAACTTCCCAAAGGTCTCTTTTGCTCTCCAAGCCAAACAAGAAATCAAAGATATCAGACAAGAAACAAAACAAAGACAAATAATGCCACGATTCCTTGAAGATTAACTGCTATATTTGATCCACAAAAGCTCACTTTAAAATATAGTAGTTAGCCTACTATACACATTTTTGTCTTCTGTATTTTGTTGTTTTCTTTCTAGTTTTATAAGAACTAGAAGCCTGTGTTCTTCTACAATATAATTTCCTCAGAGATACTTGCCTCCGTAATAATATTTGCAAAGTACAGTAAACCCATATTTACTTTCCAGATCAATCAGAAAACAAAGCATGCTGGAATACATGATACAGAGGTGAATGAAACCAAAGGTTATAATAAAGATTTTTGACCACTTGAGGAAGCACTTCTTCTAAAAAAGACATAATGAAAACCAACTACTGTACTTGGAATCTTTACTCTCACACAATCAATTAAATCAGTTTAATTCCTCCTATCTTTCTCATCACTTACTCCATCTCTATTTTCACTACCACATTTCCTAGGACCAGGCTGGCCAGGTTATCTTGCTATGGGAATAGAGTAGGCCATACTGACAGCGACTTAACACCAAGTGTCAGGCGGTGGTTAACTAACCTGACAAACCTGAGGATTGGCGGCCTTGGGTGCCAAAGTCCACAGGGTAGGGTGATGGCCCCCAAATGGATTAAATCCCATTTGAATCCATCTTGATGGAAGGCAGCAGCTTCATCAATACTGGTCTAGGGCTGATGAGGACTTTGTATGCCAAAAGTGCTCAGGACCAAAAAGTGACTAGCAGAACTGGATCAGTAGTATGGGTGTCATGCTGAGATGCAGAAGGCAGATGAAAGACCACTACATTATATTCTTAGGACAGTCTTCATGGCTGATCAGCATGAGGATTGCCAATATTCAAAAATGGATATGGCACAAGAAGAAGAAGAATGATCAACAGAAGATAGTTCTTCTCCACCTTATTGATTTTTTTAAAAAAAAATCTGTAATATAGTCATTTATGTACCCAATATTTTGTATTAACAATTTTGTAGGGGTCCCTGCTCCTTCATGTTCAATGTGTTCTTTGTCTCCTTTTGGTGATTTTTTTTAAAAAAAACTTACAATAAGTAACTTTGCTTGTACAGTTCTTTTAATGTTATATAAACTCTTGTCATTCCAAGCAGTAATGTGCTCAAAACAGGAATATCCCGAGACAGAGCCTGTTCTATTAGAGGGAGATAGATTATCTAAACATTTGGCTCTTTTTTTTAATGGAAGACTTAACTACATTCTGATAGTGTGTCATATTTTAGCTTAATATTGATTCCAAACATGTGTTGTTTATCAAAGGCAAGATTTTGTTTGACTTGAAGCAGAGCTGTTTCAACTGTTGCCTTTTGCAGAAATAAATCCTTGTCACTCTGTAGTAGACGAAAGCAGTGATAAAACGTACTTCTTCAGTATTGTCAAAATAAATTTGAGGATCCTGACAAATAATTGTGGACTAAAGATTTTTCTCATATAAACAGATTCTGAATCAGCACATAGGAATGTGAAATTTTAATATCCTTCTTAATTTGTATACAGATCTCTTTCCCTTTCTGCAAGCAGGATAGATTTCAGAAACAAATCTGAGGGGTGGGGGTGGATTGTAATGTGCTGCATGAATGTTGTATCTGTTCATTTATCTCAGACCTTTAAAATGGTTTCCTTTTACTATCTACCGATATGCATGTATTGTGTGCTGTCTAGTTGATTCTGATTTATAGAAGCCTTTTCCAGAGATTTCTAGGTAAAGAATTATGGGAATAATTTACCATTTCCCTTTAGGGGGGAGACTGGGACAGTGTCATTTACCTCATGACTACACAGCCTGGCTCTTTCCCCAGGAGGCACAGTAGAAAATCAAATTCCCAACATCTGGCTCGACAGCCAAATACCCAAACCACCGAGCTATTAATATTTTCTAGTTACATATCCTAGAATCCTCCAGACAGCATTGGTAATGACTATGCTGACCTGCAGATTCTGAGAGCTGTTGTCTAAGAAAGTAACTTTTCCAAACTCTGATCTACCTAAATATAGATAAAGATGCTATTTTCCAACTACTTTCTGATAACCTGTTCGATCCTGCTCTTGTCTCCTTGAAATCAATGGGACAAGCAAATCCCATTATTTTTATTGGTTTCCCCCAGTGGTTTCCAATATGGGGCACACGCCCCACAGAGGGACTTCAATTCCCAGAAGCCTAAGTCAGTACATTGGTTGATCAGTGCTTTGGAGAATTGACTTAGGCTTATGGGAATTGAAGTCCAGAAAGCAAAGTTTGGGAAACACTGGTCTACCCTAAGCTTGATTCCAACCCAATACTTGTATATACTTGAGTATAGGCCGACCCGAATATAAGCTGAGGTACCTAATTTTGACCTGAATACCCAGGAAAATAGGCCAACAGTGGGAAATGCAGCAGCTGCTAGTGAGTTTCAATAATTAAAATATATGAAAATGCAGTACAGTAAAAATAATTAAGTGCATTTTAACTGTATTTGCACTACCCAACCAGTGGTGCTCCTGCAGGGGAAGTGGGTAGGCAGGTCAATTGCACTGAGGCAGGAAGTGTTGCTCTAGCATAGCCTCTTGTTCCCCCTGCAAACAAGAAGCCTGGTTTTCCCCTCTATCTTTTCCCACACCAGTTTGGAAGGGGGATGCAATCGCTTTGCAGAGCTGCTTTCTCCATCTGCTTTTTTGCTTAGGAATGCATTGAAAACAAACAAACAATTTTCAATGCAATCTTATGGGGGGAAATTCACAATTTGCACCATCTTGTGGCCAGTTGTGGTAATGGCGTGCCAATCAGCTGTTTTTGCTGAAGCTGTAGAATCACAGCTTTTGAGCTGCGGAATCACTCCAAAAACATTCTTTTGTCCCTCGTGGTTGTTGACCAGAGTATAACCTGAGTCACCTTTTTGGACCTCATTTTTGGGGCTAGAAATCTCAGCTTATACTTGAGTATATACAGTAGTTTTGCGTTGTTTTAGTATTGAAATTTATTGTGCTTTATTAAATTTGTACAGGTTTACTATAATAACAGATGGAGGGAGCAGGCTACAGAACAGATGTGTTTAGTATATAAGTCCTCCATAAAAGGTCCTACAATTGGGCAAATATTTCTATTTGCCACCAGGTGTTAAAAGCATATCTTTTTGTCAAAAGCAACTCACAGATTCTATATTATTTCTCCCATACAGAGTCATAGCTGTCAAGTGTCCCATATTGGCCTGGAACCTCCCGTATTTTACTCTCTTTTCTGGCGGCATCCCGTATCAGTCAGACTGCAATACCCTAATGCTGCCACTGGAGGGCTGCACAAAATAAGCATAGCTGTCAAGTTTCCTATTTTGTCCGGGAAATTTCCCTTATTTTCAAATCCAAAACTTGACAGCTATGTACAGAGTACTCCTGACTACCACACTCTATGGTCAACAAGGCTCAACATTGTGACAATATACCAGAGAAATCTAATTTCTCCATGGAAGTTTTGAAAGTCATTATGGAAAAATATCAGTTTCAGGTTCTTCTTAAAAGTACAAGATAGCTCTAAAGACAGTGCTTTTGTTTATGTCCTGTATGTTGTCCCCGTTATAATGCTTATCCATGCAGGTCTGGGTTCCCAGTCTATCTGTGTATGCCTGTCACTGAGATGAAGGGAGAAATGATGAGTAAACTAAGTCACCAATTTATTCTCCTCACATCTCCCAGGTGTGACAGAAAACCTTCATAGCTTTTCATCTCCAGCTTATTCTCACTGACAAGGATGCTCAGCTCACATCCAAATTCTGGGGCTGGCATCTTTTAGATATCAGTTTATCTCCTGTACTATGCAGACCGAGTACTTGACCAGTGCCTCAACTGACTCTACTTTCCCTGCCAAAGTTTGCCTAGAAAAGGGGTGGCCAAATACATTTTACTGCTTGAGGTGAAAGGTGGCACCATCTTCCAACTACATGTGGGATGGAGAGCAGATGGAGCAGCATCCTTTATGTCACCAGAGGGTACTAAACAAAATTCAGGGCTGCAAACCAGGCAACATGAAGTATACAACTTTGTCCTCTAATACCTCCTAGTCCACACTGTTTAGCACCTGCTGCCTGATACAGCTGCCTCCTTCTGCCTAATACAGTGGTTCCCAAGATTTTTGGGCCATACCCCACCTAAGCATTTTTAAAAGCATGATAACCCCACCACCTGGTGACATATAATTCTTATTATTCAAAAAGTGAACTCCTGTTCATGTTGAGGAAGCCTAGAAGTTCATTCACTCTTAATAATTCATTCTCGAATTAACCCCTCCTTAAAAATCAAATTCTTTCCCACTGTAAGGAGTTGGGAACTATGGGCCTAATAGAACTGACATTGTGAGACCTGCACTTAAATGACTAACTATTTCTTGCCAACATATTCGTTCTTCATTTGATTATAGTGTCCCTATTTTTATTAACCACAATATGTACATGTGCTCATCCTCCCCATACCTTCTTCTTCTTCAGCTGCCGTATCTGTTTTGAATATTGGATATCATCATGGCGATAGTTTTCCTGTTCTTAACTCTTTGGAACAGTTCTTCCGAGGATATGCCACACCAGTCTCTCAGGTTCTTCAGCCATGAAGTCCATATCTACAGGTTCAATTTACATGGTTTTAGTTATCCACAGATCTAAAACTCTATACCTATAAGAAGGGGGTTGGGTCGTGCGTGTCCGTACACATCCAGCCCATTCCGTAATGCGCTGGCCACACTTACCTTACCTCCCAGACAACATCGCTACGAGGGTCCGGGGATCGAGAGTGGGGCCAATGCCCCACGAATGAAAAAAACCCTATGCTACCCAGCGTCCTCTGTGCCGCGGCATGCCTCAGCCAATCAGGCATGAGGATGCGAGCGCAGAGGAGGCGAGACAGCCGGCAAGAGAGAGAGAAATGGCCAACTCTCATGTGCCTTTTCCCCCTCAGCAGCTGCTCTCTGGCGACACTAAAAAGCCACCTCCCTGCTGCTGCCGCTGCCACCGCCATTCCCGCCACCGTCCCAACAGTTCGCTTGGCAGGTCAGCCAGGGGAGAAGGAGGTGGGGAGAACAGACCCACAACACGAAGGGTCTTTCCGGCAGCCCTAATAAGCCACCTCCCTGCCTCCTTCTCCCTCGGCCGACCTACCGGGCGAACTCCTCTGGGCCAACGGCGGCGGGAACAGCGGCAGCGGTGAGGTGGCTTTTTAGGGCTGCCAGAGAAACCCCAAGTGGGGGGTTGTTGTGTGAGTATGTTGTGCCAGGTGTGGTGTGTGTGGTTGTGTGGGTGGGTGGGTGTATTGTGTGTGTGGGTGTATTGTGTGTGTGTGTCCTGTGTGGGTGTGTGTTGTGTCAGTGTGTGTTGTGTGGGTTTGCTGTGTCATGTGCGATGTGTGTGGCTGTGGTGGGTGTGGGTTGTGAGTCGTGTGTGTGTGTCGTGTGTGCATGTTGTGTTTGTGTGTATTGTGTGTAGGGGAGAGCGCCTTCCCTGACGGATCCCTGCCACCAACACACAATCCATACCTGCCTGGCAAGGCCGGGCAAAATAGCTAGTATTCAATAAAAATCTCTGAAATACTTAACATATTTATTTCTATGGCTCATTACCAGAGCCACCCACTAGAGGCTACTCTATGCATTGGGTTTGCTGTTATCCATGATTTCAAGTATCCATGATAGGTTTCAGGAAAAATTCCTCACAGATAATGGGGTAACCTATATTATATTCTGTACACAGTTTTTTATTTTACGGTTATTCGTTGCAAGTAAATGGGGTATCATCCATGATTGGGAAAAATTAGGGTTCTATATAATGAATGTGGACAAATGTTTCGCTCCAAAAATTATTCCTCTCTCAAGTCACCCAACATCTGTTGAAAATTCAGAAGTCTTATGTGTGAAAGGGGCACAAGAAAGATATGTATCACAATCACAACCTGTAAATAATTTTGTAAGCTTTTCTACAAAGTGTAGCAGAATAGGGCTATCATGGTAATGGCAAAATCATTTTTCAAGCCAAAAGCAGAACAAGAATCATAAATAAAAAGAGCCACTTGATCCCTGTACGCAGAATTGATTGCAGCTGGAAAGAAATGAAAAATACTGGCTTAACACAAATCTTGAAAAGATTAACTTTTTACTTGTTAGAAAAAGACATTTATCTGGATTGATTTCAATCCTATTTGAGGCAGTTTTAGCATAGAAACTTGCTTGCTTCCCCTGACAGATGATCTGAGAAGAAATCTAGCCAGGATGGGTGCAGCTCTGTCAATGTTATTGATCTCTCAGTGATTTCAGTGTCATTGAATACAGCACTCTATTGGATTGGGAACTGGAGGCATAATATATCTTTTGGTTATATTCTCCGCCACCTGAAGTAACTTCTAGAAGCTGATGATGCTAACATTTGTCCTGTGCTTTTTTGTATTTGCAATGTAGTGCTTGAGAAAGTTACTTTTTTAGACTAAAACACCCAGAATGCTAATCATATTTACTTTGAATTCTGTATCAGAGAGCTTGAATTCATTCCCCTGAACTACAGCACAAAGCCCTCTAGCAAGGAATTTTAAGTACCTCAGTAAGCTATAAATCATATTGTTCTAGAATAGTATTTCCCAATGTGGGGCCCATGCCCCACAGGCGGACTTCAATTCCTAGATGCCTAGGTCAGTATGTTTGCTGATCAGTGCTTTGGGGAATTGACTTAGGCTTCTGGGAATTGAAGTCCAAAAACCAAAGGTTGGGAACCATTGGTCTAGAGCAGGGGTGCCCATACTACAGCCCGTGGGCCCAATTAGGCCCCTGCATGTTATTAATGTGGCCCACGGTGAGCACCCAGGCTCACCGCAGCCCCACCGCCTGACGTCAGCAGCAGCGGTGGTGATCGTGCTTTGTCTGGGTGGTAGGAGAACCCCCGAGCGGCCCGGGGTTGACGTCACCACAGCGCACCAGGTTTACCCTTCCAGTGCCACAAATTTTGAAACAGGAGGTTCCGAAAATTTCCCTGACACGGTGATCGGCTTTGGCAAAGGCTGCAGAAGGGATGAGACCGAGCAGGAGACTGTTCGGAGCAGCCTGGACAAAACGCAATTGCCGCCGCTGCTGATGTCAAAACTGTCAGCAGCAGGAGCAGCCCACCTCCGGTCCCCACAGCTGTATGTCGGGGGCGGGACCAGCCCACAAAAAAAAAAGTTTGGGCACCACTGGTCTAGAGGTTGGAGTTAAAGTGGTATTGAAGCAGTATAAGTCTCCAATGTAGATATGATTTTGATTTGTCCTTAAGGTAAAGGTCGCTCTTGCTTGAAGGCTATTCATATCTGATTCTAGGGTTCAGTGCTCATCTTTGTTTATAGCCAAAGAGCCAGCACTGTCTGTGTCCGGAAATGTTTCTGTGGGCATGTGGCAGGCATGACTAAACAGCAGAGTGCACAGAACGCTGTTTACCTTTCCACTGAAGTGGTCCCTATTTATCTACTTGCAATTTCTTGCTTTCGAACTGCTAGGTTGGCAGGAGCTGGGACAGAGATGGGACAGGAGCTCACTCCATCATTGTTGTGTTCTGTAAAGCTGTGCCTTTAACAATGTACCTTTGCCATGTGTTAACAATGTAACCTTTCTGTGTGCAACATTATAACCATCAGCTGTATCAATGTAAACCTGATAAGGGGACGCGAGCTAGTGACCACTAGATGGCAATAGCGAGCGTCCAGCTCTCATGGCCCAGATTCACCTGGTTCAGCAGTGCGGGAAGATTCCCCGCCACCTCTTCACCTGGTCAAGAAGGGCGTGACCTCCCACGACGTCACGCAGGCAGCAACCAATAGTCTGTCGATGAGCCACATTCAAATGTATAGCCAGCTGTATATATTGAGCTACTCATCCGCCATTACCACATGTTCCTCCGGATCATCATGCAATAAACCTGTGTTAAGCCAACCCTTCGGCTGTTTCATTGTCTTTGGTCCCTTACACTAAATTGGCGACGAAGGTGGGATAATGGCAGCCCACGGGACCAAGACATGCGCCGGTTTCGAAATCAGGAAACCGGGCGACTGGGAGATCTTCGAGATGGACTTCCAGGCAGCACTGATCGAGTCCGAAGTCACGGAAGAGGCAAAGAAAAGGGCCATCTTCACCAGGATGCTCGGACAAGAAACCAAAAGGACCTTGGTGGACCTGATTGCACCGAGGAGGGTGAGCGAATTCAAGGCCAAGGAACTCATGCAGATGCTGCGTGAGCACGTCCGGCCTGCCACGGCGATGTTTCCCGCTCGGAGTGCGTTCTGGAGGCGAGTCCAAGCGCCCGGGGAGACGGTCGCCGCATTCGTGGCGGCCCTGCGGCTGGCGGCTGGCCCGTGCAAATGGGAGAATGCCGAAATCACCCTCCGGGACTGTGTGCTGTGCGGCCTGAACGACGCCGAGACCCAGCGCACATTAATGAACCAAGAGCCGCCTCCCACGTTGCAGGAGGTCGTCAGAGCGGCCCAGGCTGCAGAAGCTATGAAGGCCGGGGTCCAAGAACTCCAGGACTGGCGGCCGAAGTCGAGCAAGGCAGAGGCTCCGGTACAGGCGGCCCGGCGAACTTCGAGGTCGTCCACAGAGAGCAGCGACGACGAGGACGTCCGGAGGGTCCGGAAGGAGAGCCGGCGATGCGACGGCTGTGGAGCGGCCCATGACCGCGTAAAGTGCCCGTTCCGGAAGGCCGAGTGCCACAACTGCGGCCGCCGCGGGCACATCGCCAAGGTGTGCAGGAAGAAGCGCGAGACCCGGAGGAGCTCCGCAGACCATTCCGCGGGACAAGACCGCTCAACGAGACCCAAGGACGGCGCCCAGGCCACGCGGAAGCAGGACGGCGTGGGCCGCATCTCCGACGGCAGCGAGGACGACGCCCCAGTGTTCAGCGTGTCTGCAGGACACCCCCGCTATTTTGTTGAGGTACTAGTCCAAGGGGTTCCCATTAGGATGGAAATTGACTCGGGGTCCTCATATTCAATCATTTCCCAGAGGGAGTTTTTGGGAATTGCCCCCCACAAGCGACCCAAGCTCAAAGCATTGAGGTCCACACTACGGGACGTGCAAGGGAACAGCATTCCAGTGTTGGGGGTTGGAGAATTTCAGGTTAAATTCAAGAAGCACGCCGCGTCCCTGCCCCTAGTCGTGCTCAAAGGGGGAGATTGCAGCCTCCTCGGGACTCAATGGTTCCAGCCCCTGGGTTTGTTTATTGGGGGGGTGCACGCCGTTGGGATGCACGCCGTTGGGACTGATCCAATTCTGGAGGTGTGCGAGGCGCACCCCGAAGTTTTCAAAAAAGGACTGGGGAAATTCAAGGGGCCCCCAGTGACATTCGGCCTGGACCCAGAGGTCCGCCCAATTCGTCTTAAACCACGCCGGGTGCCGTTCGCACTTAAGGACAAGATAGAGGCGGAACTGGACAAATTGGTGGGCCAGGGAATCCTTGTGCCTGTTGATTCCGCGGAGTGGGAAACTCCAATTGTAACCGCACTAAAGGCCAATGGGGAGGTCCGCATATGCACCGACTACAAGTGCACCATCAACAAGGCGATCCGCCCGAATGCATATCCGGTGCCAGTAGTCAGCCATCTGCTGGCCAGGTTACACGGGGGAAGGTGTTTCGCTAAGCTCGACTTAGCACAGGCCTACCAGCAGCTTACGGTGTCCCCTGCCGCTGCTGCTGCGCAGACCATAGTCACCCATAAGGGGGCGTTCCAGGTGTCGCGCCTCCAGTTCGGCGTGAATTCGGCGCCTGGAATTTTCCAGTCACTCGTGGAACACCTCCTGAAGGGACTGGAGGGGGTGTTGCCTTATTTTGATGACGTGTTAATAACGGGGGGGAGTCGGGTTGAATTGGCCAAGAAGTTGGGGAAGGTCCTGACAATATTCGAAAAAGCGGGGCTGAGACTGCGAAAGGACAAATGCGTCTTCTTCGCAACCGAGGTTGAGTTCCTAGGGTTTTGTGTGACTCCTGAGGGAATAAAACCATCCAAGTCCAAGGTGGCAGCCATTAAGAAAGCCCCCCGCCCCACCTCCAAGCCCGAGCTGCAGTCGTTCCTAGGGCTGCTCAACTTTTACCACTTCTTCCTCCCCCGGAAGGCAGCGGTGGCTGAACTGCTACACAAACTGCTAAAGAAAGACCAGGCATGGAAGTTGGGCGATGACCAGGAAAGGGCATTTAGCAAGCTAAAAAGCCTCCTGG
The DNA here is from genome assembly GCA_035047305.1 of Bradypodion pumilum. NCBI lineage: Eukaryota > Metazoa > Chordata > Lepidosauria > Squamata > Chamaeleonidae > Bradypodion > Bradypodion pumilum. The sequence continues at coordinate 266,059,993 of JAWDJD010000003.1, forward strand.
CGTCCGACGCCATACTGACCCACTTCAACCCCAAACGCCCAGTAGTTCTGACCTGTGATGCATCTCCAGTGGGGGGTGGGGGCGGTGCTGTGCCACGTGTTGGAAAACGGAAGGGAGGCCCCGATAGCATTTTACTCCAGGTCCCTGTCCCAAGCGGAGAGAAACTACGCACAGACAGACAGGGAGGCACTAGCAATAGTCGCGGGGACGAAAAAATTTCACGATTTTCTGTACGGCCACCCCTTCACCATTGTAACGGACCACAAGCCCCTGCTAGGCATCTTTACCGCAGATAAGCCCACCCCACAGATCCTGTCCCCGAGGATGCTCAGGTGGGCCATTTTTCTCAACGCGTATCAGCACGCGTTGGTCTACCGGCCCGGGAAAGAGATCAGCCATGCGGACGCTCTATCAAGGTCTCCCCTCCCCCTGACGCCCAGCCAGGTGAGCAAGGGGGAGCGAGACCATCAGGTTCTCATGATAGAGGTGCTGGATTCGCCCCCCGTAATGCCCGCCGACATTGCCAAAGCGACAGAGAAGGACAAGACGTTAGCGGCAGTTAGCTCCTGGGTGCAGAAAGGGTGGCCGGCGTCCTCCCCAGCGGAGGAGTTCGCTCCATTTTTCAGAAAAAAGCTAGAACTGTCCCTAGAGAGGGGGTGCCTCTTGTGGGGGCAGCGGGTAGTGATTCCCACTTCCCTTCGGCCGCGGGTGCTCAAACTGCTGCATGTCAGCCACCCCGGCATCGTGCAATCCAAGGCGCTGGCCCGGAGTTACTTCTGGTGGCCCCAGCTGGACGCTGACATCGAGCACATGGTCGGCACTTGTGAAAGTTGCCAATGCTCCAGACCAGAGGAGGCCCGCCTTGCCCACAGGGAATGGGACGCGGCTAAGGGGCCGTGGTCCCGGGTGCACGTTGATTTCGCGGGCCCATTCAGAGGCACCCTGTTCCTTCTCGTAGTGGACGCCTTCTCCAAGTGGTTGGAGGTTATCCCAGTCACGAGCACCTCCTCGGCCCAGACCATTAGGCATTTGCGGAGGCTCTTTTCCACGTTCGGCATACCCGACACATTAATTAGCGACAACGCTAGTTGTTTCACGTCCTCCGAGTTTAGGGCATTCATGGAGATCAACGCCGTTTGGCACATCACCTCCGCCCCGTTTCACCCGGCCACCAATGGCCAAGTAGAGCGCCTCGTCCGCACCACGAAGGACGCGTTGCGGCGCATGGGCCCCGGGGATCTGAACCTGCAAGTGTGCCAGTTTCTGCTAGGGTACAGGGTGACCCCGTTGGCGTCAGGATACTCCCCCGCAGAACTCTTAATGCGTAGGAAACTGACCACCATCCTTACTAGGCTAGACCCCACGAGGGTAGAGGACAAAGGAAGGAACATCGGGCTAGAGGCTACAAAGAGTTTCAGCGTAGGCGCCCCCGTGCATTGCAGGAACTACGCCAGCACGGGCCCAGCCTGGGTATCGGGCGTAGTTGTGGAGCAAACCGGCCCCGTGTCATACCGCGTGGAAACCAGCACAGGGCTCCTGTGGAGGCGGCACACGGATCAGCTCCGACGCAGAGTCTCCGATGAGCAGGGCACAGACCAAATAGAGGAAAAATCAGCGTTAGGGTTCTCCCCCACCTGTTCAGCCCAAGGGGGAGGGAAAGGGGGCCGCGGGCCCCCACCAAGGGGGGAGGGGGATATTCTCGTAGATATCCTAGGGGATCTTTCTGAGGAGGAGGAGGAACCCGACCCCATACATATCTCGCGGAATGTCCCCACAAATGCGGATACCCTTACTAAGTTAGATTTTGATTTTCAGAACCGGGGGGGGTTTTCGGAGTGGTCCCCCACCCGTCCAAGCGAGAAGAGGGGTTTTTCGTTAGCCCCGACTGCCCCCGGTCTGCCCACAATGGAGTTTTTCCCTTCCCCTAAGGCCGCCAGACAGCGGCAAGCCACTAACAAGTCTCCCTCTCCCATTTCAGGACAAGGGACCAGGGAACAAAGAAGCAGTAGCGCCCCCGGGGGGGTCAGCCCTCTTCACGGCCCAAACGCACATGCAACAAGCCATCTTGGCTGAGAGACTTTGTCTCATCCTAGGGAGGAGGGATGTTGTGTTCTGTAAAGCTGTGCCTTTAACAATGTACCTTTGCCATGTGTTAACAATGTAACCTTTCTGTGTGCAACATTATAACCATCAGCTGTATCAATGTAAACCTGATAAGGGGACGCGAGCTAGTGACCACTAGATGGCAATAGCGAGCGTCCAGCTCTCATGGCCCAGATTCACCTGGTTCAGCAGCGCGGGAAGATTCCCCGCCACCTCTTCACCTGGTCAAGAAGGGCGTGACCTCCCACGACGTCACGCAGGCAGCAACCAATAGTCTGTCGACGAGCCACATTCAAATGTATAGCCAGCTGTATATATTGAGCTACTCATCCGCCATTACCACATGTTCCTCCGGATCATCATGCAATAAACCTGTGTTAAGCCAACCCTTCGGCTGTTTCATTGTCTTTGGTCCCTTACACTAAAATCATGCAGCACTCGGGTTTCAAACTGCTGACCTGCCGACCTTCTCTTTTCAATTGTGATTGCTGCCTTCCTCTCACAGCCAACAGATCATCTTGAATTGCTGCTTATGTCCCAGATCAAAAAATAAAACAAATATTATTCCATAGTAAAAATATGAGTATAATTTGTTTTTAGAAAATGGTCTTAAGAAAAACTTTCAAAATATTTTAAACAAAATCTAGGGAATGTGATCACAATCAGGATGTGCCTGGTTTTCACTCTCAAATCTCTTTCTCAAAGGATATTGCTTTCTTCTTCCATGTCTAGGCAAGATGTGAAACTGCCAAAATAAAGGCACCTTTTGGTGAGTTCATTCTGCAGCTCCTTTCTCCTGACCTAGTGTGAGAAATATTAGCTGGCAACACAAGGTTGCCGTTACTAGGGTATGCCCGATTGTGGTTTAAAAATACCACAATCTTTTAGGAGGCTCTTTCTGTGTACCCCAGGACATCACTGAAATTAGGTTTCATGGCTAAGTCCCAATTATCTTTTCCATTGCGATAACAGTGTAAATCACAAGTCTGTTGTGATTTCTGTCATACTGAATATACTGAGGAAGTGATTCCAGGCTTTGAGTGAAGATTTTGAACCAGGATTTGATTGCAAAATCCTCTTGGTGTGCCCAGTAGAATTTGAATGATAAAATTTGGTGTAAATTAATTGAACACTTCCCATGACCCCATTTTGGATTCCATTTTAGGTTCATTAATTGATTAGTAACGGTCCCAAGTTCCAAAGTTTTAAAAGCATTCCCAAGGGCAACAAGGAGCCTTAGTGAGTCTTGCAACTTAAAACAATGGCATTGGAAGACGTTTTTTATTTGTTTGTATCACATTTTACCAGTGGAAGCTAATGATGCCATCAGCTGGTGCTGCACAAATTCACACCAACAGGATTTTGGTGTGTTAGGAAATAATAGCAGATATACCTTCGAGCAGAAGGTTGGAGCAGGAGTCTGAGGGATGTGAAGCATTTCTTTTTACTGTTGCTGCAGAAGATATTTACAGTATTTACCATAACTAGGATACTTTCACAGTTCTGTGCTCAGCTATTTACAAGGTATATACAGTTCAAACAGTTCTCTGAACAACGACAAAGAGATAATGGCTTGCAAACTTGCAAAGACAGTTCTTTGGAGATGAGCTTACAGAACCAGTCTTTGAAGTTCTATGAAGACCTTGGAGTAGCAAAGCTGATCTCCAAACAGTGGTCAGGAACAAGCAGTTGGATAACACGAAGTCCAACAATGCGTTCCTCTCAGGAAGACACCAACAGCAAACAGACGTCTTAGCCGGTAGGTTTCATCCAGTATTCAGCGCAGCACATCACCAACAGTTACTGAGCATTTCCACCAGCATATGGCCCAGTATTCAATCAGCCCAAGCAGGCCAAACACTCAGGCAGGCCGACAGGTTTCACAGTTTGAGATGGCCTTGTTTTAAGGACATTTCACAAGCATAATTACCTAATTCAGTAGGGCTGTGATAGAACACACAAAGAGTCCTTAAAGGAACATCTGACAAAGTATAATATGCTACCCAATTGATCCTGTTGGAATTTAGGATCAAACATGGTGGACATCTGGATTATCAGTGATGGTGAACCTTGGCACTCCAGCTGTTTTTGACTTCAATTCCCAAAAGCCCTGATCAGCAGGAGTGCTAACTTGGGCTTCTGGTAATTGAAGTCCAAGAACACCTGGAGTGCCAAGGTTCACCATCACGGGCCTATATCATCTAAGACCAATTTGGGCCAGCTTGGTTTTGAAACATCCTCCTCAACAAGCATTCTTGAGAAGACCTCAGCAAATGTGTGGTGCTGACAAAGGCCACAGTAGTTTTGTGTTGTATTTTTGAGTTTCAGGAGGAGATGGGTTTCTGTAATGAAAATCACTCTCAATCATTAACAGGGAACATGTCCCAGGGAAGCAAGTTGTCAGCTCTTCCCAAAGGCAAAGTCACCTTCTGGACTGAGCTTTCCTCCCCTTCCTGTTGTTTTCACACATGCTACAGAAATGAGGAGAAACTGCTCCATCTCCCCCTTCCCGCCCCCTGAGATATTGACATGGCCCCATTACTAGAAATGATTAGCATGATGCCTTTGAGCCAGGGTCAGCACCAGAAGAATGACATGTAGTGGTGTGGAAAAGCATTCCAGTACAGAGGGCATAACAGTCCCAATGTTGACATGGTGAAACAGTCACTGTTTTACTGTGCCATCTGGTGAGTGTCAGGAGATGAGAAACTGAACAGCAATATTGTCATTATGCCAGATGTTGGTCAGATGATTCCCGTGAAGCTCGCATTAAACTCTCATCAAGAAACCATCCAATAAATGTATCTGAGCACAAAATGGCTTCAATTCCCAACTAAGTTTGGCAAAGGGCCTGCCCTACTGCCTCAGGATGTTGTCCTTTTGCTAGCAGTGAAGTAAGGCTCAAATGTTAATCTTCTTGTCTTATGTAAGAGAAATGTTGTGAAATAGAACCATCACATCCTTTGGCTCAGGTAGCAAAATTTATCAAATATGGCATCATCACCTTGGGTTTTCCAGTGGAAGTCCCAGCAGAATTCCAGGTGCTGTTTCAATATCCAAGACAAAAAAACAACCTCACTGTATTTTATGTATAAGCTCTCTGACACATTACATCAGGAGTTCTCAACCTTCTAAAGCAATTTCCACCCTTCCAGCGGCAGCAAAGCACTTCCAGAGATGACGGCAATCTGGCCCAATGGGCCAGATGGATTGGCCCCCCGGACTGGCTATGGCCCACAGGCCATAGTTTGAGTATCCCTGATTTATACAATAGGAACCAAGAATAAAAAGGGGAACTGAGAAGGGCTTGTATTTCAAAACATTCAACCTTATTCTTTTGGGACATACTAGCTGTACTACTCTGCAAAGATTATCCATCAGTAATAAGGCTGCTCATCTCCATATCCACTGAGAAGGTGGTGGTAGGATTTAACTTCAAGAAGAAAAGTTTGGAAGTCATTCAGTTTTATACTTATCCCTTCCTTCACAACAAGAGAAAGCTACTTGATGTCACAGATGAACTGAGAACACCACTTTTTACCTTAGTCCCATATTTCTCCTTGAGGAAGCTAGGAAGGGTCAAACCAAACCCTTGCAATCCAAGATTTGTGCAGAGTGTGAAGAGGGGTGGCATGTGATCATGTCTGTTAGCTGATGCATTAGTGCCAAGGCTGGGAAGCATCGTAGGAATAAACATCCCCCAGTATCAATAAATTAAGGGTTTAGGGGAGGAAGGGAAAAGTTCAGGAATTCTCTTATTCAAAGCAAGATAAGGGGAAATTTGTCTGCATGCCAAGGAAATTTGTGTTATTACCAGTGCTTGACATGGAATTAAAAGGGGTATAAATGTCTCAATCTGGCAGAGCCCTCAGAGTCCTATAGCATCACAAAAACTAGCAAATTGGAGATATGTAGAAAATGAAATCAATATAAAGCAAAACTGGGTGGCCTAATGTAAAACATGTTTTGCATACTGACTAAGTTCAAGCTGGTACTGGCCAGACTTGTGTTTAAAATGAGTGTGCATCATACAAAAGTTTAAAAACTTGTAGCTTCTGTCCCAGCTCCTGCCAACCTAGCAGTTTGAAAGCAAGAAATTGCAAGTAGATAAATAGGTACCACTTCAGTGGGAAAGGTAACAGCATTCCTCTTGATCTAGATCTTCTTTGAGTACACTTCCCATCATGACAGCTAACTGTACATGCTGGCTAGAATTGATGTGAGTGGGAGCACAATATACAGGGTGGCCTGTAAGTCCCTATTGAATCTTTCTCTAAATTTGCAACTTATTGCATCCAGGGTGTCACCAGTATTTTTGCGCTCATGTACCCACGCATTTGTCACAATATGCTCTTCAAGTGTAAATTGGCCACATTTCTCTGAAAAAAAGGGGAAAATATAATACATATGGACGGCTCAAATGTTACGGGTCACCCTCTACCCTACCATAAACTGTGTCCCTTATAATTGGAGCTTTTCACTTCTCATGACGCATGAGAAATAGCCAATTTATCTCAGGCACGTTTCACTATATACAGAGGTGCCAAATATGTATACACATTTTAAGAAAGGAAAAATCTATTAAAATTGTAATAAAATTTAAAAATCTGTCAGCAAAATATTAAAGTCATTAGCTGATCTAAATGTCAGTATATGTCAAAAAATTAAATGATGATGATGATGATGATGATGAAGAAGAAGATGATGATGATAATAATAAGCTTCTCTAATGCATTTTGTTGCTCTAAGTGCTGATTAACACTACATACCTGAAAACTTCAGACTCAGAACCTCCTGTTGTGAAATGTCTGTGCAGTTTTTATTGACAACACTTATCCCTACATTAAAGATGCAGCTCTAGCTTATGTGTCACCCAACAGAGAAAAGTCACAAATTATTTTTAAAAATAAATTTCTCTTCTTTTGCATAAATCGGCATTTCTTCTCTGCTGGATTTTTGCTCAAGTGTGACTGAAAGCTAATTGGAAGCTTCCAGTAAGGATCATCTTACTGTTTCTCTTCTATGTAAGAATTCAGCATCATTAAAAAGAACTTTTAAAAATCATGAAATGGGCATTTTAAAAAAAAACTCCTCAAGTTTTTTTTAAAAAACTCTTGAATCTGTATCTTTAGAAACTTTTTTTTGCCAGTTTTTCCATTGTTAAGTTTTTGTTAAGTGGCGTAGAGCTGGCTGAAACTGCCCAGTAACACTCCCCACATAACTCTACTCTGCTAAAAACAGTTACCAAAAAACAAAAGAAAATAAACTCTTCTTCCATGTCAAGGCCAGATGTGAAACTGTCAAGGAAGGCACATTTTGGTGAGTTCATTCTGCAGTTCCTTTTGCCTGACATAGTGTGAGAAAGATTAGCTGACAACACAAGGTTGCAGTTACCAGGGTACATCCTATCGCACACGTCGACCAGCCCTCGGTTCGCTCCGACATCTGCTAACTCGAGACTCAGCATCGTGGTGGCCGCCTCTCCACCTGCTCCCCCTGATCGGCTGTTCTGGTCACCTCGTTCCAGGGCTAACGGAATGGTTTGCCGACTCAGAGAGAGAAAGCGAAGCGGACTTTTGGTAGCATTGCGAAAGGGTGTCTCTACTAAGTTAACCCAGGCAGGGAAAACTCGTGAGGAAAATGGGGATCTAATGGGTAATGGTGGTGCCTTAAAAAGTGTCGCAGTTTGAAAAACTCTGCAATGCCCTCTGAGATTGGTAGCGGTTTCATCCATTAGATCTTTTTCACTTTTATCACAGCTTTCTTATGTGAATTTGGCCTTCGATGTTGTGGCTAGGTGAGGGGGAAGTAAGCTCTGTCCTGGGAAGGCGAGCCTCCAGAAATCTCTAGCTCCCTTGATTATCAGATCCAGCTGCACTGGCCGAAATAACAAAGAGTCTGTGCTGAAAAGTAACAAGGCCTTTAAACTCCTTCTTGGCTAGAAGGAGGCAGAATAACCGTTCTTGACAAAATAAATCCTTTTAAAGGTTTATTGGGATAAACCTTTGGGAGCTGCACTGGCTTCCAGTTTGCCTCCGGGTGCAGTTCATGGTGCTGGTTTTGACCTTTAAAGCCCTTCATGGCATTGGACCAGGATACCTAAGACACTGCATCGCCCCAAGGTATTCAGCCTGTACTACAAGGGCAGACAGGAGGGGCTCAGTGGTAGTCCCTTCCACAAAAGAAGTCCTTCTGAGTGGGGCCAGGAAGAGAGCCTTCTCTGTGTCTGCCCCAGCCCTGTGGAACCTCTTACCACCAGAACTTCGACTCCAGTCGGACCTTCTCACATTCAGAAAAATGGTGAAGACCTGGCTATGCCAGTGGGTGTGGGCCATGCTTGATTCGACCACACAAGCCCACTGGCTCGTTTAGCCTGTCTGAGGGTTCTTGTTGGCTTCTGTTTGTTTCTATTTTTAGGGGGGGGGGAATGTTGAGGGCAGTTTTTAATGATAATCCGATTGGTTTTATGTGTTTTAATCTTTTAAGGGGGGGTTGACTATTGTTTTAGCTTTGTTGTTTTTAGCTTATTGTTATTTTAAATAGTTTATAGAATTGTTTTCATTGCCTTTGTGTGTTGTTAGCTGCCCTGAGTGGTGTACCCCATCAGGAGGGTGGGATAGAAATCTACAAAATAAATAAATAAATAAATTAGTATTGGGAAGTTGCAGCTCTCCAGAGGTTCTGGACTTCACCTCCTATAAGTCCCAGTCACCACAGCCTTTTCCTTAGTTCCTTTCACATGATCTCATGTGAGAAAAATTAGCAAGCACAACAAGGTTGCTGTTGCCCAGGGTATGCCCAATTGTGATTCAGAAATGTAAAATGTGCCAATCTTCAAGGATGCTCTTTCTGTGTACCCCATGTCACTTGGAGGAACCTACCTGAATAGGCTGAGGGTTGGAGTCCCTAAATGTAAGACCAGCATGCTCTTGTGAGAGCTCCTGGTGGACAACAATACACTGTATGAATGTAGAGATACAGAATTTGGCTCATTTGCTGGTCTGTTGCTTAGTACTGAAAACCTGTACCAATGAAGTTTTAAGTTTGGCCAGTGACAGTATGGCAGTTCAAAGGCTGACTTGGACACGAAAGAAAAATTCTAGCCTATGAGCAAACATGATGGAAACTGTAATCCAACAACAAAGCCTGTCCATCCATGCATACTGTACTACAGTAAAACTCCTACTTATGCAAAAAGTCAATTCCATAGGCTTTTGCTTAAATCGTTTTTTTATGTAACTCAAAGCAAACCTATAGGAAAAATTATTTTTGTATGTAACTCGAAGCAAACCCATAGGAAAAATGAATTTTTTTATGTAAATCGAAGCAAACCCATAGGAAAAATGATTTTTTATGTAACTCAAAGCAAACCCATAGAAAATTGTGTTACATAAATTTATGTAAACCAGGACATGGTTTTAGCACAAAATCATTATGTAAGTCGCATTTTATGTAACTCGGGACATTTGTAAATCGGGGTTTTACTGTACATAATTACTGGGGAAAGAATGATACATTCACAAAGAAACACACACATACATGCATGTGGTATTTCTAATTTCATTTCTTAACCAACAAGTACCATTATTATGCTTCTTCCTAAAGCTCAAGTTCATTTTTCCAGGAAAGTTCATAGTCCCTCAATCACTGGAGCTAATAGTCATGGGTGGATTGCCCTTGCTCAAAAGCTGGCTCTAGGGTAGGGTGCTCATCTCTGTTTACACTAGGGGTGCCCAAACTACAGCCCGTGGGCCAGATCTGGCCCCTGGTGCCAATTCATCCTGCTCACGCCTGCCTAGTCGCTTCCAGAAGCAGAGCTTAAAATCTATCTCATCCTGTTGCAAAACTGTTGTATATGGATTGTAACGAGCAGTTAAGTCACTGTAACCACACGAATGAGTGAATGTAACAATCTCTATCATGTATAAGAAACAATGTAACCTACTGTATGAGGACGCGAGCTAGTGACCACTGGGGGCAGTAGCGAGCGTCCAGCTCACATGGTACACATTCTCCAAATACCTACAGCCACGGGAAAGATTCCCGCCACTACCTCACCTGGACAAGAAGGGCGTGACCACGGGTGACGTCACGTAGACAGTAGGCAATGAGCTATCGAGGAGCCACATTCAAATGTATAGCCACCGTATATAATGAGCTGTTCATCCGCCATTACCACATGTTCCCCCTGACCATCATGCAATAAAGATGTGTTAAGCCAGACTTCGGCTGCTTTTATTGTCTTGGTTCTTGAACACTAAAAAAAAACAGATTGCAAGGCACATTTTACTTCCGCTTCTGGTTGGAGGAAACACGTGACTGGCCCACTGAACCACATGACCAGCCCGTATCTCGAAAAATTTGGGCACCCCTGGTTTACACTACAGCTAAAGAGCCAGGCCAGCCCTGTCTGCCTTTGCAGACATTTCCATGGTCATGTTGCAGGCATGACTAGGCACCTGGAGCACTGGTACCTTCCCACCAAAGTGGTAGAGTATCTATTTATCTACTTGATACATTCACAGCTCCCCCGGTGGCTTAGTGGTTAAGACGCTGAGCTGGAGACTGGAAGGTCAGGTTTCGATAATACCTGAGAGCGGCACTTGGGGACATGAAAGGAGCCTCATTCCGGCATACCCTAAAAATCCTTTCAACCTAGAGTAATCTCTGACACGAAAATATTATTATGTGCTTGCAATTTCTTGCTAAATTGGCAGGACCTGGGACAGGCGACGGGAGCTCACTCCGTCGTGCAGCACTCGGGTCTCGGAACTGCTGATCTGCCGACCTTCCTGTCGTCAAGTTCAGTGTCTTAATTAGCAATCCCCCCCCCCCCGGTGACGGCGATGCTGCTGATACAGTACTGTAGTAGTACGGTTTTTAAAGAAGGCACTACAATTCCCAGCATGCCACGGGACGAAGGGTGGTGCCTGAGTACGGCTCCCCCCCCCAGCCCCCACCGCGTGGCCGTGGCTGGCTTCAACATGGCTGGTTTTGTGGACCTGAATATTCCTTACTTGCCCGAGAAGGCGTCGCTGCAGAAGTTGGTGGAGACGGCAGCCCACCGTGAGTCCCGACGGGTCCGGAAACGGAGGAGGAGGGCGACGAGGGAGGAACTGGGACAAGGGCAGAGCCGGGGCTTTGCCTGGGTTCAGACTGAGCGCTGCAGGCGAGGTTGCAGCCTGTGATCTTGTAGCGTAACCTGGTTTTTGGGATGAAATCGCTTTCTTCCAGGAGTAGATGAAACACTTGATCAGGATTAGGAAGGGGAGCGGGAGGGGGGGAGGAAAGAGGTATTGTTTTACTACAGTTCCATAGCAATTGCACTTATATACACTGACTGGGAGGCGGAAGGTCAGCAGTTCGATTCCCGAGTACTGAGCTCCCGTCTTTGTCCCAGCTCCTGCCAACCAAGCAGTTCGAAAGCAAGAAATTGCAAGTAGATAAATAGGGACCACTTCAGTGGGAAGGTAACAGCGTTCCGTGTGCTCCGGTAGCCATGCCTGCCACATGACCACGGAAACATCTGCAGAAGCAGACAGCGCTGGCTCTTCGGCTTTGAAACAGAGATGAGCACTGAACCCTAGAGTCGGATACGACTGGCTTTGGAGCAAGGGAAACCTTTGCCTTTACTAGTGCATAGTGGTCCTGGTCCACAAGATAATTAGCATTTTTGCCCCAAACATGCTGGGTACTCATTTTACTGATCCTGGAAGGATGGAAGACTCAATCAACCTTGATACCCCGTCAGGATTGAACTCACAACCTACATGTTATGTTCAGTTTAGTCAGAGAACGGGAGACACCCTCGCTTGTTTTGTTGCCTGAGATGGAGAATCGAGTGGTGACACTTTCTCCCCCCCCCCCCCCCACGCCCCTCTGGAACAAGTTCAGGGGTATTGGATCCATAGCCTGCCAATTATTTTGGTATCTAAAACTACTGTAATTACAGATAAGTCCCAGTGTACAAAGAAGGAGCTCATTTTATCTTAAGTGTGAGATTTTTTCTGTTTCCAGTGGAAATAACAGAATTTAATGTTCTGTATTATAAACAGGTGAGCACTGAATCCTAGAGTCAGATACGACTGGCTTTTGAGAATGGTCTACCTTTACCTTTATTATTTTGAAAATTATCTCAAATATTTGATGATAAACTTAAGTTGTTCTTTTTTTAATATAAACTTTTTTTAAAATGTTATATACCAAATATAATAACAATTACAAAACTCTTGACCATTAAACATAAAACAAAAAACAATTAGACTTAACTGACAACTCACCCGTGCTATACATTGGAATTTGCAAATGTATATAGCCTTCCCACCTTTGTTCTAATATTCCCAAAATGTACATGTTTCCGGGTCTGGCTTAACACTACTTTCATTTGTCAAAAGCATATACAACAAATGGGCTCCAAATTTCCCAAAAACTTATTTTGCTTATAATACCTTTTTATATTCAATTCCATTGTTAACTATTCATTTAATTAAGTTGTTCACCACATATCAAAATAACAGTTTACAGTACATAACATTAAGGTAACAATATTTCAGAACTACAGGATTGAATTTAAGACATATCGGGTCTCATATTCTATTTTTAGCAACAGAAGTAAATATTTTGACCTTTTCCAGAATTCTGTCCTTTGAAATAGCCTAACTCTGAATTATGAAAGATCTAATTTGCTGTATAATCTTGCTTAACTTTCTTTAAAATTATTGTCTCAATTGAATTTTTATATCATCTTATTTTTAGTTGGTTATTCGACTGTAGCAATCAATTATGTTGTTGACTACGAGGAAAAGAAAAAGGTAAGATTTTTTAAAAAAATATTTTATTTAATTTTACAATAACTACAAAAGAACTATAAGAACTTTTAAAAAACAGAAAATAAAAAAGACATCCAAACATAGTACAAAATTACATAGAAGTACAAAGTTACAGATCAATCATAAGAATTAAAAATAAAATCACATATTTAAAAATACAATAATAACACATAATATATATTAATTTAACCTTATTTCCACCATCTTATTTGAACTAATACTATTTTAATATAAAATATACACCATCTTAAAACCAAATTTAGACATAACATAATAACCCAGTGCTATGTACAATGCCTTGGGTATTGTGAAACTGCCCAGCATCCCATATTATAACCAAAAACTCATTTGACTTGGGGCTGGTCTGCCACCTTTACCTTCAGACAACGTATACTCCAGGAATGATTTCCAAATAGTTCCAAATTTATTTTTATCTATCATACCTCTTTTAATTTTCAGTTCCCATGTTAACTTATCGTTTAAGGCAATTTGCCACATTTCTCTATACCATTCCTCTATTTCCACTATGGAATCTTTCTTCCAATTTCTAGCAATACATTGTCTTGCTGTTGTGAGTATTATTGTTAACAATTCTTTATTGTGTTCTTCAATATTCATATTATCAAATTCCATCAGTAAGGCGGTACTGGTCTCCAGCTTAAGGTTCCTACCCATAATTTGCGATATTTCTTTTTCTATTTTAAGCCAAAAACTTTAACCACTTCACAACTCCACCACATGTGTTCATAAGTCCCCATAACAGTCTTGCATCCCCAACACATTTTAGTTTTAGTACGGTCCATCTGATGTAACCTGACTGGTGTCAGGTACCACCTCCACAACATTTTATAATTATGTTCCATAACTCTCACAGACATAGATCTCATAACTCTTCTCTTCCATTTATTCCTCCAATTTTCACCCAAAATTCTAATATTCAAGTCTTTTCCCCATATTTTTCTTAATGTTTCCTTTGATCCATCATCACAATTTAACATTTTATATAATTTACTAACAAGGCCCTTAGTTCCTACCTCTCCTTTTCTTATTTTGAATACCAACTCTTCAAAATCTGTCCTATCTCTTGTTAAACTGGTCTCCAAAACATATTTATTATTCCATTTATTCAATAAAATAACTTGAAACCAGTTCAAATTCATTTGTCCATAAATTTCCAATCTTTTTTCTTTATTTTTACATATCTGAATCCAATCTTTCAGCAGGAACACATCATTTTTCAGAAACACATCCTTCACCTTCCTATCCATCTTCAACGGGAAATTCCTTAAATCTTCCATTTCTATAATTGGGGACACATCCAGTGCTAACTGCATTTTCAGTTTCTTCCATAAGTCCAATGTTGTTTTTATCAATCTATTTTTAAACTCAGTTTTTGTTGCTACTTTGTCCAAAAAAGTTTGCTTTACCAACATGCTTCACTTCTTTCATCTCCAACAGTATAAGAGGCCGAACCTGTCTCGGTTCGGTAGAATTGCGTTGTGTAAAATGAAATTATTACCGAAACTAAATTTTTTGTTAGATGCTTTACCAATACAACTTAAAGATAAGGAGATAAAAGATTTTCAGAAAATTTTGAATGATTATTGTAATGGGGGGAAGAGACCAAGATTGTCCAAATAGTTGTGGTACTTAGCACAGAAAGAGGGTGGATTGGGAATACCAAATATTGGAAATTACTATAAGGCTTTTCAATTATAAAATGTGGTGAAAATTTTAATGAAAGAAGAGGTAATAAAGGTAAGACTTTTTAAAAATATTCATGTAAAGAAAGCAGCTTCCTGCTGTCTCCTGCTAGCATTGCTATATTGGTTGAGGATGCTGGAACGTGTAGTTCAACATCAGTACAAAACACAAGGACAGAAAGAGCAAAAATATGGGGTCATTTAGGTGATTGCCTCCAAAGACAGTGAAAATAACTACAACCTGCTAGCTCTGGTCTGGCAACAGTGGTGCAACTGTTTTGCAAGCGTAATTAGAACTTGGGAACGTCTCTAGCAACCATGGCAGTTGGCCGTGCTGCCTGGATGTTTCTGAGAAAGATAATCTGGAAAAGCTACATACCCAAGCCCTGAGCCTAATAGAGAAGATAATTTTGGTAGGGACAGGGACCAATTCGTTCTGTATTCTTGTTAGGAAAGGAAATAAATACAGGAGTGCTAGAGAAGAGGGTGGTTGCAGTACTTGTCATTCTTTCAAAGAGGACACAGGAAGTGCTATTTGACTTTTTAAAGGACTACAACAATTGCTTTTATGTTGCAAAGCAGATAATTATTCAGAGGTTTTAAAACAATTTTTAAAACTACACAGACATGGTAGGTGGACTGGGAGGAAGGAGGCTGTGATGTCCTCCAAGCTTCAAAGACACATGAACTTCCCTGTACAATCCAGCATATTGACTACATGTAAGAGAAAGACACCCGTGGACTTTCTCATCTGATAACCTGTCAATTACGCGTCTATTCTGCAGCGAAGCAAATAATTTCCCCAAAGGTTTCTCTGTTAATTTCAATAAGGGAAGTATTTAATACATGGAAATACCATAGCTCTACTAAAATAGAAGTGACTTGCTTACCCCACCACCAGGTCTAAGCACTTGTAGGGATCATGGATGTTATGCACAGATGTCAGCACATGTTATCTGATTTCCCTTCTTGGGTGTTAAGTGAACAAAAGGGAAGGAGTGAGAAAAAGTATAAATAAGAGTGGTTAAGGAACAGTAAATACTAATATGAATACTATTAGTAATATGATTTTTAGGCTCCTCTGATAGAACAGATTTAAACAGTAATCCTCTATATTACATACTTGGAAGTAAAAAAAAAATATTTATAAAAACCTTATTAGTAATTGTCACATATAAACATATTAACATCAAATTTTAACCCAGTACAATAACATTTCATATCTCCTTCCCCCCTAATGACGTCCAACAGCTACTTCTCCTGCACTTATTTTAATCATTATGGCATTTACTGGTTATTTCACTGCCTTCATTTCCTCTAAAGTCAATCGATTTTAAGTACTGCAGTACATTTCTTTTGATACTCCTCCGTGTAGTACTTATTTACAAAGTCCACCAACTTCTGCCACACCTGTAAATTCTATTCAATTCTGTAGGATTTCCCTTTGATCAGTATCATAGGATTGTGCTGTAATCTCAATTCATTACCACCTTTTCAGCCTGCACCACCTTTTCAAACCATCTCATGCAACGTATAGAAATACAAATTCATTTTAATTTGTTTTAACTGTATTATGTTTAAGTCTAGTTTTTTCACATATAAGTTCCTTATGTCTATTAAATGTCTTTTTGTACACTTTTCTCTAGGAAATTGTCAAACCAATGTCTCCTGGAGAATTGTTTACAACCTTGCCTCTTGTGCAGGTACTTCCAGTCAAATTGTTTATATTATTCACTTGTTTTTAAATGCTCATATGGTTCTATAAGCCGTCCTGAAGTAGTAATCTAAATTCACATCTTTGGAATAAATTCCAAGCAAATATATTCTCGGCATGCTTGTCTGTCTCTGCCAATTCAAATGTCTGAAAGCAAGGTTCTAGAAAAGCCTGTTCTCTGTTATCTTTGCTTTGTAAGTATAGGGAATTATTTTTGTTCTCAATATGAATTATGTTTTCATACTCTTGATGTTAGATGGGGATATAATATATTGGTGAACCTTGGCATTCCAGCTGTTCTTGAACTTCAATTCCCAGAAGCCCTGATCAGCGGGAGTGCTGACTTGGGCTTCTGGGAATTGAAGTCCAAGAACACCTGGCATGCCAAGGTTTGTCATCATGGGTATATTCTAACATCTATGACCAATGTGGTACCACCTTTATCTCTTTTAGTGGTTCATAAGTGTTGGTTATGGTTACGCCTGGAAGTTCTGAAGGTTGCCCATGCTTATCTCTGAATCTTTGAGGGTTGGTCTTTGACCTCTCACCCCTTCCTCTAATTTTGACGAATATAGGAGGGGTGTATTACAAAAAAAATCCCGTTGTTCACTGTTTTCAGTTGAATTATGTTTTGGGTTGAATTACTGTAATTAAAAATGGGAAGGGATATGGGCTCGGGCTGAAGGAGAATTTTTGAACTTAATATATTTTTAAATAAATATTTTAGAATGTAGGGGTGCTGGGGGAGTAGTGGGGGCATATTTCGGGCCCTGAAGCTTTATTCTCTCTCCAAGCTATTTGTTGTCCACCCTTGCTGGGAGGTTATGCTGTGGAACTTTTCCAAAGAAGGTCCCACCTGTTTAAAAAGGCTACCTCAGTAGTATGGCATCTGCAGCCTGAAACATGAAGGGTTAAAAGTCCCACAGTTCCTTACTCCTAACCAACTCGTATGAGTTGTAGCTTCAAACCTCTGGAGGATCAAAGATCCCCTGCCATTGGCTTCATTACTATTAAGAATCCATTGGTCAAAATCTTCTTGCATAGCTATGCAAGTAGAATAACTTTGGGGGGAAAATTGCATCAAGCTAAGAAATTGTTGTAGGCATTATCAATCTCATGCTTAGTTACCTCAGTTTGAAACTGGTAATGTCTACAGAAGTTTCTTAACAGCTATACTGTTTGTGCTACATCAGCATAACTAGGTATGTTTCATTCCTTTGACAGTCTTGGAGGTCCCAAAGTAGACATTTTTCGTACAGCAACAAGAACTCAACTCAGTTTCTTTTCCGACCCTATCTTTTAAATATCCCAGTGGGCCAGCGTGCCCACTCTAAACATGTCCAGTTATGCGTGGAAAACATCCACATAAAGGCATTGCCTGCAGCCCGTGTAGTTCAACCAAAGCAAATATGTATGAGCAACTGCTATGCACAGGGGGAGATGCTTTAGCACTGTTTGCAGCTGCTAATGTGGCTGAATAACCCTGTGCTGAGCAGAGCAAACTGCAAGATCTTTACTTCTTACTCAGTTCACCATATGGCCTTGTTAAAAAATGTATGTCAACGGGACCTTAGTTGTGGCTGAGAAACTGAACCAGCTTGCAAATGTCCATGTTCGCCTTTATTATTTGTGACATGCATCCTGTCTTTTCCCCCACTGAGTGCAAGATAAGATACTGTATAAGCCCTGAAAAGTTGACCAGGCTATGAGTCCAACTAAGTCATTTTTGGTACCTCAAGCAGAAAGTCCTCCAGGCCTCTTTTCTCAATCCTGGCAATAAGATCAGTGTATTTTATGGTCAATGTATTTTATGGATTTGGACTCAGGTGATCTCTGGCGATCTTTTGCTTCCTAATAAGCTACATGGCATGGGATCTAAGTAAGTCTCCTTGTACAAATTGTAGCCACTATACCAGTGATGGCGAACCTTTTAGAGACTGAGTGTCCAAACTCCAACCCAAACCCCACTTATTTATCGCAAAGTGCCAACACAGCAACAGGGGAGGAAGTAAATGCTCCCATTGGGCTGCTGGGCAGAGGGGCGGGTGAACTCTCTGCTGGGGAGGGAGGGAGCGCTCCCATTTGGCTGCTGGGCAGAGGGATTGGGTGAACTCTATTCTGGGGGGAGGGAAGAAGCGCTCCTATTGGGTTGCTGGAGGGGCAGGGCAAACTCTGTGCTGGGGTGCTTGCATGGGTGCCTATAGGTTCGCCACCACTGTGCTATACCATGCAGATAATTATTTGGGTACAATTTGGGAAAGGGTTGGGTGTCCCCCACACACACACACACACACACATTGTAGCTCCCCAAATTGTACAGAGACATGGGCAATGGCTATGTCAGCTGGAGGATAATGGAAGCTACTGTCCAGAAAAGTATGTTTTTTAGCTCTGTCCAAAGTACAACCCTGCAGTGGCTTAGGGGTTAAGACACTGAACTTGATGACTAGAAGGTTGGCAGGTTAGCAGTTCGAGTCCTGAGTGAGCTCCCATCTCTGTCCCAACTCCTGCCAACCTAGCAGTTCAAAAGCAAGAAATTGCAAGTAGATAAATAGTTACCACTTCAGTGGGAAGTTAACAGGGTTTTGTGCACTCCGGTGTCTAGTCATGCCTGCCACATGTCTGCAGAAACATCTGCAGACACAGACAGCACTGGCAATTTGGATATAAACAGAGTACCGAACCCTAGAGTTGGATATGACTGGCTTTCAAGCAAGGGCGACATTTGCCTTTATCTTACCAAAGTACATCTTGTTGTAAGTAAGGAAAAGGAAAATAAAGCCAACAGCAGAATCACTCAGTTGTGCAAATAAACTTTGGAAGTCCTGCACAATTTCCGTCAGGGTAATTGCTACGCTAGGGCTTGTAGAGCCTTCTCTGAATAAGGATGTGCTCATTTATAACAAGGGGGAACTACTTGACTCTTTTTTCCTGTCCTTGAATCGGTGGGGAGTAATTGTACCTGAACAGTACAGTTCTAACCCTTTTGTCTGAGTGAAAATAGTCCCCAATTATCAACATGTCTTATGAGTCGAAGAAAGGGCATTCTGCTTCTAGCCTTGACAAGAGGACATTTGTAGGCATTGGTTTTGAATGTAATTTGTTTTTCCATTTTTTCCTGTTAATGATAAGTAGGAGGCCTGTTGCCTAGGCTTCAGCTTCACCCCTTTATTCATGCTTTCTTCTTTACAGGGGAAATTCAAGCCAATTAAGATTGTATCAAGGCTCACGCTTGTTGTTTCTGATCCATCACACTGCAATATTCTAGTAAGTTTCTAATGCTGTTCACAAGCTGCGTGGTTTTTTCCCTCACAGTAAAAAAAAGGGGGGAAAAGAATGTCATGCTTTCTGTTGAATCTGTTGTGATCCATGTTGGTAGATTAGAGATGAAAAGGTGTTTCCTTTTTTCCAGAATGCATTGCTGACTTAAGGAACACTCTTCCACCAAATCTAGGGAAGGCCCTAAAGCAGGGGTTCCCAACCTTTTCAAGCTGGGGGCTGGGTCATGCTCTCTCAGTCAGCTTTGAACGCTGGATGGCCGTTTTGTCCCAACAGCTTCAAAGGGGCAGCCATTCTGTTTATCAAATGCCCTTGGAGGGTTGGGGCGGGGGCACATGAAATGGCACCGTGGGCTGGATCTGGCCCATGAGCCTTAGGTTGGGAACCCCTGCCCTAAAGGCATAATTAAGTTATTTTATTTAAAAGTCTAACATATTATTTGTCGTAAGACAAAAATTAATAAAAACCTTAGGTGTGTACTGCTAACAATAACAATTTAACAGAATCTTTCTTAGTGAAAAGCACAGGACCAGATGTAGTTGCTTTCTGAGGCAGAACAGAAAATGGTGCTCCACCCCACCCAATCAAAGTTAACAATATCCAAGCTAAAATAAGTCACCTTGGCATCTGAAGCAGGGAGTTCCTCAAGTTTCTTTCCCCATCCCTAGCAGTAAAAATAAAACAAACATTTGCTTCCTTTTCATAACATAAAACCCTATTGCCTAAAGTTTATTTAGCTGTCCCTCTCTAGCTACATTGGTAGATCAGACCCTGAAAATATACGTGGATCTCAGTTATGGTACTTCAGGATTGTCAGAGATAATAATAAATTTTAATTTATATCCCGCACTTTCTCAGCCGAAGCTGACTCAAGGCGGCCATTACAACATGTAGATTTCATACAATACAATAATAAAGAAGCATGAAAAGTAAATTCAATACAATAATCAATAGTCAATAATAAACATAAATTAATCAATACAATATAACACAGTACAATTCAAAAAGCAGTGCAGTACATTTCGAAAGGTCAAATTTGAAAACAAAATATCACATCAAAAAATAAACCCATTAACAACAATAAACACAAGAAATATCCAAGACTACCCACAAAATCCCCCCCCCTTTAGAGTCTTCTTGAGTCTGAGCAGGGGGAGGGGGAGGGCAGGTCCCAAAAACGCCAGCCAGGTGGGGTGGCTGGTGGAGTGGCCTCTTCACCCCCACCAGGCCCAGGACAATCGGCGGCAGCGGCTCACCTGGTACCCCCTCGCCTTTTAAGTCCGAGGGCGAGGGGGGGCGGGTCCCAAAAATGCCAGCCAGGTGGGGTGGTGGGTGGAGTGGCCTCTTCATCCCCACTGGGGCCAGGACGCTCGGTGGCGGCTCACCTGGTGCCCCCTCGCCTTTTAAGTCCGAGGGCGAGGGGGGCGGGTCCCAAAAACGCCAGCCAGGTGGGGTGGCGGGTGGAGTGGAGATCTGTACCATTCTTGCAGTAATATAGTTGTGGTTATATGCTGTAAAACTATCTTCAGCGTGTGATGATCCTGTGAGAGGGTGTCTTCTGAAATGTCTTGTCATTAAGAGCCAGACATAGCTTTTGTTAACTTACATCCGTAACTTCCTTTATGGAATCAGCCCATCTCATATTTCCTCTTTTCCTGCTGCCTTTCCCTTGCTTTATTGTCTTTTCTAGCAAGTCTGCCTTCCCCTTAGTTTACTGAACTGTGCAATAACACATTTGTTAGTAATCTGTGCACAGACGACATATGGCCAGTGTAGTGTGTGTGTGTGTGTGTGTGTGTTAATAATAAACTTCTGTACCTAGTTATTTGGAGGCTTTTATTTGACCCACAGTACACCAATGGCTGTTTTATAAGTCAAACCTCCACCGCATTAAACTCCATGAAGTAAATGCATAGCGCTGCCATAGGGAACATGACAGTAGGTTGGCTCAACCAGTTATTTGACTTCATGAACACTCAGAGCCAATGACTTGGAGTGTCCATTCTCTTGCTTTACAGTCCAGTGGGTGGTCTTTAAGGTCTTGTGAGTACAGTACAGTGAACAGAGACTGCCAGCCACAGCCATTTTTAAAAAAATGCTTTCCCCCACTATATTGAGTCTTTACTATTTTAATAGCTTCAATTTTAAAAGAGGGATTTAGTGTAATTAATTATAAGGTGTTGGGAAAAATGTTATTCCTTATTTAAAGATCACCTGCACCTGACATCAGAAGAAAGGAAGGGCATCTGAATATAATATGCTGTCCCATAAAATACAAGATATTTCAAATGTGCTGGGTAACTTCCTTGCCCCTAAAATAATAAATTCTGTTCATGACACCAGATGATTATCCCAATGTGTGTAATGGCAACATAATTAATGGTACCAAATCAACATATGACTAACTACGCCAAATAATTTTTGGTAGTAATTCTCTTTTATTTAATGTTACTTTTTGGGCAGTTTCTCAAATGAGGCTAATGTTCCCCCCCCTCCCAAGATTTACTTATTGAGAGTGAATTCTTAGGGGATTCTTAATGGTGTTAAAACTTTCTGTTACAGAAAACCCATAATATTGACTACTGCCAATTTCTGTCAGAGTTCTAAGAAGGTTAAAGGATTTTAAAGACTGCAGCTGCTGATGTTGGGCCTCTTCATTTGATTGTTCAGTACAGTGATACCTCGGATAAAGTCCGATTCAGATAAAGTCCGATTCGGATAAAGTTGCAGTTTTCATGCACACGTGATGCATCGCATAAAGTCCAAAACCGCTTTAAAAAATGGACGTTATCCGAGGTATAGGAACCTCGGATAAAGTCCATTTTTTGGACGTTATCTGATGCATCAACCATTTGATTCGGATAAAGTTCAAACTTGTGGAATGGAGTTTGGACTTTATTCGAGGTTCTACTGTAGTTGATAATCTGGTCGCAGGCCTTGTGTTTTCATTCTTATCTTAAATGATAGGTTCTCTTTATATATAGAAAAATTGAAATTCTAAGATTTCTGTTGCAAGTTTTAGCTTCTTTTCAAAATCATTTTTAAAACTGCCTCTTGCTTTTCACAGCTTTGCTGTTGCAGGGAGTAAGTTAGAGAAAAAATACTGTCCATGGAGTTCTGTTAGTCCAACAGTGGGGCATCAGGGTTAGGGTTTCTGCTTTGTTTTAATCTGGTTTAGTCTGATAAACATTCCTTTGTTTCTTCCTGCACCTAGAGAGCAACATCAACAAACATAAAGTTTTATGACATCTTTGCTGTATTTCCAAAGAATGGGAAACTCTTTCATGTAAGTTTGTTGGAAATATATTAGTTATATACAGTACATCTCAAGTGGGCTGCAGAGGATGGTGGAAGATAGGGGTGCCTGGCATACAATGGTCCATGGGGTTGCAATGGGTCAGACTCGACTATGCAACTGAACAAAAACAATTCTAAAGTGCATTGTGAAAGATGGGACATGATATTGCAGGAGCCTAGGAGACAATAGGGTTGCTGACAACAACATTTATCAGGACCCCTATAGAATAGAATTACTGTACATTATTCTATAGTTTAGCCATTTGTCTCCAAGGCTATTGACTCAAGTGTGGTCTTGGGGAAGGAAGCTTCCAAGTCACTGACATGATGGGAAGATTTCTTCACACAGTTTCCCCCAATTTAATCCCTTCCAGATCTGTGGCACTGCAATGTCTGTTGTTGCAGTCACCCACTATATCCAAAACATCATGAAGGAATTGGTTGGTGTAGCCCATTCTAAGGGCAAGCCAGGCACTATGCCAGTCGACTTATTGGCAACAGTGTATTAGTAAATAGTAATTAGTGGTGCAGATTGAGTCCTTCAAACCTATCTGTTGTTATGAAAGCAATTGATCTTATTAATTAGTGATCAGTAAAGGTGAACAAATCTGTATTGTTTGGACTACAGCTCTGAGAATTCTCTAAAACCAATTGATCGCTGTAGGTGTGTCAAAGTAAACCAACAGTGAATGTTGGGGGATTTGATCTGTATCCCAACCCTGATGGAGGGAGTATATGGCTTTCTTTTTTTCACCCATATTGTCAAACAAATCTAGAATAGACCCATGAGTTGAGAGAGAGGGAAGAAGCTCACTTTTGGTCCATTCCCTTAATGTAAATAGCAGGTGTGAGGACTGTGACCAGAAAGAAAGAGTTAATTTTTCCCCTTTGTCCTTCCTTTCAAGACCTGGGTCCTAAATCCCTCACAATTCATTTTGAAAGAACCATTCATCTGATGGCTAGATGGCTAATTGTATGCACAGCTTTGTATCTAGCTCAGCCTCAAGAGGCACGGATAAGTGTAATAAACAGCCTTAAATGGCAGGTTGCTGCAACGTAGTGTGTTTTATGTATGCATGAGGTGGACAGAAATCCAGTTCTCTTTTATCAGGCACCGGTGCCCTGGATATGTCCATCTCCTTTTTGGTATGACGGACATAAGAACATACACCTGCCTTATATGAGTGCTAAGGAGGGTTCTGAGAGGATGCAAATCAATTTTTTAAAATGGTTTGAAATGCTGTGTAAATGCTCCTTACTACTGTCAAATAAGATATTAAAGAATGGCTCGAGTTTTACTCTCACGTATTTGGGGCTTCGAGTAGAGCTTTGGTGTGGCAGAAATTCTCCTGTCCACCAGGTGATGCTCTTGTGTTTATTTTGGGAGATTGTGGGGAAAAGAATAAAATAGCCAAAGGAGGAATACAGTACAGGTATTCTTCCAATGTCACCTTTCCTGCAAGAGTTTTGTTTTTATTTATGAATGCCTAGTATTTTACATTTGTGTAAGTTTGTAAGAGAGTCATCCCACAACTTTCAAGACAACTTACATTGCTTTTGCGGCAACAGCGATCTTGATAAATATTGCGAGAGGATTATATTGCTATGGTGTTTTTCTCTGTTTAGGAGAGATGGAGCGGGGGGGGGGGGATAATGTTGATTTCCTGAGAGCTGTTGTGTTCTGCTTTAGGACAGTTCAGTGCAAATACTTGGAAGAAAACTTACAGCAGTGATTTAATTTAATAGATTTATATACCGCCCAATGATGGCGAACTTTGGCACTCCAGCTGTTCTTGAACTTCAGTTCCCAGAAGCCCAAGACTTTGTGAATCCACACGAATGGGTTTACTGTGCATATGCTGGAGTGCCAAGGTTCACTATCACGGACTTACAGGCTTATGGTTTGTGCTCAGATGTGCCTTTTCCCCAATTAAACAGTGTTTTTTTTAATACAGGTGGCTTGCACAACCTTAGATGTGGACCTCGTGTGCATCAATGTAACTGAAAAGCTGCCCTTCTACATCAAGAGACCATCTGTTAATGTGGTAAGAGCCTGGACATGTTGCTATTTATGGATTGTGGTACCCTCTTGAGACTTACACATTTACTTCAGGGTGAGCATTTATGGGCTGTAATCTGCTTCATCAGGCTCATGGGGCACAATATCTGTGCTCATAACTGAGATGATTTTTTGTGTGTGTGCTATGCTGGCATCCCCCCTCCCCCCCCTTGTATTGCTTTTTCCCTTCTATGTCTTTTCTTGCTTCTTGAGAATCTTAAGTGACTTTGGGAAAGCACATTGAGTCCCTAATTGAATCACTGGCGGGAGTGGAGGTGGCCCTAGCCCAGGGGTGCCCAAACTTTGGGGCGCAGGCCAGCCATGTGGTTCAGGGGGCCGGTCGCTATGGCCGGATGAATTGGCATTGGGGCTGGATGCAGCCCATGGGCCATAGTTTGGGCACCCCTGCCCTAGCCTTTGCTTTTACCAGCAAGCCAGCAGACTCTCTCCTCACCACGTCTGCAATTTTGCACAGGCTTGTGAGAGTGGTACAGGTTTAAATCTTGGGTCCAAAGTGAAGCAGCCAAAACGTTGTGAGTTTGATTTTGATGGGAATCAAAGATTGACTCAGCCTTCCATAAAATGAACTCCCAGCATGTTTGGGGCAAAATGCTAACTACAGTATCTTGGAAACCACCTTGAGTGCACTGAGTACTATGTGGCGGTATATGTGTAATTGCTATTGCTTACTCCTGGCCTTTATGTCTCACTAGAATCCCAATTCTGGGTTGGCTCTGCTTTTCCAAATCTATTTTAATGTGCAAGCCTTTCGAGTTTAGAGTTGCTGCAAAGAAATGGTTAATGCTTCAAAAAGCCAGCAACATTAACGGGGAATTTTTTTTAAAAAACCGTGTAAATTGGAGGCGAATTTGTGTGTATTTATTTCCTTAGCAGATGCTTGATTCCATAGGCTGCCTTCCTTTTACAGTTAAGGGAGGAAAAGAAAAGGCATCAATAATAAACAGTGACTGTGCAACTTGATATGTAACTCTCCTCCCTCCCTGATTATGATTCTTTTCTTTCATGTGAAGGCAATAGACCGAGGCCTCTACTTTGAACTTGTTTACGTGCCTGCTATCAAAGACTCCACCATGAGGAGATACACGGTTTCTAATGTGCTTGGCCTAATGCAAATCTGCCGCGGAAAGGTGAGATTAAAAATGAAAGTGGTTGCGCCTGTTTGCTTGCCTCTGAACTATTTCCAGTTTGCTCGTTAGCCAGAGTGCAGGGAACATGAACCTTTTTATTTGGAATAGTTATGAAATGAATGAGCTTGTCTGCCAACGCTGGTGAAAATGATGGCTCTATTTCTAATGAAGATGAAAAAATAATTTCTTGTTCAATTTCATTGTTTTGTCATCTGAAAAGCTGTGACGGGATCAAAAGTCAGAGCTGTGGATGTGCTTGGCTGTAAAAACAAGTGTTTGGTGCTTTCACCTTTGATTAATTTAATTTTAATTTAATTTAATATTTACATTTATATAGCGCCCATTCAGGTGAACCCAACTCAGGGCAGCATTACAACAACTTTTAAAAACATATAAAAACACATAAACCCCCTAGTTATCCCAACCACCCACTGTAAAAAAAAGAGACAGAGAGGGCTCCTGATTGCTATCTTGTGAGTCAACAGGCGGGGACCGTATTCCCATTAGGGCCCCACACCTGCCCTACCTGCCAGGTCTTCACACCTTTCCTGAAGGCCAGCAATTCTGTTTCTAGTCTTAGATCTGTTGACAGGAGGTTCCAGAGGGCTGGTGCGGACACGTAGAAGGCCCTCCTTCGTGTGCTAGAGAGATGTGCCCCTCTAGTTGATGGCACAACTAGAGAGCCCCTCTGATCCGCTCTAGTTGGACGGGCAGACACTCTTGGGGCGATGCAGTCTCTAAGGTATCTTGGCCCACTACCATATAGGGCTTTAAATGTCAAAAAGGCTGTGACTCTGTTGGAAGAAGTAGAAGGGAGGGAGGGTCTGGATCAGTGATGCACTGCATTTTTTTTACTACCTACTCTGTGGGCGGGGCCAAATCTGTGGGCACGGCCAAACATCCTGCATTATGGGCTATGGAGGTGGGCATGACCAACCAAGTGGGCGTGGCCTGGGGGGATTTCCGCTACCAATTCTGCAGAAGAACCTGACAGAACCTGCTGCAGTGCATCACTGGTCTGGATGAAGTAATATATGGTCCTCCAGATGGTGTTGGATTACAGCTCCTATCAACCTTACTCAGTATATCATAGTCCACTATCCGTTTAGTATTTTCCTCTTGCCTCTTCCAGCAGCGGTGCTGGTGCTCTGCGTCCTCCCTCAGACCTTTGAATCAGGATTGTTGAGATGCTGTCAAGCGGCAGATTTAGAAAAAAGAATACGAAATGATTTCCCTCTTCATGAAGCCTTCCTAATGTCAAACAAAACCTCAGCATTTCTTGGTTGTAACATTAATGTTAGAAAGTAGTAGTAGGGTATGGCTTTTTTCCTTTTCCCTTCCCATTTTCTTTTCCTTTTGTGCTGTTCCTCCT
Organism: Bradypodion pumilum; assembly: GCA_035047305.1. Classification (NCBI taxonomy): domain Eukaryota; kingdom Metazoa; phylum Chordata; class Lepidosauria; order Squamata; family Chamaeleonidae; genus Bradypodion; species Bradypodion pumilum. Next base: position 266,087,497 of record JAWDJD010000003.1, read on the forward strand.
TGTTTATTTATCATTTGGTGGGCAACTAATCAACTTGTTTTGGTGGCGCTGTAATCTGGTCTGGTCGCCTTGTGAACTTGGAGAATGTTCATGTTTGACATGAAATTAAAATTAAATAAATTTGTGATGAGGAAGAATTCTGGTGATGAGTGAAAAGTTGAAAGCGCCCCCCTCCCCCGTTTTAGACAACATTAAAAACTAGTTCATTTAAATGTAAATTATTGAATATATTTCCTTTGTTTTGCCAATATTTTATTTATTTATATATTTATTTATTTGTGAATTTATATGGCCGCCTTCCTCGCCTCGGCGACCCAAGGTGCCTCACATCAGTTTAAAAATAATCCCCATACAATATAATCAGTACCAAAACTATAAATCATTAAAATATCTTCAAAACACCCCAACCCTTCATTAAAACCCCAGACAGGGCTAGATAAGCCAGCAGGGCTGGGTTGTGGTGCCAGATGCACTCCACACCTGCTGGCAAAGCCGTGTTTTTAGCGCCCAATATCAGCAACAATAAGTCTTGTCCTTGCTCACAAACAACCTCCCCATTCATTTCTTGCACTCCTCACAGCAACCCTGTGTCATAAGTTAGGTAGAGCGAAAGGAGAGGGGGTAGGGGGAGAGAATGGTGACAGGTCACCCAGTGAGTTTCATGACTGAGCAAACATTTTACTTCTCCCCACAGTCTGAGTCCAACACACTCAATACTGCACCATGCCGGTGCTTGAAATTCCAAGTAAAGAAGACCTAATTTTCCAGCCTTAAATTTTGCAAACTAAAAAGATTTGCAGATTGAAAGTTTATCTTCTAACAGACAAATTAATCTGATGTATGGCTGTAATATTTTCTTTCATTTCCTAGAATATAGTTCTGTCCAGCGCAGCAGAAAAGGTAAGCGTTATTTGTATGCTTGTGCATCTGTGTACTTAGTTAATTTTGTAAGGATTCATAAGCAGTCTTAATATCCATCTTACATGATCTCTTTATATTTCTGTATCCTAAGCAAAGTATCATTAACACATAATACCTGCCCATGTATTCTATTAGCTCATTCCTGGTCTGTGTGGATGCCCCAAAGCAATTTCCCCATAGAAACTGCCCTCCAGTAAGCCTACCACACATCTTCTTGGCAAGCTGGTGGGGACGTGCCGTGGAGGGGAAGAAAGCATATGAAGAGTTACATTCCAATGTATTTTTCTTTCCCTTGAAGATCATGCTCTCCACCATGCCCACCAGTTGATCCCGCAGTGTCTCCTTGTTGGGATGGAAGGTGGTCTGGACATCTCCCTCAGAAGACAGAGCTCTGGACCACCAGCAGTGTGGGGTCTGTTACGAGCATGGTCACTGTTCTCAGTTGTTACTCCACTAGATAGAGAGAGGAGATTGAAACTCCCCTGTCTATGTGCAGTGAAGGGGGAACTACTAGGGAAAGAGTGGGGGAAAGGCTGTGTATAAATGCTCATGATCCCGAACCTGTGCTACCTGTATCTATCAGGGCAGAAGGTTGCCCACCCCTGTGACAATGAGACATCTGGAGACAGGAAAATTTGGATGTTTTTTGACAAAACTCCCCAAATCCTACAGTCATTGCCATGCTGGTTGTGGAATTCATAGAATCATATAGTTGGAAGGGGCCTTTTAGGCCATTGAACCAAGCCCCCTGCTCAATGCAGGAATCCAAATCGAAGCATATCTGACAGATGGTTGTCCAACTTTCTCTGAGAATATCTCATGTTCAGAAAAAAGCCCATATAATATGTCCTTTGTCTAAAGTCATACATTGCACTGGGTTTTCTAGCCACTGCTATTGTGTAAACTCTTGACCATTAGGTGGTATAAGTAATTACAAGGTACCAACGGACACTGTTGACATAAATTAGGTCTTTGACTTTGGGGGAAACTAGTTATACTACTAGCCTCCACCTTTTGATTAGGCTGTGTTGTAGACATTGTGCAGTGCCCTACTGCCAAGTAAACAATTACCGATTGATGTTCTCGCAACTCTGCTACTGTGTTTTGATTTTCTCCTCCAGCCTCTACAGCTCCGAGGCCCATATGACGTGGCGAACTTGTATCCTTTCAGGGTGTGAGTCTAAATGCAGGGGAAGCAATGTGCTGGTGGTTGGCAAAAGAAGTGGGAGAAAAGTTGCCTTTTGGGGAGGCTAGACCACACTCATCCAGTCAGACCAAGAAAGGTAACTGGACAAAGTTGAAATAATGACCTGGAAAAGATACTGTACAGTGGTATAAAGCAGAGATAAAAAGTAGGGATGTGCCTTTGAGTATTTTTTGGAGTCACGAACCCAGATAATATAGTTTGATTTCCACAAAACTACATGTTACTATAGATAAAATTTCCATTCCTTTATTTTATGGTTTTATTTCGTTATTCCCATGCTATTATTCCTTCACTGCTACAAACATGTGAAATAGCAACAAACCTGAGTTTAGACATCCCAGTGCTAATTTAGATTTACTATTATGAATAAATAATAGTATTAAATGAGCTTTTTAAAGAAAAATGTACCAGCCTACCAAATTTCAAAACATGAATCCATATCACATTTCAGTAGACAGGGGAAAAAACTAGTTGGCTCAAAGTGTTGTATGATACTCGGTGCTGCAGTCACCTGCACCTGAAACATTGATCTAACCCGCAGCTATGCCAGACAGATGGTTTAGATTCTAGAGCAGGAGTTCTCAGCCTTTTTAAGCCGGGGGCCGGGTCACGCTCCCTCAGACAGCTTGGGGGGACGGATGGCCATTTTGCCCTTCCTCCACCACATAGCACTTCCTGGTATGGTGGAGGCAGTGAGGGGCCACATGAAATGGTGCTGTGGTGGGCCACATCCGGCCCCTGGGCCACAGGTTGAGAATCCCTGTTCTAGATGACTGAGGGTGAATTAGAGTGCTCACCCAAGTTCAGTTCTCTATTCTTGTCCCGGTTTGACTCTTCTTGAGCTACAAGGAAGTAGAGCCTACCCATGCCATGAACCTGTTTTGCCCTCATGCAATAAGAACCTTAACGTAATTGGCAGAGCGTGGCTCTTTGGTCTCTCCGAAAGCAACGCCAAGGCAGCTGTTTCGACAAATGGCAGAGCGGTCTTGCTTCGTGGAGGTGAGATGAATCATTTCAACTGCTTACTATTGATCTTCTGAATGTAATTCATTGTAGCATAAGTGGTACCAAGGTAGGAGGAAGTAGGCATGCATGCATATGCGTGTTTCACACCTCTTGATGCAAGATGCTCGTCTTCTTGCGAACCTCTGTTTCCCCCACCCATTGCTAGGTGTCTGCAGTTATTTGAGAGAAATGTATCTTTGCATGCAAGTAGTAATTAAACAATTGAGTGAGAATTTAAAAGAAAAGAATGCTAGCATTCAAAATAGGCTTTCTTGAATATTAACTGTCAAAATGAATAAGAATTACTCCAGGAAAAAAAAATGTTTGCGATGGTTATGGAAGACTGAAGCCAAACATATAGAAGAGAATTTTCTCTCCCTGTACTACCTACCACTGAGTATAATTTTTACCAATCTTCCTGACACCCTATTTTATATTTAAAGGGAGTATTGCAGAAGCTTCAGCTGTAGTTTAAGTTATTATTTGGAAAACAGCTTTTAAGTCCCCACAGTATCAGTTGATATCAGTAAGAAAAATCCTGCTCTTTGTTTCTCTTCCTGGTTGCCCTGCAGATGTATTACAACACCCATCCTCTTCCATCAACACAGACAATTGAGCAGTTGTCATTCAGTATAATCCAGAGGGTCAAATGTCCTCCAACCTTAGAACTAGTGATGCACTCCAAAAAAATGTACTACCACCTCTGTGGGCGGGGCCAAATCTGTGGGTGCAGCCAAATCTGTGGGCATGGTCAACGCAATGGAGTATGGAGGTGGGTGTGGCCGGCCAGGTGGGTGTGGCCTGGGGGAATTTCCGCTACCGGTTCTCCCTAACAGGACAGGACCTGCTTCAGTAATCACTGCTGAGAACAGGAAAGGTTTTGCAGTTTGATGTTTAGATGGTAAAGGTAAAAGACTCCTTTGCTCGAAGGCCAGTCGTATCCAACTTTAGGGGCTGATGCACATCTCTGTTTACTGTACAGCCAAAGAGCCAGTGCTTTCTGCATCTTCGGACAGTTCCATGGTCACATGGCAGGCATGACTAGATACTGGAGCACATGGAACACTGTTACCTTTACCACCAAAGTGATATCTATTTATCTACTTGCAATTTCTTGCTTTCAAACTGCTATGTTGGCAGGAGCTGGGACAGATGGCAGGCACTCACTTGGTCATGCAGTGCTCAGGCTTCAAACTGCTGACCTGCCGACCTTCTGGTCATCAAGCTCAGCATCTTAACCACTAAGCCACCACAGCCTGATTTAGATTTATGGTATCTAAATTCTTGTTGTGGATGAGGAATGTATAAATACTGTCTCTGCTTAAGTGGCTTAAAATTGATCTTGACCTCATGGACATACCCTAGAAGGGCACAGGCATAGTTTGCATTGACCTAATGCTGAGGCCTTATGTGCATCTCATAGCCATAATGTCACATCTGCTCAGATAGGCACTGGTTGTATTTGTCCAACTGGACCTGCCAGTACAGGTTCTTGTATTGAGCATCTGGTTCTGTCTCCTTCCAGCCACCCTCACCAAGCACACCAAAATGTTACAGGGGTTTGGATGTTTGAAATGTTCTCTTTGTTTGATTTCAGAAACCAGGAAGACAGCCTCAGGCGTGGTTTACACAAAAAAGAAACCTCGGAGTTCAGAAGGAGATGAGGCCTCTCCTGCCAGCAAAAAAGCCAAGACGGCTTTGTGACGAGCAGAATCTTCTCCGCGGCCTCCATCAAACCTTTCTGAAGCCTCCATATTGCCACACTTGAATGGGCTGGATGGAATGACTTAAAACATTTCAATTACTCTTCTTCCTTATGTGAAGGCAAAAATATTTATTCTAGCGGATTCTTAATAGGATTAAATGGACCAATTCTGACCACAGTCTTCAGCATACCTGTCAAGTATCCCGGATTGGCCGGGATTTCCCGTATTTCAGCGCTCCGTCCCCCTCGTTCCCGCCGCCATCCCATAATTTTAGACGGCAGGAAAGGGGTTACTGCGCATGCGAGCCGCTGCCTCTGACGGCCATGCATGCACAGTAACCCCTTTCCTGGCTGAAGGAGTTACTGCGCATATGCGCAGAGGTTTCCGCGTATGCACGCTGTTGCCTCTGACGGCCACGCATGCGCAGTAACCCATTTCCTGGACACTTACTGCACATGCGTGGCCGGCTCCCGGATTAGCAAAACCGCAACTTGATGGGTATTGTCTTCAGAGACCTACATTGTGATTTATTTTTATGAGGGAGATACTGTACTGTTTCTTAGCTGCCCTGTGGAAAGTGACAACATAAATTTTAAGAGGGACAGACCCCCTCCCCAAAAAAAGTATTGTCTCATCCAGACGCTGTTTCTGCTACTCAGTATATTATTAGGATTACAAATTCCTTTGATGTTATTGGATCAAGGCGGCTGCTTCTTCCTTTTGGGAGTTCATTCTGAAGTTCCTTTCGCCTGACCTAGTGTGTGAAAGATTAGTCGGCAACACAGAGTGGTTGTTACCAGGGTATGCCCGATTGTGGTTCAAAAATACAGTAAAACCCCAACTTACATAAAAAGTCTGTTCCATAGACTTTTACGTAACTAGATGCAAACCCATAGGGAAAATGATTTTTTACGTAAATCAAAGCAAACGGAGAAGGCAGGGGCGCGTCAGCTGCAGGGGGTACTGGATGAAGCGGAATATCTGGACCCATTCCAGTCAGGATTCAGACCTGGATATGGTACTGAGACTGCATTGGTCGCGCTGATGGATGATCTCTGGCGAGAGCGGGATGGCAATCATCCGTCCGTCCTTGCTCTTCTTGACCTCTCAGCGGCCTTCAATACCGTTGACCACGGTATCCTTCTGGAACGGCTCCGAGGATTGGGGATCCAGGGCACGGTGTGGTCCTGGTTTTCCTCATTTCTGAGGGGCCGGACCCAGTCGGTGTGGTTGGAGAGTGAGAGGTTGAGTCCTAGGCCCCTAAAATATGGGGTGCCTCAGGGTTTGGTACTCTCTCCTCTCCTATTTAACATCTACATGAAGCCGCTGGGTGAGATCATCCATCCCGGGTACGGACACAAAAAACCGTTGGTGCTGGCACAGTGAAAATAATCAAAATAATGATGCACTTAACTTCAGTGAAATAAAAATTGTATTAGATTCATACACGTGCTATAATAAGCCTCTTGTAATATTTTTCAACAGTTTTGTAGCATAAGTCCAATATCAACCAAAAACAAATATGTTCTCTTCAACTCAAATTTCTTTCTTGTATGTCTTAAAGCAGATAAATTATCTTCAACTTAAGTTCCTTTCTTGTATGTCTTTAAATCATTAAACACTCCCGGTTAATTTTAGACATTTCAATGAACATTTTCATCAGGGGAGTATTAATAACGTCTGAAAAATTCCAAACATTACAAAGATTAACATGTTTCATAAATTGATTCCCAAAACAAACATGCAACTCAGTATACACTAACAACCTAATACAGCTTACCAGTTTCTTCTATCGTGTCCTTCTGACTCAAACAGTTTCTCTACGGGACGTTACCTTCAACCTGTTTGCTGTCCTTAAATGGATCAACCTGTGTTGCTTCACCTGTGCTTGCTTTGGGGCCCCGCAAATCCCTACACCTGTGTCATTATGAATTTCTTATAGAAAACACGAAAGATCGGATTCCTGATTCAGTCCCTTGGGGTGCATGGTGTCTAATCTATGGATGTAATACGCTTCTTTTTGTAATAATAATTGTTCCACATCGATCCCACTCCCACTTACAACAGTCAGCTTTTCCAATACAACAAAGGTAAAATCTGTATCTTGGTGATTTTTTTCAAGATAATGGCTCACTAATGGTGCCTGTTCTACCTGACACCTAATCCTGGAGCGATGTTCCGTCAGTCGAATTTTCAATTTGCGAGAGCATTTGCCCACATATTTAAGTCCGCACGGGCATAGCCATAGATATACGCAGTATTGGCTGCTGCAGTTACTAAAAAAATCGAGAGTTTTGTAAAAGTTGGATCCAGGAAAACTAATTTGCTTTGTCTCCTATGCGAACCTGCATACTATACACTGACCACATTTGAAATGTCCTTTAACTAAACTAGTTCTTGACAAACGTCGTGGCGCGACATCTGCCCTAGTCTATAAATCTTTTAAATAATAAAATGTTTCGAAAAAGGTTAAGTTGTGCATTCAAAATAATGTTTTTTTCAAAGGAAATCATGTACAAATTAGCTAAACTGGGGGCCATGGGGGACCCCATGGCCCCGCCTTTTATCTGTAAAAACAAATCTTGATCAAACCTAAAATAATTCTTTTCTAAACAAATTTCTAATAAATCAATTTAAAAAATGAGTAGGTGGTTGCTGGATTTTCCGTTTCTCAAGTACTTCCTGAGCCACTGTCCTGGCTTCATCAAATGGCACATTGGTGTATAAGGCTGTTACATCCATAGTGAGCAGACCACCCATGTCCGGCACCCTGAAACCCTCCACCTGTTTAATAAAATCTGAAGAGTCCCTAATATAAGAACTGGTGTCCTTAGTGAAGTCTCTAATATGGTAATCAATGTATTGACTGAGGGGCTCTAGGATGCTCCCTACCCCTGAAATAATAGGTCATCCTGGGACCCTGTCTCGTGCATCAACAATTTTATGTATCTTAGGTAAGATATAAAAAATAGGTACCCGTGAATGTTCCTTTAACAAAAATTTGTAAGTCCTGTCAGATTGTGCCATCAGCCAGGGGGGCTCGCCTCTCTGGCACAAGGAGGAGGGCCTTCTCCGTGTCCGCACCGGCCCTTTTGAACCTCCTGCCTGTGGAACTGCGTCTCCAGACAGAGTTGTTGCCTTTAGGAAGGAACTAAAGACCTGGCTGGTGGGTCAAGTTTGGGGTGCGGGTGGGGATGGGGGTACCGTTGGGTCATTGGTATAGAGAAGTGTGCCTTCCCCCAAGGTCCCTTCGGTACTTGCGCACCTTTTAGGGGTGGGGTTTTTAACTTTTAACTTTGTTTTATCATGTATCTTTATGTATTTACTGTCCGCTATGTAAACCGCCCTGAGTTGGGTTGTACTTGAGTGGGCGGTATATAAGCGTGATAAATAAATAGATAAATCCATAGGGAAATGAATTTTACATAAAACGAAGCAAACCCATAGGAAAAATGATTTTTTTAGGTAACTCGAAGCAGACAAATAGGAAATCGCATTATGTAAATCGGGACATTTATGTAAACCAGGACATGGTTTTAGCACAAAATCATTACGTAAGCCGAATTTTACGTACGTTGAGGCGTACACAAGTCAGGGTTTTACTATACCACAATCTTCGAGGGGGCTCTTTTTGTGTACCCCACCAAGACGGCTTAATAATCCTGATACCGATTCATCAAATTAGTCCGTAAATATGAGTTTCAGGGGCAGAACAACAAGTGTGTTTGTGTGTCAGAGCGGCCAAATGGGACATTCTTGTCACATCCACTAAGGGCTGCGTTGTCGAGGTTCAGTGAACTATTTACAGTAATGCAACTAGATAGAATTTGGGGAGGTAGTTGTGGGTCTGGCTGTCTGCTTGATGGTCAGTGAGAAGCTACCCGGGACAAGGATCTGACATTGTACATTTGCTGACAGAAGTGAGTATCAACTGAGTTGTTGGCGGGAGTGAGCCTTGTCCTGTTTGCTTCTAAATCCTGCCTCAAGGTTTTGCTGTTGGAAAATGCCATGTCTAGCTTTTGGCAGAACTGAAAAGAAAAGATCCCACTGCAGTCTTTGTTGCAGTGTTAGTTTTAAGATGATGGGATTGTAGTTCACACATAAGACACGGAATCAACTGCCAATCTGAAATGTAAGTAGTCATCTTGAGCGTAACTGGCACCTAGGAACTAAGGCTTGCCTGGCTATTTCTACCTCATTATCTTAGAGCAGGGATTTGCAAACTACAGCCTGTGGGCCGGCCTGCAGTGCCATTTCATGTGGCCCACCGTCCTCGCCACCACCAGCAGTGAAAACAGTCGAAAACGCACCGCCCTCGCTCCTGCTGCCTCCAGAAGTGGTGAAAACATCCAAAAACGCACTGTGAATGCACCTGCGGCTGTAGTGAACGAAATTTATGACAGCTGTGAATGCGTTTTATGGCGGGGGGAACCACGTGTCCGGCCCCCTCAACTGTCTGAGCGTGTGGTCCGGCCTGCAGTGCAAAAAGTTTGAAAACCCCTGTCTTAAGAGTGTCCATTCCCTCATTTGACATCCTCTTTGTCTCCACAGTTTCTCTCAGGTAGATTGCAATTGGTCTGCTTGCCTCCCTGTGAAATCTTCCTCCTCCTTTTCCTCTGCGTCATCACCAGTATGTTATGGGCAAGGGAGGGCGATCCTCCTAATGCTTCTTTCCCTTTAAAAAATGTTTAGTAGACCTGTATTTGAGAATTCCACTCCAACAACAAGCGATAAAATGTACATGGAGAGATGATTGTGTGCAAAGAAAGGATAAAAGGTAAAGGTTTCCCTTGCTCGAAAGCCAGTCGTATCCGACTCTAGGGTGCAGTGCTCATCTCTGTTTCAAAGCCGAAGAGCCAGCGTTGTCTGCTTCTGCAGACGTTTCCGTGGTCACGTGGCAGGCATGACTAGACACCTGTTGTGTATGGATTGTAATGTGCCTTTAAGTAAATGCAACCACACTAATGAGTGAATGTAACAATCTCTAAAAGTAACATTGTAACCTTCTGTATTAGGACGCGAGCTAGTGACCACGGGGCAGTAGCGAGCATCCAGCTCACATGGTACAAATTCTCCAAATGCCTACAGCCACGGGAAGATTCCCACCACTGCCTCACCTGGACAAGAAGGGCGTGACTAAGGGTGACGTCATGTGGACAGTAGCCAATGAGCTACCGAGGAGCCACATTCAAATGTATAGTCACTGTATATAATGAGCTGTTCGTCCGCCATTACCACATGTTCCCCCTGACCATCATGCAATAAAGATGAGTTAAGCCAGACTTCGGCTGTTTCTATTGTCTTGGTTCTTGAACACTAACACACTGTTATCTTCCCACCAAAGTGGTCCCTATTTATCTACTTGCAATTTCTTGCTTTCGAACTGCTAGGTTGGCAGGAGCTGGGACAAAGACGGGAGCTCATTCCGTCCTGCAGTACTCAGGAATTAGACTGCTGACCTTCCGCCTCCCAGTCAGCATCTCTTTTTTTAAATAATTTTTATTAAATTTTAACAAACATACAGGGAAAAAAAACAATAACAATACAATACAATATTACATCAAATTCGTAAGAGATAGCACATGATAATAATTGAACTGATTATTTGCAATATAGCCACAATATTGAATACCCGCATTATGAGTTATTACTACAACCATAACAATCATGGGGGCGTGGCTAAGATGGCCGACGAGTAACATCTTGATCCGGATGCTCGCGCTTATCAAAGTGGTAATTAATGTGACTGAGCAAAATGGGAAAATTTTAAAGTGGTATTTTTTGTCGATAAGATCCCTGCTTGCCTATCTGGAAAGTTTTGAAGTCGGGCGGTCGAAGTTTGGGAGGTTTCCTGGGCAGGCGAGGCTCGCGACGGAAGCCGCGGCTTTCCCTGCCGAAGAGCCGAGAACAGGACCAGTGAGACGGCGGAGATCTGAGGCGGCAGTAGAATCGGCAAGAAAACAATTCTATGTAACTTCACGAAAGTCTATATGGAAAAGTTAAAAGTTAATTGGGGATCTCGCTTAGAAGAGCCTGGACTTGGAAGCGGGTGGAAGTGGATGAAATCGGGCGGTCGTCCCGTTAATGGCGGCGGTCCTGGAAAACGAAAGTGATTGTGCTTTGGTTTATGGCTTCCCTGCGCCCAAGGAGAACAACGGCGTGTTTTGGCGATAGTAAAGTGGCCTAAGAAGTTCTCGTCTGGGCTCCAGCTTTTGAAGGCTGCAGTGTGTCTCGAGTCTAAAGTGTGTGGGGAAAGTCTGCCGATTCACAGAGGAAGAAGGGGGGTTCCCCCTGAAGTTAATGTACCCGCTGGAAAAGGGCGCTTTGAGTCGTTCGCTTCAAGAGAAGGATTAACTTGTTTTGTTTTTTTATTTCTTCACCGTGTGGATTACAAATAATATTTTCTTTTTGGACATATTGCTCCTCCTGTTTTTCTTCCTTCCTTGCTTGGATTTTGGGCTTTTTTTCTCTTCTCACCCCCCTTCCCGGTGGCTTTGACTCAAATGAAAAAATCTGGGTGACCGTTTCCTTGGAGCCTCTATTTTCGCGGTTTGGAAGGTGAATAGTTGGACTGCTTGCTTTGGGGAAATGGGTCGGATGTGGATTATTCTTTTTTTCTTCTTGTTTGGAGCATATTCCGGTTCCTGTTCTCTTTTTGTGGATTATAGCAACTAACTCTCTGCTGGATTCCTTCCTCCTTATAAGCTTTGTTTGCCTTGTTTGGATACGTGGTACTAGTGGTTGCAGTGGCACAGGCTTGGCTGGACTGACTAGGACTTTGCAACGTTCTGCAACACTGGACTCTCCTATTGCGTGTCATTATGGATAAAGGCACAAGAGGGAAAGCAAAAGAGGAAGAACCAGTAGTGAAGTCTAAGAGGAAAGAAAAAGCACCAATGGAAGAAACCCCTCAGTCGTCATCACCGCCACCTGAGCCCTATGATCATACTCAAATTATGGTGGAAATCGGAAAATTGTTCCAGAAATTGGAGAAGAATGAGGAATCAAGGGTGAAAGATAGAAATGAAATGATGAAAAAACAAGATAAGGTGGTATCATCTGTTGCAGATTTTTCAAAAAAAGTGGACTTAAGTTTGCAAAAAATAGAGGGAAATGTGAAATTGGTTCAAAATGAGGTAATTGCCATAAAAAAGGAAATAAAAGGGACTCAGGAGGCGGTGCGGGAGAACAAGCTGAAATTGGAAGAGCAAGAGAAAAGGATTGATGCTGTGGAAGATATGATGAGAAAGCAGAACATTGTGATCCGTCAGGTGGTTGAACGGACACCGGATCAGCTAAGAGAAAGAGTGGTTCAGTGGTTAAATGGTTTGAATATGGGAAAGGAATTTGTTCAGGAAGATATTGTAAGTGTATTCAGGGTGGGCCCAAGAAGAGGGAGGGTGGTTCAAAGAAATGTTTTGGTAAAATTTGCAAATTGGGGTGATAAGCTTACAGTAATGGCTTTTCTGAAACGAGCTGGACCTGATGCCCTGAAATTTGATGGTTCCGATGTAGAAGTTTATAATGATATTTCATTGAAATAAAGAACGTGGAGATATAAGATGAGGCCTGTAACCAAATTGTTGATGAGTAAAAATATAAGGTACAACTGGAGATTCCCACAGCAACTGCGCTTTTTCTATGAGAAAATAATGCAAGTAATTGATGAAGGGACCAATCCATTGGAGTATCTGAGTTTGCTGGAGTTGGTAAAAACAGACTCAGAAGAGTGGATAAATTTTAAGAAAGAATTGTTGGAATCGGGTGCTCTGGGGAGGGAGTATGAGAGGGCAGAGGCCGGTGGTGCCACAGGTGGAGCACCGCAGGGAAAGGATGAGGAGGAGGAGCTGTCGTTGATCATGGTGGAGGAGGAGACAAGTAAGGAGCAATGAGAAATAGATTATTAAAAATTAAAGCATTTAAATGATATAGAAGGGTGAGTAGCGTGTAGCACTGGTAGGTAGGCACATCTTGCATGTCCCCCCCTCTCCCCTCTTTGGGTGTCGAAGGCGTCTTTTTTTTTAAGAAGGTGGGGAGAGATATAGTGTGTGTTCTATGTAGATTTGTCTGTTTTGGGGGGAAGGGGTTGGTGATGGCACGCCCAATGGAGAGTTTAGAAGTTAGAAAGGAAATAGATTATGAGAAATATTAAAATATTAACATGGAATGTGAAGGGTACAAGTTCTGTTCTTAAGAGGCGGAGGCTGGAATTGGCGTTGAAGAAAGATAGACCCGATATAGTGTTCTTACAGGAAATGCACCAGAAGTCAAAAGACACGAACAAACTTTTTTTGGGATGGATTCAACATTATGAGATGGCGTTTGGAACTTCAAAAGCGAGAGGTGTGGCAATTATGATTTCTAAAAAATTAGGATTTGAGATTACAAAAAGTGTTGCTGATCAAGAGGGTAGATACTTGATTGTAAGAGGAAAAATAGAAGATGAGGAAATTATGTTGGTAAATATATATGCTCCAAATGACCATCAAGCGGATTTCCTAGAAAAAGTTTGGAAAGTAGTGGAACCAGAAAATGTTGCAAAAACTATTGTGGCTGGAGATTTTAATTTGATAAGGTCGGGTTTAGACTGTACGAATATAGCAAGATGTGGAATTGGCTTGAAAGGGAAGGTTTTAGATAAATGGATGGTTGCGATGGGTTTGAAGGACTCTTGGAGAGAGATTAAGGGCTCTGAAAGGGCATACTCTTTTTTCTCACACGTCCATGGGACCTACTCGAGAATAGATTACGTCTTTCTTACGGAAAACTTGATTAAAGATATAGAGGGAATGGAAATTGGGATCATCAAGGAATCAGATCATGCCAAAGTACTTTTGGAACTGAAATTACAAAAAGATATTCGAAGAGGAAGAAGTTGGAGGTACGATCCTAACCTATTTAAAGACCGAAAATGTAAAGAGCAAATCATGGAAAGGTGGAAAGAAAGTTGGCAGTGGAACGACAGTCAGCATCTTTAAGAATGATCTTGTGACTTATTTCCAGGACCAGAAGTAAAATGGGCCAGCAGAAAAGTGGGAGGGGAGGGCAATTTTGGGAGGAATGGAGTATGTTCAACCCCCCCCCTTTCGTCTTGTTGCGTCACCAGTTTAAATTGCCTCCCCATTAGCTGCCTTCTTTGTACCTGTTCAGCTCAGCTCATGTTTTAATACATGACTTGTGCTGCTGTTGCAGCTAGCTAGACTTGTTAACAAGAGAGCAAAGAGTCAGAAGGGGCTTGTGGGGCAGCCATGCTGTGTCCTGAAGGCCTGCGGATCTGTGGTTATTTATAGGAGACGCTTTTCAATAGGCTGCAGGCTTGAAACTAATGTTAGGATTGCTTTTGACTTGACATGGCTTCAGGTGTGTAGTTATAGCTTCAAAAATATCACAGATCTATTTTGTTATTAATGTCCATAGCCTGCAACTTTGCCTTATACATGGGTGAAGCTCACATTGGCTTGGGCTTGATTGAGCTGGAAATCCTTAAATGACGCTTACATTGCATGAAGTTTCTTTCCCCACTGATCTTCTTCCTTTAATTTTATTAAGAAACGAACTACTTTATCATTTGTGAAATAGTGTGTGGGTTCACTTTCTGCAGTAGATGAGGGAATGTGGGCTCAACCAGTTCAAGACCCAGGTACAGCATGACAGATTGAGCGCCCGTCTCTGTCCCAGCTCTTGGGGACATGAAAGGAGCTTCATTTGGGCATTCCCTGAGTGGAGTTTCTTCCTCAAGAACCCTTTCAACCCAGAATAATTTCTGACATGGAATTAATATTCTAGTGGCCAAGGCATTGTTCTTCTTTACTTCAAACTGTTGATAGAGCTCTCCGAAGATCCTCCCAAATAGTTTTCTCAGTTTAACAGATCATAACTTTCAATGACCTGCTTACCAACAAGTTGAGAACTTTGATCTTCTGAGTTGATTTAGCACTTCTAGCTGTTACTGCCAACTTTACAAGAGTTGACTAAACAATACCCATTCATTCTGTGGATTTACGGTAGCTGCATTTCCCTCCCACATTTCTTCAGATAGATAACAGATTTCAGGCAGATGAAAAAAGTTTTAACTCTTAAACAGGTGTTTAATACAAAATGTACATAAAACAGTACAAATATACATTACCTTTCTTTTATACAGCTGTGAAAATGATGCTGCCTTCCCTTGGCACCTTCTTATCCTGTCACCATCTTAAGGTGTGCAACTTCCTATTCCAAACTATGTTGAAAATGTCTCCCACCGTATTGGATTAAAAACCAGGCCACTTCCCACAACAAAGGAGTTCAGGAAAGCAGGACCCCAACTTTATGATCTCACTTTACTTTCTCTTTCCGTACCACGATTCTCCAACCTCTGCTTTTTTGCTTTTAACAGCTTTCTTTTGACAAAGGCAACTCAGCAAACACTGGGTGAGGGTGACAAATGAAAATCTGCTGAAAACAAGCTTAGGAACCTACTAATCGGTTCAGAAACACTGTGGTCTTGTATTTAAAAAAGAGCTCAAATGCTCTTTACTACGTCAGTAACTTCACTGTCTATATAACAGCAGTACCAAAAGGACATATTGACAAGATGAGCAAAGAAAGGCTAAAGAACATTATGAGAAAAGATAACGGAATACAAGATATATATGAAAATAAATAAAGCAGCTTGAAATTGGCAGACTTTACTCCTCAGCTTGTAGCGTCACAGTCTTTCCTCTTTGTTCTGTTTAGGTGTAGCAAAGTGAGCAAAACAAACCACTTTTTCCTCCACCCAGTAAGTAAGTTGTTTTCAAGAGTACTGCTGTTCAATTCAAAATACAGGTAGTTCCATTTTTATAAGGTAGCCATCAGTCCACTGACGTTTTGAGTCTCATTTTCAGAATGTGTCTATTGGGGTGCTTTTGTAAGCATTATCTTTCAGGCTGTTGAATATTTCCTTGGTGCCATTTTGCCATTCCAGAACAAGATCCATTGGTGTTTGCTCCTCCTATATAGGAAAGTCGAAGGAATTGGGTTAATGTTCTGGACATGCCATGCTTGACTTCTTGACTATGATACTTTTCAGAGGTAACAGTACATTCTTGTAGTAACATGTCTGCTCATCCTTCCCTGAAGTAAGAAATCTGTTCAGTTAGTAGATCTTTCTGACCTTCAGTTTATATGCCAGGTCAGCTTTGTGTACACTAAATGTGCATGCAACATACACAAGTGGAATGTTCTTTTACTATGGGTTCTTGTCCCATAGCACACCACACATACCACACCTAGCACATTTTATATCCAGCTGCATTTACTCCCCACATTCCATCAGATCTGCAAGTGCAGTATCAATGTTTTGGCCTAGAAAGCCATGAAAAGCCAACTCAGGTACAAATCAACCAGTTAGTTGCAATCAAATCCTAGTACAGTCAATGGGGTTGGTTTATTTTACTTTCTTTTGGTATTCAGACCTTGTGTTTCCATGTAAAGTCAAAGAGCTTGAAAACAAGGCATCATGTAGCTGTCAAACAAATGCCAAGGCATTCATTTTGTTTTATGAACTTCTGAATAATTATTTTTATTAATATTGTAGGAATATTTTTGACAGGAAACTAAAGATGATGGACTACTTACAGCATTCTTTATGTTTAGGTTGGCACCATACAGAATCAGGAGTCGAATCATTTTATAGCGGTTCAGTCTCACTGCATCATGCATAGGAGTATCACCCTCCTAGAACAAGGGAAAAGAATTTGGTAGGCTCTTGAGTTGTTCCAACATAAAACTGCTTAGAGAAGAGTTATACAGTGGAACCTCATACAACAATCGCCCCATATAGCAACAAAATTGCATAACAATTAGGTTTTGTGGGGAATGGTGTCCCGCATAATTTTCCCTATGGAAAAAATCATATAACAATTTTTCAATGGGAAAAACCACTTAGCAAAAAAATAATAATAATCATATGATGCATCCCATAGGGAAAATCGCTACATGATGCATGCATCGTATAACAATTGTTTCGTACAACAACAAACCCCATGGAACGGATTAAAAGTGTTTTATGAGGTACCACTGTATAGTGAAATTACTTACTCGGTCCTTGGCGTTGAGGTCTGCTTCACAGGCAATGAGGTGTTCTCCACAGTCGTACTGACCTGTCCTTACTGCCACGTGCAACGGAGTGCTGAGCAACTAGTGGAAAATTTGAGGGAGATGTGTGTAGGAGAAGCAGGACGAATAGGAGGACAATACAATGCAGTATGAGGAATCAAGTTGGCTCTTAAACAGAATCTCCAATAAGCAGCCCCCCAACACATCTTTGATCCCCACCTCCCCAGATCAGAGTTTGTGGCAGTAGGAATAAAATACCTTGTCTCTTGCATTCCTGTTGATTCCTTTGTTTAGCAGATATTTCAGGACTTCTATATTGCCCCCACGGCATGTCCAATGAATAGCCGTCGACTCAAGCTACATCAAAGGAAATAGAGGAAATAAAATATTGGACATTAATTTAAATGCTGGAACAATGAATCTACAGACTGAGGCTCTGACTACAACAGAAAGCCAAATCTGGGTAAATTTCTTTTATCTGATTTGTGGCCTATTTTATGCTTCGATTCGGATTAGGTGATCACATGGTGATTGCAGGTTGTTTTTTATGCCAATGTCCACACTGGCCCCTCAATCTTATTTGGTTTGATCTGCACCCCAATGCCTCTTTATAAAAATAAAACTGGTGAGCTGCTTAAAGTTTTGCAGGGCACTGTTAAAGGGACAGTTTTCCAAAATCCTCCATAATATACAAAACTCATACATTATGGAGTAGTCTCCTGTAGTTTGTTGAAATTATTTCTATTTGATATCAATGTTTATCTTTTTTTTCTGTGCAGAGATGATCTAGTACTAAACTAGTACATCAATGTAGTGATAAAGTGATCTAGTGCTAAACTTCATAGTTTCTTTTTTTTTAAAAAAAGCTCAGGCGTACTAGATAAAAAGATTGTGGGGGTGACTGCTCCTGCTGTCAAAACCATCATGCCCAGATTAGTACATCACCATAACAACACCCTCCATCTTTCTGAAGAACAAAACAAAAGGAGAAAAGACTGTTCAAATTGTTCCAGTCTGAATAAATTAAAAGCCCACCAGTGGCAGAAACCAACCTCTACATTGGGAGCAAAAAGGGCCAAACTGGCCTTTGTGTTTTCTGATCAGTTTTTTAAAAACAAATTTATCTGTTTTAAGCACAGAGCAAATCCTGTAGTGTTTGACTATGCTTTTGCTGCCTGAGTAAAATTTATTTATTTTATACCCTGCCCCACCATTCTGGTTGGCTTACAATGAAATAGACAACCCACAAAACAATGATATCAAACAGAACAATCCAAACAAGATAAAATCAACAATAGATTAATAAAACACATTAATATATTTTAATGTATTTGGTCATCTGTTTGTTAAGAGTGCATGTTAAATGTTATGTGTGTAATGACCCATATTTCCAAATAGTCTTTCTTAATAACAGCTTAATACCGGTAACAGGGTCGGACTCGACTGTGCAACTGAACAAGAAATAACAGCTCTTCAGTGACAGTAGATTGATTTCCTAGCTTTACTACTTAAAACTGTTTGTGGTAAAGATGTCTGAGTTCTTATGGATACATTGGCATTGTCTGCCATTGCTTAAAGTCATGTGACTCATGATGCTTCCTGGATAGAACTACGATGTAGTACCTAGTGGCTGAGACTGTCACACATAGTGTTTATTTAGGAATGTAAGAAGATGACCTTATTGAGAGACAAATGGCTTGTCCTCCACTAAGGCTATCTACTCCAGTCTCCCCCTAGCAACATCTCTTCCCCAGTATTTGCTACTTGATCCTTTGGTGAGCTATCCCAGGCATTGAAGCTGAAATCCACTTCCATCAAAGTACATACTCTATATCATTATGCTTTGGTCTTCCTCAATTTAAAAGTGGTCCTATGGCAACTTAGGATCTATTCACAGGTATCTCTCACAGCATAGTCTGGGTTCTCTCTAGAGCAGCTCCCAGGCAGGGCTGTATATATGTGAGGATGACAGTCTTGATGATTTTGCTTCCAGGTATGTGCTTAATCACATACTGCACATGAAGGACCAGAAAGTTGAAACATTTGATTGCAGATCTCAGTATATGTTTGACCTGGTGTGAGAAATCCTGGGAAGGCAGCAAATATGCTGGGAATAAAAAGGACTAGTGTAGCACTCCACTTATTATAGGTCTAGCTAATTTGCATGGAAATCCTGTTCAAGGAGCCATTGTGTGTCATGTATATGTTTGGACCAGTTCACTGCAGGTTTGAGACAGAGTGTGCAAGGATTCTAGGAGTTCTCACAGATGTGCTGATATTTCAAGTTCATCAAGCTTCTCTAATTTCCACACCAAACCTGTTTGCATCTGAACTCCATATGGATGATCCCCTACATATACATTTGCAGATATTTCTATGCTCATTTCTGAATCATTCATGGTTCTGTACACACTATACAATGACTAAACTATTCTGCATTCATCTTTATGCATTTTTCAGATATTTATCATTTGCAGAAAGCTTTGCAAGTCATTGCATCTAGTCCCACAATGACAGCTGAAAGATGCAAAACAGGGTAAACCCATTTTTTAAAAATGGAATGGAACAAATCTATTCTAGTTCTTGGTGCTTAATTTCTCAAATTCTGGCAATCTTCGCCAAATGTATGAGCTATCTATTTTAATTTCAGGTAACGTGGAGAGAGAATGCAACTCTCATCTGGGTTTGTCAGATTATACAGGAACAACCAGATAAACAACTGCTACTGGTAATGCAAGGAGTGTGTCTGTCAATCAGCCAAACGAATGGTACCGCTTGCAAATACAGCTGGTGCTTCTTACCATATCTTGGAATTCCAGTTGGGCTCCAGCTTCTACCAACTTTTCCACAACTGCCAGGTGTCCTCCTGAGCATGCTCTATGCAAGGCTGTGCGCTTATACTGTCAATTAGAACATAGCACTGTGGTCAATAGTAAGATTTTACATTTGCTTTTCGAAAATGTCAACACCACACCCCAAACGGTGTCAAAAGCAGCATGTGGACGTTTTTCTCTATTCACAATAGGAGGGTGATAATAATATACAATTATATTGAATAATGTTGGCTGGATTGCGGAATGGTTTTTGTATCTGCTTGCAAAGCCAGAGGTTGGGAGTTCTATTCCCCACAATGTTTCTGAGAAAAAAAAGCCAGCCTGTGTCGCCTAGTTCTGCAGTTGCTGGATGCTACCAGGAGAAGGGAATGGTGGACCACTTCTGTGTACTGTACTCTCTATCTAGGTAAAGGTCGCTCTTGCTCAAAAGCCAGTCGTATTCGACTCATCTCCATTTACAGCTAAAGAGCCAATGCTGTCTGTGTCTGCAGATGTTTCCATGGACATGTGGCAGGCATGCCTAGACACCGGAGTGCACAGAATGCTGTTATCTCCCCACCAAAGTGGCACCTATTTATCTACTTTCAATTTCTTTCGAACTGCTAGGTTAGCAGGAGCTGGGACAGAGATGGTAGCTCACGCCATCGTGCAGCACTCAGGTCTCAAACTGCTGACCTCCCAACCTTCCAGTCGTCAGGTTCAGCATCTTAACCACTAAGTCACTGCAGTCCCTAGAAAACCCTTTTAAAAAGGTCATCAGATGTCAGAATTGACTTGAGCAGTGGTGGGCTGGCCCATCAGGCAACCAGGACTCAGTCTGGGACGTCCTCCAAGACCCCAGTGCCATGGAACACACACCCCTTGGATGCCAATCCAAAGAACTGAGCCAAGCTGCAATGCCCGGAACAAACGAGTGAGGCTCTGTGTTCTTCTGCCTGCCTTGCCCCACCAAAGATAAGATTACAAAAGCAACTCCATTGACAGTTGAGCCACCGTGGCTTAGAGGTTGCAATTTTGCCTTGTAAGCAAGAAGTTGTTAGTTTGAATCCCCAGAGGGAAGTTGAAATTAGAAGGCGAGTGAGAATGTATATATGAATATTTTGTTAGGGTTAGACACCCTCATCCCTCCCTGTCCAGCGCCCTTTTTGTGTAGCCAGCATGCCCCTGGACTTGAGGGCAATGTGCACTAAATGTTCTGGTTCAAAAATGGCCCAAGTCAAGAAATTTTGCATTCTGAGGTGGTGGGAAAGCTGGGTTTCCTTTCCCACAGTGTATACAAATTAGCTATTCTGACAAGCTGGATTTTGCTCCAGTGCTAATGATAGGATAGCATCTTGCCCTTCATCTAAGAGCACCAATTTTTAATCTAGGTAAATAAGGGACAGGTTATTTGGCACCTTTACCTTACCTATTTGGCACACAGCTGTCTGTATAGCTCAGTGAGTTGGAGTAGCTGGCTGCAGAGTCAAGGGTCAGGAGTCCAGTTCCCTACTTAAGAGAAGTATCAGCCCGTGTAGCCTTCAACAAGCTGCACATTATCAGATGTCACTCAAAAGAAGGAATGGGAAACTACTTCTGTACTTTATGCCAGGAAACCCTGAAAATAGTCACCATAAATCAGAATTGACTTGATGGTACACAATTAATTTTTTATTTGGCACACACTGTTCTGATTGCTAATAACAACTCCTCAGGAAAATTTTGGGGGAAATGTATGGAATGGAAGTGGATACCTTGACATTTTTATAAGTTCGTCTTCTGCATCTCACCAAACTACAGCTTCTGGGCTCCTTTAAGAAACACTCTACCTTTTAAAGTCAGGTCAAACCACTGGAAGTGAAAGTGCTTTAAATGGATTTGGAACAGAAATTTAATGCTGTACCTCATCACAAGCATTTGGGTCCCCTTTATCTGCTAAGTATTTTTCAATGACTGGCATCTTGTTTTCCAAGGCAGCCTTAAAAAATGCAGGAACATCGACAGGTTCTGTCTGATGGCAAATAGAAACAAATGTTGAGTCAGTAAAGTTTTGGGAAATCCCACACAACATACAAGCACTCTGTATAAGTATAAATATAATATAAATAGTCACAAAACTTACAATGACGTCTGGTTCAGGTTCCTTCAAAACTGGTACTTTAACTTTCTTGGTTCTTTTCTTTTTCTTCAGCTGAATGATTTTCTCAAGGTCTTCCAAGGTTTCAAGTTTTGGTCTCTCTTCTAATTTCTTTTTCTTAAGCTGAAAGAAGTAACAATTCTGGTAGTTCAAGATAACTACCGTCCTAAAGAGCCCTGGTAGTGCAGTGGTTATACTGCTGTACTGCAGTCAGAACATTGTGAGTTCGGCCTTGATGAGGATCAAGGTTGACTCAACCTTCCATCCTTCCAAGCTCAGTAAAATGAGTACCCAACATGTTGGGGACAAAATGCTAATTACTCTGCTCCTGTGTTGTAGTGGTGTGCATTATGGGGCATTCATGCATGCAAATTGCACAAACTATGCAATTATACTAACTATCTAACTTTATGAAATCATGCATAGTACAAAGAAAGTTGACTACCCCATTACAAAAGACTAGAACTCTTTCCTCATCCTTGCCTTGAAATGTAAGATCAGGACTGCGTGGGCCTAAGACCCAGGTTTATTCCTGTCTCCAAGCCCACCTCCAGAGGTGGCAATTGAATTTTACTTCAGGTGGCAATTTAATCTTACTTCAAAACTGGTTATGGGACAGCATCCTTCTTCTCATCTGAGGACAGCAGGTTAGCTTAGGGCCAGTGATGGTGAACCTTGGCACTCCAGCTGTTCTTGAATTTCAATTACTAGAAACCCAAGTCAGCACTCCTGCTGATCAGGACTTCTGGGAATTGAAGTTCAAGAACAGCTGAAGTGCCAAGATTTGCCATCACAGGTAGGCCATGCTGTACAGAAGGCTCTTGCTGGCAGTAGAGGAGCTGCCATCGCTGCTCTCTCACTATGGTCCAGCATCTGCTGTGTGAGGCATGTACTGTATATACTCGAGTATAAGTCGGTTTTTTTTAGCTTCCAAAATGAAGTCCAAAAATGGGTCTCGACTTATACTCGGGTAAACATCAACACTCAAAAACATACCCACACAAATGTCTAAATTAATTAATGTTACAATATTTTCGTGGATTTTAATTACTGAAACTTACTAGCAGCTGCTGCATTTTCCACCCCCGACTTATACTTGGGTCAATCTATTTTCCTAGTTTTAGAGGTCCAAATTAGGTACCTCGACTTATATTCGGGACGACTTATAGTCGAGTATATACGGTACTTCACATTGCCCAATGGCTGGGCCAGGTCTCAAACAGAATGTTGTTATGGAGTGGCTTATGACTGAAACAGTTCTATGCTCTGCAGCATCCATTCATATCAGAACCCTTTTACAGTGTGCCTTTCTCCGTTTTTATTTAAAACACCGACCACATAATTCAGACACTGCAGCAGTCCCAGCTATCTTCTTTCACAGAACAAAGTGCTAACAACTGTGGTTACAAGTGACAGAATTTATCCCTCCATGCAGAATAAACATTTAATTGGCAGATTCTTTGCCCTTGTATTTTGCCATGACTTTGATCCAGCCATTTCAAGGAATTCTTTTCTTACAAACTCAATTAAAAGTGCGTGCTCCTAGGGGTGCAATGGCAGGCCTAATTTCGAACCTTTTTAAACTGTCAAAATTGAGTTGCCCCTTAAATTCCACACTCTTTTATTATTTTTCATTTGAATAATCCATCATGAGTGTGAAGCTGTAAAATGCTAATTCATGAGCTCATAATAATCTGTTACTTCAAAGGCAGAGTCTACAGATTTCAGCTCTACTAATGTCTTTCCTCTTTTCTCATCCCTTTTGGGGAAAGTTGTTAGAATTTCATACCTATTTTCTCCTCTAGACATCTGTTTTGCAAGCAAGTTATTCAACACACTGCTGCACGTGAAACATGGAATGCAGTGCTGGGAAACACTATACAAAACAGATATAAATGGTCATATTTTTTGCAAAACTAAAAGGCAAACTATTTTGATACTGAAAAATGCCTGATAGTTGTGTGACTGACTAACATGTAGCGACAGCCCACAATAAATATCATAATAAAGTACATATTTTACAGCAGTCATGGCAAGAAAAGTATTTAATATTGTGTATAGACTTTGCCTGAAAGTCAGGAAGGGATACAAAACAACAACTCAACATTTTTGAGATGATGCAGGAGGAAGTAGGTTACCTATTATTTTAATTAATGTTTCGCCTCAACATGTCTTATTATGTCTCAGGTCATCTAAACCAGAGCTTTTAGGGATGACTAGCAGTTGTTTTCAAGATGTTCAGAACAATATATTCCACATCCACACAACTCAAGAAACTTTGTGTTGGGCAGAGAAATTTAATCTGGGACACAGTTCTACAAAGTCTGCATAGAGAGGTACAGCACATCACTGCTAATTGCCTCTAAGACTCTTCATTAATATTTCTTCAGTTATAAGTTACATTGAGACCTTTAGGCACAGCTTGGCAGTGTGGTACAACTGGTCCCATAAATGACTGAGAGTCTTCCTTCTGGTTTCCAAAGTCCTTTCAAAACCTTTTTCTTGTTTGTTATGTTTCTCAAGAAAGTACCATATTTATCAGCATATAAAACCCATTGGAATATACAGGTAAGACCCACTCCCATTTTCTGGTGTATTTTAAGGAGGGAGAAGGTGTGTCTTATATGTCAGCAAATATGGTATGTTATACTTCCTTAACTAGCAAAAGGAATTCAAAACTTTAAAGCAGGTATCCTCAACCTACAGCCCATGGGCTGGATCTGGCCCATGGCACAAAACCATCCAGCTCATGCCCTTGCTCTATCCGCCGCTTCTGATGACAACACCTCCACCATCTCTGCTGCTGCTGCTGCTTCAGTCTTTGTCCCCTCTGCTTGGCTTGGCGTGTCCCTGCTGGTGCTCCATAGCAGGGCAGATGTTGTAAGGCTTACAACATCTGTCCTGATATGGAGCACCATTAGCGACATGCCAAGCCAAGCAGAGGAGACATGGATTGCGGCAAGGCGGCAGAGGTGGCGGCGGCTGGAGAGAGGGCACGGGCACTGGGTGGATGACTTCGTGCCGTGGGTCGGATCCGTGGGACATGCCAAGCCAAGCACAGGAGACAAGGATTGAGGCAAAGGCGGTGGAAGCGGAAGTGGTGGCTGCCCACGGCCAGCCGCATCTTTTCCAGGGGCCGCTCTGGCCGAGCCCATCTTTCCTGGCAGACGCATGTGGCTGCCCACATCTTTCCTGGGGGCAGGTCTGTCTGAGCATGGGTGAGAAGGACCACCCCAAGCCCCCACCATTCACCCCACCACTGCTGCCACCACTGCTGGGGACGACGACCAGTCTGGCCCCTCAACAGTCTGAAGGGGCAGGAACCGGCCCCCGGCTTTAAAAGGTTGAAGACCCCTTCTTTAAAGCTAAGGAAGTGCAAGAAAAGGCCAAAGGCATGCATGCTTACCTCAGCTTGTAACTGTTTTTCCTCTTTGTAGGTCAGATTGCCTCGTGACAGTGAGGGGTCGGCAAGTGTCTTCAGATCTTCTTGTTTTTCTAACCTCACAGCTGCTTCATACTCTCCATTTCTGAAGTCCTCTGGGAGGAAATTGCCTGCCTCCCGAGCATCCGCCTTTCTGCCTGTCACCTGTCAGAAGAAACATGGTATCTTAGGTTCAGAGTTTCAAATTCTTCCTTTCTGGCAGATTTGGAGGGTGAAAAAGCCCATGTAGAGTAGGGTGGTGAACCCCTTGAGACATACAGAGGAAAGAATCTATTGGAAGGAGTAAGTGAAGTGAATGTCCTCATGACAACATGGAGAGAATATAGTCCTTTAATTTTTAAAAAGTTGATTTTTATTTAAAAAATTTAACAGACATACAGAAAAAAAGAAAACAATAACATTACAATACAATAATACCTCAAAGATAATCTCAATGCAATATTAACTCACATTCATAGAGGCTAGCACATAACAATACTTAAACTAATTGTTTACCATTTAACCACAATATTAGATACCACAATGTAAAATATTACTCAATCAAACAATAAAAGCTTTCTAAGCTACCTCTATTATAATTTTTTAATAATTACAAATCACCCTGTGAATATATACAATGCCCAGAGAGCTTAGTTGCTATTTCAACTCCAGAAACCTCTTTGAGATGGTGCAGGTCCTGAACTGTCATTTACCATAAGAGAATGCTCCACAAACGGTTTCCATATATTCCAAAACCTATTCTCTTTTAAATTATCTCGTTTCACTTTAATCTCCCATGTCAATTTGTCATTCAATGCTAGGCTCCACATTTCCTTGTACCATTCTCCGATCTGTATATCTACATCATTTTTCCAATTTCTAGCTATACATTGTCTACCTGTGGTCAATACAATTTCCAATAATTCTTTTTCCTCCTTATTCAAACCCAAACCTTCCACATTTGTTAAAAGAATGGTACCTGACACCAACTTGACCTTTTTACCCAATATTTCACCAAACTCCCCTTCTATTCTTCCCCAAAAATCCCTTATTTTTTTTTACAACTCCACCACATGTGTTCATATGTTCCATCTGTTTCTTTACATCTCCAACATAACTTATCTCTTTTATTATCCATCTGATAAAGCCTTAGCGGTGTCAAGTACCATTGCCACAACATTTTAAAATTATGTTCTTTGATTCTTACAGACATTGTTCTCATAATCCTCTTTTTCCATTTATTTCTCCATTCAACCTCCCCAATTTTTATATTCAAATTTTGTTCCCACTTCCGTTTCAAGTCTTCCTGTGGATCATTACCCTTGTTCAATATAATATAAAGTTTGCTTACAAGACCCTTAATGCCTCTTTCCCCTTTTCTGATCTTTATTACCAAATCCTCAAATTCCGTCTTATTTCTATCTAACCCTACTTCTCTTTTATATTTTTTATTCCAATTATCCGCCTTCAATTTCTGAAACCAATCCAAATTTAACTTCTCAAATATTTTTTTCCTCTTAGTATCATCATCACACACTTTTAACCAATCCTTCAATAAAAGCACCCCATTTTTATCCAATATTTCCATTTTTTCCTTATCTATTTTTATTGGGAAACACCCCATATCCGTCAATTCCAAAATTGGGGAGAGATTTGGGACTATATCTTTCTTTACTTTCTTCCACACTTCCATGAGACCTCTCATCATAATATTATTTGACCTTTTCACCTTGTCCTTTATTCCCAAAAAAATCATACTACCAATGTCTCTATATTCTTTCATCTCCAGTTGCTCCCAAATTGTCTTTTCTCTTGCCAAGATCTTGAGAGAATATAGTCCTGAAAAACTGTGGGTAAATTGGTATATGATGATATATGACGGCATGAGAGTTGACAGATTTCGGGGCACCAGTTAAAAAATTCAGAGAACTGCCATGTTTCTTTGGGTCTCCAGGCAGGGACACATATTTCAGGGCAAGAGGTGTGAGAGGACGAATATGTTTCATTTTCTTGTGTGTATTTTTTAATTTATCTACACATCTATCTCCCCTCCCCCTTCTAAACTGGCACCAGATATGCACTGGTTCAGTGGGATATATTTGTATGTTTCAATATGGTTCGGTGGGAAATATTTGTATGTTTAAATATTGGAACATGCAATATTTATGAGGTAGCATAGGAAACCCATGTTATCTGTGTCATATATATCCATTGACTGAAATCTAGTAGTAAATCGCACTAGATTAGATCCACTGAATCAGTAGGCAATTGATGACAGTTAGGAAAGTCATATAGTCTTTGAAAGAAAACAGCTGATAGGCAGATTTGGAAGGCAGGATTTGGGGTGAAGGGTGTACCACATGGCTGAGTTTAAAGTTAAGACCCAGAGAGGAGAAATGTGCCACTTACAGAATTTCTCACTTTGATTAGAAATACAGTAGCACATTAAATCTGTAACCACAGCTATCCTGCCAGTTACATTTTAAAAAAACAAGTATTTCAATTTCCCAGTCATGAACCTGCATGAGTTCATAATTGGGTACAGTGGATTCACCAAAAGTTAGATAAGGGCTACCATACTGGAACCCTAAAAGCAATGAAACACCTTAGGGGTGACTAATGTATTTCCCACAGCTTTCAAGAGTCATGGCTAATTTTAAGTGGACAGTGCCTGGCATTCTAAGAGACCCTTTTGAGTATATCCAGGAGCTTCGTTTCATCCAATGGAATTGTGTGTGTGTGTGTGCACGCGCTCCTAATTTGATTAGCAGATTTGCACACTACATGCTTCTGAAATTCCTGATGCAGCAGAGGACCCTCTCCAACTTAAACTGGAAGGTCCCTTGGATGCACCTATTAAATTGCATGTCTACTTGAATGCAGGTTTAAAAGGACTTGCCCTCAGGTCAATATTTAGGATTACAAGGACTTGCCCTCAGGTCAATTTTCTAGGATTGCATCTGTTAACCATTTTTTATTTGGTTGTATTTCCCAATGTCAATGAAAAATCTTTTTTTTTGTTCAAATCTGCTTGATAAACCAACCCCTCCAGGACACTAATGAATTCAGCTTTGTTTCCCTGTGAGACTGAACACCTCCTGGAAGATGCTATAGTAAATGGGAAATGAACCATATGGACCTTTCCATACAGGCAATCATCTCAGAAAACTCATTTTGTGTTTGCTTCCTTCATTGCTAAGCCCTACATTAACAACACAATAATAGAAACATCAGAGATTACAAGGTGCTTGTTCAGCTTGGTCACCTGTTCCATCTTCTTTTCAATTTATGCTGGCCAGAATTGCTCACAATTTTTTCCAGGTCCATCTTGCATATTTGGCACAATGTAAGCATAGCTGGAAATTCATTCCTGGTGTCTTTGTTAAGATGCTAATTTAGACAAAACAGATACAACTGGTCTATGTATAATATTACTGGGCTGCATTAATGTTGCAAGTCTGGCCAGGTTATCCTGCTACGGTAATACAGTGGTACCTCACATAACGAATGCATCACACAGAGAAAAATTTGGATAACAAAGCGTTCATTATGCAAGGGCGATACCCCGCATAATGAAAAAATTGTTCGTTATGCAGGGTTTTTGGTAACCAGGGTATACCTGCTCAATGGGAACCCCGGTTAATAAACTTTTTTTTTCATTATGCGGGGTATCTCCCATAGGGAACTTTTGTTGTTCAGTCGCACAGTCGGTTCCGACCCTTTGCGACCCCATGGACCATTGCTCTCCAGGCGCCTCTGTCCTCCACCATCCCCCTCAGCCCTCCCAGCTCTGTGCCCATTGTGTCCACAATGCCATCTAGCCATCTCATCCTTGGCCTCCCCCTTCTTCTTTTGCCTTCCACCTTTCCCAACATCAGTGCCTTCTCAAGTGAATCCTCCCTTCTCATTTGATGTCCAAAGTATTTTAGCTTCATCTTTACTATTTGACCTTCCAGTGAGCAATCCGGGTTAATTTCTTCTAGGATTGACCTATTTGTTCTCCTCGCTGTCCAGGGCACTCTCAAAACCCTCCTCCAACACCACATTTCAAAGGCATCTATTCTTCTGCGTTCAGCCTTCCTAATTGTCCAGCTCTCACATCCATACATTACTACTGGGAAAACCATTGCTTTGACTATTCTAATTTTTGTTTTCAGTGTGATGTCTCTGCTTTTCACTATGTTCCCCAGGTTTCTCATTGCTTGTCTCCCAAGAATCAGTCTCCTTTTTATTTCATGGCTGCAATCCCCATCTGCAGTGATCTTGGATCCTAAGAAAGTAAAATCTGTCACTGCTTCTACTTCTTCCCCATCTATCTTCCAGGAGCTGATTGGGCCTGTTGCCATTATCTTGGTTTTCTTGATATTTAGTCTCAAACCAGCTTTTGCACTCTCCTCCTTCAGCCCAATCAAGAGATTCTTTAGGTCTTCCTCACTTTCTGCCATTAGGGTGGTATCGTCTGCATATCTCAGATTGTTGATGTTTCTCCCAGCGATTTTAATCCCATATTGTGATTCCTCCATCCCTGCACTGCGCATTATGTGCTCTGTGTATAGGTTGAATAAGCATGGTGACAAAATGCAGCCTTGTCTTACTCCTTTTCCTATTCCAAACCACTCTGTCACTCCATGTTCTGTCCTAACTGTTGCTTCTTGGTTCATGTACAGATTTCTCAGGAGGCATATGAGGTGCTCTGGTATTCCCATCTCTTTAATTACTTGCCACATCTTGTTGTGGTCCACACAGTCAAATGCCTTAGTGTAGTCAATAAAACAAAAGTATACTTGTTTCTGGTATTCCTTTGTTTTCTCCATGATCCAGCGTATGTTGGCGATGTGGTCTCTAGTCCCCCTGCCTCTTCTGAAACCTGCCTGCACCTCTGGTAATTCTCTTTCCACATGCTGCTGAAGTCTATCCTGTATTATCTTGAGCATCACTTTACTGGCGTGTGGGATGAGTGCGATTGTTCGATAATTTGAACATTCTTTGGCATTGCCCTTTTTTGGGATTGGTACGTATACTGATCTTTTCCAATCCTGTGGCCATTGTTTTGTTTTCCAAATCTGCTGGCATATTGAATGCAGTAATTTGACGCCATCGTCTTTTAGCGCTTTGAAAAATTCAACTGGGATACCATCATCTCCACTAGCTTTGTTGTTTGCAGTGCTCTTTAGGGCCTTTATGACTTCGCTCTCCAGGATGTCTGGCTCAAGTTCTACTTCTTCATCATTGTGATTGTCAGGAGTGTTGAGGTCCTTTTTGTAGAGTTCCTCTGTGTACTCTTTCCATCTTTTCTTAATCTCTTCTGCATCAGCTAGCTCCTTTCCTTCTTTGTCCCTTATCATGGTCATTTTTGCTTTAAATGTTCCCTTAATTTCCCCGATTTTTTTGAAAAGATCTCTGGTTCTGCCTCTTTTGTTGTTTTCCTCCATTTCTCTGCACTGTTCTTTTAGGTAGTTTTCCTTATCTCTCCTTGCTTTTCTTTGAAATTCTGTGTTCAAATGATTGTAGTTTTTCCTTTCTCCTTTGACTTTTGCGTTCCTTCTTTCCTCTGCTATTTTAAGAGCCTCATCAGACAACCACTTTGCTTTCTTACTCTTCTTTTCTTTTGGTATGGTTTTCTTTGCTGCTTCCTGCATGATGTCCCTCATCTCTGTCCATAATTCTTCTGGCACTCTATCTATTGAGTCTAAGCCATTGAATCTGTTCATCACCTCCACTGCGTATTCTTTAGGGATGTTGTCTAGGTGATATCTTTCTGGTCTCCGTGTTTTCCTTATTTTCTTTAGTCTAAGCCTGAATTTTGCGATCAATAGGTTGTGATCTGAGCCACAGTCTGCTCCAGGTCTTGTTTTTGCTGACTGTATGGAGGTTCTCCATCTTTGGCTGCAGAGTATGTAGTCAATCTGGTTTCGGTGTTGGCCATCTGGTGATGTCCATGTGTAAAGTCGCCTCTTGTGTTGCTGGAAGAGAGTGTTTGCTATGACCAGTGCGTTCTCTTGGCAGAACTCTATCAATCTTTGCCCTGCTTCATTCTGTACTCCCAGACCAAATTTGCCTGTTATTCCTTCCACTTTTTGATTTCCTACTTTGGCATTCCAGTCTCCTAATATAATTTGGACATCATTTCTTGGTGTCTGTTCTATGAGGTGTTGTAAGTCCTCATAGAACTGGTCCATTGAGGCTTCATCTGCGCTAGTGGTTGGTGCGTATATTTGGATCACAGTGACATTGAAAGGTTTGCCTTGAAATCTGACTGACATCATTCTGTCATTTTTGAGATTGTATCCCATTACTGCTTTTCTCACTCTTTTATTGACAATTATGGCTACTCCATTTCTTCTAAGGTTTTCTTGCCCGCAGTAGTAGATATGATGGTTTCCAGAGCTGAATTCACCCATCCCTGTCCATTTGAGCTCACTGATGCCCAAGATGTCAATGCTTATTCTTTCCATCTCATTTTTTACCACTTCTAGTTTACCTTGGTTCATTGATCTCACATTCCATGTCCCTATGCAGTATTGCTCCTTACAACATTGCATTTCCCCTCCCCCCTTCCTGTCCCTCCCCTTCCTCCACTCTGTGGTGTTAAGCATCCTGTATCACCTAGCCTGCCCTTTTGTTTTGCCTTTTGTTTTGGTCCATAGGGTTCTCTTGGCAAGATTTTTGGCGTGGTTGCCGGTGTCTACGCCATTTTTCTCTCCTCATACATTGTATCACAGTTTTTAAAAGTTTAAAAACATTTAAGACAACATAATATCATGCATATTATCACACTTTAACAGTCTCTATGTAAGTTTCTATGTTTAGTCAGTATAAAGTCTCTATGTCAGTTGCTATATTAGGTCTTCTACATTTATATATCTACTACTTATCCTTTGCCTGGATCTCTGGCTCTCCTCCTCCTCCTCACCCCCCATCCCCCTTGGGGGTGGTTGGCCGGCGGCAGCGGCGGCGGCGGCGGCATAGGGAACTGCATAATGGAAAAAACCGCATAGCGAAGAGCTCCGTGGAACATAGTTTTTTTTCCGTTATGCGGGGTTCTACTATACCAGTATTTCCCAGTCTTTGGTTTTTGGACTTCAATTCCCAGAAGCCTAAGTCAATTCCCCAAAACACTGATTAGCCAATGTACTGACTTAGGCTTCTGGGAACTGAAGTCCACTAGTGTTCTGCAGAACATAGTTTGGGAAATGCTAGACCCGGGGTTCCCAACCTACGGCCCACGGGCCAGACCTGGGCTGTGATGCCATTCCATTAGGCCCATCACCTTCTCCCCCACACCTGGAAGTGGAAATGTTTACGCATGCACAGACGCATGCTCAGGCAAACACACCTGTGACTGTTGTAAACGAGGAAGTGGGTGCATTTATGACAGCCATAAATGCACCCACTTCTGCTTCTGGTCAGGCCCATGGCGCAAAAAGACTGGCCACTCCTGTGCTAGACAATACTGTCAGTGACTCAACATTGATCGTGACAGAATTTCTCACTAAAGGCCTTGGGTGGCAAAACCCACAGGGAAAGGTGATGGTCCCCAAGTGGATAAAATCCCACTTGAAT
The DNA here is from genome assembly GCA_035047305.1 of Bradypodion pumilum. Taxonomy (NCBI): domain Eukaryota; kingdom Metazoa; phylum Chordata; class Lepidosauria; order Squamata; family Chamaeleonidae; genus Bradypodion; species Bradypodion pumilum. The sequence continues at coordinate 266,120,351 of JAWDJD010000003.1, forward strand.
CCATCTTGATGAAGGGTAGCAGCTTCATCCATACTGGCCTGAGGCTGATGAGGACTTTATATGCCAAAAGGGCTCAGGACCAGAAAGTGACTCATGGAACTGGATCAGTTGCATGGGTGTCACACTGTGATGTGGAAGGCAAATGGAAGGCCACTGCATTATAGTGTTCCCACACAATCTTCATGGCTGATTGCCATGAGGATCGCCAATATTCAGAATCAGATAAGGCCTTGACGAAGAAGCATCCATGTTCCCATCACAGGTGGTTCCTGCATTTTGCTACAAGCCATCCTGCAAGTCCCATTGTTTCGGTAATCTTCACAATCTTATATATACCTTGTAAGGCAGGCAAATACTAATATCCTAATAAAGTAAATTGGGGATTAATACTCTGAGGTAAAACCTTGACAAAAGTCAGCATCAAGCTCACAGCTAGGCTGAGGTCTAGATCATGGATCTTGAACTCATAGCTAATTTTCTGAACCAGCACACATGCACGCATGCACGCACGCACGCACGCACGCACGCACGCACGCACGCACGCACGCACGCACGCACGCACACACACCCCTACCTGTCCTGCTTTTCTAACACAACCTGCTCCAGTATGGCATAGGTTTCATTAATTCAGTCAAAAGAAACAGAGTTGCTTTCCTTAATGGTACAATTCACAGGATAGAGAGACAAAAGAGGAAAGAATGTGACAATACCCGTACCATTCAACAGGATGCAGTGCAAATCTTTAAAGAACCATTGCTACCAATGAGAGCTTTTGTACCTACCAGCTCCTCTACTCTCAGCATCATCATGGCTGGATTATTCCTTGGTCCTCCTTTAAGGAAGATACTTCCCACCACCCAAAGGCAGCTTTACTGAGATACGCCAATGTCTCATTTAGCTTATATATCTCTGCAAGAACTTCTTCTGAGTGAGATAATGTTCCAACGCGGGAACAAGTATGTCCTCAACCCCGCCAGCTCTCAGATAGGTGCTTCTGCATTCCAGACATGTTAACTAGCCAGATCTGGTATCAAGGCTAGGAATTGGGGAGGGGGAGGAGAGGGGAGGGGGTAAGGGCAGAGAGAGAGTGAGCACAGAGGGTTACATCTTGCAGTGTATCTGCACTGCCTATGTGAATCAGTGTGAAATCTCAGGGGCTTCATTCCATGAGTAATGACCGAATCGCTCAGTAATGCTAACCATTCTGTCTGTCCAGTGCCCAGTGAGACAGCTGTCCTTTGAGATACCACCCTGTATCGTCACTGACTTTCACATGAACAAAGAGCATCCAGGAAAAAGGACAAATCACCCAGAAGCTGCTCGCTCAACGTAGCATCACCTTTGGCTAAGCAAGCATGTGATCCATTCCAGTTATGGGAAGTCATTCTTCTCATTATATTCTATTCTGGGCTTGTAAACAGTTTTATAGTTTTTATTTTGCACCCTCCCTTTTCCTCTGACCAGCATGATAGCATCAGTCTATATTTGTTGGAAGGAATTTTCTGAAAGGATTACGAAGCCAGAACACTGTCGCTGGTGCTAAAAAGGCTGAATGACATAAGTTAGCCCTGGCCTAAGAATTCAGAACCCATTGACTTCACATTTTCCTTGGAATCTGTCACTGCTCATAAACAAAATAATAAATGATGATCACAAGGGAGAGAGTGGAAAAATCAAAATGTAAATCAATCTTGAGTGATGACTTCTGCTGAAATTTCAAAAGCCAGAAAAGTCATTATCATCATCTGACAAAGTTAACTCTGATAATAGGTAACTTTTTGAGAATGTAGATTTTACACAGGGGTTTAGGCCCTAACAATGTGCAACACAACAAATTATTTGTGACATTTGAGCAAAGACAACAACAATAGTAACATAGTTGCCAAAATGTAATGAGTAATCCAATAAGTTCCTTTTAAAAGTAGCATTCTGAGTTTTGGGTTTATAGTTCCAAACATACTGATTTTGACAGCATTATGTACCTCCTTAGCATTTCACCTAACACAAAGCATTGAACGCGACGCAGTAAGTGCTGCAGTGGTTAAACTGTCTATCTTAACCTATAAGGAAGGGGTGTGGCTGTACGTGTGCGGCATGCATACCCACACCCTGGAGCCTATCCTGCAATGCCCCGCACACACCTACCTTTTGTCCCCGAGATCAGCGCCACGAGGATCCGGGGGCTGAGAGTGGGGCTTACACCTCACAACTGTGGGGAAAAAACAACTACGAGTCCCTGCGTCCTCCACGGCACGCCTCAGCCAATCAGGCAGGAGGACCCGAGCGCGGAGGAGGTGGGACAGCCAGCACATGCAGGCACAAACCAACGCCAACCACTCTGGTGCCCAGCGCGCAAGCCCCAACATGCAAGTGCCCCCAACCACTGCCACTGCCGAGCCTGAAGGACGGAGCAACACCCTGGGCAGAGGTGGTGACGGCATGAGTAACCCTCTTTCTCTTACTTCCCTACTTTCCCACCCTCTTGCCTGTCTTCCTTCCTTCCCCCCCATTGCCTCCTTCCTTCCCTCATTTGTTCCCACCCTTCCTCTGTTCCCACTTCATTCCTGCCTTCCCTCCCGCCTTCTTTCCCTCCTTTCTCCCTGTCCCTCCTCCCTTCCCTTCCTTCCCCCTTCCGTCCTTCCTTTCTGTCTCTAACTTCTTCCAACCCTCCCTCCCTCCCTTACCTTTGTTATGGGCCCACACCATTGCCAGAGGAGCAGGAGGAACAGCACGACAGAGAGGTAAGTTGGCAGGCAGGCTGCTTCCCACCCGGGAATGCACTGCCCCAGATGGAAAGCAGTCTGACAGCTTCCCCCCCCCGCCTCGCTGTTTCAAGCTGGGCTTTAAAAACAGCGTGGCGGAGAGGGAAGTTGATGGGCAGGCTGCTTCCCGACCGGGGACATGCCACACCAGACAGAAAGCGGCTTGTCAACTTCCCCTTCAGCCTCGCTGTTTCAAGCCTGGCTTCGAAACAGCGAGGCAGAGAGGGAAGTTAGCAGGCAGGCTGCTTCCCACCTGGGAACGCACCACCCCGTATGGAAAGCAGCCTGTCAGCTTCCCCCTCCGCCTCGCTGTTTTGAGCCCGGCTTTGAAACAGCGAGGCAGAGAGGGAAGTTGGCAGGCAGGCTGCTTCCCACCCAGGGACACACCACACTGGACGGAAAGTGGCCTGTCAGCTTCCCCTTCACCACACTGTTTCAAGCCCAGCAACGAAACAGCGAGTTGAAGAGGAATGTTGGCAGGCAGACTGCTTCCCACCCGGGAACGTGCCACCCCAGATGGAAAGCAGCCTGTCAGCTTCCCCCTCCGCCTCACTGTTTCGAGCCTGGCATCGAAACAGCGATGTGGAGAGGGAAGTTGGCAGGCAGGCTGCTTCCCTCCCGGGGATGCGCCACCCAGGACGAATAGCAGCCTGACAGCTTCCCCCTCCGCCTCGCTCTTTCAAGGCCGGGTTCGAAACAGTGCAGCTGAGAGGGATGTTGATGGGCAGGCTGCTTCCCACCCAGGGACGCACCTCTGTCCTCCACCATCCTCCTCAGCCCGTCCAGCCCACTGCCCATTGTGACCACACACACACACAAAAACCCAAGCCATCTCATCTTTGGCCGTCCCCTTCTTCCTTTGTCCTCAACCTTCCCCAGCATCAAGGCTTTCTTAAGTTAATCCTCTCTTCCCATTTAAGATACCCCCGAAACCACCCCACCACTAACATGAAATCAATACCCCCGGTAAGGCCGGGCAATCAGCTAGTTCCCAAAAATACAGGATTTCAGATCTGCACTCAGCTGTGAACCATAGTAGATGACCTTGAGCCAATCATGCTCTAACCTCTTGTGATTGTTGCTACAGGTAAAATTGGGAGTGAGATTGTATATGTGACTTCAAGGTCTTCAGAGACAGGACAAAAACAATTCTTTTTAAAATGCAGTAAAAAACAGTTAAACCACCTTGCTAAGTTTAGAATGACCTACAACTCGCAAACATTCATTGGCATGGAATGAAATGGTCTTGAGAGGGCAAAGAAAAACAAGTTAGAGGACATCAGCAAGATGTTTGTCTAACAGCAGTTTTACAAGGTCTTTATCCTCCATTGAACTCACCCGTTGTAACTTGAAGCATTGCCTCCCTCCCCATAGTCAACCTATACATCTTCCTAAACTCTCATGATATTTTTACTTTGGCTTCTTGCAGCAGTGGAAGGAACAAGGGGGTAAGTCTCAGAACTGTTATAAAATCTTTGTTGTTGTTCAGTCGCACAGTCGATTTTGACCCTTTGCAACTCTATGGACCATTGATCTCCAGGCACCCCTGTCCTCCACCATTCTCCTCAGGCCGCCCAGCTCTGTGCCCATTGTGTCTACAATGCCATCCAGCCATCTCATCGTTAGCTGCCCCTTCTTCTTTTGCCCTCCACCTTTCCCAGCATCAAGGCCTTCTCAAGTTAATCCTCTCTTCTCATTTGATGTCCAAAGTACTTTAGGTTCATCTTTATTATTTGACCTTCTCATGAGCTGTCAGGCTTGATTTCTTCTAAGATTGACCTATTTGTTCTCCTCGCTGTCCAGGGAACTCTCAAAACTCTCCTCCAACACCACATTTCTAAGGTGTCTATTCTTCTGCGCTCAGCTTTCCTAATGGTCCAGCTCTCACAACCATACATTACCACTGGGAATACCATTGCTTTGACTATGCAAATTTTTGTTTGCAATGTAATGTCTCTACTTTTCACCATGTTCCCCAGGTTTCTCATAGCTTTCCTCCCAAGAATCAGTCGCCTTTTTATTTCATGGCTGCAATCCCCATCTGCAGTGATCTTTGATCCTAGGAAAGTAAAGTCTGTCACTGCTTCTACTTCTTCCCCATCTATTTTCCAGGGACTGATGGGGCCTGTTGCCATTATCTTGGTTTTCTTGATATTGAGACTCAAGCCAGTTTTTGCAATCTTCTTTCAACCTAATCAGGAGCTTCTTTAGGTCTTCCTCACTTTCTACCATTAGGGTGGTATCATCTGCATATCTCAAATTGTTGATGTTTCTCCCAGCAATTTTTATCCCATATTGTGATTCCTCCATCCCTGCGTTGCGCATTATGTGCTCTGTATATAAATTGAATAAGCAGGGTGATAAAATGCAGCCTTGTCTTACTCCTTTTCCTATTCCATACCACTCCATCATTCCATACACAGAGTTAAAAACGGTTTGCTCTCCACTTCATGATACTAATGCTTAATATCTGTTCAATCAGTGGCCACACTGGCTGGGGATTTGTAGTCCTAATAATAATAATAATAATAATAATAATAATAATAATAATAATAATAATAATAATAATAATAATAATAATAATAATAATAATAATAATAATAATAATAATAATAATAATAATAATAATAACTTTTCCAAATTCTACTCCAAATATATGTTTGGCCCTAGTTCACACAGATCAGACAAATCTAGGACTCAACCACATACGTGTATAGAGTTTTGGAATTTACACATATACTGTAAGACCTATTCAGATGTTATACTGTACATAGACCTTCCTGATAAAGTTGGTACAATACATGAGAGGGGAATTGACAGGATTTGAAAGGTTACGTTTTAAAATGAAATGCATTTTATGACTCACCACTTCTGACCAAACAAATAGCTATTATGTTTATCACTAGTTGGTGATTATGCACTAGTTATGCTAGTATAAATGCAATAGTAATAGTGAATTACCACTAGTGAAAAAGTCACTCTCTGTATCCCTCACTGTGCAGCAGTTATGTGAGCCAATGCACAACTAGGTACAGAAGTAGCATTTTGCAGGAGAAATTTATTCCACTGCATGTATGCCGGCATAACTAATTAACAGGACTCTGGCTGTTGTATAACATGTTGCATTGTCAGTGATAGCAAGCCCAAGCCAGAAAAATGAAGATAAAAAGTTTTTGGCTCTCTTTAGTGGCCAATTCTGATATTGCAACTTGCAAATACTTACAAGTCAAAACCAAATAATACTTTCCTCGTCTTACAGGGAAGCATTTTCAAAGCATCACTGGTGCGTTGGCAACAATTAAAAGGAAATAGAAAGTCTCTTCTTTGTAAGAGAATGGGAAGAAAGCTTTCTATTTTTCAATATTGTTAAATGGCTTAAACAAAGGATAGTTTAAGCCACCCATTGTGACTCAATCCCATTGATCACACATGCTGGAACCAAACAAAAATAAATTTATCCTAACCCCCTCCCCCACAAAAAAAACCCACAATAGCCCTGGACAGGACCCAAAATGGTGTGGATAGTCATTGATCAGGGACAAGCTGGTTTACAATGTCATGTACATCCAGTGGTTGCTTGGGAAATGAATGAAATGACCCAAACCAAATTGCTGGACAAATGCTCCTCTGATAACATTCTCAGGATTATTCATAGAACAGAATAAAGATATAGGTGAATTTTCAAGAAATACATGTCCCATCTTGTCTTTTTTGTTGCGTAAAAGTTGGGGGATGTTGTTGGGTTGCATTTTCACAAACTCTTTTCAAGTGCAACTAATAGTCAGAACTGCTAGGAGTTTGCAGTCCAATAACATCTGGAGAGATGCACATTTCCATTCCATAGCATATCTACAGTATACTGTACTGCTTGGTGGTCTGATATTACAGGGGTTGGCATTGTTCAGTTTGCAGGCACATGTAAACCCTCAGGGCCCTATTTCTGCCCCCTTATGGATACCTAAGGGCCTCTAAAATTTAAAAATGTGTGTTGGGTGTGTGAGATTGAGGGGATTTCTTTTTGTTTGTGTGTTTTTGTTTTTGCTAAAAGAGACCACCAAGAGCAGTGGCTTTCAGTATGGGCATCTTGGAAGGGATACTTTTAAGATCAATCCATCCTGTAAAATTGAAACATGTATGTGTAGAATGGTTTAAGTTTTAACAATCGCACATGCTCCTGCCTGTGGGTGTAACTGGGAAGGATTTTCCTGGGCTAAGGTGACTATCTTTCAGCTCTAACCAATTAATTTCTTTCCACCTCTGAATTTGAAAGAAAGCCCTGCTTTCCTCCTTTCTTTGGTCCATATGTTTCCTGCCTTAGTTAATTAACTGTTGCCAGCATGCTTCCAAGAGAAGCTGGCAGCATGAATCTCTTTTCTCTCCTGATCTTACACATGTGATTGAATCCATCTCTCTTCTTTCCAAAGATTGAGCGAGACCACCTTTTAAAGAATAAATCATCTTTATTCTTCCACAAGTAGATTGTGAATAAAGATGTTTTTCTTCCTAATCAAGATGAGTTTTGTTGTGTCTGAAACAGTATACCTTTAAGTAATGTAACACTCGAATGAGTAGATATAATAACCACCAGCTGTAACACTGTAACCTTCTGTATCAGGACGCGAGCTAGTGACCTCTAGGGGGCAATAGCGAGCGCCCAGCTCACATAGTTCCAATTCCCCAAACAACTACAGCGCGGATTCCCGCCTCCACCTCACCTGGACAAGAAGGGCATGACGGGGAATGACGTCACGCAGACAGTAGCCAATGGGCTATCGAGGAGCCACTTTCAAATGTATAGTCATGGTATATATTGAGCTGTTCATCCACCATTACCACATGTTCCCCCGGACCATCATGCAATAAAGATGTGTTAAGCCAACCCTTCGGCTGTTTCTATTGTCTTGGTTCTTGTTGTGTACTGAATGTAGTGTGTTGAATGTATTTGTAACCACACGAATGGGTACAGGTAACACTGTAACCTTCTGTATGAGGACGCGAGCTAGTGGCCACCGGGGGCAATAGCGAGCGCCCAGCTCACATGGTTCACATTACTCAAATGCCTTCAGCCGCACGGGAAAGATTCCCGCGCTCACCTCACCTGGACAAGAAAGGCGTGACCAAGGATGACGTCACTTGGACAGCAGCCAATGCCTGTCCAAGAGCCAGATTCAATTAGATAGCCACCGTATAAAAAGAGCTGTTTGTCCGCCATTACCACATGTTCGTACTGTACTCTATGCAATAAAGATGTGTTAGGCTAGCTTACAGCTGTTTCCATTGTCTTGATTCCCAAACACTAAATTGGCGACGAAGGTGGGATCATGGATTCCCACAGGGACAAGACAATATCACAGAAGCCAGTTTTCGACGTGACCCATCCCGAGCGATGGGACTGGTTTGAAATGCATTTCAAGAGTACGGTGGCGTATGCGGGCATCACCGACGCTGGGAAGAAGAAGGGTCTTCTCATCACGATGCTCGGGTTCCACGCCGTGCAAGCACTGATGGATCTGGTGGCACCACGAGAGGTGGACCAGGTTTCGGTGACGGAAATTCTGGGGGTTCTGCGGAATCATTTCAAGCCCAAAGTATCCTTCTTCTCTGCCAGGGCCATTTTCGCGAGGAGGGACCAAAAGCCGGGTGAGTCAATATCCGAGTATGCAGCGGCCCTCCGCGTTTTGGCGACCCCATGCGAATGGCGGGAAATTCTAGACGTGGCCCTAAGGGATAGGATGCTCTGCGGGATGAGAGACGGGGAGACCCAGAGGAAACTCATGAACCGAGGCCACGACCTCACTTTTAAAGAGGTACTAAAAGAGGCTGTAGCACCGACTGAATCCACGTGGGCCGGGTACAAGCTTCTCAAGGCAAAGCCCCCACCAGTCGAGGCAGCTGCATCCGCCGTCCAGGCGGCCTGGAGGGCGACCCCTGCCCCACGCTCGCCCACATCTTCAGAGGCTCTTGCCACCCCAGACTACAGCGAAGATGAGGGGGTCCGGAAGGTCAGGAAAGGGCTGAGCGAGAAGAAGGGGAAGGGGGAGCGGCGCTGCGATGGGTGCGGAGCGTCCCACGAGAGGAGCAAATGTCCATTCCGGAAAGCTGAGTGCCACAACTGTGGGCGGAAGGGCCACATCGCCAGGGTCTGCAAGCAACGCTGGGAAGAGAGTAAGCGCGCCTCGAGCAGCCGGGATGGCGTCGGCAGAGTCGGTGATGGCGGCGACGACCCAGAGGGGAACCACGTGTGCCTGCGAGTGCACGCGGAAGACGACGTGGCCGTCCACAGCGTGCCTCTAGGGCAACCACGTTTTTATGCTGAGGTACTGTTGCAAGGGGTCCCTGTTAAGATGGAGATAGACTCGGGGTCTGTTTACTCCCTCATTTCCCATAAGGAATTTTTGCGGATTCCCCCCAAGGAGCGACCCAAACTCAAGGAGATAGGGGCGAACTTAAAAGATGTGCAGGGAAATGTGATTCCAGTATTGGGGATTGGGGACTTTGAGACACGGTACAAGGGACTCCGAAGGAAACTCCCCCTGGTAGTTCTAAAAAATGGGGGGTGTAATCTCTTGGGGACACAATGGTTCAAACCCCTGGACATCTTCATAGGCGGCGTCCATGCCATCAGGGGGAATGAGATTCAGGCAGTGTGCGACGCGCACGCAGAGGTATTCAAGAAGGGACTCGGGAAGTACAAGGGGCCCCCAGTTTCCTTCGACCTGGACCCGGAGGTCTGCCCAATGAGACTAAAACCACGTCGGGTTCCATTCGCCCTCAAGGACAAAATTGAGGCGGAACTGGACAAATTAGTGGGGCAAGGGATTTTAGTGCCGGTGGACTCTGCAGAGTGGGAGACTCCTATTGTTACAGTATTGAAAGCAAATGGGGAAGTGTGAATTTGCGCTGACTACAAGTGTACAATTAACAAGGCGATCCGCCCTAATGCCTATCCGGTGCCGGTAGTTAGCCATCTACTGGCCACTTTACATGGGGGAAAAGTTTTTGCTAAACTAGATCTGGCGCAGGCGTACCAGCAGCTTCCAGTAACCCCAGCCACAGCTGCTGCACAGACCATTGTAACTCACAAGGGGGCATTCAAGGTGACGCGCCTACAGTTTGGCGTGAACTCGGCGCCGGGGTTGTTTCAGTCTCTTGTGGAACGTTTGTTAAAGAAATTACCGGGGGTCTTGCCATTTTTCGATGATATATTGATATCTGGGGAGAGCGAAGCAGAACTGGCCCAGAGACTAGACAAGGTCCTCACAGCCTTCGAATCCGCGGGGTTGAGGTTGCGGAGGGACAAATGTGTGTTTCTGGCCAGGGAGGTGGAGTTTCTGGGGTTCCGCATAACTTCTGAGGGGGTGAAACCCGCTGAGTCCAAAGTCTCAGCCATTCGAAACGCTCCTCGCCCCACCGCGAAACCGGAGCTGCAGTCTTTCCTGGGGCTGCTGAATTTTTACCATTCCTTCCTGCCCAGGAAAGCGACGATTGCAGAGCCCCTGCATGGGCTGCTGAAGAAGGATGCGGTTTGGCGGTGGGGGGAGAAGCAGGAGTGGGCTTTCAGGGAACTCAAGCAACTCCTCTCCTCGGAGGCTATTCTAACCCATTTCGACCCAAAGAAGCCGGTAGTCTTGGTCTGCGACGCCTCGCCAGTGGGGGTGGGGGCGGTCCTGTGCCACGTGTTAGAGGTGGGGCGAGAAGCCCCAGTTGCATTCTACTCGAGATCATTGTCCAAGGCAGAACGAAATTACGCCCAAACAGATAGGGAGGCTCTTGCCATTGTAGCGGGCACAAAGAAGTTCCATGATTTTCTGTATGGTCGCCCATTCACCATTGTCACCGATCACAAGCCGCTGTTGGGTATCTTCACCTCAGACAAACCCACTCCACAGATCCTCTCCCCCAGGATGCTTAGGTGGGCGATTTTTCTGAATGCATACAGGGGGGCATTAGAGTACCGTCCCGGGAAAGAGATAAGCCACGCGGACGCCCTCCCAAGGTCTCCTCTTCCCCACCTGGGGGACCCAAAGTGTGAGGTAGAACAGGATAGCCAAGTCCTCCTCATTGAAGCCCTAGATGCACCCCCCATTTTGCCCAAGGAAATTGCTGCCGAAACGGCCAAGGATAAAACGTTAGCCCTTGTGAGATCCTGGGTACAGAAGGGGTGGCCCGCAGCTCCCCCCGCAGGCGAGTTTGTGGCATTTTTCAGGAAGAGGGTTGAGTTGTCCGCAGAAAGGGGGTGTCTGTTGTGGGGGGAGAGGGTGGTGGTCCCACAGGCATTAAGAGCAAGGGTGCTACGGCTTTTACATGTCAGCCACCCAGGGATTGTGCGTTCTAAGGCGCTGGCCAGAAGCTACTTCTGGTGGCCTCAGCTAGACGCAGACATTGAACACATGGTGAACACCTGCGAAAGTTGCCAGGGCTCTCGGCCTGAGGAGTCCCGCCTTCCACACAGAGAATGGGACACAGCTAGGGGACCGTGGTCCCGCCTCCACATAGACTTCGCAGGGCCATTCAGGGGTTCATTTTTTTTACTTGTGGTGGACGCATACTCCAAGTGGTTGGAGGTAATTCCAATGAGCAACACATCTTCAGCGGGGACTATAAAACAGCTGCGCAAACTGATATGCACGTTCGGGATACCTGACGTCATAATTAGTGACAATGCGAGTTGTTTCACGTCAGCCGAGTTCCAGGCGTTCTTAGAGTCCAACGCCATTCGGCACATTACCTCAGCCCCATTTCACCCTGCAACAAATGGCCAGGCGGAACGTCTGGTGCGCACAATGAAGGAAGGGCTGCGGCATATGGGTCCCGGGGATCTGGACCGGCAGCTCTGCCAGTTTCTGTTGGCATATCGAGTGACGCCATTGGCGTCGGGATACTCTCCCGCGGAACTCCTCATGAAGAGGAAGTTACACTCATTATTAACTAGATTGGATCCCACCCGGGTCGAGGATAGAGGAAGAAATATTGAGCACAGCCCCACCAAAAATTTCCAGATAGGAGAGCCTGTTCATTGCAGAAACTACGCCACCACTGGGCCAGCATGGGTGCCGGGGGTAGTCATTAATCAAACAGGACCAGTCTCATTCTGTGTCGAGACCAACACAGGTCTCCTCTGGAGAAGGCACGCTGACCAACTTAGGCACCGAGTGATTGGGGGGCCGGACAGAGGGGATCATCAGCAACGCTCAGCGTTAGGTACTCCTCCACCCGTTTAGACCAAGGGGGAGAAAACGTAGGGCAACAGTCCCAAACAGGGGGGGGAAGCTTAGGGTCAAACTCATATCCTTTTCATACGCCAGCTCTATCCAGTCCCTTGAAAGAGAGGAACGAGTTTGCCCCTGTAGTTCTACCCAGCCCCTCGAAGGAGGGAAATGAGTTTGCCACTGTTGCCCCTGAATTAGATTTTGAGTTATCAAACCGGGGGGGGGGGGTTCGGAGTGTTCCCCCACCCGTCCAAGCGAAGAGCGGGGTTTTTCTTTAGCCCCTAGTGCCCCCGGTTTGTCCACATCCACGTCGGGAACCCTTCCTCCCCCTTCTCCTGGCCATCCCAAGGCGGCAAGCCCGCGGCGAGTCACTAACGAGTCATCCTCTCCAATTGCAGGACAAGAACCAGGAGGACACGGAGGAGGGGGCATGGCCGAGTCAAGCATAACGGCCGCACGGCCAAAACGCACATGCAGGAATCCAGTTTGGTTAAGGGACTTTGTCCCATCTTAGGGGGGAGGGATGTTGTGTACTGAATGTAGTGTGTTGAATGTATTTGTAACCACACGAATGGGTACAGGTAACACTGCAACCTTCTGTATGAGGACGCGAGCTAGTGGCCACCGGGGGCAATAGCGAGCGCCCAGCTCACATGGTTCACATTACTCAAATGCCTTCAGCCGCGCGGGAAAGATTCCCGCGCTCACCTCACCTGGACAAGAAAGGCGTGACCAAGGATGACGTCACTTGGACAGCAGCCAATGCCTGTCGAAGAGCCAGATTCAATTAGATAGCCACCGTATAAAAAGAGCTGTTTGTCCGCCATTACCACATGTTCGTACTGTACTCTATGCAATAAAGATGTGTTAGGCTAGCTTACAGCCGTTTCCATTGTCTTGATTCCCAAACACTAAAGTTCTCATACACTAAAAGTTTTTAGAGTGATTCTCGGGGGTGGATGTCAGGAAGAACATGAAGCTGTTATTTCATTATGCTCTCTATAGTTCAGCTGTTTAACTGAAAAAGATGTGCCCATACATATATTTCTTGTTCATTTTTTAAAAAATATTGATAACGGCCTTTTCCAATACTAGGGTGGATTCTAAAGAGGGCTAGAACTAAAAATGTACCCGTCCCACAAACTCTCAGAGATCACTCATGTCTATCTTAATACCAGGTCCAAAGATGAGCAATCTGTCACTCATCTGGAGAGCATCTAAGGCAGTAATTCCCAATATGGGGCACACGCTCTACAAGAGGACTTCAGTTCCCAGAAGCCTAAGTCAGTCCATTAGCTGATCAGTGCTTTGGGGAATTGACTTAGGTTCTTTAGTGTAAGGGACCAAAGACAATACAACAGCCGAAGGGTTGGCTTAACACAGGTTTATTGCATGATGATCCGGAGGAACATGTGGTAATGGCGGCTGGGTAGCTCAATATATACAGCTGGCTATACATTTGAATGTGGCTCGTTGGCAGACTATTGGTTGCTGCCTGCGTGACGTCGTAGGGGGTCACGCCCTTCTTGACCAGGTGAGGAGGTCGCGGGGAATCTTCCCGCGCTGCTGATCCAGGTGGCTGTGAACCATTAGAGCTGGACGCTCGCTACTGTCCTCTGGTGGTCACTAGCTCGCGTCCCCTTATTAAGCATACATTGATACAGGTGATGGTTATAATGTTGCACACAGAAAGGTTACATTGATAACACATGGCAAAGGTACATTGTTAAAGGCACTGCTTTACAGAACACAACATCCCTCCCCCCTAGGATGAGACGAAGTCTCTCAGCCAAGATGGCTTGTTCCGTGTGCGTGTGGGCCGTGAAGAAGGCTGCCCCCCCCGGGGGCATTATTGCTTCTTTGTTCCCTGGTCCCTTGTCCTGAAATGGGAGAGGGAGACTCGTTAGTAGCTTGCCGCTGTCTGGCGGTCTTAGGGGAAGGGAAAAACTCCATTGTGGGCAGACCGGGGGGCGTCGGGACTAACGGAAAACCCCTCTTCTCGCTTGGACGGGTGGGGGACCACTCCAAAAACCCCCCCCGGTTCTGAAAATCAAAATCTAAGTTGGTCGGGGTACCCGCATTTGTGGGGACTTTCCGCGAGATATGTATGGGGTCGGGTTCCTCTCCCTCGGAAAGATCCCCCAGGGTATCTATGAGGATATCCTCCTCCCCCCTTGGTGGGGGCCCACGGTCCCCTTCTCCTCCCCCTTGGGCTAAACGGGTGGGGGAGAACCCTAACGCTGACTTATTTCCTGCGTGAACCGCGTCCTGCTCGTCGGGGACCCTGCGTCGGAGCTGGTCTGCGTGCCGCCTCCATAGGAGCCCTGTGCTGGTTTCCACGCGGTACGACACGGGGCCGGTTTGTTCCACGACTACGCCCGGCACCCAAGCTGGGCCTGTGCTGGCGTAATTCCTGCAATGCACGGGGGCGCCTATGCTGAAACTCTTTGTAACTTCCAGCCCGATGTTCCTTCCTTTGTCCTCTACCCTCGTGGGGTCTAGCCTAGTAAGGATGGTGGTCAGCTTCCTGCGCATTAAGAGCTCTGCAGGGGAGTATCCTGACACCAACGGGGTCACCCTGTACCCTAGCAGAAACTGACACACTTGTAGGTTCAAATCCCCTGGGCCCATGCGCCGCGACGCGTCCTTCGTGGTGCGGACGAGGCGCTCTACTTGGCCGTTGGTGGCCGGGTGAAACGGGGCGGAGGTAATATGCTGAACGGCGTTAATCTCCATGAATGCCTTAAACTCGGAGGACGTAAAACAACTAGCGTTGTCGCTAATTAACGTGTCGCTAATTAACGTGGAAAAGAGCCTCCGCAAGTGCCTAATGGTCTGGGCCGAGGAGGTGCTCGTGACTGGGATAACCTCCAACCATTTGGAGAAAGCGTCCACAACAAGGAGGAATAGGGTGCCTCTGAACGGGCCCGCGAAATCAACGTGCACCCGGGACCACGGCCCCTTAGCTGCGTCCCATTCCCTGTGGGGAAGGCGGGCCTCCTCCGGTCTGGAGCATTGGCAACTTTCGCAAGTGCTGACCATGTGCTCGATGTTGGCGTCTAGCTGGGGCCACCAGAAGTAACTCCGGGCCAGCGCCTTGGATCGCACGATGCCGGGGTGGCTGACGTACAGCAGTTTAAGCACCCGCGGCCGAAGGGAAGTGGGAATCACCACCCGCTGCCCCCACAAGAGACATCCCCTCTCTAGGGACAGTTCTAGCTTTTTTCTGAAGAATGGAGCGAACTCCTCCGCTGGGGAGGATGCGGGCCACCCTTTCTGCAGCCAGAAGCTTACTGTCGCCAACGTTTTGTCTTTCTCTGTCGCTTTGGCAATGTCGGCGGGCACTACCTGGGGCGAATCCAGCACCTCTATCATGAGAACCTGATGGTCCCGCTCCCCCATGCTCACCTGGCTGGGCGTTAGGGGAAGGGGAGACCTAGATAGGGCGTCCGCATGGCTGATCTCTTTCCCGGGCCGGTAGACCAACGCGTGCTGATACGCGTTGAGAAAAATGGCCCACCTGAGCATCCTTGGGGACAGGATTTGAGGGGTGGGCTTATCCGCGGTAAAAATGCCTAGCAGGGGCTTGTGGTCCGTCACGATGGTGAAGGGGCGGCCATACAGAAAATCGTGAAATTTTTTCGTCCCCGAGACTATCGCTAATGCCTCCCTGTCCGTCTGTGCGTAGTTTCTCTCTGTTTGGGACAGGGACCTGGAGTAAAATGCTATCGGGGCCTCCCTTCCGTTCGCCAGCACGTGGCACAGCACTGCCCCCACCCCCACTGGAGATGCATCACAGATCAGAACTACTGGGCGTTTGGGGTCGAAGTGGGTCAGTATGGCGTCGGACGCCAGGAGGCTTTTCAGCTCACTAAATGCCCTTTCCTGGTCATCGCCCCACTTCCATGCCTGGTCTTTCTTAAGCAGCCTGTGTAGCGGTTCGGCCACCGCTGCCTTCCGGGGGAGGAAGGAGTGGTAAAAGTTGAGCAGCCCTAGAAACGACTGCAACTCGGGCTTGGAGGTGGGGCGGGGGGCTTTCTTGATGGCTGCCACCTTAGACTTGGATGGTTTTATCCCCTCAGGAGTCACACAAAACCCCAGGAATTCAACCTCGGTTGCGAAGAAGACGCATTTGTCCTTGCGCAACCTCAGCCCCGCCTTTTCGAATATAGTCAGGACCTTCCCCAATCTCTTGGCCAATTCCGCCCGACTCCCCCCTGTTATTAACACGTCATCAAAATAAGGCAACACCCCCTCCAGACCCTTCAGGAGGCGTTCCACGAGTGACTGGAAAATTCCTGGCGCCGAGTTCACGCCGAATTGGAGGCGCGTCACCTGGAACGCCCCCTTATGGGTGATTATGGTCTGCGCAGCAGCTGCGGCGGGAGACACCGTGAGCTGCTGGTAGGCCTGTGCTAAGTCGAGCTTAGCGAAACATTTCCCCCCGTGTAACCTGGCCAGCAGATGGCTGACTACCGGCACCGGATATGCATTCGGGCGGATCGCCTTGTTGATGGTGCACTTGTAGTCGGCGCATATGCGAACCTCCCCATTGGACTTAAGAGCGGTTACAATTGGAGTTTCCCACTCCGCAGAATCTACAGGCACAAGAATCCCCTGACCCACCAATTTGTCCAGTTCCGCCTCTATCTTGTCCTTGAGTGCAAACGGCACCCGGCGTGGTTTTAGGCGAACAGGGCGGACCTCCGGGTCCAGGTCGAAAGTCACTGGGGGCCCCTTGAATTTCCCCAGTCCCATTTTGAAGACTTCGGGGTGCGCCTCGCACACCTCCTGAATTGGGTCAGTCCCAACAGCGTGCATCCCCACGGCATGCACCCCCCCAATGAACAAACCCAGGGGCTGGAACCATTGAGTCCCGAGGAGGCTGCAATTTCCTCCCTTGAGCACGACCAGGGGAAGGGACGCGGCGTGCTCCTTGAACTTGACCTGAAATTCTCCAACCCCCAACACTGGAATACTGTTCCCTTGCACGTCCCGTAGTGTGGCCCTCAACGCTTTGAGCTTGGGCTGCTTTTGGGGGGCAATTCCACAAAACTCCCTCTGGGAAATGATTGAATATGAGGACCCCGAGTCAATTTCCATCCTAATGGGCACCCCTTGGACTAGTACCTCAACAAAGTAGCGGGGGTGTCTCGTAGACAGGCTGAACACCGAGGCGTCGTCCTCGCTGCCGTCGGCGATGCGGCCCACGCCGTCCTGCTTCCGTGTGGCCTGGGCGCCGTCTTTTGGTTTCGCTGGGCGGTCTCGTCCCGCGGAACGGTCTGGGGAGCTCCTCCGGGACTCGCGCTTCTTCCTGCACACCTTGGCGATGTGCCCGCGGCGGCTGCAGTTGTGGCACTCGGCCTTCCGGAAAGGGCATTTCACGCGGTCGTGGGCCGCGCCACAGCCGTCGCATCGTCGGCCCTCCTTCCGGACCTTCTGTATGTCCTTGTCGTTGCTGCTCTCTGTGGACGACCTCGAAGTTCGCCGGGCTGCCTGTACCGGAGCCTCTGCTTTCCTCGACTTTGGCCGCCAGTCCTGGAGCTCTTGGACCCCGGCCTTCGTAGCTTCTGCGGCCTGGGCCGCTCTAACGACCTCCTGCAGCGTGGGAGGCGGCTCTTGGTTCATTAATGTGCGCTGGGTCTCGGCGTCGTTCAGGCCGCACAGCACACAGTCTCGGAGGGTGATTTCGACGTTCTCCCATTTGCACGGGCCGGCCGCCAGCTGCAGGGCCGCCACGAACGCGGCGACCGTCTCCCCGGGCGCTTGGACTCGCCTCCAAAACGCACTCCAAGCGGGAAACATCGCCGTGGCGGGCCGGACGTGCTCACGCAGCAACTGCATGAGTTCCTTGGCCTTGAATTCGCTCACCCTCCTCGGTGCAATCAGGTCCACCAAGGTCCTTTTTGTTTCTTGTCCAAGCATTCTGGTGAAGATGGCTCTTTTCTTCGCCTCTTCCGTAACTTCGGACTCGATCAGTGCGGCCTGGAAGTCCATTTCGAAGATCTCCCAGTCGCCCGGTTTCCTGATTTCGAAACCGGCGCATGTCTTGGTCCCGTGGGCTGCCATCCCACCTTCGTCGCCAATTTAGTGTAAGGGACCAAAGACAATACAACAGCCGAAGGGTTGGCTTAACACAGGTTTATTGCATGATGATCCGGAGGAACATGTGGTAATGGCGGCTGGGTAGCTCAATATATACAGCTGGCTATACATTTGAATGTGGCTCGTTGGCAGACTATTGGTTGCTGCCTGCGTGACGTCGTAGGGGGTCACGCCCTTCTTGACCAGGTGAGGAGGTCGTGGGGAATCTTCCCGCGCTGCTGATCCAGGTGGCTGTGAACCATTAGAGCTGGACGCTCGCTACTGTCCTCTGGTGGTCACTAGCTCGCGTCCCCTTATTAAGCATACATTGATACAGGTGATGGTTATAATGTTGCACACAGAAAGGTTACATTGATAACACATGGCAAAGGTACATTGTTAAAGGCACTGCTTTACAGAACACAACAGGTTCCTGGCAATGGAAGTTCAAAAACCAAAGGTTGGGATACACTGAAGGTGTATTGGGCTGATAGGTAGCACTAGCACAGAAAACTCTAGAGGATGCCAACTTTTGTTATATTAGCCTTTAAAAGCTGCTTTACTGGAAGAGAACAAATGGAAATGACTGCACAAAGAAACAGTCAAAGGGAAAGAAAAATGCTTTTAGTTCACAGTTGTGTTAAATGGATTTTCACAGCTGTGGTCCAATGTATACATATATTAATGCCATCATTGGACTGAGTTTGCCTGCTTCCAGCATGTAACACAAAGAAGGTGTAAGACAGTGGAGTGGACTCCATTCCGCCTTCCCCATAGGCATAATCCAAGTCAGCCTACAGGTCTTGTCAAGCCACCCCCTCCCTTCTTAAATCTCATCCCTTTAAAAAGGCAGAGAGGAGGAGGACAATGAGATGCCATCAAGTTGATTTTGATTTATGCAGACCATTTCCAGGATCTCAGAAAAGGATAACCCAAGGTTACAGCGGCTGGCCATTCTTCCAGGAGGCACCTGGGGAGTCAAACGTCCAACCTCTGCTCAGCATCCAGATATCAAACTCACTGCAAAGTCTATGAAATATATATCACAAAGTCTCCATTCCTGCCCGCAGATTTCCCATCTTTCCCAATCCAATATAAGGCTTCCCACTTCTGTGTCAGCAGAAACCTCTTTCTGAGAGACAGAAGGGTTGGACTGTATGTCTCAAACCAAGAGGCCAATTAAACAGTATGTTTACTATATTTTTAAAAGTGTTCCTCCTTTAAGTAGTGTAGTGAAAGATGTCTGCTAGTCGCATCCAGTGGTGGGCTCCAAAAAATGTTACTACCACACACTGTGGGTGTGGCCTACTTTGTGGGCATGGCCTACTTTGTGAGTGTGGCCATGTGACTGAGTGGGTGATCTAGTCATGCCTGCCCAGTGGTGGGATTCAAATTTTTTACTAACTGCTCTGTGGGAGTGGTATGGTGGGCGTGGCCTGGGGGAAAGCCCTGCATTACACCCGAATTAGGACTACTTTATTTCAAAACTTGGATGGGCGGGGCCAGCCAGAATTTCTGCTACTGGTTCTGGCGAACTGGTGCGAACCTGCTGAAGGCCACCATTAGTTGTATCCCATGCTTTTCTTCCCCTATATGCCTTGCATTTAGCCATACTCTGTGTCGGTCACTGGATGTTAAACATGGGCATAATTTACAAGTCTGATAGCTAAGGCAGGGTATATCTGAGGAAACCTTACCATGGCAAGGAAATTAGGCTCAAAGTGTGGAGTTGCCATGTCTCTTAATATCTAGTTTGATGGTCATTTGGCTATGATATTGGGCTTTGAGACTGCATCCATGTCCCCAAAACCCTTGTAGCCTACATATGAGCAAGTAAGATAAATACCTGCACAAGAGGTGAGATTTTCTTTCTATTAGTGCTGGATATGGGGAGGAACTTCAGAGCAACCCATCAGAGGTTGCTAGGCAGGCTCAAGATGTTTTACTACCAAATTACCAGATGCAGTCCGTGGCACCGTTTCATGTGGCCCGCCACCACCTCCACCACACCAAGAAGTGCTGTGTGGTGGAGGAAGGGCAAAATGGCCATCCAGCCCCTGAAGCTGTCTGAGGGAGCGTGACCCCATCTTGAAAAGGTTGAGAACTCCTGATTTAGACCAGTGTTGTTGATTATGACTGTAGGCAGCTGGCTCGATTTATATCAACTGATAAAGAAGAGGACTTTTGTGAAGTTAATGGCTCTTAATTACGCCCCGCCCCCAAGACCAAATCTACCTGAACTGTTTGTTGGCCCAGTGTTGTAATCATAACTGTCAAGCACAGCTCCGGAGATTATGGGACCTGCGCAGAATGTTTCTGCACAGGTCCGTTGTACGCATGCGTAGAAGGCTTTTACGCATGCATAGAATGTTTCTGCACATAACGTTTTTGCGCAAGTCCATTCTACACATGCATAAAAGCCTTCTACGCATGCGTACAATGTACCTACGCAGAAACATTCTGTGCAGCTCACTTCTACGCGTGCATAGAAGGCTTTTACGCATGTGTAGAAGGCTTTTACGCATCCCCGTCTGCACAGAAGCCTTCTATGCATGCATAGAAGTGAGCTGCCCAGAAGGGATGTGCAGTAACTCATTTCCCCCTTCTGCCAAATTACGGGTTAGCGGCAGCTCCGGGCGGGAAATGACGAAAATCGGCGCAAAAATAAAAACAGGAACTCCCGGCCAATCCAGGATACTTGACAGGTATGGTTGTAATGAGACGCAAGAGGCAGCCATGTGGCGAAGTCCAGCCCCAACCTGCATCAGGGGTACATATTTATTCACAGCCCAGCAACCTCCCAAGCACTGCCAATTAGCACCTATGCAGCCCAAATAACTAAAAGGGCAATTTGGGAGCAGATGTCTGGAAAGGTTTGTAACTTTTACCTCTCTGACTTCTACTTCCTATTGCATCTAAGGGAAAGATATACCATCTCTCCTCTATGTTACCTGCTTGGCGCTCACACCTATCTAAGGTTTAGGATTTTGACTTTTTTTCTTTTGAATGAACTTTTTCAGTAGAAGTTCCATTATTTGATTTTTTATAATTCTGCTCCTACTTTCTTGAGGGAACAACCTACCACAGTACCTCCTCTGCTACATAGAGAGAAAATCTAACATTTTCTTCCTTGATACATTATGAATATTCACAATCATACTTTACATTGCAGCCAAGACAGCTTGCAACAAAATACTGTTTGGGAGAAGACTGCAGGTAAGCTCAGAGAGAGCAGGTTAGCTTGGAGTGGTGGTAGATGACTATGTTATAGTCCAGTGATGGCGAAGCTTGGCACTCCAGCTGTTCTTGGACTTCAATTACCAGAAGCCCAAGTCAGCACTCCTGCTGATCAGGGCTTCTAGGAATTGAAATTCAGGAACAGGTGGAGTGCCAAGGTTCACCATCACTGTTATAGTCCTGGGATTTCAACCTTGTGAGACCTGGTTCCACTACACTGCTGGTATAAAGGCTAAAAGAGAGACATGAACATGGATCTCTCATGTTCCAACCCAGCATCCTCATCACTACATAACACTTGCTCTTACTATTCATCAGCACAACATTGTCCACTGAAGATGAGGGCAGCAGCCTGACTTGGGGAAACAGGGCACATGGTATGGCCCTCAAAACTCTGTCCTCCAGAGGAGGAGGAGGAGGTCCCAAAGAAATGGTGAGTTGGAAAGACATTACTACTGCCTCGAATCGGCTTTCAAAGATAGCCCCTCTCTTCTTAATGGCAAGGCTGGTTTATGCCTTGAAAATAAAATGTGAAGCTGTTCCTTCAGTCAACATATTCCAGAAACATTTGCCATTTTGTTCTACCACCTCCTCCTCCTCCTCAGTAGTTCTTTGCTTTTGAACGTATGAGGTCTCCAGGCACGAGCAAAGGTTCATCAAGACCAGCACGTATCACTGGTGCTGGTGGAAGCACAAGGGCAGCCTCTTGGTGGAGCAAGTCCTAGATTCTCAGCTGCTGTAAACTGGTAAGGTTTCACATCTGAAATGAGATTTTGTTCAGCATCTTGGCAACATCCTGGAAAGATAATGCCAGCCAGCCTGACAGCACAGCCAGGAACCTCCAAGCTTCAAACAGTGGCATCTGAAAATGATGATTCAACTTGATGCTTTTGGTGGCATAAGCACCCACCAATCCTAAATCTCTATTTGTGCCCACAAATATGACAAGAACCAGAGGGTGGGTGGATATAGGAGTGTTTCCTTTACTGTAAGCACTTTGTTTCATGTTACTGACTGGATAGTTTGAATAATATGCCTTAAGAGTCAGGTAGATAGATTTAAGCTTCACTGGATCACTCCCATATTCAGAATCTGCTCCAACTTCATGCTCTTTGAACTCGGTCTACATTCTCTTTCCATTTTTGGTTACTTCTGGTTCACTTTCACACATCTGATGTGGTATGTTGGTAAAAATCTCAAAACTAGAATTTGAGAGGTCCAGTGTCTAGTAGTCCCCACTGAGCCATTAAACCGGTGGTACCCAAACTTTTTGGGTTGTGCACTGGTCATGTGGTTCAGCGGGCCAGTCACACGGTTCAGCAGGCTGGTTGTGTGGCTCCTCCTACTGGAAATGGAAGTAAAACATGCCTTGCGATCTGTTTTGGAACAGGATGAGATAGATTTTAAGCTGCCATTTTCTCTGCTTAAACCAGGGGTGCCCAAACTATGGCATGTGGGACAGATCTGGCCCCCAATGCCAATTCATCCAGACTGTGACACCCTCGTTGCTCCTGGAAGCGGAAGTAAAACGTGCCCGTATGGGCACGTTTTACTTCCGCTTCCAGGAGCAACAAGGATGGCGCAGGCCAGATAAATTGGCATTGGGGGCCGGATCTAGCCCATGGGCCATAGTTTGGGTACTCCTGTATTAAACCCAGCAGGTGACATTGGGACAGCCACATGCTTGACCGACTTTGCAAGGCTATTGTGAGGATAAAGTGGGAGGGAGAGAGTCATGCTGCCTTCTTCCATGTCTAGGCCACCTTTTGGTGAATTCATTCTGCAGTTCCTTTTGTCTGACCTAGTGTGAGAAAGATTAGCTGGTACAACAAGGTTGCTGTTGCCCGGGGTAAGCCCGATTATTGTGAAAAATACCACAATCTTTGAGGAGGCTTTTTCTGTATACCTTGAACTCACTAGAGGAAATATGGCAAGTTGGTAAAACGAGTACCCAGAATTTTGGGGGCAAAAATCTAATTTCATTGTGAACCACCCAGAAAGTGCTCCATGCTATGGGGTATTATATAAGGGTAATTGTTATTGCTATGTATAAACAAAAGCAAGAAAGGAAAGGAAGAAAAGAAGAAAAGAAAAACATATAACACCATATCACTTTAAAAACTAGTAACTTGATTCATAGAACCATAGTTCTGCCAACATGGATCAGCAGTTACTACATCCAAGCTGCTGAAACAAAAAGCATAATAAAAGATAAACTCTCTCAACCTCACATGTTATCTGCTCTAAACAATGTGGCCCTCTTGCATCAGGTCCTCAGAATAGAAATGAATAACTTCTGGTTACCTCATGGACTTCACACTTTTGCAAACAGAGACATCTCCTTTTTTACCCTAACCATTAGTAACTTTCTATTTTACACTGAAACAAGAGGTGTGTAGATGTGCATTTCTGGGTCTCCATGAATATGCTAGGCAGTAAAATGTTGAATTCTGGGAGTTGCAATCTAGCGTAACTGCCCCTCTAATAGCTGCCTTCTTCTTGTACTGCCATATCCGAATCTGAATATTGGCGATCCTCATGGTGATCAGCCATGAAGACTGTCCTGAGAATATAATACAGTGGCCTTTCATCTGCCTTCCACATCGTAACATGGTAACCACTGATCCAATTCCACAAGTCACTTTCTGGTCCTGAGCCCTTTTGGCACAAAAAGTCGTCCTCATTGATGAAGCTGCTGCCCTCCATCAAGATGGATTCAAGTGGGATTTAATCCACCTGGGTACCATCACCCTACCCTGTGGACTTTGGCACCCAAAGGGTTGTCAGGTTAGTTAACCCCTTCCTGACACTCAGCGTTGAGTCACTGGCAGTATGATCTTCTCTGTTGTCATAGCAGGATAACCTGGCCAGACATATAAAAGCTTCCCCAACACAAATATTCAGCATGCTACAGTGTAATGCAGTTGCAAGAAAGGCAAATGCTTTTTTTAGGCTGCATTAAAATGTATAGTGTACAAATCACGTGAAGTACAAGTTTATTTCTATTTGACACAGGTTAGGCCTCATTATTGTATTGTGTCCATTCTGGGCATTGCACTTTAAATAGGATACAGATAAATTTACTTTCTCTGTTCATATCAAACTATTTACAATTTAAAATTATGCAGATATAGGAAATACAGATAAAATTCCAGACAAATGATCAGCTTCAGAGGAGGGCAACAAGGATGGAAACCAAGCCCTATAAGGAAAGACTGAAAGAACTGGGCATGTCTAGACTTGAGTAAAGAAATCTGGGGGAAAATAATGATAGCATTTTTCAGATACTCAGAAAGTTGTCATATAGAGGAGGAGCCAGATCTGTTCTCAGTCATGCCAGAGTACAGTATGCATAATTTATTTATTTATTTATTTTATTTAGTGTGCTTATATACTGCTTTTCTTGTCTACTGACAACTCAAAGCGGTTAACAACACAATTAAATAAATACAAAGCAAATCATAAGTACAAGGGGAGGGGGAGGGGGGAGAGGGAGAAATACAAAAAAAATACAGTTAAAAAAACAGTATAACCAAATAGAATGCACATACAGGCCAAAATGCAAAAATACATTTCAGTACAAAATATAAATAAGAAATTTAACAATATAATGATATAGTCAGTACAATAAATTACAGACGGAGTCTGGAGCACACGTCTCAGGTGGAGTCTGGGTGCAGCGACTCAAATTAGGAAGGCTGACGGAAAAAGACCAAAGAGAGTCTTTATGGCCATGCCGGCCGCCTCACAGCTGTGGCCAGTCTCTTGCTCCCGCCCCCGTTCTCACCATGGGCAGCGTCCAGTGAGGTTGGTGGCTCCAGTGTGGCAGGACTTCTTATGGCCGTGCCGGCCGCCTCACACCTGAAGCCAGACTCTCACTCCCTCCCTCGCTCTCACCGGGGCTAGCGTCTGGCAAGTCTGGTGGCTCTGGCTGGAGCAAGTCCCAGCGGCCTTTTTGAAGCCCCTCCGGCAGTGGAATGGCTGGAGGGAGGGAGGAGACATGGCGCTCAGTGGAGCCATGGTGCTCGCCATCTTCCTCCTCTTCGGCCACCTCAGTCACCACAGTTCCGAGTCCCGGCGGTCCTTTTTGAAGCCCCTCTGACGGTGGGATGGCCGGGG
The DNA here is from genome assembly GCA_035047305.1 of Bradypodion pumilum. Taxonomy (NCBI): domain Eukaryota; kingdom Metazoa; phylum Chordata; class Lepidosauria; order Squamata; family Chamaeleonidae; genus Bradypodion; species Bradypodion pumilum. The sequence goes on from JAWDJD010000003.1 coordinate 266,145,762, forward strand.
GGGGGGGAGAAGATGCGGCGCTCGTGGAACCACAGCGCTCGGCGTCCTCCTCCTCTTCAGCTGCCTCAGTCACCACAGTCCCGAGTCCCGGCGGCCCTTTTTGAAGCCCCTCCAGTGGTGGAATGGCCTGGGGGGGTGTTATGTATGTACAATGTTGCTTTAAGAAATGTATGAATGTGACCGGACCACAATTACAATGTAGCTCAGCTGTTAAGGAACGCGAGTAAGCTGCCTATAGAGGGCAGCTGCTGTCTTCCGTGCAAGACACTAAAGGGGGGGGGGAGGAGACGTGACACTCAGTGAAGCCATGGTGCTTGGCATCCTCCTCCTCTTCAGCCACATCAGTCACCACAGTCCCGAGTCCCGATGGCCCTTTTTGAAGCCCCTCCAGCAGTGGAATGGCCAGGGGGGGAGACACAGCGCTCAGTGGAGCCACAGCGCTCGACGTCCTCCTCTTCAGCCGCCTTAAGCTGCTGAAATTATAGTCCGCCTTCCTTGCTTCAGCGACCCAAGGTGGCGTACATCAAATAAAACAACTTATACAATTAAAAACCCACTGATAAAACTGATAAAAAATTAAAATCTGTCAAAAAAAACCCCTCTTAATTAAAACCCCACAGGGCTAAATGAGCCAGCAAGGCTGAGATGTGCTGCCAGATGCATCCCATGCCAGCTGGCAGAGCCAGGTTTTCAGAGCCTTCCTGAAGGGATACAGTTCTGCCTGGAGACACAGCTCTGGTGGTAGGAGGTTCCAAAGAGTTGTAATCATGGTTTCAAGATACAGAAGGCCAGGTTTTGGATGAATATCAGGCAAAATGTCCTGACTGTTAACAGCAGTACAGCAATGAAACCAAATACTTCAGGGAGGTGGCGAGTGCCTGTGCCCCAGCATTGGAAGCAGATAGACAGTCATCTATCAGATATACTTTAACTTGGGTTCTTGCATTGATCTAGGGGTTGAACTTGATGGCCTTATAGCCCCTTCTAACTCTGTTATCCTGTGATTTTATGATTCGCATAGCCTTGGGAGGAAAGGAAGTTGGGACAGAGCTAATATTTTCATCTGGCTACAGAATGTGGAGGGTTATAGACCAAAAATAAAATAAAAAATAAAATGTTGCAAGCTACAATCAGGTAGCTAAAGGGTGTGAATAAAAATTAGCATGGTCTCGAGTTCTGATTATCATGTGATTTGTCACAATGAAGTCAACATTTTGCTTTAGCTTTTACTGCTTTTGAATGCTGGTGGGGAGGAATCTGGCTGTGAAGACAACACCAGCATTAGTTGGCCCTCAGCTTTCCATGCTCGATACAAACTGTCAAGCGACAACTATGAAACATGTGGCTTGTGTCATATATTCAGGGTTTTCCTTCCCACCGCCTCCAGCAACACTGTTAAAATAGCTGTCTCCAAAAGAATCCTGCTGTACAAATCACAGTAGAATTGTCAGGACATTTCAAAAGCATTTTATCTTCCACAGCTTGTTCACATATAGAAGAAAGGCTGATGCAAATTGCAAAGAATTACTTCATTGGCTTTTGCACCTATAAAAGTGACAGTGCCTTTGTTCTCCTGGTTGTAAGCCATGCTACTGGTCATGCAACTAGTGATACAAGTGGAAACTGGGTTGGATTTCTCCTTTTGCATAATCCAGAACAAGGTATAGGTAGGCACAACACAATTCACACTACTGGAATAAGAACAGTAGATGCAGGACTATGTCATGAGGGTACATATTATTTTTTTCAAATTATATTAGTGAAAGCTACTCAATTTATCTATATCTATAAAACAGAGGTGTGGGCTTGTATGTTCCCTATAGGAACCCATACCCCTGGACCAATTCCGGTGAAACTTGCCACACACCTACCTTGGATTTGCAAGACTGCACTGCTGAGGTCCTGGACCCTGGGGGGGGGGAAGCCCCCCAAATTTGGACAAAAGTACTGCACATGTGCTCAGTTCAGCGGGGGTGGAGGTGGTGGTGGTGGTCGCGCACAGAGATGTTAAGCTGCAGCTCATGCCCAGTGCCACCATCATGTGCAGTGCATGCCTGCCTCACTAGGCTAGTCTGCGGTTGTCCGGCCGGCACCATGGCAGGTGGACATGGCCGGTGGTTGTCGCCCCGACGCCCTCAGGCACATCCCCCATGGTGGCAGCCACAGTGCTGCTGCTGAGGAGCTGTGGCAGCCCACAATTTGGGTGACCCCTCAGCGGGGCCGGGCTGAGGCAAGGCCTGGCCGGGGTAGGCGTCACCTCAGTGGGAGCCTGGGTGCTGGAGGCGGCAGCAGAGGCAGCCTCTCTCTGGGCAGGTACACAACATATAAGGCTCCTCCGCTCTGCCACAGACTATGGGAAATGATAAGGTGGCAGGCCCGCCTTGCCTTCTCTGCGAGGCGGCAGCCACACAGACGCTCCCAGGCCCGTATGGCAGTGGCGGTGGTGGAGCACGAGGGGTGGCGGCAGGGACAGTAGTGTGTGTGTGTGTGTGTGTTTGCATGTGCATGTGCATGTATGTGTGTGTGTGTGAGAGAGAGAGAGCCTGAGCCCGAGCCTAGGCAATTGGCTAGTCTTCTATATACCCTTTCCCCCCAACCAATATACCACCAAACATTAATTATGCTCCACATTTGCTTTCTATTGATCTAGAATGGAGAAAATGCAGAATAACAACTGTATTTTCTCTTTTCAAAAAAGATCTGATCTCTGTATGTGTCTTCATCCCAGTGATCCTAGTTATGTTCCCAGGTATAAATTGAAATCTGAACGACACCTAATAATAATTATGTATAACAAGTTTATTCTAACTCATGGTGACCCTTTCCAGAGTTTTCTAGGTATAGAGTACTCATAATTAGCTTATGAGCCTCTTTTTCTTTGGGAGCCCCTTTAGGACCATGCAGTTTTCCCAAGCACAGGGGGGAATCAAATTCCCAACCTATACCCAATTCACTGAGTTATCCAGCCAGCTCACACAGCACCTAGTAGAGACTAATTTGAATACCCAGTAGTTCCTCTTATATTCCCCTTTATTAGTCTGGTCAGGTTATCCTGCTATGGTAATAGAGTAGACCCTACTGCTAGCAACTCAACACCGCTTGTCAACACCTAAAAACTCTGAGGACTTGACAGCCTTGGGTGCAAAAGTCCACAGGGAAAGGTGATGGTTCCCAAGTGGATTAAATCCCATTGGAATCCATCTTGATGGAGGGTAGCAATTTCAGCAATACTGGCCTATGGCTAATGAGGATTTTGTGTGCCAAAATGGCTCAGGACTAGAAAGTGATTTGCGGAACTGGATCAGCGACATGGGAATCACGCTGTGATGCCGAAGGCAAATGGAAGACCACTGCTATATTCTCAGGACAATCTTCCTGGCTGGTCGCAATGATGATCGCCAATAGTCAGAATCGGATACAGCACAAGAAGAAGAATCCCACTTTAAGACAATACAGCAGACTTTGGGAAACTTAATTTCTAAATGACCACATCCAGAATCCCTCTCCCAGAGTACCCCAATCACATTTTGAAGTTTTGGAAGAAAACAAGCACCATCAAATAATTATGCAAGGTGTAAGAGTAGGATAAAATGTTGGTTTACCAAGCTCACAAGCAACCCTGCGAGGGATTTTAACCAACAATGCTAATGACCCTGCTGCAAACTCGTTTAGATCTTGCAACCACCAATATTTTATTTTCTTCACTGTTTTATTTATTTATTTGATCTCAGTTTTCATGGAAGAATTGTGAATGGCTGGTATCATTGTAAGAAGCAAGGATAAGCTATTCTCCATTAGTTATAAATTGTTTACCACCGCAAGGGAACAAATACTTCCTCATGCTAGAGGAATGCTTGCTAATGCAATCACAGCTGTCTGAGTATTAAAGTATTGCTCACTTGGGAACAAACTTATAGTTAGATAAGTGTGCTCCAGACTTCAGGCAAGGGGCCTGGATGAATAAAAATAAATAAATGATATAATATATTTATGATTACCATTTGGTGTTTAAATTTCATATTAAGCCATATTGAGCACTGCCCACAAATCATTTGATGAATGTCTTTGTCTTGTACTGCTGACATGGAAGGAAGACGGAACCAGCAACAGCGATGAAGCTTAAGGGAGTTCTCAGGACCATCTTCTAAAACACAATTAATAACACCGGACAACCCAGGCAATAGGTTTGTTAGGATAACTCTATTGCCCTTCATAGTTTCCATGATGAAAATATTCAGGTTCAGACTGCATCCCATCCTGGTGAATTTAAAGATTGCACCATACCTCTCCATCTGATGTGTAAAACATTCCACGCATGCACGGAAAGCGCTACATAAGCGGCGTAGGGCTTCCGTGCATGCGTGGAAAGCGTTTCCCCCCGCTGTCAAATTACGGGGTTTTGGCAGCGGGGGGGGGGGGGGTTATGACGTCAATAGACGTCAAATTACGGGGTTTTCCCAGCCAAATCGGGATGGTTGACAGGTATGCACATCACTCATAGCTGTGACTGAACCCCTGGTATTTCATGAAAATAATTCAGACTCATGGCAACTCTTTCCAGGACTTTCTAGGAAAAGAAACACAGTACACAGAAGTGTTCTACCATTTCCTTCTTCTGGGGGTGCCCTGGGACTATGCAACTTGCTTATGACCACACAAGCTAGCTATTTTAAGAGACACAGCATGGAACTGAACTCCCAATTTCTGCCTGCTATAAACCACTGAGCTATCCAGACAGCTTTTGCTTTTCATACATAAGAACATAAGAACAGCCTTGCTGGAACAGGCCACAGCCCATCCAGTCCAGCATTCTGTCTCACACAGTGGCTCACCATTTCCTTCAGGGTATTCCCAAGGAGATGCCTTCACCTGCTTAGGATTCCCTGGAAATGGCATTGAGAGATATCCTGCCTATCTCTCCAACCCCGAGGTTGTCCTTAAGTATCCATAATTATAGCCATTGATACCCTTGTCCTCCATGAACTTGTCTAATCCTTTCTTAAAGCTGTCAAGACTGACAGCTGTCACCACTTCTTCTGGCAGGGAGTTCCATAGACCAGTAATCCTCTGGGTGAAGAAGTACTTTCTCTTATTTGTTTGAGAACTAATACCCAAAAGTTTCATCGAGTGTCCCCTAGTTCTAGTGTTGTGCGATAGGGAAAACAGTTTTTCCTTATCTACTTTGTCCACACCGTGCATGATTTTATAAACTTCAATCAGGTCACCTCTTAGACACCGTCGTTCAAGAGTGAAAAGGCCCAACCGTTGCCGCCTCAGATGGTAAGGAAGGTGTTCCAGTCCCCTAATCATTCTGGTTGCCCTCCTCTGCACTTTCTCCAACTCCATAATATCCTTCTGGAGGTATGGCGACCAGAACTGTACACAGTATTCCAGATGGGGCCTCACCATAGATTTATAAAGAGGCAAAATGACACTTGCTGACTTATTTTCTATACCCTTCCTAATGATCCCTAACATTGAGTTTTCTTTTTTCACTGCTGAGGCACACTGGGTTGACATCTTCATTGAGCTGTCCATCAGGACACCAAGGTCCCTTTCCTGGTTTGTCGCAGAGAGTTCAGACCCCATCAGTTTATAAATGTAATTGGTTTTTTTTGCCCCAACATGCATCACTCTGCACTTACTAATGTTGAAGCTCATTTGCCACTGTTTTGCCCACTCCCCCAGTGTCAAGAGATCCCTATGGAGCTCCTCACAATCTCTCACAGTTTTCACTACCCTGTATAATTTAGTGTTGTCAGCAAATTTGGCTACCTTGCTATCTACTCCTACTTCTAGATCATTTATGAAAAGGTTGAAAAGCAGAATAGGTTAATATTCTGCAAAAAAACCAGTAAAATGTGAAACACTTGTGTTAATGATACTGTGTCATTATAGCATCTGGTTCTATTTCTAACTTGTTTATAAATGCAAGCCACACTTTTTTTCCTTGTACATCACAGAAGCATTTTCTGAGTAGAGCTTGCACAACGTTAATTTTCATTTCTGCCAAGTTGTAGTTTCAGATCGTTCTGTTGGAGATGTGTTAATTTAATACACAGATAGTGTAGCAAGTTTTTTTTTGTAGGAATAAGAAATGAAACAGTGCACAATTTTCTTCTTCAAGAAATTCAGGAAGAACTCAATTCAAAGTTTTGCCAGACTCAAGGTTTTTATTTTAACCTACAAATCCTTAAATGGTTTAGTATTTTGGTATCTGATGGAATGCCTCTCTTAGAGAGGGTTTGACCCAGACAACAGGATCATCCCAGATCACAGCCCACCCCATCTCTTGGGGGTAAGTTATAGGTGCCACACCAAGGAAGGCAAGGAAGGTTTTCACTAGAAACATAGCCTTCTCCGTGGTGGCCGCATGGCTCTGGAATTCTCTTCCAGTGGAGGTCTGCCAGGCTACTTTCCTCCCGGTTTTCCAAAACTTGGCTAAGGCTGATCTTTATACAGTGGTACCTCATATAACGAAAATAATTCATTCTGTGAGGCTTTTTGCTATGTGATTTTTTCCATATATACAAAACATGATTTGTATAATGAAATTTTCTATGGGATGCTTCGTATAATGAAAATCTCCATAGGGGTGCATTGAAAACCACCTTGGGAGAAATGTTGCTTCATATGATGAAAAATAATTTTTATACAAGGCAAAAATTTTCTTGAGATTCCTTTCATTATATGAGTTTTTCATTATAACACCCCTTCGTTATGCGGGGTTTTACTGTATATTAAAAAAAATTGCAGAACATCCTGCCCTCATTGATCACTATGTGGTAGTCACTTCTGTTAGTTTATCTGAATTTAAAAATATCTTAGATTAGTTTTTTTAAACACAAAATGTGGGATGGTTAGTGTTTTTAAGCCATATTTGTTAATTGATGTAAACTGCCCGCTGTGAAACTAATGTCAGTTGAGTGGCATAGAAATTGAATGAATGAATGAACGAAAACTAAATTCATTGTCTAAATCTAGTGTCCACCCCAGTACATCAGTTGAAATCAATGGGATAGGCATGAGAGATGTGTAACAAGTAGAATACATACTAAAGATTATATTGCAAATATACATTAGCTACTGTAGGATACCAAAGAATTTTAGAAGAAAACTAGCAGAGGTTGTCCGGTGTTTTAAATGGTGTTGGAAGGGTTTTTTTGTTTTTGTTTACTTTGTATTGTTTTTTGGTGTTATTTTTGGTTGTTTTGGCGTATTTTTTGATGTTTTTGATTATTTTGTGTTTTTTGTGTTAAGGAATTTTTATTTAAATTATTTATTTTTAAAAGTTTTGTTTGTTGTTGTGGCTTTGGGGGGGGGGTGTTCCTTTCCATGGGCCGGCCTTGCTGGCCGGACCACGGGAATCCCCACGCCGCTTCAGGTTGGGGGGCGTTCCTTTCTGTGGGCTGGCCTTGGAGAGCCATTGGAGAGGGGGTTTCCCCCAAAAAACACTCCATTTTTAAAGAGAAGTAACCACTTGGTTTCTTCTCTTTAATAACAGGGTGTCCTATGGGGGGGATCCCCTCTCTGCCATGTCCCCTGGCTCTGGAAGGGTTGGGGGGACAGACCCCTTTTGTCCCCCCAAACCTTCCAGACTCATGGGACCCAGGAGAGGGGATCGAATCCAGCCCACCCTCTGATATTAAAAGGGAAATCTCAATTGGGGTTTCCCCTTTAATATCAGTGTGTGGGGGGGGGGTTGTGATCCCCCTCTCTGCTGGCTTCCATGGGTTTGGGAGGGTTGGGTGGACAAAAGGGGTCTGTCTCCCCAACCCTTCCAGACCCAGGAGAGCCATCGGAGAGGGAGATTCCCCCCAAAAAAACTCTGTTTTTAAAGAGAAGTAACTGCTTGGTTTCTTCTCTTTAATATGGGATGTGTGTGTGTGTGGAGGGGAATCCCCTCTCTGCCGGGTCCCCTGGGGTCAGGAGGGTTGGGGAGACAGACCCCTTTTGTCCCCCAACCCTCCCAACCCCAGGGGAGCCAGTAGAGAGGGGGAGTGAAACCCCTCCACCCAGTGATATTAAAGGGGAAACTTGTGGATCCGCGTGCCCAGTTGGCACGCATGGCCTCTGGCAGAGGTTAAACCTAGCGAGCACGCTCCTGGCCCCTGGCCCTTGCTTGTAGTTTGGCATTTGCATTTTTGACTTGTGCAACATTCCCCCCCCCCCTGCGGTTTCCTTTTGATTGGGCACGGCGCGTTTCCGAACGTTCCTTTTGCTCGCGCCTCTCAGCCTGATTGGCTCTGGCACGGCACAAGGAACGTTGGGAAATGAAGTTGTTTCCCTTTTTCACGTTTGTGGGGCTCTTGCCCCACTGGCGCATTTCTCAATCCTTTGTTGACCTGTGGACCCAGTTCGGGCATGTGTACGAATGGTCAGTGCGGGCTAGTAGGGCCTGGCTTAGGATACTATGTGAAGTTCCAACGGTTAATGCTTGATTTTATAGGTATAGATTAGTTTGTGTTTTATGGATTATAATAAATCTTCTGATTTTGTGGATCAGGAAAAGCTGTTTGTCATTCTAAAAGACATGAGTGTGCCATGCCATGTGATTGCCCCCATGAAAAGTCTGTCTTTGAAAAAGAGGCTACAGTCAGAATCGTCATTGACTGCAACTTGTATCGGAGAATGCATTTTTTCCTGAAGCAGAAAAAATGTCACTGGCGTAAATTTGTTTAATTTGGATCCCAGCTTGCCATGAAGTGACCCACACACTATGATCATGGAGCCATGAAGTGAAACATGCAGGATCTAACACCGGAACTGCAATGGACTGCTGAAGCCTTGCGGACATTATCAAAGTGCACCTTCACAGCCAGTCCATCTGGCATGGCCCTTTTAGCCTCCATGACCATTGGGAATCAGAGTTCCTCCTCCACTCATTTTGTCATTGGGCCTAGTATGATGGTTTCATGTGGCATTTCCTCCACTGAGGGGGGCCCCTTTTGTCCCCCAACCCTCCCAACCCCAGGGGAGCCAGTAGAGAGGGGGAGTGAAACCCCTCCACCCAGTGATATTAAAGGGGAAACTTGTGGATCCGCGTGCCCAGTTGGCACGCATGGCCTCTGGCAGAGGTTAAACCTAGCGAGCACGCTCCTGGCCCCTGGCCCTTGCCAGCAGAGAGAAATTAAGGGGGGTGGATAAATGATAGGGTTTGATTCACCCAATTACCTGACCTGACCAACGAACCTGCTGAAAGAGCAAATACGTTACCTATTAGAATAATCCCTCATCTCCGAGTCTCAGTCTCATCCCAGAAGCAAACAGGAGCCATGATTGCCTTAGTCTAAGCCCAAAACAATGGTGTTGTCCCAGCCAGTGTTTGTCCGCACTAATTAACTTCCCCCCGAGAGATTCCCAATTAACTTGAGTAAATAGGTGATGTGATTGACTGCTGGGTGACGGTTTTTTCTACCTTGCCTTCTGATCTATAAATGGTCATGCCTTTTCCTCAATAAACCACTGATCTTATCCTCCTCCATACTGCCTCGTATCGTTCTTTGATCAGTCTCCTCCAGGACCTACGGCCCTCAGCGGCCCCGATTCCTACACCTGGTGACCCCGACGTGATCTACTCGTGAGTAAGCGACCCCCGAGCGGTCTTCCTCAGAGTAGCGATCACACGGTCCGGTTCTGCGCTTGAACCGTGTCCGAATCATCCCGAAGGACAGCGCGGCACTCCGTCCGGCAGCCAGTCGATCGGAGGGACGGCCTGCGGTGAGGCAGTCCAAAGAGGCATCCTACAGCTTGCTCCCGACTTTCGCGGCGGCTTGCGCCAAAGGGAAAAACACGTTCCGCTCAGGGCAGCTGTGAGCCCCTGACAGCGCAGTGGCCACCGAGGGCCCGTGGTCGCAGTCCACGCTCCGAGCTCTACCCAGAAGCGTCGTCGCCAGAACCTATTGCCTGCCAAAGACGCGTCGACTCGTCCCGAGGAGGAATCTTCCGAGGACCCAATCGCAGGTAATATGGGGACCTGTCCTCAGCAACAGCGTCCATCCGCTAGCCAAAGAACTCGTGTAGAGGAGTTCAACATCCTGGCCAGGGTATTTAATTTGCGTTTTCACAGCGGGGAGCTAGCGAGACTTTTGGTGTACCTAGGGGAACACTGCCTGCTTTACCCAGAAGTAGGTACGTTAACCCTTGAGCTCTGGGATCAGATAGGAGACTGCATTCAGCAACCCCCAAAAGCTCCAGGAGGCGTAATTCGCACATGGAGAAAGTGTAGGAAGCTCTTGGCGGAGATAGAGCCAGTCCGGGTAGAGGCCAAAGAACCCCCAAGTCTGCCAGATGTGCCAGCCGAACCAACGGCGCCTACGGCGCTCTATCCGTCACTCCAATTTAGGCAGAGTAGCGTAGGGAGCTTTCCCTCGGTGACAGCTGCAGACGTCACCGGCGGAATGCAAGGAATGAGGAGCGCAGGCGCTTCTCAGAGAGCAACAGGTTCCCTAGCTACCAAAAGTGCCCTTCAGTGCACAGTAGAGGAAGAACTCAGGAAGGGGGAATTACCAGTAGAGGAGCTAGCAGAGCTCAGTCAGATATGTCCCATCCGCATGGAGATGGACGCGCTTACAGGCGCCCAGCAGATAGTACACTCCCCAGTCCCTTATAAGCTTCTCATGGCTATACGGAAAGCCATTTCCGAGACAGGGCTCCAAAGTCGTTTTACGAGGGGCACGCTTCAGCAAGTGTGCGAGAACACCATGTAGATTCCCCATGACTGGAAAGCCGTCATGCGGATGATGCTCACCCCTAGCCAGTACTTAATTTGGGACAGCGAGTTTCGCCTAGAGGCGCAGACAAGGGCTGCCAGGATGGGAGGCGCAGTACTTCCTGACCAGTTATATGGTTCAAGTGCCTTCGAGCCCATCGATGCCCAAATCAACTTGCCTCTAGCCACTCTCCAGATGTCGGCCGAGGCCGCCTTTAGGGCGTTTTTCAAAGTCCCAGCAACTGGCAAAGCGGCTAAAAATTACACCGCTATCAAGCAAGGAGCCCAGGAACCCTATATGGACTTCATCAATCGCCTGGAAGAAGCTATTAGCAGGCAGATTAATAATGAGCAGGCCCAACAAGAGCTCATGATGAAGTTAGCCAAGGACAACGCCAATTTAGACTGCCGTAAAATCTTGCAGTCACTAGGCAATCGTCCCGATTTGACCCTTACGGACATGATTAGAGCTTGCGCCGACGTTGGCACAGAATCCTACAAGATGGGATTGCTAGCGGCAGCGGTGCAAGGGGGTAAGAGACCAAAAGGAAAGACCCAAGGAGCATGTCACAGTTGTGGCAAGGTCGGTCACTTCGCTAGGGAGTGCCGATCCAAGGGAGGCAGACAAAAGTCCGGCCGTCCCAAGGCTCCAAACACCCCATGTCCGAAGTGCAAAAGAGGCTACCATTGGGCTCGAGACTGTCCGAATTCGGGAAACCGGAACGCGGGCATGTCTCTGGCCCCGGTCCAAACAGGGACTCCCCTCACCCAAAGCTCACCAGAGCTAGACTAAATCCCGGTCACACTCCAGATATTGCGAGGGCACAGGCCAGCCCCAAGGGTAGTACAGGGTTAGACTTGACTTGTCAGGCAGACATTACATGCGACCTGCCAGGCACAGTCTATCTGGTGGACTCCCAGTATATGGGTCCACTGCCCAAGGGCTTTATAGGTTTAGTTTTGCCCCGCAGCGTAGCTGGAGCACGCGGAATTTTCATAATTCCAGGAGTCGTTGACTCGAATTCTTCAGGCGTTCTCCAAGTTCAGCTTTGGACTCATCTGCCCCAAACAATTCACAAGGGAGACACCTTAGCGCAACTGATTATGGTTCCTTGTCACTCGCCAGCAGATAGCCAGGGAAGGCTCAGTGACGGCTCCGAGCCCGGTCAGAGGACCGCTCGAGCGCCAGTGAGGCAGTACAAGGATACCAGGTCTTAGCGACAGTGGAGACCAACATTGAGTGGAAGCAGCGCCCGTTATCGAGGTATTTTTGAACAAAAGAGTGTTCTCAGGGTTACTCGATACCGGAGCGGATGTGAGCGTGATAAGCAGAAGCCAGTGGCCAAGAGAGTGGGCCATTGAGCCGGTCTCCGATGTGTGGGGGGTAGGCGGCGTCCAGGAAGCGTTTAGGAGCCGAGAGTGGGTGGAAGTCACAATCCCAAAGGCTGACGGCACGGCGGTAATTCGGCCGCACATTCTTGACGTGCACATCAACCTTTGGGGGCGAGACATCTTGCAGCAGTACGGTGCTACGCTTACCTTTGGGTAATGGCGTTGCCACTTAAATGGCTCACCGACACGCCGGTCTGGGTAGAACAATGGCCGGTAGTGGGAGAGAAATTAGTTGCCCTCAAGCAGCTAGTTAAAGAACAGCTAGATGCAGGACATATAGAACGGTCCACAAGTCCCTGGAATTCGCCAATTTTTGTGATTAAAAAGAAGTCGGGGAAGTGGCGACTCCTCCACGATCTCAGAGAGATCAATAAATGCATACAGCCAATGGGTCCGCTTCAATGCGGCATCCCAAATCTGAACATGATTCCCGAGGGGTGGGAGATTCTAGTTGTAGATCTCAAGGATTGCTTTTATACAATCCCCTTAGACCCCCGGGACCGGGAAAGGTTCGCCTTTACGGTGCCAGTTGTGAACCACAGCGAGCCCACGCAGCGTTACGCGTGGAAATTTTTGCCACAGGGCATGCTCAATTCGCCCACCCTGTGCCAAATTTATGTTCACAACGCACTGGCAAAGTTCCGAAGCCTTTACCCTAAAGCCATAGTTTGCCATTTCATGGACGACATCTTGGTCGCGATGCCGCAAATCGGCAGCGAAATGTTTTGTGACCTCCAGGCCAGCCTGGGGGACAAAGGTTTACTCATTGCCCCAGAGAAAGTGCAGAGAACTGAGCCCTTCTCATACTTGGGTCATCGGCTTCTCCGCTCTTTCGCAGCACCGGTTTTGCCTCAGATCAACTTACAGGACTCAGTCACCTTAGTAGAGTTGCAGCAAATTTTGGGGAACATCAATTGGGCCAGACCGTATTTCCGATTGGATACGGATCTTTTGAAACCGCTCTTCTCGCTGCTAACCTCAGGCAAGCAGCCGGCAGACCGGATACAAATTTCTCGAGAAGCGCGTTTAGCTCTCGAGAAAGTTAACCAAGTTCTCAGCCAGCGATGGGTAGATAGGATCACCCCAGGGCCATATGCTCCGATCTTGAATTTGTACATCATACGGTCAGGATCCATGTTTACAGGAGCGCTCGGCGTAGATGCCGAGAAAGGGGCGAGTATCGTGGAGTGGGTGTACCTTCCGAACACCTCTTCACGAAACATCGTTCCTCCCCAAGAATTGGTCTCCGCGGTGGTTTGCTGCGGAAGGCTAGGCTGAGAGCTAGGGACATTTCAGGGCATGATTTGGCCAAAATCGTAGTCCCGTTCACCAAGGAACAAGTTCAGCAATTAATGCAGCTCGGTGACTCGCTTCCAATAGCGTTGGAAGGATTCACCGGATGCTTGGCATACCACTTGCCAAAGGACCCCAGGCTTGTCTCACTCCAAACGCAGACAGTCAGCTTGTTTGAATTGCTCTCGCTGGTTCCGCTTCAGGGAGCCAGGACAGTTTTTACTGATGGTGGTCGCACATATGGTGTCTTGACCTGGCAGGAGGGCCAAGCTTGGCGCATGCTGCTAACTCTTCCACAAAAGTCCGCGCAGCGGGCAGAGTTGGCAGCGGTGAACCTTGCTTTGCGCACCTTCGCCAAAGAATGTTTAAACATCATCACGGACAGTATGTACGTTAGGAATTTGCTTCACAGTCTACCGGGAGCATACATCACTCCCGCGATAGACAAAAATTTGCTTAGTCTGTTTTTAACTGCTCAATTTCATTTGCGGAACCGCACGGAGCCGCTCTATATTGCCCACATCCAAAGTCACCAAGACCTACCGGGTCCAATTTTGGCGGGCAATAGCAGAGCGGATGCGGCGGCAAAGGAAATTCAGCAACGTTCAGTTTTGGGTGTTTTTACTACTCCAATTCAGAGTCATGCATTTTTTCACCAAAATGCCAAAGCGCTCGCCAGACAGTTCAATTTGCCACTCTCTCAAGCCCAAGGCATAGTTCACTCTTGCCAGCATTGTGCAGGGGCACCGGGGGGGCCCTCATGGGGGGTCAACCCACGAGGGACAGAGGCCAGTCAGGTGTGGCAAATGGACGTCACGCATGTTCCGCAGTTTGGCAGATGGCAGTACATGCACGTTTGCATAGACACTTTTTCTCAGTTCGTTTGGGCAACGGCGCAGAAAGGGGAAACTGCTTCCCACGTGGAGCAGCACCTCCTTTCCTGCATCGCAGCCATGGGCAAACCTCGGCACGTTAAAACCGATAACGCCCCGTCCTACAGCTCTAGGCAGCTGGCCGCCTTCATGGCCACTTGGGATATTAAGCATACTTTTGGCGTTCCCTACAATCCGCAGGGGCAAGCGATTGTGGAACGGGTCAATCGGACGCTCAAGTCCTATATTGACAAACAAACAGAAAGGGGGGAGCCACCAGCCCTCCCCAAGTCACAGGCTCAGGCACAGCATTGTCTGAATAAGGTATTGTTCACCTACAATCACCTTAATGTTTTTTCGGATTGTACGCCGCAGGAGAAGCACTTCCGCCGTTCGGAAGCTCTCCCGCGACCGATGGTCCGATACCGGGTGCCACCGGACCCTTCTTGGAGGGGCCCGGCGCCGTTCGTAACCTGGGGGCGAGGGTATGCTGCAGTTATGTCTCCTACAGGTGTCGTTTGGATTCCAGCTCGGTGTGTCAAGCCTCACTTGGAACCACATGGCGTGGACCCAAACCGACCCGAGTCCGATCCCGGAGATGGAGGACCTCACCCTGACCGAGGAGACCCACCGGGAGAAGCGACGGCTGCGGACGCCAGCACCGAGGATCACCTGGGGGATGGTCAAGACCCTTTGCAGTGAGGCCCAGGGCGCCCTCCGACGCGAGGAGAGGGAGCCGACACCGGAGAACTTCATAGCAGCAGTCTTCGCCCAGATTGATGTCAACACCGTGATCTTCACCATCATCCTGACCCTCTCCCTGCTTCTGGGGGGAGGCGCTCAGGCCGTCTCGTTGGAGGCCAACGATCTGCTGCCCGGCGGAGACCTCTCTGCCCGGATGCAGTACAATATTTGGGAAAGGTTGGCGGGTCTCGTCAACCAGTCCGATTTTTGCCTCAGGCAGGACCTTGGTTCTGCTTCGATCCTCAGCACCTGCCTCATCCCAGTGTGCCATTCTCCAGGCGCGCACCCCAGGGATGGGGATTGGCTTGTGAAAAGACTTTTCAGCCCGTACAACCCAGCGGCTTCTTCAGAGTATGCCCGTTGGGAGATGCGGCTAACCATGACCTTGCCGGCTGATGCAGCCACCCTCCACACTCCTCGGGTGGCGGTCAGCCCAAACACTACCTGTGGACGAATGTACGGCTGCGCCTCAGCTGGTCGTACCCGGCGCCGCTGCCTCAACGTTGGCATTGGCAATTGGACTTGCAATAACCCGGTACCACTTGGCACCATGTACGCTCATATAACCCTGCCATCTGGTTGGTTCTTCACATGCAACCAGTACACGTGGAACTACATTCCTGCTAATGTTTCAGACTCTATATGTTGTATCAGTCGTTTGACATTGTTACTCCCTACCAAGGATATGGTCACCCCAAGCACAAATGTTACAAATGCTTCAAATGTTCCCTCACTCGTACGGCACACTCGCACCACCCAGTTAGACAGCTCATGTGAGAGCAGCTTTAGAGTGATGAGCCCTGCCGAATATCTCTCTTTGGCAGTCAGCATCTTTGGCGTGCCAGGCTTAGCTGTCGGCAACGCAAAGAGGATTGGTCGCTTGGCTTGCGGTCTAGCAAAAGCCATCAACCATACCTCCTCCGCGATAGCGCTCCTTAATCAAGAGCAGGCAGAGCTTCGCCATGCCATTCTTGACAATCGAGCGGCTATCGACTACCTCTTATTGTTGCACCACCTGGGTTGCGAATCCTTTCATGGTATGTGCTGTTTCAACCTTACTGACAACTCCCGCAAAGTACAGAGTCAGCTCACTGATCTCCACACCATAGTCCAGGGCATCACAGAGAGTTCTGCATGGGGAGCTTGGTGGAGTTCATTGTGGAACTGGATGTGGTCATGGATCCCCTGGGGGTGGCTCCAAACGGTACTCAAGGTGGTTGTGGGGGTGATTATACTAGGCATCGCACTCTGCTGCTTTGCACAATGTATTCCCTCGCTGATCTCAAGGTGCCGCCCCAGAAGGAAACCCCGAGACGTCATTCCCGCTCATCAGCTGGTCCCGCTCCTACGCAGAGTCGCTGGTCAGGCTCTTAAGAAAAATTAAAAGGGGAGATGTGGATCCGCGTGCCCAGTTGGCACGCATGGCCTCTGGCAGAGGTTAAACCTAGCGAGCATGCTCCTGGCCCCTGGCCCTTGCCAGCAGAGAGAAATTAAGGGGGGGTGGATAAATGATAGGGTTTGATTCACCCAATTACCTGACCTGACCAACGAACCTGCTGAAAGAGCAAATACGTTACCTATTAGAATAATCCCTCATCTCCGAGTCTCAGTCTCATCCCAGAAGCAAACAGGAGCCATGATTGCCTTAGTCTAAGCCCAAAACAATGGTGTTGTCCCAGCCAGTGTTTGTCCGCACTAATTAACTTCCCCCCGAGAGATTCCCAATTAACCTGAGTAAATAGGTGATGTGATTGACTGCTGGGTGACGTTTTTTTCTACCTTGCCTTCTGATCTATAAATGGTCATGCCTTTTCCTCAATAAACCACTGATCTTATCCTCCTCCATACTGCCTCGTATCGTTCTTTGATCAGTCTCCTCTGGGACCTACGGCCCTCAGCGGCCCCGATTCCTACAGAAACTCCGATCGGGAGCTTCAGGTGCCATTGGGGAAAGGGGCTTTGGTTCCCGCAGCTTGGCCTCACTGAAAGCGAAACCCTTTTGTGGTAAGTAAAGTCAGCGGATGGAGCGCCGTCCGATGGCTTGGGTTACCTGGGAATGGGTTCACTTTCAAGGGGGGGCAGTGCCTTTTCCCCCCTTGACCCCCCTGTTTTTGTTGTTGTTTTTCTGTGAGGCACTGTGTCCGGCTGCGGCGGACTTGTGCTCCCGGTGTGTTTTTTATTTTTATTTTTCGCTCGCCAGCTTCCTCAGTGTTCTGCAAGCTCATGGCGCGCAGGACACTGGGGCTTGTAGTTTGGCATTTGCATTTTTGACTTGTGCAACATTCCCCCCCCCTGCGGTTTCCTTTTGATTGGGCACGGCG
Source organism: Bradypodion pumilum (assembly GCA_035047305.1). Classification (NCBI taxonomy): domain Eukaryota; kingdom Metazoa; phylum Chordata; class Lepidosauria; order Squamata; family Chamaeleonidae; genus Bradypodion; species Bradypodion pumilum. The sequence continues at coordinate 266,163,095 of JAWDJD010000003.1, forward strand.
CGTTTCCGAACGTTCCTTTTGCTCGCGCCTCTCAGCCTGATTGGCTCTGGCACGGCACAAGGAACGTTGGGAAATGAAGTTGTTTCCCTTTTTCACGTTTGTGGGGCTCTTGCCCCACTGGCGCATTTCTCAATCCTTTGTTGACCTGCGGACCCAGTTCGGGCATGTGTACGAATGGTCAGTGCGGGCTAGTAGGGCCTGGCTTAGGATACTATGTGAAGTTCCAACGGTTAATGCTTGATTTTATAGGTATAGATTAGTTTGTGTTTTATGGATTATAATAAATCTTCTGATTTTGTGGATCAGGAAAAGCTGTTTGTCATTCTAAAAGACATGAGTGTGCCATGCCATGTGATTGCCCCCATGAAAAGTCTGTCTTTGAAAAAGAGGCTACAGTCAGAATCGTCATTGACTGCAACTTGTATCGGAGAATGCATTTTTTCCTGAAGCAGAAAAAATGTCACTGGCGTAAATTTGTTTAATTTGGATCCCAGCTTGCCATGAAGTGACCCACACACTATGATCATGGAGCCATGAAGTGAAACATGCAGGATCTAACACCGGGACTGCAATGGACTGCTGAAGCCTTGCGGACATTATCAAAGTGCACCTTCACAGCCAGTCCATCTGGCATGGCCCTTTTAGCCTCCATGACCATTGGGAATCAGAGTTCCTCCTCCACTCATTTTGTCATTGGGCCTAATATGATGGTTTCATGTGGCATTTCCTCCACTGAGGGGGGCCATTACCCCACCCAAAGGAGTTTATCCACCTGTAACCATTGGTCCCTTTAGGGAGTCAAGTTAGTTAACCACTGCCTGACATTCAGCAGTGAGTCACTGGCTGTACGGTCTACTCCATTACCATAGCAGGATGTCTGGTAGACAGTCTTAATAGATAATGGAGAGAGAGAATTTACAAATGTGTCAGACACAGGTGTATTTTATATCTGGATATGCAGTTAACATCACATTAGTGATAAAAAATAGCAACCATCCAAAACAATTATAAAGGAATGTTTTTTTAAATGTACAAAAACAGGATTAGAGGTGAACACTAATCACACAAAAACAAAGACTAGAGAAAAATTACATAACTTTACTGTTGACAATGAAGAAATGAGGAAAGTTGAAGATTTTCTACATGATGAAAAGAGGAGGACCTAAAATATGGTGAATTGACTTGGTAAAGGAAGATGTGGCCTTTAGTTTGCAAGATCTGAGTAGGGCTATTAATGATAGGACCTTTTGGAGGGCATTAATTGATAGGGTCACCATGAACCAGTAACAACTTGATGGCACATAACACACACACACAAGTTCCATCCATTTCAATGAATCAAATCAAAGATTGAGTAATTTATAGAAGAATCTCAGCTGAGAGTTTACTTGAACAAGTAGACCACATTTGTTTGGCAGCCAAGCAACCAAATAAATGCTTTCAGTTCAGCACATTCCACAGACAGCTGGGGGATGGGGTGCACATTTAAAATGCCACAATTAAGTGGGTGGCAGTTTTTCTGTTGATGCCTCTCCCCCCTCTGCACATATACACCTAAAAACAAATTTCAGTAAAGATGATATAAACCAGGAGAGAGGAGATGTTAAATGTAAACATTTCCCTCTTCCCAGAGCTCCAATAAGTTATTTTTTTTTATTGCAGCTCCTAGAATCCATCCACCAGTTGGCATAGTGATTGTATAATGGAGGGGAAACATGGTCAATTTAGCATAAAGGTAATTCTTCATGAACTGGTGAACATTTTTGACACAGGGATTTCCAGCAGTGGCTCAAGTGGCTAAGACGATGACTGGGAGGCAGAAGGTCAGCAGTTCGATTCCCGAGTACTGCAGGACGGAATGAGCTTCCATCTTTGTCCCAGCTCCTGCCAACCTAGCAGTTTGAAAGCAATAAATTGCAAGTATATAAATAGTGACCACTTTGGTGGGAAGGAAACAGCATTCCATGCACTCCGGTGACTAGTCATGGCTGCCACATGACCACGGAAACATCTGCAAAAGCAGACAGCACTGGCTCTTCGGCTTTGAAACAGTGATTAGCACTGAAACCTAGCGTCAGATACGACTGACTTTCGAGCAACGGAAACTTTTACATTTACTTTAAATTGTGTTCATCTGTTCTAGCAAAAAAGAATCAAGATTCAAATACTAATACTGTATGCTTTATTTGAGATAATCTTTCATGGATTGGGGTGGGATACAATTTGTTAGCCTGTAAAATGCCACAGTATTCTTGATTACTTTTGATACATTCACTGGGGAAAAATTAATCCTCCCCTGACTTCTTTTAGGTACTGGTGTAGGAATCGGGGCCGCTGAGGGCCGTAGGTCCCGGAGGAGACTGATCAAAGAACGATACGAGGCAGTATGGAGGAGGATATGATCAGTGGTTTATTGAGGAGAAGGCATAACCATTTATAGATCAGAAGGCAAGGTAGAAAAAACCGTCACCCAACAGTCAATCACATCACCTATTTACTCAGGTTAATTGGGAATCTCTCGGGGGGAAGTTAATTAGTGTGGACAAACACTGGCTGAGACAACACCATTGTTTTGGGCTTAGACTAAGGCAATCATGGCTCCTGTTTGCTTCTGGGATGAGACTGAGATTCGGAGATGAGGGATTACTCTAATAGGTAACGTATTTGCTCTTTCAGCAGGTTCGTTGGTCAGGTCAGGTAATTGGGTGAATCAAACCCTATCATTTATCCACCCCCCTTAATTTCTCCCTGCTGGCAAGGGCCAGGGGCCAGGAGCGTGCTCGCTAGGTTTAACCTCTGCCAGAGGCCATGCGTGCCAACTGGGCACGCGGATCCACATACTGGCGAACATACAGTAATTCATGAAAGAGTGCTTCTGACTCAGCCCTTTAAAATAAATGTTTGTTTAAGTGTCTTTATCAGCTACACCTCACACTCTATACATTAACTGCACCTCCATTTCTCCCTTTTGCCAGCTGACATTTACAGCTCAGCTGACAGTAGAAAGTCAGTATTTAAAGCTACAGATACTAATGGGTTAAGTGTTAAACATTTTTGTAATTGTAGCAATGGGCAGGGAAATTGGCCAGATTTTCTTTGATACTGACTGCGGTTTATGGAGAACAGTTGCTGCAAATAGCTTTCATCTCTTCTTTTAAATTTGGGAACACATTTTATTCAAGTGCTTCTGTGGTCAGATACATCCCTCTCTCTATTTTGAATGAGAGCCCATCTCTCTCCTTCAAAATATATTTGCATCTCCCCTCTGTACTGATGCAAATTAAATAGCTGCATGAGAAGAAGAATGTACAATTTTATATATTTTTAACCACATGAACATTGGCCATATTGGCTGAGATGGAACTCTGGGACCTATAGTTGCCATGTATGGATGCAAAACCTGGACAGTAACAAAAGCTGACAGGAAAAAAATATTGATTAATTTGAAATGAGGTGCTAGGGGAGAGCTCTGTGGATATCTTGGACTGCCAGAAAGACAAACAAGTGGTTCCTAGAACAAGTCAAGCCAGAACCTTTTCTGAAGGCAACATTGATAAAATTGAAACAATCCTACTTTGGGCACATCACGAGAAGGCATGATTCTCTGGAAAAGATAATAATGCTGGGAAACATTGAATAGCAGCAGGAAACAAGGAAGGCCAAAAGCAATATGAATTGATTCCTTAAGGAAAGCCACAGACTAAAGTTTTCAGTAGCTGAGCAGGGCTATTGAGAGCAAGACATTTTTGGAGATCTCTCATTCACCGAGTTACTATAAGTTTGAGACAGCTTGATTGCATGTAACAACAACATAATTCAAAATGGTAAAAAAAATTGAGCTGAAAAAAATCTTCCCTGAGCCACATTCTTTCCTGTGTTCTGACTAGTCTAGTGTTCTGTTTCTCAAAGTGCACAGTCAGACTTCCAGGAAACATAAAGGAAAAGCATCTATAACCATTTGAGAGACATCCATTCAAAGTACTGACTACTGCTCCAGAAGTTGGAAGTTCTATTTCTCTGTCTTTACTAAATACTGGGGACAGCAGTGGCTCGAGTGGCTAAGATGCTGACTGGGAGGCAGAAGGTCAGCAGTTCGATTCCCGAGTACTGCAGGGCGGAATGAGCTCCCGTCTTTGTCCCAGCTCCTGTCAACCTAGCAGTTTGAAAGCAAGAAATTGTAGGTAGATAAACAAGGACTGCAGTGGCTCAAGTGGCTAAAACGCTGTTGAGTATGTAAGTAATCATCAGTCACTGCATGCAACTCAGCTGCCAGCCATAGTGCAGCTAAGGAAGCTCAGCCCATGCGACCCCAATCACCCAATCAGCAACTAGTGCGGGAAACCTCCCCACTATAGGTGATCCTTAGGAAGGTATGCAACTAACCTTAGTTAGGTTAGGTGAACCTTAGGAAGGTATGCAGTACGTCCCTAATGACAACATTGCTACCACAACCAATGAGTGCCTTTGGGGGGAAATTCAAATGCAATGTATGATATAAAAGGAGCTGTGTCTCCACCATTTGGTTATGTACAGATTGACCATGCTGAAATAAAGAAGTGTTTGGCCCGCCTGCTGGCTCCATGTGCAATCAATCTGCCTACATCAAATTGGTGACGAAGGTGGGATGATGGCTTCCCACGGAGTTACCCTCGCTTCGTTCGACACCTCTAAGCCTGAGTCATGGGACCTCTACGAGGAGCAGTTGCTGTTTGCCATGGATGCAGAGAACATCGAGGGAGAAGCGCAAAGATGAGCCTGCCTACTGGCTCAGTGTGGGTTGCCAACCCTGGAACTGGTGAAGAACCTTCTAATGCGAGGGCCCTAAGGTCGGTACCTCTCGGCGAAATCCTCGCTGTGCTGCGGGCACATTTTCGCCTGAAGGTGTCCATGTTCCCTGCACGACTGGCCTTCCACCAGCATGACCAATGGCCCGGAGAGAGGGTGGTGGAGTTCGTCGCTGTGCTGAGACTGGCGGCTGTCCCTTGCCAGTGGGGAACATTCCTGACCGAGGCGCTGCGAGACCGCCTCCTACTCGGCATGCAAGATGAGGAGGCCCAGCGGGGACCATTGGCCTGGGATGAGGACATCACGTTTGAGCAGGTCCTCCAGGCTGCCCAGGCTGCAGAGGCAGTAAAGGATGGGGCACGGGCATGCCGGGCAAGAACTGCAGCCTCAGGGAACCTGTCGTCTGCCGTGCAGGCCTACAGCTGCTCATCTTGCAGGGAGCAAGAACTGAGAGCCACGGCAGCTGCCGCCACGTCTTCATCCGACCTCAGCAAGAGTGAAAGTGAACCCAAAGTCCAGAAGGTGAGGAAAAGACCTTCCAAGAGAAGAGACACCTCTGAAGCAAGCAGACACTGCGAGGGGTGCGGGGGCACACACGACTGGAAGCAGTGCCCCTTCAAGAAGGCAGAGTGCCGCAACTGCAGGCATTTGGGCCACATCGCGAAGGTGTGCATACAACGCAGACTGCCTACTCCAGTGTCTCGCAGACCGAGTTTCTGCGAATACCCCCTAGGGACCGCCCCAAACTTAGAGCCCTCAAAACGAACTTGTGGGATGTTCAGGGAAATTACATCCCAGTCCTGGGGGTGGGGGATTTCACCGTCCTGTTCAAGAACCTCACTAGGAAGTTACCCTTAGTGGTCCTGAAGGGGGGGGTCCAGTTGTCTCCTGGGGACCCAGGGAATTGCATTAACTGGAATCAACGCCATCCGAGGCAACCCCAGCCAAGACATGTGCAACGCACACCTGGCAGTCTTCAGGAAAGGACTTGGGGAGTACAAGGGGCTGCCTGTAGACTTTGATATGGTCCCTTCCGTCCACTCCGTGCACCTCAAGCCACGCAGAGTGCCTTTCGCACTAAAGGACAAAATGGAGGCCGAATTGGACAAACTGGTGGGTCAGGGAATTTTGGTTCCAGTGGACTCCGTGGAGTGGGAGACACTGATTGTAACTGCCATGAAATCTAACGGGGAGGTTAGGATTTGTGCTGATTACAAGTGTACTATCAATAAGGCAATCCGCCCCAATGCCTACCCGGTGCCGGTAGTTAGCCACTTGCTGGCCAAGTTACATGTGGGGAGGTGTTTTGCGAAGCTGGACCTAGCACAGGCATACCAGCATTTAACAGTCACACCTGTGGCCGCAGCTGCCCAGATGATAGTTACACACAAAGGTGCGTTTAAGGTGACGCACCTTCAGTTCAGCGTGAACTCAGCTCCCGGTATATTTCAAGTGCTTGTGGAACGCCTACTTAAGGGACTCCCCAGGGTGTTGCCATACTTCAACGATGTATTGATAACAGCTGGGGATGAGTCAGAGCTAGCTCAGAGGTTAGACTGGGTCCTGACTGTGTTTGAAAGGGCTGGGTTACACCTAAGAAGGGACAAGTGAATCTTTTACGCAAACAAGGTAGAGTTCCTGGGGTTTCGGATCACCCTCGATGGGGTAAAGCCCTCAAACTCAAAGGTTGCAGCCATTCAGGACGCCCCCACACCAGCTACTAAGTCAGAGCTGCAGTCGTTCTTGGGGCTCCTGAATTTCTACCATTCCTTCCTCCCACAGAAGGCATCTGTGGCAGAGCCGCTACACCGCCTACTGAAAAGGACGCAGTCTGGCAGTGGGGGGAGGCTCAAGGGTGAGCGTTCAGTGAGTTAAAGCAGCTCCTCTCTTCCGAGGCGATATTAAGTCACTTCGACCCCAGGAAGCCCATAGTGCTAGTGTGCGATGCCTCACCGATGGGGGCTGTCCTCTGCCACATGTTCGAGAATGGGAGGGAGGCTCCAATTGTGTTCTACTTGAGATCCCTCTCGAAAGCAGAGCACAACTATGCCCAGACAGACAGGGAGGCCCTCATGATCATCGCAGGGACCAAGAAATTCCATGACTTCCTGTATGGGAGGGAGTTCACCATTGTCACGGACCACAAGCCCTTCCTAGGTATCTTTGTCACAACCAAGCCCACCCCGCAGATCTTGTCCCTTAGAATGTTAAGGTGGGCAATCTCCCTAAACGCGTACCAGTTTACGCTGGCGCATCGCCCAGGGAAAGACATCGCGCACACAGATGCACTTTCCAGGTCTCCCCTACCAGAGCTGGGGGAATCCGAGTGTGAGGTGGAGCAAGAGCACCAGGTGCTGCTCATCAAATCCCTTGAATCACCTCCAATTATGCCTGCGGATATCGCCAAGGCAACGGCCAAAGACAAGGTTTTGTCCCAAGCACTGGCTTGGGCTAAGAAATGCTGGCCCTTAATGTCTCCTTCTGAAGAACTCGCATCGTTCTTCAGGAAGTGCTTCGAGCTTTCGCTCGAGAGAGGGTGCCTCCTCTGGGGCCAGAGAGTAGTAATTCCCAAGGTCTTGTGAACCAAGGTGCTCCGTCTGCTCTACACGAGCCACCCGGGAATCGTGAAGTCAAAAGGTCTAGCAAGGAGCTACTTCTGGTGGCCCAATATAGATGAGGATATAGAGAAATTGGTGGGCCGGTGTGAGAGTTGCCAACAATCATGGCCCGAGGAGCATAGGCTTCCCCCCCAGGGAGTGGGACACAGCCCGCAGTCCGTGGTGCAGAATCCACGTCGATTTCACAGGGCCCTTCAGGGGCACCATGTTCCTACTTGCAGTCGATGCATTCTCGAAATGGCTTGAGGTCATTCCAATGCGAAACATGTCCTCGGCGGCCACAATCAAACATCTGAGAAGGATGTTCGTTTGCTTTGGCATTCCCGACGTGCTAATTTTGGATAACGCATCCACTTTCACGTCCACGGAATTCCAGGCGTTCCTCGAGCGGAACGCGATCAGGCACGTCACCTCTGCCCCTTTTCACCCAGCCATGAATGGCCAAGTAGAGCGCCTGGTCTGCATCATGAAGGAAGCTCTAAGGAGAATGGGTCTGGGGGACCTGGAGCTACAGCTCTGTCAATTCCTCATAGGCTATAGGGTCACCCCGCTAGCCTCGGGGCAATCCCCCTCGGAGCTCCTAATGAGAAGTATCCCAACATTGCTTGACTGCCTGGATCCTTCTAGGGTGGAGGATAGGGGTACGGATGTGTCAGTAGAGCAGAAAAAGGTGTTCGGGGCAGGCAACCCGGTCTACTGCAGGAATTATGTGAGCTCAGGACCAGCGTGGGTACCTGGGGAGGTAGTAGAGCAAACCAGGTCAGTATCGTACAAAGTTTTAACAGACTCAGGGTTGCTGTGGCACAGACACGCTGACCAGCTTAGGAGAAGAGTCATGGGAGCCACCCGGGGGAGCAATCCAGAGGAACCCCCTGAGGGAAATGACACAGAGGAGTCAGCATTAGGGTTTCCCCCCACCCGTTTAACCCAAGGGGGGAATACAGGATTGAGCATGACAGGCTGCTTGGAACCACGGGAGTCGGTCTTTCAGCCCGAGGAAGCAGACCCCCAGTTTGATTTTTTGTTTCAGGATGAGGGGAGTTTTTGCGAGTGTTCCCCCACTCGTCCCAGTGAGCAGCGGGGTTTTGAGTTCTCCCAACGGTCCCCTCATCCTCCCTGAGCCAGGAATACCCCATCCCTTCCCTTGCCAGGATTCGATGGGACTCTTCAATTCTTTTGAGGGGAAAGCCCAGGCACCGCAGGCACTCCAGGCAGCTCCGCTGAACCGGTGGGTCGGCCGCAGCAAATTTGCCGGCCCCCACAATGGTTAAGATTGATTGTGCAATCAATCAGCCTACATCAAATACGCTGACTGGGAGGTGGAAGGTCAGCAGTTTTATTCCTGAGTACTGCAGGACGGAATGAGCTCTTTGTCCCAGCTCCTGCCAACCTAGCAGTTTGAAAGCAAGAAATTACAAGTAGATAAATACTTCCCCCTTCGGTGGGAAGGTAAGAGAGCCTACCACATGACCATGGAAACGTCTGAAGTAGTAGTCAGCGCTTGCTGTCTTTGAAACAGAGATGAGCACTGCACCGTAGAGTCGGATACGACTGGCTTTCGAGCAAGGGAAACCTTTACCTTTACTAAATACTATTGACAAATATTATTTGTCTGAGTCTTTCTTTGCTATGTCACCCTTGCTCAAAAGCCAGTCGTATCTGATTCTAGGGTTCAATGCTCATCTTTGTTTATAACCAAAAAGCCAGTGCTGTCTGCATCTGCAGACATTTTCGTAGTCATGTAGCAAGCATGATGAGACACCGGAGTGCACAGAATGCTGTTTACCTTCCTACTGAAGTAGTCCCTATTTATCTAATTGCAATTTCTTGCTTTCGAACTGCTAGGTTGGCAGGAGCTGGGACAAAGACGGGAGCTCACTCCATTGTGCAGTCCTTGGGTCTTGAACTGCTGACCTGCCGACCTTCCAGTCACCAAGTTCAGCATCTTAACCATTAAGACACTGTAGTCCCTAGCTTGCTTTTAATTGTTTGGTAACTTTATTGCTGTTATGTGCTGTAAAGTGAGGACCAACTTATAGTGACCCTGATAAGTGAGATACTGTATTTAAAGAGTCATTTTACCAGTTGGATATCCCCAGTGAGCTTCCATTGCAAGAGGTGAGATTCAAACCCAGGCATTCCTCAGTCCTAGATAGATGTTTGTCTATCCTTCCATAAAACTGAAGTACTGTACACTGAAACCTCGACTTACGTATGTCTCGAGTTACATAAAATCTGACTTACTTAATGATTTCTGTGCTAAAACCATGTCCTGATTTATGTAAATGTCCCGATTTACGTAACACAATTTACTATGGGTTTGCTTTGAGTTACAGAAAAATCTGATTTACATAAAAGCCTAGGGAACGGACTTTTATGTAAATCGGGGTTTTATTGTATAAGGCAGACTGGCAGAAAGCAAAATTCAGCGCAACAACCAATATCTACAAAGCCATCTTTTCAATTCATATAAAATAAATAACTTTCCTTTAATTTCAACAACCATAGTTGTAAACTGAGAGAAATACACATTCTATTTCAGGTGAACAGAATCTGTGTATTTATTCTTGAGTCACTGTGGTAGCTATGTCAAGAGATTATACTGAGTTTAAACATCATTTCCCTATTAATTGGAACAAGGTTTGTATGTCCTTCAAATCAGATAACGATTCACTATCAAAGTTGCATAGAACCAAACTAAAAATTGCCAAACCCTGTTCACCTGGCTCATTTTCATCTGGATGGTATATCTTCTGACTTGAGCTATGGTTCCAAATGCTGTGCTCTTCTTCCCATTGAAACATTGTCCATGAAGAGCTACCATAAGTGAAAGCTAAGCAAGAGTCCTTCCATCTGGTACACAAGATTTTCAGAAGCAGGTGTATATGACACAGATGAGCATTCTCATAAATAGTCTCACAGCTGTAGTCCGAAGTGGCACAATCCAGGAAAAGTTGTGACATTTGATATTCCAGAATGTGAAGTGTGGTACTTCAGTAACTACACTACAAGACCGTGGCTGCCTCTCTAGAACTATTGTGCTACTATATCCCAGCATGTTAAGTGAACAAAGCCTGGGGAAACATTCTTCTTCTGCCATATCTGAATCCAAATATAGGCGATCATCATAGCAATCAGCCAAGAAGACTGTCCTGAGAATATAATGCAGTGGCCTTTCATCTGTTTTCTGCATTGCAGCGTGATACCCATATCACTAATCCAGTTCCTTAAGTCACTTTCTGGTCTTGAGCCCTTTTGGCGTGCAAAGTCTTCATCGGCCCCAAGCCAGTATTGATGAAGCTGCTGCCCTCCATCAAGAGGGATTCAAGTGGTTGCGACCATCCTTCTTCCCTGTAGACTTCGGCACCCAAGGTTGTTAGTCCTCTGGGTTGTCAGGTTAGTTAACCACCACCTGACACTCAGCATTGAGTCACTGGCAGTATGGTCTACTCTATTACCATAGCAGGATAACCTGGCCAAACGTCCGGGGAAACTTTGGTGGGATGAAATTTGCAGCCTGCAGGATTCTTTGGAAAAGAAAGGTTTTGATCATGTTGCAGTTTCCAAAGAGGTAGTCATGTTTATCTATCTGACCATATTAACACAACTGAAAGATGGGGTGGGGAATAAAGCAAAGGATACAATATTGTGTCACCTTAGAAGTTAACAGGTTTGTTTCAGTGTGAGTTTTCATGGATCAAAATCCATTTCCTCAGATAGAAAATCCACTTCATTGCATCTCATGAGATGGATTTGATCCACAAAAGCTCACAAAGGTACAAGTCTATTTGTCTTTAAGGTACCACAACATTTTGCCTTTTGCTTTTCTTTCAGCTTATGAAAAGGGATGAAGGGTTTTGTGTGAGTGTGTGTTTAGTGAGAGGTAACTGCTGAACCTGTATCAAGGCAATTACTGAAAAGTCACACTGTTCTTTTGGGGGAAGGGAGCAAGGCCCCAGATTGAGACTGTGTATCATTCATGAAGCCAGAAAGTCCAGGCACTGTTACATGATGACAAAAAAAAAAAAAACCCCGAAGGGGCTTGGCTAAATAAACAAATAATAACCTGACCAAAGCAGCTGTCAACACACAGTGTCTCTCATGTAACCTATCTATACATAGAGAATGCAAACACTTCATCTTTGAAACTATTCCCAACTGCAGCTGCTGGATATTCATAATAGATATCTAATTGCTAAAACTTGTGAGCTTGTTTACAAGGTCGGTTTTCATGTCACATGGGGACGATTGTGCATTTTGCACATTGACTATGGAGCACATTGCACCATCAGTGCTAGGATATGTGATGCTGTCTTCCTTATTCTGAAAAACTGGGGCTAAACCTTCATGAGATATTAGTTATAGATGTTTGGAGCATGATAGTATAGTAGTGCACAAAATTTCAAATGTCAGCCTTAACATTTCAAAGCAGAAAAACAGATTTGGATTTGGGATTATTTGAATGCTTTAGATTTTGATTGGTTTTATTACAAAATGAAACAGGCATCAGCTATGAAACCTCGTAAACTGCCACCCTTTAAATACTGTATACAATACTAGTGTATTGTATACAGTATTTAAAGGGTGGCAGTTTACGAGGTTTCATAGCTGATGCCTGTTTCATTTTGTAATAAAACCAATCAAAATCTAAAGCATTCAAATAATCCCAAATCCAAATCTGTTTTTCTGCTTTGAAATGTTAAGGCTGACATTTGAAATTTTGTGCACTACTATACTATCATGCTCCAAACATCTATAACTAATATCTCATGAAGGTTTAGCCCCAGTTTTTCAGAATAAGGAAGACAGCATCACATATCCTAGCACTGATGGTGCAATGTGCTCCATAGTCAATGTGCAAAATGCACAATCGTCCCCATGTGACATGAAAACCGACCTTGTAAACAAGCTCACAAGTTTTAGCAATTAGATATCTATTATGAATATCCAGCAGCTGCAGTTGGGAATAGTTTCAAAGATGAAGTGTTTGCATTCTCTATGTATAGATAGGTTACATGAGAGACACTGTGTGTTGACAGCTGCTTTGGTCAGGTTATTATTTGTTTATTTAGCCAAGCCCCTTCGGGGTTTTTTTTTTTTGTCATCATGTAACAGTGCCTGGACTTTCTGGCTTCATGAATGATACACAGTCTCAATCTGGGGCCTTGCTCCCTTCCCCCAAAAGAACAGTGTGACTTTTCAGTAATTGCCTTGATACAGGTTCAGCAGTTACCTCTCACTAAACACACACTCACACAAAACCCTTCATCCCTTTTCATAAGCTGAAAGAAAAGCAAAAGGCAAAATGTTGTGGTACCTTAAAGACAAATAGACTTGTACACTATTTAGAAGCCATGCTGTGTCAGTTGTCAAATAAAGTCAAATATAAAATATCACTGCATACCAACTCTGATGCATTCAATTAGTCGGCTTCAGGGGGGTACTGGATGAAGCGGATTATCTGGACACCTTTCAGTCAGGATTCAGGCCTGGATATGGTACCGAGACGGCATTGGTCGCACTGATGGATGATCTCTGGCGGGAGCGGGATGGTGGTAACCCATCCGTCCTTGCTCTTCTTGACCTCTCAGCGGCTTTTGATACTGTTGACCACGGTATCCTTCTGGAACGGCTCCGAGGATTGGGAATCCAGGGCACTGTGTGGTCCTGGTTTTCCTCATTTCTGAGGGGTCGGACCCAGTCGGTGTGGTTGGAGAGTGAGAGGTCCAGTCCTAGGCCCCTCAAATGGGGGGTGCCCCAGGGCTCGGTGCTCTCTCCTCTCCTATTGAACATCTACATGAAGCCGCTGGGTGAGATCATTCGTTCCCATAGGGTGCGGTACCATCAGTACGCGGATGACACTCAGTTATACATCTCGGCCCATGGGGATCCCAGTGATGCCGTCAAAGTCCTTTCCAGGTGCCTGGAAGCTGTTGGGGTCTGGATGGGGGCTAACGGGCTACAACTGAATCCCAGCAAGACTGAGTGGCTATGGATAAGGGGTCCTGCGTTACCCCGGGAGCTACCATTTTTGGTTCTGGATGGGGCTATTTTGCCCCAGACAGATCCGGTGTGCAACTTGGGGGTCCTCCTGGATTCACGGCTACTGCTAGAAGAACAGGTGGCAGCTGTGACCAGGAGGGCTTTTGCCCAGCTTCGGGTGATTCGCCAGTTGCGCCCACTCCTGGACCGGGACTCCTTGCTCATGATCACTCACGCTCTGGTCACCTCCAGACTAGATTATTGCAATGCGCTCTACATGGGGCTGCCCTTGATGACCATTTGGAGGCTACAGCTGGTCCAGAATGCGGCAGCCCGGGTGGTGATGGGGTGTGGGCGTTATGCCCGTGCTTGCCACTGCTCCGGGAGCTGCACTGGTTGCCAGTTTGTCTCCGAGTGCAATTCAAGGTGCTGGTTTTTACCTTTAAAGCCCTATATGGTAGTGGGCCGGGTTACCTAAGAGACTGCATCGCCCTGAGGACATCTGTCCATCCAACCAGAGCGGACCGGAGGGGCTCTCTAATTGTTCCATCAGCCAGAGGGGCTCGCCTCTCTGGCACAAGGAGGAGAGCCTTCTCCGTGTCTGCGCCGGCACTCTGGAACCTCCTGCCAACAGAGCTACGTCTCCGGACGGAATTGCTACCTTTCAGAAAAGAACTTAAAACCTGGCTGGCGGGTCAAGTGTGGGGTGCAGGTGGAAGGGTAACCTCCATTGGGTGGTTGGTGTAGAAGAACTCCTCCCCATGGTGCCTTTGGATCCTGCACCCCATGTTTTAGGGGGTGGGTAGTTTTAACTGTTTTTAGCATGTTTTTTAAATTTTTTATTGTGAACCGCCCTGAGTCGGCTTTGGCCGAGTGAGCGGTATATAAATGTCACAATTAAATTAAATTAAATTAAATTAAATTAAATTAAATGTACTGCATAGCAACAAGATTGCCTTATAATCTATCCAATATTTTTAAAAATACCCAAACTGAGGCTCATTTTAACAACTATTCCTAATTAGATCCATTGAATCAATGGGACTCACATTTCTGTTGAATTTAGGTAAAGGTAAAGGTTGCCCTAGTTCAAAAATTTTAATTTCATTTAATTTTTAAATTTCTATGCTGCCCACTCAGGTGAACCCGACTCATGGAGGCTCAAAAGCCAGTCGTATCTGACTCTAGGGTACAGTGCTCATCTCTGTTTATAGCCAAAGAGCCAGCACTGTCTACATTTGCAGACATTTCCATGGACATGTGGCAGGCATCACTAGACACCAGAGCGCACAGAACGCTCTTACCTTCCCACCAAAGTGGTCACTATTTATCTACTTGCAATTTCTTGCTTTCGAACTGCTAGGTTGTCAGCTGCTAGGAAAGAGTGCCCAAGGAGGAAAAAGTAGCATGTAGGTAGACACCGCATGTGCGCACACACCCGTGAGACATCACCAGAATGCCTTGAGGAGTGCATGCATGGTGCCTGCCTCTGCACTGCCTACATTTCCTTGGGCACTTGGTCTCTAAAATGTTCGCCATCACTGACATATGATAAATTCGTCCTTCTTTACAAGGGCTAACCATCATAAATAGAAAAGTAACTGGTACAATAACATCTTGAAAGGATCTTATAATTCTTTAAATGATAACTCTAGTGTATTCATCATAGGAAAAGGAACATTAAGCACATGATATATTCCTCCATCTTCCACCCCACATTATTGGCTTCTACTGGAAGGATGCATCATTGGACAATGTTGCTATGCTGTTTCTATAGCAACGTTACCATGAAGGAATAAGATATGTGATGGTAATTTTGGGCAGCAAACACACACCTATTTACCATCATGTTTACTTTTAGCTTCAACTCACTCCCTTTTCTAGGAAAGTAGCTATTTCATTTCATTTAAAAATTTAAACAAAACCTTTCAGTTTTTTCTCCTCTCAGAACCACTAATTATACTATTAGCAAGCAAGTACAAAGCAATCTACTCCCAGTGTTGATATTCCTTTTTTGAGTTTCAGATTTAAAGAGACTCGCTAAATCTCACTGGGTTTGATTAGATTTAATCATAAATTTCATGTTTATGTACAACTTTTCTGAAGCTATTGTTCTTCAGATTACCACAGCCCTCTTCCTCAGTTTTAGGAAGGCTAGTTTATAAGACTGAAGCCTAAAAACTAGCTTTCAAAGAGATCAGATTAGGTTATTTAAAAAAATTCTGTATCGTAGTACTTTAGGATGTGCACCACTGGGTGTTCTTCCATATAAAATTCCAGAACCCAGAAAACCAATGTGCCAGAGAAAAGAACAGATTACAAATCCCTGATATACTTGCTTTCTGTGTGCAAGAAATTTTGTTCTGTAAGGCATCACTCAGTAAAACAGTAGTCCAGATTGAGGTGTAAACATTCCATCTGCTGCTTGAGAGACCCAGGATACAGAAATTATTAGCTACATAGCAATTAAAACATTAAAGGTGAAAACTTTTATTGGTTTGGTTGTTACAAATGAGGCACATTTGCAAATAGCACATATAATGTGTGACCTACTTTCTTTATCGTTGTCATTGCTAAGTATAGGAACCCATCTAAATGTGTGATTTGTGCAGTGAAGGAATGAATAGGAGTTTAAACACTGAACTGCAGAAATTCTCAGCTGATTAATTCCAATTCATTTCTCACACCATATGAAAAGTACAACTGACTAAATTGTTGCTTTGAAGAGGGAGACATCTTTTTAAAAATGGTTCCATTCTCCAGAGTCAGATCAGACCTATGAATTTAATTTTTTTTCCTGAGTGTGTCCTGTTAAAACAAGAGGAATCTGGAAAAATCCCTCCTAAAATGAGAAGGGAGTGAGAAATTCAGATAGAGCTAAGAAGGGCCCATTGATCTAGTGAACATTCACAAAAACCTTTCTAATAAGAAGAGGGGTTCAATTGTGAAACCAGGAGCTCAGAACGTAGTGAGGTCTCCTTCACAAGACTGAATTTAAACAGAATTGCACAACCATCTGTTAGGAACATAGTAAAGATTACGGTGGCCTTGCAGATCATAAATTGGACAGGGAGTTGAACTAGAAGATGATGGATGAGCAACTGACAAGGACTTGGGAGCCACCACATATCTCACTCAATTTCCCACACTATAGGAAAATTGCATCCACCTTTTCTATAAATAGCATTATGAAGTACACTGATAAAATAGCATTAAAATAGGTGAAACCGAAGCACTTCAGGCAGAGCTATTGACTCTCTTGGGGATGAAAAATATTAGGGTGAGGTAGAATGTCTACCTAGTGCTACAAAGTGGTACTTGGGTACTGGTCAAAGGCCTGACAACATCCCCATGTGGTCCACTGGCTACACAATTTCCACACCTGGGCTAAATGATCTCCAAAGTACCTTTACAATTCGATCATTTTATAGTTGTTTCTGTAACTTGCAGAGCAATCCTAAAACAACACAAATAGCACTGACAAAAAAGTAAATACCTCCATTCAGAGTCTAAATAAGTCCAAGACAGGAGGCTCTTTACAGATGCCATTTTAAAGTATGCTTTTTTAGGGTTACATAGGAATGAGTCTATCGTATGACAGAAAAGGCAAATGAATTTTTGTGTCATGAAAAGAGAAGACACAGTGATCTTTTAATTTGTGTACTGTCTGCCTGAGAGAGGCAGTTATGAACTTTTTTTGCCTCCAATCCAGAATAATCTCACCAGCCTAGGAGGAGTAGATATCAAGACCTGAAAGCAGCAAAAGCAGCAAAAGGTCTAGAGCTATCTGTAGCAAAAAACATTCTCCCCCTTGTCACTTGCAGTCAATATTCAATTCAGTGCTCCAATTATGTGAGAAGAGGCAGAGGAAACCTAAATAAAATCCACAAACCAGATCCCCTAACTCCATCCTCCCCCTTTTAGCAGAATCATGTCCTTCACCATCTTCACCTATAAGAAGGGACGTTAACCGTTGGTGTCTGGCATACATGCCCGCACCCATCCCTACTATCCCGTACCGAGCCCCCTACACTTGCCTTTACACTGTCCAAGCATCGCCGCAAGTGTCCGGCAGCCACAAGTGGGGAAGCCGCCCCACGAATGCAGACAGAAAAAACCAATTACAAGTTCCAGCGTCCTCCGCACCGTGACCACTCAGCCAATCAGGCTGCAGGGTGTGAGTGCGTGGAAAAGCCGGAGGGCAAAAAATAAAATAAAATAACACTTCACACAACGGGAGCACAAGGCCACTGAAGGCGGACACAGCGCCTCATACAACGGGAGCACAAAGCCACTGAAAGCGGACGCAGCGCCTCACACCCTCACTACCCCAAACCCGCCAAAGCCACGGAGAGGCCACCACCAGCCTTCTTCCCTGGAGCAATGGGGAGAAGAGGGACTCCCCCTCCTCCCCGCTATCCCGCCAAAGACACGGTGAGACCACCGCCGGCCTCAAGGTAAGTTGAGGCAGGGGAAAAACCAGTAGCAGGTAACACTTCATCATGGAGGCACACTCCCTGGTGAATGACTGGCTGCTGCCTTTGTACTACCCACACCACTGTTCTGAGAACTAGCATGAAACAGTGGTGGAGGTAATAGAAAAGCAGCAGCTAGCAATCCGCAAGAAAGAACGCCACCCCTTATGGATCGTTGCCCGCTGCACTACAATTTTACAAAAAAAAAAAAAACCAGCTTCACAGCCACAAACACAGATCTCCTGTTTGGTAAGCCAGGGGAAAAGGAGGCCGAGAGGAGAGAACCATTGTGAAGCAGATAGCTCTTCTCTGCCTCCTTCTCCCCCAACCGACCTAACGAACGTTACCGGACGAAGAGCGAGCTGTCTGCCGGCTCTTCATTTTCCCCATTGCTGTATCGAAAGCTAATCTCGAAACAGCAATGGGAAAAAGAGGCAACGACAGACAGGCTGTCCTTCACCCCGGAAAACACAACCACAACAAAACAAATCAGTTTAAAACAACACCAACCATAAAAAATAAAAAACACAAATAAATGAACAAAAAATGCAAATAAACCCAGTAAACAAGAAAACAATAAACAACAAACACAACAAAACACATGCAAAATACACAAAGCTAACGAAAAAAATGAAAACTTACTCAAAACACCTATCTACAACATAACAACAACACAAAAGCTTACTCAAAATCCAAAAACAACACAATGTACAAAAATAAATATGGAAAAATCAAAATAATAAATAACAACCAGAAATATTCAACTCAATAAAATGCATAGAAAATCCAAAATCAATACTAAACAACAAGCAAAAAGATTTAATTAAATACACTAACACTCTATTTAACCCCCCCAGCCCAGCACCACAAAATCCCAACAAACTGGAAAAAATAATAATAACACAAGACAACTTACAAAACACGTCCTCCCTCCATGCCTCTGCAGCAGAACTGAAGAAACAAAGAAAATCAAACTCTTAATCACAACCCCACCAAGAGGCCGGAAGAGTATCCTACAGGCAAATAAATATTAATTTATTTTAGAAAAAATCTCCCCAAAAACAAACAACAACAGAGAAAAATAAAACTAAGCCATTCCTCCAAACCACCCCTAACCACCAACACACACATTAAACATGCCTGGCTTGCGCACACACCCCAAAACCACCCCAACCACCCACTCACGTATCATAACTGCCCAGAAGGGCAGGGCAAAAAAATTCTAGCAGCTTTGTAAAAAACAGAGGGGGGGAGGGGGCAGCATAAATGTAAACTGCATTAGTGTAGCAGACAAATTTGAACTGCCAGTGATTATTGTGTTAACTTCAGTATCCATAGCTCCAGGAAGTGCCCTAAATTATAGACAGATAAGGCCCTCACAGCTGTGGTGGTGTTGTGTATGTAACAGTATTACTTTAAGAATGTATGAATGTAACCTGACAATGATTACAATGTAACCCAGCTGTTTAAGGAACGCGAGTAAGCTGCCCATAGAGGGCAGCTGCGAGCGTTCAGCTCACATGGTTCACATTCCCCAATCGCCGGCACCCGCAGGAACCTTTCCCGCGCTAGGATCACCTGGAGAAGATGGGCGTGACTCAGAATGATGTCACGCAGGTAGCAGCCAATGAGCTACCGTGCAACAATATTCAAATGTATTACTGCAGTATAAAATGAGCTGTACCTCCGCCATTACCACATGTTCATCCTGACCATCATGAAATAAACCTGTGTTTTAGCCCCCACTGCGGCTCCTTCTTTGTCTTCCGTGCAAGACACTAAAGGTGGTTAAGATGTTGAACTTGACAACTGGAAGGTCGGCAGGTCAGCAGTTCGAGACCTGAGTACTGCATGATGGAATGAGCTCCTGTCTCTGCCCCAGCTCCTGCCCCAGCTCTTGCAAGTAGATAAATAG
This sequence comes from Bradypodion pumilum, assembly GCA_035047305.1. Taxonomy (NCBI): domain Eukaryota; kingdom Metazoa; phylum Chordata; class Lepidosauria; order Squamata; family Chamaeleonidae; genus Bradypodion; species Bradypodion pumilum. Next base: position 266,182,870 of record JAWDJD010000003.1, read on the forward strand.
GTACCACTTTGGTGGGAAGGTAAACAGCGTTCCATTCACTCTGGTGTCGAGGCATGCCTGCCACATGTGCAAGGAAACATCTGCAGATGCAGACAGCGCTGCATACGACTGGCTCCTTGGCTGCAAACAAAGATGAGCACTGAACTCTAGAGTCGGATATGACTGGCTTTCGAGCAAGGGCAACGTTTACACCTATGGCCCTCACACATCCACTTGCACGTACATGTATACTTTCTTTTACAATAGGGATGGTTCTTTGTAATATAATACTGCCAAGTAACATTACTTCTCCTCTACTCTGCCTTTGGCTGCTGTAAAGATTGCCACTGAAAGGAAAGTGATGGTGTCATCGTTCGACCTGCTAATCCAAAGGTCCTGTCTTCTTGACCCTGTGAGGCCTGGCTCCTCTACAACACTAGGAGCCAACAAACACCTCTTGTAATTCAAGTCATCCTCCCATTTCAGCAATACCGCATTCAACCCAGTGCTTTAGTACCCCATTGGTTTGCCTTGTATAGATGCCTCTTAGCTGCGTTTAATAACTAATCCACTCTCTAGATGTGACATGTAAAATATACTTGGCATATGTTCTCTTGACTCAAGCCTTCCTGGCTTACAAATCCCCTTCGGATGATGACAGGCGCTCCCTTTAGAGACATTAATAATAATTCTTTTTCTTCCCCTGATGGCACCCAGGTCATGAGGGAATAATGCACAACAAATAATTTGACTCATGCACATGCACACCTTTAGCTTTGAGAGACAGCTGGCAGGGCTTTGCGTTTGCACATAGATTTTAAAAGGGACTGATTTCCATAGCAACAGCGGGGAATCTGTGAAATGTTATGAATGTCTCTGTGCAGGCCTCTTTCTTTGCAAGAAATAAAGAAACAAACCAGGAAAGGAGTGTCAGTTTCCAACTGTAGGATTTGCAGGACGCTGAAATGAAAGGTGTTAAACAAAGTAAATTATTTTAATTTATTATAATTTAATTTTAAACTATTTATTCAAACTAAATTGACTTTATCCTAAAAGAAAGATTAGCTTCAACCTACAGAAAAGCCCTTTGTAAATTGATTATTACTACAGTATTTCCCATCAACTCTCTGCTTCAGAGACATACCTCTAAATTACTTTGATTTTGATGATGAAAGAGCTTTCTTTAAACAGATTTCTGAACAGAAAAGAAGGAAGGAAAGAAGAGTACTTCTTATGCGTGAAAATATTTCTAGGGCAAAAGAAGCCCACAAACCTTGCTTTCAATTCCCCACCCCCACCCCCAGAAATATCACAAACCATTGCATGTTCAGCTTTTTTATCATTCTTTTTGGTTCCAGAGTAGCTCAAGGCTATTAATGTTAGTCGAAATTTTCTGCTGAAGTAAGGAAGGGGAGGGAGGACTAAATGAAAATGAGAAAGAATAGTCAGAAAGAAATTGACAGTACTATACTGGTGATAAAGTAGGAGTGTCTTTTGAAAAGTAGGATTCATGGGGAATACTGTGAACTCAATACCTTAATATGCCATTACTCAGTGGTGTCAAGAGACAATGGAGAGGTAGAGGACAATTTGTCCAAGGCAGGGATATTATCCTGTCCCATTCTCAATTCCTGAGCACATATAATTGTAAACCTTGATCATGGTGACTGGAATGTGCTGAAAGATGAAGTCCAGAAAACAAATTCTGGGTCCAGCTGAAGGGCTTATCCTTTTGGGGGTGGGACTGACACTGTTCCCCAAGAAATGGAATGGTCACTTTAAGGCAGGGATTCTCAACCTGTGGCCCATGGGCCAGATGTGGCCTGCAGAGGCATTTCATGTGGCCCCTCACTACCTACACTACACCAGGAAGTGCCATGTGGTGGAGGAAGGGCAAAATGGCCATCTGGCCCCTGAATCTGTCTGAGGGAGTGTTGCAATGGCCCACGGAGGTCGGGGTGACGGGCCGCAAGGAAAGGCACGTGAGACGAATGTGTGGTGAAAGTCCAATCCCGATTGGCTCGGGTGGTCTGTATTTATTACCCTGCCTCGGGATGTTACGTGCCTAAGTGGTGCGTGACCCCGTTACAGAAGACTTGCATACATGGCATTTCGCTGACCAAGTTACATTCGTCAGCCCTTGGAAGTTACTCGGAAGTTACTCAATACCCTGGACCTCCACTGAGGAACTAATTAACCGGGTTGGCAAAACCCATTGTTTTCACCTTAATCTCGGAGTCTTGGCTATATTGACTCCGGGCAACTAAAGTTAATTAACTTGTCCAACGTGGCTTGTTTGCCCAACTAAGCCCACGGACATGAGTGAGATATTGTGTATTACCTGTGTTAGGTATCTGTGCATTAACTTGGGTTCATCACCTTATGATATTTGCCCTACTTCTCTCTGAGCCTCCAGCCAAGGTAATATGAATTGCCCCCCAACTATCAATAGCCCGTACCCCAATTGCCTTTCCGTCCAAGCCCATGGTTTCTCAAGCCATGTGCTAGAGAGCAAACCTATGGGGAAAGGTTTTGGCCAATTCATGAATGTGGGCAACCCACAAGGGAGCATGACCCAGGCTCCCAGCACCCAGCTTTAAAAGGCTGAGAACTCCAGCTTTAAGGGATATCACTCCTGGCAAAGTTCCTTTCCTGCTCCCTCATTGAACAAGTCTCTCGCAAGGATGAGACTGAAAGTGGCTCCTGATGGATCTGGCCTCTGCTGCTTATCTGCTGTGACTTCTTTGCTGCTCTTCTGAGCAAGAAGCCTTGGTGCTGTTTTGCCCTAGGCTTCTTAGCTGCTGGAATCCTCTCCCCACATTCCCCTGAGCCTTTGCTGCATACAGTGAAGGCAGATTGCACTCTTGGGATCCTTGCCCAACTGAAAGTGGTCTCAAATGATGTTCTGTCTTTTCTTTGGAGGCAGTGATTCAGCTCTCAGGACTTCATCTGTTGGCTTCTTACCTTCTTACATCTCCAGGGCCAAACAGAGTCACCATCTTGGCAGTGAGAGAAGACTTCCTCCAAACCATAAAGAAAGAAAGGTTTGCTTCTCTCTGGCCCTTGGGGCATCGTGTCTTTTCCACATTACAGCTGTACAGATACCTCATAACTGATTAAGTTAAGCTAATGATCAGCTATTAATGGTAATATGTGTTGGATTGGGGCCGCGAGGCGGCCGTGAGGTCCCGGAGGAGACTGGTCAAGGAACGACACGAGACAAGATGGAGCGAAGACCAGTGGTTTATTGAGGGAAAATCATCATCATATATAGGAATTCAAGGCAGCGTGTGATAGAATCGTCATCTGACAGAAAATCATATCACACATTTACCCGGGTTAATTGGGAACTTCTCTTGGGGAAGTTAATTAACTAAGGCAAATACTGACAGGGGAAGTCCATTGTTCATGGCTTACACAAGGGTAAATATGGCCACTATTTGCACTCGGGCTTGGGCTAATCTACAAGTGTGTAATTGCCTAATGTCTAACGGGAGTTAGCGATTCAGCTTCCCTCAGCAGAACTGCCGGTCAGGTCAGATATGAGTGAATCAATCTTATGACTATTAATCCGCTCCCCAATTTCTGTACTGGCAGAGGCCAGTGACCAAGGGTCTTCCTCATCCGGTGTAACCTTTGCCAGGGGCCGTTTATGCCAATTGTGCTCGCGGATCCTGCACTCCCCCTTTTCTTGTTATTTTTGGACCTGACAGACGGCCCTGCGCAAGAGGGGCATCAGCTGGTGTGGGGGGATGATGCTTCGGGGTTCCCTCCATGGGGGACATCTCGACAGCAGTGAGGGAATACATTGCACGAAACAACACACTGTTGTGCCCAGTATTACCACCCCCACAATCACCTTGAGTGTCGTCTGAAGCCAACCCCATGGGAGCCACGACCACAACGAATCCCACCACCCCCACGAAGCATCCTCCTTGATGTTCTTGACCAGGGTGTGGAGGTCCGTGAGCTGGCTCTGTACCTTGCGGGTGTTGTCTGTGAGATTAAAGCAACACATGTCGTGCACAGACTCGCAGCCCAAATGATGCAGCAACAGTAGGTAATCGATGGCTGCTCGATTGTCTAGTATGGCATGGCGAAGCTCTGCCTGCTCCTGGTTGAGCAGCGCTATCACCGAGGAGGTATGGTTAATGGCTTTTGCTAGACCGCAAGCCAATTGACCAATCCTCAGAGCGTTGCCGACGGCTAAGCCTGGCACGCCAAGGATGCTGACTGCCAACGAGACGCATTCGGCTTGACTCAGGACCCTAATGTTGCTATCACATGAGCTGTCTAACTGGGTGGTGCGAGTGCGCCGTATGGGTGAGGAAACATTTGTGCTTGGAACAATCATATCCCTAGTGGGGAGTAACAATGTCAAGCGACTGATACAACACATGGAATCTGATACATTTGCGGGGATGTAATTCCAAGTGTACTGATTGCATGTAAAGAACCAACCTGAAGGCAGGGTAACATGAGCATACATTGAACCAAGTGTCTCTGGGTTATCACAAGTCCAATTGCTGCTGCCAGTGTCGAGGCAGCGACGCTGGGTCCGGCCGACTGCGGAGCAGCCGGTCATTCGAGCACAGGTAGAGTTCGGGCTGACGGCCACTCGCGGGGTGTAGAGAGTGGCTGCATCAGCCGGCAAGGTCATGGTTAACTGCAGTCCCCAGCGAGCATATGCTGAGAAACTCGTTGGGAGAAATGGACCGAAAATCCACTTCACCAGCCAGTCGCCATTCCTGGTGCGCTCGTCCGGAGCGTGGCACACCGGGATGAGGCAGGTGCTCAAGATTGAGGCAGAACCGGCGTTCAGCTTCAGGCAAAAATCGGACTGGTTGACAAGACTTGCCAACCTTTCCCATAGGTTGTAGTGCATCCGGGCAGAGAGGTCTCCGCCTGGCATCAGGTCGCTGGTCTTCAGTGAAGCTGCCTGAATGCCTCCCCCCGCAAGTAGGGAGAGGGTCAGGATGATGGTGACTGCCACGGTGTTGGCGGTGATCAGGGCAAGGACTGCATCCACAAAGTTCTCCGGTGTCAGTTCCCTGTCCTCGCGTTGGATGGCGTCCTGGGCCTCATTGCAAAGGGTCTTGACCATCCCCCAGGTGACCTTCGGTGCTGTCATCGGCTGTCGCCACCTCCTCCGCCGGGTCCCCTCGGTCAGGGTGAGGTCCCCCATCTCCGGGATCGGATTCGGGTCGGTCTGGGTCCACGCCATGTGGCTCTAAGTGGGGCTTGACGCACCGGGCTGGAATCCAGATGACACCTGTAGGAGACATAACTGCAGCATACCCTCTTCCCCAGGTTATGAGTGGCGCCGGGCCCCTCCAGGAAGGATCCGGTGGCACTCGGTACCAAACCAGCGGCCGCGGGAGAGCTTCCGAGCGGCGGAAGTGTTTCTCCTGCGGCGTGCAATCCGAAAAAACATTAAGGTGATTGTACGTGAACAACACCTTGTTCAGACAATGCTGTGCCTGACCCTGTGACTTGGGGAGGGCTGGTGGCTCCCCCCTTTCTGTTTGTCTGTCAATGTAGGACTTGAGTGTCCGATTGACTCGTTCCACAATCACTTGCCCCTGCGGATTGTACGGAACACCAAAGGTATGCTTGATATCCCAGGTGGTCATGAAGTCGGCCAGCTGCCTGGAGCTGTAGGCTGGGGCGTTATCAGTCTTCACGTGCCGAGGTTTGCCCATCGCCGCGAAGCAGGCAAGGAGATGCTGCTCCACGTGGGAAGCTGTCTCCCCTTTTTGCGCCGTTGCCCAAACGAATTGTGAAAAAGTGTCAATGCAAACGTGCATGTACTGCCATCTGCCAAATTGCGGGACATGTGTGACGTCCATTTGCCACACCTGGTTGGCTTCTGCCCCCACGAGGTCCCCCCCGGTGCCCCCGCACAATGCTGGCAAGAGCGAACTATGCCTTGGGCTTGAGAAAGTGGCAGGTTAAACTGTCTGGCGAGCGCTTTGGCATTCTGATGGAAGAATGCATGACTCTGAATTGGAGTTGTGAATACACCCAAAACTGACCGCTGCTGAATTTCCTTTGCAGCCGCATCCGCTCTGCTATTGCCCGCGGAAATCGGACCCGGTAGGTCCTGGTGACTGCGGATGTGGGCGATATAGAGCGCTTCTGTGCAGTTCCGCAAGTGAAATTGAGCTGTGAGGAACAAACTCAGCAAATTTTTGTCTATCGCGGGAGTGATGTATGCTCCCGGTAGACTGTGAAGCAAATTCCTAACGTACTGACTGTCAGTAATGATGTTAAGGCGTTCTTTGGTGAAGGTGCGCAAGGCAAGGTTCACCGCTGCCAACTCTGCCCGCTGCGCGGATTTCTGTGGAAGAGTTAGAAGCGTGCGCCAAGCCTGGCTCTCCTGCCAAGTTAAGACACCATATGTGCGACCCCCAGCAGTGAAGACTGTTCTGGCCCCCTGAAGTGGAACCAGCGAGATCAATTCATACAAGCTGACTGTCTGCGTTTGAAGCGAGACGAGTCTGGGGTCCTTTGGCAAGTGGTATGCCAAGCATCCGGTGTATCCTTCCAAGGCAATTGGAAGTGAGTCACCGAGCTGCATCAGCTGCTGAACCTGCTCTTTGGTGAATGGGATCACGATTTTTGCTACGTCGTGCCCTGAGATGTCCCTTGCTCTCAGCCTTCCGTGGTAGACCACCACGGAGACCAGCTCTTGGGGGGGAACGATGTTTCGGGAAGAGGTGTTCGGTAAATACACCCATTCCACGATACTCGCTCCTCTCTCGGAGTCCACTCCTAGGGCTCCGGTGAACATGGATCCGGCCCGAACAATGTACAAGTTCAGGATCGGGGCATATGGCCCCTGAGCAATCCTGTCCACCCATCTTTGGCTGAGAATTTGGTTGACTTTCTCGAGGGCCAAGCGTGCCTCTCGAGGAATTTGTATCCGGTCTGCTGGCTGCTTACCTAACGTTAGCAGCGAGAAGAGCGGCTTTAGAAGATCCGTATCCAATCTGAAATACGGTCTGGCCCAATTAATGTTACCTAAGACCTGCTGCAATTCTACCAATGTGACTGAGTCCTTTAAGTTGATCTGGGGCAAAACTGGTGCTGTGAAAGAACGGAGAAGCCGATGACCCAAGTATGAGAAGGGTTCGGTTCTCTGCACTTTCTCTGGGGCAATGAGTAACCCTTTTTCCTCCAGGCTGGCCTGGAGGTCTTTAAACATTTCGCTGCCGAGTTGCGGCGCTGCGACCAAGATGTCGTCCATGAAATGACATACTAAGGCTGTGGGGTGACGGTTTCGAAACTTTGCCAGTGCGTTGTGAACATAAATTTGGCACAGGGTGGGGGAATTGAGCATCCCCTGTGGCAAATATTTCCACGCGTAACGCTGCGTGGGCTCGTTGTGGTTCACAACCAGCACCGTAAAGGTGAACCTTTCCCGATCCCTCAGATCTAGGGGAATGGTATAAAAGCAATCCTTAAGGTCTACGACCAGGATCTCCCAACCCTCGGGAATCATATTTGGATTTGGAATGCTGCATTGAAGTGGTCCCATTGGCTGTATACATTTATTGATCTCCCTGAGATCGTGGAGGAGTCGCCACTTCCCCGATTTTTTCTTGATGACAAAAATGGGCGAATTCCAAGGACTGGTGGACGGTTCTATGTGTCCTGCGTCTAGCTGTTCTTTAACCAGTTGCTTTAGGGCGACTAATTTCTCCCCCACTACCGGCCATTGTTCCACCCAGACTGGCGTGTTGGTAAGCCATTTAAGTGGCAGAGCCATTACCCGAAGGTAAGAGTGGCACGGTATTGCTGCAAAATGTCTCGCCCCCAAAGGTTGATGTGCACGTCCAGAATGTGCGGCCGAATGACTGCTGTGCCGTCAGCCTTAGGGATCGTGACCTCCACCCACTCCCGGCTCCTAAACGCTTCTTGGATGCCGCCTACCCCCCACACATCGGAGACCGGCTCAATGGCCCACTCCTACGGCCACTGGCTTCAGCTGACCACGCTGACATCAGCTCCGGTATCTAGCAACCCTGAGAATGATTTTTTATTCAAAAATACCTCAATAACTGGCCGCTGTTACCATTCTATGTTGGTCTCCACTGTCGCTAAGACCTGGTACCCTTGCACTGCCTCACTCGCGCTCGAGCGGTCTTCCGACCCGGACTCTGAGCTGTCCCTGAGCCTTCCCTGGCTATCTGCTGGCGAGTTACAAGGAACCATAATCAGTTGCGCTAGCGTGTCTCCCTTGTGAATGGTCTGGGGTAGGTGCGTCCAGAGTTGAACTTGGAGAACACCCGAAAAATTGGAGTCAATGACTCCCGGAATTACAAGAATTCCACGTGCTCCTGCTACACTACGAGGCAAAACTAAGCCTATGAAGCCCTTGGGCAGGGGTCCCATGTACTGGGAATCCACCAGATAGACTGTGCCTGGCAAGTCGCATGTGACGTCTGCCTGGCAAGTCAATTCTAGCCCTGTACTACCCTTGGGGCTGGCCTGCGCCTTCGCAATGTCTGGAATGTGATTGGAATCTAGTCCAGCTCTGGCTCGCCCAGAGCGAGGGAAGCCTCTGTTTGGACCGGGGCCAGAGACGTGCCCGCGTTCCGGTTTCCCGAATTCGGACAGAATCTGGACCAATGGAAGCCTTTGTTACACTTCGGACATGGGGTGGTTGGAGCCTTGGAACAGCCGGAATGTTGTCCGCCGCTCTTGGATCGGCACTCCCTAGCAAAGTGACCGACCTTGCCACAATTGTGACATGCCCCTTGGTTTTTGTTCTTGGGTTTCCTACCTCCTTGCACCGCCACTGCCAGCAGCCCCATTTTGTAGGAGTCCGTGCCAACGTCGGTGCAAGCTCTAATCATGTCCGTGAGAGTCAAGTCGGGACGATTGCCCAGTGACTGCAAGATCTTATGGCAGTCGAGATTGGCGTTGTCTTTAGCCAATTTCATCATGAGCTCTTGTTGGGCTTGCTCGTTATCAATCTGCCTACTGATCACTTCCTCTAAGCGATTGATAAAGTCCATGTAGGACTCCTGGGCGCCCTGTTTGACTGCGGTGTAATTTTTGGCCACTTTGCCAGTTGCTGGGACCTTGAGAAAAGCCCTGAAGGCCGTCTCAGCTGACAACTGAAGGGTGGCGAGCGGCAGGGCGGTCTGCGCATCGATGGATTCGAAGGCACCTGAACCATATAACTGGTCAGGAATTATTGCCCCCCCACATCCTGGCAGCCCTTGCCTGAGCCTCGAGGCGATACTCGCTGTCCCATAACAGATACTGGCTGGGGTTGAGCATCATCCACATGACGGCTTTCCAGTCGTGTGGGATGAACATCGTGTTCTCGCACACTTGCTGAAGCGTGCCCCTAGTGAAGCGACTCTGTAGTCCTGTCTCTGAAATGGCCTTCCGTATAGCCATGAGGAGCTTATACGGGACTGGTGAATGAACTATCTGCTGCTGCCCTGTGAGGGCATCTACCTCCAAGCGAATTGGACAAATCTGACTAAGCTCAGCTAGTTCTTCCGCTGGCAATTCCCCCTTCCTGATCTCTTCCTCAACTGTGCGCTGAAGGGCACTCTTGGTAGTTCGGGAACCTGTAGCTATCAGAGAAGCGCCAGCGCTCCCCATTCCATGCATTCCACCGGTGACGTCTGCAGCTGTCACCGAGGGAAAGCTCCCTACACTACTCTGCCTTAACTGGAATGACGGATAGAGCGCCGTGGGCGCCGATGGCTCTGCGGGCGCTGGGGGTTCTTTGGCCTCTACCCGGACTGGGTCTACCTCGGCTAAGAGTTTCCTACATTTGCTCCATGTGCGAATTATGCCATCTGGAGCTTTCCGGGGTTGCTGAATGCAGACTCCTATCTGATCCCAGAGCTGAAGGGATAATGTACCTACTTCTGGGTAAAGCAGGCAGTGTTCCCTCAAGAACACCAAAAGCCGTGCTAGTTCTCCACTGTGAAAGCTTATCTGATATACCCTGGCCAGGGTTTTGAATTCATCCTCTTGAATTCTTTGACTAGCGGACGGACGTTGCCGCTGAGGACAAGTCCCCATATTACCTGCCGGGTCCTTTGAAGTCTCCTTCTCGGGACGATTCGACGCGTCTGAAGTTCAGGCAATAGGTTTTGCGTGATGAATCTCTGGGTAGAGCTTGGAGCATGGACTGCTGCCACGGGCCCTCGGTGGCCTCTGCGCTGTCAGGGGTTCACAGCCGACCCTGAGCGGAACGTGTTTTTCCGTGCTGCAAGCCGCCACGAAAGCCGGAGCAAGCTGTCGGATGCCTCTCTGAAATGCCTCGTCGCGGAGCTGTCTTCCCGATCGGCTGGCTTTCCGACCGGGCTGCCGCGCTGTCCTCCGGGATGATCGGACACGGTTCTAGCGTATAACCGGACCGCGTAGATCGCTTACTCTCGAGTAGGATCATGTCGGGGTCACCAGATGTTGGATTGGGGCCGCGGGGCGGCCGTGAGGTCCCGGAGGAGACTGGTCAAGGAACGACATGAGACAAGATGGAGCGAAGACCAGTGGTTTATTGAGGGAAAATCATCATCATATATAGGAATTCAAGGCAGTGTGTGATAGAATCGTCATCTGACAGAAAATCATATCACCTGTTTACCCGGGTTAATTGGGAACTTCTCTTGGGGAAGTTAATTAACTAAGGCAAATACTGACAGGGGAAGTCCATTGTTCATGGCTTACACAAGGGTAAATATGGCCACTATTTGCACTCGGGCTTGGGCTAATCTGCAAGTGTGTAATTGCCTAATGTCTAACGGGAGTTAGCGATTCAGCTTCCCTCAGCAGAACTGCCGGTCAGGTCAGATATGAGTGAATCAATCTTATGACTATTAATCCGCTCCCCAATTTCTGTACTGGCAGAGGCCAGTAACCAGGGGTCTTCCTCATCCGGTGTAACCTTTGCCAGGGGCCGTTTATGCCAATTGCGCTCGCGGATCCCGCAAATATGATAATAACTGATGAATTGGAACTCTGATACATATAAGGAAATAATGAGATATATAATGGTAGCTGGCTGAATAGGTTGGTGAGTTACACATCTGGCTGTGGAGACAGAGAGCAGGAGGTCAGTTTCCCACTGGGAGAAGAGCCAACTTGTGAATGTACTGAGCAAGCTGCACAGTCTCAGTGTGTCCCCAGAAAAAAGAGAATAGTAAACTATTTATGAGTATTCTCTACCTAGAAAACCCTTGAAAGAGTTATCATACATCAGAACCAACTTGAAGGCATGTAATTATTCTATTGTAATAGAAATTAAATGCAGTTCTTTGCTCACACAAATATGAATGAAACAAGCACACACAAAAAACCCCTACTAGTAGTTGCTACTACTCTGTTCTTCATATTCATAAGAAGAATTAAAGATGCAATATAATAATAAATGTGCTTTGTGAGTAAACTAAATAGGCCTTCTGATCCAATTCAGATGAATACACACACACACACACACACACACACACACACACCAAAACAAAACAAAACAAAACAAAACAAAACAAAAAATAGAGACAAGAGAATTTTGTTAAAATGAACCACAGTGAGAAAACAGATCATACTCTGAACAACAGCTAAGGCCCAGCAGATTGCAAGGGAATTAACAGCATTGATTTTACTACCTGAAACACATCAGTGAACACAAATTAAGATTTTGGCATTCAAATAAATTAGACAGAAAAAGGAATGATTAGGTGAAATGTTATTGAAATCACAATAACAAGACAAAAGGTACCAAGATGACTCAGATTCAGCTCAGGGTGCTGTCAACACAACTATCTTCTCAGAAGTGTTTTACTTTGACTGCTACTAACATTGCTAAATCTGGTGGTGGGGGGAGTAGGCAACAATGAAGAACTGTGTGAAATAACTCAATATTACATTTAATGATCTCCTAATCCTCCCTACAAGTACTGAGACTGTAGTGTAGTGGAGAGATTATTTCATTGTTGTTGTTGTTCAGTCGCACAGACGAGTCTGACTCTTTGTGGCCCTTTGGACCACTTATACACCAGGCACCTCTGTCATTCCCCCACAGCCCACACAGACCTATGCCAATTGCGTCAACAATGCCATCTAGCACCTCATCCTCTGCCATCTCCTTCTCCTTTTGCTTTTGATCTTTCCCAGGATCAAGGCCTTCTCAAGTGAATCCTCTCTTCTCATTTGGTGGAAGAAGTACTTGAGCTTCATCTTCAGCACTTGTCCTTCTAATGAGCAGTCAGGATTAATTTACTTCTGGATTGACTAATTTGGTCTCCTTGCAGTCTAGGAGACTCTCAAGAATCTCCTCCAGCACCACAGTTCAAAGGCATCTATTCTTCTGTGTTCAGCCTTCCTTCTGGTTCAGCTCTCACAGCCATACATTACAATCATGTTAAAGCTATCAGAACCAGTGGTGGGCAGCTACCGGTCCGCCCCGGTCTGCGCGGGCGCGGGGGGGAGGTGTTAGTAAAAATTTCTAGTGGCCATGCCCACTTCCCCACTTGTGCATGCGCACCAAGCCAAGCCGGCATTTCCTGCTTTGAGCTTGGAGGCGGCAGCAGAGCAGAGGTATCAGGCAGGCCTCTAGCCGTGTTGGGCAGTCATGGTTCCCTCTTCCTCTCCTCCCTGGGACCATGGGGGGGGGGATGGAGAGGAGAGGTTGCAGGAGCATCTCCCCCCCAGGCCAGCCGTGTTGGGTGGTCGTGGTTTTCTCTTCCTCTCCTCCCTGGGTTGGGGGGGGGGGAGGCGGCAGGAGCCTCTTCCTCCTCTCCCCCCGCCCCAGGCCAGCCATCGGGCGGTCGCGGTTTTCTCTCCCTCTTCTCCCAGGGTTAGGGGGGGAGAGAGGTGGCTGGAGCCTCTTCCTCCCCCCCCCCCGGGTCAGGGGCAAGGCAGGCACGGCTGTAGCATGGCCTGGACTCAAACCCACCACCGCTGCTTCTGGTTCCTTTGTCTGCCTGCCCAATGTCGAAGCTCCCCTGTCACTCACCTCCTCCGCTGCTCCAGCCATGGCTCTACCCGACGCCGACCTGTCTCTGATGAGGGACTGCAAAGGGCCTCTGACGCAAGGCCACTGGCAAGACCGCTGAGGGCCTCAGCCACAAGGCCTCCACCTCTGCCTCTCCACCACCATCATGCTTCTTTAGGCCTAGCCCTCAGCTCTGCTGCTGACTGCATGGTGGCGGAGAGGTGGAGGAGGAGGCCTAACTAGTCGAAAAGCAAGACCGGTCTTCTACGCATCAAGAGTTCGGCTGGCGACAACCCAGATGCCAGGGGGTTACCCTGTAGCAAAGGAGGAACTAGCACAATTGCAACTCTAAGTTCCCATGGCCCATTCGCCAAAGTGCCTCTTTCATGGTACGCATTTGGCGCTCTACCTGGCAGTTCTTGGCAGGGTGAAATGGGACAGACATGATGTGTTGAATCGCATTCCTCTCGACGAATGCCTGGAATTCGACGGAAGTGAACGTACTGGCGTCATACCTGTCAAGCGCAGCTCCGGACAATACAGGACCTGCACAGAACGGTTCTGCGCAGATCCATTTTACGCATGCGTAAAAGCCATTTACGCATGCATAGAACGGATATGTGCAGAATGGTTCTGCGCAAGTCTGTTCTATGCATGCGTAAACGGCTTTTACACATGCATAAAATGGACCTGTGCAGAACCGTTCTGTGCAGGTCGCTTCAACGCATGCGTAGAAGGCTTTTACGCATGCATACAATGGACCTGCGCAAAACCGTTCTATGCTGGCCAGTTCTACGCATCTGTAGAAGGGTTCTATGCATCCCCTTCTGCACAGAACCCTTCTACGCATGCGTAGAAAAGTTCTACGCATGCGTAGAAAGGATCTGCACAGAAGGGATGAGCAGCAACTCCTCCCCCCCCCACTGCCAAGATCCAGGATAGCGGCAGCTCCGGGCGGGAAAGGACGAAAATCGGTGCCGAAATACGGGAAATCCCGGCCAATCCGGGATACTTAACAGGTATTACTGCTGTTGTCAGAGACAAGCACATCGGGTAATCCAAGACAACTGAACAGCCTTCGCAACTGCTTGATGGTTGCTGCCGAGGAGGTACTGGGCATTGGAATAACCTCCAACCATTTTGAAAAGGAATTGACCACTAGCAAAAAGAGCATGCCCCTGAACAGACCAGCAAAATCGATATGTAATTAAGACCAGGGTCTGCAAGCTTTGTCCCATTCTCTGGAAGGAAGTCGGGACTCTTCGGGTTGAGAACTCTGCAACTCTCGCAAGTGCCCACCAACTGCTCAATATCTGTGTCTATCTGGGGCCACCAGAAGTAGCTCCTGGCCAAAGCCTTTGAGCGCATGATTCCTGGGCATACCTGTCAACTATCCCATTTCCCCCAGGAAAACCCATTTATTTTTACCCCTCTTCCCGCCCCCTTTCGTTTTATTAATTTTCCCTTAATATCCCTTATTTTTAAAAAAATATCCTAACCGGAGCCCTCACAGGTGAAGCTGCAGTATATTTTTCCTGCCACCAGAGGCCACTGTGTGGCAGGCTTTTCGCTTGTGAAAGGAGAGAGAGAAGGTGGTGGGAGGGGCCTTCTGTAGTTTCCCAGCAACATGGTCAATGAAGGCTTCGCTTCGTTTTTGCTGTTAAGCTGGTCTGAGCCACCATGGGACGCATGGGGAGTCTACTCTAGGTGAGCGATATTTCATATATGCAGGGGCAAATCAGCTCTTGGTCTCTCACTCTCATGGTTTATTGAGCTGTTTCTGCCCTGCCTCCTGGCTGGAGGATTTTGTTTCTGTTTTAGAATTAACTTGGGAGGGGGGGAGGTTGCTTGATCACTATATGAGAGAGGGGGGTTCATTTCTGTTCTAGAGTTAACTTGGGAGGGGGGAGGTTGCTTGATCACTATATGAGAGAGAGAGGGTGGTTCATTTCTGTTCTAGAGTTAACTTTGGAGGAAGGAGGTTGCTTGATCACTAAATGAGAGAGAGGGGGGTTTCGATTCTGTTCTAGAGTTAACTTGGGAGGGGGGTTGCTTGATCACTATATGAGAGAGGGGGGGTTCGTTTCTGTTCTAGAGTTAACTTGGGAGGGGGGTTCCTTGATCACTATATGAGAGACAGGGGGGCTTCGTTTCTGTTCTAGAGTTAACTTGGGAGGGGGGAGGTTGCTTGTTCACTATATGAGAGAGAGAGAGAGAGAGAGAGAGAGAGCAAATTAATTAAAAATGAGTAAGGTAAAGGTAAAGGTTTCCCTTGCTCGAAAGCCAGTCGTATCCGACTCTAGGGTTCAGTGCTCATCTCTGTTTCAAAGCCAAAGAGCCAGCATTGTCTGTGTCTGCAGACGTTTCCGTGGTCATGTGCCAAGCATGACTAGACACCAGAGCGCACGGAACACTGTTACCTTCCCACCAAAGTGGTCCCTATTTATCTACTTGCAATTTCTTGCTTTTGAACTGCTAGGATGGCAGGAGCTGGGACAAAGACGAGAGCTCATTCCGTCCTGCTGTACTCAGGAATCGAACTGCTGACCTTCTGCCTCCCAGTCAGCATCTTAGTTACTTAAGCCACTGAGTAAACAAGAAAGAAAACAAAACAAAAGTCCCCCAAGAAGATGGGGAAAGGGTTCTTTGGCCCACACAGCTTTGTGCCCATTGCATCTACAATACCAACTAGCCATCTTATTTTTGGCCACCCCCTTCTTTTGTCTACTTTTAACTATGTTCCCCACGTTTCTCATAGCTTGTTTCCCAAGCATCAGTCACCTTTTTATTTCATGGCTGCAATCACCATCTGCAGAGATCTTTGATCCTAAGAAAGTAAAATCTGCCAGTCGTATCCAACTCTAGGGTGCAGTGCTCATCTCCATTTACAGTCAAAGAGCCAGTCCTGTCTGTGTTTGCAGACATTTTCATGGCCATGTGGCAGGCATGACTAGAGCCCAGCAAGTCACATGGCTATATTTGGCCATGCCCACAGATTTGGCCACACCCACAGAAGGGAGTGGCCAAAATTTCTCTTATTTTCAAATCCAAAAGTTGACAGGTATGTTCCCGGGTGGCTGATGTGTAGCAGCCTGAGTACCTTGGAGCGCAATACCTCAGGAATGACCACCCTCTGGCCCCACAGGAGGCAGCCCCTCTTGAGCGAAAGCTCGAACCTCTTTCGGAAGTACGCTTTGAACTCCTCGCCTGGGGGAGTCGTGGGCCACCCTTTCTTTACCCATGAAACAACCAGGGACAGAACCTTGTCCTTCGCCGTAGCCTTGGCAAGATCTGTGGGCACAATTGGAGGTGAGTTGAGAGATTCGATGGGAGGCATTATGAACAGCGGCAACTTTTGAGTCGAAGGGCTTAACTCCTTCGGGGGTGATCTTGAAACCTAAGAACTCTACTTCCTTAGCAAGAAACACACATCTATCTCTTCTCAGCCGCAACCCCACATTCTCAAACACAGTTAAAACCTTGTCCAACCTCTTAGATAGTTCTGACTCATTCCCAGCTGTGATCAGAATGTCATCAAAGTAGGGGAGGACCCCGGGGGAGACCCTTCAGTCACCAGTGACTGAAATATCCTAGGGGCTGAGTTCATGCCGAACTGGAGGCGTGTCACCTTATGCCCCTAGTGCATAACAATCATCTGGGCGGCTGCTGCAGTAGGTATGACCTGCACTAAATCCAATTTCGCAAAACATTTACCCCCGCGTAACGTGGCTAGTAAGTGGCTAACTACCGGCACCAGGTAGGCATTGGGGCGAATGGCCTTATTAATTGTACATTTGTAATCAGCACAAATCCTAACCTCCCTGTTGGATTTCATAGCAGTAACAATCAGTGTCTCCCACTCTGCGGAGTCCACCGGAACCAAAATCCCCTGACCCACCAGTTTGTTCAGTTCCGCCTCAATCTTGTCTTTGAGGGCGAAGGGTACTCTTCATGGCTTGAGCCGGATGGGTCTAATTGCTGGATCCAGGTCAAACGAGACTGGGGGGCCCTTGTACTTCCCGAGCCCCTTCTTGAAAACTGCTGGGTGTGCATCGCACACGTCTCGCACTGGGTTGGTCTCAACGGCGTTGATGTCAGACAGTTCAATCCCCAAGGGGGCAAACCACTGGACCCCCAAAAGGCAGTTTGAGCCCTGCTTAAAGACCATGAGGGGCAGTTTCTCAGTGAAACCCTTGAACTTAACCGTTAAGTCCCCCATCCCCAAAACAGGAATCAGGTTGCCTTGCACATCCTGCACAGACATCTTGAAGGCCTTGAGTTTTGGGCATGAATTGGGGGGAATGCGCAGAAACTCTTTCTGGGACACGATGGAGTAGGATGTGCCCGAATCCACCTCCATCCTACCTGGGACCTCCTGTAACAGTACCTCAACAAAGAAACGTTGGTGTGCATTGGACACATGGCTCACGGTCGGCTCCCCCATGGAAATCTTTCTGATGGCCCCTCCTTTTTCTCGAGGATGCTTGGATGGCTCCTGGTCCTGCTTCTGATGATGCCTGCATACCTTTGCAATGTGGCCCAGGCACCCGCAATGGTGGCATTCAGCCTTCCAGAAGGGACACTTTCTTTGGTTGTGGGATCTCAGCCGTTGCATCGGTGGTGGGCCTTTTCGCCGGCCCACTTCTGGGTTGACTTTCTCTGAATCTTCTGGACGTCGTCGTTGTCATTGCTGGACCCGGACCCCAAGGATGAAGTGGATGCTAGGGATGCAGACGAGCTGGATGAGCATGGAGATGAGTGGCGGGAGGCCTGCATGGCAGACCCGGACCCTCAGGGTGCGGCAGGCTTCGCCCTGAACGCTTTCACCCTGGACCTTGCCGCTTCAGCCGCCAGTGCCTCTTGCAGGACGGACTTGGACGTGAGATGGTCTCTGGCCATCAGCCTCCACTGGGCTTCCTTGGCCTGCATTCTGGACAGCAGGCGATCCCTCAGGGCTTCCTCCAGGTTGTCCCACCAGCAAGGGACAGCGGCTAACCTGAGGGTGGCGGTGTAGTCGGCCACGGACTCCCCCGGGCACTGGTCTCACCTGTGGAAGGCTACTCTCGCTGGGTAGATGGACACCTTGGGTTGAAAGTGATTCCGCAGCGAGGCCAGGATTTCCTTGAGTGGGACAGTATTGATGTCCCGCAGCAGCAGGAGATGCGTTGCAAGCTCGAGCGTGGTGAGGCCGCATTGTGCGAGGAGGCAAGAGCGCATTTGCTTCTCATCATCTATCTTCTCGGCCGCCATGGCATACTTGAACTGGCACTCGTACAGCTTCCATTTCTCCGGATCCTTGAGGTCGAATGGAGGGAGCATGATGCTTTGGGAAGCCATTATCCCACCTTCGTTGCCAATTTGATGTTTGCAGATTGATACACAGTAGCCAGCAGTCAGGGGGCCAAACTCATCTTTATTGTAATGTAGTCAATCTGAACATGAGGTCAATGGCAAAGCAATGCTCCTTATATACAAGAGGTAATGATTCAAACCTGGCGCAGAGCCACATGATTGGTCAGTACAGGTAAACAGCCAGGTGACAACACTTGATTGGGTAATGAGTAAACAACAACTACAGCTACAGCGGGAACCAAGTCCCGCGATATTTACACAAGAGGAGTATTTACACAAGGGGACAGGGAGGGGGAAATGGAGGATCATTAGATCCGATTTCACTCACATTTCACTTTTGTTACATGTTCGCTTTCAATCACATTTTACTTGAGTTACATACACAACAGCTGTACAGAACAATAATGGGTAGGAACCTGGAATATAAGATCTATGAATCACAAGTTAGCTGGATGTGGCCAAACATGAGATGGCAAGACTGAATCTCGACATCCTGGGAATCAGTGAATTAAAGTGGACAGGGATGGGCGAATTTAATCCAGACAACCATTATATTTACTATTTTGGGCAAGAATCCGTCAGAAGAAATGGAGTGACCCTTATGTTAATAAAAGAGGTAGGAAAGTGATAATGGGATACAATCTCAAAAACGACAGAATGACCTCAGTCCAAATTCAAGGCAAACCATTCAACATCCCCAACCACCGATGCAGAAGAAGCTGAAATCAACCAGTTCTATGAAAACCTACAATACTTTTTAGAATTGACACACACACAGTGGATGTACTTATTATCATGGGGGACTGGAATGCCAAAGTAGGAAGCCAAAAAGTAATTGGAATAATGAGCAAGTTTGGCCTTAGAGTACAAACTGCCAGGATGGCAGGAGCTGGGACAGATGACAGGGGCTCATTCCATTGCACAGTACTTGGGTCTCCAACTGCTGACCTTCCGACCTTCCGGTTGTCAAGCTCAGCGTCTTAACCACTATGGCCCTATCCTTCAAGGCATACTAGTACTTATTTCATGTTATTCAATTTGATGTGCCAACGTAAACTTTATACTGGATTTTAACCAGCTCACTAACATGCCAATCCTTCCTAGAAAGTTATATGCTTTATTAGTACTTTCAAAAGCATTCCTGGCCTCTTTCAGAACTTTCTTCAGCCTAAAAGAAAGAACCAAGATGTAGTCCTGTTCTAAACATATCCAACTGCTTCGCTAGGCAAGCCCTGACTTCACACATACATAAGCCTTTTACACTTTCTTTATTAACTCACCCCTATCTTGCTGGTTTATTAATCAAGCCCTATTCTAGCTGGTGATTAGAATGTCAGTCCTTGTATTCTAAATCTCTCTCTCTCTCTCTCTCAACTTATTAGCTGTGGCTTTGCTATGATGTAATTGTCTAAGAATACTTTGGAATATTGTTCCAATTACCTGTCTGTCACACCCATTAATATTAACATGCAAGGTATTAATTAAAATTCTGCTTCTACATGAAAAACAGCTTGAGCCACCTGTCGGACTCCTGGCTATTGATTGGTGAAAAGCATTCCATCTGACATGTTGCCAGAGCCATCTTGCTGCTCCTTAATTGCATTAGAAATTGGGAGTTAGTATTTTCCATGTCAGATTAGAATTAGTTTCCACAGCTATTGTGACATACAGTGTTAAAGAGTCCAGTTCTGGTCTGGGAGGAATGAAGAGGATGAATCGTACGGCAATTAGGAATGTCAGTAGAATTGCATATAATGAGAAATGTGGATTTATATATGCCATGAATAGGCTATGCATGCACTAGTATAATTCGGAAGGGAAATTATTTCAATGAGATACATTTCTGAAAGTTTTGAAAAGCATTAATCCTGTTGGGCTAAAATATTGCTTGGTAGGGTCTGCCTGTACAATGGAAATATGAACAGCAGTTACAGATTGCCACCAAATGAAGGCTTCCTTTTTGTAATGTTGGGTTGCATGCACCTTTGTTATATTGTGTGTGAGTTGTGGGCACCCCCAAATCACAAAATGAAGCAACTACTCAGTGGTGCTGCCACAATGTCACTCCTGTTGTGCAAGCAGAGCTATGCAAGGAGATTTCAGCCATTGCTTGATTGTTGATTGTGCATGTTACACCACTTGATGGAATAAAATCTTTAAGATTTTTAAACTAAAATGTACATCTAATGTACATTACAAAATCATTTAAATCAGTCCTTTAAAACAGTCCAAGAAGCAACATAAAGATCCAGCAGTTATAGTCATCACTCGTTGGCCAAGGCCTATACAGTATAATGAAAAGCCCATTCAACTGCTATCTAAGCATGTGAAACCCCTATACCACAAGCGGTGCATACTAATTCCATCTCTTCTGTTATCTCTTTAACATGTGGAAGTGATGGTCTGAAGAGGAGGAAATTGATCTATCCAGTTAGCCTCTCCATGCTAGGCAGAACTTCTTCTGTTCAGTTTAATGGCCATCAACATCATCAACGTTAGTCTTATGATTTACAGTGGTTCTGACAACATAATACACCTAGTCTAAATCTCACTGACAAACTATTATAAATTACGAAATTAGTGTAGGTATTTGTTGCTGCGGGCTACATCATGCAAATTTATGCAATTCGTGTTATACTGGGAAGCGTAACTGATAGGATTTTGGCTGATTAATTATTTTCTTTTTAAAATTTTACATTACTTCTCAGTGGGATTGTAATCTAAGGGATTGTAGGGTTTGGTGTACATCTACTTCTCCACTGTTGTGCCAACCTCATATCAAGGTCTCCTTCTTGTTCTTGGTTCTTCTGCCAACAGTATAGATCAAGGGTGGCCAATCTTGGTGCTCCAGGTATTCTTGGATTTTAATTACCAGAAGCCCAAGTCAGCACACCAGCTGATCCGGGCTTCTGGGAATTGAAGTTCAAGAACACCAAGGTTGGCCACTCCTGGTGTAGATGCTATAGTGATGCAGGCATGCCAACCTGGAGTTGCATCATTGTATCCAGAGTTCTGCACCAGCCTAGCTTCACAGGTGTATGGTGCCATCGGGCATTATAGTGCCAAAAATAAAACTTCTGTCCATACCTGTCAAGCGCGGCTCTGGACAATACGGGACCTGTGCAGAACGGTTCTGCGCAGGTCCCTTCTATGCATGTGTAGAAGCCTTCTACACATGCGTAGAAGCCTTCTACGCATCCCCTTCTGCACAGAACCCTTCTACGCATGCGTAGAAGGCTTCTACGCATGCATAGAAGGGACCTGCGCAGAAGGGGATGCGCAGTGACTACTTTCCCCTGCCGCCAAATTATGGGATGGTGGCGGCTCTGGGCAGGAAAGAAGGAAAAGCGACGCAAAATTACGGGAAATCCCGACCAATACAGGATACTTGACAGGTATGCTTCTGTCACTATCTTAAAGCCTACTCAGCTTGTATAGAGCAAGCTGTGACAAGCAGCAGCAAAGTTAACTTATGGATCCAGATCCCAGAAATTGAACACACTTCACCTTTTGAAAAGAAATCACACCCACTCTTCTTGATCTGTATTGCAGGGAGATGCTGAGATAGGAAAGACAATAGGAATCCTGGGTTCTAGCAAGTGAAGACCAAGGAAGTCATATTTTCTCCCTTCCCTGTCAAGAACAGAAGCAAGATACAGTACTGAATCTTCTCTCCCCTAGTGAAGGTCAGAAAGGTCAAAAAGGAAATGGAAACCTAAGAATCTCATCATAGGTCAGAGATCTTTCCCCATTCTTTCCCCATACAACGATAAACATCTTCTTCAGTGTAAGCACTAAGTGACTTTCAACAGTATCTACTCTAAAGTATAAGTTTCCAACCTTCAGAATAATCTATCCACATTTTCATTTCAAAGGTACAGTGGGGGTTAATATTGCTATATTTTTAGGGTTTTTAAAATTGTTTTATATTGGTTTTAACTTGTGTCCACCGGCCAGAGTCCATTGGATAGGGTGGTATATACATTTCTTAAATTAAATTAAATTAAATTAAATTTAACCTCCAAATTAAACTAGAAGAGGTTGCCCGGTGTTGCCGGGCTGTTTTAAGAGGTTTTGGATGGTTTTTGTTGTATGTTTATTTAAATGAGGTATGTTATTTTTTTAAAAAAAAATTTTAATATGCAGGTAGTGTTTTAAACTATCATCACTTTTTTTATTTTAAAAAGAGGAAAGGTTGATATAATTATTTTCAATTATTGTATTTTTAAAAATAATGTGTTACTATGTGATTTTTTGTTAATAGGTGTACCTTGGATAAAAAAAATTTAAATTGTGTAAGTGTATGTTTTTTAAATTCAATTTTTTTGACTGTGTTTAGATGTTTGGTTTTTCTTTTAGTGTGTACTTATTTATTTATTTTTGAATATTTTTTGTTTGGATATTTTTGAATGTTTTTAAACCTTCTTTCCTTTTAAAAAAAATCTTGGAGATTAATTTGAATTTATTGAGTGTTATTTCTCCTGTGGCCACTGGGTGGTGCTGTGGCATAATTTTTTTAATTTTGACTGTGTACTGGGCTGTGTATTCTTCCTGTTCTTTTGTCATTTCAGTTCCGGTCGTGGATAAGGGCGGACGTGTCCTGGTAAGGTGTGTTGTTTTTTGGTTAGGGGGGTTTGTTTTGGGTTTTGTGGGGGGCAGGGGGTTGTGTGTTTGTCCTTGTTTATTTTTGGTTGTTTTGGGATGTTTTTGTTTTTCATTTTTATGTTTATTATTGTTTTTTATTTTTGTTGAATGTTCTTGTTTGTGTTTTTGGTGAGGGTATTTCCGTGGGCCGGCCTCGGTGGCTGGCTGGCCCATTGAAATACTACGTGGTGGTGGGTTGGGGGTATTTTTGCGGGCCAGTGTTGATGGCTGGCCCGTGGAAATACCATGGCCAGTTCATGCGTGGTTGGGGTTGGGGTATTTTCGCGGGGATTGGAATATCCACGCCGGCAGCCCGTGGGAATCCCCATGTTGTGTTTGTTGGTTGTTTTGTTTTGGTGGGGGTGGGGGGGGTTTGCAGCTCGGCCTTGGTGGCCGGACTGCGAAAATCCCCACATCGTTTTTGTTTTTGTTTGGGGGTGGGGGGTTCATGTGCCGGCCTCGCTGGCCGGAACATTGAAAACCCCATGATGATGTAGGCGGCGGTTGAGCTTTGGATTTTTTTCCGGCGGCTTGGTTTCGGCGGCTCCAGCGAGTCTTCGGCAGGGTAGCGTGGAGGAGAGGGAGACCCTCTCTTCCCCATTGCTCCGTGCAAGAAGGCCGGCGGGTCTTTTCATGGCTTTGAGGTGCTGCGCCGGAGTTGTGTTTTTTATTTTTATTTTTCGCGCGCCGGATTCCTCAGCGTTCTCTGTGCTCATGGCGCGGAGGACTCTGGGGATTGTAGTAATGGGTTTGTGTTTTGTGCTTGTGGTACGTTTTTTTCCTGCGGCTCGATGTTGATTGGCCGCGGGGCGTTTCTCAACATTCTTTGTGGTCATGGCTCTCTGCCTGATTGGCTGTTGCGTGGCGCAGCGCAAAGAACGTTGGGAAATGAAGTTGTTTCCTTTTTTTAGCATTTGTGGGGCTCTTGCCCCCTTGGCGCAATTCTCAATCCTGCGTTTACCTGCGTACCCAGTTCAGCCGTGTGCACAAATGGTGAGTGCGGGTTAGTGGGGCCTGGCTAAGGAGCCTATACGAAGTTCCAACGGTTAACCCTTGATTTTATAGGTTAAGATTTAGACAGACTGGAATATCTTGGGAAAGTGCACTGGCCACAAATTAATCAGGGCCCAGTTTATTTATTTTACCAGCATAGCGAACCTGCTATTTGAAGCATAGGTTGGTGCAGCTCACATAGCCAGCAAAAGACAAGGGGAAAGGGTGTTTCAGGACAGGACATACAGAGAGAAAACACGAGAAGCAACTGCAGAAGAGTTTGATCCATTTCAGATCTATGGCAGATCAGGGTTCTTTAATGACAACATCTTCATTGTGCTGCCAGTATAAATTATGCAGATAAAGTTGATTTTCATGCTCTGCATATAGCAATAGCAATTACACTTGTATACTGTCCCATAGGGCTTAGTATGCTCTCTGAACGGTTCACAAGTTAATTAGCATTTTACCCCCAACATGCTGGGTACTCCTTTTACCGACTTTGAAAGGATGGAAAGAGAGTCAACCTTGAGCCCTTGATCGAACTCACAATTTTTGGCTGAGCACAGCTAGCTAGTGTAAAATGAGGGAAGCCAGATATAATTTAAACCAATTCAGAAATGTTCCCATTTAGCATATAAAGTTCAAAATCTGTATATGTTGGTTCAAGGGAAAGCCCCAATCCAACAGATTTCCTATCTACAAAGGGGTTGCTTAACACATTTTCAGGTGACATAAAGCTAGGAAGGACAACCAATCACACAGAAAATATGATTGAGATTGAAATAGATCTATATAGGTTACATCAGTAAGCCAAAATAACAAGATGGAGTTCAATGAGACACACACCCAAAATCATAGATAGATGCATAAGATGAAGGCAACCTCATTTGGGAGTAGTAGTAGTAGTAGTAGTAGTAGTAGTAGTAGTAGTAGTAGTAGTAGTAATAATAATAATAATAATAATAATAATAATAATAATAATAATAATAATAATAATAATAATAATAATAATAATAATTAGCAGCTGTCAATTCAAGTCAAATTTATAGAAATCTAAACAATAAATAAGACTTATATTACCCCCTTCAAAGGTTTTTCTAGATAGAGAATACACACAAATGGTTTACCATTCCTTTCTTTTTGGGACACACTGAAAATATACAGCTTGCCCACAGCCACAGACTGGCTCTTTTCCCAGAAGGTGCAGTGAGGAATCAGACTCCCAATTTCTGACTCCACAGCCAGATACCTAAACCACAGAGCATTCCAGCCAGCACAGTTTAGGAGTACCATGTGTGAAAAATAGGTATCATAGGGACATACTTGGAGAAGTTTATCTTCCCTGTTGTTACAATATTTTCTTCCCAGCAACATGATTTTTTTGATTATGCATCACTCCAAAATTAGACATACTGTACAAGGAAGCCATTGTTTACATTTAACAGATAATCCCAATGACATGTGTTCCACTCTTTTTTAGAAAAGAAAAGAAAAAGAATTTCTTCAATTATACCATTTTCACCACCTGAGGGAGAACTGCTTCTAGAAACAAATTTAATCTGAATGTGTGCTTTCACCCTCAGTGATTACAAACTGGCTATAAGGAGGCAGTTTTAGATGTTTGACATCTAAAAACATAACATAGCCTTTGAATGTGACTACATGGGAACATTGAATTGGCTTTTCTTCTATTTGCTTCAAAGATTGTTTCATGATTTTAATTAAAATCAGTACTCTCATAGGGGCTGTGGACTCTTTTGGGAGTTCAGTTTTCACACTGACCATCTTGTGATTTGCATTCCAGCCTATGACTGCCTTCCATTTCCTCTCTTCATCTAGTCCTGCCTTTTCCACTCCTTTCATAGTTTGCCTCTCACCTAGGGTTACCATAATTCTCTCGCACCAAACCAGGACAGCCACATGACATCATTGCATTCTTCAAACTGCACATGCATTGGATGGGGCTGTTAGGGTAAGTCAAGGGATCTTTTCAAAGAGTTATTTCACTGCCTCCATTCTTTTCTTTAAATTATCTCACTTGCAAGTGTATCCCCTCCCCGGCGGGCTTCTCATGGTGCTGTTTTGCCTTCGCCGCTTTTAAGCAGGATAATTGAAAGAAAGGCAGGGAGGCAGTGAATTAACTCTTTGCAAAAATTCCTTGGTGAGGGGTGATCTTGCTTCCTTTGTTCAAATTTAAAAATCTGGGACTTTTACATGTTTTTTCATGAACCGACCAGAACAGCTTGAATCCTGGAAAATCCTGGAAAGCCGGGACATATGGCAACCCTACTCTCACCCAAAAGTGAATTTTTGTAGATTAGTATAAATTGCAAGAATACAAGCCAAGAGTGACAGGCTGCAAGTAGTTATTCAAAAATAATTAAAAGACAGGATATTGTGCTTCTGATGAGAAGTATGACCATGCTAAGAAAAACCTTTTTTGAATCATCACAGAGTGAAAAAGTTTAACACACACACCAGGGACACAGGGGGGAAAACTCATGCTGGAACCTGATTCAAATGGATGGATTCCAATAAGACCTTGCTTCATGTGATCAGTAAAAAATATTGCGGATACACATGTTTTATAAGTGGAGAAAACCTTGTAGTATTTGATAGTGTGGTCAAGTGCTTAATGTGTATTAAGAAAAGCAGTCTATCAGAAATAATACTTCTTCATATCCAAAGAAGAAGAAGAAGAACTAAGATGGTGAGGGGATGTGAAACCCAAGCCTTCTGACTAATGGCTGAAAGAGTTGAATATATTTAACCTAGAGAAAATAAGATTACATGTCTTCAGATATCCAAACGGTTGTTAGACAGGAGATGGAGGTGATTTGTTCTTTGTTGGTTTAGAGAAAAGGCCCAGAACTATTAGTTGAAACAGCAAGCAACCTAATTTTAGCTAAATATTAAGAGAGAATTTCTAGCTGTGAGAGCTGTTCATCTCTTGCAAAGTACTACTTCACTGTTCGTGGATTAGTCTGCTCTGGAAACATTTAGGCAGAGGCTGACAACCATCCATCAGCTCAAAGCCTGCACTTAATCTGGAAGTAGTATTAAATTATCACAAAGATCCCTTCCAGTCCTGGAATTCTACATGAAATCATAAAGTAGGGGTGCTGTCTTTTCTGGGATAGAAGAATTCAAACAGACATTGTTTATTGGCTGCTACTGATGTTGTGAGTAGTCTTGAACTGCCTGAACAAAGCAGGAGCATGTGCACTGAATTCGTGCCTGTCTACCTTGTAAAGAGGAGAAAGAGGAGGACAATATATCTAAAATCAGCCAGTTGTAGCCTAGCAAGTGCATGACTGGCATCGTCCTTGTCAGTTGAAGCTGGGAGGTGCAGGTTGCCTTTGTGTGGGACAGAATAAGTATGACATCCTGCAGAGGGCAGCAGTGCCCGTGCTCAACAGATTAGGGCATTCCCAGAAGCCCAGTTGCTGATCGTTCCCTGAAAGAAAGAAAGAAAGAAAGAAAGAAAGAAAGAAAGAAAGAAAGAAAGAAAGAAAGAAAGAAAGAAAGAAAGAAAGAAAGAAAGAAAGAAAGAAAGAAAGAAAGAAAGAAAGAAAGAAAGAAAGAAAGAAAGAAAGAAAGAAAGAAAGAAAGAAAGAAAGAAAGAAAGAAAGAAAGAAAGAAAGAAAGAAAGAAAGAAAGAAAGAAAGAAAGAAAGAAAGAAAGAAAGAAAGAAAGAAAGAAAGAAAGAAAGAAAGAAAGAAAGAAAGAAAGAAAGAAAGAAAGAAAGAAAGAAAGAAAGAAAGAAAGAAAGAAAGAAAGAAAGAAAGAAAGAAAGATGCACATATGCATGCACACGTGCACACACACAACCTGTAGCTTTTCTTGTGGGTGAGACAGATTTCAGAGAGCCCTCAGTTTAAAAAACAAAAACAGATTGCATGGGCATGTGCTTTTCTGATTTCAGCCAAAAATGCTCTTCCCAAAATGGAAAAACTCCAGAAGGAACTAATATTGGTAAGTCGAAGGCTGAAATAAGGCCATAATGCTCAGGAAATCCTAAATTCATGCAGTTCTGTGGCATGAACTCACTACACAAATAACAGAGGGAAGAATAGTTACTTTTTAAACTACAATGTATGGATTTCTATTCCCCAGCTCTCTTTCATCATGGTGACAAGGCTAAATTTCTGACATGTGGACATGCCAGCCCTAAGATTGGCTCATCGCTTGTGAAACTTGTATTGTGAATTTTGATTCTATGTTTTGTGTCTTTGTTATGTATGTTAACTGTGTTTTCTGATAGGAGCGGAATGTATCTTTTCTCGTGTATCTATTCTTATGCAAATAAGTGGATCGAAAAATATGCACACTCTGTTAGCCAATGGGCTTGTTGTATTATTGTTACTGTTACTGTTTATAGTGTATATAAGTCCAAGTTTTGCCCCATCCAAACTGTGTTCAAACCCCACTAATAAAGAGCTGAATTTCACTACTTCATTCGTCTGCTACTTCATTTCTTGAACACTAAACTGGCGATGAAAGTGGGATGGCATCCCAACATGGCAGCAACATCGGCCCATTCGACCCAGCGCATCCAGAGAAATGGGCAACATACGAACGCCAGTTCCACCACGCAATGGCCTCGCAGAAGATCACCAACGAAGACCAGAAGTGCTCCTGTTTCCTCACTCAGTGCGGTTCTGAGTCGCTTGAGCTGGCAACCCTCCTCGTTCTCCCAAGGGATTTGGATGTGGTGCCACTTGCAGAAATCATGTCTGCATTGAGGAAACACCTGCAGCCAGAGGTCTCGATCTTCCTGGCCAGGGTGGTCTTCCACAGAAGGGAGCAGTGACCTGGGGAGTCCATTGAAGACTACGCCGCCACTCTGCGCATTGCTGCCACCCCGTGCAAGTGGAACAACATTGAAGAAGCACTCCGGGACCATCTGCTGGTAGGCATGAGGGACGAAGATGCTCAATGTCACCTCATGATCAGAAAGACGCTAACCATCACAGATGTCATAGAAGAGGCAGTAGCGTCTGAGGTTGCACGGTCCAGCATCAAGCTTTTCCGGCATCGCCACTCCACCACCAGTGCCACTGACTCAGCTGTGCAAGCTCAGCAAATTCACCTTCATCCTCCTCAGCATCGCCTGGTTCCACCTCTTCATCAGAGTCCAGCAACGCAAAGGGAAAAGTCAGAGCGATCCGACGAAAGCACTGAGAGCACCATGACGATCGGGAGAAGAAATTCTTTCACAAGTGTGATGGCTGCAGAGCCCGACATAACCGCAAGAAGTGTCCCTTCTGCATCGCAGAATGCCACAACTGCGGGCGAAGAGGGCACATTGCTAAGGTATACCGACAGTGAAAGCAAAGACCTCCAGCACCTGTGCCCAAGAAGAATCATCACCACAACACGTCCATCACCAAAGTGTCACCCGAGCCTGAGCTGTGCCAAGTGGGCATCGTCAGCGAGCGTTTCTTCGCAGACCTCAGCCTGCAGGACGTCCCCTTCAAGATGGAGGTAGATTCAGGTACTACCTTTTCCATAATCCCACAGTGGGAGTTTTTCAGAATTCCCCCTGCCTCTCGGCCCAAGCTTAAATCCTTTAAAACTTCCCTCCAGGATGTGCAAGGTTGCCATATTCCAGTCCTGGGGGTGGGTAATTTCTTGGTTAAATTCAAAAACATTCGCACCTCCTTGCCATTGGTTGTAGTTAAGCAGGGCACTAACTGTCTTATTGGGACCCAATGGTTTAGACCCCAGGGAATCCGGCTTTCTGGCATTCACACAATAGACTCTGACCCAATCTGGGAGGTTTGTGCTGCACATCCTGAGGTATTCAAAAAGGGTTTAGGTTTATACAAAGGACACCCTTGTTGATTTTGAGCTTGACCCAACCATCCGGCCCATCTGGATGAAGCCACACCAGGTACCCTTTGCTTTAAAGGAGAAGATAGAAGCCGAGTTGGACAAACTGGTGGGGCAGGGCATCCTAGTGCCAGTGGACTCTGCAGAGTGGGAGACACCAATTGCGACTGCTTTGAAAAGTAATGGGGAGGTCAGGATATGCGCTGACTACAAGTGTACCATCAATAAAGCTATTCACCCGAAAGCATATCCTGTGCCTGTGGTAAGCCACCTTCTTGCCTCCTTGCATGGAGGAAATTGCTTCACAAAACTTGACCTTGCCCAGGCTTACCAACAATTAATTGTGTCTCCTGCTGCTGCCATAGCCCAGACCATAGTAACGCGTAGGGGGGCATTTAAGGTAACTAGACCACAATTTGGGGTGAATGCGGCCCCCAGAATATTTCAATCTCTTGTAGAACGTATTTTGAAAGGGTTGCATGGTGTCCTGCCATATTTTGGCGATGTCCTGATCACCGCTAAGGACACCGTCAAACTAGCAGCCAGTCTTGAGTCATGTCATGATTCGAGAGGGCCAGTCTATGTCTCAGAAGCGACAAATGTGTGTTTTTGGCACAGGAAGTGGAGTTCCTGGGGTACTGCATTACACCCCAAGGTATCATGCCCTCTGACTGCAAGGTGACGGCCATGCGGAATGCACCTTGGCCAAAATGTAAAGCCAAATTGCAATCATTTCTAGGATTGTTAAACTCCTATCACACTTTTTTCCATCGCAAAGCCTCAGTTGCTGAACCATTAAATCGGCTTCTTAAGAAAGATACTGTTCGGCACTGGGGCCATTGCCAGGAGAAAGTGTTCCTAGAACTCAAAAGGCTGCTATCTTCGGATGCTGTATTAACTCATTTTGATCCTAACAAGGAAGTTGTACTTGTGTGTGATGCATCCCCTGTGGTGGTGGGAGCTGTGTTATGACATGTACTAAGTGACGGGAGGGAAGCTCCCATAGCATTTTATTCCTGTTCACTCTCAAAGCCTGAGAAAAATTATGCTCAGACAGACAGGGAGGTGTTGGCAATTGTGGCAGGCACTAAGAAATTCGATGATTACCTTTACGGAAGGCCTTTTACCATCGTAACTGACCATAAGCCCCTCCTTGGAATCTTTGTGAATGGGAAGCCCACGCCTCAAATTCTGTCCCCAAGGATGTTGCATTGGGCAATTTTCCTAAATGCATACGATTTTACTTTGGTGCACAGCCCGGCAAGGACATCAGCCATGCTGATGCCCTGTCACCTTCTCCACTGCCAGGGGTCAGGAAAGCCGATTGCGAGATCGAAAGCGACCACCAGGTCCTCATGATTGAGGCATTCGACTCGCCCCGGTCATCCCCTCAGATATAGCCAAAGCTACGGCCAAGGATGTAACATTGACTAAAGTAATGTCTTGGGTACAAAAAGGCTGGCCTGTCTCTCCTCTAGCCGAGGAATTCAGAACATTCCACCGCAAGCGTTTGGAACTGTCAGTGGAATGAGGTTGCCTTCTATGGGGCCAGCGGGTGGTCATTCCTGTCACTCTTAGGGAAAAGGTTTTACATTTACTTCACACAAGACATCTGGGAATTGTACGTTCCAAAGCCCTTGCCTGTAGCTACTTTTGGTGGCCTCAACTGGACCAAGACATAGAGCAGATGGTCGGCACTTGTGCCAGCTTTCAATCCGCTCACCCAGAGCAATCCCACCTTCCCTCTCAGGAATGGGACTCTGCTAGGGGCCCATGGTCCAGGTTGCACATAGATTTTGCAAGTCCATTTAGGGGTGCCCTATTTTTGTTGGTTGTAGACTCATTCTCTAAGTGGCTGGAAGTGATTAGAGTACCTAATACCATTTTAGCCACCACAATAATGCACCTGAGAAGGCTGTTCGCAGCATTTGGACTTCCAGATGTGCTGGTGTATGACAACGCGTCCACGTTCATATCTGCAGAAGTCCAATCCTTCATAGAAAGGAATACAATTAGGCACATCACTGCCGCCCCATTCCACCCAGCCACCAATCGCCAGGGGGAGTGGAAGGTGCACACAACTAAAGTCGCGCTTCGGCGTATGGGTGAAGGGGATTTGGAGCTCCTGCTATGCCAGTTTCTTTTCACATATAGACTCACCCCCCTTGCCTCAGGGCTGTCCCCTGCTGAATTGCTCCAATGAAGGAAACTGTCATCCTTGCTGGACAGATTGGATCCCTCTAGGGTGGAGGACAAAGGCACAAATATAGCGATCCAACACCAGAAGGGTTTTTCTCTGGGAGACCCTGTACATTGCCGCAATTATGCAGCTGGTGGTCCTACGTGGATGCCTGGGTTTGTGATCAATCAGACTGGTCCTGTTTCTTACAGAATTGAAACAGCCACTGGTCAGATCTGGAGGAGGCACGCGGATCAATTGAGACCCAGAATACTGGACCCACAGGATGAATACAGACACTCAATGCTAGGGTTGGCCCCCACCCATTTAAACCCAGGGGGCAGAGATAATAGTCAGCAGCAAGCTAACTTAGACCCAGAGGTGTGTTCTAGGGACTGATTTCAAGGGGAAATTGTGGAATGCTCCCCTATTCCGGTCATGTGTGTCCCTACACTGTCCCAGCCTAGCACTCTGGATTCCTTTATTGATGATGACCAATTTTGTTTGGAATCACCCTCCACTCTTAGTACACACAGGAGGGACCCTGAGTTGTCTTATTCATCCACAGAATTAGATTTTGGTTTTGAGCGATCCCCTGCTCCTCCATCTGACAAACGGGGCTTTAATTTGGGTTTACAATCCTCCCCCTCTAGTCAATCCCTCACTCCAGTCGGGTCGCCCATCCTATGAGCCACTGAGCCGGCTCAGCCAAGCGTCCAACCCAGAAGGAAAACTAGACCGCCATCCTGGTTAAAGGATTTTGTTTTTACCTAGGGGGGGGGGAGAATGTTACGTATGTTAACTGTGTTTTCTGATAGAAGCGGAATGTATCTTTTCTCATGTATCTATTCTTATGCAAATAAGTGGATCGAAAATGTGCACACTTTGTTAGCCAATGGGCTTATTGTATTATTGTTACTGTTACTGTTTATAGTGTATATAAGTCTGAGTTTTGTCCCATCCAAACTGTGTTCAAATCCCACTAATAACGAGCTGAATTTCACTACTTCATTCCTCTTCTTCTTCATTCCTTGAACACTAAAGTCTTCTTTCATAATAAGTCAGAAACAAGGGCCAAACAGTTCATATTCATGATAAAGCAGGAAAACTCCATTTGGAAGCACAAGGAATAATATTTATATTATTGATTTTAATATCACAATTTATAATATTTCACAGTCTTCCAGTAATTCTATGCTGTAAAAGTTGACCGGTTAAACAACTCTTTCGGGGCAGCGAAAGAGTTGTGCCTCAAACGGATCTTTCCGTCTTTCATAATAAAGCAAACATCCAAAGATTGAATAATTCAGAAGTCTAGGTTCAATCCCAGCTGACAAAGGCATTCAAGAAACAAAATGGCTCCCCCTTTGAAGCTGTTAGGACAAATTGGTCACCCCCATCGTGCAGGCAGGGCAAAATGGCCGTCCGGCCCTCGAAGCTGACTGAGAGAGTGTGACCCGGCCCCCGGCTTGAAAAGGTTGCAAACCGCTGCTCTATATATTTCAGTGATTGTTGTGTCCAAAACCTAATTCTATTTTAAAAGACAAACCACGCCAAAGCAGAAGAGCAGATGCGCATCATTTCTAAAGGCGTGAAATTCAAATGTATGTCAAAGCGGGAAATGTTGAACTTTGTTTGTCCTCTGGAAGCCCGTCTAAATTTATCCTGTTTTGTAATGGTCAAATCACTGTATATATAGAGGCCACCTCTGTACATAGTTCCCAGTCCGAAGTATGAGCTGAATAAAGAATCATTTTGTTTAACCCAATCCTGATGGTTAGAATACTTCTTGTTCTGGACTCAACAGTGATTTTGTTTTTTAAAAGTTTCTTAGAGTCATAGAATGTTGTGAAACTGAATCCTGTGAGGAGAAATAGGATACAGGAGGAGGCAAAGGAGGAAGGTTCTTGACTTTCCCCCTTTCTCTTTAAAGGGAGACAGGCCAAACAGAGGGCACATGCCATGAGTATAAATGGACTGTACCATATTGCATACTTTACTGGTATACAGCCGTTTTCAACCCTATTTACCCTGCTCCAGTCCACTCTGCTTGAGCTGTATGGCCAATCCCTTAGTCTTCACCTTGGGAAGAAACCCCCTCCCTGTTGATTTGGATAATTTCCGCCAGCGCCTCAATTAATGCCACTGAAATATTCTTTGAAAATACTGCATGATAACATTTAATAACATGCAAAAATAACATTTAATGTCATGTCTAATCTCATCCCTATTCTTCTTATTCTTGCTCTGATTCTCTTGTTTGAATAGGCAGCCCAGGCTGCCAACTTCCTGTGGCTAATACCACGTTCTCACCATCTCTGGAAGTGAGCTTGTGCATGGGGTGTGGGAAGCCATCATAAGAACGGTTGTCTTTCATGACTCAGCAAATGCTCACTTCACACTTTGTGCTTAACAAACAAGAGTGCTTGAAAGGCATTTCATAAGGAACTCCACTAATTGCCCTGTTTCTGGGGAAACTGTTTGGAAAGCCTTGCTGTCTTCATCCTACTCCTTTGTAAGAACAATGAACTTTCCTTTTTCCCCATGATATCGAGTCCTGTTCCAAACACTGTTGTTATTAGTGCAGCGTTACACAAGGGCTCAATATGAACATTTTCCAACAGGCTGTCTGTGTCTATATAAGCGATATTTCAGATATGGATTATACAGGTATAAAGTAAAGGTAAAGGTTTCCCTTGCTCGAAAGGCAGTCATATCCGACTCTAGGGTGCAGTGCTCATCTCTGTTTCAAAGCCAAAGAGCCAGCGCTGTCTGCTGCTGCAGACGTTTCCGTGGTCATGTGGCAGGTATGACTAGACACCAAAGCACACGGAACGCTGTTACCTTCCCACCGAAGCGGTCCCTATTTATCTACTTGCAATTTCTTGCTTTCGAACTGCTAGGTTGGCAGGAGCTGGGACAAAGACGGGAGCTCATTCCGTCCTGCAGTACTTGGGAATCGAACTGCTGACCTTCCGCCTCCCAATCAGCGTCTTAGGCACTTGAGCCACTGCATTCCATACCGTATATAGACTGAAAATACACACACAGAAAAAAAAAAAACAGTTGGCAGCTGCAGCAACTCCTGTTGCTTCACATGATGCTAAGCCATACTGTGGTTTTATAAATGGCACCCAGTTCACTAGCATTTATATATACCTTACTGTGTCAGCTCCCAAGAAACCTTCCTGGGTTAAAAAACATCTCTCTAGTTCAGTGAGGTGGCCAAAAGCAGAGTACATGCGCTTGGGGATAATGGTAAGATGCACTTCTCATGAGTAAAGGGAAGGAGGCAAAATGTACCTCAGGGTTTGGTTCCTTGCAAGATAGAAAGGGGAGAATGTCAAGACTAGCCAAAAGCAGTGTCCCCATGAGGTTGGCGCTCACATTTCTTTTCCAAAAAAAAAAAAAAAAAAGATTCCACATAGTAAGTACAACAAGAAGCCTGCTCTGTGCTTGGTTTTACGTCATGGCTGATGTTATGAGTCAAGCACAGCTTTGACCAAGATATAACCAACAAAGGGAATTGGGAAAGGGGACCTCACACATAACCCATGGAATAGTATGCATTAAAAACAGGACACAGTTTGCCAGCAGGTTTATACATGTTTGTAGCTAACCTGCAGTAAATTCCTTCCTTCTAGACTCTTGCAATGGTGTAGCTCCAAACCTCTGCTGTAAATGGGCTAGGAAACATAGCAAAGTCGTTCTTCAACATACAGTATAGCACTTTCTATTATGAACTACTTTTCCTGGCTTGCATTGAAACCTTTTTAGTATCACCCAGTGGTCTTTCTCCTCCCATTTTTGTGTCATAGAGGTTTTTCTCTCCCTCCATCCTGGTACTCACAACAACTCCCCCCCCCCCTGCAAACTTGTTCACCTCCTCCTCTCTACCCACCACTCTTTCTTTCACACATGTCTTTCACTTGCTCATTCAGACTACAGTAAAACCCCAACTTACAAATGCCCTGAGTTACATGAAATTCGACTTACATAATGATTTGTGCTAAAACCATGTCCCAATTCACACGACTTCCTATGTGTTGGGATGGCTGCCAGATGTTGGAATGGCTAGCCGCAAGGAAGACACGCGAGACAATCATGCGGTGAAGTCCAGCCCCGATCTGGGTCAGTTGGCACGTATTTATTACCCTGCCTTGGGGTGATGTGCATGTAGGATGCGCGTGACCCCCTAATACAGAAGGCTTGCATAGTGATGTTTTCCGGTGGTCCAGCTACAATGCCAGCTCTTGGAAGTTACCCTGGGGTTAATGGACAACTTGCACCTAATTACCTTGGGTTGGCAAAACCCATTGTTCCTGCCCTAATCTCGGAGTTGATGTGTATTGACTCCGGGTACCTAGCTTGTTCTGCTGTCTGGCGCGGCTTATTTGCCCAACTTAATCTGTAGCCAGAAGTGGAGGATTGTGTAGTTCCTTTAGAGTCATCATCTTTGATTTTTGCCCTGTTTCTATTGTACCCATCAGCCAAGACTTTATGATTTGCCCCCCAAACTAACTAGCTAGCCCGTACCCCAATTGCCTTTCCTGCAAAGTCTGGGTGGTCCCCGGATCTGTTGAAGGCCGGGCGAACCCCTGGGGAAAGGTTTGGCCAATTATTCACGCAGACAACCCACACTTATGGGTTTGCTTCGAGTTTCATAAAGATTCTTTTTCCTATGGGGTTTTCTTTGAGTTACATAAACATTTATTTCCCTATGGGTTTCCTTCCATTTACATAAAAAATTAATTTTTCCTATAGGTTTGCTTCGAGTTACATAAAAAAACGATTTAAGCAAAAGCCTATGGAACTGACTTTTTTTTGTAAGTAGGGGTTTTACTGTATATCCATTTTATAGTGTTGGGAAATCCCTTCCACTCTCATGCCTTTTTTTTTTTTTGCTTTCCTTCTCATTTTCTGTCCCCACTACATACATTTTTCTCTTCCTCCACTCTTAAAATAGCAGAGGAAAGAAGGAACGCAAAAGTCAAAGGAGAAAGGAAAAAATACAATCATTTGAACACAGAATTTCAAAGAAAAGCAAGGAGAGATAAGGAAAACTATCTAAAAGAACAGTGCAAAGAAATGGAAGAAAACAACAAAAGAGGCAGAACCAGAGATCTTTTCAAAAAAATCCGGGAAATCAAGGGAACATTTAAAGCAAAAATGAACATGATAAGGGACAAAGACGGAAAGGAGCTAGCTGATGCAGAAGAGATTAAGAAAAGATGGAAAGAGTACACAGAGGAACTCTACAAAAAGGAACTCAACACTCCTGATAGTCACAATGATGAAGAAATTGAACCTGAGCCAGACATCCTGGAGAGTGAAGTCAGAAAGGCCCTAAAGAGCACTGCAAACAACAAAGCTAGTGGAGATGATGGTATCCCAGTTGAATTTTTCAAAGCTCTAAAAGATGATGGCATCAAATTACTGCATTCAATATGCCAGCAGGTTTGGAAAACAAAACAGTGGCCACAGGACTGGAAAAGATCAGTATATGTTCCAATCCCAAAAAAGGGCAATCCAAAGAATGTTCAAACTATCGAACAATTGCGCTCATCCCACACGCCAGCAAGGTGATGCTCAAGATAATACAGGATAGACTTCAGCAGCATGTGGAAAGAGAATTACCAGAGGTGCAGGCTGGTTTCAGAAGAGGCAGGGGGACTAGAGACCACATTGCCAACATACGTTGGATCATGGAGAAAACAAAGGAATACCAGAAACAAGTTTATTTTTGCTTTATTGACTACACTAAGGCATTTGATTGTGTGGATCACAACAAGATGTGGCAAGTGATTAAAGAGATGGGAATACCAGAGCACCTCATATGCCTCCTGAGAAATCTGTACATGAACCAAGAAGCAACAGTTAGGACAGAACACGGAATGACAGAGTGGTTTGGAATAGGAAAAGGAGTAAGACAAGGCTGCATTTTGTCACCCTGCTTATTCAACTTATACACAGAGCACATAATGCGCAATGCAGGGATGGAGGAATCACAATATGGGATCAAAATTGCTGGGAGAAACATCAACAATCTGAGATATGCAGACGACACCACCCTAATGGCAGAAAGTGAGGAAGACCTAAAGAATCTCTTGATCGGTTTGAAGGAAGAGAGTGCAAAAGCTGGCCTGAGACTCAATATCAAGAAAACCAAGATAATGGCAACAGGCCCGATCAGTTCCTGGAAAATAGACGGGGAAGAAGTAGAAGCAGTGACAGATTTTACTTTCTTAGGATCTAAGATCACTGCAGATGGAGATTGCAGCCATGAAATAAAGAGGCGGCTGATTCTAGGGAGACAAGCCATGAGAAACCTGGGGAACATAGTGAAAAGCAGAGACATCACCTTGAAAACAAAAATTAGAATAGTCAAAGCAATGGTATTCCCAGTGGTAATGTACGGATGTGAAAGCTGAACAATTAGGAAAGCTGAACGCAGAAGAATAGATGCCTTTGAAATGTGGTGTTGGAGGAGAGTTTTGAGGGTACCTTGGACAGCGAGGAGAACAAATAGGTCAATCTTAGAAGAAATCAACACTGACTGCTCATTGGAAGGTCAAATAGTAAAGATGAGGCTAAAGTACTTTGGGCATCAAATGAGAAGGGAGGATTCACTTGAGAAGGCCGTGATGTTGGGAAAGGTGGAGGGCAAAAGAAGAAGGGGGAGGCCAAGGATGAGATGGATAGATGGTATTGTAGACACAATGGGCACAGAGCTGGGAGGACTGGGGGGGATGGTGGAGGACAGAGGCGCCTGGAGAACGATGGTCCATAGGGTCGCAAGGGGTCGGAATCGACTGTGCGACTGAACAACAACAAACTTGTGCTTATTGAACTTTCCCCTCTTCTTTAACCTCTCCCACCCACTCACCTCCCACACACCTTACCGTATATTAAAAATGTTTATTTTTTGCTTTGGGCTGCTCTGTTCTACTTCCTCAAATCTGTGCTGCCATATTTTCAGGCTACACAAACAGTGAACATTATGCAAAATTGGTTGGTGATTGATGAAGTATTTGACCAACACACAACACTAAATTTCTGCTCAGAAATTGTTTTATAAATAGAAACAGAAAGCAAGATTTTGTTACATATAAATGAAGGGAGTGTACACAACATGCAGCCCGAACCATTTAGACCTGGGGTGCCCAAACTTTTTAGGCCACGGGCCAGTCACATGGTTGAGCATGCCAACCACATGGTTCCTCCCACCCTGTTGTGTCTGAATCCTGGAAAAATTACTTGGACAGAGCTGGCTCATACAACTACATTGGTGTGGGTTCCGCTCACGGAATTGGCATACTGTCCCTGACAGAAGCCATAACTTGGGAGATAACTCCCTGAGCCATTGGCTCCGAGGGGACAGAAATTGAGGAGCGGATTAATAGCCATAGATTGATTCACCCATATCTGACCTGACAAACAGTCCGAGCAGGAGGAAATTGAATGTCTAACTAATCAGTTAGGTAATAGGTAATATCGCACCCACGGATTATCTATAGCCCTAAAGCCAACATCGGCCATGTTTATTCCTGGATAAGCTTGGAACAATGGAGTTCCCCTGTCAGTGTTTAATTTAGTTAATTAACTTCCCCGGGAAAGGTTCCCAATTAACCTGTGTAAACATGAGATGTGATTTTCTGTCAGATGACGATTCTATCACATGCGGCCTCGTATTTCTATATATGATGATGATTTTCCCTCAATAAATGACTGGTCTTCGCTCCATCTTGCCTCGCGTCTCCTTCTTGACCAGTCTCCTCCGGGACCCAACGGCCGCTTTGCGGCCCCAATCCAACATATGGTGACCCCGAGATGTGATCCTACTCGTGAGTAAGCGATCTATGCGGTCCGGTTCTATGCTAGAACCGTGTCCGATCACCCCGGAGGACAGCGCGGAGGCCCGGTCGGAAAGCCATCCGATCGGGAAGCCAGCTACGCGGCGAGGCATCTCAGAGAGGCATCCTACAGCTTGCTCCAAGCTACCGCGGTGGTTGCAGCACGGAAAAACGCGTTCCGCTCAGGGTCGGCTGTGAACTCCTGATCAGCGCAGAGGCCACCGAGGGCCCCTGGCAGCAGCCCATGCTCCGAGTTCTACCCCAGAGATTCGTCACGCAAAACCCAAAAAGGATTGCAGCTCTGTCCTGGAAGTTGGACATGGAGCATTCAAAACTGCAGACACCTTGGACTCAGTTGCCATAACACCCTCAGCAGAAACTTTGAACCCCAAAAAATCCACCTCAGTGGCAAAAAACAGCACTTTTCTTTCTTTAAGCAGAGTCCCACGTTATGGAAATGCTCCAAAACATTCCCCAATGTGAGGTCCTCCCTATCAGTTCCTGATATAAGAACATCATCAAAGTAAGGCAAGACCCCTGGAGGACCTTTGGGCAGTCTTTCCACCAAACCCTGGAAAATTCCCGTGGCAGCATTCACCCCAAATTGGAGGCAATTGATTTTAAAAGCCCTCATATGAGTGGTTATTGTTTGGCACAAGGCTGAGGCGGGAGTTAGAGGCAACTGTTGATAAGTCTGTGCCAAATCAAGTTTGGCAAAACACTTTCCCCCATGAAGTGAAGCAAGAAGGTGGCTGACCATCAGTACGGGATAAGAATTTGGGTGAATTGCCTTGTTTATAGTACATTTGAGTTGATGGCAGTAACAATAGGGGTCTCCCATTCAGCAGAATCCACCAGCTCTAGAATACCCTGTGCCACCAACTTATCCAGCTCCACCTCGATACGGTCCTTAAGGGCGAAAGGCACCCTGCGGGGCTTCATCCGTATCAGAATAACCTTTGGATCCAACTCAAAATGAATTGGGGGCCCCTTGAATGTACCCAAACCCGAAAAAAACACGTCTGGAAACTTCCTACAGATGGACTGGATGGGATCAGACCCCACCAAATTAATGCCCAAAATAGCAATCCCCAGGGGCCCAAACCACTGTGTCCCCAGGAGGTTACTCCTCCCCGCCTTAACTACAACCAAGGGAAGGACAGCAGACATGTTATGGTAGTGTACACGAAAGTCCCCAATACCCATCACAGCAATGTGTTTGCCCTGTACATTGCTCAGTCTGACCTTTAGGGCCCGCAATTTCTCACGGGCAGACGTGTGTGCGTGTGTGCGGAAAAACTCTTTCTGGGTGATAATGGAAAAGGAAGTCCCTGAGTCAATTTCCATGTTGACTGGGCACCCCTGGATGGAAACATCGATGAAAAACTTGCTGGAGACCGCCTTGACACTGGAACTGGACCGGCGGTCCTCAAAGACCTTCGAAATCGGGTGATCCTTATCCCGATGGGTGCTGACCTTGGATGGCCCAATTGAAGTCTTTGGAGATGTGTCCTTTTCCCCCACAATGGGGGCACTCAGCATTCTTGAATGGGCAGTCAGCACTAAGGTGTCACCTCCTGCACCCT
The DNA here is from genome assembly GCA_035047305.1 of Bradypodion pumilum. Classification (NCBI taxonomy): domain Eukaryota; kingdom Metazoa; phylum Chordata; class Lepidosauria; order Squamata; family Chamaeleonidae; genus Bradypodion; species Bradypodion pumilum. Next base: position 266,224,258 of record JAWDJD010000003.1, read on the forward strand.
CTGCGTGGGTGGCATCCTTTCATGGAGGAGAAGACACCTGATACCGCCGCTGAACTTGACTGATGTCTTCCTCTCCCTCTGACTCACCAGAAGATGATGAAGAGCTCGAGACCCTGTGTTTATGAACAGTTGTGCCCTGTACAGGTTTAGCTGGTCTCGACTGCAAGAACAGCTTGAGCCTCCTCCAGAGCTGTGGCAAATGTTTGAACATCCCGTTTCATTAGGCACCATTGCACGGCCTCGTCCCTGATGCCAACCACCAACCAGTCCCTCAGGGCAATGTCCAGATTTTCTCATTGACACAGAATGGCGGCATGTCGAAGTGCAGCAACATATTCTGCAATGGATTCTCCCGCCTTCTGGTCACGCCTGTAGAAAGCCACCCTGGCTGGAATCACTGCAACCTTGGGCCTGAAATGGTTTCAAAGGACGGCTAGGATGTCCTTGAGTGAAATATCATTGAGCAGCCTGGGAAGAACCAAGTCGTTGAGAAGCTCAAGCGTTGGCAAACCACAAAAGGCAAGGAACGTCGACTTCTTTAAAGCTGGGTCGATCTTCTGAGAAGTACAATAATTTTTGAACTGGTACTCGTACATGGTCCATGACTCCGGATTTGAAATATTGAAGGGGCCCATCAACACTGGGGTGGCCACCGCATTGTGGATCTGACCTTCGTCGCCAATTGTTGTGTCTGAACCCCGGAAGAATTACTCGGACAGAGCTGGCTCAAACAACAACATTGGTTTATTGCAAGTAGCAAAAGAACATGGAACAGGTCCAAGGGCAACAGCTTTTATACAGAGATAGTTGTTACATTTACCCAGGACTTCCGGGGAAAGCGGGAAAACATTAGTTGGCACAGAAAGACTGAACGTGTGAGGCTTGGGACGCAATTTAAAAACTTTAAAAACTTTAAAAAAAACTTTGAAAACTCTGAAAAGTTTAATATTTGATGTACAGATCCCTGAGGAAGGTTTATACTGAAACTTCTTATTACTAGATGGAATTTGGATCTGTTTTGGATATACTTAAAGTGCATTAAACTCGTTTTATTTCATTGCCACAAATGGTCTTACTGCCTTTCTATTGGATTTCACCATTTGGCCCCTTTTCCTGCTTTACCATTGTCCTTCAACACATGTCAGGCTCTGCTAGCAATTCCAGTTGAAGGTTGTCATTTTAACTTCTTAATGGCCATACCAACTAAGATGACTGCATATAGTGAGCCTGTGTATTCTGCCTGATGTTAGCATGATGTGATACAGGATGAAGGAGTGTTGGGAGAAGCAAAATGCCATTTGGTTCAATCCCCATGTCCCAACAGTATTTTGCTCCTCCAACTTATACTTCCCCAGACAATCAGCAAGTGTTTAATTTGCTGCAATTGTACAGCTGTATCAACAACATGGATTGTTTATTTTGAAGCTATCATCTATGATCGCAGCAAAGTAAACACCTACTCTGTTTGCTGGGGGTGAGGAGGGGAAATATATTTTTTCCTTAAGTTCTGTAGATGATTGATGTTCTGCTGCAATAATCATGTACTGAACATAAGGGGAAAATTAATTTCCCATCATTTGAACAATACCAGATGTTTACGTCAGAAGCATCTCTGACAGCTCTGACACTCTTTTATCCCATTCCCAATATTTACATACACTGGAAATAGGACAATAGAGACACAAAATCATAGTACACCCTGACAGGAGCTCCAAAAGTAGACAACCCACTGCAAAAATGCCCAGAAGCGTGAGATTTGGGAAAGTGTAGACAGCCCCACTGTCCATTCATGTGGTGCATAGACAAGAAATAGACAGGGTCACTTATTGTTGTGTATTGAATGTATTTGATGTTGTGTATTGAATGTATTTGTAACCACACGAATGGGTTCATGTAACACTGTAACCTTCTGTATGAAGACGCGAGCTAGTGGCCACCGGGGGCAGTAGCGAGCGCCCAGCTCACATGGTACACATTCCTCAAATGCCCTCAGCTGCGTGGGAAAGATTCCCGTGCTCACCTCACCTGGACAAGAAAGGCGTGACCAAGGATGACGTCACTTGGACAGTAGCCAATGCCTGTCGAAGAGCCATATTCAATTGTATAGCCACCGTATAAAAGGAGCTGTTTGTCCGCCATTACCACATGTTCGTACTGTACTCCATGCAATAAAGATGTGCTAGGCTAGCTTACAGCCGTTTCCATTGTCTTGATTCCCAAACACTAAATTGGCGAGGAAGGTGGGATCATGGATTCCCACGGGGACAAGACAACTTCACAGCAACCAGTCTTCGACGTGACCCATCCCGAGCGATGGGACTGGTTTGAAATGCATTTCAAGAGTACGGTAACCTATGCCGGCATCACCGACGCAGGAAAGAAGCGAGGTCTTCTCATCACGATGCTCGGTTTCCACGCAGTGCACGCGCTGATGGATCTGGTGGCACCACGAGAGGTGGATCAGGTTTCGGTAGCCGAAATACTGGCGACTCTGAGAAACCACTTCAAGCCCAAGGTATCCTTCTTCTCCGCCAGGGCCGCCTTTGCGAGGAGGGACCAAAAGCCAGGTGAGTCCGTATCCGAGTATGCAGCGGCCCTACATTTGTTGGCAACCCCATGCGTATGGCGGGAGATTCTAGACGTGGCCCTAAGGGACAGGATGCTCTGTGGGATGAGAGATGGGGAAACCCAAAGGAAGCTCATGACCCGAGGCCACGACCTCACCTTTAAAGAGGTACTACAAGAGGCCCTAGCTGCTGAGTCCACGAGGGCCGGGTACAAGCTTCTCAAGGCAAAGCCTCCACCAGTAGAAGCAGCTGCATCCGCAGTCCAGGCGTCTTGGAGGGCGGCCCCTGCCCCACGCTCGCCCACATCCTCAGAGGCTTCTGCCACCCCAGGCTCCAGTAAAGATGAGGGGGTCCGGAAGATCAGAAAGGGGCTGAGCGAGAAGAAAGGGAAAGGGGGTCGGTGCTGCGATGGTTGCGGGGCGTCCCATGAGAGGAGCAAGTGCCCATTTAGGAAGGCTGAGTGCCACAACTGCGGACGGAAGGGCCACATCGCCAGAGTCTGCAAGCAATGCCGGGACGAGAGTAAGCGCTCCACAAGGAGACGGGATGGCATCGGCAGAGTCTACGATGGCGGCGACGACCCAGAGGGGGACCACGTGTACCGAGGAGTACATGCGGAAGACGACTTGGCCGTCCACAGCGTGCCTCTAGGGCAACCACGTTTTTATGCTGAGGTACTGTTGCAAGGGGTTCCTGTTAAGATGGAAATAGACTCGGGGTCTGTATACTCTCTCATTTCCCATAAGGAGTTTTTGCGTATTCCCCCCAAGGAGCGACCCAAACTCAAAGGGATGAGAGCGAACTTGAGAGACGTGCAGGGAAATGGGATTCCAGTGCTGGGAATCGGGGACTTCGAGATACAGTACAAGGGACTCCAAAGGAAACTTCCCCTAGTAGTTCTAAGGGAGGGGGTGTAATCTCCTGGGAACACAATGGTTCAAACCCCTGGACATCTTCATAGGCGGCGTCCATGCCATCGGGGGGAATGAGATCCAGGCAGTGTGCGACGCACACGCTGAGGTATTCAAGAAGGGGCTCGGGAAGTACAAGGGGCCCCCAGTCTCTTTCGACCTAGACCCGGAGGTCCGCCCAATTAGACTCAAGCCACATCGGGTTCCATTCGCCCTAAAGGACAAAATTGAGGCAGAACTGGACAAACTAGTGGAGCAGGGGATTTTAGTGCCTGTGCACTCTGCAGAGTGGGAGACTCCTATTGTTACAGTGTTGAAAGCAAATGGGGAGGTGCGAATTTGCGCTGACTACAAGTGTACAATTAACAAGGCGATCCGCCCTAATGCCTATCCGGTGCCGGTAGTTAGCCATTTGCTAGCTACTTTACATGGGGGAAAGTTTTTCGCCAAACTAGACCTGGCGCAGGCGTACCAGCAGCTTCCAGTAACCCCAGCCACAGCTGCTGCGCAAACCATTGTAACTCACAAGGGGGCATTCAAGGTAACGCGCCTACAGTTTGGCGTGAACTCGGCGCCGGGGATATTTCAGTCCCTTGTGGAACGTTTGTTAAAGAAGTTACCGGGGGTCTTGCCATTTTTTGATGACATATTGATATCTTGGGAGAGCGAATCAGAACTGGCCCAGAGATTAGATAAGGTCCTTACAGCCTTCGAATCCGCAGGGTTGAGGGTGCGGAGGGACAAATGTGTGTTTCTGGCCAGGGAGGTTGAGTTTCTGGGGTTCCGCATAACCTCTGAGGGGGTGAAACCCGCTGAGTCCAAAGTCTCAGCCATTCAAAACGCCCCTCGCCCCACCGCGAAACCGGAGCTGCAGTCCTTCGTGGGGCTGCTGAATTTTTACCATTCCTTCCTGCCCAGGAAAGCGTCAATTGCAGAGCCCCTGCATAGGCTGCTGAAGAAGGATGCGGTTTGGCAGTGGGGGGAGAATCAGGAGCGGGCTTTCAGGGAACTCAAGCAGCTCCGCTCCTCAGAGGCGATTCTAACCCATTTCGACCCAAAGAAGCCGGTAGTCTTGGCCTGCGACGCCTCACCAGTGGGGGTGGGGGCGGTCCTGTGCCACATGTTAGAGGGCGGGCGAGGAGCCCCAGTTGCATTCTATTCGAGATCATTGTCCAAGGCAGAACGAAATTACGCCCAAACAGATAGGGAGGCCCTTGCTATTGTGGCGGGCACAAAGAAGTTCCATGATTTTTTGTATGGTCTCCCATTCACCATTGTAACCGACCACAAGCCACTATTGGGGATATTCACCTCAGACAAGCCCACTCCACAGATCCTCTCCCCCAGGATGCTTCGGTGAGCGATTTTCCTCAATGCATACAAGGGTTCATTAGAGTACCGCCCCGGGAAAGACATAAGCCACGCAGACGCACTCTCGAGGTCCCCTCTTCCCCACCTGGGAGACCCAAAGTGTGAGGTAGAGCAAGACAGCCAAGTCCTCCTCATAGAAGCCCTAGATGCACCCCCCATACTTCCCGTGGAAATTACTGCAGCCACGGCCAAGGATAAAACGTTAGCCCTTGTGAGATCCTGGGTACAGAAGGGGTGGCCCACGGCTCCCCCCGCAGATGAGTTTGCTGCGTTTTTCAGGAAGAGGGTTGAGTTGTCCACAGAAAGGGGGTGTCTTTTGTGGGGGGAGAGGGTGGTGGTCCCACAAGCATTAAGAGCGAGGGTGCTACGACTTTTACATGTCAGCCACCCAGGGATTGTGCGCTCAAAGGCGCTGGCCCGAAGCTATTTCTGGTGGCCACAGCTAGACGCAGACATTGAACACATGGTGAACACCTGTGAAAGCTGCCAGAGCTCTCGACCTGAGGAGTCCCGCCTTCCACACAGAGAATGGGACACAGCTAGGGGGCCGTGGTCCCGCCTCCACATAGACTTTGCAGGGCCATTCAGGGGTTCATTCTTTCTGCTGGTGGTGGATGCATACTCCAAGTGGTTAGAGGTAATTCCAATGCGCAACACCTCATCAGCTGCAACCATAAAACAACTGCGCAGGCTGATAAGCACCTTCGGGATACCTGACGTCATTATTAGTGACAATGCGAGTTCCTTCACGTCAGCCGAGTTCCAGGCGTTCTTAGAGTCCAACGCCATTCGGCACATTACCTCAGCCCCCTTTCACCCTGCAACAAATGGCCAGGCAGAAAGTCTGGTGCGCACAATGAAAGAGGGGCTGCGGCGCATGGGTCCAGGGGATCTGGACCGGCAGTTCTGCCAGTTTCTGTTGGCATACCGGGTGACGCCATTGGCGTCGGGATTCTCCCCCGCTGAACTCCTCATGAAAAGGAAATTGCACTCATTGTTAACTAGATTGGATCCCACCAGGGTGGAGGATAGGGGAAGAAACATTGAGCACAGCTCCACAAAAAACTTCCAGATAGGAGAACCTGTACATTGCAGAAACTACGCTACTACAGGGCCAGCCTGGGTGCCGGGTGTAGTCATTAATCAAACGGGACCAGTCTCATACTGTGTTGAGACCAACACGGGTCTCCTCTGGAGAAGGCACGCTGACCAACTAAGGCATCGAGTGATTGGGGGGCCGGACAGAGGGGTCCAGCAGCAAAACTCGGACAGAGGGGTCCAGCAGCAAAACTCAACGTTAGGGTTCTCCTCCACCCGCTTATCCCAAGGGGGAGAAAACGAAGGGCAACAGTCCCAAACAAGGGGGGGAAGCATAGGCTCAAACCCGTATCCTTTTGATACGCCAGTCCTACCCAGTCCTTTGAAAGAGAGGAACAAGTTTGCCCCTGTAGTTCTACCCAGTCCTTTGAAAGAAAGGAATGAGTTTGCCCCTGTTGCCCCCGAATTAGATCTTGAGTTTCCAAACCGGGGGCGGGGTTCTTCGGAGTATTCCCCCACCCGTCCAAGCGAAGAGCGGGGTTTTTCTTTAGCCCCCAGTGCCCCCGGTTTTCCCACATCCGCATCAGAAACCCTTCCTCCCCCTTCTCCTGCCCATTCCAAAGCTGCAAGTCTACGGCGAGTCACTAACGAGTCATCCTCTCCAATTGCAGGACAAGAGCCAGGAGGACACAGACGAGGGGGCACGGCCGAGTCAAGCATAACGGCAGCACGCCCAAAACGCACATGCGGGAAACCAGTTTGGTTGAGGGACTTTGTCCCATCTTAGGGGGGAGGGATGTTGTGTATTGAATGTATTTGTAACCACACGAATGGGTTCATGTAACACTGTAACCTTCTGTATGAGGACGCGAGCTAGTGGCCACTGGGGGCAGTAGCGAGCGCCCAGCTCACATGGTACACATTCCTCAAATGCCCTCAGCTGCGCAGGAAAGATTCCCGCGCTCACCTCACCTGGACAAGAAAGGCGTGACCAAGGATGACGTCACTTGGACAGTAGCCAATGCCTGTCGAAGAGCCATATTCAATTGTATAGCCACCGTATAAAAGGAGCTGTTTGTCCGCCATTACCACATGTTCGTACTGTACTCCATGCAATAAAGATGTGCTAGGCTAGCTTACAGCCGTTTCCATTGTCTTGATTCCCAAACACTAAACTTATACTCTGAAATCTCTAAGGCCTCAACATTTGATAGTCACAGTTGTAAATGCACTCATTGGCTAGATGCACCGAAAGGCTGTGACAGGTTTGACTACTGCTGCAAATAATTTGGATGAAGCAGTGACAATTTCATTTTCCCTTCTCAACTTCCACAGGGCTGGATTTTAAATAAATAAATAAACGTGACATCAGGTCTTCTAATGAGGTAAATGGGCATGAAATGGCATGGATAGAATCCAAGTAAACCCAGGCAAGCAGGCAATACCTTCTGTTCTTTTTCTTTCTTCTTGATTTTTTGTTCCACATGCTTAGGAGTTCATTCAGCAGTTTCCTCCCTCAGTCCTAACACCAACAATTCTGCTGGTCAGATACAAAGCTGTTGCTACAGAAGGGAAGAAGGATGGCATTGAAGATTTAATTACCCATTTTTTTACTGGTCTCACCCATGTCCAGCTGCAAGACCTGGTCTTCTGTGGTGCTCTCTTATTTCTCTGGAGCCTAATGTATAGGGAATGAAAGAGTACTGCTGGCTAGGAATGGGATTTTCATATTTTAAGGACTGCCACTTTTAGAATTCTCCTAGGAATCCTCCAGGTACTATTTTGGGAGAAGGAGAGAACAAATAACAAGCAAAAGATAAGCTCGCCCACTGCTATACCACCCCATTCCACATGTTTCAGGTTTGATAAAATGTCCTGCTGCTCAATAACAGTATAGCTACACAAAATGGACCAGGTAGTTCCTTGACAGTCTCCCTGTGCAAACTCCAATGGGCAGTAAGACTACACTTCCCTTGCAACATTGCAGCCACTAGTGAGCATTGGTGCTCCCTCCATAATCTTTAAACTTAAAACATGTGGAATGGAGTGGAGTGGCAGTGGGGAAGCCTCTGTTTTGCTTATTTGTTATCTCCTTCTCCCAGAATTCTGAGTGGTTCCAGATGAATTCTGAAGATGAGAGTCCTTGGAATAGGAAAATCCCATCCCTGCTGCAACAGAGTAGACCATACTGCCAGCGACTCAACGCCAATCATCAGGTGGTAGTTAATTAACCTGACAACCCTGAGTACTAACAACCTTGAGTGGTGAAGTCCACAGGGAAGTGTGATGGTCCCCAAGTGGATTAAATTCCACTTGAATCCATCTTGATGAAGGGCAGCAGCTTCATCAATACTGGCCTGGGGCTGAGGAGGACTTTGTGTGCCAAAAGGGCTCAGGACCCGAAAGTGACCCACATAACTGGATCAGTGGTACAGGTGACAAGCTGCAATGTGGAAGACAAATGGAAGACCACTGCATTATATTGTTCCCAGGACAATCTTCATGGCTGATCACCATGACGGAAGCCAAGATTCAGAATCGGATACGGCAATTGAAGAAGAATAATCCCTGTTGTAGGTTAACATCTATTCAACATAACTTAAGATGCACAACTCATGGGTCCGCTTAGTGTCCACAATAACATTGGGGTGTCTAAGGCTGGAACAACACACTTATTTGAAACCAGTTTGAATGCAAAATGACTTTGATTTTTTTCACATGATGCAAGTTTTTAAAGTGTAGTAGGGCCATAGTGGGCTGAGACAGCTCTTCCTCCTTCACAGGGTTTGCTTGTCCAGTGGATGGTGGTAGTCAGGGAGCATGGAGATGGCAGGGATGCATTTGATGACCAGGTAGACACTTGCCACTACTGCTGCTGCTGCTAACATGCACTCCCTGGCTGTTCCTATCAAGCCACCTGCCAGACAAGCAAGCCCTGCAGAGGAAGATGGGTGACAGCGACCACCACTATCCCACATGTGGTGCACATGGAGCTGCCAGAAGCTGACCCGGGGGGGGGGAGGGAGAGCACTGCTGGATAGCCAGTGCTAAGAGGCTTCCCTGCTATTTTGGCATTGGCTGGCTAGCATTGTTTAGCCACTGTTGTGTGTGGAAGTTATGCCTTTAAGATCAGTGAATGACAGTCTCTGTCCATTAAGAGTAATTGTAGCAACCTGAATGAAACAATGTAACCCAATGCAAGTCAGCTGAAGGGGATGCGATTCACCTGCCACTAGATGGCAGTGATTCACGACCACATGGTATTAATCAACCAATCAAGTCTACCACGGGAAACATTCCCGCCACAGGTAAACCAGGTAAAGAAGGAGGGGGCGTCACCATGACGTCACGAGTACAGTAACCAATGGGGAACCGTATAGCCAGATTCAAATGTAGCACAATACATATCACTGTATAAAAGGAGCTGCGCCTCCACCATTACCACATGTTCAGATTGCATACCTTGCAATAAAGATGTGTCTGGCTCACTGAATACTGCCTACTGTGTATCAATCTGCATACATCAAATTGGCGATGAGGATGGGATAATGGCAACCCATAAGGTCACCCTCGCTCCCTTTGACACCGCAAAGCCAGAGACATGGGACCTCTACGAAGAGCAGTTCCTATACACCATGGATGCAGAGGCACAGTGACGAGGCTGCGCGCTCAGTGCGGACTGCCAACCCTGGAGCTGGCGACGAACCTCCTGATGCCAACGACACTCCGATCGGTCCCCCTCGCAGACATCCTTGCAGCGCTGAGGGCATATTTCTGCCCTAAAGTGTCGGTGTTCCCAGCAAGGCTGGCCTTCCACCGGCATGACCAGTGGGCCAGAGAGTCCGTGGCCGAATTCATTGCCACCTTGAGAGTAGTTGCCGTGCCATGCCAGTGGGGAGCACACCTAAACGAGGCCTTGCGGGACCAACTGTTGCTCGGGCTGAGAGATGAGGAGACCCAGTGGAGGCTCCTGGCCCGAGAGGAGGACATTACATTTGAGCAGGTGTTATGGGCCGTGCAGGCCACCGAGGCGGTTAAAGATGGGGTGCGAGCATGCTGAGCCAAACCCTCGACCCCTGGAAGCTCAACACACAGGGCCCCGGTTCACGGCTGCTTGTCCCATACAGAGCGGGAACCGGGAGCCAGCGCAGCTGCTGCCACATCCTCATCAGACTACAGCGAGAGCGACGGGGAGCCGGACGTCCAGAAGGTACAGAGGTGACCAACCGGCAAGAAGGACGCCGCTGAGGGAAACCGCCGTTGAGACAGGTGTGAGGGCACCCACGACAGGAGAAAGTGCCCATTCCGAAAGGCCAAGTGCCACCACTGTGGATGACGGGGCCACATCACCAGAGTCTGCAGACGGCGAAAGGACGGAGACCAAGGGCCGACCAAGCGACCGTGGCAGAACGGGGGCATCGGACAGATCAACGACAAGGAGGAGGTTGTGGGCCGCGTGTTCGCCCACCAGCGGTTTTTTGTTGAGGTACTGTTGGAGGGGGGTGTCCCTGTTGGGATGGAGGTGGACTCAGGTTCATCGTTCTCCATCGTCCCCCACAAGGAATTTCTACGCATTCCCCCAAACCAGCGCCCACACCTTAAGACTCTAAAGACTACGTTGCGAGATGTGCAAGGAAAACAGATTCCGGTTTTGGGAGTGGGGAATGTCCAGGTTCAGTTCAAAGGGTTCAGGGAGAAGCTGCCCCTCGTGGTCCTTAAACAGGGATCGTGCTGCCTCCTGGGAAGCCAGTGGTTTGCCCCTTTAGGCATCGGACTGTCCGGCATCCACGCCATAAACTCTGACCCAGTGCGAGACGTATGCGACGCACACCCAGCGGTTTTTGAGAAGAGGCTCAGGAGGTATAAGGGGCCCCCAGTTTCATTCAGCATAGACCCCGAGGTTCGCCCCATTAGACTTAAGCCCTGACGGGTGCCGTTTGCTGTCAAAGATAAAATTGAGGCAGAATTAGACAAACTAGTGGGTCAGGGGATTCTGGTGCCAGTAGATTCGGCAGAGTGGGAAACGCCTATTGTGACGGCGTTAAAAGCAAATGGGGAAGTCAGACTTTGTGCGGACTACAAATGCACCATAAACAAGGCAATCAGCCCTAATGCGTATCCGGTGCCGGTAGTTAGCCATTTAGTCACCAGATTGCATGGGGGTAAATGCTTCGCTAAGTTAGATCTGGCCCAAACTTACCAACAACTCACAGTCACGCCTGCCACAGCGGCAGTGCAAACTATAGTTATACACAAAGGTGCATTTAAGGTAACACGCCTACAGTTCGATGTGAATTCGGCCCCAGGGATTTTCCAATCTCTTGTCGAACGCCTCCTCAAGGGTCTCCCTGGGGTCCTCCCCTACTTTGATGATGTGTTGATTACTGCGGGGAGTGAGGCAGAACTTGCAAAGAGATTGGACAAGGTATTAGTGGTTTTTGAAAAAGCGGGCTTAAGGCTCAGGCGAGACAAGTGTGTGTTTCGAGCGAGGGAGGTGGATTTCCTAGGGTTTAGGATCACTCCAGAAGGGGTTAAGCCCTCAGATGCAAAGGTTATGGCTGTAAAGAACGCTCCTCACCCCACAGCCAAACCAGAGTTGCAGTCCTTCCTGGGACTGCTCAATTTTTACCATTCATTCCTGCCATGGAAGGCATCCATAGCGGAGCCCCTGCACCGCCTTTTAAAGAAAGATGCCGTTTGGAGATGGGGCGACAGCCAGGAAAAGGCATTCAAGGAACTTAAGCAGCTCTCTCCTCAGAGGCGGTCCTGACACATTTTGACCCCAAGAAGCCCATAGTACTAGTGTGTGATGCTTCTCCAGTGGGGGTGGGTGCCGTGCTGTGCCACATGCTAGCCAGCGGGCGGGAAGCCCCGGTAGCCTTCTACTCTAGGTTCCTGTCCAAGGCAGAGCGCAATTACACGCAAACAGACAGGAAGGCCCTCGCTATAGTAGCTGGAACGAAGAAATTCCACGACTCCCTGTACGGCCGGCCATTTACGATCGTAACTGATCACAAGCCGTTACTGGGTATATTCACCACAGACAAGCCCACACCCCAGATCCTGTCCCCCAGGATGCTCCGGTGGGCCATATTCCTAAATGCGTATCAGTACACGCTAACACACCATCTGGGCAAGGAGATCAGCCATGCCAATGTGCTCTCGCGCTTGCCCCTGCTGGCATTAGGAGAGCCCGAATGCGAAATAGAGCAGGACCCAGCACTGATCGTACCCCCAGATCTCGCAAAGGTGACGGTAAAAGACATGATCCTTTTAGTAGTGATCTCCTGGGTAAGGAAGGGGTGGCCCACAACTCCACCGAGCGAGGAATTCAGACCATTTTTCAGGAGGAAGGTAGAAATGTCCACCAAGAGGGACTGCCTCCTTTGGGGAGAAAGGGTGGTAATTCCTGAGGAAATGCGGCCGAAAGTACTCAAATTACTCCATGTAAGCCGCCCTGGGATTGTGCGCTCAAAGGCGCTAGCAAGAAGCTACTTCTGGTGGCCCCAAATTGATGCAGACATTGAGCACATGGTGGCCACTTGCGAAAGTTGCCAGAGTTCTCGACCCGAGGAGTCCCGACTTCCTCACAGAGAATGGGACACGGCCCGCGGACCTTGGTCTCGTTTACACATTAACTTCGCCGGGCCGTTCAGGGGTTCCATGTTTCTCCTCGTGGTCGATTCTTTCTCAAAATGGTTGGAAGTTATTCCAGTGCCCAATACTTCCTCGGCCACCACCATTAAGAGGTTGAGAAGCCTATTTAGCTGTTTCGGTTTACCCAATGTGCTTGTCTCTGACAACGCCAGTACTTTCACGTCCGTCGAATTCCAGGCATTCCTAGAGAGGAATGCGATTTGACACATTACATCAGCCCCTTTCCACCCTGCTACAAATGGTCAGGTTGAGCGCCAAGTGCGAAACACCAAGGAAGCACTTCGGCGAATGGGCTCCGGAGATTTGAACTGGCAACTGTGCCAGTTTCTACTGTCCTACAGGGTAACTCCTCTCGCATCGGGATGCTCCCCGGCAGAACTCCTGATGCGAAGGAGACCGGTCACACTGCTCGACCGGTTGGATCCAACCAGGGTGGAGGATAGGGGGAGAAATATAGGCATCAAGCAGTCAAAGGTATTTGCGGCAGAAGACACGGTATACTGTAGAAACTATGCATCCAGCCCCAGCTGGGTACCAGGGGTTGTTCTCGAGCAGACGGGGCCAGTATCATACAAGGTTGAGACTAGTACAGGGCTGGTATGGCGGCGACATGCCGATCAGCTCAGGAGGAGGGTCACAGACACCCAAGAGGACAACGAATCAACATTAGGGTCCTCCCCCACCCGTTCATTCCAAGGGGGAGAAACAGGGCAAGCACCACCAGGGGAATCCCAAAGAGACACGAGGGACCTTCTGGGAGAGAACCCCCAGATCTATTCCTCCTACAGAGATGCATGTTTGGCCCCCGGCACAACACACCTTCCAGGAGGGGAAGAGCCCGATGAGTTTGATTTTGTGTTAAGGGACCAGGAGGGTTTCATGGAGTGGTCCCCCACCTGTCCAAGCGAGAAGCGGGGTTTTGATTTAACTTTAGGTACTCCCGGTCCAAGCTGTTTGGAGATCACCACCAGCCCCCAGGGGGTGAGACAATCTCCCGTTTCATTACCCGCCAGTCCAAGAATTGGGCGGGATCTTGAGTTGGGGAATTTCACTAACGTGTCTACTCGTCTTCCCATTGCAGGAAGAGGATCAGCGGAACACAGGACCCCTAGTTCCCCCAGCCTTGGCCAAGCAGCCGTTCGACCAAAGTGAAATTTGCGGGAAGCCACTTTGGCTAAGGGACTTCGTCCCATCCTAGGGGGGAAGAATGTTGTGTATGGAAGTTATGCCTTTAAGATCAGTGAATGAAAGTCTCTGTCCATTAAGAGTAATTGTAACAACCTGAATGAAACAATGTAACCCAATGCAAGTCAGCTGAAGGGGACGCGATTCACCTGCCACTAGATGGCAGTGATTCACGACCACATGGTATTAATCAACCAATCAAGTCTACCGCGGGAAAAATTCCCGCCACAGGTAAACCAGGTAAAGAAGGAGGGTGGGTGTCACCATGACATCACGAGTACAGTATCCAATGGGGAACCGTGTAGCCAGATTCAAATGTAGCACAATACATATCACTGTATAAAAGGAGCTGCACCTCCGCCATTACCACATGTTCAGATTGCATACCTTGCAATAAAGATGTGTCTGGCTCACTGAATACAGCCTACCGCGTATCAATCTGCATACATCAAAGCGACAGGGGTGGGAAAGTGGAAGCTCTGTTTACATTGTATTAAAAAGGTGTGTGGTTGGAGCAGATTTGCTGTAGTCTGCATCTAATCTGTGCTTTTAAAAGTACTGCGGTTACCTGCAATATGTCCTTCCAGCTTAGGTTTCATGGGTTTGGAACTGTGTTGCTTAGAGATGCTCTTACACTCTCTGTCATTATAGATTTTTGATAGATTGACTCATATATGCATTTTAGTGGGACAATTTGAACTTGTGGCTATCATTCCCACAACAATCAATTGGCCAATCAATGGACCAAAATGTAACCCAATCCCACCGATGTTTACCAAAATGGCAGTAATTGAGGTTAAAGAGGCTTACTCCGTAATAAGAATTAGTTTCAAATGTCTCCCACAGAAATCAATAAACTTACAAGCTTAGTCCCAGTTAGCTCAACTTTGTCCCAGTTAGCTTGTGGCACAACGTACATAAAAAAGAGCATGTTGTCATTGCTACATTGTCTGCTGAATGATTCATCCTCATTGCAAAGTTGAATAGTTTTCAATGAAAAATGCTAGGTTTTTTCCAAAGATAATATTGGTGCCCTTTTATAAAGGTCGCCCTTTCTCAAAAGCCAGTCGTATCTGACTCTAGGGTTCAGTGTTCATCTTTGTTTATAGCCAAAGAGCCAGTGCTGTCTGCTGTCATGGGCACGTGGCAGGAATGCCTCAACACCAGAGTGCACGGAACGCTGTTTACCTTCCCACCAAAGTGGTACCTGTTTATCTACTTGCAATTTCTTATTTTATTTATTTATTATTTATTTAGTCGTATTTATATATGCCGCCCACTCAGGCAGAACCCGACTCAGGGCGGCATTACAACAAATTCTAAAAACATATAAAAACACTTTAAAAACCCCTTATCCCACCCATCCATCCCACCCACTCTAAAAAAGGAAGAGAGAGTTCTTAATTCTTTACGTAAGCCAGCAGGCGGGGGCCGTGATCCCATTCGGGCCCCACACCTGCCCTGCCAGCCAGGTCTTCAATCCTTTCCTGAAGGGCAGCAATTCTCTTTGAAGTCTTAGATCTGTTGGCAGGAGGTTCCAGAGAGTTGGTGCGGCCACGGAGAAGGCCCTCCTTCGGGTGCTAGACAGATGTGCACCCCTAACTGATGGCACCATTAGAGAGCCCCTCCGGTCCACTCTAGTTGGACGGGCAGACACTCTTGGGACGATGCGGTCTCTAAGGTATCCTGGCTTTCGAACTGCTAGGTTGGCAGGAGCTGGGACAGAGATGAGAGCTCACTCCATTGTGCAGTACTTGGGAATAGAACTCTAACTTTCCAGTCATTGAGTTCAGTGTCTTAACCACTTGAGCCACCACAGCCCTTTTGTACTTTGAACTATTAAACAAGTTTGCAATAGGCTGTCATTGAGCATTTGTTTCACATTTTTGCTGAGAAGAGTGGCATACAAGGTTGTGTTTTTTTTAAATAAAAAAAACCCTGTGATTCTTGCAGATGATGAAAATGAGGAAATATTTTATTATTCCAGCCAGGGTCAGTGGGCTTGATGCTCAAACACTGAGTAAAGCTGTTGAAGTTACCAAAAAGGTAAATATGGAACTGTGGGAGTTTCTTAGGCATGTTAGTGTAGGAATCAGGGCCACTGGGGGCCGGAGGAGCCCGGAGGAGGACTGATCAAGTAACGACACGAGACAAACGGAGCGAGATCAGATCAGTACTTTATTGGAAAAAGGCAACATCATTTATAGGGAAAAAAGCGCAACGGTGGCAAGCTGTCATCTGACAGGAAAATTACCTCACTCACGTACATGGGTTAATGGGGAATTCTTCAAAGGGGAGTTTAATCAGCTGGGGCAAACATGGATTCAGGGACCTCATTGTCTTGGGGATTAGGCAGGGACAAACATGGTTTATTTGCGCCAGGGATTTCCCGAGCTGGGAGATGAACTATGTACTTAATGCTTGACAGAAGTCAGCTATCTGCTTACTTGGCCGAGTCGCAGGTCAGGTCACGGTAATTGGGTGAATCAAACCCTATATTTTATTCACCCCCCTTAATTTGGTGGCCGCAGAGCCCACGGGCTGGGAGCGTCTCTCACCGCGGTGGCCTCTGGCGGGCCGTTCCATGCCCTGCGGGGCATG
The DNA here is from genome assembly GCA_035047305.1 of Bradypodion pumilum. Lineage (NCBI taxonomy): Eukaryota > Metazoa > Chordata > Lepidosauria > Squamata > Chamaeleonidae > Bradypodion > Bradypodion pumilum. The sequence goes on from JAWDJD010000003.1 coordinate 266,240,588, forward strand.
GGGAAACCGCATCTCCCCTTTATTTTCTATTTAAGGACCTGACTGGCGACCTTGCGCAAGAGCGGCATCAGCTGTTGAGCGGGTATGACGTCACGGAGTTTCTCTCTGGGGCGGCACTTGGAGATCAGCGAGGGAATGCACTGGGCAAAACAACAAAGCGTAATGCCTAGTATGGCTATCCCCACCACTACCTTAAGCACCGTTTGCAGCCACCCCCAGGGGATCCATGACCACATCCAATTCCACAGGGAACTCCACCAAGCCCCCCATGCGGAACCCTCAGTGATACCCTGGACTATGGTGTGGAGGTTCGTGATCTGGCTTTGGATCTTACGGGAGTTATCAGTAAGGTTGAAGCAGCACATTCCACGGACAGACTCGCAACCCAGGTGGTGCAGCAAGAGGAGGTAGTCGATAGCCGCTCGATTGTCAAGAACGGCATGGCTAAGTTCTGCCTGCTCCTGATTGAGGAGCGCTATCGCTGTGGAGGTGTGGTTAATGGCTTTGGCCAAACCGCAAGCCAAGCGGCCAATCCTCCGTGCGTTGCCGACGGCCAAGCCTGGCACGCCGACAAGGCTGACTGCTAGGGATACATACTCAGCGGGACTCAGTACTCTGAAGCTGCTGTCACAAGAGCTGTCTAACTGGGTTGTGCGTGTGTGCCGTATGAGTGGGGAGACATTTGAAGCATTGGAAACATGTGGAACATTAGAGACATTTGTGCTTGGGGCAATCATGTCCTTAGTAGGAAGTAACAGTGTCAAACGGCTGATACAACACATTGAGTCCGACAGATTCGCAGGAATATAGTTCCATGTGAACTGGTTGCAGGTGAAGAACCACCCTGAAGGTAGGGTGACGTGAGCGTACAGCGAAGTGAGTGTCTCTGGTTTATTACAAGTCCAGTTGCCGCTGCCGGGGTCAAGGCAGCGGCGCCGAGTCTGACCGCCTGAGGTGCAGCCAGTCATTCGGGTGCAAGCAGCGTCCGGGCTGATCGCCACTCGGGGGGTATGAAGAGTGGCGGCGTCAGCCGGCAAGGTTGACACAAGTCGCATTCCCCCCCAGCGTGCGTATGCTGAGAAGGTGGTAGGAGTGTGTGGGCCAAAGAACGCCTTCAGCAGCCAGTCGCCATCCTTGGTGCGCGCGTCCAGAGTGTGGCACACGGGGATGAGACAGGTGCTGAGGATAGATGCAGAACCAATGTCCTGCTGTAGACAAAAATCGGACTGGTTGACGAGACCCGCCAACCTTTCCCACAAGTTGTACCGCATTCGTGTGGAAAGATCTTCGCCAGGCGGCAACCCGTCGGCCTGGATCGGAGTAGCCTGGACGCCTCCCCCCAAGAGCAGGGAAAGGGCCAGGATGATGGTGATCGCCGCTGTGTTGGCGTGAATCAGGGCAAAAACTGCAGCTGTGAGGTTCTCCGGTGTCGGCTCTTTTTCCTCGCGCTGAACGGCGTCCTGGGCGTCACTGCAAAGAGCCTTGACCATCCCCCAGGTGATCTTGGGCATCGGCGGCCGTTTCCTCCGGCGGGTCCTCCCGGTCAGGGTGAGGTCCTCCATCTCCGGGATCGGACTCGGGCCGGCCTGGTTCCACGCCATGCGGTTCCAAGTGGGGCTTGACACACCGGGCTGGAACCCAAACGACACCTGTAGGAGACATAACTGCAGCATACCCTCTTCCCCAGGTTATGAGCGGCACCGGGCCCCTCCAAGAAGGGTCCGGTGGCACTCGGTACCGGACCATAGGTCGCGGGAGAGCTTCCGAACGGCGGAAATGCTTCTCCTGCGGCGTGCAGTCCGAAAAAACATTAAGGTGATTGTGGGTGAACAATACCTTGTTGAGACACATCTGTGCTTCCCCCTGTGACTTGGGGAGGGCTGGTGGCTCCCCCCTTTCTGTTTGTTTTTCAATATAGGACTTTAGCGTCCGATTGGTCCGCTCTACAATCGCCTGCCCTTGCGGATTGTAGGGGATTCCAAATGTGTGCTTGATGTCCCACGTAGCCATGAAGGCGGCCAACTGCCTAGAGCTGTAAGATGGCGCGTTGTCTGTTTTCACGTGCCGTGGTTTGCCCATGGCAGCTATGCAGGAAAGGAGGTGCTGCTCCACATGGGAGGCAGTCTCCCCCTTCTGCGCCGTCGCCCAAACGAACTGTGAAAAGGTATCTATGCAGACATGCATGTATTGCCACCTCCCAAATTGTGGCACATGCGTGACATCCATCTGCCACACCTGATTAGCCTCTGTCCCTCGTGGGTTGACCCCCCACGAGGGCCCCCCCGGTGCCCCTGCACAATGCTGGCAAGAGCGAACTATGCCTTGGGCTTGAGAAAGTGGCAGATTGAACTGTCTGGCGAGTGCCTTGGCATTTTGGTGAAAAAAGGCATGACTTTGGATTGGAGTAGTGAAAACTCCCAAAACCGAACGCTGCTGAATTTCCTTCGCGGCCGCGTCCGCTCTGCTATTGCCCGCGGAAATCGGACCCGGAAGGTCTTGGTGACTCCGAATGTGGGCGATATAGAGCGGCTCCGTGCGGTTTCGCAAGTGAAATTGAGCCGTGAGAAACAGACTAAGCAAGTTCTTGTCTATCGCGGGAGTAATGTAGGCTCCCGGTAGACTGTGAAGCAAATTCCGTACATACAGACTGTCAGTAATGATATTTAAACGTTCCTTGGCGAAGGTGCGCAAGGCAAGGTTCACGGCTGCCAACTCTGCCCGCTGAGCGGACTTCTGTGGAAGAGTTAACAGCGTGTGCCAAGCTTCGCCCTCCTGCCAGGTCAAGACACCATAGGTGCGACCGCCATCAGAGAAAACTGTTCTGGCCCCCTGAAGCGGGACCAGCGAGAGCAATTCGAGCAAGCTGACTGTTCCTGTTTGCAGTGAGACAAGCCTGGGGTCTTTGGGCAAGTGATATGCTAAGCTGCCGGTGAAACCTTCCAAAGCTATCGGAAGCGAGTTACCCAGCTGCATCAACTGATGGATTTGTTCCTTGGTAAACGGAACCACAATTTTGGCCAAATCATTTCCTGAAATGTCCCTAGCTCTCAGCCTGCCGCGGTAGACCACCGCGGAGACCAGTTCTTGGGGCGGAACGATGTTCCGTGAAGATGTATTAGGCAAGTAGACCCATTCCACAATCTTCGCTCCCTTCTCTGAGTCTACTCCTAGCGCCCCAGTGAACATGGAACCTGACCGTACGATGTACAAATTCAGGGTCGGGGCATATGGCCCCGGGGCGATCCTATCCACCCACCTTTGGCTGAGAACTTGGTTCACCTTCTCGAGCGCCAAGCGCGCGTCTCGAGAGATTTTTATCCGGTCTGCCGGCTGCTTACCTAGGGTGAGCAGCGAGAAGAGCGGTTTTAGAAGATCCGTATCTAAGCGAAAATACGGTCTGGCCCAATTGATATTCCCCAAAACTTGCTGCAACTCTACAAGGGTGACTGCGTCTTGTAAATTTATCTGAGGCAGGACTGGTGCTGCGAAGGAGCGGAGAAGCCGATGGCCCAAGTATGAGAAGGGCTCGGTTCTCTGCACTTTCTCAGGGGCAATAAGTAAGCCTTTGTCCCCCAGGCTGGCCTGGAGGTCAGAAAACATTTCGCTGCCAAGCTGCGGCAACGCTACTAAAATGTCGTCCATGAAGTGACAAACAATAGCTTTAGGGTAAAGGCTTCGGAACTTTGCCAGTGCGCCGTGAACGTATATTTGGCACAGGGTGGGCGAATTGAGCATGCCCTGTGGCAAAAATTTCCACGCGTAACGCTGCGTGGGCTCTCCGTGGTTCACGACCGGCACCGTAAAGGCGAACCTTTCCCGGTCCCTGGGGTCTAAGGGGATTGTATAAAAGCAATCCTTGAGATCTACAACTAGGATCTCCCACCCCTCGGGAATCATATTAGGATTTGGGATGCCGCATTGAAGCGGACCCATCGGCTGAATGCATTTATTGATCTCCCTGAGATCGTGGAGGAGTCGCCACTTCCCCGACTTCTTCTTAATCACAAAAATTGGCGAATTCCAGGGGCTTGTGGACTGCTCTATGTGTCCTGCGTCTAGCTGTTCTTTCACTAGCTGCTTGAGAGCAACTAATTTCTCTCCCACTACCGGCCATTGTTCTACCCAGACCGGGGTATCGGTGAGCCATTTAAGTGGCAACGCCATTACCCGAAGGTAAGCGTAGCACCGTACTGCTGGAGAATGTCTCGCCCCCAAAGATTGATGTGCACGTCAAGAATGTGCGGCCGAATTACCGCCGTGCCCTCAGCCTTTGGGATTGTGACTTCCACCCACTCTCGGCTCCTGAACGCTTCCTGAACGCCGCCTACCCCCCACACATCGGAGACCGGCTCAATGGCCCACTCTCTTGGCCACTGGCTCCTGCTTATCACACTCACATCCGCTCCGGTATCGAGCAACCCTGAGAACACTCTTTTGTTCAAAAATACCTCGATAACGGGGCGCTGTTTCCACTCAATGTTGGTCTCCACTGTCGCTAAGACCTGGTATCCTTGCACTGCCTCACTCGCGCTCAAGCGGTCTGCTGAACCGGACTCTGAGCTGTCCCTGAGCCCTCCCTGGCTGCCTGCTGGCGAGTGACAAGGAACCATGATCAGTTGCGCTAACGTGTCTCCCTTGTGGATGGTTTGGGGCAGGTGTGTCCAAAGCTGGACCTGGAGAATGCCTGAAAAATTCGAGTCAATGACTCCTGGAATTATGAAAATTCCGCGTGCTCCAGCTACACTACGGGGCAAAACTAAACCTAAAAAGCCTCTGGGCAGGGGTCCCATGTACTGGGTGTCGACTAGACAGACTGTGCCTGGCAGGTCGCATGTAACGTCCGCCTGGCAAGTCAATTCCAGCCCTGTACTACCCTTGGGGCTGGCCTGTGCCCTCGCAGTGCCTGGGATGTGCCTAGAATCTAGTCTTGGTCTGGGGAGTTCTGGATCTGGGTGAAGGAAGCCTCTGTTTGGACTGGGGCCAGAGACGTGCCCGGATTCCGGTTTCCCGAACTCGGACAAAACCTGACCCAGTGGTAGCCTTTCTTGCACCTCGGACAGAGGGTATTCGGAGCCTTAGAATGGCCGGACTTTTGTCCGCCTCCCTTGGATCGGCACTCCCTAGCGAAGTGGCCGACCTTGCCACAAGTGTGACATGCCCCTTTGGTCTTTCCATTAGGATGAGATCTTCTACCTCCTTGCACGGCTGCCGCTAGCAGACCCATTTTATAGGAATCTGTGCCAACGTCAGCACATGCTCGGATCATGTCCGTTAAGGTCAAGTCAGGACGATTGCCTAGCGACTGCAAAACCTTACGGCAGTCCAAGTTGGCGTTGTCCTTGGCTAGCTTAATCATGAGCTCTTGCTGGGCTTGCTCGTTATCAATCTGCCTGGTGATTGCTTCTTCCAAGCGATTGATGAAGTCCATGTAGGGCTCCTGGGCTCCCTGCTTAATGGAGGTGTAATTTTTGGCCGCTTTGCCAGACGCTGGGACCTTGAAGTAAGCCCTAAAGGCTGCCTCGGCTGACATCTCGAGAGTGGCGAGAGGCAGGTTGATCTGAGCGTTGATTGACTCAAAGGCACCTGAACCATATAGCTGTTCAGCAATTACCGCGCCTCCCATCCTGGCGGCCCTGGCCTGAGCCTCGAGCCGATACTCGCTGTCCCAGATCATGTACTGGCTAGGGGTCAGCATCATCCTCATGACGGCTTTCCAGTCATGGGGAATCCACATGGTGGTCTCGCACGCCTGCTGAAGCGTGCCCCTGGTAAAACGGCTTTGGAGCCCTGTCTCTGAGATAGCTTTCCGCAAAGCCATGAGAAGCTTGTACGGGACTGGGGAATGGACGATTTGTTGAGCGCCTGTGAGCGCGTCCATCTCCATTCGGATTGGGCATATCTGTCTAAGCTCAGCTAGTTCTTCCGCTGATAATTCCCCCTTTTTGAGTTCTATCTCTGCTGTGCGCTGAAGGGCACTTTTCACGACCAGGGAGCTTGGAGCTGTCAGAGAAGCGCCTGCGCTTCTCATTCCTTGCATTCCTTCGGTGACGTCTGCAGCTGTCACCGCGGGAATGCTCCCTGCGCTACTATGCTGATAGCTGATTGACGGATAGAGCGCCGTGGGCGCAGTCGGCTCGACTGGCCTGCCTGATGACTTTTCTAACGGGGGTTCATTGGCCTCTACCCGGACTGGCTCGATCTGTTCTAAGAGCTTCCTACACTTCCTCCAAGTACGAACTATCCCTCCTGGAGCTTTGGGGGGCTGCTGAATGCAGTCTCCTATCTGATCCCAGAGCTGCAGGGTTAACGTACCTACTTCTGGGTAAAGTAGGCAGTGTTCCCTGAGGTACGCCAAAAGTCTCGCTAGTTCCCTGCTGTGAAATCGTAACTGAAATACCCTGGCCAGGATTCTGAACTCTTGCTCCCGAGTTCTTTGGCTAGCGGACGGACTTGGTCCATGAGAACAAGTCCCCATATTACCTGCGATGGTCCTCTGAAGTTTCCTCCTCGGGACGAAGTTCGACGCGTCTTTGCAGGCAACAGGTTCGGGCGTCGGGTGTCTGGGGTAGACCTCGGAGCGTGGACCTTCTGCCACGGGCCCTCGGCGGCCTCTGCGCTGTCAGGGGCTCACAGCCTGCCCTGAGCGGAACGCGTTTTTCCCTTTGCGCAAGCCTCCCCGAAAGCTGGGAGCAAGCTGTAGGAATGCCTCTTTGGAACGCCTCGCCGCTGGCCATCTCTCTGTCCGGCTGGCTGCCGACCAGAGCGCCGCGCTGTCCTCCGGGCTGGTTTTGGTCGCGGTTCAAGCGCAGAACCGGACCGCGTGGATCGTTACTCGCGAGTAGACCTCTCCAGGGTCCCTTTACTCACGAGTAAATCACGTCGGGGTCACCAGATGTAGGAATCAGGGCCACTGGGGGCCGGAGGAGCCCGGAGGAGGACTGATCAAGTAACGACACGAGGCAAACGGAGCGAGATCAGATCAGTACTTTATTGGAAAAAGGCAACATCATTTATAGGGAAAAAAGCGCAACGGTGGCAAGCTGTCATCTGACAGGAAAATTACCTCACTCACGTACATGGGTTAATGGGGAATTCTTCAAAGGGGAGTTTAATCAGCTGGGGCAAACATGGATTCAGGGACCTCATTGTCTTGGGGATTAGGCAGGGACAAACATGGTTTATTTGCGCCAGGGATTTCCCGAGCTGGGAGATGAACTATGTACTTAATGCTTGACAGAAGTCAGCTATCTGCTTACTTGGCCGAGTCGCAGGTCAGGTCACGGTAATTGGGTGAATCAAACCCTATATTTTATTCACCCCCCTTAATTTGGTGGCCGCAGAGCCCACGGGCTGGGAGCGTCTCTCACCGCGGTGGCCTCTGGCGGGCCGTTCCATGCCCTGCGGGGCATGGGGAAACCGCATGTTAGGCAAATGGACATCGTGGCTTCAGGATAGCTGATCTAGGTGTGATTTTTTATACTTCCGGTAGAGAGCATGCTGTCTGGCATTACCATACCTATGATCTAGGAGTGAAAGATGCCAAAGGGAAAGAGAAGATGTTGAGACTCCACAGGTAGGGTTGCTTGGTCTGAGTGCATTATTTGAAATCTCCCAGGGTTGCTAGGTTTCCTTAGGTCTCAAGCTGATGAACAAAGTCATAAGGTGAGGACAACTGCAAGAGGAGAAGTATTTAAAAATAAGTATTTATTTTTTCTGTGAGGTGGTTTTAAAGCCTAGCCACTCATCTCTCAACACTTGACGGGCCCATGGTGGTTCAGTGGTTAAAAAGCTTACCTTGTTAGCTGGAAGATCGGCAAGTCAGCAGTTCAGGAGTCAGGACCCGAGTACTGCATGATGGAATGAGCGCCCATCTCTGTCCTAGCTCCTGCCATCTTAGCAGTTCGAAAGCAAGAAATTGCAAGTAGATAAATAGGGACCAGTTCGGTGGGAAAAGATATTGAGAACATGAAATGAACCTCTTTCGGGTGTCCCCTGAGTGGAGTTCCTCCAGCAAAGATCCTTTCAACCCAGAAAGCACCTTTGTGTGCTTCTGACACAATTAAAAAAAACCACCTCTGTGACATTAAAAGGTCCTGTCCTTTGACATTACTGCTATAGGCAGGCAGATTCTACCACAGAGATCAATCAGTTAAAACTCAAGCTGGGAAAGCCACATACTCACAGCCAGCAAACACGGGAGGGACATCTATAATCTGGCCTGACAAACAAAAACAAGATCAAAATAGAGACATTCTTGCCCAGGACATTGAAAGCTGAATGAAGTTGTACTGCAGTCAAAGGTCAAAAGCCAGGAGAGATTCCAGAACTGTAGAGAATGATCTTGTCTTCAAAAGTTTGACAATTGCTCTTGCCAGCCCCACCCATGGCTCAGCTCCCAAGGTGTCCTCCTCTGATGTTCCAAGATTGATACTGCAGTAGGCAGTACTGCAGTGCTCAAGTCGCTAAGACGCTGACTGGGAAGCGGAAGGTCAGCAGTTCGATTCCCGAGTACTGCAGGATGGAAATGAGCTCCCGTCTTCATCCCAGCTCCTGCCAACCTAGCAGTTCGAAAGCAAGAAATGGCAAGTAGATAAATAGGGACCACTTCGGTGGGAAGGTAAACAGCGTTCCGTGCGCTCCGGTGTCTAGTCATGCCTGCCACATGACCACGGAAACGTCTGCAGAAGCAGACAGCGCTGGCTCTTCGGCTTAGAAACAGAGATGAGCACTGCACCCTAGAGTCGGATACGACTGGCTTTCGAGCAAGGGAAACCTTTTCCTTTACCTTTACCTAGGCAGCATTCAGGGGGCCAAACATATCTTGATTGGGTGATTCTCCTTTGGAAGAATTTCCTGATATTGAGCAATCCTCTTCTGTGACCAGGCCTTTCTTCTGCTCTGCCTTTCTACGAACCATTACTTTTGGAGGTTCAGTGCAACTCTGGAGCTTGCAAAGCTGTCTTCATTTGATGGAGCTATCTCAAACCATCTATCTTTAGGGCTCAGGCTCTGTATGGATCTTAGTCTCCAGAAGTTCAACTTCCAGAGGAGGCCTGCTTGCTGGAAGACCTGGGTCCTCAGCTAAGGAAATTTCTTTCAGTTGGAGCATGGTAATCATGTCAGATTTTCATCCTAAAGTCTCAGAGGGTGAGAGGCTGCTGACCTAGCATTGCTATCCATATGTGTGTGTGTGGGGGGGGGGGGAGCATAATTCCTGGGTGGTTTCTAGTAACCTTTTCATAACACCAAACCTATACACTAATTTTGTTGACTATTCTGCAACTATTCACCCTAGCCTTCGGAAAGGGACTTCCACCCTTCCTCAACTGGACCACAAGCCATCAGTAGCTTTCTCAGAAGGTGACTACATGAGCATTTAGCCTGCTGTTTGGACTGCTGCAGGAACAAACTAAAGACGGCAACCAGATGATGTTTATTTATTCATTCATTCATTCATTCATTCATTCATTCATTCATTCATTCATTCATTCATTTATTTATTTATTTATTTATTTATTTATTTATTTATTTATTTATTTATTTATATAGCTGCCCACTCACCACATCGTGGTGACTCAGGGCGGCTTACAAAATTACTACAAAAAGACAACAAATTGCGAAAGTCCAGAGGTTTGGCTAGGCGGTGACGTATCGCCCAGCTAGGAGGATAGTTTCGGCGGCGGCGGGGGGGGGAGGGGAGATCCTTCACAGAGCAAACCATTCCATCCTCAGAACAGTCCTACCTGCATCTTCCTGGCTTCTGGCTTCTTGCCACGCATGATTTACATCGGAGCCACGGACTGAATAACGAAGCATAAAGTACAAGTACTGTTTATTGATGATATCCTGGTCCCATACAGAGTCGTTTCGGGAAGGGGAAAGCATTTTTTACATGTGCATATAGACTTATATATTCTGTGTATATTGTAGTATGTTTATTTGTATATGCATTTGCGTTTCGTAGACTACTCATGCAGTATTCGTTTAGTAGCCGGATAAGAGTTATTATAGCACACATGCAGAAATATTAAATACACTTTGCTATTATCCTTGGTCTATCTGGGTGTGTCTTCTCGCTTGTCTCTTCCTGGCTTCTGGCTTTTTTTGGTGTGGGTAAGACCACTCTGGTTTGGTTCATTTCCAGCACATGTGATCACTAGAAATGATCTAAAGTGAGCCTTCCTCTTTTAATTTGTCAATAGCACGCAGAAAGCTATTTCACGATGTTGACAAATTAGATATTGTACTGTACTTCCTTGTGTCTGTGGCAGGGCCATAGCCAGGATGCTAGATGTAGGTGGGCAATTATTTTTTCAGGGTGAGCAACAAAGCCTCTTTTCAATCAATTCCTATGGGAAACCTCGCCTCACCAGGGTGGGCAAACTGCTAACTCATGGTGAGCCAAGCCCACCCTGGCCCCCCTCAGGCTATGGCCCTGGTCTGTGGAGGTGCTAAGCAAGTGGGAAAATTTAAATATATTTATTTATTTATAAATTGACATAAATCATAAACCAATATACACAAAAATGCAAACATAATGACAAATTATAATGTAAACTATACATAAAACAAATTATAATGCAAGTTATGTGAATCTCACTATCTTCAGGACCTTGAAAATAGCTATTCTATTTCTTCTCCTTCATCTTCTCTAATTACTGCACCCCAATTCTCTCCAATAAAACTTTGTTTTATGTGGTGGCACCTGACTGGTCCCCTTCCATAAGGCATAAGGTCACCCTTGCTAGAAAGCCAGTCGTATGCAACTCTAGTGTTCAGTGCTCATCTCTATTTATAGCCAAAGAGCCAGCGCTGCCTGTGTTTGCAGATGTTTCTATGGACATATGGCAGGTATGACTAAACGGTGGAGTGCACAGAATGCTGTTTACCTTCCCACCAAAGTGATACCTATTTATCTACTTGCAATTTCTTTCTTTCGAACTGCTAGGTTGGCAGGAGCTGAGACAGAGACTCCATTGTGCAGCACTCGGATCTTGAACTGCTGAACTGCCGACCTTCAAGCCGTCAAGTTCAGTGACTTAACCACTAAGACATCACACTCTCTGAAGCATAAACACACAAACAAAAAAAGAGTGAGGCATTGGGCTATTGTAGAAATTTAAAAATCCAATTCCTATATTGTAGGAACTTAAAAACTGCCTACCAACTTCTTCATATGATTGGGGGATTTCATACCCACAATATATAAAGCATCTGAGGAATAAAGGGCACATTGATTTTTTTCTCTGTTTTCTCTTCTGAATTTTTTTAAAAAAAATCTGGCAGCACCTGCTGTTAACAACCAGATCTCCAAGGGGAACAATTTCAGCCATATTCAGATCTAAAATACTTCCTTCTCGATTCACCCATCTGTGTTTCTTCATGCTGTTTCCTGTTCTAAGTCTGCTTCCACCTCACACCCTACTTTAAAGATTTTATTTATTCACTTACACATTTAGAATTGCATCTAGACATGTTTTCAAAGGGTTGGTGCCATGCAGCTGATAAAACGTCATGAAAACACACCACAAGCTGACGTTTGCCCCCATAAATCTGGGGCACCTGATCAAAAGTAACAAAGGTTTGCAAATACCATAGGCTTAAGCTTGGCCACAAAGCATTTTCCCCACATCACTGAAAGATACTTAGGCGAAAGTTTTAGCAAATCCCCGAAGAGACAGAATCCCACCATAGATGTAGCCACCATGGCAAAAGCAAACTTAAGCAAGAATGACACCTTTGCAATAAACTCGGGAAAGTATAGCTGCTGTGTGACAGTTTGTGTTTTAATCCAGCAGGGACAGACATACACGGTGATGCACTGTAAAAAAAAAATTACTACCCACTCAGTGGGTTCGGCTAATTATGGGCATGGCTAATTGTGGGCATGGCCTCAAACCCCCCGCCCCACCAAGAAAAAAGAAAAAAGGGGGGAGATAAAGGAAACATACCTTGCTCTGGGAGGAGTCCCAGAGCAGCCAGGCGCTGCTGGCAGGTCAGCCCCTCACCGTCCGGGTGCGCTTTCACCGGCGGGTTGCTGGGAGGTGAGCAGGGCTGCTGGGAGTGCTGCTGGCAACACTGCTGGGAGGTGAGCAGAATTGCTGGGAGGTGAGCAGGGCAGGTTGGTGGCCTGGCACCAGCCTCCTCCTCCCAGCGCCGCCGGAAACGTGTTACATTTTCTTGCCCAGAGCCGAAGGCGCAAGGGAAGTGCAGAGATGAAAGCACGCCTTCGGCCCTGGGCAAGGCAAATGAGACACGTTTCGGGTAGTGCTGGGAAGGGGAGGACGAGAGGTGGGCATAGGTGTGGGTGGCCAAGTGGCCATGGCCTGGAATTTCTACTACCAGTTCGTCAGAACCGGTGAGAACTGGCCACAGTACAACACTTGACATACAGGATAGTGGAGGAATGAGCAAGGACTGGCAGTGAATAGTGGGACTGATAAACAGGATGGGTAGCAGGAAATGCAGCATACAATGCCACTTTCATGCAGAGGGTGAGCAAGCAAAGCTCCATGGCTAGCAAGATCTCAGAAAGTGGACTTCAGATGTGGAATCTCAAATAACAACTGGAAGAAGGGGTTTGCTGAAACTCCCTGAGTGGTGGGGGGGAAGCAAATAAAGGCAAGGCTAAACAAAGAATTTGGAGCAAAACCTCAGGAGCATCCATAGATTCATGATTCCATGCAGTCTTTTCAAGTTCTATTCCACTGAAGGGGGGGGGGAGATACAGTACAGGTCTTTCCTTCCTAGAAGCTCTGAGGCTGCACATTGAGACAAACTTCTTTCACACACCTTCATCCTGCTGGGAGTGGAGAGTGAACACACAAGAACTTGAAATTAGTTTCAGTAAAACATGACAGAGAAAATAACAATACAAAAATGAGTGGCAGAAAGAGGTTGAGCTGTGGTCTTGCAATGGCTGGAAAGAAAACTGGAGGTGAGGGGTGGGTTGTCCTTGTGCTGCCTGAAACTGCAAATAAACCAGAGCAGAAAAGACTGGGCACCATTTTGAACTCTAAGAAAGGCATGGATTCCCAGTCAAGAATGGAGACACTGTGGATGACAGTGACTGTTTTCCCCCTAGGGCAATAATGGTGAACCTTGGCACTCCAGGTGTTCTTGAACTTCAATTCCCAGAAGTCCTCATCAGCAGGAGTGCTGGCTTGGGCTTCTGGTAATTGAATTCCAAGAACACCTGGAGTGCCAAGGTTCTCCATCGCTGCCCTAGGGAATGTAGATTCAGCCTACTTTACTCTTAAGAGACCATTTAATAGGAGGCGACATTTAAGGTATTCATCCCCAACAAAGCCAAAATTGGGTTTAATGACCCAACACAGAACTTTAATTGTTCCCAGAATTGGTAATTCCTGGAAATGTTAGAGCACAGGCATCATTGTGAACCTGGCAATATTTAGATTATCCGAGCATCCTTAGATACTTTACGACAGTCTAGGCTAATGCTGTTAAGTACTGTACCTGTATGTATAAACTTGTAAAATGGAATATTAAAAGTTAGGTCACATTCTTTCTACAAATATGAGGTTGGTGATGAAAAATCACCCAGATTATAAAACAATCCATCATCTGCACTTAAAACATGACCTATTTATGCACAGTTGAATACCTTAGTTTAAACATAAGAGAAGGCTTCACTCTTTCATTCTCTAAAGAAAGAGAAAGAGGAAAAACCCTCTACTTGGTGTAAACTTATTAAAGTAAATGGCTGAAATCCTGTTGTGTAAATCACACTGTGTAAAGCTAATGACATCATCAATCCCTGTGATTTTTCCAGAAGCAATCCATTTCTGAATTCTCTCCTGAAGGCCCCAGGGTTTCCTTGGAGTCCTTTCATCATTAGAAGGCCATCAGGATTACTTTTCCAGCAGTGAAGATATTTGGTAGTTAAAGACTTCCCTCTTCCAACCCATGGGCCCCATTGACTTCTCCATGATAAAAGGAGTTCCAAGATTGCCTTGGGACCTTCAGGGGAGAAATCGGAAATGCGTTATTTCCAGCTTTACATGGAGTAACATATGCAAAAGGATTTCACCCACTGTGAGATCTCCCTCCAAGAAATTGGACTGGACTAGGCACAGTTTCATAACTATGGATATGACTATGATGCAAATCAGGTATTTGTATATACTGACACTTTTAACCTGAGTTTCATTTCAGCTTTCCATACCACGAGTAATGTGTTATATAGGGGGTTGGGTGGCTGTTGAGACTATGGTATAGTATTTATTGGGGATGGATGTTAAGGTATAAAAATTATGTATCTATGTGTCCACATTTGAGAAAAGAAGTTGATTTCTGACTTGAATCTCTGAATTTTTTGAGATATAGCTTCAACTTCTTTTCTTTAAGCCCAAATCCCACCTCTCTTTGGGGCATACAGATTCTGAATACCAGAAAACTCCATCTCAAAACGGACAAGAATGTCTAGGGCAGACAAGATAATTGCATTCTAGTTTGTGTACTGGTTCAAGAATTGTAAATTAGGTCAGTTGGTATTAAAACATGAACGAAACAAATTTCTCTTCCATCCCTAATGATGAGATGGTCTGAATAAGGTTCCCACTGGTCTAAGTTACGGTCTGATTCACATCAAAGCACAAGGAAGTTAAAATGGAACAGACTATCACAACTGTATTTGCTTTGAAAAGTGAATCAGAATCTTCACTATTGCTGACTTCCCCTCTCTCATGTCTCAAAGTGCAAAAATACGAATCAATTATTATGCTGCTAAGTGTTTTGTTTCACTTACAGTATATTTTAATTGTTTTAATGATATTGGTACTGGGCTGATTTGAGAGGATTTTTATTCTGAAAAGCAGTGCAAAAATCCTGATTTAAACACTATTTAGTTGTGTCTCACATAATACTGAAGATAAAATTCACCAAACAATTTCCCATCAGATTATAGAAAAAGTTGGAGATTTACAGATTATTGTTCTCAAATAAAACAAAGAAGGTGCTTTGAATATAAGGCTAAATTGAAGAAAAGACTTTGAGATGAGCCTATAGGTTCCTTTAAGCAGAGTTTGTAATAAAATCAAGTTACAATATCTGTAATAAATTGCTTTCTTTCTGTAATGAAGGAATATCTAGGTTACATTACAGATGCAATGTGATGAGAGAGAAATTAACTCTTTTGCTTGTTTAATTCTACCTTACCATTGTTTTGTGTGATCAAGTTGCTTCTGATTTACAACACCCCTACAAATTGGTGACTCTGAAAGATCCTGTCAGATCGTGGGTGGGAACAGTTCCACAACTTTGCAGGCTATGTGCCCTCTCCACCACATGTGTGTTCTGTACAAGCCACAGATCTGTCACATTATGAATCTTCGTTTAAGTAACAGAGTGATTGTGTATATTCTAGAACAACAAGAAGATAAAGAATTGCATGAACAAAGTCATAAGGTATTTTAAAGTATTTTGTGTTATTTTGGTTTTGTAACGCATTGATAGAGTTGTATAAGTGTTGTTTATATTGAATAGTTAATTATAAAAACAGGTGTGTGTGTGTGTGTGTGTGTGTGTGTGTGTGTGTGTGTGTGTGTGTGTGTGTGTGTGTGTGTGTGTGTGTGTGTGTGTGTATATATATATATATATATACACACACACACACACACACACACACACACACACACACACACACACACACACACACACACACACACACACACACACACACATATAAAGGATTATAGAGATGGATTTTTGTTAACAATATAGTGCAAGAATGAGAAATTTGGAGTATTGAATATGTTTTGTATTTGTTATTGTTTGTGATTTGATTTTTAAAAGATTTTATTTATATGTTGTATTTGAAATGTATTTTGTTTTTGTTTTCTTATGTCTTGTTATTTTTATGTTACTTTTTGAAAATTTAATAAAAACTATAAAAAAGAATTGCATTAAATAATATGAATGTAATGAAAACTATTTTAGGGGCTTGGAACTATAACTGTAATTTAACTATTTTTAAAAATCTACCATTCACATCACTCTGTAATTTAAAATTCTCACGTTTATAACTATAACTATAACTTTTAAACTTTTAAATCTATGTCAGATACAAGTACATATACCAGACATGGATTTGCACTCCAGTGTCTGAGGAAGTGGGCTTTGATCTACGAAAGCTCAGGCTAAAATAAAATTGTTAGTGCACCGTAATAAAGTTTGAAATTGAAGTTTGAAATTTAACATGGCCTCAAGGAAAATATTAGGTTCATAAACGTATGAACATATAGAGAGTCCTGAGCAGGTTAGGCTATCAGTCAATTTAGATCAGTTTTGCACTTCTCCACAGCAGTGGTCAGATACTGCTGAAATCCCAAATGTCTTTCTGATTCTGTCTTTGCTCTCAGTCCAGCAACTCCACCATAGGGAGGCCCATTCAAGGCACGCAGCCTGCCAGTTGGAATTTCTCACCAGGTGGCCACCAGATAGGTGTCTGTGGGGTCTGAGTCCTGCAGGTGGGACTCCCAGAAAGGAGAATTATGGAATGTATAATCCAAAATTGCACATAGCTACTTGTGGATCCGCGTGCCCAGTTGGCACGCATGGCCTCTGGCAGAGGTTAAACCTAGCGAGCACGCTCCTGGCCCCTGGCCCTTGCCAGCAGAGAGAAATTAAGGGGGGTGGATAAATGATAGGGTTTGATTCACCCAATTACCTGACCTGACCAACGAACCTGCTGAAAGAGCAAATACGTTACCTATTAGAATAATCCCTCATCTCCGAGTCTCAGTCTCATCCCAGAAGCAAACAGGAGCCGTGATTGCCTTAGTCTAAGCCCAAAACAATGGTGTTGTCCCAGCCAGTGTTTGTCCACACTAATTAACTTCCCCCCGAGAGATTCCCAATTAACCTGAGTAAATAGGCGGTGTGATTGACTGCTGGGTGACGGTTTTTTCTACCTTGCCTTCTGATCTATAAATGGTTATGCCTTTTCCTCAATAAACCACTGATCTTATCCTCCTCCATACTGCCTCGTATCGTTCTTTGATCAGTCTCCTCCGGGACCTACGGCCCTCAGCGGCCCCAATTCCTACACCTGGTGACCCCGACGTGATCTACTCGTGAGTAAGAGCGGTCTTCCTCAGAGTAGCGATCACACGGTCCGGTTCTGCGCTTGAACCGTGTCCGAATCATCCCGGAGGACAGCGCGGCACTCCGTCCGGCAGCCAGCCGATCGGAGGGACGGCCTGTGGTGAGGCAGTCCAAAGAGGCATCCTACAGCTTGCTCCCGACTTTCGCGGTGGCTTGCGCCAAAGGGAAACGCGCGTTCCGCTCAGGGCAGCTGTGAGCCCCTGACAGCGCAGTGGCCACCGAGGGCCCGTGGCCGCAGTCCACGCTCTGAGCTCTACCCAGAAAGCGACGTCGCCAGAACCTATTGCCTGCCAAAGACGCGTCGGCTCGTCCCGAGGAGGAATCTTCCGAGGACCCAATCGCAGGTAATATGGGGACCTGTCCTCAGCGACAGCGTCCATCCGCTAGCCAAAGAACTCGTGTAGAGGAGTTCAACATCCTGGCCAGGGTATTTAATTTGCGTTTTCACAGCGGGGAGCTAGCGAGACTTTTGGTGTACCTAGGGGAACACTGCCTGCTTTACCCAGAAGTAGGTACGTTAACCCTCGAGCTCTGGGATCAGATAGGAGACTGCATTCAGCAACCCCCGAAAGCTCCAGGAGGCGTAATTCGCACATGGAGAAAGTGTAGGAAGCTCTTGGCGGAGATAGAGCCAGTCCGGATAGAGGCCAAAGAACCCCCAAATCTGCCAGAAGCGCCAGCCAATCCAACGGCGCCTACGGCGCTCTATCCGTCACTCCAATTTAGGCAGGGTAGCGTAGGGAGCTTTCCCCCGGTGACAGCTGCAGACGTCACCGGTGGAATGCAAGGAATGAGGAGCGCAGGCGCTTCTCTGACAGTTCCAAGTTCCCGAGTTACCAAGAATCCACTTCAGCGCACCATTGAAGAGGAGATTAGGAAGGGGGAATTGCCAGCAGAAGAACTAGCTGATCTTAGCCAGATATGTCCCATCCGCATGGAAATGGACGCGCTTACAGGCGCACAGCAGATAGTACACTCCCCAGTCCCGTATAAGCTTCTCATGGCTATACGGAAAGCCATTTCCGAGACAGGGCTCCAAAGTCATTTCACAAGGGGCACGCTTCAGCAAGTGTGCGAGAACACCATGTTCATTCCCCATGACTGGAAAGCCGTCATGCGGATGATGCTCAACCCTAGCCAGTACTTAATTTGGGACAGCGAGTATCGCCTGGAGGCGCAGACAAGGGCTGCCAGGATGGGAGGCGCAGTACTTCCTGTCCAGTTATATGGTTCAGGTGCCTTCGAATCCATCGATGCCCAGATCAACTTGCCTCTAGCCACTCTCCAGATGTCGGCCGAGGCCGCCTTTAGGGCGTTTTTCAAAGTCCCAGCAACTGGCAAAGCGGCTAAAAATTACACTGCTATCAAGCAAGGAGCCCAAGAGCCCTATATGGACTTCATCAATCGCCTGGAGGAAGCAATTAGCAGGCAGATTGACAATGAGCAGGCCCAGCAAGAGCTCATGATGAAGTTAGCCAAGGACAATGCCAACTTAGACTGCCGTAAAATCTTGCAGTCACTAGGCAATCGTCCTGATTTGACCCTTACGGACATGATTAGAGCCTGCGCCGACGTTGGCACAGAATCCTACAAGATGGGATTGCTAGCGGCAGCGGTGCAAGGGGGTAAGAGACCAAAAGGAAAGACCCAAGGAGCATGTCACAGTTGTGGCAAGGTCGGTCACTTCGCTAGGGAGTGTCGATCCAAGGGAGGCGGGCAAAAGTCCGGCCGCCCCAAGGCTCCGAAGACCCAGTGTCCGAAATGTCAAAGAGGCTACCATTGGGCCCGAGACTGTCCGAATTCGGGAAACCGGAACGCGGGCATGTCTCTGGCCCCGGTCCAAACAGGGACTCCCCTCACTCAGAGCTCACCAGAGCTAGACTAAATCCCGGTCACACTCCAGACATTGCGAGGGCACAGGCCAGCCCCAAGGGTAGTACAGGGTTAGACTTGACTTGTCAGGTGGACGTTACATGCGACCTGCCAGGCACGGTCTATCTGGTAGACTCCCAGTACATGGGTCCACTGCCCAAGGGCTTTATAGGTTTAGTCTTGCCCCGCAGTGTAGCTGGAGCACGCGGAATTTTCATAATTCCAGGAGTCGTTGACTCGAATTTTTCAGGCGTTCTCCAAGTTCAGCTTTGGACTCATCTGCCCCAAACAATTCACAAGGGAGACACCTTAGCGCAACTGATCATGGTTCCTTGTCACTCGCCAGCAGATAGCCAGGGAAGGCTCAGTGACAGCTCCGAGTCCCGGTCAGAGGACCGCTCGAGCGCCAGGGAGGCAGTACAAGGATACCAGGTCTTAGCAACAGTGGAGACCAACATTGAGTGGAAGCAGCGCCCCGTTATCGAGGTATTTTTGAACAAAAGAGTGTTCTCAGGGTTACTCGATACCGGAGCGGATGTGAGCGTGATAAGCAGAAGCCAGTGGCCAAGGGAGTGGGCCATTGAGCCGGTCTCCGATGTGTGGGGGGTAGGCGGCGTCCAGGAAGCGTTTAGGAGCCAAGAGTGGGTGGAAGTCACAATCCCAAGGGCTGACGGCACGGCAGTAATTCGGCCGCACATCCTTGACGTGCACATCAACCTTTGGGGGCGAGACATCTTGCAGCAGTACGGTGCTACGCTTACCTTTGGGTAATGGCGTTGCCACTTAAATGGCTCACCGACACGCCGGTTTGGGTAGAACAATGGCCGGTAGTGGGAGAGAAATTAGTTGCCCTCAAGCAGCTAGTTAAAGAACAGCTAGACGCAGGACATATAGAACGGTCCACAAGTCCTTGGAATTCGCCAATTTTTGTGATTAAAAAGAAGTCGGGGAAGTGGCGACTCCTCCACGATCTCAGAGAGATCAATAAATGCATACAGCCAATGGGTCCGCTCCAATGCGGCATCCCGAATCCGAACATGATTCCCGAAGGGTGGGAGATTCTAGTCGTGGATCTCAAGGATTGCTTTCATACGATCCCCTTAGACCCCCGGGACCGGGAAAGGTTCGCCTTTACGGTGCCGGTTGTGAACCACGGTGAGCCTACGCAGCGTTACGCGTGGAAATTTTTGCTCAACTCGCCCACCCTGTGCCAAATTTATGTTCACAACGCACTGGCAAAGTTCCGAGGCCTTTACCCTAAAGCTATAGTTTGCCACTTTATGGATGACATCTTGGTCGCGATGCCGCAACTCGGCAGCGAAATATTTTCTGACCTCCAGGCCAGCCTGGGGGACAAAGGTTTACTCATTGCCCCAGAGAAAGTGCAGAGAACCGAGCCCTTCTCATACTTGGGCCATCGGCTTCTCCGCTCTTTCGCAGCACCAGTTTTGCCTAAGATCAACTTACAGGACTCAGTCACCCTTGTAGAGTTGCAGCAAGTTTTAGGTAACATCAATTGGGCCAGACCGTATTTCCGATTGGATACGGATCTTCTAAAACCGCTCTTCTCGCTGCTAACCTTAGGTAAGCAGCCGGCAGACCGGATAAAAATTTCTCGAGACGCACGCTTGGCACTCGAGAAAGTTAACCAAGTTCTCAGCCAGCGATGGGTAGATAGGATCACCCCAGGGCCATATGCTCCGATCTTGAATTTGTACATCGTACGGTCAGGATCCATGTTCACAGGAGCGCTCGGCGTAGATGCCGAGAAAGGGGCGAGTATCGTGGAATGGGTGTACCTTCCGAACACCTCTTCATGAAACATCGTTCCTCCCCAAGAATTGGTCTCCGCGGTGGTTTACCGCGGAAGGCTGAGAGCTAGGGACATTTCAGGGCATGATTTGGCCAAAATCGTAGTCCCGTTCACCAAGGAACACGTTCAGCAATTAATGCAGCTCGGTGACTCGCTTCCCATAGCCCTGGAAGGATTCACCGGGAGCTTGGCATACCACTTGCCAAAGGACCCCAGACTTGTCTCACTCCAAACGCAGACAGTCAGCTTGTTTGAATTGCTCTCACTGGTTCCGCTTCAGGGAGCCAGGACAGTTTTTACTGATGGTGGTCGGACATACGGTGTCTTGACCTGGCAGGAGGGCCAAGCTTGGCGCACGCTGCTAACTCTTCCACAAAAGTCCACGCAGCGGGCAGAGTTGGCAGCGGTGAACCTTGCTTTGCGCACCTTCGCCAAGGAACATTTAAACATCATCACGGACAGTATGTATGTTAGGAATTTGCTTCACAGTCTACCGGGAGCATACATCACTCCCGCGATAGACAAGAATTTGCTTAGCCTGTTTCTCACTGCTCAATTTCATTTGCGAAACCGCACGGAGCTGCTCTATATTGCCCACATCCGAAGTCATCAAGACCTACCGGGTCCGATTTCCGCGGGCAATAGCAGAGCGGATGCGGCGGCAAAGGAAATTCAGCAACATTCAGTTTTGGGTGTTTTTACTACTCCAATTCAGAGCCATGCCTTCTTTCACCAAAATGCCAAAGCGCTCGCCAGACAGTTCAATTTGCCACTCTCTCAAGCCCAAGGCATAGTTCGCTCTTGCCAGCATTGTGCAGGGGCACCGGGGGGGCCCTCGTGGGGGGTCAACCCACGAGGGACAGAGGCCAATCAGGTGTGGCAAATGGACGTCACGCATGTTCCGCAGTTTGGCAGATGGCAGTACATGCACGTCTGCATAGATACTTTTTCTCAGTTCGTTTGGGCAATGGCGCAGAAAGGGGAGACCGCCTCCCACGTGGAGCAGCACCTCCTTTCCTGCATTGCAGCCATGGGCAAACCTCGCCACGTTAAAACCGATAACGCGCCATCCTACAGCTCCAGGCAGCTGGCCGCCTTCATGGCCACTTAGGATATTAAGCATACTTTTGGCGTTCCTTACAATCCGCAGGGGCAAGCGATTGTGGAACGGGTCAATTGGACACTCAAGTCCTATATTGACAAACAAACAGAAAGGGGGGAGCCACCAGCCCTCCCCAAGTCACAGGGCCAGGCACAGCATTGCCTGAATAAGGTATTGTTTACTTACAATCACCTTAATGTTTTTTCGGATTGTACGCCACAGGAGAAGCACTTCCGCCGTTCGGAAGCTCTCCCGCGACCGATGGTCCGATACCGGGTGCCACCGGACCCTTCTTGGAGGGGCCCGGCGCCGCTCGTAACCTGGGGGCGAGGGTATGCTGCAGTTATGTCTCCTACAGGTGTCATTTGGATTCCAGCTCGGTGTGTCAAGCCTCACTTGGAACCTCATGGCGTGGACCCAGACCGACCCGAGTCCGATCCCGGAGATGGAGGACCTCACCCTGACCGAGGAGACCCACCGGGAGAAGCGACGGCTGCGGACGCCAGCACCGAGGATCACCTGGGGGATGGTCAAGACCCTTTGCAGTGAGGCCCAGGGCGCCCTCCGACGCGAGGAGAGGGAGCCGACACCGGAGCACTTCGTAGCAGCAGTCTTCGCCCAAATTGATGTCAACACCGTGATCTTCACCATCATCCTGACCCTTTCCCTGCTTCTGGGGGAGGCACTCAGGCCGCCTCGTTGGAGGCCAACGATCTACTGCCCGGCGGAGACCTCTCTGCCCGGATGCAGTACAATATTTGGGAGAGGTTGGCGCGTCTCGTCAACCAGTCCGATTTTTGCCTCAGGCAGGACCTTGGTTCTGCTTCGATCCTCAGCACCTGCCTCATCCCAGTGTGCCATTCTCCAGGCGCGCACCCCAGGGATGGGGACTGGCTTGTGAAGAGACTTTTCAGCCCGTATAACCCAGCGGCTTCTTCGGAGTATGCCCGTTGGGAGATGCGGCGAACCATGACCTTGCCGGCTGATGCAACCACCCTCCACACTCCTCGGGTGGCAGTCAGCCCGAACTCTACCTGTGGACGAATGTACGGCTGCGCTTCAGCTGGTCGTACCCGGCGCCGCTGCCTCAACGTTGGCAGTGGCAATTGGACTTGCAATAACCCAGTACCACTTGGCACCATGTATGCTCACATCACCCTGCCATCTGGTTGGTTCTTCACATGCAACCAGTACACGTGGAACTACATTCCTGCAAATGTTTCAGACTCTATATGTTGTATCAGTCGTTTGACATTGTTACTCCCTACCAAGGATATGGTCACCCCAAGCACAAATGTTACTAATGTTTCAAATGTTTCCTCACTCATACGGCACACTCGCACCACCCAGTTGGACAGCTCATGTGAGAGCAGCTTTAGAGTAATGAGCCCTGCCGAATATCTCTCTTTGGCAGTCAGCATCTTTGGCGTGCCAGGCTTAGCCGTCGGCAACGCAAAGAGGATTGGTCACTTGGCTTGCGGTCTAGCAAAAGCCATCAACCACACCTCCTCCGCGATAGCGCTCCTTAATCAAGAGCAGGCAGAGCTTCGCCATGCCATTCTTGACAATCGAGCGGCTATCGACTACCTCTTATTGTTGCACCACCTGGGTTGCGAATCCTTTCATGGTATGTGCTGTTTCAACCTTACTGACAACTCCCGCAAAGTACAGAGTCAGCTCACTGATCTCCACACCATAGTCCAGGGCATCACAGAGGGTTCTGCATGGGGAGCTTGGTGGAGTTCATTGTGGAACTGGATGTGGTCATGGATCCCCTGGGGGTGGCTCCAAACGGTACTCAAGGTGGTTGTGGGGGTAATTATACTAGGCATCGCACTCTGCTGCTTTGCACAATGTATTCCCTCGCTGATCTCAGGGTGCCGCCCCAGAAGGAAACCCCGAGACGTCATTCCCGCTCATCAGCTGGTCCCGCTCCTAAGCAGAGTCGCTGGTCAGGCTCTTAAGAAAAATTAAAAGGGGAGATGTGGATCCGCGTGCCCAGTTGGCACGCATGGCCTCTGGCAGAGGTTAAACCTAGCGAGCACGCTCCTGGCCCCTGGCCCTTGCCAGCAGAGAGAAATTAAGGGGGGTGGATAAATGATAGGGTTTGATTCACCCAATTACCTGACCTGACCAACAAACCTGCTGAAAGAGCAAATACGTTACCTATTAGAATAATCCCTCATCTCCGAGTCTCAGTCTCATCCCAGAAGCAAACAGGAGCTGTGATTGCCTTAGTCTAAGCCCAAAACAATGGTGTTGTCCCAGCCAGTGTTTGTCCACACTAATTAACTTCCCCCCGAGAGATTCCCAATTAACCTGAGTAAATAGGCGGTGTGATTGACTGCTGGGTGACGGTTTTTTCTACCTTGCCTTCTGATCTATAAATGGTTATGCCTTTTCCTCAATAAACCACTGATCTTATCCTCCTCCATACTGCCTCGTATCGTTCTTTGATCAGTCTGCTCCGGGACCTACGGCCCTCAGCGGCCCCAATTCCTACAGCTACTGGCCATTACTACATCTTGTGGGCCAAGGGTTCTGCATGAAGAAATACTTTTTTCTTATATGTGCTGAATCTACCGACAAACAATTCCATTATTCACTGAGTCTGAGTTCTAATGTTTGAGGTAATTTCACATACAGCCATCTGTCCAGCACTTTATATAAATATAAAAAAGGTTAAAAATTCATTCAGCTTCTTTATGGTTGCCATATCCCCTTTCAGTAATATTTTCACTCATCCTCAGTCTAAGAGCCCAAATGCCTTTCTGGCTAGTTTCCTGCTTTTCTCTTTATTTAAAGACATTTTTATTGTCTATCTTAATCTTTCCAGCAATGTACTAAAATAAAGTTTGTGCTCCCTTCTGTTTTCCTAATTTGGGCAAGATTTCTATTTTTGAAATGAAGTCATTCTTGCCTTTCATTAGTTCCACTGACTGATCATTACCCCTACTGGCACACTCTCCAACTTGTTCATACTATTCTTAATCTAGGGTATATATTTCAGCCACGCGTCTGTGATTCTTAAATAACTTCTAAACATCCTGAAGACATTTAACCTCTTTGTTAAATTAATCCTTCTACTTCTGAGGCTCCCTTTTTGCCATGACATGTGACTCTTGTGGATTTATTTTTTTAGAAGGGAGATAAAATTCCACTTACATATATGTTGGATCTGATAGAATGCTGGTTCCAAGATTTATTTTCCAACCACTTTGGATTAGGTTTAGTGTTACCACCCCTACTCTTGGTTTTATGCCCAACTGCTCACTGTCATTTACTGTATCTCGAAAACATGGCATGTTCCAGTTATGCCACTGCTGGTGTAAAGCCTATTGCATAAGTGACGGTGCATTTTCAGAGTTAGCTCAAGAATTGCACACACCACATCCAATATACTCATGGCATGATTTTTCACTTTTCTAGCATTATACTAGTCTTACAGTGTTTCATGTTGTTGCAATAAATACACATGTAGTCAGTGGTTGGCCAACACTCTCTTGCGGAGTTGCCAGAACAACAAGAATGGCATTACCTACAGTGGCAGATTACCACTAATTAAAGAGTTCCTTTTCTAGTTTTAGGTATATTTCATGTTCAGGGAATGAAGAAGCAGACGAGTGAATTAGTGAAATTCAGCTCTTTATTAGTGAGGTTTAAACACAGTTTGGATGGGGCAAAACTCGGACTTATATACACTATAAACATTAACAGTAACAATAATACAACAAGCCCATTGGCTAACAGTGTGTGCACATTTTTCGATCCACTTATTTGCATAAGAATAGATACATGAGAAAAGATACATTCCGCTCCTGTCAGAAAACACAGTTAACATACATAACATTCTTCCCCCCTAGGTAAAAACAAAATCCTTTAACCAGGATGGCGGTCTAGTTTCCCTTCTGGGTCGGACGCTTGGCTGAGCCGGCTCAGGGGCTCGTAGGATGGGCGACCGGACTGAAGTGAGGGATTGACTAGAGGGGGAGGATTGTAAACCAAAATTTAAGCCCCGTTTGTCAGATGGAGGAGCAGGGGATCGCTCAAACCCAAAATCTAATTCTGTGGATGAATAAGACAACTCAGGGTCCCTCCTGTGTGTCCTAAGAGTAGAGGGCGACTCCAAACAAAATTGGTCATCATCAATAAAGGAATTCAGAGTGCTAGGCTGGGACAGTGTAGGGGTACACCTGGCCGGAATAGGGGAGCATTCCACAAATTCCCCTTGAAATCAGTTCGTAGAAGACACTTCTGGGTCAATGTTGGCTGGCTGCTGACTATTACCTCTGCCCCCTGGGTTTAAAGGGGGGGCAACCCTAGTGTTGAGTGTCTGTATTCTTCTTGTGGGTCCAGTACTCTGGATCTCAATTGAGCCGCATGCCTCCTCCAGATCAGACCAGTGGCTGTTTCGATTCTATAAGAAACAGGACCAGTTTGATCGATCACAAACCCAGGTACCCATGTAGGGCCACCAGCTGCATAATTGCAGCAATGTACAGGGTCTCCGGACAAGAAACCCTTCTGGTGTTAGATTGCTATATTTGTGCCTTTGTCCTCTACCCGAGAGGGATCCAATCTGTCCAGCAAGGATGACAGTTTCCTTCGCTGGAGCAATTCAGCAGGGGACAGCCCTGAGGCAAGGGGGGTGAGTCTATACATGAAAAGAAACTGGCATAACTGGAGCTCCAAATCCTCTTCACCCATACGCCGAAGTGCGTCTTTAGTTGTGCGCACCTGCCGCTCCACCCTGCCATTGGTGGCTGGGTGGAATGGGGCGGCAGTGATGTGCCTAATTGCATTCCTTTCCATGAAGGATTGGAATTCTGCAGATGTGAACGTGGGTGCGTTGTTGGACACCAGCACATCTGGAAGTCCAAATGCTGCAAACAGCCTTCTCAGGTGCATTATCGTGGTGGCTGAAGTGGTATTAGGCACCCTAATCACTTCCAGCCACTTAGAGAATGAATCCACAACCAACAAAAATAGGGCACCCCTAAATGGACCTGCAACCTGAACCACGGGCCCCAAGCAGAATCCCATTCCCGAGAGGGAAGGTGGGATTGCTCTGGGCAATAGGATTGACCATGGCAAAAGTGCCGACCATTTGTTCTATGTCTTGGTCCAGTTGAGGCCAACAAAAGTAGTTATGGGCAAGGGCTTTGGAATGGACAATTCCCGGGTGACTTGTGTGAAGTAGATGTAAAACATTTTTCCTGAGAGTGACAGGAATGACTACCCGCTGGCCCCATAGAAGGCAACCTTGTTCCACTGAGAGTTCCAAATGCTTGCGGTGGAATGTTCCGAATTCCTCGGCTAGAGGAGAGACAGGCCAGCCTTTTGTACCCAAGACATTACTTTAGTCAATGTTACATCCTTGGCCGTAGCCTTGGCTATATCTGAGGGAATGACTGGGGGCGAGTTGAAAGCCTCAATCATAAGGACCTGGTGGTCGCTTTCGATCTCGCAATCAGCTTTCCTGACCCCTGGCAGTGGAGAATGTGACAGGGCATCAGCGTGGCTGATGTTTTTGCCGGGCCTGTGCACCAAAGTAAAATCGTATGCATTTAGGAAAATTGCCCAACACAACATCCTTGGGGACAGAATTTGAGGCGTGGGCTTCCCGTTCACAAAGATTCCAAGGAGGGGCTTGTGGTCAGTTACGATGGTAAAAGGTCTTCCGTAAAGGTAATTGTGGAATTTCTTAGTGCCAGCCACAATTGCCAATGCCTCCCTGACTGTTTGAGTATAATTTTTCTCAGGCTTTGAGAGCGAACGGGAAAAGAATGTTACGGGGGCTTCCCTCCCGTCACTTAGTACATGGCATATCACAGCTCCCACCCCCACAGGGGATGCATCACACACAAGTACAACTTCCTTGTTAGAATCAAAATGAGTTATTACAGCATCCCAAGATAGCAGCCTTTTACGTTTTGGAATGCTTTCTCCTGGCAATTGCCCCAGTACCAAACAGTATTTTTCTTAAGAAGCCGATGTAATGGTTCGGCAACTGAGCCTTTGCGATGGAGAAAAGCATGATAGAAGTTTAACAATCCTAGAAATTATTGCAATTCGGCTTTACATTTTGGCCTGAGTGCATTTCGCACGGCCACCACCTTGGAGTCAGAGGCCATGATACCTTGGGGTGTAATTCGGTACCCCAGGAACTCACTTCCTGTGCCAAAAACACACATTTGTCTCTTCTGAAATGTAGACCGGCCCTCTCAAAACATGACATGACTCGGTTGAGCCTGGCCGCTAGTTCGACTGTGTCCTTAGCGGTGATCAGGACATCGTCAAAATATGGCAGGACAACAGGCAACTCTTTCAAAATACGTTCTACAAGAGATTGAAATATTCCGGGGGCCGCATTCAACCCAAATTGTAGTCGAGTTACCTTAAATGCCCCCCTATGCGTTACTATGGTCTGGGCTATGGCGGCAGCAGGAGACACAGTCAATTGTTGGTAAGCCTGGGTAAGGGCAAGTTTTGTGAAGCAATTTCCTCCATGCAAGGAGGCAAGAAGGTGGCTTACCATGGGCACAGGATATGCCTTTGGGCGAATAGCTTTATTGATGGTACACTTGTAGTCAGCACATATCCTGACCTCCCCGTTACTTTTCAAAGCAGTCACTATTGGTGTCTCCCACTCTGCGGAGTCCACTGGTACTAGGATGCCCTGCCCCACCAGTTTGTCCAGCTTGGCTTCTATCTTCTCCTTTAAAGCAAAGGGTACCTGGCGTGGCTTCATCCGGATGGGCCAGATAGTTGGGTTAAGCTCAAAGTCCACAGGGGATCCTTTGTATAACCCTAAACCCTTTTTGAACACCTCAGGATGTGCAGCACAAACCTCCCGGATTGGGTCAGCGTCTATTGCATGAATGCCAGAAAGCCGGATTCCCAGGGGCCTAAACCATTGGGTCCCAATAAGATAGTTAGTGCCCTGCTTAACTACAACCAATGGCAAGGAGGTGCAAATGTTTTTGAATTTGACCAAGAAATTTCCCACCCCCAGGACCGGAATCTGGCAACCTTGCACATCCCAGAGGGAAGTTTTAAAAGATTTGAGCTTGGGCCGAGAGGCAGGGGGAATTCTCTAAAACACCCACTGTGGGATTATGGAAAAGGTTGTACCTGAATCCACCTCCATCTTGAAGGGGACGTCCTGCAGGCTCAGGTCTGCAAAAAAATGCTCGCTGAAGATGCCCACTTGGCATGGCTCAGGCTTGGGTGACACTTTGGCGATGGACGCTTTTTGATGATGACTCTTCTTGGGCTCAGGTGCTGGAGTTCTTTGTTTTCACTGTCAGCATACTTTAGCAATGTGCCCTCATCGCCCGCAGTTGTGGCATTCTGCAGTGCGGAAGCAGCACTTCCTGCAGTCATGCTGGGCTCCACAGCCATCACAATTGCAAAGGAATTTCTTCTTCCGATCATCATGGTGCTCTCGGTGCTTTTGTCGGACCACTCGGACTTCTCCCTCTACGTCACTGGACTCCGATGAAGAGGTGGAACCAGGCAATGCTGAGGAGGATGAAGATGAATTTTGCTGAGCTTGCACAACTGAGTCGGTGGCACTGGTGGTGGAGTGGTGATGCTGGAAAAGCTTGATGCCAGACCATGTGGCCTCAGACGCTACCGCCTCTTCTAGGACAGCCTTGAATATTAGCGTCATCCTGATCGTAAGGCGACATTGAGCATCTTTGTCCCTCATGCCGGCAAGCAGACGGTCCCGGAGTGCTTCTCAGATGTTGTCCCTCTTGCACGGGGCGGCAGCAATGCGCAGAGTGGCAGTGTAGTCTGCAATGGACTCCCCAGGTCGCTGCTCCCTTCTGTGGAAGGTTATCTCCCTGATTTCTGTCTATATTTCAAGATCACCCTCAAAGTTTTAGTTGAGGAGCCATAAAATGCCACCAATACTAAACCTGGTATTTCCATCCCCAGCAATTTTGCAGAGGAATGTGCTATTTTTAAGGCACTTAGTTTCAGGGTGGGGTTATTGCTGTTGTTTTTTTTTTTTTAAAAGAAACTGCCAAGGGTCTAGGGAAGAGTGAAAAGGGTCCCAGTCCCTCTGAAATTACCTACCCCTGCTCTGAGGGAGGGGACCTAATTAATGTGTGCATTCAGTCCCATGCTTAAAAAATTGTATGTGATTGATGGGGGAAGGGGAGGAACTATGTCATTTGTCATTAATAACATTTCTGGGACTACAGAAGAGTCATGGCAGTCAAACAATCACATCTCATTCTTCTAGTGCTCATTGTTACAAAATGTTAAGCAAGATTTTTTTAAAAAATCTCCAAATCAGTGAAAAAATATTGAAGCTTTGAGTGCTAGGAAAATGTGCTAACTCTGCAATATGGAGATATGCCTATATTATGGGGGGGTTTGGAGAGAGAGAAACCATTTAGGTTTGCAGAGCAGTAAAAGTGCCAGCTGCACATCTGCTGCTCAAATAAAGATCAGTTACATAGAAGCATCCTGACATCTTATTCACCAATTTGTCAAATATCTCTGTTCACTCCGTAGTTGTGTTTAATAATGAACAACGCTGAATGACAGATAGCCTGAAATAGCTCTTTGAGGAATAGTGACATTATATATTTAAAGGCAGCTTAACAGAATTTTGTAAATGATTGCCAGAGAAATAGCCACTTTGGCACCAACAACAAAAAAGTAAGGTCCAAACTATTAAACTGAGAGTATGTCTAGACAGGGTATTTAGCTGGCTTGTTGCCACTCTCAGGGATTGTTCCTGCTTTCCAGAGTCCACATGTGGCAAAGACTGAAGCACCCCAACCTTCCCCTTGGTGTTTCCTTTTGAACCCCCACCAAGGAATTCAACTTTTTTGCTGTGCTCCAATATATACTATTCCCAGTCCTGTGGATGCTGGGAATGCCATATATGGGAGCTTTGCAGCTGTCAACGGCTGCTTATGCTGTCAACATATGATATGGTTGTGAGTTCGATCCTGACCAGGGCTCATGGATGACTCGACCTTCCATCCTTCTTAGGTTGGTGAAATGAGTGCCCAGCATGTTGGGGACAAAATTATAACTAGCTTGTGAACCACCCAGAGAGTGCACTGGGTGCTATGGGGCAGTATATAAGTGTGATTGCTTTTATATGGGCATTTGATATTGCCTTTAAACACTTTCCCTGCTTCTCTGTGGAGGGACAGGGAAAGTATAGCTATTCCTCACAGCTGATCATTGTAGCACTGGTTCAGTTAGGAGAATTTTTTTTTAAATCCCCTGGTTTTTTCTTGTAGTGTTGATTGAAAAACTACTTAAAGACACAGTTTCAGTTTTAATGCTACAAGGAAAAACGAAGATTATTTTTTTTTTGTGCTCCAAGCCAATCTAGAGCTAGTTGGGGGAGGGGGGATAATTCCTTGCACAGAGGAGCAGGAAAAGTGTTTCACTTGTCCACATGGTAAAATTGCTCATCAGTCATTTCACCATACAAGCAAAAGCTACTTGTGTATCAAATTTAGCCACTTCCCATCCCAAGATATCAACAAAACAATGAGAAGTTATGAGAAGTGTGACTTGATTTCTAGTGAGTGTTTTTCAACATGTATAGACAGCCAAATTATCTCACTTTGGATCAAGTTAGATCAAGCTAAACAGAGTTAGTCTGAAGTTTGGAGGAATCCTGTAACGGTTGACCTGTAAAGGTTGACCACATCACACCTTAAGTGAGGTTATTTGTTCCTTCTTCCCTTTGAGAAAGGGAAAGAAAAAGGCTTTCCCTTCATCCTACATGGAGAGAGAGATAGGAATCAGAGGTGTGTTTCCTTAGTTGGTATATTACAACAGTATTGACATAGAACAGAGGTTGCCCAAACTTTTTGGGCCGTGGGCTGGCCATGTGATTCCTCCCACTGGAAGCAAAAGTAAAATGTGCCTTGCAATCTGTTTTGCAACAGGATGAGATAGATTTTTAGGCCATTTTCTCTGCTTAAACCAGGGGTGCCCAAACTAGGGCTCGTGGGCCAGATCTGGCCCCCAATGCCATTTTATCTGGCCCATGACGCCCTTGCTGCTCCATACAGGCACATTTTACTTCCACTTCCAGGAGCGGCAAGGGTGTTGTGGGCCGGATGAATTGGCCAGATCTGGCCCACGAGCCATAGTTTGGGCACCCCGCCATAGAAGGTTTTTTTTTTTAAAAAAAATACCTTTGCTTCATCTCTCCCCCCCCCCCCTTTTTTTTTTTTTACTGGAAAGTAGGAAGAAGCTTTTATTTTTCTGAGATCATTAAGCAGCTTAAGCTGCTTTTCAGGATTTTTAAGGGTTTTGAAGTTTTAAGATTGATTAATGTTGTGAGCCGCCCATTGCTGAGTTGGGTAGCAATATCAATTTGAAAAATAAATGAATGGATGGATGGATGGATGAGTGAATGAATGAATGGATGGATGAATGAATGAATGAATGAAAGACTGCTCAAGCCACTTGCTTTGGTTTAATCCACAGAAAGAGCCTTCTCCAAGATTGTGATATTTTTGAACAACAATCAAGTGTACCCTGGTAATAGCTACCTTGTGCTGCCAGCTAATCTTTCTCACACTAGATCAAGCAAAAGGAGCTGCAGAATGAACTCACCAAAAGGTGCCTTCATTTTGGCATATCAGAGAATAAACAAAACAAAAATGCTGTACCACTTTGAAGACTAACTGTTAGCTAACTGTTAACGTTAGCTTTTGTGGATCAAGTCCACTTAATCAGACATGGGAGTGAAGCTTCATGGCATCAATTTATACACATCAGGTACAGAGGTACAGAGTGATTGGTTAGCATAACAGATAAGTATACAATCAATATGGCTTTATACAATTGGTAATGGCAGATGATCTCTGGTTGTTATTTAGATTAGTTGTAAATCCCCCTTTTTCCAATTGCAAATGGTGAGAAGTTTTTGAGTTTGATCCTGACCAATGCTCAAGGTTGATTCAGCCTTCCATCAGTAAAATGGGTACCAGCATGTCAGGGGCAAAATGTTAATTAGTTTGTGAACTGCTCAGCGAGTGCACTGTGGGATGGTATATAAGTGTGATTACTTTGTTATGTAACTAAAACTGGGGACCCACAAGGGGATGTGTTTGATGGGGTTTTGTTAAGACATACAATGGTCTCTGGGTGGCAGCTTCTCCCTTCCCTGCTGTCCCCCTTCCCCACCCCATAGTTGCAGGTAAGTCATCATTTCAACATCTAAATATGTGTGCATGAAGTCCCAGGAAAGAAAGACGATCCCTTTATAGACAGAGGGTCTTTGAACTTCAGAATGTGTGGCTACACTGGTGAGCAACTGAGATCACCTAGAACAGTGGTTCCTCCCACCAGAAGCGGTAGTAAAATTTGCAATCTGTTTTGCAACAGGATGAGATAAGATTTTAAGCTGCCATTTTCTCTGCTTACATCAGGGGTGCCCAAACTACGGCCCACATGGTGTATCCAGCCCCCAATGTCAATTCATCTGGCCCAAACCACCCTTGTCACTCCTGGAAGTGGAAGTAAAAAATGCCTGCATTTTACTTCCTCTTCCCAGAACGACAAGGGCATTGGGGGCCAGATACAGCTGATGGGCTGTAGTTTGGGCACCCCTGACCTGCACAATAGCAAACCTTGGCACTCCAGGTGTTCTTGGACTTCAATTCCCAGATGTCCAAGTCAGCACTCCTACTGATCAGGCCTTCTGGGAATTGAAGTTCAAGAACACCTGGAGTGCCAAGGTTCACCATCACCATCAGGTGTCCTCAATGGTGGGCATCAGCAGGTTTGCACCAGTTCGCCAGAACCGGTAGCAGAAATTCTAACTGGCCCTGCCCATCCAAGTTTTGAAATAAAGTAGTCCTAATTCGGGTGCAACGCAGGGCTTTCCCCCTGGCCCACCATACCATGCCTGCAGTGTTTTAGTAAAATTTTCTGGAGTCCACCACTGGGTGTCCTGCTATATGTGTGGCCTTGGGCAAGTTGCAAGGTCCCAGAGTGCCACTAGAAAGGGACTGGAAAACGACTACTGCGGGCTTTTTTCCTAGGAAACAGTGGAAGTCTGAATTGACTTGATGGCACCCAATCGTTATTCACGGCAACAATAGAAGATATATCTTGCTATTAGCTGTGTAGTGAACAGAGGATCAACAGGTGCCAAGTCGACAGTAATGCAAGAAGTAAAAACAGGAAGCCCGTGGACTGTGTCGGGTAATCTTTGTTGTTCAGTCGCACAGTCGATTCTGACCCTTTGCGACCTCCAGGCACCTCTGTCCTCCACCATTCTCCTCAGCCCGGCCAGCTCTGTGCCCATTATGTCTACAATACCATCTAGCCATCTCATCTTTGGCCGCCTCCTTCTTCTTTTGCCCTCCACCTTTCCTAGCATCAAGGCTTTCTCAAGTGAATCCTCTCTTCTCATTTGATGTCCAATCAAAGTACTTCATCTTCATCTTTACTATTTGACCTCCTAAGGAACAGCCAGGGTCGGTTTCTTCTAAAATTGACCTGTTTGTTCTCCTCGCTGTCCAGGGGTCTCTTATCCAGGGTAATCTTATTCCGAGCTAAACTGCCCTGCTGAAACTCTTCCACCAGTTCTATGTTCCTGTTATGTATGTATGTATGCATGTTCATTATACTGTAAAGGCAAGAATGTAACCACTCCAGATACAAACGATACCAGCTGTAAAGGAACGCGAGCAGACAGCCCATAGAGGGCAGCTGCGAGCGTTCAGCCTCACATGGTTCACATTGCTCAATCACGGACAGCCGCGGGAAAACCTTCCCCGCATTCAGCAGCTGAAGAAAGAGGCGTGCCTGGGCGAGGCCACGCCGGTAGCAGCCAATGAGCTACCGTGCTACAAGATTCAAATGTAGAGAGCTACTGTATATATTGAGTTGTATCACCGCCATTACCTCATGCTTCACTGGAACCTCATGCAATAAAGCTGCGTTAAACCAACCTTTCGGTTGTCCGGTTGTCTTTGGTCCCATACACTAAATTGGCGACGAAGGTGGGATATGGCTGCCCACGGGACCAAGACATGCGCCGGCTACGAGATCAAGAAGCCGGGAGACTTGGAGCTGTTTGAGATAGACTTCAACGCAGCGCTGGTGGAGCTCGAAGTCTCCGATGAGGCCAAAAAGAGGGCCATTTTCGTCCGCATGCTCGGACACGAGACCAAGAGGACCTTGGTGGACCTGATCGCGCCGAGGAAGGTGGGCGACCTCAAAGCTACAGAGCTCCTGGCGGCGTTGCGCGCCCATCTCCGGCCAGCAATAGCGATGTTCCCCGCTCGGAGCGCGTTCTGGAGGCGAGTCCAGGCACCCGGGGAATCGGTCGAGGAGTTCGCCGCGGCCCTACGGCTGGCCGCCGGCCCATGCAAGTGGGAGCTCCCCGACATCACCCTCCGGGACTGCCTGCTCTGCGGTCTGAGGGACACAGAGACTCAGCGTGCGCTGATGAAAAGGGAGCCGCCTCCCACGTGGCAACAAGTCCTCGACACGGCACAGGCCGCGGAGGCCACTACTGCCGGGGTGCACGAGCTTCAGGACTGGCGCCCGAAGCCCGCAAAGGCAGAGAGCTCGGTGCGCGCGGCCCGGCGAGTTTTGAACTCGTCTGCGGAGAGCGGCGACGACGAGGACGTCCGGAGGGTCCAGAAAGAGGGCCAGCGCTGCGACGGCTGCGGCGCCGCCCACGCCCGCGCCAAATGCCCGTTCCGCAAGGCCGAGTGCCACAACTGCGGCCGGCGCGGGCACATCGCCAAGGTCTGCCGGAAACGGCGCGAGGCCACCAGGAGTTCTCCAGACCGCTCGGCGAGGCAGGACCGCACAACGAGGCAGGACCGCACCACGAGGCCAAAGGACGGCACCCGGACCACGAGGACGCGGGACGGAGTAGGGCGCATCTCCGACGACAGCGAGGATGACGCGCCGGTTTACAGCGTTTCCACGGAGCACCCCCGTTACTACGTTGAGGTAGTAATGCAAGGGGCCCCTGTTAGAATGGAGGTGGACTCGGGTTCTTCATACTCCATTATTTCCCAGGGGGAGTTCATGAAAGTCGCCCCCCGCATGCGGCCCAAGCTCAAGGCGTTGAGGGCCACACTGAAGGACGTGCAAGGGAACCGCATCCCAGTGTTGGGGGTTGGGAAGTTCCGGGTCCAGTTTAAAAAGCACACCGCAACGCTTCCCCTAGTCGTCCTCAAGGGAGGTAAATGCAGCCTCCTCGGGACTCAATGGTTCCAGCCCCTGGGGTTGTTCATTGGGGGGGTACACGCCGTGGAAGCACACGCCGCCGGGACTGATCCAATACAGAGCGTGTGCGACGCGCACCCCGAGGTTTTTAAAAAGGGGCTCGGGAAATTCAAGGGCCCCCCAGTGACTTTCGACCTGGACCCTGGAGTACGTCCAATCAGACTTAAACCGCGCAGAGTGCCCTTCGCACTAAAGGACAAAATAGAGGCGGAGTTGGACAAATTGGTGGGCCAGGGGATTCTTGTTCCTGTTGATTCTGCGGAGTGGGAAACTCCAATTGTAACAGCGCTCAAGGCCAACGGGGAGGTCCGCATATGCGCTGATTACAAGTGCACCATCAATAAGGCGATCCGCCCTAATGCGTATCCGGTGCCGGTAGTCAGCCACTTGTTGGCCAGGTTACACGGGGGGAGGTGTTTCGCTAAACTCGACCTGGCCCAAGCCTACCAGCAACTCCCGGTGACCCCCGCCGCAGCTGCTGCGCAGACCATAGTCACCCACAAAGGGGCGTTCCAGGTATCGCGCCTACAATTCGGCGTGAATTCGGCGCCCGGGATCTTCCAGTCACTTGTGGAACGCCTCCTGAAGGGGTTAGAGGGGGTGTTACCCTACTTTGATGACGTATTGATTACAGGGGGGAGCCGGGCCGAATTAGCAACTAGGTTGGGAAAGGTCCTGACAATATTCGAAAAGGCGGGGTTGCGGTTGCGGAAAGACAAATGCGTCTTCTTCGCCACAGAGGTTGAGTTCCTAGGGTTCCGTGTCACTCCCGAGGGAATTAGACGAGCCCAATCCAAGGTAGCCGCCATCAAGAAGGCCCCTCGCCCCACATCCAAGCCCGAGTTGCAGTCGTTCCTCGGACTGCTCAACTTCTACCACTCCTTCCTCCCGCGGAAGGCAGCCGTGGCAGAACCGCTACACAAATTGTTAAAAAAGGACGAGGCATGGAAGTGGGGCGACGACCAGGAGAAGGCTTTCAATGACCTGAAGCGACTCCTGGCATCAGATGCCGTACTGACCCACTTCAATCCCAAACGCCCAGTGGTCCTGATATGCGATGCATCCCCGGTGGGGGTGGGGGCGGTGTTATGCCACGTGCTGGAGAACGGTAGGGAGGCCCCGATAGCGTTCTACTCTAGGTCCTTGTCCCAAGCAGAGAGGAACTATGCTCAGACAGACAGAGAAGCACTAGCAATAATTGCGGGGACCAAGAAATTTCATGATTTTGTGTACGGCCGCCCCTTCACCATAGTGACTGACCATAAGCCTTTGTTAGGCATTTTCACCGCAGATAAGCCCACACCCCAAATCCTGTCCCCGAGAATGCTCAGGTGGGCCATTTTTCTCAACGCGTATCAGCACGCGTTGGTATACCGGCCCGGGAGGGAGATCAGCCATGCCGACGCCCTGTCGAGGTCCCCCATTCCCCGGGATTGCTGCCACGTGGACAAAGTAGAGAGGGACCATCAGGTCTTAATGATAGAGGTTCTAGACTCCCCTCCAGTAGTACCGGCCGACATCGCCAAAGCGACAGGCAAGGACAAAACGCTGGCCACAGTCTGCTCCTGGGTACAGAAAGGGTGGCCCGTGTCTTCCCCAGCAGCGGAATTCGACACATTTTTCAAAAAGAAACTAGAGTTGTCCCTAGAGAGGGGTTGCCTTTTGTGGGGACAGCGGGTAGTAATCCCCACGCCTCTCCGGCCGAGGGTGCTTAAACTGCTGCACGTCAGCCACCCGGGGATCGTCCGCTCAAAGGCGCTGGCCCGCAGTTACTTTTGGTGGCCCCAGCTAGACGCCGACATCGAACACATGGTCGGCACTTGCGAAGCGTGCCAAAGCTCAAGGCCAGAAGAGGCTCGCTCGCCACCTAGGGAGTGGGACACGGCAAGGGGGCCCTGGTCCCGGGTACATGTAGACTTTGCTGGCCCGTTCAGGGGAACGCTTTTCCTCCTCATGGTGGACGCGTTCTCCAAGTGGTTGGAGGTCATTCCAGTCTCAAGCACCTCCTCGGCCACAACAATCAAACAGTTAAGGAGGGTCTTCTCCACGTTCGGTTTACCCGACACCCTCGTCAGCGATAACGCCAGCTGTTTCACGTCCGCCGAGTTCGGGGCATTCATGGAGCGAAACGCCATTCGGCACGTCACCTCTGCCCCCTTTCACCCGGCCACCAACGGCCAAGTAGAGCGCCTCGTGCGCACCACGAAAGACGCGCTACTGCGCATGGGCCCCGGAGACCTCGACCTGAAATTGTGCCAATTCCTGCTAAGATACAGGGTCACCCCACTAGCGTCAGGGTACTCCCCCGTGTAGCGATGTCTGGCCGCTAGGGCGGCGTTAGAGCCCGGAGGAGACTGATCAATGACAACACGAGGCAACAGGAGCGAGATCAGATCAGTGCTTTATTGGAAAAAGGCAACATCATTTATAGGGAAAAAAGCGCAACGGTGGCAAGCTGTCACCTGACAGGAAAATTACCTCACCCACGTACACGGGTTAATGGGGAATTCTTCAAAGGGGAGTTTAATCAGCTGGGGCAAACATGGGTTTAGGGACCTCATTGTCTTGGGGATTAGGCAGGGACAAACATGGCTTATTTGCGCCAGGGATTTCCCGAGCCGGGAGATGAACTATGTACTTAATGTTTGACCGGAGTCAGCTATTCTGCTTCCTTGGCCGAGTCGCAGGTCAGGTCACGGTAATTGGGTGAATCAAACCCTATATTTTATTCACCCCCCTTAATTTGGCTGCCCGCAGAGCCCGCGGCTCAAGGAGCGTCCTCCTGAAGCGGCCTCTGCAAGGGCCGTTTCCATGCCCGATGGGCATGGGGAAACCGCATCTCCCCTTTATTTTCTATTTAAGGACCTGACTGGCGACCTTGCGCAAGAGCGGCATCAGCTGTTGAGCGGGTATGACGTCACGGAGTTTCTCTCTGGGGCGGCACTTGGAGATCAGCGAGGGAATGCACTGAGCAAAACAACAAAGCGTAATGCCTAGTATGGTTATCCCCACCACTACCTTAAGCACCGTTTGCAGCCACCCCCAGGGAATCCATGACCACATCCAATTCCACAGGGAACTCCACCAAGCCCCCCATGCGGAACCCTCAGTAATACCCTGGACTATGGTGTGGAGGTTCGTGATCTGGCTTTGGATCTTACGGGAGTTGTCAGTAAGATTGAAGCAGCACATTCCATGAAAAGATTCGCAACCCAGGTGGTGCAGCAAGAGGAGGTAGTCGATAGCCGCCCGATTGTCAAGAACGGCCTGGCGAAGTTCTGCCTGTTCCTGATTGAGGAGCGCTATCGCTGTGGAGGTATGGTTAATGGCTTTGGCCAAACCGCAAGCCAAGCGGCCAATCCTCCGTGCGTTGCCGACGGCCAAGCCTGGCACGCCGACAAGGCTGACTGCTAGGGATACATACTCAGCGGGACTCATTACTCTGAAGCTGCTGTCACAAGAGCTGTCTAACTGGATTGTGCGTGTGTGCCGTATGAGTGGGGAGACATTTGAAGCATTGGAAACATGTGAGACATTAGAATCATTTGTGCTTGGGGCAATCATGTCCTTAGTAGGGAGTAACAGTGTCAAACGGCTGATACAACACATTGAGTCCGACAAGTTCGCAGGAATATAGTTCCATGTGAACTGGTTGCAGGTGAAAAACCACCCTGAAGGTAGGGTGACATGAGCGTACAGCGAAATGAGGGTTTCTGGTTTGTTGCAAGTCCAGTTGCCGCTGCCGGGGTCCAGGCAGCGGCACCGAGTCGGACCGCCTGAGGTGCAGCCGGTCATACGGGTGCAAGCAGCGTCCGGGCTGACCGCCACTCGAGGGGTATGAAGAGTGGCTGCGTCGGCCGGCAAGGTTGATGCAAGTCGCCGTCCCCCCCAGCGTGCGTATGCTGAGAAGGTGGTAGGAGTGTGTGGGCCAAAGAACGCCTTCAACAACCAGTCGCCATCCTTGGTGCGCGCGTCCAGAGTGTGGCACACGGGGATGAGACAGGTGCTGAGGATAGATGCAGAACCAATGTCCTGCTGTAGACAAAAATCGGACTGGTTGACGAGACCCGCCAACCTTTCCCACAAGTTGTACTGCATTCGTGCAGAAAGATCTTCCCCAGGCGGCAAACCGTCAGCCTGGATCGGAGTAGCCTGAACGCCTCCCCCCAGAAGCAGGGTGAGGGCCAGGATGACGATGATCGCCATGGAGTTGGCATGAATCTGGGCAAAAACTGCTGCTACGAGGTTCTCCGGTGTCGGCTCCTTCTCCCCGCGCTGGAGGGCGTCCTCAGCTTTACTGCAAAGTGCCTTGACCATCCCCCAGGTGATCTTCGGCGCCGCCGGTGGCCGTCTCCTCCGGCGGGTCTTGTCGGCCAGCGTGAGGTCCTCCATCTCCGGGATCGGACTCGGGTCGGCCTGGGTCCACGCCATGTGGTTCCAAGTGAGGCTTGACACACCGAGCTGGAATCCAAACGACACCTGTAGGAGACATAACTGCAGCATACCCTCTTCCCCAGGTTATGAGCGGCACCGGGCCCCTCCAAGAAGGGTCTGGTGGCACTCGGTACCGGACCATAGGTCGCGGGAGAGCTTCCGAACGGCGGAAATGCTTCTCCTGCGGCGTGCAATCCGAAAAAACATTAAGGTGATTGTAAGTGAACAATACCTTGTTGAGACACATCTGTGCTTCTCCCTGTGACTTGGGGAGGGCTGGTGGCTCCCCCCTTTCTGTTTGTTTGTCAATATAGGACTTTAGCGTCCGATTGACCCGCTCTACAATCGCTTGCCCTTGCGGATTGTAGGGAATTCCAAATGTGTGCTTGATGTTCCAAGTAGCCATGAAGGCGGCCAACTGCCTGGAACTGTAGGCCGGCGCGTTGTCCGTCTTCACGTGCCGCGGCTTGCCCATCGCCGCAATGCAGGAAAGGAGGTGCTGCTCCACGTGGGTGGCAGCCTCCCCTTTCTGCGCCGTTGCCCAAACGAACTGGGAAAAGGTGTCAATGCAGACGTGCATGTATTGCCATCTGCCGAACTGCGGCACATGCGTGACGTCCATCTGCCATACCTGATTAGCCTCTGTCCCTCGTGGGTTGACCCCCCACGAGGGCCCCCCCGGCGCTCCTGCGCAATGCTGGCAAGAGCGGACTATACCCTGGGCCTGAGAGAGTGGCAGATTGAACTGTCTGGCGAGTGCCTTGGCATTTTGGTGAAAAAAGGCATGACTCTGGATTGGAGTAGTGAAAACTCCCAAAACTGAACGTTGCTGAATTTCCCTTGCCGCCGCATCCGCTCTGCTATTGCCCGCGGAAATCGGACCCGGTAGGTCTTGGTGACTTCGGATGTGGGCAATATAGAGCGGCTCTGTGCGGTTCCGCAAATGAAATTGAGCAGTGAGAAACAGACTAAGCAAGTTCTTGTCTATCGCGGGAGTAATGTAAGCTCCCGGTAGACTGTGAAGCAAATTCCTTACATACAGACTGTCAGTAATGATGTTTAAACGTTCCTTGGCGAAGGTGCGCAAGGCAAGGTTCACGGCTGCCAACTCTGCCCGCTGCGCGGACTTCTGTGGAAGAGTTAACAGCGTGCGCCAAGCTTCGCCCTCCTGCCAAGTCAGGACACCATAGGTGCGTCCCCCATCGGTAAAAACTGTCTTGGCCCCCTGAAGCGGGACCAGCGAGAGCAATTCGAACAAACTGACTGTTCCTGTCTGAAGTGAGACAAGCCTGGGGTCTTTGGGCAAATGGTATGCTAAGCTTCCAGTGAATCCTTCCAAGGCTATCGGAAGCGAGTCACCTAGCTGCATCAACTGATGGATTTGTTCCTTGGTGAATGGGACTGTGATCTTAGCCAAATCGTGCCCAGAAATGTCCCTTGCTCTCAGCCTGCCGCGGTAGATCACCGCGGAGACCAGTTCTTGAGGCGGAACAATGTTCCGAGAAGAGGTGTTAGGCAAGTAGACCCACTCCACAATTTTCGCTCCCTTCTCTGAGTCTACTCCTAGCGCCCCAGTGAACATGGATCCCGACCGTACGATGTACAGATTCAGGATCGGGGCATATGGCCCCGGGGCGATCCTATCCACCCACCTCTGGCTGAGAGCTTGGTTCACCTTCTCGAGCGCCAAGCGCGCGTCTCGAGAGATCTTTATCCGGTCTGCCGGCTGCTTGCCTAAGGTTAGCAGCGAGAAGAGCGGTTTTAGAAGATCCGTATCTAAACGAAAATACGGTCTGGCCCAATTGATGTTCCCCAAAACTTGCTGCAATTCTACAAGGGTGACTGAGTCTTGTAAATTTATCTGAGGCAGGACTGGTGCTGCGAAAGAGCGGAGAAGCCGATGGCCCAAGTATGAGAAGGGCTCGGTTCTCTGCACTTTCTCAGGGGCAATAAGTAAGCCTTTGTCCCCCAGGCTGGCCTGGAGGTCAGAAAACATTTCGCTGCCGAGCTGCGGCAACGCTACTAAGATGTCGTCCATGAAGTGACAAACAATTGCTTTAGGGTAAAGGCTTCGGAACTTTGCCAGTGCGCCGTGAACATAAATTTGACACAGGGTGGGCGAATTGAGCATGCCCTGTGGCAAAAATTTCCACGCGTAGCGCTGCGTGGGCTCTCCGTGGTTCACGACCGGCACTGTAAAGGCGAACCTTTCCCGGTCCCTGGGGTCTAGGGGGATTGTATAAAAGCAATCCTTGAGATCTACAACTAGGATCTCCCACCCCTCGGGAATCATGTTAGGATTTGGGATGCCGCATTGAAGCGGACCCATCGGCTGAATGCATTTATTGATCTCCCTGAGATCGTGGAGGAGTCGCCACTTCCCCGACTTCTTCTTAATCACAAAAATTGGCGAATTCCAGGGGCTTGTGGACTGTTCTATGTGTCCTGCGTCTAGCTGTTCCTTAACTAGCTGCTTGAGGGCAACTAATTTCTCTCCCACTACCGGCCATTGTTCTACCCATACCGGAGTGTCGGTGAGCCATTTAAGTGGCAACGCCATTACCCGAAGGTAAGCGTAGCACCGTACTGCTGGAGAATGTCTCGCCCCCAAAGGTTGATGTGCACGTCAAGAATGTGCGGCCGAATTACCGCTGTGCCGTCAGCCTTTGGGATTGTGACCTCTACCCACTCTCGGCTCCTGAACGCTTCCTGGACGCCTCCTACCCCCCACACATCGGAGACCGGCTCAATGGCCCACTCTCTTGGCCACTGGCTCCTGCTTATCACTGACACATCCGCTCCGGTATCGAGTAACCCTGAGAACACCCTTTTGTTCAAAAATACCTCGATAACGGGGCGCTGTTTCCACTCAATGTTGGTCTCCACTGTCGCTAAGACCTGGTATCCTTGCACTGCCTCACTCGCGCTCGAGCGGTCTGCTGAACCGGACTCTGAGCTGTCCCTGAGCCTTCCCTGGCTGCCTGCTGGCGAGTGACAAGGAACCATGATCAGTTGCGCTAACGTGTCTCCCTTGTGGATTGTTTGGGGCAGGTGCGCCCAAAGCTGGACCTGGAGAATGCCTGAAAAATTCGAGTCAATGACTCCTGGAATTATAAAAATTCCGCGTGCTCCAGTTACACTACGGGGCAAAACTAAACCTATAAAGCCTCTGGGCAGGGGTCCCATGTACTGGGTGTCGACTAGATAGACTGTGCCTGGCAGGTCGCATGTAACGTCCGCCTGGCAAGTCAGTTCTAGCCCCGTGCTGCCCTTGGGGCTGGCCTGTGCCCTCGCAGTGCCTGGGATGTGCCTAGAATCTAGTCCCGGTCTGGGGAGTTCTGGATCTGGGTGAAGGAAGCCTCTGTTTGGACTGGGGCCAGAGACGTGCCCGGATTCCGGTTTCCGGAATTCGGACAAAACCTGGCGCAATGGTAGCCTTTCTTGCACTTCGGGCAGAGGGTGTTCGGAGCCTTGGAACGGCCGGACTTTTGTCCGCTTCCCTTGGATCGGCACTCCCTAGCGAAGTGACCGACCTTGCCACAAGTG
Source organism: Bradypodion pumilum (assembly GCA_035047305.1). Classification (NCBI taxonomy): domain Eukaryota; kingdom Metazoa; phylum Chordata; class Lepidosauria; order Squamata; family Chamaeleonidae; genus Bradypodion; species Bradypodion pumilum. The sequence goes on from JAWDJD010000003.1 coordinate 266,284,729, forward strand.
TGACATGCCCCCTTGTTCTTGCCATTAGATCTTCTTCCCCCCTGCACCGCTGCCGCTAGCAGACCCATCTTGTAAGAGTCTGTGCCAACGTCGGAGCATGCTCGAATCATGTCCGTTAAGGTTATGTCGGGGCGATTGCCCAGGGACTGCAAGACTTTACGGCAGTCCAAGTTGGCGTTGTCTTTGGCTAGCTTAATCATGAGCTCTTCCTGGGCGTGCTCATTGTCAATCTGCCTGCTAATTGCTTCTTCCAGGCGATTGATGAAGTCCATGTAGGGCTCTTGGGCTCCCTGCTTAATAGCGGTGTAATTTTTGGCCGTTTTGCCAGACGCTGGGACCTTGAAGTATGCCCTATAGGCAGCCTCGGCTGACATCTCTAGGGTGGCGAGAGGCAAGTTGATTTGAGCGTTGATGGACTCAAAGGCACCTGAACCATACAACTGGTCAGGGATTACCGCGCCTCCCATCCTGGCAGCCCGAGCTTGCGCCTCTAGGCGGAACTCGCTGTCCCAAATCATGTACTGGCTGGGGGTGAGCATCATCCTCATGACGGCTTTCCAATCATGAGGAATCCACATGGTGGTTTCGCACACTTGCTGGAGCGTGCCCCTCGTAAAACGACTTTGGAGCCCTGTCTCTGAAATTGCTTTCCGTAAAGCCATGAGAAGCTTGTACGGGACTGGGGAGTGTACTACCTGCTGTGCGCCCGTGAGCGCGTCCATCTCCAAGCGGATGGGACAAATCTGTCGAAGTTCTGCTAGCTGTTCAACTGGCAATTCCCCCTTCTTAAGTTCTATCTCAGCTGTGCGCTGAAGGGCACTCTTCACGACTAGGGAACCTGGGGTTGTCAGAGAAGCGCCAGCGCCTCTCATTCCTTGCGTTCCCTCGGTGACGTCTGCAGCTGTCACCGCGGGAAGGCTCCCTGCGCTACTCTGCTGATACTTGAATGTCGGGTAGAGTGCGGTGGGCGCAGTCGGCTCGACTGGCGCGCCTGGTGGCTTCTCTAACGGGGGTTCTTCCGCTTCTACCCGGACTGGCTCGATCTGCTCTAAGAGTCTCCTACATTTCCGCCATGTGCGGACTATCCCTCCCGGAGCTTTCGGGGTTTGCTGAATGCAGTCTCCTATCTGATCCCAGAGCTTCAGGGTTAACGTACCTACTTCTGGGTAAAGTAGGCAGTGTTCCCTGAGGTACGCCAGAAGTCTCGCTAGCTCCCTGCTGTGAAGTCGTAACTGAAAAACCCTGGCCAGGATTATGAACTCTTGCTCCCGAGTTCTTTGGCTAGCGGACGGACTTGGTCGAGGAGAACAAGTCCCCATATTACCTGCGATGGTCCTCCGAAGTTTCCTTCTCGGGACGAAGATCGACGCGTCTTTGCAGGCAACAGGTTCGGGCGACGAGTGTCTGGGGTAGACCTCGGAGCGTGGACCTTCTGCCACGGGCCCTTCTAACGGCCTCTGCGATGTCAGGGGCTCACAGCCTGCCCTGAGCGGAACGCGTTTCCCTCTATGGCAAACCTCGCGAAAGTGAGGAGGAAGCGGTAGGAATGCCTCTCTGGAATGCCTCGCGGCGGGCCGTCCTCTGTCCGGCTGGCTGCCGACCAGAGCGCCGCGCTATCCTCCGGGCTGGCGGGTCGCGGCTCAAGCGCAGAACCGGACCGCGTGGAGCGCTACTCACGAGTAGACCTCTCCGGGGTCTCTTACTCACGAGTAAATCACGTCGGGGTCACCAGCTGTAGCGATGTCTGGCCGCTAGGGCGGCGTTAGAGCCCGGAGGAGACTGATCAATGACAACACGAGGCAACAGGAGCGAGATCAGATCAGTGCTTTATTGGAAAAAGGCAACATCATTTATAGGGAAAAAAGCGCAACGGTGGCAAGCTGTCACCTGACAGGAAAATTACCTCACCCACGTACACGGGTTAATGGGGAATTCTTCAAAGGGGAGTTTAATCAGCTGGGGCAAACATGGGTTTAGGGACCTCATTGTCTTGGGGATTAGGCAGGGACAAACATGGCTTATTTGCGCCAGGGATTTCCCGAGCCGGGAGATGAACTATGTACTTAATGTTTGACCGGAGTCAGCTATTCTGCTTCCTTGGCCGAGTCGCAGGTCAGGTCACGGTAATTGGGTGAATCAAACCCTATATTTTATTCACCCCCTTAATTTGGCTGCCCGCAGAGCCCGCGGCTCAAGGAGCGTCCTCCTGAAGCGGCCTCTGCAAGGGCCGTTTCCATGCCCGATGGGCATGGGGAAACCGCACCCCGCAGAGCTGTTGATGCGCAGGAAGCTGGCCACGGGAATCTCCAAGCTAGACCCCACGAGAGTAGAGGACAAGGGGCGGAACATAGGGGTGGAACCCACAAAGAGTTTCAGCATAGGCGCCCCGGTGCATTGCAGGAACTACGCCAGCGCGGGGCCAGCCTGGGTGCCGGGCACCGTAGTAGAACAAACCGGCCCCGTCTCATACCGCGTAGAAACCAGTACGGGCTTCCTGTGGAGGCGACACGTGGACCAACTCAGGCGCAGGGTCCCCGGAGAGCAGGACGGAGACGAGAATAGCATCGAATCAGCGTTAGGGTACTCCCCCACCCGCTTAACCCAAGGGGGAGGAAAAGGGGAGCATGGGTCCCCACCAAGGGGGGAGGAAAGGGAATCGATCCACAGAAATCTTGTGCAGGAGTCCCCGAAGAAATGGAAGAGCCCCGACCACACACATACCCCGCGGGAGTTTCCCCGAAGCACAGATGCCCATAGAAGTTTAGACGTTGATTTACAGTACCAGGGGGAGTTAGCGGAGTGGTCCCCCACCCGTCCTAGCGAAAAGAGGGGTTTCAGTTCAGCCCCTGGTACCTCCAGTCCCAGTAGCCCCTGTGAGTTAGAATGCGATATAGCGCCACTTTCCCAGAGACCGACACCCCCAAGACGGGAGGCATCAGCGAGTCCGCCCACCACAGTCTCAAGGTCCCCCGAGCAGGGATCAGAAGGTAGCCGAACCGCAAGGGCGACCTCATCGGTTCCGCGGTTCACAATAGGTGGATCCCCGGGGTCAGAGAGCAACAGGCAGGGGTTCACCTCCCAACTATTCATTCCCTTCCCATCCCCGGGCGCGAGGCAGGCACGGACGCCCCACAGAGCCACTAACGAATCCCCGTTTCCCGTTGCAGGACAAGCACCCGCGGAGTCAGGGATCACAGGCTCTCCAGTACTAGGTCAGACGCAAGCGCGTCCCAAGCGCACGTGCGGCAAGCCACAATGGTTGCGGGACTTCGTCCCATCCTAGGGGGGAGGGATGTTATGTATGTATGTATGCATGTTCATTATACTGTAAAGGCAAGAATGTAACCACTCCAGATACAAACGATACCAGCTGTAAAGGAATGCGAGCAGACAGCCCATAGAGGGCAGCTGCGAGCGTTCAGCCTCACATGGTTCACATTGCTCAATCACGGACAGCCGCGGGAAAACCTTCCCCGCATTCAGCAGCTGAAGAAAGAGGCGTGCCTGGGCGAGGCCACGCCGGTAGCAGCCAATGAGCTACCGTGCTACAAGATTCAAATGTAGAGAGCTACTGTATATATTGAGTTGTATCACCGCCATTACCTCATGCTTCACTGGAACCTCATGCAATAAAGCTGCGTTAAACCAACCTTTCGGTTGTCCGGTTGTCTTTGGTCCCATACACTAAAGTTCCTCTAGTCCCGGACGCCCCGTCGAATCTCGCGAATTATACATTGGACCAGACGGCAGGGACTTGAGCCGGGGCTGGTAAAGCGATCAACTTCTCCCATCTTCGCTCATTTTAATTGAAATTAGATTTGGGGGGCTGTTCCCTTCACAGCGTTCTGTGCGCGTCGGTGTCTAGTCATGCCTGCCACATGACCACGGAAACGTCTGTGCAGCATCAGACAGCGCTGGCTCTTCGGCTTTGAAACAGAGATGAGCACTGGCACCCTAGAGTCGGATACGACTGGCTTTCGAGCAAGGGAAACCTTCCCTTCACAGAATCAAAGGGACGGAGGAGCACAAACAAGCGCGAGTCCTCCCTCCCCGGGCAGGGCAGGTAACAGACATCGCGTGATCGTTAAAGAGGCAGCCTGCCTGTGTTGTTGTCGAACACAACAGATGTATAATTTACGGCCAAAGAATCCCCATCACTTCTGACGGCACGCGGGAATGAAAGAAAGAAAAAAAGGCGAACGGGGCTTCAGGGCAGCGGCTTCATCCCGACTTCATTGGCTCTGGGTGAGCATGCGCACACATTTGCGCACAAATGCCCTCGGCTCAGGAGAGCTGCTGTGGCACAGTGGCAGCCAGCTTGCGTAGAGAGCAAGGAGCAGGAAGCCTTAAGAAGAGAGAGAGATACAGACACACACACACACACACACACACACACACACACACACACACACACACACACACACACACACACACACACACACACACACTATCGGGTCGCAGTCCGCCTCCCTCGCCTCTGCCCAAAAGAGACGCTGGATAGTTCTCAACCTTGGGTCCCCAGGTGTTTTTAGACTTCAATTCCCATAAGCCCTGCTTAGCTGGTGTAGTGACTTAGGCTTCTGGGAGCTGAAGTCCAAAAACACCTGGGGACCTAAGGTTGAGAAACACTACGTAGTCCCTTCGCGTGGGCAAAGTTGCCAGCCGCCGCCGCCAGTCCCTTTGGGGGCTCCCTGTGGCTGTAGTGTAGCAGCAGCAGCAGCAGCACCCCCTGGCGGAGAGACAAGAGGGCGGGCGCGCGGGGAGGCAGGCAGGCAGGCGACGAGGGGAAGAAGGCTGTGCCCCAGTTTGTGTCCAATCAGCGCCGTCAGTGGTGTGTGCTGTGCACCGGGCAGGGCAATGCAATGCAATGCGTAAACAACAACGAGCCCTGGGAAAGTCTTCCGCCTGCCTGTGCCCGTCCGCACCCCCCACCCCGTTTCCTCCGCTCAAGTAGCTCTACTCCGTCCACCACGCCACTCTTCCAGCCTTCCTCCTCCTCCTCCTCCTCGCTGACTCTCTAGTCTACTCTACTCTCTCTCTCAGCATCCTCCTCCTCCTCCTCTTTCCCCCTCCCTCCCCCTCCGCCTCTCTTCCTCCGCCCGCGGAACTCCTGTCAGCTGAACAGCAGCTGCAAGCGCACCTCGCTACCTCCAGACTCCGAGCGGGCGCGCTCTCGGGGGGGCTCTTTGGGGGAAAGGTAAGGGGGTCGCCTGTTCCCGCTCTCCTCGCCCCCTCCCTCCCCCCCCGACCCCGGAAGAAAGTTGAAAGGGGGGGGGGGAGAGCGGGAGGAAGAGGAGGGGTGGCCCGTGCCCGCCGCCGGCTCCACTGTCATAACAAGTTGCTCTTCAACACGCCCGGACTGGGCTCCAGGCGAGGAAGGGGGGCGGCGGGGGGGCGCGAAGCGTCTTCTCCTCACTGGAGAGTCTTAACTTTCTCCTCTGACGCTCTTCGGCGTCTTTATTATTATTATTATTATTATTATTATTATTATTATTATTATTATTATTATTATTATTATTATTATTATTATTATTATTAAAGGTAAAGGTTTCCCTTGCTCGAAAGCCGGTCGTATCCGACTCTAGGGTGCAGTGCTCATCTCTGTTTCCAAGCCGAAGAGCCAGCGCTGTCTTGCTTCAGCAGACGTTTCCGTGGGTCATGTGGCAGGCATGACTAGACGCGACACCGGAGCGCACGGAACGCCGTTTACCGTTCCCACCGAAGGGGTCCCTATTTATCTACTTGCAATGTCTGAGCTTTCGAACTGCTAGGTTGGCAGGAGCTGGGACGAAGACGGGGAGCTCATTCCGTCCTGCAGTACTCGGGAATCGAACTGCTGACCTCCCGCCTCCCAGCCAGCGTTTTAGCCACTTGAGCCACTGCAATCACCCTATTATTATTATTATTATTATTATTATTATTATTATTATTATTATTATTATTATTATTATTATTATTATTATTATTATTATTATTATTATTATTATTATTATTTCTTTTCCTGCGCCACCCCTTTCCTTTTAATGAAGGAGCCAGTTTTCAAGTGCGCCAAAGAGATAGATGACGGGGGACGGGGACCGGGGGGGGGGGGCGGCAAGCACCAAGAGGCCCTGCCCTGGCGTCGAGGTTGGGCTTCCACTTGGTCGTGTGGGGCAGCCTCGAACAGCGACCCTTCCCGCCCGGCCCCCCAAGACTCCTCTCTCTCTCTCCCTCTGGGTCTCACGTTTGGGGCCCCTGCGCGGCGCTTCTCCCATTCGGGATGGTTCTAGCAAATGCCCCAGAGGAGCATCTCTTTTGGTCAGGGAGGGAAGAGGGGGGGCGGGGGGGCCGGGATGGATGGATCCCTGGCTAGCTTCGAGCCCAAAGGCGGCTTTTGGGTCCTTGTTGAGCGGCTTCCGCTTTTGATTAGCTGAGATCATTATTATATAAGATGTCACCCAGGCGGAGGAAAGGGAGGGACGACGCCAAGTCTTGGCGGTGGGGCGAGTTTCGCTTTTGCCTGGGTGGGCGACGAGGGGCCCGCTGGCTCTTCACGCCACCCGCCCTCCCGAGAGGTGGTGCTCCTCGCACCTGTCTGATTTCAAAAGTGAAACCAGGAGGGCCTGATCTCGCGCCGTGTGCGCAGACAGATGCGCCTGAGTGTTCTATGTGTGGCTCAGGATCGCCTTTGGCTTTTGAAGGGGTTTGGCCAGAAATGCTACTTTCTTGGCTGTGTGTTCTCTCCCCCCCCGCCCCCCTCTCTCCCTGGCGCATATCGCTTGTGCCCCCCCCGCGCTTTCGTCATGGAAGAAATTTAGATAAATGAATATTTAGGTGTTGTGGGTTGTATGTTTGGGTTTTTTTTTTTTGGGTGGGTGGGTGGGGAAGAATCGTGGGTGGAGTTCATGAATCCGGTACGGTGCCGACTCTCGCCGGTTCGGAAGGATCTCTGTGTAAATGGGTTTGTGGATTGCAACCCACGTGTGTTTTGCTTGTTAATATGGCTCGGAGATGATGACTGAATGGATGATTCATCAGTTCCACGGAATGGTGACTCACTTCTCTCTCTTTCTCCCGTATAAGCACACGCTCTGTAAAAGCCATTGGTTCAGGCTTCCAATGCAGAATCTAGGGACAGAGGAAGCCCCACCACCACCACCACCCCAATGCTGCAATCCAGTCAACACCTTAAAGTCAGAGGCTGACTGAAACCACTAGGACTTCCTGCAGAGTAGATATGCACAGGATTATACCTGGGGTTGTGGTTTTTTTTAAAAACTACTTTCCTGCTGTGGTCTACTTCACACATGTGCTTCTGCCACTTCAAACAGAACTCGAGCTTGTGTTAATGCACCTGGACTAAAAACCTGGAGTTTACAACTTTGTTAAACATCAGACCACTATATAATAATTTGGAATGTTAAACAGTAATCTTGGATGTGCCCATGTTGTGTGGGATAAGGAGTCTTGAATCTTGTCCAATAATATTTTTTCCGGGTATTGTTGTTGTTGTTCAGTCACATAGTCGAGTCTGACCCATGGAGCACTACACACCTGGCTTGCCTAACTGAAAACAATGATGAGATGCTAGCTAGCATCTCTCTCTCTCTCTCTCTCTTTCTATCTCTCTCTCTCTCTCTCTCTCTCTCTCACACACACACACACACACACACACACACCATCACCTGTCAGGTGTTGTGTTCTAATGGTTTTACCTTCCACAATGTATCTGAACAAATGTAACCTTGCCTATAGCAACAATGTAACCCTCAGCTGCATCACATGAACCCTGTAAGTGGACGCGAGCTAATGACCACCAGCTGGCAGCAGCGAGCGTCCAAGCTCCTTGGTCCAAACTCATCAAAGGCAACAGCGCGGGAAGTTTTCCCGCCATCACCTACACCTGGACAAGAAGGGCGTGACCCACAATGACGTCACGCAGACAGTAGCCAATGGGCTATCATGGAACCACGTTCAAATGTATTACTACCGTATATAAAGAGCTATCGATCCGCCATTACCTCATGTTCCCTCTGTCCACGATGCAATAAACCTGAGTTAACCCAGCCCGAGGCTGTGTCCTGTGTCTTGGTTTGCATACACCAAATTGGCGACGAAGGTGGGATTATGGATCCCCACGGAACAGCCAGGGCGCAGAGCGGGTTCAACATCACCAAACCGCAAGACTGGGAGCTGCTCGAGATGGACTTCCAGGCGGCACTGGTGGAACTCAAAGTCAAAGGAGACGACGAGGAGAGGAAGAGGGCCATCCTCACCAGAATGCTCGGGATGGAAACCAAGCGGACGCTGGTGAGCATCATCGCTCCGAAGAAGGTGAGCGAATTTAAGGTGGACGACATCATGAAGCTGCTGCGAGAGCACTTCAGTCCTTCGAGGGCAATGTTTCCCGCTCGGAGCGCGTTTTGGAGGCGAGTCCAAGCGCCGGACGAGTCGGTTGAGACATTCGTGGCCGCCATGAGGATAGCCGCCGCCCCCTGCAAATGGGACAACATCTTAGAGATGGCCCTCAGGGACGGCGTGCTGTGTGGCCTGAAAGACAAGGAGGTGCAGCGCAGCTTGATGAACAAGGAGCCGCCGCCCACGTTGGCAGAGGTCGTAGAGGCCGCGGAAGCCGCAGAGTCCACGAATGCTGGAGTGGACGAGATGCACCAGTGGCGTGAGTGGCGTCCTAGAGCCGGCAAGGCGGCAAACTCGGTGCACGGGAAGTCCGGACAGGCGGTGCACGCAACTCGACGGGCCTCAAAGTCGTCTACGGAAGGCAGCGACGGCGAAGAGGTCCAGAAGGTCCGAAAGGGTGGTCGACGCTGTGATGGTTGCGGAGCGGCCCATGAGCGCGCGAGATGCCCATTCAGGAAAGCCGAGTGTTACACCTGCGGCCGACGGGGGCACATCGCCAAGGCATGCAGAAAACGGAAGGAGAGCCGGAGGCAGTCACAAGACCGTGCGGCCAGACCGGACCGTCCAGCGAGGCCCAAAGATGGCGCCCAGACCACGAGGAAGCGGGATGGCGTGGGCCGCGTCTCGGACGACAGCGAGGACGACGCCCCAGTGTTCAGCGTGTCCGCGGGACAGTCCCATTACTTCGTTGAGGTACTAGTACAAGGGGCCCCTATTAGGATGGAAATTGACTCGGGGTCCTCCTATTCTATAATTCCCCAGAAAGAGTTCTTGAGAATCGACCCCCACGTGCGGCCCAAACTTAAAACGTTGAGGTCCACGCTACGAGACGTACAGGGAAACAGCATTCCGGTGTTGGGGGTCGGGAAATTTCGGGTCAATTTTAAGAGACATTCTGCGGAACTGCCCCTAGTTGTCCTTAAGGGGGGAAGTTGTAGCCTCCTAGGGACGCAGTGGTTTCAGCCTTTAGGTTTGTTCATAGGGGGAGTGCATACAGTGGGGGTGGACCCAATACAAGCGGTTTGCGATGCGCATCCCGCCGTTTTTAAGAAAGGACTCGGAAAGTTCAAGGGACCCCCTGTAGCCTTCGACCTAGACCCGGAGGTCCGCCCGATAAGACTCAAACCGCGCAGGGTGCCGTTCGCACTCAAGGACAAGATAGAGGCGGAACTGGACAAACTGGTGGGCCAGGGGATTCTTATTCCTGTTGATTCCGCGGAGTGGGAAACTCCAATTGTAACGGCTCTAAAGGCTAACGGGGAGGTGCGCATTTGCGCTGATTATAAGTGTACAATTAACAAGGCGATCCGCCCTAATGCATACCCGGTGCCGGTGATCAGCCACCTTTTAGCCAGGCTGAATGGGGGAAAGTGTTTCGCTAAACTCGATTTGGCACAAGCCTATCAGCAACTCCCAGTGACCCCCGCCACGGCCGCGGCACAAACGATAGTTACACATAAAGGGGCGTTCCAGGTGTCGCGCTTACAGTTCGGCGTGAACTCGGCACCCGGCCTTTTTCAATCGCTTGTGGAACGCCTCCTGAAGGGACTGGAGGGGGTGTTGCCTTATTTTGATGACGTGTTGATAACAGGGGGGAGTGAGGCTGAACTGGCAAAGAGATTGGACAAAGTACTAACCGTGTTCGAGAAAGCGGGGTTGAGACTCAGGAAGGACAAATGTGTTTTTTATGAAACTGAGGTTGAATTTTTAGGTTTCCGGGTCACACCCGAGGGGATTAAGCCGTCTAAATCCAAAGTAACAGCCATAAAGAAGGCCCCTCGCCCCACATCCAAAACCGAGCTACAGTCTTTCCTGGGGCTCCTCAATTTTTACCATACATTCCTACCGCGGAAGGCGTCCGTAGCCGAACCGCTCCATCGGTTACTTAAAAAGGAGGAGACATGGACGTGGGGTGACGAGCACGAGAGGGCGTTCAAAGAACTAAAGCAACTTTTAACATCTGAGGCAATCCTGACGCATTTCGACCCCAAACGGCCGGTGGTCTTAGTCTGTGATGCATCCCCGGTGGGGGTGGGGGCGGTGCTTTGCCACGTGTTGGATGACGGAAGGGAGGCCCTGGTAGCGTTTTATTCAAGGTCCCTGTCCCAAGCAGAGCGCAATTACGCACAAACCGACAGGGAGGCATTAGCAATAGTAGCGGGAACCAAAAAATTTCACGATTTTTTGTATGGCCGCCCGTTCAAAATCGTGACTGATCACAAGCCACTGTTAGGGATTTTCACGGCAGGCAAGCCCACACCGCAGATCCTGTCCCCGAGAATGCTGCGATGGGCTATTTTTCTCAACGCATACCAACATGAGTTGGAGTACCGGCCCGGAAAGGAGATCAGCCATGCTGATGCACTTTCGAGATCTCCCTTGCCCTTGTCGGACGACCAAAAGGCGAGAGTAGAAAAAGACCGCCAGGTGTTGCTAATTGAGGTCTTAGACGCACCCCCAATAGTACCAGCCGACATTGCTAGGGCAACAGGCAAGGACAGAACGCTAGAGAAAGTTAGTTCGTGGGTACAGAAGGGGTGGCCGGCATCGTCCCCAAGCACCGAATTCGACTCATTTTTTCGGAAGAAGCTAGAGTTGTCCCTAGAGAGGGGGTGCCTTTTGTGGGGCCAACGGGTGGTGGTCCCTACGTCCCTGCGGCCGAGGGTGCTCGAACTGCTGCACGTCAGCCACCCGGGCATAGTTCGTTCAAAGGCGCTGGCCCGGAGCTACTTCTGGTGGCCACAGCTGGACGCGGACATTGAGCACATGGTCGGCACTTGTGAGGCATGCCAGGGATCCCGACCAGAGGCGGCCCGTCTTCCGCATAGGGAGTGGGACACAGCAAGGGGTCCATGGTCCAGAGTGCACGTAGATTTCGCTGGGCCATTCCGAGGAACCATGTTTCTCCTGGTGGTGGATGCGTTCTCCAAGTGGCTGGAGGTTATTCCAGTAAAAAGCACGTCCTCCGCCACGACAATTAGCCAGCTAAGGAGAGTCTTTTCAACGTTCGGTTTACCCGATACTTTAGTCAGCGATAACGCTAGTTGTTTCACCTCCGCCGAGTTCGGGGCATTCATGGAGGCAAACGCCATTCGGCATGTCACATCCGCGCCGTTTCACCCGGCCACGAATGGCCAAGTGGAACGGCTGGTGCGTACAACAAAGGATGCGCTGCGGCGCATGGGCCCGGGGGACCTGAATCACCAAGTATGCCAATTCCTCTTAGCGTATAGGGTGACCCCCTTAGCGTCAGGCTACTCGCCGGCAGAGCTCTTGATGCGGCGAAAGCTGACCACGCTCCTGTCCAGGCTAGACCCGACGAGAGTCGAGGATAAAGGGAAAAACATAGGGCTGGCAGTCTCGAAAGGTTTCGCCGCCGGCGACCCTGTTCACTGCAGGAACTATTCCAGCGCAGGGTCAGCCTGGGTACCAGGGACGGTTGTAGAACAAACGGGGCCAGTGTCGTACCGAGTCGAGACTAACACCGGCCTCCTCTGGAGGAGGCACGCAGACCAACTGAGGCACCGGGTGAGTAGGCCAGTCAGTGGGGCTCAGCAACAGAATTCAGCGTTAGGGTTCTCCCCCACCCGCTTAACCCAAGGGGGAGACAGCAGCGGACAACAGTCCCAAACAAGGGGGGAAGGCAGAAGCAGCGGCCCCGACTCATACCCTTTTGATACACCAGTCCTATCAGAGGCCGGGGAAGGGGGAGAGGAGTTCGCGACCGCTGCCCCCGAAGGGGGAGAGGAGTTCGCGACCGCTGCCCCCGAATGTAATTTTGATTTTGAGTTTGCGAGCCGGGGGGGTTTTCAGGAGTGTTCCCCCACCCATCCAAGCGAGAAGAGGGGTTTTTCGTTAGCCCCCAGTGCCCCCGGTTCCTCCCTAAGAAAGAGCACACCTTCCAACAACGCCGCAGAGCCGCGGCAAGTCACTAACGAGTCTTCCTCTCCAATTACAGGACAGGAAACCTGGGGACAAAGAGATGGTAGCAAACCCGGGGAAAGGCAGCCCGCATCGAGACCCCAGCGTGTTCGAAATAAGCCATCTTGGCTGAGAGACTTTGTCTCCTAGGGGGGGGAGTGTGTTTAAGTGTGGGCTCGAGACTGTGTCTCGTCCTAGGGGGGAGGGGTGTTGTGTTCTAATGGTTTTGCCTTCCACAATGTATCTGAACAAATGTAACCTTGCCTATAGCAACAATGTAACCCTCAGCTGCATCACATGAACCCTGTAAGTGGACGCGAGCTAAGGACCACCAGCTGGCAGCAGCGAGCGTCCAAGCTCCTTGGTCCAAACTCATCAAAGGCAACAGCGCGGGAAGTTTTCCCGCCATCACCTACACCTGGACAAGAAGGGCGTGACCCACAATGACGTCACGCAGACAGTAGCCAATGGGCTATCATGGAACCACGTTCAAATGTATTACTACCGTATATAAAGAGCTATCGATCCGCCATTACCTCATGTTCCCTCTGTCCACGATGCAATAAACCTGAGTTAACCCAGCCCGAGGCTGTGTCCTGTGTCTTGGTTTGCATACACCAAACAGGACAGCTTAGAATCATACATAAAATACAAAGGGATAAATTACAATAACAGAGCAATATCATAAAAGTACTTTTCTTAAGAAAAACAACAATAAACAACTCAAAAAGTAAGACATAAGAAAAATCAGCATCACCTGTCAGAGCCAGTTAGCATTACCGGTTCCACTCTTTCATTGAATTTGCATGACCAACTGGTGATTTGTACATGGGTCTCTGGAGTTTTGGTCCATAACCCTATGCACCACACCACACTGAGGACCCTCTTTTAGACCATAATTCTCTTTTATTTTTTATTTTTTGTACAGATTTTCATGGATACATCAGTGAATTTGTAGCATTTGTAAAATATATATAGGATTTAAACAGAAAAAAAATAGTAATGCTATATTTTTGTTGAAAAGTAAGGAGCTCATAATGATAGATACAGCAATAACTTCATATACTCTGAAAACATGAAAGGATGGCCAGGTTTTGATTCTGAAGATTTCAGGTTGTTGTTTTGTCCATCTTGTTTTGGGGATTCTGGTAGCTGTCATTTAAAGACTACTTTTTCCAACCTGTAGAAGAGTAACAGTATCTGGGAGTGTCAAAAGCCACATACAAAAGTAGGAATAGCTGTGTTGCCACAAAACAAACTCTGAAATCTACAGTAAGCCGACCTTCTTAGGCCAACCGAAAAGGTATAATAAAAAAGCACATTCTCATTATCAAAAAAGAATGTTAAAAGTGAGAAAGGGAAAGGGGGGGAATGAAAGAACCCAGATTTTAAGTCCTTGTTATCTGCATGTTTTTGGCAGGGAGCGGGGAAGGAATGTGGTGGAGGAGAGATGTTATACCTGTAGAGAAAGAAATTGTTTTAAATTGTGTTAAATTTCACAGATGGTGTTTGAGGTAACTCACTGTAACCTGAGTGGTTAGTAAAGTTTGAATTTATAGTAGATGCTAATCATATAATCTAACTAATCTGATAAAAAGAGAGTTGTAGGAAGTAGAGGACGTAAGGTAAAGGTAAAGATTTCCCGTGCTCGAAAGCCAGTCGTATCCAACTCTAGGGTGCAGTGTTCATCTCTGTTTCAAAGCCAAAGAGCCAGCCCTGCCTGCTTCTGCAGACGTTTCCGTGGTCATGTGGCAGGCATGACTAGACACCGGAGTGCACGGAACACTGTTACCTTCCCACCAAAGGGGTCCCTATTTATCTACTTGCAATTTCTTGCTTTCGTACTGCTAGGTTGGCAGGAGCTGGGACAAAGACAGCTCATTCCAGCCTGCAGTACTCAGGAATTGAACTGCTGACCTTCCGCCTCCCAGTCAGTGTCTTAGCCACTTGTACATGGGTGTAAAAAGAACAAAACAGGGATCAAATCCAGGGTGAAGAAGGTAATAAAGGAGACTTCCCATATGGTTGCAGGATTGTGATTTCAATGTCAGGTGATGGATCAGAGGACTAAAACAACTGAAACTAGAAACTTCCCATTTTACATACAATTCCATCCTGCAGTACAACTCATGGATCCCGGTGGTCTGATTTAAAGTTTTTCCCAGTGAATTCCCACTTTGGCAACTATGGTCCACACAGGAAAAAGTAGACTTTAGAATCACACATGTTTCCAGGAGTACTCAGTCTTCCAGTAAGAAGCTTCACAAGACCATATGGGGAACAACAGTCTAAGGCACAACTCTCTACTTGTTTTAATGCTTTTTGTTGACCAGGGACTTTTTGTTGTCCAAGTGATTAACATGTGTATACACTGTTAAGACCTCATAGAAATAATTGGTGGTCTGGAGTAACTTTCAGTATGGACATTAACACACATGGACATTTGCTTTACAAATTTTCTCCCCTTTCATGAGAAATACTGGACCCAATAGATATAGCGGTACATATTTATTTAGAGTGGCATAGTATCTAGTAACACAATAATAAAACAAGGCATCATGGACATAAGTATTTTTTTTAAGATTATAATGTTTGCCTTACTACAGTGATTTATTGATTTAAAGTTGTGTTTCTTATTATTTCTTTGTATACTGTAGTCCAGGGGTTTTCAACCTTTTTGAGCCATGGGCTGGACCACACCCCCTCAGACAGCTGAGCAGGCCAGACTGGTGGCTTCTCCCACTGTAAACACTGCTATAAAACATGTCTGCAGGTGCATTTACTGCTGTTATAAATGCATCCACTTCTGGTGGCGGCAGCGACACAGGCCACATAAAATGGTGCCACAGGCTGGGTCCTGCCCATAGGCCGAAGGTTGGGAACCCCTGCTGTAGTCTTTTGAGCTGATGACACTAAATTATACAGGGTAGTAAAAACTGTGAGCTATTGTGAGGAGCTCCAGAGGGATCTCTTGACACTGGGGGAGTGGGCAAAACAGTGGCATATGAGCTTCAACATTAGTAAGTGCAGAGTGATGCATGTTGGGGCAAAAAACCCCAATTACATTTATAAACTGATGGGATCTGAACTCTTTGCGACAAACCAGGAAAGGGACCTTGGTGTCCTGGTGGACAACTCAATGAAGGTGTCAACCCAGTGTGCCTCAGCAGTGAAAAAAGCAAACTCAATGCTAGGGATCATTAGGAAGGGTATAGAAAATAAGTCAGCAAGTGTCATTTTGCCTCTTTATAAATCTATGGTGAGGCCCCATCTGGAATACTGTGTACAGTTCTGGTCGCCATACCTCCAGAAGGATATTATGGAGCTGGAAAAAGTGTAGAGGAGGGCAACCAGAATGATTAGGGGACTGGAACACCTTCCTTACCATCTGAGGCTGCAACGGTTGGGCATCTTCACTCTTGAACGACGGCATCTAAGAGGTGACCTGATTGAAGTTTATAAAATCATGGACGGTGTGGACAAAGTAGATAAGGAAAAACTGTTTTCCCTATCGCTCAACACTAGAACTAGGGGACACTCCATGAAACTTTTGGGTACTAGTTCTCAAACAGATAAGAGAAAGTACTTTTTCACCCAGAGGATCACTGGTCTATGGAACTCCCTGCCAGAAGAAGTGGTGACAGCTGTCAGTCTTGACTGCTTCAAGAAAAGATTAGACATGTTCATGGAGGTCAAGGGTATCAATGGCTATAATTATGGATACCTAAGGACAACCTCCGGGTTGGAGAGATAGGCAGGATATTTCTCAATGCCATTTCCAGGGAATCCTAAGCAGATGAAGGCATCTGTTTGGGAATACCCTGAAGCAAAGGGTGAGCCACTGTGTGAGATAGAAGGCTGGACTGGATGGGCTGTGGCCTGTTCCAGCAAGGCTGTTCTTATGTTCTTATGAATCACCTTTTAGCATCTAGCCAGCCCAAATAACCAGAACAGGTAGATGCCATGGAGGGTTATCTGACTTCTATATCCTCCTGCACCTATTGGTAGGCTGATACTCTTAGGGTCATTGATCTGGCTCTCTTGTCTATTTTATTTCCCTAAGAAGTACACACGCTCCTCTCTTGACTGTTTCTTCTCTTGACTATCTTCTAGAAAAACCTTAATATTTTCCTCCCCTCTCTCCTTGTAAACATTCACCATAGAAACAAAATCCAAATAACAACTGCATAAGATACAGCTTCTCCCTTTTGCCTTTGAAGTTATGATTGATAAAGAGATCTCTCTCACCTGGTGAAAAGAAAGGTAACCCAGTTTTGCATCTTTCTAATTGGCATTAACTTAGTCTGTGTTCTCGACGCAACAGCTAAGCATGTCTCAGTGACTCAAAGGAAAGCAGAGTTGAGAACCATAGACAAGATTATTCTAACCAAGCGTCCCAATAAACTCTTCATATAAATGCCAAATGCTGTAGTGACTCTTCTATAGGGAAAGCCAGGCCCAAGGTGTCGAGTAGAATCTCATTAGGTAGAAAAGAATTGGGTCTGGGCAGTCTAAAGGAGACCATCACTGAGGATGGTTACCCTGTAATGTTCTGCTATCTCTGGAAGGCAGACAGAGCACCAAGAATCAGTGCAGCAAAAAGCTTGTTGGCAGTAGCACTGAGGTGGTTAATTCATTAGCTTTCAAACTACAGCAGATATAGGCAAGAAAGCTTACATGCCTAATTTAAGAGAGTTTTCTGTTAGATTAAGTCTAGGCACAATAAGCATAGTGGACTTGAACATTTGCATTACACAGGATGCTGCTGCAGGCAGTGTTGATAAAAGCCATCACAACTATCTATGCTGTATCTTGGTGGGCGCCTAACTTTTGTGGGGGGAAACTAACTGAAGAGTAATAGAGTAGCCTTTATCCATTGCAGAGATAGAAAACATGTGGTTTGCCCCACCTTTGCTCATTTATTTCTTTACCCTGGTTACCATTTGCTTCTGAGCTACCCAGATTTGGTGGTACAGTGGTACCTCATACAACAATTTTAATCCGTTCCACTGGGCTTGTTTTACAATACAATTGCTATATGATACATGCATCGTATAGTGATTTTCCCTATGGGATGCATCATAAAACGATTTTTTTTGCTAAATGATTTTTCCCATATGACTTTTTCCATAGGGAAAATTGTTATGTGGGACGCCATTCTTTTTTCAAAACCTAATTGTTATGCGATTTTGTTGCTATACGGGATGATTGTTGTATGAGGTTCCACTGTATAGTGATAAGCACTGCACCCAGAACATTTGAAGTGCATTATGCACCCACACTGCTGAAAATTGGTTACCCCTGGTCTATAACAATAGATACATTTCACCTGTGTCCATACCTCTCTGAACACATAGCCAAGTAGGGTTGGTCTTGATTAGTATAATTGGTAAATTTCAAATTCTTCAAAAGAGAAGTAATAATGCTTTAAAATTTCATGTACAGTAAGTAGACTGTTATTGCTGACTTAATTACCAGGAGAAAAATGACAAACCAGTGTAGTATACAGTATAGTCTTTTTGATTAGTGAATGTGTGGTGGCAGAAAATGGCATAAGATTTTAGGTTCTGTACATTGCACACTGCAGAGTAATACTAGGTAAAGGTAAAGGATTTCCTTGTTCGAAAGCTAGTTGTACCTGTCTCTAGGGTTCAGTGCTCATCTCTGTTTCAAAGCCGAAGAGCCAGTGCTGTCTGATTCTGCAGATGTTTCTGTGGTCATGTGGCAGGCATGACTAGAAACTGGAGCGTACAGAACGCTGTTTACCTTCCCACTGAAGTAGTCCCTATTTATCTACTTGCAATTTCTTTTTTTCAAACTGCTAAGTTGGCAGGAGCTGGGACAAAGATGGGAGCTCATTCTGTCCTGCAGTACTCGGGAATTGAACTGCTAACCTCCCTCCTTCCAGTCACATACATGTCCCAACTGCTTAAAACTGCAAATGTAGAGGGAAGCCTCTCCAAATGGGAATGCATTAAAGATTTTTAAGGCATCAAATAGTCAAGAATAGGTCCAGATGCCATTTTATAGCATAAGCAAGAAATGAAGCTAGCAGAGAAATTATGTAGGAGAATGGGATCAAATGGGGTTAGGCAGTGCCAATGTGGATAATGCAGGTCTAAATTGGATAGACAAGGTTTAAGTTGGCAGGAAAGAGTGTTCTTTCAGCACCGCTGTTATCAATACAGTACTTTCATGGATCTCATGACAGCTGGATTCTGTTTCTACATGCACTGACTAGTGAAAGTCTTGATGTTGCTGTAACTTAGGCTACGACTACAGTAACAACAAAATAAGGGATAGTCCTGTGAGGGTGAACCTTGGCACTCAAGGTGTTCTTGGATTTCAATTACTAGAAGCCCAAGTCAGTGCTCCTGCTGATCAGGGTTTCTAGGAATTGAAGTCCAAAAATACCTGGAGTTGCCAAGGTTCACCATCACAGGTAGTCCGATTTACCTCCCCCCCCCCAATTATCACATGAAGTAAAAGAAAATGCAAATCAGTCCAGATTCTCCCCCCTCCCCATCCTTCGTTTTTCTCTCTCTCCATCATTGAGACTTCTCTTTTACCCACTGTGGATCCATTTGTATCAGTTCAGGTGGTGTGATCACTTGGACCAATGCAGAAAAGTGCTCTAATATAGTGCAGTGGCCAAAGAAAGCAAAGATCCAGTGGTAGAGCTGGCTTTTTTTTTTGTTGCAAATAATTGTATTTGTTTTCTTGTTTTTGATTGGGGGTAGTTCTCCTGTGATAACAATTCCTTCGGAGATATAGGAGAGTTACATTAACAAGCTGAAAACAATTATTTAGAAAATTTCTTCCTCCTTTCATGTGGATAGTTACTGCAAACAGACTCAGGGAGACTCAGTTCCCGACTGTTATTTCACAGTCACTGAATTCTCATTTCTCTCAATGTGTAGTTGTGCCCTTTAAATCTGAATTCAACTTTCTGAATCTATTCTCTGTAAATGGATTATCACTTTTGTTTTGATTGAGGACCAAAGAAAGGCAATAATCAGAACAACAAGGTTACACAAAATCCTGTGAAATGAGTGCATTTTCTTATGCAGATTTTGCATGTTTTAAACTGTGCAGGGGCAGCATGAAAACCCAGCCCCAGCTACAGTGATGTACTGAGGCTGGTTCTGAATGGTTCTCGCGAACTGGTAGCAGAAATTCCAGGCCATGCCCACTTGGCCGGCCATGCCCACCTCTTGGCCTTCCCATCCCAGCGCTGCCTGAAATGCGTCCCATTCACCTCGCCCAGGGCCGAAGACACGCTTTCACCTCTGCACTTCCCTCCCTGGGTGAGGTGAATCAGACACGTTTCTGGTAGTGGTGGGAGGGAGAGGCTGGCGCCAGACCACCCCTCCCCTCTCACCTCCCAGCAGCGCCACTGGCAACGCTTCCCATGCACTTAGCCCAGGGCCAAAGGTGCGCTCAACTCCACACTTCCCGCAGGCCTTCAGCCCTGAGCGAGGTGAATGGGATGCATTTCCGGAGGCACTGGGAGGGAGAGACCGGCACCAGACCACCAACCCACTCTGCTCACCTCCCAGCAGGGACGCCAGCAGGGACGCGTTTCCTGCGGCGTTGGGAGGGGGAGGCCGGTGTCAGCCCACCATTCCACCCCACTCACCTCCCAGCAGTGCCGCTGGTGAAAGGGGCTGTTTTGGGACTCCTTCTCATCTCCGCAAAGCAAGAGAGCAAGGTAGGTTTCTTTTACTTTTTTTCCTGGGTTTTTTTTTGGAGGCCACTCCCACAGATAGCCATGCCCACCGAGTGGGTAGTAAATTTTTTTACAGTGCATCACTGCCCAGCTAAATAGATTTATTCAATCATTTATTTTTCCATTCATTCATTCACATTTATAACCACATCATTTGGTGCAAGCACCACTCAGGGTAGCTTACAATGTATACATACATTATAGATACATTATTAAAGTAGGAGCTTCCCTGAATTGAAAAGGTACAATACAGTACTCTACTCCCTATAAAATGCCAATCAGATACTGTATCTTTGGATGCTATGGCTGTTACAGAATCAGGGGAAAACCAAAATTACAGCTGATATTATATCATCTAGAACTGCACTATATACTTTGGTGCTGCACCAGGAAGAGAGGCACTGTGGCTAATGTTTGGTACTACGGTAATTGAAAGTGGACCAGAGTCACACTGCTAATTCTTTATTAGTGTCAGATGCACCACCAGCATATAATAACATACAAAAGGGTTAAATGACATCTGCCCAATATCGGGCCACTTAAACAACATTTCCTCTTGCCAGCATAAGGTCCTCCTCAGTGCACATTGAGGGGCATCGTGTGCATTGTATCATATGGGAGATATTTTGTACTCCGCATTCACACAGGCAGTCATCTACAGGGAAACCCAACTTTCTCAGATTAGCCCTTGATCTTCCTACCCCTGCAACCAGTCTATTTAAGCTTTCCCCACAGGCCATGGTTGTTCTTGGCCAGGCGGTAGAGATCCATGCCCAGTTATCTGGTAGCTCCTTGCTCGCCTTCCATAGTTCTAAGACGGTCTAAACGGGCTGTTGTTTTGAGGGGCAGAAGTTGTGAAGAAGCTATGCCTTGATTTCAGTCTCTGCTTTGGTGGTTGGTGATCAAATACAGTTACAATTACAAGGTTCACAATACAAAAACATTTCAGCATAGCATCATCACAAATCACAGTATCAAAAAGTATCAATATCACAGTAACAAAGCATTACAAAAATAAAAAGACAAAAAACCTCAATTGCGAAATCCCACAACACTCATATGAGAAAGTCCGACAGTAACAAAGACAAAAGTCAAAAAGTCACCACTTTGGTCCTCCACCTGGCCAGTGTGAAGGAATAATTAAACAACACAAAACACAGCGTCCGATGGCGGTGCCGGCGGCGATTTCATACCCGCCGAGCCGCCCAGCTGCTGTTGCTTCCCTCCAGGCTGGCTGGCCAAGGGAGCATCCCATAGTTTGTCAGGAACATTTACACGGGGATCTCATTCAAGGGCACAGTTGATGTCATTGTGCTAGATACTGGTAGCATCTCTGTGGTATGGTAGAATCTTGTACTGAATATACTAATGCCCAGGGAGACTGTGCTAAGCAAAGTGGACACTAGCTACTCCCTAGCAATTCAAAACTGGGAGGTGTGCAGAAAGTTTCGTGCTTTGTGCCCATACCAGTTGACTATCTAGTCCAGATGTTGGACTACAATTCTCAGAATCCCTTACCATTATCCATGCTGGCTGAGGATTCTTAGATTTGAAGCCCAGCATTATCTGGAGAATTAAGGCTGGTAACCGGTCATCAAAGTCAGTAATCACATGCTTGCAGAATTCTGGCTGCTATATATCTTACATTCAGTGCTATTTCTGGTGCATAAAGTTATACAGGGGAATTCCTCTCTTGAATACCATGTGGTGGCTGCAGCTCCTTTCAGTGAAGTGAGTTGTCATGTTAACTGCCCACTCTTCCCACTATTTGCAATTGAAAAATAGGGGCAGCTAATCTGAATTACCAATTGTATGAAGCCACATTGATTTGTATGCTTATCTGTTATGCTAACCAAATCACTCTACACCTCTGTACCTGATGTGTATAAAGTTATTCCATGAAGCAGGGGCTCACAACCTACAACCCGTGGGCCGGCCCCAGCCCCTGACACCATTCCATCTGGTCTGTGGCAATGCCCCCGGAAGCGGACGTGTTTTCGACAGTCATAAAAGTGTCTGCGCATGTGCAAACGCACCCCTCACAGTTTATGGATGCATTTACAGTGGGGGAAACCATGTGTATGGCCTGCTCAGCTGTCTGAGGGGGAGTGGTCTGGCCCATGGTGCAAAAATCTTGAGAAACCCTGCCATGAAGCCTCACTCCCTTGTCTGATGAAGTGGACTTGATCCACGAAGGCTCACATTGAAATATAACAGTCTTTAAAGTGCTTCAGTGTTTTGTTTTGTTTAATCTCTGATATGCCTGAAACAAAGACTAACCCTAAAAAAATTCAGTTGTGTTAACTGTTGCTGATTTAGATGGACCAGAAACACCTAAGATATAGTATGAATACCTGCACCTTCACATGGCTAATGCAAGCTTAATTTCCTGCAAAAGGACAAAAAATAATAATCAAAAGAGGCATGCAAGCAGTCTACAATTTAGGTATGTGGAATACTGTGTTAGCGTCCAAAAAACAAACAAACTATTCATCACACAAAAAAATCAGTGTGTGACACACAACTTGCATAAGCTTCTTGTTTTCCAACCACATAATCTCTTAACCCTTATCTAACTATTGATGTCTTTAATAGCCATTTTAAATTTTAAACAAACTTTTCAAGTCCAGAATCAAAAACTATTCGGTTTTAATTTTGTTTTGCAAAAAAATAGGGAGTTGAGAAGATCATGCTTATTACAGGTAACTGGTTCTTTTTAATGTTCCCAGAAAGATGAGATAGTCTAAACAGAGTCTTTGATTCCTCCCAAGGGTCATCTCTGAATTCCATGTTGAATTTTATACCTAATAAAACCTCCAAACAATGAAGGTCATAAGGACTTGCTCAGAAACAGGTGATGCCATAGGCCAGGGTGGCCAAACTTTTTGCACTGTGGGCCTGACCATGCCCCTGGACAGCTGAGCGGGCTGATAGCGTGGTTCCTCCCGCTGTAAATGCTGCCACAAAACACATCCATGGCTGTTGTAAACATGTTTACGAGAGTCGGGGGTGCATTAACAGCAGTGTTTATGGCAGGCACGGGCATGTTTGCGCAAGTGTGGGTGCATTTTACAGCTGTCGTAATGCACCCACTTCTGCGAGTGGTGAGGGTGTTGCAGGCCACATGAAATGGTGCCGTGCGCCGTAGTTTGGCCACCCTGCCATAGGCAGCGTTGAATAAATGCTATAATGCATTCTAATGTTGGCACTGACTGGCAGGTTAATGAGTAGAATTCAAAAGTCATTCATTCATAGTTTTATTTATATCCCGCTTCCCTCAGCCCAAAGGTGACTCGAAGCGGCAAACAACAATAGCTAAAACAATACAATAGGTACCAGAATACAAAATAAATAAATACATAATAGTATACACAAAGTCCAAGAAATACAAAAAGTATGGTAAATACAATTACAGTAAAAATGCAAAGTCATTGTGGATGTTCAGTAGAAATCACAATGAATAATAATTTAAGCCTCCATTGTGGAAAATACACAGTAAAACAACAAAGGCTACAGCTACCCTGTACTGATTTTCTAGTTTCTAGTTGGTGGTGTTTTTCCAGAACCTTATGCTTTGGGGGTGGGCGGGAAGCTAATCTAAATGTGCATGCAAAGATGAAAAGTTCACATTCCCTTCAACATATATGCTAACTACAAATAGCTGCAAATACCTGAAAGGCAGAACAACTGGTAGCTATTATTCATAAGTGGCAGTAACTATAATTGTTTCCATCCATTTTCTTTATTAGAAGAAAGAGCAAAGCCTGTAGCAGAAGGCTTGCAATATATTTTGATACAGGTCTTAATGCCTTCTTATGATAGGTGAAATATAAATGGACAGGACTGAATTTAGGAAAGTAGTCAGCACCTTGTTTCTATTTATTTATTTATTACATATATTTATATGTTGCCTGACAGGATACAAATCCTTCTGAGATAGCTTTCAAATAACAGAATGGTTTATTTATAAAATTCAAATAAATAATATTAAATTGAATGATTCATGAGTATCCTTCCCATTGGGCAGCTAATGGTAATTTCTCTTTTGGGAAGACAGTCTAGCTAGAGCAGATTCTGGTGCAATCATTTTACTGCCTCTTACTCCTTCTCTACAACCCACCTTTGTCTTTGCTCTGGAACAGGGATTCTCAACCTGCAGGCCTGATGCAGCCCACGGCACCATTTCATGTGGCCCTCCACCACACCCAAAAGTGCCATGTGGTGGCAAAATGGCCGTTCGGCCCCCGCAGCTGTCTGATGGAGTGTGACCCAGGCTTTAAAAGGTTGAGAACTCCTGCTCTGAAACATAGAGATCAGTGAGCAGATCACTGCTCATGTCCATGTTTAATTTATAACAACAAAACTCTATTTTTAGCATATGATGTTAAGAGCTTTCATCTCAAATTTCAGAATGCTGGAAAGGGTAGCACCCTTAATAAATAGACATGCTCGTTTAGTGTTATGGATGGAGGATGGTATCCTAAACTATAAGCAGTTTCAGCTTCTTTACTGCTTTGGAGCTGGATGGCTGTCAGAGGCAGAATAGTGGACTGAAGTCCCAAATCTGTCTGTCCATTGGATAAGACACATGGAGTCTGTACAACTGAAGTCTTTGCCCCACTGATCCAATTTGCAAGTACCCACACAGAATGATAGTGTAAGAAGGGAAATTGAAGGTCACATGGTCCACTGAAAGGTTTTTCCCCCCAACCATCTAAAGAAGAGGATGGAAACTAGTACCAATTGCCTGCAGAACATCTGCACGGAAATCATACAACGATGTACATTGCTTTGCATTTTAGGTCCAGGATAGCGCTTCATTTTCTGTGCTAAGACTATCTTTATAATAAAACAATGGAATTTCCTATTAGGTGGTTCAGCAGAACACTATGTAGAGTTAGGTTTTTAGGTCAAATAGTGAACCCTCATAGCTGCCAAGCTGACCCCCCCCCAAAAAAAGGAGCAGCCATGCTACTTCAGGAATTTGGTGGAAAACATTTTGATGTATGGTTTTTTCATCTCATTCCATGTTGTTGAACTTGTTCCTCTCTAGTTTCCTCTCTAGTTCTTCTCTAAACTCTGTAATCCCTTTCTGGAATTTATTTTCTTCACCTTCTCAGGATGACATTATGATGGTGAATAGGATTACAGTTAGAATTTAGGACAGGGGTTCTCAACTTTTTAAGCTGAGGGTCAGATCACACCCCTCAGACTGTTGGTGGGCTGGACTGCCCCCCTGCCACCAAAACTACACACACACCACCACCACCACTGCCACAAACGTTCCCCCCATGCCACCAGTCCAGCCCAGCCCACAAACACCCCCGCCATGCTGTCGCCACTTACCTTCCTTACTGGCCTGCCATGGGTGAAGAGCAGTTCTGCCTGTCCTTGCCCGTGTTTGGCCAGAACAGGACCCAGGAAGGATGCGTCTTGCCATGTGCATCTGCCACTTCCACTTCCGTTGCTGCTGTCTTTTCCCCCTCCGCCTGCCTTGGTATGTCCCTAACACCGATCTGTAGCAGGGCGGATGTTGTAAGCCTTCTTACAACATCCGTCAGCTCTGGAGCAGTGTTAGGGACATGCCAAGCCAGGCGGAGGGGCAAAGGATGGTGGCAATGGTGATGGCAGTGGGAACAAGGGTGTGGGCCATAGGTTGAGAACACCTGATTTAGGAAGACAAATGAGTATACTCTATATACAGTACATTATTACAGCTGTCTAAGCCTTTTATATATTTATCTTATCTAACAATTCTTAAAGTAACAATTTGATTAGAAATCAATGACATAAACTATAATATTATCATAAAGAGCTATTCTGTTGAACCCCGTTGTTAATATGTCATGTGTTTGACTACCATGTAGTTCAGTGACAGAAAAGCCAAAGCCTGAATCTTTCTTATATCATTAAGTACGGTAATTCTCTCTCTCTCTCTCTCTCTCTCTCTCCTGCTTAGCTCACTTGCACTGCAGAGAAATGTTAAACTACTGTTCAAGATTCTTGTTTCAGCATTGTGAAAACAAACCAAAATCCCATGTTGGCCAAGTCTAGAATTAGAGAGGTTATCTTTCACTGAGCAGCAAACGGTACTACATGACCTTGCTTCTAATTCTTTAATTCAATGAACAGCACTGGTTGTGAATGTGGTACCTGTAATTTGGAATGGTAATGACAACTACATGATAACTTCACTTGTAGCTAGGAATTGTGTCCACCTGCACCATTCTGCCACTGATAACTGCTGAGTTCTGAGGTAGCAGATGGAACATCTGAACTACTAGAAGACAGTTATCAAGCTTCTTACAGTGCCTATATCACAATTAGCAGGACCCATCTTCAAACCAACTTCCACTACACTGTCAAGTTTCAGCACCATCTTTTGAGTTAAAACCTCTGAATTTCTAGCTGGAGAGGTGGGATGTAGTCCATCCAACTCCCTCTTATTTCAAGACTGTAACTGCAGCCATGTCACACGGGACTCTGGGCAACATCCTTTGTATGAGAGTGTTTTTCAAGATGAAATGAGAACAACGGTAATATGTGTCTAACAAACCATTGCGCAGCCAATCAAGTGTTTGTGCCTAATTCCACTGATAGTTGGGACCTGATTTGGTCAAAAGCAAACAGTGGGGAAATTTTCTTTATCCCCAAATGTTTTATCTTACCTTCCAAATTGTTTTACCTTATGCAGTATAGAAATAATAAACGACACCAGGAAAATATTTATTTATTTATTACTGTATCTGTATTGCCACCTCCCTCACCAAAGCGACTCCAGGCGTCTGACAACAGTATCAAAAGTTCAAAATACAAATGTCCTCATCATATAGGACTAAACAATTAAAACTTTAAAAACCATTAAAACCAGATTAAAACACCCTCCCTATAAAATTGGGATAAGTGGTAGATGAATGATTCTTGTACAAATTCATTGCATTCTGCTGTGTGATAGGGCTATGTTGAATGCTAGCCTAAGTTGTTTTGATGCATAAAGCAGAGGGTTTTTAAAAATTAAAATGTGAGATATTATTTTTGAAACAACCTACATTTATTTGTAATTGCAATCAAAGCTTGGTTTCAATTAAAGTGGCAAATATTTTATAACTATTCTGTGTTAATAAATGAGGCATGGGTGCCTTTATTTCACAATGCAAATTCATTTTTCTAACTGTGACAAAGTAGTTTAAATAGCGCAGTGCTGATAGATTTCTTTAGATTTTTTTAAACGGGGAAACAAACCTGGTTTTTTTTTTGTTAGTTTTGAGTCTTGCTTCTCTCTGTCATGTCCATTAATGTTTTTGATCACAAGTGAACTACTGAAGTGCTTAAGTTGCACAGGCATTTAGATTGAAATACCCATGCATGAGTTAGAACAGGAATTATTATCTTGCTTTGTGAGGTGCAAGACAGAGTTTTAACTCCATTGCTCACCAACCTCTTATTTGTGGTTAGAAAAGAAACAGACCCAAAAAGGATCTTGCAACAAAGGCAAACAGGATATCACAAAAGTTTCAATTAAATGCAGTGCTACAAACAGAACTGAAGGTGATATATATGGCAAAAAGACTAGAATCCTATAATGTGCATCTTTTCAACATACAGTACTTTGATCCAGAAACTTACAGAATTCTTATTTTACTAAATTCTCTTTTGTTCTGTATTGTATATTGCAGAAAAGATGTGTCCTAAATACTTAGTGTATACCATAGCATGTGAGGAAACATGTACCGTATTTATTCGTGTATAACGCGCACTCGTGTATAACGCGCACCCCTAATTTTCCATGAAACCTCGGTATAAAATTTTGTTTCACACCACGCATTGTAATTGAATGCGTGGTGAAAAAGCTTGTTCATAAGAGCTACCTCCGGGCCACGCCTTGTCTCCCGCGCCACCCAATCAGATCCCATCAATTTCTTTAAAGCCACGCCCCCGCCTCCCCTTCACCCGCCGCAGCAATAGACAGCCGACCCAATTCTAAAAAGGAAGTAAAAGAGGCTTGCGACGGGGGTGGGACTCCGGGAGTGAGGAGGCGTATGGCGGGAAATGGCTGGAGGCGGAGGCCACGCCTCGTTCTGCTGGAGAAAACCACGCCGGCGCCGTCCTTGTAGGGTGGGTGACGTCATGCGCTCACTGAGTCTCCCGTGTGGGCGAGGAAATGAAGCGGCACAACCCTATTTGTGACGCACACTGTACACGACAAGGTGACGTGAACTCGCGGGAACTCACCATTCGCGCCCTCAAGGGACCGGCCGCCACTGCCACACCAGTCCTCGTTTATAACGCGCACCCCAACTTTGATTTCTTTTTTTGGTATAAAATTTTGCGCGTTATACACGAATAAATACGGTACTGTATTTCATACATTGTTAAAAATTCTTATCCATTACAGAAGATCAAAGCATTAAATTTCTTGACAGAACACATATTGGGCATTAGGGACAGCAGAAAATTGGAATGTTCCATTGACTCATTGACAAATCCTTCCTCTATATTTTAGGCATACCTTAACTAAGGCATACCTTCATGGAGTAAAGATGAATTGAATAGTATGATGTAAAAATTATGAAGGCTATTTAACAGCTTTTTTTAAAAAAAAACCTCCTGGGTGTATTTGTCCAGGAAGATCTTCTTACACTAACATTCTACATTAGCTGGATTTCTCAAGTCTAACTCAGGTTTGGTCTTACCCCTAGGCAGTGTGTGGCAGCTGCCTCAGGCAGCCAGGGCTGGGAGATGGCAGCAAGATGTTGGAAAAGAGAGCTGCATGCCGTGCAATGTGCTCTGTGTCTCCTAACTTACCCTCCCATGCTCTGTGCTGAAGAAACCTATCATCTTCTTGATGGGTTCATGCAACATATGAGCCTTACAACTACCGGAGTCTTTTTGACCTATAGCTGATGGTGACTTTGGAGACTTTTAAAGATAACTTGAAAATCATAACTCTTTATCATAACTCTTGAAGCCATGTGAGATTTTGGGAACCTTGTTGGACATAACCCCTTGTGAAGAAGGCATTTGCTTAAAGCAGGGGTTCTCAACCTTTTAAAGTTAGAGGCCAGGTCACACTCCCTCAGACAGCTTCAGGGGCCAGACAGCCATTTTGCCCTTCCTCCACCACATGGCAGTTCCTGATGTGGTGAAGATGGTGGAGGGCCACATGAAATTGTGCCATGGGCCGCATCCGACCCACAGACCACAGGTTGAGAATCCCTGGCTTAAAGAAAAGAGTATTTTTCTACCAATTTTTTGCTTTTGCCAGTTTTTAAAAAGTATTTGCTTATTACATAGAAACGTTAAGTAAATTTAGACATTTCACAAAATGTAGTTTTACTTTTCCATTACGTAATCTTTTCTTTTATGCCTGAGCTCCCTGCACCTGACTGCTTATTCATGCTGTTGCAATCAATACCAATTTGATTTCTAGGCTTCTCATTCTTAGGAGAATTTTAAAGCATTCTATGATAACCTGATGAGTAGACTGGATAGTAACAGTTTAATGAAGTGTTGCAAATTTTGGAATCTTGTTTTGGTGGTCATACAAGACTAAGCAACTCACATTTACCATATTTGCTGGCTTATAAAATACATTGGAGTATAAGACGCACTTCGTTTTTCTGGTGTATTTTACGGGGGGGGGGAGTGTGTTTATATGCATTGGAGTATGAGATGCACTCCAGTTTCCAGTGTATTTTAAGGGGGGGAGTGCATGTTATATGCCGGCAAATACGGTATATATTGCCCCATATTGCTTAGCTGGCGGTTCACAAATTAATTAGCATTTTGCCTCCAACAAGCTGGGTACTCATTTTACCAACCTTGGAAGGATGGAAGGCTGAATTAACCTTGTTCCTTGATCTGGATCAAACTCACAATCTTTTGGTTGCAGTACAGCAGTTTAACCAATGTACCACCATGGCTTCTCATTTTCTTACAGGAACAGAAGATTATGTGGGAAGCATTCTGCAACATTTTCCATTCCATGACAGATCCTGTAGTTGCCTCTGGTTGATGAGAATCCCGAGGTATGTGAGCAAAGAAAATCACTAGGCCCCATTGGCTCTCTTATTTGGATGAGTTTCAGGCATAATAGGAGAGCACAGATCATGTTTCTTGCTTTGAGCAGGAGTTGACCAGGTCAGAGATTACCTTTTACCCAGGTAACCTCCAAACCAAATGAAAACAATAGTGATACTGCTGGCTCTTGGATGGTTGAGATACCTGAAAGTGTGTGTGTAAACATCTAGTAAATAGCACTAGCAATTACACTTATATACCATCCCATAGTGCTTAGAGCACTCTCTGGGCGGTTTACAAGTTAATTGGCAGTTTGGCTCCCAACATGCTGGGTATTCATTTTACTGACCTTGGAATGATGGAAGGCTGAGTCAAAATTGACCCCCATCAGGATCGAATTTGCAATGTTTTGGCTGCAGTACAGCAATTTTAACTACTGTGCCACCAGGGTTATTATAGTAGAGTGGGGAAGGGTACGTGGGTATCTATGGTCTAATGTGGGTTCCCTTCCTTTTATATGTGTCAGGCAACAAAAATAATGATATACAGTAAAACCCCTACTTACACAAAAAGTTTGTTCTGTAGGCTTTTGCTTAAATTGTTTTTTATGTAACTCGAAGCAAACCCATAGGGAAAATGAAATTTTTATGTAAATCGAAACAAACCCAAAGGAAAAAAATCGTAACTCGAAGCAAACCCATAGGGAAAATGAAATTTGTATGTAAATCGAAACAAACCCATAGGAAAAAAATTCATAACTCGAAGCAAACCCATAGGGAAAATGAAATTTTATGTAAATCGAAACAAACCCATAGGAAAAAAATTGTAACTTGAAGCAAACCCATAGGGAAAATGAAATTTGTATGTAAATCTAAACAAACCCATAGGAAAAAAAATTGTAACTTGAAGCAAACCCATAGGGAAAATGAAATTTGTATGTAAATTGAAACAAACCCATAGGAAAAAAATTCGTAACTCGAAGCAAACCCATAGGGAAAATGAAATTTGTATGTAAATCGAAGCAAACCCATAGGAAAATGAATTTTTACGTAACTTGAAGCAAACCCATAGGAAAAAGAATCTTTATAGCAAACCCATAGGAAATTGTGTAAATTGGGACATGGTTTTAGCACAAAATCATTATGTAAGTCAAATTTTATGTAACGAGGCATTTGTAAGTCAGGGTTTTACTGTATTGCTGTGCTTAGTCTCTGGTGGAAAAATAAAAATCAAGATTGCTAGGCTGCAGTCTTGCCATGTTGGGACCGGTTTTTATCAAAGCTCCAGGGACTATTGGCACATTCCCCCCCCCCCTTTCAGTTGTAATACTGAATATGTTTAACATGTAAGTGGAGCAGTCCAAAGTGAATGAGAAGCCATTTATATGCATGGATGGCAGGTTCTGCTTTGAAGTGTTGCAAGGCAGAGAAACAAGACCGTGGTGACAGGTCCAATTAGGGCATATGGACACTCCCCCCCCCCCCCCCCAATCTTCTTTTCTGAAACAGACTGTCAAGGGCTGGCCTGAGTTTCTCTCCTGGTGAAATTAGCTACTGCCCAGCATTCCCAACCCCAGCTCTTAGTAGAGTTGCAGTGAATGAATGGTTTGAAGGAGAATCTGACTTAAATGCTTGCCTGTGTCCATGTGTGTGTGAGAGAGAAATGGTGGGGAGGAAATGTTAGTTTATTTGCTTGTCTGCCGTAGTTTCCTGCAGTGGCTCAAGTGGCTAAGACGCTGACTGGGAGGAGGAAGGTCAGCAGTTCGATTCCCGAGTACTGCAGGACGGAATGAGCTCCCGTCTTTGTCCCAGCTCCTGCCAACCTAGCAGTTTGAAAGCAAGACATTGCAAGTAGATAAACAGGGACCTCTTCGGTGGGAAGGTAACAGCGTTCTGTGTGCTCTGGTGTCTGTCATGCCTGCCACATGACCACGGAAATGTCTGCAGTAGCAGACAGCGATGACTCTTCAGCTTTGAAACAGAGATGAGCACTGCACCCTAGAGTTGGATACGACTGGCTTTCGAGCAAAAGAAACCTTTACCTTTACTTTCCTGCACTTGTAAATGTGTCTGTGTATGCATTTGCATATAAAAAAACCCACTTTTTCTCCTGGCTCTACCCGTTGCTTTTGCTTCTGCAAACCACTGGCTGCTAACCACAGTGAACATCACCACTGCTGGAGACATAATAATAGGTTGTAGCCAGTCCTTCTTTAAATTACCCAACTAGCCACATTTGTTCTAAAGTATTAGTTTAAATTGTTATTTTGCCATCATGTATAAAGTATTAGTATTGTGCTTTCTGGGGGTGAAGAAGAGGAGGAGGAGAGCCGGGGCGAGCGGCAAAGGGGCCTGCCGCCGCCGCCGCCGCCGGCCAACCACCCCAGCCGGGGGTGAAGAAGAGGAGGAGGAGAGCCGGGGCGAGCGGCAAAGGGGCCTGCCGCCGCCGCCGCCGCCGGCCAACCACCCCAGCCGGGGGTGAAGAAGAGGAGGAGGAGAGCCGGGGCGAGCGGCAAAGGGGCCTGCCGCCGCCGCCGCCGCCGGCCAACCACCCCAGCCGGGGGTGAAGAAGAGGAGGAGGAGAGCCGGGGCGAGCGGCAAAGGGGCCTGCGCCGCCGCCGCCGCCGCCGGCCAACCACCCCAGCCGGGGGTGAAGAAGAGGAGGAGGAGAGCCGGGGCGAGCGGCAAAGGGGCCTGCGCCGCCGCCACCGCCGCCGGCCAACCACCCCAGCCGGGGGTGAAGAAGAGGAGGAGGAGAGCCGGGGCGAGCGGCAAAGGGGACTGCCGCCGCCGCCGCCGGCCAACCACCCCAGCCGGGGGTGAAGAAGAGGAGGAGGAGAGCCGGGGCGAGCGGCAAAGGGGCCTGCCGCCGCCGCCGCCGCCGGCCAACCACCCCAGCCGGGGGTGAAGAAGAGGAGGAGGAGAGCCGGGGCGAGCGGCAAAGGGGACTGCCGCCGCCGCCGCCGCCGGCCAACCACCCCAGCCGGGGGTGAAGAAGAGGAGGAGGAGAGCCGGGGCGAGCGGCAAAGGGGCCTGCGCCGCCGCCACCGCCGCCGGCCAACCACCCCAGCCGGGGGTGAAGAAGAGGAGAAGGAGAGCCGGGGCGAGCGGCAAAGGGGCCTGCCGCCGCCGCCGCCGCCGGCCAACCACCCCAGCCGGGGGTGAAGAAGAGGAGGAGGAGAGCCGGGGCGAGCGGCAAAGGGGCCTGCCGCCGCCGCCGCCGCCGGCCAACCACCCCAGCCGGGGGTGAAGAAGAGGAGGAGGAGAGCCGGGGCGAGCGGCAAAGGGGCCTGCCGCCGCCACCGCCGCCGGCCAACCACCCCAGCCGGGGGTGAAGAAGAGGAGGAGGAGAGCCGGGGCGAGCGGCAAAGGGGCCTGCCGCCGCCGCCGCCGCCGGCCAACCGCCCCAGCCGGGGGTGAAGAAGAGGAGGAGGAGAGCCGGGGCGAGCGGCAAAGGGGCCTGCCGCCGCCGCCGCCGCCGGCCAACCACCCCAGCCGGGGGTGAAGAAGAGGAGGAGGAGAGCCGGGGCGAGCGGCAAAGGGGACTGCCGCCGCCGCCGCCGCCGGCCAACCACCCCAGCCGGGGGTGAAGAAGAGGAGGAGGAGAGCCGGGGCGAGCGGCAAAGGGGACTGCCGCCGCCGCCGCCGCCGGCCAACCACCCCCAAGGGGGATGGGGGGTGAGGAGGAGGAGGAGAGCCAGAGATCCAGGCAAAGGATAAGTAGTAGATATATAAATGTAGAAGACCTAATATAGCAACTGACATAGAGACTTTATACTGACTAAACATAGAAACTTACATAGAGACTGTTAAAGTGTGATAATATGCATGATATTATGTTGTCTTAAATGTTTTAAACTTTTAAAAACTGTGATACAATGTATGAGGAGAGAAAAATGGCGTAGACACCGGCAACCACGCCAAAAATCTTGCCAAGAGAACCCTATGGACCAAAACAAAAGGCAAAACAAAAGGGCAGGCTAGGTGATACAGGATGCTTAACACCACAGAGTGGAGGAAGGGGAGGGACAGGAAGGGGGGGAGGGGAAATGCAATGTTGTAAGGAGCAATACTGCATAGGGACATGGAATGTGAGATCAATGAACCAAGGTAAACTGGAAGTGGTAAAAAATGAGATGGAAAGAATAAGCATTGACATCTTGGGCATCAGTGAGCTCAAATGGACAGGGATGGGTGAATTCAGCTCTGGAAACCATCATATCTACTACTGCGGGCAAGAAAACCTTAGAAGAAATGGAGTAGCCATAATTGTCAATAAAAGAGTGAGAAAAGCAGTAATGGGATACAATCTCAAAAATGACAGAATGATGTCAGTCAGATTTCAAGGCAAACCTTTCAATGTCACTGTGATCCAAATATACGCACCAACCACTAGCGCAGATGAAGCCACAATGGACCAGTTCTATGAGGACTTACAACACCTCATAGAACAGACACCAAGAAATGATGTCCAAATTATATTAGGAGACTGGAATGCCAAAGTAGGAAATCAAAAAGTGGAAGGAATAACAGGCAAATTTGGTCTGGGAGTACAGAATGAAGCAGGGCAAAGATTGATAGAGTTCTGCCAAGAGAACGCACTGGTCATAGCAAACACTCTCTTCCAGCAACACAAGAGGCGACTTTACACATGGACATCACGAGATGGCCAACACCGAAACCAGATTGACTACATACTCTGCAGCCAAAGATGGAGAACCTCCATACAGTCAGCAAAAACAAGACCTGGAGCAGACTGTGGCTCAGATCACAACCTATTGATCGCAAAATTCAGGCTTAGACTAAAGAAAATAAGGAAAACACGGAGACCAGAAAGATATCACCTAGACAACATCCCTAAAGAATACGCAGTGGAGGTGATGAACAGATTCAATGGCTTAGACTCAATAGATAGAGTGCCAGAAGAATTATGGACAGAGATGAGGGACATCATGCAGGAAGCAGCAAAGAAAACCATACCAAAAGAAAAGAAGAGTAAGAAAGCAAAGTGGTTGTCTGATGAGGCTCTTAAAATAGCAGAGGAAAGAAGGAACGCAAAAGTCAAAGGAGAAAGGAAAAACTACAATCATTTGAACACAGAATTTCAAAGAAAAGCAAGGAGAGATAAGGAAAACTACCTAAAAGAACAGTGCAGAGAAATGGAGGAAAACAACAAAAGAGGCAGAACCAGAGATCTTTTCAAAAAAATCGGGGAAATTAAGGGAACATTTAAAGCAAAAATGACCATGATAAGGGACAAAGAAGGAAAGGAGCTAGCTGATGCAGAAGAGATTAAGAAAAGATGGAAAGAGTACACAGAGGAACTCTACAAAAAGGACCTCAACACTCCTGACAATCACAATGATGAAGAAGTAGAACTTGAGCCAGACATCCTGGAGAGCGAAGTCATAAAGGCCCTAAAGAGCACTGCAAACAACAAAGCTAGTGGAGATGATGGTATCCCAGTTGAATTTTTCAAAGCGCTAAAAGACGATGGCGTCAAATTACTGCATTCAATATGCCAGCAGATTTGGAAAACAAAACAATGGCCACAGGATTGGAAAAGATCAGTATACGTACCAATCCCAAAAAAGGGCAATGCCAAAGAATGTTCAAATTATCGAACAATCGCACTCATCCCACACGCCAGTAAAGTGATGCTCAAGATAATACAGGATAGACTTCAGCAGCATGTGGAAAGAGAATTACCAGAGGTGCAGGCAGGTTTCAGAAGAGGCAGGGGGACTAGAGACCACATCGCCAACATACGCTGGATCATGGAGAAAACAAAGGAATACCAGAAACAAGTATACTTTTGTTTTATTGACTACACTAAGGCATTTGACTGTGTGGACCACAACAAGATGTGGCAAGTAATTAAAGAGATGGGAATACCAGAGCACCTCATATGCCTCCTGAGAAATCTGTACATGAACCAAGAAGCAACAGTTAGGACAGAACATGGAGTGACAGAGTGGTTTGGAATAGGAAAAGGAGTAAGACAAGGCTGCATTTTGTCACCATGCTTATTCAACCTATACACAGAGCACATAATGCGCAGTGCAGGGATGGAGGAATCACAATATGGGATTAAAATCGCTGGGAGAAACATCAACAATCTGAGATATGCAGACGATACCACCCTAATGGCAGAAAGTGAGGAAGACCTAAAGAATCTCTTGATTGGGCTGAAGGAGGAGAGTGCAAAAGCTGGTTTGAGACTAAATATCAAGAAAACCAAGATAATGGCAACAGGCCCAATCAGCTCCTGGAAGATAGATGGGGAAGAAGTAGAAGCAGTGACAGATTTTACTTTCTTAGGATCCAAGATCACTGCAGATGGGGATTGCAGCCATGAAATAAAAAGGAGACTGATTCTTGGGAGACAAGCAATGAGAAACCTGGGGAACATAGTGAAAAGCAGAGACATCACACTGAAAACAAAAATTAGAATAGTCAAAGCAATGGTTTTCCCAGTAGTAATGTATGGATGTGAGAGCTGGACAATTAGGAAGGCTGAACGCAGAAGAATAGATGCCTTTGAAATGTGGTGTTGGAGGAGGGTTTTGAGAGTGCCCTGGACAGCGAGGAGAACAAATAGGTCAATCCTAGAAGAAATTAACCCGGATTGCTCACTGGAAGGTCAAATAGTAAAGATGAAGCTAAAATACTTTGGACATCAAATGAGAAGGGAGGATTCACTTGAGAAGGCACTGATGTTGGGAAAGGTGGAAGGCAAAAGAAGAAGGGGGAGGCCAAGGATGAGATGGCTAGATGGCATTGTGGACACAATGGGCACAGAGCTGGGAGGGCTGAGGGGGATGGTGGAGGACAGAGGCGCCTGGAGAGCAATGGTCCATGGGGTCGCAAAGGGTCGGAACCGACTGTGCGACTGAACAACAACAAAAAGAGCAATACATACTGGCTGCACTCAAAGCCATTACCATAGGGAAGAAGTGATAGGCTGTGTTATTGCTTCCTTCTTATTGCGATAGGATATCAATGAAAGTTCATAAGAGAGTGATCTAAGTTATTATGCATTATTAAATTTTGGAGTAGTATGGTTTCTCAACCTTGGGCCCTCAGATATTCTTTGACTTCAATTCCCAGAAGCCCTGATCAGCACCTGGGGTCCCAAGGCTGAGAAACCCTGGTGGATAGAGTGATGGTCTAAGACTCAAGAGACACGGGCTAGAATCCCACATCAGTCACTGAAATTCACTGTAGAATGGAATGGAGTTAGAACTGAATAATAATAATAATAATAATAATAATAATAATAATAATAATAATAATAATAATAATAATAATAATAATAATAATAATAATAATAATAATAATAATAATAATAATAATAATAATAATAATAATAATAATAATAATAATAATAATAATAATAATAATAATAATAATAATAATAATAATGTGATGTCATGTCAGTTCCGACTTATGATGACAATTTCCAGGTTTTCCAGGTAGAGAACACACAGAAGTAGACACCTAGCCCACTGAGCAATCCTTCCAGCAAAGTAATGTTACATTACCACAAAAGTATAATTACCATCTCAGTTTTCTTGAGGTTTATTTTAATTGTTGGGGCGCATCTCTTTGTGTGGGAGGGCATAAGAGACTTACTTTCTCAAAGTTCTGGAACTAACTTAAATATAATTTTCTCTAATGTATTATCCAACCTAGGAAAGACAAGATTGGACTGTGTTTTTAAGAATTCCAGACATAAGATTAAGCAGCCAGCTCTCCACTGAGCTCATCCACTTTATGGAGTGCTGTAGTGGATAAGCGGTAGACTAGGAGTCAGAAAACAGGTTTTAATCCCTGTTTAGCCATAGAAATTCACTGTGGAGTTGGAACTGATAAATACCACTCATTAAATGTTTCAGTTACCATGAAAGTCCTGTCAGGGAGGCTATAAATTAGTTCTGACCTGAGAGGACATTCCACACACAAGTTCTGGAGCTTCCCAAAGAAATCTGATTTGTAATCTAGAGCAGCGTTTCCCAAACTTATTCTAAATCCTAAACTTTTAACGGAAGACTCTGATTTTTGTAACGGAAAGACAGGTTTGGATTTTTCAGTTTTAATAACAAAGAATGTTGCTATGAAGCCAGCTCCTACTGATTTGCAAATGGTTGCAAAACAAACTTCTCTTGCAAGCTGAAGCATCACATTGAAAAGATGGATGCAAAACAAACTTTGTGGCATTACGCATTTGCCAATGAGTTTTACTAGGATTTCATATTTTATGATTTTACAAGTTATCCCATTGGCACCTACAGGTGCTTCAATTGAACTTCCATTAAATAACTTTTCCTCCTGTCTATGTGGCCACTTAAAAAGAAGAGAATTCAATCCCTAGGGGCAACTTCGCAGTGACAGAATGCAAGTTTGCATTTCCCTCATTGTGTATTTGCACCCTTAACTTCAGAGAAATTGAGTTTATGATTTGTAAGCAAGAGCCTGCATTAGACAGAAGTACAGTACATGAACTCAACTTTGAAATTAGCCTTTTCTCAGTAAATATGCATGGGTCTTTGCTGCTACTAACTCTTTGAAGTTGCTATTAAGTCTTAGTCAGACCTAATTGTGTCTAAAGTTAGAAACACATAAAGTTATTCCTTATATAATGGAGTGAATATGAGGCTAAAGTTGTCTAATTAGGTATGACTGTCCATGGATGGAATCCAGTTTTTCATGGTGCAACTGTTGGGCATTATGCCGATCAAAACAGATTGTGACTTTGGTGTTTGGGAATCAAGACAATGGACACGGCTGTAAGCTAGCCTAGCACATCTTTATTGCATGGAGTACAGTACGAACATGTGGTAATGGCGGACAAACAGCTCTTTTTATACAGTGGCTATACAATTGAATATGGCTCTTCGACAGGCATTGGCTACTGTCCAAGTGACATCATCCTTGGTCACACCTTTCTTGTCCAGGTGAGGTGAGCGCGGGAATCTTACCCGCGCAGCTGAGGGCATTTGTGGAATGTGTACCATTTGAGCTGGGCGCTCGCTACTGCCCCCGGTGGCCACTAGCTCGCGTCCTCATACAGAAGGTTACAGTGTTACCTGAACCCATCCGTGTGGTTACAAATACATTCAATACACAACATCCCTCCCCCCTAAGATGGGACAAAGTCCCTCAACCAAACTGGTTTCCCGCATGTGCGTTTTGGGCGTGCGGCCGTTATGCTTGACTCGGCCGTGCCCCCTCGTCTGTGTCCTCCTGGCTCTTGTCCTGCAATTGGAGAGGATGACTCGTTAGTGGCTTGCCGCGGACTTGCAGCTTTGGAATGGGCAGGAGAAGGGGGAGGAAGGGTTTCTGATGCGGATGTGGGAAAACCGGGGGCACTAGGGGCTAAAGAAAAACCCCGCTCTTCGCTTGGACGGGTGGGGGAACACTCCGAAAAAACCCCCCGGTTTGGAAACTCAAGATCTAATTCGGGGGCAACAGGGGCAAACTCATTCCTTTCTTTCAAAGGACTGGGTGGAACTACAGGGGCAAACTCGTTCCTCTCTTTCAAAGGACTGGGTAGGACTGGTGTATCAAAAGGATACGGGTTTGAGCCTATGCTTCCCCCCTTGTTTGGGACTGTTGCCCTTCGTTTTCTCCCCCTTGGGATAAGCGGGTGGAGGAGAACCCTAATGTTGAGTTTTGCTGCTGGACCCCTCTGTCCGAGTTTTGTTGCGGGACCCCTCTGTCCGGCCCCCCAATCACTCGATGCCTTAGTTGGTCAGCGTGCCTTCTCCAGAGGAGACCCGTGTTGGTCTCGACACAGTATGACACTGGTCCCGTTTGATTAATGACTACACCCGGCACCCAGGGTGGCCCTGTAGTAGCGTAGTTTCTGCAATGTACAGGTTCTCCTATCTGGAAGTTTTTTGTGGTGCTGAGCTCAATGTTTCTCCCCCTATCCTCCACCCTGGTGGGATCCAATCTAGTTAACAATGAGTGCAATTTCCTTTTCATGAGGAGTTCAGCGGGGGAGAATCCCGATGCCAATGGCATCACCCGGTATGCCAACAGAAACTGGCAGAGCTGCCGGTCCAGATCCCCTGGACCCATGCGCCGCAGTCCCTCTTTCATTGTGTGCACCAGACGTTCCGCCTGGCCATTTGTTGCAGGGTGAAAGGGGGCTGAGGTAATGTGCCGAATGGCGTTGGACTCTAAGAACGCCTGGAACTCGGCTGACATGAAGGAACTCGCATTGTCACTAATAATGACGTCAGGTATCCCGAAGGTGCTTATCAGCCTGCGCAGTTGTTTTATGGTTGCAGCTGATGAGGTGTTGCGCATTGGAATTACCTCTAACCACTTGGAGTGTGCATCCACCACCAGCAGAAAGAATGAACCCCTGAATGGCCCTGCGAAGTCTATGTGGAGGCGGGACCACGGCCCCCTAGCTGTGTCCCATTCTCTGTGTGGAAGGCGGGACTCCTCAGGTCAAGAGCTCTGGCAGCTTTCGCAGGTGTTCACCATGTGTTCAATGTCTGCGTCTAGCTGTGGCCACCAGAAATAGCTTCGGGCCAGCGCCTTAGAGCGCACAATCTCTGGGTGGCTGACATGTAAAAGCCGTAGCACCCTTGCTCTCAATGCTTGTGGGACCACCACCCTCTCCCCCCACAAAAGACACCCCCTTTCTGTGGACAACTCAACCCTCTTCCTGAAAAACGCAGCAAACTCGTCTGCGGGGGGAGCCGTGGGCCACCCCTTCTGTACCCAGGATCTCACAAGGGCTAACGTTTTATCCTTGGCCGTGGCTGCAGGAATTTCCACGGGAAGTATGGGGGGTGCATCTAGGGCTTCTATGAGGAGGACTTGGCTGTCTTGCTCTACCTCACACTTTGGGTCTCCCAGGTGGGGAAGAGGGGACCTCGAGAGTGCGTCCGCGTGGCTTATGTCTTTCCCGGGGCGGTACTCTAATGAACCCTTGTATGCATTGAGGAAAATCGCCCACCGAAGCATCCTGGGGGAGAGGATCTGTGGAGTGGGCTTGTCTGAGGTGAAGATCCCCAATAGTGGCTTGTGGTCTGTTACAATAGTGAATGGGCGACCATACAAAAAATCATGGAACTTCTTTGTGCCCGCCACAATGGCAAGGGCCTCCCTATCTGTTTGGGCATAATTTCGTTCTGCCTTGGACAATGACCTCGAATAGAATGCAACAGGGGCTTTTCGTCCACCCTCTAACACGTGGCACAGGGCCGCCCCCACCCCCACTGGTGAGGCATCGCAGACCAAGACTACCGGCTTCTTTGGGTCGAAATGGGTTAGAACAGCCTCTGAGGAGAGGAGCTGCTTGAGTTCCCTGAAAGCCTGCTCCTGATTCTCCCCCAACCGCCAAACCGCATCCTTCTTCAGCAGCCTGTGCAGGGGCTCTGCAATCGATGCTTTCCTGGGCAGGAAGGAATGGTAAAAATTCAGCAGCCCCAGGAAGGACTGCAGCTCCGGTTTCGCGGTGGGGCGAGGGGCGTTTTGAATGGCTGAGACTTTGGACTCCGCGGGTTTCACCCCCTCAGAGGTTATGCGGAACCCCAGAAACTCAACCTCCCTGGCCAGAAACACACATTTGTCCCTCCGCAGCCTCAACCCGGCGGATTCGAAGGCTGTAAGGACCTTATCTAGTCTCTGGGCCAGTTCTGATTCGCTCTCCCCAGATATCAATATGTCATCAAAAAATGGCAAGACCCCCGGTAACCTCTTTAACAAACGTTCCACAAGAGACTGAAATATCCCCAGCGCTGAGTTCACGCCAAACTGTAGGCGCGTTACCTTGAATGCCCCCTTGTGAGTTACAATGGTTTGCGCAGCAGCTGTGGCTGGGGTTACTGGGAGCTGCTGGTACGCCTGCGCCAGGTCTAGTTTGGCGAAAAACTTTCCCCCATGTAGAGTAGCTAGCAAATGGCTAACTACCGGCACCGGATAGGCATTAGGGCGGATCGCCTTGTTAATTGTACACTTGTAGTCGGCGCAAATTCGCACCTCCCCATTTGCTTTCAACACTGTAACAATAGGAGTCTCCCACTCTGCAGAGTCCACAGGTACTAAAATCCCCTGCTCCACTAGTTTGTCCAGTTCCGCCTCAATTTTGTCCTTTAGGGCGAATGGAACCCGACGTGGCTTGAGTCTAATTGGGCGGACCCCCGGGTCTAGGTCGAAAGCGACTGGGGGCCCCTTGTACTTCCCGAGCCCCTTCTTGAATACCTCAGCGTGTGCGTCGCACACTGCCTGGATCTCATTCCCCCCGATGGCATGGACGCCGCCTATGAAGATGTCCAGGGGTTTGAACCATTGTGTTCCCAGGAGATTACACCCCCCTCCCTTAGAACTACTAGGGGAAGTTTCCTTCGGAGTCCCTTGTACTGTATCTCGAAATCCCCAATTCCCAGTACTGGAATCGCATTTCCCTGCACGTCTCTCAAGTTTGCTCATCCCTTTGAGTTTGGGTCGCTCCTTGGGGGAAATGCGCAAAAACTCCTTATGGGAAATGAGAGAGTATACAGACCCCGAGTCTATCTCCATCTTAACAGGAACCCCTTGCAACAGTACCTCAGCATAAAAACGTGGTTGCCCTAGAGGCACGCTGTGGACGGCCAAGTCGTCTTCCGCATGTACTCCTCGGTACACGTGGTCCCCCTCTGGGTCGTCGGCGCCATCGTAGACTCTGCCGACGCCATCCCGTCTCCTCGTGGAGCGCTTACTCTCGTCCTGGCATTGCTTGCAGACCCTGGCGATGTGGCCCTTCCGTCCGCAGTTGTGGCACTCAGCCTTCCTGAATGGGCACTTGCTCCTCTCATGGGACGCCCCGCAACCATCGCAGCGTCGACCCCCTTTCCCTTTCTTCTCGCTCAGCCCCTTTCTGACCTTCTGGACCCCCTCATCTTCACTGGAGCCTGGGGTGGCAGAAGCCTCTGAGGATGTGGGCGAGCGTGGGGCAGGGGCCGCCCTCCAAGATGCCTGGACTGCGGATGCAGCTGGCTCTACTGGTGGAGGCTTTGCCTTGAGAAGCTTGTACCCGGTCCTCATGGACTCAGCAGCTAGGGCCTCTTGTAGTACCTCTTTAAAGGTGAGGCCGTGGCCTCGGGTCATGAGCTTCCTTTGGGTTTCCCCATCTCTCATCCCACAGAGCATCCTGTCCCTTAGGGCCACGTCTAGAATCTCCCGCCATTCGCATGGGGTTGCCAACAAACGGAGGGCCGCTGCATACTCGGATACAGACTCACCCGGCTTTTGGTCCCTCCTCGTGAAGGCAGCCCTGGCAGAGAAGAAGGATACCTTGGGCTTGAAGTGGTTTCTCAGAGTTGCCAGTATTTCAGTTACCGAGACCTGATCCACCTCTCGTGGTGCCACCAGATCCATCAGCGCTTGCACCGCGTGGAAACCGAGCATCGTGATGAGAAGATCTCGCTTCTTTCCTGCGTCGGTGATGCCGGCATAGGTTACCGTACTCTTGAAATGCATTTCAAACCAGTCCCATCGCTCGGGATGGGTCACGTCGAAGACTGGTTGCTGTGAAGTTGTCTTGTCCCCGTGGGAATCCATGATCCCACCTTCGTCGCCAATTTGGTGTTTGGGAATGAAGACAATGGACACGGCTGTAAGCTAGCCTAGCACATCTTTATTGCATGGAGTACAGTACGAACATGTGGTAATGGCGGACAAACAGCTCTTTTTATATGGTGGCTATACAATTGAATATGGCTCTTCGACAGGCATTGGCTACTGTCCAAGTGACGTCATCCTTGGTCACGCCTTTCTTGTCCAGGTGAGGTGAGCGCGGGAATCTTTCCCGCGCAGCTGAGGGCATTTGAGGAATGTGTACCATTTGAGCTGGGCGCTCGCTACTGCCCCCGGTGGCCACTAGCTCGCGTCCTCACACAGAAGGTTACAGTGTTACCTGAACCCATTTGTGTGGTTACAAATACATTCAATACACAACAGTGACCTACGAAGTTAATGGATTCTCAGCCGCCCGTAAAGTGGATGGATTTTGTCTGGTGAGGATAGAAAGAACCGGATTCTGCTTGCATTCACACATGGCTGGCTGTGCTTTGTAATTGCTTCCTAGGCGTTCAGGACAGGCTTGTGAAATTTAAAGTAGACACTGAAGCTAAACTCAGAGGAACTGTTACTGAAAAGACTGCGACTACAAACCTAGGTGTGGTATGGTGGGTGTGCCCAGGGGGAAAGCCCTGTGTTGCACCCAAATTAGGACTACTTTATTTCAAATCTTGGATGGGTGGGGTCAGCCAGAATTTCTGCTACTGGTTCTGGTGAACTGGTGTGAACCTGCTGATGCCCACCACTGGTTGTGTCCAGCTGGCCTCAGACAGC
This sequence comes from Bradypodion pumilum, assembly GCA_035047305.1. NCBI lineage: Eukaryota > Metazoa > Chordata > Lepidosauria > Squamata > Chamaeleonidae > Bradypodion > Bradypodion pumilum. Next base: position 266,329,150 of record JAWDJD010000003.1, read on the forward strand.
ACAGTGAAACCGGGGCAGAAGGGGATGGCGCAGGTAGGGAGTGGGCGGGAGGTCGTGGCTCCTCTTTCACTTTTGCTCGTGTATTGGTGGTGGCCTGAGGGAAGGCGGGTGTTTAAAAGAAAGAGAAGGGGCGGGAGACCTAGGAAGGTGCCAGGCTGTGAGCCTATAACTTGCCCATTGGGGTGGAGAATGCGGGATCTCTCAGGAGGAGAGGCAATGCGGATACCAAAACAGGTAGCCAACGAGTGCACAAGCCAACTCCCTATTTGCGAAGCCCTCTTTTTCCAGGCTACTGCAGGTGAGAAAAGGCTTCTTTCCAGTGGTGGGCATCAGAAGATTTGCTCCAGTTCACCAGAACCGGTAGCAGGAATTCTGGCTGGCCCCGCCCATCCAAGTTTTAAAATAAAGTCCTAATTCGGGTGCAACGCAGGGGTTTCCCCCTGGCCACGCCCACCATACCATGCCCACAGTGTGGTACAGGGCCATAGCCAGAGGGGGGGAGGGCAAAACCCTCCTAAGCTAACAGCTCCCCCAACCCACTGTGTGATGCCAATGTTATATAGGTGAGTGTGACATTGTTGCCCCTCCTGGGAATTTTTGCCCCTCCTGACCCCCCCTCCCCCCAAAAAAATTTAAAATCCTGCCTACGGCCCTGGTATAATAGTAATTTTTTTGGAGCCCACCACTGCTTCTTTCCTAAACAGAGCACCCTCCCCTCCCCTCCCAGTCTGTCCTTTATCATCGAGGAAACACTTGTCTCCTTCTCATCATGTTTTCTCAAATTACAGAATTATCTCCACAAAAGAAGCCTTCATTTTGGCAGTGTCATATCTGGCCTAGACATGGAAGAAGAAGAAGAAGAAGCAATAGCAATGACACTTATTTACCTCCCCATAATGCTTAGTGCACTTTCTGGGTGGTTCACAAGTTAATTAGCATTTTGTTTCCCACATGCTGGCCATTTTACTGACCTTGGAAGGATGGAAAACTGAGTCAACCTGAGCCCTGGTCAGGATCGAATTCGCAATGTTTTGGCTGCACTACAACAGTTTTAAGCCACCAGGGCTCCTCAGTCCAGATTCTGGCAGTTTGTAGCTACCTTCTTCCTTCCTTTAAGTCAGGAGTTCTCAATCTTTTAAAGCCGGGGGCCAGGTCATGCTCCTTCAGACAGCTTTGGGGGCCGGATGGCCGTTTTTCCTTCCTCCACTGAGTGGTGGGCATGGTATGGTGGGCATGGCCAGGGGGAAAGCCCTGCATTGCACCCCAATTAGGACTACTTCATTTCAAAACTTGGATGGGCCAGAATTTCTGCTACTGGTTCTGGTGAACTGGTGCGGACCTGCTGATGCCCACCACTGCCTCCACCCCATGGGACTTCCTGGTGTGGTGGAGGCATTGGTGACCACATGAAATGGTGCCATGGGCTGCATCATGCCCACGGGCCACAGGTTGGGAATCCCTACTTTAAGTGCTGAACCTTTTAAAAAACACATGTATTCTTTCTGCCAAAATGGAGTACATCTTTTTAGTGTAAGGGACCAAAGACAATGAAACAGCCGAAGGGTTGGCTTAACACAGGTTTATTGCATGATGATCCGGAGGAACATGTGGTAATGGCGGATGGGTAGCTGAATATATACAGCTGGCTATACATTTGAATGTGGCTCGTCGACAGCTTATTGGTTGCTGCCTGCGTGACGTCTAGAAGGTCACGCCCTTCTTGACCAGGTGAAGAGGTGGCGGGGAATCTTCCCGCGCTGCTGCACCAGGTGAATCTGAGCCATGAGAGCTGGACGCTCGCTATTGCCATCTAGTGGTCACTAGCTCGCGTCCCCTTATCAGGTTTACATTGATACAGCTGAAGGTTATGATGTTGCACACAGAAAGGTTACATTGTTAACACATGGCTAAGGTACATTGTTAAAGGCACAGCTTTACAGAACACAACATCCCTCCCCCCTAGGATGAGACGAAGTCTCTCAGCCAAGATGGCTTGTTGCATGTGCGTTTGGGCCGTGAAGAGGGCCGACCCCCCCCCGGGGGCGCTACTGCTTCTTTTTCCCTGGTCCCTTGTCCTGAAATGGGAGAGGGAGACTCGTTAGTGGCTTGCCGTGGTCTGGCGGCCTTAGGGGAAGGGAAGAACTCCATTGTGGGCAGACCGGGGGCAATCGGGGCTAACGAAAAACCCCTCTTCTCACTTGGACGGGTGGGGGACCACTCCGAAAAACCCCCCCGGTTCTGAAAATCAAAATCTAACTTAGTAGGGGTATCCGCATTTGTGGGGATATTCCGCGAGATATGTATGGGGTCGGGTTCCTCCTCCTCCTCAGAAAGATCCCCTAGGATATCTACGAGAACATCCTCCTCCCCCCTTGGTGGGGACCCGCGGCCCCCTTTCCCTCCCCCTTGGGCTGAACGGGTGGGGGAGAACCCTAACGCTGATTTTTCCTCTGTTTGGTCTGTGCCCTGCTCATCGGAGACCCTGCGTCGGAGCTGGTCCGCGTGCCGCCTCCACAGGAGCCCTGTGCTGGTTTCCACGCGGTACGACACGGGGCCGGTTTGCTCCACAACCACGCTCGGTACCCAGGCTGGGCCCATGCTGGCGTAATTCCTGCAATGCACGGGGGCGCCTACACTGAAACTCTTTGTGGCCTCTAGCCCGATGTTCCTTCCTTTGTCCTCTACCCTCGTGGGGTCTAGCCTAGTAAGGATGGTGGTCAGTTTCCTACGCATTAAGAGCTCTGCGGGGGAGTATCCTGACGCCAACGGGGTCACCCTGTACCCTAGCAGAAACTGGCACACTTGTAGGTTCAGATCCCCGGGGCCCATGCGCCGCAACGCGTCCTTCGTGGTGCGGACGAGGCGCTCTACTTGGCCATTGGTGGCTGGGTGAAACGGGGCGGAGGTGATGTGCCGAACGGCGTTAATCTCCATGAATGCCCTAAACTCGGAGGACGTGAAACAACTAGCGTTGTCGCTAATTAATGTGTCGGGTATGCCGAATGTGGAAAAGAGCCTCCGCAAATGCCTAATGGTCTGGGCCGAGGAGGTGCTCGTGACTGGGATAACCTCCAACCACTTGGAGAAAGCGTCCACTACAAGAAGGAACAGGGTGCCTCTGAACGGGCCCGCGAAATCAACGTGCACCCAGGACCACGGCCCCTTAGCCGTGTCCCATTCCCTGTGGGGAAGGCGGGCCTCCTCTGGTCTGGAGCATTGGCAACTTTCACAGGTGCCGACCATGTGCTCGATGTCGGCGTCCAGCTGGGGCCACCAGAAGTAACTCCGGGCCAGCGCCTTGGATCGCACGATGCCGGGGTGGCTGATGTGCAGCAGTTTGAGCACCTGCGGCCGAAGGGAAATGGGAATCACCACCCGCTGCCCCCACAAGAGGCACCCCCTCTCTAGGGACAGCTCTAGCTTTTTCCTGAAAAATGGGGCGAACTCCTCCGCTGGGGAGGACGCCGGCCACCCTTTCTGCACCCCGGAGCTAACTGCCGCTAACGTCTTGTCCTTCTCTGTCGCTTTGGCAATGTCGGCGGGCATTACGGGGGGCGAATCCAGCACCTCTATCATAAGAACCTGATGGTCCCGCTCCCCCTTGCTCACCTGGCTGGGCGTTAGGGGGAGGGGAGACCTTGATAGAGCGTCCGCATGGCTGATCTCTTTCCCGGGCCGGTAGACCAACGCGTGCTGGTACGCGTTGAGAAAAATGGCCCACCTGAGCATCCTCGGGGACAGGATCTGTGGGGTGGGCTTATCTGCGGTAAAGATGCCTAGTAGGGGCTTGTGGTCCGTTACAATGGTGAAGGGGAGGCCATACAGAAAATCGTGAAATTTTTTCGTCCCCGCAACTATTGCTAGTGCCTCCCTGTCTGTCTGTGCGTAGTTTCTCTCCGCTTGGGACAGGGACCTGGAGTAAAATGCTATCGGGGCCTCCCTTCCGTTTTCCAGCACGTGGCACAGCACCGCCCCAACCCCCACCGGGGATGCATCACAGGACAGAACTACCGGGCGTTTGGGGTTGAAGTGGGTCAGTATGGCATCGGACGCTAGGAGGCTTTTTAGCTCACTGAATGCCCTTTCTTGGTCATCGCCCCACTTCCATGCCTGGTCTTTCTTTAGCAGTTTGTGTAGCGGTTCAGCCACCGCTGCCTTCCGGGGGAGGAAGGAGTGGTAAAAGTTGAGCAGCCCTAGGAACGACTGCAGCTCGGGCTTGGAGGTGGGGCGGGGGGCCTTCTTAATGGCTGCCACCTTGGACTTGGATGGCTTTATTCCCTCAGGAGTCACACAAAACCCTAGGAACTCAACCTCGGTTGCGAAGAAGACGCATTTGTCCTTTCGCAGTCTCAGCCCCGCTTTTTCGAATATTGTCAGGACCTTCCCCAACCTCTTGGCCAATTCAACCCGACTCCCCCCCCATTATTAACACATCATCAAAATAAGGCAACACCCCCTCCAGTCCCTTCAGGAGGCGTTCCACGAGTGACTGGAAAATTCCAGGCGCCGAATTCACGCCGAACTGGAGGCGCGTCACCTGGAACGCCCCCTTATGGGTGACTATGGTCTGCGCAGCAGCTGCGGCAGGGGACACCGTAAGCTGCTGGTAGGCCTGTGCTAAGTCGAGCTTAGCGAAACACTTTCCCCCGTGTAACCTGGCCAGCAGATGGCTGACTACCGGCACCGGATATGCATTCGGGCGGATCGCCTTGTTGATGGTGCACTTGTAGTCGGCGCATATGCGGACCTCCCCATTGGCCTTTAGTGCGGTTACAATTGGAGTTTCCCACTCCGCAGAATCAACAGGCACAAGGATTCCCTGGCCCACCAATTTGTCCAGTTCCGCCTCTATCTTGTCCTTAAGTGCGAACGGCACCCGGCGTGGTTTAAGACGAATTGGGCGGACCTCCGGGTCCAGGTCGAATGTCACTGGGGGCCCCTTGAATTTCCCCAGTCCTTTTTTGAAAACTTCGGGGTGCGCCTCGCACACCTCCTGAATTGGATCAGTCCCAACGGCGTGCATCCCAACGGTGTGCACCCCCCCAATAAACAAACCCAGGGGCTGGAACCATTGAGTTCCGAGGAGGCTGCAATCTCCCCCTTTAAGCACGACTAGGGGGAAGGACGCGGCGTGCTTCTTGAATTTAACCTGAAATTCTCCAACCCCCAACACTGGAATGCTGTTCCCTTGCACGTCCCGTAGTGTGGACCTCAACGCTTTGAGCTTGGGTCGCTTGTGGGGGGCAATTCCCAAAAACTCCCTCTGGGAAATGATTGAATATGAGGACCCCGAGTCAATTTCCATCCTAATGGGAACCCCTTGGACTAGTACCTCAACAAAGTAGCGGGGGTGTCCTGCAGACACGCTGAACACTGGGGGGGCGTCCTCGCTGCCGTCGGAGATGCGGCCCACGCCGTCCTGCTTCCGCGTGGCCTGAGCGCCGTCCTTGGGTCTCGTTGAGTGGTCTTGTCCCGCGGAACGGTCTGCTGAGCTCCTCCGGGTCTCGCGCCTCTTCCTGCACACCTTGGCGATGTGCCCGCGGCGGCCGCAGTTGTGGCACTCGGCCTTCCGGAATGGGCACTTTACGCGGTCGTGGGCCGCTCCACAGCCGTCGCACCGCCGGCTCTCTTTCCGGACCCTCAGGACGTCCTCGTCGTCGCTGCTCTCTGTGGACGACCTCGAAGCTCGCCGGGCCGCCTGTACCGGAGTCTCTGCCTTGCTCGACTTCGGCCGCCAGTCCTGGAGTTCTTGGACCCCAGCCTTGGTAGCTTCCGCGGCCTGGGCCGCTCTGACGACCTCCTGCAGCGTGGGAGGCGGCTCTTGGTTCATTAATGTGCGCTGGGTTTCGGCGTCGTTCAGGCAGCACAGCACACAGTCCCGGAGGGTGATTTCGGCATTCTCCCATTTGCACGGGCCGGCCGCCAGCCGCAGGGCCGCCACGAATGCGGCGACCGTCTCCCCGGGCGCTTGGACTCGCCTCCAGAACGCACTCCGAGCGGGAAACATCGCCGTGGTGGGCCAGACGTGCTCACGCAGCATCTGCATGAGTTCCTTGGCCTTGAATTCGCTCACCCTCCTCGGTGCAATCAGGTCCACCAGGGTCCTTTTGGTTTCTTGTCCGAGCATCCTGGTGAAGATGGCCCTTTTCTTTGCCTCTTCCGTGACTTCGGACTCAATCAGTGCTGCCTGGAAGTCCATCTCGAAGATCTCCCAGTCGCCCGGTTTCCTGATTTCGAAACCGGCGCATGTCTTGGTCCCGTGGGCTGCCATATCCCACCTTCGTCGCCAATTTAGTGTAAGGGACCAAAGACAATGAAACAGCCGAAGGGTTGGCTTAACACAGGTTTATTGCATGATGATCCGGAGGAACATGTGGTAATGGCGGATGGTTAGCTCAATATATACAGCTGGCTATACATTTGAATGTGGCTCGTCGACAGCTTATTGGTTGCTGCCTGCGTGACGTCTAGAAGGTCACGCCCTTCTTGACCAGGTGAAGAGGTGGCGGGGAATCTTCCCGCGCTGCTGCACCAGGTGAATCTGAGCCATGAGAGCTGGACGCTCGCTATTGCCATCTAGTGGTCACTAGCTCGCGTCCCCTTATCAGGTTTACATTGATACAGCTGAAGGTTATGATGTTGCACACAGAAAGGTTACATTGTTAACACATGGCTAAGGTACATTGTTAAAGGCACAGCTTTACAGAACACAACAATCTTTCATTTTTGTTGTGGCCCCATTTATCTTGACAAGAGTTTCATATTCTAAGTTTCATTTCTATCTATTTGTTCCAGGGCTCAAAGATGTCTAACTTTAAAAAGAAGCAGAGGTTAGGAACCAGCACCCTATGAGATCTCCTGGAATCTGATCCAATGCCTGGAGAGGTCCAGCTGCAGAGAACAGATCACCAGCTCCTGTGATCCTGTTATCATCTTTGCCTTCCAAGCTCACACCTCAAGTCCTAACTCTTCTACTACTACATCTTATACCACGAATGGCTACCCAGAGGAAGCACTTTGTGAAAGATTTCACTCCCCATATTACTTGTTGTATTTGTAAAGGATATCTTATCAAACCAACTACAGTTACTGAGTGCCTCCATACTTGTGAGTAGGGTTTTGTGAAGCGTCTGTCTTTGGAACAAAATACTGTTTGCTCCAGTTAGTGCTAGTACTTCATCAGTTCTGGGATTAAGGCACATGGCTTATGAATCATTGTGATAGTATTTATACAGCATAGATTTCAGTTACTGTATTCAAAGTGCATCATATGCTGAAGAATTGACAATACAGTATCCATTTATATAGGTATTTGAAAGAAGATTCATTTTTAGAGCTATGCCATCAGCAAACATGTCATGGAATTTATGCACTGTATAATTTTTCTGGGAATTTTAATGCAGTAACATTTCTATGCTTTTTAAACTTTTTCCTAGATTTGCCAGTGCCTTGCTAAAGAGAGATAAAATAAATCTTGCTTTAAAGAGCTTTGCTCTGTAGTGGCATTTCAATAAGTGTTAGGACTGCAGAATTTTTAGCGAAGACAAAATGATGTAGAGTAAGACTGACAGGTAAAATTCTAGACAAATTCAATTATTTAATGGGTTATTTTTGTAAATGGTTGTTAGAAAGACCTGTCTATAAACTTTTTGTTCTTGAGGCCATAAGTTTTACCTTCTACTTTCTCCAGAATTTACCCAGAAAAACAACAACCAAACCCACACTTTAAGTCAGCTTTAATTATAAGCATATTTTCCATAGAGGAAAATTTGTCAATACAATGATCTACAATGTCTGTATAATTCATGTAGTTAGTTATTCTTGTTTTTTGCATTTTTCTTCCTGTTTTTTTTTTACAATAAAATTTATTTAAAAAATTTAAAAAAGAAAATAGTAAAATACTTTTCCTTTTATGGTTAAATAATCCTGGTCTTGTAAACTGCCTGATGGAAATTTGCTGTGGAATTATGAAAAAGAGATATAAGTACATAAACACTCAATGGACATGTACCTAGGAGCATTATAGCATTTCCCATTATGTTTGCAAATACTTTAAAGCAGGGGTTCTCAAACTTTTCACGTCATGAACTGAGCGGGGTGGACACATGGTTTCCCCATGCTGTAAATGCTGCTGTAAACTGGTGGGTGCATATGCACGGGCACATTTATGGCTGTCGTAAACATGTCCACTTCTGGGGTCGTCACCGTGGGCCAGATTATTTGCCGTCATAGGCCAGGGCTGGCGCACAGGCTGTAGGTTGCGAAACCCTGCTTTAAAGAAACCTACATCCTTTCCCCACTTCACAGCTAGCAGTGTTTCCCAATCTTTGGTTTTTGGACCTCAATTCCCAGAAGCCTAAGTCAATTCCCCAAAGCACTGATCAGCCAGTGCACTGACTTAGGCTTCTGGGAGATGAAGTCTACTAGTATTCCGCAGAACATAGTTTGGGAAACGCTGTTATATGGTATCCTTTGGAGAAAATGTAAGAGTTCAGACACTCTTCCGTTGTTACCTTATATACTCAAGTATAAGTTGGGTTATTTAGCCCCCAAAATGAGGTCCAAAAATAGGACTCAACTTATACTCGGATCAACGTAAACACTCAAAAACATACCCACACAAATGTCTAAATTAATTGATTTTACTGTATTTTCATGTATTTTGATTATTGAAACTCACTAGCAGCTGTTGCATTTTCCACCCCTGATTTATACTCGGGTCAATCTATTTTCCCAGTTTTAGAAGTCCAAATTAGGTACCTCGACTTATATTCAGGACAATTTATAGTCGAGTATATGCGGTAGTTTTCTTGATATTGCTTTGATGGAAGTTGGTTTCTGGGATATACATATATATAAATTAATAATGGAGGCATATCTGTCACATATACCTGTTTCTTGCCTGACTAGAAGCGAGGCTTTGTATCTTTCACAACCCAAAGTGACAGTCTTCTACATGGTTTGAAAGTTTGTGAAAGGCAGTTTCATTAGTTATGCTCTTTTAGTTGACAGTATTTAGCAGACATTCCTCTGATTTACATTTTTGCCTAAATGCATTTCTCCTCTTATTTTTTCAGTTTGTAAGAGTTGCATTGTACAGCACTTTGAAGACAGCAATGACTGTCCCCGATGTGGCAATCAAGTCCATGAGACCAATCCATTAGAAATGTTGCGGTAAGGGTATATTACATGCACATTGTTTCAACAGGAAACTATATCGCTATATTAATGGAAACATGAAAAAATTAGAGGTAGGATATTAGAGTTTGGAAGGAATATTTGTAAATATTTATATTGACAAGACAACTAGGATTTTTTTTACATATAAAAACCACACAATTTTTACATTTTATTATTGTAAGAAAGCTTTATTGTCTCAATTCAGCTAGTCACTTATGGCTAAAGTAGGAGCAGCATATGCATTTAAAAGTGTTGTCAATTACTGCTTGAGAATCTTCCTTAATTTCATCTTAAATGCAGCCAAACCCCAACTTACACATGCCTCGAGTTACATAAAATTCGACTTACACAATGATTTTTGCACTAAAACCATGTCCCAATTTTCATAAATGTCCCGATTTACATAACACAATTTCCTATGGGTTTGCTTGAGTCACGTAAAAAAAAACATTTTTCCTATGGGGCTGCTTTGATTTACATAAATATCATTTTCCTATGGGTTTGCTTCGAGTTAAGTAAAACATTCATTTTTCCTATGGGTTTGCTTCGAGTTATGTAAAAATTCATTTTTCCTATGGGTTTGCTTCAAGTTAAGTAAAAAACCAATTTTCATAAAAGCCTACGGAACAGACTTTTTACGTAAGTAGGGGTTTTACTGTGCTTCCATAGGCATCCCACCAAATAATTTAGAAAAAGATATTCCTCTGCTTGATTATCTGAAATGTTAATCCATAGTTCCTTACAACTACAATGACATGTAGTTAATTCCATAGTATGATGTATAATCAGGATTTTTCATATTCCTGTCTTTCACAAAAAATGCTTCAGTTGTATATATTTCACCTCCATAATGCTTTGTCTGTTTACTTTTTCTTACAAACCTAAATTGTTGCTAAGTGCATCATCGCTGCCATTCATAGTGGCCTTTTTAAATACAATAAAACCCCGTACAACAATTGCATCGCACAGCGGTGAAATCGTATAACAACCACCCGGAGTCGGCTTTGGCTGAGTGGGCGGTATAGAAATGTAACAATAAATTTTTTTTAAAAAAATTGCCTTTTAAAAAAAATGTATCATACAACGATTTTCATCACCACAACGATGTTGTGTCTGTGAATAATCAAGCAGTTTTAAGGTAATCACAACTAGACAGAGGTGGGCTAGGACCATCATATCTGGGCAGAAGATGTCTGGAAGAACTGGATCAGTGAACCACAAAAATACACAGCAGAGAACCTTCTCTGTAAACAAGTCATCATTCTTAAAAGATTTTTCATGTATTTGGGTTCTTGACACAACACACAGTTTGGGACTAAGTGGTTTTATTCATTGCTGTAAAATAAATGTTCTAAAATATTAATTTGATGTTTCTTAACAAACAGCTTAAATAAATAAATAAATAAATCTTATGTCTGGAGTTCTTAAAAAACACTCCAATCTCATCTCTCCTAGGTTGGATAACACATTAGAAGAAATTATATTTAAGTTGGTTCCAGGACTTCGAGAACGTAAGTCTCTTATGCCCTCCCCAACAAATAGATTCTTTCCCCAATTATCAGTTGATAGTCTTGATTATTGATCTGTTTTTTCCCTTATCTAGAGGAGCTGCACCGTGAAGTTGAATTCTGGAAGAAAAACAAACCTCAAGAAAATAGAGATGGTAATTATACTTCTGTGGTAATGCAACAGTACTTTGCTGTATGGATAGCTGAGTGACTCTTCTGTAAGTAAAGCCAGCCTGTATGACCTTGGACAAGCTGCACTGTCCCAAGGCACTTCTAGAAGAAGGGAATAATAAACTACTTCTGAGTATTCTCTACCTGGAAACACTACAAAGGGCTGTCATAAGTCAGAAACAACTTTAGTAGCAGCAGCAGTACTTTAATAAGGATCAATGTATTTTTTTGTAAAATATCAAATATTTATTATTAGTGCCTAGGTGCTCACAAAACATATATGCATGTTTAGCAATCATGCTTTTCACTTATATTTGGTAGTCAACATTTATGTTATACAATGGAGTTGGTTATGTTATGCATTCTATATATTCCAGGCTATTTGTTTTAACACAAAGCACAGGTGATATTAAAATGCAGAATTTGTAGAACTCCAGAGTTTCCATACTTGCCTTTCTACACAAGTGTGGCCATTGGTTACACTTACATGTTGCTTTTACCCCAGTGAGTTTAAGACAGTATAGATTGACCTCCTTCTGCCTACCTGATCCTCACAAAAAACTCACAAGGGTTAACAACTGTTGTGTCTGTCTGAGCCATGGTTCTCAATGTCACCCAGTGAGTTTCATAGCTCAGTTAGACCTTGAACCTGGATTCACAAGAATTTAGAGTCTAAAAACCTAATCACTTTAGCTGGCTCCGAATTTTGAAAGGTAACCAGCTTACAAGCATTTTTGTACAGCAAAATTCTATTCTTAAAGTAAAAAACAATGCCTTGACAAAGATTTAAGGTTTGAGAATCAGGCGGCAGCAGACAGGAGGTGGAAAAGAAAGAGGGAAGGAGAGCAGGAAATAAACCTGTTGCTTGATTACTGTCCCATCTGGTGATTTTTGCCAGGTGCTGAGAGGAATTGTTGATATCATTATTTTAATATATACCTTCAATTTGGCATATTACTAGAGATGTAAAATTTCCAGAAATTTTGAAGCTCGGAAAAAAAACCCGCTTTTTTCTGGGGGGGAATGGAAAAATCAGAAATTTTCAGAAAAATTGAAAATAATCTGATACCATACATATTTTTTTAGAAATGATTTATAAAATATTTGAACCCAACATAATCTTAAAATATTTTATTCATCATGTTAAAGTAAAACATTCCATTCTTGAGTGGTGTTCACACCAATAGGGCAGGATATAAATATACGAAAGAAAATAATAAATAAAATAATATATATTTTTTTTAATTTTTCTATTTTTTCAATTTTTCAAAAAAAAAACAAAACCCAAAAAGGCTTCAGGGGAAAAAACGGGAAAAAACGTGGGTTTTTTTCCAAATTTTTCTGGGGTTTTTCTGGCCCTTCACATCTCTACATATTACTATAATGGAAAACAGATTTTTTTAAAAAGTAAATGGAAGATCACAGAGAGGAGTTCCAAGAGCTATAGATGTTGTTTTAAATGTCTGTTTAAGGATTTAGGCCAGGGGTTCCCAATGTTTTTCCATCATGGGCCAGACCTGCCCCCCAACACTCAGCTATGGGGGCTGGAGGCATGGTTGCTCCCACTGGTTACATTTTCGTTGGTGGCAGTGGCGGTAATCGTGCTATTTTTATGGCTTCTTGCATAGCCTCTGCCTCTTCCCAGGGCAGCAGGAAACTTTTTGGAGCATTTTTGTTCTGTTTTGGGATTTTTCTCTGCTGCGTTTCGGCAGCTAAATTGCGATGGTTGGAGACTTCCAGTGCCGGGCAGAGCTTATATCAGTGCCTGGGTTCCCAGCGTGGAACCAGGAATTGACCAACCACCACTTCCTGGTTCTCGCCAAACGCAGCAAGAAGCGATGAAAAAAATCCCAAAACAGCGAAAATGCTCCGAAAAGCCTCCTGCCACCCTGGGAAGCAACAGAGGCTGTGCAAGAAGCCACAAAAATAGCACGATTACCGCCACTGCCGCTGCCGACAACGAAAATGTAACCAGTGGGAGCAACCATGCCTCCAGCCCCCACAGCTGAGTGTTGGGGACAGGTCTGGCCCATGATGGGAAAACGTTGGCAACCCCTGGCCTAAATCCTTAAACAGACATTTAAAACAATTTAAATCTGATGATTGGAAAAACGTGGCCTAATGCTTTTGCTTTCCTGCCCAAAGATGGTTCTGTGCAGAAGCCTCAACTATTTTTTCTACCCCAAACCCATGATTAGAAAAGTATTGTGTAATTAAATTAGTGCTTTGTTTAGCTTGCCCACTAATTGCTCTATGAAACCTTACATAGACATATTACTGGAGGTTGATTGTAAACGGGGAAGTTTAGAGTCACCAGTAGAGATTGATATGATAAATTCATAAGGTTAAGGTAATTTATAATATTATCCAATCTAAAAGATGATTAGACTTGATTAGGTTTGTACAAGAAAAGGCACTTATGAATACAGATTTTTTTACTAAAATGTCTGATAAGAAAGGTAGTTCAGCATCTGTCCACCTGAAGCAAATCACTGGTAGTTTGAGTTTCTTCTTTTAACAGATAGATGAAATATAAATACTGTACAGTAAAACCCCAGTTTATCACGGAGGTCTGTTCCAACAGCCTCCATCGTAACGTGAAAAATTTGTAACCCGAAGCATTCATAGGGATGCATTGAGAATTTAAAAAACGGTCATTAATGTATCGTCGTAACCTGAAAAAATCCATTAAAAATTCGTAACCCGCAACAGCGTTTCAATAGGATTTGCCATGGTAAACTGAGGGAAACGTTACCTGAAGCGGTCATAACCAGGGTTTTTTACTATACTGTACTTTCTCCCACAGTTGGTTTGAATACATCGCTTCCTAAATGCTGGATTATTACTTACTCATTCATATGTTTTTAAAAAGTATAGTTGTCTGTAGGACTACGTGAATCATATTTTCCAAAACATTTAAAATTTACGTGTGTAAAGATAGCAGTATTCCTTACTTACCTTGAATAAGTCTCTGTCCCATCTCCTGTCAACCTAGCAGTCTGAAAGGAAGAAATTGCAAGTAGATAAATAGGTACCATTTCGGTCGGAAGGTAAACAGCGTTCCGTTCACTCCAGCATCTAGTCATGCCTGCCACATGTCCATGGAAACATCTGCAGATGCAGACAGCGTTGGCTCTCTGGTTATAAAGATGAGCACTGAACCCTAGAGTCAGATATGACTGGCTTTCGAGCAAGGGCGGCCATTACCTTTACCTACTTTGAATAAATTGAGACATTTTTGCTGTGTTGTTAGAGCAAATGTGTAGAAACAAATTTCTAGAATTTATCACCATCAAGGTAATCTTTACTATGCAACATATGCAAATACAGTAACATACACAATTTATAGTGGTCAGAGAGCCTAGACCCCCACACACCCTTAACACAAACTTTGATTGTATAGCAGCAGAATTCTAAAGGGAAAAATACACTATAGTATGCAAAGGAACTAAAAACTTGTTTTCCTGACCTAGTTTTCTAGAATAAAAAGAAATAAAGTAGGTTTCTATGTCAACACTATCTCTCTTTCTCATTGAACCCCAGGTTTGTGCTCTCAGTGATCTTCTGGTTTATTATTGGTATAGAATGAATGCTGATCAGTTTAATTTGGGAATGATTCAGATGAAATTGTGATCAATAAACCATACAGGTGAAACTCGGAAAATTAGAATATCATGCAAATGTTCATTCATTTCACTTAAAAGGTGAAACAAATATATGAGATAGACTCTCTACATGCAAAGCGAGAGATGTCATTGCCTTAATTCGTTATAATTGTGATGATCATGGTGTACAGCGTACATGAGATTATGTGATGATTATGGGGTACATGAGATTGGGGGGGTTGGGGTTTTCATAAGATGTAAGCCATAAGGATCAATATTATAACAAAGTAAGTCTTGAACTATCTTGCTTTGCATGTAATAAGTCTCTCTCATATATTTGTTTCACCTTTTAAATTGCATTATAGGACTGAATGAACATTTGCACAATATTCTAATTTTCCGAGTTTCACCTGTATGAACTAGAAGAAAATGATAGGGCTAAGAGAGCTGTTTATTAAAAGGGAATATCATCAAGAACAAGATATTTCTGAAAAAGCAAGCATCTTGCTATGGAACTTTCTTCTTATATCGATTGTGCTTCAGCTTATTTTGCCTTCTCTAGTCCATTTCTGATTTAATAATTTCTTTGTCTCACTTGAATCTGAAATGGGGAAATAGAGTTAGGGCACCATACCAGACTAACTTTCCCAATTAATGTACCACATCATTTTTCATGTAGCTATTGAATAGTGGGGAGGACAATGCATAGCTATTGAGTTCACCATAGCACAACTGCCATGGTACAGAGGAGAAATCTAGCATAAGTAATATATTTTATTGGTTTTAATAGAACTCATATTCAAGCAAGCACACCCTGGATTGTTATTTCTAATTCATTAGACTGACTCATGGTACATGAGTGCATGTTACAAACTTCTTTATCAATCTTTTGCAGAAAAAAATCCAAACTCCGAAAATCCCAAAGATGATGATGATGGAGATGGAAATCAAAAGGATAAAGACTATCACAGAAGTGACCCACAAATTGCTATATGTCTGGACTGTTTACGTAACAATGGGCAGTCTGGGGATAATGTAGTAAAAGTGAGTTTTGAAACCATTTGTGCTGTTTTAAATTAGCAAAGAAGTGTAAATCAGATATTAGTTGGATATATGTTACAGCTAATTATGGGTGAAAATGCTCACTGAAATCATTCCTGGATTTTGTAGAGTGGTAATCTAAAATATAGAATTGTTGTCAAAAGTGCAGTTTGGCTGTCAGATTCAAATGTTTGCTTGCTCACTTGTTTAAAACCCTGCCTTTCTCTTCACAGTGGAATTTAGGACACCACATGTTGGCCATAATCTTGTTGCACTAGAGTAGGCCCATTGAATCAATGGGGGATTTAGTGAGTCAACTCCTCCATAAATTCCATTGATTCATACTTTTTAACTGCAAAATACAATGCCAACGTAAATATCAGTTAGAACAGGCCCATTTGAATCAGTGGAAGTTATGCAGGAGTTGACACACCAAATCCCAGTGATCCAATGGGGCACAGGTGTCAAGTATCCCATATTAGCCGGGAAACTCCCGTATTTTACCCTCTTTCCCACCATCTTCCCGTTTAGTTAGACTGCAATGCCCTAATACCATCACTGGAGGGCTGCACAGGATAAGCATAGCTGTCAAGTATCCCATTTTGGTTGGGAAATTTCCCTTATTTTCAAATCCAAAACCTGACAGGTATGCAATGGGGCTACTTTGGTATGCTAAACCAGTAAGATTTAAGCCACTAGGACTGAATTATGTCAATGCAACTGCACATAAAATAATTTTTAAAAACCCGATTACATTAAAACACAACTTTAAATATGTCTATTTAAACATAGCTCAGTGCTGATGGAAAGCCCTTCCTTGACAATCTACGGGATTAATTGAGCTTTCCTTGGCAGGGTGTTTGGAGCCTAAGAGCAGCCATGGAGAGACCCTTTTGCCATGTCGCTAACAAATCTGCCTCTCTTGGTGACAGACCCAAGATCAGAGCCTCTCTCAAGGATCACAAAGCCCAGGCTAGAATTGTAATTTATGATAATATTATTAAGAAGCTCATCTTTTACTTGTGAGGGACTGCAATGGCTTAGTGGTTAAGACGCTGAACGTGATGAGTGGAAGGTCAGCAGGTCAGCAGTTTGAAACCCAATTGCTGCACAATGGAGTGAGCTCTGGTCATTGTCCCAGTTCCTCCCAACCTAGCAGTTCAAAAGCAAGACATTGTGAGTAGATAAATTGCTACCGCTTTGGTGGGAAGGTAACAGCATTCCGTGCACTCTGGCATTTAGTCTTGACTGCCACATGACCATGGAAACGTCTGCAGATGCAGACAGTGCTGGCTCTGTAAACGGAGATGAGCACCACACCCTAGAGTCGGATATGACTGGCTTTCAAGCAAAGACGACCTTTAGCTTTAGCTTTTACTTGTGAGTAGTGATGCTCTGCAAAAAAAATTTACTGCCCCCACCATGGGCGTGGCTAATGCTATGGGCATGGCTAACTCTGTGGGCCACATCCACTTGGCCTCCCTATACCATGGTCTGGATAGGGAGGTGGGCGTGGCTGGCCAAGTGGGCGTGGGGAATTTCCGATACCGGTGCCCGGGCACCTGTGAGCACCAGGAGCAGCTCAACACCGCTTGTGAGCAAATCTGATTATGAACCTGCATGCAGAGTGACAGTGTTGCTACAACTGAATAATTTAGGTGGGTTTAAGTTTGTAGGATTGTAATTTTGCTGTGTGAGGCAGCAGTGGAAGTTCAACATCATAAGTGTGCTCTGTTTTTGGCTCCATCGCCAAAAAAATGTTACTAGATGAGTTTGTTTGTTTTCATTGATAGTTTTGGGATCCACCTGAGATTTAACATTCAGGTTTATAGGGTTTGTTTCTTTCGTTATAGGGGTTGATGAAGAAATTTATCAGATGTTCTACACGAGTGACAGTAGGAACTATCAAGAAGTTTCTAAGTTTAAAATTAAAGCTTCCGAGTTCTTACGAGGTATAAAGCAAAGTAATCCAAGTTTTATAGACTCCTACCCTTCATTGCAGTTAAGTGGACTTAAAATATCAAGACCTGAGATGTATATTTTGATACTTAAATGCCAAAAATGTATATTTATTTAGAAGTCAGTTCCACTAAATTCAGTGGAATGTCCTCCAATGTAAATGTGCACAAGTCTATAATTTATTTATTGTAATCTAGAGTTTGGTCTCCATTTTATGGAAGGCTAATGTACAATAACTGGATAGGTAAGATTGTACTTAAATGACAAGTCAGAATTAATTTGACCTCAGTGAAAAACATTATTTGTAGAAACATTTTCTTTTTTTAATTTTTATTGAATTTTTTCAAAGACATACAAAAAAGAAAAGAAAACAATGACTAACAATACAGTACATAAACAAATCCATAGTATCATCTTAACAAACATTACTAAATGTTAGCACTTAACAATATCTAGACTCATTAATTACTATATAACCACCAAATATTAAAAACCATTGTTTCAAAATCCGAAATAATAAGAACTTTCTGTGCTACCACTAATCTTTGGATAAATAATAATCACCCTGTGAATATATACAATGCCCGGAGAGTTTATTTTCTGCTCAACTCCAGAAACTTCTTTGAGATGATACTGGTCCTGAGCTATCATTTGCCATGCAAGAATGGTCCACAAATGGTTTCCATATGTTCCAAAATCTATTCTCTTTTAAATTATCTCTTTTCACTTTAATCTCCCAAGTCAATTTATCATTCAGTGCTAAACTCCACATTTCTTTATACCACTCTCCAATCTGTATATCTACATCATTTTTCCAATTTCTAGCTATACATTGTCTGCCTGTTGTCAATACAATTTCCAATAATTCTTTTTCCTCCTTGTTTAAGCCCAAACCTTCCACATTCGTTAAAAGAATGGTACTTGACACCAACTTAACACTTCTACCCATTATTTCACCAAGCTCACCTTCTATTTCCCCCAAAAAAATCCCTTATTTTTTTACAACTCCACCACATATGTTCATATGTTCCATCAAATTCTCTACATCTCCAACATAACTTATCTCTTTTATTATCCATCTGGTAAAGTCTTAATGGCGTCAAGTACCATTGCCACAACATTTTAAAATTATGTTCTTTAATTCTTACAGACATTGTTCTCATAATCCTCTTTTTCCATTTTTTTTTCACTCAATCTCCCCAATTGTTATATTCAAATTTTGTTCCCACTTCCGTTTCAAATCCTCCTGTCGATCTGCACCTCTATTCAGTATATTATAAAGCTTACTTACAAGACCTTTAATACTACTTTCCCCTTTTCTAATCTTCCTTACCAACTCCTCAAATTCTGTATGTATTCTATCTAACCCTACTTCTTTTTTATATTTTTTGTTCCAGTTGTCCACCTTTAACTTCTGAAACCAATTCAAATTTAATATCTCAAATATTTTTTTCCGCTCAACATCAGAATCACAAGTTTTTAACCAATCCTTCAATAAAAGCATCCCATTTTTATCCAATATTTCCAATTTTTCCTTATCTAACTTTATTGGGAAACACATCATATCAGTCAATTCCAAAATTGGAGAGAGATTCGGGACCATGTCCTTTTTTACCTTCTTCCACACCTCCATGAGACCTCTCATCATAGTATTATTTGACCTTTTCACCTTATCCTTTATTCCCCAAAAAATCATATTTCCAATATTTCTATATTCCTTCATCTCCAATTGCTCCCAAATTGTCTTTTCTTTTGCCAAGATCTTCACAACATTCTTAACTTGAAAAGCTCGATAATATGCTAGCAAATTTGGCATACCCAAACCCCCTTTTTTTTTGAGACAAGTACCATAGCTTCTTTGGGAGCCTAGATTTTTTGCCTCCATTACAAAAACCATTGAAGATCTTTTGAAACTCATTAATTTCTTTCTCTTTCAAGTGGATCGCTAGTGTATCAAATAAAAAGTTAATCTTTGGTAACAATATCATTTTGCACATAGCAATCCTTCCAAACCATGACAGCTTTGACTTCTGAAGCTCTTGTATTTTGTTCTTAAATTCCACTTTCAAGCTGTCATAGTTCAATCGTTTAAGTTCTTCTAATTTATTTGAAATAATTATCCCCAAATATTTCAGCTTATCTTTAATTTGTATGTTAAGCGTCGACACTGTCCTACCCATCTCACTTGGTTTCAAATTACACAACATCAGTTCTGATTTATCCCAGTTTATCTTTAATCCAGTTATAGCTTGAAATACCTGTAAGTGATCTTTAATCCTGTCCATTACCAGCTCCAAGTGCTTCACCATAAGCAGTGTGTCATCTGCATACATACTCACTTTATTACCCATGATCCCTTCTATATCCCTTTTAGCTAAGATCTCCATTGCCATAATAAACAGGATAGGAGATAATGTACAGCCCTGCCTAGTGCCAGCTTCTAACTTTACCACATCCGTACGCTCCTCATTTACTCTAACCCAAGCATTTCCTTTTTGATATAACAAATCTATAACCCTATTGAATTTCTCCCCAAACCCATATTTTTTAACTATTTCCTTAATTGAAGACCACTGCAATGAATCAAATGCCTTAAAAATATCCAATGATAATAATCCCACCTTTTCCTTTGTTTGATTAACGTTGTCTATTAAGTCTAATACCCTTCTAGTCAAATCCGCCATGTGTCGTCCTTTTAAAAACCCAACTTGATCAACATTTATATATTCCCCCATAAAACTATTTAAGCGGTTAGCCAATGTTGCTGTGAAGATCTTCGCATCTTGATTTATAAGTGAAATTGGTCTGTACGAATCCACTCTTTCCAAATTCTTACCAGGTTTTGGCAGAAGAACGATTGTAGTGTTATACCATAAGAAAAGATGGAAAGAGTACACGGAGGAACTTTACAAAAAGGACCTCAACACTCCTGATAATCACAATGATGAAGAAATTGAACTTGAGCCAGACATCCTGGAGAGCGAAGTCATAAAGGCCCTAAAGAGCACTGCAAACAACAAAGCTAGTGGAGATGATGGTATCCCAGTTGAATTTTTCAAAGCGCTAAAAGATGATGGCGTCAAATTACTGCATTCAATATGCCAGCAGATTTGGAAAACAAAACAGTGGCCACAGGATTGGAAAAGATCAGTATACGTCCCGATCCCAAAAAAGGGCAATGCCAAAGAATGTTCAAATTATCGAACAATCGCGCTCATCCCACATGCCAGCAAGGTGATGCTCAAGATAATACAGGACAGACTTCAGCAGCATGTGGAGAGAGAATTACCAGAGGTGCAGGCTGGTTTCAGAAGAGGCAGGGGGACTAGAGACCACATCGCCAACATACGCTGGATCATGGAGAAAACAAAGGAATACCAGAAACAAGTTTACTTTTGTTTTATTGACTACACTAAGGCATTTGACTGTGTGGACCACAACAAGATGTGGCAAGTAATTAAAGAGATGGGAATACCAGAGCACCTCATATGCCTCCTGAGAAATCTGTACATGAACCAAGAAGCAACAGTTAGGACAGAACATGGAATAACAGAGTGGTTTGGAATAGGAAAAGGAGTAAGACAAGGCTGCATTTTGTCACCATGCTTATTCAACCTATACACAGAGCACATAATGCGCAGTGCAGGGATGGAGGAATCACAATATGGGATTAAAATCGCTGGGAGAAACATCAATAATCTGAGATATGCAGACGATACCACCCTAATGGCAGAAAGTGAGGAAGACCTAAAGAATCTCTTGATTGGGCTGAAGGAGGAGAGTGCAAAAGCTGGCTTGAGACTCAATATCAAGAAAACCAAGATAATGGCAACAGGCCCCATCAGTTCCTGGAAAATAGACGGGGAAGAAGTAGAAGCAGTGACAGATTTTACTTTCTTAGGATCAAAGATCACTGCAGATGGGGATTGCAGCCATGAAATAAAAAGGCGACTGATTCTTGGGAGACAAGCGATGAGAAACATGGGGAACATAGTGAAAAGCAGAGACATTACATTGCAAACAAAAATTAGAATAGTCAAAGCAATGGTTTTCCCAGTAGTAATGTATGGATGTGAGAGCTGGACAATTAGGAAGGCTGAACGCAGAAGAATAGATGCCTTTGAAATGTGGTGCTGGAGGAGGGTTTTGAGAGTCCCCTGGACAGCGAGGAGAACAAATAGGTCAATCTTAGAAGAAATTAACCCTGACTGCTCATTGGAAGGCCAAATAGTAAAGATGAAGCTAAAATACTTTGGACATCAAATGAGAAGGGAGGATTCACTTGAGAAGGCATTGATGTTGGGAAAGGTGGAGGGCAAAAGAAGAAGGGGGAGGCCAAGGATGAGATGGCTAGATGGTATTATAGACACAATGGGCACAGAGCTGGGAGGGTTGAGGGGGATGGTAGAGGACAGAGGCGCCTGGAGGAAAATGGTCCATGGGGTCGCAAAGGGTCGGAATCGACTGTGCGACTGAACAACAACAACCATGAAGTCGGAATTGGTCCTCCATCTAGTATATAATTATACAACTTCACCAGCTTCGGGACCACCACCTCTTTAAATTCTTTATAGAACTCTGTCGATAATCCATCATCCCCCGGGGCTTTCCCTGTCTTCAATCCGCTTATTACCTCCTTAACCTCTTTATCAGTTATCTTTTCTTCCATTTTCTCCCTATGCTCTTGCTTTATTCCATTCCCTAACTGTCTTACCAAAATCTTTTTGAGCTTCTCCAAATCTACTTCCTTTTTTGCATATAATACCTGGTAAAATTTCCTAACAATTTTACATTTATCTCTATTCTTATTACATCTTAAACCTTGGCTATCAACCAATACCCCAATTTCTCTTTTTTCCCTTTTAACCTTGGCTGCTCTTGCTAATAATTTTGAGTTCTTATTACTAAATTCAAAATATTCTCTATTTAAATAAATCAAATCTCGTTTAACTTTATCAATATCCTTACCCATTACTTCTGCCTTAAGTCCTTGTAATTTCATGAAGATGTTTTTGTCTTTGTTTTTTGCATGCTCCTCCTGTAATTGTTTTATTTCTCTTTCTTTTTCTGTCTGTTCTGCTTTATATTTTTTATATTTGTAGCTTGCCAATTTTATACTTTCCCCCCTAAAAACTGACTTCATGGTATCCCATACCATTTTCTTTTAAAAATAGGAACTTCCTGCAAAAATACTTGTTCTTAACTCCTAATTTTTGAAGGTTGTGTATGTTAGAATAAAAATGAAACAATAAATATTGTCTGACTCAGACAATGGCTGAAATCCTGTTGCTTAGCTCAGTAGTTTTTTCTAAAGTAGTCCTATTGGGTCTATGGGGATTTGATAAGTCAACTCCTGCAAACTGTAGATTTAAATTGATCTACTCTACTTGTGATTTACTATGCTAAAGTAAGATTATAGTAGACCTGTTTAAATCAATGGAATTTACAGAGGAGTTAATTCAGTCACATTTAATGGACCTACTTTACTGATTATGCTAAGCACCAGGATTTCAGCCAATGAGTGTCAATAATCCTGATTGACTCTAATGGGCTACAGATTAAAGCATAGTGTAAGTATAGTAAAAGGAAACTTGAGCATACATGCATAAAATTGTAGTCATAAGTATCAGCAACCTATATTTTTGTTCTGGGAAAATTTCTATCATTTATTGTACTTCCATTTTCTTTTTGTTTAAGCTGGATGTACTATGCAATGGGGAAATCATGGGGAAAGATCACACTATGGAATTCATCTACATGACAAGATGGAGGCTACGAGGTGAAAATGTAAGTTAAAGTATAACTTTTTATTGTTTTTTTGCGTATCTTTTGATTATTTGTACATTGGGACTGTGGTGGCTCAGTGTTTATGAAGCCCGCCTTGTTAGCTGGAAGGTCAGCAAGTCGGCAGTTCAAGACCCGAGTACTGCATGACAGAATGAGCACCCGTCTCTGTCTCAGCTCCTGCCAACCTAGCAGTTTGAAAGCAAGAAATTGCAAGTAGATAAATAGGGACAACTTCAGTGGGAAAAGATCTCAGGGACATGAAAGGAGCCTCATTTGGGCATCCCCTGAGCGGAGTTCCTCCAGCAAAAAAAATTTCAACCCAGAAAGCACCTTTGTACATTTGTACATTTATATTGAGAAGCCTTGACAGGACTTCTTGTTATTTTTATTGGTAAAGTAATGTATTATTTCTATTGTTACATAGTTACAGTAGAATTGTTTGGACTCTAGATAAGAAACTTGGATAGTTATCTTGGTCATGAAGTCAGAAAATGTCCATTGCACTCTTTGTATGTAATCCTAAACCTGACCAAACTTGACCATGGGCAATTAATATAGCACACACTTCATGTTGCAGAAAGCAGCAGGTTGAATTTTTTGCACTTCCAGTTACGTAAATAAATCATACTTGTCAAGTGCTGCCAGTGAAAATAGGGAACTGCTCCTTTGTGCTTGTGCAGAACCTCTTTGTGCTAGACAAGTATTTTATGCTATTAATATGGCAATAATATTGCAAAAAAGAGGATGGTTTTGTGTTTCTTCATCTGTTCTTAGCAGTAGTGGTTTAACTAAATATTACGTTTATTCAATGCTTTTTCAATGGGTGATGATTTATTAGCTTCCATCCTGTCTTTTCAGATGTTTTAGATAGCTTACAAAAGAAAGGTAGCTTCACATTCTTGGTTTACAATAACCATTAGTTCATATTAAGTAATTGGGAGCTCTCATACTTTCAGCTTGAACTGAAAGATTTAGCCAAAATAAAACACCTCCCCCCCCCCATCATTATAAATGCAACATATCTTTTAAGATTTCACATCTTCACTTTAAATAATTAGAGTCTGACAATCCTTACTTTTGGATCTCTAAAGTAAGATATCTTTTTTTCCTGATTCCATTGTATTGCCAGAATCACATTTTACTGCAAAAACACATTTTAGAACACTCTAGAATCCTTTTAGTATCTTAAATCAATGCAAGATCAGCAGCATATGCCACATCTGCAATCTCCTGCTAGTTAAGAAGGATAACTTGGTGATTTAGATATCTGGCTGCGGAGTCAGAGATTGGGAGTTTTATTCGCCACTGTGTCTCCTAAGAGAAGAGCCAACTTGTGTAACCATGACCAAACTGCATAGTCCCAGGGAGTATTATTATTATTCCAAGTGTACACTCGTTATTTTATTGCATGCCTGGTCACATGACTGGTAAACAAGAAATATGAATAACAACCTCTCAACTGGTAGCAATTCACCACTGAATTGGCATAGTTGGTCAGCAGTAATAGGATGCTGATGGGCAAACCTGATAAGATTCCAGCCAAAACAGATTATGTTCTGAATTTCATCTGTAATATAGCTGAAAGTAGTCCTTTAGACCAGGAGTTCTCGACCTTTTTAAGCCGGGCCCAGGTCACGCTCCCTCAGACAGCTTCGGGGGCCAGACAGCCATTTTGCCCTTCCTCCATCATATGGCACTTTCTGGTGTGGTGGAGGCAGAGTGTGGGCCCACATGAAATGGTGCCACAGGGTGCATCCAGCCTGCGGGCCACAGGTTGACAATCCCTTCTTTAGACTGTTCTTGGTGTTGTTTAAAATAAAGCTTAGGTTGCATTTAGGTTTTCAAGATTTATTCTTAACAAAATGGTTCCATTGAATATTAAATTGGTTTTTACATGTTCTCTATTTCAGTACTAAATTCTTTGCAATTTGGAGGATATTTGCAAATCCTTATAGCTAATGCTGCTTATTCTGGTTTGGATAGCAATGTAATACTTGTCTTATTTATAAAATATGTGGAAAAATGTAATGACTAATAATCAATGTACAGTTGTGGATGCCTCTTATCTGATCAGAAAATCGTCTCCTTCGCAGTTTCGGTGTCAGAACTGCTCATCTTCCCAAGTCTGCTCACAGGATGGCTCTTTTTATCAGGTAAGAGGCACTCCCGACTGCACACATTATAGTCATTAAAAGAGCATCAGCACATCCATTGTAATTGAGATTTATGGGGAGGTGTTTGCCCTATTGATGTGAGGAAATTCTTGTAATCTAGACCGAAATCAGCCTTGAGGTCAGAAAACACAGTTGTCCTTAATGTCCACATAGTATTATATTTTACAAAGGAAGGGAATAATTTATGCATTCATTTTCATTAGCCTGCTTAAGATATTTAGTTTCTAGAGGAGCACTGGCTCCCATCAATGGATGTTGAATGGCAACCAGTAAACATAATGGACTGACCTGAAATCTGTCTTGTAGCTCTGCATTCATAGTAGTGAAATCACTAGTGATTAAAGCAGGGGTTGCCAAACTTTTCAGTCTGCGGGTCGGTCACATGGTTGAGCTGGCCAGTCACATAGTTCTTTCCACTGGAAGCGGAAATAAAATGTGCCCGCGCATGTGCAAAATGGTGCCGTAAATGCATCCACGTTGTCATAAACGTGTTTATGACAGCTGTGGGTGCATTTACAGCAGCGTTTTGCACATGTGCAGGTGCATTTTTTGCTTCAGTGGGCCAGATTATTAGGCACTGTGGTCCAGATCTGGCATGTGGGCCATAGTTTAGGAACCCCTGGATTAAAGGCTTTATTTCAGGATTCAAAGGTTCATGAGATTTGACACATTGTGTACAAGTCACGTGTAGCCCAGAATTGCCTTTAATCAGCATTGATTTGGCTTTAATCAACAGTGATTTGCTGATAATTTGCTGACATCATCACGGTACATGAGGAGGTGTGCTAAAGGATTTCAACTACCCACATACAAGGAGGGAAAGAGAGGCTTTACTGTCTTCCCTTTCAAAAGACTGCAAAACACAAGGATGTGGGAGGGTTTTCTGACACCCTCCTGTCTCATTGGTCGCTGCCTGTTGTGACACAACAATACATTTCTTGATTAATTATGGGGGCTTCCCAGTGTGGTGCAGCAGACAGAGTGATGGAGTAGGACTCAGGAGATCTGGGTTTGAGTTCCCACTCAACCCTGGAAACTCATTGGAAGAATGGAACTGGTAAAACCATGCCCCAAATGTCTCATTTACCTCGAAAGCCATATTAGGGTTGCTAGTAAGTTAGTTCCAACTTAATAAAATAACAGCAGCTACAAACTACTACAGCACCCTTATACTGGAAAGTTGCAAAAATCTGGTTCAGTTTGTTTCAAAAACATTCTGACATGAGATGGGTAGGGGATTGCCCATCCTTAAACTTCTAAGTTATTCATTCTCGTCTTTCTATTTAGTTATTTTTTACAACTATGGATGTATAAATAATTGCTGAATAAATTATGTTAGAACATGTTAATAGTTATTCCTTAAATGTTTTTGCCTACCTGCTGTCATTATTTCTGTTTGTTCTGTTTCTGTTGTGATTTTAGTCTTACCCCATGGTACTCCAGTATCGACCCAGAATTGACTTCGGTTAGACCAAAGGGCCAGATCCCACTGAGCTTAATCCTGCACTATGTTTACCCATCGACAGATTGCACAATGAATGGATGTGCCTGGATTGGGGGGGGACACACGACCAGAATTCAGCATGCAAATATGGACTTTTTCTTGAGTTGATCAACTGTCTTTCGCCTCCTTTTAGAGTAAGCCAAGTGCCATTCAGCTACTGAAAAATCCATAAAATAGTTATGGCATCAAAGACTGCAAATTGTAGCCAAACTGTTAAATGTGTAGTCGAGCGTCTACATTTCTGAGTATTTGCTTTGCCTGTTAGAAACCTTTACTGGTCCATAACATTGGTTCTTCTTCATGGTCTCTGTGAATTGCACACATGGGTTTTGCGCATGTGCGGTGAACTATCTCAGAATGTTCCAGGGCTGGGGGGAAAGCCGTTAGCCATAGCAGGGCCTCAATTTCACAGCAGTAGGGTGTTTAGATGAAGAGTCGGTCTGGAAAGAAGTACTGTATTAGAACTATACTTTTAATATATTTGGGCCAGTATTCTATTCAGAGTAGAAAGGCCGTCATGTAAGCATGATCCTACACAAACCATTCATGTAACTGGTCATATGGCGAGTCTCAATTACTGTGAGACTGAGCACACAAAAGGAAGCCCATTGGAGAAGTGAAACTTACGTGTTTTCCCTTCCATGATCACATAATGCAACCAATCTGGTCTTTGTATATAACATTTGGTTTAGAAATGTGGTTATTGTGCCACTACATTTTTTTCTTGTTCATTTTCTCATTGGTCCAGATATAACTTACTCATGAGTAAGTGGCAATTTTTGTTTGTTTGTTTTTTGCAGCATCTGAACATTTAGATTTTGTGTCGGGGACAGTAAACATAAACCTTTTGCATTGAACCTAGATGATACGTCTCATAACCATCCTTCATGAATATCTACAACTTACCTAGAAGTTTGAATTGGAAAAGTAGCAAATCAGCACATATACATCAAGTTAGGTTATTCTGACTTTTTAAAAAGTCTACTACACAATAATTTAAGTACAGGGATGAACATAAGCTGTCAGGTTTGCACGGCACTAAGCAGTGTTTGTTTATCCTTAAAACTGTTGCCATAGCGGGCTTCCCTTTTGAAAAAATCAGTTTTGATAAATATTGGCAATATTGCAGGGAGAAGGTTGTATCGAAACTGATGGTCTTTGATGTGCTGGATTAGGACCACTGGGTTTAAGTATACATCTGTATTAGTTAGTGTACTGAATAATTTATAACAGTGTATTCTAAAATGTGCCAGTTTAATGGCATCCATAACAAATAATTCTATGATTATTTAGGATCTACCAGCTATTATAGAACTGTTTGCCCCATCAAAACTAAAGTGGGTTTAATATGATTGACAAAGCTACCTGACCAAAACTACTGGCTTTTCAGGGTTTTCTTTTCATAAGAAGCAGTAGTGTTACAAAAATGTTGATGGTTGCCTTAGATATTGCTCGTGCATTCCTTCTTGTAAAAAAAAAAACACGTTGTGTTATGGATATCATTACAGAGATCACAATATATTCCATGTTGTTTCCTGTCTTCCATTATTTTTTATACAGTTGAGAGCCAAAATAAAATATATAGTTGAATAACTTGTACAACTCTTAATGAACAGAGTTACGTGTACAGTAAATTACACACTGTAAGTAATCTAGTTCACTTCAAGAAACTGTGGGGTAATTAATTCAGTTTAGGATGCCATGAGAGGAAAAATAGTGCAAACCTAGTTGTGAAACAAGAAACCAGCATGTGTAATGGCAAGGCCTCTTGCATAAAAAGAAATGTTGTGCAGTTTGAGGATAACTCAGTGCTTCTCAGACACCACGTACAAGAGGCATGAGCTCTACCCTAGAGTAGTCAACAGAAGAGTCAGCACTGCATTATCCAGGGCCGGCATCAGAAATTTCAGGGCCCAGTAAGCACCCCCCCCCATTTTGGCCACACCCCTATGGTTTTCTGCACATGCACGGTTTGTTAGTGCATGCGTAGAAAAGTGGTTTCCCGGTGCCACCACGCCACAATGGTTTTCTGCATATGCGTGGTTTGTTTGCACATGCATAGAAAAGTGGTTTCCTGGAGGCAGTGGGCCGCTGTAATCTCCGGGACGGGAGTCCTGATGGTCCCCCGCTGATGGCAACCCTGGCATTATCACTGTAAGGCTTGCAGAGGTCCCTTTTCCTGTACAGGGTGATCAGCATTGTCAGATGCAGCAAGGCAGATGGGAAGAAGAGGAACTGAAGCCAGTGCTGCTTCCTCAGCACTAAGCACATGTGAAACGTCGTGGGCATAGTTCTGTGGATGCGGCAGTCTAATCCAAAAAGCAGTTCAAGCTGGAACCAGAGAACTTACCCATCAAGCCTGACCATTATTAGTGTGCTGTCTTGCGCTGATAAAATTTAGAGTCCAACAACATCGAAAAGATTCTGCCCAATCAGTAAAATCCCATTTTTTCAAAATTTGAACATTACAACATCTTTCCATATCTTAACCTATAAATCCAAGGGTTCACCGTTGGAACTGGCTATAGGTTGCTATGCGTCGCCCTACTGATCTGCACCCACCCTTCGTGCACACGGCCGAATTGCCTACGCAGTTCAATGAAGGATTTAAAAATCCGGCACGGGGGCCTCAGCCCCACAAACGGCAAGAAAGGGAAAGAACTTCACTTCCCAACATTCCTTGCGCTGCGCCGCGCCAGAGCCAATCACGCTGAGAGGCTCTCGCACGGCGCAGCGTTCCGACACGCGCCACAGCCAATCGAAAGAAACGCATTTAAAAAAAACCAGCACAAACAGAAAGCACCAACCCATTACTACAAGCCCCAGCGTCCTGCACGCCATGAGCACGCAGAACGCTGAGGAAACCGGCGCCCGAAAAATTAAAAAGAAAAACAACTCACCGCGTCACAGCCAAGCACACACCAGCCGGCTTTCTATCCCTCCCTGAAGGACCCGACTGGAGTTTCCCCTTTAATATCAGTGGGTGGGGGTTGCGATCCCCCTCTCCGCTGGCTAACCTAGCGTTGGGAGGTTTGTGGGGACAAAAGGGGAATGTTTCCAAAACCCTTCTGGACTCAGGACACCAGGGAGAGGGGATCGATTCCCACCCCCCTCCTTTAAAAACTCTGTCTTTTCTACTCTTTAAAAACGTAGTTGTTTTAAGGAGTGGGGGAGGGAATCGATCCACTGTGCCTGGTGTACTGGGTCAAGAAGAGTTGGGGGGACATACCTCTTTTGTCCCCACAAACCTCCCAACCCCAGGGGAGCAAGCGGAGAGGGGGGTCACAAGCCCCACCCACTGATATTAAAGGGGAAACCCCGATCTACTTTCACAACTACACACAAAAAAGCACCATAAAACAATAAAGCCACCCTCCCCACCACCTAACCCACCCTTACTAACCCACAACGACCATGCCCCCCTCCCCACCACCTAGCCCACCCTTCCTAACCCCAACGACCATGCCCCCCTCCCCACCACCTAGCCCACCCTTCCTAACCCCCAACGACCATGCCCCCCTCCCCACCACCTAGCCCACCCTTCCAAACCCCCAATGACCACGTACCTTCCCCACCACCAAACAAATAATTTTTAAAAAATTACTAAAAACACTCAAACACAGCCAAAAATACACAAAAACAAAAACACCAAAAACAATACGAAGTAGACAAAGACACAATCAAAAACAAAACAAACAGACAAAAAATACAAACTCCAACCCCCCCGCCCCACCCCACCCCCACACACAAAACAAAGAAAACAAGCAAACTTACCAGAACACGTGCTACCTACACCAGGACTGGAAAAGAAATGAATACAGAAAGACCCTACTGACCAGAAGAAGCTCCACCCAGAGGCCAGGAGAGAAACAAAAGTCAAAATACAATAACCCCTACCAGCACCACCTGCTGGCCACAATAGTAAAAACTATTCAAAAACACACAACAGCCCCAAACAAAACACAAACACACAATTTTACACAAAAGGTCACACCAAAAAAAAAGTAAAAAAAATTACACTAAACACACTGTCACACAAATCACAAATATATATATGTCAATAACATACAATAGAAACTTTAAAAAATCCTGTGTTGAGTTATTATATCATACTTTCTTCTTTTATTAATCCTCAAAAAAACCCAAAAAAGCAGATCACAGTTAATAACAGCCAAGCCAAACAAATTTAACATAAATAAACATTTAAAAAATTTAAATTACAGACTAAGCAATTTTTTTAAAAAAACAACACAATTTAACCTTCCAACACAATGTAACACTATTGCAAAAAAAAAAAAAATTGGCTCATTTTTAATTAAAAAACACGGGGGGGAAGCCCGGCAACGTCGGGCAACCCTTGCTAGTGCAATATAAAAAATTGTGTCTGCAGCTCCCTTTCTTTTTAAAGCAGTTGCTACGCTGCATAGGAGGCTAGTGCTAGGAAAGGATGAATCTACAGTAAAACCCGGTATAATGATTTTAATAGGTTCCAATGGGTCCATCATTGTATGGGGGAAAAATTGCTGTTTGATACATGTATCGTATAGCGATTTTCCCTATGGGATGATTCGTACAATGTTTTTTGCCATGAAATGCATCCCTTTCACTAACAGCACCGGGTTGCTTTTGCCCTTTTGCGCTTTCCTAGGGCAATAGCAACCATGGATTCTTGGTGCCCCCCTGCTGTTTCCGCAAGGGGACCAGCGGGAATCACTTTTGCTAACAGCGCAGGGGTGCCTTTGGCTGGAGAAGCGTTTTACCCCTGGGAAAGAGCTTCTCAGGCCAAAGGCACCCCTGTGCTGTTAGCAAAAGGGATTCCCGCTGGTCCCCTTGCGGAAACAGCAGGGGGACCAGTGAGAATCCCTTTCACTATCAGCGCAGGGGTGCCTTTGGTCGGAGAAGTGCTTGTTTCCGCAAGGGGACCAGCGGAAATCCCTTTTGCTAACACGCAGGGGTGCCTTTGGCCAGAGAAGTGCTTGCCAAGAGGTAAAGCATTTCTCCAGCCAAAGGTACCCCTGCGCTGATAGCGAAAGGGATTCTTGGTGTTCCACTTGCCGAAACAGCAGAGAGACCACCCAGAATCCCTTTTGCTAACAGTGCTGGGCTGCTTTCCCCCTGGGAACGCACTTCCCAGGAAGAAAGCAGCCCAGCACTGCCAGTTCACAAGGGACGGGGGTGGGGGGCAAGGCTTCCCAAAGCCACCCGGCTTTTGCCTTTTTAAAAAAAATTGTATCGTACAATGATGAAAATCGTTGTAAGATGCAATTTTTTAAAAAGAAAAGCAATCATACGATTTCATCACTGTATGATGCAATCATTACACGGGGGTTTACTTTATTTGGAGTTGAATATGAAAGCACACCAGTCCACCATCTAAACGTAGATACTGGCTTCTGTGTACAAATTAGCTTTGGTGCAAATGCTATTAATATTGCATTTTGAAAAGGTATTTGGGGACACTACCAGGAAACACTGGACAAAGGATATAACAAGAATTTGTGCATTTCTATGAGTCTGAGTAACATTCATAGTAGCAATTCTCACATCTCCTCCTGAAAGTAATGTCTGTGCTAGTGTTATGGCCCTGACACTGGCTAAGCCGTTCAGCCAGCAGCTGCTGCAACAAAGGTAGGATAGAGTTCTTACGTTCCAGTTCAGAGGGTCTAGGCAGAGTCGTCATCGGGGATAGCCAGCATCGAAAGCCATTCAGAATCAACTGTAGATGCAAGGATAATCCAAGGACATCATTGGGGTCACAGGCAGAGGTTCAAAGTTCCAATATCAGAGGTCCAGGTCCAGGTGTTGCAGTGTCGGGGTCCACTATGGATTGTTCCGACAAGAGCTTGCAATGATGTCCCTCCTTTTAAGGAGACTCAGGGCTCACAGCCTAAGGCCGGTTCTGGCGGCGTGCTCTAGCCCTCCACCTCAGCTGCAGGTCTTGTCTTAAAATAGCCCTGGTCCTTTCAGACGTGCTGGGCTCTGCATGGTCTTCCAGAGTGCTGGCACCTGGCCCTCCTGTCAAGCCTTGATCATCTTGCCTGGCTTGGCCATGAGGAGATGACTCCAAACTGACCGCCAGCTGCAGTACTGGTTCCAGGTCCATATCCTCATGCCCACCCAGAGTCCTGATCTGGGCCGGCAGTGGACTAAGGGACTAGTAGTAGGTCCTTTTCAGGCTCTGACTCCAGATCGGAGTCAGCAGCAGGCAGCTGGGCCGGCCAACTGTCTTCATCCTCCTTCTAGCACCCAGGACCCCAGGCCACAACAGCTAGGTACAGACACAGAACTTGCACATCTTGCTATAGGGAAAGCTTGTAAATTGCTGCTTAAGATGTTACTCCAAAGTTTGGAAATAGATGCATTAGCTGTACTTTCAGGACTTGTAGATAACATCCAGCAGGTGAGCAAGGAACAATCACTTTAAAGAAGGTTCTGAAATTTTCATCATTATTATTGGGACCAGTCTTCTAATACTGATGATGTAGAAACATTTAAGTTTACTATTAGCAAATGTCAACTTTTTTCTCCCTTATTGGTGCTTTGTCAAGTGGTATAACAAACCTGAAGACGGAAGCAGTATAAGGGTGTGATCACACAGGGAAATAAATCACATTTTGGGCCCTCCTGTGCCACTGTCTGGAGCGATCTACAAGTCAACCGGTGAACAAAACAGCGATTAGGGGCATCGACCTACACAGTCCAAAATGCATTCATTCATTCAATCAATTCTTATAACAGCCCATTTAGTGATAATCCACTATTTTGGGCAGCTGAAGTAAGAGATAGAATTGCATAATAGCAGACTCCAAATCTCCAGATGACCTCTCTCAATGGCTTCACCTAGATGTTAAACAGCACTGGAGAGATGATTGACACCACAAAATAGCAAGTAGGAGGCCAAAACAGTATTACCAAGTTGCATCATCTGGGAAGGACTGGAACCAGCGCAATGGAAGACCTCTGATCCCTAATCCCAACAGTCTGTCCAAAAGATACCGTGATTGACAATATCAAAAGCCTCCCTTAGCAGGTTATTGTGTAGCATGACCAGTACCATGTTGTAGATGCAAGGATAATCCCAAGACGTCATTTCCTATGTGCGTGCATGTCCAGGAGTTTTCCAATTCCAAAACATTTTCTCTACTTAAGCAGTTATGATATTAAGCTATGAAAAACTATCATAACTGAATGGAAGAGTGCATGCTTTACATGAAGAAGAGTCCAGGTCTAGTTGCTGGGATGTCAATTTTAAGATTGCTGTCAAAGTAGACAGCGCTTAGCTTGACGGATAAATAGGTCTAACCTGGTATGACATCTTTGTATGGTGTTTGGAAGGGTTGAAGTCAGTGCTTCTTTTAGAGCAAGCCCTCACTGAAAAAGGTTGAAAGCTCTGAATTTCCCACTGAACATTTCAAACTATTGTATTAATTGCTACAATCAAAGGACTGTCATAGGTCTCCAGGGAAACCACTCAAACCTCAGTCGAATTGCTGTACTGTCCTTTAAGTTACATGCTAAAAATTTAAATTTATGTCACACCACACATTTATGCATGGCATACCTGTCAACCGCAGCTCCGGACAATACGGGACCTGCGCAGAACGGTTCTGCGCAAGTCGCCTACTATGCATGCATAGAAGGCTTTTACGCTTGTGTAGAACCCTTTTACACTTGCGTAGAACCCTTCTATGCATGTGTAGAAGGTGATCTGTGCAGAAGGGATGTGCAGTACCTCCTTTCCCCCGCTGCCAATTCCGGGGTTTCGGCAGCTGCGGGCGGGAAATGGCGCAAATCGGCGCTGAAAAATTGGAAATCCTGGCCAATCTAGGAAGGTTGACAGGTTTGATGCATGGTTTTGCCTCTCATTAATGGAATGTCAATTAATTGGTATTATATACTCAGTATATATCT
The DNA here is from genome assembly GCA_035047305.1 of Bradypodion pumilum. NCBI lineage: Eukaryota > Metazoa > Chordata > Lepidosauria > Squamata > Chamaeleonidae > Bradypodion > Bradypodion pumilum. The sequence goes on from JAWDJD010000003.1 coordinate 266,363,990, forward strand.
GGTGCCGAATCAGTTTTTTCTCACTATGTTTTGGGTGGTTGGTGGCCAGTTTCAAAACCTATACAGTATAACACAATTCTATGATGCTAGCAAGATGCGTATAATATGTAAACATTCAATTCTTTGTTTGTTTTGAAAGCCCATCTTTATAATTTATTTGTAAGATGGGTTTTGTACAGAAAGGACATTGAAGATTATCCAGGGTCATTTTTTGTATCTTGGGTAGAAGTATGCTGCTTCAAAATATTAGCAAGAGAAAGGAAAATTTCAAAGGATATTCTTGACTTTTGCCAAATAGAACTGTGAGACTGAATATGCAAAATAGCATAATCTCTACCTTTTTTTTCTTGTGGCATCTTTTATGCATACATGTTCTATAAGTGTTTGTCATATTAGAAGTCAAGAATTCAATTTTTTTTAGCAAAATAGAAGAGCACATGAATGTGTACGTATCTCCTCATGGGCAGTGGGTGCTACACAAGATTGGCAAATATTCTCAGAATGCCATGTTGTATGCTGAGGTTTGCACTGGGACATCTAAAAACTGAAGAAAAAAGACACAAAGTTGCTTGCTGATTTTAAAAATATATATAGTTAAGGGGGGTTTTTTGTTAAAAAAATTATAGTTGTAAAATTTAGCTTATACATCATTCAAATTGAAATGGAAAATAAAATACCAGGTCATTGTTAATGACAGTTTATTCTGCTTGTTAAAAATGTATGTATTTTTATAAAGGAAATGCACTTCTAAATATTTAACCTGTCATCTATGTTTTGTGAGTCAGGGTCATTTAGGGGGGGGGGTTAAGGGGGGACCCCTCACTTAGTTCAGGGTCCCAGGGCTTTGGAAGGGTGGCACTACTTCCAATGAAGCTTTTCGCTATAATATGTGGTAGCTAGCTGGCATGAACAGTCCCTTTTTTAAAATGCCACCTTCTGAGTAGAGATACGGAATGGAACAGGCTACTTTTTGGGAAACCGCTTCAAGAGTTTATTTTTACCCTTTGAAGATTATGGGAAACAAGCGGTCAATTCTTCCCCCAAGCCTCAAACTAAGAGTGCAGGTGCAACTCCTTCTGAAAGTTACCCTGGCAACCCTTATCTTGCCTTTAGCAAGAAATATTATTATTCTCACTCCGATTCTCTACACCCCCTCTTTTACCAGTCTGGCCTCCTCAAAGTTAATGGTGTAAAACTGTATCCGTAGCCCTGGTTCTTCCCCCAAGCTTATCTCCACAATGGCTTGGCTCTGAAAATCCTCTCTTCGATGCCTTTTCAGCAATTTATTTCATAGAAGCAGAAGTAATATCCAGATACCAAAGAATAATAAAAATAGATGCTAAATAACTTTTGTTCTGATTACACTATCAATGATCCCAGATGGATCTCCTAATTCTACTCTAGACTTAGGAAACTACTAAAATAACAAAGTACTAACTTTTCTAAGAAGTAAGCATTTCTACTCAGAGACTAAGACATTTTTGGCCTTGGTTTGCTTTTGGCAAGTCTTAGAAAATAAGTTGGGCCAAACGGCCCCCATAGCTTCTTGTTAGGCTTCCATCTTCAAATCTGGGTAACAAAGGCTCCTGCAGGATCTGGGTTAGCTCTCAATTTCGAGGTCTTAAATACAATATTTGCCTACTCCCCTCCCTTTGTGGTATGGGCATTCCATACATAACTGAATAATCAGAACTGGGCTAAATGGGCTACAGTGGCTCAGTGGCTAAGACGTTCCCCTTGTTAACTGGAAGGCCGGCAAGTTGGCAGTTCAAGGCCCGGGTACTGCATGATGGTTTGAGCGCCTGTCTCTGTCCCAGCTCCTGCCAATCTCGCAGTTTGAAAGCAAGAAACTGCAAGTTGATAAATAGGGATCACTTCAGTGGGAAAAGATCTTGGGGACATGAAAAGGCGCCTCATTCGGGTGTCCCCTGAGTGGAATTTCTCAAGCAAAAATTCTTTCAACCCAGAATAATTTTTGACATGAAATTATTATTACTGGGCTAAATGCATTTTATATTTGGATGTAGTGAAATACATCTTAAACTCTCATTAAATTCTAACTGAAGGCAGAATGTACATTGGTGCTGTGCTTTCATCCTTATTTCTGTCTTCTCCCTTACATCAGGAGCATGTCTGAGTCGGGTTTACCTGATTGGGCGGCATAGAAATCTGAATTTAAAATTAAAAAAATGCACTTTTGTTGTCGTTGTTCAGTCCCACAGTCGATTCCACCCCCCCCCCTGCGACCCCATGGACCATTGCACACCAGGCACCCCTATCCTCCACCATCCTCAACCTGCCCAACTTTGTGCCCATTGTGTCAACAATACCATCTAGCCATCTTATTTTTGGTCATCCCCTTCTTCTTTTACTGTCAACCTTTCCCAGCATCAAAGCTTTCTCAAGTGAATCCCCTCTTCTCATTTGATATCTAAAGTACTTTAGCTTCATCTTCTCTATTTGACCTTCCAAGGAGCAGTCAGGGTTGATTTCATCTATGATCGACCTATTTGTTCTCCTCACTGTCCAGGGTACTCTCAAGACTCTCCTCCAACACAACATTTCAAAGGCATCTATTCTTCTGCGTTCTGCTTTCCTTATGGTCCAGCTCTCACAACCAGCTCTCAGGAGTTGGTCTGGGCATCATGTGTCTGCATTTTGCAGATGCTGGAGTGCCTCAAACTTCACCTGCGTGCTTTTTTAAGAATCCTCATGAGGGATTCTATATTTTTTAATCAATGAAAAATACGGCATTCCAAATGTTTTTTGACATTTGATGCTAACAGTCCCTTTCAGCACACTAGAAGCTTCATTTTATACTTTCCCTGCTCTTCTGCAGAGGGGCATGAAAAGTGTAATCAGTTTTTCCCCTTGCTGAACACAATAGTGATGGATCAGCAAGTAGGAGGATTCCTCCCACTTTCCCCCTTTGAGTGTCAATATAAATCGTGGCTACCTTCTGTTAGCTGTGACTGATTGGTGATCAAAGAGGAAAATGGGGTGTGTGTGTCCCCATGCCAATCCAGAACTACAATGATCAGGTGAGGGAGTTTGAACAATTACATTTTCCCCACACCCCCCCCTGAAGAATAGCAGGGAAGTATTTCCTTTGCCTGCAAGGGAAGTGGCTTGTTGGCAACTTTACCATATGAGTAAAGGGTTGCCTAGGGTGTTCAGACAGTTGAGGGGCCTGTACTGGTGGTCCCCCCACTGTAAAAGTATTTTCAGCTGCTGTAAACTCGTCCGCAGCCATTGTAAATGCATCCATGGACTCTTCTGGCAGTGGCAGGAGTTGGAGCGAGGGTGGAGTCTGGATTATTTGGCACCATGTGTTAGATTTGGCCCGTGTGCCGTAGGTTGCCGATTCCTGCTCTAGCTCAACATTTGTCACCCTTTTATAGCAAAGTTATAATATGAAAGTCACATTCCATAGTAATGTACGCATCATTTCTTAACTTTCTTAGTTTATTAAGAAGAATAACCACAACTGGTGACTTCTAATTGCAAAAATGTTGACTTCTTCTCTGAATAAAAGGATAATGTTGATACAAACAGTTTGGGTAAGGAAAAATAGAACCTAGAGGGCTTAGGCAGGAGACAGGTGGAGATAGTTCGGAGTAAGAAGGGGTAGATTTTATAAGATTTGGTATTATAAGATTTGGATGTATAATTACTGTTATTACTGTGATATTATGTATCGACTTGTGTATGTTATATCCCAAATGTTAATATTTTTTTTTAAAAAAGAAGGGGTAGAGCTAATAATGGGCCATGAGGTGGAGGCTGGGAACCTCTGCAATCCATTGGCTGTTTGGTCCTCACTTGTGAATATGCAACCTTTCAACATTAGCCTGGGAAAATATATATTGCTGAGCAACTCGGTTTATATAATAGTGAATGATACTGTACAGGGAACTAGGGTGACGGAAGTGAGATAGATAATTCAGATAGCTAGATATTCCTGTTTTTGGCAAAAGAATGGTTGAGTGGGTTTTTATACTGCATAGTTTGGAAAGCTGTTCCCTAGGAAACTGTTCTTGAAATATACAAAGTTTCAACTACAATTCATGTGTGACTAATATGAAGTTTCTTCCCATTGTTCTCTTGTGGAGGGGCAAGGGGACAAGCTCCGGAGAAATCTCTAAGACTAGAACCAGCCACTGGAAAGAACAGAATTCTCCTTTTCCATTTCTGTATGAGCTAGCCATTAGCAAGCAGACAGTAGAAACAGAATAGAAATATACAATTCTGGATTGGAGACTAATTAGTCAGCTTGAACATTTCACATCCTTTAAAAACTCTACATGGGTTGCCCTACGTCAGAAGTGAATGACTTGATGTAACAGAAACAGCTTGCAATAGATATCACCCATTTCCTTAGTGGACTAAACCTTAAGGAACAAATTCCCCTTGGTTCATTCTAAATGCTCTTAAGGTTTTTTAACACTGGCTTTTAATCTTGATTACTCTCTCACTGTTTTCTGAGACTTTCAGCCTTTGTCTCCAGGATTTTGAAGCTGTTTTGAGTTGGTTATGACATTATGACCTCCTATTTATTTGTTCCAGCTGAATTGTAACCCTTATGTACATATTCACCTTTGAAGCAAGGAAGAAATCTTTGGCCTACATCCAACTCCTAGTTGCAGTTCAGTGATGCGCTGCAAAAAAAATTTACTACCCCCACCACGGGTGTGACTAACTCTGTGGGCATGGCTAACTTTATGGGCCACACCCACTTGGCCTCCCTACACCATGGCCTGGTGTAGGCAGGTGGGCATGGCCAGCCAAGTGGGCATGGCCTGGGAAAATATCCGCTACCAGTGCCCGGGAACCTGTGGGCACCTGTAGCAGCATAACACTGTTGCAGTTTCAGTAGTCTCATTAAATGAATGTGATTCACACCGCTGTAGACATATGACTCAGTGGTTGATTTAATGGGTCTATTGTCTTTTGGACCAGGAGCTCTATTTAGATCTTAGTACAGAGGCTCACTCTTGGCAGTACTGTGGTGGCTTAGTGGTTAAGATGTTGAAATTGATGACTGGAAGGTCGGCAGGTCAGCAGTTTGAGACCCAAGTGCTGCACGACGGAGTGAGCTCCCGTCTCTGCCCCAGCTCCTGCCAACCTAGCAGCTCGAATGCAAGAAATTTCAAGTAAATAAATAGATACCACTTTGGTGGGAAGGTAACAGTGTTCTGTGTACTCCAGTCTAGTCATGCCTGTCACATGAGCATGGAAACATCTGCAGATGCAGACAGCACTGGCTCTTTGGCTATAAACAGAGATGAGCACTGAACCCTAGAGTCAGATATGACTGGCTTTCAAACAAAGGCAACCTTTACCTTTTACAGAGGATAGCAGGGCAAGATGGCTCAGTGAGTTAGGTGGGTCTCTGGTTGCAGAGCCAGAGGTCAAGAGTTCAGTTCCCCAGGAACAATTAAATATGAGGGTTGGTGCTGCATTTAACTGGTATTTACATTTTTTTGGCTGCTGCTTGTCCTTTTGAAATTTAACTTATTGCGGATTCCGCATGCACAATTGGCACATACGGCCTCTGGCAGAGGTTACACCGGCGAAGAAGGTTCCTGGTCACTGGCCCTTGCCAGCATGGAAATTGGGGGGGAGCGGATTAATAATCATAGGGTTGATTCACCCACATCTGACCTGACCAGCGATTCCGCTGAGAGAAGCAAATCGCTAACCTCCGTTACGTATTAGGCAATTACTGACTCACAGATCAGCCCAAGCTCTAGTGCAAATAGTGGCCATGTTTACCCTGGTGTAAGCCCCGAACAATGGATTTCCCCTGTCAGTGTTTGCCCCAGTTAATTAACTTCCCCAAGAGAGATTTCCCATTAACCCGGGTAAATGGGTGATATGATTTTCTGTCAGATGATGATTCTATCACACGCTGCCTTGAATTCCTATATATGATGATGTTTTTCCCTCAATAAACCACTGGTCTTCGCTCCATCTTGCCTCGTGTCGTTCCTTGACCAGTCTCCTCCGGGACCCTAAGGGCTGCTTCACGGCCCCAATCCAACATCTGGTGACCCCGACGTGATCTTACCCGACAGTAAGCGATCAACGCGGTCCGGTTCTGCACTAGAACCGTGTCCAACCATCCCGGAGGACAGCGCGGCAGCCCGGTCGGTAAGCCAGCCGATCGGGAAGACAGCTCAGCGACGAGGCATTTCAGAGAGGCATCCTACAGCTTGCTCCGGCTTTCGCAGCGGCTTGCAGCACGGAAAAATGCGTTCCGCTCAGGGTTGGCTGTGAAGCCCTGACAGCGCAGAGGCCACCGAGGGCCTGTGGCGGCAGGCCACGCTCCGAGCTCTACCCAGAGATTCGTCACGCAAAACCTATTGCCTGAACTACAGACGCGTCAACTCGTCCCGAGAAGGAGACTTCAAAGGACCCACGCAGGTAATATGGGGACTTGTCCTCAGCGGCAACGTCCGTCCGCTAGTCAAAGAATTCATGAGGAGGAATTCAAAATCCTGGCCAGGGTATATCAGTTACGCTTTCACAGTGGAGAACTAGCGCGACTTTTGGTGTTCTTGAGGGAACACTGCCTGCTTTACCCAGAAGCAGGTACGTTATCCCTTCAGCTCTGGGATCAGATAGGAGACTGCATTCAGCAACCCCCGAAAGCTCCAGAGGGCATAATTTGCACATGGAGCAAATGTAGGAAACTTTTAGCAGAGGTAGATCCAGTCCGGGTAGAGGCTAAAGAACCCCCAGCGTCAGCAGAGCCATCGGCGCCCACGGCGCTCTATCCGTCATTTCAGTTTAAGCAGAGTAGTGTAGGGAGCTTTCCCTCGGTGACAGCTGCAGACGTCACTGGTGGAATGCATGGAATGGGAAGCACTGGCGCTTCTCTGACAGCTACAGGTTCCCAAACCAAGAGTGCCCTTCAGCGCACAGTTGAGGAAGAGATCAAGAAGGGGGAATTGCCAGTAAAAGAACTAGCTGAGCTTAGTCAGATTTGTCCAATTCGCTTGGAAATGGACGCCCTCACAGGGGCCCAGCAGGTAGTTCATTCACCAGTCCCGTATAAGCTCCTTATGGCTATACGGAAGGCCATTTCAGAGACAGGACTACAGAGTCGGTTCACTAGGGGCACGCTTCAGCAAGTGTGCGAGAACACCATGTTCATCCCGCACGACTGGAAAGCCGTCATGCGGATGATGCTCAACCCCAGCCAGTATATGTTATGGGACAGCGAGTATCGCCTCGAGGCTCAGACAAGAGCTGCCAGGATGGGAGGGGCAGTACTTCCTGACCAGTTATATGGCTCAGGTGCCTTTGAATCCATCGATGCGCAGACCAACTTGCCACTTGCCACTCTTCAGATGTCAGCTGAGGCGGCCTTCAGGGCTTTCCTCAAGGTCCCAGCATCTGGCAAAGCGGCCAAAAATTACACCGCAGTCAAACAGGGCGCCCAGGAGTCCTACATGGACTTTATCAATTGCTTAGAGGAAGCGATTAGTAGGCAGATCGATAACGAGCAAGCCCAACAAGAGCTCATGATGAAGTTGGTCAAAGACAACGCCAATCTCGACTGCCGTAAGATCTTGCAGTCACTGGGTAATCGTCCCGACTTGACTCTCACGGACATGATTAGAGCTTGCGCCGATGTTGGCACAGACTCCTACAAAATGGGTCTGCTGGCAGCAGCGGTGCAAGGGGGTAGAAGACCGAAGAACAAAGGGGCATGTCACAATTGTGGCAAGGTCGGTCACTTCGCTAGGGAGTGCCGATCCAAGAGCAGCGGACAACATTCCGGCCGTTCCAAGGCTCCAACCACCCCATGTCCGAAGTGTAAGAAAGGCTACCATTGGTCCAGATTCTGTCCAATTCAGGAAACCGGAACGTGGGCACGTCTCTGGCCCCGGTCCAAACAGAGGCTTCCCTTGCTCTGGGCGAGCCAGAGCTAGATTAGATTCCATTCACATTCCAGGCATTGCGAAGGCGCAGGCCAGCCCCAAGGGTAGTACAGGGCTAGAATTGACTTGCCAGGCGGACGTCACATGTGACTTGCCAGGCACAGTCTATCTGGTGGATTCCCAGTACATGGGACCCCTGCCCAAAGGCTTCATAGGCTTAGTTTTGCCTCGCAGTGTAGCAGGAGCACGCGGAATTCTTGTAATTCCAGGAGTCATTGACTCAAATTTTTCGGGTGTTCTCCAAGTTCAACTCTGGACGCACCTACCCCAGACCATTCACAAGGGAGACACATTAGCGCAACTGATTATGGTTCCTTGTAACTCGCCAGCAGACAGCCAGGGAAGGCTCAGGGACAGCGCAGGGTCCGGGTCAGAAGACCGCTCGAGTGCAAGTGAGGCAGTACAAGGATACCAGGTCTTAGCGACAGTGGAGACCAACATAGAGTGGAAACAGCGGCCAGTGAGTGAGGTATTTTTGAATAAAAAATCATTCTCAGGGCTGCTCGATACCGGAGCTGACGTCAGCGTGGTCAGCCGAAGCCAGTGGCCACGAGAATGGGCCATTGAGCCGGTCTCCAATGTGTGGGGAGTAGGCGGCATCCAAGAAGCGTTTAGAAGCCGGGAGTGGGTGGAAGTCACGATCCCTAAGGCTGACGGCACAGCGGTCATTCGGCCGCACATTCTGGACGTGCACATCAACCTTTGGGGGCGAGACATTTTACAGCAATACGGTGCCACCCTCACCTTCGGGTAATGGCATTGCCACTTAAATGGCTTACCAACACGCCAGTCTGGGTGGAACAATGGCCGGTAGTGGGGGAGAAATTAGTCGCCCTAAAGCAACTGGTTAAAGAACAGCTAGACGCAGGACACATAGAGCAGTCCACTAGTCCTTGGAATTCGCCCATTTTTGTCATTAAGAAGTCGGGGAAGTGGCGACTCCTCCACAATCTCAGAGAGATCAATAAATGCATACAGCCAATGGATCCGCTTCAATGCGGCATCCCAAATCCAAATATGATTCCCGAGGGTTGGGAGATCCTGGTCGTAGACCTAAAGGATTGCTTTTGCACCATTCCCTTAGACCCCAGGGACCGGGAAAGGTTCGCCTTTACGGTGCCAGTTGTGAACCACAGTGAGCCCACGCAGCGTTACGTGTGGAAATTCTTGCCACAGGGGATGCTCAATTCGCCCACCCTGTGCCAAATTTATGTTCACAACGCACTGGCAAAGTTTCGAAACCTTAATCCCACAGCTTTAGTGTGCCATTTCATGGATGATATCTTGGTCGCAGCGCCGCAACTCGGCAGCGAAATGTTTACAGACCTCCAGGCCAGCCTGGGGGAGAAAGGGTTACTCATTGCCCCAGAGAAAGTGCAGAGAACCGAGCCCTTCTCATACTTGGGTCATCGGCTTCTCCGCTCTTTCGCAGCACCCGTTTTGCCTCAGATCAATTTGAAAGACTCAGTCACCTTGGTAGAATTGCAGCAAGTTTTGGGTAACATTAATTGGGCCAGACCGTATTTCAGATTGGATACGGATCTTTTGAAACCGCTCTTCTCGCTGCTAACGCTAGGCAAGCAGCCGGCAGACCGGATACAAATTCCTCGAGAAGCACGCTTGGCTCTCGAGAAAGTCAACCAAATTCTCAGTCAAAGGTGGGTGGACAGGATTGCTCAGGGGCCATATGCCCCGATCCTGAACTTGTACATCGTTCGGGCCGGATCCATGTTCACCGGAGCCCTAGGAGTGGACTCCGAGAAAGGAGCGAGTATCGTGGAATGGGTGTACTTGCCGAACACCTCTTCCCGAAATATCGTTCCTCCCCAAGAGTTGGTCTCCACGGTGATCTACCGCAGAAGGCTGAGAGCTAGGGACATTTCAGGGCACGACTTAGCAAAAATCGTGGTCCCGTTCACCAAAGAGCAAATTCAGCAGCTGATGCAGCTCGGTGACTCGCTTCCAATTGCCTTGGAGGGATTCACCGGATGCCTTGCATACCACTTGCCAAAGGACCCCAGACTCATCTCGCTTCAAACGCAGACAGTCAGCTTGTACGAATTGCTTTCGCTGGTTCCACTTCAGGGGGCCAGAACAGTTTTTACAGATGGGGGTCGCACATATGGTGTCTTGATTTGGCAGGAGGGTCAGGCTTGGCGCACGCTGCTAACTCTTCCACAGAAGTCCGCACAGCGGGCAGAGTTGGCAGCGGTGAACCTTGCTTTGCGCACCTTCGCCAAAGGGCGCCTCAACATTATTACTGACAGTCAGTATGTTAGGAATCTGCTCCACAGTCTGCCGGGAGCATACATCACTCCCGCGATAGACAAAAATTTGCTGAGTCTGTTCCTCACAGCTCAATTTCACTTGCGAAACCGCACGAAAGCGCTCTATATCGCCCACATCCGAAGTCACCAGGACCTCCCGGGTCCGATTTCCGCGGGCAATATCAGAGCGGATGCGGCCGCAAAGGAAATTCAGCAACGGTCAGTGTTAGGTGTTTTCACTACTCCAATTCAGAGTCATGCATTCTTTCATCAGAATGCCAAAGCGCTCACCAGACAGTTTAACCTGCCACTTTCTCAAGCCCAAGGCAGAGTTCGCTCTTGTCAGCATTGTGCAGGGGCACCGGGGGGGCCCTCGTGGGGGGTCAACCCACGAGGGACAGAGGCTAACCAGGTGTGGCAAATGGACGTCACACATGTCCCGCAGTTTGGCAGATGGCAGTACATGCACGTTTGCATTGATACTTTCTCGCAATTCGTTTGGGCCACAGCGCAGAAAGGGGAGACTGCTTCCCACCTGGAGCAGCACCTCCTAGCCTGCTTCGCGGCAATGGGCAAACCTCGGCATGTGAAAACCGATAACGCCCCGTCCTACAGCTCCAGGCAGTTGGCTAACTTCATGGCCACCTGGGACATCAAGCATACCTTTGGCGTTCCTTACAATCCGCAGGGGCAAGCGATTGTGGAACGAGTCAATCGGACACTCAAGTCCTACATTGACAAACAAACAGAAAGGGGGGAGCCACCAGCCCTCCCCAAGTCACAGGGTCAGGCACAGCATTGTCTGAACAAGGTGTTGTTCACGTACAATCACCTTAATGTTTTTTCCGATTGCACGCCGCAGGAGAAACACTTCCGCCGCTCGGAAGCTCTCCCGCGACCGCTGGTTCGTTACCGGGTGCCACCGGACCCTTCCTGGAGGGGCCCGGCGCCACTCATAACCTGGGGAAGAGGGTATGCTGCAGTTATGTCTCCTACAGGTGTCATCTGGATTCCAGCCCAGTGCGTCAAGCCCCACTTAGAGCCACATGGCGTGGACCCAGACCGACCCGAGTCCGATCCCGGAGATGGGGGACCTCACCCTGACCGAGGGGACCCGGCGGAGGAGGTGGCGACAGCCGATGCTAGCACCGAAGGTCACCTGGGGGATGGTCAAGACCCTTTGCAATGAGGCCCAGGACGCCATCCAACGCGAGGACAGGGAACCGACACCGGAGAACTTTGTGGCTGCAGTCCTTGCCCTGATCACCGCCAACACCGTGGCAGTCACCATCATCCTGACCCTATCCCTACTTGCGGGGGGAGGCGTTCAGGCAGCTTCACTGAAGGCCAGCGACCTGATGCCAGGCGGAGACCTCTCTGCCCGGATGCACTACAACCTATGGGAAAGGTTGGCAAGTCTTGTCAACCAGTCCGATTTTTGCCTGAAGCAGAATGCCGGTTCTGCCTCAATCCTGAGCACCTGTCTCATCCCCGTGTGCCACACTCCAGACGCGCACACCAGGGATGGCGACTGGCTGGTGAGGCAGATTTTCGGTCCACATCTCCCTACGAGCTTCACAGCATACGCTCGCTGGGGAATGCAGCTGACAATGACTTTACCGGCTGATGCAGCCACTCTCCACACCCCTCGAGTGGCGGTCAGCCCGAGCTCTACTTGTGCTCGAATGACCGGCTGCTCCGCAGCCGGCCGGACTCGACGCTGCTGCCTTGACGCTGGCCGCGGCAACTGGACTTGTAATAACCCAGAGACACTTGGTTCAATGTATGCTCATGTTACCTTACCTTCAGGTTGGTTCTTTACATGCAATCAGTACACTTGGAACTACATTCCCGCAAATGTATCGGATTCCATATGTTGTATCAGTCGCTTGACATTGTTACTCCCCACTAGGGATATGATTGTTCCAAGCACAAATGTTTCCGCACCCATACGGCGCACTCGTGCCACCCAGTTAGACAGCTCATGTGATAGCAACATTAGGGTTCTGAGTCCAGCTGAGTACGTCTCGCTGGCAGTCAGCATACTTGGCGTGCCAGGCTTAGCCGTCGGCAACGCTCAGAGAATTGGTCAATTGGCTTGCGGGTTAGCAAAGGCCATTAACCATACCTCCTCAGCGATAGCGCTGCTCAACCAGGAGCAAGCAGAGCTTCGCCATGCCATCCTAGATAATCGAGCAGCTATCGACTACCTTCTGTTGTTACACCATTTGGGTTGCGAGTCTGTCCATGGCATGTGTTGCTTTAAACTCACAGACAACACCCGTAAAGTGCAGAGCCAGCTCACGGACCTCCACACCCTAGTCAAGAACAACAAGGAGGATTCTTCATGGGGGTGGTGGGATTTGTTGTGGTCATGGCTCCCATGGGGGTGGCTCCAGACAACGCTCAAAGTGATCGCAGGAGTAATTATGCTGAGCATAGCAGGATGTTGTTTCGTGCAATGTATCCCCTCGCTGCTGTCGAGATGTCCCCCATGGGGGGAACCCCGAAGCATCGTTCCCGTACATCAGCTGATGCCCCTCTTGCGCAGGGTCGCCTGTCAGGTCCATAAATAACAGAAAAAGGGGGGATGCGGATTCCGCATGCACAATTGCCACATACGGCCTCTGGCAGAGGTTACACCGGCGAAGAAGGTTCCTGGTCACTGGCCCTTGCCAGCATGGAAATTGGGGGGGGGGGGCGGATTAATAATCATAGGGTTGATTCACCCACATCTGACCTGACCGGCGATTCCGCTGAGAGAAGCAAATCGCTAACCTCCGTTACGTATTAGGCAATTACTGACTCACAGATCAGCCCAAGCTCTAGTGCAAATAGTGGCCATGTTTACCCTGGTGTAAGCCCCGAACAATGGATTTCTCCTGTCAGTGTTTGCCCCAGTTAATTAACTTCCCCAAGAGAGATTTCCCATTAACCTGGGTAAATGGGTGATATGATTTTCTGTCAGATGACGATTCTATCACACGCTGCCTTGAATTCCTATATATGATGATGTTTTTCCCTCAATAAACCACTGGTCTTCGCTCCATCTTGCCTCGTGTCGTTCCTTGACCAGTCTCCTCCGGGACCCTAAGGGCCGCTTCACGGCCCCAATCCAACAACTTATATGTTAGGGTAAGTATGAATAAAATTCACAGTAGCATGTGCATATTTTGTCAAGTGTTCTGAAACATGCCATTATAATCAGCCTTGCAAAAAGTATACTAGTGCATTTATTCTCACCTACCTGTGTTATTTATTGGATTATGGAGGAGAACCAAATCTCCTCCATTCTTCCCTTCCTGGCTACCTGGAAATGATTCATTCTTATCAAAAGGAACCAGGCAACAGGTTGTTTGTTATTTGAATTATATTACACATCACCTCATACCCTTTTAAAGAAAGCAATAGAGCAGCAAACTCTTGAATTTGCTGCTAATATCGAGGATGTCCACAGCAACATTGTACAAAAACTGCTCATGGAAAAGCCATCCTATACAGTCCATGTGCTACAATATGCTTCTACACTAGTTGGATAAAACTTTTATAACATCTGAGCAAGAGTATAACTAGTGCGCTTGTTAGCACTGAATCGTTATTTTCTGAGAGCAATGAATATATTCATGTTGTGACATCTGCTGTGCAGCCTGTGAGAAGAAGCATTCTGTCCCACTTTTGTTTTCTATATAATTTATTTTGTGCTATAAAAAGAATCCTTTGGTTCATTGGGCAATCTGTCTCCGTTGTAATGTATGCATTTCTTGGACTGAGATTAAGTAACTCAAGTACCATGAAAATGCATGTCAACCATCAGAAAATTAGAACAAGGGTTTGGTTGGTCTGTGATACTACTATATCAACACTAATACTTGAGCTATAATTTAATTTTCACTTCCGATAATCTCTTCACTTTTCCCATCATCATACTTTCTCTGCAAAATGCATAGGTTAAAGATCATCCTTGCTCGAAAGCTAGTCATATCCAACTCTAGGGTTCGGTGCTCATCTCCACATAGCTAAAGAGTCAGTGCTGTCTACATCTGCAGGCGTTTCCATTGACATGCAGCAGGCATGACTAGACACCGAAGTCCATAGAACACTGTTTACCTCCCCACCAAAGTGGTACCTATTTATCTGCTTGCAATTTCTTGCTTTTGAAGTGCTAGGTTGGCAGGAGCTGGGACAGAGACAGAAGCTCACTCCATCATGCAGTACTCGGGTCTTGAACTACTGACTTGCCAGCATTCCAGTCATCAAGTTCAGCACCTTAACTACTAAGCCACTGCAGTCCCTCTTGCAAAATGCATATTTACACCACTTATATCCAAAAGGTCTTGTAGATGGATTTGGAGACTTCTCCGATCTTTTCCTTGCTGTGGATATCTCCCATACCCCAGAACTGCCTGTGCTATTGAGGAGACACTTTGAAAAGCCACCCTGAAGGGCTGCTCCATGAAGGAAATATGTGTGTTGCATACCACTGAAGTGCTCTCTGTGTATGCATGAATCTCAGAGTCCTTTTTTTTTTAATAGAGCTTCCCCACCAATGTGTTGAATAAATCAGAGACTGACCTTGCCAAGCCCTGACAGTCTACCATTCGAGGCACACTAGTGTTGCAAATTAAATTCAGGAAAAAGAAGAGGGGGAATGGGGTGGGACAAAGGGCAAGGAAAAGAACCGCAACAGGAAACCGGATGGATCATTTAAAAGAACCAGAAAGGAGCACAAACAAGTATGGTCACAGTATATGACATGCTTGACTGAATTGTTTTGCTTTCTTGTAAAAGAATGACGGGTAGATAATCATAATTGCAACAACACATATTTAGATTTACCAGATTTACTATGGTGGGGTTGGGCAGGACTTTGATCAAGGGCACAGAAATTTATGAACTTACTGCCAGAGTAGTAGTAGTAGTAGTAGTAGTAGTAGTAGTAGTAGTAGTAGTAGTAGTAGTAGTAGTAGTAGTAGTAGTAGTAATAATTATTATTTATTTATATCCCGCTCTCCTGGCGCACGCGCCACTCAGAGCGGCCCACAATAAGAAAAAAGAACTTTACAGTATATAATAAATACAAAAAAATACAGCTACACACAATTATCATAAAATACAATACAAATTACAGTCTATCGAGCCTGGGCTCGGAATCACAAGCAAGATTCAGGACTCAACCATGCACACAAAGCCCCGGGCGATGGAGTGGCTCCAGGTGGGCGAGGGAGTCCTCGGTGCGGTGGTGGCTTCTGTGGCGGCTTTTGAGCCTTCCGAGCAGGTGGGGCTCGGAAGGCAACAGCGGTGGTGAGCAGGTGCACCTGGCTCTCGTCCCAGGCGATGGAGTGACTCTGGGTGGGCGGGGGAGTCGTCGGTGCAGCGGTGGCTTCTGTGGCAGCTTTTGAGCAATCCGAGCAGGTGGGGCTCGGAAGGCAACAGCGGCGGCAAGCAGGCGCACCTGGCCCTCATCCCGGGTGATGGAGTGGCTCTGGGCAGGCGGGGGAGTCCTCGGAGTACGAAGCCACCTGTGGCATTTGGGGCTGGAAGGGCACAGACCCTGCTTCCCTCTCCCAAAAATGTATACCACTTTGAATGACTTCCTCAGCAGAAGGAAACGTAATACAGACTTAGCATGGTATGAAGACAGCCATGGGATGCTCACATTCAGGCATTCCTCTCCTTGTCACCATCTTCTCCCTGCATATGTCATTCTCACAAGCCCTAAACTTAACCGATACAATGGCAAATACACAGGTGCTAAAACTGCTAGTTATGGTTCTGCAACTTGCACCGAGAAGGTGAGCATTTCATCTGAGTCATGGGATTTCCATCTGTTTCACATGGCATGTTTTCTTATACAATCAGCTTTCCAGCTCAATCCCATGCACATTTCTGTCAAAAATATTTTTCTTGATCTATGATTCTGTTTTGTGGTTTCTTGGCCCAGCATTATCTGATGCACACTCCCCTTTGAATATTAGACTACTGTATATAGGTTTATTTATTAACAAAACTGTAAATAGACATCCTCCATTTTGTGTAGTAAAACTTCTCACCATTTTAACCCTTGCCCAAATTCATGCAACCTGCACTTTCCTAGCAAGACCTTGCTAGTTTTTGATCAGCTCAAAAACTAGCTGTCCGATGCCCTACTCTCAGGGAGAGCACTTAATATTAACCCTTGCAAATAAGCAGCGCATCTCTTCATTATGCCCAAGAGGATTTGCCTTTTCCTTCCTAGCTTTCATTGAGTGATAATTAAACATTTGAAGTTTATCGGATGTTGGCAGATAGCTCTTAGCATACTTTTTAAAATGGCTTGTTAATCTCTACTCCCCCTCATGTCTATATATACACATTGTTGTTCTATGTTTTAATTTAGGAAATGAGAGCCCTTTTGTATAAATAACACAAGACGCTGGGGAAGAGTGTTTTTCAATGGAGGAATATTTTCTCTTCCGATGTTATTTTAATGAGACAAATGCCAACCTCTTTATGAATTATGATGCAGAAGGCTCCATTCCAAATGAAGTCGCTGGAAGCTTGCCACTAGAATGAGGCATTCATATTACAAGTTGCCAGCACTTTTTTTTTTGTTTAACTCAAAACTGAATGATTACATCACTTTTTCCATCAAAGGAAAATGCCCATGCAAGAAAAGAAGAATACACAGAGCTATTGCCCAGGAAAACCACCTGTAAGATTCGAAATTGGCAGATTGTTAACTTTAAAACAATAAAAAGATAATAACAGAAGGAGAACAGAAATTTGTACAGCATGACATATTTAAAGTTGAGACCATGAAAATAAAGCTTAGGTTCCAAAATATAGTCTTATAAGAAAACTATTTTATGCCTAGTTAAAACTCATTATTCATCTAACTGAGCAGCAGGAAATCTGTGGCCCTCCAGATGTAGCTGGACAACAACATGCATCACCACTGGCATTATAGTCTGTGGTTGATGGGATTTGGCAGTTGTTGTGTTCTCAATACTGTGCCTTTAAACACGTAACAATCATCAGCTAACCCAATGTAATCAGGACGCGAGCTAATGACCACCAGGTGGCAATAGCGAGCGCCCAGCTCACACGGTTCCAATTCCCCAAAGAACTACAGCGTGGGAAGTTTCCCGCCACTACCTCACCTGGACAAGAAGGGCGTGACCAGAAATGACGTCACGCCGACAGTAGCCAATGGGCTACCGTGGAGCCACATTCAAATGTATAGCCACTGTATATATTGAGCTGTTCGTCGACCATTACCACATATTCCCCCGGACCACCATGCAATAAAGATGTGTTAAGCCAATACTTCGGCTGTTCCTGTGTCTTGGTTTTCACACACTAAATTGGCGACGAGGATGGGATAATGGACCCCCACGAGATCAAGACACACGCGGGCCATGCCAGCTTCCACATCAACAAGCCAGAAGATTGGGAGCTCTTCGAAATGGACTTCCAAGATGCGCTGGTGGTGTCCGACATTACGGACGAGGGAAAGAAGAGGGCCATCCTCACCCGGATGCTCGGGAATGCTGCCAAAAGAGTATTGGTGGACCTGGTATCACCGAAGAAGGTGAGTGAGCTGCCGGTCAAACAGCTCCTGAAGGCGATGCGCGACCATTTCCAGCCCTCGGTTTCGATGTTCTCAGCTCGAGACGCGTTCTGGAAGAGAGTTCAAGCACCTGGTGAGTCCATCGCCACCTTTGCAGCGGCCCTGCGGTTGGCCGCCGGCCCATGCAAGTGGGAAAACCTGGAAATCGCCCTCAGGGACCGCATGCTGTGTGGCCTGTGGGACGAGGAGGTTCAGCGAAAGCTGATGAACCAGGAGCAACCCCCAACGCTGCGCGAGGTTGTGAAGGCGGCGCAGGCCGCGGAAGCCACGAGGGCCGGAGTCAAGGGGTTCAGAGAAAGGCCCCCACAGTCCGACAAGGCAGCGGGGTTGGTGCATGCGGCCAGACGGACGCCGAAATCTTCCACGGAGAGCAGCGACGACGAGGATGTCCGGAGGGTTCGGAAGGAAGGCCGACGCTGTGATGGATGTGGAGCGGCCCACGACCGCATCAAGTGCCCGTTCCGGAAGGCCGAGTGCCACAACTGCGGACGCCGGGGGCACATCGCCAAGGTCTGCAGACGGCGGCACAGGGACCAGAAAAGCTCGTCAGACCGCTCGCCAAGGACCAAGGAGGGCGCCCGGCCTGCGAGGAAGCAGGACGGCGTGGGCCGCATCTCCGATGATAGCAGCGACGACGCCCCAGTGTACAGCGTGTCCTTGGGACACCCCCGTTACTTTGTTGAGGTACTGGTGCAAGGGGCCCCTGTTAGGATGGAGATAGACTCGGGTTCCTCCTACTCAATCATGTCCCAGAGGGAGTTCTTGGGAATTTCCCCCCACGTGCGCCCTAAGCTCAAAGCGTTGAGGTCCACGCTGCGGGACGTACAGGGTAATAGCATTCCGGTGTTGGGGGTTGGAAAATTCAAGGTCCAGTACAAGCAGCACGCCGCAGAACTGCCCCTGGTTGTTCTCAAGGGGGGAAGTTGCAGCCTCCTCGGGACTCAATGGTTTAAGCCCCTGGGTTTGTTCATTGGGGGGGTGCATGCAGTTGGGACTGACCCAATTCAGGAGGTGTGCAACGCGCACCCCGAAGTATTCAAGAAAGGACTCGGAAAATTCAAGGGACCCCCAGTTGCGTTCGACCTGGACCCGGAGGTCCGCCCAATAAGACTCAAGCCGCACAGAGTGCCTTTCGCACTAAAGGACAAAATAGAGGCGGAACTGGACAAATTGGTGGGCCAGGGGATTCTTGTTCCTGTTGATTCCGCGGAGTGGGAGACTCCGATTGTAACTGCGCTAAAGGCCAACGGGGAGGTTCGCATATGTGCTGATTATAAGTGCACCATTAATAAGGCGATCCGCCCAAATGCGTATCCGGTGCCGGTAGTCAGCCACCTGTTGGCCAGATTACATGGGGGAAAGTGTTTCGCAAAACTTGACCTGGCGCAGGCCTATCAGCAACTCTCAGTAACCCCAGCTGCAGCTGCTGCGCAAACAATAGTCACTCATAAGGGGGCGTTCCAGGTGACGCGCCTACAGTTTGGCGTGAACTTGGCGCCGGGCATTTTCCAGTCGCTCGTGGAACGCCTCTTAAAAGGACTGGATGGGGTCTTGCCATACTTCGATGACGTGTTGATAACGGGGGGGAGTGAGGAGGAGTTGGCTGAAAGGCTAGACAAAGTACTGGCGGTGTTTGAAAAGGCGGGGTTGAGGTTGCGGAAAGACAAATGTGTCTTCTTCGCAAAAGAGGTTGAGTTCTTGGGTTTCCAGGTAACCCCTGCGGGAATCAAACCCTCCAAAGCAAAGGTAGCCGCAATTCAAGGTGCCCCTCGCCCCACCTCCAAGCCCGAATTGCAGTCGTTCCTAGGGCTCTTAAATTTCTACCACTCCTTCCTGCCTCGGAAGGTATCGGTAGCAGAGCCGCTGCATAAGCTGCTCAAGAAGGACGAGGCGTGGAAGTGGGGCGAGAGCCAAGAGAGGGCATTCGTTGAACTGAAACAACTCCTAGCGTCTGATGCCATTCTCACCCATTTTGACCCCAAGAAGCCGGTGGTTCTGATATGTGATGCATCCCCAGTGGGGGTGGGGGCGGTGCTGTGCCACGTGCTGGAAAACGGGAGAGAGGCCCCGGTAGCATTCTACTCCAGATCCCTGTCCCAGGCTGAGCGAAACTACGCCCAAACAGACAGGGAGGCGCTAGCAATAATAGCGGGGACTAAGAAGTTCCACGATTTCCTCTACGGCCGCCCCTTCACCATAGTGACCGACCACAAGCCCCTGCTAGGCATTTTCACTGCGGACAAGCCCACACCTCAGATCCTGTCCCCTAGGATGTTACGGTGGGCCATCTTCTTAAACGTGTATCAGCACGCATTGGTGTACCGCCCAGGGAAAGAAATAAGCCACGCGGACGCCCTGTCGAGATCTCCCCTTCCCCACACTAGCAGCACCGTGGGCGAGGAAGAAAAAGACCACCAAGTGCTCCTGATAGAGGTCTTAGATTCGCCCCCTATTGTACCCGCAGACATCGCCAAGGCGACCGGAAAGGACAAAACGCTAGCTCTAGTCAGCTCCTGGGTGCAAAAAGGGTGGCCGGCGTCCTCTCCGGCGGCAGAGTTCGCCCCGTTTTTCAGGAAGAGGCTAGAGTTGTCCATAGAGAGAGGGTGCCTTCTGTGGGGCCAGTGGGTGGTGGTCCCCGAATCCCTGAGGCCTAGGGTACTCAAACTACTGCACGTCAGCCACCCTGGAATTGTCCGCTCCAAGGCTCTGGCCAGGAGCTATTTCTGGTGGCCCCAGTTAGACGGCGACATCGAGCACATGGTAGGCACTTGCGAGAGCTGCCAATGCTCCCGACCCGAAGAGGCGCGTCTGCCGCACAGGGAATGGGACGCGGCGAAGGGGCCGTGGTCCCGGGTGCACATTGATTTTGCGGGCCCATTTAGAGGGACACTTTTTCTCCTCGTAGTAGATGCTTACTCCAAGTGGTTGGAGGTCATTCCAGTTACGAGCACCTCCTCGGCAACGACAGTGAAGCATTTGCGTAGGGTTTTTAGCACGTTCAGTATACCCGACACCCTAATTAGCGATAACGCTAGTTGTTTCACGTCCGCAGAGTTCAGGGCATTCACTGAGATCAACGCCATTCGGCACATCACCTCCGCCCCTTTCCACCCGACAACAAACGGCCAGGTCGAGCGCCTCGTGCACACCACCAAAGACGCGCTGAGGCGCATGGGTCCCGGGGATCTCAACCTACAAGTGTGCCAGTTCCTGCTGGGCTACAGGGTGACCCCCCTAGCTTCTGGGTACTCGCCCGCAGAGCTCTTAATGCGTAGGAAGCTGACTACGATTCTGACCAGGCTAGACCCCACAAGGGTGGAGGACACAGGGAGGAACATCAGGTTAGCAGACACGAAAAGTTTTGAAGTCGGTGCCCCAGTACATTGCAGGAACTACGCTAGCGCGGGGCCAGCCTGGGTCCCGGGCGTCGTCATTGGGCAGACGGGTCCCGTGTCGTATTGCGTAGAGACCAGCACGGGTCTACTCTGGAGACGACACGCAGACCAACTCCGGAGCAGGGTTCCGGGACACCAGAGCGCGGACGGCGCAGAAAAGGATTCAGCGTTAGGGTTCTCCCCCACCCGTTCAGCCCAAGGGGGAGGAGAGGGGGGCCAGTGGTCCCCACCTAGGGGGGAGGGGAAGGAATCTGTCCTCGTAGATATCCTGCGGGATCCCCCAAATGACGTCCCAAGAGATAATTTTGAGTTTCAGTTACAAAACCGGGGGGTTTCGGAGTGGTCCCCCACCCATCCAAGCGAGAAGCGGGGTTTTTTGTTAGCCCCCAGTGCCCCCGGTTTTTCCACAATGGAGTTTGTCCCTTCCCCAAAAGCCGCAGAACCGCGGCAAGTCACTAACGAGTCTCCCTCTCCCGTTGCAGGACAAGAGCCCAGGG
This sequence comes from Bradypodion pumilum, assembly GCA_035047305.1. NCBI lineage: Eukaryota > Metazoa > Chordata > Lepidosauria > Squamata > Chamaeleonidae > Bradypodion > Bradypodion pumilum. The sequence goes on from JAWDJD010000003.1 coordinate 266,385,707, forward strand.
GACAGAGAAGCAGTAACACTCCCGGGACAAGCCAGCCAGCATCACGCCCAAAACGCGTTTGCAATAAGCCATCTTGGATGAGAGACTTCGTCTCATCCTAGGGGGGAGGGATGTTGTGTTCTCAATACTATGCCTTTAAACACGTAACAATCATCAGCTAACCCAATGTAATCAGGACGCGAGCTAATGACCACCAGGTGGCAATAGCGAGCGCCCAGCTCACACGGTTCCAATTCCCCAAAGAACTACAGCGCGGGAAGTTTCCCGCCACTACCTCACCTGGACAAGAAGGGCGTGACCAGAAATGACGTCACGCCGACAGTAGCCAATGGGCTACCGTGGAGCCACATTCAAATGTATAGCCACTGTATATATTGAGCTGTTCGTCCACCATTACCACATGTTCCCCCGGACCACCATGCAATAAAGATGTGTTAAGCCAATACTTCGGCTGTTCCTGTGTCTTGGTTTTCATACACTAAAGCAGTTCAAGAACATCTGATCAGGAGAATAGCAGAGGACGCCAAGAGAACAAAGCAAGAGAATGATCCTCTGAACTGATATGAGCCTTAAGTCCACCGGCTCAGATACAGAAAGAGCTTTATGGCAAGAAGAAACATTCTTGAGGGTACACAACAGCTAAACCAAATCAAAAGATGGAGAAAGTAGCTTGCTGGGCAAAGAACATGATTAAAGGAGGATATAGCTGAGGAACTCAACCTCCCCTACATCACTTGGAGGACCTTGAATAGGCTGAGGGTGCACCGATGAGGACTTAAGTTTGACCAACAACAAAGCCAAGAAAGTGGCTTCATTTTGGCAGTACAGGGTTTGATCGGGACACAAAAGAAAGAAAGAAATCTGGAAGGCTGCAGGTTTTCCACCCCTGCTTTAGATACATATGACAAAGGGGCTGAGGAAATCTAGATATTTTGGACTCCAACTTCCAGGGTTCTTGACCATCTGCCAAGGTGGCTGGGATTAATGAGAGCTGAGCAGCGGTCAGTTCCAAGCATTGGAGGGTCCTTGGTGAATCAAGAGCTTGGCCAGAAGACGTGTGTTGTTCTTTATGGCTCTCAGTCTCATCATAACTCTGATGTGGTATCAGTCCACATCTTCCGAACAAATGAAACACATCTTCAGTGTGTACAGGCAGACAAAAGCTTCTGTGTCTCTTCCAACAGCCTCATTTGTCCCCTAGCTATGGCAATTCCTAATATATGGTTGATTAGGTTCCCTAAAAACAAGTCTCTCTCTCTTTCTAACTCTTTTTTTAAAAAAGTATTACCAAAGCCATGACTGGGGCAATAGCCCACCCAAACTAATGAGGTGTGCATACATTATGAAAAAAAGTGTGCATATCAGAATGTGGCAACTTTAAAATAATGTGGACACCAATGTTGATCACCAGCTTCTACAGTGAGGACTTTAGAGCAGAGAAGGAATGTGTGTGTGTGTGTGTGTGTGTGTGTGTGTGTGTGTGTGTGTGTGTGTGTGTGTGTGTGTGTGTGTGTTTAACACACACATACAGACATACTGTTACAATGGTGTATGGCATGAGCACAAATAATGCCAGCATGCCATTGTTCAGCTTTATCCCCATACCACCAGGTTACATTTCTGCAGTCACACAATTGATTCTCATGGCTCCTTTGCTCCAAATTTTCCTCAAGCTGCTTCTGCACAAATCCATCACTTATGCGTGATTCCTGGAATCTTCTTCTTGTTGTGTCCAGTATTTGGTGTGAGAAAGATTAGCTGGCAAAACAAGGTTGCCATTGTCCAGTGTACGCCTGACTGTGGTTCAAAAATAAAAAAATATCCACAATCTTTGAGGAAGCTCTTTCTGTGTACTCCATTCCTGGGATGTGATCAGTGATGCACTGAAGCAGATTCTGTCCTGTTTGGGAGAACCGGTAGCGGAAATTCCCCCAGGCTATGCCCACCTGGATGGCCACACCCACCTCCATACCCCATTGAGTTGTCCATGCCCATAGATTTGGCCCCGCCCACAAATTTCACCCCACCCACAAAGGTGGTAGTAATTTTTTTTGGAGTGCATCACTGGATGTGATTGCAACACCTCCTGTGTGCCTCCATTTTTAACCACATGACAGAAAAATCATTTTGATAGAAAAGGTGTGGATGTGAACTCTATCCAGTGCCGGCCCGAGGCAAGTTTTAGGATGGAGCGAGATCCAACTATGGTCCAACTTGGTCCAACTTGGTCACCCCTAATATATGGGGTTAAATTAAGTTACTTGGCAAAATTTTACAGGGACAGTAGTTATCGCTAACAGAATGCGTTTTCACTGTTTTTAATTAGTATTGAAAACAAAAAAAATCATACATATTAAATCGTGTAAGTAAACACAAGCAAACAAAGCTGCAGAGAACGACCATGTACAGCGCTTCGACGATGGCCATATGCTCACAATCAAAATATCGCCTGGAGCGACTGCTCTGTTCGCCTTATGGTAGGGCCGGCCCTGACTCTATCCACCTTCCCTCCTGCCATTTTATTGCTCCAAAGCCCACACCCTTCCTGCAGGTGCTTTCTGTTTAAAAGAGAACACGATAGGTCTTCTTTTGTATCCAGATCAAACTGTGGACTGCCAAAATGATGCCACTTTCCTGACTTTGTTGTTGGCCAAAATTAAATCTTCATCAGTACATGCTTCTGGTAGTAATCGGTAGACCACTAAATGAGCCAGATTCTGTATGTTCCCACATTCACACAGCATGGTGTTGTCTGCCAGCAGCCCCCACTTGAACATATTGGTCTTGCATTTAGGGACTCCAGCCCTCAGCAACACAATAGGTGTTGAGAGCCTATTAAGAACACACATAACAGATATCTTTGCGCATGTGGCAGAAGTAATTCTCCAGCCTAGCTTGAAGGTGAAATCAGTGGTTTGGAGTCACTGAGACCTGGCACCAGAAGGGAACAGATAGAGAATGGCATCTAGGCTTCAAATACCTTCTATGTACAACATTCATGTATTCTTCTCCAACTAGCATTTCTTTTCTTCCAGTGGGAATTATCCTTCCAAAAATGGATAAAGAAAGATGATGCTTTCAAAAAAGGAAGGAGTAAATGAATGTGGACCAGGAAGTACTGCAGTTTATTTTCTTAATCTTCACCAGAAGGCTCACCTCTAGGTTTCATACTTTCTACATTTTGGTGCCTGGAGCAAAGCCCAACTACTCCACCATCATTTAAGACCCTATCAGCATCTCTTGCCCTACTTATCTGGAGAACTGGAGAAATATATGATAGTTGAATTTTTTGGAATAGTAGCCGTGTTAGTCTGTGTTTCAAGCATATAAGAAAGCAATGTTTTTGCTTTCTGATATGGAGAAATATAGACATTTCCTGAGACTCCATGAGACCTGGTTCTACTCCTCCCCACAGTGCAAGCACTGTTCCTCCAGGGGACAAGCCAAACTTTTTGCTGGTCAGTACAAGAAGCATCATGTCCCGTCAGTTGTGAGGATGACATTGGTAAGCAGATGCATTGCTTGCCTGCCTGTCTCCCTCCCTGGCCAGACCTCACTCTTCAGTGGTCAACTGACCACTGTATTCTAATGTGTTGGCTGAAGCAGGCCAGAGTGAAAATACATCCACTCCAGTATAATTTCTTCTCAATCCCAAGGGAGATAGACAAGGACATTAACCATTGTGATAGACAATGGAAATCCATTGGCCTCCTTATAATAATGATAATTTCATGTCAGAGATTACTCTGGGTTGAAAGGATTTTTGCTGGAGAAACTCTGCTCAGGGGATGCCCAAATAAAGCTCCTTTCATGTCCCCAAATGCAGCCCTTGGGTATCAAAACCCAAACCTTCCAGTCTCCAAGCTCAGCACTAAGCCATGTTATAATTACATATATGTAATGGGTGGGATCCCATTACTTAAATTTGCTGGTGTTGATGTCAATAGCATAGTTTAACTGCCAGTTAAGAAGCTGGGTCTGTTTTTTCTTGCAATGCAACAGTTGTGTGTCTTGGCATGTGATTCAAACAAACAAACAAACAAACACTGACTTCTTACCAGGTGGAAGTTCACTGCTGAAATTTACAATGCTGGGGTCATGCAGCATAAGTATGTAAAAATATTCTGGCCAATTAATTCCATAATGAATGAAACAACTTTGACTTGTATGGCCTCTTCTACCTTGCCCATGGCACTTCCTGCCATTTACTTCTAAGCATGCCACAGGTACTCTATTACAAATTAAGACTTTTGTTGGGGGAAAGGTGAGAAATGCAGTGACTTTGTTGCTGTTGTCATTTCTCTCCTTTTCACCCACCCTGGAAAGATATACACACTTTATAAGTTGTAATGGCAACCAAATGGCAGTGAAAAACCATTTGGCTCTTAGTTTTAATATTTGTTTCAATTTTTTAAAAAATGTGATTTGATTTGTTCCTTTCAACAGGGGGGGAATAAAATATTAGAGCAGGGATTGGCTACCTACAGCCCATGGGCCGGATCTGGCCTGTGGTGCCAAATCATCCGGACCATACCCTCGCTCCAGCCACCACCACAGGAATTGGCTTCAAACACATTTACGGCAGCCGTAAATGGCAGCAGGGCCACTAGTATGGCCCCCTCAACTGTCTGAGGGAGTGCGACCCGACCCCGACTTAAAAAGGGTGGCAACCCCTGCATTAGAGTAAGACACGTGACCTCTGATGGATGCATGTAAGGATATATTCTGGGATCCTAATGAAGAAAACAGAATTTGCAATGCAAATGAGTGGGTTTAGAAATGACTGAAATAAAAGAATACATGGTTAAATGTTCATCTTATCTGGGCAAACTTTCAACTGGAATGATCTGCTGTGCCCTTGGCGTTGCAGTAAAATTTGAAGGGCAAGCACTCAGTCACTGAGCTAGAAGCTTCATTTATCCATAGTAAAAAAGACAAGCAAAGCAGGATTATAACCAACTATTGTAAATCTAGTAGTTTTCATTCCCGCAAGGATTAATCATTTTGCAAAAACTCCTGAGTCCTAATTTTCATTCTAGAGGAAGAACACCCCAAAATGCTTTACATTACTACAGGAAATAGCTCACAGCTGTGCCCAGGAATGTGCCATTTCATTAATTCAGTTCATACCGAGTCATCTTGTTGTGAAAAGGAATTTAACTGTAAACTCAGGCTTCACCTCCTATTTCTTGCTATTTAAGATTTTCTTTCAGGAATGACAGCTCTAGCTAGAACTGTCCCCAGTTCCTGATATCTCATGTTCTCTTGTTAAAATCCATTCAGGGTTTTCTGTTCTTAATGGCAGGCTTCCCTACTCAAGGTTGTTAACAATAGCCTGACAACATCTTGGACAAATCTTAAATTTGAGACCAAGATAATTTCATAGAAGAAAGAGGATCCTTGGTTAGTTGGTTTGGACAAAGCAAACCGACTACTGACATATGTGGCACAAATCAGAAGAACACACTACATGCAAGTTACAAGAACCAAAGAAAGCAATATATGAAAGGAAAATATTTCCTCACATGCTTATACAGTACTACAAACCAAAGCTTGCATACAAGTGGTTATAAGTGGCTATTTATTTGTTATTAATTCAATTTTTCCGACATTGGACATATAATTAAGTTAAACCATGATTGTAACTTTCACTTCTTTTGCAGTGTAACTGTAACTAATTCCTTTTATGGGTATAGAGTTGTGGTTTCACTAAGGCTGCAACTACATCGCAAAATACCACAAGATTTGCTCTGCTTGTATAATGAGTGGATTTAAAGTTTTTTTTTTTACTCATCACATAATGTAAAGGCTCCAAAACGTTCTGTTCTGAACAACCCTGTTCAGCTCTTTGTAAACTCAATGTTGTGGTTCCTTTGGTTTAGGAGGTCAATCCATTTCAAATTTAGTCTTCCTCTTTTGTTGCTGCCTTCAATTTCCCCAGCATTATTGTCTTTTCCAGCTAATCTTCCCTTCTCATAATGTGCCTAAAGTAGGACAACCTCCATCTCATCATTTTTGCCTCCAATGGCTGTTCAAACTTAATTTGATCCAGGATTCTCTTGTTTGTTTCTCTGGCAGTCCAGGGTGTCATCAAAGATCTCCTCCAGCACCATATTTCAAATGAATCATTTTTTTGTCAGCTTTCTTCACTGTCCAGCTTTCATATCAGTACACAGTGATCAGGAATACAAGAGTGTGGATAATCTTGGTCTTGATCTCCAGTGACACATCTGTACACTTGATCTTTTCTAATTCCTGCATTGCTGCACTTTTGAATCTCACTCTTCTTCTGATTCCTTGAATGCAATTTCCGTTTGTATTGCTGGCTGAACCAAGATATAAAAAATATTTCATTACAGTAAAACCTCACATAAAGAGTGCTTCGCTTAGAGACTAACTCATTTAAAGAGCAGAATTTTCTCTGAATGGTCACCTCACTTAACAACTAAAACCAACCAAAAACTTGCTTAGCAACTAAATCAGGGTTCACAATCCCCCCCCCCACGTGCTAGAAGTCACAATTGGTGACCACTTACAATGGTGTTTCGCTTAAAGTGCAAACTCGCTTAAAGAGCAATCCCATGGAACGCATTATGCTCTTTAAGCGAGGTACCGCTGTATTTTAATTTCTCCATTGTCAACATTAAAGCCATGTAGTTCTTCTATAGTTATGATTTTTGTCTTCTTAATGTTCAACTGCAGTCCTGCTTTAATACTTTCTTCTTTCCCTGGACTAAAGGTTGCTTCAAGTCACTGCCGCTTGCTGCCAGTAAGATGATGTCATATGCATATCTTAAATTATTGATGCCTCTTACACCAGTTTGCACTTTTCTTTCGTCTGAATCTAGTCTGACCATTATATACTCTCCATGCAGTTTAAATAGATAATGGGATAAAATGCACACTCGTCTGACTTTTTTGCCTGTAGGAAACCACCCTGTCTCTCCATATTCTGTCCTAAGGGTAGTTTGTTGTTCAGTCGCACAGTCGATCCCGACCCGTTGCGACCCCATGGACAACTGCCCACCAGGCACCTCTGTCCTCCACCATCCTCTTCAACCCACCCAGCTCTGTGCCCATTGCATCTATAATACCATCTAGCCATCTCATTTTTAGCCTCCCTATTCTTCTTTTGCCCTTCACCTTTCCCAGGATCAAGGCTTTCTCAAGTGAATCCTCTCTTCTCATTTGATGTCCAAAGTACTTCAGCTTCATCTTTACTATTTGACCTTCTAATGAGCATACCTGTCAAGTTTTGGGAAATTTCTGTCAAATAAGATATATTTCCCAGCCAAAACGGGGAACTGGACAGCTATGCTTATCCTGTGCTGGCCTCCAGTCTAACTCCAGTCTAATTACAGTCTAACTAATACAGGATGACGGCGGGAAAGAGTGTAAAATACAGAAATTTCCTGAAATTTGACAGGTATGTTAATGAGCAGTCAGGGTTGATTTCTTCTAAGATTGACCTATTTGTTCTCCTCGCTGTCCAGGGGACTCTCAAAACTCTCCTCCAACACCACATCTCAAAGGCATCTATTCTGCTGTGCTCAGCTTTCTTAATGGTCCAGTTCTCACAACTATTCATTATGACCGGGAATACCATTGCTTTGACTATGCGAATTTTGGTTTGCAAGGTGATGTCTCTACTTTTAACTTTGTTCCCCAGGTTTCTCATAGCTTGCTTCCCAATAATCAGACGCCTTTTTATTTCATGGCTGCAATCACCATCAAGATTAGCTTCTTCTCCACAATACAGCTTATCCATCAGGACAATCAAATGTAGAGGTACACACATTTTTTGTGGGGGAACAATCTATAGTTTCTCATGATCCACACAGCTAAAGTATTGAATTGTTAATCTCTTGAGGAATGTAAATGAATTTGGAATGCTTCTGTCCTATGCAACATGCTGCACAACACTCTCAATCATCTATATTGAGAAATAAATTTCTGTCACATTCTTTTTTGGGCCTTTTTTATGCTCAAGAGTGGACCACAACACACTCTAAATCACTTTAAGGGGTGTGCACTGCAGGTCTTTATTTCCAAAAGGATGATTATTGGAGATTTACTTGACCCTTTGGGAGAAACTTTAAATAGCTCGAATTAGAGCATCAAATGACTGAGTTCTTTTGGATTGAAATTTTTTTGTTAATCAACACTTCCCACCCTTAGTATTTGTTGATTTGCAACATGAATGGAGCAACAAATATAATCAATTGTTGTCCCAGCCTTTGTGAATCATCAACTGATGCTTGAAACATTGACAGCCTCCAGGTTCAAAAGTGACAGCAGCAGCAAAGATCAAATTCAGCTGCTATTTAGGTTCAGCAAAGAGAAGGAAGATTCTTGATGCAGATAGAGAGAAAGCAGAAAGGTCTCATCCACTGAATGTTCAAAATTCAAGATCTGAAATATGGAGTCCAAGGGGCCTCTCTTCATCGGTGTAATCAGTGCAAGAGCTAGTTCACACCTAAGCATGAGTGATCATCCCAACCAATAAGCCCCTGCCAATGCCTCCCCAAAGCAGAGGTTTTATCACAGCACTTGATGATCAGCTGTATATTTCAAACAGCAGATGCCTGGCGAATGTTTTGAGAAGAAGCTGTGACAATTCCTTTGCGTTAGGTGAGAAATGGTCAGCTGATAAAAAAGGAGTCCGGTCCTGGACTTTTCCCTTGCTTGGTGCCTCTTTGTGAATGTTAGTGAACACTAGAGACCATCTTGACTGCTGCCACTGGTGTTGTCAACATCAGGCTGTTGTTTGCTTTTGCTTTTTCCTGCTGACAATATAGGCACAATATTGCAAGCCAATATTGGGCCATTTTCTAGCATTTTAAATTACAGATGGAAAAGAACAACATCCCACATTCATAATTCAGAGGTTTTTTTTAAAGAACTGGATTTCCTGTCTCTTTAAAACAGAAGTTTAAGTATACACACACTACACAGACATTCCAAGCAGCAATTACCCAGTGCTAGATGTTTCCAGAAGATGATCCCAAGAGCATTTCCCAAACTATGTTCTGTGGAATGGTGGCAGACTTTAATTCCCAGAAGCCTATGTCAGTACACTGGCTGATCAATGCTTTGGGGAACTGACTTAGGCTTCTGGGAATTGAAATCCAAAAACCAAAGATTGGGAAACATACACTATAGTTGCTGGGAGGGATTAGGAAGGGATTACCCTTCCTATGATCCCTAGCATTGAGTTTGCTTTTTTCACTGCTGAGGCACACTGGGTTGACACCTTCATTGAGCTGTCCACCAGGACACCAAGGTCCCTTTCCTGGTTTGTCACAGAGAGTTCAGACCCCATCAGTTTATAAATGTAATTGGGGTTTTTTGCCCCAACATGCATCACTCTGCACTTACTAGTGTTGAAGCACATTTGCTTAACAACTAAAACCAACCAAAACTTGCTTAACAACTAAATTGGGGTTCTGATTTAGCTTCTTTGCTACTGTGCTTACTCATCAGCTCAGTCCGAGACTCTCTACTTATCCATTTCACTGAGCAATGCAACTGTTGAGTTACAAACTTGTATATACAGTGATACCTCATACAACGTCCAAACTTGGTTCCACAAGTTTGGACTTTATACGGATTTGGACTTTATATGAGGCATGCAAAATCCTAGCCAAGATGCCTTATACAGATGCCTCATACAACGTACAAATTCTTGCTGCGATGCCTTGTGCAACGTCGTTTCTATACAGATACATTGTACTGTAACAGCACAGACCTCAGGGCAAAGTCAAGGAAACAGACAGGAAATTGACAGAACTTTAAGAAATCATTGTCTAAAGGCTAAATACATTACTGTTGTGTATGTAACAGTATTACTTTAAGAATGTATGAATGTAACCTGACAATGATTACAATGTAACCCAGCTGTTAAAGGAACGTGAGCTAGCTACCCATAGAGGGCAGCTGCGAGCGTTCAGCTCACATGGTTCAAATTCCCCCAATCACCGGCAGCCGCGGGAACCTTCCCGCACATGGAACACCTGGAGAAGAAGGGCGTGACTCAGAATGACATCACGCAGGTAGCAGCCAATGAGCTACCGTGCAACCCTTTTCAAATGTATTGCTGCAGTATAAAATGAGCTGTACCTACGCCATTACCACATGTTCATCCTGACCATCATGCAACAAAGCTGTGTTTTAGCCCTCACTGCAGCTCCTTCTTTGTCTTCCGTGCAAGACACTAAATTGGCAACAAGGATGGGATTCATGGCGCATCCCAAGATCAAGCCTCACCAGTTCGACATCAGCGATCCTGAGCAATGAGAGCTGTACGAATGCCAGTTTCGGCATAATTGTTTATTATTTTTGTTGTTGTTCTTGTTTTGATTTTGTGGTATTGGGTTGGGGGGTTTAAATAGAGTTTCTACTTAAACCTTTTAGATGTGTTTAAGTGTTTTAATTATTTCTAGTTCTTATTTTTTTAATTTTTCCGTATTTATTTCTTTAATTTGTGAGATTATTGTTTGTTGAGTTAGGTATTTTCATGTTGTAGATAGGTGTTTTTAGTGTGCTTTTATGGTTTTTCGTTAGCCTTTGGTATTCCGGGTGTTTTTTTTTGTTGATTTTGTTTATTGTTTTGTTGTTTGATGGGTTTATTTTAATTATTTGTTTATTTATTTGTGTTTTATTAATTTTGGTGCTTTGTGTTTTGGTTAACTGTTGGGTTTTGTTGTTGTTGTGTTTTGTTGTGTGAAGAATGGCCTGTCTGTCATTTCTTCTTTTTCCCCATTGCTGCTTCGAAATTACGTTTCGATGCAACGATGGGGAAAAGGAAGAGCCGGCAGTCAGCTCGCTCTTCGACCAGTAATGTTCGTTAGGTAGGTCTGGTGAAAAGGAGGCAGAGAAGAGCTATCTGCTTTACGATAGTTCTCTTCTCTGGGCCTTCTTTTCCCCCTGGCTTAACTAACGGGGAGATCGGCAGGCAACAATCCATAAGGGGTGGTGCTCTTCCTTGCGGATTGCTAGCTGCTGCTTTTCTATTACCTCCACCGCTGTTTCATGCTAGTTCTCAAAACAGCGGTGTGGGTAGTAGAAAGGCAGAATCCAGTCATTTGCCAGGAGAGTGTGCTTCCCCTGACAAATTACTGCCAGCTGCTTTTTTTCCCACCCCGGCTCAACTTACCTTGAGGCCGGCGGTGGTCTCGCCGTATCTTCGGTGGGGTAGCGGGGTGGAGAGGGAGTCCCTCTTCTCCCCGTTGCTCCGGGAAAGAAGGGCGGCGGTTGTCTCTTCATGGTTTTTTGCGGGTTTTTGTTTGCGAGGCCGTGAGGTGCTGCGTCCGCCTGTGGCAGCCTTGCACTCCCATTGTGTGAGGCGTTTTTTATTTTATTTTTTGCATGCCAGCTTTTTCAGTGTTCTGCGTGCTCGTGCCCTTCAGCATAATTGGCTGAAGTGATCACGGCGCAGAGGACGCTGGGACTTGAAGTTTAGGTTATTTTGTTTGCGTTTGTGCGGCATTTTTTTTCCTGCAGCTCGGTTTCTATTGGGCGCGCCGGCTTTCCCAACATTCTCTTTGCTCTCACCTGTCAGCCTGATTGGCTGAGAGGCGGCGTGGCGTGGAGGATGTTGGGAATTGTAGTTGAATTGTTTTGTTTGCATTCGTGGGGCAACTGCCCCACTGGCGACTGCCAGACCCTTGCGGCGATGTGCGGGCCAGATAAAGGCAAGTGCAGGCGGCTCGGTACAGGAAAGTAAGGACGGGTGCGGGAGCCTTTGTTACATTCCAACGGTTAACGTCCTTCCTTATAGGTAAAGATTAATGATAAAAGGGCCTTGGACTGTGGTGGCTTAGTGGTTAAGATGCTGAACTTGACAATGGGAAGGTTGGCAGGTCAGCAGTTCGAGATCCAACTGCTCCATGACAGAGTGAGTGCCCATCTCTGTACCAATGCCTGCCAACCTAGCAATTCGAAAGCAAGAAATTGCAAGTAGATAAATAGGTACTACTTTGGTGGGAAGATAACAGTATTCCATGTGCTCTGGCATCTAGTTGTGCCTGCCACATGACCACGGAAGCGACTGCAGATGCTGAGAGCACTGACTCTTTGGCTATAAATGGAGATGAGCACTGCACCCTAGAGTCGGATACGACTGGCTTTCGAGCAAGGGAGACATTTACATTTACCTTACCATAATAATCTGAAACATCTGCAAACTCTCTGTACATTTGATGGGTTTGTGTTTCTCTTATCTCAAGCAAGAGATTGTTCTTTTTCATGACTCTTCATTTTATACTGGAAAAACTGTAGACTTAGGAAAGAACTCTATTATAGCAAGGCTTTTAATACGAGAGAAAAACAAAATGTAAATCAGAGCACTTGGCTAATATGATTTGTTTTGCTGTTTTCTTGCTATAGGAGATGCTCCTTTTGCTCAAAACGTGTAATTTCACAAAGGCAATCATGATTCATTAAAAAGGGAAAGCTGATACAGCTACTCCACCACGTGGCTACAGTTCTCCCAGTGATCCACATTATTTCATAACAAAGGTATTCAGACTATGCCGCCAGTAGAGAACTCTGTCTTATTAGGGCGAGACAGTCTGCTCAGAGAGACCAATTTCCCCATGTTCCCGCAAGACTATGTATAACAAAACACCCACCCAAAAACAAACTCTTTACATTAACTTAAGAAGATATACAGCTCTTAAAAATCCAGATGGCACAGTCTGTTATTAACAGTAACATTTTATGGCATGGCACAATCAGCACACTAAAAAGGATTTTGCCCCACTGTGGCATGTGAGATATTACATGCTTGTTTAAGTCACCTGGTAGTATTATACTACAACTAGCTTGGGACCCAGCTTCGCTCGGGGCGTTTTCCTGGTGCGGGCCAGGGCCTGGACCCCTGCCTGCGAGTGCACCCAGCCTCCAGCTGGCCTGTTGAGTTGCCCCGCACCTGGGCTCCCCTGCTGCAGCCCCCATTTATGGCCCACCTTACTTTAGTGTCTTACACGGAAGACAAAGAAGGAGCCGCAGTGAGGGCTAAAACACAGCTTTATTGCATGATGGTCAGGATGAACATGTGGTAATGGCGGAGGTACAGCTCCTTTTATACTTCAACAATACATTTGAAAAGGGTTACACGGTAGTGTATTGGCTGCTACCTGCGTGACGTCATTCTGAGTCATGCCCTTCTTCTCCAGGTGTTCCTTGCGCGGGAAGGTTCCCGCGGCTGCCGTGATTGGGGAATTTGAACCATGTGAGCTGAACACTCGCAGCTGCCCTCTATGGGCAGCTAGCTCGTGTTCCTTTAACAGCTGAGTTACATTGTGATCATTGTCAGGTTACATTCAGACATTCTTAAAGTGATACAGTTACATACACAACACACTTACCCCGCTAGGTTGGAGGCTCTGCCTGTGCCACCTGTGCCTCCGCACTTGCCACTGTAGCCTCCCGGGACCCACAATGGCACTGGGAGGCCTCTTCATGCAGTGCTGGGTGCTGGGAGCCAGGGTGTTGCCTGCGACATTCGGAGCGTCAGACACTCCACCCCGGGTGATGGGGCCCCAGGGCAATGGCGACAAGAGGCCTCTTCGTCTGGGGGAGTCTATGTGGCACAGTAGTGGGCGCGGCGACCACCTGTGCCTCTCCCAATGTCAGCCCAGCCTCCCCAATTGGCCACTGCATATTGCAGTGGCCGTTGGGAAGTGTAGATTTTTTTGTTTTTTCTATTTGTGGGGCGCAGGGGGCCCCATGGTGGTCCTGACCCTGACTGTCCAGAACATGGACATCCAAGGTAGGTGTGTGCCAAGTTTACGGGGGTTGGTCCAGGGGTGTGGATTTATCTACCAGACATACAAACATTACACCTCTTTTATATATATACTAGCATATTTTTGCCCACCCCCACATAAAATACCACTCCAAACACCAACACACACATTAAAAATTCCTGGCAAGGCAGGAGTGTCGTGTGTGTGTGTGTGTGTGTGTGTGTGTGTGTGTGTGTGTGTGTGTGTGTGTGTGTGTGTGTGTGTGTGTGTGTTATGTATTGTGTATTGTGTATTGTGTATTGTGTGTGAGAGAGAGAGAGTGAGAGAGAGAGAAGCAGTGTGTGTATGTGTGTGTGTGTGTGTGTGTGTGAGAGAGAGAGAGAGAGAGATAGTTAGAGTAGACCACCAGAGGGGGTTAGTGAGTTAGATAGAGTGAGGGAGGAGACAGGAGAGGAGGGTGTGCAGTTAAGTTGGGAGGGAAGGTTTTTCTGCGAGTGGGTGGTTGGGGTGGTTTTGGGGTGTGTGAGAACCCCCCCAAAAAAACAACAACAACAACAAACAAACACCCCAACCACCAACACACAGATAATAATTGGCCAGCAAGGCAGGGGTGGTGTGTGTGTGTGTGAGAGAGAGAGCCAGAGAGAGCACGAGAGAGAATGACACCCCTGCCTTGACGGGCAATAGTGAGGTGGGTTAGGGGGTGGGGGAAGGGGGTGGGGTGTGTGGGCGGCATGAGTGCCTGGTCCATGCTTGTTAGAGGGTGGGGGTGGGGCAAGGTGGTGGGGTGGGTGGGCAGTGTGGGTGCCTCCTCTGCGCTCGCATCCCTCAGCCTGATTGGCTGAGGGGTTGTGCAGCGCTGAGGACTTTGGGTGTCATAGGTGTTTTTTTGGGTCACGTTCATGGGGCGGTTGCCCCACTGGTGACTTCCGGAACCTAGCGGCGATGTTTGGGTGGGGTTAAGGTAAGTGCAGGTGGCTCGGTTCGGGATGGTTGGGCCGGGTGCGGGAGCCTTTGTGACATTTCAACGGTTAACGTCCCTCCTTATAGGTAAAGATAGTTTATTCTGAGACCTGCCTACGGAGTGAGATTGCTGAGTGGTGGTGTCCCAGTCTTGGTGCAGGTTTTCTTATGAAGCTTGGAGTCAACATGCAAATGTGGTCAGGTCCAGACAGTGTTGAATGGTGACACCTGCCTTCAGTTCTAAAGAACTTGAAAGACCCAGTGATAATGGAGGAATTGAGCCTAGACATCAGAGATCCAGTGTAGGTGGGACAATAGGGGAAAGGGCAATAGAACGGAAGCAGGAGTAAACAAAGGAAGAACATATGTTTTTGTCAGACATTGGTGTGTTTGGTGGCCATATGCATGCATGCATTTATATATACATGTATTCTCCTATCAATATGTAGCTATCCTCAACTTAAACATCTATCATCTAGAAAACTGTGTGAGAAAGTACAAACGTTAAGAATTCCAGTGTTTGGCTATACAGATTAATGATTTTAAAAGTCACTGCCAAAATTCAGGCAGAGATTTTACCAAGAATGGGGAGCAAAAGAAAAAGAATATTTATGGAAGATATGAGTTGTTGTACTGGATGGCCATTCCCAATAGAACAGGGGTTCCCGACCTTTTCAAGCCAAGGGCCAGGTCATACTCTCTCAGTCAGCTTCAAGGGCCGGATGGCCATTTTGCCCTGTCAGCATGATAGGGGTGGCCATTTTGTCCCAACAGCTTCAAAGGGGTGGCTATTTTGTTTCTCAAATGCCCTTGGAGGGTGGGGGACCACATGAAATGGCACTGTCAGCCGGATCCAGCCCGCAGGCCTTAGGTTGGGAACCCCTGCTATAGAATGTCCTTTGGAGGGCATTAATAGTCAGATCTCTTAGCTTACTGTTTAGTTCCTAGAAGAAAGGACTACCCCAGGGCAGGATTTTAGTGTGGTTGGGTTATTATAATGCCAGCTATAACTCTATTAATTAAGGGTTTTTCCTTCTTGAAGAGATTACAGAAGCAAAATACAACTGGTTCAGAATAGACACATTATTCCAACATACTACGACCTTCACGTTTATTTTTGATAACTTTGTAGTTTTTACTTTGTACGGTTTTCCCCGTTGTACAAGAATCTCACAACTTCTTGTTCAGCAAGTTTTTTAGAAACTACATACAGTACATTCATTACTTCCTCAATGGATGCCAAATAAAAACTTACCACTTTGCATGTTAGTTGCCTTATTCAATCATAACTGCTCTTCAAAATTCCCTTACCACTTTTTGTGGTAGGCAGTTAAATAAAGAAGAATATTAATGTGTCTCATGGAATTCATCTAATACCAGTGGCAGCGGGTTCACCTTGTACTGCAACCAATGACAGGCTGAGCCTGAAGGAAAGAGGGATATTCATACAAAACCAGGCATTCACATAGAAAATAAATCCAACAACTTCCATTCTTTTTATAGCGACGTGCATGGGTTGACAAGATCCTCAAAGTGTCTCCTATGGCCTAACCTGAATGGGGAGTAAAAGAACTACTGGGGATGTTGTGGACTGTGGGCCTCTGTAACAACAGAGAAAAAATTGCTGCTTTTGCCTGATCTAAAACTCAACACCAAAAACCTTGCAATTAAAACAGGGGTGCTCAAACTATGGCCCACAGGCCAGATCTGGCCCCCAATGCCAATTCGTCCAGCCTGCACCACCCTCACCACACCGGGAAGTGGAAATAAAACGTGCCCGTGCATGTGTAAAATGCTGCCGTAAATGCATTCTGTGCATGTGTGGGGTGCGTTTTACTTCTGCATCCGGTTGCGAGGAACCACATGATTGGCCCAATCAGCTGTCCAGGAGGGGGGGGTATGGTCAGGCCCGCAGCCCAAAAAGTTTGAGCACCCCTGAATTTAACTATCGAAAGGGAAATAACCTTTTAAGGTTATTTATGAGTCAAAGTGACTTAGAGCCAATGTAGAAGGTAGCTTCTTCTTCTTTTGTGTCTAGGCCAGATGTGAAACTGCCAAAATGAAGCCATCTTTTGGTTTTTCTCATTCCTGGAGGGCCGGACCCAGTCGGTGTGGTTGGAGAGCAAGAGGTCCAGCCCTAGGTTTCTCCAATATGGTGTTCCTCAGTGCTTTCTCCTCTCCTATTTAACATTTACATGAAGCTGCTGGGTGAGATCATCCGTTCCCACGGGGTGCGGTACCATCAGTACGCGGATGACACTCAGTTGTACATCTCGGCCCATGGGGACCCAAGAGAAGAATAAGGGGGTTGCTGTCAATGTCCTGTCCGGGTGTCTCAAGGCTGTGGGGGGTCTGGATGGGGGCCAATGGGTTACAGCTGAATCCCAGCAAGACTGAGTGACTGTGGGTTCGGGGTCCCGCATTATTCCAGGAGCTGCCATCCTTGGTCTTCAATGGGGCTATCTTGCCCCAGACAGACCCAGTGTGCAACTTGGGGGTTCTCCTGGATGCACGTCTGCTGCTAGAAGAACAGGTGGCGGCCGTGGCCAGGAGGGTCTTTGCACAACTCCGTGTAATTCGCTCCTGGATAGGGATTCCTTGCCATACCTGTCAACTTTTGGATTTGAAAATAAGGGAAATTTTGGCCACATCCCTCTGTGGGTGTGGCCAAATATAGCCATGTGACTTGCTGGGCTCTAGTTATGCCTGCCACATGGCCATGAAAATGTCTGCAAACACAGACAGCACTGGCTCTTTGGCTGTAAATGGAGATGAGCACTGCACCCTAGAGTTGGATACGACTGACAGATTTTACTTTCTTAGGATCAAAGATCGCTGCAGATGGTGATTGCAGCCATGAAATAAAAAGGCGACTGATTCTTTGGAAACAAGCTATGAGAAACCTGGGGAACATAGTTAAAAGTAGAGGCATCACCTTGCAAACAAAAAATTGCATAGTCAAAGCAATGGTATTCCCGGTGGTAATGTATGGGTGTGAGAGCTGGACCATTAGGAAAGCTGAGCGCAGGGAAAAATAGATGCCTTTGAAATGTGGTGTTAGAAATAGGTCGACCCTAGAAGAAATCAACCCTGACTGCTCATTAAAGGTCAAATAGTAAAGATGACGCTGAAGTACTTTGGACATCAAATGAGAAGGGAGGACTCACTTGAGAAGGCCTTGATGGTGGGAAAGGTGGAGGACAAAAGAGGGGGGGGCAAAAATAAGATGGCTAGATGGTATTGTAGATGCAATGGGCACAAAGCTGTGTGGGCCAAAGAACCCTTTCCCCATCTTCTTGGGAGACTTTTCTTTTGTTTTCTTTCTTGTTTACTCAGTGGCTTAAGTGACTAAGATGCTGACTGGGAGGCAGAAGGTCAGCAGTTCGATTCCCGAGTACGGCAGTACGGAATGAACTCCCATCTTTGTCCCAGCTCCTGCCATCCTAGCAGTTCAAAAGCAAGAAATTGCAAGTAGATAAATAGGGACCACTTTGGTGGGAAGGTAACAGCGTTCCGTGTGCTCTGGTGTCTAGTCATGCCTGCCACATGACCACGGAAATGTCTGCAGACGCAGACAACACTGGCTCTTCAGCTTTGAAACAGAGAAGAGCACTGAACCCTAGAGTTGGATACGATTGGAACCCTCCCCTCTCTCTCTCATATAATGTAGGAATCTATGACTGTCATGGTGAACCTTGGGACTCTATAGATATGACTGGCTTTCGAGCAAGGGAAACCTTTACCTTTAGCATATAGTGAGCAAGCACCATCCCCCACCCCACCCCCCACCCCAAGTTAACTCTAGAAGAAAAACGGGAACCCTCCCCTCTCTCTCATATAATGTAGGAATCTATGACTGTGATGGCGAACCTTGGCACTCTATAGATATGACTGGCTTTCGAGCAAGGGAAACCTTTACCTTTAGCATATAGTGAGCAAGCACATCAAACCCCCCCCACTCCTCCCAAGTTAACTCTAGAACAGAAATGGAAGGGCAGAAACAGCTCAATAAAGCATGAGAGTGAGAGAGAAGTCTCTGCCCCCAGACCAAGAGCTTATTTGCCCCTGCATATATGAAATATTGCTCACCTCTAGAGTAGACTCCCATCCCTCCCAGCATGAAACGAAGCTGCCATATTGGCCATGTGACTGGCAGGAAAATGAAAGAGAAACTAACTACAGAATGCCCCCCCCTTCTCTCTCCCCTTCCACAAGCGAAAAGCCACACAGCGACCTCTGGTGGCCAGAAAAAAATACTGCAGCTTCGCCTGTGAGGGCTCCAGTCAGGATATTTCTTTTTAAAAAATAAGGCAAAATACGGGGAAATTAATAAAAAAGGAGGGGCAGGAAGAGAGGTAAAAATAAGGGGTTTTTTCGGGTAAAACGGGATGGTTGACAGGTATGACCCTTGCTCATGGTCACACATGTGCTGGTTACATCCAGACTTTATCATTGTAACACGCTCTACATGGGGCTGCATTTGATGACCATTCAGATGCTGCAGCTGGTCCAGAATGCAGCAGCCCAGATAGTGATGGGGTGCGGGCGCTATGTCTGTGCCTTGCCTCTGCTTCGGGAGCTGCACTGGTTACCAGTTTGTCTCTGGGTGCAATTCAAGGTGCTGGTAATGACCTTTAAAGCCCTTCATGGTAGTGGGCCAGGTTACCTAAGAGACCGCATCACCCCAAGGGAGTCTGCCCGCTCCACCATGGTGGACCGGAGGGGCTCTCTCAGTGTTTCATCGACTAAAGGGCCCCGCCTCTCTAGCACAAGGAGAAGGGCCTTCTCCGTGTCTGCCCCAACCCTGTGGAACCTCCTGACAGCAGACCTACGGCTGAGGACAGAATTTCTGCCCTTTAGGAAAGGGTTGAAAACCTGGCTGGCAGGGCAAGTATGGGGGGCTGACGGGGCGCTGACTCCTGCTCGTTGGCTCTGCTAGAACCATATGTCCCTTTTTACTGTTGGGTGGGAAGGGAGGGTCTTTTAATTGTGAGATGATTTTAAATTATTTTTATGAAAGTTTTTAAAAGGTTTTTTTATAGTTTTTATGTGTAAGTGCACCGCCCTGTGTTGCCCTAGGGCAAGAGGGCGGGATATAAATCCAATTAAATAATAAATAAATAAATAGTTCATTTTGCTTGACCTAGTGTGAGAAAGTTTAGCTGGCACAACAAGGTGGCTGTTGCCCAGGGTATGCCGGCCTTCCAGTCATCAAGTTCAGCATCTTAACCACTAAGCCACCGCAGTCTTCTGGTGACTAGCAACATCCAATTGAGGGTTTATTCAGCTGGGCTACTGG
Source organism: Bradypodion pumilum (assembly GCA_035047305.1). NCBI lineage: Eukaryota > Metazoa > Chordata > Lepidosauria > Squamata > Chamaeleonidae > Bradypodion > Bradypodion pumilum. The sequence goes on from JAWDJD010000003.1 coordinate 266,405,720, forward strand.
CAGTCCTGTTTCTTCCTTGCTGGAAGACTCCTCTGGCAAGGCCATGACAAAGAGGGTTGTCATAAGTCAAAAGCAACTGGTGGCACATCACAACAAAGTTAATGGTTTAGAAGAACTGGGTGAAACGGCAAAGCAATATCAACCTTTTGCTTTGTGTCTCATCTCAACTGCATGTTTACAATGTCACCAGAGATGGTTGAAGTTCTGCCAGTTTTTCTGCTGCAAGCGGTGGAATTTCTCCAGTGTTTATCTGCTAAATGCTTTACATTACATCAGGAGGGAAACCTGATCATAAGGCTGTCAGCTGGTGCTCAGGCCAATGAGTTCATGAGCTTTTTTTTAATGACACTTTGCAAGGGCATCAGATAAATATGTCTTACAGTCTTCAGAGGGAAAGTGGTTTGATTCCGACTAAGATGCTTCGCGCTGGAAAGTACCATGGTTCTTGAACTTGCATAGTAGGAGCTAAGAATAATCCTCAGTACAGTGGATCATCACATAGCAAATGCATCATACAATGAAAAAAATCGTACAACAAAGAGAATTTTAAAAAACATGTTGTATCATACAACAAAAATCTCTATGGAATGCATCGTACAATGAATATTTTTCTTTGTATGATTTTTCCCATAGAGATTTTTGTTGTACGATTGCATCCCATAGGGATTTTCGTACAACAACAAAAATCATATAACCAAGTGCCTTGTGTAACCAATTATTTTCATTATACGAGGTTCCACTGTACATTTCCTTTGAGAGGGACTGAGGTGGCTTAGTGGTGTAAAAATAATGCCCCTCAATCATCCCATTATCATAGGACTCATTCCACCTTCAAGATACCTGTACCCCTTCCAGAAGCCCACATAAACCTATGTGCTGCTTCAGAGTATCTGTGGTCCTGCTTCAGGCTAGAGAAATCTATGATAGCTTTCAATCACTGACTGTGCTTACAAACCAGGCAGATCAGGTAGGACGTGCAGTGTGAATTAATTGTAGTGTTGCCAATAATGAAATAAAGGAACTGGATTTCTCCCACCAGCTTAAGCTCTATGAATTAGTACAACATCTTCTGGTTACAATCAGACTTATTTAGATGAAAATACAGTATAGAAAAGTTCAGGATCAGGTACAAAATAGAAAAAAGGAACATTTTTACTTGCTCCTTTCCCACAATAAAACAAGAAAAGCATATCTAACTATCTTTCTCTGGCCTAGCCTAGCCAGCTAACACATTTAACTACACATTGCTATTTACTCACAATCATGCTATTTCTTGTTCAGCATCTTGGCAATCAGAGCCATCGCAGTGGCTATCATGGCTTTTCTCTCCCACATTGTTGTTGTTGTTGTTGTTGTTATATTTCAACTTGTATGCCGCCCCACTCGCAATACGACTCTGGGCAGCTAACAAGGAGATAGAATATCACAAATTACAGGTACAAAATATCATATTAACACAATAAAAAACATTTCAGAAGCAATACACATTTCAAGAACAATATACATCTTAACCTAAAAATCCAAGGGTTAACCGTTGGAACTGGCTATAGGTTGCTATGCCTCACCCTACTTGCCTGCACTCACCCTTCCTGCACACGGCCAATCTGGGTCCGCAGGTCAACGAAGGATTGAGAAAACTGGCAGTGGGGCAACAGCCCCACAAACGCGAAGAAAGGGAAACAACTTCACTTCCCAACATTCCTTGCACCGCGCCAGAGCCAATCAGGCTGAGAGGCTCTCGCACGGTGCAGCGTTCGGAAACGCGCCGCAGCCAATCAAAAGAAAACCATTTTAAAAAAACGCAGCACAAACACAAAGCACCAACCCATAACTACAAGCCCCAGCGTCCTGCGCACCATGAGTGCGCAGAACACTGAGGAAGCCGGCACCCAAAAAATAAAACAAAAACAAAAACACAGGGAGAGCAAGTCCGCCAAGCCGCGGGAACCAAAGCCCCACTCCCCAACGGCGCCTTAAGCTCCTAATCGGAGTTTCCCCTTTAATATCACTGAGGGGGGGTGTTGTGCTCCCCCTCTCTACTGGCTCCCCTGGGGTTGAGAGGGTTGGGGGGACCAAAGGAGCTTGTCTCCCCAACCCTCCTGACCCCAGGGGACCCGGCAGAGAGGGGATTCCCTCCCCCCCACACACACGCCCCATATTAAAGAGAAGAAACCAAGCGGTTACTTCTCTTTAAAAACGGAGTTGGGGGGGATCCCCCTCTCTACTGGCTCCCCTGGGGTTGAGAGGGTTGGGGGGACCAAGGGAGTCTGTCTCCCCAATCCTCCTGACCCCAGGGGACCTGGCAGAGAGGGGATTCCCCCTCCCCCCCACACACATGCCCCATATTAAAGAGAAGAAACCAAGCGGTTACTTCTCTTTAAAAACGGAGTTGGGGGGAATCCCCCTCTCTACTGGCTCCCCTGGGGTTGAGAGGGTTGGGTGGACCAAAGGAGTCTGTCTCCCCAATCCTCCTGACCCAGGGGACCCGGAAGAGAGGGGATTCCCTTCCCCCCACACACACACACGCCCCATATTAAAGAGAAGAAACCAAGCGGTTACTTCTCTTTAAAAACGGAGTTGGGGGGGAAATCCCCCTCTCTACTGTCTCCCCTGGGGTTGAGAGGGTTGGGGGGACCAAAGGAGTCTGTCTCCCCAATCCTCCTGACCTCAGGGGACCTGGTAGAGAGGGGATTCCCCTCCCCCCCACACATGCCCCATATTAAAGAGAAGAAACCAAGCGGTTACTTCTCTTTAAAAACGGAGTTGGGGTGGGTAATCCCCCTCTCTACTGGCTCCCCTGGGGTTGAGAGGGTTGGGTGGACCAAAGGAGTCTGTCTGAGAGGGGATCCCCCCCCCGTAGGACACCAAAAACCACAAAAACAAACAATCAAAAACATTCAAAAATACACAAAAACAAACAAGAATAACACCAAAAAAGTAAACAACAACAAACATTTCCAAACACACCCAGCACCCAGCCAAACACCACAAAATCCAACCACCACCACCATCCCAAATAAAGAAAAACAGCTAACTCACCACCACACGACCTCATACCACAATGACTGGAAAAGAAATGAATAAAGAAAGAGACTACTTACTGGAAGAAGCTCCACCTAGAGGCCACGAGAGAAAAAACAGTCAAAATACAAGATAACCCCTACCAGCAGCACTTGCTGCCCACAATAATAAAAAAAAAATTCAAAAAGACACAATAGCCCCACACAAAAGGCCCCAAGAGTTTTTCAAAAAAGTATATCATCCTTTATTCTTTTTTTCATCCACAAAACCAAAACACCAAACAAAACTCATCACAGTTTAAAACAGGCCATCAAAAAAAATTTGTATAAATAAAAATTTTTAAAAGTTTCAATTATAGATTAACCTCTTCTTTACAAACATTAACAACAACATCAACAAAAACTTTCCAACACCATTTAAAACAGCCCAGCAACGCCGGGCAACCTTTGCTAGTTCCAATATAAGAAGCCCCCTCTTCTTTTACTCATCCCTCCTCTTCCTGGGTTTTAGCCATTTAAAGCAACAGCATACAATGTCTATAATTCTTAGTTCTATTCGCACAGTTTTCAGCCTGTTATGACTACATTCAAAGTAAACCAATCAGTACCTGCCTTGAAGGCAGAATTCCCAGGCTTCTCTAGCTCTACCCAGGGAAATAAAAACTCAAAGAAAATACTTTACTAATTAAAAGCAAAAGTCTCTATTTTAATTCATAAATTAAAATAGTCAAGTTCAGCGTCTTAACCACTAAGCCACTGCAGTCCTTACTTGGCTGGGGACACCTGAAAACTATGTAGTGTGTTTTCATGCTTTCTCCCTCACTGTGCATAAAATGTATCTATTTATAGCCAAATACAACATATGTAATAGATATGGATCAACAGAGCTGCCTCCTTGTATTTGGGGACTCTGCTTGGGATGTAACTAAGAGGATTATCATGTTGACTTTACTTCAAAATATATTATATCATTCCACCACAGGGAGAAAAAGTGACCAAGTAGCCAACTTTTATTTTCCCCAGCTGTTCCCTGGCCACTCTGTCAGCCCAGCTAAATGGTTTCCTGTTGGATTGGGGCCGTGAAGCGGCCCTTGAGGTCCCGGAGGAGACTGGTCAAGTAACGACACGAGACAAGATGGAGCGAAGACCAGTGGTTTATTGAGGGAAAATCATCAGTATATATTATGTTCAAGGCTGCGTGTGGTAGAATCGTCATCTGACAGAAAATCACATCACCTGTTTACCCGGGTTAATTGGGAACTTCTCTTGGGGAAGTTAATTAACTAAGGCAAATACTGACAGGGGAAATCTATTGTTCATGGCTTGCTCAAGAGTAAACATGGCCACTATTTGCGCTAAGCCTTGGGCTAATCTGCAAGTGTGGAATTACCTAATTCCTAACGTGAGTTTAGCTATTCAGCTTCCCTCTGCAGAACTGCCTGCCAGGTCAGATATGGGTGAATCAATCTTATGACTATTAATCCGCCCCCCAATTTCTGTGCCCGCAGAGCCCAGTGACCAGGAGCTTTCTCGACCGGTGTGGCCTCTACCAGGGGCCGTTTATGCCAATTGTGCTCGCGGATACCGCAGTTTCCATTGGTGGTGGCTTGTTACAGATGATGGGTGGAAGGCACAGTAGTTAGTGGTAGACAGAGCTTAGAACTGTGATGGTGAACCTTGGCACTCCAGATGTTCTTGGACTTCAATTCCCAGAAGCCCAAGCCCCCATGAATCCACACGAAGGGGTTTACTGCGATTCATCCGGCCCGTGCCTCCCTCATCGCTCCCAGAAGCGGAAGTAAAACGTGCCCATACACATAAGTTTGTATGTGTATGTGTGCATCTCACAAGGAATTAAAAGGGTTTTAAGATCCACAACCAGCTGCAGTGCCTTGAAGAGCTGATGCACACTACAGAATAACCAATTTGGGATAGAAAAGAAGAACAAATTAAAAGGAGAGAGAAATGCTTTTGTGACTGCGTGATGCCATCACATAGAAAATATATCTCAGACTTGAAAGATTTCTTGTCTCTCTTCTTTGACAATTTTGCTTGAAGTGACATCCTTCTAAAAGATCTCCTTTCTTAGAATATTTTACTTCCCATTTCCAAGATTGTAATTAAATAGAAGGAAAAGAACATATCAGCTATATCTTAACCTATAAATCCAAGGGTTAACCGTTGGAACTGGCTATAGGTTGCTATGCGTCGCCCTACTGACCCGCACCCACCCTTCGTGAGCACGGCCAAAGTGGCTACGCAGGTCAACGAAGGATTTAGAAAACCGAAACGGGGGCCTCAGCCCCACAAACGGCAAGAAAGGGAAAGAACTTCACTTCCCAACATTCCTTGCGCCGCGCCAGAGCCAATCAGGCTGAGAGGCTCTCGCACGGCGCAGCGTTCGGACACGCGCCGCAACCAATCAAAAGAAACGCATTTTTTAAAAAAGCTGCACAAACACAAAGCACCAACCCATAACTACAAGCCCCAGCGTCCTGCGCGCCATGAGCGCGCAGAACGCTGAGGAAACCCGCGCCCAAAAAATTAAAAGGAAAAAGAAATCACAGGCAAGCAAACACCAGCCGGCTTTCTTTCCCTCACCCGCGGCGCCTGAAAGTCCCGAATGGAGTTTCCCCTTTAACATCAGTGGGTGGGGGGTTGCAATCCCCCTCTCCGCTGACTACTCTAGGTTGGGAGGTTTGAGGGAACAAAAGGGGTATGTTGCCCAAACCCTTCTGGAGCAAGGAGACCAGAGAGAGGGGATCGAGCCCCCCCTCCTTAAAACATCTCCGTCTTTTCTTCTCTTTAAAAATGGAGTTGTTTTAAGGAGGGGGGGAGGGAATTGATCCACTCTGCCTGCTCTCCTTGGTCACTACCCCCACCAACTGATATTAAAGGGGAAACCCTGATCTACTTTCACGACTCCACACAAACCAAGCACCATAACAAAATAAAGCCCCCCTCCCCACCACCTAGCCCACCCTTCCTAACCCCCAATGACCATGCCCCCTCCCCACCATGGGCCGGCGGCGTGGATATTCCAATGTGGCCGGCCTGCGAAAAAAACCCCAACCTACCACCACATGGTATTTCAATGGGCCAGCCAGCCACAGAAATACCCACAACAAAAACACAAACAAGAACATTCAACAAAAATCAAAATCAATAATAAACATAAAAATTACAAAGAAAATCTTCCAAAAACAAACAAAAATAAACAAGGACAAACACAACCCCCCCCCCACACACACAAATCACAACACCACCACCCCTAACAAAACAGAGCACACAACTTACCATGACACGTGCAGCCTCAACGAGGTCCTGAATTGAAATGACAAAAGAACAGGAAGAATACACAGCCCAGGACACAGTCAGAATTAAAACATTACGCAACAGCACCACCCAGTGGCCACAGGAAAAATGACACTCAATTAATTCAACTTGATCTCCAACAATTTACAAAAGGGAAATTAGTGTTAAAAACATTCAAAAATATCCAAAAAAAATTATTCAAACATAAATAAATAAGAACACACTAAAATAAAAAACAAACATCTAAACACAGTCAAACACATTGAATGTAAAAAAACATACACTTACACATTTTTAAAAAATTCTTATCCAAGGTACACCTATTACCAAAAACCACATAGGAACACATTATTTTAAAAAATGCCATTATTGGGGGGAAAAATATATCAACCTTTCCTCTTTTTAAAATCCAAATTTTTTTATAACAGTTTAAAACACTACCTACGTATAAAAAAACATTATTTTTAAAAAATAACATAACTCATTTAAATACAAATACAACAAAAAACATCCAACACCAATTCTCATGTTTTTTTAAAAAAAACCCAAAAAAAGCCCGGCAACGCCGGGCAACCCTTGCTAGTCTGAATTAAAAATATATGCCAGCTTTAATTGTCATGGTTTCCCAGAGAATTGTGGATTTATGATTTTGCAAGGATAGAAGGATTTTCTCTTGGGGTTTATCTATGGTAGCAATGTTGTCATCGTCAACTGCAACTCGTATCCGAGAATGCATTTTTTCCCCTGAAGCAAGAAAAATGTCATTGGCGTGAATTTGTTTAAGGTGGATCCCAGCTTGCCATTAAGTGACCCACACACTATGATCATGAGACATGCAGGATTCAGCCCCGGGACTGCAATGGACTGCTGCAACCTTGAGGATATTGACAAGGTGCACCTTCACAGTCCATTCGGCATGGCCTCTTCTGCGTCTATGACCGTTGGGAATCAGAGTCCCTCCTCTGCTAATTTTGCTGTTGGACCCAATACGATGGTTTCCAGTGGCATTTCCTCCACTGAGGGGGACCATCACCCCACCAAAAGGCGCTCATCCACCCATAGCCATTGGCCCTTTAGGGAGTCAGGTTAGCCACCTGACACTCAGCATTGAGTCACTGGCTGTATGGTCTACTCCATTACCATAGTGGGATGTCTGGCCAGACAAAAGGTAGCAATGTATAAGGGACACAGCTCACATTTCCTTTAGAAGTTCGGCAACACTTAAGTTCTCTTCTACAGAAGGCAGTTCTCTATTTAAAGAGCTGTCAAAGGAATACTTTGGTGGAAGGGCTGCTCAGTTCAAATCTGGTTTAGAAAACAAGAACTGTGAGAGCAGGTTTGGAGTTGTCCACCGACAGGTAGCATCTGTGGACATACAAAATGCCATGATGCCATGTCACTTCTTCCCTAGTAAGAAGGGAGGTGATGCATAACCATTTGACTTCTAGTAAATATTTTTCCATGACCTATTATAACTTAGAATAAGGTTCAAGGACTGAGCTATGCAGCCACAACCTGGGGGTTCAGGTACCCACTGTGCCTCCTGGTATTGTCAAGGTACAATCAGATTATGAAGGTGCAATTGTAATATACATTAATATAGTTAATAGATTTAACTATAAAGTAGTACTTGGTGGTGGATCTGGTTGTGGGCAGTTTCTCCATCCAAACTTTGTGAAAGGTCACAAGACCTGGGGGGGGGGAGAACATGTGTGGGGGATCCTCTTCTTTTCTCCCCTCAATTCCAGGAGCAAATTTTCAATTTTATATTTTATTTTTATTTTAAAAATTATATTTTTATAGTTATATATAAGTATTAAAACTATTATTATAAGTATACATAAGTATAACAACTATTATTATTATTATTATTATTATTATTATTATTATTATTATTATTATTATTATTATTATTATTATTATTATTATTATTATTATTATTATATAAGGTAAATTGTTAACTTTTTTTGACTGTTATAATACTGCAACAGTTCTTTGGCATGACAGCATATAAACCACTGAATTGTTGTAGCATTCTAACTGTAAGGATCAGGGGAAAGACCATTTTAGGGTTGCAGGGAATCTTGCAAACCTTACAGGGCAAGCAATATGTGGTAATGCACACACAGAGAAAGAAAAATACAGTGGTTCAAGAATCAATGTAAAATAAACAATCCCTGACAAGTAGTTTTAAATAACCTGCATTTCAGCAGGTTAATGCATACCTCAGTTATGCAAGGTGTATTCCTCGATCTTTGAATCAATTTCAAACTTGGAAAAAACAATGTAAATGTAGTACTTTTTTTGCTAATCAAGATGAGCCCTTACTGAGGTATCTTTTTTTGGACTGGCCTTGCTGTTTGGAGAATCTTAAACAGAGTAAGTGGTTGCCTCATTTGTCCTGAAAGATCTGTCCCCCCCACCCCACCCACCCAACTGTTCTGCTTGTCTACTTGAAAATAAATCAGTAAATATTACAAAGGCACTATATGTCTATAGCTCTCTCTCTCTCTCTCTCTCTCACTGAGTGCATGTATTTCAAAGAAACCTCATAACACTTCCCCTGGACCTCTCAGTGCCAAGGGAAGTTGAAACTATTTAACAATATTTTCATTGCAAATTGAAGTTCTTTACTGTTAGTAATAACTTTTCTGGTTGAAGGAAATGAGCTTCCTAAGCATTGCTGATGATAAAATAAATGATCCTTCAATTTATTAACATTTTATAGGTGGGATTTTGCTGAGACATCAGAGTTCATAGAGTCTTTGTCCCTTCAAAAGCTTGGACAAATGCCAAGCTTATGCAAACCATCGTAGTAGCAGCAGCTTTAAATCTGCTTTGGGCTATCTGAACGATGCTATCTTACTTTGGGCTCTGCAAACCAATTTCACTTGTTACGAGCTATATGCAATAGTGCTTCACTAGGCAGATGAATGCATTTTAAAGTCAGTGTTGTAGCAGGTTAGAAATTGTACATGGAGCCATAGAAAAACAAAATCAGCTGAAAATGTGGTCCAGATGAAGAGCTGTATACTGTTTTTTGAAAGAGAATAAGCCTTTTCACTTCAGTTACCGATAAACTTTTGCTAATAGATGTTTGTGTTAAAAGATGACAGTCACCAGTTGATTTTGACATATTTTCTGTTGTTTCTTTCTGTCTGGGTAAGAGGTAAAGGTCAAAAGCCAGTCGTATCCGGCTCCAGGGTTCAGTGCTCATCTCTATTTACAGGCAAAGAGCCATGCTGTCTGTGTCTGCAGAAATTTCTGTGGTTATGTGGTAGGCATCATTAGACACCAGAGAACAAGGAACACTGTTTACCTTCCCACCGAAGTGGTACCTATTTATCTACTTGCAATGTCTTGCTTTCGAACTGCTAGGTTGCCAGGAGATTGGACAGAGATGGGACCTCACTCCATCATGGAATACTTGGGTCTCAAACTGCTGACCTGTTGACCTTTCAGTCATCAGGTTCAGTGTCTTAACCATTAAGCCACTGTAGTCCTTGTCTGGATAAGAAGCCTTCCTACTGTTATATGCCAGTAGATTTTATTTTGTTGCTACAATGAATTAATGTAAGGAGAAGTGGGCAACTTTCAATGGTTAAATGCTACCTATTATCACTTTTGGATGTTGGAAGGTTACATCTGGCTATGCAATATTTTTATTTTAAAGATTTTTTTAAGTGAAAAGGACACATAAGCAAGCAAGTAAGCAAACACAATTGGGAATCGGGCACAAGAGTGCTGATACTGCCAAAATATGACAAAATTGCTTTCGAACCCCCTAAAAGGCACAAGGAGAGGTTTTATTTTATTTTTAAATGAGAGTTTGTGGTTTACCACAGCTGGATCCCATGTGCTACATGGGGACCATGGTTCATACTTTGTTCAATCCTAGTCTGGAGTGATCCCAGCCTCGGTATATTTTTCCCCAGCCTTCAGCACTTTAACTTACCATACTTATCATCCGAACAGTGTTAATATTGCATGAGTTTATTTTGCATATATTTAGTCTTTTAAAAACATGTGACACTGAGATGTAGAAATGATCTGTTCAGAAGCCCAGTAGGGCTTCAAAATTTCTTCTTTTGGAATTCATTGGGCTCAAGAAACAACCCACAATAAAAGAATTTTATTTTATATCTTTTCATGTCACTTTATTTTAATTTTATTCCAGCTTCTGTTTTCTCTCTGAGTGTTTTTATAGAGCAGATTTTGTGTGTGTGTGTGTTTGTGTGTGTGTGTGTGTGTGTGCAAATGCACATGCATGCACACATGCACTTCTTTAAATACAGTGTATATCTATATTCTATAACACATTGGAACTCGGAGTGGTCTTAAAAGATAGCCAATTGTTGGAATATGATTTGAAGTGTCATCATCTGAGTGCAGGAGTTTTAGTTTTTTTAAAACTTGAAAAGAATAGAAAAGAGTTAGTATATGAATAGAAATGGAGATTTTGCTGATTGCTTTAAAGCAATAAGCTTCAAAGCTGTTCCCTCCATTTTAGCAGATAGGATCTTGCAAATACATAATGTAGCATGGACAGTGGAAGAAGTCAGATTTACACTGCACGATGACCAAGTCAGGAGGTATTAACTGCAGCAGCGTGTATTTGACAAAATGTTCAGAGGTTATGAAATATAGGTAAGTGTTGGATCAGGGCCGCGAAGCAGCTGTTGGGTCCCGGAGGAGACTGGTCAAGCAATGAGACACGAGGCAAGATGGAGCGAAGACCAGTGATTTAATGAGGGAAAATCATCAGTATTTATCATGTACAGGCTGCATGCAAAAGAACTGCGATCTGACAAGATCCACATGCCATGTTTACACGAGTTAATTGGGAAACTCTTCAGGGGAGTTAATTAACCAACTTAATCAATGACAGGGGAACTCCATTGTTCCAAGCTATCTTGGGGTAAACATGTGGCTGGTATTGGTTTTAGGATTTAGAGTAATCCACAGATGTGAGATTACCTATTACATGACTAGCAAGTTAGTCATTAGCTTCCTATTGTCCGAGCTGCTTGTCAGGTCAGATATAGGTGAATTAAACCCTATCTAATATTCCACTCCCCCAATTTCTGTCCCTTCAGGAACCCCTGGCAACGAGGTGATCGCCCATCCCCAGGGTTCTGTCAGGGCCAGTATGCCAATTGTGTGCGCGGATCCCATAGGTAAGAAACTCATTTCAGCCAGAGGTCAAATCTAGTCTCTGGAGTTTTTTGAGAGGGTAGCTGCATTCTAGTGGTGGATGGTTTCCACAATGTTCTCTCTATTAAAAGATAGAGCTCTGTGGGGCAATCTGACCATTTAATGGTGTACATTGAACAGGGCTTTTTATTATGATAATGATGCCCATGTGTATAATGCTACCTGTTCCATTATTTCCAGGCTGTAGAAGGATAGGGATTCAAATGCCTTATTATGCTTTCCCAAGTATATGTGGTACTTCTTCCCTACTTGAGTCTCCATCTAGTGGTATTGAACAAAATTAATTCATGGGGGAAAATGAGAGAAAGAAAATAAAGTTTCCTTTATTGTACTGAGCAATACACTATCGACTAGGTGAATGGCTCTCCATGCTATGAATAGTTGTAGAAGAAAAATCCTTGCCACCACCATAAATGTTGGCTGTTATATTATATATCCATGACAACACTTTAAAATAGCAAGTCACAACATTGTGCCATTATTCATTCTTGTATTGCTTTAGAGACTGATTGCATAACCTTTTTATGTTTGATACCTCCACAGACAATGAAGGTACCATATATCTTGGCATTAGAAGTCATGAATTTAGGTGGTACTGGAGAAAGTACTTATAGAAGAAGATCTTCTGATTAAAAGGCAACAGTAAAGGTCAATACAGAATAACCCAAGAGTTTTCATACTGTGTGGCGGTGGGCCATTTTGGGGTGTTAGGCTCCTAAACTAAGACAAAATGTTTTGGTGAAGGAAAGCTCTGTAGCATACAGAGCCAGAAATACCTTTTCCCTAATGGCAATGGTTTAACAGCATTTGCGGCATCATGACTGCTATGTTAACTAGAGATGGCTTTTTTTTACTTTTTCAGTTGTCAGAATGTTTCAGTACGGAAGAACATTGAAGCCCAACCCCTAAGAAAAATACAACCAAAGCAACCCTAAACTTTCCCCCGTTCTTAATACTGTCCATAAAGTTGTAACACGGCAGGTAATTTATCCCAGGTGCTCCTCTTCTTTTCTCCTTCTATGACTGGCTGTAGGAGCAACAACAGAGAGCAAAAGAGTTTTGCCTGATACTTGCCTAAGCCAACTGATATAAAGATGCACACTCAGAAAGAATTGTTCTTAGTAATTTTTATGTGGGCAGATTGATTGCACATGAGCCGGCAGATGGGCTAAACACTACTTTATTGTAACATGGTCAATCTGTACATGAGGCAATGGCGGAGCCTTGCTTTAGTGTCTTGCACGGAAGACAAAGAAGGAGCCGCAGTGAGGGCTAAACACAGGTTTATTGGGTGATGATCAGGATGAACATGTGGTAATGGCGGAGGTACAGCTCATTATATACTGCAGTACATACATTTGAATCTCGTTGCACGGTAGCTTATTGGCTGCTACCGGCGTGACGTCATTCTGAGTCACGCCCATCTTCTCCAGGTGATCCTCGCACGGGAAAGGTTCCCGCGGCTGCCGGTGATTTGGGGAATGTGAACCATGTGAGCTGAACGCTCGCAGCTGCCCTCTATAGGCAGCTTACTCGCGTTCCTTAACAGCTGAGCTACATTGTAATTGTGGTCAGGTTACATTCATACATTTCTTAAAGCAACATTGTACATACACAACACTCCTCCCCCCCAGGATGGGACGAAGTCCCTCAACCATTGTGGCTTGCCGCACGTGCGTCTGGGGCGCGCGGCCGCTTGACTTAACATAGGGGAGCCAGGGGCTCCTGGTTCTGCGGAGTCCTGTCCTGCAACGGAAAGGGGGACTCATTAGTGGTTCGGTGGGGACTCTGCGACAACCTTGCATTGGGGGACGGGAATGGAATGAACAGTTGGGACGTGAACTCCTGCCTGCCGCTTGAGGAGCTTGGGGTACCTCCCAGCACGAATCTCGGGACTGACGATGAGGCCCTCGTGGTCTCGCCACCCCCTGTTGCCTGTCCGGGCGTTCTAGAGGCTGAGGCGGGCGGATTCCCCACTGCTGCCTGTCTCGGGGGTGCCAGTCTCCGGGGGGCTGGAGTTATGGTATATTCTAAAACAAAAGGGCTGGGGGGACTGGAGGTACCAGGGGCTGAACTGAAACCCCTCTTTTCGCTAGGACGGGTGGGGGACCACTCCGCTACACCCCCCTGGTACCGTAAATCATAATCAAGCTCATCCCTCTCTTTCAAAGTATCCTCCTCTGTGGCTGGGAATCCAGGGTATGCATTTGTACCCGCGGATTCCGCCGTGTCTCCCCCTTGGGTAATGCGGGTGGGGGAGGACCCTAACGCTGATTCCCCGTCACTGGTGACCCACCTTCTGAGTTGGTCGGCGTGCCTTCTCCAGAGTAGACCCGAGCTAGTCTCTACTGTATAGGATACTGGCCCCGTCTGCTCAATGATCGTCCCTGGTACCCACGCTGGCCCGGAGGCCGCGTAGTTCCTGCAGTGAACCGGGTCCCCTACCGAAAAACTTTTGGAGCTTCCTACCCCGATATCTATATTTCTCCCTTCATCCTCCACCCTGGACGGGTCCATCCGGTCAAAAAGTGTTGCCAGACGCCTCCTCATGAGGAGTTCGGCTGGCGAAAGCCCTGACGCTAGGGGGGTTGTCCTGTAGCAGATGAGGAACTGACACAGATGGAGGTTTAACTCGCCGGGACCCATGCGCTGCATTGTGTCTTTCATACTGCGCACTTGGCGCTCTACCTGACCGTTTGTGGGCAGCGGTAATATGCCTGATGGCGTTTCTTTCAATAAAGGTCTTGAACTCCGCAGACGTGAAGGTACTAGCGTTATCGCTAACAAGGACGTCTGGCAGGCCGAAACAGGCAAAGACCTTGCGCAACTGTTTAATGGTTGCCGCAGAGGAGGTGCTGTTCATGGGGATTACTTCCAACCACTTGGAATAGGAGTCGACTATTAGCAGAAACATGGCCCCGCGGAAAGGGCTGGCGAAGTCGACATGAATCCGGGACATTGGCCCGCGGGCCGTGTCCCATTCCCTATGGGGTAGCCGGGATTCCTCGGGCCGGGAGCTCTGGCAACTCTCGCACGTGCCCACTAATCGCTCTATGTCCGCGTCTATCTGGGGCCACCAAAAGAAACTCCTGGCCAGCGCCTTGGAGCGCACTATTCCCGGGTGACTGGTATGCAGTAGCTTCAGTACCTTGGCCCTCAGCTTTTCTGGGATGACTACCCGCTGGCCCCAGAGTAAGCAGCCCCTTTCCAGGGACAGCTCTACTCTACGCCTGAAGAATGGCTTGAAATGTTCCTCGGGGGGAGTAGTGGGCCACCCTTTCCTAACCCAGGAGCTAACTTGGGCCAGCATCTTGTCGGCCGGGACGATGGGGGGTGAGTCGAGGGACTCGATCAACAGGACTTGGTGGTCCTGCTCTACCTCGCATGCGGGGTCTCCTAAACTAGGGAGGGGAGACCGGGACAGCGCGTCCGCATGGGAGATCTCCTTCCCTGGGCGATAGACCAGCTCATACTGGTAGGCGTTAAGGAAAATCGCCCAACATAGCATTTGGGGGGACAGGATTTGAGGGGTGGGCTTGCCTGTGGTGAAGATTGCTAGGAGAGGCTTGTGATCAGTCACCACCGTAAACTTGCGGCCGTATAAGAAATCGTGGAACTTCTTGGTTCCAGCGATTATGGCCAGGGCCTCCCTATCTGTTTGCACGTAGTTGCGCTCGGCCTTTGAAAGGGACCTGGAGTAGTATGCAACTGGGGCTTCCCGCCCGCTCTCCAACACGTGGCATAGCACCCACTGGGGACGCATCACAGACTAAAACTACTGGTCTCCTCGGGTCAAAGTCGGTCAGGACAGCATCCGAGGATAAAAGCGCCTTTAGCTCCCTGAAAGCTTTCTCTTGCCTATCTCCCCACCGCCAAACCGCCTCTTTCTTTAAAAGCGCGTGCAGTGGCTCCGCAACGGATGCCTTCCTTGGCAGGAAGGAATGGTAAAAATTTAAGAGCCCTAGAAATGACTGCAGCTCCGGTTTCGCGGTGGGGCGAGGGGCGTTTTGCACAGCCGCAACCTTGGACTCGGAGGGCTTGATGCCCTCTGGGGTTATCTTGAACCCAAGGAACTCAACCTCCCTCGCAAAGAATACACATTTGTCCCTTCTCAGTCGAAGTCCCGCTTTCTCGAATACTGAAAGGACCCCGTCTAGCCTCTTTGCTAACTCTAATTCGCTCCCAGCTGTTATCAACACATCGTCAAAATATGGGAGGACGCCTGGAAGTCCCTTTAAAAGGCGTTCCACGAGGGACTGGAAGATCCCGGGGGCCGAATTCACGCCGAACTGTAGGCGCGTTACCTTAAATGCCCCCTTGTGCGTGACGATGGTTTGTGCAGCGGCAGCAGCTGGGGTTACGGAGAGCTGCTGATATGCCTGCGCCAGATCTAGCTTGGCAAAACACCTCCCCCCATGTAACGTGGCCAGTAAATGGCTGACCACGGGCATCGGATATGCATTTGGCCGAATGGCCTTATTGATCGTACATTTATAGTCCGCACAAATCCTGACCTCCCCCGTTTGATTTAAGAGCCGTAACAATCGGCGTTTCCCACTCCGCCGAATCAACTGGAACCAAAATCCCCTGCCCCACCAATTTGTCCAGTTCCGCCTCGATCTTGTCCTTGAGGGCGAAGGGCACTCTCCTTGGCTTGAGGCGGATGGGCCGGATTTATGGGTCCAGCTCAAAGGATACCGGGTGGCCCTTGTATGTCCCGAGCCCCTTCTTGAAAACGTCCGGGTGTGCATTGCACACGTCCCGCATTGGGTCAGTCTCGATGGCGTTAATGCCGGACAGTTCAATTCCCAGGGGAGCAAACCACTGCGTTCCCAAAAGGCAGCATCTTCCCCACTTGAGTACCACTAGGGGCAGTTTCTCGGAGTAACTCTTGAACTTCACCTTGAAGTTCCCCACCCCCAATACTGGGATCCCATTTCCCTGCACGTCCCGTAAGTGTGACCTCATGGCCCGCAGTTTGGGCCGCGCATCTGGGGGAATGCGCATAAACTCTTTTTGGGACAGGATGGAATATGACGACCCCGAGTCTATCTCTACGAAAAAACGCCAGTGCTCCAGGCCCACGCGGTTCACGCCTTCCTCGCTGTAGCTGGTTGAGACCTTCCTGGTGCCGGCCGTCTTCCGTTGGTGTGCCTGGGGGTGGCTCGAGGCGCCCTTGTCCTCAGGTCGCCCGCGCCTGCATACTCTGGCGATGTGCCCTTTTCGGCCGCAGTTGTGACACTCGGCCTTCCGGAACGGGCACCTGGTCCGGTCGTGGGACGCCCCACACCCGTCGCAGCGGCGGTCTTGCCGTTCGCGGGTCTGTCGCTTCTCCCCGTGTTTCTTTACTCTCTCGACGTCGTCGTCCTCGCTGGAGCAGGAGTCTGCCGTCGCGGACGACTCCTCAGACGTCGCTGGTGTGCCGGCGGGCGACTTGGGGGCCCACCAGGCCGTCTTCGCCGGTGTCCGCCGGGCCGCCTGCACTGGTGACTTGGCCCTTTCGGATGTGGCCCCTCGGGACTTGAACACTCTGACCCCGCTCCTGGCCGCCTCGGCTGCCTGGGCCTTCCGCAGTACCTCATTGAATGTGAGGCGATAGTCGTGGGTCATCAATTTTCTCTGGACCTCCTCGTCCCTCAGGCCACACAGCATGCGGTCTCGGAGTGCCGTGTCCAGGTCTTCCCACTGGCAGTGCACCGCTGCCAGCCTGAGGGCCGCCGCGTAGGCAGACACGGACTCTCCCGGGCGTTGGTCTCGCCTTTGGAACGCGACCCTGGCCGGGAAGATCGACACGGGGGGCTGGAAATGATCGCACAGTAACTCTAGGATGCGGTCGAGGGGCACCACGTTCACCTTCCGTGGGGCCACTAGGTTCATCAGGATGCGCAGCGCGGCCGGCCCCACCTGGGCCAGAAAGTGTGAGCGCATCTTCGCGTTGTCGTCGACGCCCGCGGCTTCCATCGCGTGCCGAAACTGGCACTCGTACAGCTCCCATTGCTCCGGGTCGCTGATATCGAAGTGGTAAGGCTTGACCTTGGGATTCGCCATTGATCCCATCCTCGTCGCCAATTTAGTGTCTTGCACGGAAGACAAAGAAGGAGCCGCAGTGAGGGCTAAACGCAGGTTTATTGGGTGATGATCAGGATGAACATGTGGTAATGGCGGAGGTACAGCTCATTATATACTGCAGTACATACATTTGAATCTCGTTGCACGGTAGCTTATTGGCTGCTACCGGCGTGACGTCATTCTGAGTCACGCCCATCTTCTCCAGGTGATCCTCGCGCGGGAAAGGTTCCCGCGGCTGCCGGTGATTTGGGGAATGTGAACCATGTGAGCTGAACGCTCGCAGCTGCCCTCTATAGGCAGCTTACTCGCGTTCCTTAACAGCTGAGCTACATTGTAATTGTGGTCAGGTTACATTCATACATTTCTTAAAGCAACATTGTACATACACAACACTTGCCTCCTTATATATGGCACATCATACATTTGAATCTCGCCCGAAGGCGCCTATTGGTTACAGTATCGGTGACGTCTTTCTGACGTACTGCATACCTGACATAGTTCACCTGTGGCGGGAAGGTTTCTCGCGCTAGTTACTCATTGGGTGAATTGGAGCCACGTGAGTTCCATCAGCTGCGCTAATAGTGAGCAGCTGAACTGCATGCATACACAACATCCCTCCCCCCTAGGATGGGATGAAGTCCCTCAACCATTGTGGGGGCCGGTGGGTGCACTGTGGTCGGCTGGTCAATTCAGTGGTTGTTGTGTATGTAACAGTATTACTTTAAGAATGTATGAATGTAACCTGACAATGATTACAATGTAACTCAGCTGTTAAAAGAACGTAAGCCAGCTGCCCATACAGGGCAGCTGCGAGCGTTCAGCTCACATGGTTCAAATTCCTCCAATCACCGGCAGCCGCGGGAACTTTCCCGCACAAGGATCACCTGGAGAAGATGGGCGTGACTCAGAATGATGTCACGCAGGTAGCAGCCAAAGAGCTACCAAGCAACCCTTTTCAAATGTATTACTGCAGTATAAAATGAGCTGTACCTCCGCCATTACCACATGTTCATCCTGACCATCATGCAATAAAGCTGTTTTAGCCCTCACTGCTGCTCCTTCTTTGTCTTCCGTGCAAGACACTAAAGTGGTGCTGCCGAAATCAGCTGTTGCGCCTGAACCTTCCCCTCGGGAAAACTGCAGTGTCCCATCGAACCCCGGCAAGGGCAGGGATGGGGTGTCTCTGTGTAGGGGAGGATGGGGGGACCTCTGGGACAACTAAAAGCCCCGCTGCTCACTTAGACGAGTAGGGGAACACTCACAAAATCTCCCCCCATCCTGTAACAAAAAACCAAACTGAAGTTGTTCATCTCCGGGCTGGGAGACAGTCTCCTGTGGGTCTATGCGGCCTGTTAAGCTGAGTCCTGTATTTCCCCCCTTGGGTTACGTGGTTGGGGGGGGGCAACCCTAATGCTGACTCGTCAAAATACCCACTTTCTCCCATGGCTTGCGTGACTCTTCTCCTAAGCTGATCGGTGTGTCTCTGCCACAGCAACCCCAACCCTGTCTTTACTTGGTACGATACGGGCCCAGTTTGTTCCACCACTTCCCCGGGTACCCACACTGGTCCTGAGCTCACATAATTTCTGCAGTACACTGGATCGCCTTCCCCGAAGAATTTCGTCTGATCTACCGCCACATTCGTGCCTCTATCCTCCACCCTGGAAGGATCCAAGTGGTCAAACAATGTTGTGAGTCTTCTTCACATCAGGATCTCCACGAGGGATTGCCTCGATGCAAGCGGAGTAACCCTATAGCACAGGAGGAATTTGCAGAGCTTTAGCTCCGGATCCCCCGGACCCATCCTCCTTAGTGCCTCCTTTGTAGTGCGGACCAGGCGCTCTACTTGACCGTTTGTGGCAGGGTGAAACGGAGCAGAGGTAACATGCCTGATCGCATTCCGTTTGAGGAATGCCTGAAATTCAGCGGACATGAATGTGGTCGTGTTATCCGAAATTAACACATCGGGCAGGCCAAAACACGTGAACACCTTCCTCAGGTGTTTGACTGTGGCTGCGGAGGATGTGTTTCACACTGGAATGACCTCCAGCCATTTCGAGAATGCATCAACCACTAACAAGAACATTGTACCCCGGAAGGGCCCCGCAAAGTCCACGTGGACCCTTGACCACGGTCCACGGGCTGTGTTCCACTTCCTGGGGGGTAATCTGTGCTCCTCAGGCCATGAGTGTTGGCAACTCTCATACGCACCCACCAACTGCTCCATGTCCTTATCTATGTTGGGCCACCAGAAATAGCTCCTAGCCAGGGCTTTCAACTTCACGATCCCCAGGTGACTCATGTGTAGGAAACGGAGCACCTTGGCTCGAAAAACCTCAAGAATTACTACCCTCTGGCCCCAGAGGAGGCATCCTCTCTCGAGCGAGAGCTCGAAACATTTCCTGAAAAATGATGCAAGTTCCTCAGATGGGGACGTTGCGGGCCAGCCCTTCTTTACCCATGCCAATGCCTGGGACAGAACCTTGTCTTTGGCGGTTGCCTTGGAAATATCCGAGGGCACGATGGGGGGCGAGTCGAGAGACTCGATGAGCAGCACCTGGTGATCTTGCTCAACCTTGCACTCGGGTTCCCCCAGCAGGGGAGACCTGGAAAGCGCATCCGCGTGAGCGATGTCTTTCCCTGGGCGATGTACCAGTGTGAACTGGTACGCGTTTAAGAAAATTGCCCATCATAACATTCATGGGGATAGAATCTGGGGAGTGGGCTTGGCCATGACAAAGATTCCCAGGAGGGGCTTGTGGTCTGTGACAATGGTGAACTCCCTCCCATATAAGAAATCATGGAATTTCTTCATCCCTGCGATGATTGTGAGGGCTTCCCTATCCGTTTGTGCATAGTTGCACTCTGCTTTCGAGAGGGATCTTGAGTAGAATGCAATCGGTGCATCCCTCCCATTCTTGAGCACATGGCAGAGGACAGCCTCGACCCCCACCGGTGAGGCATCACACACAAGTACTATGGGCTTTCTGGGGTCAAAATGAGTTAATATCACCTCGGAAGAGAGGAGTCGCTTTAACTCATTGAACGCCCGCTCTTGACCCTCCCCCCACCGCCAGACTGCATCCTTCTTCAGTAAGCGGTGCAGCGGCTCCACCATGGATGCCTTCCGTGGGAGGAAGGAGTGGTAGAAGTTCAGGAGCCCTAGGAATGACTGTAGCTCTGGTTTGGCGGCTGGTCTGGGGGCGTCCTGTACTGCCACAACTTTGGATTTCGATGGTTTTACCCTGTCGGGGGTGATTCGAAACCCCAGGAACTCAACCTTGTTTGTGTAGAACACACATTTGTCCCTTCTCAGGCATAACCCAGCCCTCTCGAACACAGATAGTACCTGGTCTAACCTCTGGGCTAGCTCTGACCCATCCCCAGCTGTTATCAATACGTCATCAAAATATAGCAAGACCCCAGGAAGACCCTTAAGGAGGTGTTCTACAAGCGCCGGAAATATCCTGGGGGCTGAGTTCACGCCAAATTGGAGGCGCGTCACCTTAAATGCACCCTTGTGCGTAACTATTGTCTGGGTAGCTGTGGCCACAGGTGTAACCGTTAACTGTTGTTAAGCCTGTGCTAGGTCCAACTTCGCAAAGCATTTACCCCTGTGTAACTTGGCCAACAAGTGGCTAACTATCGGCACCGGGTAGGCATTGGGGTGAATTGACTTATTGATAGTGCACTTGTAATCAGCAAAAATTCTAACCTCCCCATTAGATTTCTTGGCAGTTACAATCGGTGTCTTCCAATCTGCGGAGTCCATCGGAACCAAAAGCCCCTGACCCACCAGCTTGTCCAGTTCTGCTTTGATTTTGTCCTTTAGTGCAAAAGGCACTCTTCGTGGCTTGAGATGTATGGGGCAAACAGAAGGGTCAATATCAAAGTCCACTGGAGGCCCCCTGTACTCCCCAAGTCCTTTCTCAAACACCGCAGGGTGTGCATTGCACACATTTAATTTAATTTATTTAATTTAATAGTCATATTTATATATGCCGCCCACTCAGGCAGAACCCGACTCAGGGCAACACATCCTGAATGGGGTCACCTCGGACGGCGTTGATGCCAGTCAGTGCAATGCCCAGGGGTTCGAACCACTGGGTCCCTAGAAGACAACTGGACCCCCCCTTAAGAACCACCAAGAGCAGCTTCCTCGTGAAGTTTTTGAAACGGACGGTGAAATCTCCCACCCCCAGGATCGGAATGTAGTTACCCTGAATGCAAGTTCATCCTGAGGGCTCTCAGTTTGGGGTGGTCCCTAGAGGGTATTGACAGAAACTCTGTCTGCGAGACTATGGAGTAGGTGGTCCCTGAATCCACCTCCATCTTTACCTGGACCCCCTGCAATAGTACCTTCACAAAAAAATGGGTGTGTCGGTCCGACACACGTCTCACCACGGTGTCCTCCGCATGCACTTTCCGGATGGCCTCGTCCTTTCGGCCGTAGCGGCTGGTCCGGTCAGGGTCTCGGCTTCTGCATTGTCTGCACACCTTCGCTATGTGTCCCAAACGTCCGCAGTTGTGGCACTCTGCCTTCTTGAAGGGGCATTTCTTCTGATCGTGTGAGCCCCCGCACCCCTCGCAGCGCCGGCTTGCTTCGGTGGTGTCTTTCTTTTTGAATGGCCTTTTTCTCACTTTCTGGACCTCTGGTTTGCTCTCGCTGGATTCTGAAGAGGACGTGGCGGCGGCCGCCATGGCTCTCAACTCTCATGCACGGTGTGACGAACAGCTGTGGACTTGCACCACAAATGCTAAGCTTCCTGGGGCTGCGGACCTCATCCTGCATGCCCGTACTCCATTCTTTACCGCCTCAGCAGCTTGTGCGGCCCGCAAGACCTGCTCGAACATGATGTCCTCGTCTTGGGCTAACAGTTTCCGCTGAGCCGCTTCATCCCACAGGCCGAGTAGGAGGCGGTCTCACAACGCCTCGGCCAGGAAGGCTCCCCACTGGCATGGAATGGCTGCCAGCCTCAGTGCGGCTACATACTCTGCCACAGTTTCTCCAGGCTGTTGGTCTTGCCGGCTAAACGCCAATCTTGCCGGGAACACGGACACCTTTGGGCGGAAATGTGCCCTCAGGGCAGCGAGGATTTCGGCCAGTGGTACCATGTTGAGTACCCTCGGCATCAGGAGGTTCCTTGCCAGTTCCAGGGCTGGCAACCCACACTGGGCCAGTAGGCAGGCCCGCCTTTGGGCTTCGCCTTCGATCTTCTCCACGTCCATCGCGTATAAAAACTGTTCCTCGTAGAGGTCCCATGATTCCGGCTGGGAGGTGTTGAACGGTGATAGAATGACCCTGTGGGATGCCATTATCCCACCTTCGTTGCCAATTTGATGTACGCAGATTGATTGCACACGAGGCGGCAAATGGGCTAAACACTAACATGGTCAATCTGTACATGAGGCAATGGCGGAGCCTTGCCTCCTTATATATGGCACATCATACATTTGAATCTCGCCCGAAGGCAACTATTGGTTACAGTATCAGTGACGTCTTTCTGACGTACTGCATACCTGACATAGTTCACCTGTGGCGGGAAGGTTTCCCGCGCTAGTTACTCATTGGGTGAATTGGAGCCACGTGAGCTCCATCAGCTGCGCTAATGGCGAGCAGCTGAACTGCATGCATACACAACAGTAATGCAGATGGAACAAAAAGAAATAACAGCAAAGGGTTTGGAAAGTAAAATATTTATATATAAAATATTGCACACCGTCACTTCCTCCCTCTCCCCAGCACAGAGGTTGCCCTGCCCCTCTAAAAGTTTCGCCATCACTGGGTTAGAATATGGAAACAAATATTTATGAAAAATAAGTCAGTTAGAATGAAAGAAAACTACTACAAAACAATATATCGCTGTTCTATGACTCTGGTGCATTTAAGTTACTATATTATGATTTAAAGTATTCAAAAGACTGTTGGAGATGTAAAAAAAAGAAGTTAGGGCATATTTTAATTTGTGGTGGGAGTGTATGAATGTGAAGAAAATATGGGAAAAAACTTTTAAAAAACCAATTATATATTGTCTATCAAATTGGAGATGTGTCCTAAAATAGCATTGTTAATGGATTTTGTGAACATGCAGACAGAATGGAATAAGAAAGATATGACTGTTATGTTTATAACAGCTTAGAGACTGAATATTGTGAAAAATGGAAAGTAGATTGGGAATTTGAATTGGATGAAATTGGCTGTGACTAGTGGATACAAATCCCATCCCCATTCTGCCCTAGACATATGGGAGATGTCTTAATTTGGTGGTATAGCACATGCTTTTCATGCAGAAAGTCCCAAATTCAATCCCCATCATCAGAAGCAAAATCTAGGAAAGATTCCTGGCTGAAGCCCTAGATAGCTGCTGGTAGTCAGTACTGGAGTAGAGGGTACAGTGGGCTAGATGAAAAATGGCTTTTCTTCTTATGTGCTAGAACCCTTCCATTGGAGTACTATTGGAGAATCAAAAAGAGTAAGTGGATGGTGCTGAGGCACCTCACCTCACAGTGAGGACATCTGGAGGCAAATATCCTTCTCTGCCAATGTAGAAGGAAGTCTACTACACCCCGTGATCCAACCCAACCCCACAATGCCTCCCGGGGCTATTAGGACAGCAATCTTAAATGTTTTTTCATCCTATTCCTCAAGTTAACAAAATGTTCAGCTATAAATACAAAGGTTATTTATATTATAAACAGTGATGGGGAAAGCTCCCCTCCTCTCCTCGCTGTTAAAAAAACCCACACAATCAATACCTGCGGGCAAGTCGAGTCAACACCGGACAGGCCACGAGTGCCGGCGGGTTGGCCATTGGCTTTTGGAGGGAGTGTCAGCGTTGGGAAGGCCGCTCCTCCGCCATCTCCCTGGTGGATTGTTGGCTGCAGGGCTGAGGCAGCGCCTACGGTGCTGCCTCACCTGGCCTGTGCACGTGCAAAGCGGTTGTTGGCTGGAGCATTTGTGCGTTGGCTGTTCCGACTTCCACCTCTCCGTGCTGCCTGATTGGCTGAGGCGTGCCATGGCGTGGAGGATGCTGGGAAGCATAGTTGAGGTTTTTTTGTTCTAGTTCATGGGACATTGGCCCCACTCTTGACTTCCGGACCCTTGCGGGGTTGATGTCCGGCAGTTAAGGTAAGTGTGTCTGGCTCATTACGGGATAGGCTGGACATGTGCGGACACGCATGCCAGACATGCACAGCCACATCCCATTCTTAGAGGTAAAGATAACAATAGACAAGGGAACAAGAAACAGATGGCAATAGAAAGCAAGGAACCCAGATTTTTATTTTCAGTCTCCTCTTTCTTCTGCCTCATCTCTACCCACTATATTTATTACTGTTCCTGCTTGTTTTCCAGACAAGGTTTTCATCATATCATTATCCTGCTTTGTATACTCAGTTTTGCATCGCAGATTTCAGAAAACAATCCTCCCTTATTTTTGCTGCTGCCACTTCCATCCTTTTTTTTCTCATCAGGGGGTATCAATTAAGCGTTAGGAGAAGATGTAATAGTTAAAAAGTGCTTGAAATCCTGTTGTGCAGTTACCTTAGAGATAAATTGTTGTACTGTAAGAAATCTCTGTAGACTATCTGTTGGACACTTGAGTCATGTAACTCAGCATGTCTATGGTTAAATCTTAACTTATAGCAATTGGCTTCCAAGCATTTATGATATGTACATAACTGTGCAACAGAATTTCAGGCTACACCTTCTAATTGATAGCACGAGCTGCCCTCCTTCTGAAAACACTCTCCAAAACATAATTGAGTAACTAGTGTGGTGTGGTAGAGTGATGGAGTAGAACTCTGGAGACTAGAATTTGAATCCCTATCTACGGAAACTCACTTGGAGTAGAAGCGAAACTAGTCAAATTGCTCCTTAAATATTTCTCTTATTTTGCAAGCCCTATTAAAAGTTGCTATAAGTCAGCTCCAGCTTGACAGTACATAACTAGATATAATTAGTAAAGTTAAAGGTTGGCCTTGCTCGAAAGTTAGTCATATCCAACTCTAGGGTTTGGTGCTCATCTCTGTTTACAACCAAAGAGCCAATGCTGTCTGTGTCTGCAGACATTTCCGTGGACATGTGGCAGGCATGACTAGACACCAGAGTGCATGGAACACTGTTTACCTTCCCACTGAAGTGGTACCTACTTATCTACTTGTGATTTCTTGCTTTTGAACTGCTAGGTTGGCAAGCGCTGGGACAGAGATGGGAGCTCACTCCGTTGTGCAGTACTCGGGTCTTGAACTGCTGAACTGTCAACCTTCCAGTCATCAAGTTCAGTGCCTTAACCACTAAGCCACCACAGTCCCAAAATTTAATTACATCTTACAAAAAGAATGTTTAGTTTCCATCCAAAGACAATGTATATCTAGCCTGCCTTTTCTTTCTTTTCTTCCTTATCTTTTTTCTTTTTCTTTCTTTCTTTTTCTGCAAGATGAAAAATGGTGAGGAAAGGTTATAAATGAGTTTGTCTGAGCACCTTGTAAATGCATGAATGATAGGGACCTATTGCACAATAAAGGTTTCCTCTCACACACCCCACTATTCCAGTGTTAATTGGCAACTGCGGAGAACATGCTTCATAATTTGGAGCAGGGGTTCCCAAACTTTTCATGCTGCGGGTCGGTCATGTGGTTCCTCCCGCCATAATACATGTTAGCAGCTGTCGTAAATGCATTTATGACAGCTGTGGGTGCATTTACAGCAGCATTTTACTTCCTCTTCCGGTAGTGGTGAGGGTGGCGCAGGCCGGATTATTTGGTGCCATGGGCCAGGGCCAGCACACAGGCCGTAGTTTGGCCACCCCTGATTTAGAGTATCATAGTTATTTCCTCTTCTTGTCCTCCCAAAACATAACTAATTGATTAAGAATAGTATGTGTCAGAAAGTGAAATACAGCATCTTGATGTGCATTCAATATGCCTTTGTAGACTGTGAGTAATAACAGGATCTCCATAAATAAAACAGTTGATTTTGAGGAAGAAAATGTTTGGCAGAAGAGAGAGGGCCAGAAAATACCGAATGTCTATTCTTGGAGCAAAACTCCAGTGACAGATTGGATGCCAGCATTCAGCTTATCTAAACATTTTAAACAACCAGTTTGAGTGGTGGGGGAAATCTATTCAAATTGAGAGCACCATAATTTCCTTTTACTCACAAGTGAACTGCATTTTCCTAACTCAGATCCTAGCAAGAGCAAGACCTAAGTGGTACCTAATACAGAATAAGCAAGGCTTTGCTATAACACTTAACTCACTTCAGATAGCAAAGTCACAATCACTTGATAGCACGGCCCCCTGAAAAGAAAATGAAAGAACTCTGTCAGTTCATTGTCTTGTCTTCAAAATGTATTGTTCAGTAATAAATTAACCTATACACATATGCCTGAATATAATCTCAATTGAACATAGTGGTACATACTTCTAAATAATATTACAAATTAATCCCCTTCATGTTTACTCACAAGTTTCTCTGTGGGCAATAGAACTTAATGTTCATCAACTGTACTATAATAAACAAACAAACAAATAAAGACACTGAGCTTTATGACCAGAAGGTGCGACCAGTTCGAGACCTGAGTGCTGCGTGATGGAGTAAGCACCCATCGTCTGCCAACCTAGCAATTTGAAAGCAAGGAATTGCAAGTAGATAAATAGGTACAACTTAAGTGGGATGGGTAACAGTGTTCCGTGCACTTAAGTGTCTAGTCATGCCTTTTTCGTTTGTGTCTAGGCCAGATGTGAAACTGTTAAAATGAAGCCACCTTTTGATGAGTTCATTCTGCAGTTCCTTTTGCCTGACCTAGTGTGAGATTAGCCGGCATCCAGGTGACCGTTGCCCAGGGTATGCCCAATTGTGGTTTCAAAAATACCACAATCTTCAAGGAGGCTCTTTCTGTGTACATGACCAGCAGGGCCATAGCCAGGTGGGGGCAGGGGGGGGCTGAAACCCCTCCTGAGCTAACAGTTTGCCCCCCACCCCACCCCACCCTGGGATGCCAATGTTATATATGTGTGACATTGTTGCCCCTCCTGAAAATGTTTGCCCCTCCTACCCCCCCCCAAAAAAAATCTAGAATCCTCGCTACAGCCCTGATGACCAGTGAAAAGTCTGCAGATGCAGATAGTGCTGGTTCTTGGGCTGTAAACGGATATGAGCACCATACCATAGGGTCGGATATGCCTGGCTTTCGAGCAAGGGAGACCTTTAAGGTAAGGTAAAGGTAAAAGTTTCCCTTGCTTGAAAGCCAGTCGTATCCGACTCTAGGGTTCAGTGCTCATCTGTTTCAAAGCCGAAGAGCCAGTGCTGTCTGCTTCTGCAGGCATTTCCGTGGTCATGTGGCAGGCATGACTAGACACCAGAGCACACGGAATGCTGTTACCTTCCCACCGAAGTGGTCCCTATTTATCTACTTGCAATTTCTTGCTTTCGAACTGCTAGGTTGGCAGGAGTAGGGCAGATGACGGGAGCTCATTCCGTCTTGCAGTACTCGGGAATCGAACTGCTGACCTTCCGCCTTCTAGTCAGCGTCTTAGCCACTTGAGCCACTGCAGTCCCACAGTTTAGTATATGGGACCAAAGACAACAGAACAGCCGAAGGGTTGGCTTAACACAGGTTTATTGCATGATGGTCCGGTGGAGCATGAGGTAATGGCGGTGATACATCTCAATATATACAGTAGCCCTATACATTTGAATCTTGTAGCACGGTAGCTCATTGGCTGCTACCGGCGTGGCCTCGCCCAGGCACGCCTCTCTTCCTGCTGCTGAATGCAGATCTTTCTCCTGCTGCTGAATGCAGATCTTTCTCCTGCTGCTGAATGCGGGGAAGGTTTCCCGCGGCTGTCCGTGATTGAGCAATGTGAACCATGTGAGACTGAACGCTCGCAGCTGCCCTCTATGGGCTGCCTGCTCGCGTTCCTTTACAGCTGAGATACCTTGTATTTGGAGTGGTTACATTCTTGCCTTTACTGTACAATGAACATGCAAACATACATACATAACATCCCTCCCCCCTAGGATGGGATGAAGTCCCGCAACCATTGTGGCTTGCCGCACGTGCGCTTGGGGCGTGCTTGCGCCTGACCTAGTACTGGAGAGCCTGTGATCCCTGACTCCGCGGGTACTTGTCCTGCAACGGGAAACGGGGATTCGTTAGTGGCTCTGTGGGGCGTCCGTGCCTGCCGTGCGCCCGGGGATGGGAATGGAATGAACAGCTGGGAGGTGAACCCCTGCCTGTTGCTCTCGGACCCCGGGGACCCTCCTATTGTGAACCGCGGAACCGATGAGGTCGCCCTTGTGGTTCTGCTACCTTCTGTTCCCCGCTCGGGGGACCTTGAGACTGTGGTGGGCGGACTCGCTGTTGCCTCCTGTCTTGGGGGTGTCGGTCTCCGGGAAATTGGCGCTATGCTGCATTCTAACTCACAGGGGCTACTGGGACTGGAAGTACCAGGGGCTGAACTGAAACCCCTCTTTTCGCTAGGACGGGTGGGGGACCACTCCACTAACTCCCCCTGGTACTGTAAATCAACGTCTAAACTTCTAGGGGCATCTGTGTTTCGGGGAAACTTCCGAGGGGTATGTGTGAGGTCGGGGCTCTTCCTTTCTGCCGCGAACTCCCGCAAAAGATCTCTGAGGATCGATTACCTTTCCTCCCCCCTTGGTGGGGACCCATGTCCCCCTTTTCCTCCCCCTTGGGCTAAACGGGTGGGGGAGTACCCTAACGCTGATTCGTGGCTATTTTCGTCTTCGTCCTGCTCTCCGGGGACCCTGCGCCTGAGTTGGTCCGCGTGTCGCCTCCACAGGAGGCCTGTACTGGTCTCTACGCGGTATGAGACGGGGCCGGTTTGCTCTATTACAGTGCCCGGCACCCAGGCTGGCCCCGCGTTGGCGTAGTTCCTGCAATGCACCGGGGCGCCTACGCTGAAACTCTTTGCGGGTTCCACCCCTATGTTCCGCCCTTTGTCCTCTACTCTCGTGGGGTCTAGCTTGGAGATTACCGTGGCCAGCTTCCTGCGCATTAACAGCTCCGCGGGGGAGTACCCTGACGCCAATGGGGTGACTCTGTACCTTAGCAGGAATTGGCACAGTTGCAGGTCGAGGTCTCCGGGGCCCATGCGCCGCAGCGCGTCCTTTGTGGTGCGCACGAGGCGCTCTACTTGGCCGTTGGTGGCCGGGTGAAAAGGGGCGGAGGTGACGTGCCGAATGGCGTTGAGATCCATGAACGCCCTGAACTCGGCGGACGTGAAACAGCTAGCGTTATCGCTGACGAGGGTGTCGGGTAAACCGAACGTGGAAAAAACCCTCCGTAACTGTTTAATTGTTGTGGCCGAGGAGGTGCTCGAGACTGGAATGACCTCCAACCACTTGGAAAACGCGTCCACCACAAGGAGGAAAAGTGTTCCCCTGAACGGGCCAGCGAAGTCTACGTGTACCCGGGACCAGGGCTCCCTTGCTGTGTCCCACTCCCTATGTGGCAAGCGCACCTCTTCTGGCCTGGAGCTTTGGCACGCTTCGCAAGTGCCGACCATGTGCTCGATGTCGGCGTCTAGCTGGGGCCACCAAAAGTAACTGCGGGCTAGTGCCTTAGAGCGGACAATCCCCGGGTGGCTGACGTGCAGCAGTTTAAGCACCCTCGGCCGGAGAGACGTGGGGATCACTACCCGCTGTCCCCACAAAAGGCAACCCCTCTCTAGGGACAACTCTAGTTTCTTTTTGAAGAATGTGTCGAATTCTGCTGCTGGGGAAGACACGGGCCACCCTTTCTGTACCCAGGAGCAAACTGTAGCTAGCGTTTTGTCCTTGCCGGTCGCTTTGGCGATGTCGGCCGGTACTACTGGAGGGGAGTCTAGGACCTCTATCATCAAGACCTGGTGGTCCCTCTCTTCCTCGCCCACGTGGCAGCAATCCCGGGGAATGGGGGACCTCGACAGGGCATCCGCGTGGCTGATCTCCTTCCCGGGCCGGTATACCAGTGCGTGCTGATACGCGTTGAGGAAAATGGCCCACCTGAGCATTCTCGGGGACAGGATTTGGGGTGTGGGCTTATCTGCAGTGAAAATGTCAAGCAAGGGCTTATGGTCAGTCACTATGGTGAAGGGGCGGCCGTACACAAAATCATGAAATTTTTTGGTCCCCGCAATTATCGCTAGTGCTTCCCTGTCTGTCTGGGCGTAGTTTCTCTCTGCTTGGGACAAGGACCTAGAGTAGAACGCTATCGGGGCCTCCCTCCCGTTCTCCAGTACATGGCATAACACCGCCCCCACCCCCAACGGGGATGCATCGCATATCAGGACCACTGGGCGTTTGGGATTGAAGTGGGTCAGTACAGCATCTTTAAAGTGTGATAATATGCATGATAATATGTTGTCTTAAATGTTTTTAAACTTTTAAAAACTGTGATAAAATGTATGAGGAGAGAAAAATGGCGCAGACACCGGCAACCACGCCATAAATCCTGCCAAGAGAACCCTATGGACCAAAACAAAAGGCAAAACAAAAGGGCAGGCTAGGTGATACAGGATGCTTAACACCTCAGAGGGGAGAAAGGGGAGGGACAGGAAGGAGGGAGGAGGAATGCAATGTTGTAAGGAGCAATACTGCATAGGGACATGGAATGTGAGATCAATGAACCAAGGTAAACTGGAAGTGGTAAAAAATGAGATGGAAAGAATAAGCATTGACATCTTGGGCATCAGTGAGCTAAAATGGACAGGGATGGGTGAATTCAGCTCTGGAAACCATCATATCTACTATTGTGGACAAGAAAACCTTAGAAGGCATGGAGTAGCCATAATTGTCAATAAGAGAGTAAGAAAAGCAGTAATGGGATATAACCTCAAAAATGACAGAATGATGTCAGTCAGAATTCAAGGCAAACCTTTCAATATCACCGTAATCCAAGTCTATGCACCAACCACTAGTGCAGATGAAGCCACAGTGGACCAGTTCTATGAGGACCTAGAACACCTCATAGAACAGACACCAAGAAATGATGTCCAAATTATATTAGGAGACTGGAATGCCAAAGTAGGAAATCAAAAAGTGGAGGGAATAACAGGCAAGTTTGGTCTTGGAGTACAGAACGAAGCAGGGCAAAGATTGATAGAGTTCTGCCAAGAGAACGCACTGGTCATAGCAAACACTCTCTTCCAGCAACACAAGAGGTGACTTTACACATGGACATCACCAGATGGCCAACACCGAAACCAAATTGACTACATACTCTGCAGCCAAAGATGGAGAACCTCCATACAATCAGCAAAAACAAGACCTGGAGCAGACTGTGGATCAGATCACAACCTACTGATCGCAAAATTCAGGTTAAGACTAAAGAAAATAGGGAAAACAAGAAGACCAGACAGATATCACCTAGACAGCATCCCTAAAGAATACACGGTGGAGGTGATGAACAGATATAATGGCCTGGACGCAATAGACAGAGTGCCAGAAGAATTATGGACAGAGATAAAGGAAATCATGCAGGAAGCAGCAAAGAAAACCATACCAAAAGAAAAGAAGCGTAAGAAAGCAAAATGGTTGTCTGATGAGGCTCTTAAAATAGCAGAGGAAAGAAGGAAGGCAAAAGTCAAAAGAGAAAGGAAAAAATACAACCTTTTGAACACAGAATTTCAAAGAAAAGCAAGGAGAGATAAGGAAAACTACCTAAAAGAACAGTGCAAAGAAATGGAGGAAAACAACAAAAGAGGCAGGACTAGAGATCTCTTCAGAAAAATCGGGGAAATAAAGGGAACATTTAAAGCAAAAATGACCATGATAAGGGACAAAGACGGAAAAGAGCTAGCTGATGCAGAAGAGATAAAGAAAAGATGGAAAGAGTACACAGAGGAACTCTACAAAAAGGACCTCAACACTCCTGATAACCACAATGATGAAAAAACTGAACTCGAGCCAGACATCCTGGAGAGCGAAGTTATAAAGGCCCTAAAGAGCACTGCAAACAATAAAGCTAGTGGATATGATGGTATCCCAGTCGAATTTTTCAAAGCGCTAAAAGATGATGGCGTCAAATTACTGCACTCAATATGCCAGCAAATCTGGAAAACAAAACAGTGGCCACAGGATTGGAAAAGATCAGTATACGTCCCAATCCCAAAAAAGGGCAACGCCAAAGAATGCTCAAATTACCGAACAATTGCACTCATCCCACACGCCAGCAAGGTGATGCTCAAGATAATACAGGACAGACTTCAGCAACATGTGGAGAGAGAACTACCAGAGGTGCAGGCCGGTTTCAGAAGAGGCAGGGGGACTAGAGACCACATTGCCAACATACGTTGGATCATGGAGAAAACAAAGGAATACCAGAAACAAGTTTACTTTTGTTTCATTGATTACACTAAGGCATTTGACTGTGTGGACCACAACAAGATGTGGCAAGTAATTAAAGAGATGGGAATACCAGAGCACATCATATGCCTCCTGAGAAATCTGTACATGAACCAAGAAGCAACAGTTAGGACAGAACATGGAATGACAGAGTGGTTTGGAATAGGAAAAGGAGTAAGACAAGGCTGCATTTTATCACCCTGCTTATTCAATCTATACACAGAGCACATAATGTGAAATGCAGGGATGGAGGAATCACAATATGGGATTAAAATTGCTGGGAGAAACATAAACAATCTGAGATATGCAGACGATACCACCCTAATGGCAGAAAGTGAGGAAGACCTAAAGAACCTCTTGATTGGGCTGAAGGAGGAGAGTGCAAAAGCTGGTTTGAGACTCAATATCAAGAAAACCAAGGTAATGGCAACAGGCCCAATCAGTTCCTGGAAAATAGATGGGGAAGAAGTAGAAGCAGTGACAGATTTTACTTTCCTGGGATCAAAGATCACGGCAGATGGGGATTGCAGCCATGAAATAAAAAGGCGACTGATTCTTGGGAGACAAGCCATGAGAAACCTGGAGAACATAGTGAAAAGCAGAGACATCACATTGCAAACAAAAATTAGAATAGTCAAAGCAACGGTATTCCCAGTGGTAATGTACGGATGTGAGAGCTGGACAATTAGGAAAGCTGAACGCAGAAGAATAGATGCCTTTGAAATGTGGTGTTGGAGGAGAGTTTTGAGAGTACCCTGGACAGCGAAGAGAACAAATAGGTCAATCTTAGAAGGAATCAACACTGACTGCTCATTGGAAGGGCTAATAGTAAAGACGAGGCTAAAGTATTTTGGACATCAAATGAGAAGGGAGGATTCACTTGAGAAGGCCCTGATGTTGGGAAAGGTGGAGGGCAAAAGAAGAAGGGGGAGGCCAAAGATGAGATGGCTAGATGGTATTGTAGACACAATGGGCACAGAACTGGGAGTGCTGAGGGGGATGGTGGAGGACAGAGGTGCCTGGAGAACAATGGTCCATAGGGTCGCAAAGGGTCGGAACCGACTGTGCGACTGAACAACAACAACAACAGCATCTGATGCCAGGAGTCGCTTCAGGTCATTGAAGGCCTTCTCCTGGTCGTCGCCCCACTTCCATGCCTCGTCCTTTTTTAACAATTTGTGTAGCGGTTCCGCCACGGCTGCCTTCCGTGGAAGGAAGGAGTGGTAGAAGTTGAGCAGTCCGAGGAACGACTGCAACTCGGGCTTGGAGGTGGGGCGAGGGGCCTTCTTGATGGCGGCCACCTTGGATTGGGATGGCCTTATTCCCTCGGGAGTGACACGGAACCCTAGGAACTCAACCTCAGTAGCGAAGAAGACGCATTTGTCTTTCCGCAACCGCAACCCCGCCTTTTCGAATATTGCCAGGACCTTTCCCAACCTTATTGCTAATTCGGCCCGGCTCCCCCCTGTAATCAATACGTCATCAAAGTAGGGTAACACCCCCTCTAATCCCTTCAGGAGGCGTTCCACGAGTGACTGGAAGATCCCGGGCGCCGAATTTACGCCGAATTGGAGGCGCGATACCTGGAACGCCCCTTTGTGGGTGACTATGGTCTGCGCAGCAGCTGCGGCGGGGGTCACCGGGAGTTGCTGGTAGGCTTGGGTCAGGTCGAGTTTAGCGAAACACCTCCCCCCGTGTAACCTGGCCAACAAGTGGCTGACTACCGGCACCGGATACGCATTAGGGCGGATCGCCTTATTGATGGTGCACTTGTAATCAGCGCATATGCGGACCTCCCCGTTGGCCTTGAGCGCTGTTACAATTGGAGTTTCCCACTCCGCAGAATCAACAGGGACAAGAATCCCCTGGCCCACCAGTTTGTCCAACTCCGCCTCTATTTTGTCCTTTAGTGCGAAAGGCACTCTGCGCGGTTTAAGTCTGATTGGACGTACTCCAGGGTCCAGGTCGAAAGTCACTGGGGGGCCCTTGAATTTCCCGAGTCCCTTTTTGAAAACCTCGGGGTGCGCGTTGCACACGCTCTGTATTGGATCAGGCCCGGCGGCGTGTGCTCCCACGGCGTGCACCCCCCCAATGAACAACCCCAGGGGCTTGAACCATTGAGTCCCGAGGAGGCTGCATTTACCTCCCTTGAGGACGACCAGGGGAAGCGTTGCGGTGTGCTTTTTAAACTGGACCTGGAAATTCCCAACCCCCAACACCGGGATGCGGTTCCCTTGCACGTCCTTCAGTGTGGCCCTCAACGCTTTGAGCTTGGGCAGCACGTGGGGGGCCAGTTTCAGGAACTCTCCCTGGGAAATGATAGAGTATGAAGAACCCGAGTCCACCTCCATCCTAACAGGGGCCCCTTGTATTACTACCTCAACGAAGTAACGGGGGTGCTCCGTGGATACGCTGAAAACCGGAGCGTCGTCCTCGCTGTCGTCGGAGATGCGCCCTACTCCGTCCCGCGTCCTCGTGGTCCGGGTGCCGTCCTTTGGCCTCGTGGTGCGGTCCTGCCTCACCGAGCGGTCTGGAGAACTCCTTGTGGTGCGGTCCTGCCTCGCCGAGCGGTCTGGGGAACTCCTCTTGGCCTCGCGCCGTTTCCGGCAGACCTTGGCGATGTGCCCGCGCCGGCCGCAGTTGTGGCACTCGGCCTTGCGGAACGGGCATTTGGCGCGGGCGTGGGCGGCGTCGCAGCCGTCGCAGCGCCGGCCCTCCCTCAGGACCCTCCGGACGTCCTCGTCGTCGCCGCTCTCCGCGGACGAGTTCGAAACTCGCCGGGCCGCGCGCACCGAGCTCTCTGCCTTGGCGGGTTTCGGGCGCCAGTCCTGGAGCTCTTGCACCCCGGCAGTCGTGGCCTCCGCGGCCTGTGCCGTGTCGAGGACTTGTTGCCACGTGCGAGGCGGCTCCTGTTTCATCAGCGCGCGCTGAGTCTCGGTATCCCTCAGGCCGCAGAGCAGGCAGTCCCGGAGGGTGACTTCTGGGGTCTCCCACTTGCATGGGCCAGCGGCCAGCCGCAGGGCCGCGGCGAACTCGGCGACCGATTCCCCGGGCGCCTGGACTCGCCTCCAGAATGCGCTCCGAGCGGGGAACATCGCTATCGCGGGCCGGAGGTGGGTGCGCAGCACCGCCAGGAGCTCTGTGGCCTTGAAGTCGCTCACCCTCCTCGGCGCGATCAGGTCCACCAAGGTCCTCTTGGTCTCGTGTCCGAGCATGCGGACGAAGATGGCCCTCTTCTTGGCCTCATCTGAGACTTCGAGCTCCACCAGCGCTCCATTGAAGTCTATCTCAAACAGCTCCAAGTCTCCCGGCTTCCTGATCTCGTAGCCGGCGCATGTCTTGGTCCCGTGGGCAGCCATATCCCATCCTCGTCGCCAATTTAGTATATGGGACCAAAGACAACAGAACAGCCGAAGGGTTGGCTTAACACAGGTTTATTGCATGATGGTCCGGTGGAGCATGAGGTAATGGTGGTGATACATCTCAATATATACAGTAGCCCTATACATTTGAATCTTGTAGCACGGTAGCTCATTGGCTGCTACCGGCGTGGCCTCGCCCAGGCACGCCTCTCTTCCTGCTGCTGAATGCAGATCTTTCTCCTGCTGCTGAATGCAGATCTTTCTCCTGCTGCTGAATGCGGGGAAGGTTTCCCGCGGCTGTCCGTGATTGAGCAATGTGAACCATGTGAGACTGAACGCTCGCAGCTGCCCTCTATGGGCTGCCTGCTCGCGTTCCTTTACAGCTGAGATACCTTGTATTTGGAGTGGTTACATTCTTGCCTTTACTGTACAATGAACATGCAAACATACATACATAACACACAGAGACCTTTAACTACGTATAATGCCTTTCCAAAACCTCAGGGGTTGTGATGGGGAACGTTGAGTCATGTGGATCAGAACTAAGAAAAGAGATCAAGGGGAACCATGCCAACCTCCTTTTCTGCTATATGCCTATGAATCTAGTCTGGTATCACAGCTTTTGTACGGTCGAAAACTAAATAGCTATAGTTGAGAGGCAGCAGCAGAAGTTTTACCAGAAGAAACACAGAAGAGGGGTGTGTGTGTGTGTGTGTGTGTGTGTGTGTGTGTGTGTGTGTGTGTGTGTGTGTGTGTGTGTGTGTGTGTGTGTGAACCCACCGCTTCTGCACTTCAATGAAATTTTCTCCTTCCTCTCCTCTGTTGGTAGAAATTGAGGACACGACAACAGGCACCTTCAGGGAGGAGGGGGTGCTGGTGATCGTCCTGCCTCGTGATGGCGAACCTTGGCACTCCAGATGTTCTTGGACTTCAATTCCCAGAAGCCCAATCACCCTGTGAATCCACACGAATGGGTTTACTGCGATTCATCTGGCCTGCACCACCCTTGTCGCTCCCGTAAGTGGAAGTAAAACACACCCATACGGTTAAGACTCTTCCGGGTTAACCCTTCCTACATACGGGCGCATTTTACTTCCGCTTCCGGGAGCGATGAGGACAGTGCGGGCCAGATGAATCGCAGTAAACCCCTTCGTGTGGATTCACAGGGGGCTTGGGCTCTTGGGAATTGAAGTCCAAGCACATCTGGAGTGTCAAGGTTCGCCATTGCAGGTTTAGGGACAAAGAGCCAGCGCTGTGTGTGTCTGCTTCCGTGGCCAAGTGGCAGGCAGGACTAGATGCAGCCAGAGCTGTTACCTTTCCTGCCCAATCGGTACCTACTTGTCTACTTGCAACTTGTTGCTTTAAAACAGCTAGATTGTCAGGAGCTGGGGAAAGGCGAGTGCTGTCGTGCAGCACTCAGGTCTCGACAGCGGTGGGCTCCAAAAAATTTTTACTACCACACTGTGGCCATGGTATGGTGGGCATGGCCGGGGGAAAGCCCTGTGTTGCACCCACCTGAATTAGGACTATTTTATTTCAAAATTTGGATGGGTGGGGCCAGCGATAATTTCTGCTACCGGATCTGGCGAACTGGTGCGAACCTGCTGCTGGGTCTCGAACTGCCACTGGGTCTCGAACTGCCAATACTGTCATAAGCTCAACATCTTAACCCATGAGCCACTGCGGCCCCTTCCCTCTCAAATAAAACTTTTTCTCCCCCACACAACTCACCCCGGCAAGCGTCCCCCAACCCCACACGTCTCCCTCATGAAGAAGTGTTCAGCTCCGAATGGGGCACGACAGCCCACCTTGCGTGTAAATAAAAGCCCTGGTCGGCGGAGAAGAAGCCCGCCTGACTGAGGCGCTAGTTGGCGGGGCAGCAGGGCAAAGCGGAGTCGCCGCCGCAGCCTGAAAGCAGGAGAGCCTCCAGTCTGGGCTCTAGTAGGCTTCCTCTCCCGCCTCGCCAGCTGGTGGGAATCGCATTTTGGCGGGGCGGCACGCTGGGGCTGCCGCCACCACGTCTGGTCTCCTTTTTTTCCCCCGCACGCGGGGGTGGCTGGCTGGTGGCTTGCCCGGCTCTGACGGGCTTGGCTAGGCTGGAGTCTAGGACGCGGGCGAGGCGGCGACTAACGCGCGCTGGAGCGCATTGACGCGGCCGGCCGCCCCCGCCTTGGCTGGTTCCGGAGGCGGCCTGGCGAGGTCGTTGCTGTGACTGTCCTCCTTTCTGAGGCGGGCGGGCAGCTTTGCAGCGCAGAGGCCGGAGGGAGGAGAAGCGAGGGAAAGAAGGGACCTCCTTCCTTTCCTGCTGGGGGGAGGAAGGGGGGGGAATGGGGATAGACGCAGGAGAGCGGGCGGGTGAATAACTGAGTTGCCCTGGACTGGAGCAAGCGGGCGGGATATAAATCTAAATAATAATAATAATAACTGCGTCCCAAGGCGCCGCCTGGAGGGAATGAATTCTGGACGCTGCTGAGAGGTTGAGGCTTGGTGGGGGACACAAGCCCACCGGGTCGAGTTTGGTGGTGGTGGTGGTGGCAGCTGAGGGTTTGGGGTTGCCTGAGGCGACTGGGAGGCGCGCGCCCCTTCTTTTTTTTCAGGGCGGGGAGAGGAAGGGGCAGGGCAGGAGGATGGCAGGCAGCCTCCGGGCTGGGTGACGACGACGGGGGACCCCACCGCCGCGCCGTGAGGGAAAAAAGGGGGCCATGTCCTTGCCGCAGCCTCCGCCCGCCCCCTCGGACAGCCTCCGGCCCGTGGGGGGCGACGACCACCACCAGCGCCTCTCGCAGCAGCAGCAGGACGGCCGCCGGGTGAGTGAGGAGGAGGAGAGCGCGGCTCCCTCTGCGGCAGCGGCGGAGGAGGAAGAGCAGCGGCAGCAGCAGAAGGAGGAAGAAGAGAATTTGGAAGCGAAAGAAGGAGCGGAGGAAGTGGAGGAAGACCCCGAAAAATCCCCTCCGCAGCTGACGGAGCCACGAAGGGCTTCTAGGGTAACGTCACCAGCGCCTGGTGTTGCTTTAACCGCAGGGGTGCCCAAACTTTTTTGGGGGGCTGCGGGCCAGTCACGTTCAGGGGTGTGGTCAAACTACGGTCCGTGGGCCAGATCTGGCCCCCAATGCTGATTCATCTGGCCCGCCCTCGTCGCTCCCAGGAACGGAAATAAAATGCTCCCGTACGAGGGTGGCACTGGCTGGATGATGAATTGGCATCATGGGCCGGTTCTGGCCAGACAGTGGGCCGTAGTTTGGGCGCCCCTGTTTTGCTCCCTGCATCTGTGGAGGCTTTGTTGAGTTCACAGGGAGACCCTTGTGTGAGCATGGCTGGTCCTTTTTGTATTTGTTTTTAAAAAGCAGCTAAGGGTATACAGGTGAAGCTCGGAAAATTAGAATACCGTGCAAATGTTCATTCAGTTCAGTAATGCAACTTAAAAGGTGAAACAAATACATGAGATAGACTCATTACGTGCGAAACGAGATAGTTCAAGCCTTACTTTGTTATCATATTGATGCTTATGGCTTACACCTTATGAAAACCCCAACCCCTCAATCTCATGTACCCCATAATCATCACATAATCTCATGTATGCTGTACGCCATGATCATCACAATTATAACGAATTAAGGCATGACATCTCTCGCTTTGCATGTAGTGAGTCTATCTCATATATTTGTTTCACCTTTGAAGTGAAATGAATGAACATTTGCACGATATTCTAATTTTCCGAGTTTCACCTGTATAGTGAGTTACTGCAAACAAGGATATTTAATCACCCTGATGTAATGTTTATAAACTATTTAGCATTTTTTATTCTAAGAACTCTACATCTATTGCAAGACGTCATTCCGATTTAGAAAGGATACAAAGGGCAAAAAGAATGGGGAGGGACAAAGAAAATAAGTAGTGTATAAGAGCAGGACTCCCTTCTCTAGCTAAACAGGGTTGGGACCAGCTTAGTTTCCTTGTCAGGATGTTTCTTTCTAGGAAGCAAAGGGATGACCCTCAGGTTTGTGGTCAGTGGATAGACAAGTCTACAATGTGCTGCTTTTTCTTTGATCCTCATCCATCTCGCGTTTGCAGCAATGTTCATGTGTGTTTTTCCTTATTGTTTTACACGTAATTTGTGCATGAAGCTTTTCCATTGAAATAATAGCTCCCATGATGTATTGCCTAGACTAGAGACATAACATATTGACATTTAGTAAGGCCACACAAAGGCAGGTGGTTTTGGCTATGTTCCTGAAACCACAAAAACTAGCAGATGGTACAGATTGCTAATGGTTAGTCTTAAGGATTGCTTTCTTCTTTACAGTTGAATTCTAATAGGCTATATATTTTTATTTTTTGAAAACTTTTTTGTTAAATTATATCTGAATTGCCATAGTAAATACAAACAGATAGAAACTTATATGGAAGCACTCATACCCGCGTATAAAG
Organism: Bradypodion pumilum; assembly: GCA_035047305.1. Taxonomy (NCBI): domain Eukaryota; kingdom Metazoa; phylum Chordata; class Lepidosauria; order Squamata; family Chamaeleonidae; genus Bradypodion; species Bradypodion pumilum. The sequence goes on from JAWDJD010000003.1 coordinate 266,446,480, forward strand.
TATGTACTGTAGTTTAACACTCAGTTGGGTTCTTAAGCTTCAGAAATAAATGTAAGGGCGGATTTTATTGAGCTTTGTGTGAAAGTGGGTTTCAAAGAGGTACTTCCCACACCTCTGCAGATAAACATATGCGGTGTAAATTTTTCTTATTCCTGATTTATCTATCCTATTTATCTATGCAGAACTATATCCCCTGTGTTCAGTCCTGTTATTCCAAAGCAGATGTTTCTATAAGGACATAATTACATTTATAGGATAAATTCAGAAGTCAGTTCATCATAGTTTGCATTAAGGTAAAGGTTTCACTTGCTCGGAAGCCAGTCGTATCTGACTCTAGGATGCAGTGTTCATCTCTGTTTCAAAGTCGAAGAGTCAGCGCTGTCTGCTTCTGCAGACGTTTCCGTGGTCATGTAGCAGGCATGACTAGACACCAGAGCACATGGAATGCTGTTACCTTCCCACCAAAGTGGTCCCTATTTATCTACTTGCAATTTCTTGCTTTCGAACTGTTAGGTTGGTCCCTCTTAAATTAACTTCCAGCCAATTTCCTTCTCAGCTTTCTTTTTTGATAGAAAGGAGGAAACATCTATGCAAAATGGGAGTGGGGGGGAGTATCTTGGAAATATTACTGAGCATTTGTGTTATAGACCTGTCTGATGGTGTGTTTTGCTGCTGGAGGAAATGTCTTAAAAAACAACAACAACCCATGAAGTCTAAATGGAGTCTTTTCTTCTTGGCATATTGATTTTCTGTGTTGAAAGTAGATGCTTTTGTTTTGTTTTAAGACTGAAAGGCATTTAAACATACCTCCTATGCCACCTAAAGTGAAACAGAGTCAAGAAAAGCTTCACTACTTCATTCTGCTCAATGTGTTAAGTCAGGGGTTCTCAACCTACGGTCCATGGGCCAGACCCTGCCTGCGGCACCATTTCATGTAACCCGCCAGCGGAAGCAGATGCGGACAAATTTACAACAGCTGTAAATGTGCCAATGGCTGTGGTAAATTGCCATAAATGTATCTGCGGCTGTGGTAAATGTACCGTAAATGTGCCTACGACTGTGGTAAATGCGTTTATTACAGCCATGGATGTGTTTTATGGCAGAGTTTCAGCAGGGGCAAAACCACCAGTCCAGCCCGTTCAGCTGTCTGAGGGGGCGTGGTCCGGCCCACAGCATGAAAATGTTGAGAACCTCTGTAAGTGATCCTCAGGATGATGAATTTTCAAGAGTGATTACAATTAAAATTTGTAGGGGGCAGGCAGCATAATGATTCTTGGATTCAAAGTGCAATACAATAGATTGTCCAATGTCTGAACACACAAACACAATAAGACCCTAGATGGGATGGAGTGCAAAGTAAGTGTGTGTGTGTGTGTGTGTGCGTGCGCGCGCGCGTGTGCGCATGCGCTCCCAAAGCTAGTTGAAAGGACAAAATATCATTTGTTCCAATTGTTCCAAATCAACAGGAATGTCATTATCAATAATCTTGATAAATTATTGCCCTGAGGAAATGTTATACTTGTGCAGTAGAGACCTAGATTGCCAGTTGTGCTGTGTGTTTTTTTAAAAGTCAAACAAACATATTGAAACTTGGGAAATGTAATATACTGTTTTGATCCTTTAAGTAGCATTTGAAATGTTGATTGTTACTGACATATTATTTCTGATAGATCAAGTTTACAAATGCAGCATAAAGACAGCCTCAGTTATATGTGATTTAGTTCCCACACATGTCTGAGTGAAGAAGTTAAAAGCAAATTGGAAGGAGAAGGGAAAACCAGTTTGGCAACCGCTGTTCATGTTCCATTTTGCTTCCTGTCTGGAGAGGAATTGGGAAGGACACAGCTTCATTTATAATACAACAAAACAGAAGGCTCAGCATTTCCTCAGCAGAACCATTACTTGGAGTTGAGGCTTAAATTTCAAAGCATTTATTTATTTATTTATTTACTATAGCCACTCCAATCGAGGTGCAACTCTGGGCGACGTACATAAAATCCCCAACATTTGAACTATAGAAACCCTTACAATTCCTAAAAACACTGAAAAACTGCCTCCCACCCACACCAATTTAAAATCTAGTTAAAAACTATTAAAAGTATGAATGATCCTCCTCTGAATGAGTTGGGGGGGGGGCTTGCTCCCTATCCACCACCCCACACCTGCCCTCCCAGCAAGGTTTTCAGCTCTTTCCTGAAGGGCAGCAGCTCTGTCTGGAGACCATCAACTGGCAGGAGGTAACATAGGGCCGGAGTGAATACCGAAAAGGCTCTTCTAGTGCTAGAGAGGTAAGCCTTTCTAGCAGTTGGTATTTTTAAAACACCCCTCTGGTCCACTCTAGTGGGACAGGCAGATGTCCTTGGGGTGATGTGGTCTCTTAAGTAACCTGACCCACTACCATCTAGGGCTTTAAAGATAATTACCAGCGCCTTGAATTGCACCCAGAGGCACACTGGCAACCAATGCAGCTCCTTGCTTCCAGAGTATTTCTCTTGCTTCCAGACTATGGTTTCATGGTAGTTTTGCAACGAAAGTAGCAGTTTGTGGGATTAGCTGTGGAATGAGTGGGAATCCAGAATGCTTTGTTTTCTGACCAGTGTTCCTCAAAAGTAGTCACTTCCACACCAGGCACTGTTGCCAGGGGCTTGGAAGAGAGAAAACCTACAAAAACATGCAGGTGTTTTTGCTGCTTCTGCTGCTTCTGGCGGTGGCAGTGGGAGCAAGGGTGGTGCATTTTTGGCTGTTTTCATCGTTTCCGGTGGGGGGAATGAGGGCGTCGGACCATGTGAAATGGAACCATGGGCCGGGTCTGGCCTGCGGACTGTAGGTTGCGAACCCCTGCTCTAAGCCAAAATTTACTGTGAATCAAATGATATATCTTCCAAATATTAACATGCACTAATGTGATTATACATCATTGAACATGGTATGAAGGAATTATATGCCCCCTAATTCGATTCCCGAGTACTGCAGGACGGAATGAGCTTCCTTCTTTGTCCCAGCTCTTGCCAACCTAGCAGTTCGAAAGCAAGAAATTGCAAGTAGATAAATAGGGACCACTTTGGTGGAAGGTAACAGCGTGCCATGTGCTCCAGTGTCTAGTCATGCCTGCCACATGACCATGGAAACATCTGCAGAAGCAGACAGCGCTGGCTTTTCGGCTTTGAAACAGATATGAGCACTGAACCCTAGAGTCGGATATGACTGGCTTTTGAGCAAGGGAAACCTTTACCTAATTAATTAACAATGTGCCATCAAGGCAGTTCTAGTTTACAGCGACTCTTTTCAGGGGTTTCTAGGAATCAAATACTCAGAAGTTGTTTACAGTCTCTCCTTTTAATGAATTTTTTTGACATAGCAGCCGTTAATCTGTGGTTCAGGCATATCAGAAAACAAAAGCAAAATAAAAATAAAAACTCTGCAGCACTTTGAAGACTAACAGCTATATTTTTACTGTGGTTGATTGTTTGATTGATTGATTGGATTTGTATGACGCCCATTTGACATATGCGACTCGGGGCGGCTCACAGAAATCTCAACACATCAACAGTACAGTACAATAAAATGGAACAATGCAATAGAATAGAATACAGTATCATGCAATAAAATGTATCAATAAAATGTAACAATACAATATAATATTACAGCATGTCAACATACGTTTTATCGCTGTTATTATTGGCCGCCGGCCCTCCAACAGCTGTGTCCTCGAACTTTTGTGGATCAAGTCCACTTCTTCAGACAAAGAGTAAAATTTCAGGCATGGCTTATATACATCAGATGCAGAGGTCAAGATGTTACAAGGGAAGTGGGTTACCAAGCAACAAAGCCAAAAAAGAGCAATGAAGCAGAATGGCAAGACAAGCGCGCATATCTGTCAGATGTAATATCAAACAGACCTGAACTACTTGTACCACAATGCCTTGCCGGTGTAACCTTACCCCTCCGAACTCTGCACCTCTGACCTCACCTAACCCTATTAAAGGACCCTCGCATACCTCCTGCCATCCCTGACCCTTGATACAGCCACTGACCACTATGCGGGCAGTGGGAATAAAAGACTTTGATTATAACTGATTGATTCTGGAGTTATTGGGCCAAGCCATCTGAAATTATCTAACAAGATGGTAGCAGAGGATGGTTTGCCCACAAACAACTCCAAAACAAATACAAATGACCAAAAGAAAGAACCGGTTGAACAAAGGAGGGTCCAGAACACGAGCCAAACCAACTGGACCCAAAGGAGAACCCGAAACTCCGGAACAGGCAAACGCACGACCCCAAATGGTAATGGAAGAGGTCAACCCCGACCGGACCATCACGGAGATGGACCCAGATGGCCAAACGGAGGCCGAGACCGGAGGGGCACCCACCGAAAGGGACGACCAAGACGAAAGCCTGGCAACCAAAATCTACAAGGCAGTAGCCGGGAGAGGGACAATTCCCACGGCAGAGCTACTGACCCTGATGAACGGCGGAGATGAACCCCACACCAATGGCGCAGTAAGCTCTACCCTGGGACCCTCCATGGCGGGAACCCCCATTGCCACGCCGGGTTTGAATCTAGCCAAGATGGCTGACCAATTACAAGCGGTGGCCCTAGATTCAAACACACCGGCGGGAAACCTCACCGGGCCAACAATGCCCAAAGATAACACACGCACCCCAGCCACGCGAAGGAAAGAAAAGGCCCTGGGACCCCGGAGGGTAGACACACAGGCCCTAGAAATGCGGGACATGCTGACCCTCAGCCCCCAGGAGCCAGAAGGGGGTGGAGACCCCCAAGCGGACACCAAGCACCCAAGGGAAGCGCTACCGATGATCAGGCCAAACTTTCCCCATGGGCAGAGGCCCCCCTCGCAACCAGAAGCTGAAGGGGACACGACCTCTCCCCGGAAGAAAGCCACCGCAAACCCTGCTCAGCCAAAAGCCGAAGGGGGCGCAGCCCCCCTCCAGAAACGTGCTACTGCGAACGTGAAGGACGCGAAACCCACAAGGCACGCGTCCGTACGGAAAGACCAGAGGCACGCGCCAAGCAAAACAAAGAAAGGGGGACCTACCGTGACTTGCCACCTGCCCAGTCCAAGCGCGGGCGAAAGCCCAGACGAGAAAGCCGACCTCCACGCAGGGCCACGATCCGAGAAACCAGAACTCCAGCAACGCGAACCCTCATCGATCCAGCAGAGATGGTGACCTCCTTGCGACAGCTCCACAGGGTCCTCCGATGAGGAAAGCAGCTCCAGTGATGAGGACTACCTCCCGGCAACGCTCCAGCCTGAAGCAGCAGGACCTCTGGAGCAGAGATCCGCTCACCTCAGCAGCCAGCGAAGAATGAGACTCATGCAGGCGCAAGAGGAGCAGGGGAGCCCCTCCTCCGGCGAAGAGGAAGAAATGCAGGTCACACCAGGTGGCTCGATGGATAGAAGGTCAGCGAGCTCCCCCTACAGGCGACCAGAAAAACTACAAGCAGGACATTCAATGGCAAACATCTGTGTCCCCATCCCTTACTGCCAGTTCAAGGGCAGCCCAGGACACCAGACCAGCTCCAGCAAAGGAAGCAATGCCGGCCAGCACAGCCAACTACCACACAACTTCCCAATCCTTTGCATGACTGGGGAGAATCTCATGGACTGGGCACAACAATTTCAGGTAATCTTGATGAGGGAGGGAGCTTTGTACCTGATCCAAGACCCACCAAGGAAGCCATGGACCCTAAAGGTGGACAGATTACACCACAGAGTATTCTGTTTACTTCTAAGTTCCATTGACATTTCAATGTATGGGAGTATTCTGGACGGATTAACAGTGCATGATGTTTGGGGGATATTGTATGAAATGTTTTATTGCAGTGACAGGACTACGACCTGCTTGCTATTGAGAGAGTTGTTTGCATATAAAATGAGAGAGAGAACAACGATGAGTGAGCACTTGATGAAACTAAACAACATGAGGTCCGACCTCATAAGAAGAGGGGAAATCGTGACAGAACAGCACCTGATTAGTGTTATTTAAAACTCTCGATTCAAGCTGGGACTATTTCCTGACTCAACTGGAAAATTTGGGAAATGACAATGCCACATTAAGGTACATCACTAGGAAACTCATAGCTGAGGATAATCTTAGAAGAGACAGGGCCACCATACGCAGAGAGGACAGGCCACACAAAAGGGTCAGTTTCACCAAACAAGGGAACTCTGCTCCCGAGTGTAACGCGTGTGGATCAAGAAAGCACACCAGAAGGGACTGCCCAAGATACTATAAAGACAAGAGGGCCAATGGGTACAACTCCCCACGTGACCGAACATGCCACAAGGGCACCCCAAGGCCTAGACGCGAGACACAGGATGAGTACCCACACAGGCACAAAGGCGACACTAACAAGGGAGACAGGCGATGGAGATCACCTAGCCCAGGGAGAGAGCCTAAACCGCAGAAGGAGCAAGACAAGCATAAATCAGATTCAATGAACGTGGTCAAACACAGCAAAGGGGCCAGTGGCTACGGGGAAGACAGGTCCACAAACGCTCACCTGCAGCGATGGCTGATCAACTCTGGGGCGACCACCCACACCTCATGCCACAGGGAGATATTCAGTTCGTTCAAAGAAGACTCCTTCAGAATCAAAGTTGCCAACCAGAAACATGCGAAAGTAACCGGCAGAGGCAACGTACTTATCCCTTGGATTGGACTGGCAAAAGACATCCTATACTCCCCAGAAATTCCTTACAATGTCCTGGCCACCACCAAACTCACGGACGACCCTAGCCTGAGGATAGTCTTCAAAAACAAGAAGGTATCCATTGAAAGAAGGGGAGAAGAGATAGGAAGAGTGGAGCTCATGGGCGGCCTACCATACTTTATTGCCAAGGAAGCCGATGACGGACAAGCCGTGATAGGGTTACTTGACGGCAATGACGACGAAGCAACACAAGAATGCACCACGGAAGACCCCAGAGAACATGGACATGAAGGCCCAGAAGGGGAAGATGATGACCACAACAGTCCCACAAGAAATGAAGGGGTCAGCAATGCGGAGCAAAAAATGCCAAGGATATCCATAGGAAAGCAAGCACACGATGAGTGTGCACACCTGTTACACAGGAAGTTGGGACACATAGGTTTCCCAACAGTCAAGAAGATGCTAGGATGCTCGGAAGGGCTAAAGGTCAAGAATTGTGAAAACTACCTGGAGTGCTCCGTATGCAAGAGCTCTAAGGCAAAAGCCGAAGCACGACCAAAGACAGCCACCAGAAAGTCAGACCACCCATTCGAATTGGTCCACCTTGACCTGGTGGGGCCACTCAAGAAGTCCCTAGGCCAGAAGAGATTCTTCTTGACGATAGTTGACGACTACAGCCGATACGGCTTCATATACACCCTCAAGAGCAAGGACGAAACCTTCAGCAAGTTCAAGGAGTTCTACCAGAGGGTTCAAACTCAGAACAACACCAACATAAAGAAACTGATGATGGACAGAGGATCAGAATTCTTGTCCAAAGAGTTTGAAGACTGGATAATCGAGAAGGGGATGCTGCATTACAAAACTGCACCATTCTCAGCCTTCCAGAATGGAGTCGCCGAACGAAGGAACGGAGTACTCCAAACCATGATCAGATGCGCGATAGAAGATGCAGGCCTAAGCTTCTCATACTGGGGGGAAGCACTGCTATACTCCAACTACACACTGAACAGACTATGGTCCAGTATTGTTGGAAAGACGCCCTATGAAGCTATGTACAGGCGAAAGCCCAGGCTGGCTCACCTTCACGTCTTCGGTGTGCTTGCAGATGTACACATACCAAGACAACTGAGGAAGAAGGGAGACAAGATAACGAGAAGGCTAAGGTTCATGGGGTACGAACCGGGTTCAAAGGCATACCGTTTCCTAGACCACAACCTGAGAGTGGTGATTTCCAGGTCGGCCACGTTCTATGAACATGCAAACTGGAGCAAGATACACACAAATGAGATACTGACAAGCGATTCAGTGCGAGAGAGAGCCAGAACACCGTAACCCGACGCAAGGCCCAGCAGACCAGTAGACAATCTACCAGAGGAGGACGAGGAAAGGCAGACACACCAAGATATCACAGGTGTTGGGGAGACTGAATCCCCAAACTCCCCAGAAGAGGTGCCCTGCAGGTCAACCAGGTCGACCAAAGGCCAAACTCCTAGAGGACTAAAGGAGTATGTGTTAGGCATAAGCACCTGCAGGTTATGATGACATAGCCAAACTGCCTCACGAAGAGCAGGACAAGTGGCGAGCGGCAATGGAGAGGGAGATGGAAAGTCTCAAGACCCTTGGAGTGTACGCTCCCACCAAGGTCCCAGAGGGACAGAGGACAGTGGGAACAAAATGAGTGTACAGGGTGAAACAGCTGGAAAATGAAGGGGTAATGTACAAGGCACGCCTAGTTGCCCAGGGGTTCACCCAACGATACCCAGACGATTACGAAGACACATACTCTCCCACGGTGAAACCAGAAAGCATGAAGGCTGCTCTAGTGATGGCAACCATACTTGGAGAACAAGTGTACCAGTTTGATGTGCAGACAGCATACCTCCATGCAGACCTAGACAAGGAGATATACGTCAAGGCACCTCCTGGTTTTGGGCACAACGAAGAGGAAACGTGGCTACTCAGCAAGAGCCTCTACGGCCTAAAACAGTCCGGTAGGAGATGGTACGAATGCCTGGCTGAGGCTATGAGACAATTGAACTTTTTCCCAGTCGAGGATGACAAGTGTGTTTTTCTGAGGAAATCACCAGAGGAAGTTGAAAAGGTGCTAGTTTATGTTGATGATTTGTTATACTTCAGGAAAAGCAAATCCAAATGTGATGAGTTCACCCGAGGACTACAAAATGAATTCTCCCTGAAGAGCTTAGGAAAAGTGAACAAATATTTAGGGGTACAAGTCTCAAGGATATCCAATGGTTTTGGGATCTCCCAGAAAGAGAAGATAGCTGAGCTCCTGGACAGATGCAACATGACAGACGCTCACCCTTGTGGGACACGTATGCAAACAGACTTCGTGAAAAATGCCTATGAGGAAGGAGAACCATTTGAGGACATCAGCTTCTACAGATCCATTATTGGATCATTATTACACATAGCCAACTGGACCAGGCCCGATATTATGCTGGCGGTGAACCTTCTCTCGCGTCACTCCGGTAACCCAAAGGCTCACCATTGGGCAGCCGTCAAGAGACTGCTGAGATACCTGAAGGGCACCATGGATACGAAGTTACTACTCACACCTCGAGTGGATGAAGAGATCAACTTATCATGTTACACAGACGCAGATTGGGGTGGGTGTTCAGGAACCAGAAAGAGCACATCCGGCTACATAGTGATGCTAAATGGCAGCCCTATACACTGGCACACCGAGAAGCAGAAATTGGTCTCCACTTCCACTGCTGAAGCGGAATATGTCTGTTTGTCCAATGCCGCTTGTGACCTAATCTGGATAAACGAACTGATCTCCCTCATCTGGGAGAAACCCAAACTTCCCATCACCATCCATGAAGACAGCCAGGCAGCCTTAGAGATAGCAAAGGGAGAGACTGTAAAACGTAAATCCCGACACATAGATATCAAGTGCAGAAATGTGAGACAGATGATAAGAAAAGACTTTATGGAACTAACTCATTGTGAGACAAAGGAACAAGTAGCAGACATTCTGACCAAACCACTTCCCTTAGCCCAGCATGAATACCTGTTTGATAGTTTATGCCTTAGTGAATGAAGCACAACCAACCCTATACTCAATGTAGTCAGTTAGTATGATATTAGAAGGGGTTTTGTCAGATGTAATATCAAACAGACCTGAACTACATGTACCACAATGCCTTGCCGGTGTAACCTTACCCCTCCGAACTCTGCACCTCTGACCTCACCTAACCCTATTAAAGGACCCTCACATACCTCCTGCCCTTCCTTCCATCCCTGACCCTTGATACAGCCACTGACCGCTATGCGGGCAGTGGGAATAAAAGACTTTGATTATAACTGATTGATTCTGGAGTTATTGGGCCGAGCCATCTGAAATTCTCTAACAATATCACTACAGTCTCTCACAGCTGGCAGCAACAAATGACCCATGGCTTGTTATTCAGATTAATTCTAAATGTCCCCCTTTCACTCTAAAAAGTGTGAAGTTGCCAGGCATATGCTAATGAGTTCAACCTCTTACTAGTTCATCGTTTACCGTTTAACCTCTTACTTGTGTACATCCTACTGTGCTCATGTTTTAAAAGAGAATATTGCAAGAAAGTTAGTGAAGGTGGTATAATACACCAGAATATAATATATAATATAGGAATCTGTGTATCAAATTTGATAATGTCCCAGAAACCCTTGGCTAATAGTTAAGCCTCTGTGGTGGGTATCCAACCGATGGATGTATTTGATTTCTGCTGTCTCTCTTTGGATCCTAGTCTTGTAATTTCTCTGTTCCAGAATTGCAACCTTTTAATGAATCGCTGAGCTGGCCCAGCTGGCCCAATTCTGCACAGTCTGTCTCTTCTTTCCAAGGCGCATCGGGGAATCAGACCCTTGACCAGCTGATCCAAATGCACTGAGCTATCCATCTGGCAACACATGTCCAGCATTAGAGAAAAGGACAAAACATTATTCCCTGGGTACTAAATATACAGCATTCAGAATCTAAACATAGGTAAGGTAAAGGTTTCCTTTGCTTGAAAGCCAGTCATATTTGACTCTAGGGTTCAGTGCTCATCTCTGTTTCAAAGCCGAAGAGCCAGCGTTGTCTGCTTCTGCAGACGTTTCTGTGGTCATGTGGCAGGCATGACTAGACACCGGAGCACACGGAGCGCTGTTACCTTCCCATCGAAGTGGTCCCTATTTATCTACTTGCAGTTTCTTGCTTTCGAACTGCTAGGTTGGCAGGAGCTGGGACAAAGATGGGAGCTCATTCCGTCCTGCAGTACTCGGGAATTGAACTGCTGACCTCCCACCTTCCAGTCAGCATCTTAGCCACTTGAGCCACTGCAGTTTCCCATGGTAACTATTTAGTAAAGGTAAAGGTTTCCCTTGCTCGAAAGCAAGTCGTATCCGACTAGGGTTCAGTGGTCCCTATTTATCTACTTGCAATTTCTTGCTTTCGAACTGCTAGGTTGGCAGGAGCTGGGACAAAGACAGCACTTCATCGTGCAGCATTCAGGTCTTGAACTGCTGACCTGCCAACCTTCCAGTCGTTATGTTCAGTGTCTTAACCATTAAGCCACCACAGTCCTTCTAAATTTAAATTTAGCATGCACAAATTGAAGGAAAGGCATGGTGAAAATGCTAAGGACATTGTTACAGAAAGAAGGAGTTGCCTTGCTGTTGTGTGCTACTTGTTTGTGTTTAAAAGGCTGTGTGAATATGCTCCCACACTTAGATAGTACAGAAGGAGGGGTACTCAGTAGGCAAGAATGTATTTTGAATGACTAAAACAAAATTCCCTAAAATTAGAACAGGACATAAAGCAGAGGCGTTCACTAACTACATTATAAGCACTGACGTTCACTGACGTTCAAGCAGCTTCATTCTGTGTAGCACATATACTCACAATAGATACACTAGCTAACAGAACAAAATCCGGTCTCCCTGTGGCTAAATGTTCCTAGGAATATGCAATATGCCTACAATAGAGAAGAAGCTGGAGAGCATTGAAATCTTTGCAACAATTTAGTTAGAGTGTGAGAGATCACAGTGATCACACTAGAGAATATGCTGTTCCCAAGATTTTAATGGGTCTGTAGGTTCAGATGAAGAAAATTTTAAAATCTACCTTCCATATAAGTATTCTCCGAGAACAATGGGGAGTCCCATTGTACTGCTTGATTTTAAGAAGTCTTTCCCACCTACTATAGGAAACCTACGTTTGTCATCTGGAGGAAGAAAGCAGCAAAGAGACCAGACAGTCATTCAACTAATCCTGAGTATCTTTTTCTTTCAAATAAATAACTATGTGTGTGAAATCTTTAGCCTGTAACATTGAAATAAAGACAAAACTATAGACATTCATTTGCAGCAATGATGGCTCTTTATTATTTATTTAGTGAAAACTGCTAAAAATCAGCTATGCTCTTACAAGAAGTTACTATGAAGGCCAAATACCTGAGAATCATACACACAACAAGCAATATATTAAAGCTTTAAAATACAGTACTCAGAATCTACAAGAGAAATATGGTGCTTTAAATATGTGGTCACTCTTAAATTCTGAGTACTCACAAGATAACAAGAAACCTATGGTTCCTCAGCACAGTGGTTTTTATTTAATTCGAGAGACTTATGTTTGTATTCAATTTTTTAAAAAACAACAACAACAGAAACACTAACTCCAAATATCTACTATTTTAAGATTTGCAGTACTGTAGTTTGGAACAGAAAAGAAACTAGCACTGTATTTTAGTCTGAACATTTTTTTTATATCACAACTTATTTAATTTAAGATTGGAAGTACAGTATTTGAAATCAGTCATCTTGTTTTCTAGGTAGTAAGAAGAATGTCTGTAATATCGAGAAAGTCAGCCCATCTGGTTTAGTAGAAAGAACACAAGCTATTCCCACATATTCAAATTATTTATCTGAATAGCTTGAATGACACTGATAAAAGAGGAAGTCAGGAAAAAATGTGCTAAAATTATAACTATGGCACAGCAAAAGCTACATTGTTTTCTACAGAGTGGGAACAGATGGAGATCCAGGAACACAATTATATTTTAGTAACAAACGTCAGCGATTATAAAACATTTTAAACAAAGGAGAGGGAAACTATTGGACCAGACTTCCTTTACTTCAAAGGTCTCTTCTTTAGGCTATGATACCTGTGAGAATATCTGTGCTAAGTTAGCTTTTGTGGGTGAGAAACCACGTCAGATTCCACCCACACTGCCATCATGGAAAACACTACAGTAATAAAGTATCTAACATTAGCATGTGAAATGAAGATATGCTTCCACTGATTTTAGTTGGGCATGCACATGCTTGCAGACATACATACATGTACACCCCAGCATTTCTCCACTTCTTGATAGATTGCCAGAATCCTTTTGGTGATTTAGGTCAGTGTAAATGTAATGGAGTGAAGCACAGCAATAAATTGCAACTAATCAACTGGTGTGTGATTTGGCTTAGTCATGAACCAAGCTGTTTGGTACAGAGCTAGACAGGCAAATGGCAACTTATTCGTTAGTGGTAATTTGCCACTGTACTTTGCGACATTATACTTTGCGACATTATTGTTATAATCTATACCTATAAGGAAAGAGTGTGGCCGTATGTGTGCGGAATGCATACCTACACCCCTGGAGCCTATCCCGTAATGCTCCGCACACACCTACCTTTTGTCCCCAAGATCAGTGTCAGGAGGGTCCGGGGGCCAAGAGTGGGGCCTAAGCCTCACAAAATGCAAAAAAGAACAGAAACTACAACTCCCATGATGCCATTGGAGAAAAACAGCAATTTAACAGCCAGACCTGGAAACAGAATGTTGGAGAGAGCTGATTTGCATGTTGGACTGTGATTGGTTGAGAGTGAATGACTGACAGAGAAAGGTCCTGATGCAGATGGAACAAACCCACTCCATTTAAGCCTCTACAGCCCTGGAACAAGACACTTTCAATGTACATCAATTCTGTGTGAGTGAGAGACAGAGAGAGACAGGGAGTGTGTGTGTGTGTGTGTGTGTGTGTGTGTGTTTGAATGAGAGAGAGAGAGAGAAAGAGTGTATGTGTGTATCTCTGTGTTGGGGTGTATCAGGGCCCGAAAAACCTAAACATACAAGCCATTCTTCTCCCCTTCCTTCTTTCCTTCCCTCCCTCATTCTTACCTTCCCGTCTTCCTCTCCTCCAAAATTTTCCCCTCAATACCTACCATCCCTCCCTCATCATCACGCCGGGGTGAGTCTGCCCAGGTTCCTTTACTGAGAACCAGAGTTTTTTTTGGTGTGACCTTTTGTGTAAAATTGTGAATTTGTGTTTTGTTTGGGGCTGTTGTGTGTTTTTGAATTGTTTTTACTATTGTGGCCAGCAGGTGGTGCTGGTAGGGGTTATTGTATTTTGACTTTTGTTTCTCTCCTGGCCTCTGGGTGGAGCTTCTTCTGGTAAGTAGGGTCTTTCTGTATTCATTTCTTTTCCAGTCCTGGTGGAGGTAGCACCTGTTTTGGTAAGTTTGCTTGTTTTCTTTCTTTTGTGTGTGTGTGTGGGCGGGGGGGGAGGGGGGGTTGGAGTTTGTATTTTTTTGTCTGTTTGTTTTGTTTTTGATTGTGTCTTTGTTTACTTCGTATTGTTTTTGGTGTTTTTGTTTTTGTGTATTTTTGGCTGTGTTTGAGTGTTTTTAGTAATTTTTAAAAAATTATTTATTTGGTGGTGGGGAAGGTACGTGGTCGTTGGGGGTTAGGAAGGGTGGGCTAGGTGGTGGGGAGGGGGCATGGTCATTGGGGGTTAGGAAGGGTGGGCTAGGTGGTGGGGAGGGGGGCATGGTCGTTGGGGGTTAGTAAGGGTGGGTTAGGTGGTGGGGAGGGGGGCTTTATTGTTTTATGGTGCTTTTTTGTGTGTAGTTGTGAAAGTAGATCGGGGTTTCCCCTTTAATATCAGTGGGTGGGGCTTGCGATCCCCCTCTCCGCTTGCTCCCCTGTGGTTGGGAGGTTTGTGGGGACAAAAGAGGTATGTCCCCCCAACTCTTCTGGACCCAGTAGACCAGGCACAGTGGATCGATTTCCTCCCCCCCTCCTTAAAACAACTCCGTATTTAAAGAGTAGAAAAGACGGAGTTTTTTTAAAGGAGGGGGTGGGAATCGATCCCCTCTCCCTGGTGTCCTGAGTCCAGAAGGGTTTGGGAAACATTCCCCTTTTGTTCCCACAAACCTCCCAACCCTAGGGTAGCCAGCGAAGAGGGGGATCGCAACCCCCACCCACTGATATTAAAGGGGAAACTCCAGTCGGGTCCTTCAGGCGCCGTGGGTGAGGGATAGAAAGCCGCTGGTGTGTGTTTGACTGTGACGCGGTGAGTTGTTTTTCTTTTTAATTTTTCGGGCGCCGTTTTCCTCAGCGTTCTGCGTGCTCATGGCGCGCAGGACGCTGGGGCTTGTAGTAATGGGTTGGTGCTTTCTGTTTGTGCTGCGTTTTTTTGAAATGGTTTTATTTTGATTGGCTGCGGTGCGTTTCCGAACGCTGCCCCGTGCGAGAGCCTCTCAGCCTGATTGGCTCTGGCGCAGGGCGGCGCAAGGAATGTTGGGAAGTGAAGTTGTTTCCCTTTCTTCGCGTTTGTGGGGCTGTTGCCCCACTGCCGGTTTTTTCAATCCTTCGTTGACCTGCGTACCCAGATCGGCCGTGTGCACGAAGGGTGAGTGCAGGCAAGTAGGGCGAGGCATAGCAACCTATAGCCAGTTCCAACGGTTAACCCTTGGATTTATAGGTTAAGATTAGTGATTATGGTTACTTTAAAACCAAATTGCTGAACATATTTTAACACTCCCTGGGACTTCAAAATAGTGGTTTTGAAGGGCAATGTGTTTGTCTGTAATGCTGTTTGGACAGTTCTGTGAATTAGGTATCTGACTGTGGTGCCAGAGTTGGGAGTTCAGTTCGCGCCTGTATATCCTTGAGCAAGCTACACAAACCCAGGATGCCCCCAGAAGAATGGAGCAGCTAGTCATTTCTGAATACTGTACTTTCTACCTACCTGTAAAATATCTTGGAAGGGGTCCCTCTAAGTCCAGTTAATACATATGTATCTGTAAAGTCCTCTGAATTTCATTTATCCCTCACCTGCCTGGTGGAAGTGATCAGCCAAGCTATTTGTAGATTTCTGCCATGCTGTTTATAGTAGAATTTAAGTAGCATTTTATTTTTTAAAAAATATACTGTGCAGTACAGCACACTTTTTTTATACTAAAGCAGTCCTTTTTGTGATTAGTTTATGAGAATGCAAAACTCTGAAAGGTTTAAGTGGCTCTTAATTTAATGAAGTCAAATCCATAGGTGTTACACTGTAATTTTTGAGAAGGAAGTGGATCAGCTTTATTCCTTTTGCTATTCTTAGTAGCATGTGATTGTGTTGCATACTTCATATAGGTTTCATTTTGTTCACCCACTTGAGAACAGTTACCATTTAATCATATATCATCATTGTAGTAATCATCTCTTGTACTAAGTATCTGCCTTCTTCAGGTCTGTTTCCATGTAATAAATTGTGTAGGTAAATTTCATTCAGGTAATTCACTGAAGAAAAGAACAAAAAGACCAGGCCGTTCTCCCCAAACCATGAGATAAATTATAACACTAAATTAAAGCATGCCCATGTTTAGCCCACTCTTAGGAGCTCTGGGGACAGTCCAGGCTCCATGTGTCCAAATTTTGGGATGCTTGAGCACTACAATCTCTCCCCACCCCACCACCCCATATTGCTTCTTTTTGAACCCGTACTCTGTTTTTAAAGCAGTCATCTATATGCCGTTCCAAGCAACCACAGGCATAGGGAATGGTGGATATGGGAAGCTTGCAAATATAAAATACTGCTACTGGGGTAATGAGCCCCTTCAGCATATCAATCTCTGCTTCTCTACAGAGATACCCCCTCTTGACACTGGATTTTTTAGGAGGGTAAATATATATATTTTTCTCATTTCTCCCTTTTATTGCCAATCAAAGCCATGGCTGTGAGCAGGTTTTTGATTGACGATAAAAGGGAAAAACAGAGAGGGAAAATCTTTTTTTAAACTTTTGTAAATGATTCAGAGCTATAATGATCATTGCGAGTGGGGTGGCATACAAGTTAAATAATTGAATTGAATTGAATGAGGGATAGAAAAATAATTACACTTTCCCTATCCCTATGCAGAGAAGCAAGAGTTTCACTGTGCCTACATGAGTGAATAAAGGGACTGCAGTGGCTCAAGACGCTGACTGGAAGGCGGCAGGTCAGCAGCTTGATACCCAAATATTGCAGGATGGAATGAGCTCCCGTGTTTGTCCCAGCTCCTGCCAACGTAGTAGTTCGAAAGCAAGAAATTCCAAGTAGATAAATAGGGACCACTTTGCTGGGAAGGTAAACAGTGTTCCATGCACTCTGGTGTACAGTACCAATATAGGGCAAGATAGGTATAGGTAGAGCATACTGTACAACTGAAGAGTTGCATGTCCTGGACCGATTATAACAATTTTTTAAAAAATATATCAGGAAAGTGTCCAAGATTAGGAGGTATTTAAGAACCTGTGTCCCCTGAATGATCTTCCCCTCCACAGAAATTAGTTTTCTTGATGCCATAACTGTTTGATTCATGCCTACTTTTTAAATGTTTATCTGTAATGTATTTAGTTGTTTATTTGGGGATTTTGTTTTTTCTTTGTGTGGGTGTTCTTTCTTTGTATTCTATTCTTTTAAAATACTTCTTAATCATCCAGCATAATTGTATTAAATGGAAGTGACAGACAGAGAGAGAGAGAGACAGACAGACAGATAGATAGATGGATAGATGGCTTGTCAATGATCAGTCACATATTATTTCTGATAGCTCTGCCATTTGATTGTGGCCCTTGATAAAGGGGGCTATTCTTCAAGTCCAGAGCTCATTCTCTGGGCAGTCAAACTTTCTGGAAGATGTACCTTACAGTACTTCCTCAAAGAGGTAGCCTCCCTACCCCACCCTCCTGGCTATCTGAGGACTTCCTAATATTTATCTGTAGAAAAGCCATTTCTCTGCTGAATTCTTGTAAAAGCTACCTGCTTGCTTATGCTATTAAAATGTACTTGTACATAACCTTTGGCAGGGATTCTCAACCTGCGGCCCATGAGCCAGATGTGGCCCATGGCACCATTTCATGTGGGGCCCCCACTGCCTCCACCACACCATGTAGTGCCATGTGGTGGAGGAAGGGCAAAATGGCCATCCGGCCCCAAAAAAACTTTCTGAGGGAGCGTGACCCGGTCCCCGACTTTAAAAGGTTGAGAACTCCTGACCTATGGACTGTTCTTTAGCAAAAGAGATGTTCTTTGAACTGGAATCTTTGTGGTCCTGATTGTTCACATTTGTAATTGAACTGGAATCTTTGTGGTCCTGATTGTTCACATTTGTATTTTATTCCGTCCCCACCCTGACTCTGATTTGCAGGGATTTGAGAGAGGATCCAAAAATGATATGTCTCCCTTCAGCAGTTTAATTTCAACTATCAGCCAGAAGAAAGAAGATACTGGTAGTGAAAGTCCACCTACACAATTTGTTATTGCAGATATAAAAAATGGTAAGAGAAAGAAAGGCTTCATTTTTTAGTCACTTCCAACTACAGGAGGTACTTTGTGCATCATTGTCAGTATTCTTTTTTTGTGTTGTGATATGCTTCAGGTGCATACTGGTAGGACTGTTGTTGTGTAATCTTCTGCATAGTCATAATAAATTGTAGCAAATTCAAAGATCTGTTTGTGGCAAAGTCTGTTTTAACCCAATCCAATAAAGTAATACATTCAAACGTGCACCAATGGTTTCAAAACTCAGTCTTTGTATTTCCGTATAATATATACTTCAAATAAGGTAAGTTTCATTCACTTCGGACAATTCAGACATGGAAAAAATGATGAATTAACATAAACTTCCAAGTGTTGTATCATTCACACTATTTGATCTACAAAACGAAATTACGTGGTCCTAACGAGGCTCCTCCCTTCGCTTTTATTCTTCAGCAGGAAAAGACTGAGTTTTGAAACCAATGGTGCACGTTTGAATGTATTACTTTATTGAATTGGGTTAAAACAGACATTGCCACAAACGGATCTTTGAATTTGCTACAATATTTTTCTGTTTGGCCTCTCGCATACCATATAGTCATAATAAATGGCACTACACCCCACAAATGCAGGTTACAGCAGCCATGTCAGAAGAGAGTTACTGGCTGAAGGAATTGTAATGAACCTTAGCATAGATATTGTTGGAATTGAGTCTGTCACTACAGGCAAGAAATAATTAAATATCTGAATAAAAAAATAGGAACAGGTGGCTTCATTTGGGCAGTTTCATCTCTGGCCTAGACACAGAAGAGGAAGAAGCATATTACAAAGGTTCATTCTATTTTTTTTCCTCTGACTCTTTTTATTTGTTGTTGTTCAGTCACACAGTCGATTCCGACTCTTTGTGACCCCATGGACCATCGCTCTCCAGGCACCCCTGTCCTCCACCATCCTCCTTAGTCCGTACAGCCCCATGCCCATTGTATCTACAATATCATCTAGCCATCTCATCTTTGGTCATCCCCTTCTTCTTTTGCCCTCCACCTTCCCCAGCATCAAGGCCTTCTCAAGTGAATCCTCTCTTCTCATTTGATGTCCAAAATACTTCAGCTTCTTCTTTGTTATTTGTCCTTCTAAGGAGCACTCGGGGCTAATCTCTTCTAATATTGACCTATTTGTTCTCCTCGCTATTCAAGGGACTCTCAAAACTCTCCTCCAGCACCACATCTCAAAGGCATCTATTTTCTTTGCTCAGCCTTTCTAATGGTCCAGCTCTCACAGCCATACATTACCACTAGAAATACCATTACTTTGACTATGCGGACCTTTGTTTGCAGAGAGCTATCTCTACTTTTCACTATGTTCCCTAGGTTTTTCATAGCTTGTCTCCCAAGAATCAGTCGCCTTTTTATTTCATGGCTGCAATCCCCATCTGCAGTGATCTTTGATCCTGTTGTTATTGTTGTTCAGTCGCATAGTTGATTCCGACCCTTTGCGACCCTATGGACCATTGATCTCCAGGTACCCCTGTCCTCCACCATCCTCCTCAGCCCGCTCAGCTCGGTGCCCGCTGCGTCCACAATGCCATCCTGCCATCTCATCCTTGGCCGTCCCTTTTTTCTTTTGCCCTCCACCTTTCCCAGCATCAAGGCTTTCTCAAGTGAATCCTCTCTTCTCATTTGGTGTCCAAAGTACTTCAGCTTCATCTTTACTATTTGACCTTCTAAGGAGCAGTCAGGACTGATTTCTTTCAAGATTGACTTGTTTGTTCTCCTCACTGTCCAGGGTACTCTCAAAACTCTCCTCCAACACCACATCTCAAAGGCGTCTATTCTTCTGCGCTCAGCCTTCCTAATGATCTAGCTCTCACATCCATACATTACCACCGGGAATACCATTGCTTTGACTATACGGATTTTTGTTTGCAAGATGATATCTCTACTTTTCACTATGTTCCCCAGGTTTCTCATGGCTAGTCTCCCTAGAATCAGTCACCTCTTTATTTCATGGCTGCAGTCACCATCTGCAGTGATCCTAGATCCCAAGAAAGTAAAATCCGTCACTGCTTCTAGTTCTTCCCCCATCTACTTTCCAGGTGCTGATAGGGCCTGTTGCCATTATCTTGGTTTTCTTGATGTTAAGTCTCAGGCCAGCTTTTGCACTCTCTTCTTTCAACCTAATCAGTAGCTTCTTTAAATCTTCCTCACTTTCTGCCATTAGGGTGGTATCGTCTGCATATCTCAAATTGTTGATGTTTCTCCCAGCAATTTTGATCCCATATTGTGATTCCTCCATCCCTGCATTGTGCATTATGTGCTCTGTGTATAGGTTGAAAAGGTAGGGTGATAAAATGCAGCCTTGTCTTACTCCTTTTCCTATTCCAAACCATTCTGTCATTCCGTGTTCTGTCCTAACTGTTGCTTCTTGACTCTTGTACAGATTTCTCATGAGGCATATGAGGTGTTCTGGTATTCCCATTTCTTTAAGTACTTGCCACATTTTATTGTGGTCCACACAGTCAAAGGCCTTGGTGTAGTCAATAAAGCAGAGGTATACGTGTTTCTGATATTCTTTTGTTTTCTCCATGATCCACCGTATATTAGCAATGTGGTCTCTACTCCCCCTGCCTCTTCTGAAACCCGCCTGCACCTCTGGCAATTCTCTCTCCACGTGCTGCTGAAGTCTATCCTGTATTATCTTGGGCATCACCTTGCTAGCGTGTGGGATGAGCGCAATTGTTCGATAATTTGAACACTCTTTGGCACTACCCTTCTTTGGGATTGGAACGTATACAGATCTTTTCCAATCCTGTGGCCACTGTTTTGATTTCCAGATCTGCTGGCATATCAAATGCAGTAATTTGATTCCGTCATCTTTTAGAGCTTTGAAAAATTCAACTGGGATACCATCATCTCCACTAGCTTTGTTGTTTGTAGTGCTTTTTAGGGCCTTTCTGACTTCACTCTCTAGGATGTCTGGCTCAAGTTCAATGTTCTCATCATTGTGATTATCAGTGGTGTTGAGGTCCTTTTTGTAAAGTTCCTCTGTGTATTCTTTCCATCTTTTCTTAATCTCTTCTGCATCAGCTAACTCCTTGCCGTCTGTCCCTTATCATGGTCATTTTTGCTTTGAATGTTCCCTTGATTTCCCCAATTTTTTTGAAAAGATCTCCAGTCCGGCCTCTTGTGTTGCTTTCCTCTATTTCTTTGCACTGTTCATTTAAATAGATTTCATTGTCTCCTTGCTTTTCTTTGAAATTCTGTGTTCAAGTGACTGTATTTTTTTCTTTTCTCCTTTGCCTTTTGCATTCCTTCTTTCCTCTGCTATTTTAAGAGTCTCATCAGGCAACCACTTTGCTTTCTTATGCTTCTTTTCTTTCAGTATGGTTTTCCTTGCTGCCTCCTGCATGATGTCCCGCACATCTGTCCATAATTCTTCTGGCATTCTGTCTATCAATTCCAAACCATTAAATCTGTTCCTCACCTCCACCATGTATTCCTTAGGGATGTTGTCTAGGTCATATCTGTCTGGCCTGATTCTTTTCCCCATTTTCTTTAGTCTAAGTCTGAATTTTGCTATTAGTAGGTTGTGATCTGAGCCACAGTCTGCTCCAGGTCTTGTTTTTGCTGACTGTATGGAGGTTCTCCATCTTTGGCTGCAGAGTATGTAATCAATCTGGTTTCGATGTTGGCCATCTGGTGATGTCCATGTGTAAAGTCGCCTCTTGTGTTCCTGGAAGAGGGCGTTTGCTATGACCAGTGTTTTATCTTGACAGAACTCTATCAATCTTAGCCCTGCTTCATTCTGTGTTCCAAGACCAAACTTGCCTGTTATTCCATCTACTTTTTGATTTCCTACTTTGGCATTCCAATCTCCCAAGATAATGTGGACATCATTTCTTGGTGTCTGTTCTATGAGGTCTTGTAGGTCCTCATAGAACTGGTCCACTGTGGCTTCATCTGCGCCCGTGGTTGGTGCATATATTTGGATTACAGTGATATCAAAAGGTTTGCCTTGTATTCTGACTGACATCATTCTATCATTTTTGAGATTGTATCCCATTACTGCTTTTCTCACTCTTTTGTTGACAATTATGGCTACTCCATTTTTTCTGAAGTTTTCTTGACCACAGTAGTAGATGTGATGGTTTCCTGAGTTGAATTCATCCATTCCTGTCCATTTTAGCTCGCTGATTCCCAAGATGTCAATGTTTATTCTTTCCATCTCATTTTTCACCACTTCCAGTTTTCCTTCGTTCATCGACCTCACATTCCATGTTCCTATGCAGTATTGTTCTTTGAAATACTGTATTTCTCCTCCCCCTCTCCCATCTCTCCCCTTCTTTTGATCTGTGTTAAGCATCCTGTTTCATCTAACTTGCCTCTTTTGTTTTGCCTTTTGTTCTGGTCCATAGGGTTCTCTTGGCAAAAATTTCTGGCATGGTTTGCCAGTTCCTACACCAGTATCCTCACATCATAAATGTTGTTACAGTTCGAAACAAAGTATTATCATACATATTATCAGTTTAAAATAAAAAAACACAGTTCTACTTCATTTGTTATGAAAGTAAAAGTAAAAACTTAGTATGAAGGAAATGTCCACTATATCAAGTCTCTACATTGCTATAGTTGCAGACTACATTGTTTTAGTTAAGTTACTTGCATGCTACTTTGATTAGGGCTGGTGGTGGGCAGCCTGCCAGGTCCTCCCTCCTCCGCCTCCCTCACCTCCGCTGCCCAGGATGCAAGCGGAGGTGGCGGCGGGCAATGGTGGGTCTGTTGCTGCGAGCGATGGAATAGGCCTCTTACCCGCAGTGGCCTCTACCAGGCCTTTCTTCCCTGGATGCTTCCTCCCTCTGGGGTGGGGATGGGGCCTTTGGAATAGGCCTCTTCCCCACAGTGGTTTCTGCCAGGCCTTTCTACCCTGGATGCTTCCTCCCTCTGGGGTAGAGGTGTGGCCTTTGGAGTAGGCCTCTTATCCTCAATGGTTTCTGCCAGGCCTTTCTTCCCTGGATGCTTCCTCCCTCTGGGGTGGGGTTGTGGCCTTTGGAATAGGCCTCTTACCCTCAATGGTTTCTCCCAGGCTTTTCTTCCCTGGATGCTTCCTCCCTCTGGGAGGGTGGGGTGGCCTTTGGAATAGGCCTCTTACCCTCAGTGGTTTCTCCCAGGCTTTTCTTCCCAAGATACTTCGTCCCTCTGGGGTGGGGATGGGGCCTTTGGAATAGGCCTCTTACCCTCAATGGTTTCTCCCAGGCTTTTCTTCCCTGGATGCTTCCTCCCTCTGGGGTGGGTGTGTGGCCTTTGGAATAGGCCTCTTACCCTCAATGGTTTCTGCCAGGCTTTTCTTCCCTGGAAGCTTCCTCCCTCTGGGGTGGGGATGGGGCCTTTGGAATAGGTCTTTTACCCTCAATTGTTTCTGCCAGGCCTTTCTTCCCTGGATGCTTCCTCCCTCTGGGGTGGGGACGGGGCCTTTGGAATAGGCCTCTTACCCTCAATGGTTTCTGCCAGGCCTTTCTTCCCTGGATGCTTCCTCCCTCTGGGGTGGGTGTGTGGCCTTTGGAATAGACCTCTTACCCTCAACGGTTTCTCCCAGGCTTTTCTTCCCTGGATGCTTTCTCCCTCTGGGGTGGTGGTGTGGCCTTTGGAATAGGCCTCTTACTCTCAATGGTTTCTGCCAGGCTTTTCTTCCCTGGATGCTTCCTCCCTCTGGGGTGGGGGTGTGGCCTTTGGAATAGGTCTTTTACCCTCAATGGTTTCTGCCAGGCCTTTCTTCCCTGGATGCTTCCTCCTTCTGGGGTGGGGATGTGGCCTTTGGAATAGGCCTCTTACCCTCAATGGTTTCTGCCAGGCCTTTCTTCCCTGGATGCTTCCTCCTTCTGGGGTGGGGATGTGGCCTTTGGAATAGGTCTTTTACCCTCAATGGTTTCTGCCAGGCTTTTCTTCCCTGGATGCTTCCTCCCTCTGGGGTGGGGTGGGGTGGCCTTTGGAATAGGCCTCTTACTCTCAATGGTTTCTGCCAGGCTTTTCTTCCCTGGATGCTTCCTCCCTCTGGGGTGGGGTGGGGTGGCCTTTGGAATAGGTCTTTTACCCTCAATGGTTTCTGCCAGGCCTTTCTTCCCTGGATGCTTCCTCCCTCTGGGGTGGGGATATGGCCTTTGGAATAGGTCTTTTACCCTCAATGGTTTCTGCCAGGCCTTTCTTCCCTGGATGCTTCCTCCTTCTGGGGTGGGGATGTGGCCTTTGGAATAGGCCTCTTACCCTCAATGGTTTCTGCCAGGCCTTTCTTCCCTGGATGCTTCCTCCTTCTGGGGTGGGGATGTGGCCTTTGGAATAGGTCTTTTACCCTCAATGGTTTCTGCCAGGCTTTTCTTCCCTGGATGCTTCCTCCCTCTGGGGTGGGGTGGGGTGGCCTTTGGAATAGGCCTCTTACTCTCAATGGTTTCTGCCAGGCTTTTCTTCCCTGGATGCTTCCTCCCTCTGGGGTGGGGTGGGGTGGCCTTTGGAATAGGTCTTTTACCCTCAATGGTTTCTGCCAGGCCTTTCTTCCCTGGATGCTTCCTCCCTCTGGGGTGGGGATATGGCCTTTGGAATAGGTCTTTTACCCTCAATGGTTTCTGCCAGGCCTTTCTTTCCTGGATGCTTCCTTCCTCTGGGGTGGAGGGGTGGCCTTTGGAATAGGCCTCTTACCCTCAATGGTTTCTCCCAGGCTTTTCTTCCCTGGATGCTTCCTTCCTCTGGGGTGGGGGTGTGGCCTTTGGAATAGGCCTCTTACCCTCAATGGTTTCTCCCAGGCTTTTCTTCCTTGGATGCTTCCTCCCTCTGGGGTGGTGGTGTGGCCTTTGGAATAGGCCTCTTACTCTCAATGGTTTCTGCCAGGCCTTTCTTCCCTGGATGCTTCCTCCCTCTGGGGTGGGGATGTGGCCTTTGGAATAGGCCTCTTACCCTCAATGGTTTCTCCCAGGCTTTTCTTCCCTGGATGCTTCCTCCCTCTAAGGTGGTGGTGTGGCCTTTGGAATAGGTCTTTTACCCTCAATGCTTTCTCCCAGGCTTTTCTTCCCTGGATGCTTCCTCCCTCTGGGGTGGGGATGTGGCCTTTGGAATAGGCCTCTTACCCTCAATGGTTTCTGCCAGGCCTTTCTTCCTTGGATGCTTCCTCCCTCTGGGGTGGGTGTGTGGCCTTTGGAATAGGCCTCTTACCCTCAATGGTTTCTGCCAGGCTTTTCTTCCCTGGAAGCTTCCTCCCTCTGGGGTGGGGATGGGGCCTTTGGAATAGGCCTCTTACCCTCAATGGTTTCTGCCAGGCCTTTCTTCCCTGGATGCTTCCTCCCTCTGGGGTGGGGACGGGGCCTTTGGAATAGGCCTCTTACCCTCAATGGTTTCTGCCAGGCCTTTCTTCCCTGGATGCTTCCTCCCTCTGGGGTGGGTGTGTGGCCTTTGGAATAGACCTCTTACCCTCAACGGTTTCTCCCAGGCTTTTCTTCCCTGGATGCTTTCTCCCTCTGGGGTGGTGGGGTGGCCTTTGGAATAGGCCTCTTACTCTCAATGGTTTCTGCCAGGCTTTTCTTCCCTGGATGCTTCCTCCCTCTGGGGTGGGGGTGTGGCCTTTGGAATAGGTCTTTTACCCTCAATGGTTTCTGCCAGGCCTTTCTTCCCTGGATGCTTCCTCCTTCTGGGGTGGGGATGTGGCCTTTGGAATAGGCCTCTTACCCTCAATGGTTTCTGCCAGGCCTTTCTTCCCTGGATGCTTCCTCCTTCTGGGGTGGGGATGTGGCCTTTGGAATAGGTCTTTTACCCTCAATGGTTTCTGCCAGGCTTTTCTTCCCTGGATGCTTCCTCCCTCTGGGGTGGGGTGGGGTGGCCTTTGGAATAGGCCTCTTACTCTCAATGGTTTCTGCCAGGCTTTTCTTCCCTGGATGCTTCCTCCCTCTGGGGTGGGGTGGGGTGGCCTTTGGAATAGGTCTTTTACCCTCAATGGTTTCTGCCAGGCCTTTCTTCCCTGGATGCTTCCTCCCTCTGGGGTGGGGATATGGCCTTTGGAATAGGTCTTTTACCCTCAATGGTTTCTGCCAGGCCTTTCTTTCCTGGATGCTTCCTTCCTCTGGGGTGGAGGGGTGGCCTTTGGAATAGGCCTCTTACCCTCAATGGTTTCTCCCAGGCTTTTCTTCCCTGGATGCTTCCTTCCTCTGGGGTGGGGGTGTGGCCTTTGGAATAGGCCTCTTACCCTCAATGGTTTCTCCCAGGCTTTTCTTCCTTGGATGCTTCCTCCCTCTGGGGTGGTGGTGTGGCCTTTGGAATAGGCCTCTTACTCTCAATGGTTTCTGCCAGGCCTTTCTTCCCTGGATGCTTCCTCCCTCTGGGGTGGGGATGTGGCCTTTGGAATAGGCCTCTTACCCTCAATGGTTTCTCCCAGGCTTTTCTTCCCTGGATGCTTCCTCCCTCTAAGGTGGTGGTGTGGCCTTTGGAATAGGTCTTTTACCCTCAATGCTTTCTCCCAGGCTTTTCTTCCCTGGATGCTTCCTCCCTCTGGGGTGGGGATGTGGCCTTTGGAATAGGCCTCTTACCCTCAATGGTTTCTGCCAGGCCTTTCTTCCTTGGATGCTTCCTCCCTCTGGGGTGGGGGTGTGGCCTATGGAATATTCCTCTTACCCTCAATGGTTTCTCCCAGGATTTTCTTCCCTGGATGCTTCCTCCCTCTGGGGTGGGGGGGGGGCCTTTGGAATAGGCCTCTTACCCTCAATGGTTTCTCCCAGGCTTTTCTTCCCTGGATGCTTCCTCCCTCTGGGGTGGGGGTGTGGCCTTTGGAATAGGCCTCTTACCCTCAATGGTTTCTCCCAGGATTTTCTTCCCTGGATGCTTCCTCCCTCTGGGGTGGGGGTGTGGCCTTTGGAATAGGCCTCTTACTCTCAATGGTTTCTCCCAGGCTTTTCCTCCCTGGATGCTTCCTCCCTCTGGGGTGGGGATGTGGCCTTTGGAATAGGCCTCTTACCCTCAATGGTTTCTGCCAGGCCTTTCTTCCCTGGATGCTTCCTCCCTCTGGGGTGGGGATTGGGCCTTTGGAATAGGCCAATTACCCTCAATGGTTTATCTTAGGCTTTTCTTCCCTGGATGCTTCCTCCCTCTGGGGTAGGGATGGGGCCTTTGGAATAGACCTCTTAACCTCAATGGTTTCTCCCAGGCTTTTCTTCCCTGGATGCTTCCTCCCTCTGGGGTGGGGAAGTGGACTTTGGAATAGGCCTCTTTGATCCTAAGAAAGTAAAATCTGTTACTGCTTCTCCTTCTTCCCCATCTATTTTCCAGGGACTGATATGGCCTGTTGCCATTATCTTGGTTTTCTTGATATTGAGTCTCAGGCCAGCTTTTGCACTCTCTTTGTTCAACCTAATCAGGAGCTTCTTTAGGTCTTCCTCACTTTCTGGCATTAGGGTGGTATCATCTGCATATCTCAAATTGTTGATGTTTCTCCCAGCAATTTTGATCCCATATTGTGATTCCTCCATCCCTGCATTGCGCATTATGTTCTCTGTGTATAAGTTGAATAAGCAGGGTGACAATATGCTGCCTTGTCTTACTCCTTTTCCCATTCCAAACCACTCCGTCATTCCATACTCTGTCCTAACTGTTGCTTCTTGACTCATGTACTGATTTCTCATGAGACAAAGCAAAGGCAAAACAAAGGGACAAATCAGAGGAAACAGGAAGGATGCTCAGAACATTAGATGGACAGAAATGGATGGGCAGGAAAGTGGGAGGAGAAATACAGTGTTGTAAGGAACAATATTGTATAGGGACATGGAATGTAAGATCAATGAACCAAGGAAAGCTGGAAGTAGTAAAAACGGAAATGGAAAGAATAAATATTGATATCTTGGGAATCAGCAAGCTAAAATGGACAGGGATGGGCGAATTCAGCTCTGGAAATCATCATATCTACTACTGTGGACAAGAAAACCTCAGAAGAAACGGAGTGGCCATAATTGTAAATAAAAGAGTGAGAAAAGCAGTAATGGGATACAATCTCCGGCTCCTTTGAGGGAACCGGGGGTGGCGGCTCGGGTGGTGAGCGGCGTGGCGGGCCGGCCCCAGGTGATAATGGTGGGGCGGCCACCTCCTCTTTCCCTCCGGCTCCTTGAGGGAACCAGGGGGGTGACGAGCGGCACAGCAGGCCGGCCCCAGGTGATGGTTGTGGGTGGCCTCCTCCTCCTCTTTCCCTCCAGCTCCTTTGAGGGAACTGGGAGGTGGCGAGTGGCATGGCGGGCTGGCCCCAGGTGATGGCGGTGGGGCGGCCTCCTCCTCCTCTTTCCCTCCGGCTCCTTTGAGGGAACTGGGGGATGGCTCGGGTGGCAAGCGGCACAGCAGGCCGGCCCCAGGTGATGGTGGTGGGGCGGCCTCCACCTCCTCTTTGCCTCTGGCTCCTTTGAGGGAATCGGGGGGGGGGGGGTGGCGAGCAGCGCGGCAGGCTGGCCCCAGGTGATAGCAGTGGGGCGGCCTCCTCCTCCTCTTTCCCTCCGGCTCCTTTGAGGGAACCGGGGGGTGGCGAGCAGCGTGGCGGGCCGGCCCCAGGTGATAGCGGTGGGGCGGCCTCCTCTTTCTCTCCGGCTCCTTTTTATGGAGCCTATGAAATTGATACAGGAACTGTGACATTACGATAGAAGTTAATTCACAGCTGTGTTTAGCTTTCAACTCTTCCCTCACCCCAGCATCCAAGCACAAACTGTCCCTTTTTTTTTTTTTTTGGACAGTGCTGTGCTTCTTTCATGGAACACACTATGAGGATCACAATCTGTGCCCGAAAGCAAAATCAGCAAAGTATAGAGCTTGGCGTTTCCTGCAATCAGACAAACACCTTGATGTTTTACTTGAAGGCGCAGACAGTTACACCAGCATAGTCATGTGCATGTGCACTGTTATGTCGTCTGCAAAATGTCACTAATCAGTAGTGGGGAGCAGAGCTGGTCGGTGTTCCATGGAATCAAATGTCTTTTCAGGCTCAGTGCTGACAACTCATGATTTCATAGCTGGGGAAGAATTCAATTTTTAATTTTATATTCTGTTTACTTAAAGCCTAGATACCTATGGTTTAAATCTGTTTTTATTCTGTTTATTTGACTTTATTTAGTCTGAAGGGGTCCATTTTGGAAGGCTACAGTACGCAGAAGCAAACTTCTGCCCAATTAAAAGCGGCTGGTCAAGCTGACCTCCGTTCACAGCGAAGCTGGGAAAATGTCTGTTCTCAGAATAATTACCTGGGAGAAGCATGATTCTCAGACGAGCCACCTGTTGGTAGACATGAAATGTACGTCTTTCAGATGTGAATGCTGATTAAATGTCCTGTCCCAGACTGGACATCAAAAAAGGTTGTCTGTCAATCAGAACACCTCTGCACGTGTTCTCACCAAGAATAGTATAAATATTGTGGCGATCAAGCCAGATAGAGAGGAACAGGGCAGTTATCTCAGAAACCATCTCAGAGATGCTGCTCTTCGTCTTCCAGACTGGATTCGACCCGTAAACCCATATAGGCGGCTTTCCACCACACTTCATTCAGATATGTATTGCTTCTTTGAATGCTATTTTATTTTCTTAGAAATACGTATTTTTCTTAGCATAGTTTAGTTAGGATTTTTATTCTATCTTTGGAATTCTCCTTTTTATTCTAATTAAATATTTAAAAGGACTTATTTTGTCAAGAGCGGTTTTTGAAACTCTTCTCAGCCAGGAGAGAGTTGAAAGGGAATTTTTCAGATAAGGCCTTGTTACTTTGCAACACGGACTCTTTGTTATTTCGGCCAGTGCAGCTGGATCCGATAATCAGGGAGCTAGAGAGGGAGAGATTTCAGGAGTCTCACCTTCCCAGGATAGAGCTTGCCTCCCCCTCACCTTGCTGCTACATCGAAGGCCAAATTCCCATAAGAAAACCGTGATAAGGGTGAATAAAATATAATGGATGAAGCCGCTACCAGTACCAGAGGGCCTTTCAAAGTTTTTCAATCTGTAACACTGTTTAAGGCACTGCCATTACCCATTAGATCCCCATTTTCTTGGCCGGTTTTCCCTGCTTGGGTTAGCTGCGTCAAGGCACCCTTCTGCAATGCTACCAAAGGTCTGCTTTGCTTACTCTCACTGGGTCAGGAGACCGTCCCGTTAGTCCGGGAATGAGGTGACCAGATCAGCCAATCAGTGGGAGCAGGTGGAGAGGCGGCCGCCATGAGGCCGGGTCTCAAGTTAGCGGGTGTCGGAGCAAGCCACGGCCTGGTCGGCATTTGCGATAACAACTTGTTTGTCTCTTTTAATCCATGCTATATTACATTTCCCACTTATACTGTAGTATGTAGCAGTTTCCACAGTGTCATCACAGCAGCTCCTGTGACATTGCACCAATCTACATCTTTACCATCTTTTTGGTGATTGTCATTGGGGGATAAATTGCAATTTCTTACTCATTTGTTTTTCATTTCATTTTAAATCAAGGCCCTTCTCCCAGTAATGTTTTGTTTATCAGCTTTTTCATTTACACCCTTGCCTCTCACACACTGATTAAGTGATATTTTTTTTACATAATGGGTAGCTAAGCAACATTCCAAAAACAGTTACCAGCACTGCAAAGAAAATGAATCTATCACTGCTTTTCAGTGGGACTCAGGAAGTTCCAGTTATCAGCAGGATGCGATTGATTTTAGTTATTTTAAGTGAATGTATTTGAAGGTGAGAATGATATATACTGGTAGGATACTGCCATAAGCTCAACTTGAAATGCCCTGGTGCAGGTAATAAAAACTCTATTTGTAACTATTTTAATATTTTCTTCTTCTAGTATTCTTGTTCATTTTTATTGTTAAGGGTCATGGAAGAAAGGAGATTAAGTAATACCTAACATTAACAACATTGGTAGTCAACAAGATACAAAAAACATTCAAACCTACCCTCCCCACTCTTCTTCCCAGAAAGTAGCCCTTCATTTCACTTAAAAGGTGAAACAAATATATGAGATGGACTCATAATAATTGTGATGATCATGGTGTACAGTGTACATGAGATTATGTGATGATTATGGGGTACATGAGATTGGGGGGTTGGGGTTTTCATAAGCTGTAAGGCATAAGCATCAATATTATAACAAAGTAAGGCTTGAACTATCTCGCTTTGCATGTTAATGAGTCTATCTCATATATTTGTTTCACCTTTTAAGTTGCATTACTTAACTGAATGAACATTTGCACGATATTCTAATTTTCTGAGTTTCACCTGTATATAGTTGTAAAGCATCCTGTTTATTAGGGGCCTCCACCATTGTCAGGAAAAATGTCCAAATGTGGTAAAACAGGGAAATTTATACATTACTAAAGCAGATCCTTGTCATATATTGCAAATACGTGGGGCCTATCAGAGCAGACGGTATTTCCACATCCTTACCAATTATTACTGTAAGCCTCACATTGATAAATATTTCCATACCTTTGATTATATAATCCCACTGATATTTCTACATTTATCACAAAGTCCAGTTTAAATTGGAATAGCAGTAGGTACTTCTACATTCATTTTTTCCTGTTTTGGGAATCAAAATGAGAGTGACGGCATCATAATGGGAAATTATAATAGCAATATATATATACTGTATCTGTTCTTGTAGTAATTTTTTATAACAAAGTTGAGAAGAGATTTAAATGGTATTGTTTGCCTTTACGGGGCTGTGATTTTGTTTTCTAGAACTGCATTTGTTTTAACTTTGTGGCTGAGCTCAGTTGTGGTCTCGTTTATGAAAATAAGTCAAAATTGAGACAATATTGCATCATAATACCTGAAACTCAATTCCCCCTTAATAAGCAAGTCATAATAGAATGAATTTAGTCATAATGCTACAGCATTGAGTTAGAAATAGCTATACCTCCTCTTACCAACTAAACAAAAACTGCTTTCCTGAAATGCCTAAACTGATGGATATGTTGGCACATAACAGCAAGCCAGAAATTCTAGCTTAACAAATATTATATTATTCAAAGCCCCTCCAGTTTATGAATATGGGATATTTTGCTTCTAATCCATAATTCAAATGCCAGGAAGGGGCCTGATATTATTGTACAATAATCTGCCCATGCTGCCAGTAGCAAAAAAGATGTCAAGCTTAACATTTAAAACAGCCTAAATGTTGACAGCAACAAATGTTGACAATGCCAATGGCAGCAGTCAAGATGATCTACCCATTCACACTTGTTGAAAAATAGCCATGACAATTTGCTCTTGTGTTTGGGTGAGGAGTAGATCTGAGTTCGCTTCTGTTTTGGACTTAATGAAATGGTGAAGCAAAGATGTAAGAAAAATAGACACACCATTTAACCTCTTAGGTAAACAAATGTTGCTATAGCCTCTCCGCAAAATGCAGACTGTAAAACTATCTACATTTGGCAATATTGCCAAATGTTCTTAAGGTTTTTTTATGGTTTTATATTGGTTTTAACTTGTTTCATTGTATGGTCTGTGAGTTGCTCGCTGGCCTATGTACACCCCCCAGAGTCCACTGGATTAGGGCAGCACAGAAATCTATTAAATAAATAAATAAATAAACTATTTGAAATGTGATCTTGGAAGAGGGCCATATACTTACCATTTGGAAAGAGGGTCATATGCTTATCATTTCAGTGATTTTTATTTTTAGACATGCATGTTTATGTAGTTGTGTTCCTTAGATAGAGTGATGACTTTATTGAGGACTATAGAATTAATTATTTTTGTAGCAAATTTTTTTATTTTAAAACATTTAATTCTAAATTAGCAAAAGAGCTCTCATCTCTTGGCCATGATGTTAGACAAAAGCAGCGCTTATCTGTGGATGTACCTCCTGCCGAAATGAAAGTTTCTGTCCCTCCAAAAACTCCTCTTCCCATCCAAACAAAAACTGTGGATGATTTCTGGTAAGGAGCACTATTATTTATATGTATGTTTGCATGTTTGTGATTTTGTATTTTGTTTGAATTTGATTTGTATACTGTTTCTGTATTTTGGATTGTATTTTTTTTTTTACATGCTGTAAACCGCTCTGAGTTCTCTTTAGGGAAGTAAAGCAGTATAGAAATTTAAATATAAAAAATAAAATAAAAAAATTACTATCTTAGATTTGTCAGTATATAGTCTTTTCCTGCTTCACCACATTTTTACCTCTGCCACACATATAAACCACTATATAAGCTACTGTTGTATGTGTAGCATTAACTATAGGAATTTTTACAAACATTAAAATAGAATTACAAGTATAATACTTTTTTTGAAACAGATTGATATTATACCAATTTTTTTTAAAAAAATGTGAAACAATTGACATGTTAAATCTTAAATTGCCCAAATGTTTTTTTCATTTAAGAAGCCTTTTGCTGTGTTAATGGAAAACTTTTGTTTCAGAAATAATTTTAATTATTACATACAGTGGAACCCCATATAACGGAAGCATCGTAGAATGAAAAAATCGTACAATGAAGAGGATTTTGGAACAAATGGGTGTACCGTACAACGACAATTTTCATTGTACGATGCACCCATTTGTTCCAAAATCCTCTTTGCTGTACAATTTTGTTTTGTACAATTCAGTGGAGGAGGAGGTAGCTGAGCGGGTCGGCTGCCTCCTCCGAAAGCAAGCTGGGGATTAGACGCTACGATCCAGGACTTTCGGAGGAGGTAGCTGAGTGGGTCAGCTGCATCTGAAAGCCCCATCCATCTGATCCCCAGCTTGCTTTCGGAGGAGGTAGTTGAGCGGGTCATCTGCCTCCTCCGAAAGCCCCATGTTGAGGAGTCTGATCCCTGGCTTGCTTTTAGAAGAGGCAGCCGACCCACTTAGCTACCTCCTCCGAAAGCAAGCCGGGGATCAGACGCCCCGACACAGGGTTTTCAGAGGAGGTATTTTTATGATTTTTTTCATTATGCGGAGTTCCAGTGGCCACGCATGCACATGATGGGGGGGGCTTCCTCCAGCTGCCTTGGCTGGCACTGGGCGAGCCCACAGTGGCTGCTTTGACTTCAGAAGGGCCTGGGGGTGCCTAGAAGCTGCTCTGGCTGGACGTTTTGACTTCGGAAGGGCTGGGGAGAGCACCTAGAAGCTGCCCTGGCTGGCGTTGGATTCCCCCATCCTTCCCAAGTCAAAGCGGCCAGCCAGGGCAGCTTTTAGGCGCTCTCCCCTGCCCTTCCTAAGTCAAAGCGGCCACCGTGGGCTCACCCTCCGCTGGCTGCTTTGAATTCGGAAGGGCCAGGGGAACCCAGTGCCAGCCAGGGCAGCTTCTAGGCACTCTCCCCGGCCCTTGTGCAGTCAAAGCGACTGGCGGAGGGCAAGCTCACGGTGGCCGCTTTGACCTGGGAAAGGTGGGGGGGAACCCAGCACCAGCCAGGGCAGCTTTTAGGCACTCTCCCCCACCCTTCCCAAGTCAAAGCGGCCACCGTGGGGTTGCCAGCCGCCAGCCGCTTTGACTGGAATGGATGGGGGGGGACCCAGCGCCAGCCAGAGCAGCTTCTAGGCACCCCCAGTCCCTTCTGAAGTCAAAGCAGCCACTGTGGGCTCGCCCAGTGCCAGCCAAGGCAGCTGGAGGAAGGTTCCTTCAGAAGCCCCCCCCCCCAATCGTGCATGCGTGGCCACTGGAACTCCGCATAATGAAAAAATCATACTACAAAGAACCTTGTGGAATGGACTTTTTTATTATACGGGGATCTACTGTACCTCATTTTTAGCTGTATGCTTAGAGAGAAATAACTAGCTGTTCCCCTTTTATTATTTCTTTCTCTACATAGCTTTCTTCTTTTGATTAACCTGGGGAATATGAAATAATGAACAATCCAAAGAATGGCACAAGAGATTACCCATATTTAGGGGTAACTTTAGCCCTATTCATAAATTACTTACCAAATTCTTAGAAGTGCTTAGAAGTGCTTAGTGTCTCCTCCATTCTTGCTTTCCCTATGTGAAGAGCAATGTTTCTGAAGAAAAGAGGTTCCTGGTCAATTGAAGGCTGTTTACATAAGCAAGAAACCTTTTTTCCAAAATATTTCTGACATGAGTAGGATCCTTCTCTTCTTCAAACAAGTTGCTCTCCACATGAAGAATACAGCAATGGAAGCTAGCATTCCTCTCTAAGCATTTTCCTGAAAATGAGGTAAGCAATTGATGGATTAAGGCTAAAGGTGTCATTAGATATGTGTGATTATATATGGTGGTCTTTCAATCCAATTTTTGTTGTGGTGTGTGGTTGCACAATGGAGAGTGAAACATTTATTAAAGTCTGAATTGTTTGCAAGTTCATGCTGAAGCTCTCCTCACATTTAGCACACTTCTTAGTCAAATGATTACTCAGATCAACAACATGAGGTAAAAAGAGGGGGAAATGTTCAGAAATGTACCATATTTTTGGACCATAAGACACACTTTTTCTCCCCCAAAGGTGTGGGGGGGGGTGAGAGTGCGTCTTATAGTCCAAATGCTGGTCTTCGGCCAGCTGCGACTGTTGTAAAAGGATTAGCTGCAGTTGACCAAAGACCTCTACTGCCGCTTATCAGCTGTTCTGGGGCAGGGGAAAGAAAAACATATGAAAAACGAGTGGCCACTAGAGGGCGAAAATCGCAATTTCCAATTTAAATACATTGGAAATAAATTTCTTGTATTCAAAAGTTTTCTGTTTATATGTTCCCAATGCATTTAAGTGGGAAACCAAACCTGTGCTTAAAAAGAAAGGGTTTCACTTACCTTCAATGCCTTTGTCTCTACTCCACGTGGACAAAATGGAGGAGGAAAACATGCTTCCTGGTTGAAAGGAGAGCAAGAGGCTAGGATAGAGTATCGCTTCTTTCCTCAGTGCAATTAGCCTGCCTACCCATTTCCCCTGCAGCGCCACCACTGGTAGCTGGTGCAAAAGAATAATTTTTTTTTTGTTTTTGTTTTCCCTCTCTGAAAACTGGGTTCATCTTATGGTCAGGTGTGTCTTATGGTCCAAAAAATACGGTATAACAAGATTAGGTATCAGGTTTGTTAGAACAGAATAGTTGTTCAGTTCAGTTACAATAAAACATTTGGAGGGTTTTTCTTCATTACAGTTTTGTGGCTGAAGAAAAAGAGTAGTAGTAGTAGAGAAAGCACCAAAAATGACTGCATTTCCCTCAAAAAGAAATGGCTGCCAACAACAACACAGGATACAGAGGAGGAAAGGTTAGGGTCAGCCAGTCAAATTTCAGGTGGTAAGACAGGGGCTTTTCTGATTGGTTAGAAAAACAAGCATGCAGGCAATGTAGTCCCAGTAACAGAAACCTTCTCCTCCCAAGGATCATTTGTTAACCCCTTACATGCAGAATTGCCATATTCCCAATAATGTTATTCATTATATTATGCCCCATAGTTAATCAAAAGCAAATAAAAATTATAAATGTAAGTCTCTGTGTTTATTAATGTTATTCTAACATAAATATAATTATACCTATTTGACTATAATCTAAATGCTTAAAATGTGTGTGGGGGGGGAATTCACTGAGTGTAGGAGTGTGAGATGCCACTTAGTATTCTCTGTTTTTAAGTTCTTAAAGCTTATTCAGATCTGTTTTGATATAATTTATAGTAAGTGAATAATGATTGTGTCTTTTCCTTTCTGTTTAGGAAAGATGTAGAAAAAGCTAAGCTCATAGGAGACTGGAAAGAAGTATATGACTTTTATTCAACCACATTTGATTCATTTCAAGGTGTTAATATTGCATTTAAGGTAAAATCCATCTCCCAATATACTGTCTGTTCCTAACTGGGTGAAACACTAACTAGCAATAAAGTAAATGTGTGCTTTGTATAATAGAAGGAAAGAGAAAGTAGAAGCCAGATTATATACTGTAAAGTATATAGACAAAATACATTTAATAAAAAGTGTGTCTATAAAAACAGTTTTTATAAGAAGATTCTGACCTTTTTAAAATGGAATTTGTAACAATGCAACATTGGTTTTTTAATACCTCAATTTCCAGAAACACACAGATGCACCTTTCAGTTCCATTGAAGACTGTGGTGTGGATGTTGAATTTGTGAATGCAGTATATGATACTTTACCAAGTGCAGTAAGTAAAATTATAGTGTGTTTTCATACAGATATTTTATTGTAAACATAATGTCTTTATAATACAGTACAGTGGTTGTTATACTGTTAATTGACAGTTCAAATATTTTCCATTCAACAATTATAGATTACAGATAATGGGTTGACCACAGTACATTAGTTTGCTTTAGACACATCAAGATCAATGAACCAATATAGTTATGACTAACTGAGGACCCACTAAGAGGGACAGAATCGTGGCTACTGTCCCTGTTGATATACTGTATGTCTTAAACATTTGTGGAACTGTAATAGATAACCACTGAAATTTTAAGAATATACTTTCAAATAGTTAACATCTAAGGACATTTAAGATACTTAAAGAATTCTAATCATTTTTACCCTGTGAATTGCTCAGGAACCTTTTGAATTCTAGGTGATACTTGGCTTACAGTGTTCAATGATACAATTGATTCAAAGTTACAGAATTGTTAAACTTAATTGTAAAAAACTGTCAGATGTTTTAAATTGGTATATATCACTCAGTATTGAGCTATGCCAGATTATCCAATGCAGAAGGAAAGCATTTTATATTAACCAGCTAATCATAATCCAATCTCTACAACAGTGGTCCCCAACCCTAGGTTTTGGACTTCAATTCCCAGAAACCTAATTCAGTACATTGGCTGATCAGTGCTTTGGGAAATTGACTTAGGTAGGCTTCTGGGAATTGAAGTCTAAAACCCAAAGGTTGGAAAACACTGCTCTACAAATTTGTTTTTCTAACCACGATAATAGATGCGTACATTAAATAATGCAACATATAATTAATTTTCCCCAGATATTCAGAAGCAGTATGCATACTTTGTTTGCATGGTTTCATCTGCCTGTTTCATCAGAAACCTGATCCAGACTTTGTCCACTGTTGAAGTTGTATCCATGTTAGTCTGTGCAACCATACCATTGCATACCTCTGTATCCCCACCTGATCATGGGGCCATGTATACATTAATGCCATGTAGTCTAACTCTTATGTTTGAAGAAGTGGACTTGATCCACAAAAGCTAACTTTAAAATATAGTATATCAGATAGTAAATAAAAAAACAAATAAAACCCACCCAAAAAAGTTGTGGCACCTTAAAGACTAACTACTATATTTTAATAAGTCTGAATATCT
Source organism: Bradypodion pumilum (assembly GCA_035047305.1). Classification (NCBI taxonomy): domain Eukaryota; kingdom Metazoa; phylum Chordata; class Lepidosauria; order Squamata; family Chamaeleonidae; genus Bradypodion; species Bradypodion pumilum. Next base: position 266,484,928 of record JAWDJD010000003.1, read on the forward strand.
TTTATTCATTTATGTCTGATGGGGTAGACCTGATCCATGAAAGCTAATATTAAAATATAGTGGTTAGTCTTTAAGGTGCCACAACCTTTTTGTCTTTTTTGTTTTGCTTTCTGTCTAATATATTTGTAAATTTTGTTGTCATGAATTGCCAGACTCCTCTAGTCTATATCAACCCAGGGGTTTCTCTGTTGCGCTAATCTGGTACGTTGCAATCATCAAATATATGAGATTTCTTAGGTATTTCATTTCATTTTTGTTCAGTCAGGCATCAACTGAGTTTTCTACCACTTAATCCCTATCAGTTTGCACCAGAATATTTGACTTACTTAATTGTAAAGTGTCAGGAATGATCACAGTTTTATGAACAGTTCCAATATTTTAATAAAAATATTTATTTTAATAAAAATAATAATTGAATAACATTGGAAAATGATAGTTAGAAACAAAACTTCCATGCAAATATGCATAGTAGTAGTAGCCTGGTAAAGGTAAAGGTTTTCCTTGCTCGAAAGCCAGCCGTATCTGACTGTAGGGTTCAGTGCTCATCTGTTTCAAAGCCAAAGAGCCAGCGCTGTCTGCTTCTGCAGACGTTTCCGTGGTCATGTGGCAAGCATGACTAGACACCGGTGCACACGGAATGCTGTTTACCTTCCCACCAAAGTGGTCCCTATTTATCTACTTGCAATTTTTTGCTTTCGAACTGCTAGGTTGGCAGGAGCTGTGACAAAGACAGGAGCTAGTTCCATCCTGCAGTACTCAGGAATCGAACTGCTGACCTAGCACTCCGGTGTTGAGGCATGCCTGCTACATATCCACGGAAATGCCTACAGATGCAGACAGCGCTGGCTCTTTGGCTATAAACAGATGAGCACTGAACCCTAGAGATGGATACGGCTGGCTTTCAAGCAAGGGCAACCTAATATGTACAGTTGGTTTAAGTAAATGTTTTAGACAAGAACTGATGTCCCCCCCGAGTGATAGGTCTACACTGTATTTGTACATATATGTTATATGAATATGATTTTTCCTTTATATTTGTGTGTTTCTTTTCTTTTATGTTTTAAGATTTAAAATAAAATTATTAAAAGAAACAACTTCTAAATGTATTCACCAGAATCCTGTTGGCATATGTAGAGCCCAAGGCATCTGCAGCGAGAGCATTCATCCCAGCAATCTCTGGCTTACTGTTATACTATGTCCTTTTTTGAAAACAGTAGGATTTCCGCTTGCACAGAGGGTTGCTACATTCCATCGTTGCGCAAGCAGCGGGGTGGGGTGGGGGAAAGGAACTATTCACAGAACAGACCATTCGGCACGTGGTTCCTAAGCATGTGCTGTCGGCTGTTTTAACGTGTTATATTGTAAGGTGCTTCGAAGGACTTTGACGGGAAAGCAGAATATTTGTGTTTTTATTAAGAGGTCTTATAGCTACTGTGATTACAGTTGTATAGCCACATCAAAAGAGAGAGAAGAAGAAGAAATAAAAGTACTGTACCTGTAATGAGCCATGTGATACATTGCAGCACAATGGAAATGATCTCTCCTAGTGAAAAAACTGTTGTAGTTTTTGGTGTATGCAAACCAAGACACAGGACACAGCCTCGGGCTGGGTTAACTCAGGTTTATTGCATCGTGGGCAGAGGGAACATGAGGTAATGGCGGATCGATAGCTCTTTATATACAGCAGTAATACATTTGAACGTGGTGCCATGGTAGCCCATTGGCTACTGTCTGCGTGACGTCATTGCAGGTCACGCCCTTCTTGTCCAGGTGTAGGTGGTGGCGGGAAAACTTCCCGCGCTGTTGCCTTTGATGAGTTCGGACCAAGAGAGCTTGGACGCTCGCTGCTGCCAGCTGGTGGTCATTAGCTCGCGTCCTATTACAGGGTTTATATGATACAGCTGAAGGTTACATTGTTGCTATAGGCAAGGTTACATTGGCTCAGATACATTGTAATCCATGTGTACAATAAAACCATCAGAACACAACACCCCTCCCCCCTAGGACGAGACAAGGTCTCGAGCCCACACTTACACACACTCCCCCCCCCCTTAGGAGACAAAGTCTCTCAGCCAAGATGGCTTATTTCGAACACGCTGGGGTCTCGATGCGGGCTGCCTCTCCCCGGGTTTGCTACCTTCTCTTTGTCCCCTGGTTTCCTGTCCTGTAATATGAGAGGGAGACTCGTTAGTGACTTGCCGCGGCTCCGCGGCGTTGTTGGGAGGTGTGCTCTTTCTTAGGGAGGAACCGGGGGCACTGGGGGCTAACGAAAAACCCCTCTTCTCGCTTGGATGGGTGGGGGAACACTCCTGAAAACCCCCCCGGCTCGCAAAATCAAAATCAAAATCACAATCGGGGGCAGCGGTCGCGAACTCCTCTCCCCCTTCCCCGGCCCCTGATAAGACTGGCGTATCAAAAGGATATGAGTCGGGGCCGCTGCTACTGCTTCCTTCCCCCCTTGCTTGGGACTGTCGTCCACTGCTGTCTCCCCCTTGGGCTAAGTGGGTGGGGGAGAACCCTAACGCTGAATCCTGTTGCTGAGCTCCACTGACTGGCCCACGCACTCGGTGCCTCAGTTGGTCAGCGTGCCTCCTCCAGAGGAGGCCGGTGGTCGTCTCGACCCGGTACGACACTGGCCCCGTCTGTTCTACAACCGTCCCTGGCACCCAGGCTGGCCCTGCGCTGGAATAGTTCCTGCAGTGAACAGGGTCACCAGCGGCGAAACCTTTCGAGACTGCCAACCCTACGTTGTTCCCTTTATCCTCGACTCTCGTCGGGTCTAGTCTGGACAGGATCGTGGTCAGTTTTCGCCGCATCAAGAGCTCTGCCGGCGAGTAGCCTGACGCTAAGGGGGTTACCCTATACGCTAAGAGGAACTGGCATACTTGGTGATTCAGGTCCCCCGGGCCCATGCGCCGCAGCGCGTCCTTTGTTGTACGCACCAGTCGTTCCACTTGGCCATTCGTGGCCGGGTGAAACGGTGCGGATGTGACATGCCGAATGGCGTTTGCCTCCATGAAGGCTCCGAACTCAGCGGAGGTGAAACAACTAGCGTTATCGCTGACTAAAGTGTCGGGTAAACCGAACGTGGAAAAGACTCTCCTTAGCCGGCTAATTGTCGTGGCGGAGGACGTGCCCTTTACTGGGATAACCTCCAGCCACTTGGAGAACGCATCTACCACCAGGAGAAACATGGTTCCTCGGAACGGGCCAGCGAAATCCACGTGCACTCTGGACCACGGCCCCCTTGCTGTGTCCCACTCCCTATGCGGAAGACGGGCCGCCTCAGGCAAGCCTCGCAAGTGCCGACCATGTGCTCAATGTCCGCGTCCAGCTGTGGCCACCAGAAGTAACTCCGGGCTAGCGCCTTTGAACGAACTATGCCCGGGTGGCTGACGTGCAGCAGTTCGAGCACCCTCGTCCGCAGGGGCGCAGGGACCACCACCCGTTGGCCCCACAGAAGGCACCCCCTCTCTAGGGACAACTCTAGCTTTTTCCTAAAGAATGGGTCGAACTCTGTACTCGGGGACGAAGCCGGCCACCCCTTCTGCACCCATGAACTAACTTTCTCCAGCGTCCTGTCCTTGCCTGTCGCCCTAGCAATGTCGGCTGGTACTAGTGGGGGTGCGTCTAAAACCTCAATTAGCAACACCTGGCGGTCTCTATCTGCTCTCGCCTTTTGGTCCGCCGACAAGGGCAGAGGGGATCTCGAAAGCGCATCAGCATGGCTGATCTCCTTTCCGGGCCTGTACTCCAACTCATGTTAGTACGCGTTGAGGAAAATAGCCCATCGCAGCATTCTCGGGGACAGGATCTGTGGCGTGGGCTTGCTTGCCGTGAAAATCCCTAACAGCGGCTTGTGATCGGTCACGATTTTGAACGGGCGGCCATACAAAAAATCGTGAAATTTTTTGGTCCCCGCTACTATTGCTAACGCTTCCCTGTCGGTTTGTGCGTAATTTCGCTCCGCTTGGGACAGGGACCTTGAGTAAAACGCTACCGGGGCCTCCCTTCCGTCCTCCAACACGTGGCAAAGCACCGCCCCCACCCCCACCGGGGATGCATCACAGACTAGGACCACTGGCCGTTTGGGGTCGAAGTGCGTCAGGATTGCCTCAGATGTTAGGAGTTGCTTTAGCTCCTTGAACGCCCTCTCGTGCTCGTCACCCCACATCCATGGCTCCTCCTTTTTAAGTAACCGATGGAGCGGTTCGGCCACGGACGCCTTCCGCGGGAGGAATGTATGGTAAAAATTGAGGAGCCCCAGGAAAGACTGTAGCTCGGTTTTGGATGTGGGGCGAGGGGCCTTTTTAATGGCTGCTACTTTGGATTTAGACGGCTTAATCCCTTCGGGTGTGATCCGGAACCCTAAAAACTCGACCTCGGTTTCGAAAAAAACACATTTGTCCTTCCTCAATCTCAGCCCCGCTTTCTCGAACACGGTCAGTACTTTGTCCAACCTTTTCGCCAGTTCAGCCTCACTCCCCCCTGTTATCAACACGTCATCAAAATAAGGCAACACCCCCTCCAGGCCCTTTAGGAGGCGTTCCACGAGCGATTGAAAAAGGCCGGGTGCCGAGTTCACGCCGAACTGTAACCGCGACACCTGGAACGCTCCCTTATGTGTAACTATCGTTTGCGCCGCGGCCGTGGCGGGGGTCACTGGAAGTTGCTGATAGGCTTGTGCCAAATCGAGTTTAGCGAAACACTTTCCCCCATTTAGCCTGGCCAAAAGGTGGCTGATCACTGGCACCGGGTATGCATTAGGGCGGATCGCCTTGTTAATTGTACACTTATAATCAGCGCAAATGCGCACCTCCCCGTTAGCCTTTAGAGCCGTTACAATTGGAGTTTCCCACTCCGCGGAATCAACAGGAATAAGAATCCCCTGGCCCACCAGTTTGTCCAGTTCCGCCTCTATCTTGTCCTTGAGTGCGAACGGCACCCTGCGTGGTTTGAGTCTTATCGGGCGGACCTCCGGGTCTATGTCGAAAGCTACAGGGGGTCCCTTGAACTTTCCGAGTCCTTTCTTAAAAACGGCGGGATGCGCATCGCAAACCGCTTGTATTGGGTCCCCCCCCCACGGTATGCACCCCCCCCTATGAACAAACCTAAGGGCTGAAACCACTGTGTCCCTAGGAGGCTACAGCTTCCCCCTTTGAGGACAACTAGGGGCAGTTCCGCAGAATGTCTCTTAAAATTGACCCGAAATTTCCCGACCCCCAACACCGGAATGCTGTTTCCCTGTACGTCCCGAAGTGTGGACCTCAACGCTTTAAGCTTGGGCCGCACGTGGGGGTCGATTTTCAGGAACTCTTTCTGGGGAATTATGGAATAGGAGGACCCCGAGTCAATTTCCATCTTAATAGGGGCCCCTTGTACTAATACCTCAACGAAGTAATGGGACTGTCCCGCGGACACGCTGAACACTGAGGCGTCGTCCTCGCTGCCGTCCGAGACGCGGCCCACGCCGTCCTGCTTCCTCGTGGTCTGGGCGCCATCTTTGGGCCTCGCTGGACGGTCCGGTCTGGCCGCGCGGTCTTGTGACTGCCTCCGGCCCTCTTTCCGCTTTCGGCACGCCTTGGCGATGTGCCCCCGACGGCCGCAGGTGTAACACTCGGCCTTCCTGAACGGGCATCTCGCGCGCTCGTGGGTCGCTCCGCAACCCTCGCAGCGTCGACCACCCTTCCGGACCTTCTGGACCTCCTCGCCGTCGCTGCCTTCCGTAGACGACTTTGAGGCCCGTCGAGTCGCGTGCACCGACTGTCCGGTCTTCCCGTGCACCGAATTTTCCGCCTTGCCGGCTCTAGGACGCCACTCACGCCACTGGTGCATCTCGTCCACTCCGGCATTCGTGGACTCTGCGGCTTCCGCGGCCTCTATGACCTCTGCCAGCGTGGGTGGCGGCTCCTTATTCATCAAGCTGCGCTGTACCTCCTTGTCTTTCAGGCCACACAACACGCCGTCCCTGAGGACCAACTCCAGGATATCGCCCCATTTACAGGGGGCGGCGGCTATCCTCATGGCGGCCACGAATGCTTCAACCGACTCATCCGGCGCTTGGACTCGCCTCCAAAACGCGCTCCGAGCGGGAAACATTGCCCTCGAGGGGCAGAACCGCTCTCGCAGCAGTTTCATGATGTCACTCGCCTTAAAGTCGCTCACCTTCTTCGGAGCGATTATGCCCACCAGCGTCCGCTTGGTTTCCATCCCGAGCATTCTGGTGAGGATGGCCCTCTTCCTCTCCTCGTCTTCTCCTTTGACTCTGAGTTCCACCAGGGCCGCCTGGAAATCCATCTCAAGCAGCTCCCAGTCTTGCGGTTTGGTGATGTTGAAACCGCTCTGTGCCCTGGCTGTTCCGTGGGGATCCATTAATCCCACCTTCGTCGCCAATTTGGTGTATGCAAACCAAGACACAGGACACAGCCTCGGGCTGGGTTAACTCAGGTTTATTGCATCGTGGGCAGAGGGAACATGAGGTAATGGCGGATCGATAGCTCTTTATATACAGCAGTAATACATTTGAACGTGGTGCCATGGTAGCCCATTGGCTACTGTCTGCGTGACGTCATTGCAGGTCACGCCCTTCTTGTCCAGGTGTAGGTGGTGGCGGGAAAACTTCCCGCGCTGTTGCCTTTGATGAGTTCGGACCAAGAGAGCTTGGACGCTCGCTGCTGCCAGCTGGTGGTCATTAGCTCGCGTCCTATTACAGGGTTTATATGATACAGCTGAAGGTTACATTGTTGCTATAGGCAAGGTTACATTGGCTCAGATACATTGTAATCCATGTGTACAATAAAACCATCAGAACACAACAAGTTGGAACAGCTCACTGTGAATAATAACTAACTGTAACTCTGTGGGGTCAGTAGGGCTAGGAACCACAATAATTAAATACCTAGGTAACAATGATGAAGCTGACTGCTGTAGGCATTTTATACATTTTTATTTTCAATCCGCAGTATACAAAGGGGAGTTAATTTAAAAAACGCCACTTATTTCCTTCAGTTGTTAGCACAAAGGACAGAGAAGGAGCAAACATGTACTGCCCCCTTTCTTGGCTAAACCTACCTGGAAGTCTTTTTGGGGTGCAAGCTGCCTCTTTTACAGTAGCCACATTGTTTCATTGTTTTATTTATATTATGGAACCTCCTGCCACAGGGCCGCCATCAAGGCACTACTACCAGTACTGCCGTATAGGGCCTGGAGCTGACAGGGGCCCTGCCGCTCCCGGCCATACCTGTGACATTACTGGGGGGGGGGACACAATGGGATTGCTCAGTATGGGCCCCAGAAATTTCTGCTGGCAACCCTGTCCTGCCAATAGAGTTACGGCTATGGATGGAATTGCTGCCCTTTACGAAAGAACTTACAACCAGGCTGGCGGGGCAGGTGTGGTGCACGGATGGAGGTGTGACCCCTGCCTGCTGGCTCATATAAAAGTATCTCCCTCTTTTTGCAGATGGGGTGGTTGGGATTTTAATGGGGTTTGTTTTTTAAAAAGTTTTTGTGAATATTTTTTATGCTTTTTATGTTTTATCTGTGAGCCGCCCGGAGTCGCTTCGGCGAGGAGGCGGCGATACAAATGTGAATATTAAATTAAATTAAAATTTATATGCTATACCCATGATGACCAACCATGGAGTGCCAAGGTTCACCATCACTGTGCTATACCATCCTTGCCTATGGAAAAGTTATGGATGACTCAAAAGTTTACCTTCTTTGTAACTTTTCTATAACTAACACTTTATGAATTGATCACACAGCTACCTTTGGGCAGGGGTTGTTGTCTACAGTATACATAATGATTTTTTTAAAAATGTGATTGCAAGAATTTAAACTGTCTTCAGCCCTTTTGATAAGAACACTGCTTTTAGTCATGATTCGACTGCAATACGATGATAATAAATGTAGAAGTTGTTTCTTTAGTTAAATATTAGCTGTGGAATTATGTGGATTTCTCTCTCTCTCTCCTTTCTTCATCTGTTATAGCCTCAAGATATCCAGAAGTGTGTCTTAAAAGGAATAATTAATGTCTTATTGCAGGAATGGAAAGGGTAAGTATTACTAATATTTATGTATGCTTAACCCATGCAAGTCCTTTAAAGATTCTGTTGGCTGAAAGTTTGAAAAGTGAGTAAATTGTAATACTTTAGTCAACAAGAAGAAATCACAAGTGTTATCCTAATTTGTCAGATATATTTACATCAATACAGGGGGAAGCATTTGTATAAAGTAGAGCCAAAATGCCACAACATCTTGGTGCAGCAGTAGGTCTCATATTACTTTACAAAGTCCATAGATATATATAAAATAAAACCAGAATGGACCCATTTCCAATACCAGTGACTAGTATTTCTTGTTATCATCTTTACTGCTATGATTACCATTACTAGTAATATTGCTTATAATTACTGGTGGTGGCTGCTGCTGTTACTCTTATTGCTACAATTATTTTTGTGCTATTATTATTACTATTACCACTATGCCAGATTTCAGCACACTGCTGCTAACCTTAGTATTGCCACATTTCATCACTTTGCCACTTCCCTTTTCAAAATACCCAAAATATGCAATGCTTGGGATAATGGTAAACTAATAATTTGATGTTAAGCCATTATCATGCAGTATAATCTTATGTCTTCTAGTGTTAGACTTACATACATAATACACACACACACACACACACACACACATAGGTACATGCAAATTGTATGGTAGACTTATCTGTCTTACCCTAAATATTTAAAAACTGACTGAAATCCAATTATGCATGCAGAAGGCAACAACTTAACATCTATTCATTTCTATCTGGCAACTAGCAAATCGCTGCTGGGATTCTTAGAGTTGTGCACACCTGCTGGCTTGGTGCATGTTCAAGAATGCCAGTGGGGACTCATTAATTGCCAGCTAGAAATGATAGAATATTGTGCAGAAGGATTTCAAGTACTGACTTTGTCCTCTGAATGGCTAAACATCTTGAGATGGTGAGTCAGTACTGATGAGGAAGAATTGAGGAGTGTCAGATTGGGTAGCAGCCAGAATAATGGTGCCTTTTGTCTGGGAGATTTATTTTTAAAAAGGACAAACAGGGAAAATTGTATTCCCAAGGGACAGGAGAAAGCCAAGAAAATATAAGCTTTAGATTACTTTGTTTGGCAATTCTGGTCTGATACAGTATTGATAAATACATTTACTGAATTTAGATTAAACTACCCTAGGAACAGAAGCTGTTGTGATAAGTGATAATTTACATCAGCATCTATGATAAAAAAATTTCTGCATGATTAATAAATTCTGAACCTCTTTCCAAAGGTCAGACTGCTGTATACTGTAGTCATTAAATATACTTTAGAATTGATGCAGAAAGGGAAAGTGCTTGGAACTGAGGATCTTACATAAAATTGTGGTTTGCTCTTCATTGTGGGGAAGTTATTCCAAACCCATGACCATTTTGATTGTCTTTTTCTGCACCTCTTTCAGGTCTGAAATCTCTTTTGAGATGGTGTGATCAAAACTGTACAAAGTATTCCAAATGCAGGTACACCGTAGATTTCTGGAAGGAGATTTCTCTTCTAACCCTTTTCCCAGTAAATCACTAGCATTTAATTTGCCCTATTCACAGCTGCCACTCTCTGTGTTGTTCCAAGATCTCTCTCCTGGTTACTTGCTTACTCACAGTTCAGACCCCATCAATAACAAAAATGAAATAGGATGATGAGCTCCAAAGAGCATGCTAAATCTCATTTTCCAAATTGTTGCCCTTTCACCCAATGGAACATTTTAAAGCTTTGACCAAATAATCTGATACTATCTACAAATTTGGCCATGGTATTGTACAATGCTAACTTGAGCACAAATGTTAAATAGTAATCAGTTCTGAAACAAAGCCTTAAAAACCTACTGATCAGTTTCTCCTACTGTGGGAATTGCCTATTTCCCCATATTCTCTGCTTTCCATTGTTATGCTATAATTTGTGAAGAAGATCTTGAATTTTATCTGCTTATCTCTATTTCAATAGGTTCTTCAGGTATCCTCCTTAGGGAAAATAGAAAGGGGTGTGTCTCCTCTACATTTTCTGTGGTTGGGACAGCAATAAAGGGACAAAATCTAGTTATTAATTCTAATTTGAGTAGGCCTGTTGACTAAATGTGACTTGTTATCACTAATGTAAGCCCCATTGTTTCAGTGAGTCACCATAGTTAGGAGAAATAATAGGATTTAATTGAAAGAACCAATTCAACATCTCTGCAGTCTCTTTTGTCAAAGGATCCAATCACTGTAGGACACTGTTCTTTTTTTCTGATATACTGAAACTATCAGTCTTTAATATTTTTAGCAATGGGATTCTTACCATATAGACATCAAGGGTATGTACAAATCCGTGACCTACTGCTATTCCTTGAAGTTTCTGGCCCTTTGGCCCTAGGTTCATAAATGTGCCTCACCGTCCTAAATTACATATTTAATTTGTGAATAGCTTTCATGCAAATAAAGATCATAATTCAGGGAACCACCCAACTCGCCTTGAACTTGTGTTTAGAAATAGCGGGTATATCAATACTATTTTTGTAAGATACAGTTGAAGGTATTCTGTGCTGTGTTGGTTTAAAACAGGGGTGCCCAAACTTTTTGGGTCACGTGGTTCAGGGAGATCGTCACTATGACCCGGGGACTGGATCTGGCCCCGATGCCAATTCATCTGGTCCACAAAACCTTCATCGCTCCTGTAAGCGGAAGTAAAATGCACCTGTATAGGCACATTTTACTTCTGCTTCCAGGAGCGATGAGGGCTTGGCGGGCTGGATGAATTGGCTGGATCCGGCCCCCGAGCCATAGTTTGGGCACCCGTTTTAAAAGCTATTCATTATTCATATATCATGCTTTGGAGAAAGCACTTTTTTAAAGGCTACAGTCCCCAGAATCCCCAGCCAGTACGAAATCTTTCACCTCTGTTGTTATGTAGCCAAGTGGATTGTTTCCTTTCCTTATTTTGGTGAAATAGTAAACTTTTTGGTAATAAGTAAACACATGGAAGGAGTTGTCCAAAAGTGATAAGCCCTTGTATGCTCTTTGGGGGGGGGGGGATAGATGATATAGTTTTTGTTCAAGGCCAATCACATAATCTGCCTCATGAAAAAATAGTTGGAATTCCAGTGCTGAATATTCCTATGTGTTGTGAAATTCATATGCTTATTGGCAGTAACAAGTTACAATGTAGACACCTGTAACTAGTTGTTCTTTTTTATATATAACAGGTATAGCAAAGACATGTTTTACAGTTAGAATCAAAGTTACTTTATTGTGTTCTTTTTACTTCCAAACATTTCTTTTAAAGAGCATAGAGGCATCTTTCATGGTTTATTCCATTCTTTTATCTGCCTTCAGAAGGTTTTTAAAAATATATAAAAAGTGATGGGAAATAATGAAAGCCAAGAATTAACCAGTAATTTAACAAATGATAATAATGGATTCCTTTTCAAATAGTGTAATAAGTAGTAGTATGACTTTTAGGAAGTTATTTCCCAAACTCAATTTCTATCTTTTGTCTTATTCATCTACTTTCAGGCCATGTACAAAAGATGATCTTAGAGCATATTTTGTACTTTTGCAGGTAGGAGAAGTGGTTATTTCTTATAAAACAAGCACCTCTGTTTCATTTTGTGTTGTTTTCACCACTCCTTAATCTTTGTTCCTGTGCTGCTCTTAGCTTGTTTGACATGCTTTGTAGAAAGAACTGCACAGAAACAGCAAGGTACATGATGTCCAAGACAAATGTCCAGATCAACATATTGGTTGAAATCCTACTGTAATTGGCACAGCATAAATTTATGTCTGCAGTACTTTATAGGGAATTATGTCCAGGCAGTCTGCATTGCATAATTGATTCTATAGCTAGTTGTGCAACTACATCTGTGGAACTGCTTGCTGGGTATGACTTCCACCTTGGTGTGAATTTTATAACCCCTTACACAACTTTGAGCTATGTAGGTGCAGCCGTGCTACAGGATTATGTCTAATGGCACCTCTGCTGAGAAAGCTAGTCATTTGCAAGCATAGTTAGTTGACTGCTGGACTCTGGATTTAAAAAGGTGAAAATTATATACAAGTAAGGACGTGCTACAAAGCTGTTTCTCTAAGGGGATTAGGTTGAGCACCTTTTTTTTAGCATAGGTCTTGCGGATTTTGATTACAATATAATTTTCTCAGATATAGCACAGAAACAATTAGCTATTCATCAGATTCCTCAAATATGTCTCTCTCCAAGATGGATCCCTCCAGGTAGAAGACAGTTATGCTCATTTCCAGTAGGCATGGTCTTTTCAGAATATGGTGCTCACTCTTAAGCAAGTCAAGCCACTGAGGTTTCTTACATTTATAGACGTAATAGTACTATATCTGAATATCACAGTTATACCAGGGTAAAGCCTTTCACAAAACAAAATATGTTATTAATAAAATGTAAAAAGCAGAAGAATAACTGCTAATATAGAAAGCAAAAGAAGGCTATAGTTATTTACTCTGATTTGACTTTGATGGCGATTTGCTGAATCAATGCTAAGGATTTCAGAAAAATGCTAGATAAGGACTTATTGGCCCCATATTCACAATATGAAGTTTTGTTCCAGTGATGAGTTTAGTCCTGGTGTAAGATTATGCTAGTATCTATCCTGCTATGGTAATGGAGTAGGCTGTACAGCCAGTAACACACGTTACAAGTTAGTTACCGCTGCCAGTGTTGGGCGGCGGTAACTAACCTGACTCCCTAAAGGGGCCAATAGCTACAGGCTGATGATCCCTTTTAGGTGGAGTGATGGTCCCCTCAGTGGAGTAAATGCCATTGGAATCCATCATATTGGGCACAGTGGCAAAATGAGCAGAGGAGGAGCCACTTCACTATTCTGCTTTCTAACGGTCATGGAGGTGGAAGAGGCCATGCCAGATGGACTGGTTGCAAAGGCACACCTTGTCAATATCCTCAAGGCTATGGCAGTCCATTGCAGTCCTGGCGTTAAATTCTGCATGTCTCATTTTATATGTGCCACAGGAGGTGATCATAGTGTGTGGGTCACTTCATGGCAAGCTGGGATCCACCTTAAACAAATTCATGCCAGGGGCATTTTTCCTGTTTGCTTTGCAGGGCAAAGACAGCCCAGAGTGAGCCAGCCTCCAAGACCAGGCCTCCCGGTACACTGGGGCAGGAATAATATATACACCTGGACTGAGTTGCAGCTGACGACATTATAGTTACAGTTATCGTTATAGTTATAGTTACAGTTGGGGAAAAACATTGGAACCGTTGACAGCTCTGTCTAATGCACTTCTCATTCAGAACTTTCCCGAAGTCTCACGAGACTTCGGACCATAGTAAAGCAAATACATATTAAACTCTATCACAACAAAGACAAAATGGCAAACACATTTCCTTAAATACACAACACCGATGGTATGTTATTACTGTTCCACAGTAGAGTCCATATTCATATGTACTGCAGCCAAAACATTGTGAGTTCGATCCTGATGGGGATCAAGGTGAAGTCAGCCATCCATCTTTCTGTGGTTGGTAAAAAGAGTACTCAGCATGTTGGGGGCAAAATGCTAATTACTTAGTGAACCGCCCAGAGAATGCAGTAAACACTATGGGTATATAATTGTGATTGATATTGATATATTCATATCCAGTAATTTAATATAATGTGAAATACTTAGTATGTCTTCAGTGCAAGGAGAGGAATCAGTTGCACTGAGAAGTGGTTGCAAACAAATAAAGTTGCTATGAAGGTTTTTTTTAATTAGTGTTTTCATTGTAACTTAAGTATGATCTATTTTTATACTGACAGTGTTTTTAATTTTTCCCCCCAGAATCCTCTGTTTAGTAACACATCAACGTACGTTATTTATGCTCACTTGCTAAGACAGATTGCTGCCTTAACAGAAGGCGACCATCACTTCCTGGTTCATTGGTTTAAAAAGTAAACTATTTTCTGTTCTCTGGAATTATTTTGTTTTCTTTCTGTAACAGGCAGTTGGGGGGGGGTGGGGGGTTTGTAAATTACCAAATCTGTAATTTAAAGAAGAAGTAAAGTTGTAGACAGCCAGTTTAATTCAACTCAAATTAAACTTCACATACAATTCTTTGGTTCTTCTCTCTGGACTTTACATGAAAAATATAAAGTAGCATTTTAACAGAAAGGTGAGTTAGCAGCAGTCTTCTTGGCCTTTACCAGCTCAAAATTGCACTGTCCAAACTGTGCTTTTACCCACAAGGGGGAAATATGAAGTTAAAGGTACAGTAAAACCCCAGATAACGCTAAAACTTAGTCTTAGTGTTATCCGATTTTTAATGTTATCCGATGCATGCATCAGATAACGTTAAAATCCTATGGAATGAATCGCATAATATTAAAACTCCATATAGATACATTGTAACCGGCACAGGCTTTAGCCATACCTGTCAAGTTTTGGATTTGGAAATAAGGGAAATTTCCTGGCAAATAAGGGATACTTGACAGCTATGCTTATCCTGTGCTGCCATCCAATGGCGGCAATAGGGCTTTGCAGTCTAATTAATAAGGGATGACAGCCGGGAAGAGGGTAAAATAAGGGGTTTTCCCGGCCAATAAGGGATACTTGACAGCTATGGCTTTAGCGAACGTTATCCAATGCATCCCATAGAATTTTAACATTATGCGATGCAATTTTTCCCCAGATCGCTTAACATTATGCGGTTTTAGCGTTATCTGATGCAAGCGTTATCCGAGGTATTACAGTTCTGTAGTGTAACCCTTCCCAGCACACACTTGAGAGAGCAGCTTGAGAAAAGATAAAGCTAAAAAAATTAGCACAGTTTCTCTTTCACAATGCTGTCTGTGTACCCTTTTTCTACTTTTATTCAGCTGCACCAAATTATTTTAATTCAAGTGAATTCAATCTAATAGCTACCTTTGATTCTCAGAAAACAAGGTCAGTAATTACAGACACATTAAGTCTTACTCAGATGTTAAAGGATTAATTTTAAACATGTTGAATGTTTTGCCTCAGTTATTTGGATTTGTAGTTCTAAAAGTTTTGGGGCATATAACATTTCTAGATTTCTTTTATTCCTGGTCATTTAAGGATATGATTATATTGAAAAGCTGAATCAGAGTGATTTAGCTCTGCAAAGGTTTGATTTGCCACCTCGACTATGAATGACGTGGCAATAAGTGCTCACAGTGGACATGGTAATTAAATTCTAATTAACTTGTAAACCACCCAGAAAGTGCACTAAGCACTATGGGGCGATACGTAAGTGTAATTGCCATTGCTATGAAAGTTAAATCAGAAGTTCAGAATCCACACTGGCAATGCAGAATCCAACCCACAGACCCCTTTCTTTCCTTATTTTTTTTTCTGTGATTCCACCCTTGTGTGATTCAGCCATGGCATCATGTAGGTAGCAAAAAAAACAACAACAACCTTTTGAATCCATGGTATAAGAAGAAGAAATCTCACGATTCTTGATGGTGTAGTTGGCTTTTTTAGATAGACCAGTATTTACTCATACTGGAGGGGTCAAGGATGAGGAATATTTGGCATGTGATCATAGTCTGAACACTGCACAACAAAAATGTATGTGTGTTCCTTACACATTATGGGTACCATTTTCTGACTGTGAGGTGACTCTGAGGACCTTAACATCCCCAAGAACCACAGAAGGAGTCTGTGGCTAAACTGGAACATGCAAATATGTTTTCCTTGGGGAAAAAGTGGTCTTGTCTCTGCTGGAATGCATTTTTTCTATAAACATAAATCCATCCATGTCAACTAGCTCTTTTATAACATTGTTAATACCATACTTACTGCAGTCAGCCAGATTTGCTCCACAGAAAAGATTTAAAGTGTCACTAGCTATGTAACACCAATATACAGATTCCCATGAAGGTGGTAGTACAATTTTTATGGAAGATAGCCTCAATAGTTTTATAAAGTACAATGATTTCCATAAATTTTCAGTAGCTGTCATTCTATCATGAACATAACATGAGCATATTTCTCCTAGGATGTCACAGAAGAGATTCAAGCAAGTGATAGACAGAATGCTACAGTTTATTTCTTTACGCCTGTTTCCTGCCAGACCTGAAGAACTGCCTCCTATGGAGAAATGCACCTGGTGGATTCCATCAGCGACCAAAGTCATGTCTTTATTTAGTAGGTTTTCCCAGGCACAATTAGTTTTTGTTTTCTCTCTCTATTATGATGTTTTTTCCCTCAATAGAGTTACTTTTTATTAGGAACAATAATGCAATAGGGCAGTAATGGTGAACCTTGACACTCGAGATCAATGGTGGGCATCAGCAGGTTCACACCAGTTAGCCAGAACTGGTAGCAGAAATTCTGGCTGGCCCCGCCCATCCAAGTTTTGAAATAAAGTAGTCCTAATTTGGGTGCAACGCAGGGCTTTCCCGTGGCCACGCCAACCATACCTCGCCCACAGTGTGGTAGTACTCACCTGGTTCATCACTATATAAAAGGATTTAGCATTTAGAAATAGTAACGTCCACAGCCCAGAAAGAAAACATGATGTGAGGTTAGGATGCAACATAAGAATTACCATGCGATATAAACTATATAGCATGATGAAACCAGGTGGGTTGTTACTATTATTATTAATAAGCACAGTATATTTAAATTTATTGTTATTCAACTTAACATGTATTAATTGTCTTCACAGAAGTTGGAAATTAAAGCTATTAAGTTGTCTGAAGAAGGGAAGTTCCCCCGAAAAAGTTGTTTAACCGGTCAACTTTTACAACATAGATTTACTGGAAGACTGTGAACTATTATTAACAATGTGATATTAAAATCAACTATATTTTTATTCCTCATGCCTCAAACGGATTTTTCCTGCTTTATCTTTATCTTGAATATGAACCATTTGGCCCCTGTTTTCTGGCTTAATGATATATATCGGTTGCCTTTATTCTCAAAGTCTACATTGCTGTTTCACAAGTCGTTATCACAAGTGGACTGCTGTTTCCACATGTAACTCTTGGGTATCCTAGTGCTGTGTTTGGAAGATTAGATGGCACATCCTAGTATATTCAATATTCAGTGGAGCCCACCACTGCTCTAGATGTTCCCAAAATTCAATTCCCAGAAGCCCTGATCAGCAGGAGTGCTGACTTGGGCTTTTGGGAATTGAAATCCAAGAACACCTGGAGTGCCAAGGTTCACCATCACTGCAACAGGGCATCTTTTACCTGTAAATTGCCTGCTACTCAATTAAAATTATATTTTAACTGCATTCCTGCCCAATTTTTTTGGCCTCCCTTGCAAAAGCAGCTTGCATCCCAGTCTGTTTTGCCAGGGCTCCTTTTCTATTGCCACCAAAAGCTCTGCCATTCCCGAGTCCAGTTCAATATCTGCTTTCGTTAACATGTCCTTTTGAACTCCGATGAAATGTTTTCCATTCAAACTAACCTTTCTACCCCTCACAAAAGCTGAACTTTTTGTCACCTTTCTCTTGCTGACTCTTTCCAGTTGAACAAAGTATTTCTGGATGTATAGACACAATAGCAAGTCAGATTCAGCAACTATAGACTACTGTCAGTGTTTAACCTATTGTAAAAGTAAATACCACTATAGATTTATCACCTATTTATTACTGTAGTAGAGTATTAGTTTTCTGTTGAGTGGGAACCTAAAAATGAAAACTGTTATCAGATGAAATTAGCTAGTACTGTTATTCTTAAAAGTTGTTGCCAGTCACAGCATTCAATTAAATATTGCAGAAATGATTAGAGTAGCTCTATAGATATGTTGAAAAATAGAATGCACAAATATGGCCATTGCCTTACTGAGGCTGCGTTAAGCAGTAAGTCTTGTCAGCAAAGTAATTTTGAATTTAATGCTCACGCGAGCAGTGCCATTGTGCAAGCAAAGTGCAGGTTTTCTGCACGGAGAGCCTCCTTTGTGCAACAACAACCCTTAAAACAATACAGTGCAGAACCTTTCTCCAAGCAGAAGCTTAGTAGAATATTGGTCTGATAGGTTAGCATTTTTTTAAAAAAGACAACCCATTTCCCTGGCTTGATCCAAAGTCTGCTGTTCACTGATGGAATAATTTCTTCTTTCTAAGAAAGCTCATGTTCTGGGAGAATGGGGTGCCTTATCTCCTCCCTGTTGACAAGCTGCCTATGCAAAGAACACATCCTTATCTAAAAGTATTCTTTGAAGTAAAGAACACCTCAGTGTTAGTGATTCTCGAGAGTGGTATAAGGCAGCCTTAAGCAAAGACAATAAAATGTGGCCTGGGAGAATTACTAATCATGATGGAAGAGCTGGATATAGGGATTCACCAAGAGTGTGACTGTTATAAATGTTCTACTACAGATTAGGTCCTTGCATTGGTCATAAACATGAAAATGGTCTGGTTGTAATAACTATTTTTATCTTATCAAAAATTAGTATATTTTGCATCATAGATCATTAATTTCTCTCCTTTTTTACAGGTTTTAATTTTATTTCTTTAAACAAAGTTGATTATCAAGAACTAATTTTGAAAACTTTTTTTTAAATACTTGCAGATGCTTCAAATAGTCTAGCTAGCCCTACTGTTGTTCCATATACGGATTTCTATAACTCTACACTGGATCATATTGATCTCATGGAAGAATATCAGAATTGGCAATGTTATGGAAATTCTAACAAGTAAGGGGAAAAATGTGAGAACGTGATACTGCGGGGTGAGGATCTACTAAATGTCCTGTGACGGGGGATAGGTTACTAATAAATAAAGCTCACCATTTTATGTAGTATATTTAAGTTATATTTTATAACCTAAAATGATGTTCTACATCTAATTGGTCATAATCTATGGTCATTACATTAATTTGAATTAAATAGTTTTTGCATAATTTTGAAATACAGGTATTTCCAAAAAAATAACTTCAGAGGAAAAACATTCTTGGAATAAATGACAGGTAATGATAATCAGTATGGTGTTATAGATGTAGTGGCAGATTAATATTCAGGAGACCTGGGTTCAAATCCTTGCTTGGCCTTGGAAATTTACTGGAAGTAGCACTGGTAAAAAATACTACTTAAATATACACCTTGAAAACCATTACTAAGGTTGTCATAAATCAGGTGTAATTTGATGGCACAGAAGAAAGAGGATAATAGTTTTTCAGAATGGTTCAGATAATAACTTTAAGTCTTTTAAAGTGCTATTGGCTGATCAGTGCTTTGGGGAATTAATTTAGGCTTCTGGGTATTGAAGTCCAAAAACAAAAGGTTGGGAAACACTGGTCTACTTGCATGTTTTTGCAGACCATAATGCTTATTCAAGACACTTTCATTCAGTAGTATGTATGTACATCACAGCAACCTGCAGAAGATCTCAGTCAATTCTATTCCTATTCCACATTTACCATACTTCATCTTTCATCAAATCATTAGAATCACTGCAGATACTGGAAGTTAATATTAATAACTGCATGCCATCAATTCAATTCTGACGTATGGGGACCTTTTCCAGGGCTCTCTAAATAGAGAGTATAGTATACAGAAGTGGTTTACTATTCACTTCTTTTGGGGTCAACCTGGGACTGTGCAGCTTGCCCATGGTTACAAAGGATAGCTCTTCTCCCAGCAGACATAGTGAGGGATCAAACTCCCAACTTCTGGTTCCACAGGTAGCAAGCTAAACTACTGAGCTATCCAACTGGCTGGAAGTAAATAAGAATTGTGTAAATTTCATTGAGCAATAAAAGTCTTTGAAAACATTTGTTGTGCAAATGTCGAAATCATGCTCCGTAACTTATGCCACATAAGGCTAGTGATATCATCAGTCATGACAATTTGGCAAATATAAAATTTCTGATCCCTCCTCCCTTTTAAAGGTCCTGGGGCTTCCATAGGATTTTTTCTCATCATATAGAGGTTGTTGGAGATAGCAGAGTTTGGAGAGGTATGAATCCCCAAAAGTCGCTGCTGCCTGTGAAATTATCCTGATGGCTTCCCCAAATCAAAAGGGGCCCCATGGGAGGTCAGAATCTTTGTGGGGGAGGGGGTCTGGAAATTTCTGAAAATTGCAGTATATAAGGACACCATCAGTCCTGTGTGGCATAAGTTCTAGTAATAGGATTTCAGCCAGTAATTAAGTGCAACTTCTTGTGTTGGCTGAAGAGATCTCAGAATCACTGTTGTTGTTGCTGTTGTTAAAAAATCATGGAGGATGATATCAATCTCAGGGAACATTCTGGAGCTAAATACAAAGTGGTTACTTTACATTGAAACAATGCAGAAACCAATATGGATTTGTCAAGAGCAAACCTTGCCAGACTAATCCTATCTCATTTTTGATGGGATAACCTCCTTGGTTGATGGTGGGAATGCTGTACATATAATATATCTTAACTTCAACAAATCCTTTGACAAAGTGTCCCATGATATTCTGTTTAGAAGGCAAACTAGAATGGAGAACACAGGTGTCAAGTGGATACACAGTTGGTTACAGAATCAAACTCATAGAGTGCTTATCAATGTTCCTTCTCAAACTGGGAGTGGATAACAAGTGGGGTACTACAAGGCTCAGTTCTGAACCTGGTGCTCTTTAACATTTCCACTAATGGCTTGGAAGAGGATGTGCAGGAAAAACTAATCAAATTTGTGGAAGACACAAAATTGGGTAAAATAGCAAACAACCTTGGAAGACCAGGAACAAAATTCAAAAATATCTTGATAGGCTTGATCACTGGACTGGAATCAACAAAATGTAATTTAACAGGGATAAGTGCAAAATTATACGCCTAATGGTTCCCTGCTTACTGGGCTGAAGGAGCTGCATGGCATGGGTGAAGGAGGAGTCCAGGCTATCCTTCTAAATGAACAGTTATAGATGGAGGATACTTGGCTCAGTAATACTGCAAGCGAGATTTTGGAATTGTTGTAGATCACAAGCTGAACATGAGCCAACAATGCAGTGTGGCTGCAAAAAAAGGCAGATGTTATTTTATGCTGCATTAATAGGAGTCTCCAAATCAATGAAGTACTAGTCCCTCTCTATTCAGCACAAGGTAGGCCTCATCTAGAGTACTGTGTCCAGTTATGTACATCCAGTGGTGGGCTCCAAAAAAAATTACTACCACACTGTGGGCGGGGTATGGTGGGTGTGGCCAGGGGAAAAGCCCTGCGTTTCACCCGAATTAGGACTACTTTATTTCAAAACTTGGATGGGCGGGGTCAGCCAGAATTTCTGCTACTGGTTCTGGCAAACTGGGGCAAACCTGCTGATGCCCACCACTGTGTACATCACACTTCAAGAAGGATGCTAACAAATTGGGACAAGTTAAGAGGAAGGCAACAAGGATGATTAGAGGAATGGAAACCAAACCCTGTAAGAAAAGACAGAAAGACAGGGCATGGTTTTGCCTTGAGAAAAGGAGACTGAGAAGGGATATATGATAGTACTGTATTTTTCAAATACTTAAAAGATAGTCAGAAAGAGAAGAGGCAGGGTGATTCAAGTTAAAGGAAGACAGACATAGACTGAATATCAAGAAAAACATCGTTGTTATAGCAGTATGGCAATGGAACCAATTACCTTGGGAGGTGGTGAGCGTTCCAATGGTGGAGGCATCCAAGAGAAAATTGGAAAACCATCTGTCAGATCAGCTGTGATTTGGATTCCTGCAATGAGCAAGGGGTTGGACTCAATGGTCTCATAGACCTCTTTCAACTAAGTTATTCTATGATTTTATGATATATTGATGGTGGAAAAGGAAACTAGGTGGAGCTAGTTAGCCCTAGCTAGGTCACACATTCTTCCAGCTTTGCCTTTTCTCCAGGTGAGTCACATTTAGCTGTCTACCAAGTAGAACTCCCAGAATGGAGAATGGCAGATTTTATAGTCATAAAATACCAAAATCCCATGTTTACTCCTTTGGCTCTGCAGCCAGGTACATCAACTCACTGAGCTATCCAGCCAATTAATGTGATCAGTATGTAGCGTTTCTGTTGGTTACTTAATTAAACATATTGATTTTACATATATTATTATTATGCCTGATAAATGGTCTGGTATTCAGTTCTGTCTACCCCAGCTATTTATGCTGGGGTAGACAGAAAGAGCCTCCTCAAACATTTTGGTATTTTTGAACCACAATCAGATGTACTTGGAACAACAGCATCCTTGTGACAGCTAATCTTTCATATACTAGGTCAGGTGAAAGGAATTACAGCAGGGGTCCTCAGCCTTTTTAAGCCAGGGCTGGTTCATGCCCCCTCAGACTGTTCAGGAGCTGGACTGGTGGCGGTGTCAGCAACCACCCTGAGCCCCCCACACTCATCCTCAGCCCCCACACTCCCCACCACCCTCAACCCCCGCGTTCCCCACCACCCTGAGCACCCATACTCCCCACCACCCTCAGCCCCCACACTCCCTCCCTCAGCCCCCACACTCCCCTAGCACACTTCTCACCCCCACAAGCCCCCACGCCCCCCTTCCCTGCTTACCAGATTGAAGGAGCTGCATGGCGTGGGTGAAGGAGTGGTCCAGGGTATCCTCACCTGCGGCCTCTGGGAAAGCTACAGGAGGCCTCCCTGGCCCCCAGAAAAGTCGTGCCCACCCTCCCCAGCCCCCAGAAGAGCCACAGGAGGTGTCCCCAGCCCCTGGGAAAGCCGTGCGTACTCACCCCGGCACACAGAATCCACAGGAGGCCTTCCTGGCCCCCAGAAAAGATGGGAGGCCTCCCCAGCCCCTGGAAAAGCCATGCATGCCCACGTCT
Organism: Bradypodion pumilum; assembly: GCA_035047305.1. NCBI lineage: Eukaryota > Metazoa > Chordata > Lepidosauria > Squamata > Chamaeleonidae > Bradypodion > Bradypodion pumilum. Next base: position 266,507,701 of record JAWDJD010000003.1, read on the forward strand.
CTGGGCCCCGGGAATGCCACAGGAGGCCTCCAGCTCCCATCTGCCAGAGCGAGGGCATGGACCAGATTTTGATGTTGCAGGCAGATCCTCCCCATGGGCCGTAGATTGAGGATCCCTGAATTGAATTACAGAATGAATTCACCATAAGGTGGTTTCATTTTGGCAATTTTACATCTGGCCTAGATGCGGAAGCAGCAGCAGAAGAAGATATTTATGCTTCCTTTTTGCTGCTTTAATTAATTGCTGTTCCCAAAGGGGTTTACAACTGATTATATTAAAAACCATTGCTTACTGTTTGCAGCAAGAATTAAACTTCATAGTGAGTTATATATGGTCAGTGATGTGGTTACACAATTATGCCATTCCTATATTTCCAGCCCCATAAATGTCTACCCCAAGAAATGTGGGGGTAGAGAGTCATTCCTTCTCATGAGCAACCTAGACATATAAAGGGACATTATTTGTAGTCCATCTCTTAAAACTAATGGGGAAATCCACAGTTGAATCTTGACATATTCTAAAAAGAAGAGCCCATTTACCTTTTCTCACCCAAAAATGCATAATACACATGAATAACAATTAGTTTAGCAAGCAAAAGACTACGAATTTGTATTCACTGATGTAGTGAAATTGGTATGTGTCTTTTACAATAACTATTGTTGGAAGTTGATTGGGTGCCTTAATCTACTGTAATTCATATTGAAAATAATCATATTACTTTCTGTTTTATCATTCAGGTTTTCTTTCTGCCAGTATCCATTCATTATTTCTATAGCAGCAAAAAAAGTAATTATTCAGAGGGATTCAGAACAACAAATGATAAATATTGCACGGGTAGGCATAACCATATATAGTAGATTAAAATCAGTGTGTTTGTACTGTACTGTTTAACAAGGCCGCCATCAGGGGGGACCATCAGGACTCCAGTCCTGGGCCTGGAGATGACGGGGGCCCGGCGCCGCCGGGAAACCACTGATGTATGCATGCACAAACAAACCATGCATGCACAGGAAACCACAGGGGTGTGGCAGCGCCGGGAAACCACTGATGTACGCATGCGCAAACAAACCACGCATGCACAGGAAACCACAGGGGCATGGCCAAAATGGGGGGGCGCATACCAGGACCGGAAATTTCTGATGCCGGCCCTACTGTTGAATAAGAAATGAGAGAGAATTAAAAGTTGTAAGATTGTTCCTTTTGGGAAGCATTGCTTAGTCTGTGTACTTCAATCAGCAGTAGCATATATTATTATTCTGTTTATGACGTTAGATTACCACTCTGTAACATAAAAATAGCTACCATATTGCAAAATTTGGAAATAATCAAGGTATATCTAAATTGTCAAAAACAGTTACTAGAACAAAGCCCAAAAGCTTTAACCTGACATTGTACAATACCAATTTTGAACTTCAGAGTAGTTCTTGATGAAACAATGTAAAATGTATGAAAAATAAAGTTAGAGTTGCTAACACTTACGTCTTTCAGTATTGCATTTGAATGATTTAGATTTTCTGAAGAGTAAAGATTCTTCCAAAAGAGAGATATGACTTATTATTGTTCTGATCCTTTAAAGCATTTGGGGAATTTTGAATATACTGTGCGTGCATGCGTATTATTTGCTGACATCATCAGCCTTATGTGGCTTAAGATCCACAACAGTATTTCAATCATTAATTGAAGCATTTGTCATAAGATTTAGCTCTTTAATTCAGGATTAAAAGCATAATATTATTTAATGGTTAATCACTGCAGTGGCTCAAGTAGCTGAGACGCTGACTGGGAGGCGGAAGGTCAGCAGTTCGATTCCCGAGTACTGCAGAATGGAATGAGCTCCCGTCTTTGTCCCAGCTCCTGCCAACCTAGCAATTCGAATGCAAGAAATTGCAAGTAGATAAATAGGGACCACTTTGGTGGGAAGGTAACAGCGTTCCCTGCACTCCGGTGTCTAGTCATGCCTGCCATATGACCACGGAAGCGTCTGCAGAAGCAGACAGCGCTGGCTCTTTGGCTTTGAAACAGAGATGAGCACTGCACCCTAGAGTTGGATACGACTGGCTTTCGAGCAAGGGAAACCTTTACCTTAATCATTATTTTGTCTCCCTTCCTGATTCTACACAGCAAAGCCTCGTGGACAAAGTCTCTCGCAGGCAGAGGCCCGATATGAATATGTTGTTCTTAAACGTGAAAGTGAGAAGGATGCATCTAGTTAGTGATTCATTGGATGAGGTATACAAAATATTTTCTTTGAATATTGTTGAAAAATTATCTAACTTATGTAAAAACTATTAAATGAAAATGTTCTGTTGTCCAAAAATGTAAAAACTATTAAATGAAAATGTTCTGTTGTCCAAAAACAATGTTAAAAGAGAGATATTGTTCCTAATTGAATGGCTTTCCCCCTATCTATTGGTTTAAATAGCTGACAAGAAAGAGAGCAGATTTGAAGAAAAAACTGAAAGTTACATTTGTAGGAGAAGCTGGTCTTGACATGGGTGGCCTAACAAAAGAATGGTTTCTTCTTCTAATTCGACAGATTTTTCATCCAGACTATGGTGAGTGGTGAAATAGAAAATTTATGGTGTTAATCAAATGGAGTTGATAATTAATAAATGCAAAAGTAGGCAGATTTGTAGGACCTTAAAAGAAAATGAACTCACTCAGGTAAATATCTGTTAGTCCTAGGGTGTGGAAATTCTTCTATATGAGCTTACCTACACATTTACTTCATCTGCAAATAATTTACTTCATGTTTCACCACAATTTCTACTATGGTAGAAATGATATGCAGAATACATGCATTTAATGGCTGGACTGAAATTAGAGAACTATCCCCCTAAGTAGCTTTGCTTTCCCTTCCGTCCTTCCTTTCTATTATTAGTCAAAATGCTAATAGTTGAGCAAAAACATTTATTTGCATGAATGAATTGAGTTATGAACTTGTATTTCCTTGTGCTTTTCAGGCACATTCAGATAATTGTTTTGCTTTTATTTTTACTAGTGTATTAGAACAGATTTTGTCAAGGCCAAATTTGATCCCAGATGGGAATAGTGCTCTCTATGTCCAATGCATAATAAACACTCGTCCTCTACCCTTAAAGTTTCATATAAATGACAAATACAAAGTATTAGAAAGTACTTACTGCTTACATTAGCTGCTAACAGAGCAAACATGACACTTGCATAATATAGCAAGGATTACATGTATTCATAGTGTAGTTGCTAAATTCATAAAAGTGTAACAGAATGGCTTAACATATATATGGCATTAGTAGAATATAAATAATTAATATACTTTGTAATTAAAGTAAATAACAAAAAAGACCTATAATTTCTTCAGTGCAATGCATTGAAGCAAACTTTAAAGTTACAAATTTAATCAGAATGAAGATTAAAATAAGCTTTCTACAAATAGCCAATAATAGCACTTACAGCATTTAAGGCACTTATTATTTATATTAATAACAGGGAGAAAAATAACATATCATTCAAGGTAAATATGATATATCAGATTCATCAATACATTCATATTGATACACGCTTGATTCTTTATGTTAACAGAGAGAGAGAAACAAGAAAACAGTATGACATCTAAAATATATCACTAATAAAACTTGTACAGTACTCTCAGTTATATAATTAAGAAAGAGTTACCGTATTTTTCAGACCATAAGATGCACTCCCCCCCAAAAAAATGGGGGGATGAGGGTGCGTCTTATAGTCCGAATGCTGTCCAGCAAGGCTGTTGTAAAAGGATATTTGTTTGCCAATATCCCCACCATGCCCACCTCCTCCTCCTCCTCTCCCCGCATGACCAGGAGCCAGGAAGAAGAGGAGGAGGAAGAGATGCCGCCGCCAGGGGGGGGAGGAGGAGGAGCCATGTTGGGCGAAGTGCCGTGCCCTCCCCTCAGGGTGTCATCATGGGAGGAGGGGAGGCCACCAGACCACCACCCCGCCCCACCCATCTCCCAACAACTCCGGCAATGCTTCCCATGTGCCTCGCCTGGGGCCAAAGGTGCACGGGCAGCGCAGAGGTGAAAGCGCACCCAAACAGTGAGAGGCTGACCTGCCAGCAGCACCTGGCTGCAGAAGACCAGATAACCTGCCAGCAGCTCTGGCAGCGCTTCCTGTGTGCCTCGCCCAGATGGTGAGAGTCTGACCCACAAACAGCTCCCAGAGGCAGAAGACCAGCCAACCTGCCAACAGCGGCCGCAGCTGCCTCATTCTTTTGGCCATGCTGCTCTGGGACTCCTCCTCCTTGCCTCCGGGACAACGAGGCTCTTCCTGAGCCTGGCGTCCCATAGCGGCATGGCTGAAAGGACCTCACTGTCCGTCCGGTGAGGTCCTTTCAGCCATGCCACTCTGGGACATCGGGCTCAAGAAGAGTAAAACAGCAGAAACTAGTCACTGTAAAAAGAATTATATTTATAGTTTGAGGGGGTGACATATTTTACCCCCTTACTAGGCTACCTAGCGAGGCATAGCTTGGCCAGTTAAGTGTTGCTTGGCAGGATCAATTTTGGCTGGCATGGGCCCTCTCTTCATCTAACAGCTCTGCTTTTTTTCTAACTGCTTGCTGAGCATTTTTTTCTGCTTTAGCTGACTCATGTAAATCCATAAAGCCTCATACATTGCTTTTAAACACTTAGATGCCAGTTTGTTTTAATGTATGCATTCTAACAAAAGTATAATTATGATTAGTGGTGGGCAGGTTACACAGCCCCAGGATGTCTTCAGAAGGGAATGGTAAACCACTTCTGAGTATTCTCTACCTGGAAAACCCTGAAAAGGGTAACTATAAGTCAGAGTTGGCTTGACAGCACTCGATGATGATACATTTTGTTTTACTGGATTTTTTAACTAATGTGCTTGCTTTAATTCTTTTGTAAACCTTTTAGTGGACCAGTCAGTGAAAAAGTGGCATTAAAAGACCTGAAATAAATAAAAAGTAAATTAGAACATTGTACATGTTAGAAGAATATAGGGTATACCTTGGTTCAAACTTGACAGGTGCTCCTCCCCTTTAGGTTCAGTCTTTTGTGCTCCTCCCCCCTCCCCTCCTTCCCCCTCCCCTCCCCTTCTCCCTCCCCCTCCCCCCTCTTTTTGGGGTTCAGTCCTTAGACTATTTTGCCCATTTGGGGGTGCAGTCTGGGGACCCCAATTTAGGGAGGCACCCCAAAATCTGTTTGTTTGCAGGGCACGTAGCAGCAGTTAAGGGTTTTTGTTTTATATATTTTATTTATTAATCTGAAAGAGAAATACAATAAAAAGAATTAGGCATAGGGCTCCGTGTGTGAGCATCGGCCCTTGTGCTTGGAGTTCTGCGGCTGACTGATGCTCTCATCTGTGAGAAGCTCTCTTAAAGGGCTTTATAAGGCCCCGCCCACAACTACGTGGCCAACCCTGATTGGTTAGGCCTGCCCACCACCACGTGGCGAACGCTGATTAGTTAGGACTTCTCTGTTCTTTCTCCAGCCAATGAGCATAGGTCATGAGCCGCCCACAGTGTACTGCCCACATACGTGTGTGTGTGTGTGTATGTGTGTGTTGGTTGTTGGGGTAGGGGATGTAGCAAGAGCCCACAACATACTGCCCATAGTATAGGACACTTGTCCCCAGTGGCTGTGCTGAATGACTCCCCTATTACTTGTTCTTGATCAAACTAGCCTGATATTATTAGCTTGATCAGACAAATAGGAAGTTTCTACAACTTGAAGGACATAAGGATGATAGGTCACAGCTTCCAGCATTAGAAGGGGCAACTGGCCCATGCTTATGTTTTCAGATGGTTACAGGTAGATACAACTATACAAGCTGATTTTGTTTTACAAACAGAGAGGTATGTACAAAGCCTCGCTTTTGAGCTAAATAAGCAACCCCTTTCAGAGCAGAACTGATCATTTTGTAACAGAGGGCTTGTCTTGGAAGTGGTTTGTAATTTTGTGTGTGTGTTGTTTTTTTGGGGGGGAGGAGAAAAGAATGCTGATTTTTAGTTGAAGATTTGTCTAGCCTGAACAAAACAGAAGACATTGGTTTGCACACTCCCATCTCCAGCCTTCTCCAAACCATGCACTTCTCAGCATTAAAAAATCTCCATGGTCCTGGAATACTCTTTCTTCCAATTAATAAACAAGTAATAAACAGCAAGCTGTCAGAGCTTTGGAAAGAGGGTATTCGGTCCTTCACGTTGTAAAAGTCTCCTATTTGTCTGTTTTGTCTGTCAGTTAACTTCCAAGCAAAAGAAGATGCTGTACTAACTTGGGGTGGGGGGAGTAACATGATGCGGTGATATACCTTAGTAATAACAGAGACTCTAAAGCAGTAGAGGCATTTCTTACCACAGGGACTGTGTTACTGCTGTCTGTTCTTTGTGTGTGTGTGTGTCCCCACATTCACACAATGTGTTGTCTGTTTGCAGACCCCCCAAAAGCATCTCTAGAATCCTGATGCCATGTGGGTCATATAATTCTTAGTATTCAAAAAGTATTCCATTCATGTAAAAGGCCATACTCTTGGTCTAACTCCTTCACAAATTGACCCCAACACTCCTAGAAGTCCCCCCTATACTTACCAGCAGCAGAAGCAGAGGCTAACACCAGAATTCAATAGCCCCAGAAGGTTTCAGCACCAGCCGTGTACAACAACTTCTACCATCAGAGGTTCCAGAGAATAAAGGGAGCTGTTGGGAACTGTGGTTGCAATGGGTGGCTGCTGTTCAATTTATAGAGCGGAGACCCCTACCCACTTTGATTGCTACCACCCACTGAGTCCTAGAAATAGCCCCTTATCATCTGTGCCTCCTGTGGAAAACTCTATTTTTGCTTTGAGGGCAGAAGGTTATCTTAAAAAATATATTTAGTCAAATGCCATAATTGTGCCCTTGAAACATCCCAGTATATTCCTATCTTTTAAGAGTTTAAGAACATCTAGATAGATACCCCTTATCGTTGGTACGCTTGTGGAAGACTATTTTTGCTTTGAGGGCCGGTGGGTAAGGGGCCTGAAGACCTTTCCATGACAAACTTTTTCCATGCCCAACATTCCCATCAAATTCCTCAAGACGTAAGCTTTTCCATGCAGAAGATCATTGGCATTTTGAGTTTGTACTCTATTTATTATCAAAATCAACCAATTAGTTAAATATACTGCAATACAATTTAAAATATGTTGGAGAGGCTTACTAATATCCAGACATTAAAAAGGTTCCATCTTTTTCTGACACTTTGCACTATCCTGACTTATTTTGCTCGGGGAAGGGGTGTGTGGGTGTACATTCCGGAATTAACCCGAGCATCATATTCTTTCATTCTAATATATCTCTGTCTTTGAGGACCTGCTTTTGGGAGCAATAAATATACTAGATAATGTAGATAGTCATCAAAGGCCATGGCTTTGAGGTTAGAAAGTAAGGATATTAAACTAACTACAGCTGTGCAATTCCAGGTGGTAAAATGTTGATCCTATATCTTTAAACCTCTCTGTTTGTAAAACAAAATCAGCTTGTATAGTTGTATCTACCTGTAACCATCTGAAAACATAAGCATGGGCCAGTTGCCCCTTCTAATGCTGGAAGCTGTGACCTATCATCCTTATGTCCTTCAAGTTGTAGAAACTTCCTATTTGTCTGATCAAGCTAATAATATCAGGCTAGTTTGATCAAGAACAAGTAATAGGGGAGTCATTCTGCACAGCCACTGGGGACAAGTGTCCTATACTATGGGCAGTATGTTGTGGGCTCTTGCTACATCCCCTACCCCAACAACCAACAACCAACACACACATACACACACACACACACACACATATGTGGGCAGTACACTGTGGGCGGCTCATGACCTATGCTCATTGGCTGGAGAAAGAACAGAGAAGTCCTAACTAATCAGCGTTCGCCACGTGGTGGTGGGCAGGCCTAACCAATCAGGGTTGGCCACGTAGTTGTGGGCGGGGCCTTATAAAGCCCTTTAAGAGAGCTTCTCACAGATGAGAGCATCAGTCAGCCGCAGAACTCCAAGCACAAGGGCCGATGCTCACACACGGAGCCCTATGCCTAATTCTTTTTATTGTATTTCTCTTTCAGATTAATAAATAAAATATATAAAACAAAAACCCTTAACTGCTGCTACGTGCCCTGCAAACAAACAGATTTTGGGGTGCCTCCCTAAATTGGGGTCCCCAGACTGCACCCCCAAATGGGCAAAATAGTCTAAGGACTGAACCCCAAAAAGAGGGGGGAAGGGGAGGGGAGGGGAGGGGGAAGGAGGGGAGGGGGGAGGAGCACAAAAGACTGAACCTAAAGGGGAGGAGCACCTGTCAAGTTTGAACCAAGGTATACCCTATATTCTTCTCATGTTGTCAATATTTGTCAGATCTAAGACCTTTTCTTCCCACCTTAGCTTGGCTTTATTGCATAGCTACAATATTTGCACTTTACTTTAATAATAAGAAATAATTAGATCCAAGTGGGAGTAGATCTGAGCCAAATTAACTTAATGAGCTTCTGAGCAAAAGAAAACCATTTAAATGAATTTGCTTCTGCTGTATAATAAGCGGATGATGGTGCAGGTATGTATTCAATGAAAGACACTGTTCAGATAATCTGAGAGCAGATCTTGAGTTGATTTGAAACCAACAGGGATTAGACATGTTTGGTTTTGGGTGGATCACACTAAGTTTGGGACACATGATAGAATGTTAATATAAAATGCTTATTCTATTTTACAGGCATGTTTGCGTACCATAAGGACTCTTCTTGTCATTGGTTTAGCAGCTTAAACTGTGATAATTACTCTGAATTCAGATTGGTTGGAGCTGTATCCTTTTTTGCCCACTAGAAGGTGCTGCATACATAGTTAATAAACTATATCAAAACAATTCAAATGTTTAATATATTCTTTTTATAACTATTTTTTCTTTCATAGTACTCATAACTGTAAGGCAATATAGAGAGATCTATGTTTGGAATGAAGCCAGAGAATATTTTATTGATTGTGTAAACAAGTATGAAGGCAAGCACACCAGTCTGAAAAAATATGTGTCAATATCAGAGCACTCATTATTTGAATATTTGAAGAGTATATCATCTCATGGTTTTAGCACAGCTCTGACCTGAGTCTGCATAATACTTTCCTAAGAGTTTCCCATACTCATGACATTGAGATCTTAACACTAAAATACATTGTCCAATAGCTCTTTGTAAAGCTATGCAAATAGCATAATTTATGGAAACAAATTGCCCCAAGTTACGATAGACATTACCTGTTGCATAATGAATTATCTGAGTACTGACACATAACAGCTATGGGTTTTTTAAAAAAACTTACAGCAACTTACCTCCTGAAGCTGACATATGAGTTATGCCAGTATGTTAATGAGGCAAGAGAATTTGGATCATTTTCTGTATCTTTGACTGAAGTATCTGTAACTGGATTATATTGTGAGGATTGCAGATGAGGAATCCAGTGTTGAATCATTTTACCCTTCAAGAACAGTTCGTCACATATATGGAGGAAGATGTTATCCCAAGTGTAGAGACTCACATACCATTTTAGTTGTTAACCATGTTGGCATGGTACAGTACAGTTAGTCCAAGAAGCATTTAATCTTACAGAGTACCCTGCATTTATATAATCTGTTGATCTGGCATTCAGTGGATTGTCCAGAAAACAGATACTGGCTGAAATCCAGTAGTAAGTCATAAAGCACTTGACTCAGTAAATCCACACTGATTCAGTGGGCCTACTCTAGTTGTGACTTACTTCTGGACTTCAGCCATTAACCGCATTAAATATTGGTCAGCAGGATAAGTATCTGGAGCCAGAATTAAGAGTTTGATTTCCCACTGTGTCTCCTGATGGTGCATAATTATTATTACATTTTACAATGCAAGCAGTTTCTTTGCCTGATACTTTTCAATATTAAAATATTTTCCAGTATTAAGTATAAACATGATGAAGTTATTACATAGAGGAGGGGTGGGCAACCTATGGCCCACGGGCCAGACCCGGCCCACAGTGCCAAATTCTCCCATGCCAGCACTGGAAGCAGAAGCGGATGCATTTACGACAGCCGCGGACGCATTTTATGGCAGCGTTTACAGGGGGGGGGACCAACAGCCCAGCCCGCTCAACTGTGATGGAGCATGACTCAGACCCCGACTTTAAAAGTTGGCAACCCCTGACATAGAGATTAATTTGGAGCATACGACTTGTAAAAAACAGCAAGATATCTATGTCACTTTGTGACTGTTATTCAGGGTAAAATTATAAAATGTCCTTGAGAAATTACATTTCTTGGCATTGTTGATAATTCAGGCTGAAGCCAGTTATTAATTCTTACTAAAATAGAGCCACTGAAGTGATCAATATCTTTAATTTCTATTGATTTAGTGGTCGTTCTCTAGCTGGGACTAACAATTAGATTCAGTTCATAGTACAAGGAACAACAGAGATACATATATATGTGTGTGTGAGAGAGTCCTGGCTGATTGGTACAGCTTTTTTAAGCATATGTGTTTATGTAGTCAGCCTACAAACTGAGTAGGGCGGGGTACAAATTAAAAATCTAATCTAATCTACTACTAATTTGTAGTGGAATCCTTTGCTTCTGGAGATGCTTTTCTCCTTATATGCCACAGAGCATTGTATTAGAGCAGCGGTTCATAACCTACAGCCCGCAGAGCCATTTCATGTGGCCTGCTGCCCTTGCTCCTTCCACCGCTGCCGGAAGCAGCGAAAACAGCTGAATAACTGCTGCCCTCACTCTTGCCACCAGTGCCGACACCACCAGAAACAGTGGAAGCAGCAAAAACAGCCAAAATGTGCCATAAATGCATATAGCTGTCGTAAACACATTTACAACAGTGTTTAGGGGGGACTACGTGTCCGGCCTGCTCAGTGATCTGAGGGGGCGTGGTCCAGCCCACAGCTGGAAAAGGTTGAGAACCCCTGTATTAGAGATTCAAAAAAGCATCAGTAGAATATTGTATTACAGTTTCCAAAAGAAATACAAATAATTTACACATAAATGTCATTATTTTTTAATTGTTAAGTATTATTTAATATTATTCGGAAGTCAACTTTAAACTTTTATGTTTTGGGGTTACTAAAACTCTGTTGTTATAATAATATGATTTTAAACTTAACATCCAGCACCTAGCTTATGGGACTAGCTGTCTATAACAGTATCACATTGGACATTCGGTTTCCACCATGCTGCTACAAAAAGCTGCTTAGTCCTCCTATTGTACCAGGTGACCAGAATGCACCTGTAGGAATTTGCAGTGTTAATATTGATGATCTATTTCAGGTTATGCCGGTAGGTATAAATCATTTTTTAAGAAAACACTTTAAAGAATTAAATCTTCTTTTGCTGTTTCTAGGATTTCTTAAAGCTTTATCTTCAATCACATTTTTATATTTATTAGGATTTGCAAATTATATTTATAGAGGAGTAATATAGTTTATATTCTATAAAAACTTTCTGTTTGTCAGTAGGAAACTAATGCATTGGCTGAAATAATCTTGTATAATTTGAGCCCAACCTAGGTTTATAATATTACTAGCAGGGGTGCTCGGCTTCACCCGGATGGTCCCAACCCGGCTAGCTGAGTGCCAGTGTTGCCCTGGAAACCCACTGGCCAGGGGTGGGCCTGTGATGTGAGCTCGGCGATGACATCACAATCCCCCCTGGTTGGCCTAGCACTGGGGCAGACACAAACCCTCCTGTCGACTATACCCCCCTTTGCAGATCAATTTAGGGGGCAAACTCCACCCCCTGGGCTTTGGGACCCCGACAGTGACTTGCTCATGTGCACAAGGTATGTGTGTGCCGAATCTCATGGGGTTTTGTCAAGGGGTTGCGGCAGCCTATTCCGGACACTGAACCCACACCTTTGCTTTATAGATCAGCAGGCTCCCATGTAATTCTTTTCACTGTTAGAAAAACATGAGTGCAGCAGGATGGGAGGAGAAAGTCTGTCAGCAGTTGTGATTTTCAATAAAGGCTTCCTTCTCCTGTTCCGCTGCTCTCACAGCTTTCCCATGATGAGAGAAATTATGTGGGAGCCTCAGAACAGAAGTAAAAAAGTTGCCTTGCTGCCTTATGTGCAAACAGGATTTCAGCCACTATGATGGTAGATAGAAGTAAATTTCATACATTAGTGGTAAAGCCCAATGGTTGATAATTTATGCTAGCTTCATGCTTGTTATGAACAGGAGAAAGCATGAACAGTTAACCATGCTTGGAAGGTTTGCAGTCATGGACAAGATGGTAGCATCTGTTTGTATTACATTTTTAAACTCATGTATTATCACAAGCAAGAAGCTATAGTGAGCAAGTGAAGAAAGCAGTACTGGTTAAAAGAAAGTATGTATTCATCTTAACACTTCTGAACCTACAATTCTAAGTGAGTTTAGGATACTTTAGGGTGCTATTCACTCAAATAGTTATTTTGTTGTGGGACTGAAAAACTATATTTCCAAACATTTATATTCAATGAGTTTGGATGCAGTAAATTTAGATTCTAGACACTTATACTCAATTATGCCTAGGTAAAAAAATTTAAGTTTCTAAGTGCTTATATCCAATGCTCTTAGAAAAGTTTTAGATATCTGTGAGTTTCCATTTTAACTCACCTCAGCCGCCCGCTCATAAGGCAAGTGTGTGTGTGTGTGTGGGGGGGGGGCTTTTTTCAAACCCTCATGCCCAATTGAGTTACAAAGCAAATAGGAAAAAGTTATTTGAAATCAGGGCAGTTTATTTTCAGCTGATATCAAAGGGAGCCCTGGGCATACATCTTCACAAGCTTGCGTGCTTGTTCAGAATGCAGCAGCCATACAAAGGCTGTTAACATTTTTATACATTTTCTTCACTCCAAGTCCCTTCATGAATCAAGAAATTTCAAATAATATCATACAAGCAGGTAATATTTTTTTTTTAACTCACAAAGTTACTTAAGCTCAGTTAAACATCTTCTTTCCTGGTTGGTTCACGTGATGAGTTAGGTGTCATGAGGTGAGAAATGAAAGTGGAACTATTGAAATTTAGTATTTATTGGGTCACCCCTAGAGCAAGGAGATATGCCTTTGGTTTCAATTCTTAACACCTTTGGCATTTCTCATGTGTCTCCACTCCAGGCAGGGAAGGTGAAGATGTAACATCTTTGCGGTCAGATGGACCTTAACCTTTCAGTCCAAAGTTAGCTTAAAATTTATACAATCTTAGCACTGAATATGAACCATACAATCAAAGGGGCCTGCTTTAGATAGCTGACAACATTATTTTCAAAATGAGATCATGTTTGTGTCTTATCTAAAGACTCTTAGTGAAAGGCAAGTAATGTACATGGATAGATGAATATAGTAAGCAACACATGAGTATACTAAGCAATGCATAAGTAGATTATATACAAGAGCAACATAAATTCTATATGCTTAGGTATATAAGACTAGCATATGTATAATATGCAATAATCTAACGGGTTTGTAGAACAGGCCTTATCTTTTTGGTGCCTGAGTTATATTCAAGGCTAAATAGCACACAGAGAGACATTGAACACTGTACTCTGCTATGAAATGTTACATTCTGCTAAATTACTATATTACTCTCTCTAGATATATAGATAGATAGATAGATAGATAGATAGATAGATATAGATATAGATAGATAGATAGATATAGATATAGATAGAGAGAGAGAGAGAGATATTAGATAGATAGATAGATAGATAGATAGATAGATAGATAGATAGATAGATAGATAGATAGATAGATAGATAGATAGATAGATAGATAGATAGATAGATAGATAGATAGTGTTTCTAAAGGGTAAATGCAATAAGGGTAGATGCAATATAAGTGTTAGATGTAGTATACGTCTATGTAATTAAAATATTTATATATCTAATAAAAATCAGTCCTCATCAATTTTAGTTTAATAAATCCTTGATTTGTTTTCCTTTCAAAACACTGGCCCTCATCCTTTTCTGGTAAGTATTAGATATCATTTAGTCGTGTGCCAGGCTACACAGAAAGAGCCTCCTCAAAGATTGTATTTTTGAACTGCAATCGGGCATACCCTGGTAACGGCAACCTTGTGTTGCCAGCTGATCTTTCTCACACTACGTCAGGTGAAAGAAAGTGCAGAATGAACTCACCAAAAGGTACCTTCATTTTGGCACTTTCATGTCTGGCCTAGACATGAAAGAAGAAGAAGTGGTGTGCCACATAAAATTCTGCTAAGGGTGCTTTTCATTTCCAAAAAAATCACTGTGGCGGATAACAACATCCACTTTCTGTGGTTATGTCATGGAAAAGGATTTCAGCCAAATACTATCTGTGTAAATATTTAGGACTTGGAATGAGCTATCTACAGTCAGGCCTGTGGTGAGGAGAGAATTTACCGGGACGGGCACGCACCGCTGTTCCTCTCGCCACTCTCTGCTCTGCTCCGTGGGAGAAAGTCTTAGTACTTTCTCCCATGGATCAGAGTGGAGACTGGCAAGAAGAAGCGAAGCGGAAAATGCCAAGGTGGTGTTTCCCTTTAAGGTATGGGCTTTGAGTAGCAGCATGCACCTGTCCATCCCAGTAAATTCTCTCCCCTCCACAGTGCTTTATACAGTTCCAGATTCTTAGCATTAATCTAATAAGAAACTAGCAGAGACTAATAGCAACCTGCATATTAGACACAAATGTCTGTGGAATCACAGTGTTGTTGCCTACAAGAAAAACAGGTGCAGGTGATTTTGAGTGTTACAGTGCATTGGGGTCGTGCTCAACCTTTCTCCACCTCTCCACTTGGAATTCTGTAAATACAGTGGTACCTCGGTTTACGAACACCTCGGTTAACGTAATTTTCGGTTTACAAATGAAAATCCATTGAAAATAATGCCTCGGTTTAAGAATACATTGATAATGCTTTGTTTTATGAATTTTTGTTTTGTTTTCAATGCATTCCTGTGGGAAATTGTGTTTTGTCTTACAATTTTTTTGCAATACGTAATGTCCTGTAGAACAGATTAAATTCGTAAACCGAGGTACCACTGTAGCTGTAAATCCCAGCACAGAGCTCACAAAGGCCATTATTGTATAGGCGCTTGTGCTGTATAATTAGATTAAACTGAAATTGATAACTTTTCCTTTAGTTGCAGTTTCCTAAAAGTGGATTCAATCTCCGAATACACACATCTTCACTTCCCATTTACATTCATGTGAAAAAGCTGAACATCTTTTAGGATAAACACTTTACCAGTATTTCCTAATACCAAAAAGAAGTTATAGACACAAAATATCATGCAAATATTTCTTTTTATTTCTTGTAAGATAAATCTAAAGCACCATTGAAATAGGTAGTCAGGATTCAAGGCATCATTAGTTTCTTTTTTATTGCTGTAACTATATATTAGGAAGGTGAACAGAACTCTGTAACTCAAATTCAAAGAAGAAAACTGACAAAATTCTGGAATTGCAACATTGAGTATTTAATTTTTAAAAAAAAAATTAATAAAAATTGAGCTCAGCTTTTGGTGATTTGGCAAACTGAGATCTTCTCTTGAATCAAATGAAAGAGAGAAAATAGGCAGAAAGGCTTTGATATTACATTTTGTATTGCAGCACAGAAACAAGTGCAGAATATAAATGTGCAGTATCCATTGTGAAGGTAAATGTAAATTTCTGCTTTTCCTTTTTAAAATGCATCACTGCAGCAACTAAGAAAGGATGAGAACCAGTGTTTTAAAATGCAAAATTCATACATACATACATGCCTCAGATTTGATATACTATGTGTTTGATTCAATATATGTAACATGGGATACTCATACATTTCCAAATGATATCTTGTATTTCATGCTCTGAGTTATATGAAGTATAAATGTTTTTGTATTATGTTACAAATTCTTTCTATAGGAGCTGGCGCATGGACTAAATGAGCTTTTATCTTATGAAGGAAATGTTGAGGAAGATTTTTATTCAACCTTTCAGGTATAATAGATGTAAAATTATTTAAAATAGAGCAAATTAGTTTGGCAATTGGATAGTTATGCAGTTTACACTATATGATTGCAATCAGGGCCACCATTAGGGCAGTACTGCCAGTACTGCCGTATAGGGCCCAGAGCTGACAGGGGCCCTGGCGCCGCCGACCCCTGTCATGTATGTGTGTGTGTGGGGGGGCAATAGGATTGCTCAGTATGGGGCCCAGAAATTTCTGATGGCGGCCCTGATTGCAATAGAATTCCGGCCATTAGCTGATTACTAGTTAGCTAGTTGGAGAATAACTTCATTGTAGGTTATAGCCCTCATCTGGAATAATAAATTAATTTATATAGAGCAGACACAACCTTTCATGGCATCTTCTCTCCATTCTTTTCTTGATAAAGTGACAAGCAATCTGTCCTGTGGGCACTAAAACTCATTAGAATTTTTTCTTTGTCTTCTATGTCATTTTAAGAGGACTCATTTGAAGCCTTATTCCATGAGTAGCTATTTTCTTCATTACCTTCCCTCCTAGAGAAATAAATAAATAAATTTAATACTAAGTCATACTAGTCACACAGCAATGGGTGAATCCAGTGGTGGGATTCAAAAATTTTTTATTACCTACTCTGTGGGCGTGGTATAGTGGGCATGGCAAGGGAGAAAGCCCTACATTATTTCAAAACTTGGATGGGCGGGACCAGCCAGAATTTCTGCTACCAGTTTTGGCGAACTGGAGTGAACCTGCTGAATCCCATCACTGGGTGAATCTTCCACGCCCTTTTGCTTATCCCTCTTTCCTTTGATTGGGTCCAGGTACCTCTATAGCTGCTTGTGCAAGTGTACTAAAGGAAAAGCTACCTTCTTGGGCATGACTAGAAACCCAAATGGGGTTATGCAGCATTATTCTTGCCCATCTATTCCCCTTTGCCCCTGAACTCAGATCTAAGCACTTTGTTTTGTGTGTGTGTGTGTGTGTGTGTGTGTGTGTGTGTGTGTGTGTGTGTGTGTGTGTGTCCAGTCTTTCTTCTCACCTTACCTGAGCTCTTTATGGTCGACTTTGAGTTCTTGATAAGTAGTTTAGCAGGCTGTTCAGGCTCTGGAGGACTACAAAAATATGTCTTCATTTTCATTAGAAGGGGCTGTGGTGGCTCAGTGGTTAAGAAGCTCACCTTGTTAGCTGGAAGGCCAGCAAGTCGACAGTTCGAGAACCGGGTACTGCATGATGGATTGAGTGCTCATCTCTGTCCCAGATCCTGCCAACCTAGCAAACCACTTCTGTGTATTCTCTACCTATGAAACCTTGGAAAGGGTCACCATTAGCCAAAATTGACTTGATGGCACATTATTATGTATTGTAGCCTAGGGCCAAGGTGGTGAACCTTGACACTCCAGGTGATCTTGAACCTAGTAGATCAAAAGCTAGAAATTGCAAGTAGATAAATAGGAACCACTTCAGCGAGAAAAGATCTTGGGGACATGAAAGGAGCCTCATTGGGTGTTCCCTGAGCGGAGTTTCTCCAGCAAAAAAATCCTTTCAACCCAGAATAATTTCTGGTGCAAAATTGTTGTTGTTGTTGTTGTTGTTTTCTTCTTTAGAGACATTTTCAACAACAGCATACTTTTTCCATGGCCACAATTTTGCTGTCGTTGGAGTATAAATGTGCTGGTCATCCACCCCACTCCCACCCCCAATTGTTTTAAAGATGATTTAAAGAGCAAATACCTGAAAACTGAACAAAGAACAAAAATTTTAAAAGAACATGCTGTGGACAAAAATACAGCATTTATCCTTGTACTGCAGTGGCTCAAGTTGCTAAGACGCTGACTGGGAAGCGGAAGGTCAGCAGTTCGATTCCCGAGTACTGCAGGACGGAAATGAGCTCCCGTCTTCATCCCAGCTCCTGCCAACCTAGCAGTTCGAAAGCAAGAAATTGCAAGTAGATAAATAGGGACCACTTTGGTGGGAAGGTAACAGCGTTCCGTGCGCTCCGGTGTCTAGTCATGCCTGCCACATGACCACGGAAACGTCTGCAGAAGCAGACAGCGCTGGCTCTTCGGCTTAGAAACAGAGATGAGCACTGCACCCTAGAGTCGGATACGACTGGCTTTCGAGCAAGGGAAACCTTTACCTTTACCTTTATCCTTGTCAATGCAAAGTCAGAATAGCTGGCATGCCATCAGAGAGCATTGTATTTTCAGATCCATTGTATAATGCTGGTCAAGTTCCAGGGCAATCTTCAAGTTGGAGTCAGATTAAAAGTAGAATCCACTTCAGATATCTTGAAGGTTAAATTAGATTTTTCAACAAATGCAGAAAACCTCCCCAAATGAAGAAAGTGGCAGTGCCTTCACTAAAAGGCTAAGTGGCATGATTGGCTTCCTGTCATCTATTGATAGCTATATGATTTTCTCTGTTATCTATAGAAAACTTGTAGATAGATCACATAAAAAAGGTTGGGAGAGTTGTTTGACACCCCCCCAAAAAAAAACCAACAATAACAACATCACACAACAACATTAAACTAGTAAAACCTGCTCCAGACATATTCAGTGCATAAAGATGGAACAATAGAACCTGCCATGATTTTTCTTCTGTTATTGTAGAACTAACTCAGGGAGGTATCTTGACAGTTCATTTCTACCCTGTGCATTCCAGAAGAACCAGCCTGTGTGGGTTTGGACAAACAGCACAGTCCCAGTATTCTCCCACAAGAAGGGAATAGTAAACCACATCTGCACATTCACACTATCTAAAGAACCCTGAAGAGGGTCACCATAAGTCGGAACTAATTTGACAGCACACAATTATTATTATGAAACTGGCTTCTACTCACCCACTTTCTGGAAAGGAGGGGAAATACAGTACATGCTGCAGATTCATTGTTGATTCAAATTAATACAATACTCAGTAGATGCAAATTTATTCAGTTAAATGTGCATTCTTGAAATATATTCCTGAAAAATCAATTTTAAAATGTCAAAAAAATTCTCTGGCAAGGTGAGTTAGTGATGCAATGGTACAGCTAGTAAGTGCAGTGTATCAACAGTTTTCTCTGTAATCTGCATATCCAGTTTCTCCTGAGGCTGTTCTGCAAAATAAGAGAGTGAAATGAAAATGGTGACATAATTTCCACAGGTCACCCATTGAGATTATGTACATCTATATGCAATGTTCAAAAGGATCTCAGAGTAGTTAAGTTTTACATTTCAGATAGTAAGGCATACTGTATGTGCTAAGGGGCAAGGAATATAGTTAGATCATTAATTATAGCCTACATGGCTGGATAGCAGGATAAGTTAGACATCTCAGTCTGGAGCTAGAGGTTAGGAGTTAAATTCCCCATTATGCTTCCAAGGGGGAAGAACCTGCCTATATAATCATAGGCAAGATACACAGGCCCAGGCTGTCCTCAGAAGAGGGAAATGGCATACCACTTCTGTGTATTCTCTACCAATGAAATCCTGGAAAGGGTCACCATAAGCCAAAACTGACTTGATGCCACATTATTATGTATTGTTGCCTAGGGCCAAGGTGGTGAACCTTGACACTCCAGGTGCTCTTGGACTTCAATTACCAGAAGCCCAAGTCAACACTCCTACTAATCACAGCTTCTGGGAATTGAAGTTCAAGAACAGCTGGAGTGCCAAGGGTCGCCATCACTGGAGGGTGAGTGCCACTGATGAAGGACAATAAGGTTTAAAGCAGAGCAAGGCACAGTCACTGTGCTCAGTTCTGCTGCCAGATAGGTCTGTTTTCAGAAAAACAACCGATTGTCAGATCCCACATGAATCAAGGTTAGAAGCCATAATTTATATAGACCACATGGGCAGATTAAGCTAAGATTGTTTAATAAGCAATGACCAGAACTCTATCCATGTTTGCAAATTCTATTGCAGCTAATTGCCGCTAATTAATGAGATGTTATGGCATGTGCCTTATCATAGGCCCATTTGCACAATGGAAATGCACCTCATTTCCTCATTAATTACCTGAAGATAGCTATAGCTAGTTACAAAAATCTTACACAAATGACAACTGGATTCCAGCAACAGGATTCCAGAGACAGACAACACAGCATATGATGAGTCATTCTCTTATTTTGTTCACATGTGAAGAATATCTAACTTTAGACAGGACTAGTGTGAACAATTATATGATATTGACAACAGATATTCTGATTAAAGCTTTTGTTTAAAGAACATATATTATATGCATTTGTTAACATTACATTTATGTATTACCTTTTCTAGAGAAGCCCAAAGTGATGTAATATATGCTTTCTTCATTGTATCTTCCAAGGAATTTTTGAGCTAGGTTAGTTAGAGAAATACTAACTGGTATAGCCTGTTAAAGTTATGGCAGAGAGAGAATATGGACCACAATTTTCCCAATCCTAATCAAATACATAAGTCATTGTGAAACAATGTTGTCTTTTTCATCAGGTTTTTCAAGAAGAATTTGGTGTCATAAAAACTTACAGCTTAAAGCCCAGTGGTGATAAAATTCCAGTTACCAATCAGAATCGAAAAGGTAATTTTCCTCCCTCATTCAACTGGCAATTGTTTGTTGTTGCCCAGTAGTACAGTCAAGTCCGACCCCATGGACCACAGCATGCCATGCTCCTCTGCTATCTGCCATCCTCCGTAGTAGGCCCAAATCTATGCCCACCATGTCAAATTTTTTAAACCCTCTGGCATACCCTTTTTCTTTTGCCTTTGAGCTTTTCTAGCATCAGGGCTTCTTCCAATGAGTCCTCTCTTCTCATTTGGTGGCCAAAGTTTTTGAGCATCAGTTTCAGTATCTGTCCTTTCAAGGAGCAGTCAAGGTTGATTTCCTTTAGGATTGACTGATTTGATCTCCTTGCAATCTCAAGAGTCTTCTGCACCACTACTGTTCAAAAGTGTCTATTCTTCTGGCTCATCCTTCCTTATGGTCCAATTCTCACAACCATACATTACTACTGGGAAGACTATCACTTTAAAAATGCATACTTTTTTTTGGCAGGGTGATGTTTCTACGTTTTATTATACTGCCTAGATTTGCCATAATTTGCCTCCCAAGCAGTAATTGTCTTTTTATTTCATGGCTGCAGTCACTGTCTGCAGTGATCTTAGAGTCTAAGAAAGTAAAGTCTTTCACTGCTTCTCTTTCTTCCCCTTCTGTTTGCCAGGGAGTGATGGGTTTGGATGCCATGATCTTGGCTTTTTATGTTGAGTTTTAAGCCAAACTTTACCCTCTCCTCTTTTACCCTCATCTGTAGAGATACAGTACCAGGATTCTTGAACCAGCAAGAATGGAGAACACGTGTTGTTTTATGCATGCAGTGTAAAGAGAAGAGATCCTAACTAACCTCTTCTGGTTCTCTCTCTCTCTAGCACCAGCTTTTATTGATGCATTTCACAGAGAATTTAACACTCACAAAAGGAGTATGAAATTCCCCCTCCCCTCACCTGTTCGCTATGCTAACTTTACCATAAACAATGATCTCATCACGACTAGCCGATTCTAACTGACAACTACACAATCACATAATTAATTAATTAATGATATGATGTATTTTTAGGCCCTTACAATGTTGGCTACAGAAGCTTAGAGAGGAAGAAATCTTTTCTGCCTGCAATCGTTCCAAGACCAGAACAGCTTCGCCCTTCAAGCATGGGAAGAGAAACAGCCTGTACTATTGATCAGCTCATCAGAGAACGTGTTCTCACGATTAATCTGGTCAATAGAAGAATACAACACTCATCAAGAACCTCTTGGATCTTCTTTACTTTCTGCCATTAGGGTGGTGTCATCTATATATCTGAGGTTGTTGATATTTCTCCCAGGAATCTTAAACTGGAATGTAAACTGACCTTTTCCAATCCTGTGGCCACTACTGTATTTTCAAAAATTTTCTGGCATATTGAGTGCAGCATCTTTTAGGGCTTTAAATAACTCAACTAGAATACCATCATCTCTACTAGCTTTTTTGTTAGTGATATTTTCTAAGGTCCATTTGATTTCACACTCCAGGATGTCTGGCTCGAGGACAGTGATTACACCATCATGATTGTCAGGGACATTTAAGTCCTTCTTCTGGAGTTCTGTGTATTTATGCCATCTTTTCCAATCATTTCTGCTTCTGTTCAGTCTCTACTGTTTTTGTCCTTTATCATGGCAATTTTTGCTTGATCAGTTCTCTTAATTTCCCCAACTTTCTTGAAGAGATCTCTCGTCTGTCCCCTTCTGTTGTTTTCCTCCATCACTTTGCATTGTTCATTTAATAAGGCCTCCTTATCTCTCCTTGCTGTTATTTGGAGATCTGCATTCAGTTGGGTGAATCTTTCTCTTTCACGTTTGCTTTTTGCTTCCCTTCTTTCTTCAGCTATTTGTACAGCCTCATCAAATAACCAATTCGCTTTCTTCCATTTCTTTTTCTTTGGGATGGTTCTAATTGCTGCCTCCTATATGATGTTATGAATCTCTGTCTCTAGTTGTTTGGGCACTCAGTTTATCAAGTCTAATCCATTAAATCTATTCTTTATCTCCACTGTATATTCACAAGGGATGTAATCTAGGTTATACCTGAATGGCCTAATGGTTTCCCCTAATTTCTTAATTCTAAACCTGAATTTGGCAATTAGTAGCTCATGATCTGAGCCACAGTCACTTCCAGGTCTTATTCTTTCTGACTGCATAGATCTTATCCATCTTTGATTGCAGAGTACATAATCTGATTTCAGTGTTGGCCACATGGCTATGTCCATGTGTAGAGATGCCACTTAGGTTGTAGGAAGAGGGTGTTTGCTATGACCAGTGTGTTCTCTTGTCAAAACTCTATTAACCTTTGCCCTGTTTCATTTTGTACCCCCAGCCAAATTTTCTGGTTATTCTAGTTACCTTTTGACTTCCTTTTTTGGCACTCCAATCTCCTATTATGATAAGGACATCTTTTTTGGTGTCTGTTCTAGAAGGTGTTGCAGGTCTTCTAGAACTGATTGACTTTGGCCTCTTCTGTATCAGTAGTTGGGATACAGACTTGAATTAGTGTGATGTTGAACAGTTTGCCTTGGATTCGAACTGAGATCATTCCATCGTTTTTGAGATTGTATCTCATTACTGCTTTCCTCATTCTTTTATTGACTATAAAGACCACTCCATTTCTTCTAAGGGATTCTTGCCCACAGTAGTAGATATAATATATCTAGGTGGGGTGATGGTCCGCTCAGTGGATGAAATGCTACTGGAAACCATCATACTGGCCCAACGGCAAAATGAGTGGAGGAGGAACTCTGATTCCCAATGGTCATGGAGGCGGAAGAGGCCATGCCAGATGGACTGGCTGTGAAGGCACACCATGTCCATATTCTCAAGGCTGTGGCAGTCCATTGCAGTCCCGATGTTAAATCCTGCATATCTCATTTCATATGTGCTGCAGGAGATGGCTCCAAGATCATAGTGTGTGGGTCACTTCATGGCAAGCTGGGATACATCTTAAACAAATTCATGCCAATGGCATTTTTCTTGCTTCAGGAAAAATGCATTCTTGGATGTGAGTTGCAGTCGACGAGTAGATATAATGGTAGTAGTAGATATAATATAATTTCACCAATTCCTACCCACTTTAGTCCACTGATTCCCAAGATGTCGCTGTTCAGTCTTGCCTTCTAATGTTTGGCCACTTCCAGCTTACATAGATCTTATCTTCCAGGTTCCTATGCAATATTTTTCTTTACAGCAGCAGACATTCTTTTCACCATCAGACACATCCACAACTAAGCGTCCTTTCAGCTTTGGCCCACTCACATCACTCTTTCTGGGACTACTTATACTTGCCCTCTGCTCTTCCCCAGTAGCATATTGGACACCTTCTGACCTAAGAAGCTCATCTTCCTATGTCATATCTTTTATTGTGTTGATACTGTCCATGGGGTTTTCTTGGCAAGGATATTGGAGTGGGTTGCCAGTTCCTTCTCCAGTGGATTGTGTTTTGTCTGAGTTCTCCACTATGGCATGCCTGTCTTGGGTGTCCATACATGACATAACCCATAAACTAATCGAACCACACAATCCCCCTCACCACAGCAAGGCAACAATCTTTTGGGGGGAGGGGCAAGTGTTTAGGTATGCTTTTAATTTAATTCTTATTTTTGAATTAGTATATAAGAATGTGCTTGACAGTTATATAGTAGCTCTAAATACTCTTATAGTAGCTAACTAAGATATGGTGCAGTAAATGGCAATGATTAAAATTTGCAGAAAAGAAAATCAGGACTGTGTTGTTTTTTCAGAGTATGTGCAGCTTTATGTAGATTTCCTTCTCAACAAATCAATCTACAAACAATTTGCATCTTTCTATTATGGATTTCACAGTGTCTGTGCTTCTTATGCATTGATGGTAAGAATAAAAGTCTTTGAAAGAAATAATTTAATCTGTATTTAAAAACCATGTATGTATCTGTGTATGATTACATAGCCATTGTTACAGTTTGTGATAGGGAACTCTTAAATGTCTTAGAAAAACCTTGTGGCCATGAAAGGTATAAATAATGATATGAATGTGTCATCACTTGTTGCAATATACTGTACTGAAGTTTTTGTAAGTGCTTAAGAGACTTAGGTGCTCAGTTTGTTATTTCTCCATACCAGCAGGCTTTTGCTCCCTAGATCACATGCAGTGCAGCTTTAGTGTTTAGGAAAAAGGATGGACAAAAGAGCCTTCCAAGAAATAGAGGAAGGTGTAGCAGCTAAATCTTCTCTGGGGTCCTTTGAGCTTTAAAAATATTGACACTGGCTGTTGATCTGGCTATCTCACAAAAAATGGGCTAATCCAATATTCCAGTAATGCCTGCCACATATTTTTCTTCTATTCCTTTCTGCACCCTTTTGTTCTACCTAATGTCTCCAGAGGGAAAAACTATACAGAAGAGATGCAAAGATGACAGATTTATTTGAAGAAGAATTTTGTAATAAAGAAATTAACATTTTAGAAAATAAAGTAAAATCTGTTGTTAAAGTTTGAAAGAAAGAAACCACCCAAAGTGGATAGCATACCAATGGAACTATTTCAAGCCATAGAGGATGAATATATCAAAATCTTAACAAGAATATGCCAACAAATATAAAAACAAAATAATGGTCCACACACTGAAAATATTCACCATGCATTTGAGTTCCCAAGAGAGGAGACATACAGAAGTACAATAACTATAGGATTGCTACATTACTTTCTCACGTAATGCAAAATGATGGTTAACATATTCCAACAAAGAGTTTTACATAGATGGAGCAAGAAATGCTTGATGTTAGTACTGGATTCTAGAAAGAAAGAAGCACCAGAGATCATAGCCCAAATATACCTTGACTACGGAGTGTACCATAGAATTTCAGAAAATCTATGTTTTATGGACGAGAGCAAAGCCTTTATTTTGTGGATTATGAG
Source organism: Bradypodion pumilum (assembly GCA_035047305.1). Taxonomy (NCBI): domain Eukaryota; kingdom Metazoa; phylum Chordata; class Lepidosauria; order Squamata; family Chamaeleonidae; genus Bradypodion; species Bradypodion pumilum. The sequence continues at coordinate 266,533,100 of JAWDJD010000003.1, forward strand.
ACGTTAAAGACCGTTTTCAAATAGGTCAATGGGCCTCAATACTTGATTATCTTGATATACCTGTATAACCTATACTCGGGACAAGAAGCTGCTATCAGGAGAGACTATGGGGAAACTGAATAAATACCATTTGAAAAAGGTGTCAGACAAGGGTGTGTTTTATATCTTTATCTGCTCAGAATTTATTCAGAACATACCATATGGAAAGCTGCATTAGATTCAGATGAATGAGTGGAAATTAGTGGAATTAGAATAGATCCTCGAGTTTAAGGTACGCCACTGAAAAGAAAGGCCAAGATCATCTGCACTATGATATGGCCAGTTACTGTGGTCAAATGTAAAGGCTGGGCACTGGGGAGACATGATAGGGGAGGGGAGGCATTTGGTGTTGGGACAGAGATTTACAAATACTGTGTCTTGGCAAAAAGACAAATAAGTGGGTGCTTAATCAAATCAAGCCTGAACTCTGTCTAGAAGCAAAAGTGACTAAACTGGGGCTACTGTACTTTGGCATATCATGAGAAGATAAGGCTCACTGGAAAAGTCAATAATGGCTAGAAAAGTTGAAGACATCAGGAAAAGAATAAGACCTAAGATGAGATTTATTGTCTCAATAAACCAAGCCTTAAATTAGTAAGACGTGAGCAGAACTGTTAACAATAGGACTTTGGGTAGATTTATTGTACTTTTCTTAACACTTTAACTGTATTTTATCTTAATAAAGAATGATTCACTGTTAGGATTTCTATTTAAGTAGAACTGAATAGAAAATAGTGTTCTGATTAACTAGTTTATGTGACTTGGTTTTCAAATTCAATTATCTGACAGCTACTTCGTCCTGAAGAGGTTGAAATTCTAGTTTGTGGAAGTCCTGAACTGGACATGAATGCTCTCCAGAAGTACACGCAATACGATGGCTACCAAAAAAATGATCTTACTATCCGGTAAAATTATTTCCCCCTTCAATTCTTACTGCATATTTATATAGAAATGTAACAAGAACTGATTGTATACAGAAACTAACATTGATTTTATGTATGTTATAGGTATTTCTGGGAAGTAGTACTTGAATTTCCTCTTGAACTTCAAAAGAAGCTCTTGCATTTTGCTACAGGAAGTGACAGAGTACCAGTAGGGGGAATGGCTGACTTGAGTTTCAAGATTTCAAAAAGTGAAGCATCCACAAACTGGTATATTACTTTCCTTTCCATTTATATTGTTCTGTTTTTAGAAAGTATGCTGTTGCTTCACAGATGAATGGGATGATTCTTGGAGTTCTTTCCTGCTGTACATTTCAGTAAGTTTGGGATTCTGTGGCATCAGCCAAAATCTAGTTGGTAATCCCAACTAAGGTAAACCCTTTGTATAATGGAATCTATGTAAGCACTGACTTGTCATTCAGCAATTTTCAACAGGTCTAGACTTAAATTGATTTTAGACCAATATGTCCCTGTTCCCCAAACCCAATTGCGCATCTTACTGTATGTATATTTCTCCTACTTGGACCTCTAAAACAAGCAGAAATCCTCCAGATGATGTTAAGAAACAATCCTCCTCAAAATAAAGCACATCAAAAATTGTAGGGCAAGTAGAAAATCTTAACCTATAAATCCAAGGGTTAACCGTTGGAACTGGCTATAGGTTGCTATGCCTCGCCCTACTGACCCGCACCCACCCTTCGTGCGCACGGCCGAAGTGGGTCCGCAGGTCAACGAAGGTTTCAGAAAACCGGCACGGGGGCATCAGCCCCACAAACTGCAAGAAATGGAAAGAACTTCAATACCCCAAAAGCATTGCGTTTTGCCGTGGTTCGCCGAGCGGCAGCCAATTACAATGAGAAGCACAACGCTCTCAGTCGTTCGCAGCCGCGCCGCAGCCAATCCAAACATGCGTTTAAAAACCTTGCCGAGGCACGAACACTGAAACCAGAGGGAAAAATACATATCCCAGCGTCCTATCCGCGTTAATACCATTTAAGGAGTTACACTACAAATCACACCATGCTACGTATTCACAGTAATATAGCCAATCATCTGCTTTGGAGCTAACGTGTCAAACATGAAGCAAAAAAGCAACACCCAACGGTACAAAAGGAGCTGCATTGCCTTGCAAACCCCTCATAGTTACGTACTTTTGCGATTGCATATTGGTACGGAGCTAAAACAATTGCGAGCTTTGAGCAGAGACCGTTGACTACGAAAAACCTAATTCTTCCTTTCTAATTAATTTATTATTTTAAATTTACCTTCCACTTTTCAGTTTCTCTTTTGATTTAAATTAATTATAGTTTTTTATTTTATTTAGCGGAGCATAAACCACAATTACAGTTATCATCCACTCATTTACAATTTATAGGTTAAGATTTTAAGGTTAAGATTTAATTTGTTTACGTAAAATATACTTTCATTTCTTTTCATTTACTTTTCATTTGCGAATATACTCTCCAAAAACATATATATATATTAAAAATAAGATCCCAAACCAATTCTCAACACACATAAGCCGAACGCAATGGATCCATTCCTACTGAACTACAAATCGTTACGCAAACCGTAACGCATCGGACCTATTGAAAAGCAAATTATTAACGCAGCACACTCCATTCTCTAAATAAATTATTTAAGTTACAAAAACCATCGAAAATAATAGAATCATCGAAAATAGATTAAATCAAATTTAATACACATTGAAATAAACCAAACACAACCGAAAAATACATTAGAGAAAAAAGCGAAGCACATTTAAAAGCGGAAAGCAGCAGTTTACACTAAAGACAATTAAGGAACAGAATACCTTCGCGAAATCAGAAATAACCCAGGGAAATATATTTAAACCACACCATACTATTCCTTGAAGACAACAAATGGTAGTGGGCCAGGTTACCTAAGAGACCGCATCGCCCTGAGGACGTCTGTCCGTCCAACCAGAGCGGACCGGAGGGGCTCTCTAATTGTTCCATCAGCCAGAGGGGCTCGCCTCTCTGGCACAAGGAGGAGAGCCTTCTCCGTGTCTGCACCGGCCCTCTGGAACCTCCTGCCAACAGAATTACGTCTTCGGACGGAGTTGCTGCCTTTCAGAAGGGATCTTAAAACCTGGCTGGCAGGTCAAGTGTGGGGTGCGGGTGGAAGGGTAACCACCATGGGGTGGTTGGTGTAGAGGAACTCTTCCCCATGGTGCCTTTTCGATCCTGCAGCCCTTGCTTTTTAGGGGGTGGGTAGTCTTAACTTTTTTTACTGTTTTAACTGTTTTTAGGATTATTGTTGTATTTGTGAATATTGTCTGTAAACTCCTTGGGTTGCCCTGGGGTTACTTTTTATGTTGTTAGCCGCCCAGAGTCGGCCTTGTGTTGAGTGGGCGGGATATAAATTGAATAAATAAATAAATAAATAAATCAGCACTTTGCACTCAATTTTAAAGAGAAAAGACCATTTAAAAACAGAAAACATCAACTTCATACCATAAAATACGTTTCAAAAATACTTTTCAAGTTGTAAAACATTGGAATAATAGAACACTTTAAAACAACAACTCGAGAGTATTCACTCTTTTAAAAAGATACAGCCCCATTTAAAGACTGCAACCTTCGACTTCACAACATTTTAAAAGATCCAAAATAGTTTCAATTAAACCTAATTCAGTAAACTATTCACTGACCGGAATCCATTTTGTCTGCTGCAAACTCCATTTACTCTACTGAAAATTAAATAACAAATAACCAAACAGCCTTTAAAAACAGAAGACTTCCACTTTATACCATTACAATAGTAATCAAATATACACTTTTCATATTTTACAATATTGCAAAAATACTGATCAAATTTTAAAAGATTGAAATAATAGAACAATTACTTTAAAACAACAACGCAGGAGATATCACTCATTTAACAAGATACAGCCCCATTTAAAGATTGCAACCTTCTACTTCAGAACATAATATAAACAATTTTAAATGTTTAAAATATATTTTTGAAAAAAAACAGAAAAACCATTAAAAAAACAATGTTCAATTGCATGCAAAAAAACATATAAATAAAAAATATTTCAAAACTAAATTGATTCATATTTTTTAAAAAAAAGCCCGGCAACGCCGGGCAACCCTTGCTAGTACTTTATAAAGAAGAGTGAATATTTGTATGGTGGAATAAATAAAAACTCTACTAAAGCGGGGAATAAAATCAGGTTTTGATGAATCACTGTTGTTTTACAGTAGCTATGGAAAGCCATGGTTGCTACAGAATTCAGAAAAAGGAAAATGTATGATAAGAACTTGCCCACATTTTCAAAATAAAATTGTGTGTGGTGATTTTTCTGAAGACACTCAAACCAGAAGTACTACTAGGGCAGTGACTGCAAGTATGATGTTCGCCCTGGTGCCATTTTGAAAAGAGCCTATTGGCTCCATTTTTAGAGGGCAACCAGGGTTTCCACCCCTGGTTCATTGGTGTTTAAGACTTCCCTGCTACTAACAGTGCTGTGTTCAGGGCTCAACATGTAGCAAAAATGGAACTGCATTGAACAGCATTGGTGCTTGGTCACTGCCAGCGAAGGCTTTCAGAAACCTTGGCACTGGATGGATGGCAATGTTTTTTATGAATGGGGCAGCTCCTGCTTTCCCCCTGTATGATAAATGAGAAGACTCCCAGCATTGGCTTGACCAGTGGCTGCTCCACATCTTGCTTTAAAACTTTTTCACATGTAAAGAGCTTATTGTGGGTTATCTAAAAGGTGCAAATCCTGCCCTTTAGTTCGAATCCCATAAATTTGGAGCAGTGGTGTTTTGTTGTTTTGTTTTTTGTGCTTTTACATCCCCTTTTCTAGTGGAATATAAAGTACATTATTCTGTGAATCATTTTCACTAAATTTATTATCTTATAATTTGGGGGGCATAATATAAGTCAGTTTCATATAAGAAAGTGGTGTTGTTTGGGTGGAAGTCATCTTCCTGCTGTGGTCACATACTGAGAACTCTCTTTGCTCTGCCCAGAGGGAAGGCATTTCCTGGTGTCAGATATTTTTATTTCTAATTTTGATATATTGACCTAAATGACCCCATTTCTTGAAAGGCAAGGCTTAACTATAGAGAAATGGGCCTTCTGTGTCTCAGGAGGCCATTTCTGGCCTCTCATGAGGAGCATTCCTCCCTCCTCCTCCTCCTCCTGAAAAATACAAAACAATTAAATGAGTAGGTTTTACATTTAAATCATTCTAATTCCCTCAGTGAAGCAAGATCTTTGTTAGTTACTGAATCTCTACTGATAAGTGTTAATCAGGGGTTCCCAACCTTTTTCCACCACAAACCTGACCATGCCCCACAGACCATTGAGCAGGCTGGACCACACCCCAGGAAGCGGAAGCAGGCATGTTTACACCTGTTGTAAACATGCCCACTTCCGCATTTACAACAGGCATGGGCGCATTTGCACATGGGCAGGTGCATTTTAAGGATTACATAAATGTGTCTGCTTCTACTTCCAGGTGCGGAGGAGGTGGTGGTGGGCCATATGAAATGGCGCCACGGGCCGTAGGTTGGGAACTCCTTCTGTAAATCTTCAGCCAAATGCTTTCATTTTCGGGCAAGGCAACTTTTAAAAGACACAGTTAAGCAGGAGTATTTCTACAAACTTATTTGAAATACCATAGCAAAAAACATCAAGGCCTTTGCCTCCTGTATGTTTGATCATCTTTAACCTCGCCTGTCTCCACCTCCCCACCCACCCACTCCCAAAAAAAGAAACCTGTTGGTGCATTTACAGGCAAAAAGACTTCATTTTTGCACTGAATCCTTTGCTTTTCGGACTGAGTGCCTTTCAGAGCCACAAATCTCCTTTCAGATATTGACATTGGGAACTGGCTGCTTCACTTTAAATTGATCCAACCCCAATTAAAAGGTGTATATCAGCTTGATCAAGAGCTCATCACAAGCAGGGAGAAAATCTGATTTGGAATATCTTCACTGGTTGGAGCAGACTCCACATTTCTGCCCTCCTTTCCACACTTGGCGGCACTGCAGTCAACGTCAAACCTAGGCTGTCAGCCCTCTTTGGCTCTATTTCTGAACCATGACAAGGAGCGGTGTTTCCTTGGCAGAGAGAACTCTCTCAGGAATAACCAGCATGCTCCTCATTTCAATGAAGATAGACTATTGGTAGGAATTATTTCAGTAAAGACATATTTTTCACTGAAAGGAATGGGGTGCACCTTGTTCTTAAAGTAAAGGTTACCCTTGCTCGTAAGCCAGTCGTATCCAACTCTAGGGTTCAGTGCTCAGCTCTGTTTATAGCCAGCACTGTGTCTGCGTTTGCAGGCATTTCCGTGGACATCTGGCAGGTATGACTAGGCACGGAACACTGTTTACCTTCCCACCGAAGTGGTACCTATTTATCTACTTGCAAGTTTTTTGCTTTCAAACTGCTAAATTGGCAGGAGCTGGGATAGAAATTGGAGCTCAATCCGTCGTGCAACACTCGGGTCTCAAAATGCTGACCTGTCGACCTTCTAGTCATCAAGTTCATTGTCTTAACCACTAACCCACCGCAATCCCCTTGTTCCTATCACGTACCTTTTTGCACCCATGGAACCCTGTATTGCAACAATGGTGTCATTTAGTTAAACAAAATGACTTCTCATTTTAAAAACTGTCTATTCTTTTGCAAAATGTTTAGGTTACCAATTGCCCACACTTGCTTCAATCAGCTCTGCCTGCCTCCTTACAAGACCAAAAAGGAACTGAAGGAGAAGTTGACCATTGGAATTTCAAATGCAGAAGGCTTTGGTTTGGAATAAGTGAATGTATCAGATGTAGCACTTGCTTTTTTCTGACTGTGCCTTTAAAGCTTTTCATTTTTCTGTCTTGTTAATACTACGGCAGTATTTCCTAGAACTGTGTAGATCTGTTGTTCACCTTTTTTTAGAAAGAAAAAATGCATTCTCTTTTTTTTCTGTAGAGAAATATACTTAAATTTTCTTACAGATGTTTTGTACAATATGTATTCATAATGCTTGACAGAGAAAAGCTTCCAGGGCTATTTGATCTGAGTTTGTATATTGACACAAATTGTCTCAGTCTTTTTTTCAAGGAAAGATTTTTCAGAATCAACCTCACTCTCTCTCCTCGGGTATCTCAGACTTTAGGCAAAAGACACCAAGTACTTTACAATTGATCATAATTGGTTTTGCTCGTGTGTATTTCACAGGGAATGTCTAAATAATGTATTTCTTGATTAGTTATGACCAATCAAATATTTCATTGAGTGCATACTATAGCAAAGGTCTGCCACCAACCTGAGGAATGTGGTTGTGTTTTCAAGTTGAAGCAAATAGCAATTTTAAAGTAGATTAAGTAGCCTTTCACTCATCATTTACAAAAATCAATTGTTAATTTATAAGCCTGTACATAACTTCCTGTGGGCCAATATGATTTTGATAGTTCAATTTACAGCTGGAGATTTATTTTTACAGATGTTTCGAACGTTATATATTTAGCTTTTACAGATGAACAGATTTTATTGTATAGGGATGTGAAAGCTGCTATTTTGAAATGTATTTGAATTCATGGACCAACCTTTGAGTATGTAACTGTTTGCATGCTTACGACATCACACTAGCAGTGAATTAGACTTTGGTTGTTATTATTGTACTTTTGTAAATGTAATTTAATGTTAATAATAAAGGGGGAATTGTTTACACTTTTCTGCACAATGGGAGGTGTACTTTTGATAGTTTTAAAATATGCATCTTTTAATTAGGAACTTCATGCTGTAAGTCTTTTTCCTAAGGTTTACAATAAATTCAGTAATTTTTTTTACACAAAAGTGACTATATTAAAACTATATCAAATGTCCAGCTGTTATCTCTTTACTACCAGATATGGTATAAAAAAACACTAGTCAAAATAACTTGAAAAACAACTTGAAGAGGGACGACATGGGAGGCTTTCTCAGGCTGATGTGACATTTCAGTGGTGGCAGACCTATGGCACACGTGCCAGAGGTGGCATTCGGAGCGTTCTCTGTGGGCACCCGTGCAGTCACCCCAGTAGAGTTTGCTCTGCCCAGCAGCAATGGGAGTGCTTCCTCCCTCCCCTCAGCACAGAGTTCACCCTGCCTCTCTGCCCAACAGCCCAATGGGAGTGCTTCCTTCAACTCAGAGTTTGCCCCGCCCCTCTGCCCAGCAGCCCAATGGGAGCGCTTCCTTCCTCCCCTGTTGCTGTGTTGGTACTTTGTGATAAATAAGTGGGTTTTGGGTTGCAGTTTGACCACCTGGTCTCTAAAAGTTTTGCCATCACTATCCTATATCATTACTCAGCCCTTTGTACAGACTGAAATCATTGTTGTTCACACAGGAAATTTTTAATTATCCAAAAGTGGCACATTCCAAGTGTCAGACAACACAGGATCAAATTAAGTACATGTCTCCCCACAGGACTTCCTTAGCATTCTTATTAATAGCATCCTGAGAATGTTCAAAAATATCCCACTAAAGGACACTATGGAAAAACAGTTGGGACTTTGAAATGCACATACACAAACAGAACATATTAAATTGGGCTTTCCCTTCCCCTTTGCCCTATTTGCAGGCTGAATGCCTTGTATCTCTATGTGAACTTCTGCCAAAAGTACTGTCAAGTATTCAGCCCCATCCTCCCTCCCTCCCTCTGGACAGTGGCAAAGGGAAATTTGTCAGGACTTTGAAATGTGCACGCCTGCATGCAACACACCATTGGGATTTCCTCTCCCCTATTTACAGGCTGTCACCACCTTTTCTGAAAAAAACTACTGTATTACCAATTTCTTATGTCTTCCCAATCTTCTTAGGTAGTGACCCAATGATAAGGTAAAAGGTCGCTCTAGTGCTAATCTCATTTTTCAGGGGGGAAATAGAACAGAAATGCTCAGGGGAGAGGAAATAATATGAGGGCATGTTCTCTCATCCTGGACATCACACCTCAACTGCATATGTCACCAAAACACCACTTACAGATATGACCCTCATTTTTACAAGACGTTTTCAAAGTGGTAGCCATATTGATCTGTGCAGGCATATCAGACAAGGGAAAATAACCCAATAACGATAAAAACACACCTTAAAGATGTAACTGCTGTATTTTAATGAGCTTTCATGGGTCAAGTCTACTTCCTCAGGCAGTTTCCCATGCAGTCAGTTGTAATCCCTTTACAAGATCCCCACCTGACGACATGAGGGGAAAGCCAATTCTTGCCACAATGAAGAAGTAGAAGTCCTCCAGCAGCAGAGAAGAAAAGATAGATTGGGAGCAAAAAGTGTCAAATGGATTCTCATCAGTCTTTACATCATGTGGTCAATGAAAATATTAATTTAATTCATTGTTTTATAAGTGGAGCAAGTCCAGCTGTATTTGATGGACAGACTCTTACCTTGTAGATTCAACCCTTTGAGACTTGGCAATCGACTAAGTGGAGACAAATGCTACTCTTAACACACTTCATGAAGCCGGGATAAATCCAGCATATGTCAATGCCATAAGAAGCATTAATATGGGATGCACTACAAATATAAAACTGCTATCTGAAATATGTCATATTACAATCAATAAAGGTGTTCATCAAGGAGACACAATATCACCAAATCTTTTTTGTGATAACTTTGGAAAGTCTATTCCATAAAATTAAATTAAATGGTGGCATTAAGGTTGATGGAGAAAGAATGACCGACCCATCTTCTGTTTGCTGATGACTGTGTCCTACAATATAACCAGTAGTTGGTGAACTCTTCTAAACAGGCCGGATTGGAGATGAATTTAACAAAAACAAAATGGATGAGAAATGGCCAATGTACTCAGGGTTCCGTCACCGTAAATGGAACTGAGATTGAAAAAGTAGCTGATTCACACAATTTTATGATGTGTGAATTTTAAGATGTTTTTAGTATATTGTTGGTAGCCACCCAGAGTCGGGAGGAATTCCCAGATGGGCAGGATATAAGTGGATATTATTATGATGATGATGTCAAAAATTATTCTGGGTTGAAAGGATTTTTGCAGAAGAGACTCCACTCAGGGAATGCCCAAATGAGGTTCTTTTCATGTCCCCAAGAGCTGGGACAGAGACGGGCACTCAATCCGTCATGCAGTACCCAGGTCTCGAACTGCCGACTTTCCAGCTTTCCAGCTAACAAGGTGAGCTTCTTAACCACTGAGCCACCACGACCTGACAGCATCACTGTCTGTAAGGTACTGTATGAGGGGCACTACAATCCAAAACACATGAAGAGATGTAGGCTAGCTAAGACTGCTATTGGCCGTAAGGAGTCCAGCTCATGCCAAACTCTTTTTTTAATGTCAATGTCACTTTTGAGGAGGATTAGAATATAGAGGAAACCATATGGCTTGAAATTTTGAGAGACCTTGGAGATCTAATTTTAAAATCAAGAGGCAGCTTTAAAATGTGTACACATATACACACATTATTATTGTTGTTGTTGTTATTGTTATTATTGATGCTGGCTAGGTCTTATGCGAAATGTAGTCCAATACATCAGGCCACAACGTCAATCAAGGAGGGAAGGAGTGGACCTATTTGTTGCTCTGGGGCAAAACTGCTGTTGACTTGCCATCGTTACAGTCGGGAGGGGGAATGAAATATTGAGGCACTTAAAGGCTAACAAATTTATTTCAGCATGAACTTTTTTGGATCAACATCCGGAACATCTTGGGATTTTGATTAATGAAAGCTCACAGTGAAATAAATCTGTTAAATCTTTAAAATGCCACAATATTTTACTTGCTTGCTGGCGGCTTAGTTTTCTCCTTTAAATTTACCAACAGGTTGAGACACACTAATGCAACTGCCTCTGTGGAAATCCCTGTTCCCAGACATGCTTGGAACCCTGTTCCACATTAAATTTATGAATGGTTTTAATAATTAAATTAAAAAATATGGCCACATAAAACTCTGCCAATTTTCCTCTCAGGGTGGAGATGTGTAATTTATGTAGGTCAGTCTGCTGCCATGTTGTTTTAATTGCCTTTAAACTGTGATTTAAAGAAGACCGTGATTTAAGGTTTGCATTGTGATTTTTACTTTTTTAGGGCTTGCTTTTTGACCAGACCCATGGTATGCAGCCTTGGTTTGTTCTGAACAGCTGTAAGACAACTTAAATAAAATAAAGTATCAACTAGTGTGGAATCTCAGTAATATATCACCCATTCATTTTTTGTGGATGTGCCAAATTCAACCAGGTAAGGTTGTCCTTGGGATGGAGGCCATTGACATGAAAGGGTCCATCTAAAGAGTAGTGACAAGAAGAAACTAATGAACAAACATAGGTTTTTGACTACATTGGAAAACCAGTTCAATTTGATTCTATATTATGTTAGAAATCTCAGTCATTTCTCAGACAGCAATTGCAGGTTGATTTGGGAGTTCACAGTTGATGCTGGATGTCATGTGAGTCGCATTCCAAACCAACAACCTTTCTTCTTTCTATCCATCCTCTGGTCTCATCTCTGCCAACCCTTTTATGGGGGCATAAATAAATAATAATAACAATGATCCAGGAATAAAGTGATAGGGTGATCTAGCGCTAACCTCATACATGTAAGACATTTTTTTAAAAAATAAACAAAAAACAGAGAATGATCAGGGGAGATGAAAGAATTCAAGGCTATGTTCATACTGCCTCCATCATAGAAACACCACCTACAGACATGCCCTGCCCCTATTTTTACAAGAATATAGGACAATTAACTATACAGGAGAAAACCCATTTGAATCATTCCAGATTGAAAAAGTAGAAACCATTTAGTGGCAGAAAAAAAAAGCTGCTTTAGGCGCTTCAAATTCACTCAAATACTTCAAATTCACCCATTTTATAAGCAGAACAAATCCTCTTGTATTTGACTGTGTAATCTGAGCCTAAATGAAGAAGAATTATGAGAACATCATTGCTTATGTATGTGCATTTTACCTTAACAAGAGTAAAATCTGTTGTTTGAATCTCCTTTACACATCTTAAAATGTAATCTTGGGAAACTTTACTTAACTTTTCTTAACTAATGGATTTCAACAGAACGTCTTGTTAAGTTTATTATAATAATTTCGTGTCAGAAATTATTCTGAGTTGAAAGGATTTTTGCGGGAAACATTCCACTCAGGGGACGCCTGAATGAGGCTCCTGTTGTGTATGTAACAGTATTACTTTAAGAACGTATGAATGTAACCTGACAATGATTACAATGTAACCCAGCTGTTTAAGGAACGCGAGTAAGCTGCCCATAGTTCACATGGTTCACATTCCCCAATCACTGGCAGCCGCGGGAACCTTTCCCGCGCTAGGATCACCTGGAGAAGATGCAGTATAAAATGAGCTGTACCTCCGCCATTACCACATGTTCATCCTGACCATCATGAAATAAACCTGTGTTTTAGCCCCCACTGCGGCTCCTTCTTTGTCTTCCGTGCAAGACACTAAATTGGCAACGAGGATGGGATCCATGGCGTGTCCCAAGGTCAAACCTCACCAGTTTGATATCAGCGATCCAGAGCAATGGGAGCTGTACGAGTGCCAGTTTTGGCACGCGATGGATGCTGCAGGCATCGACGATGACGGGAAGATGCGCTCGCACTTCCTCGCCCAGGTGGGGCCGGCCACGCTGCGTATCCTGATGAACCTGGTGGCTCCCCGGAAGGTAGACGTGGTGCCCATCGACTGCATCCTGGCGCTACTGAGGGAGCACTTCCAGCCTCCCATTTCAATCTTCCCGGCCCGGGTCGCGTTCCACAGGCAGGACCAGCACCCGGGGGAGTCCATGTCTGCCTACGCGGCGGCCCTCAGGCTCGTGGCGGTCAATTGTCAATGGGAGGACCTGGACACGGCCCTCCGAGACCGCATGCTGTGTGGCCTGAGGGACGAAGAGGTCCAGAGGAAGTTGATGACCCGCGACCATCGCCTCACGTTCAATGAGGTATTGTGGGAGGCCCAAGCAGCCGAGGCGGCCAGGAGCGGGGTCAGAGTGTTCAAGTCCTGAGGGGCCGCACCTGAGAGGGCCAAGTCACCCGTGCAAGCGGCCCGGCGGACGTCGGCGAAAACGGCCTGGCGGGCACCCCGGTCGCCCGCAGGCACCCCAGCAACCTCCGAGGAGTCGTCCACGATGGTGGACTCCTGCTCCAGCGAGAACAACGACATACAGAAGGTGAAGAAACGCGGGGAGAGGCACCAGACCAGTGAGCAAAGAGGCCACCGTTGTGATGGCTGTGGGGCATCTCACGACCGGACGAGATGCCCATTCCAGAAGGCCGAGTGCCACAACTGCGGCTGGAAGGGCCACATCGCCAGAGTCTGCAGGCACGGGCGAACCGAGGACAAGGGCGCATCAAGACACCCTCAAGCACACCAGCGAAAGGCGGCCGGCATCGGAAAGGTCTCAGCCAATGATGGCGCGGAAGGCGTGAACAGCGTGGGCCTGGAGCACCGGCGCTTCTTTGTAGAGGTACTGTTACAAGGGGTTCCAGTGAGGATGGAAATAGACTCGGGGTCGTCCTACTCCATCCTGTCCCAGAAGGAGTTCATGGCTGCAGGCCATGAAGTCACACTTACAGGACGTGCAGGGCTATGGGATCCCAGTGTTGGGGGTGGGGAACTTCACGGTGAAGTTCAAAAATTACACAGAGAAACTGCCCTTAGTGGTTCTCAAGGGGGGAAGATGTTGCCTTTTGGGAACCCAGTGGTTTGCTCCCCTGGGAATTGAACTGTCCGGCATTAACGCCATAGAGACTGACCCAATGTGGGACGTGTGCGATGCGCACCCGGACGTTTTCAAGAAGGGGCTCGGGACTTACAAGGGGCCCCCAGTTTCTTTTGAGTTGGACCCAGAAATGCGGCCCATACGTCTCAAGCCAAGAAGAGTGCCCTTCACCCTCAAGGACAAGATTGAGGCAGAACTGGACAAATTGGTGGGGCAGGGGATTTTGGTTCCAGTTGATTCAGTGGAGTGGGAGACTCCAATTGTTACAGCCTTAAAATCAAACAGGGAGGTCAGGATTTGCGCTGACTACAAATGTACAATTAACAAGGCCATTCGGCCAAATGCATATCTGGTGCCAGTGGTTAGCCACTTACTGGCCACATTGCATGGGGGGAGGTGTTTCGCCAAGCTAGACCTGGCGCAGGCGTATCAGCAGCTCACAGTAACCCCAGCTGCTGCCGCTGCGCAAACCATCGTTACGCACAAAGGGGCATTTAAGGTAACGCGCCTACAGTTCGGCGTAAATTCGGCCCCTGGGATCTTCCAGTCCCTTGAGGAACGCCTTTTAAAGGGGCTTCCAGGTGTGCTCCCATATTTTGACGACGTCTTGATAACAGCGGGGAGCGAATCAGACCTAGCGAGGAGGCTAGACAGGGTCCTTTCAGTATTCGAGAAAGCGGGACTTAGACTGAGAAGGGGAAAATGTGTATTTTTGCGAAGGAGGTTGAGTTTCTCGGGTTCAAAATAACCCCGGAGGGCATCAAGCCTTCCGAGTCCAAGGTTGTGGCTGTGCAAAATGCCCCTCGCCCCACCGCGAAACCGGAGCTGCAGTCATTCCTAGGGCTCCTAAATTTTTACCATTCCTTCTTGCCAAGGAAGGCATCCGTTGCAGAGCCACTGCACACGTTACTAAAGAAAGAGGCGGTTTGGCGGTGGGGAGATAGGCAAGAGAAAGCTTTCAAGGAGCTCAAAGCGCTTTTATCCTCGGATGCTGTCCTGACCCATTTTGACTCGAGGAGACCAGTAGTTTTAGTCTGTGATGCATCCCCAGTGGGGGTGGGGGCGGTGCTGTGCCACATGTTGGAGAGCGGGCGGGAAGCCCCGGTCATGTACTATTCCAGGTCCCTTTCAAAGGTGGAGCGCAACTACACGCAAACAGATAGGGAGGCCCTAGCCATAATTGCGGGAACAAAGAAGTTCCACGATTTCCTATACAGCCGCGAGTTTACGGTTGTGACTGATCACAAGCCCCTTCTGGGGATCTTTACTACAGGCAAGCCCACTCACAAATTCTGTCCCCCAGAATGCTACGTTGGGCGATTTTCCTTAACGCCTACCAGTATGAGCTGGTCTATCGCCCAGGGAAGGAGATCTCCCATGCGGACGCACTGTCCCGGTCTCCTCTCCCCAGTTTAGGAGATCCCGCATGCGAGGTAGAGCAGGACCATCAAGTCCTGCTGATCGAGTCTCTCGACTCACCCCCCATAGTCCCCGCAGACCTCGCCAAAGCCACGGCGGCCAACAAAATTCTGGCCCAAGTCAGTTCCTGGGTAAGGAAAGGGTGGCCCACAACTCCCCCCCGAGGAGCATTTCAAGTCATTTTTCAGGTGTAGAGTAGAGCTTTCCCTTGAAAGGGGCTGCTTGCTCTGGGGCCAGCAGGTAGTTATCCCAGAAAAGTTGCGGGTGAAGGTGCTGAGGCTACTGCATACCAGCCACCAGGGAATAGTGCGCTCCAAGGCACTGGCAAGGAGTTACTTCTGGTGGCCCCAAATAGATGCGGATATAGAACACTTAGTGGGCACGTGTGAGAGCTGCCAGAGCTCTCGGCCCGAGGAGTCCCGGCTACCCCATAGGGAATGGGACACGGCCCGCGGGCCATGGTCCCGAATACACGTCGACTTCGCTGGCCCCTTCCGCGGGTCCATGTTTCTGCTGATAGTCGACTCATATTCCAAATGGCTGGAAGTAATCCCCATGACTAGCACCTCATCTGACGCAACCATTAAACACTTGCGCAGGGTGTTCAGTTGCTTCGGCCTGCCGGACATCCTTGTTAGCGGTAACGCCAGTACCTTCACTTCTGCGGAATTCAAGGCGTTTATCGAGAGGAATGCCATCAAGCACATTACCGCTGCCCCGTTTCACCCCGCCACAAACAGTCAGGTAGAGCGCCAAGTGCACACTACAAAAGACGCACTGTGGTGCATGGGTCCCAGTGAGTTGAACCTCCAACTGTGTCAGTTCCTCATCTGTTATAGGGCAACTCCCTTAGCTTCAGGACTTTCGCCGGGCAAACTCCTCATGAGGAGGCGGCCGGTAATCCTTTTTGATCGGTTGGATCCGACCAGGGTGGAGGATGAAGGGAGAAATATAGTGGTAGAGAGTTTCAAAAGTTTTTCGGTAGGGGACCCGATTCACTGCAGAAACTATGCGGCCTCGGGACCAACGTGGGTCCCAGGGACGATCATTGAACAAACAGGGCCAGTATCCTATAGGGTCGAGACTAGCACAGGGCTACTCTGGAGAAGGCACGCTGACCAACTCAGAAGGCGAGTCACTAGTGAAAGGGAATCAGCGTTAGGGTCCTCCCCCACCCACATAACCCAAGGGGGAGACACGGGGGCGTCCTCGGGTACAAATGCATACCCTGGATTCTCAGCCGAGGAGGAGGAGGATACTTTCAAAGAGTGGAATGAGTTTGATTTTATGTTACCGTACCAGGGGGGTGTCACGGAGTGGTCCCCCACCCGTCCGAGCGAGAAGAGGAGTTTCAGTTCAGCCCCTGGTACCTCCAGTCCCCCCAGCCCTTTTGCTTTAGAGTATACCATATCACCAAGCCCCCCGAGCCGGGCAGCAGGGGAAAGTTCGCCCTCCCCATCCCCTAGAACTTTGGGTCAAGCAGCAGGGGGGGCGCAAGTACGCCGGTTGCAGGCGCAAGGGACCGGGGTGAGACAACAAGGGTTTCCTCGTCAGTCCCGAGGTTCGTGCTGGGGGGGGTCCCCGGGCGCCACGGGCAACAGGCAGGGGTTCACATCTCAGCTGTATGTTCCGTTCCCTTCTCCTAATGGAAGGTTGTTGCAGAGTCCCCGCCAAACAACTAATGAGTCCCCCCTTTCCATTGCAGGACGAGACTCTGCGGAATTCGGAGCCCCTAGTTCCCCTGAGCTAAACCAAGCAGCCGCACGCCCCAAGCGCACGTGCGGGAAGCCACAATGGTTGAGGGACTTCGTCCCATCCTAGGGGGGAGGAATGTTGTGTATGTAACAGTATTACTTTAAGAACGTATGAATGTAACCTGACAATGATTACAATGTAACCCAGCTGTTTAAGGAACGCGAGTAAGCTGCCCATAGAGGGCAGCTGCGAGCGTTCAGCTCACATGGTTCACATTCCCCAATCACCGGCAGCCGCGGGAACCTTTCCCGCGCTAGGATCACCTGGAGAAGATGGGCGTGACTCAGAATGACGTCACGCCGGTAGCAGCCAATGAGCTACCGTGCAACAATATTCAAATGTATTACTGCAGTATAAAATGAGCTGTACCTCCGCCATTACCACATGTTCATCCTGACCATCATGAAATAAACCTGTGTTTTAGCCCCCACTGCGGCTCCTTCTTTGTCTTCCGTGCAAGACACTAAAGCTCCTTTCATGTCCCTCAAGAGCTGGGACTAAGTTTATTAATCTTCCACTTCATATAAATAGAAATTGGCTGGATAGCTCAGTGAGTTGGATACCTGGCTCCAGAGCCAAACCTCTGGAGTTTGATTCCTCACTGTGTCTCCCAGGAGAAACACCAGCCTGTGTAGCTTCAGGTAAGCTTTACAGACCAAGGGTACCCTCAGATGAAAGGACTGGTAAACTACTTGTGAGTGGTTCATATCTAAAATACCCTGAATAGAGGCACCAAAAATCAGAAATGCCTTGATAGCATGTAAATGATAGATAGATAGATAGATAGATAGATAGATAGATAGATAGATAGATAGATAGAGAAAGAAAGAAAGAAAGAAAGAAAGAAAGAAAGAAATTGCTGGCTGTGTCAGACTCATTAATAAACTTGTTCACATTTTTTTAATTAAGTCACTCTTTTTAAAATGAAAATTGTTCTGGTCAGAAAAAAAGTTACCTCCAAATGTGGACAGTAAGTTCATTCCACTGTCTTCCCTGCTAGGAATTCCAATTGCTTCATTTTTCCAGTGTGTCATCTTCTTTGCTTTTCAATTATGATCTTGCCACGTGATGAAATTTTATTCTCTCCAGTGTCAGTGTCACCTGCAGCCTCAGTCAATTTGACCCAAGCCAAAGATTTATATGCATGTTCTCAGAAGCCCAGTCTAACCTGCTATTAGTGAGTCTCTATATGCCTTCAACGTGCCTGACATTCTATGATGTTGTTTTGCTCATCAGCCCACCCAGATTTCTACATGAATTGTATGACAACAGCCCATCAATACCATTTTTTAAAAAATTCTGGAGACTGCCAAAAGCTGAGCTGCATTATTTTCCTGGGGAGTCTTTTTGATCTACGTTGATGAATTATTATTTTGCCTTGCTTCACCAATTGAACCAAGACTCGGTAGCTGGCCAGCTGGGTTTCTCTCCCTCTCTCTCTTTCGTGATTTAGGATAAATAGTCCTATTAATATTTGCCCTTCCTACTTAGTGGACAGCAGTGAAGGACAATGAGAGGCTGTAAAAAAAAGTTTTATTTCTTGTTAATTCCCTACAAAAAAGCTCAAACTTCCAGCAATTATTCCCTCCCAGAAGGCCAAAACTATAGATTTATTCCAAATCCGGGGAACACTTCTTGAGTTTTGGAAGCTAAACTTTTAAAACAACGACAATGTTTTCTTTAATTTGTTCTGCATAGCAGCTGCTGCTGCTGCTGCTTCTTCTTCTTCCTCCCATTCTGGTGTTGACTGAGATACAAGGTTCTTGTTCTGGCACATCTAGTGGCCTCCACTGGTGTTATTTGGTGTTCTTGTAATGTTTCTTTGATGTTCTCTCTCCACCTTCCTCTGGATCTGCCTTGTGCTCTTTGACCTTCTCTTCTTTCCACATAAGCTTTGTAACTTATGGAATTCCAAGATATTCTCTCCAAATGGGCAAACCACTTTATTTGTTGTGTCTATATGTTATTTAAGACTGGTTCTATTTTAATTCTTTCCTTTATAATCTCATTCCTGATTATATCCCTTCTAGTCACTTCAGCAGCCTTCCTCAGGCATCTCATTTCCATAGTGACCAACTTTTGTTTATGTTTTGTTGTATGTGTCCATATTTGGCATGTAACATAAGGCGGGAATAAATATGCTTTGTATGAGGTGTTTCTTTGTGCTGGTTGGTATTGCCTTGCCACCCCATCCCTCCAGAAATGGACAGACACCAAATGTGTGGGTAAACTAAGAGCCACTTTATTTATACAACCATTCAAACCAGTTCCACAGGGGCAGAAGTTCAGAGACGGTACCCTCAAAACCACCAGAACTTTGGGGTCTATGGGGTTGGAGTTCTGGCAGTGTTGCCAACCTGGGAACCTCAAATTACTGTACGACTGGAGGGAGGTTCTAACTGCAAGCTCACACCCACCCTGAGCATAGGTGTGGCTTCCCCAAACCCTCCCCTACAGGTGAAAACAGGAGCTACCCCTTAACCACCACCATCCCAACAGCCAAAACCTCAACTTCTCCGAACTTTCCACCTCCCCGCTAAAGTGACCGAATCCTCCCCTGCCAATTGCCCAAGACTCACACTCATCAATACAGGGTAGGCGAAAAAGACCCCAAGAAGGGCCAATTTACTTGAGGTAAAAAAAAATCCTACCTGGCCCAAATATACAACCAGCTGTCTTGCATTGATTTTCAGGGAGGGTGGGAGGGTCGTTGAAAAACTCCTACGCAACAAACAACAGCAAAATTAACAATTCAAACAAGCCCCCCAGACTCCTACTCCTTCTCCACCAATGATTACCCTCCACACTGGTGTTGCTGAACACACGTAGCTGTGAGGCGTGGCAAAGCCCCCTTGCTACCCATAGCCATGAATGCGAAGGGCAGCCTTATGTTGTAAGAGTGGAGCTAACTGAGCTTCATATACAGTACAGTACCTGTATATGCTTTCAAAATTTAAACCGACAATGATGGAATTGTCCAAGTGCAAATTTCTTGATCCCAGGAAATTAGCTCAAGAGACTACCAGAGTGAGCAGGTTGAAAGTTGGTGAGCAGAACCAGCTACTGGACTTGGGGTGGCATGTTGGGAAGTTTATGCAATCATCACAGCAGTCCCTGAACCCTTAAATATGTTGGCAGTTGTGTTGATTATAGTACGTGTTTGTTTGTGCACACATCTAAATAGTCACATGGTGCTTAGAAGACAAAGAATTAAAAATTAAAAACTTCCTCACAAGTCTTCGTCTAAATCAGCCACAGACTGCTTAGTCCTTCAAACAGAGAACCATCCTTAGTTGTAAAGAAGAAAGAAAAATCAGCCTATATTAGTGATGGTGAACCTTTTAGAGATCGAGTACCCAAACTCAACAGGCTATTGTCTGTGCCGCAAAGAGGTGGGACAAACTCTGTGCTGAGGGGAGGGAGAAAGCGCTCCCATTGGGCTGCTGAGCAATGAGGTGGGGCGAACTCTGTGATGCGGCAACAGCATACTTGCCAACAGAGAGGGCTCTGAGTGTGCCATAGGTTTGCCGCCATTGGGCTATATCTATATAGCCACCCTAGAAATGGCAGACAGAAATGGTATTTCATTCCTATGTGCCTTCTTTTTGTACCACACCCACGTCTCAGTTGTGAGGCCTCTCCATAAGTCTTACAGAGGCTCTTTCAAATTCCAGAGCTGGAAATTGTAAATCCTATTTTATTAGTATAGTTTATGTTAATTTTTTTCTTTGTAAACTGTACTGGCAAGCTCTGTTGAAGGGTGACAGAAATCTTATTAACACATACAGATTTCCAGACTTAATGCCAAAGGTTGGAAGTAACTACAGCAATAATATCACAGCCTTTACTTCTTTTGCTAGCTGTCAAATGGCACCTTTTTCATTACAAAGAGTCTTTGTTCCACTGCTAATACAGAACTGGATGTGGGAGTAAAAGATAGTTTAGGTGAGATTCTTAACTCACACTCACTTCATGGGCTTAGGGTATGGGGGAATACTGCTGCTAGGAGAAAATTGCAGTTTTTTGATCTGGCCACCCAGACCCAGCATAAATTAAAGGAAATGTAGGGCCACAAAATCCATAATAATAAATTATTTCAGATAATGGTGTTTTCTTGCATAAGTTAATTCCCCTTCCTTGACTGCCCCATTAATACCAGTTTCCAAAAAAGTAGGTAATGGACTGCAATGGCTTAGAAGTTAAGGCACTGAGCTTGATGACTAGAAGGTTGGCAAGTCAGCAGTTCGACACCCGAGTGCTATGCGATGGAGTGAGCTCCCATCTCTGTCCCAGCTCCTGCCAACCTAGCAGTTTGAAGGCAAGAAATTGCAAGTAAATACCAGTGGTAAAGGAAACAGCAACCTATGCTCTCCTATATCTAGTCATGCCAGACACATGGCCATGGAAAATGTCTGCAGACACAGATAGCCTTTGGCTGGAAGAAGAGATGAGCGCCAGACCTTTACCTTTCCCTAAAGAAGTAGGTACTGGAAATGACATATATGAGAGCACATGGACATAAATAGATCCCCTGAAGGAAGCTTAAAAGGGGGAGTTGACCTGCTCCAGTGTCCAACATTTGTAGATACCATTTTTAAAAAGTGGGGCAGCCAGCACCCAAAATGTCTTAGTCAGCAGACTTAATGTTTGTCTGGGCAACCCCTTTAATAAAATTATAAAATAGCTATCCTTCCAGCTAGACATGCAGCTTAAATCAACGTAAACAGCTAGACCAGTCTCACAAACGTTAGCTGTGGCATGGAACAATCAGGCAGATTTTAAGAACCTTTTGTAAAGAAACAAAATGAAAATTGGGGAAATGTAGCTTTATAACAAACTTCTTTATTGGTACAGATTGGTGTGAGCCTAACACACAATTACAAAATGTAATCAGCGTAATGGAAAAGTTTTAGAATCATTGTCAGAAGCTCCCAGGAGAAATGTGTGTACGTCTATATAATCAACCCCCTGATTCCATTACGACGTCAGAATTGAAAATTGCTCTAAAGCTGATCTCTCAAAATATACTGTATATAATAAAACACTTACGTGCATGTCCTTAATATAGTACAAACCTCCCACAGATCCCCTAGAATTCATTTCCTTGGTTATTGTAAGACAACTGCTATGTGCTCTTCTTTTAATTAGAACCCACAAGTCTCTGGCATTGGTAAGGCAGAAAGCACTAAATTGCTTTTCCATACTTCACCCTGCAACCCATACAAGGTTTAGTTTCTATGGGACTGTTTTTCTGCCTGATTATATGTTGTGTATGTACAATGTTGCTTTATATGTATGTACAATGTCGCTTTAAGAAATGTATGAATGTAACCTGGCCACAATCACAATGTAACCCAGCTGTTAAAGGAACGCGAGCAAGCTGCCCATAGAGGGCAGCTGCGAGTGTTCAACTCACATGGTTCTCATTCCTCAAATCACCTGCAGCCGCGGGAACTCCCTGCAACAACAAACTACTACCGATCCACCACCGAAGATGGGCGTGACCCGGACGACGTCACGCCGGTAGCAGCCAATGAGCTACCGTGCAGCAAGATTCAAATGTATTGTACCACTGTATATAATGTGAGGTATCTCCGCCATTACCACATGTTCGTTCTGATCATCAACCAATAAACCTGTGTTAGTCCTTACTGCGACTCCTTCTATGTCTCCCGGAAAAGACACTAAATTATAAGAGCTGAACATTCTGGTAAATGAAACTTGTAAGAGTACAGTGAAGGATTTAAAGACTGGATTGCACATTTGTGCTATGCCCAACTCAAAAAGCCAGTGATAAAGCTAGAAACATCTGCAGTATGCATTGTTGTTCAGTCACACAGTCGAGTCTGATCCTTTGCGACCCCATGGACCACCACACACGAGGCTCCTCTGTCATCTGCCATCCTCCATAGTCTGCCCAGATCTACACTCACTGCATCAATGATGCCATCTAGCCATCTCATCCTCTGCCACCCCTTCTCCTTTTGCCTTCGATCTTTCCCAGCATCAGGGCCTTCTCCAGTGAGTCCTCTTTTCTCATTGGTGCCCAAAGTACTTGAGCTTCAGCTTCAGGATCTGTCCTTCCAAGGAGCAGTCAGGGTTGATTTCCTTTAGGATTGACGGATTGACTGGGGACTCTCAAGAGTCTTCTCCAGCACCACAGTTCAAAGGCGTCTATTCTTCTGCACTCAGCCTTCCTTATAGTCCAGCTCTCACAGCCATACATGACTACTGGGAAGACCATTGATTTAACTGTGCAGACTTTTGTTGGCAGGGTGATGCCTATACTTTTTTATTATCCTGCCTAGGTTTGCCATAGTGTTGTGTATGTAACAGTATTGCTTTAAGAATGTATGAATGTAACCTGACAATGATTACAATGTAACCCAGCTGTTAAAGGAACGCGAGCTAGCTGCCCATAGAGGGCAGCTGCGAGCGTTCATCTCACATGGTTCAAATTCCCCCAATCACTGGCAGCCGCGGGAACTTCCCGCGCAAGGATCACCTGGAGAAGATGGGCGTGACTCAGAATGATGTCACGCCGGTAGCAGCCAATGAGCTACCGTGCAACCCTTTTCA
The DNA here is from genome assembly GCA_035047305.1 of Bradypodion pumilum. Taxonomy (NCBI): domain Eukaryota; kingdom Metazoa; phylum Chordata; class Lepidosauria; order Squamata; family Chamaeleonidae; genus Bradypodion; species Bradypodion pumilum. Next base: position 266,556,573 of record JAWDJD010000003.1, read on the forward strand.
AATGTATTACTACAGTATAAAATGAGCTGTGCCTCCGCCATTACCACATGTTCCTCCTGACCATCATGAAATAAACCTGTGTTTTAGCCCTCACTGCGGCTTCTTCTTTGTCTTCCGTGCAAGACACTAAATGTGCAAGACACTAAACATAGCTTGCCTCCCAAGGAATAAGCATCTTTTTATTTCATGGCTGCAATCACCATCTGCAGTGATCTTATTTGAGCTACTTCACCTGAAGGACTAGGAAGCAAGATATGGGATGAAGTGATCTTTAATTTTGCAAATCTAACATTCTGTACAAGTGCACTGGGACGAGACAGCTTCATGCACGGCAGCAATGTAATGTTTTAAATAAGGCCATCCCTGCTAGCAAAAAATGTTGCTGCAGGTACGATTTAGTTGCATTGTTCATATCTATTCCACACCCCAGCAACAAGAGGAGGAAGCAGGATTGATTCCAGCAGACCCTATTTGAAAGTCGTTCACTCACCACTGCTTTGTGTGACCTATCTTTAGGCAAACAGATGTGGGATTCGATTGCCCTGGTGGTGCAGTGGTTAGAACTGCCGTACTTCAGCTGAAACATTGTGAGATCAATCCTGACGGGGATCAAGGTAGACTCAACCTTACATCCTGAGGTCAGTAAAATGAGTACCCAGCATGTGGGGGTGGGGCAAAATGCTGATTGCCTGTAAACTGCCCAGAGAGTGCAATAAGTGCTATGGGGTGGTATATAAGTGTTATTGCTATTGCTAGCTATTGCCATTGGAAAGTGTTAGATCCAGCCTTTATAAGCATGAGTCCAGGACAGCGATGAACAAACAGCAACAGGTTTTATTATAACACTCAGTAGAGCTTAGCTTACAAGGTGTTCCGGATCCCGAGATGATTATACATTCCTAACGGAGTCAGTCCCTCCTTACTTGTGCCGGGCAATAGGCAAAATACTAGCTACCAGGATTGTAGCATAATGGAGTGACCCAGGCTTAGCGCTACTTTAGTGTATGGGACCAAAGACAACAGGACAACCGAAGGGTTGGTTTAACGCAGGTTTATTGCATAGTGTTCCGGTGAAGCATGAGGTAATGGCGGTGATACATCTCAATATATACAGTAGCCCTCTACATTTGAATCTTGTAGCACGGTAGCTCATTGGCTGCTACCGGCGTGGCCTCGCCCAGGCACGCCTCTTTCTTCTGCTGCTGAATGCGGGGAAGGTTTTCCCGCGGCTGTCCGTGATTGAGCAATGTGAACCATGTGAGACTGAACGCTCGCAGCTGCCCTCTATGGGCTGTCTGCTAGCGTTCCTTTACAGCTGAGATCGTTGGTATTTGGAGTGGTTACATTCTTGCCTTTACAGTATAATGAACATGCACACATACATACATAACATCCCTCCCCCCTAGGATGGGACGAAGTCCCGCAACCATTGTGGCTTGCCGCACGTGCGCTTGGGGCGTGCCTGCGTCTGCCCTAGTACTGGAGAGTCTGTGATCCCTGACTCCGCGGGTGCTTGTCCTGCAACGGGAAACGGGGATTCGTTAGTGGCTCTGTGGGGCGTCCGTGCCTGCCCTGCGCCCGGGGATGGGAATGGAATGAACAGTTGGGAGGTGAATCCCTGCCTGTTGCTCTCGGACCCCGGGGACCCTCCCATTGTGAACCGTGGAACCGATGAGGTCGCCCTTGTGGTTCTGCTACCTTCTGATCCCCGCTCGGGGGATCTTGAGACTGTGGTGGGCGGACTCGCCGTTGCCTCCCGTCTTGGGGGTGTCGGTCTCCGGGAAATTGGCGCTATATTGCATTCTAACTCACAGGGGCTACTGGGACTGGAAGTACCAGGGGCTGAACTGAAACCCCTCTTTTCGCTAGGACGGGTGGGGGACCACTCCGCTAACTCCCCCTGGTACTGTAAATCAACGTCTAAACTTCTATGGGCATCTGTGTTTCGGGGGAACTTCCGAGGGGTATGTGTGTGGTCGGGGCTCTTCCTTTCTGCCGCGGCCTCCCGCAAAAGATCTCTGTGGATCGATTCCCTTTCCTCCCCCCTTGGTGGGGACCCATGCTCCCCCTTTCCTCCCCCTTGGGCTAAACGGGTGGGGGAGTACCCTAACGCTGATTCGATGCTATTTTTGTCTCCGTCCTGCTCTCCGGGGACCCTGCGCCTGAGCTGGTCCACGTGTCGCCTCCACAGGAAACCTGTACTGGTCTCCACGCGGTATGAGATGGGGCCGGTTTGTTCTACTACGGTGCCCGGCACCCAGGCTGGCCCCGCGTTGGCGTAGTTCCTGCAGTGCACCGGGGCGCCTACGCTGAAACTCTTTGTGGGTTCCACCCCTATGTTCCACCCTTTGTCCTCTACTCTCGTGGGGTCTAGCTTGGAAATTCCCGTGGCCAGCTTCCTGCGCATCAACAGCTCTGCGGGGGAGTACCCTGACGCCAATGGGGTGACCCTGTACCTTAGCAGGAATTGGCACAATTTCAGGTCGAGGTCTCCGTGGCCCATGCGCAGCAGCGTGTCTTTCGTGGTGCGCACGAGGCGCTCTACTTGGCCGTTGGTGGCCGGGTGAAAGGGGGCGGAGGTGATGTGCCGAATGGCGTTGCGCTCCATGAATGCCCCGAACTCAGCGGACGTGAAACAGCTAGCGTTATCGCTGACGAGGGTGTCGGTAAACCGAACGTGGAAAAGACCCTCCGTAACTGTTTAATTGTTGTGGCCGAGGAGGTGCTCGAGACTGGAACGACCTCCAACCACTTGGAGAACGCGTCCACTACAAGGAGGAAGAGCGTTCCCCTGAACGGGCCAGCAAAATCTACGTGTACCCGGGACCAGGGCCCCCTTGCTGCGTCCCACTCCCTATGTGGCGAGCGGGCCTCTTCTGGCCTGGAGCTTTGGCACGCTTCGCAAGTGCCGACCATGTGTTCGATGTCGGCGTCTAGCTGGGGCCACCAAAAGTAACTGCGGGCCAGTGCCTTAGAGCGGACGATCCCCGGGTGGCTGACGTGCAGCAGTTTAAGCACCCTCGGCCGGAGAGACGTGGGGATCACTACCCGCTGTCCCCACAAAAGGCAACCCCTCTCTAGGGACAACTCTAGTTTCTTTTTGAAAAATGTGTCGAATTCCGCTGCTGGGGAAGACACGGGCCACCCTTTCTGTACCCAGGAGCAAACTGTGGCCAGCGTTTTGTCCTTGCCGGTCGCTTTAGCGATGTCGGCCGGTACTACTGGAGGGGAGTCTAGGACCTCTATCATTAAGACCTGGTGGTCCCTCTCTACCTCGCCCACGTGGCAGCCATCCCGGGGAATGGGGGACCTCGACAGGGCATCCGCATGGCTGATCTCCTTCCCGGGCCGGTATACCAACGCGTGCTGATACGCGTTGAGAAAAATGGCCCACCTGAGCATTCTCGGGGACAGGATTTGGGGTGTGGGCTTATCTGCGGTGAAAATGCCTAGCAGGGGCTTGTGGTCAGTCACTATGGTGAAGGGGCGGCCGTACACAAAATCATGAAATTTCTTGGTCCCCGCAATTATCGCTAGTGCTTCCCTGTCTGTCTGGGCATAGTTTCTCTCCGCTTGGGACAAGGACCTAGAGTAGAACGCTATCGGGGCCTCCCTCCCGTTCTCCAGTACGTGGCATAACACCGCCCCCACCCCCACCGGGGATGCATCACATATTAGGACCACTGGGCGTTTGGGATTGAAGTGGGTCAGTACAGCATCTGATGCCAGGAGTCGCTTCAGGTCATTGAAAGCCTTCTCCTGGACGTCGCCCCACTTCCATGCCTCGTCCTTTTTTAACAATTTGTGTAGCGGTTCCGCCACTGCTGCCTTCCGCGGAAGGAAGGAGTGGTAAAAATTGAGCAGTCCCAGGAACGACTGCAACTCGGGCTTGGAGGTGAGGCGAGGGGCCTTCTTGATGGCGGCCACCTTGGATTGGGATGGCCTGATTCCCTTGGGAGTAACACGGAACCCTAGGAACTCAACCTCAGTTGTGAAGAAAACGCATTTGTCTTTTCGCAACCGCAACCCCGCCTTTTCGAATATTGCCAGGACCTTTCCCAACCTTGTTGCTAATTCGGCCCGGCTCCCCCCTGTAATCAATACGTCATCAAAGTAGGGTAACACCCCCTCTAACCCCTTCAGGAGGCGTTCCACGAGTGACTGGAAAATCCCGGGCGCCGAATTCACGCCGAATTGGAGGCGCGATACCTGGAACGCCCCTTTGTGGGTGACTATGGTCTGTGCAGCAGCTGCGGCGGGGGTCACCGGGAGTTGCTGGTAGGCTTGGGCCAGGTCGAGTTTAGCGAAACACCTCCCCCCGTGTAACCTGGCCAACAAGTGGCTGACTACCGGCACCGGATACGCATTAGGGCGGATCGCCTTATTGATGGTGCACTTGTAATCAGCGCATATGCGGACCTCCCCGTTGGCCTTGAGCGCTGTTACAATTGGAGTTTCCCACTCCGCAGAATCAACAGGAACAAGAATCCCCTGGCCCACCAATTTGTCCAACTCCGTCTCTATTTTGTCCTTTAGTGCGAAAGGCACTCTGCGCGGTTTAAGTCTGATTGGACGTACTCCAGGGTCCAGGTCGAAAGTCACTGGGGGCCCCTTGAATTTTCCGAGCCCCTTTTTGAAAACCTCGGGGTGCGCGTCGCACACGCTCTGTATTGGATCAGTCCCGGTGGCGTGTGCTCCCACGGCGTGCACCCCCCCAATGAACTACCCCAGGGGCTGGAACCATTGAGTCCCGAGGAGGCTGCATTTTCCTCCCTTGAGGACGACTAGGGGAAACGTTGCGGTGTGCTTTTTAAACTGGACCTGGAACTTCCCAATCCCCAACACTGGGATGCGGTTCCCTTGTACGTCCTTCAGTGTGGCCCTCAACGCTTTGAGCTTGGGCCGCACGCGGGGGGCGATTTTCATGAACTCCCCCTGGGAAATAATAGAGTATGACGAACCCGAGTCCACCTCCATTCTAACAGGGGCCCCTTGTATTACTACCTCAACGAAGTATCGGGGGTGCTCCGTGGAAACGCTGCAAACCGGAGCGTCGTCCTCGCTGTCGTCGGAGATGCGCCCTACGCCGTCCCGCGTCCTCGTGGTCCGGGTGCCGTCCTTTGGCCTCGTGCCGTCCTTTGGCCTCGTGGTGCGGTCCTGCCTCGCCGAGCGGTCTGGAGAACTCCTTGTGGCCTCGCGCCGCTTCCGGCAGACCTTGGCGATGTGCCCGCGCCGGCCGCAGTTGTGGCACTCGGCCTTGCGGAATGGGCATTTGGCGCGGGCGTGGGCGGCGCCGCAGCCGTCGCAGCGCCGGCCCTCTCTCTGGACCCTCCGGACGTCCTCGTCATCGCCGCTCTCCGCAGACGAGTCCGAAGCTCGCCGGGCCGCGTGCACCGAGCTCTCTGCCTTGGCGGGCTTCGGGCGCCAGTCCTGGAGCTCTTGCACCCCGGCAGTCGTGGACTCCGCGGCCTGCGCCGTGTCGAGGACTTGTTGCCACGTGGGAGGCGGCTCCCTTTTCATCAGCGCGCGCTGAGTCTCTGTGTCCCTCAGACCGCAGAGCAGGCAGTCCCGGAGGGTGACTTCTGGGGTCTCCCACTTGCATGGGCCGGCGGCCAGCCGCAGGGCCGCGGCGAACTCCGCGACCGATTCCCCGGGCGCCTGGACTCGCCTCCAGAACGCGCTCCAAGCGGGGAACATCGCTATCGCTGGCCGGAGATGGGCGCGCAGCGCCGCCAGGAGCTCTGCGGCTTTGAGGTCGCCCACCTTCCTCGGCGCGATCAGGTCCACCAAGGTCCTCTTGGTCTCGTGTCCGAGCATGCGGACGAAAATGGCCCTCTTCTTGGCCTCATCTGAGACTTCGAGCTCCACCAGCGCTGCGTTGAAGTCTATCTCAAACAGCTCCAAGTCTCCCGGCTTCCTGATCTCGTAGCCGGCGCATGTCTTGGTCCCGTGGGCAGCCATATCCCACCTTCGTCGCCAATTTAGTGTATGGGACCAAAGACAACAGGACAACCGAAGGGTTGGTTTAACACAGGTTTATTGCATAGTGTTCCGGTGAAGCATGAGGTAATGGCGGTGATACATCTCAATATATACAGTAGCCCTCTACATTTGAATCTTGTAGCACGGTAGCTCATTGGCTGCTACCGGCGTGGCCTCGCCCAGGCACGCCTCTTTCTTCTGCTGCTGAATGCGGGGAAGGTTTTCCCGCGGCTGTCCGTGATTGAGCAATGTGAACCATGTGAGACTGAACGCTCGCAGCTGCCCTCTATGGGCTGTCTGCTCGCGTTCCTTTACAGCTGAGATCGTTGGTATTTGGAGTGGTTACATTCTTACCTTTACAGTATAATGAACATGCACACATACATACATAACAGCTACCCAGGCTACCTGTGGAGTAGGACGTATAGATCCGGTCCGGCCCCACCCTTGTTTGTTCGTGGGGCTTATATAGTGTCTCTCCGGTGGTGGCTATTGGATACAAGGTAGCAACCCACCGGACAAACGTAACTAACCAATCAGTGAAGGGGATATATGAAAGTAACCAATGGAGAGCAGGATCCTAAACTGTAACCAATGGTAGGGTTAGGATTAGCATAACTAGCATGCCCTTTTTGCAGGGGATTTCGTGCCGCTTTAGGCTTCAATTTAGGATGGTGGGAAACCACCATTTTCCATTGCAAGACTGCTCCCTGGGCTACTTGCAAATTTTGGTGTTCAAGGAATTATGACGACACGCATTAAAAGTGAAATGCAGCTCTTTATTGGTAGGGTTTGAACACAACTTGGCTGGGGCAAAACTAAGACTTATATACAATACAAATGGTTACAGTAACAATAACGAACAATGGCGATTAGCCAACAATGTGTGCAAACATTTCAATCCCCTTATTTGCATACAAGAGATACATTGCACGCCTGTCAGAATTCGAATTGCGCGCCTCCCAAAATCTCGTGAGACTACGCTGTCTGGCGAGATTTTGTGGCTGTCAAACAGGGATGCTGTTTGACAGCTAGAAAGCGCGGGAACATGGCGGTTTGAATAGTTTTGACAGTTAACACACAGTTATCCTACATAACACAAATGTACTTCAATACACAACAGAAAGGTACCCATGATTTTAGAGAGTTTACAGCAGGGGTGCCCAAACTACGGCCTGTGGGCCAGATCCAGCCCCCAATGCCAATTCATCTGGCCCACAAAGCCTTCGTCACTCTCATGATGAGGACTTCGTGGCCTGGATAAATTGGTGTTGGGGCCAGATCCAGCCCACGGGCCATAGTGACTAGCCCCCTGAACCATGTGACTAGCCCATGGCCCAAAAAGTTTGGGTACCCCTTGTTTACAGTGTAAAATGCTACAGGTTGTTCTGGGTTTCACTGCCCAGTCATCTCCTTTTCATTCCATTCCCCTCCTCCATCCCTAAAGTGAGTCAGCATTTTGTGCCCTCTAAGTCTGGCTTGTCCTCATAAGATTGTTTCCGGGCCTTTTGCCGTTTGAAGCACATCCCCCCTAAAGATTTGTTGCATTTCTGCAAAATAAGCAGATTTGAAGTGTTTGGGGATCAAGGAGACAACGGAGGCTTGATTCATGAAGAGGCATAGGGCATAGATAGCCCGGACGGAGTTTATTAGGAATAACAGGACAAAGACATTCCAGAGAAGAGTATGCAATATATCCTTATTGGTTACCTGCGATAACATAAGGTTATATAATTGGCTAAATATCAGCGTGCCTGCCTCGTGCACACCTTACTGATTGGTTAAGTAGCTGCGTGTTGGTTAGGTAACTACGTGCCATCCCTGGGTATAGTAGGGAGGGCTTGACAGCCTTGAGTCATGGTATCAGAGGCCCAAGCTGGGGGCCCAGGCCTAGGCACCAGGCATCTAAGTTTCGGCATAAACAGATGAGGCAGGAGAACGATCACCCACGATTTATGACCATGGTTCGCCAATAGACACAGCGATCATGCTGTGAACATCCTCACATCTCCCCCTTTCTGTTTTTAAGAAGCTTATAAGCATAATAAATTTGGTCCTTGCGTGCACGAGGCAGGAAGTGAAATCCTTGCAGGCAGGTGGCTAGCAATGAAGGTATGCATTGAATAAGGCAACAAGTGGTTTTAGAGAGGTTAGCAGGAATATAGTTCCAAGTTCGTAACCCACAGGTCCAGAACCACCCAGAAGGCAACAGAATGTGCTGAAAGTTAAAATGAAGGTCCTCTGTTTCTCTCCTGGTGCAATTAAGACCGCGACCGGGCTGGAAACAGCGAGGCTTTGACTTATGTTGAGTACAGTTCACAACCCTGGCACATCTACTAGCATTACTAACAGCTACAATAGGAGTGTAGAGAGACAGGGCATCAAGGGGCAGCCTTTTGGTTGCCTTTCCCCAAAGGGGGCTAAGAGCATATTTGTTTTTGACCTTGTCATTAAAGTCGGCCATATCGTAGCCCAACACTGACCTACTGATGTTTTGGGGAGTGTAGCAAATGGGAATGAGACAGGTGCTTAACAGGTGATAGGAGTCAATGCTTTGCTTAAGGCAAAACTCAGTTTGATTAGAAATGCGGGCAAGCTCATACCACAGGTTATACTCAAAGCGTTGGGACAGCTCACCTTGGACAGCAAGCGCCCCTGGAAAGAGAAGCATGTAGCAACAAAGAATCATTATAGAATTAGCATTTAGACAAGCTATGATAGCAACAACAAAGTTCTCAGGAGTCTTTTCCACCCGGATCTCGTCCAGCACGGACTGGGCTTCATCCGACAATGCTTTCACCTGGCCCCAGGTTATCGGCGGGTTTTGCCCCCTTCGCCTTCCCCCTTGGTTCCGTCTCCCCTCCGGGAGCTCGTGCAGGTGAAGGTTGAAGTTTGGAATGGGGTTGCTGAGACCCTGATGCCATGCCATGTTTCCACGGTCGAACAAACCGGGCAGGGACCCAAAGAGGACCCTATGGCGTAGACACGGCGGCGTAGACCCTTCCCCAGGTTATGAGGGGAACAGGCCCTTTCCACTCCGGGTCCGGCAGGCCTCTGTACTGGACCTGGGGGGCAGGCAGAACCTCAAGCTGGCGGTAGTGACGCTGAGCCCTGGATAAAAATTGAGAATTAAATTGAGATAAGTTAAGGTGGTTTAGAGTAAACAGTACACTAGCAAGCCACTCCTCCTTTTCCGGAAGTGAGAGGGGGACAGTTCCCCCTTTCCTTTTTTGGCGATCCAGTGCATCCTTCAGTGTCCTATTGGCCCGTTCGACCACGGCCTGTCCCTGAGAATTATAAGGGATGCCGAATGTGTGGACAATCTGCCAGCGGGTACAAAGCTCTGCTAGGGCAGTAGAACAATAGGCGGGGCCGTTATCAGTCTTCAAACGGTCAGTTTTTCCCATGACCGCGAAGCAGCGGACAAGGTGATTGCAAACGTGTTTGACCTTTTCTCCCTTCTGGGGCGTGACCCAGATATAGCCAGAGTAGGTGTCAACACAAACATGTAAATATTTCCATGGTGCAAAAGGCGCAAAATGGGTAACATCCATCTGCCAAAGCTGGTTAGCACCCAGACCGCGAGGATTTACTCCTGCAGCAGGATTCTGGGGCTGTTGTGAACATTGTGGACACTGCTGAATTATGGCCCTTGCATCTGCAAGGGGAATGTTAAACTCTTTAGCAAGAACTTTGGCATTCTGATGATGCAAACCATGGCTTTCAATGGGAGAACAATACATGGCACGTAATGCGCCATCTGCACGGTCATTCCCTTCGGTCAAGGGGCCAGGGAATGGCTGATGACTACGAATGTGTGCAATGAAAAAGGGTACTGTTCTCCGTTGGAGCAGCATTTGTAGAGACAGGAACAGTGACAGCAAGTTGCTATCTACTGAAGGTGACACATAACTTCCCACAATGTTGGACACGGCATTGGTGACATACAGGCTATCAGAGATCAAGTTAACAGGCTGATCCTGAAACAGACTAAAGGCAAGGACAACCACCGCAAGCTCTGCGCGCTGCGGTGAGCGCTGCGGCAGAGTAAATTGACTTTTCCATTTCCCCTGCTCCTGCCAGGCAACCACCCCACGGCTTGGGCTACCATCAGTGAAGACAGTGAGAGCCGGCAAAAGGGGCGTGGCGGAAAGGAGGTGGAAAAGCTTCAAAGGTATATGCTGAGCAACCTGGAGCCGAGGATCCTTAGGAGAGTGGTACACCACCTGGCCTGTAAAATCTGCCATAGCAAGTTGCAGCTCGGTAGAAGAGCGCAGTCCCGCTTCCCAAACTGTGAGGGGAACGGGAACCACAATCTCCATGGGATCCAGGGCAATCAGGGTGAGACAGCGGCGGCGACCTCTAGAGACGACCTGCACCAGCATGCTCAAAAAGGGTGCAATGGTATTTTTTGTGGTGTGTGAAAGATACAACCACTCTAAAATACGAATTTTCCCATCTGAAGGCTCCTGATGTATGACAGCATATAATTGTTTCACATCTCCCAAGCAAAGGAGCTTGGGGGGGGCAATTTGGCTCAGCCCTATCAACCCAGACCTTGGCCATGGCAGAGTTAACCATGGAAAGGACCTCCCGTTGCGGGGCGGTAAGGGTGATCAGATCTCCTGGATTCTTCCCCGCTTTAAGAGCGTCAAAGAGGGGGATGAGCGCAGCGGTGGTAAGCTTAAAATAAGGGCAGAGCCAATTGACAGCTCCAAGTATCTGCTGCAGGGTGACATAACTGACAGTAGGCGGAATTTCAATCCGCGGCAATGCTGGGATAGAGTACGCAGCCATCATGCGGTGCCCAAGATAGGAGAAAGGTTCGGCTAACTGAACCTTTTCCTGGGCGATTATTAGGCCATAAAGGCTCAGGGTCTCCTGAAGGCGAGGGAGCCACCCCTCTGGGAGGGAGGTCCCGGCCACCAAGATGTCATCCATGTAATGATATATGATCAAATTAGGGTAAGCCTTTCTGTACGGGGGGACAACACCGGGACAGTGAAAGCAAAATACTTCCGGTCCTTTTCCTGAAGGGGAATGGTATAAAAACAATCCTTGAGGTCAATGACAGCCATCTCATAATCATGGGGTATCAAATTTGGGTTCGGGGTTCCACACTGGAGCGAGCCCATCGGCTCGATTATCTTATTAATCTCCCGCAGGTCATGGAGCAACCGCCACTTCCCGGACTTCTTTTTGATGACAAATGCCGGGGTATTGAACGGACTACTAGTCAGTTCAATGTGACCTGCGTCCAGTTGTTCCTGAACGAGCTGCTTAAGCGCAGTCAACTTCTCCTGCGGAAGTGGCCATTGCTCCACCCACACGGACTGATCGGTCTTCCACATGAGTGGAAGAGCACAATGTTGATGGCTATTCATGAGTTATGAGGGTGGTGCCAACTTGTGCCAGCAAATCTCTCCCCCACAAGTTGAGATCAATTTGTAAAACACAGGGCTTGATGCGAGCAATCTCAGGCCCGCCAGGTTGGAGACTGACAGATAACCACTGAGCCCTTTTCCGGGAGGCCTGGCTACCACCGATGCCCCAAACTGAGGGAGCGGTTTCGGTTGGCCACAAGGGATCCCAGTGCCCAGCAGCTATCACAGAGACATCCGCCCCCGTATCCAACAATCCCTCCAACAACTTACCGTTTACCCAATACTTACGGGTCGGCTTCTGTTGTCCTATCTGCTCTCGAAGGGCGGCAACCTGTGGATGATAGGTGTCTCAATCGGCCCCGGCACGGGTGGAACCAAACCCCCCCTCTGTGAAGGGTGGGCTCCGCTCCCCCTGGGGTCTCATAAGAAACGATGATCAATTGTGCCCAGGAGTCCCCCTTGCGCAGTTGCAATGGGAGGTGACTCCAAAATTGTACATAAATGATGCCTGTGTAGTCTGCGTCTATCACGCCAGGAACTATCATGATGCCATGTTTGCCCGCTGATGAACGCGGCAGTACCAAACCAACGGTCCCTTTTGGCAAGGGGCCAGTAAGGTCGGCAGGCATCAGGATAAGCTCCCCAGGCAACGCAGTTGTCATGTCCTGTGTGTTAACGAGATCGAGACCAGCGCTGCCAGCAGTAGCAGCCTTGCGCTGATCGACCCGTGTCCCCTTTATTTTTCCGGGCCCCGGGGAGGGCCCGGTATCTAGTTTCCCTGTGGTGAGGGGTTGACTCTGCACTGGCTAGCCCAATGGTAGCCTTTGCCACACCGGGGACACTTCTTGCTGGGGCGCCTGACATCCTTTCCACCTCCCTTATGCGCTCCCCCTCCGGGGGCATGACAGTCTTTCTTGAAGTGGCCCGGTTTCTGACAGTTGAAACAATTGCCAGTGGGCTTGTTTCCGGCACGAAGTGCTCCAGCCAGAAGGGCCATTGCATGTGTTTGAGTGCCCACCTCCATACAGGCTTGAATCATGTCAGCTAAACTATACTCAGGGCGGTGAATGACATTTTGCAAAATCTTCTTGCAATCGGCATTGGCCTGCTCAAAAGCCAGCCGTTTCAGGAGTTCTCCCTGGGCATCGGGGTTGTCTATCTGTCTTTGTATGGCTTCCTTCAATCTATCAATGAACTGTGAGTAGGGTTCAATGGGCTGCTGCCGTGTGGAAGTAAAGGAGCGTGTGGGTTTCCCAGAGACGGGGACCCTTTTAAAAGCTCTCATGACGCACATAAAGGTGCGGTGGAAAGACTCCCGAGGGAGTTGCATCTGCTGTTGGAGGGTAACAAATGCACCTGCTCTGTAAATCTGCTCAGGGGTGTTTTGTGGCGTACCAGCCACCACCGCAGCCGCTCGGAATTCACTATCCCAAACAACATACTGTGAAGCAGTCAAAATCATTCGAAACAAATCCTTCCAGTCTTGGGGCAGCATCGTGTACCCATTCCCAATTCCCTCAAGCAACCCTTGCACAAAATTTGATCGGACACCAGCCTCTCTAACAGCTTTATTAAGTTCCCTAATTATTGTATATGACAGAGCTTGCCAATGGATACGTTCCTCTGGATTCCCATCTGCCCCCACCCCCACCTCAACCGTAATGGGAAAAGCAGAAGGACTCTCTCCTTGCCACTCTTCCGCCTCCTCCAGGGACAAAACCCCATCGCTCTTGGCTCGATGTATAGCGGAGCGAACATTTCCCATCACACCGCCAGGGTAGGCAGGCGGCGCCTGGGGAACCAGGCTCGGGATGGGCGGCACCAATGGTGCCGTAGGTGGTAAAATAGTGCGCAGCACTTTTGGATAAGGAGGTGGTGGGTCCTCGGGTGGATGAGTCAGAGGATTGGTCAGGGATGCCTCTGCTGGTACTAATTTCCTGACTGCCTCGTTAATTCTTTGCCAAATCAATAAATGGTGAACCGCTGCCCTAGGTTCTTCCAATAAAATTGTTCCAATTCATTGCCAATCATCCCGTTTGAGTGATCCAATTTCTGGGTACCAAGGACATTGGCATTCGACTTCCTTAATGAAGTCTTCAAGACTATTAAGCGTGATGTCTGGACATCTGCTCTCCTTGATGATTTTCTGCAATTCCTTTGCATGGGTCTTTTGCCCTAAAGAAAGTTCCCCCCCATACTCACAATCGGGAGCTCGAAAGCTGAGGGAGCCTGAAGGCTGAGGTGCACCAGGGGGCTATTCCAGCTGGTGAGTTGGGGAGTTGGGATCCAGCAATCACGTCGCGGGTCGCCAGATGAAGTGTTTGGGGATCAAGGAGACAACAGAGGCTTGATTCATGAAGAGGCATAGGGCATAGATAGCCCGGACGGAGTTTATTAGGAATAACAGGACAAAGACATTCCAGAGAAGAGTATGCAATATATCCTTATTGGTTACCTGCGATAACATAAGGTTACATAATTGGCTAAATATCAGCGTGCCTGCCTCGTGTACACCTTACTGATTGGTTAAGCAGCTGCGTGTTGGTTAGGTAACTACGTGCCATCCCTGGGTATAGTAGGGAGGGCTTGACAGCCTTGAGTCATGGTATCAGAGGCCCAAGCTGGGGGCCCAGGCCTAGGCACCAGGCATCTAAGTTTCAGCATAAACAGATGAGGCAGGAGAACGATCACCCACAATTTATGACCATGGTTTGCCAATAGACACAGCGATCGTGCTGTGAACATCCTCACACAGATTCCTTCTTCCAGAGCTGGCTGATGCTGGTGTTGTGTTCTGTACTGTATTTTGCTACTGCCATGGCCCCATTTTGCTTTGAGCAACAGCAAGAAGCTTGAAGGTTGCCAGAAACATAAGAGAGTGCCCTGGGTGGTAGCATTAGTTAATTAGCTGTATGCGCTCTCTACTGATTAAATAAAACCTGCATGGTAGTTCCAGATAAATAATTTTAAAAATGTAACCCATGTGAGTATCTTTCCATCAACCAATTCACAGAGCAGCACACACCCAAGTTCTATGATGTTCTCACCGTAAAGAGAGATTAAGTGATTAAAACACCAGCTGGACAGATTTTGTGTTCATCTGTTGAAGAGAACGGCAATTTGTGATATTCCAGATGTTTTTTGAGCTACAGCAGTGGTTAGATACATAAGTAGTGTACTACATGTACAGCCCATGGCCAAAAAGGATCATGGGAACTGCAGTAGGGTATAGCCATTTGGAAAGAATAGTGAGAATGGAAAGGAATATCACATGACTGGGTACAAGAAATATTATGTTGATCATTAAGAAGCCTTTTCTGAAGCAATATTATCCTTTCGTTTGAGAATAGAGGTAATTTTGAGTGTACATCGGCAAAACAAATATTGGGACAGTTAACTCCGCTCTTACAACATAAGGCAATACCGACCAACAGAAAGAAACACCTCATACAAAGCATATTTATTCCCACCTTATGTTATCAGTGGCAAATATGGACATGTACAACAAAACATAAACAAAAGTTGGTCATCATGGAAATGAGATGTCTGAGAAAAGCTGCTGCAGTGACTAGAAGGGATAAAATCAGGAATGAGATTATAAGGGAAAGAATTGAAATAGAACCAGTCTTAAAATATATAGAGAGACAGCAAATAAAATGGTATGTCCATTTGAAGAGGATGTCTTGAAATTCCATACCTTCCAAGGCTTATGTGGAAAAAAGAGAAGGTCAAAGACCATGAGGCAGACCCAGATGAAGGTGGAGAGATAACATCAAAGAAACATTATAAGGACACCAAATAACCCCAGTGGAGGCCACCAGAAGTGCCAGAACAAGAATCTTGTATCTCCCTCGACACCTGAATGGATAAAAGAGGAAGCAAAGAAGACGATAGGCATAGTGGCAAAATAATGATGAGCAAAGGCTGATTAAGATAATACAGTAAAACCCCTACTTATGTAAAAAGTCCCTTCCATAGGCTTCCATGTAAATCGTTTTTTTACTTAACTCAAAGCAAACCCATAGGAAAATGATATTTATGTAAATCGAAGCAACCCCATAGGAAAAATGATTTTTTATGTAATTCAAAATTGTGTTATGTAAATCACGACATTTATGTAAATCGGGACATGGTTTTAGTGCAAAAATCATTATGTAAGTTAATTGTATGTAACTCGAGGCATATGTAAGTCGGGTTTTATTGTAATAGGGTTGTAGCTGGGAGTTTGAACAGATACACACTTGCTTCCGCCAAATTTGCTGCAAGCAAAAATAAATGATTACTTTTTCTCTTTTTTTCTTTGAAAAAAGACAGTAGCATATATGATTCCCCCCCCCCCCCCAGGAAAGGATCACTTTTTCTCCCTTGCTCTCAAGTCCTGCCCCTTGTGGGGTGGTCTAGGATCAAGGCTTTTGAGATTATTTGAGGATGAGAGAGGAGCTAAATTACATTTAGCTGTCTATCATCCCTTTTTCCCCTCCCCCATACAAACAGCACAAGTGATCTTCACCCATCTCATGGAGTGGCTGATGAGATACTTCATAATATGAACATATTAAACAAAAAGTTGAATCCCTTGATGGGGGAATCAGAAGGTTCACCTTGGAGTTACTGGGATCACTCTGGCATTCAGTGTCTAGACACTTGGGGGGGGGCTGCCTTCAGAAACCCCTGGAGAACTGACCTAATGCCTGTCTGGACAGGTTCTTAGGTACTTAAAAAATCAGCATAACCTGGCCAAAGCTACTACAGGGCAATGTTTGCACTCAGATTCAGGCACCAAAATGTTCCGGAACACCACTGATCATGTCAAAGCCCTTGTGACTTTTAAACTCTGATGTACAGTCCTTTGGAAGGTTACTAGAAAACACAATTGGACCAAAGGAAAAAAAAACAATCAAGGATTATGGTGGTTTTTTGTTTTGTTTTGTTTTTGTAATTTACTGGTAAAATGCCTATACTAAACAGTGGGAATCCGCATGGTAGATGTTCTTATATTGTTAGGGAGCTGGGTCATATTTCTGGGCCATTTTCACATTGTATAAACTAAGCTTAAAGGTTGCACATTCTCAATTAGATCTCATGGTTGATTAGCAAGGGATTGCAGGATGGCCCCCAATACTTTTTGCTGGCTGAGCCAGAACATAAGATAGTTCCTGCTCCATTGCCAACATGCATGGTCTCTGAGTATTTAAGCCCTCAACATGACAATCCTATGCAATAATAAGAAATACAAGAAAACAATACAAAAATTCACCAAAAAGAAACTGAATTCCTAAAAATTTGCTAGTTTTTCATATCCAAAAATCTGCTGCCTAAGATCAGTGCCTGATTCTCCCTAAAAAGTAGGGCTATCCCAGGACAATGAGCAATTGATTTTTATATTTTTCATAGTATTTGTTATATCTGCATTTTTGTTTCAGGTCATTCAGTATAGGAGTCTGTCGCTTGCTGTTCTTGCCTCATGGCTATGGACTAACACTGTTTGAAGAAAAGTAACCTGGTCTGGTATCCTGGTGAACTAAAAGAGCTGGAATTCACCCAAAATCCAGTTTGTTCTGATGCCCTAGATACATATTGGTTCAGTGTTTTGTGTTTCTTAGCAGTGAAAGGAGAGATAATATGTGAGGCAACTCAATGATACAGCACAAAGACTGGGTACTTTTCCACACAGTTATGATTTAGGATTAGATTTATGGAGTTAAAACAGCAGGGAATGTAAAAATTGAATTTCCTATATCTATATCCAGGCTGGCTCAATAGATCAATGAGTTAGGCTTCTGGCTGTGGAGCTAAAGGTTGGAAGGCTGAGAATTCAATCCCCACTATGCATCCCAGAAGAGTCAGCCTATGTGACCCTGGGCAAGCTGCACAGTCCCAGGATACCCCCATAAGAAGTGAATAGGAGACCATTTCTGAATACTCTCTACCTAGAAGTCTTTGAAAGAGTCACCATAATGCAGAATTTACTTGAAGCACACAATTATCTATGAGTTGGCTGGATAACTTTAACCATCAGAGGCAGGAGTAATCTTTCAAGTCTCTTTTACTGCAAGAATGTGAAGGAGTGAAGAAATAAAATATCATCAGAACTGTTCTGGTATTGCCAGTTTTTCAAAAGAATTTTTCTTCATCAGGATATAATCTTAAGTATTTTGCTGTAGACAATAAATTAACACTCCATGACACTCGTTTCTTTTGAATGTCTGACTGAAATAGCCACCTGTATACCTTAGATTGAGAGTAGTCCCTTGCATCACACTCAAATTTCTTGTTCTTGAATTGTTTGAGAGTATCCGTGAAAGACTTTAAGTTTTTATCCATCTCCTTAATATTTTGTTCAGACAAAGCTTGAGGAGTGGCCTGCTGTAAATACATTTTCAGTGTTTCAATTTCAGCATCAATGGAGGTTATCTCCTTGCTGAATTGGTCAATGGTCTGAAGGATTAAATCAAAGGAACACTTATCCAAAATTGCTGCCCATTTTGTTTTAAATTCATTATTATCCATAAAAAGAGTGGGACCCTTCTGTATCCTGAGACCTCTGGGGATGCGAGAAGCTTTATAATAATCAGAGAGATATTATACCTGTACCTGTACCTTATATCTTGTTAGTTTTTTCTCTGAACTGGTCAGTTTTATAAAGTCACTATTAGGTTCATTGATATCTATCCTTAATGAGGTAGTACTGCTCAAAATGCGGTCTCTATCTTCAGTAGTATAAAAAAGCCACCGCCTCCTGAAGCCATGAAGCCAATTCAGATAAACACAAAAATAGGGCCAAATGGTGCAGATGCAAATGAGAGAAAGAAACCGTTTGAGGCAGGAGTATCTTTCAAGTCTCTTTTACTGCAAGAATGTAAAGGAGTGAAGAAATAAAATATCATCAAACAAATATTCTTGTGATTACGTTTGGTGTTCTGAAACCAAGACAATGGAAGCAGCTGTAGTCTGGCTTAACACATCTTTATTGCATGGAGTACAGTACAAACATGTGGTAATGGCGGAGGTACAGCTGTTTTTATACGGTCACTATACATTTGAATGTGGTTACATGGTAGCCCATTGGCTACTGTCAGAGGTACATCATCCTGGGACACTCCCCTCTTGTCCAGGTGTATCTGTGGCGGGAAGGTTTCCCACGGCTGTGGTGATTGGGGAATATGAACCATGTGAGCTGAATGCTCACTGCTACCGCCACTGGTAGCAGTTCGCATTATTATGCAGCTGGATACAATGTCTCAATACAAGCTATGATAAGTATGCATTTCCTGTGGAACCGGTTACATTCATCTTTAAAGGCACAAGTATACAGTTACAATCCATACACAACACCCCTCCCCCCTAGGATGGGACGAAGTCCCTCAACCAATGTGGCTTTCCGCATGTGTGCTTGGGACGCGCAGCTGCTGTGCTTGGTTCGGGGACCCTCGCGCTTCTCTGCTCTCATGGTTCTTGCCCTGCAATGGGAGGGATTGACTCGATAACGGTTTGCTGTGGCCGAGCGGCCTCTGACTGCAAATATGGGGAACTGGTGTTTCTCATTTGCACTGGCCCCGACTGGGGGACCCAGGGCTGTAGACGTGGGGTAGGGGTTAACTCTAATGCCGAGAAACCGGGGGCTCTTGGAACTAACAAAAAAAACCTCTCTTCGCTTGGACGGGTGGGGGACCACTCCGGAACACCACCACCACTACCCCGGTTTCGCAAATCAAAATCACAATCAAACTCTCCCTCTTGGTCAAACTCACTCCTCTCTTCCAAAGCATCCATTGTGTCCCCAGGATATGGATTTGTATCAACCCCCTCCCCCCTAGGTGAGGACCCTGTGTCTCCCCCTTGGAATAAACGGGTGGGGGAGAACCCTAACGCTGAATTCTGGGGCTGGTTTTCAGTGTCCTGCCTCTCGGTAACCCTTTGCCTCAGCTGGTTGGCATGCCTTCTCCAGAGTAGACCTGTGCTGGTCTCCGCACAGTATGATACTGGCCCCGTTTGCTCAACGATTACCCCCGGGACCCAGGCTGGCTCTGCAGCCACGTAATTTCTACAATACACAGGCTCTCCTATTCCAAAACTTTTGGTGCTTCCGAATTCTATGTTCCTCCCTTTATCCTCCACCCTAGTTGGATCCAACCTAGTCGGAAGCATTGCGGGTTTCCTGCGCATGAGGAGCTCTGCAGGCGAGAGCCCAGACGCCAGTGGCATCACCCTGTAGCACAGCAGGAACTGGCACAGTTGCTGGTTTAGATCTCCAGGGCCCATCCACCGCAATGCTTCCTTTGTAGTTCACACCAGGTGTTCTGCCTGACCATTCGTGGCAGGGTGAAAAGGGGCGGAGGTGATGTGCCGAATGGCATTTCTCTCAATGAATGCCTGGAATTCTGTAGACATGAAAGTACTGGCGTTATCGCTCACAAGCACATCCGGTATCCCAAAACAACTAAACACCTTGCGCAATTGTTTTACGGTTGTGGCTGAGGAGGTGTTGGACATGGGGATAACCTCCAACCACTTGGAGTATGCATCCACTATTAACAGAAAAAGGGAGCCTCTGAAAGGACCTGCGAAATCGATGTGTACCCGAGAACATGGCCCCCGGGCAGTGTCCCATTCTCTGTGGGGAAGTCGGGACTCCTCGGGACAAGAACTTTGGCACCCCTCACAAGTGCCGACCATGTGCTCTATGTCAGCGTCCATTTGGGGCCACCAGAAGTAGCTTCGGGCCAGCACTTTAGAGTGAACGATCCCGGGTTGGCTGATGTGTAAAAGCTTGAGGATTCTCGAGTGCAAGGACTCGGGAATAACCACCCGCTGGCCCCATAGGATGCAGCCCCTCTCTATGGAGAGCTCATCCCTTTTCCTAAGATAAGCCGTGAATTCCTCCCCGGGAGACACCGTTGGCCACCCTTTCTGAACCCAGGAGCTCACTCGGGAAAGGGTCTTATCCTTGGCCGTGGCTTGGGCGAGGTCTGCGGGGACTAACAGGGGTGAGTCAAGGGCTTCGATCAGAAGCACCTGGTGGTCTCCTTCTACCTCGCACTTAGGGTCTCCTAACTGTGGCAGGGGCGACCTGGAAAGAGCATCTGCATGGCTGATGTCTTTTCCCGGGCGGTGGACCAGCGTGTGCTGGTATGCATTGAGAAAGATAGCCCATCGAAGCATTCTGGGGGACAGAATCTGTGGCGTGGGCTTGCCTGTGGTGAAGATGCCTAGTAAGGGTTTGTGGTCGGTCACAATAGTGAAGGTGGACCATACAGGAAGCCGTGGAATGTCTTTGTTCCCGCAACTATGGCCAGAGCCTCCCTGTCCGTTTGCGCGTAATTGCGCTCTGCCCATGATAGCAATCTAGAGTAGAATGCTACTGGGGCCTCCTGCCCATTGTCTAACACGTGGCACAGTACTGCCCCCACCCCTACTGGTGAGGTGTCGCATACTAGAACTACGGACTTTCTGGGGTCAAAGTGAGTCAAGACCGCTTCTGAGGATAGAAGCCTCTTCAATTCTTTAAACGCATTTTCCTGACTGTCTCCCCACCGCCAAACTGCATCCTTCTTAAGTAACTTATGCAGTGGCTCCGCAACCGATGCTTTCCTAGGCAGGAAGGAATGGTAGAAATTCAGGAGCCCTAGAAATGACTGCAGCTCTGGTTTTGCGGTGGGGCAAGGGGCATTTTGGATGGCCACAACCTTTGATTCAAAGGGCTTTACTCCGTCAGGGGTTACTGTAAACCCAAGGAACTTGACTTCCCTCGCTAGGAACACACACTTGCTTTTTTTAACCTCAACCCTGTTTTTTCGAAAATAGACAGAACTTTGTCCAACCTCTTAGCTAGTTCTGACACGCTCCCTCCTGTTATCAACACGTCATCAAAATATGGGAGGACCCCGGGGAGCCCCTTAAGCAGACGTTCCACGAGGGACTGAAAAATCCCAGGGGCCGAATTCACGCCGAACTGTAGGCGCGTGACCTTTAAAGCCCCCTTATGAGTTACAATTGTCTGCGCAGCGGCTGCAGCTGGAGTTACGGTCAGCTGTTGGTACTCCTGCGCCAAATCCAATTTTGCGAAATTTTGCGAAATGCTTTCCCCCGTGGCTAATAAGTGGCTAACAACCGGCACCGGCAGACCCGACGGCATGGATCCCCTCTATTGAAATTCCCAGGAGCCTGAACCACTGAGTTCCCAGGAGACAACAGCCCCCCTCCTTCAGGACTACTAGGGGCAGCTTCTCCCTGTGGCGTTTGAATTGCACCGAGAATTCCCCCACCCCCAACAATGGGATTCTGACCCCTTGAACGTCCCACAACTGAGTCTTTAGGGCCTTGAGTTTGGGTCGCTTATTTGGGGGAATGCGCAGGAACTCCCTCTGGGAAATAATGGAGTACGACGACCCCGAGTCTATTTCCATTCTAACTGGGACCCCCTGTAACACAGTACCTTAACAAAAAAACGGGGGTGCCCTAAGGACACACTGTGGACGGCCACGTCATCGTCCTCGAGGGCCGTTCGGTATACGCGTTGCGCATCTAGGTCGCCATCGTCAAAGACTCTGCCAATGCCATCCTGCCTCTGTGGGGTGTTCCACGGGGTGTGTTCCACTGGACCCCTGCCCTCGCCTCGCGGGCATCTGCACACCTTGGCAATGTGGCCCCGCCGGCCACAGTTGTGGCACTCGGCTTTCCTAAACGGGTACTTGCTTCTGTCATGGGATGCTCCACAGCCGTTGCATTGGCGGTCCCCTTGCCTGCGGTTCCTCCCCTCTGCCCACTTCTTTTGAACCTTTTGGACGTCATCGTCCTCACTGGAGCAAGATGTCTCTGGGCATAATGGGGGCCTCCCCGGCGCCAGAGGAGCGCGCCACATGGTTTGTACCACAGCGGTCGGCCCCTCTAGAGCTGGGGGCCATACTCTGAATGTCTTTACCCCGCTCCTCGCAGCCTCAGCGGCCAGGGCTTCACTCAGCACATCTCTTAGGGACAGGTCGCAGCCCCGCTGCATTAACCTCCTCTGGGTCTCCTCATCCCTGAGCATCACATCTAAGTTCTCCCACTCACGTGGGCCAGCCGCTACTCACAAGGCCGCCACGTAGTCCCCCACGGACTCACCCGGGTGCTGGTCTCACCTCAGGAAGGCTACTCAGGCCGGAAAGAAGGTCCCCTTCAGCTTGAAGTGTCCCCTCAGGGATGTTAGGATCTCTTTGAGGGGTACGGTGTCTACTTTTCTTGGCGCCAAGAGGCCAACCAGTAGTTCTAGAGTGGGGAAACCGATGCTCGTGAGGAGGTGGGACCGTTTCTTTCCCTCGTCGGTAACATCGGCAGCATCCATCGCATTTCGGAAATGGAGCTCGTATAGATCCCATCATTCGGGATGTCTCACGTCGAATTCAGAAATCTTGGACTTCTGGGACACCATATCCCACCTTCATCGCCAACTTGGTGTTCTGAAACCAAGACAATGGAAGCAGCCATAGTCTGGCTTAACACATCTTTATTGCATGGAGTACAGTACGAACATGTGGTAATGGCAGAGGTACAGCTCTTTTTATACGGTCACTATACATTTGAATGTGGTTACACAGTAGCCCATTGGCTACTGTCAGAGGTACATCATCCTGGGACACACCCTTCTTGTCCAGGTGTATCTGTGGCAGGAAGGTTTCCCGCGGCCGTGGTGATTGAGGAATATGAACCATGTGAGCTGAATGCTCACTGCTACCACCACTGGTAGCAGTTCGCATTATTATGCAGCTGGATACAATGTCTCAATACAAGCTATGATAAGTATGCATTTCCTGTGGAACCGGTTACATTCATCTTTAAAGGCACAAATATACAGTTACAATCCATACACAACAGTACGCAAGAACAAAACCAAATTAGAAGATGGAAGAAGGAGCTCGCTGAACAAGGAATAATATTAAATGAGGATATGGCTGAGGAACTCAACTTCCCCTATGTCACTTTGAGGACCCTGAATAGGCTAAGGGTTGGAGTCCCTAAATGTAAGACTAACATGCTGTGAATGTGGAGAGATACAGAATCTGGCTCATTTGCTAGTCTATCAGCTACTACCAGAAACATGCACCAATGAGGGCTTACGTTTGGCCTCTGGGGGATACATATGGCCAGTATCACTGCCCTAGGAACACACTGAAAAGAGAAGAGATTCTCAACCTGTGACCCACAGGCCAAATGTGGCCCGTGGCACCATTTCATGTGGGGGCCCCACTGCTTCCACCAACCAGGAAGTGCCATGTGGTAAAGGGAGGTCTTTGGTGGTGGACGGGGCTTCTTTGCCCCAAACAGACCTGCCGCATAATTTGGGGGTCCTCCTAGACTCACGACTACTGCTCGAAGAGCAGGTGGCAGTCGTGGCAAGGAAGGCTTTTACACAACTCTGTGTCATTCGCCAATTACGCCCACTCCTGGACCGGGACTCCTTGCTCACAGTCACCCATGCTCCAGAGTCCAGACTGGACTACTGTAATGCGCTCTACATGGGGCTGCCCTTCATAACCATCCGGAAGCTGCAGCTGATCCCCAATGCGGCTGCCTGGGTGGTGATGAGATGCGGGCACTATTCCCCTGCCTCACCACTACTACAGGAGCTACACTGGTTACCAGTAAGCTTCTTGGTACAATTCAAGGTGGTGGTTTTGACCTTTAAAGCCCTTCATGGCACTGGGCCAGGATATCTAAGAGACCGCATCGCCTTAAGGTTTTTGACCCGTCCTACGAGGGCGGGCCGTAGGGGCTCTCTGGTGGTCCCATCAGCCAGGGACGCACATTTTACCAGGACCAGGAGGAGAGCCTTCTTGGTGTTGGCCCCGGCCCTTTGGAACCTGCTGCTACCAGAACTGCGCCTTCAGGCAGAGCTGTACCCCTTC
Organism: Bradypodion pumilum; assembly: GCA_035047305.1. Classification (NCBI taxonomy): domain Eukaryota; kingdom Metazoa; phylum Chordata; class Lepidosauria; order Squamata; family Chamaeleonidae; genus Bradypodion; species Bradypodion pumilum. Next base: position 266,580,823 of record JAWDJD010000003.1, read on the forward strand.
AGAAAGGCTCTAAAAAAACTGGCTCTGCCAGCTGGCATGGCAGCACATCCCAGTCTGGCAGCACATTCCAGCCTTGCTGGATCATCTAGCCCTGTGGTGGTTTTTTTTTAATTAAGGGGATATGGGCTTTTATAGTTTTTAATCATTTTATTGTTAGTTGTGGGTTTTTAACATATGGTGATGTTTTAATTGATGTGAGCCGCCTTGGGTTGCCAAGGCAAGAAAGGCAGCCTATAAATCGAGCAAACAAACAAACAAATAAATAATAAACTACAATTCCCAGAATTCCTGAACTTGCATTGCCATCAGCTGTACTGACAATGGCATCCTGGGAAATGAATGGGAGATGAAAAAATAAGCTCTGTAGTTACTCATTTAATATTTAACTGTTGAGGACTTATATTGCCCAAGCTATTTTGGTTTATTTGTTTATTTATTGTTACTGTTTTTGCTCTTATGTCCCCATGGACTTTGAGCAAGACTGCTTTTTTGTGTGAAATGGTTCCAAAAGAATATTCAATTACGATCTAAACAAGCACTTATCTGGCAGGAGAGTTTATATTGGCATTTTTTTCCGAAGGTTACATACTAGCCACTCTCAAATCAGGCTTGCTATACAGATAACTCCTTCTTTACTCTGTGCATTGCCTTCAAGATTATAATCTTGTAGTTAAAGCAAGATGTTAAATTTTAACTGACCTTTAAAAGACTTTTTGATGTATAAACTCAAGTTAACTGAGAATAGAATTTTTAGTGTTTTACCTTGGTGAATATCAGTAAACAACTGAAAATATACATTCCTTCAAGTTTCTACTCTTTTGTTTATGCTGTAATGAAGTCAGGTAACAAGTTATGCAGCATGGAATTTTATACCTGTCAAGTTTCGGGAAATTTCTGTAAAATCCCCATATTTTACACTCTTTCCTGCCGTCAGCCCGTATTAGTTAGACTGCAATTAGACTGGAGTTAGACTGGAGGCCAGCACAGGATAAGCATAGCTTATCCAGTTTTTCCATTTTGGCCAGGAAATTTCCCCTATTTGACAGAAATTTCCCGAAACTTGACAGGTATGGAATTTCTTAAATTTGGAGACTGTGGTACTGGTGTGGCATTGCTTCTTTGTAAGGGCCCTGCTTCTTTTATTACTTGCTCATCAGCAAGTGCAGCTTATGGAGCTTTCCAAAGCCACCAGGCTTGTGTTGTATTTTAATCACCTGGTGTGGAAAATCTGCCCCACCACACCCAGCTCCTAGCAACAGCTACAGGTCCTCTATAAGAACAGGGTATGTTTGCATTAACCAGAAGAGAGAGGGGCTTATTTAGGAAGTCAGGACCCATTGTTTGTAGGAATCGGGGCCACTGGGGTGGCCTTAAGGTCCCGGAGGAGACTGATCAAGTGACGACACGAGGCAAATGGAGCGAGATCAGATCAGTACTTTATTGGAAAAAGGCAACATCATTTATAGGGGAAAAAGCGCAACAGTGGCGAAACCGTCATCGGACAGGAAAATTACCTAACCCACGTACCCGGGTTAATGGGGAACCTCTCAAAGGGAAGTTGATTAACTTGGACAAACACGGGGCAAGGGAGACCATTGTTTAGGGCTTAGGCAAGGGTAAATATGGCCGATATTTACACCGGGGATTACCTTGGCCAGGGGATGAGTGATTACTCTAATGGGTAACTGAGGTCTGCGAGATGCTTGCTCGGCAGAATCGTCGGTCAGGCTACAAGCGGCCGAATTAATCCCTATCATTAATTCACCCCCCTTACGCCCTGACAAGGGCCAGAGGCCAGGAGTTTGCTCACTGGTTTAACCTCTGCCAGAGGCCACTGATGCCCAACCGGGCACGGGGAATCCTCATCTCCCCTTACTTTTTTATATTAAGCGCCTGACTGGCGACTCTGCACAGAAGCGGCATCAGCTGTTGATCGGGAGTGACATCACGGGGTTTCCCTCTGGGGCGGCACCTCGAGATCAGCGAGGGAATACATTGAGCAAAACAGCAGACTGCGATGCCTAGTATGACTACCCCCGCCAACACTTTAAGCACCGTCTGAAGCCACCCCCAGGGGATCCATGACCACATCCAGCTCCACAATGAACTCCACCAAGCTCCCCATGCGGAACCCTCAGTGATGCCCTGGACTATGGTGTGGAGATCAGTGAGCTGACTCTGTACTTTGCGGGAGTTGTCAGTAAGGTTGAAACAGCACATACCATGAAGGGATTCGCAACCCAGGTGGTGCAACAATAAGAGGTAGTCGATAGCCGCTCGATTATCGAGAATGGCATGGCGAAGTTCCGCCTGCTCCTGATTGAGGAGCGCTATCGCTGTGGAGGTGTGGTTGATGGCTTTTGCCAAACCGCAAGCCAAGCGACCAATTCTCCGTGCATTGCCGACGGCTAAGCCTGGCACGCCAACTATACTGACTGATAGTGAGACGTATTCGGCTGGACTTAGGACTCTAAAGCTGCTGTCACATGAGCTGTCTAGCTGGTTGGTGCGAGTGTGCCTGATGGGTGCAAAAACATTTGGAACATTTGGAACATGTGGAACATTTGAAACATTTGTGCTTGGGGTAACCATATCCCTAGTGGGGAGCAACAGTGTCAACCGGCTAAGGCAACATGTGGAATCTGATACATTTGCAGGAATATAGTTAAAGGTATACTGATTACATGTGAAGAACCACCCTGAGGGTAGGGTGACATGGGCCGGCAACGAGCCAATTGTCTCTGGGTTTGCACAAGTCCAATTGCTGCTGCCAGTATCGAGGCAGCTGCGCTGGGTTCGGCCGCCTGTGGCGCAGCCAACTATTCGCGCACAAGTAGAGTTCGGGCTGGCCGCCACTCGCGGGGTGTGAAGAGTGGCTGCATCAGCCGGCAAAGTCATGGTGAGCCGCAATCCCCCCCAGCGGGCGTAGGCTGCAAAGCTCGCAGGGAGATGCGGTCCGAAAATCTTCTTTAACAGCCAGTCACCATCCCTGGCGCGTGCGTCGAGAGTGTGGCACACTGGGATGAGACAGGTGCTGAGGATCGAGGCAGAACCAATGTCCTGCTTCAGGCAAAAATCGGACTGGTTGACGAGACCCGCCAACCTTGCCCACAAGTTGTAGTGCATCCGTGCTGAAAGGTCTTCACCGGGCGGCAGGCCGTTGGCCTGAAGCGAAGCGGCCTGAGCGCCTCCCCCCAGAAGCAGGGCGAGGGCCAGGATGATGGTGAAGATCACGGAGTTGGCATTAATCTGGGCAAAGACTTCTGCAACGAAGTGCTCCGGTGTCGGCTCCTTCTCCTCGCGTTGGAGGGCGTCCTGGGCCTCTCTACAAAGGGTCTTGACCATCCCCCAGGTGATCCTCTGCGCTTGGGTCCACAGCCGCCGCTTCTCCTGGTGGGTCTCCTCGGTCAGAGTGAGGTCCTCCATCTCCGGGATCGGACTCGGGTCGGTCTGGGTCCATGCCATGAGGTTCCAAATGAGGCTTGACGCACTGAGCCGGAATCCAAACGACACCTGTGGGGGACATAATTGCAGCATACCCTCTCCCCCAGGTTATGAGCGGCACCGGGCCCCTCCAAGATGGGTCCGGTGGCACCCGGTACCGGACCATAGGTCGCGGGAGAGCTTCCGAACGGCGGAAGTGCTTCTCCTGCGGCGTACAGTCCGAAAAAACATTGAGGTGATTGTATGTGAACAATACCTTATTCAGACAAAACTGTGCTTGTCCCTGTGATGTGGGGAGGGCTGGTGGCTCCCCCCTTTCTGTTTGTTTGTCAATATAGGTCTTTAGCGTCCGATTGACCCGTTCTACAATCGCCTGCCCTTGCGGATTGTAGGGGATGCCAAATGTATGCTTGATGTCCCAGGTGGCCATGAAGGCGGCCAACTGCCTAGAGCAGTAGGACGGGGCGTTGTCCGTTTTCACGTGCCGCGGCTTGCCCATTGCCGCAATGCAGGACAGGAGATGCTGCTCCACGTGGGAGGCAGTCTCCCCCTTCTGCGCCGTCACCCATACGAACTGGGAAAAAGTGTCTATGCAGACGTGCATGTACTGCCATCTGCCAAACTGCAGCACATGCGTGACGTCCATTTGCCACACCTGATTGGCCTCTGTCCCCCGTGGGTTGACCCCCCACGAGGGCCCCCCCGGCGCCCCTGCGCAATGCTGGCAAGAGCGTACTATACCCTGGGCTTGAGAAAGTGGCAAATTGAACTGTCTGGCGAGTGCCTTGGCGTTTTGGTGAAAAAAGGCATGACTTTGAATTGGAGTAGTGAAAACTCCCAAAACTGAACGTTGCTGAATTTCCCTTGCCGCCGCGTCTGCTCTGCTATTGCCCGTGGAAATCGGACCCGGCAGGTCTTGGTGACTTCGGATGTGGGCAATATAGAGCGGCTCCATGCGGTTTCACAAATGAAATTGAGCCGTGAGAAACAGGCTAAGCAGATTCTTGTCTATCGCAGGAGTGATGTATGCCCCCGGTAGACTGTGAAGCAAATTCCTAACATACAGACTGTCGGTTATGATATTTAAACGTTCCTTGGCGAAGGTGCGCAAAGCAAGGTTCACGGCTGCCAACTCCGCCCGCTGCGCGGACTTCTGTGGGAGAGTTAACAGCGTGTGCCAAGCTTCGCCCTCCTGCCAGGTCAGGACACCATAGGTGCGTCCACCATCAGAAAAAACTGTTCTGGCCCCCTGAAGTGGGACCAGCGAGAGCAATTCGAACAAGCTGACCGTTCCTGTTTGAAGCGAGACAAGTCTGGGGTCTTTAGGCAAGTGGTATGCCAAGCTTCCAGTGAACCCTTCCAAGGCTATCGGAAGCGAGTCACCTAGCTGCATCAACTGCTGAATTTGTTCCTTGGTGAACGGGACCACGATTTTGGCTAAATCGTGCCCAGAAATGTCCCTAGCTCTCAGCCTGCCACGGTAGATCACCACGGAGACCAGTTCTTGGGGCGGAACAATGTTCCGAGATGAGGTGTTAGGCAAGTACACCCACTCCACAATTTTCACCCCCTTCTCTGAGTCTACTCCTAGCGCCCCAGTGAACATGGATCCCGACCGCACGATGTACAGATTCAGGATTGGGGCATATGGCCCCTGGGCGATCCTATCTACCCATCTTTGGCTGAGAGCTTGGTTAACTTTCTCGAGCGCCAAGCGCGCGTCTCGAGAAATTTTTATCCGGTCTGCCGGCTGCTTACCTAGCGTTAGCAGCGAGAAGAGCGGTTTCAGAAGATCCGTATCCAATCGAAAATACGGTCTGGCCCAATTAATGTTTCCTAAAACCTGCTGTAATTCTACCAAGGTGACTGAGTCCTGTAAATTGATCTGGGGCAAAACTGGTGCTGCGAAAGAGCGGAGAAGCCGATGGCCCAAGTATGAGAAGGGCTCGGTTCTCTGCACTTTCTCCGGGGCAATGAGTAAACCTTTGTCCCCCAGGCTGGCCTGGAGGTCAGAAAACACTTCGCTGCCAAGCTTTGGCAACGCTACCAAAATATCATCCATAAAGTGACAAACTAAGGCTTGTGGGTAGAGGTTTCGGAACTTTGCCAGTGCGTTGTGAACGTAAATTTGGCACAAAGAGGGCGAATTGAGCATGCCCTGTGGCAAAAATTTCCACGCGTAACGCTGCGTAGGCTCACTGTGGTTCACGACCGGCACCGTAAAGGCAAACCTCTCCCGGTCCCTGGGGTCTAAGGGGATTGTATAAAAGCAATCCTTGAGATCTACGACTAGGATCTCCCACCCCTCGGGAATCATGTTCGGATTCGGGTTGCCGCATTGAAGCGGACCCATTGGCTGTATGCATTTATTGATCTCTCTGAGATCGTGGAGGAGTCGCCACTTCCCCGACTTCTTCTTAATAACAAAAATTGGCGAATTCCAAGGACTTGTGGACTGTTCTATATGTCCTGCGTCTAGCTGTTCCTTAACTAGCTGCTTGAGAGCAACCAATTTCTCCCCCACCACCGGCCATTGTTCTACCCAGACCGGAGTATCGGTGAGCCATTTAAGTGGCAACGCCATTACCCGAAGGTAAGCGTAGCACCGTACTGCTGCAGAATGTCTCGCCCCCAAAGGTTGATGTGCACGTCAAGAATGTGCGGTCGAATTACCGCCGTGCCCTCAGTCCTTGGGATTGTGACTTCTACCCACTCTCGGCTACTAAACGCTTCCTGAACACCGCCTACCCCCCACACATCGGAGACTGGCTCAGTGGCCCACTCCCTTGGCCACTGGTTTCTGCTTATCACGCTGACATCTGCTCCGGTATCTAACAGGCCTGAGAATGATCAATTATTCAGAAATACCTCAATGACCGGGCGCTGTTTCCACTCTATGTTGGTCTCCACTGTCGCTAAGACCTGGTATCCTTGCGCTGCCTCACTGGCGCTCGAGCGGTCCTCTGACCGGGACTCGAAGCTGTCACTGAGCCCTCCCTGGCTCTCTGCTGGCGAGCGACAAGGAACCATGATCAGTTGCGCTAAGGTGTCTCCTTTAGGGATGGTTTGGGGCAGCTGTGTCCAAAGCTGAACTTGGAGAATGCCTGAAAAATTCGAGTCAATGACTCCTGGAATTATAAAAATTCCGCGTGCACCAGCTACACTACGGGGCAAAACTAAACCTATAAAGCCTCTGGGCAGGGGTCCCATGTACTGGGAATCGACCAGATAGACTGTGCCTGGCAGGTCGCATGTAACGTCCGCCTGGCAAGTCAATTCTAGTCCCGTGCTGCCCTTGGGGCTGGCCTGCGCCCTCGCAATGTCTGGGATGGGGTTGGACTCTACTCTAGCTCTGGTGAGTTCTGGGTGAAGGACGCCTATGTTTGGACTGGGGCCAGAGACATGCCCGTGCTCCGGTTTCCCGAATTCTAGCAATACCTGGCCCAATGATAGCCTTTCTTGCACTTCGGACAGAGGGTGTTCGGAGCCTTGGGACGGCCGGACTTTTGTCCGCCTCCCTTGGATCGGCACTCCCTAGCGAAGTGACTGATCTTGCCACAATTGTGGCATGCTCCTTTGCTCTTACCATTAGGTCTTCTCCCTCCTTGCACCGCTGCCGCTAGCAGACCCATCTTATAGGATTCTGTGCCAACGTCGGCGCAAGCTCTGATCATGTCCGATAGGGTCAAGTCGGGACGATTGCCTAGGGACTGCAAGATTCTACGGCAGTCCAAGTTGGCATTGTCCTTGGCTAACTTAATCATGAGCTCTTCCTGGGCTTGCTCATTATCAATCTGCCTGCTAATGGCTTCTTCCAGGCGATTGATGAAGTCCATGTAGGGCTCCTGGGCTCCCTGCTTGATGGAGGTGTAATTCTTAGCCGCTTTGCCAGTGGCTGGGATCTTAAAGTAAGCCCTAAAGGCTGCCTCGGCTGACATCTCGAGAGTGGCGAGAGGCAGGTTGATCTGAGCATTGATTGACTCGAAATTACCGGAGCCATACAGCTGCTCAGGAAGCACCGCGCCTCCCATCCTGGCAGCCCGAGTTTGAGCCTCTAGGCGGAACTCGCTGTCCCAGATCATGTACTGGCTAGGGGTCAGCATCATCCTCATGACGGCTTTCCAATCATGAGGAATCCACATGGTGGTTTCGCACACTTGCTGAAGCGTGCCCCTAGTAAAACGACTTTGGAGCCCTGTTTCTGCAATTGCCTTCCGCATAGCCATGAGGAGCTTATACGGGACTGGGGAATGAACAATCTGCTGTGCGCCCGTGAGCGCGTCCATTTCCATGCGGATTGGACATATCTGTCTGAGCTCAGCTAGCTCTTCTACTGACAGATCCCCCTTCCTAAGCTCTTCCTCAGCTGTGCGCTGAAGGGCACTCTTGGTAACTAGGGAAGCCGAAGCTGTCAGAGGAGCGCCTGCGCTTCTCATGCCCTGCATTCCCTCGGTGACGTCTGCAGCTGTCACCGCGGGAAGGCTCCCTGCGCTACTCTGCTGGTACTTGAATGTCGGATAGAGTGCGGTGGGCGCAGTCGGCTCGACTGGCTGGACTGATGACTTATTTAACGGGGGTTCTTCCGCTTCTATCCGGACTGGTTCGATCTCAGCTAAGAGTTTCCTACACTTCCTCCATGTGCGAACTATCCCTCCTGGGGCCTTCGGGGGTTGCTGAATGCAGTCTCCTATCCAATCCCAGAGCTGTAGGGTTAACGTACCTACTTCTGGGTAAAGCAGGCAGTGTTCCCTAAGGTACGCCAAAAGTCTCGCTAGTTCCCTGCTGTGAAAGCGTAACTTAAATACCCTGGCCAGGATTCTAAACTCTTCCTCACGAGTTTTTTGGCTAGCGGACGGACTCTGTCCCTGAGAACAAGTCCCCATATTACCTGCGAGTAGTCCTCTGAAGTTTCCTCCTCGGGACGGGTTGACACGTCTGGGGGCAAGGTAACTGGTTTTGGCGACGATCGTCTGGGTGGAGCTCGGAGCGTGGCCTCCTGCCACGGGCCCTCGGCGGCCTCTGCGCTGTCAGGGGCTCACAGCTGCCCTGAGCGGAACGCGTTTTTCCCTTTGGCGCAAGTCTCCCCGAAAGCCGGGAGCAAGGTGCAGGATTGCCTCTCTTGGAATGCCTCGCCGCTGGCCGTCCTTCTGACAGGCTGGCTGCCGGTCAGAGCGCCGCGCTGTCCTCCGGGCTGACAGGTCGCGGTTCAAGCGTAGAACCGGACCGCGTGGATCGCTACTCGCGAGTAGACCTCTCCTGGGTCGCTTACTCACGAGTAAATCACGTCGGGGTCACCAGGGGTAGGAATCGGGGCCACTGGGGTGGCCTTAAGGTCCCGGAGGAGACTGATCAAGTGACGACACGAGGCAAATGGAGCGAGATCAGATCAGTACTTTATTGGAAAAAGGCAACATCATTTATAGGGGGAAAAGCGCAATGGTGGCGAAACCGTCATCGGACAGGAAAATTACCTAACCCACGTACCCGGGTTAATGGGGAACCTCTCAAAGGGAAGTTGATTAACTTGGACAAACACGGGGCAAGGGAGACCATTGTTTAGGGCTTAGGCAAGGGTAAATATGGCCGATATTTACACCGGGGATTACCTTGGCCAGGGGATGAGTGATTACTCTAATGGGTAACTGAGGTCTGCGAGATGCTTGCTCGGCAGAATCGTCGGTCAGGCTACAAGCGGCCGAATTAATCCCTATCGTTAATTCACCCCCCCTTACGCCCTGACAAGGGCCAGAGGCCAGGAGTTTGCTCACTGGTTTAACCTCTGCCAGAGGCCACTGATGCCCAACCGGGCACGGGGAATCCTCAATTGTTGAAGTGGAAGGCACATGGAATGGAGAGACATGGACTCAGAGCTATCAAGGAGCCCAAACTCCATGTAAGCTACATCAGTATTATCCAGATTAGTCAGGTTTTATTTTCTTTGTGGGGGAAAGCCTATGTGTGGATTTTCCTTTGTAATTTCCATGAGAGATTGTTTTTGGGAGTTTTCTGTAACCTCAAACCACTTTTTTTTATGCTTAAAGGTTAAGAAACAACCTTCTGTTTTACAATACAATGCATGTTTATCTGAAAAGAGGTAATAACAAGAACACAAAACCTATGCCATATGCTACCAATTATTCAAACTCTCCATAGTTTTTTACTCTGGGCTCTCAGTATTTGAGAGGTTCCCAAATAGTGGCAAGGTAGATTGCAGGACGACATACTGGCTGCTAAATACTTGGAGTCTTAGGGGTTCCAAAGTTGAGCTGGCCGGCATTGGAGGTTCAAGGAGGAACCTGGAGAGGCCTGAGGCAAGGGTGATAGTGGAAGCTGGTATCATCTTGTTTGTTTGTTTGTTTGTTTGTTTATAGGACTGCAGTGGCTTAGTGGTTAAGATACTGAACCTCACAACCAGAAGGTCAGTGATTCGAGGCCTGAGAAGTGCACGACAGAGTAAGCTCCCATCTCTGTCCAAGCTCCTGCCAACCTAGCCGTTCAAAAGCAAGAAATTACAAGTAGATAAATAGGTACCACTTTGGTGGGAAGGTAAACAATGTTCTCGGCATTCTGGTGTCTAGTCATGCCTGCCACATGTCCACAGAAGCATCTGCAAATGCAGTCAGCGCCTGCTCTTTGGCTGTAAACAGAGATGAGCACTGAACTCTAGAGTCAGACATGACTAGCTTTTGAGCAAGGGTTAATAGCATAACTTATTTACTTTGAGTTTATTATATCAATTTCTAGGTCCATGGTCCTATTATCTACAGGAACATTGGTATTTCTAACATAACATCTTGTGAAGCCCTAATGACATACCTGTCAAGCGCAGCTCCGGAGATTACGGGACCTGCGCAGAACATTTTTGCGCAGGTCTGTTGTACGCATGCATAGAAGGCTTTTACGCATGCGTAGAACGTTTCTGCGCAGAATGTTTTTGCGCAAGTCTGTTCTACGCATGCGTAAAAGCCTTCTACGCATGCATACAACTGACCTGCACAGAAACGTTCTGCGTAGCTCACTTCTATGCATGCGTAGAAGGCTTTTACGCATGCGTAGAAGGCTTTTACATATCCCCATCTGCACAGAAGCCTTCTATTCATGCGTAAAAGCCTTCTACGAATGCGTAGAAGTGAGCTGCGCAGAAGGGATGCACAGTAACTCATTTCCCCCACTGCCAAAGTACGGGGTAGCAACAGCTCTGGGTGGGAAATGACGAAAATCGGCGCAAAAAAGCGGAAATCCCGGCCAATCCGGGATACTTGACAGGTATGCCTAATGATACTCAGTCTTTTAAATATGTGGGTTGCTGAAAGTATCCAAGATACTTGTTGCATCTCTCTACCCACCTTTTGAACAAACTTCTCTCCTTGAGTTTAATTTGTGAAGGTTAGCCATAGTTAGAAGTAGGGGTGGTCAGGCCTTTTGCTTAATAGTGCACAATACCCATAGTTAGTGCTGAAACTTGCAAAATTGATGTTGAATGCATAAATATGTCTGTGCAGGTAATCATTAGTCATGGTTATTTCCAAAAACAACAAAAACCAAGAGGAGGTTTGTATTCTTCTTCTTCCTCCTCCTCCATGTCTAGGCCAGACGTGAAACTGCTAAAATGAAGCCACCTTTGGGTGAATTATGTGTGTTGCTTTAGTGTAAGGGACCAAAGACAATGAAACAGCCGAAGGGTTGGCTTAACACAGGTTTATTGCATGATGATCCGGAGGAACATGTGGTAATGGCGGATGAGTAGCTCAATATATACAGCTGGCTACACATTTGAATGTGGCTCGTCGACAGACTATTGGTTGCTGCCTGCGTGACGTCGTAGAAGGTCACGCCCTTCTTGACCAGGTGAAGAGGTGGCGGGGAATCTTCCCGCGCTGCTGAACCAGGTGAATCTGAGCCATGAGAGCTGGACGCTCGCTATTGCCATCTAGTGGCTGCTAGCTCGCGTCCCCTTATTAGGTTTACATGGATACAGCTGATGGTTATAATGTTGCACACAGAAAGGTTACATTGTTAACACATGGCAAAGGTACATTGTTAAAGGCACAGCTTTACAGAACACAACATCCCTCCCCCCTAGGATGAGACGAAGTCTCTCAGCCAAGATGGCTTGTTGCATGTGCGTTTGGGCCGTGAAGAGGGCTGACCCCCCCGGGGGGCGCTACTGCTTCTTTGTTCCCTGGTCCCTTGTCCTGAAATGGGAGAGGGAGACTTGTTAGTGGCTTGCCGCTGTCTGGTGGCCTTAGGGGAAGGGAAAAACTCCATTGTGGGCAGACCGGGGGCAGTCGGGGCTAACGAAAAACCCCTCTTCTCGCTTGGACGGGTGGGGGACCACTCCGAAACCCCCCCCCCGGTTCTGAAAATCAAAATCTAACTTAGTAGGGGCATCCGCATTTGTGGGGACATTCGGCAAGATATGTATGGGGTCGGGTTCCTCCCCCCCTCAGAAAGATCCCCTAGGATATCTACGAGAACATCCTCCTCCCCCCTTGGTGGGGGCCCGCGGTCCCCTTTTCCTCCCCCTTGGGCTGAACGGGTGGGGGAGAACCCTAACGCTGATTTTTTCTCTGTTTGGTCTGTGCCCTGCTCATCGGAGACCCTGCGTCGGAGCTGGTCCGCGTGCCGCCTCCACAGGAGCCCTGTGCTGGTTTCCACGCGGTACAACACGGGGCCGGTTTGCTCCACAACTACGCCCGGTACCCAGGCTGGGCCCGAGCTGGCGTAATTCCTGCAATGCACGGGGGCGCCTACACTGAAACTCTTTGTGGCCTCCAGCCCGATGTTCCTTCCTTTGTCCTCTACCCTCGTGGGGTCTAGCCTAGTAAGGATGGTGGTCAGTTTCCTACGCATTAAGAGCTCTGCGGGGGAGTATCCTGACGCCAACGGGGTCACCCTGTACCCTAGCAGAAACTGACACACTTGTAGGTTCAGATCCCCTGGGCCCATGCGCCGCAACGCGTCCTTCGCGGTGCGGACGAGGCGCTCTACTTGGCCATTGGTGGCTGGGTGAAACGGGGCGGAGGTGATATGCCGAACGGCGTTAATCTCCATGAATGCCCTAAACTCGGAGGACGTGAAACAACTAGCGTTGTCGCTAATTAATGTGTCGGGTATGCCGAACGTGGAAAAGAGCCTCCGCAAATGCCTAATGGTCTGGGCCGAGGAGGTGCTCGTGACTGGGATAACCTCCAACCATTTGGAGAAGGCGTCCACTACAAGAAGGAACAGGGTGCCTCTGAACGGGCCCGCGAAATCAACGTGCACCCGGGACCACGGCCCCTTAGCCGCGTCCCATTCCCTGTGGGGAAGGCGGGCCTCCTCTGGTCTGGAACATTGGCAACTTTCACAAGTGCCGACCATGTGCTCGATGTCGGCGTCTAGCTGGGGCCACCAGAAGTAACTCCGGGCCAGCGCCTTGGATCGCACGATGCTGGGGTGGCTGACGTGCAGCAGTTTGAGCACCCGCGGCCGAAGGGAAGTGGGAATCACCACCCGCTGCCCCCACAAGAGGCACCCCCTCTCTAGGGACAGTTCTAGCTTTTTTCTGAAAAATGGGGCGAACTCCTCTGCTGGGGAGGACGCCGGCCACCCTTTCTGCACCCAGGAGCTAACTGCCGCTAACGTCTTGTCCTTCTCTGTCGCTTTGGCAATGTCGGCGGGCATTACGGGGGGCGAATCCAGCACCTCTATCATGAGAACCTGATGGTCCCGCTCCCCCTTGCTCACCTGGGTGGGCGTTAGGGGGAGGGGAGACCTTGATAGAGCGTCCGCATGGCTGATCTCTTTCCCGGGCCGGTAGACCAACGCGTGCTGATACGCGTTGAGAAAAATGGCCCACCTGAGCATCCTCGGGGACAGGATCTGTGGGGTGGGCTTATCTGCGGTAAAGATGCCTAGCAGGGGCTTGTGGTCTGTCACAATGGTGAAGGGGCGGCCATACAGAAAATCGTGAAATTTTTTCGTCCCCGCGACTATTGCTAGTGCCTCCCTGTCTGTCTGTGCGTAGTTTCTCTCCGCTTGGGACAGGGACCTGGAGTAAAATGCTATCGGGGCCTCTCTTCCGTTTTCCAACACGTGGCACAGCACCGCCCCCACCCCCACCGGGGATGCATCACAGGTCAGAACTACCGGGCGTTTGGGGTTGAAATGGGTCAGTATGGCATCGGACGCTAGGAGGCTTTTTAGCTCACTAAATGCCCTTTCTTGGTCATCGCCCCACTTCCATGACTGGTCTTTCTTTAGCAGTTTGTGTAGCGGTTCAGCCACCGCTGCCTTCCGGGGGAGGAAGGAGTGGTAAAAGTTGAGCAGCCCTAGGAACGACTGCAGCTCGGGCTTGGAGGTGGGGCGGGGGGCTTTCTTAATGGCTGCCACCTTGGACTTGGATGGTTTTATTCCCTCAGGAGTCACACAAAACCCTAGGAACTCAACCTCGGTTGCGAAGAAGACGCATTTGTCCTTTCGCAGTCTCAGCCCCGCCTTTTTGTATATTGTCAGGACCTTCCCCAACCTCTTGGCCAATTCAACCCGACTCCCCCCCCCCCCCCGTTATTAACACGTCATCAAAATAAGGCAACACCCCCTCCAGTCCCTTCAGGAGGCGTTCCACGAGTGACTGGAAAATTCCTGGCGCCGAATTCACGCCGAACTGGAGGCGCGTCACCTGGAACGCCCCCTTATGGGTGACTATGGTCTGCGCAGCAGCTGCGGCAGGGGACACCGTAAGCTGCTGGTAGGCCTGTGCTAAGTCGAGCTTAGCGAAACACTTCCCCCCGTGTAACCTGGCCAGCAGATGGCTGACTACCGGCACCGGATAAGTATTCGGGCGGATCGCCTTGTTGATGGTGCACTTGTAGTCGGCGCATATGCAGACCTCCCCATTGGCCTTTAGTGCGGTTACAATTGGAGTTTCCCACTCCGCAGAATCAACAGGCACAAGGATTCCCTGGCCCACCAATTTGTCCAGTTCCGCCTCTATCTTGTCCTTGAGGGCGAACGGCACCCGGCGTGGTTTAAGGCGAATTGGGCGGACCTCCGGGTCCAGGTCGAAAGTCACTGGGGGCCCCTTGAATTTCCCCAGTCCCTTTTTGAAGACTTCGGGGTGCGCCTCGCACACCTCCTGAATCGGATCAGACCCAACGGCGTGCATCCCAATGGCGTGCACCCCCCAATAAACAAACCTAGGGGCTGGAACCATTGAGTCCCGAGGAGGCTGCAATCTCCCCCTTTGAGCACGACTAGGGGGAGGGACGCGGCGTGCTTCTTGAATTGCACCTGAAATTCTCCAACCCCCAACACTGGAATGCTGTTCCCTTGCACGTCCCGTAGTGTGGACCTCAACGCTTTGAGCTTGGGTCGCTTGTGGGGGGCAATTCCCAAAAACTCCCTCTGGGAAATGATAGAATATGAGGACCCCGAGTCATTTTCCATCCTAATGGGAACCCCTTGGACTAGTACCTCAACAAAGTAGCGGGGGTGTCCTGCAGACACGCTGAACACTGGGGCGTCGTCCTCGCTGTCGTCGGAGATGCGGCCCACGCCGTCCAGCTTCCGCGTGGCCTGAGCGCCGTCCTTGGGTCTCGTTGGGCGGTCTTGTCCCGCAGAACGGTCTGCTGAGCTCCGCCGGGTCTCGCGCTTCTTCCTGCACACCTTGGCGATGTGCCCGCGGCAGCCGCAGTTGTGGCACTCGGCCTTCCGGAACAGGCACTTTACGCGGTCGTGGGCCGCTCCACAGCCGTCGCACCGCCGGCTCTCCTTCCGGACCCTCCGGACGTCCTCGTCGTCGCTGCTCTCTGTGGACGACCTCGAAGTTCGCCGGGCCGCCTGTACCGGAGCCTCTGCCTTGCTCGACTTCGGCCGCCAGTCCTGGAGTTCTTGGACCCCGGCCTTTGTAGCTTCTGCGGCCTGGGCCGCTCTGACGACCTCCTGCAACATGGGAGGCGGCTCTTGGTTCATTAATGTGCGCTGGGTTTCGGCGTCGTTCAGGCCGCACAGCACACAGTCCCGGAGGGTGATTTCGGCATTCTCCCATTTGCACGGGCCGGCCGCCAGCCGCAGGGCCGCCACGAATGCGGCGACCGTCTCCCCGGGCGCTTGGACTCGCCTCCAAAACGCACTCCGAGCGGGAAACATCGCCGTGGCGGGCCGGACGTGCTCACGCAGCATCTGCTTGAGTTCCTTGGCCTTGAATTCGCTCACCCTCCTCGGTGCAATCAGGTCCACCAAGGACCTTTTGGTTTCTTGTCCGAGCATCCTGGTGAAGATGGCCCTTTTCTTTGCCTCTTCCGTGACTTCGGACTCAATCAGTGCTGCCTGGAAGTCCATCTCGAAGATCTCCCAGTCGCCCGGTTTCCTGATTTCGAAACCGGCGCATGTCTTGGTCCCGTGGGCTGCCATATCCCACCTTCGTCGCCAATTTAGTGTAAGGGACCAAAGACAATGAAACAACCGAAGGGTTGGCTTAACACAGGTTTATTGCATGATGATCCGGAGGAACATGTGGTAATGGCGGATGAGTAGCTCAATATATACAGCTGGCTATACATTTGAATGTGGCTTGTCGACAGACTATTGGTTGCTGCCTGCGTGACGTCGTAGAAGGTCACGCCCTTCTTGACCAGGTGAAGAGGTGGCGGGGAATCTTCCCACGCTGCTGAACCAGGTGAATCTGAGCCATGAGAGCTGGACGCTCGCTATTGCCATCTAGTGGCTGCTAGCTCGCGTCCCCTTATTAGGTTTACATGGATACAGCTGATGGTTATAATGTTGCACACAGAAAGGTTACATTGTTAACACATGGCAAAGGTACATTGTTAAAGGCACAGCTTTACAGAACACAACATCTGCCCATGGGAATAATTGGCCAAACATTTCCCCAGGGGTTCGCCCGGCCTTCAATAGATCCGGGGACCAACCAGACTTTGCTGGAAAGGTAATTGGAGTGCGGGCTTGCTAGTTAGTTTGGGGGACAAATCATAAAGCCTTAGCTGATGGCTACGATAGAAACAGGGCAAAAACCAAGGATATGACCTTAATGGAAATACACAATCCTCCGCTTCTGGCTGCAGATTAAGTTGGGCAAACAAGCAGGTACCCGGAGTCAATACACATAGACTCTGAGATTAGGGCAGGAACAATGGGTTTCGCCAACCCAAGGCAATTAGGTGTGAGTTGTCCATTAACCCCAGGGTAACTTCCAAGAGCTGGCATTGTACTTGGACCTCCGGAAAATGCCATGTATGCAAGCCTTCTGTATTAGGGGGTCACTCACATCCTACGCGCGCATCACCCCAAGGCGTGCCACGTGACCAAGATCGTGCCACGTGACCAAGATCGGGGCTGGACGTCATCGCACGATTGTCTTGCATGTCTTCCCGCAGCAGAGAGCCATAGCTGCGATCCCGATCCAATGACCAGACCCGAGGAACATCGTCCTGTGCATCACCCGCCCTGCCGTACTACCTAGACTTCGTCCCACGGAAGCACATCTGGGGAACCCCCAACCAGGTAGTAATGGGGGCTCGCTTGGGGGGGGGCAAAACTCGACTGTCAGACAGCGGGCTCAGGTGGAAGAGCTCGAAGCCCTGGCCAGGCAGTTTCAGATAAGGGTGAGGAGGAACCGCCTGATGGACCTGGTGGTGCATCTGGGGGAACACCATCTGTTCTACCCAGAAGCAGGCACAATAGATCCAGAGGTTTGGGACAGAGTCGGAAAATGCCTTAAGGAAGAACTCCGAGCGCCCGGCAAAACCATAGGGACTTGGAGCAAGTGTAGGCAGATAATTGCAGCAGTAAGTCCAGCCCGGGTAGAGACCGAGAAACCCCCAGCATACATAGAACCATCAGCCCCAGTGCGTCTCTACCCGACCATCCAGTTCAGACATGGGGGCTTAGGAGACTCTCCTTCCGCGGTAGCTGCAGAAGCCGCGGGAGTGGGCAGAAGCCTAGGGAGCACAGGTGCTACCCAGGTCATTAAGAGTCCCTTCCAGCTAATGGTAGAAGAAGAGTTGCGCAAGGGGGAATTGCCCCGCCGCAGAACTGGCCGAGCTCCTGATGCTGTGTCGAGTCCGCTTAGAGATGGATGCCGTCACGGGCAATCAGGTGGCGGTATACATGCCTATTCCATACAAGCTGCTTGCGGAAATCCGCAAAGCCATCACAGATACAGGGCTCCAAAGTAGATTCACAAGGGGCATGCTCCAGCAGCTGTGGGAGTCCACCACGCTCATCCCCCATGACTGGAAAGTCTCGATGAGGATAATGCTGAACCCCAGCCAGTACCTATTGTGGGACAGCGAGTACCGGCTAGAAGCACAGGCTAGGGCTGCCAGGATGGGAGGAGCAGTAATTCCCGAGCAGCTATATGGCTCAGGGCAGTTGGATACCATCCAAACGCAGTCCGTCCTGCCAGCAGCCACACTCCAGCTGGCTTCTGAGGTCGCCTTCAAGGCATACCTCAAGGTACCCACCACTGGCAAGGGCGCCAAGAATTATACCTCCATCAAACAGGGAGCACAGGAATCCTATATGGACTTCATTAACCAGTTAGAGGAAGTAATTAGCAGACAGAAAGAAAACCAGGAGGCTCAAGAGGAGCTTATGATGAAGCTGGCAAAAGACAATGCCAAACTCGACTGCCACAAAATCTTGCAGGCGATGGGTCACAGAACCGATTTGACACTTACCGATATGATCAGGGCTTGCACGGACGTTGGGACAGACTCCTATAAAATGGGGCTGTTAGCAGCGGCCATGCAAGGGGGGAACCAACCCAAGGGAGCTTGCTACCAGTGTGGCAAGACACTTCGCCAGAGAATGCAGGTCCAAACAGCCCCGCAAGGGGGGAGGCAGCCCTCCTGTGGGCTGCCCAACCACACCATCCACCCAGTGCCCAAGATGCCACAACGACTTTCATTGGGCTTGTCTCTGCCCGAATTCGGGAAACCGGGCCACGGGCGTGTCTCTAGCCCCGGTCCAAATAGAGACAGCTGCTGCCCTGGAGGCTCCAGAGCGGACATCCCAATAATCACCCCCAGCATCTCCGAGGCACAGGCAGAAACCAAGGGCAGCGCAGGGTTAGACCTAGAATGCCAGGAAGACATTATTTGCGACCTGCCAGGCACAGTCAACGTAGTTAACACCCAGTACAAGGGTCCCCTGCCCCAAGGTACAGTAAGGTTAGTCTTGCCTCGAAGCAGTGCAGGGAAGAAAGGGATCTTCGTGATCCCGGGAGTCATAGACTCTGATTACACAGGCATCATCAAAGTCCAGCTATGGACACACCTACCCCAGACAATCAGCAAAGGGGATTCAGTAGTACAATTGATCATGGTTCCATATCATCTGCCAGGTGGGGGCAAGGAAGTGATCAGAGGAGATTCAGGATTCAGGTCGACAGACTGCCAGAGAGAGGAAGGGGCAGTAAAAGGATACCAGATCATAGCAACAGTGGAGCAGAACATAGAGTGGAAACAATGACCTGTCATTAAGGTATTTTTGAATAAAAGGCCTTTTGATGGTCTGTTAGACACCGGAGCGGATGTCACCGTAATTAGCAGGAGATTATGGCCCGATGAGTGGGCAATCGAGGCAGTTTCAGATGTATAAGGAGTAGGAGGAGTTCAAGAAGCTTGCTGTTTTTTTACAAAAAAAATCAACATGATCCTACTAATCATTTAATGACCACCATTCATACTGTTCTTTTTGAAGGCTTTTCTTTGGGATACATTTCTGGAAGAGTTTTTGATTTTCTCCTTAATTCATTTCCTAGAACTCCTATTTTTCATTTACTGCCTAAAGTGCACAAAGTTACTCCTTCTACTATTTTGGTCCTAGGACATCCCATTATAGCTGCCACTAATGCCCCTTTGGAACATATTTCTAAGTTTTTGGATTCTTTCCTTAATGCTATAGCACAAGATACTCCCTCTTTTGTCCGTCATTCAGCGGACTTTATTAATCAAGTTGAAGGGTTTCAGGTGCCTGATCATTGCTGTTTAGTCACGTGTGATGTTTCCTCCCTCTATACCAATATCCCTTTGGAAGAGGTTTGCTCCATTATAGAAGAATCCTTATATGCTAGGAACATTGACTCTCCTCCTGTACATTTTTTACTTGACCTTTTGGATTTAGTGTTTGAGAATATATTTTTCACTTTATGAACCAATTTTATGTTCAAATTAAAGGCGTGGCCATGGGTAGTTGGGCTGTGCCCACCATAGCTAACATCTATATGAATTCATTTGAAAAGAAAACCGTTTATGATGCTCAAACTAATCCTTTTTTTGGCCATATGTTATTATATCGCAGGTACATTGATGATTTGTTTTTTCTTTTTGACTCCCCTGATGCTGTTCCTCCTTTTGCTCAATGGCTTAATACACAAGACCTGAATTTACAATTTACTTTTCATAGTGATGTGGCTTCTGTGCCATTTTTAGACCTCACTATCTTTATTCAACATAATAGACTACTTATGAAACTATTTTCTAAACCTACTGATCGAAATTCTTATTTACACTTTTCTTCCTTTCATCCACATCATCTGAAAGCAAATATTGCTAATAGTCTTCTTACCCGGATTAAACGTAACTCTTCCAATAGTTTTTATTTCAATTATGCAGCTGATAGGGTTTGTAACCAACTAGTACAGAGAGGATACCCCCTGAGGACCATTGCGAATGCACAACAGAGAATTGATACAGTTCCTAGAGGTTCTTTACTTAAGCATAAAGATAAATCTCCTGACTTTTCTAAAATACATTGGTCTTTACAATATACACCTCTGGCAAACAAAATTAAGAAAATTGTGCTTCGACATTGGGATATAGTTGCTAACATTCCTGGGTGTCAGAATTTGCCATATATTGGGTTTAGGAAGACCCGTTCATTTCACCAAATACTGACTAAGATAGATTTATCTGATTCTTCAGATGCTCTTTGTTATTAGCGAAAGTTTGTCACTGGGCATCATCGATATTTGAGCTGTTCCATATGTAGATTTACGATTGAAACCCAATCTATTTCTTCCACTGACCTTACATTTACGCATACCCTCAAAGGGTTCACTAATTGTAATTCCAAAAATATTATGTACATGATAAAATATCCTTGTGATTTAGTCTACATTGGGATTTCAACTCGCTCTTTGAGAACTAGGATCAGTGAACATCGTTCCAGGATCCGAACTCAGAACCTTTCAGCTCCTTTAGTATCTCATTTTGTCAGTCATAATCACACTGAAGACCATATTCGGGTTTTGGCTCTTGAGGTGGTTAAACCTTTGTGTTATGAAAAGATGAATTTAGAGTGTTGTCTTCACCAATGTGAGGCATTTTTTATACATAAGTTTAACAGTTTGGAGCCCCATGGTTTGAACTCAGAGCTTGAGCTTGCCTGCTTTTTGTAAATGCTTGTGGGTCTTTTAAGAGTTTCCTGGTCTCAAGCATGGCTTATTGCAGGTGCTTTCCATTTAGTGTTCCTGTCCATTTTTTGTGCTATATATCACCTGTGCTTTTCCTATTTCCTTAATGTCTTGAGCACTAAAAGAATAAACATTTAGAGGCTCTTCTGACACACAATACAGGTAATATTTCCTTGTTATCCAGAGCTTGTATCTATATTCAATAATGCTTCTACTATATTAATTATTGTTATTTATTATTGTTATTATTTATTTTTATGTTTAGAACCAATGTCCTGATGAAGCTGTAAGGGAAAGACTAAGTTTACCGGAACAGTCTTGACACGCTTTGGACATAAGTTGACCTACTTATTTTTGCAACTATCTTGTGCTACATTGTGAAGTATTGAAGATATTATTTGCTCTCCTTTGGATATTTTGACCTCTTTGTCACATTTTGAATGAATGCAACTTTATTGTTCCTTGAATATATTTTATAAAATACTTGACTTCAATTTTTCCTTAGAGTGGTTTCCAGTTTTTTTCCTGTATTTCTACCACTCTAGCCATACTTGTTTTAACATCTGGGGAGGGACATTCTACAGCTGTATCATGCCACCCTAACTTTCAGGTAATGGCCCTGCCACTCAAATGGTTAACCGATGAGCTGGTATGGGTGGAACAGTGGCCGATATTTGGGAAAAAGTTAGAGGCTTTAAAGCAGCTTGTTGAAGAGCAGCTAGGTGCGGGACACATAGAACCATCTACCAGTCCCTGGAATTCACCGATTTTTGTCATTAAAAAGAAGTCCGGAAAGTGGCAACTCCCTCACGATTTAAGGGAAATCAGTAAGTGCATTAAGCCCATGGGACCGCTTCAATGCGGCACCCCCAATCCGAACATGATCGCCGAAGGGTGGGAGATCCTGATCGTAGACTTAAAGGACTGCTTTTACACCATCCCTCTAGACCCTAGGGATAGGGAAAGGTTCACATTTACAGTGTCAGTTACTAACCATAAGGAGCTAACCCGAAGGTTCGCGTGGAAATTTTTGCCACAGGGAATGCTCAACTCGCCAACCCTATGCCAAATCTAAGTCCACGAGGCCTTGGAGGGGTTCCGGAACCTGCACCCCAAAGTCTTAGTCTGCCATTTCATGGATGACATATTGATTGCAGCACCCAAATTAGGCAGTGACATATTTTGTGACCTCCAGAGTATACTGGGGGGAAAAGGATTAGTCATAGCTCCTGAGAAAGTGCAGAGAGCCGAACCCTATTCTTATCTGGGACATCAGTTGCTCCGATCTTTTGCAGCACCAGTGCTGCCTAAGATCAATATTAAGGACTCAGTCACGCTAGTAGAACTCCAGCAAATTTTAGGGAACATTAATTGGGCAAGGCCATATTTTAAAATAGACACAGACCTCTAAAAGCCACTTTTCTTGCTGCTAACCCAAGGAAAGCAGCCAGCCGACCGGATACACATTCTGCGTGAGGCTAAGCAAACACTCCAGGCAGTAAACTGCATTCTCAGCCATTGCTAGGTAGACAGGATTAGCGAGGGGCCACATGCCCCCATCCTAAACCTGTACATCATTAAAACAGGGACCATGTTCACAGGAGTACTAGGTATAGACTCCAGTGGGAGGGTGGGGGCGAAAATCGTGGAATGGGTGTATCTATCGAACACCTCCTCCAGGAACATCGTTTCTCTGCAGGAATTGGTAGCCACAGTAATTCATAAGGGTAGGTTAAGAGCAAGGGAAGTTTCAGGACACAACTTGGCCAAGATAGTCATGCCATTCAATAAAGAGCAGATGCAGCAGCTAATGCAGTTGGGAGACATCCTACCCATCACATTAGAAGGGTTCATGGGGAGCCTGGCATACCACTTGCCAAAGGACCCCAGGCTAGTCTCACTTCAGACTCAGACAGTCAAATTGCAGGAAATGCTATCCTTGACTCCCCTCCAGGGAGCCAAGACAGTATTCACCGATGGGGGAAAAGTATACGGAGTTCTCACTTGGCACGAAGAAAAGGCTTGGAAAACGCTGCTGACACTTCCGCAGAAATCAGCACAGAGAGCGGAGCTGGCAGCAGCGAACCTCGCTCTGAAAATATTCGCCAAAGAGCCATTAAACATTGTCACAGATAGTCAGTATGTTAGGAATTTGATCCACAGTCTACCGGGAGCTTACATTACTCCTGCCATAGACAAGAATTTGCTGAGCCTATTCTTGACCATGCAGTGTCACCTGCGGCACCGCAGAGAAGCACTGTATGTAGCCCACATTAGGAGCCACCAGGATTTACCTGGCCCCATCTCCGAGGGCAACAGCAGGGCTGACGCAGCCGCTCAAGAAACGCACCAGAAATTAGTCTTGGGCATCTTTACGACCCCGATCCAAAGTCATGCATTCTTCCACCAGAATGCCAAAGCACTAGCAAGGTAGTTTAACCTGCCATTGTCGCAAGCACAAGGAATCGTGCGCTCCTGCCCGCAATGCGCAGGAGCGCCAGGGGACCCTCATGGTGAATTAACCCATGGGGGACAGAAGCTAACCAAATTTGGCAGATTGACGTCATGCACGTCCCACAATTTGGGAGATGGCAGTATATGCACGTCTCCATTGACACTTTCTCGCAGTTTGCCTGGGACACGGCCCAGAAGGGAGAAGCTGCAACCCATGTAGAGCAACATCTCTTGACATGCTTCGCAGCCATGGGCAAACCAGGCCACTTGAAGACTGACAACACGCCGGCTTATAGTTCCAAACAGCTAGCTACATTCCTAGCAACTTGGGATGTAAAGCACACATTTGGCATTCCATACAATCCCCAAGGACAAGCCATTGTTGAACGGGTGAACCGGATGTTAAAGTCCTACATTGAAAAACAAACAGAAAGGGAGGAGATAGTCCCCCCCCAAAAAAAAGCCAGGGTTAGGCACAGCAATGCCTGCACAAAGTTTTATTAACTTATAACCACCTTAACATTTTTGCTGACTGCACCCCACAAGAGGAGCATTTCTGATGGCAGGAAATCCTCCCGCGACCCATGGTGCACTTCAGGGTGCTGCCAGACCCCTCCTGGAGAGGTCCGGTGCCCCTGATAACATGGGGGAGATGGTATGCAACGATTATGTCCTCCACAAGAACCGTCTGGATTCCGGCCCGCTGCGTGAGACCGCATTTTGAGCCGCATGGCATGGCACCGAGCAACCTCAGACCTCCTGCCCAAGATGGAGTGAGTGAGCCTGACAAGAGGACCCAGGTGGAGCAGATGACCCCGGCTGAGACCAGACCAGAGAGTGACCTGGGGGATAGTCAAGACCTTGTGTGATGACGCCATGTACATCCTGAGGGAGCAAAACACGGAACCCACCCTGCAAAACGTGGTGGCCGCAGTGCTAGCTCAAATCACCTACAATTCCCTGATGGTCGTCTTGATCCTCTCCTTGCTGATGGGGGAAGGGGTTTAAGTTTCTTATTGGGAGTTGACGGAGACTTAACCGCCAGGCTCCAGTACAACATTTGGGAGAAACTGGCCGGACTTGTCAACCAATCGGACATTTGCTTGCAGCAAACCACGGACACTGCTTCTTTACTAAGTACATGCCTGATCCCGGTTTGCTGCACCCCGGGAGAGGAGGCTGGGGACACTGAATGGGTGCGCGCGTTTGGGCACCATCACTGAATTACGTACGCGACTTATGCGAACTGGGGGACTCAGGTAACAAAGACTTTGTCCGCTGATGCAGTCACCCTTTACACACCTCGGGTGGCAATCAGCCCAAGCACGCCCTGTGCCAGGATGACCGGCTGCTCCACAGCCAAGGGGCTGCACCACCGCTGCCTGAGTCCCGGGAAAGAGACTTGGAAATGTACCAAACCAGAGACTATCAGTTATGTGTATGCTCATATTATTTTGCCTACAGGATGGTTTTTTTACTTGTAATCAATGGACTTGGAACTACATACCCGCTAATATGTCTGACTCATACTGTTGTGTGAGTTGCTTAACCCTGGTACTCCCTGAGAGGGAGATGGTCACCCCAAACCCGGTCACCCCAAGGCCGGCATGGCCCATACGAGCAGTCCAGCTAGATGAGACATGTGACAGTGATATCAACATGCTTAGCAAGGCAGAGTATGTGTCCCTAGCAGTCAGTATTATAGGGGTGCCTGGACTAGCAGTAAGCAATGCATGCAGGATCAACCAGCTGGCATGCACGCTAGCAAAAGCCATCAATCACACCTCATCAGTCATTGCCATGCTAAACCAAGTGCAGGCTGAACTGAGGCATGCACAGCAATTGACTATTTGAATTGAATTGAATTGAAATTTATTCTTATATACCGCTTTCCTCGTCCAGCAGACAACCCAAAGCGGTTCACAATGCATAACGTACAGAAATACAATATAGCACAAATACAAAGCAAAATACAATTTCACAAGCAAAACAACAATGCAAAATTACACAACAGTACATGGTATTACACCAACTACAATACAAAAATGCAATAAATACAAATCAGCTAGAACCACCCACAAATTCCCATGCCTTCAGAGACCCTCGAAGGGGGAGGGCGGGGCCTGGAAGCCTCTTCGCCCCCAGCGGGGCCAGGTGTGCGGCGATGGCATTCCGCTGGGCGTCCCCCTCACATTTTAAGTCCTAGGGCGAGGAGGGCGGGGGGCAGGGCTCCGGCCGGTGGCGTGACCGGGAAGCCTCTTCGCCCCCAGTGGGGCCAGGTGTGCGGCAATGGTGTTCCGCTGGGCGTCCCCCTCGCCTTTCAAGTCCTAGGGTGAGGGGGCGGGGCCCAGGGCTCCGGCCAGTGGTGTGGCCGGGAAGCCTCTTCGCCCCCAGTGGGGCCAGGTGTGCAGCGATGGCATTCCGCTGGGCGTCCCCCTCGCCTTTTAAGTCCTAGAGCGAGGGGGGCTGGGGGCAGGGCCCAGGGCTCCGGCCGGTGGCATGGCCGGGAAGCCTCTTTGCCCCCAGTGGGGCCAGGTGTGCGGCGGTGGTGTTCCGCTAGGTGTCCCCCTCGCCTTTCAAGTCCTAGGGCGAGGGCGGCGGGGCCCAGGGCTCCGGCCAGTGGCATGGCCGGGAAGCCTCTTCGCCCCCAGCGGGGCCAGGTGTGCGGTGATGGCATTCCGCTGGGCATCCCCCTCGCCTTTTAAGTCCTAGGGCGAGGGGGCGGGGCCCAGGGCTCCGGCCAATGGCGTGGCCGGGAAGCCTCTTCGCCCCCAGTGGGGCCAGGTGTGCGGTGGTGGCGTTCTGCTGGGCATCCCCCTCACCTTTAAAGTCCTAGGGTGAGGGGGCGGGGCCCAAGGCTCCAGCCAGTGGCGTGGCCAGGAAGCCTCTTCGCCCCCAGCGGGGCCAGGTGTGCAGCGATGGCATTACGCTGGGCGTCCCCCTCGCCTTTTAAGTCCTAGGGCGAAGGGGGTGGGGGGCGGGGCCCAGGGCTCCGGCCTGTGGCGTGGCCGGGAAGCCTCTTCGCCCCCAGTGGGGCCAGGTGTGCGGCGGTGTGCTGCTCTTACACCATTTGGGTTGCGAATATGTCCAGGACATGTGTTGTTTTAACCTCACGGACAATTCCCGCAAGTTCCAGAGTCAAATCACCGAATTTGACACCATAGTTAAACACATCAAGGAGAATGCCAACTATGGGTGGTGGGACGAACTCTGGTCCTGGGTGCCATGGGGTTGGTTGCAAACAGCGCTTAAAGCTATCGCTGGCGTTGGGGCAGTGGGAATTATGCTTTGCTGCTTTGCGCAGTGCATTCCTTTGCTTTTGTCAATGTGCACCTCATGGCAGAGACCTCAAGAGACAGTTACGCCCAAGCAGATCATGCCTTATATCTACTGTGCCCTCAGCCAGGCTGATTTAAATAATAAAGGAAGGGGGAATGTGGGTTGCCCGTGGGAATAATTGGCCAAACCTTTTCCCAGGGGTTTGTCCGGCCTTCAACAGATCCGGGGACCAACCGGACTTTGCTGGAAAGGCAATTGGGGTGTGGGCTAGCTAGTTAGTTTGGGAGGCAAATCATAAAGCCTTGGCTGATGGCTACGATAGAAACAGGGCAAAAACCAAGGATATGACCTTAATGGAAATACACAATCCTCCGCTTCTGGCTGCAGATTAAGTTGGGCAAACAAGCCGCACGAGACAGCAGAACAAGCTAGGTACCCAGAGTCAATACACATAGACTCCAAGATTAGGGCAGGAACAATGGGTTTCACCAACCCAAGGCAATTAGGTGTGAGTTGTCCTTTAACCCCAGAGTAACTTCCAGGAGCTGGCATTGTAGCTGGACCACTGGAAAACGCCACGTATGCAAGCCTTCTGTATTTGAGGGTCACGCGCATCCTACACGCGCATCACCCCAAGGCAGGGTCATAAATACGTGCCACCCGACCAAGATCGGGGCTGGACGTCACCGCACAATTGTCTTGCATGTCTTCCTTGCGGCCAGCCACTCCAACACCTGGGAGCCATTGCAACAGAATTCATTCCGTATTTCCTTTCACCTGACCTTGTATGAGAAAGATTAGCTGGCACAAGTTTGCCATTGCCCAGGGTATGCCCAATTGTGGTTCAAAAAGACTACAATCTTCAAGGAGGCTCTTTCTGTGTACCCTAACAGTCCTGCTTAGCTTGACGGAATATTTTTTTTAATTTAACAGTTTGTTCTTTTGTATCAAAATGATAGCATTTTGCCAGGCATGCTGGTTTTGAGTGAGCTCCATATTCTTTCAAAGAGTAACATTCATCATTATATGCATCCTGCCTTTCTTCCAATGAGCTCAAGGTGGTATACTGTACTCATCTCGCCCACTCCTTTTGTCCATAAAAATCCTATGATATAGTTGAGACCGAAAGAGGGCAAGTGGCACGATATCACCCATCATTTCTGCCCACCCTGTCTTTCCCATGGAAGCATCTTTGGCTTCCTGAAAATTTTAGTCAGAGTGAAATTTGGAAATTTATAAGGAAAAGCTTATCGTGTTTCATTAACTCTTAATTAATTTATTTAAGGTTGGTGGAGATAATTTTTAAAACTAAACTGCTACTCTGTTAACCATTAATTCGGGGGGGGGGGGGAACTGATAGGGAAAATGGCACATAATAAGCAGAATTAGTTACATCTGCCAGAATAATGCTAATGGTGGGTGTCTTGCTGGCAAATTGCACTTTGCATGATAAAAGTAATCTAAAAGTATTTAAAAGTAAAAAAAAGTTATCTTTATTTACAATTATCAGCTGCAAATACAATCAGAAGAGAGAGAGAAATAAGGAAAGAAGTTTCCAGTACATGGAGAGAACCTCCACAGTTTTTTGTTTGCCTAGAGCGGGGGTGGTCAAACTGTGGCTCCCAGGCCAGATCTGGCCTGCAGCACCAAATCATCCGGCCCATGCCATCCTTGCCAATACCAGAAATGGAAGTAAAATGAGGCCGCACATGCACAAAACGCTGTCATAAATGCACCCATGGCTGTTGTAAACGTGTTTATGACAGCCGTGTATGCATTTTGTGGCAGAAGGAACCACGTGACTGACCTGCTCAATCATGTGCCTGGCCCCCAGCATGAAAAGTTTAGTCACCCCTAGTCTACAGGTTGGAGAGAAAAGGAGAGGTTATCAACAAAACAATGGAAACAAGAAAACAAAGAGAGTGAGAAGGCAGAGGCAGAAAAGAAATTTATCAATCTTATTAGGCTGTAAAGCCCCTCCCAGTGATACCCAGTGTTAGTGCATGAAAGATTGCTATTATTCCAACAGTTGTCCAAGCATACAACCTTAATTTAGGATTTTGCTCAGTCACATCATTACCTGCAAGTAGCACATTCAGCTACTGCATCTTCAAAAGTATTGAGAAGGATTTTGAATCTTCCCCTTTGTTGTGTTCTAATAGTGTAACCTTCCACATGTGATATCAATGTATCTGAACCAATGTAACCTTGCCTATGAGTAACAATGTAACCTTCAGCTGTATCACATAAACCCTGTAATAGGACGCGAGCTAATGACCACCAGCTGGCAGCAGCGAGCGTCCAAGCTCTCTTGGTTCAAACCCATCAAAGACCGCAGCGCGGGAAGTTTCCCGCCGCTACCTACACCTGGACAAGAAGGGCGTGACCAGCCATGACGTCACGCGGACCAGTAGCCAACGGGCTACCGTGGAGCCACATTCAAATGCGCTACTACCATATATATAGAGCTGTTCGTCCGCCATTACCTCATGTTCCCTCTGTCCACCATGCAATAAACCTGAGTTAACCCAGCCGTTGGCTGTGCCTTGTGTCTTGACTCTCATATACTAAATTGGCGACGAAGGTGGGATAATGGATCCCCATGGAGCCAGGACACAGAGCGGGTTCAACATCACCAAACCGCAAGACTGGGAGCTTTTTGAGATGGACTTCCAGGCGGCACTGGTGGAACTCAAAGTCAAAGAAGACGACGAGGAAAGGAAGAGGGCCATCCTCACCCGCATGCTCGGGATGGAAACCAAGCGGACGCTGGTGGGCATCCTCGCACCGAAAAAGGTGAGCGATTTCAAAGCCGGTGACATCATGAAACTGCTGCGTGAGCGTTTCCGACCCTCGAGGGCAATGTTTCCCGCTCGGAGCGCGTTTTGGAGGCGAGTTCAAGCGCCGGACGAGTCGGTAGAAGCCTTCGTAACGGCTATGAGGGTAGCCGCCGCCCCCTGCAAATGGGACCACATCCTAGAGATGGCCCTCAGGGACGGAGTGCTGTGTGGCCTGAAGGACAAGGAAGTACAGCGCAGCCTGATGAACAAGGAGCCACCACCCACACTGGAAGAGGTTGTAGAGGCCGCGGAAGCCGCGGAATCCACGAACGCTGGAGTAGATGAGATGCACAAGTGGCGTGAGTGGCGTCCGAGGGCCGGCAAAGCGGAAAACTCGTCGCACGGGAAGTCCGGTCAGCCGGTGCATGCAACCCGACCGACCTCGAAATCGTCCTCAGAAAGCAGCGATGGCGAGGAGGTCCAGAAGGTCCGGAGAGGTGGGCGCCGCTGCGATGGTTGCGGAGCGGCCCATGAGCGCGTGAAGTGCCCATTCAGGAAAGCCGAGTGTTTCAACTGTGGACGTCGGGGGCACATCGCCAAGGCGTGCAAGAAATGGAAAGAGGGCCGGAGACAGTCGCAGGACCGTTCAGCCAGACCGGACCATCCAGCGAGGCCCAAAAATGGCGCCCGGGCCACGAGGAAGCAGGACGGCGTGGGCCGCATCTCGGACGACAGCGAGGGCGACGCTCCTGTGTTCAGCGTGTCTGCGGGACAGCCCCATTACTTTGTTGAGGTACTAGTACAAGGGACCCCCATTAGGATGGAAGTTGACTCGGGGTCCTCCTATTCGATAATTCCCCAGAGAGAGTTCTTGAGAATCGACCCCCACGTGCGGCCCAAGCTTAAAGCGTTGAGGGCCACACTACGAGACGTACAGGGGAACAGCATTCCAGTGTTGGGGGTCGGGACGTTCCGGGTTCGCTTTAAGAGACATTCTGCGGAACTTCCCCTAGTGGTGCTAAAAGGGGGGAGTTGTAGCCTCCTCGGAACACAGTGGTTTCAGCCCTTAGGCCTGTTCATAGGGGGGGTGCATGCCGTAGGCGAGGACCCAATACAAGCGGTGTGTGACGCACACCCCGCTGTTTTTAAAAGTGGACTGGGAAAGTTCAAGGGACCCCCTGTAGCCTTCGACTTAGACCCGGAGGTCCGCCCGATAAGACTTAAACCGCGCAGGGTACCGTTCGCACTAAAGGACAAAATAGAGGCGGAACTGGACAAACTGGTGGGTCAAGGAATTCTTGTTCCTGTGGATTCCGCGGAGTGGGAGACTCCAATTGTAACAGCACTGAAGGCTAACGGGGAGGTGCGCATTTGCGCTGATTATAAGTGCACCATTAATAAGGCAATCCGCCCTAATGCATACCCGGTGCCAGTGGTCAGCCACCTTCTGGCCAGGCTAAATGGGGGAAAGTGTTTCGCTAAGCTCGATTTAGCACAGGCCTACCAGCAACTCCCGGTAACCCCCGCCACAGCGGCGGCACAAACAATAGTCACACATAAGGGGGCGTTCCAGGTGTCGAGGTTACAGTTCGGTGTGAACTCGGCACCTGGCATTTTTCAGTCGCTAGTGGAACGCCTCCTGAAGGGGCTGGAGGGGGTGTTGCCCTATTTTGATGACGTGTTGATAACGGGGGGGAGTAAGGCCGAGCTGGCTCACAGATTGGATAAGGTCCTGACCGCGTTCGAGAAAGCGGGGCTGCGACTGAGAAAAGACAAATGTGTATTTTTCGAAACAGAGGTTGAGTTTTTAGGGTTCCGTGTCACGCCCGAGGGAATTAGGCCGTCCAAATCTAAGGTAGCCGCCATTAAGAAAGCCCCTCACCCCACTTCCAAAACCGAGCTACAGTCGTTTCTGGGGCTTCTCAATTTCTACCATACCTTCCTTCCACAGAAGGCGTCTGTTGCCGAGCCGCTCCATCGGTTACTTAAAAAAGAGGAAAAATGGCTGTGGGGTGACGAGCAAGAAAGAGCGTTCTCAGAGTTAAAGCAACTCCTCACATCCGAGGCAATCCTGACTCATTTCGACCCCAAACGGCCCATAGTTTTAGTCTGCGATGCATCCCCGGTGGGGGTGGGAGCGGTGCTTTGCCACGTGTTAAACGACGGAAGGGAGGCCCCGATAGCATTTTATTCAAGGTCCCTGTCCCAAGCAGAGCGGAATTATGCACAGACCGATAGGGAGGCACTAGCGATAGTAGCGGGAACCAAGAAATTTCACGATTTTCTGTATGGTCGGCCGTTCAAGGTCGTTACTGATCACAAGCCCCTGTTAGGAATATTCACTGCAAACAAGCCCACGCCACAGATCCTGTCCCCGAGGATGCTGCGGTGGGCTATTTTTCTTAACGCATATCAACATGAGTTAGTATACCGGCCAGGGAAGGAAATCAGCCATGCAGACGCGCTCTCACGGTCGCCGTTACCCTTGTCGGACGACCAGAAGGCAGGGGTAAGAAGAGACCGCCAGGTATTATTAATAGAGGTCTTGGAGTCACCCCCGATAGTACCGGCCGACGTTGCCAGGGCGACCGGAAAGGATAGAACACTAGAGAAAGTATGCTCGTGGGTGCAGAAGGGGTGGCCGGCGTCATCCCCAGGCGCGGAATTCGACCCATTCTTCCGAAAGCGAGTAGAGTTGTCTTTAGAGAGGGGGTGCCTTTTGTGGGGCCAACGGGTGGTGGTTCCTACGTCCCTGCGGCCGAAGGTGCTAAAGCTGTTGCACGTCAGCCACCCGGGAATCGTCCGTTCCAAGGCGTTGGCCCGGAGTTACTTCTGGTGGCCCCAGCTGGACGCCGACATAGAGCATATGGTGGGCACTTGTGAGGCATGTCAGTGCTCCCGACCGGAGGTGGCCCGCCTCCCGCATAGGGAATGGGACGCAGCAAGGGGACCGTGGTCCAGGGTGCACGTAGATTTTGCTGGCCCGTTCCGAGGAACCATGTTTCTCCTGGTGGTGGATGCATATTCAAAGTGGCTGGAGGTCATTCTGGTAAAGAGCACATCCTCCGCCACTACCATTCGCCAGCTAAGGAGGGTCTTTTCCACGTTCGGTTTACCCGACACTTTGGTCAGCGATAACGCTAGTTGTTTCACGTCCGCCGAGTTCGCAGCATTCATGGAGGCAAATGCAATTCGGCATGTCACATCCGCGCCGTTTCACCCGGCCACGAATGGCCAAGTGGAACGGTTGGTGCGCACCACAAAGGATGCGCTGCGGCGAATGGGCTCGGGAGATCTCAATCATTAAGTTTGTCAATTTCTATTAGCGTACAGAGTGACCCCCTTAGCGTCTGGATACTCGCCGGCTGAGCTGCTGATGCGGAGGACACTGACGACGCTTTTGTCCAGGTTGGACCCGTCGAGGGTCGAGGACAAAGGGAAGAACATAGGTTTAGCGGTCTCGAAAGGTTTCGGCGTAGGCGACCCTGTACACTGCAGGAACTATGCCAACGCAGGCCCAGCCTGGGTACCAGGGACGATAATAGAACAGACGGGGCCAGTGTCATATCGGGTGGAAACTAGCACCGGCCTCCTCTGGAGGAGGCACGCTGACCAACTGAGGCACCGAGTGAGTGAGGGGCCGGTCAGTGGGGCTCAGCGACAGGATTCAGCGATAGGGTTCTCCCCCACCCGTTTAGCCCAAGGGGGAGGCAGAGAGGGACACCAGTCCGAAGCCAGGAGGGAAAGCGGTGAGCCCGACTCATATCCTTTTGATACCCCAGTCCTATCCGAGCCCGGGGGGAGGGAAAAGGAGTGTGCGGCCGCCGCTGCCGCTTCCCCCGAAGCCGATTTTGATTTTGATTTTGCTAGCCGGGGGGGTTTTTTGGAGTGTTCCCCCACCCATCCAAGCGAGAAGAGGGGTTTTTCGTTAGCCCCTAGTGCCCCCGGTTCGCCCCAAACAAAGCACACACCTTCCAACAAAGCCGCAGAACCGCGGCAAACCACTAACAAGTCATCCTCTCCCGTTACAGGGCAGGCAGCCAGGGAGCAAGGAGGAGGGAGCGAAGCCAGGGCAGGGCAGCCCGCGCCGAGACCCCAGCGTGTTCGAAATAAGCCACCTTGGCTGAGAGACTTCGTCTCATCCTAGGGGGGAGGAGTGTTGTGTTCTAATAGTGTAACCTTCCACATGTGATATCAATGTATCTGAACCAATGTAACCTTGCCTATGAGTAACAATGTAACCTTCAGCTGTATCACATAAACCCTGTAATAGGACGCGAGCTAATGACCACCAGCTGGCAGCAGCGAGCGTCCAAGCTCTCTTGGTTCAAACCCATCAAAGACCGCAGCGCGGGAAGTTTCCCGCCGCTACCTACACCTGGACAAGAAGGGCGTGACCAGCCATGACGTCACGCGGACCAGTAGCCAACGGGCTACCGTGGAGCCACATTCAAATGCGCTACTACCATATATATAGAGCTGTTCGTCCGCCATTACCTCATGTTCCCTCTGTCCACCATGCAATAAACCTGAGTTAACCCAGCCGTTGGCTGTGCCTTGTGTCTTGACTCTCATATACTAAACCCTTCCTCTTGCCACTTTCCAGATGCCTATCATTCTCACAGTCAAATGGC
Source organism: Bradypodion pumilum (assembly GCA_035047305.1). Taxonomy (NCBI): domain Eukaryota; kingdom Metazoa; phylum Chordata; class Lepidosauria; order Squamata; family Chamaeleonidae; genus Bradypodion; species Bradypodion pumilum. The sequence goes on from JAWDJD010000003.1 coordinate 266,614,836, forward strand.
TGCCTATGAATGGTAGCCTCTGTAAACCACAAAGTGGCAGATTTGAGAAGGTTGACCGAAATTTTGGTAACTTATGAACTGTATGACTATATTTTGACAATGAGTAGTCTGCTGCTTCATCTTCTTTCTTTCTATCACTCAGCACCACTCCAATCAACATGTATGTGCTTCAAGCCCTGTAAGAAATCCTGCCAAATAGCTCCAAAAATGGCCATAAAATAGCTGTAGTGCTGTTTCTTCTGATGATGTTGCTTTTGAACAGGGATTCCCAACCTATGGCCCATGTGCCAGACCGGCTCCTGACGCCATCCTATCCAGCCCATCGCTACCTCCGTCACACCCGGAAATGGAAGCAGGTGTGTTTACGTCATCCATAAAATGCACCTGTGCATGTGCAATCACACCCACGGCTGGCGTAAACACGGGGGCGTGGTCAGGTCCACGACATAAAAAGGTTGGCTACCCATGCTTTTGAACATATATTGTGTGATTGTTACAGGAAAATTTAACTCATTGCTTACATTGAGAGGGGTGAGTAGGGTAAAGGCAGAGAGGACAAATCCCTGAAAATCAATAGAAGCACTTTCTGCAAGCGGAAGAGAAGGCAAATCCTGAATCTAACCCACAGATTACTATACATCAAATAGACAGTGTATTGAGTGACTTTTGGTGTTTCTTTGGCCCACTACAAAAAGATGGCAAAACACTATTTGTGTGACAAAGAAGTCAGAATCTAAATCTGACTGTAAATACTTAAGTGAGTATAATTGGTACTGGCAAAAATACTAGTACTACTTACTGTATTTTTATGACAATATCCTATTTTCTACTAGGTGTGTAAAAGTCAACACTCCCAAGAAACTCACTTTTGTGTTCAGGGAATGAAGAAGCAGATGAATGAAGTAGTGAAATCCAGCTCTTTATTAGTGGGGTTTGAACACAGTTTAGATGAGGCAAAACTCCATAGATACATGAGGAAAGATACATTCTGCTCCTGTCAGAAAACACAGTTAACATACATAACACTCACATAATGATTTACATGCTGCAAAATAATTATTTGCTTCCTGGCTGGGCCTCTTGGGCGATGTTGCTCACGTGCAGCTTTTCAAGTACGCTGCCCGATGTCCAAGTCGGACAATTAACTCAAAAATATGTGCTGCTGAAATACATGTGGCCCAGAACTTCAAAACACTGCTGTAGTGCCACACAAGCAATGAATCTCCTTGTATGAACATAATTTGGGTGCAGGATCAAACTGGGAGATGTATATTGGCTGAAATCCAGTAGTAAGTCACAATTCAAATAGGCCCATTGAATAACTGGGGATCTGGTGAGTCATTTCCTCCATATGTTCCATTGATTCTATGGGCCTAGCCTTGTTGGAACTCACGAAAGGATTTCAGCCATTTTGTGTTAGTCATAATTATTTTTTGGTGATAGTACCTTGCTTTTGTACCAGTTCTCCCTCAGAGATGTGTACCAACAGAATAATAATGTGAACCTGATGTGTGTTCTACATCATAATAAAGAAAACATTTAGGTCATATATAGTGTGTGATCAGCTGGCTGAATACTGTAGTTCAGTGAGTTAGATATTTGGCTGCAGAGCCAGAGGTTAGGAGTTTAATTCCCTGCTGTGCATCTCAGGAGAGCCTGTGTAATCAAGGGCAAACTGCACAATCCCAGGACACCCCCAGAAGACAGGAATGGTAAACCACTTCTGTGTCATTCTGTACCTAAAAAACTCTGGAAAGAGTCACAATAAGCCAGCATTGACTTGATGGCACACAATTATTATTTTCTATAGTGAGATCACAGGGGCTGGTAAATCAGGGAAAGAGAACGCCTCACTTCAAAATTGGTGAACCACAGCCCTACAGGTTTTTTATTCATTTGTTTTTGAAACAATGCCTCCTATCAACCTCAGCTGGTATAACTGGTAGCCAAGAGCATGTGAGTTGACATTGTTATCTGAAACCTTTGGCAGGCAAGGATTGCTTACCCCATTATAAGCATATCATTCATTGCAACAAATGTATGGCTGTTCTTTTGGACCATATATTCTACTACATGAATGGTCTTCCATGATCCATGCTGAGAAGAAAGAGCTAGTTGCCCAGAATTGGAATCCCTACTGGGCCATACATAATTATATACTGAAAATATAAAACTTGGCCAGATCATTCATTTTCCAGATTGCCAAACCCAATCAAGAAACTATCACCTCAACATAGCGCTTTGGAAAGTTACTATTGGGGAGGGACTACAGTTCCCAGAAGCCTGTGCTGCCATGTTGGCTGGGGCAATTCTGCAAGCTGTAATTCAAAACAGTAACATTTCTGCATTACCAGAGAGTAAACAAAACAAAAAGACAAAAACCATTGTGGCACCTTAAAGATTAACTGCTGTATTTCAATGTTAGCTTCTGTGGATCCAGTCCACTTGGTCAGACGTTTCTGCATTAGAAATGGTTCATGGTGTCAGAATGCTTAGCTTGCATGTCTACTTGTTTTCATTTATTTATTTATTGGATTTATATAACCACCTTTTTCGCCTAAGTTACCCAAGTTACCTAAGTTACTCACAACATCAGCTAAAACCCATACCCTATACTAATTAAAACCAAATACTGTACTATAAAATTTAAGTGAGAGGGGGAGAGAGAAATTTGAAAACCACTTAATCTGGAAAATGTGTAATAACTTTTATACATTCGTGGACTCATACATTACAGTGGTACCTTGATTTAAGAATTTAATGTGTTCTCCGGAATGTTTCACATTGCAAAAAAAATCATAAACCGGTTACCCATAGGAATGCATTTTGTGGTTTCCCATTGGAATGCATTGAAAACAAAAATTCATAGACTGCTACAGTTTCCCATAGTAATGCATTGAAACCTAATTAATCCATTCCCAAAAAAATCGTAAACCGAGGCATTGTTTTGAATGGATTTCCTTTCATAAACTGAAAATTACATTGACTGAGGCGTTCGTAAACCGAGGTACCACTGTATCTTCATTATACAGATATTCTCTTCTTATTTTGAAAGAAGATAACCCCTGATCCCTCAGGTAGCGGTCTGTCAATTTTACAACCATAGAAGACTGACTTCAGCTTGAACCTGACTTATTTTGGCACATGGACTTTGTAAAATGATAACAAGAACAGGAGCTGTTTCTTATTTTTGTTTTATGATGCAGGCATGCTTAAGTGTATGTCTCAGAGCTAAATGCAGAAGGTATTTGGCAACTTAAGGGCTGCATGTGTTTTCCTGCTCTGTTTCTGTGCTCCCAGAATATGATTTGTAGTCGCTCACAGAAAATAGCGAACGCAAGAGCTGAAGGTCTCTGTTCATGACATTTTAAATATCTATCTATCTATCAATCACGCCTGTGAATCAGTTCCATGCCGTGAGGAGACCCAGCCAAAGTAAATAATTCCAGAGACCACCAAAGATAAGAATGAGGCAAACCAAGGAGCTTGGTAGACATGACTGGCCGAGAGAGAAAAACAAAGACTTTTCAGAAGTCAAATCTTGGTTAAATCCAAGTGTTGAAACTTGCAACAGTCTTTCAGTGCAGTGGATTCAGGCAGGGACAGGTAGAAGAGAAAAAGGAGAAACCCCAAATATTTTATTTTCCCTGCTGTCTCTGATATAAATGAAGGAGACATTTCTAGACCTATCAAAGGCTCTTTTTCTTAGCCCTTTTTGCTATCCTACAGCAGCAAATGTAGAGATTCCTAATGCGATTAGTTTAACATTTCAGTTGTGATTTCCATCTGGCTAACAGTAATTTTTTATGTTGAGACTGGAAAAGGTTTTCTATCATTGGTTTGAATCCTTCTTTGTTCTTGAATGCTTGGGAAAGCACTGTATTTCTTTGGTACACATGTAAATGCCTTACTTAGACCTGACTACACTTTCATATAATGTGGGATTTGTTCCTCTTGTAAAATGAGTGAATTTGGTTAATTTTTAGTGTCCATATGACACCAAGGCTGGATAAAATCCATCTGGTCCTTTTTGCTCCTGACATGCTTTTGGGGGGGATGCTTTTTCAAGCCAGAATGATTTAAATGGGTTTTTGTCCTGTACAAACATTGTAGAAAAGATGGGGTGTCCGTCTCTAAAAAGGGTCTGAACTTCTCTGTAAGAGTCCTACAGATTCCTGTAGAACAGGCTTTCTCAATGTTTTCTCACTGGGTGCTGGACCATGCTCCCCCGGACAGCTGCACGGGCAAGTCATGGGTTCCTCCCACCAAGAAGCAAAAGTAAAGCGTGTCCCACGCATGCACAGAACATGTTTCTGTGTTCTGCGCATGCATGGAGTACATTTTTCTTCTGCTTCCAGGAGCAGCGATGGTGTCGGGGGGTGGATGAAATGGTGTCGGGGGCAGGGTCTGGCCCATGGGTAATAGGTTGAGAATGCCTGCTGTAGATGTCTAACAAAAATAAATTGGGATCCTGTGTCCTCATACAATACCTGGCATTAATTTTGAAAGCAGGAAAATCCTGGTGAGACTCAAGGAAATATTTTGCACCTATCCCTCTTTTGGACTGCAGTGGCTCAAGTGGCTGACGATGACTAGGAGGCCGAAGGTCAGCAGTTCGATTCCCGAGTACTGTAGGGCGGTATGAGCTCCCTGTAGGACGGTATGAGCTCCCATCTTTGTCCCAGCTCCTGCCAACCTAGCAGTTTGAAAGCAAGAAATTGCAAGTAGATAAATAAGGACCACTTTGGTGGGAAGATAACAGCATTCCGTGCACTCCTGTGTCTAGTCATGCCTGCCACATGACCATGGAAACATCTGCAGCAGCAGACAGCGCTGGCTCTTTGGCTTTGAAACAGAGATGAGCACTGCACCCTAGAGTTGGATACGACTGGCTTTCGAGCAAGGGAAACCTTTACCTTTACCTCTTTTGCAGATTCTCCCCATTTGAAAGGAAAAGCTTGCCTTATCTTCACCCCTATTTCCTGCAGCTCTTCCAACTCCCTTTGTAGATTTGGGTCAGAAAAGTGTGAAGCAAAGTCTTAGTCTTTACATCAACAAAACAGGAGAACAAATCATAGATCACATGAGACTAAATAGTAAATTACAGCCAAGTGACTAATTGTACCTAATGGGTTGGAGAAGACCGGACCATGTCCTTACTGAGGCTTAGTCTCATGGATAAGCCTTTTATGGCAGGAGAATTTCTCCCAGGTGGCCTTTCATACTATTTTCAAAAGCTCCTACAGAAACTGGCCATGCGATCCATTCATAGGAGCAAAGCTTAAGGTTTGGAAATACCTTTATTGGATCACTTTAAAAAGTTATAAATAAGACAGGTTTTTGAGTGCTCCAAAATTCTTCATCAGGTGTTGATATAAAACATGGGGTTAAAGCAGTGATGCACTCTAAAAAAATTACTACCCTTTTTTAGTGTCTTGCACGGAAGACAAAGAAGGAGCCGCAGTGAGGGCTAAACGCAGGTTTATTGGGTGATGATCAGGATGAACATGTGGTAATGGCGGAGGTACAGCTCATTATATACTGCAGTACATACATTTGAATCTCGTTGCACGGTAGCTTATTGGCTGCTACCGGCGTGACGTCATTCTGAGTCACGCCCATCTTCTCCAGGTGATCCTCGCGCGGGAAAGGTTCCCGCGGCTGCCGGTGATTTGGGGAATGTGAACCATGTGAGCTGAACGCTCGCAGCTGCCCTCTATAGGCAGCTTACTCGCGTTCCTTAACAGCTGAGCTACATTGTAATTGTGGTCAGGTTACATTCATACATTTCTTAAAGCAACATTGTACATACACAACACTCCTCCCCCCTAGGATGGGACGAAGTCCCTCAACCATTGTGGCTTGCCGCACATGCGTCTGGGGCGCGCGGCCGCTTGACTTAACATAGGGGAGCCGGGGGCTCCTGGTTCCGTGGAGTCCTGTCCTGCAACGGAAAGGGGGGACTCATTAGTGGTTCGGTGGGGACTCTGCGACAACCTTGCATTGGGGGACGGGAATGGAATGAACAGTTGGGACGTGAACTCCTGCCTGCCGCTTGAAGAGCTTGGGGTACCTCCCAGCACGAATCTGGGACTGACAATGAGGCCCTTGTGGTCTCACCCCCCCCCCTGTTGCCTGTCCGGGCGTTCTAGAGGCTGAGGCGGGCGGATTCCCCCCTGCTGCCTGTCTCGGGGGTGTCTGTCTCGGGGGTGACTGTCTCCGGGGGGCTGGAGTTATGGTATACTCTAAAACAAAAGGGCTGGGGGGACTGGAGGTACCAGGGGCTGAACTGAAACCCCTCTTTTCGCTAGGACGGGTGGGGGACCACTCCGCTACGCCCCCCTGGTACTGCAAATCTTAATCAAACTCATCCCTCTCTTTCAAAGTATCCTCCTCTGTGGCTGAGAATCCAGGGTATGCATTTGTACCCGCAGATTCCGCCGTGTCTCCCCCTTGGGTAATGCGGGTGGGGGAGGACCCTAACGCTGATTTCTCGTCACTGGTGACCCGCCTTCTGAGTTGGTCGGCGTGCCTTCTCCAGAGCAGACCTGAGCTAGTCTCAACTCTATAGGATACTGGCCCCGTCTGCTCAATTATCGTCCCTGGTACCCACGCTGGCCCGGAGGCCGCGTAGTTCCTGCAGTGAACCGGTGAACCGAAAAGATTTTGGAGCTTCCTACCCCGATATCTATATTTCTCCCTTCATCCTCCACCCTGGACGGGTCCATCCGGTCAAAAAGTGTTGCCGGACGCCTCCTCATGAGGAGTTCGGCTGGCGAAAGTCCTGACACTAGGGGGGTTGTCCTGTAGCAGATGAGGAACTGGCACAGATGGAGGTTTAACTCGCCGGGACCCATGCGCCGCAGTGCGTCTTTTGTAGTGCGCACTTGGCACTCTACCTGACCATTTGTGGCGGGGTGAAACGGGGCAGCGGTAATGTGCCTGATGGCGTTTCTTTCAATAAAGGTCTTGAACTCCGCAGACGTGAAGGTACTAGTGTTATCGCTAACAAGGACGTCCGGCAGGCCGAAACAGGCAAAGACCTTGTGCAACTGTTTAATGGTTGCCGCAGAGGAGGTGCTGTTCATGGGGATTACCTCCAACCACTTGGAATAGGAGTCGACTATCAGCAGGAACATGGCCCCGCGGAAAGGGCCAGCGAAGTCGTCATGAATCCGGGACCATGGCCCGTGGGCTGTGTCCCATTCCCTATGGGGTAGCCAGGATTCCTCAGGCCGGGAGCTCTGGCAACTCTCGCACGTGCCCACTAATCACTCTATGTCCGCGTCTATCTGGGGCCACCAAAAGAAGCTCCTGGCCAGCGCCTTGGAGCGCACTATTCCCGGGTGACTGGTATGCAGTAGCTTCAGTACCTTGGCCCTCAGCTTTTCTGGGATGACTACCCGCTGGCCCCAGAGTAAGCAGCCCCTTTCCAGGGACAGCTCTACTCTACGCCTGAAGAATGGCTTGAAATGTTCCTCGGGGGGGGGGGAGTAGTGGGCCACCCTTTCCTAACCCAGGAGCTAACTTGGGCCAGCATCTTGTCGGCCGCTGTGGCCTTGGCGAGGTCGGCCGGGACGATGGGGGGTGAGTCGAGGGACTCGATCAGCAGGACTTGGTGGTCCTGCTCTACCTCACATGTGGGGTCTCCTAAACTAGGGAAGGGAGACCGGGACAGTGCGTCCGCATGGGAGATCTCCTTCCCTGGGCGATAGACCAGCTCATACTGGCAGGCGTTAAGGAAAATCGCCCAACGTAGCATTCAGGGGGACAGGATTTGAGGGGTGGCCTTGCCTGTGGTGAAGATTCCCAGGAGAGGCTTGTGATCCGTCACCACCGTAAACCTGCGGCCGCATAAGAAATCGTGGAACTTCTTGGTCCCAGCGATTATGGCCAGGGCCTCCCTATCTGTTTGCGCGTAGTTGCGCTCGGCCTTTGAAAGGGACCTGGAGTAGTATGCAACTGGGGCTTCCCACCCACTCTCCAACACGTGGCATAGCACCGCCCCCGCCCCCACTGGGGACGCATCACAGACTAAAACTACTGGTCTCCTCGGGTCAAAGTGGGTCAGGACAGCATCCGAGGATAAAAGCGCCTTTAGCTCCCTGAAAGCTTTCTCTTGCCTATCTCCCCACCGCCAAACCGCCTCTTTCTTTAAAAGCCCGTGCAGTGGCTCCGCAACGGACACCTTCCTTGGCAGGAAGGAATGGTAAAAATTTAAGAGCCCTAGAAATGACTGCAGCTCCGGTTTCGCGGTGGGGCAAGGGGCGTTTTGCACAGCCGCAACCTTGGACTCGGAGGGCTTGATGCCCTCTGGGGTTATCTTGAACCCAAGGAACTCAACCTCCCTCGCAAAGAATACACATTTGTCCCTTCTCAGTCGAAGTCCCGCTTTCTCGAATACTGAAAGGACCCCGTCTAGCCTCTTTGCTAACTCTAATTCGCTCCCAGCTGTTATCAACACATCGTCAAAATATGGGAGGACGCCTGGAAGTCCCTTTAAAAGGCATTCCACGAGGGACTGGAAGATCCCGGGGGCCGAATTCACGCCGAACTGTTACCTTAAATGCCCCCTTGTGCGTGACGATGGTTTGCGCAGCGGCAGCAGCTGGGGTTACGGAGAGCTGCTGATATGCCTGCGCCAGATCTAGCTGGCAAAACACCTCCCCCCATGTAACGTGGCCAGTAAATGGCTGACCACGGGCACTGGATATGCATTTGGCTGAATGGCCTTATTGATCGTACATTTATAGTCCGCACAAATCCTGACCTCCCCGTTTGATTTAAGAGCTGTAAAAATCGGCGTTTCCCACTCCGCCGAATCAACTGGAACCAAAATCCCCTGCCCCACCAATTTGTCCAGTTCCGCCTCGATCTTGTCCTTGAGGGCGAAGGGCACTCTCCTTGGCTTGAGGCGGATGGGCCGGATTTCTGGGTCCAGCTCAAAGGATACCGGGGGGCCCTTGTATGTCCCGAGCCCCTTCTTGAAAACGTCCGGGTGTACATTGCACATGTCCCGCATTGGGTCAGTCTCGATGGCGTTAATGCCGGACAGTTCAATTCCCAGGGGAGCAAACAACTGCGTTCCCAGAAGGCAGCATCTTCCCCCCTTGAGTACCACTAGGGGCAGTTTCTCGGAGTAACTCTTGAACTTCACCTTGAAGTTCCCCACCCCCAATACCGGGATCCCATTTCCCTGCACGTCCCGTAAGTGTGACCTCATGGCCCGCAGTTTGGGCCGCGCATCTGGGGGAATGCGCATAAACTCTTTTTGGGACAGGATGGAATATGACGACCCCGAGTCTATCTCCATCCTCACCGGGACCCCCTGTAACAGTACCTCTACGAAAAAACGCCAGTGCTCCAGGCCCACGCGGTTCACGCCTTCCTTGCTGTAGCTGGTTGAGACCTTCCTGGTGCCGGTCGCCTTCCGTTGGTGAGCCTGGGGGTGGCTCGAGGCGCCCTTGTCCTCAGGTCGCCCGCGCCTGCATACTCTGGCGATGTGCCCTTTTCGGCCGCAGTTGTGACACTCGGCCTTCCGAAACGGGCACCTCGTCCGGTCGTGAGATGCCCCACACCCGTCGCAGTGGCGGTCTTGCTGTTCGCGGGTCTGTCGCTTCTCCCCGCGTTTCTTTATTCTCTGGACGTCGTCGTCCTCGCTGGAGCAGGAGTCTGCCGTCGCGGACGACTCCTCAGACATCGCTGGTGTGCCGGCGGGCGACTTGGGGGCCCGCCAGGCCATCTTCACCGGTGTCCGCCGGGCCGCCTGCACTGGTGACTTGGCCCTTTCGGATGTGGCCCCTCGGGACTTGAACACTCTGACCCCACTCCTGGCCGCCTCGGCTGCTTGGGCCTCCCGCAGTACCTCGTTGAACGTGAGGCGATAGTCGCGGGTCATCAATTTTCTCTGGACCTCCTTGTCCCTCAGGCCACACAGCATGCGGTCTCGGAGTGCCGTTCCCACTAGCAGTGCACCGCTGCCAGCCTGAGGGCTGCCACGTAGGCGGACACTGTCTCTCCCAGGCGTTGGTCTCGCCTGTGGAACGCGACCCTGGCCGGGAAGATCGACACGGGGGGCTGGAAATGATCGCGCAGTAACTCTAGGATGCGGTCGAGGGGCACCACGTCCACCTTCCGTGGGGCCACCAGGTTCATCAGGATGCGCAGCGCGGCCGGCCCCACCTGGGCCAGGAAGTGTGAGCGCATCTTCACGTCGTCGTCGACGTCCGCGGCTTCCATCGCGTGCCGAAACTGGCACTCGTACAGCTCCCATTGCTCCGGGTCGCTGATATCGAAGTGGTAAGGCTTGACCTTGGGATTCGCCATTGATCCCATCCTCGACACCAATTTAGTGTCTTGCACGGAAGACAAAGAAGGAGCTGCAGTGAGGGCTAAACGCAGGTTTATTGGGTGATGATCAGGATGAACATGTGGTAATGGCGGAGGTACAGCTCATTATATACTACAGTACATACATTTGAATCTCGTTGCACGGTAGCTTATTGGCTGCTACCGGCGTGACGTCATTCTGAGTCACGCCCATCTTCTCCAGGTGATCCTCGCGTGGGAAAGGTTCCCGCGGCTGCCGGTGATTTGGGGAATGTGAACCATGTGAGCTGAACGCTCGCAGCTGCCCTCTATAGGCAGCTTACTCGCGTTCCTTAACAGCTGAGCTACATTGTAATTGTGGTCAGGTTACATTCATACATTTCTTAAAGCAACATTGTACATACACAACACCTTTGATATTGGCAGATTGATACGCAGTAGGGAGCAGCTATGAGGCCAAACACATCTTTATTGGAGGGTATGCAATCTGAACATGTGGTAATGGCGGAGGTATAGCTCCTTTTATACTGTAACAATACATTTGAATGTGGTACACGGTAACCCATTGGCCACCACTGGCGTGATGTCATCAGGAGTCACGCCCTTCTTCACCAGGTATGACCGTGGTGGGAATGTTTCCCGCAGCTTGAAATAGTTGGGGAATTTGTACCATGTGCACTGAACGCTCGCTGCTGCCCCTTGTGGTAGCTAGCTCGCGTTCTAATGTAGCTAAGATACATTGTAATCATTACAGGTTATACGAGGTTACATTCCTTACATTGACACAATTTCATTCATCTTACAGGCATAGTATTTCCATACACAACATACCCACACTGTGGGTGAGGCTAATTGTGGGTGTGGCTGTCTGTGGGCATGGCCTCAACACCACCACCCCTCCAAGAAAAAAGAAGAAGAATAGAAAAGAAACCTACCTTGCTCTCTTGCTTCGCCCGTTGTCCCAGAAATGAGGAGGAGGAGTCCCAGAGAAGCCAGGCGCTGCTGGCGGGTCAGCCCCTCACAGTCCAAGCATGCTTTCACAGGTGGCACTGCTGGGAGGTGAGCAGGGTGGGTTGGTGGGCTAGCCGGCCTCCCCCTCCCAGCACCGCCAGCAATGCTTCCCATCCGCCTCGCCCAGGGCCAAAGGCACACATGAAGTGCAGAGGTGAAAGGGCACCTTCGGCCCTGGGCTAGCTGCATGGGAAGCATTGCTGATGGCACTGATGGAAGGTGGGCAGGGTGGGTTGGTGGGCTGGTGGGCTCCTCCTCCCAGCGCCGCCAGAAACGCTTCCCATTCACCTCACCCAGCCAGGGCCGAAGGCGCGCTTTCACCTCCAAACTTCCCATGCACCTTCTGCCCTGGGCGAGGTGAATGGGAAGGAATGCACCCGCCCCACTCACCTCCCAGCAGCGCCAGTGGCTGCTGCTTTTCCTCCTCCTCATCTTCTTCCTGGCTCCTGGTCACATCCGGAGTGCAGGGAGAGGGGGGGAAGGTGGTGGGCATGGTGTGACAGCGAGGTGGGCAAGGCAAGCCAGGTGGGCATTACCTGGGGGAATTTCCACTACTGGTTTGCAAGAACCGTTGAGAACCAGCCTCAGTGCATCACTGGGTTAAAGCAGGGGTACTCAACCTTTTCAAACCAGGGGCCGGGTCACATTCTCTCAGTCAGCTTCGAGGGACGGACAGCCATTTTGCCCTGCCTGCACAATGGGGGTGGCCATTTTGTCCCAACAGCTTCAAAGGGGTGGCCATTTTGTTTCTAAAATGCCCTTGGAGGGGTGGGGGACACATGAAATGGGGCTGTGGGTCAGATCCGGCCCCCAGTCCTTACATTGGGAACAAGATGGGTTAAAGTAACTAATTCAAAACCTCAGCCAATTGTGATATCCATCGCTCACAGTCAGGATCTTAACAATAACTTTACTGTGAGAATATGTAATCAAAACTGTTCCGGTAACCAGCTTTTCAAAAAACAATGTTTCTTCATCAGGATACTTTCAAGATAATTCTTTTAACAATTTTCAAAACTATTCTTTCTTCTTTTTTTACATCTAACAGCCTCAGAAAAGAGTGTTTCCTGTCTTTGTGGGCTTTGAACATCTCATTCAATGTAAACCCCATATAACAAACATTTTTTCGTTATGCAGGGTATCACCCATTTGATCTGCATAACAAAAAAAACCACATAACAAAGAGCTCCATGGAACGGAGCTTTTTCATTATGCGGGGTATTATTGTATTTAGCTTTAATACTTACTGGGCTTTGCCAAGCCTCTTTGTCTACTGGTGAAAACAAGAAATAAGAGTATCCGTTCCCACAAAAACAGAGTACAGTAAAACCCCGACTTACAAATGCCTCAAGTTACATAAAATTTGACTTACATAATGATTTTGTGCTAAAATCATATCCCAATTTACATGATTTCCTGTGGGTTTGCTTCGAGTTACATAAAAAAACGATTAAAGCAAAAGCCTACGGAATGGACTTTTTTCGTAAGTAGGTTTTTTAAAAAAAATTATAATTAATTTTCAATATATAATTACAAAATCTAAATAAAAAGAAAAGATTACAATACAAATACAAAAAATCATAAAACAATATACAATACAATATCTAAAAATTTATACAATAATAAACAATACTAAGTAAATAATAAACAATACTAAAAATAACACTATAACAATACCTCTACTTATCAAAGTAATACCTCCCCATCCTTCACAAAATCTTAATTGTTGTACCTCAAATCATTGTATACAGCTTAAAAATTACATTTGCAATATTTTCTTTTCCTTATAACGAAATCTCCAAACCAAACTCATTTATATATATATATATATGGCCTCGAGGAGCTCACCGTAGGGAGGCAGGGCCTATTAGAATGGCCCGCCCCCGGCAACTGATGGATCCTGATGGATTCCAGAGGGAACTGGGGGATTTCCCTCTGGATCGGCAACACGATTCGCCCGAGGCGCTGGTTGACCTGTGGAACAGGATGACAACAGCGGCCTTGGATGAAATCGCACCACTACGGCCTCTCAGAGCTCATCGAGCTAGGTCATCTCCGTGGTTCACAGATGAACTGCGGGAGCTCAAACGGGCAAAGAGACGCCTAGAGCGCCGCTGGGTGAAGACCCAGAGAGACTCCGATTGGACACTAGCTAGAGCCGCTATTAGGGCCTATCTAGTGGCGATGGAGGTGGTGAGGCGGCAATACTTCACCACCCTTATTGCCTCCGCTGACAATCGCCCGGCCACCCTGTTCCGGGTTACCAGGTCTCTCCTTGGTAGGGGGACCCCGGTGCCTGGTTGGCAGGGGTCGGCTGAGGACTTTGCTGACCATCTAGTGGAGAAAATCGATCGGATTCGCTCTGGGTTTAATTCCGGCGTGGTTGGGGAGAGTCCGGAGGGAGCTGGAGCACAGTCTTGCCATACCATCTGGGACCGGTTTGATCCAGTTGCCCCTGATGAAGTGGACAGGCTCCTTGCAGCTGTGCGCGCCACTACCTGCCCATTGGACCCCTGTCCCACCTGGTTGGTGAAAGCCTCCAAGGCGGTGACAGGTGACTGGGTTGGGGCTGTGATCAATGCATCATTGCGGGAGGGGGTGTTTCCTGCACCTTTAAAACATGCTTTGGTGCGCCCCCTCCTGAAGAAACCTTCCCTCGACCCAGCTGTCCTAACCAACTATAGGCCTGTCTCTAACCTCCCCTTTTTAGGGAAGGTGTTGGAGAAGGCAGTGGCGTGTCGGCTGCAGGGGGTGCTGGATGAAGCGGATTATCTGGACCCCTTTCAGTCAGGATTCAGGCCGGGATATGGTACCGAGACGGCATTGGTCGCACTGATGGATGATCTCTGGCGGGAGCGGGACGGTGGTCACCCATCCGTCCTTGCTCTTCTTGACCTCTCAGCGGCTTTCGATACCGTTGACCACGGTATCCTTCTGGGACGGCTCCGAGGATTGGGAATCCAGGGTAATGTGTGGTCCTGGTTTTCCTCATTTCTGAGGGGTCGTACCCAGTCGGTGTGGTTGGAGAGTGAGAGGTCCAGTCCTAGGCCCCTCAAATGGGGGGTGCCTCAGGGCTCGGTGCTCTCTCCTCTCCTATTTAACATCTACATGAAGCCGCTGGGTGAGATCATTCGTTCCCATGGGGTGCGGTACCATCAGTACGCGGATGACACTCAGTTGTACATCTCGGCCCATGGGGACCCCAGTGATGCCGTCAAAGTCCTTTCCAGATGCCTGGAAGCTGTGGGGGTCTGGATGGGGGCTAACGGGCTACAACTGAATCCCAGCAAGACTGAGTGGCTATGGATAGGGGGTTCTGCATTAACCCGGGAGCTACCATCGTTGGTTCTGGATGGTGCTATTTTGCCCCAGACAGACCCAGTGCGCAACTTGGGGGTCCTCCTGGATTCACGGCTACTGCTAGAGGAACAGGTCGCGGCTGTGACCAGGAGGGCTTTCGCCCAACTGCGGGTGATCCGCCAGTTGCGCCCACTCCTGGACCGGGACTCCTTGCTCATGGTCACTCACGCTCTGGTTACCTCCAGACTAGATTATTGCAATGCGCTCTACATGGGGCTGCCCTTGACGACCATTCGGAGGCTACAGCTGGTCCAAAATGCGGCAGCCCGGGTGGTGATGGGGTGTGGGCGTTATGCCCGTGCTTTGCCACTGCTCCGGGAGCTGCACTGGTTGCCAGTTTGTCTCCGGGTGCAATTCAAGGTGCTGGTTTTGACCTTTAAAGCCCTATATGGTAGTGGGCCGGGTTACCTAAGAGACCGCATCGCCCTGAGGACGTCTGTCCGTCCAACCAGAGCGGACCGGAGGGGCTCTCTAATCGTTCCATCAGCCAGAGGGGCTCGCCTCTCTGGCACAAGGAGGAGAGCCTTCTCCGTGTCTGCACCGGCCCTCTGGAACCTCCTGCCAACAGAGCTACGTCTCCGGACGGAATTGCTGCCTTTCAGAAAAGATCTTAAAACCTGGCTGGCGGGTCAAGTGTGGGGTGCAGGTGGAAGGGTAACCGCCATTGGGTGGTTGGTGTAGAAGAACTCTTCCCCATGGTGCCTTTGGATCCTGCAGCCCTTGTTTTTAGGGGGTGGGTAGTTTTAACTGTTTTAACTGTTTTAACTTGTGTTTTTAATTTTTATTGTGAACCGCCCTGAGTTGGCTTTGGCCGAGTGAGCGGTATATAAATGTGATAATTAAATTAAATTAAATTAAATATATATATATATATATATATATATATATATATATATATATATATATATATATATATATATATATATATATATATATATATATATATATATATATATATATATATATATATATATATATATATATATATATATATATATATATATATATATATATATATATATATATATATATATATATATATATATATAAGTAGGGGTTTTACTGTACACATCTCTCTCTGAATCAAGGAAGCACTATGGCTATGCTGATTGCTACTGCTAACGCTGACATCAAATCGGACATCATGTGATCTGACATCTATTCCACACAAAAAACAATTTGAAACCCAATTTACTCAACAGTCAAGAAACACCCTTTAGTGTATGAGAACCAAGACAATAGAAATAGCCGAAAGGTTGGCTTAACACATCTTTATTGCATGATGGTCCGGGGGAACATATGGTAATGGCGGATGAACAGCTCAATATATACTGTGGCTATACATTTGAATGTGGCTCCTCGATAGCCCATTGGCTACTGTCTGCGTGACGTCATTCCCCGTCACGCCCTTCTTGTCCAGGTGAGGTGGTGGCGGGAATCTTCCCGCGCTGTAGGTATTTGGGGAATTGGAACCATGTGAGCTGGGCGCTCGCTATTGCCCCTATGGGCACTAGCTCGCGTCCTGATACAGAAAGTTACAGTGTTACAGCTGGTGATTATTATATCCACTCATTCGAGTGTTACATTAAAGGCACAATATTCCAAACACAACATCCCTCCCCCCTAGGATGAGACGAAGTCTCTCATCCAATATGGTTTATTGCAAGCGCGTTTTGGGCGCAAGGCTGGCTGTCTTGTCCCGGGGCGCTATCACTTCTGTGTTCCCTGGTCTCTTGTCCTGCAATGGGAGAGGGAGACTCATTAGCGACTTGCCGCGGTTCTGCGGCTTTCGGGGTAGGGGTAAACTCCATTGTGGGAAAACCGGGGGCACTGGGGGCTAACGAGAAACCCCGCTTCTCGCTTGGATGGGTGGGGAACCACTCTGAACCCCCCCCCCCGGTTTTGTAACTCAAACTCAAAATCATCTTCTGGGGTATCTGTGGGGGTATCCCTCAGGATATCTATGGGGACAAACTTATTCCCTTCCCCCCTTGGTGGGGACCACTGACCCCCCTCTCCTCCCCCTTGGGCTGAACGGGTGGGGGAGAACCCTAACGTTGAATCCTGTTCAGGACTGTCCGCGCTCTGGTTTCCGGAAACCCGGCGCCGGAGTTGGTCCGCGTGTCGCCTCCAGAGTAGACCTGTGCTGGTCTCGACGCAGTACGACACGGGACCCGTTTGCCCAATGTCTACACCCGGAACCCAGGCTGCCCCTGCGCTAGCGTAGTTTCTGCAATGGACCGGGGCGCCTATTTCGAAACTCTTCGTACCCGCTAACCCGATGTTCCTCCCAGTGTCTTCCACCCTCGTAGGGTCTAGCCTGGTCAGTACTGTAGTCAGTTTTCTGCGCAGTAGGAGCTCTGCGGGTGAGTATCCTGACGCTAGGGGGGTCACCGTATATCCCAGCAAAAACTGGCACAACTGCAGGTTTAAATCCCCGGGGCCCATGCGCCTCAGCGCGTCTTTGGTGGTACGCACGAGGCGTTCTACCTGGCCATTCGTCGCCGGGTGGAAAGGCGCGGAGGTGATGTGCCGGATGGCATTGATGTCGGTGAATGCCCTGAATTCGGCGGACGTGAAGCAACTAGCGTTATCGCTAACAAGCGTGTCGGGTATACCGAACGAACTGAACACCCTGCACAATTGTTTAATTGTTGCGGCTGAGTAGGTGTTCGCAACTGGAATAACCTCTAACCACTTGGAGTAAGCATCCACTATGAGGAGGAAAAGCAATCCTCTGAAAGGGCTCGCAAAGTCAATGTGCACGCGGGACCACGGCCCCTTTGCCGCATCCCATTCCCTGTGCGGAAGTCGAGCCTCTTCGGGCCGGGAGCTTTGGCAACTCTCGCAAGTGCCCACCATGTGCTCGATATCGACGTCCAACTGGGGCCACCAGAAGTAGCTCCTGTCCAGTGCCTTGGAGCGAACAATTCCAGGGTGGCTGACGTGCAGCAGCTTAAGCACCCTTGCTCTCAGGGATTCAGGGACGATTACCCGCTGGCCCCACAGGAGGCAACCCCTCTCCATGGACAGTTCTAACTTTTTCCTAAAAAATGGGGCGAACTCTGCCGCCGGGGAGGACGTTGGCCACCCTTTCTGCACCCATGAACTGACCAGGGCCAACGTCTTGTCCCTGCCCGTCGCCTTGGCGATCTCTGCGGGCACTATGGGGGGTGAATCTAGGACCTCTATCATGAGCACTTGGTGGTCTTGTTCCACCTCACACACGTGGCTGCTCATGTGGGTGAGGGGTGACCTCGACAGAGCGTCCGCGTGGCTTATGTCCTTTCCAGGGCGATACACCAGCGCGTTCTGGTATGCGTTTAAAAAACATGGCCCACCTGAGCATCCTAGGGGACAGAATCTGCGGCGTGGGCTTGTCTGCGGTAAAAATGCCTAGCAGGGGCTTGTGGTCAGTCACGATGGTAAAGGGGCGGCCATAGAGGAAGTCGTGGAACTTCTTCGTCCCAGCAATGATCGCTAATGCCTCCCTGTCTGTCTGTGCGTAGTTGCGCTCTGCCTTAGACAGGGACCTGGAGTAGAACGCCACCGGGGCCTCCCGCCCGTTTTCCAACACGTGGCACAGGACCGCCCCCACCCCCACTGGAGATGCATCACATACCAAAACCACTGGTTTCTTGGGGTCAAAATGGGTTAATATGGCGTCTGAAGATAAGAGTTGTTTCAGCTCATTGAATGCCCTCTCCTGGCTCTCGCCCCATTTCCACGCCTTGTCCTTTTTTAGTAACTTATGAAGCGGCTCTGCTACTGACGCCTTCCTAGGCAGGAAGGAATGGTAGAAGTTTAAGAGCCCCAGGAACGACTGCAATTCGGGCTTGGAGGTGGGGCAAGGAGCATTTTGAACGGCGGCCACCTTTGATTCGGAGGGTTTGATGCCTGCAGGGGTTACCCGGAAACCCAGGAACTCAACCTCTTTTGCAAAGAAGACGCATTTGTCTTTCTGCAACCTCAACCCCGCCTTTTCAAATACCGTCAGTACTTTGTCTAGTCTCTCAGCCAGTTCTGACTCACTCCCCCCCCCCCGTTATCAATACGTCATCAAAGTATGGCAAGACCCCCTCCAGACCCTTTAAGAGGCGTTCCACGAGCGATTGGAAGATACCTGGTGCCGAGTTCACGCCAAACTGGAGGCGCGCCACCTGGAACGCCCCCTTATGAGTGACTATCGTCTGCGCAGCAGCTGCAGCTGGGGTTACCGAGAGCTGCTGGTATGCCTGTGCCAGGTCAAGCTTTGCGAAACACTTCCCCCCATGTAACCTGGCCAACAGGTGGCTGACTACCGGCACCGGATACGCATTAGGGCGTATCGCCTTATTAATGGTACATTTGTAATCAGCGCATATTCGAACCTCCCCATTGGCCTTAAGCGCTGTTACAATCGGAGTTTCCCACTCCGCGGAATCAACAGGAACAAGGATACCCTGGCCCACCAATTTGTCCAGTTCCGCCTCTATTTTGTCCTTAAGTGCAAAAGGCACCCTTCGCGGTTTGAGTCTTATTGGGCAGACCTCCGGATCCAGGTCAAACGCAACTGGGGGCCCCTTGAATTTTCCGAGTCCCTTCTTGAACACTTCGGGATGCGCGTTACACACCTCCTGTATTGGGTCAGTCCCAACGGCATGCACCCCCCCCCCCATGAACAAACCCAGGGGCTTAAACCATTGAGTCCCGAGGAGGCAACAACTCCCCCCTTTGAGAACAACCAGGGGAAGTTCCGCGGCATGTTGCTTGTATTGGACCTTGAATTTTCCAACCCCCAACACCGGAATGCTATTTCCCTGCACGTCCCGTAGCGTAGACCTCAGTGCTTTGAGCTTGGGCTGCACGTTGGGGGAAATTCCCAAAAACTCCCTCTGTGAAATGATGGAATATGAGGAACCCGAGTCTATCTCCATCTTAACAGGGACCCCTTGCACCAGAACCTCAACAAAATATCGTGGGTGTCCTAAGGACACGCTGTGGACTGCCGTGCCGTCGTCGCTGTCGTCGGAGATGCGGCCCACGCCGTCCTGCTTCCTCGAGGGCCGGACGCCTTCCTGGTTTTTCGGTGAGCGGTCTGTTGAGCCTCTCTGGTCTCTGTGCCGCCGTCTGCAAACCTTGGCTATGTGGCCTCGGCGCCCGCAGTTGTGGCACTCGGCCTTCCTGAACGGGCACTTGATGCGGTCATGGGACGCCCCGCAGCCATCGCAATGCCGGCCATCCTTCCGCACCTTCCGGATGTCCTCGTCCTTGCTGCTCTCCGTGGAGGAGTGCGGTGCCCGCCTGGCCGCTTGCACCGAGCCCGCTGCCTTGTCGGGTTGTGGGGGCCTTGCTCTGAACCCCTTAACCCCGGCCCTCGTGGCTTCTGCCGCCTGCGCCTCCTTCACGACCTCTTGCAGCGTCGGGGGCGGCTCCTTGTTCATCAGCTTTCGCTGAACCTCCTTGTCCCACAGGCCGCACAGCATGCGGTCCCTGAGGGTGATTTCCAGGTTCTCCCACTTGCATGGGCCGGCGGCCAACCGCAAAGGCAGCAACAGACTCACCAGGCACCTGGACTCTCTTCCAGAGCGCGTCCCGAGCCGAAAACATTGAAACCGAGGGCTGGAAGTGGTCGCGCATCGCTTTCAGGAGCTGCTTGACCGGCACTTCGTTCACCTTCTTTGGAGACACCAGGTCCACCAATACCTTCATGGCGGGAAACCCGAGCATCCTGATGAGAATCGCCCTCTTCTTCCCCTCGTCTGAAATGTCGGACACCATCAGTGCACTTTGGAAGTCCATCTCGAACAGCTCCCATTCTTCCGGTTTGTTGATGTTGAAACCGGTCTGCGTTGTCTTGATTCCGTGGGGATCCATTCATCCCACCTTCGTCGCCAATTTAGTGTATGAGAACCAAGACAATAGAAACAGCCGAAAGGTTGGCTTAACACATCTTTATTGCATGATGGTCCGGGGGAACATGTGGTAATGGCGGATGAACAGCTCAATATATACTGTGGCTATACATTTGAATGTGGCTCCTCGATAGCCCATTGGCTACTGTCTGCGTGACGTCATTCCCCGTCACGCCCTTCTTGTCCAGGTGAGGTGGTGGCGGGAATCTTCCCGCGCTGTAGGTATTTGGGGAATTGGAACCATGTGAGCTGGGCGCTCGCTATTGCCCCTAGTGGTCACTAGCTCGCGTCCTGATACAGAAGGTTACAGTGTTACAGCTGGTGATTATTATATCCACTCATTCGAGTGTTACATTAAAGGCACAATATTCCAAACACAACACACCCTCTATTAACTTTTGATGCAATGTTTCTAGTATGAAGCAAGGTAAACTAATTCAGCTACTGAAGAGGAGTAAAATTGCTCTCTCTCTGACTCCTGCTTCTTATATAGCTTCTGACCACAGTTTGACCAGCAACACATTCTTGGAGTAATTGCTGTTGTGTTAAAGAAAACAGAGGAAGTTTTGTGGTTAAGCCACAAAAATCTGCCAGGGGATTGTTTAGCTGTACTTCCGAAGTCACTTGATTTTCAGCACTATCTCACTTGAAGCTTCGGAGTCTTGTTCAGTATACTACTTTCTAATAGTACAGTCAATTGACATACAAAGTTCTGGAGTCTGCCATATTTAGACTTAGCATTGTACCACTGGAATTGTTATGGAACATGATCACGGAAATGATCTGCATTACAACAATTTAAGTGTATAATTTGATTATAACAACACATGAAAATATGCTCTCTCAATTTCATGATACCTGGGAGTCCAGGTAAGTGGCAAAAAAAATTCATGCTTTGTATGCATTGCTTGCTTATGTTATTGCTTCTGTTTCTTATTCAGTCTCAGTTATGTATTGCTTAGAGAGTTGTTTAATAAAGCTTTGTTTCTTCACCTACTGAGTGTTTATTGTCTCTCTGAAATCCTAAAAGAACCTGAGCCCATCAGGCTTGGCTTGTGCTAGCCCACTTGGCAAGACAACCCCACACACACCTCACAGATCTCACTGCTTCCTGGCATGAAAAGCTATCATGTAGGTTCTTCAAGAGCAGGGTTCTCTACCTTTTAAAGCCGGGGGTCAGATCATGCACCCTCATACTGTTGGTGGGCTGGACTAGTGTCACCCCCACACTGCTTTTGCCCCAAGCCACCCATACCCCCATGCCTCCGCCGTCAACAGTCCCCCACAGGCCACCAGTCCAGCCCATTAACACTTCCCCCTATGCTGATGGTGCCCACTAACACTTCCCCCTATGCTGACGGTGCCACCAACACTCCCACACACATACTGTCACTACAAACATTCCCCCACACACACACACATGTCACCAGTCCAGCCTGAAAACACTCCCCCATACGCTGCCGCCACTTCCCTGCTTACCGGCCTGCTGAGGGGGAAGGAGGGGTCCTACCTGTCCTTGCCCATGCTTGGCCAGAGTGGCAATCAAGAAGGACACTGGCAGCTGTGTGCATCTGCTGCTTCCACTTCTGCCACCATTTTTCCTTCTGCCTGGCTTGGCGTGTCCCTAATGCCGCTGCATAGCAGGGCAGATATTGTAAGCCTTCTTACAACATCTGCCCTGCTATGGAGCAGCTGCATAAGGGACATGCCAAGCCAGGAGGAGGATTAAAAGGATGGTGATGGAGATGGCAGCAAAAGTGAGGGTGTGGGCTGAAAGGAATGGTGCCGCAGGCAGGATCTGGCCCATGGGCCGTAGGTTGGAAACCCCGGTTCAAGAGTTTCAGGACAGAAGTCAGAAATATCTAAATTGCAAAAAATTGCTGTTGTTCATGTTATTAGATTAGTTTTTTGGTTTTTTTTAGATTAGAAGTTTATCTATACCCCACCCTCCTGGTGCGAGCACCACTCACAACATAGGGGAAGAAATTAACAATATATAATACAAAAAATGCAAAAAATACAATAAGACACATTTCCCAGCAAAATATATAAAGTACAGTTTTCAAATTACAACATTACAAAAATAAGATACATAATAATAATAATGCAGAAACCCAG
The DNA here is from genome assembly GCA_035047305.1 of Bradypodion pumilum. Lineage (NCBI taxonomy): Eukaryota > Metazoa > Chordata > Lepidosauria > Squamata > Chamaeleonidae > Bradypodion > Bradypodion pumilum. The sequence goes on from JAWDJD010000003.1 coordinate 266,637,548, forward strand.
TACCCTAATACAATAGCCTCTCACAGCCAACATGTCCAAGACAAAGTCCCGGGACTTCGAGAGAGGCATGGTGAGGCTCCTCAGCGGCAGGTCCGGCAGCTCTCTTATCCCTCCGGTTAAGCAGGGCTGGAGGGAGGTGGGCTGGTGGCCGCAGCTGCCTCCCATCCCAGGCTGATGGCATGGACCCAGGAGAGGCACAGCAAGGCTCCTCAGCAGCGGCTCTGGCGGCTCTCTTATCCCTCCAGTCAGGCAGGGCCAGAGGGAGGCGGGGCCGGTGGCCGCAGCTGTCTCCCATCCCGGGCTGATGGCATGGACCCGGGAGAGGAACGGCAAGGCTCCCCAGCGGCGACTCTGGCATCCTTCTTATCCCTCCAGTCATCAACCTGATACAGTAACAACAACAGGATTTTAGCTAATGATAAGTAATTGAAAGTATAGCATTGCCAACAAAGAGCTTACAACCTAAGACCTCAGGGTGTAACATCCCTGAAAAAAAGTATATGAGGACAATTTTGAGATGGAGGCATCCCAAGATGAGTATTTTCCTCCCCACAATTCCTTCTCAGACAGCAGCCTCTCAATGCTGCTTTTAACTAAAAAGAGATGGAAAGACTGAACGTTGCACCCAATAGATCTGGCTTCAGCTTTTACAACTAGGACTAGGAATGTCTGGTCAGCAGGAGGCCATTGCCTGAGATCTAAATCTAGCAATGTCCTGTTAATCTCACAGAGGCAATAACTGGATGGGTGATGGAATTATTTTTGGTCTCATTTTCTATGAAATCAGGCAAAGGAGGAATCTGGGTAAATCAGTCCTAATCTGGGAAGAACTTGGCTAATTCATAGCTTCCATGATGACTTGAGCCCTAGTGGCACAGCAGTTAAAACTGCTGGACTGCAGCCAAAATGTTGTGAGTTCAATACTGATGGGGAGCAAGGTTGACTCAGCCTTCCATCCTTCTGTGGTTGGTAAAATGAGTACTTAGCATGTTGGAGGCAAAATGCTAATTACCTTGCGAGCTGCCCAGAGAGTGCACTAAGCACTAGGGGTGACATACAGTATAAGTATAATTGCTATTGGTATTAGTTTGGTTTTGGCATTGGGGCAGTTGGAAAAATGTGTCTAGCACCTGCAGCTACTGTCCCACATTCCTGCTAGGGTTCATACCCAACACAACTCTGTAAAGCACACACAAGACACTTTGGGAGTTTTCTCCAGTCTTGCCCTGCTGCTGGGCTATAGACTATGGGGCTCAATGCCAAACCACAAAGAGCTTCACCACCCACCAAGCTGTGAGCTGCTTCTGCTTCTTCCGTGTCTAGGCCAGATGTGAAACTGTCAAAATGAAGGCACCTTTTGGTGAGTTCATTCTGCAGTTCCTTTTGCATGACCTAGCGTGAGAAAGATTAGCCGGCAACACAATGTTGCCAATACCAGTGTACGTCCAGTTGTGATTCAAAAAGTTGAGAAGTTGGTGCGGAACCATATTATGGCTTGTTTACCAGTTGGACTTGACCCTTGTCAATTTCCATGCAAAAGAAAGAGATATACGGAGGATGCTGTGGCTACAGCCCTACATGCTGTTCTGACCCATTTGGAGAAACAAGGGAATTATACGAGACTGTTATTTGTAGATTTTAGTTCTGCATTTAATACTATTCTTTCACATAGACTGGTGCCCAAATTATTAGATCTGGGGCTTCCGCCATGCTTATGCAGGTGGATATTAGATTTTCTATCAGATCGTTCCCAACGGGTCAGGATGGCTCTCTGCGGATCTCAGTATAAGTATGGGGACGCCGCAGGGGTGTGTGCTGAGCCCGCTTCTGTACACGCTTTACACATATGATTGTGTTCCTAGTTACCCCAGCAATAAGATCATTAAGTTTGCAGATGACACAATGGTGGTTGGTCTGATTACTGCTGGGGAGGGGTAGTCAGCTTACAGGAAGGAGGTTGAGGTGTAGGGAAAACAATTTATTTCTCAATGTAAAAAAGACAAAAGAGATCATTGTGGACTTCAGAAAATGCAAATTGGACATCCAGCCACTTATTATTGAAGGGAATTGTGTGGAACAGGTCTCAGTGTTTCGATTTCTGGGAATGGAGCTGAGGGATGATCTAAATGGGGAGCAAACACCAAAGATCTGATCAAGAGAGCACAGCAGAGGTTATACTTCTTGAGAATCCTCAGGAAGAACAATCTTTCAAAGGACCTGCTGTTGGCATTCTACCACTGTACCATAGAGAGTGTGTTAACCTATGGTCTGTGTGTATGGTTTGGGAGTTGTACAGCTAGGGAAAGAACAATGCTGTCCAGGGTCATAAAGACTGTGGAGCGGATAATCGGGCGTACTCTTCCCACTCTACATCCAATCTATGCCACCAGGTATTATAAGAAAGCTGTAGAGATTGCGCAAGATAGTACGCACCCTAGAAATGATCTCTTTCAGCTTCTGCCTTCTAGAAGAAGGTATAGGGTCATAAAGACCAGGACCAGCCGCTTGAGAAATAGTTTCTACCCAAAAGCAGTTCTGGCTTTGAATGCAGTGAAATGCAGTTTATGAGGGAGCTTCTATATATAGTTATTAGAGGTTTTAGAGTCTTAGAGTTTTAGAGCTTTTATGGGTTAAATGTGTATATGTGGGGTGGGAGTATGTTGATAATTTTGTATAGTTGTATTTTGTTTAGGTTTTGTTGAGTCGATAAGTGGTTTTTCAATCTCGTTGTTCTGTGCAAGACAATGACAATAAAGATCTATCTATCTATCTATCTATCTATCTATCTATCTATCTATCTATCTATCTATCTATCTATCTATCTATCTATCTATCTATCTATCTATCTATCTAAAAATGTCCCATTCTTCGAGGTGGTTCTTTCTGCTGCTGCTCATACAACAGGAAGCTTCATACTGGAGCATGAGTTCCTGCCTTGTTCCAATTGGCAAAATGGGCATGAGCCATCACTATTTCCAGTTCCTTCCCGCTTGCTGCTGAAGCCCTGGCACTAGCTGCCAATGGATTAAAGATGTGTGTTTAGACTTTAAAGTCCCATCACACATCAAAACCAAGCTTTCTCCTCTTTCTTGTCCTGAGATTTGTCTTCTGCTGGAGAGCTGGGGAAGCATAGCAATTCCTCAATACTTCAGCCAACATTCGGCATCCTAGCAACCCTAAAAAAGACAATGGTGCTTTTCTTTCTGTCTCTCTTTCTTTCTTCAGCTACATTTTTATAGGCAGCATCAACTTTTTCTATATTGGCAAATTAGTTGAAGTCTGGCTGTAAAGGAAGAAAGAGGCAAAATAATGTAACAAGTATAATTCCAGAAAGTAGCATTGCAAATTCTCATTACCAAGACAAGGATGGTTCTGTTCTATTTACACTTTTATATTGGGGAGGCTGGGGGGGGGGGGGTAGAATCTACCCACACTTTTATTTGATTGAACAAATGTCATTCTTGCAACTTGACAACCTCCCATCTCATAAAGACAGGTTCTTACATTTTTGGAGATAAAGGTAAGCTTTGTAAAGCAAGGAAAAACTAAATTATATCTGAATAAATTTTCCAATTCAAGCTGTGTGCAAAGAGAAACTAAAATAGAGCTTCTTGCTTAAATGGATTTCTTGCACACACGGTCATGCACGTAGATTTGACATTTAATTATATATCTTTGGAATAAAACCAGCTGAAAAAACTGTAATTAGATTCCATGTACAGCAGAGATATTTCTGGAGATAATCACGTGTTAGAAGAGGCAATTCAAGCAAGACCTTTGCCCAGATGTGTGTTTCTGAAATGCATATTGTAAGAGCAAAGTGAAGTTTGCTATTTTCTACCATCCTAAAGTTAGGAATACTTGTTCCTGTAAGGATATTTCAGCTGTGTGTGAAAAATCCTCTTTGAATTGTAGCATTAAACAAATTTGAAGGCAGAACATCTAGAACAAAGCCTTGTAAGTTTATTGTTCCTAGAACTAAGAAAAATTACTTATTTGAATTATAGCTCTTACAATTTCCAAGCTGCTTTGGAGAAACTGAAAGTTGTAGTCCAAAAGAATAATTTTTTAAAGCTTTGATTATGTCTCCTATTGCCAAGAAAAATCCTAATAGCATGTATCCCAACCATTCATGTTATTATCTATTCTCAGAATGAAAGCACTGTGGTGTTTTGCAATGTGAGCATAAGGCATTATTTTGGGGTGGTATAGATGGGTAGAGGTGCCCACGGTGGCTTATTGGACATGGCAACTTCTGCCATCAATAGAAGTCACCCCTTGGCTCAACATTTTCAGATTGAAACATAGTGAGAGGATTTGTAAAGCCTGCCCATGGTGTAGTAGGATGATTAAGATGATTCATTCAGACCAAGGTGACAGCTATAGATCCAGAACTTTATCTTTTTCTCTCTCAGTCTGGAGGCTGTTATTATAGACCTTTCTTGGTATCCCCTGTATTAAAATGTCCTAAAGGGCTAAGGAAAATTGTTAGACTCAATTAGAGTTGACTCATTGAATGAATTGATTGATTTATTCGATTTGTATGCCACCCATTCCCGGTGGTAATGTATGGGTGTGGGAGTTGGACCATTAGGAAAGCTGAGCGCAGAAGAATAGATGTCTGTGAGATGTGGTGCTGGAGGAGAATTTTGAGAGAACCCTGGACAGCAAAGAGAACAAATAGGTCAGTTTTAGAAGAAATCAACCCTGACTGCTCATTGGAAGGGCAAATAGTAAATATGAAGCTTAAGTACTTTGGACATCAAATGAGAAGGGAGGATTCACGTGAGAAGGCCTTGATGCTGGGAAAGGTGGAGGGCAAAAGAAGAAGGGGGCGGCCAAAGATTAAGATGGATATGCATACACAACAAGAGTAGAGGTGCCTGGAGGGCAATGGTCCATAGGGTCGCAAAGGGTTGGAATTGACTGTGCGACTGAACAACAACAATGCCGCCCACTCAGCATACGCTGACTCAGGGCGGCTCACAAAAATCACAGCACAAATCAACAATATACAAAATAAATGCACAATAATAATAATACAATGTACAAAAAATCAATCCACAAAAAAACAACACATTATAATACAATATAATAATAGAAAGGGTTCTCAAGAGCACATAACATAATATAATCAAATATAAAACAGTGCACCAATGCAAAAATACAACGACCTTTCCACTCTGGCCAGAGGCAAATTCGAGGGGGTAGCGGTGAAGTCCTGCCATGCACCGCCATATTAGCCTCTTGTACCTGGCCTGGGGCGAGCGGGGCCCAGGATGCCAGTGGTGGTGTTGGGTCCCATTGCCCGTCACCACAGCTGCCTCTCTGTCCCGGATACAGAGAGTCCGTAGGCAGTTTTGGAGTCCTGCCGCTGTTGCGGCCTCTTGTACCTGGCCATGAAGTGACCCAAACACTGAGATCATGGAGCCATCTCCTGTGGCACATATGAAATGAGACATGCAGGATTTAACACCGAGACTGCAATGGACTGCCGCAGCTTTGAGGATATGGACAAGGTGCACCTTCACAGCCAGTCCATCCGACATGGCCTCTTCTGCCTCCATGACCATTGGGAATCAGAGTTCCTCCTCCATTCATTTTGCTGTTGGGCCCGATATGGTGGTTTCCATTAGCATTTCCTCCACTGAAGGAACCATCATCCCACCTAAAGGGGCTCATCTGCCCGTAGCCGTTGGCCCCTTTAGGGAGTCTGGTTATTTACCACCGTCCAACATTTTGCGTTGAGTCTCTGGCTGTACGGTCAACTCCATTACCGTAGTGGGATGTCCGGCCAGTCATTTTGACCTAGTATAACATTCAAATGAAATATGACATAGCATCTAAAACAAAAAATAACAAAAAGCATAAAGAGAGGGCTTTCTCTGTTCTGCCTCCAAGTACTGGAAGTCTAAAAGAGGATATGATAATCCCAAAAGATAGGAAATCATTACTTTTTTAACTACAAGTTCCAAAATAATAAACCATGTTGGCTGCAATATTATGGAAATTTTAGTTTTAAAAAATTAGCTTTTCATAATATTGTTGTGTCAACTCTGTGGTAGCACAGACAACACTGTCCACAGCACCTTGAATACTAACATTTTATTAAGGTAGCAGCAAATGTTTTTGCTTTGAATGAGTACTTAGTTTTGTTGCAACCCCTCCCTTTCCTATGGCTTCCTTGCTATTTATGCACTGTTTGCAGGCAGGTCTACAACCCAATTTTCAGCTGTTTGCAAACTACCTTGGGCCAGTTTTCCCAAAATTGCACTATTTACCAAGGAACTGTGAGAGAATGTGTCTTTAAACTTTAAATTGGTAAGACCCTGTCAAACTATTGACGGCTTATGAGTTAATAACAGTGAAATATTCTTTTTTTTTTTTTTTTGCAAAGCATGTGGCTAAGCGATGACTACTTGTGCATATTTTTCTTGTATATGAGCTTCGATAAGGACTAGAGACTTAGTTTGCTTTTTTGTTTAAGTAAAGCCTTGGACAGGTTAACTGAACAGGTACAGCAAGGCATACTTAGATCCTGGATAAAGTTTGTCTAGCCAGGTAATACCTATATGGCAAATCTAAGAAATAGCCAAGGGGTCTTAAAATTAATTTGTTTAGAAAAGCATACATGATTTGGAAAGACAATAGAAAGAACTTAACACATAGTTAATCATTCAAATCATACAGCTGCCAGAATATCCATCTCCCAGAAACTTTTCAGTCAATGGTAACAAAACCACTCCCGAGACAAAGAATCACAAGGAAACGTGTGAAATCTGATTTCAAAAGATGGGCACAGAGAAAGCCCAGAAAGAATTTTAAATTGAGAGGAGCAGTAATTGTCAACTGCCTAGAGCAGCATTCTATGCTAAATATGGTGGGCTATCAGTCAATCACATAACTGGATTCTTGATGCCCACACATAAAAGGACATTCTATCTCACCCTAGATGAGAAGGCTAGTGGAAATATTAAAGTATCTAATGGTGAAATTATGAGAAGGGAAGGAAAAGAGACTGGCATTTTAGAATGTGAATTGCCTAATGCAATAAGTGCCAAGACTCTAAGTGATGTTTTGTATGTCCCTGATTTGCCATGCAACATGTTAAGTGCATAAGTCCTAGATAAGAAAGGTTTTTTCAGACATTTTGAAAATGGAGTATGCATAGTTAAAAAACACACAATGAAATCTATTTTCAAGCCTTTAAATTTAACAGTGTTTGTAGGGACGGGCCCACTTGGGGATGGAAATCAGACACACACATGGTCAAGGCATCAAGGTGAGGTGACGACGGAGGAGTGCCGAGCGACCTGTTTTATTACCTGCCAATATTCCTCAGTCCATGCACGCCTAGCTCAACCGCACGTCCGTGACAGGCTAGGAGGAAGTGGGTTCACAACAATAGGTTTTGAGTACTTTGGTTATACATTAATGAGTGTACATACATTGATGGGTGTACGTGCAGCAGAGAGCGACCAGTTGGTAGGGGCAAACAATGGTTTGTGGAATGGGGATGTCTGGTGGGGTAGATAAGGAGTTTGTGGCTCAGGGTGCTATCTTGTGGGTCTGATAAGGACTCGCCTACATCAGCTTAGTCTGGGGGGTGCCCATGAAGGATGTTGCAGTCATGTCTGTCAGCTAACCCCAGGTCACGTGGTCCGGCGACCTGGCCTCTCCCCTTCAGAAGCTGGTGGGGGCTAGGGGCTAAGGGGGGTTTCCTAAGGGCAGGCTAGGGATGCTTCTGGGGGCAAAGATTGGGGCACCCCTTCAGGTGTTAACTAAGTCTTTCAGCACACCAGCAACCTAATACAACACAGACCCAGTAGTGGGCATCAGCAGGTTCACACCAGTTCACCAGAACCGGTAGCAGAAATTCTGGCTGGCCCCGCCCATCCAAGTTTTGAAATAAAGTAGTCCTAATTCGGGTGCAACGCAGGGCTTTCCCCCTGGCCACGCCCACCATACCACACCCACAGTGTGATAGCAAAAAAAAAATTGAGCCCACCACTGCACAGACCCAGAGAAAAGATGATAGCAGCTTGCAGTTCTGAGACTGTCACTTTGTACCGGGTGATCCTCAAACTGTAGAACTATAACCTTGCTTCAAGTGTCAGGGTAAACCCAAAGTGATGCAAACAACACAGCCTGGAGCATAATACGTGAATTGCAGGGTAAATGGCCAAAACAGTAGCCTCATAAGTTGTACAGGATCACAGTGGGAGACCTTAGGCAAGCTCCCTTCTCTCAGCATCCTCAGCTCCCACATGTGCAAAATGGAAAAAAACTATAATGAAGAGATAGCAAGCAGAATGATTGAGATGCATGCGAGGTTAAAACCTCTTTCCTTCCAGTGATGCTGCAGATCATTGAAACGGGAAGGGAGGTTTACCTTTGCCACCATCCCAGGAATACTCAGTATTGCCAGGATGGGAGCAAAGCTAAATTTTCCCTTCCCTTCTGTGGGACCCGTGCACACAATTGGCATAACTGGCCCTGACAGAACCCCGGTAATGGGTGATCACATCATTACCAGGGGTCCCTGAGGGGACAGAAATTGGGGGAGCGGAATATTAGATAGAGTTTAATTCATCAATAGCTGATCTGACAAACAGCTAGAACAATAGAGAGCTAATGACTAACTCGCTAGGCATGTAATAGGTAATCTCGAATCTGCGGATTCCTTTAAGCCCTAGAGCCAATACTAGCCACTTGTTTACCCAGGATAACACGGAACAATGTATTTCCCCTGCCATTAATTAAGTTAGTTAATTAACTTCCCCTGTAGACTTCCCCAATTAACTTGTGTAAACATAATGTATGAAACCTGCCAGTATGCTGGATCGCAATGCTTTTACATGCAGCCTGAACATGATAAATACTGATGATTTGCCTTCATTAAATCACTGGTCTTAGCAGAGGTAGACCCAGTCCGGATAGAGGCCGAGGAACCCCCAGTGCAGTCAGAGCCATCAGCCCCAATGGCTCTCTATCCGTCATTTCAGCTCAAGCAGGGCAGTGTAGGGAGCTTTCCCTCAGTGACAGCTGCAGACATCACTGAAGGAATGCATGGAATGAGAAGCGCTGGCATTTCTCTGACAGTTAAAAGTTCCCAGACTACCAAGAGTTCCATCCAGTGCATGGTTGAGGAAGAAACAAGTAAGGGGGAGTTGCCAGCAGAAGAACTAGCTGAGCTTAGGCAGATATGCCCAGTCCACATAGAGGTAGATGCCCTCATGGGCCAGCAGCAGATAACCCATTCACCAGTTCCGTACAAACTGCTTATGGCTATACGGAAGGCAATCACAGAGACAGGACTTCAGAGTCACTTTACCAGGGGCACTCTTCAGCAAGTGTGCAAAACTATTATGCTCATTCCATATGACTGGAAAGCCGTCATGAGAATGATGCTCAACTCCAACCAGTATTTGCTATGGGACAGCGAGTATCGTCTCGAAGCACAGGCAAGGGCTGCCAGGATGGGAGGAGCAATAATCCCTGACCAACTATATGGGTCAGGACAGTTCGAACCCGTCGATGCACAGATCACCTTGCCTCTTGCCACACTCCATTTGGCGGCTGAGACAGCCTTCAGGGCTTATCTCAAGGCCCCGGCAGCTGGCAAAGCAGCCAAGAATTACACAGCAGTCAAACAGGGTCCCCAGGAGTCCTACATGGACTTTATCAATAGACTGGAGGAAGCAGTCAGTAGACAGATTGACAATGAGCAAGCTCAACAGGAGCTCATGATGAAGCTGGCGAAAGACAATGCCAACCTTGACTGCCGTAAGATCTTGCAGTCACTGGGCAATCGTCCCGATCTGACTCTCATGGACATGATTAGGGCTTGTGCCGACGTTGGTACAGATTCCTACAAAATGGGTCTGTTAGCAGTGGCTGTGCAAGGCGGTAGAAAACCCAAAAACAGGACCAAAGGAGCATGTCACAATTTTGGCAAGATCGGTCATTTCGCTAGGGAATGCCAACATACCAAGGGCAGCAGCCAAAACGCCGGCCGTCCCAAGGTTCCGTCCCCCCCATGTCCACGATGCAATAAAGGCTTCCACTGGGCCAGGAACTGCCCAAATTCAGGAAACCGGAGCGCGGGCTTGTCTCTGGCCCGGGTCCAAACAGAGACCTAAGTCGCTCTGGGAGAGTCAGAGATGGATTAAATTCCGGTCACATTCCCTGCATTCCAGAGGTGCAGGCCAGACCTAAGGGCAGTACGGGACTAGATTTGACTTGCCAGTCAGAAGTCACATGTGACTTACCAGGCACAGTCTATCTGGTTGATTCCCAGTACATGGGACCCCTGCCTAAAGGTTATATAGGTTTAGTTTTGCCCCGTAGTATTGCAGGAACGCGAGGAATTCTAGTAATTCCAGGAGTCAATGACTCCAATTTTTCGGGTGTACTCCAGATTCAACTCTGGACACACCTACCCCAAACCATTCACAAGGGAGACACGTTAACGCAACTGATCATGGTTCCTTGTCACTCACCAGCAGGCAGCCAGGAAAGGCTCAGGGACAGCTCAGAGTCCGGGTCGGAAGACCGCTCGAGCGCAGAAGGGGCAATGCAAGGATACCAGGTCATAGCGACAGTGGAAACCAACATAGAGTGGAAGCAGCGGCCAGTCATAAAGGTATTTTTAAATAAAAAACCTTTTGACGGATTATTAGATACCGGAGCTGATGGTCAGCCAGAGACAGTGGCCGCGTGAGTGGGCTCTTGAGCCGGTCTCTGATGTGTGGGGGGTAGGTGGTGTTCAAGAAGCATTTAGAAGCCAAGACTGGGTAGAAGTCACGATCCCCAAAGCTGATGGCACAGCGGTCATCCAGCCGCACATTTTGGATGTGCACGTCAACCTCTGGGGGCGAGACATTCTACAGCAGTACCATGCCACTCTTACTTTCGGGTAATGACTTTACCGCTTAAATGGCTGACCAACACGCCAGTCTGGGTAGAGCAATGGCCAGTAGTAGGGGAGAAATTAGTCGCCCTGAAACAGCTGGTTAAAGAACAGCTAGATGCAGGACATATAGAACGGTCCACCAGTCCTTGGAATTCGCCCCTATTCGTTATTAAGAAAAAGTCAGGGAAGTGGCGACTCCTTCACGATCTCAGGGAGATCAATAAATGTATCCAGCCAATGGGTCCGCTTCAATGCGGCATCCCGAATCCGAACATGATCCCTGAGGGTTGGGAGATCTTGGTTGTAGACTTAAAAGACTGTTTTTACACCATTCCTTCAGATGTAAGGGATCGGGAAAGGTTTGCTTTTACAGTGCCAGTCGTGAACCACAGAGAGCCCACTCAACGTTACGCGTGGAAATATTTGCCACATGGGATGCTCAACTCGCCCACCCTGTGCCAAATTTATGTTCACAACGCACTGGCAAAGTTTCGAAATCTTCACCCCACAGCTTTAGTGTGTCATTTCATGGATGACATCTTGGTCGCAGTGCTGCAACTCGGCAGCGAAATGTTTAGAGACCTCCAGGCAACCCTGGGGGAAAAGGGTTACTCATTGCCCCGGAGAAAGTTCAGAAAACCGAGCCCTTTTCATACTTGGGCCATCGGCTTCTCCGTTCTTTTGCAGCACCAGTTTTGCCACAGATAAATCTCAAAGAGTCAGTCACCCTTGTAGAATTGCAACAGATTCTGGGGAATATTAATTGGGCTAGACCGTATTTTAGGCTAGATACGGACCTTCTAAAACCGCTCTTCTCGCTGCTCACGCTAGGTAAGCAGCCGGCAGACTGGATACACATTCCTCGAGAGACACGCTTGACTCTCGAAAAGGACAACTAAATTCTCAACCAGAGATGGGTGGACAGGATTAGTCAGAGGCCATATGCTCCTGTTCTAAACCTGTACATAGTCCGGACAGGATCCATGTTCACCGGAGCTCTAGGCGTAGACTCTGAGTGGGAGGTGAATATCGTGAAATGGGTGTATTTACCACACACCTTTTCCCGAAACATCGTTCCTCCGCAGGAACTGGTCTCCACGGTGATTTACCGAGGAAGGCTGAGAGCAAGGGATATCTCAGGGCACGATTTAGCAAAAATTGTGGCCCCATTCACAAAAGAGCAGATTCAGCAGCTAATGCAGCTCGATGACTCACTTCCGATTGCATTGGAAGGATTCACTGGATGTTTGGCATACCATTTGCCGAAAGATCCCAGACTCGTCTCGCTTCAAACACAGACAGTCAGTTTGTGTGAATTAATGTCCCTGGTTCCACTTCAGGGGGCTAGGACAGTTTTCACTGATGGGGGTCGTACATATGGTGTTCTTACTTGGCAAGAGGGCCAGGCTTGGTGCACGCTTCTAACTCTTCTGGAGAAATCCGCACAGCGGGCGGAATTGGCAGCAGTGAACCTTGCCTTGCACACCTTTGCCAAGGAATGCTTAAACATCATAACTGACAGCCAGTATGTTAGGAATTTGCTTCACAGTCTACCGGGAGCATACATCACTCCTGCGATAGACAAAAATTTGTTAAGTCTTTTCCTCATGACTCAATTTCACTTGCGGAACCGCACCGAAGCGCTCTATATCGCCCACATCAGAAGTCACCAGGACTTGCCTGGTCCGATTTCCATGGGCAATAGAAGAGCGGATGTGGCCACAAAGGAAATTCAGCAATGGTCAGTCTTGGGAGTCTTCACGACTCCAATTCAAAGTCGTGCATTTTTTCATCAAAATGCCAAAGCACTCGCACGGCAGTTCAACTTGCCACTTTCCCAAGCCCAGAGCATAGTCCGTTCCTGTCCACATTGTGCAGGGGTGGTAGGGGGGCCCTTGGGGGGGGTCAACCCATGAGGGACAGAAGCCAACCAGGTGTGGCAGATGGATGTCACACATGTTCCGCAGTTTGGCAGATGGCAGTACATGCACGTTTGCATTGACACTTTTTCACAGTTCGTTTGGGCTACAGCACAGAAGGGAGAAATGGCTTCCCATGTGGAGCAGCATCTCCTTTCCTGCTTCGCAGCCATGGGTAAACCACGGCACATGAAATCCGACAATGCTCCAGCTTATAGCTCCAGACAGCTGGCCACCTTCATGGCCACCTGGGACATTAAGCACACCTTTGGCGTTCCGTACAATCCGCAAGGGCAAGCGATTGTGGAACTGGTCAATCGGATGCTCAAGTCCTACATTGACAAACAAACAGAAATGGGGGAACCAGCCCTCCCCAAAAATCAGGGTCAGGCACAACATTGTCTGAACAAGGTACTGTTTATGTACAATCACCTTAATGTTTTTCGGATTACAATCCGCAGGAGAAGCACTTCCGTCACACGGAGGCTCTCCCGCAGCTGATGGTACATTACCGAGTGCCACCAGATCCTTCTTGGAAGGGCCCGGTACCACTCATAACATGGGGAAGAGGTTATGCTGCAATTATGTCTCCTACAGGTGTCATCTGGATTCCAGCCCGGTGTGTCAAGCCTCACTTCGAGTCCAATGGCGTGGACCCAGGCACTCCCGGACCCAATACCGGAGATGGAGGAGTTAACCGTGACATGGAGAGCCAAGCGGAGGAGGCGGCGACAGCAGATGACAGCGCCGAAGATCACCTGGGGGATGGCCAAGTCCCTGTGCCAGGAGGCGGCGGACGCCATTCGGCAAGAGAACAAGGAGCCAACTCCAGAGAACATCTTGATTGCAGCCTTTTCCCAGATTACTGCTAATTCCATGATGACCACCATCATCCTGATCCATTCCCTGCTTGCGAGGGGAGGGGTTCAAGCAGCTTCACTGGAAGCCAACAACCTGATGCCAGGCGGAGATCTCTCTGCCCGGATGCAGTACAACGTTTGGGAAAGATTGGCGAACCTCGTCAATCAGTCCAATTTTTGCCTGAGGCAGACCACCGCTTCTGCCTCTATTCTGAGCACTTGTCTCATCCCGGTGTGTCACTCCCCAGATGCGCGCATCAGGAACAGTGACTGGTTGGTGAAGGGGATATTTGGTCCATTTTACAAGACTGCCTTTTCATCATACGCGCACTGGGGAACTCAAGTCATGAAAGTTCTACCGGCTGATGTGGCCACTCTCTACACACCCCGAGTGGCAGTCAGCCCGAACTCAACTTGGGCTCGCATGACCGGCTGTTCCGCGGTCGAAGGGCCATAGCGCTGTTGCCTTGACCCCGGCAATAGCAATTGGACTTGTAATAACCCAGAGACTATTAATTCAATGTATGCTCACATTACTTTGCCTTCAAGATGGTTTTTTACATGTAACCAGTAAACTTGGAAATACATTCCTGCAAATGTATCTGATTCCCCTTGTTGTATCAGTCGTTTGACATTGCTGCTTCCCACTAGAGACATAGTTGCCCCAAGCACGAATGTACTCCTATGCATGCGGCATGCTCGTGCCACCCAGTTAGACAGTTCATGTGATAGCAACAGCAGGATTCTGAGTAAAACTGAGTATGTTTCATTAGCAGTCAGCTTGTTTGGCGTGCCAGGTTTAGCCATAGGCAACGCTCGGAGAATTGGTCAATTGGCTTGCGCTTTGGCAAAAGCCATTAACCACACCTCCTCGGCGATAGCGCTGCTTAATCAAGAGCAGACGGAGCTTTGCCATGCCATACTGGATAATCGAGCAGCTATTGATTACCTCCTACTGTTACATCATTTGGGTTGCGAGTCTGTCCATGGCATGTGTTGTTTTAACCTCACGGACAACTCGCGCAAGGTTCAGAGTCAACTCACAGACCTCCATACCTTGGTTAAAAATATCAAGGAAGATGCCACGTGGGCGTGGTGGGATTCGTTATGGTCCTGGTTCCCATGGAATTGGCTACAAATGACACTCAAGGTGATTGTGGGGGTAATAATACTGGGTACAGCTGTATGTTGTTTCATGCAATGTATTCCCTCACTGATGTCAAGGTGTCCCCTATGGAGAGAACCCCGGAATGTCCTCACTCCAAGTCAGCTGATGCCGCTCTTATGTCGAGCCATCTGTCAGGTCCAATTAAACAAATAAAGGGGGAGTGTGGGATCCGTGCACACAATTAGCATAACTGGCCCTGACAGAACCCCAGTAATGGGTGATCACATTGTTACCGGGGGTTCCTGAGGGGACAGAAATTGGGGGAGCAGAATATTAGATAGAGTTTAATTCATCAATAGCTGATCTGACAAACAGCTCGAACAATAGAGAACTAATGACTAACTCGCTAGGCATGTAATAGGTAATCTCACGTCTGCGGATTCCTTTCAGCCCTAGAGCCAATACTAGCCACTTGTTTACCCAGGATAACATGGAACAATGTATTTCCCCTGCCGTTAATTAAGTTAGTTAATTAACTTCCCCTGTAGACTTCCCCAATTAACTTGTGTAAACATAATGTGTGAAACCTGCCCGTATGCTGGATCGCAATGCTTTTACATGCAGCCTGAACATGATAAATACTGATGATTTGCCTTCATTAAATCACTGGTCTTCCCTCCATCTTGCCTCCATCTTGCCAATATCGTAGGCACATAGAAGAGAAGGCGCTGCTAAAGGAGAGCCAACATGGCTTTTGCAAGGGCAAATCATGCCTCACTAATCTGTTGGAATTTTTTGAGAGTGTCAACAAGCATGTGGATAAGGGGGATCCAGTTGACATTGTTTATCTGGACTTTCAGAAGGCTTTTGACAAGGTCCCACACCAAAGGCTCTTGAATAAACTTACCAGTCATGGAATAAAGGGACAGGTCTTGTCCTGGATCAGCAACTGGCTAAGGGACAGGAAACAGAGGGTAGCAGTAAATGGACACTTCTCCAAGTGGAGGGAAGTAAAGAGTGGGGTCCCCCAAGGTTCAGTACTGGGACCCCTGCTTTTCAACCTCTTCATAAATGATCTAGAGGTAGGAGTAAAAAGCAAGGTAGCCAAATTTGCTGACAACACTAAATTATACAGGGTAGTGAAAACTGTGAGAGATTGTGAGGAGCTCCAGAGGGATCTCTTGACACTGGGGGAGTGGGCAAAACAGTGGCAAATGAGTTTCAACATTAGTAAGTGCAGAGTGATGCATGTTGGGGCAAAGAACCCCAATTACATTTATAAACTGATGGGGTTTGAAATCTCTGCGACAAACCAGGAAAGGGACCTTGGTGTCCTGGTGGACAACTCAATGAAGGTGTCAACCCAGTGTGCCTCAGCAGTGAAAAAAGCAAACTCAATGTTAGGGATCATTAGGAAGGGTATAGAAAATAAGTCAGCAAGTGTCATTTTGCCTCTTTATAAATCTATGGTGAGGCCCCATCTGGAATACTGTGTACAGTTCTGGTCGCCATACCTCCAGAAGGATATTATGGAGCTGGAAAAAGTGCAGAGGAGGGCAACCAGAATGATTAGGGGACTGGAACACCTTCCTTACCATCTGAGGCTGCAACGGTTGGGCCTCTTCCCTCTTGAACGACGACGTCTAAGAGGTGACCTGATTGAAGTTTATAAAATCATGCACGGTGTGGACAAAGTAGATAAGGAAAAACTGTTTTCCCTATCGCATAACACTAGAACTAGGGGACACTCGATGAAACTTTTGGGTACTAGTTCTCAAACAAATAAGAGAAAGTACTTTTTCACCCAGAGGATTACTGGCCTATGGAACTCCCTGCCAGAAGAAGTGGTGACAGCTGTCAGTCTTGACAGCTTTAAGAAAGGATTAGACAAGTTCATGGAGGACAAGAGTATCAATGGCTATAATTATGGATACTTAAGGACAACCTCCGGGTTGGAGAGATAGGCAGGATATCTCTCAATATCATTTCCAGGGAATCCTAAGCAGGTGAAGGCATCTCTTTGGGAATAATGCCCTGAAGGAAATGGTGAGCCACTGTGTGAGACAGAATGCTGGACTAGATGGGCTGTGGCCTGTTCCAGCAAGGCTGTTCTTATGTTCTTATGTACTTGACCAGTCTCCTCCGGGACCCAACAGCTGCTTCGTGGTTCCGATCCAGCTTGCGCAACCCGCTTCACGGCCCAGATCCAACACCTTCATCAGAGATCCTTAGGATCCCTGTGAAGATGGAAACACTTTAAATGTAATCTCTTTACTAGGACTGCATTTGGAAAGAAAGCCTCTGCAGGAAACTTTTCTTGGATACCCAGCATTTTAAGCTACATTCTGCTGGTTAGGCTAGGTTCTCTATTCTTCTGGGTGACATGAGTACAAGGAAATTGTTCTTTTCTGCATCCTCCTCCCCCCCCCTCTGTGTAGAATGAATGACAGCAATGTAAGTGGCATCCTGGGGCATCCTTGTGAGAGATAGGGAAGAGCTGCTTGTAGGTTGCCCTTGCCCACCCCTCTCTTATAAGACAGAATCATGTGTGTATATAAAGGACTTTGAACCCTTGCAAATGTTCTGGAGGTGTCCATGATGATATCAATTGTGTTTTCTTTTCATTTCAACAAAGGCCCCAACATGAGCAGGTGGGACATTGACATGATGAAAGAAATTATTTCATGCCCGTTTCTGATTCATGTCAAATCAAACCGGCATTGCTTAAGCCTCTGGGTTTAGACCTCAGCCATAAGAACTCTTAGCGCCTGCTTGATGAAAAGTTGCTGAGTTCACGAAACTTTAGAGAGCTAATGATCTCCTGCTCTGGTGACATTGTTTTCCACTTATAGTAGCTGGAACTGGTCCAAGCACTTTATCCCCTCGGCTGCTGCAATTCTACGCTCGACTGAGAACTTGGCTAGAAAGAGGCTCCGCATTCCACACTGGCTCCTCTCACAGACACTCGGCACAGGACTTAGAATAAATCCAGCTGCCGTTAACACTTTGGAGTCTCAGTGTCTGCTTTTCCTCCTTTTAAAACAACCTTCAGTCAGTGCCGGGATCTGTGTGGGGAAGCCTCCACTCCCCTGCTAAGATCAGGGTGACTATATTTACAGTTCCTTTTCTTTCTCTTTTCCAAAGAGCCAAGACAGAGGCAGACGCACATTTTAAACCCATAGTCCTCAACCTTTTAAAGCTGGGACCAGGTCACGCTCCCACAGACATCTTTGGGAGCCGGACAGCCGTTTTGCCCTTCCTCCACCCTGGTGTGGTGGAGGCAGTGAGGGGCCACATGAAATGGTGCTGTGGGCCACATCTGGCCCACAGGCCGCAGGTTGAGAATCCCTGTTTTAAACAATGCTTTGGTCTTATTTGGTTTAATCTGAGCTGTAACTAACCAGATTCAACCCCACAGATTCAAATTGTAATTTCAACCTACCGCTGAAAATAAAAATCTCAGAACAGATTTTAATGAAGGCATTTATGGAGTAACTGGTACAATGAATTTCTCAATTAGTTGAGGTTTATCGGATTTTCGTCAAAGAAGTCCACTACAGGCAGCTCTATAATGCTAATGAAATTTCTTTGATGGAAAGTCAGAGTCTTGCCATTCAGTTATTGATGAGCAAATAAGGTAACACAAAGCAAAAGAACTTCCAGCCTTTCTGAAGCAAGAGGATTCCTATTTCTGTCATAATGACCTCTTAAAAGGACATGATGAGGTGATAGTGCTGATTGCCTGGCAATCAGAGTGATGATATTTATTGGCAGTGCCTTTAAGAGCCTAAGAGGAGTCATGCTACCTCAGATGGAACATCTAGTCCACCATCGTGTTTCTCACTGTGGCTAACCAGAAATCTATTTTATCTGGCCCCCACCCTTAAGCCAGACGTAGCCTACAGGGGTGTCTCATCTTCCATTGCAATCTTCTCCTGCTGGTATCTCCAATCAGTGATCAGAGATTAACATCAATGTACAGCCCTGGGAACCCTTGCATAGAAATAACCTCTGCTTTGCAACCTTGGAAGCATTGAGACTCATGTTGCATTGAGACTTATTCCTGAATAGATACACTTAGAACTGGGATGTGTTTTGTATCGGTCATGGGGAAATGGGGTACAGGGTTAGGATAGCTAGCAAACAGTTCTCTGTTCCAGGACCTTGCTGATGCACTTTGTTTTCTGTTACTTGAGGTGAATGCCTCACTTTGTTCCTGCTTTATACTCCAAGGTTCTTACAAGCTAAACCAGAAATAAGAAGAAAGAGGGACTGGAGGCATGGAAAAACAGATTTGAGGAGCATGTTCAAACATCACCTTTTAAACATTTTAGTATCATTTTATTTTGAAAGCTAAGCAGCCAGGCCTGGTTAGTATGATGGTTAATCTCCAGAAAATACCAGGGATTTCCAGGTGGTGGAAAACAATGCTTCCTGTTTTCCTGAAACAGTGAAGAATCTCTGACAGTAGATTTGACAATACTGTATTGGTATTTACTGGGTCATGCTCTCTGTATAAAGCAGTTTCCCATGATCTAATGAATATGTGGTTATGTTAATTATAAGCAGAACAGTAACTAAGGCAGGACCACTGGAGCTTTGCTACAGGGTACCAAAATCTGGAAGGACTGTGGTGGCTTAGTGGTTAAGATGCTGAACTTGATGACTAGAAGGTTGTCAGGTCAGCAGTTTGAGACCCAAGTACTACACGACAGAGTGAGTTCCTGTTATCTGTCCCAGCTCCTGCCAACCTAGCAGTTCGAAAGCAAGAAATTGCAAGTAGATAAATAGGGACCACTTCAGTGGGAAGATAAACAGTGTTCCGTGCACTCCGATATCTAGGCATGCCTGCCACATGTCCATGAAAACATCTGCAGAAGCAGACAGCACTGGCTCTTTGGCTATAAACGAAGATGAGCACCAAACCCTAGAGCATACCTGTCAAGTTTTGGATTTGAAAATAAGGAAAATTTCCCGGCCAATACAGGAAACTTGACAGCTATGCTTATCCTGTGGAGCCCATCAGTGGCAGCATTAGGGCATTGCAGTCTAACTAATACAGGAGGACGGCGGGAAAGAGGGTAAAATACGGGAGTTTCCCGGCCAATAAGCCTGGCTTTCGAGCAAGGGCAACCTTTACCTTACTTTTACCTTACCAAAATCTGGAGGGTACCAAATCTAAGATGATTTGACTGGGAAATGTCAGAAAAGTAAACGGCAATGCCACATCCAAATGGAACTCTACACGAGATCTGAGCTCTCCTGCCCTTTGAGTCTGACCCAGACCACATTACACCCCAGTGGCATACAGTACTTCCAAAAGAAAGAGAATGTTTGTATTTTCAAAGAAAGGGGAAAGGGTGGCATGTGCCCTATTTGACAGTGATAAGCACTACTGCATCCCATATCTGGGACTCCAGTGGCTCAGTGGTTAAGAAGCTCGCCTTGTTAGCTGGAAGGTTGACAAGTTGGCAATTCAAGACTTGAGTGCTAAATGACAGAAAGAGCACCCGTCTCTGTCCCAGCTCCTTTGTGTGCTTCTGACACTTTTTTTTTTAAAAAAATCTCACATCCAAGAAGCACTGTGAGGCAGCCACATTCACCCCACATGGCACCATAGGTGATGCTACTTGCCTTGGATATCAACATTGCATGTTACAGCTCTGATTACAAATACCTTGGTTTTCATACAATAAGATATAATGATTAGGAGGAGGATTCAAATATTTCCTGTGTGAAATTCAAGGAAAGAAAGGAAATAAAAGTGAGGACACAAAGGTACTCTGAGATTCAGCTCTGGGCATACTGTGGAGAAAGGGGAAGTGTGTGGAGTCTTTTAAGAAGACCTCTGAAAGGCTAAGGGTAGTGGATCTGGATAAGCAATGATCACCAGGAAGGCAAGACGATAATATCATATGTAGAGTGTCTCAAAAGTCTTTGATGGCTGAAGAGTCCTCATGGTGTTTCTTGAAGTAAATATAAGCTGGAATGCTTACCTTTAATGGGTGGCTCTGTAATGGAAAACTGCCGCAACTGTGCCCTGGGAATTGGTGTCACTTTGAGAGTATAAAGAGTGTATTGCTGAGATAGCGATAAGGACATTCCAAACACTTAGTACAGACATTGAAACGTGAACCCATTTGGAAACTGCATTGTGCTTCCTATTCTCATCCAATCACATACACTGTCACACACAGAGATAAATTAACAAAAGATGTGCCTTTTTGCCAACAGCTTTCTAATATGTCAGTTATTGGAATAATACTGGATGTTGCTCCTTCCAAAGACAAAGAGTAAGGCATTACTGCAGCCCCCCATTTAAACTGGGAACTCTGAGATGGGACATACCCTTAGAATAAGGATATGCACTCCAAAATCCTCCTGATAATTTGAACCACAACTTCCAGAGTCCCTCATCACTGGCCACTCTGACTTCATTTATGTAATTTGTAGCCCAAACCATGGTGGGGCATTGGTTGTCTGTCCCAAGACTTTCATCTCAGGTGACATTCTTTCTGATGAACAAGACTGTGACATCGAGGACCCAACCCATGATGGATTAGAGCAGTGATGGCACTCCAGGTGTTCTTGAACTTCAATTCCCAGAAGTCCTGATCAGCAAGAGTTTTGACTTAGGCCTCTTGTAGCCCAAGTCATTTGTAGCCCAAAATGCAAATTCTCCAAAGTCTGCTTAGAGCACACCTGTCAAGCGCGGCTCTGGAAAATACGGGGCCTGCGCAGAACCGTTCTGTGCAGAACCCTTCTGCGCATACATGCATGCACAGTACCAACCTTCCCCGCCAGTCAAATTAGGGGATGGCAGTGGAAAAGTAGAGGAAGCAGTGCAGAAATACGGGAAATCCCGGCCAATCCGGGATAGTTGACAGGTATGGCTTAGAGTACTAAATTTCCAGTCAGCCATAGACTTCACTAGATAGCATTAAGGACAATTACTGTGGCATCAGGAACTGCTCTAAATACTCAGTCTAACTTAAGCAACCAAAGCCCATAATACTCCCACACACACTTCTTTCTCCTCACCCCTACCACAAATTTAATTTTGGCCGAGAGGTAGGAGAGAGAAAATGGAATTAAATGCTAGAATGGTCAACATTTAGCTTCTGTTTTTCTGCCACTCAACTTCCAAATCATCTACAGTTTTGAGTTTTAAACCAATAGCTGCCGTTCAAACAGTGGGATTTATTTCTGAGTGCCCAGCAGTTACCCACTTCCACTTGAACTGGAAAGCTGCTTCAATTTTGTCACATCTGTTGTAACGTGTGTGAGAGAGAGGGGGGAGAAGGAGAGGGAGGGGGAGGGAGAGATGTGGAAAAAATATTTGGCAATCAGCGTGGGAAGAGTAGCACTAGTGGTGGTCATTAAATACAACACTGTGGCAAACTTCCAGGGTCTCTTGTCTACCATTCTCTCGTTGTTCTGTCTCATGCTATGCACAATGTCAATTTATGACGGTACAAAGGCACTTAATTTAAACCATTAGATGAACGATTCTCCCACTTAGGAAGAAATGGAATGAGGCAGGGGGCAGGATTAATTATGGCTTGTGGCATCAAAAGTGGTTGTTTGTTGAATATAATCTTAGGGAAGGAAGCTTGAAGGCATCGGACGAAGCTCTGCTGCAGTGGAAGGAAGGCAGAGTCCCACTGTTTTAAAACAAGTTGCCCACAAGGACAGTCATGTACTTCATGACTCAAAAGGAACAAGCAGCATGCTTGGTTAACAAAAATAGATAGTAGCCTTAGGTGAAAAATCCTGAGTCATAAGTAAATGAGAGTTATAGACAATTTTAATGTTTAAAGTTCAAAATTTAAAATGAAGTGCTGTATTGTATTGTTTTCCTGCTACTTGTTTGCAAGAGTCAGATAACTTAGAGCTAATAATTTTGTTGCACTTCTTAGATAAAAGTAATCCTTGTTTGAAAGTTGGTCGTATTCAACACTAGGGTTTGGTGCTCATCTCTGTATACAGCCAAAGAGCCAGTGCTGTCTGCATCTGCAGACCTTTCCATGGACATGTGCCAGGCATGACTAGACACCAGAGTGCACAGAACACCATTTACCTTCCCACTGAAGTGGTGCCTATTTATCTGTTTGCACTTTCTTGCTTTCAAACTGCTAGGTTGGCAGGAGCCTGGACAAAGATGGGTGCTCACTCTGTCATTCAGCACTCAGGTCTCGAACTGCTGGCCTGCCGACCTTCCAGTTAAGTCCAGCGTCTTAACCACTAAGCCTCCGCAGTCCCTTGCATTGCACTTCTTACCTAGTGTTTTCCCCCTGCACCGTGCAAGGAATAGCAGGTTGCTTACTGTTTTCTCTGAGTGGACATCTATGAACTCATAAAGGTTTCCCTTGCTCGAAAGCCAGTCATATCTGACTCTAGGGTTCAGTGCTCCTCTCTGTTCAAAGCCGAAGAGCCAGCGTTGTCCGCTTCTGCAGACGTTTCCATGATCATGTGGCAGGCATGACTAGACACCGGAGCACACAGAACGCTGTTTAGCTTCCCACCAAAGTGGTCCCTATTTATCTACTTGCAATTTCTCATACCAATGGACAATTCTGACCATGCAGAGAACAACTTGAAACCTTCTATTGCTGAGTTGGAGTACTTTGGCCAGTAGCTGTTCAGCCTGAGCATAAGACAGCAGTGTAGTGATGGAGCTCATGTTCCCAGGACTGAATCTTAGTACATTGGGAAGGCAACCTTGCGCAACAGTCACGAAAAAGATAGTACGGCCTGCTGTATCAGAATGGGAATGTCTGATCCTCCATGAAAGGGAGCCTCAGCACTAGTGCCTGTCTCTGCCTGAGCAGCAGTAGAGCCACGGAAATACATGGACTCCAGTGAGAATGCTCTTTTTGCTGACCTCAATCTCAAACACAATCAAAATGTATGGCACAGAGAGAGCAAGAGAGAGCGTGCCTCCCTTGGAAGGCTCAGTCATAAAGGGTAACAAGTCCCTATGCCAGGGGTTTTCAACCAATGGCCCATGGGCCAGATCTGGCCCATGGCAGCAAATAATCTGGCCCCTGCCCTTGCTCCAGCTGCTGGCAGCAGCAGCGAAATCAGCTGCGGACTCATTTATGGCCGTCATAAACGTATTTATAACAGATGTAAATGAGTCTGCGGCCATCGTAAATACGTTTATGACAACTGTAAATGGTGGGGGAACAACCAGTCTGGCCCCCTCAACTGTTTGAGGGAGCATAACATGGCCCCCAACTTGAAAAGGTTGAGAATCCCTGCCCTATGCAATAGAGGCAGTAGGTTGAGTCAGTGGTGTGAAGTCTGATATCTTACCCTATAAGAGAGAATTAGAGGTAGAAAGAAAACTTTTGATACCAGCTGATGTTGGTGTTCTGGAGATGGCTCAAGACTTGTAAAAGTGATAGAGAGTGATCAATAATGAGTTCTTTAGATGGAGATGGCCTTTGTGATGGAGCCCACCAAAGATCCCTCTGATACTGATGGTAGATCCTTAGCTTCCTCTTTACATCTCTTCTTCCTTTTAAAGCTCCAGGTCTAAAACAGAGGAAGCTGTTTTTCATTTCAGTGGCAGAACAAGAGCTGATAGTATCACAAGTGTTGGTACTGAAATGGTCCAAGCTGGGGGTGTAGATTCCAATACTGGTGTCACAACACACTTCTTAGGGTTGATTTTATGGAATGGAGTGGGTGTTCAATTAAAGAATCTGAGTCAAGGACTACCTTATCCCATAGGATTTTACAAATTCATTATGATTTTTTCCTATCCTGTGCGGTAAGGGTTCTGCAGTGCTTACAGGACTGTGTATTGTGCGTGTGTGTCTTAAATAAAGCAAGCACTTTATCCATCAGATAAAGGCACTTTAGCAGAGCAGGAAACACACTTTTTAAAAGATTTTGGTACTATGTTAAGGGAATATCAGCACTGACCACAAGGCAGGGGGTGGTCAATGGTGGGGAGTCAATGATAATAAAATATTTCTCTTTGTTTAACTACAAAAAAGGGAATAATCATCTACAGATATTTACAAACATTCCAGTGACTTTAGGAGGTTATAAATTGTTCTGTCTATACATAGAATGGCCCGTTGATTTGTGTTCACAGAGACTACAAACAAGATGCTATGTTGATATGAATGATCAGATTTTCTTGGGCATCTTAGTAAAGGTAAAGGTTTCCCTTGCTCGAAAGCCAGTCGTATCCGACTCTAGGGTACAGTGCTCATCTCTGTTTCTAAGCCGAAGAGCCAGCGCTGTCTGCTTCTGCAGACGTTTCCGTGGTCATGTGGCAGGCATGACTAGACACCGGAGCACACGGAACGCTGTTACCTTCCCACCGAAGTGGTTCCTATTTATCTACTTGCAATTTCTTGCTTTCGAACTGCTAGGTTGGCAGGAGCTGGGATGAAGACGGGAGCTCATTTCTGTCCTGCAGTACTCGGGAATCGAACTGCTGACCTTCCGCTTCCCAGTCAGCGTCTTAGCGACTTGAGCCACATCTTAGGATACAAATAATCCTTATGTGAAACTAAAGGAAGCTAAAATGGACCGTATGTTCTTGAATTTCCCGTGTGTGTTATGTGCAGAGACTTACAAGTACCTTTTGACTTATAGAGATATTAATAAGGTTATCAAGGTAAGTGAGATATTTAAAGAGTGATTTTTATTATTGCCAAACCACCACCATCCTTGCCAATCCATGGCTGAACAAGAATTTAAACCCAAGTCTTTTGAGTCTTAGTTCATGAGTCTATCCACTACACCATGGGGTACCCTGAATTTCCCATGCATCAGACCATTAGAAAAAAGGAGGAACATCCTAGTTCTGAGCTCTGAATCAGAGGGCTTTCCTGTATACAATATTGCCGAACTGAGTAAAGGAACGCCTGTGGAAGAAACATTTGAGCTTGATGATGAACCCTGTGGTCTGAATCCAGACTTTCAGCCAGAGCTTATTTTTATTTATTTATTTATTTATTTATTTATTTATTTATTTATTTATTTATTTATTTATTTATTTATTTTGTTTGTTTGTTTGTTTGTTTGTTTGTTTGTTTGTTTGTTTGTTTGTTTGTTTGTTTGTTTGTTTGTTTGTTTGTTTGTTTGTTTGTTTGTTTGTTTGTTTATAACTCAAATTTCTATGCTGCCCAATCAGGCGAACCTGACTCAGCTTCCCTTTTGCTGTCATAATTCATGTGATGCACTAATACGGGCTTTCTCGATGCTTTCAGGTCACAGCCCTGACCATGCCTCCTGGGCAGCTGATTGAGCCAGTCACGTGGTTCTGACCCCCCGGAAGCAGAAGTAAAACACACGCCATACATATGCAGGATGCATTTAGTGGCATTCTGTGCATGTGCAGCATGCAGGTTTTTTTCCACTTCCAGGTTAGGTGAAGGCATCATGGGCCTGATCAAATGACTTCGGGGGCCTGGTCTGGCCCATGGGCCATAGGTTGAGAATGCCTGCACTAATACATTAAAAGGAGATACTTTAGAAACATTCTACCTATTGTTGGTCAGGGATGGTGTTGAGTCCGGCGCATAAGAAGTATTCTGACCAGCAGGATTGGGTCAAACACAAGTGATTTATTATCAGCTCAGGAAATTGGACTGGGGAACAAGTACAAGGTGGCCAGCTTATATACAGTGCGAATGGCAGTTACACAGGTGGATACATTTTGGCGGGCTTCCGGAGAAGCGGGAAAGTTTGTACTGGCGAATCAGCTCTTTTTGACAGTAGTTTGAAATTGGCGCCTTTGCAAAAGGTGCTCTATTCCACTGTAGAATTTACGGCGCTCATAGCATCTTTTAGATATAATGCTTGGACACAACAGATGGCTAATAATGACAACTGATATATTCATTTGTGGTGCCCTGTCCTCTTCTTCAGAGGCTATTCTCAGTTCCTTCCACTCCTAAAAGGTATAACACAGAATCACTCTTTCCCTGTGTTTGCAATGCTTTGAATCATTTGCCATGCCAACAAATGAACATGTGTTTCCTAGACATGGACAAAACCCACACAGAGTGTATCAAGGACACAGTGTTAGTTTGACATCTCTTCCACTCTGTAGTTATGAATGGCTGGCTCACGTGCTTTCTCTGTCTCCAAACACCACCTGCAACCACCACCACCACTGCCACATACAGATATACAAATTTCTGCTACAGGGCCAGGATATTTTGGCCCAAAAGTAAGGTGATCTGTGGGGTGAAGAAAACAGAATGTTATAGAGGTGTTTATTTTAACTCAGCATTCGGACCCAAGCAGTATTCCTTTCTTAGATGTAGAAGTGTATATCACGGAGAATAGGAAAGTAGCAGTCAAATTATATAAGAAGCCTATGGATAGAAATCTATATCTTAAGTACACGTCTCACCATCCTTCTTATGTAAAAAACAATATACCGTATGGCCTCTTTTCTAGGGCAAAGAGGAATTCCACCTCTTTAGAAGACTTTCACAAGTCTGCTCTTTCTATTAAATATAAACTTGAAAATAGGGGATATCCGGAACATGTCACCAATACTGCACTACAAAAAGTTAGGAGCATTCCAAGAGAAAAGTTGTTTCAACGGAAGCAATGGGGAGGGGGAGGGGAGGGGGCGATACAATCTGATGCTCTTTTGAATATTCGCCGGCTGCAACACAATTGAAAAAAATCATAAATAGACATTGGCATTTGGTCAATGAATTACCGGGTTGTGGTTCTAGCCCAGTTTTGGGATTTATAAAAAAAAAGTCCATCAGCAACATTTTAGTATGATCTGATCACACATCGAGGATCCAGAAACCCGATGGTAAAAAAATTACCCCTTGGTCATTTTAAGTGTTACTCATGTGCTGCCTGCCGCTACAGTTGGGAAACAAAACAGGTCCCTATCCCTGGTAACAACCACCCTTTTAAGCTTAAATCTTTTACAAATTGTGGTTCAAAACACGTGGTCTATTTATGGGAATGTCCTTGCCAAAAGAGATATATTGGTTGCACAAATAGATCTTTGAAAACGAGGATATCAGAACACCGCAGTAAAATTTGTGGTCAGGTGACCGAGCCCCCCCCCCCCCCTGGTTAATCATTACATTGAACAAGGGCATACAGAAAATGAATTTAGATTCCTTGCTTTGGAACAAATTCGACCTAAATCGTATAAAAGAATAGATATGAATAGGAGGTTACAACAAAGGGAGGCTCTTTATATTCATATGTTCAACACCATGCACCCGCATGGTCTCAATCAAGAATTTGAGCTGTCGTCATTTTTGTAAAAAGAGGGGGCAGGAGTCAAGGAATGCAGCAGATCTCAATTTTGCATTACCCATTTCTGTAGTTTGTCTTTAATTAAGAATGTTTGCACCTGCGCTAACTCCGCTAAATATATAGGGACCTGCTTTTAGTTACTCTTTGATGTCTGTAAGCACGGGAGAAGAAACGAACGGAGGCTAGGACATGCTATGAAATAATAGAAAACAACTATATTGTCTACTAGTAAGCTAAGGGTAAGCGCAACACTGTGTTCAATTTTTATGGATATAATTCTAGTTGCCGCAACTATCAGGTTTAATTGTAATAATATACATGTTGACCAGGCAACTATGTGATTCCCTGTAATACTGATGTATATATTAATGTTGTGTGTCTATGTTGTAATTTACAGGTACATATTTTTAATGGTAGCACTTTATATTTTTGTTAATTTCTAATTTAGATTTCCTGAGGAAGGAACAGTAGTTTGGAAAAGTCAGAATAACCGGAAATGACTTCAAAATATTCAGGAATGACTCAAATAACACTGCTTTATAGATCACCACGTTTAAATTCAGTCTTTGTGTTCAACCCAGAGTGGAATTTTTTTGGTTATATTCAACGCACTATAACTGTGTTTAACCCAGAATGGATTTCTTTGGTTATATTAAATGGACCATTAGTAAAAAAAATGACTGGACAAAATTGGATATTATAGTCTTTATTTACAACAATTGACTTTTGCAAATGGTATACTTTTTGCCATTAGCTATACACCGTTTTGCCATTCTACCCTCTACTGCCAAAATGAAGCCACCTTTTGGTAAATTCATTCTGTAGTCCCTTTTGCCTGACCTAGTGGGAGAAAGATGAGCTGGCACAAAGTTACCATTGCCCGAGGGATGCCCGATTGTGGTTCAAAGATACAATCTTCAAGGGGGCTCTTTCTGTGTACACCATACCTGTCAAGTGTTGCCTGTGAAAATATGGGAAATTCTCCGGGCATGGGTACGCATGCGCACAACCCTTTTGCACATGTGCACAACCCCTTCATGCATGTGCACCGCTGCCTCTGATGGGCGTGCATGCACAGCAACCCCTTTTCCGGCTGATCCAATACAGGATAACAGTGGGAAAGAGGGGGGAAATTGTATTTTCCGGCCAATACAGGATACTTGACAGGTATGGTGTACGCCTCTCAATCTAATATCACTATGGTATTCCCAGTTACTATATATGAATGTAAAAGCTGGAAAGTGAAGAAAGTTGGCAGGAAAAAAACAACCTAATTCATTCTAGTATAGTGTTAGAAGAGGTCTTTACAAATACTATGGATTGTCAGAAACACAAAAGAAAGAGAAAAGGGTTCTAGATCAAATCAAGCCTGGCCGCTCCTTCGAATCCAAATGTCTAAAATGAGGTTATTGTACTTTGGTAAAAATAAAGCTCGCCCTTGCTCAAAAGCCAGTTGTATCCGCCTCCATGGTTCAGTGCTCATCTCTACTTACAGCCAAAGAGCCAGCGCTGTCTGCATCTGCAGATATTTCCATGGACATGTGGCAGGCATTTATTTATTTTTTATTTATTTATTAGTCAAATTTGTATATGCCGCCCGCTCAGGCATGCCCGACTCAGGGCGGCATCACAACAATGCACACAAATACATAAAACATTATAAAAAACCCCAACCCACCCCCTTTAAAAAACCCTATATCCCACCCACCCATCCCATCCACTATAAAAGGAAGAAAAAGGAAGAAAAAGGAAGAGGAAGAGGAAGAGAGAGAGTTCTTATACAAGCCAGCAGGCGGGCACCATAGTCCCATTCGGGCCCCACACCTGCCCTGCCAGCCAGGTCTTCACTCCTTTCCTGAAGGGCAGCAATTCACTTTGGAGTCTTAGGTCTATTGGCAGGAGGTTCCAGAGAGTTGGAGCGGACACGGAGAAGGCCCTCCTTCGGGTGCTAGACAAATGTGCATCCCTCGTTGGTGGCACAATTAGAGAACCCCTCCGGTCCGCTCTAGTTGGACGGGCAGACACTCTTGGGACGATGCGGTCTCTAAGGTATCCTGGCCCCCTGCCATATAGGGCTTTAAAGGTCAAAACCAGCACCTTAAATTGCACCCGGAGACAAACTGGTAACCAGTGCAGCTCCCGGAGTAGCGGAGAGGCATGGGCATATCGCCCACACCACATTACCACCCGGGCCGCCGCATTCTGGACCAGCTGCAGCCTCCGAATGGTCGTCAAGGGCAGCCCCATGTAGAGCGCATTACAGTAGTCTAGTCGGGAGGTAACCAGAGCATGGGTGACCATAAGCAAGGAGCCCCGGTCCAGGAGTGTGCGCAATTGGCGAATCACCCGAAGTTGGGCAAAAGCCCTCCTGGCCACAGCCGCCACTTGTTCTTCCAGCAGCAGCCGCGAGTCCAGAAGAACCCCCAAATTGCGCACTGGGTCTGTCTGGGGCAAAACAGCCCCATCCAGCACCAAAGGTGGTAACTCCCTGGATAACACGGGGCCCCTTATCCACAGCCACTCTGTCTTGCTGGGATTCAGCCGAAGCCCATTGGCCCCCATCCAGACCCCAATGGCCTCCAGGCATCCGGATAGGATTTCAACAGCATCACTGGGGTCCCCACGGGCCGAGATGTACAGCTGAGTATCATCCGCGTACTGATGGTACCGCACCCCGTGGGAACGAATGATCTCACCCAGTGGCTTCATATAGATGTTAAATAAGAGAGGAGAGAGCACAGAGCCCTGCGGCACCCCATACTTAAGGGGCCTAGGGCTGGACCTCTCACTCTCTAACCATACCGACTGGGTACGGCCCTCCAGAAATGAGGAAAACCAGGACAACACAGTGCCCTGGATCCCCAGTCCTTCGAGCCGTTCCAGAAGGATACCGTGGTCGACGGTATCGAAAGCCGCTGAGAGGTCAAGAAGAGCAAGGACGGATGGACAACCCCCGTCCCGCTCCCGCCAGAGATCATCCATCAGTGCGACCAATGCCGTCTCCGTTCCGTATCCGGGCCTGAACCCTGATTGAAAGGGGTCTAGATAATCCGCTTCCTCCAGGACTCTCTGCAGCTGGCGCGCCACCGCCTTCTCCAAAACCTTACCCAAAAAGGGCAGGTTGGAAACTGGCCTGTAGTTGTTAAGGACGGCTGGGTCGAGGGACATCTTCTTCAGGAGGGGGCGCACCAAAGCATGTTTTAGCTGTGCAGGAAATACCCCCTCCCGTAAAGAGGCATTTATTATCCCCCCTATCCAGCCACCTGTTACCTCCTTGGAGGCTTTCACCAACCAAGTAGGACAGGGATCCAAAGGACATGTAGTGGCACGAACAGCTGCAAGGAGCCTGTCCACTTCATCAGGGACAACAGGATCGAACTGATCCCAGATCGTACAGCAAGACTGCGCTCCGGCACCCCCCCGACCCTCCCCATCCACGCCAGGATTCAACCCTGAACGAATCCGATCGATTTTCTCCACCAGATGGTCAGCAAAGTCCTCAGCCGAACCCTGCCAACCGGGCACCGATCCCCCCCTACCAAGGAGGGACCTGGTTACCCGGAACAGGGCGGCTGGGCGATTATCAGCGGAGGCAATAAGGGCGGTGAAGTATTGCCGCCTCACCACCCCTATCGCCACTAGGTAGGCCCTAATAGCAGCTCTAGCTAGTGTCCAATCGGAGTCATCCTGGGTCTTCACCCAGCGGCGCTCTAGGCGTCTCTTTGCCCGTTTGAGTTCACGCAGTTCATCTGTGAACCACGGAGATGACCTAGTCCCCCGGGCGCGGAGAGGCCGCAGTGGCGCGATTTCATCCAAGGCTACTGTTGTCGACCTATTCCACAGGTCAACAAGTGCCCCGGGTGAATCGCGTAGCCGATCCAGAGGAATATCCCCCAGTTCCCTCTGGAATCCATCTGGATCCATTAGTCGCCGAGGGCGGGCCATTTTAATCGGCCCAGCCTCCCTACGGTGAAGTGTCGCCCCCAGAAAGTCAAGAGTCACCAGATAGTGATCCGACCATGGCACAGGTGAGATGACTAAATCCTGTAATCTTAGATCACTCTGCCACCGCTCCGACAAGAAAACTAAGTCTGGCATGTGACCACTGCCTCTGGTTGGACCCCGAATTACCTGAGTCAGGCCCATGGCTGCCATGGAAGCCATGAACTCCCTTGCCACCTCAGAAGCCGTCCCCAGCGATGGCAAATTGAAGTCCCCCAGAACCATAAGTCTCGGGAACTCCAACGCCAGCATCGAGGCGGCCTCGAGAAGCTCAGGCAGGGCATCCCTTACCCTGCAAGGGGGCAGGTACAGGAGTAAGATCCCCAGCTGACCCTTGGGGCCCAACCGTAGAAGCAGGGCCTCACAACCAGACACTTGAGGAGCAGTGGCCCTAGCAACTCCCAAGGACTCCCTGG
Organism: Bradypodion pumilum; assembly: GCA_035047305.1. Taxonomy (NCBI): domain Eukaryota; kingdom Metazoa; phylum Chordata; class Lepidosauria; order Squamata; family Chamaeleonidae; genus Bradypodion; species Bradypodion pumilum. Next base: position 266,670,034 of record JAWDJD010000003.1, read on the forward strand.
CAACAATGGTGACACCACCGCCCCTCCCCTCACCTCTAGGCTGGTGCCAAATACCGAACCCAGCTGGACACATGTCCGAGAGAGGTACTCCATCTTCAGGAGTCAGCCAGGTTTCAGTGATGCATGCCAGGTCGGCCAGCCCTTCCTGGATGGCATCTTGAATCAGGGGGGCCTTATTACAAACCGACCTGGCATTCACCAGCAGCAGCCTAAGGGTGGGGTCACTCCGGATCTGCCGCTCAGGGCCCAGAGATGTACCGGTAGGGCTGGAATGAGGGACCGCAATTAAACATCGGACCCGCATTCCCCGAGTGCGGCCCGCCCCACGATACCCGCCATACCGCCCCATGCCCATCACAACACCTATATGAATCTCCGGAACCTCCCTAGACGGAATGCTGCCCCTCCTTCCTGGCTGGCAAGGCCAACACTCTCTCTTCCCTCCCCCTCCGCCATCCCCCCCCCAATTCCAGCACCGAACATTGGCTCCTAAAATGCACAAAAAGCGCTGGCAAGTCCTGCCGTCCACATCTCCTTTTTCTTCCCCCCAGATAGGGAGGGCGGAAGCAAGGAGCTGGAGGGGACGTCCGTGTGCGGGAACAACATCCACGGCAGCGTCTTCGGCTCCCCACTACCATGAGGAGCCCTCCTAAACTCCCCGCCCGATGGCGGGGGGCAGGGAGGGACGGCCTAGCGCAATGGTTACGGCACCTCTGGCTCCCTTGGGCAGAAAGGCCCTCCAACCTCCCCGCCCAATGGTAGGGGGCGGGGGGGGACAATCCTGCGTGGCTGCGGCAGCGGCGGCGTCCCTCCTCGGAGCCTCCCGGGCCACGGGAGGCTCCTTTTATCTCCCCGCCAGTGGTGGGGGCGGGGAGAGCGCGGCGGCGGCGGCGGCGGCGGCGGCGGCGGCCCTCTTCAGAGCCTCCCGGGCCACGGGAGGTTCCCTTTATCTCCCCGCCGGTGGTGGGGGCGGGGAGAGCGCGGCGGCGGCGGCGGCAGCGGCGGCGTCCCTCTTCGGAGCCTCCCGGGCCACGGGAGGCTCCCTTTATCTCCCCGCCGGTGGTGGGGGCGGGGAGAGCGCGGCGGCGGCGGCGGCGGCGGCGTCCCTCTTCGGAGCCTCCCGGGCCACGGGAGGCTCCCTTTATCTCCCCGCCGGTGGTGGGGGCGGGGAGAGCGCGGTGGCGGCGGCGGCGGCGGCGGCGGCGGCGTCCCTCTTCGGAGCCTCCCAGGCCACGGGAGGCTCCCTTTATCTCCCCGCCGATGGTGGGGGCGGGGAGAGCGCCGCGGCGGCGGCGGCAGCGGCGGCGTCCCTCTTCAGAGCCTCCCGGGCCACGGGAGGCTCCCTTTATCTCCCCGCCGGTGGTGGGGGCGGGGAGAGCACGGCGGCGGCAGCGGCAGCAGCGGCGTCCCTCTTCGGAGCCTCCCGGGCCACGGGAGGCTCCCTTTATCTCCCCGCCGGTGGTGGGGGCGGGGAGAGCGCGGCGGCAGCGGCGGCGGCGGCAGCGGCGGCGTCCCTCTTCAGAGCCTCCCGGGCCACGGGAGGCTCCCTTTATCTACCCGCCGGTGGTGGGGGCGGGGAGAGCGCGGCGGCGGCAGCGGCAGCGGCGGCGTCCCTCTTCGGAGCCTCCCGGGCCACGGGAGGCTCCCTTTATCTCCCCGCCGGTGGTGGGGGCGGGGAGAGCGCGGCGGCGGCGGCGGCGGCGGCGGCGGCGGCGGCAGCGGCGGCGTCCCTCTTCCCGGCGGCGGGACACTGGAGTGCACAGAACACTGTTTACCTTCCCACCTATTTATCTACTTGTAATTTCTTGCTTTCAAACCATTAGGTTGGCAGGAGCTGGGACACAGACGGGAACTCACACCATTGTGCAGTACTCGGGTCTCGAACTGCCGAGGTGCTGCCTTCCAATCAGCATCTTAACCACTCAAGCCACTTACAGTATTTTGTAAGAAGTATTTTAAACCCAAGCATTATATAGTTATACATACATTTTTTCAGTGTGACTGAACCTATAACAAACTTTAGTTACAGAAAGGAAAGTAAGCAGTCCTAGCCATTGAAAAGAGAAAGCTGAAACACATTTTTTTATGGAGGAGGCGATATACATAGCATGCAGTACTCTCTTCTTTCTCTTCTCCAGCTAGCCAGAGCCTCACTTTTTTCTACAATGACAGCTGAAGGATATATTGCATAAAGTAACCATATCCAATGTGCCCCAAATCTCTGGTAGAGTTTCTGAAACACAACTCTGGGTCTACTATTTCTAGATGTCTTCAATCACTCCATAATTAACAACTAAGCCCATCTGTCTGTTATTCTTTTCTAAATGTGTGGACTGGATAAAACATACTCAAATGTCACAGCCTGTATGCATTCCCTCAAAACGATGCAAAAAGAAAAAAGAAAGAAATCACAAGGGGCGGGAGAGAAACACATAGAAGTCTGTGTGGTCTTCATCTGATTCCCTGTCATGTTTCTCCTTCAATGTAAGACCTGTCACAAGCTTATTTTAATTCTGTGGTAAATGGCCCAGCAGTCCCAAAGCCTCAAGGCATGCACAAACCGCATAAACTCTCTCTTTCAAACACCAGCACCAAAATAAAACTTTGAGGGAACTGTTTCTGTCAGAGAGGCCCCCTCAGAGAGGTTCTTACGGTTGTGTGGATTTTTAAATCCACAAGAGCAATTTTATTAACAGCATTGCCCTAAAGAATTCAAGTGCATTAGATCAGGGATTCTCAACCTGCAGCCTGGCCCACGGCACCATTTCATGTGGGCCCCACCGCCTCCACCACACCAGGAAGTGCCATGTGGTGGAGGAAGGGCAAAATGGCCATCTGGCCCCCAAAGCTGTCTTAGGGTGCATAACCTGGCCCCTGGCTTTAAAAGGTTGAGAACTCCCGCATTAGATAAACATACGAAAGTTGGAGGGAAAGAGCATAGCAGATACGGAAAGGTCACCGCTGTTAACATCTTTCCATTCAAGTGCGGACAAAACACATTGTATAGCGTGCACTTTTAAAACCATTTTTCAACAAAAGAGGACTTGGGCTTTATGCCCTCAAAGTCCAACAGATTGAAAGCACTCTACTGTCAATGCACCTCAATGTAATAATACCTTTCTTAACTGCTAATGCTGTTGTGAGGGCCTTTGTTCTGTCCCTTTGCCATGCAAGCAGAAATAACAGCCATTTCACATCTGTTCATTGGATCTGCCTACCACATAATGCAAACAGGAATCAGACCAAGGGGTGCTGACAAAGCACACAGCATTTAGCTGGAAATGGACCTTTTTTGAACCCAAGGTGAAAAGGGTTCCACAAAATTCAGCACCACTCTGGTAAAGTTTGGAAAGAATAACCCGAACAACAGATTCTGGAATCCTCACGTCCAGTTACCCTGGTTATGACAGTGGAGAAAGTCATAGACGTATATAGCGCAAATGCATGCATGCGTGCTGTGGAGAGTCTTTCTTGAGGTTGGATCAGGAAGGCCATATGGTCCAGGCCATTTGGTCCAGGCCATTAACAGAGGTCTCAAATTTTGATCTTATCTCCATATGAGGTTATATATTAGTAATTTATATTAAAATTATATATTTTAATTATATAATAATTTTTAATATAATAATTATATTAAAAACTGTAGAAATGTGAGTAATAAATAAATAAATAAAATTAAGTCAGAGATACACCAACAAGGATGAAAGAAGATATGGTAGAAAAATAGAAGAGAGAGTTTAAAAGGCATTAATTTGTTAAAAGTACAGTGAACATATAAAATATAACACAAGTTTTGTAATCCTATTTTTTAAACACATACCTAAAAACGGAAGTAACTGAAACTTCTCTTGACCTCTGAGGGGCTCTGCAGCAGGTGACAAAGAAAGGGAAGGGAAATAGCAATAGACAGAAACATAATCAGAAGCGAACTGACTGTAGCATAATACTCTCTGGTTCTATCTATCTTATCTACCTAACTAACTAACTAACTACCATTAGTATTGCAAACACAATCTTAAGGGGGAAATTCTATATTTACCTATCTAACAATAATGATTTCATATAATTAGATGCTACAACTTGGACTCCCCAAGTTCTTTTCATCATCAGTTGTTTGAAGAACTTAGGTAAAGGCCACCCTTGCTCGAAAGCTAGTCATATCTGACTCAAGGGTTTAGTGCTCATCTCTGTTTATAGCCAAAGAGCCAATGCTGTCTGTGTCTGCAGAAGTTTACGTGGATACGTGGCAAGCATGCCTCAACACGGGAGTGCATGGAACGCTTCCCACCGAAGAGTGCATGAAACGCTTGGAGTGCATGGAACGCTTCCCACCGAAGTGGTCCCTATTTATCTACTTGCAATTTCTTGCTTTTGAACTGCTTGGTTGGCAGGAGCTGGGACAGAGACGGGAGCTCACTCCGTCATGCAGTACTCAGGAATCTAACTCCAACCTTCCAGTTGTTGAGCTCAGCATCTTAACCACTTGAGCCACTGCAGTCCAGCGAAGAACTGAAGAGGAATTCAAATGCCTTTTTGAAACCAAATGAAAACCAAGTCCAAGATGTATTTATCAATTGACGTAGGACATCCACACAGAGGAATATACAGTCTCTGAAACCATATCTCAAGGTGGTAAGGGCCTTATTATATCCTCCAAGGGAACAGACCCTCCAGCAATCCTCCTTTTTCTAACTCAAATCCAGGATCTGCTGACCTCACGAATAAGATTTCCCCACCCATTCGGTTGAACTATATAGTCCATAAGGGTTACAGTAGCACTGGCAAAGATCTCATTGGGGCATTTCTCATTATTTCTTCTTGATATTTGTTCTGATAGGCCATCTCTAAATTCTGACCCAGGAAGTTGGGCACCAGCATTTTTATAGGAAGTGTTTTAAAAAGACTTTAAGAAAACTGTCACAAAGACACAGAAGAAAAGGGACAAGAAACACAAGAAGAACCAAAAGGAGAGTTTCTCCATCTATGACTCCATGGTGCTAAAGCATGTCCACCCTAACATTGGCATGTTTTCCAAGACCAAGAGCATGATAAACTCCATATCATCTTCAACCACATGGTGGAGGCCTCCAACCTGGCACATTACAAGTGCTTCAGGAAATCCATGCCACAGTGTACCTTTACTTGCCCAGGATTTTGACCAAACACATATTCTTGGGAAGCACAAAGTCTGTCTCCATTAGTCTAAAATCAAGTGTGATTCTTGTTCTACTTTGACTGCAGTTCAAACCAACACCATTTGAGAGCTACTTCTATGCATCATTGGTACCAGTTCAGTTTCGCTTTATGTGGTGAAATTTAAATAAGATTTGCAGTGGCAGGAAGAAAGAGTAATGTTAAGCGAGATTTACACAGTTTCTATAAGCAAAGCAGAAGTTTATGAGAGAAATTTGTGAGACCAATGATATGCAAGTCTGCAGAGACTTACAAGTACTGTACTGTGAAAAATCATTTCATCAATTATTGTATCTGTGGCGTTAAAAAGAATTATACAATTTAATTAAAGTGATTTACACTGTTACCTGTTGAAGTGTCAAGCTTTATTCTACCTCTCAGATGGTTACTTTATTTAATACACATTTCACAACGATCACTGTAGTCTGCAATTCTTTCCCCTCTGTGTTCACTATTTTCCCTTTAGCACAGTGTATGTCTCTATGAAGTCAAGATAACATTCCATATACCTAATACATATACTGTACTCATGAAAGTTTATGCCATAACAAATTTGTTAGCCTTAGTTATTTTTGCCAAATGCTCAAGTGTCTAAGATGCTGACTGGGAGGCGGAAGGTCAGCAGTTCAATTCTGGAGTACTGCAGGACGGAATGAGCTCCCGTATTTGTCCCAGCTCCTGCCAACCTAGCAGTTCGAAAGCAAGAAATTGCAAGTAGATAAATAGGGACCACTTCGATGGGAAGGTATCAGCGTCCCATGCACTCCGGTGTCTAGTCATGCCTGCCACATGATTACAGAAACGTCTGCAGAAGCAGACAGCGCTAGCTCTTTGGCTTTGAAACAGAGATGAGCACTGAACCCTAGAGTCGGATATGACTGGCTTTTGAGCAAGGGAAACTTTTACCTTTACCTGACTTATTCTGGCTGGAGTATTTGACAATGAGCAGTTGAGGCTCACTAATATTTAGCAACAATTTAGGTAGAAGAAATAATGAGTTCAGTACCTCTTCCCATTCAGAAAAATATTAACCACAAAGATTTATCTTTGTATAGATGTTCAGTCTATATTAGTGCAACACCACTGTCAAACAAACTCAAAATTTACAAAATGCTGGGTAAGCTTTCATGTTCTACAGAAGTGTTCTGTAACTTGGCTTGGTGGTAAACAATGCCGAAAAATGCTGGGAAGAGTCTTGACTTCTTGGTTTTAGAATCACTGGAATTTCTATTCAGGCTCTCCATAAGGTTCCTGAGAATGTCCAGTTGCAACTTCCATTATCAATATCCCTTGACTGTGCCGGATGTGTATGATGGAAATTGTAAATCAGTAACGTTGTAAAACAGCCCTATTTACTCATTGTGAAAGTACGTGTACTCTACATGCTGTGAAATGAAAACAGTGGCCTTACCTCCTCTGTCATTGATCTGAGCTCCCATTGAATGCTGCTACTGTTATCTTTTGTTATCACAGTGTGGTTTATTTTTATTTATTATTGTATGGATGTTTTTATGAGGTTATGGTCTGACGCTCATTGGTTCTGATAGGTGAGGTTGGTTTGTTTGTTTTTAAAAGTCACTTTTCAGGTCGATTATTATTGTGTTCCTGTTGTATACATTGTTTTTATTATATTGCTTTGTTGTTGTAATTTATTGTTTCTGTGTTGGATGTTTTATATGATTGTAAGTCATCCTGAGTGGTGCTTGAACCAAAAGGGCTGGGTAGAAATGCAAATAATAAAATAAAATAAAACATCTAGTCTCCAAAGAAAGACGACTTGATCAAATTATGGAGAATACAGCTTCTCTTAGCCTAGTCATTTGGTCTGAGAGGCAGTGGTTTTTCAAGGCCCTAGACCTGTGATGGCGAACCTTGGCACTCCAGATGTCCTTGGACTTCAATTCACAGAAGCCCAAGCACCCTGTGAATCCGCACGAATGGGCTTACTGCGATTCATCCGGCCTGCGCTGTCCTCATCGCCCCCAGAAGCAGAAATAAAACGCGCCCATACAGCCAACGAGGGCAGTGCGGGCCGGATGAATAGTAGTAAACCCATTCGTGTGGATTCACAGGGTGCTTGGGCTTCTGAGAATTTAAGTCCAAGAACATTTGGAGTGCCAAGGTTCACCATCATGGGTCTAGACCACCAATAGTTTCCTTCCTTGCTACGTGGAAATGTTAAGAATACTACTTTGCACTTTTTACATGCAAGGCATACCAATCCTATCAAGTATGCCCCTGGAAGGGCAGGGAATTCCTCCACAGATTCCTTCGATTCCCTAATTATGTACAGGGATAGATGCTTCCCCTCCCTGCCTACAACTCCTTCAAGAGTGATTGATTACATTGCTAAGTATCAGAGAATGAGGGTTTGCTTTACAACACACAGCTGCTTCTACAGTCCTTGACCAAGAAGGTGGAATAGAAATATCTTAATAAGGATAAGATAGTAAAAGAAAAATTTAAGGGAGAACTCTTATGTTTTTAACAGAGCACACACAGAAACCAACCCATTTCTTTGTCCCATACCATATGTAACACAGCTTTATGTGTTATTTGGCAAATGGGCTCAGCAGGCTATGATATCAGGAAAATTCTTCTGAAACTAAACACTGAGAAGTTGACTGCGTAAAAAGGGCTGGCCTGTATATAAAGCAAAAAATGGACTTGATCCAGCCCTTGTTTGCAGTTGTAAATGCAGATAGGAATCAATGCAAACTGGGGACCAGAATGCCATAAAAGGCCTGTGCACAAGTTTTATGATCCTCAGATACCATCCATCGTCACACCTGTCTTTTCATCTGAAAAGATCCAAGAGTAGGAACAGCTTAGACAAGATTTATGTACAGCCATTCTCTGACTGCTGTCTTCCAAGTATGTCATACTGTGTGGGTTGTGCAGCTGAAGGCAAGAAACTGAACCCATGTCCACATCCATCTTGGGTTTGATAGATGAGATGGTTGCAGCCTTACTTGTATTTAGAGAGAACCTCCCTAAATCAATGAGATTCAAAGCTGGTGGCTGACATTAAGTCTAGCCAACTCTAGTAGGCATGTTTGAAAATATGACAAGGTAAAAGTTGCTCTTGCTCAAAGGCCAGTCATATCCAACTCTAGGGTTCAGTGCTCATCTGTTTATAGCCAAAGAGCCAGCACTGTTTGTGTCTGCAGACATTTCCGTGGACATGTGGCAGGCATGACTAAACACCAGAGTGCACGGAACACTACCTTCACACCAAAGTTGTACCTACTTATCTACTTGCAATTTCTTGCTTTTGAACTGCTAGGTTTGCAGGAGCTGGGACAGATGGGAGCTCACTCCACCATGCAGCACTTGGGTCTCGAACTGCTGACCTTCCAGTCAACAAGTTCAGCATCTTAACCACTAAGCCATCTCAGTCCCTGAAATATGGTAAAGGCTGATCTAACGTGGGCTGTTAAGTTTCAACACTCCTGGAATACCAGCTGAGAGGCAAAACAGCTTCTAACTATTCCTTCCTGACCAGGGTAGAGGGAGTTGACATTTCAACAGAGGCAGGATCAACAGATAGGGCCAGCATCAAGTGGCAGGACAGCCTTGAGTTTTGCTCAGGTTCAACAATCCACCAACCCTTAGGCGAGTGATGGTGAACCTTGGCACTCCAGCTGTTTCTGAACTTCAATTCCCCAAAGCCCCCCCCCATGAGCAGGAATACTGACTTGGCCTTCTGGTAATTGAAGTCCAAGAACACCTGGAGTGCCAAGGTTCACCATCACAGCTGGCTTAGGCTCTTTTCCCACCATAAAAAGGATAACATACCTGAAGCTCAACTTGTCCTTAAGAAAGAAAAGTGCCACAACTATCAAAAACACAATTTATTATTGAAGTGAATTATTTTAGACAGTAGTGTGATAAGTGGGGCAAGGAAAGGAAAAGTGTGAAAGGAGTTTTCCCCATTCTTTTTACAATGCACATTTCATCTCAATTTGGGTGTTACATACACAGGCAGCCATTTTGCATTTTCTACTGCCAATACCACTTCAAAAACAGGTTTGTGAACACGAGGTGCATGCATACTCCCAAACTTTGTCTTATACAGCCCTGTGCCAAAACTAGCTGCACACTATTATTTACCTATTATTTACAACAAACATTATGTATCTGAAGATTACATTTTTTAAAAAAAATAAGCTCAAAGCTTTCTGCATCTGTAAATGCTACAGAAGAAAATTGAGGTATGAGAAATTGAATAGAAAACTAATTCTATTTTAAGTGCAAGATGCATACTTTGTCATTTTGAACAGATTAGCTTAAGAAGTGCAGCTACACATCACCCCTTCAATATGAAGGACTATAATCTCTCAGGTTTATTTTACTGTCATGAAGAGCTCATTTTAGAGGTAGGGGGAATACTACTAAACTCTGAAACAAGCAGCAGATTAAGAAGAGTCTGTTTCTACTGTAACAAGGCAACTTCAACAGATGAAAAAGCCAACAATTAAGGCATTTTTGCAAAAAGTTTTCCCTTGAACAAAATAGCACGCTTTCAGGACACTCCCTATGAAATTTCACTTAAAGCACAACCTTTATGTACAGAGGATGGAAACCTGTAGAGAAATATGGTTGCACAAGTGTATGTGAAAGCAGTTATCAGCCAACTGTACAGCATGCTGGGATATGGATTCTTCAAACCAAATACACAAGGTATTAAGGGGCTTATTTATACCCACAATTCTCAGCCCCTCAATTCTTTTCACACTTTCACACATACCCAAGCCCTGACTGGTAGGAAATTTGTGGAACTTGACAACCCCTCCAAACAATACAGTGATGGGGGAAGTTGCATCTCCTGAAGTCCTGCCTCTTGTAAAGCTCCTAAGACACAAATATCTCCCTTGGGATACAAAAGTTGGCACCCTTAATTTGTGGAGACAACGTACTTTGTATTTTATCATGCTCTTCATCCCCCTAAAAACCACTTTTGGCATTTTGAAGGTCAAGTTCCTCCAGACTTCACATCTCCTCGTAGTACAAGCCATCATACTTCTTTCTCTTTCCAATACTCTTTTCTCTACCTCTCCACTTTTCATTCCCGCTGAAATGAGATTTCCACATCAGAATTCCAATCGCTCCTTGGTATTATGAGCAGGACTTGTTCATTCTTGGTTCAAGCATCAGGACTGGTAGTTCTGTATCTCTCAGGAGCCTCCACTATACCTTACAACAGGAACAAAGGTCATATTCTTGGGAACTATCTATTCAACATACCTCACACAATCCCAGCTTCCCAAAATACTCTCACCACACAGTGATCCTCCCCCGTGATGTCTTTCCCTTTCCCTTAAGACAAGTGAACAGCAGCATATGCAAAGTCACATACATTGAACATGCATGCCAATTTTGCATGAAGTGACAGTCTCACTGAATTGATACTGTGCCAAGTCTCTTAAATTGGGACTGTCTGCTCTCCAACGTATGCCTCTAGTGTTCTTTTCTCCTTTAGTAAGCAGTCCACAAATCCTTTCAGGTGGTTTGTTTCTACTGAACATTAAGAAGCTGAAGATGGGCCATGTTCAAGTTGCTGATAAGTGATGTCTCTATGTTTAGCTCCTTCACCAATAGGGAGAAGAGTTTTCCACTCTACCCCAACTCTGCCATTCAGGGAAGATGCCACTCACTATCCGAGGGGTACTGCGAAGTTGTTCACAGCAAATTCCATTTGCTTTTCTTGCAGGTTTGAGGATTGTGTTCTCTTTCTTAGGAGATGCCGGTGCTTGGACTCCATCAGATTTCCACTCTGCATGAACGATCTTGTAGTTCTGGCCATCATTATTGTCCCAGAAAATGTTGTCACCGGTTTGATAGTACACACAAAACTCAATCTTTTGTTCTGTAGGAATGGCAGGAGGCAAATCAATTGCAAAAGAAAAGGTGTCGTTGTCTGAGTCGCCGTACACGTTGTTCATGAAGACACAATCAATGTCAGAATAGGTTTTCCATGAATCGTAAGTGATCCGTATGCGCACCATCTTCTCAAAACTGACATTTTTCACTTTCACAGTTCCTGACGCAGCCCTTTCTTGGAGGGTGCAGTTTTCAAGACACACCAAGTTTTTCTGTAGGCGGTTCCGGAAATCCAAGTAGTCAGCTGAAGGTGGTGTGAAACCCAGAATTAAATTCTTTTCTTCGTGTAGTTTCAGGCCAGCAGTTATGTTTTCAAGGTCTAACAAGTCAAACTGAAGATCCCATGCTGGGTTTTCTTGGAATTCAGAGAAGACATGGATTGCAGTCAGAGAAAGGCCCTTAGAGTCCGCAAAGACAACCTTCTTCTTGGCTCGACTGGCAGAATGCTTCCAGTCATTGTTTGGTGACTCAGTTTCACGTTTCACATTGAGGCAGGGTCTGAGAGGCTTGAATTGGTTGACAAAATTTCTTCTTTGGTATTCATCAAGTGGGTTGAGAAAACTCTTCAGAGGTGGTGAACGAGCCAAGCATATTCTCACAGCCATATCAACAGGCATGATGGAACTGGGCAGAGACCTTGGGTCTAAGACTTGTATCATTCTGCAATGTAAACACAGACAGGTTAGGTTATTTCTTTACTCCTGACAATACATAGAGCAGGAAAGCCTCTTCCCAAAGCTCAATGGCTATACTCACCCACCTTTATAATTCATGACCCATTAGCTAAGAGCCTATAAATAATTCAGTCACAAGCAAGATTAACCAGAACTATGACTAGCAGCTAGAAGCCAAACTGAAAAAATAAGAATGCACCACTCAAAGCTCTTCAATGGTATTTGAAACAACTCAGCTTTTATTCATGTCTGCTTTATACCCATGAAGAGAATAAGAAAGGGCTATGTGGTCTTTCATGATACAGAAATGCAAGAGTAGGTGGTACCTTTATTAGACCTCTTTTTTAAAAAACCAAATAATCAGCAAACTTTCATGAATAAAAATTCACTTCTTCAGCCTTATGAACCAACCAATCTTAGTGCAGAAAAGGCACTAATATGAATAGCATTAGCAATTGCACTTATATTACTAAGCATAGCGTTTAGTGCACTCTCTGGACAGTTCACAATTAGGATTTTCCGCCCCAACATGCTGGGGCAACATGAATTTTTGAGACTCTGCATTGTTTATGGAATGTTGGTGCATAAATCTGAACTGAATTCATGAAGCGTTGCTAATTATTTGATTATTTGGTCTAATAAAGGTATTGTATCACCTACTCTTACATTTTTATATATATATGCCTGTTTTACCATGAGGCCAAAAAAAAGTATTTAGATACTTCTATTGACACATTCAGGAAACAATCACTTCTCCCAATAAATGTACAAACTCCAAAAATCTTATACTAAAGATAAGAAGGATTTACCAATATTTATGAGGCTACTGAAGAACTTGTCTGTTTCCCATTTACAGACTATTGTTTACACAGTACAATTGTTGCACAACATGGACACATTATTTCTAAAATGTCTTCAGTAACTTATATTTTAAACCCACGGTTTGGACTAACAAAAATACCCCAAAAACATGTCAGCTTTTTGGTCTCTCTAAAAGTAAAAAGATGAAGGAGGGGGAAAGAAAAGTCCCAGAATATAACCAGATGTTTGTTTATTATGTATCACCTACATAACAGAGTTCTGAAAACTCTCAAAAGTTTGCACATTTTAGTGATATTTTGTCAATCTAATAAAGGTATTGCTCAAGTATGCTTTTTTCCTCTCATAGACATGCAAACCTGCCTTTGTGGTTTTCATTTGATTTTATGAGTTATTTATTGCTGTCTGGAAAATTCAATGAATGCTATAGTTAAACTAACGGAAATTAATCTGTGATTCTTACAATTAGTTTCTTACGGATTTCAAAATAAACAGATACTCTATTAAACACTCCTAGCTTGGGGGGGGGGGCATCTGAGATGTTGATAATAATTATGGTCATGATACTAATCATAATGGCATTTATTACACCTCCCCACAAATTCAAAAGAGACACATTTTCAGCTTTTATGGCAGGCCCGCTGAGTCTGGATATTAGACTTTACATTAAAAACTCCCAATTTTTAGACAGCTGCATGAAGCGCAGGAAAAAAACCCTTGAGGAATAAGACAACACTTGGGCATGGGGTTGCAGTGGCTCAGTGGTTAAGCTCGCCTTGTTAGCTGGGAGGTCAGCAAGTCGGCAGTTCAAGACCCGAGTACTGCACGACGGAATGAGCGCCCGTCCTCTGTCCCAGCTCCTGCCAACCTAGCAGTTCGGAAGCAAAGAAACTGCAAAGAGATCACTAGCTAGGGAACACTTTGGTGGGGAAAAGATCTTGGGGAAATGAAAGGCGCCTCATTGAGGCGTCCCGAGTGGAGTTCCTCCAGCGATCCGGGAGCCAGGTCGCCCCCCACCCCCCCACCCCCACCCCCGCCCCAGCTCAGATCCGACGCAAAGGAGAGCGTGACTGCAAAAGGCGTCGAAACCCTCCCGATTCACGATTGGGGAAAAGTCGCCCTTGCTCGAAAGCAAGTCGAATCCGACTCTAGGGTTCAGTGCTCATCATCTCCGTTTACAGTCAAACTGCCCGCGCTGTCTGCGTCTGAAGACGTGTCCCGTGGCCATGCGGCAGGCATGACTCGACACCGGAGCGCACGGAGCGCTGTTACTTTCCCCCACCAAAGCGGTACCTATGATCTCCTTGCAATGTCTTCCGCGGTTAGCAGAAGCTGGGACAGAGAAGACGGGAAGCTCCCTCCGTCACGCAGCGCTCGGGTCTCGAACTGCCGACCTTCCGGTCATGAAGGCCAGCGTCTTAACCACTGAGCCGCCGCGCTCGGTTCGTAAACTAAAGGTCAAGGTTTCCCTTGCTCGAAAGCCAGCCGTATCCGACTCTAGGGTTCAGCGCTCATTTGTTTCAAAGCCGACAGAGCCAGGCCAGCGCCGTCTGCTTCTGCAGACGTTTCCGTGGCCATGTGGCAGGCATGACTTCCCACCGAAGTGGGTCCCTATTTAACTACAGTACTTGCAATTTCTCGCTTTTCGAACGGCTAGGTTGGCAGGAGCTGGGACAAAGACGGGAGCTCATTCCGTCCTGCAGGACTCTGGAACCGAACCGCTGACCTCTCCTGCCTTCCAGCCAGCGTCTTAGTAAAGGTTCAGGTTTCCCTTGCTCGAAAGCCAGTCGTATCCGACTCTGGGGTTCAGTGCTCATCTTTGTTTCAAAGCCTACCCGACAGAGCCAGCGCTGTCTGCTTCTGCAGACGTTTCCGTGGTCATGTGGTAGGCACGGAACGTTGTTACCTTTCCCACCGAAGTGGTCCCTATTGATCTACTTGCAATGTCTTGCTTTCGAACTGCTAGGTTGGCAGGAGCCTGGGACAAAGGCGGGGGAGCGCATTCCGTCCTGCAGTACTCGGGAACCGAACTGCTGACCTTCCACTCCACACCTCCCAGTCAGCGTCTTAGCCACTTGAGCCACTGCAGTCCCAGCAGCGTCTTAGGCGTCCCCTCCCCCTCCCCTTTCCAAATAGGCCTCCCTCGTTAGGCTTACCTGCTACAACTGCGTGAGACACACACACACACACCCCACAAAACCTAGGGGAGCAAAGCCTAAAGCTGGCGAGGGAAGAGGTTACACACACACTCACACACCCCTGCTTTGCACGGCGAGGGTGTGCGGGCTGTGTTCGGGGGACGCTACCCCTGGGCTGAGAGCCTCCCTGCCTCCCTCCGGCTCCGCGTCCCTCCGCAGCGCAACTGAGCGCCCCCGCCGCGCCCACACCGCGCCTGCTTATCAAACGCTGCGCTCTCTCCCCTTTTCACGTGAAAGCGCCGGGGCAGCCAATCCGGGCGCAAGGCCTTGCGCCTGCCAAGCAAATCAGCGCCGGCCCGCCATGCGTGGGGGAGGGGAGGGGAGGGGGGAGGGACGCAGCTGGGATGGCAGGAGATGGGAGCGGGCCTGCCTAAGGGAGAGGAGGGGGGGGTAACCCGGGATGGGGGGGGGCGGGGGGATTGACTCTGTTGACCCAACTTCGGAAGCTGAGGCGCCCTTCGCGCGCGCGTTCGCCCCCCGCCCCCCCATCTAGTACCCACCCTGCTCGACTCAAACTCAGCCCCTGCCGACTGGGGATCATCCGGCTGGAAGGCGCGCGGGGCTGCTTCCCCCCCCCCCCCGGCCCGTGAGCCGGACGCGAGAGAGCCCTCCTTCCCCCGCAGCGCTCATTTATGTCGCCAGTTCAGCCCCATCGCGGAGCGGGGCGCCGGGGGCGGACACTTCCCGCCCCCCCCACCCCCCCGTGTGTGTGTGTGTGTGTTTCTATTGTGAATGGAGTTTCACGAGGGAAGAGAAAAAGAGTGCAATCCCCGGGCATGGGGTTCCAGAAAAGTCCGTCTGACACGTCGGGTTTCTATAGGTTTCCCCTTTGCTTTCTCTTGGGGGGCGGGGGGGGAGTCTACTCTAGACTGTTCAGGTCCCGGAGACAGAGAGAGAGGGTTACGTTTCCAGTCGCGTTTCACATGTACAACTCGTGTCGGTCGTTTTCCCTTACATCTTTGTTTCCCCCACCCCCTAAAAGGTTAAAAGTTTTCTGGGAGGGGCTTGGCGGCAGGCAGCAGTTCAACAGGTTAATCGGGGTGCACAGAAAGAGCCACCTCGAAAGTGAAGAAGGTCACCACCCTCCAGGGGTGTGTACTAGGGTACCATGGGAAGACGCTGGACAGGGAGCGGTGGGGGCGCTTTTTTGGAGTGGAGTGCATAACTGTAGAACGGTTCTGCGCAGGTCCATTGTACGCATGCGTAAAAGCCATTTACACATGCGTAGAACGGAGTTCTGCGCAGGTCCGTTCTATGCATGTGTAAATGGTTTTTATGCATGCGTACAATGGACCTGCGCAGAACCGTTCTGTGCAGGTCACTTCTACGCATGCGTAGAAGGCTTTTATGCATGCACAGAACGGACCTGCGCAAAACCGTTCTGTGCTGGTCGGTTCTACGCATGCGTAGAAAAGTTCTACCCATGCATAGAAAGGACCTGCGCAGAAGGGATGCGCAGTAACTCCTTTCCCCCTGCTGCCAAGATCCGGGATAGCAGCAGCTCCGGGCAGGAAAGGACGAAAATAGGTGCTGAGATACGGGAAATCCCGGCCAATCCAGGATACTTGGCAGGTATGGTGGGGTGGAGGGATCCCATCCATTGCTATTGGCACCCCAGGGTAGGGGGGGACAAAGCCATATTGCCCAATATCAGGGCCGCCATCAGAAATTATTATATACCAGCACGCACCTGCCTTGCTCAACTCTAGGGTTTAATTTAATTTAATTTTCACATTTGTATGCCACCCAATCAGGAAGCCCAACTCAGGGCGGCTCACACAGTAATCATACAATATATGTTCAGTGCTCATCTCTGTTCATAGCCTAAGAGCCAGCGCTGTCTGCATTTGCAGACGTTTCCGTGGTTGTGTGGCAGGCACTGGAGCGCATGGAACACTATTTACTTTCCCACTGAAGTGGCCCCTGTTGATCTGCTTGCAATGTCTTGCTTTCGAACTGCTAGGTTGGCAGGAGCTGGGACAAAGATGGGAGCTCACTCCGTCTTGCAGTATTCAGGTATCGAATTGCTGGTCTGCCTCCTTGAAGATTGTGGTGTTTTTGAACCACAATCGGTCTTCCCCCTGGTTACGGCAACCTTGTGTTTCCGGCTAATCTTTCTCACACTAGGATAGGTGAAAGGAACTGCAGAATGAACTCACCAAAAGGTGTCTTCTTTTTGGCAGTTTCACACCTGGCCTAGACACGAAGACGACGAAACAGGTGACTCTGCGACGTGCTTCACAAAAGGAACATGATGATTTCTGTTTGATTTTTGCTTCTCCTGCAGGTTGTTACAAACACAACGACCCAGTAAGGACAACAACAATCGAATCAGAGCTTTGAAAGTGTAACCTTTGGGGACTACAGCTCCCAGAATCCTACAGCCACATGGGAGGTGTAGTCCACAAAAACAACAGATTTCCATGTTTTGTGTCGAACAAATAAGACAGGGATTCTCAACCTGTGCCCTGTGGGCCGGATGTGGCCCATGGCACCATTTCATGTGGGGGTCCCCAATGCCTCCACCACACCAGGAAGTGCCATGTAGAGGAAGGGAACTTCCAATAAACTGGTCAAGTGGACTGCTGTCCATACATCAGGGATTTTCAACCTGCGGCCCACAGCACCATTAACGTGGCCCCCCAACGCCTCCACCACACCAGGAAGTGCCATGTGGAGCAATGGCAAAATGGCCATCTGGCCCCCAAAGCTGTCTGATGGAGCGTGACCCAGCCCCTGGCTTGAAAAGGTTGAGAACTCCTGAAATAAGACATGGGGTGTGTGAGCGCAACTGTTTTGCAAGTTGGTGAGCAAAGTAGGTGCAAGAATTTTTTTGCTCTGCTTGGTGTTGCAACCTTCTGCAACTTCTTTTCCAGCACTTGGAGTTGTAGCCCCCAAACCCTACAACTCTGCTTGTTAATTCTGAGGAATCTCATATGTTGGATGCAGGGTCTTTTGGATTGCAGGCTTCGATACCGTGCAAGTATTTTACCGCCATGCTCAATGGACCTTAACCATAAGCAATGGGTGCTTAGGAGCAGCAGCTATGAACTGGCTTTGTGTAGGACGACCTTTTTTATCTCCCTATTCTTCTGAGCTTCCTGTTTCACCAGGAAATGCCAGGAGCGGTGTTGTGTTATTAAAAGCAGCATCCCCAGCTTTCTTGTTTCTTGGAAGAAAAGGAACTTCATTGGGTGTCGTGGAGAATTAAATCAAAAGTTTAGAAGAGTGATGGTTTCGGTCTATGACTCTCAGAATATACCATCTTGCATTATCATGATGGTTGAGGGATTTGGGTAATTCACAGTCCAGAAAAAAACTTTTCCAAACTTGCTTGTTTTACAATTGCATATAAATGCAGGATCAGTAAAGCGCTAAGAAGGTCTGTAAAAAAAAAAAAAAGCAACACACTGGCTTAGTGGTTAAAATGCTGAGCTTGACGACTGGAAAGTCATCAGTTCGAGCCCCGAGTGCTGCGTGACAGAATGAGCTCCCCGTCATCTGTCCCAGCTACTGCCAGCCTAGCAGTTTGAAAGCAAGAATTTGCAAGTAGATAATTAGGTACTGCTTTGACAGGAAAGGTAGCTGTTCCATGCGCTCCAGCATCTAGTCATGCCTCCACATAACCACAGAAATGTCTGCAGACACAGACAGCGCTGGCTCTTTGGCTGAAAACATAGACTCAGATATGAGCAAGGGATATTGTTGTGTATTAAGGCACAATTGCAAGTTGCGCGGGCAGCTCCTTACAAAAAGAAAATGGCGGTTTCCCGCCAATCTGTGATTGGTTACAGTTTGGGATCCTGTTCCTCATTGATTAATACATATCATATATATTGTGTTGTGATTGGTTGGTTAGGATTGTCCGGTGGGTCACTACTTTGTATCAAGGAGCCACCGCTGGGGAGACACTGTATAAGCCCCACGGGTAAACAAGGGTGGGGCCGGCCGGACCGGATCTATACTACTACCCATTCCACACAGGTAGCCAGTACGTGCTAAGCCTGTGTCTCCTCCACACGCTATCACTACTAGTGTAGCTTAGTCATTGCCAATCTTCTATGGCAGATTCCGGAGTGACTGATTTCATGGGATTCGTATAGCCATCTTGTGTCCGGAGCGCCTTGTAAGTTTTATCTGAAAGACTATTTAATAAAAGTGTTGCTGTTCTGTTTATCATTGCCTGGACTATTGCTTATAAGGGCCGGACGTGACAGATATATTTGCCTTTAACCTTGCATCATATTATTTGAGAAAGAGCAAAAGCAACAATGAATTCTTTATCATCCCTGGAAAAAAGTACCTGTAAGCTTTATTTGACATTAGCAGGAGTTCTCAACCTTTTAAAGCTGGGGGCCGGGTCACGCTCCCTCAGACAGCTTCGGGGACCAGACGGCTATTTTGCCCTTCTTCCACCACATGACACTTCCTGGTGTGGTGGAGGCATGGGGGGAGCACATGAAATGTTGCTGCGGTCCGCAGGTTGAAAATCCCTGATGTATGGACTGCAGTCCACTTGATCAGATTATTGGGAGTGTGGGTCCAGGTGGTAGACAGTTGAAACACATGATTGGATATAGGTGATTGGTGAGATATGTAAACAGTGGGCTGTGATTTTACTAATTAAACAAAATGATAATTATCTAAGTGGTAATTAAGAAGCATTAGTAGTTCAGGCATCAGCCAGAATCCTATTGGTGCTTGCAGAAGGATTGCTTGTGGCTGGCGGTGGCAAATTGATAAGGTTCACAACCAGGTTGGTGAGCAAACTCACAATGGAGACACCCTGGAATCTCATCAGTGAACTGCAATTAACTAGGCACACAAAGCTCAGAAAAGCAAATCTCCAAAATACAGAGAGAGGATGGAGAAAGGGAGACGAAGGAAACAAAGGAGAGAAGTAATTGTACACACACACAAATCAAATCAAATTATTCAGCAATAGAATTAAATAATCAAATCAGTTGGGTGCTCTTAGGAAGGGTTTTGTCAAGTAAACACCTTATTTTTATATAAATTTCATGTCAGTAATGACCCCTTAGGTGAACTACTGTTTTTTACAGAGAGGTAGCCATGTTTTAGGGACTGCAGTGGTTCAAGTGGCTAAGACGCTGACTGGAAGGCAGCAGGTCCGCAGTTTGATACCCGAATACTGTAGGACGGAATGAGCTCCCGTCTTTGTCCCAGCTCCTGTCAACCTAACAGTTCAAAAGCAAGAAATTGCAAGTAGATAAATAGGGACCACTTTGGTGGGAAGGTAAACAGTGTTCCATGTCTAGTCATGTCTGCCACATGTCCACAGAAACGTCTGCAGAAGCAGACAATGCTGCCTCTTCACCTTTGAAACAGAGATGAGCACTGAACCCTAGAGTCAGATACAACTGGCTTTCAAGCAAGGCCGGGTGACCTTTACCCATATTTCAGCACAATAAAATCTAAGGGAAGAAATAAGAAGAGGTGTGGAGGAGGCAAAGGAAAAAATGTGGCATCTTAAAAAGATTTGTTTATTGTGAGCTCTCACAAATATCTGTCAGTCTTAAAGGTACTTTTCAATTATTTGTTTTGTTAACTACTGTGATATCACAGTGTTATTATTACAGGGCAAATTAGATGGCTGCTTAGTACCAGAAATCACTTTTTTATAAGTTTGAATTAGAATTATAAAAAAGTTGTGTCATGCTGATGCATGAAACCTTGGAGAAAAAAGATTGTGGCCCAGATGTGTATCAGAGAACAAAAGAAAGTATTGGCCTGTTCAGGCTGCCTTGTAGCTCATTCCAGATGCCAGACGCGTCTAGGGGACACTAGAGATACCGCAAAATGTAAAAGATTCCTTGCTTGATTCTTGTTACCTCCCTACTTGCACCTTAGATAAGACTTCTGTTATAGAACATCTAGACTGGACCAGACTTGGCAAGTATTTGCTATGCCTAATTGTTAGAAACTGCATGGTGTAAAATGCTTACACTATCAAAGACAGGGTACACAGAAAGAGCCTCCTCAAAAATTGTGTTTTTGAACCACACTTGGCCATACCCCATGCAACGGCAACCTTGTGACAACTAATCTTTCTCAACTAGGTCAGGCAAAAGGAACTTTGGAATGACTTCACCAAAAGGTGGTTTCATTTTGTCAGTTTCACATCTGGCCTAGACACATGTTACCCCAAATCTGAAAAATTACCCCTTTTATTATTTTTTCAGGTAGCACATGGAAGAAGACAAAGAACATTCTTGTTGGGGAAAGGGGAGATGTAATAGACCTATTGCATAAGAAAAGTACGTATACAAAAACATTTATGCTCATTGTATGATGATAAAATCATATGATGCAAAAGTGTGATTCTGCAATGTTACAGTCCCAATGTTGTACGGATTCCATAATACAAAGCCTAAAAGTATCAAGATACAAAGCGACTCACTTATGAGAAAATCCTTATGTAAAAGCAATGCCTTGCTTGTAAAATACAAAACAATTAACAAGCTAAAATATATGAAAACTTATTCCAGATAAAAGTTGTTTCTCTTTGAGGTGTGACCCTTAAATAAATAATATGATAAGATGCACAGAGGGCTAAATGGCGTTCCATTCTAAAAGGGAGCACATCCACTGAAATGAAGGAGACTTAGTTAACACTAACATAACTCCCATTGACTTTACTAGTTCCACCTTAGTTACAGTAGGCCTGAAATTGAATAATAACCCAAAATGTGCAGATTATTCTTTAGTAACACAGAAAGGGAGAAGAAATTGTATTGTAGAAATAGAGATCAGTTGTGTTCATGCTGGTCTGATTTCTTGGCCAGTGACATTATACATGGTTAAAACAAGGTAAGAAGAAAGCAGCAAGCACAGGATGTTAGAATTTCCTGTCTTTGAGTACCTCCACTCCCAGCCAAATGAGAGCCTGTACAGGAGAATGTACTGGGTGATTAACTCCCTTTGTCTGCAGAGATGGGGCAAAACAATTCAGCATCCTTTGCCTGAATCAGATGTGACCTGGCATTGTGTGCCCAAATTAAACATCTTGGAATGTTACTTTAATGCAGATGGAAGGGTGTCTGCCGAAGTAATTGGGGTGGGCGGAGTCTGCTAATGACACCTAAGGATTGTTGACCTAATTGACAGGGATAAATTTAATGAAATACCAAGTTTAGGACACCTGCCCTTGCCCTTCTCCATGGACACACATGGTCTGATTCTGATGCTGCAACACCTGGTCATCAAAAGTTCAACTTTTTGTTTTTACTTTTTGTTTCTCACCACCATCCCCTCAAGTTCTAAAATTCCCAAGCCATAATAATTTTGTGTCAGGGTTGAAAGGATTTTTGCGGAAGAAACTCTGCTCAGGGACTCTGCTCAGGGACTGACCATTCATGGCTCCAAGAGCTGGCACAGAGACGGGCGCTCAATCCATCATGCAGTACCCAGGTCTCGAACTACCAACTTGCTAGCCTTCCAGCTAACAAGGCAAGCTTCTTAATCACTGAGCCGCCACTGACCCAATTCCCAGGCTAAATATGCATCCTTCTTCTTCTTTGGTCGTCTCCGAATCCAATTGTAGGCAATCATCATGGTGTTCACCATGAAGACTTTTCCTCAGAATATAATGCAGTGGCCTTTATTTGCTTTCCACATCACAGCATGAACCCTGTACCACTGATCTAGTTCTGTGAGTGACTTTCTGGTCCTGAGCTATTTTGGCATGCATAGTCCTCCTCAGCCCCAGGTCAGTATTGATGAAGCTGCTGGCCTTCATCAAGATAAATTCAAGTGGGATTTAATCCACTTGGGGACCATCACCCTTCCCTGTAGACTTCAGCACCCAAGGCTGTTGGTCCGGTTATACATGGTTGTCAGGTTAATCAACCGCCGCTAGACACTCAGCGTTGTGTCGCTGGCAGTATGATCTATGCTATTACCATAGCAGGACAACCTGGCCAGACTTAGAAGATGCATCCTGCTGGATTTTAAATCTTGCCAATTTTTCATATGTGGTTCAGAGAGGTATTATCCAGACTTTTTTTTTCATATAAAATAAAATGCTGCTTTTATCATATTTCCCAGAGTACATTACAATGTTCTAGGTATGCCTAATTAGTAAACCTTACAGGGTTTGGTGGTAATTATTCCACGATCAGTGTGTATAGCTATGGATCCCAACCTTGGGGCTCCAGATCTTCTTGTACTTCAGATTCCAGAAAGTTTAACTAGCATAGGCAGTGGTGAAAGCTTCTGGGAGTTTTGTCCAAAAATACTGCCAGCTACTGATGTATATAGGATTAAGGCCTAAGATACCAATTCCTAAATCATGGATGTGTAACATGAGACCATCAAGATTTTGTTAGACTACAGCTCCCATCTGCCCTAGCCAACATTGCCAAATATGAGTGATGATATGAGTTAGAGTTTCAACTACAGTACTTCTGGAAGGGGACACAGGGTTCTCATGTTTGTACTTAGCAGACAGTGGTAAGATTTTGGTGGAGACTTTTGTGTAAAGCTTCTTGCCTACCCTTAGCTAGCCTTGTTTTGAAGAGCTGTTGCTTGACTTTTTCTCAGGTGGGATAAAGATATAGATAGCACTAAAAAAAGGTATACAGCTTTTCAGAGCAGAAACAACTAAAAGGCCCAGAATATATTTGCACATCTTAGATCCTGCGAAGATGCATAAAGCTTTTGTTTTATCCATTTGGAGTTGGAAAAGGGGTTGTAACTTTAACAGTTAAAAGATGGTGGTGATTTTTGTTTGCTTGTTTTGCAACTTTTCTTATCTTTGTGTAAACTGCATTTGCCAAAAAAGGAAAAAAAAGAAAATGGGTTTTTAGTTCAGTAAAGGCAGGAGCGTGTGGAAGTCCTTTGTGCCTGGATACCCTTTGGCAAATTTTCTAATCATGCGTTCCAGGTATGATGCACTGAAGGTCCCATAATCCGTGTTCACAGCTAGATGGTAGGTCATGAGATTTGTTGTCCAGTTCACATCGAGGGCACCTGTCAGAGAAAATAGTCCTATAGAGAAGGAAGACTACATGGCTAAGGATCAGTTCACGTATACTGGAGCAGAAAGTATGTTTGACACTACTAATGTCAAACTAGGATGGATGGCTGTCCATCAATGTTTTTGAACTACAACATATCCCATCAGCCCTATGGCATAGCCCGTAGTGAGGAATTATAGAACTTGCAGTACAAAAGTCAATGGAGGGCCATGGTTGCCCATCTTTGTAGTAAAGACTGATAGCTTGCTGTTCCAAACTCCTTAGTTAGTCTCATTTTGTCACTAGCCTGTTTTCCTTAACCATGCTTCCTTCTCTCTGGCTTAGTGGTTAAGACGCTTGATGACTGGAAGGTTGGCAGGTCAGCAGTTCGAGACCCGAGTGCTGCACAACAGAATAGTGAGCTCCCGTCTCTGTCTCGGCTCTTGCCAACCTAGCAGTTGGCAAGAAATTGCAAGTAGATAAATAGGGACCACTTTGGTGGGAAGGTAAACACCGTTCTGTGCACTCCAGGGTGTAGTCATGCCTGCCATATGTCTATGGAAATGTCTACAGACACAGACAGCGCTGGCTCTTCGGCTATAAACAGAGATGAGCACTGAACGCTACAGTTGGATACAACTGGCTTTCAAGCAAGAGCAACCTTTACCTTTTACTATGGCCAAGAGGCCATTAAGTGAAGATTAAGACTTTTTCCCTTCCCATTCCATGTACAAAGGACTGCCGGTTGATCCTTTCCCACTGAGGATCTTCTGTCATCATACCTGTAGCACACCTGTGTCCCAACTTAGGCAGTATAGCACATACCATGCAGCGTACAGCTATCCCCTCCAGCATATTGCTGCTGCCTTTGAGCAACTGCTACCGAATCACTTTGTCTAAAGGTAGGATCGATCCAATTGAAACAGATGTCTGTGTTATGAAACTTTTAGTATGTGTATTGCTGGACTGTTAAGACTACAGTCTTAAGTACCTCTTGTCTGGCAGTCAGACCTACTGAAACCACTGGATCATATTTCTAAATAATCACAATATGGCTCTGAGAGTAGGTGTGTCAGAGGGAAGAAAATCTAGGTCAGTTGACTTTTTTTCCTGGAGCAAAGTGCAGGAATGTGAATTAGCCTACCAACAAGTTTATATTTCTTGGGTTGCTTGACACAATATAGCTAACCTAGAGGAGGAGGAGATGCAAACAGCTGGCCTTTGCCAGCCCCACTGAGTAAACAGCTGTCAAGTTTCTTCATTCATTTCACATAAATAGAAGACATAAGAGGCAGGGGTAGTGTTTGCAGTTTTAAAAAGAATGTTTAATCTTTAATGGTGAGTCTGTGAATGCTATTCAGTTTGGTGGTATTGCATCAGCATAAAAGCATACAAAGGAACTGTTGATATTTGCCTTTCTGAAGGCTCTAACACAGCCTTCGCACACCTGGAGCCTTTCAGATAACGTATGTTATATTTTTGGGGCAGGGCGAGACACCAGTTTGGGTAAGGAGAGGCTAATCTTTCTAAGCTGGAAGGTGGGCAAAAGATGGCCTTCCAAATGTTGTTGTTCTGCAGTTCCTCCTTCTTCTGCTGTTGTATTGGTTATCCTCATGGCAATCAGCCATGAAGATTATCCTGGGAACAATATAATACAGTGGCCTTCCGTCTGCCTTCCGCATTGTAGCGTGACACCCATACCACTGATCCAGTTCTGCGAGTCACTTTCTGCTCCTAAGCCTTTTTGGCACGCAGAGTCCTTGTCAGCCCCAGGCCAGTGTTGATGAAGCTGCTGCCCTCCATCAAGATAGATTCAAGTGGGATTTAACCCACTTGGGGGCCATTACCCTTCCCTGTGGATTTCAGCACCCAAGCCGTTATTCCTCAGGGTTGTCAGATTAATTAACTGCCACCTGACACTCGGCATTGAGTTGATGGCAGTATGGTCTACTCTTATTATCATACCAGGATAAAGTTGAGTTTCACTTACCAGTGATAAGTTTCGTTCTTTGAGTATATAGTTTGTGAATACACACTATTGGGTTATGTGCCTGCGCAGAACATCGATTGGAGGCTTTAAAGCTGATTAGTCTAAAGTTTTGGCGGTAAGGCCGCCCACCGTACCGCCCACTCTTAGGCGCCAGTTAGCCATTTTACCTCAGTTCCATACTTAAGCAAGGCACAGAATAAACCAAATCATCTCATCCGTGCTGCTCAAGAGGGGAGGTAGGGTGGGTAGTGTGTATTCACAAACTATATACTCAAAGAACGAAAGTTATCACTGATAAGTGAAACCCAACTTTCTCCTCTGTATAGTTTGTGAATTCCCACTATTGGGAGATTAGCAAGCTCACACTTACTTGGTTGATGGGCAGTCAGATGAGATGAATCCATGATGAAGTACATCAGTCAGGCAGGATGGAACCTCAAGGGCAAGGCGTCTGGAGCCCTCTGGCAAGGACGACATGACCAAGTCTGGCATCCGCAGTGACTCTGGTGTCCATCCGGTAGTGCTGGACAAACGTGAAAGGTCTGGACCAAGTGGCAGCCTTACAGATGTCCTCTAGCGGAGTGCCCTCCAAAAAGGCAGTGGAGGTAGCAACCACTCTGGTAGAATGCGCCCTGACGTGTAGAGGAGGAGGCAAAGAGGCAGCCTCGTAGGCAAGATAAATGGTTGATGTAATCCATTTGGAGAACCTCTGAGAAGTGATGGACTTTCCCCCATAGGCAACAAAAAGACGCTGTGACTTACGGAACTCACGGGTCCTGCTGATGTAAAACAATAAAGCTCGTTTCACATCAAGTGTGTGCCAAGTCCATTCTTGAGCATTGCCAGGGTTTTGAAAGAAAGTTGGTTAGGATATAGTCTGAGCCATGTGAAACTGGGAGACTACCTTTGGTAAGAAGGTGATGTCGGTGTGGAGCACCACGCGGTCATTGTAGAATTTGATAAACGGGGCATCCGCCTGTAAAGCAACCATCTCACCAGCTTGTCTAGCAGATGTGATAGCCACAAGAAACGCAGTCTTCCAGATGAGGAGACGAACGTCCACAGTAGCCATCGGCTTGAAAGGAGTCTTAGTGAGGGCATTCAAGACCATAGATAACGACCATTGCGCGGCCGGAGTCTTAATGGGAGGGAAAGCGTTGCGCAGACCTTTGAGGAAATGCTTCACCGTTTGGTCGCGGAAGGCACCAGAAGCAGGTGATCCAGCTGGAGAGTGGGCTACTACTGCTGCCAGATGGACCCTGATGGAGGCAAGGCTTAGACCTGACTCCGCCAAATGGAGGAGGTATGCCATGATGTCTTGCAGACCAGCGTTGAGTGGAGACACCTGTTGAGTATCCAGGAAAGCACAAAAATGCCTTTACTTGGAGGCATAGGACTTCCTCGTAGAGGGGCGTTGTGCTAGTTCCAAGATTCTGGATAATCTGGGATTATCCTCCATGTGGTGAGGTGGAGACTGGGCAAGTCCGAGTGGTGAAGTTGCCCCTTCAATGAGGGGGGGGACTCTGGAGGTCACATCGGGACTGTGCCAATATGGCCTGGGCGGGTTGACGGACTGGGCACTCATCGCTTCAACATCTGGGCCGTGCCAATCCGGTATGGCCGGGCCAGCGGAGTGACTGCTTGACCCTCGAGAGGGCGGTGGAGCGACAGCAGGGTCAGAATCCCTGGGGCGTGCGGTGGTCAGTCCCGGAGTCGCAGGCGCCGAAGAATGGTGGCCTTAAACTGTTCAGCAAAAGATTTTGCCATGACCTCGAACATAGTCTTGAAGAGGTCCATCTGGCCAGCAGTGACGGTAGCCATAGGCGACGAAACGGTGGGAGGCGAAACGGTGGCTGCAACGGTGGGAGGCAAGATGGTGGCCGAAACGGTGGCTGCCGGGGCGTCTACCATAGGAGTTCACGGTCTCGGAGACACAGGAACCTGCCATGTCGTGGAACAGCCCCTCTCACCTGAAGGTGGTGAAGGTGAAAGAAGCACGGGGCACGCGGTTGCACCAGCCTGGCGTCCCTTGTCCGGTGACTCCGAAGAGGAGCGGTCGCCCCACGTGGAGGATCCAGGAGAGGGACACCTCACCATGGAAAATGGTGGAGAACGCCAGGGAGAAATTGGCGGGCGAGGGGTAGAAGGCAAAGAACAGCGAGCCTCACCCCTGTGCTTTTTCTTCTTTTCCCCATTTTTGTCTTTCTTCTTGTTGTTGTGGATCAGGGTCGAAGAAGAGGACTTTGGAGCCCTTTTGGGCAGCAGGCCACTTGTAGAGGTGGATGTAGAAGCCACTGAAGCGGGAGCCAGGGCGAGCTCCATTAGGTGTGCCTTGAGTCGGTTACTCCAGTTTTGGACCACAAGGCACGTAAAGTTTTTGCAGTGTGCACAAGACTGGCTCTGGTGCGACTCTCCCAAGCAAAACAGACACTGGCTGTGGCCGTCCAAAGCCGGGAACTTCTTGTGGCAAGAAGTGCACTGCTGGAAAGCCGCTGAGGCCATGAAAAATTCCTCCAAAGAAGGCAAAGAGAATGGAGAATGTTTGAAAAGAATGCCCCGAAGGGCCGGCCAGCGCAACCCCCTTGAGGGGGAAAACGGCGACCTGAGCAAAAAGTGACTGAGTCCTATGAGAAGAAACAGCAATGGGGTGGCAATCCTGCCCTAGGGACAAGATCGTCAGAAAAAAATGTTTGAAAAGTAGTCTTTTCCGTAGAATTGACAAGAAAAATTTGAGGAAGCTCTCAACGATCGTCTTGCTGCTGAGGAGGAATTAAGAGAACTGAGGTAAAATGGCGAACTGGCACCTAAGAGTGGGCAGTACGGTGGGCGGTCTTACTGCCAAAACCTTTGACCAATCAGCTTTAAAGCCTCTGATCAATGTTCTGCGCAGGTGCATAACCCAATAGTGGGGATTCACAAACTATACGAAGGAGAACCTGCAGTTCCTATGATCCCTTATTGTAGGAGCTGCTTACTAGGGCTGATAGGAAATACAATCTAAAGGATTGCGCTTTGCCTATCTTTTGTACACCACTTTTTCTCTTGAGGAGTCCTATATCTTGGAGGCTATCAGGATAAGCAAGACAGATGGAACAGCTTTCCTGCCTCTCACTTTTTACAGTATCTTCATGAATTCAGGGCTCAAACACAACCTGTAGCACCTGATATCACTGCTCCATTTCCAAAGGAAAGACTGTTTTGTAGGTTTCTGCAGAACAGACTGTAATGACCAATACCAGCAGAGGAAAGATGTGTTTCCGATGAGTGTCTCAAGTGTCTTGTAATCCCTACAGCAAAAGTCTTTTATGACCTTTTGTAATGCTAGAAGCAGGGTTGGGTAGTATCTTTATTGGATCACTAAAATGTCATCAAAAGGTAGGCTTCCAAGTCCTACAGAAATTTTCCCCAGGCTGGGTACTGGAGAGGGAAGGTTTGGGGAGAAAGAGCAAAGTAAAAGGATCTCTACTGAAAGTACTACCAAGAGGAATGCATTGTTGAAGAATCAAGCTTTGAGGTGTGGGCCATGTTTCAGCTCCAGCATTCCAGAATAGATTGTCTTACTCCCTATTTACAACCCAAGGGCTCGTAGTCACTCAGTGAATTCTCCAATGTGAAATCTTGTTACTCCTGTTACCTAGGCATAGAAGCACACATAAATAGGCAATATTTGTACAGTATCAGAAAAGCTGGAGACTAAATTTAGGTTAGGTCATACAGTCAGACCAATTAACTGAAGCCAAACTGAGAGCTTCACCTAGTATCTGGAAGACAAGAAGAGTCCTCATCGCAGTGCAGTCACTCTTGATTGGTTTTGCTTCATTTTATGCTAGATTAATGTTTTGTTGTACTGTGCATTTATTGAGCTAGTTAAGCAAGATTGCAGTTGTGCACCTCTGTCCATAATTCTTCTGGCACTCTGTCTATTGAGTCTAAGCCATTAAATCTGTTTCACACCTCCACCGTGTATTTCTTAGGGATGTTGTCTAGGTCATACCTGTCTGGCCTAATTGTTTTCCGCATTTTCTTTAACCTAAGACTGAATTTTGCAATCAGTAGATTATGATCTGAACCACAGTCTGCTCCAGGTCTCATTTTTGCTGACTGTATGGAGCTTCTCCATCTTTGACTGCAGAGTATGTAATCAATCTGGTTTCGATGTTGGCCATCTGGTGATGTCCATGTGTAAAGTCGCCTCTTGTGTTGCTGGAAGAGGGTGTTTGCTATGACCAGTGCGTTCTCTTGGCAGAACTCTATCAATCTTTGCCCTGCTTCATTCTGTGTTCCAAGACAAAATAGGTACCACTTCAGTGGGAAGGTAAACAGCATTCTGTTTAGTCATGCCTGTCACATGTCCACAGAAACATCTGCAGAAGCAGATAGCGCTGGCTCTTTGGCTATAAACAAAGATGAGCACTGAAGCCTAGAGTTGGATATAACTGGCTTTCGAGCAAGGGTGACCTTGGCCTTTTGGGAGGGAGGGATGTGGCCTATTGTCATTTGATGTCCTTAGGACATTTCCTTTGGGTCCTCCTCCTTACAGGAAATAGTTTCTTTCTTCTCTTGTGTCTGGAATTGAGTGTTCACTGATGATGCCTCCATGTTGGCTGGTATAAACATACCTGTATAAACTTCTAGGTATGTCTGTCTTCCCATCTTGGTTTGATCCTATTTTATCTTTAGTGGACTTCTTGAAACAATACACATAAGTTTTTTTGTGAATATCCTGAGTGGTTATTGCTAATTCGTAGCTACATAAGATCATTTTCCTAGTGGGCTACTCTTAGCTAACATAATTGCCATACATTTTTACACATCCATCCATCCCATCTGGGAAATATCAGACTGCGGGAAAGCTGCCCTATAAGAATAGTGTGCTCACTCAGAAAGACATCTATGTATAATTATTTGATCACAAAATTAGGGTGCTCCCATTTCAAGCCTCCTGCAGGCCATAAATAAACTTCTCAGACTGTATCCCTGCTGTCTTTTTTGTTTGCGTCTTCTTTCGCACTTTTCTTGAATCAACCTCAGCCTGCAATCCAGGACAGCTGATTGTGTATAAAAAAAGTTCTGAATGCTGGCTGTCACCCACCTGTCTGGAGCAGTTTTCTGTGACTCAGTCAATAGTGTTTTTCAGCAAAGTACTCACCCACATCATTAATCTAGGTAAGCAGTCACAGTCAGTCCATTACTAGCACATGACTCCCAGTAATGGATAGTGTCAGACTCCCAGTACACCTTCTGAGCTGATCTTGCCTTTAAGAAGACTGTGACAGCTGCCTCAGGCAACAGATTTTGGGAGTCCAAAAGGGGCAGCAGTTTTGTGAGAGGTAGCCATGCTGGGCTGTGTCAGCAGCCACAAAAACAAAACTATGTTGATAGATTTGCCACAGAGTTCATAGCTGTCAAGTATACCGTTTTAGCCGGGAAATAATTCACCCCTCTTTCCCACTGTCTTCCCATATTAGAACAGCTAGAAAAAGGGGTTACGGCGCATGCGTGCCCATCAGAGGCAGCAGTGCACATGCATGAATGACCAGGAAAGGGGTTACTGCACATGTGCACCCATCAGAGGCAGGGGTGCGCATGCGCAAACGCCCATGCCTGGAAAATTTCTCTTATTTCCACAACCAAAACTTCACAGGTATGAGAGTCTGATTGATATTAGTTGATCAGCCCCTACATTATGACCCCTAATTGTCTGTGTTATGTCTTATCTCAGTATCGGAACCATTCTGTTTCTTCTGGATTTGTCCTTTCGAGAGTAGAACACTTTATAGTTGTCTGCCTGAAAATATTCCATTCCAGCCCAGTTTAGTCCATTGACACCATTTTTATGTTCCATTTCTTTCTTTACAGTGTCCAGTTTACTTTGATTCATACTTTTCATGTTCCATGTTCCAGTTGTACGTGTTGTGCAAGATCAGACTTTCCTTTAATTTCTGTGCACATTAGCCACATAGATTCCTCTGAAGGGTTCCTCTATTTCCTATGCAGCTTTTGAAGGATACACATCTTTAGTTTCCTTTTTTATCTGCTTCCTTCCAGTTTTTGAACTTTATATTCCCCTGTAACCTGGTCTGGCCAGGTTATCCTGCTATGGTAATAGGGTAGACCATACTGCCAATGACTTAACGCCAAGTCATACCTGTCAAGTTTTGGATTTGGAAATAAGGGAAATTTCCCAGCAAATAAGGGATACCTGACAGCTATGCTTATCCTCCAATGGCGGCAATAGGTCATTGCAGTCTAATTAATTAGGGATGATGGCGGGAAAGATGGTAAAATAAGGGTTTTTCCCGGCCAATAAGGGATACTTGACAGCTATGCGCCAAGTGTCAGGCAACAGTTAACTAACCTGACAACCCTGAGGATTAACGGCTTTGGGTGCCAAAGTCCACAGGGAAGTGTGAAGGTCCTACCCCCCAAGTGGATTAAGTCCCACTTGAATCCATCTTGATGGAAGGTAGCAGCTTCATCAATACTGGCCTGGGGTTAATGAGAACTTTGCATGCTAAAAGGGCTCAGGACCAAAAAGTGACTCGCCAAACTGGATCTGTGGTTTGGGGGTCATGCTGCAATGCAGAAGGCAGATGAAAAGCCACATTATATTCTCAGGACAGTCTTCATGGCTCATCACCATGATGATCTTCAATATTTGGATTCGGATACGGTAGAAGAATTCCCCCGACCCATCAATAATTTGAAAATTCAGCACCACTACAATTTTATATTTGAATGTGGCATTTTCTTTTTAAATCTAATGTTTGAGGTTACCATAAGAAGTCTTCACTCTTGAACGACGACGTCTAAGAGGTGACCTGATTGAAGTTTATAAAATCATGCACGGTGTGGACAAAGTAGATAAGGAAAAACTGTTTTCCCTATCGCATAACACTAGAACTAGGGGACACTCCATGAAACTTTTGGGTACTACTTCTCAAACAAATAAGAGAAAGTACTTTTTCACCCAGAGGATTACTGGTCTATGGAACTCCCTGCCAGAAGAAGTGGTGACAGCTGTCAGTCTTGACAGCTTTAAGAAAGGATTAGACAAGTTCATGGAGGACAAAGGTCTCAATGGCTATAATTATGGATACCTAAGGACAACCTCCGGGTTGGAGAGATAGGCAGGATATCTCTCAATATCATTTCCAGGGAATCCTAAGCAGGTGAAGGCATCTGCTTGGGAATACCCTGAAGGAAATGGTGAGCCACTGTGTGAGACAGAATGCTGGACTGGATGGGCTGTGGCCTGTTCCAGCAAGGCTGTTCTTATGTTCTTATAGTCCAGATGATGTATTTTCAACATCAGGATCTTACAGCAGTTACAGTATACAGTTGTGTCATGGCAACCATAAGAACATAAGAACCGCCTTGCTGGAACAGGCCACAGGACATCCAGTCCAGTATTCTGTCTCACACAGTGGCTCACCATTTGCTTCAGGGTATTCCCAAGCAGATGCCTTCACCTGCTTAGGATTCCCTGGAAATGGCATTGAGAGATATCCTGCCTATCTCTCCAACCCGGAGGTTGTCCTTAGGTATCCATAATTATAGCCATTATTACCCTTGTCCTCCATGAACTTGTCTAATCCTTTCTTGAAGCTGTCAAGACTGACAGCTGTCACCACTTCTTCTGACAGGGAGTTCCATAGACCTGTGATCCTATGGGTGAAAAAGTTCTTTCTCTTATTTGTTTGAGAACTAGTACCCAAATATTTCATGGAGTGCCGCCTAGTTCTAGTGTTATGCGATAGGGAAAACAGTTTTTCCTTATCTACTTTGTCCACACCATGCATGATTTTATAAACTTCAATCAGGTCACCCCTTAGACACCGTCATTCAAGAGTGAAGAGGCCCAACCGTTGCAGCCTCAGATGGTAAGGAAGGTGTTCCAGTCCCCTAATCATTTTCGTTGCCCTCCTCTGCACTTTTTCCAGCTCCATAATATCATTCTGGAGGTATGGTGACCAGAACTGTACACAGTATTCCAGATGGGGCCTCACCATAGATTTATAAAGAGGCAAAATGACACTTGCTGACTTATTTTCTATACCCTTCCTAATGATCCCTAGCATTGAGTTTGCTTTTTTCACTGCTGAGGCACACTGGGTTGACACCTTCATTGACTTGTCCACCAGGACACCAAGGTCCCTTTCCTGGTTTCTCGCAGAGAGTTCAGACCCCATCAGTTTATAAATGTAATTAGGGTTTTTTTGCCCCAACTTGCATCACTCTGCACTTACTAATGTTGAAGCTCATTTGCTACTGTTTTGCCCACTCCCCCAATGTCAAGAGATCCCTCTGGAGCTCCTCGCAATCTCTCACAGTTTTCACTACCCTATATAATTTAGTGTTGTTAGCGAATTTGGCTTCCTTGCTATTTATTCCTACTTCTAGATAATTTATGAAAGGTTGAAAAGCAGTGGTCCCAGTACTGAACCTTGGGGGACCCCACTCTTTACTTCCCTCCACTTGGAGAAGAATCCATTTAGTGCTACCCTCTGTTTCCTGTCCCTTAGCCAGTTGCTGATCCAGGACAAGACCTGTCCCTTTATTCCATGACTGGTAAATTTATTCAAGAGCCTTTGGTGTGGGACCTTGTCAAAAGCTTTCTGAAAGTCCAGATAAACAATATCAACTGGATCCCCCTTATCCACATGCTTGTTGACACTCTCAAAAAATTCCAACAGATTAGAGATGGATGATTTGCCCTTGCAAAAGCCATGTTGGCTCTCCTTTAGCAGCGCCTTCTCTTCTATGTGCCTATTAATCCTATCTTTTAGGATGGTTTCCATAACTTTACCTGGGACACAAGTCAAACTGACCGGTCGGTAATTTCCTGGATCACCCCTGGATCCTTTTTTTGAAAATTGGTGTTACATTCTCTACCTTCCAGTCATCAGGCACAAAGTCTGATTTGAGGGAAATGTTATATATTTTGGCTAGGAGATCAGCAATTTCATCTTTAAGTTCCCTGAGAACTCGTGGATGGATGCCATCTGGTCCTGGTGATTTGTTAGCATTTAGTTTAACAAGCCATGCAAGGTCCTCCTCCCTGTTATTTCTATCTGGCTTAATTCTTCGGTTTCTAGAACTTAAAAGGCGAGGGGGACGCCCAGCGGAACGCCACCGCCGCACACCTGGCCCCGCTGGGGGCGAAGAGGCTTCCCGGCCCTACCCTCCCCCCTCGAGGGACTCTGAAGGCATGGGAATTTGTGGGTGATTCTAGCTGATTTGTATTTATTGCATTTTTGTATTGTAGTTGGTGTAATACCATGTACTGTTGTGTGATTTTGCATTGTTGTTTTGCTTGTGAAATTGTATTTTGCTTTGTATTGGTGCTATATTGTATTTCTGTATGTTATGCATTGTGAACCGCTTTGGGTTGTCTGCTGGACGAGGAAAGCGGTATATAAGAATAAAATTCAATTCAATTCAATTCAATTCCCTCCCTATGAAGATAGGCTCTGTTTTGTGCATGTGGTCTCTGTCTTCTTCAGATCTATATTTTTATCTCCAAGGAGATGCTGCTATCATAGTGATGTTTCTTCAACATACTGTATTCCACTGCTATTTTGCATCCCCCCCTCTCTTCCCAGTGTCACTCTGTCATGGATCTCCCTTCTCCACTTTTCTTTCCTTATTTTTTTTAAATTATACATATATTTTTTCTTGGCTACACTGTCATTCTCCCTTTATGGGATAGATTAAATGGGTCTTTCCCATTCACTCTTCAGCTTTTGGCAATGGCAGTGAAATTTCTAAGTGTGCCTTTAGAGCAGGACTCAGCAAACTTTGCTCTCCAGATGTTCTTGGACTTCAATTCCCAGAAGCCTTGATCAGAAGGTGTACTGACTTGGGTTTTCGGTAATTGAAGTCCAAGAACACCTGGAGAACCAAGTTTGCTGACTCCCTGCATTAGAGCATTAAACAGCATACTCTCCTGTCTGTCGACAAAGGTCTCTCTCCATTTCATAGTCTGTGCCCTTTTCCATGGACTGGTACTGTGTAAGATATATACAGTGGTACCTCGCATAACGAACACATCATATAGCGAAAAAATGCACACAACGAAGCATTTGTTATGCAATGGTGATACCCCGCATAACAAATTTTTTCGTTATGCAGGGTTTTTGGTAACCGGGGTATACCCACTTAATGGGAACCCTGGTTAACGGACATTTGTTTCCGTTATGCGGGGCATATCCCATAGGGAAATGCATAACAAAAAAAGAACACCGCATAGCAAAGAGCTCCATGGAACGGAGTTTTTTCGTTATGTGGGGTTATATTGTAAATGGATCATGGGATGGTTTTTAGAAAGTTAAAGGAGAAGTTGGCTTTGTGGGAAACCTTTGTTAGGTTTCAGTAGTCTTTGAGCCACTAGCTAAGTCTGGAGCCATCCTTGATAAATCCACCATTCCTGTTTGCTGAAGGTGAAAGTAGGTAAATTCCCTCAATACTGGTTTCTTGAGATGGAGATCTTTGAACCAGCAACTGAACCTGGATCTGACATGAACCAGCACTCACCATTTGGACTGGGAAAGGGCAGCAGTGGACACCGAAATGAAAACGTTTTGATCACTGAGTAAAACCTAATGTATTGCAGGCTTATGTGAATGTGCTACAGTGTTGAATATGAAGTTCATCAAAAGAGCAACTGTAGAAAGCTCAGATTCCCAGAGGTATCTGTATAATAATTAGAGCTTAGAAGACACTTTTTAAAAGTAATTAAATTACCACTCCAGGCCCACTCAAGCTTACGTTATTACTATTACAGCTGCAATTTTGAAAAAAGTAACTATGGAATTTCTCATTGTTCAACAGTAATTAAAATAGCTGCATTTGGTTCCTGGTTGTTGTTTTTTATCAGAATTTTATGAGCCACTGGCATGGCATTTAGTACGAGACGCAGCCCTCTCATGATGCCCCCTGGTATAAAAGTAACTCAACAATGATAATATCAAAAGGTATCAAGCTGCCCCTTACAATCTTACAGTCATATTGTAACTTAGTTATTACAAAATTTTCTACACATGAGTAGAAAATTATTTTCTCTACAGAACCATTTTGTCAGCCCCATATAATCTGATTGCCTTAACAAATAAAGAACATATATGGCAGAAATATTTTGAAGGTGGGCTTGATTTTGATAGGTCACTTAAAAGTATTTATTTATCATGACCATCCTGCTCCTCCATGGATCATTTCCAAAGATTCTTTATAGGTTAATGCCATCATGTTACTAGATTTATGAATATGAACATCACTCATTCTCCATGCTTCTAGTCTGATGCCAAGTCACGACGTTTAAGGTTTGGCATCAGCCTGGAAACAGGGGGCAAGCACATGATCTCTTTAATATTACCCGTTGACAGGTGTTTATCAAATCCCTGTTGGCAGACCTGTAGTGCAGGGAAAGTTGGTCCCCTACAAGAGGTTACCCCTCGATGAATTAAGCTGACAAACTAACAGGGTGATACAAGGTCGCTGGTCTTTGGTGCCAGTAATGTACTTGTTCTGTTTATAAATAGAGAATCTGTGTTCCCTTGCTTTACTGTTGGCACCTTTTGCTTTAAAGGTACAGTGGGTAAATTCAAAGTAAAGACACTTGGCTGTTTACATTTCTTTAAGCTATGCTTCAGTGAACAGGGAAAATAGAATTTTTCCCCCACGTCGATTGTATTAAACAATACATTATTGCTGTTTTTCTTCCATCTGTTGGGGTCAACTCTCACTTTAGCGGAGGCTAGTGACCTTCAGTAACTTTCTATAAATGTTACCCTTTGCGGGTACACCTCATATTTTAATCACTATGTACGAACAATGGTACAGCACAGAAAAAACATTGTTCTGAATTGGGACTCCTTCCAAGCTAGGATTTTCTTATATTGCTTTTCTTTTGGGTGAATTTCTCTGGAGATCACACACACACACACACACACACACACACACACACACACACACACACACAAAAGCATGAGCAGCAGCTGAGATTTTTATTTACCATAGACCTCTCCTGAACAGGTATATTTTTAAAACCATGGCCAAGCCCCCACAAGTATTCTTGCAAAATCAAATGGAAGGAAACATTTCATTAGAATTGGCCACCCAATTTGTTTATTATTGCCATGCTTCTTCTTAGAATTTTTTATGTACAGTATTTGAAAAAAATAATGACTAAGTCCTTTAGTAAAGGACGTGGCTAAGATGACGACGAGTAAACACACTTTTTTGTGGGCTCGCACTTCTCAATGAGGAATTAAACGAGGAAATAAATCTGATTACAAATAATTTTAAAAGATTTTACATCAGGAAAGTGCAAAGACCCGGCAAGTAAAAATTTGAACCGAAGATCGAAGTTCGAGAGCGGATTTGGCCGGGGGGGGGGGCAAGCGGCGAAAGCCGGGGCTTTCCCAGCGGTTCCACGGTGAACGGGATCGAGGAGATTGGAATAAGAAGTTGTAAGTTTGCCAAAAATATAAAGGCTGAAAGTAAGATTGCCGGCTGTGTTGCGGACGGGGGTGGATTGGAGAACGGAACGAAGGAAGGCAAGTGACTGAAGGATCGAGGACATGAAAGAAAGTAAGACGGTGGGAAAGGAGGGATAATGGCGGTGGTGGTGGCAGAAAGTGAAACTTAAAGAGGGGAAACAATGGTAGAAGTTTTTGGAGTCTTACGGACGGAAGGGAGAGAAAGGAAGGAAGGAGGATAGGAAGGTGAAGATCTTGGAGTGTGTGTGTGGTTGAAAGGACGGAGATTAAAGGGGCGATTGGAGATTTTGGAGGTTTTGGAGGCTTTGGAGAAAAAGGGAGGAGGGACACCCCGCGAAGCCGCAGCTGGTGCAGAAGATGTGGATGGCGTTTGCGCTAGAGGACTAAATAGATAAGTGCTGGACTTCTTTTTTAATATAATATAAGTATTTCTTTTTCTTGACTTTTGTCTGAGCCCCTGTTTTGCCCCTCCTTCTCCGTCCCCTTCCTTCCTCCTTGCAAGACTTTGGATATTAGTCCCTGGATAGCACTGGGGGATCTGGCTATTGGAACATTGTTACAAGGTGGATTACAATAAATTGTTGCCATTTTTTGGAGAAAGTCTTCAATCAAGCTATTGGATTATTAGGTGGAATATAAATTTGGCTTATATCAACAAGATTTCATCTCTTCATTTGGATTATAATGGCTTGGAATTTTTTCCCCCTCAGTATTGCAAGTTTGGTTGTTGAAGTATCTCTTCCCTGTTACTGGAATACAGTTATGTCATTTTGCTTGGTCTGGCTTAATATCAA
The DNA here is from genome assembly GCA_035047305.1 of Bradypodion pumilum. NCBI lineage: Eukaryota > Metazoa > Chordata > Lepidosauria > Squamata > Chamaeleonidae > Bradypodion > Bradypodion pumilum. The sequence goes on from JAWDJD010000003.1 coordinate 266,709,063, forward strand.
CAATAGCAACTTCCTTGCCTGTGGTGGATATGTTAACTCTTTTATGGTTTGATTTTTGGTTTGCTGAGCGACTTAATACAATTGGGTTATAATTCTGGAGCAGCATCAAATTGAGAGACAAGAGGGTTGTTGTGTATGTATGCGTGCATGTTCATTGTACTGTAAAGGCAAGAATGTAACCACTCCAAATACAAACGATCTCAGCTGTAAAGGAACGCGAGCAGACAGCCCATAGAGGGCAGCTGCGAGCGTTCAGTCTCACATGGTTCACATTGCTCAATCACGGACAGCCGCGGGAAAACCTTCCCCGCATTCAGCAGCAGAAGAAAGAGGCGTGCCTGGGCGAGGCCACGCCGGTAGCAGCCAATGAGCTACCGTGCTACAAGATTCAAATGTAGAGGGCTACTGTATATATTGAGATGTATCACCGCCATTACCTCATGCTTCACCGGAACACCATGCAATAAACCTGTGTTAAACCAACCCTTCGGTTGTTCTGTTGTCTTTGGTCCCATACACTAAATTGGCGACGAAGGTGGGATATGGCTGCCCACGGGACCAAGACATGCGCCGGCTACGAGATCAGGAAGCCGGGAGACTTGGAGCTGTTTGAGATAGACTTCAACGCAGCGCTGGTGGAGCTCGAAGTCTCAGATGAGGCCAAGAAGAGGGCCATTTTCGTCCGCATGCTCGGACACGAGACCAAGAGGACCTTGGTGGACCTGATCGCGCCGAGGAAGGTGGGCGACCTCAAAGCCACAGAGCTCCTGGCGGCACTGCGCGCCCATCTCCGGCCAGCGATAGCGATGTTCCCCGCTCGGAGCGCGTTCTGGAGGCGAGTCCAGGCGCCCGGGGAATCGGTCGCCGAGTTCGCCGCGGCCCTGCGGCTGGCCGCCGGCCCATGCAAGTGGGAGACCCCAGAAGTCACCCTCCGGGACTGCCTGCTCTGCGGTCTGAGGGATACCGAGACTCAGCGCGCGCTGATGAAAAGGGAGCCGCCTCCCACGTGGCAACAAGTCCTCGACACGGCGCAGGCCGCGAAGGCCACGACTGCCGGGGTGCAAGAGCTTCAGGACTGGCGCCCGAAGCCCGCCAAGGCAGAGAGCTCGGTGCGCGCGGCCCGGCGAGTTTCGAACTCGTCTGCGGAGAGCAGCGACGACGAGGACGTCCGGAGGGTCCAGAGAGAGGGCCGGCGCTGCGACGGCTGCGGCGGCGCCCACGCCCGCGCCAAATGCCCATTCCGCAAGGCCGAGTGCCACAACTGCGGCCGGCGCGGGCACATCGCCAAGGTCTGCCGGAAACGGCGCGAGGCCACAAGGAGTTCTCCAGACCGCTCGGCGAGGCAGGACCGCACCACGAGGCCCAAGGACGGCACCCGGACCACGAGGACGCGGGATGGCGTAGGGCGCATCTCCGACGACAGCGAGGACGACGCTCCGGTTTGCAGCGTTTCCACGGAGCACCCCCGTTACTTCGTTGAGGTAGTAATACAAGGGGCCCCTGTTAGAATGGAGGTGGACTCGGGTTCGTCATACTCTATTATTCCCCAGGGAGAGTTCATGAAAATCGCCCCCCGCGTGCGGCCCAAGCTCAAAGCGTTGAGGGCCACACTGAAGGACGTGCAAGGGAACCGCATCCCAGTGTTGGGGGTTGGGAAGTTCCAGGTCCAGTTTAAAAAGCACACCGCAACGCTTCCCCTAGTCGTCCTCAAGGGAGGAAAGTGCAGCCTCCTCGGGACTCAATGGTTCCAGCCCCTGGGGTTGTTCATTGGGGGGGTGCACGCCGTGGGAGCACACGCCACCGGGACTGATCCAATACAGAGCGTGTGCGACGCGCACCCCGAGGTTTTCAAAAAGGGGCTCGGAAAATTCAAGGGCCCCCCAGTGCCTTTCGACCTGGACCCTGAAGTACGTCCAATCAGACTTAAACCGCGCAGAGTGCCTTTCGCACTAAAGGACAAAATAGAGGCGGAGTTGGACAAGTTGGTGGGCCAGGGGATTCTTGTTCCTGTTGATTCTGCGGAGTGGGAAACTCCAATTGTAACAGCGCTCAAGGCAAACGGGGAGGTCCGCATATGCGCTGATTACAAGTGCACCATCAATAAGGCGATCCGCCCTAATGCTTATCCGGTGCCGGTAGTCAGCCACTTGTTGGCCAGGTTACACGGGGGGAGGTGTTTCGCTAAACTCGACCTGGCCCAAGCCTACCAGCAACTCCCGGTGACCCCCGCCGCAGCTGCTGCACAGACCATAGTCACCCACAAAGGGGCGTTCCAGGTATCGCGCCTCCAATTCGGCGTGAATTCGGCGCCTGGGATTTTCCAGTCACTCGTGGAACGCCTCCTGAAGGGGTTAGAGGGGGTGTTACCCTACTTTGATGACGTATTGATTACAGGGGGGAGCCGGGCCGAATTAGCAAGCAGGTTGGGAAGGGTCCTGACAATATTCGAGAAAGCGGGGTTGCGGTTGCGGAAGAACAAATGCGTTTTCTTCGCAACTGAGGTTGAGTTCCTAGGGTTCTGTGTTACTCCCGAGGGAATCAGGCCGTCCCAATCCAAGGTGGCCGCCATCAAGAAGGCCCCTCGCCCCACCTCCAAGCCCGAGTCGCAGTCGTTCCTTGGACTGCTCAACTTTTACCACTCCTTCCTTCCGCGGAAGGCAGCAGTAGCGGAACCGCTACACAAATTGTTAAAAAAGGACGAGGCATGGAAGTGGGGCGACGACCAGGAGAGGGCTTTCAATGACCTGAAGCGACTCCTGGCATCAGATGCGGTACTGACCCATTTCAATCCCAAACGCCCAGTGGTCCTGATATGCGATGCATCCCCGATGGGGGTGGGGGCGGTGTTATGCCACGTACTGGAGAACGGGAGGGAGGCCCCGATAGCGTTCTACTCTAGGTCCTTGTCCCAAGCGGAGAGGAACTATGCCCAGACAGACAGGGAAGCACTAGCGATAATTGCGGGGACTAAGAAATTTCATGATTTTGTGTACGGCCGCCCCTTCACCATAGTGACTGACCATAAGCCCTTGCTAGGCATCTTCACCGCAGATAAGCCCACACCCCAAATCCTGTCCCCGAGAATGCTCAGGTGGGCCATTTTTCTCAACGCGTATCAGCACGCGTTGGTATACCGGCCCGGGAAGGAGATCAGCCATGCGGATGCCCTGTCGAGGTCCCCCATTCCCCGGGATTGCTGCCACGTGGGCGAAGTAGAGAGGGACCACCAGGTCTTAATGATAGAGGTCCTAGACTCCCCTCCAGTAGTACCGGCCGACATCGCTAAAGCAACCGGCAAGGACAAAACGCTGGCCACAGTTTGCTCCTGGGTACAGAAAGGGTGGCCCGTGTCTTCCCCAGCAGCGGAATTCGACACATTTTTCAAAAAGAAACTAGAGTTGTCCCTAGAGAGGGGGTGCCTCTTGTGGGGACAGCGGGTAGTGATCCCCACGTCTCTCCGGCCGAGGGTGCTTAAACTGCTGCACGTCAGCCACCCGGGGATCGTCCGCTCTAAGGCGCTGGCCCGCAGTTATTTTTGGTGGCCCCAGCTAGACGCTGACATCGAACACATGGTCGGCACTTGCGAAGCGTGCCAATGCTCCAGGCCAGAAGAGGCCAGCTCGCCACATAGGGAGTGGGACGCAGCAAGGGGGCCCTGGTCCCGGGTACACGTAGACTTTGCTGGCCCGTTCAGGGGAACGCTTTTCCTCCTTGTGGTGGACGCGTTCTCCAAGTGGTTGGAGGTCATCCCAGTCTCGAGCACCTCCTCGGCCACAACAATTAAACAGCTACGGAGGGTCTTTTCCACGTTCGGTTTACCCGACACCCTCGTCAGCGATAACGCTAGCTGTTTCACGTCCGCCGAGTTCGGGGCGTTCATGGAGCGCAACGCCATTCGGCACATCACCTCCGCCCCCTTTCACCCGGCCACCAACGGCCAGGTAGAGCGCCTCGTGCGCACCACGAAAGACGCGCTGCTGCGCATGGGCCCCGGAGACCTCGACCTGAAATTGTGCCAATTCCTGCTAAGGTACAGGGTCACCCCACTGGCATCAGGGCACTCCCCCGCAGAGCTGTTGATGCGCAGGAAGCTGGCCACGGGAATCTCCAAGCTAGACCCCACGAGAGTAGAGGACAAAGGGTGGAACATAGGGGTGGAACCTTCAAAGAGTTTCAGCGTAGGCGCCCCGGTGCACTGCAGGAACTACGCCAGCGCGGGGCCAGCCTGGGTGCCGGGCACCGTAATAGAACGAACCGGCCCCGTCTCATACCGCGTGGAGACCAGTACAGGTTTCCTGTGGAGGCGACACGTGGACCAACTCAGGCGCAGGGTCCCCGGAGAGCAGGACGGAGACGAGACAAGCAGTGAATCAGCGTTAGGGTACTCCCCCACCCGTTTAGCCCAAGGGGGAGGGAAAGGGGAACATGGGCCCCCACCAAGGGGGGAGGAAAGGGAATCGATCCACAGAGATCTTTTGCGGGAGTTCGCGGCAGAAAGGAAGAGCCCCGACCACACACATACCCCCCGGAATTTTCCCCGAAACACAGATGCCCATAGAAGTTTAGACGTTGATTTACAGTACCAGGGGGAGTTAGCGGAGTGGTCCCCCACCCGTCCTAGCGAAAAGAGGGGTTTCAGTTCAGCCCCTGGTACTTCCAGTCCAAGTAGTCCCTGTGAGTTAGAATGCAATATAGCGCCAATTTCCCGGAGACCGACACCCCCAAGACGGGAGGCAACAGCAAGTCCGCCCACCACAGTCTCAAGGTCCCCCGAGCAAGGATCAGAAGGTAGCAGGACCACAAGGGCGACCTCATCGGTTCCGCGGTTCACAATAGGCGGGTCCCCGGGGTCCGAGAGCAACAGGCAGGGGTTCACCTCCCAACTATTCATTCCGTTCCCATCCCCGGGCGCAAGGCAGGCACGGACGCCCCACAGAGCCACTAACGAATCCCCGTTTCCCGTTGCAGGACAAGCACCCGCGGAATCAGGGATCACAGGCTCTCCAGTACTAGGTCAGACGCAGGCACGCCCCAAGCGCACGTGCAGCAAGCCACAATGGTTGCGGGACTTCGTCCCATCCTAGGGGGGAGGGATGTTGTGTATGTATGCGTGCATGTTCATTGTACTGTAAAGGCAAGAATGTAACCACTCCAAATACAAACGATCTCAGCTGTAAAGGAACGCGAGCAGACAGCCCATAGAGGGCAGCTGCGAGCGTTCAGTCTCACATGGTTCACATTGCTCAATCACGGACAGCCGCGGGAAAACCTTCCCCGCATTCAGCAGCAGAAGAAAGAGGCGTGCCTGGGCGAGGCCATGCCGGTAGCAGCCAATGAGCTACCGTGCTACAAGATTCAAATGTAGAGGGCTACTGTATATATTGAGATGTATCACCGCCATTACCTCATGCTTCACCGGAACACCATGCAATAAACCTGTGTTAAACCAACCCTTCGGTTGTTCTGTTGTCTTTGGTCCCATACACTAAAAGGGTGTAAGAAAAGTTGCTGGGTTGAAGTTGCTTTTTGACATCACAATGGATAAAGTTGCAAGGGGAAAGGGCAAGGAAGAAGAAGTTGTGAAGCCAAAAAAAAAAAAGGTAACCTTTTATCAGAAGATCCATCTCCTCCGACATCAGTACCAGAACCACCACCACTTGATCAAACACAGATAATGGTAGAATTTGGGAAGTTATTCAAGAAAATTGAGAAGATGGATGAGGCAAGAGTGAAAGACAGAAATGAAATTATGGGAAAACAGGACAAATTGGCTACAATGTTTATAGATTTTTCAAAAAAAGTGGATCTTAATTTTTAAAGGATGGATGCTAATGTAAAATCAATGCAGAATGATATGAAATTGATGCAAGGGGATATTAAAGGTTTACATGAGGAGGAAAAGGAAATTAAGAAGAAAGTGGATGTGTAGGAAAAAAGGATTGATGTTATGGAAGAGATGATGAGAAAGCAGAATATTGTGATACGTAAAATGATGGAACAAATGCCAGATAAGCTAAAAGATAGAATAATTGATTGGTTAAATAATCTGAATATGGAAAAAGTCTTTGTTCTCAAGGATATTGCAAGTGTGTATAGAGTGGGACCGAGGAAGGGAAAGGTGGTACAGAGGAATGTATTGATTAAATTTGCAAACTGGGGAGACAAATTGAAGGTGATGGCTTTTTTAAAACAAGCTGGACCTGGTACTCTAAAAATGGATGGAAATGATGTGGAAATATACAATGATATTTCAATGAATAACGTGGTTGGAGGTATAAGATGAAGCCAGTAACAAGATTTTTGATGGGAAAAGGGATAAAATACAATTGGCAATATCCACAACAGTTGAGGTTCTTTCATAAAAGGAGGTTGCATGTGATTGATGCAGAGATGGATGCGCTGGAATATTTGTGTATGAATGATTTGGTTAAGGCATCTTCAAGGGAATGGTTGGCATTGAGGAAGGCCTTGATGGAATCTGGAGCAATAAAAAGGGACTCTGGAGGAGCAAGGGAGGAGGGAGCAGCAGGAGGGGGGGATACAGAAGAGCCGGAGTTGCAAGCGTTGGTGGTAACTGAATTGGGGGGAAAGTGAGAGTCAGCAGGAGGGAAAATAGGTGGGATGATTGTAGGTGAGATGAGTTAAAGTAAGATTTTGAGTTAAATCAGATTTTTTTAAATAGGTACATTAGCGCTTGAGCTTTCATTGTTACGTCATCTTTCATGTTCCCCCCCCCTCCCCTTTTTGGAAGACGGAGGCGATCTTTTTGGTGGTGCTCATTTCTGTTTATAGACAAAGAGCCAGTGCTGCCTGTGTCTGCAGACCTTTCCGTGGACATGTGGCAGGCATTACTAACCAGAATGCTGTTTACCTTCCCACCGAAGTGGTACCTATTTATCTACTTGCAATTTCTTGCTTTTAAACTACTAGATTGGCAGGAGCAGGGAGCTCACTCCGTTGTGCAGCACTCGGGTCTCAAACTGCTGACCTGCTGAACTTCCAGTCATCAGGTTCAGTGTCTTAACCACTAAGCCACCGGATGGTCACTGCCTATGGTTTATAAAGGGCACAACCCAAAAGGGAACTAGGAGGGAAGAAGAAGAGACACAAACATCACAAGTTTCATGGCGATTCTTATAATGATCACTTTACGCAGAAACATTTAAGAGAAAGAGCCCAAATACCTACTGGCCTCCCAGCTAACTTAGTGGTTCCTGTTATCCAATTTCTTCTGCATTGCATGTCCTGATGATATAAGAAAGTACTTAGTAAAGGTCTCCCTTGCTTGAAAGCCAGTCGTATCCGACTCTAGGTTTCAGTGCTCATCTCTGTTTCAAAGCTGAAAAGCCAGCGCTCTCTGCTTCTGCAGAAGTTTCTATGGTCATGTGGCAGGCATGACTAGACACCGGAGCGCACGGAAAGCTGTTACCTTCCCACCGAAGTGGTTCCTATTTATCTACTTGCAATTTCTTGCTTTCGAACTGCTAGGTTGGCAGGAGCTGGGACAAAGACGGGAGCTCATTTCCGTCCTGCAGTACTCAGGAATCGAACTGCTGACCTTCTGCCTCCCAGTCAGTATCTTAGCCACTTGAGCCACTTAGTCACCAGAAATACTCTGCATTTTAGGATGACATTTGCTCTGTTATCTGAAATGCAATGAGTCACTCATACTCTTAATTGTAGCACCAATGTGTGAAAGATCCCACTGGGTCCCTCATTTTCCCCTCCTGCCACCTATCCACAGAAAGCATAATGACATGCAAATGGGAAATGCGTTTATATATAGCGGTATCATATATTCCAGAACAATTTGTCAAGATCATGTCTGCATAGTTACTGCATCACTGATCAAATGGGCCATGCCCTTCAAGGTTTTTAATTTTTTTAAAATATAAATGATTCCATTCAAGATGATCTTGCAAAAATGAAGAGCTTTATTCTTGATGACGGCATGTGGTTTCCAGTCCAGTTCACCCTCAGCTTGAAGTATACACATCTAAATATTCAGTGAGTTAGGAAAATAGACTGCATGGCATGTAGCCACATTAGTGTTGAGGTTTTTTTTCCCTCCACAAAGATAAAATCTTGTTCAGCCTCTACAAAGACTCATTTGACAGACTTGTAATCCTAGCCTCTTTCTGTCATACACCCCTGCAACTTCCTGACTTAAAAAAAAACCTGTTTTATTTTTCAAAATGGATTGAAATGTTTGTATGTTCATGTCAGCTAGCAGATGCCTGATGGTTTGTTTATTTATTCCTTTCCCGCAAAAGACGCTTGCTGTGCAGGTAAAACAAAAAGACCTTCAGTCTGCAAGTTGCATTCCAGGCCCATGAGTGAATTGGCACTCGGGGATCTTTGAGTGACCTAGGTCCGTGACGGTGAACCTTGGCACTCCAGATGTTCTTGGAGTTCAATTTCCAGAAGCCCAAGCCCCCATGAATCCACACGAATGGGTTTGCTGTGATTCATCCGGCCCACACCGCCCCCATCACTCCTGGAAGTGGAAGTAAAACGCGCCCGTCCGCCCGTGTGTGTGAAGCTTGGGAACAGAAATTGTCAGATGTAATATCACACTGCCCTGAACTACATGTACCACAATGCTTTGCTCATGTAACCCTACTCCTCTGACCCCCTGTTCCTCTGACCTCACCTAACTCTATTAAAGGACCCTCGCTTACCTCTGACCTTTCTTCCATCCCTGACCCTTGAGACAGCCACTGACCACCATGCGGGCAGTGGAAATAAAAGACTTTGATTATAAATGATTGATCCTGGAGTTATTGGGCCGAACCATCTGGAACTCTCTAACAAAATGGTAGCAGAGGTTTGGTTTGCCCATAAACAACTCCAAAACAAACACAAATGACCAAAAGAAAGACCCGGCTGAACAAAGGGGGGTCCAGGACACGAGCCAGACCCACTGGACCCAAAGGAGGACCCGAAACTCCAGAACAGGCAACCGCACAACCCCAATCGGTAATGGAAGAGGTCAACCCCAACCAGACCATCGCGGAGATGGACCCAGATGGCCAGACGGAGGCCAGGATTGGAGGGGCACCCACCGAAGGGGACGACCAAGGCGAAATCCTGGCAACCGAAATCTACAAGGCGATAGCCGGAAGAAGGACGATCCCTATGGCAGAGCTACTGGCCCTGATGAGCAACGGAGACAAACCCCACGCAAATGGCTCGGTAAGCTCCACCCTGGGATCCTCCATGGCGGGAACCCCAAGCACCACGCCGGGTTTGAATCTAGCCAAGATGGCCGACCAATTACAAGAGGCGGCCCTAGATTCAAACACACCGGCGGGAAACCCCATTGGGCCAACGATGCCCAAAGATGACCCACACGCCCCAGCCACGTGAAGGAAAGAAAAGGCCCTTGGACCCTGGGGGGTGGACACGTGGACCCTAGAGAAGCAGGACATGCTGACCCTCAGCCCCCAGGAGCCAGAAGGGGTGGGGACCCCCAAACAGACAGCGAGCACCCGAGAGGAGCGCTGCCGATGACCAGGCCGAACTTCCCTGACGGGCAAAGGCCCCCTTCACAACCCGAAGCTGAAGGGGGCATGACCTCTCCCCGGAAGATAGCCACCACAGACGAAAGGAACGCGGCAGGTCCCCCAAGACAGACCACCGCAAACCTTTCTCAACCAAAGGCCGAAGGGGACGCAGCCCCCCTCCAGAGACAGGCTACTGCAACCGAAGGGGGCGCAACCACCTTGAGGGGCCCAGCCGCAAACACGAGGGACGCGAACCCCACAAAACATGCGCCCGTGTTAGAGGACCAGAGACACACGCCAAGCAGAACAAAGAAAGGGAGGCTTACCATGACTCGTCGCCTGTCCGACCTGACCGCAGGGGAAGCCCAAGCGAGGAAGTCGACCTCTGCGCAAGGCCACGGTCCGAAGAACCGGAGCTCCAGCAACATGGGACCCCATTGACCCAGCAGAGATGGCGGCCTTCTCGCGACGACACCACAGGATCCTCCGACAAAGAAAGCAGCTCCAGCGATGAAGATGACCTCCCAGCAACGCTCCAGCCCGAAGCAGCAGGACCTCCGGAACAGAGGTCCGCTCACCTCGGCAGCCAGCGAAGAATGAGACTCACGCAGGCGCAGAAGGAGCAGGAGAGCTCCTCCTCTGGCGAAGAGGAGGAAGAGCAGGTCACACCAGGTCGCTCGAAGGATAGAAGGCCAGCGAACTCCCCCTACAGGCGACCAGAAAAATGACAAGCGGGACATTCAAAAGCAAAGGTCTGTGTCCCCATCCCTTACTGTCAATTTAAAGACAGCTCAGAACACCAGACCAGCTCCAGCAAAGGAAGCAATGCCGGCCGACATAGTCAACTACCACACAACTTCCCAATGCTTTGCATGACTGGGGAGAACCTCATGGACTGGGCTCAACAATTCCAGGTAATCTTGATGAGGGAGGGGGCTTTGTACCTGATCCAAGATCCATCAAGGAAACCGTGGACCCTGAAGGTGGATAGACTACATCACAGGGTATTCTGTTTACTTCTAAGTTCCATTGACATTTCAATCTATGGGAGTATTCCGGACGGGCTAACAGTGCATGATGTTTGGGGGATATTGTATGATATGTTTTATTGCAGTGACAGGACTACGACCTGCTTGCTATTAAGAGAGTTGTTTGCATACAAAATAAGGGAAGGAATAACGATGAGTGAACACTTGATGAAACTAAACAACATGAGATCTGACCTCATAAGAAGGGGTGAAATCGTGACAGAACAACACCTGATTAGTGTTATTTACAACTCTCTCAATCCAAGCTGGGACTATTTCCTGATTCAATTAGACAATTTGGGAAGTGATAATGCCACATTGGGATATATCACTAGAAAGCTCATAGCTGAGGATAACCTTAGAAGGGACAGGGTCACCACACACAGAGAAGACGGGCCACGCAAGAAAGTCAATTTCACCGAGCAAGCGAGCTCAACCCCTGAGTGTTACACGTGCGGATCAAGAAAGCACACCAGGAGGGACTGCCCAAGATACTATAAAGATAAGAAGACCACAAAGCACAACTCTCCATGCAATCGGACGCGCCGCGAGGGCACTCCAACGCCTAGACATGGGTCACAGGATGAGTACCCGCGCAGGCACAGAGATGACAGTAATACAGGAGACAGGCGATGGAGATCGCCTAGCCCAGGAAGAGAGCCTAGACCGCAGAGAGAGCAAGAGAAGCACAAATCAGATTCAGCGAACGTAGTCAAACACGGCAAAGGGACCAGTTACCACAGGACAGACAGGCCCACAAACGCTCACCTGCAACGATGGCTGATTGACTCTGGGGCCACCACCCACACGTCATGCCACAGGGAGATATTCAGTTCCTTTGAAGAAGACTCCTTCAGAATCAAAGTTGCCAAACAGGAACATGCAAAAGTAACCAGCAGGGGCAACGTACTTATCCCTGGAATTGGACTGGCCAAAGACGTCCTTTACGTCCCAGGAATTCCTTACAATGTCCTGGCCACCACCAAGCTCACGGAGGACCCAAGCCTGAGGATAGTCTTCAGAAACAAGAAGGCATCCATCGAAAGAAGAGGAGAAGAGATAGGGAGAGTGGAGTTCATAGGTGGCCTACCATACTTCATTGCCGAGGAAGCCAACGACGGACAAGCCATGATAGGGTTACTTGACGGCAATGATGATGAATCAATGCAAGGATGCACCACGGATGACCCCAGAGAACGCGGAGATGAGGGCCCAGAAGGGGAGAACGATGACTCCCATAGACCCACGAGAAATGAAGGGGTCAGCAGAACAAAGCAAAGGACACCAAGAATATCCATAGGAAAGCAAACACATGATGAGTGTGTGCACCTGTTGCACAGGAAGTTGTGACACGTAGGTTTCCCAACAGTCAAGAAGATGCTAGAATGCTCGGAAGGGCTAAAAGTCAAGAGTTGTGAAAACTACCTGGAGTGTTCTGTATGCAAAAGCTCCAAGGCAAAGGTTGAAGCACGACCAAAGACATCCACCAGAAGGTCAGACCACCCATTCGAATTGGTCCATCTTGACCTGATGGGGCCACTCAAGAAGTCCCTAGGCCAGAAGAGATTTTTCTTGACGATAGTTGATGACTACAGCCGGTACGGCTTTGTATACACCCACAGGAGTAAGGACGAAACCTTCAGCAAATTCAAGGAATTCTACCAAACACAGCACAACACCAACATAAAGAAACTGATGATGGACAGAGGCTCGGAATTCTTATCCAAAGAGTTTGAAGACTGGATAATCGAGAAGGGGATGCTACACTACAAAACCGCACCATTCTCAGCCTTCCAGAATGGAGTTGCCGAGCGAAGGAACGGAGTGCTCCAGACCATGATCAGATGCGCAATAGAAGATGCAAGCCTAAGCTTCTCATACTGGGGGGAAGCACTGCTATACTCGAACTACACGCTGAACAGATTATGGTCCAGTGTCATTGGAAAGACGCCCTATGAAGCCATGTACAAGCAGAAGCCCAAACTGGCCCACCTTCACGACTTTGGTGTGCTCGCAGACGTACACATACCAAAACAACTGAGAAAGAAGGGGGACAAGATAACGTGAAGACTAAGGTTCCTAGCGTACGAACCAGGTTCAAAGGCATACCGTTTCCTAGACCACAACCAGAAAGTGGCAATTTCCAGATCGGCCACATTCTATGAGCATGCACACTGAAGCAAAATACACGTGAATGAAGTGTTGACAAGCGGCTCAGAACGAGAGGAAACTAGAACACCGTCGCCCGACGCGAGGCCCAGCAGACCAGAAGACACATCACTAGAGGAAGGTGAGGGACAGCAGACACACCAAGGTACCATGGACGCTAGTGATGCTGAGTCGCCAAATCCTCCACAGACAGCACCTAGAAGGTCAACCAGGTCGACCAAAAACTGAACCCCCAGAGGGCTGGAGGATTACATACTGGGCATAGATGCCTACCCCAAGACACCCGCAAGTTATGACGACATAGTCAAACTGCCACCTGAAGAGCAAGACAAGTGGAGAGCAGCAATGGAAAAGGAGATGGATTATTGGGCCATACCATCTGGAACTCTCTAACAGAAATGAGAAAAACTGAACTGAAAGATTACTCGAAGATTTCCAGCTCCTGCTTAAGCAAAGTTGCAGCAAACATTTACGTAAGGTGAAAAACCAAACAGTTATGTGGCTATTTTTAGAGATTAAAAAAAGATGGGTTTGCTTACTTACCATCCTCTTCTCTTTTGCAATCTATCCTCTGGTAAACATTAACAAAAGTTCATTTTGGAACATAGAGCAGGCCTAGCTGTGGATGTCAGATCTCTCCTAGGTATATTCCCTCTTCTTTTGTTTTTCTTGTTTTTCTAGTAATTATGCTGTTTCCCACAGAGGACCACTCTTTCCTCTTTCATTTCCCTTCTCTCCAAATACCAGGCTAAACAACAAAACTATAATTGTGTTGTTCATCATGTTTTCTATGAAAAACATTCCAAATAGCCACCCAGGGAGTGATCTACCATCAGAGTAAGTAAATGTAGATTCAGAAGGGACTATATGAATGAAGAATCCATCTTTCTCTTTTCATTAGATGATAAATTGGCCTCACTTCAGTGTCGAGGCCCAAGGTGCCACCTAGGCTGATGTAGGTGTGAGATGAAGACATGAACACAAGTTTCTGAATGAATATTCCTATGCTTTACTGAATGATCATCTTCTCCATTCTTCATACATCATCTCATTCATTCGTTCTATGAGGCTTACTGTTACTCTGCATTTTATAGATAAATCTTACAGCTAGAGAGCTTTGCAAAGGTAAACAACGTCTTGGCTTTCAGACACAGGATACATGAAGGCCGGAACATGCAGTGGTGGGCATCAGCAGGTTCGCACTAGTATGTGCGTACCGGTAGTAAAAATGGCTAGACCCACCCACCTCCTCACCTTGCCCACCTCCTCCTCCTAGATGAGGCTTCGGAGGGGGCTGGCTCCATTTCTCTCTTCATCAAAGGCTTTTCCTGGGCTCTTTTTCATCCCAAAGCGCATCCCCAGCCACTCCAGAGTGGTTGGGAAGGCACTTCTTGGTGAAACAGAGCCCAGGAAAAGCCTTGGAAGAAGGGGGGAATGGCTTCGGAGGGGGCTTTTCACTATAGAGCTATGAAAATAGAAGCCTCTTCTATTTTCATCACTCTATAGTGAACCTCTGAAGCCATTTCCTCCTTGTCCAAGGCTTTTCCTGGGCTCTGTTTCACACCAAAGCACATCCCCAGCCACTCCGGAGTGAAGGCACATGATTAAACGCTGATCAATTAATCCCCCGTTTACTGAATGTAATTCAGTAAACGGGGGATTAATTGATCAGTGTGCCAATCAATTACTTGTCACTGTATTAAATTCCTCTACAGGCTGACTCCCCAGCTTTTCTGATAGATGGATCACCACCATTCTAGGAGCTTTTATTCTCAGTCACAAGAAGTGCTCTGGGCTACCACAAAGTCAACAAAGAGTTCACTGAGGGATTGCCATCCTTTGTGTACAGCAGTGGTTCCCAATGTGGGGCCCACACCCCACAGGGAGACTTCAATTCTCAGAAGCGTAAGCCAGTATATTGGCTGATCAGTGCTTTGAGGAATTGACTGAGGCTTCTGGGAATTGAAATCCAAAAACCAAAGGTTGTGAAACACTGGTCTACAGGAATGGAGAAAGAAAGAGGGAGGGTGTTGCTATTGGGCGTACCAGCCTTCGAAAGGACATCCCCCCCCCCCGGTTAAGGAAGGGATTTTCCCTAAAGCGGGTCCTAATAGTGCAGCATTGGGCCGGGAAAAGGAACAACGGTCTCGCCATTTATTTATTTCAATTTATATCGCCACCCACTCGCCGTGGCGACTCAGGGCGGCTTACAATCAGCAAAACAACACAGCACAAAATCAAAAAATTAGTACATTTTTCTAAATAAATAATAGAATTCTCTCTCCCCACCAGCTGTTGGTGGTATGGAATTTTGCATAAGGGGATTTTCTGGTTAATTTCAAGCTGAATAAAAACATAATTCATTTTATCTTTTAAAAAGAATTCAATTATAAGTTTAATGTTTTCATTGTCTGCATTTTAATGGTTTAAAGTTTTGCAGTATTGTTGTTGCTGCTGCTAGATGTCATCAAGTTGCTGCTGATTAACAATCATATGAACATGCAATTTCCAAAATGTCCTACCCCAACAGCCTTGATAAGCTGTTGCAAACTCAAGGCTGTGATTTCCTTTAGTGTAGGGGTCAACAAACTTGGCTCTCCAGGTGTTCTTGGACTTCAATTCCCAGAAGCCCAAGTCAGTACACCTGCTGATCAGGGCTTCTGGGAATTGAAGTCCAAGAACTTCTGGAGAGTCAAGTTTCCTGACCCCTACGTAGGGAATCAATCTGTCCAGTATTTGGTCTTCTGTCTTCCTGCTGTCTTTAGCCTTTCCCAGTATTATTGTCTTTTTCCAGAGAATCTTGCTTTCTCATGATGTGGCCAAAGCAGAACAGCTTCAGCTTCACCATTTTTACCTCCAGAGACAGTTCAGGCTTGGTTTGCTCTAGAACCCAATTGTTCATTTTTAAGGCAGTGTAGGCTGTCAGCAAAGTTCTCCAGCACCATATTTCAAATGAGTTGATTTTCCCCATGTCAGTTTTCTTTTACTGACCAGCTTTCATACCAGTGAAGGATGATTAATAATATAAGAATGTGAACGACTGTCAACAATAGCAATAAATAGCAGATAACCAGTGATGCACTGAAGCAGGCTCTGTCCTGTTCAACCGGTAGCGGAAATTCCACCAGGCCACACCCACCTGGCTGGCCACACCCACCTTCATACCCCATTGTGTTGGCCATGCCCACAGATTTGGCCCCGCCCACAGAGGTGGCAGTAATTTTTTTTGGAGTGCATCACTGCAGATAACATAATGATGGAGTCAGTGATGCACTGCAGCAGGTTCTGTCAGGTTATGCAGAACCAGCAGCGGAAATTCCCCCAGGCCATGCCCGTTTGGTTGGCCACGCCCACCTCCATAGCCCATACTGCAGGATGTTTGGCCATACCCACCCACAGATTTGGCCCAGCCCACAGAGTCAGTAGTAAAATGTTTTGCAGTGCATCACTGGATGGAGTTTATGTACCCATATAATAAGAATATATTATTAACACAAAGGAAAGGCAATATTTTATTAATTAAAACTCAGCATGGTTTTAATTAATGATTTCTGGAGAAAGGATAATATCAAGTAGTGTTCATTTCATTAACAGCCAGTCTTTTCTGCATTTTTGTATATACCTTAATTGTGAAAGCTGAGTAGTCCAGAATTATGATTCACCTTTCTTTCTGAAGAAAGTCAATCATCTCCACAGATAACAACCTCAGTTTCATCTGTAATGACAGAATTCCAGATAGGATTCCTACCTTTTTATGAACTCTAGTTTTTCCATGGTTACTAAATAAAAGTGGCAATGAACAATGAATATTTAGATTAATATTCTAATACCATGCCTTAGCTTGTAGCACAGCTGAGGTTTGTGTGATATGGGCTTGGGTTTGTGTGATATGGCAACTAACACTTCTTGGTGGGCCCTTGCTGTGAAATATCAGGGGTCCATTATGTATTTTATACTTTTTCTTACACTTAACCAAATAGACACAGTGGGTGCCTATATTAGAGTAGTGGGCAGGAGGGTCTCTCACAAGGTCCTTCTTGTTTTGTGTCTCACAGAGGAGAAGTCTTCACTCAGATATAAGCAGAACTTGGAATTCTTTTTCAAAGTTTTTCTTGGACTTGCTATACAAGGAAGGTCCTCTGTAAAAAAAAGTCTCAACATGAATGAAGCCTTTTTCCTCTAGTTTCACTCTGGATTCTGCCTTGTATGAGCCTTAAAATGGGGGTTTATTAGGGGGCTGATCTATTTACTCCAATTTACTTCTGTATGTTTTTTTTCTCTCCCCCCCCCAACCTTTCCTCATCAGTTTCTCCAGGGTTGTGGTCACTGGTACAGGATACAACTCGGCTCTGAGTTTTAATAGTAACAATTTTTATAAAAAGAGAGAAAAGAGTTAAGAATTACACTTCTCTTGAGTACGAGACTGACAAAAAGGCCATTATTCCTTGACAAATTGACAAGGGATTGGGAATGCTGACTGGATTGCAAAATAGCTATTGCTCAGCCTATGTTTTGCACAATACATCTACAGTACTTTGAATTTTTGGCTACATGGGGTTATAATTGCCTAAGGATTAATTTCATAATTTAAAAACCTGTGCCAAAAAACACTACTAACTGTTAAATGTTGCATTGCTTTCTGTTTTCTTTTACTCCTTAGTGGGTTTCTTATAAATAAAACCATTATTACTTGTTTTTCAAAGCAATAGACATACAGTACTGTGCAAAAATCTTAGGCCATCACCAGCTGGTTCGATGAGCAATTGGAGGGCATTACTCAGCCCCCAAGCCACCTAGACACACCAAAGTTGGAGAAAGTCTTCTGCTGACTCTCCTCCCAACCATCTCCAAGTGAAGTTTGGCATTAGGGTATCAGAGTTATGACCCATCAAATCATACATTAAATTTCTCCCAAACCAGCTGGTGATGGTCTAAGACCATGATGGTGAACCTTGGCACTCCAGATGTTCTTGGAATTCAATTCCCAGAAGCCCAATCCCCCTAGGAATCCACATAAATGGGTTTACTTCACTTCATCCAACCCGCGCTGCCCTCGTCGCTCCCAGAAGCGGAAGTAAAATGCACCCGTACAGAGGAAGGGTTAACCCGGAAGAGTCTTAACCGTACGGGTGCGTTTTACTTCCGCTTCCAGAAGCGATGAGGGCAGCGTGGGCCGGATGAATCGCAGTGAACCCATTCGTGTGGATTCACAGGGGGCTTGGGCTTTTGGCAATTGAAGTCTAAGAGCATTTGGAGTGCAAATGTTTGCTATCATGGGTCTAAGACCTTTGCACAGTAGTGTATGCATTCAGAATTTTTTCTACTACAAAAACCAGAACATTTGGGTAGGTTCTGTGGGGGAGGTTCTGAACTCCCATCCTTGATTGATTGATTGATTGATTGATTGATTGGTTGGTTGGTTGGTTGGTTGGTTGGTTGGTTAATTGATTGATGGTTACTTACAATTAAGTCTGTAATCCTTTCCCTACTTGTTGGCTGTACAGTCAGTGAAATCAATGAGACTTCCTTCTGAGTTTCATTGTGCTCTCAGTAGTAATGTAATCTACATTATGGAGTGATTGAGGATACGGGGAAATCTGGACCTTCCTTAATAAATGTTCCTCACACCTACTGAGAAATATGATTTCACTTGGAAATCACAGAGATGGGGCAACCTAAGATTCCTAGAAGAGACCATAACTGTGTCAAAGTCAGTTCATCAAAGAAAAAATCATGGGGCACTTGGTTCTCTGTCTTGATTGAAGCTGCATGATTGACTCAAGTGCATATACCCCCTCCTGGTCTCTCCCCCCCTCGCCCCCCCCCCCAAACTCCAGTTAGCTTCCCACCAGTCCTGCATTTTTTCAATGTTGTGCAGAAGCTGGGCTCATACAATGCAGTGAGCCTTGGCACCAGTAGGGTACTCGGTAGAGATGTGTGCTCAAACATGCAAAGCAAACTTCTTTTCTTCCCCAGGACCATTCCTCCTGATGTTTGTCTCATTGCCAAGAGACATGGAGAAGCATAGCAATTTCCTATAACTTTAGCTGGTTCCAAGACAGGCAACCTGTTGTGTATGTACAATGTTGCTTTATATGTATGTACAATGTCGCTTTAAGAAATGTATGAATGTAACCTGGCCACAATCACAATGTAACCCAGCTGTTAAAGGAACGCGAGCAAGCTGCCCATAGAGGGCAGCTGCGAGTGTTCAACTCACATGGTTCTCATTCCTCAAATCACCTGCAGCCGCGGGAACTCCCCGCAACAACAAACTACTACCGATCCACCACCGAAGATGGGTGTGACCTGGACGACGTCACGCCGGTAGCAGCCAATGAGCTACCGTGCAGCAAGATTCAAATGTATTGTACCACTGTATATAATGTGAGGTATCTCCGCCATTACCACATGTTCGTTCTGATCATCAACCAATAAACCTGTGTTAGTCCTTACTGCGACTCCTTCTATGTCTCCCGGAAAAGACACCAAACAACCTTACTTCAAAGAAAGTACACATGGGGTGATAGCCCTGCATCACTATCTTAAGCCAGTGTCTGGCTGGACATCCTGCTATGATATTGGAGTAGACTGTACAGCCAGCGACTCAATGCAGTGTCAGGCGGAGGTTAACTAACCTGACTCCCTAAAGGGGCCAACGGGCGGATGAGCCCCTTTAGGTGGGATGATGGTCCCCCTCAGTACAGGGGTGTGCTGGGCACCATGGGAGGGCACTAAAGAGGGGTCAAGGGCAGCGAACAAGGGATGGGGGAGAAGGCTACCCCCAGGAACTGCTTAGTTGCCGCCCCTCACTTGCTCCACCTGGCACATGGCATTTTAGAATAAACCATTGCTCCAAACTGAAGGAGGGAGCTTGGAGCAATGGCTTAATCTAAAGTGCAGCATACCGGGTGGATAAAATAATAATAAAATTATTATTTTATCCCAGGGCGCCAGAGGCGAGGGCGCACCAGGATGAATCCCCCTGTCCTGGTGTCCCAGCCCATACCTGCCTCAGTGGAGGAAATGCCACTGGAAACCAGGGCTGATATCAGAAATTTCTAGGCCCAGTATGCAGAGCCCCCCCCCCCACACACACACACATTTTGGCCATGCACCTATGGTTTTCTGTGCATGCGTGGTTTGTTTGCGCATGCGTACATCAGTGGTTTCCTGGTGCCGCCATGCCCCTGTGGTTTTATGTACATGCGTGGTTTGTTTGCGCATGCACACATCAATGGTTTCCCGGTGGCGGCGGACCCCGTCATCTCCGGGCCCGGGACGGGAGTCTTGATGGTCCTCCCTGATGGCGGCCCTGCTGGAAACCGTCATATGGGCACAACAGCAAAATGAGCGGAGGAGGAATTTTGATTCCCAATAGTCATGGAGGCAGAAGTGGCCATGCCAGATGGACTGGCTGTTAAGGTGCACATTGTCAATATCCTCAAGGCTGCGGCAGTCCAGTGCAGTCCCGGTGTTGAATCCTGTACGTCTTATTTCGTGTGTGCTGCAGGGGTTGTCTCCGAGATAGTTTGTGGGTCACTTCATGCAAGCTGGAATCCAACTTAAACAAATTCATGCCAATGACATTTTTCCTGCTTCAGGAGAAAAAAAATGGATTCTCAGATACCAGTTGCATTTGACGATGATGATGACTATCTTAAGGACATTTACTCAAGACTCCAACTGAGCTAAGTGTCATTTACTGTACTTCTTAGTGAGAGTGTAGTGCACTGTGATCTTGGACAACTAGCGGCTCTAATGTAAGCACATTTACTCAGAAATAAATGTTGCATTCTGCAGGATAGCATAGAAAGTATGCTTACAACCAAAGAGGCCTGTAGCTTTCAAACTCCAGTAATTCCTTGTGACTGGTATAATTTAATGCTTTGTTTAGTTTGCACAACAGTTTTATTCCCACACAAAAAAAAAATGCTGCGGATTTGACAGAGAGATAGTAGCTGACCAAAAGACACCCTTAGATCATTGAGACTGGCTGAGGATTTGATCCCAGACCTTCCCAGACCTTGTAAGTCCAGCATTTTTAACCACTAAAACAGAGTGTGGGATCCATGTGGTGAAAATTGCTTTGATGGTGTCCTTGCAATGCACTTGATTAATCTTCATAATTAATCTGTTGCAAGAAAAAAAACCTACAGTATTGTAATATGGATTCAGTGATTTCTTACTCTAAGAATAAACCCATTTTCTTACAAATGAACTTTAGAAATCATATTATTTTAGCAGTAAATACAACTGATTCTTAGAGCCTCTGATTACAGCCAGCCACCTTAAGAGTAACAAGAGCAAAGGTTGCCCTTCCTATGTTGTTTCTTGCAGACATCCATCCTTGCCTATGAATATTAACTTGTCACTCATACGCTTATGGGAGCAGGCCTTTCACCACATTTCCTAATATAGATTCCTCAGGAATTTCAGCAAAAAATATGACTTAGAGCTCACAGAAATACAGCTTTTCAATGGCACAGATTCATTAAACTATTAGGAACACTTGCTTGGGTACTTCTTTGCATTAATTTGCTATTGGTTTCAAGCTAGGTCTTTCAACCTCTAATGTTGAGCATTTGTTCTATTTTCTTGGCAAGGCATAAGGTACAAAGTTATCTGTGTGGGCCAAGATAGGGGTGTGTGGGAATTGGCTGTAGCTTCATGGGATCAGCTGGTGCACAAATAGGCATATGGCTTCTTTTAAGAGTGAAGAATTCTTATAGGTTTAAGTTGTTGGTTTGAGGACCCTTTGTATTTGTGTTGCTACCTTCTCTTTAGATATTATGCTTTGCTTTCTCCCTGATTTGTGGGAAGGAAGAATGAGCACAGATTGCATTCTGAGACATATACTTGAAAGCCAAAAACTAGGAAGAGAAGGAACAGCTTGTCATGACTTCCCAAGCCTATGTTCTTGGACTCTCAGCATGATTCACCACCACCTCTGGTAATTGTAGCTCAGTTCAAACCAAAGTAAAGGTTCCTATCTGAACAGGAGAAAATGACAGTACAGAACAGTAAACCTCATACTGTATTGCTATACAAGGTGTGTTTGTGCATAATAATATGCTATTGTCTGTGTGAACCATAGTTTGTTGCTTAAGCCATTGATTACATAAAACAACAAACAATAGTCTGTCACCCCCATTTCTGGATTGTTTCCTGTCCTGTCCTGTTTGTCAGCTCCTCTTTCAGGGTATGGAGCTGGGGAAGTAAACTAGGGAACAAGCTTGCAAGGATGCAAGTTCAGGAGTCATGGCAAACAATCCTTTTTAAAAAAAACTAGCTGATTATCCGGCTTTGCTCAGGTTTTTCATTTCTTTAACGTAGGCTAGCCTTTCCCTCTTGGAAACCTCATGGGGCATATGTGGGTCAACCCTGCCTCCCTTC
Organism: Bradypodion pumilum; assembly: GCA_035047305.1. Taxonomy (NCBI): domain Eukaryota; kingdom Metazoa; phylum Chordata; class Lepidosauria; order Squamata; family Chamaeleonidae; genus Bradypodion; species Bradypodion pumilum. The sequence goes on from JAWDJD010000003.1 coordinate 266,731,162, forward strand.
CTCCATCTCTCTTCCCTCACCTGTTCCGCTTCTCCGCTGACGGTCACTTACCACCCTTATCCTTCCCATATATGTTCCGTCCACCTGGTGAGAGAGTGGCATGCACCCGTTGAAGAGCCCTCAGACCTTCCCTCCCTCCTCAGTTTCGTCCACCGTGGCCACCCCCTCTGCCGCAGAGGCTGGGTGGCCATTTTCGTAGGAGAGCCAGCCTCCTCCACGGCTCCCGCACCCTCCCAGCCCTCTCACGGGCCTCCGTCGCCACCACAGTGCTGGCCCAACCAGGCCCCCCCATTTGCCTTCCGCCTACTGTGAAAACTACAGCTGAGCTCAGAGGGCTACAGCTGAGCTAGTCAGATGATGTCACAATCTCAACCTACCTGGGACTGTGACAACAGCTCATTTACATCACTGGGGAAAACAAACACATTGTACAGATCATTTGCTTCCCAATTTGGAGGGCATACACCCGCCATGGGACTTGTGACCCCTGCAGTGCTGATCTCTCCAGCCCAAGGTGCATATGTGCCAAATTTCAGAGGGATTGGTCCAGGGGCGTGGGAGCCTTTCGTGCACGTACAAGACCACACCTCTGTTTTATAGATATAGATAAGCAAAAGCTTTTAAGTAAACAAGAAGACATAGGTTTAGACCATGAATTGTGTCTGGTTAGCAAAACCACATCTTGTTGGCAGAAGTAGGTTCACACATCATAACACATAACAAAGGAAGAATATAGTCTTACTAGGTAGAAAGGTAGTAAACGTGTACGTTTTTGAGGCCCAGAATACTGCACTTGTTAAAATGGATTCTGAGGGAACAGCTGTAGTTACCTGCAATACTTGTGCCATGTTTGTGTTTTTGCCAAAGCATATGGAGAACTACACTTGCAGCAAGTGCAAGCTGGTTGACCTACTAGAAGAGAAGGTCCAGCAGCTAGAGGCCCGCATATCTAACCATCAACAAATTAAGGCGCTTGAGCTGTTCTTGGACAGAGCGGAGCAGACTATGCTGGACAAAGAAGAGACAGGGCACAGTTCTGAGGGAAAAGTCCCTTCACTAACTCAGGAGGGAGATGTTTGGAGGAATGTGACTCAAAGGAGGAGAAGAGTAGGGGATCACTCTGAGAGTCTGAAATTACAGAATAAATTTGAGGCTCTTTCCCTCATCACACCTGATGAGGAACACACAGAGGAACAACTGGTTCCACCTGATGATCTCTCCTTCATCACACTTGATGAGATCCAGGAAGATGAACAACAGGAACAAACTGAGGTTCTCTCCCTTAATATGGTTGATGAGGTGCATGTAGATGAACAGATTGCAGGAGAGAGGCTCCTTGTACTAGGCAATTCAATAATTAGAAATACAGAAAAATGGATTTGTGATGCACATGATAACCGTATGGTGACTTGCCTGCCAGGTGCAAAAGTTGCAGGCATCACAAGAAATCTAGATAGATTGTTAGAGAGAACTGGGAACGAGCCAGTTGTCATGGTACACGTTGGTACCAATGATGTTGGGAAGGCCAAGCGGTCTGTCCTGGAAGCCAAATTCAGGTTGTTAGGAAGAAGATTGAAGTCCCGGACTTCGAAGGTAGCATTTTCAGAAGTGCTGCCTGTCCCTCGCGCAGGACCTACCAGGCAGGCAGAGCTCAGAAGCCTCAATGTGTGGATGAGGTGGTGGTGTCGAGAGGAGGGCTTCAGATTTGTCAGGAACTGGAGAACATTTTGGGACAAGCCAAATCTGTTCAGGAGGGATGGGTTGCATTTGAACCATGATGGGACCAGATTGATGGCACTCAACATCAAAAAGGCTGCAGAGCAGCTTTTAAACGGATAACTGGGGGAAAGCCGACAGGTGCTGGGCAGCATCCGGTTCGGGAAAGTGTGTACTTGAGTAGTGAGGAGGATGCAAAAATTACTGAGCAGAGCAAGGAGCTAGTCACCAGCACTCTAGCAGAAGGATGCAAGAGGCAGTCTAACAATGCAACTGGACTCAAAAGACTGTATCAGGAAAGCATATATAAATGCTTGTATACAAATGCCAGAAGCCTCCAGAACAAAATAGGGGAGCTGGAATACTTAGCAATAGATAAGAATATTGATATTATTGGTATCACTGAAACCTGGTGGACAGACGATAACCAATGGGATACAGTTATCCCAGGCTACAAACTGTACAGAAAGGATAGGAAGGGGCAAACGGGAGGTGGTGTAGCCTTGTATGTCAAAGAAGTGATAAAATCGTATGAATTGGAATATCTAGGTGATTTGGAGTCACCATTAGAAGCTCTGTGGGTAAGAGTACCAGGCCACAAGGATGGTCTAACAGTAGGCATATACTATCGGCCTCCGACCCAAACTCTTGAGGGAGACTGGCAGTTGGAGAATGTTGTAAAGGAGGCATCCAAGAAGGGAAGCCTGGTTATAATGGGGGACTTCAATTACCCTCACATAGACTGGGTGAACTGTTGTTCAGCACATGATAAAGAGATAAAGTTCCTAGATATGCTAAATGATTGTTCCCTGGGACAGATGGTTGAAGACCCAACTAGAGGTACAAGAATCCTTGATCTGGTGCAAGATGTTAATGTGACTGATCCAATAGGGAACAGTGACCACAACTCAATTATGTTTAACTTGATCATAGACTGCAAGTCACTGATAAAATCTAACACAGAGACCTTAAATTTTCAAAAAGGAAATTTCCCAAATATGAGGAAACTAGTAAAAAAGAAGCTGAAAGGGAAAATTGAGAGAGTCCAAAAACTCCAAGAGGCATGGAGGCTGTTTACAAAAACAATAACAGAGGCCAAATTGTAATGCATACCCAAAAGGAAAAAGGGCACTTCCAGGTCCAAGAGGACTCCGATGTGGCTTACAGGAGCTGTTCGGGAAGTGATCAAGAGCAAGAAAAGCTCATTTAGAAGATGGAAGGCTTATCCGAATGAGGACAGCAGGCAGAAACATAAATTATGGCAGAACAAATGCAAGGCAACAATCAGGAAAGCAAAGCAAGACTTTGAGGAGCGTATAGCTAAAAATACTCATAGAAATAACAAAGACTTCTTTAAGTACATTAGAAGTAAAAACCCAACTAGGAAGGCCATTGGACCATTAGATGACAATGGAAGGCAAGGGGTTATTAAAGAGGAAACAGAGATTGCAGAGAGACTCAATGAATTCTTTGCTTCAGTATTCACTGAAGAAGACAGAGACCACATGCCCAAAACAGAGCCTATCTTCGTAGGGAGCGAAACCGAAGAATTAAGCAAGATAGAAATAACCAGGGAGGAGGTCTTTGCATGTCTTGTTAAGCTAAACACTAACAAATCACCAGCACCAGATGGCATCCATCCACGAGTTCTCAGGGAACTTAAAGATGAAATTGCTGATCTCCTAGCCAAAATATATAATATTTCCCTCAAATCAGGCTTTGTGCCTGATGACTGGACGGTAGCGAATGTAACACCAATTTTCAAAAAAGGATCCAGGGGTGATCCAGGAAATTACTGACCGGTCAGTTTGACATGTGTCCCAGGTAAAGTGATGGAAACCATCCTAAAAGATAGAATTAATATCGTAGGCACATAGAAGAGAAGGCGCTGCTAAAGGAGAGCCAACATGGCTTTTGCAAGGGCAAATCATGCCTCACTAATCTGTTGGAATTTTTTGAGAGTGTCAACAAGCATGTGGATAAGGGGGATCCAGTTGACATTGTTTATCTGGACTTTCAGAAGGCTTTTGACAAGGTCCCGCACCAAAGGCTCTTGAATAAACTTACCAGTCATGGAATAAAGGGACAGGTCTTGTCCTGGATCAGCAACTGGCTAAGGGACAGGAAACAGAGGGTAGCACTAAATGGACACTTCTCCAGGTGGAGGGAAGTAAAGAGTGGGGTCCCCCAAGGTTCAGTACTGGGACCCCTGCTTTTCAACCTCTTCATAAATGATCTAGAAGTAGGAGTAAAAAGCAAGGTAGCCAAATTTGCTGATGACACTAAATTATACAGGGTAGTGAAAACTGTGAGAGATTGTGAGGAGCTCCAGAGGGATCTCTTGACACTGGCGGAGTGGGCAAAACAGTGGCAAATGAACTTCAACAATAGTAAGTACAGAGTGAGGCATGTTGGGGCAAAAAAACCAATTACATTTATAAACTGATGGGGTCTGAACTCTCTGCGAGAAACCAGGAAAGGGACCTTGGTGTCCTGGTGGACAACTCAATGAAGGTGTCAACCCAGTGTGCCTCAGCAGTGAAAAAAGCAAACTCAATGCTAGGGATCATTAGGAAGGGTATAGAAAATAAGTCAGCAAGTGTCATTTTGCCTCTTTATAAATCTATGGTGAGGCACCATCTGGAATTCTGTGTAGTTTTGGTCGCCATACCTCCAGAAGGATATTATGGAGCTGGAAAAAGTGCAGAGGAGGGCAACGAGAATGATTAGGGGACTAGAACACCTTCCTTACCATCTGAGGCTGCAACGGTTGGGCCTCTTCACTCTTGAACGACGGTGTCTAAGAGGTGACCTGATTGAAGTTTATAAAATCATGCACGGTGTGGACAACGTAGATAAGGAAAAGCTGTTTTCCCTATTGCATAACACTAGAACTAGGGGGCACTCCATGAAACTTTTGGGTGCTAGTTCTTAAACAAAGAAGAGAAAGTACTTTTTCACCCAGAGGATCACTGGTCTATGGAACTCCCTGCCACAAGAAGTGGTGACAGCTGTCAGTCTTGACAGCTTCAAGAAAGGATTAGACAAGTTCATGGAGGACAAGGGTATCAATGGCTATAATTATGGATACCTAAAAACAACCTCCGGATTGGAGAAATAGGCAGGATATCTCTCAATGCCATTTCCAAGGAATCCTAAGCAGGTGAAGGCATCTGCTTGGGAATAATACCCTGAAGCAAATGGTCAGCCACTGTGTAAGACAGAATGCTGGACTGGATGGCCTGTGACCTGTTCCAGCAAGGTTGTTCTTATGTTCTTAACCCATGCTGTGCAAGTGGAGAGATACAGAATCCAGCTCATTTACTGGTCTGTCGATTACTACCAGAAACATGCACCAATGAGGACTTAAGCTTAGCCAACAACAAAGCCAAGAAGGTAACTTCATTTTGGCAGTCCAGGCTTTAATTGGGATCCCAAGTTGAAGGCTTACAAAAGAAAAATGGCTGGGCAGGAAGGAGGAAAAGAGCAGATTCTGCCACTAGGTTCTTACAAATTTCAGTAGGTCATGAGAGCTTGATATGGGCCCACTAGAAGTACAGTACTGCGGTTCCCCTTCTCTTTCATGACCTTTTGTGATGGCTGTTGGTGTTTGAAATATACGTGCTTCTCACCTGCAGCTGGTTCCAGGAATGGTGGAATGGTGGAGGTGTGCATAGATTGACACTTGACTACAGTGCTATGCATGCTTACCCATAAGCCTCACTGAATAACGAGGGAGGACACTTTTTGCCTTTGGTCAGGTATCTGGTTAGTTTTTTGTGGGAACAAAGTGCTAGTCTAAGCAGGCCTTTCCCTGGTCTGATCCAGCATAGATTTTCTTATGTTCTCTGTGGGCATGCATGATGTCATAGACAAGCCCCGCGCCATGCCACCGGCACCAATGGCAGCACTGCTTCCCCACCCAGCCCTCTCCCTCCACCAATGGGGAAACAAGAGGGGTTTAGTGTCTTGCACGGAAGACAAAGAAGGAGCCGCAGTGGGGGCTAAAACACAGGTTTATTTCATGATGGTCAGGATGAACATGTGGTAATGGCGGAGGTACAGCTCATTATATACTGCAGTAAATACATTTGAATATCGTTGCACGGTAGCTCATTGGCTGCTACCGGCGTGACGTCATTCCGAGTCACGCCCATCTTCTCCAGGTGGTTCCCGCGACTGCGGGTGATTTGGGGAATGTGAACCATGTGAGCTGAACGCTCGCAGCTGCCCTCTATGGGCAGCTTACTCGCGTTCCTTAAACAGCTGGGTTACATTGTAATCATTGTCAGGTTACATTCATACATTCTTAAAGTAATACTGTTACATACACAACACTCCTCCCCCCTAGGATGGGACGAAGTCCCTCAACCATTGTGGCTTCCCGCACGTGCGCTTCGGGCGTGAGGCTGCTTGGTTTAGCACAGGGGAACTAGGGGCTCCAAGTTCCGCAGAGTCTCGTCCTGCAATGGAAAGGGGGGACTCGTTAGTCGTTTGGTGGGGACTCTGCGACAACCTTGCATTGGGAGAAGGGAACGGAACATACAGCTGAGATGTGAACTCCTGCCTGTTGCTTGTGGTGCCTGGGGACCCCCCCAGTACGAACCTCGGGACCGATGAGGAGACCCTTGTTGCCTCCCCCTGGTTCCTTGCGCCTGCAACCGGCGTACTTGCGCCACCCCCTGCTGCCTGACGCGGAGTTCTAGGGGATGAGGAGAGCGAATTTCTCCCTGCTGCCTGGCTCGGGGGCCTTGGTGATATGGTATATTCTAAAGCAAAAGGGCTGGGGGGACTGGAGGTACCAGGGGCTGAACTGAAACCCCTCTTCTCGCTCGGACGGGTGGGGGACCACTCCGCGACACCCCTCTGGTACGGTAACGTAAAGTCAAACTCATTCCACTCTTTCAAAGTATCCTCCACCTCGGCTGAGAATCCAGGGTATTCATTTGTACCCGAGGACGACGCCGTGTCTCCCCCTTGGGTTACGCGGGTGGGGGAGGACCCTAACGCTGATTCCCCTTCACTAGTGACTCGCCTTCTGAGTTGGTCGGCGTGCCTCCTCCAGAGTAGGCCTGTGCTAGTCTCGACCCTATAGGATACTGGCCCCGTTTGTTCAATGATCGTCCCTGGAACCCACGTTGGTCCCGCAACTGCATAGTTTCTGCAGTGAACCGATTCCCCTACCGAAAAACTTTTGGAACTCTCTACCACTATATTTCTCCCTTCATCCTCCACCCTGGTCGGATCCAACCGATCAAACAGGGTTACCGGCCGCCTCCTCATGAGGAGTTCGGCCGGCGAAAGTCCTGAAGCTAGGGGGGTTGCCCTATAACAGATGAGGAACTGACACAGTTGGAGGTTCAACTCACCGGGACCCATGCGCCGCAGTGCGTCTTTTGTAGTGCGCACTTGGCGCTCTACCTGACCGTTTGTGGCGGGGTGAAACGGGGCAGCGGTAATGTGCCTGATGGCATTCCTCTCGATAAATGCCTTGAACTCCGCAGAAGTGAAGGTACTGGCGTTATCGCTAACAAGGATGTCTGGCAGGCCGAAGCAACTGAACACCCTGCGCAAGTGTTTAATGGTTGCATCAGATGAGGTGCTGGTCATGGGGATTACTTCCAGCCACTTGGAATAGGAGTCGACTATCAGCAGAAACATGGACCCGCGGAAAGGGCCAGCGAAGTCGACATGTATTCGGGACCACGGCCCGCGGGCCGTGTCCCATTCCCTATGGGGTAGCCGGGACTCCTCGGGCCGAGAGCTCTGGCAGCTCTCACACGTGCCCACTAAGTGTTCTATATCCGCGTCTATCTGGGGCCACCAGAAATAGCTCCTGGCCAGAGCCTTGGAGCGCACTATTCCCGGGTGGCTGGTATGCAGTAGCCTCAGCACCTTCGCCCGCAACTTTTCGGGGATAACTACCCGCTGGCCCCAGAGCAAGCAGCCCCTTTCAAGGGAAAGCTCTACTCTACGCCTGAAAAATGCCTTGAAATGCTCCTCGGGGGGAGTTGCGGGCCACCCTTTCCTTACCCAGGAACTGACCTGGGCCAGAATTTTGTCGGCCGCCGTGGCTTTGGCGAGGTCTGCCGGGACTGATGGGGGTGAGTCGAGAGACTCAATCAGCAGGACTTGATGGAGGAGGAGACCGGGACAGCGCGTCCGCATGGGAGATCTCCTTCCCTGGGCGATAGACCAGTTCATACTGGTAGGCGTTAAGGAAAATTGCCCAACGTAGCATCCTGGGGGATAAAATTTACGGGGTGGGTTTGCCTGTAGTAAAGATTCCCAGAAGGGGCTTGTGATCAGTCACAACCGTAAACTCGCGGCCGTATAGGAAATCATGGAACTTCTTTGTTCCCGCGATTATGGCCAGGGCCTCCCTATCAGTTTGTGCGTAGTTGCGCTCCGCCTTTGAAAGGGACCTGAAGTAGTACGCAACTGGGGCTTCCCGCCCGCTCTCCAACACGTGGCACAGCACCACCCCACCCCCACTGGGGACGCATCACAGACTAAAACTACTGGTCTCCTCAGGTCGAAGTGGGTCAGGACAGCATCCGAGGATAAAAGCGCTTTGAGCTCCTTGAAAGCTTTCTCTTGCCTATCTCCCCACCGCCAAACCGCCTCTTTCTTTAGTAGCGCGTGCAGTGGCTCCGCAATGGATGCCTTCCTTGGCAAGAAGGAATGGTAAAAATTTAGGAGCCCTAGAAATGACTGCAGCTCCGGTTTCGCGGTGGGGCAAGGGGCGTTTTGCACAGCCGCAACCTTGGACTCAGAGGGCTTGATGCCCTCCTGGGTTATATTGAACCCGAGAAACTCAACCTCTCTTGCAAAGAATACACATTTGTCCCTTCTCAGTCGAAGTCCCGCTTTCTCGAATACTGAAAGGACCCTGTCTAGCCTTTGCGCTACTTCTGATTCGCTCCCCGCTGTTATCAAAACATCGTCAAAATATGGGAGCACGCCTGGAAGCCCCTTTAAAAGGCGTTCCACAAGGGACTGGAAGATCCCGGGGGCCGAATTTATGCCGAACTGTAGGCGCGTTACCTTAAATGCCCCCTTGTGCGTAACGATGGTTTGCGCAGCGGCAGCAGCTGGGGTTACTGTGAGCTGCTGATACGCCTGCGCCAGGTCTAGCTTGGCGAAACACTTCCCCCCATGTAACGTGGCCAGTAAGTGGCTAACCACTGGCACCGGATATGCATTTGGCCGAATGGCTTTGTTAATTGTACATTTGTAGTCAGCGCACATCCTGACCTCCCCATTTGATTTTAAGGCTGTAACAATCAGAGTCTCCCACTCCGCTGAATCAACTGGAACCAAAATCCCCTGCCCCACCAATTTGTCCAGTTCTGCCTCAATCTTGTCCTTGAGGGCGAAGGGCACTCTTCTTGGCTTGAGACGTATGGGCCGGATTTCTGGGTCCAACTCAAAAGAGACTGGGGGCCCCTTGTAAGTCCTGAGCCCCTTCTTGAAAACGTCCGGGTGCGCATCGCACGCGTCCCGCATTGGGTCAGTCTCTATGGCGTTAATGCCGGACAGTTCGATTCCCAGGGGAGCAAACCACTGGGTCCCCAAAAGACAACATCTTCCCCCTTTGAGGACCACTAAAGGCAGTTTCTCTGTGTAATTTTTGAACTTTACTGTGAAGTTCCCCACTCCCAACACTGGGATCCCATAGCCCTGCACGTCCCGTAAGTGTGACTTCATGGCCCGCAGCTTGGGCCGCGCATTTGGGGGAATGCGCATGAACTCCTTTTGGGACAGGATGGAGTAGGACGACCCCGAGTCTATTTCCATCCTCACTGGAAGCCCTTGTAACAGTACCTCTACAAAGAAGCACTGGTGCTCCAGGCCCACGCGGTTCACGCCTTCCGCGCCATCTTTGGCTGAGACCTTTCCGATGCCGGCCGCCTTCCGCTGGTGTGCTCGAGGGTGTTTCGATGTGCCCTTGTCCTCGGTTCGCCCGCGCCTGCAGACTCTGGCGATGTGGCCCTTCCGACCGCAGTTGTGGCACTTGGCCTTCCGGAATGGGCATCTCGTCCGGTTGTGAGATGCCCCACAGCCGTCGCAACGGCGGCCTTGTCACTCGCTGGTCTGGTGCTTCTCCCCGCATTTCTTTACCCTCTGTACGTCGTAGTCCTCACTGGAGCAGGAGTCCGCCGTCGTGGTCGACTCCTCGGAGGTCGCTGGCGTGCCTGCGGGCGACCGGGGTGCCCACCAGGCTGTCTTCGCCAACGTCCGCCGGGCCGCTTGCACGGGTGACTTGGCCCTCTCGGGTGCGGCCCCTCGGGACTTGAACACTCTGACCCTGCTCCTGGCCGCCTCGGCTGCTTGGGCTTCCTGCAGTACCTCGTTGAACATGAGGCGATGGTCGCGGGTCATCAACTTCCTCTGGACTTCCTCGTCCCTCAGGCCACACAGCATGCGGTCTCGGAGAGCCGTGTCCAGGTCCTCCCATTGGCAGTTGACTGCCGCGAGGCTGAGGGCCGCCGCGTAGGCAGACACGGACTCCCCCGGGCGCTGGTCCCGCCTGTGGAATGCGACCCTGGCCGGGAAAATCAAGACGGGAGGCTGGAAGTGCTCACTCAGTAGCGCCAGGATGCGGTCGATGGGCACCACGTCTACCTTCCGGGGAGTCACCAGGTTCATCAGGATACGCAGCGTGGCCGGCCCCACCTGGGCAAGGAAGTGTGAGCGCATCTTTGCGGCGGCGGCGATGCCTGCAGCCTCCATCGCGTGCCGAAACTGGCACTGGTACAGCTACCATTGTTCTGGATCGCTGATATCAAATTGATGAGGCTTGACTTTGGAATACGCCATGGATCCCACCTTCGTCGCCAATTTAGTGTCTTGCACGGAAGACAAAGAAGGAGCCGCAGTGGGGGCTAAAACACAGGTTTATTTCATGATGGTCAGGATGAACATGTGGTAATGGCAGAGGTACAGCTCATTATATACTGCAGTAAATACATTTGAATATCGTTGCACGGTAGCTCATTGGCTGCTACCGGCGGGACGTCATTCCGAGTCACGCCCATCTTCTCCAGGTGGTTCCCGCGGCTGCCGGTGATTTGGGGAATGTGAACCATGTGAGCTGAACGCTCGCAGCTGCCCTCTATGGGCAGCTTACTCGCGTTCCTTAAACAGCTGGGTTACATTGTAATCATTGTCAGGTTACATTCATACATTCTTAAAGTAATACTGTTACATACACAACAAGGGGAGGCTGAAATCCTGCCCAGGAGGTGGTGGCAGGGATGAGGAGAGGCTACCAGAAACCCCCACACCCACCACTCCTAGGAGGCGGAGGCAGCGCATGCACGGGGGCCACATCTGTGGGGGATACGTACATGCCCACATGACATCACCAGCATGCCTCGAGTGGCACGCATGTGCACAGATCCACATGACGTCGCCAGAGGCGCACCAACAATGTCACATGGATGCATGGGCACGCACAGTGCCTGCCCGCATGCCTCCTCCTCCTCTTGGGCACTTAGTATCTAAATGTTCACTATCACTGTTCTAGTGTGAGGGATTAATTCTAAGGAAACAGGCAGAGGCTCATGCTGTTAGGGTTGTTATATCTCATTAGTTTCTTCTCCTCCTCTGTTTCTGCCTCTTCCTTTCCGAATAGTGTGGAATTCCTGCTGTTTCTACTGTCATTGTTGTAAATTACAAAATGTTAGTTTAAACTTTTCCCCCCCACCTCTGTGGCCTGCTGAACTGGTGGGAGAAGAAAGAAAGAAAAAACAATAGGAACGTGACAGCGAAAGACAAGGAACGTCATAGAGAGGGAAACAGAGAGAACAGGGTAGCCTTGTCTATCCACTTGCATCCACCTCTCTCCTAGAACAAATGATTTCCAGTCCTTAGCAGAAAGAAGCACTTTCTGACTGATCTTATTCATTTCTTATCTTCTAAACTTTTCTCACTATTTTTAATGAAAAAGCAAAATGGTATTTGGATGTGTTCTGCAGACTCAGCATCAAATTTGTAAGATCTTGAGTGATAGTTTTCAAGTCTGGAGCTGTGATACTTGATTGCAGGAAAAACAATAGAGTCTCATGGCACTTGAAAAACTACCAAGTATCATTTGTTCTAAGTAAGTAGACTACAGTATGTAAGTCTGGCCAGGGTATCCTGCTACGGTAATAGAGTCAGTAGACCATACTGGCAGCAACTCAATGCCAAGTATCAGGTGGCAGTTAACTAACCTGACCACCCTGAGGACTCATGGCCTTGGATGCCGAAGTCCACAGGGAAGGGTGATGGTCCACAAGTGGATTAAATCCCACTTGAATCCATCTTGATGGAGGGCAGCATCTTCATCAATACTGGCCTGGGGCTGATGAGGACTTTGCGTGCCAAAAGGGCTCAGGACCAGAAAGTGACTCACGAAACTGGATCAGTGGTACGGGGGTCATGCTGCAATGCGGAAGGCAGATGGAAGACCACTGCATTATGTTCTCAAGACAGTCTTCATGGCTAATTGCCATGAGGATTGTCAATATTTATTTATTTTATTCAATTTGTATAGCCGCCCCAATCGACATGCGACTCCAGGCAGCATACATAAAATACATAAACAATAAAAAGCCCTTTAAAAATTCCTAAATATTCAGATTCGGTTACAGCAGACGAAGTAGACTATAGCACACTTCTTCTAATACAAGATTCTTTCTTGTTCAGTGGTTTACTAGCTTTTGTACGATTCCCCCATTCCAAAATTTTGAAATGCCTCTCCTGTATTGACAAACTGCTTATGTTTTCACAACATCCCTGCAAAGCCATGTATACCTATTAGTACTTGATAATATTTCCCCGTTTTGAAGAAATGTATTTTATGTACCTATTTCTGTACTTTATTCTGCCCTGAGTGTGGCCCTAAAATTAAATTAACAGATTACTGTATCAATGTTAATTCATTGATACTTTTGAAGGTTGAGGAAGGGGCCACCATGGCACCAGGTAGGCCACTTACACATCACCAGGACATTGGAAATGTATTGCCAAAGGACAAAGTATACCATTGGAATAAAATGGGCATACACTAATATATGTATACAGAAGCAGATATGGAAATTCCCATACACCTACTTAGATGACGCATATTGGAATGATGCATTTTCAAAGAAAAGGCTATCCTCTGAGAAGGCCATTTTGACAAGGACACTTTAACAAAAGTGTTATATAATGTTTTTGCACTTCAAGACAACATTGCCTCAGCCTTTTCAGTAATGCCAGTTTAGTCACACCAAAGCTGCTACCAGATTCCATAGTCTCTTTTCAGTCAGTTTGCTTGGAGACCTCTGTTTAAAAAAAAACCTTTGCTGTTAACATCTGCCATCGAGTTGCTTCCAACTTACAGTGACCCTGTGAGTGAGTGACCTCCCAAATGCTCTATCATCACCAGCCCTGCTCAGTTCTTGCAAACTCACAAAGCACTTCCATATGTGTGCTGTGCAAAACACTCATGACAGGAACTGTGCAACTGAATTATGCAATCCAACAGCACAATGCTGTCATCATGGGTATAATTCCTGGCATACTTCTGCAGGCATGATTCTATGTTATGCCAACATGAACAGGATTTGAGCCATAGTTTCTCACTATTTCTAGATGTGAAACTGACATAAAAGATATAAAACTGAACTGGTGTGAATCTATAAGTAAGCGGTACTGAATAGCAGGATGATTCTGAATGTTATAGGGCTAAAAGTTATTAAGTACCAATTGTGCCAATTGTAGATCAGTGCTTCACAATCAACTAGTTATGCTTAGCTCTCAGCAGGGAGTGGAAGTAGGATATTTTTGTAAATGGAATTATTTAAACCACACATTCACTCACTCTGTCCCCATCGTAGCTGAGCAGTACAGGATGTATGCTGTATGTATAATCTGCACAGGGCAGGTCAAAGTTTGAAATATTGTATAAATAAAGTATTAGATGACTAAGGGGGTATAAGATTTGTAGCCCTAGACATGTAAGATATGAAACTGGAAGTTTGAACAGCAAGCAACACAGTTAATTATTTATAGTTCTTTTTTAGAGCGTTATCAAATCTTTTGTTCACTCATGAACGCAGAGCAGCCAATTATGCCTCAGCCAGAAGTCGCAATCTTCAATCAATTTGTCTGGCCAGATTTCCCTGCTATGACTCAATGCGGACCTGACAACCTTGAGGACTCAATGCCAATGACTCAACGCGGACCTGACAACCCTGAGGACTAACAGCATTGGGTGGTGAAGTCATATCTGGACAGGAGATCCCTTACCATGTTGCTCTACCTGTGGAAATTTAGTGTATGGGACCAAAGACAACAGAACAGCCGAAGGGTTGGCTTAACACAGGTTTATTGCATGATGATCCGTTGGAGCATGAGGTAATGGCGGCGATACATCTCAATATATACAGTAGCCCTATACATTTGAATCTTGTAACACGGTAGCTCATTGGCCGCTACCGGCGTGGCCTCGCCCAGGCACGCCTCTTTTCCTGCTGCTGAATGCGGGGAAGGTTTTCCCGCGGCTGTCCGTGATTGAGCAATGTGAACCATGTGAGACTGAACGCTCGCAGCTGCCCTCTATGGGCTGCCTGCTCGCGTTCCTTTACAGCTGAGATACCTTGTATTTGGAGTGGTTACATTCTTGCCTTTACAGTACAATGAACATGCAATCATACATACATACATAACATCCCTCCCCCCTAGGACGGGACGAAGTCCCGCAACCATTGTGGCTTGCCGCACGTGCGCTTGGGGCGTGCTTGCGCCTGACCTAGTGCTGGAGAGCCTGTGATCTCTGACTCCGCGGGTACTTGTCCTGCAACGGGAAACGGGGATTCGTTAGTGGCTCTGTGGGGGGTCCGTGCCTGCCTTGTCCCCGGGGATGGGAATGGAATGAACAGTTGGGAGGTAAACCCCTGCCTGTTGCTCTCGGACCCGGGGGACCCTCCTATTGTGAACCGCGGAACCGATGAGGTCGCCCTTGTGGTTCTGCTACCTTCTGTTCCCCGCTCGGGGGACCTTGAGACTGTGGTGGGCGGACTCGCTGTTGCCTCCTGTCTTGGGGGTGTCGGCCTCCGGGACATTGGCGCTATGTTGCATTCTAACTCACAGGGGCTACTGGGACTGGAAGTACCAGGGGCTGAACTGAAACCCCTCTTTTCGCTAGGACGGGTGGGGGCCCACTCCGCTAACTCCCCCTGGTACTGTAAATCAACGTCTAAACTTCTAGGGGCATCTGTGTTTCGGGGAAACTTCCGAGGGGTATGTGTGAGGTCGGGGCTCTTCCTTTCTGCCGCGAAGTCCCGCAAAAGATCTCTGAGGATCGATTCCCTTTCCTCCCACCTTGGTGGGGACCCATGTCCCCCTTTCCCTCCCCCTTGGGCTAAACGGGTGGGGGAGTACCCTAACGCTGATTCGTGGCTATTTTCGTTTTCGTCCTGTTCTCCGGGGACCCTGCGCCTGAGTTGGTCCACGTGTCGCCTCCACAGGAGGCCTGTACTGGTCTCCACGCGGTATGAGACGGGGCCGGTTTGTTCTATTACGGTGCCCGGCACCCAGGCTGGCCCCGCGTCGGCGTAGTTCCTGCAATGCACCGGGGCGCCTACGCTGAAACTCTTTGCGGGTTCCACCCCTATGTTCCGCCCCGTGTCCTCTACTCTCGTGGGGTCTAGCTTGGAGATTACCGTGGCCAGCTTCCTGCGCATTAACAGCTCCGCGGGGGAGTACCCTGACGCCAATGGGGTGACCCTGTACCTTAGCAGGAATTGGCACAATTTCAGGTCGAGGTCTCTGGGGCCCATGCGCCGCAGCGCGTCTTTTGTGGTCCGCACGAGGCGCTCTACTTGGCCGTTGGTGGCCGGGTGAAAGGGGGCGGAGGTGACGCGCCGAATGGCGTTGCGATCCATGAATGCCCCGAACTCGGTGGACGTGAAACAGCTAGCGTTATCGCTGACGAGGGTGTCGGGTAAACCGAACGTGGAAAAGACCCTCCGTAACTGTTTAATTGTAGTGGCCGAGGAGGTGCTCGAGACTGGAATGACCTCCAACCACTTGGAGAACGCGTCCACCACAAGGAGGAAAAGTGTTCCCCTGAACGGGCCAGCAAAGTCTACGTGTACCCGGGACCAGGGCCCCCTTGCTGCATCCCACTCCCTATGTGGCAAGCGAGCCTCTTCCGGCCTGGAGCTTTGGCACGCTTCGCAAGTGCCGACCATGTGTTCGATGTCGGCGTCTAGCTGGGGCCACCAAAAGTAACTACGGGCTAGTGCCTTAGAGCGGACGATCCCCGGGTGGCTGACGTGCAGCAGTTTAAGCACCCTCGGCCGGAGCGACGTGGGGATCACTACCCGCTGTCCCCACAAAAGGCAACCCCTCTCTAGGGACAACTCTAGTTTCTTCTTGAAAAATGTGTCGAATTCCGCTGCTGGGGAAGACACGGGCCACCCTTTCTGTACCCAGGAGCAAACTGTAGCTAGCGTTTTGTCCTTGCCGGTTGCTTTGGCGATGTCGGCCAGTACTACTGGAGGGGAGTCTAGGACCTCTATCATTAAGACCTGGTGGTCCCCCTCTTCCTCGCCCACGTGGCAGCAATCCCGGGGAATGGGGGACCTCGACAGGGCGTCTGCATGGCTGATTTCCTTTCCGGGCCGGTATACCAACGCGTGCTGATACGCGTTGAGAAAAATGGCCCACCTGAGCATCCTCGGGGACAGGATTTGGGGTGTGGGCTTATCTGCGGTGAAAATGCCTAGCAAGGGCTTGTGGTCAGTCACTATGGTGAAGGGGCGGCCGTACACAAAATCATGAAATTTCTTGGTCCCCGCAATTATCGCTAGTGCTTCCCTGTCTGTCTGGGCATAGTTTCTCTCCGCTTGGGACAAGGACCTAGAGTAGAACGCTATCGGGGCCTCCCTCCCGTTCTCCAGTACGTGGCATAACACCGCCCCCACCCCCACCGGGGATGCATCGCATATCAGGACCACTGGGCGTTTGGGATTGAAGTGGGTCAGTACCGCATCTGATGCCAGGAGTCGCTTCAGGTCATTGAAAGCCGTCTCCTGGTCGTCGCCCCACTTCCATGCCCCGTCCTTTTTTAACAATTTGTGTAGCGGTTCCGCCACTGCTGCCTTCCGCGGGAGGAAGGAGTGGTAAAAGTTGAGCAGTCCAAGGAACGACTGCAACTCGGGCTTGGAGGTGGGGCGGGGGGCCTTCTTGATGGCGGCCACCTTGGATTGGGATGGCCTTATTCCCTCGGGAGTAACACGGAACCCTAGGAACTCAACCTCAGTTGCGAAGAAAACACATTTGTCTTTCCGCAACCGCAACCCCGCTTTTTCAAATATTGCCAGGACCTTTCCCAACCTTATTGCTAATTCGGCCCGGCTCCCCCCTGTAATCAATACGTCATCAAAGTAGGGTAACACCCCCTCTAACCCCTTCAGGAGGCGTTCCACGAGTGACTGGAAGATCCCGGGCGCCGAATTCACGCCGAATTGGAGGCGCGATACCTGGAACTCCCCTTTGTGGGTGACTATGGTCTGCGCAGCAGCTGCAGCGGGGGTCACCGGGAGTTGCTGGTAGGCTTGGGCCAGGTCGAGTTTAGCGAAACACCTCCCCCGTGTAACCTGGCCAACAAGTGGCTGACTACCGGCACCGGATACGCATTAGGGCGGATCGCCTTATTGATGGTGCACTTGTAATCAGCGCATATGCGGACCTCCCCGTTGGCCTTGAGCGCTGTTACAATTGGAGTTTCCCACTCCGCAGAATCAACAGGGACAAGAATCCCCTGGCCCACCAATTTGTCCAACTCCGCCTCTATTTTGTCCTTTAGTGCGAAGGGCACTCTGCGCGGTTTAAGTCTGATTGGACGTACTCCAGGGTCCAGGTCGAAAGTCACTGGGGGGCCCTTGAATTTTCCGAGCCCCTTTTTGAAAACCTCGGGGTGCGCGTCGCACACGCTCTGTATTGGATCAGTCCCGGCGGCGTGTACTCCCACGGCGTGCACCCCCCCCAATGAACAACCCCAGGGGCTGGAACCATTGAGTCCCGAGGAGGCTGCATTTACCTCCCTTGAGGACGACTAGGGGAAGCGTTGCGGTGTGCTTTTTAAACTGGACCTGGAACTTCCCAACCCCCAACACTGGGATGTGGTTCCCTTGCACGTCCTTCAGTGTGGCCCTCAACGCTTTGAGCTTGGGCCGCACGCGGGGGGCGATTTTCATGAACTCTCCCTGGGAAATGATAGAGTATGAGGAACCCGAGTCCACCTCCATCCTAACAGGGGCCCCTTGGATTACTACCTCAACGAAGTAACGGGGGTGCTCCGTGGAAACGCTGCAAACCGGGGCGTCGTCCTCGCTGTCGTCGGAGATGCGCCCTACTCCGTCCCGGGTCCTCGTGGTCCGGGTGCCGTCCTTTGGCCTCGTGGTGCGGTCCTGCCTCGCCGAGCGGTCTGGGGAACTCCTCTTGGCCTCGCGCCGTTTCCGGCAGACCTTGGCGATGTGCCCGCGCCGGCCGCAGTTGTGGCACTTGGCCTTGCGGAATGGACATTTGGCGCGGGCGTGGGCGCCGCCGCAGCCGTCGCAGCGCCGGCCCTCTCTGTGGACCCGCCGGACGTCCTCGTCGTCGCTGCTCTCCGTGGACGAGTTCGAAACTCGCCGGGCCATGCGCACCGAGCTCTCTGCCTTGGCGGGTTTCGGGCGCCAGTCCTGAAGCTCTTGCACCCCGGCAGTTGTGGCCTCCGCGGCCTGTGCCGTGTCGAGAACTTGTTGCCACGTGGGAGGCGGCTCCTTTTTCATCAGCGCGCGCTGAGTCTCGGTATCCCTCAGACCGCAGAGCAGGCAGTCCCGGAGGGTGACTTCTGGGGTCTCCCACTTGCATGGGCCAGCGGCCAGCCGCAGGGCCGCGGCGAACTCAGCGACCGATTCCCCGGGCGCCTGGACTCGCCTCCAGAACGCGCTCCGAGCGGGGAACATGGCTATCGCGGGCCGGAGGTGGGTGCGCAGCGCCGCCAGGAGCTCTGTGGCCTTGAAGTCGCTCACCCTCCTCGGCGCGATCAGGTCCACCAAGGTCCTCTTGGTCTCGTGTCCGAGCATGCGGACGAAGATGGCCCTCTTCTTGGCCTCATCTGAGACTTCGAGCTCCACTAGCGCTCCATTGAAGTCTATCTCAAACAGCTCCAAGTCTCCCGGCTTCCTGATCTCGTAGCCGGCGCATGTCTTGGTCCCGTGGGCAGCCATTATCCCACCTTCGTCGCCAATTTAGTGTATGGGACCAAAGACAACAGAACAGCCGAAGGGTTGGCTTAACACAGGTTTATTGCATGATGATCCGTTGGAGCATGAGGTAATGGCGGCGATACATCTCAATATATACAGTAGCCCTATACATTTGAATCTTGTAACACGGTAGCTCATTGGCCGCTACCAGCGTGGCCTCGCCCAGGCACGCCTCTTTTCCTGCTGCTGAATGCGGGGAAGGTTTTCCCGCGGCTGTCCGTGATTGAGCAATGTGAACCATGTGAGACTGAACGCTCGCAGCTGCCCTCTATGGGCTGCCTGCTCGCGTTCCTTTACAGCTGAGATACCTTGTATTTGGAGTGGTTACATTCTTGCCTTTACAGTACAATGAACATGCAATCATACATACATACATAACAGGAAATCTCCACGATTGATTAACATAATGCTCTCCATGTGGAGCTCCCCTTGGAGTTGGAATTGAGACTCCAATGGGTACAAAGCAGAGTCACCAGCTTGATTATGGGAGGCCCCTCATTTTAAAAACCACTGCTCATGGAAGCTTCCAGGAAAGAAAACAGGTCTTTGGAAGCCAATCGTTTCCCTGTATTTTGGGGTTTTAAAGGGTTCAAAGGTGGTTTTGGGAGCTCTAAAATACCCTTTATAATTCTGATGCCTGCCCATCTCTAGCATAGAGGATCTGAAGCAGACTGCTCAGCGGGAAAGGGGCATCCTGAAATATAGAAATCAACAAAACCACCAATGTCCTTTGAAGCATTTGATTTGGCAGGCCTTTATTTGTTTACTCGTGCCATTTCCAAGCTATGGCCCCTGTGCCTTTGGAGCTCCCTAATAACTGAAGTGTTAAATTTAGCTATGTTAGATCATATTATTTTTGCTTTGGGGGCCTGCTGTTACTGATTTATTTATTACAGTAGTGATTTGTAGGGGGCTAAACTGATGACAATGATGAAGGTTAAGGCCACCCTCACCTTTTGCATCACTTTGAAATGAGCTGTTCTATGAAGAGGTTGTCTAAATTGTTGAGGAACTGCCTGTCTAAGCTTTGTCCTGAACTGACACTTAGCCTTTTTATGCGTGGGCAGCTGCAGTAACATCATTCCTCAGTTGCCTTCTTGTTCTCCTTGCACGTCCTTCTCCTGATTAGAACTCTGGCAATGGAAACGGCACGTATAATAAGACTAAATGCTCATATTCACACAGCGTCCACTCTGTAGAAAAATGTCAGTTGGACAGAAGCTATCAGTATTTGTGGATGCTCCCCTCTCCTTAGCAGGAAATAACATCTTTATAATTTCAGATCCCGCTCATCTCCTTTTGGTGTAACCTAAATTTCTCATTCAACCCTGAGAGCAAAATTGGTGGGAATTAAAAATGCCATTCCAGGGCTGGCTGAACCAAAAAATATGGCATTCTGGGAAGGGATACTCTCTCTTCATTGGCTAGCATGAGTGTGTTATTAGAGAAAGACCAAAGTACTAAGAGGAAATCTTCCACTCTGAGGCTGGAAACTGATCTCATGGGAAAGGCTATGATTTACCCTATCCTATCATCATGTGTCCCAAGTCTTCAAATTGAGTAAAGGAATAAGATGTACTGAGGCCTCTGTTCTGCTCCCTTAACACCTGTTCAACAAGTATGTCCTCCAAGAGTTATATCTGTTATCTGAGAACAAGACTGAGCTTTCTGATCTGACAAGTATTTTCAGATTTGCATTCAGTGGTTATAAACTCTGTGGGTTCACAGGCAAATGTCTGTCAATCCATTATTCCATGTTATATATGGAGCACAAACTGGCAGGAGAGATGGTTTAACCCTTAAGGGAGGCTACAATGGAACATGCATGTAAACACGGAAGATGTGCTATACATGCCCACACCACAAGCGTTTTAAACAGGGCTTCCTAAGACATTTTGATTAGGCGGGGCAGCAAATGGCATCACACCTGCAAATCAAGGTACCTGGTGTGTTTTGTTAGATTACTATAAATCATCTATTATACCACGTGGGTTTAGGATGTCCAAGGGACCTACTCTCTTTTCCAATAATAAAGAATTTCTAGACAAATGGACCCTTATTTTAGATCATAGTTCTTTCGATCTAATTTTATTAATCATTGATCAATGCAATAAAGAATCTGAAATACTCAAACAAGATATTACCACTCTAAAAGGGACGATGGAATTGAAGGACACTACATCTTACGAGCAGAAAATGGCTTCCTTGGAATCCAAATTGATGGAGTTTAAAGACTCTCTACTATCATTCAAAAATAAAAAAAACTGGATAGGGATCGTAATGATTATCAGAACTTGAAAATCTACAAATGGCAATTTTTTTAATCTGCCCCATGCAAACAAGTCCCTCGGCGTACTCCCCTCAAACAATCTGACTATGAAACCACGGATTCGGATTTGGCTGATTCTTCAGCTGACGAGAGACCAAGAGAATCTTATAATTTTCATCAAACATGCAATCGACCACACCCTACGACTTCTAGTACTTCTGACAACTTTGATTTTTTAGAGCACCATCCCAACCGCCGCATGAAGAAGAAGAAGTAGAATCTCTTGTATTCAATCTTTCCACTAGGACACTTATGGTAAGAGAAATGCAACTCCTTAATTTGGGTTTAGGATTCGTCCCGACCCCTAAATATTCCGCTTCCCAGACTCGCATAGACATATACAAATTTATCAGATTACTCAAATTAAAAACCTTCTTCAAAGATACATCGTCTAGCTCCAGGTTATTTGCACCACGGTCCACCGTTGTTCCTCAGGTAGAGAATGCCTCAATTGAGGTTTTCATATGGTTAGTACTAAGAGATATAGGGAACCTGGAGGCTCAATGGAATCGAACTTCCTTTAACCTATCACGTCAGGACATGGCTCTTTTGGACGGTCTAGCACAGAATCCAAACATCATCATCAAAGCCGCTGATAAGGGAGGGGGGTTGTCTTAATGAATACCACAGATTATATCAGAGAAGCTCACTCTCGACTTTCCAACAATGCTTATTACCGTAAGTTACCAAACAACCCCACTTCTCCTATAATGAACATAATTTCAGTTGTACTTCAGGAAGGACTTTCTTTAGGTTACATTAATGATGCCACATACAGAATTCTTCTCAATAAGTTTCCGCGTGTTCCGATTTTTCACCTCCTTCCAAAAGTTCACAAGATGACTCCATCCATTATTCATATTCATTGCAGACCCATTATTTCCGCCACGAATTCCCTTTTAGAACCCTTGTCCAAATTCATAGATCATTACATCAGACCTTTTTCTATTAATACTCCTTCTTTTGTTCGAGATGCAGTGGACTTTATACAGCAATTGGAAAATTATTCTGTGCCACATGGTTCTGTTTTACTTACTCTTGATATTTCTTCTCTGTATGCTAACATACCATTGCAAGATGCTACAACTCTTCTTTCTGACTCGGTCGGAACTCATTCCACCTACATATTTTATTTTAGATCTTGTTGACATTTGCTTTGAGCACATTTTTTTTAGATTTCAGGACAATTATTATTTACAGTTACAAGGTGTCTCTATGGGTTCTATGCCATCTGTTGCCAATATTTATATGATTGATTTCGATAAAACCTTTATTTTGGATCCATGTGCTAACCCTTTTCATTCTCAGATTATTCATTATAAAAGATACATAAACGATTTATTTTTTGTTTTCAAAGACCCATTATTAGTACAGGATTTTGTCAACTGGATTAATTCTCTTAATAGCAATTTATCATTTACACACACATTGGACTCTCATTCTCTCCCGTTTTTGGACATTTCAGTTTACATTGCTAATGACAACACACTTAAGATGCGCTTATACCACAAACCTACTGATAGACAGGCATATTTACAATACCAATCATATTGTCCACATTATCTTAAAAACAATATACCATACGGTCTTCTATTAAGAGCCAAACGCAACTCGACCGAACACCAGGATTTCATGAAGGCAGCCTGCAATGTACGATATTCCCTCGTACACTGGGGTTATCCACAAAACACCATCAATAGCGCTTTAACTAGAGTACGGACACGACCTAGATCTTCTTTATTTCAACGACAGAACACTGTCAATGCTTCAAACATTTTCTGGTCCATAGACTTTACCCCTTTCGCCAATAAAATTAAGAAAATCATCCAGAACCATTGGCACATACTGGATTCCATTCCATGGTGTTTGAACCCACCCCCACCCCCACTATTGGCTTCCGCAGAACTAAGAGCATAGCCAACATTGTTACGAGAACTGATACAATTATGAGACATTTCCCACCTTCCAGTCTACTTAAGGGCCATCATACCTGTGGTCATTGTAAATTTTGTAAGTATATGTGGACCACCAACAAGGTCGAATACCCTGGATCCAATTTTACATTAGAACTTAAGGAGTTCACTAACTGTAATAGCTCCAATTGCGTTCACTTAATTCTCTGCAATTGCAACATGACTTACATCAGCCAATCTAGTCATCCCCTCAAAGTGAGACTGGGGGAACACCAATCACGCATTAGACATGCTAATTTACAAGCCCCCATGGTCGCACACTTTCTCGACAAACATCACCGATGCACGGATATGCGAGTAGTAGTCCTCGAAAGCTACAAGCCCAACCCCCATCTTGTGGAAAGTGTCAAACAGTTTCTTTTAAAAAGAGGCATTTTATATACATCGCTTCGCTACTCTCATCCCCAGAGGTTTAAACATAGACATAGATTATTCGTCATTTCTATAATTACACTGCTGTGATTCATTTCGATTCTAGTGACCTGCATTGCAACGGTCCCTTTTAGATCTAATTCTTTCAGTCGGACCAACAGGTGTCTTTTATTATACACGGTTCTCTTTCCCTTCCGTTTTCAGCCTTTAAATGCTAAATACATTGAGACACTTTAACACTCTGCCCAGTAAGAATTTCCGTAGGAGGTTACTGAGCGCATTTAGCTTTGTGTATGGTAAGATATCTACATTATTGTTTTTATTTGTATTGTTCCCAGTTTTGGGCATTTTACAGCATGCTAATTTGTTTCACAGATGTTATAATTTCTGACGAAGAATTGCACGAAATATCCAGTTTTACCGGATGGATATTAACGAACTGTGAATTGTGTACTTCTCCTTCTTGGATATAAAACTTATTGTGAATTGTGAACTTATTTCTTGGATTTCGTCAACCTACTAGGATTTATGAACTACTTATTTCTAGGATTGTCTTCAACTTCGTTATGACCTGAACTGTGTAAACTGTGAATTGCGAACTACTAATTCTTAGGATTGTTCCCTACTTTGTTATGACCAGGATTGCATTATGGATTCGCTTATTGTATATTGTTCCCAGGATTTTATGGCAGTGGGCCAGGATACCTTAGAGACTATATGGCAGTGGGCCAGGATACCTTAGAGACCGCATCGTCCCAAGAGTGTCTGCCCATCCAACCAGAGCAGACCGGAGGGGCTCTCTAATGGTGCCATCAGTTAGGGGTGCACATCTGTCCAGCACCCGAAGGAGGGCCTTCTCCGTGTCCGCACCAACTCTCTGGAACCTCCTGCCAACAGATCTAAGACTTCAAAGAGAATTCCTGCCCTTCAGGAAAGGATTGAAGACTTGGCTGGCAGGCAGGTGTGGGGCCCGAATGGGAACACGGTCCCCGCCTGCTGGCTTATGTAAACCATTAAGAACTCTCTCTTCTTCTTTTTATAGTGGGTGGGATGGGTGGGTGGGATATGGGTCTTTTAAAGTGGGTGGGATATGGGTCTATTAAAGTGTTTTTATGTGTTTTTAGAACTTGTTGTAATGCCGCCCTGAGTCGGGTTCTGCCTGAGTGGGCGGCATATATAAATATGACTATTAAATTAAATTAAATTAATTTTTTCCCTCCACTTTGTTATGACCAGGACTATACCTATGCTTCTTACCTAGAACCTTCAATATTATATTGATCACCCAGATATTGCTTGAACTATTGGGGCGTATACTTTTATGCTTGTTAGTCTTTAGTACATACTTATTCAGTTCACGAGACCATATGGTTATTGTCTTACCTATAGGCCTTGTGTTTGTAGTAGTAGTATTTTCTTCACTTTTTGGTCAATGGTCTTGTAAGGACTAGTTTTGTCCCGCCCACTAGCTCTCGCACATTGATTAATCCACTTTTATTAAATACTTTTGCATTTTTACCTCATTGTGCTTGGCCCATCCTTCTGGGAATTTTCCCCTGTGAGTGGTTCCCTTCCTTCTTCGCAAGGTTGACTAAGGGCCATCCCATATTGAGAATCTGTTCCACTTTCCTCACACCCTTGATACCAGTGCTTTATCGCAGCTCCTCCGGTGGCTTAGTGGTTAAGTCACTGGAGACTGGAAGGTTGGGTTTTGATACCCGAAAGCTGCATTTGGGGACATGAAAGAAGCCTCATTCGGGCATCCCCTAAGAATCCTTTCAACCCAGAGTAATCTCTGACACAAAATTATTATAGTGCTTTATCCCAGCACCTACATGATACAAAGCTGAAACTAGTCTCAAGAAAGACAAAGGAGGACCAAAAAAACCCCCACCCCTTGCTTTCTAGTTTATTTCCCCTCATGGATGGTGGTGTATTTTTGTTCTGATTTGCTCCAATTTGCTCCCATTCAGGATCTTTTCATGCAGAGTCCAGTACCGTGTAAATACACACCAATCTGCACAATTTGTGAATGCGTATCATTTGATGATGTTTCCTTAGCGGCATTCAGCTGCTGCTTCCCTATGCCTTACTGCTGTTCCTGTAAAGTTTTCTTTTACTATAGCAGGCGTGCCCAAACTACGGCCTGGGGGCCTGATGTGGCCCCCGATGGCAATTCATCAGGCCCACTAAGCCTTCGGTGCTCCTGGAAGCAGAAGTAAAATGTGCCCATATGGCTTCATGGGCTGGATGAATTGCCATTGGGGGTCACATCCGGCCCCTGGGCCATAGTAACCGGCTCCCTGAACCATGTGGCCGGCCCACGGCCTGAAAGGTTTGGGCACCCTTGTACTATAGGCAGTTCCTGGGTTTGTTTGTTTTTTAAAAAAATGTTAAAACTGAATAAAATAAAATAGGAAAGCACTGGGAATGAAGCATGAAGTTTGAGAAGGGAGAAGGATAGACAATGCACTAGGCTGAGAGAAGGCTGAGAAGATACCACCTACTTCTGCATTTTCACCTTTATCTTTTTTTTAAACACTGTCCTTTGTACAAGTGAAACTCGGAAAATTAGAATATCATGCAAATGTTCATTCAGTTCAGTAATGCAACTTAAAAGGTAAAACAAATATATGAGATAAACTAATTACATGCAAAGCGAGATAGTTCAAGCCTTACTTTGTTATAATATTGATGCTTATGGCTTACAGCTTATAAAAACCCCAACCCCCCAATCTCATGTACCCCATAATATCACATAATCTGATCTACGCTGTACGCCATGATCATCACAATTATAACAAATTAAGGCATGACATATCTTCCTTTGCATGTAGTGAGTCTATCACAGATAGTTTCACCTTTTAAGTGAAATGAACGGACATTTGCATGATATTCTAATTGGACATTTGCATGATATTCTAATCACAGCACAAAAATGAAAACAAAAAAATTATAAAAATAAAAAAAACTGCAAGCACTGAAAGGAAAACATAAAAGTTTAAGAACGGTGGGCAGCAGGCAACAGGATGAAAAAGGGAGGGAAAAGATGGAGATGTACAAAATGGAATAGTAATCTATACTAGGAGTAAGATCTCAGGCAATTTTAGATTTGTGTGGACAAGAGATACTTGGAAGGACCCAGTGCATCCCAGCAACAAATAACCTCATGCTTGAAGACAAATACTTGGATTTATCTACTCAAATCCACAGCACAAAATATCAGAATTACTCCCAGAGCAATCCCAGAATCAGACACAACACCACACTGCGGACAAGCCCTTCTTTATTCCACATCTGAGGCTGCAAAACTCATAAGGACCTCTCCTGGGTGTTTGTGTGCAATAACTAAGTACTATACTAATTTTTTGTTCTAACATGATACATATCTCACTCTAAAGTAGAGAGAAACTTAAGAACTGAGCGTGTGATTAAATGGGCATTGTGATATTGCAGGAGATTTCGTCTATAGCAGTATTTCCCAACCTTTGGTTTTTGAACTTCAATTTCCAGAAACCTAAATCAATAGGAAAGCACTGGGGATGATTTGATTTGGCAGGCCTTTATTTGTTTACTCGTGCCATTTCCAAGCTATTTCCATTTCAAAGTACCGATCAGTCAATGTACTGACTAAAGCTTCTGGGAATTGAAGTCCCCTTGTGGGGTGTAGGCCTCACGTCGGGAACCACTGCTCTATAGGCACTAAAAAAAAATTAAAAATCTCAAAAAATCCAACATGCTTATTTTGCAAGGAAGTCCTGCCACCATACCCACATAAATACAACAATCAAGGTAGCTGGTCAAGGCAAGACATGGCTTTAGTACCACAAACCACTTAGCAAGAAATCCTGATAGTTGCTTGGGAGGAAAAATAAAAGGCAAGTTTCCAAAAATTTACCCAAATTTTCAAAATCCTTGAGAAAAAATATAGATCGTCTAGGGCAGTTCAATAATTTAAGAGTTCTCACCAGAAAATAACAAAACTAAACTTATCTACCTGATACTCACACCTTAGCATAGTTCAGAGTATTTTTCTAGGCATCAAGGAGAGCAGCTAGATACAGGCTTCTCCTGAGCCTACAAAGAACTCCTCCTGAAACTGAGCCTGAGCCCCTGAGTAGTTTCCTCACAGAGACAGACTAAGCTGCTTCCTCTTCCATATCCAAAGCCAAATATAATTTGGTGATCCTCATGGCGATCAGCCATGAAGACTGACCTGAGACTATAATGCAGTCTAGTTAACTGCTGCCTGACACTTGCCGTTGAGTTGCTGGCAGTATGGTGTACTCTATTACCATAGCAGGATAACCTGGCCAGAGCTATGTAACTAAATTTCTAACCCTTTATTCCTTAAATTATGTATTACAGACCAAATTCAAGGGAAGCCTAGGTGTTCAATTTTCAATATGCTGAAATGGTTCACTTACTAAGCTGATTCATAATGTCACCAGAAAGAGCTTTTTATAACTGCAAGAGTTGACTCTGGCTGGTTTCCAGTGATTGTACATGTTAGGGACTAAACCGGAGCACACGTACCTTCCCCAGAAAAGAACTCCATGACAGCGGCTCACAAAGATGTGGGCAGGGGTTTCTTGTGGATGGATTGGACTGTTACAGTGATTATGTCGTGTGGTTACCAGAAGAATATACCAACCCGCCCCTGCAGCACATCAAACAGCAGGAGAAATTAAGTCTGATCCAACCCTGAGTAACAATATGATGAATGAGATGCATTGCAAGTTAAGTGTCAAGCGATCATTCACATGCTGATGAATTTTGAAATGACAGTGACTAATCAGGGAAGAAATCTTAGAGTTGTGGTAGATGGCATATTGAAAAAGTCAACTCAGTAAGCAACTGCTGTGAGAAAGACGAATTCCACACTAGGGAATGTTAAGAAAAGAACCACATATAAAAGAACCTTCATACTGTTACAATCCTCTTATTCAGATCTCTGACCCAGCCATGTTGCTAACATTGTGCACAATTCTGGCTATCCTCAAAAAGGATACTGTAGGACTGTTTGTTCTAGAAGCTGCGTGAAAATCAATTCATCATAAAAGTCCATGTGAATTCGGAGAAATGACTGTGAGAGAGAGATGTGTCGCTTTGTTCTTTGTGTTCTTCTGCCCTCTGGTGGCAAAAATGTTTTCAGAGCTTTAAATCAGGGGTGCCCAAACTACGGCCCAGGAGTCGCGAGTGCTTTGTGGGCCAGATGAATTGGTTTTGGGGACCGGGTCCGGCCCTCAGACCATAGTAACTGGCCCACTGAACCACGTGACCGGCCCATAGCCCAAAAGGTTTGGGCACTCCTGCTTTAAATCCACAGGGTGTAATCATATGCAAGGATATTAGGAAGTTATCAAATGTAATTGAAACATGCAACAGAAGCATGATAGACATGCAGCATCTCAGATGGGCACATACTCCCTTTTAATGAACTATTACAGCAGGGACTTTCAGCCTTAGCAGTTCTAGCCTAAGAAATACTCAGCTGTCACTCCTTTGTATATTTCTGTCCTTGCTGTATTGTTTCCTTTGAAACATTAGAGCTCCCAGGCCCAGTCACAAGCCATATATTATGTACTAGCATATTTGTGCCTGGCCTTGCCGGGCAGTTTTTGTGTGTGTGGTTTTTTTTTTTTGGTTAGGGGTGGTTTAGGTGGTGGTGATTTGAATTTGTGGTTTTTGTATTTATTTTATTTATTTATTTTGATTTTTAAAATATTTTTGACTGTCTTTTACTCTTCCGGCCTCTAGGTGGGGCTGTGATTAAGAGTAGTGCAATTGTCTTTCTTTGTTCAGTTCTGTTCTGGAGGCTTGAAGGTAGGACGTGTTTGGTAAGTGCTCTTGATTTTGTATTGTTTGTATTTTGTTTTGATTTTGGGATGTTGGACTGGGGGGTTTAAGTAGAGTGTTTGTTTATTTAATTAAGGGTTTTTGCTTGTTTGTTTGTATTTTTGTATTTTTATGGGTTTTTTCGTTTTTATTTTTCTGGTTATTTCTTATTTTGAATTTGTTAGTATTTATTTTTGTTCATTGTGTTGTTTTTCGATTTTTAGTAAGGTTTTTTGTGGTGTTTTGTTGTAGATAGGTGGTTTTAGTGCGTTTTTCATGTTTTTTCGTTTGCTTTTGGTATTTTGGATGTGTTTTGTTTGTTTGCGGTTGATTGTTTTGTTGTTTACTTGTTTGGTTTGCTTATTTATTTGTTTTTTTATTTAGTTTGGGTGTTTCTGCTAGGGTAGGGCTGTTTGGCTGCTGCCCAGGGTGGATGCAGGGCCGAACAACCCGGCCACTGTCTCCTCCCTGGGCGAATGGGAAGTTCACTGCGAGCGCCTTCGGCGCCCTTGCTTTCCCCGCTGCCCATGGAAGAGGCAGTGGCCGGGTCCTTCGGCCCTGCATTCCCGGGCAAACGGGGAGTGCGCTGTGGTTGGGAAGCGCAGCGGCCTGTTTTTCGTCCCTGCGGGAGTTGAGTCCTCATCGCCCACTGGGATGAAAGAAAAGGCCGGTGTGCCTCCCAACGCAGAAGGCTGCGCTGGGAGGGGAAGACTTTCAAAGACCCACCCGGAGCCGGCAAAAGTCAAGTACAGTCAGTGGGGGTTAGGAAGTTGGGGGGGGAGGTCGGGGGGCAGGGGGCAGGGTTACTGGGGCCGTGCCTCCCCCCCAACCCCCATCGACTGCACTTATCTTTTGCCAGCCGGCTCTGTGTAAGTTTTTTCCTTTCAGCACAGTTTTTTTTAAAAAAACTGCTGCACCGACTGCCCATTGGCTGAGAGGAGGCATGGTGCGAAGGAGGCTGGGAAACGTAGTTTTATTTTTATTTTTGTTTGACTTCATGGGGCGGCTGCCCCACTGGCGACTGCCGGACTCTTGCGGCGATGGTTGGGCCAGGTTAAGGTGAGTGCAGGCAGCTCGGTAGGGGATAGTAGGGACGGGTGTGGGAGCCTTTGTGACATTCCAATGGTTAACGTCCCTCCTTATAGGTAAAGATTTCTAAGGAGCAGGTAAATGTGTTTAAAGCAAAAAAGTTATGGTTCAAGCTATACCAACTGCATCTACACCAAAGTCTAGAAATCCAAGCTTACAGATAAACAAATTCCTCCTCCTCACTCAAAGCAGAAGTACACTGATGTGCTCTTTGCATGCTCAACTGAAGGCAAGAGGTGATCTCCACTCATTGGACATAGAAACCAACACCGGAGTTTCATTTCAGTTCCCTTACACTACTAGCAGCATGCTTTATAGGAGCAGTTGCTGAGATTATGCTATATCCAGTGATGGTGAACCTTGGCACTCAGGTGTTCTTGGACTTCAAATACCAGAAACCAGTCAGAAGACCAGCTGATCAGGGCTTCTGGGAATTGAAATTCAAGAACAGCTGGAGTGCCAAGGTTTGCCGTCACTGCATATACATATACAGTGGTACCTCGCATAACGAACACATCGTATAGTGAAAAATGCGCACAACAAAGCATTTGTTATGCAATGGCGATACCCCGCATAACCGAAAAAAATTCCGTTATGCGGGGGTTTTGGTAACCGGGGTATACCCGCTTAATGGGAACCCCGGTTAACAAGCTTTTTTCGTTATGCAGGGCATCTCCCATAGGGAACCGCATAACGGGAAAAACCACATAGCAAGAGCTCCATGGAATGGAGTTTTTTCGTTATGCGGGATTCTACTGTACTAGCAATGGAAGTTGAACTACCAGGAGAGAAGATCAATGTACCCATATTTACAGTGAAAAGTTGATCTATTCTACAGGCTACATTTCCTGATTTGTGTGTGTGTGTGTGTGTGCGCGTGCGTGTGTGCGCGCTTACTTCAGCTATAACATTTTTTTTCCTAAGCCAAAAAAGTTTTCTCCTCTTTGGGGATCTTCCTGCTTTTTAAAGGAAGCATCGGAACAGATATCTATGTTCAGAAAAAGAAACTTTTTCTTTACCAAACAACTTGTGACAATATTCTTTTAGAAAGAAAGAAACCACCATACAAATAAGCAAACCAAAGAGCAATACAATGCCTTGGACTCATCAGGGTCTCTAGATCACCAAAGAACATACATCCACCAAAGCAGGAGAAAGCTGCTCTTTGAGAGGACGTGTTAAAGAGACAATCATGGACACCCACCATTGGCACTTCACACAAGGACAAAATAAAAATGTTTTCCATTTAATCTAAGTGGTTCAATAAATCAGTAATGGTCTAGCAGAGTAAAATCAATTACTGATTTTACTTTCCCTGCTCCTCCACAAAAGAGCAGGGGAAGTATTCCAATACCCTAAGTGGCTCACTTATTAAGCTAGTGTACTTCACAATACCAGAAACTGTGACACTGGAAGGAGTCTTTGGCAGCTGCAAAGCTTGCTTTTCTTTGTTTCCTGCTATCCCACATGCTGGGAATGGACTAAACTAGGGCACATCTACCTACAATGGATAAAAGTAGTATCCCCTGATGCAGGCTCAAAGTTTTCATTTAGTAACATTACCATTTCCTTCAGTTTGTAGACCTGCTCGGTTACCTAGTAAACTAAATGTTAACCCCAATTCCCTGATGGAGGGCTCAGATCTTTGTGCAGCCCTATTCCAGGCTTAAAATTAACTTGTATTTTCAAAAGGCCATCTGTGGAAGAGGCATTTACATATGTCTGGTTCCCTGTGTTTGAGGAGTGGAAGATAATATCCAACCAACTGTTACTTGCCTTGCTGTTTTTTTCTGACTCACCTCTAAGAAACAGTGTCTGCCACAGATATCTGCCATGAATATTTGAAATTCTCATTGATAAATGTATTGTACCATCCACTAGAAATTGGAGCACGTCTGAAGATATGACATTGAATCACAAAAGGCCGTGTAAAGTTTAATTTTTCAGAGACCCAATAAAGGTATCACCTTGCCCCTGCATTTGTTTTTTGTAAGGATCACACTGCTGTCTTTATTTCTGTAACTACAGAGAATACCCGATAAAAGCCACCAGTCAGCACCACCAAGAACTCTACACCATACCTGTCAACCGCGGCTCCGGCCATTCCGGGACCTGCGCAGAACGGTTCTGTGCAGGTCGCCTTCTACACATGCGTAGAAGGGTTTTATGCTTGCGTAGAAGGGTTTTACGCTTGCGTAGCCCCCTTCTACGCATGCGTAGCCTTCTACGTAAGCATAGAAGGGTTTTACGCAAGCGTAGAAGGGTTCTACGCATGCGTAGAAGGCGATCTGCGCAGAAGGGCGGCACAGTACCTCCTTTCCCCACTGCCAAATTCCGGGGTTTCGGCAGCGCG
This sequence comes from Bradypodion pumilum, assembly GCA_035047305.1. Taxonomy (NCBI): domain Eukaryota; kingdom Metazoa; phylum Chordata; class Lepidosauria; order Squamata; family Chamaeleonidae; genus Bradypodion; species Bradypodion pumilum. Next base: position 266,764,126 of record JAWDJD010000003.1, read on the forward strand.
GGGTGGGAAATGGCACAAATCGGCGCCGAAAACCGGGAAATCCCGGCCAATCAGGGAAGGTTTACATTTATGCTCCACACAGTCTTTTAACATCGACCCAGCAGGACTACAAACTGAAGGGAACAGTTACTTCCAACCAGTAGATAATATTACTAAATGAATTTGATTAGGCAATAACTGGGGCTACCTAGTGGGTAAACTAAATTTTAATCACAATTTCCTGGTTGAATTAATTAATTAATGAATTAATTGAATTTGTATTGCCTCCCACACACCAAGGCGACTCTGGGCGGATCACAAATATAAAACATATATATACAGCATAGAATTACAAAAACCTTAAAACTTTAAAAACCACTAACAATACCCTCCCAACCCCCAGACATTAAAATTATGACTCAGAGCACGGACCGCCCTTATTCTATAAGCCAGGGAGGGCAGCTACCTCATGCCCCATACCTGCTTTGCTAGCCAGGTTTTAAGATGTTTCCGGAAAGGCAATAGCTCTGTTTGGATCAACAACTCTATTGATTTCCAATCATTCAAATAGGCCTACTCAAACTGCAATTTACTTTAATATAGTAACTTGCACATAGAGTTGGCCTATTTGAACAATGGAGCTTACAGAGGAGATGACTTACTACTCTGTGATGTTAAGCAACAGAATTTTGGTCACTTGATCCAAACTCTAATATCTCCCTTCTAGACCAGGGATGGCCAACCTTTTAGAGACTGGACAAATAGAGGGGGGGGCAAACTCTGTGCTGGGGGGAGGGTGGAAGTGCTCCCATTGGGTTGCTGGGCAAAGGGGTGTGCTGAACTCTATGCTGAGGGAAGGAGGAAGTGTTCCCATTGGGCTGCTGAGCGGGTGGGGTGAACTCTGTGCTGGGGAGATGGCTCACATGCCCATGTGGCTGTGAGTGCCAGAACTGGCACCCATGCCATAGGTTCGCCACCACTGAACTAGACTGTAACTAAATGCGATCAGCCATGAAGCCACCTTTTGGTGAGTTCATTCTGCAGTTCCTTTCACCTGACCTAGTGTGAGAACGATCAGCCGGCAACACAAGGTTGCTGTAACTAGGGTACGTCTGATTGTGGAGGAGGCTCTTTTTTTGTAGTGTACAGCAGATAACATCAATGTCTGGGATTCTCAACCTGCAGTCCGTGGGCCGGATGCAGACCACGGCACCATTTCATGCGGCACCACACCGCCTCCACCACACCTGGAAGTGCCATGAAGGGCAAAATGGCCGCCTGGCCCCCAAAGCTGTCTGACAGAGTGTGACCCAGCCCCCAGCTTTAAAGGGTTGAGAACTCCTGGTCTACATAGATATCTCATCTTATGGCAATTCACTTCCAAACGTTTTGCCATTTGTCTAACTGCAATGAGATTTCAACTACTGTACTGTTCTACTTGCAAATGTCTTCTGCCAGTGTTATCTTCTACCAAAAAAGGTGGCTTCGTTTTGGCAGTTTCCCATGGCATGGGCACGGAAGAAGAAGACTTAGACATGTGATTCTGCATGCAATAGATAGTGCCCATAGAGATTTTTTTTAATTTGTAGGATTTTGTGTCTAGCAGTTTTGCTTTTTGTGTCACTATGCAAGAGAAATTTAGCAAATGGCGATGAATCAAGCTTTCTCTTGTTAGTACTGCACAGAAAAAAAAGCAATCCTGAATTCATTCTAAATATTTTACAGCTCAAAAATTCTATGAAACAATTTATCTGAAAAAATGGTGGAAGCAACATCAGTAACTTAAGACATACCATTGATATCATATCACTGGCAAAAATAGCACCTTCCTTAAATGTGTGCTGAAGGTTAAAGAAAAAAGTGAGAAAATTAGATTAGTTGAAATAGGGTCTGAGTAATTTATCACTGCTGATTGCAGCCACCTGACAAGATTAAAAGCAGGGTGGATAGGATATCTGCAGATCCATTCCATCCTGGATACAAACTGTTTGATCCCCTTCCCTCTGGATGATTATAGGGTATTGCATACTAAAACAACTACATTTAAAGATAGTTCTACCCCCCCATGCCATTATTCATTTAAACATTGAATTATATTATTTGATAGGATGTAGTGAATAATTCGTTTTATGTATAAATTCCACTGTTGCTATGTTTTTATGTTGTGTACACTGAAAGCATTTGATACAGGAGTTACATTGCTTATGTGTTTTGTTACACTTGGCCAATAAAGCATCTAATCTAATCTGTACCAAACCCTTCCCAGGTCAGGAGGAGAGGGACTTCAGTTGATCTATAGGGGAAATAGCCCAAAGGGGGGTGGGGATAAAAACTACAGTCACAACACAGCCATCACAGAAACTGAGTAGACAAACTACCAACCAGCAGCTAACAGCCAGCACAAGGGTTGGGCCAATGGTGGCGAACCTATAGCATGGGTGCCAGAGGTGGCACTTGGAGCCCTCTCTGTGGGCACCCATGCAGTCACCCCAGCACAGAGTTCACCCCACCCCTTTGCCCAGCAGCCCAATAGGAGCACTTCCTTCCACCCCTGCTGCTGTGTTGGGACTTTGTGATAAATAAGTGGTTTTGGGGTTGCAGTTTGGGCACTTGGTCTCTAAAAAGTTCGCCATCACTGGGTTAGGCCAACCTAAGGGTATTAAAAGGAGGGCTGCAGTTGAACATTAAGAAGGCAAAAATCATGACTACAGAACTGCACAACCTGAAGGCTGACAATGAAGAAATAGAAATTGTGAGAGATTTTGTATACCTAGGCACAATCATCAACCCAAATGGAAAGTGCAGCGAAGAAATCAGAAGGCTGAGACTCAGAAGACTAGTAATAAAGGAGTCATAAAGTGTAAGGACATATCACTGGAGACCAAAGCCAAGAAGACCATCCATACAACTGTATCCCCAATCAACATTTATGGATAAAAGAAAATGACATGAAAATCTTTTTTATATGAACACCAGAACTAATAAATACAGTGATCTTATGTAGGTGTCTTGGAGCTCAGAGGGACAAAGGTTTCCTGTTAATTTGTTTATACCCCAGTCTTACAAAAAATTCAAAGAAACTTACTTCCAGGTTAAATGTCCAATATTGCTACCTTAATATTGTTTGACTGACATGGCAAAAAGTTGAACCATTAACATTTTGGCCCAAATCAGTGCTGATAACCACGCTCCAATGTGTGTGAATGCAGATTTTTGTGAACAATGAAGCTCAGTGGGAAACAGCAGAGATAAAATATATACATATGCTGGACATCCATCTCAAAGGTTTGAATATTAGTCAAGTGTTTCTGTGACATTATCAAAATCTAACTGTAACTGTAACTAACAGATTGTTATATTCTGTAATTTACCCATACTGTAATTCCCTATTCCACCTTTACAGAACAAACTGCAAAAGAATGGTCAATGATTCTCATGCATAGCCTCAGGTCACCTCACAAAACAAAAGAAGTACCAGGGCTCTGTCTAGGTTACTCACAACAATTTTCAAGCTGACTGGGAAGCGGAAGGTCAGCAGTTCGAGTACTGCAGGATGGAAATGAGCTCCCCATCTTCATCACAGCTCCTGCCAACCTAGCAGTTCGAAAGCAAGAAATTGCAAGTAGATAAATAGGGACCACTTCGGTGGGAAGGTAACAGCGTTCCGTGCGCTCCGGTGTCTAGTCATGCCTGCCACATGACCACGGAAACGTCTGCAGAAGCAGACAGCGCTGGCTCTTCGGCTTAGAAACAGAGATGAGTACTGCACCCTAGAGTCGGATACGACTGGCTTTTGAGCAAGGGAAACCTTTACCTTTTGTCAATAGATGCTAGGTCTGAAAGATAATCTCATTAGCAGATGTGTAATGCCACAATGTTTATTTTGCATCCTGGACTAACCATTTACAACTCAACAGGATCAAACTTTTCAATCTCCTTAAGAGTTAGATAAAGGTCATCTTTGCTCGAAAGCCAGTCGTATCCAACTCTAGGTTTCAGTGCTCATCTCAGTTTACAGCCAAAGAGCCAGCGCTGTCTGCATCTGCAGACATTTCTGTGGTCATGTGGTAGGTATGACTACCATGCCAGAGCACATGGAACACTGTTACTTTTCCCCCTGAAGGTATTTATCTACTTGCAATTTCTTGCTTTCAAACGTCTAGGTTGGCAGGAGCTGGGACAGACAATGGGAGCTCACTCCGTCATGCAGCACTCAGGTCTCAAACTGCTGACCTGTCAACCTTCCAGTCATCAAGTCCAGTTCCTTAACAATTAAGCGACCACAATTAAAGAGTTACTCCTGTTATAAAAGCTAAAATGTTACTTTTCTGTTGGGCTGATGAACCATTGTGTCCCTCTGTACCTAATGTGATGCCATGAAGTCTCACTCTCATGCCTGACAAAGTGGATTTGATCCACGAAAGATCACATTTAAAAACTGAAGTTAGTCTTTAAGGTTCCATGTTTTTTTCCTTGTTTTGCTTATTCTCTGATATGCTTGCCGTATCCGTTCCAGATATTGGCTAGCATCATGGCTATAGTCTTCCTCATCTTAACTCCTCGGAACAGTTTTTATGAGGATACTAGCAGATTTTGCCCGGCGGTGCCGGGCATTTTAAAAATGTGTTGGATAGTTAAGGGTTTTGTTTGTTTTCCTGAACAAATTGTGCTGGGCTGTGTTTAATGTTTTTTAAAGGTTTTGTGATTTTGTGACTTCGAGGCGCTGCGTCCACCTGTGGCGGACTTGCGCTCTCAGTGTGTGTTTAATTTTTATTTTTTGTGCGCCGGCTTCCTCAGTGTCGGGCTCTTGAAATTTGGTTTTTGATGGATTTTGATTTTTGTTCATGCAAATTTTATTTTGATTTATTTAATTTAATTTTTTAAAAATTTAAAATTTAATTTTGTTGTTTTATTTTTTGGTTTGGTGTTTTGGTTTTTTGGAGTGAAAAGTAATTTATGATTTTTTTTGGTATTTTTTGAGAGTAGTGTGTATATTTTTGAATGTTGTGCTAACTTATTTTATGAATTGTTGAATTTAGAATTTATCTTTGCAGTGGCAATGTTTTTGGATGTCTTTTCTCTTGTGGCCTCTGGGTGGGGGTGGTGAGCTTTGCTTCCTCTCTACCATTCTCCTCTTCTGTCCTCTGGGTGTCGCTTCCAGTAAGTGTTGCTTCCTTTCTTAGCTCATTCGATTTCCTGTCGCCATGAAGTCAAGACGTCTTCATGGTAAGCTCTCTGATTTATTTATTTATTGGGGGGGGTGAGTTTTTGTTGGGGGAGGGGGGGTGTCTGTTGTTTTTTGTTACGTGTGTTTTGTGGATGTGTTGTTTATTTTTTTAATGTTAGATTTTTGTTTTTGACTGGTTTTGATTGTTTTTGGTTCGTGTTTTGGTGCATCCGTTTTTTAGGGGGGGGCTTTCGTTCCCACGGGCCATGATGGGTGGCCCGTGGGAAGGAAGCGCAGTGGCGGGGAGGGTGCCTTTTGTTCCCACGGGCCATGCTGGATGGCTCGTGGGAAGGAAGCGGAGCGGCGGCGTTTTTTTTAAAAATTTTAATTTTTAGCGCGCTGGCTGCCTCAGCGTTCTGCGCGCTAATGGCGCGCAGGACGCTGGGGCTTGTAGTTTTGCCTGTGCGTGTTTGGGTACAGCAGCGGTTTTTTTTCTTCGGCTTCCTTTTGATTGGCTGCAGCCGGTTTTCGAACGTTCCTTTGCCCGCGCCGCGCAGCCTGATTGGCTCTGGTGCGGCGCGGCGCAAGGAACGTTGGGGCTTGAAGTTCTTTTTTTTTTTTTTTGCGACTGGGGGGGCCCTGCCCCCGGGTCAAAAATTTCAATCCGACAGTTACCTGCGAACCCAGTTCGGGCGAGTGCAGGAAGGCTCGGACGGGGCTCGTGGGGACCGGTGCAACATCCTTTGTTACATTCCAACGGTTAACACACCACTTTATAGGAATAGATTTGTGGGTAGTCCAGGTCACTGATTGGTCAGCTACCTTTCCCGATTGGGTCGTCTAGCTCACACACGAGCTGGAAACCAACCGGCCTTTACAGGAGAGGAAATTGGTATGGGCTAATAGTGCATTAGCAGAAGTGAATCCATATTTCCTTGGCTGGGAGCACTGAGTGGATGTAGGTTAAGTGTCACCCAAATGTCGCAGTGACTAGTAAACAGCACACGGAAGATTACTCACATCCTAGGAGACACCAAACCACAGTTAGACCAAACAACTAGAGCATAGATGCCTAATGTTTACAAGAACTCCAGATAACGGAAGAACAGTGAATTCCACTGTTCCTGTTGATTAGCATACCCATGGCTAACCTAGGCACGCAGTAACTTCTTAGACTGGCAAATGTACTTAGCCAATAAGATGCTAGGAAAACAAGCCTTCTGTCACGGGGTCTCACACAGGCTATGCATGTGAGATCCAGGAATAGAATACAGACCACCCGAGGATTCGGGACTGGCTTTTTTCCACCATACACTCGCCTCTCCTCGCCTTCCTTGAATTCAGCACCTTTACTCCCACGGATCATTACAACAGATATTCCACACCAGTCTTAGGTTCTCCAGCCATGAAGTCCATCTACATCCAGGGCCTCTCTTCCCAAGGATCTTTCCTTGCATAGCGAGTTGGAGTATATATATTCCGTGTCATTCCTCATGATTTTTCTTCTTCTGTGTCAAGGCCAGACAGGAAACTGCCAAAATGAATGCACCTTTTTGTGAGTTCATTCTGCAGTTCCTTCCACCTATACCCAAGGTATTAAGAGTTTCTTTGTTTAATGGTCTTACTTAAACAGTTCTTGTTCTTTAGCCATCCGGCACAACACTTCTACATTATTCTTCTTCATCTGCCATATCCAAATCTGAATATTGGCGATCCTCATGGTGGTTAGCCATGAAGACTGTCCTGAGAATATAATGCAGTGGCCTTTCATCTGCCTTCCGCATCGCAGCATGACACCCATACCACTGATCCAGTTCCACGAGTCACTTCCTGGCTCTGAGCCCTTTTGGGGTCAGAAATTATTCTAGGTTGAAAGGATTTTTTCTGGAGAAACTCCGCTCAGGGTATGCCCGAATGAGGCTCCTTTCACGTCCCCAAGACCTTTTCCCACCGAAGTGGTCCCTATTGATCTCCTTGCAATCTCTTCCTTTCAAAATGCCAGGTTGGCAGGTGCTGGGACACAGATGGGTGCTCAATCCATCATGCAGTACCTGGGTGTCGAACTGCTGACTTGCCGGCCTTCCAGCTAACAAGGCGATCTTCTTAACCACTGAGCCATTGATGAAGCTGCTGTCCTCCATCAAGACTCCTACAGTAGTCACATGATTCCCGCTATAAAGGCAATCGGACTTCCTCGCAAAGAGGCGAACAGACCCCTGACTAGGTAAAGGTCACCCTTGCTCGAAAGCTAGTCGTATCCAGCTTTAGGGTTCGGTGCTCATCTGTTTTATAGCCGAAGAGCCAGCGCTGTCTGCGTTTGCAGACGTTTCCGTGGGCATGTGGCAGGCATGCCTAGACACCGAAGTGCACGGAACACTATTTGCCTTCCTACTGAAATAGTTCCCTATTTATCTACTTGCAATTTCTTGCTTTCAAACTGCTAGGTTGGGCAGGAGCTGGGACAGAGACGGGTGCTCATTCCGTCACACAGTATTCGGGTCTCGAGCTGCTGACCTTCCGCTTCCCAGTCAATGTCTTAACCTCTTGAGCCACGGCAGTCCCTCTAGATCCCTGACTACCCACCATTATAGTCCCGTGATGGCTAACCTTGGCACTCCAGATGTTCTTGGACTTCAATTCTCAGAAGTCCAAGCACCACCACCCCCTGTGAATCCACATGAATAGATCTGCTGCGATTCATCCAGCCCGTGCTGCGCCGCCCTTGTCGCTCCTGGAAGTGGAAGTAAAACGCGCCCAAACCCATTCGTGTGGATGGGGGGAGGGAGGCTTGAGCTTCTGGGAATTGAAGTCCAAGAACATCTGGAGTGCCAAGGTTCGCACGCCATCACGGCGGAACGACACTAGCGGAATCATGGAGGTATAGAAAACAGATGACATGACGTCACAAACGTGAATCTGACACTCCGCCATGTTAGTTGGCCCAAAACATTGCCTTATGGTGCTTTGTGTGGAGTCGTGAAAGTAGGTCGGGGTTTCTCCTTTAATATCAGTGGGTGGGGGTTGCGATCCCCCTCTCCGCTACCTCCCCTGGGACCAGAAGGGTTGGGGGACAGACCCCTTTTGTCCCCCACAACCCTCACGGACCCACGGGACCCGGGAGAGGGGATCGAATCCACCCCACCCCGATATTAAAAGGGAAAACCCGATCGGAGTTTCCCCTTTAATATGAGTGGGTGGGGGGTTGCGATCCCGCTCTCCGCTGGCTCCCCTGGGGTTGGGAGGTTTGGGGGGACAAAAGGGGTCTGTCCCCCCAACCCTCTTGACCCCAGGGGAGCCAGCGGAGAGGGGGATCGCAACCCCCCCCCAACACTCCGTTTTTAAAGAGAAGAAAGCAAGCAAGCGGTTTTTTCTCTCTAACAACGGAGTGTTGGGGTGTGTGTGTGGATTCGTTCCCTTCTCCCTGGTCCCCTGGGTCCAGAAGGGTTGGGGGGACAGACCCCTTCTGCCCCCCCCCAACCCTTCCAAACCCAGGGGGCCAGGGAGAGGGGATCGAATCCACCCCCTCCCAAACACTCCGTTTTTAAAGAGAAGAAAGCAAGCAAGCGGTTTTTTCTCTCTAACAACGGAGTGTTGGGGTGTGTGTGTGGATTCGTTCCCTTCTCCCTGGTCCCCTGGGTCCAGAAGGGTTGGGGGGACAGACCCCTTCTGCCCCCCCAACCCTTCCAAACCCAGGGGGCCAGGGAGAGGGGATCGAATCCACCCCCTCCCAAACACTCCGTTTTTAAAGAGAAGAAAGCAAGCAAGCGGTTTTTTCTCTCTAACAACGGAGTGTTGGGGTGTGTGTGTGGATTCGTTCCCTTCTCCCTGGTCCCCTGGGTCCAGAAGGGTTGGGGGGACAGACCCCTTCTGCCCCCCCCCCCAACCCTTCCAAACCCAGGAGACCCGGGAGAGGTGATCGAATCCACCCCCTCCCAAACACTCCGTTTTTAAAGAGAAGAAAGCAAGCAAGCGGTTTTTTCTCTCTAACAACGGAGTGTTGGGGTGTGTGTGTGGATTCGTTCCCTTCTCCCTGGTCCCCTGGGTCCAGAAGGGTTGGGGGGTGTTGTGTTCTAATAATGTAACCTTCTACATGTGATATCAATGTATCTGAACCAATGTAACCCTGCCTATGAGTAATAATGTAACCTTCAGCTGTATCACATAAACCCTGTAATAGGACGCGAGCTAATGACCACCAGCTGGCAGCAGCGAGCGTCCAAGCTCTCTTGGTTCAAACCCATCAAAGACCGCAGCGCGGGAAGTTTCCCGCCGCTACCTACACCTGGACAAGAAGGGCGTGACCAGCCATGACGTCACGCGGGCCAGTAGCCAACGGGCTACCGTGGAGCCACATTCAAATACGTTACTACCATATATATAGAGCTGTTCGTCCGCCATTACCTCATGTTCCCTCTGTCCACCATGCAATAAACCTGAGTTAACCCAGCCGTTGGCTGTGCCTCGTGTCTTGACTCTCATATACTAAATTGGCGACGAAGGTGGGATGATGGATCCCCATGGAGCCAGGACACAGAGCGGGTTCAACATCACCAAACCGCAAGACTGGGAGCTTTTTGAGATGGACTTCCAGGCGGCACTGGTGGAACTCAAAGTCAAAGAAGACGACGAGGAAAGGAAGAGGGCCATCCTCACCCGCATGCTCGGGATGGCTCGCACCGAAGAAGGTGAGCGATTTCAAAGCCGGTGACATAATGAAACTGCTGCGTGAGCGTTTCCGACCCTCGAGGGCAATGTTTCCCGCTCGGAGCGCGTTTTGGAGGCGAGTTCAAGCGCCGGACGAGTCGGTAGAAGCCTTCGTAACGGCTATGAGGGTAGCCGCCGCCCCCTGCAAATGGGGCCACATCCTAGATATGGCCCTCAGGGACGGAGTGCTGTGTGGCCTGAAGGACAAGGAAGTACAGCGCAGCTTGATGAACAAGGAGCCACCACCCACACTGGAAGAGGTTGTAGAGGCCGCGGAAGCCGCGGAATCCACGAACGCTGGAGTAGATGAGATGCACAAGTGGCGTGAGTGGCGTCCGAGGGCCAGCAAAGCGGAAAACACGTCGCACGGGAAGTCCGGTCAGTCGGTGCATGCAACCCGACCGACCTCGAAATCGTCTTCTGAAAGCAGCGATGGCGAGGAGGTCCAGAAGGTCCGGAGAGGTGGGCGCCGCTGCGATAGTTGCGGAGCGGCCCATGAGCGCGTGAAGTGCCCATTCAGGAAAGCCGAGTGTTTCAACTGTGGACGTCGGGGGCACATCGCCAAGGCGTGCAGGAAATGGAAAGAGGGCCGGAGACAGTCGCAGGACCGCTCAGCCAGACCGGACCGTCCAGCGAGACCCAAAGATGGCGCCCGGGCCACGAGGAAGCAGGACGGCGTGGGCCGCATCTCGGACGACAGCGAGGGCGACGCTCCTGTGTTCAGCGTGTCTGCGGGACAGCCCCATTACTTTGTTGAGGTACTAGTACAAGGGACCCCCATTAGGATGGAAGTTGACTCAGGGTCCTCCTATTCAATAATTCCCCAGAGAGAGTTCTTGAAAATCGACCCCCACGTGCGGCCCAAACTTAAAGCGTTGAGGGCCACACTACGGGACGTACAGGGGAACAGCATTCCAGTGTTGGGGGTCGGGACATTCCGGGTTCGTTTTAAGAGACATTCTGCGGAACTTCCCCTAGTGGTGCTAAAAGGGGGGAGTTGTAGCCTCCTCGGAACCCAGTGGTTTCAGCCCTTAGGTCTGTTCATAGGGGGGGTGCATGCCGTAGGCGAGGACCCAATACAAGCGGTGTGTGATGCACACCCCGCTGTTTTTTAAAGTGGACTGGGAAAGTTCAAGGGACCCCCTGTAGCCTTCGACTTAGACCCGGAGGTCCGCCCGATAAGACTTAAACCGCGCAGGGTACCGTTCGCGCTAAAGGACAAAATAGAGGCGGAACTGGACAAACTGGTGGGTCAAGGGATTCTTGTTCCTGTGGATTCCGCGGAGTGGGAGACTCCAATTGTAACAGCACTGAAGGCTAACGGGGAGGTGCGCATCTGTGCTGAGTATAAGTGTACCATTAATAAGGCAATCCGCCCTAATGCATACCCGGTGCCAGTGGTCAGCCACCTTCTGGCCAGGCTAAATGGGGGAAAGTGTTTCGCTAAACTCGATTTAGCACAGGCCTACCAGCAACTCCCGGTAACCCCCGCCACAGCGGCGGCACAAACAATAGTCACACATAAGGGGGCGTTCCAGGTGTCGAGGTTACAGTTCGGCGTGAACTCGGCACCTGGCATTTTTCAGTCGCTAGTGGAACGCCTCCTGAAGGGACTGGAGGGGGTGTTGCCATATTTTGATGGCGTGTTGATAACGGGGGGGAGTAAGGACGAGCTGGCTCGCAGACTGGATAAGGTCCTGACCGTGTTCGAAAAAGCGGGGCTGCGACTGAGAAAAGACAAATGTGTATTTTTCGAAACAGAGGTTGAGTTTTTAGGGTTCCGCGTCACACCCGAGGGAATTAGGCCGTCCAAATCTAAGGTAGCCGCCATTAAGAAAGCCCCTCGCCCCACTTCCAAAACCGAGCTACAGTCGTTTCTGGGGCTTCTCAATTTCTACCATACCTTCCTTCCACGGAAGGCGTCTGTTGCCGAGCCGCTCCATCGGTTACTTAAAAAAGAGGAAAAATGGCTGTGGGGTGACGAGCAAGAACGAGCGTTCACAGAGTTAAAGCAACTCCTCACATCCGAGGCAATCCTGACTCATTTCGACCCCAAACGGCCCATAGTTTTAGTCTGCGATGCATCCCCGGTGGGGGTGGGGGCGGTGCTTTGCCACGTGTTAAACGACGGAAGGGAGGCCCCGATAGCGTTCTATTCAAGGTCCCTGTCCCAAGCAGAGCGGAATTACGCACAGACCGATAGGGAAGCACTAGCGATAGTAGCGGGAACCAAGAAATTTCACGATTTTCTGTATGGTCGGCCGTTCAAGGTCGTTACTGATCACAAGCCCCTGTTAGGAATATTCACTGCAAATAAGCCCACGCCACAGATCCTGTCCCCGAGGATGCTGCGGTGGGCTATTTTTCTTAACGCATATCAACATGAGTTAGAATACCGGCCAGGGAAGGAAATCAGCCATGCAGACGCACTCTCACGGTCGCCGTTACCCTTGTCGGACGACCAGAAGGCAGGGGTAAGAAGAGACCGCCAGGTATTATTAATAGAGGTCTTGGAGTCACCCCCGATAGTACCGGCCGACGTTGCCAGGGCGACCGGAAAGGACAGAACACTAGAGAAAGTATGCTCGTGGGTGCAGAAGGGGTGGCCGGCGTCATCCCCAGGCGCGGAATTCGACCCATTTTTCCGAAAGCGAGTAGAATTGTCTTTAGAGAGGGGGTGCCTTTTGTGGGGCCAACGGGTGGTGGTTCCTACGTCCCTGCGGCCGAAGGTGCTAAAGCTGTTGCACGTCAGCCACCCGGGAATCGTCCGCTCCAAGGCGTTGGCCCGGAGTTACTTCTGGTGGCCCCAGCTGGACGCCGACATAGAGCATATGGTTGGCACCTGTGACGCATGTCAGTGCTCCCGACCGGAGGTGGCCCGCCTCCCGCATAGGGAATGGGACGCAGCAAGGGGACCGTGGTCCAGGGTGCACGTAGATTTTGCTGGCCCGTTCCGAGGAACCATGTTTCTCCTGGTGGTGGATGCATACTCAAAGTGGCTGGAGGTCATTCCGGTAAAGAGCACATCCTCCGCCACTACCATTCGCCAGCTAAGGAGGGTCTTTTCCACGTTCGGTTTACCCGACACTTTGGTCAGCGACAACGCCAGTTGCTTCACGTCCGCTGAGTTCGCAGCATTCATGGAGGCAAATGCAATTCGGCATGTCACATCCGCGCCGTTTCACCCGGCCACGAATGGCCAAGTGGAACGGTTGGTGCGCACCACAAAGGATGCGCTGCGGCGCATGGGCTCGGGAGATCTAAATCACCAAGTTTGTCAATTTCTATTAGCGTACAGAGTGACCCCCTTAGCGTCTGGATACTCGCCGGCTGAGCTGCTGATGCGGAGGAAACTAACGACGCTTTTGTCCAGGTTGGACCCGTCGAGGGTCGAGGACAAAGGGAAGAACATAGGTTTAGCGGTCTCGAAAGGTTTCGGCGTAGGCGATCCTGTACACTGCAGGAACTATGCCAACGCAGGCCCAGCCTGGGTGCCAGGGACGATAATAGAGCAGACGGGGCCAGTGTCATATCGGGTGGAAACTAGCACCGGCCTCCTCTGGAGGAGGCACGCTGACCAACTGAGGCACCGAGTGAGTGAGGGGCCGATCAGCGGGGGCCAGCGACAGGATTCAGCGATAGGGTTCTCCCCCACCCGTTTAGCCCAAGGGGGAGACAGAGAGGGACACCAGTCCGAAGGCAGGAGGGAAAGCAGTGAGCCCGACTCATATCCTTTTGATACCCCAGTTCTATCCGAGCCCGGGGGGAGGGAAAAGGAGTGTGCGGCCGCCGCTGCCGCTTCCCCCGAATCCGATTTTGATTTTGATTTTGCTAGCCGGGGGGGTTTTTGGAGTGTTCCCCCACCCATCCAAGCGAGAAGAGGGGTTTTTCGTTAGCCCCCAGTGCCCCCGGTTATTCCCAAGCAAAGCATACACCTCCCAACAAAGCCGCAGAGCCGCGGCAAGCCACTAACAAGTCATCCTCTCCGATTGCAGGGCAGGAAGCCAGGGAGCAAGGAGGAGGGAGCGAAGCCGGGGCAGGGCAGCCCGCGCCGAGACCCCAGCGTGTTCGAAATAAGCCATCTTGGCTGAGAGACTTCGTCTCATCCTAGGGGGGAGGAGTGTTGTGTTCTAATAATGTAACCTTCTACATGTGATATCAATGTATCTGAACCAATGTAACCCTGCCTATGAGTAATAATGTAACCTTCAGCTGTATCACATAAACCCTGTAATAGGACGCGAGCTAATGACCACCAGCTGGCAGCAGCGAGCGTCCAAGCTCTCTTGGTTCAAACCCATCAAAGACCGCAGCGCGGGAAGTTTCCCGCCGCTACCTACACCTGGACAAGAAGGGCGTGACCAGCCATGACGTCACGCGGGCCAGTAGCCAACGGGCTACCGTGGAGCCACATTCAAATACGTTACTACCATATATATAGAGCTGTTCGTCCGCCATTACCTCATGTTCCCTCTGTCCACCATGCAATAAACCTGAGTTAACCCAGCCGTTGGCTGTGCCTCGTGTCTTGACTCTCATATACCAAAGGGGGACAGACCCCTTCTGCCCCCCCCCCAACCCTTCCAAACCCAGGGGGCCAGGGAGAGGGGATCGAATCCACCCCCTCCCAAACACTCCGTTTTTAAAGAGAAGAAAGCAAGCAAGCGGTTTTTTCTCTCTAACAACGGAGTGTTGGGGTGTGTGTGTGGATTCGTTCCCTTCTCCCTGGTCCCCTGGGTCCAGAAGGGTTGGGGGGACAGACCCCTTCTGCCCCCCCCAACCCTTCCAAACCCAGGAGACCCGGGAGAGGTGATCGAATCCACCCCCTCCCAAACACTCCGTTTTTAAAGAGAAGAAGCCGCTTGGTTTCTTCTCTTTAATAACGGGGTGTCCTGCGGGGGGATCCCCTCTCTGCCGGGTCCCCTGGCTCTGGAAGGGTTGGGGGGACAGTCAGACCCTTTTTGTCCCCCCCCAAACCTCCCATACCCAAGGGACCCAGGAGAGGGGATCAATCCACCACCACCCCTCCAACACAAGAAGCAATAGTAAACGGTAGTCTGCTAATGTTTTGGTCCACCTAATATGGCGGCAGGCCACGCCCACTGGCTTCAAAAAACTTACAGCATGAAGCCTGTAGTGCCATCTCCTGTTTTTTTATACCTCCATGTCGGCGGCACACAAGGACCGTGACGTCGAATCACCGCGACGGGTGCAGCCCACAGAACCTCCTCCTCATTTTACAAAACACACACAGGCAGATGACACTAAGAGTGGGCAACCCACGACCACGCGATCTAGCCACTCCGCTCCCCACTGCGCATGCTCCTCGCCCAACCGACCCCCTGTCTCTCTCTCTCTCTCTCTCTCCCCTCCTCAGTCCGTGCGTGCGCACGCACCTGTGCGGCCCCGCCCCCTCCGCACTGCCTACGGCCTCCTCGTCGGCTGGGTCGTGGCGTTCGCCTCCCCTCTCAGGCCAACCTGGGCCGCTATGGCGGGCGTCGGGCTCTAAATGAGGGCGGGCCCGGTCCGTGGTGGAGGAGTTGGGCCACTCCTGGCATGGCCGGGCGGCGGGGCGGCGGCGGCGGCGGGGCAGCGGCGGCGGGGGGCGGGAGTCCCTTGGTGGGAGACGAGGCGCTTCTTCGGTCGTCGTCGTCGCCGCCGCCGCCGCCGCCTTGCTGCGCCGGGATGGCGGAGCCCTCGGCCCGGGAGCTCTTCGAAGCCTGCCGCAACGGCGACGTGGAGCGGGTCAAGCGGCTGGCGAGGCCCGAGAACGTGAACGGCAGGGACACGGCCGGCAGGAAGTCCACCCCTCTCCATTTCGCCGCAGGTACAGCAGCAGCAGCTGTTACCTTCCTTCCCACCGAAATGGTTCCCTAGTCATCTACTTGCAATGTCTTGCTTTCGGCGTTTCATGCCTGCCACGTGACCACGGAAACGTCTGCAGAAGCAGACAGCGCTCTGGCTCGTCGGCTTTGAAGCAGATGAGCACTGCACCCTAGAGTCGGATACGACTGGCTTTCGAGCAAGGGAAACCTTTACAGCAGCAGCGCAGGGGCCGGTGGGGGGGGGGGCTGTGGTGGCTCAAGTGGTTAAAAGACGCTGAACTACACGGCCGGAAGGTCGGCAGTTCGAGACCCGAGAACTGCACGACAGAGTGAGCGCCCGTCTCTGTCCCAGCTCCTGCCAACCTAGCAGTTCAAAAGCAAGGAATTGCAAGGAGATAGATAGGTACTGCTTCAGTGGGAAAGGTAACAGCATTCCACATCTAGTCATGCCTGCCACACATGACTATGGAAACGCCAGCAGAAACAGACAGTGCTGGCTCTTTTGGCTGTAAACTGAGAAGAGCACCCTATAGAGTCAGACACACAACTGGCTTTTTGAGCACGAGTGACCTTTATCGTTACCTTAGGGCGGTGATGGTGAACCTTGGCACTCCAGCTGTTCTTGGACTTCAATTCCCAGAAGCCCAAGACAACTGAGTAAACCCATTTGTGTGGATTCACAGGGACTTGGGCTTCTGAGAATTTAAGTCCAAGAACAGCTGGCTCACCATCATGGCCTTAGGGCAAGGGTCCCCAAACTACTGTCCAGGGGCTGGATCCAGCCCCTGACGCCAATTCGTCCGGCCCGCGAAGCCCTCGTCGCTCCTGGAAGCGGAAGTAAAACGTGCTTGTATGGGCGCATTTTACTTCCGCTTCCAGGTGCGACCAGGGCTTTGCGGGCTAGATGAGTTGGCGTCGGGGGCTGGATCTGGCCCCTGGGCCATAGTGAATGGCTCCCTGAACCATGTGTCCGGCCCGCTGCTCAAAAAGGTTTGGGCACCCCTGCCTTAGGGAGACAAAGGCCTTCTTCATTTGAGGAGGAGGATGGGTTGGTGGTCTTAAGTCCTGACAGCAGTTAGCAATAGCAATTACATTTATATACCGTCCTGTACGGAACCCATCAAGATTCTGTGAGCATTCACTTCCAGAGAAGAAAATTCAGATAAATTCAACAGCAGCTTAAAGGCACTTGGTTGTGCATCTTCTGGGAGATTTCTGCAAGAATCTAGGAGATAAGGCAGAATGATAATGGAGATAGGATCCGCCTGGAATGGCCAGAGGTGCAAATGTTGGTGTCTGGCATGCCAGGGCATGTTCAGATATCCCCTAGGGAAGAGTCAGAAGAGTTTGAACAGATGGGTATGGGGAAAAAAAAACATTTCCACTACTGCCTCCTGTGCAAGTTAGAACCAAGATGGTAGGTTTCTGAAAGTGACAGATTATCTGTAATAATACCTTGCCATTTAGGATCATAGCGCTTGGTTACAAAAACTTACCGTTCCATTTCTTACTGGTAGGTGCATTTGCAAAACCTTGATATTTGTAGCTACATTTGTTTTGTGTAGTTTTAGTTATCTGAACTGTATTTAAAATACAATTACTGTAATTACAAAGCTCTTCGGCTTTGAAACAGAGATGAGCACTGAACCCTAGAGTTGACTGGCTTTCAAGCAAGGGTAACCTTTATTGTAATTAATAAATTTAAAGAAAAAGAGCAATTTGAACACTGATAGAAAAATAAATTGCACATACAGTCAACCCTCACATATCAACGTGTTCGAATAGCATCATTTTTGCTTAATGCGTCATTATGCACCACGTGTTCCCCAGCATAACAACATTTTAGTGTCGTCCGGACAACGATGCTAAAATAACCGTCATTATCCACTAAAAATGTTGTTATGCGGGAAACTCCATAGAAACCCGCATAACAACAAAAAACACTTAGCAATGCTACTTGGGGGACCAAGTAAGTCGTTATGTGAGGGTCTTCTGTACTTGTAGTTGTTTTAAATATTTTGTAAGCATCCTGTCTAGAGCTGTGTTTCCCAACGGGTTTTGGACTTCAATTCCCAGAAGCCTAAGTCAATTCCCCAAAACACTGATCAGCCAATGTACTGACTTAGGCTTCTGGGAATTGAAGTCCAAAAAACAAAGGTTGTAAAACACTGGTCTAAACAGTTGGATCTGGGGGAGTATTCTGGATTTAGAAATTTGTGGAAGCAGAGATGCCAACACTGAATGCCTTTTGTCAGTTGAGGCCAGTAGCTACATTTGCTAGTAATAATGTAACAATATAATGTAATATAGTAATATAAAATTCATAATCAAATTATTGCATTAAACTGTAAACAAGTATAAACCTATATTTCCAAACCCAAGATATAAAAGTAAAACTCCTTTTTAGAACTTTCTTAAGTGCTACAGTTGAAGATGCTAGCTGTCTGTCTCTTGGGAGAGAGTTCCATAAAGCAGCATCCACTACTGGGGAAGATCAACCTCTTTGTGTCTCTCAGTCTTATTTATTTATTTATTCATTCATTCATTCATTTATTTGTCTTATATATTTATTATATTTATTATGTGCCATCAAGTTCACTTATAATGATCCTAACTACTTTCAAGGTAAGTGAGGTATTTGAGGAGTGATTTTGCCAGTTCCACTTACACACCCCAGTGTATTTTGAATTGGACCAAGGATTTGAAACCACGTCTCCCGAGTCCTAGTCAGTCACTCTTTCCAGTACACCACATTGAGTATTGACATATTACTGTATATCTTTTTTGTTTTGTTTGATCTTAATAAGGTTTTTGAGATACAGGTATTCAAAGAATGGTCTACAATTACCATCCATCAAATAGTTTTCTGTGGCTCAACAGGGTTTTGAATCCAGACTTTGAGTGTTGATCTTATACTCTGTCTGTTACAAGACACTGGTTCTCTAATCGATCTTGAAGGGGGTAACAAAGAGAAACTCTGACATATATCTCTCTCAATATTTACAAAGGTTCACATTTGTGTGGCACTTCTTTGGATAACCTGGTCCCAAAATGTTTAGGCCTGGGAAACCAAAGCCAACATTTTGATTTGGGTTTGCAAATGTGTTAATGATCAGTGCAGCTTATACAGAATCAGGGTAACGTGTGACTTTTTAGTCTCATGAGCACACAAGAGTCGTACCCTACATCAGCTGAAATTTCCAGCTTGTCTACAAAAGCAATGGGATACAAAAGATTTACAATAGTCTAGCCTGGATGTGTTTGTTGCCTGTGTGATCAAGGTAATGTCTACTCTTTCTAAGTGAGGTTAGTGTTAAAGTGTCAGGCTCAATATATAAGAAAGCTATCATTGCCATCTCTGGTTCCACAGATTCTGAGTCCAGAAGACGAAGAAAAGCACAGGCTGCAAATGTAGTCTTTTAAGAGAAGTATAATCCTCTTTGCAACTGGTTGGCCTACTTCTGTGTTTGTCTGGATTAAGCATTAGCTTTTTCAACCTCATTTGTTCAAAAACTGTCTTGAGACACTTGGTAATGCATTTCACAGACTCCCCGAAGCTTGTGCGAAGTAAACCAAAGGTAGACAGTATGTTGTCATATATCTGACACCAGAATCTCCAAATTACAGTACAGCGGAACCTCGGTTAACATGATTAATGTGTTCTCCAGGACGTTTCTTACAGCAAAAAATTACTTTAACTGAATTTCCCATAGGAATGCATTGAATGCAATTTCCCATAGGAATGCATTGAAAACCAAAATACATTAACTGAAACGCAGTTTCCCATAGGAATGCATTGAAAACCAATTAATCAGTTCTGGGGGAAAATTATGTAAATCAAGCCATTATTTTCTATGTGTTTCTTTTTGTTACATGATTTTTATGTTAACTAAGCCGTTTGTTAACTGAGCTCTACTGTAGTTCCGTATCATAATGGGAGGTTGAGTCTAATGAGCTCCCTGTTGACTAGAAATGGTAAATTCCCCAGCACTTTAATCTGAGTTTGCCTTAAGAAAGGCACAATGATAATATTGTTTCTTCCAAGTCCAAGCTAGACAGGCATCTGGCAAAGACAACCTTTAGTCAGACACTAGAGAGACACAAAGGAGAATTGTTAGTCTTAACGCTTCTTGTCTTCCCCAGATTAGGGAATCTGCAGGCGTCCCCAAATAATGACTTGAACTAGGTAAAGGTAAAGGTTTCCCCTGCTCAAAAGCCAGGCGTATCCGACTCTAGGGTTCAGTGCTCATCTCTGTTTCAAAGCCGAAGAGCCAGCATTGTCTGATTCTGCAGATGTTTCCGTGGTCATGTGGCAGGCATGACTAGACACCGGAGCGCACAGAACACTGTGCGCTATTAACTAGGAGGAGGTAATTATTTATGTTAGCTTCTTCCAAAGCAGTCTGGATGTGCCATGCAATTATCATGCTTGAAAATAGAAGGCTGGTATTGAGACAGTTTTTTCAAGAGGAGTCTTACTAGCACTTCTTAAGAATAACAAGAGCCACTTCCTCTCTTAGAGGCCAGAATCCTATTAGTTACAACTCTTGTTTATTCCTACTAGTGCAACTCAGTGGCAAATTGTAGCAATTCAAGTCATCAGTGTGGGTCTTTACTGTCATACAAGAAGTTTTCCTACTAGGTTTGCAACAGCAAATGCCTATGCTTCTTCACTTGCAGCAATTTACCAGTGGTGGCGAACCTATGGTACGCATGCCAGAGGTGGCATGCACAGCTCTCTCTGTGGTCCTGTGGGCTGTCGCCCATAGTGAGTTGAGGCGACCAGACACCCCACACATCCCTCCTATACTTACAATTGTGTGTGTGAGTGCCCAAGCAGGTGGAGGTGGCGTGTGGGCAGCCATCGCCAGAGTGCCACCTCCACCTCCTTGGGCACTCAGTCTCTAAAAGGTTCACCATCACTGCTATAGACCTTTAGCAGTATAGATGCACAATAGGTAGGATGCATTATTTCAATTTCTATTCTAAATTATTTTTATTCACTAGGTGCAGTGGTACAGGAGGTTTTGCCCATGGTTTAAAAAATCTGGAAGTTTTCAGCAAGAAAATTCTCACTGAAAGTTAGTTGTTTTTTTGAACCAGTAACAGATGTAAAAAAACTTAGTTGCAGTCATAGAAGCATATCAGGAGTTGATGAGTTTGGATGTTGATTTTTTAAAATTTTAATTCTTATATTTATATACCACACAGCTGATAAATATACCAAGGTGGTTTATAAACAAAAAATATATAAATAGTTTTTGTAGCATCTTTTATTAGTCATTATATTGAGCTATTTGTTTATTTCAGGTTTTGGTCGGAAGGATGTAGTGGAATATTTGCTTCAAAGTGGGGCTAATGTTCATGCACGTGATGATGGAGGCCTCATCCCACTTCATAATGCCTGCTCGTTTGGTCATGCTGAAGTAGTGAATCTTCTCCTGCGTCATGGTGCAGACCCTAATGCACGGGACAATTGGAGTTATACACCTCTTCATGAAGCTGCCATTAAGGGAAAAATTGATGTCTGCATAGGTAACTATTGAAAATCCTTTTTCCAGAATTTATTTTATAAGGTAACCAACAAACCTGTCTTTAAAAGCCTAACATTCCTCTACCGGGATTTGTTGGTTACCTACCGGGGAAAGTATGTGATTAGGGTTGGCTAATTCACTTTTTTGCTTCTGCTGTTGACTGTATGATGCAAAGACAAATGCTAATCAGCCAGGAGTTTATTCACAACTTCCGGGAGTGGTGGGGATGCAATTGCACATGTGCAGAGATGCCCAGAACCACTTCCAGGAGTGGTTCCTGACGTGCATGTCGTGCCCACTTCCGGGGCTGTTCAGCTGTTCTGGGGGTGTGGTCAGGCCCCCGGCGCAAAAAAGTTTGGGCACTCCTGTTATAGACAGATCCCTTTTAACTTTGCCATTTTCTGATGTAAGCCAGTTAAGGCAAAGAGACTTAGGGAAACTCATGTGACTCCACAGCAAATGAATATTAGTGAATTCACTTTTCTGTCACTGTATAGTTGTAGCCTTAATTATGGATAATCCAAGACTATTGAAAACACATGAAGTGTATATTGACATGATTAGAATATTCTAAATTATAGTCAAGAATTGCTAAAAGACTTCAGTTGGTCAAATTGTTCCTTGTCATAAAAACTGCAAATTAATCCTGTTGTTTGGTTCCCATTCATTGCAAGTTGGCAAGGCAGTTACAAGTATGATCAGCATCCAGATTTTCTTATGACACAATTCATTGTGTGTGCATGGAACATCTTTTGTAAAGCTCAAAAGTACCTGCCTTGATTCACAAGCATATGTGCATTGCTGCAAACATACATTAGCTGGATTCTTGTCACATCCTAGTAAGCTACAATGAGAGGAGGACTATTGACTCAGTGGAATTTATGGAGAAGTTCACTCACCAAATTCCCACTGATTCAATAGGCCTACTCTCATTGCAATATAATATTGGTAATCAGTGGGTTTCCACCATTATTTAGAACTAGCTGATTACCCGGCCTTGCCCTGGGGTCTTCCTTCTCTTTTAATTACGTGTAGTTCTGCCTGCCTCCCCGTCCCCCAAGCCAGGATGAACACTAAGGCACGGCCCACTGACCCACCCGCCTGTCGCCCTGCTCTGGTTCTCCCCCCCGGGGTTCTCTCCCCAGTACACGGGCCTTGCTTCCCTCCCCACCCTGTTTCACCTTCCAGCCTCTCCATGGCTTTCCCCAAACGCCTTCTCTGGCTCTTTGTTTAGACGGCCCCCACAAGGGTGATCCCACCCGCCTGTCGCCCTTCTCCGGTTTGTTTGTTTGTTTGTTTGATTTATATGCCGCCCTTCTCAGCACATGCCGACTCAGGGCGGCTCACAACACATCAAACAAAATACAATATAGCAAAAATACAATAGCAAATACAATGTAGCAAAAAACAAAATACAATATAGCATAGAGCAAGGACAGAAATACAAAAGTAGACAGTAACAATAATAACTCAATAATACAATACAGAAAGTAATGACAGCAGAGTCTTGCTGCCTCAACTGCCTTTAAATCCTGGCCAGAGGCAATTGAAGGCAGCTGGAGGCGGGTCCCAGGAATGCCAGTGGTGGTCTCAGCGTTCGGCGCTGCCGGGGTCCCTCCACCCTGCCAGGAGGACCGGAGGCAGCGGCAAAGTCTTACTGCCTCAGCGGCCTTTTAAGTCCTGGCCGGAGGCAGCTGGAGGTGGGTCCCAGGAATGCCGGTGGTGGTCTCGGCGTTCAGCACTGCAGGGGTCCCTCCACCCTGCCAGGAGGGCCGGAGGCAGCGGCAAAGTCTCGCTGCCTCAGCGGCCTTTTAAGTCCTGGCCGGAGGCAGCTGGAAGTGGGTCCCAGGAACGCCAGCAGTGGTCTCGGCGTTCAGCGCTGCAGGGGTCCCTCCACCCTGCCAGGAGGGCTGGAGGCAGCGGCAAAGTTCGCTGCCTCAGCGGCCTTTTAAGTCCTGGCCGGAGGCAGCTGGAGGTGGGTCCCAGGAACGCCAGCGGTGGTCTCGGCGTTCAGCGCTGCAGGGGTCCCTCCACCCTGCCAGGAGGGCTGGAGGCGGCGGCAAAGTCTCGCTGCCTCAGCGGCCTTTTAAGTCCTGGCCGGAGGCAGCTGGAGGTGGGTCACAGGAACGCCAGTGGTGGTCTCGGCGTTCAGCGCTGCAGGGGTCCCTCCACCCTGCCAGGAGGGCTGGAGGCGGCGGCAAAGTCTCGCTGCCTCAGCGGCCTTTTAAGTCCTGGCCGGAGGCAGCTGGAGATGGGTCCCAGGAACGCCAGCGGCGGTCTCGGCGTTCAGCGCTGCAGGGGTCCCTCCACCCTGCCAGGAGGGCTGGAGGCGGTGGCAAAGTCTCGCTGCCTCAGCGGCCTTTTAGGTCCTGGCCGGAGGCAGCTGGAGGTGGGTCCCAGGAATGCCGGTGGTGGTCTCGGCGTTCAGCACTGCAGGGGTCCCTCCGCCCTGCCAGGAGGGCCGGAGGCAGCGGTTATCTGCGCAGGGTTCTCCACCCGGTACGAGGGCCTTGCCTCACCCCCGCCACCCTCTTTTACCTTCCGGTCCCTCCATGGCTTTCCCTGGCCGCCTTTTCCGGCTACAGTATTTGTTCAGGTGGCCCCCGCAAGGGTGATGGTGTTGGCAGCCATGGCAGCGGCTTTAGCAACCCGGCCCTGACTCAGCACCGAAGCAACCAGGCCCCTCAGCAACCAAGCCCCCTCCCGTGCATGCGCACACCCACACCGCTGCTTTTAGCAGCCGCGCCGCAACCAGGCCCCATGTTCCAAGACTTGCGCGCGCAGTACTGACGTTCCGTTGGCCAAGGCACCATGGGAGTTATTGTTCCTGCTCTTTTTCTCATTTTGTGGAGCATACAGCCCCAAAATTTGTTCTGGACCCCCACAGTCGTGTTCTTACACGCTCAAGGTAGGTGCGTGCAAAGTTTCAGCGCGGTCGGTACGGGGGTGCGGTTTTGTATACATCACGTACAAGATAACACCTCTGTTTTAGATAGATAGATAGATAGATAGATAGATAGATAGATAGATAGATAGATAGATAGATAGATAGATAGATAGATAGATAGATAGAGATAAACTCTCAATTCTACGTTTACCTTTCTGGCCCAAGCTTCCAGTGCTCAAGGCTCCAGACACTGAAAGCTCCCAAAAATTTCTTGACACAGCCCTGATTCAGAGAGAAAAACAGAAGAAGAGAGGAGATGCAATTTTTTTGTCTTCCATTTTCTTCTATTTATTTATTTATTTATTTATTTATTGTTTAGATTTCTATACCGCTTTACTCCCCGTAAAGGGACCTCGAAGCGGTTTACAAAATAATGCTAAACAATACAAAATACGATACAAATAATACAAAGCACTATGCAAGTAAGGTACAAAATGTCAAGAGCATAAGCAATACAATATCAAATTACCCTAAACAACATAACAAACAAAACAGCTCAATAATAACAAGAAAAACAAGAACTCAAAGAGAGGGCCCCCACTCACACCCAACTAAAGAAAGTGGGATAAGAGAAGCCCTTCTGCCACCGTGCCGCCCCTCCCGGCATTTTCGGCCCCGGTGGTGTTGGGACAGAAGTCCGGGGGTGTGGTGGCTCAACCCATCCTGGAGCCAGCAAAGTTCCTTCCAGCCGCGCCGCACTCCCCGGCTTTTGTAGCCCCGGTGGCGTGGGGGCGGAGGCCCGGGGGTGTGGCGGCTCACTCACAGCTGAGGCTGGAACCGGCCAAGCTCTTCTTCTCCGTGCCGCCCCTCCCGGCATTTTCGGCCCCGGTGGCGTGGGGACAGAAGTCCGGGGGTGTGGTGGCTCAACCCACACTGGAGCCGGCAAAGTTCCTTCCAGCCACGCTGTACTCCCCGCCTTTTGTAGCCCCAGTGGCGTGGGGGCGGAGGCCCGGGGGTGTGGCGGCTCACTCACAGCTGAGGCTGGAACCTGTATTGTATTCTATTATATGTATCAAGGAAGTGGAAGAGAAATAGGGCACATAGGGATGTTGAGTGCACTGGCCTTCAAAAGATAGCTTGAAAACTGTGATAAGACGTGCATTTCTGTCTTTCTTTTGTTCCAACTGTCAGTGCTACAATTATAATCACTTCTAGTTCTTTTCCAATCCTATTCTGCTTAAAACTGTTTTACATAACATGTGCCTGTTTCTCAAATGACATTTTATGTTGTACACTGAATACTTAGAATGGATTAAAGTTCACATCATGCTCAATTGTTATAGTGTCTGATTGGTCTGAGGAGGCATCCAGATGAGTGAGAAATTTTACCATGCACTATTGAATTACTTTTCTCTTCTCAGTATTAGGGAAGTATTGCATGCCTGCTAATTGCAGAAATGTTTTGCAGAATTTTAAGTACAGTATCATTGTTCTTTCTCATTGCAGTACTGTTACAGCACGGTGCTGATCCGACTATTCGCAATACTGATGGAAGAACAGCATTGGACTTAGCAGATCCTTCTGCCAAGGCAGTACTTACAGGTTGTTGGACTCTGCTATAATTCATAAGATTTTAGTTTGCTCTGGCTAACAACTGCTGCTACTGCTTTGTTCAGGTTAAAATAGTAATCTTGCTATATAAGTATGGAAAGATGCAAATTCTTTTTGACTACACATTAGTATTCAAGGAGATCGGAAACCATGAGTATCATTCTTATCAATTTTACTTTCATTTTGACAGGAAAAGTGGAATTCTCAATGTCCTATTTACACCTGGATTACACCTTACCGTCTATTTTTCAGTGCTGTCTCTGTAACTGTTCTTGAGCTTTTGCGATATATTGGCAAAACATTGAGAGTGTATCTTTGTGTGGCATGACCCAGATCAGGCATCTGAATAATTTCACTTGAAATAGCTAAAAGCTTATCCCCCTCCTTTCAGATTCTAAGCTACCTATAGTTCCCCTTTGCCTTGGCATGGAGGAGAACTTTTAATAGTAAAATAATTGCTGATGAATCCCTAATAGCAGTCCCAATCCTGCTAGCAGCAAATTGGCAATTATCTTTTTTACTATTAAAGGTAAAGCGCATCCTTGCTTGAAAGCCAGTCACTTCCAACTCTAGGGTGTGGTGCTCATCTGTTTACAGCCAAAGAACCAGTGCTGCCTGCATCTGCAGGTGTTTCCATGGTCATGTGGCAGGCAAGACTAGATGCTGGAGCACACAGATCGTTGTTAACTTCCCACCAAAGTGGCACCTATCTACTTACAAGTGGTACCTTATCTACTTACAAATTCTTTCTTAGAACTGCTAGGTTGGCAGGAGCAGGGACAACGATGGGAGCTCACTCCATCGTGCAGCACTCGGGTCTCGAACTGCTGACCTGCCAACCTTCCAGTCATCAAGTCCAGCATCTTAACCACTAAACCTCCACAGTCCCTTTACTATTAAAAGTTCCCACCAAAACTCAAAGGCAAAAGGGAACCTTAAGGAGCTTTGAACCTAATGGGAAAGGGTTAGGAAACTTAATTATTCTGACTTAAATGCTTCCAGTGCCAAATCAAAGTTAATCTGGCACAAAGTTTCGCAATTGGATTTTGCCCACTGTATAATAATAATCAGGTGGATTCCATCTTATAGCAACCGTTCTCAAAGTTTTCAAATTATATATAGGACTCAGGAAATAGTTTACCAGTTCTTTCTTCTGGGGTTGTTTTGGAACTACACAGCCACACACACTGACTCTTATCCCGGAAGCACTTTGACCCTGGCTGCACAGCCAGGTGCTCCAATGCATTGAATTGTCCAGCCAATAAACTGTCTAGGGGAGCTTATTTTGAAATAACATTCTTTGTAATAACATAAAAGGTAATGATAGCATGAGACTGAGGAACAATTATGAAATTAGACGGTTTGTTACAGAAAAAAATTGAACAATGGTGGTTCATCAGAAACAGCTTATCTTTTATTGGTCCAGATGAGAGCAGCAGAAATGGCTTGTTTATCTGACCAGTACTGTATAATATATGAAAAATAGGTTTTTGGGCAAAGTCAGTATCTAGTTCATTTAATTAATTATAAATCAATTATAGAAATGAATGATGATATTTTACTATTTACAGAAATAGCTCTTTGAAGTCAAGAGAGTTCTTCCTTTCCTGATAAAATTTATTGAAAAGAAAAATATCGGATTTTCTTTAGAAGGAAGAGGACTTTGTGTTATATTACAAGAATAAGTGTGAAAAATGAACAGTTATATGAGTTTGGTTTTGACTATTATAAAAAAGAAGTGTGCTCGAAAGATTTGGAAAAATGAGATAGTAAAGACTTTTTGAATTAACCAGACGCTTTTGCAAAAAGACCACTTTATTTAAAGATTTTTTCCCGCACAAAGGACGGTTTGGTGATATTGCACATGTGTTTAGCAGCTTCTGACATCATGAAACAGAATTTATGTATGATCGTTTTCTGATTAAAGATTTTGTAGGGTTACAGAAAAAGTTTTGTATCTTGGTTTATACTGAAGATTGTGAAAGCCTAATCTTTTGTTTATTAATTTTCAGGTGAATATAAGAAAGATGAACTCTTAGAAAGTGCCAGGTAAGGAAGAGTATGGCTATGTTTGTCTTTCATGCCGGGGGTAGGGAGGGAGGAAAAATAAACTGCATTTTATTGAGAGGTCATACCTGTAAGATACATTATTTTGGCAAATGCAGTGAAGGGCTAGAATGCTGTTCCCATGGTCCTAATGTCAGACCTATATGGTAAATTTTGTATACAACAGCAGTAATCAGATGCCATGAGATTTATGAATCGTTCTTATACCTGACTGATTTTTTGGGGGTAAAAGTTTATATTGGTGTTCTGATTAGGTGTACAATGAAACATGTTCAGATGTTCTTGTGGGGAAGGTGGCAGCAGAGAGATCGTGTTGCTGGCATCCACAATTTTTTCAGCCCATGGAGACCTAGTGGCTAAATAGGACCATTGTTCACCTTACCAAAATTTTAGTGTTTATAAAGATTTTACCATCCTTGTCTTTGAGTTGTCTACAAGGACTGCATGGTCCTGCATGGTTCCTAAAAGTGATTTTGTTCCTGATTTACACTGCAGTTTCATACATGTCTGTTTAGAAGCAGGCCTGGCTGAGTTCAGCTGAATTTACTCCCGAGTAATTATAAATAGAATTGCAGCTAAATTTTATTTTTATTTTTAAAAAAGTATTATTACGTCTGTTGTTGGCAGTTGATAATTAATCTTGAAAGCCCTAATAAAATCTACTCCGAAGTTCTATGTTTAATAATAGCTTTCATCCGCCCTGAGTGGTGTTCCCACCAGGAGGGCGGGATATAAATCGATTAAATAAATAAATAAATAAAAATCACCATCATTGACTGCAACTCGTATCCAAGAATGCATTTTTTCCTAAAGCAGGAAAAATGTCATGGCGTGAATTTGTTTAAGGTGGATCCCAGCTTGCCATGCTTTCACATAGCAGATGAATAGCTTTGTGATACAGTGGAACCTCTGCATATAAACAATTCTACTTATGAAAACTCGTGATATGAATGGCAATCTCAGGAAAAAAATCAGTTCGAGATGTGAATTTTAATGTAATTTGTTCGAGATATGAAAAAATTGGGTCTTCCAACGCTTCCGACATCGGAAGACCCCACCAGAAGCTTTCTCCGCAACCAGGAAGCAGTCCTGCAATTATCATAACTGGCCACTAGAAGAAGATGTCAGAAATGGGTTAAATATGCATTGAAAACCAGGAAAAGGTTTTTAAAAAGTCTTTTTTTCTGTTCAGAAGTCTTTATAAGGAAAGAGCTGAAAACCTGGCTGGCAGGACAGGTGTGGGGAGGTGGAGAGGGAGACCCCTCCTCCCCGGCTCATTTAGAGCAGGATCACTCATGCTTTTAAAAGTTTTTAACTAGATTTTTAATTGGTGCAGGTGGGGGGTAGTTTTTCCAGTGTTTTTAGGAATTTTAAGGGTTTCTATAGTTTAAACATCGGGGAGTTTATGTACGCCACTCAGAGTCGCATGTCGATTGGGATGGCTATACAAATTGAATGAATGAATAAATAAATAAAATGCACTTTAAAGGCATGGTACAGTATCTATGCCTTTAAAGTGCACTTTATGAAGACCTTTGAACAGAAACGACTTTCAAAACATTTTCAGACCTTCAAAACTAATTATTTGATTTTTCAAAGCATTCCTATGGGAAAAGGCACTTCAAGATAGGCATTTTTCAAAATACGAATAACCTCATGAAACAAATTAATTTCTTATCTCGAGGTTTTACTGTATTACAAAATCAGTTTTAAAATGTGTTCACATGATGTTCATTAATGTTAATTGCTTTTTAGGATTGGAAATGACGGAAAGTTAATGGCTCTTCTCACACCATTAAATGTCAATTGTCATGCAAGTGATGGCAGAAAGGTATTTTGATTTAAATACACACATTTTAAAAGGTTCGGATGAAAAGCTATACATTTGAAAACATATGAAAGGCATTACGTTAAAATATTTTGTGATATATCTCAGGTGATTTAAAGTTGTTTGTTATATTTGTACTCAGAAATATTCACAAGACACAGATCTAATTTTATGTGGAATATTAAGCATGAGTAAAGAAATATAAAAATCAATATAGATGATTGTTGTGTCAGTTGTAAACTTTATAAGAGAACTTGTAGTCTGATATCTTTGCCTCAAATAACAGTTCTCTTCATTTATTTCTAGTCAACTCCTCTACACTTAGCTGCGGGTTATAACCGTGTTAAGATTGTGCAACTTCTATTGCAGCATGGAGCAGATGTACATGCAAAGGATAAAGGGTGAGTATTAGTTAGATAGTAGTATAATTTAGAGATTTGATCAAAATTCAGTCTGTGTTTTAATATTAGAAATGCCACGTCAGAAATGTTTCAATTTGTAGTACAGTACTTCATTTCAAGAACAGGACACTTAAATTATAACTTTGGAAACTAAATTTAATTGGGTGACTAAATGGAGCTTTTAAGGCAGGTTATAACATTAACTTGCAGTAGTGTCCTATGGGTTCTTTCCTCTAAAACAATGTTTTCAACCTTTTAAAACCAGGGGCTGGGTCATGCTCACTCAGCTTTGGGAGCCAGATGACCATTTTGCCCTTCTTCCACCACATGGCACTTCCTGCTGTGGTTGGGGGGGGGGGGGCAGATGAAATGGTGCCATGGCCGCAACCGGCCCACTGACCTCAGGTTGAGAATCCCTGCTCTAACGCATTGTGCTGTGTTTGATCAGAATGTTGCCGAAATAGATTTACAGTACATTTTTAGGGGATGGGAGTGACTCAAGAGTTCCTGAGCAAATTCTATAGTGTGTCATCTAAACATAGACTGGTTAAAAACAAGTACAGTAATACCTCATACAACGTCCGCTTCATACAAGTCAGATCCATACAACATCACCCAATTCTGGGGAAAAGGTGCCTCATATAACATCACCGGACGTTGTATGAGGTATTAGGGTTTTTACCGTGGGAGACGAGTTCTTTCTTCTCCGCCTCCTCCGGCTGGCTGCCGGTCAAACTCCATTGGAGGCGGGGAAGAAAGAACTTGCCGGAGAGACAAGCCCCAAGTGCGGCGAGTTCTTTCTTTCCCTGCCTCCAACGGAGTTCGACCGGCAGCTGGCCGGAGGGGGGGGGGAGAAAGAACTCACCGCACCTGGGGCTCGCCTCTCTGCAGCCCCAAAAGCAGCGTCCCACCTTCGGAGATGTAAACTGCATTGAGTCTCCCTTTGGGCAGATAATTGCGGTACAGTATATAAATTATTATCATCATCATCATCCCCCCCCCTTGCTGGTGGAGAAATGCACCCGTCTGGCCCCTCTTAAAGTTCTGTTAGTTTCCTGTGTTTCTTTGACTTTACCCTGCAGTTTGTGCTGTTACAATGTATCTCTATGGGAACAACGTTATACAAAGCATTGGTGGCAATAATTTCGACGTTGTATGAGGCATAGCGGCTAGGATTTTGCATGCCTCATACAAAGTCGGACTTCATACAACGTCCTAACTTGTGGAACCAAGTTGGGACGATGTATGAGGTATTACTGTACTTAATTTTTACTAGGTTTCATTTACAATCAGATTAACTTGATTGAAGTTCCCTCAATTAAGAAATAAGCAGTCAAATCATCCATTCATTCTTTTAGGACCTCATTATTGTAGTTGACTTTTCCATAGAAGCGTCTTGATAAACTAAAAACACACCCAATGTCTGATTTTCCATTGTGCTACTACGGATGAGCTATTCTTGTTGACTATTAAGGGTTGATTCCTTATTCTTCAGTGCTTATGTTCTTAGTTGATGGATTT
Organism: Bradypodion pumilum; assembly: GCA_035047305.1. Taxonomy (NCBI): domain Eukaryota; kingdom Metazoa; phylum Chordata; class Lepidosauria; order Squamata; family Chamaeleonidae; genus Bradypodion; species Bradypodion pumilum. Next base: position 266,795,650 of record JAWDJD010000003.1, read on the forward strand.
ATTTGTTCCTCAGAGACCTCGTCCCTCTTCACAATGCTTGTTCCTATGGTCACTATGAAGTAACAGAACTTCTAGTAAAGGTTAGTGTTTTTTAATTGTGTGACACTTCTTTGGGAAAGCTACTGTTGTGTTTAACATTTTTGCCTTAAAAATGAGTATTTGAAAATTCATTACTACCCAGATTAGAATATTGACTTTGAAAATGGACAAAACCTTAGGTAGACTGTTCACTACAAGATCCATTTTAGATTAATGTGGCCAAACATTAAGTAAAAAAAAATATTGAGAACATTTTAGGACTCAGATTTTATTTAGTTTTGTTGTGAACCTGCAAAATACGTTATTTATGGTCCTTTGTCTTTGTTTCAAGTAATGTTTGTATATTTTTGGAAAATCTATCTTTAAGCAAGTGTCAATTGGAATGTAGGAAGCTGGAACAGGAAAAGGTTGCTTGCTACATTCCAGGTTCCCTGCCTAATATTTTTTAGTCCTGGTTTTGGGTGCGGAAAGCTATTTAGTGGGTTTGACTTCAGTCTCTGGCTGCTTAGACTAGCACAGACTGTTTCTGATACCAAATTTAAGTAAAATATATCTTTCCTGTGTTCTTTTGCACTTAGAGCACTCTGTGGGCAGTTTACCAGATAATTAGTATTTTGCCCCCAAACTGACCTTGGTAGGATATACAGGTGAAACTTGGAAAATTAGAATATCGTGCAAATATTCATTCAGTTCAGTAATGCAACTTAAAAGGTGAAACAAATATATGAGATACTCATTACATGCAAAGCGAGATAGTTCAAGCCTTACTTTGTTATAATATTTTTAAATAAATTTTATTAATGAATAACAATAATTAATGACATGATACAAACAGAAAAAGAAAAATAACAACAGTAACGAAAATAACATTATCACAAAACATACAATCTTCACAAAACAAACTATATGATTCACGTAACTCATGTACTTTTTTACTATGTTATCACCATATTTCAATCAAGCCACCACCACCAACAACAATCATTTTCAATAAAATTTGGTATATATTATCCGAACTTTATAACTTTGTTATAATTTTGATGCTTATGGCTTACAGTTTATGAAAACCCCAACCCCCCAATCTCATGTACCCCATAATCATCACATAATCTCATGTACGCTGTACGCCATGATCATCACAATTATAACAAATTAAGGCATGACACCTCTCGCTTTGCATGTAGTGAGTCTATCTCATATATTTGTTTCACCTTTTAAGTGAAATAAATGGACATTTGCACGATATTCTAATTTTCCGAGTTTCACCTGTAAGTTTGAGTCAGCCTTGAATCCATCAGGATTGAACTCCGATTGTGATCAAACTTTTGGCTGCAGTACCTCAGCTAAACCATTGTGCTGTGAGAGCTCTTATGTATTATTATTATTATCCAGGAAGAAACTTGTGTGTTTCTCTTTCCTCTCCTAGCATGGTGCATATGTAAATGCAATGGACCTGTGGCAGTTTACTCCTCTGCATGAAGCTGCTTCTAAGAATAGAGTGGAAGTGTGTTCTCTCTTGCTAAGCTATGGTGCTGATCCGACATTGTTGAACTGCCATAATAAAAGTACAATTGACTTGGCTCCGACACCTCAGTTAAAAGAACGATTAGCATGTGAGTACAGAAAACCTTTTCTTTATATAAATTCAGTTTCTGTCCTTTCCCAAAATCCCATTGCTTTTTTACACATGCAGAAAGCAAATGTAATATTCCATCACTTCTAGCTGACATCCTTAGTCATTGCTAAGAATCTTGGTGCATTGGCCCACTAGCTAAGCATGTGCTTGGGAATCTTATCTAATTAATTGACAACTAGAAAGGACTGACAATTATACTGTTTGCTTTCTGTGTGCCTCCCTCAGTAAGGAGTTCCAGAGCCTGAAAAAAGTATTGAGAGGAGGGTGTGCATTAAAAACTTTAAAATCCAGCAAGCTCATACAAGAGAATATGGTATTTCACAGTAGAAAATATCCTTAAGTTTTAAAAAAAAGTATGAACATTTTTCTGGGTTTTGTTAGGAATCCACCGTATGGCTGGTCTTAATGTTAAGTTATTTTTGGATCCCTACCAGCAGCTGCCACTGCTTTGAATGCTTTGATAGGTACACAGTCAGAGATGTAGCCATCACCTAAGCCTAGAACAGACATAACATTGATCATGCTATGCTCTGCAAAAATTCAGGGAGAACACAGTGAGACGTGAGACTTTAGCTCTTCAAATGTGGGAATAGTTTCATATTTTAATCCTACAGAGTGGTAGATATACTTTCCGATGCTTGGATAGTTGTCATTCAGGTATGGAACTTGCTTTTGATTATTGGTAATAGAAATGTAGAGTACTTTTGCTATTCTTGTAAGAAATAAACCATAACTTTTTATGTGCATGTGAGAGTGAGTGAAAAAGAGGTAGTGTGTATATATTTGCCAGAAAAGTAGTGCACATGCACTGCCTGATTTCTGCCATATGTTTGCTGATGGAATAGTGTGTGTTGGTACAATGGTTGAAAATGCAAAAATGTTATAATACTGTATTTGAGATTCATATGCCATTAAAATGTGTGTCCTCTTCTAGATGAATTCAAAGGTCACTCATTGCTGCAGGCTGCAAGGGAATCAGATGTTGCTCGTGTGAAAAAGCAACTCTCTCTTGAGATTATAAACTTCAAGCATCCCCAAACTCATGAAACTGCTTTGGTAATATATTGAGCATATTATAAATTAAAAGTTTTTAGTTGCTAAATTGTGTAGCTGGGATGTTTTTGGAAAAATTGATCTCAGTAGCATACTGTTTTAATTTAGATTGTTCGGTTCTACATAGTATATTCTGATACATTTATTCATAATTCCCTTAATCTATGTGGGAGCAAAGTGAAACTGACCAGTGCCCCACCTGACACCAAAACGTTTTTAAATTCCATTGTAAAATGTCCAGGCTTGCCCCCCAGAAACTTTCAAAAATGCATTTGGCCATGTAAATGTTGTTAGTCACTTCCAGTTTTAAGGAATAAATGGGTGCCTCCAACTGAAGCCTGGGAATATCTCAGTGCCCTTTAACAGCCATCTACCCTGCCATGGACTTTAGAAGTCTCTCCTGGAGAACTGTGTAAGAAGAAAGGAATAAAGAAAATACAAGGAGTTGGTATTGGTAACTGAAATCGGCAAATAAAGAGAGTGATAAGATTCATATGAACCACTTCAGCTGTTGATTATTTTAAAATTACAGTAATACCTTACACAACGTCCGCTTCATGCAATGTCGAATCCATACAACGTCCCCCACTTCTGTGAAAAAGTTGCCTCATACACTGTCGCTGGACGTTGTATGAGATACTGTATTGGGGTGCTGGGGGCCAGATCCAGCCAAAGAAGGAGTCGTCCCCCTCCAGGCATTTTGCCTTATTCCACTGCCCAGGCGTGCGTGCGTCAGGCATCAGAAACAGTGTGGATAAGGCCCCCCTGAGCCTCAGGAAGCACAGACAGCAGAGCCCAAAATGTGGGGGGGGGGGGGAATCAGTCACAACAGAGGTTTTTTTACCCATTTAAAAAAGGATTAAGTTTTCTCCTACCTTCGTGCAGCCTCTGTAAGGTTTGTAGGACCTTTTTCGGGCTGTTGCCACCTTCCTCGGATGTCCCTGGAGTGCAAAGGAGCTGAATAAAGTTGCGGACCCAGAGGAAGTCGGAAACAGCCGGCTTTTTGTGTGTGTGTGTGTGTGTGGGGGGGGATTATCCAATCCATGCATCATACATCGTTGGAAATCGTACAACATCCAAACTTGTGGAACCAAGTTTGGACGTTGTACGAGGTATGTACCATTCATGTGTAATGATGAATAATGCATAGAAGTGCTTTCTTAATTATTATTTTCTGATACATTTTATTTGAGGTTGTTATTAACTTTTTGATGTTATTTTAAGGTCTCTATGGTAACTTTGTTGTTTTCATATGGCAATAATTTCTTTCTGAAAGGGCTTTTGCTTTGGGGAAAAAATACCATATTTTCTAGAGAGTACTTGGAAATCACAGCTGTATTACTTTCAGTATGAAGATAGATGAGTAAATCTAGTAGAGAAAAGGAAAGAGGGGAAGAATAATGTAAGGATACCACATACCTGAGAATGGCAGATCTACAGCAGTAAGTAGGTAGTGTTATTTTAGAAGATTCAGAGGGAGAGAGAAACAAATACCTACGTCTTCCTTAGCTGCAGTACTTAGGTTTGGGAAGAACATGGCTTTTTTAAAGACAGTTCTGTTGCCAAACACTTGTGGAGGGGGAGGAACAGCCATGAACCAAAGACAAAAAGGCTTCACATATCAGAGGCAAACATTATTTCCTTACCTGCGGTACAAGAGGTAGATCAATTTTCCTTGGGTGCAGATAATAATTTTGGATGATTCTGCTTGTAGTCCCTTACAGTTCTCTGTGCTGTTTGGGACTGAAGGGAATTGCTGTGTGAAACATCTGTATTGTTAGTTGGTGGAAAGTGCAGTATGCTGTTTTAAGATGAAATCACCTGAAACTGCATAGTTATTGAGATATGAAAACATAGAAGAAAATTGATTGCTTTATTTTTCTAAAAATGGTAAAATCAGTTAATTTTATTGGGCAGAGATGATATATAGTTAAAATAGAGAATATAGCTCTAACAATTCAATGAGGCATTAAATGTTATAAATAGAGGTGCACAATCTGTTTCAGTATCGGAGGGGAAAAGGAAAGCATCCTGGAGGAAAATAGGTTTTGTACTTTATGAGTGATAGATGAGGAGAGATGCTGCCAACTGAAAAACTTCAGGGAGAGTTAAGAGATTCATTCTTCAGAATATAATGTATTGGTTGGGTCTTTTAAAAATTAATCTTATTTAAAATACAATTATTTTTGAGGAATGGTGTAGAAATTAAGCAGTGGTATTTCTGTAATATTCTGCTATATTCAAGTATTGTGGTTCATGTACATCTATTTCTACTGAAATAATGACTGACTATAATAAAATGGTTATGTAATTTTAATAGCATTGTGCGGCTGCATCTCCATATCCCAAAAGAAAACAAGTCTGTGAGCTGCTGCTAAGAAAAGGAGCCAATATCAATGAAAAGACGAAAGAGTGAGTTAGCTTTTACTTCATCTCCCTTTTTACCCCATCTGTCTTCCACCATATATTTTTTTGGCCTCCCAGATTTATCCTCAGTATTTGCTTTAAGACCACTCACCAAGTTTAACAAAAAAGCAGGAATTTCAACCTGCATCTCCTTGTTCCCAGTATTTTTTCCCTGTAATCACTATACTCTTACTAATTATTAGTAATTCACAGAATCTAATAGGGTTGTTCTGCTTATGAAACTACTTACAGCAGCAAAACTGGGGAGTGGGGGATTTTCTCTTACCTCACCTTGCTGTATACTCAAACCTGCTCCATTGCTGAGTAATTGCTGAACATATATTTGATGTGGGGAGAAAGTATCACCAGGCTAAATGGCACATGTTAACATGACTAGATTTAGATGGGTCAGCAGAAGAAAATAACATGAAACATTTGTTTTCATGAAACACGAAAATAATGTGAATCATTTTTCTTGTTCTTACAGTTTCTTAACACCTCTCCATGTGGCATCAGAAAAAGCACACAATGATGTTATTGAAGTAGTTGTGAAACATGAAGCAAAGGTTTGGATTACATTTCTTGTAAATGACATCCTTCTGTATAGATAGTGAAAAATTAAATAATCAAGTTTTATAAACTTCTGTAGGGTTTTCCAATGTCCAATGTCGATTTGTCATCGCTTTTAGGGTTTTGTTGAATCTTAATGAGAATTAAGGATGGAATGAGCTCCCGTCTTTGTCCCAGCTCCTGCCAACTTAGCAATTCAAAAGCAAGAAATTGCAAGTAGATAAATAGGGGCCACTTTGGTGGGAAGGTAAACAGTATTCCATGCACTAGTCATGCCTGCCACATGACCACAGAAACATCTGCAGAAGCAAACAGCACCAGCTCTTCGGCTTTGAAACAGAGATGATCACTGAACCCTAGAGTTGGATACAACTGGCTTCCGAGCAAGGGAAACCTTTACCTTTAATAAGAATATGCTCAATGTGGTAGCTCTTTTGTTCTCAGACTAAGCTGAGCAAAAATTAACTTTCATTATACAGTAATACCCCGTATAACGTTAAAGACTGGTTCCATGATCTTCAACGTTATGCAGTTTTTAACGTTATACAATACATTTATCGCACAACATTAAAAAAAGCCAGCTTCCTTTGGGGGAAGCTGGGGACTAGTGCACTCACCCGGCTTCCCCCAAAGGAAGACGCAAATGGGAAGCTCTGATCTGCGGCTTCCTTTGGGGGAAACCAGCCTGCGCGCACTTCCTGCTCTCCTTGGGAGGGAACGGGCGAAGCAAATCCCCCCTTCCCTTACAAGGTAAGCCAGACTCGGCACACGCACACTTCTGCTCGCCTTGGGTGGGAAGGGGATAAGTGATCCCCCCTTCCCTTACAAGGCGAGCCGGGCTCGGCCTGCGCACACTCCTGCTTGCCTTGGGTGGGACGGGGAGAAGTGATCCCCCTTCCCTTACAAGGCGAGCTGGGCTCAGCCCGCACACACTCCTGCTCACCTTGGGAGGGAAGGGGAGAAGCGATCCCCTCTTCCCTTACAAGGCAAGCCAGGCTTGGCCTGCGCACACTCCTGCTTTCTTTGGGTGGGAAGGGGAGATGGATCCCCCCTTCCCTTACAAGGAGAGCCGGGCTCGGCCTGCGCACACTCCTGCTCACCTTGGGTGGGAAGGGGAGAAGTGACCCACCCCCCTCCCCTTACAAGGCGAGCAGGATGCATGCGGGCCTATCTGCACTGTTTTCGACACCCCGCGACCCCTCCGGGCGGTGCTGCATGGAAAAACCTCCAGCTAACGAAGGATTTCCCCCCAGCGTTTTGGCTTGCATCATCGCCCCGGGGGATTGTGGGATGTTGGAAACAATGCGGATAGGGTCCCTGGAGCCTAACAGAGGCACCTATGGTGGCAGAGAAGCCGAAATGGGTGGGTGGGTGGGGGGGAAATCCATCACCACGAATTTTTTTTCACCCATTTCGGCTTCTCCACCTCGGCGGGTGCCTCTGTTAGGCTCCAGGGACCCTATTCACGTTGTTTCCATCACCCCGTGACACCCCCTCCCCCCCCCCGAGTGATGCTGTAAGACAAAACGCCAGGGGAAAATCCTTCGTCAGCTGGAGGTTTTTCCTTTCAGCACCGCCCGGAGGGGTCGCGGGATGTCGGAAACCGCAGTTAGGTTCCCTTGAGCCTCCCAGAGGGGGCAGAGTTGGTGGAGAAGCCAAAATGGGTGGAAGAAAATTCTGTGGTGACGTGCTAGGCCAATTCTCCCTCCGGAGGGTGAGCATTTTTCTGCCTCCTGGACAATGACAAAAAACGGACAACGACATGACTTGTGGAACCAAGTTTTGTCGTTGTCCAGGGTGCCACTGTTTATGCATTGTAGTTCTAGTTACAAAATAGTTCTGTAGTCTTTGTTCCCACTTTTATGGAACAATATTGTGAAGATTCTATTATAATTTTCAGGTCAATGCTTTGGATAACCTTGGCCAGACATCTTTGCACAGAGCCGCACACTGTGGCCATCTGCAGACTTGTCGGTTGTTATTGAGTTCTGGCTGTGATCCATCAATTGTATCGCTGCAGGGTTTTACTGCCTCTCAAATGGGAAATGAAAGTATCCAACAATTATTACAAGGTAATATTTGAGCATTTTATTCATATTCTGCATTTCCTACTGGCCCATTTCCATGGTTTTGAAGAATATTGCTATTGGGACATAATAAGGGTTCTACACTAGTAGTACAAATGTACAAGTATACTACCTTGTAAAACTGCAATTCCTTGAGATCATTAAATTCTTCTCTTGAGGAAATCCTTAGGGAACTCCATTACAGGGGGAAAATGTAATTAATAATTTCTTAGACTAGGGATTCTCAACCTGCGGCCCGTGGGCCAGATGTACCCAATGGCACCATTTCATGTGGCCCACCACCACACCAGGAAGTACCATGTGGTGGAGAAAGGGCAAAATGGCCATCCAGCTCCTGAAGCTGCCCTTGGCTTTAAAAGGTTGAGAACCCCTGTCTTAGACTAAATAAAAAAGTTTGGTTTTGCTTGAGTCTTAATGGTGGGAGGAGATTTTTCTCTCTTACTTGGTTTTGAAAGGAAGAATGTATTGGCCTATTCCCTCGTTGTATTTATCCTATGTACTAGTTCTGCAGCTTCTTGATCTTCTAAATATGAACCTAAATTGTTAGTAGGATTGGTACATCCAGTCACCTTGTAGACACAGGCATTAGGATAGTTGTTTTGTAGATTTTATAGATAGTTTTGTTTTAGTAAATAACCTTTTTTATCCTGTGAGATAGTGTTGTTAGTAGCTTACTCTTATTTGTACAATTTGTTGTACAAATCTCCACAAAGTTCTACAGTACTGTACTTCTTTTTTTACAGAAGGTGTCCCTTTAGGTAATTCAGAAGCAGATCGACAGTTACTGGAAGCTGCAAAGGCTGGCGATATGGACACAGTAAAAGTAAGATAGAATTTGTTTATATATTTTTCTTGCCTTGAAAAAGTAGCCTGAATAGGCTGAGGGTTGGAGTCCCTAAATGCAAAACCAACATGCTCAAGTGGCAGACAACAACACACGGTGTGAATGTGGAGAGACACAGAGTCCAACTCATTTACTGGTCTGTCGATTGCTGCCAGAGACATGCACCAATGAGGACTTGGGTTTGGGCAACAACAAAGCAAAAACAGTGGCTTTATTTTGATAGAACTGCTGCCCTTCAGGAAAAGTCTGAAAACCTGGCTGGCAGGGCAGGTGTGGGGCCTTAATGGGAATACGGCTCCAGCCGGTTGGCTCATCCCCAGTTAGTGCTTAATTAATATGTTGTGTTGTTGTATCTCCCCCCCCCCCAATTCCCTTTTATTCTTTTAATTGGGGTGGGGGGTAATGTGGGGAAGTGAGTGGGCAATTTGGGATTTTAAAATCTGTTTTTATACATTTTTAACTGTTGTACGCCGCCCTGAGTCGAGTTCCCCTGATTGGGCGGCATATAAATTTATAAATTAAATTAAGTAGTCCAGGATTTGATCGGACACGAAAGAAGAATGTTGCCGTGACCAATGTTGTAGTTCAAAAATGCCAGTCTTCAAGGAGTTCTTTCTGTGTACCCCAGTAGACGTCTAATAATTATGTTCATTCTATCTCTATGTCTGCTGAAGTCTCATATACACACACGATTCATGTATGTTCAGATATCTACTTTTCTTTGCCTGATCAGCTGGAGAACAGAGAGCTTTTCTACTCAGTAGAAAGGGAGTTCAGTTCTTATCTCTAATGATGTTCATTCTTATCTCTAATGACTCATTTGAAATAAAAGGTATTTCCATGCTAAACTAGCAGAGGGAAGTTGCTTTCACTAGTTCTGTGCAAAAACTGGAAGAAAGACTGTTGTACCAAGTCTGAGGAGGAAACTGGAACAAAGGGAGAATGTCTACAAGCAATAGACTTTCCTTCCCTGACCGAGAGAGTTAATTCTGCTGAAAACTCTCTGTATTTTTATATACTGGTTGAAACGCAGTTGGCGTGGCTCCACATGTACAGTGGGGATGATGTCAAATCACTGCAGGTTAGTACTGTACAACAGGATTTTAGCCAGTATCTAGTACTTCTGTGAAGCATACTTACAACGCTGGTTTCTGATGTACAATATTACTTGTATATTTACCTGGGCTTCGCCCTGGGGTTGTTTTTCCTTGTGGGAGGGAAGGGCGGTTCGGCTGGCAGCCGGGGAGGACGCAGGGCCAAAGGACCCGGGTGAACGGGAAGAGCGCAGTGGGTGCCTTGGTCACCCTTGCGTTTCCTGCCGCCCGGGGAGATGCAGTGACCGGGTACTTCGGCCCCGCATCCCCGGACAAACAAGGAGTGCGCAGTGGGCGCCTTCGGTGCTCTTGCATTCCCCGCTACCCGGTGAGGACGCAGGGCCGAAGGACCCGGCCACGGCCTCCTTCCCGGGCGAACAGGGAGTGCACAGCGGGCACCTTCACCACCCTTGCGTTCCCCGCTGCGAAAGAGGAGGGCACAGCGCAGCGGCCTTCCTGTACGCCCAGTGATGATGCTAGCGCGCTGGTGCATCCTGGGATTTTTTTTCGGATGGCTCTGGTGGGGCTTGTGCCCCACCTGCGTCATCTGGACCCCCTTCTTTGACCAAAGGGGGTTGCAAGGTAGGTGGTATGTGCTGGTCCGGTGGGTGGGTGGCGGAGGGGGGGAAGGCAGCCTGGACCCACAAACGTACAGGCCTCCTTTATATTTATAGATAAGGAAACTAAGCTATTAGCATACCTTGGATATCCAGTATTTATCTTGAGTCCAGCATTTCTTCTTTGTGATCCCTGTGAATGCACACAAATGGGTTAACTATTATGGTCTTAACTATTACGTTTTACAGAAATTATGTACAGTTCAGAGTGTGAGTTGTCGGGATATTGAAGGGCGTCAGTCCACACCACTTCACTTTGCAGCAGGCTACAATAGAGTATCTGTGGTTGAGTATCTTCTGCAGCATGGTGCTGATGTTCATGCAAAAGACAAAGGGTAAGTATTCTGTGGTTGTTGTTTTTTTGCTTTTGTGCATATTTTGATTCCATGTATCAAGTTTTTATACACTATAGTTGGCATGAGGAGATGTGAATGTTAACACTTAGATAGTCCTAGATCCATGATGGCGAACCTTGGCACTCCAGGTGTTCTTGGACTGCAATTACCAGAAGCCCAAGTCAGCACTCCTGCTGATTAGGGCTTTGGGGAATTGAAGTTCAAGAACAGCTGGAGTGCCAAGGTTTGCCATCACTGTCCTAAATGTTTAGATATTCCTGGTGTGTATTTGAGGAGGCACATATTTTTGCAGCTAATTCTTATATATTACATAACCTATGCCTTCTGTTCACAAAAAAACCCACTTTTATATGGGGATTAGTTTGTATATACTGTGGTCCCTTACACTACTAGGGAAACTAATTAATTGGATGCAGAACTATTCTAATATATAGATTGGGTGCTGGCACAAAATGGAAAGGAGGCTCGTGTTCCTACATCTCTCAGCTTTCAGCTCCATGCTTCTGTGTATCGACCAGATGTTAAACTGCCAAAACGAAGCTACCTTTTGGTGAATTAATTCTGTAGTTCCAGTGGCCTGACCAAGTGTGAGAAAGATTAGCTGGCACAACAAGAATGTCTGTACACCCGATTGTGGTTAAAAAATACCACAATCTTTGAGGAAGCTCTTTCTGTGTACCCTCTGCTCCATGCTTAATACCATTTATTGGATATTCTCGCTGTATGCATAGAATAACTATACTTGGGCCTCTTGATTAATGTCATCCTCAGAAAGCGCATAATATGATTTATGATAGCCAATCATTATGTTGATTTTGAAAAACCTATGTTCTGCATCTATTGTGACCAGACTCCAATCGAATGAGAAGCATCTGAATAACTAAAATATTCAGTCTGTCTCAGTACTAGCATGTATTTTTCATGAAGTTTGTTTTCCCTAGGTCTTCTAAAAGACTTTGTTTCCTACTTCCTGATAAGGTTTTTAAAATTCAAAGCATTTTTAAGATATGGAGGTCAAAACCCTGTTATTTAGTTGGGCTGTTGTAAGCCCAGTGGATTAACTTGTAGTGGCACATTACCACTATTTAACAAGCCACTGTTTCGATTCTTCTTTGAACACCAGACTCATGAGTTGATACAATGAGCAGCAACCTGCTAAGCACTAGTAATTCACTCCTTCGGTTTATGCCACTGGATTTAGGTCAACAAGAATCGTCAAATAGATTCAGGCACGGAAATGCTTCAATTAAGATGGTTTTTGTGGACAGAATAATTCGAGCACCAACTGTTATCTTTCACTGACAGATGTTTCCTTAATATTTTCAGCGGCCTTGTTCCTTTGCACAATGCTTGTTCTTATGGACACTATGAAGTGACTGAGCTGCTTGTTAAACATGGTGCAGTTGTCAATGTGGCTGATTTGTGGAAGTTCACTCCTTTACACGAAGCTGCTGCAAAAGGAAAGTATGAAATTTGTAAGCTTCTGTTGCAGGTACGTCACTTGGAAAATGATGGCACATTTTTTTCTTTTCTATACACTTTTAAAAAACATTTTAATTGTTGAAATCCTGCTTATAGGGTAAGCCAAATTATAACTTTCCATCCATTCCTTCCTGGTAAACTAAGTTGGCCATGTTGTGATTCGTAGGGGTGTACATAAATCCAACAGTCATGACAAAGGTGCTTTGTTTACCAGGGAGGATCAGATGGAAAGTTATAATTAGGTTTATACTAATACAGTAACAGGATTATGGCCAGTAGGTGTTAAACTACAAAGGGTAAATCCAATTGTTTGTCTCAAGTAGAGCAGATTCACTGAATGAGTGGGATTTGTAAGTCAGTTTGGATAGTAATGGCAATTACACGTATATATCACCCCATAGTGCTTAGTGCACTTTCTGGGCGGTTCACAAGTTAATTAGCATTTTGTTCTCAACATGCTGGGTGGTCATTTTACCAACTTCTGGAAGATGGAAGGCTTGGTAAACATTGTTCCTGTCAGGATCAAACTCACAACGTTTTGGCTGCAGTACAGCAGCTTAACCACTGCGCCATCAGTGGTCAATATATGAGTTCTGTTGAAGGCCTATGCCTGTTTAATTCAGTCTTATGCAAGTGGTAGCTGTAATTACATCAAGGCAGAAGTGCTCTTCATAAAGCACAGGTATATATTGCACAATCAATCATGATGAGAACCCCACGACTGATTGTGCAACAGATGTGCTTAGTCTGTGTTGCCTGGACATATCACCTAATAGCTTTATTCAAGTGTAAGGTAAAGGTCGCCCTTGCTCAAAAGCCAGTCGTATCCAACTCTAGGGTTCAGTGCTCATCTTTGTTTATAACTAAAGAGTCAGCACTGTCTGTCTGCAGATGTTTCCATGGACATGTGGCAGGCATAACTAAACACAAGAGTGCATGGAACGTTGTTTACCTTCCCACCAAAGTGGTTCCTATTTATCTACTTGCAATTTCTTGCTTTCCAATTGCTAGGGTGGCAGGAGCTGGGACAGAGATGGGGTCTCATTCTGTCATGCAGCACTCGGGTCTTGAACTGCTGACCTTCCAGTCATCAAGTTCGGTTTCTTAACCACTAAGCCACCACAGTCCCTATTCAAGTGTAGTATTATATGAAAATACACTTGATTCTGGCCAATAAGTTTACTTTAGTTGACATTGGCAGCTGGATTTAGATCTTAACAGTACATTTTGATGACCATCATCCATTCCTGTTGCTGTTTGTTTAAGGTTTGCACAACATGCTGCAGCTAATTGTTTCCTACTTCTGATGAGGTTTTTCAAATTCAAAGCGCTGTACAACTAAAATACACCTAGCACTTCCTTAGTTAGCCATAACTAGATGCAGTGTGTTATATATATCTATGCAAACATCAGTGGGACTTGGCTGATATATGTTAAAAGGTTTAATAAAAGAATATTTACAGTATTACATTGTTAATCATACAAATGTTAGGTGTATATCAAACACTAGAAAGAAAATATAATAGGTCAGTAATATAAATGTTACATTTTTTATAAATGTATCTGTTTGTTTATGTTTTTTCTGGTTTCTTGCTACTCAAGCACGGAGCTGACCCAACAAAGAAGAACAGAGATGGAAATACCCCATTAGATCTAGTTAAGGATGGTGACACTGATATTCAAGATCTCCTTAGAGGTGATGCAGCTTTGCTTGATGCTGCAAAGAAGGGTTGTTTGGCTCGAGTAAAGAAATTATGTTCCCCTGATAATGTGAATTGCCGTGATACACAAGGCCGACATTCCACTTCATTACACTTAGCAGGTTAGTTTTTTTAAAATGTCAGTGACAATTTTTATGAAGTTGCCCCGAGGTATAACTGAAGTACAGTGTCCTTATTAAATCACCACTAGATCATCAGCTTCTTGCTTTGTTGATCAAATGTCTAAATAGTTGTAACAGCACTGGTGAAGTATAGCCTTGCACACTTGTGATAAATGCCTCATGGAGTAATATGAAGCTGCTTTGCATTCATTCAGAACACTGATGCATTTAGCTGAGTATGGTCTACTCTTACGGGTTGCAGTTCTCAGAGTCTTGGACAGAAGTATTTCCTCACTTGAGGAAAGGAATCAGATGGTAGCTTTTATAGTAATTCCTTTTCAGGCATTGTTTAATAATCCATTTTAAATGTTTATTCATGTCTTCCTATATTTTAGCTGGATACAACAATTTGGAAGTTGCTGAATACTTGTTACAGCATGGAGCTGATGTAAATGCACAGGATAAAGGAGGCCTGATTCCTCTACACAATGCAGCATCGTATGGAGTAAGCCATAAAACCTCATTTCCTTATGTAATAACACTTAACTTTTGGAAGCTTCTTAATGTGGACATAGCTTCCCAACACTGTACATGAAACTTTTTGCAGCAATTTTAATAAGTGTCTTTAGGAAGAGACATAGGCCTCAACAAATTCCTCCTGTTGAGTTCACAGTTGGGGGAAATAAACTGTTGAACAGGCATAAATGGTCATCCATATAAATACAAGATTGTATTTTTACTTTTCCCTGTGGTGAGGTCAGTGATAAGTGAATCCCGCTCCAGAATCTTTCAGAGATATAACTCCCAACAGGGTGTTTAATTCCTTATAATGTGTATAGAAAATAGCATTTTTTTTTCCCAGCACTTAATTTTTAATTAAAATCAGAACACATTACATTGCCTGAGTCTGCACACATCTCTAATTGTTTTACAGTGTTGTGAGTAGAACATTATCAATGAGATGGTATAGTAAAAATGTTGGTTTATCGGATGGGAGATTTAAGTTGACTCAACCAAAAATTTCACTGGTTAACCTTCTTCTGCCAGTCATGAATTGAAGGTTGTTATGGAGATGGGCAGAAGAATGAAGTGTTGAATTCTTTGGAGAAAAGGCAAGATACAAATTAGAAAAGTAGATCAAAAGTGATAAAGAATTTCTGGAAATTTTCTGGTGACAATCATGCTTGGTTATCTCTATGGGCATACTCTTCTGACTGTGATGAATCAGTCACAGCTCTTCATATACTATTGTGTGATTTTGATTTTTTTATATATATAAATAAAGGAAGAAGGATTGTCTGCAAAAGTAATAAGGATTTAAGAGCATACAGTATAAGCCAAACATCTCATTTTATCTTGGTACTGAAGTGGTTGAGTAGCTCTATGCAGGAAACATTCTCTCCATTCAATCTGCCATATATAATAGTGATCCAGTTTATAAGAGGACTATTAAAAATCAGGTGAAAAATGAGAGTGTTCCTAACAAACTCATAAGATATTTATGAAACTGAGTTTAAATATTGTCTGAAAGTAATCAAATTTGCTCTAAAGATAATAGGAACATTTTTCAAGAGTGCACAACTGTATAACAATAATGTTGATGTTTGGTTTAAGCATCCTAAAACCATTATTCATACTTGAGCCTAGTGCTGTTTTAATACTGCTGTCTGCATCTGCAGATGTTTCCATGGACATGTGGTAGGCATGACGAGTGCGCAGAACTCTGTTACCTTCCCACCGAAGCAGTACCTGTTTATCTACTTGCAATTTCTTGCTTTCGAACTGCTAGGTTGGCAGGAGCTGGGACAGAGACAGGCGCTCACTCTGTTGTGCAGCACTTAGGTCTCAAACTGTTGTCCTGCCAACCTTCTAGTCATCCAGTTCAGCTTCTTAACCACCACAGTCTCCTATAGATAGCTATAAGTCATAATAAAATGACCATGTGACCCGTCATGATATACATATTGCATTTGTATGTTTTTAAAAGAACTATGTGCAAGTGATTACAAATGTCAGGCTTCTTGTCTTTAAGAAAGATATTGGAGGTGTCGCAGCATAGTACTCAGTGTTGATTTTTGTATTCTGTTTGAAGAGGTTGACTGACCTAACCCATTTTTGATGAAAAAGGAGATTGGGAGAGGACTCACAAATACGATTGGTAGCCTCTTCCCAGCTACCAGTCAAGGTTGTTTCTAGTGAGAGAAAG
Source organism: Bradypodion pumilum (assembly GCA_035047305.1). Classification (NCBI taxonomy): domain Eukaryota; kingdom Metazoa; phylum Chordata; class Lepidosauria; order Squamata; family Chamaeleonidae; genus Bradypodion; species Bradypodion pumilum. The sequence continues at coordinate 266,811,862 of JAWDJD010000003.1, forward strand.
AGTATAAATTATAATTGTATACTACATTTTTGTGTCCTGAACTACCCTGTACTCTTTAATTGGGACATTTTGTTGTTTAAGAAATCCAAGGGCAGGTGGCAAGAAAATTTCCTTTTTCTCTGAGGATTCTATTTCATAAACGTATTTTATTTTCCAGCATGTAGATGTAGCAGCTTTACTAATAAAGTATAATGCATCTGTGAATGCTACAGACAAATGGGCTTTCACACCTTTGCATGAAGCAGCCCAGAAAGGAAGAACACAGCTGTGTGCCTTGTTATTGGCACATGGAGCTGATCCTACTCTGAAAAACCAGGAAGGACAAACTCCGTTAGACCTAGTCACTGTAAGTGATGGTATTTTTTTTTAGATGTCTGTATTTAAACATTGGTTCCTGACAGCTGATTAGGAATCGTATTTCTGAGTCTGAAACTTTGCAGTTTCTGTATTCAGCTATAAGCTAAATAAATTCAGTAGTTCTTTAAATAGTATAGGAAAAAGGAGAGAAGGAATTCCATTAAGGTATGGCTTTTGGAAATGCACTATATTGTTCAGAAAGGAATGAATAAGAAACTGCATTGTGGAATTTCTGTTCATTGTAAGTTTACTTTGACACTTGATGGTTCTGCTTATTTTTTTGGATTGTTTTATGTCCTTCCCATTTGAGAATACTTTTCTAGAAGTATGATTGCCTTAAGCTTGGCATATTGTGGGGGAAATCATCACTGGTAATATAAGAATCATATTTGGTCTGCTAGGGGCTTGAGAAATCCTATGCACGTGTCTGAAACACCCCCTAAAAGTTACCAAGCCACAGCATATTGATATTGAGCTGCAATTATTTGGTGTCCAGCTATCTTATGCAAATATAGCTAAGACAGAGTAAAAGCACTTTTAAATTATGCAAAAATTGATAAGTGCATAACAAAGTAGAAATCTGTGTATTTTATCATATTGGACTCAATAACTTTTTCAATAAATTTAAACAAAGGATTCTCCCTACGTTCACTGCAACAAACTGCATTCTTCAAAAATACAATAACACTGATCATGTTGATTTAAATCTATTTTATAGTGAAATGTTAGAAAACATGTATTTTCTAACATTTTTATTTCAAATTTTGTTTTCTTTTAGAGTAAAAGTATTGCTTTCAACGTCTATCTAGAGAACTCATCATTTACTTAATGGGAATGTTTTAATTATATAGTCATATTTATTTGTTTCTTTCCAATTTTCAGGCAGATGATGCAAGTGCATTATTGACAGCTGCCATGCCACCTTCTGTCTTACCATCTTGTTATAAGTCTCCAGTTATTAGCATGTCTCAGAACACAGGATCTCCAGCTGATTCACTCTCTTCCATGCCTTCGAGCCCATCTAATTTGTCAGCTGCCAGTAGTCTTGACAACTTATCTGGTAGCTTTTCTGAACTCTCCGTTGTTGGAACAAACGGTGCTGAGGGCGCCACTGGTCTGGAGAAGAAAGAAGGTAAGACTTGCTTTTCTGTTGCATTGGTTTGGTCGGTTCTTACTATGATAGCACTGCCCCTGAGCCTGGTCTGCCCCTCTTCACCAAGGGTATCCAAACTACAGCCCGTGGGCTGGGTCCTGCCTGTGTGATGTCACCATCTGGCCCACAAGCTGGATTGCTAGCAACACCGAAAGTGCCGCACAGCTGCTGGAAGTGCCAAAATCAGCATGCTTTTGTGCCGAAACATGGTGAAAATGCATCAAAAAAATTTTTTAATACTCCCCCATCGCTCCCTCCTCCAAAGGAAGTGTTGGGGGAATGGGGAAACGGCTAGAAACGCAGCGTGATTTCACACAACGACGCTGCTGCCAGGAGGGACCATGTGACCAGCCTGCACAGCTGACGGGTTGTGGGCAGGCCCCTGGCAGGAAAACTTTAGGCACCCCTGTTCTTCACAATAGAGAACAACATAATAACTAACTGTGTGTTACTCTGGTAGCATTATCAAGTTTCTCCTCTGATCTTACTCAATTAAACTGAGTTATAATAACAATTAAAGAAATACTTTTATTAGAAAAAATAGCTAAAATTAGTTTTCTTAGACCTGGGCAGAGGGGCAGGGTGACCTCTGCTGCGGCGATGGTGCGTGTGCCCACAGAGAAGGCTCTGAGTGCCCTCTGGCACGCGTGACATAGGTTCGCCACTGGTTTATACACTTTAAAACCTCTAAGAAAGTTTATCTGTTTAACTCTAAGATATCAAATTTAGATGCTTTAAAACTTATACTTTTTCTAAGGCTCTTCTCTTGAGTCCTAACCGGAGTTCTGCAACCTTTTATACTTGTCAGATAATGTTTCTCAAACAAACAACTACCCCCTCCTATTTAAACAACTATTACATAGAACACACTATCCCAATGGAAAATCTTCTGATTGGTTTATCAGAACTGCACAATCCATGATCTCATCAACATTTCCTAAATAGTAAACAGGCAGTTCATCACAACTACAAAAATCGATAGTCAAAGACTGCAGCATCATGCAGTGACATCACAACTGGTACATCTGTCCAGTATGGTATAGGTTTTGACACAGAAGTGATACTTCACATATTCCGCTGCAGTATCGTAAGTGAAATATATGTATGTATAACTGAACCTAGATAAATATATATGTTAGAAAATTGTGTCTTCAGCTTATGGCATCTTTGTATTTCATGCATCTTCTGTGCAAATGAAGGGCAATATGTTGAAAGTTCTACTGGATTGTAAGACTTGTGTTTTGATTGGCAGTTTTCAGTCACAAGTGTCATAAGTACACATTTGAAATAATTTTCAATCTTTGTTTTGCTTAGATTTGTGGACAGTAAAATTAAAATCAAATTTAAGAAAATAGCTGTAAAAATAAGCCTAGCTAGATGCATTTCTTGTTATTTATTGTTATTAATTGTATCTTTAATATTGTATTTTTTTATTATATTGTTATGCTGTATTTTCTGAATTTTGTGTCTTTGATATTGTGTTTTGAATTTTCTGTAAGCCGCTTGAGTCATCCATTGGATTGAGGGAAGCAGGATATAAATAAAACATTATTATTATTATTATTATTATTATTATTATTATTATTATTATTATTATTATTATTATTATTATTATTATTATTATTATTATTATTATTATTATTATTATTATTATTATTATTATTATTATTATTATTATTATTATTATTATTATTTTATTGTATGGCTTAGAAGACAAGCTTTTACTTCAGCTTTATTTCTTTCCACAAACACTCATGGTCCAGATGTTGTTGGATGCATCCATGAAATTGTTTCTTACAGATTCTCATTATTGTCAGTGTTAAAGTGTAAGAAGCACTTGTTTGATTAATATGTACCTAATTTTTTAATATACCTTTTCTGTTCAGTTCCAGGGGTAGATTTTAGCATAAATCAGTTTGTGAGAAATCTTGGACTTGAACATCTGATTGATATATTTGAGAGAGAGCAGGTAAGTCACTACAGTGGCTTATGTTTTCAGGGAAATAAACGAGAACTTTATTTTGAGGAAAGTCTCGCAGCAGGCATTTTAAAAGGGTAGCTGTGCACACTTTTTTTCCTATACTGTATTTCATTCCATATTGAAATTTCGTTCAATTGTAAAGCTAATTCAAGTACTGTATGTGCAGAGGGTGTGTGCTAGAGTAGAAAGTACTCTGTTTAAAACTGTTTGGAAACTGACTCTGTAGAGACAGTTTAAATTTCATCAGTTTTAACGTCGATCTCTTTAATCCTGTTGTTAGTGTTTAATGGTAATAGCTTAGGATCCTGACTTTCCTGCTGTGCTTGTTTTACGGGAGAACTTCTTATGAGCCAAGTATGTTTTCTCATAGTAGTCATTTTTCATTGCTTGAAGTAAATTGAATTCCCTTTCTTCTGGAAGAAGATGTACAAAAGGATGGATTTAAATTATAGTGCCAGCAGTGCCATGCACAAAAATTAAGTAATAGTAGTAGTGGCCATTAGCTCCTCCAAGCAAGCTGTTAGGAGACTAAATGTTAGTTTGACACTCCTAGCTGGGCAGCTTGGTTCTCTTGGCACAATTTCATGGATCCAGGTACCATGTGTTTTTCACTGAACGGTTTACAAGGCCCCTGCCCAGAATATGCTCCTATGCCAGTCAGTCAAAATTGGAAGCAGTAGTTAGTTACTTGCTATGTTGATTTTTGCCCTCCTGTTTTTAGGTCTACTATGGACCTCAGGGATGCTGTTGCTTCTAGCCCCACAGAAATTGCCCAGCCCTGTGTTAGTGTTTAGAAATATTGTTTCCATATTAATAATATATTTAACAGTATGGTGTTTATACAAGATTTTATATTTTTTTTTACTAGATAACATTAGATGTGCTGGTTGAAATGGGTCATAAAGAGTTAAAAGAAATTGGAATTAATGCTTATGGCCATAGGCACAAAATAATTAAGAGCGTTGAAAGACTAATTTCAGGTCAACAAGGTATGTTTTTATAACTAAATGCATTCCACTCTTATTAAATACTGTACATACTTAAATTTTTGCATGTTTATTTGATGATCCTAGCAAAGCCAATTGCATTTGTTCTGTAAATTTTGGATTAGATTTGCAAGCAGTACAAACATTCTGTTTACTTATTCTCAATCTACGTTCTAGAGCTGTGCCCACTCATGTTATGTTCTGTTTTTTTTGTAAATAGAGGCTGTAATCCAATAGAGTAGGAATCAGTTGAACTTACATATGCATTGATTCATAAGTCCCCATTAATTCAGATTCAGTGAGCCTACTCTTAATTTTAAATTACTGCTGGATTTCAACCATGAGCGTGTGTCAAATCATTTGTCTTGGATAGAACATGTCAAGATGGCATATAGTTTCCTCATTGGAGTTCTTTGGGCATTGCACATAGTAATGGTGTACACATGTTGTGCACACTACAACTATTTTGGGCTCTCCACCACCCCTGCCACCTCAGGAGGTGGGGGGGGGACCCTATCCGCGCTGTTTCCGACATCCCCTAAACTCCCCGAGCACTGCTCCAAGGCAAAACCTGCAGCCGAGGAAGGAGTTTCCCTGGGCATTTTGCCTTGCAGCAGCGCCCGGGAAGGTCAAGGGACGTTGGAAACAGCACGGATCATGTCCCCCGACCCTCACAGAGGTGGCAGGGGGGCAGAAAGCCCGAAATGAGTGGAAAAAAATCCATTGCAATGGAATTTTTTTCCGCCCATTTTGGCCTCTCCACCACCCCTGCTGCCTCTGGGAAAGCTTCCTGTACAAGAAAATGGCCAAAGCTTCCTGTACAGGAAAATGGCCAAAGCTTCCTGTACAAGAAAATGGCCGCCGCATGCATTTTTACAGGAAGTTTTGGCTTTCTGGAAATTGAAGTCCACAAAACCAGAAATGAAAATGCCCACCACAACTTTTATCAGCTGTTTGTCAGGGCAGGGAGAGATTTATTTTTCCTCCACAACCAGTGTGAACAGGTAGGAAACCACGTCATCGTTTTTGAGGTGGGGGTGGACAGAGGCACCCCGGGTGCCTCTCTGATGCTAGGGGGAGCCGATTGGGGCCTTTTTCAAATACACACACTTGCCCGGACTGCTGGAAGGCAAAACAGTGGGGGAAACTCCTTCATCGGCTGCAGTTTTTGGCTTGTAACAGCATCCGGGGGGTACCTTTCACAGATGATCAGGGTAGGTGTTCAATTAATATTCAAAGTTGGGGTACTAGTGCTTTTCCAGGCGATGCAGTCTGGACATGTCCTTAGTCATACATGCAAGAAACATCCTAAGAGATATTTTTGTTTTATTGCTGCTCTTTTAAATGTAAAAGTTGACTTTATGTCAGGAGTTCGCAACTTTTCTAAGCCAGGGGTTGGGTCACGCTTCCTCATACAGCTTCGGGGGCCGGATGTCCATTTTGCCCTTCCTCCACCACATGGCACTTCCTGGTGTGGTGGAGGCAGTGGGGACCATATGAAATGGTGTCGTGGGCCACATCTGGGCGCGGGCCGCAGGTTAAGAATCCCTGCTTTATGTTATGATTATTTGTAACTGTGATGTGGTTATCTAAATGTTAGCTAAAATCATTACATTGTATTTTCCTATAGGTATTAACTCTTACCTAGCTCTCAATACTTCGGGAAGTGGAACAATCCTTATAGATCTGTCTCCTGATGATAAAGAATTTCAGTCAGTAGAAGAAGAGGTATATATTTTTAGTCACATTCAACATAGAAAACTACCTCTAGTATTTTTTAATTCTATTTCTATTTCATTAAACTTATTTTTCTTCCATGGCTAGTTCCATTTTAAACATATATTACATTTCTTTCCATTTGAATTGATTTATTTAGCTATACGAAGGCCACATTTAGACTGAAATCTTGATGCAGAGACCCTTTGCTTCATTTTTTTCCACAAAAGTGCAGACAAGTTGGGAAGCTATAGTTTATTATTGCTTTGCATCATATCTTAAACAGTAAATTATGGTTAGTGACTTCTGTAACAGCTGGAATTTGGAAACAAGTTTTAAACTATGGTTTCATATTCAGGCTTGTTCAGAAATTATAGCAAGCAATAGTAAGTTATAGTTAATTAAGACTTCTCATCCCCATTTTCTCAGTCTCAACAAGGAAGGAAAAAATGGTCCTGTATGCAGGTGCATGAAACTGAAATTAGAACACATGTTGTTAGTTTATATTAGTTGTGAGTACAGTTCAGCAAAGACTACAATAAAGCTTGTGGTAAATCAAAATATGTGAAGAAAGGTTTTGAGCAGGATGGGCAAAGTACAGCTATACACAATGTGGATGAAATTCAAGTGCCTGCAACTCCTGGCTCTGCTGATGAGGATTTGGATTACAGTGCAGCAATATCTGAGGGTCTAAATTAGAGATTACACACAGGTAGCTTGTACACAATAGGTTCCCTGTGTCAATTGATTTCCACATCACATAGTTCCTGGCTGGTTATAAAGTATGGGAGAAAAATCATAACATCTATTATGGGAACATAGATCAGTTTCAGCAGAGGTTGATTTATAGTTTATATATACATATTTAATATTGCCACTTAATTTAATTGTAGATGCAGAATACAGTCCGAGAGCACAGAGATGGTGGGCATGCCGGTGGAATTTTCAATAGATACAACATCTTAAAGGTAATATATAGAGATCTCTCACTCAGAATTCATTGCCCATGCCTTCAATTATGAATGTGAGGTACTGTATTATATTTCTGTATCCACGATTGAAAATGCCAAGTAATGACCCAATATTGCTGCACAGTATTGTAGCATACTGTATATATTGCCAGCAGGGGGGAAAGGATGCCAAACTTTACATAGCAAAGGGCAGCCTGAATGTTGATAGCAGTAAAAGCAACAGTCAATATGGTCTACACCAGGGATTCTTAACCTGCGGCCTGTGGGCTGTATGTGGCCCGCAGCACCATTTCATGTGGGCCCCCACTGCCTCCACCACACCTGGAAGTACCATGTGGTGGAGGAAGGGCAAAATGGCCATCCGGCCACTGAAGCTGTCTGAGGGCACGTGACCCGGCCCCTGGCTTAAAAAGGTTGAGAACTCCTGGTCTAAACTACAGGATATCCTCTTGTGCTCACTATAATTCATGTCAAAATACCGCCATGACCATTGTTTTTCCCTTTCTGTGTGCATGTTTTCAAAAAGATGTCCCCTCACCTTTTGAAATTAAAAAAGTCACTGGAGCGCAAGATCAAAAATCATCCATATTAAGAAACACAAGGGGAAATCTTTCTTCTTAATTATCACACAATTATATAATGACAAGACAGGTAGAATAGGCACCAAATCTCTGCTAACATCAAGTAAAACCATAAAGCAAAAAACAGCAATTTCGCAACTTATACGAGTGAGCTTCTGAATATCTGTACCATATACAGTACTGTACTGTACAGTGATACCTCATACAATGTCCAAACTTGGTTCCACAAGTTTGGACTTTATACAGATTTGGACTTTGTATGAGGCATGCAAAATCCTAGCCAAGATGCCTCATACAACGTCCAAATCCTTGCCGCGATGCCTCATACAACGTCGTTTCCATAGAGATACATTGTACTGTAACAGCACAGACTTCAGGGCAAAGTCAAGGAAACACAGGAAACTGACAGAACTTTAAGAAATCATTGTCTAAAGGCTAAATACATTACAAAAACATGCCAAACTACCCTGATTGTCCAAGAACCTGAAGAATGCTGCAAAAATCCCAGGAATGCTTTTAAAAATTCTGACGAAAAAATTCAAAAAAATCCAAAATCACACTCAAAACCACTCCTAAACACTCTTTGCCTTGTGCAAAAACCACAAGAGCAATGCACGCATGTGTCCTGCCTTTTACACTGCCCAGGCACAATGCAACCTGGGAAAAACCCAATGCCTCATACAAAGTCGAGCAACTTTGTATGAGGTAACTTTTTTCAAGTAATTAGATGATGTTGTATGAATTCGATGTTGTACGAAGCGGACTTTGTATGAGGTATTACTGTACTTGTAAAATATATATTTTACAATACCTTTACAAGTATTTAATGCCTGTTTGGCTATGAAGCAGTTACAAAGTTTTTCTCTTGAGTGTTGTCTAATTATTAGGCCCTGTCTGGCATCATCAAAAGTTCATATTGCCCCAAAGGTCAATGAACTTGCAATAATATCTATACTTTGGAAATTTACTGAGGGAAAGCCTCTTCGACCGCAATTTATAGCAGCCACTATTTTATGCTTTTGAGAATAAATATTTCAACCTCTGTAGCCAGCATGCCTTCTAAATTTTAAGAAAATCAGGTGATACCAGGCATTCTCATTCAAGAAAAGAAAGATTTATCTTCTCAGCTTGTTTGATCTATTCTAAATCTGGAGACATAAAAGGTCACTAGTTTCTGCATGGGTAAGACAGTTTTACTTTTTAAGAAATCATAACTCAAAAGCCCATTGCCACAGAACAAGAGCAAACTGTCTGCCAATTCTGTGCCAAGTTTGGTGGTGATCTCAATCCTAGTTTCAAAGTTACATGTTTTTGATTGGATATTTTTAGAATTGCCTTGTAAAACATTGTTTTGCTCTGCTCTGCTATAACATCATTGTATTTCCATGCAGCTATTTTACCTCAAACGTTTGTAGACATTCTTCTCCAACTTTTACAAATATAACTTGTGAACAGAAACTCCTGTGTAGCAATGTCCTTTGAAAGACCGTTATAGCTAGTGGATTTCAGAATAAAGAATCTGATTGTCCAGATGGGAGAATGGATTTAATGAGTTTTATTGCCTTTATTGCCTTTGACAAATAGTAGCAGTGAGGCTTGAAGTACAATCTAAGGCCAATAATGGACTTTTAAGGTATCCATCAAGTAGTATTTCATGTAACTTTCGAGGCTAATTAGTCACAGAAATGAAAACATACACAAGGAATAATGCATTTTCTGTCTATATTAGACATAGCTATAAGTGCTGTCCTTTGCATTTTAAATATGTTTTGGTGATTAAAATGTTTCTTCTAATTAATTTTTTATGATAATTCAATTTTTGGAACAGCAGGACGAAGTTTCATAGAAAAGCTGGTTATCTGGTGGATATAAACTGAAATGCTTTGGGTATCAGGAATCAGAAGAAGCGCTGACAATGAATTTCTCTCTCTTTCTATAGATACAAAAAGTGTGTAATAAAAAACTTTGGGAAAGGTATACTCATAGGAGGAAAGAAGTTTCAGAAGAGAATCATAATCATGCTAATGAAAGGATGTTGTTCCATGGTATTCCAATTTTTTTCTCAGTTAATTGCTATTGTAATGTTATCCAAACATCTGACTCAGATTTTAAGTTGCTCTTAGTTTGGTTCCATATAATAATTAGAATAAGTTCACAATCATTCTTCAAGACAGTTTTAACATTTATACAACATTCTTCATACCAATGAATGGAAAGTATCTCCTGAGAAACTTAAATTATATCACATGACAGCTCTTCTCTCAAATAACTTGAGTATTCTGCAGATAATTAGGAATATGATATCATCTTAAATCTGCAGGACAGTCTATATTGACTTTTCATTGGCAACTTACTCATAGATACAGTAATTGAATCCCTGTGCAGTTACATGTGCATCACATTGATGAAGCTCAGAGGCTCTATAGTAAAGCTTTACACATAAACTCAAAATAGCATTGTAGTCTTTAAAAACTATTAGCCTGCTAGACTTAAGGGATAAAGAACAACAGTGTGCTGAGTCCTGCATGCAATTATTTTGTTGCCAGTGGCAGTTAAGAAACTGCTGGAATATGAGGCTGTGGTTAAAATGTTTAAAGACAGTCCATTATAGACATTAATAATAAAAATATAAAAGGCAGTATCCTGTTGCCATTTGTGGAGTATAACTGCTCCATGCACTCTGCCTTTGGCTCACAGTTGCCTGAGATCACTCCATTCACAGCAATGGGGCTTTCCACTTCTAGGGTTTAATAAGCTCCACCTTACATAGGTGGCAGGAACGAAGGAATTGGGTGCAGAACAAATTGTTCTGTGTGCAGTTCAGAATAACAAGGTGCTTCCAAAGAAATATGTTCAGCCAAAACTACCCAACCAGGAATTGTTTATGAAAGTATGAGAGGTATGAAAAATGAATGGTCAGTGTTTTGGAAGGTGTTAAGAGGTTTCAGTACCATACAACTGATGGGCAGTTGATGGCCCACAGGCTGCATGTAGTCTTCCAATCTGTTTTTTGCAGTTGCTTCTGCCATTACTATAGTTTTGCTAGAGCATGAGCATCCTGCGGTTTTCACTTAGAAAGCAAAGAATCCAGAAGCTTTTTAAAGGGCTGAATTAGGAGCACAATTCAGCTGAAAAATAAAATGGAAAAACTCCTGCATCTTGCTCAAAAATGAAATGAAAGGGGGGGTTGGGCACAGCCTCATTTGTTTAGGCCAGTGGTTCCCAATGTGGGGCCCATGTCCCACAGGGGGACTTCAATTCCCAGAAGCCTAAGTCAGTACATTGGCTGATCAGTGCTTTGGGGAATTAACTTAGGCTTCTGGGAATTGAAGTCCAAAAAACCAAAGGTATAGAGCAGGGGTGCCCAAACTATGGGACGGATCCAGGTCCTGATGCAAATTCATCCAGCCCACGAAGCCCTCATTGCTCTTGGAAGCAGAAGTAAAATACACCCGTACACGTTTTACTTCCGTTTCCGGGAGCAACAAGGGCTTTGCTGGTTGAATGAATTGGCGTTGGGGGCTGGATATGGCCCCCTGAACCACATGACTGGCCCGCAGCCTGAAATGTTTGGATACCCCTGGTATAGAGAATTAAATTAAGTAAGAATGACTGTATTGCTAAATAAAATTTTCACTACAGTGTATTCTCTGGATGGCTTTTGCAACGTGACAATGCTTTCTGTTTCATTGTGCTTGGCAGGCTCCCCTTTTGTGAATGCCATTATTCATAAAGGATTTGATGAGAGACATGCTTACATAGGAGGAATGTTTGGAGCTGGAATCTATTTTGCTGAAAACTCTTCCAAAAGTAATCAATATGTATATGGCATTGGAGGTGGCACAGGTTGCCCAATTCACAAAGACCGGTCTTGCTATATCTGTCACAGGTAAGTTCCCGTAATGGATGAATTGCACTAAAATTGGTAGAAGTAGCTTTTTACTTACTCATTTGTTTAGGAAAAGTATAGTCTATTGAAACAAGAGCTTAGAAGAGTCTTTTAAAAAGGCGCTAGTGCCGTGATGGCACTCCAGGGGTTCTTGGATTTCAATTACCAGAAGCCCAAATCAGCACTCCTGCTGATCAGGGTTTCTGGGAATTGAAGTTCAAGAACATTTGGAGTGCCAAGATTCGCCATCACTACGTTAGTGGCTGCAGGGAGGGCGTAGGGAATACTGTATGAATGGTTTCATACTTACACAAACTATGGATGTAATCAAAGCATACCTGTCAACCATCCCGATTTGGCCGGGAAAACCCCGTAATTTGACGTCGATTGATGTCATAACCCGCCACGCACTGTCAAAACCCCGTAATTTGGTTGGGGGGGACGCTTTCCGTGCATGCGCGGAAGCGCTACGCCGCTTGCGCAGCCCCTACGCAAGCGGCGTAGCACTTCCGCGCATGCGTGGAAGGGTTTTACCCCTTCCACGCATGCGTGGAAGCACTATGCCACTTGCGTAGGGGCTGCGCAGGCGGCATAGCGCTTCCGCGCATGCGTGGAGGGGTAAAACCCTTCTACGCATGCGTGGAAAGCGACCTGCGCACAAGCGATGTGCGCAGGTCCCGTTTTTCCGGAGCCACGGGTTGACAGGTATGAATCAAATGTCCACATCACTTAAACTATAAGTTAGAAGTCTATTTCTTCCCCCTTCCTGTCTAATGCCCCATAGCTTTCAATTGGATATTGACTTGCTATTGACAAATGAATACAAAGTGGTAGTGAGCATAACATACATACACTTTGCCGAAATTTTAATTAAGTAACAGCAAGAGCCCAAGTTACACAAAGTTATTTCATAGTACTGTATTCTTAAATTACAACATTATGCAGCTTATGTGTCTGTAGGGAAACTGATCCCCTCATCATCAATATCATTTTATTGTTACTGTTGCTGTTCAGTTTACCATTTGCCACATCAAATGATATGTTTATTAACAAACAGTTTATTTTCTTTAATATAGACAGTTGCTGTTTTGTCGTGTTACATTGGGCAAGTCTTTTCTGCAGTTCAGTGCAATGAAAATGGCTCATTCTCCTCCAGGACATCATTCAGTTACTGGGCGGCCAAGTGTAAACGGATTAGCTTTAGCAGAATATGTCATCTACAGAGGAGAGCAGGTAGTGCCTTAATTTTCAAATACTTTTTTTAAAAAATGTATATTTGCCATTCATGGCTCTTTTGGATTTTTCCTTCTCCTTATACTGTAGCTATTTAACAAGCGAGATACATTTTGCGAGCATAATTCTCTATGCATCTACTCAGAAATCACTCCCACTAATATTTGATGGATTTTTAGTGGACACAGTGTTGCAGCCCAATACCTTGAGGGAAGTCTTACATGATGTTTTTGTTATTTTTCTTCTTCCTCAAGCTAATTATTTTTCGTCAAAAGCATTATGTCTCTTTGAATATAGGAGAATGATTAATGAGCTCTTGTCTTTCAGGCCTATCCAGAATATTTGATTACCTACCAGATTGTGAAGCCTGAAGCCAGCACAGAAGCGTGAACCTTCAATTGTTTTGCAGAGATCAAAATGAAGAGTATTCGAATTGCTGAAAAATTGTATCTCACCTCCACAGATATTGTGGTAGAAAATGTGAATAAAACCTAACATTTTAACTTGGTAAAGCTTTAATAAATGTATAGTAAATTTTCTATAAAAAAAAAGAATTCTGAAACTTTTTCAGCACTTTAACAGATATCATTCCAGTGACACTGGGTTTGTTTGTACTAAATTGTAAAACAGGTATTAACTTGAACTGTGTTTTCTATATGCAGCTATACCAATGGAATCTTAACAACTGTTTCTATACAGGAACTCATTTTACTAATACTGTGTCCTTTAAAACACTACATTTACAAAATACAGTCGCATTTGTACAACTGTAAATAAGAGCTTTTCTACTAGCCTGGTATTTATTTACATTGTTTTTGTAATATAAATGTTACAGAACTGCAACTTATACGGACCTTATGTTTAATCCATCTGCATTAAATCGCATGCAGTAGTTCGGAGGACCCCATAGTTAAGAAGGAGAAGAATACAGTTGAATTTTAGCTAAATAAGCAAACTTTAGTGGAGAAAAATGTACCAGCAAGTTGTAGGTCTCATACATTCCTGAGAAACCAAGCACAACATTCCAGATCCTTAACAAACCCAGCAACTTTTAAAATGTCAACTGAAAGTGGGGTAGGTAGAGTGATTGTATATATAATATCGTTAAATACTTGGGCATGCATTTCATATGAAGGCAAGATATTTTATAAAAGACATTACACACAGAGATGCCTACCTGCTCCTGTCAGTTTTCTTTCTAGCATTACAATGCTAATCACGGAGATGATGTAAGATAAAAATTTGAACCTCCTTTTGCATGCAGAGCTCTTTGAGTGAAGTCTGTTAGGATTGCACATTCTCACTTTTTTGTTGAATACACACATAATTTCCTAGCTTTCTATAACTCATGTGCTCCTTTTTGTAGACAGTGCTTGGGGCTTTCCTGTGAAAGTCACTTGAGGAAAGGACAGCAAAGGGAAGAAACTGCACCTTTTCAAGGCGCTGACAGCGTCTTCACACACACACAAACCCCTAATATCTGCTTTTCTTAACTCGGTTTCTTCTAGGGTTCGCCATCTGTTTGAGATACTATTGTGTAAATAAGAATAAAAATTATTTCATTAGCCCAATTTTTAAATAAGTATTTTGATTGCCATTTTTCAGCATATAGGAGTATCACCCATAATTTCATTGTGGATCATTGTCATGTTATGATTTTTACAAAGATTGTCAAGATTATTTAAGAACTGGCCTAAATGGCAACTTAAAATTTGAATCTTAAATAATTGGTTAACCTGTGATGCCTGTCTGTGGAAAGTTAAAAAAGCATGTGGTAAATGGAGCAGACACCACTTTTATGTTATCCTTGCTGCAAGCAGTGTCAACAATACAGTCAAATAAAAGGGGTCTTAATTTATACGGTACTCTTCCACTGCATGTTTTTCACTCACTAACTTGTCCAGATGTTGGAATAAGTTATTCTTGCAAAATCTGATCACTTTGATTTAAGTATTTAGAACTTTATTTCATTACTGAAAATATTTCATTCTTTGTGAATGATGATTTCATATGATGTGAATTATTGTGGTGTGGTAGCATTTGAAATGGTACCACAAAGTTGGCTAGAGTGTTTTTAATTTTGCATGACGTATCTTTTTCTGAAGGCAATCATAATGTTTTTGATTGTGTTGACTTGAGGTAAGATACTAGCCTCCTGTGCAGTTAGTGCTTCACTCATTTTGAAATTGTCTTATCTGTATTGTATCCCATTTCATTCAACCCTAAATAAACTTCATTCACAAGCTTTTTGGTAATAGTGTGGTATTATTATAAATTAAATTAATACACCAACAAAACTAATTCTCGGGGTCAACAATTTTTATTACAGAAAACTGCAAATTAAATGCAATATATCACATTTCGGTATATATACTTAGCTGGAGGCATTTCCCTATGCTTCCCAAAGCATAAGATTTGTTGATTGTTTTAAAAATCCTTGTATAGGAGTCAGTATTAATGTGGCTTCATGTTACTGAACTGTTAAGTTCAATAACGTGAAGCCATATTAATATTGACTCTTGAGTAACTGCAAGCAGAGCAAGTGAACTGAATGTTTCAAACTCCTGGCTTTACAAGGATGAGGGTCCTCAGCAGAGAATGTCATTTAAGAAATGCCTGCAGCTTGGTTTTTCAGAGGAATCCCCCCACCCTTCATACTGGATGAAATTAGTTTGCATCTTTGCCATAATAACCCAGGTGAGCTGCTGGAAATATTTGATTTAAACTAATGGAAAACTACCTACCACTCCCCATTTAATATTCCTAGGGGTCCCTTTTGCCTTGTGGGAGCCTTGGGACAATGGAAGGTAACTTTTAGTAGTTTAACCTGCTGAATTGGGGGGGGGGGGAGAGGCTTATTACAGCAAACATGATCTGCTTAGTGTCTAGACTCAAGGCTGCCAAAGGTTTCCTCAGAGCATAAGGGTGCTCTAAAGAACTTCACAGGAAGTTATCTATTTGTTTCAATATTTCTAGTGTCTATTCCAGGTTATTTTATTTCATTTATTGGACTTGTATGCCGCTCACTCAACTAAGCGGCTCAGGATGGCTAACAAAAATCACAGTACATTCATCATTACCATATAACAAAGCACAACAGCATAAAATACAATAAAAGTAACAGCACATAGACATTGCAAAAATGTTGCAAAACATTACAAAAACTTCATCCCCTGGGCAAGGGTGGGGTGGCGAGTCCTCTCGGCCATGGCCGCAGCATCCTTTTATCCTCCAGCCGCAGGCAGGGCCCGGAGGACGGCAACCACAGCTGCTTCCAACCTCCGACCGGTGGTGGGGCCCGGAGCAGTGGAGAGCCCTCTTGGCTGTAGCGTCCTTTTATCCTCTAGCCACAGGTGGGGCCCGGAGGATAGCGATGGCGGCCACAGCTGCTTCCCCCCCCCCCCGGGGGGCAGCGAGTCCCTGTGTAAATTCACCTGACATGATTTTGTCCAACTAATAGGATTGAAAAACTTTCATTTTGCCAAATGAGATTAACTTGTGACTACTCATACTTGCATATCTTCCTTATAGAGGGAATGGCATGCTTCTATTAGAGATGTCATATTTAACACCAGATCTGTTGAATTTTCCCTTAATATTTAATTGCTAAGGGTTACCCTGGGCCAGTGGTGGCAAACCTATGGCACACGTGCCAGATGTGGCACTCCCAGCCCTCTCTATTGACACGTGTGCTGTCACCCAAGCACAGAATTTGCTCTGCCCAGCAGCCCAATGGGATCACTTTCTCCCCCCCAGCACAGTTTGCCCCACCCCTCTGCCAAGCAGCCCAATGAGAGTGCTCCCCCAGCACAGAGTTTGCCCCACCCCTCTGCCTAGCAGCCCAATGGGAGCGCTTCCTTCCCCCCAGCTCAGTTTGCCCCGCCCATCTCTTTGGGCACTCGGTCTCTAAAAGGTTTGCCATCACTGCCCTGGGCCAACCATTTATGCCCAAATGTAAATTCTGAAAATAATTCAGCTGTAAAATTCAGTTTGTATCAGATGCCTAATGTGTTCATATTGGACCAAGAAGCTGCACTGGCTGCCTATATGTCTCCAGGTGCAATTCAAGGTGCTGGTTGTCACCTTTAAAGCCCTTCATGGTAGCGGACTAGGATACCTCACGGACCACATCATCCCTAGGACATTGACCCGTTCCACGAGAGCAAACCGAGAGGGCTCCCTTCAGGTACCATCTGTTGGGGAGGCTTGCCTCTCCAGCACAGGAAAAGGGCCTTCTCAGTCGTAGCCCCCACCCTATGGGACCTCCTCCCAGTAGAACTATGCCTCCAGGCCCAGTTGCTACCATTTAGGAAAGAATTGAAGATGTGGTTGGCAAAATGGGTCTGGGGGCTGGGATTGTCAACAAGCTCCCCTTTCTGGCTCATCTGAGGCACCCCCCTCATGTAATTAATTTTTTATGTAAGGTTTTGTAGATTTTATATTTGTTTTTAGATAGTAAATGGCACAGCAGGGGGTAATTTTGCTATGTTTTAAGGTTTTTTTAATTGTTTTATATTGGTTTTAACTTGTGTACACCACCTAGAGTCCATTCGATGGAGAGGTATATAAATCTATTAAATTAAATTAAAATTAAATTGTTGCAAGGCTTCTGTGCACCCTGTACAGTATTTTCCTTTTCTTGACAGTCACGCAAAATGATTCAGAATTCTTCAACAAGAATTGCTTGTTAGCATGCATGAGAATAACTATCTGCTTTCAGATAATTCACTTGATAAAGCTGTTCTACATACAGAGGAATCCTGGTACTAGCAAAGAAGAAACCTGTAATGTATACAGAAATAAACACCTGAGGAAAAAGTTTCTTGGTCCAAAAAGTGAGAACTTGAACAGCCAGATTTGCACTAGGGGGCACCAGATTCCAACATGCTAACGTGGCATGACTGATGCATTTGGCAAGGCCAATCCTAGACTCCGTGCATTCATAAAGTTCGGGATACCATTTCAAATGTACTGTATATTTGGACTCTGTGTTGGCTGAATGTATGTTTGTGGTGTGGCAGATTCCTACACACACCTTATTCTGCCTTGAGCCTTTACCATGCATGGAGTCCCTACAATTTGTGATCCTTGCTTTGCATTTTTTAAAACCCGTCTAAAATTTAGATCCTTGCGCTATTTTTAGTAAAGCCAAATCTGGTGGTTAATTAAATTAAATACTCTATAAAAATGACTGTATACTAGTTCAAATATCAACAGCCTTACAGCAAATTAATCACCCCTCTGTAAAATGTCTATACTTTAGGTAAGAGGCTACTGAAAACTTTCTCCTGGAACCTGCCGGCAGCTGAAATCACCATAAGAGTACCAGATGATGATGGATTTGTCTCCAGGCAGCATCCAGGAGGAAGTTTTCAATGCTTATTTAGTTTTTAATAATTATGCAGTACATCAGCAATGCCCTAATACAGTGCAGAATTTTTTTAAACTTCCTCTACTCCTCTATGGAAAGGAAATATTTAATTTTCCTACAAAGTGAAGTGGCTGTCTTCTTAAGCCATTTCACAATATGAGCAATTCAATGAGAAAGGAGTTTATTATTATTTTTTATTTTTAAATTCAGATTTCTATGCCGCCCAATCAGGTAAACCTGACTGAGGGCAGTTCACAACAAGTTAAAACATACATAAAAACAATTAAACCATTAAAACCCCAGCATACCCTCCCACCTATGCGGATTCCGCTAGCATAATTGGCATAATACGGCCCTTGCAGAGGCCACTTCAGTCGAGAAAGCTCCTGGCCCGTGGGCTCTGCGGGCACAGAAATTTGGGGGGGGGGGGCAGATTAATAATCATAGGGTTGATTCACCCACATCTGACCTGACCAGCGATTCCGCTGAGAGAAGCAAATCGCTAAACCTCCGTTACGTATTAGGCAATTACTGACTCACAGATCAGCCCAAGCTCTAGTGCAAATAGAGGCCATATTTACCTTGGTGTAAACCCCGAACAATGGATTTTCCCTGTCAGTGTTTGCCCCAGTTAATTAACTTCCCCAAGAGAGATTTCCCATTAACCCGGGTAAATGGGTGATAAGATTTTCTGTCAGATGACGATTCTATCACACGCTGCCTTGAATTCCTATAAATGATGATGTCTTTTCCTCAATAAACCACTGGTCTTCGCTCCATCTTGTCTCGTGTCGTTCCTTTGACCAGCCTCCTCCGGGATCCTAAGGGCCTCCTCACGGCCCCAATCCAACATCTGGTGACCCCGACATGATCCTACTCGTGAGTAAGCGATCAACGCGGTCCGGTTCTACGCTAGAACCGTGTCCGATCATCCCGGAGGACAGCGCGGAAGCCCGGTCGGTAAGCCAGCCGATCGGGAGGACGGTTCCGCGACAAGGCATTACAGAGAGGCATCCTACAGCTTGCTCCATCTTTCGCGGCGGCTTGCAGCACGGAAAAATGCGTTCCGCTCAGGGTCAGCTGTGAACCCCTGACAGCGCAGAGGCCACCGAGGGCCCGTGGCGGCAGGCCACGCTCCGAGCTCTACCCAGAGATTCGTCACGCAAAACCTATTGCCTGAACTTCAGACGCGTCGACTCGTCCCGAGAAGGAGACTTCAAAGGACCCTTGCAGGTAATATGGGGACTTGTCCTCAGTGGCAACGTCCATCCGCTAGCCAAAGAATTCATGAGGAAGAATTCAAAATCCTGGCCAGGGTATATCAGTTACGCTTTCACAGTGGAGAGCTAGCGAGACTTTTGGTGTTCTTGAGGGAACACTGCCTGCTTTACCCAGAAGCAGGTACGTTATCCCTTCAGCTCTGGGATCAGATAGGAGACTGCATTCAGCAACCCCCGAAAGCTCCAAAGGGCATAATTCGCACATGGGGTAAATGTAGGAGACTTTTAGCAGAGGTAGATCCAGTCCGAGTAGAGGCTAAAGAACCCCCAGCGCCAGCAGAACCATCGGCGCCCACGGCGCTCTGTCCGTCACATGCCTCACAGGGCAGCAGCAGGTAGTTCATTCACCAGTCCAGTATAAGCTCCTCATGGCTATACGGAAGGCCATTACAGAGACAGGACTACAAAGTCGGTTCACTAGGGGCACGCTTCAGCAAGTGTGCGAGAACACCATGTTCATCCCGCACGACTGGAAAGCCGTCATGCGGATGATGCTCAACCCCAGCCAGTATTTGTTATGGGACAGCGAGATTCGCCTCGAGGCTCAGACAAGGGCTGCCAGGATGGGAGGGGCAGTACTTCCTGACCAGTTATATGGCTCAGGTGCCTTCGAATCCATCGATGCACAGACCAACTTGCCACTTGCCACTCTTCAGATGTCAGCTGAGGCGGCCTTCAGGGCCTTCCTCAAAGTCCCAGCAACAGGCAAAGCGGCCAAAAATTACACCGCAGTCAAACAAAGTCCTACATGGACTTTGTCAATCGCTTAGAGGAAGCGATTAGTAGGCAGATCGATAACGAGCAGGCCCAACAAGAGCTCATGATGAAATTGGCTAAAGACAACGCCAATCTCGACTGCCGTAAGATCTTGCAGTCACTGAGTAACCGTCCCGACTTGACTCTCACGGACATGATTAGAGCTTGCGCCGACATTGGCACAGACTCCTACAAAATGGGTCTGCTGGCAGCGGCGGTGCAAGGGGGTAGAAGACCGAAGAACAAAGGGGCATGTCACAATTGTGGCAAGGTCGGTCACTTCGCTAGGGAGTGCCGATCCAAGAGCGGCGGACAACATTCCGGCCGTTCCAAGGCTCCAACCACCCCGTGTCCGAAGTGTAAGAAAGGCTACCATTGGTCCAGATTCTGTCCGAATTCGGGAAACCGGAACGCGGGCACGTCTCTGGCCCCGGTCCAAACAGAGGCTTCCCTTGCTCTGGGCGAGCCAGAGCTAGATTAGATTCCATTCACATTCCAGGCATTGCGAAGGTGCAGGCCAGCCCCAAGGGTAGTACAGGGCTAGAATTGACTTGCCAGGCGGACGTCACATGCGACTTGCCAGGCACAGTCTATCTGGTGGATTCCCAGTACATGGGACCCCTGCCCAAGGGCTTCCTAGGTTTAGTTTTGCCTCGCAGTGTAGCAGGAGCACGCGGAATTCTTGTAATTCCGGGAGTCATTGACTCAAATTTTTCAGGCGTTCTCCAAGTTCAACTCTGGACGCACCTACCCCAAACCATTCACAAGGGAGACACATTAGCGCAACTGATTATGGTTCCTTGTCACTCGCCAGCAGATAGCCAGGGAAGGCTCAGGGACAGCGCAGGGTCCGGGTCAGAAGACCGCTCGAGTGCAAGTGAGGCAGTACAAGGATACCAGGTCTTAGCGACAGTGGAGACCAACATTGAGTGGAAACAGCGACCAGTTATTGAGGTATTTTTGAATAAAAAATCATTCTCAGGGTTGCTAGATACCGGAGCTGACGTCAGCGTGGTCAGCCGAAGCCAGTGGCCACGAGAGTGGGCCATTGAGCCGGTCTCCGATGTGTGGGGGGTAGGCGGCATCCAAGAAGAGTTTAGAAGCCGGGAGTGGGTAGAAGTCACGATCCCTAAGGCTGACGGCACGGCGGTCATTCGGCCACACATTCTGGACGTGCACATCAACCTTTGGGGGCGAGACATTTTACAGCAGTACGGTGCCACTCTCACCTTCGGGTAATGGCATTGCCACTTAAATGGCTCACCAACACACCAGTCTGGGTGGAACAGTGGCCAGTAGTGGGGGAGAAATTAGTCGCCCTAAAGCAACTGGTTAAAGAGCAGCTAGACGCAGGACATATAGAGCAGTCCACTAGTCATTGGAATTCGCCCATTTTTGTCATTAAGAAGAAGTCGGGGAAGTGGCGACTCCTCCACGATCTCAGGGAGATCAATAAATATATACAGCCAATGGGTCCGCTTCAATGCGGCATCCCAAATCCAAATATGATTCCTGAGGGTTGGGAGATCCTGGTCGTAGACCTAAAGGATTGCTTTTACACCATTCCCTTGGACCCCAGGGACCGGGAAAGGTTCGCCTTTACGGTGCCGGTTGTGAACCACAGCGAGCCCACGCAGCGTTATGCGTGGAAATTCTTGCCACAGGGGATGCTCAATTCGCCCACCCTGTGCCAAATTTATGTTCACAACGCACTGGCAAAGTTTCGAAACCTTCATCCCACAGCTTTAGTATGCCATTTCATGGACGATATCTTGGTCGCAGCGCCGCAACTCGGCAGCGAAATGTTTACAGACCTCCAGGCCAGCCTGGGGGAGAAAGGTTTACTCATTGCCCCGGAGAAAGTGCAGAGAACCGAGCCCTTTTCATACTTGGGTCATCGGCTTCTCCGTTCCTTCGCAGCACCAGTTTTGCCTCAGATAAATTTGAAAGACTCAGTCACCTTGGTAGAATTGCAGCAAGTTTTAGGTAACATTAATTGGGCCAGACCGTACTTCAGATTGGATACGGATCTTTTAAAACCGCTCTTCTCGCTGCTAACGCTAGGTAAGCAGCCGGCAGACCGGATACAAATTCCTCGAGAAGCATGCTTGGCTCTCGAGAAAGTCAACCAAATTCTCAGTCAAAGGTGGGTGGACAGGATTGCTCAGGGGCCATATGCCCCGATCCTGAACTTGTATATCGTTCGGGCCGGATCCATGTTCACCGGAGCCCTAGGAGTGGACTCCGAGCGAGGAGCAAGTATCGTGGAATGGGTGTATTTACCAAACACCTCTTCCCGAAACATCGTTCCCCCCCAAGAGTTGGTCTCCGCGGTGGTCTACCGCGGAAGGCTGAGAGCAAGGGACATCTCAGGGCACGACTTAGCAAAAATCGTGATCCCGTTCACCAAAGAGCAAGTTCAGCAGCTAATGCAGCTCGGTGACTCGCTTCCAATTGCCTTGGAGGGATTCACCGGATGCTTGGCATACCACTTGCCAAAGGACCCCAGACTCGTCTCGCTTCAAACTCAGACAGTCAGCTTGTACGAATTGATTTAGCTGGTTCTACTTCAGGGGGCCAGAACAGTTTTCACTGATGGGGGTCGCACATATGGTGTCTTAACTTGGCAGGAGGGCCAGGCTTGGCGCACGCTTCTAACTCTTCCACAGAAGTCCGCGCAGCGGGCAGAGTTGGCAGCGGTGAACCTCGCTTTGCGCACCTTCGCCTAAGAACGCCTCAACATTATTACTGATAGTCAATACGTTAGGAATTTGCTTCACAGTCTACCGGGAGCATACATCACTCCCGCGCTAGACAAAAATTTGCTGAGTTTGTTCCTCACAGCTCAATTTCACTTGCGGAACCGCACGGAAGTGCTCTATATCACCCACATCCGAAGTCACCAGGACCTACCTGGTCCGATTTCTGCGGGCAATATCAGAGCGGATGCGGCCGCAAAGGAAATTCAGCAGCGGTCAGTTTTGGGTGTATTCACAACTCCGATTCAGAGCCATGCATTCTTTCATCAGAATGCCAAAGCGCTCGCCAGGCAGTTTGACCTGCCACTCTCTCAGGCCCAAGGCATAGTTCGCTCTTGCCAGCATTGTGCAGGGGCACTGGGGGGGGGCCCTCATGGGGGGTCAACCCACGAGGGACAGAGGCTAACCAGGTGTGGCAAATGGACGTCACACATGTCCCGCAGTTTGGCAGATGGCAGTACATGCACGTTTGCATTGATACCTTCTCGCAATTCGTTTGGGCCACAGCGCAAAAAGGGGAGACTGCTTCCCAAGTGGAGCAGCACCTCCTAGCCTGCTTCGCGGCGATGGGCAAACCTCGGCACGTGAAAACCAATAACGCCCCGTCCTACAGCTCTAGGCAGTTGGCTAACTTCATGGCCACCTGGGATATCAAGCATACCTTTGGCGTTCCTTACAATCCGCAGGGGCAAGCGATTGTGGAATGAGTCAATCGGACACTCAAGTCCTATATTGACAAACAAACAGAAAGGGGGGAGCCACCAGCCCTCCCCAAGTCACAGGGTCAGGCACAGCACTGTCTGAATAAGGTATTGTTCACGTACAATCACCTTAATGTTTTTTCCGATTGCACGCCGCAGGAGAAACACTTCCACCGTTCGGAAGCTCTCCTGCGACCGCTGGTTCGTTACCGGGTGCCACCGGACCCTTCCTGGAGGGGCCCGGTGCCACTCGTAACCTGGGGAAGAGGGTATGCTGCAGTTATGTCTCCTACAGGTGTCGTTTGGATTCCAGCTCGGTGCGTTAAGCCTCATTTGGAGCTACATGGCGTGGACCCAGGCTGACCCGAGTCCGATCCTGGAGATGGAGGTTCTCACCTTGACCGAGAGGACCCGACGGAAGAAGCGGCCACAGACGACAGCGCCGAAGATCACCTGGGGGATGGTCAAGGCCCTTTGCAATGAGGCCCAGGACGCCATCCGACGCGAGGACAGGGAACCGACACCGGAGAACCTCGTGGCTGCAGTCCTTGCCCTGATCACTACCAACACCGTGGCAGTCACCATCATTCTGACCCTCTCCGTACATGCGGGGGGAGGCGTTCAGGCAGCCTCACTGCAGGCCAACGGTCTGATGCCAGGCGAAGATCTCTCTGCCCGGATGCACTACAATCTATGGGAAAGGTTGGCGGGTCTCGTCAACCAGTCCGATTTTTGCCTTAAGCAGGACATTGGTCCTGCCTCAATCCTGAGCACCTGTCTCATCCCGGTGTGCCACACTCTGGACGCGCGCACCCGGGATGGCGACTGGCTGCTGAGGCGAATTTTCGGTCCGCACCTCCCTACGAGCTTCACAGCATACGCTCGTTGGGGAATGCAGCTGACTATGACTTTGCCAGCTGATGCAGCCACTCTCCACACCCCCCGAGTGCCGGTCAGCCCGAACTCTACTTGTGCTCGAATGACCGGATGTTCCGTGGCCGGCCGGACTCGACGCCGCTGCCTTGACGTTGGCCGCGGCAACTGGACTTGCAATAACCCAGAGACACTTGGTTCAATGTATGCTCATGTTACCCTACCTTCAGGTTGGTTCTTTACATGCAACCAGTACACTTGGAACTACATTCCCGCAAATGTATCAGATTCCATGTGTTGTATCAGTCGCTTGACATTGTTACTCCCCACTAGGGATATGATTGTTCCAAGCACAAATGTTTCTACACCCATACGGCGCACTCGTGCCACCCAGTTAGACAGCTCATGTGATAGCAACATTAGGGTCCTGAGTCCAGCTGAGTATGTCTCGCTGGCAGTCAGCATACTTGGCGTGCCAGGCTTAGCCGTCGGCAACGCTCGGAAAATTGGTCAATTGGCTTGCGGATTAGCAAAGGCCATCAACCATACCTCCTCAGCGATAGCGCTGCTCAACCAGGAGCAGGCAGAGCTTCGCCATGCCATCCTAGACAATCGAGCAGCCATAGACTACCTTCTGTTGTTACATCATTTGGGTTGCGAATCTGTCCACAACATGTGTTGCTTTAATCTCACAGACAATACCCGTAAAGTACAGAGCCAGCTCACAGACCTCCACACCCTAGTCAAGAACATCAAGGAGGACTCTTCATGGGGGTGGTGGGATTCCTTGTGGTCATGGCTCCCATGGGGATGGCTCCAGACAACGCTCAAGGTGGTTGCGGGGGTGATCATACTGGGCATAGCAGGATGCTGTTTCATGCAATGTATTCCCTCACTGTTGTCGAGATACCCCCCGTGGGGGGAACCCCGAAGCGTTGTTCCCGTACACCAGTTGATGCCCATCTTGCGCAGGGTCGCCTGTCAGGTCCATAAATAACAGAAAAAGGGGGGATGCGGATTCCGCTAGCATAATTGGCATATTACGGCCCTTGCAGAGGCCACTTCAGTCGAGAAAGTTCCTGGCCCGTGGGCTCTGCGGGCACAGAAATTGGGGGGAGGGCAGATTAATAATCATAGGGTTGATTCACCCACACCTGACCTGACCAGCGATTCCGCTGAGAGAAGCAAATTGCTAAACCTCCGTTACGTATTAGGCAATTACTGACTCACAGATCAGCCCAAGCTCTAGTGCAAATAGAGGCCATATTTACCTTGGTGTAAACCCCGAACAATGGATTTCCCCTGTCAGTGTTTGCCCCAGTTAATTAACTTCCCCAAGAGAGATTTCCCATTAACCCGGGTAAATGGGTGATATGATTTTCTGTCAGATGACGATTCTATCACACGCTGCCTTGAATTCCTATAAATGATGATGTCTTTTCCTCAATAAACCACTGGTCTTCGCTCCATTTTTTCTCGTGTCGTTCCTTTGACCAGCCTCCTCCGGGATTCTAAGGGCCTCCTCACGGCCCCAATCCAACACACCTACCCCGTTCATCTTTAAAACTACCCACATTAAAACTGCCTGCATTGGACAATTAAAAGAAATGGGGGCTTATTTTATAAGCCAACAGGTGGGGACCATCCTTCCATCTGGGCCCCACACCTGCCCCGCCAACCAGGTTTTTAGGTCTTTTCTGAAAGGTAGCAGCTCCGTCTGCTCCCGCAACTCTACAGGTAGAAGGTTCCACAAGGCCGGTGTGGACACGGAAAAGGCCCTCCTTTGTGTACCAGAGAGACGAGCCCCTCTGGCAGATGGGACAATTAGGGAGCCCCTCCAGTCCGCTCTGGTTGGATGGGCAGACACTCTTGGGACGATGCAGTCTCTAAGGTATCCTGGCCCACTACCATGAAGGGCTTTAAAGGTCAAAACCAGCACCTTGAACTGCACCCAGAGGCAAACTGGTAACCAGTGCAGCTCCCGAAGTAATGGTGAGGCACAGGCATAACACCCGTGCCCCATCACCACCCGGGCTGCTGCATTCTGGACCAACTGCAGCCTCCGAATGGTTGTCAAGGGCAGCCCCATGTAGAGCGCATTGCAATAATCTAGCCTGAAGGTGACCAGAGCATGTATGACCCTGAGCAGGGAGTCCCAGTCCAGGAGCAAATGCAACTGACGGATGATGCGAAGCTGTGCGAAAACCCTCCTGGCCACGGACGCAGCCTGATCTGCAAGTAGCAGCCCCGAATCCAGGAGGACCCCTAAGTTGCGTACCGGGTCTGTCTGGGGCAAAGCAGCCCCATCCAAGACCAAAGTTGGCAGCTCCTTGGATAACGCGGGACCCCCTATCCAAAGCCACTCAGTCTTGGAGGGATTCAATTGTAGCCCGTTGTCCCCCATCCAGACCCCAACTGCTTCCAGACATCTGGATAGGACATTGACCGCATCACTGGGGTCCCCATGGGGTGAGATATATAGCTGAGTTGAACCAAATGGAGTTGCTTGAGGGTATATGCTACTTGAATGCGAGGATTACACCAAATGGCATACTGGGCCTCAACTCAAGTTCTAGCAATCCATTTAGCTTGTTCCAATCCAATCCAAGGAGCCTGTGTGGACAAACTCTAGACTTGTCACAGAATAAACTCAGCAGTATGCAGTGATGCACTGTAAAAAAAAAATACTACCCACTAGGTGGACGTGGCTATCTGTGAGCATGTTTATCTGTGGGTGTGGCCTCCCCCCCCTTGAAAAAAAGAAACCTACCTTGCTCTCTTGTTTTGCATAGATGATGATGATGAGTCCCCGAGCAGCCAGGCGCTGCTGGCGAGTCAGCCCCTCACTGTTTGGGCATGCTTTCACCAGCAGCGCTGCTGGGAGGTGAGCGGGGCGAGATGGTGGGCTGGCGCCGGCCTCCCCCTCCCAGCGCCGGCAGAAACGCATCCCATTCTCCTCACCCAGGGCTGAAGATGCGATGGAAGTGCAGAGGTAAAAGCGCGCCTTCGGCCCTGGGCGATGCAAATGGGACGCGATTCTGCCGGCGCTGGGAGGGGGGGCTGAGAAGTGGGCATGGCCAGCCAAGTGGGTGCGGCCTGGAATTTTCACTACCAGTTCGCAAGAACCGTTCAGAACTGGCCACAGTACATCACTGGCAGTATGTAACTACAACGTTCTATAATAACCCAAGATAAACCTTTGTATTCCTGTGATAACCATATTTTATACTCTAAACCTTCACTGAACTAGGCCAAACCTTTGCTGTGTTAGTCTTGCTAGCAAAACAACCAAGTCCAGTAATGCTTTTCTCCGTTAAGAGAATTTAAATGTCATTACTTCCTGAATTTCACCTCCCTCTGACCTCACTGTTTACATTTCTACATCCAGCCATGTATGCTGTATGTGTAAAATCTGCAATAACTACTCGTTTCTGAGGAAATGGGCTATAATTCATACTACTGTTCATGTTATCATCTATTCTACACAGTTGCCTTTAAGGTGTCCAAAGAGAACTGTAATTTGTGGAGTTTATAGCAGCCAATTCCATTATGCTTTGAATCAAAACAGCTAGTCAGCAAGCTAAATGTTTCCTCCCTCCAAATGTAACTGTCCACTCTAAGCTCTATATGTGTTGTTCTTGCACTGCTACTGCTAGTTTAGTTTGTTTGTCTGACTGGTTCAATTGTCTTTCTGATTCAAAATATTAGCTTCAGAAAGCCAGTAACTAAGTACCCTCTTGCAACCATTATCTGCTTGAGAGATTGTTCTTCCTGCCTTTTTCCAACCCGGATAAAGTGAACTGTCATTGTTGTATTTTTGCCATCTACCCAACAACTTTATTTGAACATAAGCCTTCTTTTTCCCTTCTGCTGAAACTGTGCTTGAGCATTTATACTTTAGTAACTAAGAAGAAATTAATGGAGAGTTGAGGAGGAATTGTATTTCAAAACATTTAGCCTTGATCCTTTGGGAAACAATAGCTGCACCAATCTGCAACGATTATCCAACATAACTAGCACGATCTCCTACTACTTTACCCCAAGGCATGGGCATGAGACACCTCCCCTTTAAAACTTGTGTGACTAGTGTCCTCCCAAAAGTAAGATAATGGGAGGGGGAGGCTGGGAAAGATGGTAATTTATTTCCTACTGCCCAGTAGATTCATCTTTAGACTCTGGGAAAAAGCCTCTCTTGTTCCACACTCGTTACAGACCTGTGTTAAAGGGGTTTTTGTTGCTTTTCAATAGAACATTAATTTCAGGAAAATGCAGCCTCTGTTTGTTGTCTGCTTTCTTAGATTTTTAACTCCTGAAGTAAAATAACCGAACCTGAAGTCCATTCAAATCAGATCCCTTTGGGTTTAAACATTTCGATAAAATTAAGTCCATGTTTTTAACCACAAGCGTTCTCTACCATAGGGATACCAAAAGGCCAAAGAATACTTGCAGGCTGTTAACTGTTTAGAGACTTGACCATTTTGTTTGCGGTCCGGTGTCAGGCGCTTGGATTGAAAGAGGAGCCTCTCTTTCAGGAAGCCAAAGCCAATGCGAGAGAGACCACCAGTTCTGACACTCCAACATCCCACGTTCCCCACTGTTTTGTTCTATTGAGGCCAAATGTGAGAAGCTGCTTCCAAGTCCTCCCCACACAAAAGTCTTTATGAGTCTTTACTGAGGCGTGAGCCAGGCAGCTACTCTGACGTTGCCAGCCTGAAAGCAACCCTCCTTGATGGCATTTGGCAGGCTGGCTTTCTAAAAGGGTAGATTTATGACTCGTGAAAGATGGGCAAATTAAAATCCTGGCCATTCTTGATAGGATTAAATTTTCCAGGGCAGGCGTCTGTTTGTATCCAACTCTGACATACCACATTCCAATTGTTTTCAGGGCTCATTTTAATATGCTTCCCACCCTCACTTCCCTGCCTCCTCAACCATCCACCCTCCCCTTCCCTTGACTTCTGCTACATCCTTTTGTTGCCCACCAAGATAGTAAATAATGAAGAGACCACCTTACAATTACAGACTGAAGCATTTTTCAGTCTGGTGCTCTCTGTTCTATTAGCATATACTACTAGAGCACTAGTGCTGAAAAGATCTCTGTATAGTCATAATAATAATTCAAGTGCAAAAGTGCATTTCTTGTCACTGCAGAGAATCCGCAATGGAACTAGTACTACTGACCACCTCATAGATTTCTTCCTGCAACACAGTGAGAACATTTTGCTTTGCACACCTAGGAGTGAAATTGCTATACAAAATATTTAGTACAGTAAAACCCCTACTGATGAAAAAAAGTCCGTTCCATAGGCTTTTGCTTAAATCGGTTTTTTATTTAACTTGAAGCAAACCCATAGGAAAAATTATTTTTTATGTAACTCGAAACAAACCCATAGGAAAAAGAATATTTATGTAACTTGAAGCCATAGGAAATCGTATAAATCGGGACATGGTTTTAGCACAAAATCATTATGTAAGTCAAATTTTATGTAACTCGAGGCATGTGTAAGTCAGGGTTTTATGTTACTATTAAAACTATGCTTATTTATTTCCAAGCATGATTCTACACAAATGCTATGTCTCCTTATGCACTCTTCTGTACAGTATCATTATGTTAAATAATTTGAACCTCAGCTGATCTTGTGGACAGGCTAGCCCAAGAGATTTTTGCTGCCTGGAGCCAAGGAGGAAATCATCTAAAATGAATTTATTTAATAAAGGTACAGAGTACTCAAACCCAGCCAAGTTCTTTTGATTAAGATGGGGAAATACTCCTCTAAATAATAATTCAATCCTAGTGTAAGGCAACCCTTTTCAGCAATTTCTAGATATATGAGTTTTTTGCGGGCTTGGTATATGTGGGCTTTTAGTGATGGTGCAGCTTTCCCAAGGTTATGTAGGCTGACTCTTCTCGGGGGGGGGGGGCACAATGGGGAATTGAAGTACCAAATGTTGGCTCCACAGCCAGAATCATAACACACTGAGCTATCCAATCAGCTAAAATGCAATGAAAGCAAATTAAATAACTAGTATTTTGTTAAACTTTCATGGCACTCAGAACTGATCACCTCACTCCACTTAACAGTAGAACTGCTGGAAATGGATATTGGAACTTATTAAACACATTTTAAGCTCATGAAGAAAAGCTATCCATTTAATAAGCAATGCTAGCCTACATGCAGCCAGTAATTAAGATGAAATACTTCTGTGTCACAGGAATCAATCTCTTGTGAGTGTTATGTGCTATCAAATTGGAAATGAATTATAGCAGGCTTTCAAGGTAAGCAAAATGTATAAGGAATGGCTTTACCACTGCCACACACATACACCATTAGTGTCTTGCACGGAAGACAAAGAAGGAGTCGCAGTGGGGGCTAGAACACAGGTTTATTTCATGATGGTCAGGATGAACATGAGGTAATGGCGGAGGTACAGCTCATTTTATACTGCAATAATACATTTGAATACTGTTGCACGGTAGCTCATTGGCTGCTACCGGTGTGACGTCATTCTGAGTCATGCCCATCTTCTCCAGGTGATCCTAGCATGGGAATGGTTCCCTCGGCTGCCGGTGATTGGGGAATGTGAACCATGTGAGCTGAACGCTCGCAGCTGCCCTCTATGGGCAGCTTACTCGCGTTCCTTAAACAGCTGGGTTACATTGTAATCATTGTCAGGTTACATTCATACATTCTTAAAGTAATACTGTTACATACACAACACTCCTCCCCCCTAGGATGGGACGAAGTCCCTCAACTATTGTGGCTTCCCGCACGTGCGCTTGGGGCATGCGGCTGCTTGGTTTAGCTCAGGGGAACTAGGGGCTCCGAATTCCGCAGAGTCTCGTCCTGCAATGGAAAGGGAGGACTCATTAGTCGTTTGGCGAGGACTCTGCGACAACCTTGCATTGGGAGAAGGGAACGGAACATACAGCTGAAATGAGAACCCCTGCCTGTTTCCCGTGGCACCTGGGGACCCCGCCAGCACGAACCTCGGAACCGACGAGGAGACCCTTGTTGTCTCGCCCCGGTCCCTTGCGCCTGCAACTGGCGTACTTGTGCCACCCCCTGCTGCCTGACCCAGAGTTCTAGGGGATGGGGAGAGTGAACTTCCCCCTGCTGCCTGGCTCGGGGGGCTTGGTGATATGGTATACTCTAAAACAAAAGGGCTGGGGGGACTGGAGATACCAGGGGCTGAACTGAAACCCCTCTTCTCGCTGGGACAGGTGGGGGACCACTCCGCGACACCCCCCTGGTACGGTAACATAAAATCAAACTCATTCCACTCTTTGAAAGTATCCTCCTCCTTGGCTGAGAATCCAGGGTATGCATTTGTACCCGAGGATGCCCCCGTGTCTCCCCCTTGGGTTACGCAGGTGGGGGAGGACCCTAACGCTGATTCCCTTTCACTAGTGACTCGCCTTCTGAGTTGGTCAGCGTGCCTTCTCCAGAGTAGACCTGTGCTAGTCTCAACCCTATAGGATACTGGCCCCATTTGTTCAATGATCGTCCCTGGGACCCACGTTGGTCCCGAGGCCACATAGTTTCTGCAGTGAACTGGGTCCCCTACCAAAAAGCTTTTGGAACCCTCTATTACTATATTTCTCCCTTCATCCTCCACTCTGGTCGGATCCAACCGATCAAAAAGGGTTACAGGCCTCCTCCTCATGAGGAGTTCGGCCAGCGAAAGTCCTGAAGCTAGGGGAGTTGCCCTATAACAAATGAGGAACTGACACAGTTGGAGGTTCAACTCACCGGGACCCATGCGCTGCAGTGTGTCCTTCGTAGTGTGCACTTGGGGCTCTACCTGACCGTTTGTGGCGGGGTGAAACGGGGCAGCGGTAATGTGCCAGATGGCATTTCTCTCAATGAACGCCTTGGATTCTGCGGAAGTGAAGGTACTGGCATTATCACTAACAAGGACGTCCGGCAGGCCGAAGCAGCTGAACACCTTACGCAATTGTTTTACGGTTGCGGCAGATGAGGTGTTCGGCATGGGAATGACCTCCAACCATTTGGAGTATGAGTCGACTATCAGCAGGAACATGGACCCGCAGAAAGGGCCGGTGAAGTCGACGTGAACTTGGGACCACGGCCCATGGGCCGTGTCCCATTCCCTATGGGGCAGCCAGGACTCCTCGGGCCGAGAGCTCTGGCAGCTCTCGCATGTACCTACCAAATGTTCTATATCTGCGTCTATCTGAGGCCACCAGAAGTAGCTTCTGGCCAGTGCTTTGGAATGCACTATCCCCGGGTGGCTGGTATGCAGGAGCCTCAGCATCTTAGCTCGTAATTTCTCTGGGATGACTACCCGCTGGCCCCAGAGCAGGCAGCCCCTTTCAAGGGAGAGCTCTACTCTGCGCCTGAAAAATGACTTGAAATGCTCCTCTGGGGGAGTTGTGGGCCATCCTTTCCTTACCCAGGAACTGACTTGGGACAGGAGTTTGTCGGCCGCCGTGGCTTTGGCGAGGTCCACCGGAACGATGGGGGGCGAGTCGAGAGACTCGATCAGCAGGACTTGGTGGTCCTGCTCTACCTCGCATTCGGGGTCTCCTAAACTAGGGAGGGGAGATCGAGACAGCACGTCCGCGTGGGAGATCTCCTTCCCTGGGCAATAGACCAGCTCGTACTGGTAGGCGTTAAGGAAAATCGCCCAATGTAGCATTCTGGGGGACAGAATTTGTGGGGTGGGCTTGCCTGTGGTAAAGATTCCCAGAAGGGGCTTGTGATCAGTCACAACCGTAAACTCGCAGCCATATAGGAAATCGTGGAACTTCTTTGTTCCCGTGATGATGGCCAGGGCCTCCCTATCTGTTTGCGCGTAGTTGCGCTCCGCCTTTGAAAGGGACCTGGAGTAGTACGCAACCGGGGCTTCCCGCCCTCTCTCTAACACGTGGCACAGCACCGCCCCCACCCCCACTGGGGATGCATCACAGACTAAAACTACTGGTCTCCTCGGGTCGAAATGAGTCAGGACAGCATCCGAGGATAAGAGCGCCTTGAGCTCCTTGAAAGCTTTCTCCTGCCTATCTCCCCACTGCCAAACCACCTCTTTCTTTAGTAGTGCATGCAGTGGCTCCGCAACGGATGCCTTCCTTGGTAAGAAGGAATGATAAAAATGTAGGAGCCCTAGGAATGACTGCAGCTCCGATTTCGCGGTGGGGCAAGGGGCGTTTTGCACAGCCGCAACCTTGGACTCGGAAGGCTTGATGCCCTCCGGGGTTATCTTGAACCCTAGAAACTCAACCTCCCTCGCAAAAAATACACATTTGTCCCTTCTCAGTCTAAGTCCCGCTTTCTCGAATACCGAAAGGACCCTGTCTAGCCTCCTTGCTAGTTCTGATTCGCTCCCCGCTATTATCAAAACATTGTCAAAATATGGGAGCACGCCTGGAAGCCCCTTTAAAAGGCGTTCCACAAGGGACTGGAAGATCCCGGGGGCCGAGTTCACGCCGAACTGTAGGCGCGTTACCTTGAATGCCTCCTTATGCGTAACGATAGTTTGTGCAGCGGCGGCAGCTGGGGTTACTGTGAGCTGCTGGTACGCCTGCGCCAGGTCTAGCTTGGCAAAACACCTCCCACCATGCAACGTGGCCAGTAAGTGGCTGACCACTGGCACCGGATATGCATTTGGCCGAATGGCCTTGTTAATTGTACATTTGTAGTCAGCGCAAATCCTGACCTCCCCATTGGATTTTAAGGCTGTAACAATTGAAGTTTCCCACTCCGCTGAATCAACTGGAACCAAAATCCCCTGCCCCACCAATTTGTCCAGTTCCGCCTCAATCTTGTCCTTGAGGGCGAAGGGAACTCTTCTTGGCTTGAGGCGTATGGGCCGGATTTCTGGGTCCAACTCAAAGGACACTGGGGGCCCCTTGTAAGTCCTGAGCCCCTTCTTGAAGACGTCCGGGTGCGCATCGCACACGTCCTGAATTGGGTCAGTCTCTATGGCGTTAATGCCGGACAGTTCAATTCCCAGGGGAGCAAATCACTGGGTTCCCAAAAGGCAACATCTTCCCCCCTTGAGAACCACTAAGGGCAGTTTTTCTGTGTAATGTTTAAACTTCACCGTGGAGTTCCCCACCCCCAGCACTGGGATCCCGTAGCCCTGCACATCCCGTAAGTGTGACTTCATAGCCCGCAACTTGGGCCGCGCATTTGGGGGAATGCGCATGAACTCCGTCTGGGACAGGATGGAGTAGGACGACCCCGAGTCTATTTCCATCCTCACTGGAACCCCTTGTAACAGTACCTCTACGTAGAAATGCTGGTGCTCCAGGCCCACGTGGTTCACACCTTCCGCACCATCGTTGGTTGAGACCTTTCCGATGCCGGCCGCCTTGCGTTGGTGTGCCCTAGGGTGTCTCGGTGCGCCCTTGTCCTCGGTTCGCCCGCGCCTGCAGACTCTGGCAATGTGGCCCTTTCGGCCACAGTTGTTGCACTCGGCCTTCCGGAATGGGCATCTCGTCCGGTCGTGAGATGCCCCGCAGCCATCGCAGCGGTGGCCTCCTCGCTCGCTGGTCTGGCGCCTTTCTCCACGCTTCTTTACCCTCTGTACGTCGTCGTCCTCGCTGGAACAGGAGTCCGCCATCGTGGAAGACTCCTCAGAGATTGCTGGGGTGCCTGCGGGCGACCGGTGTGCCCGTCAGGCCGTTTTCACTGAAGTCCGCCGGGCCGCTGGCACGGGTGACTTGGCCCTCTCAGGCGCGGCCCCTCGGGACTTGAACACTCTGACCCCGCTCCTGGCCGCCTCAGCTGCTTGGGCCTCCTGCAGTACCTCGTTGAACATGAGACGATGGTCGCGGGTCATCAACTTCCTCTGGACCTCCTCGTCCCTCAGGCCACACAGCATGCGGTCTCGGAGGGCCGTGTCCAGGTCCTCCCATTGGCAATTGACGGCTGCGAGCCTGAGGGCCGCCGCGTAGGCGGATACGGACTCTCCCGGGCGCTGGTCCCGCCTGTGGAACGCGACCCGGGCCGGGAAAATTGAAACGGGAGGCTGGAAGTGCTCCCTCAGTAACGCCAGGATGTGGTCGATGGGCACCACGTCTACCTTCCGGGGAGTCACCAGGTTCATCAGGATACGCAGCGTTGCTGGCCCCACCTGGGCTAGGAAGTGCGAGCGCATCTTCCCGTCGTCGTCGATGCCTGCAGCATCCATCGCATGCCGAAACTGGCACTCGTACAGCTCCCATTGTTCTGGATCGCTGATATCAAACTGGTGAGGTTTGATCTTGGGACACGCCATGGATCCCATCCTCGTCGCCAATTTAGTGTCTTGCATGGAAGACAAAGAAGGAGCCGCAGTGGGGGCTAGAACACAGGTTTATTTCATGATGGTCAGGATGAACATGAGGTAATGGCGGAGGTACAGCTCATTTTATACTGCAGTAATACATTTGAATACTGTTGCACGGTAGCATCTGCTGTGAGATCTGCTGTTCCTGGTGATGTTAACACATCATGAGGTTTATGGCCATGGAATCCCCTAAAATTATGACTTCATAGCCCGCAACTTGGGCCGTGCATTTGGGGGAATGCGCATGAACTCCTTCTGGGACAGGATGGAGTAGGACAACCCCAAGTCTATTTCCATCCTCACTGGAACCCCTTGTAACAGTACCTCTACATAGAAGCGCCAGTGCTCCAGGCCCACGCGGTTCATGCCTTCCGCGCCATCGTTGGCTGAGACCTTTCCGATGCCGGCTGCCTTGCGTTGGTGTGCTTGAGGGTGTCTCGATGTGCCCTTGTCCTCAGTTCGCCCGCGCTTGCAGACTCTGGCAATGTGGCCCTTTCGGCTGCAGTTGTGGCACTCGGCCTTCCGGAATGGGCATCTCGTCCGGTCGTGAGATGCCCAATTTAGTGTCTTGCATGGAAGACAAAGAAGGTGCCGCAGTGGGGGCTAGAACACAGGTTTGTTTCAGGATGGTCAGGATGAACATGAGGTAATGGCGGAGGTACAGCTCATTTTATACTGCAGTAATACATTTGAATACTGTTGCACGGTAGCTCATTGGCTGCTACCGGCGTGACGTCATTCTGAGTCACGCCCATCTTCTCCAGGTGATCTTTGGTGTCTTTTCCGGGAGACATAGAAGGAGTCGCAGTAAGGACTAACACAGGTTTATTGGTTGATGATCAGAACGAACAGGTGGTAATGGCGGAGATACCTCACATTATATACAGTGGTACAATACATTTGAATCTTGCTGCACGGTAGCTCATTGGTTGCTACCGGCGTGACGTCGTCCGGGTCACGCCCATCTTCGGTGGTGGATCGGTAGTAGTTTGTTGTTGCGGGGAGTTCCCGCGGCTGCAGTTGATTTGAGGAATGAGAACCATGTGAGTTGAACACTCGCAGCTGCCCTCTATGGGCAGCTTGCTCGCGTTCCTTTAACAGCTGGGTTACATTGTAATTGTGGCCAGGTTACATTTATACATTTCTTAAAGCGACATTGTACATACATATAAAGTGTAGGAAGGTATCTGGTTTCTGTCTCCTGTCGCCTTCACATTTTGTAAACAAAGGCCTCTTTGTCTGCATGAGAGACAACGCTGGATTTTGGGCATGCGTAGAATAATGAGAAGATTTCTCCCTTCTTTCTCCTTATTTGGTTCTGGCTTTCTGATTGGCTGTATGTGCTTTAAGTTTTGTTTCTGATATACTCTGTTGGAATAAAGAGACGCCATTAGTATTCCTTTGTTCAGCCAAAACTGGAGTCGTGTGTATGCTTTGCTCTCTACTATTTCTCTATCTCTGTTCCCTCCTCACACTCTGTCTAATGAAGCTGGACTTCGTCAGACCTTTTTAAACTCTTCCTTTGTTTATCTGGGGCTATAAACTGTTGCTAATGAGGCTGAATAGAGATCTTTACATGAATCGGACTCCTACAAGTGGCGCTCCGTGGGAGGCTTTGAACTACAATGAGAGAGCCTTCTTTGAACTCTGCTTCAGCAATTAGCAATTAGCACCTCATAATTAGCGACCGGGACAAGGTCCGACCAGAGGAAAGGTCCAATCCGACCAGAGGAAAGGTCCAATCAAGCGCTTGAGAATTACAACAGGGTGAGTGACAAATTTATTATGGGGTGTGTGTTGGCTTCGCCTGAGGAGGAGCTTTGTAAAGATATCTCATATCTTTTGCATATGAATGGGAAACGAGCTGATAAGAAGGAAATACAAAAGCTTGTCCAAGTTATAGGAAAACTCTGTCCTTGGCTTAAATATGATTGTTTGGACTTAAAAGATTGGGAAAAAATTGGTAATGAATTGCAAAAGCATGAAGGAATTTCTGTTCCAGTGCAATTTATGTGGAGTGAAGTCAGAAACTGTCTTCAAAGACTTACTCCAAGAAATATGTTGTTCTCCCAGAGGCTTGATGGTCCCCTTCCACAGCTTTTGCCCCCAGCCAAGGGAGGGACTCTGGCAACTGCCCCTCCATCATATGAGAAACAACAGCATGAGCCCCCTGATGGAGATGGGGGTGGAAAAGGAGATGGGACATTATATCCTGCCTTGCAGCAATCAAGCACTTTTAGCCCTACAAAAGACCTGTTCTCTGCTGCTTTAACTGCAGCTGTGCTGGATGTGGAATCTCCTGAGATATACCCAGTGATCAGGGGGGCTCTGGCTGTTGGCAATGCACCGGCAATCCCAGATAGATATGAAACTCTCCATTACAAATATCTGAAGGAACTGAAAGTCAGCATACGTGACTATGGGGCTAATGCACCTTCTACAAAAGCTCTGTTGGAAGCCATTGCTTCTCAAAAATTGCTTCCAGTTGATTGGAAACAGATGATTAAAGCACTCCTGCCCCCTGCAGAAGCCATGCTCTGCTTGCAAGAGTGGAGGGATGTGGCTTGGGAGGTAAATCGCACACGCCCTGCACTCACGATGGATATGTTATGTGGGGAGAGAAATTTTGCCAACCCCACACAGCAGTTGGCAGCCACTGATGCCCAGTTGGGAGATATTGCACAGATAGTCATGCGCGCCTGGAGTAAGATTCCTTCCAAAGGAGATAGCTCAGTTGCTGGGTTTGCAGCAATAAGGCAGGGCCCTAAAGAGGATTACACTGAGTTCATTAACAGACTCATGACTGCCCTCAGCCGCCAGGTGGAAAATGTCCCGGCACGGGAAATGCTCATGAAACAACTGGCTTTTGGAAATGCCAATGAGGATTGTAAGGGTGCTCTGACAGCTGTTTATGCTCGGCCAGGCACATAGATAGCAGACATGATGAATGTTTGTCAAAATGTGGGGACTCACAGTTACAAGGCTCAACTTCTGGCAGCTGCAGTTCAGTTGCCCACAACTCAGGCTCAAAACAAACGTTGTTTTGGCTGTGGAAAAGAAGGGCATTTTAAAGCACAATGTCGCTCCTCTCAAAAGCCGGCAGCACTCCCTTCAAGGAAATGTCCCATTTGTCAGAAAGGGTACCATTGGGCCAATCAGTGCCGCTCAAATCCTAATGCCAACCCCTCAGCTGCTCAGCACAAAGACTCTGACTTTTCTCCACAGCAGCAGGGAAATGGGAGTGCGGGCCAGGCTTGGGCCCAGGCAAAATAATAGGGCTACCAGAGGTCAGTGAGGAAGCAATAGCGGAGGTTTTGGAAGAGATGGAAGAAGATATGGAACTTGCCCAAGAAATGATTTCACGATATAGAAAAAACCATCCTCTAAAAGAAGGGCTTTTATTGAGGTTATCCAAGGACTGTACTTTTACTATGCCAGGGTGTGTGGAGGCTCTTCCCACACTGGTTGATGATGTTATTCCCCAGGGCATGGTGGGCATTGTTCTTCCTTGCCCAGACGCCTTACCCGCTTCTGTACACATTGCAGCAGGGTCAGTTACATTGGGTCACCAAGAAATTGTCATCCCTGCATCAGCCACGCAACATCTCACCCTGCCTAAGGGACAACCTGTAGGACGCCTTCATCTGCTCCCACTAGGGACCACTGCAACTCCATCCCAGGAGGGGACTGTAACAGCAGCTATGGCGGTGATACAAATCACCGAGGATAGACCGACCCGCTCGCTGATTATGGGTGGACATACAGTGTCTGGACTAATCGATACAGGAGCCGATATTTCAGTGGTGGCAAAAAAAGATTGGCCAACTGGATGGGCCGTCCGCCCCTGTAGGGAAGTTTTTGGGGTGGGCGGGTACGAGCCAGCACAGCAGAGTGTTCATCCAATCGTCTTTGCATTACTAACAATGTACGCACGGATGTTAATCTCTTTGATTGGGTGACTTCTTGGTTGCCTGATTTGTCTGTCCTTAGACAAGTTTTCTTTTATGGGTTCATTATTATTATTTGCCTTATATCTTTGTGTTTTTGCATTAATTGTATTCCTAATCTTATTTCTATGTGTAACACATGTCCACTGCGTAGAAGGGAGACATCGGGTTTTGCACGACAGCAATTGTACTCAATGAGGTATCATCCTCCGGAACAAGGTACCAGGAGTCAGGAGGGGTGCGATGTCCAGGAGGACAGTGATGATGTATATGGAGGAGTAGTTATGGAGTATGATGACATGCAGGGGTATGATTAGCCGTCCCTCTCTCAAATTTAAATGAAAAAGGAGGACATGTAGGAAGGTATCTGGTTTCTGTCTCCTGTCGCCTTCACATTTTGTAAACAAAGGCCTCTTTGTCTGCATGAGAGACAATGCTGGATTTTGGGCATGCGTAGAATAATGAGAAGATTTCTCCCTTCTTTCTCCTTATTTGGTTCTGGCTTTCTGATTGGCTGTATGTGCTTTAAGTTTTGTTTCTGATATACTCTGTTGGAATAAAGAGACGCCATTAGTATTCCTTTGTTCAGCCAAAACTGGAGTCGTGTGTATGCTTTGCTCTCTACTATTTCTCTATCTCTGTTCCCTCCTCACACTCTGTCTAATGAAGCTGGACTTCGTCAGACCTTTTTAAACTCTTCCTTTGTTTATCTGGGGCTATAAACTGTTGCTAATGAGGCTGAATAGAGATCTTTACATGAATCGGACTCCTACAATAAAGCAACATTGTACATACACAACATCCCTCCCCCCTAGGATGGGACGAAGTCCCTCAACCATTGTGGCTTGCCGCACGTGCACCTGGGGCGAGCAGCTGCTTGACTTAACACAGGGGAGCCTGGCTCTGCGGAGTCCTGTCCTGCAACGGAAAGGGGGGACTCGTTAGTGGCTCGGTGTGGGTTCTGCGATCCCCTTGTATTGGGGGACGGGAATGGAATGAACAGTTGGGACGTGAACTCCTGCCTACCGTTTGAGGGGCTAGGGGTTCCCCCCAGTATGAATCTTGGGACCGATGAAAGGACCCTCGTGCTCTCGCCCCCCCCCCCCGCTGCCGGCCTGGGAGTTCTAGGGACTGTGACGGGCGGACTCTCCCCCGTTGCCTGCCTTGGTGGTGTGGGTCTTCGGGGAGCTGGAGCTATAGTATATTCTAACACAAATGGACTGGGGGGACTGGAGGTACCAGGGGCTGAACTGAAACCCCTCTTCTCGCTAGGACGGGTGGGGGACCACTCTGCTACACCCCCCTGGTACGGCAACTCATAATCATAATCATAATCGTAATCAAACTGATCCCTCTCTTTCAAAGTATCCTCCTCTGTGGTTGGGAACCCAGGATACGCATTTGTATCTGCGGGTTCCGCCGTGTCTCCCCCTTGGGTAATGCGGGTGGGGGAGGACCCTAACGCTGATTCCCCCTCACTGGTGACTCGCCTTCTGAGTTGGTCGACGTGCCTTCTCCAGAGTAGCCCCGAGCTGGTTTCGACCCTGTAGGATACCGGCCCCGTTTGTTCAACGATTGTCCCTGGAACCCACGCTGGCCCCGAAGTCGCGTAGTTCCTGCAGTGAACCGGGTCCCCCACCAAGAAACTTTTGGAGCTTTCTCCCCCTATGTTTATATTTCTCCCTTCATCCTCCACCCTGGACGGATTAATCCGGTCAAAAAGCGTTACCGGATGCCTCCTCATGAGGAGTTCGGCTGGGGAAAATCCTGAAGCTAGGGGGGTTGTCCTATAGCAGATGAGGAACTGACACAGGTGGAGGTTTAGCTCACCGGGACCCATGCGCCGCAGTGCGTCTTTCGTAGTGCGCACTTGGCGCTCTACCTGACCGTTTGTGGCGGGGTGAAAAGGGGCAGCGGTAATGTGCCTGATGGCGTTTCGCTCAATGAACGTCTTGAACTCAGCAGACGTGAAGGTACTAGCGTTGTCGCTAACAAGGACGTCTGGCAGGCCGAAACAGGCAAAGAGCTTGCGCAACTGTTTGATGGTTGCCGCAGAGGAGGTGCTGTTCATGGGGATTACCTCCAACCACTTGGAGTAGGAGTCGACTACCAGCAGAAACATGGACCCGTGGAAGGGGCCAGCGAAGTCAACATGAATCCGGGACCATGGCCCGCGGGCCGTATCCCATTCCCTATGGGGCAACCGGGACTCCTCGGGCCGAGAGCTCTGGCAGCTCTCGCACGTGCCCACT
The DNA here is from genome assembly GCA_035047305.1 of Bradypodion pumilum. NCBI lineage: Eukaryota > Metazoa > Chordata > Lepidosauria > Squamata > Chamaeleonidae > Bradypodion > Bradypodion pumilum. The sequence continues at coordinate 266,853,963 of JAWDJD010000003.1, forward strand.
AGACGCTCTATGTCCCCGTCTATCTGGTGCCACCAAAAGAAACTCCTGGCCAGAGCCTTGGAGCGCACGATCCCGGGGTGACTGGTGTGCAGTAGTCACAGCACCTTGGCCCTTAGCTTTTCTGGAATAACTACCCACTGGCCCCAGAGTAAGCAGCCCCTTTCCAGCGAAAGCTCTACTCTGCGCCTAAGAAATGGCCTGAACTTTTCATCGGGGGGAGTAGTGGGCCAGCCTTTCCTAACCCAGGAACTAACTTGGGCCAGCATCTTGTCGGCCGCCGTGGCCTTGGCGAGGTCGGCCGGGACAATGGGGGGTGAGTCGAGGGACTCGATCAGCAGGACTTGGTGGTCCTGCTCTACCTCGCAAGCGGGGTCCCCTAGGCTAGGGAGGGGAGACCGGGACAGTGCGTCCGCATGGGAGATCTCCTTCCCTGGGCGGTAGACCAACTCATACTGGTAGGCGTTGAGGAAAATGGCCCATCGCAACATTCTGGGGGATAGGATTTGTGGGGTGGGTTTACCGGTAGTGAAGATCCCCAGAAGTGGCTTGTGATCAGTCACTACCGTAAACTTGCGGCCGTATAGGAAATCGTGGAACTTCTTCGTTCCCGCGATTATGGCCAGGGCCTCCCTATCTGTTTGCGCGTAATTGCGCTCAGCTTTCGAGAGGGACCTTGAGTAGTACGCCACCGGGGCTTCCCTCCCGCTCTCCAACACGTGGCACAGGACCGCCCCCACCCACACTGGGGACGCATCGCAGACTAATACCACTGGCTTTTTGGGGTCGAAATGGGTCAGGACAGCGTCCGAGGACAGGAGTGACTTGAGCTCCTTGAATGCTCTCTCCTGCCTGTCCCCCCACCGCCAAACCGCGTCCTTTTTAAGCAGTGCGTGCAGTGGCTCCGCGACCGATGCCTTCCGAGGCAGGAAGGTATGATAGAAATTTAGGAGCCCTAGGAATGACTGCAGCTCCGGTTTCACGGTGGGGCGAGGGGCGTTTTTTACGGCCGCAACCTTTGACTCAGAGGGTTTGATCCCGTCCGGGGTTACCTTAAAACCTAGAAACTCGACCTCCCTCACAAAGAATACGCATTTGTCCCTCCTCAGTCGAAGACCTGCCCTCTCGAACACTGAAAGGACCCCATCTAGCCTCTTCGCTAACTCTGATTCGCTCCCCGCCGTTATCAACACGTCGTCGAAGTATGGGAGGACGCCTGGAAGCCCCTTTAAAAGGCGTTCCACGAGGGACTGGAAAATTCCGGGGGCCGAATTCACGCCAAACTGAAGGCGCGTTACCTTAAACGCCCCCTTGTGCGTCACTATCGTTTGCGCGGCAGCAGCAGCCGGGGTTACAGAGAGCTGCTGGTATGCCTGGGCCAGGTCTAACTTTGCAAAACACTTCCCCCCATGTAACGTGGCCAGCAAATGGCTGACCACGGGCACCGATATGCGTTAGGCCGAATGGCCTTGTTGATGGTACATTTATAGTCCGCACAAATCCTGACCTCCCCGTTTGACTTAAGGGCTGTAACAATCGGCGTTTCCCACACCGCCGAGTCAACTGGAACCAAAATCCCCTGCCCCACCAATTTGTCCAGTTCCGCCTCGATCTTGTCCTTGAGTGCGAAGGGCACTCTCCTTGGTTTGAGGCGGATGGGCCGGATTTCTGGGCCCAGCTCGAAGGAAACCGGGGGCCCCTTGTATTTCCCGAGCCCCTTCTTGAAAACGTCCGGGTGCGCGTTGCACACATCCCGCATTGGGTCAGTCTCGATGGCATTAATGCCGGGCAGTTCGATTCCCAGGGGAGCAAACCACTGCGTTCCCAAAAGGCAGCACCTCCCCCCCTTGAGGACCACTAAGGGCAGTTTCTCGGAGTAGTTCTTGAACTTCACCTTGAAGTTCCCCACCCCCAACACTGGGATCCCGTTTCCCTGCACGTCCCGTAGGTGTGACCTCATGGCCCGGAGCTTGGGCCGCTTATCTGGGGGGAATGCACATAAACTCCTTTTGGGACAGGATGGAATAAGATGACCCCGAGTCTATCTCCATCCTCACTGGGACCCCTTGCAACAGTACCTCTACGAAAAACCGCCGGTGCTCCAGGCCCACGCGGTTCACGCCTTCCTCACTGTAGCTGGCTGCGACCTTCCTGGCGCCGGCCGCCTTCCGTTGGTGCGTCTGGGGATGGCTGGAACTCCCCTTGTCCTCGACTCGCCCGCGCCTGCATACTCGGGCGATGTGCCCCTTTCGGCCGCAGTTGTGACACTCGGCCTTCCGAAACGGGCACCTCGTGCGGTCGTGGGACGCCCCACAACCGTTGCAATGGCGGTCCTGCCGTTCTCGGGTCTGCCGCCTCTCACCACGCTTCTTGATCCTCTGGACATCGTCGTCCTCGCTGGAGTAGGGGTCCGCCGTCGTGGACGACTCCTCGGATGACGTTGGTGTGCCGGCGGGCGGCTTGGGGGCCCGGCCGGCCGCCTTCGCTGGTGTCCGCCGGGCCGCCTGTACTGGTAACTTGGCCCTCTCGGACGTGGCCCCTCGGGACTTGAACAGTCTGACCCCGCTCCTGGCCTCCTCGGCTGCTTGGGCCTCCCGCAGTACCTCGTTGAACGTGAGGCGTTGGTCGCGGGTCATCAGCCGCCTCTGCAGCTCCTTGTCCCTCAAACCACACAACATGCGGTCACGGAGGGCCTGGTCCAGGTCATCCCACTGGCAGTGGACCGCCGCAAGCCTGAGGGCCGCCGCGTAGGCGGACACGGACTCGCCCGGTCGCTGGTCTCGCCTGTGGAACGCGAACCGGGCTGGGAAGATCGAGACGGGTGGCTGGAAATGCTCGCCCAGCCTTTCCAGGATACGGTCGATGGGCACCTCGTCTACCTTCCGGGGGGCCACCAGAGTCATCAGGATTCGCAGCGTGGCCGGCACCACTTGGGCCAGGAAGTGGGAGCGCATCTTCGCGTCGTCGTCGACGCCCGCGGCTTCCATTGCGTGCCGAAACTGACACTCGTAGAGCTCCCATTGTTCGGGCTCGCTCACATCGAACTGGTACGCCTTGACCTTGGGATTCGCCATCGATCCCACCTTCGTCGCCAATTTGGTGTCTTTTCCGGGAGACATAGAAGGAGTCGCAGTAAGGACTAACACAGGTTTATTGGTTGATGATCAGAACGAACATGTGGTAATGGCGGAGATACCTCACATTATATACAGTGGTACAATACATTTGAATCTTGCTGCACGGTAGCTCATTGGTTGCTACCGGCGTGACGTCGTCCGGGTCACGCCCATCTTCGGTGGTGGATCGGTAGTAGTTTGTTGTTGCGGGGAGTTCCCGCGGCTGCAGGTGATTTGAGGAATGAGAACCATGTGAGTTGAACACTCGCAGCTGCCCTCTATGAGCAGCTTGCTCGCGTTCCTTTAACAGCTGGGTTACATTGTGATTGTGGCCAGGTTACATTTATACATTTCTTAAAGCGACATTGTACATACATATAAAGCAACATTGTACATACACAACATGATCCTAGCGCGGGAAAGGTTCCCGCGGCTGCCGGTGATTGGGGAATGTGAACCATGTGAGCTGAATGCTCGCAGCTGCCCTCTATGAGCAGCTTACTCACGTTCCTTAAACAGCTGGGTTACATTGTAATCATTGTCAGGTTACATTCATACATTCTTAAAGTAATACTGTTACATACACAACAACACCCCAGTGAGTTTTCATGAACAAAACAGGGATTCAAATTTGCTCCTTGACAGCCAATCTCTCCACTATACCACAATGGCTGTTGTTGTTGTTGTTGTTGTTCAGTTGCACAGTCAAGTCTGACCCTTTCAGGACCACCGCACGCCAGGGTCCTTTGTCATCTGCCATCCTCGGTAATCCACCCAGATCTGCACCGACCGCGTCAATGATGCCACCTAGCCATCTCATCCTCTGCTGTCCCCTTCTCCTTTTGCCTTCAATCTTTCCAAGCATCAGAGCCTTCTCCAGTGAATCCTCTCTTCTTATTTGGTGGCCAAAGTACTTGAGCTTCAGCTTCTGTATTTGTCCTTCCAAGGAGCAGTCAGGGCTGATTTCCTTTAGCATTGACTGATTTGATCTCTTTGCAGTCCAGGGGACTCTCAAGAGTCTCCTCCAGCACCACAGTTCAAAGGTGTCAATTCTTCTGTACTCAGCCTTCCTTATGGTCCGGCTCTCACATCCATACATTACTATTGGGAAGACCATTGCTTTGATGTCTCTACTTTTTATTATGCTACCTAGGTTTGTCATAGCTTGCTTACCAAGAAGAAAGTGTCTTTTAATTTCATGGCTGCAGTCACCATCTGCAGTGATCTTTGATCCCAAGAAAGTAAAGTCTGTCACTGATTCCATTTCCTCCCCTTCTATTTGCCAGGGAGTAATGTGGCAAGATGCCATGATCTTGGGTTTTTTGACGTTGAGTTTCAGGCCAGCTTTGACACTCTCCTCTTTCACTCTCATCAAGAAGCTTTTTAGGTCTTCTTCACTTTCTCCCATTAGAGTAGTGTCATCTGCATGTCTCAGGTAGTTGATATTTCTCCCAGAAATCTTAATCCCAGCCTGTGCTTCTTCCAGCCCTGCATTACGCATGATGTACACTGCATATAAGTTAAATAAGCAGAATGAGAATATACACCCTTGTCATACTCCTTTCCCTATTCTAAACCAATCAGTTGTTCCATGTCCTATCTTAACTGTCGCTTCTTGACACGCATACAGATTTCTCAGAAGACAGGTGAGGTGTTCTGGTACTCTCATCTCTTTAAGGACTTGCCACAGTTTATTGTGGTCCACATAATCAAAGGCTTTGGTGTAGTCAATGAAAGAGAGGTAGACATTTTTCTGGTACTCCCTTGCTTTCTCCATGATTCAGTGAATGTTGGCAATTTGGTCTCTCGTTCCCCTGCCTCTTCGGAATCTAGCATGTACTTCTGGAAGTTCTCAATCCACATACTTCTGAAGCCTAGCTTGTAAGATCTTGAGCATTACCTCTTGGAAAAGCAAGCACACAGCCAAAATCCAATCTAGCATGTCATCCTCTTCTTCTAGTCACTACTGTATTGTGTGTAACTGTTGGGAAGGAATCAGAATTCAAATCCCTGCATTTTAATCATTTTGGGATTTGACGGACAGTGACAAGTTCAGCAAATAAAATAACCTTCCTGCACACTGTCCTTCAGTAGACATTGTAGGAGTGACTAAAGTATTTGTACTGGAATTAGGAAATGATAATAATGAATTAACAGCAACATCTTATTCCCTAGCTTTGTTTCCTGGTTGCGATTCTGATTTTGTCTCTGGTCAAGCATGCTGACTCTTTTACCTCAGCTTGACTAAGTTTAGATTCTGATTAACCTCTCATGATTCCTCAGCCTCCTCCAGAGCTGAAGTGTTTGTAGAAGAGACAAAGTATTCATACCTAGGATCACGCGCCGAACTCCTCCCCTCAGCCCGGCCAGTTGGGGGGAGTGGGAGCACCTAGGTCGCCCCGTGGCCATAAGACCACTGCTGCCCGAGATGCCGCTGCCCTGCACTGAACTCCTCTCCTCCGCCCGACTAGTTGGGGGAGTAGGAGCACCTGTGCCCACCCCTGTGAGCTCCGGGCTCCACAAGGATGTTGAGCCCGGGCTCTGCAAGGACGTTGAGTCCTGGGGTCCATACAGACATTGAGCCGAGGCTCCACAAGTGCGTTGAGCCCCAGGCTCCGTAACAATTGTGAGAGCGTTAGTGGCAGAGGGTGGTTCATTACTTGTTGTTCGATATTTTTGTTGTTTTAGTGTTGATGATATATTATTGTGTGATGTATAGTGTATAGCTGATGTATAATGTTGACATATTGTGATTGTACCGGTTGTATTGCATTGTGATGTTTATTTTTGAATTTTTGTATTGTTGTATTTCTATTGCATTATAGTATTGATTTGTTGTGAGCTGCCCTGAGTTGGCATAAGCTGAGTAGGGTGGGATATAAATAAAAATCTATCTATCTATCTATCTATCTATCTATCTATCTATCTATCTATCTATCTATCTATCTATCTATCTATCTATCTATCTATCTATCTATCAGCACAGAAAGCTACCTTAAAAGCCAGCAGACAATTTTCATAGTTTAGGGCGGGGTACACAGAAAGAGCCTCCTTGAAGATTGTGTTATTTTTGAACCACAATCAGGCGTACCCTGGTAACAGCCACCTTGTGTTGACAGCTAATCTTTATCACATTATGTCAGGCAAAAGGAACTTCAGAATGAACTCACCAAAAGGCAGTTTCACATCTGGCCTAGATACGGAAGAAGAAATAATTTAGGAAAACTGGACTGCACCTTTCTGTGTGCCAGCTCCCTTTGGCTAGAGAATTTGAGAAGCTGTAAAAAGTAACTTTCCCAAGCTCTAACAGAGGGCGGCTTTTCAGAGTCTCACACTATAGGCTTTCGCTGCTACAGTGAGAGATGCAAAGAACTGAACCTGGGAACGCTGCCAGCTAAAGCTGGTCTTTAGTGTATGAAACTAAGACACAGGACACAGCCTCGGGCTGGGTTAACTCAGGTTTATTGCATCGTGGACAGAGGGAACATGAGGTAATGGCGGATCGATAGCTCTTTATATACAGTAGGGATACATTTGAACGTGGTGCCATGGTAGCCCATTGGCTACTGTCTGCGTGACGTCATTGTGGTTCACGCCCTTCTTGTCCAGGTGTAGGTGGTGGCGGGAAAACTTCCCGCGCTGTTGCCTTTGATGAGTTCGGACCAAGAGAGCTTGGACGCTCGCTGCTGCCAGCTGGTGGTCATTAGCTCGCGTCCTATTACAGGGTTTATATGATACAGCTGAAGGTTACATTGTTGCTATAGGCAAGGTTACATTGGCTCAGATACATTGTAATTCATGTGAAAGGTAAAACCATTAGAACACAACACCCCTCCCCCCTAGGACGAGACAATGTCTCGAGCCCACACTTCAACACACTCCCCCCCTTAGGAGACAAAGTCTCTCAGCCAAGATGGTTTATTTCGAACACGTTGGGGTCTCGATGCGGGCTGCCTTTCCCCGGGTTTGCTACCTCCTCTTTGTCCCCTGGTTTCCTGCCCTGTAATTTGAGAGGGAGACTTGTTAGTGACTTGCCGCGGCTCCACGGCGTTGTTGGGGTGTGTACTCTTTCTCGGGGAAGAACCGGGGGCACTGGGGGCTAACGAAAAACCCCTCTTCTCGCTTGGAAGGGTGGGGGAACACTCCTGAAAACCCCCCCGGCTCGCAAGACCAGAATCAAAATCAAAATTACATTCGGGGGACGCGGCGGCGGCCGCACATTCCTTTTCCCTCCCCCCGGGCTCTGATAGAACTGGGGTATCAAAAGGATATGAGTCGGGATCACTGCTTTCCCCCCCGGACTCGGACTGATGTCCCTCATTTTCTCCCCCTTGGGCTAAACGGGTGGGGGAGAACCCTATCGCTGAATCCTGTTGCTGTGCCCCACTGACCGGCCCTTCACTCACTCGGCGCCTCAGTTGGTCAGCGTGTCTCCTCCAGAGGAGACCGGTGCTCGTTTCCACCCGATATGACACTGGCCCTGTTTGTTCTACTATCGTTCCTGGCACCCAGGCTGGCCCTGCGCTTGCATAGTTCCTGCAGTAAACAAGGTCGCCGGCGGCGAACCCTTTCGAGACTGCCAATCCTATGTTTTTTCCTTTATCCTCGACTCTCGTCGGGTCCAGCCTGGTCAGAAGCGTGGTCAGTTTTCGCCGCATCAAGAGTTCTGCCGGCGAGTAACCCGACGCTAAGGGGGTCACCCTATACGCTAACAAGAACTGACATACTTGGTGATTTAGGTCCCCCGGGCCCATGCGCCGAAGCGCATCTTTTGTTGTACGCACCAACCGTTCCACTTGGCCGTTCGTGGCCGGGTGAAACGGCGCGGATGTGACATGCCGAATGGCGTTTGCCCCCATGAATGCCTCGAACTCCGAGGAGGTGAAGCAACTCGCGTTATCACTGACTAAAGTGTCGGGTAAACCGAACGTGGAAAAGACTCTCCGTAGCTGGCTAATTGTTGCGGCGGAGGACGTGCTCTTTACTGGGATAACCTCCAGCCACTTGGAGAACGCATCCACCACCAGGAGAAACATGGTTCCTCGGAATGGGCCAGCGAAATCTACATGTACTCTGGACCACGGCCCCCTTGCTGTGTCCCATTCCCTATGCGGGAGGCGGGCCGCCTCTGGCCGGGATCCCTGGCATGCCCCACAAGTGCCGACCATGTGCTCAATGTCCGCGTCCAGCTGTGGCCACCAAAAGTAACTGCGGGCCAGCGCTTTCGAACGAACGATGCCCGGATGGCTGACGTGCAGCAGTTTGAGCACCCTCGGCCGCATGGCTGCAGGAACCACCACCCGTTGGCCCCACAATAGGCACCCCCTTTCTAGGGACAACTCTAGCTTTTTCCGAAAGAATGGGTCGAATTCCGTGCTTGGGGACGATGCCGGCCACCCCTTTTGTACCCATGAGCTGACTTTCTCGAGTGTCCTGTCCTTGCCTGTCGCCCTCGCAATATCGGCTGGTACTATTGGGGGTGCATCTAAAACCTCAATTAGTAACACCTGGCGGTCTCTTCCTACTCTAGCCTTCTGGTCGTCCGATAAGGGCAAAGGGGATCTCGAAAGTGCATCAGCATGGCTGATCTCTTTTCCGGGCCGGTACACCAACTCGTGTTGGTAAGCGTTGAGAAAAATGGCCCATCGCAGCATTCTCGGTGATAGGATCTGCGGGGTGGGCTTGCTTGCCGTGAAAATCCCTAACAGGGGCTTGTGATCCGTCACGATTTTGAACGGGCGGCCATACAAGAAATCGTGAAACTTTTTGGTCCCCGCTACAATTGCCAATGCCTCCCTGTCGGTTTGTGCGTAATTTCGCTCTGCCTGGGACAGGGACCTTGAATAAAATGCAACCGGGGCCTCCCTTCCGTCATCCAACACGTGGCAAAGTACTGCCCCCACCCCCACCGGCGATGCATCACAGACTAGGACCACCGGCCGTTTGGGGTCGAAATGCGTTAGAATTGCGTCAGAGGTCAAGAGTTGCTTTAATTCTTTGAACGCCCTCTCGTGCTCGTCACCCCACATCCAAGTCTCCTCTTTCTTAAGCAACCGATGGAGCGGTTCGGCCACGGACGCCTTCCGCGGAAGGAATGTATGGTAAAAATTGAGGAGCCCCAGGAATGACTGTAGCTCGGTTTTGGATGTGGGGCGAGGGGCCTTTTTGATGGCTACTACTTTGGATTTGGATGGCTTGATACCCTCGGGTGTAATCCTGAACCCTAAGAACTCGACCTCGGTTTCGAAAAAAACACATTTGTCCTTCCTCAGTCTCAGCCCCGCTTTCTCGAACACCGTTAGTACTTTGTCCAATCTCTTTGCCAGTTCGGCCTCACTCCCCCCAGTTATTAATACGTCATCAAAATAAGGCAACACCCCCTCCAGCCCCTTCAGGAGGCGTTCCACAAGCGACTGGAAAAGGCCGGGTGCCGAGTTCACGCCGAACTGTAAACGCGACACCTGGAACGCTCCTTTATGTGTGACTATCGTTTGTGCCGCGGCCGTGGCGGGTGTTACGGGAAGCTGCTGATAGGCTTGTGCCAGGTCGAGCTTAGCGAAACACTTTCCCCCATTTAGCCTGGCCAAAAGGTGGCTGACCACCGGCACCGGGTATGCGTTAGGGCGGATCGCCTTGTTAATTGTACACTTATAATCAGCGCAAATGCGCACCTCCCCGTTAGCCTTCAGAGCTGTTACAATTGGAGTTTCCCACTCCGCGGAATCAACAGGAATAAGAATCCCCTGGCCCACCAATTTGTCCAGTTCCGCCTCTATTTTGTCCTTTAGTGCGAAGGGCACCCTGCGCGGTTTGAGTCTTATCGGGCGGACCTCCGGGTCTAGGTCGAAAGCTACAGGGGGTCCCTTGAATTTTCCAAGTCCTTTTTCAAAAACGGCGGGATGCGCATCGCACACCGCTTGTATTGGGTCCACCCCCACTGCATGTACTCCCCCTATAAACAGGCCTAAGGGCTGGAACCACTGTGTCCCTAGGAGGCTACAACTCCCCCCCTTGAGGACAACTAGGGGCAGCTCCGCAGAGTGTCTCTTAAACTCAACCCGAAATTTCCCGACCCCCAACACCGGAATGCTGTTCCCCTGTACATCTCGTAGCGTGGACCTCAATGTTTTAAGTTTGGGCCGCACGTGGGGGTCGATTTTCAAGAACTCTTTCTGGGGAATTATGGAATAGGAGGACCCCGAGTCAATTTCCATCCTGATAGGGGCCCCTTGTACTAGTACCTCAACGAAATAATGGGACTGTTCCGCGGACACACTGAGCACTGGGACGTCGTCCTCGCTGCTGTCCGAGACGCGGCCCACGCCGTCCTGCTTCCTCGTGGTCTGGACGCCATCTTTGGGCCTCGCTGAACGGTCCGGTCTGGTCGAACGGTCCGGTGACTGCCTCCGGCCCTCCTTCCGTTTTCTGCATGCCTTGGCGATGTGCCCCCGACGGCCGCAGGTGTAGCATTCGGCCTTTCTGAATGGGCACCTCGCACGCTCGTGGGCCGCTCCGCAACCATCGCAGCGGCGCCCCCCCTTTCGGACCTTCTGGACCTCCTCGCCGTCGCTGCCTTCCGAAGACGACTTTGAGGCCCGTTGAGTTGCGTGCACCGATTTTTCCGCTTTACCGGCTCTGGGACGCCACTCACGCCACTGGTGCATCTCGTCCACTCCAGCATTCGTGGACTCTGCGGCCTCCGCGGCCTCGACGACCTCTGCCAGCGTTGGTGGCGGCTCCTTATTCATCAAACTGCGCTGCACCTCCTTGTCTTTCAGGCCACACAGCACGCCGTCCCTGAGGGCCATTTCTAGGATGTTGCCCCATTTGCAGGGGGCGGCGGCTACCCTCATGGCGGCCACGAATGTCTCGACCGACTCGTCCGGCGCTTGGACTCGCCTCCAAAACGCGCTCCGAGCGGGAAACATCGCCCTCGAGGGTTGGAAGCGCTCCCGAAGCAGCTTCATGATGTCGTCCGCCTTAAATTCGCTCACCTTCTTCGGAGCGATGATGCCCACCAGCGTCCGCTTGGTCTCCATCCCAAGCATGCGGGTGAGGATGGCCCTCTTCCTCTCCTCATCGTCTTCCTTGACTTTGAGTTCCACCAGCGCCGCATGGAAGTCCATCTCAAACAACTCCCAGTCCTGCGGTTTGGTGATGTTGAACCCGCTCTGTGCCCTGGCTGCTCCTTGGGGATCCATAATCCCACCTTCGTCGCCAATTTAGTGTATGAAACTAAGACACAGGACACAGCCTCGGGCTGGGTTAACTCAGGTTTATTGCATCGTGGACAGAGGGAACATGAGGTAATGGCGGATCGATAGCTCTTTATATACAGTAGGGATACATTTGAACGTGGTGCCATGGTAGCCCATTGGCTACTGTCTGCGTGACGTCATTGTGGTTCACGCCCTTCTTGTCCAGGTGTAGGTGGTGGCGGGAAAACTTCCCGCGCTGTTGCCTTTGATGAGTTCGGACCAAGAGAGCTTGGACGCTCGCTGCTGCCAGCTGGTGGTCATTAGCTCGCGTCCTATTACAGGGTTTATATGATACAGCTGAAGGTTACATTGTTGCTATAGGCAAGGTTACATTGGCTCAGATACATTGTAATTCATGTGAAAGGTAAAACCATTAGAACACAACATGGTCCTAAACCACCGAGCTACAGTTTTTCCTTTTCCTTTTGTTCATTATTAATATAACACTTGCTCTTCATAGTGAAAACAGGTCGGTCTCTCTCTCTCTCTCTCTCTCTCTCTCTCTCTGTATTTTCCGATGTAGGGCAGTCTCTTATAGCAAAGGTACTACAGCTAATTAATCTGATTTGAACACTGCCAGAGGCCGCTGGACTATTGTCAACACATACATCCCTCTCTGGGAGCCTCCGAAGCAGGGTTCTTATTTGTCTTTCACTGGGTGGCATGACATTGTGCCTTATGTTCAATAGGTTCTTCCCTTTGCCTAAATATCTGCTGATGGTTGCTAAAGAACCTGACTGGGAGTGGGAGAACGCCCAGGCTATGTGGTCTCAGATCCAATGCAAATGCAATCTGCTTTACTATAAAGGAAACCCTCCCCCTCTGCACAAACATCCACAGCTCCCCTCGAAAGAACTACTCATAATTCTTGCAGTTCATAATAAAAGGTAGATGAATTGTAAGCAACCATTTACAGCTAAACCACATTAAGGAGTAGAATACCAAACAGCACTGAGTTCTCAATCAGTTGGAGCATAACCACAGATATAATTTTTATGCTGTGTGCCCTTGGACAGACACAGTGGCCCACTTTGAAATCCCTGACATCTACAAACATGAAGCAATATTTTCCATGTGGTCTTCTTGTTATCTCTTTCCTGTTAGCAGATGGTGATGAGTAATTCTTTTCACCATTTCTTATAATCCCTTCTTTCCTTCCTTCATGTTACTTCTATGGGCCAACTTTTTTTTTGGGGGGGGGACTACAAAGACTAAGTTTTTATATATATATAATTAAATTTATTTCTTACAAATAAAAATAATAAACAAACATAAAACACAAAGAACAAATTGTAAGACAGAGCCAACTACAGCAGGGGATTCATACATTAAACTTTTTCAAATTTATTTGATCGCAATATGCAACCATCAATAATTAAGGACTACATTTTTTTGTGTTGTTTTACCTGTAAACATGTGGGCACGCAGAATCTTATTCAAACCATGCAGAAAAAATTCAGTAGCACACATGTTTGAATGGCACCTTAGACATGTATATGTTCATTCTATTCTTCTACCGTGTCTGGACCAGACGTGAAACTGCTAAAATGAAGGCACCTTTTGGTGAGTTCATTCTGCAATTCCCTCCACCTGACCTAGTCTGAGAAAGATCAGCTGGCAACACAAGGTTGCCGTTACCAGGGTACACCCAATTGTGGTTCAAAAACACCACAAACTTTGAGGAGGCTTTTTCTGTGTATCAAATTTTTGTTGTTGTTGCTCAGTCGCCCAGTCAATTCCAACCCTCCAGGAACCTCTATCCTCCACTATCCTCCTCAACCCACCCAGCTCGTGCCCACTGCATATATAATTGTACAACAAGGCCTCATTCAGTCTACTGTGTACAGTATATCCTATTATATATAGAGAGATATGAGGAACTAAAAGCAGCCTTTTGGAAGTCCAACTGAACTGAACTGTCTCTTTCCACACACTCCCTACAAACAGCCTTAGGTTCAAGGGACTCATTAGTAAAGTTCTTTCCATTGGCACCATATCCATTTGGTAAGCCTGTCTAGCAATGTGGTATGCCAATTAATATGAAGTGGCTAGATTTGGAAGCTACCATTTTGATTAACTGCAAGGCATATTGGTGGCCTGTGAGAAACTGAACTGGACGATCTCGGTTCCTTCTAGTTACTGATCACATGTATCCCATCCAGAAAATCTCAGCCAGACATAGATGTGCCTTCTCTTTCAACTGATGCAAAGCGCGTGCATTTTCTGTACTCAACCATGCAAGGACAGAATGTACTGCAAAATAAATAAATAAATCTTGGAATAGAACATTAACAAGAAACATATTCATTTCTAGATACAGCGTTGGGTCAGCCATTTGATGTAGCATTTGTGCTCTCTCAGCCGCCCCCGCCACTTCAAGGCTCTATGGCCTTGGGAATTCTCTTGGCCTTTGTCACACTGAAAATTGCCTAAGAGTCAAGTGGAATGTGATGTGACTGCAGCAAGGACCAGAAGGGGAGTGTCCCGTCCTGTGAGAAGGAGAGCTGTCTGATGAGTAAAATCACACCATAACCATCAGGCCATTTCCTCCATTCAGCAAAGTGAAAAGTGGGCTGGATTATGGCTGGCCCAGCCTTCCCTTCCATGCTTTCCCCCTGCAAAGGAAGAGGAGGAGGAGGAGAAGAAGAAGAAAGAAGAAGAAGAAGATGATGATGATGATGATGTAGTAGTAGTAGTAGTAGTAGTAGTAGTAGTAGTAGTAGTGGTAGTAGTAGTAGTAGTAATGTTGGTCATTTTTAGATGTAAAATATCCTAAAATAAAAAAAGAATAAAGCAAGTTTGGCAATTTCACGGAAAAAGCTGGAAAGCCTGCAATGGATTTTTTTTTTTACTCCTGCCTACCTCTTTACCAGCACCAGAACTTCTGTGTTTCATGAAATACGGGGGGGGGGGGATCCAAGCACAATTCCTTGCACTTTTAAAAATTCATTTATCTGGTGTGCTCTATATCCACAAGTTTCCTTACTCTGAACAGACTTGAGAGACTTTATCTCACTTTTATAGTTACTTTATGTGGATACAAAATCTTACTTTATTGGATACTTTTGAAGAAATCATGGAATGAGAAACCTTTTGATGTTAAAAACTGTTTATCAGTCTTTACACTTGAATCATTAAATAATTGGAAGCTATACAATTTTTTGAACTTTTTTTTCACTTGATTGACATTTTATTGATTTTGCCTCAGACGGCTCTCTCATTTCTCTGTCTGGCCATACCTCCCTCCTTTCAAATTTCATTCTACAACAATCTGACTTTGGAAAAGGCCATTGGAAAATATCAATTTATACACATCAGGTCATACCTGTCAAGTTTTGGATTTGGAAATAAGGGAAATTTCCCAGCAAATACGGCATACTTGACAGCTATGCTTATCCTGTGCTGCCCTCTAATGGTGGCAATAGGGCATTGCAGTCTAATTAATAAGGGATGACAGCAGGAAAGAGGGTAAAATAAGGGGTTTTCCTGGCCAATAAGGGATACTTGACAGCTATGCATCAGGTACAGAGGTACAGAGTGATTGATGTCATGAAGTCTCACTCCTATGTCTGGCAAAGTGGATTTGATCCACAAAAACTAACCTTAAAATACAGCAGTTAGTCTTTAAAGTGTTACAAAGTTTTTGTTTGTTTACTCTCTGATATGACGGAAACACAGACTAACACGGCAGTTAAAACCCTTTAACAGCCTTGAAACTGAAGAATTACACATTTGGACTGAACACATTTTGAACACATTAGAATCATTCTCTTTATTTTCACTCTTGCTCCAGCAATTAGGCCCTGTGTCACTAAATTTTTTAAAAATAAATCAGAAAGCATTCACTTGTTCTGATTAGAACATTTTGGTGCCTAAGCACTCAGTGTGGGGCCTTGAGACCAATCAAGTCCCATTGTGCTCACACAAGAACAAAGGAACAAACAGTTCAAAGATTTGGGAACTGTTGTCTGAACATGTGTCATGTGACCATCTATCTCTGGGGTTCTTAACCGTCAAACTTGGAGCAGGCCTGAGTCTTCTTCTCTATTCATGAGGAAGTCTTATGTTCCCTAGCAACAGCTTCCAGTATTGTTTTATACATTCCGTGGCTACTGCCGTTTCCTCATAAAAGTCTCTGACTCCATAGTTATTCCAAATATTTATTTGGTTGCCCACACGGTACAGCCTAACTAGCCTAGAAGTGAAGTGAAGTGAAGTGAAGTGGCATCATTTGCATTTCATATAATTCTGTAAGGTTGCTAAATCCTTAATTCTTCAGCATTCCTACATGCTCAGTGTTTAGATTCACTACTGGTACAAAGAACTTTGCATTAGTGGAGAAAGAGAGGTGAAATTCATTCATACAACAGACACCAAAATGAAATCCTTAAATTACACTGTTATTTCAGGCTCTGGAGGGGAAATAGCTGAATTGCTTCAGAAAAACTAATCACATTTCAAGTGCCTAAGACGATGACTGGGAGGCGGAAGGTCAGCAGTTCGATTCCCGAGTAGAGAGCCAAACAAAGGAAGTGAGCACTGGTAAGTTTTGCAGTTGGAGTAGAGCTGCTTTAGAGGCCTCTACTAATTTAAATTGATAATTGAAACTGCTGAGAGGCACCTCTGTTCAAACAGAGGAAGCAGTTTGAAGCTTCCAGAAGCAGGGGGGCAGGGCCACACCAGGCCCTTCCCTGAACTGTGACTCATAGGGGCGGAGCCACACTAGCCTTTAAAAGCTCTGAGCTCTTTCAGAGTCAGCCATTTTGACTCTGCATGTGCTCTTAAGCAGAGCTGCTGCTGAGGAGAGCCAAACAAAGGAAGTGAGCACTGGTAAGTTTTGCAGTTGGAGTAGAGCTGCTTTAGAGGCCTCTACTAATTTAAATTGATAATTGAAACTGCTGAGAGCCACCTCTGTTCAAACAGAGGAAGCAGTTTGAAGCTTCCAGAAGCAGGGGGCAGGGCCACACCAGGCCCTTTCCTGAACTGTGACTCATAGGGGCGGAGCCACACTAGCCTTTAAAAGCTCTGAGCTCTTTCAGAGTCAGCCATTTTGACTCTGCATGTGCTCTTAAGCAGAGCTGCTGCTGAGGAGAGCCAAACAAAGGAAGTGAGCACTGGTAAGTTTTGCAGTTGGAGTAGAGCTGCTTTAGAGGCCTCTACTAATTTAAATTGATAATTGAAACTGCTGAGAGCCACCTCTGTTCAAACAGAGGAAGCAGTTTGAAGCTTCCAGAAGCAGGGGGCAGGGCCACACCAGGCCCTTCCCTGAACTGTGACTCATAGGGGCGGAGCCACACTAGCCTTTAAAAGCTCTGAGCTCTTTCAGAGTCAGCCATTTTGACTCTGCATGTGCTCTTAAGCAGAGCTGCTGCTGAGGAGAGCCAAACAAAGGAAGTGAGCACTGGTAAGTTTTGCAGTTGGAGTAGAGCTGCTTTAGAGGCCTCTACTAATTTAAATTGATAATTGAAACTGCTGAGAGCCACCTCTGTTCAAACAGAGGAAGCAGTTTGAAGCTTCCAGAAGCAGGGGGGCAGGGCCACACCAGGCCCTTCCCTGAACTGTGACTCATAGGGGCGGAGCCACACTAGCCTTTAAAAGCTCTGAGCTCTTTCAGAGTCAGCCATTTTGACTCTGCATGTGCTCTTAAGCAGAGCTGCTGCTGAGGAGAGCCAAACAAAGGAAGTGAGCACTGGTAAGTTTTGCAGTTGGAGTAGAGCTGCTTTAGAGGCCTCTACTAATTTAAATTGATAATTGAAACTGCTGAGAGCCACCTCTGTTCAAACAGAGGAAGCAGTTTGAAGCTTCCAGAAGCAGGGGGGCAGGGCCACACCAGGCCCTTCCCTGAACTGTGACTCATAGGGGCGGAGCCACACTAGCCTTTAAAAGCTCTGAGCTCTTTCAGAGTCAGCCATTTTGACTCTGCATGTGCTCTTAAGCAGAGCTGCTGCTGAGGAGAGCCAAACAAAGGAAGTGAGCACTGGTAAGTTTTGCAGTTGGAGTAGAGCTGCTTTAGAGGCCTCTACTAATTTAAATTGATAATTGAAACTGCTGAGAGCCACCTCTGTTCAAACAGAGGAAGCAGTTTGAAGCTTCCAGAAGCAGGGGGGCAGGGCCACACCAGGCCCTTCCCTGAACTGTGACTCATAGGGGCGCGAGATTACAAACTAGGAACATAAGAAGAATATAGTCTTACTAGGTAGAAAGGTAGTAAACGTGTACATTTTTGAGGCCCAGAATACTGCACTTGTTAAAATGGATTCTGAGGGAACAGCTGTAGTTACCTGCAATTCTTGTGCCATGTTTGTGTTCTTGCCAAAGCACATGGAGAACTACACTTGCAGCAAGTGCAAGCTGGTTGCACTACTAGAAGAGAAGGTCCAGCAGCTAGAGGCCCGCATATCTAACCACCAACAAATTAAGGAGCTTGAGCTGTTCTTGGACAGAGCGGAGCAGACTATGCTGGACAAAGAAGAGACAGGGCACAGTTCTGAGGGAGAAGGCCCTTCACTAACTCAGGAGGGAGATGGTTGGAGGAATGTGACTCAAAGGAGGAGAAGAGTAGGGGATCACTCTGAGAGTCTGAAATTACAGAATAAATTTGAGGCTCTTTCCCTTATCACACCTGACGAGGAACACACAGAGGAACAGCTGGTTCCACCTGATGATCTCTCCTTCATCACACTTGATGAGATCCAGGAAGATGAACATCAGGAACAAACTGAGGTTCTCTCCCTTAATATGGTTGATGAGGTGCATGTAGATGAACAGATTGCAGGAGAGAGGCTCCTTGTACTAGGCGATTCAATAATTAGAAATACAGAGAAATGGATTTGTGATGCACATGATAACCGTATGGTGACTTGCCTGCCAGGTGCAAAAGTTGCAGACATCACAAGAAATCTAGATAGATTGTTAGAGAGAACTGGGAACGAGCCAGTTGTCATGGTACACGTTGGTACTAATGATGTTGGGAAGGCCAAGCGGTCTGTCCTGGAAGCCAAATTTAGGTTGTTAGGAAGAAGATTGAAGTCCCGGACTTCCAAGGTAGCATTTTCAGAAGTGCTGCCTGTCCCTCGCGCAGGACCTACCAGGCAGGCAGAGCTCAGAAGCCTCAATGCGTGGATGAGGCGGTGGTGTCGAGAGGAGGGCTTCAGATTTGTCAGGAACTGGAGAACATTTTGGGACAAGCCAAATCTGTTCAGGAGGGATGGGTTGCATTTAAACCATGATGGGACCAGATTGCTGGCACTCAACATCAAAAAGGCTGCAGAGCAGCTTTTAAACTGATAACTGGGGGAAAGCCGACAGGAGCTGGGCAGCATCCGGTTCGGGAAAGTGTGTACTTGAGTAGTGAGGAGGATGCAAAAATTACTGAGCAGAGCAAGGAGCTAGTCACTAGCATTCTAGCAGAAGGATGCAAGAAGCAGTCTAACAATGCAACTGGACACAAAAGACTGTGTCAGAAATGCATATATAAATGCTTGTATACAAATGCCAGAAGCCTCCGGAACAAAATAGGGGAGCTGGAATACTTAGTAATAGATAAAAATATTGATATTATTGGTATCACTGAAACCTGGTGGACGGATGATAACCAATGGGATACAGTTATCCCAGGCTACAAACTGTACAGGAAGGATAGGAAGGGGCAAACAGGAGGTGGTGTAGCCTTGTATGTCAAAGAAGTGATAAAATCTTATGAATTGGAATATCTAGGTGATTTAGAGTCACCATTAGAAGCTCTGTGGGTAAGAGTACCAGGCCACAAGGATGGTCTAACAGTAGGCATATACTATCGGCCTCCGACCCAAACTCTTGAGGGAGACTGGCAGTTGGAGAATGTTGTAAAGGAGGCATCCAGGAAGGGAAGCCTGGTTATAATGGGGGACTTCAATTACCCTCACATAGACTGGGTGAACTGTTGTTCAGCACATGATAAAGAGATAAAGTTCCTAGATATGCTCAATGATTGTTCCCTGGGACAGATGGTTGAAGACCCAACTAGAGGTACAAGAATCCTTGACTTGATCCTGAGTAATACTCAGGATCTGGTGCAAGATGTTAATGTGACTGATCCAATAGGGAACAGTGACCACAACTCAATTATGTTTAACTTGATCATAGACCGCAAGTCACTGATAAAATCTAACACAGAGACCTTAAATTTTCAAAAAGGAAATTTCCCAAAGATGAGGAAACTAGTAAAAAAGAAACTGAAAGGGAAAATTGAGAGAGTCCAAACACTCCAAGTGGCATGGAGGCTGTTTACAAAAACAATAACAGAGGCCCAATTGGAATGCATACCCAAAAGGAAAAAGGGCACTGCCAGGTCCAAGAGGACTCCAATGTGGCTTACAGGAGCTGTTCGGGAAGTGATCAAGAGCAAGAAAAGCTCATTTAGAAGATGGAAGGCTTGTCCAAATGAGGACAGCAGGCAGAAACATAAATTCTGGCAGAACAAATGCAAGGCAACAATCAGGAAAGCAAAGCAAGACTTTGAGGAGCGTATAGCTAAAAATACTCAGAGGAATAACAAAGACTTCTTTAAGTACATTAGAAGTAAGAACCCAACTAGGAAGGCCATTGGACCATTAGATGACAATGGAAGGCAAGGGGTTATTAAAGAGGAAACAGAGATTGCAGAGAGACTCAATGAATTCTTTGCTTCAGTATTCACTGAAGAAGATAGAGACCACATGCCCAAAACAGAACCTATCTTCGTAGGGAGGGAAACCGAAGAATTAAGCAAGATAGAAATAACCAGGGAGGAGGTCCTTGCATGTCTTGTTAAGCTAAACACTAACAAATCCCCAGGACCAGATGGCATCCATCCACGAGTTCTCAGGGAACTTAAAGATGAAATTGCTGATATCCTAGCCAAAATATATAATCTTTCCCTCAAATCAGGCTTTGTGCCTGATGACTGGAAGGTAGCGAATGTAACACCAATTTTCAAAAAAGGATCCAGGGGTGATCCAGGAAATTACCGGCCTGTCAGTTTGACATGTGTCCCAGGTAAAGTGATGGAAACCATCCTAAAAGATAGAATTAATAGGTACATAGAAGAGGAGGCGCTGCTAAAGGAGAGCCAACATGGCTTTTGCAAGGGCAAATCATGCCTCACTAATCTGTTGGAATTTTTTGAGAGTGTCAACAAGCATGTGGATAAGGGGGATCCAGTTGACATTGTTTATCTGGACTTTCAGAAGGCTTTTGACAAGGTCCCACACCAAAGGCTCTTGAATAAACTTACCAGTCATGGAATAAAGGGACAGGTCTTGTCCTGGATCAGCAACTGGCTAAGGGACAGGAAACAGAGGGTAGCACTAAATGGACACTTCTCCAAGTGGAGGGAAGTAAAGAGTGGGGTCCCCCAAGGTTCAGTACTGGGACCCCTGCTTTTCAACCTCTTCATAAATGATCTAGAGGTAGGAGTAAAAAGCAAGGTAGCCAAATTTGCTGACGACACTAAATTATACAGGGTAGTGAAAACTGTGAGAGATTGTGAAGAGCTCCAGAGGGATCTCTTGACACTGGGGGAGTGGGCAAAACAGTGGCAAATGAGCTTCAACATCAGTAAGTGCAGAGTGATGCATGTTGGGGCAAAAAACCCCAATTACATTTATAAACTGATGGGGTCTGAACTCTCTGCGACAAACCAGGAAAGGGACCTTGGTGTCCTGGTGGACAGCTCAATGAAGGTGTCAACCCAGTGTGCCTCAGCAGTGAAAAAAGCAAACTCAATGTTAGGGATCATTAGGAACGGTATAGAAAATAAGTCAGCAAGTGTCATTTTGCCTCTTTATAAATCTATGGTGAGGGCCCATCTGGAATACTGTGTACAGTTCTGGTCGCCATACCTCCAGAAGGATATTATGGAGTTGGAGAAAGTACAGAGGAGGGCAACCAGAATGATTAGGGGACTGGAACACCTTCCTTACCATCTGAGGCTGCAACGGTTGGGCCTTTTCACTCTTGAACGACGGCGTCTAAGAGGTGACCTGATTGAAGTTTATAAAATCATGCACGGTGTGGACAAAGTGGATAAGGAAAAACTGTTTTCCCTATCGCACAACACTAGAACTAGGGGACACTCCATGAAACTTTTGGGTACTAGTTCTCAAACAAATAAGAGAAAGTACTTTTTCACCCAGAGGATTACTGGTCTATGGAACTCCCTGCCAGAAGAAGTGGTGACAGCTGTCAGTCTTGACAGCTTTAAGAAAGGATTAGACAAGTTCATGGAGGACAAGGCTATCAATGGCTATAATTATGGCTACCTAAGGACAACCTCCGGGTTGGAGAGATAGGCAGGATATCTCTCAATGCCATTTCCAGGGAATCCTAAGCAGGTGAAGGCATATCCTTGGGAATACCCTGAAGGAAATGGTGAGCCACTGTGTGAGACAGAATGCTGGACTGGATGGGCTGTGGCCTGTTCCAGCAAGGCTGTTCTTATGTTCTTATGTTCTTATGAGTACTGCAGGATGGAATGAGCTCTCGTCTTTGTCCCAGCTCCTGCCAACCTAGCAGTTCGAAAGCAAGAAATTGCAAGTAGATAAATAGGGACCACTTCGGTGGGAAGGTAACAGCGTTCCGTGCGCTTCGGTGTCTAGTCATGCCTGCCACATGACCACAGAAAGGTCTGCAGCTACAGACAGTGCTGGCTCTTCGGCTTTGAAATAGAGATGAGCACTGCACTCTAGAGTCGGATATGACTGACTTTCAAGCAAGGGAAACCTTTACCTTAATCACAATTACTCTCATTGTGTAATTTGCCCTATAATTTTTCCAAAGCTACTCCACAATATTTATCTGCTCAGTTCAACATACTTTTGGCCTCCTACTCAAAAAGGGTCTTGGAGTAGGTTACACAGTGATGCACTGCAAAAAAATTTACTACCTACTCTGTGGGCTGGCCAAATCTGTGGGTGGGTCCAAATATGTGGGCGGGGCCAAACATCCTGCATTATGGGCTGTGAAGGTGGGTGTGGCCAACCAAGTGGGCATGGCCTGGGGGAAATTCCGCTACCGGTTCTGCAGAACCCGACAGAACCTGCTGCAGTGCATCACTGAGCTTACATATTGTCAATGCAGGAAAATCATTGATTTACAACCTAAAAGAAACCATACAAAAGAAATAAGAGATGGGGTAGAAATAGAAGGGGAAAGACATGTCGCCCTCTTCTGCTACACACATCACTTTAAAAAAGTTATGTCATTAATGTCTACATCATCAAAAGTTACCTTGATTATGGCTTCATTTTTGTTGTAAAAAAAGTGCCTTCCATAACATTACATGCTCCATGGAGCTTTTATTGACATTAATTTTATTTTATTTTATTATTAGATTTCTACACCGCCCCCTTGGCCTAGGCCGACTCTGGACGGTTCACAATCATAAATAAAAACATAGTTAAAACTGATTAAAACTACCCACCCCCTAAAAAGGGTGCAGGGATCGAAGGGACCAAGGGGGAAGGAGTTTCCACTACAGCAGCCACCCAACAGAGGCAACCCTTCCACCTGCACCCCATACTTGGCCTGCCAACCAGGTTTTGAGTTCTTTTCTGAAGGGCAGCAATTCCGTCCGGAGACGTAACTCTGTTGGCAGGAGGTTCCAGAGGGCTGGTGCGGACACGGAGAAGGCCCTCTTTCTTGTGCCAGAGAGGTGAGAGCTGATGGAAAAATTAAAGAGCCCCTCCGGTCCGCTCTGGTTGGACGGACAGACGTCCTCAGGGCAATGCGGTCTCTTAGGTATCCATAAGGCAAGGATAGGTTTCCTTTCATGGGTTTATTATGCAGTGCAGTGCCTTTTACACAGTGGTGGGATTCAATTTTTTTTACTACCTACTCTGTGGGCGTGGTATGGTGGGCGTGGCCAGAGGGGAAGCCAGGACTACAGTATTTTATTTTGAAACTTGGATGGGCAGGGCCAGCCAGAATTTCTACTACCGGTTCTGGCGAACTGGGGTGAACCTGCTAAATCCCACCACTGCTTTTACAAGTAATTGCAGTTAAATAGATTCTTAACCAAAAAAGAAAAAAGAAAATGGGGGACACCTGGCATACGTGTGGCATTCTCCCCAACCATACATAAAAGGTTCACCATCTCTGCTCTAGTGGCTCTGATTCCATTTGTGTACTCTGAGAACACTTTGAACTGGATAGAAAGAAGATATGGAGGAAGATTAATTTGCTTGAGAGTGGAAAAGAAAGAAGCTGAAACTGGGGAAAGGTCTTCTTTGGTGCCTCTCAAAGGCTTCACAATGCAAATGATGTGATATCATGATATCCAATAGCTTACTGGTGACACTTCTATGGGCCCATGCATGCTGGCTCTTTCAAACATCTAACAATATGCTGGTACATAAACTGAGACAAGTCTCTGTCAAAGGTGGAACGAGCGGCACCTGAGGGCTTTCCATCGCCCTCAAAAGCCGCCCCAGCTTCCACCAAGCCCGGCGGGGCTTTCGACCGGCAGCCGGCCGGTGGAACGAGCGGCACCTGCCAGTCCACCACGGCTCCCTCCCCCACCCCGCCGGTGGGGGAGGTGGGAGCACAGCTGACTGGCGTTGTTGCGGCGGGACATTCAAAGCCGCACCGCCAGAGTTGCCGGTCCATTTCCTGGCCTCAGCTGTGTTGGGGCCGGGTTGTCTTCTTCTTTGGCTCCATTCAATAATGTGCAGGCCATGGGATTAGTAGCCGAGGGACTGTGTAATTAAATGTCTATTGTATAATTTATTGTGTAATTTATTGTATTGTATTACTATTGTTTTCCTATTGTATTTTCATGCTGTTATATTATGTCTATATTTTGATGTGTTAGGATTATATTGTATTTTTGTATTATTATATTGTTATAATTGTATGTTAATTGCATGTATATTAATTTTTTGTTGTAATTGTACTTATATTATTGTGTTGTAAGCCGCTCTGAGTTGGCCTTTTGGGCTGAGTGGAGCGGGGTATAAATCCAATTAAACATAAACAAACATAAACAAACAAGGGTAGATTTATTGGGATGAAGGCCGTAACAACAGCTTGAAATGTCAGTAGGGACATCTTCCCCATTGCTTCAAGTGCTGGGAAATACCTCTCGAGTCATTAGATAACTAATTAATCTAATTGGAGTCCAGTTTACTTTATTGGCATTTGGAAGGGCTGCCCCATGTCATTTTGCTGCCAGAAGTGGAGTAGAAAATATCTCCCACCCCCTATAAAGTAAAATGCATAGTAGCTATAGCCCCTGCTAGCCAGGTTATTTTGGCATCAGAGATAAACATTTCCTCAAGAACCCCTTACCATTTCAAGCAGTAAACATACAAACTAACAACAAATTAACTGACAATCCTGGATCTACTGGCTCACGCTTACGTCGCGCTGCCCAAAGTGAATGTGATCACTAACTTAATGGTCCTTTAAGCATCATGGTCTGAGGGTGTAGGGATGCAGTAATACTGCAGAAGCTTAGAAGGTCTGTGCCTGGTCAGTGTTTGAAGCTGCCTGGAAACCATAGGCATTTGGTCAGGAGTTCCACCCTGCCTTGAGTGGGAATGATTAAGCAAACAAATATCATAATAATGATAGACCAGGGATTCTTAACCTGCGACCCACAGCACCATTTCATGCGCCGCCGTCCCACATGAAGATGTTTGAGGAAGCATGACCTGGCCCCTGGCTTTAAAAGGTTGAGAACTCCTGTCCTAGATGGCTGAGTGGTCTGGGTATCTGGCTGATGTATCAGAGATTGGGACTTCAATCCTTCACTATGCTTTCTTTGCAGAGGCTGGGCTCGATGGTCTATAGCAGTGATGGCAAACCTTTTAGAGACTGAGTGTCCAAACAGAGGGGCAGGGTGAACTCTATGCTGGGGAGAGGGAGGAAGTGCTCCCATTGGGCTGCTGGGCAGAAGGGTGGGGCAAACTCTGTGCTGTGGCAACTGCATGCGTGCCCACAGAGAGGGCTTGAGTGCCACCTCTGGCACGCATGCCATAGGTTCGCTACCACTGGTCTATAGGGCCCCTTCCAGCTCTGCAGTTCTAAATGATGATGATGGTACCAAAAAATAAAAATTATTATTATTATTATTATTGTGATACTGCCCAAAATAGACAAAAAGAGGCTGAGGAAACTTGATGAAAAATATCAATATTAGATAGAATAATATCATTTATTATTATCATTAACATAATAATTGCATTTAGCATTTACACCATCACACCGGGAACAAATGTCAGATGTCTCCTACATACAGAAGCTAAAACATCACAAGTGATTTAGATACAATACTTGGAAATATCTTCTATCAACTGGGGATTAGCTACTTTATTGTCAAGAGAGAAGACACTATCTTAAGCAGCTGAGCAGTCTCATTACCACTGGAGTTTGTGCAGCATGGAAGAAGAGGTACACCCCTGGTGTTAACCCATAACCACCTGCTTCCTCCGCCATTTAGTCCACACCCTTGATTGCTTCATTAGGAGTTGCTGTAGGATTAGTAGCAATGAGTCAAGTGAGATTTCCCATCAAGGCCTTTTGCTGCACAAACCCCCTTCCAGTCCCAAACCTCTGCTTCTGTTTGGTTCACTCCCCTGCCTCTCCATCAGTCCTACCTTTATTTGACTGCCCCATTTCCCTTCAAACCTATCTTTAGCTAGGCCTGTGATGGTGAACCTTGGCACTCCAGATGTTCTTGGACTTCAAATCCCAGAAGCCCAAGCCCCCATGAATCCACACGAATGGGTTTACTGCAAAACCCAAGGTATGCCAAGGTTCGCCATCACGGAGCTAGACTCTACTGTGCAGCACATTCCCCTTTCCTGCCCTCCCCCTCCCTGACACTCCCCCTAGCTTGGAAAATTTCCTTTCTGGAACTACAGCTCCTTGAATCCCCACACACACACACACACAGAGACAAAATGGCCACTACTACATTGGGATTCTACAACCACTTCTTCTGAGTGCATAGCCACTAAATGGCATTCTGGGAGCTGAACTCCAAAACATGTCACTTTCCCAAGCTCTACTCTCTCCCCCTTTCATTCCCTTCTTGTTTCTGGTTCAGCCGTTCCAGAAATTCACAAAGAAGTTACACAGCGAGTGCCACTTCTCTTCACAGTAGGCCTCTGCCAGGTTTTGCTCCGTGGGCTGCTCGGTGCCTCCTAAGGGTGCCGTAGAATGCCGATTGGGTGGCTGGGTTGAGGCCAAGGAGGTTCCAAGGTGTCCTTTCCGCTTTCTCCCTTTGCTCAGCTTCTCTGGGGAATCAGCCTTTGGCAGACTGGGGAGTGCCTGATCCCTGGGCTCTTTCTCCAGGGCTGGCGCATCCTTGGACCGGCTTTTCCCCTTGGGCCTCCCTTTAGCAGGACTCACTGTACCCACAGGAGCTTCCGTGATGGAAGTGGCAGGGACCAGGTGCAGATCTGCTTCGGATCCTCCCTTCTTGCCACTACAAAGCCGGGATCTGAGTGGGCTCCTATCCCGGCAGGGGTGCGGCTTCTTGCGCAGCTTGCCCAGGATCTGCTTCCAGAATTGACGGCCTTTGGAGCTGTAGGCAGAGCATTGCTCCGGCTGACCCCGATAGGCACACTGCTGACCCTGGCCGCTATCCTCTTCAGGCAGGTGACAGCTAAGCTGGATCTCAGCAGCTCCTTCCTTGGCAATCAGCTGCCAGGTGCACAGGTGTTTATCCCGGGTGGAGAACCGTCCAGACTGTGCCCAGGGAGAGGCAAGTTTGGCTTTCTCGCTGTTTTCTTTGCTTTTCCTGCCAGCGCTGCTTTCCAGGCAGCTCAGGAAAAGAAGGGTGAGTGGAAGAATTTGGAAGAGCTTCATTTTCTCAAGTCAGTGGAACTGCTGCTGGTGGTCACTCAAGGACATCCTAGACACTTTCCCAGTCCTATAGAAACAGATCAACACCAGACAGATGGAGGACGAAGCTATCTGTGTACAGAAAATTCATCAAAAGAGATGGGATCATGTTAGTGACTGAAGCAGGGTACACAGAAAGAGCCTCCTCGAAGACTGTGGTATTTTTGAGCTACAACCGGGTGTTCCCTGGTAATGGCAACCTTGTGTTGCTGGCTAATATTTCTTACGCTATGTCAGGTGAAAGGAACTGCAAGAGCGTCAATCGAGCATACCTTGGGCAATAATCCACAACCTTGGGCAACGTCAACCTTGTGTTGCTGGCTAATCTTTCACACACTACGTCAGACAAAATGAACTGCAGAATGAACTCACCAAAAGGTGGCTTCATTTTGGCACTTTTATGTCTGGCCTAGACATGGAAGAAGAAGAAGTGACAGGGGTGGTTGAGAATGCTTATTGCCTGAACACCAGTTACAAGACAGAACAAATAAATGTGCATGTCATGAGAGGGGGAGAAATGCTTCTGCTGTAACAAGAATACTTGAGGAGTTTTCTCTTTTCGTGACAGGTTATTTAAAGTATGAATTTTTAGCTCTGTCTGGACAAGGTGACCAGCAATAGATAATTAAAGATAATTGCAAGTAGTAAGTTTTCAACACAAGACAACCAAATTGGTGTAGTAGATATAGAGTGCTGAGATTCAAATCCCCACTTGGTAATCCTATAGCAAGGGTAAAGGAGGCAATAGTAAAAACACTCCATAAACATCTCACTTATTTCAAATGCCATCTTAGAATCACAATAAGTCCATTTGGACTTGACGGTGCATAACGCACACAAGTTCTTAATCAGAGCTTCGAAATCACTTCTGGGAACTCCACCTCTTAGAATCCCTTTGAGAGGCCACTGGCTGTCTTAACACAAAGATTATTCACCTTGTAATCCCAAAAAGTAACATTTCCAAGCTCTGCTCTTAACTAAATGCTCGATTCTTCCCAGTGTGCAATGCCCATACCAGGAGTAACTTTGTCCTCTCCTTTAGACAAAGCAAGTGCTGAACAAGTAGTAGAGCAAGTAGAGTAATTGGTGTCGTTGAAGAAGATACTTTGCATTAATTACAACAAAGGACACCCACTGCTGTTATACATTTACACCAGTAGCATTTAACTGTTCCTGAGCCAGAAAAATGCTTGCAACTTTTGATTTACATGAAGATGGGTAACAAACGTTTCATACTTTTAAAATTAAAGTTAATAAAAAGACACCCTCTGGCTCTGTCTGCAATCTACACTACATAATTTCTACTCCTATTATGCTCATGAGATCAGAGCAAATGCCTCTACCACATTTTTCTTAACAAATATGAACGCCAACAGATTTCTTCCTAAAAAGTCAGAAACAAGTGTGTCAACAGCATTCCAAAAGAAGTGTCAACAGCAGTACGTGCTATCTCAGTTTTATTATTTCTCCTGTTATTTCCTTTCCCTCCCTCCCTCCTCCTCGCAAAGACGTTCTCAGTTTGTGATCTCTTCAGTTTTCTATGTTTCAGAAAGACAAAGAGTGTCCTGTAGTCTTTTCTACACAGTACAAATGCAGAGAAGCTTTCAAAAGCTCGTTGATAGCTTGGAGTTTTTTCGTGGTCTGAGAAAGGTATCACCTGTATCTGCATTTGTTCAATTTTCTAGACCTTTTTTTCACCCTTCCTTTGGGTGGGGAAGGGGGAGTAGGGGAAAAAAAGACCTTCCCCATTAGGTGCTGCTGCCCAACATCAGCAAGATGTTGGTACGAAAAGGCAAGGGGTCGCTGACAAAGTGATTCATTAACTATACAGTACATCTTTTTCTTACCCCAGCATCAAAGAAGACTACACGGCCTCAATTAATAAGAGAAGGATTCCCAGTATGAAAAATCTCCCCTTCTAATTATACTTACCACTGTCCACGAGAAGGCAGAGAGCTCTGGGAGAAAACAGCAAGTGTTAGCCTCTGTTGAGTGCATTCATGTGTTATGAACAGCCCAGGAGGGGCCAACCAGAGGCTATGCCCCTCCTCAGTTTTACACACACAAACACACACAGAAAGGGTGGTGGAAAAGAACAAACCTCTCTGACAGAACGATTCTGTTCTGTCTGCTCCTTATAGACTTGCAGGCAACTTCTCCGTAAATAAAAACTAGTGTAATCCAGTATTTGTGGGAAGAATTGCTTTGTAGTTCCATTGAATCTGTGAGAATGAGGCCAGTCAATACTAATGCAAGTTGCATTGACTGAATGTGGCTACTCTCTTTGTGGCTACTCTCTAAATCCATTGCATTTAGACTTTAAGATGCCACAAGGCATTTAGGAGCTGACCTGTGGGAGTCTGGAGGAGGGGATGGTGTCATGGTTTTAGCAAATAGTGGGGATCGTCCGTTGAAATTTGTCACTATTCAGTATTTATTTATTTATTTATTTTATTTGCAAACTAATTATCATAGGTTTTTCTATAAAAGGTCTTCTCTACTAAGGCTGCTGCCAGGGCTTATGCTCCGTTGCAGCATTTGAAATCAAGTTTTTAGATGCTGATGGGAAAACTCAAACTTTTACCCCTTCCCCAAATGATATATTTTTTGCATTCTTCCCACAAAAGCAGAATTGAACAGCAGCTAACTTCCAGTTTCAAAATAAAACAATCACCAACATCTACTATGACCTCCACTATTAAATAAAACCTTCCATCTAGTTTTGGAACAGAAGTACTACTTCTAGAAGTTTCAAGAAGCTATAATCTCTCTTCTCAGTCAAAGAAACCAGGGGACTGCAGAAACAGTCTTGGGGTCTACCTTATATTGCTTGTACCCACTCTGCTTAGAGCACTTGTTCTGTAATACCATTCAGTGGCTGAAATCCTATTGTGCATTTCCCCCTTGTTGTTGTTGTTCAGTCACACAGTCGATTCCGACCCTTTGCGACCCCATGGACCATTTTTCTCCAGGCACCTCTATCCTCCACCATCCTCCTCAGCCCGCCCAGCTCTGTGCCCATTGTGTCTACAATACCATCTATCCATCTCATCTTTGAACGCCCCCTTCTTCTCTTGCCCTCTACCTTTCCCAGCATCAAGGCCTTCTCAAGTGAATCCTCCCTTCTTATTTGATGTCCAAAGTACTTTAGCTTCATCTTCACTATTTGTCCCTCCAATGAACAGTCAGGGTCGATTTCTTCTAACATTGACCTATTTGTTCTCTTTGCTGTCCAAGGGACTCTCAGGACTCTCCTCCAACACCACATTTCAAAGGTATCTATTCTTCTGCACTCAGCTTTCCTAATGGTCCAACTTTCACACCCATACACCAGGAATACCATTGCTTTGACTATGCGAATTTCTGTTTTCAAGGTGATGTCTCTGCTTTTCACTATATTCCCCAGGTTTCTCATAGCGTGTCTCCCCATAATTAGTCGTCTTTTTAGTTCATGGCTACAGTCGCCATCCGCAGTGATCTTAGATCCTAGGAAAGTAAAGTCTGTCACTGCTTCTACTTCTTCCCCATCTATTTTCCAGGAACTGATCAGACCTGCTGCCATTATCTTGGTTTTCTTGATATTAAGTCTCAAGCCAGCTTTTGCACTTTCCTCCTTCAATCCAATCAAGAGGTTCTTTAGGTCGTCCTCACTTTCTGCTATTAGGGTGGTATCGTCTGCATTTTTCAAATTGTTGATGTTTCTCCCAGCAATTTTGATCCCATATTGTAATTCCTCCATCCCTGCATTGCGCATTATGTGCTCTGTGTATAGATTGAATAAGCAGAGTGATAAAATGCAGCCATGTTTTACTCCTTTTCCTATTCCAAACCACTCTGTCATTCCGTGTTCTGTCCTAACTGTTGCTT
Source organism: Bradypodion pumilum (assembly GCA_035047305.1). Lineage (NCBI taxonomy): Eukaryota > Metazoa > Chordata > Lepidosauria > Squamata > Chamaeleonidae > Bradypodion > Bradypodion pumilum. The sequence continues at coordinate 266,885,068 of JAWDJD010000003.1, forward strand.
CTTGGTTCATGTGCAGATTTCTTTGGAAATATGTAAATAGCTGCTAGCAAATAATGAACAAAATAAGGTAATACAACGCCAAAGCTATCCCCTTCATGGACATCATACCCTATACAACAGCTAAAATCAATGCTTGCAGCACTGTAGTGCTGGTTGTAATGCCACTAGGACAATATTCTGGCTGAACCATTTAAAAGTCATTTAATAGACTTCAAAGCAAAGTAGGAAGAGCAAAGAATAATCAAAGACAATAGGCCTAACTGGATATAGGACAGATTTTCTGTGAATGTTAAACTATTCAATCAATACAGCATTTGTGCACATGCAATTTATCCCCCCACCATATGTACAAAAAAGATCTAGTAAATGGCTAATAATAATAATTTTGTGTAAGAAATTATTCTTTGTTGAAAGAATTTTTGCTGGAGAAACTCTGCTCAGGGGATGCCTGGATGAGCTGCCTTTCACATCCCCAAGATCTTCTCCCACCCAAGTGGTCCCTATTTATCTACTTGCATAGATAATAGCTAAGACAACACTATTGAAATAGTACACTTCTGGTCAAAAATAGTCTAATTGTTTTTAACATTTTAATTTGTTTTGAATTTTACCTGTATTTCATATATATCCATAATTTTAAATTATGCAATGCTCTGCCACAAAGCAAGAAATAGAGTAAGTTTCTTATTTGCAACAGGTGACCACAGTGGTAGCTATTTACACGCCTTTTAATTTCTATTTTTCATGGCTTTGTAAACATTTTTGTAGACACACAGTTTTAGACTTACTTAGACTTAGTTCATCTTCATGCCATACAGCTTATTGGGCAACAAGGATCCTCATTGCTTCTTGAGCAATAAAGTTTTATTGTTCAACCCCCCTCCTTTCTTACCCAGGGTTGGGACGGACAATGCTAGAGTCAGATACACAGTAGAAGAGTTATAAATATTTTCAGTAAATATTTGTAAAAACATAGAAGAAAGGAAGGACTTAATCTTTCTTCTTCTCCTTTGTATTCCACAGGATGTTTCAATAGTATTTTCTCATCAATTGTTAAATAAAAGGACAAATTGAACCGCAAGAGTCCATTATTTAGCTCAAAGGAGACACCTAGTGGCATGCTTTTTTTTTGTGAAAGGCATGGGAGGCCTTGAAGTATGGCTTCAAAAGGCAGTTCACGCTTGCAGTGTTTAGAAGGTAAAGGTTTCCCTTGCTCGAAATCCAGTCGTATCCAACTCTAGGGTTCAGTGCTCATCTCTGTTTCAAAGCCGAAGAGCCAGCATTGTCTGATTCTGCAGATGTTTCCGTGGTCATGTGGCAAGCATGACTAGACACCGGAGCGCACGGAACACTGTTACCTTCCCACCAAAGTGATCCCTATTTATCTACTTGCAATTTCTTGCTTTAGCTTGGGAAAGTTATTTTTGAAAACTCAGGTCCTCAAATTCTCAAGCATCTCTAGAAAGACTGCCTTTTTAATGTTCAACCCTGCTGGCTTGTGCGGGAAGAAGGCTGCTATACTTCAGCATTTGCCTCTGAACCTGACCAAAGCTGCTCGATTTTGCTTGGACTTTGGCTACACAAAATAGGCATCTCTATTAGACTGCAACCCTAAGCATATCTCCTATTCCTTTCCTATATGCCAGCACTAGCTGGGGGGTAGTGAGGGAGTTGTGCTAATACTGTGTCTTATTCCATTATTTTGTGATGTGGTAAGGTATGGTTGTAAGAGCTGGACCATTAGGAAAGCTGAACGCAAAAGAATAGACGCCTTTGAAATGTGGTGTTGGAGGAGAGTTTTGAGAGTCCCCTGGACAGCGAGAACAAATAGGTCAATCTTAGAAGAAATCAACCCTGACTGCTCATTAGAAGGTCAAATAGTAAAGATGAAGATAAAGTACTTTGGACAACAAATGAGAAGAGAGGATTCACAGAGTCTGCCCCACCCTTCTGTCCAGCAGCCCAATGGGAGCGCTTACTCTCTCCCCACAGTACAGAGTTCACCCTGCCCCTCTGCTCAGCAGCCCAATGGGAGCACTTCCTCCCTTCTCCCAGCACAGAGATCACCCTGCTCCACTACCCAGCAGCCCAATGGGAGCACTTTCTCTCTCCCTCCCCCCAGCACAGAAGTTGCCCCGCCCCTCTGATTGGGCACTCAATCTCTAAAAGGTTCACCATCACTGGTCTAGAGGGAGGAAAGGAGGACAACATTAGGAGCTGGGAGAAGAACATTTTGTTCAAAAACACACAGTGTGAGGGAAAACAGATACTGTAAAGTATAAAGCTTTAAATTTTGCCTTCAATATTGCTAATACCATACTTTGTAATGCTGATAACTTAGCTAAACAGGGTCACTTGAGGTGTGATATGGTCAATCCTTGCATTTGGATGCAAGGATCGTCCTAAAGGATCCACTTGGTCAAAATGAAAAACACAAATCTATATCTATAAAACAGAGGTGTGGTCTTGTATGTGCTCTAAAGGAAACCACACCCCTGGACCAATCTCGCTGAAAATTGGCACACGCCTACCTTAGGCTTGCGAGATCAGCACTGTGGGGGTCTCGAAACCCATTTGGGGGTTTATGCCCCACAAATTGGGATGCAAAGGGGACACCCCCACCGACGGGAGCGAAAGCATGTACCACTACTAAAAAGGGGGGATCCTTTCCCAGAGCTGGAGAATAAAAAAGTATTTAAAAAGAAAAGAAACCTGTTTCTATTCTTTCCTTTGATGAGTTATTATTGTTAAAGTATCAGGATATTGGGATATTGTGGAACAGAGAAGGGAGGGAAATGGGGGACAAAATGGAATAGTGGCACCCCTATGGGGTGGTACAATGGAACAGCCCACTCTCTTCCAGCGGTTGGGGAGGAAAAAAAATCCCCTGGAGCCTTTTGTTTGAGCCCTCAGAAGAGGGAGGGAAGAGGGTGACGGTTGAACGGGGAGGCTGGCCACTTGCAATGAGTTTGTCCTAGGAGTAAAAATCCAATCACCACAATGGGACTCACTGGCCATATATCTCAGTTGCTAAAACGTAGAGTGAATTTTACCTCATGCTCAACAGAAATCTCCAAGAGGCACCCATACAATCTATATCTATAAAACAGAGGTGTGGGCAACAGAGGTGACAACAGAGGTGTCAACAGAGGCAGCAGAATGATAATGCAACCAGTGACAACAGTGTAGGCAATGATGACAGAGGCAGTGATGAAGAAAGTGGAATTGCAAGGCAGGACATGCTGGCAGAACTATATTTCCAAAACGCGAGCAAAGCCGGGTAATCAGCTAGTCAATATAAAAGCACACCTTGAAATGAATCTGTTTGTTTATAAAGTGCCTCCATTTTGGTTTTTTAAAAAATTAGTTCTCTCCTTTATGCTGAAACAGACGGCTATTGTCTTGGAAACAAATCTTCAGTGTCATCACTTGGTGGAACCAGCAAGTTTTTGAAAACCTGATGACTGGGCATGGTTATAACCTGCTACAGCCTGGAACAGAGGGGAAATGACAAGGGCTTAGCGTCATATTTTCCCATCTCCCACCCTCAAACACCGCTTGCTTTTAGCCTTTCACTTGAGGACGAGACACTCTTCCAAAAAGCTGGTGCAGTTTTCTGTGCCTCTGCGCACTTCTTTGATTGGCGTCTAAAAAGCATCACCTCTCTATGGCCCTTGCTTCTTTGACAATCACTCACTGGCCCTCTTGTTAAGTTATTCTTATATTGTGGTTATAACATGCACAAACATAAATATCTCTTCATTCCAAGTCACTGTGGACAGATAAAGAAGCCCAAAAGAAAACCCAAACCATTTCCTTTTCTTCCTGAAGCATCTGCCCATAAGGAATTTCTAAAACTGACTTGGAGGAGGCAGCAGACTAAACTGTCTGTTCCAGCAAAGAAAATAGCCTTGCAGCTGAGCTACATCTAACATTACTTCCTGTTTTGAAGAGGTGAAGAGGGAGCAGTAAATATGTTTATTGGAGCGTGAATGTTACCAGAAATGCAGTATTTCATTGCAGAAAATAACATAACTGGGAAGAGTGGTGTAATTAGCAGTCCATAATGTAGGAATCGGGGCCGCTAGGACGGCCGTTGGGTCCCGGAGGAGACTGATCAAGAAACGATACGAGGCAGTATGGAGTGAGATCAGATCAGTGGTTTATTGAAGGAAAAGCATCATCATATATAAATCAGAAGGCAATACAGGGAAGAACCGTCATCTGACAGAAAATCACATCACCTATTTACTCGGGTTAATGGGAAATCTCTCTAGGGGAAGTTAATTAACTCGGGCAAACACTGACAGGGGAAAAACCATTGTCTGGGGCTTAGACCGGGGTAAATATGGCCACTATTTGCACCAGGGATAATGCTGAGCTCGGAGATGAGTGATTACCTTAATGGGTAATCCACATCTCCCCTTTTCGTTTTACTTAGGAGCCTGACCGGCGACTCTGCGCAAGAGGGGCACCAGCTGATGAGCGGGAATGACGCTTCGGGGTTTCCTCCGGGAGAGGCACCTTGATATTAGTGAGGGAATGCATTGCGCGAAGCAGCATACTGCTATGCCTAGTACAATCACCCCCACGATCACCTTGAGCACCGTCTAAAGCCATCCCCACGGAATCCATGACCACATCCAGTTCCACAATGAACTCAGCCAAGTCCCCCATGCAGGACCCTCCCTGATGCCCTCGACTATGGTGTGGAGGTCTGTGAGCTGACTCTGAACCTTACGGGAGTTATCAGTGAGATTGAAGCAACACATACCATGAAAAGATTCGCAACCCAGATGATGTAGCAATAAGAGATGGTCTATAGCCGCTCGATTGTCAAGTATGGCATGGCGAAGCTCTGCCTGCTCTTGGTTGAGCAGCGCTATCGCCGAGGAGGTGTGGTTAATGGCTTTAGCTAGTCCGCAAGCCAGTCGACCAATCCTCCGAGCATTGCCGACGGCCAAGCCTGGCACGCCAAGAATGCTGACTGCCAACGAGACGTATTCGGCTGAACTCATTACTCTAAAGCTGCTCTCACATGAGCTGTCTAACTGGGTGGTGCGAGTGCGTCGTATGGGTGCTGAAACATTTGTAACATTTGTGCTTGGGGTGACCATATCCTTAGTAGGGAGCAACAGTGTCAAACGACTGATACAACATATAGCATCTGATACATTTGCGGGAATGTAGTTCCAAGTGTACTGATTACACGTAAAGAACCAACCAGATGGTAGGGTAACATGAGCATACATCGAACCGAGTGTCTGTGGGTTGTTGCAAGTCCAGTTGCCGCTGCCAACTTCAAGGCAGCGGCGCCTTCGGCCGACTGCGGAGCAGCCGGTCATTCGAGCACAAGTAGAGTTCGGGCTGACCGCCACTCGAGGAGTGTGGAGAGTGGCTGCGTCAGCCGGCAAAGTCATTGTCAGCCACATCTCCCAGCGGGCGTATTCCGAGGAACTTGCTGGGTTGTACGGGCTGAAAATCCGTTTCACTAGCCAGTCCCCATCCCTGGGGTGCGCGCCTGGAGAGTGGCACACTGGGATGAGGCAGGTGCTCAAGATTGAGGCAGAACCAATGTCCTGTCTCAGGCAAAAATCGGACTGGTTGACAAGACCCGCCAACCTTTCCCATATGTTGTAATGCATCCTGGCAGAAAGGTCTCCGCCTGGCATCAAATTGTTGGCCTTCAACGATGCAGCCTGAGCGCCTCCCCCCGCAAGTAGGGAGAGGATCAGGATAATGGTGACTGCCACCGTGTTGGCAGTAATCAGGGAAAAGACTGTAGCTATGATGTTCTCCGGCGTTGGCTCTCGCTCCTCGCACTGGATGACGTCCTGGGCCTCATTGCAAAGAGCCTTGACCATCCCCCAGGTAATCTTCGGTGCTGTCATCTGTGGCCGCTTCCTCCGACGGGTCCTCTCGGTCAGGGTGAGGTCCTCCATCTCCGGGATCGGACTCGGGTCGGCTTGGGTCCACGCCATGTGGCTCCAAGTGAGGCTTAACACACCGAGCTGGAATCCAAACAACACCTGTAGGAGACATAACTGCAGCATACCCTCTTCCCCAGGTATCGGACCATCGGTCGCGGGAGAGCTTCCGAACGGCAGAAGTGTTTCTCCTGCGGCGTGCAATCGGAAAAAACATTAAGGTGATTGTATGTAAACAATACCTTGTTCAGACAATGCTGTGCCTGACCCTGTGACTTGGGGAGGGCTGGTGGCTCCCCCCTTTCTGTTTGTTTGTCAATATAGGACTTGAGCGTCCGATTGACTCGTTCCACAATCGCTTGCCCCTGCGGATTGTAAGGAACGCCAAAAGTATGCTTAATATCCCAAGTGGCCATGAAGTTAGCCAACTGCCTAGAACTGTGGGAGGGTGCGTTATCGGTTTTCACGTGCCGAGGTTTGCCCATCGCCGCGATGCAGGAAAGGAGGTGCTGCTCCACGTGGGAAGCTGTCTCCCCTTTTTGCGCTGTCGCCCAGACAAATTGCGAAAAAGTATCAATGCAAACGTGCATGTACTGCCATCTGCCAAACTGCGGAACATGTGTGACGTCCATTTGCCACACCTGGTTAGCTTCTGTCCCCCGTGGGTTGACCCCCCACGAGGGCCCCCCCGGTGCCCCTGCACAGTGCTGGCAAGAGCGAACTATGCCTTGGGCTTGAGAGAGTGGCAGATTGAATTGTCTGGCGAGCGCTTTGGCATTCTGATGAAAGAATGCATGACTCTGAATTGGCGTGGTGAAAACACCTAACACTGAACGTTGCTGAATTTCCTTTACCGCCGCGTCCGCTCTGATATTGCACGCAGAAATCGGACCCGGTAGGTCTTGGTGACTTCGGATGTGGGCAATATAGAGCGCTTCCGTGCGGTTTCGCAAATGAAATTGGGCAGTGAGGAACAAACTCAGCAAATTCTTGTCTATCGCAGGAGTAATGTATGCTCCCGGTAGACTGTGAAGCAAATTCCTGACATACTGACTGTCAGTAATGATGTTTAGGCGCTCTTTGGCGAAGGTGCACAAGGCGAGGTTCACCGCTGCCAACTCTGCCCGCTGCGCGGACTTCTGTGGAAGAGTTAACAGCGTGCGCCAAGCCTGGCCCTCCTGCCAAGTTAAGACACCATACGTGCGACCCCCATCCGTAAAAACTGTCCTGGCCCCCTGAAGTGGAACCAGCGAAAGCAATTCGAACAAGCTAACTGTCTGCGTTTGAAGTGAGACAAGTCTGGGGTCTTTCGGCAAGTGGTATGCCAAGCATCCGGTGAATCCCTCCAAAGCTATTGGAAGCGAGTCACCGAGCTGCATCAATTGCTGAACCTGCTCTTTGGTGAACGGGACTACGATCTTTGCTAAGTCGTGCCCTGAAATGTCCCTGGCTCTCAGCCTTCCGCGGTAAAGCACCGCGGAGACCAATTCTTGGGGAGGAACGATATTTCGGGAAGAAGTGTTCGGCAAGTACACCCATTCCACGATATTCGCTCCTTTCTCGGAATCTACTCCTAGGGCTCCGGTGAACATGGATCCTGCCCGAACTATGTACAAGTTCAGGGTCGGGGCATATGGCCCCTGAGCAATCCTGTCCACCCACCTTTGGCTGAGAATTTGGTTTACTTTCTCGAGAGCCAAGCGTGCTTCTCGAGAAATTTGTATCCGGTCTGCCGGCTGCTTACCTAGCGTCAGCAGCGAGAAGAGCGGTTTCAAAAGATCCGTATCCAATCGGAAATACGGTCTGGCTCAATTAATGTTTCCTAAAACCTGCTGCAATTCTACCAGGGTGACTGAGTCCTGTAAATTGATCTGAGGCAAAACTGGTGCTGCAAAGGAACAGAGAAGCCGATGACCCAAGTATGAGAAGGGCTCGGTTCTCTGCACCTTTTCTGGGGCAATGAGTAAACCTTTCTCCCCCAGGCTGGCCTGGAGGTCAGTAAACATTTCGCTGCCGAGTTGCGGCACTGCGACCAAAATGTCGTCCATGAAATGGCATACTAAGGCTGTGGGATGAAGGCTTCGAAACTTTGCCAGCGCGTTGTGAACATAAATTTGGCATAGGGTGGGTGAATTGAGCATGCTCTGTGGCAAATATTTCCACGCGTAACGCTGCGTAGGCTCACTGTGGTTTACAACCGGCACCGTAAAGGCGAACCTTTCCCGGTCCCTGGGGTCTAAGGGAATTGTGTAAAAGCAATCCTTGAGATCTACAACTAGGATCTCCCACCCCTCGGGAATCATATTTGGATTTGGGATGCCGCATTGAAGCGGACCCATTGGCTGTATACATTTATTGATCTCCCTGAGATCGTGGAGGAGTCGCCACTTCCCCGACTTCTTCTTTATGATGAAAATTGGCGAATTCCAAGGACTTGTGGACTGCTCTATGTGTCCTGCGTCTAGCTGTTCTTTAACCAGTTGCTTTAGGGCGACTAATTTCTCCCCCACTACCGGCCATTGTTCCACCCAGACCGGCGTATCGGTGAGCCATTTAAGTGGCAACACCATTACCCGAAGGTAAGCGTAGCACCGTACTGCTGTAAAATGTCTCGCCCCCAAAGGTTGATATGCACGTCCAGAATGTGCGGCCGAATGACCGCTGTGCCGTCAGCCTTTGGAATCGTGACTTCCACCCACTCCCAGCTTCTAAACGCTTCTTGGATGCCGCCTACCCCCCACACATCGGAGACCAGCTCAATGGCCCACTCCCGTGGCCACTGGCTTCGGCTGACCACGCTCACATCAGCTCCGGTATCTAATAGCCCTGAGAATGATTTTTTATTCAAAAATACCTCAATAACTGGGCGCTGTTTCCACTCAATGTTGGTCTCCACTGTCGCTAAGATTTGGTATCCTTGCACTGCCCCACTTGCGCTCGAGCGGTCCGCTGACCCGGACTCTGAGCTGTCCCTGAGCCTTCCCTGGCTATCTGCTGGCGAGTTACAAGGAACCATAATCAGTTGCGCTAATGTGTCTCCTTTGTGAATTGTCTGGGGTAAGTGCGTCCAAAGCTGAACTTGGAGAACGCCTGAAAAATTGGAGTCGATGACTCCCGGAATTACGAGAATTCCGCGTGCTCCTGCTACACTGCGAGGCAAAACTAAACCTATAAAGCCTTTGGGCAGGGGTCCCATGTACTGGGAGTCCACCAGATAGACTGTGCCTGGCAAGTCGCATGTGACGTCTGCCTGGCAAGTCAATTCTAGCCCTGTGCTACCCTTGGGACTGGCCTGTGCCTTCGCAATGCCTGGAATGTGAATGGAATCTAGTCTAGCTCTGGCGCGCCCAGAGCAAGGGATGTCTCTGTTTGGACCGGGGCCAGAGACGTGCCCGCGTTCCGGTTTCCCGAACTCGGACAATTCCTGGCCCAATGGTAGCCTCTCTTACACTTCGGACACGGGGTGTTTGGAGCCTTGGGACGGCCGGAATTTTGTCCGCCTCCCTTGGATTGGCACTCCCTAGCGAAGTGACCGACCTTGCCACAATTGTGACACGCTCCTTTGGGTCTGGGTTTCCTGCCTCCCTGCACCGCCGCTGCCAACAGACCCATTTTGTAGGATCCTGTGCCAACGTCGGCGCAAGCCCTAATCATGTCTGTGAGAGTCAAGTCTGGACGGTTGCCCAGGGACTGCAAGATTTTACGGCAGTCTAAATTGGCATTATCTTTGGCCAGCTTTATCATGAGCTCTTGTTGGGCTTCCTCATTATCGATCTGCCTACTGATCGCTTCCTCTAAGCGATTGATGAAGTCCATGTAGGGCTCCTGGGCTCCCTGTTTGACTGCGGTGTAATTTTTAGCCGCTTTGCCAGTTGCGGGAACCTTGAGAAAAGCCTTGAAGGCCGCCTCGGCTGACATTTGGAGGGTGGCTAGTGGCAAATTGGTCTGCGCATTGATGGATTCGAAGGCACCTGAACCATATAACTGGTCAGGAAGTACTGCGCCTCCCATCCTGGCAGCCCCTGTCTGAGCCTCGAGGCGATACTCGCTGTCCCATAGCAAATACTGGCTGGGGTTGAGCATCATCCGCATGACGGCTTTCCAGTCGTGCGGGATGAACATGGTGTTCTCGCACACTTGCTGAAGCGTGCCCCTAGTAAAGCGACTTTGGAGTCCTGTCTCTGTGATGGCCTTCCGTATAGCCATGAGAAGCTTATACGGGACTGGTGAATGAACTACCTGCTGGGCCCCTGTGAGGGCATCCATTTCCAAGCGGATTGGACAAATCTGACTAAGCTCAGCTAGTTCTTCTGCTGGCAAATCCCCCTTCTTAATTTCCTCCTCAACTGTGCGCTGAAGGGCACTCTTGGTCTGGGAGCCTGTAACTGTCAGAGAAGCGCCTGCGCTCCTCATTCCATGCATTCCGTCGGTGACGTCTGCAGCTGTCACCGAGGGAAAGCTCCCTACACTACTCTGCTTAAACTGGAGTGATGGATAGAGCGCTGTGGGCGCCGATGGTTCGGCTGGCGCTGGGGGTTCTTTGGCTTCTATCCGGACTGGATCTATCTCCGCTAAGAGCTTCCTACATTTGCCCCATGTGCGAATTACGCACTCTGGAGCTTTCGGGGGTTGCTGAATGCAGTCTCCTATCTGATCCCAAAGCTGAAGGGTTAACGTACCTCCTTCTGGGTAAAGTAGGCAGTGTTCCCTTAGGTACACCAAAAGTCTCGCTAGTTCTCCGCTGTGAAACCTTAACTGAAACACCCTGGCCAGGATTCTGAACTCCTCTTCATGAGTTCTTTGGCTAGCGGATGGACGTTGCCGCTGAGGGCAAGTCCCCATATTACCTGCGAAGGGGTCCTCCGAAGTTTCCTCCTCGGGACGAGTCGACGCGTCTCGGGCAAGCAATAGGTTTTGGCGACAGTTCTTTGGGTAGAGCTCGGAGCGTGGCCCCGTGCCACGGGCCCTCGGCGGCCTCTGCGCTGTCAGGGGTTCACAGCTGACCCTGAGGGGAACGCGTTTTTCCGTAACCGCAACGCCTCCGCGAAAGTCAGGAGCAAGCTGTAGGATGCCTCTTCGGTACTGCCCCGCCGCTTAGGCCATCTGCCCGATCGGCTGGCTTACCGACCGGGCTGCCGCGCTGTCCTCCAGGATGATCAGACGCGGTTCAAGCGCAGAACCGGACCGTGTGATCGCTTACTCATGAGTAGATCACGTCGGGGTCACCAGGTGTAGGAATCGGGGCTGCTAGGACGGCCGTTGGGTCCCGGAGGAGACTGATCAAGAAACGATACGAGGCAGTATGGAGCGAGATCAGATCAGTGGTTTATTGAAGGAAAAGCATCATCATATATAGATCAGAAGGCAATACAGGGAAGAACCGTCATCTGACAGAAAAATCACATCACCTATTTACTCGGGTTAATGGGAAATCTCTCTAGGGGAAGTTAATTAACTCGGGCAAACACTGACAGGGGAAAAACCATTGTCTGGGGCTTAGACCGGGGTAAATATGGCCACTATTTGCACCAGGGATAATGCTAAGCTCGGAGATGAGTGATTACCTTAATGGGTAACAGAGGCTAGAGGAATGCCTCCTCAGCGGAACTGTCGGTCAGGTCATAATTGGGTGAATCAAACCCTATCATTAATCCACCCCCCTTAATTTCTCTGCCCGCAGAGCCCACGGGCCAGGAGCGTTCTCACCGAAGTGGCCTCTGCGCGGGCCGTTCCATGCCATTGGGGCATGGGGAATCCACACATAATCCAAGAGTTTCCTTTCTTGAGGGAAATGTAAACCAAAGTTACATTGCAAAGGTAACACAAGTTATAATTTTAGAAGTGGTAGCCATGTTAGTCTGTGCAAGTATATCAGAGAGTAAATAAAACAACAACAACAAAAGACAAAAAAATTGTGGCATCTTAAAGAGTAACTGTTGTATTTTGATGTTAGCTTTTGTGGATCAAGTCCACTTCATCAGATATAAGAGTGAGACTTCATAGCATTAATTTATACATACCAGGTACCCTCACCAGGTACCCTCACATCAGAAATTTCTGGGCCCCATACTGAGCAATTATTTATTTATTTATTTATTTAATTTCAATTTTTATGCCACCCACTCAGGTAAAAACCCGACTCAGGGTGGCGTACAACAATTAAAAACATATAAAAAACAGGTTAAAAACCCCGTCATCCACCCATCTATCCACCCTCCTACTTGCACCCCATTTAAAACTAAAAACTAAAAGCCAAAAGGGAAGGGGGGAATACAGAAACACAGAAGGAGGACACAAACTGGACTCTAGCTAAAGATGAGCCAACAGAGTGGGGCCGTATTCCCATTAGGGCCCCACACCTGCCCTGCCAGCCAGGTCTTCAAACCTTTCCTGAAAGGCAGCAATTCTGTCTGTAGCCTCAATTCTGTTGGCAGGAGGTTTCAGAGGGCTGGAGCGGACACAGAGAAGGCCCTCCTTCGTGTGCCAGAGAGGCAAGCCCCTCTAGCTGAAGGCACAACTAGGGAGCCCCTCCAGTCCACTCTGGTTGGACGGGCAGACACTCTTGGGACTATTGCCCCTCCACCCACACACACACATAGTTATGGCTGGCGGTGGCAGGGCCCCTGTCAGCTCCGGGCCTTATACGGCAGTACTGGTAGTACTGCCCTGATGTCGGCCCTTTCCTCACTGATAATAATCTAATGTGTGAGTTTGATCTTCATTCAGGATCCACTTCTGTGTACTATTCCTTGACCTGGAGGGGTACAATACTAAAATAGATATTGTGGAGAAGAAGACCAAACTATGGACCACATTATATTTAAGTTTCCCTTACTTGTTTTTAGAAGCACATTGGAGGACCTGCATAGTGCCACAGATGAAGCCCTTCAACTGCTCTCACACCTAGACATGGCACTCTAGTTAGGAGCTTTAGATGGTCAATTTGTGCTCACTATATATATCAACATTAATGCAGACAACTGAAGTTAATCCTATGTTTGGTGTCTTGCACGGAAGACAAGCAGGAGCCGCAGTAAGGGCTAAAACCAGACTTTATTGCATTGTAGTCAATGTGAACATGAGATACAGGTGGACCAAACAGCCTTATTTATAGTACATTTTGAACAGCCCGGGTGATAGTTCATTGGTTACTGTCCGCATGACATCATGGGACGTCACGCCCATCTTCTCCAGATGCAGTGTGGCAGTAGTGTCCTGCCCTTCAGGTATTCAGGTGAATGAGTATCCTGGGGCTAACGCTGCTATTGCAGGAGCAGCATTGTTCTTAACAGCTTGTTACAATGAGTCAATGATTGCTTACAATAGATACAATTGTCGGATACAATCCGTTAAAGGGGTACTTGTCACAAACCATTCAGTACATAACACTACGATAAATAAATAAACCTTATGTGTTTCTTGGAAAAGCCTCTCCCTGGTGCCTGTTCTTTCAATTGTGGCTGTACCTGTGTACTGTCTCAGGACTGGCGCTATGAGGTGGACCCAGGAAATGATCTCCTCTGACATCAGATGCTAGGATGTGGGAATACCTTTTCCTAAATGATCTGTGGGGTCCCCAGGTCTTCTCTTTTGAGAAGACAGGCTGATAAGTCCTGCGCAGCCTAAGCTGGCCCAGTAAGCTACAGATAATAGGGCCACGTAGCTCATCTGATACTATACAGGTTGGCTCTTCTCCCAAGAGGCACAGGGGTTCAGGTGGGGACTAGTGAAAAATCAAACTCTTAGTTCCTTCTCTGCATCCTGGTGTTTCAACTCAGATGGGGAACAGTATGGTTGACTACAAACCTCTGTGTCCCACAGCCAACGTGACTGCTGCCCATAGTGGCTACTAGATTCTAGAAACTTCAGTCTTGCACCATAAATTTCCCCTTCTGTGCTCTAAACTAGCCTGTTGTTCCATCACCACCAGTGCTGAAGGGAAGAGTCAGGTGGCCATTCAGTCAGCTTTTGCACACAGTATGGTGGTGGTGGTGGTGGTGTCATGTTCTCTTTTATTTCAGTCAACACAATAGTTTTGGCTGCCTTTTGCTCCTTCTTTGCATGACTCAGCTTTCACGAACTGGCTTGACTCATATTACCACAAGAAATATCTGACATGGACAGCAATCCCACAGTGAGGCTGGCCTATCTGATGACTCAGGAGACACAAATTGTTCCCTTTGCGCAGCAGCAACCCTGTGGAAATAGTTCAATGAAGTCTTGGCATCCTGCTTTGATTGAAAGAAGTGGCCTGTACCTCTTAGAAAGAGGAAACTCATCCTGTAGCCTAAGGATGCTGCAAGGGAAGAGTAGGTTCCTAGGAATGCTGACATTAGTAATTATTTCCCGATTCCTGATCCGCAAAGAGGTTTAAAACAGAACTCAGTTGGCGAACTCAACAAGAGTTTATCATGTGTCTGTCCTTTCACCTGTTCATAAGCTTTACGTTCTCTCGCCAAATATTTTATATAGCTTCATGGTAGAGTGATAATTTCCTTCACTGACACTGAATACTTTCTCTGGGTGCAAGACAATAACAACCCTAGGTTGGAAAGGGTGGTTCTTCATCTGGAAAGACAAGGGAGCAGGGAATTAAAATACATGTGAGAACTTAATACCCTTGCTTTGTCAGTCCTGAAATAAGACCGGCATGTGTGGCCTGAAAGTTATTGTAGCATAAAGTAGACTGGCTTCTTGTTAAGAGGGATACTAGTAATTAACACAATAAATAATGAATGAGTCAAACTGGTGTTGGTGACTTGAAGTTGGCATCTAGAAAGATCTCCAGTGACTTTGTTGAAATGCTATTTTAAATGAAGTGGCAGCCAGGAAAGTAGGGTGGTGGTGGTGGTCACACTTGCATATAATAAACTAATCTGGGTTGATGAAATACGTCATCTCTTATGGCCCTGAACCAACACTACTTCTGTACAACTCTAGGCTGTAATTTAATTTAATTTAATTTTTCAATTTGTATGCCGTCCCACTCGCAGAACGACTCTGGGTGGCTAACAAAGAAAACCACAATATTTATTTATTTATTTAAAATATTTCCATCCCACTTCCCTCACTCGGGAGTGACCCGAAGCAGTTCATAACATAATTAAAACACCAAATAAAAACATTAAATAAACCAACCCATCTCCCTACCCTCCCACAACAGTTAAAAAAGCTATCAGGACAAAATACCCATGTTGGCTAAACAAGCCAGCGGGACTGGGAAGTTGATTCATCCATGCCCCATACCCGCTGGCATAGTCATGTTTTCAGATTTTTTTTTCTAAAGGGGAGCAGCTCGAGTGGCAAGAAGTTCCAAAGGGCCAGGGCTGACACGGAGAAGGCCCTCCTCCTAGTCCTTGCAAGGTGAGCTTCCTTTGCTGATGGGACCATCACCAAGCCCCTCCGGTCTGCCATTGTAGGACTGGTTTGACACCTTGGGGTGATGCGGTCAGTACAAAATATCAAGTCATAATCATTTCAGAAACATTACAGCAAATATTCCAATCACCATCATAAAACTTCAACCCATCCCCACCCACACCAATTAAAAAATCTAGTTTAAACTTTTAAAAGCAAATGGACAAACCCTTTTGCATCAAGGTTGCAGTTGAAATGAACTGCACAATTGTTAGTATCTGTTGCAATGTGCATCACTTCTGGGTTGGTATGTATGAGGATGCAAGCAGAGTGACTGACAGTGTAATCCTAGGCATGTCTATTCAGAAGTAAGTCCAACCTCCCTGGTTTATACTGAATGTGAGTCGCTCTAGGTAATCTTCTCCCAAACAATAAATGTAAATAAAATATGCAGTTGCTGAATCAGATCAAGACATCTGTTTTAGAGAAACTGTATTTCCCTGGCACTTAAAATAATTTTTTTTATTGAAGGAAGATATTTTTCAACCCTTGGCTAGCGTGGTAATTCTCGTATTTGAAAGGGGTAGCCATGTTAGTCTGTGCAAGCATATCTGTTCGGAAACAACACCTTCGAGGTGGGTTAATGGTTAAGACATGGAACTTGATGACTGCAAGGTCAGCAGGTCAGCAGTTCAAGATCTGAGTACTGTATGTTCCTGCCAACCTAGCAGTTTGAAAGCAAGAAATTGCCAGTAGATAAATAGGGACCACTTTGGTGGGAAGGTAACAGAGTTCTGTGCACTCCAGTGTCTAGGCATGACTGCCACATGACACAGAAACATCTGCAGACGCAGACAGCGCTGGCTCTTTGGCTGTAAACTGAGAAGAGCACTGGCCCCTAGAGTCGGATACGACTTGCTTTCGAGCAAGGGCAACCTTTACCTAGACTTAAACCAGCTACAGTGGTACCTCGCTTAAAGAACATAATGCGTTCCACGTGATTGCTCTTTAAGCGAGTTTACTCTTTAAGCGAAACATGATTGTAAGTGACCAATTGTGACCTCTGGTGGTGGTGGGGAATTGTGAACCCCGATTTAGTTGTTAAGCGAGTTTTGGTTGGTTTTAGTTGTTAAGCGAGGTGACCATTCAGAGAAAATTTTGCTCTTTAAGCGAGTTAGTCTCTAAACAAGGCACTCTTTATGCGAGGTTTTACTATACAGTACTGCCTAATTTTCTATTTTATTGCTTTAACTGTAGCTGTCAAGTATTAAACCTGTCAGATTATATAAAGAGGCGTGATAGGAACAGGGTAAGGACATCTATAATACAGTCAAGGTGAATTAAAAGTTACACAACAATAGAAAACATTTAAAA
Source organism: Bradypodion pumilum (assembly GCA_035047305.1). Classification (NCBI taxonomy): domain Eukaryota; kingdom Metazoa; phylum Chordata; class Lepidosauria; order Squamata; family Chamaeleonidae; genus Bradypodion; species Bradypodion pumilum. The sequence goes on from JAWDJD010000003.1 coordinate 266,901,726, forward strand.
TCTGATCACAACCTTTACTCTAAGTAACTGAATGCTTCCAAACTTGCTGTGAAATATTTAACTTCCAGATAGAGATATTTCATGCCAAGTTTCACCAAGGAATGTGCTATTATGGTTGAGTTATAAACTGTGGAAAAAGAATTCTGTTGTATCAAAATGACCTAGCTCAAAATGACAAGGTAAGACATTAGTGTAAGATTTAAAAAAATCTTAAATGAAGTGTACACAAAATAATAAGGGTGACATTGAGTTTGTCACAGGAGACTGGCTTAGGACAGGATAAACTTGTTTTGCTCTCTAAAGTGGAATACTTTCTGCAATGTAAAACTGCATGAGGAATAAATACTCTTATGTTGAACCAAGTGGGGAGGGGTTTGCCTTAACCTGCCACTGTGGGATGACAGGTTCATTCTGATGAGGTTACCAGTCACCCTAAATATTTTCTTCTTCTTCCATGTCTAGGCCAGACACGAAAGTGCCAAAATGAAGGCACCTTTTGGTGAGTTCTTTCTGCAGTACCTTTCAGCTAACCCAGTGTGAGAAAGATTAGCCGACAACAGGTTGCAATTACCAGGGTATGCCCGATTCTTGTTCAAAAATACCACAATCTCCGAGGCGGTTCTTTCTGTGTACCCCACCCTATGTATGTATGTATGTATGTATGTATGTATGTATGTATGTATGTATGTATGTATGCATGTATGCATGTATGCATGTATGCATGTATGCATGTAGTCTTGGTGTGCCTTAGTTGGTCATCTGTTTGTTTCCATGCCCAGTTCAAAGTGCTGGTTATGACCTCTGTGGCCCTTAATGGTTTAGAACAGAGGTGCCAAACTACAGCCCGTGGGCAGGATCTGGCCTATGGCACCATTCCATCCAGCCCACGCCGCCCTTGCCACTCCCGGAAGTGGAAGTAAAATTTGCCCACACATAACGCTACCATAAATGCATCTGCAGCTGTTGCGTTTACAACAGCTGCAGGTAATTTACGTCAGTGTTATCCATATGCGTGGGCACGTTTTACTGCTGCTTCCAGTGGGAGGAACCATATGACCGGTCATACCTGTCAAGTTTCGGAAAATTCCTGTCAAATAAGGGAAATTTCCCATCCAAAATGGGAAACTGGACAGCTATGCTTATCCTGTGCTGACCTCCAGTCTAACTCCAGTCTAATTGCAGTCTAACTAATACGGGATGACGGTGGGAAAGAGTGTAACATACGGGGGGTTGACAGAAATTTCCTGAAACTTGACAGGTATGTGACCGGCCCACTCAACCATGTGACTGGCCTGCAGCCCAATTTTTTTTGGTACCCCTGGTTTAGAAACTTGAAACTTGTCAGCTACTCATCCAATCTGCTCTTTGCAGCCCATGATGTTAAGAATGGTGACCTAAGGAGGCCAAAAAATGAACACCAATAGTCATCCTTTCTCATTTGTGGCCCCTTCACTTTGGAACAAGCTTCTAACAGTAGTTTGTCAGGCCCCTTTCACTCTTGGTCTTAAGGTTTCCCTTGCTCGAAAGCCAGTCGTATCCGACTCTAGGGTTCAGTGCTCATCTCTGTTTCAAAGCCAAAGAGCCAGCGCTGTCTGCTTCTGCAGACGTTTCCATGGTCATGTGGCAGGCACTTGGTCTTAAGAAACTTAAGATCACTTAAGTTTCTTAAGTTAAGTCTTAAGTTTCTTAAGTTAGGTCTTAAGATCACTTGGTCTTAAGAAACTAGTAAAAACAGAATTATTTCAAGCTGCTTTTATTAGTGTTTTTATCTGAGATGTTCAAAGTTGTTTCAGTTTATTTAATTCTATTAAATGTTTTTGCTTTTACTCTGGTAAACTACAGCAGTTAGTCTTTAAAGTGCCACAACTTTTTTTTGTCTTTTTGTTTTGTTTACTCTCTGATATGCTTGAAAACACAGACTATAAACACGGCTGCTACCATTTCAAAATTTTCAATTAATAATCGATGCTATTGCTAAATGTGTGCGCCGATTTTACGTGACATAAGGTAAACCATAGGTAAAGGTTTCCCTTGCACGAAAGCCAGTTGTATTCAACTCTAGGGTTCAGTGCTCATCTCTGTTTCAAAGCCGAAGAGCCAGTGCTGTCTGCTTCTGCAGAGGTTTCCATGGTCATGTGGCAGGCATGACTAGACACTGGAGCGCACAGAATGCAGTTACCTCCCCACCAAAGTGGTCCCTATTTATCTACTGGCAATTTCTTGCTTTCAAACTACTAGGTTGGCAGGAGCTGGGAGCTCATTCCATTGTGCAGTACTCAGGTCTCGAACTGCTGACCTTCTGCCTCCCAGTCAGCGTCTTAGCCACTTGAGCCACTGCAGTCCCTATCCCTAGGTCCGTGATGGTGAACCTTGGCACTCCAGATGTTTTTGGACTTCAATTCCCAGAAGCCCAAGCCCCTGTGAATCCACACAAAGGGGTTTACTGCGATTCATCCGGCCCACGCCGCCCTCATTGCTCCCGGAAGCAGAAGTATTGTTAAGACTCTTCCGGGTTAACCCTTCCTCCGTACGGGCACATTTTACTTCCGCTTCCGGGAGCGACGAGGGCACCGTGGGCCGGATGAATCGCAGTAAACCCCTTTGTGTGGATTCACGGGGGCTTGGGCTTCTGGGAATTGAAGTCCAAGAACATCTGGAGTGCCAAGGTTCGCCATCACGGATCTAGGTAAACCATAAGCGAGCGGGCATCGTTCTATTGATAAATACGACGAGTGGCGATTTTAGGTGACATAAGGTAAGCCATAAGCGGGCTTCTATTGCAAAATACGTGCGGCAATTTTACGTGACATAAGGTAAACCATAAACGGGCTTCCGGCAACCCGTCTTGGATGGGGTAAAAAGGGTAAAGCCATGGAGGTATAAAAAACAGGAGATGGCACTACAGGCTTCATGCTGTAAGATTTTTGAAGCCAGTGGGCGTGGCCTGCCGCCATATTAGGTGGACCAAAACATTAGCAGACTACTGTTTACGATTGCTTCTTGTGTTGGAGGGGGTGGGGTGGATTGATCCCCTCTCCTGGGTCCCTTGGGTATGGGAGGTTTGGGGGGGGGGGGACAAAAGGGGTCTGTCTGTCCCCCCAACCCTTCCAGAGCCAGGGGACCCGGCAGAGAGGGGATCCCCCCGCAGGACACCCCATTATTAAAGAGAAGAAACCAAGCGGTTTCTTCTCTTCAACAACGGAGTGTTGGAGGGGGGGTGGAATCGATCACCTCTCCCGGGTCTCCTGGGTCTAGAAGGGTTGGGGGGACAGACCCCTTTTGTCCCCCCCCAACCCTTCCAAACCCAAGGGACCCGAGAGAGGGGATCGATTCCACCCCCTCCAAAACACTCCATTTTTAAAGAGAAGAAACCGCTTGGTTTTTTCTCTTTAATAACGGGTGTCCTGCGGGGGGGGGAATCCCCTCTCTGCCGGATCCCCTGGCTCTGTAAGGGTTGGGGGGACAGACAGACCCCTTTTGCCCCCCCCCCCGGGGACCCAGGAGAGGGGATCAATCCACACACACACCCTCCAACACAAGAAGCAAATGTAAACGGTAGTCTGCTAATGTTTTGGTCCACCTAATATGGCGGCAGGCCACGCCCACTGGCTTAAAAAAAAACTTACAGCATGAAGCCTGTAGTGCCACCTCCTGTTTTGTTTTTTTAACCTCCATGGGTAAAGCGCCCACATACGACCGGATGTGTACGCGGGCCACTCTTCCGCGCGCCGAAGACGTCGTCGTCGTCTCTATGGCCAACAACGGCGGCCGCCGGAGCCGCTGACGCTGCGTTATGCGCCTGCGCGAGCCGGGCCCCCTTCGGCCGCTCCTGCCACTACTACCGCGGCCGCGGCTGACAGGGAGGGCCGACGAGAGGAGGAGGAGAGGCGCCACCACTGCGGCCGTCAGAAGAAGCGTCGCGCCTTCTCTGCGAGGGTCCGGCCCTCCTTTCTCCTCAGCCGCGCCGCTGGCGCTCCCTGGGGCTCCCGCGTCGTCGGCAAATGGTTGGCCCGGAGGATGCCGGAGCTCAGGGCGGCGCTCCCTGGCTTCCCTCGGGCCGGGAGGAGGCGGAGGCGGAGGACGGCAGTAACGACGACGAGGAGGAGGCTGCGAAAGCGGGCGGCGAGCGAGGCCGAGTGGGCCCCGAGGGCCGCCGGTGGCCCCCTCCGCCGCGCTTCTTGCCGGGCAAGCAGCGGCCGCCCAACGGAGAGGCTTGCGGCGGAGGGAGGATGACCAACGGCGACGCCGGCTTCCTCTTGCCGCCTCCAGAACTAGACAAGAGTCCGGGCAGCTCTGAGGAGGAGCCGCCGCCGCCGCCGCCGCCGCCGCCGCCACCGGAGCGCGGCGAAGGGAAACTTCTTCTGCACAACGGCGTCGCCGCCGCTGCCGCCGCCGCCTTCCTTCGGCCCGAGGCCGACCTTGGGAGCAGCGCCCTGGGGGAGCCCCCGCGGAAGAGTGGCGGCGGCGGCGGCGGCGGCGGCGGCGGCGGCCTCCTCCTCTCTCGAGCCCTGTCGTCGTCCTCCTCTTCCTCGGAGAGCTCTTCTTGGCCCACCTTCGAGGAGGAGGAAGCGGAGAGCCCTTCATCCCCGGCCAGGGGCCTCCCTTGCTTGCCCTCCTCCTTGGCCTTCATGGACATCAACCTCCACTCCCGGAACACCTTCGAGGTCAGCCGCCGACGCCGCAGCAGCGGCCCACCGGAACATTGGCATGAGCCGCCCCTGTCGCAGGCGCCGCCCGAGCCGCCACTACAAGAGCTGCCACCGCCTCTCCCGCCCGGCTCCGGTGCAGCAGCCCCTGGGCCTGAGCAGGGCGACCGGGCCAAGCGGATGGGCAGCAGCCTGGCCGGGTCCAGCCTGGCCGAATTCTTCGCCAGGTAAATATGGGCCTCCTCCTTGGCTACTCTGCAGATGTCGACCCTTGGACTCAGTCGTTAGAGTATACTCTTTTCCTTGAGCTCCCGTCTTTGTCCCAGCTCCTGCCAACCTAGCAGTCCGAAAGCAAGAAATTGCAAGTAGATACATAGAAACCACTTCGGTGGGAAAGGTAACAGCATTCCGTGCGCTCCGGTGTCTAGTCATGCCTGCTACATGACCACGGAAACGTCTGCAGAAGCAGACAGCGCTGGCTTTTTGGCTTTGAAACAGATGAGCATTGAACCCTAGAGTCGGATACGACTGGCTTTTGAGCAAGGGAAACCTTTACCTTCCTGAGCCTTTATTTCTTGTCAGTAATACTGGCTCTATATGCCACTATGCTTTGGAAGTATGGGGTGGAGAAGATCTTTCTCATAGTATGTGGAATAGTACTCAGGCATTAAACTAGAGTATAACAGGGTCTTCCTGAGTCTTGTTGTCAGTAATACCTGCCACTACAGGAGAAAATTGGAAAATTAGAATATCGTGCAAATAAATGTTCATTCAGTTCACTTAAAAGGTGAAACAAATATATGAGATAGACTCACTACATGCAAAGCGAGAGATGTCATGCCTTAATTCGTTATAATTGTGATGATCATGGCGTACAGTGTACATGAGATTATGTGATGATTATGGGGTACATGAGATTGGGGGCGTTGTGGTTTTCATAAACTGTAAGCCATAAGCATCAATATTATAACAAAGTAAGGCTTGAACTATATCACTTTGCATGTAATGAGTCTTTCTCATATATTTGTTTCACCTTTTAAGTTGCATTACTGAACTGAATGAACATTTATTTGCACGATATTCTAATTTTCCGAGTTTCACCTGTATGCTTTGGATGTATGGGGTGGGGTAGATCTTTCTCATAGTACAGTATGTGGAATTATACTCCGGCATTAAACTAGAGTATAACAGGATCCTCCTGAGCCTTTACGTCTTGTCAATCATACCTGCTTTATGTACCACTACTCTTTGGAAGTATGAGGTGGGGGAGATCTTTCTCATAGTATGTGGAATATCACTCAGTAATTAAACGAAGTATAACAGGGTCTTCCTGAGCCTTTACTTCTTGTCAGCAATACTTGCTCTATGTCATTATGCTTTGGAAGTACAGTATGGAGTGGGGTAGATCTTTCTCATAGTATGTGGAATAGCTTGCTTTTGACAGTCAGGAGCAGAGATTCAAAGGGTATTTCATTTAAGATCCCTTAACTGCCTTGTATTGGACAAGAACTGGTTGGATATAATTTTCTCTAGTATCTTAGCCATTTTAATGGGACGCCAATGGCATACTGGTTAAGACACTGAATTTGAGGACTGGAAGGTTGGCAGGTCAGCAGTTCTAGACCCGAGTGCTGCACAGCGGAGTGAGCTCCCGTTGTCTGTCCCACCTCCTGCCAACCTGCAGTTCGAAAGCAAGAAATTGCAGGTAGATAAATAGGTATTACTTTCGCAGGAAAGGTAACAGCGTTCTGGGTGCTCTGATAAGCTAGTCATGCCTGCCAAATCTGCAGCCGCAGACAGCACTGGCTCTTTGACTGTAAATGGAGATGAACACTGCATACAATTGACTTGCAAGCAAGGGACCAAGACTTGCACATCAAAAAGTTAAGGAATAGTTGTTGAAGAAGCATTTAAGTAACACATAGATATTTTGACGGGGCCATTACTGTCGCCTTACTTTTCTTAAATGCTTGTATTTAATGCCTGATGTCAAAGGGCAGATTATTTTTGAGGTGCTTTTTTCTCAATTCCCTTGTCTCCCAAAATGGAACCCCCTGTCTCTAAATGTGAGTCTGCAGTGATGCTTTATAACTTATTGCTCTGCTAGTCTGTGAAATTGAGACTATTCTGTGAACATAAAGCTACGTACCAATTGAGAGCGGGGGCGGGGAGAGAGAGAGTCAGATGGACAGGGAGACAGGCTGATGTTACTGCAGCTGAAGACATTGGGCTGGGGCGCCAACGGGGATGTGAGCTGTGCTCCATCACCTGGGGATTTTGATAATATTGAATATATTTTGATGTTATGTAATTATGTATTATTTGATATACTGATACTATGGATTTTTTAAATCTGATACTGTATTATTGTCGATTATTGGTGTAAATATATTCGTGTTACTGTATTTGTACATGTTGTAAGCCGCTTTGAGTGGCACTTGTGCCAGGAAAGCGGGATAGAAATAAAACTACTTCTTCTTCTTCTTCTTCTTCTTCTTCTTCTTCTTCTTCTTCTTCTTCTTCTTCTTCTTCTTCTTCTTCTTCTTCTTCTTCTTCTTCTTCTTCTTATTATTATTATTATTATTATTATTATTATTATTATTATTATTATTATTATTATTATTATTATTATTATTATTATTATTAATTGTGTACTGTCAAGTCAGTTCTGATTTATGTCAATTCTTCCCAGGGTTTTCTAAGTAGACAGTACATTGAACTGGTTTACCATTCCCCTCTTCTGCGGGTACCCTGGAATAAATTGTGCATCTTGCCTATGACTTGCTCAGATTGGCTCCTTTCTAAGGAGGCTCAGTGGGAAATCAAATGCTCAGCCTTTGGCTCAGCAGCCAGATACCTAACCACTGAGTTATCCAGCCGGCTAGATTCTATATAAAATCTCCTAAATAACTGAGTTGGTGCCCATAAAATGGTTTTGCACAGTCTTTGACATCCTAGCTGACATCCTAGCTTTCACAGCGAGGAGAATCACCCAAGAGCGAGGAAAAAAAATCTAAGCTTTACAATAAAGTCCAAGAGACCAGGCAAAAATAACAATGTATAGTTGTTTTTAGTTGTTTTTAATCCAAGCAGCCAGAACGTCCTCCAAATGTCATAAACAAAAAATGGTTAATTCACCAACCAAAGTTTCAATACAGACTTGCTGGAGCACTTGTAATGTCTAAAGAAAGGAGTCCATACGTAGAGTTCTAGTAAGAAAATAGGAGAGGAGTTCTGAACTGCAGAAAGTTTCAAATTAGTTCCAAAGAGCAGAGTATATAGTTCCAAAGAGCAAAATATTATATCCTTCCGGTAAGGGATATTTCGATTAAAATCTTCATCAGAAGTAAATTTATAATGTCAACATTAATCAGATTAAGCACGTTCAGCAGCCTCATGGTAGTAATTTCATATTGGGTAAGATATGGACTTACTGGAACTCTACGTATGGGCTTCGTATTCTTTAGACATTACAAGTGCTCCAACAAGTCTGTATTGCTTTAAGAAACTTTGGTTGGTGAATTAACCATTTTTTGTTTATGACATTTGGAGGATGTTCTGGCTGCTTGGATTAAAAACAACTAAAAACAACTATACATTGTTATTTTTGCCTGGTCTCTTGGACTTTATTGTAAAGCTTAGGTTTTTTTTTCTCTCGCTCTTGGTGCTTCTCCTCATTGTGAATATTACCCGCCCTGCTATCATTCTGTTTTGACATCCTAGCTTTCACATCCTAGCTGTGTTTCGTTGGATCTAGTGAATCTGATGCCTATGCTCAATGATAAAAAAGAAAATATAGACTGTCTGCTAATCAGCAAGGTGATTCAGTACTTCAGTTAAATATTTCCCAACACGCGCATGCTATATCTTTGTTTAAGCATGGATTGCTCCTTGTGACGTTTGAAAGAACACACCTTGATAAATAACTAGCACGTTGGGCCTATCCAGTTCCTCTGCATTTTTCCAGAGTGAATTGCCCAAGAACAATTGAACAGATACTGTTACAAAGCTTATTTCGACTAGTTAAATGCTAATAGATCTGACGGATTTCCTCTTTACTATGTTTCAGTGTATAATGGCATATCATTTTTTATTTATAATTCTAACTGTACTTGAGATCTCAGTCTTCAAGTTAAGAATTTCCAGTTATAGGCCAATGGTGAGATTTTATACTGTTTTGCAAGAATATGTGATTTTCCAAGTTAACCAACTGTTAGAATGTAAAGCTGCGTTGTTGCTGGCAATGAAAAAACAACTCATTCTTATCTGTTTCTGCCCTTGCTAAATTTTATACCATTTATTTCCCTAAGGTATTTTATCGTAGAAGCAATTTTCAAAACATCATTTACTTCTTAGAAATTAGTCTCATGGATGGCCATTTACAGTTAGATGTTGATTTTAGCATCTTAAATGTCTAAGTCATTCTTCTCTCAGACCTAGCATGACTGACGGAGTTGTGGGAAGTGAGTAGAAAAGAAAGTACAGTAATGTACAGTTCACAGATCCTTTGGTATAATAGTTATGTTATTGCTCTGAAGAGAGTAGGACTATGGTAGGTATTGTAATTCAAAGAGCAGCACATGTGGTCTTTCTGTTAGATAACATCTTAAATGCTATTCTGTTATTTACTGCCCTTTCACCCTCTTGTCTCACTCCAGCTGTTCTTGAACAGCTACTATGGTAACAGCTGCTTTGAAAGTTTTCCAGAGACACCTCTTTACTCATTATAGCAGCTGAAATGTTTACCATCTCAAAATATAATACAGTATCTATTGTATAACAAATGGATGGGTTTGTGGCATCTACAGAAATGTTCGTGTTATCTTTTAAAATGCAGGAGATTGTCTCATTGTATTGTTGCTAATCCTGAACTTTGATCTAGAGTAGACTGATCTTTCTTTAAAAATATTTCTTCAGTATTCTACATTGACTCTTTTTTCAAAATACAGTATCAGCAAACTCCTGATGAGTAATATTATGTTAGGAAAACAGTTTAAAACTGTAAATATTTTGAGTTAGAATTTAAAGGAGCAAGTGTAATGTGATATCACAGCGAAAATCAGTTGTACTGTCTTGAACAGTATCCTGAAATTGTGTGTAACAAACTTTTCATGATATACCCATACACTTACCAATATTTTTCGGACCATAAGATGCACTTTTCCCCAAAAAAGTGGTGGTGGTGGTGGGAATGAGGGTGCGTCTTATAGTCCAAATGCCGTCCAGCAAGGCTGTTGTTAAAGGATATTTGTTTGCCCGTGGTATCCCACGGGCGTACCAGTAGCAAAAATTCCCCTAGCCCACGTCCACTTGGCCGGTCACGCCCATTTGCCGACTCCATGGCTCAACGCGCATGCTCCATTGCTCAGCGGCTGAAGTGGCGGCAGTGGAAGAGACAGAGGCGGTGGCGGTGCCTACCTGAAGTGAGTGAGGCGGCAGGCAGAGCGGAGCATGGAGGCCTGGAGGCGGTGGCTTTGGCGGTGACAACACCAGTGGAGACAGAGCAGCGCCTGAGGGGCTCAGCCCTTGACCCTCTGCCTGCCTGCCCGGAGTGAACTGCAGGCGCTGCTGCTCCTGTTAGAAGCGGCTGGCGGGTGCCAAAGCCTCACCGCACCTACCTAGGCCTCTGCTACCTCCACCGGTGTTGCCGCCGCCTTGGTGGCCCTCCCAGCCTGGCCTTCTCCGCGGTGGCCAGTTCGAGGCCTGTGGAGATGTCCAAGACCTTGTCAACGCTGCCTCCCCCACGAGGGCGATGTGGCCTCCACCGTGGGTTTCCCTCCGCCACCGCTTTTCTTACGCGCTTTGCTCACTGCTTGGCCTTGGACGTCGTTGTGGAGGAGGGGCAGGCCAGGCCGCGTCCGTAACTCTTACCTCTTTGGGGTAAGTCTCTATTTCTAGTTCCAAGGTGGGTGTGGGTGTGTTGTGTGGGTGTGTTGTGTCGTGTGGGTGTGGTAGGTATGGGTTGTGTGTCGGGTGTGGGTACATAAGAACAGCCTTGCTGGAACAGGCCACAGCCCATTCAGTGCAGCATTCTGTCTCACACAGTGGCTCACCATTTGCTTCAGGGTATTCCTAAACAGATGCCTTCACCTGCTTAGGATTCCCTGGAAATGGCATTGAGAGATATCCTGCCTATCTCCAACCCGGAGGTTGTCCTTAGGTATCCATAATTATAGCCATTGATATCCTTGTTCTTTATGAACTTGTTTAATCCTTTCTTAAAGCTGTCAAGACTGACAGCTGTCACCACTTCTCCTGGCACGGAGTTCCATAGACCAGTGATCCTCTGGGTGAAAAAGTACTTTCTCTTATTTGTTTGAGAACTAGTACCCAAAAGTTTCATGGAGTGCCCTCTAGTTCTAGTGTTATATGATAGGGAAAACAGTTTTTCCTTATCTACTTTGTCCACACCGTGCATGATTTTATAAACTTCAATCAGGTCACCTCTTAGACGCCGTCGTTCAAGAGTAAAGAGGCCCAACCGTTACAGCCTCAGATGGTAAGGAAGGTGTTCCAATCCCCTAATCATTCTCGTTGCCCTCCTCTGCACTTTTTCCAGCTCCATAATATCCTTCTGGAGGTATGATGAACAGAACTGTACACAGTATTCCAGATGGGGCCTCACCATAGATTTTAAAAGAGGCAAAATGATACTTGCTGACTTATTTTCTATACCCTTCCTAATGATCCCTAGCATTGAGTTTGCTTTTTTCACTGCTGAGGCACACTGGGTTGACACCTTCATTGAGCTGTCCATTAGGACACCAAGGTCCCTTTCCTGGTTTGTCGCAGAGAGTTCAGACACCATCAGTTTATAAATGTAATTGGGGTTCTTCTTCACCTCAACGTGCATCACTCTGCACTTACTAGTGTTGAAGCTCATTTGCCACTGTTTTGCCCACTCCCTCAGTGTCGAGAGATCCCTCTGGGGCTCTTCACAATCTCTCACAGTTTTTACTACCCTGTGTAATTTAGTGTCATCAGCAAATTTGGCTACCTTGCTATTTACTCCTACTTCTAGATCTTTTATGAAGAGGTTGAAAAGCAGGGGTCCCAGTACTGAACCTTGGGGTACCCCACTCTTTACTTCCCTCCACTTGGAGAAGGGTCCATTTAGTGCTACCCTCTGTTTCCTGTCCCTTAGCCAGTTGCTGATCCAGGACAAGACCTGTCCCTTTATTCCATGACTGGTAAGTTTATTCAAGAGCCTTTGGTGCGGGACCTTGTCAAAAGCCTTCTGAAAGTCCAGATAAACAATGTCAACTGGATCCCCCTTATCCACATGCTTGTTGACACTCTCAAAAAATTCCAACAGATTAGTGAGGCATGATTTGCCCTTGCAAAAGCCATGTTGGCTCTCTTCTATGTGCCTTTTAATTCTATCTTTTAGAATGGTTTCCATCACTTTACCTGGGACACATGTAAAACTGACAGGTCGGTAATTTCCTGGATCACCCCTGGATCCTTTTTTGAAAATTGGTGTTACATTCGCTACCTTCCAGTCATCAGGCACAAAGCCTGATTTGAGGGAAAGATTATATATTTTGGCTAGGAGATCAGCAATTTCATCTTTAAGTTTCCTGAGAACTCATAGATGGATGCCATCTGGTCCTGGGGATTTGTTAGCATTTCGTTTAACAAGACATGCAAGGACCTCCTCCCTGGTTATTTCTATCTGGCTTAATTCTTCGGTTTCCCTCCCTACAAAGATAGGCTCTGTTTTGGGCATGTGGTCTCTGTCTTCTTCAGTGAATACTGAAGCAAAGAATTCATTGAGTCTCTCTGCAATCTCTGTTTCCTCTTTAATAACTCCTTGCCTTCCATTGTCATCTAATGGTCCAATGGCCTTCCTAGTTGGGTTCTTACTTCTAATGTACTTAAAGAAGTCTTTGTTGTTTCTCTGAGTGTTTTTAGCTATATGCTCCTCAAAGTCTTGCTTTCCTTTCCTGATTGTTGCCTTGCATTTGTTCTGCCAGAATTTATGTTTCTGCCTGCTGTCCTCATTCGGACAAGCCTTCCATCTTCTAAATGAGCTTTTCTTGCTCTTGATCACTTCCCGAACAACTCCTGTAAGCCACATCGGAGTCCTCTTGGACCTGGCAGTGCCCTTTTTCCTTTTGGGTATGCATTTCAATTGGGCGTCTGTTATTGTTTTTGTAAACAGCCTCCATGCCTCTTGGAGTGTTTGGACTCTCTCAATTTTCCCTTTCAGCTTCTTTTTTACTAGTTTCCTCATCTTTGGGAAATTTCCTTTTTGAAAATTTAAGGTCTCTGTGTTAGATTTTATCATGACTTGCGGTCTATGATCAAGTTAAACATAATTGAGTTGTGGTCACTGTTCCCTATTGGATCAGTCACATTAACATCTTGCACCAGATTCTGAGTATTACTCAGGATCAAGTCAAGGATTCTTGTACCTCTAGTTGGGTCTTCAACCATCTGTCCCAGGGAACAATCATTTAGCATATGTGTTGTGTGTGTGTGTCATATGTGTATGTGTGCTGTGTGTGCGCGTTGTATGTATAGTCTTTAAGGTGTCACAATGTTTTTGTCTTTTTTGTTTTGTTTACTTTTTGGGTGTGTCTTATGGTCCGAAAAATACGGTACTTGGGCACATGTCTTGCTTATTGTATTGTATTCCTGGGTTTAAAATTATTCACAGTTAGTTATCTTATTTGACATGTTGCAAAATTTGCTATAGCATACATTTTCGCATACAGTACTTGATAGTGCCTTTTGAAATACAATAGCTTAAGGATGGACGGATAGACAGAGACTCTACATCTGCTACAAGATTATGTTAATGATGCATTGTTTCTTTTCACTAGCAAACCATAGTCCTGGGATTTTTTTTTAGTGAACTCTGAGGGGGAGCGGAATTGCCTTATACTTACATATAATAATAATAATAATAATTGCCTTATAATAATAATAATAATAATAATAATAATAATAATAATAATAATAATAATAATAATAATAATAATAATAATAATAATAATAATAATAATAATTGCCTAATAATAATAATAATAATAATAATAATAATAATAATAATAATAATAATAATAATAATAATAATAATAATAATAATAATAATAATAATAATAATAATAATACCACCGTATAACATTCATGTCCTGAGACTTCGGTGGCTCGGTGGTTAAGAAGCTCGCCTTGTTAGCTGGAGGGGTAATTTAAAACTACTTGATAGTCAACATTTAAAACACTGCAAAAAACAACAGCAAAAACAATTAAAGATATAACTACAGTGGGCCCCCGCTTTAAGGAAGGTCAGCCTACAGGAAAACTCGCTTCAAGGAAAGCAATCCATAGGAAATGATGCTCCGCTTCAAGGGAAAAAAATCACAATAAAATCGCTTTACAGAATAAGCCCCCCCCCCCCCCCAAGGTTTTCAATGTATTCCTATGGGGAACCGCTTTAAGGAAAAAATCGCTATAGGGAAAGTTCTATGGAACGGTATATTAAAACGAATCATTACAAGTCTTTTAACAGTTTTTAATAAAAAAAATCTTAAATTTTAAAAAAATTAAAATTTAAAAAAATCTCTATATTTAAGACAGGTAGCATTTCTAAATCCCCCCATGTGTCTTTTAAAAGTCTGCCTGAAAAGGGAGGTCTTTGTCTCTTGTTGGAAGGAGGGCGGTGCATTCCAAAGACTGGGGGCAGCCACTGAGAAGACCCTCTTTCTTGCTCTCTCCAAACGAGCCTCTGAGGATGCGGGGACTGAGAAAAGAGCCTATCCTGAATTTCTTAAAAACCAAGAAGGCTTCTATGAGGTCATACTGATCCTTCAGAAGTTGTGAAATTAAAAGCTCCACTGATCTGTATCCGATTTCACTGCACAGCAACGATTTTGCTAGTGGGAATAACACATGTGATTTACATAATAGCGAGTGTGGTGATTCCAAATCTGAACTCAGAATTTGCCTATCACATACCAATTTTAAGGCGTGCTATAGCTGTTCAAATGGTCAGTAATTGGGTAATGTATTTTTACATGGGAACATTAGAACAGTTGCATCTACCACTATGCCTGCTGCTGCCTCCGCTGAATCATGTCCCCTGGTGGCATGCATGTTCCATCAGCGGCCAGGCATGCTTTTGATCACTTCCCGAACAACTCCTGTAAGCCACATCGGAGTCCTCTTGGACCTGGCATACCCTTTTGAATATGCGTTCCAGTGAGCTGATGCCAGAAATAGTATATAAGGTGAGATGGACCAAGGCCTTGTCTCTAGTGCAAAACCATTTTATTGGATAGTACATTTAGGCCATAGTGAGTATGTTTTGAGTTAAACATGAGTAGGCGCAGCTGTGTTAATAAACCAGATACTTTTTGCTACATTTGTGACAAATATACCCCATGTGATTAACGCAAGAACCTAACCAAGTGGGTGAGAGTTGCTAACTTAAGATCCTGACGTCCTAGGCAAAATCGGACTTCAGATTTGGATTCAGCGCACTTGATTTACCATGGGACACGTGTATTAGACCAAGTAGCAGACAATATATATATATATATTTTTTGTGATGCAGTGTTCAAAGCTCCTGCAGTTCTTATGGTACTGAATTGGAAGTCTTCACAGCTGAATTCATTTTGTTCCCTTGTTTATTCTTTTGGTTTTCGAGTGATAGGTGGTAATCATATTTGGGAAACCACTTTAAATGATAAAACTATTTTTTCAGCTGTAGATAAGCTTCCAGAGCCAATCACCACATAATTGCATTTGGCTGAAAGCTGCATTGTTTATATCAAATCTGTACTTGGTTTGCAGGCTCACATGACATGTTCAATCTTAGTTTTCTCTGCTGATAAAAGGTTACAGTTCTTTCAGGATAAAATACAGGAGCACGTTGTCATTGGATGCAACCTCATATTTAAGTTAACTGCATCTGGGCTGGTTTCCCTGTTGCATGTACGTATGTATTGATATAGTTCGACTCCTGACTTCATTAGTTTAAAGACATAGGCTTACACTTTGAATGTAGGACTATGTTAATGTTTCTTGCAGATTGTATCTGAATATAAGGAAGGATTATTAATTTGATCATCTGGTTAAATAACTTCTTCCTTCGTTTTCCACTTAACAGACATGCTAAAGAGTGAATGTGGAAAGTATCTTCCTAAATGTTCCTTTAAGCAAGAGGAAGTGAAATATTGGGGCATATGAACTGGTTTCCTTATTCATTTCAATATGCTGTACTGTAGTACTGAAGTCTATTAAACGTGTTAAATAACTTTAGAACAGGTGCATTTCTAATTTTCTTTTAAGATTAAGATTATACAGTTGTTTAAGACATAACATGTATGGGGGAAAATCATAAGTAATAGTGTTTGGTACAATTCATTATTGGTGACTAATTAACTCATAGCCTTTTTAATGCATTTTTATTATTGTTTTACTACCCCTATCTAACTAATCACACATATCTTTTAATTTGTGTATGCTGATAGTTGAGCCTGGAGACTGTGGTTTTCTGCACATGAACACCTGCTATGTTAGAAGGAACTAAGTAACTGGTATGTTGTCCTGAATGTTTTTGAAACTGGGGAACAAGCTTTTCACATTTGTGTTCCTATACAGGAGAATGTAAAGCTCTCATCTCCTTGTATTACAATGAAGTTTTGTTTTGACTACACCTTGGAGGTTCCACCCTGGCTCACTATGTATACAGCTCTGGTTGTTATGATCATAGTATACTATAGTGTTGTATGTTTCTCAGATTTCTGTGAATATCATAGTCTGTATCTAAACATCTGACGAGCTAGAGCTGTATTGAAATGGTATGAAGGAGTGGCCTCATTATGAAGTATATTGTGTTGGAGAACATGTAATATGAGCTGCCTTTCCTGCTTACTCTCCCAGCCATTGTCAAAACTATGGGATCAGTGGTAATGGTAATGGGCCACAGGTTTTCACTGGTTGGACAGTTCAGGTTTCTTCAAGTCTTCAAGTTTAATGAAACTTTTAAGAAAGTATGGTACTAGGTGTATGTGGATCTTACATCAGTTTAGAAATGTAGTTCTTACTGAGGGGATGGAGTAAGTCCTTTTCTTGTCTCATGCTGGCATTCTGTGTAAAAGAAACTTGTATGAAAGCAGTGTGGCCAGATGTATGATTTCTAACTTGTTGAGGACTAGGCTGCAGAGGTTTGGGACATATTAAATGCAGGTGCAGCAGAGTTGTTACGTGCGAACCTAGAAACAACATGTAGTTCCTTTTCCTTCTTCTGGCCTTTAGAGATTTACTAGTTTAAGAATTTGACAGAGGGTCACAAAGCTTGGCTACTGGTTCTCTTGTTTCTTCTGAGTTAGAACAGGGGACATCCAACTGCTGGAGCATGATATATTTTCGTATATAGATGCTTGCCAGGGATCAGTTGCTACCTGCCCAAACAAGTGCACAGCAGGTTTCGAGCCAGGGCTAAACTTGCAATAGGCAGAGCAGAAGTTGCATAAGAGCTAGAAAAACAGCCCTCAGAGCTTTCAAAAACTTATCAAATCAAATTCAGATTGGTTTTATTCTAATGGGGGAAAGTTTACTGGTTTGTTTATTTACAGTATTTTATTTGATTTCTATCACTGAGACTCTGGGCAGCTTACAATCAACCAATAAAAAACATTAAAATATAAAAACTTCCTGACAGCAATTAAAATCATAAAGACACTAAAAAGCCAGTCAAATACTCATGAGCGGTATGTGGTTCAACACTGTGTATAGAATAAATAATTACCACAGCAATAGTACAGTATATTTTTATTTCACAAATTACTATTTAGCTGTTACCAGCTGTAAGGAACATTAATACAATAATGGTTTGCACTTGGCTGAGAATACAGTTCAGTTTGGCTGTAAGAAAATTTGTCAGACATTTTCTGTCTGTAGACTTTCCCCCCTCCTCATGTCTCTATCCTTTTCCACCAAACCACCACATCATTTTATTTCCAGAAGTGCTTTCCTTGTTTTAATTGTATGTTGCCACATCTTAGCTGCATGGTGGTAAAGCGGTTTGTGTGGATGTACACAAACCTCTTGGAGATGGGTGGAATAACTGGGATGAATTACTAAATTGTATTCTACTGTTCAGGTTTTGTTTGTCTTTCACAATATGGATCGAGAGTTCAGATACTGCTGAGAGTACTGCTCTTCTTTAGAAGCAGCATTATAGCATCTTGTTGGTTACTTGCATATGTTGTTTTCAACTTTCTTCTTTTCTCCTTTCCTTATACTTTAACATAAAGGGGTATAGCTGAATTTATTAGCAGATACAAGCAGGTGCGGGGACTGCGATGGCTTAGTGGTAAAGACGCTGAACTGGATGACTGGAAGGTCAGCAGTTTAGCAGTTTGAGACTAGAGATGTGAAGGCCTGGGAAAAAGCCGGAAAAATTCAGGAAAAAACCCCCGTTTTTTCTGAAGCCCTCCCCCCCCCCCCGAAAAATTGGAAAGATTGAAAAAATAAAAAATATATTATGGTATGTTTTATTTTAAAATGATGAATAAATAATAATAATAATAATAATAATAATAATAATAATAATAATAATAATAATAATAATAATAATAATAATAATAATAATAATAATAATAAATTTTAATTTATATCCCGCACTTTCTCAGCTGAAGCCAACTCAAGGCGGCCATTACAACATGTATATGCCATACAATACAATAATACAATAATAAAGAAGCATGAAAGGTAAATTCGATCCAATAATCAATAGTCAGTAATAAACATAAATTAATTAATACAATATAAAAAATAAACCCATTAATAATAATAAGTAACAAAAATTAACCAGGACTACCCATGGAATCCTTTAAGATAAGGCCGGGTTAAAATATTTTATAAATCATTTCTAAAAAAATATGTATGGTATCAGATTATTTTTATTATTTCCCTGAAAATTTCCGTCCCGTCTCCCCCCCCCCCCCGAAAAACCGGGTTTTTTTTTCCGAGCTTCAAAATTTTCGAAAATTTTACATCTCTAGTGAGTCAAGTGCTGCACAACAGAGCAGGCTCCCATCGTCTGTCCCAGCTCCTGCCAACCTAGCAGTTTGAAAGCAAGAAATTGCCAATAGATAAATAGGTATCACTTTGGTAGGAAGCTAAACAGCGTTTAGTGCACTCCAGTGTCTAGTCATGCCTGCCATATGTACACGGAAACATCTGCAGACACAGACAGCACTGGCTCCTTGGCGATAAACAGATGAGCATTGAACCCTTGAGTTGGATACGACTGGCTTTTGAGCAAGGGTGACTTTTACCTTATGAGCACATGATGATGAATTGAGGTAGGGAGAGGTGTGTATGAGAGAGATCCATTGTTTCTGTAGTGACTCAGAAACTGACTGCTTTTAGTACAACTGGTATGACATAGGTGACTTCCTATTACATTACTTCAAAATAATTTTTGCATCTGGATTATTAATGGAGTCCTTTTGAATACTTGTTTACTGATTAATGCCTCCTACCCCGTAGTGACATTGTCATAAAAGGACTCCAATTTTATGATTGATATTAATTGCTTCTGTTAGGGAAGAATATCCATAGTGGATATATTTATGCACAATTTAAAATGCCAAATCACATGAGTGGCATGTGACACAGAAAATGAACGGTGACTCCTCACTTAGTGGCAGTTGGTTGCTATGATTTATACTATTGCACTTATGAATTTGTCAATAGCCAATAAGATTCTGACCACTTTATGAACTACTTTGAGTTCCTTAATTGTGATTAAAGTGGGATGTAAATAAATTAATGAATGTTGAATGTTCCCAACAGGCACTAGCTGGCAGAAATGGCAGTTCTGCCAAACTGGCAGAAATGATTATTGTTTTTCTGAAACTTCTTTAGCATATTTTCCTAATTATTGTTAGTAAATCACCATAAATCACAATGATGGCTGAATGGAAAATAACCTAAGCAAGAATCCTATAAAGTCAAGAACTTTCTTGCGTGAGAATAAGTTGGCTGTCCATAGTAGGAGATGTCAACTTTCATTGGGACAACCCTTAGGCAGATGTGGGGTCCTGTGTGATTAAGACAGCAGGGCACACACTCCATTGGTTCCCAGTAATCTTCTAGCGATAGTGTTTGGAGCCCATGATTTGGTTCCAGACTTTCCAGAAGCAACAGGATACTTATACTGAAAGAAGAAGGAAGGTAAATTTTGCTGAATTTCTGTACTCCTCCTGCAGTCTCTGAAAAGTATATGATGGCTCCAGACCAGTGTTTCCCAACCTTTGGTTTTTGGACTTCAATTCCCAGAAGCTTAAGTCCCAAAGCACTGATCAGCCAGTGTGCTGACCTAGACTTCTGGGAATTGAAGTCCCCCTGTTTGGACATTGGGAACCACTGCTTTAGACAGTATTTAGTTGTGTTTGATGAGAGGTTTCCATATTATCTTTCTCAGGTAATGGTGGAGATTGTTTTTTTTTTCTTTGGGGCAATATTTCTATTATGGATTTTATTCATCGATGTGTACCTGGTTTTTTTTAAAATGGGGGTCTCCTAAAAGAGAGAGATCTTTTGGTTTAAAGTTATAGTTGAAAGTACTGTATACCCAAAATAGGAAGGAAAACACAGACCGCATGTCAGCCCCCACCCCCAGGAAATGCACAATAATTTATTTTTCCTGTGCCGTAACTTTCGCCAAAGGAAAAACTATACAGCAATACTACCAGTCACCCACTTCTTACATAGATATCATTGCTGGTGTGGAAAAGATGAAAATGGAACACAGGTTCTGATAGTTTTAGTCTCTATAAACAGCAGATTTGCATCTACAGTTACACAAGCTTAACCAATCCAGTCTACAGGGGAAAGGAAGTCCTATTCTGTTTAATGGTCTTAATGTTAAGTGGAGGCCTCATTTTAGAGAATCCAAGAGCTGAGCTCATTGCATGTGCTTACATGGGGTGGAAGTTAAAGTACAAAAAGAGCACATCAGTGTGATCAAGTTCTAGTGGTCTGAATATGCTTACTATTTGGGATGTAGCTGTTTTTTTTTAAAAAAAAACATTTCTGTTTTGGAAGTACCATTGGACTGGGGTGACCTCTGAAACTAGAGGTTTTCTTCGAGCTCTACAGGGAAATGGAACTGGTTAAAATCATCTCCCCCTTCCCTCTAGCAGGAGTTCCCCTGGATTGGAAAAAGAGCCCCTGTATTCAAGGAGGGTCATGTCTGGATCTAACCTTAAGCAAATGTTTATTTCATTTATTTACTGCAGTTTTGGATCAACTTGATAACTGTTCTCTAAATAGTAGGCGGTACATTAATTATTAGAAATGGAAATCATGAAAGGGTCTAAAGTGCCTCATATGGCGGGGGCACTTGGAAAGGGGTCTCGGATGGATTAAATTATGGGATTAAATTATGTAAATATCAGAATCATCTGGTTATGCAAGTACTGTATTTAAAAATTATAACCATGCTTAAAGTATCTTTTTTCCTATACATTTCTTGTACATTTATTTGTTTAATACATTTACTTTATATACCACTGAGAAGACTATCTTCCTAGTTGTGCCCTTCCTTGCCATTATTGGTAGCAGTGTGTGCAGCTGTGTACTTGAAGGAGTAATGGGTGATGCTTTCACAAAACTCACCATTTAGCCTGGCTTTCCAGTGCCTGTTCTATCTGTCTGCATTCCTTCATCCTGAGGTCAGATGAATCCTCAGAGGATACATAGCCAGTTTAAGATCACTGACCAGCCGAGAGTGGTTTTCCTTGTGTAAAACCTCACCACTACAACCTCCTATAGGTTATCAGAGCCAAAAAGCCAATATTTATAGCCCAAATGGTCAAGGACTAGGTTTAACTAAAACTATTATTATTTCATAGGTTTTATTAAAAAGAAAGAATTCCTCCATGGAGGAGGGGGTTTGACACGATAGCCTCAGATACCCCTCCCAACTCAGTTATTCTATGATTGTATAATTCTAAAAGAAACCAGAAAGCGCATAAAACAAGGTAAAAGGATTTCAAACCTCCACAAAAATGATATATAGAAATATACAACAAGCACACAACCAAATAACAGAATCTAGCTCCTAATATCTGCACTTACATTCATGTAAACCCCTTGATTCTTAGGAAGATAGCAAGACTTCTGTGGTGTGTATAGGTCAGCCTATCTGGACCTTCCTCTTCCTCTGGGAATCCCACTTTTCTAGAACAATTGGTCATTCCTCTCAATAGTTCTGGGGGGGGGGGGACTCAATAATTTCCAATCTTAATGATACTTAAAGTTCCTGTTCCAGGAAGACATAGACTAAAGAATACGTACTCAGATTCTTGAACTGCCAAGGCAGATACCGTAATCTCTTGCGAGCTCTCTGTTATTACAGATACCTTTCTGGTCTTTCCAGTTTACAGGGGACAGATATTTATCTCTCTGCCAGATGACACTTGGGTGAGACATTCTAGATTGCCTTACCTTTTGCATTTCCTCTAAGCATTTACAAAGCGCATTTTTGTCTGACCAGCATGTTAACCATTTAACTTCTTGATAGGTACAAGCAGAAGATGGTTCCGCAAGGTAGAATGATTCCAAACCATTTAGGAATTTGTATGTTAATGTTAATACCATGTACCTGATATGACATACAGTACAACTGGAAGCTAGAGAAAGTCTGGATATGAAATTGATTAATAGGACCATAACTACACATGTGGATGGTGCAACAGTATTGAAGCCATTATGCCCAAATTTATGTCATTTACCACTTGTCTTTTACAGTATATGGGCAACTGGGATTTCATCCTGTCACTATTTTAAACTCTCTTTATGTGTTATTTTACTTTGTTGGGTTTTCCCCATGACTGTAACATGTTTGTGTAAAAATGTTAACAGCACCCCCACCCGCCCCAAACAGGACTGTGTGGTCACGTTTCTGATACACAGCGATAGAAAGATCAACTGCTTTTGAGGCAATTATCCTCTGTGTGAATTAGCCTTCTGTATGTACTGTATTATGCTGTATTTGCAAAGGAAAAGAGAAGGAAACACACATCTGTTTACTCAGATGGGAAGGACATTTCTTTTAAAAATGAAGCTCACAGATCCCTTTTATAACTAACCACTATCTAGTCTGGGGAAATATTTCCCTCACCCATTTTCAATTTCTTTCCTGCTTCCACTTCTATTAGCTTTCTTGTTACCTCTTTAATACTAAGTGTTTCCAGTACTTTGCCTTGCCTTAAATATACAGTAGCAATATAGAAGCTGTATGTGTGTGTTCATTAATCCAGTGTTCTTTCAGTAATAGGCATGAAACCAGTAAGAAGCAAGTAAATATTGCATATTTGAAGACTGCTTGTGTTAAGCAGTTGACAAAAACTAAGTGATTATTGCCTTAGCAGATGTACATAGAAATGTATAGTATTTATGTGGCTAGAACAGCAGTGGGGAAGCTGCATATGCAGCACAACCTCTCTCTCTCTTGTATTAAATATCTGAAGTGTTTAATAGCATGTGAAGGCCTTTTACTTTTGCCTTCCACTGCTGCCCAAGGGGAAGGTGGAGTTGGGTGTTCTGCAGGAAAAGATGGTTACTGCTTAGCACAGAACAATGACAAATTGCACAGTTGGGATAAATGCTTTCTTGCAAAACCGTGCAGCACACTAGATACATAACCGCATGTACTGATTGTGCAAGCTCCGCTCATCCTGTTTCAGAAATAGCAGTGTATGGATTTAGTTTTCTGCCATGCCTGTATATCTTAATATATATATATATATACAGTGATACCTCATACAACATCCAAACTTGGTTCCACAAGTTTGGACTTTATACGGATTTGGACTTTGTATGAGGCATGCAAAATCCTAGCCACGGTGCCTCATACAACTTCCAAATCCTTGCTGCGATGCCTCGTACAACATTGTTTCCATAGAGATACATTGTACTGTAACAGCACAGACTTCAGGGCAAAGTCAAGGAAACAGATAGGAAACTGACAGAACTTTAAGAAATCATTGTCTAAAGGCTAAATACATTACAAAAACATGTCAAACAACACTGATTGTCCAAGAACCTGAAGAATGCTGCAAAAATCCCAGGAATGCTTCTAAAAATTCTGATAAAAAATCCAAAATCACGCTCGAAACCACTCCTAAACACACTTTGCCTTGTGCAAAACCCACAAGAGTAATGCACGCATGTGTCCTGTGTTTTATACTGCCCAGGCACAATGCAACCTGGGAAAAACTGAATGCCTCATACAAAGTCGAGCAACTTTGTATGAGGTAACTTTTTTCAAGAAATTAGGCGATGTATGAATTCGATGTTGTACGAAGCGGACTTTGTATGAGGTATTACTGTGTGTGTGTATATATATATAAATATATATATTTAAAAAGTCAGTAGCTTTCTAAAGTCAAGCCGGCATAGAGTCTTTTCCATATTTATTGATGTCCAGGCAAACTGACGCTGTAGTGACTGAGACCAAACTCAAGCAAAAACTTAATTTAATGCCTGTGATTTAGCTCTGTTAATCTAATTACTCTTAAAGAAGAATCCATCATACCAAAGTAGTAAAATCAGAAAATATAAATTATTCAATTTTAGAATGAATAGATCAAAACAATAAAATACAATCAAAGTAGACGTGTTATATTGGCATATAATGTAGGTTTCTGTACTGGACAGAACACTGTGCCTTTTAGTTGGTTACTAAGGCATATACATCTAAATTTTCAAAAACCACAACACCTTTTTCTTACAGAAACTTCTTTACCAAAAGGACAAAGGAACTCAAACCCGCTCTCCACAGTGCTCCTGGATGGAAATTGTTTGGAAAAGTTCCACCGAAAGAGAATTTACAGAAAGACTCCAGAATAATTCAGCAGGTGAATATTTGTAGTGTTATACTCAAAAGTGTGTCACATTGTATCCTTGGAACCCCATAGAGTAGATTTCTCCATGGTAGATTTGGTGATAAATGTGAATGACTTTCATTTGTTTAAAATATTTTCAACATGTTTGTAAATCTTTAGTGTATCAGAGTGATTAAGAATGGTTAAAATAAACAGGAGTATTGGTAATTGATTATTTTGGTTATGCATTTACTTCAAGTTAATAGACAAAGTAAGTAAAATTAAAACACCCTTTATATACCAGGAGTTATGTAGCTGTTACTTGCAATTAAAGGATAATGCCAGAATACTAAAAAGCATACATTCTGCAAACAGTAATAAAAGAGACTTCTGGATCTTTGGTAGTGTTTGAACATTTAATACTGTATGGCTAAACTAATATGTATGTTTTGTATCTAGAACTTTAATCCAAACATTTTGGTCATATATTCCACATGGCCTTTTGTGTCACAATATTACAGAGGCATAGAGACAAATTTATATGCTTCAATATGTGTTCATGGATATTGGACAAGAATCTGACCTTAGAAAATTTTGATGAAATCCTATTGAAAGAAGTGTGATTTATTTCTGAATAAGCATGGATGAAATTGGTCTCCATAGAATGGAGTGAAGACCTGCTTGCTAGATTTGGCTTCTGACAGCTGCTTCTTCCCCTTTTTTTTTCTTCATAACATTAAAATTTGGGAAGAAAAGATTAGATTGCAAAAGTAGGTGTTTTATCTAAATCAAATGACTTAGAGCAGGGATTGCCAACCTTTTTTGCACCGTGGGCCTGACCACACTCCCGGAATAGCTGAGTGAACTGGACCACACACCTCGGAAGCAGGCACATTTATGGCTTTCGTAAATGCACCCACTTCTGCATTTACGTCAGCTGTGGGTGTGTTTGTGCATGCGTGGGCGTGTCTTACTGCTGATGTAAACATGCCCGCTTCCACTTCCAGGTGCAGGGGAGATAGTGACAGGCCAGATGGAATGGAACCCCGATGGAATGGAATGGAACCTAATTGACACATGGGGGGAATATTGAGGAAGTTATGGCAAGTGGATTGCAAAGGACAGAAAAAGAAGGGGGAAGGAAATGAATTAAATGACAATTTATTTATTTAGATATTTATATCCTGCTCTTCTGGCGCTGGCGCCACCCAGAACGGCATATTTGAAGACTGCTTGTGTTAAGCAGTTGACAAAAACTTAAGTGATTATTGCCTTAGCAGATGTACATATGGCTAGATGAAGGAATGGCACCTAACAAAAAAAATGGCAAGAAAAAAATCTTTTTAAAAATTTGCCCTACAAATATTTCAGCACAATTAAATAGTAGCAAAATGCAGGATAGCAACCCCAAATCAGTTGACATTTATAGCCACTTAATTGTGAGCAGCAGTTGGAAAGCATGGAAAAGTTTATTGTTAAGTGCATCAGGTCATCTCCAACTTAATGGCAGTCCTATGAATGAGGAGTCTCCAGAACAGCCCTGCGCAGCTCTTACAAATTTAAACCTGTAGCATCTTTTAGCAAGTCAGTCCGTATCACAAAAAGGAAAAAAAGAAAAGTAGTAAAAAGTAAACCATGATGGATAATTCACAGGAGTTATTTTTTGTACTTTCTCCCTAGGTCTTGGGTTTTTCAGAACTTGCTAATATCTGGGGCCAAGAGAATAAAAAAGAAAATATACAGTCACTTAGAATACTTAACCTCAGATATTTTCTCCACAGTTCTTTTTTATTCATGAGAATTTGCTGGATTTGTGTGAGAGATCATTGTATTTATTTTCAGATCTTATGTGTATTTAGTATTTTGATTTCTTAAAACAAAAGATTTTTAATTTTTAGATGCCAAATGGCTATTTGTAACAGCCTATTCACACAGGCAAACACTCACTTGGTCATCATGATTAAATAAAATGGATGTGGGGAAAACTCAGCCTCAACACTAATGACAGCACAAAATTATAATACAGTACAGTAAAACCCCTACTTATGTAAAAAGTCCGTTCCGTAGGATTTTGCTTAAATCGGTTTTTTATGTAACGTGAAGCAAACTCATAGGAATTTTTTTTACGTAACTCGAAGCAAACCCATAGGAAATCGTGTTACATAAATTTATGTAAATCGGGATATGGTTTTAGCACAAAATCATTATGTAAGTTGAATTTTATGTAACTCGGGGCATATGTAAGCCAGGGTTTTACTGTACTTTCATATTTGTGGAGACGTTTCATATACTGTGATATAAAACCATATAAATGCCCATACCTTTTCAATTTTACATAGGATTTGATTAAAACCTGGTTACCATTTGAAAAAATATTTTGGCTTTTGAAAGGAAATTATGTCATGTTAATACTGAGAGTGCAATAAAATACTTGCATGTAATTGTACTATAGTTTCCCATGTAATTGTCAAACACAGTGATCCAAAGTACACTAGTAAATTTTTAGGAAATGTTGCTGATTTAATTTCAGTGAAATTGAATGCTATAAGGATATTGTGTTTATTCTGGGTAAAGAAATAAGTGTTTTCTGTTTGTAACATTGGGTAGCTGTTGATAACTTGCCTCAGAGAGGTCTGGAAATATATCTTTTGCCTGGCATTATTTGGAGTATAAGGTAAATAATATTTGAAATGTGGCCTTCCGTCCTTCCTCTAAACTGACAGTAATGTTTACTTGAAGTCGGTAGCTCTGTCTGCTCATAATCTTTGGGTAATTTCTTATTTCAGCACTTGTTAAAATGCGCTATCACAGTTTTGATTTCTTTGCTGAGGGTCTGAAAGCATGTTGGAAATGGTGGTGGTAAGGACGGGGCACATCTCAGTCACCCCCTTTATTGGATTAAACAATGAATAAATAGGATTAAATTGTATACTACTGGAACCATCCGTAATCTTCTACACAGTGTATTGTGTATGTTCTTTAAATAGAGATAGAATCTGTTATTGTGTTTTAGCAATGAATCTCTTCGCTTTGCCTGCATTCTCTCAATGGATAGAATGAAATCTGTACTTTTGATTAAGTTATAGCAAATTAAAAGTCAGTGTTTAGTCTTGCTGTGTTAGATAGAAGAGAACATTGGAGCAGAACACAACATTTTGTAACTGCAAAATTAAATTGTTTAATGTGTATAGATTACCCAAAATATTCAGTAAAATTCCTGTTAATTTGTGAGGAGGCTGAGATTTTTCTTGAATCTATTAAATTGTCAACCTTTTTTCTTTGATCAGATTTCTTATATTTGCTTTTGAAGTTATATACTGTATTCATACACTGGTTTCCTTTCTTTGCTGTTAGGTATATCTTTTCTAGATGCCCATATTACCTTGGACTTTGAAATAGTTTGTAAGCAATCATTATGTACAGTGTATCTGTTTACCATAAAATTAAAACTAGTAAAGTGACAGTGGCAACAGAATTGGTTGTCATGGAATCAGCATATAGTACAATACATGGATTGTTATTACTACTCCATATATTGATGGTAGGATGCTTTATTATGACCTTGTTAAAACGAATCTATTTAGTAAAACAGCAAGTCTTGGGTTGGATCCAGGTTTATTTATCTCTTGAGACTGCTCTGTTTGAGGAAGGAAGTGGTTTTTGTAGTTTTTCTTCTATTACAAGCTGCCTTAGAGGACTCATGGATTGTGCAGGATAGCTTAGAAATAGTCCGGAGTCTGCAAGAAAAGAAATCTGCAAAAATTGCTTCACCTTTTTTGCCTGCTCTTTTATGGGTTTTGGACCTTTTGCAAAAAGGTAAGGATCCAACCCTCATTTTTAACTATAATCTATCGCCTTTTGTCTGACAGTGGTGAAAAGTAGTAGTAACATTTCATGTAGGATAAAAAAAGAATTGCATTTTGGATACCTATAGAACAGTTTCTTTGTTTTACTTTATTCTTTCCCATTACATAGTGTTCATTTTCTGCTTATTCTAGTATTTGTCTTTAATCTTCTGAATGTGTGAGTGTTATGTGCTTCCTTCATATTGTTTAAAATCTTCACTAAGGTGATAGAGAACATAATTATTAAAAGTTTTACTTCTAGAGGCAGGTAAATTACTATTGTCTAGCTTTCTTCTTCTACACAGACTTATTAAAGTTTCATAGGTGAAGAGTTGTAGCTACATTGATCTGCCATGTTAAATAGTTTATTTAGGTAGTAGTGAATTGAAGGAAAAAAATACCTGTGGCAATCAAATTATGGGATTTGATGCTTGGCCCCAGAATGGGGCCCATTGCCTATGAGAAAATCACCTGTGGTCATTTATGCATTCATAGTTTTCTTTGGACATGTTACACAGTCAGGGCTAGTAGGGATCATTTCTGCCCCATCCTCATACCCAAGGAAATCTATCCAAGTGGTTAAGGTTGCATTTCATTGACTTTGATCTGACAGGAATAGTTAATAACATATCAACTAGCAGTTTACTGTGTTTTACTCTAGAACACTCTAGACACTGGTTTTTACTTAAAAAATTAAATATGTAATTAATATTCAATATGTACCTAAATAGCAAAACATTTCCCCTTACCTCTGAGAATTGTGGTTGTGGAACATATTCTTCAGAGTTTCTAATGGTTACTTTCCCTTTATATGAGACTAACTGCAGTCTTTGAAGTCAGCTGTTTGATTTCCTCTTTCTAAAAATAAATAAATCTGCTTGGCCTTTTCCTCGCTACCTCTTTATTTATTTCACTATGCTGGCAATATATCTGTGCATATGCAATTTCAGATTCTTTGGTATCTCTATATGCTGGTCAGATTTCCTTGAGATTGAGAAACCATCTTGCTAGCAACTGAATCATTAGTAACTGGAATATGGAACAGGATGAGCAATGTGGCCAGGTGGGCTTCAGAATTGAGTCCTGAGCTAGTAGTTTCCCACTAGACCTCCACGGACCGATAGAGCAAATGAGATAATCTTTTGGATGCAACCAGCTAAATCTAGTTTTGCTCTTTCTTGATATGTGCTTGGTATTCTGTTTGGTACTGAGGGAACTGGCTGCATATATTAGGCCAGTGATGGTGAATCCTGGCACTGTAGATGTTCTTTGACTTCAGTTCCCAGAAGCCCGTCAGCACTCCTGCTGATCAGGGCTTCTGGAAATTGGAAGTCCAAGAACAACTGGAGTTCCAAGGTTCACCATCACTGTATTAAGCAGAGCTTAGGGGCTCACACTTGTCCATGGTTTATGACCTCTGATAAGTTAGTACAGTTCACATCAACCTGTTACCAGCATGCCTTCTGTGTGTTCTGCCCAACCATCTAATACACTGTTTCTCAACCTTTGGTTTTTGGACTTCAACTCCCAGAAGCCTAAGTCAGTACATTGGCTGATCAGTGCCTTGGGGAATTGACTTAGGCTTCTGGAAATTGAAGTCCAAAAACCAAAGGTTGAGAAACACTGATCTAATATGTAGAGACATGGCTTTTGTATTTTGTGCAGCTTTTGAATAATTTTCAGGATTCTTCCTTGCAGTGGGGTTAATGTATTTTCACTGCAAAGGAGTTATTTCAAAAAGAAAGTAAGTTAAGCTCATACATTTATGTTATTTCCACTTGATTTGATTCTCCAGCTGTTTTTCATAGAAAATTTGTTTTTAAGTCTTGTGTAAACTAAGAATTTGCTTAGAAAGATTTAATAGTTTGTTAATTGTAATCATTTAACAGGCTCCTCTGCTTTGTCAAGCCCAGGTCTTGTGTGTTTCCATGTGGCAGTGGGATTCAGAGGCAGCTGGTGGACATTATATCTTCAGTGATGTTGAAGTCCCTCAGATTATTTTTGCTGGGGGGGGGGGGTTGTCAACATCTACACAGAGTCAAATCTGTCTGACACAGCTGCAGAGTTCATGGGATACATGACTTGGTTGGACCTGTTTTAGCATTCTGTTGAGCCCATACATAACTGGTCATACTGTGGACCTGATGTTCTCGATGGGCCAGGAAGATGATCCGGAGGTAGATTTGTCTACTACTGCCTTGTCATGGTCAGATCATTACCTGCTAAAGTTTGCTTTAAGAGTGGCAGTTCCACACCCAGTGGGGAGATGGGATCAACTAGGATGGTCTACCCTCACAGGCTTATGAATCCTATTGGTTTCCAGACTGTCTTGAGAAGCTGAATTGATTGCCAATCCTGTTGAGGTTGTGGTTGAAAATGGTATTCAGGGATAACTCAAGCTATTGGCACCATTACTCCTAAATGCCTTCTCTAGTTTAAACCCCACCCTTCTCCCTGGTTTACTGAGGAGCTTAGGGTGCTAAAACTATGGAGAAGACAACTAGAGAGCAAGTGGAGGAAAGTTCCCAAGAATGGGCAAAGAGACGCCAAGAGCGCCGCAGGGTGAAGACCCAAAGTGAGTCCGACTGAACACTTGCTAGAGTTGCTATTAAACCCTATCTTGTGGCGATAGAGGTGGTGAAACGTCAATATTTCACCACCCTTATTGCCTCTACGGATAATCACCCAGCGACCCTGTTTGGTAGATCCCTCCTTGGTAGAGGGGGCCCGGGCCTTGGTCGGCAGAGGTCTACTGAGGTTTTGCTGATTATCTGATGGAGAAAATCGCTCAGAGTCGCTCAAAGTTTAATCCTAGCTTGGAAAATATAGCGCTGAAGTTGATTGGATTGTAGTCTAGCCATGTTATTTGGGATCGGGTCAGTCTAGTTGTCCCTGAGGAAATGGACAGGCTCCTGGGATCTGTTCGTCCTACTGCTTGCACATTAGATTTATGCCACTTCTGATTAGTTAAAACTACCAGGGCGGTGACAGGCGGTTGGGTCAGAGCGATTGTGAACTCTTCTTTGTGGGAGGGATGTTCCCAGCAGCATTGAAACATGCCTTGGTGTGCTACCTCCTGAAAAAGTAATCGCTTGACCCTACAGTAATCGCCAACTATCAGCCTGTATTCAACCTTCCCTTTTTGGGGAAGGTTCTGGAGAAGGCAGTGGTGCGGCAGTTGCAGGAGGTCCTGGATGAAGTGGATTATCTGGACCCTTTTCAGTCAGGATTCAGGCCCGGATATGGTACTGAGACTGCATTGTCACGCTGCTGGGTGATCTCTGGCGAGAGCGGGACAGAGGTCATCCGTCTGTCCTTGCTCTTCTTAACCTCTCAGCGGCTTTCGATACTGTCGACCATGGTATCCTTCTGGAACGGTTCCGAGGATTGGGGATCCAGGGCACAGTGTGGTCCTGGTTTTCCTCATTTCTGATGGGCCGGACCCAGTCGGTGTGGTTGGAGAGTGAGAGGTCCAGCCTTAGGCCCCTCCAATTTGGGATGTCTCAGTGCTCGGTGCGCTCACCTCTCCTATCTAATATCTACATGAAGCCTCTGGGGGAGATCATCCGTTCCCACAGGGTGAGGTATCATCAATATGCAGATGATACCGAGTTATACGTTTCTGCCCATGATCATCCAAGCAATGCAGTTGAAGTCCTATCCAGGTGTCTGGAGGCTTTTAGGATCTGGATGGGGAACAATGGGCTACAACTGTATCCTGGCAAGACTGAGTGGCTGTGGGTCGGGAGCTACCATCTTTGGTTCTGGACGGGCTATTTTCCCCCAGATAGACCCGGTGCGTAACTTGGGGAGTCCTCCTGGACTCAAGACTCCTGCTCGAAGAGCAGGTGGCAGTCATGGCTAGGATGGCTTTTGCACAGCTTCGTGTTATACGCCAGTTTCGCCCACTCCTAGATCGGGACTCCTTGCTCATGGTCACGCACGCTCTAGTCACCTCCAGTCTTGACTATTGCAATGCGCTCTACATGGGGTTGCCCTTGATGACCATTCGGAGGCTGCAACTGGTTCAGAATGCGGCTGCTTGGGTGGTGATGGGGTGCGGGCATTATGCCCATGCTTCGCCACTGCTTTGGGAGTTGCACTGGTTGTCAGTGTGCTTCCGGGTGCAATTCAAGGTGCTGGTAATTACCTTTAAAGCCCTACATGGTAGTGGGCCAGGATACTTAAGAGACCGCGTCACCCCAAGAACATCTGTCCGTCCCACCAGAGCAGACCGGAGAGGCTCTCTCATTGTTCCATCTGCTAGAGGGGCGTGCGTCTCTCTATCACCAGAAAGAGGGCCTTCTCAGTGTCTGCTCCAGCCCTATGGAACCTCCTGCCAATTGAGCTGCATCTCCAGACGGTGTTGCTGCCCTTTAGGAAAGGGTTAAAAACCTGGCTGGCAGGGCAGGTGTGGGGCACCAACGACATGGTAACCCCTACCTGTTGGCTAATTTAGTAGAACACTCTCTCTCTTTTAACCTTTTAAAACTTTTGTCAGTAGTTTTTAATGGGTTTTTATTGCTTTTTAAACTGTGATTTGGTTTTATTTTCTGTGAGCCACCCAGAGTCTCCAGAGTTGGGTGGGAATACAAAATAGAAAATAAATAAATAAATGTTAATCTGGATGTGATGCTCCTGCTTATGTGTGAAATCAATAAAGTTTGCTAGGAAAGTCTTTAACTCTAGGACTATTTCAGAATTTTCTAACAGCGAAGCAGAGGTTTAAAAGATTTTTTTTTACCCTTATAGGGACTGGTCAGCCAGACCTGCCTCAACTCGATGCCACATACAGTAATGTAATTTATTCATAACATAGTTTAGAACTAATGTTGAGGCCATCTGTAGGGACCTTAAATCCCACATTGATACAGTTTATCAGCAAGAGATACCCAATGCACTGACTCATCCTGTGTTGTAGGATCAATTTCAGTTTGTGACATCAGAAATCATAGTGGGGGCACCTGCAGTCTGTTAGGTGACAACTTGCCCTCTTGATTCTTGCCCTTTTTGATTGGTTAAAGCATTTAGTGATACAACAGTAGAATAGGTATTGCAGATCATTTACGCATCTCTTTGTGAGGGTTATCTCCCTTCAACCCAATCAGAAAAAACTGGAGTTGGCAGCCAACCATTTGAACAACTAGGCTGGTTGCTAACATTTTTTCTTCTTGAGCAAGTTAGTTGAGAGGGTGGTGGTGGATCAGTTGCAGGCTTTGCAGGCGCACCCCCCAATAAAGGACTCCGACACTGGTAAAAGTGGATAACGGCATTGGGCCACATTTATTGATTCATGCCCTAGTCCGAATTATAAATTTCTATTGGTAAAACGACCAATCATAATTCTTAAGGCAAGCAGGCCGAAGTAACACTGGTAAGGTACCACCCCAAAATTGCCAACGGCAATTGGTTACAATGTATCAATTTGTATCAATTTGTTTGTTGACAACAAACAAATTGTTGACCATAGTCAATATCTAACTAATGACCCCACCCTCTGACGCGTATCCGTGGAATCACGGGGTGATGCATGCTGGCTAGCTATCGCCATCACCCCGTCGCCTAGTTCGTCGTTGACCGGACAACGTTTAATCAACTTATGCCTGTCTATTGTTGTCCAGTCAATTGCGAACCTGCCGGATACCTGTGGGTCATAATGTTTACCTTACCAGTGATACCCGCCCATGTGACCAAAGTCAACAGCATCACAGAAACCCCTATATCAAACCATAGCAACAGTGTGGGATGGGCGAAAAAACCAGGACCCGAAAGCCAATAGTGGGTCCCAGCCAAAAATTCCCACCCGGTCACGAAGCGACCAAAATATCACACTGTTAACTAGGGAGGGGGTGGAGGGGAAAAACTTCTCTGCTCCGTCGCTTCGCAAAATGGCAGCTCGGCTGCCTCATGGCCACCCCTTTTATAAGGGAGCTGGCCACGCCCCTAACTACCCGGATGCCTTCGTCCTATGGGGGGGCCCGCAAAGGGCGCGGTGGCCATTTTGGCGCCGCGCTTGCATTGCAGGCGCACCCCCCAATAAAGGACTCCGACACTGGTAAAAGTGGATAACGGCATTGGGCCACATTTATTGATTCATGCCCTAGTCCGAATTATAAATTTCTATTGGTAAAACGACCAATCATAATTCTTAAGGCAAGCAGGCCGAAGTAACACTGGTAAGGTACCACCCCAAAATTGCCAACGGCAATTGGTTACAATGTATCAATTTGTATCAATTTGTTTGTTGACAACAAACAAATTGTTGACCGTAGTCAATATCTAACTAATGACCCCACCCTCTGACGCGTATCCGTGGAATCACGGGGTGATGCATGCTGGCTAGCTATCGCCATCACCCCGTCGCCTAGTTCGTCGTTGACCGGACAACGTTTAATCAACTTATGCCTGTCTATTGTTGTCCAGTCAATTGCGAACCTGCCGGATACCTGTGGGTCATAATGTTTACCTTACCAGTGATACCCGCCACACGGGGAGGCTTCCAAAAAGGCTCACCGCCCCCCCCCCCAAGACCGTCAGCTCGGTCGACAGGCCTGCTCGCCAGTCCACTAATCCAGAGGTCCATACCTCCCTGCGACAGATGGGCCCCATCCCCTGAGTAAAGCTCGTAAATTTGCAGACTGATGGCGGGGAGGCTAATGGCGCATTCCTTGTCAAAAGGAACCGGGCAATAGCCCCGTTCACGGAGCGTCGGCTCAGTCAGAGCCCTGAGGCCAAACGCCCCCCTGTAAGCATACCGCGGTATCGTGTCCGACCAATTGAGGGATGTGGCAAGCCACACATGTGAGTAGGGCAGGTCACTGCGAACCGCAAGTTTCCGCGATAGGCCAGTGACCCGCCCCAAACCATCGCCCCCAAGGTACGTAACCAGGACACCTGGCGAGAAAGCATCCCTGATGTAGAAAAGGGATGGCAACAGTTCCCGCCATAACATGCCGCGCTTACCATAGCACTTGGGACGTGCGGATGCACCCTGTCCCCGTCGGGTACCCACTCTGTCGCCGCAGCGTAACGCGCTGCCCCATGCAGCGTAACGCGCTGCCCTGTGCATGCGGCTACGGCCCACCAGGCATACTGTCACCGGTGTAAAACGACACCCAGGGTCTGTCAAGTAAAAAAGGGAGGGTGGGAGAAACAGTGCAGTGACTAAAACTGGTACTCGCAGTGGAGGAGGGCGAAGACAAAACTGAAAACATTGTGACCCCCACCCTCCCATACGGCGTATTTCAGCCCTGGAGTACCCAAAACAACTGCAGCAGAAGCCGCCCCTATCCGGAACGAATGGGTGCCGCAACGAGCCCTTGAGAGGCCAACACTGCCTAGTGCCTTCCCGGCACCCCCCAAATTGAAATTTAGTAATAGAAGATCCACCTTGGTGACAGAAAAAATGTGCCATGGTGCGTGCCACACAGTGCACGGAAATCCTGTAGGGCACCAACCAGACAGATGTCTGTCGAGGAACATCGTAGCAGTCTACTCCACTGCCTACGCCGTGCTGATTCACTTTAGAGGAGCGTATCCCCAACTGAGCCCAATATTGTCCCCACAGACATCTTCGAGTTCCAGTGCCCTACGACTTGCATCCGCCTTATACAGCATCTCAAGCTCCAAAAAGGCCACCTTTGTAGCCGCATGAAGTGGGCTGCCTCATGTATCAAAACAGAGGCCAGGCCAGCCCCGGGCCAATTGGGTAAAAACCCCTGGAAAAATCTTGCATCCGCCTTATTCAGCATCTCAAGCTCGCTGATGCGGAGCGCTCCAAAAAGGCGACCATTGTAGCCGCATGAAGTGGGCTGCCTCATTTATCAAAACAGAGGCCAGGCCAGCCCCGGGCCAATTGGTAAAATCCTTGGGAAAATCTTGCATCCGCCTTATTCAGCATCTCAAGCTCGCCGATGCGGAGCGCCCCCAAAAAGGCCACCGTAGTAGCCGCATGAAATGGGCTGCCTCATCTATCAAAACAGAGGCCAGGCCAGCCCCGGGCCAATCGGGCAAAAAAACCCCTGGGAAAATCGGGTGGCGGTCGCCCGGGAAACACCCGCGCACGCGCACCCACCCCTCCAAAACATGTCTCACACGGAAGTGATTGGTGCCGTCCACACGACCTCCCACTTTGGCCATAAAAGCCAACCCTGACAGCTGAGATGCTATGGTGCGTGGTGCAAGGCCCTGGGCATACAGGTAAACCATGAACCGCAGAACATGGGCCACTGGGATCGGCCAGGTTCCTGGCAGTCGAAATTGGGTACAGAATGCTCTGAAAGAACTAAATGCGTGGTGATACGCCTTACTCATGCATGGCGCTAGTGACAGGCCAATCGCCCAGGTCACCTCTCCTTGCCAACGTTCCATCTCTCGTCCTGGAGTGGCGAGGGAAATTCCTCCGCATCTGGGGCCGAGGCACGGAACCGGGAGATCTGCAGACGGGACAAAGCAGCAGCAATATCATTATCAACCCTTGGGACATGCCTGGCCCTGAAGAGAATGTTGAGGCACAGGCTGCACGACACAAACTAGCGCACTAGGTCAATAACCCCGGGCGATTTGGAATTCTGTGCATTGACGATGCGGACAACAGCCGCCTTGTCACGCCAAAAATGCACAACCGAGTTGGCCCACCCCTTGCCCCATAGCATCAAAGCACCCAGGATAGGGAAACATTCCAGATACGTGAGACCACGCAGGCGACCCGTGCCTGCCCAGGATGGTGGCCACCCACCATAGGCCCACTTCCAATTGAAGTACATCCCATAACCCAGGGATCCCGAGGCATCAGACTGAATCTGAAATTGAGGGGAAGCCAGGAGGTCATGCCTCCAAAATGAGACCCCATTGAACTCCCTCAGGAACTGCAACCAGACAAGCATGTCTGCCCTGATACCCCGGGTAAGCCTAACCCTATGGTGGGGCCTGGATAATCCTGCCATGGCGTCGCACAAGCGCCGAGCAAATGCCCTGCCCGGAGCGACGACCCTGCCAGCGAAATTGGGGTGACCATGTAGCACCAGCAGTTCCCTCAGTGATGCCATGCGCTCGGCCCGCGAGTCCGAGATAAGGGCCACTAGCCTTGACACCTTATCTCACTGCAACCTAGAAGCCTGCGCTACCGTGTCACTCTCCACCCCAGGAATACTAGCTGTGGAGATGGGCCCTCGGTCTTTTCGGGCGCTAAAGGGACACCGAGTTCCTCCATTAGCGTCTGAAATGCGTTGAGGAGACGTGTGCACGTGTCCCAGCCCCGTTCAGCCCCGAACAAAAACCATCCAGGGAATGGGCTACAGACCGGGACCCTGACCTGCGGACAAAAGC
This sequence comes from Bradypodion pumilum, assembly GCA_035047305.1. Lineage (NCBI taxonomy): Eukaryota > Metazoa > Chordata > Lepidosauria > Squamata > Chamaeleonidae > Bradypodion > Bradypodion pumilum. Next base: position 266,939,397 of record JAWDJD010000003.1, read on the forward strand.
CCACTCTAGGAAAGTGGTGAAACGCTCGAATACCGAGCCCGAATGTAACAGCCAAAAGGCATGGCATCATTGAAATAATATGCTCCCCGAGACGGGGTGCAGGGAAGGGCCAACGACCCTGCCCGCATAGACACTCTTGTCAAGGCTGGCAGCAGCCACCTCCTCCCTCCCCCTAAGGGATCAAAGATTGGTGGCATCCTGGGGGGACCTATTACCCAGAAAGGGATCCGGAACCCCTGCCTAGAACCCTGAAGGAGATAACCCGCGTCCTCTCCCTTCGGGTACAATGTGAGCCAACGCTCCAACATGCCCACCTTAATCGGGGAGTGAGCCCTTCGGTGGACTAGATCCATCTACGGCAGGCTTGCCAGCCCCCTGTCCGCCCCTCCCTCTGCCCCGCATCCCTCCGAGCCCGGGACAGGCAGGGGCTGCATGGGGGCCACACATGTGGGACACTCCTGTCTGTATTTGCAATTCTCCCCATTGTAGGAACCATTGGACAAGAAAGTCCAGGACAGCAGGCGGGCTGGAACCCCCTGAGCAAGGCGCGTGGGGGTCACGTACAAAAGCCACCGCCTCTGGCATGGCTCATCCCACCTAATCTCGGGGTGCGGGGAAATCCGCCTACGGCATTCCTCGTCATAAGCCAACCACGATGGGCCCGAAAAGTCAACCATCGCCCGGTATACGTTGTCCAAATAGTGGACCATCGGAATTGCCAAATCCGGCCGGGCCCAGGGGTACACCGCCATGCCTATGAGGTAGGCCGGCAACCAGGTGGCCCACGTACTTGTTGGCTTGCGACGACGTGCCTGCTACTATCCTACCCCTTCTGCCCCGCGCTCTCCTCCTTGGTGTGCTCTCTGTTTATGAGTGAGAATAAATCCACGTACTCCCCCCGCCAAATTTACTCTCCGGTGGCCTGTGGCAAGTGGTCACCCAGCAGTAAGGAATACCCGGCTGTCGGCAAGGCCGATACAGGCACCGCAGAGACTGCGGGCATATGAAAAGGGGCTTGGACCAACCCAGCCACCCAACACGTTCCCCTCAGGGTAGGAAACACCCCCCACCATGGGGCCCTGGGTGGTAGTTGTCGCCGCCGGGTGGGGCGTCAGCGGCTGTACCGCCGCACCACCCACGCGAGGCCAAGGCCCTTGGAAAGCCCCCCCAACATGGCCACGTGTGTAGGTGCACTAGTTTGAACCGCATACTCACACGCTGCACCCCCGCGGGCCGCCCCCACCGGGGGTTCCGGCCCGCTGGGGGCGTCGGAGCTCACGACCGCCGTAGAGCTCGTCACTGGGGGCTGACCCGCACCGGCCATAGGTTGGGGAACTGCGAGGCAGTGGCCGAGGCCGTGCCATGCGCCTCAAGCAGCTCGACCCATCCCGTCGCCTGCCGCTGCCCATCAGACGACGCGTCGAAATGAACCCCAAAGGGAGCACCAGAGTGGCTAGCCCGGGCCAGGGATGCCTCGAGGGCCGCAACACGGGCCAATAAGGCTTCAACGCTGACAAGGGAGAAAAAAGGGGGGGCCAGCCGGCCCGCCTACTGCAGGCATGGGTACAGGTCCCTGTACCCCGGGGCCCGAATAGGGCCATAACCCCACACCCGGGCCCGTTAAGGTCGATGTAGCAACCTGCCAGGGGAAGGGGACCGGACCACCCCCCAAGGTTGGAAGGCCCCGGGGCGAGCTGCGCCCCTATAGAGGAAGGGCCAGCGGAATGGGCAACATCAGGAACGGTGTCCACCGTTCGCGGGCCGAGGGCCGCAGCCCCTACTGGACCCAAGCGTGGGCCAGCAGTCTCCGGCCAGGGAAAAAAGACCCCCATTCCACCGGTCCCGGTGGGTGCAGGCAAAGGCGGCCGCTTGGAGGCGCGGCCGCGGCCCTCCGGGAACCTCACGAGCGGCGCTCGCAGCCGCCTTCCCCTTCAAAGGCATCTCAGCCAATCGATGGGAAGCCGAAACGAGACAGTTCAGCAAACAAAAGGCTTCCCGGGAAAGGTAGAAGCGACGGAGGTAAGAGGGAAAAACTTCTCCGCTCCGTCGCTTCGCAAAATGGCAGCTCAGCTGCCTCATGGCCACCCCTTTTATAAGGGAGCTGGCCACGCCCCTAACTACCCGGATGCCTTCGTCCTATGGGGGGCCCCGCAAAGGGCGCGGCGGCCATTTTGGCGCCGCGCTTGCATTCTTGGAAGAGACAGATCATCTCAGTCCTTTCCAGTATTGTTACAACCCCTATCATGATACTGAGATAGCATTTGTCACACTGCTTGATGACCTCATAAGGGAATCCAACAGGGGTAACTATCCTGTTGGTACTCTTGGACCTCTCAGCAGTCTTTGATACTATCGACCATAGAATCATCCTGGATAGAATGTCTGATAGATTGGAATGAGGGGCTTGACTTTCACCTGGTCCCAGTCCTTTTTTGACAACCATGTCCAGATGGTGCAGCGTGGGGAAGTAGTGTCAGATCCTTGGGATCAGCATTATAGAGTCCCACAGGGTTCAGCCATCTTCCCCATGCTGTTGAACATCTATGCAAAGCCACTGGGTGAGGTCATTTACAGATTTGGAGTGCATTTTCTCCTGTATGCTGATGATTTGCAGCTTTATATCTCCTTTCCTAGCTCAACAGTGGAAGCTGTCCCAAGCAATTGGACTTTGGATGAGGGAGAATAAGCTGAAGTTGAATCCTGACAAGTTGGAAGTCTTGTTGGTTAAGGCTTCTCCTGACCCACTTGGGTGGTAGTCTCCCTAAAATAGATAATGCTACTCTGCCTCTTATGGGCATGGTTAATAATCTGGGTATCCTCCTGGACCCAGTGCTTACTGTGGACCAGCAGATCTCTGCTGTGGCTACGGCTGGATTCTGTCAGGTTGCCCAGATCCACCCACGTCTGGATGGGGGATTCTTTACAACATGGATCTATGCATTGTTAATCTCAGAGATTGATTATTGTAATGTTCTTTAGGTGGGGCTTCCCTTGGGGCTGGCACAGAAACTTTAATGGGTCCAAAATGTGACAGCCAGAAAGTATGAACACCTGTCTCCAGTTCTGGTAACTCTCATTGGTTATCTGTTGCATTTTATGCCAAGTTCAAGGTTATAGTAGTTACACACAAAGCCTTGCATGGTTTAGAACCTTGTTACCTTCTCCTGTAGGAATGCTGTCCACATTGTGAGATTCTCAAGCTTCCCTGCTATGACCCAGAGAAACAAAGAAGAGTGGAAGCAAAAAAAAGGCTTTTTCTGTGTTAGCCCCTCACTTTGGAACAATCTCCCTATTAAGACCCACCAGGCCCATTCTTTCTTGGTTTTCCTAAAGCACCTGGAAAACTTTCTTTTAAGAGAAAGACACCCTTCCCAGTAGAGAGGATTTATTTTAGGCTAGTTCTTTATTTGATGTATTATTCCCCAGAGTTTTATTTATTTTGGGTAGTTTATTTCTGATTGTTTGCTGCTGGTGGTTAGTTAGGTTTGTATTGTTTGTTAATTTGTTATAATTTTCATAGGAAATAATGTGATCCCAAATGTAATTTCAAAAATGTGTACATTTTAAGGTGGACTTTTAAATGGGAAAGAACTGAGCTCCTTTGACTAGGCTTGGTATGATTTTACTAGAATGGCAAGAATGGATAACTATATTTTTTTACCGTAACTTGATTTAATACTTATACTATGTTTGTTCATTAATTGTTTATTGGATTTGTCAGTGTCTGCTGCCATTTGGTTTCCTGGGGGGTATATTGGTCTGATTTTAATTTTTATTGTTGGATTTTATTGAACAATAACATGTTAACTGCCCAGAGTAGTGTCTGCATTAAGTCAGGCAGTATAAAAATGCCATTAATAAACAAAGAAACTTCTGCTACTGAACCTATAAATGTTAAACATTGAACATTGGATGGAAACTTAAATTCATAATGATGTTACGTAATTCTTGATGGGATTCTTGTGATAGCAGAATTACAGATACTTTACAGTATTTGTCTTTCACAACTAATAAATAGAACAGTTAACACTGACAGAAATGACTTACTGTACACATTTGTGTAGTACTTGAGGCTACTTGCCTTTCAGATTTTTATTGGAGATTATAAATGAAGATTGAAGATAAAAGATTAGCTGTGTGCTAGGTAACTGTAGTAGTTTGAAAATGTTTACGTGAGAAAGCACTGATAGGAAATTTAGGACGACTATAAAACGGCGTCTTAATTAATCTGTGTGTTAAAGTTAACACAGGTCTTTATGGGTGATCTCTGACATAATCTCTTGAAAGAGATTATCCTTTCTGAACATCTAAGTCAGGAGCAGATTTCAATTGGTATATTTTGTTTACTTAGCTTTCCTATTCTAGCTGTAGAATTTTAGCTGCTGTTGGATGTTTTGGGGTGGATTTACTGACTATCCAATGATCAAACCACAACTCTCACCTGACATGCCAGTTCTATGCCTCAATTGTAAAGTAGAATCTAAAATTTGCATGCATATTGTTGTATATTGACTGTTTCTCTAAGGACTTACTTCTGTTTCTCTCATTAGGATGAAAGTTCTGGCAGTGTTGCATCAGTATCTACACTCAATCTATTAAACACAGGGGTATGAAATTTAATATTTTTCTCTCATACTCTTTGCCATGCATGGGATCTTCTTAGCAATCATTGAAGGAGATGACACATCTCATAATAGTAGCATGAGTTAACAGTGCTAACTCATCAGGTCATTAAATGTCATTACTGAAAAGCAAATTTCACTTATAGCCCTTGTTTGGTTTGAAATGCTACCTTACGCCATTGTCTTCTTTTTTTAATATATATATATATCCAGGTTTACTGCTCTAGTTGTAATATGCTTCAATCTTAGTTGTCTTGCTCACATAAACTTTCTAAGCCTTTTAAGATTGCCCAGCATGACTCAAGGCTATAGCGTATGGAAGTTTTCAGTGGTTCCACTGTCTCTGGCTGCTTTAATATAGTTTCCCAGTCTTTAGACGTTAACCTTGAGTGGACTAGGGAGAGGAAAGCAGGATGGATTTAGGCTTAGCAAAGCTTATAACTATATTCTATGTAAGGAAAAATTTTGAAAGTCAAGAACAGGTGTAAATAAACCCATAAGATATATTTCTTCCTCCTGGATACAACATTTTCCCATTGTTTTTAAGCCAGTTGCATTCATGTTGTAGGCAATGCTATATTAGTAAGTTTCTTTGACAAATTTGAAATTATTACACAATGGATACTCACTTCAGTTAGTTATCTTTTAACATAGCAGCAAGGGTTGTTTCATAGATGACTAATGAAAGAAAAGGTGAGTGTTTGTAGGGATTCTAATATTTTTATAAACATATTCATATATTGCATTTAGAAACTATATGCATCACTCCATTGTGATTTCAGTGTACATTACTTCTTGTTAACTGGCGGGTTGAAACTTTGCACCATGGAGGATAGCCTATTCCCAATGCAATCCAAAGAAGAAAGTGTTTGTGAAATCAGTTTTCAACAATTCCAGCCAATATATCGTTTAGACTTTATTCCCTTTTTAAACCGTTAACTGCTCTAATTTTGAATGGTTACCTAGGTTTTATTATTTTAATCACGTATGCCTTGGGTGTCCTCAGACAAAAGAATGGCATATAAATAAGCAAGGGAGAGAGGGAGAGAGTAGCTTTGATTAAGTATGTATTTGAAGAGGGGAGAAAAATTAAAAGATTTTTCCACATGTTATCTCTTCAAGGTGTAAGAATCCCTATCTGGCTAACTAGTATCAGAATAATAAGTATCAGAATAAATATGTTGGCAGGTTAAAATAATTTAGATTACCGGATTTACTTCTTTCCTTCATCATTATCTTTTAATACTGTTGAATTTGCTTTTCTATCTTACAAATATATGTTTGATTTTGTTTTTGCTATTTTCTACCTTGTTAATATCTTAGGAAATATATTTTTAATGGTGATAATTCTGACTAAAATAAATTAAAAAGCAAGGATGAGATTTAATTGATTATGTGGCGGTGCACCTGATCATCAGTAGTACTGAAATAATATTGTTTCTTTAGAGCAGTGGTTCCCAACCTTGGGGCCTCAGATGTCCTTGGACTACAGGGCTCAGAAATCTTGGTCATGATAGCTAATGGTAAAGGCTTCTGGGAGTTTTAGTTGGGGAAACCTTGACATTTTACTATTTTTTATCTCTATTTTTCCCTTCTTGAGATACTTATTTGCTACCATATAATTTCCAGTTCAAAATATACATTCAGTTAAAATTCTGCTTCTAAAAATTCCTTTGAACTCTTTTTATACGGTTTACTACCAACCTGCCTTTCTAAAGTGTTGTAGTCTCTTCTTGTTGCAATTCCTGATCTTGCAAAAATACCTACTCAATGGGTATATGGAGTTTTCATTAGTTTATGATCAGGTATAATTCATCTTTGGATCTTGTCTTAGGAACAATGAAATGTTTTGATTTTGTCGGAATACAAAGATTCATAACTCCAAATTGGATTAATATTGTTTGTCTGCCCTTTGCCCTTTACTTCCCTTCCTGTTTCCTAGGAAGTTAAGATATAGCAAGGCTCGTGTGATGTAGGGAGTGAGAGAGATTCATTAAATGGCATCTTTGTTAAAATGTTCTTTTAGGATATCAACCTGTGGATAGTAACCAATTTATTAGAGATAGGAAATGGCTGTTGAGTTCAGACACAGGTGTAAAAGTCTAATTTTCTTGGCATTTATAAACTGCTGGTAAGAATATATATATATATATATATATATATCTCTCTCACTCACACACACACACACACACACACACACACACACTTTCTCTCTTTTAATTCTTTATTTTATTTAAACATAATACTAAAAAAACAGTATACAATACAATTCACAAATTATAATAAAATACATTTACAAATATGCACCCATCACCCTGGGACATTCCAGATTGCTAAAAAAAATTCCCCCCCCCCTTTGGGTACACTAAGAGTCTTATACTTGAAATTTAGTCACACTTGTGTATAATGTCAAATAAGACTCAGTAACTGGCAAGTCCCACAAGCTAGTGTGCTACACAGTCTGGAGAAGCATTATGTGTGTGTTAACCTTCTGGTTTGCATATATAGTGTGGAGTCTTGAAATAATGCTGCACCGGGTATTATTTGGTGTTGTCTTGGCTTAAAGCTTTACATTGTCTGAAACATACAGTGCCACTCAGTCACAAAACATTCAAAGAAGGTTTCTTTCAGTTTTGTCACGTGTACCACAGAATAAACAAGGAGTTTTAGTGTTCTTTATTTCTCATCCTTCTTCTGCCCTTTATGTATTCTAGTACAGACACAGGGGACAGTGTTCCAAAAAGCAATTCCTTTTCTTCCTTGCAGACAGCAGCAATTGTCAAGAAATTGTTGTATCTAAGGCTCCCATCTCTGCTAGCCTTAATGTACCTTCTTAATATGCCTTTCGCAATGCCTTTGTGTAGTCAGTGACTGCAATGTACAGTACAAGCATACTATGATACTGGGGTACAGAATTTGGCAAGCAAATCACACCAGCAGTATTTCCCCCCTATAAAGTAGTATTCTAAAATTCATGGCTGAGAAGAGAAACTTGGAAACAGATTTGGCAGGGCCTTGTAAAATATACAGTATTGCAAAATAAATAGGAAAAGGCAGGACTTTTAATAGTCATGGGGAGAGGCTTACTGTGCGGTAGAGCTCCTTGGCCCTGTCTATGATTAGCAGATACATTTAAGTAGGATAAGCACCTGGAATGCATGCAGAGTGCAGAACGTGGATTACGTTGGCACAAAGCATTCTTTTTTCATTAACAGCAGGACGTATACATGGCCATGACTACAGCAAACAAAACTGGCAAGCGACTAGCATGAATATGTACACTGACACATTTTTGGCCTTTTAGAAATATTCTGTCGTTGGTTTCAGACTTTCTCTAAATAGGTGCATTTCACATTGTGAAATGTTAATTGGATTTAATGAAAATGGTTGGACATCTATCTCTTTATTGCTTTTTCATGTTGGGGAAGGTGTGTGGGGGGGATACTGTTTTCTTGAATGGGTCAAGTTTTAAATTTCAGTGCAGAGTTACATGTTTTGAACTTGCTACTATAGATTTGAGATGTAAGAGTTTCTAGAACATTGCTCCATAAAGTTATGTCTAAACATGTTATAAATAGGTTGTCATAAATCTCACAAATTCTGACAAGTCATTGTATATCAAGTAATTAGGATTAAGATATTTTGTATAATCATAATATACAGATGCCAATTCTGAATGTTTGGCTTAGTCAGAAATTTTTAATTGCGGTTATAATAAATGGAATAATAGGGCTAGAAATGCAGAAGTGATAGTAATTTTAGCATTTGAAGATAGCTTGTAGTGCTGGTCTCTTCATTTATCAAGCCTTCCTTGATTGTAATGCATTTACATTTGAGACCAAACAAATGCAGGAGTCCCTATATTACTGTCACTGTAAAAGACATGGAACCTCGACTTTTTTATCTGGACAAATCAGAAGTGATGGATTTGAAGGCACAATGACAATACAGTAAAACCTCGCATAAAGAGTGCCTCGCTTAGAGACTAACTTGCTTAAAGAGCAGAATTTTCTCTGAATGGTTGCCTCGCTTAACAACTGAAACCAACCAAAAACTCGCTTAACAACTAAACTGGGGTTCCCAATCCCCCCCCCTCCCAGTCACAATTGGTCACTTACAATGGTGTTTTGCTTAAAGAGTGAATTCGCTTAAAGAACGATCCCGTGGAACGTATTATGCTCTTTAAGCGAGGTACCACTGTACATGAATGGCTAGATGAAATGAAATGGACTTTTGAGAGATGAAAACGATCAGTGTTCTGTGCTGCAAACTGACAACCTAAATGCTAGCAGGCCACAAATGAAATACCTGTTAGTTAAACTAAGACCATTTGAAAAGCTTGATTACATTCTGGAAATGTTTGATACAGGGGTGCTATTCTGGCAAAAAAATTAGAGAGTATTGGAATGTCTTGGATTTTTACATTTAAAACTTCAGTCTGTGCCTGCTTACCTGGGAATAACCTTTATCAAGAATTTATTTTTGACCAGATGTGTAAAGAATTGCACTGTAAGTGTTTGAAAAGTAGGAAGGAAACGTTAACCATGTATTTAATTAAATAACAGTTCTTTTCATGAAAAAATTGGTATACATCCGAGTTTGTCTGATTTCAATTATGTAGCAGTAACAAATCCATTCTTTAAAATAAGTACAATTGTCAGTTATAAATGAATTAGTTGTTTTTCACAGTTTAAAATAGAATGCATCAGTGTTTAGTAGTGGCTTTTAGGAATCTTTCTTGGAAAACTGTATTTAGGAGGCAGCGGTAATGTGTCCTCATCTCCTTATACTAAAACTAAATATCCAGTACAGGGTTTAATGCAAAATCACTTGAAAGCATTTCTATCAAACATTTCAAAGTGTGGCTTTGACTACCAGTTGAGAGTTAACATTATTATGCATTAAGCAATGAGGGGGGAGGTGTACTGTACATAGAAAGAGCTGCCTGGAAGAGTGTGGTATTTTTGAAACACAATCAGGCGTACCCTGATAATGGCAACCTTGTGTTGCTGGCTAATCTTTCTCACACTAGGTCAGGCAAAAGGAACTGCAGAATGAACTCACCAAAAAGTGCCTTCTTTTTGGCAGTTTCACGTCTAGCCTAGATGAGGAAGAGGAAGCAGCAGTGGGGGTTCTTCATGTGTATTCTTGTATAAAAACTTAAATTATGAAAGACAGGTGTGAAGCAAAAGGTGGCAGAAATAGGGTCAGAACCCTGAATATAGCTTTTTAAAGAGAAAAATACAATTACTGTATTGTAATAACCAGTGCAAAGAAACAGAGGAGGTGAACAAAAAAAAAAAAAGGGGGGGGGGAATCTCTTCCAGAAGATCCAAGCAATGAAATGTAAGCCTAGATTAGGAATGCTGAATGACCAACAGAGAAGCATATTAACTGAACAGGAGAAAATAAAGAGAAGGTGGAAACAGTGTAATGAAGACCTATACTTCTTATTCTTCTTCCGTACCTGAATCCAAATATTGGCAATCATCATGGCAATCAGCCATGAAGACTGTCCTGAGAATATAATACAGTGGCATTTCATCTGCCTTCCGCATCGCAGCATGACCCCCGTACCACTGATTCAGATCTGCAAGTCACTTTCTGGTCCTGAGGCCTTTTGGCACACAAAGTCCTCATTGGCCCCAGGCCACTATTGATGAAGCTGTTGCCCTCCATCAAGATGGTTTCAAGTGAGATTTAATCTACTTGGAGACCATCACCTTCCTGTAGTTATTGGCACCCAAGGCATTAGTCTTCAGGGTTGTCTGGTTAGTTAACCACTGCCTGACACTCAGTGTTGAGTTGCCGGCAGTATGGTCTACTCCAGAGGTGGCATGCGGAGCTCTTTCTGTGGGCACCCATGCAGTCACCCCAGCACAGAGTTCACCCCATCCCTCTGCCCAGCAGCCCAATGGGAGCATTTCCTCCCTCCCCCAGGACAAAGTTCATCCCACCCCTCTGCCCAGCAGCCCAATGGGAGCACTTCTTTCCTTCCCCTAGCACAGAGTTCATCCTACCCCTCTGCCCAGCAGCCCAATGGGAACACTTCTTTCCTTCCCCAGCACAGATTTCACCCCACCCCTTTGCCCAGCAGCCCAATGGGAGCGTTTCCTTCCTTCCCTGTTGCTGTGTTGGCACTTTGTGATAAATAAGTGAGTTTTGGGTTGCAGTTTGGGCACTCAGTCTCTAAAAGGTTCACCATCATTGGTGTACTCTATTAGCATAGCATGATAACCTGGCCACACTGTGAAGACCTATACAGAAGAAATAAAAGGATGAAATACTACTTTGAAGGAAAATCCTGTGATGAAGATTCTGCAGCTCTGGAAATTGAAGTGGAAGCTGCTTTCAAAGCACCGAGAAGAAATTGATCACCAGGGGTAGATGGGATACCAGCATTATTTCAAGCCACAGAGACTGAATCTGTCAATATCCTAGCAAGAATATGGCAGCAAATATGGAAAACAACAGTGACCCACAGATTGGCAAAGTTCAACATACATTTCAGTCCCCAAGAAAGGAGATGCCAAAGAGTTCAGTAACTATAGGACTATTACTCTAATTTCCCATACAAGCAAAGTGATGCTGAAGGTGTTACAACGTAGGCCTTTATCTTTATTGAGCACAATAATGAATTTCAAAAGATCAGTCTATGGTTTATAGATTACGTAATAACCTTTGACTGTGGAACATGAGGAACTATAGGTTGTTCTAAAAGAAATGGTGTGCCTCGGCCCATTTTTTGTCCTGATTCATAACCTGTATTGTGGACAAGAAGCTACCATCATGATAGAATATGGAGAGGCCAAATGGAGTTGTCAGAGAAGGGTGTATTTTATCCCATTTGCTGTTCAATCTGTATACAGAACATATACAGAATGCTGGACTAAATTCAGATGAAGGAGAAGTAAAAAAAATAGTGGAAGGACCATCAATAATTTAATATATGCAAATGACACTATCTCATTGGCAGAAAGCACTGACAACTTGAAGCAACGTTTACTCAAAGTGACAGAAGAAAATGCTAAAGCAGAATTGCAGTTGAACATCTTCAAATATTGAAATTGAAGCTAAAGTACTTTGGACATCAAGTGAGAAGAGAGGATTCACTTGAGAAAGCCTTGATGTTGGGAAAGGTGGAGGGCAAAAGAAGAAGGGGGCGGCCAAAAATGAGATGAGTAGATGGTATTGTTGATGCATTGGGCACAAAGCTGGGCGGGCTGAGGAGGATTGTGTAGGATAGGGGTGCCTGGTGTGTGATGGTCCATGGGGTCACAAAGGGTCGGAATTGACTGTGCGACTAAACAACAACAAGCAGGCTTGGTGGAGGAAGGATGAGATCAGGGTAGTATGTGGGCCTATGACCTCTACTCAACATGTTTTTGTTGTATCCTAAATATCGCTTTCAGTAAATAGAGGATTTTCCTTGTGTCTGTTTCTCTTTCTGTATATGCTTCCCATAAGTTCTATCTTGCATATGTTTATTTCATATACAGTAATTTGTGTTAATCATAATTGCATGTGCATGTCAAATGCACACACAATTATCAGTTACATTTCTCACCCTTAAATCTTAAAAGCTGGCATAGAATGATTGCTAGCAATGATGATAGGAAGCCGATAGTACCCAGATGGCTTGTTTTGTTGGTTCACAGAAAATTGAACTTTTTCGTTTTATCTCAATTAGAGATATACTGAATGCATATCATTCAATTTTGTTTAGGAATATGAAGCAAGAACAGGAAAAGTATGCAAATCTACACTCCAGACAGCAAGACGCAGACACTTTGAATTTGAGCCACTTTCAACTACTGCTCTTATTCTGGAAGATCGACCATCGTAAGTCATTGTTGTTGTTGTTGCCACTTTCAACTACTGCTCTTATTCTGGAAGATCGACCATTGTACGTCATTGTTGTTGTTGTTGTTGTTGCCGCTGCCGCTGCCTTCCTTTCGAAAACCAAAGGTCAATTGCATGTCAGTTAGGAAGTAATTTTTTATTTGCAATGGTAGTTTCCTATTAGTACTTAGGTTGCTGAGCACTTTAGGCCTTCATCTTAGCAGATATATCAGGGAGTAAATAAAACAAAAAAGAAGACAAAAAAAATTGTGGCACCTTAAACACTAACTTCTGTATTTTAATGTTAGCTTTTGTGGATCAAGTCTACTTCGGCAGACATAAGAGTGAGACTTCATGGCATCAATTTATACATATTTCGTGATCTACAAAAGTTAACATTAAAATACAGCAGTTAAGGTGCTACAACGGTTTTTGTCTTTTATGTTTTGTTTATTCTCTGATATGCTTGCACAGACTAATACGGCAACCACTTCAAAAATCTTAGCAGATTTTTTCCCACTACATTTAATAGCAAAACCCAGTTTTATTATATCTGCTACACCAGGATTCCTCAACCTGCGGCTTGCAGGCTGGCCCTGGCCCATGGCATCAAATCACCCACCCCTCATCCTCACTCCTTTCGCTGCCACTGCCTCAATCCTTGTCCCCTCCACTTGGCTTGGCGTGTCCCCAATGGTGCTCCGTAGCAGGGTGGATGTTGTAAGGCTTACAACATCCACCCTGCTACAGAGCACCGTTAGGGACATGCCAAGCAGAGGCAGTGGCAGCAGAAACGGCAGCAGAAGCAGAGGACACAAATGGCTGCCCGCGTCTTTCTCAGGGGCTGCTTTGGCTGAGCACAGCTTTCCAGGCGGCCAGCCGCAGCTTTCCCAGGGGCCGCTCTGGCTGAGAACGGGAGAGAAGGACAGCCTGGACCTCTCCTTCACCCACGCCATGCAGCTTCTCCAGGCTGGTAAGCAGGGTAGTGGTGAGGAGTGTAGTGGTGGGTGGCTCGGGGTGGTTGCTGGCAGTGGTGGAGTGGTGGGTGGCCTAGAGTGGTCCTGCCGGCTTTGGTGGTGGTGTGTGTGTGTGTGTGTGGAGTGATAAGTGGCTTGGGGTGGTGCCGCTGGCGATGGTGGTGGTGGGGAAGTGGTGGGAGCTCGAGGTGGTCCCACCTCAAACCCCCATCACCCCCACACACCACTGGCAGTTGTGGCGGCAGGACCACCCCGAGCCTCCCTCCACTGCTGATGGCACCACCTGTGGTGGCGGTGGCGGCCGCAGTCTGAGGGGGTGTGTACTGGCCCCCAGCTTTAAAAGGTTTAGGACCCCTGCACTGCACAAACATGCTGAAAGAAAACAAAGGCTGTATCTTCTGTATACTTAAATGTGTATATGCATGTTTATAATAGTAAATGTCATTTCACATCAGCCCCTTGGCAACAGGGCTTCTAGGTTGAAATAGGTAAAATTTGATAAGATTAGGTGAAGGTATTTACTATTAAAACTTACTACTGTAGTTTTAATTGGTGTTAGCAAGTGTTTGCCAAGAATTTTTATAAGTGTACTATGGGTGTGCAGCTTCCAGCTTCTCTGATGCAAGGATCTGTTGCCACCAAACTAGTGTTTGTGTAGTAAATCATAGTGTTGTGGCAATTTCAAGTATAGTGTTTTCATTCTTCTAAGAACTACTTGTTCACAGCCTCTCTACCTTTAAATTGCCCTATAAATGTAACTTCAGACCTTTTTTGTGCCTCCAAACCTGCCAGAGGAAGAAAAGATCTGATTCACTCACAAATTGGGAGAATCATGTCTCTAAACAATGTGTTTCTACCCCAAAATCCAGCAATTTTAGTAAAAACCAATTACGTTTTAAAACTGGAAATTATTTTTTAAATAGAGAATTGGAACTGACTTTCCCCTTGCTTTCTGTTTTGCTTGGATGGAATGGTGAGGCCTCCCAAAGGTATTGCAGATGGAAAAAAAGTCTGTGTTTGTGCCAAACAACCTTTCCACAGACCTGCAAAGACGAGGAGGCAGGGCCAGACGGCACAAGCACACAACAAAATACTACAAAGTGCATGATGCACACAGGTTGTGGGAGCCCACCACAGCCCAAAAATGCAGCCCCAAAATGAGGAGGAGCCCAGCCACCTGCCAGCCACACCGCCCGACACACTGTACACAGGCAAGGGGCGGAGCCTCACCACAGTTTAAAGCAACATGGAGGAAGGGCTGGCCACCCACCTATCCACTGTGTCTGAAGCACATGGCCCGGCCCTGCCCGACGGAGTACGCTGAATGCAGAAGGCTGCCACCGGGACTCCCAGTGCCGCCGCCCCCCCCCCCCCGGCGACCCAGTTTGGGATAGTCTGTGGCCCGGCACCGGTCCACAGCCCAGTGGTTGGGTACCCCTGATATAGATAGTGGCCATTCCGATAGACATGTAGTATTACAATCCCAGTGTCTGGAATTTCCCCCCACCCCCTGTTCTAATCTTATTGGCCGTATCAATCTACAAACCTAAACTGGTTTAATGGACAGTTTCCTCCCATGTGAAAAAGGGCCAAAGAACGGGGGAGGGGACATGGGGCAACCTTAATATACCCACTGAACTAAAATTAGCAATATTTTTTAGATGGAAGCAATGATAGTTAAACTACCAAACATCCATCCATCCATCATATACCGTATATACTAAAGTATAAACTGACCCGAATATAAGCTGAGGTACCTAATTTTGACCTGGAAACCCAGGAAAATAGATTGACCCAAGCATAAGCTGAGAGTGGGAAATGCAGCAGCTGCTAGTGAGTTTCAATAATCAAAATACATGAAAGCATGGTAAAATTAATTAAATTGTTGGCGCATCTCAATCCGGCACAGTCTTGGGACCCTCGTGGTCATTGATCTGAGTATAAGCCGTGTCCCCTTTTTGGGGCTAAAAATCTCAGTTTATATTCGAGTATATACGGTATATTGATTCCAATCAGTCCTCCTTCAGATCCCCTTTCCCAAAACCATACTTCATAAACTCAAATTATGGCCAAAACTGTCCCCTTTGTAGGCTATCATCTGTTCCCTCATATATAATTTGTCTACCTCCTGTGATGTCAGGTGCAAATTCTTCCTTAAATAAAATAGTTAAGGTAATCTGTAGGGTTTAGGAAAGAAGATTGTATTTGGAATGAGTGTAACACTGGTATTCATCCTCTTTCCATGAGAGGTGAAAAAGGACATTAGTCTTCAGGTTGACTTAGCACCTGTATATTTGCAATCTTTTCCCCCCAGGAATCTTCCTGCCAAATCTGTAGAAGAGGCTTTGCGTCACAGACAAGAATATGATGAAATGGTGGCAGAAGCAAAAAAGAGAGGTATGAGCAATCTAACGATAATAGCTCAGTAGTATCGTCTGTCTCTCAGACAATTAATATATAATGGCTGAGATGAATATATGAAAAGATGTTGAACAGAAATTATCTGGAGTGAAAAATAGTTTTAAAACATTATTTTATTTATTCACTAAAAACATTTGTTTAGTGTCTTTCAGTCCTTGAGGACTCCCAACATGACTTATAAAATACATTAATTGTTTTTTGTCCAGACTATTTTTATTGTGAAAAACAGACAGAAACATTCGGTAAAAGCACATCTAAATATTTACTAAAACCCAGGTTAAAAAAACCCTAGTTACCAAAGATCCTTTGGAAGAGTCTGGTTTTAAAGTTGGAGTCTGTCTATTATTGCTTGAGAGGGATCTCCACAATGGAGATGTGCTACTGCAAAGAAAACCTTGTGTCTTATAACAGCAAACCTAGGTTCTCAGCGTGGTGGGATGTTAGCATTCAAAAGGCATATAGGAAGAGGCATAGTACAAATCCAGTATTCTGTTCAAACCTAACTGTGTAGTGTGAGATGTAAGAAAATTTGGAAGTGTGACTTGCCTTTTGCCATTAATGATATAATTTGCAGTCTTCATTCTGAACTTTAAAACTGCCATTTCTGGATTTAATAGAATTTAAAATTTCTGGATTTAATAGAAATTAAGGAAGCACACAGAAAAAAGAAGATAATGAAAGAACGCTTCAAGCAAGAGGAGAATATTGCTAGTGCTATGGTGATTTGGGCCAATGAAATATTGCCTAATTGGGAGACCACGTAAGTACAGACAGTGTGTAATATATGTTTGAAACAGATATCTGTATTTCTTGAAAGCATTGCATGTCTACCTTTCTGTTCTCAATAATCATTTATATCTGATCGTGGTACAGTGAACCCCGACTAACGACGCATTTGAATAGCGTCATTTTCTATTAACAACACTACCGACGCCCCCCACGTGATCTCCCGCACAATGACGGGAAAATGTTATTTGAATAATCATGGTTTTTTACCGTCATGCGAATAACGGCGGTTTTTTGACATTCTGCGGGAGAACTCCCATTGGAAATCGCAAAATGACATTTTCCGCATAACGACGCTACTTGGGGAACCAAGCAACATCGTTATGTCATGGTCTACTGTACAGAATTCTAAAGCATCCATTAAAATTGCTCAAAAATACCATGTGGTGGGGTGCAGTTTTCATTGCCAGTTGTTTGGGGCTATTGACTCACTTGTTACTTGAAACTATCGTTATTGAGCTCAGAAAGAAGCACTACCAGCAGTACTGTAAGGAAAAGCACTGGCATCACTCCAAAGACAGATTAAAAAAAAAATTTAGTGCCATTCTCAGGATTCCCTTGCCAGCGTGGCCTCTTCAAACAGAGTGGAAGGGCCAAGTATAACTAAAATGTCTGGTTTCCGAAAATACTTAACCTTCCTCTTCTTCCTTGCTCTCTATAGGCGCACTACAAGGAGAGTTCGAGAATTGTGGTGGCAAGGGTTACCTCCAAGTGTTCGTGGCAGGGTTTGGAGTCTTGCTGTTGGAAATGAACTGAATATCACTCCTGGTACGTGTCAAAGCATACAAATTGGATCTTACTAACATAGTATTCTCTGAACATGAAATATTCAGTATTGGTTTTGCCAAGCCTTTGATAGTTTTTGTTCTAGTGTGGAAATGTTGCTTTAAGGTAGAAAATCTCAGTAAAATAGCAGTTTTGCTTTGCTTACAAGAGATAAAAAGGTACAAGCTCCTTAATTCTATTTTTTAGATGAAACCATTAAACTTGCCAATGGTGGTTTGTATCCTTAAATTTAAATAACCTGTGCCTAATCATAATGCAATTCTAAATAAATAAATATTTTTTAAAAGATACTTGAAAACTCACTTTTAATGAAGAAACCGTTTGGCTGTGTTCTGAATGTCCTTCCTTTCAATAAAGATTAATCTAATTAGTTTATGAACAGGAATAACACATGTATTTTAAAAATTCGTATGTCTTGCTTTTATACATTTTCTGATTTATGTCACATGTCTAGAACTTTGTGTGTACATGGTATACTTAACAGAAGCATGGATTTTCCCCTTTTCTGCCTTGATTTTAAAAACTCATTTGGAGATTATTGAAGCTGAATGAGCGTCATGCTACGAGGCAGAAGGCAGATGAAAGGCCACGACATTATAGTCGTAAGACAGTCTTCATGGTTGATCACCATGAGATTGCCAATATTTGGAATCGGATACGACACAGGAAGAAGAAGAAACTATTATCACTTGACTTTGTTCACACGGTACACAATAAATGCAGAATTTCATTTATTGTTTATATCCAGGCGTTTACCTTTATAATAAAGTCAAATAAAATCGAAAAACAGCATGACAGTGAAAACCCAAAGGGCTGCACTTCAAAACCTTGTTTATAAATATGCTTTTTGTCTTCCTTTTGCAGAACTGTATGAAATCTTCTTATCTAGAGCCAAGGAACGATGGAAATCATTTGGAGAGACAGGTGCTGAGAATGATGCAGAAGGTATGTTGGGGTGGTAGTGTGCTGCTTCTGGCATTTCAAAATGTATTCTGTAATGAGAAAGCAGCAGCAATAATATCGGAAATTTGATTGTGTAGCAGAGCTCTCACAGGGTTAAATCATGATCATTTGTTTGATAGTTATTTGCAAAACTTTCATGCCAGGAAGAAGGAATATAAATGCTTCTCTGTCTGCTCTCTGAAGTAGTATTGTTCTAGTGAATGTTACACATGAGATTTTTTTGATATGTCCAAAGCTCCAGTCTTGTATCTCTGTGTCCATTTTAGATATTTTCGAAGACTTTTTAGTTGCTTTTAGGTGTCCTTAAGAATCCAATTTGAAATCTATACTATATTCTGAAGTAATGCATGGTCTAGAAAAGAAGCTGAAAGAAACTAATTTCTAAATACAGTATGTTATTATCGGAAACAAAATTGTGTGTGTCTTGTTCTTTAAAAACGTGGACCTCTCTTGTAGTCAAATGAGGTGGGTATCACTTTCCTGGACAGAACTGTTCTTCCCAGGTCTGGCTGGTTCGAGTCAGTCATCTTGAGTCAATGAAATGACAGAAAACCGGGTGTTTTTTCAATAGGTACTTCTGTGATGCTTCTGTAGGGCAGGTGTCCTAACACACAAAACCCATTTCCATGCCCTTTAGGAAGAGTGGCTGGTTAAATTTACTCTTTTTTTTCTTCTGGGAAAATTTCTGGTTTGGGCCCTGTTTCATTCATTTTTGCAGGACAGATGGCCTTGTAGAACTGGTCCTAAAAGACGGGCATTTACTAAATTAGCTGTAACACAGAATGTGTAACTTGGGAGTACTTTGTAGTATCATTACAAGTTTCCTTTGGAGGGAAAACAGAGCTGATACTAGATTTTAACTGGGGGGGGGGGGAGAAGAGTTTGCATTTAAAGGTGGTAATACACACATAAACCGTCTGCATAGCTCAGTGGTTTAATTAGCTGGCTGTAGAGCCAGAGCTTGGGAGTTTGAGTCCCACTGTGCCTCCTGGGAGAAGGACCAGCCCATGTAACCTTGGACAACCTACATAATCCCAGGACATTCCCAAAAGAATTAAATGCTAAACTACGTCTGAGTGTTACCATAAGTCAGAATTGACTTGAGAGTACAATATCATCATTATTAGACACATATACAGGTGGCTGTTCTAAGAGAAAGGTGAAGTGGTCACAAATCAAAGTGGTGGAAAAGTAGAAAAGAAAGGTATCAGAGGTAGAAGAAGCCAAAGTTTCAGGGAAGGATGAGTATATTTGGAGAAATTGTACAGTCTGCTGAGTACAAGTACAATTTGATGTCCAAGTACTTTGGACATCAAATGAGAAGAGAGGATTCACTTAAGCTTTGATGCTGGGAAAGGTAGAGAGCAATAGAAGAAGGGGGCAGCCAAAGATGAGATGACTAGATGGTATTAAGGATGCAATGGGAACAGAGCTGGGTGGGTTGAGGAGAATGGTAGAGGATAGAGGTGCCTGGAGGACAATGGTCCATAGGGTCGCATAGGGTCGGAATCGACTGTGCGACTGAACAACAACAACAACAACTGCTGAGATATATTGAGAAAAAGAGGGACAAAGCTTCCTTGAATGACAAGGTAAAGAAAAAATGGACAGCACTAAACATTCCATGCTGCTACTGATTGGCAAGAATAGAACGATACAGAACTGTATGAATTATATACTAAACGGGTACACAGAAAGAGCTTCCTCAAAGATTGTGATATTTTTGAACCACAATCAGGCGTACCCTGGTAACTGCAACCTTATGCAGTTGCACCTTATGTTGCTGACTAATCTTTCTCACACAGGGTCAGGCGAAAGGAACTGCAGAATGAACTCACAAAAATGCCTTGATTTTTGCAGTTTCATGTCTGGCCTAGATACGGAAGAAGGAGAAAGTACTAAGCCAGGAACTAGTTGGGCAAACTATCTGCAGGATTCCATGTTATATTTAACTAATCAGGCAGGGATTCCCAAAAGAGTTTTGTTTTGCAAAATAGAAGCAGTGGTGTCTGAAAGAACAGGGAGGTACTTTCCAGTGTAGCAAAAGAAGTGGAGCTGGCAGGGTTACTGTCTGCTAAAGGGGATGCCTGATGTGAGGGTAAGTGTTTCGTGCCAGTACTCAGAAACAAAACTGAGGTGATGAGATAAAATGAAGCACATATGTGTGTATTTTGAGTTAAGAAAATAGTGTATCACTGCTAAACTAGAACAGATCAGTTTGAATTAGGATGTGTGTTGAAATGATAGTTAAATGAAATCATTGTCGAATTTCCCTCTATACTTACCATATATACTCAAGTATAAGTCCGGTTTTTTAGCCCCCAAAATGAGGTCCAAAAATGGGACTCAACTTATACTTGGGTCAACGTAAACACTCAAAAACACCCACACAAATGTCTAAATTAATTAATTTTACCATATTTTCATATTATTAATTATTGAAACTCACTAAAAGCTGCTGTATTTTCTACCCTTGACGTATACTCTGGCCAATCTTTTTTCCTAATTTTAGAGGTCCAAATAGGTACCTTGACTTATATTCGGGACAAATTATAGTTGAATATATACAGTACTTGCTTTTAATAAATTATTCTTTCCTTTGGAACATTGTGGTTTATTTGAGCTATAGTCCAACTAAACTGTGTGTGAGATTGACATAGCCTTACATTATTAGGTAAATCAGTCTTCAGTAATGTCTATAAATCTGCATGTTTCAATCTCTGTAGATGCTGGAGTATCAGTTGCTGACCGGGAGGCTAGTTTGGAGCTGATAAAATTGGATATATCCCGCACATTTCCATCTCTCTATATTTTTCAGAAGGTAAAAAATGTTTTTACTTTGTTCAGAGATAAAAATGTTTTACAAATAGTCATTGTTAAACTCTATAAACTTGTCTGTCCCAGAGTGCTTTTTGTAGAAATATTTTTTTTCTGACATTGTTTCATTTTGTTGATCATGACTGTGAATCATCAATAGGCATTAAGTTAGAAAATAACTGAAAGATCCTGTATTGTAGCCTGTATATACAGTGGAACCTCATACAACAATCACCCCGTATAGCAACGAAATCACATAACAATTAGGTTTTGGGGAAAATGGCGTCCCGCATAACAATTTTCCCTATGGAAAAAATTGTATATCAATTTTTCAATGGGAAAACCACTTAGTGCAAAAAAAACCCGTTGCGCGATGCATCCCATAGGGAAAATCGCTATAAGATGCATGTATCGTATACCAATTGTTTCGAACAACAACGAGTCCCATGGAACGGATTAAAATCGTTGTATGAGGGACCACTTTTAGTTTGTTGTTTGGAATAAATAATTTCTGTGACACATTACTCATCATGGTTATAGGAGCTGCATGGCCAGTTGCAAACAGTATTCTGAGCTTAACAGGAAAATGTTAATTAAATTTAACCCCTCAGTTTAAGCAATTTGGCTTTTAAAATGTCCTACATGCAGATGACATTGCAGTGGAATAGTGAGCTCTTTGTTTCTCTCTGTACTGGACTGGTAGAGAACAAATGATGCTGGTAGCACAGTTGCAAACTGATGAAAGAATGCTGGATTGGGGAAAACACTGGATACATTTGACTCCCTGCTGTAAGAAATAGAAAGCAGTTGGGCTTTCACTTAGCAAACGCAGCATGCTTGGGAGGCTTGGAGCTTCTCTTTCTAAGTGACACAACACGGTTGTAGCCATAGATTGCTTGGCTAGTTGGAGACGATTCTCACTACAGCCAACACGGAAAAAAGGTTTCTGTATGCCAGTTTTCTAAGGCAGTGTTTCCCAACTTTGCGTTCCCAGGCATTTTTGGACTTCAACTCCCAGAGGTACAAGTTAGTACACCTGCTGATCAAGACTTGAAATGCAAAAACTTCTGGGAACCCGAGATTGAGAAACACTGGTCTAATGTAATTTCAGCTTTAAATAGCCAGGAAACATCTAATAGAAAGGCAGTGCTATAGTTATATATAGTTCTTCAAGTGAAAGGTGTTTCAAACATGAAACTCTTGTGACAGATTGTAAAAGATTCTGAAGATCTGTTCAATAATGCAGGCTGATCTGTATACTACTTTTAAGCATCTGTGTCATTAAACCTAAATATTTTCATTTTGAAATTTGTATGAACAAGAGTATTGGATTTTTTGCATATTTTTTTTAAAAAATATGAAATTTAATCACTCATATTATTATGCTAATGGAATCTGAACTTAGATATTATATTGCTGGGATAGGCCAAACGTGAATCTGTCAAAATGAAGGCACCTTTTGGTGAGTTCATTCTGCAGTTTCTTTTGCCTGACCTAGTGTGAGAAAGATTAGCCAGCAACACAAGGTTGCCATTATCAGGGAACGCCTGATTGTGGTTCAAAAATACCACACTCTTCGAGGCAGTTCTTTTTATGTACAGTACACCTCACCTGCCCCCATTGCTTAATGCATAATAATACGGTTAACTATCAACGGATAGTCAAAGCCACACTTTGAAATGTTTGATAGAAATGCTTTCAAGTGATTTTGCATTAAACCCTGCACTGGATATTTAGTTTTAGTATAAGGAGATCAGGTCACACTACTGCTGCCTCCTAAATACAGTTTTCCAAGAAAGATTCCTAAAAACCACTACTAAACACCGATGCATTCTATTTTAAACTGTGACAAACAACTACCATAATTTATTTATAACTGTAGTTGAGCGTGGGGAGGGAGTTCTCCATCATCTCTCTTATCTAACCCAGGATAGCATAGACTCCAATTAAAACTATGAATCGTGATGTGTATTTGTATAATTACTGTAAAATTTTCTGAATCCCTGCACCATTAGTGTGAAGTGATTCTCCACATTATTTTTCTATTGGGAGGTTTTGCTAAAAGCAGTGATCTTAAAGCATTAGTGTTAAATTTTAGCCTTAATGGATTTTGTTGCCTGTAATGTGTTTTTAAGTGTTAGTACCATATTTTTCAGATCCTCATGATAAAAGGCTCTATTAAAAGCAAGATGTTTAAATCCCAATTTAGATGTGTTGGTGGAGGTTTTTTTTAAGGGGACAGGGAAGACCATCATACATCGTTATGTGGTTTGGGTTTTTATCCCAGCACAAGCATTATTGCCTTTCCCATGGAATTGTAGGGTTTAGATTGTTTTATTCTCTTTAAAAGTGGGAGGGGAAATTAATTACCATGTAGTGGGGATTTACCACCTCTCCCTCTTCTTTCTTCTTTTTGTACTATATCCAATTCCAAATATGGCACACAGCCATGAAGATTGTCCTGAGAATTAAATGCAGTAGCTTTTCATATGTATTGCACATCACAGTGTGACACCTGTGCCACTGATCCAGTGCTGTGGGTCACTTTCTGGTCCTGAGCCCTTTTTGGTATGCAAAGTCCTCATTAGCCCCACGCCAATACAGTATTGCTATAGCTGCTGCCCTCCATTAAGATGGTTTCAAGTGGGATTTAATCCACTTGGGGACCATCACCCTTCCCTGTGGACTTCGCCACCCAAGGCTGTTAGTCCTGAGGGTTGTCCGGTTTGTTAATCACCTCCTCACACTCAGCATTGAGTCACTGGCAGTATGGTCTACTCCCGTGATGGCAGACCTTGGCACTTCAGAAGTTCTTGGGGGCCAAGCCCCCATGAATCCGCACGCATGGGTTTACTGCGATTCATCTGGCCCACGCCGCCCTCGTTGCTCCTGGAAGTGGAAGTAAAACGCACCCGTATGGGTGCGTTTTACTTCTGCTTTCAGGAGCGCCAAGGGCGGCGTGGGCCAGATGAATTGCAGTAAACCCATCCGTGCAGATTCATGGAGGCTTGCGCTTCTGGGAATTGATGTCCAAGAACATCTGGAGTGCCAAGGTTAGCCATCATGGGTCTACTCTATTACCATAGCAGGATAACCTGGTCAGACTGGCGCCTCTCCCTCACTTCTTTCAATGCCACAAGCCACCAGATTTGCCACAGAGTTGTCACTTAAGATAATACTGCCCACAGCTGTATTTTGGTGCAAACTAACCACCTGCATGGGCTACTGAATGAGATAATTAAGAGTGCTCAGAATTCCCCCCCCGCCCCCCAAAATAATAATAATAATAATAATAATAATAATAATAATAATAATAATAATAATAATAATAATAATAATAATAATAATAATAATAATAATAATAATAATAATAATAACAGCCCTGTAACCCTAGTGTTGTGTCAGAAGGGAGCAGGACAGTTTTAAAAAGATGTTGATGGAGTGCTATAAATCAAAACATGTGTGAACACCATAATTTGATTCAAACCAAACTGCAGCTAAAGGAGTCTAACTAGCAAACTATGTGCTTGTTTGGACAGCATACAGTACTTTTGTTTCTGAGAACAGCCTCTGAGATAAGCGACAATTTGGATACAGAGTTGGGTTCTCTTCCTGTTATTTCCTTCTTTGCTCAGCCAATTTGCATTCATAGATGAGCAGTATAGAAACCTGGAAGTTATATTTTTCAGTTCCTGTTAGAGGCATTCAGGGGTGATTAAAAATGTTAATGCAAATCACTTACTCAGAAAATTACATAGATGGTTGAGGGATGGGGTCTCTTCTGTTCCTTTTCTGCTTGGTGGAAATCCTCCCAGCAGTCTGCTTTTTACATGTGGAAGTCTTCAGGCTGCTGCATGAATAGAAAAGAGTAAAAGCAGCAGCTTTTGCCACTTCTAAACAAGTTTGCTGCTGTGAATTCAGAGTTGAGTTTTATCACAATTGAATTTCTTTTGGCAGTACAAGTAGTCCAGAGCACATGAGTGAAAATTAGTGCTACTTAAGTGGACATTTTGGAATACTGTATGGAATAATAATCAAGTTCATGCACATTGGTGATGTTGCCAGGTTTCCTAGTTGGGATACACCTTAGTTCAGTGGCCCATATTTCCTTAGAGGTATTATGGTTCATGATTTATCTACTAATATATTTTAGAAAATATACCTTTTCATTTTAAATACGTGTGTGAGGAAACACTTGCTGGTATGTACACATGTCTGTGGGTCTGCAGTTTAGAGTTGCTACAGTTACATATAATTAGGTTGTTAAATATGGTTAACTGTCTGAATTGAGTCTAGCATGCATTTTCCTTTTCAGCAATAGGAGTTGTAAGTTTTCTTATTAAGTACCTATATCAGCTTCTGAAATCTATAATTCATGGAATCTTTTCCCATGTTTAGGACAGATGTGAAACTGCCAAAATGAAGGCACTTTTTGGTGAGTTCATTCAGCAGTTCCTTTCGCCTGACCCAGTGTGAGAAAGATTAGCCTGGAACACAAGGTTGCTGTTACCAGGGTACCCCCAATTGTGGCTCAAAATACCATAATCTTCAATGTGGCTCTTTCTGTGTACCCCATTCATGTAATTATAAATGGCAAGTGAAGTTATTGTAGTTGGATTTGGTATTCCATCATTTAAGTCTGAGTGGAGGCATTGCTTTGCTAAAGTAACATTCATCTTGTATCTCACCCTTTTCCTTCATTGTCTCCTCTTTAGGGAGGTCCTTATCATGATCTTTTGCACAGTGTCTTAGGAGCATATACATGTTACAGACCTGATGTAGGATACGTAAGTTTCTGTACAATATTGAATTATCTGTACAATTATCTGTACAATATTGAATTATTTTACTTGCAACAAAGAATAGGTGTTAAGGCTTCAAAAATTTTACACCTACATGACAGCTGCCATATATGTATCAGGATTCATAGACTAAGTCAGCTATATAGCCTAGCAATAAATAAACTACTACAACCTAAGCATGAGACACCAGAAGGAGAAGCCAATATTGGCTCAGCTCTGTAGTACTCCGGGTTGTCCCATAGGAAAGGGCAAGTCTCTAATGGAAATGACATTTGAAGAAAGATACTGAAATGGTAGAAGGTTTCCAGAACATTGCAGATAAACATCTGGAAACCAAGTCCTGTTAAAAATGATTGAGGCAATTTGATATGCTTTGCCTGGAGAAAAGACTTTGGAGAAGTACCATGACATCCATCTTCGGAGATTTGAATATCTGTCAAGGGGAGGTTGGTGCAAGCTTAGTTTCTTTGGTTCTAGAGGAAAGGATCTGAACTAATGAATTCAAATTGCAAGAAAAGCTATCTTGACTAAATATTAGCAAGCACTTCCTGTCTGTAACTCCTGTTTAACATTGGAAAGGCAGACCTTCCTTTGTTAGAGGTTTCTAAATAGAGATTGGGTGACCGTCATTCATAAATGCTTTGGGTGTGGAGTTCCTGTTTCTTCTGAAAGTTTTGGGATCCCTTCCAATTAGGAATGATAATTTTTTTTGCACACTAGCTCTGGACTAACCACTGCTAGGACAATTGAACTGAAACATTCGCAGGAGTACAGGGCTTCCCAAAGACATCTTTTCTAGGCAGGAGAGAAACCCCCTGAATGACACTATGGAAACAGAGGTTTGTTGTTTTCATTCATGGTGATGTACACTCCCTCCCATGAATAGAAACCTGAAATGTGACTACTGTACATTACTTTTCCTCTTGTAACTGCTTTGGTAATCTATTGATGCTTAAAAATGTGCAGTACAAAATAAATGTAACAGTTATATAGCTTGTTACTCTGCTTCATATGATTCATTATACAGTAGCTATCAATATCAGTTTATACATAATATGTATTTGTACACACATTATAGCTCCTTCCCTTGGGTTGGATAAATGGGGTAAAAGGTGCAAGAAGAACTTAATAGCTATAGAACCATGATGGCAAACCTTGGACACTCCAGCTATTCTTGAACTTCAGTTCCCAGAAGCCCATGTTTCTGTGAATCCATACGAATCCACATGCAGTAAACCCATTTGTGTGGATTCACAGAGACTTGGGCTTCTGGGAATTGAAGTCCAAGAACACCTGGATGCATCACGGCTATAGAACCTTTGAGACTGGTTTGAATATAACACAACATAAGTCTTTTAATTCTACTAAAGCCAGAGACCGTACATCCATGATGACGATGAGCTTCAGGTAGAAGAGGAACAGTAGGAAGAAGATTGCCAGTTGCCTTTATGTGAAAAGGGACTTTTTACTGAGTATGCTGACTCGCTGTTTTTACCATCTGAAGGTCCAGGGAATGTCCTTCATTGCTGCAGTTCTCATTCTGAATCTGGAAGAGGCAGATGCTTTTATTGCCTTTGCCAACCTCCTGAATAAGCCATGCCAACTGGCTTTTTTCCGCGTCGATCACAGCATGGTACGTATTCTATTTTACTCTACTGTTTTTACTCCAGAAGGGGGACTGCGGATGATGGAGTGAGCTCCCGTCTCTGTCCCAGCTCCTGGCAAACTAGCAGTTCGAAAGCAAGAAATTGCAAGTAGATAAATAGGGACCAATTGGGTGAGAAGGTAAACAGTGTTTCATGCACTCTGGTGTTGAGGCATGGCTGCCATGTGTCCATGGAAACGTCTGCAGTGGCACACAGCGCTGGCCTTTTGGCTATAAATAGAGATGAGCACTGAACCCTAGAGTCAGATACGACTGGCTTTCGAGCAAGGTCGACCTTTAGCTTTTTACTCCAGATTTTTCCATGACTATATTTCTTTATACTGTATGCCATATTTGGTTAAATAATTGGTATAATTTATTGGCACTTCAGGCAGTATATAAAAGTTTATATAGGTAAATGTTTTGCTATGGTCCACATTGCAAAGGAAGCTGGGAGATGAAAAAGTGTTTGTTTGAATATTGACTAAAATCATTGTTGGAGATATGTGTAAGATATATGTTGCTCTTGTTCTTTATAACAATAGAATGTGTTCTGTAGTACCTTTGCAATTTAACACTGACTCTTCTTCTGAACCAGATTATTCTTAATTTCCCCCTCTTTTTAACAGATGCTGAAGTATTTTGCAGCATTTGAAGTATTTTTTGAAGAAAACCTCCCCAAATTGTTTCACCATTTTAAATCCTACAATCTCACGCCTGATATATATTTGATAGATTGGTAAGTTTATGGCTTACTCAGTTATATATCCCTTTTCCTTTATGGCTACACCAAGTTAAATTGAAGAATTTAGAGCTGATATTTGATGCAAAAGAAATGGGGGCTCCCTAGAAAACATTTCTTCTGTGATTGAAAGTGAGTAGTTGGGCCATATTGGAGTAGTTTTATTCCAACTAGGATGTGAGTGACTGAAGTAGACATGGGCAACAGGCAGAGATACTAAGCCATTTGTGAGGGATATGTGGAATATGCTTATAGAGTTTTTGACTCCTGTTTGTTTCATAGCAACGACAGAAGGCTCCCCTACCCCTTCCAAAATAGACTGCTGACATAGAAGAAAGAAGGGTGGAGGAAACAGATGTGATTCAAAAAATAACTAAGAGTTTCACTCTAGCACTAAAAAGATGCTCCTGGTCTACACCTGTGCTCCGGGGCACAATTGCTTCATAGTTATAGAACTTTTTTTTATCCTCAGTCACTATTTGGCTAATCGCATCAGGTGGCCTACTCTGGGGTTTCAATGAAAAGGAGACCTGCAGGTCTTGAACCTATTCTGAGTAAGGGCGCTGTCTAAAATTGCATCAGTGAAAATCTGCTTATGCAAGGTTGCTTTCCCACCTTGTCTACCATGTTATAGCCCACTGTGCACAATTTGCAGGAAGGCTTTGGAATATGGAGTTTGTATTCTATGGAAAAGGATGGATCGACTGAAATTAGGCAGATAAATTTGTCTAAGTGGAATATCTGTTGTCTACTTCCTAGATCCAAAACCTTGCAGTACTTTAAAAACAAAGTTATCATTAATAGTGGAAAATGAAACTATGGCATGTGCTTTGTTCTGCTGTATCTGACATGTACAATTTCAAAATGCAGGATCTTCACTCTGTATAGCAAGTCACTACCCCTTGATTTGGCCTGCCGTGTCTGGGATGTCTTTTGTAGAGATGGAGAAGAGTTTTTGTTCAGAACTGGATTAGGAATTCTTAGGTTATATGAAGATATTCTCCTGCAGATGGACTTCATTCATATAGCACAGTTTCTGACAAAGCTTCCTGAAGACATCACATCGGAGAAGCTCTTCAGCTGTATTACATCTATTCAGATGCAGAATAGTAACAAAAAATGGGCCCAGGTAATGGATAAACATATCTAGTAGAATATATTAAAGAACGAACATTATGTTCTTCAAACTACTTAGTAACAATCAAAATAAAATTCAAGTAAAGTGTTTAAACAACTTACTTAAACCATCAAGATTGAGAAGAGATGGATAAAACCTAGAACAGAGGTAAAACTGATTTTAAAAGGCTGGGAAGATGAGTCTTGAATGAAAGGCTGTGCTTAACCTCCCTGCGTATAGGCCTGGTACTAGATAGTCATCTAGAAAAAAAAATTAGACTATAGATGCAGATTCTAGCCTCTTCATCCTCTGTTGTTTGAAAATACAACCATGCATATAATGCAGCACAGGAGTCTAACTTGGATGTTACAAGAACATGGACACCTAAGGCTAGAGTATTACATTCTAGGTAGTAAATATTTCAGCTGGAGCACCAATGTAAGGTTATATCATGAGCTTTGTGTTATTGATGTCATATTTGCATCCAGATAAAGATGCCTCAATAAGAACCCATAGACTGTGATCTGGCATACCTGTCAAGTACCCCGTAATGGCCGGGATTACCCCGTAATTCTGCGCCAATTTCCTTCATTTCCCGCCCGGAGCTGCTGCTACTCCGTAATTTGGCAGCGGGGGAAAGCAGTAAATGCGCATCCCTTCTGCGCAGGTCCTTTCTATGCATTACACATGCGTAGAAGGGTTCTGTGCAGAAGGGGATGCGTAGAAGCCTTCTACGCATGCATAGAACGGACCAGCGCAGAACGGTTCTGCGCAGGTCCGTTCTACGCATGCATAAAAGCCTTCTACGCATGCGTAGAAGTGACCTGCACAGAACGGTCCTACGCAGGTCCATTCTACACATGCGTAAAAGCCTTCGCATGCATAGAAGCGACCTGCACAGAATGGTTCTGCGCAGGTCCCATATTATCCGGAGCTGTGCTTGACAGGTATGGTGAACTGGTCACTTCAGTAGAGTTATAATCTTGTCTAGTGAAGGATAAATACCATGAACCTAAGAAGATGAACCACCCACCAACAGCACTTCCATGTGTTTAGAATGAATATGTTGAATATTATCCATCTTGTCTGTGTGTGTGTGTGACACTTAAGTGCATAACTGGCAGGGAACCAAACAATACTTGCTGTGTACCACCTTCTGAAATCAGCTGTCCAAGTTAGACCAGAACCAGCATAACATAAAGCTGTTCTGTCGACTGGATGGTTGAAGGAGATGTGACATATATTACTGAGACTGCTTTCAAGATACTTCTGTTTCCTTGTGTCATTTAGTCATCATATTTGACAATTGGGAAGCAGTGTGGTTGGGGGTGGAATATTTTGCGATGCATGAAAAGACACTTGACCTGGAGAACAATATTGATTAATATTAATAAGATGAAAAAGTGACTCATGTTAATCTTTATTTTAAAATTTTGCAGGTGTTTGCCTCATTAATGAAGGACAGTAAAGAAGGAGATAAGAATAGTCCGGCACTAAAAAGTTAACTTCAAGTTTAATGGGAATAATAATCATTCAGTCAATCCAATACCACTCACTTTTTGAAGGATTCTAAACATCTTCTCAATGAAAACCACTAAAGAGAAACAGCTTGGGAGACTTAAAGAAGAGACAGTATTTGACTGAATGCAGTGGTGGAATTTGACAGTCTTTACTCTGCTGCTGTCAGTATTAAACAGCTTTTTGTGGGAAGAGTCCTTTTCACAGGAAGTAAAACAATAAAAACTTGTGAAACTGAGAAAGTGGCAAATGCATATTTAATATTTAAAGTTGAATGCAATAAAATTTGTAATCATTTTGTTGGTACTTAAAATTTTGAGGGATACCTTTTTTATGATTACCACAAAGGCACTTTTGGGAGGAGGGCTGGTGTTTAAAGTAAGGCCCAAAAACTGCTACGTGAACCAAACATTTTGTTACAAATACCTCCAAAATCAACCAGTGAAATCCTTAGGACCAAATAAGGGTTTTTTTTTTTTTTGCAGGGTCTGCATGCTTGCCAGATAAAAGGAGGCTTTATGGTATGTCTTAGCTCAGGGGTGCCCAAACCTTTTGGGCCGTGGGCTGGTCACATGGTTCAGGGGACCAGTCACTATGGCCCATGGCCCGGATCTGGCCCCTGGCAGCAATTCATCTGGCCCACGAAGCCCTCATTGCTCGTGGAAGTAAAATGCTTCACTTCTGGGAGCAACGAGGGCTTCGTGGGCCGGATGAATTGCTGTTGTGGGCCAGTTTCGGCCCACAGGCTGTAGTTTGGGCACCTCTGTCTTAGCTTTTAAACTGCAGCTTTGCTCTTCAGCCAATTGAATGTATGTATGCTAGAACAGATAAAGCTGTACTAAAGTCTCCCTACAGAATTGTTGGCAAACTAGTCTTTTGTCATAGAGGTGGCGCAGTGATCAAGCAAACCATTGGGTAGCGTATTTGTATAAACAAATGATGGGTTTTCAGAATGAATTTTTTTCTTCCTGAAGTTTTTTTTAAGTACTTGGCGGGTAACGTAGTTACAGCAAAATTGGATTTCTATTCCATGAAATTCAAATGATTTTTTAAAATCAAAGTGGCTTATACTTGATTATAAACACTAGTGTAATTAATAAGCTAGTGGCAAGTCCTTTTGCACATTTTAAGCAATGTTAATGTTGGAAATTTGAGTCCCTGTATATTAAAGCTTTTTTGCTCACTTAAATGAAATGGTTAATAGTTTGGGAGCTGCAGTATGTACAGTAATGAGTATCCCAAATACGTACTGTCAGTCCATTATCTTATTGCTCGTCTGCACCATACTGTATGGCATATGAACTTCTTAAACATTCTTCACACTCCAAAACATTTTAAAATGCTTTGAACCAGAGGAGAATATTTAAAGATACAGTACCGCTTAAATTTCTGAACAACTAATGTGTGTTCTTTCGAAGCCCATTTTGATAGTATTAATGTAAATAAAAATTCATTACAATATTTTGTACCTGGTCCCTTCATGTGCAAATGAAGTATAAGTTGTCAGTGCATTATAAAAA
Source organism: Bradypodion pumilum (assembly GCA_035047305.1). NCBI lineage: Eukaryota > Metazoa > Chordata > Lepidosauria > Squamata > Chamaeleonidae > Bradypodion > Bradypodion pumilum. The sequence continues at coordinate 266,971,955 of JAWDJD010000003.1, forward strand.
AAGGAAGGGAGTGAAATTGTTTCAGTTGTTAAGTGTTAAAAGAAGTTGCAGAACCTGTTTTAACAATTTGGCTTACAGTACATTGTAATATTTATGTCGCTATCAGACTTAAAACTACACTTTACTTACAACATACAATTTGAAGTTAAACTATTTTTCTTTTCTCATGTATTTACTTATTTGGTTCCAGTGTATGTCCTCTATGTGGGTTCTCTTGTACAGTTTTCTTACTTTTCAAGTATAAACATGTACATAAATTGTAAATAGAAAGGATTTAGCATTCATCTGAGACCACTAGTAACAATTCCTCTGTAAATAAAACTTGTAAGCAGAATGAGTTGTGTCCTTATTTTGCCGCCGCCCCCCTCTCCATCAAACACGAAGAAATAACTGATTGCATAGTCTTCAGCAGCTTTTAAGTATCATCCATAAACCCATTTATAGTGAAAGTTAAAACCATTAAGTGTAAAGTGCCTGCCATGTGTCCACGGAAACATCTGCAGATGCAGAGAGCGCTGGCTCTTTGACTATAAACAGAGATAAGCACCGAACCCTAGAGTCAGATACGACTGGCTTTTGAGCAAGGGCGACCTGTACCTTACCGTAACTAAGCAAGTTAGCTACAGATCAAGATAAAACCTTAATAGCAAGGCAAAATAAAGATCATACAGTAGTTGACTGCTGATTTGAAAATGTATCCAGGGAAATTTTAATCCCATGGTTATCAGAGACTGGGCTTTTTGGCTTTGGATGCTTTAATGCCGAAACCATAATTGGTTCATTTTTCAACATGAAAGAATTGTAGATGCTCACTTATTGAAAAGTGAAGTGGGGCAATGCTGTTAATGGGATTAATTCACCTCTCGTGCGAAAAAATTGTACTACAAATTGACTTCTTTTTCTTTTTTCCTGTTGCTGGCTTCTGACTTTGTAAATAATCTCGACAGCAAGCCTTGAATTTACGGTTGTAAGAAAGTAAGGAGTCTTTTGAGGGCAATATGCACAGACCGTGTAATTTAGGAGTTCTCAACCTTTTAAATCCAGGGGCCGGATCATACTCCCTCAGACAGCTTTGGGGGCTGGATGGCCATTTTGCCCTTTCTCCACCACATGGCACTTCCGAGTGTGGTGGAGGCGGTGCCCCCCCCAAAAAAAATATATGGTGCCGCAGGTTGAGATCACTAATTTAATTCATCAAGGTCTAGTAGGTGTAATAAAAATATTCAGATCAACTGCAAAGTTGTGTATTGTGGGCCTACAGAGTCTTCTGAAGAAAATTGAGAGGTTTTTAAGTGTCACCCGTTGTATAAGCACAATAAATTAAAGAGTTTTGCTATTTCATTTGTAAACTTCTATGGGATAGTTGCATTTAGAGAACTAATATGGGGTAGTAGATAGAATTCAGATCTCCACTTGGCCATGAAAACTCAGTCATTGGGGAGTGGTAGACCTCTTTGACCATCTCCTACCTATTAGAGTTGCCATAAGATGGAAGAAGCTTGACCAACAAGAACATTGTGCCTTAGTGCTTTTTGCCAGAATATAACTGCTTCTTCAGGAAGTAGATGTCTTTAAATGTTTGACATTTACTTTTCTAGATGTTGGTTAGCTGTACCAAATTGTGTGCTGTTTAGTTTTGTGCTTTAAGGGGGTTTACCTAGGGAGAAAGGAAACAACAGCTGTGGGAATCTAGCAGAGAATTGTTTCAGATTATGAGGCAAGTTACCTACTGTGGTTCAGTTAAGCGTTTCTTCATCTCTGGATAGACATTTTCACAGGCCTGTGTCTCAATAGTCCTGTGTTGCCCTGAGCATGCAATCCAGAGAAGGATGCATGCAAGTAACCACTCCAGCTGTTCCCACATGCTACCAAAGGACAGATATTTCATTAGGCATGATTGCTCTTCGTTGGAAGCCAAACACCGATCTTTGGACTTTTGAATGCATTAAAATGCAGTTCTCAGGCAAACAGGAGCCTTTGTTACTTGTTAAATTCTTAGTTAAACACCCGCCACTCACAGCATTCATATCTCCTAAAAAGGCGTATGAATGATTCCCAGTTCTTGGAATGGGATACAAATCTTCTAAAGTTCTGGCCAATTTGTTCCTAGTTCCTCATTTGAAACAGAAATACATAAGAGCCTGAATAAGGAACTACGATACAGTAAAACCCTGACTTACATACGCCTCGAGTTACATAAAATTCGACATACATAATGATTTTGTGCTAAAACCATGTCCCGATTTACACGATTTCCTATGGGTTTGCTTCAAGTTACATAAAGATTCTTTTTCCTATGTGTTTGCTTTGAGTTACATAAAAATTCATTTCCCTATGGGTTTGCTTCGATTTACATAAAAAAATAATTTTTCCTATGGGTTTGCATAAAAAAACGATTTAAGCAAAAGCCTACGGAACAGACTTTTTACGTAAGTAGGGGTTTTACTGTATAAGTTTATGGACTATGACACCCCAAATAGCCTTTGCAATATCCACCTCTATTACGGGAATTTTTCTTCTTTGGATATGCATGCCTTTTCTTTGGTCAGAGCTCAATCAGTGGACTTAGGGTTACCTTCTGCATTCATAAGTGTTGCCAGAATATTGGTGGGAAGAAGGCGCTACCATATTTGAGAGGAGCCTGCATAAGAGTAGTACCAGGAGCAGTATTTTCTATAAAAACTTGTTTCCATGAGTATATCAGAGAGTAAACATAACAAAAAAGACAAAAAAAATCATGGCATCTTAAGGACTAACTCCTGTATTTTAATGTTAGCTTTTGTGGATCAAGTCCACTTCATCAGACAAGAATGAGTTTTCATAGTATCAATTTATACATATCCAGTACAGAGGTGCACAATGTTTGGTTGCCGTAACAGGCTTGCAAATCTGTGCTATTTACAACCAGTAATAATATACAATCAGTGTGGCTATTTACAACAGTGATTTGGTGGGACAGAAGGACAGGCCCTGTGATAGGACTGACTCTTCTGCTTGGCAGTTTCACAACTGGTCTCCATGAAGCATCATTTTAGGCAGCGTAGGATGAATTGTCTTTTCCTCTGTAGACAAAGTATTACTGAGGTTTGTTATCCATTGTCTTACACCCATGCATTAATTAGAAGAGCAGAGGCAAACAAAAGGAAGGCAAGTCCTTTGTTAGTAAATTTGGAGAGTAAATTTAGGATATGCTAGGTAAGATGTTGATTGGCGCTGAGTTAAGAATATTACTTAGTGCAGAGGAAGAAGGAGTCTTGCCTTGTCTGAGGAGTAACTGACATCTTACACTTAAGTAACAAGTTTATAGTCTTCAACTTGGGATGCTATTTTAGCTCAGATGCTAATATTGCAACATCTGATTAGGATGATTTATTTATTTATTTATCTCTACCACTCACTCAAGCTATGCTGCTCTCAGCCTGATGAAGGGTCCTGTTTAACTCAAGGGTTTGCCTGTGTTTTAATATTCTAGTAGTCCGCTAAAGGTATCACTTAGCCTTGTTTCTGGAACAGTAACAAATTATCACCGTCAAGGCTCAATCAGGCTCCTTTGTCTCTTTCTGTTTTGCAAATGGGAAAATTAGATTCTGGTCTTCCTTGTGTCCATCCAGAGAACCGTCATGTCCTCATTTAGATTGTGCAAGTACAAGAAGGCTGGTGACTGGAGACAAAACATTTCAAGGGCAGCCCAGTTTCAGAGATGTGCAAGTATACAGCCAGGTTCTTCTTCTGCGTTTAAGTCAGACTTTAAACTGCCAAAATTGAAGCCACCTTTTGGTGAATTCCTTCTGCAGTTCCTTTCCAGTCTGGCCAGGTTATCCAGCTATGGTAATAGATTAGACCAGAAGGCAAATGAAAGGCCTCTGCATCATGTTGTTAATAGGATAATCTTCATGGCTGATCATTATGAGGATAGCCAATATTCGGAATCAGATACGGCGCTCGAACAAATTCCTTTCACCTGACCTTGTGTGAGAAAGATTACCTGGCCCAGAAAGGTTGCCGTTGCCCGGGTTATGCCCAATTGTGGGTAAAAAAAGACCACAATCTTTGATAAGGCCCTTTCAGTGTGTGGTGTGAAACGGGAAATTAGACCACGGCTGCAAAGTGGCTCTGCTGTTGTGCGTCCCCCACACATACCTGTCAAGTATCCCGGATTGGCCGGGATTTCCCGTATTTTTGCGCCGATTTTTGCCATTTCCCGCCCGGAGCTGCCGCTACCCCGTAATTTGGCATCGGGAGGGGGGAAATGAGTTACTGTGCATCCCTTCTGCGCAGGTCCTTTCTAAACGTGAGTAGAAGGCTTTTACGCATGCGTAGAAGGCTTTTACGCATGCGTAGAAGGCTTTTACGCATGTGTAGAAGGCTTCTGTGCAGAAGGGGATGTGTAAAAGCCTTCTACGCATGCGTACAATGGACCTGCGCAGAAATGTTCTACGCAGGTCCCGTAATCTCCAGAGCTGCGCTTGACAGGTATGCCCCCACAAGTGCTGAGGGTTGAGAGCAATTTCGGATTAAAGTGTCTCTGGCACACGCCTGACAAGCCAGGTAAAATGGTCACCCTTGCTCGAAAGCCAGTCGTATCCGACTCTAGAGTTTGGTGCTCATCTCTGTTTATAGCCAAAGGGCTGGCGCTGTCTGCGTCTGCAGACTTTTCAATGGATGTGTGGCAGGCATGACGACCTGTTTAGCAGGTGTACTGACTTGGGCTTCTGGGAATTGAAGTTCAAAAATACTTGGAGATCCAAGGTTGAGAAACACTGCTGTATACCTTCCCACTGAAGTGGTACCTATTTATCAACTTGCAGTTTCTTGCTATTTTGAAATGCTAGCTTGGTAGGAGCTGGGACAGAAGACGCAAACTCACTCCGTCGTGCAGCGCTCGGGTCTCGAACTGCTGACCTTCCAGTCGTCAAGTTCAGCGTCTTAGCCATTAAGCTACCGCAGTCCCCCTGACAAGCCAACTTTACTAAACCCTTAAAACCGTGTTCTTCCTATCCAAGCCGCTGGGCAATCGGACATTCACTCATCCCAGGGGCTGCGGTGGCTCAGTAGTTAAGAAGCCCACCTAGTCAGCTGGAAGACTGGCAAGTCGGTAGTTCGAGACCCGGGTATTGCATGATGGACTGAGCGCCAGTCTCTGTGCCGTAGCTCTTGGAGACATGAATGGTGCCTCATTTGGGCATTCCCTGAGCGGAGTGTCTCGCGCAAAAATCCTTTCAATCCAGAATAACTTCTGACACGGAATTATTATAACTCTCATCTCAGGTTGGGTTTATGAGGTCTCGCTGGGCCAGGAAAACACTGCTGCCGCCCCGCTTTCTCTTTCAGACGTGACGTGAGAAACGGATCCGTTTTCCCCCTCCTTGACGGCAGAGATCGCTGTGGGCTAGAAGGAGCCGCCCGGTCTGGCCATAATATATCCGGCCTCTCGGAGGAGTTGGTTCCGCCGCCGCCCCCCACACACGTGTCAGAGAGCCAGGTTGGGCTCCCCGAGTGGACTGGGGCGTTTTGGGGCGTCCCGTCTTCCTCCGCCATGAAGCCGGTGAGCCAGAGAGCGCTGGGAGTGGGGTAGGGAGGGAGGGAGTCCCGGGAACGGCAACGTAACGTGTGAATGGTCTTCTAGGGCGGTTGGGACAGACGCCCTTTGGGCAGCGCGTAGAACTTAAGGGGGTCAGTGCTGGCCAAAGACACGGGCTCTGGAAGTACCGTGGACGGTGTTTTGTTTTAACGTGGTCGCCATGTTAGTCTGTGTGCTTCAAAGCATATCAGAGAGTAAACAAAAAAAAAAGGCAAAGCTCCTGCCAACCTAGCAGTTCGAAAGCTCAGAAATTGCAAGTAGATAAATAGGGACCACTTCGGTGGGAAGGTAAACAGCGTTCTGTCTCGCGCTCCGGTGTCTAGTCATGCCTGCCACAAGACCACGGAAACGTCTGCAGAAGCAGACAGCGCTGGCTCTTCGGCTTTGAAATAGATGAGCTGCACGGGCACGTTTTACTTCCACTTCCGGGAGCGACGAGGGCAGCGCAGGCCGGATGAATCGCAGTAAGCCCATTCATGGGGTATTTGGGCTTCTGGGAATGGAAGTCCAAGAACATCTGGAGTGCCAAGGTTCGCCATCACAGCACTGAACCCTAGAGCCGGATACGGCTGGCTTTTGAGCAAGGGTGACCTTTACCTTAAAGGCTATCTGCTGTATTTTAATGCTCGCTTTCGTGGATCAAGTCCACTTTGTAAGACATGTTTGAAGTAAGACATAAGAGTTGAGACTTCACGGCATGAATTTATACACATCAGGTATAGAGGCACAGAAGGGTTGGTTAGTATACAGGTGAAACTCTGGGCGGTGTAGAAATCGAACAAATAAATAAATAAACAAACTCGGAAAATTAGAATATCGTGCAAATGTTCATTCAGTCCAGTAATGCAACTTAAAAGGTGAAACAAATATTTATTTTATTTTTATTAATTTTATATTCAAATTTATATGCCGCCCAATCAGGTAAATCCCAACTCTGGGCAGCTATATGAGATAGACTCATTACATGCAAAGCGATATAGTTCAAGCCTTACTTTGTTATAATATTGATGCTTATGGCTTACAGTTTATGAAAAACCCACGCCATCTCATGTACCCCATGATCATCACATAATCTCATGTACACTGTACACCATGATCATCACAATCATAACAAACTAAGGCAAGACAAATCTCGCTTTGCGTGTAGAGAGCCTATCTCATATATTTGTTTCACCTTTTAAGTGAAATGAATGAACATTTGCACGATGTTCTAATTTTCCAAGTTTCACCTGTAGTACGGTATAGCAGATGAGCTTACAAATCAGTGTGGCTTTTTACAGTCGAAGATCCCCGATTGGGATCTGACAGTCATCAAAACATCTTCACAATTTTATAAATTAAAATTGAACTGAGTAAAAATAAATATTTCTCCTTAATTTCTAGTCCACAATGGTAAAGCCTTCGGGAGAGAGAGAGATGATACTATATGCCACAACACGGGGTGGTGTCAAGACTTAGAAACAAAACACAGCAAAATCTCATTCTTCTCTTTGAAAGGCTGGTAGATTTGTTTGAGCCGAAAATTCCAGCCAAGGGGAAGGTTTGCTTTAATATTAAGTTATGGAATGGGGTTCGTGTAAGTTGGGCATTGTGTTTTAAGGTGCCATTTTTGTAACAATGTCCTAGCAGTTCAAAAGCAAGAAATTGCAAGTAGATAAATAGGGACCACGTCAGTGGGAAGGTAACAGCGTTCCGTGTCTAGTCATGCCTGCCACATGAACACAGAAACCTCTGCAGAAGCAGACAACGGCTTTAAAACAGAGATGAGCACTGCACCCTAGAGTCGGATACGACTGGCTTTCGAGCAAGGGAAACCTTTACCTTTAATACTGTAATTCGTTTTCATTCCCATTCATTCCCATGCTCCAGTCATCATACTTGCGTCCTGTAATTTGTTCCAAAGTTTGGATTTTAACTGCAAAAATTAGTTATTTCTTTTTATATTTATAGACTGGACTGTTTTTTAAAAGTAAACATTAAATGTATGGTCGGTCACTGAGTCTTCTTAATGAAGCCAGTCTGTGTCATATTACTTTTTAATAGCTATCATAGGGGACTGTGGTGACTCAAGTGGTTAAGACACTGAACTTGATGACTGGAAGTTTGGCAGGTCAGCATTTCGAGGCCTGAGTGCTGCACGACAGAATGAGCTCCCATCTCTGCCCCAGCTCCTGCCAACCTAGCAGTTCGAAAGCAAGGTGCCACTTTGGTGGGAAGGTAAACAGTGTTCTGTGCACTCTGGTGTCTAGGCATGCCTGCCACATGTCCATGGAACCATCTGTAGACACAGACAGCACTGGTTCTTTGGCTATAAACAGAGATGAACACAACCCTAGATTTAGATATGACTGACTTTTGAGCAAGGGCAAACTTTACTTAATTAAGGAATTCTTAAGGACACTGTCCTCTTTGATGTTTATATTCATGGAGTCCCAGTAGTGGAAGGTCCTGTAATATAATCTGAAGAGGCCATGCACAGTTGTGGCTGTGATCATATGACCTTGTTGTGTAACCAGACATGAACTGCTTTCCATTGGATTGCTGTGACAGTAACTGATGCCTGATACTACAGATTGATGTGAAAGACATCCTAACTTAATTCTCACTGTTTCCAGAGAAAAAATACCAAGCGAGTCCCAAGCTTCCGTAAGTTGTTGAAAACAAGTAAAATAAAACTTGACAACAAATTAAAGAACAAACAATTCAAGCAGCAGAGCACTGCGAAGAAGTACAGAAAAGAACAAAGGAAGCTGAGGCAAGCTGTCAAAGATGTGGTATCCAAGACACCAGTACCTTTGGAGGATAAGAAAAAACATCAAGGTGAGACATAACAGTGTTGTAGCAGAACATGGTTTACATAATGGCTGGAATCCTACTGCATATTTACACCAGTGTAACTTTCAGGGCTAAATTAACAGGAATTAGTATGGTAAAACATTACACTTGTCTAAGGTCTTGAGGATAAAGTAGTATATGGAGATGTCAGCCAGTAAAATATTTTAGTGTGTTTGCATATGAATAATTTTTAAAAGTTAACCTTGGTAATAAGAGACACTAAAAACATTTATAGGCTACATTCTACCTTGTAACCATTGTTACACCGACACTCCATATTATTTTATCAGGAAGTCTGAGGCTGGCTTCGTTATAATTAAATGAATGTTCATACCTGTGAACAGAACAGGCTGTTGTTAAAAATACAGTAAAACCCTGAGTTACGAAAAACTCAAGTTACGAAAGGGTTTTTGGGGTAAATCGGTGTCCCGATTTACACACAAAAAAACGACTTATGAATGGGTGGGTGAAAAGATTCCTTTGGTCCATGACTCTCCCAAACTCAGCCTTCGCTGTGACTGAAAAAAGTGTGTGTGTGTGTGTGTGTGGGGGGGCATTTTCAGCCACAGCGAAGGCTCTGTGCTTGGGAGAAAGGCGCAGACCGAAGGAATCCCCCCCCCCACACACACACACACCCTTCCTTAGCCTGTAGCACCAGCGGATGGGCCGGGGACAGCGGCAGAAAGAGCCACGAGGACATTTTTTACGATATCCTTGTGGCTCTTTCTGCCGCTGTCCCTGGCTCATGTTCCGGTGCTGCAGGCTAAGGAAGGGTGTGTGTGTGTGTGTTGCGCCATTCTCCTTTGGTCGCCGCCACTCTCCCAAGTCCTTTTTTTAAAATTGAGTTTTCCAATAAAACATTAACTTTACAGACATTTAAAAATCGAGCAAAATACATGACAGATACAAAATACAAATTCATTCATTTCATTCATTTATTTGATTTGTATGCCGCCCACTCAGCATATGCCGACTCAGGGCGGCTCACAGCATATCAAACAATGATACAATACAGAGAAAATAAAGTACACAATAATAGGACACAGTCATACAAAATACAATTCAAAATACAGTATCACCGAATAGAGAACACATATTAATACAGTTACAAAATACAAGTTACAGTTCAAATCATGAACTAAAAAATTAAATACAAAGTGCTAAATACAGGCCCCGGGAAGCGACCCCTTCCAGCGGTGCTCTAACTTCCCCGCGGCCAATGCCAGACCGGGGAGGGACCTCAGGAAACCACTGCTTCCATCCTCGCGCCGGTGTTAGAGGCAGCGGGGAAACGCGGCAAAGGTCCCGTTTGCGGCGGGCGTCCTCCGGCGATGTGGGCGTTCCTTTTTATCCTCTGGCCAGGCAGGGCCAGGGGAGAGGGACCGACGTCCAGAGGTGCAGCTTGTTCCCTCCCCGCGCCGATGTTGGAGGCAGCGGGGAAACGCGGCAAAGGCAGCGCTTTTGAAGGCGCAGTCCATCCCCAGCTGTTCTCACTCCCCACCGACCGGCCGGGCCGGGGGAGGAGCGCGGAGCCCCAGAGTCCGGCGTCCGATGTTGAGGGTGGTGATGGCGGCCGCGCTTTTGAAGGCGCAGTCCATCCCCAGCTGTTCTCACTCCCCACCGACCGGCCGGGCCGGGGGGAGGAGCGCGGAGCCCCAGAGTCCGATGTTGGGGGTGGTGATGGCGGCCGCGCCTTTGAAGGCGCAGTCCATCCCCAGCTGTTCTCACTCCCCGCCGACCGGCCGGGCCGGGGGGAGGAGGAGCGCGGAGCCCCAGAGTCCGGCGTCCGATGTTGGGGGTGGTGGTGGCGGCAGCGCTTTTGAAGGCGCAGTCCATCCCCAGCTGTTCTCACTCCCCGCCGACCGGCCGGGCCGGGGGGAGGAGGAGGAGGAGCGCGGAGCCCCAGAGTCCGGCGTCCGATGTTGGGGGTGGTGGTGGCAGCAGCGCTTTTGAAGGCGCAGTCCATCCCCAGCTGTTCTCACTCCCCGCCGACCGGCCGGGCCGGGGGGAGGAGGAGGAGGAGCGCGGAGCCCCAGAGTCCGGCGTCCGATCAAATAACAACTGATTGCATACAAACAATAACAAAAAAGAAAGAGAAAAAAGGCACAATCACACTGCACACATGATAGTGACAGAACATCAAAAGTCTCATCAGATATATCTTAACTTCACAATCTTTAATTTATCTTACCATTTTAAATTTTTCTTATATACTATCTTATTTGATATGTCTAATTATCCACATCTCCTTATTCACTGGTGACATAAAACAAAAATCCAAAATAACCCCCTTTGCCAAAAAGAGGTGGCCTGGATTTTTTTCCCAGAAAAGGGGGAGTGGGTGGAGTGCGAGTGGCACAAATCACCCCAAATTATACCATTAAGATAATTCTCAACTGCTGCTTTCACAAACTTGAGAAACATTTTCTCAAAAATTCTTTAATTAATAGGCCTGGATCCAATAGTACAAACACAGAGAGGAAGAAAAGTGTTCTGTCTGCCTTTCACAGTGTTAACGTGTCTGAGTCTCTTAAGTACCTCCGATGTTTCTTCATTCACCTTGGCAGAAAGAAGGGTGGAGGAGGAGGAAGAAGATGAAGCTCTTCCTCTTGACATGATGGATGAAGATGATCTGAAATTAATGGAGGAATTGGCTCAGAAGGCATCTTTTGTAACAAGAGACCTGTCTTCCAAGTAGGTGTTTGCAAAGTGGATTGATACAAGCGGGCTGTGTATGTTGTATGTTGGTCGCTCTCTGTCAGGCCTTGGATGTTTAGAGACTTGTTTATTTATATTTATTTATACAGTAATACCTCACATAACAACCGCATCACATAACGATTTATTCGCATAACGATGTGGTTTTTATGCTAGGGCGATACCTTGCATAACACTAAAAATCACTAAAAATGATCGTTATCTGAGATATTTGGTATAGGAACCTCGGATAACGACCATTTTTTGGTCCTTATCCGAGATATCGCCCATTTGAATAGCATAGCGCTAAAAACCGCATACTTCGTGGAACGGAGTTTGGTCATTATGTGAGGTTCTACTGTATTTCAGATTTCTATTGCTGCCCAAGTCAACAGCGACTTTGGGTGGCTAACAGCAACAAAAACAAGCATTACAAGCTTAGCTAAAACCCTTAAAACCCCATTAAAAGTACCTACGAAATTACCCACCCCCATCAGTTAAAACACACAGGGAATGATCTTGTTATATGAGCCAGGAGGCAGGGGTCACCACGCCCCCGGTGCTCCACACCAGCTTTGCCAGACAGGTTTTTAGCTCTTTCTTGAAGGGCAGCAACTCCGTCTGTAGCCACAATTCAGTTGGCAAGAGGTTCCATAGGGCTGGTGCAGACACCGAGAAGGCCCTCCTTGCGCTGGAGAGACGAGCCTCTTTAGCTGATGGCACGCTTAGTGAGCCCCTCTGGTCTTGACAGATGAAAACACTTTACTGCAGGTCTGGGAGTGTTTTCCCATATAGAAATAGAAATAGAGGGTTGTTTTTTTCAAGTGTTGGGTGTGTGTCCAAGGGCAAAGCAGGAGGTGGTTTGTGTGTATTAAGTGGCTAAGACGCTGACTGGGAGGCGGAAGGTCAGCAGTTCGATTCCTGAGTACTGCATGACGGAAATGAGCTCCCGTCTTTGTCCCGGCTCCTGCCAACCTAGCAGTTCGAAAGCAAAGAAATTGCAAGTAGATAAATAGGGGATCACTTCAGTGGGAAGGTAAACAGCGCTCCGTGCGCTCTGTTGTGTAGTCATGCCTGCCACATGACCACGGAAACGTCTGCAGAAGCAAACAGCACTGGCTTTTCGCCTCTGAAACAGAGATGAGCACTGAACTCTAGAGTCAGATACGACTGGCTTTCGAGCAAGGGAAACCTAGAGTAAGTAGGACCGCGGTAGCTTAGTGGTTGAGATACTGAACTCAGTGACTGGAAAGTCAGCAGGTCAGCAGCTCAAGACCCGAGAGCTGCATGATGGAGTGAGCTCCCAACTCTGTCCTAGCTCCTGCCACCCTAGCAGTTCGAAAGCAAGAAACTGCAAGTAGATAAATAGGGACCACTTTGGGCGGAAAAGGTAACAGTGTCCCATGTGTGTCAGTGTCTAATTATGCCTGCCACATGACAATGGAAATGTCTGCTGACGCAGACAGCTCTTGCTCTTTGGCTGTAAACGAAGATGAGCACCGAACCCTAGAGTTGGATATGACTGGCTTTCATGCAAGGGTGACCTTTTAAAATTAAAAAAAACATTTGTGAAATAGCTTTATAAAGAAATGGAATTCATTTTTTTTGGTGTAAGTATTTAATTAATAGACTGAATGTAAATGTGTGAGTACCTATTTCTCTCCGCATGAAATCTAATGTTTTTTTTTAAACTTTTTAGTGAACCTGTTCATGCTAGGAAACGTAAGAATGAAAGTGTGATTGAGAGGTATGAGAAGATGCCAAGGCGCATGCAGACTGAGCCTGAGAAAGAATTTATTCATCTGCTTCCCATCAAAGACAAGCATGGAATTATTCCACAGACCAGGGAGAAGCCAAGTAAGGCACTATATCGGAGTTGCCAAGCAAACTGTCCTTTTAAGATCTCAGAGATAGTGCTGAAATCTTAAAACAGCGGCGCCAAAACTGTGGCCTGCGGGCCAGATCAGGCCCCTGATGCCAATTCATCTGGCCCATACTGCCCTCATCGCTCCCGGAAGCAGAAGTAAAGTGCACGTTTTACTTCTACTTCCGGGAGCGACGAGGGCAGTGTGGGCCAGATGAATTGGTGTTGGGGGTCAGATCTGGCCCACGGGCTGTAGTTTGGGCACCCCTGGTTTAAGCAGAGAAAATGGCAGCTTAAAATCTATCTCATCCTGTTGCAAAACAGATTGCAAGGTGCATTTTACTTCCACTTCCGGTGGGAGGCACTACGTGACCGGCCCGCTGAACCACATGACCGGCCCATGGCCCAAAAGGTTTGGGCACCCCTGTCTTAAAGTATTAAAGGGCCTGCTTTTCCTTGCAGTTGTTAGACCAGAAGAGGAAGAGGAGGAAGAGGAGGATGTAGCAGAAGAAGTGGAAACAGCACAAGGTATTACATTTTAAATGTTTTAAAAATCAGTAATTTTGTGGTTTGAAATACTCGTGGAATCTTTGTTCAGATTTTATCCCTTTTATGACAACTGCTGTATTGGTCCAGAGAAAATTATGTGGTTTCTGTTTGTTTCTGAATTACTTGTGTAAAAGTAGTAAGATGAGTGTACTGTCAGGGAAACATCGTGTTTAAACTGCTCCCGGATGTCATGTTTTAAAGGTTAAGAAAAATCTGAAAATAAAACTTAGAAGTAGCTAGGACTTTTACATTTTGTATTGGTTGAGTGGACTTTCAGATACAATCTCCTCCATCCTTGGTTTACTAATTTATAATCAAGATTTGACAAAAGGCTAATGGGAGTGAATTGTTGAGTCTTTCCGATTATGAGTTTAAATGTGGAAACCCTTCCCATGTCAATGTGTGTATGAAATGTACATGCACGTTATGTAGAAAGTTAACTGTTTCCCTTCATTTGCTATGCCTTGAAGAACCTTTACCAGTTCTTACGGCTGAAGAATTGCTAATTCATAGAAAAAAGAAGCTACAAGAGAAGAAGATGCACATAGCCTCCTTGGCATCTGCTATCCTGTCTGATCCAGAAAATAACGTAAGTCAAGTTCAGGTTTCTTTCAGATGAACCCATTTAAAAAGTAAGGTAATGTCGGAAACCAACTGCGGTGGCTTAGTGGTTAAAATGCTGAACTTGACGATTGGAAGTTTGGCAGGTCAGCAGTTCGAGTACTGCATGATGGAGTGAGCGCCTGTCTCTGTCCCAGCTCCTACCAACCTAGCAGTTCGAAAGCAAGAAATTGCAAGTAGATAAATAGATACCACTTCGGTGAGAAGGTAAACAACGTTCTGTGCACTCAGGTGTTTAGGCATGCTTGCCACATGTCCATGGAAACGTTTGCAGATGCAGACAACGCTGGCTCTTTGGCTTTGAAACAGAGATGAGCACTGAACCCTAGAGTCGGATACGACTGGCTTTCAAATAAGGGAAACCTTTACTTAATGTCAGAAAAATTGAAGATGTCTTATAAGTGCAGAAGAAGGAAATGTTGCATTGCATGGCTTGGCATGGTCAAGTCCCATAATGGCTTATCTGCAACTGTCTACAGATTTTGGCCTAAACCCTACTGTTTTGTTATGCATATGGGAGACAAACAATGTAACATTCAATTGATTCTTGCTAGTAGCTGGAATTCTTGAATTTGCACCAAGCCAGCGTGTGTGTTTTAAGAATCACAACAGAGACTCCTTAAGTGCCAGCGAGAAACAGCTAAATCAGGAGTTCTCAACCTTTTTAATCCGGGGGCCCGGATAGTGCTCCCTCAGACAGTTTCAGGGGCCAGACGGCCATTTTGACCTTCCTCCACCACATGGCACTTCCTTGTCTGGTGGAGGTTGTGGTGGGCCACATGAAATGGTGCTGTGGGCCACATCTGGCTCAGTCCACAGGTTGAGAATCCCTGAGCTAAATGTTAAGCCATTTGCCTTTGGCATCTGTAACAAAGTAACAGGATTTATGGTTTTATGTAATTATTTTCTGGTTTGGAAGACACAAATCCTTTTATCTCAAGTCGATACCTAAAGGAATGGATTTAGTTTTCCTAACACCTGTAATTGTTTCCAAAACAAAAACAATCACACCATGCATTGTTAAAAAAATTAGGGATCTTTTTGACGGAACACTAATTCAGAAAGATCCGTAATGCGTTGGAGTAAAAGGTATTTTGTGTATAGTCAGGGACTTTCCAACCACCTTGCACGTGTGTAAACTAGGCATACTTGTATTTATCAGTGGGTTTTTCCTTGAGCAGATCAAGAAGCTGAAAGAATTGCGTGCATTGTTAATGGAACAGGATCCTAATGTGGCTGTAATTGTGCGGAAACTGGTGATGATTTCTCTGATGGAGCTGTTTAAAGATATCACCCCATCTTACAAGATCAGGCCTTTAACTGAGCAAGAGAAAAACACAAAGGTGAGGTTACAGTATTTTTGATGATGACTTTGCATAGAATTGGGCAGGGTAGTGTGGATAGATTCAGACAGCATGTTCATTTGCAGGGAAATACTTGTATTTGTTAAATTTAACCTTCCTCTCAGAACTCCTGGGTAATCTCTTCCCAACCTCCAAAAACCCCCAACCTTGCTGGAAGTATCATGAAAAGAGTGTCCCATAAGCCAGCGTGATTTAGCAGTGAGATGGCTGTCTAAAATTCAGGTTTAGATTGATGCTCAGCCATGAAACTCATTTTGTTGTTGTTCAGTCACACAGTCGATTCTGACCCTTTGTGCCCCCATGTGCCCTTGCCTGCCAGGCACCCCTGTCCTCCACCATCCTCCTCAACCCGCCCAGCTCTGTGCCCATTGCGTCTACAATACCATCCAGCCATCTCATTTTTGACCTCCCCCTTCTTTTGCCCTCCCCCTTTCCCAGCATCAAGGCTTTCTCAAGTGAATCTTCTCTTCTCATTTGCTGTCCAAAGTACTTTAGCTTCATCTTTACTATTTGACATTCTAATGAGCATTCAGGGTTGATTTCTTCTAGGATCGACCTATTTGTTCTCATACTGTGTATGTATAAAATAACTCTCAGAGGGTAAAAGAAGTGGAGAGGAAGGACATCATAGAAGAATCTGTGCTTCCTAGAAGGAAGTCATCAAAAAATATAACAAACATTGTGTGGTGTGTGTTTTTACTTACATGACTTAGAATCGGGAGTTCAGTTATGTAATGTGACAGTGTAAATAGTTAAAAATTAAAACAACATTTTCTTCTGGTTTCTGACACTTGGAACATGTACAGTTCCTTGGAGTACACAGGTCTATGCAGAGATGGTGGGGGTCTTTATAGTTCTATGCCCCTTCTTATGACTTTTATAGATTTCCCTAAACTATAAGGCAATAAAGTAGATAAATAGGTACCACTTCAGCAGGAAAAGTAACAGCATTCTGTGCACTCTGGTGTTCTAGTCATGCCTGCCGCATGACCACAGAAACATCTACAGATGCAAATAACACTGACTCTTTAGCTGTAAACAGAGATGAACACGGCATCCTAGAGTCAGATACGATTGGCTGTGAAGCAAGGGAGACCTTTATATGGCAATGAGGGATGGCTATCTATTTTTTTACTTTAATTGCAGATAAATTAATTGTATAGCCATCTAAAAGTTAATCTTATACCTGAGACATTTGCAGGTAAATGAAGAGATGCCTCTTGAATATCCTTGGGCCCCTTTGCTTTCAAATTCTCCCAACTATGTTTTTTTTAATACTACAGATAATGTCTGTAGTGCAAAGCAAAGTCTTCCCAAATTTAAACTGCTTTGCAATTCCTGCACAGTGAATTTATGGCAAGACACTTCTCTGATCTCTCTGATTATCCACAGGTTAGAAAAGAAACTCAGAAGTTAAGAGAATTTGAAGAAGGCCTTGTGAGCCAATACAAGTTTTATTTAGAAAACCTGGAGCAAACGGTGAAAGGTAAAGTGGATTCTGCTGTGGTATTCAGACAGGATGAATCTTTGTATAAAACCCAAAAGGCAGGTGAGAAAGATACAGTCCGGTCCAGAAATATTGGAACAAGAATAACTTATTTAGGCCTGTGGCCTCTGCACCCCACCACAGTGAAGATGAAAGGAAAGACTCAGAATTTAAGCGAAGTGAGACATTTTGTCCTGTGTGACAAAATAATTTATAAACCCAGTAGTGCTTGAGGCACTACTCCCCCCCCCTCATTTTTGATTATAAGTAGTGGTGTCAGCATACGGTAGGTTTACCTTTTAGTCCTTTCTTATCCTATTATGAAGATTTACATAAAATTCTTGCATGCCCAGGCTAGGCTTTGGTGCTGCCTTAAGTGCCTTTGGAAATGATTCCGTGTAAATCTTTGACAGCAAATACAGTTTAAGAAGAGTAAAGTAATGTCAACTCTTTTTTCAAGTACCACACTGCAACAATAGCCAGGATCCAACTGAGTTTTGTTATCTGCTGATTCATGCTTCCTTCAGTGGAACTGGAGAAGAAATACAGTGGTACCTCGAGTTACAAATTTAATGCGTTCCCCGGGACGTTTCGTATTACAAAGAAATTGTAACTTGTAACGTGGTTGACCATAGGAATGCATTGAAAACCTTTTTTCTGACCTCCGGAATGGATTAATTGGTTTTCATGCATTCCTATGGGAAACTTTCGAGTTACACATTTAAATTCATAACTCGAGGCATTGTTTTCAATGGATTTTCATTCGCATCACAAAAATTTCATAACGCGAGGCGTTCGTAACTTGAGGTACCACTGTACTCTGGAGCCTGTTCCAAAATGGTGCTGAGGGAGTTAAAGGGAGAGGAGGTTTAGAAAATTGTGTTACTTCGGCATTGTAGTGCTCATGTGATGTTGGATTTAGACCACTATCAGCGGGGGGGGGGGGGGGAGCTATTAGAAAGAAGCCAGGTGGGTTGTGTCTAGCAAAGCTCTCAGTGATGGCTTTGACCAGTTTTCTGGGATTCTCCTTCCCTCATGCCATGGCCTGTCCCATTTTGGTCAATCCTCTGATCCCCCAGAAGCATACCTGTCAAGTATCCCGTATTGGCCAGGATTTCCTGCATTCCAGTGCTCGTTCCTCCCCTTTCCCACTGCCGTCCTGTATTTTGAAGAGTGGGGAAAGGAGTTACTGTTCATGCGTGCCCATCAGAGGCAGCGGTGTGCATGCACAAAGGAGTTGTTGCTGTGCATGTGCACCCGGGCCAGAGCAGTTCCCATATTTTTGGGAGCCGCGCTTCACGGGTATGCCCAGAAGGTGTTTTTAAGGAGGACTGGAGGTTGCTATCAGAAGGAAGCAAGTATTCAGCTTTGGTAACCTTCCTTTCCTGAGGGCTACCCTGGATGTGTAATGCAATGAGTATAAAAAGAATACTGCATGTAAGTCGTTCCATGTATTTTGTGATAGTATTTATCTCCCCCGGCCCCCCTGGACAAAACGTTGGAAGTTAGAGAATCTGGGAAGGGAAAACACTCAGTCTGTCCATAATATTTTGCTTAGATTGGAAGCAAAGGAAGGTGAAAAAAAGCAACGTGATTTCACTGAAGGCATACAAAGGTCTTGCAGAGATTGCCGTGAACTGCCTCTGTGAGCTCTTGGTGGCTCTGCCTCACTTCAACTTCCACAACAACATTATCGTATTGATTGTGCCACTCATGAACGACCCTTCGAAGCAGGTAACTGTCCCGTTGGAGCAGTGATTACTATTCTGCTGAAAAGTCTGACTTTAAAATAAACATCCTAAATTGAGACGTTGAACTTCCCAGATTTCGGAAATGTGCTGTGATGCGGTGAAGAGGCTCTTCAAGCAGGACAAGCCAGGCTTTGCCTCGCTGGGGGTGGTGAAGGTTATTTCTGGCCTTGTGAAAAGTAGGAATTATGATGTTAGACCTGCGGTAAGTTTCTCAGTTTGGCTTCTTTTTAACCTGGAATTATTTTGATACAAGGATATATTTTTAAATCAGGGGTTCGTAACCTATGGCCTGTGGGCTGGATCTGGCCCATGGTGCCAAATAATGTAATCCCCAACCTCGCTCCAGCTGTTGTCGCTGCTGGCGGAATCAGTCGCGGACTCATAGCCGCATAAGCACATTTACGACAGCCATAAATGAGTCCACGGCCATCATAAACGCATTTACTACAACTGTAAATGATTCCACAGCCGTCGTAAACACATTTATGACAGTTGCAGATGCATTTTACGGCACCAGTCCGGCCTGCTCAGCTGTCTGAAAGGGCGTGGCCTGGCCCGTGGCTGAGAAACGTTGAGAGCCCCTGTTTTAAATGCTGTTCCTGTTGAAGCAGCATCAGAACTAATGACAAGCAAAAGCGTTTTGTCCAAGGTGTGTTCATGAATTGTGGCCACTGTGTGTAGGTCCTTGGATGTGAGACTGTCTCGGATTCCTACCGCCCTGTGAACTGTGCTTCTAACATGCTTGAAAAATACATTTCTTTGAATTATTCATAGGTATTAATGGCACTTCTTCATCTAAGAATTAAGGAAGTAGAAGTAAAGAAAGATGCAGAAGACATGACACCAAAGAAGAGGTTCATGTCCTACAAAGATAAAAGGAAAAATCTGTCAAGGATGCAAAGAAAGGTATTTTTTCTGCTAGGCCGAGAAAGTGTTGCTGAAATTTCATTAGAATATGAATCATGGCTGCTGTTTTTTGTTTATTTTAGCCTGAATCCCTAGCATTACAGCAGATTATAAGGCTAAAGCAGATTTTGAGTTTGTGTCTCCACACACTTTCCCATGGCAAATCCCTTCCAATACTAAGGGGATTTTCCAGATGCAGTTTCTGTTACAGCCTGGTGAGGGAACAGCTGCTATTTAGAAGGGAAATGTTTAAAAATCCCACTGAGTTTAGGAAGGTTTTTTTTGGTAATTGAATCCTTGGAACCTTATGTTTGAGCTTGTAATAATTTTGTGATCCTGTGCACAGTATTTTGAAAAGTAGATCTATAAGCCCAGTGCCCTTTTCCATTTCTTGATTGGGCATTTTGAGTTGGAGAGATTTTAAAAAAAATCTTTGCACTGTTGATTTTTTTTTGTAGAGCTGAAACAGTATTACTTTCTTCTGGTATTCTTCCTCCAAGCATATTTCAGAGCATCAGGAATATATTCCAGGCTAGCATACGCCGGCCATTACCAGTCCTGGTTTGGGGAAGATATGCAAGATACAGGCAGGATGGGATGGCAAATTACACAACTTTTTTTCTTTTCTGTTCTGATCAGACCCTGGACTGCCAAAATGAAGCTACTTTCTTCGCTTTGTTGTTGCCCAAACCCAAGTCCTCAATGGTGCATGTTTCTGGCAGCAATTGGCAGACCATTAAATGAGCCGAATTCTATGTTTCTCCACATTCACATCAGCAGCCCCCACTTTAGCATGTTGATCTTGCATTTAGGGACTCCGATCCTCAGTCTATTCAGGGTCCTCCAAGTGACTTAGGGGAGATTGACATCCTCAGCTATATCCTCCTTTAATGATGTACCTTGTCCAGTGATCTCCTTCCTCCATCTTCTAATTTGGTTTTGCTCTTGCGTACCCTCAAGAATGTTTGTTCTTGCCATAAAGCTTTTCCTGGATCTGAGCTGGTGGGCTTGAGGCTCATATCCGTTCAGAGGGTGTCTGGAGCAGGAAACAATTAACTAAATTAGAGCCCAAAGGGAAAAGCCAAGGGCAACCTGTGGGTTATCAAAACTCATTCTGAATCTCCCTCCCACTAATAGTGATAATGGGCCAAAATGTTGATCAGTACTGATGATGAACCTGTCAGGGATGTCTATATATAAAGAACTATGAAGTGATTTCTCAGTTCCTCCTGGCACCACGCACATGCCTAGGACCAAACAGAAGGCAAGGCAGGTAAAATCCTATGAGTCACACACACTTTTGGCTTTCTCAACCTTGGCACTCCATGTGTTGTTGGCCTTCAGTTCCCAGAAACCCAAGTCAGCACACCTGCTGATCGGGGCTTTTGGGAATTGAAACCCATGAAAATCGGGGGACCAAGGTTGAGAAACCCTGCTTTAGATGATCACGTTAGCTGGCTTTCTCCCTGAAGAGTCATACCTCCTGATTCCCATGACTACAGCCAAGTACTACAGCCCAAGTGCTACAACTAGCTAATTTTGTCAATAATGTCACAATATTTGTTGCCTTATGTACAATTTGTGCATTCTAGTGGAAGAAAGCTCAAGAGAAGCTGGACCGAGAACTCTTGGAAGCAGAAGCTTCGGAAAATGCAGAGAAAAAACTGAAACTGGTAACTTGTCTTCTCATATGCATGTGAAGTAGTTTTGGGTTTTATGTTGTGCAGAAATCAAAATTAGATTCTGCAGAGCTTACTATGTATTCTGGCTTTGGTACTATGAATTTTGGATTCTGGCTATAGGCTATGAATACATGTATGTGAAGTAATCCAGGTTTGATACAGTGAGCCTTTGGCTCCCTTCCCAGCCAAGGAGAGACTCACTGTGGCACACTGGCCAGTTGAGACATAATTCAGTTCTGTGATTCTGTGATACAGTAATATTGAACTGTAGGGTTAACCTGTATTGTTGATTGTTTTTGCTCAACATTGTCATTTAGTGCATATAAGAATGCAATAATAGTACTGATCTGTTCCTTTCTTTAAGTACCATATTTCCCCGAAAATAAGACCTAATGGGAAAATAAGCCCTAGCATTTTTCAGGATGCTTGTAATATAAGCCCTACCCACCAAAATAAGATTGCCAGCCAGATTTTAATCAGAGCGCCAGAGAGGGTCAGGTGGGTTGGTCCTCCCTCCCCCTTTTCTGGCCTGCGCCAGTGGATAAAAGAGCAGAAGCAGGTGGAGATGGAGAGAAAAAAACCCCGCCAGCAGAGAAGGAGGAGGTGATGGTGGCGGCAGCAGCAGCAGCAAAGTGCCACAGAGGCTTGAAAGCAAAAGCAGCAGGCAGCAAAATTTGATGCAACACCCAGTGTTATTTGGGGGGAAATACGGTATTCAGGAATTGCTAGTTAATAGTTTTATTAATTACTAGCCAATTACCTGGCCTTGTTCGGGTTTTTGTTTTTTTGAAAGAAAGTAAGGAGGCTGTGGTGCGCGTGCGCAGTACTGCTTTTCCGTTGCTGTTTCTCCCTTTGCATCCCAGATTGGGGGGCATAAACCCCCAAATGGGTTTTGGGACCCCCACAGTGCTGATCTTGCACGCCCAAGGTACGTATGTGCCAAGTTTCAGTGACATTGGTCCAGGGGTGTGGGTTCCTTTAGAGCACATACAAACCCACACCTCTGATTTTATAGATATAGACTAGCATATTTTGCCCGGCGGTGCCGGGTTTTTTTAAAATTGTGTTGGATAGTAAAGGGTTTCGGTTTTTTTTCTTGAACCAATGGTGCTGGGCTGTTTTAAATGGTGTTGTAAGGTTTTGTGATTTTGTGGCTTCGAGGCGCTGCATCCGCCTGCGGCGGACTTGCGCTCCCAGTGTGGTTTTTATTTTTTGGGCGCCGGCTTCCTCAGTGCCGGGCTCTTTAAATTGGTTTTTGAAGGTTTTTGTTCTATGTTTATGCAAATTTTATTTTATTTTAATTTATTTAATGTAAATTAAATTTTTTTAGTTTAAGATTTAATTTTGGTTATTTAAATCTTTATTTTTACGCATTTTGTTTTGTTTTTGTTTTGAGTGAAAAGTGATTTCTGTTTTTTTGGTATTTTTTGAGATTAGTGTGATTATTTTTGAATGTTTTTATAACTTATTTGATTAATTTGGGAATTAATCTTATTAGTTTCAATATTTTTGAATGTTTTTTTTCTCTTTTCTTCCTCTCTACAATTTTTCTCTTTTGTCCTCTGGGTGTCGCTTCCAGTAAGTATTTTCTTTATTTTCTCATTTGAGTTCCGGTCCTCATGGATAGAATATGTCTTATGGTAAGCTCTCTGGTTTTTGGTTTTTTTTTTTTTTGGTTTTTGTTTTTGGGGGGGAGTGTCTGTGTGTTTTTTCTTGTTTGTTTTTGGCTGTTTCTGTGTTTCCTTTTTGGATTTTTGTTTTTGAGTGTTTTTGATTGTTTTTGGTTTGTGTTTTTGTGTTTACTTTTTTTTGGGGGGGCTTTCTTTTCTGCGGGCTATGCTGGCTGGCCCGTGGGAAGGAAGGGCAGTGGCGGGGGGGGGGGCCTTTCCCGTGCGCCATGCTGGCTGGCCCATGGGAAGGAAGGGCAATGGCGGAGGGGGGGGTTCTTTTCCATGGGCCATGCTGGCTGGCCCGTGGGAAGGAAGGGCAATGGTGGGGGGGGGGCTTTCTTTCCTGTGGGCCATGCTGGCTGACCCGTGGGAAGGAAGGGCAGCGGTGGCGGGGTTTTTTTTTACTTTTATTTTTCGTGCGCCGGCTGCCTCAGCGTTCTGCGCGCTATTGGCGTGCAGGACGCTGGGGCTTGTAGTTTTGCCTGTGCGTGTTTGGTTACTGCAACGGTTTTTTCCCTGCAGCTTTTTTTTGATTGGCTGCGGCGCGTTTCCGAACGTTCCTTTTGCCGCGCCGCTCAGCCTGATTGGCTCAGGTGCGGCACAAGGAACGTTGGGAATTGAAGTTCCCTTTTTTTGTTTGCGTCCGGGGGGCTCCTTTGTCACATTCCAACGGTTAACACACCATTTTATAGGTATAGATTATACTGTTGCTGTGCTAGGATCACCGCTGCTGTAATTAGTAATACAGCAACCCAATAAGAAAGAACTAAGTTTGTCAGATATTGGTGAATTGCTTTAGATAACTGAGTTCTGAGATTATTTAAGTATGAAGAGAAAATATACAGTCAACATATTCCATGGGTTTCCATTGTTTTTCCTTACAGCACACCGAAACCTTGAATATTGTGTTTTTAACTTACTTCAGAATCCTAAAGAAAGCACAGAAGTCTCCCCTCTTGCCTGCTGTGTTAGAAGGTCTTGCAAAGTAAGAATTTTGAGTGTTTGTAGCTTAGTCCTTCTGCAGAGGGCCAGGTGTGCTTTCTTTTGCACTACCTGCACTTGTTAGGATCAAGCTTCTTGGCAGGTTTTTCCCTCAACAAGCCAGCGAAGTAACTGCTCCCTGGTTCTACATAATTCTAGGTCCGTGATGGCGAACCTTGGCACTCCAGATGTTCTTGAACTTGAATTCCCAGAAGCCCCCGTGAATCCACACGAATGGGTTTACTGCAATTAATCCTGCACGCGCCGCTCCTGGAAGCGGAAGTAAAACGCGCCCGTGTGGGCGCGTTTTATTTCCGCTTCCAGGAGCGATGAGGGCTGCGCGGGCTGGATGAATTGCAGTAAACTCATTCGTGTGGATTCACAGGGGCTTCTAGGAATTGAAGTCCAAGAACATCTGGAGTGCCAAGGTTTGCCATCACGGTTCTAGGTAGTCCTCTTACAGACATAACCATTGGTTGTAATGCTCACTAGCTGCGTGTAGGCGCTTAACATTAATATGAAAAGTGATAAAATACTGTATGCAAATTTCAAGTCATTTGTTCATTAAAACTTTATGCGCTTCATGTAACTTGTTTCTAGTATGCTTTTGCTTTTCAGATGATTAGTGGAAAGTGAAATAGCATATTTTCGCTGTGATGACAAATTGTATGGGATGATATCAGTTAATTTAATATAACTGAAAGAAAATGCTTTCACTTGGAAGGGAAATCTGTAAAACCATGAATTCAATTCTTCTTGATTCTAGGTTTGCCCACCTCATTAATTTGGAGTTTTTTGATGATCTCCTG
Source organism: Bradypodion pumilum (assembly GCA_035047305.1). NCBI lineage: Eukaryota > Metazoa > Chordata > Lepidosauria > Squamata > Chamaeleonidae > Bradypodion > Bradypodion pumilum. The sequence continues at coordinate 266,996,751 of JAWDJD010000003.1, forward strand.
CAAGTTCTGCATTCTCTTATTATGGCAGAGGTACGTTTATCCACTATCTTAACTTATCTTGCTTTATGTCAGTCATCAGTCCTAAGGGCTGCATGTAGGAACCAGTGGCTGTAAGTCAGTGTGAATACATATAACGTACATGGATCCCAACAATCTTCTTTCCTTACATAGAGGGAGACAGAAGCCTAATTCTTACCGTTCCATAACTGTCAGTGGCATGACATGATTCTTGTCTTGCTGTTGGTAGCAATGAGGAAAAATTATTTTTTAAAAAATGAACCATGAAGAAACAGGCAACTTGGTGTCGTGTCACTTGGCACATCAAGACATCAGGGCACATTGGGGAGGCATTTTTTGAGATTTATATATTTTATTTCTAGGTGTTGAGCCACAGAGAAAGCCTGCACTGTATTATATCTGCTTTTCATATTTTGTCTGGTCAAGGTAAGAGGCTTTGACTTTCATATTGTTTGTAACTTCTGTAATTTGCTTGAGTGATCTGTTTTGATATGTCTGAGGAAGGCTGCGGGAGTGACTAGAAGGGATAAAATCAGGAATGAGATCATAAGGAAAAGAATTGGAATAGAACCAATCTTAAATTACATACCGAGACAACAAATAAAGTAGTTTGCCCATTTGGAGAGAATGCCTTGGAATTCCACAATTTACAAGGCTTATGTAGAAAGAGGAGAAGGACAAAGACCACAAGGCTGACCCAGAGGAAGGTGGACAGACAACATCAAAGAAATATTACAAGAACACCAAATAACGCTGGTGGAGGCCGCTAGAAATGCCAGAACAAGAACCTTGCATCTCTCTCAACACCTGCAGAAGATTTGTTTTGCCACTGATCACTCTCAAGTTTGTTAAAGCAAAAGACTTTAATACCAGTCTCCAGTCAAAAGAATGGCATGCAGTTTATTTGGAAGACAACACATTTTACAGTTTCACTCTGGGCTATAATAAGTGTTTTGTTACCTGGTGTATTTCTTTTTAAAAAAATAAGGCTTCTGCTCAACTTTTTAAAGATTTGTAAACTAGAACAATACAGTAAAACCTCACATAAAGAGCGCCTCGCTTAGAGCCTAACTCGCTTAAAGAGCAGAATTTTCTCTGAATGGTTGCCTCGCTTAACAACTAAAACCAACCCAAAACTTGCTTAACAACTAAATTGGGGTTTGCAATCTCCCCCACCAGAAGTCACAATTAGTCACTTACAATGGTGGCGGTGCTGGCGCTTTTTCCAAGTGTTTTGCTTAAAGAGCAATCCCGTGGAACGCATTATGCTCTTTAAGTGAGGTACCACTGTATATTACAATACTCTTTCAGTCTCCAGTGTATGAATTTCAAAAGGCAATAGAGCTAAGCAGGATTGAATTCCAGGCGCCTCATTAAGGTAAAGGCAAAGGTTTCCCTTGCTCGAAAGCCAGTCGTATCCGACTCTAGGGTTCAGTGCTCATCTCTGCTTCAAAGCCGAAGAGCCAGTGCTGTCTGCTTCAGCAGATGTTTCTGCGATCATGTGGCAGGCATGACTAGACACCGGAGCGCATGGAACACTGTTACCTTCCCACCGAAGTGGTCCCTATTTATCTACTTGCAATTTCTTGCTTTTGAACTGCTAGGTTGGCAGGAGCTGGGACAAAGACGGGAGCTAATTCCGTCCTGTAGTACTCGAGAATCGAGCTGCTGACCACCTGCCTCCCAGTCAGCGTCTTAGCCACTTGAGCCACTATTTGCAATTACAGACCAAATCTATTAAACTAGCATTCTTTTGCGTAGGAGATGTCCTGAACATTGACCCTTTAAAGTTCTACTCACATCTTTACAAGACATTATTTAAGCTCCACGCAGGTAAGCTTCGATTGAGATATCTTGAATATTAGTGTTTTAAATTACTACTCAAATGTTGAAGATTTGTTTGAAATTATGTGGATAACTGAAAATGCATTGGTGTTTAGTGCCTCAGGGTGTGATTGTCACTTTGTATTAGCATTGTCAGTGTTGACAAACCTTGAAAGCGGCTTTTTAGTACATTTTATAGGGGGGTTGCAAATATCTGTCTGATCAGTTTAGAGATAAGTTCAATGCGCTTTATTACTCTGGCCCATTGGCGAAGAAACTAGAATTAACCCTCAGTGTAAATCTGCAGTAGGTTTTTGCATTGTGCTCCCCACAGAAGACAATACCGTATTTTTTGGGCCATAAGATGTACTTTTTCTCCCCAAAAGTGGGGAGAAAATGAGGATGCGTCTTATAATACAAATGCTGATCTTTGGCCAGATCTGGCTGTTGTAAAAGGATATTTTATAAGAGCTGCAGCTGGCCGAAGACTACTACTGCCGCCTCTCAGCTGTTCAGAGCAGGGGAAAAAACATATGAAAAACAAGTGGCCACTAGAGGGAGAAAATCCCATTTTCCCATTTAAATGCATTGGAAATAAATTTATTGTATTCAAAAGTTTTCTGTTTATATGTTCCCAATGCATTTAAGTGAGAAACCAAACCTGTGCTTAAAAAGAAATGGTTTCACTTAACTTGATGCCTTTGTTTCTACTCCACGTGGACAAAATGGAGGGAGAAAACATGCTTCCTGGTTGAAAGGCTAGGCTAGAGTATCACTTCCTTCCTCAGTGCAATTGGCCTGCCTGCCCATTTCCCCTGCAGCACTACCACTGGTTGGTGGTGCAAAATACAGTTTTAATATTTTTTTTTGTTTTCCTGCTCTGAAAACTGGGTGTGTCTTATGGTCAGGTGCGTCTTATGGTCCAAAAAATACGGTAATTGTGGTTCTTAATTGTGATTCTTGCTTGAATGAAAACAAAGGAATGTTAGGGAGAATTGTGGACACCTTCACTTTTTCAGACATGATTTGGGAATTTGTGTTTTCATCTTCAAGTGAGTTTTATTTTGTTTGTGTTGAAGGTGCCACCAATGAAGATGTGGCAATAATGTTGCAGTGCCTTGACGTGATGCTCACCAAGCGTCGGAAACAGGTGTCCCAGCAAAGGGCTTTTGCTTTTATAAAGCGCCTTTCCACACTAGCCCTCCACGTCCTTCCAAATTCCAGCATTGGGATTTTGGCAAGCAACAGAACATTGATGCATGTAGGTTTTTCTGCCACACTGTTGACACCATGTTTGAGACCTTACCTACACAATGGAGTGCCACGCTTCTCCTTTTTCTATTGTCAGTCTCTTCATGTGGGAAGCCATGTAACTGCAGAGAGAATCCTACTCGTGTGTAGGCTGTGTAGAGCCTACACATGATTAGAAATGTCTCCTCTACAGGCTCATTCCTTTCTACATAATATGATGATATAGAGGGGAAGAGATCAAGTGTCCATCACCCCAAGCCTGATGATTTTGGATATGCAAGTGCGTCCTGAATAGGGCTCCAGTAGATCTGAGGATACAGTCTCTGGGGACTCTGAAATATTTATCTGTTGCATAAAATATGACACTTTTACAATGCATGTAGCATTTCAAGCAGTATGCCATGATTTTACAATTCTGTTTTGCTCCTGCCCTTGTCAAGTATAGGTCACCCTTACTTGAAAGCCAGTCGTATCCAACTCTAGGGTTCAGTGCTCACCTCTGTTTACAAAAGGCAATAGAGCCAAAGACCCAGTGCTGTCTGCGTTTGCAGACGTTTCCATGGACATGTAGCAGGCATGATTAGACACTGGAGTAAATGGAATGCTGTTTACTTTCCCACTGAAGTGGTACCTATTTATCTACTTGCAATTTCTTGCTTTTGAACTGCTAGGTTGGCAGGAACTGAGGCAGAGACAGGAGCTCACTCTGTTGTGCAGGAGGGGGTGGGGCTTCAGTTGAACTGTGAGTTTGTGCTTTGTGGAGGATCTTCCACCATTCCCAGAGTAGTCATGACCCAAGAGTACTCTTTACCACCCATTGGCTGGTAAACTCTGCTGTGGCTGGCTTTAGTCAATGCTAACCCGGTTGTTACGATAACCTCCAGGCTGGACTGCTGCAATAAACTCAGGATGGGAATGCCTTTAAAGACTGTTCAGGTCCTTTAATTTGTTTTGAAATGTACCAGATTATTTTGTATGAGACTAAGTCATTGGAAGTGTAAAAAAAATATACCACCTACAGATTGATTAATTTTTTAGTTGAATAGAAAAATGCAGTGAATTAACTGTTGGGGGGAGGGAGAGGAATCAAAATGGCCACAATTACTATGGCTAACTTCAGAAGTAAACAGTTTGCTGTTACTTTTAACATGTTAAGATGTTTCAGGAGGGTCTGTTCCAACTCCCTCAATTAAAAAAAAACATTAAGACAAGAAAATCTCTGCACATCAGTAGTCATTTCCATCACAAGCAAAGCTTTGAGAGTGAAACTAAATCCTAGTTTTTAATCTTAAACTGGAAGCATTTTAATTGCTATCGCTTGCTATAAGTAGTGATTAGATTCAGAGTTTTAAGAATAAACCTTGGATTTTTAATACTTCTTGGTTGCTACACCAGACAAGTATCAAGATTGTACATTTTCCCTCTCAGTTGTGAACTACGGTACCTTGAATGCCCAGTGCATTATATTTATGACATATAAATAGAATATCCCTCTCATGTGATGGAAAATTGGTCCAAACCTTAAGCATTTTTACCATGTTGTGGAAATTGCTGAAGCATCCATGAGGACTAGAAGCTTTGAGTTTCTACTAAATGAAAAGAGGGAACCATATGATTTTGAAACATGTCATGTATTGAGTAGACCATGTTACCTGTTCAGGGTTACTGTTTCAGTGGATTGGCTGGCTGTTGGTTTTATTTTAGGAGCCAGACATTGTAACAATTATACAGTTGTTCTTAACATTATGTTGTTGACCTTTCTTTTTTAAACAATCCCCTTGGGTGATGATATTAAAGACTTTTCCAAAGACGGACCTTCTCCTAGACAACGAATCTCAGGGGAGTGGAATTTACCTTCCAGAGCTGGATGAACCAGAATACTGTAATGCACAGAATACTGGACTGTGGGAATTGCATATTCTACGGGTGAGTGGTATAGAAGCTAGCCTTATTGCTCTACATCAGGGTGCCCAAACTACGGCCTGAGTCCCAGATCCGGAAATCTTTATTATTGATTTAAAAAACCACAGTATCTTTGCTCCATGTTTCATTCCATGTTGCCGGTTTTACTGTTGACTCTTGTCTCCCGCTACAGTAGATGGTCAACATTTCAAGTATCCAAGGCCTCCATATCTTCTGTTCATGACCAGCAGCTTATGTAGCAACTTGCATTGCTACATAAGCCCATATTAGGTCTTTCCACAATTCACTCACATGTGAAGTCTACACCCATTAACAGGAACAATGCAAGGCCTCCCACTGTTTCTTTAATCATGGAATAGTGACTCTGTGAAGAGGTGGCCATAGTTTCCAGTTGCCCTCCCCATATAAACTCACTCCGCCCAAAATCAGAATTCTGATTCCTGTAGATTCCCCACCAGTGCTGCAAATCAGGGGGGGACAAGTTAGAACTCCAGCCCCGGAGATAATGGGGGCCTGTCAGCGCCGGGAAACAAACGATGTTCGCATGCGCAAACAGACCACGCATGCGCAGAAAAACACGGGGGCATGGCACCACCGGGAAACCACTGATGTACGCATGCGCAAACAGACCATGCATGCGCAGAAACCACGGGGGCATGGCCAAAATGTGTGTGTGTGTGGGGGGGGGCGTACCAAGCCCGGAAATTTCTGATGTCGGCCCTGTTCCCCACCCCCTTGATGAACTTCAAGGTTTTTTTAAATTGACCATTGCTATTGTGCATTACCAAGCAAGTTAAGGAGTCATTTATTAAATGCGTGTCCAGTCTTGGATTAAACATTTGGAATGTGTGAAATCCAAAAAACATCTATAATAAAATAATGAAGTGATTGTTCAGATTAACATTTCAGGTAGAATGAGATCATGCTTCGTATTTTATTCCTCTTTGCATTTTTAACCCACAAGCTTCTAATGCAACTTTGATGATGATTATTTTTTTGTAAAATAGTAAAATGCAGTGCGTCCATCTGTATAAAAAATGGCAAAGCCCTTCACCTGTCAGTATCTTTTTCAGAGGCACTATCATCCAATTGTTCAGAAATTTGCAAATCATCTCATCGTTGGGGCTCCAAGTAACGGCTCTGAAGCTCTTGACCATGAATTAAGCCGGAGGTGAGTAAAATATCTGTGTTCATTTGGGGAAAGTGTATTTAATATTAAAAATATCATTTTTAAAGCTGCATAGCTTATGGTTTTGCCCATGTACATAATACAGAATTTCCCATGTAACAAAATTAAGGGCCACAGTGGCTTAGTGGTTTTTTTCATTGTATTTTTTTGCTCGGCTTGTGATATTACTATATTGTATTTATTTATTTATTTTTATTTATACTGTGTACTTTTGCTCTGTTATACTGTATGTGAACCGCCTTGAGTCGCCCTGCATGAGTAAGGCGGTATACAAATATAACAAATAAATAAATTAAAATAAATAAGATGCTGAGCTTGACGTTCAGAAGCTCAGCAGATCAGCAGTTTGAAACCTGAGTCCTGTATGACAGAATAAGCTCCCATTGTCTGTCCCCGCTCCTGCCAACCTTGCAGTTCAAAAGCAAGAAATTGCAAGTAGGTAAACAGGTACTGTTTCAGCAGGAAAGGTAATGGCATTCCATGCACGCTGGTATAGCCTGGAGGGGCTTTGCTGCTCCACTCTATATTCTGTGGAGGAGAAAATGGTGGATTTACAGGTGCTCTGGTGTCTAGTCATGCCTGCCACATGACCACGGAAACGTCTGCAGATGTAGACAGTGCTGGCTCTTTGGCTATAAACGGAGATGAGCACCGCCCCCTAGAGTTGGACACGACTGGCTTTTGAGGGGCACATTTCACTATGTAACAAAGCTACATTGTGTTTTAGAATACAAGAACAGCTGTGTTGAGTGCTAAGGAAGCTGTTGTCACCCCGTCTTTTTCTCAAGAGTAAGTCAGATTGATTACTAATTGTTGCTGTTGAATAGAAACAACATTAAGTAGAGTAAGATAGAAGCTCCCAAACAATTCATGAGGGCAGTAGATCTTCTACCATTTCACAGTCTAAATCAGGAGTTCTCAAACCTTTTAAGCCAGGGGCCGGGTCACGCTCCCTCAGACAGCTTTAGGGGCCAGGCAGCCATTTTGTCCTTCCTCCACCACATAGCACTTCCTGGTGTGGTGGAGGCGGGGGCATATGAAATGGTGCAGCAGGCTGCATCTGGCCCATGGGCCACAGGTTGAGAATCCCTGGCCTAAATCTACAGGTGTGTGTGTTACTGTGTGTCAGAGATTATTACCCTGGGTTGAAAGGATTTTTGCAGGGGATACCCAAATGAGGCTCCTTTCATGTCTCCTATCGTGCAGCTCTCGGGTATCGAACCCGGACCTTCCAGTCTCCAACTCAATGCCCTATCCACTAAGCCACCAGGGGAGCTACAATATTGCTTAGCTCTCATGGCTAACTGTTTAGGGGAAAGTACCTACAGTATTTTCATTCATTATGCTGGAAGTGATTACTCAGATTGTTAAAAAATCTTGGTAGAGTTGTGAACAGTGTTCAATGTCAAGTGTTGTTCTGGATTTGACCATTTACTGATCGGAGAGAGAAAGTTGTCAGCATGCATAGAGCAGGAGTACTCAACCTTTTTAAACCAGGGGCTGGGTCATGCTCCCTCAGACAGCTCCGGGGATCGGATGGCCATTTTGCCCTTCCTCCACTACATGTCACTTCCTGGTATGGTGGAGGCGATGGGGGCCCCACATAAAATAGTGCTGTGGGCTGCATCTGGCCCGTGGGCCACAGGTTGAGAATCCCTGACATAGTGACATAAATCTTTTATGCCCTGTTCCTTTTCAATGCTGTTCCTCTGTTCATAGTGTGGCTCATTTTAAAACTACAGTAAAACCCCAACTTATGGAAAAAAACTCCATTCCCCGGCCTCATTCATAACTCAAGTTTTTCGTAACTTGAGGCACCCCATAGAAAATGGCGGCGGCGCCATTTTGGCACTGAAAATGTGATTTTTACATACCAAAATGGCGGCCGCACCATTTTAAAACATTTTGTAACCCTGGGTTTTCTGTAACTTGGTACCCTGGGTTACGAAAAAACATTTTGTAAGTCGTTTTTTTTTTTTTTGTAAATCGGAACCCCAGTTCACGAAAAAACCAGTTCGTAACTCGAGTTGTCCGTAAGTACTGAAGAACTGAAGAGCTGCTCAGCTTTCCAAACTGTATTCATATTGCATCTATACTTGATTTTATAAAAAATAATTCTTTAGAACACCATTTTGGCAAATATTATGTTAAGATGAAACTCATGATTGCTTGACACAGATCACCAGCAGAACTTTTTGAGATCTACAGTATGAAAGGAATGACATTCAATCCTCATTTTTCATCAGTTGCTCCCAAGAAAAAGGTATTTTTTTCACTACTTATTTTCTTAAAGCAAACAATATTGGTTGAGATGACAAAATTTGAGATTTTACTGTTGTTTACTTTCACTCTAATTATGAAATTATAATGCTGTTCCTTCCAGGGCAAGTCTTTTCAAGGAGACTTATTTCTGAATGAAGATCTGAATAAACTATGTAAGATTCATCTGACAAAACCTGTTGTTCAGGGAGCTCTGGATTTTGCTAAACATTTAATTGTGTTGCCTGTGTCATAGGTAATTACAAAGCAATTTTGACTTAAAATAGCCAAATGTATGAGAGAGATTATCTATTTTGTAAAGAGTTCAAATAAAATTTTATTGTTACTGAATTTTTCAGGAACCAAAAACCTGTAAACAGCCCATTTTATACTTTTTAGACAGTTGATGAGTTTAGAAATTGTGAATCTAGATTGATCAGTGAAGTCTGTAAGGTACACTAAGATTGGAGCCATTTCAGTGCTTATATAAATATTGTACAGTATTCACAGAGCAAAGTCATGCTTTTTTCTAAAAGAATAAAAATAAGAATAGTTTTTTGGAGAATACTATGAAATACAATAGTTTCTGAATTTAAGGTACGGATCAAAAATAGAGATGGATCATCACAACCCACACAGCTTCATTCCATGTTCTGCATTCCTGTTACATCATTTCACAGATTTAAGTGGAGTATATAAACCCAACGGCCATGGATTCTCAACAGTCATGGAGGCAGAAGAGGCCATGCCAGATGGGCTGGCTGTGAAGGTGCACCTTGTCCATATCCTCAAGGCTGCGGCAGTTCTGGTGTTAAATTCTGCATGTCTCATTTCATATGTGCTACAAGAGATGGCTCCAAGATCATAGTGTGTGGGTTACTTCATGGCAAGCTGGGGTCCAAGTGGCATTTTACTGATTGCCTCGGAGGGTGAAGGCAGCCCAGAACCAGCTGGCCTCCAAGACCAGGACTTCAAGTGCCCTGGGGACACAAAAACAAAACCATATACTCTGATCGAGTTGCGGACGACGATAAACTCATAATATCAAAATAAACCAAACCAAAACATGTTAGTCTTAAACTTGCAGAATCAAGCTATTGATCCTAGTAGTTTTAGATACCTGACATGATAAATGGGATTTTAAAAAAACAACGAATGAGATACAGTGGTTTGCCTGTTTCAGCTGTTGACAATGAGCTGTAACTATAGGTACACAGAATCAAAGCAGAAGTGGGCTCCTGTGTGACAGTTTCAGACAAACATTGGGCCTCTGTGGCAGAAAAGCACAACAGTGACCATTAATATCAACAGCCTGATGAAGCGGACGTGGGCCACAAAAGCTCACCGTTTAAATACAGGAGTTGGAATTTAAGGTGCCACAACATTTTTTTGGTCATTTTTTTGCTGCTCTGTTTTATTTACTCTCAGATATGTTAATATCAACAGTTGTTGATACTGATACAGTAGAAGAAATGAATGCAATTAACTTTAGACCAGGTGGTTCTCAACGTGGGGCACCCCCCCCCCTCACAGGGGTACTTCAATTCCCAGAAGCCTAAGTCAGTACATTGACTGATCAGTGCTCTGGGGAATTGACTTAGGCTTCTGGGAATTGAAGACCAAAAACCAAATGTTGGGAAACACTGTTTTAGACAATCTTTCCCCTACAGTGAAGTACACCCAGACCATTCCTACTATTGCTGAAGTGGGCCAAATGCTAGAGTGGTGAACATGGAAGGAAACATTCATTGTAGAATGTCTACAAAAATATGTATCTGCCCTTATGGCAAAACTGGACATTGGACACAGTTGTATGGCACAGTTTCTGTGAGGGTTTCTTTGAAAACTAAAGCAAGTTGTGTTTAAGGAGGAAACGATAGCTAAGCATGTTTAACATCCTTGTCACTGGGCCCTTATTCTGACTCAAAACACTCCCAGATAGAGGTGGCTTTTGATGGTGAATAACTGGAGAATTTGCATTCAATAATATGTAATACCTATTTTGGCCTAAATCAGAGTCTAGTGCCGTGTATTACATCATCCACAGTAGGTGTCCAATAGTAAAGCATCTAAAAGTGGACTAATAAGTAGCAGATAACTAAGCATTGTACACCTGATTGTGGTTCAAAAATACAATTGTCATCCTTGTTGTGCTGGCTAATCTCACAGTAGGTTGGGCAAAAAAAACTACGGAATGAATTCACCAAAAGGTAGATTCATTTGGGCAGTTTGAAGTCTGAGCTAGATATGAAAGAAGGTCAACTAAGCATTGTATTATGTACAGCCCTTTCTTTTTTAGTGACTGGAAGTTTAGAAGGTAAATATACTACACATTCTTCCTGTATAATTGTCTTTTAGATTTGCCTGTTCAGTGGAGGCGACTGAAGATTGTGAAAGTGGTTAGATGTGGGATTGAGTTAAGCGATCAAGCCAAGATGCAGATCACCCTCATTTGGATCACAAAACACCCACCTACATTCAGGAAAATAGCTATATAAGCCTCATATACAGTACTTGTGATTGATGGAAGGTACAGATAGATACTTTCTTGGAACATGCACTGATCAAGATTTGTTCAGACTCGTGCTTACTGACGCAGGGAACTGAGCAACTTGCTTGGCCTTCTTTAGAGGCCACTCTATCAACTTGTGGTTGACTCCAGACTCTTCAGTTAGGAGACCCAATCTTCTGGCCTTCCACTGGACTCATCTCTGGATTTGCTCTATTTCAAAGGGGTGCTGCTTTGATTTGGACAGTTCCCGAATCTCTTCATTTCAATCCCATATGAGTCAGTATTTAGCCAAATCCAAAGAAGTACTCCTCTACTCCCAGAGAGGTTTCCTTAGTTAAAAGTTCTGATGTTAAATATTATTAACTGTGCATGTATAAGCTATTCTTGAAGGTCTCTAAGTGGTGGATATAAGACTTTGCTGCCTTACTTTGTCTGTTGTGAGCCCCAAATCTTCAGGGCTATAGCTATCCTGTGGCAATCTAGATTGTGTTGGATTGTACAGTAGAATGTATTCACATTGTTAATAACTTTGGCTGAAATCCAGAAGTTGCAACTAGAGGAGGTTCTTTGAATTCCTGGGGATTTAGTGAGTCAATGCCTGAGAAAGTTCTACTGAGTGAGTGCACCTGCTCTAGTTACAGCATACTACAGGACATCATCTGTAATTTACAAGTAGCATGCATTTTCTTGCCTAAAGGAAGGAGAACCCAAAATACGCTCTGTTGCTTATGGGACGTGATTAGCAGTTACAGTCTAGCTTTCCCCTCAAGGTAGCACTATCTTCATGTCTAGGCACACTCTACAGCTGTTTGTTCCTAGCTCTGTGATGGCGAACCTTTGCACTCCAGATGTTCTTGGACTGCAATTCCCAGAAGCCCAAGCACCCTGTGAATTCACACGAAAGGGTTTACTGCGATTCATCCGACCCGCACTGCCCTCGTCGCTCCTGGAAGCTGAAATAAAATGCGTCCATACAGAGGAAGGGTTAACCCAGAAGAGTCTTAACCGTATGGGCACGTTTTACTGCCACTTCCAGGAGCGACGAGGGCAGCGCTGGCCGGATGAATCGCAGTAAACCCATTAGTGTGGATTCACAGGGTGCTTGGGCTTCTGGGAATTGCAGTCCAAGTACATCTGGAGTGCCAAGGTTCGCCAACACAGTCCTACCTGATCCAGTGATGTGTTTACTACTACTTTCTGGTATCAAACTGTTTGTCAATTTTTAGGACTAAACATAAACAAGCTATAGTATTTTTTGGATTTAAGCCTTGACCTTTCTTTCCCTGTAATTCTAAAAATAATAATCATAATAATCAGTTTATAATAATCAGCTCAATTTGTTTTCTTTCTTCATCGGCTTCCTCTCTGATCTAATGTGAAGGGGCCTTTCTGTCCTAGAGGTGAATGGTATATTTTGCAAGCAATGAAAATTAAGCTTTGTAGAATAGCCAATCTGATTACAAATCTGCATTCCATTCAGGTTCAAACTGTTTTTTCAGCATCTTTGAACTTCAATTACTGTAACTGAACAATCTCCTTTCTTGATTTATTTACACAATATCAACCTTGGTAGGCAGCAAGTGCTTTACTGTTGCTGAAGGTTTACAGTCAGTCATGCACGCGTCTATTTGGAAGTAAGTGCTCTTAAATATAATAGGACTTTCTTCGAATGAAATGAATATAGAATTACATCATGCTATGGTAATAAGAGTAGACCATACTGCCAGCGACTCAACGCCGAGTGTCTGGTGGCGGTTAACTAACCTGACCACCCTGAGAACTAACAGCCTTGGGTACTGAAGTCCACAGAGAGGAGTGATGGTCCCCAAGTGGATTAAATCCCACTTGAATCCATCTTGATGGAGGGCAGCAGCTTCATCAATACTAGCCTGGGACTGTGCGTGTCAAAAGAGCTCAGGACCAGAAAGTGACTCGCAGAACTGGATCAGTGGTATGGGTGTCATGCTGCGATGTGGAAGGCAGATGAAAGGCCACTGCATTATATTCCCAGGACAGACTTCAAGGTTGATCACCATGAAGATCGGCAGTACTGTATTCAGATTCAGATACAGAAGAAGAAGTTATTTAAAAGTGAAGTTGGCTGGATAATTTAACATGTTAGGTTTCTAACCCTGTAACCAGAGGCTTGCACGATCACTTTCCCACATTCCTGTGTGGCCCTGAGCAAGCTGCACAGTCCCAAAGTTCCCCCAAAAGAAGGGACTGGTAAAATACTACCTATGAAACCCTGAAAAGGGTCACACTAAGTCAGAATTGACTTGACAGCACATGGTTATTATTCTATTTATTAAATGTTGGAGGACACCAGTGACTATTTTATTCTTGCATGCTTTATATGTGTAATATTAAATTGTTTTCAATAGCATATTAACAAAAAGAAAAGTTACAACCAGTGGTAACAGCCTTATAAAAATATTAAAAGCTCATGATTTTGCAAACATATACAAATCTTTACAAGTACTGTACTATGAAAACAGAAATGGCAAGATTTACACCAAGGATGAAACTGAACATTGTAGTATGCTTTCTAGGTCTAAAAGTTTTCTTTGCAAAATATGGCTGGCAGTGACAGTAGTGGACAGAAGCTATTGCAAATAATTAACTTGTTATTACACTCTTTAGGGTTTTATTAATAATTCAGCAGTAAAACTTTATGGGCGTTCCCCTCCCCCCTTGAAACACTTTTCATATTGGCCAGCCAAGATATTAAGCATAAGGATTGTATTTCCTGAAAGTTGATTAAAATTATACACATTTCTTCTAAACTGAAAAATAAGCAGAAATTTCTGGAAAGATATATAGAATTCTGTAGAACAAGGCATGATAAATACACAATACAGTGGCAATACCTTAAAATGGTAAAATAAATAATTATTATTTTAAACTATGATACACTGCATGAAGAAATGTTCCTAATCAGCATCACTATCAAACCATGTATACTGACTACTGTACACTAACATTATTAAAGACAGGTCATAAACTGTTTCTATTCACCATACTGAAAATGTGTGAATTATCTACATCCACCTATAACTGTGATGGCGAACCTTGGCACTTCAGATGTTCTTGGACTTCAATTCCCAGAAGCCCAAGCCCCCATGAATCCATGCAAAGGGGTTTACTGTGATTCATCCGGCCTACACTACCCTCATCGTTCCTGGAAGCAGAAGTAAAACATGCCCGTAGGGGCATGTTTTACTTCCACTTCCGGGAGCGACGATGGCAGCAGGGGCCGGATGAATCGCAGTAAACCCCTTCATGTGGATTCACAGGGTGCTTGGGCTTCTAGGAATTGAAGTCCAAGAACATCTGGAGTGTCAAGGTTCGCCATCACGGGCCTATAAACACTTAAGTGTGTATGTAGAAGGAATTTCTAAAAGTGCATTATTTTTATGTAATACACTACAAAACATCCTCCTCAACCTTCATTTGCCCTTAAGATGCTTAACTAAAAAAAGTTAACCTAAAAAGGCAGGATCCTGCCAGCAACAGAAAATTTAAGGTGCTTGCTTTTATCCTCTCCTCCAAACATAGTGAATATAAAGATGAAAAAAATCCTTTCCAAATGATTCCAGGGCACGACTGCTTATTCACCATTCACAGAAACTGGGTCTTGCCACAACAAGCAACCTCCAGATTAAATCTGCAGGAGCAGCCAAGCCACAAAGACTTTCTCCATTGAACAAAAGTCTCTCTGACTTTTGACATCTTCCAGTTACAGATGAAAATCTGCTTAAGGAAGAGGGTGAAGGTCTATCTCTTTCCTTTTCTTGGCTTCTCTCAATTTCAGCAAGGGTGGCTTTCTTTCTCTTACAAATCCCTGCAACCAAGAAAAAAACCTATGTAAAATTTAAGTTTGCTTTGATATTACATACATGTAGTGAATTGAGTTATTTGAAGATTCCCCCCCTAAGAGTTGGCACAATTAAAGACAAATGCTCAAATGTTGCTGACAGGATAAAAGATTGGGCACAATCTAGCCCCATGATGGTGAACCTTGGCACTCCAAATGTTCTTGAACTTCAATTCCCAGAAGCCCTAGCCACGTGAATCCAAACGAAGGGTTTTACTGAGATTCATCCGCCCGCGCTGCTCCCGGAAGAGGAATTAAAACGTGCCCGAATGGGCGCATTTTACTTCCACTTCCAGGAGCGATGAGGGCAGCGCAGGCTGGCTGTGAAGGCGCACCTTGCCCATATCCTCAAGTCTGTAGCAGTCCATTGCAGTCCTGGTGTTAAATCCTGCATGCCTCATTTCATATGTGCCGCAATAGAAAGCTCCGTGATCATAGTATGTGGGTCACTTCATGGCAAGCTGGGGTCCACCTTAAACAGATCCATGGCAATGGCATTTTTCCTGCTTCAGGAAAAAAATACATTCTCCAATACGAGTTGCAGCCAACGAAGAGTCTAAATATAGTGATGGCCTTCCTGTTTATCACTCTGACCCACTGAAAGGTTAGACCCTGTGTCTTCTAGCAAACAGGTGTTCTGCCTGTTGTAAAACTGCTCTCTTCTCTCTTCAAATGCAGTTATTCTCGGGTGTGAAACTGACTGTCTTCTCCTATAAAAGCCCCCTTATAAAAAATGAGTGTTTGGGCCCCCAATGTTACTGGATCTTACTGGAGATGGGACAATCTGTGTCAATCATCAGACTGTCTTCATCATACGTAGTTTTATCTCACCATGGCATCTCTGAACCAAAACCTTTTTATTACGAAAAAGAGCCTTAACTCCATGTAACAGATTAGTAGCCAAGCACATAAAAGCTACTTGATTTCCTGATTGTCTAGAAAAAAATCTTACTGCGCATTACAGTGCTCAACGGAGAGCATGAGAAAATGCCATCTCGAGACATCCTAAATTTAACTCAATGGAAAGAATAATTTACCAGTTGCTCAATTCCCTCTTTTATTAGAACAAGCCACAAGAATGACAGGCCACTGCAACTTCGTACGTGAAGTGCATTTTAGAACATGATTTTATATTTTAAAAGGTCAGTATTTCTAAATTACAATTGGTGACAAGAGATGCAAAGCTCACTGCCATTTCAATAAGGTATTTTTGTGAAATTTAAGATCTCTTTTTGCTCAAAGATTTTTTTAACTATGCATTGTTGAAACTTAGCAATATTTATGTACTTTTCATACCCATAGTTCAAATGCCACTAATGCCATGTACTACTGATTTAAGGTGGTCTGGAAACGTGTTAACTATATTTTAAACACACCCCAATCATTTTGAACACTGGTATCATATCCTACCTGAACACAAAACTATTATGTTTATTCCATAGTTTCACTGAAGGTCAAACTGCAAGCAATCTTGTCGTCTTTATTCTGAAGTCCTTCTGAAGAAGTTTGTAAAGGAGGAGTTATAAAGCCCCGGTATTGCTTGCTTGACTTAGTTAACTTTTTAAGTTCATTAGCAAATGAAATGCCTTTCCTTTTATCATCTCGGCTTGCCTGCAGATAAAATATAATGAGACAAGAAATAAATATAATTTACTTATTTATTTATTGTATGCATAGACTGCCTGGTAAACAAAATTATCTGAGCAGTGTACAATGCATTAAAACTGTCTGTTCTTCCTATTAATCTATCCACATAGACAAAATAAAACAGTCACAGAAAATCTATCTTTATTATATATATAAAATTAAAGTGTATACTCATACACGCCAACACCCCTGCACCCAGTGCGCTGGAACCTGTGTGTGCGCCTACCTTAAATGTCATGTGTGCGGCATGGGGAACTGGCAGCGCCCTTCGGCTTCCTTCACCCTGAAAAGGCGCAAAGGGGGCGCCGCCACCCACCAGCGAGGCCAGCAGGAAAAGACGGGGCTGTGCATGTGCAACCTGCATGCGCAACCAGGAAGAACCTGTGTGTCGGCTGGCCTCCCCAGCAAGGCCAGCAAGGGAAGGCGGGACTGCACTTGCACGACAGTCCCAGACTGGCCACAAGCCTGCATGCGCAATCTGGAAGAGCCGGCATATCGGCCGGTCTCTGGGGCAGCGACACGTGGGAGCAGAGCCGCCGGGAACCACGAACTGGGGTTGCGGGCGCCATGCCTGCAGAAGGAGTGCCACCCAACCAACACCAAACATGCCCTTCAAGGCGAAGGGCAGGATGGCATGCATGCGGGCGCCCGCAACGGAGAAGTGGCAGCCATTGCCTGGTAACGCAGCCTTTGCCAGGCAACACAGGACATGCTGCCGGGCGTGCTGCGGTGCCCATAGGACAGACTGCGGCATTCGCAGCAGCTGGATGTGGAGCAGGTGGCGGCTGTTGCCTGGCAGCACGGGACGTGCTGCTGGGAGACAGGGACATGGCTGAGAACGATTGACAGGTAAAGGAACCGTCGGGGGGAGCCGGCAGCCACCTGCTCCCCCTGCGCATGCCGTAGACTGTCCTGTCCGTGCTGCCGTGTGCCCAGCAGCGTGTCCTGCATTGGCAGGCAATGGCTGGCTGCTTCTCTACTAGGGGCACCTGCAACAGAGAAGCGGCAGCCGCCACCTGGCAGCGCAGCTATTGCCTGGCAATGCAGGACACGTTGCTGTGGGCGCACCAGCACGGGCAGGGCAGACTGCGACGTTCACAGGGAGGGCGGGAGGCAGCATGCGGGGGGGGGGGCTGCCCCCCAAAACCCACTCGGGCAAAGCCGGGCACCCCTGTTAGTAGTATATAATGGCTGAGCCTCTTTTTACTTGGCATCAAAGGTCTCACTACAGCAGGGCTACTGAATCAGTGGGAATGTGGTAACTCCCTTCCTTTACAAGTTTCATTGATTCAAGTGGGTCTAACACGTTGCAACTTGAGCAAAATAATTTCATCCCCAAAAAAATTGAAAAGGCAAAACAGTAGCAAATTATAAAAGATATTAAAAAGTGCTGGCTTCAACCTTTAAACCCCTACATGGTTTAAAGACAGCCCATCTGAAGGAGTATATTCACCCATATTCAGCTATAAACACATACAGGTAATTCTTAAGGTAGATTGAGCTTGATGGATGACCACAAAAGAGCCTTTTCGATTATATCATTCCATCTGTGGAAAATTCTCACCTGCAATCTACATTATGGACATATTTGCAGTAGGTGAAAGCCTTTTTTATTCTCCTACACATTTTAAGAACCCTGCAAAATTCTGCTGCTGGTTTTATTTTGGTTTCATATACTGAGTTGGCTATGAAACACATTTACTAAAATCCTGTTGCTTAACATAGTAGTTCACAATTAGGGTACGCCCACCAAATTAGTAGGAATTTTGTGAGTCAACGCCTGGGCAAGTTCCCCTGATCCTCCTTAGTCCACACCAGACCTTCTAAGGAAATAAGAAAGAGCCAGAAATGGATCCACCTCATGTTTTGGAGACTGTAGCTTTGTTAAAAGAATGCCTAAAGTTTTGTATGTTTTAAAGATGAAGTGTGACTCCTAGAAGGTGGCATTCTCCAAAAAAATTAAAGTAGAGCTTGTGGTGGATGTGGATTCCAGAGTCCAACAAAAATGACCAAGTGATGTGCATGCAGCTCACAGGCAACCCTATTCCCAACTGTGGTATTAAGAAACTATCCCAAAGCAGATCCTGAATCCAACCCAGTTATCTTTTATATATCATGAACACAAAATTCAAGGCTAATGAAAGTTATTTGATAATGTACTTACTTGGACTTGCTCTTTAAGTTTAAGGATAAATTTTCCCGCTCCCTTCCATTTGCTCTGAGCCTGAAACACACACTCTTGGTCAGAAAGAATCCTCTGAGATGTTTTGGGTGTTGCAGATTTCTTGTTGGTTGCTTCTTTTGTCACTTCCTCCAAAAGAACATAATCACTTGGGTTGGGATTATTCAGAATACTGTAAGAATATTTGGCTTTGCATAAAGTCTGTGAAGCAAAATGGACGTAATGTGGCAATCTGTTAACTAATTACATAGTTTTGATAATGGGTGTAATCGTACTTTTCAAAAGCAACGTAACTGCTGAAATCCTGTTTATGTATGTTCCATGGCATAAGGTGAATGGTTTCTTTAGTTAGTGATTTTTTTTTTTTGGAAACAACATTTCCCCCCTCTTTTCCTGAGATCCCCACATGTCCTTCTTCATCTTCTGTGTCTAGGCCAGAGGCGAAACTTCCAAAATCAAGCCAACTTTTGGTGAGTTCATTCTGCAGTTCCTTTCACCTGACCTAGTGTGAGAAAGATTAGCCAACAGCACAAGGTTGCCATTACCAGGGTACGCCTGATTGTGGTTCAAAAATACCACAATCTTCGATGAGGCTCTTTCTGTGTAACCTCCCACCCCCTCCACATGTTCTCAGTAATCCCTTCCATCATAAGGAAATCCCGAAGTCTTTAGTTACCAAAAATGTTCCCTGGTAGAATTATCCTGGTTGATGATATTACTGTATCAATCTTATGCCATAGAATTCACATGAACAGTACTTCACCTAACTAATAATTGCAAGGTTACTTTTCTGGTGTAATAAGTAATACATTCTGTCTAACTATCTCACCCTCTGCTGCCCTCTTCTCCTTTTGCCTTCAGCCTTTCTTAATATCAGGATTGTCTTGAGTGAGTCCTCTCTTCTTATTTGGTGGCCCAAGTATTTGAGCTTCATCTATCCTTCCAAGGAGTAGTCAGGGTTAATTTCCTTTAAAATAGACTGATTTGATCTCCTTGCAGTCCAGGGGACTCTCCAGAATCTTCTCCAGGACCACAGTTCAAAGGCGTCTATTCTTGCTCAGCCTTCCTTATTGTCTAGCTCTCACAGCCATACATTACTCCTGGGAAGACTATTGTTTTAACTATGTGGACTTTTTATCCGCAGGGTGATGTCTCTACTTTTTATTATGCTGCCTAGGTTTCACTTTCTGCCATTAGGCTAATGTCATCTGCATATCTGTGTTCAGTTGGGTGAATCTCTCTCTTTCACCTTTGCTGTTTGCTTTCCTTCTTTCCTCAGCTATTTGTAAAGCCTCATCAGACAGCCACTTCACTTTCTTGTATTTCATTTTCTTTGGGATAGTTCTAATTGCTGCCTCCTATACAATATTATGAATTTCTGTCTCTAGGTTTTCAGACACTCTGTTTATCAAATCTAATCCCTTCAATCTATTATTCATGTCCACAGTATATATACATAAGGGATGTGATCTGGTGATATGATCTGGTGAAATCCATGTGTAGAATCGCCTCTTAGGTTGTTGGAAGATGGTGTTTGCTATGACCAGTGCATTCTCTTGGCAAAACCCTATTAGCCTTTGCCCTGCTTTATTTTGTACTCCAAGGCCAAACTTGCTTGTTATTCTAGTCATCTTTTGACTTCCTACTTTGGTACTCTAGTCCCCTATGATGATAAGGACATCTCTTTTTTTTTGGTGTCAGTTCTAGAAGATGTTCTAAGTCTTCATAAAACCAGTTGACTTCGACCTCTTCTGCATCAGTGGTTGGAGCATAGACTTGAATTACTGTGATGATGAGTGGTTTGCCTTGGATTCGGACGGAGATTATTCTGTTGTTTTTGAGATTGTATCCCATTACTGCTTTTCCCATTCCTTCCCATAGCAAACACCATATTCCAACAACCTAAGAGGCGATTCTACACATGGATGTCACCAGATCATATCACCAGATCACATCCCTTATAAATATAGAAAGGCCACTCCATTTATTCTAAGGAATTCTTGCCCACAGTAGTAGATGTGATGGTTCCCTGAGTTAAATTTGCCAGTCCTGTCCAGTTTAGTTAAATGATTCCCAAGTTGTCCATGTCTAGTTTTTCCATCTCATTTGATGTCCAGCTTGCCTTGATTCATAGATCTTGCATTTCAGATTCCTATGCAATACTATTCTTTACAGCATTGGACTTTTCTTCCACCATCAAATCCATCCACAGCTAAGCATCCTTTCAGCTTTGGCCCAGCCACTTCACTCTTTCTGGGCCTACTTGTACTTGCCCTCTGGTCTTTCTCAGTAGCATATTGGACACCTTCCAACCTGAGAGGCTCATCTTCCTGCGTCATATCTTTTAACCTATTGATACTGTCCATGGGGTTTTCTTGGCAAGGATACTGGAGTGGGTTGTCAGTTCCTTCTCTAGGGGATCCAGTGATTCACTGCAGCAGGTTCTGCAGAACCGGTAGCGGAAATTTCCCCAGGCCACACCCACTTGGTTGGCCACACCCACCTCCATAGACCATAATGCAGGATGTTTGGTCACACCCACAGATATGGCCATGCCCACAGATTTGGCCAGCCCACAGAGCAGGTAGTAATTTTTTTTTGCAGTGCATCACTGAGTGGATCATGTGTAGTCTGAGTTCTTCGCTATGGCCTGTCCATCTTGGGTGTCCCTACATGGCATAGCACTTAGCCTCATCGCACCACACAAGCCCCCTTGCTATGACAAGGTAATGATCCTGGGGTGGGGTGGGTGGGGATTAAGGCATATATGTAAGTATTTTCAAGGGTTGTCCAATAGTGAGAACAAGATAGTATTTCCCTGAAGTTTTTGGCCCACTGGAAATGGTAACATAGTATATTAATGCACAAGTGAATGAACGATGTTTGTGGATGAAATTATTAATAGCAACTCACCTGCCTCAAAACAATGAATGATGTAACAAAAATACCATTCCAAGTTCTGAGTTAGATATGCAAACAATCTATAGGATATTCTATGGACGTTTCAGCCTCACTAAAGGACAAAGTGAATAGTAGCAAGTGACGGTGAAGAAGAAAAAGTTGAAGCGATATCCTACCTGCTGGATGACATCCTGGGCTGTGCTGAAGCGAGGTGCTTTGATAACTGTCCGTGGTTGTTCTGGGGAAACATCATGAACTTGAACAAAGAAGCTGTCATCCTCAGAGTTGGCAATTCCTTCATCCTTCTCCTCCTGACAGATATTTGTTCTGTTCAAGTTCTGCAAAAACATATTAAGAAAAACAAGCAGGATAAGCATGTCTGGTTTTGGAAAAGAGACTCTTTCCAACAATTTAATGGGATGCAGTTGTAGCTTCCTTGAAAAATACCTGCCCTATTGCAAACTAAAGCTGCAATATGAATTTACTGTTTCTAGATTTAATGTGTCATAAAAATATAGAAGAAACTAACAGATAAGAGCTGGGTCATACCAATTGTGCTCTCATTTGCACATACACTTTTAAAAAAAGATGAAGAGATTTCATTTCCTCCTAATATTTCCATGGAAAGATTCACTATTCCCAGCACCCATGATTCGGATGACAAAGACAAATTATAAGGCTCAACGAGGTTGCTTATGTTTTGGGTATTGGGAATGGCTTCACAGGATTTGTATTATTTTTCTCGCTGTCATTCCCTTGTAATACAGTATTTCTGCTTCAGCTGACCAGAATGTAGCACACCCCACAATCAGCCTGCTATTAAATTAGACTAGCAATGGCCAGACACTGGTTTGAGAGGGAAGCATTAACAAGAATGATATGTCATAAGCTAAAGGGAAAAACACAGCTTATGAAAGCTCCCACTGTTAGCAGATAAACAGATTCCTACTATTACAGAGAGTAAACAAAACAAAAAGACAAAAACATTGTGGCACCTTAAAAACTAACTGCTGTATTTTAACGTTAGCTTTCGTGGATCATGTCTACTTTGTCAGACATAAGAGTGAGACTTCATGGTATCAATTTATACACATCAGGTACAGAGGTGCACAATGGTTGGTTGGTATAACATAAGTATACAAATGTGAATTTTAAATGTGATTTTTAACAGCTGGCAATAGCAGAAGATCCATGGTTGTTATTCAGCTTAGCTGTGAAGTTTTGCCCTGTTGATTTGCAAATGGTTAGTAGATGGGTGTAAAACATTGTGGTAATGCACATTTGCTAATGAGTTTACCCTTCAGACCTAGAACATAAGAACAGCCTTGCTGGAACAGGCCACAGCCCATCCAGTCCAGCATTCTGTCTCACACAGTGGCTCACCATTTCCTTCAGGGTATTCCCAAGGAGATGCCTTCACCTGCTTAGGATTCCCTGGAAATGGCATTGAGAGATATCCTGCCTATCTCTCCAACCCCGAGGTTGTCCTTAAGTATCCATGATTATAGCCATTGATACCCTTGTCCTCTATGAACTTGTCTAATCCTTTCTTAAAGCTGTCAAGACTGACAGCTGTCACCACTTCTTCTGGCAGGGAGTTCCATAGACCAGTAATCCTCTGGGTGAAAAAGTACTTTCTCTTATTTGTTTGAGAACTAGTACCCAAAAGTTTCATCGAGTGTCCCCTAGTTCTAGTGTTGTGCGATAGGGAAAACAGTTTTTCCTTATCTACTTTGTCCACACCGTGCATGATTTTATACCTAGCATCTATTGACAATGGTGTGAGTGACCCAGGCAAAGTACAAAGAAAGAACTCAGTAGGGTTCTTGAGGTATCTTTAAGGAATGCTTACCATTGTCACCACTCAGTTAATTTTTATGGTTGAGCAGAGATTTATATCCGTGTCTCCTGGGTCCCACTCTGACAGTCTACGTACTACACTACACAGGTTCTCATGATAAATAATTATACAAGAGTTAATTAAGAGAGTTTATGTAGACCTAAGGAATCTCTTGATTGGGTTGAAGGAGAAGAGTGCAAAAGCGGGCTTGAGACTCAATATCAAGAAAACCAAGATAATGGCAACAGGCCCTATCAGTTCCTGGGAAACAGATGGTGAAGAAGTAAAAGCAGTGACAGATGTTACATTCTTAGGATCAAAGATCACTGCAGATGGGAATTGCAGCCATGAAATAAAAAGGCGACTGATTCTTGGGAGACAAGCTATGAAAAACCTGGGGAACGTAGTGAAAAGTAGAGACATCACATTGCAAACAAAAATTCGTATAGTCAAAGCAATGGTATTCCCGGTGGTAATGTATGGGTGTGAGAGCTGGACCATTAGGAAAGCTGAGCGAAGAAGAATAGATGCCTTTGAGATGTGGTGTTGGAGGAGAGTTTTGACAGTCCCCTGGACAGCAAGGAAAACAAATAGGTCAATCTTAGAAGAAATCGACCCTGACTGCTCACTGCAAGGTCAAATAGTAAAGATGAAGCTGAAGTACTTTGGACATCAAATGAGAAGGGAGGATTCACTTGAGGAAGCCTTGATGTTGGGAAAGGTGGAGGGCAAAAGAAGAAGGGGGTGGACAAAGATGAGATGGCTAGATGGTATTGTAGACACAATGGGCACAGAGCTGGGCAGGTTGAAGAGGATGGTGGAGGACAGAGATGCCTGGAGGACAATGGTCCATAGGGTCAGAATCGATTGTGTGACTGAACAACAACAACAAAAATGTAGACAGCAAATAGGGTGAGAATCTGAAATATGCATGGATATATTAATAAGAGCAGGTAACTCAGAAGTCACCAGCAGAAGACTAAAATGGAAAGTTAGGCTTACTTTTATTTATTTATTTAAAATGTATTTGCCCTGCTTTCCAATACTAAAAAATAAGCAGATAAGATCTAAATAAGATCTAAAAATAATAAAGAATTTAACAAATATCATATTAAAACACAGATAAAAGCGATATCAAAACTGCATTTAAAAAACCGCCACCACAAAACAGTCCCATTAAAGAAAACCTCAGACAGCCAGTCACAAGAGGAAAGCCTGTCTGAAAAATGAGGTCTTTTGCCTACTTGCAGAAGGTCAACAAAGACAGGACCAGCCAATCTCTTCTTGTAGAAGGGAGTTCCAGAATCTGAGACCAGCAACAGAGAAGGCCATCTCCAGTGTCCTCACCAAAATCACTTGTGAGGATGGTTGGACTGTGAGAAAGTCCTCCCTTGATGTCCTTAAAAGCCAGGCAAATTCAGTCTTTGAGAAGGTTTGGACTCAAGCTCTTAAGCAGGCTTAATTCTGTGCTGGACTATTTATTATAAACCAGGCTGTTGTTGTTGTTGTTGTGTCAGAGGCACAAAAAGGTGCTTTCTGGGTTGAAAGGATTTTTGCTGGAGGAACTCCGCTCAGGGGACGCCCGAATGAGGCTCCTTTCATGTCCTCAAGATCTTTTCCCACCGAAGTGGTCCCTATTGGTCTACTTGCAATTTCTTGCTTTCAAACAGCTAGGCTGGCAGGAGCTGGGGCAGAGATGGGTAGTCAATCTGTCATGCAGTACTCGGGTCTTGAACTGTCAACTTGCTGACCTTCCAGCTAACAAGGCGAGCTTCTTAACCGCAGTCTCTTGCTGGACTATGAACCGTATGGATAAACACAGAATCCAATTTTTACTGTCTGAATATCCAGACAGAAACAGGATGAAATTGTTGGTTGTAATTCATTATGTGCTTTAATACATTTCCCCCAGAAGCAAAATCTTGAATGTAACATAAATCCTCTCAGGATGTGTTCACGTAGCTAGCTTAAGTGATTCATTAGGACATCCTTCAACAGTGCACAAAGATTTAGCCCCTTATTACTGCTGGACGCCTCCGTATTACTTCCTTCCTTACTGCTCCTTGACAGGAAAAATGAATTCCGGTTAACCAAACAATTAACATGCACTTTTTGTCATTCTCCTGATACAATCAGCAAGCAATATATGTCACAACAAATAGACTCACTTCCTCACGTGTTTTAAAGATAATCCTTCCGACATAGCCTTCTTCTGGGAACCAGCTGTTCAAGAGCTGGACAAGTTCCTCCTCGGGCCCCAGTACTCTCTGGAATGGCGGCTTCCTGAGCTCGTTTCTTTCCTTAGATATAAAGCATTTCTCCTCCATCAAAAAATAGTCTGCTGGATATTTTCCAATTCCTTTGGTAGAAGCCAAAATCTAAGGCAGAAGCGTGGTGATAATTAGGGCAGCAGCATGTTGCCATGCTCAGTAACCCGATTGTGTTGACAACAACAAAATCCTTTATTATTGTTTCATATCTGGCTTGTTGTAAAACATGATTTTGATAATATTAACCACCCATTCGGGGAGGATTTTCCTGAGGCTGAGTAGCCAAATATTTCAGAGGAAGCCGATGCTATTTAATCTTAATACTATCCTGTTTGGCTTGCCAGACCCTTTGTTCCTAATCTCAAAACAGTAAAGCATTTTCCCATTGCAAGAACAACAGCCTTCATTGAGATAATCAGCTGGAGCTTTCCCCACTTTTTGAATTTAGCTCATCCCCACCCCCACCCCACCCCCGCATTTCAATGATGTCTCAGGAAAAGGAATTATGCCCAGAAGTCAGGCCTCTGAGATGAGGGCAACCAGGCAGACCCGCACCATCTGGAAATCCCTCTTTGCGATAGACAATGTAATTCTAACACAAAACATACTGTACAGGCAAAACATCATCATCATTATATGGATTATGTTATATTATGGATTATGTTATATTATTGTATTTTTGTATTAATATGTACTTATTATTTCTTGTATATTGACATTTATTGTATTGTTTTTGCGGCTGTTGTGTGCTGCGAACACTTTGTTGTTAACCGCTTTGAGTCGCCTTCGGGCTGAGAAAATGCGGTATACAAATAAAAAGTGATGATAAAAAAGTGATGATTATCAGCAGCAGCATTAAACCATGACAATAACTATCAAATTAATCAAAATGACATTATTACAAGCATTTCTAACTCATCTTAGTTGCTGAATCTTAACTCAAGTAATTCAATCAGTCTTAGACAAAAGCTAAACTCTGGAAAACAAATAAATTAAAGTTCTCCTTCGTATAGTTTGTGAATCCACACTCATGGGTTATGCGCCTGCGCAGAACGGCCGATCGGAGGCTTGAAAAGCTATTGGTCAAAAGTTTTGGCGGTAAGACCGCCCACCGTACCGCCCACCCTGAGGCGCCCGCGCGCCATTTTACCTCAGTTCTCTCCTTTCCGCCGTAGCAGCAGGACGATCGTTGAGAGCTTCCTCAATTTTTTCGCCCTTCTGAGGGAAAGTCTTTTGGCAAGTTTTAACAATTTTTCTTGGTGATTTTGTCCTCCGGGCAGGATCGCCACCCCGGCTCTGTCTCTTCTCTTGAGTGGATTCAGTAGCCAATTTTTCGCTTCGATCACCGTCTCCCCCCTCAAGGGGGTGGCGGCTGGTCGGCCCTTCGGGGTACTCGTCTCCAGAAACTTCCACTGGAAGAATTTTTTCCGTGGTTGATGGCTGCAGCGTTCAAACAGTGCACGGCTTGCCTTAAGAAGTTTCCGGCTTCCGACGGACACAGCCTGTGCCTTTTTTGTTTGGGAGAGTCGCATCAGAGCCAATCTTGCCCGCATTGCAAAAAGTTTACGCGCCTCGCGGTGCAGAACCGAAGCAATCGCCTCAAGGCTCATCTGATGGAGCTCGCTCTGGCTCCCGCCGCGTCCGCCTCCACGGCCGCCGCTGCCGCTCAACCACCGCCGGCCTCTTCCTCCGTGCTTCCGATGAGGAAGAAGAAGAAGAAGGACAAGAACGGTGAGAAGAAGCGCAAGCGTGGGACGGAGAAGAGACGGTCGCTTCCCCCCACTCCGCGCACACCCGCCTCTCCCGGGCCTTCGCCGCCGTTCTCGACTGCCCGATGTCCTTCTCCGGGATCCTCCATCTGGGGAGGACGGTCGTCTTCCGGGTCACCTGAGAAAGGACGCAGGGCTGGGGCTCCAGCTCGCCCACTTCAGGTGCTCTCCTCTCCTCCTCGGGGAAGAAATTCCTCGCCGAGGCAGGCCTCCGTCTCTCCACGGCCCAGGACGCCGACGGACGACGCGGTCGTCACCGTTCCGACGACCGTTTCGCCGACACCGACGCCGGCCACCGTTTCGGCGCCCACCGTTTCGTGGGCCACCATTCCGCCGGCTACCGGAGCTCCACCGCCAGCGGACTCGGACGCGTCTCAGATGGCCCTCGTCCGAGAGATGTTCCAGGTCATGGCTTCGTTTGCGACCAGGTTCCAGACCTCCATGCCTGCGGCCTCTGCGGCTCCGGTTCCGACCACCGCAAGCCCCGGGCATCCCGGCTCTGCCACGGCCCCACCGACCTCCCGTGGGTCGAGTGCCCGCTCCGCCGGCCCACCCAACCCGTCATGGTGTGGTCCGGACGTCGATGCGGTGGACGCCCATCCCGCCGGCCCGCCCAGGCCGTACTGGCGCGGCCCGGACGTGGACGAAAGACTGCCTCCCTCGTCCTCCGATGAGTCCAGCTTGTCGTCGGAGGAGGACGAGGGAGACGTCGACGCCGAGCGCACGCCGGAACAGGCCATCGGCTCAGTGGACCCACCGCGTGGTGAGGACCAGCGCTCACTGACCGCCATGCTCACGAGGCTCGGCACCGCCCTCAACCTGAGGGTCGACCAACCGCCGTTGGAGGGTGAGGATCAGATGACCGCGAAGCTCGACAGGCGTGCTGTGCGGCCGGTCCACATAACCATGCTCCCCTCCATGATGACCTCGGCGAGGGCGACATGGAAGAAACCTTTGGCGGCGCACTCCGTTTCGTCCAGGCTCGACAGCATGTACCGGGTCCTGGACGAGAACGCCGAGTTCCTGCAGGCCCACCCCCTGCCGAACTCCCTGGTGGTCAAGGCCTTCCAGCACAGGACGGCCACCAGCGGATTCCCGGTCCCGTCGACGCCGGAGGGAAAGAAACTGGACGCGGTGGGGCGTAAGTTTTACGCTACCGGCTCCCTATTCTTTCGGGCCGCCAACTATTCGGCCGCCATGGGCCTGTACCAATCTCACCTCTGGGAGCAGGTGAAGGTTGAGACGGCTAAACTGCCCGCGGATGCCCAGAAGAGGATTGACGCGCTGGCCACCGAGGGGGACTTCGTCGCCGAGCAGCTGATGCGCACTGCCCGGCATATCAACGATTATGCGGCAAAAGACATGGCCTCCACAATCTACCTCCGTCGCCATGCTTGGCTCAGGGACACCTCCCTCGATGACGCTATGAAAAAGCTCATCGAGGAGTTTCCCTTCGACGGGCAGGGCCTCTTCGGTCAGGACACCGATAAGGTCCTGAATGAGATGCGCCAGACCAATTCCACGGCGAAGTTCCTGGGGCTCACCACGCCGGCTACTTCCACCAGGCCGAGGTTCCAGCCCTTCACACGGCGGTTCCAGGGCAACCCACAGCAGCAGGGACCGACGGAGCAGCCTAGATCCAGCTCCTACAAACAGCGGCAACAACACAAACCCCGCTACCGGCCCTACGGACAGGACAAGCGTTCGAACGCGAGGCCCAAGCCCCGCGTTTGAAGCTGCGACGGCCGAGTCTCTCTCGCTCCACATCCCGTACCTCCCCCTCCGGAACTTCCTCCAGGCATGGTCGGGCATCACGGACGACCAGTGGGTCTTAAGGATCTTGTCCTCTGGCTACGCCATCGAGTTCGTGCGGGTGCCTCGAGTAGGAAAACATCGTCTCACCACCTCGTCCCCCCATTTGGAGGAAGAAATATCAACCCTTCTCTCCAAGGGAGCCATCGAGCGGGTAGCACCGTCAGACTGGGACAACGGCTTCTACTCGAGGTACTTCGTGGTCCAGAAGAAGGACGGAGGCCTTCGCCCTATCCTGGACCTACGCCGCCTGAACAAATGCATCCACACCAGGAAGTTCCGGATGGTGACCCTACAGACCGTCCTCCCCCTCACCAACAAAGGGGACTGGTTCACAGTCATAGACCTCAAGGATGCCTACTTCCATGTCTCCATCCTCGAGGAACACAGACGGTTTCTCCGCTTCCGCATCGACAATTCCGTGTACCAGTACCGATGCCTACCATTCGGTCTGGCCACGGCACCGCGAGTCTTCACCAAGTGCATGGCTCCGGTGGCTGCATTCCTCCGCCAACGGGGCATCAGGGTCTTCCCGTACATCGACGATTGGTTGATCGTCTCCCCCACCAAACCGTCGGCCGTTCGGGACACACAATACACGGTTCACCTCATGGAGAGTCTCGGCCTCAGGATCAACTTCACCAAGTCGAAGTTGACTCCCTCCCAGCGCGTCGAGTACATTGGAGCGGTACTCGACTCACTCACTACGAGAGCCTACGCCCCCCAGAAACGCTTACGGGACATTGCGCAGGGGGTGAGCGAACTGCGCACGAAACCGTGCATCCGGGCGAAGAAGGCTCAGAGACTTCTAGGCCTGATGGCCTCAACGACGGCAGTGATCCCCCATGCCAAGTTGAAATTCAGGTCCCTGCAATCGTGGCTCCTTCACGAGTTCGACGCACTTCGGGAGAGCCAGTCCAAACGGTTGACCCCATCTCCAGAACTGAGGGACCAACTGCTGTGGTGGTCTACACCACTCAACGTGGCCACGGGGAAGAGTTTCTACCCCCCGCAACCCTCGTTGCAGATACTGACCGACGCGAGCAACCTCGGCTGGGGCGCTGCTTGCGGGACTCCCACGGTCAACGACACCTGGACACCGCACGAAACGGTGTACCACATAAATTACCTGGAACTGCTGGCCATTTGGAAGGCTCTACGTTCCTTCGAGACTCTGCTCACCGGCAAGGCGGTTCAGGTGGCCTCGGACAATACCACGGCGGTGGCGTACCTCAACAAGCAGGGAGGAACACGGTCCACCACCCTCCTGTACCTTGCAGTGCAGTTGTGGGAATGGTGTCTGGAGAGGCACATTTTCCCAATTGGAGTGCACATTCAGGGCACGTTGAATGTTTTGGCAGATCACCTGAGCCGTCTCACCTCCACGACCCACGAATGGGAGCTGAACGACGGAGTGTTCCAGTCCCTGTGCGAGGTCTGGGGGACACCGAGCATCGACCTCTTTGCATCGGAGTCCAACAGGAAACTCAGCAGGTACTGCTCCAGAGCAGGCATCGGACCGAACTCCGAGGGCGATGCCTTCATGAAACGGTGGGATCAGGACTATCTCTATGCCTTTCCTCCGTTTCCTCTGGTCCAGAAGGTACTCACCAGGATGCACCAACACAGAGCCAATGCAATTCTGGTGGCACCGGCGTGGCCGCGCCAACCCTGGTTTCCGCTACTGTTGCGCATGTCGTCGCAGTATCGCACACTGCCGGAGTCACCGACGCTCATCCAAATGGAGCAGGGCCAGCTGCACCATTCGGACCTGCCCAGCCTCCACCTCACCGCGTGGAGGATAACCCCAGACTGGCCAGGATCCTTGAACTAGCGCGGCGCCCTTCCACAAGGAAGTCCTACGCTTCCAAATACAGGCGTTTTTGTGCTTTCCTGGCCTCCCGGCAAACGCCCCCCACGCAGGTGGGACTGCAGGACATTTTAGCCTACCTCCTCCAGCTGGCGGAGTCTGGCCTCAGCATCACCTCCATCCGAGTGCATCTCGCAGCAGTGGTAGCGCACTCTCCGGCTGGCTCGCCCGCTTCCGGGGCTTTCCGCGACCAAACGGTAAAGCGATTCCTCAAGGGACTAAGGAACGCCTTTCCGCCGACCCGGACACCGACGGCTCAATGGTCACTGTCCACCGTTCTTAACGCGCTCACCAGGACCCCCTTCGAGCCCATGGCTACCGCCGATGTTCGTCTCCTCACATGGAAGACGGCATTCCTGGTGGCTATCACGTCTGCACGACGAGCTGGTGAACTGGTTGCCCTGCGAGCAGACGCACCTTTTCTCCAGTTCTTCAACGACCGCGTCGTCCTCCAAGCGGACATCACCTTCCTACCCAAGGTGGTCTCCAAGTTCCACATGGCACAAACTATCTCCTTGCCAACCTTCTTCCAGAACCCCACTAACGCCCAAGAAAGGACTTGGCACACACTGGATGTGAAACGAGCTTTATTGTTTTACACCAGCAGGACTAGGGAGTTCAGGAAGTCGCATCGCCTCTTCGTGGCTTATGGGGGAAAGTCCAAGGGTGAACCCATCTCTGCTCAAAGGTTCTCCAAATGGATCACCTCTACCATCTACCTGGCCTACGAGTCAGCTTCACTGCCACCCCCACCGCATGTCAGGGCGCATTCCACCAGGGCGGTTGCCACATCCACTGCCTTTCTGGACGGCACACCGCTTGAGGACATATGTAAGGCTGCCACCTGGTCCAGACCTTCTACATTTGTCCAGCATTACAGGGTGGACACCAGAGCCACTGCGGACGCCAGGCTTGGCCGTGTCGTCCTCACCAGAGGGCTCCGGACTCAACGCCCCTGACGGGTCCACCTACGGGATCTTCAGCTCATCGTGGGATCATCTCATCCGACTGCCCACCGACCAAGTAAGTGTGAGCTTGCTAATCTCCCATGAGTGTGGATTCACAAACTATACGAAGGAGAAAGTTCGGTTTCACTTACCAGTGATAACTTTCGTTCTTCGAGTATATAGTTTGTGAATACACACTACCCACCCTGCCTCCCCTCTTGAGCTGCACGGATGAGATCAGTTGGTTTATCCTGTGCTTGGCTTAAGTATGGAACTGAGGTAAAATGGCGCGCGGGCGCCTCAGGGTGGGCGGTACGGTGGGCGGTCTTACCGCCAAAACTTTTGACCAATAGCTTTTCAAGCCTCCGATCGGCCGTTCTGCGCAGGCGCATAACCCATGAGTGTGTATTCACAAACTATATACTCGAAGAACGAAAGTTATCACTGGTAAGTGAAACCGAACTAAATCCTGATGGACATTTCAACCTAAAAAACCTAGAAGAAAGAACGATCTTCAAATCCTCCTTAAACAGCATTGTTTTGGATGACATTTAAACACATCGACTACATGTATTTAGGAATGGGACTTGGCACAGTTCAACTGGCAAGGTATTCCATTAGTCACCATTGTAAGTGACTAATTGTGACTTCTGGCGGGGAGGGGATTGTGAACCCTGATTTAGTTGTTAAGTGAGTTTTTGTTTGGATTTAGTTGTTAAGCGTGGCAACCATTCAGAGAAAATTCTGCTCTTTAAGCAAGTTAGTCTCTAAGCGAGGCGCTCTTTATGCAAGTTTTTACTGTATCTAAAATTGTGCTTCCTTGGTTGGGAAATACTAAAAAAATAGACAACATGAAATTAAAAGAATTTTCTCTGTTGCCTGTTTTAACGTCAGAACCCACTATATATATCACAGGGTTGTCATCTCAGATAACACAACTCACCACTTTTAAAAGCCTTTTCAAAGCATCTCTGATGTATTAGTAACAATTAAAAAGAAATTCAAAACTTTATCCCTTCCCTTCCAAAGGTGAGTGGCAAGATGCCGTTTCTTGAAATCTTTAAGCATCTTTCTTCTCCATTCTTTGTTTAAGTTGATTAATGATCCTGAGAAATGGGAAGCTTTCCCTTTAAGGGAAAGAAGTCTTGAACTACTAAGCAGAGTCACCGGAGGTGTGGTGCCATACCTGTCAAGTATCCCGTATTGGCTGGGATTTCCCGTATTTTAGTGCTCGTTCCTCCCCTTTCCCGCCGCTATTCCGTATTTTGAACGGCGGGGAAAGGTTACTGTGCATGTACGCTCATTACAAATGGGTTCTGCGCATGCGCAAACGGGTTCTGCACATGCGCAAATGGGTTACTAAGCATGCACGGCTGTGCATACACAGTAATTTCCCTATTTTCTGGAGCCACACTTGACGGGTATGTGTGGTGCATTCGACTGATCGTTGCTTGTGGATGAAAGGATCGTTTAAATGATATAGTGCACTTCAAAGTGACCTTGTTTAGCATGATCAGTGTTTCCCAAACTATGTTCCACAGAACACTGGTGGACTTCAATTCCCAGAAGCCTAAGTCAATACATTGGCTGATCAGTGCTTTGGGGAATTGGCTTAGGCTTCCAGGAGTTGAAGTTAAGTGCTTTGGGGAATTGGCTTAGGCTTCCAGGAGTTGAAGTCCCAATAACCACAGGTTGGGAAACACTACTCTAGATCTATTCAGACTGGAATAATTCAGCAATCTAGTTGCATCCTTACCTGATGCAAAAGATGAGCCACAGTGGTCCCTTGCTTTATAGTAAACAGAGTAAAAGGTTCTGGACCTGGAACGCCATGCACAGTGACTTTGTACACTGCAGATGATCTCCTCTCAGCTGTGCTAAACCGCTGTTAAAAACAAACATGATTTTTTTGATTATTTACTGTTTCATTTTAAAAATACAAACTCATCCAACAAGAATACCTGACATGTTTTATGAGACTCAATAAGCTTAACAATTGAAGTTCAGAAACCCTAATTCAAAATAATGCTACCAAAATAAATTGTCACACTAAGGGATAAACCCACTGTTAGTTCCAACTGGAACAACATAAACACTGTTGTATCAAAGTTCAACCGAATCAACGGGTTTACTTTAGTTGGGACTAACAACTGGCATTAGGCCTAAGTATTCAGATAGGCCTACATGACTTGAAAGGCTGTCATCAAATACTGTCTATACTGGATGTCTCTTAAATGACAGATTCTAGACTCAGTAAATCTAAAAGGTCAGGAAAGCCTTAGTGTATATTTCCATGCCAATCATCTGAAAGCAAAGGCTGCACTACTGGTGGAAAGAAAATGAAGAGAGAAAGAAAAAGATAACTGAAGACAAAAAAATAAATAAAAAGACACCCAAAAGCCACTTTGATTAAGCCTTCATAAACAAATTAAGCTCTGACTCAAGAGCACTAACAAAAAATAAATGAGGATGAAGAAAAGGCAGAAGGGCCAGATAAACTGGATTAGTTCAAATTAGTGGAGCTGAATAACTTTCTCAGATTGATAATGCGTGGAGAAGAACCGGCAAAGCTCCAGGAGACTGTAAAAACACAAACAGAACTGCCTGCTTAACCGCATGTCTGGATTCTATGAAAACAGACGATAACCTGCGTAAGGACAGATGAATCTAGCAAGTTTAGTGTCTCTCTTTTTCCAGTCCTAAATTTAGCTTGTACCAAACACTGAGAATTTTAAAAAGTTCTTATGAAAATTCATATGCCTTTTGAGCATGTTCTGTCTAAAAATGCAACATGGTGCACAATTTTGTTTCATATACACATCTTTGCAAGTAAATTTACTTGCAAATACATTTAAGCTTGTTTTTTAAAAAAGACACATTTTTGTGTGTACATTCTTGGAACATAACACGTACTGTATTTGTATCTTCTCTTTTTAATTGGGAAACTTCATTTTAAAATCCGGAGTAACAAAATGTTAAATAATCTCCCAGGAATTAAAGATATGATCTAGGCAAAGTTAAGCACTTCAAAACCCCACTGATTTCACCATTCAGCCATGTGCTTTGTTCTCCAGCTGAACTGGACTTAAAAATGCTTAACTCTAACTGCATCTCCTTTTCTTTTCCAAAAGAAACACTGGACTCTAACAGAATGTACCTCATATATCTAGAATTCAGCGAGGATGTTGTACAGTTTGCAAATGGCATTCGTCTAAGAAAACAAAGGAGATTTTTCTATCTAGCCCCACAACACCAGCCAGATGTAACTGAGCAAGCAGCAAAAGGTTAAAACAAGGTAGAGCTGCAGGAACTGTAAAATAGCTTTGATTCAAGCAATACTCATGTGCCTGACAGTGAAGTTGAGGGCAGTACTATGCAAACAAAAGATCAGCCTGGGAGTTAAAAGGCCTCCAGACACCTCCAGATAACTTCCTATGCTGTAGATATATTTTTACTATAAAAGAAGTGGCCATAGCTAGAATCCTGCTGTGGGGAAAACGTGCATACTAGTCTTTCCACACATGGTTCTCTTTTCTTGGGAGAAAAACTGAGTACAGTACTAAAATCCTAATCAGTGTCCTTGTTTGCACAATGATTGGGCAATCACTCATAGAACTATTTGCACACTAGATGTTCTGGCAAATGGAGGAAACAGCTTGTGTAATTACTCTTGCATCCCTGTTTTTCCCCCAACAAGATTCTGCCATTGTTTTTAATTACTAAGCAGATATTACTGACTATTATTGTATCTGGGAGAACATCACACTACACATTGCCACCATAATTCAATTAAACCTGGAAAGATAAGACATAGGTAGCATCTCTTAAAATGTACATACATTTTGGCACACTCTTTATAATTATTCAAAGTGGTCCAAAAATGGACACAGACATTCTTCCAATGTACATTTGATTTATTACAATGAAAGAAACACAGACATCCTCTGCCTTATCAACAAAATCATGTTCTAATCTGATTGGCTACCACCTTTAATATTGATCAGGACAAAAGAGACAAAAGGATAGTATACCTTACAGCATATGAAGTAATTTTTCAAATGGGACAACTACCTTTCACAAATTAAGATTTTGGTATTCAGTTATAATAAACTATTATATTCTTGATCAGATACTTGACAAAACCATTTCAATCAAATTACCAAAGATGCTGGCACAGCATTTCCAGAAGGATTTTCTTCCATTCTTCGACTATTAATAAACAAGCTTGAGATTTCTAGTGGTTCATTGTGCAGATTTCGTAGCTGGAGATGTCTGTACCCTTAAAAATATATAATTGCAAGCCAGTTACAGGGACTATTTGGGTATATAAACTGTTAAAATTTAATGGTAGTTGCTTACTTTGCTAGAAAATATTAAAATACTCATACAAAAAGGAAAAGTCATACAGTCCTTCCTGACCCCCAGCGAAACCAGGCATGGAGAAGGGGAAGCTTTTCCTTCTCCTGGCTGAATGAAGAGTTAGAGGTTAGCGTGGTTTTGTTGCTGCTTGCCAGCACAGGGGCAGCCTGGTTATATATGACATGCCTTGCCTTCATGCCAGCCTCTTGTGCACAGTTCAGGGTGGAATAGGTGAATCCCTTAGGGCAGTGATGGCGAACCTTTTAGAGACCAAGTGCCCAAGGAGGAGGTGTCAGAGCACTGGTGATGTCATATGGGTGCGTATGCACATGAGTTGCCTGCCCGTGCACCTCCTCCACCTCATAGGAGAAGAGGGGGTTTGTCTGGTCACCTTTCAGCCTCCCCTTTCCCCATTAGTGGAGGGAGAGGGGTGGGTGGAAAAGTGGTGCTGCCATTGGTAACGGCAGCATGGCGCGGGGCTTGTCCACGACGGCTAACATGCTCACTGAAACGGCTCTGTGTGCCACCTCCGGCACACATGCCAAAGGTTTGCCAACACTGTCTTAGGGTATTATTGGACAAGGTAGAGACTGTATGCATGACACGATTTGTGTGAATCAGTTAGGCATGCAGCAGGCAGTGCTGTGATATGACCAACATCCGTTCATGCAAATAGATTTGGAAACAATCACAGTGATATCTCCCTGAGTCTGTTGGACCTGAGCAGTAGCTGGCAAGAATCAGCACTGCGCATGAGCAGGGGATTCGCTAGTCCGGTCTAGGTAGGTAAAAAGGAATTTATCTGCTCTACGATCAGGTTGCACACTACCAACCCCTCCACAAGTCAGGGGTTTTAAATTTCAATAAAGTTGTTGCCCAAGTTTACACCAAATTTGTCAGTGTCCCGCCTTCTTATTTCAGGTATCGGAGAGGAACACACTCTGTTGTGTTTATTTTCAAATCAATATTTGTTTGGATAATTTCCTCACATAGTCCAATGATCTCATTTTATATGATTGGAAAGTAAACATATT
Source organism: Bradypodion pumilum (assembly GCA_035047305.1). NCBI lineage: Eukaryota > Metazoa > Chordata > Lepidosauria > Squamata > Chamaeleonidae > Bradypodion > Bradypodion pumilum. The sequence continues at coordinate 267,034,235 of JAWDJD010000003.1, forward strand.
CCTGGTTACTGCCATTTGTGTTAAGTGTTTCTTTACAACTTTGTCTCTGCTTCTAGGTCAAAAATGCAGAACAGTGCAGTAATGTCTATCTTTATTCTATGAGTCTTCCAGCCGAATAGGACCAAAGTAATCACTACTTAGTCATAAGGCTATTTCCTGCCATTCATAAAAGACTGTGGTATTTGTAGTTTTAAATTTCAAATATCTATTTGTTGGGTCCTCTAAAACAATTCATTGTCTGTCTCTAAATTCAGTTAAGAGACAATAACAGCTTGCTTTTCTTCCATGGTTTTAAGAAAGATTCCAGAAAAATATATTAGAGTCAATATATCATCCCCCCGCCTGTGTTTCTCAAAATCTTCTTTAGCATGTTTATGGCCCATGTGTTTATGATCAAAGCTCCTGTTTGATCACTTCTTCACAACTGCAGAGCTGAACAAAATACCATTTTTGCATAATGCACTGCTACAAACATTTTTGAATACAGTTTAGCCACAGATGCAGAAATGACAGCTTTCTTCCCTCAGATACAGGAGACATAAATATCAGACAGTATCCAAGGTTGCTTTAGGACTTTCTCTTTTACTTTTTAATTAGGTGCTTTATTATACATTAAACTATGTCATAATTAACTCCATCTTCCAAGACTTTCTGGAAGGTCAGAGAAATGAAAATGTGTAAGGGAAAGTCAAAAAAATTGTGATTAGAATACATTAGGTTAGTGAATTTAGGACAGGAGTTCTCAACCTTTTAAAGCCGTGGGCCGGGTCACGCTCCCTCAGACAACTTTGGGGGCCGGACGGCCATTTTGCCCTTCCTCCACCAGATGGCATTTCTTGGTGTGGTGGAGGTGGTGGTGGGCCACATGAAATGGTGCCATGGGCCACATTTGGCCCATGGGCTGCAGGCTGAGAATCCCTGATTTAGGCTATGCGGATGCAAAAGTATTATTTTCCTGGCAATTGAACTAGAAAAGTAATGCAAATACAACTTGATGCCCTTCCTGTTATCTGGCCTTTCCTAGCTCCACCTCTTTGCCGGTTCCATTTCTGTTTTCCTAGCAACCAGCCAAATATTTCTGCTGAGCTCAGTCCCTGATTGACTTGCGAGGTCAATCCTGCAAAGCAGAGCTAGTTTAAATGTTCCAAGGAGCTTACAAAACCCAACATTTAACTATTTTCATCTGTACCTGCTAGTACTAAATTTACACAAAAAGATAAACATCATGGAATAGAGGTTTTGTTTCCTGCTAAACTCAGAACTGAGTTGCAAACAAGTAGTATTTCACAGACAACTAAGCACTTTCTGTGCATCATGCAAAACAAAACGTGAAAATCAGACTGTTTGTTCCTGCTGGAGCTTACAAAGAATTATTGTTCTCTTCCTATTTCTTGACCTCTACCATGCATAAAGACTAGATGAGGATCATCTGTTTCTCTTAAATCAGGGGTGCCCAAACTTTTCTGCCATGGACCAGACCATGCCCCTTCAGTCAACTGAACGGGCCGGAGGTGTGGTTCCTCCCGTGGCAGCAGTGGTGTGTGTATTCACGGCATGTTTTTGCCACCTCCACCGCTTCCTGTGGTGGCGGAAGCGAGGGTGGCATATTTTCACCGTGTTTGTGAATTTTTTCACAGCTGCATTTCGGCACTTTTGGCGGCGGCGGCAATCTGTTTTCAGGCATTTTGCCGCCTCCGTTGCTTTCCATGGTGGCGGGAGCAAGGGTGGCATTGCATTCTTGCAGAGCACTTATGGTGATGGCAGCAATCTGGTCCATGGGCTGGATGAATTGGCACAGCAGGCCAGATCTGGCCTGCAGGCCATAGTTTGGGCACCCATGTCTTAAATTATGGAAATGATGTACAAGCAATTAAAGCCCCTTTCCTTTCATGATGTTGATCTAGTCATTACACATTCTAGAACCCTGAAAGCTAATCTCAGCTTTGGAAAGTTCTTACTTGCTCAACCTACTTGCCGGAGGTTTGCACACAAGCAAATATTCTCAAAAGAGCCAAAAAAAGCCAACAGTTTCATCTTGGAAACTCAGAAGCAATATACAGTAGAACCTCGAATAATGACGCTACTTGGTTCCCCAAGTAGCGTCGCTATAGTGGAAACATCATTGTGCGGTTTTCAATGGCAGCTGTGCCATCTAGCGGCAAAACACTCATTATCCGCACAACAACATTAAAAAAACGTCGTTAATCCGCACAACGGTTTTTCGTCGTGCGGATAGTCACGTGGCGAGTGACGACGTGTCGTTAAGCGGAAATGACGCTATTCAAACGCGTTGTTAATCGAGGGTCCACTGTATATTGTTTCTCTTGGTTTAACTATAAAAAAGGATAATTTTTTGACATATTTAGCTAAAAGGGTTGAATCCTTTGAATTCTCCTTATATACAGCCCATTAATGGAAGGAAACAAGTGGCTATTTTTTTCTTTCTTATATGTACATAGGCCTTTAGTCCTCAGTGCCACAGTCTGGGATCTGCAAAAGTTGCATTTTACCTCTTTTTAGAGCCTTCAGTGGAATGATTCTTTGGGCCATCACAGCTGAAGAATTATTTTCAACCACAGCAAAACGGAGGAATACAAAATCCTCAAAGTGAATCCGGAAGAGGAACTGTTCATTCCACATGGGGTTGAGAGTGTTGCGATGAATGGGCTTAGTGCGAAAATGGCAGCTATCCAGAGGTATTCCAAGCACATCCACTTCAATGCATGGGCTTCCTGAGCTGTTGCCAGGGCAAACATTCTGTCCAGAAACAATCTGAAATACCAAATAAACGCATAAAACAATATCAGAGTGGTTTTCTACATTCTCAAGCTTGTGCTTCCAAAAGATGGTTTCAACAGTATCCCAGCGACAAGTAAACAGCTCATCTACACATGAATCGTACGGAAACAGAAGCCTTATAATTTGCTATTTGCTTGTTCTGGTGCAGAACAGCAGTTGTTTCTGGGCAAGCACCCAAGTACCCTTTGAGACCAGATGTCTATCCTACCTCCCGAGACTCAAATTCAATAGATTGGGACTTGAACTCTGTTTTCATACATGCATCGCCTTTAATTCTTGAAAGCAGAAGCTGAAAAACAAATGATTCTCAATGCATCCATATATTAATTCAGGAGTTTTCAACTTTTTTTAAGCCAGAGTTCTCAACCTTTTAAAGACATCTTCAGGGGCCAGACGGCCATTTTGCCCTTCCTCCACCACATGGCACTCCTGGGTAGAGGTGCAATAATTCTATCTCACAAAACCGGGACAGAAGTACAAAATAGCCTTTTTGAAAAACAAACATAATATAATGACAGCTATTTTTCCAACCTTGAGTCCAGGACAATCCCGGTTTTCTGGGACATATGGCAACCCTACTCTCGGGTGTGGTGGAGGCAGTGTGGGGCCATATGAAATGGCACCACAGGTCGCATCCAGCTCATGGGCCGCACGTTGAGAATCCATATATTAATTGGTATAATCTTCTTACTAAGGACAATTCTCCCAACTTTAAAGCAAATTGAATTCTGTGTGTCAATACTTCTTAATTTATTTAAACTAGCAGAGGTTGCCCGGCGTTGCAGGGCTGTTTTAAATGGTGTTGGAAAGTTTTTGTTGTTGTTGTTAATGTTTGTAAAGAAGAGGTTAGTCTATAATTGACATTTTTAAAATTTTTATTTATACAATTTTTTTTGGTGGCCTGTTATAAACTGTGATGAGTTTTGTTTGGTGTTTTGGTTTTGTGGATGAAAAAAAGAATAAAGGATGATATACTTTTTCCAAAAAAATTATTTAACCCAATATTTTTTAGTATGTATTTTTTAAAATTGTTGTACCATAGGTAATAATTTAAAAAATGTGAAAGTACATGTTTTTCACAATAAATGTTTTTAAACTGTGTATTGATGTTTTTGTTTTTTATTTGAGTAAAAATTCAGCACAGGATTTTTGAATAGTTTTTATTTTATTTTATTGACATCTGTTTTTGATTTGTGTAAAATTGTGATTTTGTGTTATTTGTTTTTACTTGTTTTTTCTCTTGGGGCCTTTTGTGTGGGGCTGTTGTGTCTTTTTGAATTTTTTTTACTATTGTGGGCAGCAAGTGGTGCTGGTAGGGGTTATCTTGTATTTTGACTGTTTTTTCTCTCATGGCCTCTGGGTGGAGCTTCTTCCAGTAAGTAGTCTCTTTCTTTATTCATTTCTTTTCCAGTCGTTGTGGTGTGAGGTCGTGTGGAGGTGAGTTGGCTCTTTTTCTTTATTTGGGGTGGTGGTGGTGTTTGGATTTTGTGGTGTTTGTCTGGGTGCTGGGTGTGTTTTGAAATTTTGGTTTTTGTTTAGTCTGTCTTGTTTGTTGTTATTTTTGTTTGTTTTTGTGTATTTTTGGATTTTTTTGGTGTCCTACGGGGGGATCCCCTCTCTGCTGTCTCCCCTGGCTCTGGAAGGCTTGGGGGGGACAGACCCCTTTTGTCTCCCCAAACCTTCCAGACTCATGGGACCCAGGAGAGGGGATCGAATCCAGGCCACCCTCTGATATTAAAAGGGAAATCTCAATTTTGGTTTCCCCTTTAATATCGGGGGGGTTGTGATCCCCCTCTCCGCTGGCTTCCTTGGGTTTGGGAGGGTTGGATGGAAAAAAGGGGTCTGTCTCCCCAACCCTTCTGGATCCAGGAGAGCCATCGGAGAGGGGGATTCCCTCCCCAAAAACTCTGTTTTTAAAGAGGAGTAACCGCTTGGTTTCTTCTCTTTAATATGGGGTGTATGTGTGTGGGGGGAGGGGAAATCCCCTCTCTGCCAGGTCCCCTGGGGTCAGGAGGGTTGGGGAGACAGACTCCTTTTGTCCCCCCAAACCTTCCAGACTCATGGGACCCAGGAGAGGGGATCGAATCCATGCTACCCTCTGATATTAAAAGGGAAATCTCAATTGTGGTTTCCCCTTTAATATCAGGGGGAGGGGTTTGTGATCCCCCTCTCCGCTGGCTTCCTTGGGGTTGGGAGGGTTGGGTGGAGAAAAGGGGTTTGTCTCCCCAACCCTTCCGGACCCAGGAGAGCCATTGGAGAGGAGGATTCCCTCCCCTACTCCGTTTTTTAAGAGAAGTAACCGCTTGGTTTCTTCTCTTTAATATGGGGCGTGTGTGAGTGTGGGGAGGGGAATCCCCTCTCTGCCAGGTCCCCTGGGGTCAGTAGGTTGGGGAAACAGACTCCTTTGGTCCCCCCAACCCTTCCAACCCCAGGGAAGCCAGTAGAGAGGGGGAGTACAACCCCCCCACCCAGTGATATTAAAGGGGAAACTCCGATTAGGAGCTTCAGGCGCCATTGGGGAGGGGGGCTTTGGTTCCTGCGGCTTGGCGGACTTGCTCTCCCGGTGTATTTGTTTTTGTTTGTTTTAATTTTTGTGCACCGGCTTCCTCATAGTTCTGTGCGCTCATGGCGCTCAGGACACTGGGGCTTGTAGTTATGGGTTTGTGTTTTGTGTTTGTGCTGTGTTTTTTTAAAACAGTTTTCTTTTGATTGGCTGCGGTGCATTTCCGAACATTCCTTGTGCCGCGCCGTGCGAGAGCCTCTCAGCCTGATTGGCTCTGGTGTGGCACGGCACAAGGAATGTTGGGAAATGAAGTTGTTTCCCTTTTTTCGCGTTTGTGGGGCTGTTGCCCCACTGCCTGTTTTCTCAATCCTTTGTTGACCTGCGGACCCAGATCGGCCGTGTGCACGAAGGGTGAGTGCAGGCAAGTAGGGCGAGGCATAGCAAATTAAAGCAAGTTCCAACGGTTAACCCTTGGTTTTATAGGTTAAGATTACTTACAGACCTTTCATCATAGAAGACAATAAGGCTGTTAATAAGTGGAGGAAAGCAATACATTTAACACAAATAGAATAATACAAAGTATCCACCCATACTAAAGATCAGGGCCTAGGAATAAGGACATTTTTTTTTACTAACCCTATGCACCTCTGGGAATTGGATGATTATCCCAAAATACAACGCCACTGTAGATAAGGTCACCCAAATATGCCACATTTGGTCAACAGAGATTATTAAAAGATTTCACTTACTATCAGGGAATAAATAGCTGGCTCCATATTTTCTAAATCTCGTTCTAAAGGACAAAAATATTGATACATTGGACAGGTCTTATCCCATAAAACAGATGGTTTTAGAACATATCCACAGCCACCATTTGATTCAAACATTGCTGCATTCAGGTGCAGGGGAAGATCTACAGACAAAAGCATTCTAAATGTTAAAATTGTTAAGACTTCAAAAAAGACAGTACATTAAAAAACTCTGCATTTTTTTTAAAAAAGCTATTTCATTTCAATATTGCACAGTAGCTGAAGCACCTGTAAAACTGCAAATAAAACGGATCAAATAGTAAGAAATTGGAAGTAAGGGATATTTTTAGCTGAGTTCTTTCTAACATTCCTTTATACTTTCATGAACCTATAATTATCTCAGCTTTAAAAGACAGCAAGCTGAGGCTGAAATCATGTTGCTTAGCATAGTAAGTTGCAGCCAGAGTAGGCCCATTGAACCAATGGAATTTATGGAAGAGTTAACTCACCAAATCCCCACTGATTCAATGCCTACTCCAGTTGTGACGTACTATGCTAAACAGTAAGATTTCAGCCAATAAGAATGTATTAGAAGTCCAAACATAAAGTAGTTATTATTCATTGCACAAATACTTGTAGCATGTTTATACACAAACACTATATTGTATAGGAAGCAGAAACAATCAATTCAACAAAGAGTTTAAAGCATCTCTCTTGCATTTAAGTTTATTTTGTTGCTGACTAAATTGGATTAGACTGAGGCACATTAATTTTAAGTGGATCATGGACTGTATCATAAACAAACAGAAGGGCACAACAGGTGTAAGATGTGCAACTGAACAGAAACTAGTTATTAAAACAAAATACATTATCAAACTACAATAGCTGGAGTATCTCAAAATATGAAACTCCTTAAATTATTGGTCATTGGTCCATCTTGATTAATATTGTGCAACCCTGCCCAGTGGTGGCCACTGTGGGCTTACATAAGAACATAAGAACATAAGAACAGCCTTGCTGGAACAGGCCACAGCCCATCCAGTCCAGCATTCTGTCTCACACAGTGGCTCACCATTTCCTTCAGGGTATTCCCAAGGAGATGCCTTCACCTGCTTAGGATTCCCTGGAAATGGCATTGAGAGATATCCTGCCTATCTCTCCAACCCGGAGGTTGTCCTTAGGTAGCCATAATTATAGCCATTGATAGCCTTGTCCTCCATGAACTTGTCTAATCCTTTCTTAAAGCTGTCAAGACTGACAGCTGTCACCACTTCTTCTGGCAGGGAGTTCCATAGACCAGTAATCCTCTGGGCTTCACAGTTATGCTTTTCCTAGCACCTGCTAACTTGAAGTTTTTTAAATGGATATGCTCAGGTTGGGAACTGCTAATACACACAAGCTGAATATCTGGTCTATTCCTCCCTCTGGTTCAGTGTTTCCTAACCTTTCATTTTTGGACTTCCATTCCCAGAAGCCTAAGTCAATTCTCCATTCATTGATCAGCCAATATACTGACTTAGGCTTCTTGGGATTGGAGTCCAAAAACTAAAGGTTGGGAAACACTGAACTAGTTCCTTCAATTCTAGGAGAGATTTAGTGGCAAAATAATCTCAAATACCGTATGGAAATTGTTATAACCTGTTTTTGTAGCATTTAAGCATGACTGAAATGATAGAGGAAGTCAGTAAGGATCTCCCTCTGCCCTGGTGCATATGCCCAGGCTCTTGTTTAAACTAGGCATCCCACAACTGGGCATTGTGTAGTGGTGTGTAGACTGTGCAGCTAAGGATTATTCCAAACATTATCAGAACTTTGCTAAGAAGCTCTTCCTTGTTTATTTCATAACAATAAAATGGCTATGCGCCAAAACTGCAAGGTCTACTCTAATTTTTACTGCATAATCTTTTATTGGATGTTAGCATACCCGTGAAGCACAGCTCTGGAAAATACGGGACCTGTGCAGAAGGGTTCTGCGCATACATGCCTGCGCAGTAACTACTTCCCCTGCCGGTCAAATTACGGGATGGCGGCGGGAAAGTGGAGGAAGTGGCGCGGAAATATGGGAAATCCTGGCCAATCTGGGATACTTGATAGGTATGGATGTTAGGCACACATGGCAGGATCCACTCCTCATTCTGTGTATCGCACTGAGAGAGGGAAGAACTTCCCAGTGGAATTCCTGAGGCAAGGAATGTGTCCTAGCTGAATCCAGTATTAGTGCTGTTGATGGTTTATATCCATTATATAATAATGTAAGCAGGGAGCAAAAAACAAACAAACAAGTAGTCTGAAGCAATCATTCCTATTGTGTCTGTGGTGCCCACACATTATACTACTGAGAAATGAGAGAGCCCATACCATCAGTCTGATAATTTAGTGCCACTAGTTGTACCCCATGGAGCCAGAAGAGAAGAGGATGAGGATTAGATGAGTCAATGCGTGTAGCAGCTGGGTATGTCCTCAGCAGCTGGCAGGTGGTATGTTGTATCAACTTCTGAGAGTATCTCCTGCACAAACGCTTAGCGGCATTTTCATTCAAAGAGGAGATATGGTAACATCTAGGCGTTCTTATTATTGAACTGAGAGAAGTTGTAGGGCTGAGAACAGGAGAAGACATTTCCTCCCATGTTTGCCGTGCACCACCGTCGAAGGCACCTAGAAAATGAATCGTATTTCCAAGCTATAAAGGTACGGTCATGTTACATTTTCATGGTCTGCCCTGCATTTCCAGGAAGCATAATGCATTTAGAACAAATGCATGACTGATTATTAAGAAACTATTACCACAATCCATAGCAGCAACTTACACAACAGTAAGGAAATTGTGTGTATTTTTATTTCTTTTAAGATTTCTTTGTAGGAACCCCCTTCAATAGTATGCAATGAGTAGTTTCTTCAGAAGTGAAGAAAAGAGGCTGCGGTGGCAAAGTGGTTAAGAAGCTCACCTTGTTATCTGGAAGGCGGGCAAGTCGGCAGTTTGAGACCCAGGTACTGCATAATGGATTGAGTGCCCATCTCTGTCCCAGCTCTTGGGGACATGAAAGGAGTCTCATTTGGGCATTCCCTGAGCGGAGTTTCTTCTGCAAAAATCCTTCCAACCCAGAATAATTTCTGACATGAAATTATTATTATAGAAGTGAAGAAGACTGCAGAGAACTCTGACGCAATTCCAACTGCATGTTTTTTTAAAAAATTTATAAATCAATTTATTTGAACCACCAATCAGTGTGCGCCCCTCCAGTCTCCACTGAGTCCCTTGAAAAATAATTCCAAGGGCTCCAGGTCACTTTCTTGACTTGGACCAGCTTTTATTAAATGCACAACAGGTTCCCCACAGAGGGCTGCCTTACAGTCATAAGCCCCTCAGGCATCTTCTGCCAGTTTTGAGGTTCCAGTTAACTTTACTGGAGTTCACCCAAGTCTAAGTCCTGGGAAGGGTGAGCTTCATGCTGAGGCGTGTACAGATCCATGGAAGGAGCCAGGCTTGGTGGCTCTTCTCTTCCCAGGCTCTAATCACTTGCCTCTCCAGTGCTGTGGGTAAACATGAGGTTAGAGTTCTCAGTTTCTATCCTCTGCTATAAACAGGCAAACTGGATGAGAAAAAGAGAATCCAGCATTTTCAATTCCTTTGATTCTGCCGTCACACAAAACACAGGTCCAAGTGTTCTCCTGCATTTTCCCAAACATCCACCTCTTCTGCAGCAATTGACAATGTAAAACTCCCACGGCCTTCCGCCTCCTCCACTTTTATTTTTGTGAACTCCGCCCTCTCCAGCTGTTTTCCATCAGACCTTCTCATCTCTCCCAGCTGTGTCAGCACACTCTGCTTGGCATGGGGTTTAGGAGTCGCATCCTCCCCTATGCATATGAGACAAATATCCTGAAAAAGCTAAATGTTGTCTTAATACTCATGATGGAATTAAAATGGGATATAAATCTTATGTTTTAAAAATTAACAGATGCATACTGAAGCATTTCTGCAATGTGACTAGGAATAAATCCTAGGGTTAAATCCAGTGGTGGGATTCAGCAGCTTCACCCCAGTTCACCAGAACCGGTAGCAGAAATTCCATCCATGTTTTGAAATAAAGTAGTCCTAATTCGGATGCAACACAGGGATGTCCCCCTGGCCATGCCCACCATACCCACAGAGTAGGTAGTAATTTTTTTAAAAAAATTCCACAACTAGTTAAATCTAACTGCTACCCTATCTATAGCAATTAAAGACTATACTATCTATTGAAATCAACAGGGCTTAAATTAATTCTGATTAACAAGGCAGTTAATTTTAATATTCTAATCTAGATAGAATTAAGAACTAACACTGGATTTAGCGCCCAGTATAGCTCATGATTAAGAAATTGTAAGAAGACTACAGAATAGATGTGAGACTTTCATATTTTTTTAGATGACAGCTTCCAGAATTCTGAAGAAACTCCCCAAGCCACAATTCTGGGGGGGCTGTAGCAAAAATAAAATAAAAGCCGTTTCATGTCTTGAAATCATTTCTAGCTGAGGAATAAAAGTTTCCCTTGAACAAGATGAAGATGGAGTTAGTTATGTCCTCTATCTAACTCTTTCCAGAACTAAATGGAAAATATTACCCTTTCACGCATTTCACAGGTCTTTGCTTTAAAGAACACACACCTTGATGTATAAACCAATCTTATAAGAAACAAAAATTTGGCTCAAAACACAACTTTCCAATTTATAAAAGTTATGATTAAATGTACATTTCTAGCAATCAAACACTGTTCCAACAGCTCATTACTTTACAGCAGATCCCTTATGCGTAATGAAGTCATTGTAATGGCTGACTGCTAATGGAAAATTATTCTAAACTTTGAGCACTGCATATGCAGAGTAATATATTTGATCTTTAACTAGAGGGTCTGGTATATGTGTTGGATTACAGAGCCATTCCATATGATTGGTAAGAAAAGATCCTGACTTTACCTTTTCCAGATGTTTTGGCAAGCACTGTAGGCTCCCCTGGGCTCTGCCGTCCAGGATTGTTGCCAAAAATGGACTTCCGGCTTTTCCTTTCCTTCCCTCTGCTAGAGCCAGATGGATTTAGAGTTGATAGGCCTATTTTCATTAAAAATATGTATACAGTATTATAAAATTAATGGACTGAAAAACATGTGCAAGAAGGAACCATTTGTTTTGTTATTTTTCCATAATTTTGAAGGCGGCAAGACAGCAGTTCAATACCCGAATACTGTAGGACGGAATAAGCTCCTGTCTTTCTCCCCGCTCCTGCCAACATTGCAGTTCGAAAGCAAGAAATTGCAAGTAGATAAATAGGGACCACTTCGGTGGGAAGGTAAACAGTGCTCCGTGCACTCCTAGACAGTCATGCCTGCCACATGACCATGGAAATGTCTGCAGAAGCAGACAGCGCTGGCTCTTGAAACAGAGATGAGCACTGAACCATAGAGTCAGATATGACTGGCTTTCAAGCAAGGTTGACCTTTATTCCAATGCTAATGATTCATGAACAGAAATACTGATCTATAAGAGGCTCCAATCCAACCATCCCTTAAAGTTCCAAGGTGCCCATGGAACACATTCATTTTAAGGGCTTCCTCATTCCAATTACTTCCTACACAGAAAAGCCATGAATGTGCATTTTTAAAGATTGTAAGCTGCCTTCTTAGTACAGTATATTGGAGTTAAGAAATGGTATGATTCCATGTCTCATGTCCAAGAACAGAATTTGGCTCATGGAACAGGAATTTCCTCCCTTCTCACTATTATCTCATGAAGGGGTCACCCAAGCATGGGATGAAGGCACCATGCAACACTCTAGGCCAGTGAAGGTGAACCTTGGCACTCCAGCTGTCTTTGGACTTCAATTCCCAGACGTCCAAGTCCCAGTGCATCCACACAAATGGGATTCACAAATGTGGATTCATAGGGACTTGGTCTTCTGGGAATTGAAGTCCAAGAACAGCTGGACTGCCAAGGTTCACCATCATTGCCCTACGCCTTCTTTCACCTGCTTGAAAAAAAGAACTTGGGTTCCCAAAGGGAAAACTGCACTTTCAGAAGCTATGGAGATGAGGGTGGGATTTACCATCTAAACCCAATTCTTTCCCCCTCCACCAAGAACATTTGAGGTTTCAAATGTCTTTTTAAGGAATTGGACAGTCCTACAAGAATTTTTTTTAATGTCTTAAAAAGTCATTTCTTAGAAACTGAAGATAATCAGATAGAACAAGCTTGGGAGGGATGAAATCATTCTTCATTTGCAAATGATGTTCTACTCAGCTCCTTCTAGAAGTTTGATTCTACATTTAGCGAGCCACTTTTTTGTCTTGCAAGAATGGAGAAGGCAACAGAGTATAGCTGTTTATGGTCTTCAGCAGCTCTCTTGGTGCTTAGTGGTTAAGGCCAGTGATGCACTGAAGCAGGTTCTGTCCTGTTTGGGAGAACCGGTAGCGGAAATTCACTCAGGCCACGCCCACCTGGCTGGCCACACCCACCTCCATACCCCATTGCGTTGACCATGCCCACAGATTTGGCCCCACCCACAGATTTGGCCCTGCCCACAGAGGTGGTAGTAAAATAGTTTGGAGTGCATCACTGGTTAAGGTGCTGAGCTGGAGACTGAAAGGTCAGGTTTCAGTACCCTACTGTACAGCTGCACTTAGGGACATGAAAGGAGCCTCATTCTGGAGTCCCCTAAAAATATTTTCAACCCAGAGTAATCTCTGACATGAAATTATTATTATGGTCTGCAAGGCGGGGGACAGCCTCTTGGAAGTTGTCTGTCCTAATGGATAAGCGGATGGGGAAGAGATGGCAGGAAAGTAAAAATAGCAAAAACTATCCCTCCTTGTATAAATGAAAATGCCTCACTGTTCAATTAATAACTATGGACCAAATGCATAAGTACAACAATTGTGTTATTTCAAGAGAGGAATTCAATTTTGGTTCTTGTGCTCAGTTTTCCTTCCTTGTCCATGGGTATCCCTGCCCCTTCATGAAATTGCATGGAACAAGCTTGTATGAGGCAGACTGTATTCAGATATAGCCAGCAGCAATACTTGTTTGCAAAAAAAGAAATTGCAGCCAACTGTAAACACATTTTGGGGGGGACTAAATTCTTCAATGAAGAACAAACTGTCAAAAATGCATTATAGTCCAACAACTGGTACAAACCAAAGCTATGTTCTACACAGCATTTCATAACAATATAGACAATGTAACCTTTCATTCTCCCATGGAACAAAATTAGAATTCCCATTTCTCTCTCTCTCAATACTTTTGTGAGCCAGTGTCGTTGTTTTTTTTGCCATGGGCCATTTCCCCTTCTACCACCCATCTACTATACTAGTATGGCTGATATCCCAGTTGTCACATGTTGTCTATTCTTACTCCATTTTCATTTCCTGCTTGTACTTCTGACCCAATGTAATCTTGTTCTTTCAGTTCCTTTGGTGGACTGTTGCCAAACTCTTCTGAAACAATTAGTTCTGTGTGTATGTGTACACACACATATGTTTGTGTGTGTGTGTGTGTGTGTGTGTGTGTGTGTGTGTGTGTGTGTGAGAGAGAGAGAGAGAGAGAGAGAGAGAGAGAGAGAGAGAGATGAGATAGGCAGTAGAGAAGAAAATGTCAGAAATGTGTGCATGGAAAGAATGTGTCTGGCTCACTTTTGTGAAAGGAATCTGAATTGCCAAATTGCCCATAGAACATATATTCATTTTCATTCCATGCTTAGCATCTCTCTTGGAGGCATGAGGTGCTAAAACACAAAAACCATTCTCGACTGTTGTGCAATGGGAGACCAGCCTTTTTAAAATGGCCCATTTTCAAATCAGGTAACAACCGCAAGCAAGCAGTGTAACATATTTACCAGGAAATTTCACAGCTTGACAGTAGATAACGAGATCCGACAGTTCAGGAGCTATTTGTCTACTTTCTTTTTTATTTTGAGAAAGGTAAAATTCTTCACCCAGTTCCATGTCATATACCTATACATGAATTAAAGCGATAGAAATTATTTTCCCATTTTTGATGTACATCCATTCTGCAGTTAATCATAAGCAAAATATCACACTCTTATTGAATGCACTCTTATTGAATGTTGAAGCAAATGAGCTTCAACACTAGTAAGTGCAGAGTGATGCATGTTGGGGCAAAAACCCCAATTACATTTATAAACTGATGGGGTGTGAACTCTCTGCGACAAACTAGGAAAGGGACCTTGGTGTCCTGGTGGACAGCTCAATGAAGGTGTCAACCCAGTGTTCCTCAGCAGTGAAAAAAGCAAACTCAATGCTAGAGATCATTAGGAAGGGTATAGAAAATAAGTCAGCAAGTGTCATTTTACCTCTTTATAAATCTATGATGAGGCCCCATCTGGAATACTGAGTACAGTTCTGGTTGCCATACCTCCAGAAGGATATTATGGAGTTGGAAAAAGTGCAGAGGAGGGCAACCAAAACGATTAGGGGACTGGAACACCTTCCTTACCATGTGAGGCTGCAACGGTTGTGCCTCTTCACTCTTGAACAACGGCGTCTAAGAGATGACTAGAACTAGGGGGCAATCCATGAAACTTTTGGCTACTAGTTCTCAAACAAATAAGAGAAAGTACTTTTTCACCCAGAGGATCACTGGTCTATGGAACTCCCTGCCAGAAGAAGTGGTGACAGCTGTCAGTCTTGACAGCTTTAAGAAAGGATTAGACAAGTTCATGGAGGACAAGGGTATCAATGGCTATAATTATGGATACCTAAGGACAACCTCCAGGTTGGAGAGATAGGCAGGATTTCTCTCAATGCCATTTCCAGGGAATCCTAAGCAGGTGAAGGCATCTGCTTGGGAATACCCTGAAGCAAATGGTGAGCCACTATGTGAGACAGAATGTTGGACTGGATGGGCTGTTCTTATGCACATTTATTTGAATAGATACTTATGAATTGAATATTTTAGTATTTTCTCTTCTAGCTTTTTTTGTTGATCTTCAGAAATCTTCCCCAGACTAACAGTGAGAGATTAGCAATACCAATGTCATCATTATCTTAGGAACCAAAGGCAGGATGGAATGGAACAGTGGAACAAAAACAACCAGCCTACTCTCTACTCTTAACTGGACCTTTCTCCTACTGTCAGCCTTACATGACATAACTTTTTTCTTAAATTTGGTTGCTTCCCTGTACAAATCTGCCTAACCAATTAATCAATGGTTAAGAGTTTGCACAGATAAGAATGTTACATCATATGGATCTAATAATTGGCTGTGGTACATAAAAACTTATCTCAAATAAAAGTTTTTAGTCTTTAAAGTATGACAAATTCTGTTACTATTTTCTACCATACGGATCGAGCTACACTAAAGACGAAGCCATAGTTGGGCCAGGTGAGACTAAGGATTTTTGTTAGGCTGGTGAAGTTATCATGGTAACTGGGATGTGTACAATACATAGTCTAAGCAAATATTGAATTTGTTGAGCCATTATAATATTAGGACCAACAAAACAATATCTGAATATAAAATGAAAGACTATCAACTTTTGAGTTGAGGAAATAATTCTTACTTGGATCATTATATACTATGAGTCATTTACTACCAACAGGAGAGTTCTCAACCTTTTAAAGCTGGGGGCCGGGTCATGCTCCCTCAGACAGCTTTGGTGGCCAGATGGCCATTTTGCCTTTCTTCCACCACATGGCACTTCCAGGTGTGGTGGAGGGCCACATGAAATGGTGCCGCAGGTCACATCCAGCCCATGGGCTGCAGGTTGGGAATCCCTGAATTTAATGGATTAAATTTATCCATGAAACAAAACAGAGGGGTGTGTGTAAGAAACTCAGAGGTGCTCAAAAATAAAGACATTTATTGAGGGCCAAATATTTTAAACAAATTAACAGTGCAACCTTAGAGATATGTACTGGGGAAAAACAAAACAAAACGGTGTTCACTGGAGCTTAAACCCATGAAATTAGGTATAGGATTATAGACGAAAAGACTCTTCTTCAGGGCACCCAGATACGATGGCAGTATACAAATGGCGGTATATCAAATACATGTCTGTCCCAATCACACAGAAGGAAAGGGTAAGGTAAAATTTTAATAGTAAAATGGGCATCTAGGAAGGGAGTACAGAACCTTCTCCTCAGCCCATCCTCCAAGTTGTTCATTCGTTAGGAATAAGAGGAGAAGGGCTTCTGTGGAATATCAGCTGTAATTAGTATATTCAAAGAGAAAAGAGGATTCTGCACTCCTCACGCACTGATCTGTTTTCAACCTAAACACCCAAATGCACAGAGAGGACCAGAAGGGGAGGGAACTCTTTACTAGCCTAAATGGTTTTTATTTTCTTACTAAATTGTTGTTGTTGTTGTTGAGTCGCACAGTTGATTCCGACCCTTTGAGGCCCACCAGTCACCTCTGTCCTCCCCCATCCTCCTCAACCCACTCAGCTCTGTGCCCATTGCATCTACATACCATCTAGCCATCTCATTTTTGGGCAAGCCATCCTCAGTAATGGACATATTTTCAGGAGAAAGAAATGAATGTACACTACCTTGCCTTTACTGCTGTACATTGTGTTATCCATCTTCTTTATTCTTTTAGCAGTTTCTTCACAGTATTCAAACTGTATCTTGTCCATGGTTAACTTACTCTCAGGTCGGTCTTCCAGAATGTTATCTGGAAAAGCAAGCATTATCTGACTGACGAGCTATAAAGGCAAGTTTTGTAAAAAAAAAACAATATAACTCTGAATAATTAAAATATTGTTTTAAGTAGTTAAACATATTTTCCTTCATGGCAATTTTTTAATAACATAGAAGCCAACAGTCAGCTTCTTGCCCATCCTTATTTCAACATGATGTCCTCTACCTGTGTCAAGTCTATACGTCCCAATATTCCCTTTAGCACAATTGGGAGTTGTAGCCCAACACATCTGAAGGGTATTTTGAGTTTGGTGGGCATACAGTTCTTTAAGAAGCCCTTCTACTTTAAATAAAAATGAATAATACATTAAACTAGAACTCCATCAATTATTTTAATATAGAAATTAAAAATATATTATCTAAATGATTATTTGCAACTAAGAGGGAGGGAGTGATAGGGAGCTAAAGTGCTTCCTAAAATGTGTTCTCATTGATTCACTCAAATGTATAACCAACAAAAAATGCATTGTGCGATACAAATCAGCTTACATAAATGTGATTCAGTAACCTATTCAACAATAATCAATGTGCATAAATTACCAACCTATGTAGCACATGCAAATATTCTGATTCTCAAAAGTAAATAACAGAAAAATGATGGAAATGCAAAAATGTGTGTTCACTCATATGTGACCAAAAGATGCATTCTAAGATGTTTGGAAATGCAGTGCAGAAATTCATGCAAGTTACAATGCTTGACCAAGTGGCCTTTTACCTTCCTGGCTGTTAGGAGCAGGAGAAGCATTAAGGACATCAGCTATAGGAAAACAGAGTCAGAAAGGGAGTAAGAGGAAAGGAAATTAAGAAATAAAGCCAGAGAAACGAAAATCACAATAAGACTATGTTGTAAAACTATCATCTTGATACAAGCACTTGCAACATTATGAAAGGGAAATAACACTGGGAAAATGATTAGAAAGAGTACAGAGGCAACATTGTAGAAAATAACTGACTCCACGTTAACCTAGAAAGAAGGTACCTAATTAGAGTTTAGAGAGGTTTAGCAAGGGGTCAATCAGACAAAACATTATGTTTATTCTGACCTGACAGAAAATGCTACTTGTTTTAAAAGGTATATACTGTACATAATGGGCAAAATCCAGTTGGCCCAAGTTATGCTTTGCAACTCCAATGACATCATCAGCTGTTTTAAGGGAATTAAGTTTCTCATTCCCACCCTCACCAGGAGCAGCTGAATGGGATAAGGAATTATGTAAAGATGGAAAATCTTTAAAGAGGAGATGTTGTGGTTTTAAATCATTCTATATCCTCTTCTACTGCTTCCTAGGCTGGAAAAAAAATCCCTAGAGATTCCTGAAACTAAGCAGGGAGGGAGGATGGGAAGATTTTCATTCCTCTGAAGTAGACATGTCTAATGACATCACTGGAGTTGACAGCATAACTTGCACGATAGAATTACAGCCAATGTATACTTCATGGAATTAACTCAGGAAGGCCCTAACTGCAATGATCCCGTGGGCATTTCTTACAATGTAAGACAATAGCTAGAATCCTGCTCCTTAGCATGGCACGTTATAACTAGAGCAGACCCACTTATTTAGTGGGCATTTTGTGGGTCAGCTCCCCATATGTTTCATCAGTTCAATGAACCTACTCAAGTTGAACCTTACTGTACTAAGCAACAGGATATCAGCTAATATCCAACAAAACATTACTATGTGCTTTTTATTTTTCGCTGAGCACCTTGAAACTTTCAATTTAATCATATTTCTGCCTAATCAAATTTCATATCAAGTATGAGATAAGGAATGCATTACTGGACAAGATAAAACATGTTTTCTCAACAGAAGATTTTTATCTTTGCTACTAATTAAACATTCTGAGCAGGCGAGCCCTTGGGAAGAACAGAGACTGTTTTGTGTTACCAATGCCCTTACTCTTCTTTATTACTATGGAAATCGCCAAAAGGTGTTTTTTGCACTCACAAGCATTAATGTTTTGTATATAGATATTCAACTGTATTTAAAAGCACATCCAAATACTCTTACCTTTCTCATATTTCACATAAATAAGATAGTTTGCTTGTTATTTAGAATAAAACATAAATAATGATTTAAATTGATAAAAATTAACAGAAGATGTGCATTTGGAAGATTTTTTTTGTTCAATTGGTTAAGAGATTTTGAGCATTAGCATTAGTTGTAGCTAATACTATGTCTATATAATAAATCTCAGAAATGTAACACTATAATAAGCACATTTGTTTACCATCAGATAGGGACTCATAATCATAGTCATATTCATCTTCCTCCTCCTCCTCTTCTTCATTAGTAGCTGAAATGTTTCCCACATTACCACCATTGCTTGCCTGGGCTTGCATATATGCCAGCTGATGAGCCTATAGGGCAAAAATTTCAAATGCAAAGAAAATGCTTTTAAATTACAAGAGACAATTAGCTAAATTCAGCTACAATCACAACTATAGTAGATCTATACTGCTTTGTGGGACTAGAATTTACATTAATTTTGACTATCAAGTTCCATTCATAATGAGTCTATTTTAGTTGTGGCTAAAGCTGGGTTTAGAGACCTTTAAAAATACTGCTACCGGTATACACTGTATGATTTTGTTATGTATGTTTGCAGTCCTTATTTACCCCACTAATAAGCTACAGTATGTACTTTCCCAAGTGGCAAAATTTCTTGTACAGAAGTGATATTTCCATCATCAAGTAATAGTCGTTTAACACAACTTCTTGTTTCTCATTCAATTGCTCTTTCCCTTGAGATCATTCAATGATCCTGCTCTTGCACATTATATTTATTTTAGAAAGTACAAGGCTATTACTAAGATAAATACAACAATTAGTGTCAATAATAGATAAATATTCAAAGGATAATAATAATAATAATAATAATAATAAGTTTTAATTTCTACCCCGCTTTCATAGCACAAGTGCCACTCAAAGCGGCTTACAACACATATAAATACAATGTTACAAATATAATTACATAATTACAAGAACAGATTGAAAATTAACACATTACAAGAAAAAAGAAAAGAAAATCCCATACAGTTAATCTCAAAAAACGCAAGCCCCATACTACCCCCCCCCCTCCAGTGGGAGCACCCAAAAGCTCCCACTTCCCCACATCCCCACAGCCATCCAATATCACAAAAAGCAAAAGATACACTATAGAAAACACGGTGCAAAATACAATAGATGCAAAATCCGGTACAATAGATACAAAATGCAATGAAAAATAACAGAATAACCCATGACTCACTCCCTCTCCCGACGACAAATTCGCAGAAGGAAAATAGCAGTCATGAAGGTCCTGGTGGTGGCAGCACCTGGGATGCCAGCTGGTGGCGAAGGCTCAGCTGCCTCGACAGCCTTTTAAAAGACCTGGGCTGGAGGCGGGGCTTGGGACGCCAGCTGGTGGTGGGTTGGCTCGGCGTCCATCCTCACGGGAGCCTCCCCGCCCCACCGGGAGAGCCGAAGGTGGTAGCGAAGGCTCAGCTGCCTCAACAGCCTTTTAAAAGTCCCGGGCTGGAGGCGGAGCTTGGGACGCCAGCTGGTGGTGGGTTGGCTCGGCGTCCATCCTCACGGGAGCCTCCCCGCCCCACCGGGAGAGCCGAAGGTGGTAGCGAAGGCTCAGCTGCCTCAACAGCCTTTTAAAAGTCCCGGGCTGGAGGCGGAGCTTGGGACGCCAGCTGGTGGTGGGTTGGCTCGGCGTCCATCCTCACGGGAGCCTCCCCGCCCCACCGGGAGAGCCGAAGGTGGTAGCGAAGGCTCAGCTGCCTCAACAGCCTTTTAAAAGTCCCGGGCTGGAGGCGGAGCTTGGGACGCCAGCTGGTGGTGGGTTGGCTCGGCGTCCATCCTCACGGGAGCCTCCCCGCCCCACCGGGAGAACCGAAGGTGGTAGCGAAGGCTCAGCTGCCTCAACAGCCTTTTAAAAGTCCCGGGCTGGAGGCGGAGCTTGGGACGCCAGCTGGTGGTGGGTTGGCTCGGCGTCCATCCTCACGGGAGCCTCCCCGCCCCACCGGGAGAGCCGAAGGTGGTAGCGAAGGCTCAGCTGCCTCGACAGCCTTTTAAAAGTCCCGGGCTGGAGGCGGGGCTTGGGATGCCAGCTGGTGGTGGGTTGGCTCGGCGTCCATCCTCACGGGAGCCTCCCCGCCCCACCGGGAGAGCCGAAGGTGGTAGCGAAGGCTCAGCTGCCTCAACAGCCTTTTAAAAGTCCCGGGCTGGAGGCGGAGCTTGGGACGCCAGCTGGTGGTGGGTTGGCTCGGCGTCCATCCTCACGGGAGCCTCCCCGCCCCACCGGGAGAGCCGAAGGTGGTAGCGAAGGCTCAGCTGCCTCGACAGCCTTTTAAAAGTCCCGGGCTGGAGGCGGAGCTTGGGACGCCAGCTGGTGGTGGGTTGGCTCGGCGTCCATCCTCACGGGAGCCTCCCCGCCCCACCGGGAGAGCCGAAGGTGGTAGCGAAGGCTCAGCTGCCTCGACAGCCTTTTAAAAGTCCCGGGCTGGAGGCGGGGCTTGGGATGCCAGCTGGTGGTGGGTTGGCTCGGCGTCCATCCTCACGGGAGCCTCCCCGCCCCACCGGGAGAGCCGAAGGTGGTAGCGAAGGCTCAGCTGCCTCGACAGCCTTTTAAAAGTCCCGGGCTGGAGGCGGGGCTTGGGATGCCAGCTGGTGGTGGGTTGGCTCGGCGTCCATCCTCACGGGAGCCTCCCCGCCCCACCGGGAGAGCCGAAGGTGGTAGCGAAGGCTCAGCTGCCTCAACAGTCTTTTAAAAGTCCCGGGCTGGAGGCGGAGCTTGGGACGCCAGCTGGTGGTGGGTTGGCTCGGCGTCCATCCTCACGGGAGCCTCCCCGCCCCACCGGGAGAGCCGAAGGTGGTAGCGAAGGCTCAGCTGCCTCGACAGCCTTTTAAAAGTCCCGGGCTGGAGGCGGGGCTTGGGATGCCAGCTGGTGGTGGGTTGGCTCGGCGTCCATCCTCACGGGAGCCTCCCCGCCCCACCGGGAGAGCCGAAGGTGGTAGCGAAGGCTCAGCTGCCTCAACAGCCTTTTAAAAGTCCCGGGCTGGAGGCGGAGCTTGGGACGCCAGCTGGTGGTGGGTTGGCTCGGCGTCCATCCTCACGGGAGCCTCCCCGCCCCACCGGGAGAAGACTATATTAATAATCCTGTCCCATCAGGTCAATTCTCCCCCAAGTTTTCTAGGTAGAGAGTGTTGAGCTTTCAGTAGACAATCGCATCATGCTTTGTGTTTGTTTTGTACACTAACACTGAGATGGGAAAGGCCAACAACGAACATAGTCATTGGCTGTTTTGAATCAAAACAGCATGTTGCCTAACTGCTAGTACTGGCTTGCTGCTCTTCTGGAACATGAGCAATTAAAATAAATCAAAGACTTTGCCTTGTTTACAAAGGTCCAAATCCATCAGAATTATTTCTCTTGCTTATGGGGGTGGAGGGGGAAAGGAAAGAGTGCCTGTCCTTTCTTGGTTTGGAATCTGAACCAGAAAACTCATAATTACTTATCTGTCCACATTTTAAGGAGAACAACTGGGTGGTATACACTTGCATGATGCTCAGCACTGATAAGGTTCAGGTTCCCATAACTGCATGTCCACTGAGACAAGCAAATCCAGTCAATGTTTCCATAATCCCTACATATTTTAATACTTTAGAAAAAAAATTATTATTGCTTTTCCACTACATTTAAGCTTCATTCTCAAATCATTTTAATACTGTATGTAAAGTCCTTACCTTTTGTTTTAATATATCCACTGGAGTTTGATGTGCTTTGAGTTTTTTGTTTTTAAGCAGAATCTTTCTTCTCAGTTGGTAGGGAGAAGGAAGCATTGGATCATCAGAAAAATCACTCTCAAATAAAAACTTAGTTACCAGTTTATCCCCAAACGTGCTCTGAAATATCAATAAGGTGCAAACTGTTATGAAAAAATAGAGATAAAAATAGAGATAAAAAATATAGGTCCATGCACATTTTGAAGCCAAGTTTGTACCACCAAATACCGGCTTACGGCTTCAAGATATTTGTCAGCTTCCTGCTAGGCATGGGACTTTCAGGTTAAGATTAATGGGAAAGAAACACAAAAGAGGATCTTACTTTTCTTTTCAGAATCTTTTCTTTTTGAAAGAGAGCTTGTTACATCCAAATGCTTTATTTTAATGAAAGCTCTGGATTGTTTTGTGTATCTCTCTTTCACTTTCCTCTGTGACATTATCTAGGGCAGTGATGGTGAACCTTTTAGAGACTAAGTGCCCAAAATCAACAGGCTGCTGTCCACACTGCAGAGGGGCAGGGCAAACTCTGTGCTGGAGGGAGGGAGGAAACACTCCCATTGGGCTGCTGGTCAGAGGGGCGGGACGAACTCTGTGCTGGGGTGACGGTGCCCATTGATCCTTTTGATTTTTTCTGGATTTTTTGGTGGGTGGGTGGGTGGGTGGGGCTTTTCTCCCTCTTTTCCTCTGTTTTATTTCCTGGGTTATTATTGCTGCCTGCTACTGCCTACTGATTGTGGACCCAAAAAAAGAGAAGACATCAAATGGTTTCGAGGAGAGATACATCTCCACATTCTTGAAGTGGCGGGGAGGTCTTCATTTGTATCTTATTTGCTTCCTTACATTTCTTGGGTTTTGGGAGAGGGGACAGTGAATGTGGGATTTTTTAAACTTTGCCTTTTCCCTTCTCTGTGTGTGGAGGGGGGTGTTTATTTCTGTCAGAAAGATAGATTTAAAAATAATAATAGTGCAATTTGTTAATTTATTATGAACTGCCTGCTTTGCACTTGCTTTTTAAGAACACTTTTAAAGGAGTTATTTGGAGCTTTTGGGTGAATGCCAGATAGAACTTGAATGGGGAAACTCAAACTGGAAAAAACAGAGGGACAGTCCCTTTCATGTTTAATATTTACAGTACCTAAAAAGGAATGAGGCACCCCTACAAAACAGAATGTGTAAGTTTTCCCCAGTACATCCCTACTTCCTGCATGCAGACAACTCCTTTGCTCTCTCTTTAAGCAAGAAAGAAAAATGAGACAGGAAGTTACAAGAAATCTCCTACTCTCTCCAAGTGAAGAAAGTGGGGCCAAGAGCTTCTAAACAAACCAGAACATCTTGGTTTGTTGGGAGGCCATTAACAACTGTTTCTTGATTCAACTGTAACAAAAAGCTACAGCTTTCTCATCTGTTTATTTCTGAGCATACAGTACTGTATATTTAAAATCTTTTGTAACCCACCTTGAAAATCTCAGACATCTTTCGTTGTTGAGGCAAGGAACAGTGGTTCTCAATAGATATGACCACTGGCATGTCTGAGGTGATAAAGGCATTGCGATCAATAGCTTCAACTACTTCCTGTAAGAATAAAAATGAAGCAGAATTGTATTGGTTGACATTCAGATTAGATGTTATTCAGAGTATCTAGCTTTAGCACATGGCTCAAGACAAAAGAAGAAACCTAGGAAAATGTATCTTGAAAACTTTAAAGAAATACAATTTGTTGTTACTCCATGGCATCAAATTACATCTGACTTACAAATAACCTAATAGAATGTCAAGATATATGAAATACTAGCTGATTACCCAGCTTCGCTCAGGTTTTTCTTTTCTTTAACGTAGGCCAGCCTTTCCCTCTTGGAAACCTCGTGGGGTGTATGAGGGTCATCCCTGCCTCCCTTCCTCCGTCTCTCTCTTTCCTCACCCATCCCACTTCTCTGTCGATGGTCACTTACCTCCCATATCCTTCCCATACATGTGTCCGGCCACCTGGTGAGAGAGCGGCACGCAGCCATTGAAGAGCCCTCGGACCTTCCCTCCCTCCTTGGCTTTGCCCACCATGGCCGCTGCCTCTGCTGCGGAGGCTGGGTGGCCATTTCTGGAGGGGGGCCAGCCTCTTCCATGGCTCCCATGCCCTCCCGGCCCTCTCAAGGGCCTCTGTCACCACTGCAGTGCCGGCCCAACCAGGCCCTCCATTTGCCTTCCACCTACTGTGAAAACTACAGCTGAGCTCAGAGGGCTACAGCTGAGCTAGTCAGATGATGTCACAATCTCAACCTACCTGGGACTATGACATCAGTTCAGTTACACCACTGGGAAACACACACATTGTATAGATCAATTGCTTCCCAATTTTGGGGGGTGTATGCCCCCTATGGGGCTTGTGACCCCCACAGTGCAAATTTCAGAGGGATTGGTCCAGGGGTGAGGGAGCCTTTAGAGCACATATAAGACCATACTTTTGTTTTATAGATATAGATGTAAGAAATGGTTTCATCAGTACTACTCTTCAATATATTTTCATGGTGCAAGGGAAGTTTAAACCCAGGTCACCTGAGTCCTAGCCTGCCATCTGCTTACTACATAGAAAAGCCTGTTTGCAAGATCTAGGTTCCTACATTAAGAATCTAGATTTACACCTAGAAGCAAAAACAATACTTTATACAGCTGCAGTTGGTGACATAAAGTGCTATATAGCAGCTTCCTTCAACCTAGGAAAGTTGAGACTACACATTTGAAGAATAGCAGACTGTGTACTGTAACCCATAAATAAAACTGATTTAGCCCTTAGATTTTGTGACATGTTAGGTACGAATATTATTTTTTAATTTTTTTTTACTAAGGCTCCTTATGCACTGCTGAGTGTCATCATTTTGCACTGGTTTTACAGTTTTGTTTTCAGTTAACAATAACAATTATCAGTAGCAATTACACTTACCTGTATATACCGCCCTATAGTGCTTAGTGCAATTTCTGGGCAGTTCACAAGGCAATCAGCATTCCTGTCCCAACATGCTGGGTACTCATTTTACCAACCTTGGAAAGATGGTAAACTGAGTCAACCTTGTTCCCGGTCAGGATCGAACATGCATCACCAGCAGTTTCAGCTGCAGTACAGCAGTTTAACCAATGTGCCGCAAGGGCTCCAATTAGTAAGATAGTTTGACAGTCTTTTGACTAGAGTTGGATAGTATGTTCTGCCAATGAATTAAGTAATGCCATTGCTTGTTGACGCACATTTCAGCACAGTTCAGTAACATAGACAGAAATATCTTCACAACCTATGAAATATTAGCACCTTATACTTTTCTACTACAAAAGGCTTGTGTTTTTGTCTACTACAAAGGACTTTATGATAATAATAATTTCATGTCAAAAATTATTCTGGGTTGAAAGGATTTTTGCTGGAGAAACTCCGCTCAGGAGGTGCCCAAATGAGTTTCCTATAATGTTCCCAAAAGTTTTCCCCACAAAGTGGTCCCTATTTATCTGCATGCAATTTCTTGTTTTTGAACTGCTAGGTTGGCAGGGTCTGGGACAGAGATGGGTGCTCAAACCGTCATGCAGTACCCGGGTGTCGAACTGCTGACTTGCCGGCCTTCCAGCTAACAAGGCGAGCCTCCTAACCTCTGAGCCACTGCTGCCTCACATGTTAAATATTAGTACCATATACTTTTCTACTACAAAAGGCTTGAGTTTTTGTTTACTACAAAGGACTTTATGACAAATGTGCGCATACCTTAAAAGGAATCTTAGTGGTGAGTGTATGACCATGATAAATTACAGGCATTCCATCATCACCATCCCAGCAGTCTAGTTCAACACTCCTACAGCCTTGCAAGAGAACCTAGGACAAACAATGGCATCATAGCGCATTATGTCCACAGACATTATGGTGAAACAAGTGAAGGTTTTACAAGGTGAAGACAACAACATTGCCGCATTCTAAATTCCACGAATGAGACAAGGCCGCATAGGCTCTAAATTCGTGACCTCTAATAAGAATAGCCTGAACAAGTCTTTTCAATAAAGAAGCCCTTTTCCTTTGGCATTGTTTATTTTAATAAACACATTAATTTGTTTAATTCTTGAACCTTATATTGATCCCTCAGCACATGGACAATGCACACGTTTTAGAACAGATTGCAGCTATATATATATATATATATATATATATATATATATATATATATATATATATATATATATATATATATATATATATATATATATATATATATATATATATATATATATATATATATATATATATATATATATATATATATATATATATATATATATATATATATATATATATATATATATATATATATATATATATATATATATATATATATATATATATATTAGTTGTACACAATTACTTCCTGTAGCATGCTTCTAATCCAGCCACTTTTTATAGGCTTCTGTGCCCTTGCCAATAAACTCATCGCTTCAACTTTAAGAAAGCTAATCTGGCATAATTGATACTTTCTGTGCACTGTATTAACAGAGGGTTACTTTACATATTATGTATTTTAAGTGCACAGTGAAAAATAATTGTGAATAAAACATTATGTATGATACTACCTATATGTATGCCACAGATATACCTATCCCAAACTTGCAGCTTCTTCTTGAATGCATACTAGGTAAGAGATGTAGAAGTTTTACTTGCTGTTAGAACTTGTATGAATAAAATTTTTAACTTACAGGAAGTCTGATATACAAGTTTTTTTAAACAATTCTATAATTCCAGTACACACATGATATAAAACTAAACTTCTGGAAACAACACTAATATGATTTACACATCACTGTTTGAAAACAATGCCTTATATAATAATCCTACAAGTAACACTCTTTTGACTAACAGTTTTGCTAAAATATAATCAACAAAACTTACTTTATTTTGAACAGTGCTTTGACATTTAAATGAACTAATATATTAGCTCAGTCTTTCCTGTGGGAAAGTCTAATTTTAGCAGGTTAGATCAGACTGGCTAGTGTCTCAGCTCTACAACTTTCAGATGAAACTCGTTTTTTTCTTCTGTGCCTTAGAACAAAGCTTAAATATACAATTATTTTTTAAAAGGGATCTGAGTATAACTGAGCATACAAGCAGTTTTCCCACACATCTTGTTTTCCTATGTTTTACAAGCAAGCACTGGGTTTAGAAAGCAGGAAAAGGCCATGCTTCCTTGACTTTCTGCATAAACAAGTTGTTGAAGGGGAAAAGGGGGGGGGGTAGCAGAATGAGTTGGTAATACCTGGCTATAAAGTTCTATAGAGGATTCTCCTTTAAGTTGGTGTCCTGTGAGATATGTGTTGTGTGAAGACTCGATGTAATAATATGATAGTGGAAACTGCAAGTCTTCTGCATTCTCTTGAGATTCATTATTCATAGAGGCAAAGTTATCTTTATCCATTAAAAACCTAGAAATAAAGAAATATAATGCTCATAAATGACACACAAGACAAAACTGAATGCATATTAAGGTGACTCACAAGTAATTACCGTGCAAATCCTTCAAAGGACATTAGTCCTTGCTGGCACATGGTGATGCTGGGCTCAAACTTCTATAAAAGACAGAAAGAGAATGTCAATGTATGTGCAATTTGTGTTCAAGTCACTTCTGACTTATAGCGAGCCTAATTAGGTTATCAAGATTAGGGGTGCCAAGCGATGTGCGCAGGTCCCGTTTTTCCGGAGCCGCAGGTTGACAGGTATGCTCTGGAACCTCCTGCCAACAGAGCTACGTCTCCAGACGGAATTGCTGACTTTCAGAAAAGAACTTAAAACCTGGCTGGCGGGCCAAGTGTGGGGTGCAGGTGGAAGGGTAACCTCCATTGGGTGGTTGGTGTAGAAGAATCTCCTTCCCCATGGTGCCTTTGATTTCTGCACTCCTTGTTTATAGGGTGGGTAGTTTTAATTGTTTTTAACATGTTTTTTTAAATTGTGATTGTGAACTGCCCTGAGTCGGCCTTGGCTGAGTGGGCGGTATATAAATTTGACAATTAAATTAAAATTAAATTTAAATTTAAATCTGTGAGCTGCTTAAGGAATAATTTTACTTTTGCCATGCATCCTAAGAGGAACTGCGGTGGCTTAGGAGTTAAGATGCTGAACTTGATGCCCAGAAGGTCAGCAGTTTTAGACCTGGGTACTGCATAATGGAGTGAGCTCCCGTCTCTGTCCCAGCTCCTGCCAACCTGCCAGTTCGAAAGCAAGAAATTGCAAACAGATAAATAGCTATCACCTCTGTGGGAAGGTAAACAGTGTTCTGTGCACTCCGGTGTCTAGTCATGCCTGCCACATGTCCACAGAAATGTCTGCAGACACAGACAGCGCAGGCTCTTTGGCTATGAAACAGAGATGAGCACTGAACCCTAGAGTTGGATATGACTGGCTTTCGAGCAAAGGTGACCTTTACCTTTATCTCATGCATCCTACTCTGTCATTCTATCTACTACACTACACTGGTTCTCAACATAGCAAATATCTGCCGTTTATTTACTATGAATATATAGTTTAGTACAGAGTATGCATTTTTGAGAGAAGACGAAAACTTATTTATTTACAGGGTGTCCCAAAAGTTGCCATACATAGGCAAAATTGCATAACAACAGAAGACTGTGTGTGAGAGGTAGCCAACACAAAGAGACTATTTAATAAATGTTTTGTGAGATTTTGTAATGAAAATTTTGTCAATAAAGGTACATTTAGCAACAATTTCCCAATTTCCCTATGTATGGAGGCTTTTGAGACACCCTGTATTTATCTATGGTTTAAACAGCTAACAAAATCTATTTTTATGTAATACAAATATATTTATTGATGGCTTACATTTTACTGAGGCCTGATCCAGACAAAATCAAAAGCGACGGTTGACATCCAGGCCACTTTGGCTTTTATTTCTGTCTCCTCCCCCTGATCATTGCCAGCCACAATGCAACCCATATCAGGTGCAGGAACAAAAATTAAACCAGCTTCTTCTTCTTCCATGTCTAGGCCAGATGTGAAACTGCCAAAATGAAGGCCCCTTTGGGGGAGTTTATTCTGCAGTTCCTTTTGCCTGATCCAGCGTGAGAAAGATTAGCCGGCAACACAGGATTGCTGTTACCAGGGTATACCCAATTGTGGTTCAAAAATACCACAATCTTCGAGGAGGCTCTTTCTGTGTTCCCTTATCACACCTACTGACATGGGCCTCTCATCCAGAAAGGTCTTCTTCTTTCATGTCCCGATCAAACCCTGGACTGCCAAAATGAAGCCACTTTCTTTGCTTTGTTGTTGACCAAACTCAAGTCCTTATCAGTGCATTCCTCTGGCAACAATCAGCAGACCAGTAAATGAGCCGGACTCTGTGTCTCTCCACATTCACACCATATGTTGTTGTCCTCTAGCAGTCCCCACTTGAGCATGTTGGTCTTGCATTTATGGACTCCAACCCTCAGCCTATTCAGGGTCCTGTAAATGATGTAGGGTGATAGTTGTTGATGATAGAGTAAAAACCCCTCATTACTGAGAAATTTCAGCTTCTTGGGGACAACCCATTGGAGATTGACTGAGAGACAATGGACAGGAAAAGCACAGAACAAAATATCAACCCGTGGTTTCAATCATTCCTCATTACTGACCTGAATGATACTGAGGATTTCATCGTATGTATAGTGTTCTCCTTGGCAATTTACTAGGAAGTCATTGAGCTGCTGGATGCCCACTCCAAATATCCCCAGGGATGTGCTCTCCACTCCAGTCCCGTTAGTCACAATGCTTGCTGCAGCGATAGCGTCAGATATTTGTCGCTGATTGTCAGACAGTTGCTGCCTGCTTTTAATGAACAAGCCCAGATCTGATATGTTCCTTGTCAGTAAATCTGTAAGGTGAAAACACTTCATAGAATCAAAGTGCTTGTTTAAACTTTCAAGTATTAAATTGCATCGCCCTTATCCATTTTATAAAACAAAATCTATGAATAAAATTGTGATGACATGTAATGGGAAGAGTAATACTGTAGCATCATACGGTTTAATTATGGCAGTTATGTTTAACTATGAAAGCATTGAAAATGATACAATGCACATTTCCTGATATTTTTCATAAATTATTTTAACCCCTTAAAACAATTCACAGAAATCCTTTAACAGCACATATATAATCAAGATCTGTCTCTCTGTCAATCACATATATTTTACAAAACTATGAGCAATTTTTTTTAAAAAAAAGGCTGCAATCCCATGTTTGATTAAAAGTAACTAATCCCCACTGATTTCCGTGCGCACTGAATGTGGGACACCATATTTCACCTGCTTGTAATGTATCATTTATACACCACTGTTATTTTGAAATTTGCTAAAAGCATTATAAACTTTTAAATGTTTCTGTTCTCAACAACAGATCAGAGAGTTGAGCCACTTGTCTCATTTTATAATTGGAGATGCTAATTTGACAGAGACATTGGCAGGGGCTGAGCTAGATGGCCTGCCACAGTTAGAGAAGGTGCTTGAACTGAGGCTTCTTGAATTCAAATCCCACTTGCTATCAGTTAGAACTTACCCATGTTATTTTCCCCTACCTAAATCAGGCTGGAGTCCATTTGTATTCTCATCGATCTTCAGAGAGGTATACAGTGGAGCAGAATCAGAGCCCAGTCGATTACAGGGCACGGCATAGATATCGAAAAGTTCCTTCAAATCTTTACGGCTTCGGACACTAGAATGTATGAATTGTTGTTATATACTATTTTCAAACCACAAATTTCTTAGTGTGCATTTTTCAAAAAATCAAGTTAAGGATCAGAAAAATAGGGTTTTACCTGAAAGACTTGAAAAGCTCAACAAATTCAACAAAACTCATATTGCTGTCAGAAACCATACAAGTCTGGAATCCTTTCAGTCCCCCTTTCATTCTTCCATGCCAGCTACTGCTACTCCATGTGCTAAAAGAAAAAGTGTCAGATGTAGTAAAGAATGGAATTTAGCTAAGAGTGTATATTAACAGTATATAATTTATTCCATATTTATCCTCCAAGACTGATGTGTAAAAGGAAGTAAATGCTAAAGGCCTTTCATGCTGCACTGCAGAATTGGATGGGTTTGGTAACCCAATTCCGTTTCCTAGGGACCTGCCACTGAGCATTAATCTAGAAGCCCAGATCCTTCTCTGTTTTGGTGAGGGAATTCAGAAACTGATGAGAGGCCAGGTGCAGCCCATAAGTTGCATGTTGTACATGTGTGTGCACGCACACTGCATTGCTTCAGGTTGTCATTTGATGGCTGTACATTTGAACGTAGATAATTCCCTGAACTGAGAAAACACTCATGCCAAGAAGTGTCAGGAAAACAGGTTGCTCTTACTTCCCCTGATAGGCTAGCCTTTGATGAACACTGATTTAACACAAAGAAAACCTAGGATGCTTCCAGATACATTTTTAAAATTCTGCACTGGGGTGTGTCCAGGGTCCATGTATCACTTTCATCCACTTATAAACCTGCTATGTTTTCCCCATAGTCAGTGATAGACAGTACTTCATCATAGCAGGTATGGCAATGTTGGACAGGGTGAAAGCCAGAGACAGGTCATTCAACACACATGCAGACAGGCAAGTGTTCATAGTAACACAATTACAGAAGCAGGCAGGCATTCACTCAAACACTGCCTCACCCAATTCCGCCCCATCCATTCACTTTAAAACTAGGCAGAAAGGTACAGAAATATACCTTGTCCCAGTGGTGGGCATCAGCAGGTTCACACCAGTTCACCAGAACTGGTAGCAGAAATTCTGGCTAGCTCCGCCCATCCAAGTTTTGAAATAAAGTAGTCCTATTTCAGGTGCAACGCAGGACTTTCCCCTTGGCCATGCCCACCATACCATACCCACAGTGTGGTAGTAAAAATTTTTTGGAGCCCACCACTGCCTTGCCCTCAAATTAGAAATGTTGCTACCTGGTACTGCTTCCCTCTTCTCCCACTTCTCACCCTTTAGTGTTCAAGGAATGAAGAAGCAGACGAATGAAGTAGTGAAATTCAGCTCTTTATTAGTGGGGTTTGAACACAGTTTGGATGGGGCAAAACTTGGACTTATATCTATACCTATAAATCCAGACGTTAACCGTTGGAATGTAACAAAGGCTCCCACACCCATCCCTACTATCCCGTACCGAGCCGCCTGCACTCGCCCGAACCCGGTACGGAGGTTACTGAAGGGTTGAGAAATGCGCCAGTGGGGCAAGAGCCCCACGAATGCAAACAAAGAAAAAGGACTTCACTACCCAATATCCTGTGCACTGCGCCGTGCCACAGCCAATTATGTTGAGAAGTGTGACCAAATAGAACGTTGTGAGATGCGCCACGGCCAATCAAAATAAAGCAGTAGAAAAAATTTCAATGTACGAACGGTAACATCACAAATTAAACTTCATGTCCCAGCATCCTACGCGCCTATAGCATGTCAGCCAATCAAGCTGAGTGGCGCAAGCGCATAGAATGTAGGATAAACTGTCTAAAAAACTACAACGTTTCTGCTCATTAATCCACGTAATACATACATAACAAATACGTAAAGTATTTAGAAATTAAAAATTAAAAAAGCCGCCGAATGAATGCTCACAGAACAAATCACACTACAAATCCCAGCATCCTACGTGATTACAGCAATGCAGCCAATCATGTTGAATGGTGCGAACGCATCAAATGTTGGGAAAAGCGCAAAAAAAAACCCCCAATAAAAGGCGCCATCATGCAGGAGGCAGCAAGGAAAACCATACCAAAAGAAAAGAAGCATAAGAAAGCAAAGTGGTTGTCTGATGAGACTCTTAAAATAGCAGAGGAAAGAAGGAATGCAAAAGGCAAAGGAGAAAAGAAAAAATACAGTCACTTGAACACAGAATTTCAAAGAAAAGCAAGGAGAGACAAGGAAATCTATTTAAATGAACAGTGCAAAGAAATAGAGGAAATCAACACAAGAGGCTGGACTAGAGATCTTTTCAAAAAAATTGGGGAAATCAAGGGAACATTCAAAGCAAAAATGACCATGATAAGGGACAAAGACGGCAAGGAGTTAACTGATGCAGAAGAGATTAAGAAAAGATGGAAAGAATACACAGAGGAACTTTACAAAAAGGACCTCAACACCACTGATAATCACAATGATGAGAACATTGAACTTGAGCCAGACATCCTAGAGAGTGAAGTCAGAAAGGCCCTAAAAAGCACTGCAAACAACAAAGCTAGTGGAGATGACGGTATCGCAGTTGAATTTTTCAAAGCTCTAAAAGATGACGGAATCAAATTACTGCATTTGATATGCCAGCAGATCTGGAAATCAAAACAGTGGCCACAGGATTGGAAAAGATCAGTATACGTTCCAACCCCAAAGAAGGGTAGTGCCAAAGAGTGTTGAAATTATCGAACAATTGTGCTCATCCCACACGCTAGCAAGGTGATGCTCAAGATAATACAGGATAGACTTCAGCAGCACGTGGAGAGAGAATTGCCAGAGGTGCAGGCGGGTTTCAGAACAGTCAGGGGGACTAGAGACCACATTGCTAATATACGGTGGATCATGGAGAAAACAAAAGAATATCAGAAACAAGTATACCTCTGCTTTATTGACTACACCAAGGCCTTTGACTGCGTGGACCACAATAAAATGTGGCAAGTACTTAAAGAAATGGGAATACCAGAACACCTCATATGCCTCATGAGAAATCTGTACAAGAGTCAAGAAGCAACAGTTAGGACAGAACATGGAATGACAGAATGGTTTGGAATAGGAAAAGGAGTAAGACAAGGCTGCATTTTATCACCCTACCTTTTCAACCTATACACAGAGCACATAATGCGCAATGCAGGGATGGAGGAATCACAATATGGGATAAAAATTGCTGGGAGAAACATCAACAATTTGAGATATGCAGACGATACCACCCTAATGGCAGAAAGTGAGGAAGATTTAAAGAAGCTACTGATTAGGTTGAAAGAAGAGATTACAAAAGCTGGGCTGAGACTTAACATCAAGAAAACCAAGATAATGGCAACAGGCCCTATCAGCACCTGGAAAGTAGATGGGGAAGAAGTAGAAGCAGTGACGGATTTTACTTTCTTGGGATCTAGGATCACTGCAGATGGTGACTGCAGCCATGAAATAAAGAGGCGGCTGATTCTAGAGAGACAAGCCATGAGAAACCTGGGGAACATAGTGAAAAGTAGACATCATCTTGCAAACAAAAATCCGTAAAGTCAAAGCAATGGTATTCCCGGTGGTAATGTATGGATGTGAGAGATGGATCATTAGGAAGGCTGAGCACAGAAGAATAGACGCCTTTGAGATGTGGTGTTGGAGGAGAGTTTTGAGAGTACCCTGGACAGCGAGGAGAACAAATAAGTCAATCTTGAAAGAAATCAGTCCTGACTGCTCCTTAGAAGGTCAAATAGTAAAGATGAAGCTGAAGTACTTTGCACACCAAATGAGAAGAGAGGATTCACTTGAGAAAGCCTTGATGCTGGGAAAGGTGGAGGGCAAAAGATAAATACTTATAATTCTAATAGTAAAACTATTTTCACTAAAAATAATTGCCTCATGAAAAGGTTTTAATAAATTTGCATGAGAAAAATACAACAAGCTACTGACTGAACACAATTTTTTTTGACCAAAAATGTTGGACCACAGTGGTCCAACATTTTTGGTCAAAAAAAATTGTGTTCAGTCAATAGCTTGTTGTAAGTAATAAACCATTAACAAGCTGCAACAATGACAATATACAACAAATGTTTTAATACTGAATTAATAATAATAACATATTTCAATATATTATTAATTTATTAGAATTGTAAATCACAATGCCTACAAAAACATGTAAATATAGGACAAAGAATACGCAAAACATTAAAAAGAAAACTAGAAAAAACACAAGAAACATCGCAGGAAAGGGAAGCAAAACTTAAGAAACACAGAAAAAAATATGCACAAAAGACAGAACAAACATGTACTCAGGAACATGAGACCATGTTAACAGAACGTAGAGAAATTGACAGTACATCAAGGGCAAATGAAAGCACAAAGAAACATGATATGAGATCAGAACAGAATAAAAAACAAGAGCAATACGAGAACAGAGAACAGAGAACTAAAGCTAAGAAATTAATATTAAAAATGGCTGCCTTCTCCTATGATCCAGAAACTAATTATTCAGAAAATGCCAATTTAGAGACTGGTAATCTAGACACAATTTGCCAATTCTGCCAAGCCGGAAAATTCAAAATAGAAACACAATCACTATGTTGTAAAGGAGGTAAAATTAAAATTCAACAGCAAATGCCACCACAAGAATTGATATAATATACAAGTGGAGTGACAACAGATTCTAAACATTTCTTAAAGAATATTCAAAAATACATCTCATGTTTTCAAATGACTTCATTTGGAGCCACAGCCATTATACAACACAAAGGATTCAATCCAACATTCACAATTCAAGGACAGATTTATTACAATATTGGTTCACTACTACCACTACCAGAAGAACAGCCAAAGTTCCTGCAAATTTATTTCATGGGAGATGAGGAAAAAGAAATAGCACAATGATGTACATACATTGAAGGAACAAAACAACATATTGTACTAAGAATACAAAGAATGTTACATCAACACAATAATCTCATCCGCACTTTCCAAAATGCAATGCAAAACATGCCAACAAATGAATACCAAATTGTCATTGCTGCAGACAAAACACCAAAAGGAGAACATATACGCCGATACAATGCGCCAGAAACAAATGAAGTCGCAGCACTCATTTCTGGAGATACTTTCCATCCCAGAGATATAATACTTAAACGACACGACAAAAAACTGCAACATATATCAGAAACACATTGCTCCTATGATGCTCTTCAATATCCTGTATTTTCTCCATATGGTGAGGATGGATATCATGGATATCATTTTAATTTGAAACGCATTGATCCAAAAACAGGGAAGGAAACTGAGAAAAAAAATTCAGCCATGGACTACTACTCCTACATTCTAATGGTTAGAAATGAAGAACAAAACCAAATAATCCACTGCAGAAAATTGTTAAATCAGTTCGTTGTGGATATGTATGCAAAAATAGAGAGTGAAAGATTACTTTACATTAGAACAAACCACAAATCACTCAGAGCAGAACAATACATACATTTAAAGGATGCTGTGGCACAAGATGGAAACCTAACAAACGTTGGAACACTGCTAATCCTGCCAGCAACATATACTGGAAGCCCAAGGCATATGCATGAATATACTCAGGATGCTATGACCTATGTAAGGAAACATGGAAGACCAGACTTATTTATAACATTTACATGTAACCCTACATGGCCTGAGATAAAAAATTACCTGAGAAATGATGAAACAGCTAATGACAGACATGACTTAATTTCAAGAGTGTTTAGAAAAAACAAACACAATTAATTAATCTTATCACAAAAATATGATATTTGGTGAGTGTAATTGCTGGATGTATATGATTGAATGGCAGAAACGTGGGCTGCCACATTCACACAACTTGATATGGCTAAAAAGAAAAATACATCCCACTGAAATTGATAAAATAATATCTGCTGAAATACCAAACGAAAACGAAGACAATGAACTACATACCATTGTTAAAAAAACATGATTCATGGACCCTGTGGTCTTCTTAACACACAAGCACCATGTATGAAAGAAAAAACCTGCACCAAAAGATACCCCAGAGCATTACTGAAAGAAACACAAACTTCAGAAGATGGATACCCACAATACAGGCGATGTTCTCCAGAGGATGGAGGAAACACAACTAAATTAAAAGTGAAAACACAAGGAGAAATAGTAATAGACAATACCTGGATAGTGCCATATTGTCCTCTCCTCTCAAAAATATTCAAAGCACAAATTAATGTTGAATATTGTAATAGTGTTAAATCAATAAAGTATGTGTGTAAATATATAAATAAAGGCAGTGACATGGCCATTTATGATGTTAGAAACATCAACAGAAACAATGAGATTTTGCAGTATCAATGTGGAAGGTACATTAGTATAATGAGGGTTTTTGGCACATTCTAGGCTTCCACATACATGATAGACATCCAACAGTACTACATCTGAAACAGCAACAACTGTTGCAGACAATCCTCAAGAAACAACTTTAACTGCTTTTTTAAAACTATGCCAGAAAGATGAATTCGCAAAAACCATACTATATCAAGATGTGGCAAAATATTATACCTGGAATAAAACTAAGAAACAATTCTGCCGCAGAAAACTGGCACTTATGTACCTGAACATGACATTTATGAAAGTGATGTAATAGGCAGACTATACACTGTGCATCCAAATAATACAGAATGTTTCTATCTGAGAATGCTACTCCACACAATACCTGGACCAACATCTTTTCAAGAACTCAAAACTGTGGATGAAAAATTGATGGAAACATACAGAGAAGTATGCCAGCACATGGGTTTATTAGAAGCTGATCAACATTGGGAAGCAACATTGCAAAAAGCAGCAATGATTTCCATGCCACACTAAATGACAACTTTACTGGCAATAATACTCACTTTATGTAGTCCATCAAACCCACTAAATTTGTGGGGAAATTTTAAAAACTCACTAAGTGAAGATATGCTAATGAAAGCCAGAAAAGAACATCCAACATTAGACATTGAGTATAGAACAGACATATACAACATGGCATTAATTGAAGTTGAAGACAAATGCATACGCATGACTAATAAAACACTAGAGGATCTTGGTCTACCAGCACCAACACACAATCAAGGAGATGCCTTAAATGCAGATTATATAAGGGAAACAAACTATGACATTGAAAGATTAAAGAATACATAAATAAAAAAACTGCTTAATGATGAACAGAAATCTGCCTACGACAAAATAATAAATCAACTAACAACAGAAGATGGAGGAATAATTTTTCTACAAGCATCTGGAGGAACGGGGAAGACTTTCCTCACAAACCTAATTCTAGCAGAAATATGTGCACAAGAAAATGTTGCATTAGCCATAGCATCATCAGGAATAGCAGCAACATTAATGGAAGGAGGAAGAACTGCTCATTTTGCACTCCAAATACCACTCGACATAGCTAAACAGGAAACCCCAACATGTAATATAACAAAAGATAGTGGGCATGCAAAAGTGCTAAAAGAAGCAAAAATTATTGTCTGGGATGAATGTACGATGGCACATAAAAATCTATTGAAGCCTTACACATAACTCTTAAAGACATAAGAGAAAATGAAAAAATAATGGGAGGATTGCTATACTTATTTGTGGAGATTTCAGACAAACACTCCTAGTAATTCCAAAATCTACACCTGCAGATCAAATCAATGCGTGTATCAACCAATCATATTTATGGAAAAACGTTCAAACCATTACCTTAACAGAAAACATGAGAGTAAGACAAAATGCAAACACTCAACTCTTCACCAACTTTCTTTTACAAATAGGTAATGGAAAAGTACCAAAAAAATGAAGAAAATGAATTCCCAGAATATTTCTGCACCATGGTAACATATGCATTCGAACTTATAAATTCCATATACACAAACATCAATGACAATTATCATCATCATGAATGGCTTAAAGAAAGAGCTATCTTAGCAGCAAGGAATGATGATGTTAACATTATAAATCAGGAAATTCTTGACATGTTACCAGACCAACCTACTGTATACAAATCTATTGATACAGTAGTAGACAAAGATGATACTGTTAATTTTCCTACTGAATTTTGAACTCACTATAACTACCAGGAATGCCTTCTTACCAACTACTTCTGAAAGAAGGAGCACCAATTATTTTACTAAGAAATTTAAACCCGCCAAAATTATGTAATGGCACTAGACTGTGT
The DNA here is from genome assembly GCA_035047305.1 of Bradypodion pumilum. Classification (NCBI taxonomy): domain Eukaryota; kingdom Metazoa; phylum Chordata; class Lepidosauria; order Squamata; family Chamaeleonidae; genus Bradypodion; species Bradypodion pumilum. The sequence goes on from JAWDJD010000003.1 coordinate 267,073,651, forward strand.
GTGAAAAACCTCGTGCCAAATGTAATAGAAGCCACAATTATTACAGGAAAAGGAGCAGGGGAATCAGTTTACATTCCACGTATTCCATTGATCCCAACTGATCAAACTATACCATTTAAAAGACTACAATTCCCTGTACGACTAGCATTCGCAATTACCATAAATAAATCGCAAGGTCAGACACTACAACATTGTAGAGTTCATCTTTCAAAGCCATGTTTCTCTCACGGACAATTATATGTTGTGTGTTCTAGAGTGGTTTCAGCAGATAATTTATTCATACTTGCAACAAACAACCAAACTAAAAATATTGTTCACCAACAAGTGCTACAAAAATCAAAATAACATTCAATACATATAAGCTAAAAAGTAATTAGCTCAAACACGTTAATTTTACGAAAAGCAAAGAACCATCCATTAAGGAAAAACACTCAAGTACAATGATTCAAAAATAAATAAGTAATTACATGAAATAAATACAAAAGCTAACTTTAAAAATACTAAGTACAACAATTATGTAAAAATAATCAATACAAAAACAACAGATGGCTCCTTAAAGTCGCTGAAATTACATCTGACAGAAACGCAAAACTTAATTGCAAGAAATATTAAAGCTTACCGAAAAGAGCAGCAATGCAAACAGTTTTCACCCATATACGTTGATAGAAGATTTATCCACAAACCAAAACAGTGAGCAACACCATTTCCTACATCAGATGCAAATTCTTCCATAAACAAAGTACATGCTGTAAATCCACGAAAAAGGAAAAAGGAAACTGTAGCCACACATACTCAATGTGAAAGCAGCGAGCCAATGCCTAATAAGAAAGCAGGAAAAAACAATGGGGATAACTAAAGCTTGCAAACTCACGCGAGAACGATAGGGGGAGAAAGATCTAGAAATACTGAGGGGAGCTATAGAAAGTAACGCTAAACGCATAAATCGGAATTTATAAAAAGAAAATTTTATAACTCCACCATTAAAATACAAACTAATTAACACTCTAAAATGGAATAAATAAAAAAGACACCAAGCGGACGAGGATATAGAATAATGGACAAAGACAAACGAAACTAAACATGGAGAAATGAACCCGAAGAATATAACTGACGACAAAAAAAAATAGCATTGGAAGAGGATACACCTTTGATAACACAAAACAAGGTAAGTTACTTCAAAATTGTACTACTTCAGAAACAAAACAACAAAAAGATAATACTAATTTAACAGACTTAACTTATGAATATCAAAAAAGAACAAGTACAGGAAGGGCTTATATATTTCAAAATATACACAAATACAGTAATCCAGGCATTAAAAATAAATCACCAGAAATATTCTATAATCATCCAAGTAATGAAAACAAAGAAAAAGAAATACAATACGAACAACAAACAACAGCAAGCAAAAAACAGGACACACCATTATTTTTAACAACCTTACCACAACACAACATGGACCCACAAACATTAACTAATAATCAAAATATAAATATTTCTGAAGTGACAATAACAAGAAGACCGGACATATATTACAGTAAAGAATCCAGAAAAATTATTGATCAGATACAAAAAAGACTACATGGATATGATGACTATGAAGAAATAATAGCACAACCAATAGTAACAAGACAACAAAAATTCACTCCAATCTCTATGTTAGTTTCAAAAATGGAAACAACACTAAATAACAACATAACAACACAACAAGAACAAGAAAAATTACAATCAAATTCAGAATATGAAAAACAATATATAAAACAAAATTTATGTATTCAAGAAGATGAAGAATCTTCTATGCACACCACAAAAGTAGAAGAATACACAATACTCCAAACTGAGGAATTTTCGGTAATACTACAAGAAAAAGAAATTACAAACCAAAACACAAAACAACCTGAACTCAAAAACCAACAATCAGAAAATAATGTAGAAAATCAACAAAATATTGAAATTGTCATGCAAAAGAAAAAAACAACAAACACTAATAGTGAGAAAAAAAGAAATAAAACCAAATGAAACAATTACAAATGAAAAAATGAACAACATATCTGAACATACAAAGAAGCAACTTCAATAAATTATTGAAAAAATTAATAATAAACCTATTTCAAAAATAGAGAAAAATAATAAGAGATCAATCTCAAATGAAAAACAGTGCACAAATTCAAAAAACAAACAGGAATATGACATTACAATGCAAGAATCTAATAAAAAGCATTTTATCAACAAGAAACAGAAACTACAATACTGAACAAAAACCACAAAATCCCAATTGTCAGAAAAAAAGGAATAATACAACAAGAAAAATTTTAAAATGATGATAAGGACAACATGTCTGAAAAACATAACAAACAAATTCAAAAAATAATTGAAAAAATTAATAATAAACAAATACCAGAGAAAGAACAAAGAAAAAAAACTATAAGCAAACAAAAACTCTACACAATCACAGAAAATAAAGAAGAAGATGAAGAAATCAGAAACAATGAACAAGAACAAAACAAAAACAAAAATCATTCAACAATCATACCAATAGACTTCATCATTCAAAGACAACTTCTCTTCATGTTAAACCCGCCAACAAATATCAATATCCCATTAGCACTGCTAATGCTGATTCATTTCATAACAACTAAACAGAATCAAGAAGAACAAGTCACCACCACCCAATCAACAGGTAAATGAAACATTCATAAGATGAATAAATTCAAAAAAATAACAGAATGTATTTCCTCTATTTTACAGACTATATACAATTAAAGCAACGGGAGAAAACACACAACAAATAACAGTTTTGAAAGTAAGTAATACTTTTATAAATAAAATGAAACCATAAGAAAAAAAATTGATTAAACCATTAAATTTATTCACAAACAAACATTTAATAACTTTAATTCATTCATTTTACAGGAAATCAAAGTTTCAAAATATCCAACAACAGCTACAAAGCACAACTATTTAAAGGTAAGTTACTAAAAAACATAAAAATAATAACAACAAAAACACAAAGTAAAACAATTAAATATGCTTTCTTATGTTTTACAGAATATAAAAACAACACAAGAACAACACAACAGAAGAAAAAATATCTGTTTATACAATTATACAGCTAAAATTAATCATTTCTTCAATATTATACAGTAACAAAGTTTAAATTAAAAATGTTTCTATATTAAAACATTTCAACAAACAAACAAAAACAAGAATATGTTGATATTATGTAAGTTACATTAACATAATTGTTAAAAAAAATTATTTAAAAACCATGAACATAATAATGAAAAAAAATGTTTCAAAAAATCAAAGCAATAATACATACTTACCAAATATTACCAACTTTTTTTGTAAATAAATACATAAAAATAACATATTTTGCTCTTTTTACATTACTTTAAAAAAAACAAAAACACAATTTAAAACAGCCCGGCAAACTAAAACATTATTTGGTTAAATAAAAAATTTAGAAACAATTATATCATCCTTTGTACTTTTTTCAATCCACAAAAAAACCCAAAAAAAGCTGATCACAGTTTATAACACCCTGGCAATGCTGGGCAACCTCTGCTAGTACACTATAAACAGTAACAGTAACAATAATACAACAAGCCCATTGACTAACAGAGTGTGCACATTTTTCAATCCACTTATTTGCATAAGAATAGATACATGAGAAAAGATACATTCCGCTCCTGTCAGAAAACACAGTTAACATACATAACATTCTTCCCCCCTAGGTAAAAACAAAATTTTTTTAACCAGGTTGGTGGTCTAGTTGCCCTTCTGGGTTGGACGCTTGGCTGAGCCGGCTTAGGGGCTCATAGGATGGGCGACTCGACTGGAGTGAGGAATTGACTAGAGAGGGAGGATTGTAAACCCAAATTAAAGCCCCATTTGTCAGATGGAGGAGCAGGGGACCGCTCAAAACCAAAATCTAATTCTGTGGATGAATAAGACAATTCAGGGTCCCTCCTGTGTGTACTAAGAGTGGAGGGCGACTCCAAACAAAATTGGTCATCATCAATAAAGGAATCCAGAGTGTTAGGCTGGGACAGTGTAAGGGTACACATGGCCGGAGTAGGGGAGCATTCCACAATTTCCCCTTGAAATCGGTCCCTAGAACACACCTCTGGGTCTAAGTTAGCTTGCTGCTGATTGTTACCTCTGCTCCCTGGTTTAAACGGGTGGGGGCCAACCCTAACATTGAGTGTCTGTATTCGTCCTGTGGGTCCAGTATTCTGGGTCTCAATTGATCTGCGTGCCTCCTCCAGATCAGACCAGTGGCTGTTCTGATTCTGTAAGAAACAGGACCAGTCTGATCGATCACAAACCCAGGCACCCACGTAGGACCACCAGCTGCATAATTGTGGCAATGTACAGGGTCTCCCGGAGAAAAATCCTTCTGGTATTGGATCGCTATATTTGTGCCTTTGTCCTCTACCCTAGAGGGATCCAATCTGTCCAGCAAGGATGACAGTTTCCTTCGCTGGAACAATTCAGCAGGAGACAGCCCTGAGGCAAGGGGGGTGAGCCTATATGTAAAAAGAAACTGGCATAACTGGAGCTCCAAATCCCCTTCACCCATACGCCGAAGCATGTCTTTAGTTGTGCACACCTGCCGCTCCACCTGGCCATTGTTAGCTGGGTGGAATAGGGCAGCACTGATGTGCCTAATTGCATTCCTTTCCATGAAGGATTGGAATTCTGCAGATGTGAACGTGGATGCGTTGTCGGACACAAGCACATCTGGAAGTCCAAATGCTGTGAACAGCCTTCTCAGGTGTATTATCATGGTGGCTGAAATGGTATTAGGCACTCTAGTCACTTCCAGCCACTTAGAGAATGAGTCTACAACCAACAAAAATAGGGCACCCCTAAATGGACCTGCAAAATCTATGTGCAACCTGGACCAGGGGCCCCTAGCAGAATCCCATTCCCGAGAGGGAAGGTGGGATTGCTCTGGGTGAGAGGATTGATAACTGGCACAAGTGCCGACCATTTGTTCTATGTCTTGGTCCAGTTGAGGCCACCAAAAGTAGCTACGGGCAAGGACTTTGGAACATACAATTCCTGCATGACTTGTGTGAAGTAAATGTAAAACCTTTTTCCTGAGAGTGACAGGAATGACCACCCGCTGGCCCCATAGAAGGCAACCTCATTCCAATGACTATTCCAAATGCTTGCGGTGGAATGTTCTGAATTCCTCGGCTAGAAGAGAGACAGGCCAGCCTTTTTGTACCCAAGACATTACTTTAGTCAATGTTACATCCTTGGCCATAGCTTTGGCTATATCTGAGGGGATGACTGGGGGCGAGTCGAATGCCTCAATCATGAGGACCTGGTGGTCGCTTTTCATCTTGCAATCGGCTTCCCCGACCCCTGGCAGTGGAGAACGTGACAGGGCATCAGCATGGCTGATGTCCTTTCCGGGCCTGTGCACCAAAGTAAAATCATATGCATTTAGGAAAATTGCCCAAAGCAACATCCTTGAGGACAGAATTTGAGGCATGGGCTTCCCATTCACAAAGATTCCAAGGAGGGGCTTGTGGTCAGTTACGATGGTAAAAGGCCTTCCGTAAAGGTAATCATGGAATTTCTTAGTGCCTGCCACGATTGCCAATGCCTCCCTGTCTGTCTGAGCATAATTTTTCTCAGGCTTTGAGAGCAAATGGGAATAGAATGCTATGGGAGCTTCCATCCCGTCACTTAGTACATGGCATAACACTGCTCCCACCCCCACAGGGGATGCATCACACACAAGTACAACTTTTTTGTTAGGATCAAAATGAGTTAATGCAGCATCCAAAGATAGTAGCCTTTTGAGTTCTTGGAACACTTTCTCCTGGCAATGACCCCAGTGCCAAACAGTATCTTTCTTAAGAAGCCGATGTAATGGTTCGGCAACTGAGGCTTTGCGATGGAGAAAAGCGTGAGAGAAGTTTAACAATCCTAGAAATGATTGCAATTCGGCTTTACATTTCGGCCTGGGTGCATTCCGCATGGCCGTCACCTTGGAGTCAGAGGGCATGATACCTTGGGGTGTAATGCGGTACCCCAGGAACACCACTTCCCGTGCCAAAAACACACACTTGTCTCTCTGAGACGTAGACCGGCCCTCTAGAAACATGACAGGACTCGATCAAGCCTGGCCACTAGTTCGACAGTGTCCTTAGCGGTGATCAGGACATTGTCAAAATATGGCAGGACACCAGGCAACCCTTTCAAAATACATTCTACAAGAGATTGAAATATTCTGGGGCCCTCATTCACCCCGAATTGTAGTCTAGTTACCTTAAATGCCCCCTTATACATTACTATGGTCTGGGCTATGGCAGCAGCAGGAGACACAGTTAATTGTTGGTAAACCGGGGCAAGGTCAAGTTTTGCGAAGCAATTTCCTCCATGCAAGGAGGCAAGAAGGTGGCTTACCACGGGCACAAGGTATGCGTTCGGGCGAATAGCTTTATTGATGGTACACTTGTAGTCAGTGCATATCCTGACCTCCCCGTTACTTTTCAATTGGTGTCATAATTGGTGTCTTCCACTCTGTGGAGTCCACCGGCACTAGGATGCCCTGCCCCACCAGTTTGTCCAGCTCGGCTTCTATCTTCTCCTTTAAAGCAAAGGGTACCCAGAGTGGCTTCATCCGGATGGGCCGGATGGTTGGGTCAAGCTCAAAGTCAACAGGGGGTCCTGTGTATAAACCTAAACCCTTTTTGATGTGCAGCACAAATGTCCCGGATTGGGTCAGAGTCTATTGCGTGGATGCCAGAAAGCCGGATTCCCAGGGGCCTAAACCATTGGGTCCCAATAAGACAGTTAGTGCCCTGCTTAACTACAACCAATGGCAAGGAGGTGCGAATGTTTTTGAATTTAACCAAGAAATTACCCACCCCCAGGACCGGAATCTGGCAACCTTGCACATCCCGGAGGGAAGTTTTAAAGGATTTAAGCTTGGGCCGAGAGGCAGGGGGAATTCTCAAAAACTCCCACTGTGGGATTATGGAAAAGGTAGTATCTGAATCCACCTCCATCTTGAAGGGGACATCCTGCAGGCTCAGGTCTGTGAAGAAACGCTCGCTGACGATGCCCACTTGGCACGGCTCAGGCTCGGGTGACACTTTGGCGAGGGACGTGTTGTGGTGATGACTCTTCTTGGGCACAGGCACTGGAGGTCTTTGCTTTCGCTGTCGGCATACCTTAGCAATGTGCCCTCTTCGCCCGCAGTTGTGGCATTCTGCAGTGCGGAAGGGGCACTTCTTGCGGTCATGCTGGGCTCCGCAGCCATCACACTTGCAAAGGAATTTCTTCTCCCGATCGTCACGGTGCTCTCGGTGCTTTCGTCTAACTGCTCGGACTTTCCCTCTGCATCGCTGGACTCCAATGAAGAGTTGGAACCAGGCGATGCTGAGGAGGATGAAGGTGAACTTTGCTGAGCTTGCACAGCTGAGTCGGTGGCACTGGTGGTGGAGTGGCAATGCCGGAAAAGCTTTATCCCGGACCGTGTGGCCTCAGATGCTACTGCCTCTTTTTGGACATCCGTGAAGGTTAGCGTCTTTCTGATCATGAGGCGACATTGAGCATTTTCATCCCTCATGCTGGCCAGCAGATGGTCCCGGAGTGCTTCTTCAATGTTGTCCCACTTGCATGGGGCGACAGCAATGCGCAGCACGGCAGCGTAGTCTGCAATGGATTCACCAGGTCGCTGCTCTCTACTGTGGAAGGCCACCCTGGCCAGGAAGATCGAGACCTCTGGCTGCAGGTGCTTCCTCAGTGCGGACATTATTTCTGCGAGTGGCACCACATCCACGTCCCTTGGGAGAACGAGGTGGGTGCCAGCTCAAACATCTCAGAACTGCACTGAGCGAGGAAACAGGACACTTCTGGTTTCTGTCAGTGATCTTCTGCGAGGCCATTACGTGGCGGAACCGGTGTTCGTATGTTGCCCATTTCTCTGGATGCGCTGGGTCGAATGGGCCGATGTTGCTGCCATGTGGGAACGCCATCCCACCTTCGGCACCAGTTTAGTGTTCAAGGAATGAAAAAGCAGACGAATGAAGTAGTGAAATTCAGCTCTTTATTAGTGGGGTTTGAACACAGTTTGGATGGGGCAAAACATGGACTTATATACACTATAAACAGTAACAGTAACAATAATACAACAAGCCCATTGGCTAACAGAATGTGCACATTTTTGATCCACTTATTTGCATAAGAATAGATACATGAGAAAAGATACATTCTGCTCCTGTCAAAAAACACAGTTAACATACATAACACACGCCCATGGAAATGCATGGTGGATGAGGTGGGGAGTTCAGCAAGGAATCATGAGCCTCTCTTTCTGGGAGGAAGGCAACCAGGAGTCTGTGAGCTTCAGGTAGTTTGAACCTGAGGTAGAGAAATATCCCACTTTATCTAATGGGCCAGCCACCTCTGCCGATAGCCATGATGGCAAACCATGGCACTCCAGATGTTCTTGGACTTCAATTCCCAGAAGCCCAAGAACCCTGTGAATCCACACGAATAGGTTTACTGTGATTCATCTGGCCCACGCTGCCATCGTCGCTCCTGGAAGCAGAAGGGCGTGTTTTACTTCCGCTTCTGGGAGCGACGAGGGCAGCGCAGGCCGGATGAACTGCAGTAAACCCATTCGTGTGGATTCACAGGGTGTTTGGGCTTCTGGGAATTGAAGTCCAAGAACATCTGGAGTGCCAAGGTTCACCATCACGGGCCTATAGCCTCTTCTACCTTTCCCTACAAGCATTTAAGAATACATAAGGATAAAACAAAATAATTGCACAATGCCTTTTTGTGACTGTTCGCACCCTTAAGACTCCCATCGTTCTGCCTTCATTTTTCGATTATTTATCACAAAGAGACATAACAAAGGATCCACACAACCCAGTTTTCCACTACCCAACTCATTTCATAATGATTCCAATGACTGTGAAGTAACTGAAGATTAATTAAGTGAATCAACTTTCTTTTTCTTTTTTCATAGCAAGGGTTGGTTTTATCTCATCTTGTTCCAAAGACTTGAGTTTATGCATAAACTCACAAAAGGGGAGCCTATTGGTTTTTTCAGCTAATAAAACTGAGTCAGTTTCAAACTGCTAATGGGAAAGACAATAAAGAAATTCTGCAAAATATACTCATCCATCTTGTACGGGCACTTCTAATGAGATACACAATGGCTTGTTCATTGTACAATTTCAGTCCCAAAATGCATATAGAATCATGCTTTTTTCTTACCTTGATTGACTCTTTATTGAGGATGACATCACAGGAGAAGATACTGGCCTAATGGAGGATGAGACTCCAGGGGTAGCATTAAGTGGAACTGAGGTAGTCAAGGATTGTGTTCTTCTGGAAGGCAGGGTGTTGGTACCAGAAAAAGTAACCAGAAGAGTTGGTTCTAAGAACAAAATCAGTTTTTTTTTGTTACTGCCATTTACAGGTAAATGATATTACCGCACTTGCCAGTGTATAAGACACATCAGAGTATAAGATGTACCCAATGGTGGGATTCAGCAGGTTCACCCCAGTTCGCAAGAACTGGTAGCAAAAATTTCAGCTGGCCCTGCCCATCCAAGTTTTGAAATAAAGTACTGTAGTCCTAATTCAGGTGTTGCAGGGCTTCCACCTGGCCATGCTCACCATACCATGCTCACAGAGTAGGTAGTAATTTTTTTGAAACCCACCACTGGATGCACCCATTATTAACAAAATAGCCCACTGTAGGCCACTATATACAGTACAAGACACATTCCATTTTTCCAGTGTACAGTGGTTCCTCGCTTAAAGAGCATAATGCATTCCACAGGATTGCTCTTTAAGATTGATCTTTTTGCTGCTACCACTGCCGAAACAACCAGATGCCCACCTTGCTCTCTCTCGGTCAGTCTGGCCGGAGAAGAGTGGAACCAGCTATGGGAGGGCTTCAGGCAGCTACAAAAGACCTTTTGCTGCCTCCACTGCCGAGGCAACCCGAGGCCCACCTTGCTCTCTCTCAGTCAGTCTGGCCGGAGAAGAGTGGAACCAGCTGTGGGAGGGCTGCAGGCAGCTACAAAAGACCTTTGCTGCCTCCACTGCCAAGGCAACCGGACATTGCAACGGGAAGCCTGATGATGCCACCGACACCACCTGCCATGCCCTCCCACCCCCTTCCATCGGGTGGGGTGGATAAGGGGGCTCCTGTGGCCTTGGACTGGTCTTGGACTGGCTTCTTTATGGTATTTTTTGTATTTCTTTGTACTTCTATGTATTTACTGATCCTGGTATAATGATGACTATTGTATTGTATTTTTGTATTATCATGTATTTATTTGCCTATATATTGTATCATTTTGTTGTTATATTGTATTGACATTGATATGTTGTAGCCGCCTTGAGTCGGCCTCGGCTGAGAAAGGCGGGGTATAAATTAAAATTGTATTGTATTGTATTGTATTAAGCGAGTTTGCTCTTTAAGCGAAACACCATTGTAAGTGACCGATGGTGACTTCTGGTGGGCGGGATTGGGAACCCTGATTTAGTTGTTAAGCGAGTTTTTGGTTGGTTTTAGTTGTTAAGCGAGGTGCCCATTCAGAGAAAATTCTGCTCTTTAAGCTAGTTAGTCTCTAAGCAAGGCGCTCTTTATGTGAGGTTTTACTGTATTTTAAGGGGGTAAAGTGGATCTTATAAGCCAGCAAATATGGTAACCGCTATAAAACAAATGAATGATAAGCAAAAATTAATTTTAAAATAATAAAAATGGAGCAAACACTTCTGAACTCCCTTTTATGGCTAGAACAGGAAAGAGAACTGCATGCTATAGTTAACAAGCATGACATGTGAATACAATTACTGTAACCTGGTACACTAGTGGTTAGTGGTAGGGGGAAACAGTTTTAGGTAGATTATTTTGTGAAAAAGAACTACTGAACCTTATATACGAGTGACTCATTTCTAGCTAGGAGAAGTCACTGTGCAAAACTTTGTAAAATCTCCAATCAACTGGTATGTACACTATTTGTTTTGTGGAAAGCTCCTCCTTAAAAGGGACACCCGTGTGTCATTGACCTTTGATGAGGGCACAAAGATGAACACTATCAGATGATCCTTTCTTTCCCATGTAAATTCACAGAAATCTGAGATTAAATTATTATTTTTACAAAAAAAATAATACCCCAAGCATTTTTCAGTGATGGGTTAAGCAGACACTTATTTTAGACATGCACATTTTATTGCTATTTATTTTTCTAAGAATATCTTTAGAATAAGTTACTGTGTCCTAGCAGAATACAAGTTCAAGTAAGGATAACAAAATCAAAGGGAGACTTTGTATGCACATTCATTCTTTCAGCATTCCTCCATACTGCCCAACAAGCTAATTCTCAATACAGGGAACAGCTGGGAATTATTCACAAAAAAAAAGTGGAGGAAAGTTGTATTTACCAAAATAATTAATTTATGTCATTTGTTATATAAATGGAGATAAAATACCTGATTCATCTTGCTCATCAATATCTTGGGGATCTGAGCCACTTCTACTCCGATTTTCTTTAAATGGTCTTGTTTTTCGAGTTCCCATCTCATCATCAGTACCATCTCCACTTTCACCCTGAAAAGAGGCAATTTCATAGTAAATACTTAAAAACAATACATATTTCAAGTAACCCTTCAATCTGCAAGTTACAGGGATAGATAAAAAGTGTTCTTCGTGGTGTCATTATCAATTTACTGATGCAGAAAGATGTAAGGTGTTTGTGAAAGAAAATTATTAACCTCTGATTTGTGAGTCAAGCTAGATGTATCATGGGACATCCACAAAAATGTATTTATTTGCTTTTAATGCACTGTATTTGCCAGAGTATAAGGTGCACCGGAGTATAAAACTAACCCCGTTATTACCAAAATCGCTCACTATATACAGTACACACTCCATTTCCCCAGTGTATTTTAAGGGGTAGAAGTGGGTCTTATATGCCAGAAAATATGGTTAATCCAAGGAGCCAAAATTGGATAGGAAAAATTTCTCTTATATGCTACTTCCCTAATCAAAATCCTTTCCCACAAAGCTACCATTTGACCCTTGGGAGGCAACTTGCAAACATATGTTACATATTGTATATTCCCTGTGTTTTTACAGGGCAACAGCAGTTATTTTGTTGTTCTGTCGCATAGTCATGTCCGACCCTTTGCAGAGGGCATTTTGGTCAGGACAAAGGCATTGGCAAAACATTTAAAAAAAATAGAACCACCATTAACTTTTATTTTTAAGTCCTGAATCGCCATGCCACTTCTAGTTTGATTGGCAACTGGAAGCAGAAGCCTTTGAGTAAAGTTTACTCTTTAATTATCAAGGAAAGAAAACATTATAACAGCGGACATATCTGTTCAAATGACTGAGTATGAAACAAGAATTTAGCACACCTTGAAGAAAATGAGGAATTTTTTTAAAATACTGCTTCATGCACACAACTTGCAACACATTTAATTTTCAACCACCAGAATTTTAGTATCACTTTAGTTTTCCCAGAGAAACATTTTGTTTCAAAATCGACGTAGTCTCAAGAAGGTATGTATTGCATAGTATTGTTACCTGAACAGTTATGAACATGTCCTTGACTTTCAGGCTGCTTGAGATGTACATTTGACAAAAACAGCTAAGAAGAATTCCCCAATACATCTACTGTCCTTGGCCATTAGGGTACTTTCCTGTGCCAGTTAATGTAATGTGTTGGGAGAAAAATGCCTATGTTATGTGTGCCCCCCCCCCCCAAATGACAATGCCGAACAGGAGAGATAAGGTACACTGGCTGTCAGTTGGTTGGCCCTGGGTGGGGAAGGGGGAACTGTAATTTTTGGTGTGTTCAAGAAATACAAGATAACTAAATTCAATTCTAAATCTATGGCTAATTTTGAGTACGCCAAAATATTCTCGATACCATTTCAATACAGATTTTTCTCATCCTGACAGAGAAGAGCTAAACACCTTACTTAAAATGATTCCCTCAAAGAAATATATGTTTCAAAATGTATAAGTAATCTCACAAAACATAGCTGTGGTGTAATTATAATTATTGTAAATGTTTACAAAAAATATACCAGAAGGTAGATTAATTGGAAAAACTTCTTTAGTGAAAGGAAAACCCAATGCGTACAATTACAAAATCATTTGAGATGTTATTTTGTTGTTTTTAAGAATACTGTATTTCCATAATCATACCTGTCAACTTTTGGATTTGAAAATAAGGGAAATTTTGCCCACACCCCTCTGTGGGTGTCACCAAATCCATGGGCATGGCCAAATATAGCCATGTGACTTGCTGGGCTCTAGTCATGCCTGCCAAATGGCCATGAAAATGTCTGCAAACACAGACAGCACTGGCTCTTTGGCTGTAAATGGAGATGAGCACTGCATCCTAGAGTTGGATACGACTGGCAGATTTTACTTTTTTAGGATCAAAGATCTGATGCTTGGGAAACAAGCTATGAGAAACCTGGGGAACATAGTGAAAAGTAGAGGCATCACCTTGCAAACAAAAAATTGCATAGTCAAAGCAATGGTATTCCCAGTGGTAAGGTATGGGTGTGAGAGCTGGACCATTAGGAAACTGAGCGCAGAAAAAGATGCCTTTGAAATGTAGTGTTAGAAATAGGTCGATCCTAGAAGAAATCTACCCTGACTGCTCATTAAAGGCCAAATAGTAAAGATGATGCTAAAGTACTTTGGACATAAAATGAGAAGAGAGGATTCACTTGAGAAAGCCTTGATGCTGGGAAAGGTGGAGGACAAAAGAAGGGGGTGGCCAAAAATAAGATGGCTAGATGGTATTGTAGATGCCTTGGGCACAAAGCTATGTAGGCCAAAGAACCCTTTCCCCATTTTCTTGGGGGACTTTTGTTTTGTTTTCTTTCTTGTTTGCTCAGTGGCTTAAGTGACTAAGATGCTGACTGGGAGGCAGAAGGTCAGCAGTTCAATTCCTGAGTACTGCAGGACGGAATGAGCTCCCGTCTTTGTCCCAGCTCCTGCCATCCTAGCAGTTTGAAAGCAAGAAATTGCAAGTAGATAAATAGGGACCACTTTGGTGGGAAGGTAACAGCGCTCCATGCACTCTGGTGTCTAGTCATGCCTGCCACATGACCACAGAAATGTCTGCAGATGCAGACAACGCTTGCTCTTTGGCTTTGAAACAGAGATGAGCACTGAAGCCTAGAGTCGGATATGATTGGCTTTTGAGCAAGGGCGACCCTTTACCTAACTCAGATCCCCTTCCACAACCGTGCAAGCACACACACACACACCCCTCCCAAGTTAACTCTAGAACAGAAACGGAACACACACACCCTCTCTCTCTCATATAGTGTAGGAATCTCTGACTGTGATGGCGAACCTTGGCACTCTAGAAATGACTGTCTTTCGAGCAAGGGAAACCTTTACCTTTAACATATAGTGATCAAGCACTTCCCCCCAGCCCCCCTCCCAAGTTAACTCTAGAAATCTAGAAATGGAATCCTCCAGCCAGGACAGAGGCAGGGGGCAGAAACAGCTCAATAAAGCATGAGAGAGAGAGAGAAGTCTCTGCCCCCAGACCAAGAGCTGATTTGCCCCTGCATATATGAAATATTGCTCACCTCTAGAGTAGACTCCCGTCCCTAGTCCCAGCATGAAACGAAGCCACCATCTTGGCCATGTGACTGGCAGGAAAATGAAAGAGAAACTAACCACAGAACGCCCCCCCCCACTTCTCTCTCCCCTTCCACAAGCGAAAAGCCACACAGCGACCTCTGGTGGCTAGAAAAAAATACTGCAGCTTCGCCTGTGAGGGCTCCGGTCAGAATATTTCTTTTTTTAAAATAAGGGAAAATACGGGGAAATCAATTAAATGGGAGGGGTGGGAAGAGGGGTAAAAATAAGGGGTTTTCCCAGGTAAAACGGGATGGTTGACAGGTATGCATAATGGCACTCCTGAACCAAAATATTACAGTACATATGTTTGAAAGATGTATATTGGAAAACAAGATACTATCTTCTTGTAAGTATTTAATTGCTGCTTTCTAGTAACAATAAATAAATGCTCATTAGAAAGTCCAAAAGGTTAGCTTGACTTGATTCTGCTTTGCAAATGTTTTGGTGTTGCTGTTGTTTTACAGAGAGAGGAAAAGATACCTTCTGGCTAGTCAAAACTACTATACAGTATATGCTTCAAATGTATTACAGCTTCCTTTCATTTAGGTTCTGAAACACAGACAAAGACCCAACGAAGAAGTCAAAAACATCAGAAAGAACACTCTACAGATATTTCTGGCTTAATATAAACACAGAAAAAATTTGAATTTATTATGGGCATGCAAACTAAACCCTCGGATTTTAAATAAACTGGATACAAATAAGTATCAGTTAAACCTTTCTATTTTTAACAATTTCCGTTTTGCTGGTGAATGCAGTTAATTAGACCGGAAATGTATTACAAAGAGGACTATCAACATTAAATAACTGGACAGCCTACCCTCATGAGCACTTTCTTCTTTTTCTTAGCTGTGCTGATTCCAAGAGTGTTGTTTCTCTGCACACCTGGTTTTTCTATGCTTTTTGCCAAGTTTCCTGGGCTTGTGTTTCTTGTACTCCAACGCCTCCCTCCAAATAATTCAACGGCTTGAGCCAAGGTTGGGCCTTCATAGCGGCCATCCTCCTAGTAAAAGAGTAATCTGCATCATTAAAACGGACAAGATACAAAATGCAAAGAGAAACATCTCATTCTCTTTTCCTGGTGCATATACACAACACGCTAAAAAACACAAGATAGCCTGGACAGAATAAAATGATTAGAAAGGGGCAAGGTCAGCAATAGTGACTGTGGACTGAATTCAATTTCAAGAGGCATTCCTGGGAGCCACGATCCAGGATTGGATAGGGGCAAATACAAAAGAACGAAGCAAAAATACTATCAAATTTTAGTTTGAAATATTTGAAGCCAGTGACCAAGCCTTGGGAAAGGCATTTTACCAAAAGATGAAAGTAACAGGTTAAGGATATTATATAAGAAAGGGGTGAGAGGTTGGCCTTCTGGCAATGCTGGAGGACCAGATTGTAATCCCAGAAACACTGGACTCTCTAATAGGCCTCAAGTTCCCCACTCATGTAGAAGTTCAGTGAGTCTAATATGGCACATATTCTCTATGACTGGGGTTTGTAACCTATGGCCTATTGGCCGGACCTGGCCCACAATAGCAAATCATCCAACCCCCGTTGATGATGGCAAAAGCAGAAGCAGACATGTTTACGACAGCCGTAAACACGCTCGCACATGCGCAAACACACCCACCGTGGTTTGTGGCAGCGTTTACGACAGGGGGAAACCATGTGTCCGGCCTGCTCAGCTGTCTGAGGGGGAGTGTTCTGGTCTGTGGCATGAAAATTTTGAGAACCCTTACTCTATGATTTGCTGAGGGTCAGGGAGAAATCAGACTTCACTTTACCTGGTAGAGGCTGACATACTGTTTCCGGAGCCACTGTAGTCTTTGATCAGGAAATTTCTTCATCTTCCTTATAGCGTTCAATAATTCAAGCAATCCATCAAACAGCATTTTTGCAGTATATTTTGGAGCCACAAAGTGCAACAACTTATTTTCAGTAGTTTGAAGTCCATACAATAGGGTTACACCATTCTCTTCAATGGACATATTACAAAGTTTATTCTGAATAAACACCGCGTGCATATCGATACCAGAATGCCCCATGTACACAGCCTTTGCTGAAAACAGGTCTAAACAACCCTCCACCAGACCATTTAATCCAGCACTGCCAAGAAACTGAAATTTCCCCAGTTCAGTAGTGCTACCTAGCAAATTCAGTTTCATTTTAGAGCTGGCAGAGCAAGCAGTAGTGGGCTTTGTCCATGTCAACGTACTGTTGTCAGGCTGAAGCTGAAGGAAGCAGCGTGCTGAAAAATGTGATTCCTGGTCATAATGTATGACTGTTGCACCTTGCAGCAAGAATTGATGGACGTCAGCTCTAATCGAGAGCACATACCATGGAATGAGCTCTATCCCGTGACTGAAAGCTTGCTGTTGCTCTTCAGCTGTTGGGGAAATCCATTCTTTGGACTGCTCAAATATGTCACTTTCAGAATCTGACAAATCTCCAGTTATAAACCTGCATGAAAACCAGTATAAAGCATTCCATTAGGACACATGACCATAACAGAAAACTACCTTATTGTGTTGCTTTCTTTAGGCATTACGAAATCAAATCTCTTTGGATATATGTTAAAGATGTTTATTTGTTTTTTGTTACATTTATATACCACCCTTTCTCTAATGAGCTGAAGACAATATATGTGGCTCTCCTCTTGACCATCTGTCCTCTAAACCAGTGTTCCCAAGACACCAACCTTTGGGTTTTGAACTTTAATTCCCAGAAGCCTAAGTCAGTAAACTGGGTGATGTGCTGTGAGGAATTAACTTAGGCTTCTGGGAATTGAAGTCCAAAACCCAAAGTTTGGGGAACACTGCTCTAACAAACCCCATGAGGTGGGCAAAGCTGATGGAAGGCAACTGGCCCAAGGCCATTGTTAGATCCGGCCCTTATAAGCACGAGTCCAGGACAACGATGAACAAACAGCAACAAGCTTTATTATAACAGTCAGTAGAGATTAGCTTACAAGGTGTTCTGGATCCCGAGATGGAGTCAGCCCCCCGGCAATGGACAATAAACTAGCTACCGAGAATTGTAGCATAATGGAGGGACCCAGGCTTAGCGCTACCTAGGCTACCTAGGCTACCTAGGCTACCTGCATGGAGTAGGAAGTATAGATCCAGTCTGGCCCCACCCTTATTTGTCCGTAGGGCTTATATAGTGTCTTCTGGCGGTGGCTATTAGATACAAGGTAGCAACCCGCCAGACAAACATAACTAACTAATCAGTACAGGGGATATATGAAGGTAACCAATGGAGAGCAGGATCCAAAACTGTAACAATTGATAGGGCTTGGATTAGCATAACTAGCGCGCCCTTTTACAGGGGATTTTACGCCACTTAAGGCTTCTAATTAGGATGGCGGGAAACCGCCATTTTCCTATTGCAAGAGCGCTCCCTGGGCTACTTGCAATAGTGCCTCAATACACAACAGCCATGCAGTGAACTTCCCATCTAGGTAGGAATTTGATGCCAAAGTTGTCATTTTGTTAAAAGGAAATAGGACCATTCTGCTCCAAGAGAAACATGTTGCTTGAGGATAAAATTTTATGTCCAAAAAGAATGGCAGTGATGTTTTTCCAAACCAAGACTAAATAAGATTGGGAGAAAGTAGGTATAGTAAGTCAGACTGCCTGAGACAGTAGCCTACAACATTTTCTTTCATTTGCCCGTGCACTCCCTACTAGCCTTTCTTTGGCAACTAAAATAAAATAGCAATTGTAGAAGAGGTTCCTGTGGAAAAGCTAGAAGAGATGTGTATCCCACTGCAAGAAGCTCACTAAACAGACCAAGAGAAAGGAGATTGACATAGCCACCTTTTGGCAACCTTTAAAACAGGTCAGACTAAGTTGTTCAAGACATTCCTAGACCACAGTCACAGAAGCTGCATATAAATGGTATCTCTAATGCAATTTTCTTTATCAAAAATACAAAGTATGCAGCCTAATTAAACTGCTAACAGTTTGTGCGCATATATTCAGAAGCACAAATTATATCTGTGTACATAAACTGTACACAGTTTCTGGATGCAAGCTGAATGTTTGAGCAGTTTTGTTGTGTTCTGTTTTGGTTTGCAAAGTGGTGGTGTCACCATACACTGCCACAAAGCAGAAGATTAAAAAATACAGAATTCAGTTGTAAATGTCATCGAGGGAAAAATCTCCTTCTGTGAGCAGAACCCTTCTATCCACAGAAAGCAGAACCTGGATCCAACCTGTTGATGTTATTAGCCTAAGTGGGAGTCATTCCCATCCATTTAGGTTGTTTTGACAGGGTGAAATTCCATAAGGAGGCAAAATTCTTTCCTCCAGATGAGTGAGTTTTCTCCCCAATCAGGGTTGCTGATTTTTGTGTGTGAAAAAAAGATAAAAACAACCATCTAGTGCAGGAGTTCTCAACCTTTTCAAGCTGAGGGCCAGGCCTCACTCCCTCAGATAGTTGTGGACAGCAGTTTTTTGCTTTCAAACTGCCAGGTTGGCAGGAGCTGGGACAGAGATGGGAGCTCACTCTGTTGTGCAGCACTCAGATCTCGAACTGCTGACCTGTGGACCTTCCAGTCGTGAAGTTCAGTGTTTTAATCACTAAGCCACCACAGTCCTTATTTATTGTATATTCACAGCAAAACTAAACACTATTATTATTAACAATTATTATTTATTGTTATTTATATACTGTATATTTTTACCAAAATAACTAATTAAGTCTACAGCCAACTGTTGGTCCTAGCTAGAGGAAAACCACTGAATCAGTTAATAGTATTGATGATGATGATGATGATCATGATGGTGTGCCTTGCTATCAAGCTGATCCTTTCTAGAGTCTTTAGTTATAATTTTCTTCTTCTGTGTCTAGGCCAGACGTGAAACTGTCAAAATGAAGCTAACTTTTTCTGAATCCATTTCTGCAATTCCTTTCGCCTGACCAAGTGAGAGAAAGATTATCCGGCACAAGGTTGCCATTACCTGAGGTAGATAGATAGATAAAGTTTTATTTCTATACTGCTTTTATCATCCCAATGGGAGACTCAAAGCGGTTTACAGCTTTTAAAGTAACAAAAGGCAAAGATACAATGTAAATAAAAAGTACAAATGAATTACAATTACAATAGAAATCTCCACAATATGGCAAATTCTCTATTACAGGGTACAATGAATGCAAAGCACAATATAAGCAATATAAAGCAAAACTACAATACAACCAAACTGACAACACCAGCTCTCACACGCACTCATTCCTACCCCCTTTCACAGTCCTGGCCGGAGGCAGGAGGCGGGGCCAGAGGTGCAGCGGCGGCGGCGGTCTTCGCTGCGGGCCTCCCCGCCCATTAAGACAGCTGGAGGGAGGGTGAAATGCCTGCCACCTCAATGGCCTTTTAAAGTCCTGGCTGGAGGTGGGAGGTGGGGCCCGAGATGCAGCAGTGGTGGTGGTCAGCGTTTTCGCTGCAGGCCTCCCTGCCTATCAAGACAGTTGGAGGGAGGACAAAATGCCTACCAGCTCAACGGCCTTTTAAAGTCCTGGCCGGAGGTGGGAGACAGGGCCAGAGGCGCAGCGGCACAGGTGGCTAGCGTCTTCGATGCGGGCCTCCCCGCCCGTCAAGACAACTGGAGGGAGGACGAAATACCTGCCACCTCAATGGTCTTTTAAGGTCATGGCCGGTGGAAGGCGGGGCCAGAGGTGCAGTGGCGGTGGTGGTTGGTGTCTTCGCTGCGGGCCTCCCCGCCTATTAGGACAGCTGGAGAGAGGGTACGCCTGATTGTGGTTCAAAAAATACCACAATCAGAAGTGATTTAAACAGCCGCTCCCTCTGGTAGCACTCTGAGACTGTACAGCTTACCCAAGACCATACAAGCTGGATGTTCTCCCAAGAGGCAGAGTAAGGAATTGAACTCCCAACTCCAACTTGCAATCCAAATGCTCCAATCCATTGAGTTAGTTATCTAACCATCACCCAATCCACCACTGAACAGTAAATCATTAATTATGAAGATCCCATTGGTTCAATTGGTCCATTCTATTGCTAAAACAACAATTATATAAATTCAATTTATCCCACAGCACTAGCAAGAAAATTTAGGCACATGAAAATACACGGGATATAATTTCATGTTTTTGACTTGGATGCAAGATGAAGGTTTGCTGTGGATAGTCAGAGATGTCTGGGAAGGTCACATGCAGGACCTGGACTATGACACACAGTCAATTTGATTTCCCCAAACGAATGATTTCTACTCACTTTTCCCAAAAAGTGTGATTTTTCATATTTTTCAATATTAAATGCAAAAATCAGTTAATAATAATAATAATAATAATAATAATAATAATAATAATAATAATAATAATAATAATAATAATAATAATAATAATAATAATAATAATAATAATAATAATAATAATAATAATAATAATAATGTATTTTATGGAAGAAAAGCTTTTGTTGTTCAGTCGCACAGTCGATTCCGACCCTTTGCGACCCTATGGACCATGGTCCTCCAGGCACTTCTGTCCTCCACCATCCTCCTCAGCCTGCCCAGGTCTGTGCCCATTGTGTCTAAAATACCATCTAGCCATTTCATTTTTGGCCGCCCCCTTCTTTTTTTTTGCCCTCTACCTTTCCCAGCATCAAGGCTTTCTCAAGTGAATCCTCCCTTCTCATTTGATGTCCAAAGTACTTTAGCTTCATCTTTACTATTTAACCCTCTAAGGAGCAGTCAGGGTTGATTTCTTCTAAGATTGACCTATTTGCTGTCCAAGGGACTCTCAGGACTCTCCTCCAACACCACATCTCAAAGGCATCTATTCTTCTGCGCTCAGCTTTCCTAATGGTCCAGCTCTCACACCCATACATTACCACCGGGAATACCATTGCTTTGACTATGCGAATTTTTGTTTGCAATGTAATGTCTCTACTTTTCATCATGTTCCCCATGTTTCTCATAGCTTGTCTCCCAAGGATCAGTCGTCTTTTTATTTCATGGCTGCAATCTCCATCTGCATCGATCTTTGATCCTAAGAAAGTAAAATATGTCACTGCTTCTACTTCTTCCCCATCTATTTTCCAGGGACTGATAGGGCCTGTTGCCATTATCTTGGTTTTCTTGATATTAAGTCTCAAACCAGCTTTTGCACTCTCCTCCTTCAACCTAATCAGGAGCTTCTTTAGGTATTCCTCACTTTCTGCCATTAGGGTGGTATCGTCTGCATACCTCAAATTGTTGATGTATCTCCCAGCAATTTTGATCCCATACTGTGATTCCTCCATCCCTATGTTGCACATTATGTGCTCTGTGTATAAGTTGAATAAGCAGGGTCATAAAATGCAGCCTTGTCTTACTCTTTTTCCTATTCCAAACCATTCCATACTCTGTCCTAATTGTTGCTTCTTGACTCATGTACAGATTTCTCCTGAGGTATATGAGGTGTTCTGGGATTCCCATTTCTTTAATTACTTGCCACATTTTGTTATGGTCCACACAGTCAAAGGCCTTGGTCTAGTCAATAAAACACACACACACACACACACACACAAATGAAGATGTATCATGCCCTTCTAAGCACTTTTTAGATGTTAAAGAACAAGGGATGTCAGGCTGACCTGGCATCAGATTTTACTCAACACACCAAAAAGAACTAGTGCCAGATGATAACAATTTGATTAGAGGCTGTCTTGTTAGGAAGAAATGATGACTTCATAGAAACATTAAGGGAAGCAGCATATTTTGAATGCAATGTTGGGTTTTTGTGCACCAATGGGCATGTATCACATACAGTATTAGATATTAGTGGTTCAGAAAGTCTTAGGAGAGGGATGCTTGACAATGTACTTTACCAATTACTACTCTTCCCCCCCATGAAGCCTTGAAAATTTTTAAGGTCTGTCTCAGTAATCATGAGGACAGTGGAAGAGTTTCTTTGCCATGAATTAGAAGTAGGACATAGAACATACTTAATATTTCTTCTATCAGTACTTCTCATAAAATTCACCGATAGAATACAATAATTATGTGCCATCAAGTCTATTCAAACTTATAGTGATCCTTTCTAGGGCTTTCTAAGTATAGAAAACTCAGAAGCAATTTATCATTCCCTTCTTATGGGAGCAGTATTGGACAAAGCAGCTTGCTTATGGCTACACGGACCGGCTCTTCTCCCAGAATGAAGAACTGTATAGGCACCCAACTCTCTGAGCCACTGTTACTTGCTCTTCAAGCAGTGAATATATGACTGTCCAGCAAATGTCCTTTAGAGGGAAGGTGCTTCTAGAGTAGGGGTCCTCAACCTATGGCCCGGGGCCCGGATGCAGCCCATGACACCATTTCATGTGACCCCCCACTGCCTCCACCACACCAAGAAGTGCCATGTGTGGCAGGCAAGGCAAAATGGACATCTGGCCCCCGAAGCTGTCTGAGGGATCATGACCTAGCCCTCAGTTTGAAAAGGTTGAGAACCCCCATTCCAGAGAAAGTAGCCTTATCTCTTTACCTTTATATAAACACCTCTACCCATAATGTTTTGCAACAGATAAGGGGCCACTGAAACCATACTAGAGATAACTGCAAAATTTAACCCCACCTGGATGAAACTAACTGCCAAGAGACCTAGATGTGGGTACCTTTTGACACATAAGTAAGTTTAATATTTTCATCTATGAATCTCAGGAAGTTCTGGGAGTTTTGAACAGATGCTTGGATGAAAGCGAAAAATCCAATGTTAAATCTTTATGAGACAGAAGAGCTGTGTTGACCAGTATGCTTTGTTTCAAACTTTGTTGATTCATCAGCTCACCTCACCACCACCACCCACCTTCTGGGGAAAAAAACACATTTTGATATACTTATTTATGCAATAGTTACTATAGCAAGATTGGAGTACTGTAATATTTCCCATATGGGTCTGCCTTGGAAGATGGGTTCGGAACTTATACTAATACTGAATGCAGCCATCCAGAACTGACAAGCGTGGATTGGAATGTCTCTCCTCATTTTAGTAGCCAAAGAGTTGTCAGACATTTAGCATCCTCCCCCCTCCCTCCAGCCTTATATTTAAACATATGGATGCTTTTGGTCTGGGAAACACTTGTTTCAGGGTGCCTCTATTCCCAACCCCAACCACCAACCCCAAAAAAAGACAAGAAAAAGAAAGAAAGACCCATATGTTTCGACACAGGGCAATCCTCGGAAGATACTAAATGACTGGCAACCATCTGACTTAGCAAGATTTGAAAGGACATTCTAATCAATACCCAGTTTGAAATCTGCTTTAGATAAAGTAGCCTGGCACACACAGTTGGCTATGATTTTTGTAATTTCTGTTATTTGTTCTGATCCTCTACTGCCCCCAGCTCTGTGATGCCCAGTCTGAGGAAAACCCATAAGAGGTCAAAAGCCAGTTTATGTCTGAAAAGCCATAAACAGCAAGGTTTATCCTCCTTGTGAGTATACTGCAAACAGAATCTTTCTGACAGTTCTCACTGCTCTTATATGGCATTCTCTTAAGCGCATGGTGTTCTGAACATTTAGTAGTTTTCTCATAGCACAGGGAGAAATAAGGGATCTGAGGTCAGAGATGAGCTTTCCCATGTGTCATAATTAAAACAGCACCTGTGTTGAATGACTGTGCTCTATGGTAAATATTCAAAGAGTTTATTAGCTCTGATAAGATTTCCTTAAGGTAATTTATGAACCGCAGATAACATGTCCTTAAAAGTAGTGGGATTAGGGACAATAATAAATAACCTTTATTTTGACTGGTTCAGAATGCTATTCCAACAGGATATAATGTTCTGAGCTAAGATCAACAAAGATGCCATGGTGCTATTCCTGGTATCAGTGACCAAAGTCCCTAGTTGCATCTGCAGGTTTCTAAAAGCTTCATGCACTAGATGAAAAGGCTTTGCCTGGAAGTAATTACATCATGAGGGAACATAAAACTTAACTAGAATGATTCCACCATCTGAGTGTCATAATTCCACACATAACTCTGAGAAAAAGTTTGGAACCAGAATCTGCACAGTGAAATAGACACTTGTATTCAAACTAAATATTTTCATGATTAATAATTCTTATACTGCAAGCACATTCAGAAAGAAGGAAACACATATAAAAGGACACCTTGAGTTGATTAAAATGCATGCTATATTATAGTTTAGTGTTATAAGATCAACCCTAAGTGACCTTTGAAGCTGGGTATTGCATGTTCCCTTTCTGGTGAGTGTGGCAGGATGTGTCTGGGCATACAACAAACAAACATTTGAACCTATGTTACCAAGGTTTTCTAGTAACTTTTGTTGATATTATATATATTATATGAACCTTTAAAACCTTACTGATAGCGGTTTCTGTCCTTCAAAGAATTTCTCCGAGAATTTCCACCATCGTATTCAATAAAATTATCTTCTGCATCTTCAGATTCTAAACTGCGATTACAGCTCCGAATGGTTTGAAAGATATAATTGGCTGTCGACTCCTTTTCGACATTATGTATGCCATCTTGCCCTATCCGTTGTAAATAATTATCTTGCCCACTGTATTCTGCAACAAACTGAAAGAAAAGCCACACAACACTGAGAACTGATCATTTCGCAATGCTTTAACAACTGCCAAAAAAGAAAGGAGGGGAAAAGAAAGTTAAACAGGCACCTTAATGCTACAGATATATTTATCTGCAAGTGGCTTACCTGAAGTGCTAAGGCACTGTTGCGTCTGGCCCTTATAAGTAATAGTCCAGGCAATGATGAACAGAACAACATCAGGAGTTTATTTAACAGTCTTTCAGGTTACACTTACAAGGCGCTCTGGACAATAAGATGGCTATACGAATCCCAAGAAATCAGTCCCTCTGGATTCTGCTGTAGAAGAGGCAATGCCTAAGCTATACCCTTTTAGTGATAGCATTTAAGAGGAGACCCTGGATTAGTTCATTACTGGCTACCTGTGCGTGTAGGGAAGTATAGATCCAGTGCGGCCCCATCCTTGTTTACCTGTGGGGCTTATATAGTGTCTCCCTGGCGGTGGCTTTTGATACAAAGTAGCGACCCACCGCATAAGCATAACCAACCAATCATAACAAGATATATATGTATTAACCAATGGGGAACAGGATCCAAAACTGTAACCAATCACAGGACTCTGATTAGCATAATGAGCACGCTTAGAGAGGGAGATTTCGCGCCAACTTTTGCTCCTTCTTTGGATGGCGGGAAACTGCCATTTTCTTTGCAAAGGCGTTGCTTGAGCAACTTGCAATTCTACCTCAATACACAACTAGCACCCAGAAAAGCGTCTTGTGCAAAAGAAGTAGCACAGTTTGTTGTGTAATGTTTCCTAACAGCTAAAATCCCACTGGATTTACTTCACAGGGCAACCTTAATGTTCTGTACTCACAAGTACATCTTATTTAATACAGAATTACTACCATGTTTTTGGGTACATATTGTACTTTATAACCAAAACACCAACAGCCATCTCAAATCCTGCTGTTTACCACACATACAGATTTATGGCTCCAAGTTCACACCTGAACTCTCACAGTACATAATAAATTAATTAACAATTCCTGTCATTCTGTGTTGGACATAAGATTGGTTTATTGGACATAAGAATGGTCACATTAAAGGCCTATCTAGTCCAGCATTCTGATTTTTACAGGTCCACTTTCTATAGTAGGAACTAGAAGCCTCTGGAAAGCACCACCCCTCAAAGAAACAACAAAACCAAGATATAACATGAGGGCAACAAGCTTGATTCATGTATCTAAATACATTTTGCTGCCATTTTGAACAAACTTACCTGGAGGTCAGCTAAAATAACAGGATCAAAGGATTATTCCTGTTATATCTCACAGGACCACAACCATATTAATATTATGACAATTTGCATCCCATTTTATAGTTAAGGATTTTATTTTCTTAAAAATGATAGATTCTTTTGACATCAAGGGTGCAGTCTGTAAACTGAGGCCTTCAGAGCAAATAAATGTATCTTCTTTTTGAAGTGTAAGCTGTACATTATTTTACGATGCAAGTGATATATTACATGCCAATTATTCCCAAAATAAACACCAACACTTTAGCTGTCATAGTTTAATTGTGCTTTAACCACCACCACCACCACCATTCAGTTCAGGTTATGGTGCAACAGAGATCTAAGTTGTTGGTAATACAAATAATATTGTATACCTGTATCTGAAAAGGCAGCATTTATAGTACAGTATATAGAAAAGACCACAAACCCAGAGCATTTCACTGTGAGAATATGGTCACAGATTTACTATCTTTAATTCAATTTAATTTAATTTTTCAACTTGTTCGCCGCCCACTCAGGCAAGCCTGACTCAGGGCGGCTTACATAGTCTAATCTTCTTTTTGTGCCATATCCGATTCTGAATATTGGCGATCATCATGGCAATCAACCATGAATATTGCCATGAGAATATAATGCAGCGGCCTTTCATCTTCCTTCCGCATCGCAGCATGGCACTGATCCAATTCCGTGAGTCACTTTCTAGTCCTGAGCCCTTTTGGCACACAAAGTCCTCCTCATCCCCAGGCCAGTATTGATGAAGCTGCTGCCCTCCATCAAGATGGATTCAAGAAGGATTTAATCCACTTGGGGACCATCACCCTTCCCTGTGGACTTTGGCACCCAAACCATTAGTCCTCGTTTGACGATCAGGATTGAGTCGCTGGTAGTATGGTCTACTCTAATACCATAGCAGGATAACCTGGCCAGACATACTATAGTAAGATTTACTATACTTTTAATAATTCACTAACAGAGGATTCAAAAGAAAAATAGAAATAATTCCATGAGATGAAGTGAGCTTTTCTTTTGTTTTTTTCCACTAACATAGTTCTCTTGGGGGGCAAACATGTAAGCTTTTCAAACAAAAACAAAAAAAGGTGGGATTTTAAAAAAAACAATAAGCTGCCACCAGCCGCTTATATGAACTTAACTAGAACTCTGGATCACAGCTTACACTCCCAGCACCAAACATTTATAAACTATTGTTATATAATAACAAGATTATAATTGTATCAGTGGTAACCTTAACAATGAACTGAAATTTGGTGCCAGGAATTTAAAGAGGCTTACAATGAACAAAGCACTATAAATAAAACTGTAAAGGAGCACCTGTAATTTTCCAGCTATCTAGTCCAAAACTGTCCATTTCCATTATTAATAACCTAGCAAAAGGTTATTGCAAGATTAGGGACCTATGTTTTGTACATTTGTTTACCACAGAACAACAAAACTGCATGTGCTGTTTCATATGCACCCAACTACTGTATTAATAACCACTGTAATTATTACAACCCCTAGAGCAGGGGTTCCCAACCTAAGGCCCTTGGGCTGGATCTGGCCCATGGCACAATGTCATGTGGCCTCCACCTCTCCAATGGCATTTGAGAAACAAAATTGCCACCCCTTTGAAGCTGTTGGGACAAAATGGCCACCCCCATCGTGCAGGCAGGGCAAAATGGCTGTCTGGCCCTTGAAGCTGACTGAGAGAGTGTGAACCAGCCCCCAACTTGAAAAGGTTGGGAACCCCTGCCCTAGAATTAGTAATGGTCTATCTTATTAATTTACCTCCAGTGTTTCATCCTGCGAGTTATATTGAGGACATAGCCTGATGAGACTTGCAGCTCCATTCAAAACTTCACAGAGTTCTTTTAAAAACACACCACAGAAAGGAACAACTTTACAGCCTGGGATATTGAGAGCTCTGTTAACCACTTTTCTATATTCAGAAGATGATTCATGTTGTGCCATAGCATCCTTCAAGCTTCGCATTGTTTCAATATCTGACTGATCCATGAATTGCCACATTTTTAAAACTTTTCTTGACCTATTTTGGAGGAGGAAGAGGAAACAAATGTTAAACTGATGTCCACGTTTGTTACATGATGGATGGATTGCATTCAAAATTTGCTATTATTTTTTTAAAAAAAACCAAAGAGACAAAGCTAATCAAATCAGGTATGAAGTTCAGTACACAAAAGAAATAACAGCAGGGTATTTTGAAAAATACTTATTTAAACCACTTGTATTTAAAAAAATAGAGTTTCCTTGCTCAGGCTGGAATTAAGATTTTAAAAAGCTATTTTATAATGAAAGTGAAACTAATATCACGGAATTGTTTTAGGACACTTTCTCATTCAATAGCTGTGCTCGTTCCCAAAAGTTTGGAAGTTCAGAATAAAAATTTTTCCATTTGCAACCTGCCTGTGTTTTTCCACTACTTCTTTCTTCTTTTTATACCATATAAAAAACCTCTCTTATGAGAAAAAAATGGAATAGCTGCGCAATGTATTTTGACTGCTGATTCTAGGGTCTAAAGCCAATTCTTAGACTTAGCTGGAGTTCAACACTTGTACAAATTCCAGTGACTTAACGGGTCCACTCTAGCTGGGGCTAGCAACTGAATTTAGACTCAGGATTCCACTGTCTAGAAGCATCCTTGGAATTTCTAATGAGACAAGCTGTCTTGCAGAAGTGTTATCTGTTGGCTGATGGCACTACAGCTGTAGAGAAAATACAAAGAAAGCCTCGGTGGCACACCTGTCAAGTATCTCGGATTGGCTGGGAAATCCTGTATTTTGGCCCTCCTTCCCCCTCTTTCTCACTGTCATCCCGTATTGGGGTGGCCGGGGAAAGGGGTTTCTGCTCATGCGCCCCCCCAGAGGCAGTGGTGCACATGCGTGAAGAGGTTTCTGCACATGCACAGAAACCCCTTTGCGCATACGCCTCCAGAGGCAGCAGTGTGCATGCATGAACGGGTGTCTGCGCATGCACAAAGAGGTTTCTGTGCATGTGCAAAGGGGTTTCTGCACATGCGCGAAAGGGTTTCTGCGCAAGCGCGATGCACCCGGAGAAGTAGACAGGTATCCTTGGTGGCATGCCTGCACAGCTTCTTTCTATAACACACACACATACAGACAATACTTTATGTATTGATGTAACATTACTGTATCAAAATCCAGGTATTAAAAAGTCTCTCGATGTACAAAAGTAAAGTCTGTAACTATCAAAAACACTTTTGTTAACCACAAAGAGACCCAGTCTATCAGGAATGAACAATACATGCCGCTATCCACAGTCTTTGAGGATTTATACATCCTACAAGATCTATAGATATTAATCATTTGCTTACATACTTAATGGGACTGCAGTGGCTCAAGTGGTTAAGACACTGACTGGGAAGCTGAAGGTCAGCAGTTCAAAACCGGAGTACTGCATGACAGAATGAGCGCCCAGCTCCTGCCAAACTAGCAGTTCGAAAGCAAGAAATTGCAAGTAGATAAATAAGGACTGCCTTGGTGGGAAGGTAAACAGCGTTCCATGCACTTCGGTGTTTAGGCATACCTGCCACATGTCCATGGAAACGTCTGCAGATGCAGACATCACTGGCTCTTTGGTTATAAACAGAGATGAGCACTGAACCCTAGATTCAGATACGACTGGGTTTCATGAAAGGGTCACCTTTACCTTTACATACTTAGTGTTATTATAGGACAATGGTGGCGAAGCTTGGCACTCCAGATGTTCTTGAACTTCAATTCCGAGAAGCCCTGATAAGCAGGAGTGCTATCTTGGGCTTCTGGTAATTCAAGTCCAAGAACACCTGGAGTGCCAAGGTTGTAAAATGTAACATGTAAAGGTAAAGGTAAGTTAGTAAAATCACAGCATCTGTGCCCAGACCTCCCTGACTCTCATCTACTGATTAATTCTGCCCACAGAAAAAATCCAGAAACAAGGTTAAAATTTGTGCAATAAATTAAAAGCAAAGCATTAGCCAACGAGAAAATGTTCACTGGTATTAAGTCTAGCCTTTCAAAAGGATGGCATGTACATACAAAGCAGTGTTGGACTAGAGATCTGAATCCTGGCCAACTCTTCCTGATACAGATTAGGATGCTCTTCATATGATTTTATCAGTAGATAACATGGCTAATACGACAAACCACTAATTAAAAATCCCCTCCAAATACAGAAAACAGGATCAAAAGCTTATAGAATAAATATGAGATAACTGCAAATACAATGAATGGACATGAGACAAGCTGCAAATATTTGGAAAAAATAGAGAACTATTTTACTTTTTTGCTACACCTTTTAGAACACATTTCTCTCCTCTCCACCCCGGTTTACTACTTTTCTTTCTTTTCCCATGCCCAGTATTTTACTATTGCTGTTTCCCAAGGGGATCTGAGTGCATAGAAGTCAGGAAACCGCAGCTAAATAATGTTTATAATGAAATGGTTCAAACCAAAAAAGTGAGTGGGGATTTTTAATATATATTTTTTTTGGGGGGGATTGGCAAAAAGTAATCTGTATCTACGTATAGATACAGATTAACTTCCTTTTAACTACTAGATTGGCTCTTTCCATTAGAAAGCAAATATCCCGCTTTGTTTTCCCCCAAGCATGTTTATATTTCCCTTTAACTTGCTTATATTTTAGGAAGATGAATGAGATTGTCTCTAGAGTATTCTGAGAAAAGACCTTTCCTTCACCAAATTTAACCTCTGCCATCCATCTTATTCAGTTTTCCCAAAACTGTTATCGCAAACTTGCCAGACAAGATAAATGATACAACTTAGCAACAAAACAGTTCAGTACAGTGACTGATGGATTGCTGTTCAGAATGGTTTTTTTTAGAAGGACAGCTGTGTGTAACAGACATTGTAACTTATTCTGTTGGAGAGTCCACCATTTGAAGAATGAGCTGAGAGTACCTGAGCCCTGCCAAGAATTCCATGACAGCATTATAGTTGCCCATGTTCCAGCAGCATTTTGCCACGTGAACTGCATAGGAGAAGACTTCTCGTTTTTCTTCCATAGAACCTGCAGTCAAAATTAGCCACGTCACCCAAGAGCTCACCTTAAGAGACAAAAGCCAAATAAATTTATTTATTTTTAAATTCTGAATGTGTACTTCTATTTATACTCACATATCTTGCAGTTGATTGAATGAATGGAAACATTTAATACAGATTTGTGTTTGTGTGTGTCTTGTCCAGGAAGTGCAGTATTTTTCGGACCATAAGACACAGCTGACCATAAGACGCACCCAGTTTTTAAAGTAGGAAAACAAGAAAAAATATTCTGAACCAAATAGTACTGTATTTGCACCACCAACCAGTGGTGGCGCTGCAGGGGAAATGGGCAAGCAGGCCAATTGCACTGAGGCAGGAAGCGATGCTCTGACCTAGCCTCTTGCTCTCCCTGCAACCAGGAAGCATGGCTTCCCCCTCCATTTTGACCACATGGAGCAGGGACAAAGGCTAGAAAGGTAAATGAAACCCTTTCTTTTTATGCACAGGTTTGGTTTCCCACTAAAATGCATTGGGAACATACAAACAGAAAAGTTTTAGAATACTGTACAAGAAATTGATTTCCAATGCATTTAAATGGGAAGTTGCGATTTGCGCCCTCTTGTGGCCACCTGTGGTAATGGCCCACCAAACATATGTTTTTCTTTTCCTGGCCCCAGAACAGCTGTAGCAGCGGCGGTGGAGGTTTTTGGCCAGACGCAGCTGTTGTAAAATATCATTTTACAACAGCCTTGCTGGACAGCATTCAGACTATAGGATCCACCCTCATCCCCCCCTCTTTTTGGAGGGGAAAGTGCGTCTTATGGTCTGAAAAATACGGTAGTTCAGTTAACAGCTAGTACTTGGTTAGTATGGTCAGTTGAATGGTCCATTCAGACATGCACAGTGCCTGGACATAATTCATCATAAACTTTCACAAACAAAACTTTATGCTACACAAAGTCCAAAAGGATTTCAGGTACAGTTATGTTTTTGTTCAAAACCTGATCATGTATAGATCTTGAATATATTACCTAGAAAATGTAAAATTTACATTCCCACAACATTAATTAAAGAAAAGTATATTTTGCTTGGAAGCCTAATTCAAAACAACTGACAGTGAAATTCCCAAGAGTTTGGGATTTTGTTGTTGTCGTTATTATATAAACATTTATCAAGATAATAAATATATCCTTTATTTCCTAGATTTAATGTCCTCATTCTTTGATCCTGAACAATTTGTAATTTATATTAACAGACATCTCCTCATAGTATGAGTTTCCTGTAGTAGATAAAAGCACATTTCCTTTTTTAAAAAAAGAATAAACAATAGCGTATTTCATTTTCTACTAAGATTAAGAGACTCGAACCAATGTTGTAAAGCCTGTCAAAGCAATATATTGAACTAAGTAAAGAGGAGGGCAATAAACATCAGTACATTATTTTAAGCAGATTTGGATAATCATCTGCTCCTATATCTCTGACTATAGCAATTACATTTTTATATACTTCTGTTTAAAAAGCAGTTGAAATTGTTTCTTTTTAAAGAGGCCTTTGAGAATGTTTTGCCAATGGCTGAGCATTAAATATTTTATTCTGTCTCTCTCCGTTGCTGATAGGGTTTTTGTATTTTTTTAAAATATGTTTTTATATGTTTTAAATATGTGAGTTTCGTATTGTTATCCGCCCAGAATAGGAAAACCTCCTAGATGGGTGAGATATAAGTAAAATAAATAAATAAAGATAAATAAATACCACCCCATAGCACTTAATGCATTCTCTGGGTGGGTCACAAGGTAATTAGCATTTTGCCCCATAACATGCTGTCTTCAAGGTCTCAATCAAAGGGATTTCCACTCAATCCTTTCAAGCACAGATGTTGAGGATTGAACCTGGGAGCATCTGCACACAAAACATTATTAGGATGGCAAATCTAATCCAAAGCATAAGACCCAGACAATTATACAGAGTATGTCTATTTTCACTCAGAGCATCCATTTAAGCTACTTATTTAATTATTTGCAACATTTGAGTCACCCGTTAACTGTCACTCTCTGGATGGTGCAGTTTAGCATAAGAAAACAGTGCAATTCAGTGAGAATTGTGTCTTGGCAAATATGCACATGCCTGGCATGATCATGCACCATGTTTTTTAACATGTGCACCAATGATCAACGACTTCTTCAAGGCACCAAATGTTTTACTGATGTTGGCAATCCTACACTTACTGCTCAATATGACAGTTTTGAGAAGGTGGAATATTTTCTAACAAATGCATTAGAAGAACTTGGCACATATTAAAATAGAATTCAACTTAAACCCAACCAAGACTCAAATGTATGCTTCATCTGAGGGGGGCGGGGGGAAGGCATCTCAGAAATTTCAGGTTAATTAGATAGACACCCTACTACGTATTATTTTGTTCCCAAATACCTAATTGTTAATTTGGATCATATGTTGACCTACAAGAAATAATGCCGAAACATCAAGCAAAAGATCTCTGGATGATATTCTCTGAAAGCTGCTAAGAATCAGTTGGGGCACACACCTACAAATATTGAGAACTACAGACTCAGGTCAATGTTATTCCACAGGTGGATCAGCATATTATGGAAATAAAACTGCCTAATAATTTGCATTATATTGTTGCTCAGATTTGGCAATCTGGAATACAGCAACTCCTAAATAAATTAAATGAATAATCAATTTGTGACCTACTGTTGTTAATTCTGAAATTTATTTTCCTACAGACTAAACCAAACCTCTCCTACCCACATATTTCATAACCAAATAAAGGCTATATTTTTATTTTTTCACCTTTAATATTAAACTCCTGAAAGCAGGAACCTGAAAGCACCAAACTAGTAGTACTAATGTAATGTTTGCAAGAACTGAAGTTTGGAACACTAAAGAGGAAACACAAGAGTCTAGTCTAATTTTGTAGTTTAAAACATTCAGTTGTATGCACCCTTTCAGTGACACTGTTTCCAAAGCAGCATGACCCACTTCAATGCAGAACCTCTTCATTCGTAGTCCCAGTCAAGTATGTGTTGCCAAGAATCTTTCTCAAGCATCTCTGATGGGAAAAGTTTAGCTTCTGGGCTATCTTCATTATACTTTTCCATGTTTCCTTGTATATGTTACAGTTGGTAGGACAACAGCATTAAACAAGTAAAGTTTAATAGTGCTATAGAGTAGACTGGTGTGATGTGCTCCATAGGGTCACAAAGGTTGCCCTAAATGACTAAATAGGATTAATTTGTTGAAATATAGTTGCTGCCTTTATTTTTTATTCTTTTATTAACAATAATTTTAAAAAAGAAAATGTCCTTTGAAATACAGTTCTTATCTTACTCTGGAAAGATGTTCACTTCCATTCTCTTATCAAATTCATCAGACTCTTAAACACGCCTTGACTTTATCAAGTCTCTCCCATCTGTTTTCCCATTAATAATCTTTTACCATTGGACCATTATTACAAGTAGCTCTCTAACTAGTCTTTTGAACAAATCCCTATCCCATTGCTAATTTATAACCTTATTTTTAATTTCCACCTTTCTTCCATGTATCTCTCGATAATATGTCACTGTTTACTATAATCTGATAAAAACCCTCCTCTTACTAACAGTATCAATTTATTCATGAAAATAAATTCTTGTAATTTAATCAGACATTTGCCTAACAGCAATTCCCCTTCCCCTTTCCAGTGTTATGCCATTAGAATCCTTGCTGCTGAAACCATGAATAATATAATTTTAATTTCCTGTTTTGTTTTATACTTTGTCAAGCTCAAAAGAAACATTTCTGGTTTCCTTTCTAGACTCATTTTAAAGTTTCGTACAATGTCTACATGAATTTATTTCTACAATTTCCTTAGTACTTTACAATTCACTATATGAAACACTGTTCCCTTTTCTTTTTAACATCTCCAGCATTTATCCTCTTTACTCTTTTTCATATTTGCTAATTTCTCCAGAGTCATATACCATTTGTATAACACCTTTAAATAATTTTCTCTCATTTCATTACTTCTAATTATTCTTTGGTTCTAGTCCCAAGCTCCAGTTCAATTTTCAAAATGAATAGCCCTTTCTATGTCCTGCATCCAGTTTGACATGTTATCTTTTGTGTTCCCTCAAGAATGTTTGTTCTTGCCATAATGCTCTTCCTGGATCTGAGCTGATGGACTTGAGGCTCATATCCATTCGGAAGGTGTCGTGGGTCATTCTCATGCTTAGTTTTCTCAGTGTCTGCTGCTACTTCTCTCCTGATCTTAGGTGGAGCAATACCAACAAGAGGGCATATTTTCTCAACTGGTGTAGGTTTGAGGCATCCTGTCATTATCCGCATGGCTTCATTCACTGTGATGTTAACTTATTTTGCATGTGTGGATGCGCTCCATAATGGAGCAGCAGAGACATTCAGGGTCAAACTGATGTGTGCAGTGTGGATGGATGAGTTCCCCGTGTATAGTTTGTGAGTTTCCTGATGCTGTTGTTCCTTGTACTAATTTTGGCTTTGGTATTCAGGCAGTACTGCTTAAAAGAGAGTGCCCAGTCAAGTGTCACACCAAGGTATTTTGGTGTTGAACAGTGCCAAACCAAATCAGAAGATGGAGGAAATAGCTCAATGGGCAAGGAACATCATTAAATGTGGATATAGCTGTAGATCTCAATCTTCCCCATGTCACCTGGAGGACCCTGAATAGGCTGAGGGTAGGAGTCCTTAAATGCAAGACCAACATGCTCAAGTGGGGACTGCTGGCAGACAACAACACACGGTGTGAATATGGATAGACACAGAGTCCGGCCCATTTACTGGTTTGCCAATTGCTGCCAGACATGCATTGATGAGGGCTTGGGCAACTCCAAAGCGAAGAAAGTGGCTTCATTCTGGCAGTCCAAGGCTTGATCAGGACACAAAAGAAGAAGACCATGTTATCTTTTACCACTTCTTGTTCCATATTTTTTTGTATCATCAATTTATATAATTTTCAGATAATGTTCTTCTTTTCCCAATAGGATCTTATTTATTTAGATTTGTATACCGTCCCAATCAATAGACTCTGGGCAGTGTACACAGTCCAGCAAACACCTCACTGTCTGCTCAGCAAAACTTAAAAACAATATAAAAGCAGTTAAAATCCCTTCAATAGAACCAATTACAAGAAGGGGGGGACCTCAGACGAGCCAAAAAGGAGAGTTTATTGGTAATCCAGGCCCCCGGACCCATTCTGCTAACCACGTTTTCAATTCTCTCCTAAACGATAGCAACTGGGCCTGGAGGCATAATTCTACCGGGAGGAGGTTGCATCTTATCCAATTCAGTTTTCATTTTTCAAAATCCCACAGCTTGACGTTCATTTTTATCCTCTCCATAAATTGTCTGTATTCCCTGTTGCTGCATTTCTTCTGTTGTTCTTAATTTTAGATTTCCGTCTTCAATTCCCATTAATAAGCCTTTATAGATTGTCCAAATCTCTGTTTTCATATACACTTTCAGAAAAGCTTCATGTTGTTACAACCATAATGGCATTGCTTGATAGAATTTCATCTTCTATCTTTCCCAAACCTTCAAATGGGCTTTTCTTATACAATTAGCATCAATTTTTTTTTTTACTTTCCACTTTTTGTATAATAAAAAGGCATGAAATCCACATTTCTAGTCTTTGCCTTTTACGGTCAAAATGGATTTATCTTTTAATATAATCCATTCTTATTTCCAAAGTTGTAGGTTTGGTAAAGCCCATCCACCTCCCTTTTGTTTTATCATTTTGCAAAGATTTCATTCTAATCATAGGCTTTCTCTCTTGCAGTATATAGTCTGAAGATTGTTTCTTCTATGTCAGAAGGATTTTATTGTTTATCAGATCTGGTACTTTTTAAAATAATAATAATAATAAAAGGTTTTGGGAAGACTATCATCTTAACTACCATGAATTCTTCCCATCAGTGAGATCCTCAGGTTACCCCAACTCTCCAACTTCTTTTTTTAGTTCTTTCTAACTACTAACATAATTGTTTTCAAACAAATCTTTCATTCTCTTTGATATATTTATCACCAAGAATTTAATTTTCTTTGTTATTTTATAACCTCCTATTTACTCTTCTTCTTTCTTGGTCATAATTTTGTGAATATTATAGTCTTATCTTCATTTATTTTGAATTCTGCATATCTGCCAAATTCTTCCGCAATTTTTAAAAACTCCAAAATACTCTCTGATGGGTCTTCTACAGAAAATACCATATGATCTGCAACGAATCTTACTTTGCAATGGTATTCCTTTATCTTCAAGCCTTTAATTCCTTTCTTTTGTTTAAACTTCTTTAAGAACACTTCCAACACAGCTATAAACAAAAGAAATGACAATGGACATTCTTGGTGTGTATCTTTGTATATTTTGCATACTCCCATCATTGCCTATTTACAATTATTCTTGCTCATTGCTTGTGATTTGTTGCTTTTATCCATTCTAATAATTTATTGACCACTTCCATCTTTTTGGCAACCATGAAATCCCAGGAGATGTTATCAAAAGCTTTTTCCATGTCCAAGAAGATCATGACCATTTTCTTGTCAGGGTGTTGTTGATAATAATTCAGTAAATCTATTATAATCCTTACATTTTGTCTCATCTGTCTTCTTGGCAAAAAATGTGTTTGGTCTGTCACAATTCAGTTTGACAGTGCTCTCTTGTACCTATCTGCCAGAATTTGAGTAAATATTTTATAATCCAAATATGACAATGAAATAGGTCTATAATTTTTTGGATCTCTTCTACTTTTGTCCTGTTTTGTAATAATTATGACGTTTGCTTCCCTCCATAAATCTGGGTAGTCCTCCTATGGTATGGAATGTATACATTTTAATGGGATGGCTATTTTATCAGATAATTTCTTGTAATATTGAGCCGCAACTCCATCTGGGCTTGGTGTTTTTCAATTTTCTAATTTATTTATCATTTTACAGATCTCCATTAGTGATTCTGATGCATTAAAAAATTCTATTCCTCCTGGAATTTAGATTTTCATACTCCAGATAATTCCTAATCTCTTTGCTGATCTTAAAACTTTTTTGTTTGAAGAGTTTCTTGTAATATTCCTCCATCACCTTTTTAATTGTGCACTTGACAGATAGTTGGAGATTGAAAAAATTGGAAAGCCAAAGATTATACTTTCTACTCAGAAAGACATAAATCATTGTCCAGGATTGACATGATTTTGGTAAACAAAATCTGATTTGTTTGATCAGTAGGTACACTACCAAAATTACTGTATTACTGTATAATCCAGTGAAATTAACAATGCAGACAAAAACAACACCTTGTGCCTGGAGATTAAATGAAAATTTATTGAAAGAGGATATGATATTAAAATAAGTTAAAAAAGAAGTGAAACAACATTTCAAAGAAAATATTGATGGAGTGAAAAAAATTGATGCAATCTGGAAGGCCAGGATGGCAGTGATGATAGGGTTTTTAATGAAACAAAATTGGGAAAGGAAGAAGTAAAGATAGCAATAATAGAACAATTAATAGGAAAAAAGAAAGAAGAAATTTAAAAGACTATAAAAAGTCAAGCTCAAAGAGATAAAAATTTTGCAAACTAAATTATCAGGCTTAATGGTAGAGGAAATAGAAAATAAAATAAATTTTATTATGGATATGGTAGTAAACCTGGGAAATAGCTGACCTATCAGATGAAGAAGAGAGAAAAATGTGATAAGGGAAGGTGAGGAACTATTGCTGCTGCTTTTCCAATCCTAGACTTTACATCTTCTTCAGTTCCTCCATTGTGGTCACGATACTAAGGTAAATTTGCAGACCTCTTCAATTGTTTGGTTCCCAATAGTAATTCTGGCCTTGGGTTTACAGATGAAACAAGTCATTACAACTTCAATTAAGCAATGAAGGCTCGTTAACTCCTCATTACCATTGTATGAGAGATACAATCTGTACTGAAAGACAAGAAGATTGCTATGGCTAGAGGTTCTATCATTTGCTTTATGAACAAATAATGATCTGTACACATGTTTTCATATTGCAGTGAAATTCGAAACTATTCTGCTGATACCCTACATGGAAGCTTTGTACCTCTTGTACTGCCACATGGAAGCAAGGGGATCAGGTGGAGAAAGCGTAAAAGCCTAAGATTACCTATGGCTTAGTCACCATGATTTGTGACTTTGTCTGAACGTATTCTATATCATCTTTTCTTAAGCTTTATCAGTCATGTTGTGTATGTAACTGTATCACTTTAAGAATGTATGAATGTAACCTGACAATGATCACAATGTAACTCAGCTGTTAAAGGAACGTGAGCTAGCTACCCATAGAGGGCAGCTGCGAGCGTTCAGCTCACATGGTTCAAATTCCCTCAAATCACCGGCAGCCGTGGGAATCTTCCTGCGCAAGGAACACCTGGAGAAGAAGGGTGTGACTCAGAATGACGTCACGCAGGTAGCAGCCAATACGCTACCATGTAACCCTTTTCAAATGTATTGTTGCAGTATAAAAAGAGCTGTACCTCCGCCATTACCACATGCTCTTCCTGACCATCATGCAATAAAGCTGTGTTTTAGCCCTCACTGCGACTCCTTCTTTGTCTTCCGTGCAAGACACCAAATTGGCGATGAAGGTGGGATCCATGGCGTATCCCAAGATCAAGCCTCACCAATTCAACATCAGTGATCCTGAGCAATGGGAGCTGTACAAGTGCCAGTTTTGGAACGCGATGGATGTTGCAGGCATCGACGACGAGGGGAAGGTGCAGTCGCACTTCCTAGCCCAGGTGGGGCCGGCCACGCTGCGCATCCTGATGAATCTGCTGGCTCCCTGGAAGGTCGACGCGGTACCCATTGACCGAATCCTCACAACGCTGAGGGAACACTTCCAGCCGCCCGTCTCCATCTTTCCGGCCCGGGTCGCATTCCACAGGCGGGACCAGTGCTCGGGAGAATCTCATGACCAAACGAGGTGCTCATTCCAGAAGGCCGAGTGCCACAACTGCGGGTGGAAAGGCCACATTGCCAGGGTCTGCAGGTGCGGGCGAACGGAGGACAAGGGCTCGTTGAGACACCCTCAAGCACCCCAACGCGGGCCATGAAGTCGAACTTACGGGACGTGCAGGGTTATGGGATCCTGATGTTGGGGGTGGGAAACTTCACGGTGAAGTGAAGGTTCACGGAAAAACTGCCCCAGTAGTTCTCAAGGAGGGGACCTGTTGCCTTTTGGGAACCCAGTGGTTTGCTCCCCTGGGAATTTCGACCCGAGGAAACTGGTAGTTTTGGTCTGTGATGCATCACCAGTAGGGGTGTGGGCGGTGCTGTGCCAAATGTTAGAGAACGGGCGGGAAGCCCCGGTTGCCTTCTATTCCAGGTCACTTTCAAAGGCAGAGCGCAATTACACGCAAACAGATAGAGAGGCCCTGGCCATAATCGCGGGAACAAAGAAGTTCCACAATTTCCTGTATGGCCGCGAGTTCACAATTGTGACCAATCATAAGCCCCTTTTGGGAATCTTTACTACAGGCAAGCCCACCCCACAAATCCTGTCCCCCAGAATGCTGTGTTGGGTGATTTTCTTCAATGCCTACCAGTACGAACTGGTCCATCGCTCAGGGAAGGAGATCTCCCATGCAGATGTGCTGTCCTGATCTCCCCTCCCTAGTTTTGGAGACCCCAAATGCGAGGTAGAGCAGGACCACCAAGTCCTGCTGATAGAGTCTCTCGACTCACCCCCCATAGTTCCCGCAGACCTCGCCAAAGCCACGGCGGCCGACAAAATCCTGTCTCAAGTCAATTCCTGGGTGAGGAAAGGGTGGCCCACTACTCCCCCCGAGGAGGAATTCAAATCGTTTTTCAGGCGCAGAGTAGAGCTATCCCTTGAAAGGGGCTGCCTCCTCTGGGGCCAGCGGGTGGTCATCCCAGAGAAGTTACGAGCAAAGGTGCTGAGGCTACTGCATACCAGCCACCCGGTAATAGTGTGTTCCAAAGCACTGGCCAGGAGCTATTTCTGGTGGCCCCAGATAGACGTGGATATAGAGCACTTGGTGGGCACGTGTGAGAGCTGCCAGAGCTCTCGGCCCGAGGAGTCCCGGCTGCCCCACAGGCAATGGGACACGGCCTGCAGGCCATGATCCTGAGTACATGTTTCTGCTGATAGTCGATTCATATTCCAAATGGCTGGAAGTAATTCCCATGTCCAACACCTCATCTGCCGCAACCATTAAACAATTGCGCAAGGTGTTCAGTTGTTTCGGCCTGCTGGACATCCTTGTGAGCGATAACGCCAGTACTTTCACATCTGCGGAATTCAAGGTGTTCATCGAGAGGAATGCCATCCGGCACATTATCTCACCCCGCCACAAACGGTCAGGTAGAGCGCCAAGTGCGCACTACGAAAGATGCACTGCGGCGCATGGGTCCCGGTGAATTGAACCTCCAGCTGTGTCAATTCCTCATTTGTTATAGGGCAACTTCCCTAGCTTCAGGACTTTCACCGGCTGAGCTGAGCTCCTCATGCGGAGGAAGCCGGTAACACTTTTTGATCGGTTGGATCCAACCAGGCTGGAGGATGAGGGGAGAAATATAGAGATAGAGAGCTCCAAAAGTTTTGCGGTAGGGGACCCAGTTCACTGCAGGAATTACGCAACCTCGGGACCAACGTGGGTTCCAGGAACGGTCATTGAGCAAACGGGGCCAGTGTCTTACAGGGTTGAAACTAGCACAGGTCTGCTGTGGAGAAGGCACGCTGACCAGCTCAGAAGAAGAGTTACCAGTGAAAGAGAGTCAGCGTTAGGTTTCTCCCCCACCTGTTTAGCCCAAGGGGGAGATACAGGGACGTCCCCAGATACAAATGCATACCCTAGATTCTCACACGGGGAGGA
The DNA here is from genome assembly GCA_035047305.1 of Bradypodion pumilum. NCBI lineage: Eukaryota > Metazoa > Chordata > Lepidosauria > Squamata > Chamaeleonidae > Bradypodion > Bradypodion pumilum. Next base: position 267,116,033 of record JAWDJD010000003.1, read on the forward strand.
GGATACTTTGAAAGAGTGAGAAGAGTTTGATTTTATGTTGCCATACCAGGGGGATGTCGCGGAGTGGTCCCCCACCCGTCCGAGCAAGAAGAGGGGTTTTAGTTCAGCCCCTGGTATTTCCAGTCCTCCCAGTCCTTTTGTCCTAGAGTTTACCCCATCACCAAGACCCCCAACCCCGGCAGCAGGGGGAAGTTCGTTCTCTCCATCCCCAAGACCACCGAGTAAGGCAGCAGGGGGTAGCACAAGTACGCCAGTTGCAGGCGCAAGAAACCGGAGCGAGACAACAAGGGTCTCCTCATCAGTCCCGAGATTCGTGCTGGGGGGGTTGCCAGGCGCCACGAGCAACAGGCAGGGGTTCACATCCCAGTTACATGTTTCGTTCCCCTCTCCAAATGCAAGGTTGCCACAGAGTCCCCGTCAGACGACTAATGAGTCCCCCCTTTCCGTTGCAGGACGAGAGTCTGTGGAACTCAGAGCCCCTAGTTCCCCTGAGCCAAGCAGTCGTACGCTCCAAGCGCACATGCGGGAAGCCACAATGGTTGAGGGACTTCGTCCCATCCTAGGGGGGAGGAGTGTTGTGTATGTAACTGTATCACTTTAAGAATGTATGAATGTAACCTGACAATGATCACAATGTAACTCAGCTGTTAAAGGAACGCAAGCTAGCTACCCATAGAGGGCAGCTGTGAGCGTTCAGCTCACATGGTTCAAATTCCCCCAAATCACTGGCAGCTGCGGGAACCTTCCCACACAAGGAACACTTGGAGAAGAAGGGCGTGACTCAGAATGACGTCACGCAGGTAGCAGCCAATACGCTACCGTGTAACCCTTTTCAAATGTATTGTTGCAGTATAAAAAGAGCTGTACCTCCGCCATTACCACATGCTCTTCCTGACCATCATGCAATAAAGCTGTGTTTTAGCCCTCACTGCGGCTCCTTCTTTGTCTTCCGTGCAAGACACCAAAAGTCATAATGCTAGAGAGGCTGTAGTCTTACTGCAGTGAATATAATTAGTAAAGTTAGCAAAACAAAGAATGACCCTATCAAACAGTCAGACCACATCAATGGTCTTTGTACACTGGAACAGTAGGAACTCACTTTGCCTAAACCAAGCGTCTTGTTTCTCAGTAAGTTACTGTTCCAAGAGCTGGATAATATCCAGCTTCTCAACAATGAGTCTAAAATACTCTGTGGACGCAGCCTGACTCTCAGTCCATTAGTCATGGTTCTGTGTCACACTTTCAAACCTCTGGGTAAGACATGAGCTATAGTACTCAACTCAAAGTTTTCAGCAGCACAATGAGTCAATACTTAACAAACTGTTCAACGATCAGTTTTTTTAAAAAAAATAACAATTCAGCTGGCATTGCTTCTTTTCTCTTCTGGTACATGTGTGATCACATAATTCATTCCAGAGGGGAATCTGGGTATGTCCTATGGTGATTCCTCCAGTGGGATGCAAAGAGAACTCTAGTGGTCTCTTCTCCAAACAATAATTCTACTATTTTTTCAAAACACACTTATCATGTTTAGCAGTCTGTCACATTAAAGCTGCATACTAAGAGTTCTTTGCTCTCTCTCTCTCTTTGAAAATCATTTGAGGAGGAACCTCCCTTTCCCACCTTCTTGGTTTGCTATGAAATCCTGGTTGTGATGCAACCATTGTCCAAGTTAAGCAATGTTTACTGCCACTTTTACAATTTTCTTTTTGGTTCTCCCCCCTCCCCCCAACACCTTCTTGCCCTGATGGGAAAGTACAGCCTTGCTTCATCCAAAAAACCTATCAATAAATTACACCCACAGCCTGTTTTTTTTATTCTGCTCACTTTCACAACCAACCTGGGAAAATGTACTTATCTAAACCTTAACACTTGAATAGAAAAAGATCATATAGAATACATTCAGACACTTGAATAGATTTCTCCAATGCTTGAGTTCTTCAAAGAAAGAAAAGCCCCTCTTGAAATTAACAAGCTGTATGTAAATAATGCCCCATTGAAACCAATGCCTTTCTTTTTGTTTTCTTCGGTTATTTTCTCACTTAGTTCACTAGGCAGACACTGTAGAATGGGTTCATCCTGTAACCTGAGGCTAAAATATAATTATTCCAAAACTCAATAAGAGTGCAACAAGGAATAAATATTGCAACTTTATAGCCTGCCAAAATTTCTGTTTTCTTTGTTAGCTTCTTTGTTAAAAGGTCTACTAATCTAATTAATCTAGACTGACTATTAATCTAACTTTGTTCATTAGCAAGTCTATGATGATATTGCAATAAAAATCCATCAAATTAGTACAGCAGAAATTGAGAAGCTGTTTGGTTTCTGTTGCTATTGAGAATAAGTAATATTTTTAAAGATATCCTTGAATATCTGTCTTGTGAAGCAGAGATATTTGAAAGGGTATAATCATAAAGTTAATTTTAAAAATCAGAACTAACTGGGATATTGAACCTATTTCAATAGCAGAACACTTTATACAGTGATACCTCATACAACGTCCAAATTTGGTTCCACAAGTTTGGACTTTATATGGATTTGGACTTTGTATGAGGCATGCAAAATCCTAGCCGCGATGCCTCATACAACGTCCAAATCCTTGCCGCGATGCCTCGTACAACGTCATTTCCATAGAGATACATTGTACTGTAACAGCACAGACTTCAGGGCAAAGTGAAGGAAACAAACAGGAAACTGACAGAACTTTAAGAAATCGTTGTCTAAAGGCTAAAAACATTACAAAAACATGTCAAACAACCCTGGTTGTCCAAAAACCTGAAAAATGCTGCAAAAATCCCAGGAATGCTTCTAAAAATTTTGATGAAAAAATTCAAAAAAATCCAAAGTCGCGCTCAAAACCACTCCTAAACACTCTTCGCCTCATGCAAAACCCACAAGAGCAATGCACGCATGTGTCCTGCCTTTTATACTGCCCAGGCACAATGCAACCTGGGAAAAACCCAAGGAATTAGGCGATGTTGTATGGATCCGATGTTGTATGCAGCGGACTTTGTATGAGGTATTACTGTACAGGGATACTTTTAAACAGGGATGTAATTTACACTTAGTAAAACGTAGTATCCCACAGAAAACATGATACTGTATAATGTTTCCCCTGACCCTTTCATAGTTGACATGTCTCCTGTTTATCATAACAAATGGTTTATCAATTCAGAATTTTAAGCCAACACATTGTGTCAAATTGTAGCTCTTTGTGGGCTATCATTCAGCATTGAATAATAGCCCACCCAGGCCTACAACAAAGGCTTTCAATAGCCTGTAGTTGTTTCTTAATTGTGTTTCTGTATCTGGCATGAAAGAATTTATCGCACAGTCTGGCATGTTATCTACTGTATCTTGATACCCCCATCTCCCATTTTTAAATATCTGTTTGAAAGGAGGGAGAAGGATGGTGCAAGATTGCGTGAGTCAAATAGTCCATTTGTGTTTAAATGGATGTGCATTGTTAGTCAACACGGCACGGTGGTCACACTGGGACACGTTTTAGGAGATTGCCCCGAAATGCCATCAGACCAAAAAAGCACACATTATTGTAACAAACATGCTTTGTTTTTCATTTTAAAAAAATCAATATTATCCATTAAAGGCTGATAACCACACTGGTGAAATAATAGAGCTACAATGCATGAAACAAATCATTTAATGAAAATAACTTATTCCAGTCAGACCAGTATCACTTTTACAAATGGCTGGATGGGGATTATGATAGCAACATGCCCCTTAACAGAGAAGAAATTGTAATGTTTTGGAAGGATATATGGGGGAAACCTGAAGGGTGCCCTCTAGGTTTGCTCTCATGGGACGGGTCGATGTCCTAGGGATGATGTGGTCCCTGAGGTATCCTGGTCTGCTACCATGAAGGGCTTTAAAGGTGACAGCCAGCACCTTGAATTGCCCCCGAGACATATAGTGGGCGAAATGACTACACCCCACCACTGCACAGGCCGCCGCATTCTGGACCAACTGCATGTAGAGTGCATTACAATAGTCCACACGGGAGGTGACCAGGGCATGGGTGACTGTGAGCAGGGCCTCCCAGTCCAGGAGTGGGCGCAACTGATTAATAACACACACTTGCCCGAAGGCCCTCCTGGCCACAGCCGCAACTTGCTCCTGGAGCAGAAGCCGCAAGTCCAGGAGGACCCCCAGGTTGCACACCAGGTTTGATTGAGGCAACGATGCCCCAGCCCAAACCAGTGGTGACTACTACTACTACTACTACTACTACTACTACTACTACTACTACTACTACTACTACTACTAATAATAATAATAATAATAATAATAATAATAATAATAATAATAATAATAATAATAATAATAATAATAATAATAATAATAATAATAATAATAATAATAATAATAATAACTGGATTGGGCTATCATATTTCAGATCAAGCAGGGGGAAATCAACCATCTGTTATACATGGATGATCTAAAACTATATGCAGTCTCACTGAGATAGAATCAAAGCTGAACCATGTGAATCTTTAGTAAAGCTATTCAGATGAAACATGGACTTGACAAATGTGCAAATCTCTCTGTATAATGGGCCAAGATACAAAAATAGATGGAATAAAGCTAAGAAATGGAAAATCATAAAATCATTATTGAATGATAACAACCAAAAATACCTTGGAATATTAGAAGTAGATAACAACCTGCATATAAAAATTAAAATTGTATAACCACCTTTTAAAATCAAAATTTCCAAATATTGTTAATTGCTAAACTCTTTTTTTTAAGCAATTGAACGATATTGGCAATTTGACTCTCTAAAATGCTACTAAAATGTTAGACATTTCCCATTTTTTACATTTAATAGGTGGTAATGCAAGCAAGGATTTTATAACCGGTCCATTTCATATCATACATAAAAATGACACACCATATTTCTCTTTTATACTTCTTTGTCAGCCATAATAGAAGTTTAGGTCTTTATTTTAATGAATTGAATCACATGGCTACAGAATTCATCCCCAAGGGGCAGCTTGTGAAATGAAGATGTAACAACAATAAGCCAGACATGCCTTTCTCAGGATAGATAACCTATTAAGTAGAATAAAATAGCTTCTACATTTATCAAAATGATACTAGAAAGCAACCCATTACATGCTATAACATTCGTGTGTAATAATTACCCAGTGGAAAAAAGGACAATGGTATGAAATAGTTGTCTCCCATTAAGTATTAAGAGTCTGTCATCTAAAAATTCATCCTGGCTCCCACAATATAAATATAGCAAATTATTTTTACAGGCAATGCCAGAAAGTCAGCAAGCAGTTACTGTTTTTTGCCAAGCAAAGCATGACTTTCTATGTAGGAATTTTCTTTCAGAAATATAAACAAAGATGAACAGAAACCCACTGTTGTGAACAGAGTATGACAAACATATTGAAGATGTAACTGATGTTATATATAATGTAAAGAAATACTATATCCTCCCTTCCCCAAAATATTTACTGTAAATAACAACAAAGTCAGTTTATTATGTAAATGTCTCTGCCTTCTAATATTGTCAAGTCTCTGAAATTAAAACTAGACATATGTTGTATGGAGCAACAGATGTGTGCCACTCTAGAGTTCCTCATTGTCAGCAAAAAATGTACTGGGAAATTAACTTATGTGTGCACGGCATGCCAATGACTCAAGATATCAAAAGTGACTGTGCTCTTCTTTTAGTGTTTGAGAACCAAGACAATGAAGACAGCCGAAAGTCTGGCTTAACGCATCATTATTGCATGATGGTCAGGGGGAACATGTGGTAATGGCGGACGAACAGCTCAATATATACGGTGGCTATACATTTGAATGTGGCTCCTCGATAGCCCATTGGCTACTGTCTGCGTGACATCACTCTCCGTCACGCCCTTCTTGTCCAGGTGAGGTAGTGGCGGGAATCTTCCCGCGGCTGTAGGTATTTGGGGAATTGGAACCATGTGAGCTGGGCGCTCGCTATTTCCCCTAGCAGTCATTAGCTCGCGTCCTCATACGGAAGGTTACAGTGTTACAGCTGGTGATTGTTATATCCACTCATTCGAGTGTTACATTACTTAAAGGCACAATACTCCAAACACAACCCCCCTAGGCTGAGACGAAGTCTCTCATCCAATATGGCTTATTGCAAGAACGTTTTGGGCGCAAGGCTGGCTGGCTTGTCCCGGGGGCGCTATCACTTCTGTGTTCCCTGGTCTCTTGTCCTGCAATGGGAGAGGGAGACTCGTTAGCGACTCGCCGAGGTTCTGCGGTTTTCGGGGTAGGGGTAAACTCCAATGTGGAAAAACTGGGGGCATTGGGGGCTAACGAAAAACCCTGCTTCTTGCTTGGACGGGTGGGGGACCACTCCGACCCCCCCCCGGTTTTGTAACTCAAACTCAAAATCATCTTCTGGGATATCTGTGGAGGCATCCTGCAGGATATCTGCGGGGGCAAACCTATTCCCTTCCCCCCTTGGTGGGGACCACTGGCCCCCCTGTCCTCCCACTTGGGCTGAACAGGTGGGGGAGAACCCTAACGCTGAATCCTGTTTGGCGCTGTCCGTGCTCTGGTCACCGGGAACCCGGCGTCGGAGTTGGTCCACGTGCCGTCTCCAGAGTAGACCTGTGCTGGTCTCTACGCAGTACGACACAGGACCCATTTGCCCAATGACTACTCCCGGAACCCAGGCTGGCCCTGCGCTAGCGTAATTTCTGCAATGGACTGGGGCGTCTATTTCGAAACTCTTCGTGCCCGCTATCCCGATGTTCCTCCCAGTGTCTTCTACTCTCGTAGGGTCTAGCCTTGTCAGTACCGTAGTCAGCTTTCTGCGCATCAGGAGCTCTGCGGGCGAATAGCCTGACGCTAGGGGGATCACCCTATACCCCAGCAAGAATTGGCATAACTGGACGTTCAAGTCCTCGGGGCCCATGTGCCTCAGCGCGTCTTTGGTGGTACGCACGAGGCGTTCTACCTGGCTGTTCGTCGCCGGGTGAAAAGGCATGGAGGTGATGTGCCGGATGGCGTTAATGTCAATAAATGCCCTGAATTCGGCGGATGTGAAGCAACTTGCGTTATCGCTCACAAGTGTATCGGGTATGCCGAACGAACTGAACACCTTGTGCAATTGTTTAATGGTTGCGGCTGAGGAGGTGTTTGCAACTGGGATAACCTCTAACCACTTGGAATAAGCATCTGTTCCGGGTTACCAGGTCTCTCCTTGGTAGGGGGACCCCGGTGCCTGGTTGGCAGGGGTCGGCTGAGGACTTTGCTGACCATCTAGTGGAGAAAATCGATCGGATTCGCTCGGGGTTTAATCCTGGCGTGGATGGGGAGAGTCCGGAGGGAGCTGGAGCACAGTCTTGCCATACCATCTGGGACCGGTTTGATCCAGTTGCCCCTGATGAAGTGGACAGGCTCATTGCAGCTGTGCGCGCCACTACCTGCCCATTGGACCCCTGTCCCACCTGGTTGGTGAAAGCCTCCAAGGCGGTGACAGGTGGCTGGGTTGGGGCTATGATCAATGCATCATTGCGGGAGGGGGTGTTTCCTGCACCTTTAAAACATGCCTTGGTGCACCCCCTCCTGAAGAAACCTTCCCTCGACCCAGCTGTCCTAACCAACTATAGGCCTGTCTCCAACCTCCCCTTTTTAGGGAAGGTGTTGGAGAAGGCAGTGGCGCGTCGGCTGCAGGGGGTACTGGATGAAGCGGATTACCTGGACCCCTTTCAGTCAGGATTCAGGCCTGGATATGGTACCGAGACGGCATTGGTCGCACTGATGGATGATCTCTGGCGGGAGCGGGACGGTGGTCACCCATCCGTCCTTGCTCTTCTTGACCTCTCAGCGGCTTTCGATACCGTTGACCACGGTATCCTTCTGGAACGGCTCCAAGGATTGGGAATCCAGGGCACTGTGTGGTCCTGGTTTTCCTCATTTCTGAGGGGTCGGACCCAGTCGGTGTGGTTGGGGAGTGAGAGGTCGAGTCCTAGGCCCCTCAAATGGGGGGTGCCTCAGGGCTCGGTGCTCTCTCCTCTCCTATTTAACATCTACATGAAGCCGCTGGGTGAGATCATTCGTTCCCATGGGGTGCGGTACCATCAGTACGCGGATGACACTCAGTTGTACATCTCGGCCCATGGGGACCCCAGTGATGCCATCAAAGTCCTTTCCAGGTGCCTGGAAGCTGTTGGGGTCTGGATGGGGGCTAACGGGCTACAACTGAATCCCAGCAAGACTGAGTGGCTATGGATAAGGGGTCCTGCGTTAACCCGGGAGCTACCATCTTTGGTTCTGGATGGGGCTATTTTGCCCCAGACAGACCCGGTGCGCAACTTGGGGGTCCTCCTGGATTCGCGGCTACTGCTAGAAGAACAGGTGGCGGCTGTGACCAGGAGGGCTTTCGCCCAACTTCGGGTGATTCGCCAGTTGCGCCCACTCCTGGACCGGGACTCCTTGCTCATGGTCACTCACACTCTGGTCACCTCCAGACTAGATTATTGCAATGCGCTCTACATGGGGCTGCCCTTGACGACCATTCGGAGGCTACAGCTGGTCCAGAATGCAGCAGCCAGGGTGGTGATGGGGTGTGGGCGTTATGCCCATGCTTTGCCACTGCTCCGGGAGCTGCACTGGTTGCCAGTTTGTCTCCGGGTGCAATTCAAGGTACTGGTTTTGACCTTTAAAGCCCTATATGGTAGTGGGCCGGGTTACCTAAGAGACCGCATCGCCCTGAGGACGTCTGTCCGTCCAACCAGAGCGGACCGGAAGGGCTCTCTAATTGTTCCATCAGCCAGAGGGGCTCGCCTCTCTGGCACAAGGAGGAGAGCCTTCTCCGTGTCTGCGCCGGCCCTCTGGAACCTCCTGCCAACAGAGCTACGTCTCCGGACGGAATTGCTGCCTTTCAGAAAAGAACTTAAAACCTGGCTGGCGGGTCAAGTGTGGGGTGCAGGTGGAAGGGTAACCTCCATTGGGTGGTTGGTGTAGAAGAACTCTTCCCCATGGTGCCTTTGGATCCTGCAGCCCTTGTTTTTAGGGGGTGGGTAGTTTTAACTGTTTTTAACATGTGTTTTTTAATTTTTATTGTGAACCGCCCTGAGTTGGCTTTGGCCGAGTGAGCGGTATATAAATGTGACAATTAAATTAAAATTAAATTAAATTAATTCTACTATAAGGAGAAAAAGCGATCCTCTGAAAGGGCCCGCGAAATCAATGTGCACGCGGGACCACGGTCCCTTTGCCGCATCCCATTCCCTGTGCGGAAGTTGGGCCTCCTCGGGCCGGGAGCTTTGGCAACTCTCGCAAGTGCCCACCATGTGCTCGCTATCGGCGTCCAACTGGGGCCACCAGAAATAGCTCCGGGCCAGTGCCTTGGAGCGGACAATCCCCGGGTGGCTGACGTGCAGCTGCTTGAGCACCCTTGCTCTCAGTGACTCAGGGACGACCACCTGCTGGCCCCTACAGGAGGCAACCCCTTTCCATGGACATTTATAACCTTTTCCTAAAAAATGGAGCAAATTCCGCCGCTGGGGAGGACGTTGGCCACCCTTGATTCGGAGGGTTTTATACCAACAGGGGTTACCCGGAAACCCAGGAACTCAACCTCTTTTGTGAAGAAAACACATTTGTCTTTCCGCAGCCTCAACCCTGCCTTTTCAAATACCGTCAGTACTTTGTCCAGCCTCTCAGCCAATTCTGACTCACTCCCCCCTGTTATCAATACGTCGTCAAAATATGGCAAGACCCCCTCCAGACCCTTCAAAAGACGTTCCACTAGTGATTGGAAGATGCCCGGTGCCGAGTTCACGCCAAACTGTAGGCGCGTCACCTGAAACGCCCCTTTATTGGGTGACTATCGTCTGCGCAGCAGCTGCAGCTGGGGTTACTGAGAGCTGCTGATAAGCCTGTGCCAGGTCGAGCTTTGCAAAACACTTTCCCCCATGTAACCTGGCCAACAGGTGGCTGACTACCGGCACCGGATACGCATTTGGGCGTATTGCCTTATTGATGGTACATTTGTAATCAGCGCACATTCGAACCTCCCCGTTGGCCTTAAGCGCTGTTACAATCGGAGTTTCCCACTCCGCAGAATCAACAGGAACTAGGATCCCCTGGCCCACCAATTTGTCCAGTTCCGCCTCTATTTTGTCCTTAAGTGCAAAAGGCACTCTGCGCGGTTTGAGTCTTATTGGGCGGACCTCCGGATCCAGGTCGAACGTAACTGGGGGCCCCTTGAATTTTCCGAGTCCCTTCTTGAACACTTCGGGATGCGCGTTACATACCTCCTGTATTGGGTCTGTCCCAATGGTATGCACCCCTCCAATGAACAAACCCAGGGGCTTAAACCATTGTGTCCCGAGGAGGCAACAGTCCCCCCCTTTAAGAACAACCAGGGGAAGTTCCGCGGCGTGTTGCTTGTATTGGACCTTGAATTTCCCCACCCCCAACACCGGAATGCTATTTCCCTGTATGTCCCGCAGCGTAGACCTCAGTGCTTTGAGCTTGGGCCGCACGTTGGGGGAAATTCCCAAAAACTCCCTCTGGGAAATGATGGAATATGAGGAACCCGAGTCTATCTCCATCTTAACGGGGGCCCCTTGCACCAGTACCTCTACAAAATAACGTGGGTGTCCTAAGGACACGCTGTGGACCGCCGTATCGTCGTCGCTGTTGTTGGAGATGCGGCCCACGCTGTCCTGCTTCCTCAAGGGCCGGACGCCTTCCTGCTTCTTCGGTGAGCGGTCTGTTGAGCCTTTCCGGTCTCTGCGCCGTCGTCTGCAAACCTTGGCTATGTGGCCTTGGCGCCCGCGGTTGTGGCACTCCGCCTTCCTGTACGGACACTTGCTGCGGTCATGGGACGCCCCGCAGCCATCGCAATGCCGGCCATCCTTCCACACCTTACGGATGTCCTCGTCCTCGCTGCTCTCCATGGAGGAGTGTGGTGCCCGCCTGGCCGCTTGCACTGAGCCCGCTGCCTTGTCGGGTTGTGGGGGCCTCGTTCTGAACCCCTTAACCCCGGCCCTCATGGCCTCCGCCGCCTGCGCCTCCTTCACGACCTCTTGCAACGTGGGGGGTAGCTCTTTATTCATCAACTTTCGCTGGACCTCCTCGTCCCACAGGCCGCACAGCATGCGGTCCCTGAGGGCGACTTCCAGGTTCTCCCACTTGCATGGGCCGGCAGCCAAACGGAGAGCCACTGCAAAGGCAGCCACGGACTCACCCGGCGCATGGACTCTCTTCCAGAATGCGTCCCGAGCTGAAAACATTGAGACCGAGGGCTGGAAGTGATCCCGCATCACTTTCAGGAGCTGCTTGACCGGAACCTCGCCCACCTTCCTTGGAGACACCAGGTCCACCAATACCTTCATGGCGGGGAAACCGAGCATTCTGATGAGGATGGCCCTTTTCTTCCCCTCGTCCGAGATGTCGGACACCATCAGTGCGCTTTAGAAATCCATCTCAAACAGTTCCCATTCCTCCGGTTTGTTAATGTTGAAACCGGCCTGTGTTGTCTTGATTCCGTGGGGATCCATTAATCCCACCTTCGTCACCAATTTAGTGTTTGAGAACCAAGACAATGAAGACAGCCGAAAGTCTGGCTTAACACATCTTTATTGCATGATGGTCAGGGGGAACATGTGGTAATGTCGGACGAACAGCTCAATATATACGGTGGCTATACATTTGAATGTGGCTCCTCGATAGCCCATTGGCTACTGTCTGCGTGACGTCACTCTCCGTCACACCCTTCTTGTCCAGGTGAGGTAGTGGCGGGAATCTTCCCGCGGCTGTAGGTATTTGGGGAATTGGAACCATGTGAGCTGGGCGCTCGCTATTTCCCCTAGCGGTCACTAGCTCGCGTCCTCATACGGAAGGTTACACTGTTACAGCTGGTGATTGTTATATCCACTCATTCGAGTGTTACATTACTTAAAGGCACAATACTCCAAACACAACACTTCTTAACTATGGAAGGGAATAAATGAGATGTTAAAGTAAACATTCACCAATATAAAGTGTTGGCAAGTGTTTCATGTTTTAGGACAACCACAGTTCCTTCTAATCAAAAGGAATATCTTATTATTGAATATCACGTACAGTTCTATTACTCTCGGAACATGCCAGTTCGTAATATCTTTACCTCTGAAATGAGAGTCAATAAAAAGTCCCTCCGCTTCCAGAGGGGAACTTCAAATAGAGCAGATGCTGCAATTTTATAGTCTTTCTGATATTGTGGTTTCACATTTGCAGATGACCAACTGGCTTTTATGATGTCTGGATCATTTCCAAACTGATATTACTAGAACAGGAAAGTTTTCTTTTGAATAAATTCTAAGCATAGATATATACTCTGGAAACATCACAATATAAAATAGGAGAGGGCAGAAAACACAAGGAACATTAAGAAGAGACCTTCTTCTTCTTCCACATGTAGGCCAGATGTGAACCTGCCCAAACGAAGGCACCTTTGGGTGAGTTGATTCTGCAGTTCCTTTTGCCTGACCTAGTATGAGAAAGATTAGCCAGCAACACAAGGTTGTCATTACCAGGGTACACCCAATTGTGGTTCAAAAGTACCACAATCTAGGAGGCTCTTCCTGTGTACCCCAATAAGAGACCTCAAATGGTAATAACTAAAGGAGACTAATCCATGAACACAAGCATGTCAGCCCATTACAAACGAATATTGTAAATGGGATGCAGCTGATGCCATCTCTTGCAATATTTTACCCTAATAGTCTGTTGTTTTAAACCAATATTAATGGTGAGGTAACTACAATTCATGTCCCCCCTTGCCAGTCTTGTATATATAAGCCAGTCTTTTGAATTGAAATTGGGCAAGCTTAACAGCATGTCTTCGTTGTGCTTCTGGTCCTGTTTCTAAACCCTTCTCCACAAATTTTATGCAGCATAACAGCTCAAACAACTCAATATAGTGCTTTATCTAGCCTGCACTGGCTTTCACCAGTCTGCTCTGCTGCTTCAGAGCACCATCCTCAGTCAGCTCAGAAAGTCTGCATAACACAATAAGTCATGCCACAGCAATGGCATGGCAGGGTTTTTCTCACAGTCATATAAAGTACACACATCTACTTGAAAAATAACTCAGGAAGAGAAACCGGATTATGACTTTCCTCCATGGAAAAATACTCCATTAAAGGCCATGGATTCTTTAAAAACAATTGTGGCATAAGGAGATTCTTACTTTGTTTTCTCAGGACTATGGATAAAATACATGTGAGCTTTTAATGGAATCTAGAAGTCTCACTTTCATAATGCTCCAAGCAGATCAATAGGATCTATTTTAGCCCACAAGAAAACAGTCCAGAAAATAAAGCAACACACTCACTTTGCTCAAGAGTTTTATGTCTGCACCAATACAAATAAACCACCTTAATGAAACATATCAGCAGCCGCCAGGACCCACCGCTGATGCCTGCTCTGTGTCGAGATTTTAAAAATTCCAGTTCAGTGCTTGTTGTGTATGTAACTTTAATAGTGCTTTAAACAGTTTGTAATTATTATTGCGGGATCGGGGTGATCCTCCATTTTGTCTTCTTCATGGTACTAAGTTATTGCGGGACTTGCATTCCCATCCTTTCTAACGAGACGCGCAAAGTCTCCCCAGTCTCCGGTCACCCCACAATCACCCCCCTACTCCCCCAACCAATCCTGTTGTTTCCCGCCTGAATGTATCCATTGTATATTGTATATAAAGTGCTGCTGCACCATTACTGTTCACGTTTGGTTTGCTTACAATAAAGTTGTGTTTGGCCCTGTTATGCTGGCTGCTTCTCTTCAATTGCCAAACATCAAAGTGCTTTAACTAAGATTGAAGAGTTGAGTCCAACTCATCATTTAAGTTTCTTGCTAATGCCCTCACTTGGCACTATCAGAAACTAAAATGGCACTTGACTGATTGGACATATCATTTACATTTCTCACAGCGCCCTGCAAAAGTGTTGCTTTTTGGGGCATTCTGGGCTGTTCAAATTTTCAAATGACTAAAATCAACATCTTTATTTTAATTTAACCTTTAAAAGGATAAAAGTAGCTATCTCATACTGTCCAGAGTATAAAAGACTCCTTTGGGTAAATTTTCCATGGCTTACTGAAGAGGAGAGGTTCCATCAGACAGCATGTCAGCCAGAACCAACCCACCCACTCACCCATATCTGAGAGTAGCCCAGGAGAAGTCAAAACAGTTGCTATAGGTAGAACACTACTAGAAGTGCATCATTTGAGCCACTTCATTGAAAGAGAACACTTTTCTTCCACCTTTAATGTTTTAGCAACACATTCTTCTCCAACTTTGAACAATGTGAATGCAAATGAAGCCATTGTTTACCTCCTAACGCCCAACCCAAAGGAAACAAGCTAATTTGCAAGTCACTATAGTTCAAAAGAGCTCCTGAGACAACAGTAACCCAACTTCTAACCCCCCCTCCCCCAAGGCTTTACCACTATTAAAAATAAGCTGGCTGTAACATCCAGTTCAAACAAACGTGTACATCCATAAATGCCATGAATGGTGGAATCAAAAGCTGCAGCCTACCTCGTTGAATCTTGCTACCAGATTTTCAACAGCACTGTGTCTCCCGTTTGAAAGAAGAGTGGCAGAAATCGAAGCTTTAATTGTTGAAAGCTTGTTCTGGCATTCAGCATTTCCCAAATCTCTGGTTAAGAAGCAGAGGTAGTCAATGGGTAACACTTTTCTGTAGAGGTCTTGCTCCTGCTCAGTCAGAATGCTCGCAACTTCCTCCGGAAACTGAATGAGATGCTGTAAGTCTGCGAGCTCTTTGCTGATACCAGCTACAGTAGAAGAAAGGGCATTTGACCCAGCCATAGATGAACTCAGTTGTCGTTCTAAAACAAAATACAGTACAAGATTAAAAAATTAGTTAGTATCTCATCCTTTACCACTATAGCTATATTACCGGTACAAGATGTCAAGAGATAGCTTCATTTTGTGATGTCTTCTCCTTGTTGTTCTGCCATATCCAAATCTGTATATTGGTAACCCTCATGGCGATCAGCCATGAAGACTGTCCTGAGAATATAATGCAGTGGCCTTTCATCTGCCTTCCACGTTGCAACAAGACACCCATACCACTGATCCAGTTCTGCGAGTCACTTTCTGGACCTGAACACTTTTGGCACGTAAAGTTCTCATCAGCCCCAGGTCAGTATTGATGAAGCTGCTGCCCTCCATCAAGATTAATTCAAGTGGGATTTATTCCACTTGGGGACCATCACCCTTCCCTGTGGACTTCGCCACCCAAGGCCATTAGTCCTCAGGGTGGTCAGGTTAGTTAACTACCACCTGACACTTGCTGTTAAGTCACTGGCAGTATGGTCTACTCTATTACCATAGCAGAATAACTTGGCCAGACATCCTTTACCACTATAGCTATATTACCAGTACAAGTTGACAAGATCTTCATTTTGTGATGTACAATAGCTATTTTAGTTATTTTTATAATTATGAGCATATGGTCTTATTAACGGGTGAAAGGGGTAAATCAAATTCCCAGGCATACTTCCTGACAGAAGTATGGGCAAACTGCACAATCCCAGAGCACCCAAGAAGAAAGGAATGGTAAACTACTTCAGAGTATTCTCTGCCTAGAAAACCTAGGAAACAGTGGGCATAAGTCAGAAACATTTTGACAGCATGCAATTATTACTATTCTCACATGGGTTAACTCAGTAAAGGGCTTTTGTTTAGATTACAACATTCACTTAAACAAAACAAAAATCAGATATTTATTATTTAAATTCTTGAGATGTACAATGTGAAATGTCTAATATGTTTTGTAATGTTGCTATTAATTCAAATTGTCACCACTATCCGATGCAGTTACTTGCGCACCTTTCCTTTAAAGGAGGTAAAGGTTTCCCTTGCTCAAAAGCCAGTCGTATCTGACTCTAGGGTTCAGTGCTCATCTCTGTTTCAAAGCTGAAGAGCCAGCATTGTCTGCTTCTGCAGACGTTTCCATGTATTTCTCAACACTTCCCTCGCAAAGGCCAATATAATGCCAGACTTCAGACCAGGAGAGGGCATAGCACAGCTCATGGGCTGCAAAGAGCTTCTCATAATCCCTTGTGAGTTTTCTTTCTTTCTATTTTTATTCTAAAAGACTCTCCCTCTCTTCTAGAGAACATAGGAGCAATTGCAGCAGTAATATAATAATTTTGTGTCAGAAATTATTCTGGGTTGAAAGGGTTTTTGCAGAAGAAACTCCACTCAGGGAACGCCCAAATGAGGCTCCTTTCATGTCCCCAAGAGCTGGGACAAGACGGGCGCTCAATCCATCATGCAGTACCCGGGTCTCAAACTGCCAACTTGCCAGCCTTCCAGCTAACAAGAGAGCTTACGTGAGTTACCTATTTCAGAAGTGAGCTGAAACAGGCGACCTTAGGTGAGTTGCCTATTTCAGCAAGGAGCTTAGGTGAGTTGCCTTTCCACAGCGTGAAACATAACAGGCAAGGCCAAAAACACAGCAAAATTGCCCTCAGGTCTCAAGATCACATGAGGACTTAAAGTGAGAGGGAAACAACAGATGGGAGGCACAGACGTCAGGTCTCCCAGGTCCAGCATTACTTTAGGCAATGAAGACATCTGGAGAAAGATCTGTGGGGGAAAAGTCTCAGTCAGTTTGGTATAGATTCCAGTCTTTATGTTTCTTGTTTACTTGCTTTCAACTTACCAATCTCTCATTGTTAAAACATCCCTTTCTGCTGTGTGCCTAAGGGTGGAAGTGCCAGCAGCCTGATTCCCCCCCCAGCTGAAATGGACCCCAATTCTTCTCTACAGACCTGATTTGTCCCTCTGTTGCTCAGTGATGTGAAAAATCTAAATCCTTCCTCCGGAGCAAACTGCTGCTATCTCTCAATCTATCTTACCTCACACATTGTTGTGAGGATAAAGTTAAAACTCTGTAGCCTGAGAACAAACAGGCCAAATAATTTTGAAGACCTAGAAAAACAATACTTTTATCTTGGAACCCAAATAGTACTGTTTGTCCTTGCACAAATGTACCTTCTTGTCATTCCCGTGATGGAAATCATAACATTGGGAGGAGTTATAGTCCTGTCTCTTTGCAAGATAATAGACAATAGCCAGTGCGGAAGCTCACAAACCTAAGTGTCAGGATGCATCAGAATATAAGTGGATCCTCTTCATGAAGAGATATGTGTGAGCTAGTAGGTCATGGTTAATCATGATAATAATAATAATAATAATTTCAAGTCAGAAATTATTCTGGGTTGAAAGGAGTTTTGCTGGAGAAACTCCGCTCAGGGGATGCCAGAATGAGGCTCTTTTCATGTCCCCAAGATCTTTCCCCACCAAAGTAGTTCCTACTTGCAATTTCTTGCTTTCAAACTGCTAGGTTGGCAGGAGCTGGGACAAAGATGGGCACGCAAACTGTCATGCAGTACCTGGGTCTCAAACTGCCAACTTGCTGGCCTTACAGCTAACAAGGTGAGCTTCTTAACCACTGAGCCACCGCACCCCCTATGTACACCATAAAAAGATGGCAAATGGTAGAGACTTAGATGAGCATGATACTCAACTATTCTCCTCTCTCCTATCCAGCCAGATGAAGAATTCTGTTGAAATGAAAAACTTGCTAATGACTTTGTGATATTCTTGTAGTTCCTAATAAGGGTATTACTATTACAGTATTTGGCTTTTCTCCTCCCCCAAATGGATCAACAAGCCTATCTGTAGTTTTTGTGTTCTTCAGCAACTATGACTACAAGCATGGCATATGACCTAATAGCGGAGGTAGAAGTAATAACTTAACTAATAACCTCCTTGTTTAAGAAAAATAGGCATACTTGTTAAGAGCTTCTGAACATTTTGACAAGGAGAACAACAAATGCTCTGACTCATCAGTAAATTTCTGGCACTTGGAATTCATAGAGATAAAACTATACAAATGTTTGGGAACCTTGGTAACCAGATTTAAACTTATATTTTAGTTATGAAGAAATAGTTTTCAAAGCTCCACCTTGCAAGGAAGAGTTCCTGTAATCTTTCTACAATGTCTTGCTGCCAAATGTAGAAGTGGATTAAAAAACACGCAAAACTGCAAATAGCCTTTAGAAAGCATCACACTCTTTTAATACCAAATTTAATACCCCACTGCCAACAGGATTCTTCTTCTTCTTCTGCCATATCTGAATCCGAATATTAGCGAACCTTAAGCCAATCAGCCATGACGACTGTCCTGAGACTTTCATCTACCGTCCATGTCGCAGCAGGACACACGTACCATTGATCCAGTTCCTGGTCCCGAGTCCTTTTGACAAGCAAAGTCCTCAACAGCCCTAGGCCAGTATTGATAAAGCTGCTGCCCTCCATCTGCGTGGATTCAAGAGGGATTTAATCCCACTCTTCTTGGAGGACTTTGGCACCCAAGGCTGTTAGTCCTCAGGGTTGTCTGGTTATTTAACTGTTGCCTGACACTCAGCACTGAGTTGCTGGCAGTATGGGCTACTCTATTACCATAGCAGGATAACCTCGCCAGACTGATGCCAACAGGATAATAAGAAAAATTGAGCCACCAAGAAACAAGAGGGTAACACTAGCATGTTTAGAGGAGCCTCAAAGTTAGCAATAATTTTAAAAAAAACATTTTACCAGGGGGAGGCAGATGACAGAGGAGCCTGGCATGCGTTGGTCCATGGGGTCGCAAAAGGTCAGACTCGACTGTGCGACTGAACAACAACAAAATCCTTTACAGTTTAAAGCCGGGGTTCCCAACCTACAGCACCATTTCATGTGTGCTACCACTGCTATTGCCACACCCAGAAGTGAAAGCAGGTGCATTTTCGACAGTCGTGTAATGTGCCTACGCATGTGTAAACGTGGTTATATCAGCTGTAAATGTGCCCACAGCTGTCCTAAATGTGGAAGGGTGCACATTTTACTTCTGCTTCCGGGGGCGTGGTGGGCCAAAACCTCAATTCTCCCCCTCCCCCCCAGTCAGCCAGGTTATAGAGGTGTGTTATATGTGTGTGTGGATATTGCAAGGAAGTGGGGGGGGGGGTCAGAGGGATGCTTCCCTTTAAACGGTTGTGAGGTGGGCTTGAAGGGTGTGTGTGTATGTGTGTCTTGTCTTAACTTTCCGTGACTGCAGCAAATGCCCTGGAGGGAGTTTAAAGGGGTAGGTGGTGTGAGCGGCTGGCGTCGGAGTTCGAGACTTTCTTTCCGACCCTCCTGCCCAGGTGTCACCTTGACATTTTGGTGAGGATTTCCCCCATCCATGTCACCCCAAATCGAAGGGATTCTCTTGGTTTTATATCCCACTCCCTGTCTCTCACGAATTTGGGGTGGGGTGGGGGTGAGGGTGAATGCTCTTAGTTTAGAGAACCGGCCCCATTTCCTTCCTCAGGACAGGCTCCTACCTGACATTTAAAACTTTGCTGTGGAATCTCTTGTTCCTCCCCCCCCCCCACCCCAAATTTTGCCAAAGGATGATCTCTCTTAAAGGGTGACTTCCTCCTTGGCTTGCATGCCTGTTAACTGGGCAGCTTAATTTATAACCTTGCCATACAAGTTATATGGCTATGTGCCATCTGCTGTTTTGTTGGGGATTGGGGGTGAATCATGCCATAGGACAGTTTAAGGTTGCTCCAGAATTATGAGTCTTGGTAGCTTTACAGAAGTCAGGCTCAACATAGCTGTAACTAACTTGGAGGCTGCTAACGTCATGACAAGCTGGGCTTTGGGAGCGTTCGTGGCTTCTTGGGGTTCTCTTGACTGTACTTGTTCCTAATGAAATAAAACTTTCACTTCTGGAGTGTGGAGTACAGGAGTTTGTAATTCTAAAAATGCCATTAAGGCAGTTAGTTCACTTCTAGCAATTTAGTTTAAGGCTCTTCCATAATCAGGTTTCTGTACATTTCTTTGGGCAGCGGTGGCAGGATACATGGTTACATGAAAAGGTGATAATCTAGAGTTGAGAGAAATTTTTATTTTATTTGAGAAACAGTTTTGAATGCCTCTGTGATGGATGCACTGTAAAAAATTGCAGAGATGTGTTACTATGGTGGCACTATCATTTATCTAAAAGTTGTACATAGGAACTTCTGTTATGGAGCATAATAAGTGAAGAAGCACACTTCCAGTGTCAAGTTCAGGTTGCCTTTGTATGTAAAAATTGCAGTACTGTATCTTGGCATTTAAAGTTTTTGTTGCCATAATGATGCAGATAGAATTGTTGGTGTATATATACATACATTTTTACAGCTAATTTACAAGTGTACCCTGAATTTCATGATATCCAGCAGATTGTCCAGACTCTTTCTACAAGCTTTGATATTTTAGGTCCAAAATCTTGTTATATTTATTAAATGTATTGATGAGTGAAAATGTGAACTTCACCATGAAAACAAGAGTTAAATTTAACAAGTAACTTCATATCTGCCTTACAGTGTTAAGTGAGTGTGTTTTATTTATTTTTACATTTCAAACGTCTGTGCCTCCTTCTGTTAAATTTTATGAAACAGTCTCTTGCATACAATTTGCTAAGGTAAAGGCAAAGTTTTCCCTTGCTCGAAAGCCAGTTGTATCCGCCTATAGGGTTCAGTGCTCATCTCTGTTTCAAAGCTGAAGAGCAAGTGCTGTCTGCTTCTGCAGATGTTTCTGTGGTCATGTGGCAGGCATGATTAGACACCAGAGTGCATGGAATGCTGTTTACCTTCCCACCGAGGTGGTCCCTATTTATCTACTTGCAATTTCTTGCTTTCGAACTGCTAGGTTGGCAGGAGCTGGAACAAAGATGGGAGCTCATTCCGTCATGCAGTACTCGGTTATCGAACTGCTGACTTCCCACCTTCCAGTCAGCGTCTTAGCCAATTGAGCCACTGCAGTTCGCTAGATTCTTCCAAAATGGCATTAAATGTAGAACTGTCACTTGTGATCTACAAAGGCAGCTAGCAAATACGACAGTGATATAACTAATTGTCTGTTCTGAGGTTTTTCAAACTTTATACACTTCCCACATCAACTGGTCTGCTTGGACTCTGCTGTAGATTGTACAGGATTCTGGAATATATTTTAAGATGCATGGTCCATTAATGTGGAGCAGTAGAAGACCAATTGGTCCTTAACATATACCTGTGCAAACTGAGAACGCACTCATATATTTATGCATTCCATAGGAAGATTGGCAGTAGTGGGTGAGCTAACTTTTAAGCAAATTGGCCATTCTTGCTCATTTGATTAGAGAACCAAACTAATCATGGGAAAGCTAGTGCTTAGACCTTTGTCATTATACAGTACATTGGAAATGGATCTTAACCCTTATAAAGCACTTGGGAATGGATTGCTCTTGGCCTCTGTAGTTGTTTTCTAAGCAATTTACTTAAAGAGCTCAATACAGTTAATTTGCATTTATTTAGGTAATGATGGGGTGAATACTCCCTTAGAATAGGAATTGAGCTACATGTTCTGCAGAATTGATCGGTTGACTGAGGTTGCAGAACATGTAGCTCAATTCCTATTCTAAGGGAGTATTCACCCCATCATTACCCATCATTGCTTTATATTCACCCCATCATTACGCCATCATTGCCTTATATTTTAGCTTCATAGCAAGGCACTCCAACCCATTGAGCTCCATCAGCTCAATTTACTACACACAATATTTACTACATACAAGATTATTTTACATAACAAAGCATTGAAAATGCAATGATGGTGAACCTTGGCACTCCAGCTGTTCTTGAACTTCAATTCCCAGCAGGAGAGCTGACTTGGGCTTCTGGTAATTGAAGTCCAAGAACACCTGGAATGCTAAGGTTCGCCATCACTAGTTTATGACTAGATAGCCCATTCAGTCACATGACCATCCCCAGCAAGTAACATGCCCACCAATTTGGCCACACCCACCAATTTGGCCATGCCCACTGATTTGGCCACATCCACCAATTTGGCCACACCCACAAAATTTCCCTTATTTTCAAAACCAAAACTTGACAGGTATGGCGTCAAGCTGTCCAGGGAGTGTGGTCAGGCCCATGGCATAAAAAAGTTGGGAACCCCTGGTTTATAGCATGCTAGATTAACATGTCTAGCAGTAATCTTGGTTAAGTGAGGATACACTGCAACCGTGCCATCGGGGGGGGGGGGGACAAGGGGGACTGCCATCCCAGGCCCAGAGCTGACAGGGACCCGACGGCGCTGTGTTATTTTTTTTAATTTTTACAATTTTTTTATTTTTACTATTTTAAAGTGTGGCACGCGGCGTCACTGCGCATGCCCTGCCACTGCCAGAGGGCTACGCCTCCACCTCGACCCAGAGCGGCATTGCTAGGGGGAACTTGCCAAGCGTGTTTCTTCCTTAGGCTCATCTGTACTTCCTGCGCTCAGCCTTCGGCAATACCCCCCACACGCACCTTGCCCAGGGCCGAAGCCTGAAGGGGCAAAGGAAGTAGCCCCAGTGCATGGTCTCTTCCGGACCGGGACCGGTGTGCCTCGTGGGCTGAAGCCTTTCCCATAGGAAAATTCGTTATGCGGGGCACCATTTACTTTAAAAACCTATTTGTTATGCAATTTAGTCGCTATAGAGGGCGTTTGTTATACAAGGTTCCACTGTTTAGGTATCCCTCTATGAAAGCCTTGGAATGTCAAAAATAAATAAAAACAAAGATAGCTTGAGCCAAGTTATTGTTCATTTTTCAAATACATAAAGAAAAGCTAAGTTCTCCACACTATTTGATGACATTTCCATTTCTACTTCTTGTTTTTTTTCTCTATTAAGTAATAACAATCATTATTATGTCAAAACTGCAGAGCTAGAAGGGATCGTATAGATCAGTGATGGAGAACCTTTGAGAGACCGAGTGTGAACTCTATGCTGGGGAGAAGGAGGAAGCATTCCCATTGGGATGCTGGGCAGAGGGACAGGGTGAACTCTGTGCTGGGGGGAGGGAGGGAGCGATGGCGTGTGTGCCAACAGAGAGGTCTGGGAGTACCCTCTTTGGCATGCGTGCCATAGGTTCTCCACCACTGGTATAGATCATCAAGTCAAGCCTCTGTCAAAGAGACATAGAGAACTGAACTCTCAACTTTTGGCTCCATGGTGGGTAATCAAACTCCCAATCTAAAACACTGAATTATTCAGGTAGTTTTTTAAAATGCCATATGTCAATAGAGAAAGTATCTTAATATTCCTAACAATTTTACATTAAAAGCATAATTCTAATACCCCTCCCCTTTACCTTCCACACATCCAAGTACAGTGGTACCTCAGATAAAGTCCGATTCAGATAAAGTCCGATTTGGATAAAGTTGCGGTTTTCATGCACACGTTAGGCATCGCATAAAGTCAAAAACTGCTAAAAATGGACGTTATCCGAAGTATTTGGTATAGGAACCTCGGATAAAGTCCATTTTTGGACGTTATCTGATGCATCACCCATTTGATTCAGATAAAGTCCAAAATCGGATAAAGTCCAAACTTGTGGAACGGAGTTTGGACTTTATCCAAGGTTATACTGTATATTACTGTCATGCTTTCTGTTAAATATATTAATTAAAGTTTTCATTTTGGGTAAAAAGTGCATAGGGCATTCCTAGAAACTGAAATTAAATGTTCAAAACCAGGGGTTCTCAACCTACGACCCATTTTGTGGCAACGTTTGCGGCGGGAGGGCACCCGTCCGACCCACTCAGCTGTCTGAGAGGCTGTGGTCCGGGACATGGCTTAAAAACATTGAGAACCCCTGTTCAAAACAAACTTATGAAATAAAAAATTAAGGCCATCTTTTACTCCAGTAGTAACATCTCTTATAAGAACTCTAAGTTAAAGCGTTTTCTTTTGCACAGTTACATTATTTCTAATGTAACACTAAACCAAGTATTGTACATTAAGCCTGCAGAATTGTGACCATAGATTCAAACAAATTTCAAATTCAATATTGCAAAAAGGTTCAACATAAGAGTGAAAGATAATGAGGCACAGTAGGAAACTAATAGTAAATGCACGCTAAAAACAAGTATTGTTAAAAGGCAAGGTCTTCCCACAGAGCTGAAAATTGCTTTGTGAAATTGTTTTGTAACCTTCATTTGGAAAATGTAATGTGGTTTACATTGTATCTGAACAAAACACTCAAGAAAAACTCAGCAAAAACAAGATGAGAATAAAAGATACACTGGCATCTTTGTTTGAAAGCCACTTTGTGTTGACTTACCGTTATGACACATTTTTATTTGTTATGTGTTGTCCAGTTGGAACTGACATATAGTGAGCCTTTATAGGAATTTCAAGGTGAGATATTTAAGGAGTGGATTTGCCGGTTACACTCCCCTATTGAATTTCTATAGCTGATGTTCAGAGTTCCTAGCCCGTCACTCTATCCACTATACCACAATGGATACTCTTATGACACATTAGGTGCATTTAAATGGCACATTTGTTGTTTGCAAATAGTGTGTTGGTACAGGATGCACAGTCATTCTTGTTCATGTCAAAAGCAGCTAAATAAACTGTACTGCTCCATCTGAATGTGGACAAATATATTTCTCTGGCTTGTTGGTGCGCACACCCACAGAGAGGATGCTGAGTGGCCCCTCTGGCACGTGTTCCATAAGTTCACTACCACTGTTTTAGGGTGTTAAAAGGCAACTCACCTAAATAATCATTATCTCAAGGATTCTCAACCTGTGGCACGTGGGCTGGATGCAGCCCATGGCACCATTTCATGTGGCCCCCACCACCTCCACCACACCAGGAAGTGCCATGTGGTGGAGGAAGGGCAAAATGGTTGTCCAGCCCCCAAAGCTGGCTGAGGGAGTGTGACCTGGCCCCCAGCTTTAAAAAGTTGAGAACTCCTGCATTATCTTATGATAAAAGAATCCATTTTAAACTGAAATATTCTGAAGTGAGAGTAGAGAAAAGTTTTAGCTACCCATCTCTCTTTTAATTTTTTTGCTCCAAATTTTTCCTCTCCAAGCTTTTTACTTTTGAAAACCATGGGACATTATTACATCCAATAGTATGTTTGAGTAAACACATGCACTAAGTACAAAGGAAGGTCACAGTGGCATTGCAATTGTTACACAAACATTTTTATGGAGAAGTAGAAGTGCAAAATAAAGCAAAAAAACTAATAAAATGTTTAAAGCATCTCTGGTGATAGCAGAGCAAATAGGAATTCAATTGTGAGTAGCCTTCCATTTCATATCACATTTTCTCACAATAACAATTATTGAAGAGCTGCCGCCGCCGCCAGTGTAAAAAAGACAAATGTAAAAATGTCAAAAGAGATCATTGTGGACTTCAGAAAATGCAAATTGAATATCCAGCCACTTGTTATTGAAGGGAATTGTGTGGAACAGGATGTCGGTGTTTCGATTTCTGGGAATGGAGCTGAGGGATGATCTAACATGGGGAGCAAACACCAAAGATCTGATGAAGAGAGCACAGCAGAGGTTATACTTCTTGAGAATCCTCAGGGAGAACAATCTTTCAAAGGACCTGCTGTTGGCATTCTACCACTAGACCATAGAGAGTGTGTTAACCTATGGTCTGTGTGTATGGTTTGGGAGTTGTACAGCTAGGGAAAGAACAATGCTGTCCAGGGTCATAAAGACTGCGGAGGGGATAATTGGGCATACTCTTCCCACTCTAGATCAAATCTATGCCACCAGGTGTTATAAGAAAGCTGTAGAGATTGTGCAAGATAGTACGCACCCCGGAAATGATCTCTTTCAGCTTCTGCCTTCTAGAAGAAGGTATAGGGTCATAAAGACCAGGACCAGCTGCTTGAGAAATAGTTTCTACCCAAAAGCGGTTCTGGCTATGAATGCAGTGCAATGCAGTCCATGAGAGAGCTTCTGTATATAGTTTTTAGAGTTTTCGAGTTTTTAGAGTTTTAGAGCTTTTTAGGGGTTAAATATGTATATGTGGGGTGGGAGTATGTTGATAATTTTTTATAGTTGTATTTTGTTTAGGTTTTGTTGGATCATTAAGTGGTTTTTCAATCTCGTTGTTCTGTGCAGGACAATGACAATAAAGATTTCTCTATCTATTTATCTATCAGAGAATGCTGCCGCCGACCCCAAGCCCCACCCGTGCCCGTTGGTTAGGCTATTTGGTGCTGGGGACTTGGCTGTTGGGAGGGGGCAGACATTACCCCCTGGTCAGTCTAGGCTTTGGACTCCTCTGCGGTCGACTTTGAACTTTTTTAGATGAATTATTTTTTATTATTGTATTAGATGGGTACTGTTGTGAGCTGCCATGAGTTTCATTGTCGAGTGTGCGGCATACAAATAATAATAATAATAATAATAATAATAATAATAATAATAATAATAATAATAATAATAATAATAATAATAATAATAATAATAATAATAATAATAATAATAATAATAATAATAATAATAATAATAATAATAATAAAAATAAAGTCCTTGGAAGTCTCTTAAAATTGGAGCAACGTTTATGATATCCTATCATAATGGCACTTGATTGTGAAACTATATATATATTATATAATGTCATTCAAGTATTAAAGTCAAAGGACTATTTTTAGCCATCTTTCTGGAATCCCAAGACAGTGCCAATAATTTTGGAAGCAAAACAGCAATGTAATTAAGCTTTCACAGAAGCTCTCCAAAATCCAGGCTTACTACTGTGAGCAAACACAGCCAATGACTCGATCCAGACATCCTGTTCCTCATCCTCTACACTTTTGAGTTTAAACCTTGGCTTGGGGGATTGAGCTCATGCTGCAGGGATCATATTGTCCTTTCACTTTTACAAAGGGCACCACAACTCTGAGAACAATAGTTTGCGAGGAGGTCAAATGGAGCGGTGGTGGGAAATCTTTCTCTATCCTCTCTTCAGAAAATTATGATCTTAAATGGATTCTTTTATCACAAGAAGACAGTTATTTATGCTTATGAAAGGCAGTAAAGCAAAGCAATCACACTTATATACCACCCTATGGCGCTTAGCACGCTCTCTGGGTGGTTCACAAGTTAATTAGCATTTTGCCCCCAACATACTGGGTCCTCATTTGAATGACCTCAGGAAGATGGAAGGCTGAGTGAACCTTGAGTCCTGGTCAGGAGCGAACTTACAACCTTCTGGTTGCAGGACAGCAGTTTAACCGCTGCGCCATCAGGGCTTCTTTGGCCTTTTGTGCATGGTTTGGATGACTGGGATCAATGACTGGGATAGACTGAGCAGTAATATTTGTGCCTACAATCTTAAAAAAAGAAGGGCACTGAACAAATTAGTAATTTATCGCTGACAAGTGTAGCAGCTTAAAGTCAACAGAATTATGACCTGACAGCAGCACCTACAATCTGCAAGATGAATTGCTTCTACTTCTTCTTTTGTGACTAAGCCACATGTGAAACTGCCAAAATGAAGTCACCTTTTAGTGAATTCATTCCATAGTTTCTTCTGCCTGACCTAGCATGAGAAAGATTAGCTGGCATAAGGTTGCCATTGCTTGGGGTACACTTGATTGTGGTTCAAAAACACTGCAATCTTTGAGGAGGCTCTTCTATGTACCCCAGATGAGTTGCTGAGGGGAGGGCACCTTTAACCTAACACAGCAAAACTGCGGACTTTCCTTCTTAGACAATCAGTTAAGTCATCTTACTGAGCAGTAAAGCATTTAGTGATAGTGAGCTACACTTAATGAAGCTGGTTATGCAGCATTATGATTACAAGAATGCAGTCTGTGACACATGATTGAAGGAAAATATCTTAATGCTTATAACCATAGCTGTCAAGTATCCTGTATTGGCCAGGAAACTCCCGTATTTTACCCACCGTCCTCCTGTATTAGTTAGACTGCAATGCCCTAATGCCACCACTGGAGGGCTGCACAGGATAAGCATAGCTGTCAAGTATCCTGTTTTGGCCGGGAAATTTCCCTTATTTTCAAATCCAAAACTTGACAGGTATGCTTATAACATTTTCTTCATTGGAATTAACATCTTACATGCTTTGTTTTTTGTGATTCAGAAAACCACAGGTGTAGCAAGAATTGGTTTAAGAAAAGGAGAGAACTCTTATCAACTGTTTGGCCAGTAATAGAACCATGTACATTGGTCAATAATAGAAGACAATTATTTTTTAAAAATTGTCAATATGTCCATTTGAAAAGCATATTTTCATTAGATTTAAAAGACAAAATGCATTAGTACAGAAGCCACAGGATATTAAGCTTACCAGTAAAGTTGGTTTTCTTCTGTAACATCAGAAGTTCAGATTCTTCTAAAAGCAGTATCACACAGTGCATTTGTTTGAACGTGCCATTAGGCAGCAGCTGCTCAGTCTGAAATTGCGAACTGTCAAAATGCACAACTAGCGTGCTTTGTGCAAGTCACAAAGAAGACATGCAGAAAGGTCAGATTACCCACTTCCCAAATAAAAGCTGATACACTAGAACTTGGACAAGAGAATTTTGTTTATATTTAAGGACTGCCATAATTAGCAGCACTCCAATCTACAAACAATTTGAGTTGAAATATTTCTGTTTTGTTTGATTGACATTAGAAGTCTGCATCTGTCTATTCTGAAATGAACTTTGGTGAGTTCAGTGTGATTTTCTCATAGGTAAATGTGTTCCTGCACAGAGTTTTCTTTGTGTGTGTGTGTGTGTGTGTGTGTGTGTGTGTGTGTGTGTGTGTGTGTTCCTGGCAGAAGTCTTAGTCACAAGAAAAACTTAAGTACTGTTATATTTTACAGAACCCTAATGAGGCATAAGCACACTTTGGATTGGAAACGTCATAAACTATCTGATGCTCTTTAATATTATAAGAATCGAAAACGTTAGGATAGCAAAATGAAAAAATTGTCAGATAAGGTCCTGACAGACCTCAGTTCAAACTCCCACTTGGCCATAGAAAATCACTGGGAAATGGCACTGGTAACAGCTCATATGCATTGGAAACTCATTAATATCATCATAAAGGAAGAAGTGACTTGACAGCATATAACACACACAAATTTAAAATACTGTTACAAGAAAGGATTTTAAAAGGCTCCAATAAAAATATATGCAAAACTGCTTCATGTCTACCCTTTATAAGGGTATTCTTACTCAATTATAGCATATTTATGATAAGCAAAAATCTTTTGCCAAGAGAACCCTATGGACCAGAACAAAAGGCAAAACAAAAGAGGCAAGTTAGATGAAACAGGAGGCTTAACACAGATGAAAAGAAGGGGAGAGATGGGAGAGGGGGAGGAGAAATACAGTGTTGCAAAGAACAATACTGCATAGGGACATGGAATGTGAGGTCAATGAATCAAGGAAAACTGGAAGTGGTGAAAAATGAGATGGAAAGAATAAACATTGACATCTTGGGAATCAGCAAGCTAAAATGGACAGGGATGGGTGAATTCAACTTGGGAAATCATCACATCTACTACTGTGGTCAAGAAAACTTCAGAAAAAATGGAGTAGCCATAATGGTCAACAAAAGAGTGAGAAAAGCAGTAATGGGATATAATCTCAAAAATGATAGAATGATGTCAGTCAGAATACAAGGCAAACCTTTTAATATCACTGTAATCCAAATATATGCACCAACCATGGGCACAGATGAAGCCACAGTGGACCAGTTCTATGAGGACCTACAAGCCTTCATAGAACAGACACCAAGAAATGATGTCCACATTATCTTGGGAGATTGGAATGCCAAAGTAGGAAATCAAAAAGTAGATGGAATAACAGGCAAGTTTGGTCTTGGAACGCAGAATGAAGCAGGGCTAAGATTGATAGAGTTCTGGCAAGATAACACACTGGTCATAGCAAACACCCTCTTCCAGCAACACAAGAGGCGACTTTACACATGGACATCACCAGATGGCCAACATCGAAACCAGATTGATTACATACTCTGCAGCCAAAGATGGAGAACCTCCATACAGTCAGCAAAAACAAGACCTGGAGCAGACTGTAGCTCAGATCACAAGCAACTAATAGCAAAATTCAGATTTAGACTAAAGAAAATAGGGAAAACAATCAGGCCAGACAGATATGACCTAGACAACATCCCTAAGGAATACACGGTGGAGGTGAGGAACAGATTTAATGGTTTGGAATTGATAGACAGAGTGCCAGAGGAATTATGGACAGATGTGCGGGACATCATGCAGGAGGCAGCAAGGAAAACCATACCAAAAGAAAAGAAGCATAAGAAAGCAAAGTGGTTGTCTGATGAGACTCTTAAAATAGCAGAGGAAAGAAGGAATGCAAAAGGCAAAGAAGAAAAGAAAAAATACAGTCACTTGAACACAGAATTTCAAAGAAAAGCAAGGAGAGACAAGGAAATCTATTTAAATGAACAGGGCAAAGAAATAGAGGAAAGCAACGCAAGAGGCCAAAGAGTGTTCAAATTATCGAACAATTGTGCTCATCCCACACGCTAGCAAGGTGATGCTCAAGATAATACAAGATAGTCTTCAGCAGCACGTGGAGAGAGAATTGCCAGAGGTGC
Organism: Bradypodion pumilum; assembly: GCA_035047305.1. NCBI lineage: Eukaryota > Metazoa > Chordata > Lepidosauria > Squamata > Chamaeleonidae > Bradypodion > Bradypodion pumilum. The sequence goes on from JAWDJD010000003.1 coordinate 267,146,514, forward strand.
AGACGGGTTTCAGAAGAGGCAGGGAGACTAGAGACCACATTGCTAATATACAGTGGATCATGGAGAAAACAAAAGAATATCAGAAACAAGTATACCTCTGCTTTATTGACTACACCAAGGCCTTTGACTGCGTGGACCACAATAAAATGTGGCAAGTACTTAAAGAAATGGGAATACCAGAACACCTCATATGCCTCATGAGAAATCTGTACAAGAGTCAAGAAGCAAAAGTTAGGACAGAACACGGAATGACAGAATGGTTTGGAATAGGTAAAGGAGTAAGACAAGGCTGCATTTTATCACCCTACCTTTTCAACCTATACACAGAGCACATAATGCGCAATGCAGGGATGGAGGAATCACAATATGGGATCAAAATTGCTGGGAGAAACATCAACAATTTGAGATATGCAGACGATACCACCCTAATGGCAGAAAGTGAGGAAGATTTAAAGAAGCTACTGATTAGGTTGAAAGAAGAGAGTGCAAAAGCTGGCCTGAGACTTAACATCAAGAAAACCAAGATAATGGCAGCTGGCCCTATCAGCACCTGGAAAGTAGACGGGGAAGAAGTAGAAGCAGTGACGGATTTTACTTTCTTGGGATCTAGGATCACTGCAGATGGTGACTGCAGCCATGAAATAAAGAGGCGACTGATTCTACGGAGACAAGCCATGAGAAACCTGGGGAACATAGTGAAAAGTAGAGACATCACCTTGCAAACAAAAATCCGTATAGTCAAAGCAATTGTATTCCCGGTGGTAATGTATGGATGCGAGAGCTGGATCATTAGGAAGGCTGAGCGCAGAAGAATAGACGCCTTTGAGATGTGGTGTTGGAGGAGAGTTTTGAGAGTACCCTGGACAGCGAGGAGAACAAATATGTCAATCTTGAAAGAAATCAGTCCTGACTGCTCCTTAGAAAGTCAAATAGTAAAGATGAAGATGAAGTACTTTGGACACCAAATGAGAAGAGAGGATTCACTTGAGAAAGCCTTGATGCTGGGAAAGGTGGAAGGCAAAAGAAAAAGGGGACGGCCAAGGATGAGATGGCTGGATGGCATTGTGGGTGCAGCGGGCACCGAGCTGAGTGGGCTGAGGAGGATGGTGGAGGATAGGGGTGCCTGGAGATCAATGGTCCATAGGGTCGCAAAGGGTCGGAATCGACTGTGCGACTGAACAACAACAAATGATAAGCACAGATTTCTTGAAGACAACAAATGTGTGAGTCTGCATATGAATTTTTTAGATCAAGTATTCTAGATAAATTTTGAACTCACCACTTGTTCAAGAGGTTTTTTTTAAAAAAATAAATAATCCTGTATATATTCTCATAAAGAAGACTGTAAATGTTCATGTTAATATGTTGAATGTTAACATGACACTAATTTTCATTTTCATTGTTTAAATGTGGGTCCAAAATTCCTAGATATTTACTTTTAATGAAGACAGATGCAGAATTTAAACCACTAGTCAATAAAACTAGATTTAAATCCTGGTTGTCTACATAAAGACTCAGATGTTTTCACTTCAATTTCTACTCTTGTTCTTCACACTTTGCCACTTGCATAAACCTAGTCCATTCCCAAAACCCTTTTTCTTTTTTCACTTAATTAAAAAAAAACTTAACACCTAAGAAGTAAGGGGTTGATACATAATTTTGAAAATGAACAATAGAGTTAAGGTCTTTTTCTCACATCTGTATGTTTATTTCATAACATTTTTGCTGTGAAGAAGAGGGATGTGTTCTCTGCAGACACGTGTTTTACAAAAACCTTGGGAATAGCATGATATTGTGATTGGATTAATGGAATTCATTTATCCAAAATTTTAAACACCCCATGAATATGCAGCCTCATGCTACTTGTCATTTCATAACTAGTAATGTTTAGACTATCCTAAACAGAAAACTATCTTTAGATAGATTTATCCTCAAAAAGCATTTCATTTAAAAATCCAATTTAAATTTTAAAAATCTGATTTCAATTTTTAAAAAAATGAGGTTTTGATTTAAAAAAAAACCATCGATTTAATCCATTCTGCTGAGATGTGAACTGAGCTTGCTGACGCACTCACTACTGACAGTGCAATTACATAATGTGAGAAAATGTGAGTGGATCAGCCACAGTGGTAAAGTCAGGTTTCCCGGCTTAATTCACTTCAGCCCACCACACAGGTATCAGCAGAGAGGAGTAAATTGGCATTCAAAAGCTTTGTCTGCAATTTATAAAGCTAGCTCTGTTCTGACCTTTCAGATTTGCAAAGGAATAACTGGAGCAAAACTACATTCTTCTTCCATGTCTAGGCCAGATGTGAAACTGCCAAAATGAAGGCACCTTTTGGTGAATTCATTCTGCAGTTTCCTTTAACCTGACCTAGTATGAGAAAGATTAGCCAGCAACACAAGGTTGTCTGGTTGACTGGTAACCTGCTTTCTTTTTGTTGATTCCACCCTCGTTATTTCCCATTTCGTCACCTAACCACCCAAGCACTAGATTAAGTAATGGTAATGATAAAGGTAAAGGTTGCCCTTGCTCAAAAAGCCAGTTGTATCTGACTCTAGGGTTCAGTGCTCATCTCTGTTTATAGCCAAATAGCCAGCGCTGTCTGCATATGCAAATGTTTCCATGGACATGTGGCAGGCATGACTAAGCCCCGGAGTGAAGGAAACGCTGTTTATGTTCCCACCGAAGTGGTCCCTATTTATCTACTTGCAATTTCTTGCTTTTGAACTGCTAGGTTGTTAGGAGCTAGGACAGAGATGGGAGCTCACTCCATCATGCAGCACCTGGGTCTCGAACTGCTGACCTGCCAACCTTCCAGTCGCCAAGCTCAGCATCCTATCCACTAAGCCACCCCAGTCCCTAGCACTATATTAGAAAGCCTTTAAAAGAAAAAGAAAGTGGGGAGACCTAGAGCAAAAGAAATGAACAGGGAGGAAAGGGAAAAGCTGCTCTAGCGAACAGGTTTGTGGATGTGAGGATTTAAATGTCAGCCAGTTTCCCTCTTGTTGCGCCTCTCTCACTGCTGCTGTGGCCACCTGGTATGGCTTCAAATACAACAGCTACGAACCCTTTCCACATCAGCTCAAGCAATCACACTCCCTGAACGGATGTAAATGCATTCCTTTTTCTACATACTGTATTAGCTTCTTCCAAGCTGCTATGTAAAGCAGAAATTGGGATCAAGGTTTGGGAGAAATGAGTTGACTGCACAATGTACCTTAGTCATCTGCAACTTCCCCAAAACAAACACTAAAGAGACATGGCTTATTGACAATACTTTACATATCAGTACAATCAAACATGGGCAACTCAGGCACTAAAATATAACCATGTTTATTCACCTTTGTTTCCTGTTAACAATCTGTGTTCTAAAAATGGGCAATGCATTTTACTGTTCTTACAAATCTTCTGTCAAAAGGCCCATTAACTTTCAGAAACATAAACTATTTTGAGTATTTGATACCAAGGCAGAAAATGTATTTTGAGTGTATCCAAAACAGTTATGGCCTGCACTGTACTTTAAATCCTGCCTTTGTTAACATCTACTTTACCTCAAAATATAGTGATATGGCTTAATTTGAAACAGGGATAGGCTCACCCATATGCTTCAACAGACATAGCAATTAGATTTAGCCCTTTGCAAGACTATATACTTAGAAGCCACCATATGACAACCGGGTCAAGGTGGACAGTTGTAATCCTGGATATTGTAGAGCAGGGGTTCTCAACCTATGGCCCACAGGCCAAATACAGCCCATGGCACAAAAAAATCCAACCCCCACCCTAACTCCAGCCGCTGCCGCAGGAATTGGCCGTGGACTCATTTATGGCTGTTGTAAATGCATTTATGACAGACGTAAATGAGTCTGCAGCTGTCGTAAATGCATTTACGACAGCCATAAATGGCAGAGAGACAACCAGTCCACCTCCCTCAAATATTTGAGGGAGCGTGACCCAGTCCCAGTCCCTGACTTGGAAAGGTTGAGAACCCCTGTATAAGAATGTAATATTTTTCATCATAATAAATATTGTGGGCTTCCTTGTGTGCATCAATAAAGAAATCCTGAAGTTCAATGTTTCTAAAATATCCAGTATTCTTCTAAGAATACCAGTTTTTCAATGGGAATTTGGAGAAATGGCGGAGGCCCACAGTATAACAACCTAACAACTATTCTGCTTTGTTTAATTAATTACCTTTTAGCATGGTCCTTCCGGCTGATCCTCCTAAAATATTTAATGTTCCACTTCTTGTTCCCAATGATGTAGTTGCTTCTAATAATGAGCCACTGATTAACTCTGAAAGCGAAGTCCTGTGTAAAGTAGCACGATATTCAAGAACTTGCCGAGTACATGGTTTTATGGAATTGTTGTCACCTTGGCACCAACAATCTACGCGGTGGTACAATGTCAGTGGTTGCCTCACAGGACAGGGAAAATATTCCAAAGAGTCTCCTATTCCTTTTGCTGATTTCAAGATCTATCAAAAAGAAAAAGAAAACATTTTTGAGGGTTTAATCTGAAATGTATGTTAAGAATTGTCATTGTTTGTTTTGTTAAAGAGAGTACAGAAGAACAAAGTGACTCTTAAATTGCTGGTCTTAAACAGGGCAATGAAATATTCCTTGTGAACCAGAACTGGTATGAGTAAGACTCTCAAACAATAGAATTGAACCAACCAAAACAAACACCAAAACAAACAAAAAAACTCTTGGAAGAATAATAGCTTAAGAATATATTGACCAGTATTGAGTTTGGGAGGATGTTATGAAGGAAGAGATGGCATTACATAGGGCTTTGAGAGTTCCATCATAAGGAAACAGCAATAAAGAGAGTAGGCAGATCAGTTTGGGTCTCTTATAAATGAGATCTTTGAGACGGAAGAGGTGGTAGAACACCTGACAATCCTGTAGCAAGCTTTGAAGGCAGCAGCAAAGCATTTATACTGAGTCCAGGGGCAAGGAAAACCCTGCATAACGGTTTGAAGAAGCAAGATTTCACATGAGAGTGAGGAAAGAGGCCCAACACGCTATCCACTACATAACATGGGCTTTAAAAAGATAAAATAGTTTAAAGTACTAGTCATAAAATATCATTTGTTTTGATACAGACGTTATTATTGTCCATATTGCTAAAATGTATTTCATACTTTAAAAAAGTTACAATAAGCAGGATCCCACCCAAAGAAGTTGACAGTTTAAACCAACCTACAACCCTCTGGTTGGCCCCAGCCCACGGCACCATGTGGTCCGCTGCCACTGACACACCCAGAAGTGGAAGCGGGTGCGTTTATGTCAGCCATAAAATGTGCATGCACAAATGCGCTCATGGCTGTTGTAAACAGGAAAGTGGGCGCATTTACATCTGTCGTAAATGCTCCTGCATCCAAGTGGTGTGGTCAGACCCGCTCAGTGTGTGGTCAGGCCCATGGCATAAAAAGGTTGGGAACCCCTGTTTTAAACAAAATGGTCAATGCATTATCTCCATAAGGAAACTTTTTAAAAAAAATTTTAGGCCTGCTATCATATTATGGAACCTATTATTGAACTATCCTCAACAATGTTAATAAATTAATCTAATTATTTCCACATTGAACACACTCTTAAAATACAATATACAGTAGTTAAATGATAGAATCTTCATCATAAAAGATAAACCAACAGGCATAATTGCATGAGAATAAAACTAAAAAATTTCAGTGCTGTCTGAGAGAAAAGGCGGATTAAATAAACAGTCTTCAGCTGATGCTGAAATGTCATCAGAATTTAGCCAGGAATGCACTCCAAAAGCATTCTGAAGGCTGGGTTGTTACCAAAAGGCTCAAATTCCATTCCTCATCATCCTCATTTCCAAAATAAGTCAGGCACAGAAGAAGGTCACAGGAGCAGATCTTAACACCTAGGTGCATGATGGTGAACCTTGGCACTCCAGATGTTCTTGGACTTAAATTCCCAGAAACACAAGCACCTACGATTCATCCAGCCCACACTGCCCTCGTCGCTCGTACAGGTGCATTTTACTTCCGCTTCCGGGAGTGACAAGGGCAGCGTGGACTGGATGAATCACAGTAAACCCATTCATGTGGATTCACAGGGTGCTTGGGCTTCTGGGAATTGAAGTCCAAGAACATCTGGAGTGCCAAGGTTCGCCATCATGGACCTAGGTGGTAACATGGGAAGAAAGATGGTGGTAAAGTACTTTGGGTCTTTCCATTCTAGGATTTAGTCCTACAATCATCTTTCTCATTTCACAAAAGTAAATCATCCTCTAAAAAAAAAAGGGGGGATGATGGTGCGGGCAAATCGTCCCAAGTTCTATAGTAAAAACTGTGACTCTCAATTATACACAGAAACAGACCAGGAATGCACTAGTTTTAATTATGGTAAGATACTGTACATTTGCTAGAGATAAACGTATAATGGAAGGATGAAGAGAAGAAGGTGGTATTTTTCTGACTGTTTGTAACTATGCTAAACAAGTGCAACCTGAGAATGAGTACATTCAGAGCGAGACATATTAAACTGTAGTACGATGTTAAGTCTTGAACAGCCTTTTTTCTTTTTTGCTACCTTTATGTTGACAGTCATTCCAAGAGTACCTCAATTCTTGGTATTATTTTCTAAAGTGCTCTGAAAAGTACTGTGATTTTTTCAGAATACTTAAATATTTTGCAGAGTATGAAGACATTTCTTCCTCATGCAGCATTCATGTTTTTCTTAACAACCAATGTAAATAAACCCTCTGTTTGCAGAAAGAGGCGACAGTGGCATTTTGGGAAGCTGACTTAGAAGATTAATTATGCTGATTTACTTTACATGAAAGTAGACATCAGAACAGTTAACTGTCTGCAAAACTGTATCTGACTCCTAAGAAAGTCTTCTTCAGCAAATAATGTCTGGTTTTCTAAACTAACCATGAGTTCAGTTCATTTATATACCATTTCCCTCAAACATTCACATTTAACTGGCTCATACTTCATGTAAAGCTGACAGGAGTCACAATTCCTTTGCTGTTTTGTATGAAAGTATACTAAAGGTCATTAGGCCTCTTGCCACAAGGGACGCGCGGCGGCAAAATGGCCGCCGCGCGCTTTGCTGGCCCAGCCCCTGACGCTCGGGCACGCCAGCAAGGGAGAGGGGGCGTGGCCGGCTTCCCCTTTATAAGGGGTGGCCGGGCCAACGGCCCCCTCTCTTTAAATTTCTGCTGGGCCCCGGGCACATTTTGTTGCTGTGCCCAGCCGATCTTACCCCCGTCGTCAGCCTGGGAACGGGCTCGCTCTGGGGGCTTTTGCCTTGCGCTCCGGCGAGCTGCAGCCTTTTCCGCTCCTTCTCCCGGTCTCGGCGGAGGTGGCAGCTGTCTCTGCAGCAGTGCGGCCCCCTGCTGCTCCTGCCCGGGAATGGGCCGGGGCCGTGGGTAGCCGCGGCGGGAGCCACCAGCCTTGCCACTCAGTTCCGCGAGCTTTCTCTCCCGGCAGGGCCTGCACGCCACCACCTACCACCCGGGAACGGGTCGTGGCTGCGGGCCGCCCTCCGCTTCTTCGTCTTGCTTGGGCGAGCTCCTTGCTGGTGGGGGCCTCTATTGCGTGTGGGCCTATCCCGCCTGCATTGCCGGCACGCTCCTTTAGTGGGGACCGTATTTGTCTCTCCCCCGGCACCCTAGGCCCACATGGCGTCAAAGAAGAAGGCCGTCTCAGGCGGCACCCTCACGGCCCACCGCCCTCGCATGGCGCAATGCAGGCCCACGGTGGCCCCTGTGCCGGTGCCTCAACCCATGCCACCACCGCACCGCAGGGCGCACAGGGCTGCCCCGGGAGCACCCAGTCCATTTGGCCCCTTTGGTTGTCCGGCCTGTGCCCGAGGGGCCCCCACCACTTTCCATGCCTTCGGCGCCTGGTGGCCTGGCCCACCCCACATTTGAGGCTCACTTTGCGGCCTCCTGCCTTGGGCCGGGGCCGCTTCCCCGGCCACACAGCTGGCCCCTACTCAGGATGCCTTCCCACCTACTTTGGTTGACGCCCGGCTGGCCTGCCTTGAGGCGGCCCTGCTAGCCAGGCCTGCGGGCAGTGCGCCTTCCAGTGCTGCTGGCATGCCGCCGCAGCATTCCGGTACCAGTGACGGACGCCTTTGCCTCGGTCCACAAAGCGGGCAGAGCTCTACTTCGTTCATGAGCTCTGGCGCCCCTGCCCTGCTGGAACCCCCAGTGGGAGTGGCGGGGGGGGGTAGCACCTGGTGAGTATGGCAGTCAAGTTAGACACGCTGCCTCACAACTTAATTCCCAGCCTACGCCCACTGCTTGGCCATGGCCCTCCCTTCAGGTACCTCAGTCGGTTGCTCTGTCCGTGCCGCCCATTATGGCGGGCCAAGCACAGCCCAGGGGTTGGAGGGCGCCTTACCCTCCGCCCCCGCCGGCCTCAGCCATGGCCGGCATGCAACTTCCCTACCCGGTTTGGCCCTACGGCCCACCTACCAATACCGGGTACCATACTGTTTCTATGTCGGCATTGCCCACCACCGGGGTCGTACTTCCCCTAGGCGATCACCTACTCCCTGCCACCAGAGATAAGATCTGCCACAGGGAGTATGTCAACCTGTTCAGCCTGTTGAACAGGGAGCCCATGCGGGATGAGAAGGAGAAAGAGGACAACAGGGACAAGGCGTTGGCCCGTCGTCGCAAACCTCCATGCACCTGGGCCAACTGGTTGCCCGCATACCTTATCTATGCGGTGGTCTCTATACGGGCTTGTCCCGATCTAGCTATTACCCTGTTCCAATACCTCAACATTATTTATCGAGCTTATGTGGACTACCTGGGTCAATCGTGGCTGGCGTACGATGAGGAATTTCATATGCGGGCCATGCTTCACCCGGAGATGCGCTGGGATGAGCCCAACCACATTTTGTGGCTGTATTATATGACCCCATCCCGCCCGGCCACTGGTGACCGGTTCCATTCGGGCCATGCTGTACAGCGCCCTGGCCCTGCACAATCACCCCGCCTGGTGGCGGGGCAGGGGGTTCCAGCCCGCCTGTTGTGCTGGAGATACTCATCCGCAGCTGGATGTTCCCGCAAAAAATGCAGGTATAGGCATGAATGTTCTGTCTGCTCAGGGCCCCATCCGGCCACTGCCTGCACCAGATCGGGGGTGGTGGTGGTCCCGCGGCAGGAGCAGGGGACAGCAGGGCCCCGAAAAGGGGGACATGTTGCTAAAGAAAAAATATTCAAGGAGGTGCATGAGGGCCAGGTTGCTGGCCCCTTTGATGCGCCTCCTTTCTCTAATTTGAAGGTCTCGCCCCTGGGTCTAGTCCCAAAAAAGGTTTCTGGAGAATTTCGTCTGATTCACCATTTGTCATACCCAGCTGGTAAATTGGTGAACGACGCCATACCGGATGAGCTATGTTCAGTCCGGTACGCGTCGTTCGATCAGGCACTCAACATGGTCCGGGCCTGTGGCCAGGGGGCGCTGATGGCCAAATGTGACATAAAGTCAGCCTTTCGCCTCCTTGCCATTCACCCCGACGATTTTGAGTTGCTAGGCTTCCGTTTCCAGGGGCAATATTTTGTGGATAAGGCGATGCCCTTCGGATGCTCTGTCTCTTGCTCGGCGTTCAAGCGTTTCAGTTCATTCCTGCATTGGGCCTTCATCCGCCGCTTGGGGGCGGATTCTGTCTCACACTACCTAGACGATTTTTTGTTCGGGGCCGCTGCCAAAACAGGAGAGTGTGCGCGCCTGCTGGCCACTTTTTAGGAGCTCATGGCTGAATTGGGGGTGCCATTGGCTCCTGAAAAGACTAAGGGTCCCATAACCAAATTGGTTTTTCTGGGGATTGAGATTGATACCATCGCCCAGACCTCCAGGTTGCCCCTTGACAAGGTAACTCGCATTTCAGAGGCAATTCGAGCCTTGCTGTCCAAACGCAAGGCATCCCTCCATGACCTCCAGGTACTGCATGGGTACCTTAACTTCGCTTGCAGGGTCGTCGCACTCGGTTGGGCTTTTGCCAGGCGGCTGTGTGACGCCATGGTTGGCTTGTCCAAGAAGCACCACTGGGTTCGTTTGACTAGAGGTACCCGGGATGACCTCCAGGTGTGCTTGGGATTCCTCTCGGGTTTTAATGGGGTTTCGTTCTGGCGCGATGAGCCCATTGCGACCCCCAGGTTCCAGGTGCAGTTGGATGCATCCAGAGCGTTTGGCTATGGGCTATACTTTGATGGTCATTAGTCATATGGCAGATGGCCGGAGTCATGGCACAGGACTGCCGTGCTCCGGGACCTTACCTTCCTGGAATTCTTCCCTATCTTAGGGGCACTCCTGCTTTGGGGTGAGGCATGGGCTAATTCGGTCGTCCATTTTTGGTGTGACAACGCGGCCGTTGTCCACATCATCAATTCCCAAACTTCTCATTTCCCTAAGGTGATGGCCATGGTCCGTTATTTTGTGTTGTGTGCATTGCGTCTCAACATACTGTTTAAGGCTAGGCACGTACCGGGTATCAATAATGATATTGCTGATGCTTTGTCTCGCCTACAGATAGATCGGTTCCGGACCCTGGCACCGGAGGCCGACGACCTGCCTTTGCCAATTCCGGCCAAGATGTGGAGGTTTGGCGTGGGGAAGTGAACCGGGCCATTGGTCTGTCGCTGGCTAGCAGCACCCATAAGGCGTACGCTACCACGCACAGAGCTTTTGAGGCGTTTCGCCATGATGCCCGCCTCCCTACAGTTTGGCCTATCCCTGTCGATCATGTATCCCTGTCGATCGTGTATCATGTTCATGGTTCACCTATATGCTGGTGGCTTGACTCCTCGGACCATCGCGGGCCGCCTCTCAGCGTTGGCCTTTTATGCGAAGGTAAATGGCATGGCAGATGTCACGTCGGAATTTAGAATCCGGCATGTTTTGGAAGTGTAGGCTCGCGAACGCGGCCCCCACACTGACGCCCGACCCCTGATTTCCCCTGATGTGCTACTGCAAATGGCCGGAGCCTGGCCGGTGGTCTGCAGGGATTATTACGAGGCCTGCTTATTCCACACAGCCACCACATTGGCTTTCTTTGCTGCACTTCAGGTTAGTGAGCTGGTGGTGCATTTCCGCAGTGATACCTCCCGCAGGGCATTGGAGCTGGCTGATGTTACCGCTACTCAGGAATGGTTGCGGCTCTTCATCCGTCATTCCAAAACTGACCAGCTTGGCAGGGGCAGCACACTTATGTTTTACACATGCAGCAACCCAGTTATCTGCCCGGTCAGAACCCTCAGTGCCTTCTTGGCAGTGCGCGGTGGGAGGCAGGGCCCCTTTTTCTGCCATTCGGATGCCCAGCCTTTGACCAGGTACCAGTTTTGGCAGGCAACCTGTGCGGCATTGACAGGGTTGGGCTTAAAGGGGGTTTGTTTTTGGACACATTCCTTCAGGATTGGCGCGGCGTCCACTGCAGCTGCATGTGGTTACAGCAATGAGGCTATTAGGGCCATGGGGAGGTGGGATTCGGGTCGCTTCCGCTCGTATATCCGACCTCTATCCCAATAGCACTTTGCTCGTGCATTTTCTTTCTCTTTTCTTGCAGCTCCGGCACGTGCTAGGATGCCAGTGAGGTTATGGATCGTCGGGCACAGCTATGTATACTTGGTGGCCTGCCATGCTGCGTCCACCTCATGGGGGTCACACCTCGGCATCGGCGCGGTGGAGCTGCTTCAATGGTTCAGCTTCCGGGGAATGTGTTGGCATGCATTAATCCTGTTCCTCCAATCCCTGAGTCATCAAGGTCCGCCGGACGTCCTGGTCGTGCACCTGGGGGGCAATGATTTGGCCCAGGTCACAGGTTTGGACTTGACACGTGTCATACGCGGAAATCTTGCCCTGTTGGGTCAGTCCTGGCCACGGGTGCGGATCGTGTGGTCCCAGATGGTACCACGAGTGTCTTACCGGGGCGGCATTGACCCCCGGGGCGTTGACTGGGCCCGCAGGTCAGTCAACAGGGCAGTGGCCCGTTACCTGTACGCCAATGCATTGGGGACCGTTGTCCCACACCCTTTGTTGAGAATACAAGACCGCAGTCTGTATCGTGTGGATGGGGTGCATTTGTCGGCAAGGGGCATGGACCTCTTTTTGGCCTCCTTGCAAACGGGCCTGTTGACCGTTTGCGGTCATGGTGGGGCGGTGAGTCATTGAACTCCTTCCCGTGTGGCGGATAGCACTGGTTAGGGGCAACTACATTATTACTTAATAGGGCAAATCCATTTGGTTGGCCATAGTGAGGACAAGGTTAGCCAAACTTGTATGGTCAGCCAAATGACTTATATAGTTTAACACCCATAGTGGTCAACAACACGTTTCCGCTGAAGCTGGTTGTTGATGGAGCCTCTCAACTGTTACCGCAGTAACAAGTGGTGAGAGGCAGTTAATTAGGGTTCTGATTGGATTTGCCCCTTACCAGTGCTATTTCGGCCCGTTTGATCCTTAACCGTTGTTAAGGTAGGACCATTTTGAATTAAATAAATGTGCCCCAATTTCAATCCAAAGAATTTGTGTCCGCATCGTTATTGGGGTGTGGGTACAGCAAAGTGCAATTAGATCATAAGTGCAAGTTAGGGAGAAGGGAAAACATTTCCCAGTGAAGCACTTCATCATGTATCTCTATGTGCCTCAAAATAGGGAAGATTACTCCAGGTATTTTTCTTGTCCTGTTGCAGCATATACACAGCCATCTCTCTCTAATAAGTTTCAAAGGAATGAGAAATTGCATTTGAAAAAGAACAGTGACCAAGAGGGTGAATTGTGAACCAAGAATGTGAAGTACTACATAAACATCAATCATAAAAATAAGATTTCCCAGTCCATAATCAGTGCTAGGATTCTAGCAGGATTTACAAAGAAGGATCAAACATATAAGAGAAGAACAAGTAAATTCTTTCCATACAATGGCTTGCTAAGGAGCTGGTTATGAGAAAAGAGAACAAACATATAAGATTCCTTAAACTGGAACCACCACTTCAGCTGGAAAGTGTTGAACACTTTCTCTGCCTCAAAAAATCTCTCCACAAACAAGTTACTTTCCCAAAAACATTTGAAAAAGAAGTAGAAAATGAAATGAACCGAAAGAATGTGTGACAGAGCCACATAGACAATGTTATCTTGGATATTTACCACATCTTCTATTGTACACATGGTTGGGCATAAGTTAGGTAAAGGTAAAGGTCGCCTTTGCTTGAAAGCTAGTCATATCCAACTCTAGGGTTCAGTGCTTATCTCTGTTTACACCCAAAGAGCCAGTACTCTTTGCATCTCGGACATTTCCGTGGACATGTGGCAGGCATGCCTCAACACCGATGCACTGAACACTGTTTACCTTCCCAAAGTTTTCCTTTCTCACAGGACAGATTACTGCAAATGACGGCAGGACCTCTTCTCTTAGTAGTGGCACTCTGTCATAAATATACATTCCTAAAATATTTTTCACACATTTTGAGAGTCTATCTGGAGTTGCCCTTATGTTACATGACATTGTTTTTAATTGGAAATTATATCTCATTGTTTTAATGTTTAATAGGGATATACAGAAGGATCTGTCCTTGCATTTTTCATTTCTCTGCCATAAATATTAATCTTATTGTTACTTTATGTTTAATTTTGAAGACAGCCTAATTCTCTCCATAACACGAGTTATGCTGAAGCCATTATAACTAACCTCCCTACTATTTATAACACTATTTTTGTCAGTTTTGGAAAACTACCTTATACAATTGAAATAAAATATCCTCATTAATTCTATTACTAGTAATTCAATTCGGAGAACCATTATTTCTATTTCATGCCACCACAAGGGCAACAGAACATGAATTGTGACAAAACTCATTCTGTTCCAAGATATGTGTGTGCGTGCGCTAATTTGCAGTACTTTCTTGAGTTACAGACTGTTTATATTGAGCTGCAGACTAGATATATTAAGTCTTATTCTTTCACAAGTTATTTATGATTATTTACTCTTTGCAGCTAAGTTAATTTGTAGAGCCAAGAATGCTATGCCTATTGTATGAGCCTGTGTTTTTTAAAGAAGTAAGTGCAAAACATTGCCCATTCTTATTTAAAAAAATATTTTTATCAGCACGTAGATTTAAGAGAGATATTGCTCAAAACGTAAGTGTAAAATACTATTTCACATACCTTATAATAAACTTTAGAAGACCTCCTTGCTAGAGAATGTTTCTGGGGAACAGAAAAAAATTGGGTTAACTTAAATGTATCCTAACTAAATGCTGCATGCATATTCATACAATGAAATCCCAAGAAGGAGTCCTTTCTCTAACCTTCCCGGAGAGGTCGATTGGTAAACAACAAATCTGAATCTGAAAAGCAGGAGTGAAAAGTGACAGATCATGCTTTCCCTTGTCAAAACCATCCTTCTAACCTATTTTATCTTCTATCATATAAAGAGAAATACTGTTTGAAATCTGGTAGCAAGTTAATAAATCAAGGGAACTCACCAAATCCCTGCTGATTTGGTGGGCCTATTCTGGTTGCAATTTATAACAGAAAGGTTCATTGTTCTGTTTCAAACGAAAGATTCTTTGTTGAATTTCAAGGGAGGTACAATCACTTGAAGAATCAAAGGAAGGTCCTCCATAGGGTAGGAAGGAGACACCATTACTTTTAAACATTTACACAAATGATCAGCTGACATTTTCATACTCCTGGAGTTTCATCTATGCCAGGGGCTCTCAACCTTTTCAAGCCGAGAGCTGGGTCACGCTCCCTCAGTCAGCTTTGGGGGCCGGATGGCCATTTTGCCCTGCCTACCACACATGGCACTTCTGGGCATGGCGGAAGCGGTAGGGGCACATGAAATGGTGTCATGGGCTGCATCCGGCCCCCAGGCTGTAGGTTGAGAACTCCTGATCTATGCTTGACTGTCCAGAAAACCTTTGAATCCATCAAGTACTAGGTAATCTCTACTTTAGAAGATATTTTCTTATATTAAAATAAACCTAGCTGTAACCAAACCCTTTAAAAACACAGGTCTGTGCCTTCCACTTAAAGAACAGAGAAGCAGAGAGGAAGCTCTGAGATAGTTGCAAAGGCAAGGTTTTGGAACATGGCTCTATCCCAAAGTATTTGGCCATCAAATAGATTGACTCCTGAGCTACCAAAAACATTGTTTAAACACCAAACATAAAGTTGTTTTCAGAAATAATGAAAAATCATCTGGGTTACACAGGAGTGCACATCGACAAACAATAAGAATAACAGTCCTGTCCCTGTGCTACTCCACAGCAGAATATGTTAGTGCTGTATGGTATAAATTGGCACTTATGAAACATGCAATATTATTACTGGCTGCCTAGACACTACCCTCACTGAAAAAACTTATTATTTGACTGGCATTGTGTCAGGATGTGAGGCAACTTCAGGGCTTCAGTTCTGATTAGACCCACAGCCTGATGCTAGAGCTCTGATGAGCTCCACTAGAGAGTCCTGGTGGGAGAGCTTTATAAGAACCAGCTCCTCAACCTTTGATTTTGGACTTCAATTCCCAGAAGCCTAAGTCAATTCCCCAAAGCATTGATCTGCCAATGTACTGACTTAGACTTCTGGGAATTGAAATCCCCCTATGGGTTATGTGCTCCACTTTGGGAACCACTGCTCCGGAGGCTGCTTCTGCGTGCACGCATGCACACACACAGAGAAAAATAGGCTCCTGGGTTTGTTGTGGTACTTTGTGTGGACCTCTTGCTCTCGTTCCATCCCTATAGTTACCTTGCTTTGGTTGCTTCCTTGGTTGTCAGACTCTTGGCCTTCTTTGGACTACATCTCCTTTACTGGACTAGCTAGCCTTGTTCCCTTGTCTGCTCCTTATTGTGATCGTGGATTTGGTCATGGATAAGGTTTGCCTTTGACCTTTTGTCCTGGGTCCTGGTGAGTGATTGTGCTGCTAGCTTGTCCCCTGCGTCCTGACTCTGACACATTATGTCTCTGGAACTTCATTGAGAAGTGTTAGCAAATAATGAACAAAATAAAGCAATATAGCACCAAAGCCATCCACTTCATGGACACAATTTCTTCTAGATCATGGCTAAAATCAAGGAAAAGCTTTCTGGATATATCGCAAGCTCTAAATATTAAAATAGAAGAGGCTAAGCCAAATCTATGGAAAGCAAAAACAGCAAACCTTGCTGAATGGATAAGTGGCAAAGAGTGCCTTCCACCAGGACAAAATTCTGGCTAAACCATGTGGAAGTCACTTAATAGACTTCGATGTGAAGTAAGAAGATAAAAGAATAATAAGGTACACTGGGACTGTTTGGATTATAGAATAATTTCTTTGTGAATGTGGAGAAGTTCAGTCAATGCAGCATTTAAGTACATGCAACTTATGCCCAGGGACTGCGGTGGCTCAAGTGGTTAAGTTGCTTACTTGAAGATTGGCAGATCAGCAGTTTGAGACCCAAGTACTGCATGATGGAATGAGCTCCCATCTCTGTCCCAGCTGCTGCCAACCTAGCAATTCGAAAGCAAGAAATTGCAATTAGATAAAATAGGTACCGCTTCGGTGGGAAGATAAAAGCATTCCGTGCACTCTGGTGTATAGGCACGCCTGCCATATGACCATGGATGCAGACAGGGCTGGCTCTTTGTTTGTAAACAGAAATGAACACCACACCTTAGAGTCAGATTATAATTGACTTTTGAGCAAGGGTGACCTTGGTTAATACCAAAACCTTGAACTTAGCATAGAAGCAAACAGGAAACACACGCAGGTGAACCAGAATCAGGGAGATGTGGACGAATTTCCTCACACCAGTAAACAAACTGGCCACTGCATTCTTGACCTGCTGTAGCTTCTGAATGAACTTCAAGGGCAGTCTCACATAGAGAACACTGCAGTAGTCAATCCTTGTGACTACCAGTGCAAGAACCAATGTTGCTAGGGACCTGGCATTAAGATAAGGGTCCAACTAGATAATTTGCCAGAGTTAGAAAAAGGCAGCATGAACCACAGCAGCTACCTGGTGTTCCATGGACAGAACTAAGTCTAGACGTATGCCCAAGCTGTTGCAAGTAACAGGTGACTAGAGCAGGCCACACTGTTGAAGGGTGGTAGTCTTCCCCCTCCCCCCAAGGCAACAACAACTTTATTACAAATTCCAGAAGTTTAAGGGTGACAAAATGCATCAAAAAACCTGACTACCATGTTGTTGTTGTTCAGTCGCATAGTCGAATCCGACCCTTTGCGACCCAATGGAACATCACACGCCAATCACCCCTATCCTCTGCAGTCCGCTCAGCTCTACGCCTATTGCGTCAACAATACTATCTAGCCAACTCATCCTCTGCTGCCCCCTTCTCCTTTTGCCTTCAATCTTTTCCAGCATCAAGGCCTTCTCAAGTGAGTCCTCTCTTCTCATTTGGTGTCCAAAGTACTTTGGCTTCATTTTCAATATTTGTCCTTCTAAGGAGCAGTCAGAGTTGACTTCCTTCAGGATCGACTTATTTGTTCTCTTTGCTGCCCAGGGTACTCTCATATGCTGTTTCATTTATGCATTTAATTTATACCAACTTTTCCATTAAAAAACAACCCTTGTGTCCAAAAATAATAACATTCACAATACAAAACTAGTTAAAACTTAAAAACAGACAGAGAACGATAGATAGATAGATAGATAGATAGATAGATAGATAGATAGATAGATAGATAGATAGATAGATAGATAGATAGATAGATAGATAGATAGATAGATCTTTATTGTCATTGTCCTGCACAGAACGACGAGATTGAAAAACCACTTATCGACCCAACAAAACCTAAACAAAATACAACTATACAAAATTATCAACAAATTGCTTGGTGTGCAAAGAAAAACGTAAGCAGTATATTGTCACTGAGTGGCAACTTGCTATAGTGATTCATGCAATTTCATTGACACTATGATAACTGTCCAATAGGCTTTTGGCCATTAGGTTTTTTTAAAGGGAGAGAAATCAATACTCAATAGTTAAACCTTACATCAGCACTGTCTTAATGGTTAAACCTTACATCAGGAGTTCGCTACCTTTTAAAGTTGAGGGCCAAGTCACGCTCCCTCAGACAGCATCGGGGGCCAGACAGTCATTTTGTCCTTCCTCCACCACATGGCACTTCCTGGTGTGGTGGAGGCGGTGGGGGGTCACATGAAATAGTGCTATGGGCCGCATCTGGCCCACGGGCCACAGGTTGAGAATCCCTGCCTTACATCATCATAACAGTCAATGGTCTGCCTCAATAAACTCATCTTTCTGCTGGTGGAAAGGTGGCGAAGATAGCTTTGGAGGAAGTCCTAGACCTAGAGACTAAGATTAGCCACCAAAGATTATCTTTGTTACATTCCTGTCAAATATACATCTAATGGTAGGTTTCACTGATATGACTGAAGGCCAGTAAAATGGATACACAGAGTCTATAACTACACTGCCTCCCTATGATAAGAGGGCCATTCATGTGAAATCTCCTTCCAAGACAGCCTGTCTTGGAACCAACCTCTTTTGGCAGGAGAAAACACTTCTTTTTTTTGACCAGGCCTTTCAGCAAAGCAGCTGGCAGTCTTTAATTTTGCAACTTTCTAATATTTTTATTGCTCTGCTATATCACTCTATGTCATGTTGCTTACTGTAGTTTGCATTTGTGCTTTTAGGATTTCATCAGTGGGTTTAAAAACAATTGAGTTCTTCACTGTATGAAGAGCAGCATAGGAAGTAATTTTAAAACAAACATATATTAAATACTTTACCTGAAGTATCTTTCCAATATGCAAAAGAAGAAGCAGGACTAAAAACAAGTTAAAAGATAGGAACATGGATAACACTGTTCACGATCCTTACAATTTCCTCGTTTTCTTCTTTCGTGTTCAGATCAAACTTTGGACTGTCAAAATAAAGCCACTTTCTTGGCTTTGTCGTTGGGCAAAATAAAATCTTCATCAGTACATATTTCTGGTAGTCATCTGCAGACCAGTAAATGAGCCGGATTCTGTACCTCTCCACATTCACACAGCATGTTGTTGTCTGCCAGCAACTCCCACTTGAGCATGTTGGTCCTACATTTAGGGACTCTGACCCTCAGCCTATTCAGAGTGCTACAAATGATGTATACCCTCCTTTAATGTTATTCTTATCCAGTGAGCTCCTTACTTACTGAAAACATATGTCTTGATAATGATTCTGCATTGAATAATCTCACTGGGGTACTTTCCTAAAACAACAAATATTCCTCTGTATCTCAACTTAGATCTCAGCTTCTATATTTAAAATCTTGATGATAATGTAATGTTTGCAATCAGATCAGCATTGCCAGAATTACAGATGAAGATAAACAGTTTGTGCTGTTTGTTCCAGCTGTGGGTAGCTGAACAGAAAGCATTACAGGAGGGCCTTCGCCCAACTTCGGGTAATCCGCCAGTTGCGTCCGCTCCTAGACCAGGACTCCTTACTCATGGTCACTCATGCTCTGGTCACCTCTAGACTAAATTATTTCAATGTGCTCTACACGGGGCTGCCCTTGATGACCATTCAAAGGCTGCAGTTGGTCCAGAATGCGGCTGCCTGGGTGGTGGTGGGGTGCGGGCCTTATGCTCGGGCGTCACCACTGCTTCGGGAGCTGCACTGGTTACCAATTTGCCTCTGGGTGCAATTCAAGATGCTGGTCATTAGCTTTAAAGCCCTACATGGTAGTGGGCCAGGATACCTAAGAGACCGCATTGTCCCAAGAACTTCTGTCCATCCAACCAGAGCGGAGTGGAGGGGCTCTCTAATTGTTCCATCAGCTAGAGGGGCTTGCATCTCTAGCACAAGAAGGAGAGCCCTCTCTGTAAATGCCCCGGCCCTTTGGAACCTCCTGCCAGTGGAACTGAGGCAACAGACAGAATTGCTGCCCTTCAGGAAAGAACTGAAAACCTGGTTGGTGGAGCAGGTGTGTGGGGGTTGGTGGAGAAATAACCCCCGCCTACTGGCTGGTTAAATAAGAACTATCCTCCCTTTTTAGCATGTGCGGGAGGGTTTTTTAACAGGGTTTTTAAGGGGATTTATTGTTTTAATGGGTTCTATTTATTGAGGGGGGGGATGTTCGTATTGTAAGTTGCCCAGAGTCCTTGTGATTGGGGTGGCTATAGAAATTTGAGTGAGTAAATACATACATACATACATACATACATACATACATACATACATACATACATACATACATACATACATACATACATACATACATACATACATACATACATATATATACTAAAGATAAAATAAAATTTATCTTGGCAATAGTATGGGTTTTTCCAGGATAAAGTGATCTCTCTATTTATGTCAGCTTTTTACTAAAATAAGATAAAACGAGTAACTCTGTGATATAGTACAATCATATGCTCAGATGGGAGTTCAGTGGGACTCACACCCACTTAAGCAGGATTGAGAGGCCAGGTACCCTACCCCAGATCTCTCCTTGAGCAAGATGACATAAGACAGGGATCAGCAAACTTGGCTCTCCAGGTGTTCTTGGACTTCCATTACCAAAAGCGCAAGTCAGTACACCTGCCAATCAGCGCTTCCGGAGAGACAAGTTTGCTGACCCCTGACATAAGAGAAAAAACCACTGTCCTCAAGTCAAGAAGTCTGTTCCACTCCTCCTGGAGATTGAGCTAGTAACCACACACACACACACACACACACACACACACACACACACACACACACACACACACACACACACACACACACACACACACACACACACACACACACACACACACACACACACACACACACACACACACACACACAATGGCCACAGCTGCCATTGCTTTCTACATTGCCATTGCTTTCCCGCCCTGGGATTTGTCTTTGCCAAATTGTAGACCCTTGAGGGTTGTGGTCCAATAATTCCAATTTCTAGTATGCAGCTACACCTTAATAGAAGTATTGTTGAGATATATACTTAACACCATTTAAAGTACAAACAAACAAACAAATAAATAAAGTCGAATTGTTATGGCATATGCCCTTCTTTACAGAACTTACTGAAAGAAGCAGTGTCAGTCTTGAGATCACTTACTTTCCCCCTTCCCATCTTATGGCAGAAATACAATGTCTGCTTGAAATATTTTCTACATATATTTTTCCATTTTTATTTTTAATGTCTATACATTTGCTCAATATTTTAATATGCATATGCATATATTATTTATTTAGAATATTCATCTCTACCTTATAGTGTGAGATCTCAGGGTGAGGTACAGCAAGAGTAGTATTAACAAAATTAAACACTTTGAAACATATATGACAAGTTAAACAATTTAAAACCATTAAAAATCATTAAAATGATACTTACTACAAAGAACTTCACAACTTTTCAAGCCAAGATCCTTAAACCTACAGATATCCTTCCAAAGACCAATGCAAGAATACTTCCAAGCTCTGATCCTTTGGAGAAGTGCAACTCCATTCTGAAATATGTTGCTTACCCAACACCCAAACATAGAAACCACTGAATCAGAGAGCCTGTCTTAACTAGAATTCAATTTCAATTTACTGGCATTAATCCAGCCAATTAAATTATTCAGAAAAATGTCCAGCGTCTCCACAACATGAACTCATATTGATAAGAATAGAGCTGAATATCATCAACATACTGATGGTACCAAACCCTCAAAACCCTAATACAGTACCTTCTAACTATTTCATATACATATTGGATAGTAAAGGGGACAGAATGAGACTTTGTAGCATCCTGTCACTTTAATTATCACAGAGGTAATCTTGAGTGGCTGTTCTCACCCCTTGGTTCCACTTTTCTTATCTCTGCTATATGGCAAAGATCCCATGCACTTGCAGCAGACTGCCTCAGCTTTAACATAGCATGAATGACAGCAATCTTAACCTATAAAAGCAAGCGTTAACCGTTGGAACTTCACATAGGATCCTAAGCCAGGCCCTACTAGCCCACACCGACCATTCGTGCACTTGCCCGAACTGGGTCCACAGGTCAACAAAGGTTTCAGAAATGCGCCAGTGGGGCAAGAGCCCCACAAACACAAAAAAGGGAAACAACTTCATTTACCAATGTTCTTTGTGCCGCCCCGCGCCACAGCCAATTAGGCTGAGAGCCACGAGCACAAATAACATTGAGAAATGTGCCGTGGCCAATCAAAATCAAGACACAGGAAAAAACGCAGCACAAACACAAACCACAAACCCATAACTACAAGCCCCAGAGTCCTGCGTGCCATGAACATGCAGAACGTTGAGAAGCCCGCCATGCAAAAATTAAAAATTAAAAACCTAGTGCCTCACAGCCACACAAAACAAACAAGCGGCCTCAAGCACCACAGGGGTTCCCGCAGTCCACCCAGCGAGGCCGGGCCATGGGAAGGAAAGCCGACCCACCCCAATGCCGCCTGAACTGGCGCTGGGATTTCCGCGGTCTGGCCAATGAGGAAGGAAAGCCCACCCCAACACCAAACGCCACCTGAAGCGGCGCTGGGATTCCCGTGGTCTGGCCAGCGAGGCCAGGCCACGGGAAGGAAAGCCCACACCCAACCCTAAACACCGCCTGAAGCGGTGCTGGGATTCCCGCAGCCCGGCCAGTGAGGCCGGGCCACAGGAACGAAAGCCCACCCCCACACACACACGCCGCTTGAAGCGGTGCTGGGATTCCCGCGGTCCAGCCAGTGAGGCCGGGCCGCAAGAAGGAAAACCCACCCCCACCCCCAAACGCTGCCTGAAGCGGTGCTGGGATTCCCGTGGTCTAGCCAGTGAACCCACACCATGGGAAGGAAAGTGTTTCACTTTCAAGCGGGGGCCAAGGCACTGGTGCCTTGGCCACCCCTTGAAAGTGAACCCATTTCCAGGGAAGTAAAGCCAGCGGACGGCGCTTCGCCCGCTGACTTTACTTACCGAAAAAGTGTTTTGCTTTCAAGCGGGGACCAAGGCACCAGTGCCTTCCCCCCCTTGAAAGAGAAACAAAAGTAAAAAACAAACACCAAAATAATTAAAATAAATAAACCATTAATTAAAAAAACATAAACAAAAACATCCAAAATTAATCAAAACCAAAAATAATAAACAGAAAACACACACATAAAAACACCAAAAAAGAAAAACAAAACAAACCTACAAAAGAAATTAAACCAGACAACTTACCAACACACGCCCTCACTCCACGACGTCCGGAAATGAAATGAGGAAAGAAAGAGACTACTTACCGGAAGAAGCGCCACCCAGAGGCCAGTAGAGAAAAAACATTCAAAGTAAAAGAAACACTCAACAGCCCCACCCAGAGGGCACAAGAGAAAAAACAGTCAAAAACATAACATTACATCACACATTCACACAAATCACAAACAAATCACAAAATAATAAAATAGAAACATTTCCAAAGTCCTGTGTAGAGTTTTCACTAAAAACAAAACAAAGCATCTAAACACAGTTTAAAAACATTGAATGTAAAAAAACATGTACTTTCACATTTTAAAAATTATTATCCAAGGTACAACTATTAAAAAAATTGACATACTAAAACATTATTTGGTAAAATAATATAATTGTACAAAATTATATCATCCTTTCCTCTCTTTTTTTAATCCACAAAGAAACCCAAAAAAGCTGATCACAGTTTATAACAGCCCGTGTTTATAACATTTTTAAAATAACAATTACAGACTAACCTCATTTGTACAAACATTAACAAAACAAAAACCTTCCAACACAATTTAAAACAGCCCGGCAATGCCGGGTAATCTCTGCTAGTGTCTAATAAGAAAAAACACAACTCAAATTGTGCAATAATACAGTAAAATCCAGTGCCCTTATCCTTTGAGCACCACTTCAAGATACTGTACTTAAAAACAGACTAGAGCTTTGCTTTTGAAGAGTTTTTAAAGAGGCAATTGTATTACTTCAACCTTAAGAAAATACTTCTCCCTCTATCGCTACAAGATCTGAATTAATACATATTAGCACATACTGTACTGTATTACAATACATATTAGAAAACTCTGAGGAAAATTCTCATTTCATACTAGCATTAATATGTTCTGACAAAACCTCAAGGCATATTTTTTGTCCAAAGGGCAAAAAGTAAATCCAAGCAAAGCTGCCCTCTTTCCCCCAAAGCATTCTGTGGATCACATGTGCTTGTGAACATTTGACAATGTACAAATATGGACTGGAAAGATGAAGTAATTGTCTTATCCAAAAAGCTGTTGAAAAAAATTCTAGCAGAAATATACTTTTGCATATGCTTTCCTTACATGCCAGATATTTTCCACAATCATTTAATTTTACATCATGAGGAAGATGTGAAAAAAGATTTTCAAAACCAACACTTACACAATTCTAAATAGGTTATGTTTTGCACAAAAAAGAAAGATACATAAAATGTGAACATTCTGGCATGATAATGAGCCAACTAGACACAGATTAACTGGACAGCCAAAGGGAGAGTCTGGAATGCTATGCTCCAAAGTTTAATTGCAATGGATTTTATTGTCTCTTGCATAGAAATATTTTGTAGCCTCTGCTAACTCTCAGTTATGGACACAGTGTGAGAAATGCATAAATGGCTCCCCGCCACCACCACCACTTTAACAGGTTATCTGAAGAACATCCCCAGAAATCTTGCTCTCTTTACTTGATTTTATAGGTTTGGCCTTGCCTTCAGTCATGCTGCACACTCTTCTAATTTTCCTTCCTGAACACTGTGACCTTCCAGTCCTTGGCTGCAACTCATATTGGAGAATGCAGTTTTTTCCTGAAGCAGGAAAAATGCCATTGGCATGAATTTGTTTAAGGTGCCATGAAGTAACCCATACACTATGATCATGGAGCTATCTCCTGCGACACATAAGAAATGAGGCATGCAGGATTTAACATCAGGATTGCAATTGACTGCCTTCAGGATATTATCAAGGTGCGCAACCAGTCCATCTGGCATGGCTTCTTCCACCTCCATGACAGTTTGGAATCAGAGTTTCTTCTCTGCTCATTTTGCCGTTGGGCCCAATATGATGGTTTTCAGTGGCATTTCCTCCTCTGAGGGGACCATCACCCCACCTAAAGGGGCTCATCAGCCTGTAGCCATTGGCCCCTTTAGGGAGTCAGGTTATTTACTGCCGCCCAATACTCAGTGTTGCATCACTGGCTGTATGGTCTACTCCATTACCTTAGTGGAATGTCCAGCCAGACATCTGCCTCCCAGTAAACCAGTCAATTTACGAGTGAGAGTAAACAGAATGTTCATTAAATTGGCCTGTTACAAGGAAGCATTTTTCATTTTCATGTCCAGAGCATAAAACAATAATGTTAGAACTGCAACGCTGCAAGGGACTGTATAGATTATCAAGTTAGCCCCTTTCAAGAAGCATAACCTCTGACTCTACAGCTGGATATCTAAACCACTGTGGTTACTTGACAGACAGAATTAATCGTAACCTACAAAGCACAATAATTACGGGGGTGAGGGGAGGAGTATCAAATTTACTGGAAGCTCATGATCTGCTAGTGTAGGCCTTTCTTACACTAGGCTTTTTGCTATAGACCAGGTGTTCCCAACCTATGGCCTGTGGGCCAGACCCAGACCACGACGCCATTCCATCAGGCCCATCACCTTCTCCCCTGCACCCGGAAGTGGAAGTGTTTATGCAGGTGCATGAATGTACAAATGCACCTGCAACTTTTGTAAACGCAGAAGTGGGTGGATTTACAACACCCATAAATGTGCCTGTTTCTGCTTCCAGGGGTGTGGTCCAGCCCACTCAGCTGACCCAGGGTGTGGTCAGGCCCATGGCACAAAAAGGTTGGCCATCCCTTCTATAGACAAACCACTCACTATTAAACACTTAATCATACTACTTTTACATTTCATAATACACTTAGTTATAAATGCTATACATCTTACTAATGTTTGCCTCAGAATACTTTGTGTGTCCACACTTAAGCAGACTAGCCAGGAAGTCATGACTACAAATACTGTAACCTGTTTTGCAGATAATAAACTCTGCTTAAGATTCTGGAAAGTCCTCCGCAAATTGCTAATTTCTTCCAGAACCATGCAATCAATTATCAGAAGAACAGTGGAAGTAAAGCAGAGATTTCAAGCTTTTTAAAATATCGATATCCGAGTGCCTACATTATTCATATTTTTGAAAAAAACTGCCTCCAGGCAAATTATTTCCTGTTGATTTTAATTCCACAGCTGCTTCCTACAATGCCTAATGAGAGGGGTG
Organism: Bradypodion pumilum; assembly: GCA_035047305.1. Taxonomy (NCBI): domain Eukaryota; kingdom Metazoa; phylum Chordata; class Lepidosauria; order Squamata; family Chamaeleonidae; genus Bradypodion; species Bradypodion pumilum. Next base: position 267,172,756 of record JAWDJD010000003.1, read on the forward strand.
TGTGATTGGGTCCATCAGCAGCTTTTTACAAGATAACACTTAGAACAGATTTAGAAACAGTTGTATTTCTGATCACCTGTAGCAAGTGGACTATATGTTCCAAGTGGGGAAGGCTTTGTAATGAATGGGGATGGGAGTATATCACATATGATGAATGTGCTACACATGACTTGACAAATGGTTCTGTTCTAAGGAATTTCTTTGGTACTAGACTAGTCATTTCACAAAGACAAGCTCATTCAGTTATTAAATCAAAATACAATTAAAGCACTTGATAACCAGGGGCAATGAGTGATCCACAAAGCTAACATACAGCAGCAACTTAATACATCCTACATTGATAGTTCCTTACAACAATCTGTAATGTAATTTGCTTTAGCTGACCAGAGCAAAGATATATCAGGCTGAATAACAATGGTCAAAACTAACCTAAAATATGACAATATTGTTGAATATGTTGAATATATTGAATATATATCCAGCCAGTCAGAAGAATTTTCTAGTTTCCACCTCTAGAGTCACCTGATGTGTATTAGACTGCTTGCTGTTTGGGTTCCAGACAGTCAGTGAGGGAGTTAATCTTCACTGTTCTATGATCATGTTAATATTCTGCTATTCTCTCTCTCCTCTACACTCTCCAATTTTGCCTTACAAGCAAAATGTATTTGTTTAAAAGAAAGTTACTATAAAGAACTGTTTATCGTACCAAAGAAGATGTTTGCCAATTCTATCTAAAGAAAAGCAACTGTAAGTAAAGAACATTTTCTTATAATTCAAGATGTGTGGAAAGTTTAATTTGCTGGGCTAGAGTGGGAGTATAATATTTGGAGAACCTGCCAGGTCATCTTGTTTTGGTAATAGAGTAGACCATACTGCCAGCAACTGAATGCCAAGCATCAGGCAGCGGTTAACTAACCTGACAACCCGGAGGACTCATGGCCTTGGCGAAGTCCACAGGGGAGGGTGATGGTCCCCAAGTGGATTAAATCCCACATGAATCCATCTTGATGGAGAGCAGTAGCTTCATCAATACTGGCCTGGGGCTGAGGAGGACTTTACGTGCCAAAAGGACTCAGGACTAGAAAGTGACTTGTGGAGCTGGATCAATGGTATGGGTGTCATGCTGTGATGCAGAAGGCAGATGAAAGGCCACGGCTTTATATTCGAAGGACAATCTTCATGGCTGATCGCCATGTTGATTGCCAATATTCGGAATCAGATATGGCACAAGAAGAAGAAGAAGAAGAAGAAGAAGAAACTAACTACAGTATAACTATATATTTTGTTTAAATTTCCCCCTCCTACTGCTGTATATAGAAAACTTAACAAATATAACTAGCAATTTCTCTCTGTTTTCTTCAGATAACCAATTTACAGTAAAAATCTATACCTATAAAATGGCGCATTAACTGTTGGAATGTGACAAAGGTTGTTTAGCCAGGCCCTACTAGCCCATAATGGGCCTCCGTTCACTTTCCCGAACCCGGTTCGCAGGTAACTGTTGGGTTGAAATTTGCACCAGTGGGGCAGGAGCCCCCCGGATGCAAACAAAAAAGGGAACTTCAATTCCCAACATTCCTTGCACCGCGCCGCACCAGAGCCAATCAGGCTGAGTGGCGCGAGCAAAAGGAACGTTCGGAAACGCGCCGCGGCCAATCAAAAATAAGCTGCAGGAAACAAACCGCTGCACTAACTAAAATCACGCACGCCAAACTACAAGCCCCAGCGTCCTGCGAGCCATGAGCGCGCAAGCATGCTGAGGCAGCCGGCGCGTGAAAAATAAAAGTAAAAAAAACCTGCCGCCACTGCCCTTCCTTTCCACGGGCCAGCCATCGAGCACGGCCCATGGAAAAGAAAGGCCCCCCTGCCCCTGCCTTTCCTTTCCACGGGCCAGGCATCGAGCCTGGCCCACGAAAAAAAGACAGACACACCCCGCCCCTGCCTTTCCTTTCCACAGGCCAGGCATCAAGCCTGGCCCGTGAAAAAAAAAGACCACCCCCCCCGGCCTTTCCTTTCCATGGGCCAGGCATCGAGCCTGGCCTGCAAAAAAAGACCCCCCCTGCCCTTTCCTTTCTACGGGCCAGACATTGAGCCTGGCCTGCGAAAAAAGACCCCCGCCCTTTCCTTTCCATGGGCCAGGCATCGAGCCTGGCCCGCAGAAAAGAAAGACCCCTGCTCCAAAAAAAGTAAACACAAAAACATCCAAAAACAAAACCCAAAAACACTCAAAACCAAAAATCAAAAATACAAAAAGGAAACACAAAAACATCCAAAAACAAACAAGGAAAAAACCACACAGACACCTCCCCCCAAACCCAAAACAACCCACCCCCCCAAAAAAAACCCCCAGAGAGCTTACCATGAGACGTCTTCACTCCATGACGACCGGAACTAAACTGAGAAAATAAAGAGAATACTTACCGGAAGAAGAAGCGACACCCAGAGGACAGAAGAGAAAAATTGTAGAGTACACTAAAAGGTCACCAGCCCCACCCAGAAGCCACATGAGTAAAAACATCCAAAAATATTCAAAATAATAAGATTAATTCCCAAATTACTGAAATAAGTTATCAAATCATTCAAAAATATTCACACTAATCACAAAAAATTAAAAAAAAATAAGTTTTCACTCAAAAAAACAAAACAAAACATCTAAACACAGTATAGAAACATTGATTAAAAATATTCTTACACATTTTAAAAATAATTATCCAAGGTACAACTATTTTTTTAAAAAAAACGCACATAGTAACACATTATTTGGTTAAATACAATCATTATAAAAAATTATATCATCCTTTCCTCTTTTGAAAAACCAAAACCAAAAATAAAAAATCACAGTTTATAACAGCCCATGCGTAAAAATAAAAAATTAAAAAACCACAATTTAAAACCAACCTCATTTGCATACAAATAAAACAAAACCCTTCCAAAACCATTTTAAAGAGCCCGCACTGAGGAAGCCGGCACGCAAAAAATAAAAATAAACATCACAATGGGAGCGCAAGTCCGCCGCAGGCGCCTCAAAGCCACAAATTCACAGCCCGGCACCATTTGTTCAAGAAAAAGAAAAAACCAAACCCTTCACTATCCAACACAACTTTAAAAAGCCCAGCACCGCTGGGCAAACTATGCTAGTCTATATATATAAAAGAGAGGTGTACGTTTGTGGATCCGGGAAAGGAATCCACACTCCTGGATGTAGCCCGCTGGAAATGTGCACACACCTACCTTAGCTGTCTGCGCCGGTTACTGTCAGGGTCCCGTGGGCAAGGGTGGGGTGTGCGCCCCACAAAATGGGACAAACAAACTGCATATACATGGGGGAGACAGAGACTACATCTCCCAGACAGCCCTCTAGGCGCGTGTGCAGTCCGTCCATGGGAGGCCTCCAGGAGCTGTGGCCATGCTGGGCCTAAGTAGACATGAGGCAGCATGGGGAATGGGCCTGAGGAGTTCACGGGAGCCCCAGCTGATGCCCTGGTGAGAGAGTCTCTGGGACAACGGAAGGGGAGGAGGAGGGGAGGTTGCACCCATCCCTATTCTGACCCGCCGAGGCCTGCACCGACTTGCTGAGGCCGGCAATGATGGGACGGTGTAGGCCTCGCAGGCCTGTATGGGCATGCCTGGGCACCTTGTCCCCCACAACAGGCCTGCTCCGCCGCCGGGCCTGGAGAGGCCTCTTCTTGCCGTCTGCCCTTCCCGTGCCCCAGTGAGACAGAGACACAGAGAGAGAGGCCGTATCTCCCATTCCCACGTCTCAATCTCTCTCTCTTCCCCCCCTCTCTTTGTGTCTCTGTGTGACTACACTTTGTGTGGGTGACGAGAGGACTGTGTGGGTGTGTATGGGTGTGTGGAGAGGAGTGGCGTATGTGGGTGTGTGAAAGAGAGACCTCACCCACTGCGTGCCAGAGCGGACAGGGCCAGCGTTGGCAGCGCGGGGTGGGGGAACCCCAAGCGAAGCCGGGTACCAAGCTAACCTAATATAAAATCATGTATGTCCCTTTAAAATGTGATTTATACTCTGAAGAAAAATGCCAATTTTGGGTTCCTCCTTTTCATTCAGCAAATAAAATTATAATTAAAGCAGATTTCTTTCATCAGCCCTTCCCCACAAATCTGAGTTAAGATACCATGTTCAGTTTGACTAAAGCCAGAAAGATATTAAAGGTCTAGGATTAAAGTTTTTCTGTCTTTTCCCACTGGAGTTCAATGTCATTTGAGGCATCAGTCTGAACTTAAAACATCTGGCCTAGTACCAAAAGAACAAAAATACTTTATATTAACTTCTCATGTCCTCTAGAGACTACTAGAGAGCCAGGAACTGCAGTTGAGGCATCTATGAGATTTATTTTGCTTTACATGTGTTAGTTTCAACTGCAACTCTGTATATATTACAATGTGCTTGCAAAAATTCATAGACACTTAGGTTCCTTTAAATTGTAATGATATCATATGTCCCACTACTATGACAACACTTCAAAAACATACATTGATATAGAATAAGATATCAGATAAAGCCCTTAGACAGCCCTTTGAAAAAGTATTTACTTGCTCAAAACTGACTGAAGGCCTGTAAAGATACCGTATTTTCTGGCGTATAAGACGACTGGGCGTATAAGACGACCCCCAACTTTTCCAGTTAAAATATAGAGTTTGGAATATACTTGTCAGCTGCAGTTAAGTACCTGTCCTATAAGACGACCCCCGACTTTGGCACAGATTTTTCGGGGTTAAAAAGTAGTCTTATACGCCAGAAAATACAGTACTTTATATCAGGGCAAGCAGCCATAAAGCTTATCATCACAATTACAAAATTGTGTATCCCAGGAGTTCGCAACCTACGGCCCATGGGTCGGACCTGGCCCCCAACGCTGTTCCATCCAGCCCACAACAAAAAACCCAGAAGCAGACGTACCCATGCATGCACAAATGCACCCATGCTTGTGCAAATGTGCCTGCTGCCATTTTGTCTGTCCCACGGCGTGGTCTGAGGGGGAGTTGTCTGGCCCATGGCGCGGTAAGGTTGAGAACCCCTGGTGTAACCCTTCCATCTCCACATAAAAATAACATTAACTCTACTTTCTCCACCTGGTACCTTCCAAATACTTTTGAGTACAACTCCCAGTACTCTTGTACATTGACCAGTCTGGCTGAGAATGGTGATATCTGAAAGGGTGACATAATAAAGAATCGTAGGGCACCTCTAAAAACATACATGTTTTATTTGGCACAAAATTTTCTGAACTGAAGCCCCCTACATTAACAAAATGAAGAGAGTGGCACCCAACCTAAGGTTATACCAATTAAAGCTTATGCATCTTTAAGATGCTACATGGTTCTTGGCTCTCTTTTCAGCAGCAGAGTAAAATTGCTCTCCACTGGTAATTTTCTCATGCTTAGCGAGACACTACCAGGGTAAACAAAATTGCTGTTTAATACAGTGGTACTCAATATTCAGCATTCTCATTTCCTTTTAAACTGGAAGGATGAGGCAACAGTAGCTGCTATAATTCATGAGCGGTGTTTCAAAGGCAAACTAGGTGAAGGAACTAGATGAGAACTACAGGGAACTGGCAAGTGGGAACATTATGGCAAAAAGATGTACAATAGTATTCTTTTAAAGATATCGGAGTAGTTTTTAGAAGTTCAGCTCTCACTTTCTTATTTATTTGGATCTCCACCACAAATAATCATTCAATGCACAATTGTGAGTACGGCTCCCAATGCCTCATACCTGTCAAGTTTCGGGAAATTTCTGTCAAACCCCAGTATTTTACACTCTTTCACGCTGTCATCTCGTATTAGTTAGACTGCAATTAGACTGGAATTAGACTGGAGGCCAGCACAGGATAAGCATAGCTGTCCAGTTTCCCGTTTTGGCCGGGAAATTTCCCTTATTTGACAGAAATTTCCCGAAACTTGACAGGTATGCAATGCCTCCACTGGGTAAGTAGCCTTGCCTTTCAACCAATTTGAACAGGATACTGTGGCTGAAATATAGTGGTACATTGCAACTAGAGTAAATCAACTGAATCAATGGAACTTACAGCAAATCCTCACTAATTCAATGGGCCTACTCAAGTTGCAATTAACCACTGGGTTTCAACCTAATTTTTATATGATCATTTCAGGCTGTAAAGTAGTTCCAAATAGAAAGGGATCTTTTATTCGATACACTCAAACCACAGAGAACATGGCAAAATTATTTGTCCTGTACACTGTAGCCAAAGGAGTACACCAACAGCAAAACTCTTCAGAATAACTCATCATCAAGCCTTTCATGGTGGTGGACCAGAATACTTAAGAGACCGCATTGCCCCGAGATTGTCAACCCGTCCTACAAGGGCGGACCGTAGGGGCTCTCTGGTGGTCCCATCAGCAAGAGAGGCACGCCTCACTGGGACCAGGAGGAGAGCCTTCTCGGTATCCGCCCCAGCTCTATGGAACCTCCTGCCATCAAAACTACACCTCCAGGTGGAATTGCCCCTCTTCAGGAAGGCACTAAAAACATGGCTTTGCCAGCAGGTCTGGGGTGCATCTAGCACCACAACCCAGCCCTGCTGGCTCATCTAGCCCTGTCTGTGGTTTTTTTTAATGAGGGGTTAGTTTTTTTATGGACATTTTAAATGTTTTAGCACTGGTTTTATGGTATGGAATGTTTTAACCAATGTTTTAACCAATGTGAGCCGCCTTGAGTCGCTAAGGCGACTTACAAGTCAATAAATAAATAAATAAATAAATAAATAAATAATCCTTAGGAAAGGAAAATCCTTAAGTCCTAAAAACATCCAATCACCATATCAGGCTCTTTTCAGACCTCCCACAGTACACATGGCCCTATGGAACCTCCTGCCAATCGAGTTACGACTCCAGACAGAGTTGATGCCCTTCAGGAAAGAACTAAAAACCTGGCTGGCACTGGTGTTGTGGTGATCCCTGCCTGCTGGCTGATATAGCAATATCACTCTATCATTCTTTTAATCCTTGTAGTATTTTTAATTGCTTTTTTATGGCTTTTTATTGGTTTAGACTGTTATGTTGATTTTAATGTTGTGAGCGACCCAGAGTCGTTTCGAGTTGGGCAGCTATATAAATTGGACAAATAAAATAAATAAATCATCAAGAAGAAAGAGCAAGGTTTGATTCCAAGTATGATTCACCAGTGAAGGGCTGACTTAATAGCACTTTGGAAAAGATGTATTTCAGGTTATAATGGCTGGCAATCTGTAGCACGTAGTTTATCTCTGAGATGTACAATAGAGCACTATTTGTGGAACAGTGCTGAAACATCCCTGTGCATTTACCACACACACACTTGTGGAAACCTAGCAATTTATCATTCCTTATTCAAACTTCATAGGGGTATCTCCTTGCTTTCTATTCTCAGATATGACACTTCCCCTAAATCAGGGTTTCCCAACCTTGGGCCCCCAGGTGTTCTTGGACTTCAATTACCAGAAGCCCAAGTCAGCACACCTGCTTATCAGGGCTTTTGGGAACTGAAGTCCAAGAACATCTGGGGGCCCAAGGTTTTGGGAAACCCTGCCCTAAGTGCCTATCCTCAATCTCTCCATTTCCTGTGTCCCCATGGCATTTATCTTTTTGTGTGTGTGTCACATCCCTTCCTAAACCACAGTCCTAGATGAGAACCCCTAGAAACAAGAACATCTGGTATTTGGACAGGTAGAAAAGCCAGAAAAGTTTTCAGTCAGACCCAAGTTGTTTCAACCTGCAAAATACCAAGAAATCATTTTGTTGATTTCAGAATGCGATAGAATAAAAATATAGTTTTGAAAACATTTAGAGACAAAACCTTGGGTTAAGTGTGCCTTTCTCTGCTATTTTTCAGCCCTGGTTCTGTCACACTCCCCCAACCATGTTTTCCCCAGAAAAGAGAGAGAGAATGAGAATTAACTTCAGGAAGTCTCCAGGAGCAGTAATTCACTTTTTAAAGAGCTGACAGTTTCCCCTCCAGTGTTTAACATGCTAGAGGACCAATTTTGCCAAAGCAGAACTAGATTAGATTTCTTTTTTCATTTTTATCAGCTGTTGCATTTTTGGCCATCCTTGTTGCCTTAGAAGATTTTGGGTGGGGGTAGGGGATGGACAAGCCAATATTGCATACCTATCAAGTATCCCATATTGGCCTGGATTTCCCATATTCCAGCGCTTGATCCTCCCCTTTCCTGCCTCCGTCCTGTATTTTGAACAGCGGGGAAAGGGGTTACTGCACAAACGCAAAGGAGTTATGTGCATGCACAAAGCAGTTGTTGCTGCACATGCACGACCGGGCCAGAGCAGTTCCCGTATTTTCTGGAGCCACGCTTGATGGGTATGCAATATTGCCAACAAGATACATACACACTGTGTGAGAGGTGTAGTACTAATTTGAACTGGGAGGCTCGCCATAGCTTATATGTGTGATTACACATATATACTATAAAAAAAAGCCCATCAAACACAGAAAACTAAAGTGTCAGGGAAAATGCAAGCATTGATGTTTTCTCCCTGAGGTATAGAGAGAATACAGTGAATCTGGTCTGCATTTTGAAACAATAATTGCAGGTTCACCATCTAAGACTTAATACAAGGCTTAGTGCATAAAAGTAAGGTCAAGCAAGTGTATAAAGTTAACTTAAGTACATTCATAGAAAAGGAGAGGAGATTGTTTAGTAATGCTGGCATTTATCAAACATATCTGCCCTTCATACTCTAACATAATAGTGTAACAAGATATAAATACTACAAATCATCTCTGTTCCTTCCTCTTCACATTAAAACTTTATATAGTCCCAGATACTACAGCTGAGGAAAACTGCTTGAGATCCACTGTGCCTTAAGAGAATGTAGGCTCTTAATCAGGAATGTAGTAGTAGTTAAATGTAATATTAAAATATCTTTAATCCGAATGTAGATAGAGAGATATTTATTAATTAATTGATTATTCTTATGACCTTATCAACATTTAATCAGGATATAACATTCTTCCTTCTGATCTTTTAGGTCATCATTTGTCATTTAATTTTATTTCTCCTATATGCTATTAAATTTTACTTATCTTGTGGTTTTGTAGCAATAGAAACTGCCTCTCCTCACATGAATCGTCAAGAATATAATTTCTAGATTCCGATTTGTGATTGGGATGTACTAATGAAAATATATTACAGTACTGTATTTTTTCATAAATGATAAAAATACAGTAAATGTGGAAATGTAACAAAATAGTTCCCTAGATCTACCATTGCATATATGTTTTATAACAATGTTTTCCCTGTTTAATCTCTAATACAACTTATTTAACCTATTTTGTGTTCTTTACGAATTTTAATGGTTTAGTTCTGCTTATCAAAATTAAGTTATTATGTATAGTTCTGATGATAAGAATTCCTAAAATACTGTAGAGTGTGTTTTGTAAAATCCAGCAACATACTTAATACAACCATCAACAAAAACATTTAAATTGTTCTATCTACGTGTTCTTGCAACAAAAACTAATTAAATCTCTCTCTTATATTTTCATTGATACTATACAATAGACGGTACTGTGTGTTTCTATATAAAACACTGGAATGTTATATAATTAAACATAAACAAATATTTTCAAAGGAACTGTATCTAATCCTTCTAACTGCAGGACGAAACAGTCAAATTATATATATGGTTATTTAATTTTCACATTTGTATCGCCGCCCCCTCGCCAAGGTAACTGTCTTCTAAGGCATGCAGACAAAAATTACATTCCATTGTCCAACTAAACACAAAACTAAATGACACACAGTTCATTAAATATTATTTTGTAAAGAGTAAAACCAGTTTTTGAATTTTAGCATTACAAAATCATGCTTCATTAAAGCTGTTTTAATACAAGAAGGTAAATTCTACAACTGAACCACAATTATATAGCCAGAATAAGTACTAGTGACCAGAAACTTTCAGCACACAAGTTTACAGTTAGCAACAATTGGTATTCACACTGTTATAGAACAGCAAACTGGATTTTAGAGTCATCAGTCAACAAAGAAATACACAAGCATTTCTGTGTACGAAGTCACACACAAAAATCAGAAAGGGAGAATCATCTTTAAGATAGAACAGTTTGATCTGGATTCAATAAACTCAAAAGCACATCTTAGTAAAATAATAATAATACTGCTTCGTTTTAAATGTGAAAGTTCTCTCAAAAACATAGTACTCAACATGACACTGTGCCGATTAGTTTAAATAAAATCTTCCTTTAAGAGTGCATACCTTTTCAATTTAAGTGTCCAGAGTCCATTTATCCAGATCACATCACACTGAACCAAAATTACAACATGGAATGCAGGAACACACATCAGACGCACACGCACAGACACACACCAAGATGCAAGCCAACTGTATTCAGTTGCACAGGATGACAGTCTGTTCTCGCCTCAAGAGGCTATGCCTAAGAGCCTGTAGAGAAACTAATGTGTAATGCCAAATCTTAATCTCTTCCCTGAATTTCACATGGTGCTGCCTCACCTCTTCAATTCCCTTAATACCCATTCCTCCCCTCCCCCCGTCTCATATTTTAAAAATCAAAACAAACCTCTGTAAATACTACAAAGAAAACACAATCTGGAGCATATCACTCGTTGAAGTGTCTCTGGACCTTACATATTTCCTGATATTTATGTTGCTGCAAATTAAATGCTGTGTTCTTAATGCTGAAAGCACAGATTCAAATAAAACAATAGTACCACTTGAATTCTTGCAATGCTGAAATAATCTAAAAAGAGCTTATATTGATTTATTTTGCCTTTTAACTATTTTCAAGACTCCTACAGTGGAATCTCAGTTAACAAACGGCTCAGTTAACATAAAAATCACATAACAAAAGGAAATCCATAGAAAATAGTGGGGTTTTTTTTGAACGGATTAATTGGTTTTCAATGCATTCCTATGGGAAACTGCAAACAGTCAACCCTCACATAATGACGTTGTTATGCGAGGGTCTACTGTATCAGTTAACATATTTTGGTTTTCAATGCATTCCTATAGGAAATTGCATGCAATGCATTCCCATGGGAAATTCGGTTTAAATAATTTTCACTTTAAAAAAATGTCCCGGGGAATGCATTAATTATGTTAACCGAGGTTTTACTGTATAGGAATTTCATTCTTACAACACAGCTCTAAGGAAAAGTATGGAAAAGTAATTAAAAACATGGGAAGGTGGGATAGCATCCATAGTACTCAAATTTCTAAAAATCTTCCTTATCTAATTATTGAACGACGTTTCTTCCCAAGTCTCAAGAAATATTCTCATGTCACAGAGAACACTCAGGGCACTTAAGAAGTGTTATGCAGTGACTTCCCTGTCCCCGAGTGACCAATAAAATGCTGAATTTGGGAAAGTTAAAAAAAAAAGATACAGTACTGTACAGACTACATCTTGTATACAATGTGTTCAAGCTTTTCTGTTTTAGTTTAAAGTAGGGACAAGCTCTAGACCACGAGTACATGTTCACCTGTATGCCTCTTGTCTTCTTTCCTCTCATCCTGTAACATTAGTTTTATCCCATGAAAGGAATCTGGAATGCAACTCTGTTCCAAAAAGCCTAGCAAAATGAAATTACTTCATTAAAACTGACCTTGCAGTCACTGACTTTGGCTACATTCAGTAATTTTTTTTAATGAGCTGTGCATGACTAATAGATGCATGTAACTATCAAGTACAATTACAAAGAAAAGCAATACATATAACAGTTTGAATTATACCCAATAAATTTGGGATTTATTCAAAGGGAAATATGCACAGTAAGGAAAGAGCTGGACTTAAATAGTCTAACACAGGAGTTCTCAACCTTTTAAAGCCAGGGGCCGGATCACGCTCCCTCAGACAGCTTTGGGAGTCGGATACCCATTTTTCCCTTCCTCCACTACATGGCACTTCCTGGTGTGGTGGAGGTGGTGGTGGGCCACATGAAATGGTGCTGCAGGCCGCATCCGGCCCGTGGGCTGCAGGTTGAGAATCTTTGGTCTAACAGAAAATTTCTAGTGGCAACAAAACCATAGAGAATAAAGCAATACTAGAAATGAGGAATGAGCTCCTGTCTTTGTCCTAGCTCCTGCCAACCTAGCAGTTTGAAAGCAAGAAATTGTAAGTAGATAAATAGGGACCACTTCTGTGGGAAGGTAAACAGCTTTCTGTGCACTCCGGTGTCTAGTCATGGCTGCCACATGACCATGGAAATGTCTGCAGAAGCAAACAGCAATGACACTTCGGCTTTGAAACAGAGATGAGCACTGAACCCTAGAGTTGGATACGACTGGCTTTCGAGCAAGAGAAACCTTTATCTTTACCTTTACCTAGAAATGAAAGTATAAAATGCTTTAAAAACTGCTGTTCTAGAAAATACAGAAATCTAATGTCACGAAGAAGAACTCAAAAACAAACCTTTGGGTCAAGAGAAAGAAGAATGATTTAGAATATAGATGAGCAATATGTAGTTTGCAGACTCCAAGGCATTTTTGCAGTCCTCAATGTCATTAAAAACCATCCATAAAAATGCATGTTATTATTATTATTACCACTCAGAAAAGGCCCCTTTCTGCTCCTGGAAGCCTCTATGAGTGGTAGTTTTCATTTTGAGTCTCAGGGTGATCTCCCATGACCCCCAAGCCCTCAAAATAAAAACTGAAGGTTCTCATAAAGCATTTCCTGTTTGCTTGTAACATTTTTGTCATTTCCAGGTCCAGCATAGAATCCATCTGTGGAGCCTCGGGGCAAACATTTGCCCTCAAATGCCCTGACACTAAAAAAAGCCAGGAATTACACATTTCAGTTATCCTACAGTAAGCTCTTTACTGCACCCCTTTTCCATCAGGCTTAATGTCAGGGATGATATCATACTGCCATGAACTACATGTACCGTAATGCACCGCTCGTGTAACCCTACCCCCTCTGACCTCCTCTGACCTCACCTAACCCTATTAAAGGACCCTCACCTACCCAACGACTCTCTCTCCTATCCTGACCACTGATCATCACTGACGGCCATGCGGCCAGTGGAAATAAAGAACTATAAAGGCTAATGAATGAGTACTGGGGTCTTTGGGCCGAACCTTCGGAAACCCTCTAACAAATGGTAGCAGAGGTTTTGGTTTTGCCCATAATTAACCCCAGAAAGCAAAAATGACCAAACGGAAGACCCAGACAAGCAAAGGGGGGGCCAAGATGCAGGCCAAACCCAAGGGGCTCAAAGATGGATCCAAAACCGGAGATGACCCGCACACGATCCAGGTAACCGAGCTCCAGAAAATAATTGCCGGGAAAGAGACAATCTCCATGGCAGAGCTACTGGCCCTGATAAACGACGGAGGTGAACATTCCAACGACAGCGCGGTAAGCTCCACCCCGGGGACCTCTGTGGCGGGAATACCAGACACAACGCCGATCCCAAATCTGGCCGACCAATTACAGATGGTGGCCTCAGATTCAAATCATCTGGTGGGAAACCCCATCGGGCCAACGATACCCAGGGACAACCCAAGCGGGCCGGCAATGCATAAAAAGGAAGGGACCCTGGGACCCGGGAGCCTGGATGCACGTACCCCAGAAACGTGGGCTATGCCAATCCTCAGTCCCCAGACAATAGAAGGGGAGTGGGAAACCCCAAGAGGAAGACAAGCGCCAAAAAGGGACACCACCAGCAGCATGGCTGAGTCTCAAGGGGGGGGCAGAGGCCTCCCCCATGACAAAAGGCCAAAGCGGACGCGAGGGGCATGGGGAACTGAGAACACAAGCAAGGGAAATGAGAGAAGCAGAAACCTACCGAGACCTTTTGCCCATCCTACCCGACCGCGGGAGAGGCTCCGCGGATGATGCAGACCCCCACGCCAGGCCACGATCTGAGGAGGCGGAGTCCTGGCGCTACGGAACTCCCCCGGCCCAACAAAGAAGGCGACATCCCTCCTACGACTCCGCCTGGCCTCCCAACCAGGAAAGCAGCCCCAGCGACGGAACTGCACTCCCAGTGAGGCTCCAATCAAGGCAAGCAGGACCTCCGGAACAGAGATCCACCCACCTCAAAGACCAACGACGAATGAGCTCTGCGCAGACACAGATAAGGCAGCAGAGCTCCCCCACTGGCGAAGAAGGAGAAGTACAAGCCCCAACAGACCAGCCAAGCACCGAGAGGAGAACGGGCTCCCCCTACTGGCAACCAAAAGGGGAACAGGCGGGACTTTCAAAACCAACAATATGCGTCCCCATACCCTTCTGCCAGTTTAAAGGCAGCCCAGGACACCAGAACTATTCAAGCAACCAAGCCCAACAGAGCCAACTGCCAAATAACTTCCCAACCCTCGGCATGACTGGGAAGAACTTTATGGACTGGAACCAACAATTTCAGGTACTGTTAATGAGGGAGGGGGCTTTACACCTAATTCAAGACCCACCAGAGAAGCCATGGTCCATGGAGGTGGACAGACTGCATCACAGGGCATTTTGCCTGCTTTTGGGTACCATAGATGCAACTATGTATGGCTGTATTCCAAGTGAGTCAACTGTCTATGATGTTTGGGGGAAATTGTATAACATGTTTTATTGCAAGAACAGGAGCACAACGTGCTTACTGCTGAGGGAGCTGTATGCATACAAGATTAAAGAGGGAGATAGCATGGGTGAGCATCTGATGAGATTAAGCAACATGAGGTCTGATCTCATAAGAAGGGGCGAAACCGTTACTGAACAGCACCTAATCAGCATCATCTACAATTCTTTCGACCCAAGTTGGGACGACTTCCTGACCCAATAAGACAACACCAGCGGTGACAATGTCACACTGGACTATGTCACCAGGAAACTTATAGCCGAAGACAACCTCAGGAGAGACAGGGCCGCCATACGCAGGGAGAACAGGCCACACAAAAGGGTAGTTTTCACAGAACCCACAACACGTAGGGAAGACAGGCCACACAGGAGGGCAGTATTCACAGAGCAAACCAGCCCAACACGGGAATGCTACACATGTGGTTCCAGAAGACATATTAAAAGGGACTGCCCAAGATATGCCAAAGACAGGAGGGATGCGAGATACAGCCCATCACATGACCGAACACGCCATGATGACACACCGAGGCCGAGACGCGAGTCACGAGATGAGTACTCAAGCAAACTAAGAGACAACGAGGATAGAGATAATAGACGGTGGAGATCACCCAGTCCAGGCAGGCGCCCTAGGCCCCAAAGAGACCAAGAGAGACACGAGCCTGATTCTATAAATGCAGTGAAACACGGCAAAGGAAGTAGACGCCATGAGACAACCAGGCCCACGGGCACCCGCTCGCAACGCTGGCTGATCGATTCCGGGGCCACCACACACACATCATGCCACAGAGAGATATTTGATTCTTTTGAGGAAGACTCTTTTAGCATCAAGGTTGCCAATCAGGCACACGCTAAGGTAGAAGGCAGAGGCGACATACACATCCCTGAAATTGGACTGGTCCAAAACGTCCTTTATGCCCCACGCATTCCATACAATGTTTTAGCCACTACTAGACTCACAGAGGACCCAGACCTGAGAATAATCTTCGGAAACAAGAAAGCATCCATTGAAAGAAGGGGAAAGGAAATTGGAAGAGTGGAAATCATAGGCGGACTACCATACTTCATTGCAGGGGAAGACGAAGGGAAACAAGTCACCATAGGATCGCTCGACAGTAATGAAGAAGAAGAAGCAGCACAGGAAGGCACATCAGATGAACCCGAGGAACAACAAAACGAAGGACCAGAAGCGGAAGCGGATGACCTCTACAACTCCACCAGGGACGGAGAGGTCAACAGAACGAAGAAAAAAACACCAAGGATAACCATAGGGAAACCAGACCATGATGAGTGTGCACACTTACTACACAGAAAGTTAGGACACATAGGTTTTCCCACCGTCAAGAAAATGTTGGAATGCTCAGAGGGACTGAAGGTCAAAGGCTGCAAGAACTACCTGGACTGTTCTGTATGCAAGAGCTCGAAGTCCAAAACTGAGCCACGACCAAAAACTTCGGCCAGGAAGTCAGACCACCCATTCCAGCTCGTACACCTCGACTTGGTAGGACCTCTTAGAAGATCAATAGGCCAGAAGAGATTTTTCCTAACAATAGTTGACGACTTCAGCAGGTACGGCTACGTATACACGCTTAATAGTAAGGATGAGGCGTTCAGCAAGTTTAAGGAATTCCACACAAGGGTGTGGACTCAACACAACGTGAACGTGAAGCAAATGATGACGGACAGAGGTTCAGAATTCCTGTCAAAAGAGTTTGAAGAATGGATAAAGGAGAAGGGGATGCTGCACTTCAAGACTGCACCATTCTCAGCCTTCCAAAATGGGGTGGCTGAGAGAAGAAACGGGGTACTACAAACCATGATCAGATGTGCAATAGAAGACGCAGGTCTAAGCTTCTCATATTGGGGAGAGGCGCTGCTGTACTCCAACTACACGTTAAACAGACTGTGGTCTAGTGTTCTCGGTAAGACACCCTACGAGGCAATGTACAACCGAAAACCCAAGCTGGCGCACCTCCACGTCTTCGGCGTACCTGCAGACGTGCACATACCCAAGCAACTTAGAAAGAAAGGGGACAAGATAACCAGAAGGCTACGGTTCCTAGGCTATGAGCCAGGTTCGAAGGCGTACCGGTTCATAGACCACAACCAGAGGCTGGTAGTTTCAAGATCAGCCACATTCCACGAGCACGCGAACTGGGGCAAGATACACGCGAATGAAGTATTAATGAGCGACACAGAGCATGAAGGGGTCAAGGCAGCACTGCCCGTGGCAAGGCCTGACCAACCAGGAGATACAATATGTGGCAAGTCTGAAACACAAGGAGCACGCACAAGCACCACAGACGCAGGAGACGTTGAATCCCCAAGTCCCACAAAGGAAGCGCCTAGAAGGTCAACCAGGTCGACCAAGAACCAAACCCCGAGAAGACTGGAGGATTATGTTCTGAGCATGGAGACCTACCCCGAAACACCAGCGAGCTACGAAGACATAGCAGAGCTACCACCTGAAGAACAGGACAAGTGGAGGGCGGCCATGGAGAAGGAAATGGAAAGTCTCGAAGACCTCGACGTATATACACCTGCAAGGGTACCTGAAGGACAAAAGACGGTGGGAACAAAGTGGGTATTCAAGGTCAAACAGCTAGAGGATGAACAGATCCTGTACAAGGCCAGACTAGTGGCCCAAGGTTTCACTCAACGATACCCAGATGACTACGAGGACACATATTCTCCAACAGTGAAACCAGAAAGTGTTAAGGCCGCATTAGTAATGGCAACAGTACTTGGAGAACAAGTATATCAATTCGACGTACAGACAGCGTACTTACACGCACAACTGGATAAGGAGATATATGTCAGGGCTCCACCCGGTTTTGGACGCAGTAGTGGAGAAACATGGCTGCTAAACAAGAGCCCTCTACGGACTCAAGCAATCTGGCAGAAGATGGTACGAGTTCCTAGCTGAAACCATGAAGAAATTGAACTTCTCTCCAGTTAGAGAAGACAAATGTGTCTTCTTAAGAAAATCTCCAGAAGGGGTAGAAAAGGTTCTGGTTTACGTCGACGACCTGTTGTACTTTGGGAAAAGCAAGTCTAGATGCGATGAGTTCGCCAAAGGCCTACAAAACGAGTTCTCACTGAAGAGTCTAGGAATGGTGAACAAATACCTAGGGGTACATGTGTCAAGGATAACGGACGGCTTTGCCATATCTCAGAAGGAGAAGATAATCGAGCTCCTTAACAAGTGTAATATGTCCGACGCCCACCCATGTGGGACCCCCATGCAGACGGATTTCGTAAAAAACTCCCACGAGGAGGGAGAACCATTCGAGGACATCACACTCTATAGATCCATCATCGGATCACTCTTGCACATCGCCAACTGGACCAGACCGGACATCTCGTTGGCAGTGAACCTTCTCTCACGTCACTCCGGCAACCCAAGGGCCCACCATTGGGTGGCCGTCAAAAGGCTGTTGAGGTACTTGAAGGGTACCATGGACAGAAAGTTACTGCTAACCCCTCAAATAAATGACAGGATAAACATTTCATGCTATGCTGATGCCGACTGGGCTGGATGTACAAAGACCAGAAGGAGTACATCCGGCTACATAGTGATGCTGAATGGCAGCCCCATATATTGGCGCACTGAAAAACAAAAACTGGTCTCCTCCTCCACCGCTGAAGCAGAGTACGTATGTCTGTCTAACGCAGCAGATGACCTGATCTGGATAAACGAGCTAATCTCCCTCATCTGGGAAAAACCCAGCCTTCCCATTATCATTCACGAGGACAACAAAGCAGCCATAGACATGGCAAGGGCCGAATGTTTAGCCAGGCGATCCCGACACATCGATATCAAGTACAAAAAAGTAAGGGAACTCATAGGGGGAGGCTTCATAGACCTGATACATTGTGAAACTCAAGAACAGGTAGCGGATATCCTGACCAAACCACTCCCATTAGCCCAACACAGTTATTTGCTAAATGGCCTACGTCTTAGTGAGTAGGAGAACAACAAATCCAAATCACATCACGTTCTGTCCGTATGATCTCAGAAGGGGTTTTGTCAGGGATGATATCATACTGCCATGAACTACATGTACCGTAATGCACCGCTCGTGTAACCCTACCCCCTCTGACCTCCTCTGACCTCACCTAACCCTATTAAAGGACCCTCACCTACCCAACGACTCTCTCTCCTATCCTGACCACTGATCATCACTGACCGCCATGCGGCCAGTGGAAATAAAGAACTATAAAGGCTAATGAATGAGTACTGGGGTCTTTGGGCCGAACCTTCGGAAACCCAAACTGCATTTGAATCAAAGTAATATGGCAAGAAATTGTGTATGCTTCAGATCCTCATATTCGGATCCACACACTTTAAAGGTAGCTTTATTTGTGCTTCTGCCAATGTGATTTATATTAATTCACATTTTGGGCCATTCAACAATTATGTGATCCATTTTTTGGGAGTGGGAACTGACCCCCTACCCCCCATGTAATCCCATTGTAATTTTTGCTTCGACACCCACCCACCCCCTTAAAGTTACATAATCCAGAGCTTGTGTGAACTTTGTTCACTGCCCTAGACTCACCTGCGGCGGCAGTGGGTGGTAGGACTTCGCTGCCCCCCCCAGACTTATTTGTGGCTGGGGCAGAGAGACCGCTGCAGTATTGTGACATGGTATTGCTTTCTATTGATATATTGTCTGGACTGAATATTGTACAATCACATTGTATTGCCATTTGTATTGCCATTTTTATTGTATTGCTATTTTTGGTTGCATTGTATTGCTGTATTTTATTGTATTGCAATGTTTGATTTGTTGTGAGCCACCCTGAGTCGGCGTATGCTGAGTGGGTGGCATACAAATCGAATAAATGAAATGAAATGAAATGAAACCCTCTAACACTTAATGGGGCAAAACTAATGTTTTGCACCCTACCTCATCTATGATGGTTTTTCCTCCCTCACATTGGCTTCCAATCTGAGATGATTCAAGGTCAAAGAACTTTTATCTGGACCAATAACCTTAGGGCAGTGATGGCAAACCTTGACACTCCAGGTGTTTTTGAACTTCAATTCCCAGAAGCCCTGATTAGCAGGAATGCCAACTTGGGCTTCTGGTAACTGCAGTCCAAGAACATCTGGTGTCAAGGTTCGCCATCACTCCCCTAGAAGAAATGTATTAGTAACAGTGTGGGAAACTCAGAGACCCATGTGGCTTTGAGCAGCCTCCTTCAGTGAGAGGGTCCCCACCAATTTTGCTTTTGATCCCTCCTTCGTAACCGGGATGAGGAAAAGATCAAAGATAGGGAATAGGGGCTGGAGAAAAGTAGCATGGTCTCTGCTGGTTGGATTAGACCAGTGTTCCCAAACCTTTGGTTTTCGGACTTCAATTCCCAAAAGCCTAAGTCAATTTCCCAAAGCACTGATCAGCCAATGTACTGACTTAGGCTTCTGGGAATTGAATTCCCTCTGTGGGGCATGGGCCCCATGTTGGGAACCACTGGATTAGACCCATAGACTAGATCAGGGTTTCTAAACCTAAGGCCTGTGGGCTGGATCTGACCTGTGTCACCATTTCATGTGGGCCCCCACCCCTCCAAGGGCATTCGAGAAACAAAATGGCCACCCCATTGAAACTGTTGGGACAAAATGGCTGGCAGGGCAAAATGGCAGTCCAGTCCTCAAAGCTGACTGAGAGAGTGTGACCTGGCCGCCGGCTTGAAAGGCTTGGGAACTCCTGAGACTAGATATTTGTTATTCCTGTTTTAGAAGGATTGGTAGTTTCTCCAGAACAGATTAAACACCAGGTAGGCAAGCAGATGAATCATCCATTCACAACTCTTGCCTCTTATATGGGCTGGAATAACACATCTCCAACAACAACAACAACAACAACAACAACAACAACAACAACAACAACAACAACAACAACAACAACATTTTTATTTATATCCCGCTTCCCTCAATCCAATGGACAACTCGAAGCGGCTTACAAAAATATATATAAAGATACAATGTTAGAAATACAGATTACAGAAAATACAATATATCAACAATAACAATGTAATCAGAAAAATAAAATAAATTATTAAAGTTACAAAATTCCAAGTGACAAGGTCCACAAGTGACAGAATCATCAGCTCAACAGTTTCACTGATGGCCCCGGCGGCCCGCAGTTCTTTATCCCTCCCAGTGAGAGCGGGGAGGGAGAGACGGGGCTCTCCTCAGCTGCGGCAGTGCTCTGGTTGGCAGTCTTCAGCCTGGCCCCGGCAGCCCTCAGCCCTTTATCCCTCCCCAGTAGTAGCGGGGGAGGGAGAGGCGGGGCCCTCCTCAGCTGTGGTGGCGCTCTGGACAGCGCTCTTCGGCCTGGCTCTGGTGGCCCACGGCCTTTTATCCCTCCCCGGTAGGAGCGGGGGAGGGAGAGGCGGGGCCCCTCCACAGCTGCGGTGGCGTACCTTGGCACTCCAAGGTTCTTACTACTTACTATGGTTTAGCTCAGTGATGATGAACTTTCTAGTCCCAGGGGTCCCCAACCCTTTCAAGCCCGGGGCCAGGTCACTCTCTCTCAGTCAGCTTCAAGAGCTGGACTGCCATTTTGCCCTGCCTGCACAATGGGGGCAGCCATTTTGTCCCAACAGTTTCAAAGGGGTGACCATTTTGCTTCTCGAATGCCCTTGGAGGGGTGGGGGGCCACATGAAGTAACCAGATCTAGCAGTTCAGATTCCAGATATCTTCAGTATCTGCAAGTTTGCCACAAGGTGGGCCTGCTAGTTTGTTCTCTACTGTGCTTCAATAGCACCAGATGGTGGTGGTGCAGTTTACTAGCTTAGCTGGCCTTAGTTGACGCATGGGTTAAAAGTATTGTATCTGGTCCAGTAAAGCTGAGACAGGAAAAATTAATCTTCAGATCACATAAGCATTAGGATCATGTGGTATAATAGCTGGAGTGCTGACTGCGATTTGGGTGATCCATGGTCAAGTTCCCACTGAACCGCACAGTTCGCTGAGTGTCTTTGGACAGTCACACCTTCTCAGAATAACTTACCTCACACACTTGTTATTGAAAGAATGAAGTGGAGAGAGTAACATCTCAGCTGGTACATTAAGACTTAACACCTGTACTTTTTAAAATCTAGCACAATACATTTTGAATGCTTTAGTTACTGTCATAAATGCATTTTCAGGGGCTGGAAATAAAAGTAATAGGCCTATAACCTTCATTGTTTGGCTCAGTGAAGGGAACCTTGATACCACATAGCACAAAAACTGCTTTAGTCCTGTAAGCTTATTTAAATGATCCACCTTACAATACAGCCAATCTGTTCTTGGCAGCCCCAGCAAAACAAAAAAGCATATCAGGTTTGTTCAAACACACTTTAAGTGCTTTTCTGGCATATAAACAATGACATTCCCTTTCTTCTTTGTGAATTTGCAACTTGGGCAAAAGGGCGGTAACAGACTACTTAGACCTTATGAAATACTCCTTGCATCGGGAGTGATGTCATGACTTGTATTTAAGATTATTTAGTCCAGGTGTGCTGTTGTGTCCAGCCCTTATAAGCAACTAGCTGGGGTACCTGCTTCGCTGAGTAGTGGATCCTTACCTGCGCTCTGGGCTGCATTGCCGTGAGCGGCGCTGCAGCCGCCTCCGGCGGCCTTGCTTTCCCAGTCATGGCAAGGCGGAGGCTGAGGGTGGGAGGGGGTGCAGGGCAGAGGCTGCGCCTATGGCGCCACCTCACCCAGCCGTGTCCTCAGGAGGCACAGCTGAGGGCGGGAGGGGCGGCAGGGCAGAGGCAGTGCCTATGGCGCTGCCTCACCTGGCTGCATCCTCAGGTAGCACGGCTGAGGGCGGAAGGGCAGAGGCATGCAACATGCAAATCAGCTCTCTCCAACATTCTGTTTCCAGGCCTTGCTGTTAAACCAATCACAGTCCAACATGCAAATCAACTCTTTCCAACATTCTATTTCTAGGCCTTGTTGTTAAACTGCCATTTTTTATCCCAAGGAAACTTGGGAGTTGTAGTTCCCATTCCTTTTATCATTTTGTGGGGTGGAGGCCCCACTCTCAGCCACTGGACCTTCGCGGGGCTGATCTCAGTGGTGTTAGGTATGTGTGCACGAAGCATAACGGGATAGACTTCAGGGGTGTGGGCATGCCTGCCCGACACGCACGGTCATGCCTGTCCTTTATAGGTATAGATAGTCCAGGCAACGATGAACAGAATAACAACAGATTACACTTACAAGGCGCTCCTGACATAAGATGGCTACACTTGTCCCATGTAGTCAGTCCCTTGTGTTTCCTACCGTAGAGGCAGTGACTAAGCTACACCTTGGCATGATAGCATATAGAGGAGACCCAGGATTAGCCCAATGTTAGCTAACCTGTGCAGTATAGATCTGGTCCAGCCCAGTCACCCTTGTTTACCTGTGGGGCTTATATAGTGTCTCCCCGGCGGTGACTCCTTGTTACAATGAAGCAACCTGCCGGACAATCATAACTAACCAATCATAACAGGATATATAAGTATTAACCAATCAGGAACAGGATCCAGAGTTGTAACCAATCACAGAACTCTAATTAGCATAATGAGTGCGCCCAGAGAGGGAGATTTCGTGCCAACTTTAGCTCCTAATTTGGATGGCGGGAAACCGCTATTTTATCTTTGCAAGGTGATGCCTGCACAACTTACAATTCTGCCTTAATACACAACATGTGACCAAACTACGGCCAGTGGGCCAGATCCAGCCCCCAACACCACCAACTCATCTAGCCAATGTCATCCTAGTCGCTCCCAGAAGCAGAAGTAAAATGCACCCATACGGCACATTTTACTTCCACTGTCAGGAGCAACGAGGGTGGCGTGGGCTGAATGAATTGGTGTTGGGGGCCAGATCTGGCCCACAGGCCATAGTTTGGACACCCCTGGTTTAAGCAGAGAAAATGGTAGCTTAAAATCTATCTCATCCTGTTGCAAAACAGATTGCAAAGTGCGTTTTACTTCCACTTTTGGTGGGAGGAACCATGTGATCAGCCAGCTGAACACATGACCTGCCCGCTGAACCACGTGACCGGCCCACGGCCTGAAAGGCTTGGGCACCCCTGATTTAGTCCTTTCAAAACATGGTGTTTAACACACTATTCTTTCAAAGAACCTGCCTGCCATGCTAATTAAGTACAGGACTCCAAAATACAGACCACTACCATATTTGCTGGCGTATAAGACCCACTCCCCCCTAAAACACACTGGAAAAATGGAGTGTGTCTTGTATTGTATATGGTGGCCTATAGTGGGCTATTTTGGTAATAACTGAGTGCATCTTATACTCCAATGTGTCTTATACACTGGCAAATACGGTACATACCTAGTTCTGTATACCCATGCAGGGTTGTGTTTCTCTTAAAAGCAGGAAAAGCAGCTATATAATCCTATACAGATGTTATTGGACTAGAACCTGGGTACTGCATGATGGATTGAACGCGCGTCTTGTCCCAGCTCTTGGGGACATGAAAGGAGCCTCATTTGGGCATTCCGTGAGTGGAGTTTCCCCTGCAAAAATCTTTTCCACCCAGAATAATTTCTGACACAAAATTATTATTATTGGACTAGACCAGGGTTTCTCAACCTTGGATCCCCATATGTTCTTGGACTTCAACTCCCAGAAGCCCTGATCAGCATGTGTGCTAACTTGGGCTTCTGGTAATTGAAGCCAATGAATACCTGGGGGCCCAAGGTTGAGAAAACCTGGACTAGACTATAACTCCTGCCATTTTCACCGATGGCTATGGTGGTAAGATAGGAGTTACAATCCAAAAACATTTGGAGAGCCACATGTGCCCATTCTTCTAAGAGAGTTTCAAAATCAGTTTCTGATAAGTATTGCATGAAGAAGTTACCCACTGTACTGACAGATGAAAATAAATCAATAATATTTTAAATATTTTGCAATTTTTTTTTAAAATCCTGTATATTATTCTTGGTTTAAAATGCAAACTTCATATAAGTGGTGCAAAATCACTGACTTCATTCCGATGTCATTACAAATTATTGTTAATCCTTATGGAAATTACCCTGTGTGAACCTCAGTCTTATGAGGAGAAACTTGTTCTGATTGTCCAAGTACAAACTACTGTGTTCAATCTTATTTATGGCTGGGTAAAAGAGGCCAGGTTCAAACTATGGGTCATGAAATTTATTGTTTAATTCTACATTCTGTCATCAATCTGCTTCACCAGAATTTTTTCTAATACAGTGGTACCTCATACAATGATTTTAATCCATTCCATGGGACTAATTGTTGTACGAAACAATTGTTATATGATATATGCATCGTATATCGATTTTCCCTATGGGATGCATCGTACAATGATTTATTTTGCTAAGTGGTTTTTCCCATTAAAAAATTGTTGTACGATTTTTTTCCACAGGGAAAATTGTTATGCAGGATGCCATTTCCCCCAAAACCTAATTGTTATGTGATTTCGTTGTTATATGGGGTGATTGTTATATGAGTTTCCACTGTACTTTTATAGGATGATCACTCTTTAATGAAATTGGGAATGTTTTATATAATTACACATTTATTCAATTCATTATCTGAAGGCAAATGCATACTTCCTCCTCTTATAATGTTATCCTTCCAGGCTTGAAAACATTTCAGCACATATCAGATGCATCAAATAGGCAAACTAAGCCTACGTATGTCCAAGTTGACCAATTACAAGACAAGAGCAAATTAAATTGCCAGGGTCATATCAATATAAATTTACCAGCTCATCCTCATACTGCATCTAGATATAAAACTAACATCTTTTCTAGTGAGGTTCTGATTTACTGTTGTAGATCATGTGTCTTAAACTGGTTCACAGATTCACTTTGTTGTTGTTCAGTAACACAGTCAAGTCTGACCCTTCACAATCCCATGGGCCACAGCATGCCAGACTCCCCGTCATCCACCATCCTCTGGTGTCTGCTCACTGATTCAATGGTGCTTTCTTACCATCTCATCCTCTGTTGCCCGCTTTACCTTTTGCCTTCAATCTTTCCTAGCATCAGGATCTTCTCCAGCGAGTTCTCTCGTCTCATTTGATGGCCAAACTACTTCAGGTTCAGCTTCAATATCTGTCCTCCCAAGAAGCAGTTAAGGTTTGATTTCCTTCAGGATTGACTGATTTGATCCATAGCAACAAAAAAACTACTTCCAGATTGAGTTTGATGCATACCCGTCAAACGCGACTCCTGGAAATATGGGAACTGCTCCGGCCCAGGTGCACATGCGCCACAACAACTCATCTGCGCATGCGCAAAGCCCCTCTGTGCAGATGCAGAGTCCATTTGTGATGGATGCGCGTGCACAGTAACCCCTTTCCCCACCGTTGAAATATGGGACAGCAGCGGGAAAGGGGAGGAATAAGCGGAGTAATATGGGAAATCCCAGCCAATTCGGGATACTTGACAGGTATGGTTTGATGCCCGACTCTCCCCCCCTCTCTCTGGAAACATATATGAATATGCACAAGAGCTTTACCCAATTTCTGAATCCTTCTTTATTGTTACACCTGCTAAATGGACTGCCAGTAGTGGGAACAACAAAGAGCTTCTATCAGTATAGCTTGCTGAAGGAAAATCTAGTTTGTTAAAAGATGTCCTTGTCACTTTTCCCTCATTCTAATATGGGATGGTGGGTCTGAGGGCCCAAATAGGATAGGGAATTACAAGAGACTTGTGAAGCCAGTCCACTTTCCCCCTACTACTCAGCTGATCAGATGTCGGGTGGATACCCAGGAAAAAGATAGTTCACATTGACATTCAGTCGGATCTCTGGAATAGGTGTGACAAAGCTTCTTTCTAGCCAAACAATCTGAGCCTCCAGTACTCCAGTGCACTGAAAATGCATATACAGTACCTGTACAGTGGAACCTGTGATGGTCCCATCAGTTAAAGAAGTACATCTAGCTGGGACCAGGAGGACAGCCTTTTCGGTTTCTGCCCCTGCCCTTTGGAACCTCATCACCCAAGCTGCGCCTCCAGACAGAGCTGCTCCCCTTTAGAAAATTAGTGAAAACATGGCTATGCCAGTGGGTATGGAGTGCGGATGGATCAACTTCCCAGTCTCGCTGGCTTATTTAGCTCGTGTGGGTACTCTGTCCTGGTAGTCCTTTTAATGAGGGTGGAGGGAGGGTAAGGGTGGTTTTATCATACCTGTCAACCATCCCATTTTACCTGGGAAAACCCCTTATTTTTACCCCTCTTCCCGCCCCTCCCGTTTTATTAATTTCCCCGTATTTTCCCTTATTTCCCTCCGTCCGGAGCCGGGCAGGGGCCGCCCGGACCAGAGACCACCACCCCCAGCCAGGGGTGAGGAGGAGGAGGAGCAGCAGCTGAGCAGTGGGAAGGCCAGCTACTGCCGCCGCTGCAGGGCCTCCGGAGCCGGGGCCGCTCAGCTGGTCCTCCTCCTCACCCCCGGCTGGGGGTGGTGGTTTCCGGTCCAGGTGGCCCCTGCCTGGGTCCGGAGTTATCCCCCCAACCCTCCCAGACCCATGGGACACAGGAGAGGGGATCGAATCCACCCCACCCGATATTAAAATGGAAAACCCGATTGGGGTTTCCTCTTTAATATCAGTGGGTGGGGTGTGTGATTCCCCTCTCCACTGGATCCCTTGGGGCCAGAGGGGTTGGGGGGGACAGACCCCTTTTGTCCCCACAACCCCCCGAACCCAGGGGACCCAGGAGAGGAGATCGATTCCATCCCCCCCCCAACACTCCATTTTTAAAAAGAAACCACTTGGTTTCTTCTCTTTAATAACGGGGTGTCCTGTGGGGGGATCCCCTCTCTGCCAGCTCCCCTAGCTCTGGAAGGGTTTGGGGGATAGACCCCTTTTGTCCCCACAATCCCCTGAACCCAGGGGACTCAGGAGATGGGATCAATTCTATCCCCCCTACCCAACAGTCTGTTTTTAAAGAGAAGAAACCACTTGGTTTCTTCTCTTTAATAACGGGGTGTCCTCTGGGGGGGGATCCCCTCTCTGCCGGCTCCCCTAGCTCTGGAAGGGTTGGGGGGATTTGGCCACGCCCACCAATTTGACCATGCCCACTGATTTGGCCACACCCACCGATTTGGCCACACCCACCTATTTAGCCATGCCCACCTATTTGGCCACGCTCACAAAATTTCCCTTATTTTCAAAGGCAAAAGTTGACAGGTATGTTTTTATTAGACAGTTTTTAAGAGATTTTAATAGTTTATAGATAGGGATTTTATTTGATGTTTTTAATCATGTTGTAAACCGCTTCGGGTCACTCTTGAGTGAGGGAAGCGGTATAGAAATACTCAAATAAATAAATAAATAAACCTCATACAACAATCGCCCCGTATAACAACGAAATCGCATAACAATTAGGTTGGGGGGGAATGCTCTCCACTTTACAAATTGATCAAATATGAAAAAACAAAAAAAAGTAATGCAAAATGTATAAAATTTCATGTACATGGGTAGCAATGAATGTATTTTGAAATTAGACATCAGCTGGAGTCTCCAATTATCTCATGGAAAAACCTTTAAATTCAGTCTTGGGATCACCACTGCTAGTAAATTAAGTAGACAGGGAAGCCTAGTGCGTAAGAAGGTGAGTATGGATTGATAATGCTATCACTGTCAGAGTCTTGGCTAAGGGTTGATATAATTAAAGGATTTAAACAATACTACTTTATTTTTATTTGCATACTCTTGATTGCTTCAGTCACTCGAATTAAACTTAGCTGCAAAATGAATGCTTGAAAGTTTTATTCAGTCTCCATCTGCTGGTCAGCAGTTCAAATTTCAGCAATCCAAGAAACAATATATTTTTATGCATTGCAATGTCTCAAACTATGCTTTGAAAGTCCTATAAACTACAAACTTACAAATTAGGCATGCTTCAGCTAAGAGCCAAACATGTACGTACCTACATACAGAAACCATAAAATGGACAAGTAAGAATAGGAAAAATTAAACCTCAGCATCTCTGTCCACTGAGATCTAGGGATTGCTGGATGAGGAGGTAAATGAAAGCATCTCCTACTAATTCCCTTGTCCCTGTAATAAATAACCATGCTGTGAAGGAAGGAGATTAAGAATGTTAATTAGGAAAGGTTTTCAGGCAGCTGCAGATCTAAATCCAATCATTGAATGATTGTATATGTCAAATTAGTGCTATTGTTTAGGATTTGAAAAAGGCAGGTCTTAGAAGAATTAGGAATAGGGAAGGTAAAGGTCACCCTTGCTCGAAAGCCAGTCATATCCAACTCTATGGTTCAGTGCTCACCTGTGTTTCAAAGCTGAAGGGCCAGCACTGTCTGCTTCTGCAGACATTTCAGTGGTCATGTGGCAGGCATGACTAGACATCAGAGCACACAGAACACTGTTTATTTTCCCACTGAAGTGGTCCCTATTTATCTACTTGCAATTTCTTGCTTTCGAACTGCTAGGTTGCCAAGAGCTGGGACAAAGACAGTAGATCATTCTGTTGTGCAGTACTCGGGAATCGAACTGCTGACCTGCCGCCTTCCAGTCAGCGTCTTAGCCACTTGAGCCACTGCAGTCCTAAATTGCACATATACAGTGATACCTCATACAACGTCCAAACTTGGTTCCACAAGTTTGGACTTCATACGGATTTGGACTTTCTATGAGGCATGAAAAATCCTAGCCGCGATGCCTCATACAACATCCAAATCCTTGCCGCGATGCCTCGTACAACGTCATTTCCATAGAGATACATTGTACTGTAACAGCACAAACTTCAGGGCAAAGTCAAGGAAACAGACAGGAAACTGACAGAACTTTAAGAAATCGTTGTCTAAAGGCTAAAACCATTACAAAAACATGTCAAACAACCCTGATTGTCCAAGAACTTGAAGAATGCTGCAAAAATCCCACGAATATTTCTAAAAATTCTGATGAAAAAAATCAAAAACATCCAAAATTGAGCTAAAAACCACTCCTAAACACTCTTCACCTCGTGCAAAACCTACAAGAGCAATGCACGCATGTGTCCTGCCTTTTATACTGCCCAGGCACAATGCAACCTGGGGAAAACCCCAATACCTCATACAAAGTTGCAGCGACTTTGTATGAGGCAACTTTTTTCAAGGAATTAGGTGATGTTGTATGAATCCGATGTTGTATAAAGCGGACTTTGTATGAGGTATTACTGTATTTGGATATTTGTACAGTATAAATATTTGGATACAAATCAAATAAAACAGGCTGCAAAACAGCTTAGGGTATGGTTACACTCTTAAAAGGTAACATTTTCTGTTGGAGCTGACTGGTGAAATTGATTTAAATTTACTCATTTACATGATGCATATCCTGTACAATGAACACTTCATATAACAAAAAATTCGTACAATGAAGCATTCATATGCTATTTGTGATGTACAGTATAACAGGGGTGTGTGTGTGTTCATTATACGGATCTCTATTGGCAATGCCCCATACAATGAAATTTTTTGTTGTCGTACGGGGTATCGGCAATAGCGATCCGTATAACGAACATTTTTTTGTTATATGGTGCATTGCCCATAGTGATCTGTATAACGAAAAAACTGTATAGCAAAGAGCTCTGTGGAATGGAGTCCCCCCCCCTGTTATATGGGTTTTTACTGTAATCAAGCATTATGTGACCATGATGCAGGGTATTAGAAATGGTCTTGAGAAAGTTGCCTATTTTAAAGCAATATTTGTGTCACACTAAATTGTACTGATTTTGTAAGTGTACCCAAGTGAACTAGGGTACATTGTTCCTCAATATACAGTATTTATAAAATTATTTACTTGAGGAACAAGGTCATGTTTCAACACCAGAGTATATGTATGAATACGCCCATGAATCTTTAAAACTGCACTTCTCCGTGCAAGAGAAAGATGAGAACCAAAACCACAACATATTAAGAATCATGTTAAAAAGAAACAATTTGCAAGGTAGTGTAGTTACTACAGCTATGGAAATACTAATGATTTATGAGACTTCATCATGGATGCAAACATGAGACCATAAATCGATGGGGGAGGGGAATAGGTTTTAAGATATGGTTGTTATTTTTCAGTCTACCGACATCATCAAAGAAAGTCAGTTTTAATTTGTAAGGTAAACCATCTGCACCAAATCATATTGTCTGCTATTCACATTAGACAGTAAACAAGCAAGCTGTTACTACTGGAATGCAATAAACTGCATTCAATGTTTCATCCACAAGAGGGAGCATCCCTCTCAGTTTTGAAATATTATTACAATAATAATACAGTACAGTATGTTTCTTTTCATTTATTTTTTGCCTATCAAAGGTACAAAGTGTTTTTATTTTTAGTGTTATAACAACATGTCTATTCTTTTTACTTCTGTATGCTAGGGCAAGTTTGCAGATTTCATTGTGATATATTCTAGGACCCATCACTGTGTGCCAATAATGGTGTTCAACTCTTTGAACCACAGCAGAAAATAAGAATTAGTCACTTCTAGACGAGGAGTATGACGTTAAACCTGCCACATGTTAAAATTTGATTTCCATTAATTAATAGATCAAAGGGAACTACTAGAGATTATTCGAGATGGGCAATGCCCTTACCTTACTCACAGTGTCAGTAATCCTCAGTTTCTGTTGCCATACTTGCATTGGCTCTTGAAGTTAACCCAGCAGAACAGCCACATAGAAGATACTGGGAGAGGCTTTCAGCATGCTTTGATGCTTTCAGCAAGCTGGTACACACTACTTCACTTACCGATAATTCTCTATTTTGTTTGAAGCCACTATCTAGGAGTAAACTGGGATCTTACACTACAGGAAGTGGTGGTCAATACCAGTGCAAGTTCCCCTGCCCCTCCTACCCACCCTGAGTGTCATAATGCCAAACCTATTCTGAGGAGGAAGGCAATGGTGTTAGTTTAAGTGCCTTCCGTTTCCTGGCCCCTTCCATGTATGCAAAATGTAGCTACTTCTCATTTGGTTATGTGCCCGGAGGGTCATTAGGGCTAAGGTCATGATGGCGAACCTTGACACTCCAGATGTTCTTGGACTTCAGCTCCCAGAAGCCCAAGCACCCGTGAATCCACACAAAGAGGTTTACTGTGATTCATCCAGCCTGTGCCACCCTCGTCACTCGCAGAAGTAAAACACGCCCATAGGGGGTTCCACTTTATGTTCTTGTCTTCCAAGTTATTAGCTATTCCACCAAATTTTGTGTCATCTACAAATCTGATAAGTATTGTCTGCACTCCTTCCTCCAAGTCATTTAAGAAAATGTTAAATAGCATCAGGCCCAGGACTGAGCCTTGTGGTACCCTTTCCCAGTTTGAGGAGGAGCCATTAATTCTGTAACAAACTGTATATCAACCTGACATTTGTGCTATCCAGGGCACATCTTTTAGCTTGCTAATCAGAATTCAAAGCCGAAGGCTTTGCTGAAATCAAGCTACCATATTTGCTGGCTTATAAGACCCACTTTCTCCCTCCTTAAAATATACACTGAAAAAATGGAGTGTGTCTTGTATGGTATATAGTGGCCTATAGTGGGCTGTTTTGATAATAACGGGGTGCATCTTATACTCCGATGCGTCTTATATGTCAGCAAATACGGTATATTACACTCCAGCATTTCCAGCATCTACCAAGGAAGTAACCTGATTGAAATGTGAGATTAGTCTGGCTTCTAGTTATTACATTGCTTTCAATGTGCTTGCAAAGCAACCACTTTATATTTTGCTCCACAATTATAAAGACTTGATGGCACAAAGGTATTATTATTATACATATTGCACTACAATAGTAACGGTGCATGCATAACTGAATAACAAAATATCCTAATAGAAAAATGGTGAAGGTGATTTCTGCATCTATAACTTTTTTTCTCAGCCTGTGACTAGAAGGAATACTTCATTAGTCCTCTGTTTTTCTACATTATTTTTTTGATTGAATTAATTCAAATTGAAAGAAAGTATCTGTTCACTCCCCACTTTATTAAGTCTTCAGGAAAGATCATTATTTCCCTTTTATCAGTTTTTTTGTTATAGCTAGCTTCTGTCAGAAACTATTAACAAGTAACTATTTGTAGCTATTAAAATGAGCTTCACGATACTTTGGCCACTGAAGAGGGTGTTTCCCTTCTCTCCTGTCTTGGATTCACTGAGTCATAAAATCATGTCGATATTTCTTCTGAAACTATGCTCAATTTGGCACTCTTCTTCAATATTTTTGGCAACAGGATAAAGTAAAGAACAAGTTGAATAAATACATGTTTAATTCCTAATGTGGCTGTTTAATACATTATGGCTAAGCTACAACTATATAAAACTGAGAAAATATATATATATATATATATATTTCTATATATATAAACACAAACATTGCATTTGATCCAGAAATGATTCAGCCATACTGGGAGTAAACATATTAAATTTAATGAAATTTAAATAAGTCAAGATAGTCAAGCACTATTCATTTCAGCGGATCTATTTATTATCAAGTCTGGATCTTCTTCTTCTTCTTCAGGTGCCGTATCTGTTCCAGATATTGGCTGTCATCATGGAGATAGTTTTCCTGTTCTTAAATCCTCAGAACAATTCTTTTGAGGACAAGCCACACCAGTCTCTTAGGTTCTTCAGTCCACTGATACTATAGACTTTAGAATTAAATTACTCCCAGGCTATCTTCTTACATCTTTGTCTCCTCATTTGTCTTTGAGATCAGAAATCAGGGGTGGCCAAACTATGGCCCATACTGCTCTAGCCGCTTCTGGTAGCAGAAGTAAAACACTGCTGTAAATGTACCCGCAGCTGTCATAAACCATTTACGACAGCCACGCGTGCATTTATGGCAGCATTTTGTGCATACACGGGCATGTTTTATTTCTGCTTCCAGTGGGAAGAACCACATGACCGGCCCGCTCAACCACGTGACTGGCCTGTAGCACAAAAAGTTTGGGAAACCCTGTCATAGTTAAAGGTAACATGAACTTATCCCCCAATTCCTCAATGATTATTAGTATGGGGTGTTTATAATTAACAAATAAGATTCTGTCTAGTGTAAGAGGTGCCATATATAAAAATAAGTTTAATCAACAATTTCCATATAGAGGAGAGGCATTATTTACATTTTCAGCCCCATCATAGCTTACCTTTTTTTTTAAGTAATAAGCTAGCACAGCAAAGGGAGGGAGACTGATCAGAACTGAAAAATCCTTTACGCCTAGCACATTCCCAAAGAACCCCATATGACTACATCTGTATTTCAGAATGCAAGAAAAGCCAACCTTGCCCTTCTCGTCAAGCAAAAAATTATGTATATATTTTAAAACTCAGAAATCCAAGTGGCAAAGATATGGGCAATATCAGATGCAGTTTAGCCCATGGAATATCAGAAGGTGTTGTGTTCTGTAAAGCTGTGCCTTTAACAATGTACCTTTGCCATGTGTATCAATGTAACCTTTCTGTGTGCAACATTATAACCATCAGCTGTATCAATGTAAACCTAATAAGGGGACGCGAGCTAGTGACCACCAGAGGGCAGTAGCTAGCGTCCAGCTCTCATGGATCATATTCACCTGGTTCAGCTGCGCGGGAAGATTCCCCGCCACCTCTTCACCTGGTCAAGAAGGGCGTGACCTCCTACGACGTCACGCAGGCAGCAACCAATAGCCTGTCGATGAGCCACATTCAAATGTATAGCCAGCTGTATATATTGAGCTACTCATCCGCCATTACCACATGTTCCTCCAGATCATCATGCAATAAACCTGTGTTAAGCCAACCCTTCGGCTGTTTCATTGTCTTTGGTCCCTTACACTAAATTGGCGACGAGGATGGGATATGGCAGCCCATGGGACCAAGACATGCGCCGGTTTCGAAATCAGGAAACTGGGCGACTGGGAGATCTTCGAGATGGACTTCCAGGCCGCACTGATCGAGTCCGAAGTCACAGAAGAGGCGAAGAAAAGAGCCATCTTCACCAGGATGCTCGGACAAGAAACCAAAAGAACCTTGGTGGACCTGATTGCACCGAGGAGGGTAAGCGAATTCAAGGCCAAGGAACTCATGCAGATGCTGCGTGAGCACGTCCGGCCCGCCACGGCGATGTTTCCCGCTCGGAGTGCGTTTTGGAGGCGAGTCCAAGCGCCCGGGGAGACGGTCGCCGCATTCGTGGCGGCCCTGCGGCTGGCAGCCGGCCCGTGCAAATGGGAGAATGCCGAAATCACCCTCCGGGACTGTGTGCTGTGCGGCCTGAACGACGCCAAAACCCAGCGCACACTAATGAACCAAGAGCCGCCTCCCACGTTGCAGGAGGTCATCAGAGCGGCCCAGGCCGCAGAAGCTACGAAGGCCGGGGTCCAAGAACTTCAGGACTGGCGGCCAAAGTCAAGCAAGGTAGAGGCTCCGGTACAGGCGGCCCGGCGAACTTCGAGGTCGTCCACGGAGAGCAGCGATGACGAGGACGTCCGGAGGGTCCGGAAGGAGAGCCGGCGATGCGACGGCTGTGGAGCGGCCCACGACCGCGTGAAATGCCCCTTCCGGAAGGCCGAGTGCCACAACTGCGGCCGCCGCGGGCACATTGCCAAGGTGTGCAGGAAGAAGTGCGAGACCCGGAGGAGCTCCGCAGACCGTTCCGCCGGACAAGACCGCCCAACGAGACCCAAGGACGGCGCCCAGGCCACACGGAAGCAGGACGGCGTGGGCCGCATCGCCGACGGCAGCGAGGACGACGCCCCAGTGTTCAGCATGTCTACTAGACACCCCCGCTACTTTGTTGAGGTACTAGTCCAAGGGGTCCCCATTAGGATGGAAATTGACTCGGGGTCCTCATATTCAATCATTTCCCAGAGGGAGTTTTTGGGAATTACCCCCCACAAGCGACCCAAGCTCAAAGCATTGAGGTCCACACTACGGGACGTGCAAGGGAACAGTATTCCAGTGTTGGGGGTTGGAGAATTTCAGGTCAAATTCAAGGAGCACGCCGCGTCCCTTCCCCTAGTCGTGCTCAAAGGAGGAGATTGCAGCCTCCTCGGGACTCAATGGTTCCAGCCCCTGGGGTTGTTTATTGGGGGGTGCACGCTGTTGGGATGCACGCCGTTGGGACTGATCCAATTCAGGAGGTGTGCGAGGCGCACCCCAAGGTTTTCAAAAAAGGACTGGGGAAATTCAAGGGGCCCCCAGTGACTTTCAACCTGGACCCGGAGGTCCGCCCAATTCGCCTAAAACCACGCCGGGTGCCGTTCGCACTCAAGGACAAGATAGAGGTGGAACTGGACAAGTTGGTGGGCCAGGGGATCCTTGTGCCTGTAGATTCTGCGGAGTGGGAAACTCCAATTGTAACCGCTCTAAAGGCCAATGGGGAGGTCCGCATATGTGCCGACTACAAGTGCACCATCAACAAGGCGATCCGCCCGAATGCATATCCGGTGCCGGTAGTCAGCCATCTGCTGGCCAGGTTACACGGGGGAAGGTGTTTCGCTAAGCTCGACTTAGCACAGGCCTACCAGCAGCTCACGGTGTCCCCGGCCGCAGCTGCTGCGCAGACCATAGTCACCCATAAGGGGGCGTTCCAGGTGACGCGCCTCCAGTTCGGCGTGAATTCGGCGCCTGGAATTTTCCAGTCACTCGTGGAATGCCTCCTGAAGGGATTGGAGGGGGTGTTGCCTTATTTTGATGACGTGTTAATAACGGGGGGGAGTCGGGCTGAATTGGCCAAGAGGTTGGGGAAGGTCCTGACGATATTCGAAAAGGCGGGGCTGAGGTTGCGTAAGGACAAATGCGTCTTCTTCGCAACCGAGGTTGAGTTCCTAGGGTTTTGTGTGACTCCTGAGGGAATAAAACCATCCATGTCCAAAGTGGCAGCCATTAAGAAAGCCCCCCGCTCCACCTCCAAGCCCGAGTTGCAGTCGTTCCTAGGGCTGCTCAACTTTTACCACTCCTTCCTCCCCCGAAAGGCAGCGGTGGCTGAGCCACTACACAAACTGCTAAAGAAAGACCAGGCATGGAAGTGGGGCGATGACCAAGAAAGGGCATTTAGCGAGCTAAAAAGCCTCCTGGCGTCCGACGCCATACTGACCCATTTCAACCCCAAACGCCCAGTAGTTCTGACCTGTGATGCATCTCCAGTGGGGGTGGGGGCGGTGCTGTGCCACGTGTTGGAAAACGGAAGGGAGGCCCCGATAGCATTTTACTCCAGGTCCCTGTCCCAAGCAGAGAGAAACTACGCACAGACGGACAGGGAGGCACTAACGATAGTCGCGGGGACGAAAAAATTTCACGATTTTCTGTACGGCAGCCCCTTCACCATTGTAACAGACCACAAGCCCCTGCTAGGCATCTTTACCGCTGATAAGCCCACCCCACAGATCCTGTCTCCGAGGATGCTCAGGTGGGCCATTTTTCTCAACGCGTATCAGCACGCGTTGGTCTACCGGCCCGGAAAAGAGATCAGCCATGCGGACGCTCTATCTAGGTCTCCCCTTCCCCTAACGCCCAGCCAGGTGAGCAAGGGGGAGCGGGACCATCAGGTTCTCATGATAGAGGTGCTGGATTCGCCCCCCGTAGTGCCCGCCGACATTGCCAAAGCGACAGAGAAGGACAAAACGTTAGCGACAGTCAGCTCCTGGCTGCAGAAAGGGTGGCCCGCATCCTCCCCAGCGGAGGAGTTCGCTCCATTTTTCAGAAAAAAGCTAGAACTGTCCCTAGAGAGGGGGTGTCTCTTGTGGGGGCAGCGGGTGGTGATTCCCACTTCCCTTCGGCCGTGGGTGCTCAAACTGCTGCACGTCAGCCACCCCGGCATCGTGAGATCTAAGGCGCTGGCCCGGAGTTACTTCTGGTGGCCCCAGCTGGACGCCGACATCGAGCACATGGTCGGCACTTGTGAAAGTTGCCAATGCTCCAGACCAGAGGAGGCCCGCCTTCCCCACAGGGAATGGGACGCGGCTAAGGGGCCGTGGTCCCGGGTACACATTGATTTCGCGGGCCCGTTCAGAGGCACCCTGTTCCTCCTTGTAGTGGACGCTTTCTCCAAATGGTTGGAGGTTATCCCAGTCACGAGCACCTCCTCGGCCCAGACCATTAGGCATTTGCGGAGGCTCTTTTCCACGTTCGGCATACCCGACACCTTAATTAGCGACAACGCTAGTTGTTTCACGTCCTCCGAGTTTAGGGCATTCATGGAGATTAACGCCGTTCGGCACATCACCTCCGCCCCATTCCACCCGGCCACCAACGGCCAAGTAGAGCGCCTCGTCCGCACCACGAAGGACGCGTTGCGGCGCATGGGCCCAGGGGATCTGAACCTACAAGTATGTCAGTTTCTGCTAGGGTACAGGGTGACCCCGTTGGCGTCAGGATACTCCCCCGCAGAGCTCTTAATGCGCAGGAAACTGACCACCATCCTTACTAGGCTAGACCCCACGAGGGTAGAGGACAAAGGAAGGAACATCAGGCTAGAGGCTACCAAGAGTTTCAGTGTAGGCGCCCCCATGCATTGCAGGAATTACGCCAGCACGGGCCCAGCCTGGGTACCGGGCGTAGTTGTAGAGCAAACCGGCCCCGTGTCGTACCGTGTGGAAACCAGCACGGGGCTCCTGTGGAGGCGGCACGCGGACCAGCTCCGACGCAGGGTCTCCGATGAGCAGGCCACAGACCAAGCAGCGTTAGGGTTCTCCCCCACCCGTTCAGCCCAAGGGGGAGGGGAGGGGGACCGCGGGCCCCCACCAAGGGGGGAGGAGGATATCCTCATAGATACCCTGGGGGATCTTTCTGAGGAGGAGGAACCCGACCCCATACATATCTCGCGGAAAGTCCCCACAAATGCGGGTACCCTGACCAAGTTAGATTTTGATTTTCAGAACCGGGGGGGTTTTTCGGAGTGGTCCCCCACCCATCCAAGCAAGAAGAGGGGTTTTTCGTTAGCCCCGACGGCCCCCGGTCTGCCCACAATGGAGTTTTTCCCCTCCCCTAAGGCCGCCAGACAGCGGCAAGCCACTAACAAGTCTCCCTCTCCCATTTCAGGACAAGGGACCAGGGAACAAAGAATCAATAACGCCCCCGGGGGGGCAGCCCTCTTCACGGCCCAAACGCACATGCAACAAGCCATCTTGGCTGAGAGACTTCGTCTCATCCTAGGGGGGAGGGATGTTGTGTTCTGTAAAGCTGTGCCTTTAACAATGTACCTTTGCCATGTGTATCAATGTAACCTTTCTGTGTGCAACATTATAACCATCAGCTGTATCAATGTAAACCTAATAAGGGGACGCGAGCTAGTGACCACCAGAGGGCAGTAGCTAGCGTCCAGCTCTCATGGATCATATTCACCTGGTTCAGCTGCGCTGGAAGATTCCCCGCCACCTCTTCACCTGGTCAAGAAGGGCGTGACCTCCTACGACGTCACGCAGGCAGCAACCAATAGCCTGTCGACGAGCCACATTCAAATGTATAGCCAGCTGTATATATTGAGCTACTCATCCGCCATTACCACATGTTCCTCCGGATCATCATGCAATAAACCTGTGTTAAGCCAACCCTTCGGCTGTTTCATTGTCTTTGGTCCCTTACACTAAAGAAGGTTGCAGTAAGCTGCAAATTTCTATGTTCAAAGTTATTGTGTTAGATCAGTGATGGCGAACCTTGCTACTCCAGGTGTTCTTGGATTCCTTTACCAGAAGTCCAAGTCAACACTCCTGCTGAGGAGGGCTTCTGGGAATTGAAGTTCCAGAATAGCTGGAGTGCCAAGGTTCACCATCACTGTGTTATATCTTATATAATCCTGTAGAAAGGCAGATTCAGTAATAAAAATGTCTCTACTCAGAAATCAGAAATCACATTGCAATTTGTCTCTGAGCTAATCCACAGGTTGAACTAAAATAGATATGGTAGAATTCATGAATATGTTGTCCATTTTTTCTTTTACAAAATAGCAACTGTGAAGGTATAATTTATATCACATCGCAGTCCTGGAGAAATGGACTGTACCAAGCAGTCACTAAATATGGGAATGAGGCAATGTGGTCAAGATCAGCAGTGATTAAAATTACACAGTCTCTCTATTTTATGTTGTTCCTCTAAGTGATATAGCATAATGTAATAGTCTAAAGTTCATAACCTTTATAGCTTGGGGACTTCCTTGTACTGAAGAATAAAATGTACACTGAGGCAATAGTTGGAACTGGAAAACATGTTTTATTTTAACACATTCAAGGAGAATTAAAACATGGTGGTCCTCCCTTTATTACAAGGCACAGGACTTCTAGACCAGAGTTAATGTAACAACCTACAAGCAGTTTAGATACCAATTAACTACTCATTAAACCCAGCTCTTTCTGCAACAGGCATTTTGTTTTTCTTTTCATTCGGTAAGCATTTCTAGTCCATTCTAGTCCTTTTTTGTTTTCTCAAGGTAACTCTAAAATTAGCCTTGCCTGCTTAATCCCATCTAGAACCTTTCAGGGCTGAGCCCTTTCTGACAATTGTCATGTCCAGAAAGAAGGCTGTAATCTTCTAAACCCGGAGTTCTCAACCTTTTAAAACCAGGGGCTGGGTCATGCTACCTCAGACAGCTTTGGGGGCTAGACTGCCATTTTGCCCTTCCTCCAACACGTGGCACTTCCTGGTATGGTGGAGGTGGTGGTGGGCCACATGAAATGGTGCCGTGGGCTGCATCTGGCCCACGGGCTGCAGGTTGAGAATCCCTGTTCTAAACTGTCCTTCCCAGGCTTCCAATTCTTCCATCTTGTACTAGTTGGATGAAAAGCTCAAATTGTTCAGTAAAATTGACTATAACAGGGACCCTCTCAGAAAATGAAACTATCCACACTAGCCTTTCAAATCCTAATTTCTCCCCCACCCCACAAGTTATTTATACGATGGGACAAAAAGAAATAGATAGGTACCGAATGCAGGGGCCTGGCATGCTGTGGTCCATGGGTTTGCAAACCATTGTACTTGACTATGCTACTGAAAAACAAAACCAAATGAACATCTGCCTTTGACAGGCCATATGGCAGCTAAAGACGGGGATTTATCACAATGAACATAACCAATTTAACACGGTCATGATTGCTGTTCCATGTTTAATTTTTCATTATTGTTATTGCTTTGCCTACAGGTGAAACTCGGAAAATTAGAATATCGTGCAAATGTTCATTTATTTCACTTAAAAGGTGAAACAAATATATGAGATAGACTCACTACATGCAATGCGAGATATGAACATGCCTTAATTTGTTATAATTGTGATGATCATGGCATACAGCATACATGGGATTATGTGATGATTATGGGGTACATGAGATGGGGGGGCTGGGGTTTTCATAAACTGTAAGCCATAAGCATCAATATTATAACAAAATTAAGCTTGAACTATCTCGCTTTGCGTGTAATGAGTCTATCTCATCTATTTGTTTCACCTTTTAAGTTGCATTACTGAACTGAATGAACATTTGCATGATATTCTAATTTTCTGAGTTTCACCTGTAAAGTTACACAGAACTGCTTTACACAAGAATTCCACTAAGGGTTAAATGCCCAGCAAAAAGAGAAATTCCTATCTTAGTGTTATGAAAACTAACAAGTAGGAAGCCTTCTTAGGCGAATCGTTCTGCAGATTGATGTTCCAATGAATAAGATATCTTCAACCTCCATTTCTAAGAGGAGGAAACTTAGAAATGGACTGTGAAGACATCGGATATAAATAATAATAATAATAATAATAATTTTTAATTTGTACCCTGCCCTACTCAGCACAAAGGCCAACTCAGGGTGGCATTATAGCATATTAAAGAAACAAAATATACAATTAAGAAAGAGAAAATAATAATAAATAATCTAAAAATGCAGAAAAGCACAGCGTAACAAATACAATAAAAATATACAATACAGCTCCAGGTACAAAGTATACAATATAAAAAAGCTCAACTTCCCCGCAGCAGATCAGTGTGAGATAGCTGGTTTATCTATTATTATCAAATTGTATACAAGTTTCAAAAAAGGCAAGCACCAGCAGAACCCTAAATTTTAGCTGGAAACAGAAAAAAAGCCAGAGGTGCTGACAAAAGTGCCAATATTTTCCCCCTTTTTTTTAAAAAAAAAATGGCTTAATTTAATCGTTCAATGATTTTATTTTAAACTAACAGCAATTTCCCAGTAGCATTGAAAAGGCATTTGAACATACAGAACATTACTGTGGTCTAACATGGGAGTCATTAGAGAAGGGATAATCATAGGCATGATGTCCATCTTTAGGAATGGCAGCAGATAACACATAAGCCCATTGCAGCCTGTAATTTTAAAAACACAATATAAAACTAATTATTCAGTTGGCTGGAGAGAGAGGGATGATGTGCAGAGGATATCAATATCCCAAGATCAAAAAACTTTATTCAGCATAGACTTTATTTGTGCAAGGTGATAAATCTATTATATCATATTATATTTTGTACAGAACACTGACATAAATGTTCACCCACAGGTGACAAGCTGTTCTCGTGTGTGATCATTTTACCAGACATCATTAATTTCACCTACACAGTTACAATGAGGACTTCTGAAACACCGTTTTTAAGGACAATGTATCCTACAACTGACATACAAAGGACCCTGGCCATCTGAGTCACCTGTAGTTCTGTCAGCAAAACTTGAGAAAATAATTCACATATATCTGTTTAAAAAACCTCATATTTCGTTAAACACACCATTACAAAGAGTGCTGTCAAATCAATTCTGACTTATGTCGACTCTTTCAGGATTTTTTTTAGGTACAGTATACTCAGACATGGTTTATCATTCCCTTCTTCTGGAGGTACATCAGGACTGTGAAGTTGGCCCATGGCTCTTCTCCCTGGAGTCGCAGGAAGGACTTGAACTACCAACTTCTGGCTCTGCAGCCACAAATGTAAACCACTGAGATATCAAGCTAGCCAACATAGCATAACATTGATTTAAATTCTCTAATATTGGAATTGCATCAATTTTCTCACTTCAGCTGTTTGAAGCAGCATCTTATTTTGGTGGTTAGAGATAGGAGAACCTTCCTGGAGAAACAACAAATGAAAATCTTGTGGAACCAAGTAAAGATTACAGAAAGAGATCTCTCATGAGCTTCCCCTCTGGTACTAGCTCCAGTCACTTATGAGATCTGGGATGGAAAATATCCTCTGTATTTTTCCTCCAAGCATTACTTCCTTTCCCAACAGCAATGAGTATTGCTTGGCTGTTGCCCAGAAGCAATGACTGTTGTCTGACCACCTCCACACAAAGTCCTACAATGAATTATCTCTAACCATAGGAAGCCCAGAAATTAAGGCAGCCTTTCCCAACATTTTGCATCCTCCAGATATTTAGAACTGCCGTTCCCATCAGCACCATCTAAACATGGGCAATAATGAGAATTTAGGCTCTAAATATCTAATGATCAATGCATTGATGGGGCTGAATAAAAGCATGACCACAGATCACCTCCCTTGATATTAGCTGCAGAGGCTAAAGAGACAAGATCCAGACAGTAACTGAAACACCACCTACTAAGAGGTGGAAAACACTGTGTAAGAGTCTTAGAGCAATTCCAGATGGAGCATGTGGACAACATTTTTCCTCAGATCAAGGAACTATCATAGGTACAGTATTTTCTTCTACTGTGTTGTGTTCTAACAGTGTAACCTTCTGCATGTGATAACAATGTATCTGAACCAATGTAACCTTGCCTACGAGTAACAATGTAACCTTCAGCTGATCACTATAAACCCTGTAATAGGACGCGAGCTAATGACCACCAGCTGGCAGCAGCGAGCGTCCAGGCTCTCTTGGTTCAAACCCACCAAAAGGCCACAGCGCGGGAAGTTTCCCGCCGCTACCTACACCTGGACAAGAAGGGCGTGACCAGCCATGACGTCACGCGGGCAGTAGCCAATGGGCTATCGTGGAGCCACATTCAAATACGTTACTACCATATATATAGAGCTGTTCGTCCGCCATTACCTCATGTTCCCTCTGTCCACCATGCAATAAACCTGAGTTAACCCAGCCCTTGGCTGTTTCCTGTGTCTTGGTTCTCATATACTAAATTGGCGACGAAGGTGGGATAATGGATCC
Organism: Bradypodion pumilum; assembly: GCA_035047305.1. Lineage (NCBI taxonomy): Eukaryota > Metazoa > Chordata > Lepidosauria > Squamata > Chamaeleonidae > Bradypodion > Bradypodion pumilum. Next base: position 267,216,411 of record JAWDJD010000003.1, read on the forward strand.
CCAAGGAGCCAGGGCACAGAGCGGGTTCAACATTACCAAACCGCAAGACTGGGAGCTTTTTGAGATGGACTTCCAGGCGGCACTGGTGGAACTCAAAGTCAAGGAAGACGACGAGGAAAGGAAGAGGGCCATCCTCACCCGCATGCTTGGGATGGAGACCAAGCGAACGCTGGTGGGCATTATTGCACCGAAGAAGATGGGTGAGTTCAAAACCGATGACATCATGAAACTGCTGCGCGAGCGTTTCCGACCCTCGAGGGCAATGTTTCCCGCTCGGAGCGCGTTTTGGAGGCGAGTTCAAGCGCCGGACGAGTCGGTAGAGGCCTTCGTAACAGCTATGAGAGTAGCCGCCACCCCCTGCAGATGGGACCGTTTTTTAGAGATGGCCCTCAGGGACGGAGTTCTGTGTGGCCTGAAGGACAAGGAAGTGCAGCGCAGCCTGATGAACAAGGAGCCGCCACCCACACTGGCAGAGGTTGTAGAGGCCGTGGAAGCCGCGGAGTCCACGGATGCTGGAGTGGATGAGATGCACAAGTGGCGTGAGTGGCGTCCGAGGGCCGGCAAGGCGGAAAACTCGTTGCACGGAAAGTCCGGTCAGTCGGTGCACGCAACCCGACGGACCTCGAAGTCGTCTTCGGAAAGCAGCGATGGCGAGGAGGTCCAGAAGGTCCGAAGGGGAGGGCGCCGTTGCGATGGTTGCGGAGCGGCCCATGAGCGCGTGAGGTGCCCATTCAGAAAAACCGAGTGCTACAACTGCGGCCGTCGGGGGCACATCGCCAAGGCGTGCAGGAAAAGGAAAGAGGGCCGGAGACAGTCACAAGACCGTGCGGCCAGACCGGACCGTCCAGCGAGGTCCAAAGATGGCGCCCGGACCACGAGGAAGCAGGACGGCGTGGGCCGCATCTCGGACGACAGCGAAGGCGACGCTCCTGTGTTCAGTGTATCTGCGGGACAGCCCCATTACTTCGTTGAGGTACTAGTACAAGGGACCCCTATTAGGATGGAAGTTGACTCGGGGTCCTCCTATTCTATAATTCCCCAGAGAGAATTCTTGAAAATCGACCCCCACGTGCGGCCCAAACTTAAAGCGTTGAGGGCCACACTACGGGACGTACAGGGGAACAGCATTCCAGTGTTGGGGGTCGGGACATTCCGGGTTCGTTTTAAGAGACATTCTGCGGAGCTTCCCCTAGTGGTGCTAAAAGGGGGGAGTTGTAGCCTCCTCGGGACACAATGGTTCCAGCCGTTAGGTTTGTTCATAGGGGGGGTGCATGCCGTAGGCGTGGACCCAATACAAGCGGTGTGCGACGCACACCCCGCCGTTTTTAAAAGTGGACTGGGAAAGTTCAAGGGACCCCCTGTAGCCTTCAACCTAGACCCGGAGGTCCGCCCGATAAGACTCAAACCACGCAGGGTACCGTTCGCACTAAAGGACAAAATAGAGGCGGAACTGGACAAACTGGTGGGTCAGGGGATTCTTGTTCCTGTGGATTCCGCGGAGTGGGAGACTCCAATTGTAACAGCTCTGAAGGCTAACGGGGAGGTGCGCATTTGCGCTGATTATAAGTGTACAATTAACAAGGCGATCCGCCCTAATGCATACCCGGTGCCAGTGGTCAGCCACCTCCTGGCCAGGCTGAATGGGGGAAAGTGTTTCGCTAAGCTCGATTTAGCACAGGCCTACCAGCAACTCCCCGTAACCCCCGCCACAGCGGCGGCACAAACAATAGTTACACATAAGGGGGCGTTCCAGGTGTCGCGTTTACAGTTCGGCGTGAACTCGGCACCTGGCCTTTTTCAGTCGCTCGTGGAACGCCTCCTGAAGGGGCTGGAGGGGGTGTTGCCATATTTTGATGACGTGTTGATAACGGGGGGGAGTAAGGCCGAGCTGGCACATAGATTGGATAAAGTTCTGACCGTGTTCGAAAGGGCGGGGCTGCGACTGAGAAAAGACAAATGTGTATTTTTCGAAACAGAGGTTGAGTTTTTAGGGTTCCGTGTCACGCCCGAGGGAATTAGGCCGTCCAAATCTAAGGTAGCCGCCATCAAGAAAGCTCCTCGCCCCACATCCAAAACCGAACTACAGTCATTTCTGGGGCTTCTCAATTTCTACCATACCTTCCTTCCACGGAAGGCGTCTGTTGCCGCACCGCTCCATCAGTTACTTAAAAAAGAGGAAAAGTGGCTGTGGGGGGACGAGCAAGAGAGGGCGTTCACAGAGTTAAAGCAACTCCTAACTTCCGAGGCAATCCTAACTCATTTCGATCCCAAACGGCCAATAGTTTTAGCCTGCGACGCATCCCCGGTGGGGGTGGGGGCGGTGCTTTGCCACGTGTTGAACGACGGAAGGGAGGCCCCGATAGCGTTTTATTCAAGGTCCCTGTCCCAAGCAGAGCGGAATTACGCACAGACCGACAGGGAGGCATTAGCGATAGTAGCGGGAACCAAAAAATTTCACGATTTTCTGTATGGTCGCCCGTTCAAGATCGTGACTGATCACAAGCCCCTGTTAGGAATATTCACTGCAAATAAGCCCACGCCGCAGATCCTGTCCCCGAGAATGCTGCGGTGGGCTATTTTTCTTAACGCATACCAACTTGAGTTGGAATACCGGCCCGGGAGGGAGATCAGCCATGCAGACGCTCTCTCAAGGTCTCCGTTGCCCTTGTCGGACGATCAGAAGGCAGGGGTAGGAAGAGACCGCCAGGTATTGCTAATAGAGGTCTTAGATTCACCCCCATTAGTACCGGCCGACATTGCCAAGGCAACGGGAAAGGATAGAACACTGGAGAAAGTATGCTCGTGGGTACAGAAGGGGTGGCCGGCGTCATCCCCAAGCATGGAATTCGACCCATTTTTTCGAAAACGAATAGAATTGTCATTAGAGAGGGGGTGCCTCTTGTGGGGCCAACGGGTGGTGGTTCCTACGTCCCTGCGGCCAAAGGTACTAAAGTTGCTGCACGTCAGCCACCCGGGGATCGTCCGTTCCAAGGCACTGGCCCGGAGTTATTTCTGGTGGCCCCAGCTGGACGCCGACATAGAGCATATGATTGGCACTTGTGAGGCATGTCAGGGCTCCCGGCCGGAGGTAGCCCGTCTCCCGCATAGGGAATGGGACGCAGCAAGGGGACCGTGGTCCAGGGTGCACGTAGATTTTGCTGGCCCGTTCCGAGGAACCATTTTTCTCCTGGTAGTGGATGCGTACTCAAAGTGGCTGGAGGTCATTCCGGTTAGGAGCACATCCTCCGCCACTACCATTGGCCAGCTGAGGAGGGTCTTTTCCACGTTCGGTTTACCCGACACTCTGGTCAGCGATAACGCTAGCTGTTTCACGTCCGCTGAGTTCGCGGCATTTATGGAGGCAAATGCAATTCGGCACGTCACATCCGCGCCGTTTCACCCGGCCACGAATGGCCAAGTGGAACGGTTGGTGCGCACAACAAAAGATGCGCTGCGGCAAATGGGCTCAGGGGACCTAAATCACCAAGTTTGTCAATTTCTGTTAGCGTACAGAGTGACCCCCTTAGCATCCGGATACTCGCCGGCTGAGCTGCTGATGCGGAGGAAACTGACCACGATTTTGTCCAGGTTAGACCCGACGAGGGTTGAGGACAAAGGGAAGAACATAGGGTTAGCGGTCTCGAAAGGTTTCGACGTAGGCGATCCTGTACACTGCAGGAACTATGCCAACGCAGGCCCAGCCTGGGTGCCAGGGACGATAGTAGAACAGACGGGACCAGTGTCGTATCGGGTGGAAACGAACTCCGGTCTCCTCTGGAGGAGGCACGCTGACCAACTGCGGCGCCGAGTGTGTGAGGGGCCGTTCAGTGGGGCTCAGCAACCAGATTCAGCGATAGGGTTCTCCCCCACCCGTTTAGCCCAAGGGGGAGACAGAGTAGGACACCAGTCCGCAGCCAGGGGGGAAAGCAGTGAGCCCGGCTCATATCCTTTTGATACGCCAGTTCTATCAGCTCTATCCGAGCCCGGGGAGGGGGAAAAGGAGTTTGCAGCCGCCGCTACCGCGTCCCCCGAATTCGATTACGATTTTCATTTTGATAGCCGGGGGGGTTTTTTGGAGTGTTCCCCCACCCGTCCAAGCGAGAAGAGGGGTTTTTCGTTAGCCCCCAGTGCCCCCGGTTCTTCCCAAACAAAGCACACACCTCCCAGCAAAGCCGCAGAGCCGCGGCAAGCCACTAACGAGTCATCCTCTCCAATTACAGGGCAGGAAGCCAGGGAGCAAGGAGGAGGGAGAGAAGCCGGGGCAGGGCAGCCCGCGCCGAGACCCCAGCGTGTTCGAAATAAGCCATCTTGGCTGAGAGACTTCGTCTCGTCCTAGGGGGGAGGAGTGTTGTGTTCTAACAGTGTAACCTTCTGCATGTGATAACAATGTATCTGAACCAATGTAACCTTGCCTACGAGTAACAATGTAACCTTCAGCTGATCACTATAAACCCTGTAATAGGACGCGAGCTAATGACCACCAGCTGGCAGCAGCGAGCGTCCAGGCTCTCTTGGTTCAAACCCACCAAAAGGCCACAGCGCGGGAAGTTCCCCGCCGCTACCTACACCTGGACAAGAAGGGCGTGACCAGCCATGACGTCACGCGGGCAGTAGCCAATGGGCTATCGTGGAGCCACATTCAAATACGTTACTACCATATATATAGAGCTGTTCGTCCGCCATTACCTCATGTTCCCTCTGTCCACCATGCAATAAACCTGAGTTAACCCAGCCCTTGGCTGTTTCCTGTGTCTTGGTTCTCATATACTAAATACTGACAGTTTCAGTGACATCTTGCTTCCTTGCGACATTTATATTTGTTGGTGTTTAGCAAAGTGACCGGAGGGTGTGCAGTATAAGTTGAGGGCACTGAGATCAACACAGGGACCAAAGCTGATTGTTTGTACAAAAGAGTTATTTTACTTGAAGCAAAAACAGAAGGTCCAAATATTTACATCAACATAGATAACTGTAACACAAATAGGATACCTTCTCCTTGGTCCCACACAGTTCAGTTCACTGTGGCAAATTGTCTTGTAAGTTTGTGTAGCAAACACAAGTACCACAGTCCTTTACTTACAAATCTTGTAGCTACCACTCCCCCAACAGCTTGGGGAAGGAGGTCCACGTCTCAGTCTCAACATGAGCCAAGGCAGCCACAGCAAGGAGCCAAAGACGGCGATGGTCCTGGGGCGGCGGCAGTCCTGGGCCTGGCCCGGCGGCCCACGGCCCTTTATCTCCCCGCGCAAGGGACGGGAGAGGAGGGCGGGGCCAGGTGGAGAGGCCGATGGAATGGCCCTCTCTTCGCCCCCACCGGGGCAGGACGCGCAGCGGCGACAGGTTCACCTGGGCGCCCCTCGCCTTTTAAGTCCAAGGGCGAGGGGAAGGCGGGGCCCAAGGACGCCGGCCAGGTGAGAGGCCGATGGAATGGCCCTCTCTTCGCCCCCACCGGGGCAGGACGCGCAGCGGCGGCAGGTTCACCCGGGCGCCCCTCGCCTTTTAAGTCCAAGGGCGAGGGGAAGGCGGGGCCCGAGGACGCCGGCCAGGTGAGAGGCCGATGGAATGGCCCTCTCTTCGCCCCCACCGGGGCAGGACGCGCAGCGTCAGCAGTTTCTTCATAAGATTTGTTCCAGTATGAAACCTTTCTCCTTCAGAGCATAGCACCCAGCAGACATCTTGAGCACACAGGCAATATTGTGCACATAGGATCTATTGAGCACATAGGCCCATGATGGCAAACCTTGGCACTCCAGATGTTCTTGGACTTCAATTCCCAGAAGCCCAAGCACCCTGTGAATCCATACGAATGGATTCGCTGTGTTTCATCCAGCCCGCGCTGCCCTCGTTGCTCCCAGAAGTGGAAGTAAAAAGTGCCCGGATAGTGGAAGGGTTAACCCAGAAGAGCCTTAACCATACGGGTGTGTTTTACTTCTGCTTCCGGGAGAGACAAAGGCAGCGCGGGCCGGATGAATTACAGTAAACCCATTCGTGTGGATTCACAGGATGCTTCGGCTTCTGGGAATTGTAGTCCAAGAACATATGGAGTGCCAAGGTTCACCATCATGGACATAAGCTAAAGAAGTGCAAACTGAGACCTTGCTTTATACAAAGTCTTGGAGTTACGTAATCAATAAGCTACACCTGTGCTGTTACAATTGCAGAGCCCTTAAGTGGTACAGCAGTTTTACATTAGGGTATAATATCCTAGACAACTGTTAGGCAAACACCTGGTACCTAACAATATTCCATCTTTCTGAGAAAAATTTAATCTCAAGTCTGAATGTCAATCACAACTAAATTACAACCATACAGTAAAAAATCCATTAAAAAGATGTCAGCAATAGCAGATGATAAAGCTAGATAATGGGCATAATTTCAATATAATTTTTGAAGTGTTTTTTTTTTTTTTGAAGTTGTAGCTGTGTCAGTCTGTGCAAACAGGAGTTAGTCTTTAAGGTACCACAGCTTTTTGGGTCTTTTTTGTCTTGTTTTTGTTTACTCTCTGATATATTTCAATATAATACAGGTAAATATCATACACGCATCCATGTAATGTGAGTTATATGGTACAAAATCTACAAACTCTATTCTACTATAGGAGAACAAACAAAACAGCTCCCATGAGTCCTAGATACCAGACTGCTGTACAAGTAAACAAAGCAGTCAGACCTCACTATTACTTGATTGGAATACAAATCATTCCAGGGATTTCCAGGTAGGGCTACAAAAGAATCCTGCCTGAAATCAATCCTGAAGAGCGGCTAACAATATTGGGCTAAATCAGGGTTCCTCAAATTTGGCTCTCCAGATGTTCTTGGTCAGGGCTTCTGGGAATTGAAGTCCAAGAACATCTGGAGAGCCAAGTCTGCTGGCCTGGGCTAGGTGAACTAAGGAATGACTCAGTATAATCCAGCTTCCTATGTTTCTAAATTATGCTCTTTTGCTGCATTTTACAGGTGCCATACATAAGCCTCACCCACACATCCCCATCTTACCCACAAGTAAGACAGATTTTTTGTATGTTCTTCATAAAGATTTAAAGATATGTTTGCAACCACATTCAGCTGAACACACTTGGATTGTTCCAATGGTCAAGAGGCAGAGGTCTTGGTCACATAAGAACTTTAAATGCATTCAAACATTCCCCTTCCATCCTTTTAGACACAATGTCCAAATAGGGATATAGCAGACTTAAGAAAACTATAGAAGGACACTTACCTCGTGCCTTATAGATTGCAGACGGTAAGGGTTTAGCACTTGGCTTACAGAGTTTTGAAATTCTTTTTCTGAAATAACTCTGCAGTGCCTATTACGTCTTCTCCAGTGATTAACACAATTCCAAGCAACCATTCCTATGTGTCCTGATGGTAAAGTCTTAACAATTGCCCTTGTCCCAGTATAGACCGATTTCTTAATTTTCTTATCATTTTTGCAAAATCTTCTGATCAATAAGGTAGAACGTTCCTTCTTACTTGGAGAAAAATCTTCCTCTGCCTCTTCTGCATAACCTTCATTGCAGTTTTCAAAATGGCTCAGAATGGGCTTTGAAGGCATTCTTCCAGTAAAGTTGCCACTTGACAAACTGTGGACTGAACATGCCACGTTCAGTTTTTCGGTTGCTCCTTCCAAGCAGAAATACTTATCTACTGAAGCAGCATACAACTGTTGTCCAGTTTTACTCCCACAGGTAGCTGGAAGTTCCATTAAGTTACAAGTGCAGTCCGTGGACTCATTGGTGCAATCATTACAAGTCTTTACTGTCTGGAGGCAGTCATTACAAATGAAATTATGCAAACTAGGCAAGCTTTCTGAAACACTCTTTCTCTCTTCAATATAACTGCAATCACTGCTCTTTGCTTTATTTTTACTTGAGGACTGACTTCTTATTGACTTGAACGCTGCTTGAGATCCATCCATTTTTAATTGTATTTCAGCATAGATAGCACTTTCCAGTGATGGAGGGATTCCAGTTTCTAAACATTTGTCTTTCTGTGCAAGAGAATCACATGATTTGTATAAGTGGTTATGTGTACTGCTGCCTTTGTAGCTTTTTTGTATTATGTCATAATTTATATTAAGAAACTCCAAAGAAACAGGAATACATGCGCCTCTCTTCCAGGACTTTTTACTATCAGTCATTTCTTTTAACATGTGTTAAAGCAAAAAAAAAAATGTTAAACAGTGTTCCCTGGAAGTGCTGTTCTTCACGTTTTAGCAATTAAAACTATGTTCATCTGATTTCTTTGCATCTTCATCAGTGGCATCTAGAATATTTTATCACCATTTTCTTTCTTGTGGACAGACAAGTATGTCAAAGTCCCATTGTATCACTTACAATCTTCAAAAAAAATTCAGCAGCCAATTGGCACAGAACACCAACCTGTGTAGCACTTGTCTGGAATTACACAGCATTCTGGAGCATTTTTCCTCACACGTAAAAATTTCCATCATAGCACCTTGCCTTGACTCTTCTTCCACGTCTGTAGCAGAACAAGCAAATGCTCCTCAGGTCATTCCATGTAATTGCCTGCAAGACAAAAAACAAAACCGCTATTTAACACAACACAAGATATATGTTGCCTGTTCATAACAAAATTGCATTAACGTCTTAACAGACGGCTTATGACACATTGCACAGTTTAAGAACACTACAGCTCTTCTATTTGGCTAGAATTCTAGACTTCTCTCCCTCCACATTCATAAATAAATATGAATTTTTATCATGTGGTTTCTGTTCTGCCTTGTTTTTATTTTGCCAAGACAGAGTTCTATCACTAGAAGCAGCCTAAGTATTTTAAAAGAAATAAAGGAAACAAGACTCTCTTTAACAGAGTGAGTAATTTGCAAATCTACTGCCTCCCTTGAGTGTGGTAGCCATTTCTCCTTTTCAGGAACTGAACCCTGGTTCCCATGGCACCAGTTCTGAAAACCAACAAAATAGACCCAGAATCCTATTCCATTGTTCTTAGCTGAAGAATTCCAGTAACTGGTTTCTCTGAAGAGTCTAACTTTTTCAAAGTAAATGCTTTGGACACCCACCCACCTGCAATACTCAGTTAACAGCATCAAGGGAACACTGAGAGGAAGGGTGCTGGGAGAGGTGATAGCATATCTTGCAATTGACCATCGGCTTTCCAAACATAGGTTGACAGATATTATTGGACTAAAATGAGCAGAATCCCTAACTGCTGGTTGTACTGCCTGAAACATCTGGGAGTTCAACAAAACCTGGACAACCACACTGGGAAAATATTGATCTTATAGATTTAGGACACACGTGATAAACAAATATTTGCACCCGTGCTCAGAATAGCAGTCACTATTAACACCTCAATTGCAAGGAAATATGGCTGAGTGGTAAAAGAACCAAAAAGAAGGAGCAAAAGTAATAATATTGTAACTTGGTAGAGTTCTTAAAGTTAATTCATAAATCCAAAATTGTTTTCTTGTAGAAAAAACTGAATCAGGTTAGCATTGCCAAAGTAACTGTTTCAATCCAAAAGTAAATATCTTCAATAATACACTATCTTCAGAAAAACTTTCATTCAACAAACGTAAAGGATTTTCTGAAGTTATTAAACAAAATCCAAACTGAGTCAGGTTGTAATATCATCAAAAAAATTGTTTCAATCAAAAAATTTCTAGAATATATTGATAAACATCCCAACATCCATCTGGTATTGGATATTTCAATTCAAAAGATCTTTATCAGGAGCATGATTAACTGAAATTCATAAAATTACCAAGAATAAATACATTCATAAAGAAAAGTTTTCACATAAAATAAGGAATTTACAATGGATAACCATACAATCTCTTACCAAAGTTAATATTGAATTTATATATTATTTGTTCGCGTCGACAGCCTCCTAAAGTGAATTCTTGAAGGGCTTACGAACGTTAAATCTTTAGAAGGACATAAGGGTATTTAAATCCCATGTTGGAAGTTACTTAACAATTGTATGCACCTGTGTGAAACTCTCCAATATGAAGAAAGAAACAGTCTTAAAGAAGCATGACTCATGATGCTGTTATTTCAATGATCCTAAAGAAAAGCAGAGAAACCTAGTTCTGAATTGAGACCTTTGGGTAGAAGAGTGCCAAACTGATAAATATAGAAGGCTTCCCTACATAGTAAAAGTTGCTCCATAGTCTCCTTTTGAAAGGGATGCGATTTACACACTTCTAAGATGACCACCACGCGATTTACACACTTCTAAGATGACCACCTTTAAGTTGTCACAAGTGTGTCCCATCTCTTGAAAATGTGGAACTAGGGGGGGCCTGTAGATTTACACTTCTAATACGAGATCGATGCTCTCCCACCCGAACTTTGGGGGGGGGTGTCATTTGTCCAATGTAAGCTTTATTGCAAGTACACAATAATAAATAGATACAATTAGAGGTATTACAGTTACTGAATTCTTTTAGTTCGGCTGAAAATCTCGAACCTGGAATTGTTACTTTATTAGTTGTCCACATCAATTTGCAAAACTTACAATGATCACATTGGTAATTACCTATAGGAGATGTCCCTACTGTACGGTCGTGACTATCACAGTCTGTGCGTGTGGTGTAAATAGCAATGTTTTTAGTCTTTTGGAAGCCAATCATCGGTTTTTCAACACAACTTGATAGTTCGTCTAGAATATGCCAGTGTTTAAGTATGATTTTTTAAATACGATTGGCATAAGGAGTAAAGTCTAAGGACCAAAAAAAGATTAGAAGGAGTAGATCGCTGCTTGCTCTGAAAAAGTAAGGATCTTAGAGTGTTATTTACCTTATGGATAGCGTTCCTTACAAGAGATTCTGGATAGCCCCTATTACATAATGTATGATGTATATTCCTAGCTGCTACTTGGAAGTCAGTTTCTTCAGAAGAATTTCTTTTTGCCCTGAGTAAAATGCTGTAGGGTATGTTACTTTTGAGGAAATGAGGATAGAACAATTGATACTGAAGGTAAGTGAATATGTCAGTTTTCTTATGGAACAATTGCATTTTAAGCCTCCTGCTATATGAGATAGAAACCGTAACATCTAAGAAAGAAATCGAATGTCGGTCCATGTTGTGTGTGAAAACTAAGTTACTGTTCTGTAAATTAAGCCACTGAACAAAATCCTGTACAAGTGAAAAGTCATCTAAAATGAAAAATAAATTGTCTATATATCTTTTATAAACAATAATGTGTGAAAAAATGGATTAGCAGTGGAGTCCAAAATAACAGATTTATTAAATCTAGCCACGTATAAATTTGCCACACTGGGGGCCATGTTAACACCTCAGCTAGATTCTGGTCAATTCACATACATTACAGTATATCTACCAAAAATGTGCTGTATCATAACACAACCAAGAACCAATTTCTCCTCCAAGATTTCTATTTTTGGAAGTTATTTTTTGAAATAAACTTCCAAGTGAAAGAGAAAAAACAGAGAACAAACTAAAACAAAAGTGAATCAAAACACAGCCAAAATTCTGCCAAAAGATGGAATATTTGGAGGATAATTTCAATTTAATTTAAACTCTAAGCTCAAAATGAAATAATTGAGTAACACAACTCAACTACATTTTATTTGTAGATTTATTTTCAGCCCAAATAGACCTTATGCCATCTTATAGTAAAATGATAAATGCAAATATGAATGCTGATAACTATTATTATTTGATATTATTATAATGAAGTGCAAGGAGAAGTTAATCATACTAATAGTCTTTTTCAGTGATGGCGAACCTTTTAGAGACCGAGTGCCCAACTCAACAGGCTGCCATCCATGATGCAGTGAGGTGGGGTGAACTCTGTGCTTGCGGAGGGAAGAAGTGCTCCCATTGGGCTGGTGGGCAGAGGGGCAGGGCGAACTCTGAGCTGAGGTGATGGTACGCGAGCTCACAGAGAGGGCTCTGAATGCTCCCTCTGACACACATGCCATAAGTTCGCTACCACTGGTCTATTTCCTCCCCAAGAAGAAAACATCATAGAATACTGTGGTGATTCTGATAATGGGATGACTAACTCCTCTTTTAACTTCTGTTCATATAGAAGAAAACTGTGTATATTTAAAAAGCTGAAAACATTTCTGTAGATTGCCAAACTAAGCTACATTTTTAAAGGAATACAGTAATGCAGAAAGAAATAATAAAATTGTTTTCCTACCTCTAGGTGAGTGTCCACAACCATGGCTTTAACAGAGCCAGGGCTATTTCTCAAGCATGAAAACCTCAGTTAGTGGGATCTCATGACCAATATGGTCAGCAGAAATTTTTTTAAGAATTCCCGTGGCACCAGTTCTGAATACCAGAGAATTGGATGGAAGTCTAGATCTAGCTGCCAGTTTAGTCAGGCTAAATACCAGTACAGAACCAAAGATGGGGAAAACTGGTGCTTTGTAAGCAACATTAGATCCCTTTTCATTAATAGAATTGAAAAGCTGTGTTAGGTTATATAATAAGATTTTAGAAAAGAAGGAAAGTTGTGGTTCTGTTACTCAACTTAATAAGCAAGCAAGTCAGCTTTCTGATATGTAACATTATTGTGTATACTCTTTAAAATTAACCCATTTGTTTTTTTATTCATGCTCTGTATTCATTTTGAATAATTTACTGCAGCTTATAGGTAAGTACTGTATGTAGATATGTGTGGCATACCTGTCAAGCGCGGCTCTGGAAAATACAGGACCTGCACAGTCCCCTTCTGCGCAGAAGCCTTCTACGCATGCGCAGAAGCCTTCTACGTATGTGTAGAAGAATTCTGCGCAGTCCCCTTCTGCGCAGAAGCCTTCTACGCATGCATAGAAAGATTCTACACATCATAGAAGGGTTCTGTGCAGTAGGGGATGCGCAGTAACTAATTTCCCCTGCTGTCAAAATATAGGATGGCGGCAGGAAAGTAGAGTTTGCGGTGCTGAATTACGGGAAATCCCGGCCAATCCAGGATACTTGACAGGTATGATGTGTGGGTATATGCATGCATGTTGTTAGCCACCCTGAGTGGTGTCCCCACCAGGAGGGCAGGATACAAATCAAATCAAATCAAATCAAATCAAATCAAATCAAATCAAATCAAATCAAATCAAATCAAATCAAATCAAATCAAATCAAATCAAATCAAATCAAATAAATAAATAAATAAATAAATAAATAAATAAAACTGTATGTTTATAGGATTGCATGGTAAGAAACCAATTTTTTAAAACCCTGCAATTCTGAGTGTTACTTGAAGCACCTGTATTGATGTTCTAACCACTACCTTTATAGCTTACTAGCAGAGGTTGCCCGGCATTGCCGGGCTGTTTTAAATTGTGTTGGAAGGTTAAATTGTGTTAATGCTTGTTAAAAATTGCTTAGTCTGTAATTTTTAAAATGTTTATTTATACAAAAAAATGTTTGGCTTGGCTGGCTGTTTTATGTAACTGAATAATGTTTTAGTTTTTGGTTTTTTTAAAAATAGTTGTACCGTAGGTAATAATTTTAATAATGTGAAAGTAAAGGTTTTTTACATTCAAAGTTTTTAAAATGTGTTTAGTTGTTTTGGGTTTTTATTTGAGTTAGAACTCAGGACAGGATTTTAATATTTATTTTATTTTATTGACATATGTTTGTGATTTGTGTTAAATTGTGTTTTCGTGTAATTTTTTTGACTTGTTATTATTGTGACCTTTTGTGTAAAATTGTGATTTTGTGTTATTGTTTTGATTTGTTTTTACTGTTGTGGCCTTTTGTTTGGGGCTGTTGTGTGTTTTTGAATTGTTTTTACTATTGTGGCCAGCAGGTGGTGCTGGTAGGGGTTTTCTTGTATTTTGACTGTTTTTTCTCTCCTGGCCTCTGGGTGGAGCTTCTTCCGGTAAGTAGTCTCTTTCTTTATCCATTTCATTTCCGGTCATCGTGTAGGTAGGACATGTGTTGGTGAGTTGGCTTGTTTTCTGTATTTTGTGGTGGGGGTGGGGGTTGGGTTTTGTATTTGTTGACTGTTTGTTTTGTTTTTGATTGTGTTTTGTTTGCGTTTCTCAATGTTTTTTGTGGTCGTGCCTCTCAGCCTGATTGGCTGCGGCGCGGTGCAAAGAACGTTGGGAAATGAAGTTATTTCCCTTTTTTCGCATTTGTGGGGCTGTTGCCCCACTACCAGTTTTCTCAATCCTTCGTTGACCTGCGGACCCAGTTCGGCCATGTGCACGAATGGTGGGTGCGGGTCATTAGGGCGAGGCTCAGGAACCTATAGCAAGTTCCAATGGTTAACCCTTGGTTTTATAGGTTAAGATACCAACCATTAAAAAGAGTTAGGGCAAATAAGTGAGTTCTAGATCAAATCAAGCCTAAACTCTCTCTACAAGCTAAAATGATTAAACTAAGGTTATCATATTTTACAAATATGATGAGAAGAGAAGACTCACTGTAAAATACAATAATGCTAGGAAAAACAGATGGCACAAGGAAAAGAGGACAACACAATATGAGAAATATTGACTTGGTAAAATAAACCATGACCTTGAAGTTGCAAAATCTGAACAGGGCTATTAATATTAGGACCTTTTGGTGTTTTTTCTAATGTCATCACAAATTGGAAACAACTTGATGGCATAGAACAACAAACTATTATAATAATCAGAAGCACAAAAATAGTATATACTAATGGATCATTTAAAGCAGGGTTCTCAAACCTTTTAAGCCGGGACCAGATCACGGTGCCTCAGACTGCTGAGGGGCCGGGGGTGCCACCAGTGGCAGCAGCAACAGCTGGTTCACACTCCCTCAGACACAGAAGAACACTCTCTCTCTCTCTCTCTCTCTCTCTCACACACACACACACACACACACACACACACACACACACACAAATACTCTCTTTCTTTCTCTCTCTCACACACACAAATATACACTGTCTTGTACTCTAGTAACACCTTATGTTGCTGGCTACTCTTTCTCACACTAGGTCTGAGGAAAGGAACTGCAGAATGAACTCACCAAAGGTGGCTTTATTTTGACAGATCAGAGAGCAAGCAAAACAAAGACAAACAAGTTGTGGCATTTGAAGGCCCGGCCATGAGTGGAGTATGGGGTAGTTCGGCAGGCGAGGGGGGGAAGCCACCTTTACCTGCCGGCTTTCCTTTCCCCACTGAGCTGGGGGGGAGACCCTCTGGGAGTGAAACCATGGCTAGTTAGGTGGGAGAGAAATGTGGCTTTTTTGCAGAGACAAGCTCAAGTAGGAAAGGTCCATATCTTGTAAGGTCCATATGCACACACACACACACATACCCCTGACCGAACCAGCCACTCACGGAGCCCTCTCTCCTTGGCTCAGTGGGGAAAGGAAAGCCAACAAAAGTGGCTTCCCCTGCCAAAACAGCCACTCCCAGAGGCCCCCCTCCCTGGCTCAGCAGGGAAAGGAAAGCCTTGGTGTGTGTGTGTGTGTGTGTGTGTGTGTGTGTGTGTGTGTGTGTGTGTGTGTGTGTGTGTGAGCCTTCCTTCCTATCTTCCTCCGCCACTGCTTTATCACTTCCGCCGCCGCATGCATCACCAGCCTTGTTCACCCATGGACAAGTGAGGGAGGGAGGGGGCAAGAATTGAGGTGGTGCTTGTGGCACCATCCACGGCTGCAGCGAGTCCACAGGCCAGATGATTTGATGCTGCAGGCCAGATCTGGCCCATGGGCCGTAGGTTCAGAACCCCTAACCTACAGCATATTGGCTGCATAATACAGTAAAATCCCAATTTATGTATGCCTTGAGTTACATAAAATTCGACTTACGTAATGATTTTGTGCTAAAACCACGTCCTGATTTTCATAAATGTCCCGATTTACATAACATGATTTCCTATGGGTTTGCTTCGAATTACATAAAAAAATCATTTCCCTATGGGTTTGCTTCAATTTACGTAAAAAATTCATTTTCCTATGGGTTTGCTTCAAGTTACATAAAAATTCATTTTTCCTATAGGTTTGCTTCGAGTTACGTAAAAATCAGATTTATGTAAAAGCCTATGGAACGGACTTTTTATGTAAGTCGGGGTTTGATTGTAGTCCTTTTTATATAGCTGTGGATATACAAACATAACTATATCTACATATCTCACACTTGAAAATTATATTCTTATTTTGTACTATATCTGCTATAGCCAATTATCATCCAGTGCTTAATCCAGTCCAGTTAGTAACCAAAAGCAGAGAGCTCACTGTAAGCATAAATTTCTACTTCTCTTTATTCATTGTGTATGCAAGCTATGAAGTAAATCCAAACCACTTGTCCTCTTCGGCAAAAAATGGACCTGTTAGGCTTCCCATGTATCCAAAAGCCAGGTACTTAGACAATCCTTCACATTAAAAACTGTCCAAATTGTGGACTAGAATAGGTTCCAGATCTTTAAAAATTGCAGCTTTTGTTGAATTTGGATTTGTCTACATTTAAAAACATGGGACTAAACCCGTGTTGTTTTAGTCTCATCATCATCTAAAATAATGCCAGCATTAACTATGAAATCCCATTCATTTCAGTGAGTTTTTTTTAGTTCAGGCTAATATCGGATTTTGTCCATAGTACCAGAATTTATGGGAAATAAATGTGATGCTTTGTGCACACGGACTACTTTCATTAATGCAATCACTGATCCAGTAAATAAGTAACCAAAAGACTGATGTTGATGTCTAGTAATACAGTCACAAAATGTTATCATTACCAATCAAAACATTTACAATAATATTCACTGGAGCATTGTTTGATATGTTTGTTGGCACACTGAATTATGAGCAACATACAAACATGTATATAATTATTTCAGCATAATACCTGAAGACAACAGAATTAAATTTAAAAATAGGATTGAAGAAGCAAATATATAGCATATAGCATATAGAAGTGAAGGCGAACCTTGACACTCCAGGTGCTCTTGAACTTCAATTACCATATGCCCAAGTCAGCACTCCTGCTAATCAGGGCTTCTGGGAATTGAAGTTCAAGAACATCTGGAGTGCCAAGGTTCACCATCACTGGACAGGGGAGAAAGCCTGCATCATTTTATTCATCTGCAGGCCAGCTTCCAAAAATCTGCAGATACATTTACATATTAAAGCAATTGAATTAATAGAATGGAGTTGTTTCTCTCAAGAATGGGATACTGTTTGGTTTGCTTTACTTAGAACTTTTTAACAACATATTGAACCTGTTATTATTTACTTATATTATTTATGAACCAATTACTTATACAATAATATTTCTAAGAGTTATTGGAATTGTTAATAATGCACCTCTGTGTTTACTTACATACAAACACCTCTCTCTCTCTCTCTCTCTCCCTCTGGACTGCACAATTCATAGAATCATAGAAACATTGAACTGGAAGGAACCTGTGAGGCCATTGAGTCCCCCCTGCTTAATGCAGGAATCTAAATCAAAGCAAATCTGAAAGATGATTCTTCAATTTTCCCTTGAACACCTCCAACACTGGAGTACTGAACAACTCTCAAGGCATTTGATTCCATTGTTACATTGCTCTAACTATTTCCCCTGATATTCAGACTATATTTGGCTTCCTTTTAACTTGAGCCTCATGCATTTGGAATAATCAAGAACAGATCCTGTCCCTCCTCTGTATGGCAATCATTTCAACTATTTTAAGAGTGCTATGATATCCCCGCTCAGTCTCCTTTTCTCAAGGCTACACACAGGGCCGCCATCAAGGGGTGGGGGGAACCATCAGGACTCCCGTCCTGGGCCCAGAGATTACAGGGGGCCGGCACCGCCAGGAAACTACCGATATGTGCTTGTGCAAACAAATGACGCATGCACAGAAAACCATGGGGGCGTGGTGGCACTGGGAAACCACTGATGTGTGCATGCATAAACAAACGACGCATGCGCAGAAAACCATGGGGGCGTGGTCAAAATGTGTATGTGTGTGGGGGCGTACCAGGCCCGGAAATTTCTGATGCCGGCCCTGGCTACACATGCCCAGTTCCTTCAGCCTTTCCTCAAAGGGCCTGGCTTCTAGTCTCCTGATCATCCTTGTTGCCCTCCTTTGCACTTGTTCCAATTTGTTGGCATTCTTCTTAAAGTACAGTGTCTAGATACTTTGGTACTCTAGATAAGGCCTAACTAGTGCTGAATAGAGGGGCTCTAGTAACACATGTACTGTAGATCACAGTTCAGCTTTACCTTGCTCCATGCCCAGTCCAAATCTTTATTTAGAGTAGATCAGTGTGAACAGAACCAGATAGGATTGCTTTAAAGGGTCCTTTCTCAGAATGCACTGTAGAAGCAATACTTTTCAGCCTAATCTAGTATAACTTTTATATTCCCATCTGATCATATACTTGGGTGGGATATTTTGACAATGCTACTGTGTAATATTGCATTTATATTAATAGTGACTGTGATATGTTATTTTGTTATTGTTTCTTAGGGTTTTCTGGTATTTTGTTAATATGCTGCTTTCTATTTGAATTGTATTTATTTGCATTTACTATATGATATGTTTGTTATACTTTGGTTTTGTTATATTGTATATTTAATTATGTTGGAAGCCACCCTAAGTCAACCTACAAACTGAGAAAGGCGGGGTACAAATTAAAAATCTATCTATCTATTTTAGAGAACAGTTTTTGCAAAACACTGGCTGAAATCCTGTTGTTTAGCATTGTAAATTGTGCTAGATGTAATCCCAGCTTCAATGGCTCAGCTTCAATGTAACTTCAATAGAATCAAATGGGTCTACTATAGTTGTTTCTTGCTTTCAAGTAGCAAGTCACAACGAAAGAAGGCTGATTTGAATTAATGGAACCTACTTATTTATTTATATTTTTATCACCCACCTGGGATGTTTCCCACTGGGTGTTGTACAAATAATTGAATAAACTACCATACAACAGACAAATAATAAAATAAATATCTAATATCTAAACAACCTTTGGAGGAGTTGACTCACGAAATCTCTACTCAGTCATTGGGCCTAGTAAAGGTAAAGGTCACCCTAGCTCGAAAGCCATATCTGACTCTAGGGTTCAGTGCTCATCTCTGTTTATAGCCAAAGAGCCAGCTCTGTCTGCGTCTGCAGACGTTTCCGTGGACATGTGGCAGGCATGCCTAGACACTGGAGTGCATGGAATGCTGTTTACCTTCCCACCAAAGTATTCCCTATTTATCTACTTGCAATTTCTTGCTTTCGAACTGGTAGGTTGGCAGGAGCTGGGACAGACGGGAGCTCATTCCATCGTGCTGTACTTGGGTATCGAACTGCTGACCTGCCGCCTTCCAGTCAGCATCTTAACCACTTCAGCCACTGCAGTTCATTGGGCCTGATGTAGTGCAATTTACTGCACTAAGCAACAGGATTACAGCCACTGAAGGAAGTTTTTTTTAATGTGATAAAGTATTACTAAATTTATAATATATAAATCTATTATAGCTTTTCATTAAAAGTTCAATAAAATCACACTTTTATTTATACCAATCTCAGGCTGTGGTTTCATTTTTAAAAAATGAAATAAAAACATGTTAACATGTTAATATTAAAAACAATGTCAAGTGTTAAGTGTATATCAATTCTCCAAACTTTTGGTGCCATAGAATATTTGACTATTTGAAGCAGCAGACTAGTTTAGATGCCCCTTGACAGGTTGTACAGACATACACAAGAGAAGAGCTGTGGATATTCAAAGTAGCAAATGATCTGCTGAAAGATATGCTAGCTATTCATCAACATCATTTCCTTTTTCTTTCTTTTTGCATTCGAGTTAAGTGATTTATGGGCCAACTGATATCTAATATCTGATATGTTAATTATATTTGATATAATAAAAAGCAGATTCAGAATAATGGAAAACAAAGAAAATAGGGGAGAAACAAAGAGAAGAGGATGATATTCGCAACACTACTGCATTCTAAAAATATATTTTTAGTTTCTTGCCAAGTTTTAACAACTTATATATGTGGAAGAGGTAGAAGATGGGCTTGTTGGATGATTGGAGACTGACTGGACCTTAATTTTAAAAACAACTCCTCTACACAGAGGGAGATAGGTGGAGATATGCCATGATGAGAGTCAATCTCCACAACTGAAATATTTGTATGTTTCCTCCATAAGTAATTAAAATCTCAAGATTCCAACTAACAAGTTGCTTTTATTTTGCAGAATTCTTTGACCAGCCATTTTCTTTGAAAGTTGTGTGAATACCTGACAAATTAAGCCAAGAGTTCTCAACCTTTTAAAGCCAGGGGCCAGGTCACGCTCCCTCAGACAGCTTCAGGGGCTGGATGGCTATTTTGCCCTTCCTCCACCACATGTCACCTCCTGGTGTGGTGGAGGGGGGGGATATGAAATGGTACCGTGGACCGCATCCGGCTAGCGGGCCGCAGGTTGAGAATCCCTGTATTAAGCAGTAGGAGAGATGTAATTAGTCAAAATTTAACAAATTTGCCCTGCAATCTTAATCATACTTATGAGTATAAATCGTAATGAGCACATTGAGGCTTGTTTTCATGCAGATATGCATGTTTGAGTACCTGTTTATACTGTTTTAATTATGTTGCTGATGTCTGTGAAGCATGTTCTATTGATTTGTTGTATGTGGTGTTTTATTGAATGATTGTTACGAGTTTCTAAATGTTTGTAAGCCACCCAGAATGGTGCATGTACCAGATGGATGGATAGATAGATAGATAGATAGATAGAAGATAATAATAATAATAATAATAATAATAATAATAATAATAATAATAATAATAATAATAATAATAATAATAATAATAATAATAATAATAATAATAATAATAATAATAATAATAATAATAATAATAATAATAATAATAAAGTTTTATTTCTATCCCGCTTTCCTGACACAAGTGCCACTCAAAGCAGCTTACAACATATATAGATACAATAAACAGAGCAAAATATACAATAGAATTCAAAAGGCAATACACAATTAATACAATCAAAACATCAAATTATGCAAAAAATACAATACAGAATAAACAGTATACAATACTGTATAATAGGAATACAATACATATAAGCATAATATCATGAATAAAATGACAATGAGGGGGAAGGGGGAGGGAAAAGTCACATAGAAATAATAATAATAACACATACATTATAAAAACTACAGAATTAATCTCAACCACCCAGCAGTCACAAAAGTGCCCAATGGTTCAAAAGACCATAAGGGCAGCTGCGTCAACAGCAGTGGTTCCCACCTGTCACTCCCCTCGTGCAGAACGAGTCCCCCGAGCGATGGTGTGGCTGCGGGGTGAGCGCGGGCCTCTCTGCGGCGGCAGCGGCGGCAGCTTTTCACCCCTCCAGCCAGGCGTGGCTCGGAGGGGGGCGGCGGCAGCGGCGGCTGCAGGTGGGCTCGATCCCCCGAGCGATGGTGTGGCTGCGGGGTGAGTGCGGGCCTCTCTGCGGCGGCGGTGGCGGCTTTTCACCCCTCCAGCCAGGCGTGGCTCGGAGGGGGGCGGCGGCAGCAGCGGGCGCAGGTGGGCTCGATCCCCCGAGCGATGGTGTGGCTGCGGGGTGAGCGCGGGCCTCTCTGCGGCGGCGGCGGTGGCTTTTCACCCCTCCAGCCAGGCGTGGCTCGGAGGGGGGCGGTGGCAGCGGCAGGCGCAGGTGGGCTCGATCCCCCGAGCGATGGTGTGGCTGCGGGGTGAGCGCGGGCCTCTCTGCGGCGGCGGCGGCGGCGGCTTTTCACCCCTCCAGCCAGGCGTGGCTCGGAGGGGGGCGGTGGCAGTGGCGGGCGCAGGTGGGCTCGATCCCCCGAGCGATGGTGTGGCTGCGGGGTGAGCGCGGGCCTCTCTGCGGCGGCGGTGGTGGCGGCTTTTCACCCCTCCAGCCAGGCGTGGCTCGGAGGGGGGCGGCGGCAGCGGCGGGCGCAGGTGGGCTCGATCCCCCGAGCGATGGTGTGGCTGCGGGGTGAGCGCGGGCCTCTCTGCGGCGGCGGCTTTTCACCCCTCCAGCCAGGCGTGGCTCGGAGGGGGGCGGCAGCGGCGGGCGCAGGTGGGCTCGATCCCCCGAGCGATGGTGTGGCTGCGGGGTGAGCGCGGGCCTCTCTGTGGCGGCGGCGGCGGCTTTTCACCCCTCCAGCCAGGCGTGGCTCGGAGGGGGCGGCGGCAGTGGTGGGCGCAGGTGGGCTCGATCCCCCGAGCGATGGTGTGGCTGCGGGGTGAGCGCGGGCCTCTCTGCGGCGGTGGCGGCGGCTTTTCACCCCTCCAGCCAGGCGTGGCTCGGAGGGGGGCGGCGGCAGCGGCGGGCGCAGGTGGGCTCGATCCCCCGAGCGATGGTGTGGCTGCGGGGTGAGCGCGGGCCTCTCTGCGGCGGCGGCGGCTTTTCACCCCTCCAGCCAGGCGTGGCTCGGAGGGGGGCGGCGGCAGCGGCGGGCGCAGGTGGGCTCGATCCCCCGAGCGATGGTGTGGCTGCGGGGTGAGCGCGGGCCTCTCTGCGGCGGCGGCGGCGGCGGCTTTTCACCCCCCAGCCAGCCCCCCCCCAGATAGATAGATAGATAGATAGATAGATAGATCTCTTAAGTGCTATATTTCAGGAATACTTTCTTAAGGTGTTACCATATTGAACAATATTCAAAATTAAGTTCTAGAGTATGAACAATATAAACTGAATGAAGAAGAAAGAAATACACATTCATAAAATAAAACTGAAATGGGCTTGCAGCTTGCTCATTTTCTACATGAATTAAACACTCTAAACATTTGACTAGTCTTGGAAGACAAATCTAGGTTGCTAAATTGTTGGTTTTCTTCAACTGCACAATGGAATCTGATCTGACCCTTCAAGACCGCATAGATCACAGTATTTCAGGCTCCTTTGTCATCTGCCATCCACCAGAATCTACCCAGATACATACCCACCATGTCAACGATACTGTCTAACCATCTCATCCTCTGCTGCCCTCTTCCCCTTTTGCCTTTGATCTTTCCTAGCATCAGGGCCTTCTCCATTGAGTCATCTCTTCTCATATGATGGCTTCAGTTTCACCTGAAGCTGTTCCATCTCCTGCACTGAAGTGAAATTCAACTGTTCATTCAGCTGGCTCATCTATGTTGATTGGTACCCTCTTGCCCTTTGCTTCAGGCAGCAAATAGTTGGAAGTAGTGTGACTTACTCCAAAAGAGTAAAAAGCTTGGGAAAGGAACTTTCCCCATTATATTCAAATTCCTGTTCCCAGCCAGAAAACAGGACTTTGAAAGCTGCTGTCTGGAATAGCAAATTTTCTAAACTCTCTTTCTATACATATGATTGTAACCTGGTCAACTAAATATAATTTTAGACAAATCCTTAGAAAATTGACCCATGTGATCCCTGGTTTACATCAGTGTTTCCCAACCTTTTGTTTTTGGACTTCAATTCCCAGATGCCTGTCAGTACGTTGGATGATCAGTGCTTTTGGGAATTGATTTAGGCTTCTGGGAATTGAAGTCCAAAAACAAAAGGTTGGGAAATGCTGGTTTAAATAATTCTTAATGAAATAGAAACCATAACACATGTGTACATTTAACCCATTAACCAATAATAGTAGTAAGGTATGTTATCTCATAACACAGTAAGTATTTTCAGCATAAGATATATATGTAAAACGTCTTCTGGGGGCTTTATGTTCTTGTCCCTATAGTATTTGTCTTCTGTTCATTTATTTCTCATCCTATTTCCACTTTGCGTCAAACTTTTATGGACAAATATTTTAAATAGAGACACAATTCTTCTAAAAAATAATATCCATCGCTTTCTGAAAGCATCCTTGGTGAAGGGTGCAGAAGAGCCCTATGGCTTACCAAATTTCAGGTCTTAGCCCTTATTTTTAATGTGACTGCACTCTCAGCATTCCACATGTAGTGCAGGCTAGCTTGCCAGGGGAAGAATAGGTGATTACTCATCTTTAATGGAATGTGCTTCTCCACATACTAGGAAGTCATCTGAGCGGAAGTATATGAGGAGAACAGGAACATTAGAAATAACACAAAGCCTTCCCACATCAAGATAAAAACATAGTACAATTACACTTGTCATGTATTTTATGCATTTTTAACATTCATTTACAGCAACTTTGAATTTCCCAACAAAAGAATGGATTTTACTCCACTAAATGCATGGAAACAGTTATCTTCATATACTGAGTGTTATTGTTTCTTTTTCACTTTTTCTAGGAAGTAGAGAAATTGAAGGGAGCTAACATAAAAGGAGGGGATGTACTCCAATGACAGGAAAAAAATTGCATGCAAAAAGTTTCAGATTATAATGATAATAATTTCGTGTCAGAAATTATTCTGGGTTGAAAGGATTTTTGCGGGAGAAACTCTGCTCAGGGAACACCCAAATGAGGCTCCTTTCACATCCCCAAGAGCTGGGACAGAGACAGGCGCTCAATCCATCATGCAGTACCTGGGTTTCGAACTGCCGACTTGCCAGCCTTCCAGCTAACAGGGCGAGCTTTTTAACCACTGAGCCACTCCAGCCCCTAGTTTCAGGTTTACTTGGTATCTCCAGATGTTGTTGAAAAAACTCCAGCCTGTATTCTGGAGCCATTGCTAAATATTATTATTATTATTATTATTATTATTATTATTATTATTATTATTATTATTATTATTATTATTATTATTATTATTATTATTATTATTATTATTATTATTATTATTATTATTATTATTATTATTATTATTATTATTATTAACCCGCTTTAAATAAGCTCCTAGTGCAGCATTCTGAAAACAGCTAAAACTTTGTTACTACTCAAACTGAACACTGTGCTGGTAATTGTTATAGCACTATTACCTTTAGCAAAATACATCTGGCAGATTTCTTTCTATCTTATACAAATAAGTAACTAAACACAAGAATTCTAATTTTCTATTTTAAAAAAGCCAGTGAGAAAATTTAATTCCAATCATAGTCTGCAATCTGATATATGCTTTACCAGAAGGTCAAATAGTGAAGACGAATCTTAAATACTTTGGACATCAAATGAGAAGGGAGGATTCACTTGAGAAGGCCTTGATGCTGGAAAAGGTGGAGGGCAAAAGAAGAAGGGGGCATCCAAAGATGAGATGGATGGATGGTGTGGTAGACACAGTGGGCACAGAGCTGGGTGGGCTGAGGAGGATGGTGGAGGACAGAGGTGCCCGGAGGGCAATGGTCCATAGGGTTGCAAAGGGTCAGAATCGACTGTGGGACTGAACAGCAACAGAAGGATTATTCCCCAGGGCTTACTTTTGAGAGGAATATACAGGATTATACTATTAATATTATGCCCACTTAGAATAAGTTCCCATTGTATACATTCATACAAATTCACTTCAAATGAAGGCCTTAAGAGTTTACCTGAGATTATTTGTATCAGTAGAGATTGTAAAACATAAACTCAGGATCTGACTTTGTAGGGAGATTGTCCCAGGCTGATTTGGAGTTGTATATACCGTATCCAGCAATTTCTGTTGCTGAAATCAGGGTTGTGGTTCACACAGCAATGTTTAACTAGCCTGGGCAGGTGCACCTCAAGAGTCCACACTCCACCTGTAAAATCTCTAAAATTCTCTAGATCTCTGCCTCCTGCTCTCACCACCACCACCACCACCTTCCCTTCATCCCTTTCCTTCTCCTGTTTTCAGATTCCCTTTAAAAAAAAATCTTGATAGCTGATGTAGCACTAAAAATGACACCTTGTCTGAAATGGGGTGATGCTGACTATACAGTACAGTAATACCTTGGAAAACAATTGCATCGGATAATGCTAAAATCGGATAACGATGCAAAATTCTGGGGGGGGGGGGAAATTGCATAGGTTAACGTTCTTTTAGCGTTATCCGATACATCGTGTTTGGCCCTCTGGGAAGGGAACCAGCCAAGTGCCTGGCTGCTTCCCTTCCCAAAGGGTTGGAGGGTGAGTGCAGAGACACCTGCCAGCCCTCCGGGAAGGGAATCAGCCAAGCCCCTGGCCGCTTCCCTTCCCAGAAGGCCGGCGGATGAGTGCAGAGTGCCGGCATACGGGCGCTCTGTTTGGCGCCTGCCTTCTCTGGAAGGCGGCCGGCATACAGCTGTTCCATATGGCCAAACGGGTGCTCCCTTCGACCACTGCGTTCCTTGCCTTCTCCGGAATGCAGCGGGCTTTTTAAAGCGTTATCCAAAGCATGCATCGGATAACGCTAAAATCGGATAACATCGAGACTCGTGGAACCAAGTCTCAATGTTATCTGAGGTATTACTGTAGTTCCTTATTCCTTCTTGGTGCTTTTCCACTCTTTACCCTTCTTTAACTAATTTCATTCCTGGGCTGTTGCTGATGCATCTAAGGCAAGGGTGCCCAAACTTTTTGGGCCATGGGCCGGTCATTTGGTTCAGGGGGCCAGTCACTATTGCCTGTGGGCCAGATCTGGGCCCGATGCCAATTCATCCGGCCCACAAAGCCCTTATCGCTTCCAGAAACAGAAGTAAAATAGGCTCATTTACATCCACTTCCGGGAGCGACGAGGGCTTCGTGGGCAGGGTGAATTGGCATCAGGGGCCAGATTCAGCCCATGGGCCATAGTTTGGTCATCCTGATCTAAGATCATATTAACTTCAGGGAACGGAAGGGACATTCGGCCAGTGGATCATGCTATTCATTAATTACCAGTTACCTTCTGAAGACGGACCAGAAGTGCTCAGTGGAGGGAATGTTCCTGGTGTACTACCACACAACACTCACCAAAGACATCTCAAGCAATATTACCTAGGAAACGCACCCCAATGCCTCTCTGCATTGATCATACTTGACAGAAAGTGATAAGAGCAGAACTACATTAAAAAAACACTAGCATTTGCCAGCCAAACATAACAAAGGTTCATTAAGAAGAGGCAAGGCTTCTGCACAATTAACTGTGCATCAGTAGCTGACCGAAAGTATTTTGAATTTAATTATGACCTCCACAGCACAAGCAGGGAGGCAAACTGCAGCATAGTCTCATGATGCAGACAAAGCTGCTTTATAATAAGAGCTGGTCTTAGAGGTGAACAAGTGAGCAGTCACTCATGGCATCAAGCGGGGTAGGGGTGGGGGGTGGGGGCGCTAGGCTGATCTGTGGGGCAACACCAAGAATAACATGTGATGGCCTCATTAAATTCAGCAAATGAGTCAGAGAAGTGGCGTAATAAAACCATTGTTTGAAACTGCTCAAAGATTTTAAAAAACAAGTACAGTACAGATTTTTACTTTTCAGTTTAACAAACAGCAAAAGCAAAATGAAGAAAAATTATAACACATGTAGAAAACAGACTATTATGTAAACGTTACTACAGGCCATAAGTAGCTTTTTATTCTACTAGAGAACACAATTCTTTATACAGTACTGTAAAGTGATAGCTAAGCACAGAACACCATCTGTGTGTGCCTTATGGAGCAGATATGGAATTACAGTAGTTAATAAATTTACTAAATTGTTGTTATATAGTGAAACCCAATGATTGCTATAATTTACTTCAACAGCATTTTTGCTGATCCCAGCACCAAAAAAAAGAAAAGAAAACAAACATAGTGCAAAGTAATGCCACATTATAACACAACTGCTATCTAAAACGCAGACAGCAAATTCCTACTGTATCAAACAAGATCACAGGCAGCTGGAGAGTCATGCTATTATTAGATGCAAGTTATGCACACTTGTGCATCCTCATAGAATTAAAATGTTATTCCAAAATAAATATTTAAATATTGTTACGTATACTTTTGTGTCACTTAAAATATCCTGTGATAGGTGGTGTACTGGGTGCTGAGTTCAAATCTAGCAGAGTGTAGTAGTTAGCTATGAGCAACAGCGGAAGTGCCCGTTTAATTTTCTCCTTTACACCAGTCAATAATAGTAGAGACTCAGTTGAACGGTGCAAAACATAAAGAGCTTTTATTCAGCAGAGGTGATGATGAAAAGAACATAAACAGTAGTATCTTATCTGTGAACAACTATGCAAACAAACTTAGTCTTTCAGTTTCACAGTAAGTACTTGCACACAGCAAAATCTCCTGCTGCAGCCTAGCTCTTCCCTGGCTTGGCTTGCAGAGTACGGCAAACAAATTCAGTCCCGGTTTGCTCAAGCATTTACAGTCTTTAACAAAGCACTCTCTCTGTCCTGGAGAGTAAACATATAGCAATCAGTAAGGCTATGCTGGCACACTTTCTCTGTCCTGGAAAGCCAACATATAGCCAGCAGCTTCTCCCCTTTCAGGTATGCAAAAACAATACCCTAGGAAGATTACCGGGAAGACAGTCCTTCTTGCTGTAATCCAATTCACAAGCTATTTGCATAAGAGCTTCAGGTAACACAGTTCAGCAGAACTTCAGTACAGCTTCATGGCATAAGTCCAAGAGCATTAGTCCATGCACAGCAGCATTGCAACTAGGTTAATTCCTGAGCATTCGGGCAGCATGGCTACAAGATTACATCCAGAGCATTCAGGCAGCGTGGCTACCAGATTAAATCCAGAGCCTTCAGGCAGCATGGCTACAAGATCAAGATCTAGAGCATTGAAGCAAACTACTCGGCTCTATTTTATGCAGTGACAAATGCTGATTCATTCCATCATTACCATCACCTGTCCATAGTGTAGGAATCGGGGCTGCTGAGGGCCGTAGGTCCCGGAGGAGACTGATCAAGGAACGATACGAGGCAGTATGGAGGAGGATATGATCAGTACTTTATTGAGAAAAGGCTGCAACATATATAGAAGGAAAAGCGCAACGGTGGCAAGACTGTCACCTGACAGAAATTACATCACCTGTGTACTCAAGTTAATTGGGAATCTCTTTGGGGAAGTTAATTAACTGGGGCAAACATGGACCTCGGAGTCTCCATTGTTCAGGGATCAGGCAGGGGTAAACATGGCAACTGTTTGTGCCTGAGATTACACTGAGACACGGAGATGAGTGATTACTCTAATGGGTAACTGGGTTAGGTATTTGCTCTTTCAGCAGAACCGCGGGTCAGGTCAGGAGTTGGGTGAATCAAACCCTATCATTTATCCACCCCCCTTAATTTCTCTGCCCGCAGATGCCACGAGCCAGGAGTTTTCTCTACCGTAGTGGCCTCTGCCAGGGCCGTTCCATGCCCAACGGGCGTGGGAAATCCACATCTCCCCTTTAATTTTCATTTAAGGACCTGACCGGCGACTTTGCGTAGGAGCGGCATCAGCTGTTGAGCGGGAATGACGCTTCGGGGTTCCTTCTCGGGGCGGCACTTCGAGATCAGTGAGGGAATACATTGCGCAAAGCAGCATAACGCTATGCCTAGTATGATCACCCCCACTACCACCTTGAGTACCGTCTGGAGCCACCCCCACGGAATCCACGACCACATCCAGCTCCACAATGAACTCCACCAGGTCTCCCATGCGGAACCTTCTCTAATACCCTTCACTATGGTGTGGAGATCTGTGAGCTGATTCTGTATTCTGCGGGAATTATCGGTAAGGTTGAAGCAACACATACCATGGAAGGATTCGCAACCCAAATGATGGAGCAATAAGAGGTAGTCGATAGCCGCTCGATTGTCGAGAATGGCGTGGCGAAGCTCTGCCTGCTCTTGGTTGAGCAGCGCTATCGCTGTGGAGGTATGGTTGATGGCTTTGGCTAATCCGCAAGCCAAACGACCGATCCTCCGAGCGTGGCCGACGGCTAAGGCCGGCACGCCAACTATGCTGACTGCCAATGAGACATATTCGGCTGGACTTAGGACTCTAAAGCTGCTATCACATGAGCTGTCTAACTGGGTCGTGCGAGTGTGCCTTACGGGTGCGGGAACATCTAAAGCATTTGAAACATTGGGAGCATTTGTGCTTGGGGTAACCATATCCTTAGTGGGGAGCAACAGTGTCAACCGACTAAGGCAACATGTGGAATCTGATACATTTGCGTGAATGTAGTTAAAGGTATACTGATTACATGTAAACAACCAACCAGATGGTAATGTAACATGAGCATACATAGAACCAAGTGTCTCTGGTTTATCACAAGTCCAGTTGCTGCTGCCGGTATCGAAGCAGCGGCGCTGAGTTCGGCCGACTGCAGCGCAGCTGACCATTCGAGCACAAGTAGAGTTCGGGCTGGCCGCCACTCGCGGGGTGTGAAGAGTGGCTGCGTCAGCCGGCAAAGTCATCGTGAACCGCAATCCCCCCCAACGAGCGTAAGCTGCAAAACTCGCAGGGAGATGCGGTCCAAAGATCTTCTTCAGCAACCAGTCGCCATCCCTGGCATGTGCATCTAGAGTGTGGCACACTGGGACGAGACAGGTGCTCAGAATTGAGGCAGAACCTGCGTCCTGCTTCAGGCAAAAATCGGACTGGTTGACGAGACCCGCCAACCTTTCCCACAAGTTGTAATGCATCCGGGCGGAAAGGTCTCCGTCTGGTATCAAACCGCTGGCCCCAAGCGGGGCGGCCTGAACGCCTCCCCCCACAATCAGGGAAAGGGTCAGGATGATGAGAACTGCCACGGAGTTGGCATTAATCTGGGCAAAAACTGCAGCCAGGAAATTCTCCGGTGTCGGCTCCTTCTCCTCGCGTCGGAGGGCGTCCTGGACCTCATTGCAAAGCGCCTTGATCATCCCTCAGGTGACCTTCGGCGCCGTCATCCGTGTCCGCCTCTTCCAACGGGTCCTCTCGGTCAGGGTGAGGTCCTCCATCTCCGGGATCGGACTCTGGTCGGTCTGGGTCCACGCCATGTGGTTCCAAGTGAGGCTTGACACACCGTGCTGGAATCCAAACGACACCTGTAGGAGACATAACTGCAGCATACCCTCTCCCCCAGGTTATGAGCGGCGCCGGGCCCCTCCAAGAAGGGTCCGGTGGCACTCGGTATCGGACCATCGGTCGCGGGAGAGCTTCCGAACGGCGGAAGTGCTTCTCCTGCGGCGTACAATCTGAAAAAACATTAAGGTGGTTGTAAGTGAACAATACCTTATTCAAACAATGCTGTGCCTGGCCCTGTGACTTGGGGAGGGCCGGCGGCTCCCCCCTTTCTGTTTGTTTGTCAATATAGGACTTTAGCGTCCGATTGACCCGTTCCACAATCGCTTGCCCCTGCGGATTGTAAGGAACGCCAAAAGTATGCTGAATATCCCAAGTGGCCATGAAGGTGGCCAGCTGCCTAGAACTGTAGGACGGGGCGTTATCGGTTTTAACGTGCCGTGGCTTGCCCATGGCTGCAATGCAGGAGAGGAGGTGCTGCTCCACGTGGGAAGCAGTTTCCCCTTTCTGCGCCGTGGCCCAAATGAACTGGGAAAAAGTATCTATGCAGACGTGCATGTACTGCCATCTGCCAAACTGCGGGACATGCGTGACGTCCATCTGCCACACCTGATTAGCCTCTGTCCCTCATGGGTTGACCCCCCATGAGGGCCCCCCCGGCGCCCCTGCACAATGCTGGCAAGAGCGAACTATACCTTGGCCTTGAGAAAGTGGCAAATTGAACTGTCTGGCGAGTGCTTTGGCATTTTGGTGAAAAAATGCATGGCTCTGAATGGGAGTAGTAAAAACACCTAAAACTGAACGTTGCTGAATTTCCTTTGCCGCCGCATCCGCTCTGCTATTGCCCGCGGAAATCGGACCCGGTAGGTCTTGGTGATTTCGGATGTGGGCAATATAGAGCGGCTCCGTGCGGTTTCGCAAGTGAAATTGAGCAGTGAGAAACAGGCTAAGCAAATTCTTGTCTATCGCGGGAGTGATGTATGCTCCCAGTAGACTGTGAAGCAAGTTCCTGACATACATGCTGTCCGTAATGATGTTTAAACGCTCTTTGGCGAAGGTGCGCAAGGCAAGGTTCACCGCCACCAACTCTGCCCGCTGTGCGGACTTCTGTGGAAGAGTTAGCAGCGTGCGCCAAGCTTGGCCCTCCTGCCAGGTCAAGACACTGTATGTCCGACCACCATCAGTAAAAACTGTCCTGGCTCCCTGAAGTGGAACCAGCGAAAGCAATTCGAACAAGCTGACTGTCTGCGTTTGGAGTGAGACTAGTCTGGGGTCCTTCGGCAAGTGGTATGCCAAGCATCCGGTGAATCCTTCCAACGCAATTGGAAGCGAGTCACCGAGCTGCCATCAACTGCTGGATTTGTTCCTTGGTGAACGGGACTACGATCTTGGCTAAATCGTGCCCAGAAATGTCCCTAGCCCTCAGCCTTCCGCGGTAAACCACCGCGGAGACCAATTCTTGGGGAGGAACGATGTTTCGTGGAGAGGTGTTCGGAAGGTACACCCATTCCACGATACTCGCCCCTTTCTCGGCATCTACGCCGAGCGCTCCGGTGAACATGGATCCTGACCGTACGATGTACAAATTCAAGATCGGAGCATATGGCCCTGGGGTGATCCTATCTACCCACCTCTGGCTGAGAACTTGGTTCACTTTCTCGATCGCTAAGCGCGCTTCTCGAGAAACCTGTATCCGGTCTGCCGGCTGCTTACCTAAGGTTAGCAGCGAGAAGAGCGGTTTCAAAAGATCCGTATCCAAACGAAAATACGGTCTGGCCCAATTAATATTCCCTAAAACCTGCTGCAATTCTACCAGGGTGACTGAGTCCTGTAAATTGATCTGAGGCAAAACCGGTGCTGCGAAAGAGCGGAGAAGCCGATGACCCAAGTACGAGAAGGGCTCGGTTCTCTGCACTTTCTCTGGGGCAATGAGTAAGCCTTTGTCCCCCAGGCTGGCCTGGAGGTCAGAAAACATTTCGCTGCCGAGCTGCGGCATCGCGACCAAGATGTCGTCCATGAAATGGCAAACTATTGCTTTTGGGTAAAGGCTTCGGAACCTTGCCAGTGCGTTGTGAACATAAATTTGGCACAGGGTGGGTGAATTAAGCATGCCCTGTGGCAAAAATTTCCACGCGTAACGCTGCGTAGGCTCACTGTGGTTCACAACTGGCACCGTAAAGGCGAACCTTTCCCGGTCCCGGGGGTCTAAGGGAATTGTATAAAAACAATCCTTGAGATCTACGACTAGGATCTCCCACCCCTCGGGAATCATGTTCGGATTCGGGATGCCGCATTGGAGCGGACCCATTGGCTGTATGCATTTATTGATCTCTCTGAGATCGTGGAGGAGTCGCCACTTCCCCGACTTTTTCTTAATCACAAAAATTGGCGAATTCCATGGACTCGTGGACTGCTCTATGTGTCCTGGGTCTAGCTGTTCTCTCACTAGCTGTTTCAGGGCAACTAACTTCTCTCCTACTACCGGCCATTGTTCCACCCAGACTGGCGTATCGGTGAGCCACTTAAGTGGCAACGCCATTACCCGAAGGTAAGCGTAGCACCGTACTGCTGCAAAATGTCTCGCCCTCAAAGGTTGATGTGCACGTCAAGGATATGCGGCCGAATTACCGCCGTGCCGTCAGCCTTTGGGATCATGACTGTCACCCACTCTCGGCTTCTAAACGCTTCCTGAATGCCGCCTACCCCCCACACATCGGAGACCGGCTCAATGGCCCATTCCCTTGGCCACTGGCCCCTGCTTATCACGCTGACATCTGCTCCGGTATCTAACAGGCCTGAGAATATTCTATTATTCAGAAATACCTCGATAACCGGGCGTTGTTTCCACTCAATGTTGGTCTCCACTGTCGCTAAGACCTGGTATCCTTGTACTGCCTCCCTGGCGCTCGAGCGGTCCTCTGACCGGGACTCGGAGCTGTCACTGAGCCTTCCCTGGCTATCTGCTGGCGAGTGACAAGGAACCATGATCAGTTGCGCTAAGGTGTCTCCTTTGTGAATTGTCTGGGGCAGGTGAGTCCAAAGCTGAACTTGGAGAACGCCTGAAAAATTGGAGTCAACGACTCCTGGAATTATGATAATTCCGCGTGCTCCAGCTACGCTGTGGGGCAAAACTAAACCTATAAAGCCCTTGGGCAGTGGACCCATGTACTGGGAGTCCACCAGATAGACCGTGCCTGGCAGGTCGCATGTAACGTCCGCCTGACAAGTCAAGTCTAACCCTGTACTACCCTTGGGGCTGGCCTGTGCCCTCGCAATGCCTGGAATGGGGCTGGGATCTAGTCTAGCTCGGGTGAGCTCTGAATGAGGGAAGCCTCTGTTTGGACCGGGGCCAGAGACATGCCCGCGTTCCGGTTTCCCGAATTCGGACAGTCTCGGGCCCAATGGTAGCCTCTTTGACATTTCGGACACTGGGTTTTCGGAGCCTTGGGATGGCCGGACTTTTGCCCGCCTCCCTTGGATCGGCACTCCCTAGCGAAGTGACCAATCTTGCCACAACTGTGACATGCTCCTTGGGTCTTTCCTTTTGGTCTCTTACCCCCTTGCACCGCTGCCGCTAGCAATCCCATCTTGTAGGATTCAGTGCCAACATCGGCGCAAGCTCTAATCATGTCCGTAAGTGTCAAATCGGGACGATTGCCTAGTGACTGCAGGATTTTACGGCAGTCTAGATTGGCATTGTTCTTGGCTAACTTCATCATGAGCTCTTGCTGGGCTTGCTCATTATCAATCTGCCTGCTAATTGCTTCCTCCAGGCGATTGATGAAGTCCATATAGGGCTCTTGGGCTCCTTGCTTGATAGCGGTGTAATTTTTAGCTGCTTTGCCAGTTGCTGGGACTTTGAAAAACGCCCTAAAGGCGGCCTCGGCCGACATCTGGAGAGTGGCTAGAGGCAAGTTGAGCCCATCGATGGGCTCGAAGGCACCTGAACCATACAACTGGTCAGGAAGTACTGCGCCTCCCATCCTGGCAGCCCTTGTCTGCGCCTCTAGGCGAAACTCGCTGTCCCAAATTAAGTACTGGCTAGGGTTGAGCATCATCCGCATGACGGCTTTCCAGTCATGAGGAATCCACATGGTGTTCTCGCACACTTGCTGAAGCGTGCCCCTTGTAAAACGACTTTGGAGCCCTGTTTCTGAGATGGCTTTCCGTATGGCCATGAGAAGCTTATACGGAACTGGGGAGTGAATTATCTGCTGTGCGCCTGTGAGCGCGTCTATTTCCATGTGGATGGGACATATCTGACTAAGCTCAGCTAGTTCTTCTGCTGGCAATTCCCCCTTCCTAATCGCCTCTTCAATGGTACGCTGAAGTGGGCTCTTGGTAACTCGGGAACCTGGAACTGTCAGAGAAGCGCCTGCGCTCCTCATTCCTTGCATTCCACCGGTGACGTCTGCAGCTGCCACCGGGGGAAAGCTCCCTACGCTACCCTGCCTAAATTGGAGTGACGGATAGAGCGCCGTAGGCGCCGTTGGATTGGCTGGCGCTTCTGGCAGACTTGGGGGTTCTTTGGCCTCTTCCTGGACTGGCTCTATCTCCGCTAAGAGCTTCCTACACTTTCTCCATGTGCTAATTACGCCTCCTGGAGCTTTCGGGGGTTGCTGAATGCAGTCTCCTATCTGATCCCAGAGCTCGAGGGTTAACGTACCTACTTCTGGGTAAAGCAGGCAGTGTTCCCCTAGGTACACCAAAAGTCTCGCTAGCTCCCCGCTGTGAAAACGCAAATTAAATACCCTGGCCAGGATGATGAACCCCTCCTCGTGGGTTCTTTGGCTAGCGGATGGACGCTGTCGCTGAGGACAGGTCCCCATATTACCTGCGATTGGGTCCTCGGAAGATTCCTCCTCGGGACGAGTCGACGCGTCTTTGGCAGGCAACAGGTTCTGGCGACGTCGCTTTCTGGGTAGAGCTCGGAGCATGGACTGCGGCCACGGGCCCTCGGTGGCCACTGCGCTGTCAGGGGCTCACAGCTGCCCTGAGCGGAACGCGCGTTTCCCTTTGGCGCAAGCCGCCGCGAAAGCCGGGAGTAAGCTGTAGGAAAGCCTCTTTGGACTGCCTCACCGCAGGCCGTCCCTCCGATCGGCTGGCTGCCGGACGGAGTGCCGCGCTGTCCTCCGGGACGATTCGGACATGGTTCAAGCACAGAACCGGACCGTGTGATCGCTACTCTGAGGAAGACCGCTCTTACTCACGAGTAGATCACGTCGGGGTCACCAGATGTAGGAATCGGGGCCGCTGAGGGCCGTAGGTCCTGGAGGAGACTGATCAAGGAACGATACGAGGCAGTATGGAGGAGAATATGATCAGTACTTTATTGAGAAAAGGCTGCAACATATATAGAAGGAAAAGCGCAACAGTGGCAAGACTGTCACCTGACAGAAATTACATCACCTGTGTACTCAAGTTAATTGGGAATCTCTTTGGGGAAGTTAATTAACTGGGGCAAACATGGACCTCGGAGTCTCCATTGTTCAGGGATCAGGCAGGGGTAAACATGGCATCTGTTTGTGCCTGAGATTACACTGAGACACGGAGATGAGTGATTACTCTAATGGGTAACTGGGTTAGGTATTTGCTCTTTCAGCAGAACCGCGGGTCAGGTCAGGAGTTGGGTGAATCAAACCCTATCATTTATCCACCCCCCCTTAATTTCTCTGCCCGCAGATGCCATGAGCCAGGAGTTTTCTCTACCGTAGTGGCCTCTGCCAGGGCCGTTCCATGCCCAACGGGCGTGGGAAATCCACACCATAGTTCAGTTATTTACTCTTAAAGCTGTAGTACCACATATCATGTATTATTTACAATACCAGGGTGTTCCCCATGACATCCCTAACATCCTGTAATCTACTTAATGTATAAAACTAACTTCTTCTTCAGTGTCTAGGCCAGATGTGAAACTGCCAAAATGAAGCTACCTTTTGGTGAGTTTATTCTCTAGTTCCGTTCACCTGACCTAGTGTGAGGAAGATTAGCTGGCAACACATGGTTGCCGTTACCAGGGTACACCTGATTGTGGTTCAAAAATACCACAATCTTCAAGGAGGCTCTTTCGGTGTACCTGATATCAACTTGACTACCTAACTAATAACCCAGTTAATTGAAATCATGAAGATCTACAGACTAAGATTTTAGCTTAAGAAAATTCATAGAAAGTTCCACATCTTCCCCTCCCTTCCCCTCCACATCCCAGTGTCCTATCTCACATTTTTCAGTAGAGCCCAAACTTTCCAGAAAGGATGTTGTGAGAGGAGCACAGGAGTGAATAGGCAGTTCTTCCCCACAAACATTTTCAAGCTAAGAATTATACTCCTATAATTAAGAAATCCTAGAGTAGAAATGTATTTCTATGCAAAAGGGCTTGGAGTTCTCTTCAATTCGGGTACTCAAGATGAATTTTTGTACTAAGAATTCTAAGAATTTCAAGGGCATTATCTTTTGCATTTTCAGTTGGTTGAACATGGAGTTCTAATGAAGAAAAAGAAATCTCATAGCTATTCCTTTGGCTGTTAATTTTTAAGAAAAACAGTTATCTCTACAACAGAGGAGCAATTTATTTGGCAGTGCAGGTGAGAAAATGCCTTTTGCTGTTACATAATAGTTCATGTAGGTAAAGGTCACCCATGCTCGAAAGCCAGTCATATCTGACTCTAGGGTTCAGTGGTCATCTCCATTTACAGCCAAAGAGTGAGCATTGTCTGCATCTGCAAACATTCCCATGGACATGTGGCAGGCATGATTAGATGCCAGAGTGCATGGAATGCTGTTTACCTTCCCACCAAAGTAGTACCTATTTATCTACTTGCAATTTCTTGTTTTCAAACTGGTAGGTTGGCAGGAGCTGGGACAGAGATGGGACCGCACTCAGTACAGTGCAGTACTCAGGTCTCAAACTGCTGACCAGTCATCAAGTTCAGTGTCTTAACCACTAAGCCACCATAGTCCCGATAGTTCGTGTAGAGGGGTACTAAAAACCTTTCCAAAGGATTCCATGAGGTAGCGAAGCAACAAAAATTATACAGTAGCTGCAAAGAGTGTAGCAATGTTGTAAACTGTGATATCCAAAGCTTGTGCCATGCACTGCTGCCCACTTAGCAACTGTGTATCTTATGCTGAACTGCCAGCCTTCATGCCTCTGCCCTCTTGCAACATCCTCAAAAAAGGGTGACAAGTCTGCCTCATCTCTACAGCAGGGTTTAATATCAGTGCTCAACAACATACCATACAAGCCACTACTATCAGTATAGACATCTGAATCTTAGCACTAATGCAGATTTTTCAAGACATAGAGACACAGAAATAACACAATTAGCCTGCCACCAAGTTATATTGGTCCACAGTAGAAGCAGAATAAACTGGACATGGAGCAATACACTAGTTTAGATTGCTAACAGTAATGCTTTTAAAAAACTTCTGCCCTACTTTTTAGCGCTGTACAAAATCCAAATGAAAAGCTCTAAACCAGGGGTTGGCAACCTTTTTAAGTCAAGGGCCGGATCATGCTCCCTCAGACTGGTGGTCCTCCCACCGTAACACGTTCACAGTCACTGTAAATGCAGCCACGGCCACTTCCGGAAGCGGCATCGGCAGTGGCTGGAGCGAGGGCCGGATTATTTGTTACTATTATTTTGTAACTATTTGGTACAACATCTCAGTAATACACGAGGAGGCAAAAATCCTGCTTAGAACAGAACAAAGGTATTTGACTGAATTAAGATCTTTTGGAAAGATTTGCACAGGCTTATCACAGAAAAGCACTGAGCGACACCAACCTTTATGCCTTGTCACAGTGTGTTCTTAGTTACACCCTCTATGTACACAAGTACAACAGAATGTTATTAAACTGCAGTTAAAACAAGAAATTTATTTTGCAAAAGTAAAGTGACTGATGAAAATATAATGAATAACAGTTTCACACAATTACTTGACTTACATTCATACTTAAAAACGTTTCCAGTTATACAACATCTCTTAAGAGCTGCTAATGGGATGCACATACAAATAAAAGATTCCTCTATCAATAGATAAGGTTGCAGTCAAGTAACTAAACAACATTATAATCTGTTATATAAAATATTGGATGAAAGCACATTGATTGTGTAGTAAGTCTCACTATAGTAGGCCTAATGAATCAATGTGGATTTGGTGAGTCAACTCCTCTATAAATTCCTCTGATTCAAACAAGCCTACTCTAGTTGCAATTTAGTACACTAGAATTACAACTACTGCAGCCCCTTTGGAATCAATGGTAACTCCACAGTAATTGACTCACCAAATCCCCATTGATTTGATGGACCTACAGTAATGTAATTTATTACACTAAGCAGCATGCCTTCAACCAATATTTACAGCACAGATTATACTGGGTTTACTCTAATGTAACTCACCATACTGAACAACAGGATTTCTGCCTCAATTTACTGAAGGTTCAGAATAGAAGAGTCTTCTTTTAGCTTTCTGTATTTTCCCCATAATGTATGATAGCATATTGATCTAGAACAGGGGTCAGCAAACTTGGCTTTCCAGATATTCTTGGACTTCAGTTCCCAGAAGCCCTGATCAGCAGTTGGTAATTGAAGTCGAAGAATACCTGAAGTACAAAGGTTCATCGCCACTGATCTATAAGATTTCAACTGGACAAGAACATTATATATATACTGTATATATATATGTTAGTACGGTTGCATTATGGTAGCTTGGATGGATGTATATCATCTCATCTATCCACACAATCTATTGAGGACACAGGATGGCCTTTGTGATCAGAACAGACGTCCATCTAGCCTAGAATTTCCATAGTGTCCAATCCAGCTCCAGTACCTATAAAAGGACCAAAAGCAGAATAGCATCCTTCCAATGTTTCCCAACCAACCATTAGTATCCAAATACATGCTGCATTTAACACCAGTGGAAGCAAGGCAAACTGTTTCCCATTATAATCCATTTAATTTCATTGTAGCTCTTTTCCTTATAATTTTGTTACATATTATACAATCTCTTATTTGGATTCTCCCCATCCCTTATATCGCTCCGTGGCCCAGCCGATGCCATAAAAAGAAGTGCAAGAGTTGAAAAGGAAACTTCACCCCAAAATAATGAATGAAATGCCCAGTATTGCCCTTAGGTTTTGGACTACAGTTCCCAGAATCCCCAGCATGTATTGCCAGTGGTTGCAGCTGATGTTTCAACCAAGTGTGATACACTTTGCTATTGTTTTTTATGCTTCTCTTCTGCATACCTTCTAGGTTTATGAGCCATGAGCATCACATTCCACCTGATTTTTTGACCCAAATTTTATACTATTCCTGCCTCACAGAGTTCTGAAAGAACTCTAAAACTTTCCTTATTTGTAATTGTTTGGTGATCCAACAAAGGCATCACCAAACCCAGAAATCTGGGGTGGGGGGTGGAACTTCAAAAAACTAATGTTTATGTAAGTCCTTTTTCCCTCTAACAACTGTGTCTAGTTCTATAGACATGTGGTTGTCAGTTACAGGAGCAACCTCCTCAGTTGTGCTGACACTGTTTGGCAAGTCTAGTTTTCTACCTCTCTTTTTTAGCAGCTGTGAAAAATAGAGAAATTCAACAGGTGTAGCTTTTGCCCTCATATTAACTCACTTGATAGCCATTGAGTTGCCAAGGCAGGGCCGTAGCCAGGATTCTAGAAGGGTGTGTCTGCGCAAATATTTTTTCAGGAGTGGCAACAATATCACACACACACAGTGGTGGGTTCCAAATTATTTTACTACCACTGTGGGCGTGGCCAGGAAAAATTTCTGGCTGGCCCCGCCCATCCAAGTTTTGAAATAAAGTACAGTAAAACCCCTACTTACGAAAAAAAGTCTGTTCCATAGGCTTTTGCTTAAATTTGTTTTTTATGTAACTCGAAGCAAACCCATAGGAAAAAATATTTTTACATAACTTGAAGCAAACCCATAGGAAAAATGGAATTTTTATGTAAATCAAAGCAAACCCATAGGGAAATGAATTTTTACGTAACTTGAAGCAAACCCATAGGAAATCGTGTAATTCGGGACATGGTTTTAGTACAAAGTCATTATGTAAGTTGAATTTTCTGTAACTTGAGGCATACAGGTGAAACTCAGAAAACTCGGAAACAAATATATGAGATAGACTCACTACATGCAAAGCGAGATATGTTATGCCTTAATTCGTTACAATTATGATGATCATGGTGTACAGTGTACATGACATTATGTGATGAGTATGGGGTACATGAGATTGGGGGGTTGGGGTTTTCATAAGCTGTAAGCCATAAGCATCAATATTATAACAAAGTGAGGCTTGAACTATCTCACTTTGCATGTAATGAGTCTATCTCATATATTTGTTTCACCTTTTAAGTTGCATTACTGAACTGAATGAACATTTGCACAGTATTCTAATTTTCCAAATTTCACCTGTATGTAAATCGGGGTTTTACTGTAGTCCTAATTTGGGTGCAACGCAGGGCTTTCCCCCTGGCCACGCCCACCATACCACGCCCACAGTGTGGTAGTAAAAGAGCCCACCACTGCCGCCAGGCACCCCTATCCTCAGCCCTCCTCCTCAGCCCTCCCAGCTCTGTGCCCATTAAGGCTGTTTAAATGCTGCCTGTAAGCAGAAAATGTTTACTGAAAGGAGTGGGTCTGATTTTTTGAGCAAACAGGTTTATATGGCTGCACTGTTAAGCATAAATCTGCTAACTTTATGAGGTGCAGCCGTCTCAGGAGGGTGGCTTAGTAAAGGCACAACACAGACAAGCATCTCCTCCCGCTTTTCCCCGCCTTAAATCCTTTGAGCTTCCAGGAGCCTGGGAAGAAGCCGGTCTGCTTTCCTCCTGGTCGAAGTCAGTAGGCCAATGTTGGCTCTGCGTAAACCTTTCAAGAGCATGTTCCCAAACTGAGTACAGTGGTACCTCGTACAACGATTTTAATCCATTCCAAAGGGCTCGTTGTTGTACGAAACAATTGCTCTATGATGCATGCATCGTATAGCGATTTTCCCTATGGGATGCATCGTACAACGATTTTTTTCCACTAAGTAGTTTTTCCCATTGAAAAATTGTTGTACAGATTTTTTCCCACTGAGAAAATTGTTATGTGGGATGCCATCCCCCCCAAAAAAAAACAAAAACAAAAACAAAAAACTAATTGTTATGAGATTTCTTTGCTATACGGGACGATTGTTGTATAAGGTTCCACTGTAATTGGTTTTCAGTGCATTCCTATGGGAAACTGCATTTTGGTTAAAGTATTTTGGTTTTCAATGCATTCCTATGGGAAATTACATTCAATGCATTCCTATGGAAAATTCAGTTCAAGAAATTTTCGCCATAAGAAAACGTCCCGGCGAACGCATCAATTACGTTAACCGAGGTTCCACTGTATATGTAACATGCCTTTGTTATTCTATGCTGGTCTCAGACTGTAGTAAAGAATTGATTTGATTCATATACATGTAAGATGACTGGGGTGGCTGCACGGGTTCCCACAGAGAGGGTTCCAAGTTCCACCTCTGGCACGCTTGCCATAGGTTCGCCACCACTGGCATACAGCATCTTTGGAGTTTTCCTTCCCTTAACTACCCAACAATTTGTATAGTAACAATATGAGTGGAATAGGCAACAAAGCTCTGCCATCATCAAATAAGACCATCCCCAGCCACAAAACAAAAAGCTGTAATTTCACATCTTAAATAAGTGAGCTCTTGAACATTTATTTTCTGTAAATGTAAAGGTTGCCTTTGTTCAAAAGCCAGATGCATCCAACTCTAGGTTTCAGTGTTCATCTCTGTTTATAGCCAAAGAGCCAGCATTGTCTGCATCTGCAGATGTTTCCATAGTCATGTGGGAGGCATGACTAGGCACCGGAGTGCACGGAATGCTGTTACCTTCCCACCGAAGTGGTCGCTATTTATCTACTTGCAATTTCTTGATTTCGAACTTCTAGGTTGGCAGGAGCTGCAACAAAGACAGGAGCTCAATCCATTGTGCAGCACTTGGGTCTCAAACTGCTGACCTGCTGACCTTCCAGTTGACAAGTTCAGCATCTTAACCACTAAACCACCGCAGTCCCACTAGCCACTGTTGTGCTGCTGTTCTCTATACTTTAAAAAGTATTTTAAAATATATTTACAACCAGGAACAGAATTCGTTTTAAAGGGCTGTTTGGTTAGGAAGGAGTTTCAAACTTCTTCTCTTGAATGTCAGATAACTGGATCCTGATTAGTAGGATCAAATGTTTAGATTGCTGCTCCTTTGCTCATATTTCTTGCAAAAGTTATCTATACAGTACCTTGGAACATTATAGCTAGTCTGCCTGTAACAATCAGTTTTACCCTTTTAAGAGGCCTTTTAAAGGACCAATAGTTCAGCCCCTGCAGCCAGGTAAAGGTAAAGGTTTCCCTTGCTTGAAAGCCAGTCGTATCCAACTCTAGGGTTCAGTGCTCACCTCTGTTTCAAAACCGAAGAGCCAGCGCTGTCTGTTTCTGCAGACGTTTCCGTGGTCATGTGGCAGGCATGACTAGACACCGGAGTGCACGGAACATTGTTACCTCTGTATTACCAGGATTCTTTTTAAATTTAAAAAAGTGGATCCAACCATTCACTTTCAAGATAAGCCAGATTTGCCTTTCCAGTTAATATAAGCTATTTTAAATCAGATTTCCAGTGTCTAGTGGACAGAGTAATATCTTAGGACTCAGGAGGCCTGTATTCAAATCTCCATTCGATCATGGAAATTCGCTGAGTGAGGTGCATTTGTAAAACTCTTCTTAAATATTTTACTTACTTTGAAAGCTCTATTGGGGTCACAATTAGGCATTTCAAACTTGGCGGCACATAACAACAGCAGCATTTTAAATTTGGGGACATAAAAGACTACTTATCTCTGCAAGGGGGAAAAACAGTTTTACTTTTTAAAAAATCAGAACTGGAAAACCCTTTGCCCAAACTTCTCCAGATATGGCACAGAGAAAGAGCAGAGTGCTGATCTG
Source organism: Bradypodion pumilum (assembly GCA_035047305.1). Taxonomy (NCBI): domain Eukaryota; kingdom Metazoa; phylum Chordata; class Lepidosauria; order Squamata; family Chamaeleonidae; genus Bradypodion; species Bradypodion pumilum. The sequence continues at coordinate 267,260,123 of JAWDJD010000003.1, forward strand.
ACATCCAGTTTGAAAGTTACAGTCTTTTGTGTGGGATGCCCCATTTTTAGAATTGTCTTATAGAATACTTTGTTTTGTTTTGCTACACAATAACAGCCCCTTTACAGTTGCTATAAGTCACTTCTAACTACTATTTATAAGGGACTGCAGTGGCTCAAGTGCTAAGATGCTGACTGGAAGGCAGGAGGTCAGCAGTTTGATTCCCGAGTACTGCAGGACAGAATGAGCTCCCTTCTTTGTCCCAGCTCCTGCCAACATAGCAGCTCGAAAGTAAAATATTGCAAGTAGATAAATAGAGACCACTTCGGTGGGAAGGTAAACAGCGTTCCATGTGCTCCGGTGTCTAGTCATGCCTGCCACATGACCATGGAAACATCTGCAGAAGCAGACAGTGCTGGCTCTTCGGCTTTTGAAACAGAGATGAGCACTGAACCCTAGAGTCAGATACAACTGGCGTTTGAGCAAGGGAAACCTTTACCTTTACCTCTACCTTTAAGTACTATTTGTTGTCTCAGCTAAGTAAAAGACACTTGGTCCTAAGGAAACATGTTATTATGTGCTGTCAATTTGTAGCCAACATATAGCAACCCTAATAGGACTTTCAAGGTAAACAGCATATTTAAGGAATGGTTTTACCAGTTCTGACACCACCTCTAGTGAGTTTCCATGGCCGAGTGGAGGTGGAATTTAAATCACACTATCTGCTACATCAGCAAATAGAATGTATTACTGTATATAAATTGTTTATCATTTACACAAGGCACCTATGCATTTAAAAGACTAGTTTAAAGTGCTGGTTTTGAGACGTAAGCCTTCAAAAGATCCTGGTTGTTAACCTTAAAATACTGCCAGTAAATTAAAATTATAACCAGGGGTCACATTTGTTGGTTAGCCATTGAGACAAAGACTGGTAGGCACTATAGTTAGAGCTTCTCAATGATAGTCCTTGCTTTAGGAATATTTTCCTAAAAATAGAAGGTACACAGAGGATTTTGAAAATTTGTTGGGCTTTTGACTGAAATACATTTTTAAAATTATGTATGGTTGTATAAATTATATATGCTTTTATATATTATATGTGCTTCTTTGGTGGTTCACTTTTCAGATTTTTCTTTAACTGAACACACATCAGCCAGAATGTTGTGAGCTTGATCCTGACAAGGAATCAAGGTTGACTCAGCCTGTCATCATTCCGATGTCAGTAAAATGAATGCCCAGCATGTTTAGGTCAAAATGTTAATTAACTTGTGAATCACCTAAACCAGTGGTGGCTAACCTTGGCACTCCAGCTGTTCTTGGACTTCAATTACCAGAAGCCTAAGTCAGCACTCTTGCTGATCAGGGCTTCTGGGAATTGAAATTCAATAACACCTGGAGTGCCAAGGTTCGCCACCACTGGATAGACCTAGAGAGTGCATTAAGTGCTTTGGGACAATATGTAAGTGTAATTGCTTTTGCTAATTTTATTAACTTCTCAGTATTTACTTGTATATTTTATGTTTGGAAGATAAGAGCCTTGAAAAGCATATAGTAAATTTGTTGATGTTTTTGTTGTTGTTTATGGCAAACCTTTTCAGGGATTTCAAGGTAGCGTAATCAGAAGTGGTTTACCATTCCCTTCTTGGGACTGTGTAACTTGCCTAATGCCACATAGAATTGCTCTTCTCCCAGGAGATACAGTGTGGAACTGAATTCCAAACCACTGGCTCCACAGCTGAAACAGAGAAACTGACAATTCTCATAGTGCATTTACTAGTGTTAGGAATTATACTACAGTACCTGGAATGTGCTTTCTATTTTTTTAAAATGTATTTTAAATGTATTTAAATGTATAACTCAGCCAGTTATAAATGAAATACATTTTTAAAAAAAGAAAGTACGTTCCAGGTATTTTCCTAACATCAGTAAATGCACTATGAGAATTGTCAGTTCCTCTAAAGGAAATACCATTTTTTAAAAATCCCAATACAGTAAATGATTAGCATACAGTATTTGAGTCAGACATACTGCATAAAATCCTGAAGAGCCATAAATGTACACCTATTGCACAATAAACTGATTCTGAGAAAGAATACCCACAGTCTGTTCTCTTCCGTCACTTGCTCCAGATAGGGATGGTGGCTGGGGATCCGACAATTTTGTTTCTCTGTTGTTCTTTTTTGTAATCAAAAGGAAACACACTAAAGGAACTGCTTCCCTCCCTAATGTATCTTCCAAAGTCATCAGAGGACATTGTGAGGGATTTAGGAACCTTAGTATTAGGGCAACAGACAATGAATCCACATCCACTAAAAGGTGACAGAGATTTATGTCTCTGCAAACTGTGTGTGAGACAGTCATTTTGGTTGTCCTTAGAAGGACCTGAGCAGTGATGAGTACTGAGCCATTCCTCTCTAAAAGAACTTGCCTTTCTTTCTCACCCAGGATTTTAAATCAAGATTTTTTTAAAAACCTGTAAAACCTTTTACTTATTGGTTACCTGTATACTCCACCTTTCCTCTTGGGAGGAGAAAGTTGGCATATAGGACTATCCTCCCTTACTTCATCCTCACCACGGTTCTGTAATGTAGATTTAGTTGAGACCCAGCAACTCACCCGAGGTCACATATGGAATTGCATAGCTGATCCTTGTTCTCTCAAGTCCAGCACTGGATCCGCTACATCAAACAGGCTTTTTCATTTCTCTCTGCACTGCCTTTGAAGCAGCTCATGCCGAGATAACACTGGGCAGAGAAGCAAAAAGTACCCGGCAGATCCCCCGCCCCCTTACTACAACTCCTTGTTGTAAAGGAAGACACGGGGTGGGGGGAACAGAAGGTCACCAGGGAGGGAAGGAGGGGTTTCCTTTCTTTCCCAGGCGAGGCACCTGCAAGGGAATGGAGGCTCTCTGCAGAGACAGCAAAACAGAAAGAGCTCCAGAACTCTACAAAGCCTTCCATCTCAATTGGTCCTTTGGCAGTGCTAGGACAGTGATGGCTAACCTTGGCACTCAAGCTGTTCTTGGACTTCAATTCCCAGAAGCCCTGATCAGCAGGAGTGCTGACTTGGGATTCTGGTTTTTGAAATCCAAAAACAGCTGGAGTGCCAAGGTTAGTCACCAGGGTTCTAGGGAGATGGACATGTACACACACCTGATACACAGGGCCCCCAATATGCAGGGGCTATTCTTCTGTGCAGGCAGGGCCCCAGTGGGGCTTCCCAAGGGAATCGGAGTACTTCGGTGCACTTAACTTTTGACTCAGCATCCCAATTGCGGCTCTCCCTGCCTCTCCCTCCCTCTTCCCAGGAAAGCCAGACAAGGGAATCCTTCCTTTAAAAAACAAACAAACCCCGGACAGCGAGGAGAACAAACAGGTCAATCTTAGGAGAAATCAACCCTGACTGCTCCTTAAAAGGTCAAGTAGTAAAGATGAAGCTAAAGTACTTTGGACATCAAATGAGAAGGGAGGATTCACTTGAGAAAGCCTTGATGCTGGGAAAGGTGGAGGGCAAAAGAAGAAGGGGGCGGCCAAAGATGAGATGGCTAGATGGCATTGTAGACACAATGGGCACAGAGCTGGGTGGTGGAGGACAGAGGTGCCTAAGCCTGGAGGACAATGCTCCATCCATAGGGTCGCAAAGGGTCGGAATCGCATAGGGTCGCAAAGGGTCGGACTGAACAACAACAGCATTTCACCTTCTTCATTCATTTCATCTGCTCCCATCTTGCCTGGGATGTTCAAAGGGAGGACCGGTGGACATGCTGAATTCCTTAGCCACTATCCCCCCACAGCTTGGCTTTGACTTTTTTTTTTGGGGGGGGGGAGATCCATGCCACCCTAAAGGAACCACCGACCCACGCTGCACGCTTGGAAACGGAAGAGCAATGAGCTCTACGCCGCCCCATAGATAGCGCTTAAGGCCTGCACTCTCGGGGGCGGCCCACAGGTTCAGGGCCACTTTTGTTGGGAAGGATGGGGGCGAATCCCACCTATGAGATCCCCCCCGTCGGGATCGAACTCACAACGTTTTGGCTGCAGCGCAGCTGCGCTCTTTGGGCAAACTGATTGGGCGGCATACAAGTGCAAAAAATTAAAATTAAGGTTAAGGTTTTTCTTGCTCGAAAGCCAGTCGTATCCGACTCTAGGGCGTAGTGCTCATCTCTGTTTCAAAGCCGAAGAGCCAGCGCCGACTGCTTCTGCAGACGTTTCCGTGGTCATGCGGCAGGCATGACTAGACACTGGAGGAGCGCACGGAACGCCTGTTTACCTTCCCACCGAAGTGGTTCGCTATTTATCTACTTGCAATGTCTTGCTTCCGAGCGGCTAGGTTGGGCAGGAGCCTGGGACAGAGACGGGAGCTCGTTCCGTCCTGCGGTACTCGGGACTCGAACTGCAGACTTCCCGCCTCCCAGTCAGCGTCTTAGCCACTGGAGCTTAAAGACCAACAGCCCGCGGCAGAGCCACAAAGACGGAGCGCCCTTCCCCACATAGCCACCCCTTTCTTACCTTAGTGGCACCGAAAGCTCCTGGTTCGAGTCCAAGAGGGCAAGGCGTCGTCCCTTACCCTACCCTCACCCCCACCCAAGACGCCTCCTTAATTATCAGTCAAGTGGGGAACGAGACAGGAGCTTCCCGCGGCGGGGGACGCGAACCCGCCATTGCGCCTCTTGTCCTGTCCTTCGCTCTGCGCGCGCGCGAGGAGCGCGAGCTGCACCTGGCAGGAGCTGAGCCCGCGCAAAAGCTTCGCCGGCTCGTCTTCTCCCTCAGTCCCGGGTCGGCCGGGGCTGCAGCAGCAGCAACAGTGGGAGAGGCGAGTCTCTCTCGTGTGTGAAGCAGCGGCGCGCAGGCGCGCCCCCGCGAGTGTGAGTCCGTCGTCCGTCCCCCGCGTCTGCCTCACGGCTTTGGAATGTCTGAGCTCAGAGATGGATGATGGACTGTTCCAGCAGGGGCTCCATCATCATCACCCAGCCGGGCAGCAGCAGCAGCAGCAACCTCCTTGCGGACTAGGGTCTCCCTCTCCTTCCAATTCACTTCCAAGCCTTGCCAAGAGTTTTTACACAAGGGGTCTCCCAATCTCCCTCCTCCGTCCAATGGGGGAGGGGGGTGGGGAGGGGGAGGGGGGACATGAAAGTGCAGGCGGTGGCGGTGGCGGTGGGGGAAACAATGGGGCGATTCAGGACTTTTGTTCAGAAGGAGAGCGCCGCAGCCACTGGGTTGCGAACAGGCGAGGGTTGCCAGATCAACGAGGAGGGGGGGGGGAAGAGAAAGAGAAAGGGTTGTTAATTCAAAGGGCTTTGGGGGCGGGGGGAGTGATGGGGGCTGGAACGGGGAGATCTTTGGGAAGTTTCCATCTGCTTTATGGTGGGAAACGACCATTTGGATCTAGCTGGGCATCTTTGCATGCAAAAGATTTATTCCAGCCCACTCACTCACTCACTCACACACACACACACACACACACACACACACACACACACACACACACACACACACACACACACACACACACAAGGAAGGGAATGCTGTGGGGGTTTATTCCAGCCCACTCACTCACTCACTCAAACACTCATTCACACTCTCTCTCTCTCTCTCTCTCTCTCTCTCTCTCACACACACACACACAGAGCAAACAAGGAAGGGAATGTTGTGAGGGTTTATTCCAGCCCACTCACTCACTCACTCACTCACTCACTCACTCATTCACTCTCACTCTCTCTCTCTCTCTCTCTCTCTCTCTCTCTCTCTCTCATACACACACACTCACACAGAGCAAACAATGATGGGAATGTTGTGAGGGTTTATTCCAGCCCACCCACCCACTCACTCACTCACTCACTCACTCATTCACTCTCACTCTCTCTCACTCTCTCTCTCTCTCTCATACACACACACACACACACAGCAAACAAGGATGGGAATGTTGTGAGGCTTTATTCCAGCCCACTCACTCACTCACTCACTCGCTCGCTCACTCACTCACTCACTCACTCTCTCTCTCTCTCTCTCTCTCTCACACACACACACACACAGAGCAAACAAGGATGGGAATGTTGGGAGGGTTTATTCCAGCCCACTCACTCACTCACTCACTCACTCACTCACTCACTCTCACTCTCTCTCACTCTCTCTCTCTCTCATACACACACACACACACACACAGCAAACAAGGAAGGGAATGTTGTGAGGCTTTATTCCAGCCCACTCACTCACTCACTCACTGTTGTGTTCTGTAAAGCTGTGCCTTTAACAATGTACCTTAGCCATGTGGTAACAATGTAACCTTTCTGTGTGCAACATTATAACCTTCAGCTGTATCAATGTAAACCTGATAAGGGGACGCGAGCTAGTGACCACTAGATGGCAAAAGCGAGCGTCCAGCTCTCATGGCTCAGATTCACCTGGTTCAGCAGCGCGGGAAGATTCCCGCCACCTCTTCACCTGGACAAGAAGGGCGTGACCTTCTACGACGTCACGCAGGCAGCAACCAATAGTCTGTCGACGAGGCACTTTCAAATGTATAGCCAGCTGTATATATTGAGCTACCCATCCGCCATTACCACATGTTCCTCCGGATCATCATGCAATAAACCTGTGTTAAGCCAACCCTTCGGCTGTTTCATTGTCTTTGGTCCCTTACACTAAATTGGCGATGAAGGTGGGATCATGGCAGCCCACGGGACCAAGACATGCGCCGGTTTCGAGATCAGGAAACCGGGCGACTGGGAGATCTTCGAGATGGACTTCCAGGCAGCACTGATTGAGTCCGAAGTCACGGAAGAGGCAAAGAAAAGGGCCATCTTCACCAGGATGCTCGGACAAGAAACCAAAAGGACCTTGGTGGACCTGATCGCACCGAGGAGGGTGAGCGAATTCAAGGCCAAAGAACTCATGCAGATGCTGCGTGAGCACGTCCGGCCCGCCACGGCGATGTTTCCCGCTCGGAGTGCATTCTGGAGGCGAGTCCAAGCGCCCGGGGAGACGGTCGCCGCATTCGTGGCGGCCCTGCGGCTGGCGGCCGGCCCGTGCAAATGGGAGAATGTCGAAATCACCCTCCGGGACTGTGTGCTGTGTGGCCTGAACGACGCTGAAACCCAGCGCACATTAATGAACCAAGAGCCGCCTCCCACGTTGCAGGAGGTCGTCAGAGCGGCACAGGCCGCAGAAGCTACAAAGGCTGGGGTACAAGAACTCCAGGACTGGCGGCCGAGGTCGAGCAAGGCAGAGACTCCGGTGCACGCAGCCCGGCGAGCTTCGAGGTCGTCCGCAGAGAGCAGCGACGACGAGGACGTCCGGAGGGTCCGGAAAGAGAGCCGGCGGTGCGACGGCTGTGGAGCGGCCCACGACCGCGTAAAATGCCCGTTTCGGAAGGCCGAGTGTCACAACTGCGGTCGCCGCGGGCACATCGCCAAGGTGTGCAGGAAGAGGCGCGAGACCCGGAGAAGCTCGGCAGACCGTTCCGCGGGACAAGACCGCTCAACGAGACCCAAAGACGGCGCTCAGGCCACGCGGAAGCAGGATGGCGTGGGCCGCATCTCCGACGGCAGCGAGGACGACGCCCCAGTATTCAGCGTGTCCGTAGGACACCCCCGCTACTTTGTTGAGGTACTAGTTCAAGGGGTTCCCATTTGAATGGAAATTGACTCGGGGTCCTCATATTCAATCATTTCCCAGAGGGAGTTTTTGAGAATTGCCCCCCACAGGCGACCCAAGCTCAAAGCGTTGAAGTCCACACTACGGGACGTGCAAGGGAACAGCATTCCAGTGTTGGGGGTTGGATAATTTCAGGTTAAATTCAAGAAGCACGCCGCGTCTCTCCCTCTAGTCGTGCTTAAAGGGGGAGATTGCAGCCTCCTCGGGACTCAATGGTTCCAGCCCCTGGGTTTGTTTATTGGGGGGGTGCACGTCGTTGGGATGCACGCCGTTGGGACTGATCCAATTCAGGAGGTGTGCGAGGCGCACCCCGAAGTTTTCAAAAAAGGACTGGGGAAATTCAAGGGGCCCCCAGTGACATTCAACCTGGACCCGGAGGTCCGCCCAATTCGTCTTAAACCACGCTGGGTGCCGTTCGCACTCAAGGACAAGATAGAGGCGGAACTGGACAAATTGGTGGGCCAGGGAATCCTTGTGCCTGTTGATTCTGCGGAGTGAGAAACTCCAATTGTAACCGCACTAAAGGCCAATGGGGAGGTTCGCATATGCGCCGATTACAAGTGCACCATCAACAAGGCGATCCGCCCGAATGCGTATCCGGTGCCGGTAGTCAGCCATCTGCTGGCCAGGTTACACGGGGGAAAGTGTTTCGCTAAGCTCGACTTAGCACAGGCCTACCAGCAGCTTACGGTGTCCCCTGCCGCAGCTGCTGCGCAGACCATAGTCACCCATAAGGGGGCGTTCCAGGTGACGCGCCTTCAGTTCGGCGTAAATTCGGCGCCTGGGATTTTCCAGTCACTCGTGGAACGCCTCCTGAAGGGGCTAGAGGGGGTGTTGCCTTATTTTGATGATGTGTTAATAACGGGGGGGAGTCGGGTCGAATTGGCCAAGAGGTTGGAGAAGGTCCTGACAATATTCGAAAAAGCGGGGTTGAGACTGCGAAAGGACAAATGCGTCTTCTTCACGACCGAGGTTGAGTTCCTAGGGTTTTGTGTGACTCCTGAGGGGATAAAACCATCCGAATCCAAGGTGGCCGCCATTAAGAAAGCCCCCTGCCCCACCTCCAAGCCCGAGCTGCAGTCGTTCCTAGGGCTGCTCAACTTTTACCACTCCTTCCTCCCCCGGAAGGCAGCAGTGGCTGAACCGCTACACAAACTGCTAAAAAAAGACCAGGCATGGAAGTGGGGCAATGACCAAGAAAGGGCATTTAGTGAGCTAAAAAGTCTCCTAGCGTCCGATGCCATACTGACCCATTTCAACCCCAAACGCCCGGTAGTCCTGACCTGTGATGCATCCCCGGTGGGGGTGGGGGCGGTGCTGTGCCACGTGCTGGAAGACGGAAGGGAGGCCCCGATAGCATTTTACTCCAGGTCCCTGTCCCAAGCGGAGAGAAATTACGCACAGACAGACAGGGAGGCACTAGCGATAGTTGCGGGGACGAAAAAATTTCACGATTTTCTGTATGGTCGCCCCTTCACCATTGTAACGGACCACAAGCCCCTGCTAGGCATTTTTACCGCAGATAAGCCCACGCCACAGATCCTGTCCCCGAGGATGCTCAGGTGGGCTATTTTTCTCAACGCGTACCAGCACGCGTTGGTCTATCGGCCCGGGAAAGAGATCAGCCATGCGGACGCTCTATCAAGGTCTCCCCTCCCCCTGACACCCAGCCAGGTGAGCAAGGGGGAGCGAGACCATCAGGTTCTCATGATAGAGGTGCTGGATTCGCCCCCCGTAATGCCCACCGACATTGCCAAAGCGACAGAGAAGGACAAGACGTTAGCGGCAGTTAGCTCCTGGGTGCAGAAAGGGTGGCCGGCGTCCTCCCCAGCGGAGGAGTTCGCCCCATTTTTCAGGAAAAAGTTAGAGCTGTCCCTAGAGAGGGGGTGCCTCTTGTGGGGGCAGCGGGTGGTGATTCCCACTTCCCTTCGGCCGCGGGTGCTCAAACTGCTGCACGTCAGCCACCCCGGCATCGTGCGATCCAAGGCGCTGGCCCGGAGTTACTTCTGGTGGCCCCAGTTGGACGCCGACATCGAGCACATGGTCAGCACTTGTGAAAGTTGCCAATGCTCCAGACCAGAGGAGGCCCGCCTTCCCCACAGGGAATGGGACACGGCCAAGGGGCCGTGGTCCCGGGTGCACATTGATTTCGCGGGCCCGTTCAGAGGCACCCTGTTTCTTCTTGTCGTGGACGCCTTCTCCAAGTGGTTGGAGGTTATCCCAGTCACGAGCACCTCCTCGGCCCAGACCATTAAACATTTGTGGAGGCTCTTTTCCACGTTCGGCATACCCGACACATTAATTAGCGACAGCGCTAGTTGTTTCACCTCCTCCGAGTTTAGGGCATTCATGGAGATTAACGCCGTTTGGCATATCACCTCCGCCCCGTTTCACCCAGCCACCAATGGTCAAGTAGAGCGCCTCGTCCGCACCACGAAGGACGCGTTGCGGCGCATGGGCCCCGGGGACCTGAACCTACAAGTGTGTCAGTTTCTGCTAGGGTACAGGGTGACCCCGTTGGCGTCAGGATACTCCCCCGCAGAGCTCTTAATGCGTAGGAAACTGACCACCATCCTTACTAGGCTAGACCCCACGAGGGTAGAGGACAAGGGAAGGAACATTGGGCTAGAGGCCACGAAGAGTTTCAGTGTAGGCGCCCCCGTGCATTGCAGGAATTACGCCAGCACGGGCCCAGCCTGGGTACCGGGCGTAGTTGTGGAGCAAACCGGCCCCGTGTCGTACCACGTGGAAACCAGCACAGGGCTACTGTGGAGGCGGCACGCGGACCAGCTCCGACGCAGGGTCTCCGATGAGCAGGGCGCAGACCAAACAGAGAAAAAATCAGCGTTAGGGTTCTCCCCCCACCCGTTCAGCCCAAGGGGGAGGGAAAGGGGGCCGCGGGTCCCCACCAAGGGGGGAGGAGGATGTTCTCGTAGATATCCTGGGGGATCTTTCTGAGGAGGAGGAACCCGACCCCATACATATCTCGCGGAATTCCCCCACAAATGCGGATACCCCCACTGAGTTAGAATTTGATTTTCAGAACCGGGGGAGTTTTTCGGAGTGGTCCCCCACCCGTCCAAGCGAGAAGAGGGGTTTTTCGTTACCCCCGATCGTCCCCGGTCTGCCCACAATGGAGTTCTTCCCTTCCCCTAAGGCCGCCAAACCGCGGCAAGCCACTAACGAGTCTCCCTCTCCCATTACAGGACAAGGGACCAGGGAACAAAGAAGCAGTAGCGCCCCCGGGGGAGGTCAGCCCTCATCACGGCCCAAACGCACATGCAATAAGCCATCTTGGCTGAGAGACTTCGTCTCATCCTAGGGGGGAGGGATGTTGTGTTCTGTAAAGCTGTGCCTTTAACAATGTACCTTAGCCATGTGGTAACAATGTAACCTTTCTGTGTGCAACATTATAACCTTCAGCTGTATCAATGTAAACCTGATAAGGGGACGCGAGCTAGTGACCACTAGATGGCAATAGCGAGCGTCCAGCTCTCATGGCTCAGATTCACCTGGATCAGCAGCGCGGGAAGATTCCCGCCACCTCTTCACCTGGACAAGAAGGGCGTGACCTTCTACGACGTCACGCAGGCAGCAACCAATAGTCTGTCGACGAGCCACTTTCAAATGTATAGCCAGCTGTATATATTGAGCTACCCATCCGCCATTACCACATGTTCCTCCGGATCATCATGCAATAAACCTGTGTTAAGCCAACCCTTCGGCTGTTTCATTGTCTTTGGTCCCTTACACTAAACTCACTCACTCACTCACTCACTCTCTCTCTCTCTCTCACACACACACACACACAGAGCAAACAAGGATGGGAATGTTGTGAGGCTTTATTCCAGCCCACTCACTCACTCACTCACTCTCACTCACTCTCACTCTCTCTCTCTCTCTCATACACACACACACACAGAGCAAACAAGGATGGGAATGTTGTGAGGCTTTATTCCAGCCCACTCACTCACTCATTTACTCACTCACTCACTCACTCACTCTCTCTCTCTCTCTCTCTCTCTCTCACACACACACACACACACACACAGAGCAAACAAGGATGGGAATGTTGGGAGGGTTTATTCCAGCCCACTCACTCACTCACTCTCTCTCTCTCTCTCTCTCACACACACACACACACACACAGAGCAAACAAGGATGGGAATGTTGTGAGGCTTTATTCCAGCCCACTCACTCACTCACTCTCTCTCTCTCTCTCTCTCACACACACACACACACACAGAGCAAACAAGGATGGGAATGTTGTGAGGCTTTATTCCAGACCACTCACTCACTCACTCACTCACTCTCTCTCTCTCTCTCTCTCTCACACACACACACAGAGCAAACAAGGATGGGAATGTTGTGAGGTTTTATTCCAGCCCACTCACACACTCACTCACTCACTCACTCATTTTAGTATATGAGAGTCAAGACACAAGGCACAGCCAAAGGCTGGGTTAACTCAGGTTTATTGCATGGTGGACAGAGGGAACATGAGGTAATGGCGGACGAACAGCTCTATATATATGGTAGTAACGTATTTTGAATGTGGCTCCACGGTAGCCCGTTGGCTACTGGTCCGCGTGACGTCATGGCTGGTCACGCCCTTCTTGTCCAGGTGTAGGTAGCGGCGGGAAACTTCCCGCGCTGCGGTCTTTGATGGGTTTGAACCAAGAGAGCTTGGACGCTCGCTGCTGCCAGCTGGTGGTCATTAGCTCGCGTCCTATTACAGGGTTTATGTGATACAGCTGAAGGTTACATTGTTACTCATAGGCAAGGTTACATTGGTTCAGATACATTGATATCACATGTGGAAGGTTACACTATTAGAACACAACACTCCTCCCCCCTAGGATGAGACGAAGTCTCTCAGCCAAGGTGGCTTATTTCGAACACGCTGGGGTCTCGGCGCGGGCTGCCCTGCCCTGGCTTCGCTCCCTCCTCCTTGCTCCCTGGCTGCCTGCCCTGTAACGGGAGAGGATGACTTGTTAGTGGTTTGCCGCGGTTCTGCGGCTTTGTTGGAAGGTGTGTGCTTTGTTTGGGAAGAACCGGGGGCACTGGGGGCTAACGAAAAACCCCTCTTCTCGCTTGGATGGGTGGGGGAACACTCCAAAACCCCCCCCCCCGGCTAGCAAAATCAAAATCAAAATCGGCTTCGGGGGAAGCGGCAGCGGCGGCCGCACACTCCTTTTCCCTCCCCCCGGGCTCGGATAGAACTGGGGTATCAAAAGGATATGAGTCGGGCTCACTGCTTTCCCTCCTGGCTTCGGACTGGTGTCCCTCTCTGTCTCCCCCTTGGGCTAAACGGGTGGGGGAGAACCCTATCGCTGAATCCTGTCGCTGAGCCCCACTGATCGGCCCCTCACTCACTCGGTGCCTCAGTTGGTCAGCGTGCCTCCTCCAGAGGAGGCCGGTGCTAGTTTCCACCCGATATGACACTGGCCCCGTCTGTTCTATTATCGTCCCTGGCACCCAGGCTGGGCCTGCGTTGGCATAGTTCCTGCAGTGTACAGGATCGCCTACGCCGAAACCTTTCGAGACCGCTAAACCTATGTTCTTCCCTTTGTCCTCAACCCTCGACGGGTCCAACCTGGACAAAAGCGTCGTCAGTTTCCTCCGCATCAGCAGCTCAGCCGGCGAGTATCCAGACGCTAAGGGGGTCACTCTGTACGCTAATAGAAATTGACAAACTTGGTGATTTAGATCTCCCGAGCCCATGCGCCGCAGCGCATCCTTTGTGGTGCGCACCAACCGTTCCACTTGGCCATTCGTGGCCGGGTGAAACGGTGCGGATGTGACATGCCGAATTGCATTTGCCTCCATGAATGCTGCGAACTCCGCGGACGTGAAGCAACTGGCGTTATCGCTGACCAAAGTGTCGGGTAAACCGAACGTGGAAAAGACCCTCCTTAGCTGGCGAATGGTAGTGGCGGAGGATGTGCTCTTTACCGGAATGACCTCCAGCCACTTTGAGTATGCATCCACCACCAGGAGAAACATTGTTCCTCGGAACGGGCCAGCAAAATCTACGTGCACCCTGGACCACGGTCCCCTTGCTGCGTCCCATTCCCTATGCGGGAGGCGGGCCACCTCCGGTCGGGAGCACTGACATGCCTCACAAGTGCCAACCATATGCTCTATGTCGGCGTCCAGCTGGGGCCACCAGAAGTAACTCCGGGCCAACGCCTTGGAACGGACGATTCCCGGGTGGCTGACGTGCAACAGCTTCAGCACCTTCGGCCGCAGGGACGTAGGAACCACCACCCGTTGGCCCCACAAAAGGCACCCCCTCTCTAAAGACAACTCTACTCGCTTTCGGAAAAATGGGTCGAATTCCGCGCCTGGGGATGACGCCGGCCACCCCTTCTGCACCCACGAGCATACTTTCTCTAGTGTTCTATCCTTTCCGGTCGCCCTGGCAACGTCGGCCGGTACTATCGGGGGTGACTCCAAGACCTCTATTAATAATACCTGGCGGTCTCTTCTTACCCCTGCCTTCTGGTCGTCCGACAAGGGTAACGGCGACCGTGAGAGCGCGTCTGCATGGCTGATTTCCTTCCCTGGCCGGTATTCTAACTCATGTTGATATGCGTTAAGAAAAATAGCCCACCGCAGCATCCTCGGGGACAGGATCTGTGGCGTGGGCTTATTTGCAGTGAATATTCCTAACAGGGGCTTGTGATCAGTAACGACCTTGAACGGCCGACCATACAGAAAATCGTGAAATTTCTTGGTTCCCGCTACTATCGCTAGTGCCTCCCTATCGGTCTGTGCGTAATTCCGCTCTGCTTGGGACAGGGACCTCGAATAAAACGCTATCGGGGCCTCCCTTCCGTCGTTTAACACGTGGCAAAGCACCGCCCCCACCCCCACCGGGGATGCATCGCAGACTAAAACTATGGGCCGTTTGGGGTCGAAATGAGTCAGGATTGCCTCGGATGTGAGGAGTTGCTTTAACTCTGTGAACGCTCTTTCTTGCTCGTCACCCCACAGCCATTTTTCCTCTTTTTTAAGTAACCGATGGAGCGGCTCGGCAACAGACACCTTCCGTGGAAGGAAGGTATGGTAGAAATTGAGAAGCCCCAGAAACGACTGTAGCTCGGTTTTGGAAGTGGGGCGAGGGGCTTTCTTAATGGCGGCTACCTTAGATTTGGACGGCCTAATTCCCTCGGGTGTGACACGGAACCCTAAAAACTCAACCTCTGTTTCGAAAAATACACATTTGTCTTTTCTCAGTCGCAGCCCCGCTTTTTCGAACACGGTCAGGACCTTATCCAATCTGCGAGCCAGCTCGGCCTTACTCCCCCCCGTTATCAACACGTCATCAAAATATGGCAACACCCCCTCCAGCCCCTTCAGGAGGCGTTCCACTAGCGACTGAAAAATGC